>OY728121.1:1755183075-1765183075 GCA_963277665.1 Viscum album | reverse complement strand
ATTCTTATTAAAAACCTTTGTATTCCATATTTGAGTTTCCATAAAATAAAAAACTATAAAAGGATTAACGCCATCCATGTGTCTCAAAGAGGATATAAAATCGTCCCAATACTAATTTTTTTTCAAAACTAACTTATCCAATAAAATCATTCCATGTTTCTGGTTAATTATTTCATATTTATAACCTTATATTTCCCTTAATTACCCGATTTACCCTTAACTGTGGTAATTGAAGTTAATAAGTTCACTGTCCATATTGGAAAACAATAAAAGAAAAATATTTACTAAATGAATAACATATAATTAAAAATACTTCATACATTTCTCATAATTAAATTCAATCATGTTTTATAAATTAATTTAAAATTAATCTTGCAGATGGGATAAAACAACATATTTTTAAAGGAAAAATTCTAAAAATAATGAAATGTTTTTATATCTATTTTAAAAGTGAAATTGAATAAATATACCAAATTGGATTTATTTTTATATATTTAAACTATTTATACTTTTAAACCAATTTAAAAAATAATTTTTCTATATAAATTAATTAGATAAAAAACATTTTTCAATTAAAAAGTAGTATTTATTACTATTCATAAAAAAACAAAACATATCAAAAAAAATTCCAAAAATTCAGCCTATATAAATTTAGACAAGTTAATTTTTAAAATTAATATTATTTTCTAAAATATAATTTATAAAAGTTTCAAAATATTGTTTTAAAACAAGTTCCCTACTAAAACAAGATAAAATTGACTTTAAAAAGATATAGCTTTTTAATGCATAAAATTGAATTTATTGTTATCTTATGTCTATAAAATATATTCGATAAATTGAAAAACCTTTTTATATTTATAAATATTATAATGTGGTTAATACTATTCATTCTCAAAAATTTAACTGATAGGTTATAAAAATATTTAATTATAGAGTTAATCTGGTTGTTGTGTGCAACATAAGATATCAATGAGATTAAATTTAGAAAGAGACATATCATAAAATTTCGAGGTTTTATATTCATTACAAATTAAAAAAATTACCTCCCCAAAATTTTCAATTTCATTTCAAAAATAAAATGTTGATATTTGATAATTATTTTATAGGAAACCCATATCAGAAATAGGGTTAAAAAACATCTTCCAAATAAGAGTGAAAGGAAAAGGCAAAGGTCTCCAAAATAATTAGGCTTTATAATAATAGAAAAATATGAGGAATCAAAAATATGTACATGTAGGAATAAAATAACTCTCAGGTTCTGATGGAGAGTGATAGAGAATGTGGTTATTATAAAGGTATCCATCGCAAAACCATAAATATGAGATCAGTAAAATAACCATTGATTTTTTTTTATCAAAATAAGAAAATAGAGAATGTTTTTTCCCAAAATTCTTTTTTTAGTGTTAGGGGATACAACCATACTTTGTTATGTTCTAATTCACAATAATTATATCATCCTTTTATTATGAATTGATCTACTTTCATTTCATCTCTTACACCATGAAATGGATATTCACGACGAATTTTTTTATGCCTAAAGAACTTTAATGAATTATAAGATCCAAAAGTCATTCATTTTTCATCTAAAAATTGTTATCATAGGATTTATAATATGATAAATCATAATTTAACCTCAAAAATAAAAATTCAAATGTTCAACTTAATCTATTCCATAAGTAGTTACATTAAGAAACATCCAAAATATTTACGCCCATAAAAACTAATTATAAGGAAGGTCACTAAATTTACAAAATCAAATAAAAATTAGATTCCCCAAAACACATAATGTAGATTTTATTTTCACATAACACATATATTAATACCCTGATCACCATGAAACTTTTATGAAAACAAGTATTCTTTGAAATCCATAAAGAAGAAATACTATAATACAATACTTATATATATTATGATTATTATAACTAGAAAAAAATACTAAAATTATTCAACATTAACTTTATTAATAGCATAAGATTTACCTTGATCTCTTTTATCCTTCTAAGGTATATTTCCTTGATTATTGGGGATTTATTTTCATAGTGCCATATATCCTTACAGAGGAAGAATTGTATGTTAGAAAATTTGTTCTTTTCCTTGAAATCATGATCAGGGTGTCCTTTCCCCATATATGAAACAAGATCTTATTTCTTTTAATCATGTAACATGGAGTTTCCTTCCACAAGTATCACATTTTGTAAAATAATTATTTCCCTTCTTCACTTTATCTAACTCTTACTCTGATGTTATCTTCTTATCTCTCTTCCCTTTGAAGTCATAAGACATTGATAATTATTTATCTCTCCTAATAGAACATGATACTATACCCTTCTATTATGGTAATGTTTGGGAGTCATATTCCCTTTAGAGTAATGACTTTAATCCATCAATGAAATGATAAATCCTAAACCTTGGGTTATATATGTAGTAAAAAACATGCCTTTATAATGTTGAAAAGTTTTCTTTATACTTGGTAACATTATCTTCCACCTTTTCTTTGAGACTCAATAATTGTCTCTTTATATCTTCTCATAGTTCACAAGGTAAATACATATCCAAGAAAAGTCCCTTAAATTCATTCCATTACATCATTGATATTTCCTCATCCTCTTTCATGTTTTCATATAATGAACATCAATGATCCTCATCTCCATAGGGACAATAAAGTTCAATGAATAAATTCTTAATTTCATTACTTCCCAAAGCGTGAAATATCTTTTCTAAATAACTTATCCATTTCTCTGATAAAAATGGATATGTAGTCTCACTGATTGATGGTGGTTGTTTTCAGGTAAAGTATTGTAAAATTTATATACCATGTTATAGATTATGGTGCTCCATACAGGTAAGTTTATTGCTCATAACCTGAGTCAGTTGTCCCAATATTGTTATAATTTGTTCAACTCCAACTACAGCTCCAGCTCTTTCTCCAACTTCATTACCATCCCTATAAGGGAAATACTTTCATGAATTGATATTATTTCCACTTATTCTGCTAGTAACAATTTATATTGGATGGAATATTCTAAATTAGATCATAACATTATAAAACATAATTTATGATCTTATAAATAGTCAATCACAAAACCTAAATAGAAAAAGTAGTTATAATTAGTTTTGAAATCATAATCTTAGTATATTTGGGAACATTTAAAAAATAAATCATTGCATTTTGTTCACTAATCTATTTTTTCCTAAATCTAGTTCCCCAGGTTTCTTCTAAACTTTATTTGATACCAATTGTAATGACCCTGAACTCAATAGCCTAGGGTCGGTGGTTACTTTACTACATTGTTAGAACACATAAGGAATCGCATCCCGAAGTACCAAATAGTTTATTAATCTTCGTAAACTAGATGAATATTTTAAAACATAATTATATTTTAATAATAAAATACACAATTTAGTTTCTCACAGAAAAAATTGTCCCTTTAGCAGAACCCTGCATAATCAATCACAAAAATGCCATGGTATCATATAAAAAAGTAAAACATAAGAAATGGGTGAGCTCAAATGATCATTAACGGTAAGCATATAGGGGAATATATGAGAAAATAAGGCATAATAAATATATAATGGTAAATAACTAAAGATAATTCCATTTTATCAATAACTTGAGCACAATATCATAGGAATAAAAGTGGATGAAATAAGTCTATATAAATAATCACATGAAAATGAAAATTAACCATGGATATTATAACTAATAGAATAATCACTTAGAATATCCATAATTGAATTCTTAATTATATAATTCATATTTGAAAACATCTAAAACATATTGTTGAGCCTTTTTACTAAGTATTTAATATCGTCAGGGCTTTGTTCCAAGAATCTATCATTATCAAGGCTTCATACCAAGAATCTAATAAATGGGTAAGTCATTGTCCAAAAAGTTATCTATTTTTTCTCATGATATCTATTTATGCATTTAGGGGATATATTATTCCCCACATGTCATATACTTAGTACAATGCATTCTTCATATGAAAAGATCAAAAAATAAACAAATACATTTGTATTAAAAACTAGCATATGAAATTTGAGTACTTTAAAAACAAACCAAGAATGGTATCAAAATAGCACATCCATATTAAAACACATAATAAACCATTAAAGAAAATATTTTAGATGATATCATAAGAGATAAACCTTAATTCAGTATAATATTTCAACAAAGGGTGTTGACATAGATGAGAACACTCTAATAAAATCATTGAGAATTGTTTAAGAAAAATACACCCTTTTTATTTTGAAGTTATTTATTTAAAAGGATGTGAAATTATAAAAACATATTATTTAAAAATTACTACATAAACATTTAATGGAACCTTCAATACTTTAAAGTGTCATAATGATAGAAAAATCTTGTCATATCATAGAAGTTAAAAAACATTTCTTCTATATTTGTTCTGGAAAAGTAATAATGAACCTCATTTGGAAAACAATAAAAGGATTACATTGAAACAAAATTATAAAAATTGTAACATTGGTAAAAATATTAAATATTAATAGGATAATTTTAAAAACATTTTTGAAAATATTTTTAGAAAACAAATACATGGAAGAAAAATATTCCCTAGTGGAGACTTAAACATAAACAATAATAAATAATAATGAGATTTCAAAATAACCCTTAGAGAGATTATATCATCAATAAACATAACCAATTATATTTTTCATATATAAATCCACATAAACAAGTTTACATTCATTATAAAATAGTTTAAATTAATTTTATACTTAACCGAATTAATGAAATATATGTTTTCCCAATGTATGAAAAATTATTTAAGAAATCACTTACCTCACACTTCCTTTTGGTTTTACATGCCTTAACTGTCACGACCCGTCATCGAGGCCCATGTTGTGACTACTCCAAGCCCGCCTTCCATAGGCCAGGGGCTGGCAACTATCACCAAAGGCGTAACTCCCTAAAAACTGGGAATTCATTGCCTTTATAAAATGTAAACACACACAACCAGATTACAAGAAGAAGAAAACAACAAGTAAAGTAGTATAACAAGTGTGCTATAAGTATAAAGGGGACGGAAATACAAGCCCAACATGAAGGTATAACTACAACTAAAAGAAAGTACAACTTAAAATACAAACAGCTGGAAGATGGAAGTAGCTCTTGGATCATCCTTCGGGTTTCTACCTGAAGGGTAGGTATAGATGTCCTCCTAATCACTCTGCATCTATTGGTCCACTCCATGTGCCATCACACTGAGTCTCCACCTCTGGGTACCGTCCGGTCCTCGTACACTCTGCATCGGTCAGCGTTGTCCATCGTCTGCATCAAACACAACGAGGTGCGGGCAAAGCCCGTGCAGGGGTGAGTATAACGATACTCAGTAGGGACCCCGAGACCCTCAAGGTCTCAAAAAATCCAACAAGGATAAACTACAAGGAATGATCTCAACAGATAACCTTTACTTATGTAAATTCCCATACATATACCTAAGTTATAAAGTAACCCATCTCTATCATTAGGAAAACACAAAGGTCATTGACCCAGGTGAAACCAGGATTTTCATTATCAAAACCACAACTGATGGAGAACTCCTCCACTATAAAGTAAAGTGGCCCTATTGTGACTCCAAGGCACTACTCACTAACCTTAGACTGCTGAGGTACTCCTCCTATCAAGTACCGTGGGTCTACTGCCAAACCGGGCACTCTGTCCACTGTGGGTCTACCGCCAAACTTTGCACTCCCCCTAATAGCCATTAGAGGTAATCCTCCTATCGAGTACCGCGGGTCTGCTGCCAAACCAGGAGCTCCGTATGCCATGGTTCTGCCGCCAAACCGTCCGCTCCGTCCACTGGGCTAGTCGAATCACTCCGAGTCGAATCGGTCAAGCAGTCGTCAGGTCTATAGGTACTAGGTATCTGCACTCTGTCTGCTCATCTCTGGGAGGATCCTCTCCATGATCTACAGGTTGATACTCCAAGTTTCATGAATTCTCATGTACAAGTATCAAAAAGGACCAACTCGTCATAGGGTTATCAACATAATAGACGGCGCGTCAATCGGACGCCCGGTCTGTGAGTTATTAGCCTTTTTCTCCCGGGGCCCGGTTGGTTTTGTGTACGAACCAACCCGAAAGTATCTCAAATATACTCTGAACACCCATGGGGTATACTCAAAGGAACTGTTTCTCAACAATATTACTAGCACCACTGACGGTTCATCAAACAGAAGTCCGATCTGAGATTTATTGTTTTTTCCGTTCCAGTGGCCCGGTTGGTTTTTAAGTTAAAACTAACCTGACCATACTCCAACTGTGTCCAAACCTCAAATGGTGTATTCCAAAAGAATCGTCTCAGCATAAGGAATCCAACTTAGTTGACGACACTTCAATCGGACATCTGGTCCTTATGTTATAAGAGTTTCCATTCCGAGGGCCTGGTTGGTTTCGGGTTCGAACCAACCCGTCCATACCCAAACATTGCCAAAACCTTGAGTGTAATATATTGAAATGACTGTCTTGATTCGAGGAACCCTACTCAACTGATGGTGCGTTGATCGAAGGTCTATAGCTCATGTTATGGGAAAATAACTGAAAATTGTCCGAAAAAGGTGGTCTGGGCCCAGTCCAACCTGGCCCAACCCACCCTGGGTCGGCCCGAACCAGGCCGACCCAACTCGGGTCTGGGTCTGGCCCGGTAGGGCACGGCCTGGCCCAACCCACAGTTGGCGCGGCCTATCCCGCGGTCGGCTGCGGCTCGGCTAGGCGGGCTGGGCGGGGGGGGGGGGGGGGGGGGGGGGGGACGCGGCCTCCCGGTTCCGCGTAACGGTAGCACTGGGCTGGCACTTCCTGGCCTCCATGGAACCTACGCGGCGTGGGTTCCTTTCCTCTTCCGCCGTGGCCAGTGCCACAGCGGGCTCTCGCTGGCTGCGCACTGAGTGCCGCTGTCTCTAGGCAGCTGACCGGTGCCGTTCGTCGGGGACCTGCTCCGGCGCACCCTTCTGCGGGCTACCATTGTTATTCCGATGGTCTATTTTAGCTCTTCTCTACACCTACAGCCTTCTCGGGTCCCACTATTCACTGCAGAGGCCTCAAAACGCTGTTTCCATTCTGTTCAACCATCGCCAAGAAATCCGCACAAGAAGAATGATATGGCGGTGGGTCCGAACTTGTTCGTTAGTCGGTACCCACTGTGTTATAGGCTCAAACAATTATTCAACAAATAATCACCTAATTTCGTGGGTATAAATAACATAAATGAAAATATACAAAATCCCTCTACCTTGAAAAGAAGTCACACATTGTTGAGCAATGGAAGACGAACGTCGTTGTAGTTGGGCGTCGTAGAAGAAGAACGTTTATTCTGTCGACGTCGAAGTGCGCCCGAAGAAGAAGTGTCATGGTGACTTCACATTATTCGCTGGAGATATTCTTCTTCGAGAGAAGAAAAGTGTTCTTCTATTTCTCCAGAGGTTTCCCCCAAAAAATATTGGGAAAATATTAAAATAGATCTCCCCTAAATTTAAAGAAGTGCCATGAAAATCCAATTACTTCAAACACAGAGAATTAATTAATTATGTGAATCGCCTAATTAATTTACCATGGGTTGGAAAAATTAATTAGAGAGAGAAGAAGGTGAAGGGTTATTTTAAAATTCAAAAGTGGGGGGTTGTTCAATTAAATGTAGAGGAGTTAATGGGGAGGTTTTAGGGGAGGTGAAAGGATTAGGTTTGTGTGGGCCCCACCTCACAAATATCCTCTCAATGGTGGTTGTGTGGGTGTGGGCCCCACTAATAACTTCTCCTTTGTAGGATATAACTACCATAGAAAAATAAAATTTATTTTCTATAATTTTATTTAACTAATTCCAATTTCCCCAAAAATTAACTCTTAACCCGCAGAAAATGCAACTGCAGTAAAGGTCCCCTTAAGTGAATTCTGGCGCTGTGAGTTCATCGATGTCCACTGATTTCAATTCTGTGCACCGGTTCCAAAGAAAGGAAAACACACATGTACGTTTACTGAACGTACCCGAACAAAACTTCCAAAATTGATTCTGGGCACACCGGGCCTTGGAATTAGGCACCGTCAGAAACTACGGACTCGTAAAATTCCAAAGAATTATGAAAAAAATTCCCTTGAAATTTACGGATCTTTACATTACTCCCATCTCAGGGATTTACGTACTCATAAATCTACATCACACACTAGAGAAACAAAAAAGGGGTACTGAGCACGTATCTGAGTATCCTGCTCCCATGTGCTTTCATAGAGGTTCTCGTGCTGCCATCGAACTTGGACAAGAGGGATCGACTGTCCATGCAGGACCCACTCCTATCGATCCTCAATATCCATTGGATCCTCCATGAATGTTGCCCCGTCATCAATGTCCATCTCCCCGTGGTCGATGATGTGGAATAATTAATGCACACATCTCTTCAGTTGAGATACATAGATGACATCGTGCACCCAGTGCAACTGAGGTGGAAGGGCCAGGCGGTAAACCACCTCGCCTACTCTGCTAATTAAAATGGAGGAGTGACTGTAGATAGGTTGCACCATCTCTATCCACAAAGGATTTAAGTAAGGTAGCCAGCTACTCTATCGCCTCTCCTAACAGCTGAATACAAGTCCTCCTATTGAGTGCATCTGCAACAACATTCCCCTTCATAGGTGTATAGACTATCTCGAACTCATAGTCCTAGTGGAACTGAAAACTGAAATGTCTTGCTCCCATGAAGGTAAGGCTGGCCGACTCAAGAGTGATCGTCCACACCCTCCTAATCATGAGTTTATCTTATGCTGCTTGGGTTTCCCTTTTTGCTGACCAAGGAAAAACCCCATCCCAAAATTGTAGATAAACCACAACCATTTTTCTAATACAGTCAATCTGTGTATGAACTGTGGTTGCCCAGTACATACTCAAACTTACGTCGTAAGGCCTCGACACTGCCATCAAGAGGTTCCAACCGAAACTCTCGCCTCAAGGGTCAGATCACACCATCGGCATAATTGTGATTATAGAGTCTCCTCCCAAAGGTATCTCTAGACGTGAGGGTTAGGTCAACCGATTTAACCAGAAACTCTAGGTTTGGGATAAGATTTGTGGAAGGAATGATTGGTACCTATGTCTATTGATACGACAGCTTGTAGTAGACACAGACCGTACCTCAAATCATTCCTAGAGCCCCTCGGTCACACTTCTTGACTGCATTTAACTATTCTATTCAACTGCCCTCCAGCTCCCTGAGCCTAGCGGGGACAACAGAGGCAGTTGGTTGTAACATGTTGAAAAGTACACCACCTCATGCTGCTCTCTTAGCTCTACTTCCACGCCTGCTGCTCTGTAGATTCATCTATCCATAACACTTCCTCTTCTTGAAACATTTCACTTGCCGAAGTCTCTGAGAATAGTGTCATTTCCCTACTTTCCCACTGCTAATATTCCATATCTGTATCCATTCAGCAAAAGAACATTCAACCACAATGGTTCTCTCTAGAACCCTAGAATAAGTAGGAATGCATAGAAGAAAATTGTTGCCTTAGATATCCTATAAACACACCCCACTCTAAGGTCTGACCCCTAAAGAACTGATCATATCGTAGTCATAAATTACCAGGAATGATCGGTAAGCCTTGATGAATACTCAACTACCGACATGTCATCTTGCCGAAGCTGTATAAGCTGTAGAAAACTCTCAGCCACCTCCTCAAGCTACTCCTCATCCGCCTGTGAGTCCGGCTTGCCTCAGAACCTGAGGGGTATCTGATGCGGAAACATGTGTAAGGCACTATGCCAAAATTTTTCATCTACCAGTACCGTTGGTTGTAACTGCTGATCAAAATGTAGAGATATAGCTGGAACACTACCCAAAGGTACTATCTCAAGCATCGGTCCACGTACCGAAGCCTCATCACTATGCGGACCAACCTCATGGTCACTCATGGGGAAACACCAGTAACTAAGATCACCATATTCTCTACTAGTGTCTAAACTAGGTGTATAACTCTAGAAATCATCACTAGCTAGTCCACTGCTGCCTGGGAATCTTCCTCACCTCGTAACCTCAGAGGCCTCTACTGCTGGAACTCGTGCAATGCACTCTGTCAGCGTGCACCATCCGCTAGTACGGCTGGTGGCATATGCTTCCTAATAGGTGGTGGTGTTGCTGGTACACCACCCAAATGTTCCATAATAGCAAGAGGGCCCTACACCGGATCCTCATCGCTCGGTGGGATGTCATCAGGTACTCTCTCGGAACTCCACCTGACTGTCTGCATGGAGGCATCCTGAACAGATGTGACACAGTCAATTGATTTAAACCGGGTGAGCTGACCTGGTTGAGCTGACTTAAAGAAATATTTTGAAAACAGACATACAATAAGTGTTTTCGTGCACTAACATGTAAATCAGAAGTCAAGGTCCTAGTGTATCGATACGTCGGCCGCAGAACCAACACTGGACTCCCTGAACTGAAAACCACACTCGGTACCCATAACATTATTGCTTCATAGAAGAGAAATATCAGAGTCCTGTGTTCCGCGGTAGAATTGAATCCTCTGATACCAATTTTTCACGACCCGTCCTCGGGGCCTGTGTCGTGACTACCCCAAACCCGCCTTCCATAATCCAGGGGCTGGCGACTAGCACCAAAGGCGTAACTCCTTAAAAAGTGGGAAGATATTGCCTTTATAAAACGTAAACACACCCAACCAGAGTATAAGCGGAATCAAACACTAATTAAAGCATTATAAAAAGTGTGATGAAAGTACAAAGGGGCTGGAAATAGAAGCCCAACAGAAAGGTACAACTACAACTGAAAGAAAGTACAACTGAAAAGACAAACAACTGGAAAATGGAAGCTTCTCCTGGATTGTCCTCCAGGTTCCTACCTGAAGGGTAGGTACAAATTTCCTCATCAGCACTCTGCATCTATTGGTCGACTCTATGTATCGTCACACCGAGTGTCCACCTCTGAGTACCATCCAGTCCTTGTACACTCTACCTCAGTCAGTGCTATCTGTCATCTGCATCCAACAAAACGATATGCGGGCATAGCCCGTGCAGGGGTGAGTATAACGATACTCAGTAGGGACACTGAGACCCTCAAGGTCTCAGAAAATCCAACAAGGATAAACCACAATTAAAGATCTCAATATGTAACCTTTACTTAGGTATATGCCTATACATATACCTATGTTATCATGTAACCCATATCAATCATGAAAAAAACACAAAGTTCATTAACTCAGCTCAAACCAGGATTTTCATTATCAAAACCACAACATCTAGAGAACACCTCCTCTATTGAGTATAGTGGACCTGTAGTGACTCTAAGTCACTACTCACTAAACTTAGACTGTTGAGGTACTCCTCCTGTCGAGTACTGTGGGTCTGTTTCCAAACCGGGTGCTCCATCCGCTGTGGGTCTGCCGCCAAACCGGTTGCTCACCATAATAGTCGAAAGAGGTACTCCTCCTGTCGAGTACCGCAGGCCTATTGCCAAACTAGGCGCTCCATATACCATGGGTCTACCGCCAGACTGGGTGCTCTGTCCACTGGCCTAGTCAAATCACTCTAAGTTGAATCGGTCAAGCAGTCGTCACATCTACAGCTACTAGGTCTCCGGACTCTGTCTTCTTGTCTCTGGGAGGATCCGCTCCACAAGCTACTGGTCGATACTCCAAGTGTCACTAAGTCTCATGTATAAGTATCACGAAGGAATGCCTCGATCAGAGAAATCCTATGAAACTGACGGTGTGTCAATCGGAGGTCTATAGCTCAATTTATGAGCAAATAACCGAAAACGGTCCGAAAAGGGGGTCTGGGACCGATCGAAACTGGCCCGACCCACCCTAGTTCGGCCTGAATCGGGTCGAACTAGACCAGGTATAGGTCCGACCAGGGAGGGCATGACCAGCTGGGTGGGGCGGGGGGGGGGGGGGGGGACGCGGCCCCCCGGTTCTGTGAAACGGCGGCAGCAGGCTGGCGCCGCATGGCCTCCATGGAACCCACGCGGCACGGGATCCTTTCCTCTACCATCGCGGCTAGTGCCCCGAAAGACTCCCACTAGTGGTGCTCTATGCGTTGTTGTCTCCCAGTGGCCGGTCGGTTCTGGTCATTGTCTCTGGTCGCCGGTGCCTCCACGCCAGCGACCCGCACCGACGCGACCTTCCGCAGGCCCCCGAAGTCATTTTGGTGGTTCGTTTTAGCTCTTGTATGTGCCTATGACCTTCTCGGGTCCTTCTCTTCAATGTGACGTCCTCAAAATGTCGTTTCCTTTCCATTCACCCATCGCCAAGCAATCCGCGCATCAAGAACGATATGTCAGTGGGTATGAACTTGTTCGTTAGCCAGTACCCACAGCGTTTGAGGCTCAAACAATTATTCAGCAAATAATGGCCTATGTTCGTGGGTATAAATCAAATAAATGAAAATATACAAAATCCCCCTACCTCGAAAAGACCTCACACGTCGTCGAGCCGTGGAAGACGAACGTCATGGTAGTTGGGGGTGGTGGTAGAAGAACGTCGATTCTGTCGACGTCGGAGTGCGCCTGAAGAAGAAGTGTTGTCGAGACTTCACATTCTTCACCGTAGATATTCTTCATCGAGAGAAAAATGGTGTTCTTCTATTTCTTTAGAGGTTTCCTCCTCAAAATATTTTCTAAGGAAAATATTAAAATAGATCTCTCCCAACTTTAAAGAAGTTCCTTGAAAATCCAATTAATTCAAACAAACAGAATTAATTTATTAAGTGAATCACCTAATAAATTTACCATGGGTTGGAAAAATTAATTAGGGAGAGAAGAAGGAGAAGGGTTATTAAAAAATTAAAAAATGAGGGGTTGTTCAATTAAATGAAGAGGAGTTAATGGGGAGGTTTAAGGGGAGGTGAAGGGATTAGGCTCATGTGGGCCCCACCTCACAAATATCCTCTCATGGGAGGTTATGTGGGTGTGAGCCCTACCAATAACTTCTCCTTTGTAGGATATAAATACCATAGAAAAATAAAATTTGTGTTCTACAATTTTATTTAACTAATTCCAATTTCCCAAAAAATTAACTCTCAACCCGCATAAAAGGAAACTGCGATAAAGGTCCCCTTAAGCGAATGTCGGCGTTGTGAGTTCATCAGTGCCTCACATTTCAATTCCAAGCACCGGTTCAAAAGATAGAAAAACCCACACGTACGTTTACTGAACGTACCCAAACAAAACTACAGAAATTGATTCTGGGCACAACAGGCCTCGAAATCAGGCACCGTCAGAAACTGCGGACTCGTAAAATTCCAAAGAATTAAGAAAAAAAATTCCTTGAAATTTATGGGTCTTTACATTAACCTACTATATAATGCTCCAAAGTATGGTATTAATTTATAAAATAACTATTTTATTATTTATTATATAATATATGATCCTCTTATATCATTTTATCACCCTCTTGTTAATAATATTTCATTATTACCCTTGTTTCGATTTTTAACATATTTATTTTCCCATCCATGTTTTTCATTTAAATTCTAGTTATTGCAAATAAGATACGGTTAAATCATCTCTAGAATGATATTAAGGCCATATTTATCATATTTATTTGTTATATAAAATTTTATGGTCATTATTTAATGGGGAACATGGAAATTGAGTCATATAATGTTGTGGAGATGGTAGGTCTTATGTACGCTTGTGTGATGGTGTCATTCCATTATCGTCAAAAGGGGAAGGAAGTGGATGGTATATTAATTTTTGTGGAATTAGTATAATTTATTATTCATAATATATATCTATTATTTCAATCACAATACCAATCCAAAAAATTTCTGGTAAAAAATAGAAACACCATGGCGTGGAGACAGTAAGTCATACGTACACACAGGTGGTGCTTTCATTTTTCATAGGATTGATAAAAGATGGAATATGGTTGTCCCATAGTCATAATAAAATCTAATAATATAAATTATACTTTATTTTTTACTATAAAATTAAAAAAAATACATTATGAGGAAGTGGAATAAGAAATTAACTTGGATGAGTTGGTAAAACCGATTACCTCTTCTTCGAAAAACATCCACTAGATCTCTTCTTAATGGAAGTAGGGATGGTATTTTTGGAATACCAGAACCTTAAGGACACACATATGTATTTTAATAAGATAACTTGTCAGGTATTGGTCGATATAGAAGGCTAAAAGTGGTTTGAATAAGTGATGGAGAAGGCGACCCTTTATAATTGAGGTGAGGGGCACTTTTGGAAACTCTCAAAAATATTAAATTAATATAAATTAATATTCAATTAAAATGGGTACAAAGTGAGTTATTTATAATTTTAAATGAGTATGGGTCTAAATAATATCATCCAAAAATTTTATACTTGTTTAGTTCACATTATTACCCTTATCTTTGGGTTTAACCCTTATTTAATCCTTTTAACTCTTACCATGACAACATGGATTTTTAATCTTTAGTCTTCAATATTGTTACTATAAAATGACAAGATAACCATAAATCAATCATTGATGATATTTTGAACCTCATATAAATCATTTGGATTGAATTATGTTTTTTATAAATTTTATCCAATTTAATAAAATATTTTTTTAAGTATCATTAATATCATTTTGACTCTATTCATTATGTTGACTTTTAAAGAATATAAATACACAAGATATAAGTGAAAAAAACCTTTAATAAATCCTTAATATTTCTATATCAACTATAAAATTAATTTATCACTTTAATTATATAAAAATATATTTAGTTTAATATTTGTAATTTCATTTATTTGAAATTTAAATTTATTAAACTATTAATCTATTAATATTTTGTAAGTCTTCAAGGTAATTATTTATTTTATAAAAATTAACGATGAATTTAAATAATAAATATAGAACTTTTATTATTAAAATTAGTATTTATAGTAGATTATAGCTTCTGAATAAGCACATATTAAAAATGTAATACTTTTAAAAAGCATGAGTATGACATATTTGATTATCCTTAAAATAATATAATAAAAGATTTAAAGTCATCCATGCGGCTCCAAGATAACATAAAATATGCTAAAGGAATATTTTTGTGTAAAATAACTCATCCAAAAAATTAGTATAAGTTTTATGGAAATTTTATAATATTTATAATTTTGTTTTTACCCTTAATTACCTGATTTACCCATTACTATGGTAATTAAAATTACTAAATTTACTATTCATATTGGGAAAAAACAAAAAATTACCTATTTAATAAAATTAAAAATTATGATTAAAAATATGGAATATATATTCAATAATTTAATTCAAACAAATTTTAGAAATTAATTTAAAATTAATCATGAAGACTAGATGAAACAATAGGTTTTAATGTAAAAATGTTCAAAATATTTAAATGTTTTTATATCAAATTTCAATTTTATATTGTTATGAATGATTTAAATTTTATTTATTTTTGTACATTAAAACTATTTAAGTATTAAAAAAATTTGAAATATAATTTAACTATATAAATAAATTAAATGAAAATGCAGTATTTTTTACTATTCATAAAAAATGAAACATATCCCAAAAATACCAAAAATTAAACCAAAGAAAATTTTTATAATTATAATTCAAATAAAATGTTAATATAGTCCAATAATATTTCTATAAGTGTCAAAATTTAGTTTTAATATAATTTCTCCATTAAAAGGTGACAAAATTTCCTTTAGAAAAATATAACTTTTTGCTTAAAATTGGATTAATTCATATCTTATGTCTTTCAGATATATTAGAATAATTTAAAAACATTTCAATATATATAAATTTCGTAATGTTTTTAATAATATTAATCCTCTAAAAATTTAACGACTAGGTTATAATAATATTTTATTATATTTTTAAACTGGGTGTTGCGTGCAGTGTAAGCTACCATACTGATTAAATTTAAAAAGTGACATACCATAAAATCTTGGTGTGTTATAAAAACCCATGAGGGAAAATAAGGATCTTGAATAGATATAATAGTCCCTAGAACCTTTTTAATCCTCATATCCTCCTCCACATATATCATCGCTAAATAAACTATCACACTCATCGTTTTCATAACTGAGAAGTAATACAGCTTCATCAATTGGTCGACAAATACAAATATGGTGTCACATACTCCCACGTTATGATAAAATATAGTAATTAAATTCCATTATATATCCTCCATTTTCAGTATTTTACATTCATTAAATGTAATATACAATCTATAAATCTATACTATGATTTCTTCTGCTAATAAACCAAAACACAAGAAACAACCTTAGCTATCAAACTCTTCATGCTTCAACACGAAAATTGTTCTCTTAGAGCCGGATGTATATTATAAATACTAATATGTATAACTATGTATTAGGTGTGAAACATTTATAAAAATAACTCTCATAACATAAAAGATAAAATCACAATTTCTAAAAAAACACCATGTTTTTTATTATCCTCTTACCATATCTGAGGTGTATTTGTATAAGAAATATGATCTCTTCACACTATAACTAGCAAGAACAAAGACGAACGCACTGTCGTCTGATATAAGAAAATGAAATTTCTAACATCCATCATCCCCTGATAAATTATTATATTGACTTTCATCATTATATAAATATCCTCGCATGTTCAAATAATACAACAATATGACTTCATACTTAGTACATAAACTACCAAATTTCCTTTCCTTGGGGTATATGAGATCTCAAATTCATAATTCTATAAGAACTCCAACCACTACCACTATCATAAATTAAAATCCCATTGATAGAACTTATATAGTTGTCTCTTTTGTTTTGTAAATACCAAACAATTCTCACTAAAAAGGTAATTACCCCATGTTTTCATAGAAAACACTATCCCTAAAAGCATATAAAAATACGTAGAATAATAATACTCATGAGAATGTAAATATTAATACCTATGTGAGATCACTACTCACACTTATATTTGTAAAAACCCAATACCAAGAAGTGATTCGTCACAATTATTTTGAATATAACTCTCTCTTTTATAAAATGAAGGATATAATTCCTAATTAGCTTCTATTTTAGACAATAAAATTCATTCTATAATATATCTAATCCCACGAATATAACACACTAAGAATTTAAATCATATGTTTTCCTTCAAAATATAATGTGTTTAATATCTTTCTTCACGCGAAAGACCTAACAAAATGAATTGAAGAAAATAATATAACTTCTAAATTATTGTCATAAAATGGAAGAAAATATATACTTAAACTAATTATGAAATATAGGAAAAAATCAAAATAATTGACATTTTTTAATAATTTATCGATAAAATTAAATTAGTATATCTAAATAAAAAATAAAAGAATTTTTTGTGCAAAAATATATTTTATTAAAATATAACCATTTCCAATTCTAGGAAGTTTATTATATTATAGTTGAAAAACGTTTTAATGTAGATAAGCTATAATATATACAATAAATATCTTAACATCCATCAAATAGTTATTACATGGAAAGCAATGAAATTATTTTATGCTTAGAAGATACCTATTTCTTAAAATTGTTTTTATGCATTATGAACACTTATATTCAAAACGTTTTTTATCACTTTTAATATTTGAATATTATAAAATTATTGAAAAAATTTAAAAAATAATTTTCAAATTAGTTTATGGCATTAATTTATTTTTTAAACATAAAATTAATTTTCCATGGTAAATATTAGTAATCATGGTAAAATGATTATTTTTTATATAATGAAAAATTTATAAATATTTCATATTTTATGTGGATATATATAAAATTAAAACCATAATATTATATTTAGATACCTATAAAAATAAATTAACACTCATTTAATTGATATGAAAAACAACATTTTTCAACAAAAAATAGTTTTCATTAAAATATATGTTTCAATTTAAAATTTAATTTTATCACAGTTATATATTTAATTATATAAAATGGTGCCTAAATTAAGATTTATAACATATAAATTTTGTAATGATGGTCATATAATATTTTTTGTGAAAATATAATTACCATGATTAATATTTAATGAAGATTAATACATGTAAAAATGGGTATTCTAATGTGGCTCAAATTTTTCTAAATCAGTTGGAAACTTAGACCATATAGAATATGTTTTTTGGTTTTAATTCCATACCAACATTTCTCACCAATATTTCCCTACTTAGGTCACCTAACTATCAAGTGATTCAATTCTTACCCCTACCTAACATTCTTTTCAAATATTTTCCCCTCGTTTTCACCTATAGAATGAGTTCACTTACAACTATTTCAATCGACACCCCTAGTTTTAAATTCCCATAAAACTATAAAAAGTTTACACATTTCAGATCCACTATACACAATTGGTAGCATATAGCCTCAAAATAGTCCCTCGAGTCCTTTATTTCTAAATGATACTTCAAGAAAAGATCAAAATTTTCAGTATAAGTATTAATTATATAAAATCTCACTTACACACATTTAAAACCCCACCCCTTGTCATGACCCTCCTCCTCGGGCCATGAACCGTCTCATCTGACCCCATGGGTCTCCTGTAATACCTCGGTTGCCTTCCTAGCACACCATAGGCAATTACTCGCTAGGGTATCTTATCAGACTAATGACTATCCCCACAGGCCAATACTTGTTCTTTTAGTGTGTTTTTTCCTCACTCACACACACCCTCGGAAACTTCCTAGAAGATCACCCATCCTGATTACTACTCCAGGCCAAGCATGCTTAACTATGGAGTTCTAATCAGGTAGGCTCCTGAAAAGAAAGGTTCACCTTGTTGAAATGGGTAGTAACATTTATCCTTTTAAGTCTCACTTTTCCAGGGGTGTTACATTATCCACCCCTTTAAAGCACAATGCCCTTATTGTAGACCCCAAGCCTCAAACCCTGGTAGTGACTAAGCACTTCATTTAGACACTTAGACCATATAGAATTTGTTTTTTGGTTTTAATTCTATAACAATATTTCTCACTAATATTTCTCTACTTAAGTACCTAACTATCAAGTGATTCCATTCTTACCCCTACCTAACATTCTTTTCAAATATTTTCCCCTCTTTTTCACCTATATAATGAGTTCACTTACAACTATTTCAATTGACACCCCTAGTTTTAAATTCCCATAAAACTATACAAATTTTACCCATTTCCAATCCACTATACACAATTGGTAGCATATAGCCTCAAAATAGTCCCTTGAGTCCTTCATTTCCAAATGATACTTCAAGAAAAGATCGAAATTCTCAATATAAGTTTTCCTTATATAAAATCTCACTTACACACATTTAAAAACACACCCCTTGTCATGACCCACCTGCCCGGGCCATGAACCTTCTCATTTGATCCCATGGGTCTCCTGTAATACCTTGGTTTCATTCCCAACACACAATAGGATATTACTCACTAGGGTATCTTATCAGACTAATGATTATCCCCACAGACCAAAACTTGTTCTTTCAGTGTGTTTTGTCCTCACTCAAACACACCCTGGGAAACTTCCCAGATGGTCACCCATTCTGATTACTACTCTAGGCCAAACATGATTAACTTTGGAGTTCTAATAGGTAGGCTCGCGAAAAGAAAGGTGCACCTTGTTGACATGGGTAGTAACATTTAGACTTTTAAGTCTCACTTTTCCAGGGGTGTTACAATATCCACCCCTTTAAAGCATAACGCCCTCATTGTGGACCCCAAGCCTCAAACCCAGGCAGTGCCTTAGCACTTCTGGCTGGGCATTGGCTCTGTTACCATTTTTCATGACCCACCTCCTCTGGCCATGAACCTTATCATCTGACCCCATGGGTCTCCTGTAATACCTTGGTTGTCGGCCCAACACACCATAGGCTATTACTCACTAGGGTCGCTTATCATACTAATGGCTATCCCCATAGGCCAACACTTGTTCATTTAGTGTGTTTTGTCCTCACTCACACACACCCTGGGAAACTTCAAAGAAGTTTACCCATCGTGATTACTAATCTAGGCCAAGCATGCTTAACTGCGAAGTTCTAATCAGGTAGGCTCCCGAAAAGAAAGGTTCACCTTATTGACATGGGTATTAACATTTATCCTTTTAAGTATCACTTTTCCAGGCGTGTTACATTATCCACCCCTTTAAAGCACTACATTCTCGTTGTGGACCCCAAGTCTCAAACCCAGGTAGTGCCTAAGCAGTTCCGGCTGGGTATTGGCTCTGATACCAATTGTCATGACCCCCCTCCTCAGGCAATGAACCTTCACATCTGACCCCATGGGTCTCATATAATACCTTGGTTTCCTTCCCAGCACACCATAGGCTATTACTCACTAAGGTCGCTTATCAGACTAATGACTATCCCCACAGTCCGACACCTGTTGTTTCAGTGTGTTTTTTCCTCACTCACACACACCCTGGGAAACATCCCAGAAGGTCACCCATCCTGATTACTATTATAGGCCAAACATGCTTAACCGTGGAGTTCTAATCAGGTAGGATTATGAAATTAAAGGTGCACCTTGTTGACATGAGTAGTAACATTTAGCCTTTTAAGTCTCACTTTTCCAGGGGTGTTACACCCCTACTCTAAAATTACCATCAAATTCTATACAATTTACTTCTTATAGATCCCCTATACACATTTGGTAGCTTTTATGCCAAAAAAAAGTACCAGAAGAACTTTATTTCCAAAGAATACATCAAGAGAAGATCAAAATTCTTAATGTAAGTATTATTTTCCCTTTAACATCCTTTCTTTGTCATTCTCATCCCCCAGATTCAAAACATATTATAACCAAATGTCTATAATTACATAATTATAAAAAAATTAATGAAATTTTATTATATTTATGGTATAACCCTCATTTAGTCCTCTTTCATTCAATCAAAAAAATGAAAATTTCAATTATTCTTGTGTGTAGACCACCACCTCCATAAAAAATTTAATTTTTCATCACCTCCATTCAAGGATGGTTATATAAATTGGTTTATAGAATAGGTATGTTATTTATCTGATTATTTTTATTATGTAAATATTACTTTGGCTTTATCAATATAATATTTTCTAAAAAGATCATCACAAAACTAACCCCATAAAATGAACATACAAAGATGAAAGTGATTTATTTATCAGTGTTAACATCATTCTCATTTATATTATTCTTATAAATTTTTTAAATTATCATTAATAGCCATAGAAACATATAAAATTATACTATTTTAATAGTGATATTATAGAAATAATAATATCATCCATATCCATACTCACAAATAGATTATAGCATGTTCTTATTGGGTTGGTTTATTCACCTACATAAACAATGATATAATTTTTTATAAAGGGTTTCTTTGGAAACATAACATTTTATATTAATAAGTAAATAAATTTTTTTCTTTTTTATCATTAATATAAATATTTAACTCATTAACTAAGAAAACATCATTTGTTCGTTATAGATTACCAAAACATTCTCATCACCAACTTCATCGTCACAAATAATAACTAAAATAATTATGAAATGAAATTATAACATTATAAATAACTATAAAACCTAAATTTTAGTACCTTTTATCATCCATTAATGATTAATGTAAGGATAAGAGTGAATTACAACCCCATGATTATGAAAACAGGTCCAAACGATCAAGGTTAAGCACTCGTGATATTGAAAATATATTTTAACCAACTATTATACATACAAAGAATAATTATAAATGAATTTTATTAAGTGTTATTGATATTAAATGGTTCTAAAATATATTATTAATAATTTTATTTTTTTATAAAATAATTCAAGAGCTTTAGTGGAATTTAAGAATTAAGGTATGTGGTTTCATGTCTCAAATTTAATTTCTCGAGACATATTTCATATTGGGAACCATGATATCTTTACAATGGTGTGATTAATAACTCAAAAATATCTTGTAAAATATTCATTTAATTTATGATATTTGAGGATCCATATCTTTTTCTATATTTTTATGTCTTTCATTCCAAAAGATACAAAATTTATAATGATTTTTGTTAGCTCAACTCACTTCATTGAGTTATAATGCTTCTTCTTGAACTTTTTTTACCAAAAAATTCCTCCTTTATATTTTACTTCCCATATTTTACTTTGATAAATATATATCTCAAAAATTATAACTTTCATAAGAAAACCAAATCCTATTTAATGATTTTCCCCTCTATTTTCATACTTTTCATTCCCTGTAATGTTCTCTAATATAATTGGAAACTTAATTATATGTTATTTTATGTGACTCCATATTTCTATCCCCCTCATTCAGAAATTAATTAGTACTTATCTTTTTATGATGTGGCATTAAAAAATATATTTCAAAATATTAATAAGGTTTTTCATCATTTTAAAATCATATTTATTATCTTACACAATACAATTTCTCTTACTTGTATATCTATTTAATGAACTCTTATTAAGTTTTTTTCAAAAGTAAATGTTTTATAAATTATTCAATCCACCTTTCTAAAAATAATTTTTTAAAGTGACTCGTAACTTTTCCATTTATGATAATGTTAAAAATGTTTCCAAAATATCTTTTTATGTTTTTCTTCCATTTAAACACATATTTACAATGTATTTGTTTTTTTTAATATTCCCCTCTATGAATTCATTGTTACTCAAGGAAATTAATACCCCCAAGTTTTATAAAATAAATGATTTCAAATTGATAATTATATTTATTAATTTCAAGTAAATTTTATTAATACTCCTAAAATGGGTATTTTACATCTATGATAACACCCTATTTTTCTTCCTATGACATTATTTTTTAATACCCTCAATAATATTTATTTATAAATCCCTTGATTATATTATAAATTATAATGTAAACCATTTCCTTCTAGGGTTTATTATTATTTTACGGAATTATGTATTATTTACTTATTGGAAACACATAATGTTAAAAATATGAAGATAATTACTAGATAGATCCCCGTTATATTGGGTAAAGAATTTATCATTATAGATGACATGTTTATGATACATTGTAAATATTCATTGGTAATTTTTTAGGATACCTTAGTGAAAACCTTGGTAGTATGTAGTGTGTGACCTGATAGAACTCTAAAGAATTGGGTAAAGAATTTATATCTAGAGATAATGTTTTAATGATACCTTATAAGAATTCCTTGGTAATGTTTAATGATACCTTGATGAATAACCTTGGTAATATTCTTTTACAACAACTTATTGATGAACTATGGTGAAATTATTTTGAATGTGTCATGTTTATAATGGATATATATTTCCAAGTTATTATTTTTTTAATTATGATAATTTAATACCTCATGTTCTTATCTTCATTTTTTATCTCCATATTCAAATATTATTCCACAAATATTACCCATGTTATGTTTTGATTTCATTATTTATCCCATACTGATCATTTGAGATCACCCATTTCTTATGTTTTAAATATCATAGGTTTTGAATCAAAATAACATGTATAATAATTATAGGCGATTACTGTATATGTTGAATTTTAGGGATAGGTTAAAGACTAATTATGAATTCATCTATAGCTTATATATTAAAAAATGAATTTTAGTTAAAAAAACATATGGGTTTTTTGGTTAATGTTATTTCCAAACTCTAGAAAACTTTGATCCTAAAAGGTAATATGAATGTATGTATTGAAATATTCTCTTTAAATAATTTAATTGTTATATTCATAGTCATGTGAAATCATAGTTGGTATCAAAACATGGTTTAGATAACTTTATAGGTTAGGATACAAGTTGAGGATAATTTACGACTTGTTATGTATAAGATGATCAGAATTTAAAATGTATAGTTAACCCTTTATTTTAATTAAGGTAATATCACATATTTTATAGACTAGAAACAGAATAATTTAGTGAAATACATAGAATTATGTTGAAGTTATAAGTCTAAGTATGGGATCACATAGAAAAGTTTTGATAATATAACGATTTTTTTGTTCTCGTAGAAATTATATCCCTATCAGGATAGTGGAAATTGAATGCAGTTATAAAACAAATTAATCAACCCTAAAAGGCTATTTTAGTATCAACTAAATATTTAGTATAGTGTACGATGAGAGTTACTTAGACTACACACATGGATAGAGACTCTCAGGGATTAATCTTGGGTTAATAACCATTGCATTACTAGGCATTATAAAGGAATCTTTATATAATGGAATTAGGTTAAGGAATATGAGAGCACCCAACCTAATGAAACCTTGATTGAACTAAGATTGGTGTAGATTGAACTGTAAACTAATATATTAATTTCAAATACTAATACATTTTGAGGTTTAGTATTTCATGTAATTATGTTTTTAAAATTCTCTAATTGAATTAATTACTCATTTTAACTCTTTTTTACTAATGACATATGCATGAAGGAATAAATTTTACAATGGTTTTCATGGATAATACAGAGATTTTTCTTATGAGAACCCAAATGAAATATGAAATGAAATAAGAAATCATGAAATTATTTCAAAAAGACTATCCTGAATTATGATTAATAAAATTAACATAGTGGAATTTTCATAAAATCCAGAGAAGATAATGTTGTAGTCTCATAGAAGTTAAGGTGACAAAGATTATGGAGAAAATAAGATTCAATTTAATATGTGTAAAGAATATGTGTTAAGGAACCTAGGTGAATGTCTCAATGGTACAAAAATATGTTTTGTGTGTGAAAAATAAGACATATAAAAATAAGTTTCCATGTAAAAATGAAGCAATTGGTTAACATAGTGAATATAAGATATGTGTTTCTTGTTCATACCTAATAAATTATGTTCCAGAAATAATTTTGAAAAATGTATCAAGTTATTCATATCTATTAGATTCCCATAAATAATATTAATAGTGACTAATAATTAAAATTGTGACGACAAATTTTTTAAAAGGGAGGTAATGTAACACCCTATGAATTTAAATTATATATTTTTCGTTGAATCCTAATGTGTTATATAGCTTTATCCACAGGTAATTTTGATCCAAAATGAACTGTGAAAAATTATATAACCATTGAAATGTATTCATTGAATTGGTGGGTGAATATATAGGTATCAAAATTATGAAACATATTTATAATTTAAGTGGTTCATCTTTTAATACTAATTCATTGATAAAATTCAATTCAAGTAGCTAAATAAAAAATAAAATCATATTATGTATTAACATATATTTTCATAGAAAATCCTTTGCATAACCTATGATGTTTATTATATTATAGTTAAATAATGGTTTAAATTGAATGTATTTATAATATATATATATATAACAAATAAGTTATAATAGATCCAAAATTTAATATTATTAATTTAATAAATGTATTTTATTCTTAGAAGATATATGTTTTTTAATATTGTTTTTATGAATTATTCATGTTTATATTCAAATTTATTTTTACCACTTTTCAAATTTGAATCATATAAAATGATTTGAAAATTTTTAATTATAACTTTCAAATTAGGTAATAGGGAAATTTCTATTTTAGGCATAAAATTAATTTTCCAAGTTAAATACTAGTTATCCTGGTAAAATGATTATTTTTATCACCTAACTCATGACATCTCATTCTTAAACCTTATCTAAAAATATTTTCTAATTTTTTTTCCATATTTTTAACAAATAAAAGGAGATCAATTAAACCAACTTCAAGCCACAAACCTAGTTAGAAATTCCCCTGAAATAGTAAAAAATTTATTTATTATAGATACTGCAAACAGGTTCAGGATCGGAGAAATCCGGACCCTAAAAAAAATTTATTAAAAAACCAAAGAGTGCGGAAGATCAGGGGGTTTACACAAATGGGAATAAGAAACACCATGTGTATCAAATTCAACAAGATAAGAGCAAAAATTAGGAGAAACAAAAGACCATCCCGAGGATGCCTCCAAAATAGCCCTCTTTGATAGAGCATACGAAACCTGGTTGGACTCTCTGAAAACATGAGTGACCTCAAGATGAGTGTGCTCAATCATCTGAAGGCATTCAATCCAAAAAGGAATGATTTTCCATGGAACAGATCTGGAACGATATTTGAGGATGTGAACCGCAGTGGTGGAGTCATATTCCACCCAAAGTTATCGGTAGCCATAATGAGTGGCATACCTAATCACTTTAATAATAGCCCATAACTCAGCCTCAATTTTTGTACCTTGACCAATGTAATTAAATAATCATACTTTAACAAAGCCTCTTTAAGTGAAGAAGACAGCACCATAACCCGAGGGACTAGGCGCACCCAATGTTGCCCCATCCACGTTCACCTTCAGCCAGCTTGTAATTGGTGGGATCCATCGTATTGACTTCAGGACAAGAGGTTTCTTGGAACTCCTTGTAACACCAAAGGATTTCATAATAAGAAATTCAGACAACTCATTTTTCATTGTACCATGATGCAGCTTGGATGCTATCATAACAGCCTGATAAATAGAACGCATTCTAGCCTAAAAGGAGGGGTGTTGGCCTTCAAAAGCAGCACTATTTCACACCTTCCATAAAACTGAGAAAGTACTAGTAGTGGAAGTTAAAATTATAGCACAAGCTTTCTCACTCAGTTGAGCGCGTTGTATATATTTGAGAAGAGACTCATAGCCCCTCATGTCCATATGAATGCTGAACACAACCTGCAGATGTAACCAAAACCTGCATGAAAAACAGTAGGAGTTGAAAGTGTGATTAACAGATTCTTCATGATGCATACAAAGATAAAAAACAGAAGAAAGACTAATTCTTGATTTTTGCAGCAGTGCCTATGTAGGCAGCTGTCCCTTCCTCATTTTCTATATAAACGTGTAACAAGAGGGGGAAATAAAATCATTGCTGCAGATTTTCAGCCATGGAGTGATGGAAAATACAGCACATAAATGCCTGTAGAACTCCCTTGAGGAGAAGCCGTCAGTTTTATTTATTATAGATACACTATAATAGTTTGGAATACAATATCCTAAAGAAATTCAATATGTCCTTTATTCCCAAATAATACTTCAAGAGAAGATCAGAATTCCCAATGTAAGTATTACATACCCTTTAACTTCCATTCATTATTATTATCATCCCCAATCATCCAAACCCATTCAAACCATATGTATTTATTTATATAAGCATAAATAATATAATTAAATTTTATTATATTTATGGTGAAACCATTATCTATTCTTCTCTCATTCATTCAAAAACTGAAAATATTACTCATGCGCGTGTGCAGACTACCGACTCTATAAATGAAACGTTTCATATTTCACCCCCACCTTTAAAGGATGGTTATAGATATTAGTTTATTTAATAGATATTTTATATATTTAAAGATTTATATTCTTGAAATTTAAATTATACATTCTATAATTAATAATAACAATGAAAAATCATTGTAAAACATACTGTCTAAAGAGAACATATCAATAGGAAAGTTTATTTATATATTAGTGAAAACTTCAACTTCATTAACCTTATTTTTATAACTCCTCAAATATATAATTCATAAACATAAAAACATCAAAATAATTCCATTATACATATATTATCGTGATATTATAACTAATGAATCTCATCGATGGCCACAATCACACATAGTTTATAGCATGATCTTATTGGGTTTATTAAATAAACTGTACGAACATTACTATGA
Organism: Viscum album; assembly: GCA_963277665.1. Taxonomy (NCBI): domain Eukaryota; kingdom Viridiplantae; phylum Streptophyta; class Magnoliopsida; order Santalales; family Viscaceae; genus Viscum; species Viscum album. The sequence continues at coordinate 1,765,155,485 of OY728121.1, read as the reverse complement.
ATTAATATCAAGGGTGTCATTGGAAACATAATATTGGATATTATAATTAAATAATTATTTTCTTTTGTGTTTCTATTGGTAATATAAACATTTAAATTATTAATTAAGAAAACATCATTCAATCATTATAAATTACCAAAACATGCTTTTCACCGACTTCCCCATCATGAATAACTACTAAAATAACTATGAAATGAAATTATAAAATTATAAATAATTATAAAACATCAATTCTAGTAACTTTTATGTTCTTGGAAGGATTAACTTCTTTATAATAGTGAATAACAACATTGTTATTATGAAACTAGTTCAAAATGATCAAGATTACTCACACCCGATATTGAAAATAGATAATAACTAAATAATTTACATTGTGAGAATAATTATAGAAAAAATATATTAAATTTCATAGATATGAAAAAAATTCTTAAATTTTTTATTAATTAATTTATTTTTTTTATATAAGAGATTCAATTGCTTTAGTGGAAGTAATAAATTAAGGCAAGGTGTTCTTTGTCTCAAATTTCATTTCTAGGGATATATTTATTATTTTACACCATTTTGTATTTAATATAGTGTGATTAATTCCTAAAGAATATGTTATAATATATTTACTTAATTTATGGGGATTTATGATCCATATAATGTTCTCTCTTTAGATGGATTTCATTTCAAAATATATCATTGATAAAGGGGTATTAGTTAGCACAACTCCCTTAATTGAGTTATAAAAATTATTCATGAAATTTTTTTCCATTATTAGTTTCTTACACACAAATATTTTATTTCATGGTAGTTTTTATTCCTCTCTAGTGGAAAGTTTCTTTTTAATTCAAATATGTTTCCATGATGAATTTCAGCCTAAAAAATTATGACATTGTTAAGAATAATTCTCATCTTTTTTAATGATGGTTTCCCCTAATTGTCTGTAACATTATTTTCCAATAATATTATTCTATATAATTGGAAATAAAATCATGTGTTATCAAATTTTACCCCTTTAAATCGATTATTTCCTTTTAGAAAGGATTTTTTCTTTATCTTTTTAAAATATTGGTTTTTGGGGCACCCAAAGACACCCTGATTGGGGAGGGGTGAATCAAGGAGTTAATTTTTTTTAAAAAAATAAAGGATATTATCCCAAAATTGGAGAAATATCATTAAAACTATAATATAAATATGTACATTAAAAAATAACAAATACATGTTGTTAACATATATTACAATAAATTTTAATTTGTTCCCACAAATGGTTATGCCCAAGGAGCTTGAACCGATGATGTGTTTATTTGAAAAAATACATTATACATCACTAGATTTCATGGATTATAGATTTCATTCAGAGTTACTCTATTCTCGGAACACTACCTTTATAATTTTTGGATTTTGGTAACTTCTCACAAAAGGTTCACTCCCTATTTTTAACCTTTATTAACTGATATAGTTGAAAGAAATAGTCATTTTGAATACTTTTTTATATTCCTTAATAGTTTTTAAAAGTAATGTTTGGCATTTTATCGACACAAGACCATGAATGCACATAGTTGGTGTTTAATATTCATTTGAATGTTTAATTCAACAAATAAATATGTTCAATACTACTGGTTTTCCCTAATAACTACTTATGTGAGTGCCAATTGCTGTGAATCCTATTTTGAGATATTGAACATCAAAAACCCTTACACAAAAATTTATTAATGTAAACCTAGGTACATAACTCTTACACATGACTACTAGTGTGAAATATTGATCATGAAAACCTATGTGCATGACCACATGTGAATATATCATTTGTGAGGCCTACTATAATAAAACCATGTCTAATTAGAAATACCATCCAATACATACATGTAAATAAATTCACGTGACCTTGGGTAATTGGATTTTTCCACTTAACTCTTATATGTTTATCCAATCATGTTACTAAGCCTTTGAAACTTTTGTATGTAAACCTGATCACGAGTCAGTGAATAGAATAACTTTTAAACACTCCAAGTATGAGTAAACCCCTTAATCCTTAGATAAAACTCTTAGGGATGTGACAAATGGGTATTTTTATATTATTTTCCTCTGATTTACATAAAAAAAATTCCCAATCATCCATTATATTGGTGTAAAATCTCACGCACATCTCCCTCCTTTAATCATGTGAATCATGAGTTGTGTATCATCCGTAACATAAACCTATCTCAAATTAAACAAAAATTTTGGGCCTATAAATTTATGTGACATCATCCATTTAAGATTATATTCTCATATATCTTTATCATGAGACTCCAACCAAAAATGAAATCTTCCATTTTAAGGGTATCATTATTTTCATGATTCAACTCATGTGGTAGTCATCTCCAACACTCTTCCTGAACACAACTTTCCTTATTTATCATAAATATTATCCGACTTAGTAATTTGACTCTATGATCACACCCATATCAGATCACTTTGGATCAAATATTTTTTAATAAATAAATATCATAATATGAGAAAAAATTTCCATTCTTTCAAAATTAAATGTTTTATCTTCCAAACCACATTTATTTTGGTCAAAAATATGTGTTTTAAGGATATATTACTAATGTTTATTTTTTAAAAATAAATTTTTCAAAATTCTTCACTTTACCTTTTCAAAAATAATTTTAAAAGTGACCTATAACTTCATCCTCTTATGATATTGTTTATAACGTTTATAAAATACAATTTTCAGTTTTTATTATGTGTGAACACATCTTTCAACCCCATTTTTCTTATTATATTAAATTCATCTTTACACCTTCATGGATTCTCAATGAAAATTTTAATCTCCCAATTTTAAAAAATAAATTTTTTAAATAGATCAAGGATATTTATTATTAATAAATAAATTTTATTAATGCTCATAAAAAGGGTTTTACATCTATATAAACACCCTTTATTCCTTTCTAGTATATTATATTATGACACTATCCACATTCCTTCTATGGATCTTCTATTTGTATGTACTATATTATCATGTAACCCTATTATTCTTTGGATAATTACAATTTCATGTAATTTTGTGTGATTTCATTATGTAAAACACGTAATTTTAGAAAAATGAAGGGTATTCCCTGAAAGTTATCTAATTTATTGGATAAAGAATATATCCCTATATATATCATATTTCTAAAACCTTACAAACATTCCTTTATAATATTTTATGATAACTAGGTGGGAATATGATAGAGCTCTAATTAATTGGTTAAAGATTTAATGTTTAGATATGATAAGTTTTTGATACCTTAGTAGCATACCTTGTTAATTTTTATTGATACCTTAGTGAATAGTATTTGTAATACTCCTTTATGAAACCATAGTAATGAACTTTAGTGATATATTTATGAATCTTTCATGTTTATGTTGTAGCTACACTTTTAGGTTATGATTCTTGAACATATGATCATATTATGCCTCATGTTATTATATTTAGGTTCTTATACCCATATTCTTATGTTATTACCCTTGTCTTACCCTTTATATATTCTTATTTAAATATTTATCCCTAACAGAGTAGATGAGATCACCCATTTCTTATGTTTCCATTTCCCTTTGATTTGATAAAAAAATGAATGACTTCTCTGGAAGAGTATCATTTGTGGAGAATTTTTTAAAATGTTGATGAATTATTATTGATTAAAAATTATCTTATATAATGGGGAAATCTATGTTTATTGAAAACAAGATTGGATTTTTTGTAATATTTTTTCCCAACTCAATAAATATATAAACATAAAAGGTTTTGGTAATGCATGAGATGTAGTATTTTCTTTAATCCATGTAATTGAGATGGTCTCATCCATTGGGATTAGTACCAAAATCCTGAGTATTCTTATTTACACTACTGGAAATATAATATTTCCCAACGGTTCACAACCGTTGGGAAATCCCCTCTAACCATTGGTATAAGATATACCAACGGTTCTGATAACCATATGGAAGTAAGTCGTTGGGAAATGTTTTCCCAACGGTTTACTGGAAACTGTTGGTATAGGCTCACAAAGGCCACCCTATCCCAACGGTTCTGCCAAACCATTGGGATAGTTTTTCCCAACGGTTTGGGAGAACCGTTGGGAAATATCAATATCCCTTAACTATACCAACGGTTTTGGGATAGTTTTCCCAACGGTTCTCCCCAAACCATTGGGATATCCCCATGGATGAACTCTTTCCCAACGGTTTAGAACCGTTGGGAAAAGAGATATTTACCAACGGTTCAATGAACCGTTGGTAAAAACTTCTTTAGGATTATATGCCAACGGTTTTAAACCGTTGGCATACCCTATGCTGCAAATTGCAGCAGCCTGCAATATGCACAACCCCTGTCCATCAGGCCCCTCTCCATCAGGCCTCATTTTGACCTCATTTTCAATCCAATTATTGTACCTGCAATAAAATAAAACATACATATACAATTACGAACAAATTCATACACATTTAAAATATAATGGATCCTCAAACTATACACATCCATAATTAAATTAGAATTCATAACGTAATTATAAACGTACATAATTCATATAGAATTCAATTTAAAATTTAGATGAAAATTATATGTGGAATCTGAAATTCAATTCATAATTTGATCGGTTTTTTCTATACCATATATTTTTACCTCAAATGATGTCCATTTTAAACAAAATACATACACCTGAAGTGATACCGGCCACAACGCACCTCAGATTGAGGCGGGGTTGACTCGTACGCATCACATTTGACCCATGGATCGTTGTGCTAAAGTATCGACACAATCCGAATGCATTTGGTCGGTTTTCCGTATGCCAGTTGATGTTTTTCACTTAAAATGACGTCCTTTTAAAACAAAAGACGGACACTATGAGTGGTGCCGACCACACCGCGTCTCCAATTGAGGCGGGGTTGATTCTTACATGTCACATATGACCCATGGATCGTTCTCCTAAAGTTTAAATGGAAACCGAATGCGTTTGGTCGGTTTTCCATATGTACTTAAAATGTTGTCCATTTTAAACAAAAGAGTGACACTTAGACTAATCCTAACCACACCGCGACTCAGATTCATCCCGGGTTGGCTCGTTCATGTCATATATGACCCAGGGATCATTGTGATAAATTATCAAAAGATTCCGAATGCGTTTGGTCGGTTTTCCGTATTCCAGTTGTTCTTTTCAATTATAATCATGTCCATTTTAAACAAAAGAGACAGAGTTAGAGCGGTGTCGGCCACACCGCATCTCGGATTAAGACGGGGTTGACTTGTACACGTCACATATGACCCATGGATCGTTGTCCTAAAGTATCTATAGAATCCGAATGCATTTGGTCGTTCTTTCGTATGTCAGTTGATGCCTTTCACTTAAAATGACCTCCTTTTGAAACAAAAGACGGACACTTTGAGTGGTGTCAGCCACACCGCATGTCGGATTGAGGCGGGGATTATTCGTACACGTCACATAGGACCCATGGATCGTTCTCCTAAAGTTACAATGGAAACCGAATGCGTTTGGTCGGTTTTCCGTATGTAATTAAAGTGGTGTCCATTTTAAACAAAAGGGAGCCATTTAGACTGATCCCGGCCACACCGCGACTCAGATTGACCCGGGTTGGCTCGTACACGTCACATATGACCCATGGATCATTGTGATAAATTATCAAAAGATTCTGAATGCATTTGGTCAGTTTTGAGTATTCTAGTTGTTCTTTTCACTTATAATCCTGTCCATTTTAAACAAAACAGACACAGTTAGAGCGGTGTCAGCCACACCGCTCCTCGGATTGAGGCGGGGATGATTCGTACACGTCACATATGACCCATGGATCGTTCTCCTTAAGTTTCAATGGAAACCGAATGCGTTTGGTCGATTTTACGTATGTACTTAAAATGGTGTCCATTTTAAACAAAAGAGAGCCACTTAGACTGATCCCGGCCACACCACGACACGGATTGACCCCGGGTTGCCTCATACAGGTCACATATGACTCATGGATCGTTGTGATAAATGATCAAAATATTCGGAATGCGTTTGGTCGGTTTTGCGTCTGCCAGTTGTTCTTTTTCACTTATAATCATGTCCATTTTAAACAGAAGAGACATAGTTAGAGCGGTGTCGGCCACACCGCGTCTCGGATTGAGACGGGGATGATTTGTACACGTCACATATGACCCATGGATCGTTCTCCTAATGTTTCAATGGAAACCGAATGCGTTTGGTTGGTTTTGCGTATGCCAGTTCTTTTCACTTATAATCCTATCCATTTTAAACAAAACAGACACAGTTAGAGCGGTGTCGGCCACACCACGCCTCAGATTGAGGCAGGGATGATTCGTACACATCACATATGACCCATGGATCGTTCCCCTAAAGTTTCAATGGAAACCGAATGCGTTTGGTCAGTTTTCCATATGTACTTAAAATGTTGTCCATTTTAAATAAAAGAGAGCCACTTAGACTGATCTCGGCCACACCGCGACTCGGATTGAGCCCAGGTTGGCTCGTACAGGTCACATATGACCGATGGATCGTTGTGATAAATTATCAACAGATTCGGAATGCGTTTGGTCGGTTTTGCGTATGCTAGTTGTTCTTTTCACTTATAATTCTGTCCATTTTAAACAAAAGAGACACAGTTAGAACGGTGTCGGCCACACCGCTCCTCGGATTGAGGCGGGATTGACTCTTACACGTCACATACAACCCATGGATCCTTGTTCTAAAGTATCGACACAGTCCGAATGCCTTTGGTCGGTTTTTCGTATGTCACTTGATGCTTTTCAGTTAAAATGACGTCTTTTTGATACAAAAGACAGACACTTTGAGTGGTGCCGGCCACACCGCATCTCCGATTGAGGCGGGGTTGATTCGTACACGTCACATATGACCCATGGATCGTTATCCTAAAGTTTCAATGGAAACCGAATCCGTTTGGTCGTTTTTCCATATGTACTTAAAATGGTGTCCATTTTAAACAAAAGAGAGCCACTTAGACTTATCCCTACCACACCGCGACTCGGATTCATCCTGGGTTGGCTCATACACGTCACATATGACCCATGGATTGTTGGGATAAATTATCAACAGATTCGGAATGCGTTTGGTCGGTTTTCCGTATGCCAGTTGATTCTTTTCACTTAAAATAACGTCCTTTTGAAACAAAAGACGGACAATTTGAGTGGTGCCGGCCACACCACGTCTCCGGATTAGGATGAAGCCACCGTGAAACATTCTAATTATTATTCGTGTTGTGTACGCGCAGACGTCACGTCAATCGGACGTGCGTTTTGCACGGTACGACACAATATTTGTGTTTTAAGTGATGCGCGCGCTTCGTAAACGCGCGTGAGGGGGGTCCAAATGGGCCGAACGAAGTCGGAATGGCCTGAAATCAGACGACAAATATGGGAGAGTGATTTATGAAGTGGTCAAGCAGACGGCACGTCAATCGGACGTGCCGTGTGCCCGCGGTGACTGACAACGCAGTTCTGGTGTCATAAACGGCCAAAACGGGCGTCCAACGGTCAAATTCATAGCGGACGACCTCGGATTGAACTGAAACCACCGTGAAACATTATAATTATTATTCGTGACGTGTACGCGTAGACGGCACGTCAATCAGACATGCGGTTTGCGCGGTACGACTCAATATTCGTATTTTAAGTGATGCACGCGCTTCGTAAACGCACGTGAGGGGGGTCCAAATGGGCCGAACGAAGTCGGAATGGCCTGAAATCAGACGAAAAATACGGGTGAGTGATTTATGAAGTGGTCGAGTAGACGGCACATCAATTGGACGTGCCCTGTGCCCGCGGTGACTGACAACGCAGTTCTGGTGTCATAAACGGCCAAAACGGGCGTCAAACAGTCAAATTCATAGCGGACGACCTCGGATTGAGCTGAAACCATCGTGAAACATTCTAATTATTATTCGTGATGTGTAAGCGCAGACGGCACGTCAATCGGACGTGCGGTTGGGACGGTACGGCTCAATATTCGTGTTTTAAGTGATGTGCGCGCTTCGTAAACGCGCGTGAGGGTGGTCCAAACGGGCCGAACGATTTCGGAATGGACTGAAATCAGACGACAAATATGGCTGAGTGATTTATGAAGTGGTTGAGTAGACGGTACGTCAATCGGACATGCCGTGTGCCCGCGGTGACCGACAACGCAGTTCTGGTGTCATAAACGGCCAAAACGGGCGTCAAACGGTCAAATTCATAGCGGACGACCTCGGATTGAGCTGAAACCAAGGTGCAACATTCTAATTATTATTCGTGACGTGTACGCGTAGACGGCACGTCAATCGGACTTGCGGTTTGCGCGGTACGACTCAATATTCATGTTTTAAGTGATGCGTGCGCTTCGTAAACGCACGTGAGGGGGGGTCCAAATGGGCTGAACGAAATCGGAATGGACTGAAATCTGACGAAAAATACGGGTGAGTGATTTATGAAGTGGTCGATAAGACGGAACGTCAATCGGACTTGCCGTGTACCCGCGGTGACCGACAACGCAGTTCTGGTATCATAAACGGCCAAAACGGGCGTCCAACGATCAAATTCATAGCGGACGAACTCAGATTGAGCTTAAACTACCGTGTGACATTATAATTATTATTTGTGACGTGTACGCGCAGACGGAACGTCAATCGGACATGCGGTTTGCACGGTACGGCTCAATATTCGTGTTTTAAGTGATGTGCGCGCTTCGTAACCGAGCGTGAGGGTGGTCCAAACGGGATGAACGATTTCGGAATGGCCAGAAATCAGACGACAAATACGGGTGAGTGATTTCTGAAGCGGTCGAGCAGACGGTACGTCAATCGGACGTGCCGTGTGCCCGCGGTGACCGACAACGCAGTTCTGGTGTCATAAACGGGCAAAACGGGCGTCAAACGGTCAAATTCATAGCCGATGACCTCAGATTGAGCTGAAACCACCGTGAAACATTCTAATTATTATTTGTGACGTGTACGCGTAGCCGGCATGTCAATGGGATGTGCGGTTTGTGCGGTACGGCTCAATATTCATGTTTTAAGTGATGAGCGCGCTTCGTAAACGCGCGTGAGGGTGGTCCAAACGGGCCGAATGAAGTCGGAAGGGCTTGAAATCGGATGAAAAATACGGGTAAGTGATTTATGAAGTGGTCGAGTAGACGGCACGTCAATTGGACTTTCGGTGTGCCCGCGGTGACCGACAACGCAGTTCTGGTGTCATAAACGGACAAAACGGGCGTCCAACGGTCAGATTCATAGCGAACAACCTCGGATTGAGCTGAAACCACCGTGCAACATTCTAATTATTATTCGTGACGTGTACGCGCAGACGGTACGTCAATCAAACGTGCGGTTTGCGCGGTTTGGCTCAATATTCGTGTTTTAAGTGATGCGCGCGCTTCGTAAAGACGCGTGAGGGGGGTCCCAACGGGCCGAACGAAGTTGGAATGGCCTGAAATTAGACGAAAAATACGGGTGAGTTATTTATGAAGTGGTCGAGCAGACGGCACGTCAATCGGACTTGCCGTGTGCCCGCGGTGACCGACAACGCAGTTCTGGTGTCATAAACGGCCAAAACGGACGTCCAACGGTCAAATTCATAGAGGACGACCTCGGATTGAGCTGAAACCTCCGTGAAACATTCTAATTATTATTCGTGACGTGTACGCGCAGAAGGCACCTCAATCGGACGTGCGGTTGGCGCGGTACGGCTCAATATTCGTATTTTAAGTGATGTGCGGGCTTCGTAAACGCGCGTGAGGGGGGTCCAAACGGGCCGAACGAAGTCAGAATGGCCTGAAATCAGACGACAAATACGGGTGAATGATTTCTGAAGTGTTCGAGTAGACGCCACGTCAATCGGACGTGCCGTGTGCCCGCGGTGACCGACAACGCAGTTCTGGTGTCATAAACGGCCAAAACGGGCGTCCAACAGTCAAATTCATAGCGGGTGACCTCGGATTGAGCTGAAACCACCGTTCAACATTCTAATTATTATTCTTGACGTGTACGCATAGACGGTACGTCAATCGGACGTGCGGTTTGCGCGGTACGGCTCAATATTCGTGTTTTAAGTTATGTGCGCGCTTCGTAAACGCGCGTGAGGGGGATCCAAACGGGCCGAACGATTTCGAAATGGCCTGAAATCAGACGAAAAATACGGGTGAGTGATTTATGAAGTGTTCGAGCAGATGGCATGTCAATCGGACGTGCCGTGTGCCCGCGGTGACTGACAACGCAGTTCTGGTGTCATAAACGGCCAAAACTGGCGTCCAACGGTCAAATTCATAGCGGACGACTTCGGATTGAGCTGAAACCACCATGGAACATTCTAATTATTATTCGTGACGTGTACGCGCAGACGGAACATCAATCGGACGTGCGGTTTGCACGGTACGGCTCAATATTCGTGTTTTAAGTGATGCGCACGCTTCGTAAACGCGCGTGAGGGGGGTCCAAACGGGCCGAATGATTTTGGAATGGCCTGAAATCAGACGAGGGGGGCTTTCCGGGGGGCTGTTCGGGGGGATGTCCGGGGTACAAGGAGGTGGTGGGGGGGTTGTCCGGGGGGCTGTCCTGGGGTTGTTCGGGGGGCTGTCGGGGGGGGGGGGGGGGGTCGGGGGGTGTCCGGGGTCCAAGGAGGAGGGTGGGGGGCTGTTCGGGGGGCTGTCCGGGGAGTGTCCGGGAGGTTGTTCGGTGTCCAGGGAGGAGGGTGGGGGGGGGGGGGGGGCTGTTCGGGGGGCTATCCGGGGGGCTATCCGGGGGGCTGTCCGGGGTCCAGGGAGGAGGGTGGGGGGGCTGTTCGGGGGGCTGTCCGGGGGGCTGTCCGAGGGGATGTCCGGGGGGTGTCCGGGGTCCAGGGAGGAGGGTGGGGGCTGTCTGGGGTCCAGGAAGGAGGTAGTTCCCAAACACACAACCACTAAAAGACAACAACATCCATAAAAAAAGATAATATATAAAAATAACTCAACTCCAATACTATACTACGAGTCTAGATAAAACCAACAACTAGAATAGATTAAATATCAAATCTCAGTAATATTAGTCAAAAATGAAATGGATCAATTTGTCCCACATCACCCTCACCATCATCACCATCATCACCATCACCATCACCATCACCATCACCATCATCATCATCATCACCATCTTCATCACCCTCGTCCTCGTCCCCATCATCGTCCTCATCCCCATCATCGTCCTCGCCCTCCTCAGTGCCCTCCTCCTCGCCCTCGCTCTCCTCCTCGTCCTCGCCCTCCTCCTCACCATCATCATCGTCAAGCTGAACATCATCCTGAGCAGCACTAGAACTGTCACCTGGTGCACCATATATAGAATGTATCGACGGTATATACTCATCCAAAGCTCGGCTGGCCTATGCTGGAAGTGTTGGACGTAGAACTTCAATAAATTTCATAAACGCATTGTTTGCCCGAGAAGACTGTTATGCCATCTCTGTGGCCCCTTTCTCAGCCTGTTCTGCCTGTGCCCTAACTTGCTGCAGCTCAGTGGCACTACAGCTCGTACCTGAGGAGGGCCAATACCACGTTGGGGCTATCCTAGGTCGGCAGCGTACTCTGCCAGGATGCTCCTCCCCTAACACCTGATGTAGGTGATCTGTAGGCCCAAAATTGTCCGGTTCTTGGGCATCGAGGGCCTCTAAATCAACCTGTTACAAATATAAATATATTATTAAGTTACAAAATAGATATTAAAATATAAAATCAATAGATTATAACTTACAATCTGCTGATGAGTCGCTTCGTTGACGGCACTTCCATCCTTTTCCCGTCTACTCGAGCAAAACATTTTTTCTCAAGGCACACTTCCTTCAATATTCTGTATTTTCCTCTACAATGATATTGAAAACTAATGTTATATGAAAACATTAACAAACGATTAAATAATTGAGAAAACAAAAGAAAATGTAAGTCGTAAAGAAAACTTATAAAAAATTGTCATACCTGCTTCCTCTCATGATCTGGCATCGTCGTACGTCCTAGTGTGTGGAGATATTTTTTCATCAATGTTTTTTTATTTTTTCCATATGATTCCTAAATAAAATTCAATAATGCAAAGGATTATATTAATGCGAAACATGAAAGTTATTATTTAAATACCTCATATTTAATTCATACCTTAAACTGGGTACTCGTCCAATGAGTAATCATCTGACGATACTGCTCTATAGGACAGTTATCCACGACTGGCACTGCCTCTAATTCAGTGCATTGGTTCCAATGCCAGTAGGGAAAGTGTCAATTTCATCATCCCCATCATCAAAAATATGTCTTGGAATTACTTGAACTATGACACAAAATTCTGGTCGAAGTTGGTCTTTGACATAAAAAACTTGTTTAGCCATTGATGCCAACACATATGGCTCTTCAGTAGCAAGAGTGTGAGTCATATTAATTACTCGAAATCCACAATCATCAATAAATGTTCCTTGTCTCGTCATCGAATCAAACCAATGGCATTTCAACATTGTGACTCGTCCATGAGAGTAATAATCCAATATTATTATTTTCTCAATGACTCCATAATAACCCACATTTTCAAATCGCGGTCTACTATCTGATGCATTGGCATAACAATCTGTTGTGGCAGTAACCATAACACCATCATGTTGTGTTCTCATATTCTTTTCTCGTTCAGTGACAATAAATTTGTACCCATTGATAAAAATTGATTTACAGTCAGGAACCACGGTATTAGGACCAAAATCCAAAGCTCTTATTTCCTCAGAGACAGAGTCAGCAGACAAACTCAATACCTGCAATATAAATTATTGTTAAACTTAATTAAATATTGATTTAATTATTTTAAATAGTAATATTTTTACCTTCAATTTTAACCAAGCAGAAAACTCTTTGCTATGCAAAGCCTCCCTCCTTCTCAAAGATAAAGAATGATTCTTTCTATTTATCATTTTTTATGTTCCCTGTAGATAAAAAATATGAATAGTTTAACAGATATATATGTAAGATATACATAATCAATTTAGTTACCTGATATAGTCATCGAACAAATCACAGTTGAACAAAACTGTGTGATGTGCCATCTCCTGCTCTTCATGGCTTAATGTCTTCAATGTATATGATCCAGGAATTCCTCCTGTTTGAGGAAGTGATGGAAAACTGGGTTCAATTTTCTCATACTGTTCTTCTTCATTTCTCATTGGTCTATTCAATCTTGTAGTAAGATCGGACAAATACATCGAGCAGAAATCCATACATTCTTGGGCCAGGTAACCATTCCCGATAGAACCTTCGGGATGATTTCTGTTTTGGACATAAGACTTTAATGTGAACATATTTCTTTCAGTTGTATACATCAAACGAAAATAAACAGGTCCTCCGAGAAGTATTTCATTGGGAATATGGATAGTCAGATGCAGCATGCATGTGAAAAATGATGGAGGAAATATTTTCTCCAACTCACACAAAATTAATGGGGCATCTGTCAAAATTTTTTGCAAGAAATACTTGGACAACTTCTTAGCACAAAGATCTATAAACAAATGGCACAACCAAATAGCGGCCACCCTTAAATTATTGGACAAAAGATGACGGATTGCTATTGGAAGCAACTCATGCAGTAGAACGTGATAATCATGAGTCTTCAAAGATTTTAGCTTCAACTCTTTTTTGTTGACCCATTTAGATATGTTACTTGAATACCAATCAGGAACTCTAATAGTCTCTAATACTTCCAGAAATTGTTTTTTTTCATAGGTGTCATCACATAAGAAGCACATGGAAGTTGCCATTTATTTTCACTGATACGCACATGATGCAATTCTGGTCTGATGCCCCAATCCACCAAGTCACGCCGAGATCGTAAATCATCTTTTGTTTTCCCCTTGACATTTAGAAGAACTGAAAGCAACATTTCGCACATATTCTTTTCAATATGCATTACGTCTAAGCAATTACATAACAAATTGGTTGACCAATAAGGAAAATCAAAAAAGATACTCCTCTTCCTCCAATTGTAACAGGTTTCAATGGAAACATTCTTTCTCTTTCCATATTTCATTTGACCCTTCCCGAACGAAAAACTGCAATCTTTCAATTCATTAAGCACATCAGTTCCAGACATACGCTGAGGTGGATCATCGGTCTCTATGGTATTATCAAATCTTTGACGATTCAATCTATATGGATGATCCTTTGGTAAGAATCGTCGATGTCCCATAAAACTGAAACTACAATGATGTTTCAGTCTTCTGGATCATGTATTCTTCATACAAACTGGACATGATAGTTTTCCCTTCGTGCTCCATCCAGACATCATTTCATAAGCTGTAAAATCATTGATCATCCACATAAGCGTAGCACACATATGAAATATGTCTTTCGAACATGCATCGTATGTGCGCACACCCACATCCCAAAGAAGTTTCAATTATTTTATTAAAGGTTGCATGTATACATCAATATCATTGCCAGGATCAGAAGGACAAGATATGGGTATACTCATGAAAGTGAAAGGTTTTTTCATACACAACTATGTGGGAAGATTATAAATGTGTTTAAAAAGTGGCCATGTGCTGTGCGAAGTAAGCATCTGGCCAAACGGATTAAAACCATCACATGAAAGACCCAACCTCACATTACGCACGTCAGCTACAAAATCAGGATGTCGAGCATCAAATCTCTTCCATGAAAATCCATCTGTTGGATGAACCAACTCATAATTAGTCTTCTTTCTCTCGGTATCATGACATCTCATTTTTATTGATATGTCATCAGACATAAAAAGATTCTGGAGTCTGGGGATCAATGGAAAGTGCCACATTACTTTCTGTGGAATGCGGGATGGTGTCCCATCAGATTTTGACTTCCAGCGGGATGTGCCACATTTTATACAATCATTTCGTTCAGCGGTTTCCTCCCAGAATAAACTGCAGTCTTTCGGGAAAGCATGAATTTTGTTTCTTGAAAATCCAAGTTCCTCAACTAACTTCCATGCCATATAGTGGTTTGAGGGAATATCTGCATCATCTGGAAGTAAATCCTTCAAGAGGGTAAGAATGTAATCGATTGCTGTATTAGAAATCCCATACATAGTTTTCCCATGAAATAATCGGATTAAAAATTCTAGCTTTTTTATTTTATCGCATTGTTGATATACTAGAGTCGTGGCAGCATCATTCAATTTTTCACCCTATCAATATCATCATTTTCACTAGATGCATTAGTTGTCCACATATCGAAGTCTTCTTGAGTCGAAATCCTTTCTTTTTCATGATGAAGAATAAACGGAAATCGATCATCTAACAAATTCTCCATTCCAGTCCTTTCATTTCGATCATCACCAATTTGAGATTATTTTTCTCCCCATTGTGATACCACACAAAGTAGTTTGCTTGAAACCCATTTTTGGTTATGTGGTAGCTGACTTCTTCACGGCTTAACCAAGGTCTACCAACACAATTGGAACATGGGCAGTGTATGCGACCACTATCTGAAGCATTGTGAAATGCAAAATCTATAAAGCTCTCCAAATTGTTTTGAAAATCGTCTGAGATCTGATCGGTTTCATACATCCAACTTCTGTCCATTCTATAAAAAGAATTTATATAAGTCATTTTGTCATAAACAATTCAATAGGCATTAACTTTAATAGAAAATACATTTAAGTAAACGATAAAGGAAGAAAATAATCAAGGTATCAACTACACATGTGAAAAAAAACATACAAATGTGTTATTGAAAAAATGTAAAACCAACAAGAACTTAATGTGTTATATAACATAATAGCATTCCTCATCCCATAACCATATTAGTAGGGTATCATGAACATGAATAACATCAACCTTGTGCCATCCTCCTACCCTACATGACCCCAACCACATGCCACATCTTATTATAGCCTTATCACATCACACCTCACCGGAAAACACTAGGGAAATCATAGTACATCTCACCTGAAGACACATGGACAATCACATCACATCTTGCCTAAAAGCACATGATCAATCACTTTTGAAGGAAGAGTAGGGAAGACGTGGTAGATATCCAAACATATAACCATCATCCAAGATATTAGAAAAAATACCCATAACTCAAAACCTCTGATCGTTGGTAAGTTTATCCAACTCTGGTTGGGAATGTGTAGAAATAACATAAAAATACATGATATATACATAGAACAAAATACTCAACCTATGGGTTCACATTAACTACATAATCACACACTTCACTACTACCATAAAACACATAAACCACACCACCACCACACAAGACGCATAGTATTTCTCACATTCATTTATAAGCCACTTCATTCACACTTACATTGTCCATTAATTTAATGTTAAATTAATTAAATCCATTTACCACACATCATACACCACAACTTCATCACACAACACCTCCACACGACACAACACCACCACACATCATCACTATCATACAACTTCACATGTCACCTCCATGCCCACTAACCATCACATTACAACCCCACATATCACAAAGTCCAACTGGTCACCTCAATCCCCATAAAACACCCTACAACATATAATGAAACAGAACAAAAAACCTCTCATAGAGGCAACATACCCCAACTTCCACAATGTATTTATTCAAGGTCTTTTATTACATTACCCCTTTATTTATCATGGGCATTATAACACAACTGATATTCCAGAGGAAACTAATTAATTAACAACATATTCATTCATTTCCCTGTTTTTCATGGTGAAATCACATCAAAATCCTAACTTAAAACAAAAATATTTGATCAATAACAATAAAAACAAGGTACCATATATGTATAAAGAATAAAATACCTGATTTGAGATGATTCAGCTGGGTTTTCACCTATTCGGATGTGGAGTTCAAGATTAGAAGAGAGTTGGAGCTAGATTGATAAATTAAAACTCAAATATGAGATCAATAACAATAAAAATAAGATAGTATATGTGTATAAAGGAAAAAATACCTGATTTCAGATAAGTTTTCACCTATTCGGATGTTCGAATGGAGGGAGTTCGTGAGAGGAGGGAGAGCAGCCCCACTGGATAAGAAATTTAGGGTTCTGTCCGAATGGGGGGAGAGCAGGCCCGCGCCTATATTTGGGGGAATTCTTTCCCAACGGTTTTTAACAACCGTTGGGAAAGGACCCTTTTCCCAACGGTTCAGGGGAACCATTGGCAAAGGGGTTCTCTAGGTGGACTTTTCCCAACGGTTCACTAGAACCGTTGGCTAAAGTGTCTCCAAGACACCCCTTTACCAACAGTTTGGGGAAACCATTGGCAAAGGGGTGGCCTTTCCCAACGTTTTCACTAAACCGTTGGGAAATCCTTCCCTGGACATTCCTTTGCCAACGGTTCTGTATAACCGTTGGTAAATATGTCCTAATCCCATCAACCCCAACGGTTTATGCCAACCGTTGGTAAACACCTGTTGGGAAAAATCCTATTTCCAGTAGTGTTAAAAATCTTAATGTTGGTGAAATAATATAAAATCATACATTAATCTCTTAAATATCCTATAATGAAAAATAATATAAAAAACATTACAATAATATTTGGTTAAACCTAATAAAAATACATCAATCATTAAGTTATTTACCTCCACACCCTTTTAAGATAAAACATGACCATATAAATTCCCCTCACATGTCTAAAAAATATACTTTAAAAACATCCCATACAGTTGATTTCACTATAGGACCTCTAAAAAACCTTAAATTCTCAATATTTTCCACCTTAATCCTCAAATACAGTATGATAATACCGATGAATACAATG
Source organism: Viscum album (assembly GCA_963277665.1). NCBI lineage: Eukaryota > Viridiplantae > Streptophyta > Magnoliopsida > Santalales > Viscaceae > Viscum > Viscum album. Next base: position 1,765,137,745 of record OY728121.1, on the reverse strand, counting down.
ATTAACTAATCTTTGATATTATAAAACACTAATTTCATCAATAATATAAAAACATTTATGGAGTTCATATCATTGAAACCCATAAAAAAATTTATTATATTAGAAAATAATATCCTTGTATATCATGCAACTATATAGTGAGGTGGTGAATCAGTGTACAATTTTTTTTATCAAATAAATTCAAATTTATAATTTACTCCATTTTTTAAAAACTAAAACCTATTAGGATGTATGGACCTTGAATATTAATAAACACATTCAAACTATATAAAATATTTAAATTATATGATCACAACAAATATATTTTTTAAAAAGATCACCAAAACATGAGAGGATACTCCTTTTTGTGTCTAGGTCAACTCTATGAAACATATTTTCAAATAATATTTGTGATATATTATAAAAGTTTTGTAGGAAGAAACCACCCTTTAAACTAGTGTTACCCACACAATATGGGTGTAAGGAATCGACAGTAACCCTTGAACACTTTCTAGCCTCACCCAAGTCTTCACTATTTTATAGAAGTGAAGATATTTTTATACTATGTAACATAGACTTCATACTTTCAACTGTAATAGTGGTGTTCATTATATAAGAACCAACAATATTCAATGTTTCATCAAAAATCCATGTAATTAAGTTATACTATGACTTTAACCTCTTTTTTATACTCAAAGTTCCAATAAACCCTTGTATACTTCTAATAAAATTAATTTCTTGAGTTTTCACCCTACCTAGAACTTTGATACCTGGGACATTTGTAGGTTATCACTTGACGTCTATGAAGAATTACTTCTGATAATGTAAATCTATAACACTCTCTCAAATATTCTGAATCTATAGATCTCATCTTATTGTAACTTTTACCCTTATGATCTTTTAGATTTTACTTGGTCCGTCACTCCCTATCTTTTTTACCTTTCAAAATAGTTAGTTTTCTCCCAATTATTTTTCACTAATATCAACCACTCAAATTATATTCATCATTTTATTAGAAAAAAATTATTTTATAAATATAGGGAATGTGTGGGATTTGATTCAACAATATTTTCAAGGCATTTTTCATCTGAAATAAATTAATATCATTTAATTATATCAATATTTAACTTCCTCAAAAATTCCTGAAAAACATTTTACAAAAATTTTCAACTCCTTCATGAATCTCAAATTGAGTCACGAACATCCCTTTATGATTTTTTTACTTTTAATGTCCATATCTTCATCAATAATTTTATTATAACTTCACAGTGTTTATGTGAAGTCACATTTAAACTTCCTGTTATATAACATACGCATACAAAATTCTGTATCATTCGGTTCTTTACAAGAATTTACATTACTCTAACCCCTTTAAATATATTTGAACTTCAAATGAACTATTAATTAATTATATTTATTATAGTGATCATGATCCATTGAATAAATATATTTTTCAAACTTCATCTTATATATTCTCAAAATATTTACTTATTATCAACATATATTTTAATCAAATCAAATTCAACCTTCTTAGGCACTCCAAATCTTGGTTCTATTACTTCTATCTCAGATAACACTACTTAAATACCCAGTGGATTCATATATTTCATTTCAATTAAGTAATATTTTTTACTATTTAGTATTATCTTTCCTTCTTGCTTATCATTACTGAAATAATCATTCTATCAACTCAACTTAAATCACTATTAGTCTTCTACCAAAGTGATATATTTCTATTGAATGAATAATGTTTGTATAACATGATTTATCATAATTTATTTATTCAACTTGATAAGATCAACATAAATTATTGCTTCAACATATGGATACTGTCTATATTTTCATTTCTAGTGTATCTTTCAATAATAAAACTCCCATGTGAGTATCTTGTTTAAAAATTATTATTTTTATTATATCATAAACCCCTTTTAAGGGCTGAAGGGGAACCCGACATGACTTCAAGGACATAAGACATAAAACTATTATCCAAAGGATCAAAATCCATAAAACCAAATCAAATCAATAAGGGAAGCCCCTCCCCTGCATAAAATAATCAGTCTATCTTCCACCTTCTCATCGCTATTCGGATAGTTGTCCCATGTAGTGATGCAAGGGCCTAGTAATGATAGAAAAATCCAAACCCTCTCAAATGTCCGATTCCAAATAGCTATGATCAAATGAAAACTTCAGCTCTAAACCTCATCTAAAGAAGCCCCTGAAAAAGATATGGAAGTATAGAACCTTGCACCTATGCCCGCATAGGAGAACACCCCAACCAACCAAAATCAACCAGATTCGCACAACAGATTCACCAAAATAAGAAGAATCACAGTAATAAGAAACATCACAACATAACTAGATCCATGCATATGAAACATCAAAGCACAAAACCCATCAATACAGGGCCAACCGCAAAACCTCCACTGAAGAGAATTCATCCAACAACTTGTTCACAGGACGATGCCTAAGACCCCTGCTGCCTCCATGAGACCGAAGCAGGGTACCTCGATGATGGCGAAACCCCAATTTCCATAACTCAAATAGCAAAACCCCAAAAACTCACCTTGAGAACAAATATCACTGAATTTCACACAATAAGAAATAAATACATGTCGCCACCATCTAACCTCACACAGAGACCATAGAAGACCACCCCACAGACTGCCAGCCAACAAATAAAGAGAATTTGCATCCTCAGACTGCAGATCCCGACCGCGGGAGCATCACCGAGCCACCGAGAAATCCCCAACCAGGACGGGGTGAAAAAAAGACCGAGCTTAAGGACAATGATTCCACAAGGATGTCGAGAAGAAGTGCTAGGGGTAGAAGCTGTAGCTGATTCATGGTAAAGGAAGATAAGCGGCAACGGGGGAAAACCTAGCATTACTCTACCCCTTATGGGCCCATCAATTGATAGAACATGATTAAGGAAAAATGAGTATCTTGGTATTTGAAAAGTTCCATGACTTTAATATGTTCATTATGATTGTATGGTTAAATGAATTTTACAAATACTTTTTTTATCATTGAGAAGTATCATCTTTAACTTTATAAAGTGAATTCCTTTTCTATATTCATGGAAGAAACTCATTAATAGTCTTAAGTCTTCCATACTATATTAAAAGATTAATCTTTGTGTATTTTTCAATTATTTAGTCTAAACCCTACTTCTAATCATCAAGGACACTTATTCCTCCGTTGAGTGACTTCTAGTAATCATAGTTTTCCATCTTCAAGATTCACGACATATGGGAAAATATTCATTCTATAGAAGTTAATTGTGTAACTTCTGATCAATATATCTTATTAAGATTTATCTTCTATTGTTATTCTCTATGTCTTGGTCATTAATCTCCAAATATAATAGTCTAATCAGTGAATGTGAAATTTTAAATCTCCAATTTATACTATATTCAAAGTACTTGTCATGGAAAGTGATCCTACTAACTTGAATAAAATTTCTTTATATTGAAGATAATTTAATTAATTTCCATTTATATATGAAAATTCTAATGTCTTATATTAATTTCTCTCCAATAATTAGCAACATTTACTTCAGTCTCCTCTATTTAATTATAGTGCTGTGAGACTTATATCTTCTATTAATTTGATGGTGTTATCAAATTTAAGTTGTTATTTCAACTATAGTGTTTTTTATTTTTATGTTTTTACTGATTATTACAAATTACAATATATTAATGAACTTCTTGTGAACTTACTTCAAAAACTCCCGTAGGAAATGGTGAGATTTTCATCTAACTAACTTATTTAAAAATTTATACTCCTAATGAAGATTAGTATTGTGATAGGTAGGGTTGATCCATATGGAAGCTGAAAAAAGATGTTTAATTTACCTAGAGTAAATACTACAAAACATGAAAAAAATAAACAAGAAATAATACAAGAAATAGTGATTGAATAATATTTGGTAAAAATAGGTGAGTGAGTAAGTTATAATGAAAATAGGAATAAATTTTTTAATAATGATAAATCTAGGGAAGTGTGTTGTGATCAATAGTAGACAAGAACATGGAATTTTGATTTCCTATTAACACATAAATCTCTCTAATAATATAAAAATTAAAAAATAAACATATAGTAAAATGTTTTTATTATAAATTTCTCAATGAGAAGAAAACTACAGGTTATGTTTCACAACTAGTCAAATCGGAAGCTCAAAAAAATCAAAAATGATTAATAGAAAAAAAATAACTTAAAAAAATTAGTCACTCATCCGTCATGATGTTCCCATTTTTTTAATCCAAATTTCTTGTTAGAAGATTTTAAAATATAAATGGTCTTAAATGTTTTAAAAAATAGTGAACAAGATCTACTATCATTGATTCTTGATCATTAAAATTTTCACTTCCATGAAGAATAAAAATAAGTAAAGTTTTCTAGATTAAGATTAGATGATGTGATTTAATATCAATAAGAGAAAAGAAAAAATCTAATTCTCTATGCATTGTTTAAACAACAATAATTTTAGAAAAATTAATTTTCAACAATGAGTTCATTATAAAATGAGTATAAGAAGTAGATAAAATAATTGAAATAAGAATTAGTTCTAGGAAATAAGTCAAATCTCTCCCATTAAGTTAATTATAAACCCCCTCCAAAATACATCACCAAATTATATATCTTCATTGTTCATGACTCTCGATCCTCCACTCTCTGGTAGTTGATCCATCGATATCTCAATCCACACTAACTCCCAATGTATGTCTCCAATTAAGTACTTTTCCTTCAATTTTTGAGCTCATATTTTAGGTCTCCATATGGTGTGTCTATCACTGCTCATCCTCATTGCCTCACATGAATGTATGAAAATCATCATACCAAATACCATCCTCCCGTATGTGGTCAAGAATCGCCTCGTTATTTTATGAACCTTAAGAATGTTATCATCTATTTTAGTAAACTCAAAAATATTTCAGTGAAAAATCTTCGGGTTTAGTTCCCCCTTTCCATTGATTTACAGATGATTTTAATTTTCTATTTTTTTTATTTTTGGTACTTCCACCATGAGAGTCAAATAAAAATTAAAAGGTAAATATAAAAAAATACCAATGAAGTTATTTGAAATATAAAGGACATGAAATTCAAGAATTTCTAAATATAGAAATAAATTCTATCCATTTATTTTAATATTAAAAAAATTGAAAGAATTATTTTCTAGGATAAAACCATTGTATAATAACTTTAAAATAAAATTATAATAAAAAAATAAATCAAAGTTAATAAAATATTCAATGAATTATAGTCCAAAAATTGAATTCCCAGATTATTAATATTCACTGTATTATTATATTTTGAAACAAAAACATCAATTAAGTCCTCCTGAGGATTTGTAAACATACTTAAAAAATAGGGGATATCTAATTTCCCCAAAATTATAAGAACAATTTTCCTTAAGAAATCCATTTATCATGTTTATTGGAAGAAAAGAATTCTCAATATTGAAAGACTAAAATTCCATAAAGAATTAGTTTTCATAAATATTTTACCCAATAACCCTATTAAGTGGTCAATGTGAATTCCCTTAAGAAAAATTTAGTGAAATTTCATTTCTTGTTTCATAACAACTATTGGAATTTAAAATTTTGAGAAAAATTATACACACTTAAATTTTCTTCTTCCTGAATCTTACAAACTTATATTTCCTTCCAGGTAATCAAAAACGCATAAATTTGGATTTTAGAATAATTTACACACACCATTTGGATGGGAAGGGATTAAATAATTAATAGAATAATTTAATCAATCTAGTAGTTAAATAAATAATAATAAAGAGTTCAGACAGGATTTGGATTTTAATTTCATATCTCATTTTGATGCATATATTATGCTTTTAATTCAAATAAAAAATTTCAGAGATTATGATAATTCAATAACACACTATCAAAATTAAACTAAAATAATTTTTTTTGAAGAAGAATAATTCAGGATATACCAAATAAAATACATGAGGTAATAGAGAATAACCCCCCTCAACATGTAAATAACTTCATTGTATTTATGGTCTGGCTTAGTGGTAAGCCCCCCCATAGTACTACATGAAAAATGGGGTTTCAAAACCTATTGGGAATAGTCACTGTAGCAGAGCTGTAGCGGTACTGTAGCAACAAAGATAATGTAACAACAGTGGTACTGTAGCAGTGGCAGGACACAGTAGCGGCATCAGTTGAACTGTAACATCACGGACAATAGTTTTACTATTCACAAAATGGGCCTTGGGCCAAAAATTTGGGCCTATGGGCTATATAATGGAATAAATGCCCATTAGGCCTTCGAGCTATGTAATGGGTCTCCTTCTACACAGTTAAAGAGGTCTTCTCTTTTATTTAATAATAAAATGAGGCTTCATCCCCAAACATCTAAAAACTGTAAATAACTTCATTCAAACATAAAAAAATCACCTATTAAAGTAAAAAAAGAATCTTAATGATCCTAAAATTTGAAAATATTTGTCAAATTTTGATGTGTATAATCATTGAATCAAAAATAATAACTATGAAATACCACTCTCCTCTACACTTAAAACCCAAAATTTTCCCTAATATGAATCTCAACTTGGAGAAACATTGAAAAAATATTGGATTAAAATATTTTTTAATTTATAAGTTCAATGATTTTTTGAAGTGGTCATATAAAGTAAAAAATACAAAAAATTCAATACTTTAAGGACATTAATTATTTTACTTTAAGAATATAAAATAAGAATCCACAATAAAAATCAAAAGGTAGCATGAGAAAAACTATCTATATAGAACTATTTTTTGAAGACAATGACATTTAGAGGAATCTAGACTAGGTATGAATGTTTGGTTCAATTTTATTTTCCAAACATGAGATATCAATATGATATACACCTAGTAATGAAAACAATCTCACTCTTTTCATTTCAAAACAACCATAGTAGTTCCTCCACAATTATTTCCTAGGATATAACAAATTTTGATGCATAACATATGATAGAAAATTAAATAAATATGAGTTTTAGTCATTTGAATATAGATATAACACTTCCATTTTTTCCACTACGGAAAAGTACCCCTTTGACACTAAATGAAAATCTGTAAAAAAATATATCTTACATTAAAACACAAAAGTAAATGGGAATATTGGTAATGTAAAGAGGTAACTGATTCAAAATTTCTTAAGCAAGGTATACCCTTACACTCATTATAAAACAATTGAAATTATAATCCTATTGATTATAATAGGACTCTAACTAACGGTGTAGAACACCCACCATCAGGGCCTTATGATAGTGTAATTGATATTGAGTTAGAAACTGACTATAAGATGTAAAAAAATTGACCCCTACAAGAATATCCCTACAAACACTAATGTGTGTGGTGGGTAAATCGAACATACATTTACCCAGGTGATCACACCTAAAATTTCAAAACGTTTTATCTTACCTAAATGAATAAGAAGAAAGAAACGATGGGAAAAAATTCATCCTACTAACTATAAAGTCAATACAAGGAACTAGACACTAAAAATATAAATAAGGTGCCTGACCAACCATGGAATGTGATTGGTCGTGATGGTCTTGTGGTAGCTCAACCCACCATATGTTTAAATTATTACAAGAAGTATAATGAAATTAAGATAACTCGTGTGACTAAAAGAGAAAAATATAGATCAAATGTAAGAGTTAATTAACCATGAAGTGAAAAAATACAATCCATGGATCGAACATAAGTGGAAACAAGTGACCAAGCCTAAAATACCATGAAATATAATAGGAAATAAAACAAGGATTGGAGTGACCAAATTGATAAATAACAAACAATCATAAAATACATTGGTGTATGAAAAACTAAATATATGGATAGATTCTAGATGAAACATTTTATTTTGTGTAACCGTGGGAAGAAAAGTGGCATTGGGTAGAGGGCCATAGTAGGGGTTATTATTATGAAGAAAAATAAAACAAAAAAATAAAAATGGGTTATATCACATCAATAACATAGTTTATATCCTTTATTTTGACACAAGGAAACCGCAAGATGAAACGAAAAAAGATAAAATCCAATCCATTTCGTTGCCCCCTCCAAAAAAATATTCATCCTTTGCCTATTAACCAAAAAGGGTCTATTCTCCTCACCATCCAACCTATAACTCAATTAACCAATGCCCTTAATAATTAAAAAGGTCCTTACCTCTTATATTTCAACTTCTCATGAAATATTTTAAGTTAATAATTGATAATACTAATTTTTTCCATCTTTGAATCTTATATCCTCAATAATAGAATCATGGAATGACATAGTTGTCTCTTTGTAGATTCTATAATTTTCTTAAGAATCCATTCATATTTTATTTAAATCACTCCAATTAAGAATATTTCATTTAACATTATTATTAAAATAAAATTTCAAGTATTTGAAATCCCATAAGGAATTATGTTTTAGAAAACAAAGAATATAAAATGTATTACAAAACATAAATCTAAAAGAATACATTCTAATGGGATTTTAAATATTTTCATTATAGACCTAAAAGGTTTCATGAATCTTTAGGGACCATTATTTCTTTGAGAGACTTACATATTTCCCTATAATATTCTTAAACACTCTATTCGAGAACTCAATATTTCCACTTTAATATGGTTGTCAAGCTGTACCAGTTTTATGAACACAACAATATATTTCTATTAAATTTTGGAATTTAGAATTATTATAATGGTTTTATTTTTTTGTAATTAAACAGTTTTCACCCCATAACTATAAAATATATTCTTCTTGATTTATTTAAAAACACTTGTATTAAGATTATTAGGATGATTAATTGACTATAAACACTTAAACATATAGTCTATATCCACAATAAAGTATGTATTCTCATGGGAATATGAAAATGATCCCCAAAAATCAAAACCAGATAAATAAAAACTTTTTACCACAAAAATTACTTTTTTGGAAACACTTACTTCTAAAAAATAATGACAAAATGTTGTAACATAACATAACCTTTCAGAAGAGTCTTAGAATACTTAAACAAATTTGGTAAATGAAAAAAACTATAAAACCTTTTGGGTAGTACTCTTTAACCTATAGTGTTCACCCCATGGTAAAGTGTGGAAAATATAAAAAATACTTAACATTTCCTCCACATCTACATATATCCTAAAAATACCATCAATACATCTCCTAAGAGTAAAGGATCATCCAAAAGTAATATTTTAACTATAAGGAAAATTTATTGCTTTTATTTTCTATAACATCCTTGGTAAAGATTCTTACATGTGAAAAATTATAAAATTCAGCTTGAATATTATCCTAAAAATATTTCACAACTAACTGTTTCTCTTCTAGGATGGAAGAATTAATCTCCCTCGGACCAACATTTTGTATACTAGGAAACCAAGACAAGTGATCAACCACAAAAATTCCAACACCCTTCTTATCTCTAATTAATAAATAAATTTTTTTCAAAATGATTATCAATCTACTCAATATTATTTTATCCTCCATCTTATTTAATATTTATTTTAAATTTGAATGATTAGTAAATAAAATTAATTTTGAAATTACTATGTAATAATTAAAAATTTTCATAGAAAACACAAAAGATAATAACTCATTTCCAATAGTGTTGTGATTACTTTGAGTGTGTTCTAGTTACCTAATAGAATAATATTATACATGTATCCTATTATCTATCATTTTCCCATTGACTCAAACAATAGACATATTACTGGGATGACACATTACCTCAAATGGGAACATCCTGTCATGGTTAGTGATGATGGTTAAAGAAGTACGTTTTCATTTAAGAATTTTGAATAACTATAATAATATATTATCTAAAACAAAATGAGTATCCTAAACCAATATTTAACACACTTGATCTATGATTGTAGAAAAATCCTTAATGAACCTTTATTAGGGATAAATATTCCCCAGGATTCTGTTAATTCCAATCATATTTTCTAGTGACAGTAACCTTTTGATGATGCAAATTATATAATTATCAACATAAATTACCCTCTTAATAACTTTATTACCTAGAATTATCCCATTAGTATCAATAAAATAATATTTTTACCACTTAATCACAAGGATAGTCTATAGAAATATCGCCAATACTAATTCAACATTTAATAATATTATATCAAAATTGTTTCCATTAATGAAAAAATCATACTTGAATAACTCTATCATCCTCTCAACCATGAAAAGGAAAATAGAGATCATGATCCTTTGGAATGTGGTTGGTACACCAGAAACCTAAAAGGTTATTTTCCAATATGAAAATTTCATAAATGAATAATTGAAGGTGATTATTTTATACTCTTTTGGGGATACAAGAATTTGGTGGTTATAAACATAATAGCCATTAAGAAAATAGAAAAACTCATTATTATCATAATAATAATTAATATGATCTAATAATAATATTAGAAAATTATCTTTCTTAGTAGATGAATTGACTAATCTATATTCAATGTAGACTCTCTATTTGTTCATTGTTTAAAATATAACTTGTTAATTCTTCGCACTAGTAATGAAATCCACACATCCCTTCTTCAGAACAACATGAATAGGGCTAACCCAATGACGATTTGAGAAAGTAAATATTATTCTAGCATATAACAACTTAATTAATTCCTCTCTTGTGACCTATTTTATATTTGTTTTTAACCCTTTTTCACTATATCCTTGGCATGTGTTTAGGTTCCATGGGGGTTTATTCATGTAACAAGAAGGGTTGATTCCATTGATATTAGAAATGGTCTAGGATATTACAGATTTAAAATTATTAAAAATAATCAACATCAATTCCTATTAGAATTTCTAAATTTAATAAAAAATAATGATTAGTGGTATATAACTCAATTCTAAATATTAATATTTAAAATTTTATATATGTGGTTTAAGCTCCATATTTGGTGAGTCTTGATCAGAATTGAGACCCTTAGGCCCAGATGGCCCAAGGTCTTGATTTTTTCTATCTAAATAAAGTATAAGAGATGGATGAAAATTATTTCCTAGCACTATCTATAGTGTAAAAATCCTTTTAATCAGTTTTAATATGTAAAGATAGTATTTGTACTCTCTATAATCATCTAAATAATCCTAAAATTCACACTTAAGCTTATAAAAATATCCCCACACTTCACTTGCATCAATTTCTAAAAAGGATTCTTCAACTAAATTTTTATATTCATTATATTAGAGGACTATGAGAAAATCCCCTTCCATATTGTCCATTGGATACTCTTATTTTATAATTTCCATTCTAGAGTAGTTCTCATCAATTTATATTCCTTATTTTTTTTTGAAATGTTAAATTCCTCATTTATATCAAACAAATTAAAAACTTATGCTCCCTTAGAAAAATTTATCACAACAACTCCTATATAAAGGAAATGCATACTAATGATGATAGGGACCTAATTGTAAAAATCCATATCTAATATGAAAAAATCAATGGTAAAAAACTATTATACAGCTCTTAGAAGAATATTATCTTCCCTACAGGTTGGGTGCGTGATGGAATGAGTATCTAATTGTACAAAAAAAGTTGTAGGCAACAATTCTTGTAATCTAAACTATTAAAACAATGAGTAAGTAATAAATATAATTATTTTATAATAAATTGAGTTGAACGTTATTCCTTAAAGTTCAATGAATGAAAAATCCCCTTAGATAATAGTGTTTTGGTGGGATTCTATTTTTTTAGGACAATATTACTCTCTATAGTGAGTCTATAAGTAAAAGACACCTAATGTTCTTTCTTGTGTGAATTTTGTTTCCAAATATTTTAGATATTATGGAATCTGGATTAAAGATTTAATGAATTGAATGTTCATTGGTAGCTTATTGAATTTTACAAGGAATATGAGGAGTTTACATTTTTTTAATTTTTTTTAGTTTTTATGGAAATGATATGGGTAGGACATACTTCTTCAATATAGGGGGAATACCCTCAATTTCATCTTAAATATTTTACTTCCATTTATTATTTTTACTATTATAATCCTTTTATTATTGTGTTTCAAAAGTAACAGGTGGATTTATTTCATTTTCAGTGTTGTAGCCCACAATTCCATATTTTTGAAATTATAGAATTCTGATTTTAGTTTTTTCCATAATTTCATTTTCAACTATACTATGGTTGATTCTAGGTTACTATTGAGTTTTCAAAACACTCCGTTTTATTACTAAAAAGAAATTTTATCTTGGGTTCACTTCTATTATACTAGGTATCTTACCCATTTCTACTCCTCCTAATTTTCTAATCATCAAACTAATGTGAGTTTGTGGATTTCTCATGTCATTTTTGAAAGATTTTATTCTTAACACTATATTATATTTATGCATTTCAGATATATATTATATAAAACTTTTCACTTTTTTCAAGAGACCATATAATTTTTTTATTGGATATATCAAAACTATTATCATTTATTATTTTTTTATATGTGATCTAAATAAAAGAGAATAAGGTTGTCTAAACACTCTAGGCTCCCTCCAAGAGAGATTAGGATGATTCTTATAGCCTTGGAAATAATTATTTGAAAAGGGGATATATCTAGGTTTTTTTATACTTATATCTATTGAAATAATTTCATCTTCAGGAAAAAGGGTGGGATTATCAATGTTAGGATAGTAGGTGCTAGCTTGGTTAAACATATCAGGGAGGGGGTATTTCAACCAAAGTTAATTTTGATTGGAAACCAAAAAAACATGTGTATTATTTTATTGAAAATAATTTTTTACTAATCATTATATGGTTCTCCTAATAAAACATTTTTTGATATTTTTTATCTGATGTATTTCAAATATATTTAATATATTCTATAGTTTTACCCCAAAAAATATCCTTTAAAAAATTCATCAATAATTGTTTCATTTTATTGCGTGAGTCCATTATAAAATTTGTGAGTAAATTTTGACAAAAATTTGATGTGTACATTATCTAATAATAACTTTAAATCTATCAAAAGTTTCTTGGAATAGTTATCCCTCATTATTCACACAACTGACGATCTTGTTTCTAATTTCAAATGTTATCCTCTTAGGGTGGAATATTAGAAAAACATAATAAAGGAATAATCCCATGTATCAAACTTCTAATCCTATAACTATGGAAACCATGTTTTAGAATTAACCTTGAGACTAAATAGGAAGAGTATCATCTTTATACCTACCTCACTAACCCCTCACTATGGAGGCTATTTAACCATAGTGTATAAGTCCCTCATGAAGTCAATAGAGTTTTTGTTTAACATTCCATTTAAACATAATGGCATAGATAATAGGTGATTGTTTAATTTATAAGTTTCTATATTGAGGACTCAACCAAATGCATGAATGGTTTCTTAATACTACGATAGACTAAAATTTTCCACTTTTATTCCCATTGATTAATTTCTCTCTAGGATGAGTTGAGATGGAATTTTCATAATGTTCCTATACCACACTATTATATTTCATTTTCAATTTAATTTTCAATGTGCACTAATATTTTTATATCCTTGGTATTAATGGATTTATATTTTTATATTTTGTTCTTCCTTATATGTAGCATCATAATTTAATATTTCTTTAGTAGAACCCACAAAAGATATAATATAGTTTTAATTTTTTTTTCATAAAATAGATTTGATTATTTATTCATGAGTATTATTGTCAATTTTATTTCCTTCCCTTTTGGTTGCATAAGAATTCATAGAAAACATCACAAAAAAATTATGAATATTTTCATTTAATTAATAAATTTATGTATATATAATCCTACTTATAATTAGTATATTTTAAGGAAGGTTTTATCTATCGGGGATCTTAAACAAAATTATTAAGTGTCTAAGAGTAAAAACTGTATAATAGAAAACAAAACTAAAAAATAAACATTAATGAAAGTGGCAATGATGGACTAATATTGAGTAAATATAGATGAATGAATAAGTGATGATGTAATCATGAAGAAATAGTTTGAAATTTTTCTTTAAAAATAAATTATATGTGTTCAACTATCAAATAGAAAGACAAATTTTGATTTAATGTTGACTCTTAAATCTCCTCCATCATGTGAAAAGTATTAAACCAACATCCACTAAAAATACTACTTATTGATTTTTACAAGAAGAATAAAATTTCAGGTAAAGATTCATTAACTTTAAACTCTGAAATTAAACACCATCACAAATTATTAGTAGATATAATCACCATGAATAAACTATCGGTTAGTCATTTTATTCTTCCTTTATTTTCAATTCAAAATCTCTTTTAAATTTTTTTATAAAATAAATGTTCTGAAAAATATTAAAATTTTTGAATAGGGTCAACTATCATTTATTCTTTATCAATGAAAAAATTTCCAGTAATAATTGTAATAATAAGGAATGTTATCTAGTTTAATATGAGATGACATGAGAAAATATCAATATGATATATATATTAGACAAATTCCCCATTAAAATTTTATCAAAAAAAAATTTTAGAAGAAATAATTTTCAAAAAAAAATTCATTTTATATGATTTAAAAAAAGAAAAAAGTAATTTAAATAAGAATTGGTTATATGAAAGAATTCAAATATCCTTCATCGAATTAATTATCATCTTCTTTTCGCTCCCTCATCATTGTTTTGATCCACCTAGTTTCTGAATCATGATCTTTTAATCTTCCGTTGTATGATGTGTCAATATCTTTATCCTCTCTAGGACCCAATGTGTGTCTCCATTAAAGAAAATTTTTATTTTAAATCCAAACCTCTTGCTCATAGTCAGTAATCCCATACTCTTCTTCTATTTCACCCCATGGTACGTTGATAACTTCTAATCCTCAAGTGGCTTATGGAAAACTCCTAAGTGAAAATAATTCTCCCACATGTGGGTAGAATTCTCATCCACATATGGTAAACCTCTATAATCTCACCATATATTCTATAAAACACCATAAACATATAGAAAATCAAGAATATTTAATCATTACACTTCTTTGCCTTCAATTTCCATGAGTTTTTTATTTTCTATATTTAATTTTATGGATCATAACCCTAATATTACAATGAGAATGAAAATTTATTTAGAAAAAAATATATAATACGTTATTTGAAAACGAGATCTAGGTCATGAAATTAAATTATTTCCAAATAAATACATTAACACTATTAATTGACTATAAAAAAATATAAAATTTAAAGGATTTCATTCATGATGAAACCAAATTCGAAGGAATATAAAATTGATACTATAATAAAAAACCACTCCAAATCATTAAAATATTCAATGAATTAAAGGTCCAAAAGTATAATGTCCAATTATTAAAAATTAACAAATATCATCATAATTTTAATAAACATCTTAAATTATTTCCACCTAAGGATGTGTAAAGGTGAATAAAAAACAGGCCATACCAACCAACTTCACCTTCACCTTACTTATTTATATTGCCACAATATTTTATCAAAATATATAGAACCACATCATCACAATATAATGGTCTCTTCAAGAACTAGATATCTCCCATGAACTAAATGAAATAGTATACAATTATTTGGGAGGGGTAATAGTTATTCACTGACAATTAATTCAACCAATGTTATTCATTACATAATTATAAGCTTATATATTCATTCTTTATGAAAGATAGTGGATCCCCCCAAGTGGATAATCTAGGATGGATGAAATATTTTTTTAATAAATCACTAATCTAAAAATATATCATCCATAGCTCTAATGGTTTCATACAATATGGATATATAGAAATTGAAGAGTCTCTTAGTTGAAACATTATCCCAAACATGATGTCATGAGTAGGGGATGTTTTCACAACATTTTGAGTAAAAGAATCAAAATAATAATCCATAACTCTTAAGAACTCTCTCTCCTACACTTTTATTGAACTCATAATCAAACATTATAACTAAGATGAAATTGGATACAAACATCTATTACAAATCTAATAATATTTCATTCTAATCAATTTCATATTCTAACCATTCACATTAATGAAAATACTCTCTATTTATAGAAATTAATGAAATCCTACATATAGTAAAAATAATCCATGTAAAGGATGTTAAAATATGGTTTTATTTGTAGTAAGACGAACTCTACCCCCGACTAGTGCTTACCCATTATCATCTCACATATAAAACACACCTCAAAAAACCTTGACTAATCTAAATAATGTATAGATAATTCTAAGGGAACTGGAAATAAAGCCACCATAAGTCCCAATATTTAGGCTAAGGTGGGAATGAAAAACAAATGTAAAAATATTGAATTGAAATTGGAATAAAATTGTGTATAATATAGACAAATGGTACCATGAGCAGTCTCAAGACACACTAGTTCTGGTAACTCCATAACATGAAACTGTCTATAGACTAAACCACTACCTTTTACCCTTGTTGATTTCCACCACCTCATCCACACATAGACCAATGTATTAGAAAATATATAATTTCTTATTATTATCCTCTACATAATTTTCATCCCCTATGTGATCCAAAATCTTTAGGACCCTACTTCTACTAAAAAGTATTTGGAGGAAAATACTATTGGGGTTGTATCTGAAACTAGATGTTGGATTCACATTGTTCACTATAATAGTTTTAACATTTTAATCCCAATGTTCTTACTCATAATATTAAAATAAAACCCAACCAGAGTTCCAAGTGTAGGATGGAGAACTACCATATACAAAGAGTCAATAAAAGGATGGCTGAGACTGACACCTCATTTCTTGAAACCTTCACTTTTAGGTAAATGAGATCCACTATCCCTAAATTCACTTTCAAATAAGTTAAGAAAAATAAAATAAGGATAAAACCCATTCCAAATTCTTCTCAATAACCTCTTCGATCGTTATAACCTAGATATACCTTATCATTATGGGAAGGGTAATGTAACACAAGGTTTCTATATTCCAATCCCAAAAAATGTCATATCCCTACTTCATCATTTGGTTGAATATCATAAGAAAAAAATAAAAGTTTCATAAACCTAACTCTTAAATCTATCACACTCAAGTTCCCTTACTATAGAGTGAGAAACCCTTATAGCCATACTATGTTCAACATCAATGATAGAAACTCAATATGTAATCTCCAATGAAACCTCATGAAAATTAGGATAGAGGATGTACCATTACCTGGACTCACCACCCAAATATATGACTACCAAAATAATTCATTGCCCATCCCATGATTGGATGAAACCAAAAAAAATATTAATCTATGTTATCCACCTCTAAATATCTTGATTATATATAGACACATCATACATTATAAGTATATAACATTGAAATGTATGAAACACATTCATCTATATACCATCCTTCTTAGAATCGACCAACCTATATTCCATTGGAACATCATATTTAACCTCACCCACCTGAACCACTCAAGTACACCATCCATCGAAAATATCTATAAATTCAAAAAAAAATTCCTCAGGATATTGAATTCTGTAAAATAATTTTAATCAAATTAATTTTTATTTCTTAAACATATTTCTCAATTTAAACACACAATAAAATAGTTATAATTCATTTACCAAACCTAAATTTCTACCTCACAATTAATATAATATCATTTTAGGATATTCAATTAGCTTATGGTATTTTTATTGGATCACATGGACAATATTTATGTAATAGTGAATCTATCTTTATTACCACATATTCTATGCTCAAATGACATTGTTCACCTACTAAAGCAATGTAGTTTACACCAGGTCCTAACTCCAAAATCCATCCTTTCTGTCATCAAAATATATGATAACACTCTATCTTAACCCACATCCACAATAACCCATACTTGGTGATTGTAAAGATAAATATTACCCTTAAATATATCCTCCAATATTTCATTGTCTAGTTATTCGTAATGATGGTATAAATCACATATAATTAGATTAATCATTATTTATAATCCTATAAATAAAATAAAATATCCTTTAATTAACTCTAACTAAAATAAAAGGATAAAACTTCTGTAGGCTTATAATATTCCTGTAATTTCATCTTCAAAAAAAAATATAATTTCTCTGTAGGAAATTACAAAATAAAACAACCCTTATGGTAGTGTCTCAAACCCCAACTGATCTTCATGTCCTGATCTAGTATGTTCCATCCTAATCAGTGACTATACTGAGATAATTTAAATAAATATCTTAGATTAGGAGTGCGAAAATTAGTTTAATCAATACATTCCTCTTGTAAAACTCCCATTATAATATAGAATAATCATACATAAGTCTCAGTAAACATGAATTAAATGTAACTCATTACTTATCCCTAGTCAACTACACTCCAACTTCTTCGAGCCTCACTCACAAAATCCATATTGATTTTTACTCATATGGTAATTAAAAAAATATGAAGAAGGTACCCCCACATGATTATTTAATAATAAAACCCTTAGGCTATAATGGAATATATCACAGAGATCGTATTACTTCTTTATACACATACAACATCCTCATATCATATCCCAAGTACAAATTCATAACCACAATCAAATAACCCATGCCACAACCACATGAAAAATCATTGCTGCATAACATCATTATAATCTTATTATAAAATCAATGTCACATTATGAAATTACTTCTATATCACCACATCAATGTCATACTAGGTCTAGAATATAGATATGGGGATATTGAGTAATCATTTATACATATTAGAAACATTATGGTTATTGGGAGTAAACCTAGAATATAAAACCTCATGTGGTCATGGTTCATAATACCTGAACCACATGGGGGTTCATAAGAAATAACTTAATGTAAAATAGATATATAAAATCATATTAGGATAAAATAGTTGATAAAAATTCATTTACCACCACATAAAATTGGAACATCATCATACTAAAAAACAATTATCCAATCCAACAATAGAAACAAAACAACCATCGACACTAAAACACAGTAGTTATAACATTTCTTTCAATAACCACTAGGCCTTTATAAATAAAATTTGATTTGTAATTAAATTATATTCCCTATTATGTATTATGATTATTTAAAAAATGCACTTATTTATAATATTGTCTACTATCATATTTAAAAAAAATTAAGCATCATAAACATTGATAAAATAGTCAATGAATAGTGATCATATGATTATTATAAATTTAGGGTAAGGATAAATCAATTTGATACAGAATGAAGAAGCAATAGAATCAACCAGTTGGATCATACCCAATGAATCCCATTAATTTGATCTTATGAGGGAGATAATATAAATAATATTTTCCCATGACCATGCCAAATTCTAGATTCAAAAACTATAGAATGAGTTAAATAGTTATGGTAGAAGATAAAGATTATTGAGATCACAAACCAAACCATGTATGCTGAGGTGCCCGATTAAAATCTCACCATTGTGCACCTTACCGATTAAGCCTTTTTTGGTCTAAAAATGTCTATGTATCAGGACCCAAATAATATGAATATGTATATTGTATAAAATAATTAATACATTTACTTCTTATTTGCATAACTTTGAAAATGGTTTTAATTTTCATTTGACAAAACACAATTTTTATTTTTATGTAATATGAAGCATCAATTAAGACATTTCCTTTTTATGAATTCATGAATTTTAAAAATAAATTATATTTTAGTGAAATAATAGAAATAAATAATGTTTATAAATGATAATATGAATTTTATGACGTCAAATGTCATTTTCATAAGGGTTTGTTGAAAAAACCATCATTTCTCAATAAATGATTATAATTGTTTTAAAAGAGAAAATTCACAGATGTAGAATATCCTTTTTGAAAAAATAACTATTATTTTTTGAATTTATAAAATCAAATTTATCCAATGGTGATTTTTTTCATAATTTTCTAAGATATTCAAATTTTTAGTATAAAATTAAATATGGTATTAATATAAAATGTGTATTATGCCCTAATAATGAAAAAACGTGATGTAATAAATACTATATAGGGTAACCATGTCCAAATACATTTTTCACTTTAAAATATTTTTTTATTTATTTGACTAAATTTATAAATACTTTATTAATCCTCAAAAACCTATATTATATTTTAAGCTTTTAAAATCAATTTTTTATAAACAATAATCACTTATATATCACCAAGGAAAATATTTTGTTGTGTTCGGACCCTAGAAATAAAAAATAAATAATACCACTCCTATTTTATAGAATAAATGTTCATAGCCATGGAATGGTCTGTGGTTTTTATTGCATTATTATATAGAGTACAATACCTAAGTTTTGGAAATAATAAAGAACTCCCCTCACATTATTATATAAACCCACATTATCTACCTCTATACTTCACTCAATTAATTGGATCACATCCTTACTCTTACATCCCCTCAATATATCAACCATAGATTTCAATATATCTTTAGAAGCTCCTTCCAAACTTTTGGAATCACCCTCTCAAGGTAAGGGACCTATCTCTATTCTTTCTAATTCAAGAATGTTCTTCATATTTATCCATTAAAATATAAATTGGTTATTTTTTCATGAATTTATAAGGAACCCTATACTATGTAATTGATTTATTAATAATGATAAATAATTTATCCCCTGAAATTTCAGAATTTACCTAAGTCGTTACTAATCAAAAAAAATTATAAGGGTTCCTCTCTTTCTCCTCTTTGTTCAAGAACATTATTTATGTAATGACCTTTTTCTACCAATTCCTATTAATGTGATATGACCTTACATGTGTCTCATACTTACATTACTATTTCCACATGAAGTGTGACCCATTTCACTCTCATTAATCTCAACCATGATTCATTTTGTACCCCCGTTATGCTGCCTAAATTATCCTATGATTTTTCCATACCATATTTTTATTCAAGAACCATCCATGTATCCGGCCTTTTAATTCCCAAATTTTCATGTTGTATTATATTCTTACATGTCCCTCGTACCGTCCTTTTGAATTGAAGGTGATAATATACTACATTTCTCTATCATTTAACTATTTTATGAATTTTCATGTATTCGAGTTATGCTAATGAAATGTCACTATGATTTTCCATGGTGAGAATTTGTGAGGTATATACCCATACACATTTCCACTCAAGGTTATTCACCTAGTTATACTTATACATCAATGATTTTTGATTTACATGTATGTAACCAAAAATCCTTAATTGTGGGATTAAATTTTTTGAAATATATTCTTTTGTTATATGATCCATATTTCACACTTATGCAAGTACATGATAAGATTATGATTCGTGTTCCTAGATAGCACTCTAATGCATTGGATAATATTACTGTCTCATGAGATGCTATGTATGGTTCTTGATAGGTTATCATAACTACATTATATTATTATTTCTTCATGTTTAACCTTGAATAATTCTTATTACTTCATGTTTAATGTTTTTTCCACTTTCCCATGTTTCCATTATATTATCATACAACGTCATGCCTCATTCTCAATTTTTATGATCTCACCAGTTTTATGTCCCATTATAATATGATTGTCTAACTTATAGTACATTTTTAATATTATGTGTTTTTATTCCCATATTGGGATTTATAGATCTCTACTTTCTTATGTGTGTACCCAGGTTATCCCATGTTGTTTTAGGAATGATGTAATATTATGGTCATATAAAGGAAGATTTCAACAATGTTGATGTACCCCACATTTTTATGTTTTAATGCAGTTTAAATAATTAAACAAAGACACTAGACTTATCATTTGTATGGGTTTTATTATTTTTATATGTAATAAATCATAATTAATGTGTAATAATGAATATGGTTTTCATAGTTTGTATGAGAGTAAAGGTTAGTTATTTTTGGGATTAGGATGAGGAAACTCTAGAGAAATCCTTCTGGACAAGAATAAACATAATAAAACACCCATAAATTTTGGTAAAGTATATAGTGTAAGTATTTTTCCAGATAATAAATCCATGTTTGGATACTAAAATCGGTTGTGTCTGTGGAATAGAGGTACCTTGAGGTTATAATCCGAAAAAGGCGCATTGAGATAGACTTGATCATCACCTGGTGCACCAAAATATGCATTGCTACATAGATGGATTGAAACATCTGGGGGATATGATTTGGTAAATTCAAAATCTTTTTAAAACCCATTATTAAGGAGTAAAAAAATGAATATAAACATATATTTCGGGAAATTGGTCATGGATTGCTTACAACGAACCCTAAAAATTCATAGGTTAATGAATAAGCACTATTTATGATTTATTCCAATAATAATCATGGTTTCACATTTATATGTTTAATAGTTTGAAAATAAACATCATTATGTATATTTTGGATTTAGTAAATGGTTAATACTAGAATCAAAAAGTGAAAGGCTGGGTTATAATCCATGGTTCTACACATTCCTTCATGTCATGAATGTTTTCTAGAACTATTTACACACCACCATAGAGAGTGGAAGTAAAGCTATCAATGAAGATATAAAATGTGGAAATCATTGCATCCCAATTGTATAACTCCTCCCTTGTAAAAATATTCTGGATGAACTTCCAAGTGCACCTTCTGATACTCACTTTAGTGTAATGTTTTTCAATTCTATGTATGGATTGTATTTACTTACATAGGTCCAACATAAATTTTCATGAGAAGGAAATAACTCTCCAAATAATGAATCATCATCTCATTTTGTGTAATTGTAAGGAGGATGATGAATATTATTCATAACCAACATATCAAACATGGATATTATTTACCTACCAGAATACATATCTATCTCAAATGATTGATTCTACGGAAAAGATCATCCTTTAAGACATGTCCATTGTGGGGGAATATGTAGATGTGTTTCCCAAATAATTTCTTGGTCTCATTTTTAAATGATTCCTTGAGTTAAAAATTAATCTTATATCAGGATGAAGTAACATTACATGGAAACTTCATCACAACAAAATGGATATATTTCAACCCTTTGAAGAAATAATAAATTAGAGGATGGATAAGACTAACCACTATGATGGGAAATGGTAACTTCCCTGGATTAGCTGTATATTATAGAGGATTTTTTTCAATTTATCATAATTTTCATACCCACTAATAATGATAATGTGGAAGGTAGTCAAGTTTATTTGGATTAATTAATTTTAATAGATATTTAAGGAGTTGAAAAGGAGTATTATAATTGCACATGTGCTTATGCTACCTGCAAGTGGGGAACTTTTCAAGTTATACAAAGATTCATTGAAGATGGTATTGGGATTTATACTAATTAATAATGAAAAATTGATATCCTATTCATCATGTTAATTGAAATTTCATTAATAATAATAACGAACACATGATCTAGAGTTGGCTTCAGTGATCTTCAAGTTGAAAATATAGCATCATTATCTCTATGGGAAGAAGTATGAAATATATACATATCATAAGAGACTCAAGTGTATATTCACATAAAAATATCTAAATATAAACCAAATAAGATATTTATAGTTTTTAAGGAATATAAATTCTCAATCCACTACTATCTTGGGAAAAAATTAACTGGTAGATTATCTATGTAGAAAGGATCTAACAATTTTATCATTGATGAGAATTGAAGTGGATTTGATCTTTTTAAACTTGAAAATTATGGAAATGGGAATAATAAAGGAATGAAAAAAATAAATCCTTTCAAAAATTATTACTCACAAAAATATTATTTATAAGATAAAGGATGGTCAGAGAGATGATATTGAAATTCAGAAGAAGGCAAAAGCTACAAAAAAGGAAACCCTACAATATAGAAATTAATGAAAATGGAGTTGTATGATTTTGGTCATGACTATGTATACCACTAAATTATAGGTTAATTAATGAGATGTTGGATGATGCACATAGGTCATCCTTCTACATCTATCTAGGGATAAAAGATATAATGAGATTTTTGGGAGAACTATTAGTGGGACAGTATGAAGGAGTAGATTGTGGATTATACATCAAGGTGTCTTGTATGTCAGCAAGTGAAGGATGAAAGGAAAATAATATAAAGGGATGATACATGAACTACCCAAACATACATGGAAATTTGAAAACATGGACATTGAGTTTTTTACTGGTATTTTTAATACATCAAGAGGAAATAATGAAATATTGTATGTGGTGGATCATCATACAAAGACTATTCACTTCATTGAAATTTAGGATGACATATCACTTGATCAACTCTCATAGATATAAATTATAGAAGTAGTGATGGTACATGGAATGACACTATCAATTTTATATGATCGAAATCCAAGATTTAAATCAATTTCTTATAAGACTCTCCAGGAATATAAAAATACTGAGTTGAAATTCAGCACGGCTAATCAACCTCAAACTGATGGCTAATCCGAGCAAACTGTCCAGACACTCAATGAAATGTTGAGAGTATGATGGATGTACATTAAAGGATAATGGGATCAACATTATCATTTTGTCAAGTTCTCATACAATAATAGTTTCCAGTAAAGAAACCAATTATCTCCCAATGAATCCATTTATGGTAAGATATTTAAAACACCTACATGATGGGATGAAGTTGGGGAATTCAAATTACTGGGATATGAAATGGTAGAAGAAATAGTGGAAAAGGTCAAAACCATTCTATAGAACATCATAGCTGGTTTGATTCGACAAGATATCTAATAAAATAATAAATTTTGTGTCCTAGATTTTGAGGTTGCAGATAAGGTATTCCTCTTAATATCACCTAGTAATCAATTCATGATATTTTGGAATAACAGAATGCTTGGTCAAAGATACATCAGTAAATTTTATATCCTTGATCTCATTGGAGGGATGGGAAACTGACTAGAACCCCAACCTAACATATCTCATGTATATAATGTGTTACATGAATCCCTCTTGAATAAGTACACACCAGACCCCACACATGAGTCAGATATAGGGGTGGTACCATTATCGAATGATCTTTCACATGGGTATAATCCAGTGAAGATTAGTCAAAGTGATATGGAGAAACAAAAAGTTTGAAGATGCAACATGGGAACCATAGGAGGTGATATAATTTAATTAACCTCATCATTTTTAGTTTCTGAAATGATAATTTAAGTATGAAATTTTCAAATGTGGTAAGACTTAAACTACCTAAACTTTTACAATTTAAATTTCCTCGATGATTGAATTATATACCATATTATATATTATGCTTATAGAAAATATATGCACTTATTTGGAACATTATATCCAATCATATTTAAAAAAACCATTAAGCATCACAATTTTTGATAAAATAGACAATGAATTGTGACCATATTATTATTATAGATATAGGTTTATGATAAATACAATTGAAAAAGTAAAAAATAAGTAATGACCTCAACCAGCAGGATGATACAATATGAAGATTATTTATTAGAGATTATATGGGAGATATCATCATAAGTGTTTTCCTCTGATCAATCCAAATCCAAGATTTAATAACTAAATAATTAGTGAAATCATTTATGGGGGAGGTTCAAGATCATCAATATCATGGCCCAAACCACGTACGTCGAACCACCCCATGAAAAGATAACCACTAATAACCTTACCATCAGGGTGTTTTCTGATATAAAAATGATTATGTATTAATAACTTAATAATATTAATATATATATTATTTAATAACTAACATATTTACTTCTTATTGTTGTTACTTTGTAAATTATTTTGAGTTTTGAAACGATAAATCAAAAATTGTATTTTTGTGTAATAGGAATTTTCAATTAAGTCGTTTCATTTTTGATAAATTTTTGGACTTTAAAAATATATATTTTAAAAAATAATAAAATTTATTATTGTTTATAAATGATAATATAATTTTTATGATGTTAATTGTAATTTTATTGGGGTTTGAAAACTGTTATTGTAAAAAACCGCATTTCTAAGAAAAATTTGATTCGTGTTCTAAAATTAAATATTCATATATTTATAAAATTTATTATTATTAAATAAATTTAATTTTTGGATTCAGAACATCAATATTTTCCAATAGATAATTTATCATAATTTTCTTACACATTCGAATTTTCGGGTAAAAATT
This sequence comes from Viscum album, assembly GCA_963277665.1. Taxonomy (NCBI): domain Eukaryota; kingdom Viridiplantae; phylum Streptophyta; class Magnoliopsida; order Santalales; family Viscaceae; genus Viscum; species Viscum album. The sequence continues at coordinate 1,765,111,767 of OY728121.1, read as the reverse complement.
AAATATGGTATAAATATACAGTCTGTATTATGACATCATAATGACCAAAAAATTGACGTAATAAATGATATAAAGTATGTAAAAGACCAAATATATGTTTAAACATCAAAATAATTTTTTTGAAGTTATTTGATCAATTTTATAAAGCCTTTATTGATCCTACAAAACCTATATTATAATTTCATAAAGTCAATTCATTATAAACATGACTCACTTTCACATCAACTATAATATTTTTTTGTAGTTAACACCTTGAAAAAAAAATGAAAAATACTCTATAGTAGAAAATCATGGAAAGGTTTGTGGTTTTGATTACTTTATTATATAGAATTCAAAACCAATGTTTTGGAAATAATATATAACCTTCCTATCTTTTCTTATATAAACCCACCAAATATCCCCTTAAAAATGAAAAAAAACCATATATAATTTCTTTAATATTACCTACCCTATATAGAGTCCTCAAAAGGATCTCCCACACTCTAAAGATGATCATTTCAAGCTTTTGGTATCACCCTCTCAATGTAAGGTTCCCCTCTCTCCCTTCTTTTCAACACAAAAACTTTCTTTGTATTTAGAATTTGAATAAAAATTGTTTATTTTTTCATGAATTTATAAATATCCCTATACATTCCAATTTAATTATTAATAATTATAGATCATTTATCTCCTATAAATATATAATTTACCTAAGTTGTTTCAATTCTGAAATTTAGTAATAGATCTTATCTTTCTCCTCTTTATTCAAGCACTTTCTTTATATAATTCACTTTTAATTGCAACACCTATTTATGGAATATTATATTACACATACCTCTTAAATAACATATGATTTTATAGTTACTAGTGACCCATTTAACTCTCATTAATATCTCTCATGATTCATTATGTACCCCTATTACACTTTGAACATTATCCTGTTATTTTTTTATACATGTTTTTATTCAAGAACCCTCTTTTTCTCATTCTAATTAATTCCCAAATTTTTATTTTGGATTATTTTCTAACATATCTTTCAAATAGTCCTTTTTACTTAAAAGTGATGAGATACCCCATTTATTAATAACCTAACCATTTTATGAATCTTCATGTAATACTGTTACGTTGTCGAAATGTCATTGTGATTTTCCATGAAGAACATTTGTGAGGTGAATACCCATACCCATTTCCACTCAAGGGTATTATCATATTTATAACTATAATTATTTAGTTTTTGACCTTAATGTATGTATACCATATTCCTTAATTATGGGATTAATTTTTATGTAATATTTTATTATGTTATATGATCTCTAAGGAACACTTATGCAATTACATGGTATGATTATGAAGGGTGTGCTTAGATAGTGATCTAATTTATTTTGTATTGTTTTAGTCTCATGTGATTCCATTTGTGGTGCAAGAGATGTTATCATAAAGACATTAAGTTATGATTTATTTATAGTTAATATTAAATTATGTTTATGATTTCATGTTTAAATTTGTTTATACATTCCCAGGTTTCCCTTATTTTACCACTTCCCATCATGCCTCATTGTTCATGTTTATGATTCTCACCAATTTTATGTCCCATTGAAATTATTGTTGCCTAAAATGTAATAATTTCTTCATGTTATGATTTTTTTTATTCCCTTAATGGGATTTATATTGGACACATATTTTATTTATATCCCCAGGTTATCCCATACAGTTTTATGAATGATGGAATATTATCTATGTGCCAGTATAACAACATCAACATTGCAACTATATAAAGTGATTCAAAACATCGAGTGGGATTTCTACAGGACAGTGTGAACATCCTGTGGTATCTAAATTTTTTAATTAGAATGTTCAATTATATTATGAATAATGAGTTTGAGATCTCCAATACCCTTAGGAAGGGTAACTTCATGGTGGAAAACACAGCTAGCTTAGAAAGTCCTCAGAATAGTTTGATTATTTTTCACAATATTGGTTCTAAAAATCATAAATATTATATTATTGTTAGTGGTGATGATTTGGGGCTTCACCATTATAGGCCTCCTTAAAACATTTTAAGTCTTTGTTTGTCTTTTTTTGAATAAATAAAAAGTTACTTTTAAGGGATGTAATATTATGATCATGTTAAGGAATTTTTCAATAATATTGTTGTACCACATACTTTTAAGTTGTTATGTAGTGTACCTAATTACTGAAATACATTATACATCTCAACACTATTTATTTTGTTATATCTATCCATATGTAATAAATTAGAAATTAATGTGTAATAATGACAATTGTTTTCAGACATTTCACTTCACCTTTATATAACCATTCAATATTAATCATTTACAAACCACACTTATTCATAAATACATTAATTCCTATAAAAATCATTTCACATAAACAAATTAACAATGTCAACATATATTTTTTTAAATATATCAATTAAAAATTTAATTTAAATTATTTAGTATTTCCTTAGTCAATACATTCCCATTTCCAAAATTTAGTTCTTTTATAAATTCATTATTTATAGAGACTATACAATTAATACACACTATACACCTAAACCCATCACGCCATTGAACAAAAAAATATCAAAAAATCACAACTCCATCGACATGCACATTCATATAAACCCATCACACCTATGACCCAAAAAATATAAGAAAACCACTAAACCTTCGAAAATAATTACAAATTGAATTTGTAAAATTATAATATTTTTATGTTTCAAATTCATTTCATTATACAAATTTTTATCAAACCTTATAAACATGAATAATGTGATTTAATTATCAATATAATTATTAAAAAAACATATATTAATTTTTTGTCTATAAAAACACAATATACAATAATATAATGTGAAATTTTTACAATAATTATTTAAAGAAAAAGTTTTTCAATAAATTCCTTCTAAGATATATAAACACATCATTTTCAATTGATACCAAGAATATAAGTCTGTATTATCATATGAATTTATGAAATTAATCATCAATTCATTTTTAACCTATGGAAAAAATCATACGTTAATTTGATATGAGATTTTCTCAAAATGATTAAAGTAATTTTTTTAATTATAACACATTTTATGTTTAAAATATGTTTTATATAATATAAATAAGTAAAAAGAGATAAAATTATCACAAATATTTAAAGATATTATTCTTGATTAATATATAGAATGATGAACAAATTTTGTATCAATATAATGTTTTATTTTATTGGAATAATTCATAATATGTTTTTAAAATTTTAATTTTTACTTAACCTAATTTCATTATGCTAGTTTTTGATATATTTTAAAATATTTTTTGTAAAACCTCAAAATTATAAAATTAGGAAATTATATTAGATTGAACATGTGAAAAAATCACACCCCGACATTGGAAATTAATTTATTTTATTATTTTCATGAATTGTGTTTTTTGGTTGAGGGTTGGGTTCATATCCAAGATTGAATTTTTGAGTTTTTGAGTTTTCGGGTTAATTTTAAGCTAGTGAGTTGTTTTTGTGCAAGATTTGGGGGTTAAAAATGCATCCTATTGAGGCTTATTTCCTTTAGAATTCATTTTATTCTTGCATGGTTTTCTTTTCATAGCCTCTGCACAGTTTATTCCAAACCGTGTGCGGCCTTGGAGAAACTATTCATCTTAAGGTTGGTGTCTTGGAAATGCTTCACAATAGTGCATGTTTAAGAGAAACTATGTGGAAACCATGTTGTTATGCACTAAAATTTGAAATATTCAAATCATAAAATTATCACATTGTATCCTAAACCCTAAGTCCAAACTATGTGGGGGTTTCTCTATTCTATAGTAGATTATGCATGGTAGAAACATGGTTTTTAAAACTATGCAGCCAAACCATATGATTTTTCTAGATCATTAAAATTTTTAAATCCCAATTATTCCTCTCTTGTATTTTATCTGAAAATTAAGTTCATCATCCCTTTCTCGAACTAGGAGCACCAGGGGCTTTCAAAAACCCTTGTCCCTTTCTCTCCTTTCACTATTGAATCCCTCTAAGTATCTTATTGAGAGCTCCTCTTACATTTTGGCTAATTGTCTCATGTTTTTTCCTTCTACCTTGAGTTATTGGTTTCTCTTGGTGGGTTTCCCTCTAGCCAAACCCCAGAAACTATATTTTATGTGTATCTTGTGATTTATGGGTCCTAGGATGTGTGGATTGTCTCTTGGGGAAGTTCTTCCTTCTCCCTATGTTTCATCACATCCTCATGTTATTGTGGTCAGTGTTTCCATTTTTTACATCCTGAAAAATTCCATTGAAGATTGAGGTGTTCAGATCGTGTTTATCCTTGATAAAGAATTGGTGATTTAATTTCACCTGTAATTGAGCCTTGGATGTATGTTTAATTCACTATTTTTGTATTAGTGCTTTTGTAAAAAAATTGTTGGGTGTTAGTGTAAATAGTGTCTTCCAAAAATGGATCCTAGGTACTCTCTTGGGATGCAATGAGTATTCCATTGGATTTAGGAACATCCATATGTGCTTGGATTTCACATATGGATGGGCACAAAAATAAAAATGGTATTGAAATTAGTGGTCATATTTGAATTCATATTTCCAAATAACACTTCCCTTCTCCTCCATGTATTTAACATTCAAATGGTTCTTCTAAAACACCAATGTTTCTTATGTGGTTATTTGTCTCCCAAATGATTTCAAATTTTGTTATTAAATGTTTTATCTAAATATTGGATCATTTGGAATGATGTAATGTGGTTTTGTAACTAAATGAGATAAATCCATTCTTATCACCCTCCGGAATTAAATTCTGTTTTACCTTGGAATTGGAATTGTTTTTTGGAAATAATTTTTTGTTTTGGAAATAAATATCCAGGTTGGTATATTATAGTGATTTATAAATTGGTTTTAGAACTCATGTGATGTAAATGACTTGTTGGAACACGTTTGTGATTGTTGTTTTGGGCACCCCAATGGTGGTCCCTCCAAGGAGAGGGACACCGCGTAGGTGGTTCCATTGTTTGGGAAGAGAAATAATGGAGGATGTGTGTTATTGGATTGATCCATGCATGGGAGGAACTACCTATTAACTATGTACAATTATCATGAAATATTTGGGAATCATCTAGAGGTTTGAGTGATAGTTACATATCAACCGCGATTAGATGTTTTGGTACACCCTTTATTTACTGAGAGGTCTGGTGGGTTGAAAAACAATATTGGCTTGTTTAGTGAGGCATGTTATTTATTGACTATGAACCAGCTCTATATACTGGTAGATCAATCTGAACAAAGATCAACCATGGATTTCTTATAGAGGTATTAAGAAATTCTATTGATTATCTATATATATTTTTTGTTATGTTTTTGTTTTAATTTGGTGGTTATATTTTCTATCCTTTTCATTCTTGTTTTGTTTCCTTTATTCTCTCTATGTCCCCAGTTTACCATCTGGTATGGATTCACTTTTGGCTTTGGGTTTTCTAAATTGGTTTTTTTGGAATTTTTTTTAAAATAAAGATCATGTGGGTTATTTCTAAAAGTGGTCTTCTAGAAATATTTTTTTGGATTTTGAAATGTTAAAACCTATTTTCTATATGTATTTCAAACTATTTTTTATGGATTGATTCGCAAAAATAAATGTATGTATTTTGTAGTGCTTTCCAATCAGAATTTTATCCTCACATCCTACTAGTGCCACTCAGCATCAGTAGACCAGATCTGTTTTGTAGGTTCAGGTTTCTTGTTTAGTGTTGACTATAGATCAGGCATGTTTGTGTATGGTGGTTACTAAGGGTTTATGTAGAAATATTATTGGTATCGTTTTGGTATTTTTATTGTCTAATTTATTTTCCTTTATATTTATTTTTAGTTATACTTAGATATTGATTATGTATTTATTTTAGTAAAGTGTTTATTGATTTATTTTATTGATGTTGCATCCTCTTTTCCGGTTTTTTGATCTATGTTTTTATTGGGATAAATTATTCCCAGTATGATATCATTGATTCTTGATAGTTTTCTTCATCTAGGGAGTACTGGGAATGTAGCTTGGGGATTTTTGAGGACTTGGTCGGGTGTTTGGTTGTATTGAAGCCCAACCTAGTTCATGACAAAATGATATCAGATCATCCCTTTTTTATTTGTAAAGTTATGTAGTTTCAAGATTCAGACTGTCGAGACTCGAAATGTAGGTGTGGGAAGTGAATTAATAACTCTTTATCATTCAGATCATTGAGTTTCCAGGGGTTGTCAGGGTTTTGGGTTTTTTGTTTTTGTTTCTCGGAGTATAGGGGTGTGACAGTGGTAGTGAGCCAGTGAAGTGTGCTAGGATTGTGTGGATTAGGGAACCATATGGAGTCTAGGTGAATGGTTTTGGGTCCTTCTAGAGGTTGGTGATTCCTTTAGGTGTATCCCACTAACATATCATCGATTTATGCATGGACAATATTATATATCTGATGATTTTAGTGAATGTTGTTTGTTGTTTTTGCATTGGGGTAAGTGGACTTTCAGAAGGTAAAAATAGTTTTTGAGAAAAAGGGATTTCTAAATTGAAAATGATTTTAGGATTTGGTTTTTATTAAAATTGGGTGTTTGTGTCTTTTTAAATCTGATTTGAATGTTAGTTTGGAAATTGAAAAGTGTCCTTATAAGAAAGAAATTTTTTAATTTGAATATAAATGTTGGGTTTTTTAAGAGTATTTTTTGTTTTGTTTTGTGGTTTTTGGATTATGAGATAACCTTTTTTTCTTAAGATATTATTTTTGAGTTCATTTTTGGTTTTATGTTGATTTCATATTTCATATTCTATTATTGTCTAGATAATCCCACATAGAAAATCCCCTTAGGCTTTTAGTGGGTCTCCCTTGGTTGTCGGACCTGCCTAGAATCCGAGTGTGGTGGAAAAGTCAAGTTTCTCCCATATTTTTCCAATTTTATATGGTGATCATAGTTTTTTTAGATAGAGATGTGTCTTTATAATTTCAATGATTTATTTGGGTCATTGGTAATTTTTAAAGCCCCAAGTGTTTATGATGTTATGTGTTCATTTGAAGGATTGAGTATGGAGCGGTGGAAGGTGATCATGCTGTCTTCATTGCAAGTAAGGATAACTTGGGAAGTATTTCAGTCCACCTTAATCTAATATTTCATACCTGAGGAGGTGATAGGGAGAAAATTAGCAGATCTCTTGATTATTCAGCAAGTTCAATATATAGTAAAGACTTATGTTAATCATTTTATAGACCTGTTTGCATTCTCATTATAGATAGCCCCATAGGATTAGTTGAAAGGTACTCTCTTATTTTATGGACTTCATCCAGAGATAAATTTTTGATTTTGTTCTTCCATTGATGTTCTATTTGAGAATCATTTTTTAGGAAGCCTTTCTAAATTATTTGGATCCTAGAGTGTAGTCGGTAGAAGGTTGTAGACCAATTTCCCTTGGTGCCTATGAAGGTTCCCTATCTAATGAGAAGTGTGTAAGAGAGGAATTTATTGTTTAGGATTACCTTTCATTGGCTCCATATTCTTATTCATCATACTATTCATTCATGTTCTTTAAGGACATTAGTTTGGTCATTAAAGTCATATTTTCATAATCCTTATAAGGATTGTAAATGATGTGGTTGTTTCAGTCATCTAGAAATGTTCTAGAAATATAGTTTCTTTAAAAATAAGTCTCTATTGGAGGGTGTATGATCTTGATTGTAGGTAAGTGGATACTTTAAGACATCCAGGATTCATCAATTAGCCCTAGAGTGAATCTCTTAGTACTGTCAGGATCCAATATTGGTGTTAGAAACCCTGATCTAACTTTTGTCTCCACTGATGGAATAGTGTTATTTTAAGTTCCTCTTTTTTAGTTTTCTTAGTTATTGTAAATCTTTCTTTATATTAAAGAGTTTAGTGGTTTGGGGTCCTTATAGCCCAATTTTTGTATCTCATGGATGTGAATCATTTAATGATCAAATTTTTTGAATTAGTTTTAGTTTATAGTTTTTCGCATTTTATCGGTTTTAGTATCTTAGGGAAAATATGAATCATGCATTGGTTTACTATTTTCTTCTTATTTTTTCTTGTTTTTCCCTTATGGTGGGGCTTTGGTTTTGGTTGGGGGTTTGATGTCCTGATGGATGTTTATGTTTGGATTGTGTGGTCATTTTTTCAGTTATTCTTTATTGGGTTCCCCTTTTTGGTGGTTTGGGGTTAGTTGGGTTCTTATTGTAGGGGGAACCCTCCATTCTTCTCCCATTATTTATCTTTATTTTGGTTTTCTATAAAGTCGGTCAGTTGTTACTTGTGGAGTTGAAATGTTACACCGAGGTTCATGGTTTTTTTCAGCTTTTATTGGTCCCGAGTTATAATTTCGATTCCCATTCTACTTGGTGACTATATAGGGGAAGAAGTTTTTCATGGTGGGAAGAATTTTAAAACATCGACATTTTAATTTCCTTTATTTTTATATTTTTTATGGATTTTGTTTTTTTAGATGAGGTTTGTTTCAAGTTCTTAGTGTGAATTTTTTATTTTTGGTGTTTCCATGTGGTTTTTTGGTATGTTCATGGTTTTTGTGCGTGGTTGGTGGTTAACTATGCATCTTTTTGTGGATGAGGTCCTTTTTAGTTAATTTTATTCTTTCACAGTTTATTTTGAACGAAATGGGCATGGTTTTATCCAAAAAATGAAAGGCCTATGATAAATCGAGTCACTTATGATTGGTGTTTGTGACATGGCACATGTCTTTCATATGGTTAGGAGAAACTATACATAAATCATGTGGGGTGGATCTACAATTAGACCAAGGAAGATCCCATGATTGGAACATGGTTTCCCAAACCATGGATCCAAATCGTGTGGGATTCCATCTTTTACAGTATGGTGAGAACGTTCGGCACATGGTTTTCCAAAATATGTGGCCAAACAGTGTGATTTCCCTAGATCATTAAAATGATGAAATTCCAATTGTTCCCCTCTTATGTTTTAACCTAAAATCATGTTCATTATCCCTTTCCTACCTTAGGTGCATTTGGGCATCCTAAAAATCCTTATGCCTTTCTCTCCTTCCATCATCGAATCACTCTAACGTTCCTAAGTTGAGTTCCTCTTAGTTTTTGGCCAATTTTGTCCACTTAATTTCCTTGTACCTTGAGTTATTAGTTTCTCTTGGATGGGTTTCCACTAGTTTGAACCCTTGAAGTTGGGGCTGATATGTGGATTATGATTGTTTTATCCTAGGGTGTGAGGATTATCTATTGGGGTGTTCCCTTCCTTATCTCAATTTTTTAATATTCACACATCTTTAAGGTGGGTGTTTCTATTATTTCCCTTTCTGGAATATTCCATTGATTCTTGATCTTTCCTTAATTGTTTCTATAAATTTTTAATCTTATTTTTCTTGGGATATATTGATTTATAATGGTGTTTTCATTGTGAAAATTTGAAAATAATGGTCTTTCAATGGGGTTCTATGATTATTCGTATATGTATATTCATGTAATGTCTTTGATAAAATTCCATTTGGTCATTAGAGATGAACTTGGGTGTTCATGTTTTGTTTAGCCTTTATAGAGCTTCGGTGATTTGGTTTCCCTTGTGAAATTGATCCATGCTTGTAAGTTTTACTACCTATTTGTGTTTTAGTGATTCTGTAAAATTATAGTGTTGGGTGGTAGGGTAAAGAGTGTCTTTCATAAATAGTCATTAGGAACTCTCTTGGTTTTCATTGAGCATTCCATTAGATGTGGTAACATCCATATATGCATGGGGTGTATATATGGATGGGCACACAAATGATAATGGTCTCAAAAGCAATGCTCATCTTGAATTTTGATTTCAAAATAACCTTTACCTTATCCTCGTCTGCTTTATATTTCAAATTGTTCTTCTAAAACCCCAATGTGTAATGCCTGAAATTCTAAAGTAAGAGCATTTTATTTGACAGCATGTATGACACGCAACACCAAGCACGTAAGGGAATATAATATCATAAGACATAATGATATAATTATTATTTCTTATAAATTCAATTTATGATATATCATTAAATGAACATAAACACTGAGTTATATTTCTATACATTCCAAAATGACATTTTTTGATAACTTTCATTACACACATGACTGAGTTTTACCAAACAAAAATGTATTTTTTAAAATATTATTACATAGTATAATATGATATAACCTCACTGTTAAATTAGTTGTTTTGTATATTATTAATTAAATTATGAAAATATATGTTTTTATTAAATATAAAATTAATTCATTGGTGAAAAATTATTGAGATATGAATATAAAAACCAATGGAATATAAACATAATGTTTTAATTGAAAGCTATTTTTTCCCACAAAGATATTTTATCCTAAAAAATAAATTATAATTAGTGAGTGACATTAATATTATATATATAAATATATAATATATTAAATAAAATATTTCTTTATAATCATTCAATAGGTTTTATAAGCATAAAATAAGAATAAGTCCAGTTTTATCCTTAAAAAAGTTTATTTTTCTAAAAAGGCAGTTTTACCTCCTTTTAATGGAGAGCCTATTTTTAATACAAATTTTGGAAATTTTATAAATTTTATATGTTAAAATAAATTTCATTTTTGAAATATAATCATCAAAACTGTTTTATGTTTATTCTCTGTAATATTTTGTGATTTTTCATTTTTTGACGAATAGAGAAAAATTTAGAATTTTTATTAAAAGATTATTTTTCATCTAATTTATTTATATGTTTAAATAATATTTTTTTAATTGTTTTAAAGTTTAATTATATAAATTTTATATAAATTAATTCATTTTAGGCTATTTTAATCAATTTCATTTTGAAATTGTATATAAAAACATAGCAATCTTTTGAATATTTTTACTTTAAAACACCTCTTTGTCATCCCGTTTGTGGGATTAAATTTAAATTAATTTATGATACTTATATCCTTGGAATTTAGAAAAATTTCTTCCATATTTGGAATAACAAAATTTATAATTTCTAATAAGGTCAAATTATTTCTTTTACAAAAAAAATATTAGTGAAAGTGATTAAAATTAATTGCAATGATTAAAAGAACAAATAGCATTATAGGGGACTAAACCTTAATCTTAATGGTAAAATGACCTTAATTTTTTCCCAAAGAAATTATATGTTCATATTTTGACCCTATCCTCCATTATATAGAATAAATTACATTATTGGAGAAACATTTTATCATAAAAATGTTGGTGGAATTCCATTTTCAAAAATTTACAAGAATAACACTCCTCCACCACAGTAAAAAGGCATAAACCCCTCAAACTTCCTCACAGATTTAAAGTAATTATTATTTCCAAAACTGAGCTCAAATAAGATTCCAATATCCCTCACATAAACCTTTAATCCTCACCTTGGTCATACACCCTTCCAAGTAATCCCTTTGGTGCAAACCAAAACGGATTTTCCTGAATAAGAGGTAACATCCTTTCTCATGCTCTTTTGATTTATTTTCATTCTCCACCACATAAAATATTATTATCTCATTATTAAATAATAGTAAAAGTATAGAATATATACTTATATTTTTTATTATATGTTTTTGATCAAAACTTACACACACTTTCATCTAATGGGTAACGAACTCTTCGTTTATAGGTACGGCGAACTACCGCTTCCAAGAACAATTTCATTGGTGTTTACTTTACCACATATCATAATTAGGGATTATGATGTAAAACCTATTTATATATGATATTTATAATTTATTTATGCTTTTTAATTTTAATATAACTAATACTTTAATTCTTTATTTTTTATGGGAAGACGATAACATAGTTTGTGGAAGTGTGGACCACCGCCTCCTAAAAGCAACATGACTCATTCACATAATAAATGGAAAGAATAAAGTTAGGTTTTAATAAAAATATGTATTATATATAACATATATATGGTTATGGGATTATAATATACATATATATCATTTAGTTTTCAATATTTTAAATTATATTATTAAATAAAAGTAGTGGTCATGCATATTTACGGCATACCATCTCCACGAACGGTGCATTTCATTTTCTATCTCCAAAATTTATATGTTATTATAAATACATATATATAGAATATATATATGATAATTAAATAATGTTTTACAATTTTTAGATGATTAAATAATGATATAATTAATAGGAATGATAAATAACAAGTCAAAACTTACTCGTGAAACTAAGTAATTAACAATACAAATATTGAAAATAAAGAAACATTGTTATAAAAAAGGAAATAAAATACTATAAATATGATAATATATGATATTATAAATCTTATTATGGTTCTGAAATAAGTTAGTGTCATTATTAAAACCATTATACCTGAGGTTAAATGTTTTTCACACAAAAGGAAATGCAAGGTAAGAGACTCTTGTCTTACTTTTCTTTCCGTGAGGTATAAGCCATAAATACCACTTACTTATTTTTGGTGGTGTAAATACTTCCCATTTTGATATAATATATCATGAACTACTTTATTATCATTTTATTTAAGTGTTCATTTTATTTTTATTACTTTCTATTCTTTCAATTCAAATGTTATCAACTAATTAAGAACTTTGTCCCAATTTCCATTCTTAGAGACATATTTTATTATTGGGCACCTAATTTGTTATTTATGGTTTACATACTACCGATTTGAATTATAATGTCATTATTCATTAACTATTTATGATATCTGAGTTTCAATTTGAATTATTTCATCTATTATGATTTAATGTAAATGTACCATTTGGAAAATAATTTCATAGCCTAATTTGTTTTCTTTGGGTTATTTTACTTCCTCATTGTCATTAATATTATAGTATTATGTTTGTAATAAATTTTTATTATCCATTTTTTTATTTACACTTTTTTTATGTGAATATAAATTTTGAAACACAAAATATATTTATTTATTGATTCTCACATCAATATTATGGTCTTTTCTAGGGTTTACTTCAAAGTCTTTTTTTATTTGGGATTTTATACACTTGAATTTCCATTAGAGGAAATTATAAATCCTCTAATTTTCTTATCCTATTGTTATTCATGACTTTTTACAAGATATATTACCATTTTTACACACTTTGGTACTCCAAATTTTTTATAAAAGTTTTTTAAGAAAAAGAAACATCATTTATTTATTTAGACAGAGAACCAACATTCTTATAAAATCCTATTTCATAAAAAAAATTAAAAAATATTTTCAACATTTTTACAAATTATTTATCAAAGGAATTTTTACCCTTTAAAAATATTTGTGTTTTTAAAAGTGATTTTCAAATAAAAGGTTTTTCAAAATAAAGGATATTTTTCTCAAGAATTTTTTTCAAATATACTTTTATAGTGTTTCTATTCATCATCAACAACAACCATTTATTTTTACTCTACATGGTATATGATGTATTGATATCATCAGTATCATTCCTCTGGATAGTTTATGATTTCTTTGACCAAGCATAGTATTGACATTCGCTACCTTGACTTATTTATTAGTCCCACTAAAATATTCAATTTCCTATGATCCTATAACATTTAATTTCCACTAACTATCCCTATCATTTATCATGGATATGATTATTTTCTAAACTGTATAACATTATTTATATGTTATGTACTTGAGAAGTGTTTGATTAACGGGTGAAGTACTGATAAATATATATCTTCTACTCTATACGTATTTTTGATAAGGAACGCTGTTAAATTGATTATTAGATATTTGAGGAATGATTTGGATAGGTACAACATGGGGTGGGAACTATTATAGATAGACACTCAATGAATAGGTAGCCCCATGAAATGAAATTTGTTGGAGACCAACCCTTTGAGTTTTTTTTTCATGTATAATAGATGCTTTTCTACCCACATATTTAAAATTTCCTGTGAAAGGTCATGATAGTAGAGTTAATGTTAGAAAAGTAAAATTGGTTTGTAACTAGTATGTTTCAAACAATATCATGACAGGTATTGATAGTAATGGTTCCATGTACCTAGGAAACATGGCATCAAATAATTATTAATTTATTTTATTGAGAATTCAGTTTTTATAATCATTTTTCCCATGATATTTTTGACTTTACATATCTATAGATGCATTATATTCTAGGTTTATTGATTAAATGTTAGGTCTTCTAGTTTCTAACCTTTCCAAATTCATTATTCCTTATCAAGTTTTTTCATTGTAATGTGTTATCAGTTATTTACCTTTCTATATTGGTTATCCTCATCAATTAATTATTGGTTCTTCTTTACTTACTCTTACTAAGCATTTTATATCACTCTTATTTTGTTTCAATACCTATGAATTAAAGAATTATTCTAGGAAATAATTACAAGGATATAGTATGTGGGAATAAAGTTATCCTTATAATTAGTGTATTCAGTTGTAATGTAAGACTCATATACATATCTGGTTTACAAATACTACTAAACTCATTGGTCCATCATAATTTGATTCCATGAAATAATGATAATGTAATGGTAGTTGACACTGGTACTGAGCTTTTTGGGTTTGGGTCACTACTGTTGTTATCAAAGGAATCTTAGTAGAAAACTTGGGAACTAGATTTAGGAAAAAAATTGATTATAGAAAATAATCTTAATGTATAATTTGAGGATAATTATAAAATAACATCCAGTAATGTTATTAATTTAAAGATTATGTGGCTCTTTCTATAAATTCATCTATGTTAGGATACTAAAATGGGATGTGGTTTTGTTATAGATGTACCTAGGTGTAATAACTCTGAAAAGGTGTGTCGGGACTGACTCAAGCATAACCTAGTACAAAACAAAATCCTTACTATGAACTTGTTTTGACACTCCTAGGGAATATGTTTAGTATAATTCTCATTTTATTTAAAAACCATTATAAATTATTTGAATATATAATGAAAATAAATAGCCTATGTTAAATGAGAGGTATATTAGATTGAAAATATTGTGTCAAAATATTGGAATCCTATAAATGATTATATAGTTTTTCCAATATTATAATTGATGCTCAAACTATGGTTTTTGGAATTAAGAAATACCCCCTTTTAAAGGATAAACTCTATACCAAGGAAGCACCTATGTGGAAATAAATGTGTGAATTATTTTTTATCTACATTTTGCTGAAAACCATAGTAAAAATGGTATTTAATGATTAAATTTCATATATTTCCATTGAATTTATTTTGGAAATTATATAAATATCTTTTTACAAAAGTAAAACCTTTATATTGGGTGAAAAAACATCAAGTATGGCATAATTTCAAGACTTGAACCCATGTTGAAAGGATGATAATGTTTTCACCCCAACCATTGACCTATGAAATGTCATTATTAATATATAATTGTTTTTAGTTAAAAATTTTGTTGTATAAATATTAATTACGAACCTGAGGTGTTGATTTTTATGTTTAGAGATTAATATATCATCAACATTATCTTTGATGAAAATTTAGAGAAAAATAGTAATACTTGTCACTCCAATAGGGGTATTATAATCCATTGAACATGTGTTCTAGTGTTTATAGCATCAAAGTAAATTCTTGGATATCGATTTTAGGGAGTAAGGGATGAATTATAAATTAATCAAAGCACAAAAATGGATGAAAACATGTTTATTTAAATATTTCATGTGAGTAAATTTCTTAATATTCTTAGGTGTTAAAATAATTACTAAACATTTGGAATATTATCAAAAAAAATCATAAAACATTAATTTTTGTTAAACCCATATTATTCTAAATCATCATAGATTTACGACTTTGAGAACCTCATCTTTCCCTTGAGAAATCAATTATTTATGATTGATGGCATCATTCACTCCCTATAAATATTTATTCTTTCCATCATTGTACATATATCTACTTAATGATAATGTTCTCCTACTAAGATACCTAGTTATATGTTATTCCACATGAACATTTTACTTCTCATTATCTATTTTCAAGCGGATGTTTTACAAACTCCTATCATGATGAAATATTTTAAAATATGAAATATCAAACACTCTATTACCAAGATCAATTTTGAATTACGAGGATGAAGTTTATTTAAGGTGGGGAGAATCTAACACCCCGATATTTGTGTGTTGTCGACTTCTCCTAGGAATTGTGGTGGCAGCGACTTTTTTTGTTCAAATGAAGTTATGATTTCTATATGAATCCTGACTCTTTGATCATTCAGGTTTGGGTTAGTCTGACTCTTCTTCCTCTTTCCTTTCAAAATTCTATAATTATGCACTTTTTAGGGAACATGATGGGGCACTTTATTTGTGTTGATGCTCGCAATACCTCTGTGAGTCACCCAATTAACCCATGCATGTGTGTGGAGGTTGATGGTTCGAGGTCACAGGTTGAGACAGTTTGGATCGTGGCTGCAGAGGAGATAAGGTGTAAGTAGTCAGTGATATTTGATCATTGGGTGGAGTTTTTCTCTAACTATATAAGACTGGGTCATTCAGAGGCACTCTGCTGACGTGGTGATCACCAGGGGAAAGGTGTCATGAAGGTAAGGGAAGGAGATGTGGATAAGAAAAAGGATAATGAGATGAGTTATGTAGATAAGACCATACCTACAGTTAATTAGGATGGAAATACTTATTTTTCCAATGTATTTGATAGGATTAAGTATGTCCTCAGAGTTTGTGACTTGAGTAATCCAATAGAAAAAGGGGCTGCTTCATCCTCTTTGCAGTATCAAGAGGATGGTGGGAGTGTCAACAATATTTCGGTTGGCCATCAGTTTATGGGCTGAGGTCCTGACTCATCAACAGATCCATAGGGTTCTAAACAGATCCTTCAGGTCAATGATAAAATTGTTAAGCCTAATGGTGTTGATCAATTCTCTTTGAATCATTTTGCAGCGCTGGAGGGGGAAGAAGATGTTGAAGCAGATGTAGGGGCAAAGAGATGGACAGTGGGGCTAATTTCGTCGATTTGGAACCTGTAAATGTCAATGCATATTTGGGTAAACATGTTGAGAATACTATTCAAAATGAGCCTCCCTAAATGGATGATGAGCTAACTGGCCACTCATTGTCTATGAAGGAAGCATGGAATGAGGAATTTCACTTGTAAGGCAGTAATTTCCACATAAAATGTTTGATCCCTATTGATATAAATATGAATACATTAAAGGAGCTGCTGATGGATAAGAGAGGAAAAATTTATGACATAGGACCTATAGAAGGTGATGGAAAGTGGGTTGAGGACTTCAATGGAGGAAAGAAAAATGATAATGAAGGCTCTAAAGTTTCAAACAGTGATGTCGTTCGAGGGGAAAAGAAAAGAACCACTAATAATGAGGATGTCTTTTTTCATGGGATAAATGGGAAAGAAAAGGGGGGAGCTTCCACTAATCCACATAAGAGGAAACCTTGGAAAGATGACTCCAATATGCCGAAGATTGTTTCAACTAGGTCCTCTGCCAAGAATGAAAAATGGAAAGATATAGACCAAAGGACGGGATGAAGCAAGAAATAATCAAGTATGTCTTTGACCCCGGATGAATTACGTTCGAGAAATTAGTACATCACATTGTTAAATAAGTATGCTCCTCAATACAAATGGGAATCGGCGGATCTGGATGATTTCTCAAAAGATGGTGGTGTTGAGGGCTTTGACACTTTCTGGTTTGTGTTTTTGTTGGACTTTTCTTTTCTTTCCTTTCTTTGTACTCTACACTTTATTTTTCTTTAATAAATATTTGGAGGACTGGGCACTTTGCCCAGGCCAGAGCCTTCCTTGTTAAGATATCACATATTTTGGAAATTAGAGGTTATGAATATTATTAAATAACTTAAGAAAATATATGGTTTAAACAAATATAAAATGAATTCATTGGTTACAAATTAATTTGGAATGAATATAAGAACCAATTAAATATAAATGGAATGTTTTTATAAAACAAAATATATGCCAACAAATATATTTTATCCTAATAAATTAAATAAAATAAAATTAGAGAGTTATGTTAATTTAATATATATATATATATATATTATTTTTAGTAAAATATTTCTAATATTTATCCAAAAATTTTGATAATTATAAGATAAGAATATATCCCGCTTTATACTTAAAGATTATATTTTTTTAAAAATAAAATTTTAACACCTTTTAATGGTTAAACTATTTTAAAAAATAAAATTCATTTCATAAAAATCATATAAAAAATTTCTTAGGGTGAATTTTTTGGAATTTTTTGAAAAATTTTGTTTTTTTATTCATAATGAAAATTAATGAATTTTCGTTGAAAATTTTCCTTTCGTTTAAATATTATATAAAGTTAAATTATATGAATAATTGGTTTTAAAGTAAAATTAGGGAAATTATTTTATAATTTAAAAAATATTTTTCATTGAAATCATTTTAATATTGAATTTTGAAATAAAAACATTGTAAACCTTTTAACATTTCCTCTTAAATAGCAAACTTTCTCATAGCGACTACGATGTTAAATTTTAATTATAATTTTAAAATTCTATTAATGAAATTTAGAAAATATATTATATATTTTTAATCATCATAATTTATATTACCAAATAATTAAAACCTAAATTTTTCCAAAATTAATAGTAAAAACAGAAAAACAAATTACCACGGTTATGGAAAAAATTAGTTTATTATGGGTTAATATAAAAACTAAAAGATCAAAATTACATAATTATATGTCTAAAATAATTTTTATGGAACTATTCAGACCCCTTCATGTCTTCAGATCTATAATAAAATATCTTTTACCATTTTATCATGTGAAAAATGTGAGTATACCTTTTTCTATTCAAAATTAAAAGTGTGTGGCTCACTTTACATATAAAAGGCCAACACTCTACTCTATATTTCACATAATTAATCAATTTTGGATCAAAAAATACCGACCTAATTCATTTTAAAAATTTCATCTCATGATCCTAGATTTTTTTTCAAAAATTTCATTTTAGGAATACTTTTGGTATAATACTAAGGATGTTGTCTGAGAAGTGGTAAAATTATATGCTACAAATGTTTGTATTACTTCCTCTTAAGCGTCCATAAAATCTTATTCATTTATGATTATATAAAAAACCAATATCTAATGTATACTAATATTTTATTATGATAATTTAATTACCTATGTCTTTCTCCTATTCCCACAAATAGTAAATGACAATGCCGCTCGTGTGTACGGTGTACTACCTCCTCATGAACCGATGTGAAACATTTTCTATCAACATATCTCATAGTTGGGTATGATGATAGATATAAATTATATGTATGATATATATAAAATAAATACACATAATTAATAATTATATCATATAAAACTTTATTTACTTTCCATTCATTATGGGATACGATAGCGGCACTCGTGTATACAAAGGACTACAACCTCGTGAAGTGATGTGATTCATTTTTCACTAATGATTTACATTGAAGGTAATAAGTAAAAAGTTAACAAATTTATGTGATATAAATTACATAATTATTATATTCAAGAAATAATAATCTTTATGAAAATAATATATATATATATATATAAATTTCTTACAATTTAACTCACTCGAAAGATGATAATGTCATTTGTGTACGTGTGTACTATCGCCTTCGCTCAGTGATCTCACCCACTTTTCATCACCAAACCACAAGGAGGAAATATATATATACGTAAATTTAATGAAATAATATGTTATTTTTTATATTATCATCATTATATAATGATAAAAGTTTACTTACTTCCTTTCCATAATGGTCGTTGAAAAATGGAAACGTTACTGATGCATACATACTACCTACTATAACCAAGATCATAACATAATTCATTTCTCAAAACCATATTAAATTATTTGTATTAAAAGTATAATTTATTTATAAATATGATAATTATTCAAGGATTATTATTCAATAGATGATTTAAGTATATAATATGCATAAGAACCATAACTTTCATAATAAAACACAAATGTAAAAACCTAGCAATTATTACCCGAAACAAAGAAAATAATTAAAGGTAAATAATTAATGGGTGATAATGTGTTGAAAAAGCATCATAAATTTCAATATAAATTTTAATTTGGGTTTTTATAAGTTAATAACTTGTTAAAAACCACTATACAAGATATTGAAATATGTCCAACCAATAGGAAGTGTGAGGTAAGAGACTTCTTCTCAATTTCTCTTCATTGAGGAATATTGTAATGTTATGCACCTAATTTAATTTATAAAGTGTACATAATACCAAATTTAAATTTAATTTCATTAATCCTTCATATTTTTTTGGTTATTTTTATTTGAAATTTGAATTATTCCATCCCTGGGGTTTGACATGAAAATTTCTATGTGGTATTGAATTTCACAATTCAATTTATTTTCATTGGGTTATATTACTTCTTCTTTATCATTGATATTATATGATTATGTGTGTATTGTATTTTGAATACATTATTTTTATATCCAATTATTTTATGTGGTTTTATATTTCATAAACATAATTTATTCATTGGTTTATTATCACTTCAACGTCATGATCCTTACAATGGTTTATTTCATAATCTAATTAAAATCACAATTATTTATACGTGAATTTGAATTGGAGGAAATTATTTGATCATTTTATAATAAACCCTTGAATTTTATTATCGTATGGTTATTAATGAAATTATTTAATTAGTAGTACCATTTTCCACCGTTTTTTACCTAAAATTATTGAGGCAATGTTTTTTAAAAAATCACACTTTATTTCACTCTTCAGTCAATAATCCCTTTTCATCAAAATATATTTTTTTCTAAAAATTTTTTCAACCCTTTTCAAAAATATTTATTCAAGATATTTTTACAGATTTTTAATTTTTATAAAAAATATGAAATCAATCTTCATATTTTTTTAATAATAATTACCATTTTTATTTTTCTAAAAATTCATAGCAATTTTTTTAACATGTTTATAAAGAATAGAATTTCCAGCCTTCATGGAAACTCAATGATTTAATGATTTTTTTATATTATTCAATGTTAATTTTCAAATAAAATTATTTTCAAAATATTTTTTTAAATTTTAGTTTTTAAAATATTTTCAATGTAAAAAAGGATATTTTCTTCAATATAGTTTTTAATAACATTTTTATTGTATTTCTATTCATAAAAGAAAACAAACATTTATTTTAAATATACTATACTTGGGATATGTTTAATTGATATCATCCTTATTCATAATATATATGGTTTATGAATATATTTTACCAAGGATAGTATTGTAATTCACTTAATATATTCATTTTTTCAATCAATAACTTTCCTTTGAATTATTTACTTTCTAATGATACTAAAAATTGAATTTCCTTTAAATTTCTATAATATTTATCATGGATATTCTTATTTCTTAAACATTATCTCATTTATAAATAAAATGTATTACTTTGAATGTTATTTTATTGACTGGGGATATAATAATAATCATTATTATTTCTTAAATATAGATATTTAATGATATGGAATATTGCTGATGAATATAATAAATTATTTGATATATGAGGAATGATTTAGACATACAGATATGGGTGGGGCCTAGTTAGTTATAGTCCATCGATGCGTCGGCAGTATAATGAGTTTGATTAGTTGGATAACCTAGTTAAAATGGGTTTCTATTGTATATCTAAACATTAGTTTTCAATTTTCTTGGGGAAGGTCTTAATAGTAGAGGTTATAATGATTCCTAAAATCATGACATCCAGTAGTTAAGAATTTACTTCATTGGGAATCAAGTTATTATTATCAATGAAATTTATAAAACGGCATTATCTTTGGATTTGTTTTATTCTCAGATTATTTACATTTCCATATTTATTATGCATTATCTAATCATGATAGTCAGGTTATTGATTAAAAGGAATTTGTATTCATTTATTTAACTATCCATATTCATTATTACTTATCAATTCCTGACTATAAACTTATTTAAAAGAATGTTTTACCAATTATTTACATTTCATTGTCATTTATGTTTATTGATTCATAATAGATTCCACTGTACTTAACCCCTATTAATCATTTGGGGTCACCCTTATTTTTTTCCTTCTCTAGAAATCCATGAAGTGTACTATGATGGAAATTAGAGGATACGCTAGAGGGAATAATTTATTTCTAGAAAATAAATTATTCTATAATTTTTATTTTCAAATGTTATATGCGAATTAAGAATTTTTTATGTATCTTTTTTACCTAGACTACAAAACTATTAGGTCCTTTGGGATGTGATTCCCTGTATCTTATTCCTATGTAATAAATTAAGACACTAAATTTGGGTTACTGGGGTCAGAATCATTATAGTTGGAATTATAGGAAGTTTAGTAGAAACTTCGGGAACTATATTTATAAAAACATAAATTAGGTAACATAACGCTATGATAAAATTTTATTATAAGTATAAAATAACATCCTAAATTTTTGGTAAGGTGGAGATTCAGGGGATTTCCTAAAAATACGTCCCTATATTGATACTACAAGTGGAAATGTTTTTGAAACATACATTCATAGGAGTTATAACTCTAAAAAATTCAAATTTCACTTGACCTGAACATCACATGTTGCATAAAAATGGACCTTAATTCTTGTTTAGTTTGACACTCTTGGGAGATATGTTTGGGATAATTCACATTTTCTTTACAAACCATTGTGAAGGGTTTGAATTGATGATAAAAACGAGAGACCTAGGTTAATCTTAATGTGTCATTGGTTAAAAATTGGTTTCATGATTTAGATATCCTTTAAATGATTATATGGTTTTTTCAAAATGATTTTTTTTTCACACTATTCATATTCATTTTAGTCAATGGATAGAAACCAAAGGAATCATGATATCATTAAACATAAACTAAAATATGGTGTCAATAATCTAATAAATTGGATGATGATAGGTGTGAATCATATCATGATTATACCTAATTAGTTATCCTGAAATATGAATAACAACTTATACATTGACCAAATCTCAGACTCACCAAAGGAGAGAAGGATGGATTTTTCTAAGAGCTCGAGTGGTGGAGACCATGGATTGAATAAGGCCTGATTTTTTTCATATGAGAAATGTGGAAAGTTTCACATTGTAAATTATATCATTGAAATTGGAAAATGCATTAATTTTGTAAAATATTGGTATAAAGAAAATATTTTCCTAGTAAAAATGAAGAGTATGGTGTAAGGAAAAAATCTCATCCGAGGGATCCATTTATAGTTAATTGTCTAAGATGTGGGGAACCTATGAATTATCTAAGTATATGAACTCTTATAAAAGTAAACCCCTAGACCAAGGATGGACTTTTGTTGAAATAAATTTAATGAAGTATTTATGTATCATAAATAAATAATTAAATAGTTAAATTATTTTTACCAATTTTAATTTATTTATAAGAATCGTGAAACATACGATGACTGTGTAAAATTTTATAAGCATGTATGTCTATATTAACTTAAGAGTTATGGATACCATAATGGGCTTATGAGTTTTAGGATTATCTCAATTAAAATTCAAAAAAAAATTGAAAAATTTTATTGTAGGAATATAACATTATAAAGGATATTTTTGAAAAACATTTATGGGAATACGACCTATTTGTTAATTATATGAAAAATTCACTGGAGGAAGAATGAATTTACATTTTATACATAAGATTCAAGGTGTTTGTAAAAATTAAGGTTTTTCATATCATTGATATTTTAGAAATTCTTGATTCCAACAATTTTAAATGTTATAATAATTATATTAATATAGTTTTAGAAAAAAAGGAAAACACGCATGTTAGGTGACAACATATTGCGTCTGGAAAGTCCACCAAGCTTGAACCCACAACTGAAGGATGATAAGGTTTTAGTGCTTACCACTAGCCTATGTGATGTTATAATTAATATTTCCTTGACTTTAATTAAAATATTTCATGATTTAATATTAATGAATAACACGTGATGTTACTATTGAGGTTTTCAGATTAATTTATTATATTTGATAACTTTTTTGAACCATATATTTTTTGGGAAATAGTTTGAGATATACAGAAAACCTTTCCACACTTCTATGGATGTTATGATCTATTGGAATATAATTTTAGTACTTAAAGTAATTTTTTTGATATTCCTTCGTGTAGTAATAGATGAATGAGAAATTGATCGAAGCACCACCAAAAGATGAAATTATGATTGTGAAATTGAAAAAAATCATGTAATTAAATTTCCTTATATTATTAAATAGTAAAATAATTACTTAACTTTAGAAAAATTATATCAAAAAATATCCAATTACATTCATATCAGATGAATCAAATTTACTTTTAAATCATCACATATTTATGGTTTTGAGGTCTCTAACGTTCCATTGACCATTCACTTTTTTTGATCAATAACCACTATTACTCTATATAATTATTTAAACTTTTATACCATTTCTATATCATCACTTTCCAAAAATGTTATCCTATCCTAAAACATAGTTATGTTTTATTCCATATGACCTTTTTTCTTCCCTCAATCTCTTATTAAGAGGATATTTTATTAACCCTTTTACAATGTGGGTTTTCAATAAATGTATTTTATAATATAAAATCCATGATTTATGAGTGCAACATAAAATTGAAAGGATTAAAAATTTTTAGGGTGGGGAAAATTTAAGAGCCAAAAATTATAAAATAAGTACATTTTATATGATAGAGTAAGTGAAACACAAAACTAGTCTTAAATAGACCATAAAAAATATTTCTTTAAATTTAATCCCTTCAATAGATTGCAGAACTGTAAACCATGTGTCTGAATAAACGATAATACGGTATACCATTAAAAAATATCTATTAAATTTTTCAGCATGAATATTTCTTACTAAATTATTAAATTTATTGTTATTTATTTATTAGAAATAAAATATGAATCATTTAATTGAAAACAAAATGTTTTTAAAGAAACTGCATTTTCCTCTAAAAGATGGTGTAATCACGCTTTGTGGATATAGATCAAAATTATTTATTATCACTTTATGAAAATAAATTTGACAAAATAAAAATATTTTTTTTAAATCATCATATAAAAATTAACTTTAGGTTAATGTTTGGGGATTTTTCTAAAAAGTATCATTTTTAGATGAATAGTTAAAAATACTGATTTTAAATTGAAAACTACATTTTCATTTAAATTCTTTATATATTTAAATTATATATAAAATTAGTTTTAAATTAAAATTAGATAAATTATATTTAAATTTAAATATAAATTTCATTTTACAAATTTTCATGTAATTGTTTGATATAAAATAATTATAAACTTTTGAACATTTTCACATTAAAAACTTGTTTTCTCATCACGTCTGCTGGATTAATTTTAAATTATAATTTTCCACATGTGTGAATTTAATTTGAGAAAATTGATTCCTTATTTTGTATCATCATAATTTATGTTATTTTATAGTTTAAAATTAATTTTTGACAGTAATGAATAGTAAAAGTAGTAAAAATTATTTATCAGAGTTAATATAAAAATGGGTTTAACCAGAGGTTAAACTAAATATATATGGTTAAAAATGACATAAAAAATGTATAACATTTATTGTATATAAATATTTAGACCTTATAGAGTCTAAGTATTGAGAATATTAAATTTTAGATCCATTATTCATGTTTAAAATGTCTTTATACCTTTTTGTTTTCAAAATTTACAAGTGTGACATCCACCTCACTTATAAATGGTCACCCCCTCTCCTATATTCTTCACACATTAAAAAAATTTTGGTTTGGACAATTCTATCTCAAATGACATTAAAAATTCCATCCCTATATACTAGACTCTATTTTTTTCATAAATCCATTCTAGGAATACTTTATTTATAATCATAAAGAAGTGGTCAGAGAATAGGTAAAATTACAAACTATGTGTGTTTGTTTTATTTATTATTCCACCTCATTAAAATATTTAACATTTAAGAATATATAATAACACCAGTATCTCACATAAAATAGGATGTTACTATTATAATTTAATTACCTATATCCACATACTCTTCCCTCAAATGGTAAGTGATAACTTCTCTCTTGTGTACGGTGTACTACCACCTTACAAACTGATGTGATACATTTTCCATAAAACCCTCTCATGATTGTGTATGATGATTGAAATAAAGTATATATATAATATTTATAACATTATTTTATGCATGGATTCATTATAGAATATATAATTTTTACTTTCTATTTTGTGTGGTATATGATAAGGTCACTCATGTGTATAGTATATTACCGGCTCGTGAAGTGATGTGATTCGATATTCACCAACGCTTTACATAAAACAAAATAAGGAAAAATTAATGTATATATATGATATAAATGAAATAATTATAATATTAAGGAAATATTTAGTATTCTTAAAAGTGAATATATATATAATTTTATTTCTTTCCATTTCACACACTGAAAGATGATAATGTCATTCGTGTGCCTGTGGACTTCCTCCTTCACGAAGCGATGTAACTCTCTTTTCACCACCACAACACATGGATGATATATATATGTATATAAAAAGAAATAATTTTCTTATCAATTATATTCTGGTAATTATGTAATGATAAAATATTACTTAAGTTCTTTACATAAAGATCATTGAAAAAAGGAAATGTTACTTAGGCGCTTGTACGACCTCCCATCCTAATGATCATAACGTACTTAATTTCTCAAAACCATATCCTATTATTGGTATTATATTTATAATTGATGTATAAATATGAAAATTAAATCATGATTATTATTTTTTATATGATGTAACTATATAATATTCACAATAACCGGAATGTTCTTGATAAAGAAAAAAATTAGAAAACAATCAATTAACACCCGAGACAATGAAAGTAAGGAAATATTTTTAAAAAATGGGAGATAATTTGTCATAAAAGGATAATATATGTTATTATAAGTATTAATATGGGTTTTTATAAGTTAATAACATGTATAAAATCACTTTATAGGACATTAAAGCACATTCAACCCAAATGAAGTGTGAGGTAAGAGACTTCATATCAATTTCACTCTATTGAGGCATACTACAATTTTGTACACCAAATTTCTTTTATATAGTGAATATACTACCCATTATAAATGAAATATCATTAATACTTCATGTTTAATAGTAATTTTAGTTTCAATTTTAATTATTCCATCTAAAGTAATTGAATTTAAAATTAATAATTTGTAATGAATTTCATAACTCAATTTTTTTTCATTGGGTTATATTACTTCTTCATTACATTTGATATTATATGATTATATATGTATTTACATTTGACTAAATTTTGTTTTATATCCACTTATATTATGGGGATTTAAATTTGATACACATAATTAATTCATTTTCAAATTCTCACTTAGACGTTATGATCTTTTCATAGGTTTATTTCACAATCTCATGTTAATAAGGATTATCTTTAATTGAGTTTCCATTGAAGGAACTTATTTGATGATTTTTTTATAAAAGCATAAATTTTCTTCTCATATGGTTATTAATTATATTTTTTAAGTAATAATACCATTACTTTACTCTTTAGAACTAAAAATGATCAATAAAGTGTTTTTTAAAAAATCAGACTTTATTTCTCTCTTCATTCAAAAATCATTTTTCATCAAAATCCATGTTTTCTAAAAATGTTTTCAAAAAAATTTAAACCTTTTAAAAATTATTTATTAAATTCATTTTTATATATTTTGAAATTTTCTTATTTTTTTTTTGAAATGAATCTTTAAATTGTTTTCAAAACAAGTCCCTTTACTCTTTTACCGAAAATGTGAAAGGAATATTTATTTTAACAGGTATTGGATAAACATAATTTCAAAACATCATGACCACTAAATTTTTTAAATATTCCTTATATGTTTAAAATTTTATTTTCAAATAAAATTTCTTTCAAAATATTATATTAACTTTGAGTTTTAAAAATATCTTCAAAATAAAAAGGGATATTTTCCTAAATAATGTTTTTAAGGGCATTTTTATGATATTTATAATCATTAATAAGAAAAAACCTTCATTATTCAAATACTATACAAGGGATATATTGTATCCATAATGTACTTATTCTTCCTCTAGATGGTTTATGATTATTTTGACTAAGTATAGTATTGACATTCACTTCCGTGAATCATTTTTTTAGTAATTAAATTTCCCTTGAATTATTCACTTTTCTGTAATCATTAAACATTAAATTTCACCTAAATATCCATATTATTTATCATAGATATGGTTATTTATTAAACTATATCTCATTTCTATATATGGTGTATTAATTTTATAGTTATTTGTTTGAATGGGGGTAAATTGATATTTTTTATTCCTTCTTCAATAATGATATTTAATGGTAAGGAATATTCTTCCAAAAATAAATTGATTATTCGATATATATGGAATACTTTGGACATACTGATATGGGTAGGGCCCATTTATAGATATCCCCCCAATTAATCAGTAGTCTCATGAGATGAATCAGTTGGATCAACTTAGTCAAATGGGTTTTTGGTGTATACCTACCCATTATTTTTAAACTATCTTTAGGAAGTAATTGATATTAGAGGTTTCCATGATTCATGAGATCATGGAACCCAATAATTAAGAATTATATTCATAGGTAATTTTATTATTATTATACGTAATATTTTATCAATTATATTTTCTTTGTATGTATTTAATTCTCATTTTTTATTAAATATATTGTAATTGTAGTTATTTAACTCGTCATATTGATTATATATTATTAAATTCAGATAATAAATTTATTGATTAAATGGAATGTGTGTTCAGTTATTTAACATTCCATATTGATTATATATTATCTAATTTTTATAGTTAAATTATTTAAATGGAATTTTATTTCATTTATTTAATTTTTCATGTCGTTTATGCTAATTGATTCAAAATAGCTTCCATGGTAGCCAAACCTTACTAAGAATCATGTACGATTCTAGTTTACCCAGACTAATAAACTCATTGGACTTTTCAGATGTGATTCCTTGTATCTTATTCCAATGTAATAAAGTAAGACACCCACTCTGAGTTACTAGTGGAGGGGTTGTTATAGTTGGTATTAGATAATGTTTAGAAGAAGCCTTCATAGCCAAATTTTAGAAAACATAGATTAGGGAATATAACCCCATGATAAACATTGAGGATAAGTATAAAAGAACATTATAATGTTTTGATATGGTATAGATTTTGTGGTTTCCCCATAAATATATCCATATTTGGATACTAAAAGTGGATGTAGTTCTGACATAGATGTACCATGGGGTAATAACTCTAAAAAGGGATAATTGGGATTGACTTGATCATCACGTGGTGCATGAAAATGAACCTTACTGTGCACAAGGTTTGACACCCATGAAGATATTCTTAGAATAATTCTTATTATATTTACAATAATTTAAAAATTATTTGAATAAATTACGAAAATGAATGATCTTCGATAAAACTAAGGGTTCTTAGTTTTTAAAAAATGTGTCATGATTTAGACATTTGATATATGATTACATGGTTTTCCCGTAGTGATTTTTTTTATCACGCTGTGATTTTTTATTATAGTCACTTTTTTGGAACCCAAAAGATTCATGTTATCATTAAACATAAAGATGATGTGGTCACTATTAGAAACCATATGAGATTATTATAAGAGTAAGAAATATCTTTATTATTCCAAATCAATTATCCCAAAATACGGTTAACGACCTATAACTTAACCAAATAATGGACTCACCAAAGAAGATAAGGATAAAGTTTTATAAGATATCAAGTGGTAGATACCATTTAGGAAAGAAGTCTTTATTTCCATAATGTGAGAATGTTGAAAAAGACATTGTGGAACTTGTCTCAAAGGAATGGAGAAATATTTTACTTGTGTAAAAAAGGTCATAAAGAAAATAATTACCAAGGGAAATTGAATAGTACAACGGATGGATTTAAATCTCATCAGAGGGATACATTTATAGTTTTTTGACATAAATGTGGGAAACCTAATAATAATCCCATTAAATTCCAACTTCTGAAGGTTAACCCCTAGACCGGGGATGCAATTATATTTAAATAAAATAGATGAATTACATATGTATCCAAAATCAAGAATTAAACTATTGAATTATTTTTACTAATAATAATTTGGTTATAATAATCATGAAACATCTTCAGACTATGTGAACTTTTCAACAAATATATTTCTTCGTCAAATTATCAATTTGGGATACCATTATGGGTTTTTGAGTTTGAGGTTGATAATAAGATTAAATTCATAAGAAATACATTTGAAACTTGTGTGGTAGGAATATAACAAGATTAAAGATAGTTTTTGAAAAAAATTATGGGAATACAACTCACTAGTCTTGTATTTAAAAAAGTTATTTAAGGAATAATTCCTTTATATTTTGGACTTAAGATTAAAGTTATTGCAAACCATTAATATTTATCATATATTTTATGCTTTCATAATTATGGGTCATCACAATTTGTAAATTTATAAGAAATATATTAATATGGAATTATAAAAAGGACAACCCAACATTATAGTAACAACATGTCTTGTCCATCAAGGTTGTGGGACTTGAACCGACAACTTAAGGATGATAAGGGTTTAATGCCTACCCATGGCCTACAAGATGTTCTATTTAATAAATTATTCATTTTAGTTAAATAATTTGATAAATAAATATTAACGATGAACTAGCGGTCTCACTATTGAGGTTTAGATATTAGTGTATTATATTGGATAACTTATGCTAACCAAATATATTTTAGAAAATAATTATAGACAAAAGGAAACTATTGTCACTATATTATGGGTATTATGATCTGTTAAAAGTGAATTTTAGTGAATTGGGAATAAAAAAACCTTTTTGGATTTTTATTTTTCTGGAGTAATTGGTGTATTGGAAATCGATTGAAGAATAACCAAAGGATGAAATTTTGTTTATGAAATATAAATGTATCAAGTAATTATTTCTAATAATTTTCAAAGGGATTAAATAAAATCATCCAAATTATGAAAAGGATATTGAAATAAAAAAATTATCATATTTTCATAAAATAAAATTAATCAAATGGTCGTTTATATGATCAAGAATATTTTTTAGGCCCTTATCTTTCCATTGATCGTTTCCTTTCTTTAAGTAAATTACCTCTATCAATCTTAATAATTTTTTATTCTTTTATTCAATGTATATATTATCCCTTTCCATCAATGTTATATTACTTAGAAACCATGTTATCTGTTATTATATATAGAATTTTTAATTCCCTTTCTCTCTTATTATGAGGTTATTTTATTTATTCTTATTATATTGTGGGTTTTCAGAAAAGTTATTTTCACATATAAAACCCTAGATTTTGAGAAAAATTTAAAATTCAAAGGATGTGATTTATTTAAGGTGGGTAGAATGAAAACCCCTAAAATTATATAATAAGGACATTTTATTCCAAAGAATATGCGACACACTACACCATACTAAAATATCCAATGGAATATATTTCTTTATATTTAATCTCTTTGAAATAATATGGAATAGGTAACACCAAGTATAAATGAACAATACCATAGTATACCAATATAAACTATCCATTAAATTGGTGTGTATTAATAGTACTAACTAAATTCTGAAAAATATGGTTATATGTTCCCTATAAATAAAATAAATTTCATTTCAAGTAAAAAAAGAAATGTTTTCTGAAAAAACATTATTTTTTCTAAAAGATGGTTCAATCACACATTTCTCACATAATTTAGAATTATTTTTTATCACTATTAGAAATTTATTTTGAAAAAATAAAATTAATTTTTTGAATAATCATTTCTAAATTATCTTATAGTGGATTTTTTTTATTTTCTTAAAGTGATTCATTTTTTAAGAATAGTGAGAATACTTAATTTTAATTGAAAACAACATTTTCGTTTAAATTATTTATAAATGATTAATTATATTTTAAATTATGTTTAAATTAAAATTGATTTTAATAAATTATAATTTATTTTTTATAGGTCATTTATATAATTTTCATATTGATTTTTTTGTATAAAAACTTTGTAAACTCTTATATTTTCTCTTTGAAATTACACTTTCTCATCTTGTCCACATGATTAAATTTAAATTATAATTTTCTACTTCAGTGTATTGAATTTTGAAAAATCGGTTCCGTAATTGGAAAAATAATTATTTATATTATCTAACAATTCCAATTTAATTTTCAATTATAATAAATTGTAAAAATATTATAAAATATTTATAGCGGTTTAAGTAAAAATGGGTTTATTGGGGGTTAAAAAATGATAATGGTTCAAATAACCTAATAACATGTTTGAGATATATTTTTTGACAAAATTTGTACCTTAAAATTTATAAGGTTCTATAATACTCTATTTTATACCCTTTTGGCAGGTGAAAAATGTGGGTACAGTATTTTATTTTCCAAAAATTGAGGTGTGCCACTCACCTCATTTATAAAAGGTCAGTCCATATCCTATCTTATTCACACCATAAAATAATTTTGGCTCATCCAATTGCATCCCAAATCACATAATAAATTCCATACCCACATCCTAGAATCCTTTTTTTATAATTCCATTATACGCATACTTTAGGCGTAATCTAGTTGAGGTGGTATGAGAAAAGGTAAAATTCAAAACTAAGTGTGTTTGTTTTATTTCCTCTTCCACCTCCATCAAGTAATACTTATTTATGCCTATATAAAAACCACATTATCTACCATGTGATTATATTTTATTTTGATAATTTAATTACATATATTCTTTTTCTCTTCCATCAAATGGGTAATGATAAGATTGTTTGTGTGTATGGAGGACTACAGCCTCATGAAATAATGTGACATGTTTTCCATGAACACCTTTCACAGTTGGGTATGATGAAAAATATAAACTATATATATATATATATTATAGTATATTTATAGAATAATTATGCATATGTATTCATTATATAATTTTGTGTACTTTCCATTCCATAGGGGATACGATATCACCTCTCGTGTGCATAATGGACCACCACCTCGAGGAGCTATGTGGTTTTTTTTCACTAACACAGTACATGGAAGGTAATATTCATAAAATTAATGAATTTATGTGATGGAAAAGAAATAATTGTGATATTAATTAATTTATATTATTCATAAATTATAATATATCTCATTTTATTTCATACCTTTTCACTCAATGAGAGATAATAACATTGTTTGTGTACATGTGGACAATCGCCTTCATGAAGGGATGTGACTCTATTTTAATCACCACACAAAATGGATGATATATAAGTATATTTAAATAATATATATGGTATTTATGATATTATTATCATTATGGAATGATTAAATATTACTTATCTCCTTTTTATAATGTTCAATGAAATATGGGAATTTTACTTGTGCGTGTGTATGACCTACCATCTCATTGATCAAAACATACTTAATTTATCAAAACCATATTTAATTATTTATTTTAAAATCATAATTTATCTCAATAAATTGTAATTATTTCATGATTATTATTATTTATTTGATGTAACTATGTAATATGAACATGAATGAGAACTACCATGATAAAGAACGAATGAGAAAAAAGGAAATTAACACCTGAAACAATGAAAATAATAAAATATTGTTAACAAAAAGATAATAAGATGTTATAAAAGGATAATATATTTAGTTATATATATTAATATGGTTCCATTATAAGTTAATAACATGTTATAACCACTATACTGAAATTTAAATCATGTTAAACCAAACAGAAGCATGGGGTAAGGGACTTCATCTCCCTTTCTCTTTACTAATGCATATTGTAATGTTATGCACTTAATTTATTCTATATGGTGTACATACTAACCATTTTACATGTAATATCATGAATCCTTAATATTTAATTGTATTATTGATTTTGAATTCTAATTATTTCATCCAAAGTTATTTAACTTGAAAATTACCATGTGGTGATGAAATTCGTAATATAATTTCCTTTTGTTGGGATATATTACTTCTTCATTGTATTTGATATTTAATGACTATGTGGTGGTTTATTTTTGAATATATTGTTTATTATATCCAATTTTTTTATGTATATATAAATTTGACACTAATAAAGAATTCATTAATTAATCCTAACTTCAACATCATGATATTTTCAATGGTTTATTTTACAATCTCATTTTAATCAGGATTGTTTGTAATTAAATTTAAATTGAAGGATATAATTAGATCATTATTTTCTAAAACATTTTATTAAATTATACTCTATTTATTAATGAACTTTTTCATTTAATAGTATTATTTTTACACTCTTTGTTACTTAAAGTTGTTGAGAAAATGTTTTTAAGAAGATCAGACTTTATTCCTATCTTCGATCGAAAATACATTTTCATAAAGAACCATGTTTTATAAAAATATTTTCAAAATTGTTTTCAACCATTTTAGAAAATTATTTCTTAAAGACATTTTTACCCATTTTAATTTTTTGAAAAATTTATTGAATGGAATCTTTTGTTTTATTTTCAAACCAAAGCCTATATTTATTTTTCCAAAAATGTAAAATGAATATTTATTTTCACATGTATAGAATGAATGGAATTTATATTCATCGTAGACAACCAATGTGTTAAATATTATTAATAATTTTAAATAGATACTTTCAAGGAAAATTATTTTCAAAATATTTTGTGAAAATTTAGTGTTAAAAATATTTTCAAAGTTAAAAAATGATATTTTCGTCAAGAATTTTTTAAATGATATTTTTATTGTATTTATCTTCATCAATGACAATATATCATTATTTTTCATATAATCTACTTGAAATATCTTGTATTTATACCATCCGTATTCTTCCTCTATATGGTTTATGAATATTTTGACAAATAATTATGTTGATATTCACTTCTTGGATTCATTTTTTGTAGTCATTAACTTTCCCTTAAATTTTTCACTTTCATGTGTTCATTGGGCATTAAATTTACCCTAAATATACATATAATTTGTCATTGATATTGTTATTACATAATTATATCATTTATTCATACAATGTATTAATTAATAATTTATTTGAATGAATGAGAAAATATTTATAATTTGTATTCTTTCTTAAATAGGGATATTTAAAATTATGACATATTGCTCATGAATTCAATCGATTATTCTATATATGAGTAATGATTTGGACATGAGGATATGGGTGGGGTCCATTTTTAGATATATCCTGAATGAATCGGTAGTCTCATAAGATGAATCAATTGGGTATCCCTAGTTAAATGGAAACCAGGTGTATACATACCCATCAGTTTTAAACTATCCCAAGGAAGCCCTTGATTTTAGAGTTTTTCATGATGCATAAGATAATGATATCCAATAATTAAGAATTTTCTTCATTGAAAATTTATTTATTATCTTCTATGATATTTTCACAATGATATTATCTCTGGATGAATTTCATTATCATTTTATTGATTAAGTGGTGCGTATTTTCATTTATTTACCTTTATATATTGATTATTCCTTATCCAGTTATGATATTCAAGGTATTTATTCAATTTCATATGTTTTTAATTATAAAACATTAAATATTAATTATTAGTTATCCAATCATGATAGTAAAATTATTTAAAATGAATATTTTTTTAGTTATTTACATTTCTATGTCATTTGTGCTTATGGATTCTTGATTACTTATATTGTATTTAACCCTTTCTAATCATTTGAGCTTAGCCTTATTTTCTTCCCTTCACATGAATCCATAAAGTGTACTATGATTGATATGAAATGATATCCAATAGGTAATAATGTAATTCTCTAGAAAAAATTTGTGTAAATTTGTGTTTTAAAATGTTGTACGGGAATCATGTATCCATATTGTTTACGAAGAGTACTAAATTGTTTGGTATTTCCAGATGTGATTCCTTATATCTAATAAAAATGTAATAAATTAAGACATCGACTCTGAGTTACTGGGATCAGGTTCATTAAAATTTCTATTAGAGGAATTTTATAAGAAACCATGGGAAATAGATTTAAATAGTTATAGATTATGGAAAATAAGATGATGATAAATTTTGAGATTAAGAATAAAATAACATCCTAAAGTTTTGGTAAGGTAGAAATTATATGTTTTTTCAAGAATTACACCCATTTTGATATGAAAATTGGATGTGGTTTAGACATAGATGTTTCTTGGTGTAAAAACTATAAAAATAGTGCTTTGGTATTGAGAAAATCATCACCTAGTGCACGTCAACGAGCCTTCCTATCCTGCTAGTCTGACACTCCAGAGGTATATGATTAGGATAATTTGTATTTTCATTAGAAACCATTTTGATTGATTTGAATAGATGATAATAATTAATGAAATAGGGTAAACCTAAGGTGACTCTAATGAAAAAAACTTGTCAGGATTTGGATACTTATAAATGATTACATGGTTTTCTCACTACGATTGTTATTTATTACATTATTATTTTAGGTTTTGGGAAATATATAGAACCAAAAGGAATTGTGTTATCATTGAACATGAAGGTCAATTTAGTTTCTATGAGAAACTAAATGGGATTATTATAGAAGTGAAATATATCATTTTTATTCCTAACCATTTATCCTATAATATGATTAACAACCTATACCTTAACCAACTTTTTGACACACCAAAGAAGAGAATTATTGATTTTTATAAGAGATCGAGTGGTGGACACCATAGAGGAAAGAAGGATTGATTCCATAATGTGAGAAATGTGGAAAGAGACACCCAGGAAAGTGTCTCAAAGGATTGGTAAAATGTGTTTCATGTGGAAAATAAGGGATTATAAAAATGAATTAATGAGGAAAAATAAAGAATATGATGGAAGGAAATAAATCTCATCCTAGGAATCCATTAATTGTATTTTGTCTTAAATGTGGTGATCCTGGGAATTATCCAAGTAAATTCTATCTTCTTAACTATAACCAAAGACTAAACATGGAAATATGTTTAAATAAAATGGATGAAGTATTTATTTATCAGGAAATAATAATTAAAGTGTAGAATTATTTTTACCAATGGTATTTTGGTTATAAGAATCATGAAACATTTGAATATTTTTTAAAATTTCATAAGCATATATATCTTTATTAACATTAGAATTATGGATACCATCATTGTTTTATGGGTTTAAGGTTGATCATAAGTTCAAATTTATAAGCACCACATTTCAATATTTGTGTGGTACAAATATAACATGATTAAGGATATTTTTAGAAAGCATTTATGTGAATAAAACACATTTTTTTAGTATATGGCTATTTTATTTTATGATGAATGAATTTAAATTTTGGAGTTAAGATTCAAGGTGTTGGGAACCATTAAGGTTTTTCATATAGTTTACATTATAATAATTATGGGTCCTCACAATTTTAGAATGTTATAGGAATTATATTAACAATGTTTTTTAAAATGGAAATCCTGGATTTTGGGTGACAACCTATCACATCTGATATGGTAAGGAAAACTAGACCCACAACTGATGGAAAATAAGGGTTTAATGCCGACCATTAGCCTAAGTGATATTTTGTTAATATATCATTTCCTTTAGT
This sequence comes from Viscum album, assembly GCA_963277665.1. NCBI lineage: Eukaryota > Viridiplantae > Streptophyta > Magnoliopsida > Santalales > Viscaceae > Viscum > Viscum album. The sequence goes on along the minus strand of OY728121.1, from coordinate 1,765,074,223 downwards.
CAAACAATTCAATGAATAATTGTTAATGTTGAACCAGTGGTGTTACTATTCAGGTTTACATATTAATTTATTATATTGGATTACTTATTTTAACCATATCTATTTTTGGAATATATTTAGATATTGACAAAAAATCACTCTTTTATGACTATTATGATTCATTAAAAGTTAATTTTAGTACTTTCAGAATAAAAATAAATTTAGCAATATTCATTTCTTGTACTAAAAAATGAATTGACAATTTCTCTAAGAATAACTGATGGATGAAATTATGATTATAAAATAGAAACGTGTCAAGTGAATATATTCCCTTATATTATTAGGCAAATAAAATAATACCTCAGCATTAGGAAAATGACCTTCAAGAAAAAATGTTAACCTATTACATTCAAATTTGATAAATTAAATTGGACTTTAAATCATCACATATTTATGGTTTTGAGTTCCTTAACTTTCTATTGAGCATTCAATATCGTGTGATGAATTACCTCTATCACTCTCAATAATTATTTACACTTATATTTCATTCTCATATCTTCACATTCCACCAACGCTCTAATATATAGAAACCAAGTTATGTGTCATTCTATATGATATTTTTTCTTCCATTTCTCTCTTATTAAGAGGATATTTTATATTCTCTTTATACAATGTGGGTTTTCAATAAAAGAATTTTCAAATAGAAAACCTTTATTTTTGAGTGCAAGATCAAATTATGAGGTTGAAATTTATTTAAGGTGGGTAAAATTTAACACCACAAAAATTATAAAATAATAACATTTTATTCAATAGCATATGTAACATGAATCATTTTGCCTAATGACTGATAAAATTTAATTCTTTAAACTTAATCTCTTCAATATCTTGTGAAATATACAACCTCGAGTCTAAATAAATAGTATTATTATATATCATTATAACCTAGTAGATAAATTTGTAGGTATGAATATTAATAATTAAATTATGAATATTATGGTTATTAATTTATTATAAATAAAATAATAATAATTTTAAATAAAAATAAATATTTTCAGAAAAAATATATTTTTTTATAAAAGATGGTTTAATCACACTTCACCCACATAATTTAAATATAATATTTACCATATTAATAATAATTATTTTTTCAAAATAAAATTTATTTCTTAAATAATAATATCATAATTATCTTAGGGTGAATTTTTTGAATTTTTCTAAAAGGTTTTATTTTTAATAAATAGTGAAAAATACTAAATTTTAATTAAAAATTGCCTTTTTATTTGAATTGTTTATAAATATAAATTTTGTTTTAAATTTTTCTTAATGTAAAAATATTTAAATTATATTAAAATATAAGTAATATTAGTCATTTTAATCATCTTAATATAGAATTTAGATATAAAAACTTCGTAAACTTTTCAACATTTCTCTTTGAAAACTCATTTTCTCGTCGTGTTTTTGGGAATAATTTTAAATTACAATTTTCCACATCCATTAATGGAATATAGAAAAATTGATTCAATATTAAGAAAAATAATGATCTATATTATCTAATAAGTCTAGATTATTTGTTTGATAATTAATAGTAAGAATAATAAAAAAATATTTTTCATGTTTATAGTAAAAATGGGTTTATCAGGGGTAAACATAAAAAGATAAATGTTGATATGACCTAAAAACATGAATGAAATTCATTTTATTAAAATATTAAGGCCTTATAATTTCTAATTCTAAAAAATTCCCCATTTATTACCCTACTCACATATGAAAAATGCGGGTACACCATTTTCTTTTCAAAAATTACAAGTGCGCCACTCACCTCACTTATAAAAGGACACCCCCTCTCCTCTCTTCTTACCACCTTAAAACCATTTTCTTGGCCAATCCCTACCCAAATTAATTTCCAAATTCTATACCCTCAACTTAAAAGATTTATTTGGGTCAAAATTCCATTTGAGGAATACATTATGTATAATACTAAAGATATGGTCTGAAAAGTGGTAAAATTCAAAACTATGTGTGTTTGTTTTATTTTATCTTCCAACACCTTAAAATATTATTCATTTAATACTATATAATAACTCTAGTAACTTCTATATACATAGATATTATTATAATAACTTAATTACAAAAATTCATATCCTCTTCCCTAAAATAGAAAATGATAACATCGCTCATGTGTACGGTGGACTACCACCTCGTGAACCGATATGACACATTTTCCATAAACACCTACCACAGTTGAATATAATGATTCATATAAAGTATATATATGATATTTAAACCATTATAATACCTCTAGATTCATTATATCATATATAAATTTTTTTACTTCCATTCCCTTGGGGATACGATAATGTAACGACCAGGTCTTTATTATTAATATTTATTTTATAAACAAATGTGTGTTGTATTATATCACTACTAAAAAAAGGCTTACTTCAATGGGTCATTTGTGATGGGTTCTTGTCACAATTGGTCTTTTTCAATAGTTTCCTTCTGCAAATGAATTTTTATAGAAAAGGGTGCCGCAAATATTACCTTTTACGATTGTTTGCCGCAAAAAAAATTATTTGTGACGGGCTGTGGCAATATCACAAAAACATTTCGATAATTTTTTTAAAAACTCTTTTGTAACGGGCCGGCCACCCATCGCAAATAGATTCCTAATTTTTACCTTTTTGTAATAAACTGCCAAAATTAGTATTTTGGATGGGCTCATCATAAATAGTTAAGAAAAATAAAATAAAATAATGTTAATAATAATATAATATTAATAAGAATAAAATCAAAATATTTATATTAGTACAATAAAATTATTTATAAAATAATATTAATAACAAAATAAGATTAATATAAATAAAATAATAATATTTACATTTGTAAAATAAAATTAATTATAAAATAATAAAATATTAATATTAATATTAGTAATATAAAAAACCTTAGTATTCGCAAAAATATAAAAAAATATTAATTAATAAAATAATAAATATAATAAAAAAATAAAAAAATGAATTATTTGAGATAATATAGAAACACACTATTTAAAACTTTAAATATTTAATATTAAAAAATAAATACATTCAAATGTTTCATTACAAAATATTAATACATCACTGAGGGGGAGGGTCGTCTGGAGGATGTGGCGGAGATGGTGGAGGGAAATCCGTCCCTAAACTACGAGTCAAACATCGCATGTACTCCATCTGCTCCTGCTTCTTCCAATGCCGCCATTGATGCATCTCATCCGACATCTCATAATGTTGCTACAGCTGCTGTCATAGGAACTCTTCCTACAACTGATGCTACCACTGATGCATTTTCTACTGATCCCTATGCATATTCTCTGTAAGATCACTCTGAGCTTGCAAATGCTCCTCATATTGTGCATGAGATGACGATGTCTCTCTATGAGCTCCTATTCAGTTGGACACTGACATTACAAAGGTTTCCTAAAACCCACCAAGGGTCAATCGAGAGTCGATTCCAACAACTCACCCTTTCTCGAAAGCATACTGGGTCCCCAGCATCCATGTTGCCTCATCAAATCAGAGGGCACTGGTTTGACCATCAGTCTCGGCCTGAATCTCAACATGTTTCTGAGACCTCGCATCCTTAAATGACTCTTTCAATTGCAGTTTAAAATTATAATATTTAATATATTATTTTTAGTTAAATATAAAACTCAAAAAAGAAATTATACTAACTAAAATATGATGTTGGTGGGCACATATAATCTCTCCACTGGATGGATCACATTAAATACACTTATAAATGTTGTAATCTATAATATCAGGTTTTGCGACGACCTATATGAATATAACATAGACTTTTTACATTTAAACATATATACAATATTTTAAAAAATGTATTTACCATATGATCCATTTACGTACTGAATGTATGACTATTACCGCGATGTGTCCCCTCCTGTCTCCCTAGATTTTGTTGACCTACTAATGACCAAATCTAAAACTACCTACTCAACTAGTATGTACATAGTCCATTCTAAACCTATGTTGAAATATAATCAGGTCGGTGGACGTGACATGTCTCATAAAAATCCCTCACTCCTACTTTATCCATTGCTTTCCATTTCAGATTATACAAAAATTGAGTACAACGTGAATGAATATCTCTCTGTCATGCCTTCCAAATATCCTCATGCATGCTCTCATCAATGGGATACCATAAACCCTATAAATATTGTATTGTATCAAGTTATTAATTAAATTAATTTCAAAATAAATATTATTTATTTACAAACCAGTCAATACTCGAACATGTAGTGTTGTACATCAATGGGAATCGGATCCCATGACACTCATGCATTAGAAAAATAATTGCATGATACAGCGCTCCCATGTCAAACAACTATATGCACCAAACTATGAAAAAAAATTAATCAAACAATTAGAATATAAATAAATTAATGAAAACTAACAAAAAGACATAGGTAAATATACCTCTACATGTGTGGATCAAACCAAAGATATGGATGTTTCTTGGGGACATGGTCGGGAATCATCATTCGGGAAAGATCACACCCCATTCGAGTTCCCCTGAATCGCAAGTAGGATTAGGGTCGGATGATCCAACCTCCTACTCATCCAATGGTAGATTAGCCTCTTGTAATAGAAAATATAGATCCTCATCCATCTAAAACATGAAATGGTTGTCATTATAAAACTCTTGAAATAAACTATTATATATAGATATATATTATATTTGATTATAACATATATTTAACTATGTTAATGTCCATCTTCATCCTCATCTATATATCTGTCGATGTCAATGTCTTCATCTTCCTCCTTAGCATCATCAATTTCCATATTAGATTCAGTTTCATCATCTCTTGTCATTTCAAATTTAGTTGTAACATCATTAACATCATCATCACCATAACCCCTTAACTATGGTGTGTCATCAATGATATTTGTGTCTCTTAATGTAAAAGATGGATTTGTAGTAGTCTATTAAAAAATTTCAATTCCTTGTACTTTAGTAGAAACACAATTACTTTTAGTAAACTGATTCTCTCAAGATTTAATTTTTTTATGCTCCACCAATCACTCCATCTCTTTTGAAGTAGCATAGTAATTTTCAAAATAAATTTGATGTGCCTGATGAGCCAATAAAAATGGAAAATTTTCTACAAGAAGACTTTTATATTTAATATCAATGAATTCATGGATCGGATGAACATGAAATCCTCCCTCAGTATCCAACCACTGAAATTTAAAAATCATTATGTAATGTTGTCCCATATAACATAGTTCAATGATTTCTTCCAAAATATATTGAAAAATAAACTTTAGTTTCTATATGATGATATCACCTCAAGAAACCCCTCCCCCCCATTAATTGTTTTTTTATTTCCCATATGCACATATATGGAATCCGAAACCATTCACCACATATGCATTATATGGTTTTACCATATTGGATGGTTGGTTACTCAATAAATACAATCAATTATCAATTTTATCTACATGTTGAGAAACCTGAAAATTTGTAAAACAACTATCACTAAAACAAGTTTTAAATTGATTTTTCATGTGAAATAAAAAATATTTTATGTTACCAGTTTTTGTAAACATTAGATAAATTTTTTCTTATGATGTTCTTCAAGAGAAATTGTTTCAATTTGGGGAAACAATTTTGTGATATGATTATCATATAACCTACAAATAAAATAAGATTAATTTACTGTTAAGAAAAATATAGAATAAGTGATAGGAGAACTCAAAGTAAAAATGATGTAATTTCTTACCAGTTGAGTAAAATATATGTATGAGCTCTGTGATGATCATCATCAGACATCCACCATTCATGAACTCCACAAAATCTATGTTTGGACAGATTGAAAACTGGTAATTGATTGCTCATGTCATTATCCAAATTTCCCTCATTATGGATCATGCGGTTTTGTTTTGATGGATATTGAGATTGAAAGTAATGAGAGAAAAAAAAAGAAATTTCCTCTTGCAAACAAGCTTCTACAATTGAACCTTCAACTGATGCTTTGTTATATATTTTTTTCAATTTATACTTGCATCCCTCGAATGGGTACATCCATTAGAACTTTACTAGAACTCCTCATTTGGTTTCTTGTGGAAAATGTAATATCAAATGTTCCATTGAGTCAGAAAAACCTACCAAGAATATTTTTTGTAGTTTACATAAAATTAAAACAACATCATTTTAGAGTTTTTTATGGCATTGTAGTCTATTTTTGACACATGAATGTCTCAAAAAAAATTATATGTCCATTAGTGCATCCCAAATCATATTATTTAGCAAACCACGTAATCTAATTGGCAGAAGTCATTCCATTAAGACATGACAGTCATTAATTTTCAATCTGGTAAGATGACCATTTCTTACATATCTGTCCAAATTAGAAGCATAAACATTTGTAAGTCTCAAATATACAATCCACTGACAAAATTATAATTCACTTTCTTTGGATAGTGTATATGATGCTTTTGGATTCATTAACTTCTTGTGTTCTAACATTTTTGAAAAGATTAAGTTCTGGTCCCTTGCAAATTTGGGAAAGATCAAATCGAGGCTTTACATTTTCTGTACTCTTATCTAGTGTATAAAAAGTTGTATGAAATAAATTTTCAAAATAGTTCTTCTTAATATGCATCACATCCAAATGTGACATACCAATAAATCATACCAATATGTAAAATCCCAAAAAATTCCTTGTTTTGTCTAATTATTCTCTTTACAAACCCATCACATATTTTTGGTTTATTGTTGTTCCAAATGTGATGGGAGGTAATGAGGAGGAAATTGATTTTAACTATGTACCTGAGATATTTTTTGGAGGAGCATAATTTTCAACATTTCCTTTTCTAAAATGATATTTGTGTTTTCAAAAAGGATGATCAGTTGGAATAAATTTTTGATGGCAGTAAAAAATATAAGTTTTTTTCCAGTGACAAGCATAAATGCCTTTTTGTCTCTCATACAGTACAGACATGATTTTGAACCATGTGTACTCCAACCAGATAACATGACATATGCTTGGAAGTCACTAATTTTCTACATCAACGTATCTTTCAGTAGGAAGTTATGTTTCGCAGCAACATCATATGTACCGACACCATTACTCTATAGTAAATTTAACTCATCAATCAATGGTTTCAAATAAACATCAATATTTTCTTTTAGAACAACTAAAATTAATAAGGTCAAAAATATATATGGCTCCTTTATTAACATCCATGGAGCTAAATTTTAAGGAGTTATAATGATATTCCAACATGAATACTGACTACCGTAAGAACCAAATGGATTGAAACTGTGAGTACAAAGACCCAACCATAAGTTTTGGGATTCTAAATAAAAAGACCGATGAAATTGGTAAAAATGATTCCATGAATCACCATCAGATGGATGATTTTAGCTTTTTCTTGTTGAAATGTTGGTTTTGTGCCACAAAATCAATGATTCTATGTTTTGAGACATAAATAAATGATGGAATCTAGGTGTGAGAGGGAAATATCTCAATTGTTTTATAGGAACAAATCCATACATCCCTAGTTGAGCATCTTTATAGCTTGATTTTCCACATGTAGGAAAACTATCCAATGACTCATTTTCATCATAATATAAGATGTACTCATTTGAACATGCATGAATCTTCGAATAACCAAAACCTAGATTATAAACTAGACTCATTCTCTTACATAAATTTTCAAGGAACACATTTCTTTGGGTAGAAGTGTTTATAAAAAAAGAATATCTGATTAAAACAACAATTTTTGTAAAGACCCAGAATTTCCATGTAAATTTTTTTTAAATTAAATGGTAATTTCACGAGTTCTCAAAAACTTACGACGTGTGATTCCGAGGTCCGGAGTGCTCGTAATGTATTTATGATGTTTTGTTTGGGTACGTTCTGTGAAAGTTCGAGCAGTATTTAAAAAATTTTGAACTGGTGCTCGGAATTGAAATCAGAGAGCACCGTAGAACTAGCACCACCGGTATTCTCTTAAGAATACTTTCACCATGATAACAATGGGTCGAGAATAAAATATTGGTTTTGGGTTTTTAGTGAAAGAATTAAATAAATAAAAAAGTTGTGTAGCTTTATTTTATTTTGTTGGTTAAAGCCTCCATGTGGAATTTGGAGGTGGGTACCACCACACCTTAACCTCCATTGAGAGGTTATGGTGGTGGGGCCCACCCGCGGTCTAAACCTCCTCTTTTTTTTATTGTGGTGTGGAACACATGGGGTTAAACCCCTTGGAAAATCCCCTTTAATGGGGGAGAAACCCTCCACCATCCATTAAGTGTTGGGGAGCCTCTTCAACTCCCCGACACTTAAATTGTGCCAAATCCTCCACATTAATTAAGTGGATCCAACTTAATTAAATCACCCATTTTGAATTTTATGCCAACAATTAAATAATAGATTAACTTAATCTATTATTTTTCTTGACTTATACATTTTGGTGGAAACTTTGGAGAAGAGAGAGCTTAGGGAGAAAAGCTCTCGCCAATGAAGAGTGAATAATGAAGAACGTGTTCTTCCAACAAAGAACGTCGACAATGATCTCCTTGACCTTCACCGTCAGACTCCTACCAACGTGGGACATCTTCAACCAACCATTCCTCCTCATCATTGTCAACGAATCGACGCAAGTGCTTTGGATTGAAAGTGTGCGGCAGATGCGACGAACGACGACAACACTGTCGTCTTCCCCATGACTTCGTCAACGAACATCGATCAAGGTAGGGTTTTATTATCTTTTAAGTGTGAATAATTTCTATGTTCTTCCTTTATTTCAAAAATGAAGAATGATGATGTTTTACTTTTGCGGGAGGGTTTTTGTGCTTCGTTCCAATGAACCAATTTCTATCACCCTAAACAAGGAGGGTGTGGTCCAAACTAACATGTCCTGACTCCCTACGCTAATCTATTTGTGGTGTTCTTCAATATGGAAATGAAATGATGAGGAGAAGAAGGCGACATGCAATGACCACACTACCCGCAGTCTTCACGACCTGCGCCGCTCACCGACCACGCCATCTGCCGGGTGAACCGGTCTATGTCGCGCCCCGACCGAACCGGCATTGGCCGTGCCGCGCCCCGGCCGTGCCACCCCAGGCCCCCACGCCTCTCGGTCACCCCGCACCTCCGGACCAAACTGCGATGGCCCGTGCACCCTGGCCGAACTGCACCAACCAGCGCACCCCGCACCTCCCGTCCGAACCAAGCCGTCCTGCGCCACCCAGCTCCCGGACCCCATCGGCCTCCTGTGCACCTCGGCCGAACCACTCTGGCTCGCATTCCCTGCACCTCTCGGCCGAACCAAGCTGGCTGACGCCACCTGGCTCGCGGCCGTCGTCGGCCTCCCGTGTGCCCCGACTGAACCGCATCGGCCCGCGTACCCGGCGTGCCCCGCGCCACCACTAGCCAAACCGGTCTCAGCGATCCTGGCCAATCCACCCGAGCCGCACCCCTCATGGCGCTGGCAAAACCAGCCTCTGCCATCCGGGCTGAGCTGCGCCCCATGTGTACCTGGCTGAGCCGCCCTTCCGCGCCCTCGCGACCGGTCCACACCCTTGCGTTGCTCGTGGCCTGCTAGGCTGAGCCCAGTGGTGTGAGCATAACCCAACGGGTCAGGCCGAGTGGAACTTGAATTGGGTTTTCCCATACTAAGTCGAGCTGGGTCAGTCCAACTTGGTCAGACCGGACTCAGGCCCACTATTGACCCTTTACTTTCTTTGGACATATCTTTGGCACCAGACGTCCATTTAACAAACCGCCAGTGGCACTGGAAATGTTGGATCTGGATGGTCCCTTTGAGTATACCCCACTGTATTTTGGGGTATAGTTGAGATATGCTTAGGTTGGATCATGCACAAATCCAAATGGGCCCCTAGAACTAAAAGGAAAATAACTCACAGACCGGGTGTCTGATTGACACACCGTCTTTTGCGTTGAGACCCCTATGATGAGGCGGACCTTCGAGATATTTCTTCGTGGGACTTAGTGGATGTAGATGTATAGACACTTGGCTTGAGAAGTGTACCCTCCTGGAATCAAATGTGCTTTGTGCGGAAACCCTGTGTCTGGATGATCTCTGAATATTGTTCCTGCATCCTATATAGGTTCAACAGCTCTGACTACTGTTCCTGGATCCTATGTGGGTTCGAGAGCTCTGACTACTGTTCTTGGATCCTGTGTGGGTTCGAAATCTCTGAATACTCTTCCTGGATCCTATGTGGGTTCGACGACTCTGAATACTATTCCTGGATCCTTTGTGGGTTCGACAGTTCTGATTTTTGTACCAGGATACTACGTGGGATCGACATAATATATGATTTAGTGGCTACATCTATTCATCTCTAACTCTCAACAAAAGTCGTATACCAGTGTGATAAGAGTCAGAAACTTTTTTGTTTTCCTCATGATTGAGATGGATTACTTGATAACATAGGTATATGTATGATCATATACCTATGTGGGGTTATCTATTGATTTCATACATGGTGGTTTATTTTTATTGGATTTTGTGAGACCTTGAGGGTCTCGGGGTCCCTACTGAGTATCATTATACACACCCCTACATAGGCTATGCCCTGCAAATGATGGACATCACTGACTGAGGCTGAGAGTACCAGGACCAGACGGTACCTGAAGGTGGATCAAACGGCGTGACGGTACACGGAGGAGACAGAAAGACCAAGAGTGCGGAGGAGGCGATTTGTACCTACCCTTCAGGTAGGAACCTCAGAGGAAAACCCAGCGGTATTTTTTCTTTTCTTCCGTTTTAATTTCTGTTTCCTCATACTTTACAGTTGGGTTTGTATTTTCGGCCCCCTTTTTACTTTCCTCACAATTTTTTATATAGTTTTACTTAGTGTTTTACTTCCATATTAAACTCTATTGTGTGCATTTTTAGGGTATAAAGGTAATGTGTTCCCATTTTTAGGGATTTACGCCTTCGGTGCTAGTCGTCAGCCCCAGGCCTATGGAAGGCGGGCTTGGGGTAGTCACAGAACGTGCCCCGGAGGGACGGGTCATGAAAATTTGACATTCCATTACTTGATTTAATAGCCATAAATTTAGAAACTACTTCAAAATTTCTTATCTTGCAACCTGGACATAAGTCATCCTCAGCGGACATCAAAAAATCATATAAATGGGATGGTTCCAACTCAGGAGTTAAATCAATATCATCATAAGTTTTATATTATTGAAAAAATAGACCTTCAACATCAGGTACTAAAATTTTAAACAATGCTAGATCTAGAACAAAATTATTAGTATCTTCTCTGGAGCTGCATTCACCATTTTGATACCAAAAAACATAATATGGTTGAAAAACAAAATGCTATAAATGACCACCAACATTTTCAAATGTTTCATATGTCCTCAGAGCACATTTTTTACAAGGAAGCTTAATTTCCCATTCTGAAACAAATTTTGGTTGTGATGATTCCAATGATAAGAAATCTTGAACACCCTCAATATATACAGGATTTAAACAAAAAAATTTGAATTCCTATACTGATTTATCCCAAAACGATCATCAAATAATGACTATTGTCGACATCCTTGTTCTATTTTTTCAAAAAAATATGAAATATTTAGTTATATTGTATAATTATATATAAAATAAACACTATCCAAAAATTATAAGATAACTAAATTCTCTTTTATAGAAATTTATAATAATTTATATTACTTTATAGTAATTTATACTATTTTTTTACTTTTATAATAATCAACACTCATTTATAAAAATTTATACTAATTTCCAATAATTATTTCTAATTAGAGGTATTTTTTTACTAATTATTATTAATTATCAGCAGAACAATTACAATCGGATTGGCGACAACTCTTTTTCCAGACGACTCATCCCCTTGAAACTTTCTATGACTCAAATCACTATGAAAAGTCTGCTCTGATATATGTAGAATACTTTTCATAGAGATTTTATTCAGATAAGTTCCAAGTAGATGAGTCATTAGGAAAAAGAGCCTCTTTTGTCAGATGACTGACCTCCTTGAAACATTCTCTGACTTAAATCACAATGAAAATATGCTATGACATATGTCCGAGAAGATTTTTCATCCTGATTTTATTGGGAGAAAGTAACAAGGATTTGAGGCATCGATCAAAAGAAATGCTGCCAATCAACTGGAAATTGTTCCATTTTATCAATGTAATTGAATTTATTCCAATTTTTTACTAATTAATTCTAATTATTACTAATTAATCCTATATATTTCTAATTTTTACAAATTCTTACTAATTATTATTAATTATTACTAATTATTACTAATTTATCCTAATTATTAGAAATTTTTACTAATTTTTACTAATTAATCCTAATGATTACATATTAATCCTAATTATTACAAATTAATCCTAATTATTGAAAATTAATCCTAATTATTACTATTTAATCCCAATTATTACTAATTAATCCTGATTATTACTAATTATTACTACTTATTTCCATTTAATATTAATCATTACCATTTACTACCAATTATTACAAATTATTATAATTTTTTACTCATTATTACCAATTATTACAATTTATTACTAATTATTGGTAATTTTTACAAATTAATCCTAATTATTTCTACTTAACCCTAATTATTACTAACTAATCCTAATTATAACAACTTATTTCTAATTATAACAAATTATTACAAATTATTTCAAATTACTACTAATTATTACAAATTATTACAAACTATTTCTAATTATTATTTATTATTCCTAATTATTACAAATTATTATAAATTATTTCTAATTATTACAAATTATTGCTAATTATTACAATTTATTACTAATTATTTATAATTATATGTAATTATTAGAATTTATTACAGAATATTACCAATTAATACAAATTATTACAATTTATTACAAATTATTACTAATTATTAAAAATTATTACTAATTATTAGAAATTATTAGTAATTATTAAAATTTATTACTAATTATTACAATTTATTACCAATTATTACCATTTATTATTAATTATTAACATTTATTAAAAATTATTACCATTTATTACTAATTTTTACAGTTTATTAAAAATTATTATAATTTGTTACTAATTATTACTAATTAATCATATTTATTACAAATTGTTTCTAATTGTTAAAAATTATTAGAAATTATTACAAATTATTACTAATTATTTCAAATTATTAAAAATTAATTCAAATTATTACCAATAATTATAATTGTAACAAATTATTACATATTATTACAATTTATTAAAATTTATTACTAATTTTTACTAATTATTACAATTTTTTACTAAATTTTACAAATTATTAAAAATTATTACAAATTATTAAAAATTATTACAAATTATTAAAAATTATTAACAATTATTACTAATTATTACTAATTATTGCAATTTATTACTAATTATGGAAATTTACTACTAATTATTACCATTTATTACTAATTATTACCATTTATTACTAATTTTTACAATTTTGTCTAATTATTTCCATTTTTACTAATTATTACTAACTATAACAGTTTATTACTAATTATTTTAGTTTATTACTAATTATTACAATTTATTACCAATTATTACAATTTATTACTAATTATTATTAATTATTACTAATATTTTCATATTATTACAGATTTTTACCATTTATTACTTGTTAGTACCATTTATTAATAATTATTAACATTTCATGGTAATTATTTACATTTATTAATAATTATTACCACTTATTACTAATTATTACCATTTATTACTAATTATTACTAATTATCAGAGTTTATTACTAATTTTTACTAATTATTACAGTTTATTACTAATTATAACAATTTATTGCTGATTATTACAATTGATTGTTACTTATTATAGTTTATTACTAATTATAACAGTTTATTACTAAATATTACAATTTATTCTTAATTATTACAATTTATTACTAATAATTACAATTTGTTACAATTTATTAAAATTTATTAATAATTATTACAAAATGATTATTAATTATTGAGAATTATTACGAATTAATCCTCATTATTTATAATTAATCCTAATTCTTGATAATTATTACTAATCATTACAAAGTATTTCCACTTATTACAAATTATTTCTAATTTAAAGAAAATACTTATTATTGCAATTTATTACTAATTCGTATAATTTATTACTAATTATTGCAATTTATTAATATTTAATACAATTAATTACTAATCATTACAATTTATTATTAATTATTACAATTTATTACTAATTATTACAACTAATTACTAATTATTTATAATTAACACTTAGACATAATTATTCATAAAAATAAATACTCAAAAAACAAATATCTAATTCTAATTTAATTTCATTTCATTTAACTAACCAAAATCATAAATAATTTAAAATAAATTAAATTGACTAAATAATAAAAATATAGATAAATACCTTGAAACTGAATCTTTCAGAGTCTAAAAGCCACATATTATGTTCCAATTTAAAAGGTTAAACTACGAAAAAATTTAGAAGAAAATTTTTCAGAAGAGGTAGAGAGAGAGGTTGAGAAAGAAGTAGAATGATAGGAAAACAGATGTGGTATATATAGGTTACATTATTTGCGACCGGCATATTTGTGACGGTAAGCACATCGCAAATAGTGGCATTTTACGATGGGTTCCGTCGCAAATACCCACATCCCGCATTAATTACAGTCGATCAAAAAAAAATTGCGACGGGTCCCGTTGCAAATGGGTACCTGCTAAGATACTATTTGTGACGGGATACTTTTCCCATCCCAAATAGTAAAAACTGACTTCGGGCATTTGCGACGGGAATAAGTAACCCATCGTAAATTCCATTCCCGTGGTTTGGCACGCATTTCCCGCAAAAACTTTTGCGATGGGTCCTTACCCACCCGTTGAAAATGCTTGTTATTTGCGACAGGCGCATTTCCCTATCACAAATAACCACTTCTGAAGGGTTATTTGGGATGGGTCGCTGGCCCGTCGTAAATGGTCTTTTTCGTAGTGTATTATATAATATTATATCTATACTAAAATTATAGAAGCCAACAAAAATTTATCTCCTTAATAATTATCATTACATTATTCATCTATAAAACCAATGAAAATTAAAAACATTTCAATTGAATGAATAATATAAAATAGTAAATATAAAATGGGAAAATATGGATCTCCCAAATCTTATAGAATCATTACCACAATGGATAACACTATTAAAATTAAACAATATATTAGTAAACCGATCAAAATTTTAGAAAATTAAAATATACATCATTTAGAGTAATTTTAGTGGTTATGGATTGAAATAGTTATGTAGAGATTTTATGACAAAATTTGTCATTAGAATAGTAACATGATAGTTGGTAATAGTATCCCGACCGTTGGAATTGTAATTTAACCAAAAAATAACTAATTGTGACATTAATTACATTTATCATGATCAATTTGAGTAAATATGAATAATATAATTTCAAAAAATAAATATCATGATTAAAAAACTTGAATAAAATACAAGCACGTTTTTTATAAATTGTATATTAAAGTATTTCATAAAAATAATAATTTTTATATTAAAAAAATTAAAATAATCTTTGTTATAAATTTATTTTTATATAATGAATATCATTTTTTGAATCATAATGTCTAAATTTTATGATGGTTACTGTTTTAATTTTTTCGAATACATCAATTGTAAGGTGAATAAAAATATATAGTTTTTCACGTAACTGGTGTATCCTAAATTAGATCATTCAGGATGTAATAATGACATAATAATTTTTAAAACTTGAGAGTCGGCCAAAATATATTTAATTTCATAAATGAGACATTAAAATACAATAAATTTAATTTCAAAACCAAAAAATCACTTTCCAAAGTCTGAAATTTAAACTATTACATTAAAATAATATTTTTACTTTTTCCACCTTTCCATTCAATTAAACCAATGAATTAGATTTATAATGTTATTAAAAGTCAGAAAGTCATTTTATTTAATTGAAATATGGATTATAATGTCAAAAATATCACAATTAAAAGTTTTTCCCTTTGATATAATATTTTATTCAATATTTTATGCTAAAAATACCTCTCCCCTAAAGTATAAATAACATCTCTCCCTTCACATGGAAACCCACTCCTCTGTCAGTTTCCAAAGATAGGCTTCTATCAAAATCCTCTCTCTTATGTCCCTAATAATTTTTATGGACTTTTTGGATCCATATAGCTCCAATCATTAGAGGATTTTAGTGCTATAGAGAAGATGCAGCATCGTGAAGAGGGTAGGTTCTCATCAATTATCCCTCTCATTTCCTCTCCCCTTTGCCTTTTCACTACCCTTTAAAAAATAGTATAAGGATAATTAAGTAATATTATATCATTATATTAATGATTTTAACCTATTGGAAGTATTATACTTATGAAATATTGAATCTTCATACTTCTCATTCCCACTCTTTTAACAATGGCCCGTTAATGGTCTGTTAACCACCAATAGGGATGTCTGCAATTATTTTATTATCATCTATCCTGTGCATTATTTTTAAAAATTATTTATGATATATAAATTTATGAATAAATTTATTTTAAGATTTTAGAACTAATCCTCCTAATGTATAAAATACATTGAACAAAATAGTGAAATCAAGGCGAAACATGAAATTTTTAAGGAAAACATGATATCAAAATGTCTTCTATTTAACCAAGTAAATTAAAATATATAATCAAATGAATATAATTGATAAATAATGGTAAAAATTAAAATAATTCACTTCAAGTTCAATGGTTTAATAAACATAATTTTATTATTTAGGCGGCAGAATGTGACGAAATATAGTATGATTTAAGGTAAGGGGGTTGTCGAACCCAACCTCTTTTCTTTGTGTTACCATTATTTCACATCATTTTTAGAATGGATATTATTAAAATATTTTGTCAATTAACTTTAACTATTCTTAACTTTTGTTTTAGGGATATTTATTCTTCTACCTTGATTTATAAGTGAAACAAAAAGTTTTTTTAGAAAGAAATTCTTTTCCAGAACAAATATTTTACTCCTCTTAGTTGTTTCTTCTTCACTCAAAAATGATGATGTTTATGGAAAATAAATTTTCCCTATATCATTTTAAAACCCAAATTTTATTCTTGAAATCACGCTTTATGAAATCCTTATGAAACCCATTGCTTTCCATGGGTTATTTCTTGACTACTATTGTTATACATTCAATATGGAATGAAAGATTATGTAAATTTTTTATGTGATAGGCGGGCCTAGAATTATATATCTCTACATTTATTTGTTCAATGAGATGTATCTAATGATAAAATTTATATTTTGTGTGAACATGATGATATATTTTTTCACAATAATGATGTTATGATTATTCACATATGTTATGTGTGAACATGATTATAGTTTTATTCACAACTATGTGTGGTATTTGACCACAATGAAATGATGTTTCATTATTATGAATCACCACATTCCATGACGTTTTCCAAATGACTTCCTAATGTTTTTTTGATGAACCTATGATTATTAAATGATTATACTGACTATGATCCACCAGGTACTTTTGATTCATGTCCCTTACTCCTCTTACTGGGATTTTAGGTCACCCCTTTCGCTGATGTATATCCTTAAGTGAATATATTTACCAATGAGATTGTGAGATTTTAGAAGGATAAATAATAGTCCATTAAATATATGTTTATGATTTATTATTTATAAGTGATGTGTGATACTAATTTTCCCAAGATACTAATTTTCCAAAGATACTAAACCATTCAATCCTTTAATATATAACTATTATGTTGTTAATCTTCAAAATTATATAATAGTCATATAAGAAAATTTATTGTTACTATATTTGGTATTAGAGGTGTGGTTTAGTTAATTTAGGAGTTAATATTATAAAACATTAGTGACTACCCTTATGTATATGTTTGTGTATTGGTCAAACAGTATAGGAGAATCATTTTAGGAAAATTCTAAACATAGGGATCCAATAATACATTCTTTTAGACTTAATTGAGAAAAAATAAAATTTTATTTAGTATCACTTAGTTGACTATCATTTTTTCCAATCCTTTTATATCTTATAAAATGGTGGGAACTAGAGGAAACCATTCATAAAAACCCATTAGAGGGACAATGGAACAATTAACCGAACGATATCTCCAATTCCATGGTAGGTAGAGTTAAATATTTTTTTGTAATTTATTACCTAGTTTCCTGAGGCTATGAAAAATAACCTGAACCATGTGGATTTTCCACCTTCACCCAATAATTATCAATGGGAAATTAATTTGTTTACATAGAAACAACTAGCAACATTTAGTGGGTCTTCTGATCCAGTTATCTTGGAATAGTGGGTTCACTCAATGGAGAATATCTTTTCTATTCTCTACTTTTCTGATAAGGAGAAGGTGGCTCTATATATTTATCATTTAGATAGAGACACCAATCAATGTTGGGAGTTTATAAAGAAAAACAAGCTTAAAGATGAAATGTAAGAGATAGAGTGGGAATACTTTAACAAAATATATATTAATAGTTATTTCCCTTGAATTATACAATCAAAGACGGAGATATAATTCATACAGCCAAAGAAAAAGGAAGGTGATTCTATCATGGATTATGAGGAAAATTTAACATGTATTTCAAGATACACCTCAGTTTTTTATCAATAATTATAGAAAATAGATAGACTATTTATTCTTTTAAAACAACATCTTTTAAATTATATTGTTATCTAATAATTTGGGAGTAACAAAGAAGTATTTTAATGTTATCTCAAAGTAGAGATGGATTTTGGTTACTAGTCCCATGGTTATAAATATAACAAGAAAAAAATGATGTTTGAAGATGATTGGTCAAATGAAAAAGGAGGAAATCAGATCCAATCACACAAATTTCAAAAATTTTGGAAGCAACATCATGGTAATTTCATCATATAGAAGGGTAAATGATTCATGTTTTGGAGATAAGGCCACAAATCTCATAAATTTCAATGATATTTGAATAATTAAACCAACATTATAGAGGAAGGGAAGGAAGCTACTAGTGAACCACCACAATTCAATGATTTAACTATAGGTTTCTATATAAGCTAGTGCACTAAACCATGGGTCCTTGAGGGTAAATGAATATAAAAAACAAAAAAATAAAAATTATAAAGGGAAATATTATGCCCTCACTACTATTTAAGTGGAGCATAAAAATGACGTCATACAAGGTACACTTTCAATTAACTCAGTAATGGAAAATGTTTTGTTTTATTCTCATTCTTCACATTTCTTTATATTCTAGAAGTCTTCTAGAACTATCAAATTCAATCCTTGATATCTTTAAGTATAGATATATGTAAAAACACATGGTTTTGAGATCATTACAACCCATGTGTTAGACTATTATCATCATAGAATATGTGATAATATTCTTCCAGTGAATCTTATAACCCTTCCTTCGGTGGAATTTTATGGTATATTTGGAATAGATTAGATCTCATTATATAGAGAACACATCAAACCTTACAGAATGGGAAATCTATTTTCATAATCAAACTATCCCTTGCACTAGTAAAAATTTAAGGAATATCATGAATCTCCTTTGGAAAATCCTCCAATAGTATGGGTGTTGATACCCTATGAAGAAGCATAACTTTTCCAAATGATTGATTCAAAGGAATATATCAACCAAGAGTAAATACCCATTATGAGGTAATAAACTAATGTATTTACATAATAGTTACTCTGACTTCCCCTAGATCATGATATAGATTTCTCAATAGAACTTATACCTGTGGAAACACCTATCTCCAAATTCCACTATAGGTTGTCCCTAATCAAAATAGAGAAATTGAAGAAGTAGTTGGAAGATAATTTGGACAAAGGTTTCATATTCCCTATTTTATTTCCTTGGGGTGTGTTGGTTCTCGTTTTCAAGAAGAAGTATGAATTAATATAGATGTGTATCAATTATTATGAGATCAAAAAGATCACCATAAATATAAAGTACCCTCTACCAAGGATTGATAACTTGTTAAATAAACCATAATGGGATCAATACTTCTAAATGGTGGATCTTCATTATCAATATCATCAATTTAAGGTGAATAAGGAATATATTCAAAAGACAACCTTTCGTACAATTTTTGGGAACTATGAGTTTATAGGGATTCCCTTCATCCTAACTGATACCCTTGAAATCATTGTAAATTTGATGAATAGAGTCGTTATATACTACCTAAACAATTTTTGGTAGATTTTATTAATGATATTCTCATTTACTTCAAGTAAAATTTGGAACATGATGATCATCTAAGGATTGTACTGTAAACATTAAGGAAGGTGAAAATGTTCAATAAGTTCAGAAAGTGTGAATTTATGATGTAGAAATACACCTTATTAGGGAACATGATCATACGTGACAAGATTTATATAGACCCTTAAAAGAAAAAATTAATTACAGAATTTCACAGGCCCACTAGTTTCATATGAAACCCTAGTTTTATTAGATTAATAGTGTACTACCAACGTTTTGTAAGAAATTTTTCACAATTATCTATCCCGGTAAAAAATTTAACATATATAAGGGTAAAGTATGTATGGATAGAATAATTTGAGGAAATTTTTAAGGATTGCAAGTGGATGAAAATGACTAATCATATACTATCTCTTCTAATAAGTGGAGAAATATTTGTGATGTACAATGATGCTTCAAAGAAAGTCTTGGGTTTTGTACTTATGCATAATGATAAATTGATAGCATATTCCACATGATAGTTGAATATCCACGAGCATAACTACTCAACAGTTGATCTAGAGTTATCATTTGTGATCTTTATCTATAATATTTGGCATCACTACCTCTATGGTGATAAGTGTTACATATAGAACTATCAAAAGATTATAAAGTATATATTCACACATAAGAAGATCAACATGATTCAAATAAGATGGTTAGAGCTAACCAAAGATCATGATTTATCTATTCAATACCATCCATGAAAGTATTAAAAGGTAGAAGATTTTATTCAATGAAAATAACCCACTGTATTATCTATGATGTGGATTGAGAAAGACCATATCTTTATGGATATGTAATGTATAGTTCTATAAATTAATATGACTTGAAATACATCCTACCTTGACCAAATTAATTCCCAACCATCTATCCAAGAGAAGAATAAGGAGGCCCAAATTATTGATCTATATCTTCAAAATTGGGTCAAATAACGGAAGCATCATTAATTTCATATTGTTTATGATAATGTGATTAAATTTGGAAATGGAATTTTTGGGACTTCATCACCTATGCTAAATAAAGAGCTACTGGATAATTCCTATAGCTCATCTTTCTCAATCTGTCCTAGAAGTACCAAGATGTACCATGATCTTCGCGAGAACATCTGGTGGGAAAACATGAAGAAGGATACTATAGAGTATATATCTCATGGTTCTTCATTTTTCATTATGTTAAATTAGAGTTATAAAAGTACAAATAGATTATTCAACCATTTCCCATAATAACATGGAAATGAGACAATGTCACTATGTACTTTGTCACTAGTATCCTAAAAAAACCCAAAGGAATCAATGTGATATTGGTTTTGGTGGATTGAATCTCGAAGACAGACCAATTCATCACCATTTAGGAATATTTCTCACTGTAACAAATTTTCATGAGATACACCAACTAAGTGTTGAGGCTACATGGGGTTCCACTTGCAGTTATGTCTAATCAATATCCATGGTACACATCTAAATTATACAGAATCATTCAACATGATTTTATTTATGAATTGAATTTTACTATGACCTATCACCCTCGATTGTATGGACAATCTAAAAGGACTATTCTTGACTCTTAACGATATTTTGAGATTCTACTCAGTGGAATTTAAAGTCATATGGGATTTAAATCTCCCATTTTTTGAGTTCTCATATAACAATAGCTTCCACTCGAGTATTCAAATAGCCCCTTATTAAACTTTTTATGATAAGAGATTTTGAACACCTAATTTTTGGGATGCATTAGGGGAACAAAAGATACATGGATCACATATTGTGAGATATATGATAGATATGGTTCAATAAATCTAACAACATCTAAATTTTCTCAGACTCATAAAAATATCTATACAGAGATCCATCAAATGGACTTGTAGTTTGATGTTGGAGAAGAATTTTTCCTTAGAATATCATTTTTGAAGAGAGTTGTGTAGATTGGACTGAAATGGAAGCATAGGACTAGGAATATATCCCCCCTTAAGATCCTTGATCAAATTGGGGCAGTGGCCTATTAACTTTCAATTTCACCAAATATGGATCAAGTTCATGATGTATTCCATGTATCTCTCCTGAGGAAGTTCACATACAATTCTTCACATGTACTAAATTCATATGTGGTACAACTAGAGAACAAAATATTATATGAATAGTATCTCATGATGATCTTAGACTAAAGAGATAACGTTTTATGAAACAAAAAAACTCACAGTTTCAATATGTTTTGATGGAAACATAAGTATGAAAAGACGACCTGGGAATCAGAGGAAATAATGAAACAAATGTATCCTCATTTATTCTCAAACTATAATATTAGTTGAAATTTTAGGGATGAAATTTCAAAAGGGGTGAAGAATGTAATGACCCATTTCTTATTTGTAATATATATTTCATGAATAAATGTATGTTATATTATATTAAATAACATTCTACATTAATAAATTATATATAAACAAAACAAATTATATAATTAATAAATATCATCACATTATTGAGCTAAAAACCAATGAAAATTCCAAACATTTCAATTCGAAAAAAATATAAAACATAAAAGATAAAATAGAAAAATATGGATTACCCCAATCTTATAGAATCATCACCCCCATAGCTAATACTATATAAATGAAACAAAATATTAGAAAACCAATCCAAATTTTAGAAGATGAAAATATATAACCTTGGGAATAATTTTTTTGAATATTTAGTGATATAATGATGTGGTATTTTTAAGAGCTAATGTGACTATTTGAATATTAATGTGACCGTTGGAATTCTATCATGATCATTTGGAATAGTAAGATGACTGTTTGAATAATAATTTAACCTCAAACTAAAAAATTATTATATAAATATTATTTATCATGATTTATCTAAGTAAATATAAATATTAGAATCTAAAAAAATAAATATCAAGATTAAAAAACTCGAGGAAAATATAAGACCATTTTTAATAAATAGTATTTAAATATATCGTAAAAATCATAATTTTTATATTAAAAAAAATTACGGAATTTAGATAATTATATTTATAAATTTAATATCATTTTTCAAATCACCAATTCGAAATTTTCAAGTGTTGAATTTTTTGAAAAACATCAATTATTAGACAAATAGTAAAAATACAATTTTTCACATAATCGGTGTATCTTAAATTACAAAATTCATGACATAATAATGCAAACATAATTTATAGAGAGTGTAGTTTGGAATAAATATAATTAATTTCAGAAATTTTCCAGTAAAATAAAATAAACTTAATTTTCAAAACTAAAAATTACATTCCCCAATTTAAATTTGATGTATTACATTAAAATAATATATTATCATTTTCCCACATGTCATTTTAATTAAACTAATGAATTAGAATTATAAAGTTACTAAATGTATTAAAATAGTGTTTTTTAATTCAAATATAGTTATCAATTTCTAAAAAATAACTATTAAAATTTTTAACTTTTATATTCTATTTGATTCAATATCTAATTCTAAAAATTCTCCTCTCTTCAAGTAAAAATAACATCTCTCCCTCCTCTTGGAAAACCACTACTATTTCACTTTAAAAAAGTCATATTTATACAAAAATATTCTATCTTAAGACTCTGAACATACCTATATACTCATTGAATCCATCTAACTCTAATAATCAAAGGAGTTTAATTGGCATACTTATCATTCTCAACCTTTTGACAATGTCCCATTAATGAACGGTTAACTGCCAATGGGGACATTGCCAATTATTTTATTAACACAAACCCTATGTATGGTTGTTATAAATTATTTACGATATCTAAATGTATAAATATATTTATTTTATGATTATAAAATTAATTCTACCATGTGTAAATTACAATGAACAAAAAAGTGAAATTGAATAAAAATAGTAAATTTTTAAGCAAAACAAGGTATAAAAATGTCTTCTATTTAAAAAAACAAAATTAAAAAATACCATAAAATAAATATAATTGATAAATATTTGTAAAAATAAAAATAATAAACTTATAGTTAATTTTTTTAATAATCCTATCCCCATTATTCAAGAGGTGGAAAAGTGAAGAAATAGAGCGGGATTTAATGGAAGGGGATTCTCGAACCTAACTCCCTTTCTTTGGGTTCTCCCTATTTCACACAATTTTCATTATAAATATTACTATAATGTTCCTTAAAATTCCTTTAACTATTATTTCATTTTCCTTTTTTGATATACATGTTTCCATTTTTATTCATAAGATAAATACCAATATCTGGGAGAAAGATTTTTCTTTCCAAAAAAATTTTTTACTCCTCTTGAGTTGTTTCTTATTTACTCAAGATTGATGGTGTTTGTACCAAATTTGTTTCCCAATTTAATTTGGGAACCCCAAGTTTATTCATGAAATTAATATTTATAAAATCCTTCTGAAACCTACTCATTTTCACGGGATATTTCTTGAGTACGGTTATTATATGTTCAATGTGGTATGCATGATCATGTAAGTATTATGATGTGATGGTTGGGAATAGAATTATATATCCCTTTAATAATTGGGGTAATATGATGTATCTAATAATATAATGTTTATTATTCATGAAAATGATGATATATTTGTTCACAATGATGATGTTATGATTATGAACATATTTTACGCATCAACATGATGCTAGTTGTGTTCACAACTAGGTGTGGTATTTGACCACTATGACATGATTTTTCACTTTTATATATCATCATATTCCATTTCATTTTCCAAATATATTCCTCATGCTTATGTTGATGAACACATAATAATTATATTATTTTTTCAATTATACTCACACAAGTAATTTTGATTCATGTCCCTTATTTCTCCTCTTACTAGGCTTTTAACTCACCCCTTTAATTGATATATATATATCCTTAGGTGACTACATGTACTAAGAATAATTTTATATTTTAGAAGGATAAATAATAAGGCTTTAAATAGACGTTTAAAATTTATTATATATAAGTGATATATGATTCTAATTTTTAAAAAACACTAAACCTTTTTATCCTTGAATTTATAAATAATTTGTTTTTTATATTCAGAATGATGTAATTGTAATTTAACAAAATGTAGGTTCACTATAAATAACATCTCTTGTGTGTGTGGTATACTACCGCCTGGAAAAGTGATGTAACTCTTTTTTCACTAACACTTTACATGGAAGGAAATAAGGAAAAATATAGTGAATATATGTGATATAAAGGACATCATTATAATATTAATGTAGTATTTATTATTATAAAAAGAAAATATATATATATATATATATCATTTTCTTTCTTACCTTTTCACTCACTGGAATATGATAACATCATTGGCGTACGTGTGGACTACCACCGTCACAGAGTGATGTAACCCCATTTTCATCACAACACCACATGGATGATATATATATATATATACAAAATATGGTATTTATGATTTATTAACATTATTTAAAGACAAAATATTACATATCATCTTTCCATAATGAATGCTTAAAAATTGAAATGTTACACATGAGTTCGTATGGGATACCGTCTCTCTGATCGTAATGTACTTCAATTCTCAAAATCACCTTTCATTATTGGTGTTAAAAGTATTATTGATGTATAAATATGATAATTTTTCTATTATTATTATTCTAGGGATGATGTAACTATATAATATTCAAAGGAGTCAGAACTCTCATGACAACACACGAATAAGAAAACAAGGTAATTAATACCCAAAATAATGAAAATAATGAAATAATTTAACAAAAAGTTTATATGGTGCTATAATAGGGTCATATATGTTATTAGAAATATTAAAGTGTTTTTTTATAAGTTAATAACATGTTTAAAACCACTATACATAAGGATATGTCATGTTTAACCAAAAGTAAGTGTAATTTAAGAGACTTCATCTCAATTTAACTTCACTGAGGAATATTATAATTCTACACACCTAATTTCATTTATATAAATCATATAATTAAATTTTTACCTGTAATATCTTGAATCCTTCATATTTCATGGTATTTTCAATTTTATTGTGAATTATTTTATCTTATGGGATTTAACTTGAAAATTACCAAGTGGCAATGAATATCATAACTCAATTTATTTTCATTAGGCTATATTACTTCTTTATTATTATTAATGTTATATAATTATATGGGTATTTAATTTTGAATAAATTAATTTTTTTATGTGGATTTAAATTTGATACACTTAATCAATTAATTGGTTAATCCACAATTCAACATTGTAATCATTGTAATGGTTTATTTCAAAATATGATTCTATTCTGGTTTGTTTTCACTTTAATTTCCATTGAATTAAATTATTTAATAATTATTTTAAAAATACATTAAATTTCTTCTTTTATTTTTTTAAGACCCTTTTCAAGATATAATACTATTTTTCCACTCTTTGTTACTTAAAAGGATTGAAAAAGTTCTTTTAAAAAAATTTGAATATATTTCTATCTTCGGTCAAAAATAATTCTCCATGAAAATCCATGTTTCTAAAATTGTATTTAAAAATGATTTTAAGCCTTTTAAAAAGGATTTATTAAATAAATTTTAAATAACTTTGACTTTTTACTAAAAAATTGAAACAAAATTACATTTCATTTTCGAAACAATGTATGTTTGTGTAGCGACCCTGGCCCAAGTAGCCTACCGATGGTGGTTTCCTTATTAAATTGTAATAAGATACAAGTAATAAATCACAAAGAATAAAATAGTTTATTAGACTTAGTAAACTAGATACAGACTTGAAATTAACATTAAAATTTAAAACAATAAATACAAAAAAAATCTTTGATAATTCCATTATTCCCCTAAGAGTATCTTGAAAAATAAAACACAAAATAATTCCTGGTATCCTAGGGAAAATAAAACATCAGAAAGGGAAGAAATCATATTCTTAGGTAGTATAACCTTATGGTAGAAGATATGAATAAATTAGGAATAATCAATAAGGAAATGTAAATAAATGAAATACATTCCAGATGATCAATTAATTGAGAAAAATATGGAATGAATAGAAGATGATAAAATAATTACATATAAATAATCGCATTAGCTTGAAACTTGACCACGGATATTCTAAATAATGGAATGATCAAATTTAATATCAATAAAATAATTCATATTGATGGAATTCATAATACAATACATCTAAAAATATCATTGAGCCTTTTTCCAATACCCCTAATATCATTGAGGTTTTTTCCAATACATAAAACATCATCGAGGATTGTGCCAAGACATTTATATAAATGTGTAATGCCTTGGCCAAAACCGTATTTAGTATGTATCATAATACCAAAAGATGCATCGAGGGGATATAGTGGGCCCTTCTTATCACTTAAAAATTCTAATGAAATTCTCATATAAAATTAATTTGATATAATCAACATAAACATTATTATTTAAGAACTAACATATAAAGTGTTAATACATACCACAAATAAAAAATATAATCATAAACCATACATAATAAAATGGTTAATGGTAATATAATTTCACATTCTCATTTATACTTACCATAAATCATATCAAGAAAAAAAATTAATTCTGATATCAACACAATATATTCCAATTGGGTCAAAAGTATATTAAAGGGTTTATGACATCAATGAATACAAATATTATGTAAATATCTTCAAAAAAGTCTTATGGAAAATAGCCTTTATATTTTGAAAATCCCCATTTAAAACTGAATGTTCAAAAACATTTTAAAAAAAATTATTTGAAATTTTTTTGGTACATATAAAGGAATATTTTAAACAATGATTGGTCATGATAGAAAGATATTTCATAAATTCCTAGTATTTAAAAACAAATATTCCTTTCACATTTTTGGTAAAATAAAAACATGAATTATATTTAGAATGACTCAAATAATCCTTTAAAAATAATTTTTAGAAAGTAAAAATGGGTCAATATTGCATTAATAATTCATTTTTTAAATGTTAAAAATATTTTTTAAAACATTTTTATAAAACATGCGTTTTGATAAAAATGGATTTCAAACTGAAGAGAGAAACTGAGTGTGGTTTTCTTAAAACATTCTAAATCATTTTAAGTACCGAATACTTAAAAAATGGTACAATTAATATAAAACGTTCATGAATAACTATAGGATAATAAAATAGATTTATTTTAAGATATAAATGTCAAATAATTCCTTAATTAGAAACTTAAACAAAAAAATCCCAAATAATGATTAGATTGTGAAATAAACCCTAACCACTTTGGTAACTTTTATATCATAATCCACTTGAAATAAATAAATTTAAATGAAATATCATTTACCATTAAATTAAATTAATACAAGATATAAATTACAAAAGGGTAATATATAAACCATACTAAATAAATAAGTTTTTAATATGGTGTATGTCTCAAAAAAGTAAAAGTGAGATGAGAAACCCTTACCTTGAGTCTGACTCTTCACATACATTCTTTATCTTTATTAATAATAATATTATGTTAATTATTTAATTTTCTTGAGTAACATTTTAATGTTTATTATTCCTTTTATTTCACTTATTACCATTTTATTTATAATTACATAATCAATTATGTTTACATCGGGTGTTTCGATGATATTTGACTTAAATGAAACAAGTGACTTTTGAAGGTTAACTATATTCAAATAAGTAATTATATACTTATATCAAGAATTATATCATGAAATAATTTTCAAATTTATACATCAATTATACTTTTAAAACCAATCATGAAATATTTTTATATAAAATGAACTATTTTGCATTGATAAAGATGCTAGGTCGTACATACGCATGAGTAACGTTTCTATTTTTCAGTGATCGTTATGGATTGAAGGTAAGTAATATTTTATCTTCAAAAATTTTAATAATATCAAATATACCATATTATTTATTTAAATATACTTATATATATATTATATGTGTTTGGTGATGAAAATATAGTCATGTCACTTTGTGAAGGTAGTAGTCTACACAGACCCAAACGATGTTATCATTTTTAGTGTAAGAAATATAATGATATGTTAAATTTTAAGAATTATAAATATTTCATTAATATAATAATTATTTCATATATATCACATATATTCATTATATTTATCCTTATCACCATCCATGTTAAGCATTAGTGAAAAAAGAATCGCATCGCTTCGCGAGGTAGTAGTTTTTCGTACGCTCGAGCGATGTTATTGTGTCCCCTATGAAATGGAAATTAAAAAGGTATATAAGATATAATGACTCTATATGTATAATATAAATTATAAATATAATATATATACTTTATAATCATCATCATTTTCAACTGTTAAAGGTGTTATTGGAAAAACAACTGACATTAGTTCATGTGGCGGTAATCCACCGTACACGTGAATGATGATTCTCTAACTCATTTGATTAAATATAGGATAGATATAGGTCAAAAAATATTAAAAAAATAATTGATTATATTTAATATACTTATTTTATTATTTCATCATGTTTTAATAATAATTAAATGAGTTTGAGGATGAAATAAAATAAAAAATATCATTGAAGAATGTTATCTCTTCTTCAGGTAAACTCCTTAGGTTTGAACAAAAAACCTTCCTAGGTTTTGTTTATAACAAAAATGGATTATAGGATGATAATATGGAATTTTTGAGGTGATTTTGGTAGGGTTTTTTTGAGAAAAATTGATTTAGTGTTCTGAAGAATTGAGGGGAGTGGGCACCCATTTGTAGTTGAGGAGATGTGATATTTTTGTAAGTACCACAAAGTATTCAATAATAGGAGGTCACTCTCACTAAATGTGGATCCAAATTTGATAAATAATTTATTTTTGGGATTATATGTTAAATAAATAACTCCATCATAAAAAAAATTCATGTCTAAAACATTTTATACCAGAAACATCAAGTTTACTCTCTTTTACTACTTTAGTTTCCTCAATGATAATTAGTTTTTTTACCTAGGTAATTATATCATTAGGAAAAAAATAAAATTATAATTATAATATAATTTGTAACTTCTTTTTATAAATATTAAATCTAATTTACCAAATAAAAATACTATGTTTTTTAAAATTAATTTTTTTTTAAAAAAGAGCATGTAACGTGTAGAAACACCGCTTTTAACTTTAATTGTAGTAATTGGTTTTTTTGTCTTTACATATTATTATGACCTAAATTTAAGTTAAAATTATTAACCAATATTAAATATTAAAATTAAAAATATTTAATACATTTTTTAAAATGAAATTAACTAAAGTGGAAAATTATATTTTAAAATTAGACCCACAGGCCTAATGAAAAGGCAGGTTTTCAAAGAGAAAATGGTCAATGTTTTAAAAATATTTTATATCAAAATACAATATAAAAGTGATTATAATGACATAAAATGGATTAATAGATATATATTTTAACTAATTTTACTTTAAAACTAATTTAACTTAAACTTTATATATATAAATAAATTAATCAAAAATGCAATTTTGATTTAAAATTTAATATTTTCACTATTTATAAAAATGAAAATTAAAAAAATACCATAAATTCACCCTAATATAACATTTATTTTATAATTTAAAAAAGTTAATTAATTTTTTCATGGAAATTTTTTAAAATTTTTGAAAATTAATTTTAAATTATGTTCTCAAAGAGAGACTGAAACGCCTTTAAAAAAATACAGTTTTTAGAAAACATCTTATTTTATTTTAAATGATTCTTATTTTATTTATAATAAATTAATAACCATAATATTCATAGATTATTTATCAATATTCATACCATTAAATGTAATTTTTAGGTTATAATGATACACTATATTATGGTTCATTTAGGCTCAGGGTTTCATGTTTTTCAAGCAATTGAAAAGATTAAATTTAAAAGAATATATTTCAGGGGTTGTTTAAGATCAATGTTTCATGTGATGTATAAAATAAAATAAAATGTTTTATTTTAGACTTCCATGGTGTTACATTCTCCTTACCTTAATGAAATTTTTTCCTCGCAGTTTGAAATTAATCTTGGTAATTGAGGGTTGGACATTTGGAAATACCATTATTGAAAACCCACATCGTAATATGGGTTAATAAAATATCCTCTCAATAAGAGAGATAGGGAAGTACAAAGGTCATATGGAATAACATATAACTAGGTTTCTAAGTAGGATAAAATTAGTGAAATTTGAAGAGATGTATATATAATAAAAGAATAAATAATTATAGAGAATGATAGAGGTCATTGATTACAAGAAAGTGGCTGATCGAGAGATGGTTAATAACCATAAAACCATAAATCTTTCATGAGTTATGGGACAATTATATTTATCAAAAATTAAGGTACAAGAATAATTTTTTTAAGATCTTATTACCTAATTTGAGTAATTATTTTACTATATAATAATATAATTAAATATAATTACATGATAGGTTTCTATTTTATAAGAACAATTTCGTCATTTGGTTATACTTTAATCAACTTTTAACTAACCACTTATACTAAGAAAATGATTCTCCACAAATAAATTCTTTTATTCCTCAAGATCTAAAATTCACTTTTAGTGGACTATATGATCCAAAATAGAATGATAAGTCCTTCATTAAATATCTATTTTCCATATTAAAAAAATG
Organism: Viscum album; assembly: GCA_963277665.1. NCBI lineage: Eukaryota > Viridiplantae > Streptophyta > Magnoliopsida > Santalales > Viscaceae > Viscum > Viscum album. The sequence goes on along the minus strand of OY728121.1, from coordinate 1,765,042,341 downwards.
GTTAGTACAGGTTATCCAGTATTAATAAATCTTCATATTGTGAAGTAATACATTAATATATAAAACCACATCCAATGTTCAACTTGAAAAGTTTCATAAATGGTAAAACTTATGACCCTTACAAATGATAAAGATCCAAGACATTATATATATGGTCAATAAATTTCCATAAATCAACTTATCCTTAACCCCCCAAAAAATATGAAATATCTCTTAATCATCACATACCTCAACATGTGAATACCTTCATCAAAATTTATCTTGAAGCATGGTATAAACCGGAATTTCCATATAACTATATTTAAAATATATATTATTACTTATTCCTTAAATAAAACATTGATAAGCTAATATATTACTTAAATCTAAAAAATTTGTTAACTCTCTCAATGATAGCATAAAACACTTTCTCAACAAATAATTAATTAGTTTCAAGGTAGTCAATACTATTAAATTTACATTATCCATATAAATAATCTCTATAAATTAACTTTATTATCTTATCATTAGGAACATAGGAAGCGTTATCTTCCCCCCAATCATGTTTTTTTCAAAGAAGTTCAACTTGCCACTGAATCATTTTTCATGGTCATCGATACTCTTAAACATACACTTTCAAATCAGTAAAAAAAAGGTACTAAATTAAAATCCTTATAAATTTAATAATTATTATAACTAGGATATAATTGAAAAAATAATCAAATGACATAATTATTGAATCCAAACACAAGAACATTAATCATTCCACTTCGTCTGTGGTAATATCATAAAATTGACTATGACCCCTTATCTATTTTGGATGAATATTACTTTGATGAATGGGGAATTAATTTAAATAGTTCCCCAAATACTTATAGTTTAATCCTTGAAAAATGGAAAACATTTTATTTCCCTTATAATCAAGATCATGGTGGCATTTCTCCCCGTACTTGTAGAAAACTCTAATTCCCATTAAGAAACTACCAGAGTGATTCCTTCCATAATTATCACAACTAGGAAAATCCTTCATTCCCTCCTGCCCTTTATCCACTTTTTCTCTTATGTCTTATTATACTCTTACTTTCCTATAAATCCAAAATACTTAGTGAATTATTTACTTATATTTTTAGAACATGATAGTATGTCCTCATATGATGATATTTTTTGGGAGACTAGTTCTATTAAAAATATTTTTTTATCCCATAAAATAAATTATCATTCATACTCTTTAGATTATGTAAATTAATGAGGATCCCATTACTCCATATAGGCACCATTTATAAATTATGGTATACACTATATTATATCATATCATTATGAATCATAATTTTTATCCCAAAACGATTGAAATAGTTATAACAAGTTGAAAAACTTATGCATAGTTAATATCATAATAATAAACATGGTTTGTTTTGGGATATCATTATTTTTTAATACTTCATAATGGTTTGAAAAGAAACTGTGAATTATTCAAAGAATATCCCCCATGAGTGTCAAAAGAAACTCATTGTAAGCCTCATTTTTGTGCACCAGGTGACAATAAGGTCAATACAAAGTCTCTCTTTTAAGATTTATTACCCCAAGGTACCTCTGTTCCAGAACCAAATCCACTTGTGCAATCGAGATAGGGATTTATTTCTAAGAAAACCCTAAAATCACAACCTTAAAAAATATTTATGATGTCTAAAAATACATATCCTTAAATTTTATCATAGTTTTATATTCCCTGATCAATATTTTCCTAAATCCAGTTCTCAATGTTTCTACTAAACTTCTTTTAATGCCAATTGTTGTGACCCTAACCTCGGTAGCCCATAGCAAGTGGCTTATTTATTAAACTTTTATAAGATAAAAGTAATCACATAACAAAGTAAGTAATAGCTTATTATTTATGGTAAACTAGATATATACATGAAATTTAGATTACTTTTTAAAGAAGAAAATACACAAAAACTTTCTCTATTAATTAAATTATACCCCTTAGCTTATCCCTTCATATTAATCAAAAAATACTTCCTGCTATCTTAGGGAAAATAAAACATAAGAAATGTGTGATCTTATATGACCTATAAGGGTTTTAATATAGTGGAATATATGAATAAATAAGGCATAATAAATATAGAAAGGTAAATAAATGAAGAAAAATCATTTAATCAATAACTTGAGTATAATACTTGGTCGATCACATATGCCACTATGGAAAACAACCCAAGGAAGAAAACTAAATTAAATCACATTACTAAGGAATTTAGAATAATATGGAAGGAATATAGGCTGATCAAACAATTCTATATAAATAATCACATGAAATTGAATCTTGACCTTTGATATTCTAAAGAATTGAATAATCAACTGAAATATCAATAACTGAATTAATAATGATGGAACGTAGAGTGTTGTGCATCTAAAACATACTTTCAGGTCTTTTTATAAGAAATATAATATTTTCCAGGATTGTTCCAAGACATCTAATATTTTCTAGGCTTATCCCATGACATCTATATAAATGGATAAGTTCTCAGACAAAACTATATTTAGTTTGTCTAATGAGACCTATCGATGCATCAAGGGTCTTTAGTGGGCCCCAACCATCACATACAATGTCCAATGAATTAATCATATGAAATGGATGAAACCTAATAAATATAAACATTCTTATTTAAAATCTAATATATGAAATTTTAATACATACCCTAATCAATAAACATAATCATAAACCATTCAGTGTAAAATGGTGAATGGTGATAAAATTATAAATCCTTTATTAAAATGATCATAAATCATAAAAATAAAAAATAAGGGTGATATAAATACATAATAACCCCATTGGATCATAAGTACATTAAATGGTTGATTCCATTGGTGAATAGAAATACCATAAAAATATATCTAAAATAACTATTGAGGAAAATATCCTTTTAATTTTGAAAATCACATTTTAATATGAAAAGTTCACAAAAAAGTTGTGAAAACACTCTTCTTTGACAATAAAATTTGAAACATATAAAGGAATATTTGAAACCATAACAGGTCAGAGAGGAATTAAATTATATATATTCCAAGTACATTAAAACAAAGATTCCTTTCACATTTTGGATAAAATATAAATTATCATTGTTTTGAAAACATCATGATGTTTCCTTTAAAAATTAAAAACTAAAAATCAGTAAAAATTTATTTAATAAATCATTTTTAAAATATTAAAAACAATTTAGAAAATATTTTTAGAAAACATGGGTTTTAATGAAAACATATTTTAGACTGAGGAGAAAAATAAAGCTGGATTTTTTTAAAAAAACTATCAATCATTTTAAGTACCAAAGTGTGGTAAAATGGTACTATAAATTGAATAAGTTCATTAATAACCACAATATAAGATAATATATTTATTTTATGCAATAAATATCAAATAATTCTTCCAAGGAATACTTAAATGAAAAAATTCTAAATAAAAGTGAGATTGTGTAGTAAACCCTTACCACTTTGGAAGCATTCATATCATAAGCCCCATGAATGAAATAACATTAAAAATAATTAAGTTAAAGGAATTCATGATATAATATAAAAACTTTAAGTATATACATCACACAAAAAATAAGTGGTGAACATGTTTTATGTCTCATGGATGTAAAAGTGAGACAAAAAACTCATACCTGGAGGCTGACTCATCACATAAGTTCTTTGAGTTCTTAAATAATAAACTTGTGTTAATTACTTTATTTCATAAGAAAAAAATTTCAATTTTGTTATTCCGTTTATTTATCTTATTACCATGTTATGTATGATTACATAAAAAATTAATTTCATATTGAGTGTTTTGTTAATATTTGACTTATGTGTCAAAAATGAATTTGGTAGATTGACTATAGTAAAAGAGGTTATTATTAAACAATTCTAAAATAAGAACCAAAAAATAATTATCAAATTTATAAATAAATTATAATTTTAAAAAAAATCATGAAATATGGTTATGAAAAATGAACAATATAAGAATGATATAGATGGTAGGTCGTACACACGCATAAGTAACATTTTTATTTTTCAATTATCATTATAGAAATATAGTAAGTAATATTTTATCTTTCTAGAATGATCATATTATCATATATAACATATTATATTTTTAGGATGATAAATATTTCATGAATATTATAATTATTTCATTTATATCACAGATAATAATTAAATTTTTCCTCATAACCTTCCATGTTAAGTGCTAGTGAAAAACAAATCGCATCGCATCATGACGTGTTAGTCTGTCATACACAATAATGATGTTTTCATATCCCCTATGGAATGGAAGGTAAAAATGTTATACATGATATAATGACTCCATAAAAATAATTACATTTTAATTATCATATATATACTTTAGTTCAATCATCATACCCACCATGACAGTTGGTAATGAAAAAATTAATGACATCAGTTTATGAGGTTGTAGTTCACTGTACACACAAATGATAATTTCATAACCCATTTAGTGGAAGTGGGGATAGTTGTAGGACACTTCCATATTAGAAAAAAAAATCTCATTATATGGAAGATATATAGGTTATTATATATCATGGTTTAATAATAACTAAAAAATCTATATGAAGAAATAAAATAAAAATTCTCCTTCATAAACTGTTGTTCTTCTTCGGGTAACCTCTACAGATTTGCAAAAAAAGACTTCCTAGGTTGTATTTCAGAAAATCCTATGGATTATTAGATGATAGAATGGAGTTTCAGAGGTTATTTGGGGAGTTTTAGGTAGATCCAAATGTATTTATAGGTGTGATGAAGTGAGGGGAGTTATATCCATTTTATAATTGAGGATTAGTGGTATTTTTGTAAATACCCAAAAGTATTCAATAATGGGAGATCACTCTCACGTCATGTGTATAGAGAACCAGACATTTATTATATTACTATTAAATAATTTTAAAGATAAAAAACATAATATTATTACACATAAAGGATCCAAATATTTAGTGTCTAGGGAAAACTAGTACCATACATAACAATCAAAACATCAAGCATAAACATTTATTCAATTTCTTCTTCTCAAGCTTCTAACTGGCACTTGACCTCTCCATAGTACATGTAGCCACCTGAGGATATACATCAAAAGGGGTGAGCTTAAATCCCAGTAATAGGGTATATTATAATAATATATAATGGGTTGTGCATAATAATAACATAGTAAAAGGATCATGAACATGAGAGGAAGCATAAATATAAGACTTGAAATATGGCAATGCATAAAAATGAAACATCATGTCTTAGTAGTAAAATACCGCACATACTTATGAAAAAATCTAGAATCTTGTTCACACATAATTTTAAATTAACTTATGAGATTAATCACTTTACACAAAGCATTGGAGTGATGTATTATTTCAGGCTCACCTGTCACATTGAAACATTCATATTGTCTTATATACTTTCAGGCACACCTGTTACATCATAACATTATCATTTATCATGAATGCCACAATGAACATATATCAAAAATAAAAATAACTAATACATGAAAAGTAATTGGTTTCATCTCATAAGAACACATTCATAAACATTGGGTTCCCAAAAGAAAGAGGGAATACCATACAAGTTACAAGAATCGTCAACCTTGAATAATAAGTAAAAGGTGTGTTCTCAAAAGAAGTGTTCTTTTGGAAAACATTTTTTTTGAAATAAAAACCATTTATAGACATTTAAATCCCAAAAAAGGAACTAAAAAAATGAAAAAATTATTTGTAAGGAGTAACCATATCAAAAAAGAAGTTAAAGTGGGAGAACCCGAAGGATAAATGCTGGGTTTGAGAATTTTCTTCTTACCTTGTATATGAACGCTTTCTACAATTTAATTTCCTTTATAACCACATTATATTAATTAATTTACAATTAAAGAAACTTCTATAAATTAATATATTTTATTATGGTATCATTAATTTATTTTATGGTCCTTTTAAATAGTTATAGATTTTAAAAACATTTTTCGAGAATGATCATTTTTATGGTTTTCTTGAGCGGTTCAAATTTATTCATAAGTTGAAGTTTGTGTAAAACATGGATAAACAACTATAACATATATTTCAGGATATTAATGATATTAAAAAATTTAAAATGATCTTATAATGAATTATATTATATACCAAGTTGATGAATCATTGGATAATAATTAAATGATGATTGTTTATTTGGCGGTTTTTCAACCACAACGGACTTGTTTTGTTAAATAATTTAGTAATATGTACATAAGTTAGTTCCAGAACATCAAATAGGACATAATACAAATAAATTATTCTGGTTCAACCATAAAAATTGTTTCATGACCAGATCTGAATGTAGAAATGGAAAAAAAAACATGTCATTCTTGAAGGTGATAGATTAACACCTCGCGAATAACGTTTTCCTCAACAAAATAAAAGGAAGAGGGAAAGGGGGTGGATGGTATAATATCCTATTAGTAACATAAAATTTAATTATATTTATGATACTGGAGTTACCATACCGTTTGGAAGAAGATAGGTAGGTAGATAATAATAAAAGAACTTGAAATTGAAAGAAATTTAAAGGAAAAGAAGGAGGGAAATTACCTCTTGAATCCTTCTCTTGAGATCCTTCTTAAGAGACCTAGGCATGCTCTCTTGATGAGATCAGAAGCCCTTGGACATGTGGTAGGGTCAAGGGAAGATTATTGGACAGATTTTAAACAAGTATTTAAGCTTGATAGGTGTGAGGAAAAGAGGGTGTGAAAGGTGCTTTTTATAGTGGAGGGGAGAGGGGTTTTCTTAATATAAAATTCATTAATTTATAATTTCTCTAAAAGATAAGGAATAGTTATTATATATTGACCAATAATAGTATTTTTATCATGTGATGTCGAAGCAAGTGGGCTTACATCATAAAAACATCATACATGACTTTATAATTAGCTTATTTAGCTTATTTTTGTAAATTATGGTATTTCACTATTCATCAAAAATTCAAGTATTTCTGAAAAATCCCAAAAATTCATCCCTAAAATTTTTTTACATTTATAATCTAAAAATTATGTCCATTTTTCAAAAATAAATTTCTAAATATAATTAATTTAATATTTATTTAAAATCATAATTTATTTGAAAAATACGGTTTTTAAAATTAAATTTTATTTTATAATGCTTTCAAAAATTATTTGAGATCTTATAAAATTATCATCAATCCATACGACATAGATTTTTTAATTTATGAAAATTTTTTAAGAAAATAAATTTTCTTTTAAATTAATTAAATAATTATAATTAATTATTTATGGCTTACAAAAATACCATTTCTTATAAGATGCCCAAATTTTATTTAATTATTCATGGGTAAGGTTTCTATTATTTTGGGTGATTTTTTATTCATATAGGTCATATTACTATTCATAAGGTTGTGTTACTAATCACCAAAAATTTTGTTGGTTTTATTAGACTCAAAAAATCATCTTGAACAGAACCATGTAAGTCGGATTTTCAAAATTCCAAACACAGAAGTGACAAACTTATGTTTAACGATCACATAGATCATAGCAGTTCATTATGTTGTGTTTTCATGTGATTTTAAGACATATTTTTTAGAAGTTAATTTCAATTTAAAAACTTTGGGTGGTTACATTCTTCCCCCTTATGAAATTTCACCCTCGAAATTTCACTTTACACAAACAAGTGAGGGTACTTCTCCTTCATCACCTCCTCTGGTTCCCAAGGTGCTTCTTCAAACTTTTGGTCCCTCCAAAACACTTGGACTAGGTGGGTTGTCTTATTTCATAGAACCTTATATCTCCAGTCCAGAATTTTTACCGCCTACTCCTCATAAGATATATCATCTTTCAGTTGTACCACCTCTGAGTTTAGTACTTGTGAGGGATCATGTATGTACTTCCTCAGAAGTGATACGTGAAACACATTATGAACTTGACCCATATTCAGTGGAAGTGCAAGATAATAGGCCACATATCTTATGCGGTCAAGGATTTCAAAGGGGCCAATGTACCTTGGGATTAGCTTCCCATTCTTTCCAAATCTCACAACTCTCTTCCATGGTGATATTCGAAGGAAGAATTTATCTCCAACATTGAACTCCAAGTCCCTTAGATGGTTGTAAGCATAGCTCTTATTCTGACTCTGAGTAGATTTGATGTGTTTCGGGATGACTTGAACATTCTCTATCATCTCTTGCACAAGATTGGGTCCAATTAGCTTTCTTTCTCCAACTTCATCCCAACATGTTGGAGTTCTACATCGTTTTCCATACAGAGCTTCATATGGATCCATCAAAATGATCGATTGGAAGCTATTATTGTATGAGAACTCAACCAATGGGAAATGATGATCTCATCCACCTTTTAATTCTTGAGAGAAGGCTCTAACCATAACATCAATCATCTGAATAGTCCTTTCAGATTGGCCATCGGTTTGGGGTGATAGGTCGTGCTGAAATTTAATTTAGTTCTCAAAGCATATTCAAGGCTCCTCAAAAATTTAAATATGAACCTTGGATCACAGTCAGAGAAAATTGAGAGTGGAAAACCATGCAGTCTCACTACTTCCTTCACATATATCATTGCAAGTTGTTCAAATGATATATCTTCCCAAATAGCAATAAAATGGGCAGTCTTGGTGAGTCGGTCAACCACAAACCATATCGCATTATTTTCCTTCGACATCTTTGGGAGCCCTGTGACAAAGTCTATAGTAATATTTTCCCATTTCCACATGAGTATAAGTGATGGCTGCATTATCCCTTTGGACTTTTTTCGCTTTTCTTTTACTTGCTGACATACCAAGAACCTTGAGATATATTCCGCAATCTCCTTTTTCATTTTATCCCACCAGAAGTGTTCTCGGAGATCACGGTACATCTGGGTACTCTCATTATGGATAGAGAATGTTGATATATGTTCATTTTCCAATATATCCTTCTTTATCTCAGGTGATGAAGTCACAGAATGTCACATTCCAAACTGAATCACACCATCATCGCCGATGTGGAACTCTTGAAGTTTCCCTTCCATTACTTCATTCACCCTCTTTTGTATCTCCACATCAACCCTTTGTTCTTCCTTAATCTTCTATTGTATGGATGGTTGTTCAATCATTTGGGATAGGTATGATGTATCCCCTATCCTTATGATTTCTAAATCCATTCATTGCATATCCATGAAGATAGGGTATTTCTCAATCTGTAACATGGATAGAGTAGAAGGTTTATTTCTACTTAGAGCATCAGCTACCTTGTTCTCCTTTCCAGGATGATAGTGAATAGAGCAACCGTAATCCTTGATTAGCTCTATCAATATAATTTGATGCTTGTTGAGCTCCTTTTGTGTGCATATATACTTTAGGCTCTTGTGGCCGGTGTATATGTCACACATCTCACCATAAAGGTAGTGCCGCCATATTTTCAAAGAAAAAATCACGGCTGCCAACTCTAGATCATACGTCGAGTAGTTCTGCTCATGGATCTTCAACTGTCGTGACGAGTAAGCTATCACATTACCATTTTTTATGAGTACACAACCCAATCCTTTCTTTGAAGCATCACTTTATATCACAAAACATTCTCCAATTTTTTCGTGTGTAGGTACAGGTGCAGTGATCAGCCTTCTCTTATCTCCTTGAAGCTTCCCTCACATTCTTCAGTCCAGAAATACTTTACCCCTTTCCTTTTTAACATAGTTAGTGGTCTTAACAATCGTGATAAATTTATCACAAAACATTGGTAGTACCCAACTAATCCAAGAAAATTATGTATTTTTGTGACACTAGAGGGACTAGTCCATTCCTTAATCACCTTTGTTTTTAAGGATCCATAGAAATTCCCTCACTTGTGATCAAGTGTCCCAATAATGTAACTAGCTTCATCCGAAAGACACACTTGCTGAACTTGGCGTACAACTTCTCTTTTCTCAATGTTTCCAACACAAGTATTAGATTTTCTTCATGTTCCTCCTTGCTCTTGGAGTAGATGAGAATATCATAGATAAACGCTACCCCAAATTTGTCGAGGTAATATCTAAAGACTCTATTCATCAAATCCATGAAGATTTTAGGGAAATTATTAAGTATGAAGGGCATCACCAGAAACTCATTGTGCTCATACCTTGTACGAATGGTAGTCTTTTGAATATATTCCTTCTTCACCTTTAGTTGATGATATCCAGAACAAAGATCCACCTTTGGGAAGTATTGATCTCCTCTTAACTGGTCGAACAAGTCATCAATCATTGGAAGAGGATACTTGTTCATTTTGGTGATCTTGTTGAGTTCTTGATAATCGATACATAGCCATATGGTTCCATCCTTCTTCTTCACAAAGAGCACTGGTGCACCCCAAGGTGATGCACTAGGTCATATGAAACCATTGTACAGATGCTCTAGTAGCTATTTCTTTAACTCCTCCAATTCGATAGGAGCCATCCTATAGTGACACTTTGAGATAGGATTAGCTCCGGGTATGAGTTCTATTGAGAACTCTACCTCATGATCTGGGGGAATTACGGGTAACTCTTTGGGAAATACATCACTGTATTCCCTCATGATGGGTATTTTCGCAAGGTTGGCACCTTTTTTTGACTCAACCATTTGGGTGAGGTAAGCTTCTTCATAGGTAATCAACACCCACATAGATGAAGGATTTTTCAAAGTAGATTCATGATCTTCCTTGAATTTTTAGAGGTCCATGGGATGGTTCAGAATATGAAAATATATTTCCTTTTCCTGATAGTTGATATGTGATCTATATAACAAGAGCCAATCCATTCCCATTATAGTGTCGAATTCCACCAAGGAATGTATTACAATATTTCCTGGAAGAATCTTCCCACATACTCTAATAGGAGAAGATTCAATCACTTGGGTTACAATGATTACACCACTTGGTGTTTCTATAGATATCCCTACTTCAAGGTTTTAGGGATTCGATTCTATAGTTCTAGAAAACCTTCAAGATATAACGGAATGTGTATAACTAAAATCAAATAAGGCTTTTTCAATTCTTGAGTTAATTGGAAGTGTACCTTGTATGACTTCATTATCTTTCTCCACTTCTATAGTAGTGATGGCATAAACCTTCCCTTGTTCCTCTGGATTTGGTGGCTGCTGATTTTGATTACCCTCGAGAACTCGAGGTTTTCTACATTGGATTTCATAGTGCCCTAGCTCCCAAAAATTGTAGCATTGAACCTTGAGTGGTTCTATCATTTCTTCCTCTATATTATACTTTTTTTATGTCTTTTCAACACTGTTAAGCAAGGTGTCCTTCTTTCCCACACTTGAAGCATTTCCCAGTCCCTGTGAGGTAGTTCATATGGTGCAACTTTACACATTTTTGGCATGTGGGTCATTGAGTTTTCTTCCCACCTTTGTCATTAGGTCCTCCATCTTGAAACTCTATCTTTCGTTTCTTATCACCATAACCATGGGATCATTATACAATCTACATATTCACTTTGAGAGAACACCGAACAACTTCTTCATAACTCCCAAAGTCTCTAATTACAAGAGCCTTTAGAAGGTGTGGTTTTAATTGACTAAATAATCTATCAAGTTTGCTATCATTGTTGATAAAAAACCCGAAGCATACCATGTAAGATTTGTGAAATTCGCTTCATAGTTTTTGACAGATTCACCTTTTTTTTGAGATCTATTAATTCTCTCTCTATCTTCGAGTGACGAGTTATTGGGAAATACTTGTCAAGAAACATTATCTTAAAGTCTTCCCATTCCATATCTTTAGTTTCCTATCTTGGCATGGTGTTCTTAATCAAATACCACCATTGATTGGCCTCTCCATATAGATGATAAATAACTAGTGTCACCTTCTTCATCTCAGAACAATGAAGCACAAAAATTATCTTCTCCATGGAGTTAACCCATTGTTCCACAACTAGTGGATCCTAGGAACCACTAAATGTCAGTGGTTGTTGCCGCATAAAATAAATGATAGCCAGTTGCTCCCCCTTGGTGAAGGAGGAAGTTACCCATTATTATGGGTATTGTTCCTAACCTAAGATAATTGTGTAAGAATCACCATGAAGTTTTTAACTCCACTTCCCAAATCATTGGGGCTGTCATTCAGGCAATCATTGCATTGGCCCTCGCAGGAGTTGTTGGCCAGGTTTCTCCAAGATCCCAACATTATCTAAAATAGAAAAGGTTAGAAAAAAACAAAAGTCAACAAGTCATGAATAACTTATAAATTTCACAATTTATACTACAAGAAATACATATGGGTTCCCTATGTAATGCTTCTTGTATACATATTTGTACTTAGTCTCATACTATAGATTTTCTCAAGGGTTCAAAAATCCTAATTCCAAAATTAACTAAACCTTTCCTCTTATACCAACTATAGAAAACCATCATTTTATTAATTAATATTACATCATTTTAAAGAAAAAAATATCATAGTATTACACATATAGGATCCAAATGTTTAGTGTCTTGGAAAAACTATGACTATACATAAAAATTACAACATCAAGCATAAAAATTTATTCAATTTCTACTTCTCCAGCTTCTTACTAGGACTTAACCTCTCCTTAGTATATGTAGCCACTTGAGGATATACATCAAAAGGGGTGAGTTAAAATCCCAGGAAGAGGATAGATCATAACAATGTAGCATGGGGTGAGCATAATCATAACATAGGCAAAGGATCTTGAACATGAGATGAAGCATAAATATAAGAATTGAAATGTGGCAATGCATAAAAATGAAACATTATGTCTTAGTAGTTAACTACCAAACATACTTATGAGCAATGCTATAATATTTTCCACGCATAATTTCACATTAAATAATGAGATTCCTCACTTTACCCAATGCATTAGAGCACTGTATAATTCCAGGTCCACCCGTCAAATTGAAACATTCATATTGCGCTATATAATTCTGGTTGCACCTGTCACATCATAACATTATCATTTATCATGCATGACACAATGAAAATATATAAAAATGGTAATAAATAACCCATTAAAAGGAATGGGTTTTATCTCATAAGAACCCATCCATAAACATTTTTTTCCCAAAAGAAAGAGGGAATAACATACAAGTTACAAGAACAGTCAACTGTGAATGAGAAGTAAAAGGTGTGTTCTCAAAAGAAGAGTTCTTTTGGAAAACATTTTGTTTGACATAAACACCATTGAAAGACATGTATTTCCCAAAAAAGTAAAGATAACGATGAAAAAATAATTTTTAAGGTGTAACCATATCAAAAAAGAGTGAAAGTGGGAGAACCCGACGGATGAAAGTAAGGTTCGAGAATTTTCCCCTTACCTTGTATCTGAACGCTTTCTTCACTTTAATGTCATATATAACCATATTAGATTCATTAATTGACAATTTTAGAACCTTATATACATGAATATGGTTCATTATGGTTTCATTAAGTTATTTTATGGGAATTTGGATGAGTTATATAGTTTAAAAACATTGTTGGGGAATGTTCATTTTTATGGTTTTCTTGAGTGGTTCTTATGTTTTCATAAGTGGAAGTTCGTGTAGAACATGGATAAACATCCAGAACATATATTTCATGTTATTAATGATATTAGAGGATTTAAAATGATATTATAATGAATTATATTATATACCAAGTGGATGAATCATTGGATAAGAATTAAATTATAATTGTTTGGGATAATTTGGGCGGTTTTTCGACTACAACGAACTTGTTTTGTTTAATCATTTAGTAATATGTACATAATCTAGTTACATAACTATAAATATGAAATAATAAATATAAAATATTCTGTTTTAACCATAAAAATGGTTTCATGACAATATCTTAAAATATAAATGGAAAAAAGAAAACATGTTGTTCTTTCAGGTGATAGATTAAAACCTCCTGAACAACGTTTTCTTTTATAAAATAAAAGGAAGAGGGAAAGGGTGTTGGATGGTATAATATCCTATTAGTATCATATAATTACATTATATTTATGATAATGGAGTTACCATACCATTTTGAAAAAATATAGGTAGGGATGGAAAAAAAGAACTTGAAATTGAATGGAATTTAAAGGAAAAGGAAGGAAATTACCACTTGAATCCTCCTCTTGAGATCCTTCTTAAGAGACCTAGGCTTGGTCTTTTGATGATTCCAGAATCTCTTAGACGTTGGGTTGGGGCTAGGGAAGATTCTTGGGTAGATTTTAGAGAAGTATTGAACCTTGAGATGTGTGAGGAAAAGAGGGTGTGAAGGGTGGTTTTTATAGTGGAGGGGAGAGGGGTTTTCTTAATATAAAATTCATTAATTTATTATTTCTCTACAAGACAAGGAATAGTGATTATTCCTTGACCAATAATAGTATATTTATCAAGTTATCCCGAACCAAGTGGTCTTACATTAGTTTAACGTCATACATGACTCTATAATTCTCTTATTTAGCTTATTTTTGCAAATTATGGTATTTCACTATTCATCAAAAATTAAAGTATTTCAGAAAAATACATAAAATTCACCCCTACCATTTTTTAACATTTAGAATCCAAAAATGATGTCCATTTTTCACAAATAAATTTATAAATATGATTAATTTAATATTTAATTAAAATCATAATTTACTTGAAAGATGCAGTTTTTTAAATTAAAACTGATTTTTTAATTCTTTCAAAAATTACTTGAGGTCTTATAAAATTATCTTAAATATAAAAGACATATATTTGTTAATTTATGAACACTTCTTAATAAAAAAATATTTTCTTTTTAATTAATTAATTAATTACAATTAATAATTTATGACTTACAAAAATACAATTGCTTATAAGATGCCCAAAATTTATTTAATTATTCATGGGTAAGTTTACTATTATTTTGGGAGATTTTCTATTCACAAGGGTAATATTACTATTCATAAGGGTAGTTTAATATTCATAAATGTAGGTTAATATTCATAAGGGTATGTTACTATTCACTAAAAATTATGTTGGTTTTATTAGACTGTAAAAATCATCTTGAACACAACCGTATATATTGGATTTTCGAAATTCCAAACACCGAAGTGACAAACTTATGTTTAAAGGTCACTTAGAGCTTAGTATTTCATTATGTTATGTTTTCATGTAATTTTATGAAATATTTTTAAGAAGGGATTCCATTGAAAAACATTGGGTCATTACAATGTGGATAAAAAATTGATAAATAGTGTATTGGATAGATTATATGGTCAAGACCTACCTCCAACACAAAAAACAGATGTTTTAAATATTTTCATCCTGAGACTTTAAGTTTACTCCCTTTTTATACTTTATTTTCCACCACGGTAATTTGTTTTCTATCCTATAAAATAAAACATTTAATCCAAAAATAATAATCTTAATAAAAATTTGAAACTTATAATTATAAATATAAAATCCAATTTATCAAATAAATACCCAATTTTTGTTAAAAAAAATATAACACAAGTGCATGTAATGTGGACAACACTACTTTTAACCTTATATAAGGTAATTAAATTTTATTTTCTTAACTGGTATTTATGACAAAAAATTAATTTAAAAGAATTACAACATATTAATTATTCTTTTTGAAAATATGTAATCAAACTTATCAAATTAAATTCGATAAAGTGGAATAACATAATTTAAAATTAAACCCTCCAACGTGAAAAAAAACAAGTTTTCAAAGAGAAAATGCTCCAAATTTTACAATGTTTTTATATCAAAATTCAATCTAAAAATAATTAAAATGACCTATATTGGTTTAATAGATATATAATTGGAATAATTTTTAAAAATATTTGGAAATATATTTTAACCTTGTAATCAATTTAAATGAAAAGGTAGTTTTTAATTAAATTTTAGTATTTTCACTATTCATCAAAAAATGAAACTTTTCAGAAAAATACCAAATATTCACCCTAAAATAATTTTAATTTTATAATTTTAAAACATAATTTCATTTTTTCAGATAAATTTTCTACAAGTTGTAAAAATTATTTTCAAATTATGTGTGAAAATATTTACTAAACTTTCTTTTTGAAAAAATATAGTTTTTCATGAAAATTTTATTTTTCTTTTAAATGATTATTATTATATTTATAATCCATATATATCTATAATAAGCATAATTTAGAGAGTAATATTCATACATAACAATTTAATGGTAATGTTAAAATGGTACACTATATTATAGTTCATTTAGTCTTAGGGTTTCCTATTTCGCAAGCTATTGAAGAGATTAAATTTATTGAAATATATTTCATGGGTTTTTTAAGATCGGTGTTTAATATAGTGAAAACAATAAAATTCCACATATTATTTTAGACTTTAGGGATGTTATATTTTCTATTTTACCAAAAACGTGAAGGCACTATTTGTTTTAATTTGTATGAAATGAATAGAATTTCATGCCATCATGACCACTCAATATTTTAAAGATTATTTATAAGTTCAAAAAGTTATTTTTAAATAAAGTTATTTTAAATATATTTTATTACATTTATTTTTATAAATATTTTCAATGTAAAATGGATAATTTCCTCAAAAAAATATAGTGACAATTTTACTGTATGTTTACTCATCAATAATGACAACCCTTTATTTTATATATACTCTACTGGGGATATGATGTATTGGTATGGTCATTATTCTTTTTTTGGTTGGGTTATTATTATTTTTACCATTTATAGTATGGAAGTTTACTTCGTTCATTTTTTGTAGAAATTAAGTTCCCTTGAATTATTCAATTTCTTGTAATAATGGAACATTAAATTTCCCCGAATATTCTTATTGTTTAGCATGGATAATATTTTTTACTTAAACTATATCTCACTTCATCATATGGTTTATTACTTTAAAATTTATTTGATTGAATAGGCAAATATTTGTAATCAATTTTCTTTCTTTAATATGGATATTTAATTGTAAAGAATACATTTCATGAATTAAATTGATTATTAAATATATGAAGAATTATTTGAACATGAAAATGTGGGTTGGGTCATTTTATATATCCCCTCGATGCATCATTATTCTCTTGATATGAATTAGTTGGATAGCCTTAGAAAAATGGGGTTCTAGTGTATACATACCAATCAGTTTTAAACTATCTTGAAGAAGGTCTTGACAGTAGAATTTTTCATGATGCCTGAGATCATAACATCTAATAATTATGAATTTCCTTCATTCATAATTCACTACTTATTAACCATGTTATTTCCACAATTATATTATCTCTAGATTCATTTATATCTCAATTTATTGATTAAATAGCATGTGTTTTTAGCTATTTACCTTTCCAAAATTATTATTCCTTATCCCGTTATGACAGTCAAGTTATCGATTAAATGGAATTTTTGTTTAGTTATTTCACTTTACATATAGATTATTCATTATCTAATTATGAAAATAAAATTATTTAAATGGCATGTATTTTCAGTTATTTACATTTCTCTTTTATTTATGCTTATTGATTCATGATAGCTTCCATCGTACTTAACCCTTACCGAGCATTTTATCCAACCAATATTTTGTTTCCTATCTTATGATTCCATGATAATTTCTATGATTAATATGTAATTATATTCTAGATATAATAATTTTATTCTCATAAAAAATTATTTAATAATTTCTAATTACTAATATAATATGATAATCATGTATATATCAAGTTTACAAAGACTACTAAACTATTCATCCCTTTAAGATGTAATTACTTATATCTTATGACTATGTAATAAAGTAAGGCACCTATTCTGGGTTACTAGGGTTGGATTCATTAAACTTTTATACTCTATATTTTCAACTAGGACATTATCTCATTCTTAGAGGACTGGTATGGAATTTAACTGATGAAAAGAGTTTTAATCTAAATATTTTTTTATGATAATTATTGAAATATAATTAAAAAATTAAATATCTATATATATATAAGTTAATTCCCTTTTATAAAACAAATATTACATAATTTTAATTCTAGGGGAATAGATATTGTGTATGTATTTGAGTGATCTGGTTTTAACCATGATTTGGACTTAAATCATTTTTGAGTCTCAAGGTATTGAGTACCTTAAAGGGGTAAAATGGAAATTTTAACCTATTCAAGTACCTTGAAGAAATCTCAAAATATTTTTTTATATCATGTTGTTATTATTACACTTAAGTTGAAATTTGGGGCAATTTTGAGTTAGTGGAATATTATTTGATATTTAATATTTATGAAATAAATATATATTTTTTCCATGATTGACAAGGTTGATATCTTATTAAGGGATCCCCTAATGGTAATTCTAAAATTGTGGTTGTTTTTTGAATGGGGGGTTTATCTATATAGTGTGTAATATACTCTTTTTCATGGTTCCTAGGATTAGATAATTTAATTAAATTTAAATAATAACCGATTTCAATAAATTAAAAATTATAAATACCCTATTTTTCTCCTAAATTTGGGTTATCCACTTGAGATGGAAAAACCAAAAAATTTATTAGAAAATATCTTGGGATCTTTTATTCGTATTGGATCCATGTATCATATATTAGATGTGAATTTTTATGGAAATGATGAATAGTACTTTGAAGTGTTCATTATTTTCCATAAGATAAGAAATTTAATTATATTTCACCTTGTTCTTTTGGAATTATTGAATTTTACGTTATTTTATAATAAATTACTATTACTGTAGAACATTAACAAAGTAAAATTTATTATTAAATTCATCATGATTGTTATTTTAATGAATTTTATCTTGATGATTTAATGATGATTTCTTTCTTATTATCTTTTTAGTTCTTCCTTGATCATTCTAATTTACTAGAGAATGCATCATTAATATAATCATGGTTGACTAAACTCTCATCGGCACTAATTACTTAGATATTTCATTTCCTATTCTCTTTATTTTGATGCAAATTCAATATTGGGCATTTAATTGGAAGGAATATCCTTGTTGGGAGCCTAAAATGTGGTTTGGATTTGTGTTAGATTAATATTAAAAGATGGTAATAATTATGGTGGTGTTGCGAATGACCAGTGTCAAGTGATGTGGTTGTGATCGATTGGTAATAATGATGGTGGTGGTTGGGATAGGGTTCGAGAATGGTTATTATGTGAAAACAAACAAAGATAATGGGACAACCCTATGGACATGTGGTAGTGATGGGATGTGTGTCATCAAGGTCCCAAAACTATGTTGTGTCAGGAGAAATGGAAGTGACATGATTTTTTATGGTTTAAAGGTGAGGTCACTTATCTATGGTACATATGATGGAGAAAACTACATTATGCAATGTGTTGTAATTGAAACACACATTGTGTATAGGAATAATTTTGACATTATGTTTTTTGTGTTCCATTAAGAATGGATAAGAATATAACTCCCTATAATATATTGTTTATCTCCTTTTGAATTGAAGCTATAGTTACACCAAAAAAATTAATATAACCCGAGGTGTGACTATGAGTCAGGAGAATGTTCTTTGGAACCACATTTCCTAAGGTATATCATAGTAGAAACTTTTACACCTCGTTCAGAATAAATTTCATGTGGTTTTAAATCATTCCAAGTTTATAATACAAAACATAAGATGTTCCATGTTATATTCCTAGGGCATCCCATATAGTCTACACATACTGTGGACACTAGGACATACTGCTTAGTTTAGAACAACACAAATTTTGTATCAATTATTACATTACCAAGCATCTTATGATTCCCATACACTAGGTCTGTTAATTGGATATACCATTTGGATTGAATATACATATAAAAATGGTGGTATAACATTATAAACCACTATCTAAGGCTCACATTCAATGTCTAGAAGAGTTTATCTCATGCACTATGACACCTCTAGTGTTTTCTATTTCTTCTCACTCGAGTTTCAAAATCTGACAAATAAATAATTCATTATTTTATATATTATATATAAATATTAATATAATGATCTTCTTAGGTATATAACACCATTTATGAATTTTTATCTGTAGTTTGAAGATCAAAGCTCTATAGAGAAAATAATCAAATTCAAGCAATAAATTCAAAGTGGACATGGGGTTCATGTAATAACCTAGAAAAAATTATGATAGGACATGGGACCCCTATATAAATCATTAATTCATTACCAAACTAATGTTATTGGGTGTGGGTCATCCATAATAAACAATTCGAGCATCGGGACAGTACTCTTTCATTTCTAATAAGGTATGGATCCCCTATACTATAGTCAGATTCAACACTCTCCCTTGAGAGGGGTGAAAGTTCGACATCCATTTGATTTTTTTCTCCCTTAATAAAATTTTTCCCTTGATGATGTTTGGGTCATATATAGGGTTTAATACTTATTTAATGAAAAAATGATTCCTTGTTGAATTGTGGGTCCTCTATATGTTTCTTGATTGGATATGTGGAAGTTATGTGGTTTGGGTAGTTCATGTGGTGGGAGTCTTGTGAAATCTTAAAGTGTTCTTAGTTTCTTTCCACATATAACATTCATCTAGTTTGATGAATTTTGGATTTAGGGTTTTTTTGAAACATTGGGTATCTCTAGATTCCTTAAAGATATGATCCTCCATGAATCTAAGCTATGAAGACTAATGTTCTTTTATGATCCACGGTTCTATTGATTTTAATGAATATTTTCCACTTTTGGGATTCTTCTTCAAATTTACATTGATTATTGGATCTATTTTGACTTATTTTCTCCTCTTTACTTTATCTTTTTAAGTCATCCTATTTGGTATATTTATGAGAACCCCTACAAAGGACGTGTACACACACATGTTGTGTCTATGTAGATAATGTATAGTTTTAGGGTGACCTTAGTGGAAGTGGACCTAGAGGAGTTGGTAATGTATATGTGATATGGAACTCTAGTATTGATTACTATAAAGGATGTAGTTAGTGATCAATTAATGTGACCTCATAGGTATGATGTTTTTCCCTTTGTAATTTTTCCTCCACTCTTAGAGTCTATGTGTAATATAATGTTTATTACCATAAAGTTGGCCAATGTGGTGTTTTTTTGTTTTATGTATCATAAATTCATTATTATAAAGTTGAAATATACATATATTTATTTATAGGTCTGGTTGATTAGGTCCTATTTTAGAGATTCATTTCCATTTCAGGTTCTAAGAGGCTAAGGCCTCTCATGTATTTTATGCATTCATTGTTCTATTGAAAAGACCCTTATCTATTGTGTAACATCCAATGTAAATAATGAATATAAAATTTTTGTATTTATTAATATTTTTTAATTAAATATTAATTTTTATTTCAAGGGGATTCTATGTCTGATAGCGTACTAAATACTCAACAATGGGTTTCTTTGAAATCTTACATTGCACACAACTTTGAGTTATATCATAAAATAATATAACAATATTATTATTTTTAATGGTAGTCAACACCTAGCTATCATTTTGGTGGTAATGGACATAACTAACTAAAATATTATTACACATGTTTTTTAAATGTTCTTACTATTATCCAATATATTTTAGAGGCTTAAAATAATAATGTGTCCAATTTTAAGCATTAAATACTCTAAAATTATTTAAAAGGCTGATTTACCACCTTTTGGTGGCGAACCATTTTTTAAATATAGTTTTTGTCAGTTTTATATGTTCCATTTGAAAAAATAAACTTCTTCTTTAGATGTGGGACATAAAAATTTACTTTGGGTAAATTTTTGGTATTTTTCTGATAAAGTTCATTTTTATGAATAGTAAAAATACTACATTTTAATTCAAAACTGCATTTTAATATAATTTATTTATATTATTAGATTGTACTTTTAATTGGTTTTAAAGTTTAATTTGATTATATTTTATCCATTTAATCCAATTTGGGTCATTGTAAGTCATTTAACATTGAAATTGACGATGAAAAATTGTCAATCTTTTGATAGTTATTATTTCTTTAAAACACGATTTTTGGTTTTGACAAAGGGAATTAATTTCAAATTAATTGCTACAAATTATGTGTTTTTAATTTGGAAAAATAGTTTCCATATTTGGAATCGGGAGGTCCAAATTGTTTAAATAGTTAACTTTTATTTTTAGACATTACGAATAGTTACTTCAGTAAATATTTTATTTACCATTGTAAAAGGGTAAATCTGGTAAATAAGGGTGAAAAATAATATTATTATAATATTAAATTACACTAACACATGTCATAATCCTATTGTATGATACATGTTTGACCATGGGAATCCTTGGGTCGATTTTGGGACCCCATAGATTCACTTGTAAGTGAAAATGACATTTTATAAAAATTAATTTAAAGTTAAAGAAAATGTAACATAAACATATATTGTTTAATAAAACAAATTTTATACGGGGTTATATAAATGATATTTTCAACTATAAATAATCTTTATAAATATAAAAATAATTCCTAAATCATGGTATTTTATTTATAATTTTTATACATTAAATAAATATATATATTTATGACACAATGATGATGTGATTATTACCCCAATAATGAATGTTTTAAATAAATGAGATTATAAATATTAAAATAATTTTTTGGGGAAAATTTTAATTTCAAAAACTAATTTTATGGATGTTTATGACTTGTTATATTTTAATTAATGATGTTTTTCTAATTGATAATGTTTTTATGAATTCTTGAAATGTGATGATATGAATAGTATAAAAATTGACATAACTATGTTTTCAAATCAATTAATATTTTATTAAATGATAAAATAGTCCTAAAAACGAGAAGAGGCAGTAAAAGTTAAATAATTTAGCAATGGGTTAAATAAAAAACATAAGGATTAAAAAATATCCAAAACTAGTCCAATTCTTATTTTAAGAATTTATTTCAACTTATATTTATCTTAATTTAGAATTTAATGAGTTTTGGACCTTTTGAAACAAAAAACAATTATAATAAATAATATTTTCAAGCATTCGTAACGAGCCCCTCCTCCCCCTTATAAAAGGCCATCACCTCGAGCCATTACTCACAACTCTCAAGAATCCTGGCTCATCCGAAGTCTACTCTAATAAGCTCCCAACATCCCTATATTCCTCTTATAAGCTTTCCCCAAGGCAGAATTCAATTTAATAAATCTGTTTGGTTCAAACTAGAGGCAGTTACCTGATTTAAAGGTAAAGTCTTCTCTCAAGTTCTTTTCTTTTATTTTCTTTCTCCACTCCATATGTTCTTTTTATTATTTTTTTACAAAAAAAAGTATCCTAAATACAGTATTTATTTATAATAATTATTCTAACTACACCTACACCCACCTCTATTTAATGGATATGACCATACTATTTCTATGGACGACGAACTACAGCCTCACGAAATGATGGTTTTTCAATTATCTCCTACCGCCTATCATGGTGATCATTATAATAGAAATAAAATTTTATATGATATATATGATATTTATTTTATCTCTGTTCTTATATATTTATTATTTATAACATAATTTTATGCTTTTCGTGTTTTATGTATATGTTAATTTCATTTGAGGAAGTGAGGATTACCGCCCCCTCAAAGTGATATGACTCATTCATACCATACACGGAACATATAAATGATGGTGTTAATGAAATAATGTAACATATATAGAGTATTATATTATAATTTAATTATAATATACCTATGTATCATTTGTTTTTCACTCCTTTAAAAATGAAAAAAAATCCATGAAAGTAGTGTCCATGCGTACGTACAGCTTACCGTCTCCATGAATGGTATATTTCATTTCTTCTCTCCAAATGTTATGGAATATTATAAATACTTATATAATGTATATATATGATATATATGATATATATATATATATATGAATAATATTCTAGAGATAATGGTCTTTTTACCACATGGACAATTTTTTAATTATAATAAGTTCATTTTTCACTCAAGTTCCGAACATCAACAAAATGTCCGATATGAACTCAAAGAATTAACTAATTGTTATTACAAGGTAATAAGTAATAAAAAAGGAATAATAAACATAAAAAATGTTCTGAATCAATAAAAAATTTACTTAAGCCTATTATTCTGGAAATTAAAGAACGAACGAGTCAAGTCGGACACGAGGTAAGGGAACTTCATTACCCAATTTCTATTCTTTGGGTTAATCTTATAATTAAATATTATGTCATGCTATGATTATGTAATAAATAAGTAATGATCTATTTTATTTAAAAATTGATCTCTGTAAAGGAACCTTTCACCATACTCTTTTAGTCAAAGACTTCTTTTATGTCATGTCTTTTGATTTATATTTTCTTATGTTCTGATATGTTATTATATATCCTCGTTGTCGTAAATTTTATGTCCAAGTGATGAGAGAATATTTTTTCTCCAATCAACTCATTTTCTTAATTTTAATGTGACGTCATTAGGCTATAGAATTTTTATAAGGGACTTCGTCTCAGTCTCCTTTAATTGAGGCATATCTTGATATTGTGCACATTTATTATCTTATAAGGTGTATATCATACCCTTTCACATATTATATCATGAATCTCCTAATTATCATGATATAATAGGTTTCTTTTAATTTTATTCTTTAATTATTTTAATTTAAGTATTTTCTCAAGTGGTAAGGGAATATTTAATTAAAACATTGTTTTAGATGTTTTAATGATTTAATCTTATAAATATCTCTCATTAATGTCCATGTTTTCAAAATAGTTTTAAGGATTTATTTATATGGACATTAATGATTTAAAATTTTAATTACTTTAAAAGTTTCAAATTGGTATGGGACACAATGATTCAAAAATATATTTATTAAATGTTTTAAATGGTATTAAAAATGGTTTTTAGAAATAATTTATTATTTCAATGTCTTAAAATTTTATATTGTGATTGAAATGTGGAAATGTTATCTTTCCTTTATGATTAATCATTTCGTATGATTGTGCTATGGTTCTTGGGAATTGTTTACATATACAGGTGGTTCTGTGATAAACCTAGGTTGGGTGATCCTGAGATAACTCTCCAATGCGTTGGGTAACGTGACGGAGGTAAACATTAATAATTATCCTAAGATATTAAGAGAATGTACTGTGAAAGGTATTCCAAATTTAACTCCCTATGTAGTTGTGAAATATATAATGTAAGTATGTTATGGATTCCACAAGTTAAATTTATGACTTATTATTTCTATGTGATATTCATAAATCTTATTATTTTGCAAGGTATGTTAAATAGATTATGTTTTTAGATTGAAAAGTATGATTTATTTGATTTGTATGTATTCATGGACTAATAATTATTTCCTTATTTTATATCCCCTACTGATATTTTTATTCTCATCCCATGTTTTTTAAATGTTTTCCATAGGACATAAATATGAATAGGTTCAAGGATGGGATCAATGAAAAGGCATGTTTTCAAAAACATGGAACTAGACATGTTTCTTTTTTAAGAGTTTTTATTTTATGAAAAAATGGATACCGAGTAGAAGTGTCTACTTATAATATTCAAGTTGTTACGTATAAGTTGTGACCTAATTCTCTAAATCTCTAAACATGAAATGATTATCAATTTTAATTATTAACATAATTCAATATTAAGTAATGGTCAAGGTTGGGGCCTTATAGTTGGTATCAGAGGTCAGTTTATACAACTTAAGGGATTATGGGTTTTTGTTAGACACATTGTTAGTCTCTATGTCTACTCCTTAAGTTAAATACTTATTTTGTAAATTTTTTAGATCAAGTAAATTCTTTTACAAATGGAAGTAGTAGGATCTAAAACAACATTCCAATCTCTTCCTGATAACTTTCTTACAATAATTATTGCAAAGTCGTGTACAAATGATTCTCAAACATTTTCTAACTTATAACTCGTGTGAAAGAAATTGTTTGAGATATCAAACACCTCTACTATACCTCGATAGCATCATGAATCATGGGTTTCATTTACTCATGTCATATTTTATCAATATTCTCATATTTTTAAGAAATGTAAATATTATCAAGGAATTTTTCAAATATTTTACCTTATCACAAGATTTTGAAGTATATTATGATTTTGAAAAAGGTGTTGAAGAAGGAGACCCTTACGAAACCTATTTATATTTTCATTTAAATTATAGTATATCATCACATACATAGGGTATTTTAAACGGACAATTGATTGATTGTTTCAACTCAAACTCGGTCCGACTGTTTTATAGAAATCAAGTTTTATAAGATTTTTTGAAATTATTTGTTATACATGATAATTTTCCAAAACTATTTTTTTGTGAGCACCCATTTGACCCAAGTTGTATGAGTTGTATTTGGATAAAAGAAGCAGATGATTTTTTATGATATCTAAATCATTGTTACAATGCATGAACCATCTATCTACATGAACAATATAATGATGAAACCAGGTGGACACCATGATCAAGGTAAGATGTTCTTTCCTTGGAAAAAGGTTTATTTTATGGGGGTAAAAATATCAACATATATAAGTCTTTATGAATTAATATATTGAGGTCATTATGACTTGGGATGAAAATGATAGGTACAATACAACCATTGAGGATAAATCATGTTAGGGTTATTTTTGAGTTTTATACAAAGAGACAACACGCAGGATCTATGACAACCCCATTGCCTCTGGAAAGGCCACATGAATTGAACCCACAACCGAAGGGCGACAAGGGAACATCACCTACCACTGGCATACAAGAAGCCGCTGGTTAGTATAACTTGTTATTTTTAGTTAAATGATTTTATGGATCAATAATAAGTTGATTTTGGGAACTTATGTTTTATAAAATGGATATCCTTAGTATAGGAAAATGATTTGATGATTAAGTGATAAATTTTATTTTAGAAAACTTTATCTATTTGTGAACATTTTATGCCTAAGTAAAAAAGAATACTATGGGATTTTATTTGTGGAGTAATGGATTAAAATTTTATTTTGGAAGAATGTATTTTTTTATTGTAGAAATATGGAGATTTGGGTTATTTGTGGAAATTTTTAACCTATCATAGAGAATATATGATTAGGTTAATTACTTTTCATTATGTGCCTTTAAAAGTTACCAATATATTATTTAGATATTAATGTTAAGATTTTTGTGGAAGACTATGTTATCAAATCCTTATGAGTTTTGGGTTTCAATCTTAATTGGATAAAATTTAGAGAATATTTTGAAGGAAAATATTGTACTGAATTCAGTTTGTTGAACATTAGGTATTTTTTGTTCAATTTTGGAGATTAAGAGTAGTATTTCTTTTTATAAAATATTATCCTTTTGGGGATTATTTGATCTTTTACTTACCATTTTGGTTTTGGATAATGTCTTAAGATACGGGAAATATATAGTTCATCTTTTTTAGATTATGTGATTCTCTAGAAGTTGATTCAATCACTTATGTTGTGAAAAATTCATATTTAATACTCATTGTTTGGAGAAAATATGAGTTTTTAGTAGAAAATTATTAATGGATGAAACTCTACTTGAAAAGTAAGAATATTTCCTTAAGTTCTTATTGTATATCATAAATAAATTCTCCAACTATACCAAAGGGAACTTAAAAAGACATTGTTCGCTTACTTTTCCTACTGGGGAATCAAAGATCATTTAACCTATCACAAGTTTATGGGTTTTTTGTTGTTAAATTTCTCCTAGTCATGTTTATATCACTCTTTATCAGAACATGACACTTAGTTCCTCGTTTATATTTATTTTTTCCTACATGGAATCCTAGTTTGGGTTATCTTGGGTGACCTTTGTAATTCTATTTCTTTCTTTTAAAGTGATAGTTTTATTGACTATTTTTGGATGTGGTACTTCAAATGAAGTTTCTGAGTCCAATTTTAAATTTGTGAGGATGCAATTCCCAAAAAGGAGGAAGAATGTAACATCCCAGGTAAATAAAGAATATGAAATTTATATATTTATTAATATTTTTGAATTAAATATTAATTTTAATTTCAAGGGGATGTTATGTCTGATAGCGTACTCAATACTCAACAACAGGTTTCTTTGAAATCTTACATTGCACCCAACTTTGAGTTATACTGAAAAATAATGTAATAATATTATTATTTTAAATGGTTGTTAACGCCTAGCCATTGTGTTGAATGGAATTAAAATGACTAACTATAATATGATTACACATGTTATTTAAATTTTTGTAATTTTATCCGATAAATTTTAGAGGCTTAAAATAAGAATGGATCCAATTTGAAGCACGAAATACTCTAATATTCCTTACAACGTAGATTTACCATCTTTTGATGGAAACCCATTTTTAAATCTAGTTTTTTCACTATTATATATTCCATTTGACAAAATAAACTTATTCTTTATAATTGGGACATAAAAATGCAATTTGGGTAAATTTTTGTTATTTTTATGATAAATTTAAGTTTTTATGAATAGTGAAACATACTGCATTTTAATTCAAAACTGCCTTTTAATATAATTTGTTTATATAGTTATATTGTTATTTTTATTGTTTTTAAACATTAATTTGATTGTATTTTAACCATTTAATCCAATTTTGGTCAATCAAAATAATTTCACTTTGAAATTGAACATAATCCAGTGTCAATATTTTGA
Organism: Viscum album; assembly: GCA_963277665.1. Taxonomy (NCBI): domain Eukaryota; kingdom Viridiplantae; phylum Streptophyta; class Magnoliopsida; order Santalales; family Viscaceae; genus Viscum; species Viscum album. Next base: position 1,765,013,854 of record OY728121.1, on the reverse strand, counting down.
TAGTTATTATTTCTTAAAAACACACTTTTTGGTTTTGACAATGGGAATTAATTTTAAATTAATTTTTAAAAATTATATGTTTTGAATTTGGAAAAATGGATTCCAAATTTGTAATGAGGAGGTCTAAATTGTTTAAATAGGAAACTTTTATTTTTAGACATTATTAATAGTAACTTCATTAAATATTTTATTTACCATTGTTAAAGGGTTAATATGATAAATAAGGGTAAAAATAATATTATAATAATATTAAATTAAACTAACAAATTTTGTAATCCTATTGGCTGATACATTTCCGACCATGGGAATCCTTGGGTCAATTTTGGGACCCCATGGAGCCACTAGTAATTGAAAATGATATTTTGTAAAAATTAATTTAAAGTTAAGTAAAATGTAACATAAACATATATCATTTAGTAAAATAATTTTTATATAGGTTTAGATAATTATTATTTTCAATTATAAATAATAATTAGAAATATAAAACTATTTCCTATATCATTATATTTTATTTATAATTTTTTTTCATCAAATAAATAATTTTATTTATTCCACAAAGATGATGTGATGATTACCTCATTAATGAATGTTTTAAATAAATGAGATTATAAATATTAAAATAAATTTATTTTGAAACTTTTTATTCCATCCTAGAATTTTATGGATTATTATGATTTATTATATTTACATTAATGAAGTTTTTCATAATTTATCAAGTGGTTATGTATTTTTAAGATTTCATGATATGAATAGTATAAAAATTGACATAAATAAGTTATTAAATAAATTAATATTTTATTAAATGATAAAATAGTTCTAAAAATCTAAGATTAAACTGAATGGAATATGTGATGTTAAAAATTCCATTAATGATCCATTTTGGGTCTCTTGGAATCTTATAGTAAATATACTAACCATATAATATGAATATACCGGAAGACACGGTAAAAGTTAAATAAGTTAACAAAGGGTAAAATAAAAAAATATTAGGATTAAAAAATATCTGAAACCTTTCAAATTATTATTGAATGATTTTATTTCGAATTATATTCATCTTATATTCTAATTTATTGAGTTTTGGACCTTTTGAAACTGAAAATCATTTTATAATAAAATAATGTTTTCAAACTTTCCTAAAGAGCCCCTCCTCCCCCTTATAAAATGCCATCACCTCTATCCCATTACTCACAACTATAAAGAATCTTGATTTATCTAACCTCTACTAAAATAATCTCCCAACATCCCTCTATTCCTCTTAGAAGCATTCACTTAGGAAGAAGGATATTTAAGAAAGCATTTTGATTCAAATCAAAGGGAGTTACCTGATTTTAAGGTAACGTATTCTCTCAAGTTCTTTTCTTTTATTTTCCTTCTACACTCCCTATGATAATTTAATTATTTGTTTAAATAAAAACACTAGTATCCCTAATATACTAGGTTTTTTTATGAGAATTATTCATACTGCACTTCCACACACCTCCATCTAGTGGATATGAACTTGCTCTTTCTGTGGACAGCGAACTACTGCCTTAAAAAACGATGATTGTCAATTATCTCCTACTGCCTCTCATGGTGGCCATTATGATGAAACTAAAATTATATTTCATATTTATTTTATCTCTATACTTCTATAATTCTAATTTATAACATACCATTAATCTTTTCATGTTGTATATATAGAAGAATTTCATTTTAGGAAGTGCTGACTACCGCCCCCTCAAAGTGATATGACTCGTTCATACCATACACGGAACATATAAATGATGGTGTTAGTGAAATTATGTAACTAGAAATGTTTATATTTTTAAATAGTTTTTATTTTATGAAAAAAATGGATACTGAGTAGAAGTTTTTACTTTTAATATTCAAGTTGTTATGTATAAGTTATGATCTAATTCTCTAAATCACTAAATCTGAAAAGATCCTCAATGTAAATTATTAAATAATTCAAGATTATGTAATGTTTAAGGTTGGGGCCTTACATATTAGAGATGATATTGGGCTTAAAAACTCTTCTTGTAATAAAATTAGGTAAGGTCCCAGGAGTTTTCCCATGTTAGAGTAGTGTTAGAGCGGTTTAATTCTTGGGATAATGCTTAGAGAAATATGCCTTGTAAGAATTGGTTTAGAAATTTAGGGAAGCAATGTGAAGGGGTTATTTAGGTTGTTTATCGGACCTGGTAGACCAAAATAGGTATAGTTTCCAACAAATCCTTTTTCTAGAACATTGGTATCCTACTATTAGACCTAAAACTCTTAAAAATCAATTATAGGTTATAATTAAGTTATTTATGGAATTATACAGTGATCAATCATGATCTTTCAGGACCTCTTCATGTCATATCATCTAAATATTTTATATTAACAATTGGTTCATCCTGTAAATTAAAGGATTCCTCTCGTAGATATCCATATCATATTATGACATAGGACTGTAATGATAAGTTCTTGATACTCTCTCTACAAGAAAATAGGGCGATGAGTAAATGATCCATGTGTTTAAGTGGGAGTTACTTATTCCCTATGATTAGATGGTATAGCTTTCAATAATTGTACTTAGTGTAAATCTTCCCATTGAGAAAATGGTTTTTTTCATTGAGTTATGTCAGTCTATCCAAAAATAGAATATACATCATGTATTTTAGTGGAAGAAACCAACTAGGTTTTTTAGGAGATCCTTATCCTCCAGAGATAGATTATTGGATAGACTTTGTGAAATGAGATTACTATATTAACTAAACACCCATCAATAAGATATTGATTATTACATTGAGTTAAATTCATAATATAGTGTGACATTTTTTGTGTTTACAAAATCTCATAATAGGATTGATCTACCATGGTTTTAGTTTGATCCCTTAGCTAATTGGATTTTTATTTGGTGACATTGGGGAGAGTTTAAGTATAGTATTTATTGGACCCTATTTAGGGAAAATTAACCATGAATAAGAATGTTTCAAGTATTATAGATTAGGTAATCCTTTTTAATAATTTATATTGTATTATTTTCATGATCAAGTGGTTGGGAGAGTACTTGATGTTGATATTAGATATAGGGTTATGACTTAAAACATTCTTAACTTCTAATGCATCAAATAACAAATTATAAGGGGTGTTAAATCTGTTGTTCACTTTTTATGAGTTTCAAAAAAAATAGAAACTTAACCCTTTCAACCTATTAAAATTTATTTCCTTATCAACTTTTAGTAAATAGTCATGCATAAAAAATTAGTAAATCAAATAAAACACGCATGATTTATAAGGTTCAGCCTCAGTGTGAGAACCTACATCCTTTTTGTAGCCACTTCCATGGGTCTATAAAAATTCACTAAAATGAATAAGTTAATAAAAATTGTGAAAAATACTGTTATACACAATATATCTCCCGATAGGAAAGATTATACTAAATCCCATCAGTTTACAATGTTTCTTATAAAATAATTTTTCCAAAAAAGAATAACAAATTTGTTCAATTTTTCCCAAAAAAATCTCAGCCTAAATACTCAGTCTGATTTGCCTAACTCAAATTTTCTTAGTCTGATGAACTCAATAAGATTCTCCCACACTCAATTTTCACTTCTCAGACCCTTATTAGAAAATTAGTCTGATATTCTTTAATCTGATAAACTCAATATATGTTTCTTAATATTATCTTTCTCAATCCAATCTTTTTAAATATGAAATTTCAAAATTTGATTTTTCTCAATCTAGTAGAAAGAGAAATATAAGTCTGATCTTTTAAAGATACATTTTCCCAATAGGAAGTTTTATCCTTTTCCGCTTACATGAAAGAAATACAATAAATAAAGGATTTTAACAACTACATATAGGTGACTCATCAAACTAAATAGGTAAATTTAAAAACCTTTCCCACTTTACCAAAATTTCAAATCTATAAAAAACACTCACATTTAATCTTCTTCTTTGACTTTAACAAATCCTATCAATAATACCATGATATTTATGCTGAATTTAATATCATGTTTGACAACTTTAAATATTCACATATCTAATTCTCCATAATCATACTTATTGAAATTCATATATTTTATTTAGTATGATGAAACTTTCTCGGCTCATTATAATGAAACATCCTCTGCTTTAGCTTCCTCTTCACAATAAAATCTGCCTTTATTTCTCATCTCATTATGATATAAATTTGTTTTTTCTCTAATTTCATAAAAAGAATACTTTTATTGAATATCAATTTATACCTCTGATTCTTCTTGACCGGACTGGTGAAACAAAATCTTCAACTTTTCACATTTCTTCACACAAATAAACTCATAATGATAGAATTTTCATAAGGATGGAATTCTCATTATGATTTTCTGCTTCTGATGAGGACTTCATATAACAACTTTTGAAATACCTCAATCTTCATCAGATATTCACTTTCTCATTATGATGATCTTATCGAAATCATTACTTATTGATATATAATTCCTAGTATGATGTAATTATCATTATGATGAAATTTACTCTATAAATTTGGAAAAAAACGTCATCATCTTTACTCATCCAAACTACTATCAATTCTTGAGTCTGGTGCTTCTGTATCCAATGGAGACTTTGTTCAGGACTTTTGGAACTGATACAATCTTCATGATTCCTCCATTTATTCAATAGCTTTTATCATGATATTTTTCATGATATTTTTTAACATCAAGAATGTTAAATAATTGTATTACTATTGTTTAGAAGGTAAGAAAAATTTATAACTCCTAACATTAATTTCTTAAAAAAATCGACTTCATCATCATTACGAATCTTTCACTTAGCAACTTCTTGAATTTCTAACTCAATATATTCTTTTCTTTCTTTGTGCCACAACTTTAGCCTTTCCAACAAACTATGAGTCCAATGGGTTTGAATATGATGAAGTGACTAATCAACAACTTCATATTTATGATTGCTTTTGCATCTAGTTCTACTCAGGCCAAAAAACCTGAGTCTAGATACTTATGTCCAGAAAATAACATTTTTAAAGAAAAAAATTTTCTCTCCCTTTATTTTTGGATCCATAAAATTCCATATTTCTTAAGAAAAACTGACTACGATGGACTATGTCCAATTCCTAAATCACAAAAACATTCAGATACTAACATTTTAGCTTTCAACAAATAAAATAAACTATGTTAAATCAATTATTAACAAATGTTCTTTAATCTCCCCATTTGGAATTGTGGAAAACCCTCATTAACAAATTTTTTAACAATAAAAACAATTTCACAACTCAACTTTTGAAAAAAATGGATTTTTCAAATTTATCAAAATAGATACTTTCTCAAAATAGAGTTTCTAGACACTACACTATAAGATAAAGTCATTTTTTTAAAGGAATTACATCCCTTAGTGATAAGAAAATTATGTGGCCAGGTAAAGATAAAATTTCTTCACTTTTATCTTCTCCTCTAACTTGTATTTTTGTCTCTACAATTTTATGATAATCACATCTTCATATTTATAAAATAAAGATATGTAAAAACAATATTATAATACAAAGTTGCTACTTTACTTCCCTCTTTTCAATATAATCCACTAAATGGTGCAATATACTTATAATGTTTAGGAAGTCATGGGAGAAGGATGAACATAAAGTTACAACCTCCATTCCATAAATATCTCTTTCGGCATAGCTTTTATAATTATATCATCAATTTGATACATTGTTGAGATATATTCAAGCATAACACCTCTAGAAGTAACATTATCTTTTATAAAATGAACCTTTATATCAATTTATTTTGATATTTATTGTTAGAGAGGTTATTTAGAAAGATCAATTTCACTTTGATTATCACAAAGTATCTTAAATGGTTTAGAAACATTCAATTTTAAGTCTTCTAGTGGAACTTTCCTCCCCAAAAGTTGATTATAATCTTGAGTAGCTACAACATATTCGGATTTAGATATACTTAAAGTTTCTAAACATTGATTTTTATTTTTTAGCAACTCAAACAACATTCACCCAAGAAAAATGTTACTCTGGAGATTGATTTTCAATAATTACAATCTCCAGCCTAAGGAAAATAAGTATAACCCTGAAACTTCAACTCACAATTTATTCTATATAAAAACACATATGAATTAGTTCCTTTGACATATATGAGAATTATTTTTATTTCCAACATATGTGATTATTTCAGATTACTTCGATATATACAACACAAATTAACAACACAAAAAATATCAAGTCATGAGACTATAAGGTAATGTATACTTCTAATCATCTTTATAAAGTCTTTTTAATTCAAATGTTTTTCAGGCTCATCTTTACTCAACTTTGTCCTCACAGGTATAGGAGTAGAAACATGTTTCTATTCTATCATCACAAACACCTTTAAAAAAGACTTGGAATACTTTTAATGAGATAAGAAAATGTATATTTTTTGAACTTGTAAGACAAAGAAGAAAGTAAATTCTCAAAATATTGACATTTAAAAATTCTTCTTCAATTCTTTAGAAGAGGATTTAAAAAAATATACCTCTAAAGAAAAAATTATATCATCCACAGAAATAATTACAATTAGATTTTTTGAGTCAACATATTTCACATATATGTTTCTATCAATATTTCCTTTATAAAAGTTCATCATTCTCAAACAATTTTAAAGTTTAGAATACCTAGCACGTGGGGATTATATAAATCCATAAAAGTATTTCTTCAATATATAAACCCTTTTTCATCATTATCAAGTTGATACCCACAAGGTTGTTCAATTTAAACTTCTTTATCAATATCACCATTTAATAAATATGGATTTACATCCATCTAATAAACTTTTTAATTATGAAGTGTGGCCACTAAAAGAAACATTCTAATAGTTTATAATATTTCAACTGGGGAGAAATTTTCTCCAAAACCCACACCTTCAACCTATGCATATACTTTACAAAAAAATCCAATATTTTTTTCTTAAAACTTCTCCATTTTCATTTAACTTCTTTTTGTAAACGGGATTTGTTCTCATAACATTTTTATTTGCTGGTTATAGAACAATTTCCCATGTTTCATTTTTCTCAATCTGATCTAACTCTTCATTTATATCATCCATCCATTATTTGTGTTTAATGTCTTCTTAAATTGATTTTGGATCAATTTTTTAGATAAGTGAAGTCTGTTTTTCAGATCTCGATTTCCTTTTGGTCTGAACTGGAGCCCTCTGATTTCCAATAATGTTTTTAGAATCAAAATGTGTTTGTAAGGTTGGAAATTTCAATGTTTCTCTTCCACCTAAGCTTTATCATCACATGATTCTACAAAATCATGGTAAGGTTGTTTTTATTTATATTCACTATTATTGAAAATCTCTAGTTTATCCTCCTCAGTATTCTCAAAAACTTTTGTTAAGGAATTTTAATTTTAAATTACTTTCACATAATATGAGTCCACCAACTCTTTTAAATATTTTCTCCAATATTTTAAACTTCTTCTATTAGGTTAATAACACATAAATGTTCCTTCCTCATCATTCTAAGGAAACATTACAAGATCTAAGTTTTTTATTTTGAGAAAACAACTACTTCCAAAAACATTTATGTATTTCAATAATGGTTTTTTTTATAGTTTCACATTTTATAAGGAGTTATGTTCGGTTCCAGTCACAAAAATCATCTGTTATGAATATTTACAATAGTAATAACTTATATTCTCTAATAGAACTTTGAATTTTTATATTCAACTAACATAATTCTTCACATTTTTACAAAACTTCTATTATTTCTTTATGATATTCCATATTATTATAGTGTATAGGGAGAACTATTTGTATGTTTGATATAATGTTTTTTAGACAAGTTTTAAAAATTATATTGTGAATTCAAAACCATAATATGATCTCAAATTATTTATATAAGCCCCCATTTCATTCTCAATATCTTTTTTTGAAAAACATGAACATTTCCACAGCCTCTAAATTGGGTTTCATAAACATGATGATTTTCATCCAAGTAAAATCATCAATGAATGTGATAAAATATAAATCTCATTTTGATGAATGATATCTCATCATTCCACATAAATCACAATGAATGAGTCTAAGAGGTTTATTATGTTGATTATCAACTCTCTTGTGACTTTTTCTTGACATCTTCCCTTTCTGAAAATTAATAAAAACATTTTATTCTCTTCTTTTAAACTATGGAAAATTTCATCCAACATAAAACTTACATAGTTTTGTCATATATTTCTTCTCAAGGTTCCCATGAATTTGATTCCACAATTTTTTTATCATCATGAGTCAAGTAACAAGAGTTATTAAACTCTCCAATTTGGAAAAGATTATCACTGGTTCTTTCTCTTTTTTGATAACATTTTTGTATTTCACAATTCTGATTATACAATAATATTTTCTAAAAATTACTTCTTTTCCATCATTACAAAGTTTTCTTACACAAAGTAAGTTATGTTTTATCCCATCAACCAATAAAATTTCTTTATATTTAAACATTTTTTATTCAATCTCAACCGCTCAGATTCCTCAGATATTTAAGGAACTACAATTACCAAAGGTAAATGCTCTTCCTTCATGACTTTCAACATGTTTTAATATCTTTATATCAGATTTAATATATGAATAACAACTACTATCAACTATCAATGTTTTCTTCATTCTAGTTTCTTTTGAAGTCATCTCTACAACAAAATTTCTTTCCTCAAATTTCTTCTTTCTAGCTTCATTTTCTTTTTAACTATAATTAAATTATTCTAGATGGAGTTTCATACATCTTTCGGCCTGATGACCAGCCTAATAACATCTTCCACGAACTTATTCCAGACATTCAAATTGATTTTATTAGGAAAGTTTCTAACATATTCAGATGTTTGGTTTTTAACAACCTATTGGTTAGGAATGTTACCCATCCTTCTTCCATCATTGATGTCACTTTTTTCAAAACTTTTTTTGGGTAAAGATAATTTTTTAACAGAATTATAACACATGTTCCCATAGATTCCACAATACCAGAAATAGTAATAAAATATTTATTTTTTATTGAAGTAAGATATTTTCCCCTCGAAACATTATTAAGGTTGATAAATTATTTCTACTTTAAAAATATATAGACAAGGATCATATTTCCTCAGGAATAGGTTTTCATCATTTTTAGATGAAATAGGTTTCTTACACCCTTTTTCTAACTAGGATTTCCAAATACATTTTCCAAAACCTAAAATGTTATAAAAATCAAATGAAACATTATTTCTAGTGGGTGAGGATTTCTCATGATCCTTGATTTGATCTTTCTGAATAAAATTATAAGTATCAGATTTTACTTCGGAGGCTTTGTTGATGTTTTAATTCATCTTCATCAGGTTATTTTCAGACTCAAAAAGTTTTGATTGAACCTTGTTAACTTATTCTTCCTTAGCTATCAGTTTCTTACTGAGATATTCAATCATCTTTCCCTATTTAGCAATTCAAATTTTGTAAGTTTTGTTCTCCAAAATTTATTCTTCCTCCACCTTGATGACGTCTTTTCTTCCTTCAGAAACTTGTTTTCAATATTCCATCATTACTCTAATTTCTAGCTTGAGATATTAGTTTTTCTCAATACATGCAATAATTTATGTCATGAGTTGATACTCTTTGTAATATTCTTCACTATTTCTTAACTATTTCAGGGTTATTTATCTTTCTATTCTTTATCAATGAATGTTCTAACCTCTTATGAACATTCATCTTTAAAAAAAATGTTTTAGTTGAGTCAGATTCAGATTTCTTACTCAATATACTTCTCTTATTTCCAGTAATATTTTTCTTATATTTTTTGGATGACTTTTCTTCTTTATCATTTTTTTTTCAAATCTTCCATCAAGGTTTTTCATCATATTCATCTCTATATTCCCCAACATTCATATTTAGGAAATTTATATAAAAAAAATTTTGATTCCAAAACAATCAAAACATTTTATAAGATATTTACCTCCATACTTTCCAACTCTTATTCAATAGTTCTTGGATATAAGAGGCAATAGTTTTTCATTTTACTCATCATCCTCTATATCTTTAGAGACATAAGGATCAACATCTTCAGCATCTTGAGTTTTCATTTATCTCATGGCTTCAAAATCCATTTCGTATTTCATATTCTTTATGAACATTGGAGATTTTCTCATTTCATAAGTAATAAGAAATTTAAACAATTCATCATGAGATGAATCATACTTGTATTTTAAGGAAAACATTTTAGAATAAAACTTGTCTATAATGTTTCTCATAAGTTTCTATATAATTTTAGAATCTTCCCAGATATCTCTAAATCCTCTAATGTTGTAAAAAATCATTTAATTTGGTAAACTATTCATCAACAGTTTCTTCATTTCTCATTCTAAAGTCTTTACAATTACTACACCATGGGTAAGGAATATATTTATATATACAGAAATCAGGAAATCTTACATGTTCACACATAGGTAAGGAATATATATATATATATGTCCTATTTATAAATATGCTCTCATGGAGAGGAGAATATGTTAAATGAAGCTATGGGTGTATATATATATATATGTATGTATGTAAAAATTCATATGTGTGTAAGTGAAAAGAGCCTGTTCGAGTGGTCATCATCAAAAAGCGACATGTTTTAGGTGGGTCTCCCTTTGTCTGAGCCTATAAATTGAAAAATATAATTTATATTATATTTTATTGGGTGTTTTGTTTGTATTATAAATTTATTAAATTTTAGAAAAATAAAATACTGAACAGAATTGGTTTATTTCATGTTTTTCAGGCACATTAATCATGTTTCACTATGAGTTCTTCAAATTAAAACATATAATCCATGTTGGTTTCATAATGCTAGGATTCTTGAGAAATTGATTTGTTTTCCAAATGAATTATATTAAGAGAATTAGAAATGTTCTAATATGTTTGTTATTTCATCCAGTTTTTTATAATATTTCAATGAAATTTTTGAGATTTTAAATGGTTTTGGAACATAGAAGTGTGGGGTGATTATGTTTTCAAAAATAAAATTATTCCTTTTAAGTAATGAGGACTATTTGGCACATTGAGAATGATTTTTGGAAGTGTAAAAACCCTCTTGAGGCACGCCCCCTTGTTTTTAAAATGTGATGTATGTGTTAATTTTTGAATTTTGGTATGTTCCTAGTGAAGAGGCTTATAAGTTGTTGTGTGATGTGAAAAGGGGCATATGATCAAGGAGGGATATCAATGTTGAGAGGTTGGATGTTTCTTTGAGAAAATAAATTGATATGTTCATGTTTGTTAGTTTGATAAGATATCAACACCACTTGAAATAGAGCATATAACAAACCCAAGGTAACTAGGTGGGATAACTAGAACTAGTACACTAGTTGACTCAGAATTGTAATGGTTGAGATTCAGCTAGAACATTTTATGAATACAACACTATCTAAATTATGCTGATGATCGGAGACCACTAGGCCCTTGGTATGTTCCTTCATAGTGGCTTGTGCATGAGAAAGCTGTTATTTTTAGTTGTTATACCAGGTTTCCCCAAGATTCAAGGTTTAGAGGGCCTCACATTTACTATTTACCTATAGGTATTTCCCATGAGGCTCTATTGTGACAAGATACTTGTGATGTGATTTTCATTACAGTTGCTTCCTATTTTTTCTCTTTTGCGAAAAATCTAGTTTTAATATAAATTGATTTCTATTAATTTTGAAATTTATATTTATTCTTGAAAAGTATTTTGAAAATATTATGGAAGAGAAATGGTTTTTGTAAAAAACAAAAGCTTGTGATTTTAATTTTAAAAGAACAGAAAGCCTTATTTTTATATAGTTGTATTTTTAAACTATCATGACATAGTTTTTCTTTTGAAAGGTAATCCATGGGGAATGTTTTTTTGGGAACGAATATTTAGTTTTAATAATCATACCTATAGATTTATTTCTATTTATATATTGGATTTTTCTTCCATTTTGATCTCGATCAGTATAGGGAGACATTGGTTTAGTGGTCGGAGGTGACCTGCAAGGTCGTAAGGAGGTATGTACAGTTTTATTTATTTCCACTGATCAAGTTCATTTTTATTATTTAGTTTCTATTTATTAATTTTTCATTTTTATGGTCCAAATTGATCCCAATGGCTCATTTTGTTTCTCGGTGCTAGCTGCCAGCCCTTTGGGCTATGTCTTGGACTCGGTTAGGTGTCAGGTTGAATAGAATCCCGTCTTAGTTTGTGACAAAATGGTCACAAAGGAGGCTCTTTTTATTTGGTGTTTCATCTATATTGGATATTAGGACTATGAGGAATCAAGATGTGGGTGTGGGAAGGATGTCATGAAACCTTTCTTGTCTTGAGCCTCGAGTTACAAGGGGTAGTCTGAAATTTGATTTTTTTTTTGTTTGGTCTATGTAGATAAGGGATGACAATGGGAGTGATCCAGTGTTATAGATGAGCATGTACAGAGTAATGGCCCATGTTCAGCCTGAGTACATGGTTCAAGATACTTCCTTTGGTTGAATCTCACTCGAATCATGGTCTTCTAAGAAATTTTTATGGGTTAGGTATAGCAACTAGTTCTTTAATCATCAATTTTTTGGTGTGAGTTATGTTTTGGATTAGTTTTTTTGGGTGTGAGATTATTTCAAAAATAAAAATTGTTTTTTAGAAAAGGGGTTTTTTAAAGGGGAAATGGTATTTGGAGTAGAAGAATGTTTTTAAAATGGAAATGATTACTAGAAATTGATTAATTTAATGGAATGTGCGGTTTCAAATGAAAAAAATAGAAGGTGTTTTGAAAAAAATGTGACATCTTGAATAAAAAATTTTGGAATGTGAAATAAAGGTTTCTTGCGAATTATGAAATGTATTTCCTTAATTATATGGGGAAACTTTAGATTAGTTGAGAATATATGTTTTATGTTGAATGAAAGGTTTATGAAATGAGAAATGTTTGGAATTAACCCTTGGTGTTTTTCTATGAATGATCATATATGTTGATGTACACATGTGGAAAGTGTAAAATTGGTGGTATGTGTAGATGGGTTCTTGAGATGGCCTAAGGAATTATATGGGTGAGACTTTATGGAATACCAATTGTGGGTATTTAAGTTGTTTGGTGTTCAGAAAAATGATGTTCAAAATGGAGGATTACTATATTTTGAAAAGTGAGTGAGAAGTTGTTTAGTGTTTTATTTTCTTATTTTGTATACTTTATTATGGGATCTTGGTTTTGAAATGCTAAATTGTGGTGAAAATGGTGATTTGTGTTTTGGTTTTTCTTTCTGGTTGAAGTTTTGAATTTTGGTTTATGATGTGTTTTGATTTGGATTTGGGCATCTTGTTTCCTAGAAAAGTCCCAGAGGATTCCAGTGAGACTCTTATACTTGTTGGTTCTACCTAGACCCCTAATAAAGTGGTGGGATTGAGTTCTTCTTGGTTGATTCCCATCTTCCATGGTGATCATTTTCCATTGGAGGCATCAGACTGGATTTATGAAGTTGTATGTGTTTTTAGGTTGTCGGGAACTCCCAAAGTTATGAGTGTATGTGATGTTTTGGGTTTGTTTGAAGGATTAAATTTGGATTTGTGGGATGTGATCATCCCAGCACTATTGTTGGATGAGATTACTTGAAAGATGTTCAAGTAATGTGTATGTGCTGATAAGTGTTTAGAAAATCCAATAGATAGTGAGGGAAGATATTGATCATTTAAAAGAGTTGGTTCCATTTTATTTGGAGGCAATATCTATAACACCTCAAGATTTTATGAGAAATATTATTTTTAATTTCTTTGATGTCTTTTGTTTTACGCTTCACCAAGATTAGCTTGTGCTATATGCAACACCGTATTATCTTTTAGTATACGCAACACTATTCTTGGATCGTTTTACACACAATTTTAAGTTCGTTTGATAGAAGTTATTCTACGCAACATTGAGTGTGTGTATATATATATATATATTAAACGTATAAATAAAATATGGTTGGATTCTGTTATACGCAACATCAAAGGAATCTTGCACTACACGCAACCCTGACTTGGTTTGCATTACACGCAATTGCGGCCTTTCTCGATATGGTGTGTTGTATGCAATACCGAGTTTCATTAAACAACGATAGGTTATTAAAATATTATATAAACTAGCTGTTATGAATAGTAATACCCACTTTTTGAAATTTAATAAATTTTATCTTTCAAAATGGGCTTCATTTTTGGATTCAGAATATCAGAATTATCCTAGGGTGAATTTTTGGTATTTTTCGGAAAACTTTCAATTTTTGATGAATAGTGAATAACACTGAGTTATAGTTTAAAACTGAATTTTTATTTAAATAATTATTTATTTTATTAAAAATTATTTTAGGTCAAAATAGATACATAATACCTATATAAGTTCAATTTAATTCATTGGAGTCATTTTATAATAATTTTAGATATATAAAAATTTTATTGTACTTTTCACCGTCTTTTACCCACCTCCTAGGAGCATTTGAAATTTTACATAAAACATAATTTTACCACTTATGTGAGTGGAATTTCTAAAATCAGAGAGACATGGTTAATATCAAAGAGTAAAATGTGGTTTAATAGGATAAAAATAATTTTTGGTGAATAGTGACTTTTTACATTTATTTACCACGGTTAAAAGTAAATAGGGTAATTAAGGGTAAAAATTATATTATTATTAACCTAACATGTGTCCTAATTCTATTGGATAAGTGTAATTCAAACCAAAACAACATTAGGAATAAAATATTACCCTTTATATCCACTTGGATTAGATTAGGACACTTACTATTATTTTATTTAAAGAAGAGTTAAAAGAGTTAAAATCAAAGTTTAATAAATAACCCATTTTTAATATAAGGTTATACATAGGATAAATTAGACTATAAATATTCATTAGAAAGATAAAAATATTTCCTACATAATGGTATTTTATTTATAATTTTTAGACATTAAATAATTTAATTTATTTATGACATAATGATGATGGAGTAATTACCTTATTAATGAAATATTAACATAATTGATGTTATAAATACCCAAATAATAATTTATATAAATTAAAATAATTTTATAGGTTAATATAAAATATTAGTATTTATTAAAACAACCTTTTTAGAACTAATCACGTGGTTATGATTTTCACAAAAATCAATTACCAAATAGTGTCAAAATTGACATAAAATAGTTTTTAAAACAAATATTATATTATTAATTGTTATTCTATTCCTAAAAATCTAAATTTTGGTTAAATTACTTAGATAAGGTTATATATATTAATAATTAAACACTTGGGGTTCGTTTGTCTTGTTATAGTAAGTTTATTAACCGTATAGTGTGAGAAAACAAGAAGACACGGTAAAAGTTAAATTATTTAACCTAGAGTTAAATCTAAATGATAAGGTTAAAATAGTAACATAAAATTGACTAAAACCTATTGGTTGAGAGTATTTCAACCCATCCCAACTTTATAGAGGTTCTGGTCTCCTCAAAATACCAACTCTAGTTCCTTAAGAGGAAGCTTAAAAGAGGTACGTCGAAGAAGAGGTAATCTCATATACCGATTTGTTCAAGTTTCTTTCTTCATAAACTTATTTTTCTTTAGTTGTTTCATTATAAAGTAATAACATTAGTATCAATAATATACTGATATATTATTATAAATATTAAGCAACCCAATTTCACCTTCTATCCATCCTATATAAAACAAAATCACCGTGCGTGTGTACGTACGGAATACCGTCTCCACGCTGTGGAGTAATCTGTTTTTCCACCACCTATTTACTTAGATGGGTATAATGGTGTAAAGAATAACTATATATAGTTACTATAACATCATACTGATTCTGAGATATTATATCATCCACACCAATTCAATTCAATAATTATGGGAATGATATCATCGCTCGTGTGTACGTACGGATTACCGTCCCCACGACGCGATGAGATTCATTCTCCATGTTAACCATTCAAGAATGATTATAAAGTATATATAATGAATAATATTGAAATATATGACTTGATAAATCTACTGGAATTATATATATACATATATATATGACATCTACTTACTTTCATTCAAGTCAACAAGGAAAGGAAAACAGCGTTCATGCGTACGTACGACCTACCGTCTCCATGAACAGTGTATTTCATTTCATTTATCTATATATTATATATATATACGGAATATATATGATATATAAATCATGATTTACATTCTGGAATTAATTAAATCTCGATACAAGTAATAATAATATCAAGAACAACAAGTCCAAACACGTACGATAAATAAAACGATTTTACCCAAAACGTTGCTTTAGCATGGAATTTACAAAAGAATGGGTAATAAAAAGTCATAAGTGAACCATATATGATATCATAATAATGAATATGATTCTGTAATAAGTAAATGACATTATTTAAATCATTATACAGGAGTTTCAAATACGTACTAATCATATCAGACATAAGGTAAGGGATAATTTTGCAAATCTCATTTTTATCTGAGATTGCTTATACGTAAGTATTTACTAGGGTTATGTTTATCATCCATGTCCATGTTTTCTAAAAATGTTTTCATAATATGTTTACTATTATTCCATGTATTTTTAATGTTATTTTTACCCATTTTTTACATTTACCACATTGTATGGAAGGAGTCTTTCCTTTGTTTACCATATAAGGTACTTTTTGACTTTTCCGGCAAAAGTATGAGGAGAATGTTTTTTTAACTTATATGGACTGAATGGATTTTTATGGTTTCATAACACCTAATTTTCATGAAGCATCCTCTACAATATTTCATGATTATTTTCAACAAAATAATTTTCTTTTAAAATTTAATGGAATTTTGTGAAAAGAAAATGATTTTGAAGAAGAAAGGTTATTTTCCTCAATAATTCATTTCTAGTGTTTTGTCAAAACTATTTTCCATCTAAGATGAAATTATTTCATATTTTTATGTTTCAAGTAAAATTTCTCTATTATTTACCTGATTTCATTCTTCTTATGATGAAATTATATCCATTTGTTTTATTTGGATTATGTATGATGGGATGATGTTTACGCAACCCATTTTATTCTTTGGGTTATGATGAATGATTTATGTTTATTTTGGGGAACAAGTAAGAATGATTTCATTATGAGATGGGTGGGACCTATATATCCCTCTAATTCATTGGTTAAAGATTTATATCTCATGAGAAAAACATGGCTGGAATGGTAAGTTAATCTGGTTCAGTGATACAGGACTGGAATGAGGAGTGAACTAGATTCAGAAAGGGACTTTGTCCACTAAGATAGTCTTGGAAGCAATGTCTTGACTTCTATGGAAATAAAATCATGTGCTTAATGGTTGACCACAATTACATGTTTTATTTCCATGCTATTTTATCATGATTGATTTTCCTTTATGATATATGCCTTACGTACTTCCAAGATTTATGTCTTTGCTCAAGATTTTGATGTTTAGATTTTATGTTCACGTTTTTTCATTAAAATGTTTATGGATTGTTTTATGTTCTCTATTTTTACCCTTACTGAGCATTTTATCTCACCCTTTTTTATGTTTTATTTTACCCAGGATATAAAGAAATGTTTTAGGTAAGAAAAAAAAATGGGAAGAATCTTTATGGGAGATGTTGAAGATCTTTCACCATGATTAGAAGATTATTTTTCCGAGTTTCCAAAGACACTAAACTATTACGGTCCTTCTGTGTTTTTTTTGTTATATGTTAGGTATTCTGTGAATGTAATGTAATGTCCATGTATGCTAATATTTGGGTATCAACAATATCGAAGAATTGGTTGAATGGTCCTCTTGTTCGGGGTCTCCACCAAGGGTTCAAGGACTGGTTTCTTTTTTTATTTGGGAAGGTTCCCCATCTGGTGAGGAGTGTGAATCGGAGGAACTTATTTTGGAAAATTATTCTTGTCGGTTCTATCTGGTCATTATTCATTCTACTACTTTTTTCATACAGTGTGGTCAGTTTAGGTACTTTAATTTTTCTTGTTGTTATCCTAAAAAGGATTCTCTTCAGTGTGGTCCTTTGGGTAACGTGGAGAAATTCTTCAAGTATCATCGTCAGAAAGAGTCTTTCTTGGAGGATTTTAACTTTTGACGATGAGATAGTTGATGCTTCATATATCAGAGCTCTATACATTGGACTTAGGGTGAAGGTTGAAATCATTCTGGAATTCCCAACTATGTGGGAAACCCTGGAGAGAGAGTAGTTTTATTTTCTCTTTTTTGGTCTCCTTGATTGTTGTAAGTTCCTCAATATTGTGAAAATTTGGTGGGCTTGTTCTCTTGAATTTATACGTGTTATGCTATTTTGGGAATGTGAGTCCTTGATTATTAGTTTTTTATAGTGTTTACATAGCTTTGATGTATCAATTTTAGTTTTGGGTTCTCTGTTGTGAATTCTTTGGGGGTGTTCAGGTTCAGTAGAATAATGAGTCTTCGTTTGATCTACTATTTTGTTTGAGTTTCTCTATGGTATTCCCTTATGTTGTGTATTTTTGATTGTTTTAGGAGTTCCTTATTCTAGTGGTGGTGCTTTTCACTCGAGAAGAGAATCTTGGGGTTGGTTTTTTATACAAGTTACTATGTTGGTTTGATCCAAAATGGTTCCATGGTGATAGTCGGGTTCTTGTGGTGTGCAGAACCCTCCTCTTTTACCTATGATTCCTATGAATATTGTTCTTCTTAGAGGTGTTTGGGTGTGACTTGTGGGTTTAAAGGTCACCTTGAGGTACATTTTTTTATCTGTATTCATTCTGTTTCCAGTTGAGCTTTATTTATCAATTGATTGGGTGACTTTCTGGGCCTATAAAGTGTTTATGGTAGGTAGAATAGTTACACTATGACTTTGGAATCTCTTATATTTAATTATTTTATTTATGTTATATCCTTCGGTTGGAGTTAAAGTCAATTTCATGGGGGAAATTGTTTTACTTTCTGAGTCTTTTGGTGGTTTTTTTCCTATGCATAGTTAGAGTAGAGTTTTTCCCAAACCATGAGAGGTCCAACAGCGGTCATGCACCATTATTTTGGTGGAGCTTGGCTTGTGCATAGCTAAAGGAAACTATGTTAAAGACAGGCAAAATGGCTCTGTCAAATGATAGAGAAGAATTTCATGGTCGGTATACTATTTCTCAAACCATGCAGCCTGCCCAGGAATATGCCCCTTCTATCTTGTTGGGTGCACTGGTTGGCACACGATCTGGAAAACTGTACGTCTTACCCAGTGTTCAAAAAATGAAATTAAAATAATATAAAATAATTAAAATAAATTTAAAATAAATTTCTTTAATAATAATAATATTATTAATCTAATTATTATTTTTATTATTTTTGTTATTTTCTTTTTTTCTATCTCTAAAGGGGTTTTTCCTTCCCTCTGGCCCTATATATGACACACACATCATACCCTCCCTCTCTCTACTCATGTAACCCCCCCTCATCTAAATCCCTCTGGTTCACCATGTCCCCCCCTCTGGTGACCACTCATCATCCCTCACCTCATGTGACCCCCCACAACTGAATCACCCCCGCGGCACGCCACTGCCTCCTCCACTGTTCTTCTGTTACTCAATTTTTGATTTTATTACTTGTGAAATCCCTTCAAGTTGGGTTTTCTTCTTCTCCTCTTACTTTTTCTCTTCTGATTTGTTGGTTTCTTCTCTTTCGATTGGTTCATATTCCTTGGATTAACCCTAACGTATTTTAGGGGGTTTTATTTTGGTCGATTCTTGATAAATTGGATTCGTTGGCCCCGTTGATGATCGTTATCACCAAGATTGACAAAGGCAACAATTTTCTCATTGATCTAGGGTAATGTATTTTTGTTCACCTATGTTGTTTCAATTTTAAATTAATGATTTTTTGATTTTTGAGTTGTCGGTAATTTTTTTAGAGTGCATTCTGTCACTTTTTCATAGTTCTAAGATGTGGGAATCAAGAAATTTTACATGTGCATGTATAAGTAAGTCATATATATATATATATATATATTCTCTCTTTGTTCATATCCTCTCATGTTGAGGGGAATTTGTGAAATAGATCTAGGGACTTATATATATATATATATATATATATATATATATATATATATATATATATATATTTGTATAAATTCATGTGCATGTAAGTACAAAGAGACTATCCAATTGGACATAATCAAAAAGGAACATGTTTGAGGTTGGTCACCCTATGTCCGACCCTTTAAATTGAAGACAATAATTACTTGTATGTTTTATTAAGGTTTTTATTTATATTGTAATGTTTTTGAATTGAATGAAAATATAATTTTGAATGAAATTGGTTTATTTCATGTTTTTCATGCACATTCATCATATTGTACTATGAGTTCTTCTTATTAAAACATGTTCTCCATTTTTGTTTTTAACGCTTGTCTTCTTTAGTACTTGATTGGTTTTCCAAATGAATTATATTCAATGATTTGAAAATTTACAATGGTATTTAGACTTTAGATCATTATTTTTATAAGTGCAATGACATGATTGAACTTTTAAATGGTTAGGGAACTTAAAAGTGTTGGGTGATTATGTTTTCTGAAATTATATTATTCTTTTTAAGTAATGAGACCCATTTGGAACTTGAATAATGATTTCTAGAAGTGGAAAATCCATCTTGAGGCATTCCCCCTTGTATAAAAAATGTGATTTTTTTGTTAAAGTGGTAATTGTGATATGTACCTAGTGAAGAGGCTTGTAAATTGTTGTGTGATGTAAAACGGGGGATTCACTCAAGGAGGGAGATCGGTGGTGAGAGGTTGGATGTGTTTTGGAGAAAATAAAATGATATTTTCATGTATGTTACTTTGAAAAGAACTTAACACCACATGAAATAGAGCACATGGGAAACCCATGGTACCTAGGAGGGATAACTATAACTAGTACGCTAGTTGAATTGGAAGTTTCATGGACCAGATTCAACTTTTCAGTTTTATGATCACAAAACTACTTAAATTATGATGATTATCAGAGAAAGTTATCCCCTTGGGATGTTCCCTCCTAGTATATCGTGCATGAGAAAGTTTTTGGTTTTGGGTTTTATGCCACATTTCACCGAGATTTGAGGTTTCTCAGTTCCCATGTGTGCTAGTTACCTACAGGGATTTCCCATGGTGCTCACTTAGGACATGATACTTGTGATGTGATTTTCATTTCAATTTCATCCTATTTTTTTCTTTATCAAAAATCAATTTTTAATCCAAATTTCATTCTTTTAATTTTAAAATTTCTATTCATTTTTGGAAACTACATTCAAAATATGATGAAAGAGAAATTATTTTCTTGAAAAAATGGAATCTTGTGATCTAAATTTGAAAAGAATATGAAAACTTATTTTTATATGGTTGTATTTTCAAACTATCATTAATTTTTTTTAAGGTAAGGCATAGGGAATAGTTTTTTTAGGCATGCCTATTTAGTTTTAATACTCACACCTATAGTTTTATTTTTGTTTTTAGTTTGGATGTTGCTTCCTTATCAGTCTTGGTTTTCATGGGGTGAAGTTGGTATAGTGTTTGAAAATGACATGTTTGGTCATATGAAGGTATGTGAAGTTTTATTTATTTCCACTACTCATGTCTGTTTACATTGTTTAATTTATGTTTATTCAGTTGTCATTTTTTATTGGAAAAACCCTTCCCAACTTCTAATTTTGATTATCGGTATTAGTTTCCAGCCTATGGGGATTCGGAACTCCCTTCAGGAAATGTCTTGGACCAGGTTGGGTGTTGGGTTGGATAGAATCTTGTCTTGGTTCATGAAAAATATTTAATCATATGAGACTCTTATTATTTTGGGTGTTATGTTGCTTGAAGATTAGGATTATAGGGACTCAAGAGGTCGGTTTTGGAATGACGTCATGAGCCCTTTCCTATCCTGAGCCTCAAGTTACCAGGGGTAGTCCAAGATTTGAATTTTTTTCTTTTGTTTGCTCTATTTGGATAATGGATTCCAATGATAGTGATCTAGTGTTATGTGATGAGATTTCATAGAGTAGAGACCCATGTGTAGCTTGATTCCATGGTTCAAGAAACTTCTTTTGGTTGATGCTCACTCAGAGCATGGTCTTCTAAGCCATGTTTTTAGGTTTGGCATAGCCACTAGTTCCTTATTCCTAGAATATTGTTTGTGAGTTATGTTTTGGATTATTTTTGTTTGGAGTGATTGGATTTAAAAAATGAATTTTTTTTATAAAAGGGTTTTCAAAAGGGAAAATGGTATTTTGAGTGAAAAAATGGTTTTTGAAATGGAAATGATTCCTTGAAATTGTTTTATTTTTATGGAATGTTTGGTTTCAAAGGAAAAAATGGTAGGTGTTTTCGAAATTGTTTTGAGATTTTGAAAACACATTTTGCAATATGAAATGAAGGTTTCTTGAGAATTCAGAAATGTGATTCTTTAAAGCTAAAGGGAAACATCAAATTTCTTGGGAATATGTGATTTATGTTAAATGGCCTATTTTGGAAATAAGAATTGTCTTGAATTGACCCTCATTGTTTTTATGAATGATTATATATATTGATGTACACATGTGGGATATAGAAAATTATTTGAATTTGTGGATTGGTGCTCAAGATAACACAAGGAAGTGTATGTGTGAGACTTCATGGAATACCAATAGTGGGTATTTAATTTGTTTAGTTTTATGAAAAATGGTTTTCAAAAAGGGGGATTTTTATATTTTGAAAAATGATTGAGAGGTTGTTTAGTGTTTTCTTTCGACATTTGGTATCCTCTTTCAGGGGATATTTATTTTGAAATACTAAATTGTGGTCATAATGGTTATTTTTTTGGGATTTAGTTAGTTATTGAAGTGTGTGATTTTTGTTTATGATGATTTTTTATTCATCCTCATGTTTTTTATTTCGCAAAAACATCCCAATGGATTCCAGTGAGTCGCTTCTAGTTCTTGGTTCTATCTAGACCCCTAGAAGAGTTGTGGTAATGAGTTATTCTTGGTTGTTTCCCATCTTCCATGATGATTTTGATCCATTAGAGAAATTGAACTATCTTAATGAATTTTTTTGATGTTTTCAGGTTTTCAAGACCTCTAAAAGTTGTGAGTTTCTATGCCTTTTTGGGTTCTTTTGAAGGTTCAAGTTTGGATTGGTGGAAGGTGATCATATCAGTGTTGTTGTAGGATGGGATGCCTTGGGAGGGTTTAAGACCACATTTTTCTAATGGTTTATACCTGAGGAGTTTAAATAAAGTAAAGTGTTAGATCTTGCGAGTGGTCAGAAAATCCGACAAACAGTGAAGGCCAAAATTGGGTATTTGAATGAGTTGGTTTCTTTTTCTCTGGAGGTAGCATCACAGAATAATTTGAATTCTCCTCTTATATGGGGTCTCCATCCAACATTCAAGGATTGGTTCTTTTGGTGTTTGGGAATGTTCTACATATAGAGATGAGGGTGAACCAGATGAACCTATTTCTAACAATTTTTCTTCTCAGTTCCATATTTTCATTAATCAATCCACTCTCTTGTTTGATTTCAGTGTGGTTATTTTGGGTACATTAATTCATCTTATCATCATCATCTAAAGTCTTGTAATCAGAGTGTCTGTTTAGGTCACCTGAAGAATTTCTTTATGTGGTGAAATCCTAATCAGTCTTGGTTGGAGGATGTCATCTTCTAACTACGAGGTAGTGGATGCGTCAGACATCAGGGTCCAATTTATGGACTCTAGAGTGAAGCTTTCATGCATTTAGGAACTCCCAGCGGTGTAGGTAACCTTGGAGAGAGAGAGTATTTTGAGTTTCTCTTTTTTGGACTCCCTGATTTTTGTAATTTCCTCTTAGTTGTGAAAATTTGGTGGAATTTTTCTCTAGGAGTTCTTGGGGTTCTGTTATTTTTTGAATGTGATTCCTTGATTAATTTTCCTTTCTAGTGTTTGATTTGCTTTGATATATAAGTTTTGGGTTTTGTTTTTCTATTTTACATGATTTGGGATGTTTATGTTTTGTGGAAATAATGATTCTTGGTTTGATCCTCTATTTGGTTTGAGTTCCACAACAGGTTTCCCATAGGTTGTAGATTTTGGTTTAGGTTGGGGGTTCCAGTTCTAGTGGTGGGGATGTTTAGATCGGGAAGAGAAGCTTGGGTTTGGTTTGTGTTGAATGTTCCCACATTGGACCAATCCACAGTGGTTCTATGTCTATATACCGGTTATTTTGGTGGGTATAACCCTATTATTTTTTCTGTGATTCATCTCACTAAAGTTCTTATTAGAGGAGATTAGGTGTAACTTGCGTAGTTTAAAGTTTACCCAAATGTTTGTAGTTTTAACAAGCTTCATTCCATTTTAAGTTGAGATTTTTTTATCGATCGGCGGGGTGATTTTATGGGGAAAGAAAGTGTTTTGGGGAGGGGGGAGAATTGTCACACCCAAACATTGAAAAATATTTTATTTTATTTTTTTCTTTATGTCAGATCATTTGGTTGAATTTAGGGTTGAGTTCTCAATGGAAATTTTTTACTTTCCATGACGTTGGGTGTTTCTTTTCCTTTTTCACCATTTGAGCACAATTTTCCCAAATCGTGTGAGGGACAAAAGTGGCCATTCACCCTTCTTTTGGTGGATCAAGGTTTGAACACTATTAGAGGAAATTGTGAAAGAAACATGTGCAATGGATTTTTCAAATGATAAAGATGAGTTTCAAGGTCAATGCGTAGATTCTCAAACCATGTGGCAAGCATATGCATTTTCTCATTCTCTCCTGTTGGATGTGAATGATTGGAACATAGTCTGGAAAACTATGTGGTCGACCCAGTGTTCAAAAAAATTAAATTAAGACAAAATAAGATAAATAAAATAAAATAAAAAGACAATGTTTAAATAATAATGATGATAATATTATTATTATTATGAACATCATTATTATTATTAGTTTCTTTTTTTCTTAACCATAATGTGGTCCCCCCTTCTCCCATACATGACACACCCCTCCCCTTCTGTCCCCTTCTCGCACGACCCCCCTCTATTGAAGCCCTCCAGTGCACTACCTCCCTCCCTCAGGTAGCCACTACTCCTCCCTCACCTCGCATGACTACCCATGGCTGAAGTTCCCCTGCGATGTGTTGTCACCTCTTCCCCTCTCCTTTCAGTGCTCAACTTTTGAGCTGATCCCTTGTTCAATTAGTTTAGGTAGGGTTTTCTTCTCCTCCTCTTCCTTTGTCTCTTCCGATTTTTTGTTTTTCTTCTCTTTTGGGTAGTGTTTATGCCTGGGATGAACCTTGATGCATTTTAGGGGTTTTTATGTGGTTGATTCTTGAAAAATAAGTTTTTTTGCCACATTGATGATCGTTCTTACCGTGATTAACAGAGGAAGTGACTTTTGCATTCATTTTGGGTAAGGTATTTCGATTCCCTTCTTTTGGTTCAATTTTAAATTAAATGTTTTTTGGTTTTTTAGTTGTCAATAATTTTTCTTGAGTGAGTTGGTTCTCTTTAGTGTGGTTTCGAGCTATGGGAATCAGTAAAGCTTATATGTGGATGCATTGGTAAGGCATATATATATATGACCTCTTTGTACATATTGCCTCATAGAAAATTTAATATGTGAAAAGAAGCTAGGGGTATTTTGATATATGTATGTATGTATGTATGTATGTATGTATGTGTGTATGTATGTGTGTTTGGATGTATGTTTATATGTATGTATGTATGTATGTATGAATGTATGTATGTATGTATGTATGTATGTATGTATGTATGTATGTATGTATGTATGTATGTATGTATGCATGTATGTATGTATGTATGTATGTATGTATGTATGTATGTATGTATGTATGTATGTATGTATGTATGTATGTATGTATGTATGTATGTATGTATGTATGTCTGTATGTCTCTATGTATGTATGTATGTATGTATGTATGTATGTACGTACGTACGTACGTATGTATGTATGTATGTATGTATGTATGTATGTATGTATGTATGTATGTATGTATGTATGTATGTATGTATGTATGTATGTATGTATGTATGTATGTATGTATGTATGTATGTATGTATGTATGTATGTATGTATGTATGTATGTATGTATGTATGTATGTATGTATGTATGTATGTATGTATGTATGTATGTATGTATGTATGTATGTATGTATGTATGTCTGTCTGTATGTATGTATGTATGTATGTATGTATGTATGTATGTATGTATGTATGTATGTATGTATGTATGTATGTATGTATGTATGTATGTATGTATGTATGTATGTATGTATGTATGTATGTCTGTATGTATGTATGTATGTATGTATGTATGTATGTATGTATGTATGTATGTATGTATGTATGTATGTATGTATGTCTGTGTGTGTGTGTGTGTGTGTGTATGTATGTATGTATGTATTTATTTATTTATATATGTATGTATGTATGTATGTATGTATGTATGTATGTATGTATGTATGTATGTATGTATGTATGTATGTATGTATGTATGTATGTATGTATGTATGTATGTATGTATGTATGTATGTATGTATGTATGTATGTATGTATGTATGTATGTATAAATGCATGTATGTGTATGTGCAAAGAGTCTGTTCGAGTGGTTATCATAAAAAGAAGCATGTTTGAGATAGGTCACCCCTTCTCCAAGCTATTAAATTGAAAACTATAATTTCTTGTGTATTTTATCAAGTGTTTTCTTTATACTATAATTTTAGAAAATTCTAGAAAAATATAATGTTGAACAAAATTGGTTTATTTCTTGTTTTTCATGCACATTACTCATGTTTCACTATGATTTCTTATTATTAAAACATGTTCTCCACGTTGGTTTTGTAACTCGAGGAATCCTGAGAACTTGTTTATTTTTTTCAAATGAATTATATTGGACCAATTGGAAATGTACAAAGATATTTGGCCTTTTTGCCAGTTTTTTTGTAATAGTGTAATGACATGTTTGAGCTTTTAAAAGGTTTTGGAACTTAAAAGTGTTGAGTGATTATGTTTTATAAAATGAAATTATTCCTTTTACATGATGTGGCATGTTTGGAACTTTGAGAATGATTTTTCTAAGGGTAAAACCCCCCTTGAGGCATTACCCCTTGTTTGAAAAATGTGATATAAGTGTTAATGTGGGAATTATGATATTTTCCTAGTGAAGAGGTCTGTACATTGTAGTGTAATGTAAACAGGGGATGTTCACAAAGAGGTAGATCAGTTGTGAGAGGTTGGATGTGTTTTTTAGCAAAGAAAATGAAATGTTCATGTATGTAAGTTTAATAAGAACTCACCACCACTTGAAATAGAGAAGATGGGAAACTCGGGGTACCTAGGTGGGATAACTAGAACTAGTATTCTATTTGACTCAGCAGTGGAATGTATTAGATTCATCTATCAGGTTTTACGATTACATCACTAACAAAATTATGATTATTATTAGAGACCACGTGGTCCTTGGGATGTTTCCTCCTAGTGGATTGCACATGAGAAAGCAGGTCATTGTGGTTTTTATCCCATGTTTCACAAAGATTTGGGGTTTCCAGGGTCCCACTTATACTAGTTACCTATATGGATTATCCATGCTGCATGATTCTGACAGGATACTTGTGATTTTATTTTCATTTCAGTTGCTTCTTATTTGTTTTCTCTTTTTTGAAAACTTGGTATTAATCTAATTTTATTTCCTTTCATTTTGAAATTTATATTCATGCTTGGAAACTATTTTGAAAATTTGATGATAGAGATATTTTTTTCTTGAAAAATGGAATCTTTTTATTTGAATTTGAAAAGTGTAGAAAACCTTATTTTTATATGGTTTTATTTTCAAACTAGCACTTTGTTTTTATTTTTAAAATTTACGTCATAGGGAATAGTATGTTTGGGCATGTATACTTAGTTTTAATACTCGCACCTATAGTTTTATTTCTATTTTTAGTTTGGTTGTCACTTCCAACTTAGTCATAGTCATTATGGGAAAATATTGGTTTAGTGGTCGGAGGTGACCCGTAGGGTCACGTGGAGGTATTTGTAGTTTTATTTATTTCTTCTACCCGTGTTCATTTCTATTTTTTATTTTATAATTATTTATTGGTCATTTTTTTATGGGCCAAATTGTTCCCAAAGGAATATTTTGATGGTCGACACCAGTTTCCGGCCTGTGGGGATCGGGAGAGCCCTTTGGGCAATGTCTCAGACTGTGTCAGGTGTTTTTCTCTGGATGGAATCTTGGATTGATTTTTGATAATGTTAAAAAGATAAGTTATTATGGTCAATGTAAAATTGGGTTTAAGGGGGTATAACTAAGTGATAAGTCTTAAAATGTCTCCAAAACATTTCTAAATCTAATGTTTTGTGTTTATTTCAACCATATCACATATTATGAATTAACTTGGGGTTTTGTGGTTCCAATTTACATTATCATGATATATATTATAATTTTTTTATTTTAATTAATTTCAAATTTGTTCATTTACCTCACTTATAAAAGAGAACCACCTATCATATATTCTTTAAAACATTTAATCCATTTATTTTGGTAAATACCTAAAAAAATATAGATTCATTCCCATAATTATTGATATTATGTTATTCTTCTTATACCATCCTAATATGGCTTATGGTATAAGGCATTGTAGGTATCTCAAAGAAAAGGTGATTGTCTTACCCGACACTTTCAATGTTTATTTTTTATTCTTCATCTAAATATAATGAATCTATTCTAACATAATCAGTATTGTGTAATAAATATACTAATATGTTATTATGATTATATTATATCCATTTTATAAATCATTTCTATCAAATGATAAAAAAAGTTTTACTCATATGTATGTGTTGATTACTGCCTTTACGCAGATATATGATTCATTTTTCATCACAACCTTGCGTTGAAGGATATAATGATTTATTTAATAAATATATATGATATTTATTATATAATCCTGATTTTATCAAGATAAAACATTATTTATTTTCATTTTCATATTTTTTATAAAATGTAAACATCCTTCATGTGTATGTACAAATAGTGGTCTCCATGAATGGTGTAATTTATTTATCTATATTTTAATTTTTTGGATAACTATAAATATATATATAATGAGTATATATGATTTTTCTGTCATTATTAACATTATATATTGGATTTTACCATGATCAAGATGTAATGACTATAACTATCAAATCGAAACATGCATGAAAAATGAAGTAGTTAACACATGAAAAATTGGTGCTAATGAAAGATTATTAATGAGAGGACACTAAGATGAAATAAGAAAAACAAGTACGATATTTTAAGTATGAATTTGATTTAAGAATATAATTATAAAAAATTTAAATTTATTAGATTTTAGGTTAAAGGAACTTACGATTCAAGTCAAACTTAAAGTAAGGGTTTACCATTTCACTTTTGTTTAAGTGAGATGTAAGCCATATTCACCACTTATTTTCTTCATGGGGTGTTTATAATACCATTTTGATATGTAATTTAAAAAATGTCCATATATTCATGGTAAAAAAAGTTTCATTTGAAGTTATTTATTTCATGGGGGTTGTGATTAAAAAGTTACCAAAGTGATCAGTGTTTTATGTTACAATCTCACTTTTTACCGGGGTTATTTATAATTAAATTTATTAGGATGAAATTATAATCATATATATTATTTTCATCTTGTTATTTGTATAAATTAAAATTTACCAATTCTATTTATTATCTCTAAATAATAAAAATTCTAAAAGAATGTTTTCATAAAATATAAACAATATTATTCTATTTTGTCAGGAATATTTTTCATCCAAATCCCATTTTTATTTAAAATGTTTTCAAAAATGTTTTTAATATAATAAAATGATTGATTAATTTCATTTTTACCCATTTTTTACTTTCTAAAAAAATTAAAAAATAGTATTCATTTCATTTTCCAAATGAGTTACTTTTTACCAAAGGTGTGAAAAGAATCTTTGTATTAACATTTAAAGCATGAATGGGTTTTCCCACCTTAACAACTCTTTTTTTCATTGAAACTTCCTTTATAAGTTACCATGTTTTTATTTAAAGAAAATATTTTCCCAAATATTTTTTAAATATTTATATTTTAGATCAGTGATTCCAAAATGAAAAGTTTATTGTCATAAGAAAATCTACCAATGGAATTTTAATAGTATTTTCATATATGTCAATATCCTTTTATAAATCATATTCTTTACTGGGGATATGCTATAATGATACCATCCACCTTATTTATCTAAATGGGTTATGATTATATTGTTATGTTTGTTTATATAGGAAAATAGTAACACATTTTATTCTATGTTTTAAATATGAATATTTATGTACATTTTTTGATAAATTATTATTCATTTCATTCATGAGATAAATGAATTAGACTTAGTAAGTGAAAATTAGGGCATGTTATAACCCCTTGATTCATTGGTTAGTCTCATGAGACAAATTATCTTGGGTATATTAAATATTCAATACTAATTTACATACGGTTTCTGGGAATTAATCCTTGACTATAAGATTATGATGTTCAGAATACACATTCTTTCATTACGAAACTAGTTTTTAATATCCATGGGATTATTTATATTATTATGTCATCTATTTATATATTCTACTTTTTTTATTGAATTTATATATTGTTTATCTCAACAATTTTATTGGTACTTTTCTTAAATTATTATAGCTTTTGTATTATTCATTTCCCTTACTAATCATCTAATCCCATCCTTTTTTTACTTTTCCCAAGATACCAAGAATGGAGCTCTAAATGATTTCTCTGATATACTAGAAGAAATAATAATATTCTCAGTGGAACATTATGTTGTATTTAGTTTTTTCAAATGTAATGTTAAAATAATGTATGTATCAAGTGTCCCAGGACTATCAAACCATTCAAACCTATTTAATGTGATCTCTTGTGTCTTTATCCAATGTAGTAAGATAACTAAAATATCTAGGTTATTATAGTTAGGGTGTAACACCCAGGATTATTTCATGTGGTGGATAGATTTGATCTAGAAGTTCTCAATGGGATTCATTTTATGATTTGTGTCTCCTTTATAGACAGTCATACTGTTGAATACTGGAATGATCTATCTGATTATTTATGTACCTTTATATAGGATTTAGAAATTATATTTGAACTTTAGATAAACCCCTTCATCGAGGGACTCCTATAGGTGGAATTTATTCTTTCACTCACATCAGATGGTGGTTTAAGGTTTATATCAATAGTGAGAGTGGTCATTTTATAGGATTCCATCATAGCTAGATAAGACCCTGTGACATTATCCTTGGTTTGGGTTGGATGTTCCACTATTATTGTTAGGATTTTTGTAGCAGATTAGATGGGCCAAAGTCCACCCTTTATAGTGAGTAGGACAGTTATGGGAGATGAGTTATCTAACACTCAAATGTTAGTGGTTTTATACCTATCCAAATAGGGATTTTAGGCAGGCATGCTATAAATGCTGTAGGGGGAGAGTTTCCCATAATAGAGGATGAATATGTAGATTATTTTCTAAAGGTTTATCTTGGGGTTCCCACAATGATTTGTCATCTTCTATGCTAGTTTTCATTCTAATAATATACCAATATCTTTTATAGTTTATTAGTTCTCCCATCCAAACATAGAGATCTAATTATTTTGCTAGAATAGATTTTTATATAAAGGTTTCATTAGATTAATATGACCTTTATAAATAGTGTAGAGGATCATGTGGTTCCATGTTGGATACAATTATTCTTAACTACAAAATCAGTGTTACAATTAGGTTAGTATTTAGGAGGTATTTTAACATCATTATAAATTTATTTAAATCCTAGTTATATTTATTGGTGAAATGAATTCCTTTAATATGTTTTTATGTCCTATGTAATATTAGTAATGAAAATTTTACTGTTCTTTTTTTGTTCTACATAGATTAGGGATTCATAATAAGAGTGTGGAATATGATTCCCTTACATGAAGTTTTTTCTCAATAGATGAAGGGGATGTATGGCAAACTAGCCACAATATGGTTGGTTTTGATGGAATAGGAATAAATATTGAGTCAATAAGGTTTCCTTATAACGTTTCCATTCCTTCATGTTTGAGGAGATTGTTGAGTCAATAAGGTTTCCTTATGACTTTATCATTTCTTCATGTTTTGAAAATCACAAACACCATATCTTATGGAAAATTTCATTTACCCTATGTTTAACTTTCATAAGGAAATTTTCCTTCCACAAAAAAAATTATCCTAATTATGTTTTTCATTGTTCATTTTCTCTCTAAGTATAGAATTTTGATTTCATTTCTAAAAACCTCGAAATATTATAATACTTAGATATAGAGTATTCTATTTTCAGGATTCGAATTCAGATTCTGAACCTTCTAAGTTATGACTCCGAACTTTGTAAGTTCAAACTCCAAACTCTTATGAATTCAAAATATGAACTTTGTAAGTTCAAACTCTGAACTCTTATCAATTCACACTCTGAAATTTGTAAGTTCAGACTCTGAACTCTTATTAATTTAGACTCTGAACTTTGTAAGTTTAGACTCTGAACTATTATGAATTCAGACTCCAAACTTTTGTAAGTTCAGAATCTAAACACTTATGAATTTAGTGAATTCTACTGAATTCAAGACTCCAAATTTCCTTGAAATTTAGACTCCAGAATTTTATAGAATTCAGGTTCCAAATTCTTCTGAAGACATAATCCGAATATCCTCATATTATAGACACCGAATGAGTTTTTGGTTAGACTATGAACTTTTATTTCCTTACATTCCGAATAATTGATTTTTCTTAAGTAACCATATTTTTTTTACTCTTGTTTTGGTGATAAAACAATGTCATGCATTCAGTTACTAAGAAACCGTTGTTTGAGTGACACATGTACAGGTCCCTCTGAAATTCAAGGAAAAATATGACCATTAGAGGAGGGAGATGACTTTTGAATATGTGCCTATAAATATGAGCTCATTTGAACGAGATCAACGTTGTTCTATGACTCTAGAGATTACATGTTGTTGAAGTGATTTCTAGAGAGATACTTTCATGCTTTGTGCATACTGGACATCTTGTTCTGAATTTCTTCATGTGACTCTGAATGTTTCTGATTACATTTGAGGGCTTCTGGAGATAGGAAGATATAGGTTTTGACTTCCTTGAAGTTGAGGGATTCTGGTGATAGTAAGATAGAGGTGATGACTACCTTGAAGTTGAGGGCTTGTGGGGATAGAAAGACAGACTCTGATCTTCATATCAAGGGATTACCCTGGTGTGGGTAAGACAGACTTTCTTAAAAGTATAAATCAAGGGACCTTTATCCAAGGTTGTTGGATACCTTTTTCTTTGGGTTAAAATATTTAATACTTCATACTTGTATTGTTTCAATTTTTTCGTTGCATTTTGATTTTTGAGGAAAGTATAACTATATTATAATTCTTTATACTTATAATATGATATAGTGAGATTATATATGCTTTAAGTTAGAATCTTTATCTTTGTAAACTTTTGTAAAGTTTCATTTCCAGAACTACTTTTCTGGAATTACATTCTCAGAATCATATATTCGGAATTAAGAATGTTTTTAGAAATTAGATATTTTGTGAATTCACCTTTTTTAACCTTGTTAAACAATAGAAAGGTTCTTACCAACCATAAATGTTCCCAAAGAATTTTTAAAGTATACAATTCACCCCCCTCTTGTATATTGATCATCTACAGTATCATTTCGATCCTCAAGTTGGTATCTTTGGAGAATATCATACTCCATACCAACCTAACAATTGGTATCATAGGAGGTCTCTGAAATACTTATATTCACATATAAGTTTTCTTACTCAAGTTTTCATTGTTATATATTTTCCTTACTTAGGATATTCTTATCCATATTTACAAACTTTTATTACTGACAAGTTTTTTTGGAATGTTTTTTCTTTAAGATGGCAGGAATCAATGTTGGTTCCATAGACAACCTAAATCCAACTAGACCACCTATTTTTTATGGGAATGATTTTGAATATTGGAGAGACCATATAAAGACATTCATTATCAATAATGGAGTAGACAATTTTTTTATGCTTACTAGAGGATATAAAATCCCGGACAAGGATGTTAGTACTTTCACCAACCAAGAAAGGCATGAATATCAACTGAATTATATGGTACACAATTCATTTCTTTGTTATATGACTAGAATTATATATAGCTAAATTTCCTCTTGTGAAGCAAAAAATTGTATATGGAAGAATCTTGAAGTTACTCACTTTGGAACTTCCAAAGTTATTGAAACAAGAAGAGCCATGCTTAGAGCTGAATATCATGGTTTTTTATTTCCTTATGGAGAACCCATATATATATTGAAACAATGATTTATGACTATAGTCAATACTTTACAATCCATGGTTGAGAAATTATTAGATGATGAAGCTCTTGTGGACAAAATCATAGACATCATGCCTAGTGAGTGGGAATCCAAGAGAACTATTATTGATGATAATAGAAAGGTTACACAGATCACTCTTGATGAACTTTTTGGAACTATTCTTTAACACAAGAATAGAATTAATAGATATGGTGATAATGTCAAGAAAAAGAAAGGAAATGACAGTGTTTCTTTTACAATAACTTCAAATCATATGCAATCCAAGACTCCTGAGAGAGTTACTAGATCTAAATCTAAGAAGATTATTTTTCAATATGAATCTAGTGGAAGTGAATCTTCAGAAAATGAGTTAGACAATATTTCTTGAAGGATGAACAAGATTATAGGACAGAAGAACATTCAATCTAGATATAAGAAGAAACAAAGGAAAGATAAGAAAGATTCAGAAGTCACGTGTTATGAATGAAAAAGAGCTGGACATATAAGACCAGATTTTATTATGATTAAAAGAAATGAATGAAAGGAAAATAATTCTGAGGGAAACAGAAATAAGTAAAACAAAGCTAATGCCATGAAATTTTTGAAAGCTAATGATACCTGTAGTGCCAGTGGTGCTGAATCTTTAGATGAATCATCAGAACACGAATCCTCTGGACAAAAGAATCTTAGTTTAATAGCCAGACTACCTATTGAAAATCATTTCTTAATGGATAAGGTACACAATTCTGAACCTATGAACAATGTATCCTTGAATGAAAATTATAATGATATTAATTATTATGAATCCTAGGATGAAGAATCTTCTTATGATGAAGATAACACTTTACCTACCTATGAAGAAGTTTCTAGGTTTTCTAAGATTCTTGAGAATGAGAATTCAAAACACAAGAAAAAGTTTGATAAGAAAAATTATAGAAATAATATTCTTACTAAGGAAATATCATATCTTTCTAAAGATAATGATATGAAAAGCCTTTATTTTGAAAGTATTTCAAAAAACCTTGAGGAAGTAAATTCTGAGAAGGATAAACTTTCTAAGGATCTAGAAAAAGTAATTTCTAAGAAAAATGTTTTCGAGCCTAACTCGTGTTCTAAAACTAATGTTTTGGAAGATAATAACTTAGTTATTAGACTGAAGTCCAAAATATTTTCCTTGAGAAGTATTTTTCAAGCTTTACATTAAGCAAATAAAATTTTAATAAGATGTATTCTCAAATTCGACCTCTAAGAAATAATTATGGATTTACTTATACTAGTTCAAAACCTATTTTTAGTAACAATTATTTTTCTCCTCAATGTGATCCTTTCTACAGTAAGTGTTAGTGTGGTGGAAACTAGGAAAAAAATTATTCCTTAAACAAAACCCAGTCTTTAGGATTTCATAAAGCCTATTTTCTTAAGAAAATGTGGGCACCTAAAATTTTTCCTTCTGAAATTTATGGATCCAAGAAAGTTTTCCTTCTGAGAGTCTAACACTCTTATTTTCATGAAAATAATGATTGTACTAATAGAAATACCTGGTACATGGGTAGTGTATGTTCCCATCATATGACTGGTAAAAAAACTACTTTGAAAATATTATCAAGATGAAAGGAGGAAATGTAACTTTTGGAGATAATGCTAAGGGATAAATTATTGTTATAGGTAACATCGTTCTTCTTGGAAAAACATTGATTTCAAAGTTTTTATTTTTTAATGGTATTAATCACAACCTCATTATCATTAGTCAATTATGTGATGAAGTTTACCTTTAGAATTTTAGGAATGACAAGTGCTTAGTACAAAATTCCAAAGAAGTGTTCATTCTTTCTACCAATAGGCAAGAGAATGTTTACACACTAAACATATAAGACCTTAGGAGCCAAGACCTACCTTGAAATAGTGCAATGAAAGGTCATTCTTGGTTTTGTCATAGAAGGTTAGGATTATGTAACCTTAGGAACCTATAAAAACTCTCTAAGAAAAGACTAGTTAAGGATCTACCAGATCTTAGATTTGATTCTTCAAATGTTTGTGATCCTTGTCAATATGAAAAAGCAACATAAAAAAACTTTTAAATCAGTAGGTGAATTCTAAACCACTGATGAATTTCATTTAGTTCATATGGATATTTTTGGTTCAACAAAAACTAGAAGCATTGGAGGAAAATATTTTGTATTTTTCTTAGTTGATTATTACACTAGATTTATGTGGGTCTATTTTCTAGCAAATAAATATGAATCTTTTTCTTATTTCAAAATTTTTAGAGGCCAAGTTAAAAATGAGAAAAAGCTTCCTTTGATAACTATTCCTAGTGATCATGGAGGAGAATTTCAAAATTCTCATTATGAAACTTTTTGTAGTTGAAAAAGCATTACTCATAACATCTCAGCACCCAGAACACCTCAACAGAATAGTGGTGTTGAAAGAAGAAATAGAATTCTTCAACAGATAACAAGAACCATGTTGAGTGAATATTCTATAGAAAAACATTTTTGTGATGAATCTGTAAGTACCATTTTTTATACTATAAATCGTGTTTTAATAAGTCCTTTTCTTAATAAAACTCCTTATGAGTTATGGAATGGTAGAAAACCTAGACTTTTCAACTTCATGGTTTTTGGTTTCAAAGTATTCATTCTGAATACTAAAGATAATTTACACAGATTCACACCACAATCTGGTGAAGGAATTTTCTTAGGCTACTCCAAAACTTCTCAGGATTATAGAGTTTTCAATAAAAACACTTGTACTGTTGAAGAAACAGTACATGTCAAATTTGATGAAACTGATCCTTTTATTTTTAAACAACCCCAACCTACATCTTCGAATGTGTTTTAAAAAACCGATTATCAACCTTTGTTAGAAGATCCTTCTGATAAGGAAAATGTCAAAGAAGATGTTTCTGAAACATTTACCCTAGAAGACATCCTAACTTTTGTTGATGAAGAGGTTTTACAAAACCCAAATCAGTTGATTCTTAAGAATCATCTCAGTGATAGTATCATTGGTGATGTAAATCAAGCTGTAAGGACTAGAAGTTCCTTAAGAAATGAAATAGAACATCGAAAATTCCTTTCCCAAATAGAACCAAAAAGCATTGATGGAGCTTTAGGTGATGATGATTGGATAAAATATATGCAAGATGACCTAAATTAATTCGAAAGGAATAAATTCTGGACCTTGGTTGAAAGACAAAAGGAAACTTCTATTATTAGAGTTAAATGGGTCTTTAGATATATGTGTGATAAAAATGGAATCATTGTATGAAATAAAGCTAGATTGGTTGTTAAAGGATATAATCAACTAGAAGGAATAGACTATGATGAAACATACACTCCAGTATCTAGACGTGAATCTATTCGTATTCTACTTTCCTTTATAGAATTCCTCAATTTAAAACTTTTTCAAATGGATGTGAAATGTGCTTTCCTTAATGGTTATGTTCAAGAGGAAGTTTTTGTTGAACATCCTCCTAGTTTTGATGATATAATACATCTTGGACATGTTTTTAAACTTACCAAATCCTTGTATGGACTTAAGAAAGCCCCTAGAGATTGGTATGATAGACTTACATGATTTTTGCTTCAAAATGACTATGTTAAGGGAAATGTTGATCCAAACCTTTTTATAAGGAAAGATAAAAAATGTTTTGATTATTCAAAATTATATTTATGACATTATATTTGGTTCAACTCAACAATATTTAACTGATTCCTTTGCAGAACTAATGAAATCTGAGTTTGAAATGAGTATGATGGGTGAGTTAACATTTTTCATTGGTTTTCAAATTTCATAAAAATTAGAAGGAATATATATATCCCAACATAAGTATATTAAATATCTTCTTAAAAAGTATGGATATGACAACACTAAGAGTATAAGTACTCACATTGGTACCTCAAATTCACTTGATCTTGATGAAGTTGGGAAACTAGTAGATCAAACATTTTTTAGAGGTATGATAGGAAGTCTACTTTACTTGACAGCTAGTGGTACAGACTTAATTTTTTCAGTATTCTTATGTGTAAGATATCAATCCAATCCTAAGGAATCTCATTTAAAGGAAGTGAAAATAATTTTTCGTTACTTAAAGGGAAATATGGATCTTGGACTCTTTTATAATTCTGGAAATGATTTTATTTTAAAAAGTTTTTCAGATTATAACTTTGGTGGATGTAAAAAGGATGAAAAGATTACATCTGGAACTTTTCATTTCTTAAGAGATTCATTAGTTTCTTGTTCATGCAAAAATCAAAACTCAGTAGCACTTTCCACTGCTGAAGTTGAATATGTAGCGGCTGGAAGTTATTGTGCTCAAGTGTTGTGGATGCAACACACACTCACAGACAATGGTATGAGTTTAACAAAACATAAATTTTGTGTAATAATACTAGTGCCATTTCTTTAAGTAAAAATCATACACATCACTCTCGTGAAAAAAACATAGATATTAGGAATCACTTTCTTAGGGATCACACAAAAAAAGGGGATGTAATTATTCAATTTATTGGAACACAAGATCAACTTGCTGATATTTTCACAAAATATTTACCCTCCAATAGATTTGAATACATTAAAAAGAAGTTAGGAATGATAACGATAAGGTAATATTCCTTGTTAAATTTCTATTGAAACCAATATTCTTACATTAAGAAACTCATTTTCATTGGGGGAGTACATTTTTTTGTTACAAGTATAACATTTTTCATAGACTAAAATTTTTCATAGTCTAAAATTTTTCGTAGTCTAATTTTTTTTCATAGTCTACAATTTTTCATAGTCTACAAATTTTCGTAATGAAGATTTTCATACTTAAAATTTTCGTAATGAATATTTTCATACTTAAAAATTTTGTAATGACGATTCTTGTACTTAAAATTTTAGTAATGAAGATTTTCATACTTAACATTTTTGTAATGATGGTTTTCATACATAAAATTTTTGTAATGGAGATTTTTTTTTATATTTTTTTTCGTAATCAAAATTTACAGAATAAAAATTTCTTCAAGAATAATTGTCCCCACTATGAATAATCTTCCTAGCAATCTGAAATGTATGTTTCCTTTCCTGAATTTTCAGAATCATCCTCTACTTACTATTATTTTCTTGGTTTTTTAAATTTTTCAAATTCACTTCTCCTTAAATCCGAATGTCTCTATTAAAACCTCAAAAGATCAGATTCTGTCAAAATTTCCTTACAACTATCTTTTCAACCATCATATCTGATCAAGAATTTCTCAACCGATGCATTGGGGATGCAAGTCGAACCATCACTTCAAACACCTATATTAAGGACCCCCTAGTGGTTCTCCCACATCAAAACTAAAGCCTTCTCATGTTGAAGCTATGCCCTTATACTTAAAACTTGTTCAGAATATCTCTGATCTTGCTTAAATACGAATGTCTATCGAAGAATCTTCTCAAAAAGACATGTCAACTATTAAGCCATTCCTAGAATGGAAGGTTTATATTGAAATGTTAGTGCATCCAAACTTCTTCTCCAATTATAATTCCTTCATCTCAAAGAACATAAAGCTGAATAAATGGAATAATGTTTACGTATCGAAGCCAGGAGATCAAGATTTAGTGTATCTGGATTTTCTAGTAGAATTTTATGAGTCAGTAAGTTTATTCAAGGAAGAAGGCAGAGATAAGTTCTCTTTCAAAAGCTATGGGATAAATTATGCTCTCTCGTACACTAAGGCGGCAAATTTTATTTGAGTTCCATATGAAGGAGTTGCTAGATTTAGTACTCATAAGCTGCCAGATGTACAAGGAATATTTGTTAAGGTGAATGCTATGGAATGCCTCAGTCTTATAGATGTTAAGATTCCAAATATTGATCACCTCACTAAAAATTTCCAACTTCTCTAATTATGGGTTCAAGGATTCATTATACCAATAAAACGTGACAAGGATACATTAAAGAAGAGTGATATGTACATTTTGGATTTTCTGGTGAACCTGAGAAAGATCAACTTGGTTAAGCATATTCTGTTTACAATCAAGAATATAAATAATGGAAATTTGAAGGCTCAAATCATTATATATCCGGCCATTCTTTTGAATCTAATTTTTTGGTGCATAGAGTCTTTCAAAATTCCTTGAAGTTCAAAGCCATGAAATTGAAAAGTTGTGTTGGTTAGTGATAATACTTGAAGAAGAATGAATGCTGGATTTTCTAAGGAATTTGAATAATTTTATAACTTGCCTGAAGGAGAAGTTGAAGCTATATCAAAGAAACAGGAGGCTGCTGAGACATCTAGGAATGGTACAAATAAAAGGAAAGTTAAGGAAGTAGAAGAGAACGGAAAAACTCCATAGGATAAGGAGACCCAATCTACACCACTAAATCCTAAGAAGAAAAAATCTTATCCAGATGTGGTAGTAGCTAAATGGAGGGAAGATAAGAAGAACAAGAAAGTAGGGGAGCCTATCTTTGGTATGGATCCTGATGAAGAAAAATATTAAAAGGAGAAGACGGCTGAGGATCTTGAAAATCAAGCAAAAGAAAAGAAATAGAAGAAGAAGATGTTTAAAGATGAAATTGTTCAATCACTTCTGAAGGATGCTGAGAGAGCTTTCGAGAAAATTCTGGTACCAAAATCCTTCCAGATAGAAACTTTACCGGAGACTCCTGGGAATAAGTATGTGACTCTAAAAAATGGCAAATAAAAATAATTATAAAAAATAGTGGTAGAATAAAAAGAAGAATAATGAAGTGATGATACTGAAGATTTAATTAAGCAAGTTGAATATTTTCATGAGAAGAAAATTCCATCTGAGAAGCTGTCAATCCGAACCTATCTAGCTGAATCTTCAAAGCTTTATTCCCCTGGGTTAGATGACAATATTGAAGAAGAATTGAATAAGATATCTGAAGAAGAAAGTTCTAATCATGATTTCATACACCCAGAGGATGTTGAGGTAAGAGCTGAGAAAGATGATATAGATGAAGATAAAATTGTTCAGCTATCTAATAGTGAACATGAATCTCTAGATGAGGAAGCCATTCCAAAACCTGATAAGGGAAAACAAGTTATTTTTGAAACTCCTAGAAGAGTAGTAGTAAAGAAGAAATAAGTGGGTGCTTCATCAAAGAGAAAAGCAGTTGAAATAAAGAATGTGCCCTCACCAAGTAAAGTCTTAGATTCAAAATCGACTTCCCTAGGACATGATTTCGTAGTCCAATCTTTGAAGAGGCTTGTTGGAACTATTCTGATATTACCAAGAATTGATTCGAGATATCAGATTCTTCAACACACCCTAAATCAAAAAGCAGATTCAGTATCCATGGTAATGGATAAGTGTGCCAAGCTGGAGGCTGATTTCAAAACGTTCTTCATTAACTACGAAGCCCACAAAAGGTCTTGCAAGAAAATAACATGTTGGTATAAGAAAAATATAGAAGATATGTGGATTCTTGATGAGTTCCAAGAAAGTTACTAGGATTATTTTGACACCGAAGACAGTAAGATCAAGGATCTCACAAATAGTTTTGAGAAAAAGATGACTCTAGAACAGAATTCCTAGATTCATGAAGTGAAAGATCTGAATGGAAAGTTGTATTCAGTTGCTCAGAGTTGGAAGAAAGAAAGGGATCTCCATATTGAGATAGAAGAAAAGCTTGCCAATATGGAAGAACTCATGAAGGCTCAGGTATAATCTCTTGAGGCTCATGAAGAAAGAATCAAAGCCTTAGAAAAGAAAACCGAAGATCAGGATCATATTATTAAACGAGCAGAGGAAGACCATAAAGAGCTCAAGAAGATGAAAACAATAGTGAATAATGTAACACCATGATATTTTATGAGAAGTATATTTTTTTATTTCTTATGTCATACACAACATCAAAGGAATCTTTCAATACACACAACACTATCTTGGCTTGTGTTATACACAAAAGAAACCTTCCTCGATAATGTGTGTTGTACGCAATATCGAGTTTCACTAAACAACAATATGTTATTAAAATATTATATAAACTAGACGTTATGAATATTATTAACTAAATTTTGAATTTTATAACATTATTATTCATCTTACACATTTTCTAGAACATGGTATGAGAACAGAATAAAATATTCGGTTAAAATAAGTACTTTTCAAAAAATACAGTTTTGCCGCCTATTGATGGCGCACCAAATTTAAATCTAGTTTTTGACATGTTTATAAGTTTATTTTGACAAAATAAAATTCTTATTTGGAATAAGGATATAAAAAATTACTTTGGATAAAATTTTCATATTATTCTGACAACATTCATATTTTAATGAATAGTAAAAACACGTTATATTTTAATTAAAAACAACTTTTTTCATCGCAATAATTTATATGGTTAAATTATAAACTTTAATGGTTATAAAGTATAAATAGAATATATTTTTACCATTTAATATCATTTATTTCATTAACATTAATTTTACATTGAATTCATAGATAAAAACATTTCAATCTTTGGCAATGTTTTAACTTTTAAAATCTGTTTTCTTAACAACGAGATTAATTTTAAATTAATTACTGAAACTTATGTGTTTTGAATTTAGAAAAATGGATTCCATATTTCAATTTATTGGGTCCAAATTATGTTAATAGGTTACTTTTATTTTTTTGATATTATGAATAGTAATTACGATAATATTTATTTATTACAGTTAAATGTAAATCTGGTAATTAAGGGTAAAAATAAGATTATAAAATTACCCTAACACTTTCCAAAATCCTATTGGATGAATAAAAGTCGATCCATATCACCTAACGGTTTTACTAGATTCATTTCATGGACTTTTTACCATGAACTAATATAATTATTATTAAAACCAAAGAAAGTGACAACATATCACTCTCTTAAATCTTATAAGTGTAATAATTTTAATTTAGTGATAAACAACATAAAACATAGGATATAAATAGTCCCCATAAAGCTAATAAAATTATCTACATCATATGAATTTATTTATAATTTTTAGGTATTAAATAATTATCAATAATTATGACAGAATAGTGATGTTGAAAATATTTTATTGATTGAAATATCAAATAAATGATTTTAAAAGTATTAAAATATATATTATATGAAC
The DNA here is from genome assembly GCA_963277665.1 of Viscum album. Classification (NCBI taxonomy): domain Eukaryota; kingdom Viridiplantae; phylum Streptophyta; class Magnoliopsida; order Santalales; family Viscaceae; genus Viscum; species Viscum album. Next base: position 1,764,970,454 of record OY728121.1, on the reverse strand, counting down.
TATTTAATGTTCTCTAGTAATTTAATAGAAACACATTACATGTTATAATTCTATTAAATCATTTAGTTCGAACATATACTTTGTATATATTTTATTTAAATTAAAATAAATGAATAGTGTCAAAATTGACACTATTGTAATTTTATAAAAATTACATATTATAAAATTGTTTAAAAATCACAAAAATATTTAAAAATTATAAATTAAAATCTATATGGTCGAAAAATTAGTAAAGTATACAATTATGGAAAATTCACAACATATAAGTAATTATTTATAATGATTCAAAATTTAGAATATTATTACCACAAATAAAATTAAATAGATTATATAAGGATAAATAAAGTTGATAATGTTTAAAATAAATACCCAAATTGTCTAAATTTTATTGGTTAATGATATTACAACCCTATATCGTCTAATATTCGTATTTGAGTCATTTTTTGAGGTTTTTAAGCGGGGTTGGAATTTATTATAAATTAATATTTCTTATAACTCCAAAGGTGCCCCTCTCCTGCCTTATAAAATGGAACCTCCTCCCTCTCCTCCTCACACCATTTTGATCCTTCAAGCTCAGCCAAACCCTACCCATTTCCCATTTCAACTTCCTTAGAAACATACTAGAGGTTATGGTGTTCTTCAAAGACCAAATTTAGTGCCCTAAGAGGAGGTTTCAAAGAGGTGTGTCGAAGAAGAGGTAATATCTGTTACAGATTCTTTCAAAAATATTCTTCTTATACTTCCTCTTGTTTAGTTATTTAATTATGAAGTAATAAAATCAGTATCACTAATATAATTATGTGTTATTATAAATATTAAACAACCCTATTTCACCTTCTATCCATCCTACAGAAAATGAAATCACTGTGTGTGCATATGTACGGAATATCGTCTCAACGCCGTGGTGTAATCTGTTTTCCACCACCACCTTACTTGGAAGGGTATAATGGTGTAAATAATAACTATATATGATTATTGTAAATTTATATTGATTCTAAAATATTATACATACACTTCAATACAATTCCAGAATCATGGGAATGATATCATCGCCCGTGCGTACGTACGGCCAACCGTCTCCACGATGTGATGTGACTCGTTCTACATGATCTTCATTGAAAAATGATTATATAAATTAATTGAATGAATAAATTTTATATATATTACATTAATACCATTTTTTAAATGAGTTATCTATAACCTAAAAAGATGAATAAGAATTTATTCGACAAAACATGCATAAGAACATAAAGCAATGAACACCCGAATAACAAGTAGCAATGAAATATTACTAATAAGAAGAAAAGAATATGATCATATATGATATCATAACAATGAATATTATTCTGTAATAAGTCAATAAAATTATTTAAACCATTATACAGGAGTTTCGGATACGTACAAAGCATATCAGACCTAAGTTAAGGGAAAATCTCACAATCTCATTTTTATCCGAGATTGTTTATACTTTAGAATTTACTGGGGAATATTTATCATCCACATCAATGTTTACTCAATCTGTATTATTATTTCTATCCTCATAAAATTGTTTAAATCCAAATTTAACTATTGGTGAATTTTTAGTAAAATATATGGAAGGAATCTTTTGTCATTTTCAATAGGAGTAACTTTTTGAATTTTTCGGCCAAAGTACGAGAAGATTGTTTTTTTAACTTAAACCGCATGAATGGATTTTTATGATTCCAGAGAACATTATTTCCATGAAGCTTCATTTACAAATTTTCAATTTTATTTTTAATTAAATTATTTTAGTTTAAAATGTTATGACATGTTAAGAAAGGAAAAATGTTTTTTGAAGTAGAAAGAATATTTTCCTCAAGAATAGAGTTCAAGTGTTTTATCAAAATTATTTTCCATATAAGATAATATAGGGTTCTGTTTATATCCCTATTATTAAATAGATTTGATTATGTTGTGATGGAATCATTTTTATTAATTCCTTTATCTTATATGAATTGTTTTCTGATGTCACGAAGTTTAAGAATCCCATTTTTTATTACATGGGTTATGCTATGATGTATGATTTATGATTTTGTGGCACACATAATAATGGTTTCACTATGAGATGGGTGGGACCCATATCTCCTTAAAATGAATTTGGTAAAGATTTATATCTCATGAGATAAACATAGTTGGAACGGCAGGTTAATCTGGTTCAGTGGTACAGGACTGGAACGAGGAGTGAACTCAGTTCAGTAATGGACTTTGTCTGCTATGATAGTCTTGTAAATGAGTCTTGACTAAAATGAAATGATTTTCTATGATTATGTGTATATTCCACAAAGTTTCATGTTTTAAGTTATGATTATTGGGATTACATTTCACTACTATGATTTATCCCATGTTATGATATTATGATCTCTTTTGCAGGTTAAGATATTCAAAATGTTATGTTCTTATGAATATTATATGATTGATATTTATTTTTTTTACCCTTACTGAAAATTTGAGATCACCCTTTTATATGTTTTCTTTTCCCCAGGTCAGGAAGAATGTTATTAAGTAGGATATAACAAAAAGGTACTCTATATATTATGAAATAAACTGGATACAATGTAGATGCTTTATGAACCATTTGTTTACGTTTCCCAGTTTCTAAAGACACTATACCTATACAGTCCTAACATGGTTTTGTTATATGTTGTAATAAGTATGCTTCAATTCTAAATTAATAACAATGTATGTAAATTATGGGTCGTTATAATGAATTTTATGCCCAAGGAATGATAACTTTGATTAAATCTGATCGTTTTTTGTATTTTGCTTGTTGTATAAATTTTTTCCAATCATAATGAAATTTTGGTTGCTCGCTTTTTGTTTGGATTATTTCTACTAATATTTCAGGTACTATATTTACTTTTCCATTCCCTGTATTTCTTATTAAAAATCACAAAGGGGGAGAAAGGGTAAATAATTCTATGAAAAGAATAAATTTCCCTAATTAAGGGGGAGTGTTCATCTAAGGGGGAGTTCTTATACAAGAAGATTTTCATATGAAACAAATTGCTAATTCTCATTCCAAAAATCTAGAATACAATCCATATTGTTCCAAAGACTAAGGGGAAGTTATTCGTATTAATCATTACCCATGTGATGATGGAGATAAGTTTTGTATTCAAATCCTAGGAAAATATTTTCTAAGCCCTTATATTCTTTTTTGAAAGGATGTTTGTGCTTTCCTAAAACGGGGAGATTGTTAAGTCAATAATGTTTCCTTATAACTTTTCCATTTCTTCATGTTTGGGGAGATTGATGAGTCAGTATGGTTTCCTTATGACTTTACCATTTCTTCATGCTTTGAAAATCACAAACACCATATCTTAAGGAAAATTTCATTTACCCTATATTTAACTTTGATAAGGAAATTTTCCTTCCCGAAGGAAATTTATCCTTACAATGTTTTTCATTGTTCATTTTTTCACTAAGTATAAAATTAGGTTTCATTTATAAAAACCTCAAAATCTTATAATACTTAGATATAGAGTATTCTATTTTCAAGATTCGAATTCATATTCCGAACCTTCTGAGTTCTGACTAAGAACTCTTCTGAATTCAGACTCTAGACTTTGTAAGTTCAGACAACGAACTCTTATGAATTCAATCTCTGAACTTTGTAAGTTTAGACTCAGAACTCTTATGAATTTAGACTCTGAACTTTGTAAGTTTAGACTCCAAACTCTTATGAATTCAGACTCTAAACTTTGTATGTTCAGACTCCAAACTCTTATGAATTTAGACTTCAAACTTTTTTAAGTTCAGACTCCGAACTCTTATGAGTTTTGACTATGAATTCTACTGATTTAATGACTCTGAATTTCCATGAAATTCAGACACTGAAATTATTTAGAAATCAGCTTCTAAGTTCTTCTCAAGACAGAATCTGAATATCCTTTTATTATAGACACCTAATGAGTTTTGGTTAGACTCCGAACTTTTATTTCCTTACATTCCGAATAATTGATTTTGGTTAAGTAACCATATTTTTTTCTTACTCATTTTTTGTTATAAAATGATGTCGTGCATTCAGTTACTAAACAACTGTTTTTTGAGTGATTCATGTACATGTCCCTCCAAAATTCAAGGTAAAATATGAGAATTGGAGGATGGAGTTGACTGTTGAAGATGTTCCTATAAATATGAGCTCATTTGAACAAGCTCAATATTGTTCTATGGCTCTAGAGATTACATGCTGCTAAATTGATTTCTAGAGAAAGACATTCATGCTTTTTCCATACTAAACATATTTTTCAGAATTTATTCGTGCGACTCCAAATGTTTCTGATTACATTGGAGGGATTCTGGGGATAGAAAGACAGAGGTTTCAATTACCTTGAAGTTGAGGGCTTCTGGGGATAGGAAGATAGAGGTGCTTCCTACCTTGAAGTTGAGGACTTTTGGGGATAGCAAGACAGACTCTAATCTTCATATCAATGGCATAAACTGGTGTGGGTAAAATAGACTTTCTTGAAAGTATAAATCAAGGGACCTTTATTCAAGGTTTTTGGATACCCTTTTCTTTGGGTTAAAAGATTAACTACCTCTTACTTGTATTGTTTCAAGTTTTCCACTGCATTTTTATTTTTGAGGAAAGTATAACTATCTTATACTTCCTTATACATGTACTCTAATATAGTGAGATTCTATACACTTTAAGGTAGAATATTTATCTTTGTTAACTTCTGTTAAGCTTCATTTTCGAAACTACTTTTCTAGAATTACATTCTTGGAATCATATTTCTGGAATCAAGAAAGTTTGTAGAACTTAGTGGTTTTGTGAATTTACCTTGTTTAACCTTGTTAAATAATAGAATGGTTTCTTACCAACATTAAATGTTCCCAAATAAAGTATACGATTCACCCCCCCCCCCCTTATATATTGAGCATCTACAGTATCATTTCGATCCTCAAGTTGGTATCTTTGGAGAATATCATACTTCATACCAACCTAACAATTAATATTAGAGGAGGTCTCTGAAATACTTATATTCAAATATAAGTCCTCTTTCTCAAGTTTTTATTGTTCTATATTTTCCTTGCTTTGGATATTCTTATCCTTTTTTGAAAACATTTATTACTAACAGGATTGTGTGGAATGTTATTTCTTCAAGATGGTAGGAATCAATGTTGGTTCCATAGACAACCTAAATCCAACTATACCACCTATTTTTTTATGCGAATGATTACGAATATTAGAGAGACTGTATGAATACATTCATTATCAATACAGAAGTAGACAATATTTTTATGCTTACTAGAGGATATAAAATCCCTCACAAGGAAGTTAGTACTTTCACCAACCAATAAAGGCCTGAATATCAACTGAATTATAAGGTACGTAATACATTTATTTGTTCTATGAATAGAAATATATATAGAAAAATTTCATCTTGTGAAGAAGAAAATTGTATATGGATGAATCTTGAAGTTACTCACTTTGTAACTTCCAATGTTATTGAAACTAGAAGAGCCATTCTAAGAGCTGAATATCATGGTTTTTTCTTTCCTTATGGAGAACCCATATGTATAGTGCAACAAATATTTATGACAATCTTCAAAAGTTTACAGTCCATTGGTGAGAAATGATTAGATGATGAAGCTCTTGTGGACAAAATCATAGACATCATGCACAGTGAGTGGGAATCCAAGAGATCTGCTATTGGTGAGAATAGAAAGGTCACACAGATCACTCTTGATGAAACTTTTAGAACTCTTCTTCAACACAAGACTATAATGAAGAGAGATTCTGAAAATATCAAGAAAAAGAATGTAAATGGCCGTGTTTCTTTTACAACAGCTTCAAATCATATGAAATCGAAGACTCCTGAGAGAGTTACTGGATCTAAATCTAAGAAGATTATTATTCAATCTGAATCTATTGGAAGTGAATCTTCAGAAAATGAGTTAGCCAATATTTCTCGAAGGATGAACAATATTGTAGTATAGAAGAACATTCAATCCAGACACATGATTAAAGAAAGGAAAGATTAGAAAGATTCAAAAGTTACATATTATGAATGCAAAATAGATGCACATATAAGACCCGATTGTCCTATGATTAAAAGAAATGAAAGAAAGGAAAAGCATTTTGAGAGAAACAGAAATAAGTACTACAAAGAAGTTTACCTACCTATAAATCCTAGGATGAAGAATCTTCTTCTGATGAAGATAATACTTTACCTACCTATAAAGAAGTTTCTAGGTTTGCTAAGCTTCTTGAGAATGAGAGTTCAAAACTCAAGAAAAAGCATGATAAGAAAAAGTCTAGAAATAATATTATTATTAAGGAAATATCAGATATTTATAAAGATCTTTATAAGAAAATACTTGATTTTGATATTATTTCAAAAAACCTTGAGGAAGTAAATTCTGAGAAGGATAAACTTTTCAAAGATCTAGAAAATGTAACTTCTAAGGAAAATGTTTTTGAGCATAACACTAGTTCTAAAACTATTGTTTTGCAAGATAAAAATGTAGTTATTAGACTGAAGTCCAAAATATTTTCCTTGAGGAAGTGTTTGTCAAACTTTACCTTAGGTAAGAAAATTTTTGATAAGATGTATTCACATATTAAACCTCTAAGAAATAATTCTGGATTTGGTTATACTAGTTCAAAACTGATTTGTAGTAACAATTATTATGTCCCTCAATGTGCTTCTTTCTGCACTAAGTTTCAGTGTGGTGGACACTAGGAAAAAAATTATTCCTTAAACAAAACCCAGTCTTTTGGATTTCATAAATCCTATTTTTCTAAGAAAATGTGGCTACCTAAAATTTTGCATCCTGAAATTTCCAAATCCAAAAAAGTTTGGTTTCCGAAAGTCTAACACTCTTATTTTCTAGAAAATAAAGATGGTACTAATAGCAATACTTGGTACATGGATAGTGGATGTTCCCGGCATATGACTGGTAACAAAAACTAATTTTAAAAGATTATGAAGACGAAATGAGTAAAAGTAACTTTCAGAGATAATGCTAATGGAGAAATTATTGGTATAGGCAACATCAATATTCTTGTAAAAACATTGATTTCAAATGTTTTATTTATTAAAGGTCTTAAGCACAACCTCATAAGCATAAGTCAATTCTGTGATGAAGGTTACCTTGTGAATTTTAGCAATGACAGGTGCTTAGCAAACAATTCCAAGGAAGATTTCATTCTTTCTTCCAATAGGCAAGAGAATGTTTACAAATTAAACTCAGAAGGCCATTAGAGCCAAGAACCACCTTGCCTTAGTGCAATGGGAGATCATTATTGGTTGTGGAATAGAAGGTTAGGACACTGTAACCTTGGGAACCTATAAAAACTCCCAATTAAAAGACTATTTAAGGATCTACCAGAGCTTATATTTGATTCTTCAAAAGTTCGTGATCCTTGTCAATATGGAAGGAAACATAAATCAAGTTTTAAATCAGTCAGTGAAGTCTCAACCACTGATGAGTTACAGTTAGTGCATATGGATATTTTTGATTCAACACAAATTGGAAGCATTGGAGGAAAATTTTATGTATTTGTCTTAGTTCATTGTTATACAAGATTTACGTGGACCTATTTTCTTAAAAAGAAATATGAAGCTTTTTCTTATTTCAAAACTTTTAGAGCCCATGTTGAAAATGATAAAACCCTTACTTTGATAACTATTCATAGTGATCATAGAGGAGAAATTAAAAATTATCATTACAAAACTTTTTGTAGTAAAAAAGGCATTAATCATCACTTTTCAGCACCCAGAACACCTCAACAGAATGGTGTTTTTGAAAGAAGAAATAGAATTCTTCAAGTGATAACAAGAACCATGTTGAGTGAATACTCTATAGCCAAAAAAAATTGGGCTGAAGATGTAAGTGCTGTTTATTATATAATAAATCATGCTTTGATTAGAACTTTTCTTAATTAAACTCATTATTAGTTATGGAATGGTAAAAAACCAAGATTTTCCTACTTTAAGGTTTTTGGTTGAAAAGTATTCATTCTGAATACTAAAGATAATTTACACAAATTTGCACCAAAATATGATGAAGGAATTTTCTTACGCTACTCCAAAACTTCTTAGGATTATGGAGTTTTAAATAAAAACACTTGTACAATTGAAGAAATAGTACATGTCAAATTTGATGATACTGATCCTTTTGTTTTTAAACAACCCCAACCTACATCTTCAGATGTGTTTTCAAAAACTGATTATCAACCTTTGATAGAAGATGCTTCTGATAAGGAAATTTTCCAAGAATATGTTCCTGAAACATTTACCCCAGAAGAATTCCTACCTTATGTTGATGAATATGTTTTAGAAACCCCAAATCAGTTGATTCTTAAGAATCATCACAGTGATAGTATCATTGGTGATGTAAATCAACCTATAAGGACCAGAAGATCCTTATAAAATGAAATATAATATATAGTATTCCTTTCCTAATTAGAACCAAAAAGAACTAATGAAGCTTTAGGTGATGATGACTGGATAAAATCTATGCAAGATGAACTAAATGAATTTGAAAGGAATAATGTCTGGAAATTTGTTGAAAGTCTTAAGGAAACTTCTGTTATTGGAGTCAAATGGGTCTTTAGAAATAAGTGTGATGAAAATGGAATCATTGTAAGAAATTAAGCTACATTGGTTGCTAAAGTCTATAATCAACAAGAAGGAATCAACTATGAAGAAACCTATGCTCCAGTAGCTAGACATAAATCTATTTTTATTATACTTGCCTTTGCAGCATTCTTCAATTTCAAACTTTTTCAAATGGATGTGAAAAGTGATTTCTTTAATGGTTATGTTCAAGAGGAAGTTTTTTTTGAACAACCTTTTGGTTTTGAAGATACAAAACATCCTGAACATGTTTTTAAACTTACCAAAGCCTTGTATGGACTGAAGTAAGACCCTCAAGCTTGGTATGATAGACTTACAGGATTTTTTCTTCAAAATGACTAGGTTAAGGGAAATGTTGATCCAACCCTTTTTATAGGGAAACGAAAGAATAATGTTTTAATTGTTTAAACTTATGTTGATGACATTATATTTGGTTCAACTCAGCAATATTTAACTGATTCCTTTGGGGATCTAATGAAATATGAGTTAGAAATGAGTATGATGGGTGAGCTATCATTTTTCCTTGGTTTTAAAATTTCTCAAAAATCAGAAGGAATCTATATATCCCAACATAAGTTATTAAAGATATTCTTAAAAATTATAGATATGAAAACACTAAGAGTATAAGTACTCCCATTGGTGCCTTAAATTCACTTGATTTTAATGAAGCTAGGAAACCAGTAGATCAAACATCTTTTACAGGTATGATAGGAAGTATACTATACTTGACAGCTAGTCATCCGGACTTAATGTTTTCAGTATGATTATGTACAAGATATCAATCCAATCTTAAGTAATCTCATTTAAAGGTAGTGAAAATAATTTTTTTCTACTTAAAGAGAACTATGGATCTTGGAATCTTTTATACTACTAGAAAATATTTTATTTAAAAAAGTATTTTGGATGCTGAATTTGGTGGATGTAGAATGGATGAAAAGAGTACATCCGGAACTTGTCATTTCTTAGGAGATTCATTAGTTTCTTGGTCATGCAAAAAGCATAACTCAATAGCACTTTCCACTTCTAAAGCTGAATATGTAGTAGCTGGAAGTTGTTGTGCTTAAGTGTTATGGAGGCAACACACACTCATCGACTATGGTATGAGTTTTACCAAAACACAAATTTTGTGTAATAATACTAGTGCCATTTCTTTAAGTAAAATTCCTACACACCACTCTCATGAAAAACACATAGACATTAGGCATCACTTTTTAGGGATCACACACAAAAGGGGGATATCATTATTCAATTTATCAGAAAACAAGATCAACTTTCTGATATTTTCAAAAAATCTTTACCCTCTAATAGATTTGAATACATTAAACAGAAGTTAGGAATGATAATGATAAGGTAATATTCCTTGTTAAAATTTTATTGAAACCAATCTCCTTATAGTAATAAAATTCCTTTCATAGGGGGAGTACATTTGTTTGTTACAAGTCTAAAATTTTTCGTAGACTAAAATTTTTCATTGTCTAAAATTTTTCATAGTCTAAAATTTTTTCATATTCTAAAATTTTTCGTAGTCTTAAAATATTCGTAATGAATATTTTCGTTCTTAAAATTTTCATAATGAAGATTTTCGTACTTAAAATTTTTGTAATGAGGATTTTCATACTTAAAATATTTGTAATGAATATTTTCATATTAAAAATATTCATAATTAAGATATTCGTAATTAAAATTTTTGTAGTGAATATTTTCATACATAAAATTTTCATAATGGAGATTTTCATTTTTATATTTTTTTCATAATCAAAATTTACAGAATCAAATGTTCTTCAAGAAAAAGTTTCCTCACTACGAATAATCTTCCTAGCAATCCGAATGGTATGTTTCCTTTCCTGGGATTTCATAATCATCCTTTACTTGCTGGTATTTTCTTTAGTTTTTAAATTTTTCGGATTCCCTTTTCCTTAAATAAGAATGTTTCTATCAAAACCTCAAAAGATTGGATTCTATCAAAATTTTCCAATAGCTATCTTTTCAACCATCATATCTAATCAAAAAGTTTATCAACCATTGGATTGGGCATGAAAGTTGAACTGTCACTTCAAACACCTATATAAAGGACCCCTTGATGGGTGTCCCACATTGAAACCAAAGCCTTTATGTGTTGAAGCTCTTCCCTTCTACTTAAAGCTCATTCTAAACTTTTCAGATATTTCTTAAATCCAAATGTCTATCGAAGAATCTTCTCATAAATACATGTCAACTATCAAGAAAATCCCAGAGTGGCAGGTTTATAGAGAAAGGTTGGTGTATCCAAAGTTCTTCGCCAATTATAAATCCATCATCTCAAAGAACATAAAGCTGGATGTATGGAAGAATGTTTGTGTATCGAAGCCAGGAGATCAAGATTTAGTGTATCCAGATTTTCTAGTAGAATTTTATGAGTCATTAAGTTTTTTCACGGAATAAGGCAGAGATAAGTTCTCTTTCAAAATCTATGAGATGACTTATTCTCTCTCATACACCAAGGATACAAATTTTATTGGAGTTCCGTATGAAGGAGAAGCTGAATTTTTTTCTCATAAGCTATTAGATGTTCATGGAATATTTCTTAAGGTGAAAGCTATGGAGTTCCTTAGTCATAAAGATGTTAAGACTCCAAATATTGATCACCTCACTACAGATTTCCAGATTCTCGAATTATGGGTTCAAGGATTCATTATACCAAGAAAAGGTTACAATGATACATTAAAGAAGAGTGATATGTATATTTTGGATTTTTTAGTGAACCTGAGAAAGATCAACTTGGTTAAGCATATTCTGATTATGATAAAGAATATAAATAATGGAAATCTAAAGGATCATATCATTATGTATCCATCAATTCTTTAGAACCTTATTGTTCAGTGCTTGGAGTCTTTCAAAATTCCAAGAAGTTCAAAGCCAAGGAATTTCAAATTCATGCTGGTTAGTGACAATACTCTAAGAATAATGAATGTTGGATTTTATAAGGAATCCAAAGAATTTTATTACATTACTGAGGAAGAATTTTAAGCTACCTCAAAGAAACCAGATGCCGTTGAGACCTTTAAGAAGGGTGAAAAGAAAAGGAAAGTGAAGGAAGTAGAAGATAAAGAAAAAACTCTAGAGGATAAGGAAACCCAATCCGCACCACCAAATCCTTAGAAGCAAAAAAGATAACCCAGATGCGGTAGTAGATAAATGGAGGGAATGTAAGAAGAACAAGAAATCAGGGGATCCTAGATTTGGTTTGGATCATGCTGAAGAAAAATATTTAAAGGAGAAGACTGGTGATGAGCTTGAAAAGTAAGAAAAAGAAAAGAAACAGAAGAAGATGTTGTCTGAAGCTGAAATTGTTCAATCACTTCTGAAGGATGCTGAGAGAGCTTCTGAGAAAAATTCTGGTACCAGAATTTTTCCTGATAGAAACTTTATCAGAGACTCCTAGGAAGAAGTATATGACTCTTGAAAAAGTCAAATAAAAAGAAGTGGAAAAATTAGTGGAAGAAGAAAAATAAGGAGAAGGAAGTGGTGATACTGAAGATTTAATTAAGAAAGTTAAAGGTTTTAATGAGAAGGAAAGTCCATCTGAGAAGCTGTCAATCCAAAACTCTCTAGCCAAATATTCAAAGCTTGCTACCCCTGGGTTAGATGACAAGATTGAAAAAGAAGTGAATAACATGTCTGAAGAATAAAGTTCTAATCATGACTTCATACACCCAAAGGATTCTGAGGCAAGAGCAGAAAAAGAAGATATAGATGAAGATAAAATTGTTCATCTATCTGACAGTGAACATGAATTTCCAGATGAGGAAGCCATTCCAAAACCTAATAAGGGAAAACAAGTCATTTTTGATACTCCTATCAGAGTAGAAGTGAAGAAGAAATAAGTGGGTGCTTCATTAAAGAGAAAATTAGTTGAAATAGAGAAAGAGCCATCACTAAGTAAAGTCTTGGATTCAGAATCATCTTCCCTTGTACATGATTTCGCAGTCCCATTATTGAAGAAGCTTATTGGAACTATTCTGATATTTCCAATCATTTATTCGAGATTCCATATGCTTCAACACACCCTAAATCAAAAATCAGATTCAGTATCCATGGTAATGGATAAGTGTTCCAAGCTGGAGCTAATTTCAAAACTTTCCTTATTAACTATGAAGCCCACAAGAGGTATTGCATGAAAATGACCTGTTGGTCTATGAAAACTATAGAAGATATTCATATTCTTGATGAGTTCCAAGAAATTGTCAAGGATTATTTTGACATCGAAGGTATTAAGATCAAGGATCTCAAAAATAGTTTTGAGAAAAAGCTGACCTTAGAACAGAATTCCGGGATTCAAGAAGTGAAAGATCTGAATGGAAAGTTGTATTGAGTTTCTCAGAGTTGGAAGAGAGAAAGGTATCTGTGGATTTAGATATAAGAAAAGCTTTTCAAGCAGGAATAACTCCTGAATTCTTAGGTAGAATCTATTGAGGCTCATGAAGAAAGAATCAAAGCCTTAGAAAAGAAAACTGAAGATCATGATCAGATTTTTAAATGTGCAAAGGAAGACCATAAAGTGCTCAAGATGATGAAAACAATAGTGAAGAAGTTGATTCCCAAGAAAGGATAACTTTGATTAAATCTGATTTGTTGTTTTATTTTCCTTTTTGAATAAATTTTTTCCAATCATAATGAAATTTTGGTTGCTCATTTTTTTTGTATTCTTTATACTAATATTTCAGGTACTATATTTACTTTTCCATTCCATGTATTTCTTTTTGAAAATCAAAAAGGTGGAGAAAGGAAAAAATAATTCTAAGAAAATAAGAAATTTCCCTAAGTAAGGGGGAGTGTTCATCTGAGGGGGAGTTCTTATACAGGAAGATTTTTGTAGGCAATAAAATCCTAAGTCTCATTCCAAAAATCTATAATACGATCCTTAGTGTTCCAAATCCTAAGGGGGAGTAATTCGTATTCATTAATTCCCATGTGACAAGGGATATAAGTATTGTATTCAAAGCCTAAGAAAATATTTTCTAAGTCCTTTTATTCTTTTTTGAAAGGATGTTTGTGCTTTCCAAAAAGGGGTAGATTGTTGAGTTAATATGGTTTCCTTATGACTTTTCCATTCCTTCATGTTTGGGGAGATTTTTGAGTCAATAAGGTTTCCTTATGACATTACCATTTCTTAATGTTTTGAAAATCACAAACACCATATCTTATGGAAAATTTAATTTACCCTACGTTTAACTTTAATAATGAAATTTTTTTCCCCAAGGAAAAGTTATCCATACCATGTTTTTCATTGTTCATTTTATCTCTAAGTATAAAATTCGGTTTCATTTATAAAAACCTTGGAATCTTATAATACTTAGATATAGAGTATTCTATTTTTAGGATTCGAATTCAAATTCTGAACCTTCTGAGTTCTGACTCCGAACTCTTTTCAATTCAGACTATGAACTTTGTAAGTTTTGACTCCGAACACTTATGAATTGAGACTCTGAACTTTGTAAGTTCGGACTCCAAACTCTTTTGAATTCTTACTCCGAACTTTGTAATTTCAGACTCCGAACTCTTATGAATTCAAACTCCAGACTTTTTTAAGTTCAAACTCCAAACTCTTATGAATTCAAACTCCTAATTCTACTGAATTCAAGACTCCAAATTTCCTTGAAATTAAGAATTTGGAATTCTATAGAATTCAAGTTCCAAATTCTTTTGAAGAGATCATCCAAATATCCTTGTATTATAGACACCGAATGAGTTTCTGGTTAGACTATGAACTTTTATTTCCTTACATTCCGAATAGTTGATTATGGATAAGTAACCATATTTTTTCTTACTCATGTTTTGGTTATAAAATGATGACGTGCATTCATTTACTAACCAACCATTGTTTGAGTGACACATGTACAGGTCCCTCCAAAATTTAAGGAAAAATTTGACCGTTGGAGGAGGGAGTCATCCGTTAAAGATGTGCCTATAAATAAGATCTCATTTGAATGAGCTCAATATTATTCTATGACTCTAGAGATTACATGCAACTGAAGTGATTTCTAGAGAGATACTTTCATGATTTGCGTGTACTAAACATCTTTTTCAGAATTGCTTCGTGCGACTCTGAATGTTGCTGAGTACATTCGAGGGCTTCTGGGGATAGGAAGATAGAGTTTCCAACTACCTTGAAGTTTATGGATTTCAGGGATAGGAAGACAGAGGTTCTGAATACCTCGAAGTTTATGGATTGAGAGGATAACAAGACATACCCCGATATTCATATCGTGGGCTTTCCCTTGTGTGGGTTAGAAATACTTTTTTGAAATTATAAATCAAGGGACCTTTATCCAAGGTTGTTGGATACCCTTCTCTTTGGGTTAAAATATTTAATACTTGTTACTTGTATTGTTTCAAGTTTCCCACAACATTTTGATTGTTGAGGAAAGTATAACTATCATATACTTCCTTATACTTTTACTTTAATATAGTGAGATTCTATACGCTTTAAGATAGAATATTTATCTTTGTAAACTTCTGTTAAGTTTCATTTCCGAAACTAATTTTCTTCAATTACATTCTCAGAATCATATTTCCATAATCAAAAAAGTTTGTAGAACTTAGTGGTTTTGTGAATTGACCTTTTTTAACCTTGTTAAACAATAGAAAGGTTTCTTACCAACTTTAAATGTTCCCAAATAATTTTTAATGTATACAATTCACCCCCCCCCTTGTATATTGAGAATCTACAGTATAATTTCGATCCTCAAGTTGGTATCTCTAGAGAATATCATACTCCATACCAACCTAACCATAAAAAGGTTACCATTAGTTGAATTTGGTGTCCCCATCTCCCATCAAGTGGTAGAGGCATA
This sequence comes from Viscum album, assembly GCA_963277665.1. NCBI lineage: Eukaryota > Viridiplantae > Streptophyta > Magnoliopsida > Santalales > Viscaceae > Viscum > Viscum album. The sequence goes on along the minus strand of OY728121.1, from coordinate 1,764,955,012 downwards.
AATTTACAATATCAGTATTTATATCATGTGTCATGTGATGTTTCCAAGGAGTGAATTAGATATATTTTCCTAAAGGTGGGGAGTATAACATTATATTACATGGTAATATATTTATATTATTTTAATTATTGAAAGTTATATGGTGTGATAGAAGTGTTGGTTCAATGCCCAATTTTGGTTCTTACATCGATATCAATGGACAATGTCCATTAAACTAGACAAACACACCCCCAAAATATCTATAGACGTTCTTGAAAATTTAATTTATAATTAATTTAATTATGTATTACCTATTTCTTGGTAATTTCCTTGATCAAATTCTATTTTCAATCATATCATGTTTTAATTGTAGTGGAGAATTCAAGTGAGGATTCCTCTAGAAATATTCACATGTGCTCTATGAATCTTCAAGCACTCTTCTTAAAAATCCATGCACTATCATAGAAGTGTCATGTTATTCATGTTGTTCATCATCAATTTAAACAATATAAATTCTTCTCCCTATGTTCTTGAGAGAAAAGAAGAGAGTATTACATGTCTACTTCTTAAGATATTTCTATAGAATGGGTCTTTATTGTGTCAACAAACCACACATGAAAAATGATTTAATTTAAAAAAAATACAAGGGGATAAATAATGATAATTTCATAAAGAATCATATAAATTGTTTAATCTAGTTTATTTAGTACTTAAAATATTATTATTATTTCCATTATTATATCCCATGTCATGTGAAACATATAATATCATTTCATAAATTAATAAATTAATATTTACTTTAATGATATGATATAAAATATATCATCTCAAGTGGATCATTAAACTCCATCCCTATCCTTCGATTAAATATTATATTCAAAAAACATGTAAATAAACAATTTTTAATATTCACATGAAAAAATAAATTATTTTATTATTTTATTTAATAAAAAAGTGAATAAATATTTATTTATCTATTACCTAGTCAATAATTAAACAAGTGATAAAATTGAACTCACATATTTTGAACATGAATATCTTGTGATAGAATTAATATGAACAATTTTACTTAAATAAATAATATTCCATAAGATGCAAATAAATTTTTTATTCTTATAAAATTCAATAAAATTTAAAGATATTATAGATAGACTTAGTGTGTGATCCAATATAACCTTTCCCAATAATGATTGGTTAACTTACCTAAAGTCCAAGATCAATATCTAGTAACATGTCAAAGAACCCATAGAGACATAAATTAATAAAGAAAATACAACAAAAACTAAATTAATGATATATTATAATATAATCCTTTTCACTTCTAGTAAATCAACATGAAGAATTCATACTTATGTCATTAACCTATATGCTTAATTTTCCTTTCTATTAATTTTCAAAATTAACTCATCGATAAAATACCAGGGATATGGATCTAATTATAGAATCACATTTGAATAAAAGGGATAAAGATGTATTCTTACATTAATATGGAAGGGAAAAATCTTTATTGGGATTTTTAATTTAACATCATATCACTTTTGAAGCATCCAATAATGTTACCTTATAACAACCATATGTCATTATGATTTTCATCTATACATAAAAGTACATAATTCATGTTGTAAATTAAAAAAATCTCAAGTACAGGGACCAACACCCACATTCACAAACAGGAATATCTAATGACACATAAAACATATTGAATTACTATTGAACGGTTTTTCTTCATGACCTCCCCTCTTAGTGATCTCCATGTGTGAACTTTATTAAAAGGAGCCTCAATATATTATGATCCTAAAATAATTCATACATGGACATCATTTATGTTTATTCAGATTGATTTATCTAAACTAAAAGATATTATTTATGAATATTTTCATAAAATTTAAAGGCTCTCATTATAGTGGAGAACTGTTATAGCCCTCCAGTGTGAAAAATATTCAAAGGAAACTATCAAATTAATTTTATGTAGAAAAATAAAAATTATCTGATGAGATGTATATTTATACTTGGTTAATTAAATGTAAAAACATAAATTGGTTCTAGGGAACAAACTTTGATATAATCCCAATTTCGCTAGATCTAATAAATAACATTTCTCAAATAAATAACTCCAATATGAAAATCATGTCTTTATTCAAGAATAGATATATTCACTAGGTACGACATGTTTTTCTATAAATAATCTACTTACTATGACTTCACTTCTTTGGGTAAAACATCAAATAGGTAATAAGTCCAAGAATATTCATGTTTACCTCTCTCGTAAATATTGAATAATTTTAGTAATGTGGTTATATTATGTAAACACATTAATATATTAATAAAAATTAGTGATCTAGAATAAATCATTGAATATTTATTCAACTTATTTAGCTACATCAGAAGCCACAACATACTTAGTAAATGTATACTTAGATACCATTGGATTCTATAATATTCTCTTTCTTATTACATTTGATTATATATATTATTAAATCAAATTGATTTATATTAAGTCTAATTTTATGTTCTATTGATTATTAAATTTCACAAATCTCCAAGTATCTATAACTTATACATGGTATTTTCTCAAGTATTTTTATTCATTTTTGAATTATATCTAATAATTTCTCTTAGTTTTGTTCAATATTTTTCTACCATTAATTATTCATAAGTAATATCCAAAATAATTTACATATCATGGAATTAATAATGGATTCTATTGCTTTAGTAAATGAACTTTTCTTCATGATCATAATATCCTACAATTTTTTTATATGACATCTTAGATATATTAAATTTATCTGATATAGGAAAAATTCCTCTAAAATTTTTCTATATTTTATTTTAATTAACTTTTCAATATATTTGTTATCACAATATCTAACCAATCCCATAGATTAATCTTAGTATATATTTTTTTCTAGAACATGTCTCACTACTTTAATTCGTTATTAGAGAAATAATTTTAGGTTATTATTATCTCACTATAGCAATAATATACCTTTTTAATATGTCTTATAATATCATTAATCACTTGGAATATTATGAACATCCTATAACTCTTTTTAATGCATATAAAGATTTTTATCCAATGATTTAATGAAAACTATGATACATAAATGGATAGTGGAAATATTAAAAATATATCCATTATAACTGCTATAGAAACTCAAATTCAAAATGGATTTAAAGGATTGGATCATTGAAAAATTTCTTCATAATAAATTCCTTCACTAGTATCAAACCTTTCATAATTATTCATTTTTAATAGGTACTAACTTTAACATCCTTGTTTTTTTATCTTTTGAAAACCCAACTGAAACCAAAATTCTTTACACTATATAGAGGTTTTACTAAAATATTGACATGATTTTTCATAAATGGAATCAATTAGATTATATTCATGAAAATATCTCAATTCATATTATTATAATTTACTCTCATCTTATAAGATAAGCATTTATAATTCTCAGTGAATAATTTATCACTTTAAATGGTGAATATAAAAACAACAAACTCTAGTTTTATCATTCTGACATGGTATGTGTCTATATAAAAAATCTCTCCAATAATTCTTTTGGATTTCATTTTCTTATACTAACTCTAGTACATATTGAGCTTTGAAATCTTTAAACTCTATCATGCTCCCACTATCTCAAAAATAGATTTAATTCCCTCTTATAATGATATAATAATTCACTCTACTAACATTTTTCTATCTTATAGATCATGATATCCTTATTAACTTAGGTTAATTAACTATGATATACTTTTTTTCTTGATATAATATTATTTCTAGAATTATCCTTAACAAAAAATTTGCATCAAGACACATGAATTAGTGACATTATGGACTTCTTTCATATTACAAATTATATAATATCCACTTTTAATTATAGATATCAAATTAAAATAGGAAATTAATTCATTAAATTTTTTATATATTAAATTCATTTTATCCCCATACATTTATTAATTATATAGGTTTTATATAGTTTTGGAGTTAAATATTTGTTTCATTAGATTTTATGAATTTAACATAAAATAGAAAAAATTAGGAATTTAGTTGATTTAATTTAAAGAATAAAATTTATTAATATCTATTTATAATCCTCTGGTTTGTTTCTTTGAAAAATAATAATGTGTGTGGTGTAAAAAAAGGGGGAAATTAGGAAAATTCATCATCCTAGTTTCTAATGAATTGAAAAGGGATTTTTTTGGGAAAACCATACATATGGGCCTAGTGATATGTAAGAGATACTCTATTGAAGTCAATACATGAAAATATAAATTCATTATGTATGTTTAATCCCATACATATGATATTATATAGCTGATATAGGGGATTTATGACATTACACTAGAGGTTTTTTTGGAATAAAGAATGTATCTAAATTAAATAAATTGAAATGACACAGAAGATGTCCCGAAGAAATGGGAAGTTGTATTAAATATAGTGAATGTATTTTAACCAAAATATACCTGGAAGATGTCTAGAAGACATGTATGTATTTAATTTTATTATATTTAAAAATATAATATCCATAAACATAAGATTTTATAAGTATTAAGATGATTTTATAGAATATTATTGAATTTGATAAAGTATTGGCCTATTCATAAGAAAATTTTCTTAATACATAATATCTATTAGAGAGTATTTAAATCATAATTTCATAGGGATACAACCTATTTATAAATAATAGGGAATATGAATCCATAATTTTGAAACATATATGGATCTATAATATGCATGGGCTAATACAAAATATTTTTAATTTGATGCGCCAATATGTGAGAGTTTTTAATTTTACAATTATGGTGATGATACATACTTACTTGAGATATGTAATACTTTATAAATCATAAAGGATGATATTTAATGGTTTTTATATTCATATGTGAGATTTCTCAGGTTGTACTGATATGTAAGATAATGTCCGTTTTCATATGGTTGAAACATTAGTAATACGATCTCTATGTGATATGTAATATCCAACCGATGATAAAGTAGGTTTTGTACAAAAGATAATTCCTTCCAAACTACTTATATAAGGGTTTATACATTTCCAAACATAATAATAAAATGTCATACTATACTATGAAGGATGGAGTTACACCATATTGGAATCATAGTCCAAACATAAATGGGAGTGACTAATAAGAGACCACTCCAAATTATATGGTCACCATTACATGAGATGAAAAAGCTAGATGAAGTAGAAAAGTCTTTAATAATCATGTGAGGTTCAGTTCCACATTCACACCATGACACATTGTTAATTAAAGAAACACATGACATTGAAGGAGATTTTTGATATGTAATGTTGTGACATTTGAAGGATTTACCTAGATGTATTTTGAAAACTCATATATATTTAATCCCAAACACCAATTCAGTTTCAATTTCTTATGTAGTCTCAATCAACTTTCAATGTACCAAATATTCATGCATGTTTCCCTATAATCTTTGAGGAAAATAGTCTTTTATAAATTTTTTACTGATAAAAATGAAAACTGGTCTTGATTATTTGGGTTGATTAAGCATTCAAATATGTGGATTTTTAAGGGATCTAAAATATGGAAGGAATGATTCCTAATATATGTGTAGGAGACTTTTAAATTCGGATACATGTAAAATAATCACTAAAATAATGGATGGAATGGGATTTAAAATGTATTTTTTTTACTGAGCAATCGAGGTTTTTACTTAGAAAAAATTGATTTCGATGGTGGGAATTAGAGAGAGAGTAAGAGATATATTATTAGCATTAATTTATACTTTCATCAAATTAAACTAAATTAGTGAGATAGTAGAGACTCTTTGATCCCTTTTTAGTAAGGTTTTATAGGATTTTTTTATCATTAAATTATCTTGGTTGTGGGAGAAAACCAAAAATATTATTTATATGTCATCAACAGAATTAGCATGCATGAAACAAAGGACATAAAAACATGTGTACCTTAATCATTGTTACTTATATCTTTACTTAATTTTATGAAGTATTATATAATTATTTAACAAAAATAATAACAAAAAAAATTATCTTAGGGGATTACATCGGCCATGGATCCTCATTGATAATGATAGGATTCTCATTCATCAAGTGTGTGTACACACAATCCTTGATGAATATTAATGAATAGGGAATAAGAATAGAGATATTATTAAAATATTATATTCATAACACTTCAACCAATTAGAGGAATCCAATCCCATTTTTAGACCTCTTCATTAAATTAAGATAGTCAAATCATCAAAGTGTTGATTTCTATATCATCGAATCCAACATGAATTACTAGATGTTGTTGTTAGATATTAATTGAGAATATCAAAAAAATTACTATGAATGTATATAAATAAATAAATAAATCTCATTGATTCATAATTTTTGGGAAATGATCGATAAAATGTGGTAGAATTTATGAATGTTATATCATAAGTCACATGCCCAACATGCCCTGTGAATAAAAACAATTACAATCTATTATTTAATTATCCATTTTCTCAAATCACAATATTTGATTCATTTATATCATAAAATACAATATCCCCATTTCTTAATTTCAAAAAAATCTATCCCATATAAAAATACCATAAATAATTTATACAGGACTTCACAACTTGTTATGAATCCATCTAAAAAACTTTTGGATATGGTTTATAAAATTTATCTTCATTTTGGAACAAAAAATTGTTCAAAACTTAATCCTTTTCCTATTTCCTAATTATATAACTTTGTGAACATTTGTAGTGTTGAAACAAAATATAAAATATCAATTTCAATGGTATAAGTAAAGAGAATCACTAGAAAATCATCAATTCTTCTTAGGATACAAAGGGGTCTAGTGTGGTCTCATTCAAAAATACTCATATCTTAACATAAACATGGCCACCACAATACATATCAAATATATCATATGTATACTTATATAATTCCTTTTTCCATGAAATAAAGTGATAAATGTACATGTAACGTGTCAATATAGTATCAAATAACTCATACATTTATGATATTCTAAAAATTACTAGAATGTTCAAGGAATATGTCATATTTCATTCAACTAGCTGATGAGAACATTACATATCTATCATCTATGTTCCAAACCACAATAAAGGTCACTAAAAAAACAAGGAAATGAATTTACTTAGTAAAATTAAATCTATGTGCATATGTGTTTTTTAGTAATATGAGTGGAAAAATCCTAAATTGGATGAGAACTAACCAATGACTTGATCAACCACATACCCAACCACCTGGGATTATCTAAGCCTTAAGTCTTATATAAAAATAGTATCAAAGTGTGATGTTATAATTATTGGTATCTTTCCAACCTTAGGTAAATAGGATTAATAATAAGTATACAAATTTAGTCAATTTTATGATTGTATGGCCTTATATGAGATATAATTTTCTAGGTCAGTATAATTAATAAGTCTCCACTTACTATCTAATGATTCCACTGCACATGGTAATATTAACATATCATCATAACCCATAATACATTATGATAATCATGAATTAGAGAAAAATAAAAAATATACTTTGATGAGATGTTATCATTCCACTATTCTAGTAATATAATTTTACATAAACATGAATGAATTAAAAATAGATATTTCCTTAATCATAAAATCATGATTCATAATACGAAGATTTAATCCAATCTCTCATGTATCCTATACCAAGAGATTCAACATAACCCTAATTACTTTTGTTGTGGTAATGGTTACTTCAATGGATCTCCTGTATTTTATATTCTAGCAACCCATCATATCTTTACATCACCCATCACAATGATCTCTCTAATGATATTGTATTTGTGAAAGATGTGTTTTCCTTTGGTGATACCAGGGTACCTAGGACAAAGAAATGACTCTATTATTGTCACAGTAAATCCCAATTTCTCCCTCAATTCAATAAACCAACCCAATATTAGAAATCAAATTCTAGAATCAAAAAAAATTCCTTTAAATCATATGATGAATTTATGTACTCTTGCTCTATTGTTGAGTCCACTATGGTGGGTTTCTTGGAACTCTAACAATCGATATCTTCAATGTTTATGAAAAACAAAAAACTAGATTGAGATCTCAGGACATATTTTTATATTACAACCTACATTATGTATAATCCTTTGTATAGATATCATAATATCCTCTAAATACCAAGAACATATTCTTATTTCTTCTTAAGTAAATAAGTATGTTCTTAATAAAAATCCAGTGAATCACACTAGGATTAGATTGGTATATACTTCTTATGCTCTGAGCATAAGAAATATCATGCCAATTACATGATATGTCATACATGATAGATCCTATAAATATTGCATAAAAATTTTATCCATCCTAGTTAACTCTTTAGAATGATCTTTAATATTTTTATGATTTATACTATGAATACTAGTAATAGACTTTATTTTAGTAGTCTCTATTCTAACCCACTTTAGCACTTTGCAAATATATATTCTGAATCAATCCATGAAACCTATTACATATTTCTCTATTGATATCCATAACTATTATATAGGCTTCTTCACGCATTTATTTCATTGAGAAGTATTTATGTAACCACGTATTTATAGAATGTATAGTTGGGAAATCATTTCTGATAAGGATTATTTCATCTAACAAGTATTTTTTTAAAGAATTTGAGTCTATTGACTAAGTGACCATGATTATATTATTCATAAAATGAATTTATTACAAGATTATAATTGAAGTGATTTTACAATATTCTCTTTCCCATAGATGAAAATTTTAATTCGGTAATTCCTCGAACCATGTGAGGTCATTAGACACCCCTTTATTAGAGAGGAAATATGTTATCTAAATCACCTATCGGTAGGTATGAGTGGTAATGAATTTCATAGAAAAGATAAAATTAAAGAAATATATCATTTTTTGTAATCTATATCTAATAAAGTTGAGAAACATTGTTTCTGATTTCTAGAACATTAGTGGTGGATTATATCTCTAACCATAGATTTCATGAGCCTCTTTGTTTGGAAAATGAAATCATAGTGATAACACATAACATATTTACTTCAAGGGAGTGGGTAATCCAAGAGGTGTCATGGAATCCTACAAGAGCCATTAAAATTTGATATTTAAATACCACCCTATATCCCAAGGGCCTATGATTTTTTTTAAGAAACAATTTGTATAAAGTTTTATCCATCTTAGAAATGGAAGGATCTAGAACACGTCAATCAAACATACTAAGGGATTAAATATTCCGCCAACCTTGAACCACATTAATATGGTGTAATAATGAATATTGTTATAGTAGTTCATGTCTTAAAGGGAGTTTGACTACATGACTATCACTATAATGTGATTAAACACATCATGTAGGTTGTCGAGAAATTGGTGATGCTAGGAGGCATTATGAACAAACTAGATGAAATGAAACAATTTGAAAGATTCATTCACCTTTTTTATAAACCTAAACACCCTCTAATACAATTTTATATAGAATACTCATTCAGATTTTTTATTAAACTAAATTCTTTCATTTCATCATATAATTCAAAATTCTAAATCTGAAAAGATTGATTTCTTCCATTAATGGATAATAAAATCTAAAAAACCTTAGCTGACTCATTTTAAACTTCAAAACAGTGTGGGTGAATCATATACACATCTAAAAAAAATTCCCATTATGTAAAGATGTTTTGATATCATTTTTATATACATCAATATCTAAAAGGGATGCTTTGCTATGAAATATTCAAATAGTATTATCATAACAATATGTGAAAAATTATCTCCATAGTCAATACAATGAATATTATTTTAACCCTTTAAAACCATGTGTAATTTATAGGTAGACACTATAACACCCATCTTAGTTTTCTTATGGAAAACTTGCTTAAACCATATGGGTGTTTCCCCTTCAGGTGCACCTACCAAGTTGAAAATTATTTTGTTTTACTTGGAGTCCATTTTAGATTCCATGTATTTTAAACATCCCTCAAATTTAAAATTTAAAATGGATTATCAATTGGTAGTAATTTCATAAATTATAATCATTAAATCAGTATAATTTTATATAAGAAATATATATATATCATGATCCTGAAAAAATACTACCAATCCTCTTAGATTCTTGTGTAACATATGTCAGTTATTCTTCCACATCTATTTGTGAAGTCCGCTCAACTTCCAACGCATGAAAAATTCCTGTTTATTTATATTGAACATATCTGAGTTCAAATTCCATCCACTGACTCCTCAACTGGTATATTTTTTCTCTAGGAATATAGAAAATAGAGCCACATACACTTTTTTATCAATAGTATTTTAGAAATAGTATCTATTAGTTTCATTTGGATACCCAAAAAAATATGTACCTATCAAACTTATGGTTAAAAATATCAAAACATAATCATTGTACAAATACATTACAATACTAAACCCTTGTAAGAGACAAATTGGGATGTTTACCCTTACATATCTCATATGGTTTCATTAAAAATTACTTATATGGGACATGGTTAAGTATGAATGTAGTATTCTATAGAGTATATCCACATAATGAAATTGTAAGGTCACACTAACTCATCATCTATTGAACCATTCCTAAAACATTATAATTATTATTCTCAAAAATATAATTCCATTACTATGTTCTAGTATGAGTGAGTTAGAAAATCATCCTATAATCACTCAAACAAATTCTAGATTATGAGATTAACTATTCACCACCCCAATCCAATTAGATAATCTAAATAATTTTACCCAATTGATTTTAGAAATTTTTCTAAAACTCTTTGAAGTTTTATACAGTTTAATACTTGTATCTCAACGTAAAAAAATAACCATAAATATTTTACTTTTTATTCTTAATCATTTAGATAGTATTATAAATATCTAGAATGTATAAACCATTCTCCATATTCCTAATGGCATAAAACATTTCATTCGTATATATATAGATAGAATATTTTATTCTTAACAATGAATTAAAATCCCTTCTTAACTAAACAAAATAAAAAAATCAAATTTTTATTTCCTGAAGGAACGTCTTAATAATTTAATAATTATAGAACAATTCCTCAACATAGAATTATATCATAAGTATAAACTTCAAATACAAAAACTATTTCCCCTATTATTGGAACATATATTTTCTTCACCTTTATTCAATTCTCTCTTATCTCTAAGTCTATGTTTATCCATAAGAAAATGTGATACACACCCTATATCTAATACCCATTATTCAATTTTAGAGAAATTGATCCCTATAACATTCACATTCTGATTCTCAGAATGATTCTCTTTAAGAACACTTCTCAACCTTAGATAGATATCTTGAATTTTTTATTGTTCATAACTGTACAATATCTCAAAACGATATACATGATTCTTTATAGAATCCTAAACAAATACATATCTATAGGTTAGAATCATGTTTTATATCTTTTCATCAAGTATTTTTAATGGGAATACATCCAATAAAAATGATGAACCCAAACATAACATCAATTTAGTGATCCAAGATCAATATTTCACTATGTAATAAGTCTGATATAGATTTTCTCTCAGAAATTAGTTATTTAGGAAGTAAATCATCCTTATCCTATCCTAAATGACACTTAGATAATTAGGAATATAATTCTATACCAAATCCATCATATGGGTAAAATAAACTATATTCCTATAGTAACCTAATCTTATTAGGGTCTCCCATCCAAGTGTAACCTAAAGCTCATAGGTTGATATGGGAACCTAATAATTGTAGGATTTTCCATACCTAATGTGCATTACAAAATATAATCCCTTGGAATCCAAAAATGGTATGACCTACCCAGTTAGACTATCATGGCCTTGATAAGTGTTGCATTAGATGTAATCTCATATATAGTATTTGATGGGATTCCCTTAAAAGTTTTACCATTTTAATATAAAATACATTCATATTAAATTATTATAAATTACACCACATATAATAATTATTATCTCATGTGTTATTCCATTATTTATTCATTCCTCGAATGGTTTTATTTTATGAATCACTATTCCATTGACACAATTAGTATTTTTACACAATATTATTTTTTAACTTTTTAAATAAACCATGGTATATGTTACTCAATAAAAAATTGAATCCAAACATATTCACAGATATCCAAATTCATCTCATGGATTAAGTACATGAATTTTTACTATAAAGGATGAGAATTATTTAATGTTGAAAATCTACCCATGAGTAACACTAAATAAATAGATATAAAACCACAACCTTTATAGAATAATGCATAAACCTCTAGGATAGGGGGATTTCCAACCCAAGGTCCCTCTACCCAGAGTGCCTTTACTCAAGAGAGAATCTAATTCATACTTACTATAAAACCTTATGTGCATAAAATATATTCAAAAATGAAATAAAATATTATAACATTAATTATAAAATTGGTTCAGGTAGATGGAAACTAAATCATATATTTTCATTCCTACCGTGTAATTCATAGATAGGAAATTTCATAAAAAATAAATTATCGTATAAATTTATACTACATAATATTCATAAATACTTTATAAACATGACTAATTTTAATTAATTAACAAAAAATAAACATTTTTTTAAATAATATGAGACATAAATATAGACATTTCAATTTTAATTTAGACATGAAAAATAAAATTTTACAATGGCTAACACTTATCATTTATAAATATTTTATAAACTATAATCAAATTAAGAAAAATTAAAATAAAATTAATTTTTTCATCATATATCATTTTTTATGACTCATAATAGGATTATAATTCATAATCTAAAAATGATATAATGGATTAATATTTTCATTTCCATAATCATATATTTTTATTTAATTATATCCCATGTATCATCAACACAACATGATGCCATATTTTTTTGAAAACTAAGATTCAATGATAACTTATGATATCAGATATAATAATATACAAAATTATATAGCATAGATTATGGTGTTGTAAATACTTAATATTTTCTTGTATTTCATGCCTAATGATATATGATAGTTATACACTATGACTAAGAAAAACGTAATAATTCATTCATATCATGCATTACAAAATAGTTATAAACTCCTAAAGATGGTATTTTTCCTCAAAAAACCTATAGAGAAGCATATTGATTTAATGATGCAGCTGGATTTGATACCATAGGTGGGATTTGGGTGGTAATAAAATGATCTGGTTTTTTAAAGAAATCATATAATTTTCCTGAACTATCGTTAGACAAATCAACATGTATAAAATGAATAACCTAAAAACAAGTGCACCTTCATCATTGTGACTTCTTCCTTTTTTGAATGTGATGAAGTATGATTGATTAGGATCACCAAATAAACATTTAGAACACTCCTATACCTAATTGGATTACATTAGACTTGGTTCCTCATTCATATTTAGAATAATTCCATTCATCCAATATGTGATAGTGCCTTCTTTAATAAAGATGAATGAAGAAGTAAGAATAAAAGGCTTCTTTGGATTAGGATTCAGGCATCAAAATTCCACCAATATGAAGGATATAATCCCTTTTATATACTCTCTTCATTAACTAATGTGAGTTGGAGTGTCACAAAATCGTTTTCTATCACATGGATTTTGACATACAGTACTGTTTTTTGGTGTTTCATATTCAGTGAGCATGTAACAGCCCATAATTTATATATATTAATTTCCCTTCAGAATATATATGTGTTTCATATAAGTTAATTTAGATTAAAATAAATAACATCACATTATCATTAATTCATAACATAATATTTTTATAACATTACCTTTGGGATAATAATCTAACTTATGGTATAATAATATATATATATATATATATATATATCATGCTTTAAAATTCATATTCAGAAAAAATAGTTTGATTGGGATTTAAGCACATATATATAAAAATAATAATTATCACATATATAAGTTCAATATTATATAATAAAATATAATTTTTAAATACATCATGTGAAAATGATCTCATGATTAATTTTGGGATTTTTCTAAAATAGTTGATCTTTAGGGTGAATAGTAAAAAAAATACTATTTTCACCAAAATTGTAATGTTTTTATGATATTTTCAAAAGAAAATATTGCATTAGATATTGATACACATTTTATATGCATTTAAAGAATAAAAATTATTCATTCTAAAATATTAGGTTGAACATTGAAATCATATGCTTTGTATTTCTAGACTAATTAATATTTAGTCCTGATAAAAACAATTATTTTGGTCATTAGTTTAAAATAAATATTATTTTTTAAAATTATGTTAGGTTTTTTCCTAAAATAAAAAAATATCATAAAAAAAATTTCTTGAAAAAAAAAATAAATTTATAATATTATCCCACACATTAATTTTATGCTTAAAATGAAATTTTTCTAAGAAACAGTTTTTACATATCATATGCACTAATGATAAAATTAATTTATATAACTCTTAAATTTATTATTATAAAACAAAAATCCATATATTAAATCATTATTTTAAAATTATTAAATAATATTAATTTTAATTCCTTCCATTATAATTAGTTATTGAATGTGAAATTGGAGTGGTCTTGGTAAGGGTAAATTAGGGTAAAAGTTGTTTAAGAGAGTGAAAAGGGTTAAAACATGTGAAAAACATGTGAAAAAATTTATGAAATTTAATTATGGAGAGATTATAGAACTTATCTCTTTCCCAACAGCATTATTCTCCATTTTTTATCCTCTTTCATTGAAATATGCAATGAAATTATTGAAAATTAAAGATATTTAACAAAAATTTCAATCCCTTTACTTAAAAAAGGATCTCACATCATCACCTTTTTCTCCACCCATTAAAAATATTTGGATAAACCTAATCTCTACCTTATTATCTATTCAAAATACCCCATACTCCCATGAATACCATGTCTCTCCAAAATAAAAATTTAATGATTCTTATGGTGCTACCCAAGGGGGAACTTCCAAGGGAGAGGTAATATGATCAACCTTACTTTTCATGTTATTTTCTTATTTTTCACACCTCAAGTCCCTTCTATACATGATGGTATGATAAAAAATCATTTAACTATGATGAATTTTTATTATACTAATTTAATTTCCATTTTAATCATTCCTACCAAATCGTTGAGAAAAATGAAAATATCATCATACTTATGTGCAGACTACCATCTCAATGAATGGAGTGTTTAATTTTTCATAACCACTTTAAATGGAATGTTAAATAAGGTTATATAATTAAATGATATTATATTTATAAAAAATTTATAATTATTAAATTATAATTATTTCATTCCCTACCCCCCTCTTAATCCATGGAAAATGAAAATGTTGTCTTTGCGTACATGCAGACAACCACCTCCATGAAACAACATGTTTTATTTTACATGACCACCTAACATAAATGAGTTTAAAATTATTATTTATTATTTAAAAGTGATATATTATATAACATTAATGTTATGTTAGAATAATATTTGGAATTCTATATGAGTTATTATCAAGAAATGATCATAGTAACTTTAACCACCTTAAATGGATTTATCATTTAACCTTTCTTGATTTAGGACTATTTTAAGATAACCTTGGAATCTGAATAGGTGTTGTTCTAATGTAATAATAATGAAAATAAACCTCCAAAATTATGAAGATCATGAATTTATTATAAACACCCTTGATTAACAAACCAAAAGTGTTATAGAGAAATTTACTAAATAAACCTGAGTAACCTATATAAGTAGCAGATATATTAAAAATAAATAATAAAATATAATAAATAGTCTATATAAAACAAAATATATTTGATTAAGGTTTTTTTTACGTATTTAATAAACATAATTTAATTATTTTGGATGTTAATTTCAAGTGAATATTGACTTCAGACCTAAGGTAAGGGATCTTTTGCACCACCCTCATTACTTATCAGTTGCATATTCAATTTCCTTTTCTCTATTTTATGAAATATTCATTTCAGGAATTTCTTAAATGTTTCCCTTACATATATACCTATTTAAATATACTCTTCATTTATGGTTGTATGCATTTTTTAGTTCCTTTCAAAATTTACATGTTAAATTAAACTCCATTTAAGGTAAATTTCTTATTTCTTGTCTCATATAAAGTGTCATCCACATCAAATGTTATTAAATGCTGCATAGATTCAAAAAACCCTAATTATTTAATAGATAACCCTATTGGTTAAATTTTAGTTTTTAGGGAAACAAATAATCTCTTTCTTACTCTAAAATATCATTTACATATTTTTTAAATCATCACCAACATAGTTCATTTTTATTCTTTCTTCTCCAAATCATTCTCTATAATTTTAGACATTGGAATTACATATTCAAGACCCATTTCCCTTTTTCAAATTTTAAAGTCCGAAAAATTTTAATTCCTCTTTATTTTTGGGATCCTTATGATTTGTCCTTCGGTTATTCCATGAATTAGAATTATGAAACCCACTTCCTTCTCAAGTGTTAGATCATCCTTATGATTAATATATGGTTTCTTTTCTTCATCACCCAATCATATGTATTATTTTCATTAAATAACTAGTGGGGAAAAATTATATACCCCTATAATTCATTGGTTTAATATTTATATCACATGTATTGATATTTAATGGATTAGTTAGTGAACATAATGCACCTTGGAACTTGGTCCACTTTTTGATGATGGTCTTGGGAGTGTCCCATGATTTCTGTTAATGATATCATGTCTTATGTTTTTCCCACATATTACATGATCTTATGATTTCATTTCCTCATTCCATGTTTCTAATATTATCATCATTCTCTTTATGATGTCATGTTATGCATATTGACTCTCATGTTATGATTTATTGTTATGTTTATTACCTTATTGGGATTTATTTCTCACCCTTTTTTGTATGTATTTTCTACAAGGTTTCCTATGAAGTTTGAGAAGATATATGGATTTTATGAGATCAATATGTATTTGAAAATAATGATATTGTTTTATTATTTAATATTATTTATTTATGTTACTAATCTTCAAAAGATACTAGACCTATAGATCCTTGGATTGTACTTATTTCAAATATATTTGAAAAAATATGAAATAAAGTTCATTTAAGTATTGTATCATTATATATTTCTTCTATAAATATACTTCTAGTGTAAATCCTTAAGTGGATCAATCTTATTTGTTCATTACTAAAGGAAACCAATAGAGAATATGTGGCAGAATGCATGCATGTGATATTTCATATTGCATAACCATCACACACTATGATGGAATCCAATAATAGGATATAATTAAAGCATCCATATGTCAAAATAACAAGAAAAAATTAAGAGATATCATAAAATATGATATCCACAATTTTTACAAATCAAAAAATCCCCTTCTTGAAAAAATTCATAAAAATAATTTATGAAAAAAACATAATTTTTTGAAAATCCATCCAAATATCATTTTATATAGATTATCATAACACTCTTCATTTTAGAACAAAAACTTTTTCATAAACTTAATCATTATCCTAACACTTAACTATGTCTCCCTAAGGCCATTTATAATGTTGAAAATAAATAATAAATATTGATTTCATATATGTAGGAATAGATCATCCTCTATTAAAGGATAATTTTTACTAAATTTACAAATAGGTATATTATGATATCAATAAAACATACTCATACCTACATATGAACATGTCCACTATAATATGTATTATAAAAATCATATTTATTCTTATACAATCACTTTTTTCATGACATAGAGTGACCACTAGACATATAGCAAGACAATATAGTATATTCCTACATATAAATTAATGATTTTTTTTTTTGAAAAAGGATAACTCGGTCAATGAATAAAACACATTTCATTCCTATTTTTATGATCACACCACAAGTCCCTCATCCAAGTAGTTGATAACATAACATGTAACTAAACTAAGAATGTCCATTAATTTCTTTATTCTAATTAAATATTTTTTCATGTATTTTCTCATCATATGAGTGGAAAATCCATTCTTTTTTGAGATCCAAATAATGACATGATCAAAAAGATAGCCAACCACCCATTGGTTAGTTGATACTTAAGGATTTCATATGAAATCTATTAAATTATTATGATTATAATACAAGGTATCTCACCAACCACAACTAAAAGAGTTGAGAATAATAATAAACCCCTAAGTATATCAATGGTTATATAAAATTCCATGATATATAATTTAGTAGTCTAGTTAAAATAATATTTAAAAACTTATTATCTCTAGAGTCCACTAATCATTGTAATCTTAAAATATCATTGTAACCCATAACACTTCATGATTATTATCTATTAGCTATAACTAAAAGTCATAATTTTATGGGATATTATCATTCAATTTTTCATGTAAAGTGTATTTCATAATAAATTAATGAAAGATGAACATATATTTCCTTTATTGTAAAATCATGATACATTATAAAACCATTACATAAAATATCCCTTGTATCATATTCCAAGAGATTAAACATGATCCTTGATTATCCAATAAAAACATATATTTTAATTACATTTTAATGGTATTAAATGTTCATTTTTGATCTTATGGGCCTGAGTTAGTGCATTTTCATTATGAACATTCATTCTCATCATTTGTGCACTTCATGCCTAATATACACCAATTTAGGCCCAATGAGTCATCTGATTCTAAGGAATGAAATTATCAATTTTTTTAATTTGATATTTTGGTAACATTATCTACACTTAAATTTTAACATTTTTCATTCATGGATCAATGTAGAATTCATGGAAGAAGATGGGGATATTTTGTGATGAAAGGAAGCCATTCTAGAGAAGGTAGATTGGACACTAGCCCACTGATGAGACTGTGGGGCCCCACATACAGGCCCAATGAATCCCAAATTTTGTGGGATTCTAGAAGAAATTCATAGGAACAAATAACTCTTCATGATCCAATGCTAATTCGGCCTTTATTGTGGTCATTAAAGCGGCCCAAGTTAGAGATACAATTCTGGGCCAGATTCTGCGGCCCAGAAAAACAGTCCACTAATATTATCATATCTCATAATCTGTAACTCCAAATGGGCCCAAATTGTACAGTCGGTTAGAAGATATCTGGTGCTCCATTTTCTTCGTCTATGGCCCACTCTGATTCGGGCGTCTAGAAGGTCTTCCATACGCGTCTATTCGGTGAAGGAAAGCTAGCTGCCACCTCGGGTCAAATGTGGAAAAGTTCAAATTCCACAAGCTTTCCACCACCTATGGCCTACCAAAATTAATTTAGATGCTTTGTAATGTTTGAGGATCGAACCAAGGCTCCCAAAATGACTATTTAAGGAAGTGTTGGTGAAGGAGTTGAGGATCTTGGATGCTTTTTTCAATTGTAATGTTATGCTGCATTTTTGTTGCCTCAAATTTGTCTTTCACATGTAAGTTGTTCAATTAACTTTAGTTTCTTAATAAAAGTTCTTATTCTACTCTTATTATGTTTTTCTTCATATCACTTTGATACCGTTGGATCAAGGTGTGAATTTATTCACCCCAACCCTTGTGAAATTATTCACACAACGGTGGAGTGATCATTTTATTTTTGTTGTTTTCTTTACTTCTCCATTTCCTCCCTCATGAGTCTACTTTCCTCTTCCATTGAAACCATGGGATCAATGGAGGGATTACCCACTTATGGGTTGATCCAAGGGAGTAGCAAGGGGCTGCATTGGATGTTATTTATCACCTAATTAATGTATAATCACTTCTTTAATTGGGATTTTTATTTGATGATTTTTAAACTTCATCGTCCTTGTTGAATTTAAGGCCACACACTTCAAGTACTAATATGATATTTTACCTTGAAGTGCTCAAAACTTTGATCCTTAAAGTGTATAGGTGATTAGTATTAGAGGGTGTAGTCATTAAACCAGTATGTTATGATGTTGTTTTATCTCCTTAAATGAACCCATCTCAAATTTAAGAAATTGAAATCATTAAAAAGAAAATACGTCCAATCCACCCCGAGCGATAACCTAGGATCAACTCATTCTTTTAAATTGAATTCACTTAAATCTATTATATATCTTTAAAAACCATCCAAAATAAATCCAAGTTGGCCACTTCATAGCTGAAAACAGTCCATAGAATGTACGTGTCTATAGGTTTCTTCTTAGGTCTCTGTGGATTCGATAACCCAAGCTAAACTACAAGGACCGTCTTACCTTCTTCTCTTGGGTAAATTTGAGTGAGAATCAAATTTTGGGGCCATTGCTGGGGACCCAATTAATTCATCTAAACACCCATTCTATTCTCCCCCATTTCTTCTTTTCACATCCAAATTCTCTTATCTTGTCCCTTTCTCGTTTTTTTTCTTTTGGCGCATGTCCGCCTACACCTGCGATCAATCAAACCGTCTTGTTAGGGTGGATAGTACTGGGGTTGGGGAGTCAAGTACACCAAGGGAACTCTGTCCATTAGATCCTAATATTTCTATCACCCCCGATTCAAAAATTTAGCCCATTTCAATGGAAGGTATTCAAAGAAACCAACTCATAAACCTGGGTGGGAACCAAAATGGAAACCCAAATGAGGCAGCCCCAAACGTGGGGAATGCAATTGATCAAACCATGAATGAAGACCTCACACCTTCCTGGACCAATGCCCCCTCATGCATTAGACACAATTCCCTAGGAGATTCCAACTACATCTTTAAACCCCATGTCCTAAACCACCTTCCCACATTCCATGGAATGGAGTCCGAGATGCCATACCTGCACATTAAGGAGTTCAATGACATTGTAGAAACCATGTGTCCCCCACATCAACTAGAATCAGCTAAGATGAGGCTATTTCCTTTTTCTTTAAAGGATCGAGCTAAAAATTGTCTAAACAATTTGAGACTATCATCCATAAACTCTTGGGACCAACTACAAAGAGAATTCAACAAAAAATACTTTCCCCACCACAAAACAATTGCACTTAAAAAGAGTATCCAAAACTTTTTTGAAAAAGAGGGAGAGTCATTCTATGAAACATGGGAGAGGTTCAAAGACACTCTAAACATGGTTCTACACCATGGTTTTTCTATTCCTGAACAAGTGAGAATTTTTTTTGAAGGGTTGGGTCCGGGGAACAAACAATTCATTGACATGATGTGTAATGGAACTTTTAAAAACAAGGCCCCAAATGATGCTTACGAGTATCTGGAAAGTCTGGCTGAACAAAACCAAACTTTTGGAACTACACCTTATTCTGAAAATCCACAAAGAACTACTGGAATTCATACACTTAGAGAAGAGGAATGCCTTAGGGCTAAACTCGCAGCACTCTCTAGGAAGGTTGAAGAGATAGACCTTAGGAAAGTCCATGAAATCCAAACTGTTGACCCTGTTTGCACAATTTGTGACAAACATGACCATAATACAGACAACTTCCCAACCATTCCATCCATCAAGGATGTTCTCTTAGGAGGACCCCCAGCGGAAGTAAATGCTATGAAATTTCAAAAGCCTCAATACCAAAACACCTTCAATACAAGGTACAATGACCACCCAGGCTTCCGATGGAAGGATAACCAACAACCTAGCCAACCACAGGGACAAAATCCTTACCCCCATCAGAACTACCAAACCCATAACCAGTTCCAAACCCAACCTATCCAATACCAACAGCCACCAGTCCATTTTAAACAAACCATCCCACCTCCAAAATACCCCCTGGGATAAACCAACCTACTCAAGCACCCACCCAAACTGTTCCACAAAGCCTACTAGAACAATTGTGCAAACAAATGGAGAGGATGAACTCAGAAGTCTCTTCCCTAAAACAAGAACTTCAAACCATCAAAATAGGAAAGGCACCCATGCCTACTCAGGCGGTGCCATCCTCAACTTCAAGCAGAGAGTCAAGTTGTGCTCAAACAAATCATGAACAACTAAAGGCTGTGACTGTTTTAAGAAGTGGGAAATCAATTGAGAAACCTGAACAACTAATTCAGAACCCACCCAAAGATTCAAACTTGGATGAAAATTAAAATGAACCACAAGATAAAACTGAGGAAACTGATAACAATTTGAAGGAAACAACTCTTCAACAAACAACCCCACAACCTGCACCATTTCCTCAACGCATGAGGGGGAAACCGAAGCCTGAACTGAGTGAAAAGTTGAGAGAAATATTTTCACAAGTCAAGTTGAACATACCCCTTCTCGATGCAATCCAAACCATACCTGCCTACTCAAAGTATCTTAAGGACTTGTGCACTTTTAAAAGAAAATTTTCACATAAAAACCAAGTCCTTTTGGTTGCTAATGTGAGTACCACCATTCAAGGGACCATTCCTCCTAAGTTGAAAGACCCAGGTTTCCCTTACATCAATGTTGAACTAGGAGAGAGCAAAGTTGTCAAGGCATTGTGTGACCTAGGTGCTAGTGTCAATCTCATCCCATATGCTGTGTACTGCCAGTTAGGCCTAGAAGATCTCCAACCCACATCTGTCACACTTCAGCTTACTGATCATAGCATTAGGGTTCCAAAGGGGATTTTAAACGACGTTCTGGTAAAGGTTGAAAACTTCATCTACCCTGCAGATTTCATTGTCCTTGACAACCATCCAAATTTAGGAAATAAGGAACAAACCCCAATCATCCTTGGTCGTCCTTTCCTTGCAACAATCAACTCTGTTATCCGAGTCCGAAATGGGAACATGACCATCACCTTTGGGAACATGAGTCTAGACTTGAACATCTATAATGAAAACTCACAAATAGGGGATGATGAGGATATTCATGAAGTAAACATGATAGGAAGCATTGATAATGAATCCATGGAACATCAAGGAATATTTGATGAATGTTTAAGTCAGAATGAGATTGATTTCCTTTGTTCATATGAAGGAAGTTTATCTCCTTGGCTTGAATCATTTTCAAATTGCTATTATGATGAAGTCTTAGGTCCAACAATCAGTGAAACCTTTCAAGAAACCAATTTCATAGAGACCCCTCTAAATTCCTTCCCTAAATCTGATCAAGCAAATCTAGTAGCTGAAACTTCTACATGTAAGGAATCAATCCTATCTGAACCTCTAAAAAAAGAAATTGATCTTGATCCAATGTCCCAATCTTCTGCTGAAATTATGAACCAACCTGATCTTGAATTGAAGGAACTTCCTGCTGCACTAAAGTATGCCTTCCTAGGGGAAAATCAATCACACCCTATTGTCATTTCTTCTTCTCTTGAAGCCAATCATGAGAGGATGCTTCTAGATGTCCTTTGGAAGCATAAGAAAGCCATTGGTTGGACCCTTTCTGATATTCCTGGGATTAGCCCACTTATTGGGACTCATAGGATTGTTCTGGAATCTGATTCAAAGCCATGTCGTCAACCTCAACGGTGACTCAATCCTAATCTCATGGAGGTAGTAAGGAAGGAACTTCTAAAATTGTTGAAAGTTGGTATCATATATCCCATAGCTGAGAGTGAATGGGTGAGCCCAATCCAAGTGGTTCCAAAAAAGGCTGGAATCACAATGATAACCAATGAGGATAGAGAGATTCTTCCAACAAGGGTGAGTAGTGGATGGAGGGTCTGCATTGACTATAGGAAACTAAATTCATTCACCAAGAAGGAACATTTCCCCTTACCATTCATTGACCAAGTCCTTGAGAGAGTGCCAGGTCATGCCTTCTACTGTTTCTTAGATGGGTACTCGGGGTACAATCAAATTGCGGTCTCACTAGAGGATTAAGGGAGGACTACATTCACATGTCCTTTCGGTACCTTTTCCTTCAAACGCATGCCCTTCGGGTTATGCAATGCCCCTGGAACCTTTCAGTGGTGCATGATGGGAATCTTCTCAGACATGGTAGGGGATTTTCTTGAGGTCTTCATGGATGACTTCTCTGTGTTTGGGGATACTTTTGAGGGATGTCTGCAGAATGTGGAGAGAGTCTTGTCAATATGTGAAGAAAACAATCTGGTCCTAAACTGGGAAAAATGCCATTTCATGGTTAAATAGGGACTAGTTCTAGGCCATCTAGTCTCGAGTAGGGGGATTGAAGTTGATAAAGAAAAGGTTGACATCATTCGTCACCTTCCATCACCCAAAACTATCAAGGAAGTGAGGTCTTTCTTAGGACATGCTGGTTTCTATAGAAGATTCATCAAGGACTTTAGTTCAATATCCCATCCCCTTTGTGCTCTCTTAGTAAAGGATGCTCCATTTGTTTGGACAGAAAGCTGCGAGGGTTCATTCTCAACCCTCAAATCCTCTCTCACCTCTCCTCCCATTATGAAATCTCCAAATTGGAACCTTCCTTTTGAACTTATGTGTGATGATAGTGACTTTGCTATTGGAGATGTGTTAGGACAACGTTGTGATAAAACTCCTTATGTCATTGCTTATGCAAGAAAATCCTTAAATGATGCCCAAATCAACTACACCACCACTGAAAAGGAGTTACTTGCTATTGTGTTTTCCTTAGAGAAGTTTAGGTCCTACCTCTTAGGATCACCCATCACTGTGTTCACTGACCATTCTGCACTAAAATACCTCTTCCAAAAACAAGATGCTAAGGCTAGACTGATTAGGTGGGTCCTTCTCTTACAAGAATTTGACCTCACAATCAAGGATAAAAAGGGAGTTGAAAATGTTGTAGCTGATCACCTCTCTAGGATGGAATTCAAATACAACTCAAATCACCTTTCTGTGTCTGATTCGTTTCCTGATGAACACTTATACTCTGTGAGTGACTGCCCTTGGTATGCTGACATAGCAAATTTCTTAGTGACAGGAGTCATTCCGAAATTCTTAGGGACTCAAGCTCGAAGGAAATTCCTTTCTGATGTTAGACACTATGCGTTTGATGATCCATACCTCTATAAGTTCTGCCCTGACCAAGTCATTAGGAGGTGTGTTCCAGAATCTGAACAAGAGTCCATCCTTAAATTCTGTCATAGTGAGGCATGTGGAGGTCACTTTTCCTCTAAGAAAACATCTGCTAATATTCTTCAATGTGGTCTTTCTTGGCCCACCCTCTCAAGGTACTCCTACACATTTTGTCAAAGTTGTCCTAGGTGTCAACAAGTAGGGTCCATCACAAAAAGGAATCAAATGTCACTCACTACCATCTTAGTGGTTGAAATCTTTGACTATTGGGGAATTGATTTCATGGGTCCCTTCCCAAACTCTCGGGGATACCTCTACATACTCTTAGCTGTTGATTATGTCTCAAATGGGTTGAGGCCATTCCCACAAAATCCAATGATCATCAAACTGTGATTAGATTCCTAAAAGAAAACATATTCTCTAGATTTGGAATTCCTAGTGCTATCATAAGTGATCGTGGAACTCATTTTTGCAATCATCCATTCTCATCACTCATGGAAAAATATGGAATTTTTCACAAAGTGTCCACTGCTTACCACCCACAGACCAATGGTCAAGCTGAGTTAGCCAATCGTGAAATTAAGCAAATTCTTGAGAAAACTGTCAACCCCTCTAGGAAAGATTGGTCTGAGAAACTCTTAGATGCTATTTGGGCCTATAGAACCGCATATAAAACCATTTTAGGAATGTCCCCATATAGGTTGGTTTATGGTAAAGAATGTCATTTGCCTGTGGAGATTGAACATAAGGCCTTTTGGGAAATTAAGAAAATGGATTATAATCTCTCATTGGCCGGAACAAAAAGGAAATTAGATCTCAATGAACTAGAGGAACTAAGGATGGAGGCTTATGAAAATTCAAGGATCAATAAAGATAGAGTTCAAGCCTTCCAATCTAGGAATATCAAGGTCAAACTTTTTGAACCGGGAAAACTTGTGCTCTTGTATAGTTCAAAACTTCATTTACATCCGGGACAGTTAAGGTCTAGATGGTCAGGACCTTTCATAGTGCATTATGTATTCCCCCATGGGGTAGTAGAGATTCAAGATCCCACAAGTGGTTACATTTTCAAGGTCAATGGTCAAAGGTTAAAACAATTCATTGAATCATTCAATAAACAGGAAATAGAGGTTGAGTTAACTGAGCCAACCTATGAACAAGGAACAAATTAATAGATTTAGGGTCCATGTCGGGCTAACAACGTTAAACAAAGCACTGAATGGGAGGCAACCCATGGTTTTCAAGTTTCCAATAATTTCGTTGTTTTAATCAACTTTATATTTTAAATAGGGTTAATGAGACATTTTGATATTTTGAAAAAAAATAATAAATTGTTGACCTTTTCTTCTATAATGTGTATGGATGGGTATGAAAGGGGAGCACCATATTCATCTGTGTCACGTGGTGTGATCCTTGAGTAATACCTTACCCAGAAATTTAAAAAGAAGACAATGTATCATCAGTTTATTTTGTTTTATTTTTATTATTTTATAGGTTAAGATAAAAATAAAAATAAAATAATAATAATAAAAAGTCCACGCCATAGGTCGTGGGGCAAACCCCGTCACAACCAGCGAAGCCGCGGGGACTCGAACCCGGTACCAAAGGGAGACAGGGGCGTGCACTTACCACTGACCTGCGGCTTCTTGTGCTTCCTTATTCTATAATTTTTATATATATTCTTATATTTTATCTCCTTTATTATATAAATATATATATATATATTGTTTTTTTTTTGTTTTTTTTTGTTTTGTTTTTCCTTTTTCCACTAGAAAACTTTGCAAGCGACATGGATATCAAAGGAATAAATTCGAGCGGCAAGAACTTCAAACTTCAACCACCATGTGACTTCATTCCATGATCCTCATATTTCAATTTCCTTATGGAACTCCCCTTTTTATTCCCCTACCCCATTCTAAATTTTGTTTTTATGAAACTAGGGACAGTTTCATTCTAAGTTGGGGGGTGTGGAAACAAAATGTTTGTTTAAAAAAAACAATGATAACAAAAAGAAGTAAAATTCCTTTATCATTCATATAATAACATCTTTTCTCTCATAAAAACTACATATCAAATAATTATTATTTCCTTGACTCTTAATTTAATTCATGATTAAGTTTAAAAGCATAGATTTTGGAAAGTGTGGTTGTCCAATGTGATATTTCATCGTTTATATTTTCATCCAAATAAAAAAATGCCACAATGCACGTCCTCTAGATTGTGGGGTACTAATTTGAATTTTTGGGGTCCCATAATAAATAGCATAGGCTGGTTTTATTTTTATGAATAATATGAGTATTCAAAAAAAACTAAAAAAAATTATTAAAAAAAAAATTTGCGTGTAGAGCAATGGATTGATAAAATGCGTGGCTTTCGACACTTGGGGATCATGACACTAGAGTGGTCTAGCCCTGAGTTTTTCAAAATATCTCTATTTATGGTAATATGACTTTGTTTTTGATTAAGTTAACTCGAGACGATGCACGAGTATGTGGGCTTCACTTGGTGCCATAAGGCCTTTGAGTTTGGGAGTCATCGGCAAAGTCTTGCTACATTGGTTAATTTGATTAACTGCAATCTCAATTACTATGGAAATATTGCAAAAAAATCAAAAAAAAAAGAATGAATAATAATCATATTAGGATTAAATTTGATTCCACCTAGCGCTTCCATGATTTCCCCCTTGAATGAAAATGAACCCCCATATCTATTATGATACACAACACATCATTACACCTAATTGAGTTGGAAGAAGTATGATGATGGATTTGATCAAAATAATGGGCTTGGGATTGGGATCTTATTTTAAATTCATCTTGTTTTAAATTATCTTGATAGGTTACAAAAATATATTTGTGTGCAGTTTACACTGTGAGCACTGTTTGTTATAATGTGTTTGAAAAAAGGAATTCAAATAAAATCATTGAATTATTTGCTCGGGACTAGAAAATCTCAAGTTGGGGGTGTTATTATCCAATAAAAACATATATTTTAATTAAATTTTAATGGTATTAAATGTTCATTTTTGATCTTATGGGCCTGAGTTAGTGTATTTTCATTATGAACATCAATTCTCATCATTTGTGCACTTCATGCCTAATATACACCAATTTAGGCCCAATGAGTCATCTGATTCTAAGGAATGTAATTATCAATTTTTTAATTTGATATTTTGGTAACATTATCTACACTTAAATTTGAACATTTTTCATTCAGGGTTCAATGGATAATTCATGGAAGAAGATGGGGATATTTTGTGATGAAAGGAAGCAATTCTAGAGAAGGCAGATTGGACACTAGCCCACTGATGAGACTGTGGGGCCCCACATACTGTCCCAATGAATCCCAACCTTTGTGGGATTCTAGAAACCATTCCGAGTAACAAATAACTCTTCATGAGCCAAGTCTAATTCTGCCTCTATTGTGGTCATTAAAGCAGCCCAAATTAGAGATACAATTCTGGGCCAGATTCTGCGGCTCAGAAACACAGTCAACTAACTTTATCATATCTCGGAATCCCTAACTCCACATGGGCCCAAATTGTACATACAGTTAGAATACAGCCGGAGCTCCATTTTCTTCTTCTATGGTCCACTCTGATTCGGCCGTCTAGAAGGTCTTCCAGACGCGTCTGTTCGGTGAAGGAAAGCTGGCTGCCACCTCGGGTAAAATGTGGAAAAGTTCAAATTCCACAAGCTTTCCACCACCTATGGCCTACCAAAATTAATTGAGATGCTTTGTACTATTTGAGGCTCGACCCAAGGATCCCAAAATGCCTATTTAAGGCAGTGGTGGTGAAGGAGTTGAGAATCTTGGATGCTTTGTTCAATTGTAATGTTATGCTGCATTTTTGTTGCCTCAAATTTGTCTTTCACATGTAAGTTGTTCAATTCACTTTAGTTTCTTAATAAAAGTTCTTCTTCTACTCTTATTCTGTTTTTATTCATATAACTTTGATACCGTTGGATCAAGGTGTGAATTTATTCACACCAACCCTTGTGAAATTATTCACACAACGGTGGAGTGATCATTTTATTTTTGTTGTTTTCTTTACTTCTCCATTTCCTCCCTCATGAGTCTACTTTCCGCTTCCATTGAAACCATGGGATCAATGGAGGGCTAACCCATTTATGGGTTGATCCAAGGGAGTATCAAGGGGATGTATTGGATTTATTTATCACCTAATTAATGTATAATCACTTCTTTAATTGGGCTTTTTATTTGATGATTTTTAAACTTCATCGTCCTTGTTGAATTTAAGGCCACACACTTCAAGTACTAATACGATCCTTTACCTTGAAGTGCTCAAAAATTTGATCCTTCAAGTGTATAGGTGATTAGTATTAGAGGGTGTAGTCATTAAACCAGTAAGTGATGATGTTGTTTTATCTCCTTAAATGAACCCATCTCAAATTTAAGAAATTGAAATCATTAAAAAAAATACGTCCAATCCACCCCGAGCAATAACCTAGGATCAACTCATTCTTTTAAATTGAATTAACTTAAATCTATTAGATATCTTTAAAACCCATCCAAAATCAATCCAAGTTGGCCACTTCATAGATGAAAACAGTCCATAGAATGTACGTGTCTATAGGTTTCTTCTTAGGTCTCTGTGGATTCGATAACCCAAGCTAAACTACAAGGACCGTCTTACCTTCTTCTCTTGGGTAAATTTGAGCGAGAATCAATCCTCGTATTTTTCATATAGAAATATTTTTATCAATGGATCTACCAAATTATCCTTTATAAGCACTAAGTATAACCTTTCATTGCCGCTCTAAATGATTTCCAAAATGATATGGTATTTGTGAATGTTTTTGTCATCCTTTGGTGACACAAAGTTTCCTTGGATTGATAAATGGATCCATAATTTTCATAGTAATTCTCAATTTATCAAATGATACATAGAACAACCCCATGTTTGAAAATGAAATTTTTGATCCAAATATCCTTCATTTAAGAATCTAAGGAAGTGATGTACTCTACCTCCATTGTTTTGAATGCTATAGTGGGTCATTTAGAACTCTTCTGACTAATAGCTCCACCATTTAAGAATAACATGAAACTAGATTGAGATCCCATGTCACCTTATTGGATAAGAAACTAATTCCATTACCCAAACCCCTGGGACCCACCTTACTGGTGGAAGGTCAAGTAGTAACTACCCCAAGCCCACTTCCATAGGATAAGGGCTGGCAACAAATACCAAAAGGCATTGCTAAAATGGGAGGCATTTACCTTAAAAGTATGTACGAACATACCCAACCATCTCTATATAGAAGTAAAACAAGATAATAATATAATATTGTAACGTCTAGAGTAAAAAATCATGCATTTAATAACCTATAGGGAATAAAAAAATTTGTAACATTGACAACTGTAAATTAAATAGAAAAATAAACCACCAACCATAAAATATGTCCCTACCAATAAAACAAATAGAAAAAAATGATGAGAGATCTTTGTTATAGATCTCTAATACCTGACCACCATATGAGGAAAAATCCACTCTGGTATCCATATTCTCCTTTGAAATCACTTATAATCTTTCTATAATATGTATAAGACATGACACGTGTGGTAAAATACCTTGAAGGTGTGAGTATATACATACCCAGTAGGATGCCTAAAAACTAAAGGGGATAAATTAGAGAGATGATTAAAGCAGTCTACTCATCCCAATCAAGAGTGAAAAAAAAAACAAAAAACTAAGATATATTCTCATTAAATAAACCCATATTTCTGAGAAAGGGGATCTTCATCCTACAACCCAACCTAGAATGATGATTTGGCCAATAATTACAAAATATCCATAAATGGTTACCATCATCTCACAAGTCCATCCAAATAAAACTTGAATAGAGTATACACATCTCCACTACTCCACATCCCCATGGGGAATAATCTTTAAGTAGAGAACCCATTCCCTGATACAATAGTATGGTTCCACTCAGTATGTAGAGAACACATACCCCAATTCAATAGGATGGTGATACTCAATAGGTAGAGGACCCATGCCTTGATATGACAGGAGGGATACACTTAGTTGTTAGAGGGGCCATTCCCTGATATGATAGGAGGATTATAATCAGTAAGTAGAGGATCTTTGACCTAAAAATACATGAGGGTTCCAATATTTTGCTAGAGGACCCATTCCCAGATACGATAGGAGGGTTCCACTTAGTAGGTAGATGACCCATGCCCTGATACAAAAAGAGGGTTGCACTTAGAAGGTAGAGGTCCCATTTCCCAATACAAAAGGATAGTTCCACTCAGTAGGTAAAGGATTCATTCCCTTATACAACCGGAGGGTTCCACTCAATAGGAAGAGGACACATGCCCTTATATAACATGATGTTTCCACTCGGTAGGTAGTGGACCCATTCCCTAATACGATAGGATAGTTCCACTTAGTCGGTAGAGGAACCATTCCATTATACAACAATAGGGTTCCACTGTTTAGTTAGAGGACACATCCCTGATTTTATAGGAGGATTCCACTCAGATCAGTACATGAAGTATGTGGTATTTCTAACACCGACCTCTCTGTGATGATCATGACCGATCACTATTGTCATCGAGCACTTCTTAAAGAAGAGTAATGTTTTTAATAACTCACACAATTTATCTAAATCCTATATAAAGTCAACCATAACATTATATGTGTAAAAACACTCCGAATAGTCTACTTTTAGACCAAAATCTAAGTCAAAATGATGGTGATATGAGTGGTAGAAGTTTCATAAAGAAGTGCGTGACATGTATGGGGCCCACTCATCGTGTCACCTGACCAATAGTTCTATTTTTCTCCATTACAACACATTTATTGATTTTGATTTTGTAATAAATGGTTTTTAGTTGTTATGCACAGTGTCTCTCAGTCTCCTAGGGTTGAGTCTTATGCTCCTGGTCATGCCCATGTCTTGCAGGTCATGTTTGTACACTCCAAGAGTACACAGTATGTCCTCTTACACAGGGTACAAGATGTATGCAGCTGTAACATGTCTTGGATTCATGGTAATGGTCACACAAAACTTTTCCTAGCCACATGGCATGTGATCCTTATCTTCTGAATACCCTATAAAGCATAGCTGGGTGGGGATACGCTATGTGTGTTAATTTGACTACAAGTCATGTAGTCACATTTTTCATAGAAACTATAGTTTCTTCACATGTTTCCATATATTGGTTTAATACTAATAAATACATTGTTTAAACACCCTAAAATGGTTTTAACCACCTATATATGTTGATTATGGTCCTCAAATGTCATAAAATATTAGTTCCATTTCTCTACTGGAAGCCACCATGTGCTTCTCATGCCTCCCATGTAGTTTCTTTTCTCCAATTTAGATCACTAACATAAAAATCCATAAAATTAACCTAAAAAACCTCTCTTTTTCATCCTAAAATATCTAATCTATTCATTTCATTCACATCCACCACAAATTTTATAGTTTGATCATGATCAGAACCACCCAGTAATAGTTAAATCGTGACCATGTGGTCGAATAATGAGGAACGTAAAGAATTGTTGTGGGAAAGGCATAAGAAAAAAATGTGATAACATAATTTTCCATAAGTTCATGGAGAAAATCACATAATTGGGGATATTCATGGTTTTTTTCAAGGAATAATAAAAAAATAAATCAAAAATAATAATTTATTTTGATACACAGGATCATCCGAAGGATTAAATTAAACTCAGATCAAAGAATAATAGATTTTGATCATGATTAGTATTTTAATAAATGGTGAAAGCCAAAATTGATAATCTCTACCTTCATATTGGATCCTTATTTTAGTAATAATATGTTTTCCCTCGATGAGGAAGATTTACTATAGTTGATTTCTATCAATCCACCGTGATCTAGATGTTAGTTATTATCTCATCTCAATTTGAAAACAAAGAATGGTTGAATACTCCACTCAATGATCATAGGGTTATGTAGAGAACCTTGTATAATCTCCATTACAGTATATTTATAGATTTAAATAGGTTACTTGAATTTAATTAATTAACTAAATAAATTAATTCACTTAACATAGTTGTCATTGGTTGTCTCATCCAAACGTCTCGCACAAACCATTCCACCTAGGGTAAACCTTGTGCTCTGGACTCAACCACGGTCTCATATTTTTGATATAAGAATATGTTTAGGATATATTTCCTTATTTATAAAAACTATACATGTGTGATATAAAATATTTTTAATATTTTTATAAAATTAATTCCAGGCTCACTAAGGCTTGAAATCGTTTACTCTCTCATTTCCTGGATCTGAAAATATTTATTAATATATTTCAAAGTCTTTCAAGGAAAACATAGTCTATACATAATTCTCTACTATAATATTTTCATCCTTAAAATATACAACTAATAAAAAACAGGATACTGAGCCCACATATGGCTCTCCCACTCCCAGGAACTCCCTTGCATGCTCTCATGCTAGCATAGCACACGAACCAATAGATTGTCATTTCCATACAAGTTTTAATCATTTCAATCCTCAATATCCACTGGAAAATCCATTAAGGTGTATCTATCCTTGATGTTTAGATCACCCCAAATAATAGTGTGTGTAGGATCATGCATGTGTCTCTTTAGCTACAATACATGGAAGACATCATGCACCCACTGTAACATGGGGGGTAAGGCTAAGTGATGAGAAACCTCACCAACCCTATAAAATTTATAAAATGATTGAATGAACCTTAGGGATATCATTCCCCCATAATATGAATCATTTCAGTCCTCAATATGGGGATACTCTTTGGAAAACATCGACTCTCTACTTTAACTCCAAGGACCTAAGAAGTCAATATACATAAGATTTTTATCTACTCTGGGAAGTCCTCATCTGCTCATGGATCACATGGACCTTCTCCATTGTCACTTGTATCATCTCTAGACCAAAAAGGGATGCCTCACAGACCTCATTCCAATATAAGGGTGACCTACATGGTCTCCCATATAGGGCCTTGAAAGTTTTCATTCTGATAGTAGAGTGATAGCTATTATTATTAGTAAACTATAAAAAATGTAATTGAATATCCATGATATGTCCAAATTCAAACACTAACCCCCTTAGAATATATTGTATCACCTAGATTGTGTGCTTAGTTTGTCCATCCATATGGGGGTGAAAAGTTTTACTGATTCTCAACAAGGTCATGAATGACTCCAACAAGTCTCTCCAAAACTGTGATGTCAATTGTGCATCAAAGTCACGGAAAATCATATATGGAACTCCATAAAGTACTTCGATCTATCAGATGTAAAATATTATAAAAATATATTCTGAAATCTACTCCTTGATAGCATTGAATTATGCTAACATGGTATATTGGGAAACCATTACCCAGATGTAATCATGGATTGTCGCTCAAATTACTTGGATATATTGTAATAATTCTACTCTAGGATCATAATAAGAAAACAAAACTACCAAAACCTAGTGCTAGCCTTCACCTGATAACAAATGATACATTGAGAGATGAACTCATCAATGCACTATATCATTCCATTCCACCAAAACTGTCATTCAAGGTCTGTGTACATATTCCCTAATCCATGATGTATAGTCAAAAGTAGAAGTCTAAAACTCCTTCATCACCTCCTTTCACTTCATAAAAAGAACCACAATCTATACCTAGAAAAAAGGATGATGTGACTCCCTCCTTCAGATAATCCTTATTATGAATCTCTTGAGGATATCTCCTTACAAAGGACCTTACAGTCGAGGTCTCCCAACTGAGCCTTCAGCACACACTAGAGAAGTAGAGGAGTCAACGTAATCTACAGAAGATAAGTTCTTTCCCTCTCCTCCATCGGGGTCATATCCAAGGATGCCAATGATTAAATGATTTATCCCCAGGTAGAACAAGACTTCCTTATACGGGTATATTCCACCACATTTCTTGTTCTAGGAGTATTGACTATCTTAAAGACATAGTTCTACTGGAAATCCAACAATGTCACTGTCTCAAGTTTAGGTCTCTCTACAAGATGACATACCTAAGACTATTATGTTCTATTTTACTAATAAAGATCCCTCTTAGAAGATAGTTCCCCCACATCCTCAGAGCGAAGAACACTACTACCAACTCTACTTTGTGAGTTTCATAGTTATTATTATGGGGTATCAACTTCCTCAGTCCATATGTGATCACTGCCAAACTCTACCTCAAAATTTATTCAAGCCTAGCTCCAAAGGAATTATAATAAACAACGTACACCATACCCTCCTATGACAGTATAAAAACATGATCACTCTACAGTCTTAGCATAAATTACTCAAAGGATCTCTAGAACTACTCAATCTAGTTAAAAAAACTAACCTTTCTTCATCAGGGTGTTCAAAAGGATTTTAATCCTAGAGAAGGCTTCCAAGAACCTATTTTAGTACCCCACTATGCAAAGAAAACTTTTCACCTTATACACACTCTTAGGTGGCTCCCAAGAAAGCACCGAATAGTTCTTCATAAGGTCCACAACTAATCCATGATCAAAAATGAAATTAACTAGAAGGTGATCCTCTTGGATCCAAAATTGGAACTTAGAGATATTATCCTTAATATGGTGCTCCTAATGAAATTCTATGACTATCCTCAAGTGATATGCATGATCTTCCCATAACGTAGAGTAGGTGAGTATGTCATAAAGAATTAAAATACAAATCATTCCAAGTATGGTTGGAAAATCTGATTCATCTGACCCATAAACATAATTGGGAATTCCTCACCCTAAAATGAATCAAGAGGAACTCATATTTTCCATAGTGACATTGGAATGCTAAATTTTTAATATCAGCCTCATTAACCCTTTAGTGGTGGTGTCCAAACCTAAGATCTTTTTTTGAGAACCATCTCATTCTTCAGAACTAATCAAAGAGGTCATCAACACTCAAAAATGGGTATTTTTCTTTATCATAACCTAGTCTAGGTGATGATAATTAAAATAAATCCATATTCCCATATCAAAAAATTTCATGAACAAAACTAGAGCTACCCAGGGGGACACATTAGGTCTCATAAAACCCTTCACTTAAAGGTCCTCCAACTGCACCCTCATCTCAAGGATCTTAGTAGGGGAAATTTTATTTTCCATAGAAGATATCAAGGAGGTCACAGGGTTTTAATTGATGAAAATATTCATATCCCTCCCCCAAGGTAGTCATGCATCATCCTTGGGTAAGAAAACCATATAATCCTCCGTGAATGAACGAACCTGGATGGTTGAAGATCTAGTTACGCTAAGGTATAAACTTTCCAACTGATGATTGATGGGTTGAAGCATCCTTCTCACAATCCCAACTTAATCCTCCATGATATCAATCTCACCCACAAAGGATAATCTCATCACATCTGTTTGAAGGCATCTGACTTAACTGTGATGATAATCAATCTTGGATCAGATCATGGAAATTTAATCCATTCTCAATATAAAGTTATGTGGTCTCATTGTGATGACCAAAAGGTCGCATGATAAACTCTTTCCACCAAGAAATACCTCACAATATACGATGATAACAAATATTGAAGAAACGTTCCCTATGGAAATATCAAGACAAATCTTCATAGTTAAAGTCTCAACTGGGAGATCTAGCTCTCACGCCAAGAGTAAAGTGATTAAGGAATGAATAGAACCTCTATATAATATTATAAAATAAATATTATAATAAAAATATATCACACTTATAATCATCTTGTGTGTTTCCGGGTCATAAGACTCCATAGTCTGTAGCTTCCCATAACCCCAACTTCCAGCACCCTGAGTCATGCATGGGCCTCATAGTTGTGGTATTGGAAGAAGCTCATAACGCCATCCCCCCAACAACATTACCCCCTCCAGGATCCCCACCTACAACTCTTCAAGATCTTCCTTTCTATGGGTATACCTACCCATTTCTAAGTGATCCATGATCATGGTGTTGTCTCTACTATGGTGGTTCATCTGCTTCCTACCTACCCTCATTATCACGTTGAGTTGTGATATCATGTGTCATGTGACATATTTCTTCACGTTTATATCATCTCCATTCTATGGGACACCTTGTTCCCCTATGTGTTCCTTAATTGGCATTACCACATTCCTAAGTCTGGTCAGGATAAGACTCATCACTATTATTCCCACTACTAGCTACAACTACATAGAATTCATCAAATAGGAATATCACTATCAACAATTCCATCTCTATTAATATAGAATATGTGGTAATTCAAAGGGGTATCATGTTGTCAAGGATGACTTTATGGATTACCTACTCAAAATTCTGCACCTAGAAGTAACCATCTCGAGTCATGTCAAGGGAGTACCATGTATGGTTAGTGAACCATATAGAATACTAAAAACCTATCATCCCTCACTATTGAAAATCAAAAAGATTCTAAATTTGAACAGAGAAAAAGCATGAGGGGTAGTACTATGCATGAAATAAATACTAGAATTTGTAACATTAGTGTGTTGACTCATCATGTGTTTGTATAAATAGGTTCCATCATCACCCAACTACTCCGTATAAAAGGATGACTGCCAGTGAAACCAACAGATCAGTTGGTGTCTACACAAGACTTAAAACACAGATCATAAAATCAAGTGAATCATTCATTGCATTAGTATTTGGATAATGATAGAACCTTAGTGGCCTTTGGAGAGGGAACTCACAGATTTCACTAGCTAGCATGCCTCCTCATCCTACTCTACGGGTATACTCTATTTTTTATAGGTGTGGGTACTTTAACCTTCCCACTAGTAGGAAATATATCATGGGATAACCCATGAAATGATGCCTTATCACTCATTGAATCATCACCATGATCCTCAATCGGTAACCAAGATGGATATCTTTGTGGAATCATCCCTAAATTTTAAAGAACATATACCATGGTCAGATGATTATATATATATGGTGAGATGAATCAATAAGTGAAACTAAAAGACTAAATAATCTATGATTCATGAACTAATGTTCCTTGAAACCTTGTCTTGGTATACCAAGTCAAAAAGTAGGTATTCACATTAATTGTAAATAGATATGTCGATCAATTCACGAATACTGGGTTCCCTATCTTGAAATCCACACTTGAGACAATTTTACATCTTTCCTTAAGTTCCAAATCAAAATTCATAAGGTAAACGAACTAAAAATACCATCAGAATTTTAATCCACCACTGATGCCAATCTGTCATGACACAAAACATTGAGACCCACCTAGTCAGTGAAAGGCTGAGAAGAAACTACCCCAAGAACACCTCCATAGACCAAGGGCTGGTGAAAAGAACAAAAAGTCATAGCTAAAATTAGAGGAAATTTTTTAGAGAACTTATGTACATGAACCCAACCATCTTCATGAAAAAGTGATGAGGAATAGTAATAAAATAATGTAACATCCATAGTAAAAAAAATCATGTAATACCCTATAGGGAATATAAAAGAGTGAGATAGTGAAACCATAAAAGTAAAGGAAAAAATACAAACCAAACCAAAAAATATGTCCCAATATAATAACAATAAGAAAAGAAATTATGGGAGTGCCTGGGTTTGGATCTCCAAGCCCTGACCACTAACATGGTCAAATCCACCCCGGTATCCCTATACTCCTCTAAAATCACTAACAACATGCCTTTCATCTGCATAGACGCAAAACATGTGTAAAAATACCATTTAGTGATTAGTATATACATACCTAGTATAATACCCTCAAAATAGAGGGGGAACAATAGGATACATGATAGAATTTTTTAGCTCATCCCAAGCAAGAGGGAAGTGAAACCCAACAACAAATATATATGCTCATAAAAGAAACTCATATTAGAGAGAAAGGAGATCTCCATCTCATATCCCAGCCCATGGTGATGGGTCTACCAATAGTTCCAAAAGATCCATCAATGATTCAAAAAATATCAAGTGTCTATCTGAATAAAACACTAGGAGGGTCTACAACTCACCACTACACCATAGCCCAAGGGGGCACAATCTCCAATTTGGGGACCCATTTCATAATAAAACTGGAGGGTTCTACTCAATTTGTAGATGAACCATTCCTCTATACAAAAAAAGGGTTCCACTCAATTGTTTTAGGGACTATGCACTATTATGATAGGAGGTTTTCAATCATTAGGTAGAGGAACCATTCCTTGATATGAAATCAAGGTTCCACTAAGTAGAAAGAGGACCCAATACTTAATATCATAGGAGGGTTCCACTTAGTAGGTAGAGGACTCATGCCCTGATACAACTGGATGGTGTCACTTAGTAGGTAGAGAAATCATTCCCATATAAAAAAAAGAGTGTTATACTCAGTAGTTAGAGGAACCTACCCGGATATAATAGGAGGGTTCCACTCAATAGGTAGAGGAGCCATCCTCTAATACAATGGGAGGGTTACATTAAATAAATGGAGGATCCATGCCCAAATGAAACAGGAGGGTTCCAGTCAATTGTGAGAGGACTCATTCCCTAATATCATAGGAGGGTGATACTTAGTATGTATAGAAATCATGATTAGATACAATAGGAGGGTTCCACCCAATAGGTAGAGGACTCATTCGCTGATAATATAATAGCATTCCACACATACCATTATGAGGATTATGGGGTATTTCCAGCCCCGACCTCTCTCTGATTTTCCTTCCGGATCACTGCCACCATAAATCCCAACATAAAGAAGTGTAATGCTCATAATATCTCACATAATACCTCAAAATCCACTATGAATTCCCATAATACATTCTACATAGTAAAAAAATTTGACTAGTAAAGATCCAAAATCCCAGTCAAAATGAAGAAGATACGATAGGTTAGATTTCTATAAATTACATAGAATGTAAGGGGTCCACATGACATGTGACCTCACATGGAATCCAATTTTTGTACTCACAAACACAAGCCTCACTATCCAACTAGTACTACACAATCTTACCAACCTCTCGAGGCCAATATGTGTGCTTCTAGTCATTCTTGTGTCCTTTGGGTTGTGTTTGTGTACTCCTAGAGTATACGGAGTGTCTTACCACATGGGGTCTTGGGAATGTGTATCTACAAAATGACGTTGATTCCTAGGGATGCGCACATGGCATGAGAGATATAAACATTACATGTGATCCTTATCATCACAAAACCCTATCCATAATAGTTAGGTGGGGATACACTCTGTGTGTTCATCAAACTACACTCAATGTAGTCATTTTTTTAGAAACTATGGTATCTTCATGTGTTTCTAGAACTAGGTCTCTTACCACCAAATATATCATTTTACCACCTAAAAATGGTGGCAACCACCTCTGACCATCGATTTCATCCGTCTGATGGCTTAAAATCAGAGTTCCAATTCACCATTGAAACCCACCATGTTCCTCACACACTTCCAATGTTGATTCATTCACTACTTTGGATATCAGATCCACTAATCCATCAATGATACCCACAATACTCTCTAATTAAACCTAAAAACTCCAATCCCTTCATTGTTTGCACATCTATCATGAATTTTGGGGTCTAATCACACTTAAACCCACACAAAAATAGTCGAATAATAACACTATGGTGTAGTGATGAAGTACACAATGAATGGGTGGGGAGGAACAATAAAAAAGGTGATAATGTCATTGGAAAATATTTCTTGGAAAAATATCATAGAAATTCGTATTAGAAGATTTTATTTCATGGAATAATAAAAAAATAGAAAGAATAATTTATTTCGATACACTGGCTCATGTATTGGATTAAATTAAATTTATAACAAGGAATAACATATCTGGTCATGATTAATATTTTAATAAGGGGAGAAAACCTCAGTTGATGAACCTTACCTCAATATTGGATTTTTCATTATTGAAGAATGTGTTTTCCAGTAATGGGGAAGTGTTTATGCAGTCATTGTCTATCAATACACCTCAATCTGGTTGTTAGTTGTCATCTGATCTCAATTTTCCAATAAAGAATTGTTGAATCCTTCTATCAGAGATCTCGAGGATATGCGGCTAACCCTGGAGATTCATTGAAATACGATATTTATAGTGGTAAATAATTTATGGGTATTAAATGAATTAACTAAATAAAAATTTTAATTAATTCAATTAATGTACCCACTATTGTCTTCCTCATATAAATGAATGGTGTCGACCAACTTTAGGTCATTCCTAGGGTAAACTCCATGATTTATATTTGACTATCATCTCATATTTTTTTATATTAGACTCCATTCAGGAGATATTTTATTATTTCTGAAAAAATGTGTGTGTGACACATAAACTATATTTAATATTTTTATAAAATTAATTTAGGATCATTGGGCCTTGGAATCACACACCCTCTCAACACATGGCGCTAAAAAAATATTAATATATTTCAAATTATTACAAGATAAAAATATAGTCTATACAACTAAAATCATCATAACCCTTTAAATGGAACTATTCCTCTCCATAGATTATAAAGAACAATATCTTTTCTTCTTCTCAAGTAACTGAGGATGTTCTTAATAGAAATCATGTGACCCTCACCAAGATTGGATTGTTATATACTTGTTATTATAAGAGCATAAGTGGCATCAGGTTGATTATATGACATGTCATGCATAATAGATCCAATAGAATATTTACATGGAATTATATCCATCCCTCCTAACTACTTAGAAGGATCTTGAATCTTCCTAAGATTCATGCCAAGAAAAAAATGGTAGTGACCCCTTTTTAAAGCTATCCATGCTAAAAAAAATTAACGATTTACTAATATATATGTTTTGAATCAGTCCAGGAAACCTATTAGATCTATCTCTATAAATCTTTATACTTAAGATTTATGTTACTTCACCCATGTATTTCATTGAGAGTAATTTTCCCAACCATGTATTTACAAAATGTAAAGGCAATACACTATTTTTCATAAGAAGAATGTCATTCAAATAAAATATAATATATACATTCACACTCACAACAGTCTGATTTTTTTTCACCATATTCATCTTCATTTTTTATGAAATGAAATCCTTTTATTACATCATAAAATAGAATATTCCGTCTCTAAGAAGATTTCTTCCATATATAAATGGAACATTGCGACTTTAAAACTATATCAAACTAATTTTTCACTTAAAAATTAAAATTTTATCATATATATTTCCTCAAATAAATTCACATTAGGGATATAGGTTTTGGAATCCATTTGATATATCTCATAATAAGAATAAGATATAATAGAATGTAATATCTAAATTGACTTTATTATCACAATAGGTGAGATTCCTATTTATTGTTAATATCATTAATGTTTTTATAATAATTTTACACTGACTGTGATTTATATGTTGATACCCTACTATATATTTTAGTTTTCTTATATTAAATCCACTTTAACTCTATTCGTTTAATGCCTTTAGGTGCATCTACCAAGTACCAAAAAAAATTTGTGTACATGGTGTCAATTTAAAATTCCATGGCTTTTATCCATCTCTTTGAATTATAACTATAAATATTCACTCATTAGGAATTAAATTCATCACTTGTGAACGTTACTTCATCAACATTTCCTATAAAAAATCAATATCTATCTGGTTCTTCTATACCTTTAAGGTTCCAATATTACTTGATTTTTTTCTTCTTACATAATTCCTTATGGAACCAACTCAACTTGTATCATAGAAACACTTCATATTTATTTTTCATTAATTTATCCATGTTTAAATTTATACCCACTAACTCCTTTAATGATATATTCTTTCTAATGGAATATTTTAAATCAGGCCACAAACACTATGTTCATCACATGATTGTAGAATTGATTTCTCTTAGTTCATTAGGATAACTAAT
The DNA here is from genome assembly GCA_963277665.1 of Viscum album. Lineage (NCBI taxonomy): Eukaryota > Viridiplantae > Streptophyta > Magnoliopsida > Santalales > Viscaceae > Viscum > Viscum album. The sequence goes on along the minus strand of OY728121.1, from coordinate 1,764,912,382 downwards.
AAACAAGGACTTATGATAATTTTGGTCAAGTTTTTCTAAATCAAATCACCATAAAAATTATTCAAAAACTCTAATCCTCATAAAGTTCATATTGTAGTGTTTACAAGTACATATCTCATATGGTGTTTATATTAATGCATTATATCAAACATAATTAACTTAGAATGAAACAATCATCAGAGAAAATCTCCATAATGAAATTAGAAAGTTTCAGTAACCAATTATTGACAAAACCATGTCAAACAATGAATTATTCTTCCTCTCATATAAACTATTCAGCTATGGTGTTCCATGAAGAGTGAATTGTTGAAAGATTTAGATATATATTATATCACTAGTGAATTCTTAGATTAAGTATTCACCACCTAGATCTGATCATAGAATTAGAATACTTTTTCACTATTTATTTTTTATATTATTCTGAAAATCTTTGAACATTAAAAAAAATTCATACTTTTATCTCATCAGAAACACATAACAATACTAACTAAATTCATCAATAAAAGTAATGAAGTATCTAGAACTATAACTTGATAAAGTATACATTGGTCCACACACATAAATATGTATGGGATCTAATAGTCCATTATCCCTTTCACCTTTTCCCATAAAAGGTTCTTTATTCATTTTTTCTAATAAATAATATTCCTAATTATAAAATTTTTATAATAAAAATATTCCAACAATCCATATCTATGGGGTTTTTTGATGCATATATTATCTATATGACCAAGGTTGAAATTACAAATCTAACCATAATATTATTATTCTAAATATTATAGATATTATTATCAATATACAGAATTTATAAATAATTTATCATATTTCGAATTCCATAAAACATTTAATTCATATGAATATACAGACACTATTATTATTAATAATGAATGAAAATACATTCTTATCTAAAAAATATACATAAATATTTTTTTTAAATATGATATGAATATAATAATATTACTTTAATTATATATCTAATCCATTAGGTGGACATAGATCATAAGTGGTGACATTAAATTCAAAAATTCTAACACCATTGCTGACACATAGATCTACATTTCATGTAATGGTTTAAAAGTATATGAAATTTAAAATATTCCCATGAGTAGTCTTGGAGACAAAGATATAAAAACCCCACCATTCTAAAACAATGTATATTCCTTTGTGCTAGTGGTAAGTCCAACCCAAATTCCCTCTTCCTAGGGATACTTTAATCAATGAATAATCCAAATAATTATAACTCTAAAACCAAAATATATATAAACTATATTCAAAAAATAAATTCAAGATTTTACCTTTAATTGAAAAATAAGGACAAAGTAGATGAAAAAAATACATGTTTTCATACATAGAATGTAATTCATGGCTATAAAATTTATAATAATCAATTTATCACATTAATTAATCTTTCAAAATATTCATATTTCATAATAATTTTATAAGAACAAATATTCTAATGGAATAATTCAATTAATAAAAACTTAATTTATTTTTAAAACATGAGGCATAAATATGAACATTTCATATTTGATTTAGGCATAGAAAAATTAATTTACAATGCCTAACACTTATTATGTATAAAAATTTTACAAACTATAATCAACATAATAAAAATATTAACTTGTTAACATGTTTAGCTTATATCATATTTTATGAAAGATAAAAATATTTTTATCCATGAAACCACATTCATATTTTAAAATATCTTGAATATCATTAATATGACACAATGTTGTAATTTTGAGAAAATTTGGATTCAATCATATATTAAAATATATGATATCATAGTTTATATAGGAGCACAAATCCATAGGTTTATATTATATCATACCTTACATTATACTGGGGTCATACATTATGATTAAGAAAAATAGAATAATTATTTCATATCATATTTTATTTTATTTTCCAAAACAAATTATTATAGGATTTTTCTTCACAAAAATTGTTGAAATACATGTTTATCCATTGATTCAAGTTGCTTCAATAGAACTAATGGGATTTGGGTGATCATCAAATGATCTTAGAAGAGTAATAAAACCCATAATATTCTGAATAAATCATAATCCTAATAAACATGTATAAAAAACAAAACAAATATGTTTTCCTTCATTATTTTGTCTTCCATATTTATTGAATGTGATGAAGTATTCTTTATTAAGATCTCCAAAGAAAAAAAAAAGTAATACTAGAACCTTCCTTAATGAAGATGAATGAAGAGTTTAGAATTGAAGAGAGCATTATCTTAGGTTTCATACATCATAGTGACATTAATAGGAGGGATATTATCGCTTTTGTAGACTCTCTTCATTAAATGATGTGAATAAAAGAATTCGAGCATCAACTCTCCCACCCCCCATTCCTAGAGGTGGAAGGGGGTGGATGGCAAGGATATGCCACCTCCAGACATAAAGAAATCATTTTTACTTTTTCCCAACCCTAATCACCTCCTTGACTTCCTGGTGATCTCTCTTTGTTCGAAAGTTAAGAATATGCATTTTGGTGATCCTCAACTCTCGATTTCTACTTCAGAGTTCTTTTAAGAATCAAGTCTCTGAAAGTTGACCCTTATAGATTGATTCAATCACCAAAGACCCTCAGTGGATGATTTTTCTCAATTTTTCTTCGATAATTGGAGATTACGTGAAAGCACGGTCAGGGGTCTCCATGATAAACTTCTCCTAATGATTCACTTCACTACGGAAGAGGACCTGATTTACACGTGGTCAAGGGCTCCTCATAGATGCATCCATTGTAATTTTTTCCTATTTTTATGGTCTTATGATCCTTATATGAATCGGGATTCATCCCTCATAGTGACATGTGTATGTTTCCCTCATCTTCCCTTTCCTTTTCAAAATCCTGTGATTATTCGAATACTGGGAAATATGGTGGTTCACTAACTCTATTCAGATAGTCAAAATTATTCAGTGTCCCACCTGATTATTCAGAGTATCTATGTTGAGGTGGATTTCTCAAACCCGCCGATTGAGTGGGTTTGGATCATGGTTGGTGAGTATATCTGATGCCGGCAAGCTGTTGTTTTTGAATCCTGGGTTGATCACTACTCGGTATGTCATCAGTTGGGTCATGGGGCTTCTCTTTATCATCGCGCCAAGAATGGGAGGCCCTCTGGTGTGCAAGAGAACATCACATATTCTGTTCCTTCTCTTGGTGAATAGGTTCTACAGAAACCTATATGCATGCCACCTTCTGAACCGAATGATAGTGAAGTGTTTGGTAGGATGAAGTGTGATCTTCAATTGGCTATTCTAGTAGGAGACCCTATTTTTCCTACAGTGGTTAGTCCATTTGGTGGAAAAGAGGAATAAAGGAAGCTTCTTGATGTTGTTTTGTATAATGTGGACATGCAATTAGGATTTGCTAAGGATTCTTTGGCCGAAGGAGGTGTTGGTGGTGGAAAATGGGTTGCAGTTCAGACAGGTGGAGGTCATTTTTCTCCTTCATCCTTTTCTGAGGTTGTTAAGGTTAGAAGGGGTGGATAAAAGATTGGTCAACCCTCATAACATGGGGGTTCTGATTCTCATGACGATTTTAGGGTGCTAATGGAGTATCAGGTTCCTAATGTGTATGAGCCAGTGTCCCAGGTGGCTCATTTTCACAATGCTACAAAGCCGAATGAGGTGCCTAATCAGTTCTCACTATTAGATGAGCCAGGGAAAGAAAATGAGGATCCCTAATGATGGAATACTATCAATCCTACATGGAAACATAGGCAGGGTTGGATTAGACACTCAGAAGAGGAGGAATAAAGTGACCAAGATGGGACCTCAAGCGACCAAGAGGGAACTTTTGGACTAGTACGGACTATGAACAAGAGGAATTGGTTCGATCTGGTTCAAGGAAATAGAAATAAAAAAACCTCCTAACTTGAAGCCTTTTGGATCCTAAGGGGGGGAAGATGTTAGGAACTTGAAAATACTATTCAGGCACTTCAAAGTCTATTGTTACCAGATCGGAAAGCAAGGCCAATTGCAATGTCACAAAGGCTATTTCGGTGGTTTCTTCCTTGTACAGGGAAGGCGTCTCGGTTTCTATTAATACCCCTATGAAAACTACTTCATAGGTTAGTCAATATATTTTCATGGAGCTATGAATTAGGAAAGTGGATAGGTGGATCCTTCAGTAAACAGGAAGGGAGAGATTTCGGCAGTAGGAGGGGAGGATTTTGCAGTTGAAGCGACTGTAGAAAACTCATTGGACCTCCTCTTGTCCTCTGAGGAAGAGATGATGGAGGGGGTTCTGATCACTGATACTTCAAAGGAGGATGCTGAAAGGATGAATGAAAGACCAGTTCACGTGGGTGTAAACATGGAACAGGCCGCTGGGATCGAAAAAAAATTCTTAATTTTGACCAGAGGCTTCAATGAAATGAAGATTATAGTGGAGGAGTTCTTACAAACTTGGGACAAGTTAACCTCTAATTTTGAAGTGATCATTAGTGATGATCTAGATAAAAAGGTAAACGACCTGTCTTGGAAATTATTCAGGGCAGTCACGTTTAATATTTTCAAGTTGATCTCCTATAGTTCCATTTTCTACCTTTGTTCTTGATGTCATGATGACTACTGTTTTCTCATTTTTTTCCATAAAAGTGGGTCTTGATAAAAAATTTAACATGGATGGATGGATATACCCATTTTTATATATTTCTAATAGGTGTTTATATTTTCAAATTCTTAAGTTCTATTGTAGTTTTCAATATTAGAATGAAATGAGTTGTAGTTGTTCTAGGAATATGGAAAATAATGGTTCTATTATATGTTCTCTTATTTCAACTATTAGTGATTGTGGTTTCATTTATTGAATTTTTTAATAAAGGTATGGTTTTTATTCTATGTATGTAAGGTAATTATTTTGTAGTTTAAATTTACTAATAAATATTTTGTTTAGGATCATAGTTAACATGATTATTTTATTTGATTTATGATTATTAAGTAGTTAGATTACTTTTTGAGAACTAATAACATGCATGTTTCAATTTATTAGTAATACTAGGTATAGTTTTTAAGGTCTTAGACTGGTTGTTGAAGAATTATAATAGGATAAAACCGTTATGAAAATGATTAAGGATGAATCCCAATGTAAAAATAAGTACAAAAATTTTGTCAATTACATAATCATGTAGTTTTCTCACTTAAATTGCTTTATTTTTTAAAATAAATACATAGATTTCCCAAAAATTCCTATGATTATTCAAAAGTATAAAAAAATGGAACAATAATAATATGTGAAATTAGATCTTAGTTTGAAAAATACATCTAAGATAAACTCAGAGACTGATATCATTATATTCCTAGAGGATAAAACAAAAATATAGATTCATGAAAAATTTTGACCTTTCAGTCAGAGCCATTTTTCAAGAAGTTTTATAAGATCTTGTGATAGAAAATTCATTATTTTCTTAAAAACCAATATATATAACTCTTATTTAGAAAATATATTATAGCTGTGTAATAAAAATTTTAATTTCATCATTAGAATAGTTATTTAAAAATATGTGAAAACATTTCTTAAATATGTTTTTTAAGATTGGGAATTTATAGAAAATTTATGATAGTCAGTGGGTAAGGATTAAGAGAAACAACCTCAACCTATCCTTCTGGTACCTTTTCTTAAAGAATAATGCCTTATGGATAGTGTAATTCTATAATCACCGTTAAAATATATATAATGAGTATTTTTTCAAAAAAATAGAGGAATTTGTATAGTTATTTATAAATGACTTCACAAAGTATGGATCCTATTTTTATCGTTGTATGAAGAGTATATCTATTGTCCTTATATATTTCATTGGGAATAACATTATGATCATTGTTGAGAAATGTTATTTTATGGTATATATAGTTATTATACTACGACATGTTTGAATTTGGATGGATTCAACATTGATAATTCTAAGGTTGATGATATTTTTTCACTACCATACTAAAAATAGTGTTGTATATGAGATCTTTCCTTAGATGTGTTGGGTCCTTTATGGGGATTATAAAATACTTCTCTAACAAAGACCTTCCCATTTATGTATTACTAAAAAAAAGAGTATCTCTTTATCATTGATGGAAATTGTGAATAAGACTTTAAGGAGTTGAAACTAAAGAAATTTTTTCCACCCATTATCCAACCACCTACGAGGGACAATCCCTTTTATCATATGACTGATACACTAGATTTTATCCATGGTGTTTTTGAGTCAAAAAGTTGATAGGAGATCTAATATCGTTGCTTATTCATCTAGGACTCTTGATTTAGAACAAGATAATCCCACAACCACTGAGGAGGAGTTTCTAACAATTTTCCTAGTTTTAGAAAAGTTTATGTGTTAGTTGTTAAGCTCCAAATTTATTTTTTTAATGGGCATTTTTTCATTATATTTTTAATGAGGAAACGTATGGGAAAACCAAAACTACTAAGATGGATTTTGTTACTTAAGGAATTTGATATATACATAAATTATATAAAGGATAGTGAGAGCTTAATGGATTTTCATTTGAATATACTAGCCACTATAAAAATAAAAAACCCCTAAAAACCCATATATTAGGGAAACCATTTGTGATTTGAGACTTTATGCTATTGGGAGTTTTAGGTCACGGTTTATTAACCATGTTAATTACATGGATACTAATGAAATTTCACACTAGTTTTCAAAGAATACAGTGACCAAGTTCATGAGTAAATATATTAAGTGAATATTGGATTAACCTTATTTCTCAAACCTCAAAATCAACTAAATAATTTGGAGATATATTCCAGATTCTATGAAATAATCAGAGTTGAAATTATACCATGATTTGAGTTGTAGCGGAAACTTTAGAATATATATGAGGGCTAAAAAGTTATTGGTTATGTATTTTTTAGGCCCATGATATTTATAAATGATTTATAATTTTTTGGAGTAAATATAAAATAACCATTATAAGATAATAACCCCAAAAATTATTAGATTCCGCATTAACTCGTTTTTTTGTTATGTTTTTGAGGTTTTGGGAAAGGATTTTATGGGAACAGTTCCTTTTTTTACATATATTTTCATTTTAATTACTATGGAATATGTTTTTTTGTTGGTAGAGGATATTTCCACTAAAAATAATGATTATAAGTTAGTTTCCCATTTTAAAAGAGATAAAATGTTATATAAGTTTGTATTTCCTAGATTTATCATCACCGATTAAGGTTACCACTTTTTTAATAGAACGTTGGAGACTATTTTTAGGAAATATAGAATTTATTATAAGGTTTATTCTACTTGAAATCCACTAAAATATTTCATGTATGAGGTGTCAAATAGGTATATCAAGTATATTCTAGAGTAAACTATCCATCCAAATAGAAAGGATTGGATCTTGAGCTTGAATTATACTCTTTGGGTCCATATGACTGCTTATAAAAATCTAATTGGGATGTCACCCTTTGGGCAAGCATATGGTAGAACTTTTCACTTGCATGTGAAGGGAGATCATAAATATTTTTGTTCTATCAAAATATATACCGTGGATCTCTTTGAAGTAGAAAAATGATGTTAATTCTTCATTAAAGAGTTACAATAAAACTGAAATAATGCATTTAAAAAATCATAGATTTAGAAGGATAAAACAAAATCTAACCTAAATTAATAAATTATTATTAATGGTTTCAAAAAGGAGAAAATGTATTTTTTCTAGACTAAAGTTTTTTACTGGTAAATTTCACTATAAATGGTTTGTGCCTTTTATTGTTTCTAATTTTTTTCAATTTAATGGTGTTGATTAAATTAGTGATCTAAAGAGTAATGTTCCATTTATATTCAATTTTCATATATTTACATGGTCTATATAATGTTTTAAATAGCCTTAAGGTGGGATTGAAACCTTGTTTTTAAATTTTCATTAGAATTCCAAAATTTCTTTAGAGAACAATGATATGCTTGAATTACCAGAATCTGATGTGAAATCTAATAAAAAACATTTAGCATTGAGGAAATTATATTCAAAATTATTAAGGAATTCATTTTACTGAAAAAATAACATTTTGAAAAATAAAGTTATATTCTAGACTACCTTGACAAATTCCCCTTTTTATCCTCAAGCAGCCATGAACAACCTTTTTTAGTATCCAAATTTCATTCCTAAAATCTCTAACAACCAATCACTTGAAGTAAAGGAATGATCAATGTAGAACTCAAGTGTGGGCTAAGCTAATTTGTGAGAAGTTCTGAGGAAAGGTATCAAGTGAGGATATATAGGATAGAAAAATCATTTAAAATTAGGGAAGGAAGTTCAATAAACAATTATGAAGATAAAATATTCCTCTCTAACATCAAAATTAAAATTTGTGTAGAATTGACAAGAAAATAAAAAGAGGGAGGAACAAATCTACTTAATAAACTAGATATAAGAAGAATTATTATTTTTGAAGTTATTCAATTGTGAAAATTACATAAGAATGAAAAGGTTTTGTAGGTGAATCATTACAAAGGTAAGTGTGTTAGGATACCATTCTTGAGTATAAACATGAAATCATTTATTTTACTTTATTTTAGAGAAAAAAAATCTTAATTATGCCTCATAAAATTAAAAATTTTCACACAAAAACCCTTATTGATAGATCAACCTTTAAAATTAGTCAATGATAAATGTAATTACATGATGCATTGGATGTAAATTTATAAACTCAACAATCAATTGATGATCCCTATTAATGTTTTGAATAAGAAAAATGTAACACCCCAGGTAAATAAAGAATATGAAATTTTCACATTTATCCATATTTTTGAATAAAATATTAATATAACTTTAAAGGGGACGCTATGCTCGATGGCGTACCCAATACGCAATAATGAGTTTCTTGAGAATCTTACGTTGCACTCTAATAATAAAATAATATTATTTTAAATTGTAGTTAACGCCTAACCGTTGTAATAGCGGGAATGAACAGAACTAACTACAAAATGATTATATATGTTTGTCAAATATTTTTACTTTTTACAATAAATGTTAGAGGATTAAAAATGCGAATGAATCCAATTTTAAGCGTAAACATTCTAATATTATTTAAAAGGTCGATTAACTGCCTTTTGATGACGAACCTATATTAAATCAACTTTTTTACAATTTTATGTGTTATATTTGACAAAATAAAATTCTTCATTAGAATCAGGACATTAAAATTTACACTGTGTAAATTTTTTGGTATTTTTCCGATAAAGTTCATTTTTTTAATGAATAGTGAAAAATGTTGTATTTTAATTCAAAACCTCTTTTTAATATAATTTATTTATATGATTAGATTATCTTTTGAATTGGTATTAAAGTTAGATTAGAATATATTTTTACCATTTAATCCAATAGTGGTCGTTGGAATTAATTTCATCTTGAAATTGGACTTAAACTAGTGTCAATATTTTGATTCTTATTGTTTTATAAAAACACGCTATTTGCTCTGACAGCGGGAATTAATTATTAAATTAATTAATGTAAATTATATGTTTTGAATTTTGTAAAATAGACATCATTTTTAAATTCAAAATATCAAAAATAGTTTAGGGTGAATTTTTGGTATTTTTCTGGAAAACTTCAGTTTTTGATGAATAGTGAAACCACTAAGTGGTACTTAAAAAACTGATTTCTCGTTTAAATGAAATTTTACCACCTTTGTGTTTTGAATTTCAAAAATCCGACAGTAATAGATGTCATTAAGAAGTAAAATGTGGTTTAATGGGATCAAAATATTTTTTTTTGAATAGTAACTTTTACGTTTTAATCGCGATTAGAGGTAATTAGTGTAGTTTAAGGTAAAGATAATGTTTAATAATATGAAATGACCTAGACACATGTCCTACCCCCATTGGATGTGTCATGGCCGATCAAGACAATACATGGGTCAACTTGGGGACCCCATGGAGCCACTTTGGTTGGAAAATGACATAAATAACTTTTTATTTAAAGTTAAAATAAAAATGTCACAAGCATGAGTTGTTTTACTAAAACAATTTTTAAATGGGGTTATACAAGTCATATTTTTTACTATAAATATTAATCAGAAATCTAAATATATTTCCTACATCATGATATTTTTTTTATAATTTTTAGACATTAAATAAATTAAATTATTTATGACATCATGATGATGCAGCGATTACCTCATTAATAAAGGATTTAAATAAAATGAAAAGATAATGTTAAAACTATAACTTAAACTTGTCAAAGACCTATTGGATGAGTATATTTCAAACCCCTACCACCTTATCCTCGAAATACATCAATGTGGGACCTTTAAAATTCGAAACTCATTCGAAAATAAAATCACATTTTGTAACTTTCCAAGAGTGCCCCTCCTCTCCCCTTATAAAAGGTCCCCACCTCTACCACCTTACACACACCTCTCAAGATTTTGGCTCGGCCAAACCCTGCCCATTTCATCTCTCCACATCCCTCTATTCATCATTGAAGCCTCACTTTGGGCATAATCCTTTCCAAGGAAGCCTTTGAGCTCAAATCAAAGAGAGTGACCCGATTTTAAGGTAATGTCTTCACTTGTATTCTTTTGTTTTATTTTGCTTCTCCAACCCCCTAAACTCTTTTTATTCATTTATTTTGTAACAAATCCAGTATATTAAATATACTATTATGTTTTTATAGGAATTATTCGAGCTACACTTACACACACCTACATCTAATGGTTAAATAACATACTGTTCCTGTGGATGGTGAATTTCTGCCTCATGAAACAATGATTGTTCAATATTCTTTTAACACCCTCAAAGGTGTCCATTAAGATTTCACTATATTTATATATGATATATAATATGTTTATGTTTTACTTAATCTTCTATATTTTTCATTTATGGCATACCTTTATGGTTTCCATTATGGTTAAACGCGATATCTTCATTTTAGGAAGTGCGGACTACCGCCCCCTCAAAGTGATTTGATTCATTAATACCATATGTGGTACGTATAAAGGATAGATTTAATGATATTATATATGATAACATACTGGAATTATAATACTATTATGTATCATTGTGTTTTAATTCCATTAAATAAGAAATAGAAATGGAAGTAGCGTTCATGCGTACGTACGGCTTACCGTCTCCATGAACGGTATATTTCATTTCTTACCTCTAAATGTTATGTAATATTATAAATGAATGTATATAATGTATATATATGTTATATATTATATCTACATAATGAAAATAATTCTGGATATAATATATATTTTACCACATGGAGAACTTTTAATTATAAAGAGTTTCTTTTTGACTCAAGTAGCATTGATCTACAAAATGACCATTATTAAATTACATAATTACAAAGTGTTCATAGCATGTTAGTAAGTGATATTAAAGGAATAATGAACTTGAAAAAGGTTCTTAGGAAAGTAGAAATTAACACAAGTTTATTATTCAGGAGGTTAAAGAATGATCGAGTCAAGTCGGACCCAAGGTAAGGGATCCTACCTCTCTCTTTCTTTTTAAGTACTCCCTTTTATGTCATTTATTTTAAGCTCATCTTTCTTGTGTTTGGGGATGTTATTTTATATTACACATTCTGTAATTTTTATTTTCATATTATTAGAGACCCTATTTTTTCTCACAAATCCATTTTTGGAAGTTTTAATTGGCGCCGTTAGGCTGCCGAAATTTCATAAGGGGCTTTTTATCTCACTTTGTGTTTTCGTGAGATTCATACTACATTTGCCAATATTTCCTTTTGAGTGGTGTATGTTCTTTCAATTATTATACTATTTGTGTAACATACTTTCATTTATGAGTATTTACATCAATGTTTTATAGTCCTTCTTTCATGGGGTGTGCGTTTCGAAGGTTACCCAAATCGGTAAGGGAACCTTTCACCCTCCTCTCTTTAAAAGACTTCTTTTGTTATGTCTTTTAATTTTCATCTTATTATGTGGGGATATTTTCTTATATATCCTTGTTTCCATAAATTTTATATCCATGTGATGAGATACCCTTTATCCGTCTCATCAACTCTTTTTCTAAAATTTTATGTGACACCGTTAGGCTGTCAAGGGAACTTCTTAGCCCAATTTTGATTTCTTTGGGTTCAACATGTAGTTATTGAATATGGCATCCTTTGAATATGTGTGAATGACCATTGATTATTTTACACCTAATATCCACTAATATTTGGTGTATTTATATTTTTCTCACATAATTATGAGATTGATTTATCCTTAATTTAAGGATACCATCTTTATAATGGATTTCATCTCAATTTACATTTCCATTGAGACTTCATTGTTGTTATGCACCAATTCACTCTTATATGGTGTATATATTGTCCGTTGGAATATTATATCATGAATCCTTTTATTCTCATTATATTATAATGTTTTGATTAAATGTTATTCCTAAATTATTTTATTCAAGTGTCTCTCATTTTGTTAAAAACCCTTTAACTAAAATATAATTTTAAATGTTTTAATGAATTAATCTTATAAATAGTTCTCATTAATATCCATGTTTTCAAAATGGTTTAAAGGATTTATTTATATGGATATTAATGGTTTAAAATGTTAAAATCTTCAATGTGGCATGGGACACTTTGATTTAAAAATATCTTTATTAAATGATTGAAATGGATTTGAAAATGGTTTTTAGAATGGATTCATTATTTCAATATCTTAAAATGTTATATTGTTATTGAAATGTGGGAATGTTATCTTTCCTTTATGCTTAAGTTATGTGCTATGATTATGTTATGGTTCTTGGGAATTTTTATGAAGATGGGTGGTTCCGTGATAAACTAAGGGCAGGTGAGCCCGATATAGCTCTCCAATGCATTGGGTAACATGAAGGAGTTAAGCGTTAAGGTTTCTTTGAAGACATTTAGGGAATATACTGTGATGGGTATTCCAAACATAACCAAGAGGGTTACTCCCTACGTAAAAATGTTATGACTGCCTCAAGTTACCTTTATGTCTTATGATTTCTATGATTTCTTCATGATTTGAGGAGGTATGTTATATTGATTATGTTTTATGAGTAGAGTATGATTTCATTGATTCTTATGTATACATGTACTCATGTTTCATTTCCATATTTTTATATCCCTTACTGAGCTTTTTATGCTCATCCCATGTTTTTGAAATGTTTTTCACAGATCAAGGGAAGGGTACATGATATGATGATAGTGTCAAGGAAGTGTCAAGAAAGAATCCATGTTTTATTTTAAATATGTTTCCATTGATGGGAAAAATTAATACTATCTTTTATTGTAACCACTTTGTTTAAATGTGGGATGTAATGCATGTTTTATGATATAATTCTCCAAAAATCTAAAACTGAAAAGATCCTCAAGGTGTATTCTTGAAATATCTCAATATTAAGTAATGTTTAAGGCTGGGGCCTTATAGTTGGTGTGAGAGGTCGGTTTAGACAACTTTAGGGATTATGAGTTTTTGTTAGACACATGATTAGTCCCTATATCTATTATTTCAGTTAAATCCTTGTTTTATAACTTTTTTCAGGTCAAGTAAAGTCAGTTACGAATGGAAGGAGAAGGATCTCAAACGAAATTCCTATCTCTTCCTGATGACATGATTGAAATAATTATTGCAAAGTCATGTTCGGATGACTGTGAAACTTTTTCTAGCATACAACTCACTTGCAAGCAGTTGTTTGACATATCAAACACCTCCACTATACCTCATTATAATCGTGGATCATGGGTTGTTTTTAGACAAATACTATTTTCACAATATTCTCATATTTTCAAGAAAGGTAAATATTATCAAGGTATTTTAAAATATTTTACCTTATCACAGGAATTTGAAGCATATTATGATTTTAAAAATGGTGCTGAGGAAGGAGACCCTTGGGCAACCTATTTATATTTTCTTTTAAAATATAGTCTCTCAGCACATACTTATGGTATTTTAAAAGGACCAATAATATAAAGTTTCAACTCAAATTTTGTCTGACTATTTTATAGAAATCATGTTTTATCAGATGTTTTGGAATTATATGTCATACATGATTACTTTCCAAAACTGTTTTTCTGTGAACACTCATATGACCCATGTTGTACAAGTTCTATTATGATGGAGGAAGAAAATGATTTTGAAGGATCCCTAAATCATTTTTGTAATTAATGGGACTTCTACCTACATGAGAAAGATGACGATGAAACCGAGTGGATGCCATGATCAAGGTATGCTGTTATTCTTTTTGGGAATCGTTTTATTTTATCTTATGGTGGTGAAATAAGACTTCATGAATTAAGACGTTGAGATCGTAAAGAATTTGGATGAAAATGAGAGGTATAAGGAAACTATTGAGGTTAAAACATGTTAGGGTTATTTTTGGAGTTTTATAAAAAGGACAACACGCAGACCGTGTGACAACCCATCGCATCGGACAAAGCTACGGGAATCGAACCCACAACCAAAGTGCGACTGGTATTTATCACCTACCACTGGACTATGTGAAGTCACCGGTTAGTATGAATTATTCTTTTTAGTTAGATGATTTTATGAATTAAGAGTAAGTTGATTTTGTGTTATCTATGGAAATTATCAACCTGTCATGGAGGATATTTGATTAGGTTAATTACTTTTCAATATGAGACTTTAAGAGCAACTAATGTTATTTGGAGATAAGTGTTAATTTGTACCATGGAAGACTATGTGATTAAATCCTTCAAATATTTGGGTTTCAATCTTAGTTTGGTTTACTTTGAATAATTTTATGGAAAAATTGTTTATCGAATGGTCTTTGTTGAACTTTGGGTTTTGTTTGACAAATTTTGGAGATTAAGAATATATTTTCTTTTTATAATGGGTTATCCTTTTCTGGATTATCTGATCTTGTTCTAATAATTTTGGTTTCGGTAAGAGTCTAAAGACATGGGAAATATATAGTTCTCTTTTGTGGATTATGTGATTCTCAAGAAGTTGATTATAGTACTCTTAATGCGAACAAGTCTTCCTAAAAACTCATATTTTGGAGAAAATATTAGTTTGATTAAGGAATCTAGTAAAAGTTGAAAGTCTACGTGACAAGTAAGTATGTTTCATTAGGATTTAGTTAAGATCAAAAATAAATTCCTCAATGAAAAGTAACTTAAAACAAAAATGTTGTCTATTAACTTTTCCTACGGGGGAATCGAATACCGTTTAACCCACCACAAGTATGTGTTTTTCTTGTGGTTAACTTTCTCCTAAACATGTTTTCTATCACTCTCCCTCAGAACATGACCCTTTGTTTTTTCCTCCATATCCATGTTTTCCTACATGGAATCCTAGTATGGGTTAACTCAGGTGACCTTTTTACTTCTCTTTCTTTATATTAAGGTGATTTTTTTACTGACTCTTTTTCCAATGTGGGATTTTCAATGAAGTTTCCAAGCCCAATTTTAAAATTGCGAGGACACAATTCCCAAAAGGGGGGAAGGATGTAACACCCCAGGAAAATAAATAATATGACATTTTCACATTTATCCATATTTGTGAATAAAATATTAATATAACATTGAAGGGGACGCTATTCTCGATGGCGTACCCAATACACAACAACGAGTTTCTTGCGAATCTTACGTTGCACTCTAATAATAAAATAATATTATTTTAAATTGTAGTTAACGCCTAACTGTTGTAATGGAGGTAATGAACAGAACTAACTACAAAATTATTATATATGTTTGTAAAATATTTTTACTTTTTACAATAAATTTTAGAGGATTAAAAATGCGAATGAGTCCAATTTTAAGCGTAAACATTCTAATATTCTTTAAAAGGTCGATTAACAACCTTTTGATGAAGAACCTCTTTTAAATCCACATTTTTACAATTTTATGTATTATATTTGATAAAATAATATTCTTCTTTAGAATCGGGACATCAAAATTTACTTTGTGTAAATTTTTGGTATTTTTCCAATAAAGTTCATTTTTTAATGAATAGTGAAAATGTTGTATTTTAATTCAAAACCTCTTTTTAATCTAATTTATTTATATGATTATATTATCTTTTTAATTAGTTTTAAAGTGAAATTAGAATATATTTTTACCATTTAATCCAATATTGGTTGTTGGAATTAATTTCATCTTGAAATTGGACTTAAACTAGTGTCAATATTTTGATACTTATTGTTTCATAAAAACATGCTATTTGCTCTGACAGCGGGAATTAATTATTAAAATAATTAATTTAACTTATATGTTTTGAATTTTGTAAAATAGACATCATTTTTGAATTTGTAATATAAAATATATCTTAGGGTGACTTTTTTGTATTTTTCTGGAAAACATCAGTTTTTGATGAATAGTGAAACCACTAAGTGGTACTTAAAAAACTGATTTTTTGTTTAAATGAAATTTTACCACCTCTGTGTTTTTAATATCAAAAATCCGACATACATGGTTTTCATTAAGAAGTAAAATGTGGTTCAATGGGATTAAAATAATTTTTTTGGTAAATAGTAACTTTTATATTTTAATCGCGATTAGAGGTAATTAGTGTAGTTTAAAGTAAAAATAATGTTTTAATAATATTAAATGACCTAGACACATGTCCTACCCTAATTGGATGTGTCATGGACGACCAAGACAATCCATGGGTCAACGTGGGGACCCCATGGATCCACTTTAGTTGGAAATTGACATAAATAACTTTTTATTTAAAGTTAAAATAAAAATGTCACAAGCATGAGTTGTTTTACTAAAACAATTTTTAAATGGGGTTATACAAGTCATATTTTTGACTATAAATATTAATTAGAAAACTAAAAATATTTACTACATCATGATTTTTTTTTATAATTTTTATACATTAAATAAATTAAATTATATATGAAATCATGATGATGCAGCGATTACCTCATTAATAAAGGATTTAAATAAAATGAAAAGATAATGTTAAAACTATATCTTAAACTTGTCAAAGACCTATTGGATGATTATATTTCGAACCCTTACCACCTTATCATCGAAATACATCAATTTGGGACCTTCAAAATCCGAAACGCATTTGAAAATAAAATAACATTTTGTAACTTTCCAAGAGTGCCCCTCCTCTCCTCTTATAAAAGGCCCCCACCTATACCACCTTACACACACCTCTCAAGTTTTTGGCTCGGCCAAACCCTGCCCATTTCATATCTCCCCATACCTCGCTTCATTATTGAAGCCTCACTTTGGGCAGAATCTTTTCCAAGAAAGCCTTTGAGCTCAAATCAAAGAGAGTTACCCGATTTTAAGGTAATGTCTTCACTTTTGTTATTTTGTTTTATTTTGCTTCTCCAACACCCTAAACTCTTTTTATTCATTTATTTTGTAACAAATCCAGTATATTCAATATACTAGGATGTTTTTATAAGAATAATTCGAGCTACACTTACACACACCTACATCTAATGGTTAAATAACATATTGTTTCTGTCGATGGTGAATTTCTGCCTCACGAAACGATGATTGTTCAATATTCTTTAAACACCCTCAAAGATGGCCATTAAGATGTAACTATATTTATATATGATATATAATATATTTATGTTTTACTTAAGATTCTATATTTTTCATTTTTGGCATACCTTTATGGTTTCCATTATGGTTAAACGCGATATCTTCATTTTAGGAAGTGCGGACTACCGCCCCCTCAAAGTGATTTGATTCGTTAATACCATATGTGGTACGTATAAAGGATTGATTTAATGATATTATATATGATACCATACTGAAATTATAATACTATTATTTATCATTATGTTTTAATTCCATTAAATAAGAAATAGAAATGGAAGTAGCCGTCATGCGTACGTACGGCTTACCGTCTCCATGAACGGTGCATTTCAGTTCTTACCTCTAAATGTTATCTAATATTTTAAATGCATTTATATAATGGACATATATGATATATATGATATCTAAATAATGAATATAATTCTGAATATAATATATATTTTACCACATGAACAACTTGTAATTATAAAGAGTTTATTTTTGACTCAAGTAGCAATGATCTACAAAAAGACCATTATTAACTTAAATAATTACATTGTGTTCATAGCATGGTAGTAAGTTATATAAAAGGAATAATGAACTTGAAAAAGGTTCTTAAGCAAGTAGAAATTAACTCATGTTTCTTATTCAGGAGTTTAAAGAATGATCGAGTCAAGTCGGACCCGAGGTAAGGGATCCTACTTCTCTCTTTCATTTTAAGTACTCCATTTTATGTCATTTCTTTTAAGTTCATCTTTCCTGTGTTTGGGGATGTTATTTTATATTCATCATTCTGTAATTTTTATTTTCATATTATGAGAGATCCTATTTGATCTCATAAATCCATTTTTGGAAGTTTTAATTGGCGTCGTTGGGCTACTGAAATTTCATAAGGGGCTTTTTATCTCACTTTGTGTTTTCGTGAGATTCATGCTACATTTGCCAATATTTCCTTTTGAGTGGTGTATGTACATTCCATTATTCTACTCTTTGTGCAAAATAACTTCATTTATGAGTATTTACATCAATGTTGTATAGTCTTTCTTTCATGGGGTGTACGTTTTGAAAGTTACCCAAATCTGTAAGGAAACCTTTCACCCTCCTCTCTTTAAAAGACTTCTTTGTTATGTCTTTTAATATTCATCTTATTATGTGGGGATATTTTCTTATATATCCTTATTGCCGTAAATTTTATTTCCAAGTGATGAGATACCCTTTATCTCTCTCAGCAACTCTTTTTCTAAAATTTTATGTGACGTCGTTAGGCTGTCAAGGGAACTTCTTAACCTAATTTTGATTTATTTGGGTTCAACATGTAGTTATTGAATCTGTCATCCTTTGAATATGTGTGAATGACCTTTGATTATTTTACACTTAATATCCAATTATATTGGGTGTATTTATATTTTTTGAACATAATTATGAGATTGGTTTATCCTTAATTTAAGGATACCATCTTTATAATGGATTTCATCTCAATTTACATTTCCATTGAGACTTCATTGTTGTTATGCACCAATTCACTCTTATATGGTGTATATATTGTCCATTGGAATATTATATCATTAATAACTTTATTATCATGATATTATAATGTTTTTATTAAATGTTATTCCTCAATTATTGTATTCAAGTGTCTCTCATTTTGTTAAAAACCCTTTAACTAAAATATCGTTTTAAATGTTTTAATGATTTAATCTTATAAATATTTCTCATTAATATCCATGTTTTCAAATTGGTTTTAAGGATTTATTTATATGGATATTAATGGTTTAAAATGTTAAAAGCTTCAATGTGGTATGGGACACTTTGATTTAAAAATATCTTTATTAATTGTTTTAAATGGTTTTGAAGATGGTTTTTAGAATGGATTCCTTATTTCAATATCTTAAAGTGTTATATTGTTATTGTAATGTGGGAATGTTATCTTTACTTTATGATTAAGTTATGTTCTATGATTATGTTATGGTTCTTGGGCATTTTTATGAAGACGGGTGGTTCTGTGATAAACTAAGGGTGGGTGAGCCCGATATAGCTCTCCAATGCATTGGGTAACGCGAAGGAGTTAAGAGTTAAGGTTTCTCCAAAGAGATTTGGGGAATATACTGTGATGGGTATTCCAAACGTAACCAAGAGGGTTACTCCCTACATAAGAATGTTATTAATGCCTCAAGTTACCTTTATGTCTTATGATTTCTATGATTTCTTCATGATTGATGAGGTATGTTATAGTGCTTATGTTTTATGAGTAGAGTTTGATTTCATTGATTCTTATGTATACATGTACTCATGTTTCCTTTCCATATTTTTATATCCCTTACTATGATTTTTATGCTCATCCCATGTTTTTGAAATGTTTTTCACAGATCAAGGGAAGGGTACATGATATGATGATAGTGTCAAGGAAGTGTCAAGAAAGAATCCTTGTTTTATTTTAAATATTTTTCCGTTGATTGGAAAAAATTAATACTATCTTTTATTGTAACCACTTTGTTTAAATGTGGGATGTAATTCAAGTTTTATGATCTAATTCTATAAAACTCTAAACCTGAAAATATCCTCATGGTTTATTCTGTAAATATCTCAATATTAAGTAATTTTTAAGGCTGGGGCCTTATAAACAACTTCTCATAAATTCATACATTGTGTGGTGAGACAAATATCTCTATATAGTTAGGTATAAATGATCATGGGATGATGGAAATAGTGTAAATTAATTGAATTTTATTCATGGAGATAATTTAATAAAAAAAATGTTTCACACATGATGAGATCAAGTGACATGGCTTTTAAAAGGGATACTCACATGTCCTAGAATTTTGAATTTTACTTGCATAATATTTATATTTGATGTTTTTCAAAGAGTGAAATATTTATGTATGTGGTGATTTTTATAGGAATTTAATTCATTATTTTTTTAATATTTAATTAATTTCATTCCCTTATGTTTATTAATTAATTAAGTTTTCAATAGTTTTGTAGTTATGGATCATTTCATTGGATTTGATTATTTTAGATTAAAATGGTCAAAATTGTAAATTTAATTGATCTATTTTCTAGAGTAAAATTAATTTATTATTATTGATAATCCATTAGTTTTTTTATGTATAAAAATATTGTTTTTAGATAAGATAAAGTGGAAAATAGGGAAACGTCATAATCTTAGTTACTAAATAATTGATAAAGCATTATATTTTATGGAAACATTTACAAATGAGACAAGTGATATGTAAGAGTTAGTCTTTTGAAGTCATTACATGAAAATACAAAGAGAAAAACATACTTATGGGTTAGTCCATGAATAAGAAATTATCCAGCTAATTAAACTGATATATTCTTTTACCAATGTTGGTTGTTCTTAAAGTAATAAGATCGATCCTAAAAGTTAAATCTATATAAGAAAGTCAAAAAGCAAGGGAAAGTAAATATTAAATAAAAATAATGAATTTTTACCAGAATATAACATCAGGATATCCAATGTACATTTTTTAATTAAATGTTATTTCATTTTAGAAGTTAATGTTAGGAAACATCATGGTTTTGAAGTAGGTGGATGACTTTCTAGATGATTATTTGAATTTGAAGAATTATGGTCCCATATATAATACATTTTTCAGTATACATAATATCTATTATGGAGTAGTGTAATAAAAAAAGGTTTGATACCACATATACAAATAAATGTGAATAGGAATTGGAAATTTTGAAATGTATTCGTATATGTAATATCCTGGGGCTAATATCTCAGATTCTTAAGTTAACGCGCTAATATATAAGAGTATTTCTTTTAAAAATTATGGTGAAGATATATGCTTCTTTATAATACATAAATATTTCCAGGATACAGAGTATACTATGTAAGGTACCTAAACTTAATAGGTAATAGTTCTCATGACTTCACTAATACATAAGACATTTACTTTTCCCGTGGGGTTAAAACACAACTGATATGATCTCCAAGAGACATGTAATACAAAATATGGTATATTTTAAGATCTTTACATAATGTATATCCATATAGGATTCTCATGTAAGGTTTTAATCATTATAAAGAAGAAGAATAAAATGAATTTTCATGTAGGATAGAGTTGTGCTTCAATGGCCTCACTAGAAAAGAATAAAATGGAGTAACTAATAGGATACCACATTGTGGCCAATGGTCGTCCCACCATCAACTGATGAATCCAGCTAAGATATGTAAATAATTAAGAATAATATAATTTATATTCACCATTTACAGTATAATTTATTAATAATTCAATAATGGGATGAGATCAAGGTTGATTTTATGGGATTTTTCACCTTGATATTTAGAGGATTCACCTTAATGAATTTTTAAGATCCTGCCAATATAGTCTCAACCACAAATTCAACTGCCTTTTACTACAAAACATCAAGATTCATTATAAGTATGAAATATTTGTGGCATTAATACCAATATTCACAGCAATAAAATGTTATTTTGTATCTTATTAATGGATAATAAAGAAACATAGTCATGAATATTTGAAGGGATTGATATTTCAAATATGGGGATTTTCAAGGCACCTGATAATTCTTCTTGTAATGTTGTAAGTTCTATTTTTCAACTAATATTGAGTGAAGTTTAAATTTTTTATTTTATAATGAAGATATATTGCTCATTTATTTTTAATTAGAGTAAAAATTTTCACTATTTAAATTGCTTGACCAATGATTTTTTAGGAGCATGGTGAACTTGATTAATTATGATTTCATAATGGCTATTAAGTTGTTAAATCACATTTAAAAGAATAATAACATACATATTGAGGATTTAGTATGACTACCAAGAAGGATTAAATTTGTTTTTTAGGGTCTTAGACTGGGCATTGAAGAATTTAAAAAGGAGAAACTTATTATGACCAAGAAGAAGGTGGAATCCAAATGTCAAAACTAGTTTGCAAATAGTATATTTTACGTGTTTGTATACTTTTCTCACTTCAATTACTTATATTTTCATGATATTATCATATATTTCAGGATAATATCAATACTTATAAAAAAACATAAATAATAATAATAATAAGTGACATTAAATCTTAGTTTACAACCTCAACATGAGACAAACTCAAGTACTTCTATCACTAAATTCCTAGGGGATAAAAGATGAATTAAATTCATAAAAATCATAGCCTTTAAACTGGTCCAATGAAATGATTCTTTAACTCCAAAAATCTATAGAACATAATTAATTAAAAAAATTTAGGATATAAAATGAATATGATACCAAAAAATATATAAATAATTTTTAGACTTGTTAAGATATTTTTAAGTGAAATCACTGTTATTTATTAATAATTTTTTGAAAAGAGTAATGTGATATATATAATACTTATAAAACTCATCATCGATCCACCTTTTAAAAACATCACAACTCTAATGTGCATAACATAAACTGAGTTTAGGAATAACTCTAATATATATTTAACTATTCGAAGGATGATTGGTTAATATATTTTTTGGATTACCTTCCAAAATAAACTCTTACATTTTAAAAAATATATTCGCTACTTCCCTTCGCATTACTAAAATATATTAAAGTAACATAATGAAGTTAATAAGTTTACCTCTAACTTCTACTTATAATTGTCCAAAAGTATCTTACTAAACTAATTTTAAAAACATTGTGGATTTATCACCTTTAATTTATAAAAAATTATTTTTATTAAAACAATACAATTAATCAAGCGTAATACATAATATTTTTATCTCCAAAGAGTCTAAAAACAATTCTAGTTATATCCTTGTTATTTAATCTTATTTTTTAATAACAAATAATTACCTACAAAAATGGTTAAAATTATAGTATTATATTTTATATTTATCATTAATTATCAATACTAGACTTATGTAATTAATTTATAAATAAACTATTAATAAGTTATGGTATTACAAAACAATATTAATTTCACACGTGAGACAATGTCTCGTTGTGTTTAAAACTAGAAACTTAGTTAAATGTTTTTGTAATACACATTACAAAAAATAGCTTGTCAAGAATCAATCCACTTTTTAATTTAAATTTTTGATCTTCACTTATATTAAATTAGTTTCAAACTCCATAATCTATATAACACTGTCACGACCCCCTCCCACCAAAGATGCCCCTCCTGAGCTGGCAATGGCGAAAGGGAGATAATGACCCCCGAGTCTCACCTCCAGTAGGCCCCGGGGTGGCGACTAGCAGCAAGGGTATGAGTTTTTCACAAATATAGGAGGCCTTACCCGTTTTATTTTTTTTAAGATTGGTAAATAGGAAAAGTCAACCACCAAAATGGAGAAGAGAAAGTGTATAGAAATAAACCCAAACCAAGACCACATGCATGTTTAAATAATTTTATAACAAGGTGGAAGTACAAGAAAGATCCAAGTACAATACCAAAAAGGAAACAAGAGTACAACAA
This sequence comes from Viscum album, assembly GCA_963277665.1. Lineage (NCBI taxonomy): Eukaryota > Viridiplantae > Streptophyta > Magnoliopsida > Santalales > Viscaceae > Viscum > Viscum album. Next base: position 1,764,888,492 of record OY728121.1, on the reverse strand, counting down.
CTGCAACAACTCCAACTGTCCGACTAGTAGGGTCCCGCACGGCCCTAGTAGTCCTCCTGGAAACCTGAAAGTAAACGTAGGGTGAGCATAAAAGTATAATCAGTAGGGAAACCTAAATCTCTCGTGCACAAGTGGGGAGACATCCAAAAGTCCCGTGAGAACAACAGAAGCAACCTAGAAAGGAATTCTATCCACCCAACCTCACCAGCCACACTCACCAAAAACACAATCACAACAGGTAATAGTATATAAGAAACAAGAGTATTGGGTACCCCACACCATTTCCCTTTAGTTAGCTTCTCTTCCTAATGGTGAACGTCCTGACATTACCACACTCTCCCCGCCCACACACACCTAGGCCTCACAAACCACACATCCCACCCGCACACACCTGGGCCTCACAACCATGTATCCCGCCCGCACACACCTAGGCCTCACAACCACGTATCCTACCCGCACACACCTGGGCCTCACAACCACGTATCCCGCCCGCACACACCTGGGCCTCACAACTACGTATCCTGCCCGCACACACCTGGGCCTCACAACCACGTATCTCGCCCGCACAGACCTGGGCCTCACAACCACGTATCCCGCCCGCACACACCTGGGCCTCACAACCACGTATCTCTCCCGCACACACCCGGGCCACATCCTGAAGATTCTTGGGAAATGGTAGAACCTGCCTGAAGAGTCTTGGGCTAAAACCACCCCAATCAAAACCTACCCGAAGAGTCTTAGGATTAAGGTCGCCTCAAGCCATCACAGCCTAGGGGAGAAGGAGTCGGAAGGAGTTAGTAACTAAGGGAAAAACACCCTCTCCCATGAAATGGGAGTGTTCGGCACTATGTTCTCAACATGGGTGGGGTGCGATAAAACACAAACGATACAGATATATATATGTATACCAAACACATAGCCCAACCTATGGCTTCTAAACAATGAAACTGAGCACGTGCCTCGGCACCGCTACTACGAACCATGCATACAACAAGAAATCCCAACCCCATTTAGGTATTCATGTTCCAGCTGAATTAGTTTATTTAGTTCCTTAACTATTGGGAAACTATCCACAACCAACCACATCGATCATTCGTAAAACATATTCATGCCATCCACAAATCAAGTTAGGAAAACACAAGCAACACAACCAAGTCCTTCTTATCAACCAACCAACCCCATTGATTATTAATCCCGTTATATTACCACGCCCCACCATTCATTAACTCTTATGCTTTTATTTAATATTCACAACCCATAGCCCATTCACATTCAAACCCATCCCTGCAGCCCCACTGCCAACCACAATCACACTGAAACCCCTACATCATTATCCCTTTAATACCATTTATTGCAGCCCTGCTACCCGTTACCAACATAACATTCACACAAACCCACAACCAAGTCAACTGCAGCCCTGCTGCTCACCCTATCCACAACAACCCACAAAACACCCCCATGACATGTCATGTAACCAAGCCAACATCCAGATGTTCATTATTCCATTTTGTTCAACCGGGGTGATCACACAAGGGTTCCAAATATTAAAACAGCCAACTTTACGTGACTAACCAATTTCTACATTCCACAAAGTTTCCATTTACAAAACATGGTCTAGAGGATAGGGAAACATTTAATTGCACAATAAAAGGCCCCCAACGACTGTGATTTTCAGTGGGCATAAGCCTATTCAATTCACAACATAATAACACAGGATATAAAAAGTAATGTAATAGTAATCACAAACTTCCCATCCCCGTTATATAATCCATTTATTATCTTCATTAAACCGGTTTGACTGTGTTTCCCGTAAACAAGAGGAAATCCACCCCGCATGATGCACAAATTAGAGAGACGAAGGTAAACACCCTACCTCAATAGGTTCTGATCACAACGCTCCCCCGGATCAACCTTAGAAGATGTTCGTCGGTGTCTGTCACTTCTGTCGGGTCCCGGAAAAACCTCCTCGGGTGGAATTCGGAAAGGAAAGGCCAAAGTAAAGACAACAGATCCAAGCTTGGAAATTCCTCCTCTTCATTATGATCCCGTGGCCGCTGATGGATCGTAAATCGGAGCTCGGACGAAGAAGTTATGGAAGAAAGAGCCTTCGAGTCTCTTGGGAGAACTCTGCTCAGAGGGGAGGGGAGGAGAGGGGTGTGTTGAAAAGGAGGAGGGGACCCCTCCTTTTATAGGCGAGAAAAGAAAAAGTAAACGGCGTGTACTTTATGGTACACGGTGTGTACTTGGCCATTTCATGCGGCCACCACGCGGCTTCCAACACGGCTCTGCGGCCGTTGACGGGTCAACACACGGTTTGAGGGTAATGCATACACGGGGAGGGACTACACGGAGAGTAGTATTGGATACACTATGTGTAACCATTATTTTACATGGCTCCAACATGGCACACGGCCATTAACTGGTCAACACACGGTAACACGTACTCAGGGAAGGACTACACGGCGTGTAGTACTGTACACACGGCGTGTACCCATTTATTGCACACAGCAAGGAAACGACCTTCAACATGGGGTATAACCGGCAAGGGGGTACATGGCGTGTACTCAAACTACACGGCGTGTAGTTTCAAAATTCTGGAAAGTGTGGGAAAAGTCCATTTTACCCTCCAGAACACTTCAAGACCCTCTTTTTGACAAAGGAATGGGTCGGAGAGGTCTGGGCCATTACACTAGATACCTCTTAAAACATTCTCATCCCCGAGAATTCAAAAACCAACCCATAGGAACCCAACAAGATACCTTTTAGGGTTCTCGTTACAACAGGAACCCAACCAACAACCCTAATCATATTTGTTGGGAATTCCTTCTCCTATGTTGAGATATTATCCGCTTTAGGCGGCACTGACTCGCCTGCATGGGTTTAATCGCATCCACACTAATGTGTCTCGATTAAGGATTGGGCGTTCCCGCTTCCAAATATTAGGATTTTCCAACTTACACTTCCCCCAACACCACACAACCAACACACAGCCCGAACACGTGGTTTGGGGAAAATATTCCTTTTTCCAATGTCAAGATATTATCCTCTTTAGGCGGCACTGACTCACCCGCACGGGTTCAATCACATCCTCATTAATGTGTCTCGATTAAGGATCAGGTTTTTTTCCTTCCCCACACGCCTGGACATGTTACATACATCCAGAGAACGAGGAAACAAAAGGTCTCATACCCGACAAGCCAAGCGTTCCATATATAAAAGGTATATGGTACAACATCAACACAAAGCTTGGAAGAAAAAAGGGAAAACACAAGTCAAAACAACTCCGGGTACTGAGCATGCATCTGGGTCTCCCGCTCCCAAGTGCTCTCCTCGAGGCCCCCATGCCTCCACAACACACTAACCAAGGGAATGGTTCGTCCACGAAGCACCTTCTCTTTACGATCCTCGATTCTGACTGGTCGTTCCTCGAAGGTCGCATCGTATCCCATGTCTAACTCTCCCCAGTCGATAACGTGAGATTCATCGTGTAAGTACCGAAGAAGCTGGGAGACATGGAAGACATCATGACCCTTCTCCAACTGAGGTCGCAGGGCCAGCTGATATGCCACCTCACCGACTCGACTCAGCACCTCAAAAGTTCCGATGAACCTAGGTGAGTGCTTTCTCCCTTTCCCAAACCTCCTCTACCCCCGTCGAGGGGAAACCTTCAAGAACACATGATCTCCCACCTCGAACTCCAAGGGCCTCCTCTGAAGATCAGCATAAGACTTATGTCAGTCCCTAGCCACTTTTATCCTCTCACGTACAAGCTGGACTTTCTCTGTGGTGCTCTGTACTACCTTTAGTCGAAGAGCGCCTGTCTCACCAACCTTTTCCCAGTAAATGGGTAAACGACATGGTCTTCCATACAAAGCCTCAAATGGTGTCATGCCAATAGTAGAGTGGAAGCTGTTGTTGTAGGAAAACTCTACTAAAGTCAAGTTTCGTACCCATGACCCTACGAAATCTAGAACGCATGCTCGCAGCATGTCCTCCAATGTCTGGATAGTGCATTCTGTCTTCCTGTCGGTCTGGGGGTGGAAAACAGTGCTAAGGCGTAGCTGGGTGCCAAAAGCATGTTGTAGCCCCCTCCAGACTCGTGAGGTAAACCGAGTATCCCGGTTTAATATGATAGTCCTCGGAACTCTATGAAAATGTACCACCTTGTCTACGTACCTCTGTGCTAAGGTACTCATCAGGCCCGACTCCTTAATTTCTAAGAAGTGAGATGATTTCGTCAGACGATCCACCACCACCCAGATAGCATCATAACCACCCTGAGCTCTGGGTAGTCCTGTGACGAAGTCCATTGAGATGTCATCCCACTTCCACTCGGGGACATCTAAAGGACGCAACAAACCACCGGGAACACGGTGTTCATCCCTCACATGCTAACACACTAGGAGTTTAGCCACAAACTCCTCCATTGCCCGTTTCACCCCGGGCCACCAAAACTGTTCCCTCAGGCCTCGGTACATTTTTGAAACTCCTGGATGTACTGCCAAGGATGAGCTATGGAACTCATGGAGAACTCCCTCACGCATCGCCCCCAGAACAAACAACCTTCCATGGAAAAGCATCTGATGTCGGCTATCCTCTGACCATCCTTATGGAGCCTTCCCTTAATTGACATGATCCTGCATCACTTCCACCTCGGAGTCCCCCCACTGAGACTCTTCCACCTGCTACAACAAGGAGGATTGCACCGTCATCTAAAACAAATAGCCTCTCACACCTTCTACCATTGCATCCAAGTGCAAGGAAGCCAACTCTCACATCGCCTTCCAAGCATCAGCAGATTCCCGAACAACTTCCTGATGTGAATTCCTGCTCAGGGCATCAGCCACAACATTGCCCTTACCTTTAGTGTAAGAGATCTCAAAGTCATAGTTTTGGAGAAACTCGACCCATCTCCGCTGCCGCAGGTTCAGGTCACGCTGAGAGAAGATATAACGCAAGCTCTTGTGATCTGAGAAGACTACAAAGTGCTACCCAAAGAGGTAATGTCGCCACAACTTCAGTGCGAACACTACTGCTATAAGCTCCAGGTCATGGGTGGCATAGTTACGCTCGTGAGGGCGTAACTGCCTAGACCCGTAACAGATCACTCCCTTCTTCTGCATCATCACGCACCCCAGACCAAGGCCAGAAGCATCCCAAAACACCTCATACAACAACCCTTCCTCTGGAAACCTGAGTACGAGAGAACTAAACAACTTCTCCTTCAGGTATTCGAAAGCTTTATGGCACTGCTCGCTCCATAGGAAGACCTGGTTCTTCCTAGTCAAAGCTGTCAAAGGAGCAGCAACTCATGAGAAGTCTGAAACGATCCTCCGATAGAAACCTGCTAACCCCAGGAAACTACGAACTTCTGCCACACTCTTGGGTGCTACCCAACAAACAATAGCCTCAACCTTCGACAGGTCCACTTACACTCCATGCTGAAACACCACTTTCCCAAGGAAGTGTACTTATTGCGTCAAGAACTTACACTTCGACAATTTCCCATAAAGCTGGTGGTGTCGAAGGACTTCCAAGACTGCCCTGAGATGCTCAACGTGCTCCCCCTTTGATCTTGAGTAGACCAGGATGTCATCGATAAACACAATGACGAACCGGTCTAGAAACTCTCAGAAGAAAAAGTTCATAAGTCCCATGAACACAGTCGGTGCATTTGTAACTTCAAACGGCATCACTACAAACTCAAAGTGCCCATACCTGCACCTGAAAGTTTCCTTCGAGATGTCACTGTCCTTCACCCTCAGCTGATGATATCCCGATCGCAGATCAATCTTTAGAGAACCAACCTGCTCCCCTCAGCTGGTCGAAGAGATCATCTATCCTTGGGAGGGGGTAACGGTTCTTGACCATTACCTGGTTCAACCTTCGGTTGTCTATGCATAGCCTGAGACCACCATCTTCCTTCTTCACAAACAAAACTGGATCACCCCATGGAGATACGTTGGGTCGAACAAAACCCTTCTCCATCAGATCGTCACTCTGAATTCGCAACTCCCACAACTCCGAAGGCGCCATTCGATAAGGGGCCATCGAAATCAAATGAGCACCATGCTATAAGTCTATCTCGAACTCAACATCACGTCGGGGGTAGAGTCACAACCTCCTCAAGAAAAACATCGAGGAACTCCCCAACAACCTCTGGGGCATCCATCATCTCTGTATCAGCTGGAACCACTGATAACCCACCTAACAAGGAAAGGAGAGGCTTCACATGCTGACTTCCCACCTGATAGCTCCTCTCACCAACAAAAGATATGCGCTGCCCATCCACGTCAGAGAACATGACTCTTCTCTGGAAGCAGTCAATAACGGAAGTAACAGAAAACAACCATTCGATGCCTAGGATGACATCGTATGGTCGCATCTGTAATAGAAGGAGGTCCCCACTAGATCATATGGTCCCAACATTAGCCCACATCCCCGGAAAACACAAGATATGCAAGTCTGGCCCCCAACTAGTGTACTCAGCACCAGTGGTATGGAAAGTCTCTCTACATCTAGTCCCAAAGCATGGGATAGAATAGGTGAAACAAAGGAGTGTGAAGCTCCCAAATCGAACAAAGCAGAAACGAGAGTGATGAACAAACAAATCGTACCTCACACCAACTCTGGTCCTGCCGGAGCTGTCAACTCTGCTGCATGAAACTGTCCATGCCCAGCTCCTCTGCCTCTCGGATTTCATCCACCTCCACGACCATGCCCTGGTCGAGGTCCCTGGGGAGCACCCTGAGGTCGGCCTCCTCCCACAAAGTCTACCCTCGGAGGAGAATGGTCCTGCTGCTGCTGGTAGGGCCTCGCCGGCAACTACTGCTGCTGAGGTGGGCACTGAACCTGCCCACCTCCACCGTACTAAGCTCGGGTCGGGCACCGACTCTGAATGTGCCTGAAACATCCACAAGAGAAACACTTCGGTCCTGGGCTTGTGGAAAAGGGACGAGTACCTGAAGATCTGAACTGGAACTACTGGGGCCTGCTCCCCACTGGCCTAAACCTAGAAGGTCCCGCCGCAGGAGACCTGCTGCTGACTGCCTTCCCCTTCGACGAGCCTGGCTGAAACCCCTCACGTGGTGCACCTACCAGTGAGTGCATCCTATCTACAACCTCTTCCTTCTTCTGTACCTCCAAGTACGTCGGAAGAGTGAAGGGGGTGAAAGCATACTAGAGCGAAGGACGAAGTGCCTCCTCCAAACGTCTCGCTCGAGACTCCTCATCTAGAAAAAGATCTGGAGAAAAGCATAGGAGATCCTTGAACTTGATCCCCAGCTCTAATACTGACATACTCCCCTGCTAAAGGGAGAGTAACTCATGCCGCTTCTCCACCTTGATCATGGAAGAAAGGAATTCCTCTCAGAATTCCTTCTCAAAGTCAGCCCACAGAACCTCTTCCTCTATCCTCTCTCTGAGGTAAAGCGTCCACCACTATCACGCCGCACCTCTCAGCTGACTGACTTATAGGGGAACCCAATACTCCCTCGGAGCACGAATCAAGGTAAAAGTGATTCCTAGCTCCTCAAGCCACCCCTCCGTCTCCATATCTAAAGTACTACCCTCGTACTACTTGAGGGTCTGCCACTGAAAATAATGGAGAGTCTTATGCCACTGGCTATCTTCCTCCTCTCGGTCAATCCTCACCTGATTGACCGCATGGATCTGCTGGGCCTCGGTCATCTGGGTCACCTGGGGATGACGTCCAGGTTCCATAGCTGTACGATAAACAAGGATCGCCTAAGCCCTAGTAGTAAGGAAATTTCCCAAGGTTTTATTTTATCATTTTATTCAATTTCTTTCCCAGAACGCCCAAATAAAGTAAAAAAAATCATGATGATGCATGTACCTTTCCTAAGGTCTCTAACTTGCAATCAATGTAGTCTCACTTGGTCATTCGGTAGGCTCAGAGTCCTTACATCGGATCACGGGGGGCCCTAAAATCCCGTGTCCTAGCCAGTCTTCCCTGGCCTATGTCACGTACCACGATTAACCAACATTGTTTCCCTACCATCCCATGCAATCCTCATTATTCCTAACTCCAGACTCCATATTATCTCTCAACCATCACCTCTGATACCATTCTGTCATGACCCCCTCCCACCAAAGATGCCCCTCCTAAGCTGGAAATGGCGGAAGGGAGATAATGACCCCCCGAGTCCGGCCTCTAGTAGCCCCGGGGTAGCGACTAGAACGAAGGGTATGAGTTTTTCACAAATATGGGAGGCATTACCCTTTTTATTTTTTTTAAAGATCGGTAAATAGGACAAGTCAACAAAAATAATGGAAAAGAGAAAGTTTATAGAAATAAACCCCAACCAAGCCCACATGCATGTTTAAAAAATTTTATAACAAGGCGCAAGTACAAGAAAACTCAAAGTACAATACCAAAAAGGAAACAAGAGTACAGCAACTGCAACAACTCCAACTGTCTGACTAGTAGGGTCCCGCATGGTCCTAGTAGTCCTCCTGGAAACCTGAAAGTAAACGTAGGGTGAGCATACAAGTATACTCAGTAGGGAAACCTAAATCTCCCATGCACAAGTGGGGAGACATCTTAAAGTCCCATGAGAACAACAGAAGAAACCTAGCAAGGAATTCTATCCACCCAACCTCACCAGCCACACTCACCAAAAACACAACCATGACAGGTAGTAGTATATAAGAAACAATAGTATTGGGTACCCCGTTCCATTTCCCTTTAGTTAGCTGCTCTTCCTAACGGCGAACATCCTGACGCTGCCACACTCTCCCTGCCCACACACACCTAGGCCTCACAAACCACACATCCCGCCCGCACACACCTGGGCCTCGCAACCACGTATTCTGCCCACACACACCTGGGCCTCACAACCATGTATGTATCCCTCACACACCTGGGCCTCACAACCACGTATCCCGCCCGCACACACCGGGGCCTCACAACCAAGTATCCAGCCCGCACACACCTCGGTCTCACAACCACGTATCCCGCTCGCACACACCTGGGCCTCATCCCGAAGATTCTTGGGAAACAGTAGAACCTGCCCGAAGAGTCTTGGGAAAAAACCACCCCAATCGAAACCTACCCGAAGAGTCTTAGGTGTAAGGTCGCCTCAAGCCATCACAGCCTAGGGGAGAAGGAGTAGGAAGGAGTTAGTAACTAAGGGAAAAACACCCTCTCCCATGAAATGGGAGTGTTAGGCACTAAGTGCTCAACATGGGTGGGTGCGATAAAACACAAAAGACACATATATATATATATACCAAACACACAGCCCAACCTATGGCTTCTAAACAGAGAAACTGAGCATGTGCCTCGACACCACTACTACGAAGCATGAATACAACAAGAAATCCCAACCCCATTTAGGTATTCACATTCCATCAGAATTAGTTTATTTATTTCCTTAACTACTAGGAAAATATCCACAACCAACCACATCGATCGTTCGTAAAACATATCCCTGCCATCCACAAATCAAGTTAGTAAAACACAAGCAACACAACCAAGTCCTTCTTATCAACCAAACAACCCCATTGATTATTAATCATGTTCTATTACCATGCCCCACCATTCATTAACTCTTCCTCTTTTATTTAATATTCACAACCCATATCCCGTTCACATTCAAACCCATCCCTATAGCCCCGCTGCCAACCACAATCACATCGAAACCCATACATAATTATCCCTTTAATACCATTTATTGCTGCCACGCTGCCCATTACCATATAACATTCACACTAACCCACAACCAAGTCAACCGTAGCCCTGCTACTCACCCAATTCACAACAACCCACAAAACACCCCCATCACATGTCACGTAACCAAGCCAACATCCACATGTTCATTATTCCATTTTTTCAACCGGGGTGATCACACAAGGGTTCCAGATTTTAAAACCACCAAATTTATGTGATTAACAAATTTCCACATTCCACAAAGTTTTCATTCACAAAAAATAGTCTAGAGGATAGGGAAACATTTAATTGCGCATGAAAAGGCCCCCAACGACCATGATTTTCAGTAGGCATAAGCCTATTCAATTCACAACATAATAACACAGGATATAAAATGTATGGTAACAGTAATCACAAACTTCTCATCCCCGTTATATAAGCCATTTATTATCTTCATTAAACCTGTTTGACTGTGTTTCACATAAACAATAGGAAAACCACCTCGCATGATGCACAAATTAGAGAGAGGAAGTTAAAAACCCTACCTCAATAGGTTCTGATCGCAACGCTCCCCCGGATCAACCTTAGAAGACTTCTGTTGGCGTCCGCCACTTCTGTCGGGTCCTGGAAAAACCTCCTCGGGTGGAAGTCAGAAAGTAAAGGCCGAAGGAAAGATAACGGATTCAAGCTCATAAGTTCTGCCTCGTCGTTACGATCCTGTGGCCGCTGACGGATCGTAAATCGGAGCTCGGACGAAGAAGTTATGGAAGAAAGAGCCTTCGAGTCTCTTGGGAGAGCTCTGCTCAGAGGGGAGGGGAGGAGAGGGGTGTGTTGAAAAGGAGGATGGGACCCCTCATTTTATAGGCAAGAAAATCAAAAGTACACAGCATGTATTTTATGGTACACGGCGTGTACTTGGCCATTTCACGCGGCCACCACGCGGCTTCCAACATGGCTCTGTGGCCGTTGACGGGTCAACACACGGTTTGAGGGTAACGCATACGCGGGGAGGGACTACATAGCGTGTAGTATTGGATACACGACGTGTACCCATTATTTCACATGGCTCCAACACGGCACACGGCCGTTGACTGGTCAACACACGGTAACACATACACGGGGAAGGACTACACGGCGTGTAGTACTGGACACCCGGCATGTACCCATTTATTTCACACAGCAAGGACACGACCTTCAACACGGGGTATACCTGGCAAGGGGGTACATGGCGTGTACTCAAACTACACAGCGTGTAGTTTCAAAATTCTGGAAAGTGTGGGAAAAGTCCATTTTACCTTCCAGAACACTTCGAGACCCTCTTTTTGACAAAGGAATGGGCCGGAGAGGTCCGGGCCATTACAAACACCTTAATATTTTAGTATAAAAATAATACTATGTTTTATTGTGTGTTCCACACTTAACACTTAGCTTAAAATGAATTGTGACATAATATTAAAATATTATCATTTAAATATGACCATTATAACATATTGATTGTATTAGAAAGTATGAATGTGATTAACCAAATTATGAAATATATGTATATAATTTTTCCTTAATTGTAATTTACTAATCAATTCCTTGGAAATAAGAACACTATTTTAAATAAAATCATATAACATTAAAGGAGATATTTTTCAAAAATATGATTTACTTGCACAAATTAATTTATATCAAAGTGAATTAAGTTAATCACAATAGATGAATGATTTTAATAAAATTTATAGATCATATATTTAATAAAATAAATTAACATTCATATAATTGTGGTTATTATATAAGGAATGGGATTAAAAACCTTTTATAATCTATAAATACATTTTATTCAGAAATGGTTTTTCTTTAATTTTGTGTGTGGATATTATAATTAGTTTATTAAAGTTTTAGAAAAATATTTGATAAATTGGAAATAGTTTTTAAAATTATAATATAAAAATAATCTTAATATTAATTTTTGGGATTTTTCTAAAAAGATTTATTTTTTAATAAATAGTTAAAAATACAAAATTTGAAAGTACTGTCAATTTTATGAAATTATTATGATATAATAAATAGTTTAAATGTTGTAAAATGTTTTTTATAGATAAATTTTATATTTATTAATTAATATAATTCATTTAAAAATATTATTTTTAACATATAAGTAAATTATTTTTATTTTAAAAATCTAAGTAATGTTTTTATTCTCATAAAAACTATTTTTGTTATTTTTTAATCATGTAATCACATGATTCAATTCCATTTTTGAAGAGTCTTGTAATCACATAAGTCTATTTTTATTAAACATAATCCAATTAATTCCATTGTAATCAACATTATACTTTATTTGGATATAAATTTATCTTTATAATTAAAATTCATTTTTCTAAAAAATATTTCTCATTTCATTTTTTGAACCAACATAAAAATGAGTTTTTATACTTTTAATAATTGAATCTTGGAAAATGATTTCCATATTTGGAATCAAAATGCTCAGATTTATTAATTAGGTCAATTTTATTTTTATGAATAATGAATAGTCACCATGGTAAAAATGTTGTCACCTTAGTAAAGGGTAAAACATGTTATTTTGGGTTAAAACAACTAATAAGGTCACACAATCCCTTCTTAAATTTTATTATATGGGATTATTCTGAACCTTATGAACCTATCTTTAAATTTGGATTTATTTTTTATCACATTTTTAGGAGTAATACATTTATAATATTTAAAAGTTAAGGTGAAACTAGTCACGATCTGTCCCCCGGAGCACATACCTTGATTACCCCAAGCCCTCCCTCCATAGGCTAGGGGCTGGAAACTAGCACCAAAAGCATAAATCCATAAATTGGGAAGGCATTGCCTTTATAACTGGAAACACACACAACAGAGTACACAACTGGATACAAAAAACTAAGTAAAACTGTATAACAAGAGAGTGTTGAAATGTAAAGGGGCCTGAAATACAATCCCAACTGAAGTACAAGTACAACTCAAAAGGATGAAAATAGCTGAAAGGTGAAAAGAAGCTCCTAGATCATTCACCAGGGATCCTACATGAAGGGTAGGTACAGATATCCCCCCAGGAACTCCATGTTCGCCAGTCTCCTCCAGGTACCGACTCATCGTGAGGTCCACCTCTGGGTATCATCCAGTCCTCATACACTCAGCCTCGGTCAGCACGATTCATCGTCTGTATCCAACACAACGAGGTGTGGGCGAAGCCCGTGCAGGGGTGAGTATAATGATACTCAGTAGGGACCCCAAGACCCCTAAAGGCCTCCGAGATTCCACTAAGGATAATAAACAGTAGAAAAGATAAAATCACAAGTAATATCCAACCATGCTTAGGTATATTCCCATACATAAAACTAAGTTATTATATACAACTTGCTCCAACTCTCGAGCCCAAAACACAACCCGTCCATGAAGGAAGAACAACCAAACAACTCTACTTAGGTATACGCCCATACATAAACCTGAGTTGTTAATATTAAAACTATCTCAATCAAGAGGTAACATAAGGATCCATTTTTTCCAAGACAAGAAGCTCATAGGAAAAGAGTCAGCTCACTCTAATGGTAACTTTGAGGTTACAAGAATAAGGATGTCTAGTTGCATGGCTAGATCGTCCTATCTGGGTAACTTTGCTACAGAATCACATTAGTCACCGGTGCCGACACTTATCTATTACACGATACCGACCCTCATATATCATTGGTGCTGACCCTCATCTATCGCACTGTGTCGACCCTCATCTGTCGTAAGCTATTGACCCTCATTTTTCACATGTGCCGACCCTCATCTATCACACGGTGTCGACCCTCATCTATCACATGCTATCGACCCTCAACTATCGCACGATGCTGACCCTCATTTGTCATAAGTTTCCGACCCACATCTGTCACCGGTTCCGACCCTCATCTATCGCATTGTGCCAACATTCATTTTTTGCACCCTACCAACCCTCATCTGTCGCACGATGCCGACCATCATCTGTCGCAAGAGTCTTCATGCCACAGCTAGCCTCAAGGTTCCCGCTCTAAACACGCTCGATTCTAGGAGAGTCCACTCCTCAAGCCATGTGTCGATACATGAACTTACACTTAGTCCTAAGTTGATGTATCCCGAAGTTCTGTCTCATCATAAGGAACCCAATGCGAAAGACGGAAAGTTAATCGAACGCACGGTCTGTGAGTTATTGGCATTTTCGTTTCGAGGGCCCAGCTGGATTTAGGTTCAATCCAACCAGACCATACACCAACTACGTCCAAACCTCAAGTGGGTAATTACAAAAGAACTGTCTTGCTCCAAGCTTTCTGTTGTCATAGATGGGTCATCAATCGGACACCCATAGCCCAAATTATGGGTGAAAAGGTGAAATTGGGTCAACGGGTTCGGGTCAGGTTCGGCCCAGTCGGACCGACCCGACCCACATCGGGTCCGGACTAGGGTCTGACTTAATCCATGGGTCTGACCCAGCCCACCAAAACCGGCTTGGACCGCCGGAACCAGCCTAGCCCATCGGAACTGGTTAGGCGCGCGGTGGCAGCCTGGCCCGTGCTGGGCGGCCCAGCCTGTGGGTAGCCACGCATGTGTGTCCTGTGCTAGTGGCATGTGTGGCCTGGGTGGCCAACAACTGGAAGCACCCACCCTAGCCGCGTGGGGGGGGGGGGTGCTGTGCCCCTATCTCCTGAATGGATCCAGCGCATGGCATCTGTTCGGTAGCCCGCGAGACCCAGGAGGGCCCCACCTTGTCTGCCTGGATTAGCGTCCAGTCGCGTCTGCTCCGCCGACGGCTGGCCCAGCCAGCCGCTTCTGCTCTACTTCCACGGCCTTGGGCCCGTGGGTTCTTCCTCTATGCGGGGAGATGGTTTGGTTCCCATCAGGTGGCCTGGTGGTCGCCCGTGTACACCGTCACGGCCAGGGGCCGTAGCCTATTCTTTCTCACGGTGTGACGGCATCGCGCCCTTTCAGTGACCCGGTGGCCCTGCGCTGCCGGTTTCCTTCTCGGTCGGCCCGACGCCGGCTACCATTGCACTACCACCGTCGTCAACAAGTGAGGAATAGCGGAGGGGGTTGGTCTGTGTTCGTTAGTCCCACACCCTCCACGTTATGGTTATAAAAATCGGTTAATCGTAACCCAAGATTGAATGATGAATAACGGGAACAAATTCAAACTTGAATCCCCTACCTCGTGGTCGTTGACATATGAGAGTTCAGAGAAGACGAACTCGAAGACAACGTTCTTCACGGTCGGCTCCGTCTCTTTGGACAAAGTTAAAGATGAAGAGGATAATTCTTTTTGATGGAAGGAGGTTCTTCCACCGAGCTTCCTCCACCAAAAATGAAGAAGAAGAATCCACCCCCATCCTCCCCTGTCCAACCCAAACCTCCTCTAAA
The DNA here is from genome assembly GCA_963277665.1 of Viscum album. Classification (NCBI taxonomy): domain Eukaryota; kingdom Viridiplantae; phylum Streptophyta; class Magnoliopsida; order Santalales; family Viscaceae; genus Viscum; species Viscum album. Next base: position 1,764,873,440 of record OY728121.1, on the reverse strand, counting down.
AAGAAGATAAAGGGGCTCCCCCATTGTCACCCCATTAAAGACTTCATTAATGAAGTCTCTAATTAATTAAGGGGGTTAGCATGAATTAATTTGGGGTTTAGTGGACCTCACATTAATTCAAAAGGATTTGAAATTATAAAATAAAATTCAATTTGACAATTTTATTTTTATTTCACTTCCCTTTTAAAAACACCCACGTGGAAGGAAACTCAACTTAAATTCTCACCCGAACGCAGTTGAGCTAAAGGTCTCACTAAGAAATCATCGGCGCTATGAGTTCAACAGTTCCCTTAGATCTCAATTCTGAGCACCGGTTCATAAGTTATAAAATTCCACTCGTATGTTTACTGAACGTACTTGAAGAAAACTTCAGAAATTGAATCTAGGCACACCAGGCCTCGGAATCATGCGCCATTAGTTTTCGTGGACTCGTAAAATTCCCATGTACTTAAGAAAGTTCTTTTCCATGGAAATTTCATGTCTTTACATTCTCCCCACCTCAGGGCTTTATGACCCTGTAAGCTACAACTTGAACTAAGGGAACAAATGGGGGTACTGAGGACGCATCTGAGCATCTCGATCCCATGTGCTCTCCTGGAGGTTCTCAGGCTGTCAATGAATGTGCAGTAGAGGAATCGACCATCCACGAAGGACCCAATCCTGTCAATCCTCAATATCCACTAGGACCTTCATGAAAGTTTCCCCATTGTCGATATCAATCTGTCCCCAGTCTATGATGTGAGTCGGATCATGCACATATCTCCACAGTTGTGATACGTTGAAAACGTCATGCACTCGAGGCAACTGAGGTGGATGAGCCAGGCGGTAAGCCACATTTCCTACTTTCCTGAGAACCTGGAAGGGTCCGATGAACCTTAGAGATAACTTTCTACCTCTGCCAAATCTCTGCAAACCTCGTCACGGTGGAACCCATAGGAAGACGTGGTCTTCATCCTCAAACTCCATAGGTCTTCATATCTCGTTTGCGTAAGGATTCTGCCTACTCTATGCAGTACCCACCCATTTTTGGATGATCCTCACCTTCTCTGTGGTATCCCGTGCCATAGTACGTCCTCTGAAGGGGTTGATGTGCTCCCCACCATCAGAATATCCATCAAATGCTCATCCTATGGATATCTGAGCACGTCTAGCTTCATAGTCAGTGTCCCCTCGCTGAGTCTCCCTAACTAGCCGACGGAGTGGGTGGTGATTGTAAGGAAAACTACCCAACATGATCCATATAGGTTATCTATAAAGCCTCCAGTTGCTTTGTCGCCTCTCCAAGAAGCTGATTACCAGATGACTAGTTGAGGGAATTTGCTACAACATTTCCCTTTCCAGGAGTATAGAATTTTTCGAGATCATAGTCCTGGTGAAACTCAAGAAACTCTGTTGTCTCAGGTTCGTGTCATTCTGAGAGAATATATACTTAAGACTCTAGTGATCAGGGTTGACTGGCCAACTGATAAGAATTTGGATACACCCTTCTTTGTCTACGTCCATCAAGAGCTACTTAGATTTCCCTCTTGTCGAAAAATAGTAATCTGGTCTCATCCCCTGGATATACCACGTTTTTTGCCTAAAACAGTCAATCCTGGCATGAATGGTAAATAGTTCAGGCCTTGGATGATGTCATAAGTCCTCGACGCTGCTACCAAGAGATCCAACTGATACTCTCACCTTGAAGAGTTGAGTCACAATGTCGGCATCAGTTTGTGGTCATCAGGTCTCCTTCAGTAGGATTCTCGAATGGGATGGTCAATTCATTGATTTTATCCGGAACCTCTTAGTATCAACAACACAAAAGCAGGAAAGTGAAACTCAAAAAGACAGGTGTCTATTTATACTATAGCTCAAATTATAAAGACACAAAGAAACCACATACAACAACATCAAACCACAAAAGAAGTTCCAAAAAAAATAAAGGCCTCCAAGATAGAAGGTACTCACGCTCAAGTCCACCTGCTCCTGGAGCTCGCGGTGGATCTCCTGGGGGAGGTAGAAACTCAAACTGCCAACCACCACCTGCAGCACATCCTGTTCTGCTTCTTCTTCCGCCACCAGCCTGGCACTCAAGCTCAAGCCATTGTCACTGCCTTGGTGGCTCTTCAATCATATACCGATCATCCTCATGGGGACTTGGACAATCACGAGCTCTATGTCCTCGTCCCCTATAAGAAAAATAGACCATTCTCTGTTCATAGCTCCCTTGGCCTCTTGAGCCTCACACCCCAGACCTTGAATCCTCGATTCGACCACCTGAAGGTCTGGTTCTCTTGAACTCCTACATCACCTGCCTACTTCCAACTGCAGAAGACTCCTCTACATGATGTCTGGTGGTGGGTATCGTTACTGGACACCACTTAGAATGGAAAATCTCTACTAAGATGGATCTCTCCAACACCCCTTCCCGCGTCAGAATGCTGAAGGAGATCATTCAAGCCCTGATATCTCAACTAAGCCCCCTCTCCAAGGTCCAGGCCCTAAAGAACGGGTCTCGTACCATGTCTGTGGAGTAGCGTGATAGGTCAGTAAACCTTGCTAAGTACATGGCTACTATCATAATACCCTGTTGTAGATTAAGTAGCTCCTAAATCTGCACCGCACGTAGGTTGGCTAGAACAAACTCTGCCCGAAATAGGTTCTCAAAGTCCGCCCATAGATGTGTCGCCTCATCTTGAAAATGGAGCATCAAACTCCACCATCTGTCTGCTGCTTCCTGAAGAAGACTGGCGGCAAGAATCACCATAAGGTCGGCTGGTGTCCCTACCAGTCTGAAGACTCTCACTACAGCCTCCAGCCAATCCTCAACTACCTGCAAGTCCGTCTCTCCCCTAAACCTAGGTTGCCTCTGGTGCTGGAACTTGTACAACGCGCTCAGACAGCGTGCCCTCTCTACTACTGGGGCTGGTGGTATCGGTGGCCCAGTGGGTATTGGTACCGCTAGTGCCTCTGCTATGATGGGGCCCTGCACCGAGGCCCCGTCGCTCGGTGGGTTTCCATCTCATACACATCCTAAAACCTTAGCCAGCTGCCTGTGTGGGGCCATCCTGAAAGGAAACAGGTGTGCCACAATCAAGAAGTTATACCTGGTAAGTTGACTCAAATAGATCACTAATAAAACTCTTGAAACACACATGCAATCAGTGTTTTCATGCACTGAGTTAGAAATCGTAAGTAAGGGTCCTAGTGTATGGATACATCAGTCGCCTCACCAACACTGGACTCCCTAAACTAAAAACCACACTCAATACCCTTAACACTATTTCTTCATAGAAAATATCTGATTCCTAAGTTCTATGGTAGAACCGACTCCTCTAATACCAATTTGTCATGACACATCCCACAGGGCCCGTTCCTTGACTGCCCCAAGCCCGCTTTCCATAGGCCGGGGCTAGCGACTAGCACCAAAAGCGTAAATCCCTAAATTGGGAAGGCGTTTCCTTTCCAACTGGAAACACACACAACAGAGTACACAACAGGATACAAAACACTAAGTAAAACTATATAAGAAGAGAGTGATGAAAATTAAATGGGCCAAAAATACAAGCCCAACTAAAGTACAAGTACAACAGAAAAGGGAGAAAACGGATGAAAGGTGAAAAGCAGCTCTTGGATCGTCCACCACAGATCCAACTAGAAGGGTAGGTATAGATAGCCTGCTCAAAACTCCACGTCTGTCAGTCTCCTCCGGGTACCGACAGGTCATGTGTTCCACCTCCAGGTATCATCCAGTCCTCGTACATTCAGCCTCGATCAGCATTGTTCATCCTTTGTATCCAACACAATGAGGTACGGGCGAAGCCCGTGCAGGGGTGAGTATAACGATACTCAGTAGGGACCCCGAGACCCCAAAGGTATCCCATAGTCCACTAAGGATAATCCAAAAAAGAAAAGATACAATAAAAAATAATATCCAACCAAGATTAGGTATATGCCCATACATATACCTAAGTTATATTGTACAACCGGCTCCAACTCTCGAGCCGAAAACACAACCTGTTCCACGAAGTAAGAACAACCAAACAACTCTACTTAGGTATATGCCCATACATATACCTGAGTTGTTAATATTCAAATTATCTCAATCAAGAGGTAACATAGGCCTCCATCTATCCCAAGACAAGAAGCTTAGATTATAAGAGTCAGATCACTCTAATGGTAACTTCAAGGTTACAATAATAAGGATGTCTAGTTGCATGTCTAGATCATCCTTTCTGGGTAACTTCTCTACATACTCACATTAGTCAGAAGTTCCGACCCTCATCTATCACACAGTTCCGACCCTCATCTATCGCAAGCTGCCAACCCTCACCTGTCGCATGGTGTCGACCATCATCTGTTGCACAGTGCTGACCCTCATCTGTCACACGCTATCGACCCTAAACCGTCGCATGCTGCCGACCCTCATCTTTTGAAAGATGCAGACCCGCATCTGTCTCTAGTGCCAACACTCATCTGTCACATGATATCGACCCTCATCTATCACATGATGGCGACCCTCATCAGTTGCACGATTTCGACCCTCATTTGTCGCAAGAATCTTCATGCTACAGCTAGCCTCAGGGTTCCCACTCTAAACACGCTCGATTCTGGGAGAGTCCACTCCTTAAGCCAAGTGTTGAAACATCAACTGCCTTATAGTCCCAAGTTTATGTATCCCGAAGTTCCAACTCGTCAAAACAAACCCAACGTGATATACAACACGTCAATCGGACGCCCGGTCTGTGAGTTATTGGCATTTCCGTTCCGAGGGACCGGTTGGATTTAGGTTCAATCCATCCTAATTGTACACCAACTACTTTGAAACCTCATGTGGGGTATTCCAAAAGAACTATCTCACTCCAAGATTTCTGTCTTCGCAGACGGTTTGTCAATTGGACACCTATAGCCAAAGTTATGGGTGGAAAGGTAAAATTGGGTCAACAGGACAGGGTCGGGTCTGGCCCAGTCGGACCGACCCAGCCTGGGCAGACCCAAGTCCGGAACGGGGTCCGACTCGGTCCACAGGTCCGACCCGGGCCACCAGAACCAGCTCGGCACGCCAGAACAAGCCCGGCCCACCGGAACCGGTCCGGCACACAGAGGGGGCCCAGCCTGCGGGTAGCTCGGCCTGCGTGGCCTGCACTGGCAGCCCGCGTGGCCTGGGTAGCCAGTGTCTGGTGGTTCCCTACTGGTGTAACACCCTAAGCTTACAAGTTACGCTTTTCTTTGAATAATACAGCAGCGTGTGTTGTACGCAACCTCGAGATTCTAACACGCTGCGACAAATTAAAGTAGCCGTTATGAATAGTAATACCAACTTTTTGAGATTTTATACATTTTATCTTTCAAAATGGACTTCATTTTTTTATTCAGAATATCGAAATTATCCTAGGATTAAATTTTGGTACTTTTTGAATAACTTTTATATTTTGATGAATACTGAAAATTACTAAATTTTTATTAAAAACAACTTTTTTAATCGAAATAATTAACAGTGATAAATTAATAATTTGAGTAGTTTTAAAGTATATTTAGAATATATTTTTACCATTTAACACAATTTTGGTCATTGGACATAATTTGACATTTAAACCGGACATAAACAAGTGTCAATCTTTTGATAGTTATTATCTCTTAAAAACACATTTTTTGTTTTGACAGTGGGAATTAATTTTAAATTAATTTCTGCCACTTCAGTGTTTTGAAATTGGAAAAATGGACTTCATATTTGGAATTAGGATGTCCAAATTTTGTAAATAGGTAACTTTTATTTTTAGACATTTTGAATAATTACTTCGGTAAATATTTTATTTACCATGGTTAAAGGGTAAATCCGGTAAATAAGGGTAAAACAATAATATTATAATAATAATAAATTACCCTAAAACATGTCTTAACCCTATTTGTTGATACATATCCGACCATGGGCATATTTGGGTCGATTTTGGGACCCCATGGATCCACTTGTAAGTGATAATGACACTTTATATTAATTAAGTTAAAGTAAATACAAAAATGACATAATCCTATATCTTTTAGAAAACCAATTTTTACATAGGGTTATATATGTTATATTTTCGACTATAAATATTCATTAGAAAGATAAAAATATTTCATACATAATGGTATTTTATTTATAATTTTTAGACATTAAATAATTTAATTTATTTATGACACAATGATGATGCAGTAATTACTGTATTAATGAAAGATTAAGATATTTGATATTATAAATAGCCATATAAATGTAATTTGAGACTTTTTATAAATTCAAATAATTTTATAGGTTAATATGACATATTAGTATTGTTTATATAAGTTTTTTTATAAGTAATAATGCTGTTATGTATTTATCAAAAACAAAATACCCAATAGTGTCAAAATTGACATTGAAGAGTTTTTAAAATAAATATTATATTATTAATTGATATTCAATTCCTAAAAATCTAAGTTCCGGCCAGGTGACTTATATTATGATAGTTGTATCATTAATGTACCACTTGGGGGGTCTCTTGAATGTTTATAGTAATTTTATTAACAATATAATATAAAAATACAAAGTGACATGGTAAATGTCAAACTAATTAACTAAGACTTAAAACTAAAAGATAAGGTTAATATAATGACCCAAACCTATCTAAATTCTATTTTTAGAAAGTATTTAGACCCATACCCACCTTATAATGTGAAAAATCCACTTTGTATCCATTAGAAACCGAATATTAATTTATTATAAAATAATATTTCTAGGTTTTCCAAAGGTTCCCCTCACCCCTCTTATAAAATGGAACTCACCCTTCTCACTAATTCACAGATTCAAAGCCTTTTGGTTTGGCCAACCCCTGACCAAATACTCTCTCAACTTCCCTCACTTCAAACTAGATGCCTTAGTTTGATCAGAAATCCAACCAAAGGAGCCCTGTTGATCAAATCAAAAGGAAGAACCTGAAGGAGAGGTAATGATTTCACCACCCTCTTTCAAGTTCCTTTCTTCTTCCACTTCTTTTTCTTTTTTGTTTCCATTATAAAACAATAACTCCAGTATATTATATATACTATGATGTTATTATAATTATGGTACAACCAAATTCATTATTCTATCCACCTTTTTAAGGACATGTCACCATACGTGCGTACGTACGGCTTACCATCTCCACGTCGTTGTGTAATAGTTATTCAATACATTATTATTTGGATGGGTATAATAATGATGTGTATTTGATAAATATAACATTATAAGGATTCTGTATATATTATATACCATCCAATTATATATTATATTAATATCAAAATAATGATATTTTCGCTCGTGCGTACGTACGGATTACTGTCTCCACGACGCGATGAGATTCATTTCAAAGTTCATCATTCATCGACGATTATAAAAATATATATTACTAATAAGTATGTAATATATGACATAATAATTCTACTGGAGATATATGTATTTATATATTTAAGTATTTATTTACTTACATATATCTTATTCACTTACTTCCATTCAATACTATATAAAAACGGAAACAGCGTTTATGCGTACGTACAGACTACCGTCTCCATAAACGGTGTTTTCCATTTCATATATACGTCTATTATAAATTTTTATATTCAAAATATATATGATAAATAAATCATGTTTTATATTCTATAAGTATTTAAATCATGATCTAAGTGATAAAATCAAGAGTAACAAGTTAAAACACGTACGATAAAGAAAGCGATTATTACCCAAAATATTAATATAACATGGAAATTATTATTAAATGGGTAGTATAAAGTCAAAAATGAATAATATATGATATCATAAATATTAATATGGTTCTGGTATAATTTAATAACATACTATGTTCTTCATACAGGAGTCCAAACGTACCCTCGACTAAAGGAAAGCGCTAGGTAAGGGGTTTCATCTCACTCCTTATTCCCGTGAGATTCATGCCATATTTCCATTATTACCTTTTGTTTGGTGTATGTACTGCCCATAATTGTATTCTTTATGTAATACACTTTAATTAATATTTATTTACATATTCATTTTATGATACCTCTTTCATGGGGTGTATGTTTCCTAAGTAACCAAATTGGTAAGGGTTATCACAATCTCTTCATTATCCGAGGTTGTTTATACGTAATTATCTACTGGGACCTCTTTATCATCCACATCCATGTTTCTTAAAAATTTATTTCAAAACATTCTTCCTATTTTACAGAATATGGGTTAAAGTAATTTATACCCTTGTCTGACTTTTTATAAGAGGTTTATAAAGGAATCTTTCTGTTGTTTTCCAAACAAGGTCCTTTTTAACCTTTTCGACAGAATTAAGGTAAGAATGTTTTTTTTAAACTTATACGGTGGGTGCGGCTATTTTCTGTCATTATAAAATCTTATAAGCTTCCCTTACAATCTTATAAGGATATTTTCAAAGTAAATGTTTTATTTTATAATTATGTGACTTTTAAATGATTTCAAAAAATAGATATTTCTCTCAAATAGTTTTGATTTCATCTATGTCAACATCCTTTGATGGATTTTAAGCTTATTTGAAGTTTATTTATTATGATAGAAAACTTCCATATTGTATTGATGGTTTTGTGATATGTTTGAATGTGGATGTGTTATTTTTAGACCATTCATGGTTTATGAAGAAAGTATTGACATTTTGTATTCTAGTTTTAATAAGAATGTTTATTTTATGTTTAAACCTGTTCATATGAGGAATGCATTGGACTTAATATGTGACGGTTGGAGCCCTCTATAGCTCCTCGAAACATCGGTATGTCTCATGAGTCAAACTAGTGTCTTGGCACGAGGCCTTGACAAAATCTTATTTTTAGTCTTGGCACGAGGCCTTGGATATGTGGTTATGATAGTCTGTCATTATGCATTCCATCATTATGAAAGTGGTTATTGATATTGCATGTGATTATTCGACTAGTAGAATATCCATGTGAATAAGTAAATGGCATTATTTCATTTTATATTTTCCATATTATGCTTAATTTCAAGTTTAAAAGGCTTTTGTTTTAGTTATACATTTCCTTAAATGTTTAATCTTATTTATAAAAGTTTCCGCTATATTGTTATCCTTACTAAGCATATGAGCTCACCCCTTTCAGTGTTTTATTTTTTCCCAGGATGTGAAGAAGTAATTTATGAATGACCTGCAGGGATATTATGAGGGGATATGAAGTCAAGATGTTTCTGTAGTAGTTTTCACTTTATGATGTATTGTAAACTTTATGAATGTGTCTAGTGTTTCCAAGGCTACTAAACTAATCGGCCTTTTGAGACTTGATATTTCTTGTGATCATGCCAATGTTATGTAATAATGCACTGAATCTGGGTAACTAGGGTCGGGGCATTACATTTGGTTTCAGAGGAAGTTTAGTAAAAACCTTGGAAGCAAGATTTAGATAAACTTTGATTAGAGGACATAGACCTAAGATGGACATTGAGGATTAGTATAGAAGAACTTCCTAGAATTTTGGTATTGTAGAGATTTTGTAAGTTTTCCGAGCAATACATCCCTGTCTGGATACGAGCAGGTAGAGGCAACTCTGGCACAGATGTACCTAGGGGTAAAACCTGAAAACACCGCTTTGAGCTAGACTCGAACAGGAACTGGTGAACAACAACAGGCTTTGCTGCACTCTTGGTTACGACACTCCCGGGGGATATGCTTAGGATAATTCTCATTTTCTTTACGAACCATTATGAAGGTTTTATGAGTATATAATTCCTCGGGGGATATGCTTAGGATAATTCTCATTTTCTTTATGAACCATTATGAAGGTTTTATGAGTATATAATTCCTCAAAGAAAACATTTTTTATGATTATGGATTATATCCTTAAACTGTTCAATTTATGTTAAGTGTTTTACAAGTATGGAATTATGTATTTTGATTCATAAACTGATCTAGTATATGACATTGTTTAGAAATGGCACCTAGTGGGAGAAATGGAAACTGTATCAATACACACACTCCATGTAGGGATTTCCCTCCTGCTCAATATAATTATAGTGGATCTTGTGATTTAACTGGTTCTGATCAGCTTATCATCATACTGGGACAACTCACTCAGGTTATGAATAATAACCTTACCCGTATGGAGCACCCTGATCCATAGCGTGGAGGATCAATTTTAGATCGCTTCATGAGGAAACAACCACCAACATTCAATGGGAGTAAAAATACATTGGTAGCTGAGCAATTGATAAGTTCCCTAAAGAATATATTTCAGGCATTGGGGAGTAGTGAAAGAGAAAAAGTTATCATGGCAGTTTATCGCCTCACTAGAGATGCTTATCAATGGTGGTCATTGATTCAAAAAACGAAAGAATATGATGAAGTATATAATATATAATGGAGGGAGTTCAAAGATATTTTCTTAGAAAAATACTTTCCTCGAGACCATCGAGCAGATATAGAAAGGAAATTTCTGAGTCTGAGACAAAAGGAAGATGAGAATGTCGCAAAGTATGAGACTAACTTTACAAGGTTAGCAAGGTATGATGGAGATTATATATTTAACCCAAGAAGTAAGATTGATCATTTATTTGATGGGTTAAAACCATTTCTCTGTAGATCATTAGTCTCACAATACTTCTCGTCATACGAAGACATTTTCTCATGTGCTATCAAGACAGAAAAGGAATTATCTAAGTCTTACAACTTTAAAGCAAAGAAAGAGAAGAAGAGATCTACTGATCAATCTAGAAATGGAAATAAGGGTAAGAAGGGAAAAGTTTAATATCAATCATGTAGTAAATGTTGTAAGAAACACCCCGGTACTTGCTTGAAGGCAATGGGTTTTTGTTACAAGTGTGGTGAAAAAGGCCACCAAGCACATGATTGTAAAGGGAAGAAGGAAGCTACCAATGTTCAGTGCTAAAATTGTAGGGAGATGGGTCATTATTCAAATGAATGTCCTAAGCATTAGGGAAACTTACCTTAGAAAAGTACAAGGGATAAAGGCCAATCTTATGATATCACTAATGCTGAGGTAGAAGCTTCGAAAGACGTAGTGGCAGGTAATTTAATGGTTTTCTCAAGTTTAACCAATGCTTTATTTGATTCTGGATCATCGCATTGTTTCATATCTTCCCAGTTTTCTAAGAAAATTAGATATTTCCAATTTGATTTAACAAGGTATTTGTCGGTTAAAACTCATAAGGGAAGTATCATTGCAACAAAGTTTTGTGAATCAGTCACCATTAGAGCACATAAATGTTCTTTATCCTCTGATTTCATTGTGACACCTATGATTAAGTTTGATATAATCCTCGATATGGATTGGATTTGTGACCATGATGTGAATATTTATTGTAATAATAAGGAGGTTACGATTTTTGATGATGATGATAAGGAACACCTTTTCTTTAGAGAAAAATCGTCACCACCTAATTCTTATCTAGATCCACCCCCAGTAGCTCAACTAAATTCAAATATTACGGAGGAAGAGAATGAAATGATTGTGGGTGAGGAAAGGAATGTCCAAATAAAGGATGTACCTATTTTGAAATAATATATAGATGTGTTTCCGGAAGATTTACCTAGACATAATCCAGAACGAGAAGTTGAGTTTTCCATTGATTTAATTCCTGGATCAAGGCCTATATCGAAGACCCCTTATAGAATGGACACTGTAGAATTATTTGAACTAAAGAAACAACTAGATGAATTGAGTAATAAGGGATTTATTCGCCCTAGTTTTTCTCCATGGGCAGCCACTATTCTTTTTGTAAAAAAGAAAGATGGATCTATGAGGTTATGTATCGACTACAGGGAGATAAATGATATAAGAAAAAAGAACAAGTATCCCCTACCTCGCATTGATGATTTATTTGACCAAATGCATGGAGCTCAATACTTTTCAAATATTGACCTTCGATCTGGATATCATCAGTTGTTTGTGAAGAAGGAAGACATTCTGAAGACAGCATTTCGAACCAGGTATGGGCATTACGAGTTTACAATAATGCCTTTTGGGCTGACTAATGCATCCTCTGTTTTCATAGATCTAATGAATAGAGTTTTCCAGGAATATATCGATGATTTTGTGGTGGTATTTATTGATGATATCTCGGTGTAATCCAAAAGCTACGAAGATCACGAAAATCACCAGCGCATTATCCTGAAGACTCTAAGAAGACATGAATTATATGGGATGTTTGGAAAGTGTGAATTATGGCTTCAGGAGATTTATTATCTTGGCCATATTGTCTCTAAAGATAGAATCTTGGTTGATCTTTCTAAGTCCAAGGCAATCCAAGAATGTCCAGAACCAATGAGTATAACCAAGGTACGCAGTTTTATTTGTTTAGCATGTTATTATCGACGTTTTGTCCAGAATTTTTCCCGATTAGCTAACCCATTAACGAAGCTCACACGTAAAGGGGTTATATTTGTCTGGGAAAAAGAGTGTGAATAATGTTTTGAAGAACTTAAGAGAAGATTAGTCAATTCCCCCATATTGACTCTATCATCGGGGAATGATGGGTTTCTTATTTATAGTGATGCATCAATGAAAGGACTTGGTTGTTTCCTTATGCAGAATGATAGAGTTATTGCTTATGCATCACGACAACTGAAAATTCATGAGAAAAACTATCCTACTCATGATCTTGATTTAGCTGCTGTAATATTTGCTTTGAAGATATGGAGACATTATCTCTATGGTGAGAAATGTGAGATTTATACTGATCACAAGAGTTTGAAGTATATTTTCTCACAAAAATAACTCAACATGAGGAAAAGGAGATGGCTTGAATTACTCAAGGATTATTATTGTACGATACACTACCACCTGGGGAAGGAAAATAAGGTGGAAGATGCTTTGAGAAGAAAAGATCATGGATTTTGAACAATATGAGAATTGAAAGGGATCCAATTTTCATGGATCTAGTGAAGATGGACATGGGAATAACCATGGAAGGTGAAACATTAGTGCTTTTTCAAATGGTTTCCAAACCATATTTACTAGAAAGGATTAAGAGTTCTCAGACCGATGATGATGAATTTAAAAAGAAGATTAAAGCTGTGAATGATGAGAGATTGAGAGACTTTGTGTATGAAGAAGGAATTTTGAAATTATGGAAGTGACTTTGTGTTCCTGATATAACTGATTTAAAAATGGAATTGTTAGACGATTCTCATAGTTCCAATTTCTCTATACACCCTGGGGGCACCAAAATGTATAGATATTTAAAGGAACATTTTTTGTGGGACATCATGAAGAGGGAGATTGTTGATTTTATGTCAAGATGTATGGTTTTTCAACCACTAAAAGCTGGAAGGAAACTTCTTGGAGAAGTATTGCAACCTCTTCCCATACCTGAGTGGAAATGGGATAATATCACGATGGACTTTTTTATGGTACTACCAAAGACTCCTAGAAGGAACGATGCAATATGGGTCATTGTTGATCATCTTACCAAGTCAGCACACTTACTTACTATAAGGGAGGATTTACCACTTGAACATCTAGAGAGAATATATATTAATGAAGTTGTGAGACTTCATGGAGTACCCCTATCAATTGTCTCGGATCTTGATCCCCATTTTACATCAAGATTATGGAAATGTATTCAGAAGGCCTTGGATACTGAACTTCGTTTGAGCACTGCTTACCACCCTCAAACAGATGGACAATCAGAATGAACTATTAAAACCTTAGAAGACATGTTGAGATAATGATCATTTGAATTTCAGGGTTTGTGGGATCAATATTTACCTCTGGTAGAATTTTACTATAATAATAGCTTCCATTCAAGTATTCGGATGGCACCATATGAAGCGTTATACAGAAAGAGATTTCGCACACCAACCTGTTGGGATGACATTGGTGAAAGAAAAATTTTAGGCCCAAAACTGGTGGAGGAAATGATGGAAAAGGTCAAGGTAATCCAAAACCACATCAAAGCAGCTCAAAGTAAGTAGAAGAGCTATGCTGACAACTGAAGAAAGGATTTGGAATTTCAAGTGGGAAATCATGTTTTCTTGAAGGTGTCTCCATGGAAGGGAGTTAAACGTTTTGGAAAGAAAGGTAAATTGAGTCCCAGGTACATCGGACCTTTTGAAATTATAGAACGAATTGGCGTTGTAGCATACCATTTGGCAATGCTGCCAAATCTCTCCAAAGTTCATGATGAGTTCCACGTATCACTGTTGAGAAAATTCATGCCTGACCCAACGCATGTAATCACCTATGAGGAATTATAACTGGAACCCAATCTTTCTTATTGTGAAGTGCCCATCAGGATTCTTGATATGAGAGAACAAGTGCTGAGAAACTGGATGACTCATCTCGTAAAATTTCTATGGAGAAACCATAAAATGGAAGAGGCAACGTGGGAACCTAAAGAACTTATGATGAAGAACCACCCGAGTATTTTTTTGCAGTAAAATTCTAAAAAATTCAAGGAATAAATTATTTGAAAGAGGGGAGAATGTAACACCCCAAGCTTCCACAGTACACTTCTCTTTGAATAATACAGTAGCATGTGTTGTACGCAACTTTGAGATTCTAACACGCCGCGACCAATCAAAGTAGCCGTTATGAATAGTAAAACCAACTTTTTGAAATTTCATACATTTTATCTTTCAAAATGGACTTCATTTTTGTATTCAGAATATCAAAATTATCCTAGGATAAAATTTTGGTACTTTTTGAATAACTTTTATATTTTGATGAATAGTGAAAATTACTAAATTTTTATTAAAAACAACTTTTTTAATCGAAATAATTAACAGTGATAAATTAATAATTTGATTGGTTTTAATGTATATTTAGAATATATTTTTACCATTTAATAAAATTTTGGTCATTGGACATAATTTCACATTTAAACCGGACATAAACAAGTGTCAATCTTTTGATAGTTATTATCTCTTAAAAACACGCTTTTTGTTTTGACAGCAGGAATTAATTTTAAATTAATTTCTGCCACTTCTGTGTTTTAAAATTGTAAAAATGGACTCCATATTTGGAATCAGGATGTCCAAATTTTTTAAATAGGTAACTTTTATTTTTATACATTTTGAATGATTACTTCGGTAAATATTTTATTTACCGTGGGTAAAGGGTAAATCCGGTAAATAAGGGTAAAAAATAATATTATAATAATAATAAATTACCCTAAAACATGTCTTAACCCTATTTGTTGATACATATCCGACCATAGGCATATTTGGGTTGATTTTCGGACCACATGGATCCACTTGTAAGTGATAATGACACTTTATATTAATCAAGTTAAAGTAAATGCAAAAATGACATAATTCAATATCTTTTAGAAAACCAATTTTTACATAGGGTTATATATGTTATATTTTCGACTATAAATATTCATTATAAAGATAAAACGATTTCATACATAATGGTATTTTATTTATAATTTTTAGACATTAAATAATTTAATTTATTTATGACATAATGATGATGCAGTAATTACTGTATTAATGAAAGATTAAGATAATTGATATTATAAATACCCAAATAAATGTAATTTGAGACTTTTTATAAATTACAATAATTTTATAGGTTAATATGACATATTATTATTATTTATATAAGTTTTTTTCTAATTAATAATGCTGTTATGGATTTATCAAAAACAAAATACCTGATAGTGTCAAAATTGATATAGAAGAGTTTTTAAAACAAATATTATATTATTAATTGATATTCAATTCCTAAAAATATAAGGTTCAGCCAAGTGACTTATATTATGATAGTTGTATCATTAATGGACCACTTGGGGGTCTCGTGGATGTTTATAGTAATTTTATTAACAATATAATATAAAAATACAAAGTGACATGGTAAATGTCAAACTAATTAACTAAGAATTAAAACTAAAAGATAAGGTTATTATAATGACCCAAACCTGTCTAAATTCTATTGTTAGAAATTATTTCGACCCATACCCACCTTATACTTTGAAAAATTCACTTTGGATCTATTATAAACCGAATATTAATTTATTATAAAATAATATTTCTAGCTTTTCCAAAGGTGCCCCTCACCCCTCTTATAAAAGAGAACTCACCCTTCTCACTAATTCACAGATTCAAAGCCTTTTGGTTCGGCCAACCCCTGACCAAATACTCTCTCAACTTCCCTCACTTAAACCTAGATGCATTATTTTGATCATAAATCCAACCAAAGGAGCCCTTTTGATCAAATCAAAAGGAAGAACCCAAAGAAGAGGTAATGATTTCACCACCCTCTTTTAAGTTCCTTTCTTCTTCCACTTATTTTTCTTTGTTGTTTCCATTCTAAAATAATAACTCCAGTATATTATATATATTGTTATGTTATTATAATTATTGTACAACCAAATTCATTATTCTATCCACCATTTGAATGACATGTCACCATACGTGCGTACGTACGGCTTACCGTCTCCACGTCGTGGTGTAATTGTTATTCAATACATTATTATTTGGATGGGTATAATAGTGACGTTTATTTGATAAATATAACATGATAAGGATTCTGTATATATTATATACCATCCAATTATATATTATATTAATATCAAAATAATTATATTTTCGCTCGTGCATACGTACAGATTACCGTCTCCACGACGCGATGAGATTCATTTCCAAGTTCACCATTCATCGATGATTATAAAAGTATATATTACTAATAAGTATTTAATATATGACATAATACTGCTATTGGAGATATATTTATTTATATATATAAGTATTTATGTACTTACATATATCTTATTCACTTACTCTCGTTCAATACTATATAAAAATGGAAACATCGTTTTTGCGTACGTACGGACTACCGTCTCCATAAACGGTGTTTTCCATTTCATATATACGTCTATTATAAATTTTTATATTCTAAATATATATGATAAATAAATCATGTTTTATATTCTATAAGTATTTAAATCATGATCGTTGTGATACATTCAAGAGTAATAAGTTAAAACACGTACGATAAAGAAAGCGATTATTACCCAAAATATTAATATAACATGGAAATTATTATTAAATGGGTAGTATAAAGTCATAAATTAATAATGTATGATATCATAAATATTAATATGGTTCTGGTATAATTTAATAACATACTATATTCTTCATACAGGAGGATAAATGTACCCTCGACTAAAGGAAAGTTCAAGGTAAGGGGTTTTCATCTCACTCCTTATTCTTGTGAGATTCATGCCATATTGCCACTATTACCTTTTGTGTGGTGTATGTACTTCCCATAATTGTATTCCTTTTGTAATACACATTAATTTATATTTATTTACATATTCATTTTATGATACCTCTTTCATGGGGTGTATGTTTTGTAAGTTACCAAATTGGTAAGGGTTATTTCACAATCTCTTCATTATCCGAGGTTGTTTATACGTAATTATCTACTGGGACCTCTTTATCATCCACATCCATGTTTCATAAAAATTTATTTCAGAAAATTCTTTCTATTTTACAGAATATGGTTTAAATTCATTTATACCCTTGTTTTACATTTTATAAGAGGTTTATAAAGGAATCTTTTTGTCGTTTTCTAAACAAGGTCCTTTTTAACCTTTTCGACAGAATTAAGGTAAGAATGTTTTTTTAACTTATACGGAGGGTGTGGCTATTTTCTGCCGTTATAAAATCTTAGTAGCTTACCTTAAAAGATTATAAGGATATTTTCAAAGTAAATGTTTTATTTTATAATTATTTGACTTTTAAATTATTTCAAGAAATAGATATTTCTATCAAACAGTTTTGATTTCATCTATGTCAACATCCTTTGATGGATTTTAAGATTATTTGATGTTTATTTATTATGATACAAAACATCCATATTTTATTGATGGTTTTTTGATATGTTTGACTAAGGATGTGTTATTTTTATACCATTCATGATTTATGAAGAAAGTATTGACATTTCGTATGCTAGTTTTAATACGAATGTTTATGTTATGTTTAAACCTGTTTATATGAGCAATGAATTGGACTTAATATGTGACGGGTGGAGCCTGATATTTCTCCTAGATGCATCGGTAGGTCTCATTAGAAAAACTAGTGTCTTGGCACGAGGCCTTGACAATATCTTATTTGTAGTCTTGGCACGAGGCATTGGCTACGTGGTTATGATAGTCTGGCATTATTCATTCCATCATTATGAAAGTGGTTATTGATATTGCATGTGATTATTCAACTAGTAGAATATCCATGTGAATAAGTAAATGGAATTATTTCATTTTATCTTTTCCATATTATGTTGAAGTTCAAGTTTAAAAGGCTTTTGTTTCAGTTATACATTGCCTTAAATGTTTAATCTTATTTATAAAAGTTTCTGCTATATTGTTATTCTTACTGAGCATCTAAGATCACCCCTTTCAATGTTTCATTTTTTCCCAGGATGTGAAGAAGTAATTTATAAATGAACTGCAGGGATAGTATGAGGGGATATGAAGTCAAGATGTTGTAGTAGTAGTTTTCACTTTATGATGTAATGTAAACTTTATGAATGTATCTAGTGTTTCCAAGGCTACTAAACTAATTGGTCTTTCGAGACATGATCTTTCTTATGATCATGCCAATGTTATGTAATAATGCACCGACTCTGGGTAACCGGGGTCAGGGCGTTACAGCAAGGCCCGCAATAGTGGTGTAAGTGGGGGTGTTGCGCCCCCGGTCTCCCGAACGGAACTGGCACATGGCACTGGTTCGGTAGCCCGAGGTACCCAGGAGGGTCCTTCCTCATCTTGCTGGCCAAGCGGCCAGCCGCGTTTGCTCTGTCGGCGGCCGGCCCAGTCGGCCGCTTTTGCTCCATTGTCGCGTCCAGGGCATCGCGACTTATTCTTCTGCGCAACGTGATGGCTCCACATCCCTCCGACGGCCTGGAGGCCACCCGTGTACACCGCCACGGCTAGGGGCCCTGGCCTATTCTTCCATGTGGCATGATGGCGTCGCACCCTTCCAGCGACCCGGTGGCAATGCGCCGCTAGTTTCCTTCACGGCTGGACCGACGCCGGCCGTCGTTGCACCACCACCATCGTCAACAAGCAAGGAATAGTGGAGGGGGGTCGGGCCATGTTCATTCATCCCACACCCTCCACATTATGGTGATAACAACCAGATAATCTTAATCCAATATTGAATGATGAAGAACGGGAACTAATTCAAACTTGAATCCCCTACCTCATGGTCATTGACGGAGGAGAGTTCGAAGAAGATGAAGTCGAAGATGGCGTTCTTCGCGGTCAGCTCCTTCTCTTTTGACACAGTTAAAGATGAAAAGGATGATTCTCGTTGATGGAAGGAGTTTCTTCATACAAGCTTCCTCCACCAAAAATGAAGAAGAAGAATCCACCCCCTGTCCTCCCCTGGCCAACCCAAAAATCCTCTAAAAAGAAGAGAAATAGGCTCCCCCTTTTTCACCTCATTAAAGACTTCATTAATGAAGTCTTTAATTAATTAAGGGGGTTGGCATGAATTAATGGGGGGTTTAGTAGACCCCACATTAATTCAAAAGTATTTGAAATTCAAAAATAAAAATTTGTTTGACAATTTTATTTTTATTTCACTTCCCTTTTAAAAACACCCGTGTGGAAGGAAACTCAACTTACGTTATCGCCCGAACGTAGCTAAGGTGAAGGTCACACTAAGAAATCATCGGTGTTGTGAGTTCAACGGTTCCCTCGGATCTCAATTCCGAGCACTGGTTCATAAGTTATAAAATCCCGCTCATACGTTTACTGAATATACCCAAACAAAACTTCAGAAATTTATTCCGGGCATACCGGGCCTCGGAATTATGCACCGTCAGTTTTCACGGACTCGTAAAATTCCCAGGTACTTAAGAATTTTTTTTCCATAAAAATTTTGAGTCTTTACAACACTCCCCTTTCCTATAAAATAGAACATTATCTACTTTCTTATTCATATAATTTAATCACTCTAGCTTAGACAATCTCTACCAAAATCCCCCCCCCCTACTCTCCTCCCCATGTCTTAGATATCATGGTTTCCTAAAAAGCCCAACCTAGAAGAATTAAAGTGTAATCTGAGGGTGGTTTTTCGAAGAATATGAGTTAAATAAAATACTTAATGAGTCAGGAATCAAGGTAAGCTATTTCTAGTCTCAATTTCCTTTCTTCTAAACTTAATAAATTTTCACCGCATGTTTTTTGTTATTTAATTTTTGGTGTATAAATTGTATTCTGTATTTTTTTTTTTGATTAATTTCATGAAATTAGAGTGGTTTACTAAATCCCTTTAGGCTTCATTACATAAAAGTATTTTGGGATCAAAATTTATCAAATTTCTAAAGGATATTTCGTTGAAACATTGTTTAAAATGTTTTTAAATATTTCCTTTTAACTTTATTTCCTCTATATCCATGTTTATTTTTTAAATGTGTGAAGGGAATATCTTTTTTTAAATTTAAAAATGAATGAATTTCCCCACTACAAATACCAAAAAATTATTATACAGAAATATTATATCATAATATATGAATATAAAATACATAACAAAACTATCATACTAGAATCATTTAGGTCTAGTGCCTTTGGAAACGTTGAGACATAATAAACTGGTCCATAAGTGAGCTACATCATCTCCCACTATGTTCTTAATAACTAGAACCCATCATGGAAAAATCATACATAATAACTTTAATCATTACCAATGGAATGTAAACATAATATAAGGTGGGCTCATATTCTCAGTAAGGGTAAATAAGGGATATAATAATATATCATGAAAATTGGGCTATGAGAATAAGATAATAATTTTTGAAAACTATACCCTACTTATCATTGTTCAAAAACTGGGGTCATGGAATAAATATTGGAATTTCATATAACATGAATCATAATGGAATCAAAGAACATGAACCATGATAACATAACATTAGCATAAGTTATAAATATTTTATATACACATAATCATAGAAAATCATTTCCTTAGAAGTTCAAGGAATATTTCCAAGACTATCTTAGTGGAATATGTTTACTCCACAAACCATTATAGTAGTCAAGTTACACTCCCAAGACTATCATTGTGGACACAGTCCCTTATTGAGTTGGGTTCAGTCCCCATTCCAATCTTGTTTATCCCATGAGATATCATTATTTACTAAATAGAGTAGAGGGTGATATAGGTCAAAACCGTCATGGTTATAACATAACCATTGACCTTGGATGTAACATAACCACCATCACATAATGAAAATAATATATTTTTATTCCACCATATTATAAAACATTCATCATATTAGAACCATTGAAAAGAATTTGGATTCATAAGACATTCATCATATCGGAAATCATTAAATGAAATGGGATTTATAAAAAATTTCACCATATCGTAACATGTGGAAGAGAAACAGGTTTCATAACCATTTATTCATAGTATAACCTATGGAAAGAGAAGTAGGACTCATATAGATCATGTCATCAAAAACATAAACCATTCTAGGAAATAATAAGAATGGTATCCTTGAATCATATCCTCAGTAAACCATAAGTCACATCAAAGGATGTCATTATATATTGTAAATGATTTTGCAAGATCACTTGGAATGTTTCTTGAGGAAAACACTCATTCTACTTTGAAAAATAATTTTAAAAAATAAAATACTTTTCTTTAAAAATAACCAAGTTAACATATAAATGATGATTTAAAAATAAATTGAAAATTTTATTAAGTAAAATATCTATTCTATTTTGAAAATCACTTTTTAAAACATAAAACATTTTCAAAATTGATTTCTCTAAAAATAAAATTTAAAATGTATAATGGAATATTTAAATCAATAAGTTGTTCATGATGGTTTAAAATACTATTCATGTTGAACATGTTATAAAAAATATTCCTTTAACGTTTTCAGTGAAAGCCAAATAGTCATTATTTTGAAAATGACAAGAATATTCCTTATAAAACATTTAGTAAAAATTAAAACAACTGTAAAAATATCTTTAACAAGTCATTTTTATAATTTTTTAAACATTTTTAAAAAACACGGTATTAGAAGAAGATGGATTTTCGATAAAAGAGAGAAATAAAGTTGGATTTTATAAAAATATTTTCTTAATCATTTTATATAGAAAAGGGTCGGAAAATAAAACTATTACTTGAAAACATCATGAATAAATAAATGAGAATAAAATTACTGAGTTTCTTGAGATATTTATCATAATATTTCATCATCAAAAACATAATCATAAACTATCCAAATAAATAATGAGATTGTTTCATAAAACCCTTACCAATTTTGTAATTTTTGAGTTGTAAGCCTCATTAAAGAAAAAAATCCAAAGAAAACTTAAATATCCTAAAAATATGTAGATTCATGATATAAAATGCCAAAGGGGGGTCATATACACAATACAAAAGAAAAAAGTGGTGATTATGGCATGTGTCTCACAGAAAATAAAAGTGAGATAGAAATAAATTACCTTAAGTCATGACCTATCTTGTACACATTCAATACTTTTGTATAATATAGATATAATTTTATAATAAATATATTACAGAACTATTGTAACATTACACTTTTCCTATTATCTTAACTCAAGGTGGAAGTTATACTTGGCCTTAAGAGACATCCCCAAGGTACCAAAGGCTGGAAATAAAGATCAAGGGCTTCATGAATGAGTGGGGGAAAATTTTCCATTTGAATTAAAGAAATCTACCAAACATTATGTCACAAAAAACAACTACATTATTCATATCAAAAACACATTTCAATTTAACATCATACCAATGAATAAAATAAAAAACCATACCAGTACCAAATCAAAGTACCCAACGAAAGACTAAAACAACAAAACTCAAGATACAACAATATAACTCTACAAACCCACACCAAGCTCCATGCTCCAACACCACAACATCCCAAGACTCACGAGGCATCACTAGAGAAATGAAAATCCTTACCTATCTCGGAACACAACATCTACAAAAGCACCAATGCTCCAAAGTAGGGGGTGAGAAATAAAACTCATTAGGCCTTCCCCAAATTAATTCCCTACTCATGCCACTAGGATAGAAAAATCTAGCTCATTTATAAAAAACAATTAATATAATACCATTTAACAATTTAACGGTTTTCAACAATCCAAATACGTCCTTACCAAAACATTTTTACCCAAATCAACACATTTACAAGGAAAGAAACCAACAACTCATTTACCAATTTTCCTATTTCATACTGTCGTAACCCATTTCATTTAATGAGACCCAATACATAAATCTCATCACAAACACAATGAGACCACCCCAAATTTTTCTTACCATTGACAGTATAACTTCACATCCAACATCATCCCCTTTCTATTATGGTAGTTCATGAACACATTTAAACCCTTTGATGGTGTTACTTCACGACCACTAACCATCCCCATTATAACTCATGCTTAACCATTTAATCCAAACAATACCAAACCAACATTTTCCCAAGACGTGTTTCCAACAATTTAAAAAACCAAACCAACCATTTATTCCCAAAAAACTCTCAAACAATCATTCCAAATAAATTTCAATAAAATAATCCAATTATTGAAAACATTCTTAAGCCATATCCATGCCAAAAAAACATTTCAATAAAACCACATTAATATCAAAAACCATTTTCAAAAAAAATCCATAAATCAAACCAAGATACAAATTTAAAAATCATAATTTTGAAATCCAACAAAAAACACATTGCAAAAAAATATCAAATTTCCCCCACAAATGAAAAAACCATCACTAACAAGTTTCCCAAAAGCTTCATATAAATATCACAACCAATTTCAAGAAAAACAATTAATTTGAAATTAAGCATTCTACTTCTAGCAAGAGGAGTCAATATTGAAGCCACATACCTTTAGGGATTTGGTGAAAATAACCAACAACAAAAACGATCACCAAATAAAAGAAATAACTCTACAAATATGCCTTACATACCATCCCATAGCATCAAAAAAAATCTAACCATGATTGGAAACAAAAACCGAAGATGCATCTGTAACAGAACTAGGTCTAAGAAACCAGGAGCGGGAGAAGATTTTATCTAATAAACCCAAGAAAAATACCAAAAAATAGACTTTTCAAGGGAGATCCATATTTAACACGCCAAGAAATGCCTTCGAAATGCTTCCAAAATTAGTGGGAGAGGTTCCCTAGTCTTAGAGTGAAGGAAATACCAAGTGAGTATCGAAATGGGGATTAAATGTGGTCTTTATGGTTAAAATAATTTGAGATCCATTTTTTAAAAACCAACTATTTAACCCTCACAATGTTTTTCTGCATTGTTTGGAAAACTGTGCACTAACCATGCACCTACAACAGCCCCAAAGGGTACCCTACATGGTGGGCCAATAGGATTAGACAAACCGTGAACCAACCTTGTGAAATCGCATAGTCTCATGTTGCATGATTTACCTAGGCTGGTCGTGCATTTTGGTAAACCATGAACATTAACTATGCACCAACCCATAGTCAACTACCTCACTATGCACTGTTTCCTGTAGAATATGTGTGGTTTTAACTAACCGTGTTCAAACTGTGCACCCTTAGAAAATCCCCAAAACCCACCCAAAAACCTTCCAAACTCTCTCAAAACATACCCTACCAGTTTATACTCATAAAAAGGAATAAATAATGGTTACATATATCAAACTAGGGGTTCTATATTCTCCCAACCATTGGAATTTCTTCCCTCAGAAAGTATAAAACCATCACTTCTGGGAAAGATCTCAGGACATTGGGCAACCATTTATTTGTTTTGTTCTCAAGTCTCCTCCTGAATCTAATCATGTTTCCACAAAACTTGCACTAGAAATATTCTTCTCCAATGAAATAATTTCTCTTTCCTATCCATAATCTTCATTAGAATGTGAACCAATAAAGAATCCGGATATAGATCAATATGATCCCATAAAACCCCATGGTCCGGATCAAGATGATACTTCTTAAACTAAGATACATAAAATACATTATACACCACACTAAACTATGGTAGAAAAGAAAACAGATATTCCACCTCTGCAACCCATTCAAGTGTATCAAAAATGTTGATATATCTCTATGAAAACTTTTCCTACTCCCCACAATAATGATTTCCAATCCTCAGTGAGATTCTCAATAAAACAAGATCACCCACCTCGAATAACAAATGTCATCAACGATGGTCCGTATACAATTTATGATGACTTTGATCCATCTCCATTCTCTTTTGGATTAACTTATTCAGGTTCATAGTCTCTTGGAATAGGATCTGCCAAAACATAATAGTCTCACCTGTTTGGACCCAACATAGTGGGGAAGAAAATGGAATCCCATAAAATGCTTCAATTAGATTCATATGTATCAAGTTCTGATAATGGTTATGTTACGATATCTCAACTAACCAAAACTATTCCTCCAAAGAGACACTAAAATCCATCACATAATCCCACAACATTTATTCAAACATTTGTATCATCCTCTCATATTTACCATTAGTCTAAGTATGATATACCTTACTCATAGTCAAATATGTTCCAAGGGCTTATTGGAAGTATTTCTAGAAACGAGATGTGAACCTTGAATTTATATCTGATACAGTCGAAACCAGTACACTATGCATCATTACCACCTCATAGATATAGATTTTTGGATAGATCCAATACCATATGAGATACACAAATAGGTATGAAATGGGACGACATTGTGATCCGATCCACTATCACTCGTATGGCATCATGCTTCCTAACCGTTCATTGGAGACCTGTAACAAAATCCATAGTTATATTCTCTCATTTCCATACAGGAATATGTAACGAATGAAACATACCTATTGGTCGCTGATGCTCTACCATGAGTTATTGAAAATTCCAACATCTCAAAAAGAACTTGCCTAACTTTCTTTTCATATATGAGCACCAAAACAGTGTTGTAAATGCCTTATACATATTTGTAATTCTAGGGTGGACAGCCCATCTTGGATGATGATATACACTAAAAAAAATTCTGACAAGACAATTATGCAAACATATGATTGTAAAATAGAAAAAGAGAATTATAATCCATTTTCCATCAATCAATGGTCTCCCCACCATCGAGTTTCAACTACATAGTCACACTTTCTAAATCATACCTTTTCACCTCTTTAACCAATCAAACCAAATTTTGAGCCAATGAAATTGGAAATAAAACTTTAACATCACCTCTGTTTTCAAATTCTAAACACATGTCATCTATAACTGATATCAACTGACACTGATCTAAAGTTTATTTTTCCACCTCAGCATATAACATTCTACTTAATGCATCTAACAATGAATTTCCTTTACTCGGTGTACACATTAAGTCAAAGTCAAACATATAGAGATACTTTATCCATCTCCTTTGTCTCAAGTTCAAATATATTTGGGATAAAATATACTTTAGAAACTTTTTGTTGGTAAACACTATGAATTTATCACTGAAGATATAATGGTGTCATATTTTCAAAGAATGCACCACATATGCTAACTCCAAATCATGCTTTGGGAAGTTCTTCTAATGAAGATTAAACTCTCATGATCCATATACAATCACATGATATCCTTTCATGAGAAAACACCCCAACCATGATCCCAAAACATCAAAATACACCACATACCGTTACCCTAGTTCTGTCAGAACCAAGATTGGTTCTGATGTGAGGAGACCCTTAAGCTCTTCAAAAGACTTCGGACACTACTCATTCCATCGAAATGGAACATTATTCATTATCAATTCTATCATAGGTGAAGCTAATTGTGAGAATTCATGAATTAAGTGTTGGTAATAACAAGCTAGACCAAGTAAGCTTCATATATAAAAACCTTTATTTATAAGTTTCTAACAGATTATAACCTCAATATTTTTTGGATTCACTAAAACACCTTTCTAAGAAATTAAATGATGAAGGAAACGTACCTCTTGTATCCTAAAAACAAACTATGATAATTTGGCATACAACCAATGGTCTTTCAAGATTCCAAATATTGTTACCAAGTGTTTCTCATGCTCATCTATTGTCCTAGAATACCCCAATATATCATCCACAAGAACTACCATGAAAGAATCTTGTTATCTCTAAAATATCCAATTCATCACTGCCATGAAGACCATTGGAGCCTTTGTAAGACCAAAGGGAATTACCACGGACTCATAATGACCATATATACACCAGAAATATGGTTTTGGAATATCCTCCTTCTCCAACTGCAATTGATGATATCCTGATCCCAATTCAATTTTGGAAAACTGCTTATCTCCCTCCAAATTATCAAACATATCATCAATACATAGGAGTGGGTATCGATTATTTGTCATAACCTAGTTAAGCTTATGATAATCCACATAAATCTAAAGAGTTTCATCCTCATGTTAAACATACATGACAAGTGCTTCCCATAGAGATGTGCTAGGCTGGATAAATGCTTTTTTCCAAGATCTTCCAACTGTACTTTCAATTCCCTCAATTTTACCTATGACATCTGGTAAGAAGTATGTGAGATAGGACTAGTCCCCAGGAGGAGATCAATCCAAAAATCCACTTCCCTTATGGGTGGAAACCCTAATAAATCTGTAGAAAATACATCTAGAAACTAATCAACAACTAGTGGAGTAACGCTTCTCCCAATATCTTCCATAGATTAAAATTACAAAGATACTAACTAATGTTATATTTTTCCAACTAAAGGTGCTAACAATCTCAATGCACCCACATTTACCTTCTTCTGTCCTCTAAAGAGATGCTCGATGCCATCATTAGTCATGAAGTTAACCATTTGGTCATAACAATTTATATGGTCCTTAAACATTGTTAACTTATCCATACCTAGGATTATATCATTAAAATTCATTTTAAGAACTTATAATTCCCATATAAACTCAACCCCAATGACAGTTATTCGATGTGTTCTATATAGAAAGTCCTGACACACTCTTTGACCCAAAGGATTTTAAAGTTTCAACATAGAATAAATCATTTCCATATTTAAACCCAAAAAATAAATAGAATGAGAATAAATGAAAGAATTAGATTCACCCTTATCAAACAACACTTTAATAAAGGTAGAATTCAAAATAATCGCATCTCTCCCAGTGGATGATCTAGATAGATCATCCACTGCAACCTGCTTAGCTCTATATACCTTCTTAGTCACCACACTTTTCTCTTTATTACCCTACTGAAATTTCCAATTTTAAGGATTCATGGTATTCCTATAATCACCATGGTTAACTCTATTCTATTGATGAAGGGTATTTTGTTGTCCTCGTCCATTAAGGAATAAGATGCATGTGACCCTTGAGAAGTGTTCTGAACATCCGACCTTAAAGGATTTTGACAATAACACTATAGATACCCCATTATATTATAGCTATGGTATGATCTAGGCTGTTTTGGACAATCTTTCTTCATATAGATTAGATAGATACATTAAAAACTTCTCGGCATACTATTATGCTTTGGAGGAAGATTCACTCATCTAACCAACTGATTCTGAGACATAATCTTAATTGGAAATAGGTGTCCTTCTTCTGCTTCCTCCACGCATTATAGTTCCCATAATTTCCCAGGGGTATCAACATGATTATCCCACCCATAGCCCCTAATATTTCCCTTTCAAAAAAATTAGCTCTATTTTCCATCTCTGTATAATCAGTTATAGAGAGCATCGCAATCTTCGAATGAATTTCCTACCCCAGCCCTAATTCAAAGATGTGAACCTTCAAGGATGTAGTAGCCATAACCTCAGGTGAAAACTAGACTAAATTCATGAATTTAGTGGCATATTCTATCACAAATATGTTTCTATCTTCATGATGAAGAAATACAATGTTCACTGAATTTTAAACGTGTGGGGATAAATTTGTTTGCTGAAAAATTATTTAAAACCCCCCATTCCATGCCTTGGTACCTTTTGGCCAAGACCACTAACTCCCACCACTAACATGAAATATATTTTAAAATGTATGTTAATAATTTTAATTTCAACTCGACTAGTGTTCCTAGGAAATCAAAAATTTGGTTCATCCTATTCATCCACCCCTCTACATTTTCTGGTTGTAAATCACCCTGAATGATGGGTTGATTATTCTATAGAAACTAAACTGAATGATCCAAATTTCTTGGTTTATCTCTAGGGTTACCTCTATCTTCATCTTGAAAGGATTTCAATATGCCCTAAACTAGCTATTGGTTCACCTGGAGAAAAGGTGAAACCACATTTTTAGCATCTTCCTCAGGTTGGTCTTTATGATGCCTACATGGTGCCATTTTTATCAATACAAAAACAACCATAATCTCACTCCATAGAAACTAAAGTCTTACAATTTATAATTCAATCACATTGAAACTATCACAATCATTATTTCCAAAATTCAACATTTACCATGTTCAATAATATTTGAAAAATACACCATGTTTTTTAAAAACAACTCATTTACAAAATGCACAACTGTTATCATTTCAAAATCTAAAATTTGAAAACAATTTTCAGATATTTCAAAAATCAAATTATTCATAGAACAACATAAATAATTACTCCAAATGAGATATGAAATCCTATTAGTAATTCATTTCTAAAATGTATTCCATGCTCTTCTTATTGGTTAAAGCGTTGAAAATGAGATTATGCTTCTATAAGAGTCTCCAAAACACTTATGTAAGCAAATCCCTTATAACTTTAAGTTCAGCATAAAAAGGGTAGCTATGCTTTTTATTATATAAAATTCTCATTTGGAAAATCCTACTCATTTATACCATCCCAACTCAAGGGATAATTCACGAAGGAATTTCAACTCCAAGACCAATAACCGAAGCCAGAAGACTAAAAAAATGAACCACTTGTAACATCCCATCCCTCATCATTGGATTGAGTCAAGGAGGAAGTGATACTTGGCCTTAAGAGACATCCCCAAGGTGCCAAATTATGGCAATAAATGTTGAGGGAAACATGAATGATTGGGGGATGACTTTCTATTAAAATTAAAGAAACCAACCAAAACTTCCATTACCAAAAACAACTACATGAATCATGTTAAAGCCACATTAAAATTAAAAATCATACCAATGAATACAATAAAAAACAATAAAAATGCCAAGTTAGAGTACCCAGTAGAAGACTAAAAAACTCAAGATACAACTACATAACTCCATAGCCCCACAGTAAGATTCATACTCCAACTCCACAATATCCTAAACATCATGAGGTACCACTAGAGAAATGAGATTCCTTACCTTTACCTCTATCTCAGAAAACAACATCTGCAAAAGAACAAAATTTCCAAGGAAGGGGATGAGTAATGAAAATCTGTAGGAATTTCCTAAATAACTTCACTACTCTCAACACTAGGATAGAAAAAGTTATCACATTTATATAAAACCATTTATATAAAACCATTTAATAGTTTAACAGTTTCCAACAAGCCAAATAAGTACTTACCAAAACATTTTTACCCAAATCAATACATTCACATGGAAATCAACCATAAAAGTCATTAACCCTTTTTCCATTTCATATTGGTAAACCCAATTCATTTTATGAGACCCAATATATAAACCTCATCACACACACAATGCGCCCACCAAATATTGGTGTTACTTCACATCCAATATCATCCCATTTTTATTATAGTACTTCAAGACCACATTTCAACCCTTTTATGGTGGTACTTCATGACCACTAACCACCCCCAATATAGATAATTATTAACTATTTAATCCAAAAAATTCCAAACCAAAATTCTCCCAGGCCATGTTTCCCAACCAGTGTTAAAGCCAAACCAACCATTTATGCCAAACAACCTTTGAAACAATAATTCCCAAAAAAAATCAATAATATCATCCCTTTATTTAAAAAACCTTTAAACCAAATACATGCCAAAATAAATTCAATAAAAAACATTTTTATTGAAACCCATTTTCATAAACCATTTCCATAAATCAAACCAATAAACTGAATTTTAAATCATCATTTTGAAATCCAATAATGAGGCACATTTCACAACACTATAAAATTTCCCAACCAACTAACAAACCATCACAAAATATGTTTTACACAAGATTCCCATATCAACTTCACTACAAATTTCAATAAAAACAATTAATTTGAAATTAATCAATCTAGTTATCACAAGAGGAGTCTGGAGTGAAGACACCTACCTTTAGGGTTTTGGTAAAAATGAAAAATAGAACAAATGCACAACAAATCAGGGTAAAAATTCCACAAATTCACCTTAGGTACCTTCGCCTAATATTAAAAAAAATCTCACATTATTGGAATCAAGAACCCTAGATCCATCTTTAACTGAACTTGATCTAAGAAATTGGTAGAGAAAGAGAAGAGTATATCTAAGAAAACAAAGAAAAATACCACAAAGGATACTTACCAAGGGATATTTAGATTTACCACACTAATAAATTACTTCAAAAAACTTCCAAAATGAGTGGGAGAGGATCCATATCTTTGTAGAGAAGGAAATCCTGAGTGAGCGTTGAAATGGGCTTCTAATGGGGTGTTTAGGGTAAAAATTGTGTGAGATATATTTTTTTAAAACCCACTTTTTAACCCATGAATTGTTTATATGTATGGTTAGTAATGTTTTTTGCTAACTTTGTGCCTTAAATTTCCCCAAAGGGTACCCCCACACAGTTGTCCTGCACCGTTAGACAAACTGTGTGCCAACCGTGAAAAATCCCACTGTCTCAAGTTGCACGATTTACCAAGGGTTTAAAAATGGTTTTCTTAACCATGTGCCTTAATCATGTGCTTTCTAATATTCCATTTCATCCTTGTTCACAGTTTTCGGGAGAATCTTCAAAATTTTCTCTAACTGTTCTCAAATATTGAACCCTTAGAAAATCCACAAAACCTTCCCAAAAACCTTCCAAACCGTACCCAACATCTTTATACACATAAAAAGGAATAAATAAGGGTCACATACCTAAAACATGTGTGAGTAAAACCATACTTATATATATCATACTATAAAATATTTACTTCTTACATTTTATTACTTTTTTATTAACAATTTCTTGTTAAAATCATGTTTCGGATAATTACTACTTTATTTTTTGTGTAAGTTTTTTTTTGTTATATTTTTACCTATAAATTTGATCAAGGTACCATATTATCAAAAATTTAAACCTCATATAAATATAATAATAATATATATATATATATTCAATATAAATATTTAGCTAGATTAATGTATAAAATTGAAGAAGATAAAATGAAATTCATTGTACTTGGAGACGGTTGGTCGTACATACGCATGAATGTCGTTTCCATTTTCAAGACAAATTAAAAAAAAGGTAAATAATATATAAATATTAAAAAATAATTTTTATGTTATATATATATCACATATTTTTATTTAAACCTATCCTTTTTACTATCCATTAAAAGCTTATGGGAAGAAGAAATCACTTTGCTTTATGAGGCGGTAGCCAGCGGTATACAGGAACGACGTTATTGTATTCCAAAAGAATGGAAATTATGTAAGAATATGTTATATTAGGATTTGGAACACATAATAATATCCTAAATATCATATAAAAACAATAAATCCATCATTATATCTTGATTTTATAGGTGGCGATGTAAAATTAATAATATCGATTCGCGAGGCTTTCATCCACCATACACACAAATGATGATTTCATATCCTATTTGATGGAATATGAGAAGGATTTGGGATATTAATTTAATATAATAATATATAAGTATATGAAAGGTACTTAGGATATTATATCATCAATTTTTAATAATAATTTAAGGATGTGGGGTAAAAAATAAAATAGAAAGATATGTTAGGGACGTTACATCTTCTTCAGGCAACTTCTTTTGGTCTACACCAAATGGCTTAATAGGTTGGATTTATGAATAAAAAAAGGATTATAGAATTAAAGGAGGTAATTAAGTGAGTTATTTTTGAATTTATTTGATAAAACAAATTTTTTGGGAAGTGTGAATAGGAGAGTGGAGGGGGTGGCCTTCTATAAGTTAGGTGAGTGGCACACTTATAATAGTTGAAAATAAAAATTTGTACCCATGTTTATCTAATTAAATACGGATAAAAAATGTTCCATTAGTGATCCTATAAGATATAGTTTCTAAATGTTTACATAAAATGGTTGTTATATAAGTTTATAGGTTATTTTACACCTTATCCTTTTAGTTTAACCCCATAATAATCCCATTTTCTCTTTATCTGTGGTAATTAATTTTTATTATTTTCAAAATAAATTATGGTAAAAGATGAATTTTACCTAATTAGATAATAAAATTTATTTTTATTTCAAATATGTAATTCATTTTTCCAAATTCGATTTTAATAGTTTTAAAATTTTAATCTAAAATTAATCCAATTGACGCTCTGAGAAAGTGGTTTTCCAACGAAAAAATGTTCAAAAGTTTAAAAAGTTTTTATATAAAAATGAAATAGTAAATTCATTCTAATTTTCAAAATAGAATTTTTATTTATATATATATATATAATTTAACTTCTAAAACCATGTTAGAATGGTTTTTAGGATTGTATATGCTTTATAATAAATGATAATTATTTATAAAAACCCCTATTTTTTAATATTCATCGAAAAACAATTATCAAAAAATTATTCCAAATTTACCCTATGATAATTTTGAAAATATTATTTAAAAATGAATTTCATTTTAAAAAATTCATTTTATAATAGTGAAAAATAATAATTTTAAAATAATTTCACAAATATGGGGAAAACATGTTTTTATAATAATACCATTTTTAATTATAAAATTTGATTTATACTTATATCTTTTATTGAAACACTTAAGATTAATGTTAAACATTTTATTTAATATAAAATATATAACTTTGATTAAAATAATTCACCAAAATTTATTTTCTTAAATTTTTTAGGTAAAACACATTTGTGCGCATAAAATAAATTTTTTAGAAAAAGATTTTCTTTGTTTTCAAATGGTTTTTATTTTCATTTAAAATTGGTGTGTCAATAAAGAATTATTTATATATAAATGTTTAAAACATAAATTTACATAATTTAGTTAATCATATTGATAACCTTCATTCAAATGGTTAGGTGATAACTATCATATTAAATAATAATATTTTAATAGTATTTCATGCTTTGTGTAAACTCATTACTGTGTGTAACATAAAATATCAAAAATATTAAATTTATTTGAAAACAAAATCACCAAATCTTGAGTTATTACATTATACCCCACTTAAAATTAATTTATCCCTAAAAATTCATCACTTTGGTAACAAAAATTATGAATATGTCTACCTCATTACAACCTCAGGTTCCCACATAGCTTACTCGTTCTTGTTGTTTTCCCACAAAACATTGACAATTTGAGTTGTCTTGTTTCATCACACATTCTCTATATGATCCAAGATCAACAAAGGTTGTTCCTCAAAAGAAAGATCATTATCAAGAAGTATGAACTCTAAGTTTATTATATTTGATAGATCAGTATTTACTTCCTTGGGAAATATACATAGAACCCACCATAAACCTAAGAGAGGTTTAGTGGAAGAACTAATTGAAAGGCTACTATCCTGATAAAAAAGTAATTTCAAAGTTTTTGATATACTTATAAATTATTTTTCCTTTATAACATAATGATAATTTCATCCTTTTTTTTCTTCAATAACTTTCAATTTCATCTATTATTTTAAGAAATTAAAATTAATTTTTTTAAGCCTAAATCACTATTGGATCAAAACATCCATAAAAGAATGGTAATCTATTCCTTCTTTCTCTTATTATAATCAAAAATATAATTGTTATAATGGGTCATACAATAACACCCAAAGTTCAACTTAATCCATTCCATAAATATTTAACCTCAAGGCCCATGTATGTCGGACCAAAATTGAAATCCAAAAATTCATAAATAAGGTCACTAAATTTCAAAAAATAACTTAACATTAATACCCCTAATATCATAAAGTAGCACTTAATTTTCACACACCAAATATGTGAATACCTTACTCATATATTTTGATAAAACATGGTAATAACTATAATTACCATAAAACCTTAATGAAAACATGCATACTTTCATATTACTTGAATATAACCTTTGATTATTGATTTTTTCCAATAAATCCAATAATGTTGTAAACTCCATCAATTATAACATAGTCCAATTTTTTGAAAAATAATTAATTATTTTGAAGGTAATTAGTACTATTCAATTTACTTTATCCATACCAATCATATATTTATCCAAGTATCATTATCTCAACACAAGGAACACATTAAGGGTTATATTTCCCTTAACCATGTGTTTTTTTTGAAATATCACATTTATATTAAACAACATTTTTAGGTCATCAGTACCATTCAACATATTCTTGAAAATCCTTAATGAAAAACTTATACTAAAAAATACTTATATATTTCATGATTCATATAATATAATTATTTAATTACACAATATAAACACTTCAATAATTCTAATTCATTCTTAATCCATTAATTGGGATTTATCATCTTATTCTATCATACCTCCTTCCTTTCATATTTCATTTGAAGTCTTTTCATTATCAAAAACAAACTCTTTACAGCAACCCCCATTTTTATACCCTTCCTGATATTTCCCCCTAGGATAATGATTTTTATAATTCTAATACTTTACATAGTTAAAACGTTAATCTTTTTATAATACCTTAGGGAAACCAATAATCACATCCATTGCAATAACTGGACTTTTGATTTTTTCAAAGAAATTAATATCTTTTTTCCCATCTCCTCAACACATTAAATGTCTTATCTTCCCATTGATACATTAAAATTAGTTATTTTCACCACATTATCACTTATAAAAAACTTAATTTTCTTTCCTCTATTGCTACACTACCCTAAAACTCAAGGAACTTTGTCATTATCTTCTTTTCCGAGTCTTATTGTTGGTTAAGGTGTATGTTTTTAATCATATATCATGATAATTTATTATTCATAATCCCAATATCCATCACTCTAATCATCATCATTTTTTGTTTCTCATAAACACATTGTCTATAACATTCAACATTTATCTAGTTGCTTTTAGTTCCCACCATTTAATAACACCAAAAAACATAGTGTGAGAAGAAATATTTATAGTGGGAAACCACATAAGCCTGAAAAAAACGTATAGGATGTCTAAATCATGAAATTTTATTTTCAATCTGTGAGACCTTAGGCTTATCCATGGCCATTTGTGGTCATTATTTAAATCCTTCATAATGGTTTGTAATGATTTTATCAATTCCAAAATAATTTCCAAGGGGAGTGACTAACCAGGTGTGCAGCAAGGCCCATTTTCAAGTAACAGGCTACACATGAGTCAATACCAATGTCCCTTTTCTATATTTACTACCTATAAGTACATATGTTCCAGAGAAGAATCCACTTGTAGTATACATAAAAGTATGAAATTTTATGGAAACCACTCACTCTATCCTTTACCAAATTCTAGGAAATTTTCTGATACATTGAATCATCCTTAGACATATCCTCAGACATATCCCTAGACATATCTTTAAACATATCCCTAGGGATATCACTAAACATTTCTTATCCTAGTTTCAAAAGGTTAAATAAACCCTTCTATAATACTAGTTGTTAATACCCCAAACTTATCATATATAAATATTATGTCTTAATAGACAAATATTCAATACATTACATAATGATCCATGTTACAATCCTTTAGGTCATTTACCTTTGGAAACTATGACACCTAAAAAACCAGTCTATAAGTGAGCTATTTCATCAACCAATATTTTATTTATATCTCCCACCCTTATTAGAAATATCATACATAATACCTTTCAACACAATAAAAGTAAAGGAAACATAAGAATCAGTGATTTTAGATTCTTGGTAATGGTAAAAAAAGGGAGATAGAAATATATCATGAGCCTAAGGGTATGATAATAGGATAATGACATTTGAAAACCATACCTTGCATACCAAATATAATAAACTTGAGACAAGGAATAAATCTTGGAAGTTCATAAGATATGAATCATTATGGAATCAAATAATGTGAACCATGAGAATTTAGCATTTCCATATGGAATAGATTTTTGACATACACAAAAGCATAGAAAATAATTTTCTTAGTAGTTCAAGGATCGTTTAAAAATACATCATAGTGGAATGGGTCCACTCCCCTAACCATCAAATAATTAAAGAGTAACTCCTAAGATTATTATAGTGGATAGATTACCTTACCAAAATGGGTTCACTCCCCATTCTATTCATCATTATATCATGGTATATCTGCCATTACCCAATGAATTTGAGGGAGATATAGGTCCCACCCTTCTTAGTTATAACGTTACCACTAACCTTTGTTATAACATAACCACAATCATAGAATAACAATCATACATATGTGTTCAATAAGATCATAAATCATTCATCATATCAGAACCGATGAAAATAAATATGATTCATGTGACATTCATCGTATCCAAAATCATAAAAATAAACATGATTCCTTAAAAATTTCATCATAGAATAACCTATGGAAGACAATCATATTTCACAATAATTTCATTATTTCATCATAGCATAACCCATGAAAAGTTAATTAGGTTTAATAAGCATCATTTAATCATAAACATAAACCATTCATATAAATAATAAGAACGGTATACTCAAATCATATCCCTATTAAATCATATGTGACTTCAAAGGATGTCATCTCAAAAGAAAAATTATTTTGAAATATCACATGGAACATTTATGGATAAAAATATCCTTTCCACTTTCAAAATAACTTTTTAAAACATAAAAAATTTCAAAATCCTTTTCATTAAAAATAACCTTGTAACTTATAAAGGAATATTTAAAAATCATTTAAACAATTTCTTGAGTAAAATGTCATTTCCATTTTAAAAATCACCTTTTAAAACATCAAATATTTTTAGAATACTTTTATTTAAAAATTTACTTTGAAACATATAAATTAATTTTTAAAACAATTAGTTGGTTATTATGGTGTAAAATTCCATTCATTTCAAACTCATTAAAACAATTATTCCTTCGACATTTTCAGAAAAATCAAAATTGGCCTCATTTTGAAGATGAAATGATGATTCTTTTTAAAAAATTAAATATTCAAAAAGGGTAAAAACATATTTCATAAATCATCTTCAGAATTTTAAAAATATTTTAGAAATAATTTTTTAAAACACTTTTATAAAACATTTTTTTGGAAGAAAAAGGATTCTTGACCGATGAGAGAAACAAATTCTACCTGAATGGACCAAAGGCCTTATTTTTTATTTTATTATGGATAATTTCCCTTTTAAGTGTTGAAGGGGAACTCGTACATGTACCTTAGGCCCAAGGCACAAGGCCCGACATGACTTTAAAAACATGACCCGAAGGCCCAGAGGCATACCATGCCCAATACATGACCCGTAGGCCCAACTCACTGGAACTGACCCTCCCTAACATCTATATCATTGATCGTCTAGCTCCCCACCTTACATTGATGATCGTCTAGAATTTACCCATACAAAGCTACATGGTGCCTAATTCCAATGGTGGTTTCCATACCCTCTAATTCTTCCAATCTGGTTAGCTCTACTTCTGGTGACTGCTATTCTTGTTGATCTGATCCTCTTTTGGGGCCTTCTCTGTGTGAATCGGGCTTCTCCATGGTCTTAATGGCCTGAAGGCCCTGTGGCCCGAAGGCCTTTGATGGCCCGAAGGCCCTTGAGACCCATAGGCCCAAACCTTTATTTAATATATCATACCATATACTACTTACTTTTGAACTTTTATTACCTATTTATTAATAATTCCTTATTAAAATCAAGTTTAGATAATAACCACTTTATTTTTCATGTATGTTTTGAGTTTTAATTACGGGTCCTCATAATTTGATCATGGTTCCATAATATTAAGAATTTTAAAAATTATATAAATATTAAATATATTTATTAATTATATGTTTATATTATTCTATAAAATTTAGATATATAAAATGAAATACATCATTCATGGAGATGGTAGGTTGTACGTAGCATGGGTGTTGTTTCCATTTTCTTGATGAATTGAAATAATTAAATATAATTAATATATTACCAATAAAAAATAATTTTTATTTCGTATATATATCACATGTGTTTATTTAAATTTATACAAATTACATTCCATGTAAATCATATGTGAAGAACAAATCACATTTCTTTTTAAGGCGGTGGTCCATCATATACATGAATGACATTTTCATATTCTTAAAGAATAGAAAGTAAGAATTAGTATATGATATCAGGTGTATAGAGGAAAAATAGTGTAATAAATATCATATATATTTAATAAATCCATCATTATATCCTTTTATGAGGGTTGGGGATGTAAAACTAATAACATCAGTTCGTGAGGTAGTATTCAGACATATACATGAATGATTATTTTTTATTCAATTGAATGGAAGAAGATAAGGATTGATGTTATGAAATTAACATAAAAAATATAATTATATTTAATATAACGATTTTATTATATCATTATGTATTAATAATAATTTAATTATGTTGAGGAATAAATAAAATAAAATGCTTAGTTACGGATATTACATGTTCATCAAACAACTTCTTTTGGTTTGCACCAAAATTCTTCTTATGTTATATTTTTGACCAAAATATGGATCCAACGATGATATTATGGAATTAATTAACTTATTTTGGAATATATTGGATTAAACAAAGGATTTTGAAAGTGTGAAGAGGAGAGGACATGGTGGCCTTTTATAAGTGAGGAGAGTGGTACACTAGTGATTTTTTAAAATAAAAAGGTGTATCCAAATTTTTACAAGACACAAGGCTCCAAAATGGGACATTATATATAATATAAAATATAATTTCTAAATATATACTTAAAATGGGTGTTTTAAAAGTTTCTAGATCATTTTATTTCATATCCTTTTAGTTTACCCCTAGTAAACACATTTTCACATTAACTGTAGTAATTAATTATTTCTATTTTTACAAATCATTATAGAAAAAATTAATTTAACCATATTATATAATATAAATTATTATGAATTTAAATATTTAATCCATTTTTCCAAATTTAAATCACATAAGTGGTAAAATTAAATTTGAATTCAATCCCTCGTACAAGATAAGAAAGTGGTTTTCTGAAGTGACAATGTTCAAATGTTTTAAAAGTTTTTATAGAAAAATTAAATATTATACTGATTTTTTTGACCTAAATAGGATTAATATATATATATATATATATAATTTAACTAATTTAACTTTTAAAACCATGTTAAAATAGTTTTTTTATTTTTTAATTCTTTAAAAGAAATGACAATTCTTAATAAAACCCTATATTTTTCATTATTCATCAAAAAAGATTTCTCCTCAAAAAATTATCTAAAATTCACCCAAAGATAATTTTTACATTATGATTTTAAAACTTAATTTAATTTTTTAAAATAAATTTTCTAAAATTGAAATAAAAAATTAAGCATGAAAAAAGTGACAAACCTCTTTT
This sequence comes from Viscum album, assembly GCA_963277665.1. Taxonomy (NCBI): domain Eukaryota; kingdom Viridiplantae; phylum Streptophyta; class Magnoliopsida; order Santalales; family Viscaceae; genus Viscum; species Viscum album. The sequence continues at coordinate 1,764,832,946 of OY728121.1, read as the reverse complement.
TAGAAAAATACAGTATTTAATTGTAAATTTGATTTATTTTTATCTATTATCTAAAAAATACATAAGAATAATGTTAAAATTTTTAATTAATATATAATATATATATTTCATTAAAATAATTCAAAAAAATTTATTATTTTAATTTATTTTTTTAAAACTCATTTGTGTAAAAAATAATTTTTCAGAAAAAAAAAGTTTTTATATTTTCAAATGGCTTTAATTTTCACTTCTAATTTATTAGTAAGAAAGTAATTATTTGTATATAAATTCATAAAATATATATTATTATAATATATTAAATTCTATTCGTATCCTCCATTCCAACAACTATGAAATAACTATCATATTAAGTAAAAATATTTTAATAGTATGACATGTTTCTTTTAAACTCGGTGTTGCGTGTAACACAAAATATCAAAAAAATTAAAATTATTTAAAAAGAAAATTCAAAAAATATTTGGGTGTTACACCCACCATAATTTATATTATTCAATAACAATATGCCTTTATAATTTTTCATGATTTTATAAAATAAGATCTTATTCCTTTTCTTATAATAATTTTTCATTTTCAAGATTTTTCAACGAAAAGGTTTTTTTCCCTTATTTTATTTGAGCATAAAAAGTTCTTATGAAGATGGGTTCAGAAGAATATTTTTTGATTTTTTATGATATAAATTCAATATTTTATGTGTTTTATTTATGAAATAGTTATTTTACATTTTTTATGATAACAATGGAGCCCGATATATCTCAAGATGATGTGTGATCTTGATACACCTCTCCAATGCATTAAGTAATGATTTGATCTCTGATAATTATGTTGGAATTAAATGGTATGTTATTTCATTTATAATGGATCTTGTAAGGTTTCTATGATGATGATGTACCAAGATACACACATTGTTTTTCTATTCTTCCAAATAGATATCGAAATTGTTCGATTTCATAAGGTAAGTGAATGAGCTCATAATTTAATGAATATTTTATAACCCTTTTATGGGTGAAAGGTTTGTTTTTTAAGAAAAAGTTTCATGACTTCTCATACATTCCAAAAAATATCAATGACTTTTTTACCTTTCTATTTTTTTAAAATATGTTTTATGAAAACATTTTTAAAAAAATGGTTGTAATAATTATTAATTTAATTGGTTTCTGAGAATAATTGTTGTTATGAAAGAATATTAAACATTCATGTGGGTTTTAATTATTTTCAGATTTACTAATTGGCTAATTTCTATTTTATATACCTTTTTGATATTTTTATATTCATTACATGTTTTAAAATTTTTTTCACAAGGCCTCAAGAAGAGAATTAAATCATATGAATTCAACCTCAGAGAATGGAATTTAGACTTGAATGGAGAAAATGCATCATTTAAAATAATTTATTTATATTATGGTCAAAATTAAAGTTTGGATGAAAATTAATTGGCTTTTTATGTAAAGGTTTTTCCTAATTCTATAAAAACATTAATCTAAATTTTCTTAGTAATTTAAGTGACTCAATATTTTTATTGATGTTTTATTTATAGAATGCTTAAATTATATCACATCTATAAGTATAAAAGATAATATATAAAAGATATTATTTTAGCACTATATTCGGTCATGAGGGCCAGGGTAATTATATTTGGTATCAAATAAAGGGATTTTAAAACTTTAGATATTAGGAAGCTATCAAATTAAGATAATTTAAGTGTTTTAGATACCATGATTTTTTAATAAGTTTATAGTTGATCAAAATAATAAAGACATAGATACCACCTTTTGAGGTTTTATGTGATGCGAATTTAAAATTATTAAGGATATTTTTGGAGACATTTATTGGGGTTTAGAAAGAATTCATAATTAATTTATATATATTTATTTATTTATTTAACCCTTAGATTATCATGTGATTCACTATGATAAATATTTCATAATAATGTTATTGAATTTTTTATATATGCTACATATAACCTTCAGGGTTTTACATTCTTTAATGTTAAGGTAATTTTGGTTAATTTTGAAAAAGGATAATCATATTATTGGGAACAATATATAATTATGGTGAATGGAAAATTAATGCAAGTATGTAAATTTATTTGAGAAATAAATATTGGGTAATATTTTGGAAGCATATATATTTTTGTTGTGGATTTATGGTGATTCAGGTTATTTATGAAAGACATTTGAAAATATTAGAAAATATATGAATTGGGAATATACATTTTTTTATGTGAATTATTGTTTAATTATTATTTTTCAGAGATAAATTTTTTATTCATCATGGAAAAATATGTGATCAAATCTTTCCAATATTTGTTTTTAAATTTGGTCTCAAATATTTTGACGAGTATTAAGGTATGTTATTTTTGGAATGATATAAGTTTAACTTTGGGTTTTATTTTTGAGTTTATAATGATTAATTTATTATTTCATCATATAAAGGTTGATTTATATTTTATATTATCTTAAATTTTTTCAACCATTATTTTCGTTAATGGATAGAAACATGGGAAATAAGTTACCATAATTTTATGGATCTTGTGGTTCATTAAAGGATAATTTTACTACTTCAGGAATTAAAATGAACAATTTTTACTTATCATTTGTAATATTAAATTAATAAGAGGAAAAATAATAATTGAAACACAATCTAGGGATGTAATTATGGAAAGAAATCAAGTAAGTATATTTTCTTATATTCTCTATCTCGATGGTTAGAAGTGTTACTCAACAAAAGGGATGAAAGATAAACCTATCAAGTCATATCAATCTTATATAAAGTTATGATTTTGGAAACTCATTCACAAGTATGGTTTGGAAATATTTAAGTAACAAAGAAATTATATAACATGGTAAGATTTATATTTGGTTTTATTTACTATGTAATGATAGAAAAGTGGTGGTGAGAAAAAATTAAAATTTGTGAAGATGTGATTTATTTATGGTGGGAGAATATAACACCATAATATTTTAGTTTATAAATGACATTATGTTTGATTGTGTATACCACAAACAATTCCAAGATTAAAACAAAATGAAAAATACTTTTAAAATATTATTATTTAAATGTGACTATTATAGCATAGTTGTTAAACTAGAGGATATGAATAGTAATAACCAAAATATGAAATATATGTAGAAAATTTTTCATTAATTAAATTATACAAATTAATTCCTAGGAAATAATAACTCTGTTTTAAATAAAATCATATAAGATTAAAGAAGAAATTTTTTGAAAAACAATTTATGTGCATAATTTATTTTATATCAATGTTAATTAATTTAATCATTATAGATGAATGATTTTAATTAATTTAGAATATATTTTATTTAATATAATAAATTAACATTTATCTAATGATGGTTTCTTGAAAAGTAATGAGTATAAACTCATTTTGTACTTCAAAAATGGTTTTTATTTCATTTTGTGCATATATATTATGATTAATTTCTAGCACTTTTAAAAATTATATTTTATAAAATGAAATAATTTATGAAATTATCATGTCAAAATAAACTTAATATTAATTTTTTGACTTTTAAAAAAAATTATTTATTAATTCAATAGTGTAAAATAATGATTTTTCAAATACTATTTCTTTTATGACATTATAATGATATAAGAAAGACTTAAAAAGTTATGAAGACCTTTTAAAATATAAAATAAATATTTATTAAGTAATATAGTTAATTTAAAAATATTAATTTGAATTTATAGGACTATGATTTTGATTTTAGAAATCTAAATAATGTTTTTATTCAAATAAAAAACAATTTTAGTTATTTTATTTTATTTGAGTAATCGCATGGTTAAATTCAATTTTGGAAGAGTTTTAAAGTGACATAATTATTTTTGTATTAAACATAATCAAATTAATACCATTTTAATAAAAATTATACTTTATTTTTATATAAATTCATTTTTATTCTTAAAATGCATTTACCTTAAAACTATTTTTTATTTTATTCTTAACACTTAAATTAAAATTATTTTAAAACACTTAGATAAATTTATTCTTGAAAATTTAATTCAAGATTTAGAATCATCATATTCAAATTTATCAATGGGTTCATTTTAATTTTTATCTATAATGAATTTAAATCATGGTAAAAATGTTTCCACCTGATTAAAGGGTAAAACTGGTTATTTTTTTATAAAACTTTTTGATGAGTTTACAAAATTTCATCTCATATTTTATTATATGGGATGATTTTAAAACTTATCACATTAATATCTGAATTTAAGGGATTTTTCCATTTTAACTTGAATAAATCATTTATAATATTTAAAATTTAAGGATATATAAAAGTGTGTCACTCCCCACACTTATAAAAAGATATCTCATATCATCACTTACTCCCATAATTTGAGCACTATAGCTCAATATCTGACCAAATACCTCCCTGTATCCTATAGATATCTTCCTCCTCAAATACCAACCTATAAGTCTTAACATGTAAGACAATGGTGGTTTTCCAAAAAATTGGTGTTAAATAATGTACACTATGAGTCAAGACTCAAGGTAAGTATTTCTAGTATAAATTTCTTTTTTTATACTTAATCCATTTTCACTACATGTTTTGTTTTTTGTTGTGTTTTAACTACCATAAATATGTATTTTATCATTAATTTCCGTAAAACTTATGTTTTTTACAAATAGATTTAAAATATATCCTTCAATTACAATTTAAATCAAAAGTTAACAATGTTGCAAAGAGTTTTTCTTTAAATACTTATTTAAAATGTTTTTGCAATTTTCCTTATCCATCCATTTCCACCATATCCATGTTTCAAAAAATGTTTCAATAATTTAAATATAATACTCAAATTTATTTTTTTAATTAATTTTAAACTTTCTTTGACAGTCATTTTAGACGTTTAAAAAAGGATTATTTTTAACCTTTTCAAAATAGGTTATTTTTATAAATTGTGAAAAAAATATCCTTTATTAATGTTTATAGAATGAATGGATTTCCTCACCATAATGTTTTTTAATATTTAATAATATTACTCTACAATTTTTAAAGTTATTTCCAAAGAATATAATATTATATTTCCCCTATTAATTTTTCATTTTGAAGAGTTTTCAAGTAGAATTTATATTTTAGTTTTTTTAAATAAAGACCAAAAGTTATTATGTATATGGGTTAAAAATAATATTTTGTGATAATTTTTATTTAAATAAAATATTATATATATTTTATTTATTATATGGTTCTTGGATATTTTTTAAGATGTTTTTTTAGCCTAATATATATCATAATGATGTATGTGCACTATATAACCCTTTAATGCATTAGGTAATGATTGTTTCTTTGAGTAATATAATTGGAATTAAATAGGTAGGTTATTTAATTTATATGTGCTCATTTAAGGTTTCAATGATGATGGTTTACCTGTATACCTTCATAGTTATTCCATGGTCAAAAATTCATTTGTATGGAAATCATTTTATTTCACATGGTAAGAAAATGAGCACAATATTTAAGGAGTGTTTTTTACCCATTTTAAGGGTGAAAGATCAATTTTTCAAGGAAAATTTTACATGAGTTCTAATTATTTCCAAGAAACCTTCATGAATTTTTTTTCCATTTATATGTTCTTAAAATATGTTTTATGAAAAAAAACTAGGCAAATGGTTTTTCTATTAATATAAAACTGGTTATCAAATAATAAAGTTTATTATATAGAAAGGAAAACATTCTTATAGGTTTTCCATATTTTCAAATGGAATAACAGGTTAATTCACATTTTATATCCCTTATTGAGATTTCTATAATAATACTATGTTTTCATAAAACAATCATAGGGCCTAAGGATAATTAAGAACTCATAATAATTTTATCTATAATTATATAAGTCGGCCTTGAATAAAGAAAATATATTATTTATAATAAATTACCTATATAGTGGGAACATTCTATTAAGAGGATAAAGTAATGGGTTTTTTATGTAAATCATTTTCCTAATTATATAAAACTCTAAACCTAAAAGGTCCTTGGAATTTAAGTGACTCAATATTTTTAATTGATGTTATATTTATGGAAGGTTTAAATTGGGTCACATCAGTTGGTATCAAGGCTCGTATGTAAAGGATATCTTTTTTTCAATGGATCTAGACATATGGGTTTGGGTAATTATAATTAGTATTAAAGAAATGTTTTAGATAACAATAAATGTTATGAAGTTATAAAATAAGTATATTTTGAGACATTTAGATACAATTATTGGCTAATAATTATAAGACTGAATAAAAGGTTAAAGGAATAGATAGCCCTTTTGGGGCTTTATGTGATGTATTTTAAAGATGATTATGAATATTTTGGGAGATATTTATTGGATTTAGGAATAATTCATGGTAATATATAACCCTAATGTTTATCATGTTATTTATTATAAATGATAATTGAAAAGAATATACATTTATTTTGTGTGAATTTTGGTCAATTATTATTGTCTGTAGATAAATGTTCAATTTATATTGGAATAATAGGTTGTCAAATATTTCTAGTATTTGGAATTCAATTTTGGCCTGTCATATTTTGAATATTATTAAGATTAATTTTTGTGTGATGATTTAAATTAAACTTTGGGAGTTATTGTTAATGTTTTTAAAATTAATATATTATTTATTTATATGAAATTTTATTCATATTTGTGATTATCTTAACTTGTTCTAACCATTTTGATTTTGGTTAATGAATAGAAAATAGATAAATACTTATCATCCTTTATTGGATCTTGTGGTCCATTAAACTATAATTTTAGTTCTTCAGGCATGAAAATTTCATAATGGTTATACGTAATTTATAATATGAGATGAAGAAGTGGTGAAAACCTAATTGAAGTACAACCAGAGGATTAATTTTGAAACAAAATCACATATTATATTTTATAATATTCTCTATTTTGATGATAAAAAAGCGCTCCTTAACTCAATGGAGAGAAAGATAAATCTATCGAGCCTTATAAATCTAAGATCATGTTGTTATTTTGGAAAATAATTCGTAAGTATGGTTTTCGATATGTTTAAGTAACTTAAAAATTACTCAACATGATAAAATCTCTCTCATATTTTATATACTAACTCATTATACGCTATTTTTTGTAAAACCAAATTAAAAAATTTTATGATGAAATTTCTTTATTTTGAGGAGAATGTAACACCCTAAAATTATAGTTTTCATATAATACTATTTTCAATTTCAAGTTCCACCCAAAATATTGAGCATAAAACGAAATGTGATATACTATCAAAATAATATTATTTAAAATAGATCATTATAACATAAATATTGGATTAGTGGGTATAAAAAGGAGTTACTGAATTTTGAAACATATTTAGAAAATTTTTAGTTAATACAAATTTATTAATTAATTTATAGGGAATATTAAATCAATTTTAAATAAAATAATATGAGATTAAATGAGATACCTTTTAGAATACTTATTTTTGTAAGAAATGTATTTTTTATTAAAGAAAATTAAGTCAATCCCTATATATTATTTATTTTAATTAAATTTATAGATCATATATTTAATAATAACAATTAACATTCATTTAATTGTCAATAATATATAAGGAATGTGTTTACTTTATACTTCAGAAATAAATTTTCTTCAAACATTATTTTATTGTATTTTGTTTTTGGATATTATGATTAATTTATACCATTTTTTTAATTTTATTTGAAAACATGGAATTTTTTTTGAAATTATCATTTGAAAAAAATATTAAGATATATTTTTGGTATTTTTCATAAAATAATTATTTTTGAGTGAATTGTGAAAATACCGATTTTTCAAATATTGTCACTTTTGTGACATTATTAATATATATGAAAGACTTAAAAATTTATAAAATCTTTTTATTAGATCAAATATATAGTTATTAAGTAATATAATTCGTTTAAAAATATTATATTGAACTGAAAAGTCTATTCTTTTCATTTTATAAATATAAGAAATGTTATTATTCTAATAGAAAAAGAATTGGTTATTTTATTTTAATCAACTAATAACATGGTCCAACTCTATTTTGGAAGAGTTTAAAAATTACAAAAGTTTAATTTTTATTAAAAATATCCCTTTAATTTCATTTTTAATATAATTAAAATTGATTTTGAAATTTATTTATATTTATTCAACAAAGGAATTTTTCAAAATAGTAATTTTTCATTCTGTCTTTTACACTTATATTAAAATTAATTTTCACCACCTCATTAAATTGAATCTTTAAAAATAAATTATATATCCGTAATTAGTGTTTTAACATTTATTTATGGGTTCAATCTCATTTTTATTCAAAATTAATGGTAACTATGTAAAAAATAATATCATCGAGATAAAGGGTAAAATGAGTTATTTAGGTTTAAAAAATTATTCTATAGTCAGAAAATATCATCTTAAATATTATTAGATAAGATTATTTCTAGCCTTACAACCATAGTTTTGAAATTTTATTGATTTTCTAACACTTTAAATTGATTAATAAATTAATAATATTTAAAAGTTATGGATATTTACAAGCGGGTTTCTCCCCTCACTTATAAAAAGAGTACATCCTCACCTTAATTATTCACACAATCTAATCACTCCAACTCAGCAAGGATCTTCCAAATCCCTATATAACTTTCCTACCCAGTCCATGGTCATCCTAGTGTCCTGAAAAGACTAAATGGTAAGGATTTAAGGTGGGGGGATGTAGTTTTCTAGGTTTTCACCTAATTTGAGTGTAACTTGTTTTCTAAGTCTCAAGATATCATATCCCCTAAAGTTCTCGAATGGAAAATATACCAAATAAAGCGAAAATAAAAAAAATTATACATATTTTTTGATCTCATAATGTGGTTTTTTTCCTTGGAAAATATTTTGTGGAATTTCAATCTAGTTTAAATATAAGGGATATGTAATAACGAAAATCGTCTGAGGCATAAGTTGGAACACCAACCCATGAACCACCAAAATTTATTAATGAAAAAGAGTTTTAAAAAAGGAAATAACAAGTTAAAATGAACTTGGACCAATTAAGGAATTAAATATTAAAAGAAAAATTGGCAATGAATTTAATCAAAAGTACCATCCAAAAAATACGACTAAACATAAATTCAATTTCAACTTTAATGGAATCCAAGACAAGTTGTTGGTTAAGATAAGATATTAAAATTCCACTCTAGATTGCACTAATTTTCAAGTTACAATAACCACCATATTGAAAACCATTATTGTTATCCATTTATAGTAACATCCCTAATATGTGAACAACTTTATACAAACATCAGTGAAAATTGCCACCATCATCAAAAATATAATAAAACTTTTATTTGGAACCTACTAATTGAATTAATCAATGTTTTCATGCTAAAAATTTTAATTTTCAACTATAAATAAGTAATAAAACTCCACTTTTTAATAACTTAAACAAAATTCATGAAGAAACATCCTATAATCAACGGACTCAACCACAAAAACTCCAATGATGTGTCATGATATACAAGCTTGATATGTTGGCATTAATGATAGACTCTAACAAAAATCAGCACTATGTATTCTTGATAATTAAAATAGAAATATAAAAATCTATTCTTTTTTTAGTCCAGATACAAGAGATAATACAATTCCAAGAACAACCATTAAGATCATCAACAGTAGAGAAATATCAAGCACATCAAATCCACCTCTAGTATGTGTCAGCAAACAGATCCCTTGATAATAAAAACAACCTCAACCAACAAAGGAACCAAACAATACCAGATATAGTTTTCCTTTAATAGGCCATAAAATCTACATTATAATAAAAAATCCAATACTAAATTTTCAAATACAAGGATCACCACAGAACTACCACAAATTGAGTCAGGGGAACTATAAGGAGTTTAGGGGTGAATTCCATGTTAGAGGGACCTAAAATGAAAAATGAAGTTATTCCCAAATAAGGTGAAGATAATAAAAATCAATATTTTTATCAAGTTTATATTCTATTTTCATGAATACGCTCTTTACAATTATAGTAATCGTATGTAATTGTCTCTTTACTAGGACACCATTTAAAATCCAACATTTCTTATCCCTTGACTAAGGGATAATATTATTCCTTAAATCATTCCCTAATAAAATGAGTAGTTATTAGTAATAAAATAATATTCTATATATTATTCATTGGATTATGAGGAAGATTCCTCAAAAACTTCTGACTGGGAAGGGATGTTTGTTCTCTCTAAGTAAATCCTTGAGGATTTAGTGACTATCTTTCTCTTCAATATATAATAATCTATGTGTTCCAAATTATTTATATTTTTAGAGTAATAAATCTATAAATCCCTAATATTTTAAAATAAATCCATGTTTTATAAATCATAAAACATGCAACACCGATATTAAACAAACTGCAACATATTATTAAAATACTATTATTTAAAAATGAATGTTTTAAACTAGGAATTAAATTGGAGGGCATGAATATTATTAACTATATTATTAAATATATATATATAATGGTTCTAATAAATATATATTTATTTTTAAATAATTTAAAAATAAGCACTCAATTTTAAAAAATATGTTTTCTTCAAAAATTATTTCTATTGGTTTTGGTAAGAAAATATTATAATTAATTTTTAAAAGTTATAAAAATTATATTTGATAAAATTAAATTCATTTTTTAATTAATCATATAAAATTTAACCTTGGGTCAAATTTTTTGTATTTTTTAAAAAATATTGATTTTTTAATGAATAGTGTAAAATACCAATTTTTATAAAAGTGGAATTTATTTTAAATAAGTAAATTAAATGTAATTCTATTATTTTAATTTGATTTAAAATACAAAATAAGTATTACTTATTTATGTCACGACCCATCCCCTGGGGCCTGTGTCATAACTACCCCAAGCTCGCCTTCCATAGGCTAGGGGTTGGCGACTAGCACCAAAGGCGTAAATCCCTATAACTGGGAAGGAATTTCCTTTATAAAACTTGAACACACACACACAACCAGAGTACAAGCGGAAGCAAACACTAAGTAAGCAGTATAATAAGTGTGCTGAAAGTACAAAGGGGCCGAAATACAATCCCAACAGTAAAGTACAAGGAAAGGACAAAACATTAGGAAGGTGTCGAGATGATCCTGGATCGTCCTCCAGAGTTCCTACCTAAAGGGTAGGTACAGATGGCCACCTCAGCTCTCCACGTCAGTCTGTCACCTCTGGGTATCGTCTCATCATGAAGTCCACCTCCGGGTACCGTCTCATCGTGAAGTCCACCTCTGGGTACCATCTAGCTCTACAAGCCTCAACCATGATCAGTGTTGTCCATCGTTTTCATCCAACACAACGAGGTGTGGGCATAGCCTGTGCAGAGGTGAGTATAACGATACTCAGTAGGGACCCTGAGACCCTCAAGGTCTCACTAAATCCAACAAGGATAAACCACAAAGAAGGATCTCAACAGATAATATTTACTTAGGTATATTCCCATACATATACCTAAGTTATCAAGTAACCCATATCGAACATGAGGTAAACACAAAGGTCAATGACTCAGCTCAAACCGGGATTTTTATTCACGATGACGAAAACACAGCTGCTAGCGAACTCCTCCTCTGTCGAGCGCAGTAGTCCTTCCACAACTCCCGGGATCCCCTCACTAACCTTAAACTACTGAGTTACTCCTCCTGTCGAGTACTGTGGGTCCGCCACCTCACAAAGTAGTGCTCCTCTGCCATGGGTCTACCACCTCACAAAGTAGTGCTCCTCCGCCACGGGTATGCCACCTCACAAAGTAGTGCTACCCCTCATAGCCTACAGAGTTACTCCTCCTATAGAGTATTGTGGGTCTTCCACCACACAAATTAGTTCTCCTCCGCTATGGTTCTGCCACCTCACAATGTAGTGCTCCCAACTGGGCTATACAAGTCACTCGGAATCGAATCGGACAAGCAGTCATCAGGTCTCAGCCAGCTACAAGGTCACCGTACTCCGTATGCTCATCTCCAGGGGGATCCTCTCCACGAGCTACTGGTCGATACCTCCAAGTGTCACATAATCATACGTGGAAGTATCTCTATGGATCGCCTCATCCTAGGGGTCTCAACGCAACAAACGGCGCGTCAATCGGGCGCCCGGTCTGTGAGTTATTAACAATTCTGATCCAGGGACCCGGTTGTATTTCGGGTACAATCCAACATGTCCATACTCCAAATGTGTCCAAAACTCAGGTGAAGTATGCCAAAAGAACTGTCTCATCAATTGGAATCCAACGTAGTCGACGATACGTCAATCGGACGTCCGGTCCTCAAGTTATAAGTGTTTCCGCTCCAAGGGCCTGGTTGGTTTCGAGTTCGAACCAACCCATCCATACCCAAACTTCACCGAAACATTTAGTGTAAGATACCAAAACGGCTGTCTCGATCCAAGGAATCCTACTCAACTGACAGTGTGTCAATCGGAGGTCTGTAGCTCATGATATGTTTGTTTAACCGAAACGGTCTGAAAATAGGGGGTCTAGGCCCGATCCGACCCGGCCCAACACCCCCTGGGTCGGCCCAAACCGGGTTGACACGACTTGGGTCCAGGTCCGGCCCAGTAGGGCGCAGCCCGGCCCGGCCGGTGCAGCCCAACACTGTAGGCATGGCCCGGCCCGGCCGGCGCGACCCGGCCCAGTCCGCATGGCCCGCCCAGGCCCGGCCAGAGGAGGCTGGCTCAGCCAGTCGACCGAGCGTGTTGCACCGAGCGGGGGGCGCGACACCAGCTAATTGATACTGGTGGGCCCCGCTGGCACCGACCTGCCTCTCGGATCCCTCGCGTCCACGGGATCCATCGCACCACCACCGCAGCTGTTGCCGCGGTGGGTTTCCTCCGGCGGCGGCTTCTGCGGACCACTGGATGCGCTCTGGTGGTCCATTTCGCCCACCGCTTGTGCTTATGGCTCTCCCCAGACCCGTTCTTCACTGAAACAGCTTCCAAACTTCATTGCGGTATCGTTTCATTGTCACCCGTCAATCTTCACATAGAAAAACAGTCTGCGGAGGGTCGTCGGGCCATGTCTGCTCGTCTCGCGCCCTCCACGTTAGTTGATAGCAATAGGTCGGACAACAATGATATTCAATGACAAACGAGGAACATTTTTAATCAATTAAAATTGAACTTAATTCCCTACAATTTCCCTGTAATCAAATACTCCCAACTCGCAAATAAAATCATTCGTGGATCAACTTGATAATGAGTTGATCCGCGTTCTTTGTTTTAGAAGGGAAGAATCATGGGAATATAACATACTCAAATTAAACCCCTACCTCGAATAATTAACGTCGCATGTCGGGCGTCACGGAATATGGTGTCATGGGGAAAAGATTCGTTGGCAACATTGGAGTATATCCAAAGATGTGGTGTCATCCCTCTTGTCGCGGTGAAAAGAAAGTAAAGCACGTCTATCGTTCTTCATCGAGGGAGGAAGTCGTTCTTTGTGGATGAAGAAAGATCTCCTCTAATTCTCCCAAAATATTTTCCAAGACAATATTTCATTAAGTATCCTTATTTTAAAAGATCTCTATGCAATTCAAAATAAGTCAAAGTGGTGTGAAAAAAATAATTAATAAGGTTATTAATTACCTTAGTTGGCTTCATTAAGCTTGGGAGGTGGAGAGGCTCCCCTTTAAGAAGGGAAGTTGTCAACATTAATCAAGAGAATTTATTGGGGGTTTAAGGAGGTTTGGGAAAAATGAAAGGTTGGGGATTGTGTGGGACCCACCTCACAAATATCCTCACATGGGTAGTTAGGTGCTTAAGGGTCCCACCCCAACTCCCCCATGTAGGATATAACCACATTGGATATAAAATAAAATTGTTCCACAATTTTATTCACTTATTATTTAATCCACAAATTTCAACTTCTCCTCCCGTGAAAACACATCTACGGTAAAGGTCCCCATAAGAAATTACTGGCACTGCGAGTTCATTGGTGCCCTCAGATTTCTATTCCGAGCACCGGTTCAAAAGATAGAAAAAACTCACTCGTTTGTTCACTGAATATACCCGAGCTAAACTTCGGAAATTGATTCCGGGCACACCGGGCGTCGGAATCAAGTGTCATCAGAAGCTACAGACTCGTAAAATTCAAAAGAAATTAAGAAACAAATTTCCTTGAAATTTCCATGTCTTTACATTATTGTCACCTTAGGTCTTTACATCCCTATAAATATATAACACAAACTAGGGAAACTAAAGGAGGTACCGAGCATGCATCTGAGCCTCTCGCTCGCATGTTCTCTCCTGGAGGTTTTCGTGCTGCCAACAAAAGCTCACAAGAGGAATCGACCGTCCTCATTGGACCAACTCCTGTGGATCCTCAACCTCTACTGGAACCCGTGGAAGTCACCCCATAATCTATGTCCAACTCCCTGTGATCGATGTTGCGTGATGGGTCATGCATGTATCTCCTCAGCTGAGATACGTGAATGACGCCGTGCACCCGGTGCATCTGAGGTGGAAAAGAGAAGTGGTAAGCCACCTTTCCCACTTGGTTAGGGTCCTGGAAAGGTCCGATGAAATGCGTATATAACTTTCCACCTCAGCCAAATCTCCGTAGACCTCATTGAGGTGAGACCCATAAGAAGACGTGGTCGTCACCCTCAAACTACAGTGGTCTCATCTCCTATTAACATAGGACTTCTGTCTGCTTTGTGTAGTCTTCATCCACTCCTAGATGATCCTCACCTTCTCCATCGTAGCATGAACCATATCTGGTTCTACATGTGTTGAATCCATCACTATCCACAAAAGATATCTGAAACACGGCCAGCTGCTGTCTCACCTCTCCTAACAGCTAAATTCCTGATCTCCTACTAAGAGCATTTGCTACAACGTTCCCCTCCCCAGGAGTATAAACTATCTCGAAGTCACAGTCCTGGAGGAATTCAATCCATCACTGCTATCTCAAGTTCGTTTCCTTCTGAGAGAATTTACACCTGAGGGTCCCCACCCTTCCAGGCTGGAACTGAACCCGAGTCGGGTCGACCTAGTTCGGGCCGACCTAGGGGGTGTTGGGCAGGGTCGGATCGGGCCCATACCCCCTATTTTCGGACCGTTTTCAGTTAAACAGACATATCTTGAGCTATGGACCTCTGATTGATGCATCGTCTATTGTGTAGGATTTCATGGATCGAGATGGTATTTTCGTTATATTACACTCAATGTTTCGGTGAAGTTTGGGAACGACCGGGTTGGTTCGAACTCAAAACCAACCGGGCCCTTGGAGTGGAAACGCTTATAACATGAGGACCGGACATCTGATTGACATGTCGTTGACTATGTTGGATTCCACTTGATGAGGTAGTTCTCCTGGAATAATTCACCTGAGGTTTGGACTAAGTTTTAGTATGTCTAGGTTGGATTGTACCTAAAATCCAACCGGGCCCCTGGAACGGAATCCTTAATAACTCACAGAAAGGGCATCTGATTGACGCATCGTCTGTTGCATTGAGACCCCCAGGATGAGGCAGTACTTAGAGATACTTCCACGTGATATTAGGTGAAACTTGGAAGTATCGACCAGTAGCTCATGGAGCGGATTCTCCCGGAGACAAGCATACGGAGTACGGTGACCTTGTAGCTGGCTGAGACCTGATGACTTCTTGTCCGATTCAATTCGGAGCGACTCGTATAGCCCAGTGGGGAGCACTACTTTGTGAGGTGGTAGACCCATAGTGAAGAAGCACTACTTTGTACGATGGCAGACCCGTGGTACTCGACAGGAGGAGTACCTCTGTAGGCTATGAGGGGGAGCACTAATTTGTGAGGTGGCAGACCCATGGAGGAGGAGCACTACTTTGTGAGGTGGTAGACCTGCGGTACTCGATAGGAGGAGTACCTCAGCAGTCTAAGGTTAGTGAGTGGAACCTCAAAGTTGTGGCAAGACTACTACACTCGACAGAGGAGGAGTTCTCCAGCAGCCTTTTTTTCGTCATAGTGAACAAAAATCCGGGTTTGAGCTGAGTCATTGACCTTTGTGTTTACCTCATGTCTGAGATGGGTTACTTCATAACTTAGGTATATGTATGAGCATATACCTAAGTAATGGTTATCTGTTGAGATCCTTCTTTGTGGTTTTTACTTGTTGGATTTAGTGAGACCTTGAGGGTATCGGGGTCCCTACTGAGTATCGTTATACTCACCCTTGCACGGGATATTCCCGCACCTCATTTTGTTGGATGCAGATGACAGACAGCACTGATCGTGGTTGAGGCTTGTAGAGTTGGACGGTACCCGGAGGTGGACTTCACGACGAGACGGTACCCGGAGGTGACAGACGGACGTGGAGAGCTGAGGTTGCCATCTGTACCTACCCTTCAGGTAGGAACTCTGGAGGACGATCTAGGAGTAGCTCAACACCTTCTTGTTGTTTTTTCCTTTCCTTGTACTTTACGGTTGGGCTTGTATTCCAGCCCCTTTGTACTTTCAGCACACTTTATATACTTCTTAATCAGTGTTCACTTCCACATGTACACTGGTTGTGTGTGTGCCTGTCCACGTTTTATAAAGGCAATGCCTTCCCAGTTATAGGTATTTACTCCTTTGGTGCTATTCGCCAGCCCCTGGCCTATAGAAGGTGGGCTTGGGGTAGTTACGACATGGGCCTCGGGGGACAGGTCGTGACAAATTGCTATCAAAGGGAGGTTTGGGGAAAATGAAAGGTTGATATCGTGTTGGTCCCACCTCACAAATATCTACAAATGGGTAGTTAGGTTATTAAGGGTCCCACCCCAACTCCCCCATGTAGTATATAACCACATTAGATATAAAATAAAATTGTTCAACAATTTTTTTCACTTCTTATTTAATTCACAAATTTTAACTTCTCCTCCCGTGCAAACGCATCTGCGGTAAAGGTCCCCATAAGCAATTACCGGTGTTGTGAGTTCATCGGTGCCCTTGGATTTCAATTCTAAGCACTGGTTCAAAAGATAGAAAAAACATGCTCGTTCGTTCACTGAACGTACCCGAGCTAAACTTCGGAAATTCATTCTAGAAACACCGGGCCTCATAATCAAGTGATGTCAGAAGCTACAGACTTGTAAAATTCCAAATAAATTAAGAAAAAAATTCCCTTAAAATTCCTAGGTCTTTAAAATTTATATTTAATTCAATTAATTACATTTAAATCATCTTTATAATGACTGTTAGTATAATTTTATTATTTGGATTAAAAACACATTTTTCTAAAAAAAGTTTTAAAGTGCATACATATTCTCTATTTTAATTAATAAAGATAAACCATAATGATGAATTTTTTAAATGAAATTTATAGATTATATTTTTTTGGTGAATTTTCATTCATATAAATATTATGTCTTTTCATACAGTTATTATAAGATCATATTTTCCTTAGAAATGTATTTCTATAAAAATTGGTTTTCATCGCACTTCCGAGTTTTATTTTTAATTATGTTACACCAATTATGTGAAATAAATTTAACAAATTAGATTCTATATTTTTAATAATAAAAACTTTTATTATATTTTAATTTCAACTAAATGTTTTGTTTTAATGGATTTTAAACATTGTAAAAAAATAGTTACTATGCTAACATTTTAAAATAGTAAAAGTGAGTAACCCTAGTGTTAAAAATGATAAAATGTTTAAAACATATTTATTTTTAGTGTTAAAGGTGTGTATTAGACTTATCTATCATCCAATCCTTTATTTTTCAATTTTGGTGGCACTTTTATTTAGAGAGACTTCATATTCTTGACATGTTTTTTGTATTTACAAAAATTCAACTCCCCATCAATTATAAAATTGTACCCCCTTCAATCACTTATTCACAGCAAAAAACATTTGGATCAAAAACCCCCAACCAAAATATATCCTCCAAATTGATAGCCCCATTCTATATCTTATTGAGTTCCCAAAATACCAACCTTAGGGTCCTTAATAAGAAATCTGAAGGAGGTTTTTCTAAGCCAATGTAATCATATTCATCAAACTCATTATTTTTACTTCTTATTTTTTCAACTTAAATTATTTATTAACAATTATAATATTATAACACCAATATATACTATATATTTATATGTTGTTATTTTTATTTCATAATATTCATATGTCTCTTCTTCCATCAAATTGGAAATGAAACCATCTTTCATGTGTATATTGAACTGCCGCCTCACGAACCGATGTAATTCATTTTACATCATCACCTATCATGTCTATTAATGTTGATGGAATTATCATTTATATATTAAATTCATGAAATATAAATCATTATTTAAAATTAATATATCAATTAATTTCTTACCTTACTATCCCTGGAAAAATTATAACTTTGTTCAGGTGCACGACGGACTACCGCCTTGTGAAATGATCTGAGTCGTTTTTTTATTACCACATCATAAAAATTGTATATGTATGTATATTTAAATAAATAATAAAATATTTTTTATATTATTATCATAATAAAAATAATAAAATACCACTAACCTTCTTTCCAAAATCATCATTGAAAAATGGAGACGTTACACATCCATATGTATGACCTACCGTTTTTGTGACTGTAACGTAGTTCATTTTTCATAACCATAATTCATAGTTATTTTAAAAAATTAAAATTTATTTATTAAAATGATAATTATGACATGAATTTTATTCTTCATATTATGAAACAATGTCCCCTTTTACCATGTTCAACACAACAATGTCATTTTGAAATTTTGAACAGAACGTCCTCAAAACACATGACGTGAACGTAACTGATTGTGTAATTAAACACATCATTAAAATAAATGAAGTAAATGGTTTAAGTATTATGTATTAAACCTAAATAAATTTATTTGGAAAAAAAATAATTGATATAATTTTATTATACAAGAGATAAAATATATACATGAAAAAGCATGGACTCAAGGTAAGGTTTTCATCTCAAAACTTATTTCATTGAAACACATGTTCTTATATGCACCTAATTTATTTTAAATGGTGTATATAATACACCTTTACATATTATATAATGAATCTTTTATACTTAATGATGTTATAATTTAAAAATCATTTATTTCATTAATGGTATTTATGATTAAAATGTTACCAAAGTGGAAGGGGTCTATGTTTCAATCTCATATTAATCTGTATTGTTTATACATAAATTTTCATTATAGGAAATAATTTGGTAATTTTCGAATAAAAACATTAACTTTTATTCTAATATATTTATTCATGTAATTTTCAAGTAATAGTACAACTCTCCTCTCATTGGTATATAAAATGATTGGTAAAATTTTTTTAATAAAATTTGACTTCATTTTTCTCTTTAGTTGAAAAATATTTTTATAACATATCCATGTTTTCTAAAAATATTATCAAGATTATTTCTTATATTCACCAAAATATTTATTAATAAATTTTTACCCATGTTTCAGTTTTTAATTTTTTTTTTTTTTGAAATGAATCTTCTTTCCATTTTATAAATGTGGCGCTTTCTTAACATTTTTAAAATAGTGTGAAATGATTTTTTATTTTAAATATAATGTATTTAAGGAATTACCCACTATCATGACCACTAAAATCTATAGAGATTCATTGATAAGTTTCAAAGTTCATTCATGAGAAAAAAAATCTATAATATTTTGTAACTTTTTTGATTATGAAGAGTTTATTTTATATTGAATAGAGTATTTTCTTAATAAATATTCCATGTAATATTTTAAATACATTTTCATCAATGAAGAAAACCTTTTATGTTATTTATCACTTATAAATTATGTATATATTCCTATCACATATATACCTAACTTATTACACCTTATATTGAAGGGGTAATACAAGCCTTGTGTTCATCTCCCAAATTCATTCATCATGAAATTTATTTTGATTATGATATGAGACAAGATTATGAAACCTTTTTCATTCCATGGGTAATTCTAATGTTTATGAATTATGATTGTTTCCATTTCATAGTACACATAATCATGAACATGTTATGATGGTTGAACCCTGATATTGATCCAATTCATTAGGTAATATTTTTAGTCTCATGAGACTTCATATATGAGATTAGGGAGTAAACCAAATCCATTATGAAACTTTGTCCCCCATGTGATATTTTATAGGTAGTTAGATTTGACTCATGTTTATTTCTTGTTATCTAGTGTTTCCACATTTATTATGATTTCATTATGTTATGATACCATGTTCTTTATTTTATTCCCACATGTGATTACTCTTGAGACATAACTTTTATTATATCATGTCATACCTTTGACTCACACGTTATGTTTCTTTATCAGGTTTATTCCCATACTGGGATTTTTTCTTGCCCCTTATGTCTATGTATTCCCTAGATAATCGCATGGAGTTTTAGGAGATCAAAACAATTTAGGTTATCATTATAGATAATATAATAAATAAATTTTTTCTATCCTCACATTGATATATTTTGAACCTTGTATTCAAAATACACCAATCCTTATGATCTTTGGATTGTAATTAATAGATATTTATATTAAAAATACATGTAATTATATTCGTAAAAGGATTGGGTAACTATAGTTGGTATTAGAGAATTTTCTAGTTAATTTTGGGGATTAGGAATACCATAATTTAGTGATAACCCTAGGGCTAAGTATAAGTTTAAACAAATATCCTAGACTTTTTGTGAAGTATAGGGAAAGTGGTTTCTAATAAAATAAATCCATGTATGGAAACTATAAGGGGATGTAGCTCTGGGATAGTTATAACTGGGGGAAATAAATATAAAAAATAAAAAAAACTAGAATCGATCATCACCTGGTGTATAAAAACAGTACTTTCTACACAATTGGTTTGACACTCTCGTTTAATATGATTTAGAAATTCAAAAAACTCAATATGAACCATTATAAAAAAATTGGATAAAATTTTATGTTCAAAAACCTAATGAGAAATGTTACCATGTATAATCCAAATTGAAACCTAGAGACTCATAAGTTTGGATAAACTTAACATTTATAAGTTATTCCTTCTAGGTTTATAAGTTTCTTCTTTCTATGTATATGCATTCTCATCTTGTTTATTTTATTATTTTTAGTACATGAATGGAAATAGTAGAAATCATGCCAAAAACCAATGCGATGGGAAATGTAATGATTTCCCAAATTATATTCCTGACCTAATGGAAATTTATGTTAGACATATTATGATCATACTAAAAAATCTATCTTAAATTATGATTAATAACAATAATATAGTTTAAATTCCAATCATATAAAATAATAAAAGTATTGAATCTAAATGAAGTCCAAGTGTTAGATATGATTAATAAATGAACATTCAATTTCCTAAAAGTCAAAAGTGTAAGAAGATACACCATGGAAAATTCCTTAAAGGAACTGAAAGATTATTTATGTATGGGAAAGGAAGCCACAAAGAATCTAATTTACAAAAAAAATGAAGAATAGTGTTAATAATATGAAGAGAGATAAAGTTCAACCTAAGGAACCACTAACAGTTTAATATCATATATTTTGGTAACTTGGTCATTATCCAATTCAATGCCATAATATAACAATTAATTCATGTAGGCCTATGTTATGAAAATAATTTAAATGTAATGATTTATGTTTTTATTTTTTGAAACCCTAGAATCATAGTGTTGGTGTATTTTTATCAATGGTTTGTTTGTTATAAGAATCATGAGACTTATAAGGATTGTTCTAAAGTAGTTTATATTTAAGGATTTTTAAGAATATGTTGAATCAAACAAATGAATTATAAAAGTAATATGATTCTATGATCAAATTTTATGGAAACTTTTATTATTTATGAAAGGATAATATTTTATATGTGCTTGATTATGTATTAGTTATAGTCAATTAAGGTTAGTTGTTTTTTTGGAAAAAAATTGGTTCTATAAAAGAATATAGTTGTTAGAACTGATTGTATAATTAATTTTATTTTGAGTATATTCATCATATTTTTGGGAACTTTATAATAATTATACTAATATATTTTTATAAATAGGAAAAACCACATTTCAGGTGATAACCTATCATATCCACTAAAGATACTTGGCTTGAACTGACAACTGAATGCTGATAAGGGTGAAACGCCAACCACTAGCCTATGTAATGTACTGGTTTGTATAACATTATTTTTATAAAAATAATTTAGTGGATAAATTTTAATTTTATTTTGGGAAACATATTAGAGGATCAAATCTTTTCTAATTTTTTAATATTTTGAGATGATTAAGGATATTTTTTTGGAAACATTTTATTTGGTTAAGAGATATATAACCTTTAGATATAACATGAAGGATTATTTAAGAATAATTCTATTATGTTTCCAGAGATGTAAGTTGAATTGTATGATATATCCTTTGAGGTTAAAACCTTTTTAATGTTGAGGTTATTAAGGTTATTTGGGATATAGGGTTATTTATTTAAGGAATGGTCTATATTAAAGTTTTAGTTTTATTGTTGAATTTTAGAGAATAATATATTCATATTCATTTTGGGTATTATCTTACTTTGTGCCAACATTTTTTTAATAATGATATAAGGAATAAGTTTTACTCTTCTATGGAACATATAATCAGTTAAAATTTAATTTTAGTTCTTCATGTATAAAAAATTTTAAATTTAATATCCATCCATAGAGTAAGAGGTGAAGTGGAAATTGATCAAATCATAATGAAAGTATGAAGGTTTTTTATGAAATAATAAGATATCAAGTAATTATTCTTTCTGATATTCCCCATCTTGATATTAAAATAATCCATCAACTCTAGGAAAAATACATTGAAAAAAAAATGGTGTCCAATTACCTTCAAATCCAATGAATCAATGTTCATCCAATTCATCATATATTTATGGTTTTTTGGTTGTCAAATTTCTCTTAATCAATCAATTTCTTGTGATAAAAAATCTCTATCATTATCCATAAATATTTATGATTTTCTTCTATGTCCAAATTTTCACTTCCCACCAATGTTCTCTCACTTTGAAACCTATTAATGTGTTATTCTATATTACCTTTATATTTCCCTTTCTCACTTTTATGAGGGATATTTATTAACCTTTTCTACGATGTGGTTTTTCCAAAAAGTGAATTTTCGAATGTCAAACCCTTGATTGCCGAACACAATTTAAAATTTCTAGGAAATGGTTTATTTAATGTTATTAGAATGTAACACCCTAATATTTATAAATAACACAACATTCAATATCAAATATAATACTAAACAATAATATTAAACAAATAGTAATATATTATTACAATATTATTATTTAATATGGTTGTTTTTTCCTAGATATTAGATTTTAGGGTATGAATAGGATTAAATACTTTGTGAAATATATATAGAGGTTCTAATAATTATAAACACGTTTATAAATTCTTAGAAAATATGTACTCATTTTTCAATAGGTTTTCTTCAAAAATGGTTTTGATTTATTTTTTTGATAAAATATTATAATTAATTTTTATAAAATTTATTTTAAAAAATAAAATTTATTTTTGAAATCATCATATAAAAATTTACCTCGCGTAAAAATTTGATATTTTTTGGAAAATATTGATTTTTCAATGAAAAGTGGAAAATACATATTTTTGTAAAACTATCATTTATTTTTGATAAATTTAGTAATTTAAATGTAATATTGTTATTTTAATTTGATTTAAAATTGACATATGTATTATTTATTTAGATTTAATTTAATTAATTACATTTAAATCATATTTATATTGTATTTTAGTATAAGTTTATTCTTAGGCTTGAAAATGCACTTTTTGGGATGAATTTTTTGAAGTGAATAATGTTTATAAATTTTAATTAATTAAAATAAATCCTAATAAGGAGTGATTTTTCATAATTTTATAGATTATATATGTATATTTTTGAATTTAAATTCCTATAATGATGATTTTTATTCATAGAGTCAATATAAGATCATCTATTCATTGAAAAATGCAT
This sequence comes from Viscum album, assembly GCA_963277665.1. Lineage (NCBI taxonomy): Eukaryota > Viridiplantae > Streptophyta > Magnoliopsida > Santalales > Viscaceae > Viscum > Viscum album. The sequence goes on along the minus strand of OY728121.1, from coordinate 1,764,809,015 downwards.
TTTTCAGAAAACTGATTTTCATCAACCTTGTGGGTATTATTTTAAATTAAACTATGAAATTTCTTTGAATTGAATTTGTTAAAATTTATTTTATATTTCGAATAATAATAATTTATATTATATAATAATTTTGACTTAATTATTTTTCTTATTGGATAGTAAAACAATAAAAAATTGTTACAGTGGTAAAATATTAAAATGGTAAAAGTGAGTAACCTTAGAGGTAAAGAGGATAACATATTTAAGAAATGTCAATTTTTTTGTTAGAGGTGTGTCATAGAATTATCTCTCATAAGATAAATTATTTTTAAATTTTTAAGGCACTTTCCTTTTGAGTGACTTCCCAGAATTGAATTGTTTTTGGTATTTATAGAAATGTTCGTATAAAAAACATAAATTAGCAACATTTTTTTCATTAGAATCATTTATACATGTTGATAATTAATTTACCAATGTTTCTAAAAAAACCGTTGTTAAATGAGGTGTCATTAAATAGTGATATTTTTTAGAAATGTTGGTAATCACACCTCATTTACCAATGTTTCTAAAAAATGTCTGTAGATTTTTAAAAAAATCACGATTTGTCGCAATTTAGAGACACCTCATTTACCATATTTTTTAGAAATATTGATAAATCGCTCCTTATTTACTAACAACTTCACACCCCAAGAATCCCCATACCTATCACCCCCCAGCCCTTTTGTACCCCCAGTGTCACCAACCCATACTGTCCCCCTCCCCCAACCCTTATATAGACACACGCCCCCAACCCCTAGCATCCCCCCACTCAGCGCAGCATGTGGACTGGCTACCCCACACATTCCAGTAGGAACAAACTTCCCTTTAGAATAATTAGAACCCAAAACCTGTACCGTATTCTTAAAGCGCCCAACCAAATCAACTATTCACTTTTTGAATTTAAAATCGTATTAAATTATATATATATATTAAAATATTTAAAAAAAATAATATTATATGTAAATAATTTTATATATTAATATACATTTATTAATATATATAAATATATATATATATAAGTTTATATTTTATATTTTATATTTTTATATATATAAGTTTATATTATATTATATATATATGTGTGTGTGTGTGTTAATATGTTAAATGTATGTTTATAGATTAGTATGTTTATATTTTATATTATATATATTTATATTTATATTTTATATTATATATATGTTTATATTTTATATATATCATATATTTATATTAATATATAAATATATATGTTTATATTTTAAGCTATTTAAAAAAATTATATTATATATATATATAATTTTATATATCTATATACATATATTAATATATATATGTGTGTGTTTATATTTTATATTTTATTGTTCAATATATATAAAAGTTTATATTATATTATATGTGTGTGTGTGTCTGTGTTTATATTTTATATTATACATATATATGATTATATTATATATCTGTGTCTTTATATTTAATAGATATTATAAGTTTATATTTTATATATATCATATATTTATATTAATATATATGTGTGTGTTTATATTTTACATATATGTTTATATTTTTTATTATATATATGATTATATTATATATATATATATGTTTATATATCTATATGTTTATAAATCTATATGTTTATATATATATATATGTTTATATATTTATGTTATATATTTACATATCTTTGTTTATATTTTTAATTATATATATATATAAATGTGTATATTATATATATATATATATCTGTGTGTGCATGTGTGGGTGTGGGTGTTTATATTTTACATATATGTTTATATTTTATTTTATATATTTGTGTGTGTGATTATATATGTGTGTGTGTGTGTGTTTAGATATCTATATGTTTATATTTCATATTATATATATATAATATGTTTATATTAATATATATGTATGTTTCTATGTTATATATATATAATATGTTTATATTAATATATATGTATGTTTCTATGTTATATATTATATATAGAGACCCAATCCTTTTACACATGTTATTATATGATTTTAATCATAATTAAAATTTAAATACAAACCAAGGATCATAAAGTTTAATGTCTTTGAAAGATTAGATACATAACTAAAAAATATGAAACCAAAATAAGACATCTTTTATTTAGTCATCATAAGAAGCTAATAACTTCCTTAGAGCCCTTACATCTATATAGGATGCACTTGGGAATACATGAACAAAGGGATGATCTAAAAATCCCAATAAGGGAATAGACATATGAATAAAGCATGGAACGTGGGTTGGAAATCATAACATGATGACATAAAAAACATGGAACATGAATAAACGTAAGGACGCATAACATGTATAATGTGGAATCATATAAACATGGTATAATAGAAATTTGGAAACAACATACAACATGACTTAATAATGATTCAAGACTCATTCACATGGAGTATGAGTCAAGTCTAACCACTAAGAGTGTTGCAAATGGAGCACAAGTCAATGTTAACCACCAAGACCGTTGCAAATGATGTCTCATGAGACTCAACAATGACCAATGCATTGGAGAGATATCTAGTCACACCCATCATAACATGTTCATGAATAGTTCTTTCACATGAAGAATCATACATATGAAATCAAACATAAACTAAAGGGTTACCCATGGTAAGAATAGGGTTTTATAATCATGTCAAAAGGCGCATCATAAGGGAATATCATAATGGTGTCCATGAAAGAAAGTATTTAAACCATATATGAACCAAAATAATGGAAATATTAATATTCAATGATAATTTATGTCAAAATTAAGTGAATACATGTAAAAATAGTGTTTAATAAACTTTAAATATAAAACATTTTAGTGCAGTTTAAGGAAAATTTGTAAGATTCTTTAAAATGGAAAAGGAATAATTGTTTGTATAAAACGAGAAACAAACCAAGATATATTTTAGTGATAAAATTAGAGATTTTTAGAAAAATAATTTTTTTTAAAATAGATTATATATTTCATTTGAAAATCAGTAAGAAATCAGGATGTTCCCTTCAATTGGGTTTGCTTTTCAGAAATATTTGAGAAGGGAACTTTATTAAAACATGTATTACCCCATAAAATAAAGATAATATGGTTTTGATACATGATTTTTGAACATATATATAGAATTTAGAATAATTAAATTTAAAAATAATATTTTCTTTGGGTAAATAGAGAGAAAACGTAACCTGAAGGAAATATGGAGGTTTGGAAAGGATCCATTAACTTATGTCTCAAATGGTTCTGTACTTGATCATATTGTCATGAATAATCAAATTAAATCCATTAATTAATTAATTTAGAGAATTTTATAAATTTATTTGATTTATTATAATTTTATTAAGTTCTTTTGTGTCCTTTTTTATGAGTTATAAGATATGATTTTATCATTCGGGAATGTTATTTTCCTCAGTTTTCATGATCGGTTTACTTATATACGTGCATGGAAAATTATGTAAAATGAGAATGGTTTTATATGATTAAAGTAATATATAATTAATTAACATTAATAATGTTAAATGATCTTATAAATCATTTGGTTATATGGTATTAGGATGAATCATTAGATAATAGTTAATGAGAATTGTTTGGATTATTTTGGGCAGTTTTCACTCACAACGAACTTGTTTTGTTTTATTATTAAACAAAATGTGTATAAAGGGATTTAAAAACATAAAAATGGTTAAAAAATAAATTTTAGAATCTTTTTCAACCATTATAATGGTTTTAAGACTATATTTTAAGGATATAAAGTAAAATGAAAACTTGTCATCCATGAAGGTGATAAATCAAGACCTCACAGACGACCGTTTCATTTTTAGAATAAATGGGAGGGTAGAAGGGGTTCGATGATGGATTATTACCTTATCATAATAAAAGTTCATTATTTTTAATATAATTTATTTATAATTAGAATTTTTTGAGGTTAGGTGATGATATATTAATAAATTAAAAGAATATGAAAAGATGTTCAATAAAATGAAAGAGGGATTTACCACTTGAATTTACCCTCCTTGAAAATTGCATTTGGGAAAAGGTTTTGATATATTGATGAGACAAATAGATTCTAGAAGTTGGGTATGGGTCTGGGAAGTTTATTGGGAAGAATTTTGATAAGGCACAAATCTTGGATGGTATGAGGGGAAGATGTGGTGAGGGGTGAAATTTATTTGTGGAGGAGAGGGGTGTTTTCTCATTATTTTAATCATTGGTATATTATTTTGGCTCAAAAATATGAATAGTTTGAGAATTATAACCAAATAAAATAAAGAAGGAAATATTGATATTATGGTGTTTAAATCAGTGATGAATCAAGGAATAATGTATTTGACTTATAATGTATATATACCAGAAATTGTCATATTTTAATATTCACAAAAAATAAACTATTTTAGAAAAATCCCAAAATTTCACCCTAACTATTATTACAAATGCATAATTAAAAAAAATACTCTATTTTATGAAAATTATTATCTAAATAACATAAATTTAATTTTTAATTAAGAACATCATTTACTAAAAAAAATACAAATTTTAAAATTATAACTAATTTTATAACACTTTGAAAAATTAAATAAGGTCTCATAAGGTAATCCTAAAATCATACCACAAAAATATATTAATTTATGAATACATTTTATGGAAATAATTTTTTTTAAATTATAAAATTAAACATAAAATTGTAGTTAAATATTTATGACTTATAAAATACCAACACTTAATTAATAATTTTTAAAACATTTATTTACTTAAACTATGATATAATTATATAATATTTTCATTTATATGATACCTAATTTTTATTTATACTTTCATAGGTTATGTTACTATTAATTTTATTATTTTACTATTCATAAGGGTTGTATTACTATTATTAAGGTCAAGTATTTATTTTATCAGTATATGTTCCTTAACGTCTAGAAATAACTCTTATTTAAATTATTCTCCATTTATAATGTTTTTATAGTGTTATTAATGTGATTTTATGTGGTTTATACTATATTACATAATTATAGGATGGGATTTTCCATTAATAAAATTTTGGGTTGTTACATTCTTCCCCCCATATAAAATTTCCCATTCAAATTTTCATTTTACAAACTAAGGGGAAAACAGGTGAGGGTACTTCTCCTATTTCCCTAAATTTACTAAAAAAAATTAAGGGTCTCTAATGTTGATCTAAAAAAAATATAAAAATGAAAATTTTAACATATAAGGATAAACTTGTAAAGGAAAATTATATCCTAACTTGGGATTCTTTAGGTTTTAATCTAGGTTATACGTGATCTACTTTTTAACATATATTATTATTATTGGAATTTTTTCCCTTAATAATGGTTTATAATGAGAGTATGAATTTACCAAATAATATACCTTGGGAGTGTCAAATTAGGTGCACAGTAACTCTAGTTTTCATGTACTAGGTTACCCCATGTCAAGCCTGAATTACCTTTTCAAAGTTGTTACTCCTTCATTCATAAGTGCCAAAAACATGACCACTTTTAGTATCTAGACAGGGATTTATTTTCTTGATAAAACCTATACTCTATACTAACCAAAATTTAGGAATGTTTTCTTATACTTATACTTATCATTAGGGTTATTACTAAAGTGATTTATTCCTAGTCTCCAAAAATAACATGACCTTCCGTTGATACCAACTATAGATACCCTAGCCTTTAACCCATATTATTACACAATTTCAAGCATAAATAACTTTTAAATAGAAACCAATGATCATAAATTCTAGTGTATTTGGAAGACTATATTCATAATTAAACAAAATGAAACCAAAATAAAAACATGTTTTATTTAATATTAATAAGGAGCTACTAACTTCCTTTAAGCCCTTGCATCTGTATAGGATACCCTGGGGAATACATGATCAAATTTAGGAGCTAAAAATACCAGTAAGGGGATATAAATATTAAGAAATCATTTCATGTGGGTTATAAATCATAACATGATGACATAAAAAACATGGAACTTGAATAAACATAAGGGTACATAACATGTATAATATGGAATCATTTAAAAATGGTATCAAATGAATATAGAATCAAAATACAACATTATTTAAGCATGATTCAAGGCTCATGACACATGGATCACGGGTCAAGGATAGCCACCAAGACCGTTGCACGTGGAGCACGAGTCAAGGCTAACCACCAAGACAGTTTCACATGGAGCATGATTCAAGGATAACCACCAAGACCGTTGCACATGAAGTATCATGAGACTAAACATTATAAAATGAATTGGAGAACTATATGGGTATATCGATCATAACATGTTCAAGAATATGAGTTCCACATGAATAATCATACATAAATATAAGAGTTAGCCATAATAATAATTGGGTATCATAATCATGTCAAAAGGCATAACATAAGGGAATATCATAATGGTGTCCATGAATGAAAGGATTTATTACATAAATATGAATTATTAAGGTAAAATAGGGATATATCATGATTTTTTAGGTCAGACTAAAGTGAATACATGTAAAAATAGTGTTTAAGAAACTTTATAAACAAAACATTTTAGTGCGGTGTAAGGAAAATTTTAAAGATTCTTCAAAATGTAAAAGGATTAATTGTTTGAATAAAACCAGAAATTAACCAAGATATATTTTCATGATAAAATTATTTATTTTTAGAATAATAATTTTGGCTTAAAATAGATTATGGGTTCACTTCAAAATGGGTAAGAAATCAGGATGTTCCCTTCAACCGGGTTTTCTTTTCGGGAAGATTTGAGAAGGGAACCGTATTAAAAACTATATTTACACTTCAAATATAGATTATATTATATGAATAAATGATTTTTGGAACATATAAACATACTTTAAAAAAATTACATAAAAATAAATAAGAATTATATTTTGTAAATAGAGATAAAAGGTAACCCGAATGAAATATAGAGGTTCGGAAAGGATCCCTTACCTTATGTCTGAAACAGTTCTGCACTTGATCTTAATGTATAGTACAATAAAATTAAATACCTTAATTAATTAATAATATTTTATACATGTATTTTATTTATTAAAATTTTATTAATTTATTTTATGTCCATATCTATGATTTATAAGATACGATTTTATCATTCGGGATGTTGTTTTCCATGGTTCTCATGATCGTTTTACTTATATAAGTGTACAAAAAATCATGTAAAATGAGAATGGTTGTTTAGGGTTGAAGTTATATGTTATTAATTAAGATAACTTAGGTAAAATTATCTTACAAATCATTTGGTTATCTGGTATGAGGATGAATTGTTAGATAAACAGTTAATTATAATTGATTAGATTATTTTGGGCGGTTTTCGGTCACAACAAACTTGTTTTGTTTTGTTTTATTTTTTATCATCATGTGTATAAAATGATTCCATAACATAAAAAGGGTTAAAAAATAAATTTTAAAATCTTATTCAACCATTATAATGGTTTTAATACCATATTTGAAAAAGTTAAAGGAAAATGAAAACTTGTCATCCAGGAAGGCGATAAATTAGCCCATCACAGATGACAGTTTAATTTTTAGAATAATAGGGAGGGGAGAAGGGGTTTGATGTTGTATTATTACATTAGAATAATAAATTTATATTATATTTAAATTAATATATTTATCATTACATTTGGATTATTGGATTTGAGGATATATTAATAAAAGAAAATAACTTGAAAAGATATTTAGAATTTACCTCTTGAATTTCTCCCCCTTGAAAACCTTCTTACGGAGAAGGTTTGGTATTTTTATGAGACCAAGAGCTCATAGAAATGGGGAGGGTTTTGGGAATATTATTTTTCATAATTTTTAAAATGTTCTAAAACTTTAAGGTGTGAGGAGAAGAGGTGATGAGAGGTGATAATTATAGTGGATGAGAGGGGTGTTTTCTCATTATTTTAATCAGCAGTTTATTATTTTGGCTCAAGAATATGAATAGTTTTATAATTATCACCAAATATATTAAAATAATGAATGGAAGTCCTAGATTATGGTTCTAAAATTATTTATGACTTTAAGAATAGTGTATTTAACTTATAATGTATGTATACCAAAAAATTAAAGTATTTTACTATTCACCAAATATTCAAATATTATATAAAAATACCAAAATATTCACCCAAACCATTTTTAGAATTGTATAATTAAAAAATGAAATCCATTTTAGGAAAATAATTTTATAAATAAAAAAAATTATTTTTTAATTAAAATCACCATTTACTAGAAAAATACAGATTTTATAATTATTGTTAATTTTATAACACTTTGGAAAATTAAAAAGGTATCTTAAGATTATCATAAAATTATAAGATAAAAAATATATATTTATGAATATATTTAATGAAAATAAATTATAATTAAATATTTATGACTTATAAAATACCAACACTTAATTAATAATTTTTAAAACATTTATTTACTTAAACTGTGATATAATTATATTATATTTTAATTTAGAGAATACCCCAATTTTATTTATAATTTCATAGGTATGGTTACTATTCATTTCACTGGTTTACTATTCATAAGGTTCATAATATTATTCCTAAGGTCAAGTTATTGTTTCATTGGTATAGGTTCCTTAACGTCTAGAAATACCTCTAATTTCATTCATTCTTCTTTTATAATGTTTGTATTGTGTTCTTAATGTGATTTTATGTGGTTTATACTATATGTGATAATTATAAGAAGGGAATTTAAATTGATAAAATTTTGGGTCGTTACATTATATATATATCTGTGTGTGTGTGTGTGTGTGTTTATATTTTAAGTGTAAAGACTCGACCCCCATAGTCCAGAGCTGGTGCCTTGCTTAATTACATTGGTACTATGAACAAGGAAGTTGTATCCCGAAGGACTAAATAGTTTAATATATTTGGAAACAAATACTTACATAAGTTTTAAATTACAACTTGAATTCAAAACATGATAGAAACTCTATTAGAAACTTCCATAAACTCCAAGATTATTGCTATAAGTCATTCATAGTATAAAACATCACATCCAGGGGGAAATAAAACATAATAAAGGGGTCATATGAGATACTTAGTAAGGGTGATAAATACATGATAATATATCATAAATAAACATAAACAATAAGAAAAGTTAAATAACAAAAACACATACCATTAAAACAAATCTTGAGCCTAATATAGGAGAAATATAAACTGAATAAATAATATCATGTAAATAATCACATGCAACTTAACCATGGATATTCTACTAGATGAATAATCACATGGATTTTCAAATACTGATATAATAATGAGTGAATTCATAATGACAGACATCATAAACATAACATTAAGGCCTCTATCAAGAATTCTTTAAAAATAGGTAAGTCCATAGCCAAAACTCGATCTAGTTTGTCTCAAAAGACCTGTCGATGCATCGAGGGGCTATAGCAGGCCTCACCCGTCACTTACTAAGTTCAATGCATTCATCATATGTCAAATAAAAATATTTATTTAAATTAAATTTCCCCATACCACATTGAAATGTTTTCATCATAATCATAGATGAATGTACTCTAATAAAACTATTGATAAAATCTTAAGATAATTAACCATTTTCTCTAAAAATAAGAGTTATTTTGGAAAATCATTTATATTTTTTCATAAAAAAATTGTAAACAAGTATATACCAAAAAATAAAAGGGAATGAAAAAAAAATTGTTTTTAATTCATAAATGATATCCAACTAAAGTGAAAACATGTAAAAAGAGTTTTTAAGAAATGTTAGAGATGGACCAGTTTAGTGTAGTTTGTGGGAAAAAATAAATTATTCTTTAAAGAGGACAAAGAATTTATTGTTTACAAAAAAACATAATTGAGATAAGATATTTTTTCATGATAAAAATATTTATTTTATAAAAATATTTGTTTCTAAAAAATATTATGGATTATACATAAAATGGGTAAAAATGGGAAGTTCACTTCATTCAAACTTTCGTTTCGGGAAGAAATAACGAAACCATTTTAAAACATGTATTTCCCACATAAAATAATGATTATATGATATTGATAAATGAGTTTGGAAATTATTCACAGAATATATAAAAAGAACACAAAATGAAATCAGCATTACATTGGGGTAAAGAGAGAAAAAGATTAACTCGATGGAAAAAATGGAGGTTCGAGTAAAATCTCTTACCACATTGTAATGAATCGATTCATATTCCCAAAAAGTAATAATCATAAAATGAATAATTAAATACCACGAAGATAAATATAATCATGATATTATATATAAAATGGAATGATACATACACCACACCCAAGAAATAGTGGTGAATAATGCATATCTCACATAAATATGGGTGAGATGAGAAAAAACATACCTTATGTTCGAATGTATTATGCACTTGATATTATTGTCTTGGATAATCAAATTAAACACATTAATTAATTAATTTAGAAAATTTATATATGTATTTAATTTATTATAATTTTATTAATTTTATTTATGGCATTTTTGATGAGTTATAAAATTCAATTTTGTTGTTCAGAAGTGTTTTTTTCCTTGGTTTTCACGATTTGTTCACTTTTATACATGAATAAAAGATCATGTGAAATGGGAATAGTTATAAAAATTTTAAATTATATGTTATTAATGTACTTAAATAATATTTAATGGTCTTTTATATTATCATTTTCATATTTCAGGATGATTCATTAGATAAAATGTTAATGAAAACTCTTTGGGTTTTTTTTGGCATCTTTTTAATCATCACAAACTAGTTTTGTATTATGAATTAATATTATATATATATATAATATTTAAAAAACATTAAATAAGTTTAATTTCATTTATTAAAGTTTGTTTTAACTCTAAAAAATGGTTTTATGACCATTCTTCAATGCATAGTTGAAAAACAAAAAGACGTCGTCCATGAAGGTGGTAAAACAACACCTCTGGGACGATGTTTTCATTTTTTGAATAAAGAGGGGAAGAGAAAATAATTTGTGGTGGATATCACATTATCATAATAAAATTATATTATATATTAGATAATTTATTTATCATTAATTTTTAGACATAGTAAGTAAGGAAAGGATAATAAAATAAAAGAAAAGTAAAAGGAAATTAAAGGGAAGGATTAAGGGTTTTACCTCTTGAATTATTCTCCTTGAGAACATCCTTAAGAAGCTTTGGATTGTTATTTTTGTGAGAAAAAGGCTCATATATATAGGTAATAGACTTAGTAAGAGTATTGGGAAGTAATTGGACAAGCTTTAATTATTAAGAGGTGTGAAGAGAAGAGTTGGAGAGGGGTGTTATTTATATTGGAGGATATGGGTGTTTTCTCATTATTATATTCATTAATTTATTATTTTGGATCAAAACTCAGAATAGTTTGAGAATTATAACTAAAATTATTAAAATAATGAAATATAGTTTGAGATTATGTGTGTACATCATTCGTATATCATCTATGACTCAATAATTCTTTTATTTACTTATAATGTTAAATACCATAAATTACCGTATTTCACTATCCACCACAAATTCAACTATTTTAGAAAAAAAACCACCCTAACCATTTTTATACAAGTAAAATTAAAAAATTTACTCCATTTTATAAAAAAAAATCTATATATGAGAAATTTAATATTTAATTAAAATCAACATTTACTTGGAAACTACAGATTTTTAAATTATAATTGATATTATAACACTTTGAAAAATTATTTATGGTAACATAAAATTATATTATAATAATAAGACAAAAAAAATATTAATTTTTTAATACACTTTATGAAAATAAATTTACTTTTAATTCATTATATCAATTATAAAATTGAAAATAATCAATTGTGTTTTATAAAAATAAAAACACTTAATTAATAAATTATAAAAAATTAGTTACTTTTACTATGATATAATTACATCATTGTTCAATTTAAAATATTCCAAAATTTTATTTATAGATTAATATGTGAGGTTTCTATTAAAATCATAAATATACTACTAATACAATGAAAATTATAGTTTTATAAAAATTGAGATTTTTCACTTATTCAATGGAAAATAAATATTTTCATAAAAATACAAAAAATTTAACCCTAAGGTAATTTTGAAATTATTATTTTAAAAATGATGTTTATTTTTTTCAAAATAATTTTTAAATCAGTAAAAATTTAGTTTTAATATAATTATAAAATTATATAGTGGTAAAATTGCCTTTAAAAAATATAGTATTTTAATGAGTCAAATTGGATTCATTCTTATATTCTTTCAATGAAATAATTTGGATTAATGTAAAAACATTTGATTAAATATTTAACATATTATTTTTTAAATACTATTAATTCACTCTAATTTATTAGTTATGTTATAAAGTTTATTTTAAAATAATGATATTTAATTTTATATCATTGTTCGTTTAAGCTTGGTGATGTGTGAAGCCTATGATGTTGAAAAAATTAAATTTAAGTAGGTACATACCTTAAAATATTTGGGTGTTACATTCTCCCCAACTAAAATAATTTTTTTCTTCACAATTTGAAATTTTACTTCAAATAATAAAGTTTGATACTTAAAATTATTTTTTGGGAAAACCACATCGGAAGTAGTGTTAATAAAATATCTTCCTAATAAGAGGGAAAGTGAAATGCAGATGTTACCACACAACTAGGTATTCGATTAGGATAAAATTAATGTTAATTAAAAATATGGGCATTGAAGAGTAATCTAACCATCAAGTTCTAATAGAGATTGATAGAGAACACGGTCCTTAGAAAGTTATCCATCACAAAGCTGTAAATTTTTTGTTGGTTAAAAGCCCTTTGATTTCCCAAAACTATATTGTTTTCATTTCAAAAAAAATTCCTAGAGTTTAGGGATTGTTTTAATATTTATATAAGCACTTGAGAAAATAAACTTACTTTATTAATTTTTATGTCATAAGTATAATCTCATCCTTTGGTTGTGCTTCGATCTATTTTCACTTCATCGCTCACGCTTGGAAATAAAAGTTCAAAAATGGATTTTTCATATCTGAAGCACTTTTATAAACCATAAGATCCACCAGTCATTCCTTTACACTTTAAATATTTACTAGAACCCAAATTTTCAACACAAAGTATCCAATAAATCATATTTTACCCTCAATAAATGATATCAAATGTTCAACTTAATCCATTCCAACCTCAAGAATCATCAAAAATACATGTGTCCAAATTCCATGACCAAAAATTTATAAGGAAGGTCACTAAATTTACCAAATATAATTGACATAATATTATACATATAATTAAAATATTAATCCCATATACCAAATATATTAATACCTTGAAACCTTAAAACCTTAATGAAAACACGCATGCTTTGAAATCTATAAAGATGAAGTGTTGCAATACAATCCTTACATTTCTTATGAATCTTATAAAAAAATAATTATTGATAAAATACTCAAATAACATAATTATTGAATCCAATCACATGCATGTTAATAATTTCTCTTTATCTAGGGTAGTAGCATAAGCCTAACCATGATCTGTTTTCTTCTTCTAAGAAATATTCCCTTAATGCTCGGGACATTGATTTTTGTAGTTCCACATATCATTACAGTTGAAGCATTGAATGTTGATAAATTCTTTCCTCAAATTTAAATTATGAGAATGGTGGACTTTCTCTCCACACCTATAGAAAAATCTTGTTCCTCTTAAGCATATACCGAGGTGTTTCCTTCTACAATTTTCACATATGGGAAAATATTTCTTTCCCTTATTCCCTTTGTCCAACATTTTCTCTTCAATCCTCTTCTTCTCTTGCTTCCTTTAAAAACCATAAAACATCGATATTTTTTTATCTATATTGATAGAACATAATACTATATCCTTATATACTGATAATGTTTGGGAGACTTTTTCCCTTTGAAATATTGGCATAAGACCATAAATATATGCTCATTCATACACTTCAGATCATGTGCATTGGTGAGGTTCCCATTCCTTTTGTGAGGTTCCATTTCTAAACAATTACATACACTATATTAGATCAAAACATTATGAAACATAATGTATAATCCAAAAATTATTAAAATATATTAAAAAAATTGAAAACATATATGTGTATATAATCTAACAATCATTAACATGGTTTCTTTGGGGATATATTTACTATTAAATCCTTTATAATGGTTTGTATGGAAAATAAGAATTCTCCAAAGCATATCCACCAGGAGGGTCAAACCAGTTACTTAGTGTAAATAAACATAAATTTCAAGGAAATTTTTTTATTAATTTCTTTGGAATTTTACGAGTCTGTGGCTTCTGACGGCACTTGATTCTGAGGCCCGGTATGCCCGAAATCAATTTCCGAAGTTTAGCTCGAGTGCGTTCAGTGAACGAACAAACAAGTTTTTCTATCTTTTGAACCGGTGCTCAGAATTGAAATCTAAGGGCACCGATGAACTCGTAGCACCGGTAATTTCTTAAGGGGACATTTACCACAGTTCCTTTTTATACGGGTTTGAAGTTATAATTTGTAATTTAAATAAAAAAAGAGATAAATAAAATTGTAAGAACAATTTTATGTATCTAAGGAGGTTAATTCCTCACATGGATAGTTAAGTGTGGGACCGACAACCACCTAACTACCCAAGTGTGGATGTTAGAGAGGTGGGGCCCACACGATCCCCAACCATTTATTTTCCTCTAAACTCCTTAAACCCCCCCCCCCCCACTCATTAAATTGGCAACCCCCCATTAATTTCCAATCTCTCCACCTCTATCACTCCATTAATCCATGACAACCCCTCAAATTAATGAGGATCTTTCCTCTCCCACCCTTTAATTAATTGTCAATGCATTTAATTAATGAGTTGATTTTAATCTTGAAAGTTTTTTCTCGTGTAATAAAATAATATATGGAGCCTATTATTTTATGAGAGGAAGGATTCGTTGTACTACGGAGGACTGGGAGAGCTCTTGGGATTTTGAAGAACATGTTGGTTCCACGAAGAACGACGCCTCTTCAACAAAGAACGCAAAATCCACGAAGGATGATGATGCACCTTCTTTTCTTTTCCCCATGACAAGAGGGGAGACGCCACAACTTCGGGTACACTCTGACAACAACGGTTCTTTTCCGGCATTGACATAGTGAAAACGCTATCCACGACTATGATGAACGAACCATAATTGAGGAAGGGGTATTGTTTTAAATTTCTCCTTACCTTTTTGAGGAAAGAATGACGAGTGCGGACCAACCTTTGCCCAGTTGATCCGTGGATCACTCATACATGCGGGTTGGAAGTGGGGTTATTTTTCGGGTTTGGATTTGAGTTTGAATTCTTAAATCTTGATTGAAAACATATAACGTGGTGGGCTCAGGCCAAAGAACAAACCCAACCCTCCTTATATTGTTTGTTTGTGCACGTATTGACGGGCGACGATGAAATGGATCCGCAATGGCGTATGGAAGCCGTTGTAGTGAATAACGGGTCCCGGGAGAGCTGCAGGTGCAGACGGCAGGAAAATCGGACCACCAAAGCGCGTTCGGTGGTCCGCATAAGGTGTTGTCGGCGCGCCATGCCGGGGCGACGGCGTCGGCGACCGGAGGCGGCGGCCGGGGGCCGGCCGGCCGGCCGCCTGGAGGCGGCGGCACCCCAGCGCGCCTCCAGAGGAAACCCACCATGGAAACAGACACGGCGGCGGTGTGACGGACCCCCTGGCCGCATGGGATTCGGCACACCCGGGGGTGGTGCCAGCTGGCGCCGATAGTGTCAATCAGTGGGGAGGCTACACCTCCCCCGCTCTGTGTAACGCTCGGCCAGGTTGGCCAATCCGTAGTCGGTCACGTGTCGGGCTTCACCTAGTTGGGTCGGGCCGGGCCGCACCAGCCGAGTCGGGACGTGCCCAACTGGGCCGGACCTGGACCCAGGTCAGGTCGACTCGGTTCGGGCCAACCCAGGGGGTGTTGGGCCGGGTCGGACCGGGTCCAGACCCCCTATTTTCAGACTGTTTCAGTTAAATGGCCATATCTTGAGCTAAGGACCTCTGATCGACCCACCGTCAGTTGCGTAGGATTCCTTGGATATAGAGGGTCGATTGGGTATATTACACTCAAGGTTTCATCAAGGTTTGGTTATAGTTGGGTTGGTATGAACTCGACACCAGTCGGGCCCTTAGAGAGGAAGCGCTTATAACTTGAGGATTGGACGCCCGATTGACGTGTCATCGACTATGTTGGATTCCTCTTGATGAGACGGTTCTTTTGGAATACTTTACATGAGGTTTGGATGTAGTTGTAGTATGGTTGGGTTGGATTGTAACCAAAATCCAACTAGGTCCCTGAAACGGAAATGCTAATAACTCACAAACTGGGCGTCCAATTGACACGTCGTCTGTTGTGTTGAGATCCCTATGACATGACAGATCTGTGTGATACTTCTTCATGGGACTTCGTGACACTTGGAGTGTCGACCAGTGGCTCGTGGAGCAGATCCTTCTAGAGATGAGCATACAGAGTATAGTGACCTTGTAGTTGGTTGAGACCTGATGACTGCTTGTCTGATTCGATTCAGAGTGGCTTGTATTGCCCAGTGGGGACCACTAATTTGTGAGGTGGTAGACCCCTATAGGAGGAGCACTACTTTGTGAGGTGGCAGACCCGCGGTACTTGACAGGAGGAGTACCTCTGTAGGCTATGAGAGGGACCACTACTTTGTGAGGTGGTAGACCCATGGCGGAGGAGCACTACTTTGTGAGGTGGTAGACCCTCGGTACTCAATAGGAGGAGTACCTCAGCAGTCCAAGGTTAGTTAGTGGAACCTCGGAGTCGTGGCAGGACTACTGCGCTTGACAGAGTAGGATTTCTCCAACAGCCGTGTTTTCGTCATCATGAATAAAAATCCTGGTTTGAGTTGAGTCAATGACCTTTTTGTTTTCCTCATGATTGAGATGGGTTACTTGATAACTTAGGTATATGTATGGGCATATACCTAATTAAAGGTTATCTGTTGATATATTTATTTGTAGATTATCCTTTTGGATTTTTAGTGATACCTTGAGGGTCTCGAGGTCTCTATTGAGTAACGTTATACTCACCCCAACACGGGCTTTGCCGACACCTTGTTGTGTTGGTTGCAGATGACGGATATCACTGATCGTGGTTGAGACATTGTAGAGATGGATGGTATTCGGAGGTAGACTTCATGATGACACGGTACCAGGAGGTGACAGTTGGATGTGGAGCGTTGAGGTGGCCATCAGTACCTACTCTTCAAGTAGGAACTCCAGAGGACGATCTAGGAGCAGCTTGACACCTTCTAGTTGTTTTGTCTTTTACTTGTGCTTTACTGTTGGTCTTGTATTTCTGGCCCCTTTGTACTATCAGCACACTTTTTACTGTTTTACTTAGTGTTTGTTTCCACTTGTACTCTGGTTTTGTGTGTGTTTACATTTGATAAAGTCAATGTCTTCCCAGTTGTAGGGATTTACGCCTTTGGTGCTAGTCGCCAGCCCCTGGCCTATGCAAGGCGGGCTTGGGGTAGTTACGACACGGTCCCCAGGGGATGGGTAGTGAAAAATTGGTATCAAAGGACGTCGATTATACCATAGAACTTAGGACTCTGATATTTTCTTTCTGTGAAGCAATAGTGTTAAGTGTACTAATTTTGGTCTTCAGTTCAGGGAGTCCAGTGTTGGTGATGGTGGCCGACGTATCCATACACCAGGACCTTGAATTCAGATTTCCGACTCAGTGAACGAAAACACTAATTGTGTGTGTGTTTTCAAAAGTTTTCTTTTAAATTAGATCAAATCAGGTCAGCTCACCAGGTAGAGTCTTTTGACTGTGTCACATCTGTTTCTTTCAGGATGTCTTCACCTAGTCAGTCAGCATGGGTACTGAGTGGAGAGCACGATGATAGATCACCGAGCAGTGAGGCCTCAGTACATGGTGGCCCTCTTCTATTTGAGACACCAACAGAGAGTGCACACCGCTTGAGCATGCTACACGAGTTCCAGCGACAGAGGTCTCCAAGGTTTCGAGGCGAGTCAGATTTTCAGATTGTTGGGAACTGGTTGGATTTTGTATCATGAGCTTTCCACACAATTGGCACACCTGCTGACTTGATGGTGTACTTAGATGTTAGTCTCTTTCAGGGAGCGGCTGAGAGGTGGTGGGGCCAGATGCTACCGTTTTGAGATGAAATGACCTTCACTTGGGGAAACTTTGAGACTTTTTTCAGGGTGGAGTTTATACCAGCGACTCTACACACTGAGCATGCTCAGGAGCTGCTGCCTTTGCTGCTGGGTTCTCTGTCAGTAGCTGAGTCATCTCTAGGCAGTAAACGGATGATGCAGTGGTCCAAGAGGATGAGTCCAACATGTGGGCGACCTCGAGATATAGGTTTGGTAGTGCGGGTCACCCAGCGTGGAGTCAGAGCCAGGCATACCAGGAACGCACAGTGTTTCTCCTCCGGCAGTCTTGGTCACATGGAACATGACTGTCCGACTCCCCAAACAGTTAATATACAGGAGTTGAAGGAGCCACAGAGACAGAATCAGCGGCTGGAGCTTGAGAAACATACGAGTGGTGGACAAGGCAGTAGAGCTCCGGAAGCAGGTGGACAGGAGCGAGGCTAGTTCTAGGCATGGAGGCCTTTGTTCTTGGTGCTTCTAGTTTCTGTGTTGTTGTTGTTGTGTTTGCTTTGTGTCCTTGTAATTCGAGATGCAGTAATAGAAGACACTTATCATTATGATGTTTACTTTCCTGTCCTTTTTGTATGGTTGATACTAAGAGTTTCCGGTTAAAGCTGTTGACTTGACCCTCACTTCTGAGATTCTTACTGGAGGAGACCCAGTAACCATGCACTGATGCCGATAGTGTGACTCAACCCTTGGAGGCGAAAGTAACGTTTGGATATCTTAGTAGTAGCGTCAAGGCCTTACGACGTCATTCAAGACATGAATTGTACCATTCATGTCAGGTTTGACTGTATTAGGCATGGAACGTGGTTCATCCAGGGGATGAGACCAGATTTCTCTTTTAAGAAGAGGAGAAATATTAGCATCTCTTTGGTAGAACATAGA
Source organism: Viscum album (assembly GCA_963277665.1). NCBI lineage: Eukaryota > Viridiplantae > Streptophyta > Magnoliopsida > Santalales > Viscaceae > Viscum > Viscum album. The sequence goes on along the minus strand of OY728121.1, from coordinate 1,764,789,965 downwards.
TGAAGAAGGTTGGAGATGAGGTATTACAATTGGCTAGTCTCACCCATTGTTCGTTGAGCGAATGGTTTATGGTTCTATCCAACTCAATAGTCTCAGGTGTATCTTCTCTCAGAAGGACATAAACCTGAGACAACGGTGATGGCTTGAATTCCTCCAAGACTGTGACTTCGAGATAGTTTATACTCCCGGGGAGGGGAATGTTGTAGCAGATGCTATTAGTAAGAGATCGGGCATTCAGCTGTTAGGAGTGGAGAGACAGCAGCTGGACGCATTTCAGATACCCTTTGTGGATAGTGATGGAATCATCATGTGTACAACCAGAGATGGTTCAGGCTATGATGGAAAAGGTGCAGATCATCTAGGATCAAATGAAGACTTCACATAGCAGATAGAAGTCCTATGCTGATAAGAGACGAGACCACTGAAGTTTGAGGGTCACGACCCCATCTTCTTACGGGTATTACCTCAACGGGGTCTACGGAGTTTTGGCCAGGGCGTAAAGTTATCTTCGTGATTCTTCAGACATTTCAAGGTTCCCAGCAGAGTAGGAAAGGTGGCTTATCACCTGTCCTTCCACCTCAGTTGCACCAGGTGCACAACGTCATCCACGTATCTCAGTTGAGGAGATGTGTACACGACCTAACCTTCATCATTGACCACTGAGAGATGGATATCGATGAAAGGGGAGACTTTCATGGAGTTTCCAATGGAGATTGAGGATCGACAGGAGAAGGTCCTATGAGGACGGTCGATTCCTCGGGTGCTCTTTGCTGGCAACACAGGAACCTCCAGGGGAGCACATGGGAGCGGGAGGCTCAGATGTGTGCTCAGTACCCTCTTTTTTTCCCTAGTTTATGATGTAGCTTTATGGGGACGTAAATCCCTGAGGTGGGAGTAATGTAAAGACTTGGAAATTTAAAGTATTTTTTTCTTAATTTTTTTTAAATTTCTCGAGTCTGTGGCTTCTGATGGCTCTCGATTCTGAGGCCCAGTGTGCCCGGAATCAATTTTTGAAGTTTAGCTCGGGTACGTTCAGTGAACGAACGAGTGGGTTTTTCTATCTTTTGAACCGGTGCTCGAAATTGAAATATGAGGGCACCGATAAACTCGCAGTGCTGGTAATTTCTTAAGGGGACATTTATCGCAGTTGAGTTTTATGCGGTTTTGAAGTTATAATTTTTGGTTTAAAGAAAAAAAGTGATAAATAAAATTGTAAGAACAATTTTATGTATCTAAGGAGGTTAATTCCTCCCATGGGTAGTTAAGGGTGGGACCCACAACCACCTAACTACCCAAGTGTGGATGTTAGAGAGGTGGGGACCACACGATCCCCAACCGTTTATTTTCCTCTAAACTCCTTAAACCCCCCACATTAAATTGGCAACCCCCCATTAATTTCCAATCTCTCCACCTCTCGCACTCCATTAATCCATGACAACCCCTCAAATTAATGAGGATCTTTCCTCTCCCTCCCATAAATTAATTGCCAATGCATTTAATTAATGAGGTGATTTGAATCTTGAAATTTTTTACTTATGTAATAAAATAGAAGGAGGAGACTATTATTTTACAAGAGGAGGGCTTTATTGTGCTAAGGAGGATTGGGAGAGCTCTTGGGTTTTTGAAGAACATACCGGTTCCACGAAGAACGACGCCTCTTCAATGAAGAACACCAAATCCATGAAGGACGACGACGCGCCTTCTTTTCTTTTCTCCATGACAAGAGGGGAGACGCCACATCTTTGGGTACACTCCGACGATGACGGTTCTTTTCCGCTGTTGATGGGGTGACAACGCTTTCCACATCTACGACGAATGAACCATAATTGATGTAAGGGTATTGTTTTGAATTTCTCCTTACCTTTTTGAGGAAAGAACAATGAGTGCAGACCAAACTTTTCCCGGTTGATCCGTGGATCACTCGTACATGCGGGTTGGAGGGTTATTTTCGGGTTTGGATTTGAGTTTGAATTCTTAAATCTTGATTGAAAACTTCTACCACGGTGGGCTCGGGCCGAAGAACAAACTCGACCCTCCGCAGATTGTTTTTTTGTGCGTGTATTGATAGGAGACGATGAAATAGGACCGCAACGGCATATGGAAGCCGTTGCAATGAAGAACGAGTCCCAGGAGAGCCGCAGGCACAGACAGTAGGCAAATCGGGCCACCGAAGCGTGTGTGGTGGTCCGCAGAAGGCGCTGCGGTGAGCCACGCCTGCGCGACGGCGCAGGCGACCAGAGGCGGCGGCCGGAGGCCGCGCCCCCGCATGCCGCTGGAGGAAACCGACCGCAGAAATAGCTGTGAAGGTGGTGTGATGAACCCCGCAGCCACGTGGGATCCGGGACACCTGAGGGGCGGCGCCAGCTGGCGCCGCCGGTGTCACTCAGCGGGGAGGTCCTACCTCCCCTGCTCCACGTAACGCTTGGCCAGGCTGGTCGAACCACAGCCGGCCGCGGGCTGCACTGCGCCGGCCAGTCCGGGCCATGCCCAACCGGGCCGGACCCTGACCAAGGTCGGGTCGACCCGGTTTGGGCCGACCCAGGGAGTGTTGGGCCAGGTCGGACCGGGCCCAGACCCCCTATTTTCCGACCGTTATAGTTAAATGGTCATATATTGAGCTACAGACCTCCGATCGATGCACCGTAAGTTGTGTAGGATTCCTCGGATTGAGACGGTCGATTCGGTATATTACACTCATGTTTTTGGACAAGTTTGTACATGGCCGGGTTGGTTTGAACTCGAAACCAATCGGGCCCTTAGAGCGGAAACACTTATAACTTGAGGACTGAACGTCCGATTAATGTGTCGTCGACTATGTTGGATTCTTCTTGATGAGACGGTTATTTTGGAATAATTCCACTATGGTTTGGATGCAGTTAGAGTATTTCCGGGTTGAATTATACCCGAAATCCAACCGGGCCCCTGGAACGGAAATGCTAATAACTCACAGACCGGGCGTCTGATTGACGCGCTGTCTGTTGCATTGAGATCCCTATGACGTGACAGATCTTTGTAATACTTCTTTGTGGGACTTCTTGAAACTTGGAGTGTTGACCAGTGGCTTGTGGAGTGGATCCTCCCAGAGACGAGCATACGGAGTATGGTGACCTTGTACCTGGCTGAGACCTGATGACTACTTTTCCGATTCGATTCGGAGTGACTTGTATAGCCCAGTGGGGAGCACTACTTTGGGAGGTGGAAGGCCTATAGCAGAGGATCACTACTTTGTGAGGTGGCGGACCCATGGTACTCGACAGGAGGAGTACCACAGTAGGTTATGAGGGGGAGCACTACTTTGTGAGGTGGGAGGCCCATGGCGGAGGGGCACTACTTAGTGAGGTGGCAGACACGTGGTACTCGACAGGAGTAGTACCTCAGCAGTCTAAGATTAGTGAGTGGCACCTCCGAGTCATGGAAGGACTACTGTGCTCGATAGAGGAGGAGTTCTCCTACAGCCATTTTTTCATCATCGTGAATAAAAATCCTGGTTTGAGCTGATTCAATGAACTTTTTGTTTTCCTCATGATTGAGATGGGTTACTTGATAACTTAGGTATATGTATGGGCATATACCTAAGTAAAGGTTATCTGTTGAGATCTTTATTTTTGGTTTATCCTTGTTGGATTTTTAGTGAGACCTTGAGGGTCTCGGGGTCCCTACTGAGTAATGTTATACTCACCCCTTCACGGGCTTTGCCCGTACCTCGTTGTGTTGGTTGCAAACGATGGACAACACTGATCGTGGTTGAGACTTGTAGAGCTGGACGATATCTGGAGGTAGAATTCATGATGAGATGGTAACAGGAGGTGACGGAAGGACGTGGAGAGCTGAGGTGGCCATCTGTACCTACCTTTCAGGTAGGAACTCCAGAGGATGATCTCGGAGCAGCTTGACTCCTTCCTGCTGTTTTTTCTTTTCCTTGTACTTTACTGCTGGGCTTGTATTTCCGGCCCCTTTGTACTTTCAGCACACTTATTACTATTTTACTTAGTGTTTGTTTCTGATTTTACTCTGGTTGTGTGTGTGTTTAAGTTTCCAAAAGGCAATGTCTTCCCAGTTATAGGGATTTACGCCTTTGGTGCTAGTCACCTGCCCCTGGCCTTTGGAAGGCGGGCTTGGGGTAGTTACGACACGGGCCCCGGGGGACGGGTCATGACACTTAGTAAGGCTCATTGTTGAGATTATGGGCTTACATCATCAATACATCATCTATGACTCAATAATTCTTGTATTTACTTATAATTCTAAATACTTTAAATTACCGTATTTCACTATTCACCAAAAATTCAACTATTTTAGAAAAATCCCAAAAAATAAACCTTACCATTTTTAAACATGTAAAATTAAAAAATAAACTCCATTTTATAAAAATAATTTTCTAAATATAAGAATTTTAATTTTTAATTAAAATTATCGTTTACTTGGAAAATACCAATTTTAAAATGATAACTGATTTTATAACACTTTGAAAAAATAATTAAGGTCTTATAAAATTATCTTAGAATAATAAGAAAAAAATATTAATTTTTGAATATATTTTAGGAAAATAATTTTTTAAAATTATAATATTAAATATTAAATTGAGAATAAATATTTATGTTTTCTGAAAATATCAACAGCTAATTAATAATTTCAAAAACAATAATTTACTTATACCATGATATAATTATATTATATTACCATTTATAAGATGCATAAATTTTATTTATACGTTCATAGGTTAGGTTTCTATTTAAATCGTAAATAGACTATTAATATTAGGAAAATGATAGTTTTATAAAAAATTGGATTTTTCACTTATTCACTAGAAATAAATAGTTTCAAAAAAATACAAAAATTTTACATGAAGATTATTTTGACAGTTCAATTTTAAAAATTATTTTTATTTTGTTCAGAATAATTTTTAATTGCATAAAAACTTAGTTTTAAGACAAGTGCGTCATTAAAATGCTGTAAAACTACCTTTAAAAATTTATAGTCTTTTGATACATAAAATTGGATTAATTCTTATCTTATGCCTATAAAATTATATGGATGAACGTAAATACATTTCCTTAAATATATAACATATAATTTGGTCCATATTATTCATTCCACACAATTTAATTTCTAGGTTATAATGGTCTCTTTAAAAAAGTAATATTTAATTGTATATCATTGTTATTTAAGCTTTGTATATTGTGAAACCTATTTTTTCAAATAAATTAAATTTAAGAAGATACATACCATATAATATTGAGTTATTACATTAAGTTTATATATATGTTTATTTTAATATATATATATATATATATATATATATATATTATTTTATATGTAAATATGGTCATATATATGTTTATAAGTGCGCGTGTGTGTGTAAATATATATACTTATATATACATATATATAAGTATAAATATATATATATATATAATTAGGCATGTTTTAAAACACTGGTAAAAATGTCACTAAAATATCCATTATTTCTTAAAAACATGAGTATATTTAAAATATATATGTGTTTTGACATATAAATATATGTATATATATATATATATTTATTTATATATGAGTGTGTGTGTATGTGTGTTTATATATATATGTGTGTGTCTATATATGTTTATATATATATTTATTTGTTTATATATTTTAATATATATAGATATATTTAAATCAATGTGGGGAGATGAGCTATATATATATAGCAATGTTTCCTGAAAAACATCACTAATTAAGCGATGTTTATTGAAAAACATCTATAAATTAGTAATGTTTCCATAAAAATATGACTAAATTAGCGACCTTTCCTTAAAAACATTTCTAAATTTTCAATTTTTCCAGAAAATACATTCCTAATTTAACGATGTTTCCTGAAAATGTTACTAAGTTAGTGATGTTTATAAAAAATGTCTCAAAATTACAATTTTTTGTAGTGTGTCACTCCTATTAAATTATAAAATGGAAACCCCTCCCATTAGATATTTACACCTATTAGGTCATCTTTCCAGACCAACATCTGGTCTTCCCAAAATATTAACATTTGGGTCCCTAATAAGAGATCTAAGGGAGGTTCTTCGAAGAGAATGTAATCATCTTTACTAAGATCCTTCTTTTTATGTCTTCTTTTTCTACCTCTAATTATGTATTTAAAATTATAATATAATAACATCATTATATATTTTATACTAATATTTTATTATTTTTTGGCATAATATTTATTCATCTCTTCTTTCATCGAATGGTAAATGAATCCATAATTCATTTATACGGTGGACTACCGCCTCACAAACCAATGTAATTTATTTTCCATTATCGCCTCTCTTGGATATTAATGATAATGGATTTAATATTTATATATGATTTTCATGAAATATTAATCATTCTGTAAAATTAATATATTAAATACTTTCTTACTTTACCATCCATAAAAAATGATAACATCGTTTTTGTGATGGTGGACTATGACCTCAAGAAAAGATGTGATTTGTTTTTTATTAACACGTCATGTGGATGGAATATGTAAATTTATTTAGAGAAATAATATAACATTTATGAAATTATTATCATTATATAAAGATAAGTTAACACTTATCTCTTTTCCTTCATTATCTTTGAAAAATTGAAATGTTACACAAGGGTACGTATGACCTTCCCTCTCCATAACTGTAACATTTTTCATTCTTCATAACCATAATTCAAGGTTATATTAAAAATATATAATTTATGTATAAAAATGATAATTATTTCATGGTTATTATTATGGATATTATGGAACAATGACCCCTTTAACCATGGGTAACACACCGATGTCGTTTTGAATTTATGAACTGAACATCATGAAAACACCCAATGTTGGGATAAATGGTTATGTGATTAAACACATCATTAAGAAAAATGAATCATATGGTTTAATTAAAAGTGATTAATCCTATAAAATTATATTAGTAAAATAAATAATTGATATAATTATATTATACATGAGATTAAATATATACGTGACAATGCCTGAACTCAAGGTAAGGGTTTCATCTCAAAACATCCTTCTTTGAGACACATGTATTTATATGAACCTAATTATTTTTAAATTGTTTATATGATTCCCCTTTACATGTTATACCATTAATCCTTCATATGTTTTGATATTTTAAGTTACAACTCATTTACTTCATTCATGGGATTTTTTATTCACAAGTTACAGAATCTTTAAGGTTTTATGTTTCAATCTCATTTTAATCAGGGTTTTTTTTCTTGAATTTACATTGTATTAATTATTTGATCATTTTTTAATAAAACCCTTTTATTTTATTCAGATATGGATATTCATGAAATTTTCATGTAATAGTACCATTTTCCTCCCTTTGGTATTTAAATTATTGAGAAAATATGTTTAATAGAAGCTAACATCATTTCTATCTTTGGTCAAAAATACTTTTTTATCCATATCCATGTTTTCTAAAAAAAATTGAAGGATGTTTTTAACATTCTACAAAATATTTATGAAAGAAATTTTTACCCATTTTTTTATTTTTATAAAATGGTTTGAGAGGTATCTTCATGTCATTTTTCAAACAAGGTACCATTTTATCCTTTTTACAATAGTGTGAAATGAATTTTTCATTTAACATATATGAAATATATGCAATTACCCACCATCATGACCACTAAACGTTTTGAATCTTACATTATAAATTTCAATGGAATTTTTTGAATAAAATTTTATCTATAATATTTTTAAAAATTTTATATTTTCAAGAATTAATTTCAAAGTGAAAAGTGTATTTTTATCAAGAAATTTTCAATGTAATATTTTAAATACATCTTCATCAATGAATATAACCTTTGATGTGATAGATTAGTTATCAATTATTTATATTTGTATCTTACATATAAACCTAGATTATTTTCCCTTAATTTTATAGTTTAATACATTCTCTATGTCCATCTCTCAAATTCATTTATTCTGAAATTTATTTTAATTATGATATGATACAAGATTATACAACTAATTTATTTCCATTGGTAATTATTATGTTTATTAATTTTTATTAGTATACTTTTTGGGATCACATACTCATGAACATGTTTTTATGGGTGTGCCTAGATAGTGCTCCAATGAATTGGGTAATATTTTTAGTCTCATGGGACGTCATGTAGAGGATTATTGAGTAAACCTAATCCATTATAGGACTTCTTCCACCATATGATATTTTCTAGGTAGTTAGCCATGGTCTATATTTATTGCATGTTATATGTTGCTTCCACAATACCTATGATGTCATGACCATATGATATCATGTTCATTATGTTATTCCTCCATGTAATTACTCTTGGTCTATATATTTTTTGATATCATGTTTTACCTTTGACTCAAACGTTATATTTTCTTATCGAGTTTTTTCCCTTAATTTTCTTTTTAGCTCACCCATTTTGTCTATTTATTCCCTAGGTTATCCCATGTAGTTTTAGGAGATCAAAATAATTTATGATCTCATTATAGAGAATAAAATAAAAAAATTCCTCACTTTGATTTATGATAAACCTGGTCTTCTAAAGACACTAGGACTAACAACATTTGGGTTTTAATTAATTGATATTTATGTTAAAAAAATCATGTAATGATATGCATAAAAGGATTGGGTCACAATAAAATCCAGATAATTCAATAATTGGATTCTTTCCTACTTTGGTACTCAAGTATAAGAAATCATCATCAATTTGGTGTACTTTCTTATGTTAATCTTTAAGATATTCACCCAAATAAAATTTAATATATTAGACCCCCATTTTATCCACCTCATTAAATAAAGTTTGGGCATTATGGATTGTATAATAAAAAAAACTAATCCTCATGTGGTTGGTAATCAGTGTTTATACCATCAACTTCCAATTTCCCACCCCTTTCCTCCACTCCATTAGACTCATTCAGTATAAGGGATTTTTGGGCTTCCATAGCTTCTTTAATCAGGATCTGATGGACAGTAAATTAACCTATAATATTAGAGAACCAGTGCTTCTTTTTTTCTATCTAGGTAAAACTCTATCTGGTTTGTGATCACCCTAGGGGAGAAGCATTATTCATATCCACCACATCACAAGGTTTAGTTGAGTGTCCTAATTTAAGAAGGCATGAAAAATAATAAAAAATATTTTTAAATATAACTTTTTTCCAAAAAAACCCAATCACTACATTGAATCCATATAATTGAGGTAAAGTGTTTCAACGAATCAAAATGAAAATAAATCCCCATGATTGAGGGCTTTCATATCTTTAAGGTTGCATATTCTAATTTTATTAGCCTATATATTGGACTAGTAATGTAAATCAAAGCATACATCTTAACAAAATGATAATGGATACCCTTAAAACCAATATGGAATAAAATAATATAAGGTTTAGCATCGATTTTTAATTCTAGTGTCCACTTCATCTTCTTTAATTACACTTTCTGAAAAATACCACAAACCCCTATTCTAGTATCTATAATAATCATCTTAAGTAAAAAATGGATGATGAGATGCATATAATCAATAATCCCCAAATCAAATAATGAGAAAGAAAATTTTTCAAAGGATATCTTCATTAATTTGAGTGAAATATATCTTTTAAGCAATATACCAAAAAAGATAACATTGAAAGTTAAAAGGTAATACTTTCACATATTTCTAAAACAAAGAAATATTCAGAAAACCTTTATGGGGAAAAACAACGAGGAAACCTTGGTATCATCGTTATTATCACACCCAGTAACAAAATTAACATGGAATAGGAACGAATTTGTATGGAAGTATCCTCCTTAGTAGCCTCTAGTCAAGTGCATCATCTGCAACATCTTCTCTCACATTATTAAGTGATATTTAATATTTATTAAATAATTTAATATTTAACCCATGATCATTAATGTTTTTATATACTAAATCAATCCTTAAATGAAAATTATGAAGTTTCGGTTGTGTTCAAAGTTAAGTGTTTTGGTTAGGTCAGGTGTAATCCTTTTATAGGTTTGGGTCATGGGATTGGATAATTTCATTGAAATAAAATATTCCCAAATTAACCTAAATTCATGATAATAAATACCCTATTATGTATCCCTAATTAGGATTATCTACCATTAGTGGAAAAAATTGAGAGGATTAGAGGATGTCTCAAGATCTCAAATTCCCAGTGTAGTGGTGGATCATGGATCATAAGCAAATTCATATGGAGATGATTAATGGGTCATTTTTTTGTTAGAGATTCATCACAAGGTGGGATTTTTTTATTAAAACATCCCTTTATTCTTTATTCCATGTCTAATTTTATATTTTTTTACATAACTATGATATTAATGACATATTTATCATTCTATAAATATAATATATCATTTTCATTCTCACCTTTTCACACAATGAAAAAGTGATAATGCCTTTCGTGTATGTGTGGTCTTCCACCTTCATGAAGAGACGTGACTCTATTTTTATCACCACACCACAATAATTATATATATAAGTATATTTAATTAAATAATATGTTATTTATGGTATAATTATAATTATTTAATGACAAAATATTAATTACCTTCCTTGTATATGATCATTTAAAAATGGAAACGTTACTCATGCGTACATTTGACTTTCTATCTGTATGATCGAAAAGTTAGTTCATTTTTCATAACCATATTTCATGATTGGTTTTAAAGATAAAATTGATATATAAATGTTATATTTATACCATGATTATTATTTTGGAGATGTTTTAACTATATAATATCTACAAGAACTAGAACTTTTCTAACAAATCATGAAAAATAAAAGAAAGCAATTAACTCCCAAAACAAAGAAAATAATGAAATATTATTAATGAACAGGTTATAATATATTATAAAAGTATAGTATATGATATTATAAATATTTATATGGTTATTTAATAAGTTAAAAAAATGTTTAAAACCACAATACATGAGTTTAAATCATGATCAACCAAAAGGAAGCGTGAGGTAAGGGTTTTCTCTTCTCACTTTTATTTTTGTGATATATATGTCATATTCACCACATATTTTTATTGTGTGATGTATATAATACCCTTGAATATATTTTAGGATTATTACCCTTAAATTTATGGTTATTTACATATACATTTGAGTATCTATATTTCATGCAGTTTACGATTTCAATGTTTCCAAACCAGTAATGGATTTTTGTCTCAATTTTACTTCTTTGAGATGTATGTTATATTATACACTTATCTTATTTTATGAGGTGTATATACTACACTTTTACATGTATTATCGTGAATATAATTATTTTAATGATATTATAAGTTTAAATTAATCTTATATTTTCATGAGGTTTATGATTGAAAGTTATAAAATTGGTAAGAGTCCTTTGTTACAATCTCATCAATTATCGAGATTGTTTATGATTATGATTAAAATGATGAGATATTAAGATAAATATCTAAATAAAATAATGAACCTTATTATCCTATGAAAATTAAGGATATTTAAAATTAATACTATCATTTTTATACTCTTCGGTTTTTAAATGTTTTGAGAAATTTTTGTTAATAAGATTCAAATTTATTTCTCTCTTGATGGAGGAGTTATCAGTTTTGAGGATTGGAAATGAAAAACATAAGGGAAATAATGCAATCAATGTGCCACTATGTTTTCAATATTCTCCAAACTTTACCTTGACCCCATCCATCATTGAACTTGGACCATCGGGGACTAAGGTGGTGGAGCTGACTAATTCTCTGGTGGTTTATACTATAGCCATGTCGAATGAATTCCCTCCTCCTACTTTCCCTAGCTCACAGTCAGGGTTCTATTACAAGTATTCCCTCCACCATCCTAATTTTTCCAAGGATTCAAGGGGAATTTTCTTTCCCGATGTGTTTTTGGGGTCTACTTCCTCAAGGGATGGTGTTTCCCCAGTGTTTTCTGTCTCAACAACATCCTTCAAGGAAGCATCATCTCATCCCAAATGGACTGTGGTTATTAGATTTAGGCCAAATAAACCTCCTCTTATCTTATTTAAAAAATTAATAGATTCTTGGGAGATTACTTAATCGTCCAAGGATTAATCTATAAATCATGGGGCTTTATACATTTTCCTTGCCTCCGGTGAGGATTTCATAAAATATTAGCTCTTGAGCCCTATATTTTTAGGGCATTGGAAATTTTAACAGTTCCATTGGTTGATGGAGACCAATATTGGTATGGATCCCTCAAGAGAGGTTGTTTGTATCTTGCTTCATGTCTTACCCTTACTATTATATAACTTCATATCCCCACGGGGGATCGGAAACTCTCTAGGGACCTTCTTTAGCAAAAAAAAATATCTATCATGAATCATCCTAGAGGGGCCCATGTCATGAAAACCCAAAACCTACATCTGATAGGCCAGGGAAAAAATACTATCACTAAATAGGGATATCCCACAAATGAGAGGAATTTTACTAAGTACATGTACAAACGTACACATCTCCAAGCCCAAAATGTTGAAATGTAAAAACACTAAGTAAACAATGCATGCATATACTGAGGTACCAACCACAGAGTATGATAGTAAAAGACTGGAAAGTAAGTAGGGCTAGAATAAAATCCCACCCAAAAGAAAAGAGTCTGTTAATGTGAAATTAAAAGTTCTTGAAGCTCATCTGTATAAAACCCTACCTGAAGGGTAGGTGCAGGATAGTTGTCTAAAGTCATAGAAGCACACCCTGTCTGTCTGATCTCTCTAAGCACCACCTCGCCATGGTCCTCCAAGTACTCCATCAAAGGGTCGATCGCCTACACAAGACATGACACATATGAGTGAATCTTGTTAAGGGGTGAGTAAAAAAATACTCTGTAGGAAACCCTTAAACCACAAAGTAATGCCACTAAGAAATACATAAAATACACCACAAAGAAATACATTAAGTATACCTCAAATAAATAAACTAACTATGCCAATAATAATTACATGAATTATACCACTAAGAACTACATGAAGTATACCACTAAGAGTTACATGAAGTATACCACTAATAATTAAAATATGTATACCAAAAAGAATTACACAAAGTATGCCACTAAGAATTACATGAATTATACCACTAAGAAGATACATAGTCATATCACATAGGTATAAGTATAAAGCATGAATAGTAGGATTATCATATGTAGTCCATAGAAAACCTAGTATCGATGAGAAGTGTAGTCCAGATGAGACACTCAGTCCCGAAAAGACACCTAGTCTCGGTAAGACACATAGTCTCGGTAATACACGCATCCTCGGTAAGTCAAGTAGTCTCAGAAAGTCACATAGTCTCAAATTCACATAGTATCAAGGTCAAATAATCTCAAACTCACATACTCACAAGGTCACATAGTCTCAAAGTCATGAAGTCTCAAATTCACAGCCAACCAAAATATTTCACTCATTGCACACTCATTCTATGAGAACCTACACCTCAATCCACTAGGTTGTATTTTAACTTCCCAAAAACTCACTTATATTATATCAAAAGGGCCATTTCATTTCAAGGGTCCCAACACTATAAACGGATCATCAAACAGACACACGGTTGGAATGTCGTAGCTGTTTTTGTAAAAAGGTCTAACCAAGGTCCGATATTGGTCGGATCCAACCTACCTAACCAGACCTGCTAGGCTCATCCTACTAGACCTCTGGACTGGCTCGGATCCCCCTAGTATGTCATGCCGCATGTGGTCTATCTTCTCTCACTATATGTAGTCTTCCCTAACCACATGCCCCGCCTAGTTTTGAGGTGTCTCTGCATCCCGGATGGTCAGCCTTCCGCCTCCACGTGTACCTCGTACACTACAACTACCCCATGGACTCACTGCTGTCGTGGGTTCCATGTGGCCCACCTTCCATTTACATGGACTCCTCACCGGTGCATCCCTTGGTCAATGTTAGGGCTGCCTATTGTGGCTCTAACATGGCACCCTGCTGCATTATGTCTCCACCAGCCTCCCCACTGGCAGTCTCACCCTTCTGGCTCGTCATACACCTAGATCAGCCCCCTAGACCCACATCGCCTCTCTCCTGGACTGACCGGATCCACCGCCTCTGGCTGCCACCAGGTGCTGCTACCTTACATCATCGTGTGCTATTTTCCCAACCAAATCATGTTGTGCCTTCACCATTTCACCTCTATTGTGCCTTTACGGTGTTGGATCTTCGATCTCATATCTTTGCGCTATGAATCGGGGGTGAAACTATCTATCATTAACATAGGGGTTTCAAAGCACGGGGAGAAGATGAAAAATACATGAATAACATGAGAGAATGAGGGGAGAGAAAAAATGCACAACAATTCTTGATGAACAGATCTTATCCTTTGTTCTTCTCATCCTAGATTATTCTTTATTAGAATTCATAACGAAGAAATATAATCACCAAGATATATCACCCATCAAAACCCCGCAATTTAACCATCCTACAAGAATGACCGAACCATGGATGAACATGTTCTTAGTTTGGTCCATGTTCATCGTTGAATTTAAGAATATGGAAAGAATAACAAAGAAACAATGCCCTACTTGGGGTTTGGATCATTTGTTGATGGAGGTCAAAGTTGTGTCATCATCATTTGTAAATCTGTCAATATTTGATCCAAGTCTTGATCTCTAATCCATCATCATTTTCATGAGAACTTCCTTCTCTTTCTCTTAGGAGAATTCCAGGGTTATGGTAATGAACCTAGATCCTTGACAAACTCATATAAAAAGAAAACAAGTCATTACACTGAAATAAAATATTTTTATTAAAAATTTTATTACTAATGCATCCAAAAACTAACATTCACACACAACCCTTGATAGTAGATGTTAGGCCCCACCTTGGGTTAACTCGCTAATCTGAATTCAACGGTGCCCTCATATTTCTGAAACAAGAAACTATTTGGAATGTATTCCACTTTTTTAGGAAAACTGCTCATGCATGCTATTTAATGGTTAACATTTTTTCAATAATCATTCTGGGCACACCAAACCTCAGAGTCAAATTTAGTCTTGGCCCCTGGCCTCAAAATTTTCCAAATAAATTTATAAAAATAAAACTGGAGAAATATAATTCATTACATTCTTCCCTCCTTAGGGATTTACGTCCCTAAAAGCCAAAACAAAGGGATACTAAACAAAAAGATGAGGGTACTAAGCATGAATTTGACTCTCTTGCTCTTATGTTCTCTCCTAGAGATTCTCATGATACCATATAACATGAACTAGAGAAATTTACCAACCCCAAAGGATCCTCTCCTATCAATCCTCAATCTCCATTGGGTAATTAGAAAAATTCACCCCACCATCAATGTCTACATCACCCCAATCAATGACGTGTTATAGATCATGCATGTATCTCCTCATTTGTCACACATAGAAGAAATTGTGTACTAACTCTAACTATAGAGGTAGATTCAAGTGGTATGCTACCTCATCAACTATATGTAGTATTAGTAAAGGGTTGATGAACCTCGAAGATAGATTTCCACCCTAGAAAAATATTTGTATCCCGCGCCGAGGAGAGACCCAAAGGAACACATGGTCTCTCTCCTCAAACTCAAAAAGACTTTTTCTTCGGTTCTCATAAGAATTTTGATGGATCTGTGAAGTTTTCATACACTCCTGGATGACCTGCACCTTCTATGTAGTCTCATGCACCAACTCTGGTCTCATGAGTCCTGAGTCTCTTGGGTCCATCTAGCAAAGTGATTACCTACAAGGTTGCTTGTACAATGCCTCGAATGGTTCCATACTAATGGTGGAATGGTTGCTAATATTGTACAAAAACTCCACCAGAGGTACGTAATCCTCCCAAAAGTTCCCAAAATCTAGGATGCAAGCATGTAGCATGTCCTCAAGAACCTGAATGGTCTTTTCATTCTTGTCATCCATCTATGGGTGAAATCTTTCCTCAAGGGAATATGAGTCCCAAATATTACCTAAAATACCTTCCATAACCAGGATTTAAAGTGAGAATCATGATTTGGGACTATATTCGGTAGAACTCCATAGATTCAAACAATATCCTATGCATAGAGTCATCCCAAGCTCTCTACTGAACTCTACTCGTGAATCGCTAGGAAGTGGGCTGACTTGGTGATTCCGTCAACTATCACCCAAAGGGTATCATGCCCCCTAGACATTCATGGTAAACTTATCATGAAGTCCATCTATATCCCATCCCACTTCCACTCAGGCACCTCAAGGGGTTGAGTCAAACCCACTAGAACCCGGTGCTCAGCCTTTACTTAGTAACATGTGAGGCATCAAGAAACGAACTCTGTCATTTCCTTCTTTATCCATGGCCACCAGAACTGACGTCAGAGCTCCTGGTACATCTTCACCACACTAGGATGTACCGCCAAATGGGATGTACGGAACTCCCTCAAACACTCCTCCTATAACTCCACTGGTACCACTGTGTGTCCTCTAAAACGAACGATGTGATCACAACCTTTTGAATATCCATCAGGGGCATGCCCTGTGGACATCTGACCACATAAAGTCTCTTAATTGTTATCTATGAGTTGTTCCTCTCTAACTCAATTTAATATTGGAGGGGTTGAAACCACCAAAGAGAGATAATCTTCTCCATATCCATCCACAAAGGATATATTCAACAAAACTAAATGCCTCGATTCCTTGATCATAACCTGCAAACTCTATCTTTTGTTGAGAGAAACTTCCACCATGTTCCCCTTACAAGGAGTATAGAAAATCTCAATGTCATAGTCCTGGAGGAGCTCTAGCCATCTCCTCTGTCTCAAGTTTAGATTCTTCTGAGAGAAGGTATAATTGATACTCTTGTGGTTGGAGTAGATGATAAACTTTTCTCCCATAAGGTATTGTCACCACATCTTCAATATAAAGACTACCACTACTAACTCAAGATCATGGGTTGAATTGTTCTCCTCATGTGGTCTCAACTGGCAGAAACCATAAGAAATTATCACTTGCCCCTGCATTAGGAAACAACAATGCTCAGTCCCTATTGCATCGTAGAACACTACATACCTGACACCCTCCTCTAGAAATCTCAATATGGGAGCACTTTTCAATCTCAGCCTCAGCTGTTGAAATCTCTCCTTGCACTTCTATGTCCATACAAAAGGCTTTCCCCTTATATATCAAAGTTTTCAAGGGTGCTGCTACTCTAGAAAAGTTGGGTACAAATCTCTGATAGTACCCAGTCAAACCAAAGAAACTCTTCACCTCATTGACACTCTTGGGTGGCTCATAAGAAATCACTACCTCAATATTTTATAGATCTACCGAAAATAATACATCTGAAATGACATGTCCCATAAAATGGACCTCTAGTATCCAAAAATGACACTTTAAGAAATTCCCATAAATCCAGTTCTCTCTAAGTATGTCCCAGACCATCCTCCAGTGTATCACATGTTCCTCCTTGGACATCGAATACACTAGGATGTCATCAATGAAGACCACCAAAAACCTATCTATGTAAGGTTGGAAGATCCTTATCATGATTCTCATGAACACTTTTGGGGTGTTCTTAATTAAAAATGGCATCACCAAGTAATCGTAGTTTCTATATCAACATTTGAAAATTCTCTTAGGTATATCCTCATCTCATACTTGAAGCTGGTGATAGCCAGGTCTGAGGTAAATCTTCAAGAACCACCATACCCCTTTTAACTAATCAAATAAATCCTAGATCATCGTTATTGGATACCTTTTCTTCATCGTAACCTTGTTTAGGGACCATAAGTCCACACACAACCTCAATCTCCCCTCATCCTTCTTGGAAATCAAAAATGGGGGTACTCAAGGTGAAACACTAGGTCAGACGATGCCCTTCCTATGCAAGTCCTATAACTATACCCTCAAATCTGGAATCTCTCTAGGATCCATCCAATATGAATGTGTAGATATCATTGTCATCCCATGGTATATATCAATATATAATTATACCTCCCTAAAGGGAGGTAATCCTGGAACATACTAAGGAAATATGTCCTCATACTCCTCCACCACTACAAGAAACTAGGGACTCGTATCATCCACTATGCTGAGGGTCGGGCTAGCCAACTGATGAGTGATCAGCTTCAACCTCCTATGAGTATGCCCATCCAACACTTCATGAATTTCAATTTCACTAAAAAAGGAAAACCCAATCCCATAATTATGGACACACCACACTCGGCACATAAAATAGTCAATCTGATCATGGATTGTGGATAACCAGTCAAGTCCGAGAATGAAATCCTAAGGCCTCGATGCCGCTACTAAGAGATCCCAACCAAAACTCTCACCTCTAAGTGTAAGGTCACACTATCTACACCAGTTTGGGACCATTGAATCCCCTCCTTTAGGAGTCTCTAAGTGTAAGGTTTGAGTCAATGATTCCACCAGAATCTCCAAGTTTCAAACAAGGGTCATAGAAAGAAAAGAATGACTGGAACCTGTGTCTATAAAAACTGTAGATAAGGTGTAAAATACAGAGATCATACCTCTAATCATCCCTAGATACTCGAGTTCATAATCCTCCATTGCCTAAAGCCAGCCGTGTCCCTTTCCACCAGCTCCTGGAGCCCATCGTGGACAACCAGGGGTAGTGATGGTAATATGTCGAACCTCCACCCACCTCTTTCTTCCCAATTTTCTCTTTTACCATGTCCACCACCCAACGGACAACCCTCTTCTTGACTCTTCCTCTATCCTAGTGGTCCCTTGTGTAACACCCAAAGGTTTTGAAAAAAAATAGTGCATTTTATAATCCATAAGTTAAACTCAACTTTGCCTCTTCTATGTTTTGAATTTCAAAAAACGGTCATCTAGAGTGGTGATAAGTAAGTCATTAGGAGTCTGATATAACAAACTTGATTTTTTGGTGAATAGTAACATACCCTTATGAATAGTAGTATTATTAGTAATATGACCCTTATGAATAGTAAATAATATTATTATTTTATTTTCTTAAGGAAAAAAGATAATGAGATCTTAATTAATTTTTCAATGTGATATAAAACTAATTGCACCTTTAAAATTGTTTTTTTCGATTTAAATGAATTTATTTAAAAATTAAATTAATAATATCTAGAAAATTAATTTTGAAAAATGGAGTTCGTTTTTGAATTATACATGTCGAAAAATTGTAGGGGTAAATTTTTGGTATTTTTATGAAATTCTAGAATTTTTTATGAATAGTGAAATACGATAAAATACCGTATATACAAATTATCAGTTACATGCAAGTTATGTGAGGCAACTTGTTTTGAACTAACATGAAATTATTACTATTAGGGGTCACATGAAACAACACTATTGGTTGTCTTGAGGGAAATAATAAAATAAAGAATTAAATATTCAAAATTTACCCCTCTCCTCCACTATAAAAACCCCTCACCACTCCCTCTTCTCTTCACTCCACTAAGACTTGAATATCATAAAAGTTCTACCCAAATACCCTTCCCTAGTTACTCCCCACTACCAAAAAGCTCTTGTTCTTTCCAAAAGACCAAAATCCCTTCCCTTAAGGAGGTTCTCGATGATGTTATTTCAAGAGATAAGCACCTTTCTTTTTCTTTTAGTTTCATTTGAATTTATATTATTTTGTTATCCTCTCCTCATCTCCCCTGTCTAAATGACCATGATAACTCTATTGTAATATATATACTAGATTTATATCATGTGAAGGGAAGAACCATCATCAATATTATTACTCCCTCTCTTTTATTTTTATAAACAGAATCAACATCCATGAGGTTCCAATGTATAACCTTCATGGACAATGAAGTTTCATTCTTCAATCGGTCCTTCATTACTAGTCATGAAACAATATTGATGGTTCAAAAAGACTATAATATATGTATTACAGCCTAATTAATATTCAGGAACCAGTATATGTACATATTATTAATTTATATGACAAAACTAGTTCATAATAATCCAAATACCGCCAAATAATCGAAGTGATTGTCATCTAATGATTCATCCTAATTCCATGTAACCAAATGATATAAATGGATATTAACAATTATGGATTTTCATAAAAAATATTTAATTTCAATTTTGGAGATTTACATCCATTCCACTACATTACTTAAAAACAAGTGAACCGAATATGAAAATAAAAGAAACGAACACTCCGGAACGACGAAATTCAATACAATAACTTATCAATAAAATGATACATGAACTAACCAGAATTATGATAAACTAAAAACATGTATAATAGGTTCTGAAATAAGTCATTAATAATTATAATTTCATATTCTAGGATCTTAAGGACAAGAGTGGAACATGTTCGGAGTTAAGGTAAGGGTTTTCTCACCTGAACATCCATTTTCATTCGGGTTACGTTCATTGTCTAATTACCTCAATGAAATTATCATATATTGTTATAAACTTTTCATAAATTCTGTTTGAGTATTCTATATATGTACACAAACTAGAATCATTCCCCATTTTATGGATTGTTACATGTTTTAAAAGAAAATTTCAAAACTATTTCCAAAATACAAGCCTGATTCAAGGGAATTTCTCAAATTCAAAACTATTTTCAAGGGCACCATATAATATGTTTTCTGTAAAGCATTATTTTTCAAAAAATAATAATTTTATTATGAAAATTCTATCTTACTTCACCTCTGGTTTTATACAATGATTTTCCAAAAGAACTCTTATTTTCAAAATAAAAGAATATTTATCTCAAGACTGCTTAATGATTTTATAAGATTATATTCGTTTGATTCAACGCTCTTGTCGATTCTTATTTATTATTGGGTTTAATAATTTATGAAGAAATCTACCATATTTGATTTAATGGTTTAGGACTAAACCTATTTTGGATGATCTATCCTAAAACCATTCACCATATTACTCAGAATGGTTAGTGTTTTATGTTCAATGATTGGGGAAAGATAGTTACATTTCATATGATAGTTTTAATATGAATGTATATGTTGTTTATGTTTGTCCCCACTCATATGAGTAATGAATTGGACTTATTATGTGATGGTTGGGGCCTTCTATATCCCCTATATGCATAAGTAGGTCTCATGATACAAATAGACATGGAATTGGCTGAGGCCTTTCCCAATGTGTTATATGGATTTTGGCCAAGTCCCTAATCATTAGACGTCTTGGTTGTGGCCTTGAAAAAATGTTTTACAATTTCCATCATATGCACTTACCTCATTATGAGGCTATTAATTAAAAGTTCATGTGTTTATTCTACTTTTAGAATACCCATGATTATGTTTTATTATCGCATTATTTACTCAACTCATATTCCTGCCATAATGTGTGCAGGTTTATTATTGAAGGCGTGTGTTTTCAATTATGCACCATGTCTTATGTTTATGATATATTCTACTATATTTATTACTCTTACTGAGTGTTTGAGCTCACCCCTTTCTTATGTTTAATTTTCTCAGGACATGAATATGTAAATTATGAATGACTCGCAAGCATAATCTATGAGACATGATGTTGCTAGTGGAATAAATTAGTGTTGTATTTCCCTTCATGATGTAATGTTAAACTTATTTATGTATCTTGTTTCCAAAATCTACTAAACTACTTGGTCCTTTGGGATTCATATTCCTTATATGTATGCCAACATAATCAAATAAGGCACCAGCTCTAGGAAACTAGGGTCGAGTCCTTATAGTTGGTATCAGAAGAAGTTTAGTAGAAAACTTGGAAACCATATTTAGAAAATGTAGATTTGGGAAGAGTCCCTAAGTTATTTTTGAGGATAAACATGCATAAACATCCTGTATTTTGGTAAGAAATAGAATATGTGGATCTTTCAAGAAATACAACTCTGTCTGGATACGAGCAGGAGGAGGCAGCTATGGCACAGATGTATTTGGAAGTAAAACCCAAAAACACTGATTTGAGCTAGACTCTAACTATAACTGGTGCACGACAACGGGCCTTTCTTAATTCTTGGTATCGAAACTCACAGGGTATATTCTTAGGATAATTCACATTTTCTTTACAAGTCATTATTAAGGATTTAAATGTAATATTTTCCTCAAATAAACTGTTTTTGTGATTATGGGATTAGCCATGCCTAGGATTTCAATTTGTGCTAAGAATTTTGTTAAGCTAAGATCACGAATTATGATTCATAAACTAATATAGTGTATTACATTGTCTAGAAATGGAGCCTAGTGGAAGGAATGGAAACTTCAAGAATGCATGTGTCCCCTATAGGGATTTTCCTCCCATGCAAGATAATGATGTTGGCTCTGGTGCTATGACTAGGGATGAGGAACTCATAAACATACTGGGACAACTTACTCAGGTTATGAATAATAACCTTACCCGTATGGAGCATCCAGATCCACCATGTGGAGGATCTATGATAGATCGCTTTATGTGATAACAACCTCTATCATTCAATAGGACTACAAATCCATTTGTATCTGAGAAGTGGATAAGTTCCTTCAAGAAGATATTTCTTGCTTTGGCATGTAATGAAAGAGAGAAGGTCATCATGAAAGTTTATCGTCTATCGGGAGATGCAGATCAATGGTGGTCATTAATCCAAAACACAAATAAGGGGGAAGAAATAGAAGATATTTAATGGAAAGATTTTAAAGAAATCTTCTGAGAGAAATACTTTCCTCGCGAACAGAGATTGGATATGGAGTTACAATTCTTGAATATGAGGTATAAGGAAGATGAGATTGTTGCAAAGTACTAAGCTAACTTCACAAGGTTAGAAAGACATGTTGTGGACTACATATGAAATCCAAGGAGAAAAATTGATCGATTATTTGATGGCCTAAATCCATTTCCCTGGTGGGCACTGGTATCCCAAAGTTTTTCATCATATGAAGATATAGTTATATGTTCTATCAAGACAGAAAAAGAATTCTCTAAGTCTTATGAATTTAAGAGAAAGAAAGAAAAGAAGAGGGTTGTTGAAAACTCTGGGAAAGGAATTAAGGAAAAAGGGAAGAATTGAAGAGATGAATTTTCACCCTGTGATAATTGTGGAAAGAAAAACCGTGGTGCTTGCTTAAAAGGAAAAGGAGTATGCTACAAATGTGGTCAGAAAGGCCATCTTGCTGGTGATTGAAAGGGGAAGAAAGAGACCATTAATATTCAATGTTATAATTTTCGAGATATGGGACACTATTTTAATGATTTTCCAAAGCATCAAGGAAATATACAACAGAAAAGGCCAAGGGAGTAGGGACAAGCTTATGTGATCACAACTGCAGAGGTTGAAGTTCTGAATGTTGTGGTGGCAGGTACTTTTATTATTTCATCAAACTTATCCAATACTTTATTTGATTTTGGATCATCGTATTATTTCGTATCTTCCTAGTTTTCAAAGAAAATTAGGTATTTCCAATTTGATTTAACAAGGGAGTTTTCAGTCAAAACTCCTAAGGGAAGTATCATTACAAAAAAGTTTTGTGAATTAGTTCCCATTAGGGTATATAAATGTTCTTTATCTATTGATCTCATTATCATACCCATGATTTAATTTGATAAAATCCTCGGTATGGATTGAATTTCATACCATGATGCGAAAATTTATTGTTAGAAGAAGGAGGTTAAAATTTTTGATGTTGATAAGAAGTACCTTATCTTTTGAGAAGAAACGTCACCACCTGATTCTTATCTAGATCTACCCCCAGTAGCTCGACTAAATTCAATTATCGAGGAGGAAGATAATGAAATAACTATGGGTGAGGAAAATAATGTTCAAATAGAATATGTACTTGTTGTACAAGAATATATTGATGTCTTTCCAGAGTATTTACCTAGACATCCTTTAGAGTGTGAAATTGAGTTTTCCATTGACTTAATTCCTGGTTCAAGGCCCATATCAAATACCCCTTATAGAATGTCCACTATGGAGTTAGTGGAGTTAAATAAGAAACTAGATGAATTGACTGATAAAGGATTTATTCTCCCTAGCATTTCTCCATGGGGAGCCCCCGTTCTTTTTGTTAAGAAGAAATATGGGTCTATGAGGTTGTGCATTGATTACATGGAAATCAATGATGTTACAATAAAGAATAATTATCACCTACCACGAATTGATAATTTATTCGATCAACTTCATGGAGCCCAATATTTTTCGAAGAATGATCTTTGATCTGGATATCATCAGTTACTTGTGAGGAAAGAAGACATTCCAAAAACAGTATTTCAAACCAGGTACAGGCATTACAAGTTTACAGTAATGCCTTTTGGACTAACTAATGCTCCATCTGTTTTCATGGACTTGATGAATGTAGTTTTCAAGGAATATCTTGATGACTTTTTGGTGGTGTTTATTGATGATATCCGAGTGTACTCTAAAATCATTGAAGAACATGAAAATCACTTTTTCACTATTCTGAAGACTCTAAGAAGAAAGGAATTATATGGGAAGTTTAGCAAGTGTGATTTTTGGCTGCAATAAGTTTCTTTTCTAGGCCACATTGTATCTAAGGATAAAATATCTATAGATCCTACAAAGACAAAGGTTGTGCAAGAATGTCCTACTCCGACGAACGTAACTGAGGTGCGTAGTTTTATTGGTTTAGCAGGTTATTATCAGTGTTTCATTCAAAACTTCGCCCATTTATCCAACCCAATGACCAAGATCACACAAAAAGGGGTCAAGTTCATATGTAAAAAGGAATTTTAAGAATTTTATGAATAATTAGAGAGGAGGTTAGTGAATGCTCCGATCCTAACCCTACCGTCGGGGAATGATGGGTTTGTTTTCTATAGTGATGCATCAAAAAAGGACTTGGTTGTGTCCTTATGCAGAATGATTGAGTGAATTCCTAATTGTCTTGGAAGCTAAAAATTCATGAACAAAACTATCCAAATCATGATATTGAGTTAGCAGTGTCAATATTTGCTTTGAATATTTGGAGACAGTACCTCTATGGAAAAAAATACGAGATATATACAGATCATAAGAGTTTTAAATATATATTCTCATGGGAAGAACTTAACATGAGACAAAGGAGATGGATTGAGCTACACAAAGACTATGATTTCACAATACACTATCACTCAGGGAAATCAAATAAGGTAGAAAATGCTTTGAGTAGAAAGGACCATGGAGTTATGAACAAGATGATATTTGAAAGGGATCTTATGTTCATGGGTCTAGTAAAGATGGATATGGGAATTATCAAGGAAGGTAAAACATCACAACTTTTTCAAATGGTTACCCAAACTTCTTTATTTGAGAGGATAAAATGTTCTCAGGATGATGATGAGGAGTTTCAAAAGAAAATAAAAGCTATAAATGATGGGAAGTTGACTGACTTCACATAGGAAAGTGGCGTTTTGAAATTCGGGAAGAGGATTTTTGTTCCCACTATTCCTGAGCTAAAGAAGGAACTATTGGATGATGCTCATAGCTCTAACTTTTCTATACACCCTGGTATCAAAAAGATGTATTGAGATCTCTGATAAAACTTCTGGTGGGACAATATGAAAAGGGAGATTTCGAAATATACATCAAAGTGCTTAGTATGTCTACAAGTGAAGGATGAGAGGAAAAAGTATAAGGGGATGATGCAACCACTACCCATACCATCATTGAAGTGGGAGAAAATTACCATTGAGTTTGTCACTATACTTCCAAGGACATTCAAATGAAACAACCTTATATGGGTCTTTGTGGATCATCTTAAAAAGATATCTCACTTTATTGCGATTCAAGAGAATTTCTCATTTGATCAACTTTCATGGATTTACATCAAATAAGTGGTAAGGCTACATGAAGTACCATTCCTTATTGTATCTGACTGTGATCCTAGATTCACCTCAAAGTTCTGGAATAGTCTCCAGCATGCTCTAAGCACTGAACTGAACATCTATACGACCTATCATCCTCGAATGGATGGCCAATCTGAGCGGACTATTCAAACAATAGAAGACATGTTGAGGAAATGTTCTATGGAATTAAAGGGAGGATGGGACCAACATCTTCCACTGGTTGAATTCTCCTACAACAACAGTTTCCACTCGAGTATCAAAATGGCACCATATGAAACCCTTTATGGGAAAAGGTGTAGAATACACGAATGTCGGGATGAAGTCATTGAGAAAAAGTTTTTAGGACCTGAATTGGTTGAAGAAATGGTGGATAAAGTGAAAACCATTCAGCATCATATCAAGGTAGCCAAAAGTTGACAAAAGAGTTATGTGGATAACAATTGACGAGACCTTGAGTTCAAAGTTGGAGACCTAGTAATTATACTCATATCTCCATGGAAGAAGTTCATGAGGTTTGGGAAGAAAGTAAAGATAAGTCCTAGGTATATTGGCCCCTTAGAGATCCTTGATCGAGTTGGAACCGTGGCCTATCGACTAGCACTTCCACCTACCATGTCGAAAGTACATGATGTCTTTCTTGTATCCCTCCTAAGGAAGTTCATTCCAGACCATTCACATGTACTCTCTTAAGAGGTGGTACAGTTGGAGGATCATATTTACTATGAGGAGCAGCCATTGAAAATATTGGATCGTAGAGAAAATGTTTTACGCAACAAGACTACTCATCTGGTCAAGGTACTACGGCGAAACCATAAGTATGAGGAGGCAACATGGGAACTGGAGGAAACAATGAAGGAAAAGTACCCCCACTTGTTTTGGCCTAGATTATAAAATGAAATTTCGTGGGTGAAATTTATGAAGGGGGGAGAAGAATGTAACACCCCAATGTTTTGAAAATAAATTTCGAGTGCATTTTATAATCCAGAAGTTAAACTCAACCTTGCCTCTTCTATGTTTTGAATTTCCAAAAACGGTCATCTAGAGTTGTGATCAGTAAGTCATTTGGAGTCTGATAGAACAAACCTGATTTTTTTTGTGAATAGTAACATACCCTTATGAATAGTAATATGAACCTTATTAATACTAAATAATATTATTATTTTATTTTATTAAATAAATAATATAATGATATCTTAAATAATTTTTTAATGTGATATAAAACTAATTCCACCTTTAAATTTTTTTTCGAATTAACTATGACTTTATTTAAAAATTAAATTAATAATATCTAGAAATTTAATTTTGAAAAATAGAGTTCATTTTTGAATTCTACACTGCAAAAAATGGTAGTGTTAAATTTTTAGGATTTTTCTGAAATTCTAAAAAAAATTATGAATAGTGAAAAAAGATAAAATATTGTGTATATAAATTATAAGTTAAATACATTAATTATGACATCATAAGTGATGTAAGGCCACTTGGTTCGAACTCACATGCACTTATTACTATAATGGGTCACATGAAACAACCCTATTGGTTGTCTTAAGGGAAATAATAAAATAATGAATTAAATATTCAAAATTTACCCCTCTCCTCCACTATAAAGACCCCTCATCACTCCCTCTTCTCTTCACTCATCTAATCCTGGAAGCTCCTCAGTGTTCTGTCTAAATACCCTTCCCTAGTTACTCCCCACAACCAGGAATCTCTTGGTCTTGCTAAAAGACCAAAATCCCTTCCCTTAAGGAGGTTCTCAAGGAAGTTATTTCAAGAGGTAAAGCACCTTTCTTTTTCTTTTAGTTTCATTTGAATTTTTCTTATTTTGTTATCCTCTCCTAACCTACTCTACCCAAATAACCATGATAACTTTAGTATCATCTATATACTATATTTATATAATTTTAATGGAAGAACCATCATAAATATTCTTACTCCCTCCTTTTTATTTTTATAAACGGAATCAACGTCCATGAAGTTCCAATTTATAACCTTCGTGGATGACGAAGTTTCATTCTTCAATTGGTCCTTCGTTTCTGGTCATGAAACCATATTGATGGAGGAAAAAAGTCTATAATATATTTATTATAACCTAATTAATATTCCTAAACTTTTATATGTACATATTATTAATTTATATGACAAAACTAGTTCATAATAATCCAAATACCGCCAAATAATCGAAGTGATTGTCATATAATGATTCATCCTCATTCCATGTAACCAAATTATATAAATGGAAATTAAAAATTCTGTATGTTCATAAATAATATTTAATTTCAATTATGAATATTTACATCCATTCCACTTCATTACTTAATAACAAGTGAACCGAATATGAAAATAAAGGAAACGAACACTCTGAAACGACGAAATTCAACACAATAACTTATCAATAAAGACATAAATGAACTAACAAGAATTATGATAAAATAAAAACATGTATATTAGGTTCTGAAATAAGTTATTAATAAGTATTATTTCATATTCCATGAGCTTAATTACAAGAGCAGAACACGTTCGGAGTTAAGGTAAGGGTTTTCTCACCCGAACATCCATTTTCATTCGGGTTACTTTCATTGTATAATTACCTCAATGAAATTCTCATATATTGTTATGTACTAATAATAAATTCTGTGTGAGTATTCTATATATGTACACCAACCAGAATCCTTCCCTATTTTATGGACTGTTACATTTTTTAAAAGAAAGTTTCAAAACTATTTACAAAATACAAGCCCGATTTAAGGGAATTTCTCAAATTCATATCTATTTTAAAGGGCACTCTATAATATTTTATTGGAAACAATTATCTTTATAAAAAAACTAATTTTATTATGAAAATAATATATTACTTCACTTATGGTTTTATACAAAGATTTTCCAAAATAACTCTTCTTTTCAAAATAAAAAAGTATTTATCTCAAGATTGCTTAAGGATTTTATAAGAGTATTTTCGTTTGATTCAATGCTCTTGTTGATTATTATGTATTATTGGGTTTAATAATTTATGAATTCATATAGAATATTTTATTTAATGGCTTATGAATAACCCTGTTGTGGATGATCTATCCTAAAACCATTCACCAAATTACTCAGAATGGTTAGTGTTTTATGTTTAATGATTGGGGAAAGATAGTTACATTTCATATGATAGTTTCAATATGAATGTATATGTTGTTTCTGTTTACCCCCACTCATATGAGGAATGAATTGGACTTATTATGTGACATGTGGGGCCCGTTATAGTCTCTCGATGCATCGGTAGGTCTCATTAGACAAATAGACATGGATTTGGATGAGGCCTTTCCCAATGTGTTATATGGATTTTGGCCGAGGACTTAATCATAAGACGTCTTGGTCGAGGCCTTAAAAAATGTTTCAGAATGTCTGGAATATGAACTTCCCTCATTATGAAGCTAGTAATTGAATGTTCATGTGGTTATTCTACTAGTAGAAAACCCATTATTATGTTTCATTATGGCATTGTTTACTCAACTTATATTCCTATCATAATGTGTGTAAGTTTATTATTAAAGGCATGTGTTTTCAATTATGAACCATGTCTTATGTTTATGATATCATCCACTGTATTTCTTACTTTTATTGAGTGTTTTAGCTCACCCATTTCTTATGTTTCATTTTCTCAGGACATGAAGAAGTAAATTATGAATTACTTTCTGGCATAATCTAGGAGACATGACATTGCTAGTGGAATAAATTAGTTTCATATTTCCCTTCATGATGTAATGTTAAACTTATTTATATATCTTGTTTTCAAAATATATTAAACTACTTGGTCCGTTGGGATTCGTATTATTTGTATGTATTCCAACATAATCAAATAAGCTACCGGCTCTGGGAAACTATGTTCGGGTACTTACACCTTGACTGTATTATGATAGGTCGTATGATGGGTTGGGAAGTATCGTGCCAGATGTCCCTAACTGCAGCACGAGCAACACAACCTGTACTTCAGCTGACACGCTCTACCCTGGGAGCTCCTCGCTACTTATCCTATGTCCTATGTTTTCCCCTAGAGTGTTTTACCTTCTTGGGTCCTAAAGAATTATTTCGGCTACCTTCCGTTGAAGACTCAGCTACCTGGTTCCTGGTGGTAGCTCCCACTGTTGGTGTCTAGTCTACCAAAAAACTCTCCACTAGTAGAGCTCTCTTCAGTACCCCAACATATGTTGGAATGATAAGGGATATCATGGTTTCCCTGATCTCCTAGAGTAACCCATTCTTGAAGTTCCAAGCCCTAAAGAATGGGTCTTGCTCCATATCCCTGGAGTAACGAGAAAGATCAGTAAACCTCGTCGCGTACTCCGCCACAGTAAAACTACCCTACTGTAAATGTAAGAGCTCCTAGATGTGCACTGATTGCAACATAGCTAGAAATAACTACTCTATAAAGAGACACTCTAAGTATGCCCAAGTGAGAGTTTCCTAATCATGTTTCTAGGTCACTAAGCTCCACCATCTCCCTGATGAGCCCTAAAGAAGACTCATGTCTTGGACTTCCATCTGGTCAGAAGGCGTCCTCATAAGGATAAAGACATGTGAAATTTCCTCCATCCAATCTTCAGCTAGCTGGGGGTCTATCTCACCCCGAAACCAAAGATGTCACTACCTCTAGAACTCATGAAATGCACTCATCCTACATGAAACCTCAATAGGTATCACTAGTTATAACTACTGCACGACAGGTGGCAGTATCACTGGTAAACCACCAGGAGGTGATATCTCCAGTATAAGCCCATATACCAATGCCTTGTCCCCAGGTGGATCATCCTCATGATCATGATATGGAATCCTGGTTGAATGTCTTTGTGGAGGAATCCTGAAATAGAACAAGATTTACCACGATCAATAGAGTATACCTGGTGAGATAACTCAACAAGGACATGAGAACACACCCAAATATTATATGATTCATGTAACATTGTTTTCCCTACAACCAGTGTTTTAATGTACTTAGCTAAAAAGTAAAATTCAGATTCCTCGTGTATGGATATGTTGGTCTCTACACCAACACTAGATTCCCTGGCCTGAAAGCCGAACTCGGAACACTTAACACTATTATCTCAAACCAATATCATAGACTCTTGGTCCTTAAGTAGAACCAACTAGCACTGATTCCACTCTATCACAACCCGTCCTAGAGGGGCCCATGTGGTGACTACCCCAAGACCACCCATAATAGGCCTGGGGCTAGAAACTAGCACCATGTAGGCATATCCCACAAATGGGAGGCATTTTCCTAAGTAATTTTACAAATGAAAAAATATCTAAGCCCAAAATTCTAAAATTTAAAAACACTAAGTAAACAATGCATGCATATACTAACATACAAACCAAAGATTACAATAGTAGAAGACTGGTAAGTAATCAGGGCCAGAATATAATCCCACCTAAAAGAAAGGAGTCTATTAAAGTGAAAGTACAATTCCTGAAGCTTATTCGTAAAAAAACCCTATATTATGTGTAGGTGTAGGAGATCTGTCTAAAGTTGTAGAAGCACACCTCATCTATATAATCTCTCTAAGAACTACCTGGTCCTAGTCCATCTAGGACTCCATCAATGCATCGATTTTCTGTAAAATAAATGACATTTGTGGGAAAATCCCATGTAGGGGTCAGTAATACAATACTGAGTAGGAAACCCTAAAACCACAAAGGAATACCACTAAAAATACATGAAGAATGCCATAAAGAAATACATGGACTATTCCAAAAATAAATACATGAAGTATACCACAAATAATTACATGAAGTATACCACTAATAATTACATGAAGTGTACCACTAAGAATTACATGAAGTATACCAATAAGAATTACATGAAGTATAAAACTAGGAAGATACATAGTTACCTCACACAGGTATAAGTATAAATAAAAAATAGTATAATTATTTGATAAAGTCCATAGAAAACCCGTTATTGATGAGACACGTATCCCTTATGAGGCACTCAGTCCCAATAAGACATGTAGTCTCGGTAATACATGTAGTATCAGTAAGAAACATATTTTTGAAAAGTCATTTAGTCTTAGAAAGTAACATAGTCTCCAAGTCACATAGTATTGAGGTCACATAGTCTCAAATTCATGTAGTCTTCAGTTCACATAGTCTCAAATTCTCCTAGTATCAAGGCCATAGCCGACAATAGGATTCTGCTCGTGGCGCACCCATTCTGGGAGAACCTACACCTCAAGCAATTAGGTCAGAGGTTAACTTCTAAAAAACTCACTTAAATTACTTCAAAAGTACCATCTCATCATAAGGATCCCAATTCTGTAAACAGATC
This sequence comes from Viscum album, assembly GCA_963277665.1. NCBI lineage: Eukaryota > Viridiplantae > Streptophyta > Magnoliopsida > Santalales > Viscaceae > Viscum > Viscum album. Next base: position 1,764,757,961 of record OY728121.1, on the reverse strand, counting down.
TTAAAATAGAAAAATAGTTTGAAATCTATAGTTTTTTTCATAAAAAGGTCTAACCTGGGTCTGATTTGACCCACCGAGCCCAGCCTGGTCTGATCTTCTCCAAACTAACCTAGATCCCTTGGCCTCTAGATCATCCCATATCCCCCTAATCTGGACCAATGCATGCAGGTGGGATTCACTTGTCATATGTGGTCCGCCAAAACCATGTGCGCCACCTGGTGTCATGATACCCCTGCAACCCACACGGGCTCCATGTGGCCCGCCTGCCATGTTTGCGGCTTCCTCACTGCCACGTACCCCAGTCAACACTATGACCACTTTTCACAGCTCCAACGTAGAACCCTACCACGTTTCATCTCAGTGGGCTACCTTGTGGGCTGTCACGTTGATGGCCTTATCCTGTTGGCTCACCGTTCACCTAGACCAACACCCTAGTCCCACACCACTGCTCTCCTAGATCAGCTAAAGGTGCCACCTCGATCTGCTGCCATCGTGTGTCACTATCCTAGACAAATCGCTTCGTGATTTCACTATATCTCACCTCTGTTGTGCCTTTATGAGGTCATATCTCCGATCTCAGATCATTTCACCATAAATAGGTGGCACAAGGATCAATCCTTCACATCAGGGTTTCAATTCGTGGGGAGACGATGAAGCACACCTAAAGAACACGAGATATTTATGGGAGAGAATAAATGGAAATGAATTACCAAAGAACAATTCTTAGCATTTTCTCATGTTGGCCTCGATTTTCTCTTATTATAAGAATTAATGGAGAAAGATAATCACCAAGATATATCGCCCATAAAAACCCCACAATTTAACCATCCTGCAAGAACGATCGAACTATAGATCAACTTGTTTGTGGGTTGGTATACATTCGTCATTGAATTTAATAACAAGGAATGAATCACAAATAAAGAATGTCCAACTTGGATTTTGAAGTGGTCGATGACAAAGGGAGAAGCTACATCATCATCATTTGTCAATTCGTCGATATGTCGATATTTGATCCAAGTTCTTATCTCTGATCCATCATCACTATCAAGAGAACTTCCTTATCCTTGTCTCAGGGGAATTACAAGGTTATGGTGATGACCATGGATCCCTAAAAAACTCAAATAAAAAGAAAATGATTTGTTTTATTGAAATAAAATATTTAGGTTAAATATTTTATTACCAATACATCCAAAAACTAAATTTCATGGCCGACCCGCACTAGCCGATGTTAGGCCCCACCTATGGTAAAGTCTCTATCCTAAAAACAATGGTGCCCTTGGATTTTTGATCTAGGAATCCATTTAAAAGATATTCCACTTTTTTAGGAAAAATTCTTGCTCGTTCTATTTAAATTTTATCAATTTTCAAACAATAATTCCGGGAACACTAATCCTCATAATGATACTCTGTCTCAGTGCCTGGTCTTGGAATTTTCCCAATTAATTTATAAAAATAAAACTGGAGAAATATGAGTAATTACACGTTATAATGATCTAGCTTAAAGAGGTAGTGCTAATGCATATCTATGTCAACATGGATCTATATCTCCCCCTTCCATTGAGGATTTCACTCTGAGTGGAGGTAATGGAGTCCTGGGTTTAACCCTTGGTTTATCCCTATATTATAAAGTTTTTTGTTGGGTATCGGTTTTAAGGACACTCAATTCCTTCTTTTCATAGGCGGGCATAGTCTTGGTCCGAAGGTCATCATTTGTAGATCTATTAGCTTCATGAGGATTTAGAATCGATGGTTCGTGACGGAGCTTTGCTAGGCATGGCACTGGCAAGTAAAGTCTCGTGCATAACTATGAGGTCTCCATCGAACATTCCTAAGGAAACCTCCCTATCACCCATAGATATTATTCCTTAATATGAAGTGGAAAACTCATGGAGAAATTTGATCTTGTACAGTCAACCCTTTCTTGGTGTTGACTCATCTAGTGTTTGGGAGCATTTCTCAAATTGGCCTTGTCACTTACTTTGCAATAGTGCATTATTCCAGGCATGGATGGTTCAACCGGGAACACCCCATCATGGGGGCTTAGTAGAGGAGCACACTTTGATCTCACTAGAGGATAATCCCCCTGATTTATAGCTAGAAATTTTTAGGGTCTTCCTAATAAGTCCATTGTTCTTAAATAGATATATTATCAAAGAACAGTATAGGGAGGGGAATGCTCCAGAGGTTGTGGTGTATTCAGTCTCTGGTTGATGGTCCTCAAAGAAGTCATCTGGGTCATCCTCTATTGGGAAGTAGGTTCATTTGCTCAATGTACTCGAGTGAGAATACCTTAATGAAAATAAGTATATGATGTTTTTATCAGCATTGGTTATCTCTAATAGTTTTATTGCATTGATGTAGGCTTTAGAGGAACCCATTTCAGAGGTTTACTATGTCTCTTATCCTTATAATGGTGTTTGTACTAGGGATCAAGATAATCATATCTAGAGTGCCTATTTTGATCAAACTAATAGCTCATCAATGCCTGGGGATAAAACCAGGTTCCCCCACTCGCAATGATATCTCTGATCATCTGGAACTCAAGGGGTCTAGGGATGCAGGTGAAGACAGATTTTATCTGTTCAAAAATCTAGTGCTCTAAGGATTTAGTGGTGGTAATCCTCGATCCCAAACAATAGTTTTATAAAATTATGAACTTTTCATGGAATATTGACCTCCATGAATTTTTTCATATAGAACCTATTAATCAACATATATGGGTCTTGTGGAGGGATAATATTTCAGCAGTTTTGTTAGGTGATTTGAATCAATAGATATCAGTGAAAATTAAAAGTGGCAATCAAGACTGCATCTTCTCCTTTGTGTATTTCAGGTGTGAGGTAAAGGAACATAAAACATTATGGAAAGATCTAGATAGTTTTGATCATAGAATATCAGAATTGTTTGTTGGAGGGTTTTAATATTACCATCGACTCCTTAGAGAAGAAAGGAGGTGTACCTATACCTAGAAGTGATTGGTAGGCATTTTCATTGTGTGCTTCTTATAATCGACTTCTAGATTTGGGTTTTACAGGTAACAAGTTTTCTTGGTACAATAATCAGAAAGGTAACCATTTCACCTAGTCTATACTGATGTCTTGATAATCTCTAAGAGAATTATTCCTTTCCAAACACATGGTTTGAGCACCTAACATGAGATTTTTCAGACCATGTGCCACTTATCATCCATTTGGAGTAGGGATTGGGGGACAGCAGGCTTTTAATTACTCGAATTGATGGGAATATGAAATTTACTTCATTGTCACTGTTCAGGAGTTGTGGATGAATCCCATGCAAGTAAATAGATGGGTCGGACTACACAACAAACTCAGATGACTGAAAACAGATTTGTAGTCTTAGTATGGTAGAAAAAAAATAACATGATGAACATGGAAGGGAAGAAGGGTGAGGTTTATCACATTAAGGTGAGTCTGGAGACTAATTGGCATGAGGAGAATTTTTGAACCTTTATGGATAAAAGAAACTTTCTTGCCCAAATTATTCTGGAATAAGATAGAATCACCCACGAGGGGTCTAGGGTGACTTAGTTAAAGGATGAGGATAAGAATGTAACATTTTTTCAAGTGTTCATACATAAAAGGAAGTGGATAAATGTTCCTAATATATTCCTGAATGGAGGTTCTTTTGACATGATGTTCAGATCGTGGGTGGTATGGCCACCTATTATTTTAAATATTTTCTTGATAATATTAATCCTTATATGAAAGGAGGATCTTGTAATGAGAAAAATAACCTATTTGATGATATTTCAAAGGTGGTATCCCATGGTATCAACAAAACCTTTTAAAACATGACAAAAGAGGCCGATATATGGGAGGCAGTCTAGTCTCTCAAGGCAGAGAGTGTTCTGGGGCATGATGAGTTCCTGAGTTCCTTTTATACTACTTTTTGGGGGCTTGTTAAAGGAGGGCTAGTAGAGACTATTCAGGATTTTTTTAGAGGTGGGATATTTCTATGGGTCACTTGTGTTTAAACACTAAAACTCATTCTAAAAGTGTAAGATCCATCCTCTCTCGATCATTACAGTCCAATCAATATGTGTAATTACCCATATAAATTCCTTGTAAATATTCTAAACAGAAGTCTTGTGGTGTAACTCCCCCATTGGGTATTGTAAAATTGATAAGGATTTATCAAGGCCTACCAATGTTGAGGGACCATTCCAAATGGAGTTTTGGTTGTGGATAGATCAATTTCTAGAATGAAAATTATGTTGGGTTGGTGCTTGGTTTTTTAGGATGTCCAACTCCATATATTACCTTCTCCTAAGAGGGAATATGTGAGACTTTAATACATGTCATTCTAAATCAGCATCAAAGGAACATATTCGAAGGAATCATCATTAATGATGAACCAGAAAAAAAATATTTAAGGTATTGGATTCCGGTGTGTTTTTGGTGAAGGGTTATAATTCCATGATTCAAGAGATGATTGGACATAATTCATGGAATGAGACCCTCTAGTGCAATGACATTCCCACCAAGTTAAACTTTTTGTGTGGAGGATTTGTAAGCAGGTTCTTTCCCTAAATTAACAGGTCCATAAAAGATGCATCTTGCTGGTTTTCGAATATATGTGATGCAAAAACTCAAAAGTGGAATCTTTGCTCACCTCTTTATCACAAGTGTGTGTGTCGAGGCTGTCTGGGAGGAACTCGGTGAGGTCATTGGGATGGGTAATTGAGTATTCTCTATGGATTCCTTTCTTAAAACATGGTTCTTGGGGATAGAGGACAAGGTAAAGGAGTGGAAAGTGAGTTTGGTCCTTATTGTGGAGATTTTCTAGACCATTTGGAGGTTGATAAACCAAAGTCTCCATATTTCACCCACTATATCATCACTAGGATTGGTGAGAAAGGATAAAAGCATCATTGCGGACCTGGTCCCACTGGTCAAATGTTAGGATGGCTCAACAGCACTAAGTATTTTCTTGGATGGTAAATCAACTTCATCTATTTATAGGAATCCCAACAAAGTGGGATGATTGGTGTGGTGGAGTCCTCTAATAAGTGGCCAAAAACTCAATGTGAATGCTTTGTGTATCTTAGGTGTTATGTGGGGGGCAGAGTAGGTTGAGACCCCCAAGGTGTGTGGATCTTGTCTTTTAGAAGCACCTTTGGGTAGGGAGACTCTCTTGTACTAGAGGATAAGGCAATGTTGAATGGTATTGAGCTATACCATGAACATAAAATCCCATTATAATGGGTGTAAATGGAATCGATGGTGTTACACTGGGTGTTTCAGGAGAAGTCCCAAAGTCTAAGGTCCATAATTTATCTCATTAGAAAATGTAAAAGTCTTCTTCATACCTAGGTGTACTTTTTTCATACTTGGAATAAAGGAAATAAGGTGGTGGATTTCCTAGCTTCATGGGTGACCAATGACAATCAGTGATATATATTTTAATGTTTGGGATCTCTACCATCTTCATGTAATAGTATTATTAGATATCACACACTCAGTCTCCACTGTTTTATACCACCTAGAAATTATACTTCTTAGGCGATGCCTAGATGGGAATAAAATAGTTACATTATATTATTTCTCTCTTCAATTGGAAATCTATTGTTTTTCAAAAAATACGTTTTTTAAAAATGTTTTCAAACATGTTTTTAACCTTTTAAAAAATATTTTGAAAAGATATTTTTACCCATTATCTCTTTTTAGAAAAAAATTTCAAACAAATATCCTTGTCACTTTCCAAAAAAGGCACTTTTTTAACCCTTTTTCACCATGAAAAATGAATGTTCTTTAAGGTGGGTACTAAATTAACCACCAACATGACTGTGATTTCATTAAAGTTTCTTTTGAAATTTTAAAAGGTTATTTTTAAACAAAAAAACCTAAATATTATGTAAATTCTTGGTTTTAAAAATTATTTTCAAGGAAAATTATTTTTAAAATGATTTATGTTTTATAAAGTTATTTTCAAAATGAAAATGTTATTTTTATCATTAATTTTGTTAATGATATTTTAATGTTATTTCAATTCATCAACATAAAAACTCCTTATTTTTACTTATCCACTACCTGGGATATTTGGTATTGATATGTTCCCCATTATTTCTCTTAATAGAATAATATTGTTTTAAATATATGATTATAGAACAAATGTCTCTACCATGGTTTAATCATGTTTCAATGGTATTTTCATGTAACCTATTTTCTTTCTATGATTTAAAAAAATTTATGAAAGGAATAGTGGTTTTTTTATGAATTTTATGATGATGTACAAGATTTTTTTACTTTATTCATGTTGTGTTTCTTGGAAATTACTTATATGATTGGGAGACCCAGATAGTGTTGGGTGATCCCATTACATCTTATATGATGGGAAATCCAAGATATCATTAGGGGATCCCATTATAGCTTATACAATGGGTTATCCCATATAGCATCGATTGATCCCATTACAGATTATAAGATGGGGTGGGCTAAATAGATTTGAGTGAGCCTATTATAGCTTAGGTGATGGGTGTTCCCATATAACACTCTAATTCATTATATAATTATTATGTTCACTAGATAATTATATTGTAAGTTTTTCATATGATTATTTCAATTATAAGGGTTCTTTAAGGGATTTTTAAGTGTTCTATGATGATTATTTTCTAAGATACCAACACATTTTATCTATGCTTTCCTTGGGTTTATAATGTTTCATTTGATCAAGATTGATATGACGTGACTCATGATTACTTATTCTTATGACTCTTTCTTTTTTAAAAGACTTATGTCATGTTTCATGATTGATGGTTTAGGTATTAATTAGTATAATTTCTTTTATGATTCATTCATGAACTCTGATTATGTTGTCATTACCTTATGCACTTTTTATGTTCATTTATGACATTCACTTTTTAATGATTATGATTACCATTACTAATCATTTGAGCTCAACCTTCTTAGGTTTCCTTTTTCCCAGGTTATTAAGAAATTATTTTGAATGATTTATTTCTATCAGGGATTTAATATGGATGGTGATGATGTATTGATGCGAACTAAGAAAAGTTGGGTTAAGTGGGTGAATTGCTCATTTAATGACATGGGTATTGTTTTTGTAGGAGTTTTTTATAATTACCTAAAACTCTAAACCTAAATGGTACCTGAAGATTAAAGTGATACTATTTTTCCTTTTGACGTTGTAAGGTTTGTATGGCCATAAATTGGGTCACAATTATCAGTATCAAAGTAAAAAATGTAAATTTATGGTTTCAACATTGGATTCAGAAGTGTTGGTTTTAGTCTATTATATTATAAGTCACACCCCACAAATAATTGCATTGAAATAATCAAGTTCCACAAATAAATTAACCTAAATGCTAAGAAAACACCTTGTATATAATTCTTAATAGATTCCTAACACTCACACATAAAAATACCTAGATTAGATAGCCCACAAAATAATCAATTTTAACCCAAATAAATAAAATCCCAGAAAAACACCAATAAACTACTCTCCATTAACAAAAAAATTAACATAATTCAACTAACTATATTTGGTCACCTCTAGTAATGAAATACATAATCCCTATCAATCATAGATGATTATATCAGTCTCTAGTGAAATCATAAATCGAATTTTTTTCCAAAATATAAAAAATCAAGGAAGATGTAATAATAATGGGTAAGATAAGAGAAAGATAAATAAATACCTTTATTTAATAGGCCAAATCCTCCTTATACATGAAATATTAAAGAAGGAAATGGATGAAAATAGAGGGTAGGGGAACTCCCCTCTAATTATTCAAACTAAAAAAAGAAAACATTGGTAAGTTGTTAAATTGGAAGAAGGTAAAAAAATGACATAATTTATCCCATTTTATAAACAACTACTTTTTTACTATGTACCCATTGGACCCCCCCCCCATCACCTACTTGTTGGCCCACTGGAGATCTGATGGAAGCCTACCTAAACCGAGTTGAAACTCAGCAAGTACCATCCCACTAGTCAGTTCACTACGTACCTATTGCTACTCTACCATGTACCTAGTGTCTTACTATTACCAAGTCAACATAATTTTATTTATACTTAAACTCTAAATTTAAACACTTTCAATATCTTACCATCTCACTATCATTGAAAATTTTCTTTAAACTTTATCAAAACATCAAGAAATATTATTACATTGATAAAAATTAAAAAAAACTTATATATTTAAAAATTAAAATCCCAAATTAAATCTCTAATAATGTTTTTTTAAATTTAATAAGATCATGGGTTATTAAAATTATCCTTTGATGGAACTATGTGATATCCAAGTTGAATTTCTTTATGAAATAAACTATTTTTAGTATATATCTTCATATTTTTACTTATAATAAACTCTAATATACCTTCAAATCATTAAAAAACATATAAACCAATTTATGTTTTTATTCAATCCTGAATCCATCCGTTTCATGAATTTTCCTCTCATTCATGATTTTTATCATAATGCCCACTGAAATTTAATTTTCTTCCATTCAAAGTCTCTGAGTCATTGAGACTTATTCAAGCTTTTATTCCTATATTTTTATTAATAGTAATATTCTCTAGAATTCAAATATTATATTATTATCATAAAAACTTATTATTATTCTTGACGCCCTTTTTTAGTACACACACTATCTCTATACATTCATATCAGACCCACATAAACTATAATAAAATAGAGCATTAATATGGGATATTTCTAAGTTGTGAAGGTTCCTACTAATCCTCTCAAGTATCACTAGAATTTATTATTACATAAAAGGTTTAGGGGTACTTCCCAAGGCTCACAACCTGATGAATTTATGGATCCCTTTCATTATAGGACACACCTAACACACTTAAATATATCACTACCTATCATCATATAACATATATAATGGAATATTTGATATATATGCCACCATAAAATTGGTTCTCCTCTAACAGATTCTTATCTTCTTAAAATCCATTATCCTCTTTCTCTTATTTCTACTCTTGAGTGATTATAACTTTTAATAAAATTAACCTTCATCTTCTCCTCTCACTCATACTAAGTGATATACATATATGTAATATTTTTCATTAACTTTACATGATTATATCCCACTTCACTATATATATTTTCTTGAATATATAAAAAATGTCTCTTATCTATATCCTTTTATATTAAAATCTTTATATGTACACATAAATTTTCATAAATGAAATCCACCTCATTGAATTTTATATTCCTTATAAGGCTTGACCCCACTCTTATTCTTGATATATCATATTTATAACATCAAGTATTATGGTAATGGTTCTATCATAATAATTCTTTGTTCACCTATAATCTTCCTCCACATTTTCATATGATAAGATCTTTCCATGTGTCTCCACAACATTATCCTCCAACTTGTATGTCCTTTGTTAATCAATAGAGTATTATATAATCAAATCTAATGAACATCTTCATAATAACTCAAACCCCATAGTACATATTTTACTTACGTTATTTATTACAAACGATACTCTCATGATCTTCTCTTCCAACTATTATATCTGTAATATCCAAAGTACTTTTGATACAAAAAAATCATAATTTCAATAGTTATATCTTACCAATTTATATTAATTATAAAAATATTACACAATTATTCAATCAAAATTATAAAATCATTATTTTTAATTGAAATGGGTTTTCATGAAATATATAGTTTTATTTAAAAGTTTACTTCAAAAAAAATTAATTTCAAAAAATGAATTTCGTTTTTGAAATCTTCATGCCAAAATTATTTTAGGATAAATATTTTTATAATTTTTTGAAAATATAAATATTTATTTTGATAGTAAAAATTTAGCTTTTTATTGAAAATTGTATTTCATTTTCAATTATTTACAAAACAAATTCTATTTTGGATCAGTTTTAAAATCAAATTGGTTATTTAAATTATTAATACAAATTATGTTTTTTAAAATAATTCTATACTTGAATTTATTATAAAAAAAATTATACTTAAGAAGGGAATTTTTTATGAATAAATAATTTTTTATGAAAACAAGTCAGTGAATTTTGTAGGATTAATTTTAAATTAAATCCTTAAACATCCATGTTTTGGATTTTTGAAAAATGGATTCCATATTTGAAATCGAGATATCCAAATTTATTAACTAAGTCCCTTTTTGTCAATATGAATAGTAACCTTAGTAATTTTTTTATCATGGTAAAGGGTAAATCAGGTCATAAATGTTAAAAATAAAATGATAAGGATAATAAAATAACCCTCACACTTTCCTTAATTTTATTTTATGAGTTAATTTTATCTATAATTATCCAATATTCATTTATATGTCTTTTTTCCCTTTTGGATGTGATTATGAAATTTCAAATATTTATTTTTTTAATTTGGGGTTGAATCCTATTTTTTATTAAAATAAATAACCTATTTTTTTGGCTATATGAGTCCCATTACATGTACTATAGGAACAGTGCAAATTATATCCCATTACATGGCCTATAAATCCCACATTATTAATCCAATAATTATTCAATTAATGGTAAAATAAAATAAATGATATTAAAAATATTAAAAGTAGTATAATTTGATAGAATTAGTGTGATACATCAATTTTATAGACAAATAAGATATATTATATATGTTTTTATGCATTTTATGCATTTTATTCTAATTAATTTGTTGTCTTGATTTTATTAAAATCAAAGTAAATGAAAAGTTATAAAATTTACATTAAAGATATTATATGATAAATAATATTTTATTAAATGATTTAAAATTCATAAAAATATTATATTTCACCAAATAAATGTGATATGGTTAATTACCTCAAACACAATCTGTTTACAGCTTTTTTTATTTTATAGTATCATTATTAACCATTAAAGGTTAGAAAATTTAATATTACTATAATTTTCAAAGGGGTTAATAAAGGGTTAAAACAAAAAAGATACGGGTAAAAAAGTGATCTAAACTTGTCAAAATTTTATTTTATGAGATTATTTTAACTAATAATATTATTATATTTGAATATATCAATTTATATCCATTTTAACATCACAATAAATTTATATTAATTTACTATTTTAAGAATTCCAAGAGTGTCCCTCCCATATCTTATAAAAGGTCGCATATTATTCTCATTATCACACACTTAAAAACCCTTTTATTTTAAAAAATAAATTCCCAAATTCTTTATTATAATCCTTTACCTCTTTATATAGTATTTTTTAGGAATTATACCAACCATAGAGATCTTAAGGTGCTAAAAATTGTAGACTTTCCATTAAGAGGTAAAGTTTTTAGCCGGATGTTTTAGTTTTATTTCTTCCTCTACTTCCTTAAAATCTTCTTAAAACGTGATAAAATAATTACAACATCATAATAAATATATGTAAATGTTATTATTTTAACTTAATAACTTATAAAAACTCATCTTTCGTAAAATGGAAAACAAATCCATCGTTTGTGTGTACGGTGGTCCACCGCCTTACGAACTGATGTAATTTGTTTTTCATCATCGTATCTCACATCCTGATATAATGATTAAATTAATATTTATGTATTGTATTCCTAAAATATTTTTCATTCTTAAAATATAATATATGATTTAATTTTTTATATTTCAATTCATTGAAAAAAGATAATGTTGTTCATGCATACGTGCGAACTATCACCTACATGGGGCTATGTAATTTTTTTATCACTGTATCACATGGATGAAATATATAAGTATGTTTAAAGGAATAATATGAAATTTATGATATGACTATAATTTTTTAAAGTTAAAATTACACTTACCTTCATTTCATAATTATCATTGAAACAAATGTAAACATTACTCAAGCATACGTATGGCATATTGTCTCTATAATTATAACATAGTTCAATTTTCATAAACATATTTTATGGTTTTATTTAATAGTATAATTGATTTTTAAAATTGATAATTATAAAATTATTATTATTATATATATAATTTAATAATAACCACTTTTCCCATATTCAATCTACTAAAGTCATTTGGGGCTTATGTATCGAATATTTTCAAAACATTTGTTGTGAATTTAAATGATTAATTAATTATATATAAAAAGTAAATAAGTAATATAAAAGGAATAATAAAAATTAAAAAGGTTATTAAGAAATTAAAAATTAATATAATTTTATTATTCATCAAGATAAAGAACATGTGTGATGAGTCAAGCTCAAGGTAATGAACTTTATTTAAAAAATCCTCTTTTAATGTTTCCATTATAACTCTTTTTTATTCCATATCCATATTTTTAAAGTTATAGATGTTTTAATATATAAATAGAATATATATAAAGAATAATTTGCCTATTTTTTTCATTCAAAGGATTTCAAAATTAATATTTTTTTACACAATTTTTTGACTTTCTTTACAAAAATACTAAAAAATAACATTATATTTTAATGTATATGGAAAAAAATGTTCCCACTACTATAACTATTATTTTATGTTGGTATAATTTATAATATTCCATTTTTTATTCAAATAAAAACCATATTTCCATTTATTCTAGGATTTTTTTTTCAAAATTGTGTTTAAAAAAATAATATATCAATATCTGAAAATGCTTTCTTATGGGTCAAAAGAATGTTTTTATGATGCATGATTTTATCTATTATGATTATGTTATGGTTAATTAGAATTTTTTATGATAATAGGTTGTTTCATTATAAAATTATGGTCAATTATCCCATTATAATTCTCTTATGCATTGGGTAAAGGGGTGGAGTTAACATAATATGTTTCTCTAAAGAGATTATGGGAATATACTATGAAGGTTTTTCCAAGTATAAACTTGATGGTTATTTCAAATGAAACTATGATGGTTACTCCCAGTATAACCGCGGTGGTTATTCTATATATAAGTAAGAGTTATATGATAATGATACCTTAAGTTACCTACATGATTTATATATTATTTCTATGGGTTTTTATGGAAATATTACGATTTCACAATGTAAAGGAATGTATATTATACTTCATAAGGTTGAAAATTATAACATTGTGAAAAAGTTATTATGAGTTTTTCATGATTTAAAAAAACCTTTATGAGTTTTATTTTACCTCTAATATTTCTTATTAATTGTTTTATGAAAATATTTGGGTTGAGAAGTGGATTTATTGGATAATCAAATGTTTATTTTGAGACTAAATTTTATTTTTAAAAGGGAAAAATTTATAAGTAGTCATTTAAAAATAATTTCATTCTTTTTATATCCCTTAATAACCTTTTTATGCTCATCCCACATTTTAAAATTTATTTCACAGGGTGTAAGGATGGTAAAGGGAATATAATAAGTCAATTTTAAAGTTATGAAAATTTTTCATGAAAAGAAATCAAGTTTTATTTTAAAGGTTTCATATTGTGAAAAACAGATAACGATTAGTAGTGTCCAATTTGTAAAATACGGTTTTTTATGTGATATTTATGAACTAATTGTCTATAACTTAGAACCTAAAAGATATTTATTAATTAAATAAAGTTAAGTATGGTCTAAAGGCACAAGATTATGTGATGTTTAAGGAGAGTTCCATATAATCTCCCCCATGGGTAGTACATTGCATCACAATTGCAAATATTCTTCTTTTCTCATTCCATAATCTCCTCTATTATTAACTCCTATTAAAATATTTTATAAATATTAAAAAAATGTGGAAAAAATTATGAATGTATATATTTTTAAAAAAAAAATTATGTTTACCATGATCACCTACTATTATTTCCCCATTTAGTATATTTTTATTGTTTTCAACCATTATTACAAGTAGGGTTCATCATGTGTTCACTAACTATAAACACTCCATGGTTCCTATGCATTCTTATAAGTAAATTTGATGACTATAGAATATATATATTAACCATATTGACAACCTATGAGGTTTCAGTAATTCTAATCATACGACAATGTTTATAAATTTATATACTCAGACTAATATTAACTACAAAGGTGTAATATTGTGTAAGTAAGAGGTAGATCCAATGTGGAACAAGAAAGATTTATTTTGAGTTTATAACATATTGTTATATCTTCATAGAATTTTTAGTATTCTAAATTTAAATATAAAATAAACTATTGAATTAACTAGTACTAATTAAAATGATGAGATAAGAATCAATTTCAATATATTGATTTTATTTACTAAAAGCAATTCAACTTCGCTTTCAAAATAAACAAATCTCATAGTTGTAAGATTACCATTGTAATTTATATCTATTTGAACCATTTCTATCAATATTAATTTAATAAATCAACTATTAATAATCAAAAGAATAAATAAACTCAATTTTCATGAATTAATTATCTCTAACATGTTGGTTTTCCTTCATTGTTAAAGATGATTGATCAAAATTTTAATAACAAATGTGATGAATAAATTATGTATCAACTTGATAATGTTGAGTAATTTTAATTTATAATCAATTAAATATTAAAACAAGATATTTCAATCCATTTCCTTCAATCTCACTATATTATGTAAAGTTAGACACTCATCATCAACTATAAATAAATAATGAATAAACCACACATTAAATAAAAGACTGAACAAGTAAAATAACTAAGAAAATATTGAATAAAAATGAACAATTACTTAAAAGAAAATTCAACTAATTTATGAATTCCATAATAAAAAAGTGAAAGAAAAAATATAAAAATTAAAGTAAATCCTATTTAAATTTATAAAACTTAGAATATTCTCTTAATAATTGAAGAAACGCATTTGTTTGTCGAAGTAGAATGACAAAATATAACAACTTTGGTGGCTGATGCCTCATCCTTATATATGAACTCTTTTTTTAGAGAGAAAAATATATATTTTTCTACTATAGAATCCCATATTTTTTATGTAATGAAAATCCGTTCAAAATAGGACTTAAAAGTATAGTGGAATGTGTAAAATATATCCCATAGTTTTACCATATTTTTGTTTATATTTTAAAGACATAAAAACATAAAATGTACCAAATATATATAGAAAATGTTTTCTGGTCTTTTTCATTCCATGGTAGCTTCCCTATATTGGAAAAAATTATCTTACTTCTCCTAAACCATCCCAAAAATGGGAAGATTATTCTAAAAATCTATAAAACCACATGGTGGTGCCTTTAGTATTTTCCAAGACTTCTAAAACTCATCTGAATGGCCTAAAATTTATTTATAAAGGTCCTCACATCATTATATTGACATAATTTTATTAAAATGATACATTTTAATCCATTAAACTTATTCTAAAATATCTTATAAATTATTAAAATTTTCACAATTTTCCTTCATGAAATATCCCCACCATAGCATAATGGACATAAAAATGTTTTTGGCCATTAAATAACCTCATATTAAGATTAAAATAGCCTAAAAACATGTCATTTTGACTATCTTTTAAATTTTGGTCTTCATATATGATATCTTCCAACACATCACAACCACGTTTTTAATTCTCCTTTTCCTTTACACTTGATCTCAACAATGACATGCACACCACTATGAATATTTCCATCTTCCCATATTTTAATTTCCATCTACATTCTTCATTTGATCGAAATGTAACTTAAAAATGGTATAATGTTCCTCATTTCACTATAAAAATCCTTTTAGGCCATGAATTTTTCCTCTATAATCATTTTGGAATTAATTTTACACATCCATGATTGACCACTGTATATTCCAGAGCGAACAATGGCATAAATTCCTTCACTTTTCTTTACTTTATTCCAAGATCCTCTAAACTCCATTCAAAGCTTCATCTTGTGATAAAACATTACAAATTACATAAATTTTGAAATATTAAATGATTTTCCACCAAAATTATTAATAGAAAATGTGGATGTTTTTTATCAATCAAGATCTCCCACACTTAAACTCCTTATTATTCTCGATCACTGATTTACACATTATCAAAATGAAAATCTATCATATTCAAGTTTTAAACACCATACTTAATAAAATAAAATAAAATATCATTATGGAAAAGAAATAAAAGTAACACATAAAAATAGCTTTTTAGAACCATTTTTTTCAAGAAAACTATTCAACCGTATATTTTACTTTCCAAATTTAATTGACGATATTAATATTTAATTCCATTTATATTTTTTTAACTTTTTATTAATATTCTGAACAATTTTAATCAATATTACTAAAAATTTATTTTTCTTATCACTCAAGATCATTTAATTGGAGTTATTATCAATCTCAAGTTTATAAAATATATCACTATACTTAATATATATATATATATATCAACTTATAAATCAAACTAAATTAATAAATAGTACTTTTAAAAGGTTTTAAATTCTATGAGGTCAATGTGTTGGTATGTAATTCATGTGAAAATTTAAAATTAAAGGCACAAAATGAAGGATTAAAACATAAATAAAATGAATGATATAAATTAAGCTCAATGAAAAACGCCTCCTTTTAATGATAACACTTGTTAAAACATTTTCATATTCCCAAAGGCTCATAAATCATAGTAATTAAACTAATGAAATATAATCCCTCTTTCTAACACATTTTTTGGTTCTTTTGTTCTCTATTTTTATAGGGTATTCATAAAAGCATAATAATATGTAATTTATGAATCTTTTCCCCTTTCCAATAAAAACCTTTCACAATCTCCCTTTTTCAATATGTTTCATCCCCATAACCATTGTTAAATCACTCTTACCCTACACGTATTCCATTAGAAATAATTTAAAAATACTAAGAGTGGGGGAGGAAGGATAAATATTCTTATAGAGTACCTACCTATATTACAAAACATGGTATCTATGGGACTAATAAAAAATCGTACAAATGGTAGGTCTCAAATGATAAAGTGGATTAAAAAAGTAACCAATATATGGCCTCATTTATCTTAATTTGGTTCAAAAACTTCAGGTTTTGAAAATGGTCAAGATACAAGTTATAGTAGAGATATATATCCTAAGAGACTCTTAAAAAAAAGGGTATTAAGTTGAATATATAAAAAAAATTATAATAACACTTAGGAAAGGGAATTAAAAACATTAAGAAATCACTAATGTAATTAATAATAATAATCCATTAATTATCAAAAAATTAAAAAAAACAAATCATGAAGTGTTTAAAAATTTCAATTACATAAATCAATTAATATTACAAAATAATGATTTGTAAAATAATGTTCATATAATAAACTATAATCTTCTAATCACCGACTGACTCATTAAACTTCATTAAAAATGAGATTTAAAATAAGGTATGTTTGTATTCTTAAGAAACCCCTGTATCGTAGATAAAAAATGTAACAACAAATCTAAGTGTTCCATGTAAATTCCTAACCCAAAAGTTATATTTTCAATAATATAGAGAATAAAAATATGTAATGAATTTAGAAAAACACAACCCAATCTATTTACCTTCAATATTTCTCTCTTACGTTATGTTTTTTCTCTTTTGAACCTAAAAAATTAAAATAAAAAAGTAAAATTAAAGTTACATTATATTAAACTCAAGAAGATAAAAGAGATGAAATCTAATTCCTAGAGAATTCAAAAAAATAATTCCTAAAAATAATTCCTAATAAGTAAATAAATATTCTATTTACCTCATATAAGACCTTAGTTTAAAGTCTTTAAAATAAACCTTATCTCATTGTGAGTCACATAATAGGATAATTGAAATAAGTTTCCTAGATTAAATTTAACCATGATTGGAAATTATTTTCATCTGAAGTAATTATTCTCTTTATTTTACATTCTAAGATCTTTAAAGTTTCTTATGGTGCAAACCATGTTTGTAATGTCTAAAATATTGAACAATTAACTCATGTACTAGAAAAATAGGTAAGTGATCTTCCTTCAAAACTTGATCTTGTTATACCTAAGTAAATTCATTTATTTAACATTGTATGTTATTATATTTATCCTATTCTTCAAGTGTTGGAGAATCTTCTTCATTAAATCAATAATAAAATTCAATAAATTCTATTTTTTTCCTTATCCATTTTATCCTCAAAAACCTTCAACAAAAATACCTTTTATTTAGATACTTCATTCTTTTTATCAACATGTGAAAAGATTTTTTCCATAAAAATTAAAAAACCTTACCCGATATAGAATATTTTTTACCATAAATTATTATTCCTTGAGTATTAACTCGTATTTTTTGATCTTAGAATTTTATAATATAGTGTACTTTAAAATAGTTTCCATCAATATTCCTTCTTAATGTTTCTCTTTAGGTTCTTGAAATTCATGCTCCAATTTATTGCATTAATCATCCCATTGTTGTCTTTGTAAGATCTAAAATTATATAGATCCTATATATGGTTAATATTATGTCCCACTCTATTAATGATTTTATAATTTTCATACCATTAAGAGTTTTAAAATTTCATCCATCATTTTATTGTGGTCACAATTAATATTATTTTTTATCCTCAAGTAAAATCCTCATAATATGATGTATAATCGAATAGTTTCACATATTATTCATTAATCATGTAATCCATCCAACACAACCCACCAAAAATAACCCAAGAGTGAAAATTAAAATTTTCCAAAATTATATTCTGAAATTAAAAATAGATAAGAAAATTTTTTGATCTAATCAACTAGTTTTATATCCTTTGATAGTTTCCTTTTTTATCCAGTAACAGTGGAAAAAACATGACCACCTATGAGGTTTCATTAATTCCAAATAATGTATAAGGTTTATAAATTATATACTTGAACTAATATTAAATAAAAATGAATAATATTTCATTAAATTATGTTTTTTAATCTTTTGATTAAATATATTATAAGAAGAGTTCACTAGAAGATAATTTGGCCTTGGGGATCGGTTACCAGCAGAGGGGTACTCTAGTAGAAGGGATAGTCTGATCAGAAGACAATGACTTCATATGAGTGCATGGTGGTTTATTGGAAGGATTAGTCATGGTGATGGATTCTATAGGTAATAAATGTTTTCCAATTCTAGTGGAAGTTTCTCCACAAATTTTAGAAGGCATTGAAACTAGTTCAATTGGCTAGTAACTTCTATAAAATAGGGGTGGGATCACCTGTATTGATATTTGGAAATTACTTTTACTTGTACGTGACTAATATATTTACTATTTTGATTTCATAAATTTCCACTTTTGAATGTAAATCCTTGTTACATCCTTGTAAAAAATATTGGGTAGTGTTCTCCTGTAGATTTATTACTAAAAATTTGAACCGCATAATCTTTATGTGTCCACTATACTATTATTTCCTTTTATTGAATTTTTTTATGGATATTTGTGAATTATATGTGCAAAAATTGAATTAATAATGTGTATGGGGTGCATTATCATCCCATATTTATGTACACTATGATTATGGAATGTTTTAGAGGTTAAATTCTACAACAAAAATATTTTGATGCATATGATATTATAATGGACTAAATCCCACAATTTGTTTGAGTAAAAAGGAATTCCTTCTCAAAAATTGGTATAAAAGCTAGTGTTTCTTTCTCATTGAACACTTGATATTATATTTTATAAGATTCTCAAAATTTAATTTATATTGTATTAATTTCAGTTGATATTACTATGATCAAAGGATACAGTGTTAGAATGTGGAAAATTTTTGGTTGATAATTTCAATAGAACTGGTTATTGTTTTTGGAGGATATAGATAGAATATTATCTCATTAAAAAGGACCTATAAATTTCCTTGGATAGATCCAAACCATAAGTTATAGATAAATTTAAATGGTAAAGTTTTTATAGAAAACACATGGAATGGTGAACATGTCTCTGACCGAAAATGTGGCCCTTAACATCTGAAAGAATAAGATTATAGCTAAATTGATGGAGGCTCGGATAGATTTTTACATTAGACCTACAAGACTTAACAAGGTGTTTCTGAAGTGATGACTATTTTACATGTGGATATTATAAGTAATTATAGTGGTAGATCATGTGAATGACTTTAAAACTATTTATATCTAGCTTGAATTTATGAATTTAACCATCATGGATGATGTATGATCAATTATTTCATTATCATCATTGGTAAAATCATGGGAAATAATAGTCACAATAGTGAGAAACACCTCTAGAAAACCCAACTTTGTGTTTGAGGACTTCTAAAACTTGATCATGAACAAATAACAAGTAATAATATAAGTTCAAGTACCTTATGATAATTTTATGAGTGTTGATGGAATTGATGGCTCACCTTAGAGAAAAAATTAAAGGAGACTAAAAGATAAATTAAGAGAGAGGTATCAAGAAAATTTGATCAATTTGTGTCTCACCTTCTATAATTGTGGTAAATATCAACATCTTATAAGTAATTGTAGAATAAATGATGAAGTCTCCAAATTTTCATTTTATGGAAGTAAAAATTCCATAAGATCAATGGATATAGGTAACAACTTGTTACTTTATTTTAATGTTTTTTTAGAGTCTTGGGTGGTTAACTATGGAGCATATTTCTATTCAGTGATAAAATTAGGTTCAATGGTCAATTATGCATACATAATACTTCATAAAGTCTATATATCAAATGATGAATCCTTGGAAATCATCATAAATGGATATATGAAAATTCTGATGAATAATGATGGATTCTTGAGAGTCAAAGGTGTCAGGAACATCCCAGGGATATAGAAGAATCAAAATTCTATTATCAATCTCAATATAAAATGCTATAGTATAAAATTTTCCAATGATGTCTCGAAAGTGTATCATGGGTCTATGGTAGTATAATAAGAACTAAACTATGGAATGCTTTATCTATCTGAAAGATAAAAAGAAAGCGTAATGATTATAATAATAACTGATGAAGATTTGGAAGTTTTTAATTACAAGATCGGTCTTCTCAGTGAAAGGATTATGAAAGATATAGAGTGTAGGTGCAAGATGAAGATTGAGAACACCAATATCAGAAGTTATGAGAGTGTTTTTTTAAACAAAATTGGATTTCATTCTACTTGATTAGCTCAAATCTTAGAGCCCAAAATAAAGAACTAGTTCACATAAATATTTATGTGATAACCCTAGCCGAGTCTTATAAAGGATCTTTTTTACTTCATCACATTCATTGATAATGAAAAAAGGAAGGTATGGGTGTATTTATTTAAGAAAAATCAGATGCCTTTAGTACCTTTATATAGTGGAAATATAGGGTTGAAAGGGAAGGTTTATAGATGTTAAATTTCCTCAGATCTAGCAATGGTGGATATTAATACGGTTGAAAATTCCAGAAATTTTTCCAAAATAAAGTGACCATACTAGAGAATATCATAATTTGAATGATATAATAAATTATTGTAGCATATAGAATAAACAGTACTTCTACTTAAAATCTGTGATGCATTCATAAGAATTATAGTATGCCTAAATAAATTTAGATTGAAGTAATCAATATAGTTGTATACTTAGAACATAGTTTCATCTTCTGTTATGGGAGAGATTATACTAGAAGAGTTATGGTCTAGTAAGATACTAAAAAATTTCAATCTTAAAGTATTAAGAAGTTTTAATATATTCTTATCACTTCCAAGGATAGAGAAAAATATGATCCAAAGTCCAAATTATATTTCCTTATTGGATATGGTAATGAATACTTTCGTTTTTGAAAGTGGGATGATGATAGGTTCCAAGTCATCAAGAGTTGAAGCATTCTATTAAATGAGAATGTCTTATGGAAAGATTATAATTTGGTCAAATCAAAACTTGAGGACAATGATTCATCTACTGAAGTTCAAAGTTATCTGTATGAGATCATTAAAATAACAAAAGTTCTAGTCAATCCAAATGTCTTCACATATTTATCAAAAGTTTGACGTGTATAAGAGGTTTAAGAAAGGTTAAGTTCTATTGAAGCCCAAGGGAAAGCTCTAGAAATTGTGTAATCTGAAGATGCTACCCTGAAAGTTGGGGAATAAAAAATAGAAGTATTGAAAATATTTAAACCTCAATCTAGGTTCAGAATATATTTTAGAGTTAAGAGACTTGTCCAATATTTTAATATTATTTTAATTTAATTCTTCTAATATATTATAGAGAACCAAAATTCTCAAAAGTAGTAGAGGTTCTTAGTGATATGAAATAGTGGGAGTCAACCATAAAGGTTAAAATGGATTCCTTTATGATCAACAAAACATGGGAACTAGTTGAATTACAAAAATTGAAATGAGAACTCGAGAACAAGTGGAACTTCCATTTTAAAGAATAAGATGACATAAGTAAATGATATAAGGAGTGGTTAGTGGCGAAAGGATTCAAAAAAACTGAAGGAATTTATTTTTATGAAATTTTCTCTTCATAAGTTCAGTATAATACTATCTATATGGTTTGCAGTTTAGTTTATTATGATGATATACAGATATATAAAATGGATGTAAAAACTATCTTTATTTATAGTGAATTTGAGGAGTACATCCACATGAAGAAAACCATGAGTTTTTAAGAACATATAAACAAATTAATTGTTTTTTAACTAAATCAATGTAGCTATGGCTTGAAAAATGCACCTCAATAGTGGAATTAACTATTTAACACTTTTATGAATGAAGAGGGTTTCACTTAGTGCTAGTTGTGTCATTTTTATTATTAGAGTTCATATAAGTATGAGTAATATACCATACTTATTTTATATTTGGATGACATGTTGTTGGTGGTTTCATCGGATTCAAGAATTCATGAGTTGAATATTAAGTTTACTAAAAGATTTGAGATGAAGGATCTTGAAAAAGATAAGTAAATCATAGTGATTATGATATAAAGAGATATAAAATCTAGGACATTTGCGTTATCCTATAATTAAAACCTCCAAAATATCAAAGAAAAGTTTTTTAATGTTCAGATGTAATATTTTCACAATCTGTCTTACCAAACACTTCAAGTTATCCAACGGGAATGTGTGGAAAATAGAAAAATAATACTGGCATATGGAAAGATTTTCATTTTCATCTTATGTTGAAGTTTTTATGTATGTGATGATTTTTACACAATTTTAAATTTCATTTTTATTGGGAGTGAAAAATAACTTTTTGTTGAACCCTGGAAGAGGGCAACGATAATCCATGAAATTTATCATCTAATATAAGAAATGATCAAAAGATACAATTTTTTTCTTCATGGAAGATGATTCATTAAAATTATCAACATATGAAAACTTTTTTGGAGACTCAATCACTCATAAGAGTGTGATTATATATATGTTTACCTTTTGAATAAAAATAGTTGGCTGGATATTTTAGCATGTGGTTACTTTTTCTACAACATTTGTATAATAAATTATTGCTAAAAATCTATAAAGGAGTAATTTAGGTTAATTTGTTAACTTAAAGATATCAAAAAGAGTTTAGATAGAGGAATTCACTTTTTTAATAGTCATATTCCACTCACCTTTCTCAGAATCTAGTGTTCATTTTAGCAAGAAACACATTGACTTAAAATTTCATTTCATCTAAAATTTGCTGGAAGTAAAGTGTTGGAGTTATAGAAAATGTTTAGGAAGAAAAATTAGGTTGAAATATTTTCCAAGGTGTTGGTCTAAGAAATATTGATACAACACTATGCCATAGTTATACTTAGTTTAGTGGAAGGCGATGATGGAGAAACCTATATGAATTTTTTATATGGATATTTTCTCGGTTTCTCCCATGTGTTTTTGGGTTTCCAAGATAGACCTTGAAATTTTATTCAAGTTTTAAATTGTTTATAAATGTGTCTTTTTTTATTTTTTTATTAAATCTACAATAAGGATAGTTCACAAAAATATACTCTAACATTAATAATTTCCTATTAGTAGCAAATGACTCTAGTAAAAGGGGTATTCTGATTAGAAGACCAATAATTCTAATGATTTCATGGTGGTTTACCATAAGGAGAAGTTGGGGTGGTGGTATATATAAGGAATTAAATTTTGTTAGTTCTATGAAAAAGTTATCCTTAAATTTCAGATGGTGGTGAAACCTATTCAAATGGATGGACTCTTCTATAAAATAGTGGTGGGACCACCATCATAAATGATTGGTAATTAATTTTACTTATATTTGACTACTGGATCAGCTATAAATATATTATAAATTATCAACTGATAATATAAATCCTTTTATCTTCCTAGTAATAAATAATTATCAGTGTTCTCCCATGAAGGTAAGACTAATATTCTAAACCACATAATCATTGTGTGTCTACTTTACTGTTCTTTCCTTTTATGGAATGTTGTTTATGAGTTTCTCAGAATATATTTTTCAAAGTTAAACTTAGTTTGGTTAGTGGGTTGAATTGTCTTCCCATGTTCTAGAATACTAATTTCATGATAAGTTTCAAAGGTTTGATTCTATTGTGCAGAGCCATCGAGTTGTGTGAACTTCTAGTGAACTAAAGTTCTTGGTTTCAATGATTACATAGGAATTATCTCTTAACATAATATAGTATAAGTGAAATATATATCTTAAAAGGATCATAAAATCCCAATTACAAATTTTTAACCAATTTTTATATCTTCACAATCTAGTCTTTAATGTTAATTTAAATATAAATTAAAAAAAAAATAATTAGAAAAATTGAAAATGAAGATATAATAATTTTTTCAAAGGATGGTTTTTGTTTAATGAAAACAATTCAGCATTATTCACAAAAGTAATCAAACTCATATTTTCATGATTATAATTTAAATTTACATCCATTTAATCAATTTCCATCAATACTACTATAATATCTCAAATCATAATCATCATAATAATCATAATAATTATGGTTCATTAAGTTCAAATCACATGTGCAAAATAATAATAAAAATCAATTTTCATGAATTAATTATCTCTAAAATGTTGGGTTTCCTTCATTATTAAACAGTCTTGATCATTGATTTAATAATAGATATCATGAATCAACTAAGTCTCAATGCGATATTATTTTATAGGACTAATTTATAAGAAAATAATAATTAAAACATGATGTATAAATTCTATTCCATCAATCCCACTCTCTTTTATTAAATTTGGTACTCATCATCAGTTATGAATAATCAATAAGAAAAAAACATCATAAAAAAGAGTGAACAACTAAAATTGCAATTAAAAGATTGAGTAACAAAGGAAATTTTAATCATCCAATGTATGAATTCCAAAATTAAATAATTATAGACTAAAGAAAATTTAAAGAAAGTAAATCCTATATAAATATATATATCTTTTTATATTCCCTTAATTTATTAAAAAAATTCTTGGTTGGTGGAAGTAGAGCACCAAACTATAGAATCCAAGATCATAAAAAGACTTATCCTTGAAGCAGAACTCTCCTTTTCTAGAGAAAAATATATATCTATATCTCTTATATATTCCCATATCTTTTCAACTTTATCTCAAACTCAAATCCCTTCAAATTAGAATTAAAATTTGATTGTGATGTGCTAAGTAGCTCCCAAAATGTTACTATTAGTTTCCATACTTTTTTGAGATATAAAGTGGTTAAAATGGACCAAACAATGTAAAAAACGGAGTGGGGTCTTATTAATGTCCTGGTGGATTCCCTAGGGTGTACAAAGGTGATATAACTTCTCCTAGGTTATAACATCCCCACCTAGTGACCACTCTTAAGTATTTGGATAGGATGAATAAGGGGACGTCAGGTGCACCTCTTCATACACCCACATTTTTTGACTTGAAGGACTAGTATACAGTGGTAAAGTGTGAATAATGTGCCTTCCTATCAACTTATAACAATAGTAGAAATAAAGAAAATCAGTTACATCCCTCCAAATAAATAAATAAGTGAAGAGACATACAAGAAAGTGAAAATAAATAATTGAAACCATTTCCAAATCAAAATGATCTATCTAAAATGTCAAGTAGTCATACACAAATGTTAATATATACAAAATACCTAAAAAAGAATAAAGTAAAAATTTTAATACTCTAAAAAATGAATCTTATCCTGATTTGGTCTCCCATGCTTCGATCTCGCAATATAAATCACACATAAATCATAAGGTGTTTTACCTTATCTTGAACTAAAATCATGAAGTATACTCGAGTACCCAACAATATCATGAGTATAGTGTGAGTATGACTCATTATACCACCACTAACAATATCTAAAATCATATTCATTATGAGTATATATTGCATGCATATGTGAATAATAAATAAAGATTATTATAATTAAATAAACCATGGTTGATTCTCATGTGCTTTTCTGACAACTAGGACTCACCATACCTACTTAAACATAATCCATATATCAATTTCCATAATATCCCAGAGAACAAAAATTAACCCAATGTGCACAACTAAGGATTTCTGAACCATGCGTCATAATGATTCCAAGGGGGGATACCCAAAGAAATATTAAACTATATCTATAATGAGTCCAAGGGGGCTTCCCCAAGGCACTCTAAACCATGTTCTACAATGTTTCCAAGGTCAGATTTCCCAAAGTGATCCAAACTATGTTCCATATTGATTATTAGGGGGTCTACCATAGGGAAATCCAAATTTTATTCCATAATGAATCCAAGGGGGATACCCCAAGGCACTCCAAACCATTTTCCAAAACAAGTGAAAGGGGGGATACCCAAAGGCACTCTAAACCATGTTCCATAACCCAAGAACATAGGCAAACCCATTCATATATTCATTTAATTTAATTCATGAAGTATCACTTGATAACCATGGAATGGGATCCTAGTGTTCATCCTAGGCATCTTTGGTCACACCTACAAGGTCACTTCTAAGTACTAGACACCCTTAGGGTCACCCCTTTAATTACCTAGTTTATGTCCCAAGTCAAATGGAACCTAAAATGATAGCTAAATCTTATTATACCCACCTAAAAACTATTTCTATCCCATAGAGAGGTTCAATTTCATGAGTTAAGGTCTATTTAAATTTCATTATTAATTTTAGGTTAGTGTGTAGTAATTCATTGTGTCTGCACATCATACACACAATAGTAACGATGAGACTTTTGAGAGAAATCATCAAGACCACCTACCTTATACCCACATATAATAAATAATCCATATAGGTTTCTATTTCATATTAAATCATAAGGAAATATAAAATCAAAATAATACCATAAAAATATGTTATATTAGATAAAAATTGTGAGAGAGCAAAAGACTTCAAGAGAAACCAAGAAATATATCTAGTGGAGGGATAAACAGACCTCATGCTTTGAATCTTAATTAAAAATATTTAATTCCATGAATAAACATGAAAGATTCATACTTGGAAGATATTAGGGCCAAGGAGGAGGGTTCATCATGTGTTTCTTCAAATTAATGAATCCCTTGTGTTTTAATAACCTCCTCCCCCCTCAAAAAAACACTTAAAACCCTCAAAAATCCATACAATAAGAATTCATAGCCAGGATTAATTTCAATATATGAAAGGTTTGGGTAGGGGTATCCTCCTCTCTGTCTAAGAAATCATGGAATGAAGTAAAGATTCATGTTGTAGCTAGGTTTCAGCCTATAACCCTCTAGATATAGGTCTACTTATTCTATCCAAAATGCTTCTTGAGGCTATATCAGCCACTATAAAACTTATAAACAAGTAAAATACTTGTTTCCTATAAAAAATATAAAATCATTCATACCTTAAAATGGTTGGTGTTTTACAAACTCCTCACTATATATCAGTTCATCCTCGTGTTGATCTCTAAGGCATCACTGGGCCTCATCGGTGACCGAATTTAACTTTGGGCCTACATATTAGACTATAGATCCTAAGTCTCCTCTTGGATTTTCATGTGATTTCACTAAACACACCTCGAAGGAAGGTTCTTTTTGAAATTTGTATTTATTTATCTAATTAACTATGTACGTTGAATGTTCCTCAAAGGATGAATCAACCTCAAGCTTGACATCCTTGATGTAAATTACATGAGACTAGTCTGGATTGTACTTCCATAGATATGATACATGAAATAAATCATTCATAGAACTTAAACATTGAGGGAGATCTAACTGGTACACCATTAGTTTGATTCTCTCCACTATATATAATGGACCAACACACCTAGGAACTAGCTTCTCCTATCTCCAAACATGGTGGTGTACCAACCTTGGCGACACCCATAAGAATACTCAGTTACCAACCTCAAACTTGAGAGGTCAATATTTATAGACTACATAAGATCTATGCCTAATATTTTTAGTATCCATCCTCTTCTTAATCAACTAGATATTCTCCAAAGCCTCTTTCATGAGACTCAGCCTGATCATCATTGTCTCACTAGACTTTAACTAACATAGAGGTGATATGAAAGGTCTATCATACAAAACTTCATAAGGTTCCATATAAATTTTATCTTGATTACTATTATTATATTTCAATTCTATTATGTCTAGTTAGATCTTACAAGAACCAATAAAATATAGGACTCACACCCATAACATGTCCTCAAAAACTATATATTTCACTCAGACTATCCATCCATTTGAGGATGATAGGTAGTGCTCAGGAACCATTATGAACCAAGAACCTTCTGTATGCCTAAAAAAATCTGTGATGTAAAGAGTTAATCTATAAATAAGAAAATACTCTTGGGTATCCTATGTAATAGTAGAATCTCTTGGACATAGGGAACACCCAACTCATCCACTAAGAAATTATCTCGAGTCAATATACAGGGATCTGCCATTTTCATTTGATCAACTATCACCCAAAATTCATCTCTCCCTCAGGGTGTTATTGAAAGCTCTATAATGAAGTACATTTCCACATCATCACACTTCCACTCAAGAATGGAAAATTACTGTAGAATATCAGCGGGTTGTTGATCCTTGGTGTTTATTTGCTGATAGGTGGAGCATCATATGATAAAACCAACCATGTCATTCTTCATATTTTTTCACCAATACTTTTGGAACATATCATAATACATCTTAGTAAGACTGATATGTACAACCCACTTTAAGGTATGATACTCTCACAGAAGCTCCTCTTATATATCTATAGGGACCAAAACCCAAATATCAATATATATAATATCATCATCATCGATAAACTAGTATAGTTATGAATCCCCACCATATATATTGTCTCTTTGGTCTAAGAACTCTGGATATGATAATTATCTCCTCTATCGTGCTTATAAGTATGGGTGCAATGGAAAAATATTAAAGGGTTGCTTGGCCTTGATACTCGTAAATGTCGAAATTAATCTCAACATATAGATCCATTAGGTATCAATCACTATTAATATCTATATTTCCTAATTCTAGGACTTCTTAATCAGTAGATTAGCTACTACATTCCCTTTTCTAGGAGTATAATCCTAGTCAAAATAAAATAACTACAGATACTAAACCCACCACCACTGCCAAATGTTCAGGTCTCTCTCGGTGAAAATGTAATTTGCATTGTTGTAGTTGGAGTACACCATAAACTTATCCACCAGTAAGTAATGTATCTAGAATCTCGAGGAATAAAATATTTCTACCAACTCTAGCACATGCATTGGGTAAATCTGGCCATGTGGCCTTATATGCCTAGACCCATACATGACCACCTAATCACCCTATATCAAAATTGCTCCTAGTATGACCCTTAATGCATCACAATACACGATTTACTAATTACCTATCTTGGGTAAGGTAAGTATCATTTTTGTAGTCATTCTACCCTTCAACACTAAAAATTAATTATCACAATATTCATACCAAAAATAAATTCACTTCCTTATTGGTTAGGATTATCATAGGTTCTTCCAAACAGGATAAATCTTGGATAAACCTATAGTAATAATTATCTATGCTCAAAAAACTATGTGTTTAAAATTTTTATTATGAATCTTATAAGAAACAACAGTTTTGGGCTTCCTGGAGTTGATAGACAGACCATCCTCAAATATCATGTGGCCCAAAAATTGTAACACATCAATACAAAAGTGACACTTGGAGATCATGGAATAAAGAAATTTCTTCCTATGTGTTTTCAAAACAATAAACAAGTGTTTCACATGTTTCTCATTATAATTATAGTACACAAAAAATTAATGTATGAATATAACTACAAACATGTCCAAATATAGGAAGAAAACCTCATTCATTAAGACCATGATCACCACTGGTTCACTTGTCAACCTGAACCACATGAAACAATACTTGTAAAAACCACACATAATCCTAAAATTAGTACGATTTATATAAGATAGCCTCACCCAAAATTTCTGATAGCTTGATCTCATATGAATCTTTAAGAAAACACAAACGCCACTCAACTGATAAAATAAGTCATTAATCTGAGGAAGTGGGTACCCGTTTTCAACTTTCATTTGGTACAACCTTTGATAATCAGCATAGAATCTTAAGTAAAAATATATCTTCTTGGTGAGAAGTATGGGAGAACCCTAATTTAATGTGTTTGATAAAATAAATCCCTCACCCTCTAAATTCTTTATTTAATCCTTAATCTCTCAATGTTCTGCAAGCGCCAGATTTTAGGGAGAAATAAAAAAGAGATATATGATTATTATGAGCTCAATGGTAAACTCAAACTCCCCCTCAGGGGAAAATTCTTGAAGAATAACTAGGGAATACATCCTAAAACAAATCAAAAACTGGTGGAAAAATATCTTATTTCATGCTTCAAATGGTCAGGGCTTTTTTGGCGTACCTGGATATCTCATTCTTCAATATGAATATACTTTCCATCCTCAAGAGATATAAAATATTCCCATCAATGGGAAAAAATTATATAACATAAATATCACACTAACCATTCCATATTAATAATTTGGTCAAATCCATTCATATCAAACATAAAAATTTCCTAGAGGAACCTATAGTTGACAACTTCTAGGGAATACCTACTACACTAGAGAATACCCTCAGATTTCAGTCCCAACAATATGTTGATAGAAATCACCCCATATGTATACTCTATGTTCAACCTAAGGACCTCAATGAAATGTGCATATATAAATTAATATGAAGCTCTTATATTAAAAATAATTCAAGACGAGGTTGAAGATACCAATATTTTACCTCTAACTATAGAAGGTTTTATATGTGGTCCTATAAGAGAAAGTTGTACGACATGAAGCTAGCCTAATATATGGACCGGATACTCATTCTGATATTATTGATAATAACTTCCATTATGGTGCTTCTCATATTTAATTTCAGTACTATATGCACCACCTCGTCCTAAATGGCCAGTAGAACCAGAGTTACCCTCCTGTCGTGACATAGCTGATCTGGATCCAAAACCATGAACTTGCCCAGATCCTCTATATTTAGGAACCCATTGCTTCCTCCTATTGAAGAATCTATAAATGAACTATCCTCACATGTAACACCCTATGTTTTGTGAATTATTTTTTTCAAATAAATTAAATTTATTTAAAATCTTGTGTAACACACAACATCGACTTTTAATAAATCACTCTATATTATTCATATTATTTTTTTTAAATGATTATTATAAACTTGAAATTAAACATAGTGGTATGAATAGTAATAAATAATTTTAAAATATTAATTTTAATTTTTTTATATAAATAAAACATATTAATAAAAATGTACTTAATTTTAAGAATAGTCTTTGTATGCTTAAAAAATATTATATTCTAGAAAAATGTTTTTTCTGTATTGTGTGAACAAATAAGAAAAGTAATTTTTTAACACTTTTAGAAAAATTACTTGAATAAATAAACTTCATTTTTAAAATATATAGGTAAAAATTATTTTGGATCGAATTTTTGATAATTTTATCAAAAGATTAATTTTTTAGTGAATAGTGAAAAATATTAGTTTTCATTAAGAATTGTCTTTTCATTTACTTCATTTAAAAGCATAAACATTATCTACACATTTTTTAAAATTAAAATTTATTTAATTATATATTTATTAATAATTTTTTAATTTTAATAAATTCCATATTTAATTGGGATATTAAATATTTCTATACTTATGATAATTTTCTCTCTGCAGAACTTCTTTTTCATTACATCTATGAGTTTAATTTTAAATTAAATTATTCTACTTCTATGAATTGAATTTATAAAAATTAATCCCATAATTTTAGTTAGAATTATTTATATTTTTTAATAAGTTCAACTTAGTTTTTTACCAATATAAATAATAAAACAAATAAAAATTAATTATCATGCTCAAGATGAAAATGGGTTTGTAGGGGATTAAACTAAAAATATAAGGGATAAAATGACCTAGAAACTTATCCAAAAAAATAGTAATATTTCTCCCTTATTACCTATAAGTTTTTCCAATGACCCATTTTTATCCTTTTTCATGGGAAAAATATGGGTATATCTTTTTCTTTCCAAAAATTCAAACTATGTCATTTCCTCCATTTATAAAAGGTCACCCACTCTCATCTCCTCTTCACACTTCCAAACCCATTCATATCGTAAAATACATAAACAAATAAATTAATTAATTACCTCTTATAATATCATAATCCTTATTTAGATAATAAATCCAAACTATGAATGATTTTTGTGTAAACCTAAGGATGGTACCCGTAGAAGAGGTAATGTTCTTCAACTAGCATTTTTATTTTTTTTATTCCTACAACTCTTTCAAATATTATTAAACCATGATAATATAAAAACCTCAATATATTAAATATAATTATATGTTATTATGTTATGTTCATGACCTACATCTATGTCCTCTTCCCTCAAATGGGAAACGAAAATGTCCCTCGTGTGTACAGCAGAATACCACCTCACAAACCGATGTGACATGTTTTCCATCAACACCTCTCATGATTGGGTATGATAATGGATATAGTTTATATATAGGATATTTTTAACATAAATAAAATTTGATAAATATATGGTCAAATATACCTTTTTACTTTTCATTATTTAGTGGATACGATAACGTCGTTCGTGTGTACAGTGGACCACCACCTCACGAACTGATGTGATTAACTTTTTACTAATGCTTCGTATGGAAGGTAATTTGGGTAAATTTAATGAATATATGTGATATATATGAAATAAAAATGATTCTTGAAAATTAATATATTATTTACCTTCCTTTTGTTTCATATTTTGATAAAATGGAAATAGTGTTAATGCGTATATATGGCATACCGTCTCCATGAAGGGTGTATTTCATTTTCCATCTCTAACATTAATAGATTAAAAAATACCTATATAATAAATATATTTCTTATATTTATATCATGTTTAAAATTATTTTTTATAAAACTATAATCAATGTAAAAAGACCAAAAATACCAAACCAACACATACGAGAAAAACGAAGCAGTTATAACCTTAAATATAATTTTAACAAAGAATTGTTAATAAACTGATAATAAAGGGGTATAATTACATCATATATGATATGATATATATTATTATGGTCCTGGTATAAATTTATAATAAATTAATATTTATTTTACATGTGGCTAGATCACTTTTAAGGAATCAGTGACTCAATGTAATGGATTTTTATCTCACTTTTTATTTTTTTGAGACACATCCCTTATTCACCACTTATTTATTGTATGTGGTGTATGTAATGGACATGAATTAATTTTATTATTCTTATCATGAATATTATTTGGGTTTAAATATCCATTTTAGGATCTCACTTTCATGGGGTTTATTTTTCAAAGAGTTACCAATGCAATAATGGATTTTTTATCAATTTTATTTCTTTGAGATATATATTCTGTTATGCTCTTATATTATTTTTTGAGGTGTATATAATTACCATTTAAAATTTAATATCATGAATTTATTTAATTGAATTATATTTTTAGTTTCTTTAATGTTATTATTTCATAGATATTAATATTCAAAGTTACCATAGTGGTAAGAGTTTTATGATACAATCTCATCGTTTATCGAGATTGTTCATGTTTTTACTTTTGATGATAAAATATTATGATCTATATCTCAAGAAAAACATTAATTATATTCTCATACAGTAATTTCATATAATAAATGTATTTCATTCATTTTTCTCTCTTTATATTCTTAAGAGTTCAAAATAATTATTTTAAGAAAAATCATCTTCATTTCTCTCTTCGATCAAAAACTCATTTTTCTTTCAAAATCATGTTTTATAAAAATGTTTTTAACATTATATAGATGATTTATTAAATAGATTTTTACTCGTGTGTTGCTTTTTACAAAAATAAATAAATTAATCTTCATGTTATTTTCCAATCATGTTCTGTTTGGATTTTACTAAAAATGTGAAATGAATATTTGTTTTAACATGTGTGGCATGTATATAATTTATCATCATCATGAAAACTAAATGTTTCAAATCTTACATTATATGTTTTAATGTTTATTTTAAAATTAATAGTATTTCCAAAATATTTTTTTGAATTATTAGTTTTAAAAACTGATTTTCAATGTGAAAATGATATTTTCCTCAAGAAATGTTTTAACTGATTTTTAAATATTCATTTATAAGTTTCAAAGGATAACTTTAGAGAAAATTATTTTGATTATTTTTTATGTTTTTAAAATTGTTTTTCAAAGTGTAAAGGATATTTTCCTCATAAAATTTTGAAAGTGATCTTTCAAAATAATTTTACATCTAATATGAAATCATTTGATGTTACTTACGTTTTTTTGGGGATAATATTGAATGATAACATCCTTATTATTTATCTGGATGGTTAATTCTTATGTTAGGGAAATATTTATGAAACCCATTTATTTTTATTAGGTTATTAGATAGTGAATAGATGAAACAACTAGTAAAAAATTGGTTATATCCACAGCACAAAACCATGGATATAGGGGTAAAAACCATGGATATAAGTTATTTTCATGGTTCTAGATTTCTGTAGATGGTTTTGGAATGTTTATAGAAAAAATCTATAACCATGGTTTTTTGGGCTTTCACCACAGTTTTCCACCATAAAAATAGAGGCTATTACTATGGTTTGGACAACCATGGCAATACCTCCTATAGTTATCCATCATGGTGGTTGAGCTATAGCCATGGTTTGAACTATGGATATAGGTGTTGTTAACATGGTGTAAAACTGTGGCTATAGCTATAATAAATCGTGGCTATAGCCCAAACATAATATGAGCCTGGTAGGATTTGATCTTTGAACAGCTTCTATGGGATTCATCCACCTAACCACTATACCACAGACAACTTTGGGTTTATATATATATATATTGTTATATATATTATTAAACATCATGGATGAAAACTATGAAAATAAGGTTTCCCATGCTTTTTTCAGGGGAAAATGTTTTCCCCATGTAAGTACAGGAGACCTGCAGCCATGGTTTTGAGAAAATATGGTTATAGTTATAGGCTATAGCCATGGTCTTATTGAACCATGGATATAAACTTTGATAAAATTGTATATATCCATGATTTTACCAAAATTATGCTTATATCCTTGACACGAATACATATAGCTATGGTTTTGGAAAACCATGGTTATAGCTCGGTTTTCTAGTAGTGAATATTTATGAAACACATTTTCTTTACATAGGTTATAATGTAATGATATCATGAATTTTTTATAATATTAGGGCACACATAAGTATGTTTTTCATTTTTAGATTGGAGGGACCTATATCTCTTTTTAATTCATTGGGTAAATCTTTATATATCATGAGATAACAATGGGAAACAAGTATAAGGGCCTGATCTACTAAGGGAAACAGTTGTGTCTTTATCAAAAAAGGGAAATAGGTGATGAGTCTTGATCCACTTTGTTGATGGTCTTGGAAGTTAACCCTGACATTTGAAATGGTTTTATATATTTATGATGGTTCCATACTATAATGACATTAGCTTATGGTTCATGATTGATTTATAATTATTTCTCACTCTTATGGCTCGTGTCTTTTGAAATGATAAATATTTATGCCATGAATCATATTTATGATTTATGACAGGTTGGGTATGAACTTGTTGAGTTATTCCCATGATCATATACCCTTGTTTTTATCTTATGCCTTTATATGATCATAGAATGATATCTCCTATGTTTACCCTTACTAATCATCTGATCTCACTTATTATATTTTATTACTAATGGTATAAATAAAGGTTTAGTTAGGGTATTCCTAATAGGAGTACTATAGGAGAAGGTATTTTTGTGATAAATTGAATATCTTTCATGAAATAAGAAGATTGTATTTATAGTATTTGAAGACACTAAACTGTTATGGTCCTCATGCATGTATTTATGAAATCTATTCAATATTTATAAAAAAACGATGTGATATTTATCTAATGAAAATATTGGGTCCTTATTTTTGGAATCATAGAAAGGGTTTAGTTAATATTTATATATTATGATTTGAAAGAAATTAGTGAAACCCATAGGGATAAGTCTAAGTATAATATAACATCCTAAAGTTTTGGTAAAAAATAGATTAAGTGGTTTTCCTTGAAATATTATCTATCTTAATACTATATGTGGACATAGTTTTGGTATCGAGGTACCTAGGGGTAATAAGTATGAAAAGGGCTCATTGATATAGACTCAATCATCACCTGGTTAATGAAAACATGCCTTACTGCACACCAGGTTTGATACTCCCAAGGCATATGCATTTGTTAATCCATATTTTCTTTATAAACCATTAAAAAGGATTTGAATATATGATGATCATGGATGTACTGTGACAAAGTAAAGGTGTCATATATTTAAGAGAATGTGTCATGATTTAGATATTCTATAAATTATTTTTCATGATTTTTTGGTTTTTCGCTATGATTAGTGTTTCTCACAATATGAGTTTAGATATAATTCAATGGATAGAACCCAAAGTAACAATATTAATATTGAGTGTGAAAGACAATAAAATAATTTTCCACCTAAGTAACCAAATTCTATGGGATCTGGGATGCATAACCTCATTGATATGCTCATATAACATTCTCAATCCATGAACCATCCTAATCTTACAAATGAGAAAAAAAGGGAACAACATTCTATTAAGTCCTTCATAAGATGACATCCTCCTTATATTAGTGGGTATTATGATCCAATAGTAACTGAGTGATGGATCATTACCATTGAGAAGATATTTCATATTCCCCATTGCTTGAAACATGAAAATTTTGTCTTATATTTTTTTCATTTTTATGTAAAGGTGTATCAATTGTGGAACCTTATTAAAAATACAAGTTAAGAGGAAGAAATTGACTTAATGGAATGGGGTGAGTTTATAAGGATTTTTTTTTAATTACATCCCCTATATTCTATATAAAAGGGTGGTTAATTAATTCCATGATCTTGATAAGAATTACGGTGAATCTAATTGTGCTTATGAAGATAATTTTACAAGACTTAAAAGGTATTATTCTTGTTTAATTATCAGTCTAAAAAGAAAAATTGATTGATTATTTAGTGTATTAAATCCAAGTCTCCAAAAGGCATTGGCTATAAGATACTTTAGTAGCAAGGAAAAAATAATTCATTATAAACTCAATATAGAAATGGAAATTAGATATTCCCATTATTCCCATGGATTTTATAAGAAAAAAGAAGATTGAGTCTTGTGAAAACCAGAATAAATCACATAGTGAAAAGAAATTATAGCCATCTGTATGCACTAAATGTGGGAAGAAGTCTCAAGGGAACTACTTCAATAGAACTAAGAGGTTATTTATGTGTGTAAAGGTGGGTTATAAATCCTATGAATATTGAAATTTTATTAATGGGATAATTAATGCAATGGAGGAGAAGGGGAACCTACTAAATCACAACTCATGTTCCAATTCCTCAAATGAAAGGAGTGTGGGCATTATGCCATCTATCTCCTAAATTTGAAGGTATTTTATGATCAGTTTCAATATCCTCATAATCCCAAAGATAAAATTAAATATTATGTTATCACAACTACCTAAGTTCATTATGATAATTAAGTGGGATGATGTACACTTATCATCCACTCTAGAGTAGAAAATTTCTTGTTTTATTCTTACTCTACCCACTCTTTTTTATCAAACTAATTTACCAAGGGTATTGAATTACCATATCAATAATTATATATTGAGTTAGATATAAAAACTCATAATGGTATTATGGTTCCATCAAAGGACTGATGTTCAACTCAGATTAATGTTTGTGGGAAAATTATTCAATTAAATATTTTGATTCTACTTTTAGTTGGATTTGATGTGATTCTAGGAATGGATTGGATTTCTTTATGTGAAGAACATATTAATTACTAAGGAAGGTAAGTCACATTTTATATTCTCAATGAATACATGATAATTTATCATTATAAGGATGAGTACAAACTTCCAATGGAAATTTCTTCAACCTTGTAGGTTTTAATTATTATCCATGAAGGCTATTTGTCTTAGATATTTAGGGAGAAACTCAAAATTTAATACATGACTGTTGTTTGGGATTTTATTGATGTCTTTCTAGAGGAATTTTATGGTATTATGCTAAGTCATGAAGTTTATTTCACAATATAACTCATACCCGGTGCTACCCCTATTTCAAATACTTCATATACAATGGCCCCAATTGAGTTTCAAGAATTGAGGAAGAAACTCCAAGAGAATATTAATAATGTATTTATATTCTCTAATGCATTACTATAGGGTGAAACTATTCTATTTGTTAAAAATAAATATGGATCAATGCATATTTTGATTGATTATTGAGAACACAAAAATGTAACTATCAAGAACAAGTACACTGTACCCTGTATCTTTAGAACCCCAAAAATTATGAAATATATTTTTTCAAATAAACTTATTCTTTTTTTTATTTTTTTTTA
This sequence comes from Viscum album, assembly GCA_963277665.1. Lineage (NCBI taxonomy): Eukaryota > Viridiplantae > Streptophyta > Magnoliopsida > Santalales > Viscaceae > Viscum > Viscum album. Next base: position 1,764,719,282 of record OY728121.1, on the reverse strand, counting down.
CACACAACACCGACTTTAACTTGATTTACATGAAACACAAATATTATCTTTTGTTATAAGAAACAAAAAAGTTTAAATTAAATATTACATACTATTAAAACATTATCATGGTTTACATTTGTATATAAAATGAATTATTTGGTGTCTAATTAATTATAAATTAAAATAAAAAATTGTTTGAAAATAAAGGAAATATTTTTCTAAAAAACTATTTTTATGCACAAAAACATGTTTTACCACAATAAATTAAACAAATAAATTTTGGTGAAATATTTTAGTTGAATTTATATATTATATATTCAATAAAATTTCTTATTTTTTTTATAGAAAAGTGATAAGACTAAATCCAATTTTATGTTTAAAATTGTATTTTTCTAAAAAGGAAGCTTGTCACCTTTTGCAAACTAGTTTTGAAATTAATTATTTTTACCTTTAAAAAAATTGAATAATTAAAATTTATTTTTGAAATTGGAATTTAAATAATATATTAGGATAAATGTTTGATAATTTTTGGAGAAGATAAATTTTTCGATGAATAATGAAAAATACTAGTTTTTAGTAAGAATTTTTATTTCTTTTTAAACATTAAAAAATATAAAAATTATTTAAATATGGTTTTAAAAGTAAAATTAGTTCAATTATATATATATATATATATTAATCCAATTAATTTAATTTTAATAAATTAAATATTGTGTTTTGGTATAAAAAAAATTTCAAGCCTTCGAACATTTTCTCTTTGAAAAACCATTTTTCCATCACATATCTGGAATTAATTTTAAAATTAAATTTTTTCACTTATATGAATATAATTTGTAAAATTGGATTTAATATTTTAAATAATATTAATTTATATTATTTAATTATGTAATCTTAATTTTAGATCATAATTAATTGTAAAAACAGTAAAAATTAATTACTGTAGTTAAGGTGAAAATGGGTTTTCTAGGAGGTTAAACTAAAAAGATAAGGGATAAAATAACCAAGAAACTTTTTAAACACACATTTTATGGAAATATTTTTACCTTATCACCTATAAGGTTTGATAATGGTCCATTTTGGATACTTTTTCATGTGGAAAACATGGGTAAAACTTTTATTTTCAAAAATTACAAGTGTCCCACACACCTCACTTATAAAAGGCCACACGCTCTCCTCTACTATTCACACTTTCAAACCCAATTGTTTCATAAAATAAATATATAAATAACTTCCTTAACTTCTTTATATCATAATATAATTCTTTTTTTTCATAAATCCAACCTAAGGAGTCTTTTGGTGCAAACCAAAAGAAGTTCTCTGAAGAAGAGGTAACATCCCTAATCAAGTGTTTTGGTTTATTTCTTCCTTTGTATACTTAAATTATTATTAAAACAAGATTATATAATAATATTATTATATTAAATGTACTTATATGTTATAATTTTATTTTAATAACCAAAATTATTCTCTTTTTCCATAAAATGGGTTACGAAATCATCATTTGTGTGTACAGTGGATTACTGTCTCATGAACCGATATTATTCATTTTCCATCACCACATCTCAAGGATTAATATAATGATGGTTTTATTGTTTATATATGATATTTATGATATTATTATGCTTATGGTATCATAATATCACATATTCCTTCTTACTCTCCATTTCGTAGGAATATGATAATCTGGTTTTTGCGTATAGTGGACTACCGCCTCGTGAAATGATGTGATTCATTCTTCGCATACAATTTAAATGAAAGGTAATAAAAATATGTTTAAATAATGAAATGTGATATATATTAAAAAAAATATTCTATAATGATAATATATTATTTACCTTTCTTTCATTTCATCTGTCGAGAAAATGGAAACAGTGTCCATGTGTACGTATGACCAACTGTCTATATGAACAATGTATTTTATTTTCAATATCTAAATTTTATAGATTAATATTATATATAATAAATACATATGATATTTATATCATGGTTAAAATTATGGATATTATGTAACCATAATAAAATTAAGAGGAATGAAAATACAAAGTCAAGACATGCACAAAAAACAAAGCAATTACTACCCAAAACATGACTTTAACATGGAATTGTTAATAAATGGGTAATAAAAGGTCATAAGTAAATAATATATGGTATTATATATATAATTATTATTACATAGAAGATGTATAATAAATTTATTTTTATTATAAATGATTCTTTAATGTGTACATAGTAATTTGAGACTAATGGTAAGGGGTTTCTAGTCTCTCTTTTATTTCTAGAATATATATATATATATATATATTCAAAAATTCGCCACTTATTTCTTTTTTATGGTATTAATACTACACCTTTTACATGTTATATCATGAATCCCATTATTTTAATTATATTTAAAGTTTCATAAGATGTTATGATTTATTGTTTCTTATGATTCAAATGATTACTAAAGCGGTGAGGGATTTTTGTTTCAATTTTCCTTATTTGAGACATATGTTGTTTTATGCACTAATATTATTTCATTATGTGTATATACAGCCCATTTTACATGTAATATCATGAATTTATTTATTCTAATTATATTTTAAGTTTTATTTAATGTTATTATTTCATGGGTATTATGATTCAATGTTTCCAAATTGGTAAGCGCTATATGTTAAAATCTCATCGTTTATCAGGATTATTCATGATTATGCTACCAATAATGAAATATTATGATATTTCTCTGATGAAACTCAAGAATTTTCTTCTCCTATGTTTATTACATGAGATTATATGTTTTCCCTTATTTTTCGTCTCTTTATATACTCATGAGTTCAAAATAATTTTTTTAAGAAAAATCATATGTATCTCTCTCTTTAGTCAAAACCCAATTTCTTTTTCCAAAACCATGTTTTCTAAAAAATCAATTTTTTTTAAAAAAACTATATAAATAATTTACTAAAGTTATTTTTACCTATGTTTTATTTTTTTACAGAAGTTTTTGAAAGGAATATTCAAGTAATTTTCTAAACAACTATCATTTTTATTTTACTAAAAATATAAAAGGAATATACGTTTTAATGTGTAAGGTATATGTATAATTTCCCAGTGTTGTGACCTATCACACCCAATTTTTCAAGTTTTGGATTATGATTAGGTTCGATGAGATTAACAGTCTTTTTCTTAGGTTCTAGGGGTGGAAGGTGTTTATTTTTTAAGTGTTCCTTTGTCTATTTTGTGTCTCATGTTTTGAACTTGGTTTATATGGGAGTTTTTGGAGAAATTTGAAAAAAAATTGGCTTGGTAGTACCCCATGCACAGTTGGCGCACAGTTTGATAAACCGTGAGGCCGAACCCAGGTAACCATACATAATGTACTGAACCTACCACATGGTTAGAAAATATCCGTGTGGTCTATCCCAGGTAAACTTGTGGTGGATCCATCTACAGGTAGTGTCTACTGCATGATTGGTTCATGGTTTGGAAAACCATATGGTCTAACTATGCATCTCACCCAGACAAAAAATTTTAGGGTTTTCCAAGTTTACCCCATTCGGGTTTTTAATCCAAATCACTCTCCTCCTCTCATATGTGGATCATTTGACTATAGTATGGGTCTCCCCTCTTCTTGAATCCTATCATATTCTTCTAGGGTGATTTCAAGTTGAAATATTCAAGGGTTTGGTTAGATCTCTCATGGTAACCCCCCTGCAAATCTCTCTTCCTTCTCCTCTCATTCCTTCTTGGTTTTCTCTTCTCCCAAGGTCATATTGACCTAGGGTTTTGATTTCCCTTCATTTTTGTTGGTTTTATTTCACATTAATGGTTTCTCTTCATATATCTAGGGTTTTTTGAACCCTCGTGGAGTGTTTTTGGGGGTGTGTTATCGTTACACCATGGATCTAAGGTAGGTTTTCCCATGCACTTTCCTTTTTAATTTAAGAATCGTTATTTTCATGCCTTTTTCATCTTATATAATTAATAAATATTGATATATGATACTTTTTTAAATTATTTTCATTAAAAATTGGTGCATTATGCCTTCGTTTATGATAAATGGAATTTTTGTGTTAAACAACGCGCACCAAGTGCTCGATTAAATGCCCAGTTGTATTTTATGAGTAATTTGTGATGTAAGACGCATATTTTAGTTTTTTTAATATATTAGAATTATGAGGAATGATGTCTTGGTTTCCTTATATGGGTTTCCAGAGTGTTTTTGGGTTTTATATAGAAGTGAGTAATGGCTTTTATGGTGTTTTGGTATGTGTTACTGATGAATGGACCATTTGGAACTTTTATAAGAAATGGTTTTCCTTGAAAGTGTAGTTTGAATATTTTAATAGGTTTTTTTAAATGATTTTGAAATGGAAATTGGTGTGTTTTCACCTCTTTATGAAAATTGGATTTTGTATCATTGATAAATGTTGGTTTTGTGAAATGCTTAAAGGCTCATTTGGAAACTTTGTGAAAATGATGAAAGTGATTGTTATAAAAACCTCCATTGGAAGTTTCTCATGCATTGTATACATATAATGGATAGTATTTCCTCACTTTAAAATCCTAGAAATCCATTTTTAGAGTTTGTTGGTTGGGACTCTTTATGTTTTATTTATTATATGGCATGAGATCAGTCCTTAGGGTGACTCGGGGTGAGGCCTATTGTTCGACTATTATTATTATATGCTCATGATTGGATTCTTAGTTGGCATCGGTTAGATCACACCCTTTCTACATGAGACATGGGAACCATGAATAGTGAGATAAATTTCTAAGAATGATTTTTTCATTGAAAAGATTATGCACTAGTTGGTGGCCCATATTAAGTGGATATATTGGGTTTATTGTTATGGGATTTGTCCCTTGGATTATCCTAAGTTATGGTGGATGAGAGTGTTAGGGAGTTTTGTATTTCATTGTGTGTGTCATTATATAGGTTATGGGGTCTCATGTAGTAGTATGTTTTGTATTATTCTTGATCTCTTGTGTTCTCCTATTTCTATTAGCTCTTAGTTTCTTGAAGTGATGAATGAGATACTTGTATGTTTACTTCTATTTCCCTTGTTGTGTGATTACTGTAGTTCGTTATTGTACAGTGTTTTTCTTGGAAAGTTATGTCTTGGTATCAAAAAGGTTAATGAAATTTTTCTTAAAATAAAATAGTGTTTTATCCTCTTTTTTTCAAGTTAAAAATGTAAGCATCACTTTCCCCTTGAAATGGTTTTTGTATCACTAATGGAATGCACTTGGTTTTGAGAAATAAATAAGGGTAATGGTTTGTACATTTTTTTTAAGTAAAATTTGTAAAAAATAATAATTTTATATATTATAGATCAAACTTTAAATTTATGTTTATTTTATTTTAAAGTATTTTTATTGGGTAATAGATTATCAGGATAGCCTAATGAGTTTTAATACTCACTTCTGTAGTTATTTTCTATTTTTTATCCATTATGTATGTTCAGCTTGAGTTTGATTGCCTTGGGAGATGAGTGATCATTGTGTTAGAGATTGACATGCATGGTCACATAAAGATCGTGTGGTTGTCTGGTTCTGTTGGTCAAGTTGAGTAGTCTAGTTTTAATTTCATATTTTGTATAAAAGCTCTTCAGTTCGGTTTTATTTACATTGAACTCTTTTATTCATCCTTTTGCTATTTGGTTTATTCATTATTTATTGGGAGAAATCATTCACTTGTGTACTCTATTTATTCCCAGAAATAGTTTAAATCCCATGGGTATTAGGAATTTCCTTCAGGACTTATCATAGATCCGCTTGGGTGACTGAATCGGGGTTGACCCGGGTTAGTTCGTGACAAAATGGTATCAGAGTAGGTCATCTCTAAGTATACCTTGATTTTCAGATCTCCCTTTATTACTTAGTTATTTACAATTTGATGGATAGATATTTTTTAGAATTGATAGGTTGGTTTAGGAAGAGCGTCGTGAACTCTTGCTCGTTCTGGTCCTCAGGTTTCCTTGGGAAGTTCAGTTTTTTTAGTTTCTTGGTATTTAGGGATTGTGTGGTGATTAAGATACAAAGGGGGAGTTAGAATACTTAACCCCAAGATATCGTAGGTCCTAGAAAGCCATGTGGATCCAGGGGAATGGTACTAGAAGTATTTTTATGTTTGTGGTGTGTTTAGCATATGTCCTACAACCATATGGTCAAGTCACTCACCAACACTAGTGCCCTCTTGTGGGTCTCCTTCAATATTCTTGAGTTCTAAAAAATTATTTTGAAAATCCTTGTGTGAAAATTTTGGAAATTAGTTTTCATAGAATGGTTGGATTTTGAAAATTGGAAAATGGATTATCATAATTTACTTTAAGAAAGGTTTTAGGAAGCTGGGTTTTTGTAAAAAAAATATTTTGGTGAAGTGAACTATGAAAAAAATATTTTGTGAATTTTTTAAAATGTAAAATGGTTGTTTGAAATGGGATATTTGATTTGAAATTTTTTTTGAATGAAAAAGGAATAGGATTTGATCAAATTTTATTTATGAAATGGGATTTGTTGATTTTTTTTAAAATGTTCCGAATGAAACAAAAAGGATTTTGGATATAAATCTATGGGATTTCATTTTCAAGTATGATAAAATGGTTTGTTGTGTGGAATATGAAAAAAATTAATTTTTAACTTGGTGGTTAGTAATCCTTTATAAGTTTCATGATTTTTGAAATGGTTTAAATGAATTTTTTTGAAATATGAGGTTGTTTTCTTTTAGCCTTTGGTTTTCTCATGGGTGCTCACATGTGTGGTGGTTTGTGAAAATATGGATGATGCCTGGTATGGCAGGGTGGATGGATGCTCAGGGTGGTACAAAAATATACATGTGAGTTAGACTCGATGGAATATCATTAGTGAGTCTGAAAAATCCACCAATTTGTTTTATTTTTATTAAAATCAAGCTATAAATTATTTTGTTTTTGTAAGAAAATGGTTATGTGGTGTGTTTTCTATATCTTAGAAGAGTTTTTTATTTGGTATTCTCTTCCTCATTATCTAGAATTGATACTCTTGTGGTATCTTACAATGATATTCTCTTGGTATCTTGGTATTAAATTGGTGTCTAAGTGGGATTTTAGAATTGTTTTTGGGAAGTCATTGAGCTTTTTTCCCTCTGATTTGGTGTTTTTTCTTAGTGAAGTTTTTGGTTCATGATCTGGTTTTGACAGTACTCATGGTTTCATCGTTTCCATGTTTTCACCCCTAGAGAGATGCAATAGATGTTGTGGAATGAATATAGATGGTTTTATATTGGAAATATTTCTATTTGATCAATATAACAATTTTTTGTGGGGTTCAAAAGTTAAATCCACCTCTTTGAAGGATTCCTTAGCTCTTTTCTTATAATAGAGAAATTCTTGGGCTCAATATAAAATTCTTTCCTTATGTGATAATTCTATCACTTATAGAAGTGGTGTTCAGTGATGTTTGTGTGTTTTTTCATGTTCTTTCCTCATTCTGATCCTCGTTTAGAGTGAGAGAGAATAGTCATGTGTATCCTCGGGTCCTTGTTTGGGTAAAAGTGTGATGTTTAAGGAGATGTGTTTTGTGGAATGTCATAATCCTTTGTTTCTGCTCAGTAGTGTTATGTGGCTTCGAGTTGCACTTGAAGAAGGGGTTTGGGTTAGGTATTAGCATCTCTTGAATCTAAGGAAGTATATGCTTCATATATCAGAGCTCCAACAATAGGTCCTAGAGTGAAGATGATGCATAGTCAGGAATCCTAGGGGTTTAAGGAGTTTGAATAATTTCATGATTTTACCATTTTTGCGAGCCATTTCTAGTGTTTTTATTGTGTTTTCTCATCACTGTGAATTTCCTCTTGTCTCAAAGAGCATAGTGGACTTACCACTCACACAATATATGTGGTTATTCCTTCTTGGATGCGAGTTTCTGGTCAGTGTTCTTGTGTAGACCACCCATGTGAATTAGGTTTTTTCTTTTATTTTATCAGTACCTAGGTAAAGAGTGGGGTGTTGTCAGTTATTGTTTCAATGTTCTAATCATTGGGGCCCTTTTCTCCCCTCTCCGTGTGGTGGGGTTTTTTTCTATGTGGGATGTTTTGGATAATTTATTGTCCCCTCCATTTAGGAATGGGTTGTTTAAATGATCTTGATGTTTTCTTCTTAACTTTTGTCCTTATTAGCTTAGGTAGGTCATAGTAGAATAGTTTTGGTTAGCCTATGTGGGAAATGCCCGATTCTAGTTGAAGTTGAATTTTCTTTTGGTTATTCTTAGTTTTCCTTAAATGGTGGGAAGACCCATTGCAAGTCTCATTGAGTTTTCTCTTAATAATTCATAGGGTGAAAGTTTATTTCTAATGGTGTGGAGTATGTTTGGGCCTCCCCTTTACTAGTGATATATTTTTGGTTTGGTTTTGGTTTATTCTAGTTAAAGTGGATTCATTGAAATATGTTTATTTTCTAGTTTCCTCCTCAGTTTGGGTGAGTTTTGGGACTCTTGGGAGAAGTCCAAATAGGCTTGTTTTTTAGATTGGTTGTAGATTTTGTGGCTTGATCATTCCTTTGTTCTTGGAAAGTTGTTGTGGGCTATTGTTTCATTTTGGTCAATGGGTTTGAGTTTCGTTAATGGGGGAAAATTTTCTTAGATTAAGAGGTGGATTCATATGGATGTGGAATCCTTAGGCATTGATCAATTAACTAGAAAGTATTTTTTATTTCTAGAGGTGAAAAGAGTTAATGCTGGGGGGGAATTTTCACACCAGTTTTCCAAGTTTTGGATTATGATCTGATTTGATGGGAATACTGATATTTTTCTTAGGTTTTGGGTGTGATAGGTGTTGAGTTTTGAAGTATTCCCTTGTCTATTGTTTTCGTGTGGTTGGACCTAAGTTCATTTGGGAGTTTTTTGAGAAATCTAGAAAAATTTGGCTTGGCAGTACCCTACACATGGTTGGAACACGGTTTGATAAACCATGCGGCCGAACCCAAGTAATTATGCAGCAAGTAAAGAACCTACCACACAGTTAGTGCATGGCCATGTGGTCAATCCATGGTAACCATGTGGTTATTCCATCAACGGGCAGTGGATACTATAGGGTTGGCTCACAGTTAGGTAAACCATGCGGCCTAACCGTGCACCTTTCCCAGACTTAAAATTTTAGGGTTTTCCAAGCTTACCCCTTTCATGTTTTTAACAAAAATCACTCCCCCCCGCATTCATATTGTTTTAACCTAGGAAGGATCTCCCCTTTTCCTCAAGCCTCTTTCCTCCTTCTAGGGTGATTTCAAGTGGGAATATTTAAGGGTTTGTTTGGATCTCTCAAGGTAAACCCCTCCTATCATCTCCCTCTTCTTTATCCTCTCATTACTTCTTGGTTTTCTCTTATCTCATGGTCATTTTGACCTAGGGTTTTTATTTATCTTTTTCTATATTGGGTTTTTTCTCATTAAAGGTTTCTCTGCATAGATATAGGGTTTTTGAACCATCGGGGAGTGTTTTTGGTGGTGCGTTGTCGTTGTCCCACGGATCCGAGGTAGGTTTTCCCATGAAATTGAATTTTTAATTTAAGAATAATTAGTTTGATGCTTTTAATACCTTCTTTGATTTATAAATATTGATGTATGATCCTTGGTTTAATTATTTTGTGTGAAAAGTTGTGTTTTGTGCCTTGGTTTATGATAAATGTAATTTTTGTGTTAAATAGCGCACACCAAGTGCTCGATTAAATGACTAGTTGGATTTTTTGAGTAATTTGTGATGTAAAAATCATGTTTTGGTTTTGTGAATATATTGGTATTATGATAGATTATGTATTGGATGCCTTATATGGGTTTCCCAAGTGGTTTTTGGTTTTATAAAAAATTAGGAATGGATTTTAGGGTGTTTTGGCATGTATATCCGATGAATGGCCCTTCTGGAAATTTTATAATAAATGTTTTCCTTAAAAGTGTAGTGTTAATGTTTTAAGAGTATTTTGTAAATTATTTTGAAATATAAAGTGGTGTGTTTACACCCCTTTATGAAAAGTGTATTTTGTATCATTGACAAATGATGATTCTGTGAAATGCATAAAGGACCTCTTGGAAACATTTTGAAAATGATGAAAATGTTTATTATTAAAACATCCTTTGGATGTTCCTCATGCCTTGTCAACGTATAATGGATGGGATGTCGTTACTGTGGAATCCTCGAGATCCATTATCATAGTTCCTCTATTGGGACTCTTTGTGTTCTATTAATTCTATGGCATGATATCGGTCCATGGGATGACTCAGGGTGAGGCATGTTGTTGTACTATTGTTATTATATGTTTGTGATTGGATGCTCGGCTGCCATCAGTTGGATCACCCCCTTTATACATGAGACATGGGAACCTATCATAGTGAGATAATTTTATGATAATTATTGATGCATTGGGTAGATTAGGCACTAGCTAGTGGCCCATAGTAGGCAGATATAATTGGGTTTATTACTATGGGATTTACCCCTCGGCCTATCCGGTGTTAGGGTGTCCAAGAGTGTTAGGGAGTTTCTATTTTCATCATTTGTGGCATGCTACTAGGTATGGGGTCTCATGTATTAGTGTGTTATGGATTATTCATGATCTCCTAGGTTCACCTATGTCCATTGGCTCTTAGTTTCTTGTATTTATTAATGATATACTTGTATGTTTATTTCCATTTCCCTTATTGTGTGATTATTGTATTTCCTTCTTGTGTAGTGTTTTTCTTGGAAATTTTTATGCTGGTTTAAAAAAGGTTTATGAAAATTGTTTTAAAATAAAATAGTGTTTTATCCTCTCTTGTGAAAGTTGAAAATGTAAGAATCACTTTCCCCTTGAAAGGGTTTTGGTATCACTAATGGAATGAGTTTGGTTTTGTGAAATAAATAAGGTTAATGGGTTGTACTTGGTTTTTAAGTAAAATGTGTAGAAAAACATACTTTTTTATATTTTAGTTCAAACATGAAATTGATGTTTCTTTTATTTTAAAGGAATTCCATTGGGAAATAGATTATTGGGATAGCCTACTGAGTTATAATACTCACACCTATATTTCTTTTCTGTTTTTATCCCTTGTTCAGGTTCAGATTGAGTTTGATTTCCTTGGGCGATGATTGATCGTTATGTTAGAGAGTAACCTGCAGGGTCACATAGAGATCTTGTGGTATTCTGGTTTGGTTGGTCTTTTTGAGAAATATGGTTTTAATTTTAGATTTTTTATAAAATATATTCAGTTCAGTTTTATTTAAATTAAACTATTTTATTCATCCTTCCATTGTTTTATTTCTTTATTATTTATTACACTAAATCCTTACCTTGTGTACTCTATTGATGCCCGCACTAGTTTCCAGCACATGGGGATCGAGAATTCCCATCGGACCTTGTCGTAAATTGGCTTGGGGACTGGTTTGGGGTTGACCCAGTTGGTTTGTGACATGAACATTATTTAATTTTAATCATCCTTTATAAGTTTTTAAAGGTTTTTTCAAATAAAATTATTATCAAAAATTTATTCTGTTTTAAAAAACAATGTGAAATTGATATTTTCCTCAACAAATGTTTTCAATTATTTTAAATATTCCATTATATGTTTTGAATATTATTTTTAAATAAAATTATTTTGAAAGTGTTTTATCTTTTAAAATTGTTTTTCAAAGTGTAAAGGGCATATTCCTCAATAAATTTTCCAATAGATCTTTCATAATCATTTTCCATATAAGATACCAGCCTTTGATGTTGGTTATTACTTATTAGATATATGATCTAAGTATATCATTCTTATTATTTCTTTGGGTGGTTCATGTTTATAATGAAAATATTTTTATGAAACTCATTTTTCTTCCATAGTTTATACCATGATAAAATGCATATGAAACTCGCTTATTTTTTCATGGGTTATGCTTTTATGAAATGATAAAATGATTATGAAATTAGTTTTTTGTAGGTTATTTTATGATGAAATTTTATAAAACCCATTTATTTTCATGATTTCTGATATAATGAGAATTTTATGATCTTGTGGAACACAAATTTATATATTATGTGATGCTTGGAATAAATATCTTCCTCCAATTCATTGGGTGAATATGGATAACTCATAATTAAATATTTTAAGTGTGGACATGATTATATGTTCACAATGTTATGCATGAACATGATTACATGTTCACAATATTATGTGTGGACATATATTTTATGTCTACAATATTATGAATAGACCTGGTTTCATGTCCATAAGTTTATATAATGGCCTCATTTCATGTCCTTAATGAAATAAGTGAACCTTTTTCTAGTTTTTCAGGTTCACGATGTTATAATCTTATGTGTATGCTACAAATATATGCCTTATTCCAATGTTATGTTCTTATGGTTTATTTTCTTTGATTCTATTATGATTCATGTCTTATGAAATACCATGATTTATATCATGACTCAAGTTTATGATTTTTTATATATAGGTTATGTTTTTCAAGTTCTATTCTCATGTTCTCATGCCTTTATGACTATGATATGTTGATTTATCACTTGTTAACCATTACTAAGTATTAGATCTCACCCTTTCTTATGTTTCCTTTCCTTGGGTTTTGATGAAAGGTATTATGTATGATATGTCTAAAAAGGGTTCTATTTATGAAGAACATAGTGGGATATAACATAGCTCACTTACAAAATATTTTTTTTCAATGTTTCTAATGGCACTATACCTAAATAATTTTATCGTGGATCGTTATTTTGTGTAATGAATATCCATCTGTTAAGGTATAATATTTATGTATGTTAAGTTTTTTTCTTTATGGTTAGTTTTAGATCAAAGGATTATTAACCTTTAGAAACTAGGATGAGAAAACATTAGTGATATCCCCAGGGATATGTCTAAAGGATATGTCTAGGGATATGTCGAAGGATAAGTCTAGGTATGAGTAAAAGTTTAGGAAAATTTCCTCAAATATTGATAAAGTATATGGAGATTGTTTTCAAGTTGTTACATCCATGTTTGGATATTACAAGTGGGTGTTACTCTAACATAGATTTTCCTAGGTGTAATAATGTAATATCGTAATATTTTAAGAGGAAAGGTTATGTTTGATAATGTACAAGATACCCAGCACCGAGCTTAAATGAAGAATGAAATATTTTTATGTGACTATTATAACCAAGCTATTAAATTGGAAGGGTATAAATGGGATTAAATTATTTATAAAATAAATATAAAGATCAAACTCAATATAAATTTGTAGAAAAATTCTTAGAAAATAATCACACAATTTTTAGTAAATTCATTTTATTCTTAAAAAAATATGTTTTTTCAAAAATGTGCTTTCTTCATTTTTATGAGTGGATATTATAAATAATTTTTATAATTTCTAAAAAATTTATTTTAAAAATATATTTTTATTTTTATTCAGCATGAAAAAATTATCTTAATATTAATTTTTTATAATTTTCAGAAAATATTGAGTTTTTAATGAATACTGAAAAATACTGATTTTTATTGAAAAATGTATTTTTAATTTAATTTATTTACAAATTAAAAATATAATTTGATTGGTATTAAAATTTAATTAGTTCCTTTTTATTTAAATTAATTCAATTATGGTTTTATAAATGGATTTTATACTTGAATTTAGCATAAAAACATTTTATATTTAAAAGGGTCATTTTTTCTGGTAGACTATTTTTCATCACATTTTCCTATTTAATTTTAAATTAAATTTTGACGCATATTAATTTTAAATTTTTAAAAATGGATTCCAATTTTGGAATCAGGAGGTCTATATTTATTAAATAGTTACCTTTTAATTTTTTTAGTGTGAATAGTAACCTTAAAAATTTTTGTCAACACGGTAAAGGGTAAATCGGGTAATTAAAGTAAAAAATAAAGTGATAAGGGTTATAAAATGGCCCCAAAACATATCTAAATTTCATTGGAAGAATTAATTTCATATATATTCATCCATGATTATGTTATATGTCATTTTTTTCATCTGTATGAGATTATGACCTTTATAGTATTTAATTTCAAGAAAAGTCAAACATGTCAGACTCTTATTTTTAATAATTATAATATTACTAATATAAGGTTATCCAAAGGATATGTTTGAAAATAAATATTATTTAGAAATATAAACAATTTATCTACAACATGGTAATTTATTTTTTATTTTTAGTAAAGAAATAATTACCTTAAATTCTTACACAATGTTAATGTAGTAATAATTTCATTGATGGAAAAATAAAATAAATTATATTAGAAGAATTAAAATTAATATAATATGAGATAAGTAATGTGATATACGAATTTTGTTGACTATCATGTCATCTTAGGGATATAATAAAAAAATCTGAATTCTATGTGATATCTTGATATTATTAAAGTCTAAGTAGTTAATATTTCTAAAAATTAACATTATTAAAATTTTATAATAAATAATAATTTATTAAATTATATAAAATTCATACTAATATTAAATTTTTATAATTTATTATTATATATTTTATAATATAAACCATTGTCTAATTATTGGTATTTTTTCATTTATAGTAATTATATTGGCCCTCGAAGAGTAAAAAACCTTGTTGTCTTGGTAAGTTTAAAAAGTGTTACAAATGGGTTAAAACCCACTGATAGGGGTAATAATGTGACCCAAAATTTTTCAAAACAATTATATGAAATTATTTTGAACCATAATCATCTTATATTCAAAATAAATAATTTTTACCCATTTTTAGTTAGAACATTATTTATATAATTTTAATATTTTGAGAAATTCCAAGAGTTCCCCTCCACTCTCTTATAAAAGGGCACCTTTTCTTCTCATTACTAAACTCTTAAAACCCAATTTTTTTAATTAAATACCTACCCAAATCCATTCCTATAATCTCTAACCTCATTTTAGTGGACTTCGTTATGTGTAACACCATCCTTAGTGGTCTTAAGGTGATAAGAAAATAAGGTTTTCCAAAGAAGAGGTATCATTTTTAGTTAAGCGTTTCAGTTTTGTTTCCTCTTCCACCTCCTTCAAATATTCTTCAAAAATGATAAAATAATATTAAAATTATCCTCAATATACTTATATGTTATTAATTTAATGGTATAACCTATATCCATATCCTCTTCAATCAAATGGGAAATGAAACCATAATTACTGTGTATGGAAGACTACCACCTCACGAACTGATGCAATTCATTCTCCATCACCATCTCTAAAGAATGGTTATAAGGATGGAATTAATGTTTATATATTATATTAATTAAATATTTATCATTATAAAAATATAATATATCATTTAACTTCTTACCATTCCATGAACTAAAAAATTATAACGTTGTTGGTGCGTACGTGTGTATTTCCACCTCCATGAAGCGATGTGATTCATTTTTCATCACTAAATCACATGCATGATATATATATATATAAGTATATTTAAATAATTAATATGAAATATATGATTTGATTATCATTATATAAAGTTAAAATAATATATACCGTCTTTCCATAAGGATTTTCTAAAAATAGGAATATTACTCATGTGTATGTACATCCTATCGACTACATGATTTTAATGTAGTTAATTTTTCATATCCATATTTAATGGTTTGATTTAAAAGTTTAATATATTTATAAATGTAAGAACATGTAATTAATAATTACATATTCAAATTATTTTTAAAACTATAAATCAATTTCTTTTCCCAAATATCTTTTACGTTTAGAGTTTTAGATAATTAGGAGAAACTCTAACAGATTAAACACATACATTATAAGTGGAAACTTATACTCAATATCCATTTCTTTAAAACAAATATAATTTAAAATAAAACAATATTTCTTATGTTGATATCTCTTTATAATTTTCCCTCGATCTCATCCTTGTCCCAAATCATCCTTAAACCCTATGAAAAACATTTTAAAACTTGATATGAGCACAAAAGATCAGTAAGGGATGTAAAAAGAAGTAAATAAATTGTCGGTCTATAAAAACTTATAAACTAATGAAAATATTATCACAAAGTTATAATTTTCACCCATAAAACATAAGCTCTTATTATACCTCATGAAATCATAAGTTTCCTATAAAACTCTATAGAAAACATAAATTATAAAGGTTACCTATAGAATCATTTCAAAACCACTCTTAAATTTACTGTAGTTATCATGACTATATATGGATTTACCTTCATGGTTACATTTGGAATACCCACTATAGCATATTACCTTAATCTCTTATCAAAAACCCTAACAGTAAACTCTATCTCATTACCCAATGCCTTGGAGAGTTATAACAGGCTCACCCGGCCTCTATCTATTATGGAACCACTCGTAATCATAAAAAATTCCCATGAATCATAAAATAAGATCAAAACATAAATCAATCATAAATGAAAAATAACTTTTCCACTTTGAAATTACTTTTTATTTTTATAAAGTCGTGCACTCAAAAATGAAAATAATTTATTTGAAAATTAAAGTTTAAATTTATAAAGGATACATAAAAACATTAAGTAATCATGAAATTAGTAAAATACGTTCATTATTAATAAGTTAAAAAACATTCCTTTGGAATTTTGTAAAAATTGTTGAAGGAGTAACTTTAAAAGAGGTTTTTAAAAGAAAATCACTTAAAAATATCATATTATTCTCAATAAAATGAACCAATTACATTTATTTGCTATAAATATAAATAAAAGAAATATAAATAAAAAATAATACATTCAAAAGTAATTTCACACATAATATTATCATGATATAATCATGAAGAATGAGTTTCACCCAAAGAATGAAAATTGGGTTAAGAATTCTCAAATTACTTTGTAATTAGTAAAATTGTATGCCACATGAAAGAGTAACATATAACAAAACATTAAATTTAATGATAACAAATAAATTCATGATATAAAATTTCAATTGAGAGTTATATACACCTCATAAATTAATATATATTCATAACATCGAAATATGCCTCAACGAAAGAAAATTGAGACGAAGTCCTATACCCTAAGTCTAAATTGTAACATTCAATATTTATCTTCTTAAATAATAATATTAGGTTAATTAATTTATTTATTTAGAAAATTTTAATTTTTATTATTCCATTTATATAACTTATTATCATTTTATAACAATTACTTAATTATTTGTGTTAAAGTCACTTGTTTTGTCGATATTCGGTAATGGAGTCCAAAATGACTTTGGTGTGATGTCAACAGTCAATGTGGTCATTAGCCAATCATCTCAAAAATAATATCAATGAAATAATAATAATTTTTATACATAAATTATAATTTTAAGTCAAACCATTTTTGTATGGCTATGAAAAAATGAACAACATTAAAATCATGGAGATGAGAGGTTGTACATACGCATGAGTATATTTTCTATTTTTAAATGATCATTATGAAAAGATGGTAATTATTATGTTATCTTAAAAAAATTATCATAATATAATTAATATCATATTACTATTTTAAATATACTTATATATATCATCCATGTGACGTGGTGATGAAAAACGAATCACATCGCTTTGTGGTGGTGATAGTTCACACATATGCATGAATGACATTATCATTTTTAAGTGCATGGAAAGGTAAGAACATAAATGGTATATTATTAATAAATAATGATAAATATGTAATTAATATCATGTATAAACATAAATTCCATAATTATAACATGTCTTGAGATAGGGTGATGGAAAACATATTATATCGGTTCGCGAGGTGTTAGTATGTGGTACATGCGAACGATTAATTATTTTCCCATTTGATGGAAATTAGAGACGTATTTAGGTAATGATATTAACATAATAACATATCATTATATTTATTATACTTTATTTATTATTTAATTCTGGTTGAAGAATATTTGAATGAAGTGGTATAAGAAATAAAACAAAAATACTTGAATGAAACAATACCTCTTCTTCAGATGATCTCATTTTCATAACACCTTAACACCTCTAAGGAGGGTGTTATACCAAAACTAAAGACTACAGAATGTGGGAAGGTATTATAGTAAGGTATTTTTGGTTTATATTGGTTTAAAAAAAAGTCTTTTAAGTGTCAATAAAATATAATAAGGGGTTCCCTTTTATAAGAGAGGGGAGGGACGATCTTGGAATTCTTCAAAACATTAAATTAATATAAATTAATTTTATATTAAAAAATATTCCATACTAGATTATTTAGAATATAGGATTATTGTGGGTCAAAATAAATTAATCTATTGAAAATTAGATACGTTATTATTATTTTGTAATCCTTATATTTTGGTTTTAACCCTTATTTAAAACTTTTAAATCTTACAGTGATATCATGTAATTTACACTTTAACAGATAAAATAATTATTATAAAATGTAAAAGGATCAATAAATTAGTCATTTATGAAATTTTTATACTTATTCCAATCGTTTTTCCAAAATTGTGATTTTTATAAATTTTATATCATTTAATAAAATATTATATATTTGAAAATATCAATAATACCAATTTTGACACTATTCATTACTTGACTTTTTAAAAATATCATAACAAGATAAATTATAAAATATACTTATAAAACATAACTAAAATATAACATTCATCCATAAAATTTTTTTATGACCTTAATTGCATCAAATTATATTTATTTCAATATTTTTAATATCATTTATTTGATTATTCCATTAATTACACAATTATAGTATCATCATTATTTCACCATTTAATGTAATTATTTTATCACTAAAAATTATCAATAAATTAAAATAATGTACATAAAAAATTATATTTCCAAATACTATTTATATTCAAACATATCCTTTATATAAACCCATATTAAAAATATTTATCTTGTTAAAAACATAAGTATGACAAAATTGACTTTCCTTTGAATATAATATTATAAAGGCTATATTCTCATCCAAAAGGTCGTATATGGTCTCATAACCTATAATTTAATGATTATGGACGAAAAATAATCATCCATTAAAATTATGAAAAGTTTTAGGCTAATTTTATAATATTTATAATATTATTTTTATCCTTAATTACCTGATTTACCCTTCACTGTGGTAATAAAAAATATTACTAAAGTTGCAATTCATAATGTACAAAAATAAAAGATACCTATTTATTAAATTTTTACCTTATTATTCCAAATATACAATCAATTTTTAAAAATTAAAAACACATAAATTTAATAAATTAATTAAAAATCAATCTCATTGACGAAACAAGAAAACAAGTTTTAAAAGAAAAAACCTTCAAAAGATTGAAATATTTTTATATCCAAATTCATTGTGAAATTGATTAAAATAAACAAAATTTGATTAAATGATAAAAAATTGATCTAATTATACTTTAAAATAATTTAAAAATATAATTTATCCCTACAAATAAATTTGAGGACAATGTTCTTTTCAATTAAAATACAGTATTTTTTCACTATTCATAAAAACATGAAACTTATCAGAAAAATACAAAAATTAAACCAAATTAAATTTTTATATTATTATTTAAAATAATAATTTTATCTTTTCAAATATAATTTTTAAAGTTTTCAAAAATTATATTTAAAACAAGTATATCATTAAAAGGCAGAAAAAGTGCCTTTTTTGAAAAATACTTTTTTTATACATAAAATTGGTTTTATTCTTATATAATGTATAGAAAAAATATAATATGAATTTTAAGAATTATATTGAATATTATATATATATATATATAAATATATTTCATTAATATAATCCTAAAATTGTGATTTTATTATTTAATAAACACACTTGTTCGCATTTAAATGGTTTTTCAGAAAAACATTTCCTTTTAGTTTAAAAAGGGTTTTATATTCATTTATAATTAATTGATCAATGAATTATATATACATATGTAAACCCTATTTTCATAATTTAGTTAATAAAATTCATTCCCTTCATTCTAACATCTAGGTTATAATGGTAACATTTATATAATAATATTTAGTTGTTCGGTTGAGCTTGATATGGTGTATCATGTACATTGCCGATCGTAGTGTTTCTTCAAATTGTGTGTTGTTACATTATACCCACCCCATTTAATAAGTTTATTCTTCACAATTTTAACTTGGTATTAATAAATCAGGGTTTTACTTTTCAAAATAATTTTATTGAATTCCACATTGGAAAAAGGATTAATAAAACATCCACTTTAAATGAGAGAAAGGTAAGAACAAAGGTCACCTGAGATAACACATATGAGGGTTCCATGTAGGAAAACATGGACAGTGAAGAGAAAAATTACTATCAAGTTCTTATGGAGAGTTATAGAGAAATTATTAATGATAATGTTTACAATCACAAAACCATAAATCTGTGATGGGTTAAAATGTCATTGATTTCTTACTAGGAAAAGTAACTGAATAACATTTTTGTTTCAATATTAGTTTTCTAAAGTTGAGGAATAATTTACTACATGGACTAAAAACATAAGAAAATATATTAAATTTACAATTATAGTTTCATCCATTAATCAATTTCCACCAAAAAATCATTTTTTTCCAAGTGATGTGTACTCAAGATGAATTTTTCACGCATGAATCACTAGAATCAACTTCTATAAAATCACATAAGACGCAAAATATTAACTATAAATTTATCTTATATTTAGTAACTAACCAAAACTAAAATTTTTATTACAATATAATATAATTCCCAAAATTAATAAACCTTATATGATGAAAAACTACTCCAATCTACAAAATTCAATGGTTACCCAAAGATCAACATAGACCATTCAACAAATAACTATCCTTAAAATTATTCAAAATTATCCATACAAAGATTAAAACCCAAAATCTGGAAATATTTTTTCATATATTCTTCTAACATAATTTTTAATAATTATCTCCAAATAATATCAATTACTCGTGAAGTCATATACCAAAAATCAATTTCCCTAATCACATATTCTCCAATATAGGTTAATAATTTCAAAAAATAACTTGAATCGCCATAAGTCCAAAATAAAATCATATATTCATAAAAAATATAATTACAACTTTACTCCTCAAATAAAATCCCATAGTATTATAAATACCTTAATATTATATGATTCCTAGAATAGTGAACGTCTTCCAAAACAACATTAATCACTTAATCACCAAATCATTTTCAAATGATATGGAAATATATTTGATAGAAAAATATGTTACCAAAATAAACTTATTATTCATCCATAAAATAGTTTAACTAAAAAAAATACATATTAAATGAGACTTCACATAGGCTATTGGAAGTTGATTCACCCTTTCCACCCTTTGGGTGTGGGTTTGATTCCCGCATCCTTGTTGAATGTGATGGGTTATCACCCATCCATCAGTTTGTCCTTTTCCTAAAACTATTTTAATTTAATCCTTATAAAATTATATGAATGTTTGTAACATCATCAAAATAGCATTAATATGTCTTAATCTCATTTGTTATCTTATAGCTTTCATTTTTCTTTCAAAACAGTAAAAACACACAATTACTTCAAAAATATAAGTCTCAAAAAATACCATTAATAGCCTTAAAACTTCATAAATTATAGCCTCAAAAGGGGTATCTAAAAAATTAAACTTATGATCCAGCTAAAAATTATGAATTCAAGATGATATCCATAAATCTTAAGAATACATCCAAATCACCAAAGTTATCTAAACTCTCCTCTGACACCAACAGTAAGGACCCGACCATAATCATTACATATTCTAGTTATTTTTAAAACCTTAAATCACATTATTTTATAATGATATTTTAGGTCTAGAGTTTTATAGAATTAGGAGAAAATATAACATATTAAACTATACATTAAAAGCGGACACTTTTACTCAATATCCATTTTTTACTTAAAAAACATCATTCAAAATAAAAAATGATTTCTTATGCTGATATACCTTCATAATTTTCCCTTTATCTCATCCTTATCCCAACTCTTTCCTAAAACCTATTAAAAACATTTTAAAACTTTGGATTAGAACAAAATATTATTAAGGTACATAAAAACAGAGAAAAAAACTGTGAATCCCTGAATACTTATAAACCTATGAAAATATTATCAAAAATTTATAATTTTCACCCCTAAAACATAAGCTCTTATCTTAACTCAAGAAATCATAAGTTTCTTATAAAACTCCATAAAAAAAATAAATCATAAAGGTAAATTATGGGATCATTTCCATACCACTCTTACATAAACTGTAGCTATCATGGATATATAGGGAGTGACCTTCAGGGGTACATTTTAAATACACACCATAGTATATTCCATTAATCTCTCAGGAGAAACTCTATTGGTTAACTTTATCTTATTATCCAATGCATTCGAGATATATAATGGGATAACCCACCCTTAATTTGTCATAAAACCACCCGTACTCAAAAAAAATACCCAAGAACCATAACATAATCACAACATATAAATCATGCATAAATGAAAAATAACTTTTCAACTTTGAAATCAATTTTTATTTTTATAAAGTCACACACTCAAAAATGAAAACACAGTATTTGAAAATAAAAGTGTAAA
This sequence comes from Viscum album, assembly GCA_963277665.1. NCBI lineage: Eukaryota > Viridiplantae > Streptophyta > Magnoliopsida > Santalales > Viscaceae > Viscum > Viscum album. Next base: position 1,764,696,824 of record OY728121.1, on the reverse strand, counting down.
ATTGTAAAGTAAATATCAAAACATTAAGTCATAATGAAAGTGGGATAATACTTTCATTTCAGATAAGTTAAAAAAAACATTCCTTTAGGCTTTTGAGAAAAATTATTAAAATGGTAACTTTTAAAAATGTTTTTAAAAGAAAGTCCCTTAAAAATATTATATTATTGAGGTGAACATTAGTCAAATGAATCGCTTACGTTTATTTTCTTTAAATCCTCACAAAAAAAATTTAAATACAACATAATAACTTTAAATTTAATTTCACACATAATTTTATCATAACATAATCAATAAGTAGGATTTTCACCTAAAGAAAGGAAATTAGGTTAATAATTTCCTTACTACTTTGTAATCAGTAGAATCGTATGGAGCATGAAATAGTAACATTTAAAAAAATATTAAATGTAATGATAATAAATAAATTCATGATAAAACAAGTAAATTTATAGTTATATACACCTCATCAAATAACAGATAATAACATCAAAATAGGCCTTAATGAAGGAAAATTGAGATGAAGTCCCTTACCCTGAATCTGACTCATCACATACAATATTTATCTTCTTGAAAATTAAAATTAGGTTAATTATTTACTTTATTTAGAAAATTTTAATTTTAATTATTCATTTTATATCACTTATTATCATGTTATAACAATTACTTAATTATTTATGTTAAAGTCATACTTTTTGTCGATATTCTGTACTTGAGTCCAAAATAACTTTGGTATGACTTCAATAGTCAAGGTTTTCAGAATTCTATATTCTCAATAATAATATTAATGAAATAATAATAACATTTATAAATAAATTATACTTTTAAATCAATATTTTTATTTATGGTTATTAAAAATAAACAATGTAATAATCATGGAGATGGTAGATTGTACGTACACATGAGTAACGTTTTCATTTTTCAATGATCATTATGGAGATAAGGTAAGTATTGTGTTATCTTTACAGAATGATAATAATATAATTAATATCATATTAATATTTTTAATATACTTATATATATAATCCATGTCATGTTGTGATGAAAAACGAATCACATCGCTTCCTATAGGTGATAGTTCAAAAGTACACAAGAACGATGTTATAATTTTTTATGTACATAGATAGGTAAGAATTTAAATGGTATATTATTATTTAATAATGATAAATATGACCTTAATATAATATATAAACTTAAATTCCATCATTATAACCAGTCTTAAGATACAATGATAGAAAACGAATTATATCAATTTGTGAGGTGGTAGTATGTCATACGCACGAATGATTAATTCTTTTCCCATTTGATGAAAAATGGAGATGGATTTAGGTGATGATATTATCATAATAAAATATAATTATATTAAGGATACTAGATTTATGATTTAATAATGGTTTTATAATGTTTTAATTAATTTTAATAAGAAATAAAATAGAAATGCTTGATTAAAACAACACCTCTTCTTCGGACGATCTCCTTTTCTTAACACATTAACACTTTTAAGGAGGGTATTATCTAAAAACTAAGTGCTATATAATGTTTGTAGGGATTATATGAAGTTTTTTGGGTAGATATTAGCCTGAAAAAGTTTTTAAGTGTGAATAAAGAGAGTAGGGTGTGCCCTTTTGTAAGAGAGGGGAGGGGAACTCTTGGATTTATTTAAAATATAAAATTAATATAAATTAATTTTCTGTTAAAAAAATATCAAAATAGATTTATTTAGAAGATGGTGTTATTATGGGTTGAAATACATTCATCCAATCCAAATTATATAAGTTTTTATTATTTTTTAATCCTTATTTTTTGTTTTAACTCTTATTTAACCCTTTTAACTCATACTGTGATATCATATAATTTACATTTTGAGGGTTAATATAATTACTATAAAATAAAAAACGTCCAATAAATGAGTAATTTATGAAATTCTGAGACATATTCCAATAATATTTCTGAAATAAAGATTTTTATAAATTTTATATCATTCAATAAAATATTATTTATACTAAAATATCAATAATGTCAATTTTGACACTATTCATTACTTGAATTTTTAAAAATATCATAAAAACAAGATAAATTCAAAAAAAAATTAAAACATCGTTAACCTGTCAAATACATCCATAAAATTCATGTGTAATGTTAATTATATCAAATTACATTTATTATAATATTTTTAATATCATTTATTTGATTCTTCCATTTTTTAAATAATTATGGCATCTTCATTGTGTCACCATTTAAGTTAATTATTTTATCACTAAAAATAATAAATAATTATCCTTGATTTAGATAAAAATTTTAACTTTAATAATATTATTTATATTTGAACACATCTCTTATATTATCCCACACTAAAAAAAATCTCTTATTAAAAACAAAAGCATGAAAAAATTGACTTTCCTTTAAATATAATATTAAAAAGGTTATATTCTCATCTAAAAGGACATAAATTGTCTCATAACTGATTATTTAATTCTTAGGGATGAAAAATACTTATCCAGTAAAATTAGGAAAAGTTTTAGGGTAATTTTAAAATATTTATACTACTTTTTATCCTTAATTACCAAATTTACCCTTAACTGCGATAATAAAAAATATTACTAAAGTTACAATTCATAATATCCAAAAATAAAATGGAACTATTTATTATATTTGGAAATTATTATTTTAAATATTGAATCTATTTTTAAAAATTTAAAACATCGAAATTTAATCAATTAATTAAAAATTAATCCAATTAATGGAACGAGAAAAAGGGTTTTTAAAGTAAAAACCCATCAAAATATTGAAATGTTTTTATATAAAATTTCAATTTGAAATTGATTCCAATAACATAATATGGTTTAAATGATAAAAAAAATTATCTAATTATACTTCAAAAAATTAAAAAATATAATTTAACACTATAAATAAATTTGATGAAAGGGTTTTTTTCAATTAAAATGCAATATTATTTTCACTATTCATAAAAACCTAAAAATTATCAGAAAAATACCAAAAAAATCAACCAAAGTAAATTTTGATATTATAATTTAAAATAAGAATATTATTTATTAAAATAGAGTTTTTAAAAGTGTCAAAAATTGGATTTAAAAAAGTGCTCCATCAAAAGGTGAAAATTTACCTTTTAAAAAAACTTTTTACGGTGTAAAATTGGATTTGTTCTTATATAATGTCTATAAAAAACAAAAGATTAATTTTAAACATTATATTGTATATTATATATATATATATATATATATAATTAATATAATCCAACAAGAGTGATCTTATTATTTTATAAACACACATGTTCGTATTTAAATAGTTTTCCAGAAAAAAGAAATTATTTTTAGTTTAAAAAGGGTTTTACATTAATTTATAATTAATTGGTAAAATAATTATATATACATTTGTAAACCCTGTTTTCATAATTCAGTTAATAATTTTCATTCCCTCTATTCTAATTCTTAGGTTGTAATGGTGACATTTAAATAATAATATTTAGTTATTCTATTAAGTTAGATGTTGCGTATCATGTACTCTACTGATCAAAGTGTTTCTTTCTCAAAATTGTGGGTTGTTATAATAAAAGTGATTATTATTTCATTATTATTATTCTGTATATGTTGTAATAATTACCACTTTGACTATATTCAACCAACTGAAGTCATTTTGATCTTATGTACCAAATTTTATTAAAATATCTAGTGTGAACATAAATAATTAAGTAATTGTTATAATTTGGTAATAAGTGAGATAAAAGGAATAATAAACTTGAAAATGTTCTTAATTAAGTAAATAATTATTCTAAGTTTATTATTCTTGAATACAGATAATGTACATAATGAGTTGAACTTAAGGTAAGGTATTTTTTTATTACATTTATTTTTTGTGGGACACATGCCTTATACACTACTTATTTCTTTTGTATGATGTATAAAATTACCATGATTTCCTCCTATGATACATATTATTAATTTTATGGTTATTAACATATGAATATATTTATATTTCATTCATGTGGACTATGATTCAAAAGTTACCCAAGTGGTGAGGGTTTATTTCATAATCTCATCATTATTAGAGATTTTTTATATTTAAGTTTCCACTGGGGAATATTTCTCATCCTTGTCCATATTTTATAAAAATGTTTACAAAAAAAGTACTATTCTTATACAATTATTTAGAAAAAAATTTACCCATGTTTTAATTTTTATAAAATGGTTTCAAATGAATCTTATTTATTTTTCCTCATTAGTTACTTTATGCCTTTTCCAATAAAAATATAGAAGGAATGTTTTTTTAACTTATATGGAGTGAGAGGATTTTTACACTATCATGAAACCTCAATTATTTGACACTTGAATTACAATTTTATAAGTTTATTTTCAAAGAAAATGCTTTTATTTAAAATTGAACACGTTTTTTAAAAAAATGAAGTAATTTAAAAATAGAATAGTTATTTTACTTAATAAGTGATCTTTCAAAATCATTTTCCATATAGGATGGAATCCCATATTGATACTTAATATTTACTAGGGATATGATCCAAGTATACCATCCTTATTCTTTTTCTAGATGGTTTATGTTTATGATGAAAAGATAAAATTTTTATGAAACCTATTTCTTTTCTATGGGTTTTTTTGTGATGAAATGTTTATGAAACCCATTTTTTTCATGTGTTATGATATGATGAATTATTTATGATATTATGGCACACATATGTATTATATTAATTTTGTGATGGGTGGGGAATATATCTACCTCAAATTCATTGGGTAAATTGTTATATCTCATGATATAGTTATGGGAAACAAGTCGAAGTGCTTGATCTTTTGTGGGAAACAAGTTGAAGTGCTTGATTTTCTAGGGAAACAAGTAAGGTGCATGATCTATTATAGGAAACTGGTCAATTTTCTTGATCCACTATGGGAAATGTGTGTTGATACCTGATCTGATGATATTATTAGGTATCCTTGACTTATAAAATGGTGTTTATACTTAGGATAATGCCCACACACATTTATTAAAAGAACTTATGGTTTGTGATTGAGTTATGACTATTTCTAATTATAATGATTTGTGTATTTTTAAATGATAAATTTTTATTCTATTAATCATGTTTATGGTATTTTTAAGACTGGGTGTGTATTTTTTAATTTCTGTTCATGATCTTCTACCCATGATATTATCATATTATTTAATATGATTATCAATAGATATATCATATGATTTCCCTTACTAAGAATATGAGCTCACCCTTTCTTATGTTTCTTTTTACAAAGTTATGAAGAATAATGTTGAATTATTTTCATTTAGAAAGGTTTCATATGTGCGAAATTTTATGGGAGATGTTGAACACTTAACATCGAATATTAAAACCTGGGTATTGTGGGAGATAATGTTGATTTTTATTAATGAGTTGTTTATGAACCCAAGTTGTTAAGAGTTTTTTATAATTCTATAAAACTCTAAATCTAAATTTTCCTTCAGTATGTAAGTGATCAAATATTTGGTTTTGATGTTTTAAGTTTTGGATGGGAATAATTGGGTCAAATTTGTCAATATTAAATACAGAAATATAAATTTTATGTTTTTAACACCAGATTTTGAAGTTCAGGTCACGAGCTCTTATAAATAACTCAAAAAATGGTGTATTGAGTTGGACTTGATTTCCATATGGTGAAAAATAATGGGCTTTACTTCACAACATAATTTACACTCTCTCATGATATGTTCTAGAAATTCAAAAAATCTATACGAATCATCAAGAATTATTTGAATAATGGCCATGAATGGCCTAGGTTAAGCCTACAGTTTCATAAATTAAAAAGTGGGAGTCATGATTTATACATACTATAAAATATTTTTCATTAATATGGGGTTTTACACTATGATTATTCTTTATCACACTATTATTTATAGTTTTATTCAATGGCTAGAACCCAATAAAATCCTCTTATTGCGGAATGTAATGGATAATGCAATGATTTTTCTCCAAAGAAACTGATTATTTTGGGAGATGGAATGAAAAACCACGTTGTTATGATCACACAACTTTCTAAATATATGAATCATTCTAAACTTCCAAATAATAAAATGAGGGTAAAACATTCTGTTGAGTCCTTTATGAGGTATCATTCATTATCTTTTAGTGTGTCCACAAATCCACTAGTCACTCAGCAATGGATCAATACCATTGAAAAGATATATTCAATTATCTATTGTTTGAAGCATGAAAAAGTCATTTTTATTATCTATCGTTTGGAAGGTAGAGAAGATCAATAGTGGAACCTTATTAATAATATGATTCAAGATGAGTTAATTAAATCTATTGAATGGTATTAGTTTAAGAGGATATTTTTTAATAATTACTTCCCTCTTATTCTATAGAAAGGATGGAGAATGAATTTTTCAGGATCAAACATAAGGATAGTCAATCTATTGGTACTTATGAAGCTAATTTTACAAGACTTTTATGATACACTTCTAGTTTAATCATCAGTCCAAAAAAATATTAATTCATTATTTGGTGGATTAAAACTAAGTCTTCAAAATTAATTTGATATAAGTGAATTTAGTAGATACTAAGAATTCATTTGATGTGCACTGAAGGTATAAATGGAAATTATAAATTCTGACCATTAACATGCTTTTGATAAGTATAGGAAGATTGAGTCCCATGAGAACTGGAATAAATCACATGGTTTAAAGAAATTCCAGTCCCCTATATTCCATAAATTTGGTAAGAAGAACTCATGTGGAATCCTAAAAGTAAAAAAGGGTGTTACAAGTGTGGGGAGCCTATCCATAGAGATAAACAATGTAGAATTGTTGTAAACACGTTTGTCAATGAAATTAATAGATTGAGATCTCAACATTATAAATCATCCATAATTCAGTGTTTTAAGTTTAGGGAGTTTGGAAATTATAAGAATTAATTCCCTAATCCAAGGGCTAATGTGGATGATAAGACACAACATCCTATGAATACAAAGTAAAAAAGGGAAATCTTATAAAATCACAATGGATGAAGTGAATCATGATAATTAGTGCACACTTACCCTAACCTCCTTATTTGATAATTTCATGCTTGATTTTGTATGAATAATCCCTATTAATGTCTTATTTTTTATACTTTAGTGAATCTTCATGGGATTACCTCCCTCTACATGGATTCTAGAATAATGAAATCATATTTTATATTTTATCAGTACAAGTATGAACCCAATATTCTAATGAAAACGTTTTTGTATAATATAAGATATTATATGAGGAATAAATGGTGAATTGACTTTTGAATGTGTATATATCACCATAAAATATTAACTTAGGATTTATGGACACCATCATGGGTTTATGAGTTTAAGGTTAATCAAAAAGTTAAAATCCATAGACACCCCTTTTAAGGTTTTTTTTTATAAGATTTTATCAATATTAAGGATATGTTAAGAGAAAATTATGGAAATAAAACCCTTTGGTTTTTTATATGTTTTAGTGAAAAAAAAAATATTTGAGGAGGGATGCCATTACACTTTGTTGATATATTATTAAAGGTACTAATAACCTTTAGGTTTTATCTTATCTTTGATGTTGAGTTAATTATGGGTTATAGTCAATAACCTTATATAGTCATCGCACTTTGTTTCTATCAGATAATATTTCCCTTTTGATCCACTAGCTAGAATATACATCAAGGAAGTTGTAAGATTATTTGGAGTGTCACATTAAATTATATCTGATCTAGATTTGTAGTTTTCCTTGAAGTTTCAGAGAAGTATTTATCAAGATCTTAATGCGAAGTTGATTTTCAACACTCCATATCATCCTCTTCTAGACGGTTACTCTAATAGAATAATTCAGACCCTATAGGATATACTAATATCTTTTTTTATGTATTTCAAAGGTGGTTGGGATCAATACCTTACTCCAGTTTATTTTCTTACAATAATTTATTTCACTCGATCATTTAGATGACTCTTTATGATTCCCTTTATGGAAATAATTTTAGAACTCCAATGTATTGGAATGAAGTCGCAGAAATAATTATATCGGTACCTGATATAGCTTATGAAATGTAAAATAAGGTTACATTCACTTAGAAACACGTAAAGGCAGCACAAAGTGGACAAAAGTTTTATATCGATAATCATTGATGCAGTCTATAATTTGATTTTGGTGAGAAGGTATTTTTATTAATTTTTCTATGGAAGAAATAATGGGAAACTAATCCCTAGATATATCATTCCCTTTGAAATTATTGACCATAACAAGATTGTAGCTTATCTCTTGATTCTTCCACCAAACCTCTATCAAGTTTATGTTGTATTCTTTGTATCTCTCTAGAGGAAGTACATACCAGATCTTTAATATGTAATAAAATCATAGGTCATACCACTGAATCCATATATTTATTATGAGAAATAACTGATGGGTATTTTGAATCGAATAGAGAAAGTCCTACAAAACAATATCACCCACCTGTTCAATGTTTTTTGGTGAAACCACTAGCTTGAGGAAGCTACATGGGGAAAGAGGATGTAATGATGAAAACATATCCTCAGTTATTGGTAACAAAATGATGAATTTCAAGGTGTTGTAGTTCATTTTATGGGGGTGTAGAATGTAACACCCTAAGATTTTGTGAAAAATATTTTTTCAAATAATTTTAATCTTTTCGATATTTTGAGTTAACTGCAACAAAGATTTTAGATTCTATTACATGAAAAACTAAGTTTACCATGAATTATATTCAACACCAAGTTTAAATGAAAAATATATAGTTTACACATGTATATAAAATTAATTATTTTGTGATAAATTAATTAAAAAAAATAAAAAATTATTTTAAAATAAGGGAGTTATTTTCTGAAAAAAAAATTATGAACGCAAATTTTTTTACATCAAAAAATTTAAAAAATAACTTTTATGTAGTGATTTTAATGAATTTTTTATATTATATATTCAATAAAAATTTTAATAATCATATAATGTTATTATTAGAAAAGAGATAATAATAAATCCAATTTTATGGTTAAAAATATATTTTTCTAAACGGAAATTTTATTACCTTTCGTGCACTTATTTTAAAATTAATTTTTTTCACTTTTAGAAAATTTATTTGATAAAATGAATTTAATTTTTTAAATCATAATTAAAAAATTATACTAGTGTGAAATATTTTGAATTCACTGAGAAGATAAATTTTTCAATGTATAGTGAAAAAAACAGGTTTTTATTAAGAATTTTCATTTATTTTAAATCATTTAAAAACATAAAAAAATAATGTTATTTTAAAAGTAAAATTATTTCAATTATATATATTTATCCAATTTAGGTCATTTTAATCAATTTAATATTGAACTTTGATATAAAAACTTTTGAACATTTTCTCTTTGGAAAACAAATTTTTCTTCACGCATTCGGGGTTTATTTTAAATTAAAACTTCCCACTTATGTGAATAAAATTTGGAAAAATAGATTTAATATTTGGAATTAAGATAATTTATATTTTCTAATAAGTTCAACTTAATTTTTCATCATATTGAATAGTAGAAACAGTAAAAATTAATTACCAAAGTTAAGGTGAAAATGGGTTTACTCAGGGTTAAACTACAAAGATAAGGGTTAAAATAAAATAGAAACTTTTTAAAAACCCTTTTTATATAAATATTTAGACATTATCACCTATATGGTTAGATAATATCCCATTTTGTAGCCTTGTGTCATGTGAAAAATGTGGGTACACATTTTTTTCAAAAAATACAATTATGCCACTCACCTCACTTATAAATTGTCACCCCCTCTCATCTCCTATTAAAACTTCAAAAACTAATTAGTTTGGCTAAGAAATACCCAATTCACTTCCTTGATTATATAATATCATCCTATAATCATTATTTTTTTCATAAATCGAACTTAATAAACCTTTTGGTGCAAACTAAAAGAAGTCGTCCGGAGAAGAGGTAACATGCCTAATCAAGCATTTTATTTTATTTCTTCCTCCACATACATAAATTATTAATAAACCATGATGATATAATAATATCAGTATCTTCCCAATACTAATATTTTATTATATTAATGGAATATCCTAAATCCTTCAACTATTCTATAAAATAGGTTACGAAACTATCATTCACGTGTATAATAGACAACCACCACATAAACTGATGTTATTCATTTTTCATCACCTCCTCTAACAGATGGATGTAATTATGAATTTATTATTTATATATTATTTTTATGATATTATTATTATTTTTAATCATGATATCACATATTCCTTCTTACTTTACATTATGTGGGAATACAACAATGTCATTCGTGTGTACAGTGGACTACTACATCACGAAGCGATGTGAATTTTTCTTCACATACTCTTTACATGGAAGGTAATAAAAATATGTTTAAATAAACACATGTGATATATATAACATAAAAATTATTTTTTAAATTTAATATATTATTTACCTTTATTTCATTTCATCTATCAAGAAAATGGAAACAGTATTTGTGCGTACGTATGACCTACCGTCTCCATGAACAGTGTATTTCATTTTCTATCTCCAAATTTTATGGATTACTATAAATACATATATAATTATTATATATGATATTTATATCATGATTAACATTTTTGTGATTATAGAACCATGATCAAAGTTTTTGGACATGTATTTTTTCAACAATACTCTATGAATCTTGTTGATTTTGATGCTCCCAAATACCCTTGTCTGTTTTTATAATGAAATTGCTTTAAGTGTTTTTAAGGAATATATTTATTGAAAAATTTATCTTATTTTCAGTTTAAATTTTTTTTCTAAAGTGCTCTGGATATGTTTTTAAGTAATCTGGAAACACTATCCATACCCTATGTTTGTATGAAAAATGTGTAGTTTGGGAGCCCTATATTTGGAATAAATATATGACTGAATGATTGAAAATTAACTTTTTTATTTTCAAAACACTTTTAAGGAAAAGTTGAGAAACCGCATAAGGTCAACCAAAATATCAAACACCATAAGATACCGCAAAATCAACAAAAAAAACATAAAAATATTGGAAACATTCTCCCTATATAATTTCAAGAGAGTGGTTACTTGTGTTCTAGATCATCCTTTATATGGTCTTCAAAATGATAATCCATCATGTATCATATTCTAACGTACTCATATCTATTGGTATTCCCTTAATTGAATCCACTTAGTAATATAATATATTTCTTATTAATCCATGCACACTTCTCACTATTATTATCCACAAGTATCAAACTTTCCATCATCACGTCCACCTCCTATAGGATGTTATTAATCAAAAGAGACTCCTCTAACATTTATTACTCTGGATGAATAGTTAGCTCTAGTGTTTCATCTTTTTTTGTATCCTATTCACATGTATCCTACTTTTGAAAATTCGAGACACCCTTGATGGGGATTTCCTTTTCATACTTGGCCCCTCATTTATCTGGATACTCTACTTCATAGTTTCCCTACAAATGATCAGTTTTTTCATCAAGCCATCAGCCTTCTCTTGAACCTTAGAATCAACCATTTTATTATCATAATGTAGTTTCACACTCTTCTCCCACTTATGATCCTTAATATTTATCTCACAATCCATCTACTTTGGGGGGGTTTAACTAACTTGGTCTCCATTGGCTTTAGTAAATACAAGTATTCTTTACACCCTTTTCTTTTCTTCCCTTTAGTAAAAATGCAACTCCCTGAATCATGATTTTCATTCTTCCCCTTTTTATTTCTCAAGTATTATAGGACTTTTCTATTCCTTACTCCAATAGTATTTTTGAATAAATAATAAAGAAATTCATCATCAAAATATTCCCCAGATAGTTCATTCCCCTTAATGATGTTATCTACATTTTCTGCAACAGTCTCGCCAAAATTAAAAATCAATTGAAAGATGTTTTATGAATGATTCAAAGTCGTGTATTAAATAGATTAAATCATTCCAATTTATAATTGAATTAATAAATTTATTTCAACATTTAAAATTCAAATGATCATGATTTATCAGAAAATATTATAAGATTTGTTAAACCAAAATAAATCTAGGTTTCACTTGTTAAATACTAAGAGTGATATCGTTTACATATGCGGTATCCATTTTAATATATAAATGCTTCAAAAAATAAAATAACAAATGTATCTATTATTCTAAAATAGCTACACTTTATAGACATTCATCTTTCAATATGGTATTGTGTAAACTTTGGAATAATTTTTAATGCTGCTATTTGTGTGTTGTTTTTTATTGAAGATCATTTGCAACCAGGATCTCTTCAAAGATGTTATTTCTTGAAGACTTTTATATTTGAAGGAGAATATCCATTTTATGACATCTGATTCTACAAATATGATAAAAATATTTTTTCTCAATCAAATCAATTACTATTGATCCATTGTAGTATCATAAACTTGTGCTCAGTCATGGTGGACTGTCATCTTCTCGGATAAATATGTGGATATTTTCATGTCCCTATAAAAGAACCAAAATGCACAATAAATTCCTTATAATAAAGGTTCTGAATATATATACTCAGTTATTAAGGTCTTTTGATAAGAGGAAATGTATCCTAGAAATCACTAATCTCACTAAGAGAGTGTTGGTGGAATGGACTAGGGGATATTTATTCCCCAAACAAACAAAAACAGATGTGTTCTTCTTCTCTATTTTTATGCTTCTAAACTTAATTAAAGAAAAGAACATTGTACATATTAATCAATCATGAAAAGGGATAAAAATTTGAATCTATCTATATTTTTAAAAATACACAATTAACCCCCCCCCCCCCCCTCTTGTGTATCTTGGTGTTATTCTGACCTAATAATTTGTATCATAAGAGTGGTTTTTGAAGAAGATAGATAATCTCTAAAAAGCTCAATGTATAAGGTCTATGAAAATATAGATTTAAATGATATAACTAAATTAAGTCATATCAATGATATATCTACTTACATTAAGGGTAAAAATTATAGATGAAGGAAAGCTCACATTATTATATATTTGAAAAATCATGGATTCAAAGTGTATATGAATATTTTCAATCCATATGAAATTCCTGAAGAACCATAAACATGGGATGCCACTAATTAAACTGATTATGATGTCAATTCAAGAGAAATTAATTCTATTTTATGTGGAAATGGTCAAGATGAATTAAATAAAGTATCTAAATTTTATAATGCCTATGAGATATGGAAAACTATATTTGTTGCCTATGAAGGAACTAAAAATGTCATACAATTAAGGTACACTAATTCAAAGTTAAAATTTGATACTTTTAAAATATATGATGGTGAAAGAATCACCCATATGATTGGAATATTGAATGAAATATTCAATGGTGATTCTTCTTTAGGAACATCAATTTCACAACTAGATCATACATTAAAATTACTTAGAATTTTATCCTCTGAGTGGAATATAATATCTTATATTATACAGAAATCCACACCAATTAAAAATTTGAAAATGAAATAATTGATCGAAACCATAATGTTGTATAAAGAAGAAGTGAAATATGAATCTAAAGAATATAAGGTTATAAAAAGGTAAAATATTTCCCTTAAATTTACTGATCAGAAATATAAAAAGAAATCAAAATAAGATTTTGTATTCTCAAATGATTCAAAATTTTCATATTCTAAAATAGAACTGTCGCATCTAGTTAGATGATTCTGAAAATTTTATAAGAAGATGAAATAATTAAATAATTTCTTCAAGAAAGACGTTCGACGATATAAAGAAGTATAATTCTATAAATGTAAGTAAATGGGGAATATTAGAACTGATTTCCCATAGTTAAAGGAAAAATATATATAGATGGAGAATAAAGAAAGGAAAAAATTAGATGAGAAATGATTATTCGTGAAAATGAAAAAAATATATGAAGGTTACTTGGAGTGTATCCAAATACTCAATAAGTTCTTATAAATCTAACTCAAAAAAATATCCAATAAATATAAAATAAAATATGTGCTTTATGGATAAATAAGATGAGTTATAGTCCTATTATTCTTCTACTTCTGATTCTAAAAGTTGGTATTAAATAAAATTAACTCTTTACTACTCCATGTTTGAAGAAAGATATGAATATTTAGTACAATAGCATAAATTACTAAAGAATATTCATAATTATATTTTAAGTGAAAAATATTCTATTTTAAAGGAACACCAAGAATTAAAATAAAAATTTAAAAATTCTACCTCAAATTGTGTTGTTCATGAAAACAGAATAAAAGAATTAAAAGATGAAGTGGATTCATTCAAAAGTTATTCTGGAATATTAACAAAAGGTGAATAATATTTAAATTATATTCTTATAAAAAATCCTATAAAATGGAAAAAATGTAATATAAAGCAATGGAGAAAAATCAAAATTATATAGAAATTATTTTGTACCTAGTTCTAAAAATAAAAATATATCAAGAGTCTCATGTTTTTATTGTGGAATAAAGGGAAATTATTCTAAATAATTCAATTTAAGAATTACCCAAATTAGGGTAATTAAAAAATTCTCTTATCTATTGATATATTTTTGAATCATGTATGGAAAATTTTGGAAAAATAAGGAAAATCAGGTTTCCTAGATCTTTACTTGCTGACATAGCTAGACCCAAGAAAATAAGGAAACCAAAAAAAATTAATTTCATTGTAATAAAAAGGTCATTGGAACAAAACTGTTTTATAGTATATGGATTGTGGATTCTCAAGACACATGATTGGAAACTCTTCTAATTTTCATAAATTAGCAAAATTAGATGTAGTGATGGTTACCTTTGGTGATAATTCTAAAGGGAAAATAGTTGGAGTTGAATCAGTTGGAGATCCAAAATAAATTTTGATCAAAAAAATAACTATACATTCAATAGTTGAAGAAAAATTTGATAAGTATCTCTCAACTTAGGGATTATGGATTTTATATTTATTTCTCTAATAATTTATGATCTATTTTTAAAGATAGATTGTTTAGATTTAGAACATCTAAAACTAAATATGTTTATAACCTGGATCTTAATTCCTTGTGTAAACAAAAGGGGAATTATTTAACTACTGAGACAAATGAATTTTTTATTTTTCATATGATACTTGGACACTATAATTTATTTAATTTATATAAATTTTCCAACAAACACTTAGTTTTAAATATTATTAGTCTTAAATTTGAAAAATATAAATTCTATGAGGCATCCCAAATTGAAAATAAACATAAGTTATACTTGAAATCTATTAAAACATTTCACACATTAAAACCACAATAACTTATCCATATGGATTTTTTGGACCATATAGAGTATCAAGATTTACTGGAAGATCATATTCATTTTTTATTGTTGATGAAATTTCATTATTTACAATAGTTTGTTTTATAAATCTTAAAAGTTAGGTTTTTTCTATTTTTGAAATATTTTTTAAAAAAAATAAAAATGGAAAAATTTATAAAAACAATTATTGAGAAGTGACCATGGTGGAGAATTTTAGAAAAAAGTGTTTAATTATTTATTCCCAGACCTAGGTATTGTACACTTCTTCTCTACACCAATAATATCTCAAAAAAATGAAATTATATAAAGAATAAATAATTTTATTCCTGAAATTGAAAGAAATATGTTAAATGAATATAGTATTCTAACCTACTTTTGGGAAGAAGTTGTAAACACAGCTTTTCATACCATGAATAGTGTTTAATAAGAACCCTTTTTAAAAAGACACCCTGTGAACTACAAAATAACATAAAACATAAGGTCGGATACTTTAAATTTTTTGGATTCAAGGTTTATATCTTGAATACTATGGAAAACCTTGGTAAATTTGATCTAGAGGTTTATGAAAGAATATTTACTGGATATTATACTATCTCTAAAGCTTATAGAGTGTATAATAAAAATTCAAGGATAGTTGAACAATTTGTTCATGTGAAGTTTAATGAAAGGGACCCTTTTTATTGTAGAAAAAATCAAACAAAAGAATTTGATGATTCCTTAGACAACATGAGACTTGAACCACCTAAAAAATATTTCAAAAATAAACTAGATGAAATTTAGTCCCATTTAGAAGAACATAAAATTGGTTAACCTTAAACTTCCTTTCCAAGAAAACCTATAACTTTAAAGAATTTTCCTTTAGAAACTAAAACAGGTGATCTAGATACAAGAGTAAGAACTATAATGAATTTAGTAAACCAAGCTGAATTTATTTCCATATTATCTAAATTAAAACCTAAAACTATAGAGGAATAATTAAAAGATAAAATTTTATTAACAACTATGCAAGAATAACATAAATAATTTAGTAAAAACAAATTTTGGTAATTATCTGACATAACATCTAATCATATGGTAATAAGAACCAAATGGGGTTTTAGAAAAAAAAATAGTATTACAAAGGGATAATTACGATAAATAATATAGACTAATAGCTAAAAGATAGAATCAAGAATAAGGAATATATTATAATGAAATCTTTTCAACTATGGATAGATTAGAAGTTATTAGAATCATTTTACCCTATGCATCATATATGAATATTAAATTATATAACATGGAAATAAAATATGATTTTCTAAATGGATATTTAATGGAGGAATTTTATATTGAAAAACCACTAGGTTTTTAAAATCCTCATCTACCAAATTTAGTGTTCAGACTTACTAAATATCTTTATGGACATAAACAAGTAACTAGAACATTGTATGAAAGATTAAGTTCTTTTAAATTAAAAAATGGATTTTCTGTAGGATTATAAGATCATACTTTCTTTAAGAAAATTATTTATTCTAATTTATTATTAGTATATATTTAGGTATATAATGTTTTTCTAATAAACATATTTTTAATGATTTTTCAAATCTTATGAAAAGGGAATTTTAGTTGAGTATTATGGGAGAATTAATTGCCTTTATTGATTTTCACATTTTTCAAAAATATTATGGAAATGTTTTAAATAAAAGTAAATATATTATTGATTTATTGAAAAATTTTGGACTAGAAAATAGTATTAATTATGGAACTCCCATATCTACCAATATAATACTTGATTTGGATGAATCTGGATAAATAGTTGACAGCAAGTTATATAGAGGTGTGATTAGAAGCTTTATATATCTTACTACTAGCATACCCTAAATTGTGTATTTTTATCTACGTGAAATATTTTAATCAAATCCAAAAGAATCTCATCTTACTACTATTAGAATAATTTTTATATATTTATATTGAACTATTTTTTTCACTCTTTACTTCACCCAAAAAAATTTGATTTTAATTTAATCTCATATTCATATTTTGATTTTAGGGGTTGTAGATTATATAGAAAAAATACATCAGGAACCTATCACTTTTTAGGTAAGTCCTTAGTTTCATGGTCAATTAAGAAATAGAATTCAATTGCTCTTTTAATAGATGAAACAGAATATATATCTATTAGTAGTTATTGTGCACAAGTGTTGTGAATGAAACACACACTATAATACTTTAGGATTTATTTCAATAATATTCCAATTTTATGTGACAATAAAAGAAAAATTAATATTTCAAAAAATCTTATAAGTCACTCTATAATTAAGCATATTAATATAAGTCATCATTTTCTATGATATCAGGTCCTTAAAATGGATATATATTTAGAAATTGTAGTAACTGAATGTAAACTTGATTATATTCTCTCTAAAACACCTCCCATTTATAGTTTTGAATTTATGAATAGGGGTTTTAAATAAAAAATTTATTAATTCTTTTCTTTAATTTTGTATGAAATATTGTATTACTTTTGTTAGGTTATTGACTTTATCAGTTTTTTATTAAATTATCTATCTAATAATATTTTTTGAAAATACATCATTTTAAAATTAAAATAAAAATGATTACTTGTATTATTTGTCTTGAGAAACCAAAATGACATCAAAAAAGACATAAAAAACTTATTCTGTCCCACTCACTCTTACCCTCATTTTCAAACCTTTTAGAATTCTATAGTTTTTGTTTTTACTTTGAAACCTTGTAATTTGAACCTCAAACATTCAAATTTTAAATAATGGAATAGACTAAGAGGACAGATAAAGGAGTACGAAGTCAATAAAAGGGCCAACGCATTATAGGAACTGATAAATGATTTCTCCAAGGGAAAGTTATCGATTTGAAATGGTTATTTTAGAAGAATATTATATTAAATATATATTTATCCTTTAAATGGTTATAATTTATTTTCAATAGTGAAAATAATGATTACGTGTTCAATAAAGAATAAAAAGAGTTTTATGGAAATGCCCAATTCAGTTTTGGCGACACAGAGGATGTCTTCGTTTCAAATCAAAATGGTATGGGGTTTTTTGTTTCCTTAGTAAAGATAGAAAATATTTTTCCCCCGTGATGGGGTTTTCACATTGATATGAAATCTATTGGATATGTAAACTATAAATCTGATGAAATTATGTCTTTTGTTTTTTGATAGAACTTGGATATAAATATATTCGTAAAGGACCTTCAAGGTGGATAGGAGTTAATGGTTAAATTAATTCAGTTTTCAATACTGCCAAGAATTGCTGAGTTGGGGAAAATTTTATTTCCAAATGTTTATATAATGTTTTTGATGTTAAGGGACATCAATTTGTATTTAAATTGATATATTTTAAGGTATATGAATCATTTATATAATAAATAAACAAGGTTGTCTTTTTATCTATATAAAATTATTGTTTCTAAGATTTTGTATCTCAAGAATAATTTTGGAGATATCCAGATAGACATTAATTATCATCATAGTAATATTCTTAATTATGGAACTTTAAGAAAAATAATATTCTTTTAGAGGATAATAAAATTAAAGTGGATTCATGATGGTTTTAATGGCCAATATGTCTCTAGTGATAATTCTCAGGGGGAGAAAGAAAATATAAAATCATCTAGATTGGTATAATTTCATGGTGAATAAGTTGTTTAATCAAGAATAGATAATGTTGTTGATACAACATGAAGAAGTATTAGGGTGGATATATTTAACCCTCCTTCTGCAATAAATATTCATCATTCTTCTAATGAACCCTGGGAAGAAGCTATCATTGAGGCCCTTGTCACATTTCCCATTCAAAGAGAAGAACCTAAATTTTATGGTCAAAAACCTTAATTTCCTGAAACTGAAGAAGTTGAAAACCAGTTTTTTAGGAGTATCAACCACTCCCATAGGAAAGAAATATGAGAATAAAGATTAACAAGAAACTTGTGTATAATAAAATGTTGAGGATAATGCTTAATATGTAGAGAATGTGTAACCATCAGGGGTTAAAACCACTGAAATAATAGAAAATCAAATGGCCTCTCCTCCTATATAATATTTGGAAAAAGATGCTTCTGAATTTTAATAGAATAAAAAAGTTATTAGAACTGTGTCATCATATTCCAATGATAAAGATAGAGGTTAGTCCTTATATGTAGTTAAAATAGGACAACCATCAATAATTTAAGAGAAATAATCTTCTGATTATCTTAATTATCAAATTGAAGATTTATTTATCAAGTTTAATTAGATGAAGGAAGATAATTCACCTTTTAAAAGTGATCCATAGGTTAATAATTGATCTTTGGAGGATTTAAAAATATCAACTGGTCTAAGAGAGGAATTATAAACAAATCAAGTTCAGCTATAAACTCTCAAATAAAATTCTAATTCTAAATGATATTTTGATACCTTTTAATGAGAAATGGTTGATCAGATTATGAATCTGAAAGCACAAACATTTTCAAAGATATATTTTGGATATTTAAATAAATAATTTGGAATTCAATTTGAATAGTTAAAACGTATCTCTATTCAATCAAGAGCTTAAATTATTTTTTTCTAGCTTCTCTAGATTCAATAAGAATATTTGAATCTATTATCGTAGTTTTATCTGAATTTAATGATCAGATTCATAATATTCAGAGTGATAGTACTCCACTTCATGTTTCTTTATAAAATTATAAATATCATGTTGATAAATAATCATCATATGATCTTGGGTATTAGACATCCTATCAATCATTTAAGTAAGATGCTATCAATTTTTTCTCAGTTTGAACAAAATGTTTATTAGTTTCTAAAAGCCAACTTGGTTGAAAGTTTGAAAGTGGTTCAGCAGTAAAATACTTTGATGAAATAATGGGATGAAATTTTTAATCATAATTTCATAGGAATGATAGTAGAGATTAAGGATTTTCATCAATTTGTTTAATATTTTCTTTGTAGCACCCCAACCCAATAAATACTAAAGTTAGTGTCGTACTACCCTTACATTAGCAAAAGATATAAGTAAATCACATCCTAAAGGAATGAATAGAGAAGTCTTGGTAAATTAGATACATAAATGATTCTTGTATTACAAATGAATACACTAATTACAACAAAAATAATTTCATTCGAGGATAATAACATTATTACATCTAGCGTATCTTTTCATACCTTTCTTAATACTCTTCAGGAATCCAAGGGAAAGGAAATATAATAAGGGTGATCTCAAATGATCATTAAGGATAAAGTAAAAAATAATAATGAATAAATGATAATAATAAATATATCAAGTTAAATAAATGAAAAGAGATGTCGTGTAATCAATAATTGAGAATGAAGTGAGTAAATAATATGTTAAGGTAAATGACTAAAACATTTGTCATTTAATCAATGAAATTAGAATAAAATGAATCTATATATATTTTCATAGAAAAAATATCATAGATAATAATAACTAAATATAATTTAAGGAAATACTTAAATATTGAAAACCATGTTTCCTGAGTTACTTGGTACCTTTAATAGCAAGACTATTCACAAGATAGTTTATCATAATACAGTCAATACCTTTCACAAGATTTTTTAAAACTACTCTAATTTGGAAAAAACTCAAAGGGTTTATCATCAACTGATTTCTTCCCATGAGACTACAGATGAATTTAGGGGGTTAATTTAAATAGTCCCCAACCCATCTCCTACCAGTCCAAATCATTCCTTAAATATCTAATAATTGATTTTATTCATAAACAATGTGACTTCTCAAATATCTCTATTAATTAAAGGATATAAATTTATCAATATTTCCCCAATAAATCAAATAACTTTCAAAGTAAATACCGTATTTAAAAATGGTATATGTTTTAGGAAATGAACATATCTATGATAAATGATATGGATAATTAAGGGAAATTCAATTTCAAATGATCATTGAAATTTAATATTTCAAGGGGACTTGACAATGGAATAAAGGAAGTGAATGTCAATAATATCCTTGGCCAAATCAATCAAAAACCATCCAGAGAAAGAATAAGGATGGTATTAATAAAATATATCCCAAGTGGAGTAAAAAAAATTTGTTGTGATTTATGAATAGAAATATTATAAAAACATTTCTAAAAAAATTCTTGAGGAAAATATACTTTTTATGTTGAAAATAATTTTCTTTGAAAATAAATTTTGATAACATTTTCTTTAAAAACTAACATTTTAAACATATAAAGTAATCTTAAAATAAATTATGGTAGGTAAATCCATACATTCCATACAAGTTAAAAATAATATCCCTTTTTCATGGTAAAAACATTAGAAAAATTCCTTGTTTAGAATGTGATAAATACATTCCTTTGAAAACATTTTTAAAAGAAAAAAGGGGTAAATGGTATTTAATAAATAATTTTTAAAATTTTAGAAAAAAAATTGAAATTTTTTTAACAAAACATGGTTTTTATAATAAAATAGGTTCTCTCACTAAAGATAGAAATGAATTTAGGTTTTCTTAAACACATTTTCTAAAATATTTGAGTACCAAAGAGTGGGAAAATACTACTATTACTTGAAAAAGTTCTTGAATAACAGGAGGAGAATTAAATTAAAGTCATTATTGAACAAGGATCTAATAATTTCCTCTCATGAAAATTCAATTATAAACAATCCCAAACAAAATGATATTGTGATGTAAACCCTTGAAAATAACATAATGTTGATGTGAAAATAAATCAGTGAATTGATTATGTTTATAAAATTTAAATCCACATAAAACAAGTGAAAATACATAAATATATAGTTAAAAGATATTAAATACATAATATAATAATATTAATGATAATGATGAAGTAATATAACCCAAAGCAGATAAATTGGGTTTTCAAATTATTTTCCACTTGGTAACGCTTAATTAAAAAACCCTTTGATGAAATAATTAATTTTTGAAACTAAAAATATCGTTAGTAATTAATTAATCATGATATTATATGTAAAATTGGTAGTATGTAATACATATATATGAAATTAGGTGCACAATAATAAAATATGTCTCAAAGAATGGAAATTGAGATGAAATCCCTTACTACTTAGTGACTTTTGTATCATAAGACCCATGAAAGAGTTAAATTAAAATGAAACTTCCAATAACATGAATTTAAAATAATTAATGATATAATATATCAAAATGGGCAGTAGATTAACCAAAAAAAATAATTATGTGGTGAAAATGGTGTATGTCTCACGGAAAGAAAAGTGAGACAAGAATCTCTTACCTTATGCTTCCTTTTGGGTGAATTCCTTTTAAACTCTTGTATAAGGGTTTTAAAAAAGTTACTAATTTATACTAGAACCATAATAATATTTATAGTATCACATATTATCTTATTATAACATCTTACTACCATTTTTTTAACAACCCTTCATTATTTTCACTATTTGGAGTTTTAATGGCCTGGTTTTTTGAGTTTGTTTTGACTTGTTATTTTTTATTACTATTACTTATATCATGATTTAATAATCTTGAAAATGTAAAAAATGATTTAAATATCATATATATTCAGTATATATTTATTTATAATAATCCATAATATTTTGATATAGGAAATGAAATGCCTTGTTTATGGAGATAGTAGGTCGTACATACGCATGAACACTACTTCCATTTCTTAATCGTATTAAAAGAATAAAAATTAAATGATATATATGTATATTATAATTAAATTGTCATATTTATTTTATATATTTAACATATTTTTATTAAAACTGTCCATTATATATTCTATGTATATCACGAACGAATCACATCGCTTTGAGGTGGCGGTGGTCCACATGTCCATAAACGATGTTATCGTATTCCCACAGAATGGAAAGCATAAAGGTATGTGTTATATTGAAATTAAATAAGAATAAATAAAATATAAATATCATATATATCATATATAAATATTATGTACATCATAATACCCAACCATGATAGGTGGTAAAGGAAAAACAAATTATCATCATTTTGTGAGGTGGTAGTTCGACTTACACGAACGGTAAATTCGTTACCCATTATATATAAGTGTGTATAATTGTATATTTAAACATTATAACAAAACATCTCAGTATATTTATGATAATAATTTTATTATATAATCATTAGAAAAAATTAATTTATGTTTTTGATAAGTAAATGATAGAAAAGTGATCATTGAAAAATGTTACCTTGTTTTCACGCAACTCTTTTTGGTTTATACCAAAATACTTCCTTCATTGGATTTCTTCACAAGTAAAAGATTATAGGATTAGGTTAGGTATTTTTTGGGGATTATTTAATAGTGGTGGAGGGGTGGCATTATTGTAAATTTTTGAAAAGGGAATTCCACCCACATTTACCATATGCCAAGCGGCTCCAATAATGGTCCAAATTCTATAAAATAGATAATAGTGTCTATATATGTCCTTAAAATTTATTTTTTTCAAGTTTATAGGTAATTTTGGCCCTTAATATTAAGGTTTAGTCCCTTGGTAAGATAATTTTTCTCTTATTCACTGTAATTGATTTTAATTAATTTTATTAATATATTTCATAAAAAATTAATTTCAAATTATTATACATTATAAATTATTTTTATTCCAAATATTTAATCCATTTTTCCAAATTCCAATAACATAAGTGGCATAAATTAATTTATATTTAATCCTTCAGATGAGATGACAAAATGGTTTTTTAAAGTAAAATGTTCAAAAGTTTCCTATGTTTTTATATTAAATTTAAAATTTAAATTGATTCAAATGAACTAAATTCGATTAATTGATATATAATTTATATAACTAGAATTTAAAAACCAATAAAAAATATAATTTAACCTCATAAATAAATTAGATGAAAAATAATTTTTGAATTAAAATTCAATATTCTTCATTATTCATCAAAAAAAGGAAACTCCATAGAAAAATACTAAAAATTTATACTAACCTAATTTTTATGTTTATATTTCAAAAATGAAGTTTATTTTTACATATAAAATTTATAAAATTTCCAAAAAGTGGATTTAAAATGGGTTCACCATTAAAAGGCTGTAAAAGTGCCTTTATAAAAATTTTGCTTTTTATGTGTAATAATGGGTTTTCTCTTATCTTAAGTATATAAAATATATTTGATGAATGTAAAAAAAAATTATTGGATATATAATATATATATTAAAATAATTTAGTTAATATGATTCATAACCACTAATTTAACAGCTAGGTTAAGTCTTATTATATTAAATAAAAATATTTTAATAATATATTATTGTTCAGTAAAACTCTATCATGTGTGTCGCAAAAGTCATAAAAGAAACTAATTATTCCATGTGATGAATGTTAACTCAGTATCATGTGAATTTCAAGTTATATCATAGATTTATTTTATTTTAAATATTAAATATTTTGTAATGACTCGGGATATTATATTCCCTTACGCGTTTGGTGTTGTGTGGTATACACATTATCGAATACAATGTTCTTAATTTAGAATTTTGGGGAATTAAATTCTCCCAAACTTAAATAAATTACATCTTCACAATTTAAAATAAATCTTGTTAATAAATGTTTTGATATTTCCTATGTTGAAATCCCATATAGTTAGAAGGATTTGTAAAAAAATTTCTAGAAATGATAGAATGAAGTACAATGACCACCTGGACTAACATATAACTAGGTTTCTAAGTAGGATAAAATTAGTAGAAATTGAGGATATGGATTTATAAGAAAGGAGTAAATATTTATAAGGAGTTATTTAGGTCATTTATCATAAACAATTGAGTGATCAATGGAATTTTGAGGGCCTCAAATCCATAATTTTTTGATGATTTAGAAAAACATCGGTTCAAAAAAATTAAGTTATTAAGACAACATTTTTTTTTGTCATTTTCCTAATGTTGAGTAAATGTTTTATTTCTAAATAATATAATAAAATGTACTTACTTGATTCCTTTTAATTTAATATTAATAATTACATCTTTTGGTTGTGCTTCATTCAAATTCTAATTCATCCCTTACTCCATGAAATCAATATACAAAAATTAACTTTGATGCCTGAAGTACTAAAATAAACATTTGATGGATCATAAGGACCATAAAAAAGTTACATGTCTTTCCTTTTTTCTCTAAATAATTTACAAAACCAATATGGTTAATACATTAATCTCAAAACCTAAAATGTGACAGCTTTAGTTCATCATTAACATTTATTCGTCAAATTTTTTAGCTAAAAACAAAAACATATTAACCAAGAAATTGCTTAGGCTAGTGGTAGGAATAAAAACATTATCTTCCTTCGGTCAGGGGTTCAATCCCCATGGACTTATAGGTTTTCATTTTTATAAAACCATATAATTTTTAAAATAAATATAATGGACATCCTTGAAATTTAATCATTAAATAGCCTTTTAACTAAGGTTTCCAATATAACCCCAATACATAAATACCTCATTCATTTATTTCTACATAGTTCCTTACATGGTCTAGATTTTATCCTTTAGGATAGGGCATTTAATAAAACAAAAAAAATATAGTGTGAGCTTCAATTGTCATATTAGAAAAAACATATAATCCTTTTTAGGATGTCTAAATCTTGAAAAATTATTTTCAATCTAAGACACCATAGGATTAACCTAGGTCATTAATTATCATTATCTATTAAAATACTTAATAATGTTTTGAAAATATAATGTGAATTACCCTAACCATATCCCCCAAGAGTGTCAAACCACGTGCATAGTAAGGCCCATTGTTGTGTACTAGGTTACACTCAAGTCAGGCCTGACGCACCTTTTCAGAGTTGTTACCCCTAGGTATATTTATGCCACATCCACTTTTAGTATCCAAACAGTTATATATTACTAGTATGACCAATGTAATCTATACCTTATAAAAATTATAAGATTACCTTCTGTACTTATCATTAAATTCTATCATAGGGTTATATTCCCTAACCTTTGTTTTCTAAAATCTAGTTCCCAAGGTTACTTCTAAAATTTATCTTATGCTAACTATATCACCCCAACGCCAAAAATACCAGATCTAGTGTCATGATACCATTAAATTGGGATAAGATACAAGAAAATCATGTCCCAAAGGAAAAAATAGTTTAGTAGTCTTATTCAACCAGATACATACATGATTCTTGTATTACATATGAATGCACTAATTACAATGGAATTTTTTTCATTCTAGGATAATAAATTTATTCCATCTATAATATCCTTTTATATATTTCTTAATACACTTTAGGGAATCTTGGGGAAAGGAAACATAATTTGGGTGAGCTCAAATGCTCAGTAAGGCTGAATTTCAATAGAAGCAACAATGAATCAATGAGAATAATAAATATGAAAGGTAAATAGTGGACAACACATTCCATGTAGTCAATATATAATAAGGAAGTGATTAAATAATATGTAAATTTAAATAACTAAAAACACATTTATTTTATTCAGTGAATTGAGAATAAAATGCATCCATAGATAATTTCAAAAAAATAATGGATAACAATAATTGAATTTAAATTAAGAGAATTCTTAATTATCTCATTTCATGTTTCCTAGGTACATGGTTACTTTACCATCAAGACCTTTCATAAAATGATTTAGTATACTAATTTCAATACCTTTCATAAGACATATTAAAAATACTTTGATTTGGAAACAAACTCAAAGGATTTTTCTCCAACTGATTTCATCCCATGAGACTACCAATGAATTTAGGGGATTACTTTAAATGGTCCCCAAACCATTTCATATTTGTCTAAATCATTTCTTAAATATTTAATAATCCATTTGATTCATAAACAATGTGCCTTATCAAATATTCATATTGAGTAAAAGATACATATTTATAAATATTTCCCCAGTAAATCGAATAACTTTAAAATTAAACATTGTATGTAATAATGGAATATGCATTAGGAAATGAACATATCCATGATAAATGATATGTAAATTAGGGGAAATTAAATGTCAAATGATCATAAGAAATTGAATATTTTAAGGGGACTTGACAAAAGAATCTAGGAAGTGAATTTTAATACTATTTTTGGCCAAATCAATCAAAAAATATATAGAGGAATAATAAGTATGGTATCAATGAAATATATCCCAAGTGGTTTAAAAACAAATGGTTGTATTCATTGATGAATGGAAATATTATAAAAATATCTTTTAAAATCATTCTTTTGGAAAATAACCTTTTTATTTTTTTAAAAAAATAAATCCTCTTCTTGAAAATCACTTTTGAAAAAAAATTAGAAAGTAACCTTTTAAAAATTCATAGGAAAATTCAAAGAAATTATGGTAGGTAAATCCGTACATGTCCTACAAGGTAAAAATTACATTCTTTTTTCACGATAAAAAAGTTAGAAAAATACCTTGTTCGAAAAGTGACAAAAAGATTACTTTGAAAAACTTTTTAAAATAAAAAGGGGTAAAATTTATTTAATAAACAATTTTTAAAATCTTAAAACCATTTCTGAAAACATTTTAATAAAACATGTCTTTTAGAAGAAAACTGGTTCTCTGACTAAAGTGAGAAATGAAGTTGGATTTTTTTTTTAAATCTAAAAAATTTTGAGTAAAAAAGAGTGTAAAATGGTAATATTACTTAAAAAAAGTTCATGAATAAATATATGATAATAAAACGAAAGGTTTTATTGAATAATGATCCAATAATTTCCTTTGGTGGAAATTCAAGTATAAATAATCCCGAACAAAATGAGATAGTGAAGTAAACCATTGAAAAGACCATAATGTTAGTGTGAGAATCATAAATGGATAGATTGTGTGTGTAAAATGTAAATCCACCTAAAAAGTGTAAATACAATAATATATAGTAAAAAAATTTATTAACCACAAAATCTCATAATATCAACAACAATGACTAATTAATATAACCCAAAGAAAAGAAATTGGGTTATGAAATTATTTTTCACTTTATAGTGCTTAATTCAAATAAAAATTGAATAAATAATTCAATTTGAAACTCAAAATTACATGAATAATAAATTATTCATGATATTATATGTAAAATTGTAGGTATTTACACCATATATAAGAAATTAGGTTCATAATAATAAAGTGGTCTCAAATAATGGAAATTGAGACGAAGTCCATTACTACTTAGTAACTTTTGAATCATATGCCCCACGTAAGAGATAAATTCAAACAAAAATTTAAAAAAATGAATATAAAATAATTCATTATATAATATATAAAAATTGGAATTATATACACAATAGAAAATAAGTAATTTGTGAAAATGGTGTATGCCTCATGGAAAGAAAAATGAGACAAGAATCCATTACCTTACATTTCCTTTTGGGTGAATGTAATTTAACCTCATATATAAGGGTTTTAACATGCTAATAACTTATTCGAGAACCATAAAAATATTTATAGTGTCACATATGATCTTATTATAACATCTTAATATCTATTTGTTAAAAACCTTTCATTATTTTCACTATTTTAAGTGTTAATGGCATAGTTTTTCAAGTTTGTTTTTACTTGTTATTTTTTTCCTATTAATTAGATCCTGATTTCATCATCTCAAGAATTTAAACCATTATTTAAATATAATATATATTTATTAAATATTTATTTATAATAATCAGTAATATTTAGAGAAAATAAATGAAATTCACCATTTATGGAGACGGTAGGTCATATGTACAGATGAACGCTACTTCCATTTTCTTATCGAATTAAAAGAATAAAAAATAAATGATATATATGTATATTATAATTACATTATCATATATATGTCATATATTTCACATAGGTTTATTAAAACCATCCTTTATACTTTTCATATATAGCGTGAACGAATCACATTGCTTTGAGGTGGCGGTTGTCCACAGGTCCACAAATTATGTTATCATTTTCCCAAAAAAAATGTAAAACATAAAGGAATGTGTTATATAGAAAATACATGAGCATAAATAAATTATAAATATCATATATATCATATAGAAATTTCATTTCCATAATAATTTTGAACCATGATAGGTGTTAAAGTAAAAAATGAACAATCATTATTTTGCAAGGGAGTAGTTCGGCGTACACAAATGGAAACTTCGTTACCTATTAGATGGAAGTGTGTGTGAGTGTAGATAGAAAAATTAGAATAAAAAAATATCAGTATGTTTATAATAAGGAGGTTATTATATAATAATTATATAAAAATTACTGAAGGATGTGAGAAGTAAATGAACGAAAAGTGGTCATTGAAGAACGTTGCCTCTTTTTCAGGTAACTCCTTTTGGTTTATACCAAAAGAATTCATTATTTAGATTTATACCCAAGGTGGGGCTTATAGGATGAGTGGAGGTATTTTTTGAGATTATCTTAGAATATTTGGGTGATCCAATGGGATTTATAGTTTTGAATAAGTTGGAGGGGTGAGTGCCTTTTTATAGTGGAGGAGGAGTGGCATTCTTCAAAATCTATGAAGAGGGAATTCCACCTAGGTTTTTCTTATGAAAAGTGGATAAAATAATGGTCCAAATTCTATAAAAGATATTATAGGATCTAAATATGTCCCTAAAATGGATTTTTTAAAAGTTTCTAGTTCATGTTTTCCCTTAAGTTTAATGTTTAGTCCCCTGTTAAGCTAATTTTTCTCTTAATCACTGTAATTAATTTTAATTACTGTCACTCATATTATTTTGTCAAAAACTAAGTTGAAATTATTAGAAATTATAAATTATGATTATTAAAAATAATTAATCAATTTTTCTAAATTTCAATCATAGGAGTGGTGTAAATTAATTAAAATTTAATCTCGCATACAGGACAACAAATCGGGTTTTTAAAGTAAAATTTTCAAAAGTTTGCTATGTTTTTATATTAAATTTAAAAGTGAAATTAATTATAATGAACTAAATTTTATTAATTTATATATAATTGATATAATTAAACTTTAAAATCCATAAGAATATGATTTAACCTTAAAAATAAATTATAAAAAAAGCATTGTTGAATTAAAATTCAGTATTTTTTACTATTCATCAAAAAATAAAACATCACAGAAAAATACCAAGAATTCAGTCTAACCTAATTTTTATGTTTCTATTTCAAATATTAAGTTCAATTTCACAAATAAAATTTATAAAAGTTCTAAAAAATGGATTTAAAATAGGTTCTCCATTAAAAGGCGGTAAAAGTGCCTTTATTAAAATATATTTTTTTATGAGCAATATTAGGTTTGCTCTTATATAATGACTATAAAATATATTAGATGAATTTCAAAACATTTGATTGGATATATAATATATATATTCTCATAATTTAGATAATACTATTCATAATCACTAATTTAACGTCTTGGTTAAGTCTTAATATATTAAATAATAATAATAATTTAATAATATATTGTTGTTCGGTAAAAGTCAGTCATGCATGTAATGTAGTTCATAGAAGGAACTCATTATTTTGTGTGACAAATGAAAACTTAGTGTTGCATTCATTTCAAATTATATCATATATTTATTTTATTTAAAATAGTAAAAATATTGTAAAGTCTTGGGATATTAAATTCTCGTATGCACTTGGTGTTGTGTGTCATACATGTTATCGAATAGAATATTCTTACATTAGAATTTCAAGGTATTGCACTCTTACCTATGAAACCTTATCTAAATAAGAATCTTCAACCTCATCCAATACTTCCTCTTAAATTTCTTATCCAAATGACTATGGTAATCAAAAAAATATTTTAGTGAAATTAATTTCTTTATTACATTTTTATATATTAATATTTTATAATTTCAATCTATATTTAATGAATGTACAGATATCATTTTTGTCTTAGAATATTATCACATTCATTGATAGTTATGTGTTACATTGAATGTGTTATATTCCATTTTGTCTTTCTTTCTTTTTTATATCACAAAATCAGTTATAAAATTTGGTTAAACATGAAATTCTTAATATATTAACTGAGGATATAACTAATTTGATAATGGTACTTTAAATAATTAATGCCCATATTTTTTTTTGAAAAAAAAATCTTTTTATATTAATTGTTTAAATCATGGTTTATAAAAATTTAAGTGACACCTATAATTTATTTTTAAATAATTTATTTCATTTTTCCTTACATTTCCTATTTTTTCTATAAGTTATGATATTTGGGTTTTTAAATCATAAAAAATGTGGAGATTTTTGGATATGTATTATTTCAATAATACTCTATTAATCTTGTTGATTTTGATACTCAAAAATACCCTTGTTTTTGTACTAATTAAATTATTTTAAGTTTTTTTATGAATATATTTCTTGAGAAATTTATCTTATTTACAGGTTAAAGTTATTTTATAAAGTGTTATAAATGTGATTTTAAGTAATTTGTAAACAATTTTTATACCATACATTTGTAACCATAATGTATGGTTTGGGAACCCTATATTTGGAATAAATGTATAGATCATGAACCCTACACTACTGTAAAAGTATGGATCAGCAACATGTTTTTTTAACCCTACTTTTGTAATCAACTTTACATTATAAATCATGATTTTGGAGTTTATTTCTATGTAGATTAACCCTACATTTGACTTATTCAATGATGGAGTTCTAAATTTAATATATTATCTGTGTCTTCTAAAACCGTCTCGCCGAAGTAAATATCTCTTGAAATCTCTTTTATGATTGATTAAAAGGCTCGTAATGAATGGATTAAATAATTCATATTTCTAAGAGAAGTAACCAATTTATTTTTAATTCTTAAAATTAAAATGATCACAATTTATTAGGAAATATTCTTAGATCTATTCAGCCGAAATAAATTCAAATTTATCTTATCAAATACAAATATTGATATCATTTACAGATGTGGTATATTTTTTAATAGAGTACTCCAATAAAAAATTAAAGAATGAACGTATATGTTATTATAAAAGAGATAAACTTTAGATACATAGATGTTTAAATCTTGAACTCTGTGAATTTTTAATTAATTGTTACTACTATTATTTTTTTCTGTTTTTATTGAAGATAATTTGAAACTAGGATCTCTTTAAGGTTATTCTTTCTTGAATATTTTTATCTTCGAAGTAGAATATCCATGTTCTATAAGTTACTACTATAACTATGAGAAAAATATGTTTTATCAATAAAATAAGTTACTATTGATTTATTATAGTACTGGATTATTGGACTCAGTCATGGTAGAGTTTCAAATTCTTAGACTAAGCTATAGATATTTTCAGTTCCCTATAAAAGAACCAGAAGTACAGGTAAAAGCCTTATTATATATGTGTAAACTACCTGTACTGAGTTGTTAAGGTCTTGTGATAAGAGGAAACATCTATTGAAAATCACCAATCACACTGATAGAGTGTTGGTGGAGTGTCTTAGGGGGTCTTTGTTACTCTAACTATTATAAAAACCACTTTGTTCTTCTTCTCTATTTTTTATTTCTCAACTTACTTAAAGAACAGAATGTTTTATATCTACATAAATAATAAAGACGGATAAAAGTTTGAATCTATCTAGATTATTGAAAAGACACAATTCACCCCCCCCCCCATTGTGTGTATTTGTATTATTTCAACCCAATAAAATTAAGAAGATCAAAAATAACAATTCAAAACATACAAGAAAAACAAAGCAGTTATTACCAGAAACATGACTTTAACATGTAATTGTTAATAAATGGGTAATAAAATATCATAAGTAAATTATATATGGTATGATATATATAATTATGGTTCTATAATAGATTTATAATAAAATTATAATTATTATACAATATTTTTTAATGTGTTTGAATTAATTTAAGACTTATGGAAAGTTATTTTTAATATCTCTTTTATTTCTTGGAGACATGAAAATTCAACACTTGTTTCTTTTTTGTAGTGTTTATACCGACCCTTTGACATGTTATATCATGAACACCCTTATTTTAATGATTTTCTAAAGTTTCATTTGATGTTATTATATATTAGGGATTATGTTTCAAAACATTACAAAAGTTGTAAGGAATTTTTATTTCAATTTTCCTTCTTAAAGTCATATGTTATGTTATATAACAATCTTATTTCATGATGTGTATATAAAGACCCTTTGACATGTAATATCGTGAATTTATTTATTTTCATGATATTATAAGTTTCATTTAATGTTATTATTTAATGGGGGTTATGATTTGAAGTTACCAAAGTGGTAAGGGTTTTATGTCAAAATCTAATCATTTATCAAGATTGTTCATGATTAAAATTACAATGATAAAATATTATGATCTATATCTCAATAAACTCATGAATTTTATTCTCATATAGTTATTTCATGATAATACATGTTTTTCCTTCATTTTTATCTCTTTGTGTACTCGTGATTTCAAATGAATATTTTTAAGAAAAATTGTATTTATATCGCCATTCAGTCAAAAATACCCTTTTAATCCAAAATCGTGTTTTATAAAAATGTTTTCAATTTTTTTTAAATTCTATAATTCTTTTATTAAATACATTTTTACCCATGTTTTATTTTTTTAAATGTTTTTAATGTAATATTCATGTCATTTTTCAAAAAATTCGCATTTGAATTTTATCAAAAATGTGAAAGGAATCTTTTTTCTAACATGTATGGCATGAACGGAATTTTCCAAAATACTGACCATTATTTTATTTTAATATTACTTTATAATTTTTCCAAAGTTATTTTAAAAGAAAATATATTTTAAAATATATTTTGTTTTTAAAAAATAAAATTGGAAAGGACATTTTCCTCAAGAAATGTTTTATTGATATTTAATGCTTCCTTTATAAGTTTCGAGAGTTATTTTTAAAGAAAATGATTTTTGAAAAAAAAAATATGTTTTAAAAGTATTTTTCATAGTGGAAAGGATATTTTTTTCAAGAAATGTTCCATGTGATATTTCAAAATAATTTTCCATATAAGATAGCATCATTTGATGTTACCTATGATTTACTAGGGATATGATCCAAGGATATCATTCTAATTATTTTTCTGGATGTTTTATGTTTATAATGAAAATATGTTTATGAAACTTTTTTCTCTTCCATAGGTTATGCCTTGATAAAATTCTTATCTAACCTTCTTCTTTTTTCACATGTTATGCTTTGATGAAATGATAAGATGATTATGAAACCTATTTCTTTTCCATAGTTTATGTTATGATGAAATTTCAGTGAAACTCATTTCTTTTCATGGGTTATGATATGATGAATATTTTATGATCTTGTAGAATGAAAATGTATGGATTATGTGATGGGTGCGACTTATATCTACCTCCAATTAATTAGGTAAATATGGATAAATCATGAGTAAATATGTTATATGTAAACCTGATTACATGTTCACAATGTTATGAATGAACCTGAATACATGTTTTAAAGACCCGGAATTTCCATATAATTTTTTTTAAATAAATGGGAATTTTATGAGTCCGTGAAAATTCATGGCGCATAATTCTGAGGCCCTGAGTGCCTGAAATGAATTTCTGAACTTTATTTCGGGTACGTTCAGTAAATGTGTGAGTGGGTTTTTCTAAATTTTGAACTGGTTCTTAGAATTGATATCTGAGGGCACCGTTGAACTCACAACACTAGTATTCTCTTAAGGAGACATTCACCTCGATCGCAGTAGGTCGAGGGTGTAAGTTAGCTTTTCACATATTCGTGAAAGAATAAAATAAAAATAAAATTGTGCAGCTTTTATTTTTATTTGTATTCCATGTGGATGTTGAGAAGTGGGGACCACTAGACCTAAACCTCCCATGAGAGATTATGATGGTGGGGACCACCCGAACTAACCTCCCATGAGAAGTTATAGTGGTGGGGACCACCTGAGGCTTAAACCTCTTGAACTCCCCTCTTAATGTGGGATAAACCTCTCAACTCCCTCTTTAATGTGGAGGAGCCTCTTGAGCTTCCTCCACATTAATTGTGCCAACGCCATACATTAATTTTTTCCAACATGTGTGTGTGCCAAAATAATTTTTTCTTAAGTTAAATTATATTGGCACCTCTTTTTTGTAGGAAAAGGAGAAGGAGATAACTCTTTGAAGAATCGTGGAGAATCCCATCCTCAAACTAAGAATGCTCTCGCCGACGAAGAACGCCTTCGACTATGAAAAACCAACGAATGATCCAGGGATCGAAGGCGTGTGGTGGGCACGACGAACGCTGATATCTTCAACTTCCTCCAATGTAGTACATCTTCTTCTACGACAAATATACGTCCGTATTTCCTTCTCGCACCAACATCAATGAACAATCCAAGGTAGGGGTTTATTTATATATGTTTATCACTTCCCATTTTCTCCGCTTCTAATTCATTTGCAGGATTGTGAATAGAGATTTATGAGGGTTTTTAGTGATTGATATTCTTAAATATCTTCCATAATCGTTCTTGATTCATGATTACATTCAGTCGCTTTCTACCACTCTAACATGGAGAATGCGGGCCAGAAAAACATGGCTCGTCCTCTTCGAAATTCATGTGATGATTTGTGGTGTTCTTTGTGATGGAGGAAGATGGAAATCGGGGCGGGTTTTTGGCACCTATGAGGAACATGAGAACGGCGGATGGAACCACCACCGGCCGCGAAGAACGCGATCACGCAACAGAGCCACCCCGTGGCCACCACCACCGGGTGGCCTCCCTACCCCGCGGCCGAGCCGCCGCTCCATGGCCAAACTACCTCGCGGCCGATCCACCACCCCGCGGCAGAGGCACTGTCTGTAGCTGAACCCCACGTTCGAGCTATGCCGCAGTAGCTGTCTGCACCACCCATCAGCCTCGCCGCACCGCCCCACGGCCACCCGCATCTCCCAAAGGCCTCGCGGCGCCGCCGCAGCACTCTGCGCCACCCAACGGCCTGACATTCCACCCCATGACCTCACCGTGCCTCCCCACGGACAGTCACGGCCCTCCGCACCCCCAGTAGCCCATCGCGGCCTCCGTAGCCCCCATGCGGCCCTCGTGAGTTGGGCTTTCCAGCACGGGCTGGGCCACCCAACGCAGGTCGGGTCAGACCTAGTGGGTCGGGAAGGGTCGACCCTAACCGGGTCGGCCTAGGCTGGGTCGGGCCGAGTCAGACCGGACCCAGACCCACTACGACCCATTTATGTATTTTTTCCAAAACTTTGGCATCAGACGTCTATTTGAGGAACCGTTAACGGTGCTGGAAATCTTGGAGTGAGACAGTCCCTTTGAGTATACCCCACTGGAGATTTTGGTCAAGATGGGGTATGGTCGGGTTTGATCAAGAATGAATTCAACTGGGCCCCCAGGACTAAAATGCTAATAACTCACAGACCGGGCATCTGATTGACACACTGTCTATTGCGTTGAGACCCCTATGACGTGGCGGACCTTTGAGATACTTCTTTGTGGGAAATCGTGGAAGTTTGAGAATCGACTAGTTGCTTGGGGAGCGGACTCTCCCGGAGATGAGCAAGCTTAGTGCAGAAACCCAGTAGCTATCTATGGTGAGAATATTTCTCCTTGTGATACTGTATAGGTCAAATCCTAGCGATCTTGTGCAGGTCGGCTCCTAGCGATCCTGTGTGGGTCAGATCATAGCAATCCTCTGCGGGTCAGCTCCTAACGATCCTGTGTGGGTCAGCTTGTAGTGATCCTATGTGGGTCAGCTCCAGCGATCCTGTGTGGGTCCGCTCCTAGTGACCTTGTGTGGGTCAGCTCCTAGTGATTCTGTGCAGGCTAGCAGTAGAGCCTCTTAATAGAGTAATATGATTCAGTAGATGTAACTAATCATCTCTATTACCATACCTAAGTTATACCTGGTGTGATCTGAGTCGGTACCTCTATGTTTCCTCATGATTGAGATGGATTACTTGATAACTTAGTTATATGTATGGGTATATAACTAAGTAGGGTTATATGTTGTTTTCATACTTTTTGGTTTATCCTTGGTGGATTTGTGAGACCTTGAGGGTCTTGGGGTCCCTTCTGAGTATTGTTATACTCACCCATGCATGGGTTATGCCCGCACCTTGTTGTGTTGGATGAAAATGATGGACAGCGCTGACTGAGGACGAGACTATCAGGACAAGAGGTAGTTTGGAGGTGGACGTTAGATGAGGCGAACTGCAGAGACTGCCGTTTATGAGATGTACCTACCATTCAAGTAGGAATCATGGTGGACGATCTAGGTGATGCTTTTCACCTATCATTCGTCTTGTACATTCCAATTTTCCTTGTACTTTCCAGTTGGGCTTGTATTCTAGCCCCTTTTACATACTGTACTCACTCTGTTTACTATTCAGTTTACTTGAGTTTGTATCTTGTTGTGTGCTTGGTTGTGTGTGTTAGAGGTTATAAAGGAAATGCCTTCACAGTTTTAAATAATATGTCTTTGGTGCTAGTCGCCAGCCCTTGGCCCATGGAAGGCGGGCTTGGGGTAGTCACGGCATTGGCCCCAGGGGAC
Organism: Viscum album; assembly: GCA_963277665.1. Classification (NCBI taxonomy): domain Eukaryota; kingdom Viridiplantae; phylum Streptophyta; class Magnoliopsida; order Santalales; family Viscaceae; genus Viscum; species Viscum album. Next base: position 1,764,659,141 of record OY728121.1, on the reverse strand, counting down.
GGGTCATGAAAAATTGGTATCAGAGGAGTCGGTTATACCACAGAACATAGGAATTTGGTCTTTCTTTTTAATGGAAATAGTTTTAAGTGTAGTGAGTGTGGTTATTAGTTTAGATAATCCAGTGTTGGTGCGGCGGTCGATGTATCCATACACCAGGACCCTGTCTTCTGATTTTTAACTCAGTGCACGAAAAAACTAATTGTGTGTGTGTTTTAAAAAGTTTTCTTTGTAATATTTTGAGTCAGCTCACCAAGTATAAATTATTGACTATGGAACACCTATTACCTTTCAGGATGCCTCCACGCAGACAACCATCTAGGGTTCCGAGATTTGTATGCACTGATAGCCCACCGAGCGATGAGGCCTCTATGCAGGGCCCTTTTCTATTAGAGGCACCAGGGGAGGCACCCATGGTACCATTCCCCATTGGGCCACTTATTCCACCAGCCCCAGCAGTAGATGGTGCACACCGCTTGAGCGCATTTCATGAGTTCTAGAACCAGAGGCCACCCAGGTTTAGGGTAGTGATAGACCCACAGGCAGTTGAGGATTGGTTGGACGCTGTAGTGAGAGTCTTTCAACTAGTAGGGACACCAGCCAATCTCATCATGATCCTTTCCACCAGCCTTCTATAGGAAACAGCAGGCAGATGGTGGAGCTTGATGCTCCAGGTTCACAATGAGGTGACACTTCTCTAGGTAGACTTTGAGATCCTATTTCGGGTAGAGTTGTTTCCAGCGACTCTTCACACAGTGCACATACAGGAGCTTCTTCATCTGCAGCAAGGTAGCATGACTGTAGCTCAGTACTCAGCGAGGTTCATTGACCTCTCACACTACTCCAATGATATGGTGTGGTACCCTTTCTTCAGGGCCCTAAACTTCGAGCAGGGACTCAAAAGGGAGATCAGGGCTTTGATGATCTCACTCAGCATCCCGACGTAGGTGGGGTTGTTAGAGAGATCCCTTTTAGTGGATATTTTCATTGCTGAACAGTCACCAGCAGCGAGATCCACCACCAGTCTTCATGTAACAGAGTCTTCTGCAGCTGGTAGCAGATAGATGTCGTAGAGGTCCAAGAGGAACAAACCTACAGGTGCATGATTGCATGACTTAGGATTGGTTGTGCGGGGCACAAGAGGTGGTGCCAGTCATACCAGGAGCGGGTAGTGTTACACATGTGGCGGGTAGGTTCACATGGCTCGTGAATATCCGACCTACCATATTGGTGATCAGCAGACAGTTGAAGGACCACCCAGGCAGAGATAGAGGTTCGACTGAGGAGGTCTGCATGGAGTAGGCGGACATGGCAGAGGATTTGTCAGTGTAGCTGGTGGTGGGTGACGATTCAAGATGTTACCACCACCACCACTAGGAGGTCCACCCCGACCACATGGAGCAGGTGAACAGGGGCGAGCTCAGCTCCAGGCATCTGAGGCCTATGATCCCAGCACTCCGGAGATGATATGAGGTATGGTCTGTGTCTATTACACCATAGCTACAGTACTTATAGACATAGTTCCAGTCATTCTTTTATTTCCACTGCCCTTGTTCGGATCTTGGAGATTCCGATAGAGTCTTTGGCTCAATCCTCACGGATAGAGACTCTTATGGGAGTGGATTCGATGATTATGCACTGGTTCCAGCAGTGCGAGCTTACTCTAGGAGGCAAGTTCTTATACTAGGATCTCCTAGTAGCAGTATCAAGTCATTACGACGTCATCTTGGGAATGGACTGGTTATCTACAGTCCATGCTTAGATAGACTGTATTAGGTGCAAAGTGCGGTGTGTCCACACGGATAGGACCAAGTTTACCTTCATCGGCAAGAATGGAGCCTTTGCATCATAGGATAGACTTAATCGGAGGAGGTTGTAGCTGATTACTCATCAGTTGGCTAGCCTTACCCTTGGAGCGGTTGATGTGGAGAGTCCGAGTTATCCTGTAGTGGTGGAACAGTACGCGAATGTTTTCCCTGATGATGTATCTGGTCTACCTCCTCATAGATAGGTGGACTTTTATATTGACTTATACCCTGGGACGACACCGATATCTAAACCAGCATATCAGATGGCTCCCGTGGAGCTTCATGAGGTGCGGGTATAGCTAGAGGACTTACAGGGGAAGGGATTTATTCGGCCCAGTGTTTCTCCCTGGGAATCCCATATTTTTTTCGCCAAGAAGGCAGATGGGAGCTTAAGACTTTGTGTTTACTATCGGCACCTGAACCAGGGGACCATTAAGAATAAGTACCCACTCCCGAGGATAGACAACCTCTTTGATCAGTTGAAGGAAGCATGGTGGTTCTCAAAGATAGACCTCATATCAGGCTATCACCAGCTTAGAGTACAAGATGAGGATGTGCAGAAGGCGGCCTTCAGGTGTCGGTACGGCCATTATGAGTTCCTGGTTATTCCATTCGGTGTAACCAACGCTCTAGTAGTGTTCATGGGACTCAAAAACAGGATCTTTCAGCCATACATTGGTCTCTTTGTAGTAGTCTTCATTGACAACATTCTGATCTACTCAGATACTAAGGAGGAGAATTCCTATAATTTACAGATAGTATTGGACACACTCCGAGAGCACCAGTTTATGGTGAGCTCTCAAATTTATAGTTCTGGATCTGAGAGGTTCACTTTTTAGGACATGTCATATCAGAGGCTGGAGTTGCAGTGGATCCAGTGAAGATTGAGGTGGTACTTTCTTGGGATCCACCCAGGAGTGTGACGGAGGTATAGAGTTTCCTGGGGTTGGCCAGATACTACTGGAGATTTGTACCAGATTTCTCCAGAGTTTCAGCACCACTATCAGCATTGATGAATAAGGGGAACCCTTCGTTTGGTTAGAGAAATTCCAGCGGAGTTTTCAGGAGATGAGGCATAGGCTAACTAGTGCCCCAATCTTGAGGCTTCCAAATGAGGTTGTAGGGTATGTAGTCTACTACGATGTATCAGGGACCGGACTAGGATGTGTCCTGATGAAGGAGCGAGCAATGATCACTTATGGTTCTCGAAATCTGAGACAGCATGAGAAGAACTATGCTACCCATGACCTGGAGTTAGTATTAGTGGTCTTCACCTTGAAGATGTGGTGACATTACTTGATGGGAGAGTGTTTTATAGTCTACTCAGATCATAAGAGTCTCAGATATATCTTCTCTCAGAAGGACTTAAACCTGAGACAGCGACATTGGATTGAGTGCCTCCAAGACTATGACTTCGAGATAGACTATACTCTAGGGAAGGGGAAAGTTGTAGCAGATGCACTCAACCAGAGATCTGGTATACAGCTGTTAGGTGGGGTGATGGAGAAACTGGCCACTTTGCAGATATCCTTTGTAGATCGAGATGGAGCATCTCTTCTTTAGTCTCTTACAATCACTCCCCCACTTCTTTAGTGAGTCCGGGAGGCACAACCTGGGGACACTGACTGCGAGGCATGACGTGCTCAGAAATCCACAGGACAGGTACTTGATGGATTTTCTGAAGGTGGGGAGCACGTCATCCTTTTTAGAGGACGTACCATGGTGCCAATGTCACTTCAGGAGAAAGTGTTAAGGTAATTCCACACATCCCCTCTATTGGTACATCCAGGAGTGGAGAAGATGTACCAGGATCTCCGAAGATAGCAGTGGTGGTCAGGAATGAAGAAAATAGTAGTAGATTTTGTTTCTCAGCGCCTCACTTTTCAGCAAGTGAAGGTGGATCATCAGGTACCAGCAGACTTGGTTCAGCCTTTAGAGGTCCTAGAGTGGAACTGGGATGGGATATCCATGGACTTCGTGATAGAACTACCATGTACATACAGTGGTCATGACTCTATCTAGGTGATCGTCAACTGACTCACCAAGTTGGCCCACTTCCTATAGATCAGAGAGCAAGGTTTAGTAGAGATATTTGGACGCCTCTATGTGCAGGAGATTTTGAGGCTACATGGAGTACCCTAGACGATTGTCTCCGATCATGATACATGTTTTAGATCCCTTCTATGGAAGGGGTAGCAGGAGGATTTCAGTATGCAACTTCGTCTGAGCCTGCCTTCCATCCTTAGACAAATGCCCAGACTGAGCATACCATTCAGACCCTCAAGGACATGTTGTGTGCTTGTGTCCTTGACTTCGGTCACAACTGGGAGGATCACTTTCCTTTGATGGATTTTTCAAAAAACAAAATTTATCACTCCACCATTGGGATGGAACCTTTTGAGGTGTTGTATGGGTGACCTTGCAGATCACCCATGTGCTGGACTGGCCCAGGGGAGTCAGCACTAGTGGTACCAGAGATGGTATGAGCTACCACAGAGAAAGTGCAGATCATCTAGGAGCAGATGAATATTTCACAGAGCAGGAATAATTCTTATGCTGATAGGAGATGGAGACCTCTGGAGTTAGAGGATGGAGACCACGTCTTTCTACGGGTCTCACCTCAATGAGGTTTGTGGAAATTTAACCGAGGTGGAAAGTTATATCTGAGATTCATTGAACCTCTTCAGGTCCTCAGCAGAGTTGGTGAGGTAGCATACTTTTTAGCTCTTCCACCTCAGTTGCATCGGGTGCACGACGTCTTCCACGTATCCCAGCTGAGGAGATATGTGCCCGACCCTTCCCACGTCATCGACTATGGGGAGTTGGACGTCAAGGATGCGGTGAATTTTATGGAGGTTCTAGTTAAGATTGAGGATTGACAGGGGTGTATCCTTCATGGATGATCGATACTTCTGGTGTGTGCTTGCTGGCATCACAGGAACCTCCATGAGAGAACATGGGAGCGGGAGGCTCAGATATGTGCTCAGTACCCCCACTTGTTTACCTAGTTATGAGTTTTGGCTTATGGGGATGTAAAGCCCTGAGGTGGGGAGAATGTAAAGACCTAGAATTTCCATGTAATGTTTTTAAATAAATAGGAATTTTAAGAGTCCGTAAAAATTGACGACACATAATTCTGAGGCCCAGAATGGCCGGAATGAATTTCTGAACTTTATTTTGGGTACATTCAGTAAACGTGCGAGTGGTTTTTTCTAACTTTTGAACCATTGCTCAGAATTGAAATCTAAGGGAACCATTAAACTTGCAACGCCGGTATTTGGTTAAGGAAAACTTCACCTTGACCACAGTAGGTCGAGGGTAAAAGTTAGCTTTTCACATATTCGTGAAAGAATAAAATAAAAAAAATTGTGTAGCTTTTATTTTTATTTTTATTCCATGTGGATGTTGAGAAGTGGGGACCACCAGACCTAAACCTCCCATGAAACGTTATGATGGTGGGGACCATCGTAACTAACCTCCCATGAGAGGTTATGGTGGTGGGGACCACCTGATGCTTAAACCTCTAAAACTCCCCTCTTAATGAGGGAGAAACCTCTCAACTCCCTCTTTAATGTGGTGGAGCCTCTTGAGATTCCTCCACATTAATTGTGCCAATTCCATACATTAATTTTTCCTAAAATGTGTGTGTGTGCCAACATAAATTATTCTTAATTTAACTTATATTGGCACCTCTTTCTTTTGGTGGGCAAAGGAGAAGGATAGAACTCTTTGGAGAATCGTGGAGAATCCCATCCTCCAACGAAGAATGATCTCACCGACGAAGAATGCCTTCGACTATAAAAAACCAATGAACGAGCCTGGGATCAGAGGCGTGTGGTGGGTGCGATGAACGCCGATATCTTCGACTTCCTCCAACCTGGGACATCTTCATCTACGATGAATCTATGTCTGTATTTCCTTATCGCACCAACGTCAACGAACAATCCAAGGTAGGGGTTTATTTCTATATGTTTATCACTTCCCATGTTCTCCCCTTCTAATTCATTTGTGGGAATGGGAATAGATATTGACAAGGGTTTTGGTGATTGATGTTCTTAAATATATTCTATACTCATTCTTGATTCATGATTACGTTGAGCTGCTTGCAACCACTCTAATGCGGAGAGTGCAGGCCAAACAAACATGGCTCGTCCTCTTCGAATTTTTTTTTTATGATTTGTGTTGTTCTTTGCGATGGAGGAAGATGGAAAATAGATCGGGATATTGGAAATGAGGAGGAACATGAGAATGGAGGCTGGCACCACCACCGGCCGTGACGAAGGTGACAGCGCAATGGTGCCACCCAGCGGCCCCCACCACCGTGCGGCCTCCATGCCCTGTGGCCGAACCGCCGCCACATGGACAAACTGTCACCCGCAGCTGAACCTCGTGGCTGCGCTGCACCATCATGGCCCTCAGTGCCACCCCATGGCCTGTCGCACCACCTGGTATCCTCGTTGTGCCGCTGCGGGCCACCGCACCGCCTCGTGGCCTATCGCGCCGCCCAGTGGCCTCACTGCGTCGCCGGGTGGCCCGCCGCGCCGCCGGGCGGCTACGCTGCGTCGCTATGGCCCTCCGCGCCACCCAGCGACCTACCACACCATCCAGCGGCCTCATCGCGCACCCCATGGCCAGCTGAACCGCCCATCGGCCTCGTCGCGCCGTCACGGTCCTCCGCGCCACCCAGCGGCCTACTGTGTTTCCCCACAGCCAACTGTGCCACCCAGCGGCCTACCGCACCATCCAGCGGCCTCTTTGTGCCACCCCATGTCTAGCCACACTTCCCAGTGGCCTCTCCATGCCGTCGCGGCCCTCCGCGCTACCCAGCAACCTACCGTGTTTCCCCGCAGCCAACTGTGCCGCCCAGCGGCCACACCGCACAACTCGTGGCCCCCTACGCCCTCGGCGGCCCTTCGCGGCCTCTGCGGCCCCCACGTGGCCCTTGAGAGCCAGTATATCTAGCACAGTCTGGGCTAAACCTAGCGGTTTGGGCCAGGTTGACCCGAACCGGGTCGCCTAGGCCAGGTCGGACCGGGTTGGACCGGACCCGGACCCACTACGACCCATTTACGCTCTTTTGGCCATAACTTTGGCACCGGACGTCCATTTGACGAACCGTTAGTGGCGCTGGAAATCATGGATTGATATGGTCCCTTTGAGTATACACCACTATATATTTGGGTTAAGATGGGGTATTGTTGGTTTGGATCAAGCACGAATCCAACCGGGCCCTCGAGACTAAAAGGCTAATAACTCACAGACTGGGCGTCCGATTGACGTGTCGTCTGTTGTGTTGAGACCCTTATGACTTGGAAGACCTTTGAGATACATCTTCTTATGACATTGTGGTAGTGGGAGAATTGAACAGTGGATTGGGGAGTGAACTTTCCCAGAGATGAGCAAGAATAGTGCGGAAACCTAGTAGCTGGTTGTGGCGAGAAGAGTGCTCCTAGTCATCTTGTACGGGTCAGATCCTAGCGATCATGTGCGAGTAAGCTCCTAGAGATCCTGTGTGGGTCATCTCCTAGATATCCTGTGTGGGTCAGCTCCTAGTGATCCTATGTGGGTCAGCTCCAGCAATTCTGTGTGGGTCAGCTCCTAGAGATCATGTGTGGTTCAGCTCATGGCGATCATGTGTGTGTCAGCTCCTAGTGATCCTGTGTGGGTCAGCTCATAGAGATCCTTTTTGGGTCATCTCCTATAGATCTTGTGTAGGTCACCTCCAGTGATCCTGTGTGGGTCATCTCCTAGTGATCATGTGTGGGTCAACTCCTAGCAATTCTGTGCAGGTCAGCATCAGAGCCTCTTAACGGCGTAAGATGATTCAATACATATAACTAATCATCTCTAATACTATACCTAAGTTATACCTGGTGTGAGATGAGTCATTACCTTTTTTTTCATCATGATTTAGATGGATTACTTGATAACTTAGGTATATGTATGAGAATATACCTAAGTAGTGTTATCTGTTGTTTTCATACTTTGTGGTTTATCCTTGATGGATTTGTGAGACCTTGAGGGTCTCGGGGTCCCTATTGAGTATTGTTATACTCACCCCTACATAAGCTATGTCTGCACCTTGTTGTGTTGGATGCAGATGACGGACAGCGCTGACAGAGGACGAGGGTACCAGGATTGGAGGCAGTTCGGAGGTGGACGTTAGGCGAGGCAAACCGCAGAGACGACCATTCATGAGTTGTACCTACCCTTCAGGAAGGAATCATGGTGGATGATCCAGGAGATTCTTTTCACCTATCAGTAGTCTTGTACTTTCCAGTTTTCCTTTTACTTTCTAGTTGGGCTTGTATTCTGGCCCCTTTTACTTAATGTACTCACTCTATTTACTATTCAGTTTACTTGAGTTCGTATCTTGTTGTGTGCTTGGTTGTGTGTGTTACGGGTTATATAAGAAATGCCTTCCCAGTTTTTGGGAATATGCCTTCGGTGCTAGTCTCTATCCCCTGGCCTATGGAAGTTGGACTTGGGGTAGTCACGGCATGGGCCCCGGGGGATGGGTCGTGACACATGTTCACAATGTTATGTGTGGACCAAGATTTCATATTCATAAGGTTATTTATAGACCCAATTCCATGTCCATAAGTTTATGTTTGGTCCTGATTTCATTCCCTTAATGAAATGAGTGAACCTATTTTTATTTGTAGATGTTCACAATGTTATAATATTATGTTTATTCCAAAAATCAATTCTTCATTCCAATGTTATGTTCTCATGGTTCATTTTATTTTATTAAATTATGATTTATGTCTTATAAATTGGCAATATTTATTCCCAACTAAGGAGATACGTGCACGACTCTTCCCACCTCATCGACCACGGGGAGCTAGAGGTCGAGGATGGGGCGAATTTTATGGAGGTTCCAGTTGAGATTGAGGATCGAAAGGAGTGGTTCCTTCTTATACTATTGATACCTATGGTGCGCGTTAACTGGCAGCATGAGAACCTCTAGGAGAGCACTTGGGAGTGGGAGGCTCAGATACATGCTCAGTACCCCCACTTGTTTACCTAGTCATGAGTTGTGGCCTACAGGGACATAAAGACCTGAGGTGGGGAGAATGTAAAGACCCAGAATTTTCATGAAATTTTTTTTCAATAAATGGGAATTTTATGAGTCTGGGAAAATTGACAGAGCATAATTCCAAGGCCCAGAGTGCCAAGAATGAATTTTTGAACTTTATATCAGGTATGTTTAGTAAACGTGCGAGCAGGATTTTCTAACTTTTGAACCGGTTCTCAGAATTGAAATCTGTGGGCACCATTGGAATCGCAGTGCCAGTATTCTCTTAATGAGACCTTCACCTCGACTGCAGTAGGTTGAGGGAGGAAGTTATCTTTTCAGATATTCTTGAAAGAATAAAGTAAAAATAAAATTGTGTATATTTTATTTTTATTTTTATTCCATGTGTATGTTGAGAAGTGGGGACAACCAGACCTAAACCTCCCGTGAGAGGTTATGATAGTGGGGACCACCTTAACTAACCTCTCATGAGAGGTTATGGTGGTGGGGACCACCTGAGGATTAAACCTATTGAACTCCCCTCTTAATGAGGGAGAAACCTCTCAACTCCCTCTTTAATGTGGAGGAGCCTCTTGAGCTTCCTCCACATTAATTGTGCCAAAGTCATACATTAATTTTTTCCAACATGTGTGTGTGTGTGTGTGCCAACATAATTTCTTATTAAGTTAAATAATATTGGAACCTCTTTCTTTTGGTGGGAAAAGGAGAAGGAGATAACTCTTTGGAGAATCGTGGAGAATCCCATCCTCCAATAAAGAATGTTTTCACTGACAAATAATGCCTTCGACTATGAAGAACCAATGAACGAGCCCGGGATCGGAGGTGTGTGGTGGGCGTGATGAACGCTGATATCTTTGACTTCCTCCAACGTAGGACGTCTTCATCTACAATGAATCTACGTCTGTATTTCCTTCTCGCACCAACATCAATTAACAATCCATGGTAGGGGTTTATTTCTATATTTTTATCACTTCCCATGTTCCCTCCTTCTAATTCATTTGCGGGATTGGGAATAGAGATTGATGAGGGTTGTGGGGATTGATGTTCTTAAATATCTTCCAAACCCGTTCTTGATTCATGATTACGTTGAGCTGGTTGCTACCGCTCTAATGTAGAGAGTGCAGTCCAAACAAACATGGCTTGTCCTCTTTGAAATTCTTGTAATTATTTGTGGTGTTCTTCGCAAATGAGGAAGACAGCAACCGGAGTGGGTTATTGGCACCAATTAGGAACATGAGAACAGCGGTCGGCACGACCGTCGGCCGTGACAAAGGCGACATCACAAAGGAACCACCCGCGGCCCCACCACCACGCAGCCTCCGCACCCCGTGGTCGATCCACCGTTGTATGACTGAACCACCACCCCACTGCCGAGCCTCCGTCGGTAGCCGAACCCTACGGCTGAGCCACGCAGCAGCGGCCCTCCGTGCCGTCGTAGCCCTATGCACCGCCCCGCAGCCTCACCGGGCTGCCGCGGCCCTCCGCGACTCCTAGAGGCCTTTCGTGCCTCCCTGTGGTCGGCTATGCCGACCATTAGCCTCGTTGTGCCACCCCACAGCCTCGCTCCACCGCCCCGTGGCCCGCCGCGCCGCCCCGTGGCTTATCGAGCCGCCGCGGCCCTCCACGCCACCCAACGGCCTTCCACTCCATCCAACGGCCTCACCGTGCCTCCCCGCAGCCAGCCGTTCGTCCCAGAGGCCACGCCACACTACTCGTGGCCCTTCGTGCCCTCAGCGGCCCTTTGCGGCCCCTAGGCGGCCCTCGCGGGCTGGGAGGTCTAGCATGGCGCGGGCCGCTAAGCACGGGGTGGGCCGGACCCAGTGGGGCAGGTCGGACCCACTGGGCCAGACCTAGTGGGCTGATCCGGACCCAGCGGGTCAGGCTGTGTCAACCCGAACCAGGTTGACCCAAGCCGAGTCGGGTCGGGTCGGACTGGACTCGGACCCACTGCAACCCATTTACGCTCTTTTGGCCATAACTTTGGCATCGGGCGTCGGTTTGACGAACCGTCAGTGGTGCTGGAAATATTGGAGCAAGATGGACCATTTGAGTATAACCCACTAGAGATTTGGGTTAATATGGGGTACGGTTGGGTTGGATCAAGAACGAATGCAACCGGGCCCCAGGACTAAATGGCAAATAACTCATAAATCGGGCGTCCGATTAACGCATCATTTGTTCCGTTGAGACCCCTATGGCGTGGAAGACCTTTGAGATACTTCTTCATATGACATTGTTGTAGTGGTAGAATCAACTAATATCTTGGGGAGCGGAATCTCCCAGACACGAGAAAGCCTAGTGCGGAAACCCAGTAGTTGGCTGTGTCGAGAAGACTGCTCCTAGCGATCCTGTGTGGGTCAGCTCCTAGAGATTTTTTGCCGGTTAGCTCCTAGAGATCCTGTGTGGGTCAGCTCCTAGAGATCCTATGTGGGTCAGCTCCTAGCAATCCTGTGTGGGTCAGCTCCTAGCGATCCTGTGTGGGTCATCTTCAGTGATCCTGTGTGGATCATCTACTAAAGATATTGTGTGGGTCAGCTCCTAGAGATCCTGTGTGGGTCATCTCCAGTGATCCTGTGTGTGTCATCTCATTGCAATCATGTGTTGGTCATCTCCTTTTGATTCTGTGTAGGTCAGCAGCATAACCTCTTAATGGAGTAAGATGATTCAGTAGATATATCTAATCATCTCTACTACTGTACCTAAGTTATACCTAGTGTGAGTTGAGTCAGTACCTCTGTGTTTCCTCATGATTTAAATGGATTACTTGATAACTTAGGTATATGTATGGTAATATACCTATGTAGGATTATCTATTATTTTCATACTTTTTGGTTTATCCTTGGTGGATTTGTGAGACCTTGAGGGTCTCGGGGTCCCTACTGAGTATTTTTATACTCACCCCTGCACGGGATATGCCTGCACCTTGTTGTGTTGGATGTAGATGATGGAAAACGCTGACTGAGGACGAGGGTACCAATACTGGAGGCAGTTCGGAGGTGGAAATTAGATGAGGAGAACCACAGAGACGGTTGTTCCTGAGTTGTACCTACCCTTCAAGTAGGAATTGTGGTGGATGATCCAGGAGCTGCTTTTCATCTATCAGTCGTCTTGTACTTTCCAGTTTTCCTTGTACTTTCTAGTTCGTCTTGTATTCTTGACCCTTTTACTTACTATACTCACTCTGTTTACTATTCAGTTTACTTAAGTTCGTATCTTGTTGTGTGCTTGGTTGTGTGTGTTACAGATTATAGAGGCAATGCCTTCATAGTTTTAGGGAATATGCCTTCTGTGCTAGTCATCATCCCCTGACCTGCGGAAGGCTTTCTTGGGGTAGTCACGGCACAGGCCTTAGGGGATGGGTCGTGAAACATGTTAAAAATGTTATGTGTAGACCTAGATTTCATGTTCATAAGGTTATTTATAGACCTAGTTTCATGTCCATAAGTTTATGTTCGGTCCTAATTTCATTCCCTTAATTAAATGAGTGAACATATTTTTATTTGTAGATGTTCACAATGTTATAATCTTATGTTTACTCCAAAAATAAATTCTTTATTCCAATGTAATGTTATCATGGTTCATTTTATTTGATTCAATTATGATTTATGTCTTATAAACTTCCATGATTTATTCCATGACTCCATTTTATGATCTATGATATGTAGGGTATAGTTTTCAACTATAATTATCAGGTTCTTTTACCCTACATCTCATGATATGTTGATATCTCCCTTTTTTACCCTTATTAAGCATATTATATCATCTTTTATTATGTTTATTTCCCCTAGTTATGACGGAAGTTATTATGTATGATATTTCTAAGTTTGGTGCTAGTTATGAAGAGCATAGTGGGAGATGATATAACTCACTTATGGACCATTTGTTTATGTGTCTATTTTTCCAAAGTCACTTGACCTAAATTATTCTGGCATGGATTATTATGTTATGAAATGAATATTCATCCATTAAGATGTAATTTTTATGCATGAGAAGTTTGGTTCTTTATAGTATCAATGATTTGTTTGATCAATTATGAGGATCTAAATATTTTTGCAAGATTGATCTTTGATTTGGGTACTATTAGTTAAGGAATAAAAAGAGAATACATACCCAAGAAATCCTTTTGTACATGGTTTGGACACCATGAATTTATAGTGATGTCATTTGTTCTTACAAATTCCCCTTCTATCTTCAAGTATTTAATTAACAGAGTCTTTATAGATTACCTTGTTTAGTTTTTGGTAGATTTTAATGATGATATTATTATATGCTTAAAGAGAAATGAAGAGTATGAAGATCATTTTAGGATTTTTATGAGGACCCTAAAGAAAGAAAAGTTTTATGAAAAATTTACCAAGTGTGAATTTTGTATTTGGAATGTTTCAATATTTGGACATATAATCTAATGTGAAGGAATTTCAGTGGATCCTTCAAAGATTGACTTTTTTGAAATTTGGCTCAGATGAACCACGATGACTGAGATCCCATAGCTTTCTTGGTTTTGAAGGATATTATTGACACATTGTGGAGAATTTTTCATGGTTGTCTAATCAACTCACTAAGTTAACTCGTAAAGGATTCACACTACTACAAAACAGACCTTTAACAGTGACAGCCTTTATTAGTTCTAGAAAAATGCACTGACAAATGGAAACTTTATCAGCAGTAAAAAAAGCACTGATAAATTTTACTTTTTATTAGTGATTTTTATTTTAGCACTGATAATAGGTACCCTTTATCAGCAATTTTTTTTAGCAATGATAAAGAGTACCCTTTATTAAAGCTTTATTTTTAGCAATGATAAATGGTACCCTTTATCAGTGCTTTATTATTAGGGCTGATAAAGGGTACCCTTTATCAGTGCTTTATTTTTAGTGCTAAAAAGGGATACTTTATCACTGCTTTTTTATTGCTGATAAAGGTGTGAATAAAATGAAATAATTAAATAAATAATAAATAAAAATGAGTTTATTATAAAAATTATTAATTATTTAATTATTGATAAAAATAAATAAATTGATTATACTATATATAAATTATAAATACTAATAAATAGTATATATTAAATACATCGATATATGAAAAATGAAAATTAAACTAATGAAAATTCAAAATAAGTAAATTCATAAAATATTAAATACTTTATAAATTTGATAATTATTGATAAAAAATAATAAATTCATTATACTATATATAAATTATAAATACTAATAAATAGTTTGTATTAAATACATTGATATATGCAAAATGAAAATTAAACTAATGAAAATTCAAAATAAGTAAATTCAAAAAAATATTAAATACTTTATAAATTAGATAATTATTGATAAAAATTAATAAATTGATCATACTATATAAAAATTATAAATACTAATAAATATTATATATTAAATATATAGATATAAGAAAAATAAAAATTAAATAAATAAAAAATAAAAATAAGTAAATTCAGAAAAATATTAAACATTTTATTTATTAGAAAATTATTGATAATGTTAATAAATAGTATATATTAAATACTCACTAACTGAATAGAGTAATGGAAATAATTGAATGTCCTTGGATTTTTCAATTTAATATAGATCAAACGTGTGTTATATTGATTTCACATATACGTAATTAAGGCATTTTTTATACAACACACACACACACACAAAACTTGTCCATTTTTTCAATATTTTTTAAGTGAACTTAATTTTAATTAATACAAATTCACTCATTTTTAACATGAATACATGCACTTAAGATTAAATATTCATTAATAATAGTAAAAAATATTTTTTAAAAAATATTTATAAATAAATATATCATAAATGTACATTTACAATATTTATATATTTATATATTCATAATTACAAATAAATAAATATTTTTTAAAAAAAGAATTTATTTAATTATAAAAAAATAATTATATATATTTAAAAAAATTATTAAATTTATAATAAATTTATTTAAATAATGAATGTATTTACTATATTTATAATTATATATATTTATTATATATATTTATATAAATATATATAATGATATAAATATTATTTTTACAAAATATTTATATAATTATAAGTAAATAATTATATATTTAAATAATTATAGAATTATAATAAATATATTTAAATAAATAATATATTTACTATATTTATATTTATATTTATTAAATATATATATATAAATATACAAAAAATATATTTATAATTATAATTATAAATACTTTATTAGCACTTAAGTAATAAGCACTGATAAAAGGAATCGTTATTAATTCTTTTTTGAAAGCACTGATAAAAGTGTCCAGAACTATTTAAAAAACACTAACTAGTCATGAACCCTTCATGATATCTGAATCTTTCTGTGAAAGCCACCCTCTTTCAGTGCTCCTCCTCAGTGAATTGAAGTTTGAATCAAGGCTCTAATAATTTCAAGGCTCAAATCCAAGTCTCAAATCCAAGTCTCTACTTTTTCTCCAATGTAAGTCTTTCTCTACTTTCTCTTGGTGAACTCAGGGTATAAAACATCACTTGTTCTAGCCATGGTGGAGGCTTTTTTGCAACTGTGAGTGTGGTGAGTTATATATTTTAGAGATTTGGCTATGGAGATCATCCATTTTGATGCTTTTAATTTTTAGAGTGAAAAACACCTATATAGTGAGCCTTCCCAGCTTTTCTCCCATGCCATATGATCATCTCTTTCCTTCTCAATTATAGATGTGAATTAAAGTAGGGGATTTGTGAGTTACTCTTTTACTTATGGGAAAGTGTCGATGAATCATGATTTATTTTCATTGGATAAATAGTATAATTAACCATATGGTAGATGTAATGACCCAATTTTTTAATAATATTTGTTTCTTAAATTTGCATGTTATTTCATTTTATACTCCACAAAACTACATCCGTTAATTAATGAAGTCATGTTGTTGGGTTTTGACTGTTATATGACCATTGGTAAATATGACTATTGGAAAGTAAAATCTTAACATTATAATTATTGTTTATAAATAAAAGTGATCTTGGTTATTTAATACATAAATAAGAGTCGATGGCCACATCCAATAGACTCTGGCCGTACGAAGCCCATCTGTCAGAGCTTGTGAAGAAGGTAGCATCTTTGGGCTTTGCTCTAGACCAAGCCCATGTAGAGCTTCAACATGTGAAGCTTGAACAAAATCACCTAAGGGAGAAGTTCAAGCTGATAGAAATCACCACTCAGGCAATTTTGTTCAAGCCGCCCCAAGATTCTATCACCATAGCACACCTTACACTTAGGTCCAATGCAGGTGTTATAAAGGGCTATGTAACGAGACCTTAGTTATGTTGTGTAATCCTTTTTTATAAGTAAAATTATTATTTCTTATTATGTTAAATTTGTGAATTTAAAATGTCTGGATAAATGCAGGATGAAGTTCCATATTATTGATGAATTATGGAAAAAGAGTTATTTTAAAATATTTTTTGTAAAGTTTCAATAATTAATAATGTGAAATGCTTTTCAGAAAATGGTTTTCTACAATTTTGACCAGTAAGAAATTTAGAGTCTAATAAGATCAATTTAATTTTTATTGAATAGTAAAGTATGAATAGTAATATGCCCTTATGAATAGTAATTAATAGTAAATTGGCCAAAAAAATAGAAACTTCACCTATGAATGTATAAATATAATTTAGACTTCTTAAAAGTGAAAAAATGGTCATAATATAAGTATTGGTATTTTTGTATGTCATAAATATTTTAATTTTAATTTTATAATTAATTTAATAATTTAAAATAAAAATGTATTTTCATAAAATATAATTATAAATTGTAACTTTATTGTCTTATGGTTAAAAGATAATTTTATGGGACCTTGATTACTTTTTCAAGGTGTTACGAAATAAGTTATAGTTTTAGAGTTGTTTTTTTTGAATAAATAATGATTTTATTTAAAATTTAAATTAAATATATTTATAAAATTATTTTCATAAAATGTATTTCATTTTTTAATTTAGATCAATGATATTAAGTTAGGGTAAAATTTTGGGTTTTTTCTGAAATAGTTGTATTTTTAGTGAATAGTACAAATACAGTTTTGAGTTTTGGGTGTTTAATGACATCATTGATGATGTAATCATGGTGTAATAAATCTGGTCAACTTTTAAATATTAATATATTTTATTCGGTGTCTGAGTTGGCCAATACCATGTGCAAATACCATGGTAAATCCAATGGTTTTTCGAATACCACCGATGAGGTGTCCCTTAGAAATTGATTAAATATTCCCGCACTTTTCCTATAAATACCAAGACATTCCCTCATTAATTTCATTCCAAAATCCTCCTCAACTAAGATATGGTCTTTTTACCTTCCATGTAGTCCTCCCAAGGTTCCCTCAAGCCCCCAAGGTCCCAACCTTCAAGCTTTCGAAGTTACTCTTCAAGGTAAGGGAACCTTTCACCCTCCTCTTTTTAGTCATGATTTACTTTATGTTATATCTTCTAGTTTCCATATTCTTATGTGGGGGTATCTTCTAATATATTCTTATTACTATCAATTTCATGTCCAAATGATGAGATACCCTTTCCTCTCTCATCAATTTATTTTCTGAATTTTTAAGCGACGTCGTTAGGCTGCCGAATTTTTCACAAAAGAAATAGCATCTTCTCTTTTCTTCCATGTTTCTTTTTCATGTGGTATGTAATTCAAATATAAATAACATGATCCTATTATGTAACCATACTGTATTATGAATTAATTATGAGTGTTTGACCCTTGTCACCTCTCTTTTTAATGTTTTCTAAAATGATGTTATGTAATCGTTATACTGCAGAATTTTCATCTCAAAATATCTCTCTTTTTCTCAAGAAATTATCTTGTATTATTTATATAGATACCCAAATATATTTTCATTCCTAGGGGTATTCATAAATAAATAAAATTTATCTATTTGATTATGTAATTGACATACATATAAACCTCACTCCCTTCCTATGGGTTATAAATGACATAAAGATCTTATTTTTAAGTACTTTTTAAACGTCGTGATTTTGACATGAAGCCCATTTCTTTGATTCTATTTGTGTTATTTATGAAATGTTTGATTATGATCTATATGAATCACATGAAAATAAATACATATTAAGTTTTTGACTTGATATCTCTCCAATGAATTGGGTAAATAATTAATCTCTAGAGATGATAAGTTTCATGATACCTTGGTGAATAACCTTGGTAATGTTTTTATGAAACCTTGGGAATGAACATTGGGGATATATTCATGAATTTCTAAATGAAATATTGTAGCCACATATTCTAGTTTTGATTCATTTTATTTTTATTATGATATTCCTTTTTTCATTGATCATGTCTTGGGGTTTTCATCAAGTTCTTATTGATATCACAGGTAAACTAATTCCATTAATTTCCTTACTAGGCCTTCTGCTCACCCTTTCATTTGATGTATGTCTCAAGATTATGAGATGAAGCAATTATACTTAGTATGAACTTATGATGAATCCTTTCAAGTGGATTAGAAGAATTTTTTATATTGTTTTCTTGTTTTATGTTCCTAGTTTCCAAGACACTAGACTTTAAAGATCCTCTATTTGTAAAATGAAATGAAAAGTTATGTAATATAAAGGTGGGATGCCATAGTTGGTATCAAAGAAAAGTTTAGTTATTTATGGAAATTAGGATATGAAAACTTTAGGAAGAATCCTATATAAAAGTTTAAATATAGGAAAACTTCCTGGTATTTTGGTGAGTATTGAGTAAGTGGTTTATAAAGCAAATACATCCATGTTTGGATACGAGCAGGTAGAGGCGGCTCTGGAACAGATGTACCTAGGAGTGAGAAATCTGACAAGGAGTTTCGGTCTTGACCTAGGGTATTCTAGTACATGACAATGGGCCTTGATGAACTCTTGTTTATGACACTCCTGGGTGATATGTTTGGTTAATCATAAGCTTTTTATGAATCATTATGAAGGATTTATAGAGAAATGTAATAGTTTAAAGCATGAAGTTTTAAGACATAAAATCCTTTATGGTTAGAAGATTCATAAATCAAATAATTTTCTCACTAAGGTTTTATTCTTTTAGAAAATAGAGTGCAATAGAAGGAACCGTTAAAATGGTGACCGCAATGGACCATGTGTTGACGACCCTCTGATGGAAGCCAGAATAGAAACTTTCATGAGAATGATGAACCAACTAACTCAAGTTATGGGAAATAACTTAAATCATAATGAGAGACCAATATCACCATGAAGGTAACAACTTTCTATTTAATACTTTATGCATAAATGACCACAAACTTTCAGTGGATCTACTAACCCATTGATTTTTGAACAGAGAATCAGCTTTATCAAGAAGATATTTTTTGTGCTCTGCTATTCAGAGCAAGAGAAAGTCACCCTAGCTGTCTATCACTTAGAGGGAGAAGATTATCAGTGGTGGGAAATTAATAAAAACATGAGGCCAATAGTGGATTTTGAATCTATGAAGTGGAAAGAGTTTAGAGGGATCTTCTTTAGTAAGTATTATCCTCGATCGATGAGAACAAGAATGGAGAAGGATTTTCTTGAGCTGAAGCGGAAGGAGAATGAATCTGTGGGAATCTATGAGATGAACTTCAAAAGGATTTGACATTACATCTCTAACATTGTCATTCATCAAAATGGTAAGGTTGATAGATTATTTGGTGGACTAAGACCTCATCTGCAGAATAGTCTATCCAACCGAGATTATGATAGCTATGAGGAGATCGTGCAAAGTGCGATGAAAGTTGAACTAGAGTTTGGTGAGATGAAATGGTCTTATAAATTCAATGACAATAAAATATTGTTGGAGCCAAGATTAGAGAGGAGCTTCGATCAGGGAATAGGAGGAAAGCAAGTGCAGCATCCCACGTGTGATAAATGTGGGAAGAAGCATTCGAGGAATTGCCTTCTCGGGAGTAGGAAATTCTACAAGTGTGGAAGAGATGGCTATATAACAAGGAATTGTTGTAGTGAGTTGAAGCCACAACTTCCCAACACTAACGACAAGGGAAAGATAGTGCAATCCCTACCTGATTTCCAATGATATAATTCTAGACAACTTGGGCACTTTTCCAATCACTTTCCAAATCCGAGGGCAGTAGATGGGAATCACCATCAGCCTTAGCATAGGCTAAGGGAGAAAGGTCATTATTTTTAAATAACTATGGCTGAAGTTGAAGCATCAAATGATGTGGTGGAAGTTACTCTTGTTGTTATCTCAAAGCAAGAAATTTCTTTGTTTGATTATGGTTCTACGCATTCCTTTATGTACTCCAAGTTTTCAATGAATTTAGAATCAACCCCCGATTTTCACAAAGTAGTGTTATCGTTCAAGACTCCTAGTGGGATTATCCAAGCATCATCAGTGTTTTGAAACTCTAGTATTTAATTTAGTGAGCACAATCTTATCGCAAATCTAGTAGTTATTCTCATGCTAGATTCGACATTATACTAGGGATATACTGGCTCTCAAAGTATAATGCTAAGATCAAATGCATAAGAAAGGAAATATCAGTATTCTTGAATTAAAAACCTACAGTTATCTTCCAAGGAGAGATATATCAACCTAATATTTGTCTAGAAAAAAATCCTATATCCTTCTTTATGGATTTGATCGGTAAAGAAGAAGAAGGAAATGAGAGTTTGAGGATATAAAATGTCCCCATTGTCCAGGAATACATTGACGTATTTCCTAAGGAGTTACCTGGACCTCCCCTAGAAAGAGAGGTAGATTTCTTCATTGAACTCATACCTGGGTCTCATCTGATATCTAAGACCCACTATAGGATGGAAAATGTGGAGCTATAAGAATTCAAGAAACAACTCCAATATCTTTTGGATAAGGGGTTTATCCGACCGAATGTGTCTCCTTGGGAAGCACTTATTCTCTTTGTGAAGAAGAAGGATGGATCGATGCAGATATGCATTGATTATAGAGAACTGAATGGGATCACAGTGAATAACAAATACCCTCTTCCAATAATTGATGACTTATTTGACCAACTTCATAGGGCACAATTCTTCTCTAAGATTGATCTTAGATCTGGTTATCATCAATTGAGGGTGAAGAAAGAAGATATTCAAAAAATTTCCTTCAGATCAAGATATGGGAATTATGAGTTTGTTGTTATGCCATTTGGACTGACCAATGCACCTTCTATTTTTATGGATTTGGTGAATAGAGACTTTAAGGACTACCTTGATAACTTTGTGGTGTTTTTATTGATGATATTCTGATATATTCAAAAAGTATTAAGGAGAATGAGGATCATATAAGGGTTATCTTGAAAACTCTATAGAAGGAGAGGCTTTTTGGAAAGTTCAGCAAATGTGAATTATGGTTACAACAAGTTGCTTTCTTAGGGAACATTGTAACCAATTAAGGAATCACAATTGACCCTGTAGAGACAAAATTTTTAGAGGAGTGGCTTCAACCTACAACAATAACTAAGATTCTTACTTTCCTTGGATTAGCAGGATATTATAGGAGGTTTGTGAAAAACTTTTCACAAATTTATAATCCTTTAACCAAGTTAACTCGAAAAGGGTTCAAGTTCATCTGGACAAAGGAGTGTGAGGAAAGTTTCCAAGAGCTGAATAAGAGATCGGTTACTGCCCCCATGTTAAATTTACCCTCAAGTGGATAAGGATTCATTATATTTAGTGATGAATCTCTGAAAGGGATTGGATGTGTCCTCGTGAAAAATGAAAAAGTCATTGCTTATGCATCTTGACAGTTGAAGACTCATGAGCAGAACTATCCTACGCATGATCTGGATCTAGTTGCGGTCATTTTTGCTCTGAAGATATGGAGGCACTATATTTATAGAGAGAAATGTGATATATACACTGACCATAAAAGTTTTAAGTATATTTTCACACAAAAGGAATTGAACATGAGGCAGAGGATATGATTGGAACTTCTCAAATACTATGATTTTTTAATTCATTATCATCCTGGAAGAGCAAACAAAGTCGCTCATGCATTAAGCAGGAAAGACCCAGTTGTTCGTTCCATGATGAGGATTCAAAGAGATCCTTTGATTAATGACCTAGTAAAGCTGGATATGGGAATTATAAGGTAAATTACATCATCAACCCTAACAAAAATTATTTCTCAACCGTCATTACTAGAGAATATCAATAAAGCTCAGAAAGAATATCCTTTATTATAGAAGAAGTTTGAGGCTGTGAAGGATGGTAATTTTCCTAAGTTCAATATTGATCAAGAAGGTGTGCTGAAATTTCATACAAGACTATGCATTCCATCTATTCTAGAAATAAAGAAGGAGCTGATGGATGAATCTCATAGCTCTACTTTATCTATACATCATGGAAGTGAAAAAATTTATAGGGACCTTCGTGGTCATTATTGGTGGGATAATATGAAAAGGGAGATTTCTAACTACACTTCATGGTGCTTAGTATGTCAGCAAGTAAAGGAAGAGTGAAAACTTCCTAAAGGGGTATTATAACCACTACCCATGCTAGCATGTAAGTGGAACAATATCACTATGGAATTCATCACTGGTCTCCCAATAAATTCCAATGGAAACAATGCGATATGGGTTATTGTGGACCGTCGCACCAAGAATTCCCATTTTATCTCCATTTGGTAAGATTTATATCTTGATCAACTTTCTAGGATTTACATAAAGGAAGTGGTAAGGCTGTATGGAGTTCCACTTTCTATCATATCTGATCCTGATCCATGTTTCACATCAAAATTCTGGAGAAGTCTTCAATATTCTATGAGCAATGAATTGAATTTAAGTATGTCTTATCACCCCCAAATTGATGTCCAATCTGAAAGGACTATTCAAACACTCGAGGATATACTGAGAACATGCTCAACAGAATTTAAAGGTGGATGGGATCAACATCTCCCTTTAGTTGAGTTCTCTTACAACAACAGCTTCCACTCGAGCATTCAAATGCAACCCTATGAAGCTCTATATGGTAAGCAGTGTAGAAATCCAACTTATTGACATGAATCTTGTGAAATAAAGCTTCTTGGGCCTGATCTTGTGAAAGAGATGACAGAAAAGGTCCATGTCATCCAGCAACACATTAAGGCTGCTCAGAGTCGGCAAAAGAGCTATGTTGACGACCATCGAAGGGACTTGGAGTTTGATGTTGGTGAAAAGGAATTTATTTAAATTTCACCTTTCAAGAGATTCATGAGGTTTGGAAAGAAAGGGAAGATCATCCCTAGGTACATTGGACCCTATGAAATCCTTGATCGTATAGGAGCAGTGGCCTATCAGCTTGTACTTCCACCAAATCTAGCACGAATTCATGATGTCTTCCACGTATCCCTCTTGAGGAAGTACATACTTGACCCTTCACATATACTAAATCTAGAGGTGGTACAATTGGAACATGACCTCTCTTATGAGGAAAAACTGGTAGAGATCTTGGACCGTAGAGACAAGGTAGTACGCAACAAGACTACCCACCTTGTTAAGGTGTTGTGGAGGAACCACAAGTGTAAAGAAGCCATGTGGGAACTAGAGGAGTCAATGAGGTAGAAGAACCCACACCTTTTCTCTTCTGAGGGTATGAGTTAAAAATTTGGGGACAAAATTTATTAATGGGGGAAGAATGTAATGACCCAAACTTTTTAATAATATCTGTTTCCTAAATTTGTGTGTTATTTCATTTTATACTCCACAAAACTATATCATTTAATTAATGAAGTGATACCATTGGGTTTTGACTATTATATGACCATTGGTCAATATGACCGTTAGAAAATAAACTCTTAACATTATAATTATTATTTATAAATACAAGTGATCTTGGTTAATTAATACAGAAAGAAGATTCAATGGCCTCATCCAGTAGACTCGGGCCATACGAAGCACATCTGTCAGAGCTTGTGAAGGAGGTAGCATCTTTGGGTTTTGATCTGGACCAAGCCCATGTGGAGCTTCAATATGTGAAGCTTTAATAGAATCACCTAAAGGAGAAGTTCAAGCTGATAGAAATCACCACTCGAGCAATATTGTCTAAGCCTCCCCAAGATTCTATCACCATAGCACACCTTACACTTAGGTTCTATGCATGTGTTATAAGGGGCTATGTAATGAGACCTTAGTTACATTATGTAATCCTTTTGTACAAATAATTTTTTTATTTCTTATTATGTTAAATTTTTGAACTTCAAATTTCCAGATAAATATAGGATGAAGTTCCATATTATTGATAAATTTTGGAAAAAGGGGTATTTTAAAATATTCTTTGTAAACTTTAAATAATTAATAATGTGAAATGATTTTTATAAAATGGTTTTCTATAATTGTGACTGGTAAGAAATTTAGAGTCTAATAAGATCAACTAAATTTTTGGTGAATAGTAAATTATGAATAGTAATATACCCTTATGAATAGTAATGAATATTAAATTGGCCAAAAAAAATAGAAACTTAACCCATGAATGTATAAATATAATTTAGACATCTTAAAAGTGAAAAAATGGTCATAATATAAGTATTGGTATTTTTGTATGTCATAAATATTTTAATTACAATTTTACAATTAATTTATTAATTTAAAAATAAAACATTATTTTCATAAAATGTAATCATAAATTGTTAATTTATTGTCTTATGGTTATACAACAATTTTATGGGACCTTGATTACTTTTTCAGGGTGTTACAAAATAAGTTATAGTTTTAGAGTAGTTTTTCTTAATAAATAATGATTTTATTTAAAAAATAAATTAAAATATTTAGAAAATTATTTTCATAAAATGGATTTCATTTTTGAATTTATAACATCGATATTAGCTTAGGGTAAATTTTTTGGGTTTTTTTTGAAATAGTTCAATTTTCAGTGAATAGTAAAAATACAGTTTTGAGTTTCGGGTGTTTAATGAAATCATTGATGATGTAGTCATCATGTAATAAATCTGGTTGAATTTTGAATAGTAAGATATGTTATTAGGTGTCCCAAGTGTCCAATAACATGGTCAAATATCACGGGCAAGCCCATAGTTTTACAAATACAACCGATGAGGTGTCCCTTGGAAATTATTTAAATATTCCCTCACTTTTCCTATAAATACCAAGCCATTCCCTCATTCATTTCATTCCAAAATCCTCCTCAACGAATCTCTGGTCTTTTTACCTTCCAATTATTCATCCCAAGGTTCCCTCAATCCCCCAAGGTCCCAACCTTCAAGCTTTCTAAGTTACTCTTCAAGGTAAGGGAACCTTTCACCCTCCTCTTTTTAGTCATGATTTCCTTTATGTTATGTCTTCTAGTTTCCATATTCTTAGGTGGTGGTTTGTTATTATATATTTTTATTACTTTCCATTTCATGTAAAAATTATTAGAGACCCTTTCTGCTCTCATCAATCAATTTTCTGAAGTTTTAAGCGATGTCGTTTGGCTGGCGAATTTTTCGTAAAAGAAATTTCATCCTCTCTTTTCTTTCATGTTTCCTTTCCATGTGTAATTTCATTAAAATATCCATACCATGATCTTATTATGTACCCAGACTGTATTATTAATTATTTATTAGTGGTTTACCCTTGTCCCCTCTCTTTTTAATGTTTTCTAAAATGATATTATGTAGTCGTTATGCTGTAGAATTTTCGTCTCGAAACCTCTCTCTTTTTCTCAAGAAATTATCTTGTATTATTTATGTGGATACCCAATTCTATTTTCATTTATAGGGGTATTCATCAATACATAAAATTGATCTATTTTATTCTATAATTTACTTACATATAACCCTTACTCCCTTCCCATGGGTTATAAATGACAATATGATCTTATTTATAAGTACTTTTTAAACGTCACAATTTTGACATGAAGCCCATTTCTTTGATTATGTTTGGGTTATTTATAAAATGTTTGATAATTATATATGTGTATTAAATGAAAATAAATACATATTAATGGTGCACCATTATTGTTCTCCAATGCATTGGGTAAAGAATTAATCTCTAGAGATGACAAGTTTCACGATACCTTGGTGAATAACCTTGGTAATGTTTTTATGAAACCTTGGGAATGAATCTTGGTGATATGTTCATGAATTTATAAATGAAATTTTATAGCCACATATTAAATTTTTGATTCATTTTCTTTTTATTATGATATTCCTATATTTTCATTTCTCATGTCTTGTGGTTTTCATCAAGTTCTTATTGATATCACAAGTAAATTGATTCCCTTGATTTCCTTACTGGGCCTTCTACTCACCCTTTCCTTTGATGTATGTCTCCAGGTTATGATATGAAGAAATTTTACTTAGGATGAACATATGATCAAGCCTTACAAGTGGATTAGAAGAATATTCTAGGTTTTTTCATGTTTTATGTTCCTGATTTCCAAGACACTAGACTTTAAAGATCCTTTGTCTGTAAAATGAAATTAAAATTTATGTAATATAAAGGTGGGATGCCATGGTAGAAGTATCGTCCCATTTTACATCATATATATTCTTTTTTATATATCAATTTTTAATATGGTGGTTGGTTAGCCTATGAGACTGCTTATTGGCATATTAATCTGACTAGTTATTTTTGTATTTTCATAGTAGATACTTTAGATGGGGAGTGATGTTTTATAGATATATTAATTTTGTGATGCCACTTAGATTTCTGAGTGATGTAAGGGAAGTCCACTTAGAAAATATCACATCATGGGAGTCATTCTGTCTCGATAGATACAAGTGTGTATTGGATAGATGTTGTAAGGTTTGGTGTTTTTTTCTCCCTTTTTTGTGATATATCTTGTTTATGTGTATTATTTTTTTATACCAAATTCTATATAAACCTCCCTATAATCTCAATTATAGTTCAATTTGTATTTTATGGTCTCCCTAAAATCTTTTATATGGGTAGATCTGATGGTATGAACTTCCTAGAATCCTTGGGATGGGTCAATGTGGTAATATGACATCCTAAGAGTCTTAAGACGTTTTAAAATATTTGATATTCCATTATTATTAAATGTAATAATTCCTTAGGTTGTTACATCACTTCTTCAAAAAAATAGAATGGAGGATATCAAATTCCATATATTAGAAATTATTTTTAGGTATTCATCATTTTAGGTATAAATTTTTTGGTTTCACCCCTAGGAATCTCTGATTACCAACCATGAATATGAAATAACTCTTTATTTATTAAAATTTTTTATTAATACATTTTTATATCTTAAAGTTTATTGAATGAGAGTTTATTATTCTTGTTTATCATATTTGGGTTTCTTATTACCCCTTATTTTCCTATTTTATATTTTCATTTATTTAGGGCATTTAACAAAAGAATTAATATGTTTCAAATAATAGTTATTATTGAAATTTATTGCTTGAGACTGATCCCTCATCTCTTTTATAGACAACTATCATTATCATCAGCTTTATCTCAAAAATAGTTATTGAATTTTGTGGCTTGAGATTCATCCTGTGAATCTTTTATTTTTCTTGTACAACTATGAGAAGTAGTCATCCCATGGATTACTACCACTTGGAGTATTTTATGCAACATAGGTTCATATGTATAAGAGATGTAGGATGTGTCTCAAACAACAAAATGAAATGATAAATGTTTGGGAGATGAGTTGATGAGCATGACAGTTGTCTAGATTTCAAATTTGAATTAATTTAGAGTATGACACCTACCATAGTGGATTAATTATTTTTTAAAATTAAATAGATAATTTTCTTCAAAGAATACTGAAATTCTTTGAAAAAGTCAAATGTTGGGTTTCTTATATTATAATTTTCTATAACTTTCACCTTTGATAATGAATATCTTATGTGTATTTATTTATTTATTATGGAAAATTAATATTTTATGAACCCAATGGGATGGATGTGAATTGAGAATGTATGTACACTAATCATTTGACAAAAGAGTATGAAGATAGCGTTAAAGAGTTCATCAAGTTTGTAAGAGAGCATGCATATGACAATTCCCAAATCCTTTATCTCTGTTTATGTTGTTGTTATTCAAGAAAAATTATTCTGGAAGAGTTATAAGAACATTTTATTTTTCATGGAATAGATTAGAGATATAAATGTTGGACAAAACATGGGGAAAACTGAACATGAACACAAATTGGGGTGATACTATAGTTTATGGATCATTTGATATGAACACCAGTGTAAATGATGATAGAGATTACATGGAAGAAATTACAATGGAAATTGAAGATGTAATTTTTGATTGTACAAAAAAAATTGAAAAGTTAAATAGATAATCCAAGAGACGATTATATACTAGTTGTACTAAATACACAACATTTTCCGCTGTATTGAAGTTATATAATATAAAATCTAGCAGTGGATAGAGTGACACCAGCTTTACAGAACTACTTGGACTCCAAAATGATATTCTACCAAAAGAAAATGAACTACCATTTAGAAAATATTATGCTAAATAAATTCTACATTCAGTGGTCATGATCTCTAAAAAAATACACACTTTTCCAAATTATTACATATTATTTCTCAAGGACCATGAATCACTCATAAAATTCCCTTAAGTGTGGTGCAGATCGATACAAGAAAAATGAATCAAGTCCTTTAAAATATTTATTGTACTTTCCTATCATTCCATGGTTTAGAAGACTATATGGATGTCAAGAAACCATGATACAATTGACATGGCATGAAAATAAAATAATTAAATATGGGAACCTATGTCATCCAATAGATTCTCATTAATGGGATAAAATTGATTACGAGTATCCTGAATTTGGAAATGATCCAAGAAACTTTCATCTTGCATTATCTACTGATGGAATAAATACTTTTGGTGTATATAGTAGTACTCACAGTACATGGCCCATCATGTTTTTAATTAAAACTTGTCTCCATGGTTATGTATGAAGCAAAAATACATTATGTTGTCTCGGCTTATATTGAGACCAAAGAAACCTGGTAATGATATTGATGTTTATTTTGCTTCATTGATTGAGGATCTAAAATTTATGTAGGATACATGTGTTAAAATATATGATTCTCATATAAGTGAATAATTAAAATTGAGGGCCATGTTTTATGGGATGATAAATGACTTCCCATCTTATAGAAATTTACCAAGCAATAGCATTAAAGGAATTTTGGGGAGTCCCAATTGTAAAAATCACACATACTTAGTTTGGATGAAATATTCCTTGAATATTTTTTTTAGGACATCGTAAATTTTTACCTCGAAGACATAAATACCGATCTTGGAAGATAGCATTCAATGAGAATATTGAACAAGGTACAATTCCATCTTCAGTAATAGGTGATTGACTATATAGTAAAGTACAAGATATTGAAACTACTTTCAATAAACTATTTTTGAAAAACCTCAAAAAATTAGGTTGGAAAAATATATCAATTTTGAATTATCATATTGGAATTATTTTTATGTAATACATTTTCTTGATGCCATAAATATAGAAAAAAATGTATTTGATAGTGTTATTTGTATGTTACTAAATGTTCCTAGAAAAATGAAAGATGAAATCAAGGATAGGTTGGACATTATTAAAATTGGGATAAGGGAAGAGTTGGCACTAGTGAAGGGTAAAAGGTGGAATTTTCTTCCTCCAATAGATTACACTCTATCTAGATCAGAAAATTTTCAATTATTTCTTTTATAGAATAGTGTAAAAGTTCCATAGAGGTATTCATAAAATATTAATATTGTCATTTAAATGAATAATTTGAAGTTATAAGGACTAAAATATCATGAATTTCATCTTTTGATGCAAGATTTAGTTTATGTTTCTTTCCAATGAATTCTGCCTCAAAATTTATGGCATACATTAAACAAACTCTGGTTATTTTTCAAATCCATGTGATGTAAATATATAGACCTTATAGAGTTTCCAATCATTAATTAGGAGGTTGTAGTAATATTATGTGAAATAGATATGTTCTTACCACTATCATTCTTTGATATAATTTTCCACCTAATGGTTCACTTAGTTAGAGAGGTTCAACTATGTGGTCCTGTCTATTATAGATAGTTGTACCCCATTAAATTGTATAGGAATATATTTAAATAGTATGTAAAGAAACAAATTCATCCAGAAGTTTGTATTACAGAACAATATATTGGTGAAGAATATATTTAATTCTATACTGATTACCTAGCATATGTTGATATAATCGGTCTCCCAAAGTTTCTTCATAGTGAATGCCTTATGGGTGAAGTGATTTCTGGAAGAGATATTGTTAAAATTACCTTGATATAGTGGGATAAGTTGTACCTTTATATTTTACATAATAGTGAAAATGTTGATTCATACATCAAATCCCACAAATAAATTCTTAGATATTTTAATCCATCAAGTGTTAAAGGAAAGATATCAAATATACATAATCAACAATTTATATAATGGTTCTGAGATCAAATTTATAAGTAGTTATCTAAAAATATGAATATAATTATTGAATGACTACAATGGATATCTAGGGGACTGAATGAAAATATTATATCTTATACTGGTTTTTTAATCAATGGTTATACGTTCTATAAAAAAAGCATAATGAATAAAGTATGATGCAAAAAAGTGGTGTTACTCTTTTGGTTGAAGCAATGCCCATATCTTGTTATAAGGATAGAAATCCAATTTATGAAAATATGTCATATTTTGGCATTATCAAAAAGATATACAAGTTTCATTATACAACATTTCAAGTTCTGATTTTCTATTGCAAATGGTTTGACAATATGAGTGTTGTGAAATTTAATGAAATGGGCTTCATGAAGGTGAATTTCAGTGTGGAATTGGAAAATATGAGTCGTTTATAATGGAATCACAGTAAGTGTAAGTATTTTATGTATCATATATAGAAAACAATAATCGGTCGATTATCTTACTAGAGACTAAAACAGATTTCAGATCGGATTAAAATTCAATCAAGGATGAGCCTTTCATTGGGAGTTCATAATCAGTTCATAGTGGTCCCAATGTAGAAAATGTATTATATGTTAGAGGGGACCACAAAGAGGGAATTTGTATTCTCAATAGAGGAACCAAATCAATAAAACGTTTGAAAAAGAGAGATTTCATTGAGAAGGTAAGAGTGTTTTTCAATATTCTATGTTTTTCCTTATAAAATTATATATTCTCTACTTCATTAACATAAACTAAATTAAATTTTTTACCACTATGAAGAAAATGTATTCTATACATGATGATGTTAACAATCCCTAAAAATAAAAAACTATATTGAAGAAAACACTTTGGGAAAATTTAAAGTTAATGTTACGATATACTTTATCTATTTTATAAAAAAATTATATAATGGAATATTGATTTACTTTACATTATTACTTATAGAGTTCATTTATTTTAGATGATGTCTATCCATATTTCATTCCTTCAAAAGAATATTAATGACATTGTCACTACTCAATCATAAGGGTAATCTTGATGTTTTCACAATATAATCATTTTCCACAAAACTAATTTATGATTTCCTATTTATGTTTAATTTATTTATTTTCAATATTACACACATAATAATTGTTTTCTTATATAGTTGGATTATTTTGTTCGAGTTGGGGTGGTCTTTCCATCTTTCATTCATTTCTACACCAAAACTTCCATATACATCTTCTCCCTTAAAACATTTTCAACCCTACAGTGTCAACATTTATCACTTTCCTTAAAGTTCCCTCCACTACTTAATCATAGAGGTAATATTGATGTTTTTACAATAAAATAATTATCCATATAATTACTGTATTGTTTATATTTATTTTTAATTTATTTATTTTTATTATTACTCACATAATAATTTTTTTCTTATATAGATGGATTATTTTGTTTGATTTTGGGTGGTTTGTCCATATTTTGTGTCTTTCTACACCAAAACTTCCATAGACTTTTTCTCCCTCAAAACCTTTTCACCCCTACAGTGTTGGAATTTATCACTTTCCTTCAAGTTCCCTCCACTTCTCAATCATAGAGGCAATATTAATATTTTCACATTAAAATCATTGCCCATAGAATTAATGTATTCTTTCATATTTATGTTTTATTTATTCACTTTTAGTATTACTCATATAACAATTGTTTTCTTATATAGGTGGATTCCTTTTTTTGAGTTGGGGTGGTTTGTTCGAAGCTTCTCATGATCATGAGAGATTAGACTTGGATCCTATAACTGAGATAATGACAACAAGGAATTTCATCAAGAATATATACAATCTTCATGAAAAGGTGAATCCCTACTACTTATTTAATTAATTTTATCATCATTTTATCTATTATTTGTAATTTAATTTCATTATAATTTTTATCTAATACTTATTTAGTTTTTTTCATAGATATTTCATGAATTCATATTTATTTGATGTTCTTAACTAAAAAACATTTCTTTTTGAAATATAGTATATTAGAGGAAGCTTATGGGGTCATTGTAGAGACTTCTTATGATATAATGGGCACATGAGCTACCTCTACTCTTTTGTATTTCAATACAAAGAAAGGTTTTTCATCTAAGAACATCGATTCAATATATATATTAGGACATTCGATAAAGAAATGAAATGAAAATAGTTATAACATTAGCAGTTAGGATTTTTTGAGACTTTGGGATGTGTAGGAATCAGCCGCACCTCAATCAGACACACAGTGTGACTGGTATGACTCCAAGTGCTTCTTTTTATTTAAAATTGACATGAATTTTAGTAAAAAGGACAACTAGCATACTCAAAACATAAAAAACATATTCAAATTGTTTTTATACTTTTGTAAAATGATCTATAAGTCATTTTTGATGTATAGGAATTAGTCATACCTCAATCTGATACACGATGTGCCCAGTATGACTCAATTTATCCGTTATCAGTTTAAAATCAATTTTTTTTTCAAAAAGTTTCACTCAATGAAAATAAAGAAAACACACATTTATTTTCTTGATAATTTAGTAAATAAATTCATAAGTTATTTTTTATATATAAGAATTGGTCTCACATAAAACTGATACATGATGTGATCGGTATGAGGCAAAGTGCGTTCCTCGAGTTTAAAATGACATTTAAGTAAAAAAGTAAAGTAACGTACAGAAAACTGAGAGAATTCATTAGTATTATTTTGATACTTTAATAAAATGATGAATAAGTAATTCGAGATATGTAAGAATCATCTTCACTTCAATCTAATGCACAGTATGACCGGTATGACTCAAATTATGTCTTGTTATTTAAAATTTACATCAATTTTAATAAAATAGAAAACTGACCTACTCAAAACTGAGAAAACATATTTGGATTATTTTTGATACTTTACAAAAATTATCCATAAGTTATTTGTAACATGTAGTATCATCTGAAAATCAATCTATACAAGATGTACCGGGTATGACTCAAAGTGTCTATTATAAGTTTAAAATCAACATTTTAGTTCAAAAAGTGTCACCCATTGAGAATTTATCAAATGCACTCATAATTTATTGATAATTTAAGATAATGACTAATATGTAATTTTTAATGTGTATGAATTAGTTTCAAGTCAAACTGATACATGATGTGATCAGTGTGAGTTAAAGTATGTGTTTCTAGTTTAAAATGACATTTTAGTAAGAAATAAAAGTGACACACTAAAACCCAAGAAAACGAATTCAAATTTTTTTGATGCATTGGTAAATTGATCCATAATTAATTTGAGAAGTGTAATAATCATCCTCACTTAAATTTGATGCATGGTGTTGCCGTTATGACTCAAAGTGGGTATTTTATTTAAAATTGACATCAATTTTAGTAAAATGGACAACTGACCTACTCGAAACTGAAAAAATGCATTCGTATTGTTTTGATACTTTAGTACAATGATCCATAAGTAATTTTTTATTTTTAGGATCAACCAAACCTAAATTTGATATATGATGTTCCTAGTATGACTAAAAGTGTCTGTTGTCAGTTTAAAATCAACATTTTTGTTCAAAAAGTGTCACTCACTGAGAACCAATCAAATGCGCTCATATTTTATTGAAAATTTAGTAAAATTATTCATAAGTAATTTTTGACATTTATTAATTGGTTTTAAATCAAACTGATACATGATGTAATCAGTATGAGTTAAAGTGTATGTTTCTAGTTTAAAATTACATTTGAGTAAAAAATACAAGTGACATACTCAAAACCAATAAAACACATTCGGATTGTTTTGATACTTAAGACAAATGATCCATAAGTCATTTAAGACATTTAGGAATCATCTTCACCACAATCCTACACATGGTGTGACCTGTATGACTCCAAGTGACACTTTTTATTTAAAATTGACATGAATTTTAGTAAAATGAAAAATTAGCCTACTCAAAACCAAGAAAACACATTCAAATTGGGTTGATGATTTACAAAAATTATCTGTAAGTAATTTTTGACATTTGGGAATCAGTTGTACCTCAATCAAACACACTATGTTCCTGGTGTGACTCAAATTGTCTATTATCGGTTTAAAATCAGCATTTTAGTTCAAAAAGTGTCACTAACTGAAAACATATCAAACATGCTCATATTTTCTTGATAATTTAAGGAAACAATTCATAATTCATTTTTTATGTGTAAGAATAGGTATCACATCAAACTGATACATGATGTAATTGGTATGATTAAAAGTGTGTGTTTCTAGTTTAAAATGACATTTTAGTAAAAAAAAGTCAAGTGACATAATCAAAACCAAGAAAATTCATTATGATTATTTTGATACTTGATGAAAAAGATTCATAAGTCATTTGAGACATATATAAATTAGTCACACAACAATCCAATACAAATTGTTCCTAGTATAACTCAATGTTTAGTTTAAAATTAACACTTTCTGTTAATTTATTTTGTTATATTATTACTAATATAAGAATTGTTATCTTATACAGGCATGTTCTTTTTCCCTAGCAGGGGTTGCTTGTTCAGAAATAGAATGATTCCGGGTCAGGATCAAAATAAAAAAGGAGCATTTATGTTTTTTAATGTATGTAATGTTTTTTACTTATATGATTGTATAAAAAAATGTTTTAAATGTCTATATACTATTTTTTTTCTTGTATTTTCGTTTTAAATATCATTTAATTTATATTTTTTATTGGTACTTGATTTTGGTGATATCGGGTGGTATTTCTAGTGTTGTGGTGTGTTGTTACAATAAATTTCAATGGTGCTATAGTGTGCTGTAATTGTACACTACAGTATTCCCCATTATTAGTGATTTTGAAAACATTGATAAATGGGTCCATTATCAACTCTTTTGAAAGCACTGATAAATTGGTCCTTCTTCAACAATTTTGAGAGCACTTATAAATTGGTCCTTTATCAAAAAAATTTCAAGAATTGAAATTTTTTTCCTTTATCAGCACTTTTAAAAATGATGATAAAGTTACCCTTTATAGGTGATAAATAAAATCACTAATAAAGGAACCTTTTATCAGTTCTTTTCAAAGTGTTGATAAAGGGCCCATTTATCAGTGAATTTTTATTCCTGATAAAAGACAGGGCTTTAAATATATTTCCGGTAGTTAGTGCTTCTCTAGTGCTAATAAAGACCATTTTTAGCGCCCTTAAATTCCTATTTTGTAGTAGTGTCTTATTCCTTTGGATTTATGAATGTGAGGAGAATTTCATGGATCTGAATATAAGGTTGATCAGTGCACCTTTCCTCACACTACCTTATAGTGGAGAAGTATTTTTAATCTATAGTGATGCATCCAAAAAGGTAAAATCATGTGTTCTCATGTAGAATGGTATGGTGATAGATTATGTCTCAGGATAATTGAAGGTTCATGGGAAAAATTACCCAACTCGGGATTTGGAGTTTTTTGTGGAAATTTTTGAATGGAAGCATTATCTTTATATGTAAAGGTGTGAGATATATGATGATCAAAAAAGTTTAAATTATATACCCACATAGAAGGAGTTGAATATGAACTATAGAAGATAGTTGGAGTTGATCAATGATTATGACTACTCAATACACTCCCACCCTGGGAAGGTGAACAAGGTGGAAGATGCTTTGAGTCTAAATGATCATGCTATATTATCCATAATGAGGATCACCAAAGATCTAATATTTATGGATTTAAAAAATATCGATCTTATAATCTTGAAGGAATGGGAGAATTATTATCTTTCTCAATTGAGTGTTCAACCATATATCCAAGTTAAGATTAAAGAGGCATATAAGGAAGATGTGGAACTCCAAAATAAACTTAATGGGGTGCTCAGAAGAAACCGATGGGCTGGGGATTTTCAAATTTTCATCATCAGGATGATGGAACTTGTCATCTCCGACTATCTAATCCCCGGTACAGTCTGAGGATCTTGAGTAAATTAAAAGAATAAATAAAATAAAACTAAAAACATACCCATTCATATATGAATTTTTTCTCAACTTCAACTCATCACTGATGATATTTTCTTGAAGGATCCATAGAAGGATCCCTCTATATCATCCACACACACATCAAAAAAAATTCAGAGTATTGATTGTCAAATTCTAGGTGTTATCACGATGATCCAATGATTCCCTTGATGTCCCAAAAATCACCATGATCCTCTACCTTCAATTCATGAAGGTCTTCTTGAATCATCACACAAAGATAGGGTATCTCTATCTATAAAATAGGAGGATATAGTGGCTCTCATTCAAGAATGAATGAATAGTCTATTGGGAGAGATCCTATCTCTATTTATAATGGATGATGAAGATACCTGAAAGGGTTTCCTGTCCCCCGTTTATTTATCATCCACTAAATAAATAATTATGTAAAACTAAACTACATCAAAATTATTTATTATTTTTTATCACATACTTATAATATATAAAACATATATTACGTGATAAAACTAGAGTGATTAACATGACTCATAATTCCTGCTTAATATTAAATGAACCTAGAATATTAAAATAGTATTCATTTAATATTTTCTCATATTTACTTAACTTGTAAATATTATTAATAAATAAGTTCAATACCAATTATTATTTACTCAAATAATCTGAATTTATTTATTTATCGATGATTTATAACTTGGAAAATAATCAGACCCCGTGGTAGGGACCACCAAATATGATATACTTATTCGGATGAATAGGGTGGATTCTTGAATATGCTATTTTGTGTGGCCCTCTAGGCCCTTATCTCGATAGTAGTCAATAAAATCCATAGACCTAGACTAGATTCAAGTAACCCATCAAGGCCCCTAAATAGATAAGGATATTCATAGCAATAGCTACCAACCTATGAACATGCACTATGTACTATAATATTTTTGTCTTTAATATCTCAAAAAGTAGGACACACACTTATGTCATCACCCTTTTCTTACTTTATTATTTGTTGATCTAAATGAATGGATTTACCTTTAAACTACATGTACAAGGATTTATAAAGGTACTACCATCCTGATCAAAAAGGCCCGATATATATTACTTCCAAAACCCAGAAATGAAAAATTCTTTATTGATCATTCAACCAATGTCATACCACAAATGACGTACCCAACACAAGCCACCATGATTTCAATATCATGGTTTTTGACTTCCATCAAAGTATGTGATCAAATGGAACACATTGATAATGATCTCAAGTTAGGATACTAATACACATGTTCGTAGATAGGAACAACCAATAACACCCAAAACATGTGGTTATCCTATAGGAGGGTCTATCCTCATGATCTCATTACTATATATCACTAAGTGTGAACTTCATGATAATAATTATCAATGTTTATGAGCCCCCAGCACCTGATATTCAAACATCTACTATGTCCAGTCAGTAAGATGTATCCAGACAATAATAACTTTGTTTAAGATTAATTTCATAGTATCTTGAGGTTCTCATTATAGAATGGGATATGTTATAACTTTTTTATATGAAAGTTGATCTATGGACATTACCATTGAATAATGGATGTATAAATATCTACACTATAATGATAAGTATACATCTTGTATATCTAATTGTATACATGATATGGTAATAAAAAAGTACTACATAGTTGGGTCGAGGGAACCCACTATTTCAACACAAAAGAGGTTGAGAAATTTTCATGAGTTTGGTCTTGATCATGATTGGATGATAAGGTTCAGGAACTATATATGTGTTCTGTCTATATCTGATTTTAAGAATGAGATATTAATTGATGCTCATAGTTCTTCATTATCTATTCATACTAGGAGTAAAAATATGTATAGATATTTGAAAGAGTATTTATATTAGGGTTACAGTAAGAGAGATATTATAGATTTTGTATCTCGGTGTTTGGTATGATAGAAAGTTAAGGTTTAGAGACAAAAGTCTAAGTGGATGTTATAACCATTACCCATACCAAAATGGAAATGGGAAAACATCACCATGGATTTTATTATTGGACTCCCCAAAACATCTAAAAGGAATAATTATATTTGGGTTATAGTCAGTCACCTTACAAAGTCAGCACACTTTATTACCATTATAGAATACTTATATCTTGATCATCTTGAAATAATATACATTAAGGAAGTGGTAATATTAAATGGAGTACCACATTTTATTGAATCTAATCAGGATCTATGGATTACCTAAAATGTATGGATAAGTATTTAATAGGTACTTGATATAGAGATAAGATTTAGCACTGTATATCATCCTCATATATATGGTCAGTTTGATTGAAAAATTCAAACCCTAGAGGATATTTTGAGATCTTGTGTGTTTGGTATCAATACCTTCCTCGGGTTGAGTTTTTTTATAATAATATCTTTCACTCGAGCATTCAAATGTCTACTTATGAATCCCTCTATGGAAATAAGTTTATAACTCCAATGTGATAGAATTAGGTTGGATAAATAAATATATTGGTGCCTAAGAATGATAAATAAATGGAATATGATGTTATATCTATTTAGAAACACATCAAGGTAGATCATATTCGGCTGAAAAGTTAGGTTGAAAATCATCAATGTGATCTATAATTTGAAGTAGGTGACAAGGTATTCC
Organism: Viscum album; assembly: GCA_963277665.1. Taxonomy (NCBI): domain Eukaryota; kingdom Viridiplantae; phylum Streptophyta; class Magnoliopsida; order Santalales; family Viscaceae; genus Viscum; species Viscum album. Next base: position 1,764,620,336 of record OY728121.1, on the reverse strand, counting down.
TATAAATATCTACATGGAAGAATATTATGATGTTTGGAAAGAATGGAAATTTAAACCCTTAATACATTGATCCTTTTGATATTCTTGATCATTTTAGGATATTAGGTTATTATTTTGTGCTACCACCAAATGTCTCTTAAGTTCATGATGTGTTCCATATCTCTCTCATGAGGAAGTACATACCTGAACCTTCACATGTAATGAGATAAATATTTTTACCCCTGTATAAAGGTATTTATTTTAAGGAACATATAGTGGAGATTACAAATTATAGAGAGAAAGTTTTGTGAAACAAGACCAATCCCCTGATCAATGTTTTGTGGCGAAACAACCAATTTAAAGAATCTACATGGGAACCTAAGGAAATTGTGACACAAAATTATCCTAATTTTTTTATTACAGAGTGATGAATTTTGAGGGAGAAATTAATTTTAAGGGGTTCATAATATAACACCATGAGTTCTTATGAATTATTTTTTAAAAATAAATTAATTTCTTTGATATCTTTTGTTACATGCAACACCGAGTTTTAACAAAAAGTGATATATTATTAATATTATTATCTAAAGATGAATGTTATAACCTAAAAATTAATCTTAGTGGTATGAATAGTAATAAATAATTTTTAAATATTAATTATAATATTTTTACATAAATAAATCATACTGATAAAAATTACTTGATTTTTTGTAAAGTCTTCATATGCTTCGAAAATACTATTTTCTAAAAAAATGTTTTTATTGCATTTTTTAAAAAACTAATAAAAGTAATTTTTACCAATTTTAGAAAATTAATTGAAAAAATAAAGTTATTTTTTGAAATATACATGTCAAAATTATATTAGAGTGAATTTTTCAAATTTTTCTGAAAAGATTATTTTTTCATTGAATAATGAAAAATACTGGTTTTGATAAAGAATTGTCTTTTCATTTAAAAAAATTAAAAACATAAAAAATATTTAAATATGATTCTAAAAGTAAAATTAGTTCAATAATATATTTATTAATCCAATATATGTTTTTTTAATCAAATACATATTGAATTGAGAAATTAAACTTTCTATACTTATGAGAATTTCTCTATGAAACACTATTTTTTCATCGCTTCTACGGGTTTAATTTTAAATTAAATTCTACCACTTCTATAAATTTCATTTTTGAAATATGGTTAAAATACTTGGAATCATCATAAATTATATTTTATAATATGTTAAAATTAATTTTTTAACAATATAAACAGTAAAATCAGTAAAAAAATAATTATCGCACTTAAGGAGAAAATCGGTTTATTAGGGGTTAAACTAAAAAGATAAGGGGTAAAATGGCCTATAAAATTTTACAAAACCAATTTTATAGCCATATTTATACTTTATCACCTATAAGGTTTGATAATGGACCATTTTGAATCCTTTTCACATGATAAAAACATGAGTACGTATTTTTATTTTCAAAAATACCAAGTGTATCCTCTCCCCCACTTATAAAAGGCCACCCCCTCTCCTCTCCTCTTTACACTTAAAAAAACCTTTGGTTAGGAAAATACATACCAAAATAAATTACTTAATTCCCTAATTTCATTATATAAGTATTATATTGATTATAAATCCAACCTAGGAAGAATTTTAGTGCAAACCAAAGCAGGGTGCTCGAATAAGAGGTAAGATTCTTCAATGAGAAATATTATTTTATTTATTCATTCACCTCATTAAAATATTATTAACCAAGTTAATATAATAAATTTAGTATATTATATATAATTATATGTTATTATGTTATAGTCATGACCTGTATAAATCTCTTCTTCCCTCAAATGGGAAACAAAAATATCGCTCATGTGTACGGCAGACTAACGCCTCACAAACCGATGTGACACATTTTCCGTAAACACATCTCAAGGTTAGGTATGATGATGTATATAATGTATATATATGATATTTATAAAATAAGTAAACTTATATAAATTTATTATAACACATACCTTTTCAATTTCTATTTCTTGGTGGATACGATAATGTTGTTCATGTGTATAGCGGACTACCTCCTAGCAAAGCGATGTGATTCGTTTTTCACTAAAACATTGTATGGAATGTAATTAGGGTAAATTTAAGGAATATAAGTTATATATATTAAATAAAAATTATTCTTGAAAATTAATATATTAATTACATTCCTTTAATTTTATCAACTGGGAAAATCGAAACAACGTTCATGCATACGTACAGCATACCGTCTCCATGAACGGTGTATTTAATTTTCTTTATCTAACTTTAATGGATTACTATAAATACATATATAATGAATATATATGATATTTATATCATATTTAAAATTATGGTAATGTTAAAACCAGGATTAAAGTGAAAGGACAAAAAATACAAAACCAAAACATGTGTGAAAAACAAAGGAGATATTACACAAAATGTAATTTTAACAAGTAATTGTTAATAAATGGGTAATAAAAGGGTATAAGTACATTATATATAACATTATATATATTATTATAGTCCTTTAGTATATTTATAATAAATTTATATTTATTATATAGTATAATATAATTCTTTCTAGGTAAGATGAACTCAAGGTAAGTTATTTTTGGGTCACTTTTTACTTCTATGAGACACATGCCATATTCACCGCCAATTTATTTTATGTGGTGTATATACTTCCCATAAATATATTTTATGATTATTATCCTAAAAATTATTGGGATTTATATATCCATTTTATGATTTATCTTTTATGGGGTTTATAATTAAAAAGTTACCAATCGGTAAGGAATGTTTGTCCCAATTTGCATTCTTTGAGACATATGTTGTGTTATGCATCTATATTATTTTATAAGGTGTATATAATTACCATATGACATGTAAAATCATGAATTTTTTTACTCTCATGATATTTTAAATTTCATTTAATTTTATTCTTTTGTGGGGATTACAATTCAAAGTTACCAAAGTCATAAGGGTTTTATGATACAATCACATCGTTTATCAATATTGTTTATGTTTAAGCATATTATGTTGAGATATTGTGATAAATTTCTAAATAAATAAAATAATTTTATTCTAAAATGTTTAAGTCATGAGAATATATGTTTTCCTTCATTTTCCCCTCTTTATGTACTTAATATTTCAAAAGAATTTTTTTAAGAAAAATCTTCTTTATTCCTATCTTCGATCAAAAACCCATTTTACTTCAATGACCATGTTTTCTAAAAATGTTTTAAAAAAATTAACATTCTTAAAATGATTTATTAAAGAAATTTTTACCAATGTTTTAATTTTTACAAAAAAAGTTTTAATGGAATATTCATGTTGTTTTCCAAATAATTCATGTTTGGATTTTATCAAAAATGTGAACGTAATATTATATTTTAACATGTATGGAATGTATTAAATTTTCCACTATCATGAATACTAAATGGTTTAAAGATAGAATTATAAGTTAAAAGTTTTATTTTCAAAGAAAATTTCTTTCCACAATATTTTATGAATTTTTAGTTTTAAAAATTGATTTTCAAAGTGGAAAGGGTATTTTCCTCAAGAAATTATTTAAATTATTTTTAAAGGTTATTTAGAAGTTTCCAAGTATATATTCAAAGAAAATTATTTTGAAATTTCTTTATGTTTAAAAAAGTTTTTTTAAATGTGTCAAAGATATTTTCCTCAATAAATGTTCCAAATGATCTTTCAAAATCATTTTTCATCTAAGATGACATCCTTTGATGTTATTTATGATTTACTTGGGATAAGATTGAATGATACCATCTGTGTTATTTCTATGGATGGTTAATGTTTATGTTGATGAAATTTTTATGAAATCAATTTATTTTTCTTGGGTTATGCTATGGTGAATTGATGAAATTTTTATGAAACCTTTTTTCTTTATACAGGTTATAATGTGATGATATGTTGAATGTTTTATGATATTTTGGGACATATAAGCATGGTTTTCATTATGAGATGGATGATTCCTATATATATCTCAAATACATTAGGTAAATCTTTATGTCTCATGATATAACAATGGGAAACAAGTTGAAGGTATTGATCCACTATTGGAAATAGGTGTTTCCTGATCCATAATGGGAAACAGGTGATGAGTCTTGTTCCACTGTGCTGATGGTCTTGGTAGTTAACCTTGAAATATGAAATTTTCTTCGATATTTATTATGGTGCCACACTTTTATGACACGCGCTTAGGGTTCATGATTGATTTATGATGATTTCTCATTCTTATCGCCCATGTTTTTTAAAATGATAAAAAAAATCCATGACTCAAGTTTATGATTTATAACAGGTTTGGTATGAAGTTCCTAGGTTATGTTCATGATCACATACCCTTATTATTATCATATGATTTCATATGATCATAGATTTATATCTCCTATGTTTACCCTTACTGAGTATCTGATCTCACCCCTTTTTATATTTACTTCCCAAAGTTATGAATAAATGTTTAGGTAGGGTATGTCTAAGAGGAGTTCTATGTGAGAAGATCTTTTTCATATATGTTGAAGATAATTCATGAAATAATAAGATTGTGTTTCTAGTCTCCAAATACACTAAACTATTATGGTCATCATGCATGTGTTTATAAAATGTATTGAATATTCATTAAAAAATATGTGATATTTTTTTATGAAAAGCATGGGTCTTTATATCCCACAAGATCAACACTCCAGTTGAGGTTGATCACACTAAGAATGGGGGTGTTTGGTATTGCCACACTAATGTAAGAGTATGGTGTTATCATCACTAGGGGAAAAGACAATATTCCTCCATAGATACTTTTTCCACCACTTTTATTGTGTGAACTACCCCAAGAATTCTTCCTACTACCTGAAGACCCACCAATGGTCCTCCCAATAATAGTTGTCTATCCAAAACACCTTCCCTCTCCCAAATTACTCTCAATGATAATAGATTATTTCACAACCTCAAAAAAGGATGTAATATGAAAAACATTCACCTAAACTTTAATCTCATATTGTAATCTGTCATCTAAGTGTCTCATTCGGGTTACCTCATCTCCCATAATCTTAGGTTAAAATCATTGTACACATGTAAAGTTATTATAATAGTTAATGACAGAATCATTCCCCTATATAAGATACATAAATTCATTTTCCATGTTAGCTCTCAACATCTATAGATATAAATAATTAAGAAAATGGGTCTCAAATTCCTTTCAGGACAACCCCGCATGTTGATCTATATATATTGAAATGCCCTACCATTGCTTCACAGATCACTGATGAATATATAAACCTAACTTTACTCTCCTATGTTAAGGTGTCTCAAGGTGATAAAAAATAGTCCTGACAGAATCGATCCAGTACTCAGCTTCTTGGGGACCACCCTCTCGAATAAATATCGATAGATGTTATAGCTAGAAATCTATTTTAAACTTAGACACCATGGTTTCAGGTTGTGGATCCTCTATCCCCATATCCTTCACTACTCAAATTAAGCTCACATAGAGATGATCATCCATTACATTCTCTAGTATTGTATGAGTTGTTGGACCAATTACCCCAGGGGTGTTCTCATAACTATCCACCTAGTTTTCAACTAGAGGTCTTCAAGGAGGCATATGTCTACAATGTAAAATTCATTCCTTAGAAAAATTACCATAAAAATTCTTAATATCATAGTTTAGGGAAAGAGATAATAGTAATACCACCCTGGTACCCTCTATATCCCATAGCATATGATACTTATAACTCAAGAACTCTTACTAGCCCCATCTACCCATACATAAGGTCAACATCATATGTAAAAGGACAACATCATACACAAAATATCCATAGAATCATATTTTTTTTAATTTTTTAAAACAAAATATCCCAACCAAGGACAAGTTAAATGAAATTTAAATTAAAAGTTATAGAGTAAAATATTTTATAAGTTTTAATTTTAATTTTTTATAACTGATACCTCTTATTAATAAAGATAAATAATCACAATATACACTTTTATCCATTTACTTAACTGGAAATTTTTAATAATTGTGGATTATTTAGATGAAATATCAATTTCAAGTTATAGAGGAAAACACTTTATAAGTTTTAATTGGAATTTTATTTAGCTAACTCATAGTAATAAATTAAGTAAGAAATTGCGTAATATTTTCTTACCCATTTAGGGAATCAGTTAAGTAATATTCCACCATACATTTATATGTGAGATCTCCATATAAATATTTGGAGACACTTTAAATAATTGATCATATACCATATTCTCATACCAAACTAAAATCAATCAATATATTATAAATCCCAAAGGATTGAGTTATATTTTTTGATAATAAGTGTGTTGTATTTGTTGAAAAGAGTATTTTTTACAAGAGAAGATAATGTCCATATGATTATTGAAAATAATCTAGATTTATTGTTAATTGGATTTATTGACAAGGCATCTTGACTATTTTTTTGTCAGATATATTATCCACAAAAAGTATGAATGAAATTATGAAGTCAATTTGGAAGTTAAGGTAATGGAAGAGCATTTCACTAGAGTGAAACATGACCAACTAAATAATACCATGTTGTAGTGTAGGTCGTGGTGCATGTTGCAAGGGAGACTTCCATGGGGTCTACCTATAGTATAGGGTTTTTTGAGAAGAAACTTTCCAACATGGGAAACTGTAAAGATTCAACACCATAGTATCCCCTATGGTAGATTTCTAGAGAACCTATAAAAAATGGACAACGCAAGTTGTTTATGAAGGATTTAATTCCTGCACTTGTTTTGAGATGATGTAGACATGTTTTCCAAAGGTAGTCATTCACTTGTATTTTTTCAATGAAATCTTATAAAATAGTTGGTCAAGTGGATGGGATATCGGTCTCATCACAAGTTTTTGGGGGTAATTATTTCCTACTCTGGGATTCTCTTATAAATTTATGACATATTCATGAATCATTTATTAAATCCAAGATATGGAATAGGTAACCACTATATTAATAATAAATTATTATCATGTATTAATTTTAGAATCATCTATATGAATATGAGGTTCATCATAAATGGATACATAAGTATGTATATAAGGTTTTCCATAGATGATACCCTTTTGTATGAGGATTAGAGATGATGTTGGTTTTTAATCCATGTAGTAGAGCACTATGGAATTTATCATCATCCAAGGATATGGGAGTTGTTTTTATGTCGAGATCAGGTCCATAATATAGGATTCCTACATATCCTTGTGAAAGGAATCATACCCATGTAGTTTTATTCTAATTAATGGGACACATCATACCTTTTAAGGTCTTGTGATGGGGACTAAATCATGTAGTTTAACTTCATGAAACAAATATTTCTAGGTGAAAGGTTCCTATTCAAGGATGGTGTAGAAATTACACTGAAGTGTCCCAAGATACTTGGAAGGGATGTGTCCTCCCATGAAAAATGTGACCCTATTAAGGATATAGCCCATAGAAGATTAAGGTGGGTTTTTAATGATAGGTTTGGACCTCAGGGAGGCTTCTTACATATCCCATTTAGAAGGGAATAAAATCCCAAATAGTTTTAAATGGTAGGGCTTACACCTATGGAGGAGGCTCAATTTTTTGGTTCATTTTGAATGTGGCCATTTGATGGTTTTACTGATGGGTAATATGTCCCTTTGAGAGGACAGTAACATGGTTTTGGGGCTTATACCGAATAGGAGGCCCATGGGGTTGCATCATTAGGAATATTGACCTTTGGGGTGGTGTTAACATGGTTGAGGATTATACCAAATAGGATAACCATGAGGTTTCCTCCTTGGGAATATGTCCCTTTTAGGTGGAGATAACATGGTTGGGGATTATACTAAATAGGAGGCCCATGGGGTTGAGGAGAGAGGAATATTCATAAAGGGAATCTCCTCCCAAGATAGGTATTTGGCCATACTAATGTCATGATCATAACTAACCTCTATTCCCACATGAGTCATGATCAATGTTAGAAATAAAAGGAATTCAAATATCTCACAAAATGCACAATCTCTTTCATCCACTGGTGTATGAGGCTAGGGTGATAGGAGAGATAAAGTGATTTGATTTACCCATCTCCTATTTTGTTCTCAAGCCCTGGGGGATGGAAGATAGGAGGGGTATGACATCCTGTAAGAAAGACTGGGGGCTTACTATAGAAAAGATTCCCTTTACCAATTTCAATGAAGATGATATAAGGATAAGACACTATCCATTTTCAAAGGTAAATTCAAGTGGTTCCCCTTACCATATGAAATAGGGAGGTTCCTGGAACTACCTCCAAAGTTTGGGTCCTCATTACCAAGGGGATGCACAACTATGGGCATCCCGATGACCTTACCCATTAGGTAGGATAAGTCCCAAAACATTTTAAAGAGGGAATGGACAATTGAATAGGAGGCATGGTGATGTATCCTTTTCAATCATCATGAAAGTCTGGAGGCCTCATTATATTATACTCTCGGTTATTTTGTGAAGGGGCCCATACAGGGAATAGTACTTCAAAGAAGAGTTTAATAGATATTATTATTTTAAGAGTTCATTTAGGGGCCTAGATAAGTATGAATGTTGTGTGGAATGGTACCAAGACTGAAGGAATCCATCCCGCGTACTTTTTTCTATATGATATGGTGGTCCGTAAAGACTTCATCTGCATATGGTTCACAGAATGATGGTATGCAAAGGATTTTTCTATACGGATGCCTATACTCAAAGGATTTTTCTATGTAGATGTATGTCTAATAAATTTTTTTATATGTGTATGGATTCTTACAAGATTCCAACCCTTTTCAGGTGGTTAGGTGAGTTCCCAATCTAATGTTGCAATATGGGGTAAATGGTTTTCTACCGAAATTTCTTGGTTGGACTATTTCTATATATTATACATATATATCTATGTGTGTTATCATCCATACATGTGTGGGGTTTTTATCAGGTTACATATGTAACCATTCCCAAGTTGACTAAAATCAATAAAAACCACTGCTTGTGAAGGATTTTGGTTTGTGGGTGCCTTGAAGATAATGCCTCACCCTACAAGTGAAAATCTATTTGCGGGGGGCTTGTAGATGATGCCTCACCCTAAAAATGATATTTCATTTATAGGCACCTAAAATTAAAACCCTTAACTACATATGAAATATCATTTTCAGGGGTTTGAATTGTGATTCCTTTCCCTCCAAAGAGAATTTCATTTGTAGCGGCTCTATGAGGAGCACTATGCAGAGCACTATACAAAGTGGAGACTCGTGCAGTGGTCATGCTATATGAAAAAGTGGATTCCTTTTCATCTCCTGATATTTGAAAATTTTTAATCTTCATGAAATGGATGTATTGATTTTATTCTAGCCCTCATGAATGCTGAAATTTGATGCGGACTTATCTAGACCAAATAAAATGTCCCCTCTCATAATGGGGTATGATCAGCATGAATAGGAGTCGATTATGAGGAATAATATGGTCTAATTGGATGACTTTCATGGTACCTATGGAAATAGAGGAGGGAATAAGCCTATAAAATGTGTTAGGTTCTCAAATCATTTTTCACATAGTGAATCAAGTTCTTTGTGGTCTGGTATGATCTTGCAGTGTAGCATCCTTCCTCACATAGAATTTTTCTTTATGGACAGATTTTCCCACATAGTGAATAATTATTTTCCATGAACTGGTATTTTTTCAAACTAATTAAAGAGGTATGATGATCTCTACATGTCAATTTAAATACCTTCATGATGAAATTTGGTTGTTACGTGTTCACATAACATAATATACAGGGGGGTTTTAATTTGATGAAAATGATATCTTCTTTACTAGTTTTTATTTTCATGGGGATAAAATGGATCCTAGAAAAAAAAACCTATCTATTTTGATGACTACTTCTATAAACATGATTGAGAGGAGAATTTATATCATTAAAATAATCAAAACTGACCCCTGACATCATATCATTCCTCAAGAGGGTATTCTGAAGAGTATTATTTTTCCAAAACTTCTAGATTCTCCATTGTCCAAAAATTTTCTTTTGTACAACTTTGGGATTCAATATGACACTCCAATTCCACCAGCTAATAAAAACATACCACCTTCTTGGTTTGAGGTGTCCTTGTATCATGTTTAAGTTAACATTTATACTACATGGAACATCACTCCTAAATCGGTTCAAGAGAATTTTTTAACTCTTAATGGTTCCTCATGGACTCAGAGAAACCAGAATAATCATGAAACATCCTTGTAGTTGACTATTCAAGATTAGTCATTCATTTTTAACCTTTAATGAGGAAATTCCACTTGAGGGTGGAGCCCCAAGTTGTATTTGTGATGTGGAGGGAGTTTTCTTAATGAAGGGGGTTGGGCATTCTATGTTCATCATAATTTCATAGAATTAATTGAATAGTTGGAGACTATTATCCTATACCAAGTGGCATGGATTTTCTAGTTTTAATTATATTCATAAATCATGATCTTTCCTAAATTAATTAGTCATTGGTGTTCGAGCACCAACACCTTCCACCTAATGTATGGTGAAGTTGGGATTAGTTTGTGGGATATCTACTTATTAGGTGGAATTCCCATTATTTGTAACATATATGAAGAGTTCCTCCCTATATCTAACACCTCATAAAACACCGAACATGTTTCTCCATTTGAAAGAGACTTACTGATCATAGTAGATAAATCAATGGTTCATCTCCTTCACATGCATTCACTTCTTCCATTCAGTGGTTAGATAAATAAAAATCTACAAGATAGTGGTCTAAGGATAAAGATTTGGAATAATAAGACTCATCCAACACAAAAATCTCATGGTGTTATGTATTCTTATTTTACCACTCTCAAGTTGGGCTAACATACAACATGGGGCTATAATATTCAAATAGAAATATCTCCATACTTTGGTTTGGTATGATTTTTCACCATGTTTTTGAGTTGATGGTTATTTCAACCTCATGATGCTTATACGGGTGTTAGGTTTTGTACCTTGATGATGGTAGCCACATTGGCAAATGGATAACCTATCAACCTTTTTATACCCACCCTTATTTTTATTTATGATTTTTTGGGTCATATTTTGGAGGGAATATCCCCACATAACCTTAGTAGAACCTTTAAATTTTTATATGAATAGTTAGCAGAACACTTTCAATGTAAAGAATATCAGTATACCATGAGAATCCCTCATTTCACCTTTCACCCTCCACTTCTGAGCATTACTTCCATTCACCTGATATCCCTAAGAGTTGGATGTTTTATTGATTCGGTAAAGTATCTCACCCGTTTTGTTTTCATTACTTATTTGGTACCTTTTAGAGTGTTGATAGATAATGGTTGAGGAACTTTAGAAGAACTCCCTTACAACATCTTGTAATAAGATGGGACCCTGACTACTTGGGTAGATGGGGTTACTGTTTTCAATCCTTATACTCCCTATAGGTTTGCATTACAATTTTTGTGTTTGAAATAAGTTGTATCCTTACCCATTATCAAGATTAAAAGGGAATCACACCCAGTCATACTCAGCCAAATGTGGTTGATGATGATATATTAGGACTCTGGGATGAAAATTTATTTAACTTTTGGGAAAGCTCCAACTAACTTTCCATGCAGTTAATCAAAAATGTGGGTGGGATACCATCTAGATGGGATGTTGAGTAAACTAGTGTGACGGGTGCATAAACCATTGGCTTCTCTAAGTTACTTACTTTTCATGCTTTCCGCATAAATTTATTAGGGAGAAAGATATACATCCCAAAATTATAAGTATTTCTAGGTAGTTACATCTTCAGGTTCCCCTTTTATTGGGAGTGGTGCAGACCCGGCATTTTTGACTAACAATATTGGCATCCCTATTGACATTGGTCACTGAAAAATGGTGTTGGGAACACCATTTATCAATGATAAACTTGTAAGATCAGTCCCTAAAATTAAATAGGAGGTAGTGATGGAGGGTTTTCCCATAACTATATCACAATTTGGAGTAAGTATGTATACAGTGAATGTAGTCCCAGATTATATACACATAGTAGTGGATGAACAAGGTCTGGATCCCAATTCTACCATCAAATATCAAATCGTGTGAAAATGGTATTGGTTCCAAGTTTACACTATCATCACAGAGACTCCTTTAGAAAATATTGCTAATAAATTGGATAGATTTCCTTAACTCTTCCTTATCTTGGGCATAGGTGGGTTCAATTACCAACATTTTCATATCCATGTTTATCATGTTATAATTTATTAGGAAAATTTGGATGCTCATGAATGAGATATTATCCAATTTAATATTTCCAACCATCATGAAAAAGATTTTTTAATGACTCTGATTTTTTTATGTATTACTTTTGGCTATTATATGGATTATTTTCATAGTTAGGAACTAATATGGAATGAGATTTCATGGCCCAGTGAGCCCAGAATTAAATTTTAAAATATATTAAATATATTAAATATCACATGTGAGTAGTTTTTAGAGAAAAAAAGTGGAATAACTCTTTAATGTATGCTTGTATCAAAAATATGATTCCTCTATTGAGTCATATCATGGGTTTTACCCTAGGCACGACATTATCTATATTTTCATCATGTATTGGGATTGAGTGCCTTCATGGGTGAATAATTAAATTAATTCTCTTATATTTATTTAATTATTTTAATTATGAGCCTTACTTAAGAATATCCTATATATATGTTTTTGTGGATGATTTGTATATTTTTTTGTATAACCTTTCAAATTGGGAGAGAGTGTTGGAGGAGATCTTGAAAGACGAAGCCAGACCGGATCGTGGATCATCGATTGGTGTGCGATGGGATTCAAGGATCTCACCAATGACAATGATGTAGATTATTTCTTCATCAGATATTGATCAATCTCAATGTAGGAAATTTTTTTATTTAGATTTATCCCCATTGTATTCCTCCTATAATGAACGCAAATCAATCAACTAATTAATTGATTCATGAATCTTATGTATTGCGAGTGTAGGTTAGATTATCCGGGATTTGGGGATTTTTATTCTAGATTATATTATATCTCTTCATTATTTATTCTAATGTAAAAGAATTTAATCCAACACAAACATTGGATGAGGTACATTCCTTATGTTTGTGTTTTTTGAATTTCTCCACTGTTCTTCATGCATTCATCACGAGAAATTCATTTGGCCCATGGTTTAATGAAATGACTAGTTTTCGATCATTGAGAAACCATTCTTCAGTGCAATGGATTGATACTATGGGTATGGCTCAAGATCCAGGATATGATTTAGATGTTGTGATTATGGAGGATCATTGAAGGTGGATTTGAATGGTTCAATAACCTCCTTTATCCCATATTTATGGTGAGACTATGGATAATTCATGCGGGCATTTCTCGAGAGGTTTTGAAGGACATATCCTCAAGATCAGTGATGGTAATGATCGATAAACCTTGGATCCTCCTATTCTAGTGATTTTTGTATTATTGGTGTCATTGAGGATGAAATAGAGAATAACCCATGGGTTCTATGAAACTATGGGTTACATAGTGTGTAATATGGAATCACACATTGTATGGGACCACCTAAAAGTAGCGGCTAGGGTTTACATGCAGACATAAGGATCACACATTGTGTGGTCCCTACCACATTCTGTGTGGTCCCTAGCTGGCCAGCTCGATATGTACAGGGTGTAAACTCCCAGGAATCCATGTGGCATTACATATCATGTGGTCCGTGCAACACACCATGTACACCCCAGTAGGTGGATCGACATGTATAGGGGTACACACGCCTAGGATATTGTGTGGCCCCACATGCTTTGTGTGGTGGGTCACACACTATGTACTCGAACACAGACATGGGCACGGTCTGTGATACATAGGTAGAACCCGGGGGTGAAGGGGAACACCATGTACATATTAAAATATGTCTTGGATCCCTTGTCCTCTTCATGTTAGAAAAGTTTAATTATGGTACATTTACTTGATCCATTCCCTACGAGTTTATTATGGAGTCACATCCTATGCATAGGATAGTGATCCCCTTTGAGGAACTTCATTCTTAGATAATGTTGTTGGAATCCCTTTTTGAGGCCCAGAGTGAGATCCTCTATAATCAGCATTGCCCTAGGTGTGGTTATTTGTATCATCATGACCAAAACTATGCAGGATTTGATCCCCAACTTAGTGGGTAAATATAGATTTTTTTATATATGCCATGGCATTTGTTGTGATCCCCATATGTGTATTGATCTCTTCATACTTCTATTATGCACTTCTTATGGGGAGACCATACGAGCATGAAATATTGTATAGATTCCATTAGTTCTATATGACTCGTGGAGTTTCTTCTCCTAGACAAGTGTTATATAGAACCTTTGAGAAGGAATCTTATGATTGTTTTATGATTGTGAACTTACCTTGAGACCATGCATCTACTATGAGTATATCTATATGTTATTTTTATATTTGTCCTTGATGTAAACCTATGGTGTGCTGACTATTTTTCTTAATGTTATATGATTAGTGATTTTGGGGTTTCTTATTGGATATTTTTATACTCACTCCATGGTATTTTTTAACACCTTTCATGTATTATGAAGATGAATGACCTCTTTATGGAGTCTTATAGTGACCACGACCAAGTGGGGATTAGTGAGCCAGACATACTGAGGTGTTCTTATATAGTTTCATTTATAGTTGTCATGACCTACATTATAGGTTATACTTATTTCAATTTCTTTTTGGGATATTATATTTGACCCTTACTTTTCTATTACTTTTTTTGTACTCTGATGGTGGTATTTTAGATATATGCATGCATGGTTATCATTTTTTTACATTTTATAATTTTATGGGATTAGATATATATGTGTGTTTGTAGGTGCGTTAGGCTAAGGCCTCCCATGCATGTGATAGGCCTACTCGGTGTTGGTCATTACCCCTAGCCTATTGGAGGTGGGCTTGGGGTAGTTATAGCTCAGGCCCTGTTAGGCCAATTTGTAAAAGAGTGGTATCAAAAGATTCAACTCTACCTTAGGAACATATCCTATGAGATTGGTTTGGGTTTACTAGAAATAGTGTTATGTGTTTCTAGTTCATCTCTTGGTCTAGGGACTCCAATGTTGGTGTGGCAGATGATGTATCCATACACTAGGACTCTGATCACATATATTTTGACTCAATATATGTAGACATTCATTGTATATAAAACATTATTGCATGCATTATATAGTAATGGGCTGTAGTTTCCATGTCATTTTTGAGTCATCTCTCTAAATATACTCATTCAAAGTGGTATATCTTGTCTATTTCAATATTCTAATATGACGTTTTCCATATAGGATTTATCATTAGGATCACAAGGATGATCCCTTGAGTGATGAGGCTTTGATACACAGACCTTTTTAGGAGGTGTTAGCTCCAGGTGATGCCCCATTCTTACCACTACCTGTCGAGCTGTAGATGGTACCGGCAGTACTAGTGGATGAGGTGCGAAAGATGAGCATGCTTCAAGAGTTTCAGTATCAACGACCCCTTGGGATTAGGGTATATCTAGACCCATAGGTATCTATGTATTGTATTGAGGTAGTTACATGGTTATTTTAACTTTTTAGGACACATGTAAACCAAATGGTGGTCCTAGAAATGATCCTTCTTCATAGATCTATGGGATGGTGGTGGATCTTAGTGACTCAGTCATATGCTAAGGAGACTCTTGCATGGTTAGATTTTGATCACCTTTTCATAGATGAGTTTTCTCCAAATATGTTGAGGAATATATACATCTAGGAGCTTCTACATATTTAGTATGGTATTAAAACTATGTTTGAGTATTCATCATGGTTCGCACACCTATCTCAGTACTTGATGGATATGGCATGTGATCATTTATTTGAAACTCAGACCTTCAAACAAGGACTTTATAGAGGTATATAATCCAAAATTATTCCTCTATGCCTTCCTAACTATGATGGGGTACTAGATAATACTTTTTTATTCATGAGATTCCTGGCTAAGAATGTGTAGATAGTTTGTGCCAATAGTGGGCACATAGGAATAGAGACTTTGGCGATGGGAATAAAATGATATAAAAAAGGGACCTAGATGTGTGATACATTTTATTAGGGGTCCTAGGACATAGGGTATCCAGTTAAGGGCTCATAGGATGGGTCTAGTGAGTCAAGGGAGAGGTGGTGTTACTATTATGATAGTTAGGGATATCTTACACAAGATTTCCTCACTCAGTGTGTAGATAATAGAGAGATAGTGGATAGGCCACCTAGGAAGAGGAAACAATATGAGAAAAAAGGTATATAGGGTAGTAGATATGTTAGAGGATTTTGGTGAGCATCTAGTGGTGGAATACGTTTTGAATTGTTACCACCACCACCCCCAGGTGGTCTGCGTCGGGCTTAGGGAGCTGGGGGACAGGGGAAAGGGTAGCTGCAAGTGGTCAAGGCTTATGTCATAGTCTCTGGGGATGATATGAGTATTAATATATTAGTTATATACTTTAGTTGTAGTATTTATATATGTGGGTGTGATATAATCATTTATTTCCACTACTCAAGTTAGAGACTTATAGACTCTAGTTGAGCCTTTGGCTCAACCCTTACACTGGAGACTCCTACTGGAGCTGGCTAAGTGATCACACACTTCTATTTATAATGTGACTTGACTCATGTAGGTGGGAGTTTTTTTTTTGGGGGTATAATTTTAGTAGCGATGAGGCCTTATGAAATCACTTTAGGTATGAACTGGTTATCTATAGTTCATGCCCAGATAGACTATTTTAGGTGGAGGATGTAGTGTGTCCATAGTTATGGGATGAGGTTTTCCATTTTGGGTGAAAAGGAAACCTATGAAGAGAATAATGGACTCATCTATATAAGAGTGTAGAAAATCACACACCAGTTGGATGGCATGACCCTTGGTGTAGTAGATGCTATGAGTTTTATATTTCCTATAGTGGTGGTAGAGTATGATTATTTCCTTTTGGAGGAAATTCTAGGATTACCTACTCGCTAGGAGATAGACTTCTACATTGACCTAAAACCAGAAATGGTCCTGATATCTACACCAACATAATGGATGGATCTCTTAGATCTTTTCAAGATGAAGGTGCAATTAGAGGACTTATAGAGGAAGGGATTTTTCAAACCAGTTTTTCACCCTGGGCAGTCCTAGTATTGTTCCCAAAAAAGGTAAACATGAGCTAGATATTTTTGTTGATTACTGTCACCTAAAATAGGTTATAATAAAGAACAAGTGTCCACTACTAAGGATTTATGACCTCTTTGATCAGTTTATAGGGGTGTGATGGTTCTCAAAGATTTACCTTAGATCATCCTATCACCAGCTATGAGTATGGGATGAGGATATACAAAAATGGAATTTAGATATCTATACGGTCACTATGGGTACTTTTTGATGTCGTTTGGCATGACTAATTCCCTATAAATGTTAATGGGACTCATGAACTAGGTATTTCATCTTTTCTTAGACCAATTTTTTCTAGTCTTTATTGATGATGTCCTGGTGTAATTTTCATTAGAGGATGAGCATGTGCGACCCTTGAGGATGGTCTGGGATATACTCTAAGAGAACCAAATTTATGGGAAGCTCTCTACGTTCTTGTTCTAAATTTAGAAGTTCCACTTCCTGGGACATGTTATATCAGCATATTGTGTATCAGTGGACCCAATGAAGGTCGAGGTAGTGTTAGCTTGGGATCCAACAAAGAGAATGAAGGATGTGTATAAAGGGGCATCCTTTTATGTGTACAAAGTGGTTCCAACAAGATTTCAAGAAATTGAGGCAGAAATTCACAAGTTCTCCTATCTTGATATTTCTAGAGGAAAGTGCCAAGTATGCAGTGTTCTATGATGTATCAAGGACCAAGCTTTATTTTTTTATGATGAATAGGTAGGTGGTTATTTTCTATAGTTCACATCATTTGAGACAATACGAGTAGAACTATGCGACCCATGATCTTGAGCTTGTAGTAGTAGTCTTCACACTGAAGATGTGGTGACATTACCTTATGGGTGATTGATTTATCATCTATTCTAATCATAAGATTATCAAGTATATATTCTCTCAAAAGGATATTAATTTGATATGGAGGTGATTCCTAGAGTTCCTCAAGGATTATGAATTCGAGATTTTCTATACTCCTAGGAAGGGGAACGTGGTAGTTGATGCTCTCAATATGAGATCTTGTTTGCAGTTGCTAAGTGAGGAGTCATAGAAGTTGGCCTCATTACAGTTGACCTTATGGAAGGGGATAAAGCATCTTACCTCTAGTAAATGGTTTTTACCCCTCTTCTTGTATAGTGATTCGAGGGGTATAGCATAGAGATATTGTCTATGAGTCCCTATATACTCATATATCCACTAAACATGCACCTAATGGATTCTCTTAATGTGGGAATCATGTGATCCTTTCTAGAGGATGCACGATGTTAATAGTGATGTTGAGTGAGGATATTTTGATGGATTTTCATACATCTTCTTTGGAGTTACATCCAAGTGTAGTAAAGATGTACCAAGACCACCGACATAAGTTTTGATGGATAGGGATGAAGGAAGTTTTAGAGTTTGTCTCTCAATGTATTACTTCTCACTAGGTGAAGGCTGAGCACCAGGTTCCAGTGGGTTTATTTGAAACTCTTAATGTGGCATAGTGTAAGGGGTGGGATATCTATAAACTTAATGAAGGATTTACAATGGATCTCTATAGAAAACAATGTTATCTGGGTGATTGTAGACTGACTCATCAAGTCGGCCCACTTACTATATATTTGAGATGGATTTAAGTAGTGAGATTAGGATGCCTCTATGTGTAGTAGATAGTATGGATCTATGGAGTTACATTGATGATCATTTCATACCATGATGATCGCTTCATATTGTGATTATGGAGAGGATTGTAGGAGGCCTTTTGGAATAAATTTTATTTGAGCATGGAATTTCACCCCAAGACTGACAACTAGATTGAGTGGACCATTCAGGACCTGGAGAACATATTGTGGGATTTCAAGTTATATTTTGGAAATATTTGGGAGGATCTCATACCATTGGTTGATTTTTCATACATAAACAGCTATCATTCCACCATTGATATGGAACAATTTGAGGCCTTGTACAGATAACCCTATAGGTCACCACTATGTTGGGACAACATAGAAGAGTCAACACCTTTGGGCCTAGAGTTTGTGAGAGCCATGATATAGAAGGTTAATATTATCTATAAGCATATGAGGACTATAAAGATCCATCATAAGTCTTACGCAAACCATTGATGGGGGACTTTGGAGTTTGAGGAGGGAGACCATGTATTCCTGGGGGTCTCACCTCGATGTGGGTTGGGGAGATTTGGCTAGGTAAGAAAGCTATTTTCAAGATTCATTGTCCCTTTCTAGATAATTCCTAGAGTTAATGAGGTGGATTACCACTTAGCTCTACCATCGTAGTTATAACAGGTACATAACATCTTCCACGTGTTTTAGCTAAGGAAGTACGTGCATGACCCATCACATTTTATCGACTAGCTAAGCTAGACATCGAGGATAGAGATACTTTTTTATATTACTTTGTAGAAAATGAGGATCAATAGGAGAGTATCCTCCATGGGTGAGTGATTCCTTTAGTACATATCCAAAGTAAACAAGGTAATCTTTAAGAGATTACCTGAGATTGGGAGGCCAAGATGCATGCTCAGTACCCACATCTCTTTATGTAAACTTTTGTTTGGATTTATGAGGCATAAATCCCCAAGGTGGGGAGAATTTAATGATTCTATCTTTTTAATTTATTACTTTTTGATACTGTATGGATTATTTTTGGAGCTAGGTGATGAGACAATGTGATATTCTAAGTCCCAGTGAGCCCGGAATTAATTTTTGAAATATCTTAAAAACCATGCATGTGTAGTTTCCCTAAAAAAGATGAAAACTATTTAATAGAGGCTTGAATCAAAAATATGAGGCCTTCATTGAGTTTAGAGTGTGGGTTTTACCCTAGGAATGACAGAATCCATGTTTTCATTAGGTCTTGGGATTAGGAACCTCCATGTATGAATAATTAGATGGATTCAATTGTATTTATTTAACTATTTTAATTAGAAACCTAACCTAAGAATAACCTATATATGTGATGTTATGGAAAATTTGTAGGGTTAGCTGCATGACCTTAAAAATTGAGAGAGAAATTTTGAGGAGATCTTGATAGATAGTGACAGATCATATCATGGATCATTGATTAGTGTGTAATGATATTTGAGGATCTTGCCAATGAAAACAATGAATATTCATTCTTTGTCAGCAATCAATCCATCCTAAGTTAGGAAATTTTTTATTTTGATTTATCCTCAATGTATTTATCTTGCGACGAATGAAAATCATTCAACAAATGAATTGATTCATGGATCATGAATATTTATTGTACCGGTTAGATTATCCAGGAATTGGGATTTTTATTTTTGATTATATCATATCTCTTTTTTTGTCATTATAACTAAAAAAATCAAGGTCAAAACAAACATTGGATTATATCTATTCCTCGTGTTTTTGTTTGGTTTATTTCTCGATCTTTCTTTACACATTCATCATAGGAAATTCCTTTATCCCATGGTAAGATGAAATAATAGGTATTCAATTGTTTCATGAAAGTTATTCAATAAAACAGATTGATACCATAGGTATGTCTCACAAAAATGGATGATACTGAGATATGGGGATAATGGAGTATGATTATAGGTGGATCAAAATGGATCAACAACTTCTATTCATCCTGGATTGATGGCACGAATATAGACGTCGCATGTGGGAATTTCATGAGTAGTTTCGAAAGATGAATCCTAGCAATCAGTGACATCATGGATTGATTGATCTTGTATCCTTATAATTTGGTGAGTTTTTTTCATAGGATGATGTGGATAAGGACCCATGGGTTCTATGAAATTCTAGGTTACATGGAATTTAATCTAGACTTACATGATGTGTGAGACCCCCTAAGTGGAAACTTGGTTTTATATGATGAGATAAGGATCACATGTTTTTTAGTCCCTACCACACACCATGTGGTCCCTAGCTAGCCAACTCGGTGTGTATAGGGTGTACACACCTAGGAATCTATGTAGCGTTACACTCTGTGTGGGCCATACCACATGTTTTATACACATTAGAAGGCATATCTTCATGTATAGGGGGTACATGCCCAGGATATCATGTGTCCCCACATTCCATGTGTGGTAGGCCACATGTCATTTCCTCAGACATAGATATGGGAACTATCCATGATGTATAGGTAGAATCATGTACTGAAGCGACACGATGTGTACTTCTAATACATGTTGTTCACTTCATCAAAGATTCCTTGGATCCATTTTCCTCATTATCTTTGGAAATTTTTGTTAGGGTATGTTCCCTTAATCCATTCCTTTAGGGTTTAGTATAAAGTCGCATATTATTCATATGATGGTGATCCCAACTAAGGAGCTTCATTCTTGGATAGAATTGTTGGAATCCCTTCGTGGGGACCGAAGTGAGATCATATATCATCATAATTTCCTTATGTGGGATTCTTGGTATCATCATGACCAATACTATATAGTAATTAATTCCATACTTAGTTGGTTAATCCATATTGGGTAATTGGCATACCCCATGGCAATGGGTGTAATCCCCATCTGTGTATCGATCTCTTTAGAATTCTATCATGTACTTATTATGGAGAGACCCAACAAGTATGAATTCTCAGATGAACTCCATCAGTGTTATTTGACTATTATTCTTGATTCAATATACTTATTGATTTCAAGGTTTCCTACTGGGTATTGTTATACTCAACCCTATATGGGATTTTCCCACACATTTCATGTATTATATAGATGACTGATATTTTGATGGAGTCCTAGAGGTACCAATACCTTGTGGAGCTTAGTTATCCAGATAGACTAAGGTGTGTTCCAATGGTTTCATTTACAATAGTCCTCTCCTACTTCATAGGTTAGACTTGTTTCTGTTTATTTTGGTTAGCTTGTAATTGGACCTTAATTTTCTAGTACTTTTTTCATACTCTAATAATGGGATTTTAGATGTATGCATGCATAGTTATTGATTGTTTTACATTTCAACATTTTATGGGCATGTAGATGTGTTTGTGTGTACAGGTACATTAGGATAAGTCCTTCCATGTGTGTGATATGAATACTCATCACTAGTCATCAACCCCTATCTTATTGGAGGTGGGCTTGGTGTAGTTGTGTCTTGGACCCTATTGGGCCTTGTCATGATAGCTTTAAAGGGTACTTCTACATAGATGTTTCATTTAGATGCTGAGAAAGAACAACTTCATGATTATATCATTGTATAGACTAATTATATATGAGAATATGAGGAACATGTGTCTAGAATAAAGAAATAGTAATCCTCAAAAACCATGGCGTAAGAATCCATCATACAAAAAATCTAGATCTAAACACCTTAATTAAGTAAATACATCCATTATCCAAAGATGAAGATGGGCAGAAAACCAATCTCAAGTAGGTCCTTAATTCCTTACATCAGGCATTATCCAATCTTTTAAATAATTTAATTCAAATATAATTGTATTCATTTCATTTTCTACTCATTTCCCAATAATGTCAAAGAGAGGCTCCATGATGTGGATTCTCCTCCATCTCCTTAATTTATGAAATTAAAAGGTATTTGTTATCAATCATCTATCTCTTCATTCCAAATTTAACTTACAATTTTAATAATAATACTAGATTTGTCTTACTTATTAAAATATCCATGTATTAGTGTGCTTAACTTGAAATAATGGGAACATTAAAATAATCTATATTTTTCTTAGATCATATAACCAAGAGAGATGAGACTCATTTTTTCCTAGGTCTCCCTTTGTGGGTTTTCAAATTGACAAGTGTCACATCCCTTTTATTTTGCAGTTTTCGGGTCTTATAGGACTAAACAATGTAGTTGGTGTTTTAGGTTGAGAAACTTTGACCATTAATTATGAGAGTAATAATCCCAAATAGGGATTTCGGGCTATTAATATGAAACTCCCTACATAGATCTGACTTGTATATAGGAAGAGGGTAATTTTGTCCTTATCAAATGTCCATAAACTATGGAACATGTTTTAGAATCTTCTGTGAAAATGGAACTCATACACAAGACTTTAGGTAATAATATTCTTAGGTATAGATGGTTTTTGTGCCAAATACTTATTCATGGATCAACCTCTCATGTGTATGAAATATAGAGGATGCAAAAAATGGTCCACCTGATCAGTCTTGAGTCATGTGGGGTGGACTTCTACCTCTCATTTTAAGGTCATACCACGGATTATAACTTTCCTATTTTTGAATAAATAAAATTTAACTCAATTGTGATAATCAAAGTGGCTCTATAGGTACTATAAGATCACATGAGTCATCCTTAGTGTGATAAATAATAGGAAACTTGGAAAATCATTTAAATCAACATGAGAGTGCATGATATGGAACATGTGGTGGTATTTTCACCTCAATCAAATTTCTGGGAGGGACATGACTGATGTAAATGAAAACTCATGGTTAGGGTAGATAGCCATGACCAATTAATCCATGATAAATGATGGGGGTCCTATATATATTGAATTATTATATAGGGTAAACTAATTTTCATAATTCATCCTAGTGTGGTATTGGAATAATGTGAGTATCCAAAGCCAGTACCCAAGATAGTAGACCCAAGTTTCCTTAGAAATGGGGTCTTAGACCCTATGGTTAACATACTGGTAGGTGTTATATATTAGGTACCTTTTCATGAATCTAGATCTCATGTAGAAAATGGTTCATATAGAATGGACCATGTGTCACCCATTTTTAACATCATGCTAGAAGGACTCGGATGTTCTATAGTTTAGTGTCGTGTGATGAGGACATTGCCTTATAGTTTTATTCTATATATCTTAGATGTGTGTCCTAAAATTTAACATCATTTTGACAAGGACATTGACCAAATAATTTAATGTCATATTTCAGGTACATAGTTTTAGGAAGCATGGATTTGACAAAAATATTAGTGATTTTCTATTTCTTATTGATATGACCAATAATGTTTCATCATCCTTTGCAGATGAAGAGGGATGGTTTGAATATATAATATAGGTATTTTTGGATCAATAGGAGTGATATGACACAATTCCTCAAAGGTATACCACAAACCATGTTCTAAAAGTTGTTACCTTCATGATGTTATTAGGGAATATGAAGATATAAGAGGTTTCTCCTAAGAATGAATGTTCCTCTGGTTGATAGGACTTTTGAGGGATACTTATGTAGATCCAAATAGGGGAATATTATGTATAGTAAAAATAGAGTCTTCCTCAAGAATCATAAATTCCATCACTGATGGTCGGGGAAAGAATAAGGATATCCAATTTTTTTCAAACACAAATTTTTATTTTTGTAAGTATGGCGCTTGAGTATTGAAGAAGTATTCATATCAAAATCACCCAAGAATAGGGATAAATGTTTCCTAAATAGGTATGACCCATGTGGGGGGAAATTATTTTTCTATATATTTTAGTTGATCCCGAAACATAGGGTTTGGGCATTGTTATGTATCTCATCAAAGAGATGATCAAGTCACACATAGTTCTGGGAAATATTCCCCAGACTAATCAAATTGTTGTGTGGAGAGAGGACATTTTTCTTTGAATATGGGTTCACAAGTGGGGTGAGAATCCATAATGATTCCTCCTATGTAGATCTAGATCTTACATAGGAGAGTGGGGTATTTTTAATATTATGGATGGATCAGGATGTAGGATCTAGGTTTCACTACATATTGTGTTAAAGAGAGAATCGAGACACATGTAGTTCTTGGAATTAAGGGTGCTGGAAGACCAACACCCAACATAGTGGTCCTCTTGAGTGAGATACATAGTAATGCGCAATTTATTTTCATGATAGATATGTCAAACATTTAGTTTAACGTCATGTGTCACAGTTGTTTAGTGTGATTTTTAAGGTCTTGAATCTAGGACCATGTTAAACCTGATGTAGACTAATATTCCATGATAATGTGGGGAAAACATTACCAAAACTCCTAATCCCACATGAGATATGCTCAGTCTGAGAAACAAGGGGTGGAAAAGGTTTATTTCACCACCTAGAAGTTATTAGAAGGAAGGATAGGGACATTTGATCATGTAGTGGCTGGACAAGAATGTATGATCATAGTGTCACTATATATCTTAGTGGAATGATAATAAAGTCATACTTAGTTCTATGAAACCATGTAGTTTAAAGTAATATAGAAATGATGAAGGTTACCCAATGTCATGTAAATGATGAGTGGTATAAGGCTTATCGGTCCATGGATATTCTGACATTCTTCAGACATAAGGAAGTAAATTTTAAACAAATATCTTGGGGGTTTTAGGATTGAGAGAGGTGATATGGGACAAGTTTGTAGGTAATGAAAATGGAAATGATCAAAAATTGGTTTCCAACATGATATTTTTGAGGCTTCTAGATATAGAAGAGTTCTCTCATGAGGATGAAGGTTCCTCTAGTTGACAAGCCTTTTGAGGTTGACTTATACAGATCCAAATTAGGGTATATTATACATATCTAAAACAAAATTTTCCTTATAAATCATAAATTCCATCACTTATGGACAAGAAAAAATTATGGAGATCTAAAATTACCCAATATGAGGAGTATGATGTGTGGAAGGAATATTTCTTAGCACAAATAAATTATTTGAATCATAATTTCCCATGGAGTGAGAAGTACCATGAATAGGTCTTTGTTTATATGAAGGAGAGGGGGTATTTTATTTACTTCATGGCTAAGCCTAGAACATAAGGTATTTTTATCACTATTTATCCCATTAATATTATAATCAATCTACATGTGGTACTAGAATAGAGGTGTGGTAGGAGACCAGCACCATGGGTTATGTTCCACTCAAGCACAAACTAAAATGTTATGTGGTTTTACATCATGAAACAAGGATGTTAACCATTAATTTTAACATCATGTGGTAAGGAATTTGTCATATAGTATTTCTTGTGAGTAGGACATTAGTCTATCTAGTTTATATTCTTATAACTCATACTATCTTGTATTATATTTTTAGTTCATATGACTAGGAACAATTGTTGTACCTTTTATGGTCTTTCATCTAGGACATGATATTTGGCAGTTTATCATTATGAGACAAGGAAGAAATATGTGCCTTTTAAGGTCATTCATATAGGACCAATGATGATACACATTTTAATTTCATGCATCAAAGATGAAGGTTTTTATCACATGAAGTATTTATTGATAAATCTTTCATTAGTATGGGGTGTATTATGTTTCCCATCCATTATTATTAACAAGTAATCTTCATTGGGATAGAATTTATGTATGATTTAAGTTAATTCCTATTTGGGTTCAAGCGTTGGGGGTTTCTTCCCAAGTATAATTGAAGTCTTCAGATCCAAAACCAATTCTCTTTAAAGTAACTAACATAGATAAACTTTCTTATTGAAGGCTCATGCTATCTGGTTTTGGTATATTTCTAAATAATGTGGGGTATACAAACTTTTCTCATCGATTCCATATAACTCATCAAACCACTTTTTTAATTGTTTTTAATTTTATATTTATCCATAGATAGCTATCCTAACTGAGGGAAATTAGACTTCAATGGGCATCACTACCTCTGTTCCATAAATTAGTGAATATAGGGTTTCCTAAGTAGAAGTGAGGGTTGTGGTTTGGTAAGCCCGCAAGGCATGGAGAATCTTGTTAGGAAAAGAATTATTTTCTATATCTACCATATTATAGAGAATGGTATATATAGTTTTATTTAAAGCCTCTATATGTTAATTATCCATTGCATGGTAGTATAAAGAATGGTTGGATTCGATGTTGTACTCCTGGTAAAAATTATTTAATTTGGAAAAATAGAAGTTTGTGTCATTGTCAGTCAGTATTTTGCAAGGGACATTAAATATGGTGATAATGTTTGACTTCATGAAATTGATGATACTTTTGGTCTCAAATTCCTTAAGAGTTATCACCTCGACCAAGTTAGAGGAGAATTTTGTAGTGGTAAGGATGTATTTAAACTACTTGGTCATAAGTGGAGGGTATGTCCCTATAATATCCATTCCCCATACAATGAACAACTAGGAGAATTTAGCTATATATAGAAACTCTGGGGGTTGATGGATGAAGATAGAACGTACTTAGTAGGAATGGAATTTTTTTATGGGTTATGTGAAATATTACATCATCAAAGGCAATAAATACCCAAGAATATTAATTTGGTGAGTGATATTGGTTCTTGACTGATGGATGCCACAATTTTCAGCATCAACTTCATCCATGGTGGAAGTTATCTCCTCTCCATTGATTTTTTTCACGATAATTCCCTAAAATATTATCTTATAAAGAACCTTCTGGTGACCTGGGCTATCATAAAGAGTGAAATTTACTACATGTCATTAGGTATATTATTTTATATCCATATATAGTGTAATTTCCCCATTTGGAAGGTATTATATTATGGGTTTCATCCACCCATTTGTATCATTATCTGGTTTGAGGGTAGGATTGATCTCGTTGATCTTTCCCATGACAATTTGAACAAATGGAAATATTGTTCTAAGATGTGTGATGTTTATGACTGTTTCATCTTAATTTGGATCTTCCAAGGATGTAGTATCATTTTATAATGCATATACATAATAATTTTGTGCACACAGGACATAAGTTAGTGTTGGATAATAGGGAAACTCTGTCATTAACCCTTTAACATAATTAATTTGGGGGGTTAGCTCTTCTTTCCTAATGGAGTAATAACTATTTATCTTCTTAATTATTAACAAGAAATCACATTTTATTCTCAGATGGGTCATTGGTATTTTCAAATCCATCACCAAGATTTCAATTATGGATTGGTATTCAACCTCATTGTCAGTGAATCCTTATGATAGCATAAAGGAGTAAGCTATAACTGCCTTTGTTGGTGTAAGGAGAACGATTCCCAACCCAACTTTATTAATCTTGGTTTCTTCAATTCTCTTTCTAGTTGATATTTTGGATGAAATATCAAAGTATATTTCCCACATTCGGGTAGTGTCTGGAATGGGGAATATTTATTTTTCTGGTAGTACAGTACTCATCAACACTTCTTCTATAGAGGGATGTTCAGCTAGGAAATTTTCAATAGCCTTCCCTTTTATTACCTTTTACGGTATGTACTAGATTTCAAACTATTTTAAAATAATTTTCCATCACTCCAAACATATATTCAACATGGGATGATTGAGGATATATTTGAGTGGGTCATTTTAAGATATAAAATGGACCTAATGGTGATGCAGGTGTAACGTCCCGGATCTGGGTGCTGCAAAAAGGTGCCCCAAACTCGGTTGGTCATATAACCTCAAGCATATTTCCCCAAATTAGAGAGGCTACCAACTAGTATCAAGGTCCAAGGTGTAATAATGGGGAAACTATGACCTCATTGGTATAGTATACACAACAGAAAACAAATAGTAAACAATAGCGGAAGCAGTCATACCATACAGTAGAAGTAAATAGCGGAAGACTGGTAGTAATAAAAAATTGGAGCATATATATAAATGATGCATGTCACATGTGTCTAGGAAAAAATCCAAACAAGTCAAAATGATATAAATACAATACAGAAACCATAGTATAGAAAATCAAGTAAATTCTAACAGCATCACAAGACTCATCTTGGTCCCATGCTCTCTAGCTCCATAATAATCAAGTACCTGATGAAGAAGGGAGATTTCCCTTATCTATACCTGCAATCATATAATATTTTTGGGTCTAAAACATGACCCAAATAGGTTTTGAGATGAATCCAAGTAGGTGACCACCAAAATATTTGTGCCTAACTATCAGTGAATATATATAGTAGGTAATATACAGAAATGAATCAATAAACTAGGAAGTACTCAAAACTAAACAATCATATAGTTTTTAATTACATTCATTTGCGTTTATTATTCATCCTTTGTATCATGTAAACTCGGGATCTATCCTATGATCTATATCCTCTATGAAATTAACAAAAAAGATGTCTCAGAATTCCATCTAAACAAACAGTTAATACTGAGTCCAAGCTTGTGCTTTGGCTTGGAAGACTCATCACAATTATACAATTATTCATAAACAACCCTCTTGTAAAGCTCTCGTGGTCTAACCCCTTTGGTTTAACATAGAACCAATTCATTAAATAACGTCCCTCTAGGTAAAACTCTCACAGTCTAACCTCTTTGGTCCCACATAGTAGTATATAAATGACAAACGACCTCCGGGGTAGCTCTCATGGTCAATACCCCTGGGTCAACATAGAATAAGGTAAATATAAAGAACCTACTGGGTATCTCTCATGGCCAATACCCCTGGGTCAACATCTACACCAAGTCTCTCACAGTACTATGTAAATAAGTTGGAAGTCCCCTCGGTCTTCCTAGTCCAAGGCTCTCATGGTCCATTGGAAAAACAACATGTATATCATATCAAAGCAACTCATGTAATATATAACTACTACATGGCTAAAAATTCACAAATCATATGACATGAATTTCATATAATCAATTAAAGTCCATCCTAAGCAACCAAGGAATAGAAAACAAGGAAATACAAACAAGCATCATAGACCAAATGACCATAAACAATCAAACAAGTTAAACTCACCCATGGGGTGTCCCGTAACAAGGTATCTGACCTTACACATAAGAAACAACCCCTGTTTAAATCAAACTAATAATAGAAGATATTAAACAGGGTTAAATTCCCAATCAAGCAATACCCCAAACATGGGTATGCAGAACTTTAAGCATATATAATCCAAATACGAACAACAAAAGGTACAAACCACCTACCTTGATGTTGTATGCTCAATATACTTGAACGTCGGCCCTTGAATCAGCCTAGAATATAGTAGATTTACAAAAAGTTGAAAAATTCCCAACCTTGAATAACTCACGAGAGAGGAAGAATCAAGAAGAAAGGCTTTAGGGGTTTGGAGAAATCACTATTGGAATTCCAATTCACCTGATGGTGTCTCAATCGGAGCTCGGATGGAGAATCGGGGGGGTTTGATCTTCGTTTGTTGTTCCTGAGTGCTCTTGTAAAAAACATTGGAAGAATAAGGTGTTTATCAATATGAGATACAACCCCTCGCTAATTTATCAAATAAAAATAAAATTACACGGAATGTTCATTAACATTACACGTCGTGTATTAGCCTCAACTGGCCCCAACTTAAGCAGGTCATATAGGTCATATCATGTCCATGTACTCAGCCATTACACAGCTAGTATGCAGAAACTGAGTACACGGCGTGTACACAGAAGTACATGGCGTGTACCAATAAAATTATCATTTCATCCTTTATTCCTAAAAAACAACCTAAAATCAAGATCCATACCTAAAATAAATATCTGAGTTCTTACCAACTTTCCCCCTTAAATCAATTCGTCCCTGAATTTCCGTTCCAAGGGTGGTGAAGAATAAGCTTCAAACAACTATAGCCAATGTGATCGTACATCGGCCTCCCTCTCCCAAGTCTCTTCATGTACTCACTTGTGCTACCATAGAACCTATACTAGAGGAACAGAATGGCCACAGATAACCTTCATGTTGTGATCCACAATCTAAATGGGTTGATACTCAAAGGATTCATCCACCTCCAACTAAACCTCCTGAGGTTGAAAAATATGAGACGGGTCTGAAAAGTAATATCATAGCTGAGAAACATGAAAGATTTCATGTGTAGTCTGGAACCTATGAGGTAACTAAAACCAATAGGCAACTGGACCAACTCTCTCCAAAACCACAAAATGGACAGATGTAGCTCGATGAAAGCTTCCCCTGTCTCCTAATCCTCTTGTGTACCAACCTTGGTGTGACACGTAAGAAAACCTGATCTCCGACCTCGAACTCCATAGGTCATCTCCATCTATCAGCATAAGATTTCTACCAAGACTGTTCAGTGTCCATCCTCTTCTGAATCAACTATACCTATTCAATGATCTCTTGGATAAGATGAGGTCCCAGCATAGCTGCCTCTCCGGCCTCTAGCCAACATAGGGATTATCATCATGGCCTACCGTAAAAATCCTTATAAGGTTCTATCTGAATCATTACCTGAAAACTGTTATTGTCAGAAAACTCCACTAGGGTTATGTGTCTCTCCCAAGAACCCCTGAAATCCAGGATGCATGCTTGCAGCATGTCCTCCAAAACCTGAATCGTGTGCTCGGACTGTCTATCTATCTGGGGATGGTAAGCTATACTCAAAAGTACCTGTGTACCCAAGTTCCTATGTAGTCCCTGCCAAACATGAGATGTAAACTGGGCATCCCTATTTAAAATTATAGAGTGTGGAACCCCATGAAAACATATAATCCCTTTGATGTACAAACTTCCAAGCTCGTCAACACTAAAGGTTTCCTTCATCGGTAGTAAATTTGCAACCTTCATGAGTCTATCGATAACAACCCAAACCCCATCATCCCCTCAAGGATACATCAGTAAACTTGTCACTAAATCCATCACTGAATTATTCCACTTCCACTTTGGAATGGGTAACTGTTGTAAAAGCCTTACCAGTCACTGATTCTTGGCCTTCACCTACTGACAGGTGGAAAATCTCATAACAAAACTAGTTACATCCCTCTTCATACCTAGCTTCCAATACTGACGATGTAAATCTTGATACATCTTGGTGACACTAGGATGAACTGCTCATACTGAGGCATGAAAATCTTGCATCAACTCCTCATGTATATCTGCTGATATCCATATGCATTCATGAAAATACAATACCTCATCCTCACTTATGGTCCACCCAGGAGTAGGGTCCTCACCTAACACACCCTCCCATAGGACTAGGCCTTCAGAATCTGAAAGCTACCTCATTCTCACTCAATCCAGTAGAGTAGAGGTAACAACTATAGAAGAAAGAAACGTCTACCCCTGTCTTATGTGCACCTCCAAATTCATCTTAGAGAACAGATCCATAAGATACCACTCACTGCTAGCCTCCTGAACTGCGTGTATCTGATTTCTCCTTCTCAATGCATCATCCATTGTGTTTCCTTTATGAGGAATGTAGGCAATCTCAAAGTCAAAATACTGAAGGTACTCAACCAACCTTTGCTATCTCAAATTTAGATCACACTAAGTAAAGATATACTCAAGGATTTTGTGGTTAGTGTATGCCAAAAAATGATCTCCTAGAAGATAATGCCTCCAACAGTGTAAAGCATGCACAACTACAGCCAACTCGAGATCATGTGTCGGGTAATTCCTCTCATGTGGCCTCAAATACTAAGACCCATATGCAATGACTCCTTTCCCCTGCATTATCATGGCTCCCAGACCGATACCCGATGCATTGCAGTAAATGGTGTAACTCTTTCCCGACTCCGGCAAAATCATTATCGGTACTGAAGTCAACCTTCCTTTTAGCTACTGAAAGGCTGAATCGTAGGAATTTGTCTACAAGTACTTTTCGCCCATCTTAGTTAGTCCCATCAGTGGTGCTACTAAGTGTGAAAATTCCTGTATAAAGCATATGTAGTAACCATCCATCCCCAGAAAATTTTGTACCTCAAAGACGTTCTTTGGCTTCTCCCAGGAAACTACCACTCTCACTTCCTCTGGGTCTACTGATAATTCTGTCTCTGAGATGACATGAAATAAGAAATGAATTTGATCCATCAAAAAGTGAAATTTTGAGATCTTAACATATAACTAATGCTCTCTTGGTGTACTCAATACGATCTCATGATGGGTGGAATGGTCCTTTCGAGGGTGATAGTACACCAAGATATCATCCACGAAGACTACCACAAAAGAATCCAAGTAAGGATGGAACACTCGGATCATCAATTCCATGAAAACTATAGGCACGTTTCTGAGACCAAAAGGCATAACCAAATACTTATATAGACCATACCTACTCCAAAAGGCTGTAAGAGGTATATTTGATGGTCTAACATGCAATTGATGATAATTGGATCTCAATTCAATCTTCAAGAACACCTGAGATCCTTGAAGCTTATTAAAGAGATCATCAATCCTCATCAAGGGATATCGGTTCTTGATTGTTAACTGGTTTAGCTTCCGATAATCCACAGAAATTTTGAGGGTACTTTCCGCCTTCTTCAAAAAAAAGAACAGGCAAACCCCAAGGAGAAGTACTTGGTCAAATGAAACCCTTCACCTGAAACTTTTCTAACTGCTTCTTGAGCTCCTGTAACTTTGGTTTAGCCATCCTATATGGAGTAATGGATACCGGTGCCACTCCTGGCACAAGATTAATAGAGAAATATACCTCTTTTTCCAAAGTTAATCCAGAAAATTCCTCTATAAATACATATCTGAAATGATCCACCATAAGAGGAAAGTCCTTCTGTGAAGTCCCCTAGTCATCTAGATATAAACTAGATATGTGGGTTTTAATTTCTCCCAACCCATGATGCTCGAGTCCATCTCTACTCATTTGGACATCCCATTCAACCTTGTGTAGAAAAGTTTCACCCTATGGTGATATGAAACTCACCCTACGGAAATAGAAGTCAACAAAGACCTGAAAAGAGACTAACCAGTTCATTCCAAGAATGAAATCAAAGATTTTCATCTCTAATACATAGAGGTCCCACAAGAAGTGACACCCACCAACCTCAAGAGGGTACTCCTTTAACTGACATACACTATCCATCCTAATCCCCAACTGAGTGTATAGAATCATAACTTCATAATAAGTAAATATACATAACCCAAGGCTCTCCACAATGGTAATAGATATAAAACTATGGAAAGCCCCTATATCAAAAAGAGAAAAAGATAAAAATGAGGAAACTAGAATTATAACTCTAACCATAGAGGGTCTGGGTTCCTACTCATGTTGGGTCTGTTCCATCACAAAAGTATGACCTGTACTGTGGACCTACCTAGCTACACTGAGTTGATTCACCCTTCTATTGCTGAAAACCTACCATCTGGCTACCATGGACATGACCACCTCCTCGGCATGAACGGCATAATGAACTCCAGTTCCTTAACTTATGAGAAATCAGTGGAAATGCTCTTGTATGTGGAGTCATAACAAATCTCCTCTCACTAGAGTCTGGTGAGAACATCCTACAAAAACATTGAAGATGGATGATCTTGCCTCAATATCAGCACTCAAATGGGTCTCTTGGGAATTGTGGTCTCATGTGCCCACTCTTCCCACACTGGTAGCACTTCACCTAGCTACCTAAAGATACATCCCTACTATTGGAATCACCACACAAAGGCTCCCTCTAGTGCTTCCTACTATCAATAAAAGTAGTACTAACCCTAGATGTTGAACCTCCCTAGCCCACCTCTCCAAACTCCCTCATATTGTGCTCAGTAATCAGTTCCTAGTTTACTATATCAGTCACCAAATTCAACCTAAAAACATTCACCTGTGATCAAATTTTGAACATGATACCATCCTCAAATCATCTATCCAATGATAAATCATCACCCCCCAGAACATGTGAGAAGTTCTGAAGCTCTGTAAAGCGAGAGGAATAACCCATCACGAAAAATCACCCTACTCCAAAAGCATGAACTCTCTAGCTTGGTCAGACCTTAACATCTCGGGGTAGAAGTAATCATAGAAGGTTCTAGGAAACTCTTCCCAAGTCATATCCTGATGATGTACCACCTATGAGAGAAGATCCCAACATCTTTTGGCAGAATCATGTAGCATGTAAGCCATGAGATACACCCTCCTCTTAAGAGGCCTCTCTAGATGATTGAAGATAGAAATCATGGCCTCCAACCATGACTCTATATCTTATGGTCCTCTATCCCTTGAAAAATTGGGAGTATGGTGCTCCTAGAACACCCGTGTCAACTCTTCTATAGTTGGTGAAGGATGTCGTGCTCCCTAAAAAGTCTACATCATCCTCAAAAAGCCTTCACAGAACTGTGCATTAGCACCTAAGTCCAGTATAATAACTGGTTCCAAGATGGGCATGATGGGAGGATCTGCTGGTAGTCCATGATCTACCATTTCTGGTGTATGACCATTGCCCTGTACGTAGCGTACAACCGTAGGATGTCTTGTTGGCATGAATCTGTAAGTTCAAGTACACACCTCAATTCAATATTATGAAGGACTAAAACATATAAGTTCAATAATGGAACAGGAGAAGTAAAGTATTTGAGTTTTACAAAAGGGTTACACAATGTGTAAAACCACTAGATGGCATGTTCCCTTTAAGCCTTAACATGGGCATGTACCTCTTCCAAACTGGTTGTGTAACACCCCATACACATGGCGTGTTCCTCATGAGACACGGTGTTTACTTGAATATCCTATCCTACCTAGGTACTTATACACATCAAGAACTACACAGTCCTACTGGTGTAATACTACATGGCATGTTCACCCTAAACACGGCGTGTACTACAATGTTCCCTCCACCCATGTCATTAGTCACATGGCCGGATACACGGCCCTTTATAGCACATCGTGTACTCCCAGTACACTGCATGTTCTACAAAATGTTTATCAACCCTATGTCTCTGCTCACATAGTTAGTCACATGATCAACTAGTACATGGCGTGTACATAGAAAAGTTATTTCTTCCAGAACAGAATAACACATGGTGTGTGTTTATAAAATCACACGTCGTGTTGTATGGGTTTTTGGATAGTAAGCCTCTGAAACTTCTCCAAAACCCCCAAAATCTTAAATTTTTTTCAAATTCGTGCCAAGTTCTGATCTGAGAGAGCCCATACTCCCCGAAAATCAAATTTTGGAATCCTTTTTCATCTCAAAACTTAACAGAGTTCAATTAAAGTTCAAACATGATCCACCAAATTCTGATCCAAGAGGGCCCATAACACCTTAGGGACCAAAGCTTGGTGTTCATCCAAATGAAAATTTACTTTTACTAATACCCTATAAAAATAGAAGGTATTATATCATGGTATCTATCACAATAACATGTATATCTAGCACAACATCTATTACAACATCATGTAATCAGTAATTCACCGTAAATGGCATGACAATAATGCATGACACGTGATCTCTAGAAAGTGCCTATATGATGAATGAGATGGAATACCCTCATCTCATCGAGTTAAAATAGAAATAGAACCACAATGATATCAATCATAACAGCACAAAACAATTAAATCACCCAACGGTGAAATAAAATCAACTCTAATAATTGAAAAACTAGAAAAATTGTTATATTTGAGGTAACTTGGATTTTCCCTATACACAAGTTAGATACTCCTGAGCACATCTTAGTACTAACTACTTATTCATTCTTATCCCAGTATATTGGCTCCAAATAGTAAGGAAAAGAAGAAAATAAAACCTACTCCGATATCATTTGTAACGGCCCAGTCTATCCCATGATCATGATATTTTCTGCTTTGGGCTTAGCCCACACGGTTTTGCTTTTCTTTGGCTCTGGCCATTAGGCATCTCTTAGGAAAATGCCTCATGATGGGAGAGGTATCCACACCACCTTATAAATGGGTGATTCCTACTCCTCCTCCTTCAATGTCAGGTTTCCATAATCCACCCCCTAGAAGGGCCTAGTAACCTAACTGGAAAATAAAATGGACACTAGCTCTGATACCACTTTGTAATGTCCCAGATCTGAGTGTCGCCTAAAGGTTCCCTAAACCCATTGGATCACATAACCTCAAGCACATTTCCACAAATTCCAGAGGCTGGTAACTAGTAGTGAGGGCCAAGGTGTGATAATGGAGAAACTATGCCCTCATTGCAGATTATGCACAATGGAAAACAAATAGTAAACAATAGAAGAAGCAGTAATACTATATAATAGAAGTAAATAGTGGAATACTAATAGTAATAAAACAACTGGAGCATATATATAAATTATGCATGTCACATGTGTCTAGGAAAGAATCCAAACAAGTCACAATGATGTAAATACAATACATAAACCAAAGTACATAAAATAAAGTAAACTCCAACAGCATTGCAAGCCTCAGCTCGGTCTCATGCTCTCCAGCTCCATAGCAATCAAGTACATGATGAAGAAGGGAACTTTACCTTAGCTATACCTGCAACCATATAATCTG
This sequence comes from Viscum album, assembly GCA_963277665.1. Classification (NCBI taxonomy): domain Eukaryota; kingdom Viridiplantae; phylum Streptophyta; class Magnoliopsida; order Santalales; family Viscaceae; genus Viscum; species Viscum album. Next base: position 1,764,583,223 of record OY728121.1, on the reverse strand, counting down.
TTTGGGTCCAAAACAGGACCCAAATAGGGTTTGAGATGAATCCCAGTAGGTCACCACCAAAAGATCTATGCCTAACTATCCGTGAATATATATAGTAGGTAATATGAATAAATGAAGTAATAAACTAGGAAGTACTCAAAATTAAACAATCCTACAGTTTTCCATTACATTCATTTATATTTATTATTTATCCTTTGTATTATGTAAACTCAGGATCTAGCCTAAGATCTATATCCCCTGTGAAAGTAACAAAACAGATGTCTCAGAAGACCATCTAGGCAAATAGGTATGACCGAGTCCAAGATTGTGCTTTGGCTTGGAAGACTCATCAAAATTTTACAACTATTCATAAAAAACCTTCTAGGAAATATCTCACGGTCTAACCCATTTGGTTTAACATAGCGCCAATTAATTAAAGAATGACCCTATGGGGAAATCTCTCATAGTCTAACCCCTTTGGTCCCACATAGCAGTAAATAAATGATAAACAACCTCATGGGTATCTCTTAAGTTTAATACCCTTGGGTCAACATAGAATAAATTAAATATAAATGACCTTCGGGGTAGCTCTCACAGTCAATACCCCTGGGTCAACATCTACACAAAGTCTCTCACGATCCTGTGTAAATAAGTCAAAAGTCCCCCCAGTCTTCCTAGTTTAAGGATCTCATGGTCCATTGGAAAAATAGTGTGAATATCATATCAAAGCGTCTCATGTAATCTATAACTACTACATGGATAAACATTCAGAAATCATATCACATGAATTTCATATAGTCAATTAAACTCCATCTTAAGCAACCAAGGCATGGAAAACAAGGAAAGACTAATAGGAATCCTATATCAAACATCCATAAACAATAAAATAAGGTAAATTCACACATGGGGTATCCCGTAACAAGGTATCTAACCTTATGCATAAGAAACAACCCCTTTTTAAGTCAAACAAACCATATAAAATATTAAACATGGTTAAATTCATAATCAATCAATACCCTAAACATGTTTATGAGGCACTTTAAGAATATATAATCCAAATATGAACAAATAAAGGCACAAACCACCTACCTCGATGTTGTACAATCGATATACTTGAATGTCGGCCCTTGAATCAACCTAGAACAGTGTAGATCTACAAAAAGGTAAAAAATTACTAACCTTTAATAACTCGCGAGAGATGAAGAATCAGGAATAAAGGATCTAGTAGTTTTGAGAACTCACTGGTGGGATTCCAACACACCTAACAGTGTCTCAATCAGAGCTCAGATGAAGAATTAGGGGTTTGATCATTATTCATCATTCTCGAGTACTTCTGTACGAAACACGGGAAGAAGAAGGTGTTTTCGAAGATGAGACGTGACCCCACTCCAATTTATAAAATAAAAAAGAAATGTAGATTGTGTTTTCATTAATAGTACATGTCGTGTGTTAGTCTCAACCGGCCCTGACTTAAGCGAGTCGGTCAGGTCATCACGTAGCTATGTACTCAGCTAGTATGTGGTTGAACGCAGCAACCAAGTATATGGCATGTACATAGAAGTACACAGTGTGTACCTAGAAAATTCTCATTTCTTCCTTTTTCCTCAAAAATAACCCAAAATCAAGATCTATACCTGAAATGAAGATCTGGGTTCTTACAATAGGTAATGCCTTAATTTCTGAATTGAAAAAATAAATGTCAAACATTTCTTATCGATGTCTAAATACCATGTCTCGGTGTCAAGAATGGTATGAATGAGATAATAAAGATCATTTTTTCTACCTGCATCATGCATGAGAAAGGAACCTAGTGATTATTCCAGATCAATCACATACAGAATAAGAGGCATTCCTTCAACTGGTGGCATCATCATTGGTGGTATCAAGAGATATTTCTTAAGGATTCTGAATGCTTCTTGGAAGTCATCAGTCCACTAGAATAATACATCATTCTTCATCAACCTAGTGAAGATAAAACACCTTCATGTCAGGTTTTCTATGAATCATCGAATACAGGAAAGGATCCTCTATATTCCTCTCAAATATTTGAGGTTTTTAGGGGTGACATACCAAGAATTTCCATAGTATTCTCAGGGTTGACTTTGATTCCATGATGGCTTATGTTGATGCTGATGAATTTTCCTTAAGTAACACCAAAAGAACATTTTAGTGGTTTCATTTTTGGAATGTGTTTTCAATGTTTGTCAAAAATGATTTTCAAATAGGAAAAGTGATCATAAAATTTCTTCAATTTTACCATTGAATCATCAACATAACACTTGCCTAATTTTACTAGGAATGGTTTGAGGATGTGATTCATGGCATGTTGATATGTAGTTCCAGCATTCATTAAATTAAAAGGCATCACCTGGTAGTAGAATAATACCTAGCGTCTCTAAAATTTGTGTCTTCTTTATCTTATGGGTCCATTAAAATTTTATTATACCCTAAATATACATCCATTAAGGAGAGGTATTGATAGCTAGAAATTTCATCTATTAAAAGTTCTAAAATCTGAACCAGGAAGTCACCTTTCAGACAATGCTAGTTGAGGTCTTTGAAATCGATGTAAACCCTAATTGTACCATTATTTTTCTCTATAGGTACAATTTTGGTGATTCATTTTAGTTATTGTAATTTCCAAATGAAATTATATTTGATGAGTTTTTCAATTTAGCCACAATCTTGGAATCATGAGTTGGATGTGTCCTTATGGTTGTTTTCTTGTAACCACGGTGGTCTTCTGTAAATTCTAAGTGATGGGTAGAAACATTTGGAGCAAGGGCTAAAATCTATTTTTAATTCCATGTAAAACTTTCCCGATTATACTTCATAAAAGAGGCATAAATTTCCTGTTCATTGAAGGGAATAGCTGGGTTAATCAACGTTGGTCGCATATCCTCCTCTAAACCTAGATTTATTTTTTGAATTTCATTAATAGTGGTGGATAATACTTCCTTGAATGTTAAAGGAGAGTCTCTAAGGTTGTTTTCTTCCTCTTATTCCTTTTCCTCTTCCTATTCCTATATGTCTATGTTAGGATGGATGGTAGATGAAGGGGAATCATTAAGGTTAGGGGAAAGGGCTTTGTTCGAATAGCTAGATTCCAATAGTGATATCATGAATTCCAAAGGTTTATTTGATTAAGTAGTGTTCTAATGAAGTTTTGGGGATAAGGTTAGAGCATTTACATTTTAGTTATCACTACCCATATAGGAATTAAATATCTCTTTAAATCCCCCAAGTTCAAATGATGTGGTTGATATCGTGATGACTAGTGAACACATCTTTGAATCTGATATGATGTCTTCAACCTAACTGATGATTAGAATATATTCATCAATGATGTATTTGAATGGGTTAAATGGGGTCATTTTGAGGCCATTCAGAGTGGTAACCCAAGAAACACCATCAGTTATGGGTTACTTACCCTCTCTTCGGTAGAATCATTTATCAATATATTGAGATTAATAGGACTCAAATGAAGAATTTTCATCGTGTAACATCCCACTATACCCATTTCTATAGTATTTGAGGCATTGATGGTGTGATAAAGGGATCACTGCATGCTGATGCAACTAAGGCCTTCTTAATAATACATTGAAAGTTGTATCCTGTCAGATGACCAAGAAATCAGAGTCAAATATCAAATTGCCAAACTAAGATCTGAGATTAATGTAGTTGAGGGATTTATTTTCACTTTTATCATACCCTATAATAATTATAGAATATGGGGATATATCATCTTCAGTGTATCCTAGTTGGTGAATCATTCTGATAGGAATGAGTTTGACTCCCAATCCATTGTTAATGAAATATCAATGGATGTCAATATCATCTTATCTTTTGGATACATATAAGGGCCTGATTTTTTCCTCTATAATATTGTCTCTATCCTCATTAATGAAAGAGATAACTATATTAAATTATGTAGGGTCAACCTTAGTATAATATACCTTAGAGGCAAAAAAATTGGCTTCAAACTCTTGAGGGAATAGAAGAGCCTCTATAAGTGATTCCCACAAATACTTTGATAGATTGAGAGCATCCACAGTTGAAATATTCTCTAAAACTATGGATGATTACTTTAGGATGTCATACTTTTGAGTCAAGGGTATATGTTTCCCTATGGGTAACAATTCCCTAGAAATCATTTTTAGAGTTGATGTTCCTGGGGAAAATGAGTCTCTTTTTTTAGTAGATGTGAAGAGAATTTTTTCTATTATTAGATCAGGCTACCTTGACATACCTAATTTCTTAGGCTAGTCAGGTTATCACCTATTCATCAACTGGTCTTTCAAAATGATCAGTTCATGATAATTTTTTACATGTGTGGAGGCATTTTCCTACTTCTATTGGGCTTATCAAAGGTATTTTCCATGGGTTTCATTAGCATGGATAGCTCTATGAGGGTTGTGACTAGTATATTGTGTTTGGTCGCGATTACACCTCCCTCTATTTCCTTGGATCTTGTGGCCTCGATTCTTGTCTCCCCAATTTTTTGTGTGAATATTAGGTTAATAATAAAACTCATCATTGGATAATGGATCCATCAAATGAATGAAATTAATGGATCCAAAGATAAATTTTTCATCTGATGAGGACTCCATTTGATGGGTCAATGCTCATTGTACCATTTGGTGGGGTGGCACCTATTGTACCATTTAGTAGGGTGGGGATTGTTCTTTTAGGATTGAGGGAATGAATTATAAGAGATTAAAGGATAGATTTTTCTTACATGTAGTTCCATATTCCTATATTTTCTTCCCAACCTTCTGTTCATACCATTTCTTAGCAGATTGGACTTTGGAGGGTCATGTAGTTTAAGGATTTAGTACTGCCATAGAAAAAGTGATTGGGAGTGCAACTGGTTGTTTTAACTGCAATCATAGGATAGCATGAGTCAATTTGATTGTTTTTATATTTATCCAATCACGGAACTTATGTTCATTCTTGCTTGTAACTTCTTATCATTCACTCCCTTCTTCTAGAGTGGTGTCAGAAACACATGCTAATTGTGCGGATGGTTTTCCCATTTTTACTTTCCCTAAATCAACCATATTTATCAAGAAATCTTTGAAAATTAAATAGTCTTGTATGGTATTCCCTAATATTCAGTGAAAGTGTAAATAATTTGGGTGATCTTCAAGGCCAAATTTATACTTTATTGAGTAGACATTATGAATCTACTTTCTTTGGTATGATGAGATTTTCTTATATAGGGACATCAGTTGGGGGAGTGAAATGGGGTTTTATTTGAAGAACATATTCGGTAGGAATATTTCCCCTAAGTAGTTCGGAATTAATCCTTCTTAGTTATCTTATTTATATCTCATAATTATCCAATATTTCTTTGAGTGTGAGGTATTGATACCCTTGAGTAACAAATGGGAATAAATGATAACTTTACCCTTTTCTTTAGATGATTCCTGTCAAGGTGGAGGCAATGGAGCATACAAAGGATTTACCAATTTTTTTGAAATCTTCTAATTTCTGGTATGCACACATTTTTCTATCATTTTGATGTGGACCATATTTAAAATATACATTTCCTCTTATTATTCTCCAATATTGACTATATGTTCTATATAATTTTCATAATAGATACTAGTTACATTTACCGATGTGAACTGTATTGTGATCATTTCATCAGTCTCAAAATAATGGGAGAACTACTTTTTTCAGGATCATCCACTAGAAGAGTTGTGATTATCAAGATCAGTTGTACTCTTGATAGGTCAATTTTGTTTGTGACTATAAATGGAACTTATCCTTTCTTTCAAGGATCTCTTTGAAGTTTTCTAGTTAAGGGTGATCTGAAGGGAACCTCTGAATAATTTTTTTGATTGTTTCCCTAAAGAATAAACTGCATCACAGGATGGGATAAACTAGGAAAGTTAATTTTTTGGAACTCCTCCCAATAGAGAAAATACTAAATTTTTCTAGGGAGGAGGTAAAAATTTCTCTATCCTTATAGGATAGGGGTGTTCTTATTCCACATTCACAATATTTCAATCCTAGTTTTTGGCCTCTAAGGTTGTGTTAAAAATTATCTCATCCCTACAGGTATGGGTTGATCCTTTACTATCATGGATGCAGATACTATGGTTGCTTTTATGGTTTTACAAAGCTTTATTTGAACATAGGATGGGTGCATTGTATGATTTTTACCTAAGACATCATCTTCTGAAGATATTTATGCTACATGATGATTGGATTTTCTTAAGTTGTAGGACTACTCAATATTTTTAGATTCTTGATGCAAGAGTCTTGTGATGGATCACTTTCTTATATCCTAGTGTCTTTAAGAGTTGTTATGGGTCAGTTCTTTCTAAGCATACCATTTGTTGCGAGCGGATCTCGTTTCTCAAAGTCATCATGAGGATATGATATTACATGATGTCACATTTGGTGGGATCTTCTGATTAGAGAGAAAAGAAAAATTAAATTTCCCATGTTCTTCATATCCTCTGATATGAACACTAGATGGGGTGTGAGCAATCATCTGAAAAAACTTTTTTAATGCATCGAGACATGCATGCTAAATGTATCCCTATTGTTTTCACAGTTTTGGGTGTTTTCCATCTAGGAGGGACTCCAAGTCAATTTAATGGTGCATCTATTATATTACCTTGATGTGGATTATATATTCATCATAAGGGAAAAAATTAGGTGCAGAATATTATTCCATATATTTAGGAAAACTTTGTGCACAAATTCTTTTAAAAATAACTCTGGAATGCTGAAAAGGGTAGTGAATAAAGGATAGAAAATTACTGGTATGTTGTCCTTAGATAATTTCCTTTGCATTATTATTATGTCTCCTTAATCTTTTGAAAGATGTTACTCAACCATATATTACCAAAGTGGATGTTTCCCCATTGATTGATTGTAAACAATGGGGTTGGAAGGGATTTCCTATGTCATATTGGAAGACAAGGAATCCAAGGGTGGTTTAGAGAATGACCATTGCCTTGGGTTGTCTTCTATTTGAGAAAGAATATTTATTTTCAATGATTAATAATTAGTCATGAAAGGAATCATTATCCCAAGAACCTCACAATAGGAGGTTTTATCTAAGTTTATTTGTTAAGGGGAGAACCTTCTTGATGAAATGAAGTTTCATTGCAAGGAGGACCTTCACAGCGAATCTCATCATGGGTAGTACTACCACCATGTCTTAACATTTGACTATAAGGATAAATTCTATAGTGTATACACTAGGGAGGACCTTCAGGGTGGATAGTATCAAGGAGAGGACACTATTTCTATTTGATCTTCTTTCCATGAGTAGGGTTTCCACATAACTCATTAGGAGATAGGCTCTCATGATCAATCAGATTCTTGAAATGAAGTAATACTTCAGGTCAAGATGCCCAAGGAGGAAATCTAGAACTATAGGAAATAATGTTGTAGGGAGGAAATTCATAATTTCCTCTACTACCTTCATAATTTTCTAATAGAGGAGTAGGATCTTGAGCCTCCACATATAAACATTTAAGGACTTCAAGAACACAAGCATTCAGTAGAGTAGGGTCATGGACCGGGTCTCCATTTTCCAATCATCTTTGGTTTTTCTTATTTTATAAAATTTCTTGTGGGATATTGGGGCCACCTATCATAGGTGATGGTTATCATATATAAGGTCAGGTTTGAGTAGTTCCCATGTCATTGTTGGAATTTTCTGACTAGTCTCTGGAATTTTGGTAGGGATATGTGCCTACCTTGGAGTGGCTAGTGGAGTAGACCAATATACTTTAGTTAGAATGGGGATATAGTCCTTATTTGGTTTTCCATATATCTTGGGATTTTTCCCATGACCCTCCTCGATAAGAGTAGGAATAAGTGTCTTCTCCATGGTAACTCCCAGATTATGCTGCTGAGTTACTTCAAATGTGGAGGTGGGGTTGTATACCGATGTGATCATTATATCCTCTCAATCTTGTAGAATGTGTATAATGATAGATTCTTGTCCTTCCATCATTTCCAAGATTTAAGGGGTGAAATCTACGACTGGAATGGGAATATATGCTCATTACAAAGCTGAAGAAGGGATGTATTCCTGATCTTGTCCTCCATTTATTGATAGGATATACGGATAATCATAATGTGTGGGTGAAGATATATGGTCTATCCCCCTGTTTATAACTGATATTTACCATCTATTTTATTCTGGTTCCACTAAACTGTGTTGTCAGGCTTGATGGATAAAGAAAGGTGTGTGAAATTTCTTGCGATTTTCTGCCATATTTGATTGGTAGGATTATATGGAGGTAAAGGAGGTAGGTTCATGTTCTCTAATGGCTGGTTTCTACCCTTATCAGGCAGTTATAAGTTCCCAGGTCTGGGTGACTTAGGTTGGACTCCCGAGGGTGGCACCCTCATCATACTGAGGGTTTGTTTTTGTACGACGTTGTTGGTGATGGTTGCTGTAAATATTCTTTTTAAGACACTCTTGTGTTGTATTTATGATATTGTTAGTAACCTCTTGATATACCACCCTAAGATAAAAGATGAACTTGTTACATCATTCTAGGGATAGGATACTAAAACTATTTGACATGGAAACTGGTGTTGTCTGATTTTGGGCCACCATCCATCGCTAAGTGAAAAGATGTTTTTGATTCATGTGTTAAAGGTATTATAAACTCTATGGTTGGTATAGTACCATTTTTATGGTACTCCTAAACTAGAATGTTTGAGATCAGGTATTGGATTGGTGATAGTGTCCTCTAATTTGATGAGGACCCTGATTGTGTGACAGTATATGAATAAGTTTGGTTTGGTTGAAAGGAATCCATTGGATTGAAGGGATTTCTTGTAAAAAAGTGTATGGATACATATGAAAAACACAAATAAGAAAAACCCATCAAATTATCATCTCAATAAATGAATACATGTATAATAAATTCTTTTAGATCCATGATTGGACCCCTTTAATTTTGTGTACAAAAAGGGTCTGAAATCTGGGTGATGTAGTCAGCTTAGTTGAGGGTTCATGTTAGGTTCACCATTTTTTGTTTCTAATAGGTTTCATTCCCACTCTCATTTTGATTTTATGTGGACCTAATTTCCGAAGGAATGTGGTCACTTGGATTTTTCCAATTACATCTTAGAAAACACGTTGGGTGAGAGAATGGGTGGTCAGACTCATCACACCCTTTTGGGGTGAATTATTACCTACTCCCGGACTCTCTTATATATTTAAGACATATTCTTGAACCCTTTATCAAATACCAAATACATAATAGGTTAAACCTATATTAAAAAAAATTATTATCATGTATTTATTTTATAATCATCCGTATGTATTTGAATGTCTTCATAAATGGAGACATATATGTGTATCTAAGGTTCTCCATTGATCATACCATTTTTTATGAATATTAGAGATGATTATGGTCTTTAATCCATACAATGGGGTTCCCTAAAATTTATCATCATCTAGGGAGATGAGAGTTTTTTTATGTCAGGATCGGGCCCATAATATGGGCTTCTTATGTATCCTTGTGAAAGGAATCATTACCCACATACTTTGGTTCCACTTAACAGGACACATCATACCTTTTAAGGTTGTGTGATAAGGACCAAACTCTATAGTTTAACATCATGCGGTGAGGATGTCTAGGCGAAAGGTTCCTAGTCAAGGATCTCATGAGACTTATGCTGAAGTGGCCTGAGGGACCTAGAAGGGATGTGTCTTCATAAGATTAATGTAAACCTACAAAGGATATGGCCTATAAAATATTAGGGTGAGTTTGGGGTGTTCGTATTAGACCTTAAGGAGGCTTCCTATGTATCTCGTTTAGATGGGAATCAAAACCCAAGTAGTTCAAAATGATAGGTCTTACACCTATAGATGAGGCCAAATTGTTTTATTCATTGGAAATATGTCACTTTGAAGGTTTTTCTCACAGATAATATGACCCTTTGAGAGGATGTTAACATGGTTTTGGGTATTATACAAAATAGTATTCCAATGGGTTAACCTCATTAGTAACATGACCCTTTGAGTGGCGATAACATGGTTGGGAATAATACTGAATAGGAGGCCCATGGGGTTTCCTCATTGGTAATATGGCCCTTTGAGGTGGTGATAACATGGTTTGGGATTATATTGAATAATATTATCATTGGTTTTCCTCATTGGGAAAATGTCCCTTTGAGGTGGTGAAAACATGGTTGGGGATTATACTAAATAGGACACCCATTGGATTGAGGAGTGAGGAATATCTAAAAAGGGAATATCCTCCCAATATAGGTATTTGATCATGTGGATATCACGATTTTCACTAAAATCTAATAACACATGAGTCAATCTTGTTGTGAGAGACAAGAGTAATTATAAGATATAACAAACCAAACAATCTCATTCATCCATTGGTGGATGAGGCTGAGGTGATGGGAGAGAGAAAGGGATTTAATATGCTTGTCTCCTCTTTTGTTCTCAAGACTCATGGGATGGAAGTCGTGAGGGGTATGAGATCCTGTAATAAATACTAGGGGATTACTCCCATAGGTATTACCTTATCCATATTTCAAAGAATATGAGAGAAGGATAAGGAATTATCCCTCGTCAAAGAGAAATTCAAGTGGTTCCCCTCACCATATGAAAAAGGGAGGTCCTCAGAACTACCTCCAAGGTTGGGGTCCTCACTACTGAGGGGATGCAGAACTGTAGGCATCCCAATGACCTTACCTGTTAGGAAGGATAAGTGTGGGACAACTTTTACCAATGGAATTCACAATCAAATGGGAGACACATTTATGAGTCCTTTTTCATGATCATTCAATTCTAGAGGCCTCGGTGGATGATACTCTCATATAGTTTGCGAAGGGAACCATATAAGGCCTAGTGATTTTCAGGAGTGTTTGATGGAGAGAGTTATTTGAACAGATCATGGAGGGGACAAGATAAGGTTGAACACTATGCAAAAGGGTACTAAGAATAAAGGAACCCATCCTACATACAATTTTTTATATGGTATGGTGGTCTGCAAAGACTCCATCCACATAGGGTTCATAGAATGGTGGTCCACAAAGGACTCTTCTATGCAGATGGTCATTCTTAAAATATTTTTCTATGCAGATATATTTATGCAAAGGGATTTTTTATGTGGATTGGTTCTTATAAGAGGCAACAATTTTATAGGTGGTTAGGTGAGTACCATTTCTAACTTTGTGATATTTGGTAAATGGTTACCTACCAAAATCACTAACTCAGACCATTTCTATCCATTGTCCATATATCTCTCTATGTGTTATCATTCGTCCCAACGTGGGTTTTTTATATGGGTATAGATGTAACTATTCCCAAGTTGACTGAAATTAATGAAAAACCACTACTCACAAAGGATTTTGGTTTTCAGATGTCCTAAAGATAACTCATCACCATATAAGAAAAAACTACTTTGTGGGGGCCTTGTAGAAGACACCTCACCCCAAAAATGAGATTTTTTAGGGGGGGATAAAAGTGACACCCTTCCCCACAAATCAAATTTCATTTTTAGAGGTTTTAATGGTGACACATTTACCCAAAAATAGAATTTCATTTTCATGGGTTCTATGTAGATCACTATATGAAGCATAATACGGAGTAATATGCAAATATGTGGAGTGCTATTTATATAACTATGCAAAGGGATATGCGGAGCACTGTGTAGAGAATTATGTAGAATGCTATGCAGACTGGAGACTCATGTAGTGGGTGTGATATGTGGAAAAGGGGATTCCTTTATAGCTCCCAATCTTTGAACAACTTTAATCTTCATGGAATGGATTGATTGGTTTTATTCTAACACTTTCAAATGCTGATATTCAATGATAAATTTTCCAGATCCAACACCAGTATAGTCATAGTGCATGTCGTGTTGAGTTTAAAATGGAAAAAGATATTACACCTCAATATAGTGGTGATTGTGGTGCAATAGAGGAGCCCCTGTATAAAATTATTAATGTCAAACATGACTATGGTGGTGGTCATAGTCTATGTGAAGTAATACATCGAAGACCAATAGTATAATAAAGGATACACAAGATGGAAGACAATGTATAGAAAGTCATGGTGTCTCAAGAGTTTCCCTATGAAACACAAGATATCCCATCATAAGTGTTATAGTGTTCAATGGTGTTTGTGGTCCACAGGTGGAGCTACAAGCTAAAATGGACAATAATGGGTGACTATATCATAGTGTTCAATTTTTTAGAGGAAAAACAAGCAAAGGTTTTTCACTATGAAATAAATAAGGGAAAGTTGACGAGTGATGTGCATATTTTTGGAGAAATAACTATGATTCTTTTTTGGGTGGATCTTGAATACTTCCATAATCATGTGTCTCAGTCATATTCCATGATTATAGACTAATGAAAAGGAGTTTACAACACTACACATGTGAATGAAATAGATATTTAATTCATGTTTCAAATAATAAATAATGTTGACCATGACACAATTATGGATTACTACAATTATAGAATTCATGGAGAAAATTCATGGGAGTTATTATAGAGACCCAACTTTTTATTTTATAAAACTTTCATTACATGGTACAATATTTAATAATAAATAGGAACTTTTTAAGTTTAGTGTCTTGGAAATGGGAACTTAATACATTATAAACATAAAACTTCTTCTAATCCACTTGAAATACATCTTCAAAGGTTATTCCTAAGTTACTTTTACTGAATCTCATATCCTGAGGACATACATAAAAGAAAGGGTTGAGCATAAATCCCAGTAAGAGAATAAACAAAGGATATTATTTAGAATGTGACCATGAGGTATATCAATAAGGAAATATCATATGAACATGAGTAATATCAATAAGGAAAGACCATATGAACTTGAGGCATTTCATAATATAAATAACATGAATCATAACATGGAAATGTGGATACAACATAATAATGAGACATTTATAATCATATCATCAAGTTTTAACACCAGGCTATAATAAATCATAATTACCAAGGTTATTCACTAAGGTATCATATGGCATGTCATCTATAGAGATTAATTATTTACCCAATTAATTGTAGTGATATTAGGGTGCACCCTTCATATGTATTAATTCATGTGATACACATTGATCATAATAAATCATTTTATCAATAACTAGAGGAGAATAAATATATTATACTTATATCTAGGTGAATTTATATGGGTAATAATAGTTTTGTGTATTCACAATATAATAATATTTCATAAAAATGAGAAAAAATCATGAAATGATTTCGGCAGAATAATGGTATATAACATGGATTATGTAAAAGGAATAATGATAGAGAATATAGGTATCTCGTTGGTAAAAAACTATTTTTTCAGTAATTGTAAGATCAAAAAATACTAAAAATAATGATTCTTTTACATTTATAAGACTCACAAAAGGGAGGTGCATGAATGAAAATGGATAATAGTAGAATTCCCTTACCTTGAATATTTGCTTCCTGAAACTTGAGGATGGAACGTTGAAACCTTAAGGGAAACTTGGAGGAACTAATTGGGATTAAAAATGACCATAAATTTGTGCCTTATGAATTTTTATTTGTGATTAATGGGGAATGGGTGGTACTATACATGAGGAGGGGTAGGTTTTAAAGGATTAAATATTGATTATTTTATTATATAAGTTAACCACTTGTGGGTAAAATAAATTCCAACAAATTTTCTAGACCATTAATGAGTGGGAGAGTGTGTTTGGATTTTAAAGGCCTTCCAAAACCAAACCACACCATCCATCCAACCTAATTAATGCACAAAATCCAAAAATAAATAAATTTTATTTCAAAAATCCAATTTTTGTTCAAAAAAGTAATGTATAAATTTATAAACTAAAATTAATATTAATAAATTCATTTTTATACTTATTAAATCTAATTTTTATTGAATAGAATGTTTCATAAAATTTTTAATCATGATGACATAAAAATAATTTCATAAAATCATAGTGCTCATAACGCAGAAATTTTCACTTGTTCACCAAAAAATAAACTTTGTCATAAAATTACTAAAAAATAACTCTAAGATAATCTTGACATGATTAGCCCAAAAATAAATTTTATTTCATCAAAATAATTATCTATTTATGAAAATTTTATATTTTAAATAAAAACATTATTTTAATTAAAATTAACTATTTAATAAAAAAATAAACATTCTAACCATTATAAAAATTGTTTAGGTCTTCGTTAAAATATATTATCATTTAAAAATAATTTTATAATATTATTTCATGAAATACATTTTATTTGAAACTTCTACATAAAATATATTTTTAATATAATATGTTTATAGTCTTTTAAAATAATACAATTTTGATTATTAAATAATTTCGACAATTATTTAAATGTGTCTACGTAACCAATAAAAATAATGACCAACTATTTTATTGACTAATGGTCATAATTCCAACCAACTATATTAGTTTAAAAACATAAAGGAAGATGATCATATTTCCCTATAATACACTATCATTTTTTACACTTTATCATTCACTTCAATTCGAATCAAGGTTCAATATTGTTTTCAAAATGAATATTGTATTACTTACTATTTGTTCCTCTATTATAGTGATGTTCATGGGTATGGTGATTCTAGGGGATCAAAGAAGCCCAAATTTTTATATTTCACATTATTTATCCTCCATTTTTCTTCCCATTATAATATTTGGTATGATATTGAGTGTTGTTTTAGACTAAAAGTAACGTTCTTAAATAATGAAATAATGTGTTGTTGGTTTCTAATATGTGTTTTCTTCCATTTATTATTCCTAGTTTTATATTTCATATCAACACATGATGTCCAGAGTTCTTGTAAAATTTAAAAATATTTCAATCTGATTTTTTTTGTAAAACATATTAAAATTTTATTGAGAGGAAATATATCCATTATTTAAAGAAAAAAATTTGTTACATTATCCCCCCTCCTAAAATAATTTCATTCCTGAAATTTAAACTCATATTCTCAGTTAGGAATAGATGAGGGTACTTTTATTACATTATTTCCTCTAATTCTCATGTTTCCTCTTCATATTTATGGTTCCTCTATATCACTTTGACAAGGTGAGTTGTCTTGTTGCGTTGAAATTTTTCTCTACGGTACAATATCCTCACCAGTTTCTCCTCATATGAGAGATCTTCCTCTAGTTATAACACCTCTAGATTCAGTGCATGTGTGGGATCAGTTATGTACTTCCTTAGGAGTGATACATGGAAAACATAATGAAATTCATCCATGTTTGATGGAATTGATAGCTGATAGACCACTACTCTTATGTGATCAAGGATCTCAAAGAGGATAATGTACCTAGGTATAAGTTTTCCTTTCTTTCCAAACTGCATGACCCTCTTCCATGGTGATATTTAAAGGAAAATTTTGTCTCCAACAACAAAATTTAAGGTCTTTAATCGGTTGTCAGCATATCTCTTCTTATGAATTTGAGAACATTTTATGTGTTGTTAGATGGCTTGGCCTTTTTTTGTCTCTTACAAAATATCGGGTCCAAGTAGCTTATTTTCATCAAATTCATCCCAAAAAGTAAGATTTCTACATTTATTCCCATAAATATATTTATATGGATTCATTTGAATACTTGAGTGGAAGTTGTTATTGTATGATAAATCAACTAATGAGATATATTGATCCCATACACCTTAAAATTTTCATTGAGTAGGCTCTCGTAATGTCTTCAAGTTTCCTAATAGTCCATTCAGATTGTCCATCAGTTTGGAGTGATAGTTCATACTGAAATTTAATTCAATATTCAAATCATATTGAAAAATTCTCCAAAATTTATATGTGAAGCTTGGATCACAATTAAAAATGACTAAAATGGGTACCCCATACAGCCTCACCACTTTGTTTACATATATCTTGGAATTTTATTCAAGGGATAAATCTTCCAGAATAGCAATGAAGTGGAAATTATAGTGATTTGATCCACCACAACCCATATCACATTGCTTAATTTGGATGACTTCAGGAGACCAGTGACAAATTACATAGTGATGTTCTCTCATTTCCATGTGGGTATGTAGAATGGTTGCATCATCCCCTTGTAATTCAATCACAATGCTTTAACTTTCTAACATACTAAGAAATTTGGGGTATACTATGAGACCTCCCTCTTCATTTTTTCCCACCATAAGTGATCTCAAATATCACAGTACATCTTGGTACTTCTAGGATGGATGGATAAATATGAGCTATTTGAATTTTACAATAGATCATTCTTTATCTTGGGTGATGAAGGCACACGAAGTCTAGATCCAAACCATAATACACCATCTTCATTTATGTGGAAATCATTAATCATCCCAATATTAATTATTTCCACCCTCTTTTGAAGTCCCAGATCAACCCTTTATGCTTCCTTGATCCACTCTGGGACAGATAGTTAATTTGGTCCAGGAATAATGTATTCCCTATAATTATGATTTCAATATCCATCCTATTCATATCCATAAATATAGGGTCTTTTTCAATCCAAAACATGCATATAGTAGTAGTTTCTTTTCTAATCAAAGAATCAGCTACCTTATTCTCCTTTCTAGGATGGTAGTGAATAGATAAATCATAGTCATTTATTATATCTAACCATCTTCCTGGATGCATATTGATCTCCTTCTGTGTGAATATATACTTCAAACTTTGGTGATCTCGGTATATATCACATTTTTTTCCATAAATATAGTTCATCCATATCTTTAAAGAAAATATAACTGTTGCTAACTCTAGATCATGGGTGGGATAATTTTATTCATGAAGATTTAACTATCATATTGCATAGGTGATTTCCATATCAATTTTCATGATGAAACATCCAATCCCTTTTAAGTATGTATCATTATAAATGAAAAATCCTTCCCTATTAGAGGGTAATTCTAGAATAGGTTCACTAATCAACCTCTTATTCAATTCATGAAAACTATCTTCACATTCCTTTGTCCAGATAAATTAAAATCCCTTTCAATTAAACTTGGTAAGTGTAATAGCAATCCATGAAAAAAATTTCAAAAAATTTCTATAGTATCCTAATAGAACAAGGAAACTATGAATATTAGTTATTTTTGTAGAATGTGGACACTCCTCTATATCCTTTGTCCTTTTTGGATCCATTGATATTCCTTCACTGGATATTATTTGTCTCAAGAATTCCACTTTTTTGTAACCAGAACTCACATTTTATGAATTTACTAAATAACTTATCCTTCCTGGGAGTTCATAATATAACCCTTATATGATCCTCATTATCTTCACAAATTTTGGAATATATCATAATATCATCAATAAATACCACCAAAAAATTTTCAAGGTAGTCCCTAAAAACTTTATTCATCAAATCCATAAATATGGTAGGATAATTGGTCAAGCTAAAGGGTATAACAACAAAATCATAATGACCATATTTTATCTAAATGTATTTTTTGGGATATCTTCTTATTTTACCTTTAAATTATTATACCCAGACCAAATTTCAATCTTGGAAAAGAATTGAGCTCCCTGAATATTGTTAAACAAATCATCAATATTTAGAAGAGGATATTTATTCTTCATTATGATCTCATTAAGTTCTCTATAATAAATTTATAGCCACATTGATAAAACCTTATTCTTTAAAAAGAGAATGGGTTCTCCCCAAGGAGCCGCTCTTGGTCAAACAAAACCCTTCTATAATAGATCCTTGATTTTATTATTTGATTCAAATAACTCCATGTATGCCATTCTATATGAGTTTTTTGATATCAGTTAAGATCTAGATAAGATTTACATTGAGAAATCTACCTCTATTTCACGGGTAGGTCCCAATAAATCTTCAATAAATACATAAATGTATTCCCAAGCAATGGGTACATCTCCTATCTTCATACATTATCTTTATTCTTCTTCTTCACTAATCATTTCCTTAAAAATGAAATATGATGTGGTTCTTGGAAAGACTCGAGATGGGAAATCTCTCCTTTGAAGATGATAAGATATTTTCCCTTCAAGACTACTAAAATATCATTTCTTCTATAGTTGATTTTTAATTATACTTTTACAACCAATCCATCACAAGTATTATTTCAAAATAAAAAATTGGAATGACCACTCAGGTTACATAGATATTATACTCACTAAAGTTAATAGTGGAATACCAATATATATTTTATTCTTGAATAGTTCACCTATGATTTTTAATAGAAAAATCTACCACTATAATTTTAGGATTTAACTAGATTTTATTTGAAAACATGAATGAAATAAAAAGAGTGAATAGAACCAGAATAAAACAATATACTTTCTAGATTTTAGTTTATGATTAGTATACCTACCAAAACATCATTTGCAGCCTCAATTTCAGCCATCATAATTATGAAATAACATCTTTTATCCCTTGGCCTCTATTGGGGTTGATGGTGGTTTCCCTCCATTATCTTATAATTTAAATTTGGTTAGTGAAATGACCAAGTTCCCTGCACTTGTAACATTGAACAATAGTCTATGATTTCACCATCATCTCTTTTTCATTGGAATTTATATGTTGAGGCATTACATGTCCCTAATAGTTTTGAGCTATATGTTCGTATATTCCACACTTTTATCACTTTCTACTTCCTTGAAAATAATTCTCCAAATTCTTCTTCCCGCATTTGTTCCACCTAGGATGTTTTACTTTCTTCTTATTCAAATTAGTCCCAAAATTTTATTCTATATTTCTCCTCTTTTCATTCTATTTATGAGTCCATTAAGAAACTCCAAAATCCATTTCAAATTTGAGATAACACTACAATATCTCTTCATAGCTCCCAAATTATTGTATTTCCAAATATTTTTGTATATGGATTCTCATTACACTAAAGAATCAATCAGTCTTCTCATCAAAATTGATGACAAATCTTAAAGTATAATTCGGAAGCCTTGTAAATTTAATCTTATTATTCCTCACCAATTCATTTTATATTTTTTTAAACTTAAGTAATTCTCTATTAATTTTTTTATGGGGTTTATGATTAAAATACTTGATAAAAAATACTTTTTTGAAGTTTTCCCATCCCATGGAATCCACCTCATACCTTAGATTTATGTTCTTGATCAGCATACACCACTGATCAAATTATCCTTCTAGGAGATATACATACAACATAACTTTCTCTTAATTAGAATAATGGAGTGTATAAAATATCTTTTTTATATTGTTGATCCATTTTTCCATGATTACTAGATTAGAGGTTCCACTAAAAATAGGTGGTCATTAACGTATAAATTATTCAAATACAAGTTGTTCCTTCCTTGGAAAAGTGGGATGATCCACATGGTTTTGGTTATTGTTCATGGATTAAGTTAACTGATTCATCATCATCATGAATTTTTCAACTCTATCTCCCCTTGTATTAGGAATTTCATCATCACATTAACCATTGTATCTATTTTTTACATGAGTACTTCTATTTCTTACCATTTTTCTAGAAAGGAGAAAACCAAAGTGAGAAATTTTTTACTATTAGGAATATTATAATAAAAATTCTAAAGGAAAGAAAAATCTTAATATTTTTTTATATCATTCTTCTAGGATTATATAGTTTGATCTTAATAAAAGGATTAAATTATCTATATATCCTTTATAATGGTTTGTATAGACATGTGATTAACCAAATCATATCTCGGGGAGTGTCAAACCAAATGTGAAACAAAGGCCATTGTCTTGAACTAGGTGGTGATCAGGTCTGACTCAATGTGTCCTTTTAAAGGTTATTACTCCTAGGTAAAACTATGCTAGAGACACATCCACTTATAGTATCTAGATACTGATGTATTTTATTGGAAACCACTTACTTTATACTTAACCAAAATAGCATGATGTTTCACTATATTAAGACTTATACCTAGGGTATTTACTAATGTTTTCTAATCCTAATTTCCACAAATAACTAAACAATACTTTTATACCATCTATGGTTACCTGCCTTTTTATTTCATAAAACTTTCATTATATGGTACAACATTTAATACTATAGAGGATATTTTGAGGTTTTAGTGTCTTGTAAATATGAACATAATACATGAAAAACATAAAAAATATTATAAACCACTTGAAAGACTTCTTTATTGGTTTTCCTTAATTTCATTTAATGCATCTCATATCTTGGGTATATACATCAAAGAAATGGATGAGCATAAATCCTGGTAAGGGAATGAATAAAGGAGATTACTTAGCATGTGATCGTGAGGTATATCAATAAGAAAAGATCATATGAACATGAGGTATATAAATAAGTAAATATCATATGAACCTAAGTAAAATCATAATATAAAGAACAAGAATTATAATAGGGAAATGTGGATACAATATAAAGATGATACATTCATAAGTATATCACTAGGGTGTCATGAATCATAATTACCAAGGTTATTCACTAAGGTATCGTAAAACATGCCATCTCTAGAAACTAATTATTTAATCAATTAATTAGAGAGATATCGTGTCACACCCTTCATATGTATTAATTCATGTGAGCCACATTGATCACAATAAATTATTTCATCAATAATCTGAGGAGAATAAATGATGAGTTTTATATAAAAACATTAAGTACATAAGTGTTTAAAGACTTGAACATTACATCATTTTTAACCCACAAAAAGGGAATGTGGGTTTCATACATGTAAATCCCAAAATAAATATATTATATTCATAACAAGGTGAATTCCCATGGGTAAATAAGAGGATTGGTTATTCACAATATAAAAATATTTCATGAAAAAGAGAAAAAATCATGAAATTATTTCGGTAGAATAATAGTATTCAACAAGGATTATGGAAAAGACATAATGATAGAGAATGGAGGTATCTCATTGGTAAAAACCCATTTTTTAGTAATTGGAAGGTAAAAGGTGCGTGAAAATAATAAAAATTTTACATTTATAAGACTCGCAAAATTAAGGTACATGAATAAAAAAGGGAGAAGAGTAGAATTCCCTTACCATGAATATTTACATCCTAAAACTTAAGGATGGAACCTTGACACATTGAGGGACCCTTGAGAAAAAATGACTATAACTTCTTGTCATATAAATTTGGAGTGGAGAGGAAATGGTAATGGGTGGCATTTATATTTTATAAGGGGTGGTTTTAAAGGATTAAATATTGGTTATTTTATTATATAAGCCAACTACTTCTGGGTAAAATCAATTCCAACCAATTTTACGGACCATTAATGAGTGGGAGAGTTTTGTTGGATGATCAAGGCCTACCAAAACAAAACCATGCCTTCTATGAAACCCAAGTAATGTGCATAATCAAATAAATAAATTTTATTTCAAGAATTAAATTTTTTGTTTAAAAAATGTAAAGTATAAATTTATAGATTAAAATTAATATTTATAAATTCATTTTTATACTTATTAAATTAAATTTTTATTGAATAAAATGTTTCATAAAATTTTTAGTCATGCTGATATAAAAATAATTTCATAAAATTGTAGTGCTCGTAAAGCGGAAATTTTCACTAGTTAGCCAAAAAATAGCTTTGTTATAAAATTTAAAAAAAATAACCCTAATATAATTTTGATGTTATGATTCCAAAAAATAATTTTATTTCAAAAAAATAATTCTCTAAGTATGATAATTTTAAATTTTAAATAGAAACATTATTTTAATAAAAATAAAAAATTTAATATAAAAATAAAAATTTTGACCATTATAAAAAATAATTTGGGCTTCATTAAAATATGTTATCATTTAAAAATAATTTTATAATATTATTTAATGAAATAAATTTTATTTTATACTTCTACATAAAATATATTTTTAATATGATATGTTTATAGTCTCTGAAAATAATACAATTTTGATTATTAAATAATCCTAAAAATCACTTAAATGAATTATTGTAACCAATAATAATAATGAACAACTATTTTATTGACTAATGGTTATAATTCTATCCAACCATATTAGTTGAAAAACATAAAGTCATACAATCATATTTCCCTATAAATGAATCGTTATTCTTTCACTTTATCATTCAATTCAATTTGCGTCAAGGTTCAATATCATTTCCAAAATTAATATTATATTACTAACTCTTTATTCCTCAATTATAGTGATGTTCATGGGTGAGAATATTATAGGGGATCAAAGTAGCCAAGATTTTTATATTTCACTATATTTATCCTCTATTTTTCTTCCCAATGTAATATTTGGTGTGATATTGGGTGTTGTTTTAGACTAAAGGTAACATTCATAAATAATGAAATAAAGTGTTTATGGTTTCTAGTATCTGTTTTATTCCCTTTAATATTCATAGTTTTACTAGTTTATATCAATACATGATATTCAAAGTTATTATAAAATTTAAAAATTCTTTCTATTTTTTTTTATTATAAAACATAATAAAAATTTATTGAGATGAAAGAGATCTGTAACACCCAGAGCTTCCACGATACGCTTCTCTTTCAATAATGCAATAGCTTGTGTTGTACGCAAGTTCGAGATTCTAACACACCTCTACTAATCAAAATAGCCATTATGAATAGTAATACCCACTTTTTGAAAGTATATATATTTTATATTTCAAAATGGACTTTGTTTTTGGATTTGGAATGTTGAAATTAGCTTACGTTGAATTTTTTGTAATTTTCTGAGAACTTTCAAATTTTTATGAATAGGGAAAAATACTTAAAACAACTTTTTTAATCAAAATAATTTATAGTGATAAATTATACTATTGAGTGGTTTTAAACTATAATTAGAATATATTTTTACCATTTTATCCAATGGTGTTCATTAGAATTAATTTCACTTTGAAATTGGACATAAACAATTGTCAATCTTTTGATATATATTGTTTCTTAAAAACACGCTATTTGTTGTGATAGTGGGAATTAATTATAAAATTAATTAATTCAACTTATATGTTTGTAATTTCATAAAATAGACATCATTTTTGAATTCAGAATATCAATTATAGCTTAGGGTGAAATTTTGGCATTGTTCTGAAAAAACTTCAATTTTTTATGAATAGTGAAACCACTAAGTGGTAGTTAAATAACTGATTTTTCGTTTAAATGAAATATTACCACTTCTGTGATTTGATTTTAAAAAATCCTACATACATTGTTGTCATTAGTAAGTAAAATTTGGTTCAATGAGATTAAAATAATTTTTGGTGAATAGTAACTTTTAAGTTCTTAATCGCGATTAGAGGTAATTAGTGTAGTTTAAGGTAAAAATAATGTTTTAATAATATGAGATGAGCTTGAAACATGTCCTACCCTCATTGGATGTGCCATGGCCGACCAAGACAATCCATGGGTCAACTTGGGGACCCCATGGAGCCACTTTAGTTGGAAAATGACATAAATACCTTTTATTTAATGTTAAAGTAAAAAATGACACAAACATGAAATGTTTTACTAAAACAATTTTTACATGGGGTTATAAAAGTCATATTTTTTACTATAAATATTCATTGTAAAGATAAAACTATTTCCTACATTATAGTATTTTTTTATAATTTTTAGACATTAAAAAAATTAAATTATTTATGACATCATGATGATGCAGCGATGACCTCATTATTTAACGATTTAAATAAAATGAGAAGATAATGTAAAATCCAAGGCTTAAACTTGTTAAAATCCTATTCTATGGGTAGATTTAGAACCCTTATCACCTTATACTAGAATTATATAATTGTGGGACCTTTGGAATCCGAAAAGCATTGTGTAATAAAGTAATATTTCATTACTTTCCAAGAGTGCCCCTCCTCTCCACTTATAAAAGGCCCCCACCACTCCCACCTTATTCACACATTCAAGCCATTTGGATCGGCCAACCTCTTCCCAAATACTCTCCCAACTTCCCTCCCTTACTCCTAAAATCCTCACTTTGGGCATAATTCTTCTCAAGGAAGCCTTTGGCTCAAATCAAAAAGAGTTACCCGATTTTTAGGTAATGTCTTCTCTAATGTTGTTTTGTTTTATTTAGCTTCTCCAACCCCTTAAACTATTTTTATTCCTTTATTTTGTAACAACACCAGTATCTAAAATATACTAGGATGTTTTTATGATAAGGATTTGGTTTACACATACACACACCTTCGTCTAATGGTTAAAGAACATATTGTTTCTGTGGGTGGAGAAATACTGCCTCACGAAACGATGATTGTTCAATATTCTTTTAACACCTCTAATGGTGGCCATTTTGATGACACTATTTTCATATATGACATATATATTATGTTTATGTTTTCATTATTCTTCTGTATTTCTCATTTATGTGATACCTTTATGATTTCCATAATGTGTAAACACGATAATTTCATTTTAGGAAGTGCGGACTACCGCCCCCTCAAAGTGATGTGAATCGTTAATGCCATATGTGGGATGTATAAAGGATGGAGTAAATGATATTATATATGATATTATACTGGAACTATATTATACCTTTATATAATTATGATTTCATTCCATTAAATACGAAATAGAAATGAAAGTAGCGTTCATGCGTATGTACGGCTTACCGTCTCCATGAACGGTGCATTTCATTTCTTACCTCTAAATGTTACGTAATATTATGAATGAATGTATATACTGGATATATATGATATATATGATATCTAAATCATGAATATAATTCTAGATATAATGGATATTTCACTACATGAACAACTTGTAATTATATGAAGTTTATTTTTGACTCAAGTACCTAAGATCGACAAAACGACCGTTATAAACTTAAATAATTACATAATGTTCATGACATGGTAATAAGTGATATAAAAGGAATAATGAACTTGAAAAAGGTTCTTAAGAAGGTTGAGATTAACTCTAGTTTATTATTTAGGAGATCAAATAATGGTCGAGTCAAGTCGAACACGAGGTAAGGGAACTTCTTAACCTAATTTCCATTCTTTGGGTTAATCTCCTACTTTCAAATTACGTCATGATATTATTATGTCATATATTGTATTTTTACTTTATTTATGTGTACTTATAGTGAATACACATAATAGAACTACTTTATTTAAAAAAAATGATCTTTGTAAGGGTCTTCGTCTCAATCTCCTTTCATTGAGGCATATTTTTTTTTATACACAACTTTCTTTTATACGGTGTATAAACCCCTTTGACTTTTACGTTTATTCAAAAGGAATCTTTTTTATAAAAAGCGTTTTACTAAACGAAAAAAGGGGAATGTTTTTCTTGCCGTACATATGCGAATACAATGACTTATCCGCCGTTGTGACCATTATTTGAGTTTCGGCTTCCTCTATAAGCCATAACTTTTTTTAATGAAAAATAAATACAAAGTTTTACTTTTCTTTAATTTTGGTATTGAAAATGGTTTTGAAAGTATTTTTATTATATCAATGTGTTGTATTGATATCTTGTGATTGAAATGTAGAAATGTTATGTTTCCTTTATGCATGTTTTATGTGATACGCTTATGTTATGGTTTATGATATGTTTAAACCTATTCATATGAGGAATGCATTGGACTTAATAAGTGACGGGTGGAGCCCGCTATAGCTCCTCAATGCATCGGTAGGTCTCATGAGACAAACTAGTGTCTTGGCACGAGGCCTTGACAAAATCTTATTTGTGGTCTTGGCACGAGGCCTTGACAAAATCTTATTTGTGGTCTTGGCACGAGGCCTTGACTACGTGGTTATGATAGTCTGTCATTATGCATTCCATCATTATGAAAGTGGTTATTGATATTTCATGTGATTATTCGACTAGTATAATATCCATGTGAGTAAGTAAATGGCATTATTTCAGTTTACTTTTGCCATATTATGCTAAAATTCAAGTTTAAAATGATTTTGTTTTAGTTATACATTGCCTTAAATGTTAATGTTTATTTATGAAATCTTCCGCTATATTGTTATCCTTACTGAGCATCTGAGCTCACCCCTTTCAATGTTTTAATTTTTTTCCAGGATGTGAAGAAGTATATTATGAATGACCTGTAGGGATAATATAAGGGGATATGAAGAGAAGATGTTGTAGTTTTGTTTTACTTTATGATGTAATGTAAGACTTATGAATGTATCTAGTGTTTCCAAGGCTACTAAACTAATCGGTCTTTCGAGACTTGATCTTTTGTGATCGTGACAATGTTACGAAGTAATGCACCGACTCTGGGTAGCTGGGGTCGGGGCGTTACAAGATCTATTATTAAAAGATTAAAATTTTAAAGTCGTTATAGTTATGGGTAGTTTTTAAAATCCATAATTATGTTAATAGGTTTATAAATAGTTTGTCACATGGAATTACTATTTCAAGAAGGGATATTGACTAGAAGTGAGATGTTTAACATTTCACACATAGTTATATTTTAATTTCATAGGAAGAATAAATAGGATTTCTGGGAGAGGGGATGGAAATAAGAAGAACTTAGAAACCATTGAATATCATTCAAAAGTCAAATAATAAGGAATTATAATGAAAAAAACAAAGAGAAGATGAATTCCATATTCAATATAGAAGAAGAAGAAGAAGGTTCTTCAAGGAAATATTCATATATTGTGAAGGATTAGCCTATTAGAACATCAAAAATGCATTCATTCATACCTGAGAATGCAATCCATTCAAGTTTTGTAAGATAAGGGACTGAAAAGTCCATAAATTTATTGAAGGTGATCCTTTCCACTAACTGTGAGAGAAGGAAGAAAATTTTTGGGGAGTAACCCTTAGGCAATTGTGATTTTTCAATAAAATTTTTAAGGTGATTATCTTAGGGAATGAGTGACATGGCCTTAACCTATTTTAAGAGGAGTGAACCTCATGAAGAGAAGTGAGCTTCATAGTGATTTGATGCATGACATGTTATCAGTACATACTCTTTGGGAATATCCTAGTGAGGGTTAACCAGGTAATTATCATGTGCCTATTTACTTTAGGCATGCACACCAAAACAAATCAAGTAATGTAAAGTATATCCAGTAAAAGATTATAACAAGTTACCCTCAAGGTTTATAGGTCAAAATCCTTTTGGGAAAGTAATAAATTTAAAGGAATAAGTATTTTAATTGGTTAATATATTTAATACCTTGATCCCCCCCCCACTTCAAGGTAATCTCACATTAATCCTATATTGAGGTACCAATAATTGGTATCAAAGGGAGGCTTATCTTTTAATTTTTTATTACTCTTATTTGATATAAAGTATGTTAAGAGATATGGAGTCCATGATGAATGCTATAATGTTTGATGGAAATAATTACAATGAAGGGAAAAGGTATTTTGTTTCCTAGATGGAAGATTCGCTAGAGTTCCAAGAGAATTAGTGGAGTAATGAATTGTTATATTAATCATACATAGAGTTATATTTGATATAGATCAAAGAAATATTATGATTGATGACTTTTTGAATTAGGAATTAAAGGATTCCCTCAGAGATTAATTTTACAAAGAATTTTCACATGGAAGGTTCTCCAAAGATATGTGGATGAAATTGGAAGAACTCCATAGAATATATAATAAATACTGACTTATGTCTAAAGTCAAGAAGAAGATGAATAAGAGGAAATCATCTCCAAATATTAATTCTCACACCAAGGTAATGAATTTTGAATCCAATTTCATATCTAATTATAACCCATAATTGGATAAATTATGTGGAATTTTAAAGTTTATTTCAAAGCTAAAAATGATATGTTATGAAGAATTGGGAACAACATCGAGTTACCAATCAAGGAGGTGTTCATGAAATGACCAAGAGGTTAACCCAATTCTATAAGATAAATTAAAATAATGGGAAGTCATGTATGTGGTTTATTATACAATGATTGAATATTTATACATGGAAAATAAAAGTATAAATAAATAATATGTGGACTCAAATTTCAATATATATAAATGGGAACCAAGATGAAGAAGCAAAGAGATATTATTGAAAAGGTTTCCCAATAAATTTTGAACCAAATGGCCATAGGGAAGGAATTGAAAGAAAGAATCATTCCTATCAAGAACCAGATTAAAGAAAGAAGGAAAATTGAAATTGATGTTGCCTCAAATTTAATGGTGGTTGTTACACATTTGAGAGAAAAATATAATAAGATCAAATATCTCAAGGAGAGGATAATCACCTCAAATGAGAATATGAAAAACCTATTAAAATAAATCTCAACAAGAAGAAAGGGTTTGGATATGAAATCTAAAAGAAAAAAAGTTCCACGTTGAATCTTGAAGAGGTGATTCACAAAATAAAGAGTCACAGAAGTTCTACTATTATGGGATATTTAGGCACATCATGAGTAGATGTTTTGAATCCAACAAGCTCAAATATGTGAGAAAAACTCTATATAATTATATATCTCAATAATGGAGAGACCATGTGAGTTTTGATTCTTATAATAGATGTTTCATTTATTCTAACCTTAGTCGCATATAAAGGTATTGAAATTGGAGGAATTCATGGAAGGGTAAATAATCTATATGGAGACACTTTACTCCTATGACTTACAAAGAGATGGTTAATATTGGAATAGTTCTTTTTAAGTTCAAAAACATGTTCAATGTTTTGTAGAATGAGAAAGATCATCAATGAAGGGTGTATCAAGCACCAATATCTGAATACTCACAATAAATTTCTTGGATATAAAGAAAGAAAATCTAGAAGCAAAAGCAATAGGTTGTACAATATATGAGAATGGTGGAATAAAAATAAAACTAGAATCCACTAATGAAGAATAAGTATTCCAAGTTGGAAATCTAGTCCATCAAGGAAGAATTTTACAAAATTGGTTCCACAAAAACCACTAAATGGAAAAATATGAATATGTAATAGAGAATAAAGTCTAAGTTAAGATCTAATACTTATGAAACTCAAGAAGATACTTTTTCAAGTGAGATTTATTACACAATTGTGGAAAACCAAAGCCAATGAAGAACAACAATTCTTATATCTTGTAATAGATATATGTAAGTGGTATAAAATAAGTAATATCCTTTGTAAAGATGTTTAAGAGTTTATATGATAGATATATTGATGATAAATAGGTATAATAAATGATGGAATTCCTTTACCAAAATCTGAAAAAGGGTAAAGGAAAGATGGAAGGTGAAGTGTTGGTCCAGTATGGATAGCCCCATTCCTCAACTTGAGGAACTTTGAGGTACCCATATCCCCATATGATTTATTATTTCTAACTATTTATGAAGTGTTGTAGAAATAATTGGGAGATACGATCCGTGGAATGATTATTCTATAAAAACACATACTTTGGAGATAAAAATGTATATGATGAAATTCCCACAAGTGGTATCTCCAATTTTTACATAAAAAATTAGTTTCAAGAGATAAATTCTAAGGGGGTGTTGTGATAAAAATTCAAAGGCTAATTAACCTTATATGTAACTTTAAGATTCTTATGAAGATTTGGAAGAGAAAATTTTCAATTGATATCAATGTGTATTTCAAAATTAGTATCAGTTTTAACATGTGGTATGATCCTCAAAAGCAAGTTATTTAATTTTTATTTACAAATGGTTTGGTGTAAAGTGTGTTGAAGATCACAGGTTATGTCAAGAAGTGAAAATACTGAAGTTTTCAGAATTTTTTCATTGGAATTCATGATTGACATGTACAACCGTGTGTTTTTTTATAAAAACTATTATTTCCTACACTGATCATTGGATTAATACGGCTAGGGTATGTATTGATATCTAAAGTGGAAAGTAATAATTTCAATAAATTAATATATAGAGAAAATATACAATGAATGAATTTTGACTTAAGGAATGTTTTTTTAGAGTTGGCCATTCCAACCATAAATTGTGTTCATTTGGTTTCATATGATTTGGATAATCAATATGTGGTTGGATCTAAAAGATTAAGGTGTTTTAAAATAAGGGTAGAATAAATAATATGAATAATTACTTCTTATCATCATAGGAAAATTTTAAACCCATGATGGATACCACTTGGAAGATGAATACTAAGGGGTAGTTGATCTTTCTTGGAGTTTCTTCCCATACATGCTAGGGCAGAAATGTTTGATGATGGAAAGAGATAACCCCATTAAAAATGTTGGAGTATCAGATAAAAAGTCAAGTACTATATTTTTATGGAGTCATAGGATACCTTAGTATTTCTTTTACAATAAGTGGGAGACATGTATAATTCTTTCAACAAAATCCAAAGGGGGGTGTTGTTAGTAATCACAAAGGATTGAGTTGGATTTGTTATCAAGAAGTGTGTTGGATTTTTTGATAAGAATATTTTTTACAAAAAGAGTTTATGCTTGGATGATTGTTAATAATAATTTTGATTTCTTATTTATTTTATTTATTGAAAAGGTATATTGAAGGTTTTTTTGTTGGATACATTGTCCACAAAAAGGAATAAAGAAAGTCTGAAATCAATCCAAAAGTGAATAAAATGGAAATTAATTTCACAAGAGTGTAAAATGGATGAACAAAGAATACCACATTATATTTTTGGTCATAGTGTAGGTTTCCTAGGATACTTCTAGGTTTCCATTATCATAGCATAGGTTTTGTTGAGAGGTAAGTTCCCAATATAGGAAAATCAAAAGGGACCTCACTATAGTAGTATCTATGGTGGACTTCATAAAAAACTATGAAAATAGTCAGGGATAGTATAGCCTTATTTCATGTGGTGTTGAGTATAAAATATTCAAATATATTTTAATATGTTTTATTGGTGATCATGGTGTAATGGAGGAGTCCCTGTATAAAATAGAGAAGTCCAGACATGACCAAGGTGTTGATCGTGTTGATTGTATATCCAGGTGTGGTAGCTCAATAGGTTCCTTGTAAAACATGGGGAATCCCATTATGGATGTGGTGGTTTTCAATGGTGGTCATGGTCGACAAGTGGAGCCCCAATCCAAAACATCCAATATAAGGTGACCACATCATAGTGTCCAACATTTTGGAGTAAAAATGACCAAAGGTTTTTCACAATGTCGTGGTGAAGGGAGTTTTGATGGGTGAAACACAAAGTTTAGGAGAAATAATTTTGGATATGATTGGATGGTTATTAAATGATTCCATAATCATGTGTCTCGGTCTTAGACCATGATTCCATCATGATGCGAATGAGTTTGTAACACTACACGTATGAATTAAATTGAGATTAAATTTATGTTATAAAGGAGATATAATGTTGACCATGAAGTAATTATGGTGGAATATGATTATAGAATTCTTAGAGGAAATTCATGGGATTTATGGATGGTTTTAAAAATCCATAATTATGTTGACATGTGTCCAAATATTTGGGCACATGGCCTCCCTATCTCAAGAATGGAGATCAACTGAAAGTGAGATGTTGAACATCACACACATACTCATATAAAAATTTCATAGGATAAAGAGAGAGCAGTTACATGTGAGGGGATGGAAAGAGGAATAAGAATTTAAAAAACTTTAAATATACTTCTAATGTAAAAGATTAAGGAATTAATGTTCAAACCACAAAGATAATAGGAATTATAGATTCTCTCTAGAAGAAGAAGGCATTGTGGGGACATATTTATATATTATGAAGGAGCATCCCAACAAGACATCATCAGATCATCCATTCATACCTGAGGATGAAATCAATTAAAATGATGCTCGAGAAGGGATTGTAAATTCCATAAACTATGTAAAGGTGATCATTTCCATCTTAAGTAAGAAAAGTAAGGGAAGATTGATGGAGTGGACAATTGGAAGTAGTGAGTTATCCCTAAACTTTTTAAGGAAGTGATCTAAGGAACGCGGTGACCTTGATTGAACTTATTGCAAGGGGAGTGTCCCATGTGAAGAGCAGTGAGCTTCATAGTGATTTGGTGCATGAAAAATTGTCGATTCATGATCTTGGATGTGTCCTAGTGAAGGTATGCTAAGTAAATTCTCATGTCCCAATTTACTTTAAGTATAAAAACAAAAAAATATATCAAAAAATCTAAAGTATATCAGGTAAAAGATAATAAAAATTGACCCTCAAGGTTGAGATTTCAAGGTCATTTAGGTAAATTTAGACATTGAAAAGAACAATTGTTTAATTTGTTAGAACATTACATACCCTAATTCACCCCCCAAGGTAATCTCACACTAATCCCTATTGAGGGACCAACATAAGAAGATGATATGTGAATCCTACATTCCTATAATAATGAATGAATGCATGTGCTCTTTCTATTTTTTCCAAGAGAAAAAATACCATATATAAATAATCAAAAATAATGTGTATCACATAAGGTGAAAATATATAAACATTTAAATATAAAATCAAGAACAATGATCTCATCCCTAGTAACTTGGACTTTTCCTTATATGTGGGTATACAACTACCAGGAATGAGTTCTATATTAAGTCCCAACAACAGCCTATCACTTATCTACCATTCCAAAATTGTAAGATAGAATAAAAAAAGGCAATAATAACCCTTTGTAACTTCCTTATCCCATGAGCACTACTAAGTGTCAGAACTGGAGGGATAATGTAACCTCAAGCATGCCTCCTCATACCCCAAAGGTTACCAATTAGAATAATTATCCTATGGTGTAATGGTAGGGATACTATAACTACCTATCATAGTATAAAAATAGTGGAAATAAAGTAAATCAAATACATCCATCCATATAAATAAAGTAGTGAAGATACATAAATGAAAGTGATAATAGATAACTGCAACCTATACCATATCAAAATGATCTATCATAATCTCAAGCATTCATACCCTAGTGGGTTATATATATAAAATATCAAAAAAAGTAAAAGAAAAATAGGAAGACTCCTCAAAAATCTCATGTGACCTAGCCTAATCTGATCTCCCATGCACCAATCTAGAATTCCAAAACATGCATCAGTCATATGAAGTTTTTCTTTATCTTGATCTGAAATCATGAAGTTTTCTTGGGTACCAAATGGAAATACAAGTAGGGTTTGAGGATGAATCAGTTGGACACCACCAACGGCATCTAAAATCATATCCAATGTGAGTATAAAGTGCATCATTATGTGTAAAATAAATCAATAAAATAATAAATAAATAAAGAATCATCGATCCTTAGGTTAAATGATGAAAATTAAGACTAACCATACCTACTTTAGAATAATACATATGTATTTATCCATATTATCCCATATAACCACAACAAACCTATGTTTTATAACCAAGGTGTTCCAAGTAGTGATTCATAATGAGTCTAAGGTGGGATTCCCCAAGTCATTCAAAACTATGTTCATAATGATTCTAATGGGGGATACCCTAAGGAACTCTAAATCATATACTATAATGAGTCCAAGGGGGGATTCCTCAAGTCACTCCAAACAATCTTTCATAATGAGTCCAAGGGGGTTTCCCCAAGGAACTCCAAACTGTGTTCCATAATAAGTCCAAGAGAGCTACCCCAAAGCACTCCAAATCACATTCTATTATCTAATAGCATAGGAAAACTCATATATAACTTCATTTAATTTAATTAATCAAATATCACTTGATAACCATGAAACTAGATCCTACTATTCACCATATTCACCCCTAGTTACACCCAAAAGGTCACTTCTAATTCTAAGGAACCCCTAGGTTCGCCCCTTCAATAACCTAGTTTTTATGTACCAAGTTAAAGGAAACCTAAAATGGTATATAAAACCCAGTATACTTGCTAATGAATTTTTCATGGCTTGTGGAGAGGTGAAATTTCATGATTTAGTGTTACCCAGTACTTAATTATTAATTATAGGTCATCCCATGGTAATTTAATGTGACCTCAAATTATACACATAATGATAACAAAAAGAGTTTCAAGGGAAATATTTGAAACCAACTACCTTATACCAGCATATGATCACTCATTAGTATCAACCTTTGTTTCTTGTTAAATATATAATAAATTTAAAGTTAGAATAATTCCCTAGAAATATGGTATATTAGATAAAACATTGAGATACCAAAAGACAATAAGAGAAGCCAATAAATATTAGAGAAAGAGGGATAAAATTACCTCAAGATTTAAATAATAATAAACAAAATATTATTCTATGATGAGACAAGTAATTTCTCTAATTTTAAGAAAAGAGGACCAAGGGGAGTTCATCATGTGTTTTTACCAAGTTAGGAAGCCCTTTCATTTTAAAAATAACTCCCCCCCCCTCAAAATAAACACTTAAAACCCATAAAAATTTGAAAATGTAAAAATTCATAACCAAAATTAATTTCAATCCATGAAAGTGTGGAGAAGGGTGATCCTCACCTATAACTAATAAATCATGATATGGGGCAATGATTAACACCATGACTGGGCTGTAGGCCAATCTATTCCCTCTAGAATTCCTACCAAGTCTAAACGAGCTCCCGTAACAGTTATGAATAGGTAAAATACATGTTTCCTATAAACAAAATAATTCATACCTTGGAAATTTTTAGGTTTTACACAGGCCATCCCAAAATTAAAAACATCTCTAAAATACCCTACCGTTATATAGTGGTGCCTTAAAGAATTTTTAAGACCTTCAAAACTCATCTAAATGGACTAAAATTTCTCTGAAACTTCACAAGGGTACCCCATCATCATTAGGGACATTATTTTACCAAAATAACCCATTTTAATCCCTCAAAAATTACTAAAAAATCTTCTCTATGTATTTTTATATTTTTACACTATTCTATTACAAAATATCCCCATCGTGTCATAATAGACTTTAAAATGGCCATGGTATTCAAATCACCTTACCCTAATCTTTAAACATCCTAAAATCATGTCATTTCACTATATTTATGGGTGTTTCATTAATATATTATATCTTCCAAAATAGAATATTTATCTTTGAAATGCTAATTTTTCTTCATGCTTGAGCTTATCCACAACAAGAAGATCATTACTACTATTTCAATTCTTATGTTTCCTTATCCAGTCTTCATCTCATCAAACTAAAAATCGAAACACATCATAACTGTCTCCATTTCACTTTAAAAAATCCCTATATACAAATAATTTATCTATTGTGATTTTTTTGGTAGTTATTTCCACTTCAATGATATCTCATGGAATGTTCAAGAGAGAACCATTGCATAGATTCCTTCACTTTGCTTCACTTTATTCCAAACTCCTCTCAAAGCATCATCTAGCCATAAAAAAATTAAAAACCAAAAAATCAAAAAGATTAACTTATTACCACAAAAATTATCCATATAAAATCATGAATATTTTTATGTTATCACATATGAATTCATTTTGAGTCTTCTATAAGCACTTTTTATACAAAAACCTCATATATAGATATTTGTATACATATATCAGTAATATGAAGTTCTTTAGTGTGTTCTTCATTACACATATATCATGATTGATGTTATACTTACAGTGTTATTCACATTATATATAACTTATAATGGTATGTCGTTGTTGGTACCCATGTTACTTACCACCTATTATAATCCCTTTTATCATTATGTGTGATATAAAACATTCCTCCTCATGGGTATTTAAATGAATTATCAAATTTAGGAATAAATATCCACTTTATGTCAATATTTTTATGATTTTATCTGGTGGAAAGGAATAGGAAATCCTTTTATGACTATAACAAATTAGGAAATTATTTTCCCAATTTGGAATTGTGACAATCCCAAATGACACTTTATTTTTTTTCATTTTTTACTTCTAAACATGGGTTCATTTTATGGTTTTTGTCTTGATATTAATTATTTACATGAGTGAGATGTTCCAAAATTACTACTGTTGGCCCTATTTTATTCTTTTTCTGTAATTTTGTTCCTAAAACTATAGATCTCTTATTTTTTGAAAGTTGTGTTGCCGACTAGGTTATTTTTGGGATTAATAATTTCATGCATACTTTAATGAAAACCTATGGATGGAATGTAGTATTTCTGTGAAATTTTCATTATTTTTTCATAAGTATGATTGGTTGGGTTTCCTACAGGATTTGGATATCCAAAGATTTTATTTTTTTTTCTCTTTTAATAAACCATTTGATGTTAATTTAATTATTAAATAGTTATAATTATTACTAAGAATAAATATTTCAGGAATTATTAAGATCCAAGATACTCATTACAATAGAATTTTGACTATATTTCTTATATTTCCTTTATTTTCCAAATTTTTTGGTTGGAAGTTGTTATTTTGGTTTGATATGGTGGCTTTGGATTCTTATAGAGGATGACAGTTCTTATTTTTTAATGTTGATGATCAACCCTAGGTTCATTTTTTTTGTTTGGTTCTTGTTATCATTTTACTTTTGGTATGATCATCTTAACAAGTATGGAGGTATGGGTATCTATCCACTATATATATGTCCACTGATGTGAAGGCTCATCCATTTTACTATAGAAGGTTTGGAGACTAATCTTGTGCTTAGTGAAAATATTGAGGGTGATCAATTTTTGGTGTGATGATTATAACTAGGTAGATTTTCTAGAATAGTTTATGGAATATTTTGATGGCTATATCACACTAATATTCATTGACTAAAAGCCAGAGTAGTTTGAGGCATGTTTCAGTTTTGATTTAGATGTTACAGTTATGGGTCCCTTGTGTTGTGGATGCATATGCTGACTAATTATAACATGTTGGGACTATATTTTTTATGCATTTTTTGTGTTGTTTCATGGATACCAATTTAGTTATCATTTATGTTATTGGAATGGGCAATTCTGATGTCTTTTGTTTCTATGTTTATCTTTTTTGGTAGGTGGGGGACCATGTTCTTTCTCTTGGGTCTCATTTACATTTATTTGAAAATTAATAATAAATTCATTTTTTTTCTAAAAAAAATATTTATAGTGTCTTTGTTTTCTTATATGTCCCAACTTATGATACCACATACCACTACTTGTAAAACCCCAAATGAATTTTTCTAAAGTGGTTCCTTGATCATCTTTGGTTATTTAAGTTTTGATAATTAAAATATTTTTTATTAAATAATTATAATTTCTCATAAATTTTATTTTAATTCTTTATTATCATTAACATGATTTAACAAAGGTATTTTATGTTTTCATCACATATACAGTGAGTCTTTTGTTAATATATTTTTAGTTTGTTGTTGAAGAATTATCAAAGACCAGAACTAACTATAAGTGAAAATTTGTAAAAAGTATAGAACTAACTATGAATAAAAATTTGGAAAATTCTATAATTAACCATTAGAAGAAAAATGAATTGGACATAAGAATAAAAATGTGTTGACCATAAGAAGAAAAATGAACTGACCATAAGAATAAAAATTAATTGACTATAAGAAGAAAAATGAACTAGCTTCAAGATAAAAAAATGAACCTGCTATGAGAAGAAAAACAAAACTACATAATAAGGAAACTGAAACTACCATATAAAGTTGAAATTTTTTATCATAAGACTTTAAGTGATCATATTTTTTTGAGATTTTGCGGGAATATTGATAAAGGCATAGGTTCAATCCTTTTATGTGAAGTGTAATACTTCAAGTGATTGTATGTATTCGAGAGTCTGCCAGAATATTGATAAATGAATGAGTGTAGGCCTTTTTAATGAGCATAATAATTCAAAGCATAATCCTTTCACTAAACATAATCTTTTAAGATAAATGTATGACTTCATTGTAAGCCTTTAAGTTTATCATAAGACTTTAACACTTAGATAATTTTTTAGGTTTATAATGAGTGAAAATTCAAGAATCCATAATTTATATTCTAATGAAATAAAATAAGAAACAACTCATATTATGATAGTTCAATGTTCTTCAAAGATATAACATCAAGATCATTTAGATCACTTAATTATTTTTTTATATTTAATTCAAAACATGATATGTTTTTCTTATTATTTTATATTATGAATTATTGAATGTTTTTTCATATGTTTCTCTTTATTTAATTATTCCTTAAATACTCAATAATTATTTTGATCCTATGGAAATTTATTTAGGGTTACTTTTTACTGTATTTAAATTGTATTGAATATGATCTTATGTGTATTAATATACACACTATTTTCTTTGAAATATGAAATTTTTGTCTCATGTGTATTATAGGAAGTTTCCAAGAACATTTATATTGGTTTTTATAAGTTCATTTATTGATTTATTAAATGTTATAACATGTTGTGTTGTAGAACCTGTTTTAGTTTTACATATTATCAAAGTAATCCCATGTGGTAATAATTTTCACACGGATTTGAATTTTTTTATGAAAGAACTCTATATATTGGGTTCAAAAAAACCAAATCATTGTACTATGTGATTCATCTTGGTGATAAAATACTTATCATTACTAAACTTTAATCATTTGATTCATTATTGATTGACAGAATCTTTTACCTCGACACTCAACTCCATTATTCTTCATCTGGTTTTTTTGTTCTTAATTATTTATATTCTTATTTATACTTAATCATGTCAGGTTATATTATCCCTAAAAGATAGGATTTGGGTTATACTACCCAATATAAAATGTAAAAGTTCTGTGATAACTAGTAAGAGGCAAGGGGATTAGTTGTGCCTTGGTCCAAGTAAAATGAATGGTTCATTTATACCTCTACTTAAAATGGTATATTTTGGGTTGTGCCTTCATGTGTGAAAAAGTCTGAGTTATCAGGTTAATCCAACAAGTTTTTAAAAATATTTTCTTGGGTTTTGCCTCTAAGGTTTAAAAAGTCATTTGTAAAGGATTGTGACTCCCTTAAAAAGTTAGAGAGTTTATTATAGTGGGTGTCATCTCTCTATGCGTTTGAGAGTGGTGAAGAGTAGAGTACGATAATTTAGATCAAAATTACTATAAAAATAATTGTGTTTATTTCTCTTTATATTTCCACTATATTAAATTAAACTTGTTATGTGGTTAAAAAAATATCTAAAAAGGACAACTCACCCCCCCCCCCGACCATTTGGCTATTATCATTAATACCTGACAAAATTTACATCAAAAAAATGTATTATATCTTTTGAAATGATATTCCCAAATAATTTTGTACAATATATTTTTCATCACATTAATCCTTTATGGTTCAAATCCTCTTCATTATTATATATCACCGATTTCAATATGGATATACTAATGGGTTTGGATCATCTCATAGATTCTAATTGCCTCATGTCATTGCTCATGATATGCAACAAGGATCAATCTCCACTTCATGTAACTATATCACCTCATGTGATACAGGCATATCATCTTCTATGGTATATAAGTTTTCATTTCAAATTACCTTGTTGAGGGTAAAAACATTTCATGTTTCTTATTATGATATATACTATTGGAACTTTTAATATGGATTGTGTGTGTACTATAACCCTCAATTTCCTAATATCACCATGAATAATTTATATTTCCTTCTATGAATTCTAGTGTCACCACCCATGATTCCACATTTATTCTTCAATGCACATTAATACATGTAGTGGGTATTATTGTTTCCTCATATGATATCCATCTCAAACAATTCAAAATTTATATCTCCTTCTATGAATTCCAATATCACCACCCATTACTCCTCATTTCATCTTCAACGCACATTAAAAAATCTAGTGACTCTTGATATTTCCTCTTGTGATATCTATAATGATATGTAACAACCATTGTAAAATATTTTTATTCCTCTTATTTCTAGTTGTGTAAGTATATTTTCTCTTCATAACACCTATATCACACTTTACATTATCCCTTAATCACTCAATGTGATATTCGAGTAGAAATTATTCACAAATTCACAAATGTGTAACCTATATCTTCATGTGTTTTCTTTCAATAAACTCTAGCATACCTTAAAGTTAATAACAAACATATAAATATAGTCTAAGTTCATCTTAAATCTTATATTCATCTATTACATGTATTTTCCTCTCATACCTAATTTTCATCCACTGCTAGATATTTATATTTTTTGCAGATATAGATATGATCAACCACCAATGGTAGTCACTAAAGAGGGTATTGGAAGCCACCCATTATGGTCACTAATACAGGACTAAAAATCTTGCAAAAAATTTATTGTGTATCTTTCCTCCCTTCCTCTTTTTATGTTATGATTATGTCATTTCATCATCGACACTGTAACACTTTTACTCCACTACCCTCAACACCACAACTCACCACCAAGTGCTCTCCCTTGACCATCATCGATGTCCCCGAAACTCTCAACCCCTTCCCCCTAACTTCCAATGACGTCAAATGATGTCACACCAACACGCAATGTAGTGAATATAGTTTTGATTGATTAGTCCTTTGAATATTTTTATATATATATCTAGATTTATCCTTATATTTGGTGTGGTGTATAGGTGTCTCATCACCCTAAAATTAATATATTAAAAATATTAGTATATTTTAATGGATGTGCATTCATTGGTTTAGTGTTTCTGATTTTCCCATTTTTTGGGACCTCATATGGTAGAAATAATACCACGGTTGATTCTGAAACATGGGTTTTACCCTAGGCATGACCTATGGTTGGTCAGGATTGGGATTCCAATTGAGGAATCCATTGACGGGTGCGTTCGATAAAATAAATTATTTATTTATTTATTTATTTTATTAAATTAACTAACCTAATTACCTATATAAATATGTCATTATGATATTTCTATAGGTTTATTCATATAACCCTAGGAGGATTAGAGGAGAGTGTTACTTGTTTACGGGTCGAGATCGAAAAATTCCAACAATCAGATCGAGGTGGATCAGGAAGTAGTGAATGCATTGGGTCTTCTTTATCAATTAAAAACATGTTCTTCACTAGTGATCAATCCCTAATCAAGTCATGGAATTTTATTTATGATTTTAAACCCTTCATTTCATTTATAATAATGGATTTAATTATATTATTTTTTATCTATGATTTATTCAGTCTTTTGTATGATCCTTGTTGCCTTTTTATATTGATAATATGATTGAGCCCCTT
This sequence comes from Viscum album, assembly GCA_963277665.1. NCBI lineage: Eukaryota > Viridiplantae > Streptophyta > Magnoliopsida > Santalales > Viscaceae > Viscum > Viscum album. Next base: position 1,764,542,402 of record OY728121.1, on the reverse strand, counting down.
TTTTGCTATTACAATCACCCTAGATGTCATATTTTATGTGATATTTTTTTAAGAACACTTTTCTAATGAATTATTAACTTCATTCTTGTTTATTTCTCCCAAACGTTCTTCACATTCTTCAATTTTTTCCCACAGGGTCACGATTCGACATTTTCGGGTGGGTTTGATCATGATCGAACCCCTAAATTCATGATGGTTGTGAAAAAAACAAATGGGATGGTGATTTTTGGAAAAATCACAATGGATATTATGTGGTGCTTCATGGAACTTGGATCCAGAGCAGTGACGGGCAATGAGGGGTGCACAGGACGTGTGGCAGCTCATTGGTGCATGATTCAATTTTTGACTCCTAGACACCAGAGGCCAGAAATAGATAGTTAGAGGAATTACCATATGATCTTGGGTGTTCAAGCAGTTGGATTCAAGGTGGTGAAGTTGGATATAAAATATAAGTGAAGGATATGAGATTCTATAAAAAACCATATTATACATCGTGTTCTACATCTTCCACGATGGCTAGGGTTTTCAGCCAAGTTAAGGATCACACACTGTGTGGCCAAACCCACACCCCATGTAACCCTACCTGGGTAGACAATATTTGTTCCAAATAAACACTCCTTAGGAGCTTATTGGTCATACATTCCATGTCATATGATGAACACACTGTGTGGATGTACTTGGCCATCTGATCCATGTGTCTGGTGTACACGCCTAGGACCCCGGGTAGACACACATGTTGTGTCCCCATGTGTACATTCCATGTAGTATGAAATTACTTACAAGACATGTCTAGGGGAGAACACGAATAGGTAGAAATGTGATTTCACACACTATGTGGACCCCCATACACTCCATGTTTTTCCATGGAAACTTTTTCTTCTTGTATCTCCTTCTTCGAGACTCGTATTTGGGTCTGCAAGTAGCCTATCCTAAGTATTTTTTAAAAAGAATGTAATGGTAGATTTCATTATGGAATATGATATATGATGAGAGGTGTTTTGAGTTAGATTATTCTTCAGATGAAATTTTATTATGGTAGCAATGAGGGTAGGATCATCGGAGTGATGTCAGGGTCAGTACTCCACTGTCGCACCAGGACAGTGGTCCTTCATACTCTTAGTTTTCCATTATTCTAGTTTTTTTTAGGTTGGGACTTCATTTTTGTTTTGGAGTTTATTTTTTTCCTTTTTGTTTTGGCTTTCCTTTTATAATCTACTGTATTCACTAGAGTTTATTTCATGCATGGTCGTATTCTAAATGTTGTTATCTTTTATTATTATTCAGTACTTTTTCATGGAGATGGTTCTGTGTGTTTTTATAGGTACTTTATGCTATGGCCTCCCATTTTATATTATTCCTTATTGGTGCTTATCACCAACCCCTAGCCTATTGGAGGTGATCTTGGGGATATCATGCTCAACCTTCTGCTATCCAGGTTGTCCCTGGTGGGTTGGGTCATGAAACAGTGATATCAGAGTAGTTCATTCATTGGGAAGGTATTTGAAGTTATCCCCATTGTGAGGATTAATTGGGACTTAGGTAGATGGTGTTGAAGTTTATCGAGTATAGTTTTCAGGCTAGGGAACCTAGTGTTGGTGCAGTGGTTGATGTCCATTCACCAGGACTCTAACTACCTACTTGTCAACTTTTCATACCGACACATTGGTTGCAGGGAACCATTGGCACACGCATCATATAGGATTGAGTCCTTTTACTAGCCTTCTTGAGTCAACTCCCCATATATATATTTGATTTTATAACCATGGTAAATATTTATCACTTTCAGGATTCGACCATGAAGATAGCCATCTAGGTTACCAATACTAGATCATGACGATGATTTATTGAGTGATGAGACCTCAGTTCAGGGACCATCTCATGAGGTGTTTCCTTCAGGTAGGTAGGGATAATCACCCCTACCTATCGACCAGTAGATAATACTAGTAGGGAAATATAATGATGCACACTAACTTAGAGTACTATGTGAGTTCTAGAACCAGAGACCACTAAGGTTCCATGGAGAGCTAGATCCCTATGTAGTGGAGGATTGGCTTGAGTCGGTGTTTCAAATCCTTATTCTTGTTTAGACCCCAGATAATCATATGGTTTCATTAGTATCCAGTCATTTCCATAGAGTTATAGGGAACTATTGGTGTCTAATGATGTAGTCCTATGATGAGACAATACTCTCATGGTTAGACTTCGAGTAGCTATTTCATGTTGAGTACCACCCCTCCTGCTTATGCTCTATGTAGATTCATGATTTTCTCAAGCTGTGGTAGGGTGACATGATGTTTTCTGTAGAAGTCATGAGGTTTACTAAACTCACACATTACTCCCTTGATATGTTTTGGGATGGTTTCTTCTGGTCATGAAAGTTTGATCCGGGTCTCTACAGACACATCCATTCTAATGTAATCACTTACTACCTTTTGACCTATACTGAAGTTTTTGAACCATCTCTGATGAATAAGAGATTCCTAGTAGAGGGATGCCTAGTAGTTAGAGCCAGTGATTTTTTTCCTATTTCTAAGTCATATATAGATACTATTAGGTGTAAAATGTCAAGGTCTCAGTAGAGGAGTTAATCTAATTCTCAAACACAAATGTGTGGATCTATGGATCAAGATCATGTAGAGGATCCAGTCAGCCAAGTCATGGATGATGTTATATATATGACAAGAGGGGTCAAATGGAAATTGATTGTTTGGATCATTGTGTCAAGTAGGATAGGAATACAGTGGATGGATCACCACGGTAGAGGTAGCACCATGATCAGGGATTTCCTAGGTATTTTCAGGGAGGATCCTAAGGAGGTGGTTTATAAAGAGGAGTAGGTGGAGCTCTGAAGGGAGGAGCTACTGATGGAGGCCAATACTATAATCTATTTCCACCCCCACCACCAATCAGCCTACATATAGCTTAGAGAGTTGGCAGTTGAATCCCTAGAGAGATGTAAGATATGGAGGGATATGACTAGACTGGACATGAGATGATTCATGGTATGATTTGTGTATTTTCTATTATTTCCCCAATACTAGTAGACACAAGTGTGAGTTATTCCTTTATCTCCTTATCTATTGTGTGAGATATGGATATTTTGGTTGATATTTTATCCCAGCAACTATGACTAGAGGTTACTACAAGGAATGATTCTTAAATATTGCATATCTTTCAGCAGTGAAATGTGGTTCTTGGTGGAGAGAGTTAACTATGGGACCTCCTATTCATCATAATGAAACCTTATGATGTCATCTTGGGCATGGACTAGTTTTCTATAGTTCATGTTCAGATTGACTATCATCGCAAATGAGTTAGATGCCTTCAGACAGATAGGATGAGATTATCCTTTTTGGGAAAGAGATATCTCATGGATGATAAAGTGAGTCTTACAAGTAGGAAGTTTTAAATCATCACCCATTAGTTTTAGAGTTTAGACCTTGTCACATTAGAATCTTCAGGCATCTAGATTCCTTTGAAACTAGAGTACTACATGAATATCTTCCCAAGGATTTTTCAGGACTACTACCATAGTGGTAGATGGACTTTTTCATTGACTTGCACCCCAAGACCGCACCAATATCTTTTGTGGCATATTGGATGGACCCTACTGAGATCTGGGAGATAAGGGTGCAGTTAGAGGACCTTTGGGAGAAGAATTTTATATGACCTAGTGTGTCTCCCTAGGTATATTCAGTGTTGTTCATGAAAAAAGGAGACGGTATACTGAGGCTTTACATTGATTTTCATCACCTGAATCAGGTAAAGATAGAGAAAAAGTACCCCTTGATAAGGATTGATGACCTCTTCGACCATTTGTAAGGTGAAAGTTGGTTCTCAAAGATCAATATCAGGTCGACTACCACTAGTTGAGGGTTCATGAGGATGATATTCCAAATAAAGAATTATGATGTCTCTATAGACACTATGTGTTCCTAGTGATGCCTTTTAGTGTTACAAATGACCTCGTTATGTTTATGGATCTTATAAACCAGATCTTCCATCCATACTTGGACTTATTTTTTATTGTATTCATTGATGACACATTTCTTTACTTTTCATCAGAAGAGGAGCATATAGATTATCTAAAGACAATCCTATAATTAATCTGGGAGAACTAGATTTTTGTTAAGCTCTCAAATTTATAGTTTTTTATCTATGAGGTTCACTTTTTGGGGAATTCCATATCGAATTTTGGTTTAGATGTGGACTCGATGAAGACTTATATGGTTCTTGCTTGGGGTTTACCCAAGATCATGACGAAGGTGTAGATTTTTCTTGGTTTGGTAGAGTACTATAGGTGGTTTGTGGTATAATTCCTTAGGATTACAACCTCTTTGACTTCCTTGATGTAGAAAGGGGAGTTTTTTATCCAAATTGAGTAGTTTTAGGGATCCTTCAAGGAGATAAGGTTGGGGGTGACTAGTTCTCCTATGTTGAGACTATTATAGGAGGGTGTAGAGTACGTAGTGTTTTTCGATGCCTATAGAATTGGGATTGGTTGTGTATTGATGCAGAGGCAGGTAGTGATCATATATGGTCTAGTCAGTTGATACCCCATGAGCATAACTATGCAACTCACAACTAAAGTTGGAAGAAGTAGTCTTTGCTATGAAGATGTGGAGGCACTGTCTTTTGGTAGTGCACTTTGTTATATACTCAGACCATCAGAACCTTAGGTATATATTTACTCAGAGAGATATAAACCTAATACAAAGGCATTGTTTGAATTTTCTGTAGAACTATGACATTGAGATAGTATATACTCCTAGTAAGGGTGACATGGTGGAAGATTCCCTTGGTAGGAAGTATTGTTCTCTCTAGGTGTAGGAGGCGTCTGAGCAGTTGGATCTATTGCAGATGAACCTGGTGGAGGATAGGGGTAAATCTTTTCTTTAGTTAATGGTAGGGACTCCTACACTTCTTCAGCATGTGAGTGAGTACCAGTTAGGATACATAAACTTTGGGGTTCTATATGGCCATATATCCTCAATATATTCATAAAATGGATTTTATGAAGGTGGGAATCATGTCATCCATTTCTAGGGATGTATGGTGGTTCTGATCCCATTGAGTGAGGAGGTTATGTGGGAGTTTTAGACTTACCCCTTAGTTATATATCCTGGTGTGGAAAATATTTACAATGAACTTCAACGATAGTTTTGGTGGGATGGCATGAGGTGGAGCATATCCAAGATCATCTCTTGGTGTCTCACATGTCAGTGGGTGAAGGCAGAGCACTAGGTTCTTATGGGTTTGACACGGCCTCTTAAGACCCCATAGTGAAAATGGGATGGAATATTAATGGTGTTTATGATGGGGATTCCATGTATATTGAGAGGCCATGATGTTATATAGGTTATTGTTGACCAAATCACCAGGTCAACTCACTTCCTTTCCATTTGAGAGAATATTTTGTTTAACAGTTTTCGGAAGTTGTTCCTGTGGGAGATCATCCATCTTACATCATAGTTGGAACCTTATATGATTGTCTCTGACCATGATTCTTAGTTTACATCACAGTTGTATAGAGGCCTACAGGTGGATTTTTGGGACCTAGTTGCGAATGAGTATAGAATTTCACCCCCATATGGATGGTCAGACCGGGAAGACTATCCAAGTGTTGGGGGATATACTGAGGGCCTCTGCGTTAAAATTTGGTCAGAGCTGAGAGGATCACTTTCCAATGGTAGTGTTTTCTTATAATAATAGTTATCACTCTACTATCATCATGTCACCTTTCAAGGTTTTGTATGAAAAACCTTAAAGGTCACCCTTTATGCTAGATTGATATTGGTGAGACATCTTTTTTTGGGCCAGAGATCATGTAGACAACTAAGGAGAAGGTTAAGATGATCCACGAGCACATGAGGACATCCCAGAGTAGATAGAAATCTTACACAGATTGATGTCATTGTCCCTTAGAGTTTTAGTATAGATATTATGTTTTCCTAAGATTCACCCCACGATGAGGATTATATAGGTTTTTCTAGGGAGTAAAGTTATCCTCAAGGTTCATCAGGCCATTTGAGATCCTATGGAGGGTTTTGAGGTTTTTTATTGCTTTTCCTTTCCCCCATAGCTGGATCAAGTGTGTAATATCTTCCATGTGTCACAGCTGAGGAGAAATGTGCAAAACCCTATGCATTTTATTGGATGGAGTGAGCTGAAAATTGAGGATGGATCCACCTTCATGGAGTACCTGATGGTGATAGAGGATCGGTAGGAGAGGATCATGCGTGGACAGACCATTCTCTTGGTTCATGTGTTATGGTAGCATGGGAGCATGCAAGAGAGATCCTGGGAGCTAGATATCCAGATGTGGGCTTAGTACCCCCCACCTTTTTATGTATCTTATGCTTTTCAAGGTGAAAATCCTTGAGGAGAGTAGAATGTAGCAACTCTAGTTTTTATGCATTAGTCCTTTTAATATGCGTATATTTATAGATTTATCCTCAAAGTTGGTGTGGTGTTTTGGTGTCTATGGACCTTATAATTAATATATTAAAAATATTAAAATATTTTAATGCATGCACATGCATCATTTAAGTGTTTTTGTTTTCCCCATTTGTAAAGACATCAGATTGAAAATATAATACCACAGTTGATTCCAGAACATGGGGTTTACCCTAGGTGCAACCTAAGATTGGTTGGCACTGGGAGTTCGGTTAAGGCAGCCATTGACAGGTGTATTTAATAAAATAAAAACTTTATTTATTTATTTTATTAAATAACCTAACCTAATTCCCTCTATAAATATATCATTATGAAATTTATCTAGATTTAGTCACATAACAATAGGAGGATTTGAGGAGAGTATTTTTCATTGACAGATCGAAATCGAATAACACCAATGATCATATCAATGTGGATCAAGAAGTAGTGAATGCAGTGGGTCTTCTTCATCATGGGTGGATTCATTCTTCACAAGCAGTCGATCCCTAATCAAGGTAGGGCACATTATCTATGGTTTTACACCCTTTATTTGATTTAAAATCATGGATTTAATTTTCAATTTATTAATCTGTTATTTATTTGATCTTTCACATGATCCATGTTGCCTTTTTATATTGATAATCTAATTGAATCCCTTTTTTTCTCTTGCAATCACCCTGGATATCCCCGTTTATGTGATCATTGGCCATGAATGATTTTCTAATGAAGGATTTACTTCATTATTATGAATTTCTCCCCAATTTTCTTTACATTCTTTATATTTATCTCATGGGTTTGTGGTTTAACATTGTTAAGGAGGGTTTGAGCATGATCGAACCCCTTAATTCATGATGGTTGTGAGAATAATGAACGGGATAGTGATTTGGGGATAGATTGGGATGCATCATGGGTTATGCTTCATGGATATGTGATCCAGAGTAGTGAAAACCAAAGAGAGGCACATGGGATACATGGTGGATCATTGATAGATGATTAGATTTTCAATTTTCATCCATTGGAGGCCAAATATCAATGGCAGGAAGAATTACCCTTTGATGTCATGACCCAACCCACTGAGGCCCACCTAGCCGATGAAAGACTGAACCAAAACTACACCAAGCCTACCTTCATAGTCTAGGGTCTAGTGACAAGATCCTAAAAGGTATAACTAAAATCGGAGGTCTTTTCCTAACATACCTATATGCACGCACCCAACTATCTTCATGAAAAAGTACATAGGAATAATAATAAACTACAGAAACATCCAAAGTAAGAACCATGCATGTAATAGCTTCTAAGGAATACAAGATAGTGTGATAGTGAAATATGAGTAAAGGAGAAAAATACATTCCCAACTATAATAGATGTCCTAACTTGAAAATATCTATAAAATAAATAATGAAGGGGTTTGGCTCCAGATCGCCAATCTAAGACCACCGTATGTGGTCAAATACACTTGGGTATCCCTATACTCCTTAGAAATCACCATTGACCTTTTCATAATCTTTATAATACATGACATGTGTGAGAAAATCCCAATCATGGGTGATTATATACATAACCAGTAGGATTCCATGAATATTAAAGGGGGAGAAATATGAGACACAATAGAAGTAGTCATCTCAACCCAAGAAAGAGGGAAATGAAACCCAAAAACCAAGATATATGATCATAAAAGAAACCCAAATGAGGGAGAAATGGGATCTTCATCTCGTATCCCAGCCCAGGATGATGAGTTCATCAATAGTTCCAAAGGTCCATTAATGATGTCCAGTATCTCACAAGTATATCCAAAGAAATCATGAGGAGGGAATGCTCCTCACCACTATTACAAAGCCTTATAGGGTACAATATCCAAGTAGAGGACCCATTCCCTAATTCAACAAAAAGGTACCACTCAGTAGGTAGAGGACCCATGATCTGATACAACAGGGGGTTCCACTCAATAGGTCGAGAACCCATGCCCTGATACAACAGGAGGGTGCCACTCGGTAGGAAGAGGACCCATGCTTTGATATAACCGGAGGGTTCCAATCAATAGGTGGAGGAACCAATCCCTGATACAACAAGAGAGTTCCACTCAATAGGTAGAGGACCCATGCTCTGATACAATAGGATGATTCCACTCAATAGCTAGAGGACTCATGCCCTGGTACAATAGGAGGGTTCCACTCAGTAGGTGGAGGACTCATGCCCTAATAAAACAAAAGGGTTCCACTTAATAGGTAGAGTAATCATACCCTGATATAAAAGTAGGGTTCCATTCAATAGGTAGAGGACCCATTCCCTGATAAAACGGGAGGGTTCCACTCAACAAGTAGAGGACCCATGCCCTAGTACAGCAGGAGGGTTCCACTCAATGAGTAGATGACCCAATCCCTAATAAAATAGGAGGGTTTCACTCAATAGGTATAGGACCCATGCCCTAATATAGTATGAGGGTTTCACTTAATAGGTAGAGGACCCATTACCTGATACAGTGGTATGGTTCCACTAAATAGGTAGAGGACCCATTCCCTAATACAATAGGAGGGTTCCACTCAATAGGTGGAGGACCCATTCCCTGATACAAAAAATGGTTCCACTCAATAGGTAAAGAACCTATGCACACATAAAATGGGAGGATTATACTCAATAGGTATAGGAAACATGCCCTAATATAATAGGATGATTCCACTCAGTATGTAGAGGACCTATTCCCTAGTACAATAGGAGGGTTCCACTCAAACCACAACAAGGAGTATGGGGGATTTCCAACCTCGACCTCTCTTTGATGATCCTTCCCAATCACTACCATCGTCAAGCACCACATAAATAATAATAATTCTCATACCATCTCACGTCATATATAAAAATCCACTATGAAGTTCACCATCATGTTATATGTGAAAAATCACTTAGGATAGGCTACTTACAGACCAGAACTGAGTCAAAACAAAGGAGATATGAGAGTTATAATATTCTCAAGAAGTAAACAACATGTAATGGGTCCACATGGTGTGTTTCCCCACTCTTATACCTAGTTTTATCCTCTAAAGAACATGTATTTCTAGACATGTAGTACTATAGATCATGTAAGGGTACTACAGGGCGTGTCTGGACCACCTGAGGCTTGCCTATGTCATCCCAAACTTTCTCATGTAAGCTGAACCCAAGCCCATGTACACTGGTCAAGTGTTAGTTTATGGAATGTTAGGGTCAGGCTGGCACTTGGTGTGTTTTATCTACCCAATCCAGTGTAGTCTCTAAATTACATGGCATATTCCCCTCCATACACGGTGTGTAGGACCACATGGGCTCCTTGGCATGTACCCTTTGTACATGATGAGTCGAACATATAGGTGTCACACAATGTGTGATACCTCTATAAGGAGTTTGATATTTAACTCCAACACAAGACCATATCTTCCATAGAAAACTGGACTACATGGCGTGTTTTCATCACAGTACACACCATGTATATTAGGATTTTTCAAAAAGTTTGGATCTTCACACAGTTTCCAGATCCAGCTCTCCCGCCAAAAAATCCACTTGTTGACCACCTAAAAATGGAGTTAATCACCTAGATCCATCAATTCCATCCCTCTATTGGTCAAAAATCATAATTTTATCCTCTGTGGTCATTTATCATGTATCCTACATGCCTCACGTCACCTGTTTCCATTCGTGGATCTCAAATCCATAAAGTATCACTCGTGATGTTTCTCAATTTGTCCACAAAACACTAATTCATTCATCATACATGCATCTTCCATGAATATGGGGGTTCGATCATGCTCAAACCCACCTTGACAATGTTGAACCATGACCCCGTAGGCTAACAGTGAATAACACAAAGAACGGTGGGGGAAAAGCACAAGAATGAAGGTGAATCAATCATTTTCCAAGAATTATTGGCGAACGATTTCATAATCAGGGATAATTTGGGTGGAAACATGGCATGGATATATAACAATCGAATAAAAAAATAATTCATCAATGGGGAACATGCGATGGGTGTGAAAACGTAGGATCAAAAGAATATTACAATCCATGCTTCAAATATTTAATCAAAAGGGGTGTAAAACCATAATTGATGAGCCCTAACTTGATTTAGATTGATATTTGGTGAATAAAATAGTTTCCAATGATGGATAGGACCTGTTTCATTCACTGTGCCTCAATTTATCTTGATCCAGTTTTCAGTCGTCGTCCGATCTCGATTCACCAATGAAGGTCATTAGAGCTCCTCCAAAAATTATCCTAGGTTTATATAAAAAAACCCTAGAGAAATTTCATAATGACATGTTTTTTAGGATTAAATTTAAGACAATTAAATTAAAATTAATAAATAATTTATTTATTTTAATTTAAATTCACCTACCAACAGCTCTCTCGTCTGAATGTTTGGCGACGATCTACTTTAGTTCGTGCTTATGGTAAACCTCATGCTTTGGATTCAACCCTGGTCTTGGATTTCCAATATGAGACTCTATTTAGGATATATTATATTATTTATTAAATACTATTCATGGATGATATAAAATATATTTAATATTTTTATAAAATTAATTTCAGTCTCTGCGGGCCTTATAATCACACACCGTCTCAGCGCCTAACTCTGGAAATATTTATTAATATATTTCAAAGTATTATAAGGAAAATATATAGTCTCTACATTATTCCCACATTAAATATTATTATCCCTAAAAATAACAAACTAAGAAAAGATGTGGGGATACTAAACTTGTATCTAGATCTCCCGCTCCCAGGAGCTCTCTTGAATGCTCTCACTTTTCCACAGCACATGAACCAAGTGAATGGTCCATCCGCATGGGATCATATCCTATCAATCATTGATCACCATTGGATATTCCACAAAGGTGGCTCCATCCATGATGTCCAGATTTCCCCAGTAAATAATGTGCGTAGGATCATAAATGTATCTCATTAGTTGTGACACATGGAATATAACATGCACCCGCTCCAACTTTAGATTGTCCTCATCCACTCATGGATCACCTGGACCTTATCCATCATCACCGTCACCATATTTGGCCCAACAAGAGATGTCTCACCGATATCAGTTCATCATAAGGGTGACTTATAGGGTCACCCATATAGAACCTTAAAAGGTTCCATGCCAATAGTAGAGTGATAGTTATTATTATAATCAAACTCTACCAAAGGTAATTGATCCTCCCATATTTGAATGAAGTCTAACACACAATCCCTCTATATATCCTCCATCACCTAGATATTTTTCTTAGTCTTCTCATTCATTTTGGAGTAAAATGTTGTACTCATCCTCAACTGGGTCCCAAATTCCACATTAAGGCCTCTCCACAACTGTGATGTGAACCATACATCACGGTTAGAGACAATTTTCTAGGGAACCCCATGAAGGGGTATGATATCATGCATGTAAAACTTCCTAAAACTTTCTAACTAACTATTCTCCTTGATAGAAAGGAATTACATACACTTAGTAAGTCAGTCAACTATCACCCATATGGAATCATGGCTTCTTACTATCTGCAAAATCCCTACCACAAATTCCATGAATATGTCATCCCATTTCCACTTCGAGATCTCAAGAGGATACAAAAACCTACTAGAACCTGGTGCTCAGCCCTCACATGATGACATGTGAGACACTGAGAGAGTAATGATCCACATCATTATAGCCCATAAAAACTATCAATGAAGGTCCATTTACATCTTCTCTACACCGGGATGTATAGCCAAAGGAGAAGTGTGAAAATCCTTCATCACCTCCTCTCACATCAAAACTAGAACCACCATTTGTCCCTGGAAAAGGATGACATGATTCCCTCCTTCAAATAATCCATCTGGTGAATCTCTTATGGATATCTTTTCATATAGGACCTCAAAGTCGATGTCTCCCAACTGATCCTCCCTCACACATTGGAGAAGATGAGGAGTCAACACCATTGATTGAAGATAATTTTTACCCCTCTCCTCCACTAGGGTATTCTATAAGGAATCCAACTACTCATACTCCTCCTCCACCAGGCGATAATGGTACTTCCTACTAAGGGTATCTACCACCATGTTGCCCTTCCCAAGAGTATATATTATCTCAAAGTCATAGTCATGTAGGAACTCTAACCAACGCATCTATATTAGGTTCAAGTCTCTCTATGTGAATAAATACATAATAATTTGATGGTTTGAGTAAAAAATCACTCTCCTAGAAGATTTTGCCTCCATATCCTCAGAGAAAATATTATTGTTTCCAACTCTAGGTCATGAGTCAAGTAGTTCTGATAAAAGGGGGCTCAACTTTCTCGACCCATATGCGATAATTTCCTACATCTTCATCAACGTGTATTCAATCATAGATCTAGAGGAATTAAAATACACTATGTACTCCATTTCCTCCTATGGTAGTCTCAAAACAGGACCACTCATCAGCCTCAGCTTTAACTCCTCAAAGGCTCTCTAGTGTTGCTCAGTCCAGGTAAATGGATTCCCTTTCCACGTTAGTTTGTTCAAAGGGATTGTAATCTAGGATATTTCTTCCACAAACCTCATGTATTACTCTTCCAATCCAATAAAACTCTACACCTATGAAATGATCTTGGGTGGCTCCTAATAAATCACTACATCAATCTTTTCCAGGTCCACATCTAATCCATGATCAGAAATGACATATCTTATAAAGTAAACTTCATGGAAGAGTTTACCATAAATTTGGTTCTCCCAAAGAAAGTCTAGGTCTATCCTCAAGTGCTTTTCATATTCCTCATCCCACATGGAGTGGATGAGTATGTCTTCAATGAACATAACAAAAATCAATTCAAGTATGGCTGGAAGATCTGGTTCATCGGATCCATAAACATAGAAGGATAATTTTTCACACCTAAAGTCATCACCAAGAACTCATAGTGATTGTAGCAACATTGAAATTCTAACTTCAAAATATCATCCTTGCAAACACTCAACTAGTTATACCCAGGCCTGATATCGATCTTCAAGAACCTTATCATGACTTGAAACTGATCAAAGAAGTTTTTAATCCTAAGAAAGGGGTACTTTTTATTTACTATGTCCTAATTCAGAAGATGATAATCAACATAAATCCATAATCACCCATCCACCTTTTTCAAAAACAACACTGAAGCTGCCCAGGGGGGCACATTGGGTCTGATAAAACTCTTCTCTTGAAGTTCCTCCAACTGCACCCTCGTCTCCTAGATCTCATTAAGGTCCATATGATTTTCCGCATAAGATATCAGAGTTTTCTTGGGTGAAAGTCAATGTAAAAATCCATCTCCAAACTTAGAGGTAGTCCCAAGACATCCTTGGGGAATATATCTATATAATCCTCCAGGACTAAAGGAACCCAGATGCTTGAAGAGCCCATTATGACAAGGGATAGACTTACCAACTGATGGGTGATGGGTTATATCCTTCTTATTGTAAAACCCACTTAGAACTCCATGAGATCTCTCTCACCCAAAAAATAGAATCCCAGCCCATATTTCTGAAGGAATCTAACTCGACTGTGGTGACAGTCAACCTAGGCTTAGATTATAGACAACTAGTCCATACCCAAGATGACATCATATGGTATCATCGTGATAACCAATAGGTCCCATGAGAAACTCTCTACACCAAACAATATCTCTCACTACTGGAAGATAAACAATATAAAAGAAGCATTCATGGTAGGAACCTCATGAGAAAGATGTTGGGATAAAGTCTCAACTGGGAGTTCCATATCTCACACCAGGAGTAAGGAGATGAAGGAATGAATTTCACCATTATCTACAAATACTATATAAAGAGTATAATAAACACATATCATACCTTTAATCATCTCATGAGGTACTGGGTCATAAGCCTCCATAGCCTACAAATGCCCACAGCCCCTACTGTCAGCACCCTGAGCTTCGAATTGTACTTTTTTTGGTGGTGGTGGAAGGAGATCATAATGTTGTACACCACCAATATCTCCTCTATTTGGATCCCTATATTCTCTTCTATTAGCTCCACCTCCATGGGGGATCCCTGTCCATGTTTAGGAGACCCATGATCATGGCATTGTCTCTGCCATGGTGGTTTATCCATTGTCTACCTATCCTCCTCGGCATTCCGGGTTAATAAATCACATTCCATGTGACATCACCCATCACATGAATAGAATCACCCGTCTTTGGGTTTCCCTGGTCCTCTGTGTGGTCCCTAAGACATGTGAACACTTTCTTGAGTCTGGTCATAGGAAGATATCCTACACTAATACCCTATCGACTAATGCCTTTTAGCTGCTACAGATAACTCATACCTATGACACTGATTGCCATCTCCAGTTATATGGTGTCCCTAGGATAGGAATATCTCTATTACCAGCACCCTCTCTAACACTCCGGTATATGTGGGAATATACAAGGGTATCACACTATAATGGATGTCTCTACTAAGACCCTGCTCAAACTTCTTATCTTGAAAGTAACCATCCTAAATCATGTTAAGGGAGTACTGCATAATCTCAGTGAACCTCGTAGCATACTCGACAACTATCATTACTCCTTGTTGTATCTTTAAAAGATATTGAATTTGAATAGAGAATAACCATGATGGATAGTACTCCTCCTGAAAAATCTACTGGAATTCAGACCATGAGAGTATCGACTCATCATGTGTCTACATGACTAGGATCCACTAGCACTCAGCTACTCTATGGAAAAGGTCGTTTATCAGTGAAATTATATGATCAGTCAAGGTCTGAACAAGTCTGAAAACATGGATCACCGAATCAATCCAATCCTCTGCAGATTGGGGATCTAGCTCACTGTGGAACCTCAACGGCATCTAGTGATAGAACTCACGGAATGTGTTATGACTACGTGTGTCCTCAACCTACTCTACTAGTATAATATGTTTCTTGATAGGAGGGGTGATACTACATACCCACTTGGAGTAAATATCTCATGTGATAGACCCTAAACTAAGGCCACATCAACCATCATATCATCATTATGATCCTGAGTCGATAACCTGGTTGTCTATCTTTGTGGAGGAATCCTGAAAATTTAATCAAGTAATCCCACGGTCATATGAGCATATATATATATATAGGGTTCTCACTCAAGAAGAATGGTAAAAATACTCAATCCTATATAAGGCATGTATCAATGTTCCTTGAATCCAATGTCTCATTATACCGAGTCGACAAGTAGGTGGTCAGAGTCCTGGTGAATAGATATGTCGGGTGCCACACCAATAATGGGTCACTAGCCTGAAATCCACACTTGAGACACTTTGACATTGTTTCCCTCAGTTCCCAATCAAACCTAATAAGGGGAATAAAATTCAAACACCTTCTTAAGTTTGAACCACCCTTGATACTGATCTATCACAACTTGGCCTACTGGGGCATGCCTTGTCGGTATAAGACTGAGCCACAACTACCCCAATCCCACCTACTTAGTATAGGGGGTGGCAATAAGTATTGAAATGAATAACTAAAATGGGAGGCCTTTTCCTAAATCACCTATACACATGTACCCAACCATCTCTATGCATAAGTGTAGAGGAATAATAATAAATGACAACAACATATATAGTAAAAACAATGCAAGTAATAGCCTCTAGGAAATATAAGAGTGTGGTAGTGAAATCTAAAAAGTAAAGGGGAAAAATAAATGCCCAACCAAAAAAGATGCCCCACCTTAATAATATCTAGAAAAAGAAATTTTGAGAGATTATGGATCTAGATCTCTAAGTCCTGACCACCGTACATGGTCAAATACACTCAGGTATCCCTGTGCTTCTCTAAAATCATCGTCGAACTATCTTTCATCTGCATAAGACACGACACATATAGGAAAATCCCATGCAGGGGGGAGTATATACATACCCAGTAGGATGGACCAAAAACTAAAGGGGAGAGTAGTATGAGAAATGATAGAAGTAGTCAGCTCAACCCAAGCAAGAGGAAACGAAACCCAACAACAAATATATATGATCAAAAAGGAAACCCAAAAGAGGGAGAAGGGAGATCTCCATATCACAACCTATCCCAAGATTATGAGTCTACCAAAATATCCAAAGGTCCATTAATGATTCCTAGAATCTCACGTGTCTATCCAAAAAAATCATGAGGAGGGACTGCACCACAGAACTGATCTATAGCTCGATGGGTCGCAATATCCAAGTAGAGGACTCATGCCCTGATACAACAGGAGGGTGAAACTTAGTAAGTAGAGGACGCATACCCTAATATAATGGGAGGATTCCACAAAATAGGTAGAGTACCCATGCCCTGACACAACAATAGGGTTCCACTCAATAGGTAGAGGACTCATGCTCTGATACAATAGGAGGGTTCCACTTAATAGGTATAGGATTCATGACTTGATACAACAAGATGGTTTCACTCAATAGGTAGAGGACTCATTCCCAAACACAACAGGAGGGTTCCACTCAATAGGTAGAGGACCCATGCCCTATACAATAGGATGGTTCCACTCAATGGGTAGAGGACTCATTCCCTTCTACGATAGTATAGTTTCACTCAATAGCTATAAGACCCATGCCCTAATACAACAGGAGGGTTCCACTCAACAGGTAGAGGACCCATGACCTGGAACAATAGGAGGGTTACACTAAATAGGTAGAGGGATCATTCCTTGATACAACATGAGGGTTCCACTCAATAGATAGATGAATCATGCCCTGATATAATAGGAAGGTTCTTCTCAATAAGTAGAGGACTCATGCCCCGATACAACAGGAGGGTTCCACTCAATAGGTAGAGGACCCATGGCCTGGTACAACAGGAGTGTTCCACTCAAACTAGGGTTATGAGGGATTACTAACCTTGGCCTCTCTCTGATGATCCTGTTTGATCACTACCATCATTGAATGCTGCCTAAAGAATAATTATGCTCATAAAATCTCTCATCATATCTCAAAATCCACTATGAATTCCAACATCGCATTCTATGTGTAAAAATACTCAGCATATGCTACTCATGGGGGAAAATATGAGTCAAAATGAAGGAAATACAAGAGGTAGAAGATTCTCAAGAAGTACACAGCATGTAAGGGGTCCACACGATGTGTGGCCTTTATTCTCTATTTATTCATGTCCTCAAAATCACAAAAATTGTTGGCCATATACTACTAAATGGTGTGTGAGGGTACTGCATGGAATGTCTCAACCACCCGAGGCCTCCCTAGGTGATCCAAGTCATTCTCATGTAATCTAAACTCGTTCCCATGTACATTATCCATGTTCTAGTACATTGTGTGTCCCACAAAACACACGGCGTGTTAGGGTTAGGCCGGAACTCAACATGTTTCATTTGCCTAAGCATGTGTACTCTCCGAAGTACACCACATATGCCCCACCATACACGGCATGTAGGGCCACATGGGATCCTGGTCATGTACCCTCTGTACATGCCGAGTTGGAAAAATAGGTGATACATAGTGTGCGGTCCCTCCACAGAGCATGTGATATTTAACTCTAACACAAAACCCTAGATACCACAGAAAACCAGACTACACAGCATCTATTCATCATAGTACACATAGTGTATATCGAGATTTTCCAAAAAGTATGGATCTTCACATGGCTTCCATATCCGTAACTCTTGACATTGAATTTGATTTTTTGACCACTTGAAAATGGTGGTAATCACCTACAACCATCAATTCTGACCCTCCATTGGCTAACAATTGGAATCTGATCCTCTATGGCGGTCCATCATGCATCCTTCATGCCACCTGTCGCCCATTTCCATTCATGGATCTCAGATTCATGAAGTATCATTGGTGATCCATCTTGATTTTTCCTCAAAACACTAATTCATTAATTTTACGTGAATCCTCCACAAATCCGAGAGTTTGATCATGATTTAACCCACCTTGACAATGTCAAACTGTGACCCTATATGCCAACTGTGAAAAACATGAAGAAAGGTGGTGGAAAACCACAAGGGCGAAGGTGCTTCAATCATTAGTAAATAATTCTTGGCCAAAAATTTCATAATTAAGGATAATTAGGGTGAAAAAATGGCCTGTAAAAATAATAATCAAATAAATAATTTATTCATCACTGGGGCTCATACGATGGGTGATAAAACACGGGATCAAAAGAATATTACAATCCATGCTTCAAATATTTAATCAAAAGGGGAAGAAAACCAAAATTGGAGAGCCATACCTTGATTCGGATCGATTTTTGGTGAAGAAAAAAGTTTTCAATGATGGAGAGGACTCTTTGTGTTCACTACACCTTGATTCACCTTTCTCCATATAATTTTTTTGTTATTTTCATAAAAAAATCCACTTTAAGGGGAAAGTGGAAACCGTGTGTGATAAAATTACACCCCACAGTGGGAAACCATTCAAAATTCAAACCACAAAAACAAAAATCAAATTCAAAAGGCTTCTTTGGGAACTGAATCTTCAATATAGATCCCACAAATCATGCAGCTGCTCAAAAAATAATGCATCAAGTACCACATCATCACTATCATCGGTGAGTCACTACACCATCCATGATGTAACCGCCATCATCACACCACCTTCATCATTGTCAGGTCTCCATCATCCAATCACGATGTCTCAGTCAGCCCAACCCCACCAGAGCTGAAGATGCAGTATGAACCATCATCACCAAAAAACCTTCAACCACCTTCTTCATCACCGTATCACCAGTGAGAAACCATAGAAAAATTCCCCCACTTCATCAACAAACCACCCCACTTCACCATAATCATCATCACTCCATAAATGAAAAGCACCGAAACCAGAAACATAATATTTATCAAATGAACATCAACCGTTATAAACAACCACAATAAGCCATCACCAATGGAACAAATGCATCATCCAAAAACATGTCTCCCAAGAGACCATCATCATAATAGTCACTCGAACACCACCTGAGCTGAAATTTAAAATTAAAGAAGAAAGGGATGGAGATCACGTGAACCAGCCACCTTGAACCTCAATGGTTTCTTGAAAATCACATCCCAGAGCTTCCAGCAAACCACCCCTCCATACCGATTGGGAGAGGAGTGGTGGAATACTAAAGCCAGGGAATATTGGAAGCGGTCAGGACCTCAAATGAGACACTACCGCACCCGGAAAGCCAAATCAAACCACGAAGCTTGAAACGAACCCATGATTCATCACACAGCCAACAATAAACACCATTGCATCTTGAAATGAAGCCAGCATAGGATGAGCCTCCTAGAACCCCATCGGCCTATTGAATCACACATCCCAAAGCCTCTATGGAACCATTATTGTAGGCCAGCTAGGAAAGAAATATAGGAATCAGAATCCAGAGCAGTGAGAATTAGGATAGGGCCACACCAGAGAAGTACATCCATGGTTGAGCCGCTAACCTGGGCCGATGAAGCCACCACCATGTGAAAAACCATACCTGAAAAAATAATAGAGAAGCAATACCACTAAGAAGAAAGAACTGAGAGAGGATGAGATGGTAAGAAATGAGGAAAGGGGGAGATGAATCCAAAGGAGTGGATCACCAGCCTCCCCCCATAGAGGCACCACCGAGGAACCCTAGAAGATGGTAGACACCACCTTGATTCACCTTGATCTGGTTTCTAGTCATCGTCTTATCTCAATTCTCAGATGAATGTCGTCCGAGATCCTCCCAAAATCCTCTCAGGATTATGTAACTAACCCAAAAAAATGTCATAGATACATATTTATAGAGGATTAGATTTAGTTTATTTAAATTAAAATAAATAAATAAATCATTTATTTTAATTTAAATTCACTCACCAACGGATTCCTCATCTAAATGTCTAAAGCCAACTAACTTTAGGTTGTACCTAAGGTAAACCTCATGATCCAGATTCAATCGTGGTCTCAGATTTCTAATATAATACTCCATTTATGAGATATTTCATTATTTTTGAAAAATTGTGCACGTGTGATATAAAATATATTTAATATTTTTATAAAATTAATTTTTAGCTCTTAGAACCTCGGAATCGCACGTCATCTTAGCACCTAGCTCTAGAAATATTTATTAATATATTTCAAAGTATTATAAGGTAAAAACAAAGTCTCTATATCCGATTTTAGATGATAAAATGGTGTGATTTTAGGAGGCTAATGAAAATATGAAATCCTCGTGAAGGATATGATATTCTGTGTAAAACTAGACTGCACACTGTGTAGTTTGGAAGAACACATGTTGTGTTCTTTGGTTTCCACAATGTCTATAGGGTTTTCAGTTGAGTTAAGAATCAAACATTGTGTGGATAGGCCCACACGCCATGTGATCGAGCCCACATGTCATGTGACCCAACCTAGGTAGTCAAGAAATGTGTCAGTTATACACACCCCAGGATCCTGATTGGGTCATACTTTTCGAGTTGTATGATGAACAAACCATGTGGATGTATGTCCCTAGTCGAGTAATGTGCTAGGTGTACACGCCCAGGACCCCATATGGTCACACATGCCCACTACTAGAAATTTGACCATTAAAAGCCGCTAAAAGTGGTCACTAATAGGCTTTAGCAATAGCCACCTAGCTACCTGTATCAGTCGCAGTTGACCCATCAGTATTGGGAATCAGCAACTAACAAAGGCGGTCACTATAGATTTTCCTAACATGACTGTGAAAATGGTTGTTGGGAAGAATATAAGCATCCACTCCAGCGATCACTAAAGGTCTGGAAAATTAATGCATGTAGAGACCACCACAGGATGTCTCTATATTGGAGAAAATTTAAAAAAAACTCTATTCATACAACCAAAAATAACCAGAATGTGGTTTATAGTGAAAAATAACCAGAAAAAAACAACCTGCAAAAAAAAATAAACAAAAGGTATCTTGACTAAACCAGCAATCCAAACAGCTACAGATCCCTTCCAATATTCTACCTCAATCATCCTATCAATAAGATACAAAAAAATTAAACAAATAAAAGTAAAAATTAATATTAAAATGTGAGGATAAAGAAAAAAAAGATCAACCTTTAGAATTCATGAAGTTTTGTTTGGAAAGAAACTCTCCACACTAAAATGTGAGGATAAATAAAAAAATATCAACCTTTAGAAAACATGAAAATTTGATGAACATGATTAGATTGATTGATTGAACAATGATCGAGCTTGGTGTTTCTAAAATAGAGAGTAAGTGAAATACCCTCCATAGCACATGGTGTTTTAATTTGGATAATTCCCTAGGTGAAATAGGGAAGACCAATATAGGAGTTATTAAAGTCATGGTTCAGATTGAGAAAAGGGGAATAAAAAAGGAAAAATAAAATAGATAAAAGGTGTGGACCACACTACAATGTGTAAACCAACATCTGAGAGTGGGTGTGATGGTATATAATTTTCCATGTGATGTTTTAGGTGAGAGAAGAGAGTTTTCCCAATGAGATTTGTCATATATAGAGTGTGGTTTATAGGAAATGTGGGTGATCATAGTACCTTAATATTAAGATCATAATATAAGTGATATGAGTGATATATATATATATGGGTTATTTGAGAGAGGGTATAGACTGAAATTTTGAGTTCCCTTAGAGATTATAAGTATGGGTAGGTTCTTCAGATTATGAGATAGATGAATTGGTAGTGTTTCAAGATATATGATATAGGAATAGAGATGCCTTGGAATTTTTAGGTGTAAATCACTTGTAGTTATTTTGTTATCATGATTAGTTTTGGTGGGTAGGATCAATTAGATTCCTTTCCATAGAGACTTCATCTATAGTTTCTAATGATGATGCATATTATGGTTCTATATAATCATATCCAGGAGGGTATGAGAGTGGGTAGATGCTTCTCATTCAATTAATGACTCCCAAGTGGTGGGTGATTGTGTGTTACGACTTAGAAAGAGTGATATTTTAGGATTTTTTTTTTTGAAAGAATGCACCATGGTTCTTCTAGGAAGATGATACTGATATGAACTAGGATCATAGTTGGTGTTTTAGGCTTTTGATATGAGAATTTATAGAGTGTAAATAATGGTAGAATTATATGGGTTCTGTGATTGGGTGGTATGGGTGTGTATGATCATTAAGTTTAGATGAGGTCTAGGTAGTACATGTTGGTTATTCATTAGGATATTTGATTCTGAATCAGTAGGTGGCCAGGTATGGGATGAGTAATAATTTTGGGAAAATGTTTTTTGGGTTGTTTTCTTTATGTTTGGCGGGAATGGGAAATGCCCCTCTATGTTGAGTGGGGTCATCAAAAATGGATCGGAGTGCAGTGACATGGTTCATTCACACTTGATCCTAAAATAGAGTTTCATATACTGGGAAGAGAATAGCTTGTGAGGAGTGACACATGTTTGATATTAGAACCTATCAAGAATTGTTCTCATGGTGTGGTGTAAGAGAATACATAAAGTTATATGTTAACCAATTTTCATTAGAGGGTATGACCCTCGGTATGGATGTAGTTTATGAGAATTTAGAGGTGGGAATTCCTAGTGAGACTAGTATAGGTAGTAATTAATGATTCATGTTGGATCTCATGTATTGGTCAGTCGAGAAAATTTGATCAGTATATGTAGTAATGGATGTGAAATGGGAATTAAAGGTGAGTCTATGTTTTTTACTCAATGTAATGGTAACATGAATTATATTGGGTTGTGTAAAGTTAGTACGTAATTCTATAGATATATATAAAGGTATCTTTGGAACAACATTGTCTATATAATGGTCAGTTGTGGGTTGAATTGGATGCATAAAGGTAACCCTGGACTAATATTGGTTACATAAAGGTCATTTTGAGGTTACATTTCCCATGTAAAGGTATACTAGGAGCTATGTTAAGGAAACTATGAATGACTAAAGTCTTCCCAAAGGTAACTATGAAAAAATAGGGCATGTACAATAGTAATGATAAATTTATGAAAGCTGCATAAGGGTATATTTGAATTTTATAAAAATAATCTTGTGTAAAGTTTAATCTAGTCTAAGTAAAGGTATGATTGATTTTTAATAATTCATTTTAAATAAAGGATATTTTCAAAAGATTATTTGTGGTCTGTTCATTACTGAATAAATAATCAAAATCATGAAAATAGATTGTGATCCTAGATTATTAGTTTGAAGAACTATCTAGCATGAAGCAGTTGAAACTGGTGTTGAGATGAGTACCTTATTATAAGAAAAAGAGAAAAGAGGATGCTACCACACCGTAGTGTATTACCTGTGGGAGTTTTAGTGACTGTGTTGAGTTTGTAATTTACCAATGTGAAATTGAAGGTATCAAATGCCAACATCATTTTTTTTTTTATTTTTGAATTTACTAAAAAAGTAGTTGAACCCCTAAAAGATACAAAAAAATGAGATAGTCAATTTGAATGAGAAACCAGAAAGATAAAACAAAACATAGCTCTTGAATCTAATGCATCATATGGGGCCATGGATGCTACCTATGTCCGATGCAAAAGGGGCATACAACAAATAAAAACTATGAATATAATAATAATGAATTTAATAAAAAATAAATAAATACATTCAGTATAAACCTTCATCATAGGATCCCCTGCATCATCACCTTGATGCACATATTCTCGTAATGCTCTAAACTTAGCTAACAGTTGTGAATTTACCTCCTTAAAAGAATGCATTCATGCATCCAAATCTATCACATATTGTTTCATCCCAATAACAATAAAATCCATAGCCTTAGTGCATGAAACTACAGAATGAGGAATCCCTATTCCATAGGTAAAACTATATCCATGTCCATCACAACCAATAATGCGATGGAATATATCATCCCTTCGCATGGTAAGTTGTCATTGGTCCTATGGAATCTACGCTAACTTAGACTCAAATTGAGCCTATGAAATATATAAATATAAATATAGATGTATATATATGTGTATGTAAGTATTTATAATTAGTAAAAGAACTTACTATAAGAGTTGCAACCTATGGATCATTTCGATCATGAGTCATCATCCACACTGATATTTTATCAGTTGGTGCACCTTTCTCCCATAATTTTATACCAATAAAATATAAATATATAACACAAAACAATATTAAATAATAAATTTAAAAATAAAATAATAAATACATCATGTCAAGTCTATGACATGTGATGAGTCCCAAGCTTGTTAGGTGGTCCCTACAATGCATGATTCTCATAATGACATGTTTTCACCTCCTACATTCAATTAATTCAAATATAAAACATGTAAATTGTTATAAATTCTTCAAAATATATAAACCAAAATAAATATACTCTCCATTGTAGCCTCAATGGACCAATATGTAACTAACTCACACCACTGAGATGGGAGAACCCCTCTCAGGACCCTATCTAGAATGTTTGGGGCACCCACATTTGGTACCCAGTGATCCCTCTTGACTCTACCTTTATGATATTTAAAATTTTTATGAAATTGTACATACACACTAGCCAAAAATCATTAGGGAACACTCTCAGGTTATTCTATTTAATAAAAAAATATCACACAGGTTAGTATTTTTTAAACATAGATAAGAAACTAAAATGATCCTCTTACCTGAACTTCCCTCCATATCTGATCTAATGTATTCTAGGGGAATGAATCCCAATCCTGTGTAGTCAATGAAAATCTATGTGGTCCACATATGATATGACCCAACTGGTGAATAAATTTAGGGGTACCCACTCCCACAGGATGGTATCTCTCATCAAATGATACATCAAGGGTCTTGTTGGAATTCAAAAATGAAATGCCAAGACTAGGGACCCTTCTATGAGAGGAAGAAGTGTTCAAGTCTAATCCTATTTAAAAAAATTTCATACATAATTAGACAGATACACATATATGTGTTTAACGCTTAATTAAAAAATAAACACATTTAAATTCATACATACCTCGACCCTTAGATGTATATGGATTTGAAAAATGGTGTGGATCTAGTGCCTATTCCCCTAACATGTCTGCAGTCATAGAAAGCATTAGTAAAGAAAGGATTCAATGCTTATTACAATTCCATATAATGTGAACTATAAAGGAATAATGTACTTTTTATTTATTGTAAACATATTTCATCAAATATAAAGGGGTGTTGAATTTTAATGATGTTATTTATAGTTATAAACAATTGATATAGACACTTCAAAATAAAGAGTTCTTGGAGTCACAAGTGGCTATCATCAACAACATAAATCACCTAGTAGCAAAGGATACCATCACAATTGAATATGGAGAGATTCAAATGGATATTCTCCCACTAGAGAGATTGTGGGGTGTTGAATTACCATATTAAAGAAAATATAGCTTGCATTGGGGTATATTGAATATCTGATTTCTACAAGAGATCGAGGAGGCTTCATATATCAACACTTCTAGATTATGTGCATAAATCATTTGACGATATGAATGTGTATTCAATAAGATAATAATGTCACTTGTATAAAATCCAAGGTAAGAAGATCCAAAAGAAGGCTATTAAAAAATTAGTTACTCCTCTCTAGATAAATAAATTTGATTCAATATGAATATGTTATCTGATTCTGACTCTATATAGGAAGCTCTATATAAATCTAAATATTTCATTTTTATATCATTCGGTATGTTGAAAATGAAGAAACTTCTTCATGTAATAAATCGAGAGGTTATTGGTGCAACCAATAAGAGTACATTCAAGGTTTAAAAAATGAAGTGAACCTCTTAAAGACTGAATGAGAGAAGTATTATTCTCTCATAGTAGACTTAGAATAAGCTAATAGGATGATGATGATGACAAAAGGTGGTGTTATTAAAGAAACAATTCAATAATGTAATGTCGGTATGGAAAAGAAGAAACAACAAGAGGTATCCATGATTTCCCTTAAGGAACAGCAAGAAAGATAGGTGAAGACAACATACAGTCAAAGGAATTGTCACATTTTGAATTTAGAGGGATGGATAAGAGAAAAAGTTTTATGGATAATGAAGTGTGAGGATGATATTTATACCATAAGTAAGATATAAGAAAATGATGAAGCTCTTATGAAACCTACAAGAAGTAGCTTGAAAAGAAGCAATCGGGTTTCAAGAAATATATAGTGCATATCTGAAGTAATATAAGTAATAGTAATTTAAGAAAATTTGGGGATGAAATGCTATTTTTGTGGGATAACTAGACACTCTATTAGTGTTTGTAAGGAATAAAGACGTGTTAATGATAAAGGAAGACCTACTCCAACTAGAATTAAATCATATTAACAAATTTGGTATGATTCTATTAGAAAACATAATATTTTTTCTTAAACTCATCATGTGGACAGGTAATGCTACAACATGGATAAAAATCATCAAATCATATCCTTCTCTCCTATAATCAGATGGAAGAATGGGTCGATAAGTGAGATAACTATCTTACCAAGATACATATGGAGAAGAAAGGAAAATTTGGTCCACCTAAAACCATACCCAATAAGCAGGATAATTATAAGAGAAGAAAGAAGAATAATATTACTCAATTATATCTAATGTCTTGTTCAAAGTAGTCATTATGGAAGGAAAATAAGGTTGTGATAAAAGGAACTTGAAATATGAATGATGTTGTTTCACTGAAAAATAGGTTTAATGTTTTGGAAGATGACTCCTAAGAAAGGTAGAAAGAAGTGCACCGAACTCCAAGGTTCGTACATACTAAACAACCTATATGTAAGGAGAGAAAGAAAATGTGGAGAAAGATGTTGGGAAGAAACTACACAAGTCCTTCATTTAAGAAGGGACAATTTTCTAGTAAGGTGATTCTCACAAAAGAAGTGTATTCCAAACCATACAGAGAAGAGGGATTATGTTCATATTCTCAAAAGGGGGATTGGTCAAATGTTTTTGTTCAAATAAATATTTAGAAGAAGATTGGAAGTAAGGGGTTGGTCTAAAAAGATCAACCACATTCCACAACATAAGGATAATTAAGGTAACACCTCTCCCATTTTTTCTTTATTATTAAATCTGATGAAATAAGTGATGTAGAATGAAGGGGGGATACAATCCATTGGGGTATGTTCACTATGTGTGCACTAGAAGAAAATAGATTAGGAATCTATAAATTTATTCTGAAATTATGGAGATTCTACGGGTATCATAGTCAGCCTGGAATGGAACTGGTTTTCATGGATGGTAATAATCTTTGAAGATGTGATGGACAACTGGATATTGTTGCAGATGAGTTTGTAGAAATTTAATTGACTCATATATATTCTATCTAACAAATGAAATATTTTTTGAGTGTTCTTATTAGGTTACCAAGAAGGTGTACAATCATCAACTTTCTACTATATAAACATGATTTGATACCATGTAAATATTATTATAAACAAAAATGAATTTTGTGTAAGTATCATATGGACTCTTTATATACATGAATTACATATTTATAGACATGGAGTCTATAATAATGAGACAATCTGATGAGTACTCGAGACATTCCTATATAAAAATGAAAAATGTCACCATAAAAATCATTCTAGGCTCTTTATAAACATCATGACAGTTGGTATAAGCATGAATCCTATATATTTAAATATGATGTGAGATTTGTAATCCTGAATATCCATCGGTGTAAGAATCGTCTATCTAGTGGATCTATCAGTGTAAGCTTGAAGTTGTCTTACATAACCATCAATACTTGGAAAAAATTCAATGTTTCTACATATTAAAAATCAGAGTTTATAGCCTATGAGAAGTAATAAATAAGGGTATTCTTGTCCTATGAAACCTACTTGGTTTTGAAGAATGGGAAGAATAAAGAAGATATGGGTGAGAGATCCACCTTCTGTATAAGATTTTGATATTTTTTGTTGATCATTTCAAGATCTGAGGAGCTACTAGACTCAAGAAGAGAACATGATATTATTTGAATAAGAAATCCTGGTGAAAAAGTTCTAAATATCTATGAATTAGAGCTATAAGTGGAGACTAGTTTATATGTATAGTTATTTAAGAACTTATGGAATTCAAATACCTGTTGTTATGATAGTAAAACCTTATAGAGATATTTACAACCAATTTATAGAGATGCAAAGTGGGTTGAAAAAATAGGTCATCAAATGATTTCACACCTTTATCGATAGCTAAGGCATGATAATGAGCATCCAATTACGATTCCATTCATTTGGATCAAAGAGATATCGAAAATACAGCATGCATCAATGGAAAACCCTAACCAAGAATACCAATTACTGTGGTGTCACATATAAGAAATTAAACATTTACACTACATGGTGGATACGGTTTGTTGTTATTATTTTCTTATCATGGTTTACATATATTTTTATGGTTTTGTGTGTTTTATTATATAAATATTATAGGAATTTTTTTATATTTTTCTAGAAAAAAATTCCTTTAATTATTTTTACTCCAATTTGTGTCATTTTTCGTGCCTATATATATCAAAGATAGAGATGATAAATATACAAAAAATAGTTAAACAGTTCATAAAAAGTTAAACAACTAAAAAAAAGTTTTCAACTAAAAAGAGGGAAAATAATCATAACTTTTATTAAACGTGAAAATAGATTATTTCTTCTTCAATGGTCTCTCTAACCTAATGAATATCTTCTTCATGTTGAACTACAGTGTGTTGACCGAGCTGTTGTGCAACAAAGGAAACTATCTTGGTTTCTTCTCATTCAATTAAAAACACTCCTCACCTTGACATTTTCATAGAAACTTTCTAATTCTAATTAGATAGCAAGGTAATGAAGAAAACTTGTTTGACTTGTGATGTCAAAATGAAAGTTTCATTAATAACTCATTCATATCTGTATAACATATTGTTAAAATTCACCAACGTAAACTGATATTGATCAACTTTACTTCCACGGACTGGATCAACCCAATTACACTTTAACAGTATGTATTTCAACCCATTTCTGTATACAATTTTAATTATATCTTTCAACTGACCATAGTAATAACTAGAATCGACATATGTACAACTAATTCCACTGTTTTTTGTTTCTTGTTTTTCATTGACATATTTAATGCGAAATTGAAATTCATTAGCATCTAAAGCTTTGTAATGAAGATCCATTATAGATGGACCCTCGACTAGTTGGTTAAATCCTTTAGTTAGTGTAGGGTCACCTAACTCCCATAGGTTATGGACCTGTATATTACATAGATTTCAATAAAATTTTATGCAGAAAGAAATTAGTATTATACTTCAATCATAATGAAAATCCATTTATACATACAAAATATTTGAACCAATAATGAAATAATGCATAATGAGACTTTTGAATTTGATAATCACTCACATGAGACATCTATTTTTTATCTAATTAATGTGTTTACTACAAATGATAATGTAATGTTTAAATTATAAACTTTATATATGCAAAAAGAACATGTAAAAGTTAAACAATAAAACTAATAATACACTTACTGTATCAATGGTGAAATTTATGGAGTATTGAACAAGATATATTGATGAGATTGTATCTAATCAATGTTGTCTATATCAAATGTAGTTCCTTCTCCAATTGGACCATCATGAATCTGAGAGGGATTATCTAATTTTGTTTCAACATCCATAATATATTATGCACAAAAATTAATACACTCATCTATCAAATAACCATTATCTATTGATTCATTTGGATGAGATATATTATGTATGAACCATTTCAATGTATTTAGATACCGATCAATAGAATACATCTGCCTGAATTTCACTGGACCAACAATCATTACTTCATCAGTTAGGTGCACTTTCAACTGAACCATAACATCAAAAAATGAGGTTGGAAATAGTTTCTCCATGTGAAAAAGTCTAAGTACAATTATGTCCTGCAAAATTTTTAAATCACCCATTCATTTATTTATTAAACAAATTTGTCTAAAAAATTACTCGTCTCAATAAATAGTTGAACAACATTGGGTGATAAACAATCATAAATTGTGATTGGAATCAACTTTTGAAGTAGAATGTGATTGTCATGACTTTTTTACCCTTGCAATGTCCTTATCATTACATTCACACACTTGTAAATATTAGAAGAGTAACCATAAGGCACCTTGAGCATCTTCAAAATAGAAAGAAATGTCTCTTTCACTTTTTTTCTCATCATACACAGTGCGGCAGACATGTATGTCTTGTTTCCCTCACCCAACTATAAACGTAATTGTTTCCTTAAACCCATTTCTTCAAAATCACACCATGCATTTAGATGGTCCTTTTATTTTACAATAACACCTAAAATGGTCCATAATATATTATCACAAACATTTTTTTCAATGTGCATGACATCTAAATTATGCCTTAGAATATTAGTTTTCTAGTAAGGGAGATTAAAAAATACTTTTCTTCTTACAATTGTGATTGCGTTGTCTACCTGCACCATGGGTCATGTGCTATGAGTTGCACCAACCATAGAACTGAATGGATTGAAACCATTTTCTTCCAACCCTAATCAGACATTACCACTATCTTTAGAAAATTCATGGTGTCTCTGATCAAAATCTTTCCATGCAAGAGAGTCCACTGGGTGGATTAGCATATCAGTTTTCTTATTTCTTTCTACATGACATCTCATTAATTGAGAAATTTTAGATGACATAAATAATCTTTTCAACCTCATATTTAGTAGAAAGTAATGAATTTTCTTTACAACAATTGGTTTTCCCTATTTCATAGTCTGACTTTGATGAGTCTGATTTTCCCCATTATCTTCCCCCTAGAAGAGTAACAGACCGTATAATTATCCAAATCCATAGTTTCCTTTCTAAATAGCATAAAGTTATTTGAACATGCATATATAGTCTCATATGTGAAACCTATGTTCTGTTTTAACTTACGAGCATGATAATATGACTTAGGAATCTTAGCGTTAGTAGGAAGTACTTTTTTCAATAACACCAACAGCATGTCGAATGATGTATCTGACCACTGATTCAAAGTCTTCAATTGAAAAAACACCATGATAAATGAAAATTTACTATAAACAGTACACCCAGAATATAATTCAATTTTTTCATTATCAATTATTTCATAAATCTTCAACAAATCACGATCTACACTAGAGTGATTATTTATCTCACTGGTCTCGACATTTTGGATGTTAATTCCTTTAGGAGCTAGCCCACATACCATTTTAGCAATAATTTCATGTAGAGAATCAGTCCTCTTCACATCAATATCTATATGAACTGTTTATGTATGATGAAAATTAATATATTCTTCCCCATGATGAATCCAACTCTTATAATTTTTTAGAAACTCATTCAAGAATATGTGCTCCCTCATGGTATCTCATAGGAATTGATATCTGTTTGAACATTTTCTACATGGACAACTAATATAGTCACCTTGAAATCCTATATTAAAATAAATAAAATACATAATGCCTTCAAAATATTCTTTATACATTCTATTTGGAAGATTAATCCAACACTTATCCATATCCATATCTGTACAAAAAGTAGTAACATTTACACAATATTTAATATTGCATGCATTTTTAGAATTTCATATCACAAAATATATTTAAAATAAATAATAACCAATTTCATGTGGACTTCAATTCATACTCATCCAAAACAAAAAAAAAATCATCGAAGACACGATCATTTCATTATATTTAATTAATTATACATTTTATTTTTTAAAGCCTCCTTTTGTACATGACTAAATATTTTGTATAGAGGTGCTTATAAAACATGTCCGGATAAAACATATATTTTTAAGATAAATAAAATGTTGATCAAACAAATATATAAAATAAAACTCATTATATAGTAAATAGTGATGTCTTTTAAATATTACAGTGTTATGGGCATGCATTGGATATACCATGTACATCTATAAAAGGATTACATGAATGATGTAACAAATTTTAGAAAGACTAGGTTATATGTGGCCAAATTTTCAATACAAATCAAATTAATAATTTTATAAAATAAACACATTGTAGAGGATGAACACTAGGTATCCTATTTAATAGTGTTTAAGGAATAATGTATGTATTTTTATTAAAATTTTGAAAAAAAAATAAAAAATGTTGGTCAGTGTTGGTTGTGATAATGATTAAAATATGAAAATAAAATAACATTAATTAAACATACGGATTTTATAAAACAAATTGTGATTCATGGGGTGAATACACTGGTTATATAAAAACATTACTAAGAGGAATAACAGAAAATACATAATAAAAAGCCATCATAAATAAATAACATAAATGGTTGTAATTTATCCTCTTTCGCATCTTTTAAAGATATAACAGAAAATACATAATAATTTGATGTGATTCCATAATACTCAAGTGGAATCACATACAAGAATCCATAAATCATGAAATAGAAATAGTGATCAATTCTTTATTTAATCAAAATGGATTATGACACAACAAATAGATCAAAGGAGTGGTGATTAATAAAAAGAAGATAAGAGGGATAGTTAGTGTCATCCCCCTTCTTTGGGAAATTGTGTGTCAACCCTCAGGATTCCCCTATGTGTGTTTTCCTTTTGTTTCCTCAAATCCTCTCTATTAACAATTTCATATTTAAATTATTATTTGGTCATAATAGTAATAATAATTTCAAAACCTTTTTACTAATAATAACAAGTATAATAGTATACAAATATACAGATTTATCATAATAAAGTAATAGTCAAGACTGTACATGTATACAAAAACATTAAAATATTATAATAAAAAATTTAATAATATATATATTCATACTCAATTAATAATAATTTTCCCTATTATTTGGGGATAAAATAAAATGAAACAACACACCAACCTGTATAGGGGCCTATTGGACAAGGCCACACCATAAAGGGATAACACACCTACAATAAAACAATTATATTACACATGGCCTGAAGTCCTAACACCAAATCCTAAAGGCATTTTAGAATGGGCCCAATGACCATAAAAATAGGGCCTAATATGCCTTTTGTTCCTTTTTTCTATGTTGTTATAGTGTGGCTACATTACCTTTCTATAGTACTATGATGCAGTAAGCTAGAAATTTTCTTCTTCTTGGGATTGAATACCAATTTTGTGGCTATCAGCACTCATCCATTACTAACACATATATCCCTTATATATATACCTATATATATATATATATATATATATTCATAAAACCATAGTCCAGTAATATTGAAATGTCAAATAATTATTTAATTATAAACTTAACACCAATAATAAAAACATTCTACGCTTCATTTTAAATATGATAATTCAAAATTATCAATTAATGTTACATTTAATCTATGTTATATTTGTATTCTCCAGAAAAAATTATATCACAATAATTTCATATTAGTTAAATATTATATCAACTCCAACAATAACATAACACACATTATTTATGTAATAATAATTCAAAAATCAATCTTCATCATAATATAAATTTTATAGTGAACAATTATCATCTATTAAAAAAACATAATCATATTACA
Source organism: Viscum album (assembly GCA_963277665.1). Lineage (NCBI taxonomy): Eukaryota > Viridiplantae > Streptophyta > Magnoliopsida > Santalales > Viscaceae > Viscum > Viscum album. The sequence continues at coordinate 1,764,508,581 of OY728121.1, read as the reverse complement.
TATATATTTGTTAAAATTATGTATTTTTCCACTATAAATACATTATCATCCTATTTATACAAAAAAATGTATCTAATGATGTTATATTTAAATATCAATTACATTGTCGATATTAATACAAATAATTACACTTAACTAATATCTAACAGAAATTTGACCAGCTTCATATGGTACCTAGTAGACTCCCAATCTAGTGGGAAATACCCCACTAAATAGATCACATGGTATCTGATGGAATTATATTGGTTACCTCATAACCTCTTACTAACACCTCATGATAATCTTCCTTCTACAATGTCCTCAAATTCATAATTTCATCTTTTATTCTATCTTATAGTCTTAAATCAGTCATTTTAAATATTTTAAGTTGTCATAAATGGTCATTATCTCCATCCCAACATCAGAAATTAAAAAAAATCATTATATCCATCACTAAATTTATAACAATTAATATCAAAATTAAATTTAAATAATTAAATCTGGACTTAGGTCATAATATTTCATTATTTTCCCAATATTTTTTATCTAATATAGATTATATTCCATGTCATTATCTTTCCTCTATAAAATGATCATCCATCAATGATTATTTTCATCATGTATTTTACACCACATTATCAAAGAAACTACTCTAATCTAATATGTTATTAGAATAAAAAATTCATTTTAATTTAAGTATTCAATGATTAAGTCAAAATTACATTAAAACATAATGAATTCAATCATAACTTGTCTACAATAATTTTTCAAAAAATGGAATATTAAATTTTAAATATTAAGTTTCTAGGCATATTATGCTTCCATAACTCTTTTCCTCATTAAATATAATTGAATTCATGGATTATTTTTTATTATAATTTTTGATAGTCAAGGAAAACCCTATATTTGAGAAATTTTTACAAGATATTTCTATTAATTTGTACTAATGTTTTTTTAAATTAAATTTTTTGATATTCAAAGTTTTGGCTTCAAATATATAAACTATTATATATTAGATATTGACTATAAGAGGAAAAAAAATTTTGATAAGAACATTATCATATTTACTTCATAATTATAAAATATTGTTTTTAAATCTAACTCCATTACTTCACTCAAAAACTTCTCACAAAACACCATCATGTTAATACTTTTCAAAAATGCTCTTAGTGCCGCAATTTTCATCGCACTAGCATTTCAATGTCAACTTCTTATAAAATCAGTATTCAAACTAGTTAGTACATCACATGACCTATTGTATGTGAAACTCACTTCATGAAATCACTATCAATAGTAAGGTATTTGTAAAAATACCTTAATAAAAGTGGATTCTATAATTTATTATCATGTAAAATTTTAGTTATGCAATCATAGTTATGGGAGTGCACAAAATCAATACCCTAAAACCAAAATTAGGGATTACCTGATAGTGAAGAAAATCCCAAATAGTGTGAATGTAGAGGTGGAGTCGGAGGATTTGCAAGATGTGAGGGAGGGGTGGCAATGAGGGTGGATGGGTGGCGCGGGGCTCTTGGTGTGGTCGCGGCAATGGGTGAGGCGCGAGGAGAGGGAGTCAGGGCGTGGGAGGCGGAGGCGGAGGTGGGGAGTGGAGTCAGGGAAAGAGAGGGTGGGAGCGAGAGGGAGTCGAACCTAGAGGGAGCCGGAGCCGAAGTCAAAGGCGGGTGTGGTGAGGGAGAGGACGGGCGGCGGAGGCAGGTGCAGCGAGGTAGGGTTTGACGAGGGGAGGGAGCTATGCATGATAGAGGGAGAGGTGTGAAAGGGTGTATAATTTTTTTTAAGGATGGAAACTTCCAAAGGTGGTCGCTCATCTTAGTGGGCCTCCAAAGGCTAAATCTCTAGTAGTGGTTGTGTCCCAATGTGAACACACCATGTAGTATGACAAGGCTACCAAACTGTGTCCAGGGGAGAACACGGCTAGGTTGCAAGGCCAGGTCACACACCGTGCAGACCCCCATACACACCGTGTATTTTCCCTAGAAACTTCTTCCTCTTGTGTCTCTTTCTTCGGGACTTGAATTTGGTCATGTGAATGGCTTATCCTGGGTGTTTTTTAGGGTAGAACGTGATGATAGCTTTCATTGCGTCTTGCGAGATACAATGAGTAGTGTTCAGCAAGTGATACTTTTTCAAGTGATGCTTGGCGATGATAGTGATTACAGTATGATAATAAGAGTGATTTCAGGGTCAGTACTCTCATGTCATACCAGGGTGCGGGTCTCTCATAGTCTTTACATAGGTAGAGTCAGTATTCCCCCCACTGCAGGGTGTGATTCCTTTATCTACAAAGTGGTACTCTCCTGTCTCCAAGCTTCGATGAGGTGTTAGAGTTTAAAGAACAGATTTAAAGTCGAGGTGTGAGGAGAACAGGGAAAAATGTCGAAGGGGAAATGGGGAGGACCTCCATGGATAGAGATAGAGCGGGAAATACCTCTGCTGGAATTGGAAAATGCATGGGGAGGACCTCCACGCTTGTTTTCCCAGGAAACCTCTGTACGAGGAGGCTCCTTGTGTCGGTCTAGCTGAACACAGGCAGGACCCCCATTCTGGGTTCTAGTGAGGCAAGGCTAGCCTTCACCCCTCTGGTTTATGAGGTGAGGAGGACCTTCACTGACTACTAAGAGGACATGGGGAGGATCCCCACATTGAGGAGAGGTCGGATGGGCAATGTCCCTACACCGGCGATCGGGGGTAGGAGGAATGACTCCATACCCAGTGTAATGGGCACGAAAGAGGCTTCTGTACTGAGTATCACTACCGTGAGGAAGACCTTCATTCGGATTGGGGGTGGCACGGGGCGGACCTCCATACCGAGCCTCGAAGCAGGGAAGACCAGCGCTCTCTATGGTAGTGATATGGGGAGGACCTCCGTACTGGGTGGCATCACTGCGGGTTAGCTCGTGGAGGCCACTGCTTGTACCAGCGACCACGAGAGTCGACCCAGATTGCCCATGGGGCAGTTGAGGCCTCGATCCAGGCCGGACATATAAGTGCCCCTACTCGGTGTATGCATGGGACTGATGATATGTGTCGGCGGTGGCTCGGGCCAGAGTGGTTGCTGACGTTGATGCCACTTGGCGGGCGTCCTCCTCAGCTTGCGCCCGAAGCTGGCGTTGGGTCGGACAAACTGGGGTCGGTGGTGCAGGTGCATAGCCTACCTTCTCATAGTCCAGAAAGGTCGGGCGGCGGTGCTGACGTGGTTGGGTGGTAGCCCTCGCTGGGAGCCCCTGAAATGGGACTCTGACCAGGCTGGTTTGGACGTCACCTACCTCGTTAGCGTAAGGCAGGGATTCATCAAAGTGTTCTAGGGAGAGGCTCCTGAAATGGTTTTATGTCAAGGTGGGGAGAAATGGCTCCTTTCACGACCCTCAGGGGCGGCATTGATGGCGAGGCACGCATGCCTCCAAGTCCAGGTGGGATATATCCCGGGTCGGGATTATGCCCTCCTCCTCATAATGATGCACGAGGTCGTTGATCACTCTTCATTGGATGACCTCAGACGGAGAGAGAGGGCATGGGCACCCCATCATTGTAGATGTAGAGGCCGTCGTGGAAGAGGTGAAGCCACGCGGGACGACCGTGTTGGCACTGCCCCTGCCCCTGTGTCGATGGGCAAGCGGTGATCGCGTCCCTCGTGCAGTAACCTCATTCTTGAGAAGCAGGGAGATTAACTCATCAGTGCTGAAGGAAAAAGGAATCGATGACCAATGCCCCAGCACCATCCCGTATTCTATGACCGATAAGAGGGATCCACACTGACAACTTCGCAAAGCGGGATGTCCAAAGTTCTACGGCCCCAACTTCTGGTGAGTTTCACGTCGTGCCCGTTATTTGCTTGGCGGGACCCAGTGCAGGATAACTGGATCCGGTGACACCTCAATCCATTGATGCCCCGAGCACTACTAATATCCATATTGAGGAGAATAATTTCACATTGGGTTCACCATTTCTATTTTTGACGCTTTCATCGGGGCGCGCGCGTCCGTCCCTTTTGGGGATGAGGGGCGCAGTTTTGTTGCCCCGCATTCCCACTTTCCAAAGGCGGGCGGCATCTGCTCCTTATTCAGGGAAGTCTACTCCTTGATCAAAATGGGGATGATGGGATGTCAGTTCTTCCTTCCATGGATTCCTCCTCGGAACTCGTCACCTTGTCCGGGTCTCCCTCATAGACTTAAGACGTTGTTCGTGAAACTCTTACTGGTGCCATATCTTCATGGACACCAGTTAATTACAATGCTTCTGTCAGGACATTCCAAGGGGTCCGGTTAGGACAGCAACCTTTGGTCAGGAGAGTAGTCACGTTGGGCATCACTGGCATGTCTGGGTGTTGGAACACTGGCGCGTCTATCTTCAGTCCCTTATTATAGGGCTTCTCGAGGGCACGGAATCCCAAGGCATCCCATGTCGAATGCGGGGAATTATATGCCATTGGCATGTATCTGAGGTTTTCCTCAGCTTCTCATGTTTAACACAGGGTATGCCGCAAGTTTAACATCCATCGGAGACATATCATACTGATCAGAACACTGACTAGAGTGGATCATATGGGTGCAACCTCTTGAGGGAACACTGATGTTGGAGCCAACATATGGTTGACTTCCCAATTACTATTGAGGGGAATGAGGTATGAGGTGGCATGATCCCACCGGGATATGTCAGCCTGGGTAATAATCAGGATGGATGATGGAGCGGTTGAATAAAGTGGATGGCGAATGGTATGGAACCACCATGAGGATGATGATGGTTTTGGGATTGAGCCTTGAAGAGGCTTCCTATGTATCCACGTGGCAGGGAATCAAAGTCCATGTAGTTCATCTGATGACGGCTTACCATCTATTGGGGTTCAAAGGATTGTCGTTGAATGTGGTCGCAATGGCTTACCACTGGATAAGAATGTCAACAGCTTACTGCTGAATAGGATCACAACGGCTTACCGCTGAATGGAGTGACAACGGCTTGCCACTGAATGGGGAATCAAAAGTGGAATACAGTTTAACATCATGCAGGACGAGGGTGAACCGACGTGAAGTGGCCAGGACCATTGATTGTTTGGCTTGCACCTTAGGGAGGCTTCCTGCATACCTTGCCTCAGCAAGGATCAAAGACCACATAGTTCAGATTTTGGGGGGCTTGGTGCACCGACGTGAAGATGGTTGGGACCAATGGTTGTTGATGGGATTGAACTTCATTGAGGCTTCCTACATACCTTACCTTAGTGAGGATCAATGTCCACGTAGTTCAGGTGGCACGGGTCTTACACTCTAGGTAGCCCAAGGTGTTAGTGAACCGACATGAAGGGGTCGGGACGACCAATGGGTGGTGGGATTGAACCTCGTGGAGGCTTCCTGTGTACCTTGCCTTGGCAAGGATCAAATTCCACGTAGTTCAGGTGGCATGGGGATTACACTCTAGGCTGCCCAAGGTGTTGGTGAACCAACGTGAAGGGGTCAGGATGACCAATGGGTGGTGGGATTGAACCTCGTGGAGGCTTCCTACGTACCTTGCCTTGGAAAGGATCAAAGTCCACGTAGTTCAGGTGGCATAGGGCTTACACTCTTGGTTTCCCAAGGTGTTGGTGAACCGATGTGAAGGGGTCGGGATGACCAATGGGTGGTGGGTCTGAACCTTGTGGAGGCTTCCTACATACCTTTCCTTGGCAAGGATCAAATTTCACATAGTTCAGGTGGTGTGGTATGGGGATTACACTCTAGGCTACCCAAGGAGGATGTCGGGGTCGGTTCTTATTCTAAGCCCACGTGAGTCATGCTTAGTGTGAGAAACAAGAGGTAGTAGATACCTGATGATCACATCGCGAAAGTTGCATCTGTGAGAAGTGAAGTGGGGCTTACACGTGATCGCAGGCCAAAGAGGAAACAGGGGATTGTGCGTGGTTAGTAGCCTGGGGAGATGTAGATTGGGACTTACTCTAGGATGGAGGCCTGATAGAGACAAAGCCCAATGGTATAAGGATTTAGCAGTGAAGAAAGGAGGGATCCGGTTTCCATTCCCCCCATGGTCTTGGGACCGAAGAAGAAAGGAGGAGTAGTCGTGCTGCCTCCTGTAAGAAAGGCTAGGGGCTTACACCAAGGTGGTTTCCCTTTCCCTACGGACAAACACCACTCCTAAAAGTAGGATATCATCCCCTATGGAGACCAGTAGGTGTGTAGAATTTCCGAGGTGGGGGACCCCACGTGCATGGCACGGGGCGAGGTCACAGTTTAACGGCATGTGCTGAGGATGATGGTGTTTGGCAGTTTAACGTCCTATAGATCGGATGAGGTGGGTTTGCTCCGCACCCCTAGGAATTACGTAACTAGTACCCTCTTCTCCTTGGTGAAGATAAGGGATGGGAAATGTTGTGGCTATAGGCTTTATGGATCGAACCATTGGGGGGTCCACGTTAGCGTGGCTATGCGAAGAAGCAATAGCCATTAGTGTGCCTATGTGAAGAAACATGAGGCGAAGCAACGCAACGGGCAGTATCATCCAAGGGACTTTGAAATAACATCATGAAAACTAGGAGGGATGCATGGGAAAAGTAATTTCAAAGTAAAGGGGTTCATAGGCAGGGGCCTTGTGAAGCTCTCGTGCTCTGCTTGGCGGAGGGTACTTGCGAAGGGGTGTGCTTTACGAAGTAGTACGTCCCAGCCTAAGCATAGGGAAGAGGTGAATATAGGGGGTGCTTTGCGAAGTGGAAAGGCATTTGCAGAGAATTGCCTTGCAGAGTAAAATTGCCTCGTGAAGCAAGTTCTCGTGAAGCAATGTGTTTCGTGAAGTACAGTGACCCTACCTTAGCAAGTGAATCTTGTGTACATGAAGGGTGTTTCGCGAAGCATAAATGATTCGTGATGACATGAGTCCCCTTGGGTATCCCCTTCCTTTGCGGAGGCCCTTGGGCTCCATGAAAGGAACCCCTCTCGAAAGAGGGGATCAAAACGAGGCAAAGGGGAGGCACTTCATAGAGCAGAAGTACCTCGCACAGCTCATGGTTCGCAGAGCAGAAGGGTGCTTCGCGATTCGGGATCTAGGAAGTTGAAAGGTCGGATTGTTCGTCCTTGGACTTGGGGGGGAAGGTCGGTATTTATAGGTGAGAGGTGTCGCGAAGTAGCGCGCGCTCGGTGCGAAGAGGCAGTTAGCTTCGCGGCGGGTCGCGAACATCAAAGGGGTTCGCGGAGCATCACCTCCTCCTTGCTTCGTGGGGGGTCACGAACATCAAAGGGGTTCATAGAGCATCACTGCCTCCTTTCTTCGCGATGGGCCGCGAACATCAAAGGGGATCACGGAGAATCATCGCCTCCTTTCTTCGTGGCGGGTCGCGAACGTCAAAGGGGTCCGCAGAGCATCACCAACCCCTTGCTTCGCGGGGCGCCACGGTGCCAAGGGGACTCCGCGAAGGGGCTTTGTGAGGTAGCCATCGGGTTTGTGTCTTCTTCTCCTCCCCACATTTTGGCGTCAACAGCGTCTTTTAATGATATAACGTAAAATACATAATAATTTGATGTGATTCCATAATACTTAAGTGGAATCACATACAAGAATCCATAAATCATGAAATAGAAATAGTAATCAATTCTTTATTGAATCAAAATGGATTATGACACAACAAATAGATAAAATGAGTGGTGATGAATAAAAAGAAGATAAGAGGAATAGTCAGTGTCATCCCCCTTCTTTGGGAAATTGTGTGTCAACCCTTAGGATGCCCCTATGTGTGTTTTCCTTTTGTTTCCTCAAATCCTCCCTATTAACAATTTCATATTTAAATTATTACTTAGTCATAATAGTAAAAATAATTTCAAAACCTTTTTAATAATAATAAAAAGTATAATAGTATACAAATATACAGATTTATCATAATAAAGTAATAGTCAAGATTGTACATGAATACAAAAACATTAAAATATTATAATAAAAATTTTAATAATATATATATTCATACTCAATTAATAATAATTTTCCCTATTATTTGGGGATTAAAGAAAATGAAACAACACACCAACCTATATAGGGGCCTATTGAACAAGGCCACACCATAAAGGGATAACACATCTACAATAAAACAATTATATTACACATGGCCTGAAGGCCTAACAGAAAATCCTAAAGGCATTTTAAAAGGGGCCCAATGACCATAAAAATAGGGCCTAATATGCCTTTTGTGCCTTTTTTCTATGTTGTTATAGTGTGGCTACATTACCTTTCTATAGTACTATGATGCAGTAAGCTAGAAATTTTCTTCTCCTTGGGATTGAATACCAATTTTGTGGCTATCAGCACTCATCCATTACTAACACATATATCCCTTATATATATACCAATATATATATAAATATATATATTCCTAAAACCATAGTCTAGTAATATTGAAATGTTAAATCGTTATTTAATTATAAACTTAACTCCAATAATAAAAACATTCTATGCTTCATTTTAAATATGATAATTCAAAATTATCCATTAATGTTACATTTAATCTATGTTATATTTTTATTCTCTAGAAAAAATTATATCACAATAATTTCATATTAGTTAAATATTATATCAACTCCAACAATAACATAACACACATTATTTATGTAATAATAATTCAAAAATAAATCTTCATCATAATATAAATTTTACAGTGAAAATTTATCATCTATTATAAAAACATAATCATATTACATATATATTTGTTAAAATTATGTCTTTTTCCACTATAAATACATTATCATCCTATTTATACAAAAAATTTAGCCAATGATGTTATATTTAAATATCAATTACATTGTCGATATTAATACAAATAATTACACTTAACTAATATCTAAAATAAATTTGACCAACTTCATATGGTACCTAGTGGACTCCCAATCTAGTGGGAAATTCCCCACTAAATAGATCACATAGTATCTGATGGAATTATATTGGTTACCTCATAGCCTCCTACTAACTCCTCGTGATAATCTTCCTTCTACAATGTCCTCAAATTCAAAATTTCATCTTTTATTCTATCTTATAGTCTTAAATCAATCATTTTAAATATTTTAAATTGTCACAAATGGTCATTATTTCCATCCCAACATCATAAATTAAAACAATCATTATATCCATCACTAAATTCCTAACAATTAATATCAAAATTAAATTTAAATAATTAAATCTGGACTTAGGTCATAAAATTTCATTATTTTCTCAATATTTTTTATCGAATATAGATTATATTCCATGTCATTATCTTTCCTCTATAAAATGATACTCCATCAATGATTATTTTCATCATGTATTTTACACCACATTATCAAAGAAACTACTCTACTCTAATATGTTATTAGAATAAGAAATTCATTTTAATTTAAGTATTCAATGATTAAGTCAAAATTACATTAAAACATAATGAATTCAATCATAACTTGTCTACAATCATTTTTTAAAAAATGGAATAATAAATTTTAAACATTAAGGTTCTAGGCATATTATGCTTCCATAACTTTTTCCTCATTAAATATAATTGAATTCATGGATTATTTTTTATTATTATTTTTGATAGTCAAGGAAAACCCTATATTTGAGAAATTTTTACAAGATATTTCTATTAATTTGTACTAATGTTTTGTTAAATTAATGTTTTCGATATTAAAAGTTTTGGCTTCAAATATATACACTATTATATATTAGATATTGACTATAAGAGGAAATTTTTTTGTTGATAAGAACATTATCATATTTACCTCATATTGATAAAATGTTATTTTTAAATCTAACTCCATTACTTCACTCAACAACTTCTCACAAAACACCATCATGTTAATACTTTGCAAAAATGCTCTCAGTGCCTCAATTTTCATCGCACTAGCATTTCAATGTCAGCTTATTATAAAATCAATATTCAAACTAGTTAGTACATCACATGACCTATTGTACGTGGAACTCACTTCATGAAATCACTATCAGGAGTAAGGTATTTGTAAAAAGACCTTAATAAAAATGGATTATGTGATTCATTATCATGTAAAATTTTAGTTATGCAATCATAGTGATGGGAGTGCCCAAAATCAATACCCTAAAACCAAAATTAGGGATTACCTGATAATGAAGAAAATCCCGAACAATGTGAATGTAGAGGTGGAGTCGGAGGACCGTCAAGATGTGAGGGAGGGGCGGCGATGAGGGTGGATGGGTGGCGTGTGGCTCTGGGTGTGGCCACGGCGACGGGTGAGGCGCGAGGAGAGGGAGTTAGGGCGTGGGAGGCGGAGGCGGAAGTGGGGAGTGGAGTCAGGGAGGGAGAGGGCGGGAGCGAGAGGGAGTCAGACCTAGAGGGAGCCAGAGCCGAAGTCGAAGGCGGGTGCGGCGAGGGAGAGGACAGGCGGCGAAGGCGGGTGCAGTGAGGTAGGGTTTGACGAGGAAAGGAAGCTATGCATGATGGAGGGAGAGGTGCGAAAGGGTGTATAATTTTTTTTAAGGATGGAAACCGCCAACGGTGGTTTCTCATCTCAGTAGGCCTCCAAAGGCTAAATCTCTAGTAGTGGTTGTGTCCCAATGTGAACACGCCATGTAGTATGACAAGGCTACCAAACTGTGTCCAGGGGAGAACACGGCTAGGTTGCAAGGCCAGCTCACACACCGTGTAGACCCCCATACACACCGTGTATTTTCCCTAGAAACTTCTTCCTCTTGTGTCTCTTTCTTCGGGACTCGAATTTGGTCATGTGAATGGGTTATCCTGGGTGTTTTTTTGGGTAGAACGTGATGAAAGCTTTCATTGTGTCTTACGAGATACAATGAGTAGTGTTCAGCGCATGATACTTTTTCAAGCGATGCTTGATGATGATAGTGATTAGGGTATGATAATAAGAGTGATTTTAGGGTCAGTACTCTCATGTCACACCAGGGTGCGGGTCTCTCATACTCTTTACATAGGTAGAGTCGGTACTCCCCCCACTACAGGGTGTGATTCCTTTATCTACAAAGTGGTACTCTCCTGTCTCCAAGCTTTGACAAGGTGTTAGAGTTTAAAGAACACATTTAAAGTCGAGGTGTGAGGAGCATCGGGACAAATGTCGAAGGGGACATGGGGAGGACCTCCATGGATAGCGCTAGAGTGGGCAAGACCTCTTCTGGAACTGGAAGAAGCATGGGGAGGAACTCCATGCTTGTTTTCCCAGGCAACCTCAGTACGAGGAGGCTCCTTGTGCCGGTCTAGCTGAACACGGGCAGGACCCCCATGCTGGTTGCAAGTGAGGCGAGGCTAGCCTTCACCCCTCTGGTTGCTGAGGCAAGGAGGACCTTCACCGACTGTTAAGAGGACATGGGGAGGATCCCCATGTTGAGGAGAGTCCGGATGGGCAATGTCCCTATACCGGCATTGGGGGTAGGAGGAATGACTCCATACCCAGTGTAATGGGCACGGGAGAGGCTTCTGTACCGAGTATCACTGTCGTGAGGAAGGCCTTCATTCGGATTGGGGGTGGCATGGGGTGGAACTCCATATTGAGTCTTGAAGAGGGGAAGACTCGCGCTCTCTATGGTAGTGATATGGGGAGGACCTCCGTACTAGGTGGAATTGCTGCGGGTTAGTTCGCGGTGGCCACTGCTTGTGCCAGTGACCACGAGAGTCGACCCATCCTACCCATGGGGTGGTTGGGGCCTTGATCATGGCCAGACGTATAAGTGCCCCTACTCAGTGTATGAATGGGACTGATGATATGTGTCGGTAGTGGCTCGAGCCACAGTGGTTGCCGATGTTGATGCCACTTGGCAAGAGTCCTCCTCAGCTTGCGCCCAACGCTGGCATTGGGTCGGACAAACCGGAGCCAGTGGTGCAGGTGCATAGCCTACCTACTCCTAGTCCAGCAAGGCCAGGCGGCGGTGCTGACGCGGCCAGGTGGGAGCCCTCGCTGGGAGCCCCTGAAATGGGACTCTGACCAGGCTGGTCCGGACGTCACCTACCTCATTAGCGTAAGGCAGGGAGTCATCAAAGCGTTCTGGGGAGAGGCTCCTGAAATGGTTTTATGTCGGGGTGGGGAGCAATGGCTCCCTGCGCGGCCCTCGGGGGCGGCGTTGATGGCGAGGCGCAGACGCCTCCAAGTCCAGGCGGTCCATATCCCAGGTCAAGATTATTCCCTCCTCATAATGACGCATGAGGTCGTTGATCAACCTTCGTTGGATGACCTCAGACGGGGAGAGAGGGCATGGGCGGCCCATGGTTGTAGATGTAGAGGTCGTCGTGGAAGAGGTGAAGCCACGCGGTACGACCGTGTTGGCACTGCCCCTGCCCCTGTGTCGATGGGAAATCGGTGATCGCGTCCCTGGTGCAGAAACCTGATTCCTAAGAAGGATGGAGATTAACTCATCAGTGCTGAAGCAAAAAGGAATCGACGACCAATGCCCCAGCGCCATCCCGTCTTCTATGACTGATAAGAGGGATCCACGCTGACAACATCGCAAAGCAGGATGTCCAAAGTTCTACTGCCCCAACTTCTGGTGAGTTTCACTTCGGGCCCGCTATTTGCTTGGCGGGACCGGGTGCTGGATAACTGGATTCGGTGACACGTCAATCCATTGATGCCCCGAGCACTACTAATCTTCATATTGAGGAGAAGAATTTCACGTTGGGTTCACCATTTCTGTTTCTGATGCTTTCGTTGGGGCGCGCACGTCCGTCTCTTTTGGGGATGAGGGGCGCGGTTTTGTTGCCCCGCATTCCCGCTTTCCAAAGGCGGGCGGCATATGCTCCTTATTCAGGGACATCTACTCTTTGATCGAAATAGGGATGATGGGATGTCGGTTCTTCCTTCTGTGGATTCCTCCTCGGAACTCATCACCTAGTTCGGGTCTCCCTCATAGACTTAAGACATTGTTCGTGAAACTCTTACTGGTGTCATATATTTATGGACACCAGTTAATTACACTTCTTCTGTCAGGATATTCCAAGGGGTCTAGTTAGGATAGCAACCTTTGGTCAGGAGAGTAGTCACATTGGGCATCACTGGAATGTCTGGGCGCTGGAACACTAGCGCGTCTTTCTTCTGTCCCTTATTGTAGGGCTTCTCGAGGGCGCGGATGAATTGATACTATGGGGATTGGGGAGAAGACCATATTTAAGTGAAAATTAGATTAATGCAATTTTTCTTCAAAAAGAGTCAAGCCCTCCTCATTCAGCCTCAGAATTTTTCACATCTAAATCCTACCAACCGAAATCCACAGAACAACCCTGAATCTCACGTCGAATGTGGGGAATTATATGTCATGGGAATGTATCTGAGGTTTTCCTCAACTTCTCATGTTTAACACAGGGTATGTCGCAAGTTTAACATCTAGTAGAGACGGATCGGACTGATCAGAACACTGACTAGAGTGGATGAGATGGGTGCAACCTCTTAAGGGAACACTAATGTTGGGGCCAACGTGTGGTTGACTTCCCAGTTACTATTGAGGGGAATGAGGTATGATGTGTCATGATCCCACTGGGATATGGCAGCCTGGGTAAGAATCAGGATAGATGATGGAGCGGTTGAATGAAGTGGATGAAGAATGGGATGGAACCGCCATGAGGATGACGATGGTTTTGGGCTTGAGCCTTGAAGAGGCTTCCTATGTATCCTCGTGGCAGGGAATCAAAGTCCATGTAGTTCATCTGACGACAGCTTACCGCCGATTGGGGTTCAACAGCTTGTCGTCGAATGGGGTCGCAATGGCTTACTGTTGGATAAGAATGTCAACAGTTTATCGCTGAATAGGATCACAACGGCTTACTGCTGAATGGAGTGACAACGGATTGCCACTGAATGGGGAATCAAAAGTGGAATACAGTTTAACATCATGCAGGACGGGGGTGGACCAACATGAAGTGGCCGGGACCATTGGTTGTTGGGCTTGTACCTCAGGGAGGCTTCCTACGTACCTTGCCTCAGCAAGGATCAAAGAACACATAGTTCAGATTTTGGGGGGCTTGGTGCACCGATGTGAAGATGGTCGGGACCAATGGTTGTTGATGGACTTGAACCTCGTGGAGGCTTCCTACATACCTTGCCTTAGTGAGGATCAAAGTCCACGTAGTTCAGGTGGCTCGGGGCTTACACTCTAGGTTGCCCAACGTGTTGGTGAATCGACATGAAGGGGTCGGGACGACCAATGTGTGGTGGGATTGAACCTCGTGGAGGCTTCCTATGTATCGTGCCTTGCAAAGAATCAAATTCCACGTAGTTATGGTGGCATAGGGCTTACACTCTAGGCTGCCCAAGGTGTTAGTGAACCGACGTGAAGGGGTCAGGATGACCAATGGGTGGTGGGCTTGAACCTCTTGGAGGCTTCCTACGTACCTTGCCTTGGCAAGGATCAAAGTCCACGTAGTTCATGTGGCATGAGGCTTACATTCTAAGTTTCTCAAGGTGTTGGTGAACCGACGTGAAGGGGTCGGGATGACCAATGGGTGGTGAGCTTGAACCTCATGGAGGCTTCCTACGTACCTTGCTTTGGCAAGGATCAAAGTTTACGTAGTTCAGGTGGTGTGGTGTGGGGCTTACACTCTAGGCTGCCCAAGGAGGATGTCGGGGTCGGTGCTTATTCTAAACCCATGTGAGTCATGCTCAGTGTGAGAAACAAGAAGTAGTAGAGACCTGACGATCACGTCGCGAAAGGTGCGTCCGTGAGAAGTGAAGTGGGGCTTACACGTTATCGCAGCCCAAAGAGGAAACAGGGGATTGTGCGTGGTTAGCAGCCTGGGGAGATGGAGATTGGGACTTACTCCAGGATGGAGACCTGATGGCGACAAAGCCCAGTGGGAGAGGGATTTGGCACTGAAGAAAGGAGGGATCCGGTTTCCATTCCCCCCATGGTCTTGGGACCGAAGAAGAAAGGAGGAGCAGTTGTGCTGCCTCCTGTAAGGAATGCTAGGGGCTTACACCAAGGTGGTTGTCCTTTCCCTGCGGAGATAGGGAGTGGAGTCAGGGAGGGAGAGTGGGGGAGCGAGGGGGAGTTGGACCTAGAGGGAGCCGAAGCCGAAGATGAAGGCGGGTGCGCCGAGGGAGAGGACGGGCGGCAGAGGCGGGTGCAGCGAGGTAGGGTTTGACGAGGGGAGGGAGCTATGCATGATCGAGGGAGGGGTGCGAAAGGGTGTATAATTTTTTTTAAGGATGGCAACTGCCAACGGCGGTCGCTCGTCTCAATGGGCCTCCAGAGGCTAAATCTCTAGTAGTGGTTGTGTCCCAATGTGAAGACGCCATGTAGTATGACAATGCTACCAAACTGTGTCCAGGGGAGAACACGACTAGGTTGCGAGGCCAGGTCACATGCCGTGCAGACCCCCATACACACCGTGTATTTTCCCTAGAAACTTCCTCCTCTTGTGTCTCTTTTTTCGAGACTTGAATTTGGTCATGTGAATGGCTTATCTTGGGTGTTTTTTTGGGTAGAACGTGATGATAGCTTTCATTTCGTCTTGCGAGATACAATGAGAAGTGTCCAGAGCGTGATACTTTTTCAGGCGATGCTTGACGATGATAGTGATTAGGGTATGATAATAAGAGCGATTTTAGGGTCAGTACTCTCATGTCGCACCAGGGTGCGGGTCTCTCATACTATTTACATAGGTAGAGTCAGTACTCCCCCCACTGCAGGGTGTGATTCCTTTATCTACAAAGTGGTACTCCCCCGTCTCTGAGCTTCAACGAGGTGTTAGTCATCCACTGGAGTTGTGGCTCCCTAGGTTATGGAGCGCACCGATGAGGGGTGGGCCCTCCACATAAATTCTTGCGAAGTTGCGCGTGATGCTGGCATCAGAGATGTTCTTTTCGAGTTACAGGCAAACTCATCAACTTTGGTTGAAGTGTGACATGAAGATCTTATTTATCTCTCCACTGTTTTTCTTTATGATGATATATATGTATTGGGTTTTCGTTCCCCTCTTATTATGAGTTGAGGTGACCTTTGTTGTATCTTTTTATTGATATCACTGTGGTTTTTTGGGCGTCCTACTGGGTATGTATATACCCACCTCTGTATGAGTTTTTTCTGCACGTCTTTGCGTCTTGTGTAGATGACAGACAAATCAGTGATTACTTTGGTGAAGCATGGTGATACTTGGGTGCATTGACCGCAAACGGTGGTCAGACTTAGATATCAGAAACCGGGTTCTATCGGCTTTCCATTATTACAGTTGTTGTCAAGTTGAGACTTCATTTCTGATTAGCAGCGTGTTTTGATGGTTGTGTGCATGATTGTATGCATGATTGTAATCTAAATGTTAATGTGTTTTATTATTGCTATGCACTTTTGCATGGTAATGGTTGTGTGTGTGTGCATGTACTTTAGACTAGTCTCTCATTTTATATTATGTCTTCTCAGCGCTTGTCGCAAGCCCCTAGTCTGGTGGAGGCGGGTTTGGGGTTGTCACACTCGGTCTTCCGCCACCCAGGTGGATCTCGATGGGTCGGGTCGTGACATGCCACATTATTGGGTGTCATGTGTTCACCATGGTCGGTGGGCACAAGGTCTCGCATCCTTGACAACCCAAGATGCCGAGACAAGCACCTGCATCGTGTTGGGAATATGTATACCATTAGCGATCATCATTGACAATCGCTAAAAGGCTTTAGCGACGAAGCAATGACGGACGTCGAAAGCGGTTGGTGTATGGCCACTAAAGCCTTCAAGAGGCTGCTTTTGAGGATTGCTAAATGTCATAATTCTAGTAGTGATTGTAGTGCTTAGTGAAATGCAATGTGCTTCCAACAAGTCTCTCAATCATTGAGACTTCTTCAACCTTTGCTTCCTCTATTTCCATTAACACTAGTCATCTCCAAACTTAATTACCTTTCTCCAAGTTATTCCTAGCAATATCATCTTCATGTGTGAACTTCATTTGATCTCTAATCATATTCACGAACTGTCAAATACATGATCAAACATCCTAAGCATTTATACAGTATAGCTCCATGCTTTTGTTTATGAAGTTCAATGTTTTGGGGATGTGGTATAATATGTATGATATATGTAATCAATAAATTCTGTATTTTGTTTACTTTTCAGGGATTTCTTTTTTTTAAATATATATTCTATGTTATGTATATTTTATGTATTTGAGCCCCATAGGGCACTGTTTAGTGGTTTTGCCCCTGCTGTACCTATGACGGTGAGTTAAGGAGGTCCTGGTTTCGAGCCTCCGCGTGTGCAGATTTTATTTCCTTTATTCCCCTCCCCGGGACCTACCATGTATATTTTATGTATTTGATTTACAATTGTTAATTTGATTGATAATTTTTTGTTTTCTAGGCTTAAAAACTTGATTATCCAGCACAGCATACGTCTTGAATTAATATATTTTTGTTTGTTATTTATAGATTTAAATGATGCGTTTTTTAAATAAAAATGTTTGAGCAAATTTTATGAGATCAATTACGGTTAAAAAAAATGCATCCTGTATGCGTTTTTCGCCTGCATAGGTCAAGCTGTTTTTTTTTAAATATATATTCTATTAAAACTTTAAATTTGAAAAATGTCACTAAATGATTTTTATATAGTAATTAATTCAACTTAATAGTCTTAATTTTGTTAATCCAAAAAAAATAAATGCCGTTAAAATTTATTTAAGGGTCAGCGTGAAAATGAGCGGATGGATAACCCCAGACTTTGAAATTGAATGAATGCTTTGCGTGAGGGCTCGGTTTTGGATGCTTACGCCCTCCGCCGATTGTAATCATGCTGTCCGCGGCGTCTACGGATAAGGCTTACCAAATATAATATTATTATTTGGGGCAAAAAAAAAAAAAAAAAACACACACACACACTAAACCTATCCGACATGATTATCCATCCTCCATACTGACATTCATCATCCTCGCTACGAATCAATAATCATCCCGCCGACCACCCATTATTTATTAAAAGAGCCTATTCACATTTAATTTTAAAAAAATATCAATGGATTCATTTTTTACACCTACTCATCAATAATAACAATCTCACCCTTTTAAATTATGAAATTAATCTCCTCATAAGTAACCACAGAATATATATTTATTGATAATTCTCCTTTTATTTTATTAGTAACAAAAGGAATATGATCTATCTCATGTTTTGGTAAAAAAAATCACACTAGTAACACGGTGAAACATACTGATAATATAGGTAGCATAAAATATATACCAAATTAAGGTTTAACATATTTGATGATGAGAATGAATTTATACAACTTTTAAATAAGGACATTAATTTTATCGTTTGTGATTTTCATACGTTACATTGTTGATTTCTCAAATATGTGGTGATTGTATATTTTACTTTATAGATTATCATGAGTGTAACGACCCAATATTTTATGATATAGTTCTTTACAAATAAATTTGATTTACTTGATAAATTGTTTTACACGCAACACCAAATTTAAACGAACTATGATTTGGTATCAAAACATTATTAGTTAATGTGACAGTTATTGTCTATCTATTGCATTGATGAGTGAGAATAGAGCTAACAAAATTATAAAAAATGTATGATCCACACATGTATAAAATGAATTCATTTATTATCAATTGATTAAAAATGAAAATAAAAATCACTTGAAAGTAAAAAAAGATGTTTTTCTGGAAAAAAAAATTGTTTTTACACACGCAATTTGTCTTTATCTTAATAAATTAAATTAATTATTATTGGTGAATGATTTTAATGAAATATATATATTATATATTCAATCAAATATTTTAACATTCATCTTTTTTTTTGTTAAACATGAAATAAGAATAATTCCAGATTTATGCTTAAAAATGTATTTTTCTAAAGAAAAGTTTTCATCATGCTATGCACACTTATTTTAAAATAAATTTCTTTCATATAGATATTGAATCATGAAAAATAGATCTCATATTTGGAATCAGGAGATTCAAATTTGATAATTAAGTCTCTTTTATTTTTGGTAATTATGAATTGTAATATTGATCAATTTTTGTCACCTCGATAAGGGTAAAATGGGTAAAACATGGTTAAAGATTTGGTTTAATGTTTTAAAATTTCTCCAACACTCGCATTTATCTTATTGGATAAGTGAAATTCAACTATTTCCATCCAAGTCTCAAAAATATAACAACTTGGTGTCATTTTTCTTTGATTATGACCTTTATATTATTTTAAGAAAAGGATAAATACGACTCTCTTGACTTTAAGAACTTTAAATTATTATTATAAGGATAAAAAAATGATAAGTTCATTTTAAATCTTTATTTGAAAGATGAATTAATTGTTTTTATCGTGTTAATTTGTTTCTAATTTTTAGTGATTGAATAATTACCTTAAATGTTTGTGCAACGTCGACATAATATTCATTCGATCAATAGAACAATAAAATAAATAATTTTAAAAAATATTAAAAGTATTTTTTTTGACTGAATTATTGTGTTCTAAGAATTTCATAGATGGATACAACATATTAAGAATGCGTGAAAGATTTAGATTCGAATTCCTTTGATGTCATGTTGTCTTTAAAGTCAAATTAAATGAATAATGTCAAAAATGACATTAATAATATTTTATGTTAAATAATATTTTATTAAATTATTTAAAAATCATAAAAATCTTACAAGATAACAAGTAGGATGAGAAATGGTCGACAATATCATTTGATGGTCATTTATGAGCTAATTGTCACATTATAAGTAAAATTATAAGCCATTAATATTAAAAAAATCATTACCACGATTAAAATTAAAATTGGTTAACCATGATGTTAAATCAAAATATAAAGTTTAAAATAACCCTAAAAGTTGTCTAAATTTCATTGGCTGAGGATATTTTGACCTTAGATTCTTTATCTTTGAATCTATAGACATTTGGAACCATTCAGCTTGAGAATGACTTAAATATATTTTAATCTTTTTCATAATTTCAAGTGTGTCTGCAACGACCCGGAATTTCATCAAAGAAATTTCTCTTCTTATGATTATTTCATATAGTATAAATCACATAAAATTACTTAGAGAACACAATACAAACTTTATAAATAAAAATGAATGAAATAAGAGGCATTTCAAGAAGTTAAGGAACCTGTACCGATGAAATAGTAACTTGACCTTAGGAATACTAATATGACCCTTATGAATAGTAAATTTGACAAATGAATAGTAACCTCACCCATTAAAAGTATAAATAAAATTTAGGCATCTTATAAATTAAAGTATGATATAATTATATCATAGTATAAATAAATACATATTTTAAAAATTATTAATTAAGAGTTGGTATTTTTGTAGGTCATAAACATTTAATTACAATTTTATAATTAATATAATTATTTAAAAGAAAATTTATTTTCATAAAATAGATTCATATATTCATATTTTGTTGTCTTATTATTTTAAGATAATTTTATGAGACTTTAGTTAATTTTTCAGAATGTTATAAAATTAGTTATAATTTTAAAATATGTATTTTTCAAGTAAATAATGATTTTAATTAAAAATTAAATTTCTCATATTTAGAAAATTATTTTCATAAAATGGAGCTCATTTTGGAATTTTACACGTCAAAAAATGGTTAAGGTGAATTTTTAGGATTTTTCTAAAATACTTGAATTTTTTATGAATAGTAAAATAAGATAATTTATGACAAATGTTAAATACATGAATTATTGAGTCATAGGTTATGTATGACTGATATAAGCTCATAATATCAAACTCTCCTTCATTATTTTAATATATTTGGTGATAATGCTCAAACTATTCACAGTCTTGAGAAAAAATAAACAAATGAATAAAATATTCAAAAAAACACACACATCTCCTCCACTATAAATACCACCCCTCACCACCCCTTCTGCTCGCACCTTCCAAGCTTTGAGCCTTGTCAAATTTCTATCCAATAATCTTTCCAAGCCCCCCACGTCCAAGAGCTCTTGGTCTCATCAAAATACCAAAACCTTTGCCCTAAGAAAGTTCTCAAGGAGGAGAAAATCAAGAGGTAAAAACCTCTTTCCTTTTCTTTTAATTTATTTTCAAGTTCTTTTCTTTTCTTATTCTCTCCTAACCTCCCCTCATATAAATAGCATGATAAATACAGTACCTTACATATACTATAATTTTTTTATGTTAATGGAATAATCCATCATCAAGCCCCTTCTCCTCTCCCTTTTATTCTAAAAATGGGATGTCGTCTATGAGGTGTTGTTTCATCACCTTCAAGGGCGAATTTTTTTCATTTTCCTTCATCGTCTTCAAGGATTTTCATAAAACCATTTTAATGGTTGAAAAATATTGTTAAATTTATATTACAACCCTTTTTATGTTTTAGATGTAACATATTTACATAATACTAAATGATAAAACAAAACGAGTTCGTTGTGATCTAAAACCGCAAAAATTAATCTAAACAATTATCATTAATATGTTATCTAATGATTCATCCTCATATATGGGAGCAAAACAATATATAAAACCAATTACAATTATGGATGTTCATTAATAACATATAATTCAAATTCTGAATAATTATACCTATTTTACATGAACTTCATTACTTATAAACAAGCAAACCGATCATGAAAACCAAGAAAACGAATGCTTCCGAACGATGAAATTAAACCCTATAACTCATCAACAAGGCCATAAATGAACTTAATAAAACTATAATGAATCAAGTACATGTAGAAAATGTTCTGAATTAATTAATTAATGGATTTAATTTGATTATCCAGAACATTAAAGTCAAGTGCAGAACACAGTCAGAAGAGTTTTCTTCTCAAACCTCCATTTTCATTCGGGTTATGATTTCTCCCTCTAGACACCAATTTAATTTTTAATTATTTTTATATAATTCTTCTAAATTCTGTGTATACATTCCAAACTTATGTATCTAGATCATTTCATCTTTCATTTATGATAATTGCATGCTTTTCAAGGTTCCCTTCTCAATTCTTCCTGATACGCAAACCCGATTAAAGGGAACATCTCAATTTCTTACACATTTTCAAGTACCATCTATAATCTGTTTTAAGAAACCATTATTTTTCTAAAATTACTAATTTTGTCATGAAAAACTATATTTTTTCATTTCTGGTTTTATACAAACAATCATGACAAATACAAATGATTTTTCCAAAAGAACTCTTATTTGCAAAGTAAAAAGGGTTTTCTCTCAAGAATTCATCCATGATTTTATTAGAGTATTTTCATTTATTTCAAAAATTATGTTGAATCGTATTCTATATTGAGATTGATCACTTATGATTGTCATCTACCATATTTTATTAAATGGTTTATGATCAGTTTGACCGTGGATGTGCTATCTTGATACCATTCACCATACTACTCAGAATGATTAGGGATTATGTTTACGGATTGGGGAAAGTTATTTACAATACATATGTATATATTGTTTATGTTTATCCCCATTCGTATGAGGAATTCATTGGAAATAGTATGTGATGGGTGAGACCCGTTATAGCCTCTTGATGCATCGGTAGGTCTCATGAGACAAAAAAATATGAAATTGGCCGAGGGCTTGCCTATTTTCAGATATAGATTTGGCTGAATCCTTAACCATTTATTTTTAGATGTCTTGGCCGATGCCTCGACAATATTTTTTAGATTTCCTACATTATGCATTTCCTCATTATGATATTAGTAATTGATAATCCATGTGAATATTTGACTAGTAGAATATCCATGGTTAAGCTTCATTCTCGTGTGATTATTTTTATGACATTATTTATTCATATTTTATTATTGCTATATTATGCTCAATTTTATGTTATAATGACATGTTTTTTTTTCATTCATCATGCCTTATTATTTATACTAGCTTCTGCTGTATTACTTACCCTTACTGATCATCATAGCTGACCCCTTTCTTATGCTTTATTTTTCCCTAGTATGCGAAGATGAATATTATGAATGACTTGCAGGTATAATCTAGGAGTTATGAATGTTTACAATGGAATTTCTATTTGTATTTCCTTTCAAGTTGTAATGTAAAACTTATGTTTGTATCTAGTTTTCCAAAACCACTAAACTATTCAGTCCTTTAGGATGCAACTTCATTTCTTATTAATCCAATGTAATGAAGTAAGGTCCCGACTCCGGGCAACTAGGGTCGGGGTATTTATACTTGGAATTAGAGGAAGTTTAGTAGAAACCATGAAAACTAGATTTAGAAAACATATATTTGGAAACATAACCCTAAGACAGACTTTGAGGATAATCATAGATGAACATCCTAGAATTTTGGTAAGGTAGAGATTATGTGGGTCTTTATAGCAATACATCCCTGTCTGGATAATATAAGAGAACATGGTTCTGGAACAGATGAACCTAAGGGTAACAACTCCGACAAGGTGTCCTGGGCCTGATTCAGGGTAACTTGGTACATGAAAATGTGCCTTACTGCGCACCTGGTTTGACACTCTTGGAGGACATGATTATGATAATTCAAATTTTCTTTAAAAAACATTATGAAGGATTTGAAAGTAAATATGTCCCCAAATAAACCATGTTTAAGAATATGAGATTAAATATGCATAAATTTTCAATTTATGTTAATTGTTTTGCTAGTTTGAAATTACACATTATGATTCACAACCTAATTGAGTGTATACCATTATTTAGAAATGAAACATAGTATAAGGAATGAAAACCATATCAACGCACGTATCCCATGTAGGGATTTACCTCATATGCAAGATAATGATATTGGTACTGGAGTTATGGATTATCATTTGGAAATACCGCCTAGCCTTTCTAAAGTACACAATGTGTTCCACATATCTTTGTTAAATAATTACATGCCAAATACAATGCATATCCTCACTTCTGAAGAAATAGATTTGGACCTGATTTATCTTACTGTGAAGAGCCTATCCAGATTCTGGATACTAAAGAATAGGTGTTGAGGAATCGGATGACTTGGATGGTAAATGTACTTTGGAAAAATCATAAAATTTGAGAGGCGACGTGAGAGCCTAAGGAAGTTATGATGAAGAACTACCCAAATCTTTTTATGAGGTGACATTTTAGAAATTTCGAAGATGAAATTTTTGTAGGAGGGGAGAATGTAACAACCTAGAATTCTATCAATGAAATTTCCCGTTTTATGATTATTTCATATATTATAAATCACATAAAATAACTTATAGAACACAATAAAACCTATATAAATAAAAATTAATGAAATACGAGGTATTTATAGAAGTTAAATAATCTATACCGATGAAATAATAACTTAACCTTAGGAATAGTAATATGACCCTTATGAATAGTAAATCATCCAAATGAATAGTAACCTCACCCACGAAGTATAAATAAAATTTTAGGCATTTTATAAATTAAAGTATTATATAATTATATCATAGTATAAGTAAATAAATGTTTTAAAAATTATTAATTAAGAGTTAGTATTTTTGTAAGTCATACACATTAAATTACAATTTTATAATTAATATAATTATTTAAAACAAAATATGTTTTCATAAAATAGATTCATATATTAATATTTTTTATCTTATTATTTTATGATAATTTTATGTGATCTTAGTTCACTTTTCAAAGTGTTATAAAATCAGTTATAATTTTAAAATCTGTATTTTTCGAGTAAATGACGATTTTAATTAAAAATTAAAATTCTCATATTTAGAAAATTATTTTTATAAAATGGATCTCATTTTTTAATTCTACACATTGAAAAATGGTTAGGGTGAATTTTTTAGATTTTTCTAAAATACTTGAATTTTTGGTGAATAGTAAAATATGATAATTTACGATAAATGTTAAATCCCTGAATTATTGAGTCATAGGTGATGTATGGATGATTAAAGACCATAATTTCGAACTCTAATTAATTATTTTAATATATTTTATGATAATTCTCAAACTATTCATAGTCTGAGCCATAATAATAAACAAAAGAATAAAATATTCAAAAAACACCTCTCTCCTCCACTATAAATACCACCCCTCACCACCCATTCTCCTCACACTTTCCAAGATTTGAGACTTATCAAATTTCTACCCAACCCACTTCCCAAGACCCTCCCCCACGTCCAATATCTCTTGGTCTCATCAAAATACCAAAACCTTTTCCCTAATGAGGTTCTCAAGGAGGAGAAAATCAAGAGGTAAAAACCTCTTTCTTTTTCTTTTAATTTATTTTCAAGATATTTTATTTTCTTATTCTATCCTAAAATATCCTCATAAAAATATCATGATAACTCCAATACCTTACATATACTGTAATTTTATTATTATAAAGTAATAATCCATCATCAATCCCCTTCTCCTCTCCCTTTTATTCTAAAAATGAAAACGTCGTCCGTGAGGTGTTGTTTCCTCACCTTCAATGATGACAAGTTTTCATTTTCCTTCATTGTATTAAAGGATGTTCATAAAACCATTTTAATGATTTAAAAATATTTTAAAATTTATATTAAAACCCTTTTTATGTTTTTTAATTAACATATTTACATAATACTAAATGATAAAACAAAACAAGTTCGTTGTGATAAAAAACCGATAAACTTAATCTAAACAATTATCATTACCATTTCATCTAATGATTCATCCTCATATATGGGAAAAAATATAAAACCAATTAAACATCTGGATGTTCATTAATAATATATAATTTCAATTCTGGATAATTACACCCCTTTTAAAAGAACTTCATTACTTATAAACAAGCGAACCGATCATGAAAACCAAGAAAATGAATGCACCCTAACAATGAAATTAAACTTTATAACCCATCGATGAGGCCATAAATTAACATAATAATACTATAATGAATCAAATAAATATATAAAATTTTCTAAATTAATTAATCATTGCATTTAATTTTATTATCCAGGATATTAAGGTCAAGTGCAGAACACATTCGAACATATGGTAAGAGTTTTCTTCCTAAACCTCCATTTTCATTCGGGTTATGATTTATCCCTCTATAAACCAATGTAATTCTTCATTATTTTTATACACTTATTATAAATTCTATCTATATATTCCAAAATTATGTATCTTTATTATTTAATCTTTCGTTTATGAGAATTACATATTTTTTAAGGTTCCCTTTTCAATTCTTCCTGATACACAAGATCGATTAAAGAGAACATCTCAATTTCTTACCCATTTTCAAGTACCATCCATAATCTGTTTTAAGACACCATTATTTTTCTAAAATTAATACTTTTGTCATGAAAAAATATATTTGTTTATTTCTGGTTTTATACAAACAATCAGGACAAATACAAATGATTTTTCCAAAAGAACTCTTATTTGCCAAGTAAAAAGGGTATTTCTCTTAAGAATTCCTCGATGATTTTATTAGAGTATTTTATTCTATTTCAACACCTATGTTGAATATTATTATATATTAAGATTTTTATGTTATAATTATCATCTACCATATTTTATTAAATGGTTTATGATCAGTTTGATTGTGAATGTGCTATCTTGATACCATTCACCATACTATTCAGAATGATTAGTGATTATGTTTACAGATTGGGTAAATTTATTTATAATACATATGTATATGTTTTTTATGTTTATCCCCATTAATATGATGAATTAATTAAATATATTATGTGATGTGTGGGGCCCATTATAGTCCCTCGATGCTTCGGTAGGTCTCATGAGACAAAATAGATATGGACTTGGCCGAGGCCTTGACCATTTTTAGATATGGTTTTAGATGAATCCTTAACCATTTATTTTCAGATGTCTTGGCTAAGGCCTTAGTAGTATGTTTCAGATGTTCGAAATTATTCATTCCCTCATTATGATATTAATAATTGATAATCCATGTCAATATTTGACTAGTAGAATATCCACAGTTAGGCTTCATTCTCATGTGATTATTTTTATGGAATTATTTATTCATATTTTATTCTTCCCATATTATGACCATGTTTATGGTCTAACGACATGTTTTTTCAGTCATTCACCATACCTTATTGTTTATATTATCTTCTTCTATATTACATACCCTTATTGAGAATGCTATCTCACCCATTTCTTATGTTTTATTTTTCCCTAGGATGAAAAGATGAATATTATGAATGAATTGAAGGGATAATCTAGGAGTTATGGAAATTTCCAATGGAATTTATATATTGTATTTCCTTTCAAGTTGTAATGTAAAACTTATGTTTGTATATAGTTTTCCAAAACTACTAAACTATTCGGTTCTTCAGGATGCGACTTCCTTGTTTATTATTCTAATGTAATGAAGTAAGGCATCGACTTCGGGCAACTAGGGTCAGGGTCTTTATAGCGTCCTTTCCCTCCTTTATAAAAAGACATATATTTTCTCTTTTCTTTACACCAATTTGAGCCATCAATCTCGACCAAATGCTGACCAATTCTCTTTCCAAATTCCCTAGCCACAAAGTAAATGTGCTTGTATTATGAAAATTCAATTACAATGGTCCTTAAGAAAGGAACTAAAGGAGGTATTTTTAAGAAGAGGTAATCATCTTACCCGACCTCTTTCAATTTATTTCTCCTTATACATCCTCTAAATCTGTGGTATTCATTATAAAATAATAACTTCAGTATCATAAATATACTGAAATTTTATTATAATCATGAAACCAACATTATCTACCCCCTTTCTATCAAATGAGAAGTGAAAGTATCTATCACAAACCAACCCGGGTCAACCCTGAACTGGTCACCTGAGCCGGTCTGTGACATGGCCCGAATGGCGTTCCCGATCCCCACGAGCTGGCAACCAGTTCTGGGCATCAAAATTTAACCATTGGGAACAATTTGACCCATAAATAAAAGATAGGTAGATAAACAAAACTGACGATAAAAATAAAAACTAGCAACAGAAAGAAAATAAAACTGAACATACCTCTGTGTGACCTTCTAGGTCACCACCCAACTCAGACTCAAGCCTGCTCCAACACTGAGAAACTGAACCAGGAACCTGAACAAGAACTGAACCTGCAACTGAAAGAATATGATAGGTGTGAGCACTGATATGCTCAGTAGGGATGCCAAATATACCCACGGAATCCAAGTATTCCCTTTCCCAAAATAGTCCAACGACACAAGTTTGAAATACAAATATAAAAGTAAGGTTTTTACATTTTAAAATAAGCAACATGTTTTTCCCATTTAAAAACCCAACACATGCTACATACCATTTCTAAAATAATTTGTCATTTTATAAACAAAATCCAAAACAGAATATACCAAAGCTGGGATAGAGTAAAATAAGTAAAAAGTGCAAACTAAAAATAAACTAGTGAAACATAAATTAAACAAGCAATGTAAATAATCCAGTAACCATGGGTGATCCTAAACATCCCTAGAAGACCCATGGACGTACTTGGTTTCGGAACCACCTGCTAGCGTATGATGAAGCTCCCAAGTCTATAACCAACTAGCCTCCCTAAACTGACCAATCCAGTGGTAAATCCCACCTGGCATAACAACAAATCCAGGGGGTACCAACCCGTCTAATCGGGGTTGGTCAGCAACCGTCACTCAATCATCTAAAAGACGCCTAGAAACCCATGGTGGTTATAATAACACTGTGTAAGTAGGAGGCCCTCATACGTGTGACTCATCTCACCACACTTGCCTACCCTAAACATGGGCACTCTATACAATAACATATACAGGGATATCCCCCTATAGAGGTGCCCCAAAAATACATATACATACATACATATGTCATATCATCAAAGGTTCCAACCGGGCCGTCACGCCACACAATCATCAAAACCATTTAAAACTTTTTACAAAACAAATAGAGTTTCCAAATAGACCTTTAAAATGTCCAAAAGTATTACCCAAAACATCACACAAACACTGTTTTGAATTTACAAATCCAAACGAGCCCTTAAGTTCCAAAACACACACAAAATCATTTCGAAACTACCAAACAATTCTTTATCATTTCAAACTCACTTCAAAACACATTTCAAAGGAAAACAACCATGCTTTAAAGAACACATTTAAAGCCTTCCTTAGAAATCTCTCAAGGGGAACCAACTTTATTTGAAAACCAAAAACCATTTAAGTCATCGAGGTTTAAAGAGAAAACCATTTTTCATGTGTCACCTTCAACTGAAAACACATCCAATGGTACACTGAACACCCAATAGAACATTTTAAAAAAATACAAAACCACCCCAACGAGACCATAAAACCCACTTTCCAAGAATTTTAACACACACACAAGCTTTGACATTATCCAAACCAAATTCACCTACCAAAAACACCATCACAAAAATCACAAAGAGAAAAAAATTTCATAAAAATAATCTTCCTAATTTAAAAGAGCAACAATATTTTCCATAGACATCCTAGGTACCTCAAACCTAGGAAAATCCCAAAAATCACAATAGAGATCTATCCTTAATAAATGTAACCAACCCGAAACCACCCATCACATCAAACTATAGATATATCATAGGTGCGAATCATATTAAAAAAATGTTTAAAACAATATTTGGCACTTAAATAAACAAATTCATCATGACCACATATATGAATTTTAATAAAAAACACTAAATGCACCAATACAAAGGAATAAATGAAGAGTCACATCAAAAGGAATTTTAAAACAAATTCTAAAAACTTATAAACGTCGTGCAAGTCTAATTAGGGATATGGAAATGCTGCAAAACAAATAATCAAATAAAAGTAATAATTATAATTGAAAGAACCAAGCGCCACAGAAATGCATCAGAAAGGAAAAATTATGGATTCACCTACCTCAAATCAAGTGCGAAAGCAACGAAACCCTGACAGAAGGTGGAACAATCCCTCGTGAACTAACCGCGCACGCTGAACAACGATAAAAACACATGACACGCAACCCGCAACAATATTAGGATTTATCCAAATTAAATAAAAACACCAAAGATGAAATGAAGGAAAAATAAATAAATAAATAAATAAAAGAATAAAAGAATAAATAAATAAATAAAAGAATATATAAATAAATAAATGAATAAATAAATATACTGGAGGAGGCCGCTGCTGGCCGGAGCGGAAGAGGAAGCGCGAAGGAGGCACAATGAGGCTGGTGGGGTCCAAAGCAAAGAGGGAAGGGGGTTTTTCGGGCTGCCAGAGAAGAAAAATAACGAGGGGTCGGAGTATGGCCTGGACGGAGGTGCGGCGAGGCAAGGCGGACAAAGGCGGGGGCTGGTGCGCGACTACTGGCCGAAGGCACGGAGGTCCGCTGGAGGAAGGTGGTGGTCAGGAGTGGATGAGGGTGAGTGCGGCTGGGAAGACTGGATGGGTCTGGCAGGGAGGGCCGGAGGGGGTGATCTAGTTGGGTGCGGCGCTACTGGTGCGCGGAAGTCGGGAGGTGAAGCAGGGAGCCGGATGTGAGGAGGGCGTGACCGGGGCAAGGAGGAGGGGAATGAAAGCGGGGCGCTGAGCGAGGGTGCTGGGCGAGAGGAACTACAGGGTGAGGCAGAGGTAGAGAAGGGGGGCCAGGGGGTGGCACTGCTGGCAGGGTCGACCGTAGGGGTGAAATGGGATCACGATGGGGGATCCTGGAGGGCGAGGCGGCTCACACATGTAAAAGGAAGGGGAGCTAGGCAGGCGTGCTGAACGGGGGGGGGGGGGGAGGGCTGGTTCTCAAATAAGGAAGGGGGGGATAGGGTATTAGGTTTTTTTTTCATTTGATAATAATAATAATAATGATAATAATAATAATAATAATAATAATAATAATAATAAAACTAGAAATAATAATAATAATAATAGTAATAAAACCATAAAAGTTATAATAATAAAAATGATAATAATAAAAATAAGAATAATAACAATAACAACATCTTATTAACAATATTATTATTAATTACGTAATAAAATTATTATTATTACAATTTAAACATGTAA
The DNA here is from genome assembly GCA_963277665.1 of Viscum album. Classification (NCBI taxonomy): domain Eukaryota; kingdom Viridiplantae; phylum Streptophyta; class Magnoliopsida; order Santalales; family Viscaceae; genus Viscum; species Viscum album. The sequence goes on along the minus strand of OY728121.1, from coordinate 1,764,477,763 downwards.
CTCACTTTATTTAAATAAATCTTTATTTATTTTAATCGCTAGGCATTTTCACGGGCACCCGGGCTGGCCACGCGGCTACCACACACTGTGCGGTGACCGTGCACGAGTCCAAAATCTGTTAAAGTCATTAAACATCAAAAAATTTAGACCCACGCTCAACCCACACCTCATCGTGGTTGACCTAATCCATGAAATAATAAAATAAAAATAAATTAAAAAGTTATGGTGTGATAGTATCACTCGTGCATACGTGTGGATTACCACCTCTATAAAGCGATACATTTCATTTTTTATCACCATATTTCATGTATGTATATTATGATGAGCTTAATGTTAATACATGATATTTATGATATTATTATGATTCTCAAATTATAATATCATATCTATATTCTTACATTCTAATCCACTGGAAAACGTTAACGCTGCTCATGCATACGTGAGGACTACCACTTCCACAAAGAAATTGGATTCATTTTTCATTTTTACTTTACATGGATGATAATAAGGACGAATTTAATTAATATATATGATATATGTGATATAATAATGATTCTAGAAAGTTGAATTATTATTTACTTTTCTTTTATTTCATCTATCGAAAAATGAAAACAATGTTCATGCGTACGTATGACCTATCGTCTCTATGAAATATGCAATTCATTTTTCTATATCTACCTTTTATGGATGATTCTATGTAAGGACTTTTGTTTTTCTAGACTATGAATTTGAGCATAAATTTTAATTTTTTCTCTTATATGCTTGTAAGGGGTAAAATGGCCATTTTCCCCTAGAAAATGATGTAAGATAATTTTTCTAACCACTCAATTTGTCCTAGACTATAGTGTTTATCCTAGTATAAGAGTTTGAAGTAATTCCAAACCATTCAAATTTATATGAAATAATTAATATTTAATTAATATTTAATTAAATATTAATTTATTCGCACATGTTCATTCAACTATGTATTTTGAACGGAGCATCAGATTGATATTCTGTCTCTGCTATTGGGTCCAGAATGAGGGGTTTTTCCTTGGTGAGAGATAAAATCATGTTGGGTGCTGGGGTCGGGTCCTGTCCTTTTTTCCTTTTCTTCATTTTCTTTTTCTCCTTCTCTTCCTGGATTCTCATATATGACCTATGAGATTCCTTCTTCATTCTATCGAGAGAGAAAGGGATAGGGGAAGAGATAGAGAGAGAGGGACAGGAAGGGAGGTTCCATTACGGAACTTGAGAGGAGCTGGATTATCGTGCGCTAGCTACGGAGCCCAGACACGGGCGAAGCTTCTGCAGATTCCTCCCAAATGTAGGTCATTTTTAAGTTTTACTGTAAATCTTAATAGATCTATCATTTTATAGTTTTATAGCCCTATTATCATTGTTTGGGACCTCTTGAGGGTCAATCTATATCTTTTTGGGAAAAATGGGGTTTTGGGCCAATTTGAGGGGTTTCTCATTCGGAAATCCCAATCACACGGTGTGTAGTTCAGGAACACATGTCAAACATTCTTACCATTTGGGGAATATGGTATTTTTATAAGTACATTCCATGTGTGGGGTACCCATGCCGTGTACTGGTACTCGACTGTGTAGTCGAGTACCCAACCAAACAGCTTGTGTAGGGGCACATGGCTATGTAGAGTACACAGCTAGACCCTGTGTGAGTCACACACTATGTAAAAGAACATGACTATGCAAAGTTCATGAACGGGTCATGTGTGGTACAAAGAAAGGTAACCCTTGTAGCATACATGTCATGTACTTGGGTTTTACATGCCAAGTCTGGCTGGAGTTTATGTCCATGTGGAGCTTCAAGGGTACACACTGTGTACTAGGGTATACATGCCATGTACTGCTCCCTTGCTACCCTTTTGAGGGTTTTTCATGTCTTTATGACCCATAGTTATAATTGTATTTTGAGTATCTTTTTTCATAGATCACAATGGTGAAACCCTTGAGGGGATTTGAGGACTCCTAGGAGGCATTTCATACATTTTCTTAAATAGTGAGGTTCTTCCTCCAATAATAAAATTTAGCTATCTTTTGAGAGTGAGACCCTTGATTTGAGGTGGGCCATGATCCACCTCTCTAGACTAGTATTCAAGGAATTTTTTTTGGGTCCAAGATCTCATCTTATATTTTGACATGAAGGATCCCATATAGGATTCCTCTATATTATCATAGTTTTCGAGGGTCCCATGTGGGATGAATTCACATACACGTTGGCCTAAGGAATCCCTTATAGGATCCCTATACCTTCTTACTATTTTTAAGAATCTCTTGCAGGATGCCTCTATTTACTTACCGTCAAGGATCCCATGTAGGATTACTCCTTTAACCTTCACTATTAAGGATATTGAGTAGGATGACTTCACTTATGTGTAGATTTTGGGGATACCTAGTAGTATGCCTCTTCTGTGTTATGAAATGAGGGACCCAGTGTGTACCCTGATGTTTTACCGACCCTGAACTAGTATGCCAGGTTTTGGTAGAGATGGTAGTGGGTGTCACCTTAGTTTTTGTACCAAACTTGTAATCTATGAGGTTGTGGCAGTAGTGGTGGGTTTAGGAGTTCAAACACCCCCACTATTTATTTATGAATACACCTGTTTACTATTGATGTAGTGATGATTACTATAGGTTCTTCCTAGTTTTTGGCTGATGCACCAGTTTCAATGCGACTTTATTTATTGGGATGCCCTGACATATTTCCTGGGATTAGACTTCTGAGACTTTTTAATGTTTGTTATTTTATTGGGATGCCTAGAGGTGTTTCCTGGGACCTAGTTTATGAGCCTTTTATTTCATTTCTATATTATTATTATGATTCTAAAATTTAGTTCCTGGGATCTAGATTTTGAGCCTTATTGATTATGAAATTCAGGCATGGAATCCTTATGTTTATGATACTCGAGCATGACATCCCTATGATTATGATATTTGGACATGGAGTCCCTATTGATTATAATCTCAAGTGATGGGGATTATTAAGCTCTCCCCGATCGATTACTTGATCTCAGTGTTGGACATGATTCTCCTCACCATTGATGTGACATATACTCAATGGATGATTATTCTCTCCTCAAGAGACACCTAGGATTCTCCCTAGAGTTGGGTGGACACACCATTTCTGCATCACCCATATGTAATTCCTTGGGGATGGGGCTATTAATCCATATATATGAATGGATGTTGATCACGTACTATTGTAATAGTGGGTTCCCTAGATCCAACTATGTAGTAATTTTTTACTACCATATCATGTATACAAGTTAGATATACATGATGAATACTTACCATTATACTGTAGATATTTCTGCATCCACTATTTAATGGTAATGTCCATAGATTAATTGTCGTATCAAAATGTTATAGAAGATCCCAGGCTATAATGAGAACCTCGAGATACTATGAAATTAATATTAAATATATATCATATGGTATAGATATATCTTACTAACTGGACACATTAGATGTATGATTATCAGGTGCTGAGGTCTCATAAGCATTGAGACTACTTCTTATAAAGTTCACACTTTGTGATCTCTAGTAGTGAGATCATGAGGAAAAACCCTCAAATAGGAACACCACATGTTTTGGGTTTCATTGGATGTTCCTATCTACAGACATGTGTATTGGTCTCATGACTTGAGATCATTGTTAATCAATGTCATTTGATCGCGTAATTTGATGCAAGGTAAAAACTATGATAATAAAGTATTGGTGAGGTAGTTTGCGTTGGGTATGTCATTAGTGGCATGAAATTGATTGAATTATCATGATATGATTTTTCACTTTTTAGCTGAGGAAGAGATATCTCGGTCCTAGTTGATCAAGATATTAGTACCTTCATAAATCCATGGCCATGGTAGTCGAAGGTAAGTCCATCTGATTAGATCAAAAAATAATAAAGCAAGTAAAGGGTAATGACACAAGTGTGCATTCTACTTTATGAGATATCGATGAAAAAGAGATTATATTGTACAATGTGTGTTCATAGGTTGGTAGTCGTTGCTTTGACTTTTCTTTATCTCTTTAGGGGATTTGATGGGTTTCTAGATCCTGAACTTGGTTTTTGAATGCTATTCACTACTATTGAGATAAAGTCATAGATGGTCACACACAATAGTGCTTTGAGAATCTTCCATATTTTATTGAATATGAATATAGGACTTGGTGGGCCCCACCATGGGGTCTGGGTATTATCAAAGTTCTATGGATCACCAGTAAATAAATAAATTAATTATTATTTAGGTAAAGAATAATTGGTATGAATTTATTTATTACATTTATTTAAAAGTGATTAAGTAAATACAAGTATAAATATTATACAAACACAAATTAATTTAATATTCTAGGTTTGTTTAATATTATCAAGAGACATGAGTCAAGTTAATGGATCATGATTATCACATAATATATTTAAAATATATTACAATTAAATGATAAATGATAAATAATATTTATGGTGAAATTTAGTTTGTCATAAAAAATTATTTATAATACTTATTTAGTGGATATTTATTTCATGGGGGCCAGGAACCCTAATCGGTTAATATGGAAATCCACTATATAAGTTGAGAGAAGCTCTTCCCATAGGTGATTATTCATTCATTGGAATTGAGAGCTTCTCTATCCTCATAATTCCTAGAGAGATAATCTCCCAATTGAGCTAGAAATCCAAGTTTATCTTATCATATCGAAGACAAAGGTTCATGGTGATCATCGCTACGTTGAAGTGATCATCGAAGCTCTGTGCTTGCACCCATAATTTGATGAATGGAATGTGAATAGATTTGAGAATCATGCGTGGACATTCTAGAGGGATTTGATGTTAGATACCTTGAGCAATGGGCACCGAAAACCTATGATGAGCGTGCACACATCGAATTGGAATGAGGTATTTGTTTGTTTTATATTTGTGCTCTAATTAAACCACAATGAAACCTCGGACCGTACCAGAGCCTGATCGTCATAGTGACAGAGTTTCTTTGCTCTGGTGATCAAATTTTTTTAAATTCCTAGCCCACCGAATTCTAATGTGCACCCCGATACCTTCAATTGGTGTCAAAGTAATGTGTGGTTTTTATGAGTTAAGATAAATTAATTTTTCTTAAATTTTAAGTAGAGGGTGTTAAAAAGATTCCAATGGATTCGACCGCATGTCGATCCAATTCTGTAAGGCCAAGTAACAACCATTTGAAATAATTTTAATGGATCAACAATGTGTTCAATGGATTTTTGTTTTTCAGATTTTAAATTTTGAAGAACACGTTATTAAAATTTTGTTTGTGCTCTTTCATATTCCAAAATCTGGGCAAGGATTGGCCAGAATTCGATCACCAAATTTTCTCCGATAGTGATCCATTATTTCAGCAAAACAAAAAAATATATATTTTATATTGTTTTTTCTCCAAATAAAAAAACATGATATTTTTTTCTAAAATTCTAATTTAGACTTTAAAAAATTCAATAGGGTTGTTTTTTCTTTCCACTCAGGGTGTAACTTTGTTTGAAATGGACAAAAAAGGCTATTCTCCTCTCACGCGGAGACCCGCGGTCCTCCCTACCTAGATTATGACCTAGTTGAACATGTGGGATGGCCCCCCTCCTCCCTAGTTCCAACCTCGTACACCCCCTATAATATCCTCCCTCATGGTCAAACCCTCAGCTGGCTACCTCTACCACACGGGCTGTCGCTGCCCCTTCGACCCAAGGATAACCCGCAGCACGCCGTCCCAGCCGAACCAGGGCCCTTCGTCATTTTCGCTACGTGATGCTACTGTCTCCTTGTCTCACTGACTGAGCACCACCATGATGGGACACCACCTCCACAACCACTGACCTGTGAGCTTTACCAACCACATGAATCGGGTGCCCCTCCGCTGTCGTCCCTAGATCCGACCCATCGGAAGGTCGCCGAAACCTCCTTCCATGAGTGCCGCCTCAGAACGCCACTAATCCAGGTGCCTCCTTCCCAGATCCTGCTACTGCTGGTATGTATAAGACACTGGGAGGTAGATCCCTCCTGCATTCGGATGGGGACCACCAGGACCATCCCCCATCTCCTCTACCACTCTTGAAGCAGGTAGCTCTGGCCATCGAGAGCTTTTCTTTTCCTCACCGTTATTGACCGAAGTCAGAGGTATACCATTTCATTGTTTACATGGGTCTTTCTTATAGAAAAACTATCCTTTAACATATAATATTATATTATTTTAAGCATAATTAAACATCCAATTACAATCCAAGGATTGTAAAGTCTAGTGTCTTGGAAGACTAGGTACATAAAACTGAAAACATGGAAAAAAAAACATTTATTTATTTAATATTCATAAAGAGACCCAAACATTCATTTTTATTATAAATATATAGAGGATAAACTATGGATAACATGAAAAATGGGATGATCTAAAATCCCAGTAAGAGAATAAACATAAGAATAAATCTTAGCGCAAGGGTTAGAAAGCATAACATAATGATATAAAAAGGCATGCAACATGATTAAACTTAAAGAATCATAACATGTAGAACATGGGAACATATAATCATGGAATAATATTAATGTTTCAATAACATAAAACATAACTTTAGCACAAGTCAAAGCTTGTTTCATATAGAGGATCACAAGTCAAGGCTCATTGCACATAGAAGAGCACGAGTCAAGGATAACCACCAAGACCGTTAGACATGACGTCTCATGAGACTAAACTTTACCCAATGCATTGGAGTGCTATATGGGTTCAACCATCATAAAATTTTCATGAATATGATTTCCACATAAATAATCATACATAATTAATCAAACATATCATAAGGGTTACCCATGGAAAGAATTGGGTATCATAATCATGTCAAAAGCATAATAAATGGGCGTATCATAAAAGTGTCCATGAAATAAAGGAATTATATCATACATGGACATTCATAAATAAATATAGGAATATGTCATGATAATTGATTTCAAACTGAAGTGAAAAGAGTGTTTAAGAAACTTTAGAGATAAAACATTTTAGTACGGTTTGAGGGAAAACTTTCAAGATTATTTAAAATGGAAAAGGAATATTTGTTTGTATAAAACCATAATTGAACCAAGATATTTATTCATGATATAAATGAGTGATTTTAGAAAAATAAATGTGTCTTAAAATATATTATGGAGCACACTTTAAAATGGGTAAAAATTCTTGAATTTAAATCGGGCTTACTTATCAGGAAGAATTGATTAGGGAACCTTTTAAAAACATGTATATCCCCAAAAAGAAGGATGAATGGATATAGATACATTATTTTGGAACATATAAAAATCATTCATCATATTTACATAAGAATAAAATAGAATTTAATTTTGGTAAAAATAGATAATGAATAACCCGAAAGAATAATGGAGGTTCGGGTAGAATCCCTTAGCTTATGTATGAAACGATTCTTCACTCGATCTTAATGTACTGAATAATAAAATTAGATTCATTAATTAATAAGTATAGAACCATTTATATATTTATTTTATATGGTAAAATTTTATTAAGTTCATTTATTTTCCTTTTGGTGGGTTATGAAATTCAATTTCATCGTTTGGGAGTGTTGATTTTCTTAGTTTCCATTATCGGTTTACCTATATATGAGTATAGAAAATTATGTAGAATGTGGATAGTTATACATAAATGAACTTATATGTTATTAATGGACTTATATAATATTAAAATACCATTTTTTCCATAAGTGAGGATGATTCATTAGATAAATCATTAATGATAAACACTTGGATTATTTTGAGCGGTTTTGCTCACAATGAACTTGTTTTGTTTTATAAATTAATAACATTTGTACAAAATGATTACAGAACATTAAATAGGTTATATTAAATATATAATAATCTGGTTCAACCATAAAAACGGTTTCATGAACATAATTTAATATTTTTGTAGAAATTGAAAATCCATCATCCTTGAATGTGATAAATTAACACATCTCGGATGATGTTTTCATTTCAAGTATAAAAGGAGGGGAAAGAAGAGATGATGATGAATTATTCAATTAGAATAAAAAAATTCTATTATATGTAAGGTAATATAGTTTTCATACCTTTTGGATGAGGATAGGCGAGGAAAGAAAATAAAGTAAATGAACTTGAAAAGAAATTGAAAGAAAATGGAAGAGGGTTTTACCTCTCGATTCCTTCCTCTTGAGAGCCTCCTTAAGGGATTGGTTTTTGATCTTTTGTTAATACCAAAATCTATTAGTTTTTGGGTAGAGGTTTGGTAAGAGTATTGGGTAGAATATAGATAAGTCTCAATGCATGATACGTGTGAGGAGAAGAGAGGGTGAGGGGTGGTATTTATAGTGGAGGGGGGTGTTTTCTCATTATTTTATTCAATATTTTATTATTTTACTCAATACAAGAAATATTGATGATTATTGTGACTAAATAAAGTAATTTGTGCATGTGAACTTGAAAAAATGGTCACTTACATCATCCATGACTCAATCATGACTCAAAAATTCATTTATTTACATATACTACAAATTATGGTATTTCACTATTCACAAAAATTCAAGTATTTTAGAAAAATACCAAAAATTCACCCTAACAATTTTTCAACATGTAGAATTAAAAAATGAACTACATTTTTAAAAAATAATTTTCTAAATATGAGCAATTTAATTTTTAATTAAAATCATAATTTACTTGAAAAATACAAATTTTAAAATTAAAACTGCTTTTCTAACGCTTTGAAAAATTAATTAAGGTATCCTAAAACTAAATTATAATCATAATACATAAAAATATTATATTATTAATACATTTTATGAAAATAAATTTTCTTTTAAATTATTAAATTAAACATAAAATTGTAATTAAATATACATGACTTACATAAATATCAACACTTAATTTTAAAAATAATTATTTACTTATACTATGATATAATTATATCATATTGACACTTATAAGATGGTTAAATTTTATTTATACCTTAATTGGTGTGATTACTTTTACATTGGATGATTTACTATTCATAAGGGTCATATTACTATTCCAAAGGTTAAGTTACTATTTCATTGGTATGTGTTCCTTAACTTTTAGAGATACCTTTTATTTTGCTCATTATTCATTTATAAATTTTGAATTGTGTTATATATGTAATATTATGTGATTATACTATAATACATAATTATAATAAGGGAAATCCATTGATAAAACATTAGGTCATTACATTCTTCCCCCCTTTGAAATTTCGCCCTCTAAATTTTGTTTTACATTATAGGTTGAAAACAAGTGTGGGTACTTTTCTTTCATCACTTCCTATGGTTCCCATGTCACCTCTTCGTACTTATGGTTCGACCATAGTACTTTGAATAGGTGAGTAGTCTTGTTGCTTAGGAATTTATCTCTACGATCCAAGATCTTCACTGGACTCTACTCATAAGATAGATCATTATCCAAATGTACCACCTATGAAGATAGTACATGTGAAGGTTCTTTTATGTACTTCCTTAAGAATGATACATGGAATACATTGTGTACTTGAGACATGGTAGGTGGAAGTGCTAGTCGATAATCCGAAACTATAACATGATCAATAATCTTGAAGGGGCCGATGTACCTTGGACTTAGCTTTCCTTTCTTCCCAAATCTCATGACCTTATTTTATAGAGATATCCAAAAGAATACCATGTCTCCAACTTTGAACTCAATGCCCCATCGACGATTTTCCGCATAACTCTTCTATCAACTTTGGGATGCCTTGATGTGATGCTGAATGATTTTCACATTTTTCACCATTTCTTTGACTATTTCAGGTCCTAGTAGCTTACGCTCACAAATTTCTTCCCAACATGCCAGTTTTCTATATATTTTTCCATAGAGGGATTCATATGAAGCCATTCAGATACTGGAGTGGAAACTATTGTTGTTTGAGAACTCAACTAGAGGTAGATGTTGGTCCCATCCTCCTTTGAAGTCCATAGAACATTTTCTAGATATGTATTCTAGTGTCTGAATAGTCCACTCATATTGGCCATCATTTTGAGGATGACAGTCCATACTAAAGTTCTACTCAGTTCTTAGAGCATGTTGGAGACTTTTCCAGAACTTCGAGGTAAATCTTAGATCACGACGAGATACAATCGATAGTGGTACTCCATATAGACTTACCACCTCTTTGATATATATCTCCATGCAAGTTGATCCAATGAGAAGTCCCCTCGAATTGTGATAAAGTGAGATATCTTTGTAAGATGATACACAATAACCCATATAGCACTGTTTCCTCTGGATGTATGTGGAAGTCCAATGACAAAGTCCATGGTGATGTTCTCCCACTTCCATGTTGGTATAGACAATGGTTTCACCATCCCCTTAGACTTTTTTCTTTCATTCTTCACTTGTTGACATACCAGGAACTTTGATGTATATTTAACAATATCCTTCTTCATATTCTCCCACCAATAGTTCTCTCATAGATCTCGATACATCTTTGTGCTCCCTGGGTGAATAGAGAAGGTTGAGCTATGTGCGTCATTCCGAATCTCCTTCTTTATCTATGGATCAGATGATACATATAATTGTGACCCAAATCTTACAACTCCTTCCTCATTAATATTTAACTCATAGGATCCCCCACTTCTAATAGCATCCACCATTTTCAAAATTTCCACATCTTTTCTTTGATCATCCTTTATTTTCTCCATGAGGAATGGTTGAGAAATAATTTGAGAAAGGATTGATGATATTCCTCCCTTAATGATTCCCATGTACATCCTCTATAAACCTAAGAAGATTGGATCCTTCTAAATTCTCATCATTGATAAAGAAGAAGGATACTTTCTACTTAGAGCATCCACAACTTTATTTACCTTACTGGGATGGTAGTGGATTGAGTAGTTGTAATCCTTGATGAGATTTAACCATCTTTTCTGGTGCATATTAATCTCTTTTTGTGAGAATATATATTTGAGAATCTTGTGATAAGTATATATCTCATACTTATCCCCATAGAGATAATGCCACTAATTTTCAACGTAAATATCACAACTGCTAACTCCAGATCATGTGTGGGATAATTATTCTAATGAATTTTTAACTGCCTTGAGGCATTGGATATCACTTTATCATTTTTCATCAGTACACAAAATAATACTTTCTTTGAAGCATCGTTATATACCACAAAGAGTTCTCCACTTTTCGAGAGTGTGATTACTAGAGCAGTGATAAATGTATTTTTGAGCTCCTTAAAGCTTTCCTCACATTCTTGAGTCCAGAAAAACTTCACTCCCTTCCGTGTCATCTTGGTAATTGGGTTTGAAAATCCTGAGAAGTTCTTCAAAAATCATCAATAATACCCAACTAGACCAAGAAATCTACAGATCTACGTTATAGATGTTGGCCTGGGCCAATCTTGATTTCCTTTTTCTTGAAAGGGTCCATAGATACCCCTGATGATGATAACATGCCCCAAGAATGATACTTCCTCCACCCAGAACTCAAATGTACTATATTTTTCATAAATTTTCTCCCTTTACAAAGTCTTAAACATAGTATTCAAATGATCGTTATGTTCCTCCTTTCTCTTGGAGTATATCATAATATCATTAATAAAGAATACCAAAAATTTGTTGAGGTAATATATAAAGACTCTATTCATTAAATCCATGAATATTTCTGGAGAATTAGTGAGTCCAAATGGAATCACTATGAACTCATAGTGTTCATACCTCATTTGAAAGGCATTATTGAGAATATCTTCCTTCCTCACCTTTAATTGGTGATATCCCAACCGAAGGTCCACCTTAGAGAAATAACTATCCCCATATAGCTAATCGAACAAGTCATCTATATGTGGTAGGGGATACTTTTTATTTATCGCGATTTAATTGAGCTCACAATAATCGATGTAGAGATGCATTGATCCATCCTTCTTCTTGACGAAGAGGACTGGCGCACCCCATAGTGAAGCAGTCGGGTGTATGAAACCCTTATCCAGATTCTCCTGTAACTGCTTCTTTAGTTCTTCCAGCTCAATGGTGGCCATTCTATAAGGTTTCTTTGATATAGGTAGAGATATAAGAATAATATCAATTGAGAACTCAACCTCTCTATCAGGAAAAATACTAGAAAACTCTTTGGGGAATAAATCAATGTAATACCTCATGATGGGCATGTATTTGAGCATGATCATCTCATGTTTCTCAATCATTTGGGTGAGATATTCTTTCTCATAAGGTAGTAATATTCATACTTGAGATGATGATTCTGAGGGAGATTCATCTTCCTCCTTGCACTTTTAAATAATTGGAGGATGCTTTAGGATGTGAAGAGTGATCTCCCTTTTCCAAAATTTGATGTTGGATTTGTATAAAGATAGCCAATCTATGCCAAAAATAGCATTTAACTCCACCAAAGGAATTAAAACAAGATTTTATAGGAGGTTTAGTCCACAAACATTAACCAGGGAGGAGTTATGTACTTTTTATGCAATAATTTTCTTATTATCTGTTCTCACAGATAACTCAATATCCAAATTTTGAGGTGGTTTTGAATAGTTCTACTAAACTTTCAAGATATGAAAGAATGCATAGAACTAGAATCAAATAGTATTTTTTCTATTATTGAATGAATAACTAGCATACCTATCACCACATTGTTTTCCGACCCAAAATCATTAGTAGTGATAACATATTCCCTTACTTGTTTCCTTGGAGGTTGTTGTTGATTGCCTCCAACAATCCAGAGCTTAGGGAATTGATTTGAAAAATTCCCATGTTCCTTGCAGTTGAAACATTGCACTATAGGCTGAGTGTTGATCTAAACCTTCCTTTCTTACTCTACATTAGTGTAATTATTCATATCCCTTTCACAATTCTTAGTAGATGACCCATTCTTCCACATTTTAAGCATTTACTAGTTCCCTTCATACAGTTCCTAGGATTCTTCTTCCCACAATTTTGAAACATGGGATATTTGGGCTTCTTTCCATCATGGGATTTATTTGCTGATCCACCCATATTAGTCTCCATTTTTCTATTTTTTTCACTAGGACCATGAGACCACTTAGAGTATCTGATATCCATTTCAACCTTAAGGGAACAATGGAAAATATCCTCATCACTATCAAAGTCTCGAATCCCCAATTCTTTTCATAGACTTGGATTTATTCTTCTAAAGAAGTATTTCACCTTGCTTTCAGTGTTCATGAAAAAACAGATGGCGTACCTTACAAGCCATGTTAAGTTTGCTTCATATGCCTTGATAGACTCATCTTCTTTTTTTGCTGAAGTCTGAGGAATTAACTTTCCATATTGAGGCAATGGTCTCAGGGAAAATATTTATTGAAAAATATTTTCTTGAAATCTTCCCATTCCATGGAATCAATTTTCTCCTTGGACTTTGTGTTCTTGATTTGTGTCCACCACTGATCAGCTTCCCCAGCGAAATGATAGAATACCAATACAACTTTCTCTTCTTCTAAGTACTGAAGGATATAAAATATATTTTCAATGGTGTTAATCCTTTGTTCCATGAGAAGGGGATCAAAATATATACTAAACATGGGAGGTCTTTGGTGCATGAAGGTTTCAACAACAACTTTCTATTTCCTTGAAGAAAGAGGGCATTACACATGATTCATGTTATTATTCATAACTTGATACAGTTGAGCGAGTACTGTCATAAAGTTTTAAGCACATGTTCCCATCATATTTGGCATTTCATTAAGGAAATCATCACATTCCATATCACATTGATTGTTGGAATGTGTTATTATATTTCTTGACATTAGATAAGAAAAATAAAGTTCAATTAGGAGGCTTGAATACTTAGCTAATAAGCATAAAAGAAAACTTTAAAAATAAAAGGATAAACTCTTAAAGGAAAAGTATATCATAAATTGTGATTCCCTAGGTTTAGATCTAGGTTATCCATGATTTTTTTCCTAAAATATATTCTTATGGGAAATTTCTTTACTCCCTTAATAATTATTTTTAATGATCTTATGAATTTACCAAATCATATCCCCCAGGAGTGTCAAACGAGGTGTATAGTAAGACCCATTGTCGTGTACCAGGTTACGTACCCCAAGTCAAGCTCAGAACACCTTGTCAATGTTTTCACTCCTATGTACATCTGTACAAGAACCACGTCCACTTGTATTATCCATACAGAGATGTATTTTCTTGATAAACCACTTACTCTATACTTACCAAAATTTAGGGATGTTTTCTTAGGATAAGTCTTATCCCTAAGGTTCTTACTAGAGTACTCTATTCCTAGTCAAAAAAAATAAATAAACTTTTCCTATGATACCAACAACAGTGACTGTATCCTTTACCACATAATATTAAATTATTTTAATCATAATTAAACATCAAATTACAAGCTAAGGATTGTAAAGTCTAGTGTATTAGAAGACTAGGTACATAAAACTATAATCATGGGACAAAAAAAAAATTCTTTGTTTAATATTCATAAAGAGATCCTAACTTATATTGTACTCATAAATCTACATAGGATAACCTAGGGATAACATGAATAAAGGGATGAGAAAAAATACCAGTAATGGAATAAACATAAGAATAAAGCTTAGTGCATGGGTTAGAAAGAATAACATAATGATATAAAAAGGTATGAAACATGATTAAACATAAGGAATCATAATATGCAGAACATGGGAACATATAATAATGGAATCATAGTAATGTGTAAGAAATATAAAACATGACTTTAGCATGATTCAAATATCATTTCACATAGAAGATCACGATTCAAGGCTTATTGCACATAAAGGAGCATGAGTCAAGGATAAACACCAAGACCATTGCACATAAAGTCTCCTGAGACTAAAATTTATCCAATTCATTAGAGTTATATATGGGTGCACTAATAATAACATGTTCATGAATATTCTTTCCATATAAAGAATCATACATAAGTAATCAAACATAACATAAGGGTTACCCATGAAAATAATTGGGTATCATAATCATGTCAAAAGCATAATAAATGGGCGTATCATAAAATTTTCCAAGAAAGAAAGGAATTAAATCATACATGGAAATTAATAAAGGAATATAGGTATATATAATGATAATTGATGTTAAACTAAATTGAAAAGAGTGTTTAAGAAACTTTAGAGATAAAACATTTTAGTACGGTCTGAGGGAAAACATTCAAGATTCTTTAAAATAGAAAAGATATAATTGTTTGTATAAAACCAGAATTAAACCGAGATAGTTTTTCATGATAAAAATGAGTGATTTTAGATAAATAAAGGTGTATTAAAATAGATTATGGATCACACTTTAAAATGGGAAAGAATTCTGGAGTTCCCTTAAACCGGTCTTTCTTATCAGGAAGAATTGATTAGGGAACCTTTTAAAAACATGTATATCCCCAAAAAGAAGGATGAATGGATCCTGATACATGAGTTTGGAATATATAAAAATCATTGAGAATATTTACATAAGAATAAAATAGAACTTGATTTGGGTAAAAATAGATAATTAATAACTCAAAGGAATAATGGAGGTTTGGGTAGAATCGCATACCTTATGTCCGAAACGATTTTTCACTTGATATTAATGTCATGAATAATTAAACTTGATTAATTAATTAATAAATACAGAACAATTTATACATTTATTTTATTTGGTACAATTTATTAAGTTCATCTATGACCCTTTTTGTAGGTTATGAAATTCAATTTCATCGTTTGGGAGCGTTGATTTCCTTAGTTTCTATTATCAGTTTACTTGTATATGAGTATGGAAAATTTTGTAGAATGAGGATAGTTGTCCTAAAATGAACTTATATATTATTAATGGACTTATATAATATTAAAATACCATTTTTTTCATAAGTGATGATGGTTCATTATATAAATCATTAATGATAAACGCTTGAATTATTTTGAGCGTTTTTTCTCACAATGAACCTGTTTTGTTTTATAAATTAACAATATCTGTAAAAAATGATTAAATAACATTAAATAGGATATATTAAATATATAATAATCTTTTTCAACCATAAAAATGGTTTCATGACCATAATTGAATATGGTAGTAGAAATTTTAAATCCTTCATCCTTGAATGTGATAAATTAACAAATCTCGGATGGTGTTTTCATTTCAAGTATAAAAGGAGAGGAAACGAGAGATGATGATGAATTATTACATTAAAATAAAAACATTCTTGTATATTTAAGTTATTGGGATTTTAATACCTTTTGGATGATGATATGTGAGTAAATAAAAGAAAGTTAAGGAACTTGAAAAGAAATTGAAAGAAAACAGAAGAGGGTTTTACCGCTTGATTCCTTCCTCTTGTGAGCCTCCTTAAGGGATTGGTTTTTGATCTTTTGTTAAAAAAAAAGATTTGATATGTGGGGAGTAGGTTTGGGAAGATTTTTGGGAAGAATATATACAAGGATCAAGGCTTGAGAGGTGTTAATAGAAGAGGGGGCAAGATATGGTATTTATAGTGGAGGAGTGGGGGTGTTTTCTCATTATTTTGTTCAATATTTTATTATTTTTCTCAAGAAAAGAAATAATGATGATTCTTGAGACTAAATACAGTAATATTTTCATGTTAACTCGAAAAAATAGTCACTTAAATCATCCATGACTTAATCATGACTCAAAAAATCATTTATTTACATATACTGTAAATTAGCATATTTCACTATTCACTAAAAATTCAAGTATTTTTGAAAAATACCAAAAATTAACCTTAACCATTTTTTGATGTGTATAATTAAAAAATGAACTTAATTTAAAAAAAATAAGTTTCTAAATATGAGAAATTTAATTTTTAATTGAAATTATAATTTACTTGAAAAATACAAATTTTAAAATTAAAACTGCTTTTCTAACAGTTTGAAAAATTATTTAAGGTATCATAAAATTATCTTATAATCATAAAAAAATATTATATTATGGATAAATTTTATGAAAATAATTTTTCTTTTAATTTATCAAATTAATCATAAAATTGTGATTAAATATACATGACTTACAAAAAAACCAACACTTAATTTTAAAAAATTTATTTACTTATACTATGATATAATTATATCATATTGAATCTTATAAGATAGTTAAATTTTATTTATACCTTCATTAGTGATCTTAATATTACATTTACTGGTTTATTATTCATAAGGGTCACATTACTATTCCAAAGGTCAAGTTACGATTTCATCGGTATCTGTTTCTTAACTTCTAGAGACACCTTTTATTTCACTCATTATTCATTTATAAAGTCTGTATTGTGTTCTATATGTAATCATATGTGATTATACTATAAGACATAATTATAAGAAGATAAATCCATTGATAAAACATTGTGTCCTTACACTACTGGACCTGATTTTCCATACGAAAGGGTAGAAGCAGGTTTGCCCGACCCAAAATGGGTCTGGGTAGGCCTGCCTCTGCTAGAATACCCCTACATGGGGATTGTTAGGCCCAAATGAGCCAGTGGGGCTATGACCTAGTCCACTAAGGGCCGTGGTTGGGTTTTTCAGGCATAGTTGATATTTATAATTTTAAATAAATAAATTTGATTAATTTAATTTTGGTTTAAAATTTTAAGAATCTAAAACATTAATTTAATTTGAGTATTAAATTAAATTAATGGTTTGAATTTAATTTTTTTATTTAAAATTAAATTAAAACTGGAACTGATAAAATAAATTATTTGGATTTATTTAAATTCATTTAATTTATTGAAAGACCCTCATATTTTTTAAATTTATCGCAATTTAATTTTTATTACGCATATAATTTTTATACCGACTGGTCTTGAGCACATTGACCGAACCCGTGCAAGTATCGTTTTTAGTTATTTAATTATTTATCTATTATGTGCAATGATTGTAATAACTAAGTAGTTAAATGAAGATCTGTGCATAATCTTATTTTAATTCAAATATGTATAAGGGTCTGTGTGTCCATTTCACCTATTGTACATTTCACCCCTAAACCCCCTCACTTGCGAGCAAGTATATTTGTATTTAGATGATAATATTAAAAGACGTAGACCTCGCCAAGTTGAGGCGGTAATCTAAATGAGAAGTGAGTACATTTCACTGGGGGTGAGTTGCAAAATGAGTTCAGAGTCAACTGAGGTATGTGACCCCTTAGGTCAAGATTGATCTGTTATGAATCAATCATAAATAGATTATTAAGACCAGTTAGATTGAATGTTTTTCTTTTGTGAATCATTTATTTTTTTATTCTAGTGCATGATTATTTCTTGATCACAAAAAAATAACAAACAAGATAAAATTCATAAAGAAGTGACTTATGTTTTTCAATTAATGTTCAGTTGTGAGCGCGAAGAAATAAATGAAAAATATTAATATAAATGGATTACATTCATTGAGAGAAAAATAAAAAACCCTCAAAGAAATATTAAGTCTATACCACCTTCCATTATTCAAATTTGGACAAAACCAGGTGTTCGAGGTGCTTGTCATGCCATAGCTGAAGGTGCCTCTTACTACTAGGGAGTTCTTATGATATTAGTGGGTTGAAATAAATAAAATGATAGTAAGGATTATCCATAACTAACTTTCTATCATTTTAGAGGCAAGTGTTTAGAAAATCAAGTTTATGATTTTAGAAGTTGGGACTTCACTCAGCAGATCAAAGAGCTGTGAGTTAATGCGGTTGTCCAGCCAAAAGCCTACGTTGAACTCTCTGATTAGTGGCCTATCCATAACTTATAGACTATGAGGTGAGGATCAAGGATCCTTGACACCATAATAATCAATAAATAGTGTATTCCAATTCTAGTACAGTGGGTTCCTAGATTTTGATAAAAAAGTGGGGGACATTTTATGATATAATTAATCAATAATGTCTAAATTGATAATCAAGATAAAAATTACAATCTGCTAGAATTTTATTTTTTGTAGAAAATGGAAATAAATACCACAAGAAACGCTGTGATAATATTAGAAAAAGAAAATGTCCCCACTGTCATGAGTTTCCAAGTGTAGTAAAGGCACTTGTTCACAATACTACGATACAGGAAAATCAAGGTGCTATTGTCCTCTATACTTGTTAAGCTACCTTGAGAAGCATGTGTGTAAAAATTTATTGCAAGAGACTCATATGAAGAGCATATTATGGTTATGTTATTATGCTATCATCAATGTATGATGTTAGTTTCAGTCACTACATCATGACATAGATGATGTAACATATAGTTTCATCTCTAAGAAGTCTGCAAGGAGAAAGTGAAGCAAGATATGAATAAGATGATTATTACAGTAGCATGTATAAAGAGAAATATAGATCATGATATTTTAAGGCATCTCATTACTATACCCAATTACTCTAATTTCATTTAAGATAAAAAATGAACAAGATCAAGTAAATGCTTCATTACCTTTAAGGTAAGGTTTTCCAAGTAAATAAGAATATTAAAAAAAACATAATATTTAATTATTATGGAAAAAATTGAAAGAAAAGATGAAAATGACAATGACAAATAATTCCAAAGGAACATTCACAATGTCCTTCAATAAAAGAGGTATTAATAGGAAGTTATTTTCATTGCATATCATAAAATAATTTTATAGAAGTTTAAATATAATAAACTAAATCAACGAAGCAAATACCCACTTATTCTTTTGGTATATTCATTAATATAAAATTTGTCACGACCACCTACCCCCAAAGTGTACCCCTCCTAGGCTAGAAATGTGACAAGAGATATAATGACCCATGAGTCCCGCCTTCAGTAGGATCCAGTTTGGTGACTAGCATCGATATCGAGGGTATAGTAAACACACAAATGGGAGGCATTGCCCTCTAAGAGAACACATGAAAAAGAGATAGATAAGATAGACACCAACCAACTCCTTCTTAGACTAAAATATAAAATAAAACCCAAGTAAACACATGTAATTTCATGCAAAGACTACTACAACTAAAAGGAAAAAACTGCAAGTAACAAAAGAAAGTTAAAAGGCAGCGACCATGAAGCCCGAATAGCTCATACAAAACCCTGAGTGAATAGTAACCGACCCAATATCCAACATACTCCAAGTTACTTAAAAAATAGTTTATATAACACAGGGTGAGTAGAATAGTATACTCAATAGTATCCTACTCAAATCCTCTCATGCAAAAGTAAATAAATCATGCTAAAGCACACTGAACGACAAGTGAAACTAACTCATCACATAAACATGTATACT
This sequence comes from Viscum album, assembly GCA_963277665.1. NCBI lineage: Eukaryota > Viridiplantae > Streptophyta > Magnoliopsida > Santalales > Viscaceae > Viscum > Viscum album. Next base: position 1,764,457,556 of record OY728121.1, on the reverse strand, counting down.
ATGTTCCCAGCCTTACCATGGATACTATCACCAAGTATTTCATACAAGAGTATATAATATAATAAATAATATCAAGGGTACCCTACTACCACTTCCCCACTGGTTTTTCTCTTTTCCCTAACATCGCACATCCTGAGCCTCTCTCTCCAAAAAGGCTAGGCTAAAGACACCTGGGTGAAGGACCACAATATGCACCTCATGAAACACAAACTACCGCGTCCACATACCCAAAAGCAACCAGGTAGTTTTCAGGATCCATCATAATCTGTATAATGTATACCATACATTGAGTATTATACCTCAAGCCATTACAACCCATACACCGAGTAAGGATCCTCAAGACACCACAACCTATACGCGTCATGCCTATAGTATTCATTAGGAAACTATATCTAGGATATATGTGTGTGAAATAACCACAATCCAATACAACCCTATACACACATATATGGGGAAAACTAATCACTGTGCATACCAGCACAATTAACTACCAAGAGAAGAGAGCAGGGCCAAAGGGGGTAGTCAGCCATCCATCCTCCCACCAGGATGTTCGGGAAAACACCCCCAGGTATAAAAATACCTGGGGTGTCAGTTTCCCTAACCAATAGGGTGGAGTAGAATATAGAAACAAAAAAATAACATGGTATAATATATATCACAACCAACCTATGGAAAAACCTAGTCTTAAACTCAACTGCACCTAACATCTCTCGGACTCCCGACTGCCACTACTCTGACTAGATATCCTATAAGCACACAACCATTTAAAGAGATATATTAAGTTACATTTTCCATTTTTTTCAGTTTCACTTTATTTTAATTAATTATTTAAACATTAATTAGCCATTAACATTTCCACATTACATTATATTAGCATCACAACAAAGTTCCATTCCCTTCAGGCATAACCAAACCGAGTCCACAGTTCCTCAAAAATATAACCTCAACATTACATCCCAGAAATATCCAACCCTATGGGTTCAAAATCATTTATTAAATCATTTAACAAAATTACCATTTTTTCATAATTCTAGGTATCCTAAGAAAACATTATAAGCTAACAAACACAAGGGGCTCCACACAGTGAGTAGATGAACTACCTATCAAGTCTTTTCCACCTATAGTAGGAGCACAGACCCATCCGTCCTCAAGATGCTAAACATGAAAAGCACATGGCATACCCCATGTGTCTGCCTCTTTTGTAAGGAGGGTAATCAATACCATCTGCCTCAAGCATTGGGGAAAGTAAAGCTAATAAACAAACAACAGGTTCAACAAGCATCCAACATTCATATCAACGGATAAGCCTGAATTCAACCCATTCCACCATCTCTGGTGTCCTCCCCAATACCCATATGCATAAACTGATGAATCTCACCACTCTAGGTTTCCACTGCCACCACAACCACTGGTCCTCCCTGCCCCCCCATACCAAACCATAATAACAACAACCAAATTCGTTAACATGACTCTATATATTTAGATAATTAATTATAAATTAATTCTAGCTTTACATTCTTTACCAATTTCCATTAAAAATAAAATGCTAAACAAGAAATTCATAGATATCACACTATCTATAAAATCAAGTGGTAATAACATCATTAAGCAATTGAGACCAATTCTTTAATCTGGTTCAAATATTTATTATTTCAATTTCATTATGATCCAGTGGATAAAGAATACTAACTCTATAATTGTGCATTAGTAAAATAGATAAGCTATGAATTCATTACCTCACAAGGATTTAAATGTTCTTTGCACGAGAACATGCCAACACAATGGATCACGATCACCTCTCCTGCAATGACTACATCCACCCGAGGATGCTATGAAAAAACCACATCAACCAAAACCCAAGAAAGCTCCATTAGAAATATAGAGATCACATTACATAACATGGAAAGGATAATGGGAGGAAACAAATCAAGGAACCCATAAGTTGGTGGTAGAACATACCTTATATCAAAGATGGATTGACACTTCCTGGTTGCACCAAAACAGGGGTGCACATGCAGCATAAAAACTCCAAGGGGAACACGATCCAAGGATTATAGTTTGATCGCACGAATCCTATGGGAAGAAAGGTTTAGGTGTATCATACCAGGGAAAAACAGAAGTAAGAACAAGGTGGAAGGTATCTTGGCCTTTTGAAAATATAAACAAAGTAGTAGTTTAGATACAAATTAGATTTTCCATTAAAAGAGGATCTATCAAGACTATGAAGTTTGACCAAGTAAAGTCACCCAGACACTTAGGAATATTAAGATAGGATTTATGGGATTTTAATCAGCCTTAAATCCCTTAAAATAAGGCTTTGAATGTATTTTGCATCAAAGATAACATCAAATGGGTGAAATTGTAGGAAGCTGGAAACACTGTATACCTACCGATGGCTAGAAACACTATAACACCTACCGATAGATGACCTATCGACCTAGAAACACTGTAGAACCTACCAATAGATGAATTACCAACTTGTAAACACTATAGAACCTACTGATATATGGAAACACTGTAGCACCTATCGATAGATGACCTATCGACAATTGGAAACACTGTAGCGCCTACCGATAGATGACCTACTGATAGTTAGAAACACTATAGCACCTATCGAAAGATAACCTGCCGAAAACTGGAAACACTATAACACCTATCGATAGATGACCTACCAATAGCTGGAAACACTGTATCACCTACCAATAGATGACCTACTGACAGCTGGAAACATAGTTCACAGAACTGGAAATTTTTCAAAGTGTTGGGAATAAGTCACCAATGACCTCTTAGAACACCTCAAACACCAGATTTTCACAAAGGAATAGACTGCAGAGGTCTGAGACATTACATAAGATTCCTCTCAAAAAATTCTCATCCTCAAGAATCCAAAACCAACCTAGAGAGGAAATAGAAAAGGGGTTGTCAGAACATTCAACCCATGAGATAACTCTTAAGGATCTCGCCACCATAGGGGATCAACCTCTTCATAAAAAGAATAATGTGAAACCACATGAAAACCAAAAATATCTCTTAAACAATCTATCAATGGATATACCTCTCAAAAGAGAGAAAACCACAAAAAGAAACAATAGAAATCCATCTCATAAACGAAAAGGGTCTACAAACACAAAAGGAACAACTTTACAAGAGAATAACTAAACATGAAACAACTCAGGGTACCAAGCATGTATCTACGACTCAAATTCACAAGTACTCTCCTTCACACCACAATTCCACCATAAAACATAAACCAAGGGGATAGAATTCCCATGAAACATCTCCTTACGGTCCTAGATCTCTACAGGCCGCTCCTCGAAGGTCACATCATCATCAACCTTAATATCACCCCAATCGATGATGTGAGAGTCGTCATGAAGATATCGATGGAGCTGCAACATGTGAAAAAAATCATGTATCCTGATCATCTATGGGGGAAGTGCTACCCGATATTCCATAGCTCCAACATGATCCAACACTTAATAAGGTTCAACAAACAAGGTAGAAAGCTTACTCACATGACCAATCCTTCACTGCCTATGACGGGGAGTCACCTTCAGAAACACATGTTCCCAAATGTCAAACTCTAGAGGTATCCTCCTATGACCGACATATGACTTATGATGATCTTTCACTTCCTTCATCCTCTCACAAATCACCTGAACCATCTCTATCTTATTCTATACTAGTTCCAGCCTGAGAATTGCTGACTCTCTGACCCCATTCCAGCACAACGGAGAATAGAAAGGTTAGCCATTCAAGGCTTCAAAGGACACCATACCGATGGTGGAGTGAAAACTATTATTGTAAGTGAACTCTACCAAGGGTGAGTTCCTCATCCATGAACTTCCAGAATCCAAGACATAAGAGCACAACATGTCTTCAAGAGTCTAGATGGTTCGCTCTATATGACCGTCCATCTACGGATGAAAAGTAGTGTTAAGGTATAACTGATAACCAAAGCATGATTGATACCTCTCCACAATTTGGAGGTAAAATGAGGATCTTGATTGGAAATGATCATCGTTGGGACTATGTGGAGTCTCACCACCTCCAGAAATTGCCTTGAAAAAATATCCACTGAGATTGACTCCTTGATCACTATAAAGTGGGATGATTTTGTCAAATGATCCACTACCACCCATATTGCATCCCTAAGATCGAGGTAAACTAATAAGAAAGTCTATCGAGATGCCCTACCACTTCCATTTAAGAATATATAATGGCTATAAAAAACCACCAGGAACATGGTGCTCGACCTTCACCTTCTAGCAGACCAAGCATCAAGACACAAACTTCGCAACTACATGCTTCAACCCAGGCCCCCAAAACTGACTCCTCAAAGCTCGGTACATATTTGTCATGCTAGGATGTAATGATAAGGGTGAACTATGGAACTCTATAAGAACCATACACATCTCCAAAGGAACAAAAATACTTCCTTGAAACAACACCTGGTATTGTTTATCCTCAGACCAACCACTAGGGGCCTCGCTATAAACAAATCAGTCTCTCTATACCTTGACCTCAAGATCCCCCAACTAGGACTCTTCCACCTACTCCACCAAAGATGACTGCATCATCATCTAAATAATACAACCTATACCCCAACTTCTCCCATATCTATATGTAATGCTGAATGTTCTTCCATCACTCTCTAGGAATCACCTGATTCACACACTGCATCGCTACGTGGCTTCCTGCTCAGTGAATCGACTACAACATTCCCGTTTCCAGGTGTATAAAAAATTTAAAAGTCATAATATTGTATGAACTCCATCCACCGATGTGATTGCAAGTTCAAGTCACACTGTGAGAAAACATACTTAGGCTCTTATGGTCGGTGAAGACCACAAAATGCTCGCCAATGAGGTAATGTCTCTATAATTCAGGGCAAACACTACTGCCACTAACTTGAGATCATGGGAGACATAGTTATACTGATGGGGAAATAACTAATAGGACACATAAGAAAAGACAGATATCCATTGCATTAGAACACAGCCTAACCCCATACATAAAACATCACAGAAAACCTCAAATTGAACTCCTTATGCTGGAAGAAAAAGAACCGGGGCACTGACAAACTTTTTCTTCAGATACTCAAAAGCTTCCTAACACTGATAAGTACACAGGAATGCCTGATCCTTTATAGTTAACACTTTCAAAGGAGTCTCAAACTGAGATAAATTGGCTATGAACCTCCTGTAATAGCCTACAAGACCAAGGAAACTTCACACCTCTGCCATTGTCTTGGGGTCTTCCCAAGACACAACTGTTTCTATCTTTAACAGATCCATAGATAATCCCTTTTGGGACACAACATGACCCAAGAAAAGGACTTATAGAGCCCAAAACTTGCACTTAGACAACATCCCAAACAGATGCTATTGAAGAAGAACTCCCAAAATAGCATGAAGATGATCTGCATGCTCCTCCTCATACATGGAGTACACAAGGATGTTGTCGATGAATACCACCATGAACTTATCTAGGAACTCATGAAAAATAGTGTTCATTAACCCCATGAACATAGCTGGATAATTCATCACACCAAACAACATCACCATGAACATGTAATGCCCATGAAGATAATAAAAAGTAGTCTTTGGGATATCCTCATCCTTCACACACTCTCAAAATTAAATTTTTATTATCAAACAATTTTAAGGGAAAAGTGAGAAACCAAAAGTTCAAGCACAAAAAGAGAACAACGAGCCATTAAAATTAAATTGCACCCTACCAGTTTTAATCTCCCTAAAAAGTTTCCACAAGATGGTGTTTTAATGAGTGTCTGGTTCCTCCATCAGAAGATCTTCAAACCTTAATACTAGCTTTCCCCCAAGACTAGATATAATCCTATATTATTATCTTCCCTATATTGAATCCTCATATTAAAATCAGATCCTTCTTATCAATACATATGCTTTTATCCTCATTGGGAGGCATCCTTAGAGACCTTACCATCATTCTTCCAACCTCTGCATTAGGATCATTAATTATTAGGACCGTTTCAACCATTAACACTTCTGAGCTCATAAGAGATTCTAAAGGATGTTCGAGCATGGAATCAGATTCCTACTATTCTGTCTCACACTACTGGCCAGAAGGGAGAGCATCATCCTTCACCAGCACCACATCCTTATATTTTTGTAGTTCCTCCCCTTGAAGATCCTCTAACATCATGTCTAAATCTCCATGGAGGGGTCTCTAAGCCTTTTGAAATACCCTTTGCCAATGCGCCAAGCTCTGGGGACCCGGTTCCTCTTACTTACTGACCCTCCCTGCCTTCCATTATCTGGAACTTGAGTTCCTTTGATTTACCACCTTTTTGGATAATAGTGTCTCCATTGGCCTAGGAATATGTGAATAGTCTTTTCAACCTTTTGGTTTCTGCTTCTAGGTAATAATGCAGCTCCCCGGGTCCCTATTTTCCTTATTTCCTTTCTTCCTCATTATACTATGAAGGACTTTATTGGACCCCCTATAATATTGTCATCCGAGGGCTATCCTTCACCACCAAACTTGACTTATGAGGGACAAATGGTGTTGTATTCAATACCTCCATCATTACTGAAACTACTAAATTAGTTGTTTAAGTTGAGACAGGCCAAGGTCCTCTTCATATTGGTTCCCTGTTTGGTATTCAACTGCCTATTTTCACCATGCATTGGCTTCTCCCACTTCTGAACATACACAAAATTTCCCTCTCCAGTTGGTTGTATCACCCTTTTAGTGTTGTTACAACTTCTTGCACACATATCCATAACACAGGTGCATGAAGTTGGAATCACATTGCCCTTAGAATTTAGAACATCAGCTCCAATAGATTCACCCAAAGATTGATCATTAAAATTGTGCATATCCAAAGTTAATTCTACCATTTCACTATCCTGTGCACCCCCTGTAATTGTACTGTTTCCAGGGGGACTTGAAAAATATCTCCTTAGCCTGTTAAAAAAAATAGATACACTTAGATTAGGAGGTAATACCTTAAATTTCTTTTGCTTCACTGCATCACCCCAACCTATAGTGCCAAAAAACTTTCTAGGAACTCAACTAGATCCTTCATAACCATCAACAAACCTGTCATCAACCATATCCATAAGCTTACCACAATCACCAAGAAAACCACCCGGGGCCCTGTTTTCCTGAGCACTCTGTCCAAGAAAAACCTCATAGACTTTAGACCCCGAGACCTTTCCAATGCCTCATACATCCACACCCTTCTTCATCTCGAGGTTCTTTAACCCCCACCTACAAGTTTCCATTGTGTTTCTAAATATCTTATAGAGGGAACAAAAATTTACCCAGGATTCATAAACAATAGTCTGTATGCATTGAAATTCTTCAACCACTAAAATCCACACATACTCAGTAGGATATCTTGATGCATCAACTTCCACACAGATCCTCAGATTAATAGGGTTGCTAACAGAATGAGTTCTACTATCAGAACATAAGAATCTACCAACAATATTCCCTAATATTATAATGATTGAAGGGTTCTAAAATGGTAAAGGGAGTTTAGGAAATCTAACCCATGTTTCCATTGATGGGGATTCACGCTTCATATGGAAGTTGTAAGACCATAGAAAGAGGTAGAACCGAGATCCATTGAAGCTATGTTGAGCACTGGACGATGCTTTGATTAGGTCTTCCTCCAATGAGAACTGAACCATGATGTGTATATTATTGAGCAAACCCACCATAGCCCTTTCATGTAAATCCCAAGACGTGAAGACGAACCTATCAAAAGAATTGACCAAAGGTTGTCCATGCTTAAATCAAGTGATCAGGGTCAGATTTAGGAGTTATGAGACCTCATTGAATTCTATAGTTGAAATCAAAAGACTAGGGATACAATTGAAAAGATCAAGGAACTTAGGGAATATAGGGATTTGGGGAAATAGGGGGAGAATTTTGGGATTGGAAAACAAAGTGAAAGGGGTATACACCACTCCCTTGAAAGACGATGAAGGATCCTCCCCTGCCAGTGGGGGAGGGGCCAACACGTTGGTCACTACCATCAAAGATCTAGAGCAGGCATCACATCACCCTCAAGATCTCCCCGTCATTCTATCAACTCACCACCTCATCCATCACACACATTTGATGATATCCTGACCGCAAGTAGATCTTTGAGAACCAACTTTAACCCTTCAGTTGATCGAATAAATCATCAATACGTGGAAGAGTATAGTGGTTTTTAACTGTCACTTTGTTTAAGTGATGATAATCAACATACAACTACAAACTACCATCATCCTTATTCACTAAAAAAACTGGTGCACCCCACAATGACACACTTGGAAGAAAAAAAACACACTAGAATAAACCATCAAGATGTATACATAGATCTCTCAACTCAGAAGGCACCATACTATATGGATACATTGATATAGGAGACACGTCTAACTGTATCTCGATCTTGAACTTGATCTCCCTTTGAGGGGGTAACACTATAATCTCTTATGTAAAGACATCAAGGTACTCTTCTATGACCCTAGGAAATGCCAATTTCTCAACCTCTGACGAACTCAGCATCAACTCATCCATCAGTATGATAAGGGTAGAACACACCTCTAACCCATATGAGGGTCTCGCTCGCCAAAAACATCACCGGCTCTCCATCACCATTGAAGAACACCAACTACCTCCTGAAGCAATCCATGATAGCCTATAATGAATACAACCAATCCATGATACAGATGAAAACATATGGTTTTATTTGTAAACATAGGAATCTCACCAAGAGTGGTGATACCCCAGCACTAGATCACAGTCTCTACATACTTCAAACAAGTCAGTTCAACCTCCAACTGGTGTAGTCAACACCAAGGGAACTGGAACCCTTATACCTCAAGTCTCAAAGCATGGACAAGGATAGGTGATATGAAGGAGTGTGTTTCTCATGAATCAAAAAAGGCACGAACCCAAGTAGAAACAAAGAAAAGGTCACCTTGAATGACATCTCGCTCACCTAGTGCTGGTAACACTAATGCATGAATCTAACCACGAGCAACTCCATGGAATCCCTAACCCTGCTGGAAACCACCTCCATGGATAAAATCTACTCTATGAGGAAGAGGAGTGTCTTGGGGCTGTCCTCTGCCTACCCCATCTCCTCTCTGCTGATCCAAAACTGGTGCAACCTACTACTATTACCTCGACTGGAACTGACTCAATAGAGGAACCTGAAGCGGAACACCTAATGCATAATGAATTCTCAGAAAGGTTGTACACTCTCACTGCTGATGAAATTGGTCTCCACAATAAAAAAATGCATGACCCCTTAGCATAATATTGAGAGTTGCTGCCCCCATAGAAACGAGACATTGAGGGATGGGACCTACCCCCAACCAAATGAAAACTCTTCTATCCTAAAAACTGAGAACCCTAGACCATACATCTACTTCACGAGGAATCTTGAAAACACCCCTCTCATAATGATTAGATTTTGGATAACGTCCTCTCGATGACCTCTACCCTCACCAACACCTCAAGATACGTCTTCATCATAAATAGGGTGACCTGGTGCTGGATCTCTGGAAGAAAAGACTCTTTGAAATGCATCACCTTAGAATCCTCATCTAGAAATAGGTCCAAATCATATCATATAAGGTTCCTAAAATGGATCCTGAACTCTGACACACTAGAGCTTCCCTGCTAAAGGGTAAGCAGCTCCTGGTGACTAGCGGCCTTCACAGTTGAAGAAAGAAACTCGACTTTGAACTGGTTTCGAAACTCCTCCCATGAGACTACCGAACCCTCGCGATATATGAGGAACAAGAATCACCACTCCCTCATTGATCCATGTACCATTGTCACAAACAACGATACCCAATGCTCATTCTGAGCACGAATCAAACTGAAAGCTATCTCAAAATTCTCCAACTAGTCTTCTGTGACTGTATATGAAACGAATACCTTGTACTTATATAGACTTTAGGGCTGAAATTATTAGAGTTTCCCCCTCTAAGTGTCTTAGTCATCAACCTCTACCCTGTGGTGATTTACTAGAGCAACCTATTGAACATATTCCATGCAAACCTAATGAGGACGCCGACCTAGGCCATACCTACAAATGATCATACAATTAGAGCTCCTAAACTTGGAATATGGAATACTTTAACATTAATTAATTGTTTTCTTTTATTCATTTTAGGTTAACCTATCCCAAAGTCTACCCATTCAAACACAGGTGTAAATAAGAACGATGCATGATCTTTTCCTAGGTCTCTACCATGAAACTAGAATAACTTCATTTAGTATCCACTATAAACTTAAAGGTCTATGAATCAGATCATAGGGGGCCCTAAATACCTATATCTTAGCTGGTCTCCAATGTTTATAGTGATGGATAAACTTATATGACACAATTTCCCTACTAACCCATGGAACCCCACCCATGCCTAACTCTAAACTCCATCCTATCCCTCAACCAGAGATCTGATACCACTCTGTCACGACCCCCTCCCCACAAAGTGTACCCCTTAGGGGTCATAAATGTGAGCAGTGAGATAATGTCCTCTGATTCTCACCTCTAGCAGGCCTTGTGTTGATGACTAGCACTAAGGGTATAGTAAACACACAAATGGGAGGCATTACCCTCTAAGAGAACACATGCAGAAGAGAGAGAGATAAGATAAACACTAATAAAATTCTGATCAGACTACAATATAAAATAAAAACCAAGTAAACATATGTAATGTCATGAAAAAACTACTACAACTGAAAGGAAAAAACTGCAAGTACCAAAAGAAAGTAAAATGGTAGCAACCACAAAGCTTGAATAGCTCCTGCAAAACCCCGGGCTAGTATTAACCAGCCTGATCTAAAACCTTCTCCAAGTGACCTAAAAAAATTTTATATAACTTTGGGTGAGTATAACAATATACTCAGTAGGATCCTCCCTAGAGCCTCTCGTAAAAAATTAAAGAAAGAATGCTAATAAATAGTGAACAACAAGTGAAACTAACTCGTCACCTAAATAGGTATACTATGTTCCAAGCCTCACCATGGATACTCTCACTAAGTATCACATACAATATTATATAATATAATAAAGAATATCAAGGGTACCCCGCTACCACTTCCCCACTAGTTTTCCTCTTTTCCCCAATGTCGCAGGTCCTCAGACTCTCTCTCCAAAAAGGCTAGCCCAAAGACACCTGGGTGAAGCACCACATCATGCAAATCATGAAACAAAAACCACCACATACACATACCCAAAAGTAACCTGGTATTCTCCAGGATCCACAAAATCCTGTATAACATATATCAAAAATAAGGTATTATACCTCAAGCCATTATAGTCCATACACCGAGTAAGGATCCTCAAGCCATCACAACCTATACATGTAATTTCTATAGTAGCCATTAAGAAACTATATCCCAGATATATGTGTGTGAAATAACCACAATACATTACATCCCTCTATACATATCTATGGGGAAAACTAACCACCATACATACCAGCACAAGTAACTACCAAGAGAAGAGAGCGGGGACAAAGGGGGTAGTCATCCATACATACTCCCACCCAGATGTTAGGGAAAACACCTCCTAGGGTTCAGAATCCTCGGGGTGTTAGTTTCCCTAACCGAAAAAGTGGAGTAGCTTATAGAAACACAAAAAGTACATGGTATAATATTTATCAGAACCACACTATAGAAAAAACAAAGTATTAGACTCAACTGTAGTTAACGTCTCTCGGACTCCCGACTTCCACTACTAAGACTAGATATCCTATAAGCACACAACCATTTAAAGAGATATATTAAGTTACTTTATCCCTTTTTATCAATTTCACTTTATGTTAATTAATTATTTAATCATTAATTAACCGCTTCGGTGGTGGCGTAGTGGTGCAGGGTCGAGGGCCATAACAACGATGTTCGGTGAGGTCTGGGGTTCGATTCCTAGGAGCCCGCTCTTGGGGGAATTTACATCTCCCATGTACCACTCATCTTGCCGGGTCACCCGGTGTCTCACCGGGTGGGAAGAATGGGGGCACTTCACCTGGATGACGACTTGCTGTGACAAACCATCGCTGATCGATGTGTTACCCCGTGGGACGCAATTTCATCTCGGCTGACAATGGATCCTCCCCGGCTGGGGCATCCCCAGATGATCTCTTCGTGGGGAGGGGGGTTCTTGAGTGTGGAGGGTTCGAAAAGGAAAATCTCAGGAATTCCCTTTTAGTAATGAACCACTAACATTTCCACTTTATATTATATTAGCATCACAACAAAGTTCCATGCCCTCCAGGCATAACCAAATGAGTCCATGGTTCCTCAGAAATATAACCTCAGCATTGAATCCCAGCAAGCTTCAACCCCATGTGTTCAAAAATCATTTATTCAATCATTTAACAACATTACAATTTTTCCATAATTCTAGGTATTTTAAGAAAACATTATAAGCTACCAAGCACAAGGGGCTCAACACGGTGAGTAGATGAACTACCCATCAAGTCTTTTTCACCTATAGTAGAAGTGTAAACCCATCCATCATCAAGAAGCTAAACACAGAAAGCATGTGGCATACCCCACATGTATTCGACTCTTTTGGAAGGAGGGTAAGCAAGACTAGCTACCTCAAGCAGCGGGGAAAGTAAATTAGATAAACAAACAACAGGTTAAACGAGAATATAACATTCATATCAATGGATAAGCCTAACTTTAACCCATTCCATCATATCTGGTGTCCTCCCCGACACCCATATGCATAAAATGATGCATCTTGACACTCTAGGAATCAACTGCTACCACAACCATCGGGCCTCCCTACCCCCACATACCACAACAACGCACTAGGTTTATCCATCATAGGCTCACACTACAACACAAGCAGTAGGAAACAAAAAACATAGTAATTGGGCTCTTGGCCCAAAACGAGGCATTCAACCTTCACACAAAATGAGCAATCACATCTCTAAAGCATAAGGTGACAGGCCTTTACAAGAAAGAAGGTAACTTAGAACCATAAAAGGAATTATCCTTATTACACAACCAGTTCTTTATTCCATATTGAATTAAGTAATTAAATTAAACATGCATAACTACATCCATTTGATTATCACCAAATTACAACAAAAACAACTAGATTTATTAACATGACTATTTATATTTAGCCAATTAATTATAAATTAATTATAGATTTATGTTATTTACCAATTTCCATCAAGAATGAAATGCTAAACAAGAAAATCATAGATATCAAACTATCTAGAAAATCAAGAGGCAATAACATTGTTAAGAAATTGATACCAATTCTTTAATCCAGATCAAATCTTTATTATGTCAAATTCATTGTGATCCAATGTATAAGGCATGATAACTATACAATTGCACATAATTAAAATAAAGAATCCACAAATCCTCTACCGCACAAGGATTCTGAAATTCTTTGCACGATAATGGGCCAATACAATGGATCACAATCACCTCTCCCACAATATCTTCATCCACCTGAGGATTCTTTGACACAACCACCTCAACCAAAACCCAAGAAAGATCCATTAGAAACATGGAAAATACATTCCATAACATGGCTAGGATAATGGTAGGAAACGAATCGAGGAACCTAGAAGATGGTGGTAGAACATACCTTATATCGAAGACAGGTCGACACTTCCTGGTCAAACCAAAACAAGGGTGCACATACATCAAGAAAACTTCAAGGGGAACATGATCCAAGGATTACATTTCGATTGAAAAAATCATATGGGAAGAAAGGTTCGAGTGAATAATACCAGGGAAAAATAAGAAGGAAGAATAAGGTGAAAGGTATCTTAACCTTTTGAAAATCTAAACAGAGCAGTGATTTGGATACAATTTAGATTTTCCATTAAAAGAGGATCTATAAAGACTACATGGTTTGACCAAGTAAAGGCACAAAAAAACTTAGGAATATTAAGATAGGAGTTATGGGATTTGATTTGGACTTAAATCCCTTAAAATAAGTATTTAAATGTGTTTTAAATAAAAGATAATGTCAAACGAGTGAAACTGTAGGAAGTTAAAAACACTGCACACCTACTGATGGATGGAAATACTATAGAACCTACTAATAGATGACTTACCAACCTAGAAACACTATAGAACACACCGATAGATGACCTACCAATAGCTGGAAACACTGTAGCACCTACTGATAGATGACCAACCGATAGCTAGAAACACTGTAGCACCTACCGACAACTGGAAAAACCAAAGTACCTACTGATAGATGACCTATAGAAAACTGGAAACAGTTTAGAACCTATTGATAGATAACCTACCGATTGCTGGAAACACTGTAGCACCTACCGATATATGACCTACCGATAGTTGGAAACACTGTAGCACCTACCGATAAATGACCTACCAAAATATGGAAACGCTATTCACAAAACTGGAAATTTTGAAAAGTGTTGGGAATAAGTCACCTTGACCTCCTAAAACACCCCAAACTCTAGATTTTCACAAAGTAATGGACCAGAGAGGTCCGAGACATTACAAAAGTAATGTTTCAATATTAATTCTTGGGTATTAAATATAGTATTCCTTGCACATATGTGAATATAAATACAATAACCAAATAAGTATATAAATGTTATTAGAAATCAGGTATATTGTCCAAGTGACTGAGAAAGGGTGATTTCTAAGTCAACAGTGAGAAGTACACGACTTTTTTATTACCAAGTGAATGATTATTGTAAAACTATTATTGAGTATTACCAAAACATTTATCTCATGTGTCCTTTAGATATAAGGATACATTATTCCAGGTTCTAGAATAAATGTTGTTTTTGGTATTTAATACTCAACCAATAGTTCAGTGATACATGAATCATAGGAAATACCCAATGAATATAAAATGTAGGAATTTTATACCTAGTTGTGTAAAAATAATTATTTTTCAAGTAAAACTAAAAGTGAACATAAAGTTTGTACCCAATTTGGTATTTAGACTTGATAAAGCTAAACACATTTGGAATTATTGATGTCTTTAGTTTGGACAAAGAAACATTTTAAAATAAAGGTATGTCACAAAGATTTCATAATTTGTTTAACTGGTGAGTGTGAACTATTCCAAGGGTAAGATAGTGGTATATATACTTTATTAGATTCCTTGAAGTCATTAATTAATAGTAAATTGAATTATCATATATGCATGGTTAGAATATGTGAGTTTCTTCGGGCCGAAATACTGAATAATATCTTGACCAACCATTCACCGATCAATATAATGCAGCGTGGAGAAATTCCTAAACACACAATACCTTATATACATCATGGAATTGATGTAAATAAGGAGGATTGATGAATAATTATTTCTTGTTAACATTGATAAAAAAATGTATCATGGATCAATTCCTAAATGAACATTTTATACATTTGAGTTATGATCTAAGTATTATCAATGTTGAAACTTGCATAAACTTCGATCATATTTCATAATGTGATTTGAAAATAACGGAGACGTCCCATAACCATATGGAAACTATTATAACTAATGGATATCATAACAATTATAGTATGATAGAAATCCATTATATCATCAGGGAATGAGTTTGGATGCAAAGATTTTGTTTGGATATAAACAAACTTGCATCAAGCTAAACACATTATGCATCCAAGTACTTATCCCAATGGTTTCTTAGGATATTACATAAATCACTAAGATAGAAAAGTGGTAGTTAAGTGATAGACTATATTTCGATATAAGGGTGCACATCTCTATTAGAGATAGTGGGAGCCAGATTGACTTGGTTTTAGTCTATGTTAGAGACGCACATGTAGTTTTCATAAGAACAAGTTCCACAAGTCATATAGATGAAGAATGTTCCAGAGACACATACAACATAGGGATGTTAAAACCATGGTGATGGTTTTGTATTCACTGTGGCTGGTGATCCATTATTCATTGAAAATAATAAATCCTATAGGTAAGTAGTAAATGGAAATTATCTAAGATTGGTAAGTCCAACTAAAATTAAATAATGGATTCCATGTATAAAATGCAAAGGGGATTTTTTTTGATTACTAAGTTGGGTATTTATGTTAGATTATACATGGATGGTACAAGTGAGGTACTAATAAGGTTTGATTAGTTATACCAATTTGTTCTAAATCCATTATAATTTTACTTATCATAGCTAAGATCTATGTTCATTTTATTAAGTATTGTATGTCACTATCACCAATCATGGAAGGTGTCTATATGACACAACCAAAAAGGTATGGACACATCATAGAATACCAATAAAGGTTGAAAGTTACTAAAATCTAGTTTAGGATTTAAGTAAGAAATAGGATCATATAATTTTCATTTCAAATGAATGTTTTCCATGTTTCTACCAGAGGTTAGTGGGAGCGCCAATATTTTTAGGTAAAATATGTTCAGAAATATATGAAAACAAATATTGGTCTAATAGTTAGTTAATACCTGAATAAAATATATTCTCCAGTGATTGAATTAAAGTAGAAACCTAAGTTCTAGGGAACAAGATATACTAAGGTGGATATAAAGGTTTCTTTGACCTAGTCAATCGTACATATAGTGATAGGGTATTGAAAAAATACAAGTTGGAACAATTCAAGGAAATAATTGTTGCCAGTGTCACATGGAATAATCTCTGCTAGTTGACATTTCTAGCACATGGGATGAGATCAATGTGGTGATTTGAAATCCATACACTTAAGAGATGGGTTAATAATATATTCCATGATATGTACAAAAACTGATATTTCCATTATACACTTTAAAGTAGGTAGATATTAGTTATATCCAGGAGAACTGCAAGTAAAGTAGGAAGAACTATTTGATTATACTTCGACAGGTAAAAAAGATATGTAACTGGGATGTGGATAAGAAAAGATACTAGTTTTTCAGGGACACAAACTAGTCTTCATTAGATCCACATGATCTAGTATCACAGTTAGGCTCAAGGTGATGAGCGAGACAAGCTCATAAAATCCAATTCTAGACATACCTACAAATACCAAGTACTATATAGATTTTAAAGAAGATAAGAAGTAGTTATATGCAAACATTTGTTCCAGGTCTTGAAATTTCACCTAATAAGTAAGGAGTTATCATATTATTTGTTATGATATTTTTATTAGCTAAGATGTCAAGTTATGATAGTGGAAACAAGGAATATACATGGGGATACCATCTCTTGAGAGGTTTTTCTCAAGGAGATGAGGTTGCATATAGCATAATAGATACATGGAAAAATAGTGGAAGGCCCAGTAGATAAAGCTATGACTCAACATAAACATAATTTTAATCATGTGATACCTAACAAGTATATTTAACAAGTTGGATCTAGTGAAAGTGGGAGTGTTGTAATAGTGGGTTCCCTAGACCCAACTATGCATCACTTTTTGATTACCATATCATGTATAGAAGTTAGAAATACATGATGAATACTTACCATTATAGTGTATATATTTCTACATCCACTATTTAATGGTAATTTCCATATATTAATTGTCGTATCAAAAGGTTATAGTAGATTCCAAGCTATATTGAGAACCTCGAGATACTATGACATTAATCTTAAACATATCTCTTATAGTCTAGATAAATCTTACTGACTGGACATATTCGTTCGTATGATATTTAGGGGCCTTGATGGGTTTCTAGATCCAGCTCTTGGTATGTGAATGTTATTTAGTGCTATTGAGATAAGGTCCAAGATGGTCACACATAATAGCACTTTGAGAATATGCCTAATTCTATTGAATAAGAATATAGAACTTTGTGCGCCCCACTATGGGGTCCAGGTATTATCCATGTTCTATGAATCACCAGTAAATAAATAAATAAATAAACTATTAAGGTAAATAATAATTGGTCTGAATTTATTTATTACATGTATTTATAAGTGATTAAGTAAATACAAGGATAAATATCATACGAACGAATATTAATTTAATATTCCATGTTCATTTAATATTATCAGGTGATTCAAGTCAAGTTAATGGAACATTATTATCATGTAATATACTTAAAATACATTACATGTAAGTGATAAAAGGTAAATAATATTTATGGAATAGTTTAGTTCATCATAAATAATTATTTATAATACTTACTTAGTGGATGTTTATTTCACAGGGGCTGGGAATCCTAATCGGGTAATATGGAAATACACTATATAAGTGGAGATAATCTCTTCCCATAGGTGATTATTCATTAATTATAATTTATAACTTCTCTCTACTCCTGATTCTTAGAGAGATAATCTCTCAATCGAGATAGCGATTTAAGTTTGTCTTCATGGATCAAAGGCAGAGGTTCATGGTGATTGTCACTGCATCAAAGTAGTCATTGGAGTTCTACACTAGTATTCAAGATCTGATGAATGATGTGCACAAAAATTCAAGAAGTGTGTGTGGATGATCTAGAGAGATTCAACATCAGATCCTTTGATCAACAGGCACCGACAACCTATTATGAGTGAGTTCACATCAAATTGGAATGAGGTATTCATTTGTTTTATATTTTTTCTCTGATTAAACCACATAGGATACTCAGAGAATACCGGGTCCTGAACGTTGGAGTGATAGAGTTTCATCACTCCAGTGATCAAATTTTTTTAAATTCCTATCCCAACGTCTTCCACTACGCACCCCAGTATCTTCATGTACTTGGATTTGGAGAGAATTTATTTTACAGACCACCTAAGGGTTAGCTCCTTGGTGATTATTTGAGTTGCAATTTCATGATTACCTATAGATTGAGACCTAGTATTCAGATATCAAACTTGATTCACATATATTGAGTGGCATGACATCCATATTAGTGACCATTTATAGGAATTTCCATTGGTATACAACATCCTTCATTTTAGTGATTAGAGGCAAGTACTTGTGAACCCAGGGTTAGGACATGTATCCCCTTATGGTGACATAGCTTACTTAGAGACATTTCCATCACTGATTGAAGTAGATAGTGTTGATTAGGATTACATACCCAGGGATTGACTTAATTATACACTACTTGTGTGGTAAAACATCCAACTCAATGAGCATATTAAACAAGCATGCACTTATGACAAAAAATTTATAGGTTCATCATTGGGATGATCTACTAAGATTATTTCACACCCCTATACATTTACCTTGATTTGTGTGTAGTACTTATGTATAATTTTCAAGTTGATCATAGATTAAATCATGGATAGGGATGAGACCTAAGGTTGTATTATCAAGTGGAGCTACTCGTGTGGATTCTTTTGATCGTGCTAGAGAAGTTCGACAGTATCATGGAGATCAGGTATGTGGTTCAGATCAGAGTTAGTAATAGATCCATATACTTTTATTTTAGTTTCTTTTATCTACTCTAGTATGTATGGTTGGACTAGTGAGTGATTAGTGTTGTATGTATAACATGGTTGTTCGTGCCTTTACTACATTCCATTTCATTTATTACTACCTTGTTTATTATTATTTATTATGTAATATTTATTTATTGCTTTGAATTATATCTAGTTATTTCCACTATTTCATACTCTTATATGAGGTCATAGTCTCCCCACTATCACACCCTAGGCCCTCACTGCTAGTCAATAGCCTCTGACGTATGAGGTGGCGCGCTTGAGGCCTTGTAACGAACTAGTTTGGGGCACCAGTTTAATGGAATCCAGGATGAGACATTACAAATTGGTATCAGAGGTGTTCATTTCTTATAGTATTATTATTTGGGATATGGTAGATAGTATTTTTAGAAATATATCGAAACCTATGATGGATATAGAACTGGTGCATATAGAACACCTATTCTGGAAAGAAGTCATGGTAGCTAGGGATATGAGATTGATGTTCTAATCTATGATGTTATAGTTTTATATGATTTTTTCTCTGAACGATGCACATGTTGTGTGTATTTTATGAAATATTGATGGATTTATGGATCTTGGCCATTGGAAAGAGGCAAGTGATTTATTTTGACTCTTGGATGGAAAAGGATAGAGGTGTCTCATTCATCATATTTGGAATGTAGAATTTCATGTTATAGTCTTACTAGTGTGTGATTATTACTAACATCTGAGTCTAATTGTTTAAAATTTCAACAAAAACGTAAATTGTTTTTTCTGTATAGGTTTTTGGTGGAATTATACTCAATTGGGAAAACTTGAATATATATTTTCTTCTGATGGAAGGTTATGTGGATCTATGGTGAGGCATTTGGTAGTGAGGATGATGACTCAATACTTACTAATAAAAGGTGCAGTGACCCTTGTAGGTTGATATGGAATATGATGCCCATGTTTTGGACCCCTTATAGGGTGTTTTTACTTAGGTTTGGTTATTTAAAGTATCATTAACAACCTATAAAATGTTTTCCTAAATATCTTGGAATGACATTATACTTAACCAAACCACGTTCTTATGATATGATCCAGATCATTGAGACGTTTCTGTGTGTACACTGTTGACCCTCTTAGGTCAAAGTTGGAAACTGATGCTTTTTTTAGGTTATCTAATTGGTATGATTTGTATGATGCTGATAGGAACCTAAATTCTTATAGTGAACTGTACCTCAAGGGGGATATTACCATATATGGATGTCCAGTGGGTTTTATTTCATCATTCCTTTCTATACTCTTATCATGACCTTTAGGGAGAAGTAACTTATGTGCATGCTCGAAGAGGATTAAGGGATAGGTTGGACGATGCTTGGTAGTTTATTCCATGTTGACATTTTCGACCTCGTTGGTCATTTTTATCCTTAATTTCCTTAGAGAGGTTTAAACCTTGGTCTAGGTGTTAGGAACTAGTGACCTATTTATGATACATGATCGGCAGGGCTAGGTGGGAGACCTAGAGACCATTAGTTATGACTTGAAACCTCAGGGGTCGATATTTGTTTTGATCAAGAGTAACCTGTGAGTAGGGTTGGATTAGGTTTACGGATGCATTTTTAGGCAGTGAGCTTGGTTATACACTCATTTGAGACTGATGCACGATTAGTGCTAAAGTTTTGAATTAAGGGATGGTTTATGCCCTTGATTTCTAAGAAATAACCCTGTGGTACTTGTTTTTTGAGATTGAATTCAATAGGTATGACTATTTTGGTTCTTGGACGTTTTGAATAGTGTTTCCACTACTACTAATGTAGTTAGATCACAAGTTGATGCTTGTGATTGGAACAATATCAGGTAATGGGCGGTCATGGAATAAATGATGACATGAGTAAGGTTCCTGATTTTGAAGAGGAGTTACAAGGGAGATTCTGTCTTACTAAGACTAACATAACATGTAACATGGTCATCTTGGACTTATTTATAGACTAAAAAAGAGAGTGTGAGTTGGGAGATAAAGGTATACTTCTGTTATGCATGACACCATTTAAATCATAAATCGGTGAGTGGACGGGTGAGAGATGAGTACTGATGTTTTCATGGAATTTCCATAGGCATGGTTGGATAATATTAGTGATGAAATGATAATGTCCCTCTGTAGTAGAAGAAAAATCATAAATAATTAGGGTTTCATGAGGTTTTTGACCCATGGCTAGACCTGGACACACATAATCAGAAGATGTGGTGTCATGAGCTGGTTAAAGGTAGGTATGGCCTGTTTGATGTGGGAATGGATCATGAGAGATATACACACCTATTGATGGAATCTAAGTGTATTATTAGTTTAGAGACAATCATATTCTATATCTTGACATCATCATGAGTATGTTGAGAGAGAATCAGTTATGAACTGATCTTTTTTAAATATCTTTTCTGGTTTGATGAAGGATCCTATTGAGCTTGCACTCGAGGAGTGACATAAGGTTAGCCATATGATGGGAATTGAACCATTGTCCGTTTAAGGAAAGGGACCCTCATTTTCAGTTGAAATTCGGTGATGAATAAGCATTGTCCATTGATTTGGATGCCTTGTTGATTAGGTGATGATAAGGATTATCTTATGGTGGGGAGTACCAAATCAGTCACAGGTAAGTGTCTCTCATGTAGGAGAGTTGTTGATGCTATGAGACTGGTCATTATATAGTCAAGATAACATAATTATATATATGCTCAGTATTAAAGCATGGATACTAGTTTTATCACCAAGGATTCTCAGGGATGAGAAGTTTATGGAGTGGGGACTGTGAGGACCCATGTTTTTTTAGACTATGAATTTGATTAGAAATTTTAATTCTTTCTCTCATATGATTTTAAGGGGTAAAATGGTCATTTTACCATAGTATATGGTCTCATATAATTTTTCTAACCACTCTATTGGTCTCTGAATAGGGTGTTTACCCTAGTACAAATGTTTGTTGGAATTATCAACCATTCAAATTTATGTGGAATGTTACGACCCGTTCCAGAGGGGCCCATGCTGTGACTTCCCCAAGCCCACCTCCAATAGGCCAGGGGCTGGTGACTAGCATCGAGTAGGAATATCACACAAATGGGAGGCATTATCCTAAAGTACCTATATGCACACACACATCTCCAAGACACAAAAACTAAAAAGTAAAAACACTAAGTAAACAATGCATGAAAACCACTATAACCCACTACCAGAGTACAACAATGAAATTACTGGAAAGAAAACAAGGCCAAAATACAACCCCACCAAAAATAAATTCTGTAAACAATTTCCTAAAACTCATCCATATAAAACCCTACCTAATCCAACCTAAATTAAAGGTATTGGGGCTACTATCTAAAGATGTAGGAACACCACTGTCTATCTGATATCACAAGGATCCATTCGGTCCTACTCTACCATGGAATCTGTCAAAAGGTCACTTGTCTAGATAAGATACAACATGTGCGGGCAAAGCCCGTGTAGGGGTGAGTATAACAATACTTAGTAGGATACCCTGAAACCAAAAAGCAAAACACAAAGGAAAGGTACAATCATCTCTACACAAGTATATATCTACAACATATGACAAAAACATATAGATATACTAAAAACCATACCACATAGTCTAGGGTAATTCATAACCACTACATACCAACACTAGGGATTTAGTTTGAAGATTCCAAAAAGCACACATCTGATAGAAAAAACTCTTAAGTTCGATAGCACTGATGACATCCATTCGAGAAGTATCGTTCGTCGGGAACCATAATGAGATAGAGATACACTGAATGATCTAAAGAGAGATATAATACATAGAGGAGGATCACTGCTAGGGCCATGGGGTGATACCAACAAATCCATCTGGATTAACCCTCTAATTAGAGGATCGACACTCGGTGAAGTTTGTCACATAAATACTGAAGACTCTACATAGGGAATGAAGATGAATAAAGGATCCCGCACTGGGCCTCTTGGGGGATTCCAACAAATCTATCTAGGAATTTATGCTGAAGGGGTCATACTCTTATGAGTAGGAAATGATACCGGCTAACCTTTACTGAAGTGATAAAGGGAACGTACCCTAATGAAACTTGTCCAAGATATGGTGGATGAGAAGATCAACCCACATAGAAAAGGTGTGCACACGGTGAGTAGTAGTAGTCACACAAGCTGTATCCCTTGACCCCAGGTACTGACCGTGTAAATGACCCATGTCACTGGAATTATTTCCAAGATAAAACCCACCATATGACTCAAAAGGACCATCTCATAGTCAGGGTCCCAACATCATATACGGCTCGTCAATTAGATGTATGGTTTGAAAGATATGGGGGTTTGAATATACATAAGGGGGTTTACTGGGATGTGGACCGACCTAGGATCAACCCATTCGGCCCATCCGAGTCTTCTAGGATTAGCCTGATTTAGCCTGACCCACTCTATCCCACTCCGGCCCACTCAAGCCCGTATATCCTACTCCATCCCACTTTGTCCCGCCTGGCCCTCTTATCCTTCTTGGCCGTGTGGTCACACCCTACTGGCCTGCTCCGACCCTCCCCATCAAACCTACTATGCTGGTCTGCATCCCACATGGTCACCCCACCATGTCCTGAGGCCTTTCCATGACTCTCAACCACCTCACCACACAATTCCTCCTGCCACATCCAATTTGGCCTCCGTGTACTCCACAACTCCCATGCGGCTCTGCCGCTCTGTCCCTACAGCTCCAGTCACCTACGACCGCAACCTCCAACCACTAATCCATGCTGCCGCATGATTCTGCCTCACCTCATTAGACCAATGCACTAGACCTATGATGGTGGTCCCTTCCACAGACCACTGGGACACCTCTAGTGTTCAGAAACCAAAACGGTTGCAGATTTAGGTTCCTTGGGACCTGATCTACACAGATCCAGCCTTCATTCTCAGTTTTCCTCCAATCTGGGGGTCCGATCATGTTTGAAACCACCCATAAAGTCAAACATTGGCCCCAAGGGTCTAAATGAGAAAGAATGAATAATGGGGGAGTTAAAATCACAAATAAAACCAAAGGAATGAACCCCAAACTTTGTTCATGTCAGCCTCGATCTGTTCTTGTTAGAAGGATGAACAAAGAGAAAATTATTCCATCTAATTTAATCCTACCGACGACGCGCATATTAATTATTATTAATTTAATTGATCTGAGTTTGTCCTAGATTAAGAAAAGGATGGAAAAATAATAAAACAAACATCCTAACTAGAGTTTGGATCAATCACTGGTGAAGAACAGTTGTGTCATCGTCATTGATGAGATCCTCCAACTCTGTTAGCGCGACGATCCATGATCCGATCGATCCGTCATCACCATTTTTAAAGAGGGTTCTTTCTCTATGATTTAGAGGAATTCAAGGGTTATGAAGATAAATATGAATTCTATAACAAGGTTTAATAAAAATAAAATGCATCACTTAATCGCTGTGTAACGTTAAAATGAAATAAATATTTAATTTATTTTATTCTTTAAAACGTACAAAAAATATCTTTCATAGCTGAACTACATTGGCCAATGTTAGGCCTATCCTAGGTTATAATTGCTACTTTTAAAGTAATGGTACCCTCGGATTTCTGATTTGGGCAACATTTTAGAAGTTATTCCACTTTTTCAGGGAAACTAATTGTTCGTGCTATTTAAAGTTTAATATTTTAAAAACATTTTTTACGAGCACATTGGGACTCAAAATCACATGCCGTCTCAGAACCTGGTCTTGAAATAATTCCATATAATATTTAAAATAATACACAGAAAAATTTGTAACATTAAATACTCCCCACCTTAGGGATTTACATCCCTAAAAAGACAAAACAAAAGGCTACTAAAAAAGATGCAGGTACTGTGCACGAATCTGTGCCTCCCACTCCCACGTTCTATCTTGGAGATTCCCACGCTACAAATGGAAATGCACTAAGGTAATTGCTCACCCATGAAGGATTATCTCATGCAGATCCTTGATCTCCACCAAGTACTCTACAAAGTCTCCCCATCCTCAATTTCCAGCTCACCCCAGTCGATGATGTGCAACGAGTCATGGACATACTTCTTTAGCTACGACACATAGAAGACATAATGTACCCAATGAAACTTTGGGGGTAGATCTAGGTATTATTCCACCTCGACAACTCTATTAAGTATTTTTAAAGGGACAATAAACCTCATAGATAACTTTCCACCCCAAACAAATCTCTGCAACCCATGTCGAGGTGAGACCTGAAGGAACACATGGTCTCCCTCCTCAAAATCCAAGGGTCTCCATATCCTATCGGTATATAACTTCTGCCAGATCTGTGCAGTCTTCATATGCTCCTGGATAATCTACACCTTTTCAGTAGTAACTCACACCAACTTCGGGACCATAAATGCTAACTCTCCCGAGTTAGTACAACAAAGTGGCGACCTGCAGGGTCTCCTGTACAGAGCCTCGAATGGTTCCATACCAATGTTGGAGTGGTAACTGCTATTGTACGCAAAATACACCAATGGTAGGTGATACTACCAACTATGACTGAAGTCCAAGATGAAGGTCCACAACATATCCTCTGGAACCTAAATGGTTTTCTCTGTCTGGTCATCCGTATGGGGATGAAACACCGTGCTCAAGTGTAACTGAGTCCCAAACACCTCCCAAAATCCCTTCCATAACTAAGATGTGAAATGATTATCACTATATAAAATAATCATTGATGGAACTCCATGAAGCTGAACTATCTCCTTCACTTAGAGACACCCAAATCTTTCCACTGAACTCTACTCCTGGATAGGTAGGAAGTGGTCCAACTTGGTGATTTGGTCAATGATCAACTATATGGTATCGTGTCCCCTGAATGTATGTGGTAAACCCATAATGAATTCCATTGACATCCCATCCCACTTATACTCTGGAACCTCAATGGGTTGAGCCAAACCCGCTGGAACCTGGTGCTCATCCTTCACTTGCTAACAAATGAGGCACTAAGAAACGAACTCCACAACTCCCTTTTTCATTCTGGTCCACCAAAACTGACATCAAAGGTCCTGGTACTTCTTCACCACACCTAGATTCACCACTAAAGGGGATTTATGAAACTCCCTAAAAACCTCCACCCGTAATGCCATTGGTAAAACTGTACATCCTTTAAAAATAACGACATTCTCACCACCTTTCGAATATCCATCAGGAGCATGTACTATGGACAACTGAGCATGTAGAGTCTCAAAGTTGGTATCCCCAAGCTATGCCTCCCTGACTCACTATAAGAGTGTAAGGTAAAAACTATCAAATGAAGGTAAGCTTCCCCATATCCATACCCAATGGATAACTGCAATGAGGCCAAATGCTCTGATGACTCATTCAACAATTGTGAACTCGATCTTTTGCTGAGAGCATCTGCCACCACGTTCCCCTTCCTAGGAGTATAGAAAATCTCAAAGTCATAATCCTAGAGGCATTCTAGCCATCACCTGTGTCTCAAGTTCATATAATTCTGAGAGGAGATATACTTGAGACTCTTATGATCAGAGTAGATGATAAACCGCTCGCCCATTAGGTAGTTTCACCACATCTTTAACGTAAAGACTACCATTGCCAACTCAAAATCACAGGTCATGTAGTTTTTCTCTTATTGTATCAACTGTAGAAAACCATAGGTAATCACTAATTTCCTCTACATCAGGACACAACCAAGACCAGTTCCTTATATATCACAGAAAACTACATACTCAACAGCCTCTTCTAGGAAATCTCAAGATCAGGGCACTCTTCAAACTATTTCCCATCAATTGGAAAGCCTACTGGAACTTCTCTGTCCACACAAAAGGCTGTTCCTTTTGATTCAAGGATGTCATAGGTGTTTATATCCTGGAGAAATCAGGTATGAATCTCCGATAGTAGCCATCCATCCCAAGGAAGCTTCATACCTCCATCATGCTCTTAGGTGGCTCCCATGATAACACTGCCCTGACCCTGGTCGGGTCCACTAACACTCCATCCATTGAGATAACATGTCCCAAAAAGTGGACTTCCTGAATCTAGAACTGGCACTTCAAGAGTTTCCTACAAAGTTGGTTCTCTCAAAGCACATCCAGAACCATCATTAAGTGTCTTGTGTGCTCCACCTTGAACACCGAGTACACAAGGATGTCGTCGATGAAGACTAACATGAACCAATTTAAGTAGGGTCAGAAGATCCAGTTCATGAGTCCCATGAACACTACTAGGGAGTTCTTCACACCAAAGGGAATAAACAAGTACTCATAATGACTATAGCAACATCTGAAAGTATTATTTGGTATATCCTCATCCTGTACTCATAGTTGGTGATAACCTGATCAATGACCAACCTTCGAGAACTATCATGCCCCTCTCAACTGGTCGAAGAGATCATCAATCCTTGGTAGTGGATACTTTTTCTTCATGGTCACCTGGTTTCGGTACTAGTAATCCACACATAAACTCAAGCTCCTGTATGCCTTTTTGGAAAACTATTCCAGGACCACACAGGGTGAAACACTAGGTATCACAAATCCCTTCCTCTTCAAATCCTCCAACTGCACCCTCATCTCGCGAAGCTCTGTGACAGACATCCGATATGCTGGTGAGGATATCAGTGCCATCCCAGGGAGTAATTCTATATAGAATTCTATCTCCCAATGAGGAGGTAATCCTAGAACATCTTCTAGGAATATGTCCTCGTACTCCGTAAGTACTACTGGGAATCGGAAATTCATAAAATTTGCTACACTAAGGGTCAGGCTATCCAATTGGTGAGTGATCGGCTGCGAACTCCTACGCATCAGTCCATCCCGTGCTGCCTGAGTTTCCTTTTCATTGAAAAAGGAAAACTTCATTCCATCAATGTAGACACACCACAAAATTCACTTAAAATAGTCAATCTGGGAATATAATAAGTATAACCAATCCATACTAAGAATGATGTCATAAGGCCTCAACCTTGACACCAAGAGGTTGCAACTAAAACTCTCACCTCTAAGGGTAAGTTCACACTATCGACATAGATGTGTGATCATCTGGTCTCCTCTTGTAGGTGTCTCCAATCATAAGGGTCAAGCCAATGATTCTACTAGAATATCAAGGTCTCATAAAAGAGATTTTTGAAACGCATGACCGATTGTCTCCTATCGACCGGTCAAAGTTCCGGTGCTCTGCTAATGTGTATAGCAGCACTCAGGCCGAATCCTCAGCGATGATACTTTTTTTATAGTCGTTCGTTTTTCATTGATTGTATTTTTGGGGGTTTGTTTGCAGAGCTTAATTAAGTTGATTGATTACTGATTCTTGATTTAACAATTTGATAAATATTGGGGTGAGTTCATTAATAGTTAGTTAATCTTGTGATATCCATGAGCCTTGCTTTGTATTGCATTAATTTAACACCCATGTCACAAGTTGACTTTGATTGGAATTCCTAAGTGTTAAGGATTTAATCCAAGACTTAACTTAACTAGGATTCTAATCTCAATCATTACTTGATTGTGTTAGTGTATTTATGGTTCCAATAATCCATGGAAACCACACGTTAAACAAAACAAGTCATTAATCCATGACATGCTAAGTCCAACATACACAATGTTAATTCAAAGAATACTCACCGAGCAAAAGCTCTTAATCGCTTAACATAACTAAATAATGACTCACCCCAATGGAATATTTACTCAGCCATTTAAATTATTATTAATCTTATTATAATTATTATGATGATAAATTAAGAAGATAAGAAAAATAAAGGGATAAGAAAAGAGCGGTGCGTCGAACACACACACGAAAGATTTTGAGAATCAAAATGGAATTTCAATTGAATGAGGAAGAAAAATAAGGGACTGTAATTTAAATTGATTCAAACTATTTTAAGGCTATTAATATTATACTACAGAAGGTTTATGAGAATAATATATATTCAAGAAGAAACTTGCATTAAAAAGGAATTACAAAAGAAAGAACATACAAAATTACAACAAAGAAGAACACAAAAGTAAAAGGAAACAAAGAGAGGAGGAGAGGTCTCTATTGTTGAAACAAGATCAAATAATATCCTCACAGGCCCTTTTAAATGATCTAGTAATGCCAAACCTCCTCCTTAAGTGATGAAATGCCAACCTCTTGGAAGGAGAGGAGAGGGATGTAATTATAGCCCAAGGAGTGGATTGTTTTCATTCCAAATCTGTCCCTCCACTTTACCCGAATATTTTACCAATATAGAAATCTGAATCACTAGCTGGTGTCTTCTTCATAAATGTAGATATGGATTTATTCTGTCTACCCTCAAAATCTTGCGGTCATTTGACTTTTTTAGCCAAAGTTATGGCTATTTCAGTAAACAAAGCTAAACTGTCCATTTCAAAACATGACTTTTCAATGGATGAAATGTGAATGGATTTTTGAATAGTAATATGCCATCAAATCCGGATAGTTTATTCAACAAAGTTGGCCACCTATATCTCCTATTTCACACTACAAATTTTCAGCTCAAACGGATTTCTAGATAATGAGAAAAGTCAACATTTGTGTGCTAATTTTAATTCCAGGCCAGAATGGTGGGCTGGACTTCATAGAATCATTTGGGCCACTTGTTGAAGACTTTGGGCCTTTCAATTTTTATCCAAGATTACACATATTGTCCCCCGAATTATGGAGGATAATAAACCGTTTTGGACTTCTGGATTGAGCCTAGTAAATCAATCTTCAAGGCTGGTCCAGTTTATTCACAGATTCATTGGGCCTTATTGTGTGGTACATATAAACCTTCAAATGGCCGAATTGGCACATGATACATTCTAATGAAATGTTCTAAATTGAAATAGTAATCCTAAAAAACAAAAACCATGAAATTTGGATCAGTATAGTAATAGTTATAGATAATACATTAAACTGACTCGAATCTGGATTTGTTCAAATAGTGACCAAAATTATATTTAATATTAAAATATGAATATTACACACAAATTATGCAATTTTCATATAAAATCAGTAAAGGGAGTTAGTAAAATGTAATGAATAAATGAATAACATCAACTCCCCCACACTTAGGATTGTGCATGTCCTCATGTGCAACAAATATAAAAAACATGACAAAATCATTTTCACTCACCAACAAATAATAAAATTTTATTTTTTTACCAATCAGGGGAGGTTCAGACCATTCCACTCATCCATATTGAATTCCAACAAAAATTTTTATAGAAAGAATGTTCCAAAAACAATTTATTTTTCATGCTCAAAATTAGAAATAGAAAATGTGGTCACTCAAAACTTACTCCACTCAAGATGATAAAATTAATTTATGGAGCTTCACTCATTCACCAACCAAAAGTGAACATATTAGAGCTTGAAAGAGCTATCAGCTTACATTCTCCATTTTAAAGTGCACAAGAATCAAGAGGAATTTTTAGGGGTTTTTCTGTGGCTATGGGACGGTAGGATTATAATGTCCAAAAGGGTGGAAAGAGGGAAGATGTAAGAGCAGTTTTGAGTTCAATGAAGGCTCTCTTGAAAACCTCATCAAAATGGAAAGAGACATCATTTTGGAGCAAAAGAGTGAGTGGGAGAGAAATTTTACTAAATTTATGGATGAATCGCCAATAGAAACCAGCATGACCGAGGAATAATCGGATGTCTCAAACAGAAGTGGGTTGAGGAAGTGATTGGATCACTTCAATTTTGGCAGGATCAACTTCAATACCATCTTTTGAAACTATGTGCCCTAAAACAATCCCATTAGCAACCATGAAGTGTCATTTTTCAAAATTTAACACAAGTTTACACTTGACACACTTTTGAAGGACTAGAGAGAGTGAATGCAAGCATGACTCAAATGACTCGCCATAAATGGTAAATTCATCCATGAAGACTTCCATGCAGCGTTCTATGAATTCTGAAAAGATACTCATCATACACCTCTGGAATGTTGCAGGAGCATTACAAAGGCCAAAAGGCATTCTTCTATATTCATATGTTCCAAAGGGGCATGTGAAAGTAGTCTTTTCTTGGTCCTGAGGTGCGATTGGGATTTGGAAGTAGCCGATGTATCCATCAAGAAAGCAATAGTGTGACTTTCCGGCCAATATTTCTAGCATTTGATCAAGGAATGGAAGAGGGTAGTGATCTTTTCAGGTTTCAACATTCAATTTCCTATAGTCGATGCAAACATGCCATTTGTTCTTCACTCGAGTTGTGACTACCTCCCCATGTTCATTTGTGAAAACAATTATCCCACCCTTCTTAGGTACAACTTGAATTGGACAAACCCATTCACTATCAGAAATTGGGTAGATAATACCAGCTTAAAGAAGATTGGTGATCTCTTCCATAACTACCTCAAGTATGAGTGGATTGAGTCTTCTTTGGGGTTGTCTAACTGGTTTGGATGTCTCCTCCAGATGGATGTGATGCATGAAAAGGGAAGGGTTGATTCCTGGTATGTCATCTAGGGTCTAACCTAAGGCTTTTTTGTTTTCCTCTAACACTTGAAAAAGTTTGGACTCCTCGGTTTCAGTAAGTGTGGCAGAGATAATGACAGGATGTAAGTGATCATGGAAGAGGAATGCATATTTCAGGTGTGCAGGAAGAGGTTTCAAATCAGTCTCATCTTTGACTTTTGGGATAGACAACTCAGGAATAGAAGAAGGGACTTCAGTTGCTTCAGATTCATTTTCCTTAATACTGTCCAAGGTGGAGCAGTAGAGATCAGAATTGATGTGGAATTCAAGAGAGTTTTCAAGTTCCTCTAGATTGATGGAGTCTATGAATGAAAGGTCCACATCAACTTCACCATTTATGACTTGGTTAATCCTAGTGCAGATTTCACAACATCCTATCTCTTCAGAACAGGATGAACATGATGTAATGGGGTTCAATTGACTCTTATAAGTGTCCTCATAAGCATGGATTGAGAATGCAGAGTGATCCTCAGATGGGTATCGCATGGCTTGGAAAATGTTGAATTTGACCAGTTGGTCACCGAATTATATGGATAAGATGCCAGAATGGGCATCAATCTTGGTTCTCGCAGTCATGAGGAATGGTCTTCCAAGAATTAGGGGAGATCGAGAAGAGTTCGTCTCACCTTCCATGTCAAGGACATAGAAATCAGCAGGGAAGATAAGATCATTGACTCGTACAAGGACATCCTCAATTATTCCCTTAGGACTGGTTGTGCTTCGATTGGCTAACTGAATGACAACACTCGTTGGGTGCAAAGGACCTAGACCAAGGTTGGAGAATATGGATTTGGGCATGACATTAATTGAAGCTCCTAGGTCTATGAGTGCATCATCAAAGATGAAACTTCCAATTTATCATGGAACCGTAAAGGTCCCTGGATCTTTGCACTTTATGGGAATAGACTTCTGGGTGGAAACATTTTTGAAGGTCCTAAGTTGCCTCTTATGGGTACACAACTCCTTGAGAAACTTGATATACTTAGGAATTTGTTTTATGGCATCTAAGAGGGGAATGTTGACTTCAACATGTCTAAACATGTCGAGCATTTCAGGATCAGGTTCAAAGGACTTCCTTGGTTTAGAAACAGCTTGTGGAAAAGGAATTGGATTCCTAAGTGTAATGGAAGGAGGTGAGGGAATGGATTCAGGTTCTTTTTCAAGTTTATTTTTCTTTTAGTTTTCTAGGTCAACATTCAAAGGAGGGTTTGAGGATTTATCTTGAGGCACAACAATTTTCTTTCCCGATCTAAGTGCAATTGCACTTACATTACCCTTGGGGTTGGGTAATGGTTGATCTGGGAGTTGGGAAGAATTTGATTGTTGTTGCTGGCTCATGTGGGATGCAAGTTGACCTATTTGAGTTTCAATGTTTTTAAGGCTAGAACGGGTGAAGGAGGCAAGATCTTCCACTGCACTTTCCCATGGTTGCTTGGAAGAAGAGGCTTGTCCCAGATTGGGATTACCTTGATTTTGGTTCTTAGGAAAGTGATTGTATTGGGTTGGGAATTGGGAAGGCTCATTCGGATAGTGGAATCCAGGAGGAGGATTGTTCCTTTGATGTTGAGGAACAAAAGGATAAGGTTGATGGAAGTTACCACCACCTTGACCATATTGGAATTGGTTTGGATTTTGAGGAGGGAATTGAGGGGGATGAGATATGGTATTACCATACCTCAATCCTGGGTTAAAGGTAGAAGAGAAAGGCTCAGAGTGAGGTTGGTTGAAGTTTCTAACAAACTGACCTGATTGTTGAGGGTTGGGGTTCCGCTGAGCATATTCTGCATTAAGCTCCATTGGTCCGGATGAATCGTATTGATCCTCTTGAAGTTGTGGACATGTGTCTGTTGGATGAGATGGGGAGCTACAGATTCCACAATTCTTGATAGGTCCAGGGAATAGTGACTATGGAGAAGATGAGGTTGGGGATTTGGTAGCCACCGCTAGTTGACGCACAAGACCTGTAAGTTCACTCATCCACTCAGTCATCTTGTTAGGCTCTATGGATTGATTATCTTGGGCTTGTTTGACTTGAGCATGTGCTCGAGTATGGAATTGTTGTGTGTTTTCAGCCATGTTACTTATGAGATCTCTTGCAGCTGCTGGAGTTTTGTCAACAAGAGCACCGCCACTTGCGGCATCAATGAGGGTTCATTCCATAACCAATAACCCCTCATAAGAGTATTGGATCAAGAGTTGGTCAGGGATTTGGTGGTGTGGGAAGGTTTCCACAAGCCTTTTGAACCTCTCCCAGTACTCATGGAGTGATTAATTTGGGAATTGACGGATACCACTTATTTCCTTTCAGATGGAAGCGGTACGAGAAGCAGGAAAGAATTTTTCTAGAAAGAGATGCTTCATGTCATTCCATGTAGTTATGGAACCAGGAGGGAGGTAGTATATCCATGACTTGGCAGAGTCAGCTAGGGAGAAAGGGAATGCTCAGAGTTTGATTTGTTCTTCAGAAACCCCTTGAGGCTTCATGGTAGAGCACACCACCTGGAACTATTTGAGATGTAGATGCGGATCCTCACCGGCTAGCCCATGGAAATGAGGTAGAAGATGAATCAAACCCGATTTGAGTTCGAAGTCAGCCTCTATGTTTGGATATTGAATACCAAGGGGTTGGTAATTCATATCAGGAGCAACAAGTTCTTTCAATTTTTGTTCCCTAGGATTGGCCATATCGAATTCAATTGTTAGGCAAATGATTGGTTCTTGGGTGATTTGGTTATCCCTAATGGTCCTCCTAAGTCGACGAAGAGTTCTATCAATTTCAGGGTCAAACAAATCCGAGGTATTGTTTGGGAGGCTATGGGGCATTCAGAGAGATTTAGAAAGGATGAGTAAGGTGAGTTTTTCTCGGTGTTTTTTTTTATATTTTTTTTAATTTTGATTTTTTTGTTGTTTTTTTACAAAAACTAAAAACTACCGACTACTTAAAGCACCATCCCCAGCAATGGCGCCATTTGAAATGAACGGATGATTGTCGCCTATCGACCGGTCAAAGTTCCGGTGCTCTGCTAATGTGTATAGCAGCACTCGGGTCGAATCCTCGGCGATGATAATTTTTTTATAGTCGTTCGTTTTTCGTTGATTGTATTTTGATTGGGGGTTTGTTTGAAGAGCTTAATTAAGTTGATTTATTACTGATTCTTGATTTAACAATTTGATAAATATTGGGGTGAGTTCATCAATAGTTAGTTAAGCTTGTGATATCCATGCGCCTTGCTTTGTATTGCATTAATTTAACACCCATGTCACAAGTTGACTTTGATTGGAATTACTAAGTGTTAAGGATTTAATCCAAGACTTAACTTAACTAGGATTCTAATCTCAATCAGTACTTGATTGTGGTAGTGTATTTATGGTTCCAATAATCCATGGAAACCACACATTAAACAAAACAAGTTATTAATCCATGATATGCTAAGTCCAACATACACAATGTTTATTCAAAGAATACTCACGGAGCAAAAGTTCTCAATCGCTTAACATAACTAAATAATGACTCACCCAAATGGAATATTTACTCAGCCATTTAAATGATTAGTAATCTTATTATAATTATTATGATGATAAATTAATAAGATAAGAAAAAGAAAGGGATAAGAAAAGAGCAGTGCGTCGAACACACACATGAAAGATTTTGAGAATGAAAATGGAATTTCAATTGAATGAGGATGAAAAATAAGGGACTGTAATTTAAATTTATTCAAACTATTTTAAGGATATTAATATTATACTACATAATGTGGATGAGAATAAGATATATTCAAGAAGAAACTTGCATTAAAATGTAATTACAAAAGAAAGAACATACAAAATTACAACAAAGAAGAACACAAAAGTAAAAGGAAACAAAGAGAGGAGGAGAGGTCTCTCTTGTTGAAACAAGATCAAATCATATCCTCCTAGGACCTTTTCAAGGCTCTATTAATTCCAAACCTCCTCTTTAAGTGATGAAATGCCAACCTCTTGGAAGGAGAGGAGAGGGATGTATTTATAGCCCAAGGAGTGGACTGTTTGCATTCCAAATCTGTCCCTCCACTTGACCTTCATATTTACCAATCTAGACAGCTGAATCACGAGCTGGTGTCTTCTTAATAAATTTATATATGTATGTCTTATGTCTACCCTCAAAATCTTTCAGTCATTGTACTTTTTTAGCCAAATTTATGGCTATTTCATTAAACAAAGCTAAACTGTCCATTTCTATCCATGACTTTTCAATGGATGAAATGTGAATGGATTTTTGAATAGTAATATTCCATAAAATATGGATAGTTTCTTCAACAAAGTTGGCCAACTATATCTCCTATTTGACACTACAAATTCTCAGCTCAAATGGATTTCTAGATAAGGATAAAAGTCCACATTTGTGTGCTGATTTTAATTCCCAGCCATAATGGTGGGCTGGACTTCATAGAATCATTTGGGCCACTTGTTGAAGACTTTGGGCCTTTAAATTTTTATCCAAGATGAAAAATATTGTCCC
This sequence comes from Viscum album, assembly GCA_963277665.1. Taxonomy (NCBI): domain Eukaryota; kingdom Viridiplantae; phylum Streptophyta; class Magnoliopsida; order Santalales; family Viscaceae; genus Viscum; species Viscum album. The sequence goes on along the minus strand of OY728121.1, from coordinate 1,764,421,272 downwards.
CCGAATTATTGTGGAGAATCAACCGTTTTCTACTTCTGGATTGAGTCCAGTAAATCAATCTTCAAGGCTGGTCCAGTTTGTTCACAGATTCACTGGGCCTTATTGTGTGGTACATATGAACCTTCAAATGGCCGAATTGGCACATGCTCCATTCTAATGAAATGTTCTAAATTGAAATAGGAATCCAAAAAAACAAAAATCGTGAAATTTGGATCAGTATATTAATAGTTATAGATAATACATTAAACTGACTCAAATCTGGATTTATTCAAATAGTGCTCAAAATTATATTTAATATTAAAATATGAATATTACACACAAATTATGCACTTTTCATATAAAATCAGTAAAGGGAGTTAATAAAATGTAATGAATAAATTAATAACATCAATTTGGTGAGGAATTAATTAATAGCACTAGTTTCTATTTGTATATAATATTGAGCAGAAAAGACAGAGATCATACCTCAAATCATCCCTAGAGCCCCTGGGTCATAAGCCTCGACCGCATACAACTACCCTTACTCCTACACTCTAGCTCCCTAAGCCTTGTGCAGACCACCTATGAGTGGTGGTGGTAACAAGTCAAAATGTCGACCACCTCTTGCTGCTCCCCCAAATCCTCTTCCATGTCCACCACCCTATGAATTTGCTTGCTTCTGCCTCTACCTATACCTTGGTGCTCCATCTACTATCTCCTTATCAACAACATGATGGGTTGGAAAATCTCAAGTGAGATGTCCCTTATGTCACATGAGTAGAACTGCCTCTCTCTAAGCTGGATGGATCCACCATGTGAACCCTGAATTGTAGATCCTCTATCCTGGGACCTCCTCCTGAAACATCTCCCACGTTCGGATTCCTGAGGATGACGTCAACTCCCTACTACTGAGGTCTCTACACTTGCCTATCTTCTACTAATTATCACCGGATATCTCTTCCCATCTAGTAAGCTCTCAAAAACCAAAGCCCACTCAAGTACCCCAACATAATTAGGGATTCTCAGAGCAATAATGCTGGCTTAGATGCCTCTTTATAGACCTCACTCGAAGGCCTGATCCCAAAAACACTGATCTATGACTATATCTATCAAGTACCTAGAAAGGTTGGTTAACCTCTATGAATAATCAGTTATTTTCATTCTTCCCTACTGAAGATGAATAAGATTCTTCATATGCACATCTCTCAGCATAACTAGCGAAAACTTCTCTCTGAAGAGATTCTCGAACTCTTTCCACAAGAGCATCACCTTTTCACGAGTTTGGGTATTCAAAATCCACCATCACCATGCTGAACCCTATAAAAGGCTTGGTGCCAGGACCACTATCTGATACGCTGGTGTCCTGAATAGATAGAAAACTTAGGTTACCACCTTAATCTAGTCCTCAAATACCTGAGGGTCGGGCCCACCTCAGAACCTAATGGGTCTCTATCTTTGAAACTCATGGAGCATGATCAGCCTGTGCTCCTCGTTTACTGGTACTATAGGTTCCACTGGTAGCTCCATAGGTGGTGGTATAGCTGGTGCACCTCCTAGAGGTAACATATGGGAAACTAGTCTCAATACTGAAGCCTCTTCATTGAGGAGTTCATCCTCATGATCTATCTGCTGAATCATAGCCGGTATGCATTATGGAGGCATCCTATAAGGAAACAAGATGTACCATGATCAATGAGTATATCTGGATAGCTAACTCAAGAAGGATATGGAAACCAAAACCCTTTACTATATGATGAATGTACCATTATTTTCTCTACAACCAATGTTCTCATGTACCGAGTTGAGAAGTAGGTTATTAGAGTCCTTGTGTATGGATAAATTAGCCACCACACTAACACAAGAGTCCTTGTCCTGAAAGATGAACTTGAAACACTTAACATTGTTTCTCCAAACTAATCTCATAGACTCTTGGTCCTAAGGTTGAACAAACCACCTATGATACCAATATTTCATGACCTGTCCCTAGAGGGTCCCATTCCATGACTTCCCCAAGCTCATCTCAAGTAGGATAGGGGGTGGTGACTAGCACTGAGTAGGCATATCACACAAATGGGAGGCATTATTCTAAAGTACCTATATGCACACATACATCTCCAAGCCTCAAATGTTGAAAAGTAAAAGCACTAAGTAAACAATTCATACAAACCACTATAACCCACAACCAGAGTAAAACCGTGAAAGTTTGGAAAGTAAACAAGGCCAGAATACAAGCCCACCATAAAAAAAGTCTGTAAACAAGTTCTTAAAACCCATCCATAGAAAAACCTGCCTGATCTTACCTGAAGGCAATGTATTGGGGATACTCTCTGAATCTATAGGAACACCATGGTTTTTCAAATCTCACAAGGATCTATCCGGTCCTATTATACCTTGGAATATATCAAAAGGTCCCTCATTTTCACAAGACACAACACGTGCAGGAAAATCCCGTGTAGGGGTGAGTATAAAAATACTCAGTTGGACACCCCGAAACCACAAAGAAAAACACAAAGGAAATGTAGAGTCATATCGACACAAGTATATGTTTAAAAAATATGAAAATAATATCCATATATACTCAATCCAAACCACATATTATAGAGTAAGTCATATCCACTGCATACCAACACTAGGGATTCAGTTTGAAGATTCCATGAAGCACACATCTGAGAGAACACACTCCTGAGTCTGATAGCACTGATGAAATCTGGGCGAGAAGTATCGTTCTTCAAGAATTGTCATGAGAGAGAGATACATTGAATGATCTAAAGAGAGATATGATACATAGAGGAGGATCACTACCAGGGCCATGGGGTGATACCAACAACTCCATCTAGATTAACCCTCTATGTAGAGGATCGATGCCCGATAAAGTTGGTCACATCGATACCGAAGACTCTACATAGGGAACAAAGATGAATAGAGGATCCTACACTAGTACTCTTGGGGGATTCCAACAACTCTATCTAGGAAGTTATGCTAAAGGGGTCATACTCCTATGAGTAGGAAACGATAACGACTAACCTTCAGGGAAGTGATAAAGGGAATGTATCCCATTTGGTATCCCCAATGCATCCCATGGCCTCACCATTCCCTATGGACACCTCACCCCATGACCTTTACTACCACATTCACTTTGGCTTCCACATCCCCCATGGATCCCATGCAGCTCCATCCCCATGGCTCTAGACGCCTCCAAAAGCCTCCAACCTCCCCCTCCAGTTGCCTATCCACGCCACCACATGCCGCCACCTCACCTCACTAGACCAAAACATCAGAACTACATCAGTGGTACCTTCTGAGGACAACCGGGCCACCTTCGGTGTTCAAAAACCAAAATGGTTTCAGATCTGGGTTTCTTGGGACCTAATCAACATAGATCTGACCTTCTTTATCAGTTTGTCTCCAATCTGAGGGTATGATTGAATTTAGAATCACTGGAAAAGTCAAACCATGTCCATGATGGTCTAATAGAGAATGAGAAAAGAATCGGGGATATAAAATCACAAAGAACTCTCAAAGAATGAACCTCGACCTTTGTTCATGTAAGCCACGATTCATTATCGTTAGAAGGATGAATGAAGATAAAACAATTCCATCTAATTTAATCCTACCAACGATGCACATATCAATTCTTGTTCACTGAATTGATCTGAATTCATACTAGATTAATAATGGGATGGAAAAATCATAAAACAAATGTATTAACTAGAGTTTGGATTGATCATTGACGAAGAATGGTTGCGTCACCATCATTAACGAGATCCTCTAAATTTGTTGGCATGGTGATCCATGATCCGCTCGATCCTTCATCACCATTTTTTGATAGGGTTCTTTCTCTATGATTTAGAGGAATTATAGGTTTATGGCAATAAACCTGAATTCTATAACAAGGTTTAATAAAAATAAAATGCATCGCTGCATTGTTGCATAATTTTGAAATAAAATAAATCATTAATTTATTTTATTCTTTAAAACATTCAAAAACTATCATTAATAGCTGACCCGTACCAGCTGATGTTAGGCCTCACCTTGGGTGAACTCACTGCTTTGAACACAAAGGTGCCCTCATATTTCTGTTATGGGAACCCATTTACAGGTTATTTCACTTTTTTTAGGGAAACTACTCACATATGATATTCAAAGTTTAATATTTTTCAAACATTTATTATGGGAACACCAGGCCTTGGAATCACATGCCATCTTAGTGTATGGTCTCAAAATAATCCAATATAATATTTAAAATAATACACAGAAAAATACAGAACATTACATGGAATAATTAAATAAATAAATAAATAAATAAATATATTTAATTAAATAATAATTTATCCACACATGTTCGTTCAGCTATGTATTTTGAATAGAGCATCAGATTGAGATTCCTCTCTGTCATTGATTCCAAAATTGAGGGTTTTCCTAAGTGAGGCATAAAATCATGTTGATCACTAGGGTTGGGCCCAAACCCCATTTTGTTTTTCTCTTCATCCTCTTAGATTATCACGTACACGCTATGTGATTATTCCTTTTCAAGACTGAGTGATAAAGGGATAAGAAGAGATATAGAGAGAGGGATAAGAAGGGAGGCTCCACCGCAGAGCTCAAGAGGAGATGGATCATCATTCTCCAACTACAAAGCTCAGATACGGTCAAAGCTTTGGTAGATTCCACCCAAAGGTAGTCCATTTTTATGTTTTTCCATAAATCCTTTTAGATTTACTATTTTCTAGTTTTAGATCCCTATTATCACTTCTTAGGAACCCTTGAGTGTTGATCTATAGATTTTTTGGAATAAAATGGGGTTTTAGGATGATTTGAGTGGTTTCTCATCCAGAAATCCCTATCACACGTCATGTGGTTTAGGAACACAGGTTGTGTGTTCCTCTAATTTGGTGAAAATGAACTTTTTAGAAGCAAATTATGTGTATGGGGTATACACTCCATGTACTAGTACTCGACTGTGTAGCTGAGAACCCATCCAGACAAACTGTGTAGGGGTACATGGCCGTGTAGAGTACACGACCAGTCCTTGTGTGGGTCACACACCATGTAGAACACAGCTTGGAAAAGTACATGTCCAGACCATGTAAGGAACATGGGAAGTACCCCATGTAGGGTACACACTATGTACTTGGGTTTTACACACCAATTCCAGCTAGATTACACACCCATGTGGAGTTTCGATGGTAAACGATGTGTACTAGGGTACACATACCATGTACTCCTCCCTTGCTACCCTTTTTAGTGTTTTCATATCTTTACACCTTGGAGTTTGAATTGGAATGATGAGCAGTCAATTTTGAGTATCTTTCCACATAGATCATGATGGTTAAACCCTTGAGTGTATTTTAGGACACTTAAGATGAATTTCAAGTGTTTTATTAAATAGAGATGTTATTTATTAGGTAATTTAATTTAGTCCTCTCAGAGTGAGACCCTTCACTAATAGAAAAATACCGTATACCAATGGTTTGGAACCGTTGGTATAGCCTATACCAACAGTTTGGAGGACCGTTGGCTAGTTTGACATTGGGATAGGTCTATACCAATGGTTCTGGGAAAACCATTAGTACATGTCATATAAAAAACCTATAATAATGGTTTTAAAAAACTGTTGGTATTGGTAATTCAAAAAAAAATCCGTCTTGGTTTTGATCCCAGTACCTCCTGTTTATAATCCAATGACCTAACCACTAACCTAACATGACTTTTTTGAACATAATTTAATAAATATATATATTTATATTAATAATTATTTTATATTTTGATTTATTTAATGTTATTTGACAAAATATTCCATAAAAAATATGTGTATATATATAAATAGTTCTCAAAACCCTTGGTAAAGACCTATACCAATGGTTTCGAGAACTGTTGGTGTAGTTTCTTTGTTTTTTTGAGTTATACTAATGGTTTTAGTGAAACTGTTGGCATAGGGTGGACCTATACCAATAGTTTGGCCAAAACTGTTGGTATAAGGTCACTATAATGGACATATACCAATGGTTTTGGCCAAACCCTTGTTATAGGACCATATAAGTAACCTATACCAATGGTTTTGTCCTAACTGTTGGTATAGGTCCAAATTAGTGACCTATACCAATGGTTTGGACAAAACCATCGGTATAAGTCCTATTTTTGTATTTCTTGATCTGAGGTGGGCCATGAACCATCTCTCTAGAATGGTATTCAATTAATTTTCCTTTTGGGACAGGAGGCTATATTATCTTTTTACCTAGAGAATCCTATGTAGGATGCCTCTTTCATATCACTGTTATCGAGGGTCTCATGTGGGATGCCTTCATACACATGATGACCTAGGGAATCCCCTATAAAATCCCTATACCTTCTTGATATTTTCAAGGATACCATGTAGGATGCATCTATTTACTTACCGTCAAGGATACCATGTAGGATTCCTCCTTTTAATTTCATTATCGAGGATACCGAGTAGGATTCCTTCACTTTTTTGTATATTTTGAGGATCCTAAGTAGGATCCGTCTACTATGTTGTGAAATTAGGGACTCGGTGGGTGTCCTGATGCTTGAACGAACCTGATCTAGTATATTAATTTTGAGTAGATATGGTAGTAGGTGTATCCTTAGAACCAATATAGAACTTTTAATCCACAAGGCTGTGTCATTAGTGGTGGGTTTAGGTGTTCGAACACCCTCACTCTTTATTCATATATTCACCTATTTACTACTGATTTAATAATGATTACCAAAGGTGCTCCTAGTCTTTGGAATATGAGCCTAACATAATGTGAATTTCTTTACTGGGATGCACGAATGTATTCCTTAGTATCCTACTTCCAAGTATTTTTATTTTTATTTATTTTATTGGGATTCTCAGAGGTGTTTCCTTGGATCCTTGTTCTAAGCCTTTTATTTGATTGTTATATTATTATTATGATGAATATATGTACTTCACAAGATATAGATTTTGAGCCTTATTGATTATGATATTTAGGAATGGTGTCCCCATGTTTATGGTACTTGGGTATATAATCCTTATTATTATGTTTTTTGGGCATGATGTCCCTATTGATTGTGATACTTGAGAGATGGTGATGATTACTCTATCTATCACAAAATTGGTTGGGATTCCATCCAACCCAACACCCGACCTATCCCATGGCATGGCCCGAAGGGAATTCCCTATCCCCACAGGCTAACAACTAGTGCCTAGGAATCCAACAACACCTTTGGTAATGATTTCATCCATGATTACCATAAATAACCCACAAGAGTCATGCATCACTTCATAACCAACATCCATAATACAATAGATCAAAATATTACATTATAACATGAGTTAGACATTTAACATTTACAAAAAAAACCAAAATACCAAAAAGGGAAGGGGGAATAACTAGACCAAAAGCCTCTATGAAACATGCGTGCCAACACCCTCATGACACCTCCACCAACGCCTACCCAAGAAGAAACCACTATCACATATTTCCACCATCACCACCTTGGAAAGTCTTTTCTCTACCTGGGTCAACCATAACAAGGTCTACATACACCCGAGGGTGTATGTAGGGTGTGAGCCAAAATGCCTAGTATGATATCATCAAAATAGATTCAATGCAATGAAATTAAATGATAAGTCAACATGAAATTTTTTAAGAAAAAGGAAAATGAAAAAATTTAAATAAAACAAGATTTGGAATAAAATAGGAAATAAATGTGACTAAAAATGAATGGTAAGTATAACATGAGAAGTACAGGAAATCTCTAAGGTACTAGGGTTAGCGGGGTCCTAAAATCCTAGTACTCTTAGTGATCACATCTCCTGGATGGTAAGGTCCTGCTCGAGCTTCCAATCTCCATCACATAAATGTTTAGATAGTGTTGTTATGCAATCCTATTAGGGAGACTGGGACTCAGACCTTCTAACTTGCTAAATGTACTAGACCTAGTCTTCCCACCTAGATACACATGATTCCCTTATTATCAATTCCAATTCCTATACCAAGTGACACTCCTCATTACATAATCATAATATTGACAATTAAAAACATCTTTAGAAAACAACCATTAACATATGGAAAACCATTATAAAAAATTTAACTTACCCCAAAACCCATGGAAAACACATTTTGTACCACCCACACAATTTATAAAACAATTTTGGAACCAAATAAATCATTATAAAACCATTAAATAATGTCAAGTCATAAAAACAACTACCTATTGCTCGAAAATCACCAAACTGGTAGGAAACCATAACCGCACCAAAGAGAGACCCTATAAAAAAAGAAAACACCATATCCATCAATATTTAACCCAAAGAAAGGATATTTGAACCTAAACTTGGTTGATACCCTTGATGGAGAAAGATAACACAAGAAAGAAGGGAGAAGAGACTAAGATGGAGGAATAAAAGGGGAAAAGAGAGGCTTACTTGATGATTTATTGAAGAATACACACAAAAAACACCCAAGATTTGAATCCCCAAGGAGAGGGAGAGGAGGGGGAGGCATGACTAGGGTAGGGGATTTAATGGGGTGAGTTAGGGATGATATAGGGTTAAAATTAAGGATGGGTAGTTTAGGAATTTCAATATTTTTAAATATTTGGTAGGCCACATGGTTTTTCCACACGGTCTTCCAGACTGTGCACCAACCATGCAACTCCTCTATCCAAGAAGAAACTAGCCACATAGTTTATCTGGAGGGGGTGCAAACTCATGTACTTAGCTGTGTGGCCTAGAAAATTCCACTTTACTGTTCACATGATTATCCCTAGAGGGCCACACACATGTGCTCTAGGTCATGAGACCTAGACAATTCCATTATCCTAGCCACACAGTTTTAACTGGGATGGAACATAGTTTCTACTAACCAAGATTCAATCATTTGACTCCTTCTATCTATCTAAAAAACCATCATTTTCTAAAAAACTCTTATGAAAGACATGAAATAAAGGTAGAACAAAAAATACAAGAGAAAATACCTCAAAAATTACACCACTAATGTGATAATTCTCCCCACCATGAAAACTTTTTTCCCTCAGAAAGTCAAACCAAAGTATGATTAAGGAATAAATGTGGATACTGATCCCCCCCCAAGAATTTCACTCCCATGTATCATGTTTTTCATTTCCATGCTACCAAAGGAAATTAACCAAGGTTATGTACTTTTCCCATAGCACTTTCACTTGGGATTCCATAATCCACACTAGTCTCTCAAACAATGATAGATCAGATTCCAACTCCAACACTTCCCAATTCAACATGTGAGAGAGGTATAAGATATATTTCTTTAATTACGAGACACAAAACACATAATGAATCAACATCAACTAGAATGGTAAATATAACTAGTATTCCACCTTACCAATTCTCCCAGTAATCTCAAAAGGTCCGACATACCTCGATATAATCTTCCCTTTCTTACCCAGATGATGGTGAACCAGGTATGATGTAACCTTTAGAAACACCCGATCACCCACTGATAATTCCAAGGATAGACACCGCTGATCAACATAATAATTATGGAATCTCTACACTGTCAAAAAAACTTCCTAATCAATCGAACTTTATCATACATCTCCTTCACAAGGATCAATCCCAACAAAGAAGTCTCACCAACTTCCATCCAGTACAGAGGCAACTGATAAGACATACCATATATCTCCTTAAAGGGATCCATTTTAATCTAGGATTGTAACTATTATTATATAAAAACTCTACCAATACCAAATGGACATCCCATGAGACTCCGAAATATAACACATATTCTTAGAGAACGAATTCCAAAATTTGATTTTCCCACTTTTCCTGACCATCTATTTGAGGATGATATGTCGTGCTATGTTTGACCTGAGATCCCATTGCCTTCTAAAGGCCTTCATAGAAATAATAGGTAAAATGGGGGACCTTGTCTAAAATTATAGATAAAAGAAAACCATGAATAATCATAATATCTTGAACATACTACTAGCCCTAATCATTTACTTTGGTTGAATCCTTGATTAGAATGAAATGGGCAAATATGGTTAGATGGTAGATAACCAAAAAAATTAAGTTCCTTCCCCAATTTGTATGAGGAAACCCAATGATGAAGTCCATGGAGACCTCATACCATTTCTATTAAGGTATAAGGAGTGGATGAAGTAAACCCGAGGGCCTTTGGTGCTCAACTTTAACCTATTGAGAGTATAACACCTAGATAAAAACTCAGTGGAATCCCATATCATACTTGGCCACCATAAATAGTGACACACATCATAAAATATCTTGGTGGTCCTTGGATGGACAAAACACTGAGATTGCTGGCTATCTTTTATCACCACCTTCTGAAAAGATAATGGCACCACAAAACAACCCTTAAAGTAAATAATTATCTTAGAAGATAATGAACACTCACTAGGAACCTCCCCACAATTTGGAAACTACATAGAACATTGACATAATTATAATTTTGGATGATCTTACCAAATCATCTTTATAAGAGAAAGAATTAGCTAAATGTTAACCAAGAACATGCATCTTCTATGATCTTCAGTTTTTAGATGCATCTGGTAAAAAAGCCCCATCAAAGTCCACTCATCACTGGACTCCTTTACATATTGCACTGCAATCTTCTTAGTGAATCTTCTACCACATTACATTTTCTTGGGGTGTAGAAGATATCAAAGTCAAACCCATGGAGGTACACAACCCATCAGTTCTACCTTAGATCTGAATCCTTATGTGAGAAAATGTAGGCCAAGATATTATGGTGTGAGTAGAATAAAAATTTCTCCTCAAAGAGATAGTGGTTCCATGCATTCGAAGCATGAATCAACACTACTTGTTTCAATTCATTTTTGGGTAATTATTTTCATGTGGATGGATTTGGTGAGAGCCATAAACAACCACATGGTTATCCTACATCAACATGCACCCATGAACCATACCTAAAGCATAAAAATAGACAATGCATCCATTTCCAGATTTTGGTAAGATCAAAAATAGGAGTAGTGGTCAACCGCCACTTAAGCTCCTCAAAAGATTCCTGACATTATGAGATCCATTTAAACCTAACCCATTTTCTGGTAAGCACTTTCATGGGTGATGAAATCAGAGATAAATACCTGAAAAACTACTTCTAATATCCTACGGGGACTAAGAATCTCCTGATCTCAAAGAATTTCCTTGGTTTCTCCCATGAAATCACCAATCTAATCTTCTTAGGGTCTAATGAAACCCCAAGTTCTAAAACCATGTTTCCTAAAAATTTCACTTATCAGATCCAAAAAGTGAACTTATAAATATTATCATAAATAAAATGGTCCTAAAGAGTGTCTATAAAGATACTTAGGTGTTTTCCATGCTCTTATTCCATCCTAAAATAGATCAGGATTTATTCCAAAAACACTATGAAAAAAAATTCTAAGTACTGATGGAAAACCTAGTTCATAAGATCCATGAAAACTACTAGATCAATTTTCATCCTGAATAGCATGACGGAATACTCAAAGTGGCCATACCTTCTTTGGAAGACTATCTTAGGAACATCTGCCTCTCTAAAACTGACATGGTGATACCTAGAGAACAAGTAAATCCAAGAAAACCACATTTTACCCTTGAGCTAATCAAATAGGTTATCAATTTAGGGAAATGGGTATTTATTTTTAATTGTGACCTTATTCATTTTTTGGTAATCAATACCCAACCGGTAGGGGCCATACAATTCAAGGGAAGAGATATAAGCTATGTTCTCAATGAAAATTCAATAGTCAAATCCACATCCCATTCCTGAGGTAACCCTGATAAATCATCTAGAAATACCTATAGGAACTCATCCACCATAGAAGACAATACATTCTTGGAATCCCTACCATCATCCTCTAACATAAGAGAAGAAACTTAGAAAATAAGGTTTCCCATCTCCAAAAGTAAAGGTCCGGCTCGCCTTGATTGAAGATCCCATTCACCTTGGAAAACATGAGTAATCCCGTTGGTTTCCACAAAAGTTACCCACCGATGATAACAATCAATGTGTTATTTGAAATACACAATCCAATCCATGATAAGAATCACACCAAAGAGGTCTATCTCAAGAACCAATAAGTCCCACTCCAATTCAACTCTTAATAGAGTAAGAGTGCAAGACAGACATCTGAAACCCAATCTTCTCTCTTAGTGATAAGAGGCATAACCAAATCCATGTAATAAGTCATAATATCTATTGAAAATTTCAAAAATTCCACAAGATAGGTAGAAATAAATTAATTAGAAGCACCCATGTTAAATAAAATGATAGCCATGGAAAATTCAATAAGAACCATCCCTTAACCAGTTGTTGGTCCTACATTGAATTCTTCTGGTTTCTGATCTATAGCATGAAGGTGCTTCATCTCTACTGATGAGTGACACTAATTACCATCTTTTGGATCTAATTTAAGCTGAATATTCCCATAATAAGATCTATCCTTACCTATATTCTCAACAGACTGAGAACCCATGGCCCTTGATGCACCAGACTAAGATGGAAATTCTCTATGAACTCAGGAGCCCGCACCACTCTAATTCAGAATACCAATCTTGAAGAACCTCTATAACTGACCCATGTATCAACACTAATGGAAATGTCTAGGTATAACTAGACATACTGACCACACATTCCCTAACATTTCACACTATTAGAAAACAACTGATCCACCACCAGTGGTTACAGACGAAGGAGGTTGGGATGGGTGGCTCGAACTACCGCCTCCATTTTTCTCTATTCATCAAACTTCATTTTTATTTTTATATTCACCCCACCAACCTGACTTATAGGTAGTTCCATCCCAGAAAATCTTGACTTACCTTCTCATCCAATTTCTACCATCAGGGATTGATCCACCACCTCAGCATACATCTTCTATTTAAACAAGAAGATCTGGGATCAAATGTCTATCCGAAACACAATTTCAAACCATTTAGTTTTTAGCTGATCATTGGTAACCACCCCGAGTGAAAAACAGAGAAATTATGTGAAATATTTTTCATACTCCAAAATAGTCTAATCCCCCTGATGGAGATAAAAAACTCTTGGGTCTTATAAAGGGACAAGGTCTCAGGGAAATACTGCTCATTGAAAATAGATTTGAAATCCTTCTAGTCCATTTGATCATAATTTTTGTCCTAGACCACTAAGTCCCACCGCCTATGACTGGGGCCCTCCAATATGAAAAAATCACATTTCACCTTGACCACTTCAAGAGTATCAAGAAAATCAAAAATCCTCTCAACCTTTTCAATCCAATCCTCTGTCTCTTGGGGATCCATGCTACCCTAAAATAAAGGAGGTTTTTTCTTGAGTAAATTCTAAGTGTTTTCATTTTATGGACCCGGTTCAACTTCCATAGCATGAGTAAGACCATATCCTACTCCCTGATCCAGTTCCTGGACATCTTGAACTAATACTTCCACTAATCTCTAATTGATAGTTGAGGGAGAATTCACTACAGCCTCTTCTTTCAGTTATACAGGAAGTCTCTAGGGAGGCATGATGTTACATAAATTAACAAGACCAAAAGAACCATCAATACATTACCAAAATAAATTTCCATCAATGAAAACTTTAAACCATTTCCATAAGTCAAAGACATAAAAAACATAATAACAAATTAAACCACTCTATCCAAGCTCCCTGTCCATGCATAGTTTGCAGGCTATGCACCACACCTGAAGTAGGAGTCAAACCAAATCCCAAACATCCCATGGTGACCCAAGGTGTGTCATGAGGTGTGTTATCCATAAACCCCACTAATAACAGGAACCTCAACCCCTGACAGTCCTAACTCCCATCTATACAGACACTCCCAAACAACATGACCTAAATAAATGAAAAAACCTGGCTCTCATACCATTTTTCACGAACTCAGCCAGGCTAAAATCCAACCCAACACCCGACGTAGCCAATAGAATGGATCAAAGGGTATTAAAATCCCCATGATATGTAAAATAGTTCCTGAGCATCAAGCAACACATTTGGGAATGATTTCACCATTGAGAATCAATCACAAAAAAACCACAAGAGTCATACATCACATCATATCCAACATCCATAATACAAGAGATTAAAAATAACACTATAACATTAGTTAAACGTTTAATATTCACAGAAAAAGAAATACCAAAAAGGTAAGGGGACAAACTAGACCAAAATCCTCCATGAAACATTTAGGCCAATTCTCTCATTCCACCTCTACTTGCCCAAGAAGAAACCACGAGCACATAGTTACACCACCACAACATAAAGTCTTTCCTTTATCTGGGCCAAACATAACATGGTTTACATACACCCAAGGATGTATGTAGGGTGTGAGAAAAAATGGCCAGTAGGATACCACCAGAATAGATTCCTTATAAAGACATTAAATGACAATTTAACATGCTATTTTTTAATAAAAATGAAAATAAAACAATTTAAAGAAAACATGATTTGAAATAAAAGAGGAAATAAATGTGACAAAAATCTGAATGTTAAGAATAAAATGTGAACCATGGGAAATCCATAAGGTACTAGGGTTAGTTGGGTCCTAGGATCCTCATACTCTTAGTGATCACATCTCCCTGACATGAATTTCATGCTCGAGCCACTAATCCCCATCACACAAATGTTTAGTTAGTGTTGTTATGTAATATGATTATGGAGTCCAAGCCTTGCCTCTTCTGACTCTCCAAACATACTAGACCTAGTATGACCTCCCAGATACCTAGAATTCCCTTGTGATAAATTCTAAGTCCTATACCAAGTGACACTCCACATTACAAAATCACAATCTCAATAATCAATAACTCATTTGGAAAACAACCATTTACACAGGTCAAACCATTTTCAAACATTTAACACACACCAAAACACTTGGAAAACACCTTTCGCACCACCCAAATAATTTATAAAAACATTTTGAAACCAAATAAAGAATTATAAAATCATCAAATAATGTTAAGGTAGGGAACCATCAAACTCTTTCTTGGAAATCACTCGAAATTGGTTGGAACCTACAACCCCACTAAGGAGAGACCCTATAAAGGTAATATCACACCATATCCATCGAGATTTAACCCAAAGAAAGGATATTTAAACGTAAACTAAGTCCATACCCTTGTTGGAGAAAGGGAACATAAGAAATAAGGGAGAAGAGGCTAATAGGTAAGAAGAAAAGAGGAAAATAGAGGCTTAATTGATGATTTCTTAATGAATATACACTAAAAACACCCATGATTTGAATCCCCAAGGAGAGGGAGAGGATGGGGAGGTGCACCTATGGAATGGGAGTTCAAATGGGGTGATTTTGGGATTATTTGGGGTTAAAATAAGAGAGGTTTAGTATAAGAATTTAAACATTTGTAATGATATGGTAGGACACAAATTTTTCCCACAAAGTCTATCAGACCATGCACTAACCATGTGTCTCCTCTGTCCAAGATGGAACTGGCCACACAGTTTACCTAGAAGGGGTTCACAACCATGCACCTAGCTATGAGTCCTTAAAGGTTCCACTATTTTGGTTTCATAGTTATCCCTAGAGGGATGCACATCCTTATGCTAGGCCGTGCGACCTGGATAGTGCCACTATCCTAGCTGTATAGTTTTTACTGGGTTGGCGCACACTTTTTACTAGCTGTGCACCAACCATGAACCTCCTTTTATCTTGGATAAAACCAAAATTTTACCAAAAATTCCTAGGAAAGACACACAATAATGGTAGGACCAAAAATAATAGAGAAAATACCTCAAAATAATACCATGGATGTGACACTATCCCTGCTTGATTACTTGATCATGGTTTTGGGCATGGATCTTCTCACCATTGATGTGATATATACTTGATGGTGAATTACACTATCCTCTAGTGATGCCTTGGATGCTCCCTAGGGTTGGGTAAGCACACCATTACTGCATCAACTAGATTTAATTTTTGGGAATGGGGATGTTGATCCATTTATATGAATTGTTTATCGAGCATGTACTTGGACCCAGAGAGCATTCCTTTTATAGATCGCCTAAGGTTCAGCCCCTAGGGATGATACGATTCATAATGTCAAGATTTATTATTGGATGAGACCTAGTATTAAGACATCATACTATACTCAAATGGATTGAGTGGTATGACATCTAGCTCAGTGAAAATTTATATGATTTTTTTTGGAATACAACATCTGTCATTATAACGATTGTAAGAGAGTTAGGGTGAACCGATAGTTTAGGCATGTATCCCCTTGTGGTAATGTAGCATGCTCATAGAAATTTATGGAACTGACTGAAGTAGGTAGTGTCGACCAGGATTATGGACCTAGGTATCAAATTAGTTTTACAAAACTTTATTGGTACGACATCTAGCTCAATTACCTTTTTATAGGATGTTCAGACAATCAGGATTACAGACCCAAGGATCGACTATTGTTGATTATGTTATTTCTTTCACCTTACTCATGTATATCCATATTTATGTATATATATATTTATGGGAATATATATGGATACACATATAAATATATATATATATACACACACATGATGGAACATTTCCCAGTTGAATAGGATCACAGTCCTAGGGAATGAATGTTGTTTCACTTTATCTATTTTGTTTATTATTTTCAGTTGTGTAATGACTAGGCTGAGCATATTGCATGAGTGTGCACTTATGTCTGTAGATTTATGGGTTCATCATTGGGGTTACCTAATAATATTATTTCTCACCCCCATACATTCAACTCAGTTTGGATTCAGACCTTATGTCTGCTTTTTAGGTTGATCACAAATCACACGACGGATAGGGATAAGGCCCATGGTTGCTGATTGAGTAGATCTAATCATGTTGATTCTTTTGATCGAGTTTGAGAAAATTAGAAGTTTCATGGAGACTAGGTATGTGGTTAAAATTATATTTATCATTAATATATTTAATTTTATTTTAGTTTCCTTTATGTACTCTTGTATGTATGATCAGCCCAATGGGCAATCCATGTTTTTTGTATGACATGGTTGTTTAGGCATTTACTACATTCTGTTTCATTTATTACTACATTGTTTATAATTAATACTTCCTCAATCTATTTATTTATTTAATTGTATGATATATATTTATTTACACTATTTAATACTATGATATGAGGGCATAGTTTCCCCACTATCACACCCTAGCCCCTAATTTCTAGTCAGCAGCCTCTCATGTACAAGGATGCTCGCTTGAGGCCTTATGACGAACAGACTTGGGGAACTAGTTTAGTGGAATCTAGGTTAGGACATTACATTCTAAATATATATATAATGAATATATATAATATTTATTTCATAAATAACATTTTGGAGATGATGGAATTAGGATCAAAGTACAATGAACAAAACTACCAAACAAAAATTCTCATGAAAAATAAAACAGGTAACACTAGAAAGTGATGATTTTAATAATTAATTATTAATAAATGAGTGTTGAAATATTACAAGTAGATCATATATGATATTAAAAGTATGTACATGAATCTGGTATAAAATTATAAAAAATTTAAATTTATTATACAGGAGGTTAGAGTGCCTTCAAATAAAGTTGAACTTGAGGTAAAGGATTTATGTTTCAATATAATTTTAATTAGGATTATTTATGATTTAATTTTTATTGAAGGAAATTATATGATCCATTACTAATAAATCCATTTCATTTTCTTCTCCTGTGGTTATTTATTGATAATACTTGTTTTCATTTCATTTTCCCCACTTTAATTACTCAAGAGACTGAAAGAATGTTTTTAAGGAAAACTAACTTTGTTTTACTATTTGGTCAGGAATATTTTTTTTCAATATCTATATTTTATACGAATGTTTTCAAGATTTTTTTCTATTCTCCTATGATTGTTTAAATTCATTTTAACCATGTTTTTATTTTTAAAAACTAGTTTAAAATGAATATTCTTATCATTTTCTGAACAAGGTACTTTTGACTTTTTACCAAAAATGTGAAAGGAATATTTGTTTTGACATACAAGGAATGAAAAAAATTTCCCACTATTATGACCACTCAATACTTTTATTCTTCATTTACAAGTTTACAAGGTTATTTTCAAAGAAAATTATTTACTTAATATTTAGGAATTTTTTATATTTTAATATGTGTTTTTAAAATAAAAAATGTATTTTACTCGAGAAATATTACAGTGATATTTTAATGGTTTTTTATCTATGATGACATCCTATGACGTTACTTAATATTTACTGGGGATATGATCCAATGATACCATATTTATTATTTCTCTAAATGGTTTATGGTTATGATGATGAAATATTGATGAAAACCATTTTCTTTTCCATGGGTTAAGTTATGATGAATGTTCTTATGATCTCATGGAATACATATGAATAGATTTAATATTATGTGATTTCTGGCCCTGAAATTATATATCCCTCTAATAAATTGGGTAAATATTAATGTTATATGAGCTTAAAGGGTACAAATAAGGTTATCCCAATCCTAAAGAAATAGGGTATATGAGTGGTTATCCCAAGCTCGAAAGAGGGTATACATGAGGTTATCCCAAGCTCGAATCTGGTATGTGGGTAGTTCTCCCAAGAATAAAATTTTATGAATGTCTTTTTGGGTATCATTGAAATAATATTTATATGATTATGATTAGGTCACACTTTATGAAACTATTTTATAACACAATATTATGATAATGTTATATTCTCATGGTTCATGTTATTTGATTTCTTTATGATTAATCTCTTATGAACTACCAATATTTATTCCACGACTCATGTTTATGATATAATAATTACTGGTTATGATTTTCAAAGGTTATAATCATGTTATCATACCCATTATGATCATTTTATGTATAAATTATCATTAATATCTCCCTTGTTTACTCTTACTAAGCATATGATTTGACCCTTTATTCTGTTTTGTTTTCTTCGAGATATAAATAAAAGTTTTAAGTATGATGTGTCTAAGAAGGGTAATAGTTATGAATACTTTTATGGGAGATGATTTAGATATTTTATGAACCAATTTTTTTAATATACTAGTTTCCAAAGACACTAAACCTTTATGATTCTAGTGTGGACTACAATGTTTTGTGTTAAATATTCATCTAATAAGATGTTAAATTTATGTATAAATATAATGGATTATTATAGTTGGTATCAGAGTAAGTTTTAACTACCTTTGGAAACTAGTATGAGAAAAATTTAGTGATAACCCTTAAGATAATCCTATGTATAGGATAACATCATAAGTTATGGTAAAGAAATAAGTGTGGTTTTCCTAGAAAAACATCATGGTCTGGATACCATAAGTGGATGTGGTTTTAGAACCAATGCATCTTGGGATAATAACCACAAAAAGAGTTGGTCGAGTATATCTCGACCATCTTTCTGGTGCATGGTGAGTGTGCCCTTACTACTCACCTATTTTGACACTCTCGAAGGATATTCTTGGGTTAATTAATATTTTTTATGAATCATCATAAAGGATTTGAATATATTATGACCATGTATAACCTAGGTTAAACCTGAGGTGTCATATATTAAGAATAAGGTTTCATTGTTCAAACATCCTATAAATGATTTTTCATGATTATGAGGTTTCCCACTATGATTTGCTCACACTATGATTTTTGGTTTTATTCAATTGATGGAACCTGAAGAAACCATGTTAATGCTGAATTTGACATATAATAAAATTATTATCTTCCCAATAAACCAAATGTTATGGGATTTAGAATGAAAAATATTATTTCAATGATTATGCAACTTTCTCAAACCATGAATCATGCTGAGCTTCCAAATGAGAAAAGGAGGGAATGATGTTCTATTGTGTCCTTCATAAGGAAACATCAAAATTATTTTATTGGATATCTAGATCCACTAGTTGCTGAGAAATGGATAGTACCATTGAAAAGATATTTTATGTTCTCTTGTGTTCAGATCATGAAAAAATCATTTTGTATTTCTATCATTTAGAAGGAAAAGAATATCAATAGAAGACTCTCATCAAGAATGTGATGCAAATAGAATAAATTTAATCCATAGAGTGGTATGAGTTTAGAATGTTATTTTTTAATAAGTACTTTCCTCATATTCTTTATATGAAAATGGGGATGAAATTCCTTATTCTAAGGTAAAAGTATGTTGAATCCATTAGTGCAGATGATGCCTATTTTAAAATACTTTTTATGTATGACTATGGTATCATCATTGAACTATAAAGTAATATTGATCAATTATTCAGTGATTTAAAACTAAGTCTTTAAAGGGTGTTATACATGAGGGACTTTATTAGTTACAAATAAATCATTTGATATACTAATAAGGTAAAAATGAATATTATATTTACCCATATATCTCATGGTTTTAATAATAAAAGAAATATAGAATTAAAATGAAATTCTAATAAAAAAACCATGGAAGGAAGAATATGAGCCTTCCATTATGCTCAAAGTGTGGAACGATAAATGGAGAAAATTTTATTAATAGGACTATTAAATTATTTAAGTGTTGAAGGTAAGGTCATCAGGAAATCGAATGCTGAAGTATTGGGAATAAGCTATCCAATGATGGAGGAAAGTCACAAAAAATTCACCACCCACACTCTAGTGTTTCAAATTCTCAAATTATGTGAATTTTTATAAATAGTTCTCAAAATCAAAGGTTAACGATAATGATCAATTTTGGTAACCTCTTAAATCATGATACAAAGAGAAATCTCATGCGATCACTATTGCTAATGAGGGGTACAATAATGATGTGGTGAAAGGTACATTAACCTTCTACTCTAGAACTACCAATGTCTTATTTGATTCTAGATTTTGCAACTCTTTTATATCTGAAGAATTTACTAAGGGTATCATAATACCAACTCAATGATTAAAAATTGAATTAGTAGTAAAGACACCTAATGATATGGTGACCTCATCTCAAGTTTATGATTCTTATCTGGTTGAAGTTTGTGGGAATGTGATTTATAGAAATCACATTATTCTATCTCTAGTTTAATTTGATGTTATCTTAGGTATGGGTTGGATTTATTTACATAAATCCCACATCAATTTTTGAGTAAGGGTAGTCACATTTTATATTCTGAACCAACCTATGACCATCTCTCCATTCCATGATAAATATAAATTTCTTATGGAAATTGCATCCATTATATGGTTCTTAATTCTTATTAAAGAGGGGTGTTTATCTTAAATTGTTGGTGAGAATATCAGTATTGAAGATATGCCTATTGTATAGGAGTTTGTTGATGCCTTTTTGGAAGAGTTTCTTAGTCTTCCATTGAACTGTGAAGTCAAGTTTTCAATAGAACTCATACTTGGTGCTACAACTATTTCAAATATTCCATATAGAATAGCCCCAATTGTGTTGTAGGAATTAATGAAGTAACTCCAAGAGAATCTTAAAAAGGGATTCATTAGGCCAATTGAATCACCTTGCAGTGATACTATTCTTTTTGTTAATAAAAAATATGTATCAATGTGAGCTTGAATTAATTATTGAGAACTTAACAATATCAATATCAAGAACAAGTATTCTATACCCCTTATTAATGACTTTTTTGATCAACTGTGTGGAGCTCAATAATTTTCCAAGATTAACCTTCATTATGGATATCATAAATTAAGGATCAATAAAGAGGATATAAGTGAGAAAAAATTTCATATATGGTATGGAATCTATGAATTTATAGTGATTCCACTTTGTCTTACTAATTTCCCCACTATCATCATGGATTTAATTCATATCTTATTTAGAGATTTCCTTGATAATTTTTGTGGTAGTCTTTATAGATGATGTTATTATATATTCAAAGAGAAAGTAAGAGCATGAAGATCAATTGTGGATTTTGATAAAGAACCTAAGTAAGGATAAGTTTCATGAAAAATTTACAAAGTTTGAATTTTTGATACAAGAATTTTCATTTTTGGGTCATATAATCTCAAGTGAGGGTATATCAGTGGATCCATAAAAGATGGAAGTTATTTAATATTGGACCAGACCAAACACCTTGAATAATATCCATAATTTTCTTGGTTTTTATGGACATTATAAATGATTTTTTTAGAATTTATCATGGATATATAATCCACTCACCAAGTTAACTTAAAAGGGAGACAAGTTCCTTTGGATAGATGAATGTGAAGAAAATTTCAAGGAACCGAAGAGAAGATTATTCAACACACCTTTGATTAAATTAACCTAAAATATAGAAGCATTTGTAATATATAGTGATACATTCAATAAGGGACTAATATGTGTCATCATGTGTAATTATATGGTGATAGCTTATCCATAATTACCATTGATAGTTTATCATCAAAATTACCCAACTCATGATTTGGAGTTAGCTGCAGTAATTTTTTCATTAAATATATAGAGGAATTATATTTATGGGGAAAGTTGTGATATATATACTGATCATAAATATATAAATTATATATTCAATCAAAAATATTTGAATACGTAACAAATGACATGGTTAGATTTAATTAAATATTGTGACTGCTCAATACATTACCATCCTAGGAAAGAGAATAAGGTGGATGAAGATTTGAGTTGAAAAGATCATGCTAGATTATCTATGATGAGTATCACAAAAGATATAATATTTTTGGATTTGAAAAGCATGAATCTTGAAATCTTGAAGGAATGAGTATTCAACCATCTATCCATGCGAAGATTAAAGAGGCACAAAAGGAAGTTGTGTAACTCTAGAAGAAGGTCAGAAATGTTATAGAGTTCAACCTTGATTGTGATGGAATGATAAGGTTCAAGAATCATGTATATTTTTTTTTACATACCATATTTTAAGAAGGTTTTTTTAGATGAGACTCATAGTTCATCATTATCTATTCATCATTGAATTTTGAATATGTATAGAGATATGAAAGTGTATTTCTTGTTTGGAAACATGAAGAGAGTTGTTAAAGAGTATGTATCTTAGTTCTTGGTATGTTAACAAGTTAAGGTTTAGAGATAGAAGACTAAGGGGATTTTATAACCATTATCTATACCAGAATGTAAATGGAAAAAACACCCCCATGGATTTTTTCATTAGACTTCCCAAAATGTCTAAAGTCTATAATGCTATTTGGGTTGTAGTCAATCACCCTATGAAGTTAGCATACTTTATTTCTATCAGATAAGATTTATCTCTTGAAAAAATTTCTAGAATATAAATTAAATAATTGGTAAGGTTTTATAGAGTACCACATACTATTGTATCTGATCAGGATTCTAGGTTTACCTTAAAATTATGGTGAAGTATTTAGAAAGCTTTGGATATAGAGTTGATTTTTAGTACTACTTATCATCCTTATAAATATGGTTAGTCTAAGAGATCCATTTAAACCCTAGAGGATATGATGATATATTTTTAAATGTATTTCAAAGTTAGTTGTGATCAATACATTCCTCTAGTTTATTTTTCACACAAAAATATCTTTCACTCGAGCATTCAGATGAATATTTATGAAACCCTCAATGGAAAAGAGTGTAAAACTCCAAAATATTGGGATAAAGTTGGAGAAAGAAAGCTATAGATACCTAAGATAACTGAGAAAATGACAGAGAAATTAAGATCTATTCAGTAGAATGTCAAGGCATCTCAGAGTTGACAGAAAAGTTATACTAACAATCATCAACAAAATTCATAATTCAAAGTTGGTGAGAAGGAATTTCTTTGAATTTATCCATAGAATAAGGTTATGAGATTCATAAATAAATGAAATATAATTCATAGGTATATTTTACCCTTTGATCTTATTGATTGAGTATAGATGGTATTTTATCACTTTATGCTTCCACCAAAACTCTCTCAAGTTCATGATGTGTTCTATATCTCTCTCTTAAGGAAGTACATACCTATTCCATCACATGCACTGAACTCAAAGGTCATACCACCAGAGCATGATATTTCTTATGAATAAAAAATAGTAGAAATATTGGATCATAGATTTAAAGTTTTATGATACAAGACTACTCACCTGGTTAAATTTCTCTCATGGAACTCAAAATTCTATGAAGCTACTTTAGAAACAGAGGATGAGATGAAACAAATACATCCTCATTTTTTTGAATTGGAGTGATGAAATTTTGAGGGAAAAATTAATTTTATGAGTGGTAGAATGTAAAACCCAAAGATTTTATGACATAATTTTCTATAAATAAAATTTAGTTCTTTGATAGCATGCTTTACAAACAACACAGAGTTTAAATGAACCATGGTATAAAATTAAAATATTATTATTTTATATAATAATTATCGCTTAGCTGTTGGATTTGAGGGTATGTATATAAATAAATAAATTATAAAAAATGTATAGTTTAAACATGTATTAAATTAATTCATTGGTTATCAATTTATTTTAAATTAAAATAAAATTCATTTGAAAGTAAAAGAGCCATTTTTTTTGAAAAAAACCATTTTTATGCACGCAATGTGTTTCTATCTTAATAAATTATATCAATACCAATTAGTGAATGATTTTAATTAAATTAATATATCATATATTCAATAAAAATTTTCATTATAAATCTAATATTTTTTATAGTCATGAGATAAGAAAAAATCAATTTTTATGCTTAAAAATACATTTTTCTAAAAAATGGTTTTCATCGCGTTTTGCACACTTATTTTAAAATGAATTTATATGAATTATAGAAATTGAATCATGAATAATGGATCGAATATTTATAATTATAATATTACTTTTTTTAAATAGGTCCCTTTTATTTTTTGTCATTATGAATATCAACCTTGGTAAATTTTTGTCACCTTGGTAAGGGAAAAAGGGGTAAAATAAGGTTAAAACATTGGGTTAAGGTTTTAAAATTACTCTAACACTCTAATTTTTCATATTGGATGAGTGGAGTTCTACCATTATCATTAAATTATCAAAAATATTTCCACTTGGTTCTATTTTTCTTTGATTACGACCATTATATTATTTTAAGAGAAGGATAAGTACAAAATGTCATGCTCTTGACTTTAATAACTCTAAATTTTAATTATATGGATAAAAAGAGGATAATTTTAGTAATAAATTTTTATTTGAAATATGAATTAATTTTTTTATTATGGTAATTTATTTATAATTTTTAGTGATTGAATAATTTCCTTAAAATCTTACGCAACACTAAAAGAGTATTTATTCAATTAATAGAAAAATAAAATAAATGATTTAAAAAATATGAAAAGTTGTAAAATTTGGATGAATTATTATTTTCTAAAAATTTTATAGATAAATATAACATATTAAAAATGTGTTAAAGGTTTATATTTGAATTAGTTTATTATCATGATATATTTAAAGTCCAATTAAATGAATTGTGTCAAAAATGAAATTAATAATATTTTATGTCAAATTATATTTTATTAAATTATTTAAAAATTATATAAATATTTATATAGGAAAATTAAGATGATAAATAGTCTAAAATTTCATCCCTTATCCATTTATGATCTAATTGTTACCTTATGAGTAAAATTATAACCCTTTAATATTAAAAAAGTCATTACCATGACTATGATTAAAATTGGTTAACCAAGGGGTTAAGACAAAAGATAAGGTTTAAAATGAATAAAAAACTTATCTAAATTTAATTTTGTAAGGATATTTAGACGTTATACTCTTTTTATTCAATATATTTCCATTTAGAATCATTTTTATTGAGAATAACTTTAATATATTTTAATAGTTTTTTTGTAATTTAAAGTGTGACCTTTCCCTCCCTTATAAAAGGACACCCCTTATCTCTTTTCTTCACACCACTTTGAGCCATATAGATTGACCAAAAACTAAAATTTTATCTTACCAACTTCACTAGGAAAAAATTATTGGTTATTTTATTCTGAAAATACCATTCTAAGTGTCCTAAATAAAGGATCTAAAAGACGTCTCACGAATAAGAGGTAATAATCTTACTTGACCTCTTTAAATTTATTTATTATTATACCTCCTCTAAATATATGGCATTCATCATAAAAAAATAAATTATATATTGTAAATTTAATGAAATTTTATTATTATCATGTAACCACCATTATCCACCCTATTTTCCATAAAATGATAAGTGAAAGTATTGCTCATGTGTAAGTGTGGATTACCACCTCTATGTAGCGATACAAATAATTTTTCATCACCATATTTCATGGATGGGTATTATGATGGATTTAAAGTTTATAAATTATATTTATGAAATTATTATGATTCTTTAAGTACAATATCATATCTACCTTCTTACCTTCAAATATGTCGAAAAATGTTAATGTCACTTGTGCATACATGTGGACTACCATCTCTACGTTGCGATGCGATTCATTTTTGATTTTATCTTTACATAGATGGTAATATGGATAGATTTAAGGAATATATATGATATATATGATATAATAATTATTATATAAAGTTTAATTATTATTTATCTTTCTTTCGTTCCATCCTTCGAAAAGTGAAAATTGCGTTCATGAGCACATACAACCTACTATCTCTATGAATAGTGTAGTTTATTTTTATATATCTACCATTATGGATGATTATAAATATGTATATAATGAATATATATGATATTTATATCATTAATAAAATTATTTTGATTATGGAATCACGATCAAAGTATGAGTACTGGAACTACCTAATAGAAATTCTCATAAAAAATGAAACTGTTAACACCCGGAAATGAAAATTTTAATAAGGAATTATTAATAAATGGGTGTTTAAATGATATAAGTGGATAATATATGATATTATAAGTATGTAAATTACACCTTTATAAAATTATAATAAATTTAAATTTTTTACATAGGAGGTTAGAGTGCCTTCGAAGCAAGTTGAACTTGAGGTAAGTGATTCATGTTTCAATCTCATTTTAATTGGGACTATTTATGATTGAATTTACATTAAATAAAATTATACTATAATTTCATGATATATCCATTTAATTTCATTATAATATGGTTATTTATTGATAATACATGATTTCATTTCATTTTCAACACCTCAAGTACTCAAGATAATGATTTTTTAAGGGAAACCGACTATGCTTTACTATTTGGTCAGGAATCTTTTTATTATGTATCCATGATTTATAATTTTTTTTAATTTTATAATATGATTTTAAAGTAATTTTATACCCATGTTTTATTTTTTATGAAATGTTTTAAAATCAATACTCTAACCATTTTTTGAATGAGGCAATTTTGACATTTTTTTTCGAAAATGTGAAAGAAATCATTATTTAACATACATAAAATCAATGGAATTTATCACCATATTGAATGATAAATAATATTAAGATTAATTCAAAAATTTACAGGTCTTTTTTCAAGGAAAATGTTTTTCTTTAATATTAAGGAAATTTTTTTATTTTAACATGTGATTTAAAAATAAAAAGGGTCTTTTTTTCAAGAAATATTCCAAAGATCTTTTAAAGGATTTTTAATCTATGATAACATCCTTTGATGTTACAAAATATTTACGAGGGATATTATTCAATGATACCATATTTATTCCTTCTATGGATGATTTATGGTTATGATGATGAAATATTGATGAAACTCATTTTCTATTCCATAGGTTAAGTTATGATGAACTTTCTTATGATCTTATGGCATACATTTGAGTGGATTTTTGAATATGTGACATGTGGGCCCATAATTATATAAAACTATAATGAATTGGGTAAATATTAATGTTCTATTAGCTCAAAGGATAAATGGGTGATTATTTCAAGCCTGAAAAAAGAGGTTACACAAGAGGTTATCCCAATCCCAAAAGAGGACACATGAGAGTTTATCCCAAGACTGAAGGAGATACTTGAGAAACTATCCCAAGACTAACATGTTATGAATGTCTTGGGGGATATACTTGACATAATATTTCTATGATTATAATTATTCCACACTTTATTCCACTCTTTTATGACATGAAATTATTCCAATATTATATTTTATAGATTATTTATTTGACCCATTTATGATTAATGTCTTATGAACAGACATGATTTTTTCCATGACTCATGTTTATGATCTAATATTTACTGGGTATGATTTTAAAATTTTAATTTTTTATTCTCATACCCTTTATGCTCATGTTATGTGTAAATGACCATTTATATCTCCCTTGTTTAACCTTATTGAGAATATAAGAGAACCCTTTATTATGTTTTATTTTACCCTAAATATGAAGAATGTTTTTAAGTATAATGTGTCTAAAAGGGTGATAGTTTTGAAGAACGAAGTGGGAGATGATGTAGATATTTTATGAACCAGTTATTTATGCATACATATTTCCAAATACACTAAACTTTTATGGTTATAGAATAGATCATAATGTAATCTATGGAATATTAATCTAATAAGATGTGATATTTATGTATGAAAATTATGGAATTATTTAATAAGTAATTTATTCCATATGTATTGGAATTTCCTCAATTATAATTCAAAAATATTAACCCATTGAATTCAATAAAGTTACAACAATCTTGGTAGGACTATAATGGGACTAAACTATGTTTTAATTGTATCAAAGTTAGAATAACATCTTAAATAATGAGATATGTTTTAGGATAATAATTCACCAAAGAACCATGTGTGAACTATATATTAAACATGAAGACCTAACTATTTATGGGGTATAAATAGGGTTACCTGTAACGTCCCGACCCTAGTTACCCAGAGTCGGTGAATTATTTTAATGCATTGGCATGATTACAAGGAATCAAGTCTTGAAAGACCAATGAGTTTAGCAGTCTTGGAAAATATATTACATACATGGATGTTACATTACACTTTAGAAAATAAAACACAACATAAAAAATCCTTTGGGAATGCAATTAATCCCCTAGATTAACCCTTCTTATCAATCATAATACACTTCTTGGAATCCTGAGAAAATTAAAACATAGAAAGGGGTGAGCTCAGATGCTCAGTAAGGATATCAATATAGTGGAAACTTTCATAAATAAGCATAAACATTTAAGGCAATGTATAAGACTAAAACAAAAGCCTTTTTAAACTTAAACTTTAGAATAATATGGAAAATATACTATAAAATAATTCCATTTAATTATTCACATGGATATTCTACTAGTCAAATAATCACATGCAATATTAATAGCCACTTTCATAATGACAGAATGCATAATGCCAGACTATCTTAACCACATAGTCAAGGCCATATGCCAAGAATACAAATAAGATTTTGTCAAGGCCATGTGCCAAGACACTAGTTTGTCTCATGAGACATACCGATGCATCGAGGATCTATAGTGGGCCCCACCCATCACTTACTAAGTCCAATTCATTCCTCTTATGAACAGGTTTAAACATAACATATACATTCGTATTAAACTAGCATATGAAATGTCAATACTTCATCCAAAAACCATGAATGGTATAAAAATATTACATCCACAGTCAAACATATCATAACTCATTCAATACAATATGGAAGATTGTATTATAATAAACTAACCTCAATCAAAAATAATATCTAGTAAAGGATGCTGACATAGTTGAAAATGATGAGCAAAACTTTTTGAGTGAAATATCCTTTTTGTAAAATCATTTAAAAGTCACACATTTATAAAGGAAGTAATTTAAAATAGATTTTTGAATCAAAGTGTCCCATACCACTTTGAAACTTTTGAAAAGAATTATCATTTCAAAACATTCATGTCCATATAAATAAATCCTTAAGATCATTTTGAAAACATGAACATTAATTAAAAATATTTAGAAAGATAAATCTTTAAAACATTTAAAATTATGATCTTGATAAGGATTACCTTTGACAAATCCTTAAAATATTCATTTTGAAATCATTTTTATGAAAAATGGACATGGATGATAAGAATTTCCCAGTAAATACTTACATATAAACAATCTCGGATAATAATGAGATTGAGGAATTAACCCTTACCAATTTGGTAACTTACAAAACATACACCCCATGAAAGGAGTATCATAAAATGAATATGTAAATACACATAAATTAAAGTGTATTACACAATTAATACAATTATGGGTAGTACATACACCACACAAATGGTAATAGTGGAAATATGGCATGAATCTCACGAGAATAAGGAGTGAGATGAAAACCCCTTACCTCGTGTCCGACTTGACCCGTTCATTCTTTAATATCCTGAATAATAAACTAAAGTTAATTTATAATTGATTAAGAAACTTTTTCAAGTTTATTATATCTTCTATATCACTTATTACCATGTTATAAATATTATGTAATCATTTATGTTAATAACGTTTGTTTTGTCGATATTTGGCACTTGAGTCAAAAATGAACACTTTATAGTTACAAGTTGTTCACATGGTCAAAATTTCAATATATCCAGAATGATATTCATGATTTAGATATCATATATATCATATATATCCATTCTATACACGTATTTATAAAAGTACATATCATTTTGGGTTAAGAAATGAAATGCACAGTTCATGGAGACGATAAGCCGTACGTACGCATGAACGCTACTTTCATTTCTATTTCTTATTTTAATAGAATTAAAACATAATGATACATAGGTATATTATAATTCCAGTATTATATCATATATAATATCATTAAATCCATTCTTTATACATCCCACATATTTTATTAACGAGTCACATCACTTTGAGGGGGCGGTAGTCCGCACTTCCTCAAATGAAATTATTGTGTTTACCCATGACAGGAACCATTAAGGTATGCTATAAAAGAAAAATACAGAAGCATGAAGAAAACATAAACATAATATATATAATATATAAATACAGTTCCATCATAATGTCCACCATGAGAGGCGTTAGGAGGTAATTGAAAAATCATCGTTTCGTGAGGCGTTCATTTTCCATCCACAGAAACATTATGTTCTTCACCCATTAGATGGAGGTGTGTATAAGTGTAGTTCAACTACTTATCATAACAATATCGTAGTATATTTATGATACTGGTTTTGTTATAAAATAAAGGAATAAAAATATTTTAGGGGTTGGAGAAGTAAAATAAAAGAAAAGAAGTTAAGAGAAACTATTACCTTTAATTTGGGTAACTTCCTTTGGTTTGAACTAAAAGGTCTTTCTGAAGTGCCTTCTTCCTAAGGTAAGGCTTCTAAGAGGAGGATAGGGATGTAGGGAGCTTAATTTTGTAGAGTTTTGATGAGCCTAAAGGCTTGAGATGTGTGAGGAATTGGTTAGAAGTGGTCTCCTTTTATAAGGGGGGAGGACGGACTCTTTAGGAAAGTGTGAAAATATTATTTTATTATATAATGATATTCGGTTTCTAAAGGTGGAAAAATATTTAGGGTTGAACATAATATGGCTCATGGTCTAAATAAAATCATAAAATAAGAATTGGAAATTTTTTTGGATTTTATTTTAATATTTATAATCTAATTTATTTAAATCATTTATTAATGAGGTAAATACTACATCATTATTGTGTCATAAATAATTTAATTCATTCAATGTATAAAAATTAAAAAAAAATACCACAATGTAGGAAATATTTTTAGATTTCCAATGAATATTTATATTCAAAACTATTACTTATATAACACCATATAAAAATTAATTACTAAAAGGTTTTTGT
Organism: Viscum album; assembly: GCA_963277665.1. Taxonomy (NCBI): domain Eukaryota; kingdom Viridiplantae; phylum Streptophyta; class Magnoliopsida; order Santalales; family Viscaceae; genus Viscum; species Viscum album. Next base: position 1,764,389,708 of record OY728121.1, on the reverse strand, counting down.
TTATGTCAATTTTGCCATTACATTAAATTAATTAATCTAAAGTGTCATTATCATTAATAAGTGGCTCCATGGGGTCCCAAAATAGACCCAAAGATGCCCATGGTCGGAAATTACTCATCCAATATGGTTAGGACACGTGTTAAGATAATTTTGAATTATTACAATATTCTTTTTACCTTGAATTACCCTATTTACCTTTAACCGCGGTAAATAAAAGTTTTAAGTTACTGTTCAACAAAAGTTATTTTTATCTTATTGAACCATATTTTACTCCTTGATATTAACCATGTCTCTCTGATTTTTTAAATTCAACTCACATAAGCGGTAAAATTAAGTTTTATGCAAATTTGCAAATTCTCCTAGGAGGTGGTTAAAAGATGGTGAAAAGTTCAATAAATTTTTTATATATCTAAAATTATTATAAACTAACTTCAACGAATTACATTAAAATTTTATAGGCATTATGTATCTATTTTGACAAAAATTAATTTAAATAAAATAAATAATTATTTAAATAAAATTTTGGTTTTAAACTATAACTTAGTGTTTTTCACTATTTATCAAAAATTGAAAGTTTTCAGAAAAATACCAAAAATTCACCCTAATATAATTTCGATATTCCAAATCCAAAAATGAAGTCCATTTTACCAAATTAAAAATATAGAAGTTTCATTTATTAATTTAAAATTAATTCCCGTTGTCAAAACCAAAAGGCGTATTTTTAAGAAATAATATCTATCAAAAGATTGACACTTGTTTATGTCCAATCTCAAAGTGAAATTACTTAAAATGACCAGTATTGGATTAAATGGTAAAAATATAATATATTTATACTTTCAAACCATTTAAATATATAATTTAACACTATAAAGTATTTTTATTAAAAAAGTTGTTTTTAGTTAAAATATAGTATTTTTCACTATTCACCCAAATATGAAAGTTATAAGAAAAACACCAAAAATTTATTGAAAATCAATTCTTATGTCCCTATTCTCAAGAAGAAGTTTATTTTTTCAAATTAAATATATAAAAGTTTCATATATTGGATTTAAAAAGGGTTCACCATTAAAAGGTCATAAAACTGCATTTTTTTGAAAAATACTTCTTTTATCTGAACAAAATGAATTAGTTCTTACATTTTGTCTAAGAAACTAATAATATGGATTCTAAAATTATAAGTATTATATATAGTTCAAAATTCAGTTAATACTATTCATAAACGCTTTTGAACGACTAGTTTGGTAAGTTGTGGTGCGCTTGAACTCAGTGTTGTGTGTAGTGAAAGTTATTGAATTACTTTGAAGAAATAACGCACTATGAAATTTTGGGGTGTTAAATTCTTCCCTCCTTTAATAAATTGCATCCTCGCAATTTGAAATTGTTATTCAAAAATAAAAGGTTGAAAATAGAAAATACCTTTGTGTGAAAAGCCATATCGGAAATTGGGTTAATAAAATTTAGTCTTAATATAAGGAAAAGGGGAATGAAAAAGTCACCACCAAATTATGATCTCGATTAAGAGAACATTGGTGGAAATTAGAGACACATAATTAGAGGAAAAACATAAATATTTATAGGGAGTGATTGAGGTCATCAATAACAAACAATTGTAGAATTGTGGGCCTTAAAGCCACCAATCTATGATGAATTAAAATACCATCGGTTCAACAAAACGTAAGGTGTTAGGATAACACATTTTTGGTTTTAAGATGCCTTAACTCAAGTTTAAGAATTTATTTCTTCATAGAATAAGTGAAGAAAAAAAATGTATGCTTGTCAAGTAGAGTTCTGTCCTTTAATTAATTTCTACCACAAACTAATCTTTTACTCTAAAATATAATAGAACTTAAAAAAATATTATATTTATCCTATTCCTATAGGGTTCTAAAAATTAATTTATAATTCATATACTAGACCCTTTAAAAAAACTACATTATTCAATCCCGGAAATCATGTGGGTCAATGGTAGGTGATACACCCTTGTCACCCTTCGGTTGTGGGTTCAAGTCTCGCGACCTTGCTGGACGCGACGAGTTGCCGCCCGACCTCCAGGTTGTCCATTTTATGGAAATCCAAAAATAATCTCAAACTAGACTTATCCAAAATACTTCTGTCCAAACTCATAGTCCAAAATTTATAGGTAAGTTAAACACAATGAATATCCTTTTTTCCACGTAATAACATGTAAACACCTTCATCATGTATTTTTTTAAAACACTACAACATCTTGAATTACCAGAAAACCTTATTGATTACATTCATGCTCCCTTATTCATTATAGAATACTGGATATAGTCCTTCTATCCAAAAATGTTGTAGACTCAAACAATGATGGAATTTACAAATCATTAATCACTTTCATGTTAGTCAAGGATATCTAATATTATTTATCCAAATCAATCATGTATTATTCCAAAATCACTACCTCGGTATCAGAACCATATTATGGTTTATCTTTCTCTCAACCATATATTTTCCAAAAATTTAACCTCCTATTGAGTCAATTTTCTTGGTTCCACACAATCTCAAGTCTTTAATGAAATAGTACTACAGTACAATCCTTATATACTCTATAATTATTATAATCAGTACATCATTGATACAACACTCAAATGACATAATTATTTAATAAAAATATAAGAAATCTAATCATTCCTCCTCAACTATGGTAGTATCATAACTTGATTATTATCCAATAGCATCATTTGGGGCATACTCTGATGATTTGGACATTGGTTCGCGTAGTGTCTCAACACCTTGCAGATGAAGAATTTTATGTTTGAAAACTTTTTCTTATCCTTGCAATCACATACTTGGTGTCCTTTTTCTCCACACTTATAACAAAATCCCATTTCCTTTAAGTATTTACCAAGGTGACTATTTTCACATTTATCACATATGGGAAAATACTTCTTTCCCCTATTCCCTTTATCCATATTTCTCTCCACCATCCTTTTCTTCTCTTACTTCCCTTCAAAGCCATAGGACTCAGAGAATACTTTACTTATCTTACTAACACATGATATTATTTATTCATATGTTGAGAATACATGGGAGACTATTTCACTTCTAAATGTTGGATTAATACCATGAATGATATGACCCTTCTTACTCTTTGGATCATATGTATTGCTGGAGTTCTCATCCCTTTTACTGGGCACCATTTCTAAAAAATGACATACACTAGATCAGTTTATGAATCGCAATTCATAATTCCAAACATGTAAAATACCTAACTTAAATTAAACATTTTATGGATATAATCCATAATCACAAAAATGTTTTCTTTGAGGAGATATATACTCATAAACCCTTCATAGTGGTTTGTAAATAAAACAATAATTATCCTAAGCATATCCCCCGAGAGTGTTGTAACCAAGAGTGCAGCAAGGCCTGTTGTCGTGCACCAGTTCCCGTTTGAGTCTATCTCAAAGAGGTGTTTTCAGGTTTTACCACTAGGTACATATGTTCCAGATCTGCCTCTACCTGATCGTATCTAGACAGATATGTATTTTCTTGGAAAACTCACAAAATCTCTAAATTACCAAAATTATAGGGTGTTCTTCTATACTAATCCTCAAAGTCTATCTTAGAGTAATGTGCTCTAATCAGATTTTATCTAAATATAGTTTCCAAGGTTATTTCTAAAATTCCTCTAATACCAAATATAACTCCCCAACCCTAGTTACCCAGAGTTAGTGCATTATTTTAAGACATTGGCATGATTACAAGGAATCAAGTCCTAAAAGACCGATGAGTTTAGAAATCTTGGAAAATAGATTTCATATATGGACATTACATTACACTTTAGAAAATAAAACACAACATAAATGATCCTTTGAGAATTCCATTAATCCCCTAGCTTAAACCTACTTATCAATCATAATACACTACTTAGAATCCTGATAAAATTAAAAAATAGAAAGGGGTGAGCTCAGATGCTCAGTAAAGATAACAATATAGCGGAAACTTTCATAAATAAGCACAAAAATTTAGGGCAATGTATAAGACTAAAATAAAATTCTTTTTAAACATAAACTTCATCATAATATGGAAAATATACTATAAAATAATTTCATTTAATTATTCACATGGATATTCTACTAGTCGAATAATCGCATGCAATATCAATAGACACTTTCATAATGATAGAATGCATAATGCCAGACTATCATAACCACATAGTCAAGGCCTTGTGCCAAGACTAAAAATAATATTTTGTCAAGGCCTTGTGCCAAGACACTAGTTTGTATCATGAGACCTACCGATGCATCTAGGAGCTATAACAAGCTCCACCCGTCACTCAATAAGTCCAATGCATTCCTCATATGAGCAGGTTTAAACATAACATAAACATTCATATTAAACTAGCATACAAAATGTCAATACTTTATCCATAAACCATGAATGGTATAAAAATAGAACATCTATAGTCAAACATATCATAACTCATTCAATAAAATATGGAATATTGTATTATAATAAATCAACCTCAATCAAAAATAATATCCAGCAAAGGATGCTGACATAGTTGAAAATGATGAGAAAAACTTTTTGAGTGAAATATCCATTTCGTAAAATCATTTAAAATCCACACATTTATAAAGGAATTGATTTAAAAGTGATTTTTGAATCAAAGTTTCCCATACCCCTTTGAAACTTTTGAAAATAATTATCATTTCAAAACATTCAGGTCTATATAAATAAATCCTTAAAATCATTTTGAAAACATGGACATTAATTACAAAAATTTAGAAATATAAATCTTTAAAACATTTAAAATTCTGATCTTGATAAAGAGTACCTTTCACAAATAATTAAAATATTCATTTTTTAATCATTTTTCTGAAAAATGGACATGGATGATAAGAATTTCCCAGTAAATACTTACACATAAACAATCTCGGATAATAATGAGATTGCAGAATTAACCCTCACCAATTTGGTAACTTACGAAACATAGACCCCATGAAAGGAGTATCATACAATGAATATGTAAATACACATAAATTAAATTTTATTACAAAATGAATACAATTATGGGTAGTACATACACCACACAAAAGGTAATAGTGGCAATATGACATGAATCTCATGGGAATAAGGAGTGTGATGAAAACCCCTTAACTCGTGTCCGACTTGACCCGTTCGTTCTTTAATATCCTGAATAATAAACTAAAGTTAATTTATACTTTCTTAAGAACCTTTTTCAAGTTTATTATTCCTTTTATATCACTTATTACCATGTTATAAAGATTATGTAATCATTTATGTTAATAGTGTTCGTTTTGTCGATATTTGGCACTTGAGTAAAAAATGAACACTTTATAGTTACAAGTTGTTCACATGGTCAAAATTTCATTATATCCAGAATGATATTAATGATTTAGATATCATATATATCATATATATCTAGTTTATACATGTATTTATAATAGTACTTATCATTTTGGGGTAAGAAATGAAATGCACTGTTCATGGAGACGGTAAGCCGTACGTATGCATGAATGCTACTTTCATTTCTATTTCTTATTTTAATAGAATTAAAACATAATGATACATAGGTATATTATAATTCCAGTATAATTTCATATATAATATCATTAAATCCATCCTTTATACGTCCCACAAATGGTATTAAAAAGTCATATCAGTTTGAGGGGGCGGTAGTCCGCACTTCCTCAAATGAAATTATCGTGTTTACCCATGATGGAAACCATTAAGGTATGCTATAAAATAAAAATACAGAAGCATGAAGAAAATATAAAAATAATATATATCATATATAAATACAGTGCCATCATAATGGCCACCATGAGAGGCGGTAGGAGGTAATTGAACAATCATCGTTTCGTGAGGCGTTTGTTTTCTATCCACAGAAACATTATGTTCTTCACCCATTAAATGGAGGTATGTGTAAGTGTAGTTAAAATACTTATCATAACAACATCTTAGTATATTGATGATACTGGTTTTGTTATAAAATAATGGAATAAAAGGATTTTAGGGGATTGATAAGTAACATAAAAGAAAAGATGTTAAGAGAAACTATTACCTTTAATTTGGGTAACTTACTTTGGTTTGAACCAAAAGGACTTTTTCAAGTGCCTTATGCCTAAGGTAAGGATTCTAAGAGGAGGATATGGATGTAGGGAGATTAATTTGGCAGAGTTTGGATGATCCTAAAGGCTTGAGAGGTGTGAGGAATTGGTTAGAAGTTGTCTCCTTTTATACGGGGGTGGAGGGGCTCTTTAGGAAAGTGTGAAAATATTATTTTATTATATAATGATATTCAGTTTCTAAAGGTCCAAAAATTATTAGGGTTGAAGATAAGATGACTCATGGTCTAAATAAAATCATTTAATAAGAATTGGACATGTTTTGAATATTATTTTAATATTTATAATCTAATTTATTTAAATCATTTATTAATGAGGTAAACACTGGATCATTATTGTGTCATAAATAATTTAATTTATTTAATGTATAAAAATTATAAAAAAATATGATGATGTAGGAAATCATTTTAGATTTCTAGTGAACATTTATAGTTAAAATTAATTCTTATATAACACCATATAAAAATTAATTACTAAAAGGTTTTTGTTTATGTCAATTTTCCCTTTACATTAAATTAATTAATCTAAAGTGTCATTATCATTAATAAATGGCTCTATGGGGTCCCAAAATCGACCCAAAGATGACCATGGTTGGAGATTACTCATCCAATAAGGTTAGGAAATGTGTTATGATAATTTTGAATTATTACAATATTCTTTTTACCATGAATTACACTATTTACCTTTAACCGTGGTAAATAAAAGTCTAAAGTTACTATTCACCAAAAAATTATTTTTATCTTATTGAACCACATTTTACTCCTTGATATTAACTGTGTCTCTCGGATTTTTTAAATTCAACTCACAAAAGCGGTAAAATTATGTTTTATGTGAATTTGCAAATTCTCCTAGGAGGTGGGTAAAAGACGCTGAAAAGTTCAATAAAATTTTTATATATCTAAAATTATTATAAACTAACTCCAATGAATTAAATTGAACTTATATAAGCATTATGTATCTATTTTGACATAAATTAATTTAAATAAAATAAATAATTATTTAAATAAAATTTTGGTTTTAAACTACAACTCAGTGTTTTTCACTATTTATCAAAAATTGAAAGTTTTCATAAAAATACCAGAAATTCACCCTAAGATAATTTCGATATTAAAAATCTAAAATTGAATTCCATTTTACCAAATTAAAAATATAGAAGTTGAATTTATTAATTTAAAATTAATTCCCGTTGTTGTCACGACCCATCCTCGGGGCCCGTGCCGTGACTACCCCAAGCCCGCCTTCCATAGGCCAGGGGCTGGCGACTAGCACCAAAGGCGTAAATCCTGATAAATGGGAAGACATTGCCTTTATAAAAGTAAGCAAAACACACAGAGTACAAGCAGAAGTAAACACTAAGTACAAAAGAAGTGCTGAAAGTTAAAAGGGCCAGAATACAAACCCAACTGAAAAGTACAACTACAATTGAACGAAAGTACAACAGAAAAGACAAACAGCTAGAAGAATAGAAACAGCTCCTGGGTCGTCCACCTCAGATCCTACCTGAAGGGTAGGTATAGAGAGTGCAACTACTAGATCGTCCACCACGGATCCTACCTGAAGGGTAGGTACAGATAGAGCAGCTCCTAGATCATCCACCACGGATCCTACCTGAAGGGTAGGTACATATAGCCTCCACAACGATCTCGCCCGTCAACCTCCTCCGAATGTCGTCTCGTTGTGAAGTCCACCACCGGATACTGTCTCGTCGTGGGGTCTACCTCCAGGTACCGTTCAGTCCTCGAACACTCGGCCTCTGTCTGCACTGCCCGTCGTCTGCAACCAACACAACGAGTTGCGGGCATAGCCCGTTCAGGGGTGAGTATAACGATACTCAGTAGGGAACCTGAGACCCTCAAGGTCTCACTAAATCCAACAAGGATAACCACAAAGAAATATCTCAACAGATAACCTCTACTTAGGTATATACCCATACATATACCTAAGTTATCAAGTAACCCATCTCAATCATGAGGAAACAAAAATATTATGAAATCAACATATAACCACTACCCAGGTATATACCCATACATATACCTAAGTTATCAAGTGACCCATCTCAATCATGAGGTAAACACAAAGATCATAGACTCATCTCAAACCAGGATTTTCATTATCGAAACCGTAACTGCTGAAGAGCCCCGTCTCTGGAGTGTACAGTGGTCCTGTGATGACTCCGAGGTACTTCTCACTAACCTAAGACTGCTGAGGTACTCCTCCTGTCGAGTACTGTGGGTCATCCAGCCAAAAAAAGTAGTGCTTCCCGCCGGGGTATGCCACCCAAACACAGTAGTGCACACCCCCTAATAGCCTGCAGAGGTACTCTCTGGACGAGTACCGTGGGTCTACACCCAAACTCAGTAGTGCTCCATACGCCATGGTTCTGCACCCAAAAAAAGTAGTGCTCCATCCACTAGGCTAGTCGACTCACTCCAAGTCGAGTCGGTCAAGCAGTCATCAGGTCTTAGCCGGCTACACGGTCTCCGTCCTCCGTACGCTCATCTCCGGGAGGGTCTGCTCCACGAGCTATTGGTTGATACTCAAAGTATCACAAAGTACCGTTAAGAAGTATCTCCAAGGACCGCCTCGTCATAGGGGTCTCAACGCAACAGACGACGCGTCAATCAGACGCCCGGTCTGTGAGTTATTATCCTTTTCGTCCCAGGGGCCCGGTTGGTTTCTTGTGTGAACCAACTCATCCGTATCTCAAATGTACCCTGAAATCTCATAGGGTATAATCATAGGGACCATTTATCAACGTGATCACCAACGCCGCCGACGGTTCGTCAAACGGACGTCCGGTTTGAAAGTTATCAGCTTTTCCGTTCCAGGGGCCCAGTTGAATTTCGGGTACAATCTAACCTGGCCACTATCCAACTACATCCAAACCTCAGGCGAAGTATTCCAAAAGTTCCGTCTCATCAATAGGAATCCAACAAAGTCGACGACACATCAATCGGACATCCGGAGCTCAAGATGTAAGCGTTTCCGCTCCGAGGGCCCGATTGGTTTCGTATCCGAACCAACCTGTCTGTACTCAAATTCCTCTGAAACCTTGAGTGTAATATACCGAAATGACCGTCTCGATCCAAGCATCACATCACAACTAACGGTGTGTCGATCGGAGGTCCGTAGCCCAAGTTATGGGCAAAAGACCGGAAGAGGTACAAAAGTGGGGGTTTTGGGCCCGAACCGACCCGGCCTGAGACCCCCTCGGTCGGCCCGAACCGGGTTGACCCGACACGGGTCCAGGTCCAGCCTGCTTGGGCGCGGCGCGCCCCGGCCCGGGCGGCCCGGCACGCTGGCGCGCTGGCGGTCCGCTGGCCAGCTCGGTTACACCGAGCTAGGTGGTCACGGGGGGGGGGGGGGGTGGCTACCCCCCTGTTCAAATAAAAGCGGCCCCCCACGTGGGGGCCACTACTGTTTGGCCAGCCGGGGGTTACGAACCCCCGGCTTCTCCCCTGACCGGCCGGCCTGCTCCGGCCAACCGGCTGCTGCCGCCACGGGACCGGCTGGTCCGGTCCCCCTGCTCCGATGCCGGCGGCCGGAAACCGGCTGCCGCTCCCAGCTCCGCCGCGGCCTAAGGCCGTAGCCTTGGTCTGTCCGGTGCAGTGCGACGGCGCCGCTCCCCTCCACCGCAGCCCCGCTCCGTCTACGGTGCCTTTTTGGTTCTCCGGTGTGGCGCGACGGCGCCGCGCCTTTGTTCGACTTCAACGGCGTGGTGAGATGGCACCACGCATCCTTGCCGCACGATCCCACGCGGTGCGACAACACCGTGCCATCCCCGTTCCAAACCACAACAAGGTCAACAACAAAATTAAGGGAGGAGGGTCGGTTGTGTTTGTGCGGTCCAGCCCCCTCCCGTTAATCGATAGCAATCAACTAAGATTACAAAGAATGCTCGAATATTCACGAACAAAAACAATAACCCCCCTATGATTTTCCCCGCAATCAAGAATTCCCAACCCACAAACATATTCTTTCGCAGATCAACTTAATATTTAGTTGATCCGCGTTCTTTGTTTTTGAAGGGAATAAACATGGGTTCATTAACTTTCACAAAATAATTCCCTACCTCGTCGAATTCGTTGAGCGAGGGTTCATGGCGGAAATTATCATCCCGGAAGAAGAGGATCTTTGGCGTTTGTTGATCTCCGAGGAAGGCGTCTTTCTCCGTCGTCCGTCGTCGAAGGTCGGCGTTCCTCATTGGCGGTGGTGCGTTCTTCGCGTTCTTTGACGAAGAACGAAGAACTTCAAGACTTCTCTTTTTCTCCCAAAAAATCAAGACAAAAAATCCCCACAATAATAAAATAAGCCACCTCTTATTTTATTACTCAACCCTTAAGTTTGAAATTCAAAAATTGAATCAATCAATTAATTGAATTAATTGAGGAGTTTAAACTGCCATATTAATGAGGCGTTTATTATTCAATTTAAACGCAAGAGTTGACTTACATTAAAAAAAGGGGGTGCGAGTGTGTTACCTAATTAAAGGTGGGGGTTTCATGGAAGTTGAAAAGGTGGGGCTCGTGTGGGCCCCTACCCCGCAAATATCCTACCTAGTGGAGTAGGATATAGTGGGTCCCACTTTAACCACTTAGCTTAGGTTAAATAAAATAAATTGGTTGCCCCATTTTATTTTATTCATTTACTTAACCCAACAAAATTTTAAAACCACACCCGAGCAAACGCAACTATGGAAAAGGTGTTACTAAGAAATTACCGGTGCTACAATTCTATCAGTGCCCTCGAATTTCAATTCCGAGCACCGGTTTAAAAGTTATAAAAAACCCGCTCGTTCGTTCACTGAACGTACCCGAGCCTAACTTCTGAAATTAATTCCGGGCACACCGGGCCTCAGAATCAGGCGCCGTCAGAAATTGTGTTCTTGTAAAATCCCAAAGAAAATTAAGAATAAATTTCCCTTGAATTTTACGGGTCTTTAAATTACTCTCACCTCAGGGATTTACGTCATCGTAAAGCTTTAACACAAACTAGGGATACAAAAGCGGTACTGAGCACGCACCTGAGCCTTCCGATCCCATGTGCTCACCTGGAGGTTCCCGTACTTCCAGTGAAAGCGCACCCAAGGAATCGACCGTCCTCGTAGGATCCACCCCTGTCGATCCTCAAACTCTACTGGAACCCCACAAAAATCACCCCATCGCCAAAGTCTAGTTCTCCATGGTCGATGACATGCGTCGGGTCAAGCACGCATCTCCTCAGTTGAGATACGTGGAAGTCGTCGTGCACCCGGTGTAACTGAGGTGGATGAGTCAAGTGGTAAACCACCTCGCTTAAGAAGATGAGGACCTGAAAAGGTCCGCTGAACCTCAGAGATTACTTGCCGCCTTGTCCACATATCCGTAAACCTCGTCGAGGTGAGACCCGTATAAGGACGTGGTCATCATACTTGAACTCTAGAGGCTTCCTGTCAGCTCTGTGTAGTCTCATCTGTCGTGATCCACAAGCGATCACTGCCCACTCCTACATCAGGACACACCCGAGTCCGGTACCTAATGCGTCGTAGTGAACTACGTAACCAACACCCACAGGTTGGGCGCACCGGTCAACCCATCTTCTGAAAGCTCTGTTGGAAGTGGTGCCGCAAGTCTGGAGAATTCTGGCACAAAAGTAAGTTTGGACATCTCTTGAGTGATTTAATGCACCCTCTTATGCATGATTCCATCCAGTGCTGTCTGGGTTTTCCTTTTCTCCAACCAAGGAAAACCCCATTCCAACGTTGTAGATAAACCACAACCTTTTTTTTCCTAATACAGTCAATCTGTGTATGAACTGTGGATCCAATACATACTCAGACCAACATCGTAAGGCCTCGACGCTGCCACCAAGAGATTCCAATCGAAACCATCGCCTCGTGGGTCAGATCACACTATCGGCGTAAGTGTGATTATCGAGTCTCCTCCCAAGGTATCTCCAGACGTGAGGGTCAAGTCTATATCTTACCGGAAACTCTAGGTGTGGGACAAGATTCGTGGAAGGAAGGAATGATTCGTATCAACATCTGTTACTGTGACAGCTAGTAGTGGACGTAGACTGCCCCTCGAATCATTCTTAGAGCCATTGGGTCACTCTCCTTGACCGCATGCAGTTACTCTCTTCCCCTTCCATCCAGATCCCTGAGCCTGGTGGGGACAACAAAGGCGGGTGGTTGTAACATGTTGAAATGTACACCACCTCATGCTGCTCTCCTAGATCTGCCTCCACGTCTGCTGCTCTGCAGACTTATCTGTCCTTAACATTTCCTCTTCTTGAACCATTTTACATGCCCAAGTCTCCGAGACTGGCGTCGGTTTCCTGCTTTCCAACTGCTAACATTCTCTAGCTGTATTCATTCAGCCAAAGAACATTCAACCACAAGGTTCTCTCTAGCACCCTAACATGAGTAGGAATGCATAGAGGAAAAAGTGATGGCTCAGATATCCTTAAACACACCACGATCAGAGGTCCGATCTCTAAAGAACTGATCATATCATAGTCATCAAGTACCAAGAACGATCGGTACGCCTCGATGTATACTCAGCTACTGAAACATCGTCCTGCTGAAGCTGTATAAGCTCTAGAAAACTCTCATCCACCTCCTCAAGCCAGTTCTCAACTTCCTGTGAGTCAGGATCACCTCGGAACTTGAGGGTATCTGATGTTGGAACACGTTTAAGGAATTAATCCTACATGTGTCACCTACTAGTACCGCCGGTTGTAACTATAGACCAACAGGTAGTGATGTATAGCTGACACACTACCCGAATGCACTATCTCAGGCATCAGTCCACATACTGAAGCCTCATCACTATGCGGACCATCCTCATGGTCATTCACTGGAAAACACTAGTAGCCAAGTCCACCATCCACTCTACTGATGTCTCAGCTAGGCAGAAAACTCTAGCAATCGCCTCCAGCCAGTTCTCTACTGTTTGGGAATCTGCCTCACCTCGTAACCTTAGAGGCAGCAGCTGCTGGAACTCGTGCAACGCGCTCTGCCAGCGTGCACAGTTCGCCAGTACGGCTGGTGGAATCTGTTGCCCAACAGGTGGTGGTGCTGCTGGTATACCACCCGAGGGTGCCAATATAGAAAAAGGGCCCCGCACCGGAGCCTCATTGCTAGGTGGTCCGTCATCGAGTACTCTCTCGGAACTCCAACTAACTGTCTGCGTGGAGAAATCCTGAACAAATGCGACATGGTCAACGTTTTATAACTAGTGAGATGACCTGGTTTGAGCTAACTTTAAAACTCCTGTAAACACACACGCAATCGGTGTTTTTGTGAACAAAGTCGGAAATCAGTAGTCAGGGTCCTGGTGTACGGATACATCGGCCGCCGCACCAACACTGGACTCCCTGAACTGAAAACCACACTCGGTAACCTTAACACTATTGCTTCACAGAAAGGGAATATCAGATTTATAAGTTCTGTGGTAGAACCGACTCCTCTGATACCAATTTGTCACGACCCGTCCTCGGGGCCCATGCTGTGACTACCCCAAGCCTGCCTTCCATAGGCCAGGGGATGGAGACAAGCACCAAAGGCATAAATCCTGATAACTGGGAAGGCATTGCCTTTATAAAATTAAGGAAAACACACAGGGTACAAGCGGAAGTAAACACTAAGTACACAAGAAGTGCTGAAAAGTAAAAGGGCCAGAATACAAACCCAACTGAAAAGTACAGCTACAATTGAACGAAAGTACAACAGAAAAGACAAACAGATGAAGAATAGAAATAGCTCCTGGGTCGTCCACCTTGGATCCTACCTGAAGGGTAGGTATAGATAGCGCAGCTCCTGGATCGTCCACCATGGATCCTACCTGAAGGGTAGGTACAAATAGCGCATCTCCTGGATCATCCACCACAGATCCTACCTGAAGGGTAGGTACAGATAGCCTCTACAAAGCTCTCGCCCGTCAACCTCCTCCGAATGTCATCTCATCGTGAATTACACCACTGGATACTGTCTCGTCGTGAGGTCCACCTCTGGGTACCATCCAGTCCTTGAACACCCAGCCTCTGTCTGCGCTGCCCGTCGTCTGCAACCAACACAACGAGGTGCAGGCATAACCCGTGCAGGGGTGAGTATAACGATACTTAGTAGGGACCCCGAGACTCTCAAGGTCTCACTAAATCCAACAAGGACAACCACAAAGAAAGATCTCAACAGATAACCTCTACTTAGGTATATACCCATACATATACCTAAGCTATCAAGTAACCCATCTCAATCATGAGGAAACACAAAGATTATAAAATCAACAGATAACCACTACCCAGGTATATGCCCATACATATAACTAAGTTATCAAGTGACCCATCTCAATTATGAGGTAAACACAAAGATCATAGACTCAGCTCAAACTAAGATTTTAATTATCGAAACCATAACTGCTGAAGAGCCCCGTCTCTGGAGTGTACAGTGGTCCTGTCACGACTCCGAGGTACTGCTCACTAACCTAAGACTGTTGAGGTACTCCTCCTGTCGAGTACCACGGGTCAGCCACCCAAACACAGTAGTGCTTCCCCCCAGGGTATGCCACCCAAACACAGTAGTGCACACCCCCTAATAGACTACAGAGGTACTCTCCGGATGAGTACCACGGGTCTGCACCCAAACTCAGTAGTGCTTCGTCTGCCATGGGTCTGCACCCAAACAAAGTAGTGCTCCGTCCACTGGGCTAGTCGACTCACTCCAAGTCGAGTTGGTCAAGCAGTCGTCAGGTCTCAGCCAGCTAAACGGTCTCCGTACTCTGTACGCTCGTCTCTGGGAGGGTCCGCTCCACGAGCTAATGGTCAATACTCTAAGTATCAAAAAGTCCCACGAAAAGGACCGCCTCGTCATAGGGGTCTCAACGCAACAGACGGTGCGTCAATCGGACGCCCATTCTGTGAGTTATTAGCCTTTTCGTCCCAGGGTCCGGTTGGTTTTGTATGCGAACCAACTCGTTCGTATCTCAACTATACCCCGAACTTTCATAAGTTATACTCATAGGGACCTTTTCTCAATGTGATCACCAATGCCGCTGACGGTTCGTCAAACGGACGTCCGGTCTGAAAGTTATCAGTTTTTTCGTTCCAGGGGCCCGGTTGGATTTTGGGTACAATCAACCTGGAAACTATCATACTACATCCAAACCTTAGGATAAGTATGCCAAAAGTTCTGTCTCATCAAGAGGAATCCAACAAAGTCAATGACACGTCAATCAGACATTCGAAGCTCAAGATATAAGCATTTCCGCTCCGAGGGCTCGATTGGTTTCATATCCAAACCAACCTGTCCGTACTCAAATTCCTCCGAAACCTTGAGTGTAATATACCTAAATGACCTTCTTGATCCAAGGATCGCATCGCAACTGACGGTGCGTCGATCGGATGTCCGTAACCCAAGTTATGGGCAAAAGACTGGAAGAGGTCCGAAAGTGGGGGTTTTTGGCCCGGACCGATCCGGCCCGAGACCCCCTTGGTCGGCCCGAACCGGGTCAACCTGACCTAGGTCCGGGTCTGTCCCGCTTGGGTGCGGCCCTTCCCGGCACGCCGGTGGTCCGCTGTCCAGCTCGGTTACACCACGCTGGGCGGTCAAGGGGTGGGTGGGGGGGGATGCCCCCCTGTTCAAATAAATGCGGCCCCCCACGTGGGGGCCGCTGCTGTTCGGCCAGCTGGGGGTTACGAACCCCCGGATTCTCCCCTGAACAGCCGGCCCGCTCCGGCCGGCCGGCTACTACAGCCATGGGACCGGCTGGTCCGATCCCCCTGCTCCGACGCCGGCGGCCGGAAACCGACCGCCGCTCCCAGCTCCGCCGCGGCCTCGCTCTAGCCGCAGTGCGTTTGTGGTTCTCCGGCGCGGCGCGACGGCACCGCGCCTTTGTCCGACTTTAACAGCGCGGTGCAACAGCGCCGCACATCCTTGCCGTACGGTGTCGCGCTGTGTGACGACACCGTGCCATCCCCGTTCCAAACCACAACAAGGTCAACAACAGAATTAAGGGAGGAGGGTCGGCCGTGTTTGTACGGTCCGACCCCCTTCCGTTAATCGATAACAATCGGCTAAGATTACGAAGAACGCTCGAATATTCACAAACAAAAACAATAAACCCCCTATGGTTTTCCCCGCAATCATGAATTCCCAACCCGCAAACATATTCTTTTGCGGATCAACTTAATATTTAGTTGATCTGCGTTCTTTGTTTTAGAAGGGAATAAACATGGGTTCATTAACTTTCCCAAAATAATTCCCTACCTCATCGAATTCGTTGAGCGAGGGTTCGTGGTGGAAATTATCATCGCGGAAGAAGAGGATCGTTGGCGTTTGTTGATCTCTGAGGAAGGTGTCTTTCGCCGTTGTCCGTCGTTGGAGGTCGGCGTTCCTCATTGGCAGTGGTGCGTTCTTCGCGTTCTTCTACGATGATTGAAGAACTTCAAGACTTCTCTTTTTCTCCCAAAAACTCAACACAACAAACCCCCACAATAATAAAATAAGCCACCTCTTGTTTTATTACTCAAGCCTTAAGTTTGAAATTCAAAAATTGAATCAATCAATTAATTAAATTAATTGAGGAGTTTAAACAACCTAATTAATGAGGCTTTTATTATTCAATTTAAACACAAGAGTTGACTTACATTAAAAAAAGGGGGTGCGGGTGCATTGCCTAATTAAAGGTGGGGGTTTCATGGAAGTTGAAAAGGTGGGGCTCGTGTGGGCCCCTACCCCACAAATATCCTATCTAGTGGAGTAGGATATAGTGGGTCCCACTTCAACCACTTAGCTTAGGTTAAATAAAATAAATTGGTTGCCCCATTTTATTTTATTCATTTACTTAACCCAACAAAATTTTAAAACCACACCCGAGCAAACACAACTCCGAAAAAGGTGTTCCTAAGAAATTACCGGTGCTGCGATTCCATCGGTGCCCTCAGATTTCAATTCCAAGCACCGGTTTAAAAGTTAGAAAAAACCCGCTCATTCGTTCACTGAACGTACCCGAGCCTAGCTTCAGAAATTAATTTCGGGCACACCGGGCCTCGGAATCAGGTGCCGTCAGAAAATGCATTCTTGTAAAATCCCAAAGAAAATTAAGAAAAAATTTTCCTTGAATTTTACGGGTCTTTACAGTTGTCAAAACCAAAAGGCGTATTTTTAAGAAACAATATCTATCAAAAGATTGACACTTGTTTATGTCCAATCTCAAAGTAAAATTACTTAAAATGACCAGAATTGGATTAAATGGTAAAAATATAATATATTTATACTTACAAACCATTAAAATGTTTAATTTAACACTATACAATATTTTTTTAAAAAAAGTTGTTTTCAGTTAAAATATAGTATTTTTCACTATTCACCCAAATATGAAAGTTATCAGAAAAACACCAAAAATTTATTGAAACTAAATTCTTATGTTATGATTCTCAAGAAGAAGTTTATTTTGTCAAATTAAATATATAAAAGTTTCAAATATTGGATTTAAAAAGGGTTCACCATTAAAAGGCAGTAAAAGTGCATTTTTTGAAAAATACTTCTTTTATCTGAAAAAATGAATTAGTTCTTATATTTTTTCTAAGAAACTCATAATATGGATTCTAAAATTATAAGGATTATATATAGTTCAAAATTCAGTTAATACTATTCATAAACATTTTTGAACGACTAGTTTGGTAAGTTGTGGTGCGCTTGAACTCAATGTTTCATTTAGTGAAAGTTATTGAATTACTTTGAAGAAATAACATACTATGAAATCATGGGGTGTTACATTACCCATTAATCATGTCACAATAAGGATTCCATAATTCTTTATGTATTATTTTCCTTTTTTTTTCATGGGGAAATTAGTTAAAATTAATCTTTTTGTATTATAACTTGATTTATAGTACATGAACCTATATAATTCTCATGTTTTATAACAAAACCTAAAAAAATTAGCTAGATGGATTGATTTGAGGAGGTGAAGTTTTCACCATATACTATTGTGATTTAGGTATATTCTAAACCAAAATGTAACATTATTGAAGTTAAAAAAATAAATTCTTTATCGATGAACCTTTGTTCAAAGATTAGATCTGCTGGGTTAGCTATGTGATAACTATTTTTGACCAAGTAATAAAACTTTTAGAATATATATTTTCAGAAGTTACACTTTAAATTCTATATGATGGTAGTACAAAGGAACTAGGGATGTACAGAACCAGAGAATTAGTAGAAGTTGTAAAAACAACTGATCCCAGATGATGAATGTAAAAAAGAAGTGGATGACTTTCATTAGATTAAATCTATTTTATATGTTATAATAAATAAAAAAATTTCAAGGAATTTTAAATAATTTTTTAGGATTTGTGTACAAGTAAAATAGGATGCTTTCCTTGTTCATAAGGGACTAGAAGTTAAGGCAATATAGAAGCTAATGACTTTGAATGAGCAGACAGTCTTCCATAAAGACTGAAAGGTAGTTCCATTGGATCAACCAATTAAACTTTCCTATAAATAAATGAGTGAAATCACTTTTTATGATAACCTGAAATATTTTAAACACTATATTTTCTTTTGATATTAATAAAATGAATAGTTTTTCTTCTATGGAGTAGAACTAAGTCTGAACCACATAAATCACTTTTTTGTTCCATGTGAGTGTGATATATATTTTTCTTCTACTTGTGTGTGTATTTTGGAAGGTATATCAAGATCAAGGTGATTCATAAAAAGATATTAGAGTTTTGTTCCCTCATATGGATATTTACATCAAGTGCTTCAAGTTTTGGAATGTATGAGCCTTGTTCCACAAGTGAGCTTCTAGAAAGTGAGTTCCAAAACATGGTGTCATTAACACAAAAAGTGGGTTCAGAGCTTGGTTTTTACAAAGACTTCTTGTAAGTTTTTTTTATTTTATTTTTTAATTTTAGTGGGTGTTTACTATCTCTTAAGGAATGAAATTGGAAAAAGGTAAGGTCCAAATTGAAAAGTTAGATAAGACATGATTCAGATTCACGATGTTGTATATTAAGGATTATCTGTACCAGGTTAATCTTGAGTTTTTATTGAAGGGAATCAAATTAAAAGTGATGGACAAAGAGGAATGAGAATGACTTGACAAGAAATATCTTGGGGGTAGTTTAGATGAAATTTTATTGGAATGTGACTTTAAAAATTAAAGAGGTGAATATAATTGTAGATCTGATAACCAAAATCACTAATATATAGGAAAAACATAGCACTCTGAACAAAGTGTTCATGATGTAATGATTATTCATCAATAAGATATTAGAAACAATTTGAGTAGAGGATCATGTCAATAAATTCAACATGATTTATTGTAAACACAAATTTGTGGGAGTGAAGACCGATTATGCAATGTGGTAATTGATACGTTTTTCATTTATTTTAGGATATTGGGATATTTTGGTTACTATAGTAAATAATTTTAGTTGTAAAAGTGACCAGGTATTACGTAAGGGGCTAGTTTTTCCCAAACCCTTCATTTTTAATTTCTTATGTTCTAAGAGATATAAGGGATATTTTTTTCTTTCCTTATAGGTTAAGGGAAGGGAGGAATTTTTAAATATTATATTTCAACCGAAATAAATGATTCATAATGTGATGGTATGTGTAGTTCCCTGAAAGATCGGTTGGGAAGTTGTATCACGACATGAGGATATGTCATGGTTTAGGGGAGTAAGCTAAGAGATTTAGGTACCGCAATATTTTAGTTTGGAAGTATAGTCATAGTTTGATTGACTTGGGTCATGATGAGAAAACTCCTAAGGATAATTTTGGAAAATTAAAAACCCTTACTTATTAAAGGAAACCCATATATATGGATTTATTACTCACATGAATTGAATTTTACACTTTCTAGTCATGTTGTGAAGTAATTCTATCATGAAATGAAGACCTATAGGTTAGGTCCCTCGATTATAACTCTACATAGGTCATTTCTCCATGGTTTATAGTCCATACCATGAGCTTGGTTTGGGGTTCAGCCAAAATGATCAATAAATATGGAATTCACAACATAATTTATAAGGGATTGAACACTTCTATATTAAACCCTTATTCATACTAAGAAACCTTTTATTGTGAGAAAAGAAATTTTAATTGGACACAATATAAATAAGGAACATGTGTGTGTGTGTGTGGGGGGGGGGTTGTGTCCTGATCCTTATATCTAGGCCCATCATACCATGACAAATCCTTATCATTTCATGACATAAGGGTTTATTGGATTTTCAATAAATTTAAGGATATTATCAAATTAATTCTATTTTATTCCTCTCCTCTAAAACCTAATGTGTATTTTAGATCATTTTTGTTGAACCTATGCCTCTATGATTGATCCTTAGACGTTTTCTTTTTTCAAGGGATACCTTCGATCAAAGGTATCGCTCTTTACCTCTTTTCTCTTCTTCATTCTTTACCTGTTCATTCTTTACAAGTAAAGGAAGAAACATTCACCTTAAACCTATGGGTATCCTTATCAATGATTTATATATAATTCATTATGATATTATTCCTTTAGGTTTTGTGAGTTCATCATGAGGTTCCATGTTATTTTTCTTCATCCATCTTTTTATTATAGTTCGATGATCTTCGAAGCTTCGTATCAAGGTGGTAGATTTAAAAATTATAATATTAAATTATTTTTAAATATGGTATTATAATTAATTGATTTATAATGAGTAAATATCTGATATTGACCAAAAAAATATAATAATATAAAATTAGAGAATTTAAGGGATGTTTGTGTAGAATCTCATGCGATTATTATATTTTTATAGGGATTATGCAATCCTCCCTATTACTTCCTAATTATATTTTGGTATATAATGTGATATTTTATTTATATGATTATTTTTTCTTCCCTTGAATATTTTACATTTCTAAAAATTATTAGACAATGTAAATATGGAAATACTTGGTGGTTAATAAATAAGGAATTCATTGGAGTTGTCATCCTTCCTTAGGAAGGATTAATATGATAAAGCATTACTTTGAGAATATTATTTAGATGATTATTGTTTATATTAGTTATTATTATATTAGGTTTCATTGCTTATTGTAACTTTATCATAATTAGTAGAATTAATCAAGATGGTAAATAATGATGATGATTGTTGGAATTAATATTAGCAGTCAAATATGTTTGGTTCTTGTTTACTATAAGAATTCATGCATTGATTAAAGTATTATTGATTGCTCATTGACACTATTGATGATGAAATTATAATTTTTTCCATTTATATATACCAAATTTAGATACATTTATACTATTTAAATGAAAAAATTGCATGATTGGTTAATATGGTGTGGATTGTTACATGTTGACATGTTTACGATGGTAGTTTATTGCAGTTGATATTGGGATAGTGTGGAAATTGTGGAAAGGTGTTAGAAAACCACTAGGATGGTTGGTTTGAGTTGGGATCCCTATATAGTTTCTTATTTCTTATTAATTGTTTCTTGATTTATGTATACGTTTTTCTTGCTAATTATTTCTTATTCCAATTTAGATATATCCTTTCTTGAAGAAGGTATAGTTATATCTTAGTACATGGGATCATATATGGTAATAATTGATTAATAAATTAAAGGAGGATGGTTTATGGAAGCTTAATATTTATGGTAAATAAAATATTATGAGACATTAACATTTTATTTATGATAAAGGTAGTGAAATATTGACTTGATAAAAAGTGGAAACTATGGAATGCGTAAATTAATGAAAGATCATGGATACAAGAAACAAAACTATAATTTTCAATCAAAGAACCTTGATTATATGATTAATGTGAATATTAATCCCTAATTGAAGAATGGATATTATAAAATTATTGGAAATTGATTATTAATAAATGATTAGTGATATTAATAAACTTGATGCTTATATTATTAGGAAATTATGAGCTTCCTAGTCATTAGTGATGATAATTGAGTTTTCATATGGGACATTATATATAGTTTAGGTCTTTGGTTAATTTATTTACCCTATAAATGTTGTGCACTATAATAATCATTATATTATATTTTTATTATGCTCCACCATCCATGTTAGATAACATGATTGATTCCCATATTTGACCTTGAGTACTGGGTGTTCTCCTAACATATTGGTTGTTGAGGATGTGAAAGGCTGACTACTCCCCCTACCCCACTATCTCTTCCAAACATAGTATGTATGTAGGCATATTTAGGATATAGCGGCTTATGATTGTAGGATATGTACTTATATAGGCCGTAACGGCATGATGAAATGAAATACATGTATATGTTGGCTATGGGGGGTTAAGGTTATAATATATACTTATATCCAAGTTGTAATAACTTATATTTATTACATGTGTACTTATTCATGGGATGCAATGACTTAAGGTATTGTGTGTATTTACATGGGCTGTAATAGATCTTAGTCTTACTATGTGATTATGGGGATATAATAGAAATGTGGATGTGATTATGTGTTTATGTATGTAATGTATTTTAATGGATTTAAATATGAATTATAGACAAGATAAGATCACCAGGATGTGAGATGTCAGGGTTTAGATGGTAACTGGTTTAGTGGGAATGTTTAAGGGGGTACCTTTCTTCTATATATGAGTTTGATATTATTCTATCATCTTCTATGTTTTACATGGTTAGTAATCCTTATTGAGGTTAAGAATATTACTGAATTAATTTAGGAAACAATTTTATTTATCAATTTATTCACTGGGGCTTTAGTATGCTTATTATATAGTTTCATGAAGGGGTTTGGGGGATGATCCTACTGAATATACCTATATAATAACCCCTATATATATATAAATATGTTATTTAAGTATAGAGATGGGAGTTGGAGGTAGAGACCAGCTCATAGAGGTTGTTCCAGGATAACTAGTGCTAGTCACCAACCTATGTCCTCTTAGAGGTGGGATTCAGGGGTCACTACTTCTTTCACTTCCAACCTAAGGGGGTACCGGTGGGAGAGGGTTGTGAAATGTTCATGGAAATATGAAATCTAGTCTTAAATGATTAGATCTAAAAGAATGAAGTCTAGGGCACTACCATAATAACATTCAATGTGAATGTTAGGGGATGTTCCACTCAAAGGAAAAACCAAATCCAGAAGAATAGGATGGATAAAAGAGATAATTGATATGTGAAATTGATAGGTCCCATGCCCATATGCTAGAATTATGGGAAAAGGGTAACTTGAAGAAATATGACAAAGATCATAGGGTAACTTTTATAATTTTCACCTTCATTAGTTATTTTACAAGTAATGCAGCTGAGGAGGGAAGAAATTTATTTCTATGTGTCTCCAATTGATTGGAGTAATGGATCAAGGATTACAAGGCTTTATTTTACTAAAAATATGAGATGGAGAGTAAGCAAAATTATGTCTTTAAAAGATTTGGTTAGGTAAATCTTGAAAATGATGAAATCATTGAGATACATTAAAAATGTGATGTAAACATATGAATAAGGAGAATATAATTGTTGGAGATTCAAGTGGTGTGAATTATATCAAGGTTAGGGAAGAATTTAATCTTGGTCAGTTAGGTAGATGGTTTATATTTCCAGACAAGTTTTGCAGATGGATCATGGAATATAACACACAATTCCATGGTGGTGGCCAAAAGTATGAGGGATTAAATTTTGTAACTTGTTGGGAGTTAAGAAGATACAAAACTTGTTAAAAAATATATTATTGATCCATAATGTTTTGAAATGATCATCTTGGTCACATATGAAATATGGAGATGAAGGTGTTGGCTATAAATGGAATACTAAAACTCGATCATGTGAAGTATGTAACATAAAAAGAGTTTATCCTTGGGAAATAAGGGAATGTTTCTCTAAATAATAAATTAATGATGCTACAGAATCTAAAGTTAGAGCTAGTAAATATGAATATATTAGCGGATCTCCAGTTCAATCATATAAAGTATCATTACACTTTATTATCTCCATCAAAAATGTGACATAGAAGGTGTGGGTGTTCTTTCTCAAGAAAAAATATTAAATTTTAAAAATCAGTATTTTATAAAGGCTCATGGGGGAAGGAGATTTTAGTTTAAATATTATGTGATTTAAGTAAAATAATGGATTAGAATATATTGAAATAACCAAGTACGATAATGTGAATGACTTTATCATTTTGGATTCTTTTGGGAAATTTCCATGTAATTTCCAAGAGGGTTCCCTTTCCCCACTTATAAAAGGGCACTCCCTCCCTCCACTTATACGCACATAAAAATCAATTTGGATAAACAATAACATTCCAAAATACATAAAAAAATCATTATCCACATTTTAGAGATTCTACTATTCCCAAAAGACCAACCCTAGGATTCTTAATTGGAGATCCAAAGGAGGTTTCTCTTAGAGAAGGTAATTATCTTAATAAAGATCTTTTATTTTATTTCTTCATTTTACACCTTAAATTATATATTAAAACTTAAAATATAATAAAAATAGTATCTCCTATATACTTAGATGTTATTTTTTTATGGAATAATATTTATCCATCTCCACTTCTATTAACTGGGAAATGAAATCATCGATCTTGTGTATGACAGACTACCACCTCACGAACCGATTTAATTCATTTTCCATCACCACCTTTAAAGGATGTATATAATTATGGAATTAAAAAATTAATATTATATTTATTATATTATTATACCTATAATTATAATATCACATATAACTTCTTACTTTTCATTCTATTTAAAATACGATAATGTCTCTCGTGTGTGCGGCGGACTACAGCCTCACGAAGCGATGTGATTCATTTTTTGCTTACGATTTATATGGAAAGTAATAAGGAAAAATTTAATGAATATATTTTATACATATGATATGATATTTATTATTTAGGATTAATATATCACTCATTTATGTACCCTTCCACCCATTAAAGAAATGATAACATCGATTGTGCGTATATACGACCTACCGTCTCCACGAAGAGATGCGATCCATTCCCCATGTTAAAATATAAATAATGATTATATGAATTTATATAATGGTAAAAATGAAATTTATAATTAATAACATTCTTTAGATTATTTAACTATATAATTTGCATAAGAATAGGAACTTTCGTGACAAAACACACATAAGAAAATAAGACAATTAACACTCAAAAAAATGAAAATAATGAATTATTATCAACAAACGGGTGGTAAAATGTAATAATAGGATCATATATGATATTATAAATATTAATATGGTTATTTTATAAATTAATAACATTAATAAAACCATTATAATTGGGATTAAAACACATTCAATCAAAATTAAGCACAATGTAAGGGATTTCCGTCTCACTTTTTACCTATGTAAGACACATGCCATATTCACCACCTATTTCTTTTATGTGATGTATATAATTCTCATGAATGTATTTTATTATTATTAACCTAAAAATTATTGGGGTTCAAATATCCATTTTAGGATATCTCTTTTATAGGGTTTAGAGTTCAAATGTTACCAAAGCAGTAAGAGACTTCATCTCAATTTCCCTACATTGAGGTATATTGTAATATTATGCACCTAATTTATTTTATATGGTGTATATAATAAAACTTTGAAATATAATTTAATTATTAGTTAATTATTCATGGTATTTTAAGTTTCAATTTGAATTATTTCATCCAAGAGGATTTGACTTGAAAATTACCAAGTGGTAAATAATTTCATAACACAATTTATTTTCATTAGGTTATATTACTTCTTTATTGACTTTGATATTATATGATTATGTGTGTATTGAATTTTTAATATATTATTTTTTATATCCAATTTTTTATGTGTATTTAAATTTGATACACAAAATCAATTGATCGGTAAATTCTCACTTCAATGATTTGATCATTGTAAGGAATTTCGTCTCAATTTTTTTTTCATTGAGACATATTTTTTAATTTGAACCTATTAAATTTTATGTGGTGTATATACTTAAACTTTGATAAATTTAACATGATTACCTATTTATTCATGATGGTTAATTTTTCAATTCAAGTTTATCCATATTATTTGTATCGTAGATATAAATATTTCCTAAACTATATACCATTCTTACATAGGGTGTTTAATTTGAAATTTATTTGATTAATTGGGAAAATATTAATAAATATGTGTTCTTTAATCAATGCATATATTTTTTATAATGCATATTATTCATGAATTAAATAGATTATTTGATATATGAGGAATTATTTGGATGTGCAGTGATGTGTGTGGCCCAGAATTATATATCCCCTTGATGCATCAATAGTCTCATGAGTTGAATTATTAAGGTCATATTAAACATGTTTCTACTTATAGTTTTAAACCATATTGTGAAAAGACTTTATGATATAGTTATCATGTGCCGAATAATATGACATCCAATTATTAAGAATTTACTTCATTAAGAATTTATTTATTATTATCCATGAGATTTTAAAAATGATATTATCTCTGGATTTATTTCATTCTTAGTTTGTTGATTAAATATAACATGTGCTCAAATATTTACCTTTCTATATTAATTATTCCCAATCTTATCATCCATGATATTTTCATAGTGATATTATCTATGGATGCATTTCATTCTCAGTCTATTAATTAAATGACATGTGTGATCAGATATTTACCTTTCCATATTGATTACGCCTTATCATATTATCCATGATATTTTTGATATGATATTATATCTAAATGAATTTAATTCTTATATTATTGATTAAATGGAATGTGTGTTCATACATTTACATTTACCTATTAATTATGCATTATCTAGCTATGATAGTCATGTTATTGATTAAATGGAATGAATTTTTAGTTATTTACCTTTCCATGTTTATTATGATAGTAAAATTATTTAAGTGGAATGAATTTTCAGTTATTTACCTCTCCATATTGATTATTATTATCGATTCATGATAACTTCCATTGTACATAACCCTTACTGAGAATCTGATGTCACAATTATTTGGTTTCCTTTCCCAGAAATCCATGAAGTGTACTATGAATGATATAAAATGATATACTAGATAGAATAATGATATTTTTTAAATAAATTATGTTTTAATTTGTGTATTTAAATGTAATAAAAGACTCAAGTATGTATCAGTTTACTAAGATTACTAAACTATTCAGTATTTTGGTATTTAATTCCTCTTATCTTATTCCAATGTAATAAAATAGAAACCGACTCCATGTTTCTTGGGTCTGGGTTACAACAATTAGTATTAGAGGAAGTTTAGTAGGAACCTTAAGAACTATATATTAAAAAATATAGACTAGGAAACATAACCCTATGATAGAATTTGAGGATAAGTATAGAAGAACCTACTAGAGGTTTGGAAAGAAAGATATTATGTGGGTTTTCCTAGAAATAAAACCCTCTTTGTATACTAAAAGGGGACATAGTTCTGGAACATAAGTATATAGTGGTAATAAATCCAAAAAGGGCACATTGGAATTGACCTGATCATCACTTGGTGCACAATAATGGGCCTTACTATGCACCTGGATTGACACTCCCATGGGATATGATTTGGATAATTCATATTTTATTTACAAACTATTATGATGGATTTGAATATATGATGAAAATAAATGATATAGGTTAAAATGAAGGTGTCTTATATTGAAATTAAGGTTTCTTAAAGGAATAGGAAAATATTTTATGTGTGGAAAATAAGGGCATAAAGTAATGAATTACTGAGGAAAAGTGAAGAGTAAGATGGAATGAAATAAATCTCATACTAGGGATCCATTTATAGTTCTTTGTATTAAATGTTGGGAAACTATGTATTATCCAAGTCAATTACCTATTCTAAATGTTAACCCTAGACCGAGGAAATAATTATGTTTAAATAAAGTAGATGGAGTGTTTATGTATTTGGATACATTAATTATATTTTAGAAGAATTTTTAATAATCGTATTTTTGTCATAATAACAACTTGATATCTATGGATTATGTTAAATTTTAAAAGAAAACATGTCTTAATTAACTTAAGAGTTATGGATACCATCATGGGTCTATGAGTTTAAGGTTTATAATAAGTTAAAAGTATTAAACAAACCTTTTATAAATTTTTGTGGTAGGAATATAACACTATTATGGATATATTTGGAAAACATTTATGGAAATACAACCCATTGGTTTAGTATATGTTTTAGTGAAATATTTTTTAAGGAATAATTATATTAATTTTTGAGGGAATAAGTTTAAAGGTATTAATAACTTTTAGGGTTTATCTTATCTTTGATGTAGACTTAATTATGGGTCATCATAATTTGGGAACATTATAGGAATTATATTAAAATAGTTTTTCAAAATGGATATACCATCACATCTAAGAGGAATATGGATCTTGAACACATAACCAAAGTGAGATAAGGGTTTAATTACTACCACTAGTCTACATGATTTTTTGGTTAATATTTCATTTTTGTACTTAAAAAATTTGATGAATAAATATTAATGATTAACTAGTGGTTTTGTTATTGAGGTTTATATATTAATATATTATATTAGATAACTTGTGATAACCATATCAGTTTTTGAAAATATTTAGAGATAGATGGAATGAATTTTCACTCTTTTATAGATTTTATAATATGTTAAAAAGTTAATTTTAGTGATTTAGGCCTAAAAAATTTATTTTTAGATATTTATTTTTTGGATTAAGATATGAATTAGAAATTTATCAAAGCACAACCAAAGGATGAAATTGTTCTTATGAAATAAAAAAGTATCATGTAAGTATATTTCCTTATATTATTAGATAGTAAAATAATTTCTCAATATAGGGAAAGGATATTGAAACAAAAATTTTATCCTATTACCTTTATATTCGATGAATCATATGGAATTTTAAATCATCATCTATTTATAGTTTTTAGGATGTTAAATTTCCATTGATCATTCACTTTCTTATGATCAATGATCTATATCCCTATACTTAATTATTTATACTTTTCTTACATATAAATATATTAAATTCACACCAATGTTATACTACTTAGAAAACTAGTTATGTTTTATTACATATGACCATTTCAAATCCCTTTCTATCTTATTAAGATGATTTTTATTAACCCTTTTTAGGATGTGAGTTTTAAATAAAGGAATTTTAAAATATCAAACCCATGAAATCGGAGCGGAAGATCAAATTGTGAGGACACAATTTTTTTTAAGGTGGGTAGAATTTAATACCCTAAAATTATAAAATAATAACATTATATTCAATAGAATATGTGACACACAACAATGAGCTTAAAAAACCCCTGAAATATATTTCTTAAAATTTAATCTCTTCAATAGCTTGTAGAACACACAACCCCGAGTCTAAATAAACCATAACATAATATACCATTATAAACTTGTTGTTAAATTTTTGGGTATTAATAGTACTAAATAAATTTTGAAAATATGTTTTATCATTTTATTGTAAATAAAATAAGAATCATTTAAAAGAAAAATAAATGTAATCCGAAAAGATATATTTTTCTTATAAACGGTTTTGTTGCTCTTTGCATACATAATTTAAATTTAATGTCTACCACTTTTAGAAAGTTTATTTTATGAAATTAAATTAATTTTTTAAATCATAATATCAAAATTAGAATATGGTGAATTTTTTGAATTTTTCTAAATTGTTTTATTTTTCTATGAATAGTGAAAAATACTGTTTTTTTATTGAAAATTGCATTTTGTTTTAAATAATTTACAAGGTAAATTATATTTTAAATTGATATTAAATTAAAATTAGTTTAATTATATTAAAATGTAACAAATTTATGTCATTTGAATCAATTTAATATTGAATTTTGATATTAAAACCTCATATACTTATGATAATTTTCTCTTTGGAAACATACTTTTTCGTCACGTCTGCGGGTATAATTTTAAGTTTAATTCTACCAATTATGTGAAATGAATTTGTAAAAATATATTTTATATTTTTAATAATAATAATTTATATTATATAATAATTTTAACTTATTTTTTTTTACCAAAATGACTAGTAAAAATAGTAAAAAAAATTAATTACTGTGGTTAAGGTAAAAATGACTTTACCCGGGGGAGGTTAAACCTAGAAGATAAGTGTTAAAATTACATAAAAACTTTAAAAAATATTATTTTATGGAAATATGTAAACCTTATAATATCCCAAATTCTAACCTAAGGTTATTTGGAAGCTTTTTTCATCTGAATGACTTTATCATTTTGGATTATTTTGGGAAATTTCTAAGTAATTTCTAAGAGGGTTCCCTTCCCCACTTATAAAGGGAAGTATCTACCTTAAATTTTCCTCACCTAAAAATATATTTGGGTAAAAAATAACCCACTTAAATCCCTTATAAAAATCATTATATAAATTTTAGAGCTTCTGGTCTCCCCAAAAGACCAACCCTAGGGTCCTTAAGAGGAGATCCAAAGGAGGTTTCTCTTAGAGAAGGTAATTGTATTAACAAAGATCTTTCATTTTATTTATTATTTTTCTAAAATAAATTATTTCTTAACACTTAAAATATAATAAAAAAATATATCCCAAATAATTATATTTTAATATGTTTATGGAATATTATTTCTCCATCTCCACTTCCATCAAATGGGAAATGAAATTATCGATCTTTTGTACAACGGACTACCGTCTCACAAACCGATTTAATTTTTTTCCATAACCACATTTAAATGATGGATTTAATAATTTATTTAAAAAATTTATATTATAATTATGATATTATTATACTTATATAATTTTAATATCACACATACCTTCTTACTTTCGATTATGTTTAAAATACGATAACGTTGATCATGTGTGCGGCAGACTATCAACTCACGAAGAAATGTGATTCATTTTTCACTTAGAATTTACATATAATGAAATAATGGTAAATTTAATGAAAATATGTGATATATATGAGATTATATTGGTTATTTAAGTATAATATATCAACCACTTTCTTACCCTTTCACCCATTAAAGAAATGATAACGTCGCTCATTCGTACGTAGGACCTATCATATCCACGATGTGATGTGATCCATTACCCATGTTCAAATTTAAATATTTATTCTAGGAATGTATCTAAAGGAAAAAAAATATTTATAACATTAATATAATTTTGGATATTATGGAACTATATAATATGCATAATAACCATAACTTTCATGACAAAACATTTATGAAAAAACAAGATATTTAACACCCGATACAATGAAAATAACAAATTATTATTAATGGGTGGTAAAATGTAACAATAGGATAATATATGATATTATAAATATGAATATTTTTCTTTTATAAATTAATAACATGATTATTTACATTATAAATTAGGTTAAATCACGTTCAACCAAAAGGAAGTGTCTGGTAAGGGATTTCCGTCTCACTTTTTACTTATGCGAGACACATTACATACTAACCACCTATTTATTTTATGTGGTTTATATAATTACCATGAAAGTATTTTATTATTATTTTCATGAAAATTATTGTTATTTACATATCAATTTTATGATATCTATTTCATGGGTTTTACAGTTTAAAAGTTACCAAAGCGGTAAGGGTCTTCATCTCAATTTCCCTTCCGTGAGGTATGTTGTAATGTTGTGCACATAATTTATTTTATATGGTGTATATACTACCCCTTTGACATGTAATATCATTATTTATTAAAAATTCATGGTATTTCAAGTTTCAATTTGAATTATTTCATCCTCATGGATTTGAATTGAAAATTACCAAGTGGTAAGGAATTTAATAACTCAATTTCTTTTCATTTGGTTATATTACTTATTCATTGTATTTGATATTAAATTATTATGTGTGTATTGAATTTTGATTTGATAAAAAAATTATTCATTGGTTATTTCTCACTTCAACTTTTAGATTATTGTAAGGAATTCCATCTCAATTTCCTTTTCATTGAGACATATTTATTAATGTGCACCTATTCACTTTTATGTGGTGTGTATATTAACCCATATATTTAACTTGAATAAATACTTATTTATGATGTTTAATGTTTTTATTAAATTAAATTTATATTCTTTATATCATAGATATGAATATTTACTAAACCATATACCATTCTTACACATGTTTTTTACTTTGAAAGTTATTTGATTAACCAGAGAAATATTGATAAATACATGTTCTTTAATAAATGAAGATATTTGTTAATAAAGAATATTATTTAAGAATTAAATTGATTATTTTATTTACAAGGAATTATTTGGACATTTAGTGATGAGTGTTTCCCAGAATTATATATCCCATCGATGTATCGATAGTCTCGTGAATTGAATCAGTAAGGTATAATTTAACAGGTTTCTTTCTATAGTATTAAACCATCATGTGAAAAGTATTAACGTTTGAGTATCATGTTCCTAAGAATATGACATCCAATTATTAATCATTTACTTCATTAATAATTGAACTATTATTATTCATGATTTTGTTCGCAATGATATTATCTCTGTATGTTTTTCATTATCAATTGATTGATTAAATGGGATGTGTGCTCAAAAATTTACCTTTCCATATTGATTATTCCATATCTAATTATCCATGAGATTTTCAAAATGATATAATATCTAGATGAATCTCATTTTCAGTTTATTTATTAAATGGGACATGTTCTCATATATTTATCTTTCCATATTGATTATTACATATCTTAGTATCCTTGATATTTATACAATGATATTATATCTAGATGAATTCCATTCTCAACTTATTGATTAAATGGAATGTGTGTTCATATATTTACCTTTCCATATTGATTATTCCTTATACACCTATGATATTAATTTTATTGATTAAATAGAATGTGTTTTGAGTTATTTTCCTTTCCATATAGATTATACTAGTCAAATTATTTAAATTTCATTTGTTTTTAGTTATTTACCTTTCCATGTTGATTATTTTTATTGATTCATAAAATCTTCCATTATACTTAACCCTTACTGAGAAGATTATATCACCCTTATTTTATTTCCTTTACCATGAATTAAAGAAGTTCATTATTAACGATATGAAAGGTTATGCTATAGGTAATAATGATATTCTCGAAAAAAAATTAATTTGTAATTTGTGTACTCAAATGTAATTCAATAATTAGGTATTTATCTAGTTTACCAAGACTACTAAAATATTTGGTACTTCAAGATGTGATTCCTTGTATCTTATAGCAATGTAATAAATCATACACCAGATCTGAGTTTTTGGGTTTAGTTCACTAGATTTAGAATATTGAACTATCAGTAAAACATTATTAATTTTATTTCTTTAGAAATATTTAAAAAAAAAACATCACTTCAAAAAAATTCATCCAAAAAATGTTTGTCTGGAATGTTCATATGAAATGTTCTTCTAAAATTTTCATCCAATTTTTTTTTCTAAAATGTTCATGTAAAATGTTCTTCTAAAATGTTTGTCTGATTCCACTTTGTTTAAATGAAACGTTCATCTAAAGATTTCATCTAAAATGTTCATCTAAAATGTTTTTCCAAAATGTTCATATGTAATTTTCATCCAAAATTTTTGTATTGAATTTTCATCCAAATTGTTCCTCTAAATATTTCACCTGATTCTACTTTATTTGGTAACTTTCCAATATTTACTAGACTTTAAATATATCCATAAAAAACTTCATACTTCCAAATATTCCAAAAATCATAAACTTTGAATACTTAAAAAACTTCATAAACATCCTAAACTTTATTAACACCTAAAACATCATAAAAATGAACTTTGTATATTTGAAAAAATTTCTATCCCTTTACTATAAATGCATGGATCATTAGATTTTATAATTGATACTGTTGGAAAACTTCAAAACATCCAAGAATTACCCAATTTTATTTTCATTGAAAACATTTTTCAATGAAACCAATGAATGTAATCAGTTAAAATTTTATTTCTATCAAGTTTCCCTAAAGGATATGTTTGTCTAATGATATCAATTTCTTTATTAATTTGTTATCATCTTCTATATCTGGTAACCTTCTACTCAAAATCTTCTTTAGGATACTCCATCTGATCTTCTATCACAAAATTCTTATGAAAAAATGACCTCTCCCATCACAAGGTTGAGAAAACTTAAAGAATTTGTTTATTCCCTTGTGAAATGACTAGGTAGCTAGAAGTAGTCAGGTTCGATCCCATAGGGTGAAAAAATAATTAATTTTTCAGTGCGAGTTGGCAGAGTCTTAGTTAATTATCAATCCAAAATTGGTTGAAGGGAACATATAAAACAATTCAACTATTTTCAAAAATAAAATTAAAATAGAAGAAATGATAGTATAATCAGAAGAAAAATATCTTGGAGTTTGTATTCAATTAAGGTTTATTACAATGGTCATTACTTAGTATTAAAATTAGAAATGAATTTTTTTACCATGTGGATTCAATACTATTACCATTTCTTTGTTTGATAACTAGTAATTATGTATTTATACATGAATTATGTGGTTTGGTAATTGAATGTTCAAATACACCATAATATATCACCTCTAAAAAATTGGAAACAAACTCATCCAATGGTCATGGGATAATCCAATGTAACTCCTTTAGTTTTCTCCATTGGTTTCGTTCTTGGTCTGATACGACACCAACAATGAATGTAGAATTTAATTTATTAAAGTAATTATTAAACAAAGATCATAATAAAATAAAAACACAAGAATCAGAATTATGTTAAACTCATAATCATATTATATCCACAACACAGGGGAACTGTCCTCTTATAACCGTGGTCATAGTGTGTGGATAGAGAATAAGACCTATCCCTACCATGGATCCGAGAGGAAGAAATGAGAAAAGGGGAAGAATTAAACTAAAATTAAAATGAAAACAGGAAAGGAAAAAACAAATTTGGATTTGAGGGAGATCATTCAGTAGAGAGAAAACACCTCCCCCTAGAGTATCCACCTCTAACATGAATGGTAACCTCTATATTTATATAAAATAGATTACATGACATGTACCCAAAAGTACATGCCCTGTACTAGGGTCAACTATATTTTTCTTTTTTTCTCTATTAGCAGGTGAGCTACTATGTTTCCCACTAACTGTTAACACGTCGGCGGTTGGTTGCTGTGGTGCACGGTGTGCTGATCCACCTCACATGACATGTATAGTTTTTTAAGCTACAAAACTCATCTAGAAGGGCTTACATGATGTGTTATCATGTAGCACACGATGTGTAAGAGTTTGCTGGCTACATGGGCATGTACCCGTCCTAGTCAAGCCATGTTGGGGAAAGGATACATGATGTGTGTTTATAAAGTTCACGCTATGTATATTTGATCTTTTATTATAACCACTTCTGATTTGTGTATTTGAGTAGAAAACACCTAAAAATCACCACAAACACTGAAATAATGAATCTTATCCACAAAACAACATGTATTTGATTAAACTATTTTTTATACTTAATAATATGTATAAAAATATATACAAAAATCGGGTGCATCAAACTCCCCCACACTTATTCATTTTCGTTCCCTCAATAAAAATGTCAACATCTAACCAATAGACTCCAAAGTCTAAAAAGTGAAGCATTAAATTTATTATACTTAAAAATACTATCACTATATTATAGTTTTTTAAAATGAAAAAACATATTTCAAATTCAAATATATTCTAATCTTGACTAGTTTATAATTCAGTTAAATAATTTCATCCTCTTTTATTTACATTTTTCTACATTCCATAAATACACAAGTCACTTGATGATTTACCTCACTAGAAAAATACAAACTCATCATTCAAGATCATTTAATCAGATTTATGCTCAATATAATGTATATTAAATCTATCTATAGGATTTAAATTATTCTCATTCTCCACTTAGAAATTAAATCAAAAAAATCACGTGGTCTTTCAATAAGGTTTAAATAGTTCTAAGGTAAAGGTTAGGTAGGTAATGATGTAAAAAATAACCCCAAAGGCTTGAAAAGAAGGCTAAATTGTTAAACAATAAAGCATGATATTCAATAAATTTTTTTAATGAAGATATATCCCCAACTATATCTATAAAAGGTCACCATCACCATGATATTCCCTTGCCAATATTGTTTTGTAAACCAAAAATATGTGTAATGAATGAATTTTATCCCTCTTTTTAAGAATTTCTTTATAAGGGACCACTTAAGAATAAAATTAAAATTGGTTTTAAAAACCTTCTTCCCAAATGAAAAATTTACTCTCTCCCCCACAATTAATTTCATGCCTGCTCCTAAAACTATACAATGAATAACCAAACTCCCTTTTATAAGATCAAATGAATAATCACGAAAAATTATCAAAGAATTTGGGTAGGATGGACAAATAGGTTTATAATGTGGCTTCCTATCAAGGTAGATCATGGTTTCTAAGGATTTTATGATGGTCATATATAGGGTACCTCTCAAGGTCAAAGGGGATGAAAATTTCAATCAAATGCCTCAATCATTTTAAAGTGATTAAAAATCTTCAAGTTTGAAAATAAAAACTCACAAGATCTAGTAGTTATGAATATCCCCAGAATCTCTTATGAAAGAGGGTATAAGAAAGAATATGTTAAATGTATTAGAATATCCCTCAGGAATGAGGATAATAATGGGTTAATCAGGTCATGATTTTAATAAAAAGTAATAGTCTAATAAATTCAAATGACTAGGAATTTAAATAAAAAATAAAACTATATTAGCAACCATTTTAAAATAATTTAAAATTAAAATAATCATGTTAATTTTTAAATTACCATTTATATATTTATTATTTATAATTATAATTTAATAATTTTTCCATATTTTAAAATATTTCATCTATTAATGATGTCTCCTAAATCAGTTTAAAGGAAAAGACTAGTGTATTCACAGAATCTCCCCCATACTCAATACAATACATGGTCCTCCATGTGTAATACCAAGGAAGAGAAGAGGATGAAAAAGATAACAAGTGGTCTAGGGTGAGGGGGAGTAGTGAAATTAGTAATGAGAAAGAAAATTAAGGAAAACATCAAAATAATACTCCCCTCTTTATGAGCTTGAAAAGGTGGAAATAAATTGAAAAGAGAGGCCCTAAATACTCCAGAGTACCTATGAATTTTGATAAAAGTGAAAAATAATTATGAATGACATAAACCCTCACATAAAAAAAAACATAAAATAGATATATAATGTGTTAATTGTGAAAAAACAGTCACTGGGTCACCTCAAAGGGGGAACTGTTGGAGGAAAGTGGACCTAGAAGAGCAGGATTTGCTATAGTGGAAGATGGAGGTACTGGGTCCTCACTCTGTGTGTTAGGATCGATTAGGGAATCTATCAAAACAGTATAAGTGGAAGTGATATCTAGTCTAGTAGTGGATAAGAGTACTAAATCTGTGGATAGAGTTTTCAATGGTGTCTGCACTTCTGATGGTCAAGGATCCATAGGAGTAGATGGTGCTGATGTAAGTGGAAGGACCAAGTGCTAGAGGATGAGGCCCAACATTCACTCCATCTACTCGAGTGTATGATCCATGGAAACTTAGCGGTGCTCTGTGAGGTCCTGAAAATTATCTAAGGTGTCTAGGCAGAGATCCAAGGTGGCCAGGAAGAGGGAGATGGGTAGATCAACAAAGGGTGTGGGTGGATGTGGGGATATGGATGTTCCATAAGAAGAAGGGATAGAAGAAGAAAATGGAAGGCAGGAAGAAGGAAGATCCCCTGATGGAGAAGGGATGTTGCTGGGTGAGGGGATTGTACCTGATCAGCACCACTACTAGGGGCAATTGGGTCATCTCTGACCTCAACTGGAGTTTTGGTGTCCTACATGAGTCAAAAGCTGTCTCCCTGACACTCAACCATATTCATTCGTATAATAATGACGAAGTCAATATGCTGGGTAGTGCCTAAGTGATCATGAGGGAGAGATGGCTCTAACACCCCAAGTACTATGCCAATTAAGTGGCATATAAACCTCAGTTCAGGTTTCCTTGATGACTATGGATCAGGGAATATAACTAGGAGGAAAAAAATAGGGAAGGTCAGGGTAGTCATTATAAAAAATAAAAGTGATAATATTTATATCATGTCCATAAATGACACTCATATCCTCTTGGTGATGAGAAATGATGGTGCAGAAACACTAATATATGGAATAGAGGGGAGGGTAAATGATGAGAGTACTCGTTTGGGAAGTGGGGGTGTACTTATGGTTAGGCCTAATAAGCTCCCACCACACATAAATGAGATCAAGGCACTCATGGGTGGTGAGGGTGGAAACATGAGGTGGGGTGGATTGATGGTGGTAGAAGCCACACCCTCATCCAAAATAATCCATAGTCAATGAAAAGTGACATCCACATAGCCTAAATCTCATAGGGGTCACCGTTTCACTGGGAGTATGGCTATAGACAGGACTATCAAACTTGAAATTAATAGTAAACTCTAAAAATAAATATCTAAATATAGGAGTGTTAACCTGGAGTGTCTCTATCAGGTGGGTGTTCCTGATGAGCTCCTCAATCTCATATCAGACGCCCAGAAATTGGGGAACTGTGATATGCAATAATCATCCACTCAACTGAATGGTGCACCGTGAAAGCCACCATAGACTATCTTTCACAGGAAGTCATTCATTGAAAACTAGTCAGGGATGCAGCTGAGGTCAATCTCTTACCAGAGCGGGATGATGCAGGGCCTCAACTAGTGATGTAGATGGTCCGAATGATGTGGCATCAGGTGGATCAGCTACTGTCATAGATGGATATTAAGTTCTTATAGCTATGGATGGTAATTCCGTCGCACTAGGTTCCATGGTGGTCTTGCTCAATGGTGTCGCACTGGTAAGAGGATATACTATACTGGAGCCCTCAGCATCTGGAAAGGGTGTGGTCATGGTAGCGTGTTGATCATTGGATTCCATAGATGGTTTCACGTTGTTTTCTGGACCAATAGATGTTGAAATTGTGGGTTCTGGTATGAGAGGAGGTAGCATCGCCCAAGCTAGCAGCTGAGGTACTAGAGTATCTATCGCTGAATGTGCTGTCAACCTTTTGAGCCAGATCTGACAAGGTCACTCTCCATAAAGAGTGGGTAAAATCCATTTCCCACTCACTCTATCTTCATATTCCTTAACTTGGACTGGAAAAACAAAAGAAAACAAAAGAAAAGAAAACAAACAGAAAATAAGAAAAGTGAAAAAACCTAAGAAAACAATGTACACGGTGTGTGGATCCAGAGTACATGGTGTGTAGTGTGATCGGGTTGCCAACCTGTGTAGTTTGGATTCACACGTTGAGTGGGAAAGTGTTTGGACCAAAGTTGTAGACAACGTTTGTATGGGATACATGCCATGTAGTGGAAAATGAGGATCTATCTTTGTATGTTCCCAGACATGAACTCAGGCAAGAGGTGGAAGAAAATAAGGTACATGACGTGTGAGAGAACATGGGCGTATCACCCATGTACACCCTTGACATGACCATGTCTATGAGAAATGAGTATAAAACATGTGACAAACAAATATTTCATGTGTCTTAAGTGGGAAGTATGGCCATGCGGTGATCAAAAAATGGGTTCTTCCTTGAACTAGGGAAATTTCACTGTACATGGAGTATACCAAACACACATGCCATGTTTTTTTAAATTTAAGAATAGATCTAGTGAGGTCATGTACATAAAGTACATGGCATGTGTTATTCTTATTAACTTGTGTATTGTTGGTTTAATGGATGAACACCTACCTAATCCCTAAATCACCTTAAATACATATAAAATAGTGAAATAAGAGGCGTAGAAGGGTGTAATTAGGTTGAGAATTGAAATGAGGAAGGAACCACGACTTGAATCGAAGTAAAATGGGGGATTTGATCGAGGGAGGATAAGAGGTGTACGGGTCAAGGTTCTGGAGGAAAAATAGAAAGGGTTCAACATAGGGCATTCCTAGTTAGGTCTCCCAACTTATATAGATAGGACACATGACATATGAATCCCCCTATATGCTTTGTGAGGTTTTATTTATTTATTATAATTAAAGTGTAATTATTATTATACACTAAATATTAATTATTGTTTAAATTTATAATAAAATAAAAATAATATATATATATATATAAACCTATACACATATTTTATTAGATAAATACAAGCTGTGTGCTCTAAAATTCAAAAAAGAGAACTACAACCTTCAGTCTAGTGCTCGGTATGCGATTTGAACCGACGACCAGCTAATCCAAATGCACACCCTCAACCATTGGAGTGAAGGTTGTAGTGTTGAAAAGTTTTATTAAATTTTAATACTTAAAGTTTAGTTTCAGTAATAATGAGGAAAATAATAACACACAATGTGTGGTTTTAATTAATGAAATAATTGGATGAAATGACCAGATTAGCCAAATTTGAACCCGAGTGTTT
The DNA here is from genome assembly GCA_963277665.1 of Viscum album. Taxonomy (NCBI): domain Eukaryota; kingdom Viridiplantae; phylum Streptophyta; class Magnoliopsida; order Santalales; family Viscaceae; genus Viscum; species Viscum album. The sequence goes on along the minus strand of OY728121.1, from coordinate 1,764,349,212 downwards.
TGAACCCTAGGCTATGACTTTTCCAATCACCCCACATCACCATTCTGTGACTTAATATGTTTTAAAATAATTTAAATTACTAATTAAAATATGAAACATAATAAGTTTAGTGAAATACATGCTGTGTGGTTTTATTTAAGTGAAAAATGATGGAACTGAACCGACTAGCAGGACTCGAACCTGAGTATGTTAGATTCGAGGGCTATGACCCAACTAACCAATTCAGATCCACCATTGGTTTTATTTTATTTTAAAATAGTTTTATTTAATTTTATGAAACATTACACATTAAGTTTAATTAAAAAAACACGGGATTTTAAAGAATAAATCCTCTACCAAAGGTAGGTGTATAGGGATTCCAACTGGTGATGGCTTGAATAAACTCAAGCAGCCTTTCCATCAACAGAATCATCATTACTATAAATTAACTTAATTAATATTTACTTATACAAAAGGTATTGTTAAAATATATACTAAAAAGAAAAGTACATTCCATTTATAAATATACACATGGGGAGTAACCTTTTTTTACTCTTATTGAAATAGTGTCCAGAAGAAATAAGTGGTACACGGTGTGTGGAGAAGATGTACATGCTGTTTGTTTGTTAAAAATAGAAAACAAGTGGAGATAAAATAGTAGCTAGTTTACCTCCCAGCAAACATATTTTTTTTGGTATTTGGATCGACCTGAGTTAGGGTACCTACCCATAATTCGAAGGAGGATGTGTTTTCCACTGTGCGAACCACCACATATGTTCAGCTCCCTCATCTTGTATCATGGTTTCTTGACCTTCAGGTGGTCTGGGTGGTGGATTATAGTAGCATTACTCCATGTCTAGTAGGTGCTGAAGGTGGTCTTGTGCCTCTTTCAGATTATTTACTTCCTCCACCTCATGTGGTTCATACTTTGAAATGTTGAAGACCGGAAAATAAACGCAGGAGTCATCTGAAGATGGTAAATGATAAACTAAGGGTTCTAAAGTAAATTTGTGATCAAATTTAGTATTAATATGATATGATGTAGTCCCATATTCAAATTTATTTTTTTAAATTATATTCAGAAATTTATTGTGTATAATATGGGGGCCCACATCATAACAAGCTCTCTCAGTTGAGTTAGGGTTAGAAAACCCAACCTAAAACTTAACTGGCTTATCCATATGAGTGATTATCTCTGAAAGTTTCTCGACTAGATCACCAAGTCATCCTAAACTTTCAGTTTGGTCTAATTGGTGTTTGGTAAAGTATTCCATCATCGATATTAATCTTTCGACATTACCCATAAATGGTTCCGGAAGAGGTGTAATAGGTGGTGTGAAGAATGTACATGGGTGTTCCTCGTATTGAAACCTATCACCCATATATGAATAATAATATTCTGGGTATGAGTACAACAACACCAGATCATTCATATAAAAATCCTCCCCAAGTGGATTATACCAGTTCTTAGTTGAATAAAAATCCATATTAAGTGGGTTAAAATGTAACAAACTAGGTACTTATAAAGTAAGTTGTTTTTATTTTATAATTAAATATTTAATTTCATTATAAATTTATAATTAAATAATCTGTATTTATAGAAATTAAGAAATTTGTATTGATGGAATAGTAACTTGATCTCAAGAATAGTAACATGACCCTTAAGAATAGTAATTTGGCCAATAGAATAGTAACCTCACCTATGAGAGTATAAATAAAATTTTTGTATCATATAAGTGTAATCATGATATATTTATATCATAAAATAAGTAAATTAAAGTTTTGGAGTTGATAAATTAACTGTTGGTTTTTTTGTAATTAATAAATATTTAATTACAATTTTATAATTAATTTAATGACTTAAATGAATATTTATTTTCATAAAATATATTTATAAATTATTATTTAGTTGTTTTATGATTATAATATAATTATATGATACTTTAATTAATTTTTCAATGTGTTACAAAATTAGTTATAATTTTAAAATTGGCATTTTTTGTATAAATTATGATTTTAATTAAAAATTAAAATGATCATATTTAGAAAATTATTTTTAAAAAACGGAGTTCATTTTTTAATTCTAAATGTTAAAAAATGGTTGGAGTTAATTTTTGGGATTTTTCTGAAATACTGAATTTTTTTGTGAAGTAGTAAAATACAATAATTTACGATATATATACATTATAAGATAAATACACTATTCCTTGAGTCACGAATGATGTAAGAACCATAATCTCTAACATAAATTAATTATTTTAATATATTTTATGATAATTATAAAACTATTTGTATCCTTGATCTAAATTAATAAACTAATGAATATAATAATGAGAAAACACTCCTCTCCTCCACTATAAATACCACCCCTCACCACCTCTTATAATAACACATAAAATACTTTTATCTTACTTAATTTATATCAAATTTACTTCCCAAAACTCTTCCCCACATCAAATACCTACTTGTCTCACCAAAATTCCAAAACCAAGGGCCTTAAGGAGTTTCTCAAAGAGAAGGATTCAATAGGTAAAAATCTTCTTTCATTTTGTTTATTTTATTTTTATTTATTTATATTTTATTATACTCTATTCAACTAACATTATCCAAGAGGAATGAAAACTATAGTATATTATATATAATATAATTCTATTATGTTTATGAAAAAATTCATCATAATACTTATTCTTCTCTCCCTTTTATTGTAAAAATAAAAACATCACCCATGATGTGTCAATTTACCGACATCGTGGATGGTGTGTTTTCAATTTCCATAACCACCTTCATGGATGGTCATAATTTTTTTAATGGATAAAAAATATTTTAAATTATATGATATAACCTATTTTATTTTCTTTAATTATCATATATACATAATATTACATTATATAATGAAACTAGTTTTTGATTATCGAAGAACCACCAAAATGATATAAATGAATATTAATAATGTTTTATCTAATGATTCATTATCATATATGAAAAAAATGATTTATGGTATCATTTAATATTATAGAAACTTATTAATATGAATTTATTCCACTTCTATGGTTTCTCTTTTATTTGAAAATAAAATCCTTTACGAACCGACCATGGAAACCTTGTAAAGAACACACCCAAAACAATGGAAATAACAAAATATTATTAATAAATAGGTGAAATTATGTTATAAAATGATCATATAAGGTGTTATTAAAATAAATATGTTTCTTTAAAATATTAATAAATCTCTTTTAACAATTATATAGGAGTTTTGAACACATTTTAAGTAAGAAAAACCTCAGGTAAGGGAATTTTAACCCAATTTACAGTCTTTGGGTAAACCTTCTACTTCATTAATTATGTGGTAATAAGATTATTTTTGTAATTAATTTTGTTTATATTAAGTTTTATTATGTTTATTTATATTTTATACACAAATTCCATTCATTCTATTAATTCTCACTTCAACTATATGGAATTTTAAGGGAATTTTATTTTAAAATACTCCTTTAAATTTCTATTTTTACAAAATTCCAAAGGAATATATTAATGAAAGTATTCATGTTTTATGATTATGTTATAGTTTTTGGGAATTTTTTATGATTAAGTGTGGAAACTATATCTCCCTCCAATTCATTGGGTATATTTAATTTGGAGGTCGGATGTATGGTTACTCCAAGGGTAACTACAATGGTTACACTATAAGGTAGTTGTGAGTGTTACATTGTAAGGTATCCATGAGGGTTACAAATCCTAAGGTATGAGGTAGGGTTAAAATTTTAAGTAAGTAATTACCCAAAATACCTATATGGTTTATTTTTTTCTATATTTTATGGAAATATTAGGTTTTCATAAATAAGTATTTGATACTTATTAGGTCATAAGTATGTCTTTATGAGAATGATTTAATATGTTTATAAGTATTCATGTTCTAACAGTTTCTATACTTCTTTTTATACTTCTTAATGATATTTTTGTTCTCATCCTAAGTTTTGAAATGTTTTTTCATAGGGTTTATGGATGGGTAAGAGAAAATGAGAATCTAATATGAATGTTGTGAAGAGTTTTTATGAAAAGATTTCGTGTTTTCTTAATAAAAGATTTTGTATTATGAAAAAACGGATATTGATTTAGTTGTGCCCACTTTCTATGCTTGTGGGTTGCTATGTGTGAATTATGTCAATTTTTTTTCAAAATCTAAACTAAAAAGATCTTTTGGAAAGTAAAGAAGCGAATTATAAAGGAATTTACTAGATTATGTGATGTTTAAGTCCAGGTCCTTATAGTTGGTATCAACACATGATTTAGATGACTTTAGGGGTTATGATGATGTTAATAGAATACCATAACTTATTTTTACCTTATTTTTATATTGAAATGATATATAATTTAAAGATTAACATGTTTATTCATCGAAGATATTTTTGTTCAGAATAGTTTTCCTTAGAGGAAACAGGGGAGATAATGTAGGAAGGCATCGAGAGTATGATATCATTCTTAATATGAAACTAGGAATGGCGGGAATTGGAATGAAACATTTTGTGATAGTAATGTATCAGTTTACATAAGCTATAAATGGTGGTGGAATATATATAATAGAAAAACCAGAGCTACCATAAAGGAACACGATGATAGTAGAACATTTCATGAGGCAAAACCCTCCTACTTTCAGTGGATCTTTGGACGTAATGGAAGTTTAAGGATGGATTATATCCCTTAAAAAGATATTAAATTTTACAGGGTGTTAGGATAATAAAAATTTAGTCTTTTAATTTATCATTTTAAAGTGAAGTTGACAATTGGTGGTCAATGGTCAAGAATATCAGTGATAGTGAGGAGATTGGTTCTTTGGAATGAGATGGATTTTAAAATATTTTACTTGAAAAATATTTTCCTAAGGTGGTTTAACTTAGGATGGAAATTAAATTACATGAAAAAAAACAAAAAAATAAGGATTTATTTGTCGTGTATGACGAAAATTTCACCTTATTAGAAAGATATGCTCCAAATATTATTTTGGATCTTGATAGAAAAATTAACCATTTTTACTTAAGATTAAGGCCAAGATACCGAAGGTCATTGGCCTCCTAAGAATTAAAAATTTATGAGAAACTCATTATATGTGATGAGAGGGTAGAAATGGAATTTTCTGATGATCACATGAAATTTGAAAAAAGAAAAAGAATAGGTCTAGATGACAAGCATTTAGTAAGAATCAATCAATTAAATCTGAAGGTAAGAAATTTCAATTTACAGTTTTTGAAAAGTGTTATAAAAAGAATTATGGGGAATGCATTAACAAAACTTGGAAATGTTTTTGATGTGGTAAGTTTGGACATTAGTCTATAGATTTAAATGAAAATGATCTTAATAATTAATTATGATAAGAAAACTATAAAGTTTATTTAATGTGGTGAGATTGGTCATTCTACAAATACCTACCAAAGAAAGATTCGAATGATGGAAAGAAATCAGATTATAATCAGAATGGTGTATTGAGATCCTTTAGGACTATTTCAGTAGATTTTGTCCCATCTAATAAAGTGTTATCAGATACTTTGTTTTTTTACTCATATTTTTCCAATGTCTTATTTGATACGGGGTCTATACATTCCTTTATTTCTGAGAATTTTTTTTGTAAATTGGAAATTTTACCTTAAGAAATGTGACCAGAAGTTATGGTTAAAACACCATGGGGAAATATTACAACAAAAATTAATTATAAGAATCTTCTTTTTGTTATATATGGAAATAAATTACCTGAAAGACTTGTTTTTTTTGACCTTAGTAGTGTTTGATGTCATCATGGGTATAGATTGAATTTCTGTTTATCATGCTAAGATAATTGTAGAGCTAAAGAAGTTTTTTTAGAAATAGTTTTAGTTTTTATATAATAATGAACCCATACAATTTATAACATATCAATAGGTTGAGAGACTTTTAAAATATTGAAATTAAAGTTATCTTGTTCATATTGTTGAAAATAAGGGAACTTTTCAGATAAATGATGTGCCAATGGTAAATGAATACCTGTATATTTTTTCTAATGAGTTTCCCTGTGTTATACCTGACCAGGATGTTTAATTTATTATTTACTTGGTTCCTGATGCTAAGATAATTTCAAAACCCCCTTATTGAATGGCTCAAGTGGAAGTTATTTAATAGAGAAATTAGTTGGAGGAGTTGCTTTACAAAGGCTTCATTCATCCTAGAACTTCATCATGGGGTGATCATGTTTTTTTCATTAAAAATAATGATGATTCCATGATAATTTTCATTCATTATATATCTTTTCATAACATTACTATTAAGAATATGTATTATTTTCCTTATATTGATGAATTGTTTGATCAGCTCCAGGGAACTCATTATTTTTTCAAAGATTGTCTTGAGATTTTGGTACCATCAGCTAAAGGTGAAGGAGGATGACATCCCAAAAATAGATTTTTATAATAGATATGGGAATTATGAGTTTGTTTTTACTCCCTTTGGTTTGAAAACCCCCCTCCAATATTCATGGATCTTATGAATAAAATATTCCTTGAACATTTGGATAAGTTTTTTGTTGTTTTTATTGATGATATTTTAGTCTTTTATAAAAGCTTTGAGTATCATGAAAAACATTTGATTATTTTATTAAAATATATCAAAGAAAATAAGTTATAAAAAATTTATAAAATGTGATATTTGGTTGCAACATATTTCTTTTCTTGAGAACATTTTAAAAAAGGGTGGAATAACAGTTGATCCCACAAAAAATTGGTTGATGAATGTAAAATACCTATAAATGTTATAAATATTTTTTATTTTATTAGATTAGAAAGTTATTAAAGATGTTTTGTTAAAACATTTTCACGATTATATAGCTCTCTAAGAAAGTTAACCTGAAAAGGGGTTAAATTTATTTGGACAGAAGATTGTGATGTTTGTTTTTAGGAACTGAAGAAGATATTGGTGAATGATCCAGTTTTGGCCCTACCCACTAGAAATAGTGAAGTTTTCCTCTATAGTGATGCTTTATTGAAAGGACTTGGTTGTGTTCTGATGTAGAATGTTCAAGTAATTTCTTATGATTCAAGACAACTGAAACCTCATGAGTTAAATTATCCCACACATTATTTAGAATTATAAGCTATGGTTTTTTGATTTGAAAATTTGGAAGAATCATTTATATGGATCCAAATTTGAAATATATATTAACCATAAAATTATAAAGTATATATTCAACAAGAAGGAATTAAACATGAGGTAGAGAAGATGGATTGAACTAATAAAGGATTATTATTGCACAATCAATTACCATCCTAGAAAAGAAAGCAAAGTGGCAGATGACTTATGCCAAAAACATCATGCTACATTAACCATGTTAAATTTATAACTTGACCCCTTGATTGATGATTTGATGAATTTTGTATTGGAAGTTTCTGGTGCAAAAATTTCTTCTATTTTGTTTTAGGTTTTAGTGCAGTCAAATCTGTAAGATATAATTAAAAAATTGCAGAAGGAAAATCATGAGTTACATAAAATTGTATTATTTTTTAAATGGGTAAGTGGCTTGAATTTAACATTTATAAAAATTGTGTTTTAATACTTTAAAAAAGATTATGTATGACTTGTGATTCCCAGCAGAAGAATGAATTATTGTGTGATGCTCATAGTTCTCCATTTTCACTTTATCCTGGAAGTACTAAGATGTACAAAGAACTTCAAGAGTGTTACTGGTGGGATGGAATGAAAAGAAATATTTTAGATTTTATTGTGAAATTTTTAACTTTTCAAAAGGTTAAAGAAGTGAGATAGTTACCAAAGGGGATGCTTCAACCTTTTCCAGTGCCGGAGTGGAAATGGGAAAAGATATCCATAGACTTTATAGTGGTACTAGAAACGACTTATTTAGGTAACAATTTGATCTAGGTTATTTTTGATCAACTAAATAAATATGAAAATTTCATTTATATTCGAGATACTATGTCTTTGGATCAGGTTTCTAGACTATACATCAATAAGATTGTCAGGTTGCCTGGAGTTTCTCTTTCCATTGAATCTGAACCTAATACCAATTTCACTTCTAACTTTTGGAAAGGCCTTCAGAATTCATTGGGTGTAGAATTAAATTTCAACACAGCCTTTCATCCTCAATCTGATAGACATACCAAGTGAAAAATTTAGACATTGGAGGATATGATTCGAGCTTGTTCAATAGACTACTAGAGAAGTTGGGATAAACATATTTCTTTATTTGAGTTTTCTAATAATAATAGTTTTCATTCCAGCATACAGATGGAACCTTATGATGGATTATGTGGGAAGCGGTGTATAAATTCATCATTTTGGGATGAATTTGGGGAAAAGAAGTTTATGGGACTAGGATTAGTAGAGGAAGTGGCTAAGAAAGTGAAGATGATCTAAAAACACATAAGGACAGCTCAGAGTAAGAAAAAAATCTATGCTGATTACATGAGTAAAGTCATTTCTTTTGAGGTTGGTGATCATGTTTTTCTTAGAATCTCAACATGGAAGGTGTTATGAATTTTGGTAAGAAAAGAGAGTTAAGTCCATGGTTCATTAGACCTTGTGAAATCCTAGAGAAACTTGGAAAATATGCCTACTGAATATATTTTCCTCTGAGTTTATCTTAGTTACACAATGTTTTTCATGTTTCGATGTTGAGAAAGTATGCGCCAGATTCATCTCATATTTTGAGCCTAGAAGTAGTTCAGTTGGAGGAGAACCTTTATTATAAAGAGAAACATATTTAGATTCTTGATCATAGAGAGAAAGTATTGTGAAAAAAGGTAATACACTAGGTTAAGGTTTTGTGGAGAAACCACATGGTTGAAGAATCAACTTTGGAATCTGAAAATTCTATGAGGTAAAGGTACCCTCACTTGTTTAATAAGTAAAAAAATTACGATGAAACAATTTCCAGAAGGTGGGTAAAATATAACAACCTAGGTACATATAAAACAATTTGTTTTCATTATGGAATTAAATATTTAAATTCATTAAAAATTTATAATGAAATAGTATATGTTTATAGAAATTAAGGAATTTATACTGATGGAATAGTAACTTGATCTTATGAATAGTAACATGACCATTATGAATAATAATTTTTCCAATAGAATAGAAACCTAAAATATGAGAGTACAAATAAAATTTTTGTATCATATAAGTGTAATCATGATATATTTATATCATGGAATTATTAAATAAATGTTTTGTATTTGATAAATTAAGTGTTAGTATTTTTGTATGTCATAAATATTTAATTATAATTAAATAATTAATTTCATGATTTAAAAGAAAATTTATTTTCATAAAATAGATTCAGAAATTATTTTTTTATTATGATTGTAATATAATTATATGATACTTTAATTAAAATTTTAAACTGTTACAAAATTTGTTATAATTTTAAAATTGGTATTTTTTGAATAAATTATGATTTTAATTAAAAATTAAATTTATCATATTTATAAAATTATTTCAAAAAAATGGATTTCATTTTTAAATTATACATGTAAAAAAAATGGTTGGAGTGATTTTTTGAGTTTTTTCTAAAATACTTGATTTTTTTTGTGAATAGTAAAATATGGTAATTTACGGTATATATACATTATAAGATAAATATACCTTTCATTGAGTGATGAATGATGTAAGAAACATAATATCAAACATACCTTCATTATTTTAATATATTTTATGATAATTCTCTAACTATTCATATCCTTGTTCCAAATTAATAAACTAATGAATATAATAATGAGAAAATACCCCTCTCCTTCACTATAAATATCACACCCCACCACCTATTCTCCTCACACCTCAAAGATTTTTATATTGCTTAATTTATGTCCAATTACCATCCCAAGCCTCTTACCCACATCCAAGACCTACGAGTATCACCAAAAGGCCAAAACCAAGGACCTTAAGGAGGTTCTCAAGGAGGAGGATTCAAGAGGTAAAAATCCTCTTTCATTTTCTTTATTTTATTTTCAATTAATTCTATTTTATTATACTCTATTTTCCCAACATTATAAAAGTGGAATGAAAACTAATTTATCTTATATATAGTGTAATTTTATCATTTTTATATAAAAATTCATTATTATACTTCTTCTCCTCTCTGTTTTATTATAAAAATAAAATCATTGTCCGTGATGTGTCTATTTACAGACATCGTGTATGATGTGTTTTCAATTTCCATCATCACCTTCATGAATGGTCATAATACCATTTTAATGGTTGAAAAATATTGTTAATTTCATGATATAAACTCTTTTATTTTATAGAATTAACATATATACAAAATATTAAATTATATAACGAAACTAGTTTGCGATTATCAATGAACTCCCCAAATGATCTAAACAAATATCATTAATGTTTTATATAATGATTCATCATCAAATATGAAAAATAAATTATTTATGGTATAATTTAATATTATGGAAACATATTAATTTAATTTTATTCCACTTATGGAGTTTATCATCCGTTCAATAAAAAAATACATTATGAACCAACCATGGAAACCATATAAAGAATGCACCTGAAACAATGGAAATAACAAAATATTATTAATAAATGGGTGGAATGATGTTATAAAATGATCATATAAGGTGTTATAAAAATAATAAATTTCCTTAAAATATTAATAACACTTTTTTAACCATTATACATTAAGTTTAAACATATTTGGAGTAAGAAAAATCTGAGGTAATGGAATTCTTTACCCAATTTCCATTCTTTGGGATAACCTTATACATCAATAATTATATGGTAATAATATTATTTTTATAATTAATTTTGTTTATATTATGTTTAATTATGTATATTTATAGTGTATACACATATTCCTTTTATTCTATTAATTCTCACTTCAACTACATGGTATTTGTAAGGGACTTTTCTTTAAAAACCCTCTTCTAAATTTCTATTTTTACAAAATTCAAAAGGAATGATTTTTTGAAAGTGTTCATGTTTTACAATTATGTTATGGTTCTTGGAAATTGTTTATGATGAAGGGTGGGACCTATATCTCCCTCCATTTCATTAGGTATGTTTAAGTTTGATGTTGACTGTATGGTTACTCTAAGTGTAACTGCAATGGTTACACCATAACGTAGTCACAGGGGTTACATTGTAAGGTAGGTGTGAGGGTTACAAATCATAAGGTATCCATGAGGGTTACATTATTAAGTAATTAATGCCCCAAGTTTCCAAAATGGATTATTTATTTATTTTTCTATTTTTTATGTAAATATCTTGTTTTTACAAAGAACTATATGATACTTATTAGGTGAGAAGTATGACTTTATGATAATGATTTCATATATTTATAAGTATTCATGTAGTAATGGTTTCTCTCCTTATTTTCATATACCTTACTAATCTTGTTTTTCTCATCCCAAGTTTTTAAATGTTTTTCATAGGCTTTAAGGATGGTTAAGAGAAAAGTATAATACAAGATGAATGTTGTGAAGAATTTTCATGAAAATATTTCATGTTTTTTAATGAAAGGTTTTGTATTATGAAAAAATGGATATTATTGTAGTTGTACCCACTTTTCATACTTGTGGGTTGATATGTATGAATTATGTCCAATTTTTCTAATAATCTAAACTGAAAAGATCTTTGGGAATTTAAAGAAGTTAATTATAAAAGAATTTAATAGATTATGTGATGTTTAAGGAAAAGTACTTATATCTTGGGTCCTAAGAAAAGATTAAAAGAAAGAAAAATGAAAATTATAGGTAAACCAACCTTAACTTAGACTCGCACTACTGCTTTCCATTATTCCCTAGAAATGTCACCATAATTTGGATGCTCCCATCATGTGGTGTGACAAATTAAAATAATTTGTTCGTTCCCTCATGAACTGACTAACTAGGTATCTAGAATTATTTAGGGTAGATACCACAGGGAGAATGAAGAAACAATAGTTCAGTATGATTTGGAAGTCTTAGTTGATTATCCAGAAAAAATTAGTTAGAGGGAACTTATGAAACAATGAAAATATATGTGAAAATAAAATTAAAATATAAGGAATAATAGAACAATGATATGACAAATGTGTCATGGTGGAAATTAAATTAGGGTTTATTTAAATGGTCATTCCTTATTATTAAAATTAAAAATGAATTTTTTTACTATAGGGATTCAATTATATTACCATTTTTTGGTCTGATAACTGGTGATTATGTATTTAAACATCAATTCTTTGGTCCGACTATTGAGTGTTCAAATTTATACTAATAACTCACCCCTAAAATATTAGCAACATACCCCTCCAATGATTATGGGATCATACGACACAACTCCTTTAGTTTTATTCATTGGTGTTGTTCTTGGTCCAATACGACAGCAATGATGATTGTTGAATTGAATTCATTAAAGAAATTATGAAACTAAAATCATAATAAAATAAAAAACCCACAATTAGATTTAAATCATACTCATAATATCATTACAACCCCAAAATAATTGAACTATCATCTAATTACCATGGTCACATTGTGAAGATTGAATAGATGATCAATGCCTACCATGGATACGAGAGAAAAAAAGTTGAAAAGGGGAATAATTACACTAAAATTGAAAAGAAAAAATGAAAGGAAAATAAAAATTTGGATTTAGGGGAGATTATTCGGCAAAATGAAAAAATATCCTGCTGGAGTATCCAACCTCAAACATAGAGGGAAAACTCCCTATTTATAGAAAACATATTACTTGACATGTACCCAAAAGTACATACCATGTACTAGGTTAACTGGATTTTGATTTTTTTTCTCTTACAGTAGGTGAGATACCATGCCTCCCATTGACTTTAAACACATTGGCAGTTGGTTAGTGAGGTACACGACCTGTTGTGTTGCCTCACATGATGGGTATAGTTTGTTTCAGCCACCAACCACATTTAGAAGGGATTAAACAGTGTGTTATCATGTAGTACATGACGTGTAAGAGTTGGATGGATACATGGGAGTGTACTCGGTCTGGATGAGCTACATCAGGGAAAGGTTACACAACATGTGTTTATAAAGTACACACCATGTATATTTGAACTTTTGTTCTAATCACCCTTAATTTGTGTCTTTGAAAGGAAAACACATGAAAATCACCATAAACACCAAAATAAAGAATTTTATCCATAAAAAATTTGTATCTGGTAATTTTTTTTTATACTCAATTATATGTATGAAAATGCGTACAAAAATCAGGAACATAAAAACTTATAAAGGAATGTTCGTCTGATATTTTTCACCATTATAAGGAATTTTCATCTAATCTTTTTATCTATTCAATTTCCTTTGTTATAAAAATTTACAAAGTGATGTGATTTTTTAAGACAAAAAAGAAAAAAATTTCCAACATACCTTCTTTTCCAAAAACAATCCAACCAAATTTCTTCAATAAAAATTCTTGCAAACTCATAAACTCCTTCAGCCCACTTTGTCCCAAAAATCATATCCTTTGGATTTTAATCTCAACCAAGAAAAAAAAATCCTTGAAACTTTGGAAAAAATTTAAATTGATTACCTATCCAAAAATTATAAGCTTACGTGAGTGAACAAGATATTGGAAATAAAAATCATTTAATAGAAAAACCTTGCTTTCCACTGGCAGAGACATAAGAAAATTGTTCTTACACACTTCCTCAAACCTCTAACTTTCAAAACATAAACGTTTTCCAACAAGAAAGGTATTTCCTACATCCACTTAATTTTTTTAAATAGTTCACACTTACTAAAATCTTATCTTACCCCTTATAACCCCCTTAATATTTACTTTCCTTAAAAATGTTTAAGATCATAGCAATGGATATATTTATGTTACATAATTTTTATCCCCCTTGACAACACTATCCAATTACAATATAATAGAGGGGATAAAAATCACATAACTAAACCTTGAATAGAGGGAGTTTTTTCAACCATATTCAACCTAATTTTATAAAATGTTTCCTTTAGGAATGGTTTTGTGAATATATTAGAAACTTTTTCAATTATAGGAACATACTCTAGATTCAATTCATTATTCTCCACATGCTCTTTTATGAAGTGATATTTGATATCCATATGCTTTGAATGAGATTTTTGCACTAGATTTTTAGTGATATTTATTGCAATTTGATTATCACAACCCATGAGAACAGATAACCTCACCTCTAATAACAAATATTCTAATTGAGTCTTCATCCACATAAGATATATTTTATCTTTAGTGGAAGAAATATAGACAGCTTCAGCCGTACTAAGTATTATAATTTTTTCTTCTTTTCATGAAAACCCCCACAACTTTCCCCCCAAAATAAATCTCCACCAGATGTGGATATTCTATCATTAAAACTTAATACCCAATAAACATTTTTATAACCAAAGAAATCAATATTTCTCGATTTATCATATTTTATACCAAAATTAGTTATACCTTTTATATATTTGATAATTAGTTTTCCAAGAAATAGATGAGTTTATTGTAGAACAATTTGAAATATTTCATACAAATTAACAACCTAAATAATATCTAGTCTTGAATCAATCATACATGAAATACTTCCAACCAACTTCCTAAACTCTTTAGGATCTAATTTTTTTCCTTCTCCATATTTTAAAAAATTCATTCCCACTAAAATTGGAGTGAAAACCAGTTTTTAGTCATCCGTGGAAAACTTACTTAGAGGTTCCATAACATACATTTCTTGTGGTAGGAAAATATATTTCATTTTTTTAATATTTTTAAGTGAAGAAATTATTTAATTTCTCCAAGTATGAAAATTTAAAATAACTTCTTCATATCCTCAGTAAAATTTTCACAAGCTTCATCATCATTTCCAGCAAAGATTATATCATCAACATAAACAAATACAATAAGGGAAACTATAACGCCCCGACCCCAGCTACCCGGAGTCGGTGCATTACTTCGTAACATTGGCATGATCACAAAAGATCAAGTCTCGAAAGACCGATTAGTTTAGTAGCCTTGGATACACTAGATACATTCGTAAACGTTACATTACATCATAAAGTGAAAAACTACAATAACAAAGTCTCCATAGTCCACACTCATATCCTCTTCTGACTATCCCTACAGGTCATTCATAAATTACTTCTTCACATCCTGGAAAATATTAAAAAATTTAAAGGGGTGAGCTCAGATGCTCAGTAAGGATAAAAATATTGTGGAAGCTTTCATAAATAAACATTAACATTTAAGGCAATGTATAACTAAAACAAAAGACTTTTTAAACTTGAACTTTAGCATAATATGGAAAAAATAAAATTAAATAATTCCATTTTACTTACTCACATGGATATTCTACTAGTCGAATAATCACATGAAATATCAATAACCACTTTCATAATGATGGAATGTATAATGTCAGACATTCTGAAACATTTTTTCAAGGCATCGGCCAAGACGTCTAAAATGATTAAGGCCTCGGCCAAAACCATAAATCAAATTGGGAAAGGGCCTCGGCCAATTCCACGTCTAGTTGTCTCATGAGACCTAACGATGTAATTTTTTAGAAGATAATTACGTTTAAAATTGCTCAAATATAATCCAGTGTTTTTCTGAAAACATTATGCAAGCTTCTGAAAACAAAATAACTAATTCTGAGACTTCTCGACTAATTACAGGCCATGATGGGTCTATGCCCAATCCCTTCCTATCTACCACACTCGAGAGTCGGGTTTTCTGAAAACATTTTTAAGCTTGCGTTAAATACGTATACATTTGAACTGGATTTTCATATATTGGAGAGAAATATCTCTTTTTTGAAATCATTTAAAAATCACATAATTATAAAAGAAAACATTTTGAATAAACGTAAAAGTCAAAGGGGTTTATACACTATATAAATGAAAGTTGTGTATAAAACCAAATATGCCTCAATGAAAGGAGATTGAGACAAAGTCCTTAAAAAGATCATTTTTAAAATAAAATAGATCTATTATGTGTATTCACTATAAGTACACATAAAGAAAGTACAAATACAAGATAGGACATAATAATATCATGAAATAATTTGAAAGTAGGAGATTAACCCAAAGAATGGAAATTGGGTTAAGAAGTTCCCTTACCTCGTGTCTGACTTGACTCAACCGTTATTTAACCCCCTGAATAATAAACTAGAGTTAATATATACCTTATTAAGAACCATTTTTAATTTAATTATCCTTTTTATTTCACTTATTACAATGTTATGAACATTATGTAATTATTTAAGTTAATAACGGTCGTTTTGTCGATCTTTGGTACTTGAGTCAACAATAAACTTCTTATAATTACAAGTTGTTTATGTGGTAGAATATCCATTATATCCAGAATTATATTCATGATTTAGATGTCCTATATATCATATATATCCAGTATATACATTCATTTATAATATTACGTAACATTTAGAGGTAAGAAATGAAATGCACCGTTCATGGAGACGGTAAGCCGTACGTACGCATGAACGCTACTTTCATTTCTATTTCATATTTAATGGAATGAAATCATAATGATATAAATTTATAATATAATTCCAGTATAATATAGTGTATAATACCATTTAATCCATCCTTTATACATCCCACATATGGCATTAACGATTCAAATCACTTTGAGGGGGCGGTATTCCGCACTTCCTAAAATGAAATTATCGCGTTTTACCCATAATGGAAATCATAAAGTATGCCATAAATGAGAAATACAGAAGCATAAGTAAAACATAAACATATTATATATCATATATAAATATAGTGACATCTTAATGGACACCTTTTAAGGTGTTATATGAGTGTTGAACAATCATCGTTTCGTGAGGCAGAAATTCTCCATCCACAGAAACCGTATGTTCTTTAACCATTAGATGTAGGTGTGTGTAAGTTTAGCTCGAATAATTCTTATAACAACATCCTAGTATATTGAGTATACTGGTTTTGTTACAAAAGAAATGAATAAAAAGAGTTTAGGGGGTTGGAGAAGAAAAATAAAACAAAACAACATTAGAGAAGACATTACCTCAAAATCGGGTAACTCTTTTTGATTTGAGCCAAAGGCTTCCTTGGGAAGAGTTATTACCAAGGTGAGGCTTCTAAGAGTAAGAGGGGGAAGTTGGGAGAGTATTTGGGTAGAGTTTGGCCAAGCCAAATGGCTTGAAAGTGTAAATGAGGTGGTAGAGGTGGGAGCCTTTTATAAGTGGAGAGGAGGGGCACTCTTGGAAAGTAAAGAAAAGTCACTTTATTATAAAATGAGTTTCGGATTTCAGAGGTCCCACACTTATATAATTCTAGGATAAGGTGATAAGGGTTAGAAATATACTCATCCTATATGTTTTTGACAAGTGTACGCTTTGGATTTTACATTATCTTTCCATTTTATTTAAATCGTTAAATAATGAGGTCATCGCTGCATCATAATGATGTCGTAAATAATTTAATTTATTTAATGTCTAAAAATTATAAAAAAAATACTATGATGTAGCAAATCTTTTTATCTTTCCAATGACTATTTATAGTCAAAATTATGACTTGTATAACCCCATGTAAAAATTGTTTTAGTAAAACATTTCATGTTTGTGTCATTTTTTACTTTAACATTAAATAAATATATATATATGTCATTTTCCAACCAAAGTGGCTCCATGGGGTCCCCAAGTTGACCCATGGGTTTTCTTGGTCGTACACGACTCATCCAATAGGAGTAGGAAAAGTGTCAAGCTCATCTCGTATTATTAAAACATTATTTTTACCTTAAACTACACTAATTACCTCTAATCACGATTAAGAACTTAAAGGTTACTATTCACCAAAAAAATTATTTTAATCTCATTGAACCACATTTTACTTCTTAATGACAACCATGTATGTCATATTTTTGAAAATCAAATCACAGAAGTGGTAATATTTCATTTAAACGAAAAATCAGTTATTTAACTACCACTTAGTGGTTTCACTATCCATCAAAAATTGAAGTTTTTCAGAACACTGCCAAAATTTCACCCTAAGCTATAATTGATATTCCGAATTCAAAAATGATGTCTATTTTAAAAAATTCCAAACATATAAGTTGCATTAATTAATTTTATAATTAATTCCCGTTGTCACAACAAATAGCGTGTTTTTAAGAAACAATTTATATCAAAAGATTGACAATTGTTTATGTCCATTTTCAATGTTAAATTAATTATAATGACCACCATTGGATAAAATGGTAAAAATATATTCTAATTATACTTTCAAACCACTAAATAGTATAATTTATCTCTATAAATTATTTTGATTAAAAAAAGTTGTTTTTAAGTAATGTTCACTATTCATAAAAAATTAGAAGTTCTCAGAAAAATACCAAAAGTTCAACATAGGATAATTTCGATATTACGAATACAAAAATGAAGTCCATTTTGAAATATAAAATTTCTATAATTTTAAAAAGTGGTTATTACTATTCATAACGGCTACTTTGATTAGTCGCGGTGTTTTAGAACTCAAAGTTGCGTACAATGAAAGCTGTTGCATTATTGAATGAGAAGCGTATCGTGGATGATCGGGGTGTTACATTCTCCCCTCCTTCAATAAATTACGTCCTCGCAATTTGAAATTTTTTTATTTGAAAATAAAAGGTTGAAAATAGAAAATACTTTTGTGGAAAACCCACATCGGAAATAAGGTTAATATAAGTTAGCCTTAATAAGAGGGAAATGGAAATAAGAAAGTCACCACCAAATTATGATCTCGATAGGGAGAACATTGGTGGAAATTAGAGACATATAATTGGAGGAAAAATGTAAATATTTGTAGGGAGTGATTGAGGTCATCAATCAAAATCAACTGTCAAATTGAGGGCCTCAAAGCCTTCAATCTATGTTGATTTAAAATATCATCAGTTCAACAAGACATAAGGTATTAGGATAACACATTTTTTTGTTTTAATATCCCTTTACTAAAGTTTAAGAATTAATTTATTCATTGAATAAGAGATAGGTATATATATATTTATGCTTGACAATTAGAGTTTCAACCTTCAAATCATCTTTCACTCAAAAAGATAATATAACTCAAAAATATTATACTTATCCTAATTGTATATGGTTCCAAATGTTAACACATACCATTTAGATTAGTAAAATTATTTTGTAATAACCAGAGACTTCCTGTAGACTAGTGGTTGGAAATAAAGGCCTGTCGCACTATGATTGTGGGTTCGATTCTTGTAGCTTTGTCCGACGCGACGGGTTATGCCCCACCCTGGAGGTTGTCCTTTTCCTAAAACTATAGTATCATAATATTCCAAAAATAATCTTCATAAATTTTTTAACCTTAAACAATACTATCCAAAGATCAACTTAATCCACTCCAACCTTTATAATTATCCAAAATACCTCTGTCCATACTTTCTCTAAAAGGTATCTTAATTCCAAAATCAATTTATCAGATTCCCCAAACAAAGTAAAGTTTCTATTATTGTCACATACTAAAAATATAATTACCTTCATCATATTAAAACCTTACTGAAATCAACAAGTACTACAGTACAATCCTTATATATATATCACATTATTCTAATAACCAGAATATAATCCATGAGTCCAAAAGCACCAATACATTAATTATTCCGCTTCAACTGTAGTAACAACATAAGATTGTCCTTGATCCCTTGGCCTTTTCTGAGGTAAGTTTCCTTGACGCTTAGGACATTCATTTGAATAATGCCCCATTTTTCTACAATTGTAGCATTCAACATTGATAGCCTCTTTCTTTCCCTTGCAATCACACGCCTGGTGACCTTTTTCTCCACATTTATAACAAACTCCCATTCCATTTAGGAAAGTACCAGGGTGATTCTTCCCACAATTATCACATAATGGAAAATCCTTCTTTCCCTTTTTCCCTTTATCTATCTCTTGTTCCACCGTTCTCTTCTTCTCTTGCTTTACTTTGTTTTCATAAGACTTAGAGAATTCCTTTTCTGTCTTGATAGAACATGAGACAATATATTCGTATGACGAGAAGGTTTGTGAGACTAATGATCGACGGAGAAATGGTTTTAACCCATCAAAGAAACGATCAATCTTACTTCTTGGGTTACGTATATAATCTGTAGCATGCCTCGCTAACCTTGTAAAGTTGGCCTCATACTTTGCGACATTCTCATCCTCCTTTTTTCTCAGACTCAAAAATTGTCTTTCCATATCTGGTGGATGGTCATGAGGAAAGTATTTTTCTAAGAAAATCTCTTTTAACTCCCTCCATTCCATATTCGATACGTCATCATCTTCCTTTGTGTTTTGAATCAACGACCACCACTGATCGGAATATCCAGTGAGGCGGTAAACTTCCATGATAACCTTCTCCCTTTCGCTACTCCCCAAGGCGTGGAATATTTTCTCTAAGGAGTTTATCCATTGCTCATATACTAATGGATTTGTACCCCCATTAAATATTGCTGGTTGTTGACTCATTAAGCGGTCTAACATTGATCCTCCACGTTGCGGATCAGGGAGCTCCATACGAGTAAGGTTATTATTCATAACCTGAGTGAGTTATCCCAGTATGGTAATAAGTTGATCAGCACCAGTTGTATCTCCAGATCCACAATAATTATCTTGAGTAGGAGGGAAATCCCTACACGGAGTGTGTGCATTGATACGGTTTCCATTCCATCCACTAGGCACCATTTCTAAACAATGGCATAAACTAGATTAGTTTATGAATCAAAATACATAATTCCATACTTGTAAAATACTTAACATAAATTGAACTATTTATGGACATAATCCATAATCATAAAAATTTTTTCTTTGAGGAAGTATATACTCATAACCCTTCATAGTGGTTTATAAAGAAAACGAGAATTATCCTAAGCATATCCCCTGGGAGTGTCATAACCAAGAGTGCAGCAAGGCCCGTTGTCGTGCACCAGTTCCCGTTCGAGTCTAGCTCAAAGCGGTGTTTTCGGGTTTTACCCCTAGGTACATCTGTTCCAGATCCACCTATACCTGCTCGTATCCAGAAAAGGATGTATTTCTCGGAAAACTCACAAAATCTCTATAATACCAAAATTCTAGGAAGTTCTTCTATACTAATACTCAAAGTCTATCTTCAGGCTATGTGCTCTAATCAGAGTTTATCTAAATCTAGCTTCCAAGGTTAGTACTAAACTGCCTCTGATACCAACTGTAACGCCCCGACCCCAACTACCCGGAGTCGGTGCATTACTTCGTAACATTGGAATGATCACAAAAGATCAAGTCTCGAAAGACCGACTAGTTTAGTAGCCTTGGAAACACTAGATACCATCCAACATTAAAATTTTTATTCATGAGAAGGGAGAGAGATACAGGATCATGGGGGACAGAAATAATGTAGCCCAAGGGAATCGCCCCGTACAAGGTTCACCCCTCCGGTTTCATACTGGACACATTGGTAAGACACATCACCCGCATACCAGGAACTGCAATAGAAGCCATATAATCAGCCACTTTGTTCCCCTCTCGCCACGTGTGAGAAATTCTAACTATGTCATTCAGGAGAGCCTTGCACATTCTAATAGTGTAGGTAATAGCCCAGGGTGTACTGCCTCTACCATGGAGGGCGTCGTGGGTAATCATAGAGTCCGTCTCCAAATGGGTAATGCAGATACCCCTGTGTTTGCATAGGGATAAGCCTGTCAGAACTGCCAATGCTTCTGCCCGAATAGAAGAACCACTGCCAAAGTGAGCTGAGAAAGCCACCACTAGACTCCCTTTGGAGTCCCGGAGAACTCCTCCTCCCCTCATGTCAGCCAGAACACAGGAACAATATGTATTAAGCTTAAGCCTTCGCTAGGGGGAATCCAGTGAATCCATCTACCCCGCGCCACCCCACCTTCCCCGGTGGCGCTCCTTGGAAGCGCCTGCTGCACCCGTAAGGGTAACCTTCCCCCTCCAATTCCCGCTGCACCAATCAGGTCAATCAGCATGTATCGGATGTTAGCCACCACAGAACGACCAGAGGTGCTTCTCCCCTCATATCTTGCCCTGTTCCTGGCTTTCCATAAGTGCCAACATGCCGCATTGAAAATAGCCGCACGTACCTTAGACTCCTCCCCTAACACACTAGCCCCCTGGAACCAGTGCTCCATAAACAGATCCACACTGCCTCCTTGCTCAAGGAAGCCTGAGCAGACACCAAAGAACATCCAGACATGCCGGGCCCAATCACCCTAAAAAAATATATGGTTCATGGTTTCTTCACTTTTGTTCCCGCAGCAATGGAAGCACGACGCAAGGCTGATCCCCAGCCGTTTGATGTGGTCATCAGAGGGTATCGCTTTGTTGCGTATCCTCCTGGTAAGAAAGTTGAGTTTGGCTGGGATCGAGTTGCACCAGGCCACATTGTTCCACCTATCGTTCTGCCCCTGTATACCGCTCATCCTGCGAAAATCCTTGGCGTTGAACCTTCCTGACATGGACAGTGTGAAGACGCAAGTGTCCTGCTCCGAGCTCATGACCACAGAGTCGAAAATCTTCTGCAGGCGGGCGTCGAGAACCGATTTATAAAACAGGGGATATGAACTTGCCTCCCTAAAAGAGATTAGAGGGGCCGGGCATCCTGGGTATCCTAATACTTCACTCGCCCAGTTATGTTGCCAAAACAGAATGCTCCCTTCCCCAACAATCCATCGAGAGAGAGGAAGGAGGATTGGAATGATATTAAAAACCGAGGACCAAAGAGTCGTCCCCCTAGATGACCCGTACATCGTATCCTCATTATATCGCTGATCCATCTGCGTTCCCCACAAGGATCGGGCTTCAATGGACTCCCATGAAAGCTTTGCATGCAAGGATGGAATCAACTCCGACATACTCCGAACATTGATCCCCCCTTCACAGATGGGAAGAGCCATCTTACTCCACGACACCCAGCATCTCTTGCCCCCGCCTGACGCATCCCATATAAAGCGCGCGAGAATCCTGTCAATAGCCCTTATGACTCCCTTCGGCACACTCGTGGAAGCCAAGGCATGCATCGGGATAGCAGAAAGAACACTATTGACCAGGGTTATCCGGCCTCCGAAGGAAAGAAAGTGGTTTTTCCAGTTCAGGATGCGATCCGAAATCCTGCTCACCACTTTGTCGAAGTCCCTGTTCCGCACCCGATCTGCTGATAAAGGAACACCAAGGTAGTCCATGGGGAATGATCCTCTCCGCATTCCAAGCACGTTCTCCATCCTGTCCACCCTGCTCGGATTGCATGATACAGGAACATAGAAATTGCTCTTTTCCCTGTTAATGAGTTGGCCACTCCACTCACTGTACTCCTCAAGGATCCGGTTCAGCGGTTGAAGAGACCTCCACCCGGAATTCATGAACACAATGGAATCATCCGCAAACATCAAATGCGACACCGGGGGGGCTCTGAACTTCCTCCGATATGGACTAATGGCTCCTTCACAAACGCCTTTGGTGATCAACCTGCTCAGGGTGTTCTGCATAATAATAAAAAGACTGGGAGATAGCGGGTCACCTTTCTGGAGACCACGAACGGTTTTAAAGAAGCCATGCGTTCTCCCCATAAATGATACTACCATCCACGGTGAACACACACACCTGAAGATAAGATCGCATGCCCAGTTCGAAAATCCCATCTTCGCGAGCACTCTATTGATAAAGCCCCATTCCATCCGGTCGTAAGCCTTATTCATGTCCAGCTTGATTACCATATTGGAACCACGGGAAGGGGTGTTCAGATCCTTTAACAGCTCCTGTGTCATCGCCACTGCACCCTGGATCGATCGACCTTTGACGAAGCCATGTTGTTCTAATGCAATCCACCGGGGAAGGAAGCTGGCCATCCGCCTGTTCAGAATGCTCGCCAGGACCTTGTAAGGGAAATTACACATGCTCACGGGCCGGTAGTGGGAGAGGGCGGAAGGATCCTTAACCTTCGGCAGGAGGACCAGTGTAGTCGCAGACGCTATCCGTGGGAGGGCACCCCCTCGGAAGAAATCATGAATCGTGGAAATAAGGTCACCTTTCACCTCCTCCCAAGAGCCCCTGTAGAAGGAGCCAGGTAAGCCATCAGGGCCTGCAGCGCTATCTGGGTTCAGGTTCCACACTGCCTCATGCACTTCCCCTTCATCCGGGGTGCCTTCCATCACAGCATTCTCTTGCGTCGAGACAGTGCTTGAAATCCCTTTCCAAAGCTCGGCCTCCCCTGAAGGATACCCACGATACATGCTACCATTGGTGCCCGCAAGAAGTTCCTTAAAGAACGTGCATTCTATAACCCCAACCACATCCGCATCATCTGATTAGGAGCCATCCTCCATCGCGAGATTTGGTTTCACTACGCGTCTCCTCTCCTGAATGCATGCATGGAAGTACGCAGTATTCCTGTCTCCTTCCTTCAGCCATTTGACCCTAGATCGATCCCTTGCATGACGCTCTTGGGAAAGCACCAGCACCTCCAGAGCACTCTTCAACTCTGCAAGCTTACCAAAGCACCCTTCGTCCCAGCTCTCCTCAAGCAGGACCTCGAGGCCTTGGATCTCCTGTTTTAGCGCTGCCATCTCCTGATCCGGAGAAGGGCGAGACCTAGCCCACCCCAGGAGATCTTGCTTTAGGCGTCTTAACTTATGGTGGAAGGCCACCCAAGCATGTCCCCTGGGGGGATCACTCCAGCATCTCTTGACCACATTCGTAAACGTTACATTACATCATAAAGTGAAAAACTACAATAACAAAGTCTCCATAGTCCACACTCATATCCTCTTCTGACTATCCCTGCAGTTCATTCATAAAATACTTCTTCACATCCTAGAAAATATTAAAACATTGAAAGGGGTGAGCTCAGATGCTCAGTAAGGATAACAATATTTCAGAAGCTTTCATAAATAAACATTAACATTTAAGGCAATGTATAACTAAAACAAAAGCCTTTTTAAACTTGAACTTCAGCATAATATGGAAAAAATAAAATTAAATAATTCCATTTTACTTACTCACATGGATATTCTACTAGTCGAATAATCACATGAAATATAAATAACCACTTTCATAATGATGGAATGTATAATTTCAGACATTCTGAAACATTTTGTCAAGGCCTCGGCCAAGACGTCTAAAATGATTAAGGCCTCGGCCAAAACCATAAATCAAATTGGGAAAGGGCCTCAGCCAATTCCACGTCTAGTTGTCTCATGAGACCTAACGATGTAATTTTTTAGAAGATACTTACGTTTAAAATTGCTCAAATATAATCCAGTGTTTTTCTGAAAACATTATGCAAGCTTCTGAAAACAAAATAACTAATTCTGAGACTTCTCGACTAATTACAGGCCATGATGGGTCCATGCCCAATCCCTTCCTGTCTACCACACTCGAGAGTCGGGTTTTCTGAAAAATTTTTTAAGCTTGCGTTAAATACGTATACATTTGCACTGGATTTTCATATATTGGAGAGAAATATCTCTTTTTTGAAATCATTTAAAAATCACATAATTATAAAAGAAAACCTTTTGAATAAACGTAAAAGTCAAAGGGGTTTATACACTATATAAATGAAAGTTGTGTATAAAACCAAATATGCCTCAATGAAAGGAGATTGAGACAAAGTCCTTAAAAAGATAATTTTTAAAATAAAATAGATCTATTATGTGTATTCACTATAAGTACACATAAAGAAAGTACAAATACAAGATAGGACATAATAATATCATGACATAATTTGAAAGTAGGAGATTAACCCAAAGAATGAAAATTGGGTTAAGAAGTTCCCTTACCTCATGTCTGACTTGACTCAACCGTTCTTTAACCTCCTGAATAATAAACTAGAGTTAATATATACCTTATTAAGAACCATTTTTAATTTCATTATCCTTTTTATATCACTTATTACAATGTTATGAACATTATGTAATTATTTAAGTTAATAATGGTCGTTTTGTCGATCTTTGGTACTTGAGTCAACAATAAACTTCTTATAATTACAAGTTGTTTATGTGGTAGAATATCCATTATCTCAAGAATTATATTCATGATTTAGATGTCATATATATCATATATATCCAGTATATACATTCATTTATAATATTACGCAACATTTAGAGGTAAGAAATGAAATGCACCATTCATGGAGACGGTAAGCCGTACGTACGCATGAACGCTACTTTCATTTATATTTCATATTTAATGGAATGAAATCATAATGATATAAATTTATAATATAATTCCAGTATAATATAGTGTATAATACCATTTACTCCATCATTTATACATCCCACATATGGCATTAACGATTCAAATCAATTTGAGGGGGCGGTAGTCCGCACTTCCTAAAATGAAATTATCGCGTTTTACCCATAATGGAAATCATAAAGTATGCCATAAATGAGAAATACAGAAGCATAAGTAAAACATAAACATATTATATATCATATATAAATATAGTGACATATTAATGGACACCTTTGAAGGTGTTATATGAGTGTTGAACAATCATCGTTTCGTGAGGCAGAAATTCGCCATCCACAGAAACCTTATGTTCTTTAACCATTAGATGTAGGTGTGTGTAAGTGTAGCTATAATCCTTCTTTTAACAACATACTAGTATATTGAGGATACTGGTGTTGTTAAAAAAGAAATGAATAAAAAGAGTTTAGGGGGTTGGAGAAGAAAAATAAAACAAAATAACATTAGAGAAGACATTACCTCAAAATCGGGTAACTCTTTTTGATTTGAGCCAAAGGCTTCCTTGAGAAGAGTTCTTCCCAAGGTGAGGCTTCTAGGAGTAAGAGGGGGAAGTTGGGAGAGTATTTGGGCAGAGGTTGGCCGAGACAAATGGCTTGAAAGTGTAAATGAGGTGGTAGAGGTGGGGGCCTTTTATAAGTGGAGAGGAGGGGCACTCTTGGAAAGTAAAGAAAAGTCACTTTATTATAAAATGAGTTTCAGATTTCAGAGGTCCCACACTTATATAATTCGAGGATAAGGTGATAAGGGTTCGAAATCTACTCATCCAATATGTTTTTGAAAAGTGTATGATTTGTATTTTACATTATCTTTCCATTTTATTTAAATCATTAAATAATGAGGTCATCGCTGCATCATAATGATGTCGTAAATAATTTAAATTATTTAATGTCTAAAAATTATAAAAAAAACTATGATGTAGGAAATATTTTTATCTTTCTAATGACTATTTATTGTCAAAATTATGACTTGTATAAACCCATGTAAAAATTGTTTTAGTAAAACATTTCATGTTTGTGTCATTTTTTACTTTAACAATAAATAAATAAATATATATGTCATTTTCCAACCAAAGTGGCTCCATGGGGTCCCCAAGTTTACCCATGGGTTGTCTTGGTCGGCCATGACTCATCCAATAGTAGTAGGACAAGTGTCAAGCTCATATCATATTATTAAAACATTATTTTTACCTTAAACTACACTAATTACCTCTAATCGCGATTAAGAACTTAAAAGTTACTATTCACCAAAAAATTATTTTAATCTCATTGAATCACATTTTAATTCTTAATGACAAAAATGTATGTCATATTTTTGAAAATCAAATCACAGAAGTGGTAATATTTCATTTAAACAAAAAATCAGTTATTTAACTACCACTTAGTGGTTTCACTATTCTTCAAAAATTGAAGTTTTTCAGAACACTACCAAAATTTCACCCTAAGCTATAATTGATATTCCGAATTCAAAAATGATGTATATTTTATAAAATTCCAAACATATAAGTTGCATTAATTAATTTTATAATTAATTCCCGCTGTCACAACAAATAGCGTGTTTTTAAGAAACAATTTATATCAAAAGATTGGCAATTGTTTATGTCCATTTTCAATGTTAAATTAATTCTAATGACCACCATTGGATAAAATGGTCAAAATATATTCTAATTATACTTTCAAACCAATAAATAGTATAATTTATCTCTATAAATTATTTTGATTAAAAAAAGTTGTTTTTAAGTAATTTTTACTATTCATAAAAAATTAGAAGTTCTCAGAAAAATACCAAAAATTCAACATAGGCTAATTTCAATATTACAAATACAAAAATGAAGTCCATTTTGAAATATAAAATTTATATAATTTTAAAAAGTGTTTATTACTATTCATAACGGCTACATTGATTAGTCGCGGTGTTTTAGAACTCGAAGTTGCGTACAATGCAAGCTATTGCATTATTGAATGAGATGTGTATCGTGGAAGATCAGGGTGTTATAGAAACCTTTTTATTTTATTTTATGTAGAGGTTACTATTAACTCTTCATTTATTTAAGTTTAACTTATATATACTAGTGAATAATTTGGAATACCAATATCTTAGAGCTTTATTCAACCCATAAAAATCCTTCTTCAACTTCCACATACAAATTTAATATTTTTCAACCATGAACCCACACTATTGTTCAATATAATATTCTTCATAAAGATCTCCATTAAGAAAATATGAATTTAAATCCATCTAAAAAATTTATAACTTGTTTTTCAGTGATATAAAGAAATATTCTAATAGTTTTTAATATTTACATTAGAGAATAAGTCTCATCAAAATAAATTCCTTCATTGTGAGTAACCTTTACAAACCATTCATATATTTTTTTATTACCACTTTACCATATTAATTTAACTTATTTTGAAACACCCACTTTTTACTAATCACATTTTTATTGTTTGGTTTGAGTAAAAGTTCCCATGTATCATTCCTATCAATATTATCTTACTATCCATTAATAAAATTAATCCAATCTTGATGTTACCAAGATTCATCATCATATTTTGACTCAAATTGTGAATATAAAGAAATACATAAAATATAATTTGAAGATCTCCTAGTTTGAATATGTTTTTATTTATCTCTAATTATGTTATGATATTATACCTATTCCCTAAACCTTGGATGAGATGTACGATGTTTTTCCTAATCACTTGTGCTAGTTGTGTTTGAATCATAATCTTGTACAACATCAATATTGTTACTACTGTTAAGAACTTTTTCAGGTTTCTTAGCTACAACCACCTCATATTACCCAGCTTCCATATCTACATCTATCTATGAAATTGTCTAACAAGATTTTTCAAGAACTTTTACGTCTATATAATCAACTATCTTTCTAATTTATTTATTAAAAATCCTATATCCTTTACCATTAGAATCATAGATATGAAAGATTCTATCAACACCTTTCTGATCAAGCTTCCCAATATTTCCACCCTCGAATTTTATAATCCATGGACTGTCAAGCACTCTTAAGTGCTTCAAACATGGACTTTAATTATAAAACATTTCATAAGAATTCATATCAGAGTTCATTATATAGAAACATATATTGGATCGTAAGAGTTTAAAATGGATACAAGAGGGGTGGTGGTGAATTTTATTTTAAAAAATATTTAAAAAAACAAAAAAAATTCCTATTAAGTAAAAATGATTGGACTCACAGATCATCCAATGATCAGAGTGTTGGAACTGGAACTAATAAGAATTAAACTTTTTCATAGTATGTTTATTAATTTCACAGTTACACAAATAAAATAGTTTTTTATAAATATAAGTTAAAAAATAAATTTTTAAACCCATGAAAAACAAAAAAATATTATATTAATAATAAATAAAAAAATATTATATTAGTAAGAATTAATTAAAATATTATAAAATATTTTACTCTTTAACCTTAAGTGTTAAGGTTGTCAGAATTCCTAACTAAAGACATTAAAAATTTTATACCTTTTGTAAGATCTATCTTTCCTTACTAAGAAGTCCATTAATCCAATGGATCAGTATCAACTATGTCTTCTAATTCCCTTAAAGCCCTCAACACAATGATTAGTGTTAGCTCTGTCTTGCTGGCTCTGGAATCCCTCAATCCAATGGATCATATTCACCTTTATCTTCCTATCCCCGAAAGCCCTTGATCTATACCATGATTAGAAAATCTCTTACAAAAGAAAATTGTTCTAAATGAATTATAATCCATACATGGATTCCTTATAAATTTAACTCTATAAAGAATTACAAATACTAAAAATGAGGTGTTCATGTATAGAAATATTTAGATGAATTTGTTTTATTAATGAATTAGATACCAACTTTTCAAATAGCCTACTATTTATAGGTGAACCTCTAATGATCATATTTTAGAGTTAGTTGCAGTGGATTTAGACAATTTGAACTTGATAACTCATAGTTATCTAGTTTAAATGAATGTATGATGTTTTTTTAGCACCATCACAATTCAGTTCTATATTATGTTTAATAGAAAAAGATCTATATACTATGATTATAAACTTTGCATAGTCCGTTGGACTACCTTATTATTTATAAATTTGATAAATTGAATAAGGGGTAGTTCGATGTATTGGTAACATAGTCAGTATGATGGTCAACACTTTTGTCAATCTGATAGATATGACATAAGTCTAACCACTGGTCGAAACAAAACTTAGTTTGATTAATCAAACGAAACTTCAGTTTGATTGATTAGATTGAATAATAAAAGTTTATATTTATTATATATTATAATTATTTCTATGTTTGGTATAAAGTAGTGTTTTCTACAGAAACATAGTAAAACACTTTGGGGAATATAAATTTAGTAATCATGGTTTTAAGAAAGTTTTTGGGATTTCCAAAACTAAGGAATGGAAAAGTAGAAAGTGAGACTTTCGAGTCAACAATCACCCCCTTTTTGGAAAGTACAAAACAAAAAACTTAATTGAAAATAATAACCTTGGAAAACTTACAACACTTTATTATTTTAGATCTTTAAAGGTATAATTTATATCTTAACTCCCCTTGAGTTTATGTATTTCTTATAATATGATGGAAGGTATTGATAGATTCTGCAAATTCTTCTCTTTGAGAAAAGAATACTTTCCCTTAAAAAGAGATATTCTTAAAAATTATCCCTAAAAACTTCACAAAGAGTTATCCCTTTAGATATTAAAAACTTCTACCCCCCTTAAAAAAATATTCCCCCCTTTGTGATTTTCAAAAGGAATAGGGAAAGTATATCACCAAAAATGTTATAAGGGGATAAAATATGAAACAATTGTATGCGAATAAACTATTCATCCAAGAATTAAATGAAATAATATAAATCTAAACAAATATTGGAAGACACTCATATGTGATGAATTTGGATAAAAAAGTCATTCATCCAAATTTTTTCCAAAATATTAAATCAAGAGTTCAAAAGAATTTTTTTATTATTTATTCATTAGATTTTCCACAATTGAATTCATTTTTATGAACTAATCATGATATTTTTGAGATTAAGAGAAAAAATATTAAGGCTTCACGATCTGGTCCTCTACCACGGTCTGCTTCTAAACATCTGATTTTAGTCTTTTAACTTCCTTAGTGATGTTTTATATTTTATTCTTTCAGAATAATAATATCATATTCACATGTTTTTAGTATGCTATTTTCTAACTCCAAAAATGAACCTTTTATTTCAAAACCTTCACTTCCTTATTAAATTCATCAGTCATATATCTGAATTCATCCAAAAAATTCATATGGTCTGAAACATCTGTTGAAATTTTTTCAAAGGAATCATCCATTTCCAGTGTAAGTTTCATGAATTCTAAAAATTGATCATCATGATCCCTGAGTTCACTGTTAACTTAGTTCGATCACTTCACAATCTGATTATAGTATCTGTTTTGGAACTTTGGTCTTTTCTTGGATGGATTTAAAATCTTCCTCAATATTAAATAATTATTCTTTCAAAACATTAAGTGATTCAAAATTTTCATTAACACTATTTTGAATTACTTTACACCTTTCCTTAATGTTAGGAAGGATTGGAATCAAATCACTTAACATATTCATGGTTTGAAAGATGTAATAAAAACTTTTATGGGAAAGAATTTCTTCTTAATATGATGATATTGATAAAACTTTAGTATAATTTTTGTCTCAATGTGATAACATATAGTTTTTATTTTATCTAAAGTTTGTCTTTACCTTTTTAGAAACTTTCTCATATTATAAAACTTTTATAATTACAACTTATTTTTTGGACTCAACCTTTTCGGATAATTTCATGTTGGAGTGCTGATATTATTCATATTCCTCTAAAGATGAATTTACTTCATATTTTTATCATGATTTTTCTTATTATTATCCTTCTATGTTTGGATCCTTATCTTATTGGGAAGGTAGTATAGTTGATAATGGCGATGATTCTGATGTACTCTTCTCTCCCTTTGTATCTTCATCACTTTGTATTTTCTCTTCTTCCAATTAGTATTCTTCTTCTTCTTACTCATATACTTATTTATATTATTCTTAATTATATTCTTCTTGTTCTTATTATTCTTCTTAATGTTCTTTCTATCACTACCAAGATGTTTTGGGAAAACCTTTACCCGCCTTTATAGAAACTGTTTTTTTTTCATTCTGATCTAACTTATGTACTTTTTCTAGAAAATATTCTATTATTTATTCAAATGTCACATTTACTTTTCCCTTATTAGTATTTGTTGAAAAAATTATTGGAATTATAGAATTTTCTTCAAATTTTTTTTGACATTAGGATGAGATTGATCACTATGATCTTGCTAAGCTATTGAAAATGGGGAAACTGAAAGAACTAGATTCTCTAAAACTATTTCCATATTCTTGCTTAAATTTTTTAGAATATGATATTATGAAGTTATCCTCTTTTTATTACTTATTTTATATAATTATTTCATCACATCATCTATAAAAATATTCAAGGATAAGGCCTCATCCTTATAAAGCCCAAATTATGGATCTCATAGTTTCTTCTTGTCATTTTGTTCCGTGAGTTGCTTGAATTATTTATCAGTCATTATCTTTTATTTTTTATGCCTTTATAGAGGGGATGAATCTTCCTTTCATTTTCCCTTCATAACTTGTTTTTATTTTATAATTTCTTTTTCTTTTATTGGACCTAAATCAGACACATTATTCTTAACTTTTTTGAAAAACATTTTCAACTTTCAGTCAAAGACTAACTTCATCCTTGAAATAGTTTCTTCACCGATCAAGGAGATCTTTTCTCTCATCGGATAAGTCTTATTATCAATATTGGAAAATTCAAAACTATTCACAAGAAATTTATTTATGAAGGAATAAACCATTAAAATCTTTGAATTCATTAAAGATTTATTAATTTCTTCCACTATAATGAACACAAAATTTACCAGGTTAATTGGAATCATGTTCATAAAATAATACAAAATAAAGATATCTGATACTTTTAGGGTGTCCCCATCACCCTTTCTCAGTTTTTGATATCCATTTTTACCTAAATTAACCACCCTTTAATCTGGTGTTATAAGAAAAACATTCATAAATTTCTCATGTTAAGGAAACAATGATGCCTCATCTCATAACCTAATAAAACATCTCATATTATCATGTAATTTGTGAGATTGTATATAAACTTCGTAGTAAATAGGAACACCTACTAAATCTACAACTTTTTTGTATGGAAGCTTATAGTTTCTAGAAAACAGAGTAAAATATACTTCATCCTTATCATCTTTTGATAAATAATCCACTGATTCATAAAATTCTCTGTTAATTTCTGGGTAATGTAAGTCAAATTCCTTATTTTATTTTTCCACAGAAACATTCTCCCAGCATTGAAAAGAAATGAAATTTTTAACAATATAATCATAATTTTCTTACCAAGATCTCTCAATATTTTATTATCTAAAAACATCCCTCTTTAGAAAAATCTTATACATTTTCCACATGACTAAGATTGGTATCAGTGATCGGGTGAATGCCCAACAATTAGTGTAATCACTTAAAGGGGTGTAGAGAGTCAATGTAGAAATATGAGAAGATCAATGTGCAAAAATGGGTTTCCCACCTTTATATAGGTGTGAGAAACATCAATTAATTTTCTTGAAAACATTCAATGGATTAGTCAAAAAATATTTTTAATCCAAATATCAAGATTTATTTGAATAATTTTTTTAAATATAGTTTTTACCACTTAAAGTTTTTTTAAAAACTTTTATCGGAGTGAGATTCATTCCGATTTGAAATCTTTTAAGTTTGAAGAATTTTTTTCAAAACTAAATAAACATATACAACAACATTGATAAATTAAGTTAATGAATAAGTAAAAAAACAAAAATAATAGAAGATTATATTTGGGAGTAGAAAAGTTTCATCAATATCAGTTACATATTCTTATTGGTTTTTGTGAAAAAAACTGATTATTATTTAGTTTATAAAAAAAGTATTTTATAGAAGTTTTATAAAAATGTTTGAGTCTAGAAAACTTTATTTTAGATAAAATTTTATTAGAATTTTCAACCTTAAAAGTTTTATAAAAAATTGAGAATTCATAAAATTTTAAAATGAAATTTGAGTTTGGTTAGGTTATTATGAAAATTGTTTTAGAAAAAAAAGTCTTTCAAAAAATATTTTTTTTAAAATTTAAATGTTTTTAAAAAACTAAAAAAAACATATAAACCTTTGATAAGAAGTTCATTAATGTAATTAGATTAGTAAAAAATAAGTAGATACGAGTAATCACATGATATTGATCATTCCTAGCTTATGTTTAATGTATTAAAATCTATTGGAACTAAGGGAGTTTTTAAAAATATGAACTAGTTGTTTTTTCATTTTAATGAATTGTAAAACTGTATATCCTTTAAGTGTGTTATCCCAAAAGAAATGGTGTATTATATCTATGTTCTTAGTACATGAGTGATGTATTGGGTTTTTACTTAGGGAAATGGAACTTGTGTTATCAAATAATATTTTGATATTTGGAAAAAATCATGACATAGTAAGTGAGTGTGTGTTGAATCCAACATTATTGAGCACAAAAACTTAAATCTTCTACATATTTGGATTCAGTAGGGAAATTTCTACTGAGTTTTGTTTCTTACAGGACCAAGAAACTAATGCTTGTCTTAAGAAATTACATGTTCTGAAATTACTTTTCCTGTCTATTCTATATCCACTAATATTAGTATCTAAATGTTTTTAAACCAAAATCATTTCCTAAAGACTATAATAAGCCTAAATCCATAGTTCCCTTATGGTAAAATTTTTTTAGTAGATTTATGATGGGAATCTTTTGAATCGGATTAGTATCTAGAACATAATAATAATGAAAACATTAAATCCAGATAACTAGATATTAAGTAAAGTAAACTTCCAATTATACCTCCAAAAATTATTTAATCTGCCAGTTTCTTCATCAAGATTTAATGTATTTAAGGTCCTGATAGGATTGCTAATACTTTTAGTGTTTTCATACCCAAATTTTTAAGTAAATATTTTATATACTTATATTGAGATATAAAAGTTCCATATGATTTTTGTGAGATTTGAAAACCTAGAAAGTTTGTTAACTCACCCATCATACTAATTTTAAACCCAGACTTTGTAAGATCCATAGAGTAATATATTAAATATTTTCTAGTTAAACTAAATATAATTTCATAAAGATATATTTCTACAATCATAATATTTTTATTAAATTCTTTCATAAAAAGAGTTGGATCTGTAGCTCCATTAACAAAATTATTTTGTAACAAAAATATAATTAACCTATAATATAAAGATTTATGGGATTGTTTAAGTTGATAAAGTTCTTTGGTAAGTTTATAAACATGCTCTATATGTTTTGTATTTTAAAAAATATGTGGTTTTTCTAAATAAACTTCCTCTTGAACATTTCCATTAAGGAAAGAACATTATACATCCATTTGAAATAATTTGAAATCTAAGATTGCAGTATAAACTAGAAGTATATGAATAACTTCAAGTGTTTTTACCATAGCATAAGTTTCTTCATAGTCGGTTACCTATTATTGATTGTAACCATTATCAAAAAGTCTAGATTTATTTATAACTATTTTTACATTTTAAAACATTTTTTCCAAAAGACCCATTTTAATCCTATGCTAGAAATTTCTTGATGATCTTAAACTAAATTCCATACTTTTTCCTTTAAAACTCATTGAGTTAATCTTGCATTACCTTTATACAATCCTCATTAACTAAAGACTCATCATGACTTTTAAGTTTGAATTGTGATAAGAAAGATATATGTTCAATTTCATTTCTTAAAAAATTTGTAGTCCTAACCATTAGATCTACATCACTAATTATATTATCACTAGGATGATTCATAAGAAAAATCTGATTTCATGGATTAGTAAAACACTTTTCTTTAGAAATAGGTTGGAAATATTCTGAAGGAATAACTTTAGAAACTTATTTTTGGGTTATTTACTGATGAGAAGAAATTTCTAACACAGGTTGAAAATTAGTTTTAGAAATAACATTTGAGCATGTAGTTTGGGATCGTTTGAAAAAAAGGGATCAATTTTATAAAAAGTAACACATACTATTTCCTCAATAGTAGTTGTATTTTTATTAAAACTCTATAAGCCTTACTAGTAGTGTAATAAAATAAAAATATCCCTTCATCAGATTTTAGAGAAAATTTATGTATGTTATATTTAATATTCAGAATGAATACTTCACATCCAAATACTTTGAAGGAAGAAAATTTCAGATTTCATTATTTACACAACTTATAAGGAGTTCTATTAATAAAAGGTATAATTAAAAATCAATTTATAGTATAACAAGAAGTAATAACTGCTTGAACCCAAAAATTATTTGCAATAGAGTATTCACTCAGCATGGTTCTGTAATATCTTAAAGATCTCTATTTATTATTTCAGCTACACTATTTTTTTGTGGAGCTAAAGGTGTCAAACAGTTATGTATAATAAATTTTTAATATAAAAGGTTTCAAAATTAGAATTTTGAAAATTCTTCACCATGGTCACTATAAAAAGTTATCAATGAGATATTTTTATCATTTTTAACTTTGGATATTTTTTTTAAATAACTAAAGGCTTTATATTTTCTTGCATGAAAACAGAACCATGTGTATCTATTTTATTCCTTAACTAATACATATAAATAGTATTTTCCACTAATACTTCTAGTTTGCATATGAACAAATAAGTCCATGAGCACAAAATGTAAAGTATTAGAATTTGAGACTTCACTAATAGATTTAAAACTTGAATTTTGTTGCTTTCTATATTGATAAGGATCACTAACTTTATAAGTATCAAACCCATGTTTTTTAGATCCTTAACAAGTCATTTATTAGTGTTCTTAGCTAAATTCCAAAGGTTATAGTGTCCAAAAATTCTATTCCATAACCAATATTGATCTTACATTTCACTAAGGAAAGGTAAGTCTTAGCTCCTAAAGTCTTCTAAGTTTAAAGTGTAGACATTCTCATGCTGAGTGGAAGAAAGAATAAATTCATATTTAGAACTATGTGAGTACATTTATCATTCATGAAGTCCCCGAGATAACTCTAATCACATAATTTACTTATACTTATAAGGTTGTGATTAAGTACTATAATAAATAAAACATTTAAAATTAAATACTTTCCAAGAATAACAATATTACCTATATTGATAATATCTCTTTGAGAATTATCTATGAAAGTGACTTTTCCACCTTTTATCTTAATAATATTCTTTAATAAGTTTATTTACTAGTCATATTTCTAGAGAAACCACTGCCCATGTACTAAGTGTTTTTATTTTTGGTACTTTATTTATTTTCTTAAAAACAATTATTTTAGTTTTTAAGAACCCAACAATTCTTAGGTCGAGTATTATCAGAAAATAGAATCTCAGGTAACCACATTTTTCTAACATTACTATATTGAGAAAATGAAATTTCTTTTGAAAAGTATGATTTATGAAAACTTAAATATTATCATTTATTAAAATAACACTTATTTTTCCAATGTCCACAACTTTTACACCTTTTACAAAGTGGATTAATTTTTGGGATAAAATAATTATTACCAAAAACATGTTTATTATTTGTAAAACCCATTTTAGAAATATCTGTACAAGTTTTAATTTGTTTATAATTTTTTTCAAAATTTTCCTTAAAAGTGTTAAACTTAGGAAAAAGTTTCTTGAAACTAGATATTTTGGATTTGAGTTTTAAAAATAATTTCTTAACCTCATTAGTAGAAATATTTGGACTAAGTTTTATATGATATAATTGTAATTTTTTTCTTATAATTTTTTTTCAAGTTCATTAGAAGTACAATCTTTTTTCAGAATTATTATTATCAAGATATTCAGAAAGATATGATATTTCTTTAGTTAAAGTAAAAATTATTGAATATGCCTTAGCAAGTTTTTCTTTGGCATTATCTTGTTTTTTTAAACTTTATAATTTTCATTTTCTAGAAGTTTAAAAAACCTAAATACTTCTTCATAACTAACAATAGTATTTTACTCTTCTACTAAGGACCATTATTCATTTAAAGATTTTTATTTTTTCTTATCATTTCTATTAGGATAATTATCATTAAGAGTAATGTTGATAAGATATTAAAATGTTTATACCTTTTCCGTGGGACAATGAATTACCTTAGGTATTTTAGAAAATAAACCAATGTTCCTCTATCTATAACTTTTATTTTCTAAAGAATATCTGTTGATCTATCTACTCCACTTTCTCTACACGTGTGACATGATTTAATACTTTTCTTATTATTATAATTATAATAATAATTATAATATTGTTTTTGAATTTATCTCTTTCTTATACTTCCTTTTGAGATTAAGACAATCTGGTTGAATGTGTCCTTCCTTTTTACGTTCATAACATATAGCTTTAAAAAATTATTTATTTTCATTTTTATCCTTTTTAATTTTTTTTATCTATATTGGAAATATTTCTTGAAAATGATTTTATTCATTCTTTTAATAATATTTTATAACTCATTTCTAGTCACTTATAAATAACTATAATATGACTCAATAATAACTTTCTTCTTCTTTTATGATTTCACAACTTTATTAAATAACTAAACTTTAGTATGAAAATTTTAAGTAGTCTCATATGCTACACCTCCATTATTCTTTTTTTAACATCTCCTCTAAATATTCCCTCATATTATATGAGTGTTCTAATAAGATCATCAATAGTTATATTTGTACTCTTTCTTATATCATGTAAACATGTACTTTTGGATTCTTATTTATTAGGCATGCTTTATATAATCCTTTTAAGAAAGATACTATATGTAAGATCCTTCTATCCATGAGAATGTAAACTATTGACAATAGTCATGAATATTTTATGCATTTTTTATACTGATTCTCTAGGTTGTAAATCAAAATATTGATATTTTTATATCGTCATATCTATTTTAGTGTCGATAACTAAAGAAGTTCAAATGCATGAAACTTCTATATTTTTCCATATACTATTAAAAATTACACACAAGGAAATATGATGGTATATATTCCTTATCATTGAACATAATATATTTTTACTTGCACTATAATTCAATTGATATTCATATTTATATTGATTTTTAAAGGTAGTAACATACTTATCAGGAATCTTGTAATTACAAGTAATCATAAAAAAATATCAATTATAATATTAATAAAGAAATTTTTCATCCTATCTCTATAGTACTCATAATAATTTCAATAAAAAATTATTGGTTGACTAGGATATATATTTTTAGGACTTACAAAATTTAACCCTACCATCTTATAAATAATAGAAACTATTTTCTATAATGGAATGTTAGTGTATTTGTTTAAAAAATTAATTTAGAACAAAACTTAATAAAATTATAGTTGATAAAGAAAGTACAAGTTAGAAAGGAAAAGCAGTAGAACCTACTCTAATACCAATGGTTGTATCATGAGATCTTATAGTGGCTATAATGGTGGGGGGGGGGGGGGGGTTTAGTTTAAAAAAACTTTAAATGGAACAAAACAAAATTCCTCTTAAGTAAAAATAATTAGAATACCAGACCGTCTGATGATTAGAGTGCTGGAATCAGAACCAGAAAGAATTGTATTATATCAGATTATATTTATCGGTTTCAAAGTCACAACAATGAAATATTTTATTCGAAATATAAGTTTAAAATAACTTTCTAAACACATGAATAGTTGAAAATAAATCATGTATAAACAAGAAAATATAAAATATTATATTATTGAGAATGAATCAAAAGATTATAAAAGATTTTAATCTTTAAACTTAAGAGTTAAGGTAGTTAGAAATTATAACTAAAGATATCCAAATTGTTATACTTAATGTATGGTCTGTATTTCTTTACTAGGAAAGCCCACGATTTGAGGGATCAATATCATCTATGTCTTCCAATACCCTATAATCTGTTGATATGATGATTGATGTCAACTATATCTTCCTAGACTTTGAAGTCCTCGATCCAATGGATCTGATTAACCACTATATTCCTATCATATAAATCTCTTTGATCAGTATAATGATCAAACACACAATTATAAAATAAATTTTTTATAAATGAATTAAAATCCTTACAAGGATTTCTTATAACTTTAACTCTACAAATAATTAAAAATACAAGGAATAAGGTGTTCACTCAAAGAAATATATAGACTAATTGAGTAGTGAATGAATTAACTCCCAAATATTCAAATGACATACTATTTATAAGTGAACCACCATTGGTCATATTGCAGAGTTAGTTGCAATGGCCATTGATAGCTTGCACTTGGAAACTCAGAGTGATATGGGTTAACTGAACTTCCAATGTCATTTTTATCACCATTATAACACTATTATGTATTAAATATAATAGAAAAAAAAATGTATACTCTAATTATAAACTTTGGATAGTCTTTTGGATTTACTTATTATTTTTCAATCTGATAAATTTAATAAGGGCATGTCTGATGTATCAGAACCAAAGCCAGTACAATGGTCAATATTTTTTTTCGGTCTAATAGATATGACAGAAGTCTAACCACTGGTTAGAAAAAAACTTCATCCAATTAATCAAATGCATATTTATTCCAATGGATCACATTTAATAATAAAATTTCATATTAATTATATTATAAAACTATTTATATTTTTGATATAAAGTAAGTTTTTCTATATAAACATCCTAAAACACTTTTAGAAATATAAAGTTAGTAATAATGGTTTTAAAAAAGTGTTTGTGATTTTCAAAAGTATGGAATGTCAAATTAGAAAGAATGAATTTAAACTCAAAAACATGAATTATAAATATAAAATTATACACTGATATCATGCATCAAAAAATAATGAGAAGTATCATGTTCAATAAACATTTTTCATTACATTTCCACCAAAATTTTATTTCTAGTTTTAGAAAAACTATTTTCTATGGTGTGTATAGTGAATTAAACTCCTGATGAAGACAATTTTTTTCAATATAATCTCTTAATTACTCATTTTTTTATTCACTACCATTATATTTTCATAACTTATTCATAGAAAATCCACATCATTTTTCTACTCTTCTCTCAAAACCCTTAAACATTTCCAAATCCAATGATTTATGTTTTAAAAATATAATACATATAATGTGAGTAAAATTACCAATGAAAGAAATAAAGTAATTTTCTTCATATGTTTATTATTTATTAATTTGACCATAGATATCAAACTTAATTTTTCCCAACCTCTTATTCCATAGTTTATTTTCTTCTATCATGTTAAGATAACATAGAATTTCTACAAAACCAACTTGAAACAAATTTCCCTTGTTTTGTTGGTATTTTGTTATAACTTTCCATTATTTAACTCTATTTTCAAAAAAACCATATTTTCTGAAAAAAATTTATTAACTTCATTAAAAATTTATGAAACACTTAAAAAATTTGGTTTCATACCATCCACAAACACGTTTCTTTTATATTTCAACT
The DNA here is from genome assembly GCA_963277665.1 of Viscum album. NCBI lineage: Eukaryota > Viridiplantae > Streptophyta > Magnoliopsida > Santalales > Viscaceae > Viscum > Viscum album. The sequence continues at coordinate 1,764,307,494 of OY728121.1, read as the reverse complement.
TTTGTTCCCCAATGAGGAAGAACCAATGCCTTTGTTTCTGAGTGACTCATCATTTCCAAAAGTCATTGTATCTTATTTATAGTATTTAAAATTATTCAATAACATAAAATATCATATAATATGTGAATATCTCCCATTATCCAAAATCTAGGGCCGTTATCCTTTTGTAACTTTGAGATCAATTTCCAAAACAAAGGCCATTTATTTTACTTTTCCTTTATTCTCACACAATTATTGAGCTTTGTTGTTTAAAATTTTTTATGATAGTTCCACAATAATACATCCATTTTCAAGGTGTTTAAGTTTATAACATATTTTTAAAATAGTTTCCAATGGTTGGAATCTATTTTTAATATTAATACAAACTTTTTCAGTCTTTTTCTTTTGTGTTGGTTGACTGCCCCAAAAACTTTCCCCCCACATTATTCTAGGTTTACTATAATGTAGGTAGTTAAACCAACACATATATACTGTATACCTAAATCCTTACAAATGCTATATATAAATATAGAAATAATATCTCCCTCTGTAGCTTGTATATTTTTCAGAGTTGTGTTTCTTCTTTTCCTCAAATTTATTATGGTCCAATTTTTTATTTCCTTGCACAAAATTTTTTTGATTACTTTCTAATATTTCCAACTTAACCATAATATAATCAAATATAGTATAAAATGTTGGTTAAAATTTTGTAACCTTAGAAACTTTAGGTTTTTAACTCATATTATTTTAGAAACATACATGGTTTTATTAACTTATTTTTCCTCCTGATCATATTCATTTTTATTATCAAAATTTTAAGATAATTTTTTTTATACTTATCAAGTTTAAAATTTTCATAAATTTTACCAATTTCTGAAAATGAGTTTTGTTAAATTTTAACTATTTACTCAACTTTAATAAGTTTTTTTGAAAAAGATCTAACTCTTCCTCCTCTACCTTAAACTTTACTTAAAGATTAATGTTAAGGTTATTCTTCTCATTAAAAAACAATTTTAAATTATTAATATATTTTAGAAAATTGTATTTTTTTCAAGAAAGTACTCTTGGTTATTTTTAGTGAGGTTATCTTTCTTCAATTTTTTGTTCTCCCTTTGAAGTCTTAAAATCTTTAGAATTCATTATTTCAACTCTCTTTTCAGCATAAACTCCATCTGAGTATCTTCTTATTCAGAACTATTGTCCTCAGCACTAGTGAACTTTTAATCATTAACTTTTGTAATTAAATTATTTTTAGTGGCATAATCATTAAACTTTTCATCTTCTTCATCACTGTTATCATCTTCATCACATTTAGAAAAAAATATCCTCCTTTGGATTTAGGTAACCTTTTATCCTTTCCCTTGGAACTTCATTCTTCTTAAAATTTATTCTTGAGTTTCTTTCATATTAATTAATTTATTAATACTCATTTATTAAAGGTAAATTTATAGTAAAGTTTCCAATAACTCTGTAGAAAAATCATTTTAGTAGTATCTTCCTTTATACCTTTTCATTCCCCTTTTCTCATTTTTAGAAAACAAGGACTTAAATTTATTAAAATCTTTACTAATCTCATATTCAGTGTCAGATTCACTAAATTATTCATATTCAATAACTTTCTTATATTTTCTTTGGAGAATATATTTGAAGGAAATTTCATGATCACCAATATCTTTACACATCATAAGTTTATCTCTTCTCATTTCATATGTGATTAGAGTGCTATATAGATCATCCAGAGATAGAGTTTCAATATCTCTACCTTTTAATGATAAAAATTTTGCATAAAAATTATCAGAATGAATTCATAAGAAATTTTAAACAATATTTGAATCTTAAAACTTATCACTAGGGAATATTATAATTCTTATAATGTAATTATCTGTTGTGAAGAAGTCATCAAAAAATTCATAATCACCTATATTAATATCTCAATACTTGAACTTATAAATTTATAACTTGGTTTTTTAAATTTTTTCATTTTCTTCATATATGTTATTGAAATTCTCCCATATGCATTTAGCAGTTCTAAATCCTTTAAATATAAGAAACTCAATTTCATATATTTAGGATAATATATAATTTCTGGCTCATCCATCATTCTCCAAATTTTTCTTATCAGTAGCTATAAGGGGGCCATTTTTAATATAAGGTGGGAAACCATCTATTGTAGATTCAAGAACATTATAGATAAGAGACATAATATATAGTAACATTCTATCTTTCAAAATATGATAATTCTAACCATTTAAAATTGTAATTCTCTTATTGTTCACATAATTTTGAATATCTATAGAAACTTCTATTATCTTAAAACTTTAGAAAAGAGTTAACAAAGGAAACCATTTCTCTAATACCAATTTAAAGACCCAATCATGATATGTGAGACCACAAATTGAAGGAGGAGGTGAATCAATGATCTATTTTTATTTTTTTTATGAAACAACCTTTATACCCTATTAAAGTGTAAAATTTTGGAAAAAACAATTCACAAGAATAACCATAGGAACACAATAATTTACGAGGTTCACAACTTAAAAATATTATCTAGTCCTTTGCATGGTTTGTAAATAATCCAATACTATAAAATACGTTAGAAAAAAATCATTTTATGTGATTATATAAAGTATGGAATATAATTACACTTTCATTTCTCTATAATCAAATAACAATAAATTTGATTCCTATAAAAAAATATGTAACAAATATTTTGTAACAACTTTTAGAAACCTTTACCAATAGGTTTAGAATTTTGTAACTATGCTTCCTCTACTTTTTCAAATTTTCAATTCTTCCAAAAACATTTTCTTTACTTTCTTACTCAATAGCCGGTAATAAATTATTTGATTAGATGGCTATCTATCTAGAAAGTTTTTCCATAATTTTTGTCTCATACCTTTGTCCAAAAAGTTTTTCTGGTGACCTAGCTTCTACAAATTTCTTACACCCAATTTTTCCAATTCTAACTTCTTCTTGAACTAGGAGATTACTTGGTTATAAAATTCTTTTCTCTAATTTTGGATTTCAGAAATATCAATGGGAAATTATTTCCAATTGGTTCAACTAAAACAACTTCTATAGTGCATCACCTTTTTCACACATGAAAATTATACCTCATAACTTATAATTTAATCCGATTTATAGATGAATGGCTTAGAGAAAATTTAGAATAAAAATTTTATTTTTCCTCTTAATGAAAACTTGAAATTCAAATCCCCCACTTAGTATGTTTCACAAATTCAGAAATTCACAACCTTCCTTCAAAATTAGAAAAAATCATGGATCTTCCTTACATGATATCTGGAGCTTTGATTGAAAAGTACAACATCTCCACTTTTTATATCATTATGAATATTTTTCAAATAAATTTACTTCACAAAAATTTATATATAAAATTTTGGTCTATAATGTTTTAATAAAACGTTAATCTAATATTTCATTCTGAAATGATCTTCCAAAATGTTCATTTGAAATTTTTATCTAAACTAATTGTGTAAAATGATTGCTTGATTCCATTTTATTCATTTGAAATGTTTATCCAAAATTTTCTTCTAGAACATTCATCGAATATTTTATTCCAATTTTTTTTTTCTGAAATGTTCAATTGATATGTTCACCTGAAATGTTTTTCTAAAATGTATCTCTGAAATTTTCATCTGAAATGTTTACACAATTCCAATTTGTTCAGAAAAATTCCTCTATTTTCTAGACTTCCAAAATATCCTTCAAAAATATCATACTTTCTTATATTCCAAATTTATTAAAATTTAAATAACTTTTAAACTTCATAAGCTTCATAAACTTTATAAAGATCATAAAATTTATAAACTTCATAGAAATGAACTTCGTATAATTGAAAAAATTTCTCCCTATTTATTACAAATTCTTAAATCATGAGATTTTTTAACTCATTATGTTGTAATATTTTATAACAGAAAATAATTTACAAATTTTATTTTCAACGAAAATTTTTTCCAATGAAACCAATTAATATAATTTGTTAAAATTTTTTCCATCTGATTTACTGAAAGGAAATGTTTTGCTGATGATCACACTTTATATATTCATTTTTCACTATCTTATATATATAGTAACCTGTTTCTCATAATATTCTTAAGGAAACACCATATGATCAGTCTTTAGATAATTCTTAAGAAAAAACATCTAAAGGAAATTTCATCCAATCCTTTTCACTTTCTTAAGGATAGTTAATTCCATATTTTTCTTTGTGTGATTGTATTTGTTAGAAAAATTTACAAAGTGATGTGATTTTTTAAGGCAAAAAAAGAAAAATAATTTCTAGTAAAATTTAGTTACCAAAAATAATGCAATAAAGTTTCTTAAAAACAACTTCTAGTAATCTCAAAAACTCCTTCATCCAACTTGGTCCCAACATATATAAGTGGGTAGTTTTGATGGGTTTTCTAGAAAATGGGAATTTGTTTTGAGATAATGGTTTTTAGTAATCCATAATAAAATGGTGGTATATATTAGATTAATCTACTGATATGTGAGATATAAATAATCATGAGAGTTAATTATAAGTTTTACATGAAGTTTTAAGAGGATTCTGTGAATTGTGTGGAATATATATTGTATTTATTTATTTCCACACCACTAAGGTAGGGGATTTTAGAATAGTTGTGAACCTTAAGAAAGGTTGATGTTCCCCACCTCAAATTCTTCGGGTCAGATACTTATGTATATTTAAAGGTAAATATTAAAAAAATATCCTTGAGCACGTTTCTCTGTAGGTTATGATTATAAATACTTTGGATTTTGGATTTAATATAATGACTTATAGAAGGTTATCAGAATATAAAATGTTTAATTGAATGAAGGGATCCTATAAAAGGATTGAAACCTAATAGAAGATGAAAAGGATAATAAATAATAAAAATATATCAAATAATTTACTCTAAATTTATGTTAATAATGCATATAAAGTTCAAGAATTACTCAAGTTTCAGAAAAACACAACAGTCTGAAAGGTAGAGATTTGGGTGGAGGTTAGATTTCAGAGGTCCATAAAAGGCAAGAAGTATCTAAAAGCTCATGTACCATAGATACTTAGTAAAGACTTCCAGAAAAATAAGTTCTAGAAGGAACACAACCTCACGAGTTTAGGTGGTTTATCAGAGTCATAAGACTAGTGAAAAGGTTTGGATCTAACTTTAATTATCTAATTCTTATGGATAGGGGGGAACTTAAAATCCCAAAATAGGTTCAAAGTATTAGAAACTAAAAATAGTGGGTGTCATCTATGAATGAGGATATAGAATAATTTTATGATTCTTGAAGATAATAGATTTTAGAAATTCTACTAAGAATGGAGGACCTATAAATAAAATGGGTCTACTGGTTAATGTAATTTGTGGATGGTAGGAAATGGTACAAGAAAAGGTTAGTTATGAAAGGATTTCAATAAAAGGAAAGAGTCGATTCCTCAAAAATATTTTCTTTTTATTTTTAATGATATAAAAATTCAGATGGTTCTTGGAATGGTTATGGTTGAATATTTAAATCTTGATAAAGTATATATAAATATGGATTTCTTTCATGATAAGTTAGTGGAGAGAATTTATATGAATAAATCAGATGGTTTTATGTGAAAATGGAATGAATCACTAGTGTGAAATATTAAAAAAATATTTTATGGGTTAAAGTAGGAACTCTAATAGTTGAACTAAATGTTTGATGCCTTCATGATAAAATTTAAATTCATCTAGTGAAAAATATATCATTTATGATATAAGAATATATTTTATGATAGGAGTTTTATCATACCAATCTTGTATGTATATGAAATTATCTTGAAAATTTTGAATAATAAATAGATTAAGGATCTAAAGGATGAGTTATCTGGAAGGTTCGAGATAAATAATTTTGAGGAAGACAAATAGATTTTGGGGATAAGTTTCTATAGTAACCATAAGAATAAAACATATTTTTAGTAAAAATTACATCGGAAAGATATTATAAAGGTCACTAATAGAAATCTTGTCTATACAAATGGACCTATACCATTGATTTCAACAAACCTTTGGTATAGGTTTTCCCTATACCAATGGTTTTATAAAACCATTATTACAAGGATAAACTATAAAAAGTGAAAAAAAACCCCATTCATTACCTAATTTTCACTTCCCCTATAGTCGCTTTCTCTCACCCCTTTGATTCTACCTAGTCTTCAACAATTCTTGATACATTTTCAATGATTTTTATGTGTAATCATCAAGGTATTTTGTTTCCATTCATGTTATCTCTTATTTTATTCTTTTCTTTATACATTTTCATTCTCTATATTATAATTATAGAGAACCACACTTTTCATACATATATTTTACATCTTATTAGATGAATACTCATTACATAACATAATGATCCAAACTAGAATCATATTTGACTAGTATCTTTGGAAATATGAATACATAAACAACTTGTTTATAAGTGAACCAAAACATCTCACTCTAAGTTCTTCATAACTTTCACCCTTATTAGACATACCACTCTTAATACCTTTATTTATGACTAGGGGAAAAGGAATCATTAGAATGGGTGAGCTCAGATTACCAGTAAGGGTGAACATGAGATATATCAAGCGATGATCATATAAAAGAATAAGAAAAGTATAAGGGTATGAGATCATGACCATAAAATATAAAGTTCATACCCAATCTTTCAAATATCATAAACACGAGTCATGGAATAAAGAATTATAAATTTCAAAATACATGAATCATAAGAGAGAGAAATCTTCATAAATCAATCATGAACCACAAGTTCATGTCAGAAAAGTTTTCCTCCATGATAAGTATATAAACCATTTCATATGTAAAGGTTAACTACCAAGACTATAAAATCATAATGGATTAGGAATCATATCCTGTTTCCTATAATGGATCAAGCACATCAATTTTCCCCCATAGCAGATCAAACATGTGTACATGTTTCCCATAACAGATCAAGAACGTCGTTTTGTTTCCCATAATAATCTCATGATACTTAATACTTTACCTAATGAATTAGAGGTATATATAATTCAGTTAAGAACTATCACATAAGTAACTCTATATATATGTGTGTTATAAGATCATAAAACATTCTTTATATCACAACATCATAACCAAGGTAAAAAATGGGTTTCATAAACATTTCATCAATTCATCAGAGCATACCCCATAAAAAATTAATGGGTTTCATAAACATCTCATAATCATTAACCATAGCCATAAATAATAAGTATGGTATCATTTAATCATATCCCTAGTAAGATATAACTAATATTGAATGATTTTATTGTATATTAAAATTCATTTCATAGAATCACTGGAATACTTACTAAGGAAAATTCCCTTTTCACTTTGAAACCACTTATTTAAAAACCAAAAATTTCCAAAATATTAAAGAAAATTTTTTATTCATAAATAAAATTGTAAAATTTTAAATTAATATTAAAAGTATTGAATGTTCATGAAGAAGATAGATTCTATTCATGTCGTATATGTTAAAAAGAAAACATTAATTTTACACTTTTTTAAAAATTCAAAAAGTTCGTCATTCAGAAAATGACAAGAAGATTACTTTTAAACAATTTTGTTAAAATTAATTAATGGGTAAAAATTAATTTAAAAAATCATAGCATAATATTAAAAATTTTCTTTGAAACATTTTTAGAAAACATAGATATGGAAGAAAAATTATTTTTAATGGAAGATAGAATGAAAGTAGGATTCCCATAAAAATTTTATTTCAGTATATTGAGTACTTAAAGTGAAAAAATGATTAGAAAAAATGTGTTCTCAAGAAAAATATATATTAGAAGAAAATTTTTATGTTTCTTGATAGTTATATCATAATATTTCATCATAAAAAACTTAATAAAAAACAATCCCTAAAAACAATGAGATTGTTACATAAAACCCTTTCCACTTTGGTAACATTAAAAAAAACCTCAAGAAAGAGAAGAACAATATATGAATATTTATATTCCTATAATTTTAATTTGTATAATCATGAAATATATTTATGCGAATTATACCACATAAAATAAGCAATTAGTGAATATGACATGTGTCTCACAGAAGTAAAAGTGAGACAAAAATACCTTACATTGTAGCCTAATTCTTTTGAAAGCACTGTATCCTCATGTATATTGAATTTAAATTTATTATAATTATTTAACAGAATAATTTAAAAAATTACAATATAATAAAATATCCAATTATAATTTTTTAAAATCCATTTATTAATTATTCCTTATTAAAATTGTCATTTTCGGGGTTAACTTCATTTTTCATGAGAGTTTCAGTTCGGAATTATTGTTCCTTGTAATTGGATATTAATTCCATTATTTAGAAAATTTAAATCATGATATAAAAATCCTAAATATTCATTATATATATATATTTATATTCATCCATAAATTATATAGATAGAAAAATTAATTGCACCGTTCATGGAGACGTTAAGCCCTACGTAGGTGGGAACACTGCTTTCAGTTTTCAACTGATGGAATGAAAGAATGGTAAATATTAATTAACATATAAAAAATTATTATTATGTTACATATATATAATATATATTAATTACTTCTATCCTTATTACAATCTATGTAATGTTAATTGAAAAATGAATCACATTGCTTTGTGGAGGTGGTACTCTACATGTACACGTGAGCGATGTTATCAATTTCCAACAAATTTAATGGAAATAAGGTAGATATTATATTATAAGTATAGAATGATAATTATTTCATAAATATAATACATATACCTTAAATAAATAATTATATCCATCCATGAGAGGTGGTGATGGAAAATGAAATATATCGGATTGCGAGGTAGTAATCTTCCACACACACGATCAACAGTTTTGTTTACAATTAGATGGAATATGAGATGGGTATAAGTTTTTACATAAGAATAATAACATCTAAGTGTATGTTAGATAATATTTTTATTATATTAAAATTATTAATACATAACTGAAGGTGGTAAAATAATAAGTAAAAGAGAAAGATCTTGGTGAAGACAATTACCTTCACTTAGAAGAAACTCCTTTGCTATCTCAATAATGACCCTAGTGTTGGACTTTTGGGAAGAAAAATATCTATATAAAATTTATAAATATTTTTGTAAGATATTTTTAATGGTTTTTAGATATAAATATATTAATATTTTTGAATAAGTGAGGGGATGAAGTTTCACTTTATAATTGAGGTAAGTAGCACACTTGTAATTTTTCAATGCTTTAAAATAATGTCAAGTCACTTTATCTGAAAAATGGATCCCAAATGGAAAATTATAAAACCTTAGATGAGATATGGTCAAAATATTTCCATCCAATAGAAATTATATAAGTGTTTATGTCATTTTAATTCTTATATTTTTAGTTTAACCCTTAGTAAATCTGTTTTAACCTTAAGTGTGATAATAGATTTTTACTGTTTTTACTATTCATTATGACATGAAATTAAGTTGAACATATTAAAAAATATTAATTATTATAATTAAAAACATTGAATCTATTTTATCAAATTAAATTCATATAATTTATAAAAGATAATTTGAAATTAAATTCACAATCATGATGAAAAACCAGTTTTCCAAAGAAAAGTTTTTTTTATGTATAAAATGTTTTTATATCAAAATTAAACATAAAATTGGTTAAAATGTTCTAAATTGGATTAAAAATGAAATAATTGAAATAATGTTACTTTTAAAACAATTTTAAAAATAAATAAAAGTTTTTATATTATTTAAATGAAAAGACAATTTTTAATTAAGATCAGTATTTTCCACTATTCATTGAAAAATTAATCTTTTCAGAATATTTTGAAAAATTCACTCTAAGATAAATTTGAAATGTTGATTTAAAAAAAAATTTAATTTTTCCAAATAAATTTTCTAAAAGTGTAAATAATTATTTATATTATTTTATCAAAAAAAGAAATAAAACCCATTTTAAGGAAAGACATTTTTTGAAGAATAGAAGGACTTTACTAAAAAATATATTTGCTTCATCTAAAAAATTTATTAATATTTTTAAAATGTTATTAATTATATTCATATCTATAATTTAATGTATAGGTTATAATTTTATGTTATATTATGGTTCATTTAGATTCATTCTTACACGTGTCACAAGATATAAAATTGATTTATTTTAGAAACATATATTATAAAATATCATAGTGTTACATTCCACCCACCTTAAAATGAATTTCACCCTAAAAATTAAATTATTTTGATAGAAAAAATAATTATATATCTATTTAATCACATCCTTGGGATCCCATGTAGATTTTTCAAATTTTTTACCCCTCCAATGAACTTTAACCTGGAGAGTAGTATTGTTCCACAATACACTTTATCTCCACGAAATAAGATTTATAATGTTTTTCTTAATAATAAATATTATGATCCAGTGGTATGACATATAAGGTTAGTATATGTGAAGTATAAGGTATGTACTTACTCATTAGAGATACATGGAAGACGTCATGAACTTGAGAGAGGTTCAGTGGAAGCACAAAGAGATAATCTCCCATCCCTACTCGATCAAGAATATTAAATGGGCCAATATTCCTTGGGCTCAACTTTCGTTTATTTAAAAATATCATAACCTTAATACATATATAAATTCATAAAAAAAAATTCTCAATAAGTATGAACTATAGATATCTTCAATGCTTATCAGTACAACTTTCCTGTCGACTCTAAGCTATCTTGATGTGATTTCTAATATTTATAAATTTGTCTTTTGTTTCTTCAGCCAAATCATGTCACAATAGATTTATTTATCCAAATTCATACTAGTATGTTATATTTCCACAAATATTTCCATATAGGGCTTCATAAGGATCTATTTTACTACTAGAGTGGAATATATTGTTGTAAGAAAACTCAACTAGAGTAAGGTGTTGATCTCATCCACCCTTGAAATCCATATAAAAAGATCACAATATATCCTATAGTGTTTGAATGGTCTTATTAGATTGAACATATGTATGAGGATGATAAGTAGTTCTAATACTCAATTCTATATCCAGATTCTTCTGAATAATTTTCCATAAGTTTAAGGTAATCCTTATATTCTGATGAGACACAATCGAATTTGGAACTCAATGGAACCTTACCTATTGTTTAATGTATATTATTTTGAGATGATAAAGAGAAATATATCGTCTAATAGTAATGATGTGTGTTATATTTTTAAGGTGATTTACTATAACCTAATAAAATTATGGAATTTAGATGATTTGGGGAGTGATAAAAAAACCCAGGGTGATGTTTTACCATTTCCATTCTGGTATGGGTAATGGTTATAACATACACTTAGACTTCTATCACTTATAATTAACATGATTATATACGAAAAAACAATAAAAAATATTCTAAATTATATATCTTCATGTTTTCCAACTTGAAATACTCTTTTATACCTCTACTAATCTTCATACTTCTAGGATGAATATAAAATGATAAATTATGAGACTTATCCTATAACTCCATCTTCAAATCTAATATATATGAAACACATAAATGGTTCCTAAAACTTATCATTCCATCAAAATCAATGATGAACTTAGGGACATTTATCACCTTATTTTATAGCTCCACATTATCTTTACACACTTCCTTAATCCTTGAATGGATAGATGGTTGAACACTCATTTGAAAAAGATAATAGTTTCCCTCTTCATTCAATATTTTCATACCCATTATTTTGAAAACCCATAAATATTGAATATTTTTTGATCCTCATCATAGATAAGCTTGAATTATACTTTTTAATCAAAGTATCATCCACATTGTTCACTTTACTAAGGTGGTAAGGTATTGAGAAGTCTTAATCATTAATATGCTCCAACCATTTTCTCTAATGAATATTCATCTCTTTCTTAGTTAATATATTCTTTTAACTTGTATGATCAGTATATATATATCACATATTTATCCATAAAGATAACAAATTTGTATCTTTAACAAAATAAATTACTATAGATAACTCCATATCATGAGCTGGGTAATTTAGCTCATGAACCCTCTACTATTCTGAGGCATAAGATATCATCATATCATTTTACAATAGAATTAAACCTATAAATTTCTTTAATGAATCATGAAATATCAAAAACCTTTCTCCACTATAGGGTAATATAAGAATAGCTGCAATGATCAACCTTATCTTTATTTATTTTAAATTTTCCTCACATTTTCCTGCCTAAAGAAACTTTTCTCCTTTTCAAGTTAACTTGATGAGTGGATTAGATATTAATAAACAATTATCCACAAATTACTAATAATATATATCCAAGCCAATAAAAATTCTAATATCAGTCATATTTGTTGGTATGAGCTAATATTCAATAACTTCCATTTTTGATGGATCCACAGATATACCCCAATTGAGATTATATGACCAAAAAATGAAACTTTTTGTAATACAAATTCATACTTGGTAAAATTTTCATGCATCTTTTCCTTCCTTTGGGTTTTTAGTGAAATACTTAAGTGATATTCAAGATATTCCTTTCTCTATGAGTAGATAAGAATATTATCTATAAATAATTCCACAAACTAATCAAGGTAATCTATTCAAACTCTATTCATTAAATTTATAAAGATAATGGGGGAATTTGTAAGACCAAATGAAATCACTATATATTCAAAGTGTCCATACCTTATATATAATTTTGTCTTTGGTATATCCACCTTATTGAACCTCAATTCCTAATATCTAGAATGAAGGTCAATCTTGGAAAAGTATTGAGATATGTGTAGATGATCAAACAAGTCATCAATGTGGGGTACTATTTCTTGATATTTATCTTTTTTAAGTTCATGATAATAAATACAGGGTTGCATTTATCCATATGTTTTTTTAACAAAAAGAACTGTCTTACCTCAAGGTGACAAGCTTGGATGAATAAATCCATTTTCCCAATTCTTTTATAGTTTCTTATTCAATTCTTACAACTTAATTTTGTCAATTATATAGGGAGTCTTTGAAATAGGTTTATCACCAAGTATGATTTCTATTAATAAATCAACTTCAAAATTTAGTGGAATATAAGCAAACACTTTTGGAAAGGCATTAACAAACTCTGGTACAATAGGCATATCATCAATGTTGAGTTTGTACCTAACTATTTGAGATGGGAATCCTTTTTGATTTGGAATAAAGACCCATAAAATGGAAGTGATTTCCATAATATGTTTATTTTTATCATCACACTGATAAAATATCATAGATTAGTTTTTAATATAAAACATGACTTCCCTTCCTCAGTAATTTTTGAGGAATTTATATAGATAAATCCAATCCATGCATAATATAACATAAAATTCAACCAAAGAGAGATTAATAATATTTATAAGTAGTTAATTACCAAAAATTCCAATCTGATAATAATCATATACTTTTGATTTGATCATCACACCATTAGGGGTTTTCCGTGATAATTTAATATCTAATAATTGAGGACATGAATAAACATTCTTAGTGACTTTTCATAATATAAATGAATTCATATGAATAATATAAAATAAAATACTTCAATATTTGAGAATAATTGTCACCACCTCAACTTTATCATTCTATTTTCAATCCCTTAGTAAATCCAAAATTATTATCTTGAATGTCAGGCATCGTTGATCTGAGTAATCAATCATGAAAAACAAATTATAGGATTTATAAATCATGAAAGTTTTTTTCAATCTAAGACACCTTAGGTTTAACCTAGGCCATTCATGGTCATAATCTATTTAAATAGTTCATATTGGTATGTCAAGAAAATGTGAATTAACCCAAGGGCATCCCTCAGGTCTATCAAACCATGTGTTCAGTAAGGGAACACTCACCATCCATTATAATGATGGATGAGATATACTCAAACAACTATTTTTGTGGTTATTACATCTAGATGCATCTATTCCAAAACAAATTTTACTTGTATTATCCTAACAAGGATGTTATATGAAAACCATACTATTTTCTTTAACATAACATTCGATGTTATCCCATATGTAGTATTATCTGAATGTTTCTCACTAAAGTTTTATCATCCTAATTTCTAAAGTTTAACTAAACATTTCTTTGATACCAACTATAATGATACATTCTTTTCATACATAAATATTTCATCTTATTAGATGAATATTCATTACAAACATAATAATTCATTCCATAATCATATAGGTACTGTATCGTTTGGAACTTATATTGATAAAAAATTAGTTCATACATGAACCATATCATCTCCCTATATGTTATTTATAACAATAAACCTTCTTATAAAAATCATTCTAATACCTTTATTCATAATCCAGGGAAAGGGAAACATAAGATATGGTGAGCAAAGATGCATATTTAGGGTAAACATGGGAGATATAAATCGATGATCATTTACATGCATAAAATAAGAATAAGGGTATGATATTTGGACCATAACTTACAAATTTTTTACCCAATCTATCAAATATCATAAACATGAGTCATGACATAGGGTATTATCATTTCAAAAGTCCTGTATCTTAAGAGTAAGAAATTTCCAGAAACCAATCATGAACCATAAGTTCATGTCATAAAAGTGTGGAAACATTATAAGTATAGAAGACATTTCATATTTCATTGTTAACTAGAAATACCACCAAATCATAACATATCATAAATTTACACCTATTTCTTATAATGTATGAACCACATCAACTTGTTTCTTATAGAATATCAAGAACATCAACTTGTTTCCTATAGAATATCAAGCAAATCAACTTGTTTCCTATAATTATCTCACGATAGATAAAAACTTACCCAATTCATTATAGGGATATATAATTAACCCCCCACCTATCACATAATTAAAACATTACATATATGTTCTATAAGATCATAAAACATTCACCATATCACAACATCATAACCAGTACAAAGAAAATAGGTTCTATAAAAATTTTATCAATTAATTATAGCATAACCCATGAAAAATAAAATTGTTTTATAAAATATAAATATTAATAATAATTATGGTTTCATTGAGTCATATAACTATTAAAATATAATTAATATTAAAGGATGCTATTATTGATTAATATTCTATAAAAGTAATCACTGAAATAATTCCTAAAGAAAATACAACTTTTACTTTGAAATCACTTAAAATATAAAATTTTCCCAAATATTAAAGAAAAAATTTTATTTGAAAAGAAACTTTGAAAGTTTTAAAGTAATTTTCATATCATTGAGTGGTCATGATGGTGGGAAATTCCATTCATTACATATACGTTAAAAGAAAACATTCCTTTCACAATTTTGTAAAAAATCAAAAATAACCTCATTTGGAAAATGATAAGAATATTAATTTTAAACTTGTTATTAAAAAGTAATTCATGGGTAAAAAGAATATAAACAATCATAAAATAATATTGAAAATATTTTTATAAAACATGGATGTGGAAGGAAAACGATTTTCGATCAAAGAGAGTAAATTAAAGTAGGTTTTCCTTAAACATATTATTTCAGTATCTTGAGTAATTAAAGTGAGGAAAATGAAAAAAAACACATATTATAAATAAATAACCATAGGATAATAAAATTTATTACTTTTTTAGAATTATATTATAATATTTCATCATTCAAAACTTAATCTTAAACAATTCCTATAAATAATGAAATTGTTACATAAAACCCTTACCACTTTGATAACATTCAAATAAAAACCTCAAGAAAGAGAGAAAATTAGATGGATATTTATATCCCCATAATTTTAATGATTATAATCATCAAATAAATTCATGGGAATTATATATACCTCACAAAAGAAATAAGTGGTGAATATGGCATGTTTCTTACAAAAGTAAAAGTGAGATGTAAATCTCTTACCTTGAGGTCCACTTGCTTCAAAATAAATCTAGACACATGTATAATATATTTAAATTTACTATAATTATTTAAAATAAATATTTAAAAACTTAAAACATAATAAATTATCCACTTATAATATTTCAACATCCATTTATTAATAATTCTTTATTAAAATTGTTGTTTCTAGGGTTAACTGTTTCGTTTTTCATGAATATTTCATTTTGGTAGTTCCAGTCCTTGTACATTAATCATGGTTACATTATCTAAAAAATGTTAACAATTATATAAATATGATATATATATATATTATATATATATTTATATTCATCTATGAAGGATATATATATATAAAATAATTATATCATTTGTGGAGATGGTAAGCCATACGTATGTAAGAACATTGTTTTCAATTTTCAACCGATGGAATGAAATAAAGGTAAATTTTAATTAAACTTTAAAAATATATTATTATAACATTTATTTCATATATATAATATATATTCATGAAATATATCCTTATTACTCTCCATATGAATTGTAAATTAAAAAACAAATCACATCACTTTATAGAGGTGGTAGTCCCCAAATATGTGTGAGAGAAGTTATCATTTTCCAAAGTATGTCAAGGTAAGAAGTTAGATATGATATTATATTTTGAAAAGTATAATTATTTCATAATTATTTCAAAAATATAATATATATATAATTTAAATCCATCACTATATTTATCTGTGATATGCAGTGATGGAAAATGAATTACATCGGTTTATAAGTCGGTAGTCCACTATACAAATGATTGATGGTTTCATTTCCAATTTTATGGAAGTGGAGATGGATAAAGGTTATTAAATCAACATAATAATATATAATTATATGTTATATAATATTTTAACTACATTTTAAATATTAAGACTTAATTTTATGTGGTAAAAAAATAAGTAAAAAATAAAGAACATGGTGAAGACAATTACCTCCGCTTAGAAAAAACTCTTTTGGATATCTTATTAAGGACCATAGGGTTGATATTTTTGGAATAAAATAATCCATATAACATGAATAAGGATTTTGGAAAGATATTTTTAAGTGCTTATTATATGTAAATGGATTAATAGGTGTAAGTAAGTGAGAGGAGGAGGTGAGATTTTATAATTGGGGTGAGTGACACACTTGTAATTTTTCAATGTTTTAAAATTAGGTGAAGTCACTTTCTTATAAAAATGGATTCAAAATGAGAACATTACCAAAAATTATATGATATATAGTCTAAATATTCCAACCAAAAAAAATTATACATGTTTTTAGGTAATTTTAACCCTTAACTTTTCAGTTTGACCCCTCATAGACCTATTTTAACCTTAACTACGGTAATATATTTTTATTGTTTTTACTATTTGTTGTGAAAACATTTAGTTGATATTATTAAATAACATTAATTATTATAATAAAAAATATGGAGTCTAATTTATCAAATTAAATCCATATAAGTGGAAGAATTTAATTTAAATTTAAGCCCACAACCGTGAAGAAAAAGTGGTTTTCTGAAGAAATTGTTTTCTTAAGTATAATAATTTTTAATACCAAAATTAAATTTAAAATTGATTCCTATAAAACTAAATAGAATTAATAAAAATATTATTGATCTAATTTTATTTTTTAAACCATTTTAAAATAAAATTTACCTTTTTAAATTCTTTAAACAAAAAGAAATGTTTTAATAAAAATCCATATTTTCCACTATTCATCAAAAAATTTATATGTTTAGAAAGTAATAAAAAATTAAATCTAATATAATTTTGAAATTTTTATTTTAAAAATGAATTTAATTTTTTCAAATACATTTTCTAATTTTTTTAAAATTAATTAAATTATTTCCTCACAAAAAGTAATAAAAACCATTTTAAGGAAAAAGTTTTTTTTGAATCATAGAAAGGATTTACTAAAAAAATATTTTCTTTATCTAAAACCTTTATTAATAATTTAAAATATATATATTTATATTCATACCACCAATTTAACTACTAGGTTATAATAGTATATTATATTATAGTTCATTTAGACTTCAGGTTGTGTGTGTATCCAGCCATCAAAGTGATTTATTTAAAAATAAATATATCATAAAATATTAGATTGTTATAGTAATGGTGGTATAGGATTTCCTTGTTAAATAATTTAATTGGTTTTTTTCTTTTATATTTCATAAATATCAAATAAAGACCTTTATTTATTTCTCTTAGTGGAATAACATTAGGTTTCATTGTATTTATTATTTCCTATTGGTGGTTCTACATATCTCCTTTGGTTTCCTTGACCATGAATGATTGAATTAATTAATTTATTTTTTTATTCAAGATTAAATTGTGTTTATTATTTATGACGAAATGGTCATATTAATATATTGATTTTACTTTGGTTTTAATACAATAAATTTTGTTTTACCTTAAAAATGCACTATACGAATTTCTAAAATAATAGTGCACACATGGTAGTTGATGAAATGTTATTTTACTATAAAATAATTGATTTTATTGATATAAATGATTATAGAGAGTTATGAACAATGAGTTTCGTGGTTTCTATTTTTTTACAAATATCAAGATTTGTTTTGATTGATATAAATGTTGTGGGTGTTTTTTGTTTTCAAGAATTGTTATGAATTATTTCTTAATATCATTTTTATTGAGTGTTATCAATAATTTATTAGATTAAGATTAATGTTATAATATTTTTTTATATTTTAGTAATTATTTAAGGGGAATTATAAATAATTAATAATTTTCAATTAATATAAATATGTGTTATAATTAAATAAATAATTTCTTTACAGGGTGTTTTTTAATTTTATATAAATATTGTATCATTTTTTTGAAATTTCAATAAGAAGACTTATATTTTTGATTGTGAAGATATTATAAAAGGAAGTACTTTTCATATTGTATGAAAATTGTTTTCTTATTTATTAAATTTTTTCCATGATAAAAACATAATAGATGAATAAATCGCTAAAGATATGTCATGATAGGTGGTATTAATCCCATGAGTTGTGTTTTATTCTTTTTAATGGTGATTTAAAATATTCCCTTCACCTTAACTATCACATATAACCTCTATTTATCCATTTTTTTCTTTGATTTAATTCCACAATTAAATTAGATCCTATATATTGATATTTTATTTGGTTTATCTCTCCTATCACTTTGGAGTTACTCCAATTCATAAATTGAACTAAAAATATATAAACATTTTTAGAAACCAAATCTATATATGTATTTAGTTGTGGAATTATTTCTTTAACCCAAAATGTATTCAGAAGATTCATTGAAACCAAGAATTTTTAAATTATAGTATACTATATTTATTTTAATTTCTTTTGTATTGGAGTTGATATAAGTTGGATTTTTGATATTGATTAGTTATCTACCACATTTCAAAATAAGATAGTTTTTTTAGATTTTTTATTTCATAAAGTTATAAATAGAATAATTTTATGTTGTAATTGTAATAATTATATTATAATACCCTAGATAATTCAATAATAAGTGATATAAAATATAGAAAAGCAGGTTTTCAAACTAAATATTTTTTTAGTATCATAATATTAGGAAGAATAATTCATAGATTGTTCATGATCTACATAAAATGATTATAATAGAGAATTTAATATTTTGTCAGGTTCAATTTGTTTATTATCACAAGAAGTAAATTAATCCAATTAAATAAGACAATTTTTTGATTTCACATGATCTAAATAATGAAAATGATAATGTTGAGAGAGTGAAAAAATTGACAAATGATGCAAGGAGTCCAGTATATCAGGCATGCGGTGAAATGAAAAATATGGAATTTTTAATGTGACTATTATAAGAGAACTATGTATGAAATTTATAATTTTGGAATCAATTATTATCTAAAATTTTTGAAGTACTTACTTATATATGATATAAATATTCCCTTAAATAATTATATAGAAATTTAGTTAATTGATTATATTGTATTTTCAATTAATAAAATTCATACTTTCTTGAATCACTGTAGATTATTTTTAGAGAAAAACATAGGTATAAATGACTATAAATAATGTGGTACATATTTATGGAATCAAAATTATGATGGAGCAACCTATCATGTGCCATCAGAATTAATTTAGCATATGCTGTAACACACCGAGTTTTTAAAAATAGAAAACTTTGTTTGATAGCGTATGTGAACCGCAACACCAAACCCAAAATAATGTTTATTTAAATATGAACATTTTTGGATATAAATAAGATTATTTATATTATGAATTATATGTATAAATGTTCTATTCAATATAAATATACTGATAAATTCTTAATAAATAATCACTAAATTTTTGGTAGTGTCTTCAAAATATGTTTTCTTTGAAAATGTTTTTTACTTATTTTTAAAAAAGATATTATTATTAATTTAAAGAAAATTTAAAATAATTATTTGAGAAAATTATCTTCCTTTTTGATATCAGAATATCAAAATTAAATTAGAGTAAAATTTTGGGATTTTTTAGGAAATATTGATTTTTCAGTGAATAGTAAAAAATACACAGTTTTTTGTTAAATTATTTAAGCTAAAAGTCCCATTATATGTAAATTTTATTTTAATAATACATAATTATTATTGATTTATATTTAATCTTATTAATTAATTCTTCTTTATACCGGATTTTTGAATAAGTTTATTTTTAATCTTAAAAATGTATTTTTATGAAAGCTGTTTTAAAATGAAAAATGTTTATCTATTACAATTTACTAAAATAAAACCTAATTATTAATTATTTAAATAATTTTTTTAGATTATATATCTATATTTATGTATTCATATTCATATAATGAATATTACTAGTTGTAGAGTTAAAGTCAAATCATATTTTCATATTTAAATGCATTTTTCAGAAAAACCGATTTCCATCATGCTGAAAGATTTTATTTTAAATTAAATTTAGCCACATATGTAAATTTATTTTTATATAATGTATTTATTATTTTTAATCATAATAACTAATATTATAAAATAGGGTAAACGAAATATTTAGACAATATGAATAATAACCGTAGAAAAAATTTATTACCACAGTAAAAGGAAAATAGGTTAATTAAGGGTAAAAATAATTTAACAAGGGATAGAAAAAAATTAACCCTAATTTTATGAATATTTATATTTTCATTTAAATATAATAATTATTATATATTTTTTATAAATAATTAATAAATTCTTTCGATAAAAATTATATTTTTATTCGATAAAACATAAATTCTATTGTTGTTTAATAATTAATTTAAATTAAGAGATAATCACCTTAATTGATCAATTTCATTTTAATTATTATTTTACATCCTATAAATATGTTATATTCTTAATAATCCATTTATTTTTTCTCATCCATCAGTTATTTTTTAAGAATAATTTTTTTCTTTTATTTCCATCTCTTTAAATACTCAAGAGATTAAGTGAACATTTTTAAGGAATACTGACTATGTTTTACAATTCAGCTAGGAATAGTTTTATCCCATATCCATGTTTTTATAAAATGTTTTCAAGAATGTTTTACTATTATCCTAGTATTTTTAAATTTATTTTTACCCATGTTTTAATTTTTATAATTTTTTAAAAAGGAATCTTCTTTTTCTTTTCTGAATGAGGTAGATTTTGACTTTTTATAAAAAATGTGAAAGGAATGTTTTATTTTAACTTATACAGAATGAATAGAATTTCCCATCATCATGACCGATCATTTTTTAAATATTTATTTACCTATTTTAAAGTTTCTTTTGAAATAAAACTTTTTCCATACTTTTTTTGAAATATTTGTATTTTAAAAGTTGTTTTCAATATGGAAAGGTTATTTTACTTAAGAAATAATTAAAATACATTTTAAATGAATTTTGATATATGATAACATCCTTTGAATTTTATTATGATTTACTAGGGATGTGATCCATTGATACCATTATTACCATTTTCCTGAATGGTTAATGTTTATGTTGATGGGATGTTTATGAAACCCATTTATTTTCCTCAGGTTATGCTATGAATAATGGATGAAGTATCTGTAGAACCCATTTTCTTTACACTAGTTATGATGTGATGATATGGTGAATGTTTTATGATCTTTTGGAACACATATGTATGGTTTTAATTAAGGAAAGTGGTTATATTATTACCAAGGATAGTGGTTATGTTACAACCAAGGGTGGTGGTGATGTTATAACCAAGGATGGTCGTTAAATTATAACCAAGGACGGTGGTTACATTATAAACAAGTATCATTGTCACATTATAACTAAGGACGAGTGGTCTTATAATTATAGAGCCCTCTAATGCATTGGGTAATGATTGATATCTCATGAGATAAACTAAACTAGATTGGATAGTGAACACAGTTTAGTAAGGGACTCTTACCACTATGATAATATTTGGAGTGAAACTTGTCTACTATAATAGTTTGTAGAGTGAACCCATTCCACAATGATATCTTAGTAAATTAGCCTTAAATACTA
Organism: Viscum album; assembly: GCA_963277665.1. Taxonomy (NCBI): domain Eukaryota; kingdom Viridiplantae; phylum Streptophyta; class Magnoliopsida; order Santalales; family Viscaceae; genus Viscum; species Viscum album. Next base: position 1,764,285,136 of record OY728121.1, on the reverse strand, counting down.
TGGGATTAAATTTCTATACTTATTCATAATCCACAATTCCATGTCTTATGCCAATTTCATTCTCTCATGGATCATGTTATTTTATTCCTTTATGATTTATATCTTATGAATTGTGAAGATTTATTCCATAAACTAGGATTATGATCTTTGATATCAAGGGTATGGTTTCTAAATGTTATTCTCATGTTCTTATACACTTATTTTCATTTTATGTGTAATATATAATTGGTATCTCCCTTCTTTACCCTAATTGATAATCTAAGGTCACCCTTTCTTATATTTCCTTTCCATAGGTTATGTAGAAAGGTACTGAGTATGATATATCTATGTAGGGTTCTAGTTATAAAGAACCTAATGGGAGATGTTATGAACTACTTTTTAGGTGTCTAGGTTTCAAAAGGAACTATAACTATATATTATGTAATCAATATTCTTTTAAAAAGATGAAATATCTATATATTAAATGTATGGGTCATTATATGATTAGAGATCAATCTTAGAGAACCGTAAGGCTCCACATAATTGATGAAAGAGATCACCTATCCTAGGAAAAATGATACCTATTCTTCACCATTACCCTTTTTATATTCCTGTAATCTATTTTGAGTTGAAAACTATAGTCTAACTTCTTGGAAAACAAGATTGGTTCACCCCATGATGATATAAATATCCTGATAAAGACATTCTATTCCAGGTCCTTGAGCTACATGTTGAGCTCCTTCTACTTGGTTGGATCTATACAATATGGGTGTATAAAAATGGGTACACACCTAGAATGAGTTATATCTTGAACTGAACTCCTATTTTAGGGAAAAGTTCTATGAGTTTTTCTAGTAAGACATCTTGATAGAGAGATACAAATAGAGGAAAAGAAAAGTGTGATTCAACTAATACCATTGAAAGAGACACATATACGATCTTCATTATAATCATCCCAAGTCAGATCATGTATGGACCCACTCTACCTACTTGAAATTACTATTCTCTGGTTACCATAAACTTATTTCCCTAGGGAATTATAAATGATACCCATCATTGATAAAAATTAATACGAGCTTGAATTCTAATCAACTACTACATACCATGAATCACATAAAATATTATCATCTATAGAATCATGAAGTCCCATAGATACCCATAACCATCAATGACTATAGGAACTTTGGAAATTGTTAAAGATAATATACTTTCTAGCCTAATGGTGTATTGTGAAAAAGCAACTTAGAAGACAAATTTATTGGTATGTTAATCCCAATATCAAATTGTGTATATATAAAGGATTGGGACAGACCAATATCAAATTGAGTGATAGAAAATGTTGAAGTGATCTAGACCTACCTCAAATAGTAGATGATCCCTCACCACCATTTGTTGGAGTATAATATATTGATTATACTTGTTCCTCCCTTAGTTTTATGACCCTATCCATGAGACACATGTCTCGACTAAATTTCCATCATCCAACTCTACTTATGAGGACCCCGACTGTATCCTTAGGTTTTAAATCAAATGCTTCCTTCACACCTAAAGAACCTTGGCCTTGATGCTCTAGGGAAAAACTATTAGATATTTCCCATCTTTCCACATTTACAAAACTATTTTGGTGTTCTGTATAAAATTTTCGATAATTTCTGACCTTACCAAAGTTAAATCACTGAGTGAATTCTCATAAGGGGGATGATGAAGTTGTTATATGGTACACCAACATAATACTACCTACTTTATGTCCCTATTATTCCTATTCATACTACCAAAAGTGACACTCTTTATAAAAAAAGGATCTCCCCACCTGACTAATAAAGGCTGTAAGAAGACAAACTGATCAATCCTCCTCAAGGCCCTTCTAAATAGTTAAGGCCTTGTGAAAAATTCTTAGTGTATTTTTTGGTTGAATCACCTTGCCTTTCATGTGATATTAGTATGAGGACTGATCTATAAATTTATATATTTAGGTTCCTCTTTTATATCTATGATAGGATTAAAGCATAATATCTCAATGAAATTAGCGGAGTATGCATATACTATCATGGACCGTTGTTAAAGCTCCATGTACTCCTATTTTTGGTCATGATTCAACATATTATGAATTAATTCATAACAAAAGGACCTTGAAGGCCTCCCATGTGAGACCATAACATCTTCCTATCTATCCCATCATGCCCACCACCTTCTAGTGGGTCCCAATTATATGGACACTACTTTCTTCACCCTTATATCCTTTGGTGAGTGAATAAGGTCAAAACACCCCCGATGGTATCTATATAGTCCTCTACATCCTGCGGTCCACCAGCGGCATGAAAGTCTAGTGGATGATAGAAATTGAAGTCTCTAGAATTATTAACCATGGACCTTGACACCCCTTTTCCCAAGCCAAGTACAAGTGGAAGGACTCTCGACTACGGTGGTCCCACCACCTACACCACTAGAGTAGGTGCCGATGCATGCTATGGTACATTCTCCTACACAACTGGTGGTGGAGTAGAGGAATCCCCCCTAGAAAAAGAATCCTATCCCAGGTCAGTTGGTGGTCCCAACAATCTCTTTCAGGGAGATATCTTCTGAAACATAAAGTAACATTTATAAAAACCAAATTCATTAGAAGAAATCCTAATTTATATATGGGATCACATAAGGTTCTCCTAGGAGTCTTCCCATAACCCAAGGTATATTCCTCATAGTACAAACCATGGTCTCTATCACTGTAAGTTAGTCACATTTATATATATATATATACAAAAATAAAACTATTTTAAGGTCTCCTAGGTCAAATACCCTGAGAGGGTGGTGAATCAGGGTATGATAGATAAAAACAACTACCCCTTTTGATCTTGTCTCCTTATTAAATGAAAGTATCTTATCTCCCTCTCCCATAGTAAGGTATGAGAAGATATTAAATCATGAATAGGACACAAAAATTTTACTTGGTTCATCTTCAATGGGATACATCCAAGGAGAATATAATGATGATGTTCCAATGTAACCAATCCACTAAAAGTGCACTGCTGTTTAGAATGTTCAGAGCGGTCTCACTATTCCTCCTAGTGGAAAACTGATTACAATTTGAACGCTCACTACTCTCTCAACTAAAGTGTGATCACCTCTTCTTCAGAAAATCCACTAATAGTTTATAGACTTGTAGGTCCTTTAATTCTCTCTAATTAATGCATCCTCCACTATATGTAAATGCTATATTGACATCCCACTTTCATCCACTAATGAATACTACTTTACTGTAGATGTACTGGAAAACTCCAAATATTTCGTGCAACCCTTACTGCATATTGTGTGCAACTTTAATGCCTTGCGTTCTATATTATACTTTTATCACGAAACACCTCTTGCACACAACTTCAATCTTACACGCAACTCAAATCATACACAAAAATTTATTATCTCGTGTTAAAATAAAATTAATTCGTTTAACTCCCTTTGAAAAACATTCTTACATGGTTCAGAGGTCCTATTTTATATAAGTATTTAGATACTTTAAATAAGAGGGTCACCTATTATTTATAGGCATCAATGACCCCTACATAGAATATTCTATGTGTCACACAAGATCCCCTCTGTGTACGCAAAACCCAATTTGATGTCGCAATGGGTGTACATATTTATTTCACATAAACTCATCTTTCACGAACATTTCCAAATATTTCATTCAATTCATGAATTTTCCATATTTTGACGTTCTAATCCTAAAACATTCCTTGTGAAAAAGTTTCCTTAACATATTAAATATTTCTAAAAACTTCCTTTACAAATACACTTATCTCCATTTTAGTGATTTTGAGTTTAAAAAATTTGGAAAACACTGAAAAATGGTTCCACTTTGTATATGTTATTTTTTATCACCTCCAGATCTTCCATTCCATTTCCATGGTTTTTTATCAGCAAAGGTTGTCAACAATATCTCTATGACACCACAAATGACCAAGGAAACCCTTTTTCATCAACAAACACAATCAACCCAAAAATGCTTCAATGTTACTTTGAGATATTTTTCCCAACAATATCCCCCTTTGGGTTTGTTAACAACTCTTTCATAAAATGATACCTCTTCACGGCTTCATCCATTTTTTCCACCATTTACTTCATACGATTAAGATAGCGATAAATGTTTTTCTCAACACATACTCTAAGACCACATGAGTAATGATCGGTGTGAGAAACAAGAGTATAATGAATCATTCATCAGTGAATCACAACATTATTGACACCAATTCTTGAAACCAAACAACTAATTTCATCATGATCCTCAAATGCTGTGATATATCTTATTTTATTAGTCACTTCTAGCTTCTCCAAATTTAGACTCCCCCTATCTTGCAGCTCCCCCTATCTCACTGGTCCCCCTGTCAACTTCTCCCCATGTCTTAAAAAAGAAATTTTATCCCCTGTGATAGGCACACCTTCTCCTTCTTTATCAATTAACCCAAAGGTCACTAATTTTTAGTCAATAATAGAGTAGGGAAAACATATCTATATATTAGGGGAAAATACACCATACCTTTGGGAGGGGTCCCACATCAAAACTTTTTCAAGTGCGGGAGTCGACTAAACTCCTAGATTCAGTCAATGCCTCTTAAACACTTCTTTTGGTAAGGCCTTTTTTAGAATGTATCCAACCTATAGTTTTGTTGACACATACTCCAACTTCATAATCCCTTAATTTGCCTAATCTTTTAGTCATTTATGTAGTGGAATTTTCCAAGCAAAAGGGTTGGAACAAGGTGTGGATTGAATGTGATTCAACTACTTTTGTTCAAGCTATTTGTAAGGGGGTGGTGCATATTTCATGGCCGCTTACCTCTCGATGGATGAAATGTCTTGCTTCGCTCATAGATCTCAACTACATTTCCACACATGTGTACCGTGAAGCGAATATGTTTTCTGATAGTCTTGCCAACAAGGGGGTCAATCAGGTTATTACCTAGTTGGATGATTTGCCTGATGATTTGCTCCCTTTTTTCATTAGGGATTGAAATAAGATTCCATATTTCAGACTTTTGTAATTCCCTTTCTTTTTTTTGGTCAATAAATTGTGCCTTGGTCTTTGACTGAGGCACTAACTCTTAAAAAAACCTAATCCTTTATAAAATGATATTTTATTTCAATGTGGTTTGACCTTGAGTGATGGACTAGATTTATTCTATGATTGATAGAACTTGAATTATTACAATAGATTCTGATTAGAGACTTAAATTCAACACCCATATCATCAAGACATTGCTCCATCCATAATAACTACGTGCAAGCTTGTGTGGTTGCAATATACCCCGCTTCTTTGGTGATCAAAGAAATGAAATATTTTTTCCTGATTATTTAAGAAATACTCACTCCACCGAGATATAAAGATCCTCCTAATGTTGATTTAATATCATCTATTGATTTGGCCCAATCTACATTTGTTTATCCCAATAACTCTTACCAAGATTTTTCATTATACATCAAGCCAAAGTCCAGTGTAACCTTGATAAATTGAAGTATTATTTTCATTGCAATCATATGTATTTCCTTGGTATTTATTTTATACCATGTTTCCTGACATGTAGAAAAAACAATATCCAGTTGTGTCGTTGTTAAGTATAATAGGCTTCCATTGATCTTCCTATATTCCGTGACATTAATTGTTTGGACTTCACCATACCTTGATAGTTTCAGCATTGTAGCCACGGGAGTTGTCATCTCCTTGTAATTTTCCATTCCAAATATTCTCAAAATCTCTATGGAATATTTATATTGTGAAATTAATGTTCTATTCTTTCATTTTGTTACCTATAAACCAAGGAAAAATGTCATCTCACCAATCCGTGACATTTAAAACTCACTTTTTTTGAATTTTGAAAAATCTCTACATTATACTTCATCTGATCCACCAAATATTATGCCATAGGCATAAAACAACACCACCATCCTTTGATTACTATCGTTATTAATATAGGGATTATAATCAACTCCACCATAATGAAAACTGAGCTTCTTCAAATACCAATTTAGACTTGAGTAGCATGCTCCTAGTTCTTGATTTTACTCATATAGTGCCTTCTCCAGCTGGAAAACATTGTTCACATATTAATGAATGAGAAAACTATCTAACTGCTCAATAAACGCTTTTTCTTCTAGAATCCCATTCAAAAACACATACTTGACATCAATCTAGGAAACATTGAATTTCTTTTTCACTATAATGGCCAAGAATAATCTGATTTTCACCATCCTTGAAATAAGTGAAAATGTATTATCAACATTGATACTCTCAATCCAAGAGTAACAGTGGCACACTAGTCGTGCTTTGTTATGAATCACTATTCCAACTTCATTCATCTTGTTATGTAAGATCCATTTAGTCCTGACAAAATTCTTATCTATTAGCCTCAGAAAAATATCTTATGTTTGATTCTTCTTAATCTGTTCTAGATCATCATTCATTACATGAACTCAGTTTTCATCTCTAGCTACATCAGCAAAACATTTAGGCTCTACCAAAGATATAAAAGATGAATGTTCTAATGACTTCATTCTTTTTGTTTGAACAGACACTCTCTAGTCACCAATAATATTTTTCCTATCAATGTCAGCTCAACTCTTTGGCTTCTTCATAAATACAGATTTTATATCTTCTTGTTCATCATCAGTATCTTCTTTTGAATCAACATATTCCACTTATGATACCCCTATGTTTCTTTAGTTTTCATCTCTTTCATCCTGAAACTATTATCTATGTTGTGTAACATTATAGTCATTTTTTACTATAGTGACATAAATTCTCTCAACTACTTTTCTCATCCTCTTATTAAAGAATTTATATGATTTTCTTTTTCTTGGTTATCCAATGAATATCCCCTCATCTCCACATGACTCAAATTTCCTGTGTTTTTATTTATTGAAAATAAATCACTTACTTCTAAAGATTTATAAGTATTTTAACGATGGATTCCTTCCTTACCACATATCATACGGAGTCTTTCCTTCCTTTAGACACAATAGATCCCTGTTATAGGTGTAGACCAATGTCAAGACAACCTCCTTCCAAAATTTATCTAGTATTTCCTTTTCAATAAGCATTATTCTATCCATTTTTTTGATTATACGATTTCTCCTCTCAACAACTATATTTTGTTGAGGATTTCTCACTGAAGAAACTTGATGCCTTATAACATGTTTTTCAATAAAGTCTTCCACATGAATTTTTGTGAATTATTTCCCATTATCAGTATGAAAATTCATAATTTTCTATCCAAGAATCCTTTTAGATTCTCTCAGATACTATTTTATGAAAATGAATGCATCATACTTTTAAGAAATAAAAAATACCCTTTCCATTCTGCTATAATCATCAATGAATAGAATGTAAATTCTCCTCCCATTAATGTGTCTTGGTTAGATAAGTCCACAAACATCTGCATGCACTAATTCTTGTACTCTAGTTGACTTCTGTTCCTTTTCCTTGTAATTTTTTCTGATGATATTCTTTTATTAACATACATCGAACGTATGAGTATGATCACATGATAGCTTAGGGAGGTCTCTAGATGCATCAAACTTTACCATATATTCCAGGTATGGTTGGAATAGATGACAAAGTCGTTTATGCCACAACTTGTTTTCTTCCTCTTTGGATAAAAGGAACATATCTTCTTCCCCAGTTACAAGGTATATATTTCCATTTTTCCTTTTTCCCTATAAAAAAATTTCACCATCTCTTCCTTTGATGGTACACATATTCTCAGTAAATCTTATAGAATTCCTAGAGTCACATAGTTGATAGACACTTAGTAAGTTGTAACTGAGACCTTATTCTAAGAAGACACTAATACATCTTATTTCTTTTCCCCCAAACCTAGCCTTCCCCAAGACAATTATCTTTAGTCCTTCATTATTTCTAAATTTGATAACTCCTTCTTTGTTATATTTTATATCCGTAATAAGATCTTTATTTCCTGTCATATGGGATGTGAAACCACTATCAAGGATCCATACACCATAATGATATGATGCTTTAGTGGAAATTTTAGAAACCACTGTCTTCTTATATCTCTTATTCTTGATCCATATTTTGACTTCATACTTAGTGTAGATTGGAAATATCGATCTTCCTTAGAGTATGATGGACCAGATTTATCCTCTTGAGTTGAAAATATATTTTTCATTTTCATCTCACCTGTTGGTTCTTTGATTTTATATTTGAAACCAATTTGATTCTACTTTGGAACATTCCCTTGAATAGTTGATGTACAATATCTAGCCTTGTGCCCAAATCCTCTGCACCAAAAGAAATTTCCCTCGAAAGATATTCTTCAGTATCAAGCTCTATTGGTCAGCCACTATTATTCTTGTACCCTTAGATATCTCCTAATTATGGAACAAATATTTTGTGAATGTCCCATATTTCCACAGTAATAACACCTGATGTAGGGCTCATTCATTCATGTCACTTCTATACTTATATATTTACCTTAGATTATCTACATTTTCTGATTCTTCTCCATACCCAAATCAATATTCAGTATTTTAGCATATGATTATAGTATGAATTCAACCATGACTGATTTCTGTTTATGATCAAGCCCCATAACTGCCTTATCATTTAGATTTGTCTGTTGCTTCTGTTTTACTGGACCTCTATACTCCACTTCGAACTTTTCAATCTTCTGAGTGATCTGATTTTCTGATGTCATATTGGGATTCAAGAGTTTTTATGGATCCTTAACTTTTCATTATAGACCAAAAAATTCTTCGTTATGTTCTTTAAGATGTTTGATTTGATCTTTCACTATGTTAATCAAACCATAAATCTCCCTTCTCTATTCTCTAACCTTGAGTTTGTGCCCATTAACTATTTCTAAGTCCAATGAAAATGAAGTATCGTGATTCTCAATTTCTTCCATTAACTCAAAATTCTCTTTACCCTTCTACTATATGTAGATTTTGGCATCAAAAACCACATTACAACATTTCTTTGTTTTGGCTCTCCATGCATCTATATCCTCAAGATCTATTTCTATTTCAACCTTCATATCGATTCTTCCTTCAATTTATTCCTCATCAATGTCGGTTTCTTCCCTTTTTAGTGCACTAATGACAACTTCCACCATAGAATTTTCTCCACGATCTTTGTAGTTCTTTTCCTCTTTAACATTTTCAACCTCTAATACATCTGAACTATCAAATTGTTCTGAAAGAGGATTCTTTTTCCTGAATAAATTTCTCTTAAAAATTTTGTTTCATTTCATATAGGATAAATATGTATTCATAGGGACTTCAAATTCATCCTCATCATCTTCTTGGAGATTCTTAAGGAATATTACTGTAAGATGACCAACCTGTCCACATCTAAAGAAAGTAAGGGGAAGTTTCCCCTTGAACTTTTCTTTTCCTATTTTTATATTTTAATGAAGGAATGACATCATGTCATCTATCTCTTCTTCTTCCTAAGAATATTCAGTAGTGAAATTCTTCCTGGACATGAATGCGACCTCTTTAGATTTACCCTTTTACAAAACATCGTTATCATCATTTCTCATTTCATATGCTACAGGGGTACTATGAAACTTATGCAGTGTTATCTCTTTTTGATCTTTATCTTCCAATACTAAAATTTTTGGATTGATTTGAGGTGGAAGTTTCCTTAATAAACACTTAAAAATCATTATATCTTTAATAACTTCTCCAATACCTCAGATGTATTCCAATAAAAAATTTACCCTATCAAATAATTAATTAATAAAAACATTTTGGTTCATTCTCAGATCATTATACTTGTTCTATAGAACCTGTATCTTTGCCTCTCTGACCTTTGAATCACCTTCATATATATTCAATAGATTTTCCCACATGGCATGTGATGTTTTACATGATATCAACTTCGTATTTATTTCATTGGATAGGTATTCCCATAAATCATTAATTTATTTGGTGTTAGCATACAATTCCCTTATTTCAGATTTTGATAAAGCACTACTATTGATATCGGCTGAAATAGAATGCATCACTGCTGTAAAGATATCCATTTCTAATGATCAGAAGTAGTGTTGCATCCAATTATTCCATAGCTAAAAATTATTCCCATCGAATATCAGAATGCCTTTGTGATTGATGACATCAATAGAGAGAAAAAAAATGATATTAACCTTTCACCCTGATTCCAATTGATAGGGCCACTATGTTAAATACCCTGAGGGGGGGTGGGGAGTGGGGGGGGGGGGTTGATTTAGGGTATGATAGATTAAAACAACTTCCCTTTTTTATCTTGTTTCGTTGTTAAATTAAACTAGCTTCTATCTCTTTCCCATAAGAAGGTTTGAACCGGAATTAAAGCATGCATAGGATAAATCAATTTTACTTGGTTCACCCTCACTGGGATATGTCTAAGGATTATACAAAATTGATGTACCGATGTACCAAATACACTAAAATCACACTATTTTTTTCAATGTTTGGATCAGACTCACTATCCCTCCTCATTTAAAACCAATCACAATTTTAAAGCTCACTGCTCCCTCAACTGAAGTGTGGTCACTGATTCTTCAGAAGATCCACTGATAGTTTATATACTTGTAGATCCTTTCATTATCTACAATGAATTCATCCTCCACTATATATAGATGACCTATTAATTTCCGACTTTCATCCACTGATGAGTACTACTTTACTAAAGATGTACTGGGAAACTCTAAATCCTTGGCAAACCCTTACTGCATCTTGCATCCAACTTTGATACTTTGCATGCAAGATTATACTTTTTTCATGAAAGATATTTTGCACACAAATTCAATCTTACATGCAACACAATTCTTACCTACAACTTTATTAACTTGTGTGTAACTCTAATTTGTTCACACAAATCTCTTTGGCCAAAATTCTTTGGAGATTTAGAGATCCATTTTTCTAAAAGTGTTTATCTACTTCTAATAGTGTGGTCACCTATTATTTATAGGCATCCTTGAATCCTACACAAAAGATTCTACGTGTCGCGCAAGATCCCCTATGTGTGTACAAAACCCAATTTGACGTCCCATTGGGCACACAAGTTTCTTTCGCGTGACCTTATCTTTTACACACATTACCAAATATTTCACACACTTCACGCCTTTTCCATATTTTGTTGTTCTGATCATGAAGTATGACTTGTTTGCAAGTTTCAATACCATCTTTAATATTTCACACAAATTCCTTTTCCAAAAACATTTATCTCCATTTTCATGATTTTGAGGCCCAAAAATTTGGAAAACACTAGAAAACAGTGTCACCTTGCGTTTGCTATTTTTGTACCACCTCTAGATCGTTCATTATTTTATCATGGTTCTCAGTCAACATAAGTTGTAAACAATATCTTTGGAACTCCACAACCGACCAAGGAAACCCTCTCTGTCAACAAACATAATCAACCAAAAAATTCTTCAATTTTACCTTGAGGGATTTTTCCCCAAAAAAGGTATACTCAAGTTTATATAATTAATTCCAATATATATATATCCCTAAATAAAATAATACTGGTCTATCCTGAATAGATTATATACTTCAAGTCATTAAATTGAAGAACTTGTTTGTAAAAAAGTTATATATATGGAATATGATATTATGTTCTTAATTATGATGCCTTAACACACTCAAATAACATAACCAGTAATAATAAGCCCATCAACAGTAACTCATAGGTCCATTACACATGATATTTCCATGAAAATGATAAATACCTTACCCAAGTCCCACAAAGACTATATCCTTTATACAATTTCCAAGTTTGGTCAAAAAGAAAATAAGAAAACTTTGCTTTGATTCTAATTTGTAACTCCCCGACTTGAACCATTAGGTCTGATCTAGAAATCCAAAAGATCTCTTGCACACCTCCCTATATGCAAGATGCTGTCAACTAGTCGTGAGGGTATGAAATACCTCAATGGGGAGACTATAACCTCTATATCATATCCTTTCACAAATTATAATAATAAAATATAAAAAACTCATAGTAAACTCGGGGGAAGAATAATAATATCATAAGGAACACATTTCATACAAAAAATAAATGGGCTCCTAGCATGGAAATCCAAACCAGTATAATAAGTGTAAGAAGATAAGTTAATAAGTAACACTGTTAAAATCATTTGGAGTCTATCTCAGTACTGATAAAATCTCTATGTAACTAAACTAAACTATATAATATGTTCCACTTTCCATTTCATGGTTCCCTATGCATGAATTCAGCATGAACATTGAGATTCTTGTGCAGGGTGTAATTAATAAAACCTAAAATTACACCAATAATTCATCCTTAAAAGTGTTAACATATATAATAGATCTATCCCATGATTAAAAAATGCACTAGTAGAAAAAACTAATATATTGAGAAACCATGTTCTAACCAAACCACTACAATTCTTAGCTATAGCTTCTTTAGATCCACCACATAAGGATGATCTAAAATGTTATAAGTGATTAAGAAATAGTTGTAAGACTAGTGACATGTCACTCAGTTTCCTCAAGGTATAAAGTGAACTTTATACTTGGTTTACTCAATATATCAAGTTCCTAAATGTTACTCCATAACCTTAAGTCATTGAGTTTCAGGTTGGGATACAAAGCTATCATCTTCTTTCTCATCAAATGGGTCCATGTTTTCCATTCCTACACTTCCTGTGTGACCCCCTTTAAGGGGTAGACATACCATGATGGTATGACTATTACTAATAACAAGAGAATAATATCCAATGGAATAATAACACACATAATACGAGAGAGCATAATAAGGTAGTCATAACACCTAAATATGAGAATATAGTAGCAACATATAATATTATGTGATCAATATCAAGCATGGTAATAAGCTACTTTAGAAAAAATAATGGAATAGAGAGTCGTATATTGATATCATTGGCTATACACACTCCCATTTGAAAACAACATAAAATAAGACAACTATATATAAAAACATAATAAGAATCAAGGTGAAATGTGTATAAAAGGAAATTAAATGATTAGGAACTTCCTACCGCATGGTTTTTGATGATGAACTTTAAGGTTCTTCAAAGGATCAAAGACTAAACCATGTCACAAACCCTTATATAATGATCTCAAAATTCACGGATGCCTAGATCGTAATCTATTTCATTAAGAAAGTGGTTTAGAATGAAGTATAAAAAATTTTCCACATCAATAAGGTCAGCTATATAATCACATACCTTTAGGTTTCCGTTAGTGGGACTAATTACGAGGTATTTTAAAGGGTAGGTAACCAATTCACTATATCCATTTTCAATTCCAGAATGGATTTTTAATTCCTTGTTGATTCTTGAATTTAACTTTTGGTCCATCTAAAGAACATCAATCCATCACCAATCTATCAATAGAAAAGTGATTCATGATGAGAATGAAGAATAAGAGAGTCTTAATATTATCTATATATGGAAAATTACCCATACATTTCCACCATTCATGAGGAATTCAACTCATATGAAAGGGGATATCATTGAAAAGTTGAAACTACCAACAATATTTAAAAAATTGAAGAATCTATCATTAGTTGGAATTAGAATTAATAGATCAAGAATCTAAATAATGAATTTATGAATCATCCCAAGATAAAAGTTGTTGATAAAGGAGAAAACTAAAGAAATAAGTTTTTTTATCGAATTACTCAATTTTTAATCATCAACTCATATGGATTCTCTAGAATCTATCTTTTTTATGTGAGTAATTATTCAATGAAGGATAGAGGAGTATCAATAATTGAGTTGAATTCCTATATAAATAATAACAGGTAAAAATGGACCATAAATGGCCATAAATTGGGAATTTTGATCATTAATTTCACACATTCATGGTTTTTACACATGGTTTGAAAAACTGTGTGCCAACTGTTCACCCTTTCTCGGATTCTAGAAAAGACTTATGGTTTAGTCTCATGATTTAAAAAACCAAGCGCTAACCATGCTGTAGGGAACTAGAGATTAACATATGATTTTCCAAGAGACGTTGTTAGGTTTTTCAAACTATGGAACTTATATTTGAACCATCCATTGATCCACTAAATATATTTTCACAGTTTCTAGGAGAATCCACAGGGGTTGGGAAAACAATTATTAAATAGTAAACCCTTAAAAAGGCCTCCAAAACTCTCTAAAGTCATCTAACCCCCCCAAAACCCAAAAAAATAAATCCTAGGTAAAAAAATATGATTAAAAATTGGAATTAACACATAATATACCTAAAAAAATTTGATGCTACAACATTCACATAATCATAATCCATTCAAATATATTCCAAAATATCATAAAATCATTTATCATTACATCAAAACTTAACCCACAGAAAACAAAACGGGTTTCATCAATATTTTATCATCATAATCATAAACAATCTAGAAAAAGAAATTATATGGTAACATTGCATCATATTTATATAAAATCATAAAAATATCAAAAAATGATTTTATATAAGAAAATACATTTAAAATATCAGTGGAATATTTCTTGAAGGAAATAAAATTTTCATTTTAAAATCACTTACTTAAAATAAAAACACATCCAAAATATTAAGAAAAAATTTTATTTGAAAAGAACCCTAAAAAAATATAAAGGAGTAGTAAAAGGAAATATAATTAATGATAGTTGGAAAATATATTCTTTCAGTATATGTTAAAATAAAAATTCCTTTCACATTTTTTATAATAATTCAAAATTACCTTGTTTGGAAATTGAAAAAATATTCCTTTTAATTTTTTATAGAAATTTAAACATGGTAAAAAATTATTTATAAAATATTTGGGTAATGTTAAATTTTTTTAAATAATATATTAATGTATAAGAAAAATAATCATGAATAAAGAGATAAATAAATCCACTTTTCTGTAAAAGCATTCTTTCGGTCTCTTGAGTACTTAAAGAGGGGAAAATGAAAGTAGAACATGTAATATAAATAAATAACTAATTTATAATGAATTAAGTAATATTTTCTAGATGTATTCCATATAATTTCACCATCATAAACTTAAGAAAAAACTATCCCTACAAAAAATGAGATGGCTACGTAAAACCATTACCGATGAGGTAACTTTTGAATGATAAACCCCTTGAAATATATTGATTAGAATTAATCATAATATAAAATTAATATAGTGATATTAATTATATAATATATCAAATGTGCAGTAATTACACATTGTAAAATAATATAGGTGAATAACATAACTTATGTACCAAAAAGAAAATTTGAGATGATAAACCCATAAAACTTTAGAAACATTCAAATAAAAAAAATTTAGGTGAAATAATATTAATTATAATATATAATACCATTAATTAATATGGATACATGATATAAAATTTTAAAGGTACAATATATACATATCATAAACATAAATAGGTGCATAACATCAAACATGTCTTAATGAAACAATATCGAGATGAGGAACCCTTAACTTATGACCGTCATGATTCATAAGTGCCCTAACATCCTTTATAATAATTTTATATTTATTATAATTATATATTAGATCCGTTTACAAACATATAATATCATATATGATTATATTATGACATTTCAAGACAATTTTATTAATAATTATTTATTTAAATCCAAATTTATAGGAGATAACTATTTTTTTATTCATGTATGTTTCAGTTCAACAGCTGTGGTCATTGGAAATTGATCATGGTTTAATCATCTATAAAATCCTAATCATTTCATTAATATCGTATTTAATCTTTATATAATCTTTTATATCCATTCATATATAGTGGTGATAAAAAATGAATTAAATCACTTTGTAGAGATTTTAGCCCATACATATGTGTGAGTGAAGTTTCCACTTTTCTATGGATGTGAAAAAATAAAGGTAAATAATAATTAAAATTTATATTATAATTATTATATTATAAATATCATATATATAAATTAAATATATCCTTATTAAAATCCATGTAATGGAGAAATGAAAAACGAGTCATATCGCTTCATGGAGGTGGTGGTCCAGACGTACGCACAAGTGACATTATCATTTTACAATGGATGATAATGTAAGAAGGTAAATAATATTATATAACTAAAAATAATAATTTTTTTCATAAATGACATATATAGTCATTAAATATATTATAATTACCAACCATGAATAATTTCATGGAAGAATGAATCATATCTCTATGTGGAGGTGGTTGTCTACATGTACACATGGGTGATAACTTCACTTCCCATATAATGGAGAGTAGGTTGGAATTTGTGGGTCCATAATTAAAAGAAAATCACAGTATATTTATGACACATGATTCATCATGTTTTTATAGATAATTTTTTTAGATATCACAGAAGAAGAAATAAAACTGAAAGTTCTTGGTTAATATTTGTACCTCTTCTTTAAGATACCTCAATTGGTTTACACCGTAAGCCTTAAAATATTTTTCTTAAGATAATAGAAGAGGATCAAGGATAAAAGGAATGATTCTAGTAAGTTTTTTTTATTTCATAAACTACAATTTTATGATTTTTTGAATAAGGAGAAGATGTAAACCTTTATAAGTGAGGGGAGGGACAACCATCAAATTACTTAAATGATTTTAAAAATATAATGTCACTTTCATGTAAAAAATGGATCCAAATTGTAATTAATTCTAATTTAGGATAATATATAGTCAAAATATCTTCATAAAATGAGAATTAGATAATTTTTTGTGGCCTTACTTACCTTATGTCTTAGTTTAACCTCACAATATACCCATTTTAACCTTAACCATGGAAACAAAATTTAACTATTTTTACTATTAATTAAGGAAAAATAACTAATTTGATAATGTAAGATCATATTATTTTTTATTATAGAAAATATGGATTCTATTTTTACATAGTCAATTTCTATAAGTGGATAAATTTAATTTCAATTAAGAATGCAAAACATAATAAAAACCAATTTTAGAAATATTCATTTTTAATAAAAAATGAATTTACTTCCATTCCTTAACTTATTAAAACCATAATAAGAATGTTAAAATATATATTTAATATATAATAAATATATTTCATTAAAACCATTATAAATTTATATTAATTTAAATTACTAAGATAAAACACATTACACGCATAATATTTTTTAGAAAAGTGTGTTTTTAATCCCAATAATGAACTTATTCCAAAATAACATATAATATAACTAAGTATGAAATTAATAATATTATATATTTTTAATGAGTAATTATGTTAATTTAAAACATAATTGAACTTTTAAATTAGTTTATTTAGTTAAATTAAATTTTTATTTTACAAAATCTGAATTTTTCACTATTATCTAGAAAATGAATATTTTTATAAAATCCTAAAAATCCAATATAAGATAATATCAACATGATTTTTTAAAAAATTATTTTATTTTTCTCAATTAAAATTTCTAAAAGTTGATATTAATGCAAAAAAAACCATTATTGATGAAAACTAAAATTGAGTGCATATTTATTATGAATCAATAAATATATTTCCACTATATTAATCCTTTATACATATTTTTCAAAATTTGGTTACTCATATTCACACCTCCAAATTAATATCTAGGTTATAACCATCACATTTAAATTACATTTTCATAATATATCTATGTTTTCTCAAAATTCAGTATTGTGTGTTAAGTAAGCTATCACGTATAATATTCTTTTATACTAAAATTTTGGGTCTCATATTATCCCCACCTAAATAAATTAGTTACTCAAAATGTTTTTCTTGATAATCAGTGGTTTAATATTTGAAAATACATTTGTTGAAAAACCATATTCTATAAAGGAATAATAAAATTTCCTTTGAAAAGGGGAAGTGAGAGACATAAAGGTTACATGAGATAACACATAATCTAGTTCTTAGATAAGGAGAACATAATATGTAAGTAAAAATACATAAATTGAGGAGAAATATAATTTTAAAAAAATTATTTAAATTGACAGAGAACATAGTCCTTAGAAAGTTAATGACTACAAAACCATAAATTAGTGAGGGCTGAAGAAGACCATCAATTCCTAAAAAATGAAGGTAAAATGATAATATTTTTATTTCAAGACTTTTTCCTATAGTTATTGGATTATATTACTCTCAATATAGACAATATAATAAAATATAAATACCTGATTTATTTCCATTTCATAAGTTTGATTTCATCCTTTATTTATACTTCAATGAATTTTTACTTATATCTCATCTATTAATTCATGAAATGAATATGCAAGATGGAATTTTCATTCTTAAAAAACTAAAATTAACATTGAAAATATCCAAAGATCTATAAAAAATGAAAAATCATTCCTTCTCTCTCTAGATATTTACCAAAACAAAAATGGTTTGGACAAGTTATCAAATATAGATAAATCTTCATATGATGAAATAATACGTTAATCTGTAAAGAATCAATAATAAAACTAATGTTCAACATGAACCATTTCATAAATAGTTAACTTTGAAAATCATCCAAAATATGCCTAACCAAATTCAAGACCCAAAAATTATGAATGATTTGATCATATATTATTTCCAAGATAAACTTTAACATTTATCCCCGTAAAAAATAAATTTCTCATAATTTCACATTCCAAACATAAGAATACCATGATTATATATTCCCATAAAACATTCAAATCCAATCCATAAAATAACCCAAATCACTATAAAACCTCAATGAAAAAATAAATACTTCCAAAAATTAGCTATGTCATTATTCCTAAAATAAATCATAAACTATAGGATACATTATATAGATCTAAAAATATAATAAACTTCATCCAAAATAACAAAAATAACTTTTTCATCAAATCACTAATCAATTCCAAGTACACTAATATTGTCCAATTTTTTTAATATAAATAAACTCTTCATCCCAAATAAAAATTATCATCTCAACGTTAGACAAATATTATTGGTTATATATCCCTCAATCACATGTTTTCTAAAAAAAACCACCTTACTACTAATTATATTTATTGGTTATCACTACCATTCAAATAAATCTTTCAAAATTTTAATCCAAATCTACTAAAAAACAATCCTTATATGTTTCATGATTCTTATAATAATAATATAAATAATAAAACACTTTAACACCATAATTCTCAAAGCCCAATACATAATAATTTCTTTCATTCCACATTATCATTTGGAATAACCTATTACCTTATTTAATATAGGATATAACATTTGTATTAGGCCAACGAGCTTGTACCCTAGTGGTAAAAGATCCTACTTGTCATCCAAAATACCCTAGATCAAATCTGGGTAGGGGAGAATTTTTGGGTTACTGCAGCAGAACTATAGCAGTGGTGGGAACTGTTGTAGCGGCATCGCTGTAGCAGTGGAGGGACTGTGCAGGTACTGTAGTGGAGGCGGTACTGCATCAGGTACTATAGCAGTGCGGGTACTGTAGTAGTACTGTTCACTGGGGGGGGGGGGGTCCTTTGGGCAAAAAAATGGGATTTCAAGCCTTGTATTCAGGCCACTTGGCCTTGGGACTTTGGGCTATGTAATGGGTCTACCTCTACCCAGTCTAAAGAAGTCTTTAATTTAATAATAAATTGAGGCTTCGACCCCAACCTTTTTTAAAAAAAATATAACATTTGGAATAGAAAATTGACTAGGATAATTCTAAAGATCCCCACACATAAGTCCTTTAACTATAAACAATACCTTGAGATATACTTTATTTCCATCCAATGAACTATTTATTTTTTCCATAAATTACATGCTCCATGTCCTTTATTTCCACACAGAAAACATATTAACATTCCTTTGAGACAATTTTCTAAAGGATTCTTCCCAAATTCTAAAAATACAGGATGTTGAATCTTATTTCCCCTATGTTCTTCATGAAAAAATATTATTATCTTATTTGGTTCATTCAAAAATTGACTAATATTCATGTCGTTAATTATATATCAAGATAGTTGGTTAAGAATAATCATAATATTTTTAATTCCATCTCCCATTTCATTTGGTTTATTATGAGGAAAATCATTGAATCATCTATCACATTTATCATTAATAGGGTTTATTCTATTTCCAACCATTTAACGAAACAAAAAATCATAATACGAGTAATAATAATCATAGTGATAAATCCTATAATCATGAAAATTATTTATAGGATATATAAATATTGATACATTGTTTTCTATATACGACACATTATGTTTTACATTGTTCATATATAATCAATATCTACCTAAATCCTTTATAATTTTATATAAAGAAAATGTGATTTAACCTAAGAATATCCTCTATAGGTGTCTAACGAGGTTTGAAGTCTTAGACCCACTTATCGTACACTGATAATGATTGAGTTAATACTCCATATTTCATATTTAGAGTCGTTACCCCAAGGTGTATCTATGCCTTAGTTGTATGAAATTTCTATTATCTATATTGGGATGCATTTTCAATTAAAACCACACTATTTTCTACACTAAAATATAGGAAGTTTTTCTATGTTTTGGATTATCCTAAAGGATCTCACTAATGTTTTCTCATCCTAGTTTTAAAAAATTACTAAACCTTTCTCTGATACCAATTAAGGTGTCTCACTATTTACATTAATAAATATTTAATATTGTTAGATCATAATTCATTACATATAATTAAAATATATTCCACAACCATAAAGATTTAGTGTCCTTTGAAAATTAGATACATGAACAACTGGTATATAAAAGATCTACATCATATCCATTTATGTTCTTCCCAACTATCACCATTTTTATAAATATCATTATTAAAACCAGTCTTCTTGTCCTAGGGAAAAGGAAACATATTAGAGGGTAATATATAATACTCAATAAGGGTAAAAATGAGGATATAAATTAATGATTATATTCAATAATATCACGAGCTTAATATTATGAGTGCATGAACTTAACATTTAAATGTTATACCCAACAATTCATAAAATCATGATCCATGTAATAAATCATTTCAGTTCATAGTACATGTATCATAAAGGAATAAAATAAAAAGAGACATGAGATAATAAATTTTTTCTAATATCATGTCAAAAGGAGTGTCATAATAAAAATAATATAAATCTTATATCTAGGAAACCCACCAAGAAATTCATTACATGTTAGGATAGGTCTATCCACCTGTGTACCTACTTCAAGATTGGGATAAAATCAATTATACCCTATTTTGGTATTGGTATAATCTCCCATGTAACATTTCTACTCATAAAACATTAATATTAAACCAATGAATTGGAGGGACATAACTGAACCACCCATAAAATAACCAAAATATGATCATATATATTCCATAAGATCAGGAAAACATTTATCAACACATCAAATCTTAACCCTTGGAAAAGAAAATGGGTTTTATAAATATTCCATAATTATAATCATAATCTATCTAGAGAGATAACAAATTTGGTAACATTGGATCATATTCCCAGTGAATCATAAGAAATATCAGATAATTTTTTTAGAGAGAAAAATACCTTTAAAAGATATTGGATTATTTCTTGAGGAAAATACACATGTCATTTTGAAATCACTTATATAAAATATAAAAAATTAAAAAATATTAATGGAAAAAAGTTTATTCTAAAATAACTATGAAAACCTATAAATAAAGCTTTAAATTAAAGGAAATACATGATAATGGGAAAATATATCAAGGAGGTGTAAGTTGAAACAAATATCTCTTTCAAATTTTCTGTAAAATTTAAAAGGTTTATCATTCAGAAAATGACAAGAATATTTATTTTAAAGAGTTTTATAGAAATTTAAATATGGTAAAAATGAATTTATTCAATCATTAGAAAATTTTAGAAATATTTTTGAAAATATTTTAAATATAATGTGGTTATGGAAGAAAAAGATTCCCAACTGAGGAGAGAAAAAAATTCAATTTTCCTTTAAAACTTATTTATGCATCTTGAGTACTTAAAGAGAGGAAAAAAAGGATGATTTTAATATCTAGAAATAACCAATGGAGAATAAAATATATAATAATTATATTATATATAAAATAGAATTTCATTATTGAAAATTTAATTATAAATGATCCAATTAAAAAAATGAGATTCTAATGTAAAACCCATATCCTTGTGATATCTCTTAAATCATAACACCCATGAAATAAATAAATTAAATTGGAACTTTATATACCATGAATATAATAATATTCCTGATATAACATATAAAATTTGTAGTAGATACAACTCATAAAGTTAGATAAATTTTAACATATCTAATGTCCTAAAAAAGTCAATTTGTGATGATAAACCCTTACCACTTTGGTAAAATTAAAATCTAACCCCTTAGATGAAATAATTTTAATTTTAACATAAAAAAATTAATTAATAATTATATATTATATAAATCTTCAAATCGGTGGTATATAAACCACATAAACATAAATTGGTGCATAAAATCAAATATGTCTCCATGAAAAAATTATTACGATGAAGAACCCTCAACTTTTGTCTGACTTGACTCCTAAGAACTCTAAAATAATATATAATTAATTTATATTTTTTATAATTTTATACTAGAACCATTTTCACACTTATAATATCTTATGTTATTCTATTATAGCATTTTAGTGCAAATTTAGTAATAATTATTTATTAAAACCAACATTTCTAGGTGATAATTGTTTCATTTTTCATGTATGTTTCAGTTCCTTAGTTATGGTACTTTAGATTTGATCATGGTTCTATAATATCCAAAATAATAATAATTTTATCAGTATAATATTATATCTTTATATAAACTTTTATAACCATTCATATAAATTGGTGATGAAAAATGAATTACATCACTTCGTGGAGACGGTGGTCCATATATATGCATGAGTGATGTTTCCAATTTTTAATGGATGGAATATAATAAAGGGAAATTATAATTAAATTTTAATGAATAATTATTATATAATAAATATAATTTGTATAAATTAAATCTATCCTTATTACCATCCATGTAAATCAGAAGTGAATAACAAATCAGATCACGTCATGGAGGCGGTAGTTCACCCGTACGCATGAGCGACATTATCATTTTTTCTAATAGATTGGAAGGTAAGAAGGTATAAAATATATTGTAATTTAAAAATAAAATTAATTATATAACTACCATATATAAATATTAGATCCATCATATCAAATAAACCATGAAAGATGATAATGAATAATGAATCATATCACAACATGGAGGTGGTAGCCACACATACACATGAGTGATACTTTCACTTCCCATTTAATGATAAATTTGTGAAAATGGTTGTTAAATAGTCATAATAACATATTAGTATATTTTTTATATTTTATTCCCCATGTTTATGGATAAAATACGTTTATAGATGGTGTAAGAAGAGATAAAATTGAAAGATCTTGGTTAAGATTTGTACTTCTTCTTTGAGAGACGTCCTTTCAATTAAACATTAAGGCTTCAAATAATAGCCTTTGGAGAAGACCTGGGGATAAAGTAATAATTAAATGAATCTATAAAGGTTTTTTTATTAGGAATTTTCTAATCAATAAGGCTCAAATTGTGTGAATATGGGAGGAGAAGTGGTTCCCTTTTATAAGTGATGGGGGAGACACACATGGAATTAATTAAATGATTTCAACAATATAAGTTCACTTTCATGTGAATGTGGAAAAATATTACAATGAATTAAAAGTTAGGATACTATAAGGTTGAAATATATTAATAAAATAATAATTATATATGTTTAGGTGTAATTAATTCCCTGATCTCTTAGTTTAACATCATATAAATATGTTTTAGTCATATCCATGGTAACAAAATTTTAGTATTTTTATTGTTAATTATGACCAAAAAATTTAAATTGAATCTATTAAATTGTAATAATACTTTTTATGAGAAATATGGAATCTAATTTACCAAATTTAATCTTTATAAGTGATATAACTTAATTTTAAATAATCATGAAAAACACAATGAAAACATTTTTTTAGAAAAAAATCATTTTAAACATAAAATTGAATTTACTTCCATTAATTTAATTATAAAAAATATAAAATGAATGTTAAATTATTTTATTGAATAAATAATATATAATTTTTTTAAAAACCATTAATCAATTGTGATTAATTTAATTTACTGTGATAAAAACACATTGCGTGTATAAATATTGTTTTTAGAAAATTGTGTTTCTAATCCAAAAAATGAAATTATAACAAAACATAGAATAATTATGATTAATATATAATTAATTAGAGTATTTATATTTAAACTATAATTAATATTATTCTAAATATAATGGTACTTTTAAATTACTTTATTTAATGAAAATAAATGATAGTTTTTCAAAAATCATTATTATCCACCATTCACGGAAAAATAACTCTTTTTAGAAAAATACAATACATCATTCTAAAATAATGTTGAAAATATTATTTTAAAAATTATATTAATTTATTAAAATAAAATTTATATAAAATGGTATAAATAAATTATAACTTCTTTACATAAATTGCAACAAAACTATTTTTGAAGAAGATATATATTTGAAGAAAAAAATGAGTTTGATAAAAATTGAGTACATATTTACTATTAATTAATAATAAAATTATGAATATTTTTCGATTTTGTATTACTATTAATACCACCTATTTAAAATTTTAGTCGTTTCCATCATATTTAAATAATAATATTACTATATCTTGTAGTTTTCTTAAAACTTTGTGTTTCTTATTAAGAAAGCTACCAAGAATAGAATTCTTTCAAAAAATAATTTCGAGGTATTAAAAACCTGTATTAAAAATCATATCCAAGGAGATAACTCAATAAGGAGATTTAAATCAATGACCTATTCTAATATGATGCATGTACCATTATTATTTCTAATGACCGGTGCCTTTTTGCACTAAGTTGACAAGTAGGTTATCAGAGTCCTGGTGAATGGATATATTAATCTCCACACCATAATTGGGTTACCTAGAATGAAATATGATCTTGATATAACTTAAAACATTTTCGATAAATTCTCATATATCCTCAAATGACACCTAAATCCAAACTCTATCCCTAGGATAGACCAATTTTGATACCACTTTGAGACAACTCGATCTACGAGGACCTTTACTGGGGCATCAATTTTATGAGAGTGCCATCCCAGGTCTATATCAAATATACTAGGGTACTGTGATAAAAAAAAGGCATATCAAAAATAATGGGAAACTTATCCTAATGAAATCATATAAAATATACTTCTCCATATAGAAATAATGATGAATGATTTCATGCAGTTTTAGAATATATTTTGATAGTTTTTTATTTTGTGATGAGTGAGTATGTTTTATATCACTAATGTATTGGGTAATTTTTTATATCTCATGATATGAAAAATATATAAAGGTGGTTTTACAAATCCCAAGGGTACAATAGAGGTTGTCCCAATCACAAGAGGTTACACAAGTGATTAAGCCAAGGCCAAGAGATTACACGAGAGGTTGCCACAATCCCGAGAAGTTAAGAGGGTAGTTCTCCCAAGCAAGTTATATAAATAATATTTGGGTGAGTAGGCTAGACATATGATTTATAAGTTTATAGAAATAGGGAGTGAACTCAATCTATTATGGGAGTCTATCTACTATGATAGTTTTGACAGTCATCCTTGACCAAGGAAATGATTTTCTATACTTATTTATATAACACAATTTTACACCAAAATTTATTTCCTATGATTATTATATTCTCTCATGGATCCTGATTAATTATTAATGATTATACACTTTTATGAATCCTTTCAATTATTACTAAAAAACCTTTCTCCAAGACTCTTGGTTTTTGGTTTATGAATTGTTGGATATGATCTTGTAAGTTGTGATGATTTTCTCATACCCTTGAGATTATATTATACTAACTTATGATCATCAATTGATATCTCCCATGTTTAGATTTTCTGAGCATCTAAGATCACCCCTATATTACGTTTCCATTTTTATAGGTTAGGAAGAATGGTTTTATGTAGGAAATTTATAAGTTTACTATTTGTGGAGAACATTGTGAGAGATGTTAAAGATCTTTAATGAAATATGTTTATTATATATATAGTCTCTAAGGAAACTAAACTTTTATGGTTTTTATGGGATGTATTAATATAAAACTTATTTAATATTCTATTAAAATGATTTAATATTTTTGTAAGTGAAGCTCAGGTCACCTCAGTTGGTAACAGAGTAGGGTTTAGTTATTTTTAGTGATTATGTTATGATAAATAAGAGGATAAATATTAAAAAAACTATGTTAAATCTAAGTGATATAGGATAAAACTAACTTGTAATAGGTTTTTAAAAACCTATCATAATTTATGAATTATTAGTTATTGTTTTTAGTATCATATGATTGGTTACTTTGATTACTGAAAATTTATACTCACACTTATATTCTTGGTTATAGTCAGTGGATTTACCATAGAGGAATCATGTTAATAAAGAATGTGATGTCCAGTGTAATGACCGACCTTATGAGAAACCAAATATAATGGAGTATATAATGAAAAATATTATGTCTATGATCAGACAAATCTCTCTGGCTATCAATGATAACATGAGTAATGCCAAATGAACATATGTATAAACGAAGAAAAAAATTACCCTTGATTTTTTATGTGTCATCATCCACCTTCCTTTACTAATCCCTATGATAAAATCATTATTATGTACTGTATCTATAATATTTAAAATGTTATTTCCATTATTGAGGAATTAGAACTTGAAAAGTTTTTTTCAGATGTGTATAGATTGGAAGGTGAGGCCAATCAGTATTGGAATCTTACCCTCAATATAAGAAAAGTGGAAGAAATTGAGTCTATGACATGAGGAGAGTTTATGATTAAAATTTCTAATAAGTATTTTACTATAACTCTTTGAACTAAAATGGAGAGTGAATTATTCAAAATATCTAATAAGTATAATGAATCAATTGTTATCTATGAGGAAAATTTCCACAAACATCTAAGGTATTCTTCTAGTTTTATCATTAAACATGGAAGGGAAATTGTTCGATTTATTTTTTGTTTAAAACATAGTCTCTAAAAGGAATTGTATAGAAGATACTTTTATAAATATAAGTAAATTGTGTGATGTACTCTCAAGGTTGAAATTAAGAGTAGAGACTCTCATTATTCTCATGGTTTTATGGATAATAAGTGAAAAAGTAATTTTCATGGAGATTAATATAATAAAACTTAATAAAAAGAAAATTATTGTTACTTTATAATAACAATTTCATAAAAATAATTTGGGATATTTTATACATGCGATTGGTAAATGATTTAAGTGTGGAGTAGAAGTCCACTGTGGGATTTTTCCATAGAATGTTTTTCTTCTGGAGAATATATGTGTTATAGATTCCCTCTATCACTGTACCCCAGTCTTGCCTCAAGTTGTTCTAAGACTCTATTAGTCAGAGTTGGTATGATGTTGACATCTAGGCTTTGAGATTTGTAGTGTGGTGGATGGTAGGTTTATAATTCAATCAAAGTCCATCATTTTTTTCACTCTGTTTCATTCCTGACCACTCAAACCAACTCTAACCCAAGGTTCCATTTCTTATCTCTAGGTCAGATTTGGAGCGATGGTTACACATGGTTTTGGGCTATACGGTTAGGCATTTGTGATGTTTCCTTTTAGTGTTCATCCTGATCTTGTATAAGGGTTTCATAACCTAATTTGTTTCTTCTTTTTTCGTCCTCTTTCTGCATGGAGGTGGTTGATCTCAACGGAGGTTTCACTTCTGGTTTTATTATCTGTGCATGAAGATGAGGTAGTGGAGTTAGATGGTGTGGTTTATGGGTTTCAGTGTTCTATTGGGATGTTTGATCGACGATACTTGTGGTTATTTTTCTGGATCTGGTGGTGACTCATTAGTGTTTGGTGGCAGTTTTGAGTTTTGGTGTTTTTTAATTGCGAGGAAGACATCAAATTCTAGTACGATGGAGGATTGGGGGGGGGGGGGTCTAATGATGACTTTAAAGTTTTTGATTCTAATATTTGGTGATTTTATTGTTCATGGAAGGATGACTGCGAGGTTGAATGGGATATTTTGTGGATTTGGAGTGGCATCGTTAAACTATTGTTGTGGGTTTCTCCTGTGTATTAGAGTAGTGATGGATGAAAATGATTATGGCAAGTTAGGTTGGGTACGACGATAAGAATGATTCAAGATGATGGAAGGAGTCATTTTCAGGTGATGCATGCCTTGTGGGTTGACAATTCTTTGGTTCTTTGTGTTTTTATGTATTTTTGAAATTTGAATTTGGAATTTGGGGTGTAATGTTTTGTAGTCCCATGTGATGTTTGGAGTTCACTATTTTGGTTACCACTCAACCAAAAATTAATCATTTTGAAAATCTTGAAAAGGTAATTTTATGTAATTTCTCATAGAATCATAACTATTGAAGTGGGTGATAAAAATGAAGTGGTTAAAGGTAAAATAATCATGCACTCTAGAACTAAAATTGTTTTATTTGATTTAGGTTCCACCTACTCTATTGTTTCTAATGATTTTTATAAGTGTATAAAATACACACCATAATGGTTAGATAATTAATTGTTGGTGATAATAAATAATGGTATCATGATTCCATCTGAATTATATATCTTCTATTTTATAGAATTATGTGGAAATGTACTTCCTATAAATCTTGTTGTTCTCCCTATTATTGAATTATATGTGATTTTAGGTATGGATTGGATTTATCTCTCTATATATATCCTATATCAATTTTTAAGGATGGGGAGTCACATTCAATATTTTGAGTCAATCAATGATCATGTATTGTTGAATTGGTGGATATGAAATTACAATGAAAATTAATTTCATTATATGGTTTTTAATACCTATTCATTTGGGGAATTTTTTTCTAATATTGTTGTTAAAATAAAAATTGATGAAATTTCTATTTTTCAGTAGTATGTCAATGTATTTTCAAAATAGTGTCCTAGTCTTCCATCAAATAATGTATTTGTGTCTTTTATAAAATTCATACCATATGCTGCACCTACTTTAAATAGTCATTATAAAATGGATCCAATTTAGTGGTAGGAAATAAAGTAGAAACTCTAGGATAATCATGAAAATATATTCATATTCTGTAGTGCATAACCATGAGGTATACATGTTCTTTTTGTTGATAATAATGATAGATAAATAAATCCTTGCATTGATTATCAGGAGCTTAATAAGATAAATATCAAGATCAATTATCCTATACTTTATATTATTTACTTTTTTGATGAACTATGAGAAGTTAAATACTTTTCAAATATTGATCTTTAATTTGGATACCATTTGTTAAGGGTAAAAAGGGAGGATATACCCAAGATATCCTTCATATAAGATATAAACACTATGAATTTTTAGTGATTCCATTTAGAGTTATCAATTCCCCAACTATCATTATGAATCTAATTAATTGAGTGTTTGGAGATTACCTTTGTCAGTTTTTGGAAGCCCATATAGATGTTATTCTTATATATTCAAATAAAAAGGGAGAGAATGAAGATCATTTAAGTATTGTGTTAAATACACAATGGATAGATAATTTTTATGAAAAATTTAGAAAAAATGTATTATGGACATAGAAAGTATCATTATTGGGTCACATAATTACATGTAAGGGTATATCAGTGGATCCATAAACTATAAAAGTTATTGATAAATTGAAAGAACCCACCATGGTAACTGGGATCCATAGTTTTCTTATATTGTATGGATACTATTGTCTCTTTATAATAAATTTATTATGGTTATCAAATCTACTAACCCAATTGATACATAAGGGAGGCAAGTTCCTTTGGACAGATGAATGTAAAGAAAATTTCAAGGAGTTGAAGAGAAGTTTATTCAGTGACCATATGCTTACGCTACCC
This sequence comes from Viscum album, assembly GCA_963277665.1. Taxonomy (NCBI): domain Eukaryota; kingdom Viridiplantae; phylum Streptophyta; class Magnoliopsida; order Santalales; family Viscaceae; genus Viscum; species Viscum album. The sequence continues at coordinate 1,764,255,282 of OY728121.1, read as the reverse complement.
TAAAGTGGAAAAGGGTTTGTAATATATAGTGACACATCAAATAAGGTAATATGATGTGTTGTTATATACAATTACAAGGTAGTATCATATTACTCTCTATAATGAAAGGTCCATGAGAAAAATTACAGGACTCATGTTTTAGAGCTAGAAATAGTTTTTTTCTTTCAAAATATAGATTCATTATCTTTTTGGTCAATGGTGTGATATATATACTGATCATGAAATTTTGATATATATATTCACATATAAATAGTTGAATATGAACCAAATGATACAATTGGAGTTGATTAAATATTATGACTACTCAATAAATTACTATATTGGGAAGGCGAACATTATATCTAATGATCTAAGTTAGAAGTAACATGCTTCTTTAGACATGATGGGGATCGAAAGATATCATGTTGGAATGGGATAAGTCCCATCTACCTCAAATAAATTTTCAAACACACATGCATTTCAATATTAAAGAGGCACATAAGGAGGATTTTAAACCTTAATAAATGGTAAGGTATGTTTTAGAGTTCAATTGTTACTATATTGGAATGTTAAGATACCAAAATCATAGATGTGACCCTTCAATACCAGAACTAAAGAAGGAGATATTGGATGAAACACATAGATCGTCATTATCAATCCATAGTAGAAATAAAAATTTGTATAAATTAATCAAAGGGAATTTCTTATGGGGAAATATGAAAATCGACATTATAGAGTACGTATATTGATGTCTGGTATGCCAAAATGTTAATACTGAATTCCATAATTCTAAGGGGATGATGCAACCAATAACTATAAAAGTGTGTAAATTTGAAAAAAACACAATGTTTTTATCTGTAGGACTCCCCAATACATCTAAATCCCAAAATTTTATTTGGATTATACTCAATGAATTGCATTTAACTAATTTCAATGTAGTTTCATATATTGAATAACATGTCATGATATACATTAATTAAGTCATAAATGTGAATATAGTACCAGTATAAATCACATCTGATCAAGTTATAATGCTTAAATTGATGTTATGGATATGTATTAATCAAGAATTGAAAATGATGTTGAGGTTTAGCACTGTAAATCACCTTTAGACATATGTTCACTCTCAACGGACTATTCAAATCCTAAAAGTAAAATCAATAAATTATTATATGGATTTAATAGGATGTTGGGATAAACACCTTACTTTTCTTTGAAGTTTATTATAAAAATATCTTCCAATAAATCATTTAGATAACTCCTTATAAATAATTCCATGAAAAGATGTTCAGAATATCAACATGTTGGAATGAATTTAGTGAATGAAAGCTGTTGGGTCCTGAGAAAACCGATGAAATGGTAGAAAAAGTTATATCTATTCAATAGAAAATTAAGGTAGATCAGATTTGAGAGAAAATTTATGCTGAAAATTGTTAAAGATATCTAGAGTTTGAAGTGGTAGAATAGGTATTATTACAAATATCCCCTTAAAATAAGATTATGAGAATTGGAGAGATGGGAAAACTGAACCCAAGATATATCAGTCCCCATAAGATTATGGATCATCTAAGGATGATATCTTATTGATTAGAAGATCCAATGAACCTATACCAATATAATGATGTGTTCTGTATATCTATTATATAGAATTCCATATCTTATCCTTCACATGTACTAAACTTAGAGGCTCTACAGCTAAAGCATGATCTTTTATATGAAGAATAACAGGTAGAGATTCTGGATTGAAGATAAAAAATACAACAGAACTAGACCACTAACTTGGTTAGTTTTTATAGTAAAACCATTTTTTAGAGGAATCCATATAGGAAAATAAGGATGTAATGAGATAAAGGTATCCTCACATGTTTCCATTATAATGACCAAATTTGAAGGGTGAAATTCTTTGGGGGGGGGGGGTAGAATATATTACCTAGATATTTGAGAATATATTCTATTTAATAATTTTCTTTTTGATACACAAAAAACTAAATTTAATTATTTAATAATATATTAAAATATAAATTAAATGACATTATTTCATATTTAAATGAAATCAATAAAATAAAAGACTTTTTAGAAAACATCAAATTCATTTAATGAATACCATTAATTCTTGAGAAACTATTTTTGAACTATTTTGTTAATTTATATAGTTTTTTCAATTTAATAGTTTTTAGGAATTATATCAATAAAAATTATTGATAAATATAATTAATAATTAATAATATGAATTAAATATATTCATGTAATGTTTATGCAATGATAAATAATACTAGTTTAATAATTACTGGTTAAATGTAAATATTTTGATAAAAATATTGTTATATTTATTTATATTTCTATTTAAAATAAAAATTTATATTAATTTGTTTATTAGACATATGTAATAGTATTTTTTATAAATGTATAAAAAATAATGATCGTTCATGTATTTATTTTCTACTAGTTATAAATTAATATAAGATTATTTAATGTTAAAAGAGATATTTTCAGATTTTTTTACACTGTAATATGTTTTTTTTCTTAGTGAATTAATTTAATCAATATTAAAAAATATTTTTAATTAAATTTATATATAATATATTCAATAAAATAAACTAAAATTCATTAAATGGTTATTAATATACAAATAATAAGATTAAATTCATTTTATACATCAAAATTGCATTTTTTCTAACAATGAATTTTACTCATGTTGTGTACGAATATTAGAATTAATTTCTGAAATATTTTTAAATTAAATTTTAAAAAAATAATTCCATATTTTTAATCATAATTTATTTTTTAAGGACAATTTAATTTTTGGTTATAAAAATAAGTTACTTAGGTAACATTGTTTTCACCATGGTAGAGATAAAAATGTTTTGAATGTGTTAAAATAAAGGGATAAAGATTCCAGATATCATAAAAAATTATCCTAAATTTCAATGGTTGAGTGGATTTCTAATTTATGCACCTAATATTGAAAAATATGATGTTATAAAGTCACTATCCTTGGAAAATACATTTATTGTATTTAAAGGTTCTTAATATTTACGTGGGTGATACTCCCCTCATTAATAAAAGGGAACCTCCTCTTCTCACTTATATATATATATATACATATTTATAACCTTATATCAACCAATATCTAATTAAATAACTTTAAAAAACCCTTTATACATTACCTAGAGTTTCTGGTCTTCCCAAAATATCCATACAACATTCGTTAAAGTTATTTTTTCAAAGAAGATTATCCAAGGAAGTGGTATATGTTTGTACAGACCTTTTTCATGTTTCTATATTATCAGAACTCATATAAATATTCTATAAGATTGATAATATAAATTAATTAATATACTAACTATAATGGTTTTTTTTATAATGCTACAACCATTTTATGTCTCCTTTCCATCCAATGGAAAAGGGAAGTGTTGCTCATGTGTTTGTGTGGAATGCAACGTCCATAAAGTGATGTCATTAATTTTCATCACCAGATAATGGCTGGTTATACAGAATAATTTAATGAATATATATGATATATATAACATAATTATGATTATATAAGGGTAAATTATTATTTTTTTACCTTTATTTCCATCCATTAAAAAAATGAAAACATCACTCGTGCGTATATACAGACTACCGTCTCTATGAAGTGATGTGTTTAATTTGTCATTATTTCCTTACATGGATAGTTATAAAATCATATATAATGAAAATATGATATTTATGAAATGATTAATATTATTTCAATGATTAAACCTTGAAAAATATTTAAGGAACAAAACTACAAAACTGAAACATATAGGGAAAATAGAACCGTTGACACCCAAATACTAATGTTAAGGAAGTATTATTAGCAAATGGGTAATTAGAAATTATAATGGGATGATATATAGTAGAATAATTACTATTATAATTTTTATAGATTAATAATAAGTCCAAATTTATTAAAAGGTATCTTATAATCCATACTAAGCAAGTTAGGACTTGATGTTATCATTTCCTCATCTCAATTTCTCTTCATTGAGATATCTTCTATATTCACCATATTTGATATTTTGTGATACATATAAACTTATATGAATGAATTTTATGATATATTTAATGAAAACTATTTTGATTTACTAACCCATTTCAGGTTATCCCCTTTACAAGTTTTTAATTTAATGGTAACCAATGCTGTAAGGGGTTTATGTTACAATATCACTTTTTATGGAGATTTTTTTGTGACTCAATCTCCATTATAAGAAATTATATGTTACTTATCTTATAAACTGAAAATGGTTTATCATCATATGTTTATTTCTAGGTGACTCAATTATTCTTTATATTTTTACACTTTTTAGTACTCAAATAGATTGAAGAACTATTTTTAATAAAAACTTATGTTATTTCCCCTTTTGGAAAGGAATATTTCTCTTCTATATCCATATACTGATTTTTCTATGGAAGTTATTTTCAATAATTAAATATTGGATAAGGGTATTTATTTAATAAGTTTTAATTTATCGGTAAACCATTTTTATTTTTAATTTTTTATTGATTTTTGATAATCCACCTTTCAAGGGGTGAGGTGGAACCCTTACAAGGCCCGTACGCGTTAGTATTACATGGCCCATAGGCCTTAGAGGAATTCATTTCCCGTAGGCTTCAAAAATTACATACAAACCAGACTAACTACTTAGAACTGATCCTCCCCAACATCTTCATCATGAAATCAGCTCTCTACCTTCGCATGACTGTTTGTCTAGGAATTCCTGTGCATGTACAGGCTTGTACCGATGGCAGGTTCCATACCCTCTCATTCTTTCAATCTGTTTATCTTCTGCTGTAGTGAAAGCTCCTTGCTCATCCTCCTTGTAGAGCTTGTTCCTTGTAGGTTGTCTAGTTTGCATCTGCACTAAGGTGGCCCGAAGGCCTTGAGGTGGCCCAAAGGCCTTACTAACCCGAAGTCCTGGGTGGCCCGAATGCCTTACAGGGCTTAGGGACCAAATCTGTGGCTCGAAGGCCCAAACATGGGCATATTCCAGGCTGCTACAGTGCCAAACAGTGCCTGCTACAATTCTCGCTATAGTATCTTCTAAAGTAATGCTACAGTACCGGAAATTATACCTCCACCTGCATTTGATCCCTGGTCGTTTGGATGTACTTAAGGAGTCCTTACCAACTGGGCTAAGGCTCATGTGCCATTAAATTCAATGTTTTCAAATGTTTCCCAAATGAGTTAATTTGAAATTTTTATATGTCAACTACATTTTCTTGCATTCATGAAAATTATTCTTTATCAATATTACATTAGAAGGTTACATGGTTTTTACATGAAAATTATATTCCAATTATTATTGGAGTTATTAGTTTTTAAAAGTTTCAAAAAGATAAATATTATTTTCTCTTATTTTTCAAAGATTATTTTCAGTGATTTTATAAAAATATTTTCAATATACATCCACATACTTTAAGTAATTATATTATTTACTAAGGATATGATATTATGATACCATCCACTTCTCTTTTGGATGAATTATGATTGTTATGTTTCCATTATATTTCAAAAAAACTTTTTCCTTGTTATGAGTAAATTAAACTCTGAATGAATAATGAATTTTGTTTTGTTATTGTGGTATATATCTAAATAGTTCATTATTATATGATAGGTTGGTTCATTAGAACACAATAATGGATTGGTTAGTGTATTATATATCATTATTTAAAAATGGTACATTGGAAATTTTCCCATGGACGAGAGTATATGAAATTGTTTACCAAGACCAAGAGGGTACAAAGATGATTTTCCCAATCCCAAGAGAGTATATAAGAATTTTTCCCAATCATAGGATGGTACATGATTAGTTTTCACTAGAATAATGTGTCATTAATTTTATAAGTATTAGCCCAAAAATATTATTTCCATGTTTATGAAAATGGGGATTGATACTAATCCACAATGGGACTCTCTCCACTATGATAGTCTTTATAGTGAGCTTTGACTAAGGAACTAATTTTCTATACTTATGTTTCTTCCCCAATTTAATGACATAAACTTATGTATTTTGATTATAATATTACCTCATGGTTTATGATTTATTATTAACAATTACTTGGTCTTATGAATCATCTCTATTATTGTGCCAAATATTTATTCCATAACTCATGTTTTTTCAGTTTATGACTTATTGGGTATGATCTTAGAAGTTGTGATTAGGTTTTCATACCCTTAGACTTATCTTATAATCACTTTTGATCATTGATTGATATCTACCATGTTTACCCTTTCTAATCATCTAAAATACTCCTTTATTATGTTTATTTTTCTCTAGGTTATGAAGTAAGGTTTTAAGTAGAGAATTTCTAAGAAGGGTACTATTTAAGGAGAAATTTATTTGAGATATTGAATCTTTTTCATAAAATAAGTTTATTAAGTATCTAGTATCTAAATATAATAAACCTTTAGAGTATTTGGACATGTATTATTTTAATATATATTGAATATGATTCTAATGTTTTGTAATAATTTTTTAAGTCAATATTGGTTCACCTCATGTAAAGTATTCTTAAAATATTTATAGAATATACTAATTTTTTATAGGGGTTTGTAATCTAATAATGTTGTTCTAAATCTACTTCATAAGGTTTATATTAATATTTTTTAATAACACCCACAATAACATCATCTATGGTACCCTTGAGCCAGTAGTTATTTTATACATTGGTAAAAAAGAATTAGATCACAATACATAGGATCCAAAAGCTTAGTATTATTATGAAAATAGATATATAAGTAAACTTCACATCACAATGAAACTTAAAATACGTCTCCCGAATTTAATAAAATATTTTTATTTATCTTTCTAAGTCCTTATGTCATACATGTTAATCTTTAAGTTTTTATGGGGAAATGGAAAACAATATTATGTGGCCATCTTAGATGCTCAGTAAGGGGTTACATATAGTGGAAGTTTCCATAACATAATCATGGGTCAAATAATATGGCAAGGATAAATGAATATAATAATTATATAATAAATTAAAATATGAGAAAAATATATCCGTGGATAACATAATAATAAATAAACACATGGTTAAAAATAACTTTTCTCATATAGTTAGTATTATTTATGGAATAAATCATAAACATATCATCAATTCCCTATGCCAAGACGTGATACATAAATGGGTAACACATATACAAAATAACTACGCTATTTTGTGCCATGAGGGTGTTTTTATAGGCCCAGCCTACCACATAATAAGTTTGATGAATCAATTTTAGTAAGATACTGGCTTAAATAATACATATTAAAATTTTCGCTGAATAACTTCATACTTAATCATGTATAAGATGTCAATTTGTATTCATATATACATAAAGGATATACAGAATGTTAATATTTCCTCATTTAATGGAATAATATGAATATCTAGGTCAATATTAATTAATCAATATAGAAATATAGGATAATATTATAATTAATTGGAAAATACCTTTATTAGTGGAATATTATTTTCTTAGTACATGGATATCAATAGGAAATAGTCATTGAGTTTAATAGTTTATAATAATAGGTGACCAAAGCAGTGGAAAAAAAATCATCCCCAAAACCATAATTTCAGATTACGGGAAATACTCACATAATTTTGATAAATAATTTAAAAATTCATTACAACACTAGGAAAATGAATTCAAATAATTCAATATGGTTTGTAAATAATGAGTGAATCATCTAAAGTATATCCACCAGGAGTTTCTAACTAGGTATACAACTATGTCCACATTTTCTACTTTGAGTGAAGAATGAGTTATTACACAACAAACATTTTTCATGGTTTCTACCCCTATGTTAATTTGTGATATATTCTATATCCACTTATAGGATCTGGAGATGGATATCATTTCTTGGAAACTAAATACTCTCCACTTTAAAAATATTTTATGTCATTTTCTTATATTTATATATATCCTTTGGGTTTCCATCAATGTTTTAGAATTATAATTGTTTATAAAGATAATATAATGAGAGTTAATGGTGATATATTATTTATAATATGATATGTAATTTGTAACAATGAACCATAATGACATTTCGATCAGAAATGTAAATGAATTTGTAAGGGTTACACATATATAGTAATATAAAGGATTAGGAACCCTTACTTTGGTATTATAATAACTTTGGAAAAGACTCTAATGAGAGAGAATAAATAATCTCCCATAAAAAATATATCAAATGGGTGATAGTTAAATGGAATTCAAATTATGGAAATATATCAATAATTAGTTAAAAAGATACTATAACAAAAATATTTCAGTTAAAAAGGAATAAGGGGGATTGAACACCCTTACCATGAAATGTTTCTTCATAAAATTTGATAAGAACACCTTAAAACTATTTAATCTACTTGGAGAAATTCTTGAGAGGGAAAATGAGAGGATAACCATGCATATTAATTTTAGAGTGAAGAGGGATAGAAGGGTGGGTGTGTATTTATTATGAATGTGGAAGAATTGTTTATAAATTTGTAAGCATCGGCCTTGGAAATATAGGTTTCCTGAAACATAAAAAAATTATATTACCTATGGATTTAAATATTTAATTTTGAAATTTAATTCATTTCATTTAAAATTTTAATGTTTGAGAACCAAACGATATTATTTTACTTTAATTTTTCTATGGATATATAAATTTTCCACAAAACACTGTCTTCAATTCTTAATTTCAATTTTAAATATTGTAAAATTATTTATTGGTTTTAAAAATAACTTTAATTCATTAAAAATATATTATATTTATAACAGAATTTATTTTTGGTCACATATTCACTTATAATAATCATTTTATCATTTTTAAATCATAGTTATGTCATAATTCATACCATATTTTACCATTTATCAAAAAATTCCACTATCTTAGAAAATTATAAAAAATTCACCATTGGATAATTTTTCTATAATGAGTTAAAATTTTATTTCATTTTTATAATTTTTTTAATATGTGAGAATATTTTTTTAGACAAAAATCGATTTATTTCAAAATCACATGTTTAATGCAATTTTTTTAACTCTTTATTTGATTAAATCATATTTTTTTTCAAATTAATTAATATACAATAATATTCCTTTTTATTTGTTAAAATATATTTTTTAATATCTAATAATTGTATTATTATAATTTTTTTATTAATTTTATTAAACAATTGGATGAATAACTATTGAATTACTATTAAAATGAACAGATTCCCATTAGTCAGATTATAATGGTTGGGTTCCAATGGTTAGATTTGATTGATCGTATTACTACTTATATATGGACTTAATTCTAACAAGATAAGATCATTGATATACTTTTCTTATTTCTTATTGCATGCCTATTCCACTACTTTTTATTTTATTCATAATAGCCACATGTGTTATATATTTTTCATTTATATGTGAGTATGATCCTCCATAATTCAAGATTATTGTGGTGTCAAATATTTATATGTGTTTGGTTACAATTGTTGTGTCCATTATTATGAATATAAATTTCTTGTTTTTTATTATACTACGTGTTGAACCATTATAATGAAAACAAAATGCTCATTGTATAATTGTTTTTATGATGAAGTGTTTATTTAATATATTATAATCTCCGGTATTAAAGATATAAAAATTGATATATTTTTCTCTTATAAGTACTTTAATAGAGAAATCAAGTGGTACTTTAAGTTTCTTAGAAAAGTGAGTGACATTTGGGTATATATAAAGGAAAACCACAACTATTAGGCGAGTAAATATTTCAATTATTCATTATATTGGAATTGTTAGTTTTCAGAATTATTATATATTAAACTAATTTTGGGTTCATTCTATTAATTTTTTTATATTTGATTTAAATATTCTATAAGATTGAAACTATATGGGGTGGGGGATATATTGTTAAATATTAATGCTATTTTTTGGGTAATTTTTTTTTTCAAATTTCATAAAAATAACTTCTTGTAGAATCTATATTACATTGGTAGATCTTAGGATTTATTTAATATATTTTTTTCGAAATTAATTTTGAAATAGAGTAAAAATATTTTAATCACCTAAAAACATTTCTTTGAATTTTTTAAGAGCTTTAAATGATGTTCAAAACCATTTATTCTGGGTTTTGATTTGTGTGGAAGAATTTTATTTTGAAAATAATGTAGTGTTTTAAAATATTATGTAAATTTATGCTTGTTACTACTACCTCATTGATATATTTATCAGATGAAATTATGGCGTTGCATGATGTTTTTTTACATATTTTTGAAAACATTTTTGAAACAACAAGTATTATCATGCATCTTTTCAAAGAATATTTTATATATACGAAAATTTTAGGTTGTGGATAACTAAGAAAATATTTACATGATATGAATTTTTTAATGGATATTTTTGAAAAGTAAATTATTTTGAGATTTCTTTTGACCCTTTAAACTTATTATGATATATTTAATTTAAAAATATTTCTGGATATAAAACAATTTTAAAATTCTTCTTCAACCCTGAAGTTCATCATTGGGGACATTGCTGGGTTTTATGTGTGGATAAGGGGTCTCCATTTTGTACTAAACTATATTTCATGAAATGAACTTCAAAATACCATAAATGTTTTTCGAATTGAATGTGTTTGTGTTGTGGATTTCATACATAGTGGTTAACCCCCTGAAAATTTAGATTTTTTCCTACTACATTGATATGGTCAATATTTCTTATTTCTCCATAGATTTATTTGAGTTATAAATTTTCTATCTTTATATTTAAAACATATTTATTTTGTAAATTTTTTGGAGTAAAATTTATAATCTTAATTTAATTTGAACATCATTATTTGATATAGACTAATAATCATTACATACTAATGGACTAAAAATAAAATCCTAATCCTTGTTGAGAATTTTTAATTATATATTAAAAAAATTTGATGAGTTAGTGGTACTTTTTTGTTAACTATTAAAATCAATCTTGCATTAGTTTTTTCTAAATATTCCGTATTCCAAATTATGTGTGTTGTTTCACATAGGAACACATTTATGTTTTCCAAAATAACTAAATAAAGAGTTAATTTACCTTATATATATATATTTTTTAAATTTTATCATCTTTTTCAAAAAAGGAATTTTTTTCGATAACTATTTACTTTGGAGATTGAAATAATCCATTTAAAAAATTCCATTTTTATTGGAAGTAAAATTAGTCCATTTTTCATTATTAATTTCCATTCGTTGAGTATGTTTAACTAATTTTCTGTGACTAACAATGTTTTGAGTGTGGATGAATATGACGAGGCTTTATTTAGATACCTATTTTACATATCTTTATGCATAAATTTTGATGGTTTTGTGTCTTAAGTGTGCTTTTAATGCATAATTTTAGAATATCTATCATTTTTTGATCAAAATTTAATTATTTTAATATTTTTATGAAAAAGTTTGTTTTTGGTGATAAATTGATCAAATAATATTTTCTTTTTACATTTAGTATATTTTAAGATTTATTATTTTATTTAAATATGGTGGAAAATTTATTAAAATATCATTTTTAGGAAATTTTAAATATTTTCAGGTCTTGGAATTTTTATTTTAAAAATTATGCAATTTTTCATTAATATTTTTTGATGTAATTTTTTTGACCCACTTTTTAATGTGTGAAACCTCAAGGATGAATCTATGGTAGAGTTACATCTTTTATTTATATTTGTTTCATTTTTTATAAATTTAATGTGTTATTGTTTTTTGTGTTTATGATTTTATAAATGTTATATGAAGTTTTTTATGACCTGTTTCAAGAATAAGGTTAAAATTTATCAATTTCATAAAGATTATAATACTTTTAAGTCAGTTACTGAATTTTTTTTCCCTTTTTTGTAAATAATTATCAGATGGGTTTGTGACATTCAAGATTTGTAAAGAGTTTTTTTGGGAAGAGCACAAGACTTTCAAAATCCTACATTTTTCTTTTTACTATGTTTCTTAGAATAATTTTTGAAAAATATCATAGGACACTTTAAAATAAGAAAATATATATAAGAAACCTTAATATTGTAAGAAATAAATTTTTATAAGAAAATTTCTAATCCCATAATATATGGGGCATTCTCTTAAGATTTCAATCCAATATAAGAAGAGATTTTTTAATATGTCTCTACACCATCATAAGAAATATCCCACTTCTATATTATAAAATTATCATTAAGAAGATGGAATTGAACTGAGATTTTGAAAAATTCATGTTTTGAGATCGAGAACCAAGTTTTGATGCACTGAGATTAAGGAGGTATCTCTATCCAAACATCATCAAAACATAAAAAATGCTATGGAAATTAAAAAAGGATTATGTTTGGATCTCATAAACTCAAATGAGGATCTCAATTAAGGAATGATCATATGAAACTAATACTGAATGAATAAAAATCATTAATCAAAATAGGGTTGGGTGTGGATAATGATTTGAAACCGAAGTGGTAATGACCCCGACTTTTTAAATGAAGTTTTTTATATGAATAAATGTGATTTATATATTATAATATTTTATACACTTATAAAATAAATAGAAACCAAAGCTTTTTTATCTCACTAATAATTATCATTAAATTAGTAAACTATGAAACCAATTAATATTCCAATCATTACAACTCAAGAAAAAACATAAAATAGAAAATTTAAAATGGGAAAATTAGGATCTCCCTAATCTATTAGAATCATCTCCCCCATTAAAAATTATATAGAAATTAAAAAAAATACCAGTTAACTAATCAAAATCTTATGAAATGAAAATTTAACCTTAGGGATAAATTGAAGTAAATTTTTAATGAAATAATGATGTGGTATTTATATGGTATAAAGGGAAATGTGAGCATTGGGATTCAACCATTATATGGCCATTAGTAAAATATGACAATTGGTCAATATGACTGTTGGTTAAAATGACCATTAAAAACTATACCATTGCTTTATAATTTTTCCATTATAGTGTTTAATAGTAGTAATGATAATGGTTAATTGATACACAAAGGAGAATTGATGAACTCTACTTGTAGATTTATGCCGTTTCATGATCAGTTGTTGTAACTTGGGAGGGTGGTATCATCATTGGGGTTTTCTCTTAAACAACAACAAGATAAACTTCAATAATTGAAGCTTTAATTAAATCTTTGATGGAATATATTCAAGTTAGTGAATATTATCAATTGTTTGATGTTAGCTGAGCCACCGCACGAAACTTCCACCATCGCACACCTTACCCTTATGGTGTATACATGTGCAATAAGGTGTTATGTGTCCAGAACTTAGTAACTTAATGTATAAATTAATTTTTATAAATAAAGTTTTTATTCCTTCGATTCCTATAAAGATTATTTTTTATTAATAAAATATACATTTAATTGAGATGAATTTTCTAATTTAGTTTTTCGATGAAAATAAAACATAATTATATTTTTCAAGAAACTATATAAAATTTTATAATAAACTCAATTATTCTGAATAATAGTTTTTGAATCAAATAGTAATTTTAAAAACTCTAACCTAAATATAAATTATAAATTAATTATATAATGACATAGATTTTTTTATAAGTGTCAAAAATTTCATTTTTTTAAAAACTTCAATTTTTAAATAAATAATGTTTTTTATATTTAAAAGTTAAAATGACCATTTTTAGAGAATTATTAAAAAAATAAATTTTATTTCTTAAATCATCTTATGTAAATTAGATAGGGTTAATATTTGAGACTTTTCAAAAATACCTTATTTTTTGATGAATAGTAAAAAACACAGTTTTGGGTGTTCAATATATTTTGTGAATTCATAATTATGTCATAATGATTTAATAATTAACTAAACAAAAAAAATCGCCTTAAATATGTTATTTTTTATTAATCTGTATTTTAATAGATTTTAATCAATTTCCAAATCTATATGTGAATCTCCAAAGTATAAAATGAAAAATTTTGGTTTTTAAAACATTTCTTTATAGAATATTTATTTTTCCATGAAAAAAGAAGTATTTTTTTTTTCAGTTATGGTAGATTAAAATATTATAAATTGTGACCCAAATGTCCAAAACCATGATAAAATACCCTAGGTAAGACTATGGTTTTTTCATTTTCTCAAACCCATATTTCCAAGACCTATATTTAGAAATTATTAAACAATTCCTCCACTTTTTATATAAATACCCACCCATTTCACCCTCCCCCTTCACTACCAATCCATACTCTATTAACTTATAGTAATTTTACCTCCTATGTATTCCACCCATGGTGTACTCAATCCCCCAACATTCCATCCTCAAATTTTTGGAACAAATCTTCATGGTAAGTGAAATCTCCAATTCTCTTTCCATTAAAGTTCAATTTTTTTTTTGTGGTATGTCTTCTAATTGAAAAATAATTTCTTTCTATCCAATTTATATCATTATATTACTGTAATTTTAGTCTTTTATCAATTTATTACCTTCTTTCTACCACATTTACCCTTTTCCAAAACCTTGTATTATACCCTCCATGCTGTTGAATTCACTTATCAAATTTCTGTCTTTTTCATGAGAAATTATCCTTTACTTTTTATTTGATTACCCAAAACCATTTTATTTTTAGTGGGTATTCAAAAATATATAAACATGAGTTTTTATTCAAGTATTTATATATATGAAACTCTCTTTTCTTTTTTTGTGTGTTAAAAATGACCTAATGATCATGTCTTCAAGCTCTTTTGTATGATAAGATTTTGATAAGAAACCGATTGTTTATTATCCATGGGTTATTAATGAAATAATTTATTACGATCTATGTGGATCACATGAAATTAATAAATATGAAGGGTGTGTCCTAATAGATCTCCAATGCAATGGGTAATATATTTTATCTCTAGAGATGTCATGTTTTACAATACCTTGGTGAATAACCTTGATAATGTTCATTTATGACACCTTGGTGATAAACATTGGTGATATGCTTATTAATGTATCATTTAAATGTTTTAGACACATCTATGTGTTATAATTCATTTATTATTATTATTATTATTATTATTATATGTCTCTTTATCATGACTTATCTTTATACCTCATATTCATATTGATATGTTCCAAGATCACATGCTATATGTCTCTCTTGCTTATTCCATCACTAGGCTTCGTGATCAACCCATTCCATTGACGCATGTCCCCAGGATATTATATTCATTAAAAATAACCTATAGTTAACCCATTAAAATGTATTTCAAGTGGTTTTAAAATATTTTTTATGTTTTAAGGAATTATTCACCTTATTTTGAAGAAACATAACTGTAAAATATACTATGTTTGTACCAGGTAATGAAAAGATATATAATAAAAAGGTGGGGTAAAATAATTGGTATCAAAGGATGGTTCATTTATTTCTATAAATTAGGACTTGGAAACCTTAGGAGGAACTCTAGGGAAAAGTATAGATATAGGGAAACATTCTATTTTTTTTGTAAGTATTAAGTAAGTGGTTTCCAAAAAATACATCTCATTATGGATACTATAAGTGGATATGGATATGGAATATATATATCTAGTGGAAAAACCTAAAAACACTACTTTGAGCTAGAATTTAATGAGAAGTAGTGCATGATAACGTGCCTTGCTTCACACCATGTTTGACACTCTTAAGGGACATGTTTGGTTAATAACATTCTTTTTATGTGCCATTATGAAGGATATATAGAAAATTTATTTCTTATTAGAGTAGATTAAAAAAATATTTAAGTATGATGTTTTAAGACTTAAAATATCTTTACAATTATAACATTCATATAAGTAATATTTTTCCCAATATTTTTTTTATTTTATTAGAATTATAGAAAATAAGAAGATCTGAATAAATAATGAGCACAACAGATGATGCACTGGTGGAGTTCCGATAGAAGATGGAATGGAAAACATTCTATGGATGATGAATCAACTAAGTTGAGTTATGAACAATAACTTGAATCAGATTGAGACACTCTATGTACCTTAGAGGAATATCTTTATTTTGATTCCTTTGTGAATCATCAAGCACCTTATTTTAGTGGATTTATGAACCCATTGATTTCAAAAAAATGGATAGGATCTATAAGAAATATATTTTCTATACTCCACTGTTTTGAGAAAGAAAAAGTAGCTTTGGAAGTTTACCACTAAGAAGGATAAGATTATTAGTGGTGGAAAGTGACTAAAAATACGAATCCAAGAAGAGAGATTGATGATTTGAAGTGGTAAAATTTCATGGGAATGTTTTTCAATAAATATTTCCCCTGTTCGATGCTAAAAAAATGAGGAATAAATTCCTAAAACTAATAAAAAAGGAATATGAATCAGTGTGAAGTAATGAGATGAACTTTACAAGACTTTCTAGATACACCTATAGCCTTTTATAGATCCTAAGGTAAAGGTTAATTGATTATTCAGCAGACTGGGTACCCATATGTGGAGGAATATAGAAAATTAAGAATACAATAGCTATGAAGATATAGTGCAGTGTGCTATGAATGTTGAATTAGATTTTGGAGAGATGTAGTGGTCACATAGATTGAATGAAAAGAAGAGATCAATAGAGATAGACTCAAGGAAGAATTCCCATCATGGAAGAGGAGAAAATAAAGTAAAATTTACCACGTGCAAAAAATGTGGGATGAATCATTTTTGGAACTTCTTCCTTGGGAGTGTAAAGTGATCATATTGCAGAATAGGTGGGCATATTGCTAGTAAATATCATGGAGGGGTGATTGCTCAACTTATATACACTAATGACAAAGAGAAGATGGTGTAGGCCAAGACAAAATTTCAAAGATTCAAGTGTGTAAATCTTTGAAACTTTTCCATTATATTTTCAAATTAGGAGATAATGGATGAAAACCACCATCAACCTCAACATAGGAAAAGTGATAAAGTTTTAGTATTTTCTGTCCTGAAGACTGAAATGGAGGATATAAATGATGTCATCGTAGGTGCACTTGTTTTTCTATCAAAGCTAGAAAGTAATTCATTTGATTCTGGTTCTATGATTTCCTTTATTTCATTCAAGTTTGAAAAGAATATAGAATCAACCCTTGAGCTACTGGAAGTAAAGTTAACAATGAATACTCAATGAGGGATTATCCTAGAAAAAAGTGTATAGAAACTATAGTATTAAATTTGGAGAGTAAAATCTGATTTCAAATATAGTATTCATTCTCATGGTAGAATCCGACACTATACTAGGGATGGACTAACACCGAAAGTATAATTCTATGATCAACTATAGAAGAAAGTAAATGTCAGTTACCTTGAAAGGATAACCTATAGTCATTTTCAAAGGATATATATACCTACTTGATCTTTGTCTGGAAGCACCTCCCACATCCTTTTTTATGGATATAATTTATGAATATGGAGAAGGAAATAAAAGTGTAAAGATAGATAATGTCCCCATTGTTCAGGAATAAATTGATGTATTTTCTAAAGAGTTACCTAGAACTCACCTAAAATAGAGGTCGAGTTATCCATTGAACTCATATCTAGATCCAAGCCTATATAGAAGTCCACAAATAGAATGGAAAATAGGAAGTTATATAAATTAAATAAACATCATTAAGAGATTTTAAAAAAAGGATTTATCCAACCAAGTGTATCTCCTTGGGGATCACCTATTCTCTTTATAAAGAAGAAAGAAGAATCAATGTAGTTATGAATTGATTAGAGAGATATTAATAGGATCACAATAAATAAAAAGTATCCATACCCAAGAATTGATGATTTATTTGATTAGATTCATAAGGATCAATTCTTCTCGAAGATTGATATCTGATCTGGGAATCATCATTGAGGGTGGAGAAAGAAGATATTCCTAATACTACCTTGCATAAAATATATGGGAATTACGAGTTTGTTATTATGACTTTTGGATTGAATAATTTTCCTTATATATTTATGGATTTGATGGATAGAGTCTTTAGGGACTACCTTGATAAATTTTTGCTAGTTTTTATAGATGATATGATGATATACCCCAAAATTGACAAGGAGTATGAGGATCGTCTAAGGGTCATATTAGGAAATTTGTGTAAGGATAATCTATTTGGAAAATTCAGAAAATTTTAATTAGGATTACAACAAGTTACATTCTTGGGGAACATTATAACCAATAAAGGAATCTAAGTTGACTATGTGAAAAAAAGGATGTAGAGGAGTGGCCTCATCTTACAATGGTAACATAGATTTATAATTTTCTTAGTTTATCAGAATATTTTAGGAGATTTGGGAAAACATTTCATAACTTTATAATCCACTAACCAAGTTATCTCAAAGGGGGATAAGTTCACCTATAAAATAGAGTGTGAAGAAAGTTTTCCATTATTGAATAAGAGATTGTTTATTAAACCTATGTTAACTCCACAATATATTTGAGAAGTATTAATTATTTAAATTTCTTCATCTCTAAAATGGATTGGAGGTTTCCTCATAAAAAATGATATGGTGATTTCTTATACATCTCAAATATTAAAGCCTCATGAGCAGAACTATCCAACACATGAATTAGAGATAGTTACAGTTGTTTTTGATTAAAGATATTGAGACACTATCTTTATGGGGAGAAATATGGTATATACATAGACCACTAAATATTGAAGTATACTTTCACACAAAAGTAATTGAACATGTGATAGAGGAGATTTTTAGAACTTCTTAAAGACTAGGATTGTTCAATTCATTATCACCATAGTAGAGAAAAAAAATTCGTTGATGCATTAAATTGGAAGGACCCTATTATTCTAGAAAATATGACGAATAAAGGAGATCCTTTGATCAAAGGAATAGTAAAATTGGATAGAGAATCATAAGGGAAGGGAAATAATCAAACCTATCACAAATAACTTCTCAACCATCATTACTAGAGAAGATCAAGAAAGATCAAAGAGATAATCCTTTTTTATAATGGAATATAGTGGTTGTAAAGAATTGGATTTTTACTAAGTTCAATATTGGTCAAGAAGCTGTATTTAAATTTTATAGAAGGCTATGTATGCCATCCATCCATGATATAAATAATCAGCTGATGGATGAACTCATAGACCTACATTCTCTATACACCAAAGAAACAATAAAATGTATATAAACTTTCATAATCATTATTGGTGTGACAATATGAAAAGGGAGATTGTAAAAAACATTGAAATGTGATTCTTGTGTTAGTAAGTGAATGTGGATTAAAAAATTTATAAAGGGGTACTGAAACCACAACCCATACTATAACGAACCAAAATTTTTGAATGATAATTTTTTCATAATGATGTGTGTTTTATACACAAAAAAATATATCTCTTTATTAATGAAGGGAAATGTGGCCATATGGTTTTGAGTGATATATGAATTTAGTTCAATTATGACCATTTTTCAGTATGATCATTGGGAACCACACTATTTATAATAATTTTAATGTTATAATTAGTGTTTATAAGTAGAAATGAAAAAGGATAATTAATGAAGAAAGAAGGGTCGATGGCCTCAACTAGTAGAGTCATTTTGTTTGAATCGCATTTTTCAAATCTTGTGAAGGAGGTAGAATCACTAGGATTTTCTCTTGACCGAGACCAATATGATCTTTAGCATTTTATGTTTAAATGAAATTGCATACAGGATAAGTTCAAGTTAGTGGAAATTACCACTCGGGTGAGGTTATCTAAGCCATCTGAAGAATCTATCACCATTGCACACCTGAACCTTAGGTCGTATGTGGGTGTATTAAGTTATTATGTTATAAGACCTTATTTACTTAACGTGTAATCCTTTTGTATAGATTAAATTTTCATTCCATCACTTCTGTGTTAAGAATAATTGTTTCTTTATAAAATTATGATGGAATTTGATAAATTGATTTTTTCGTTAGAAATTGTACTTTCCAGAAAAGAAATAAATATTATAATGAACTAATATATTATGAATAAAAATTATTTTAATGAAATAGTATGGTTTAAACATGTATATTTAAATAGAAATGATAGAATAATTTTTTTTCAAGCGTAATAAATTTTACCATGCATTTTCTATCTCCTATTATTTTTAATAAATATGTATTTTTATATTGAAAATTAAAATTTATAATAATTATATAATTATTATGATAAATAAACATAGTTTTTGAAATTAAAATGTTGAAATTTGGTTAGGGTGAATTTATGAAAATTTTCTAAAATGTTTTGTTTTTCTATGAATAGTAGAAATATAAATATGAGTTTTCGAAAAGTTTAATGTATTCATAATTATTTCATTATGATGTAATAATTAGTTTACCAAAATCCACGAATAAAAAAATATAATTTTATTAATATAAACTAATATAATATATTTTAAGAAATTTTTAAAAAAGATAATTTACTTTCTAAATTATAAAATGGGAACTTTAACTTTAAAATATAATTTTGTAAAAACATTAAATTCTCTTTCCAAAATAAGTAATATAAAATTTTGGTCAACTTTTTTGGATTAAAATAATATAAACGGTGATCCAATTGTCTAATACCATGGTAAAATACCCTGGGAAGACGCATGGTTTTTTAATAACACTACCTTGGTGTCCAATGCCTTTATTTGGGAATTCATAAAGAAACAATCCTCTTTTTCTATAAATAACCACCCATTTATCTATTTAATTTAACTTAAAATTCATCATACATGAATATATGATATTTTTACTTCCCAATGTGTCCTATTAAGGTTTCTTCAAGCCCCCCAGGTCCCATTCTTTGAGTTTTAGTTGTTACTCTTCAAGGTAAAGGAAATCTCAACTTCTATTTTCCTTTCATGTTACATTTTTATGTGGTATATATTTGAAATTTATGGACTATGTTTATATATCAATTTTATTATATGAATTTACTGTATTAATAGTATTTTATAAATGTTATACTTTTATAATCATTCTTGTTGATGTCTTCTAAAAGCATGTTTCATACCCGTTATGCTGTAAAATTTTCTTCACAAATTTTCTCTCTTTTTATCAACAAATTCTCTTATTGTATTTTTTAATACCCAAATATATTTCGTTTCTATGGGAATTTAACTATATGTAAAAATTATATATTTTAATCTGGGATTAACATACATTAAACCATGTCTTTTATTATTTTTTTTAAAAAAATGATATGATTTTTATATGAAACCAGTTAATTTTATTCATCATGGTTTATTTGTGAAATATTTTATTATGATCTATGTTTATCAAATTAATTAATAAATATTAATGGTTCACCCTAATAGTTCTCCAATGCATTGGGTAAATAATTTAATCCCAATAGATGACATGCTTTATGATACCTTGGTGGATAACCTTGGCAATTTTTATTAAACCTCAGTAATAAACCATGGTGATATGATTATGAATGACTCAATTAAATGTTTTAGAAACATTTACATGTTATTTTTACTATTATATTTCTCTTTCGACTTTTATCACGCCTTTATGACAGTCTTTAAGTTCTTATCAATAATTCTCATGATCAATTGTAAATTGTTTCCCTTACTTTCCCTTAATGGGAATTATGATCACCCTTTCCTTTGATGTATGTCACCAAGTTATGATATGTAATAATTACACTTATGATGAACCTATTAATAATAATATAATGTGTATTAGAATAATATTTTATGTTTTTATGTATTATATATGTTTTTTTTTCAAGAAACTAAACTTAAAAATATTATTTGTTTCGTACAATGTAATGAAAAGTTTATATAATAAAAAGGTGGCATCCCATAGTTGGTATCAAAGTATAGTTTAGTTATTTATGAAAATTAGGATTTAAAACCCTATGAAGAAACATAGAGAAAATATAAATATAGGAAAAGATCTTGGTATTTTTGTAGAGTATTAAGTAAGTGGTTTCCAAAGAAATAAATCCATGTATGGATATGAAAAAGTATATGTGGTTCAGAAAGAGATGTACCTAGGGGTTACTACTGTAAAAATATATGTTGGTCCTGAATCGGTGTATCCTAGTAAATGAAAACATTCCCTTCTACACACCTAGTTTGACACTCCTAGGGTATATGTTTGGTTAATCATAATATTTTTATGAACCGTTATGAAGGATTTATAGAAAATGTAAATGTTGTTAAGGAATAACATATTTAAGCAAGATATTTTACGACATGAAAATCCTTTAGAAATATAATATTATTAAATGAAACATGTTTCTATCTAAGGTTTTATTCTTTAGAAAATGTATAGAAATTGGATAAACGGCATAAATGGTGAGTGCAATGGACCAAGCATTGACGACCTTTCGATGAAAGTAAAAATTGAAAACTTCATGAGAATGATGAATCAACTCACTCGAGTTATGAGAAATAACTTGAATAAAGTTGAGATACTAGATTATTCTCAAATAGAACAACTTTATGTTGATTCCTTTATGCATCAACGACCACCTTATTTCAATGAATCTATTGACCCATTGACTGTTGTACAATGGATAAGCTCTATTGAAATAATATTTTCTTTACTCCATTTCTTGGAACAAGATAAAGTCACCTTGGTTTTGTATCGGTTAGAGGGAGAAGATGATCATTGGTGGACACTAGTTAAAAACACGAATAAAAGTATGGATATTGAATCTATGGAGTTGTAATAGTTCAAGGGAAATTTTTTTAAAAAATATTTCCCCCGTTCAATGCAAACAAAAATGGAGAAGGAATTATAGAGATGAAGTATAGGGAAAATTATTATGTGGGATTCTATGAGATGAACTTCACAATAAGTTCACGTGACACCTAGATTTTTCATGGATCCTAATGGGAAGGTTGATAGATTCTTCAGTGGACTAATACCCCATATACAAAAGAATATAGCCAACCAAGACTATGGAAACTATGATGAGATCATGAGGAGTGCTATGAAAGTTGGACTGGAGTTTGGGGAGATGCAATAGTCCCATAGATTGAGTGAAAAGAATAAATATTTAGATCCATACATGGGGTGGATATTTGATCAAGGAAGAGGAGGAATTAAATCAAAACTTACCACTTACCAAAAATGTGGGAAGAAGCATTTGATTAATTTCTTACTCAAGAGTTGGAAATGTTATGAATGTGGAAGAGATGGACATATTTATTGGAACTTTCATATTGTGGTGAATCCTAAATTTCTCAACACTAATGAAAATGGGAAGATGGTGCAGGCCCAACCTGAATTTCAATGCTTTAAGTGTAGAGAACTTGGTCACTTCTCAAGTCCCTATCCAAATATGGAGACAGTGGAGGGGAATCTTGACCAACCTCAACAAAGGCCAAGGGATCGAGGTTACGCTTTCTATATCAAAATGGATAAATTTAAAGTACCAATGATGTGGTGGTAGGTACTATCATTGTTCTATCAAATATTTAAAGTACTTTGTTTGATTTTGGTTCAACGAATTCCTTTACTTCCTCTAACTTTGAGAAGAATATAGAATCAACACATGAACATTTAGAAGTACAGTTATCTATCAAGACTCCTAGGGAGATTATCCAAGCATTAATAGTGTATAGAAACTATAGTATTTACTTTGTAAAGAAAAATCACATTGAAAATATGTTATTCATTTCCAGACTGGAATTCAACATTATTCTAGGGATTTAGTAGCTATCAATGTATAAAGCTAATATTAACTTCAGAAGAAAGGAAATATTATTAGTCTTGAATGGAAAACCTACAGTTATTTTTAAATGATAGATATCTTGACTGAATATTTTCCTAGAAGCACCACCCGTTGGCTTATTTATGAAAATGATCAGTGATGATGAAGAAGGAAATTAAAGTATATTAATAGAAAATGTTCCCTTCATTTAGGAAAACATTGATGTATTTCCTAAGGAGTTACCTAGACCTCCCCTAGAAAGAGATGCATAGTTCTCTATTGAACTCATCCTTGGATCTAAGACAATATCAAAGACCCCATATAGAATGAAACATGTGGAGTTGTAGTAATTAAAGAAACAACTCCAAGATCACAGGGAGAATGGGTTTATATTTCCAGGTGTTTCTTATTTGAGATCATTTGTTCTCTTTGTGAAGTAGAAGGATGGATAAATGAAGGTATATTTTTATTATAAAAAACATAAAGGGATCACAGTGAAGAATAGTTACCCTCTCCCAATGATTGATGATTTATTTGACATCTTTGTTGGGATTAATTTTTCACAAAGATTGATCTTTGATCTAGTTATCAAGAATTGAGGGTGAAGAATGAAGATATTCCAAAGAACACATTTGGATAAAGATATGGGAATTATATGTTTGTTTTTATTCCCTTTATCTTGAATAATATTCCTTATATTTTTATGTATTTGATGAATATAGTATTTAATGACTACCTTGATAACTTTGTAGTAGTTTTTACTGATGATATTCTAATATATTCCAAAAGTCATGACGAGTATGAGGATCATCTAAGGGTTATATTAAAAACTCTATGGAAGGAGAGGTTATTTGGAAAGTTTTGAAAATTTGAATTTTTATTAGAATAATTTGCTTTATTGGGGAATATTGTTACCAATAAAGGTATCTCAGTTGACCCTACTATGAAAAAGGTTGGAGAAGAGTGGCCACATCCTATAATAATAACTGATATTTGTAGTTTCCTTTGATTAATGGGATATTATCGGAGGTTTGTGAAAATATTTCATGACTTTATATTCCAATAACCTTGTTTACTCGAAAAGGGGTCATGTTTTTATGGAAAAATGAGTGTGGAGAAAATTTCCAAGAGCTGAAGAAGATATTGGTTACTAAACCTGTGTTAACTCAACCCACTACTAGAGAAGGATTAATTATTTTTAGAGATGAATCTTTTAAAGGATTTTGGTGCATCCTTATGAAAAATGAAAATGTTATTGCTTACGAATCTCAAAAATTGAAACCTCATTAGCATAACTATCCTACATATGACCTGGATCTGGCTGTGGTTTTTTTCTCTAAAGATATGAAGGCACTATCTTTATGGGGAGGAATATGATATACACACAGACAAACAATGTTTTAAGTATATTTTTACACCAAAGGAATTGTACATGAAATAAAGGAGATGTTTGGAACCTCTTAAAGAATATGATTGTCCAATTAATTATCACCCTAGTATAGAAAAAAAAGTCACTGATTCATTAAGTAGGAAAGAACCTATTATATTGGTAATGATGAGGATTCATGGATATCCTTCTATAAATGACCTAGAAATACTAGACTTGGGAATCAAAAGTAAAGGGATATCATCAATACTATCCCAAATAATTTATCAACAATAATTAATAGAGAAGATCAAGATACGTCAAAGAGAAGATCCTTTTTTACAGAAGAAGTTATAGGCTACGAAGAATGAGAAGTTTCCTGTGTTCAATATTGATCAAGAAGGTTTAATGATATTTTACACAAGGATATGTGTTCCATCTATTAAAAAAAATAAATGAGTTCATGGATTAATCTCATATCTATACTTACTCTATACATCCTGTGATCATGAAATTGTATAGTGACCTTCATGATCATTATTGATGGGATAACATGAAAAGGGATATTACTGACTACATTAAATGGTGCATAGTGTGTCAAAATGTGAAGAAAGAGTGAAAATTTCTGAATGGGTGTTACAACCACTACCCATACTAGGATGGAAGTGGGATAATATCACTATGGATATTTTTGTTGGTCTCCCAGAAACAACAAAATGAAATAATGCAATATGATTTATAGTGGACCATCTAACCAAGAATGACTATTTTATCTCTATTCAGGAAGATTTCTCTCTTGACAAACCTATCGAGATATATGTAATGGAAGTGGTGATTTTTAATAGAGTTACACTTTATATCATTTATGATCATTTTATAAGGCTCACATCAAAATTTTGGATAAGTATTCATCATGATATAAATACTAAATTGAATTTCAATATGACATATCACCCCTAAATTGTTGGAAAATATAAAAGGACTATTTAGACACTAGAGTGCATACTGAGAACATGATTAGTGAAATTTAAAGGTGGGCAGGATCAACACCTCCCATTAGTTGAGTTCTCATAAAATAATTACTTCCATTAAAGTATTGTAATAAAACCCTATGAAGATCTATATGGTAAGTGATGTAGAAATCCTACTTGTTGGGATGAAGCTGTCAAGAGAAAGCTTCTTGGGCCTCATCTTGTGTAAGAGATGATAGAAAAGGTTCATGCCATCCAAAAAACATAAAGGCTATTCAAAGTCAGCAGCAGAGTTATGATGAAAACCATAAAATGTGATTGGAGTTTGATATTGGCGACAAATCATTTATTAGAATTTCACCTTGGAAGAGATTTATGTGGTTTTTGAAGAAAGTAAAGATTAACCCTAGGTACATTGTCCCATATGAAATCCTTTATCGTATAGAAGTAGTAGCCTATCCGTTTTTAGTTCCACCAAATTTAGCTCATGTTTATGATATATTCCATGTATATATCTTGAGGAAGTACATACCTAACCCTTTACATGTACAGAATCTTGAGTTGGTCCGACTGGAATAGGAGCTCTATTATGAGTATCCACTGTTGGAGATCTTGGATTATAGAGACAAGTTTCTATGCAAAAAGGATACCCACCTCAACAAAATGTTTTGGAGGAAGCACAAATATGAATAAGTTACGTGGGAACTAGAGGAAACCATGAGGTAGAAGTACCCACACCTTTTCTCACCCTTGGGAATGAGATGGAATTTTAGGGATGACATTTCTTAAGGGGGAAGAGTGTAACA
Source organism: Viscum album (assembly GCA_963277665.1). NCBI lineage: Eukaryota > Viridiplantae > Streptophyta > Magnoliopsida > Santalales > Viscaceae > Viscum > Viscum album. The sequence goes on along the minus strand of OY728121.1, from coordinate 1,764,228,565 downwards.
ATATGAAATTTTTGAATGATAGTTGTTTTCTAAAGATGTGTGTTTTATACACAAAAAAATTATATCTATTTATTAATTATGGGAAATTTGACCATCTAGTTTCAACCATTATATGACCATAGGTCAATTATGACAATTAGAAAATATTATTATTGGGAACTATAATATTGATAATAACATTAATATTATAATTAATGCTTATAATTAGAAATAAAAAAGGACAATTAATTAAGAAAGAAGAGCCGATGGCCTCAAATAGCAGAGTCGTTCAGTTTGAAGCCCATTTTTCAGAGCTTGGGATAAAGTTAACGTCACTAGGATTCTCTCTTGACCAAGACCAATACGAGCTTAAACATTTTAATCTTTAATAAAATCACCTACTAGAGAAGTTCAAGTTATTGTAAATTACCACTTGGGGGAGGTTATCCAAGAGTCCCCAAGAATCTATCACCATCACACACCTTACTATTAGGTTCAATGTGGATGTAATAAGAGGTCATGCGTTGATAACCTAGTTACTTTTAGTGCAATTCTTTTGCATAAATAAAATTTTTATTCCATCATTTCCATTTTAAGAATAATTTTTGCCTAATAAAATTAAGGTGGAATTTTATAAATTGATTTTTCAGTCAGAAATTGTACTATCCAGAAAAGAAATAAATATTATAATAAACTAATATACAATGAATAATAGTTATTTTAATGAAATATAATGGTTAAAACACGCATATTTAAATATAAATGATAAAAAATATATTTTTCAATTGTGATAAATTTTACTACGCATTTTCTATCCACTATTATTTTTAATAATTCATGTTTTTTATATTTAAATATTATATTTCTCATACTTATAGAATTATTATGATAAATTGACATTATTTTTGAAATTATCATGTCAAAATTATGTTAGGTTGAATTTATGAGATCTTTCTAAAATGTTTTGTTTTTTAGTGAATAATAAAAATTTTGTTTTGAGTTTTTAGTAAGTTTAATAATGTAATAATTATGTAATAATTATTTGATAATTATTTGAACATTATAAATTACTCAATTTTTTTTCTTATTAATATCAACTATTATAATAGATTTTAATTATTTTTTTAAAATATAATTTACTTTACAAATTCTAAAATAGAAAATTTAGCTTTAAAATTTTATTTTTTGAAAAACTTAGTTTCCCTTAAGAAAATAAGTAATAAAAAGTTATGGTTGACTATTTTGGATTGAAATAAGATAATATTTATCTCAAGTGTTCAATACCATGGGAAAATACCATGGGAAAGCCCAAGGGTTTTCAATTTCCACTACCTATGTGTCTAAGGCCTTTATTTGTAAATAAATAAACAAATACTCATCTTTTTCTATAAATAACCAACAATTTATCCATTTAAATTCAATTAACATTTACATTACATGAATATATGATATTTTTACCTCTTTAGGAGTCATTCCAATGTGACCTCAAGACCCCAAGTTCTCAATATTCTAGTTTTAGGAGTTACTCTTCAATGTAAGGGAAATCTCAACTTCTCTTTTCCTTTCAAGTTCCCATTTTTATTGGAATGTATTTAAAATTTCCAAACTATATTCTTATATTAATTTTATTATATCCATTTAATGTATTAATATTATTTTATTCTTTGGATACCCCTTTCCCTTCTCTTTTTAATGTTTTCCAAAACCAAGTTTCATACCCGTTATGTTGGAGAATTTTCTTCTCTAAATTTCTCTCCTTTTATCAAGAAATTGTCATATTTTCTCTTGGGAATACCCAAAAAACTTTCTTTTCCCTGTATATTAAACTATTTTAAAAAATTATATATTTTATTTTGGGATTAAAATACATGAAACTGGCCTATTTTTCTTTGGTGAATAATGACATAAAGATCTTGTCTTTAAACACTTTAAAAAACACCATGATTTTGATATAAAACCCATTTATTTTATTATCCATGGGACATTTATGAAATATTTTATTATGATATATGTGGTTCAAAAAAATTAATACATATTAAGGGTTTTACTGTATAACTCTCTAATTCATTGGGTGAATAATTTAATCTCTAGAGATGACATGATTTTCGATACCTTGGTGAATAACCGTGGTAAATTTTATGACACCTTAGTGATAAAACATGGTGATGTTATTATGAGTTAATAATTTTAATGTTGTATCCAAATTTACATGTTATGATAAATTTTATTATTAATATTATATGTCACTTTATCCTTTTCTCATTCCTTTACAATATTCTTTATGTTCTTATCGATAATTATCACGATCACCTGTAAACAATTTCCATTGGTTTCCATTACTGGTCCTTTTGATCACCCTTTCCTTGAATGTATGTCCCTAGATTATGAGATGAAGTAATTGTAATTAGTATGAACCTATTTTGAAGCCTTTAAATTATGTTAGAAGAAATTTTTATGTTTTCATGTATTATGTACATTTTTTTCCAAGAAACTAAACTTTAAAAGATCCTTTGTTTTTTACAATGTAATGAAAATTTTATGTAAGAAAAACGTAGGATTATATAAATTCCAACATGGAAGTGGGAATATATCACAATGTAATTTATCACTAGTATCTTATGAAAATACGAAGGAGATAATGTTATATGAGTTATAGTGGATCGACTCACAAAGACTTCCCATTCCATTGTTATTCCGAAATATTTATCTCTAGACCAACTTTCTAATATATATGTAAAGGAAGTGGTGAGGTTGAATGAGGTGAAATTTTATACCATTTTTTATCATGATACAAGGTTCACATATAAATTCTAGATATGTATTTAATATGATTTTAATACTATATTTAATTTTAGTTCGACATATCACCCCTAAACTGCTGGTCAATCTGAAAGGACTATTAAGGAAATTGAGGAGATGAAGAGAACATGCTCAATGATATTTATAGGTGGATGGGATAAATACCTCCCATTAGTTGATTTCCCATACAAAAATATCTTCCACTATAGTATTCATATGGGTCCATATGAAACTATATATTGGAAGTGACGTAGAACCCCTACTTATTGGGATGAAGTTGGTGAAAATAAATTTATTAGGCCCGATATTGTAAAAGAGAAGATAGAAATGGTTCATTTCATCCAAAAACATATAAAGGATCCTTATAATTGACATAAGAGATACTATGATAATCATTTATGGGTCTTGGAGTTTGATTTTGGAGAAATTGTTTTCCTTTAGATATCACTATAGAAGAGAGTCATGCAATTTGGATTGAATGGAAAGATTAGCCATAGGTATATTTTCCCCTTTGAAATCTTTGAATTCATATGACTAGTGGTATATGAAATAACACTTCCACCAAATAATGATCAAGTTCATGAAATATTCCACATATCTCTCTTGAGGAAGTAAATACTTGATCCATCACATGTACTAAATCCATATTTGATACAACTAGAACAAAACCTATCTTATGAGGAGTAGCCAATGGAGATCTTAGACTATAGAGACAAGGTTCTATGCAGAAAGACTAACCACATTGTACAATTTTTGTGGAGGAACCATAAATATGAATAAGAAACCTGTGAACTTAAGGAGATAATGATATTTAATTACACTCACCCTTTCTCAACTGAGAGAATGAGCTGAAATTTCAGAGGGAAAATTTCATAAGGTGGGAAGAATGTAACGACATATAATTTTAAATGATTTTTTTCATGAATAAATGTGTGCTATATAATATACTATTTTAAATGCTAAAAAATAAATAGAAATGATTTTTTTATCTCATTAATAATTATAATTACATTAGTAAGATATGAAACCAATTAAAATGAAAGACATTACAACTCAGAAGATAACATAAAATAGAAAAGCTAAAATTGGAAAATAAAGATCTCCCCAATATAATAGAATCATCACCCCCACTAAAAATGCTATAGAAAAATATATATTAGTAAACCAACAAAATAATAATAAATGAAAATATAACCTTAGGGATAAATTTTAGTGAATTTGGAATAAAATAATGAATTGGTATTTATTGGGTATAAAGGGAAATGTGACCATTGAGATTCGACTCTTATATGACTATTAGTAAATATGGCCATTGGTTAATATGATCATTGGTAAATATTAATACTATAAAATATACCCTTGGTTGATAATATTACCATTATATTTAGTGTTTATAAGTAGTAAAGTCAAAGGATAATTGATACAAAAACTAGAATCAATGTCCTTAACTAATAGACTCATCCCGTTTAAAGCACATTTAGTAGAACATGGGAGGGAGGTATTATCACTGGGGGTTTCCCTTAAAAAATCCCCCACCTAGGTTAAACAAGTGAATTTTGAACGAAATAACCTAAAGGATAAGTTCTAGTTAGTAGAGATTACCACTAGGTCAATGTTAGCAGAACCACCCCATAAAACTACCACCATCGCACACCATACACTTAGTTTGTATATGGGTGAAATAAGGGGTTACACATCCTAACCTTGAAGACATAAATTGTAAATTAATTTTTTTAAATAGATTTTTATTTCATCAATTCCTCTTAAGAATAGTTTTATTAATAAAATATATGTTTAATTAAACTGAGACAGATAATTTGATTTTTAGATGAAAATAAAACATAATTGAATTTTTCTATAAATTATATACAATTTTATAATGAAATAAATCATTATGAATATTATTTATTTTAATCAAATAGTTTTTTAATACAATCTCACCTAAATATTAATGATTAAATAATATTATAATAACCTTGGAAATTTTTTATAATTGTCAGAAATTTCACTGTGCCTTAAAAACTATTATTTTTAAATAAATAAGGATTTTTATATTTAAAAGTTAAAATTTTATTATTTAGAGAATTATTATAGAAAAATAAAAATTATATTTTTAAATCAGAATGTCAAAATATGTTTAGGGTGAATTTATGGGAATTTTATAAAGTAGTTTATTTTTTCCTAAATAATAAAAAAATATAGTTTTTGGTTTTCAAAATATTTTATGACTTCATAATTATGTCACAAGGATATAATAATTAATTAAATAAAAAACATGACCTAAAATATGTTATTTTATTAAAATTTAGAATTTTAGTATATTTCAATCAATTTCTAATACTATTAGTGAATTTCCAAAATATAAAATGGAAAATTTGGTTTTTACAAACATTTATTTGTGGAATATTTACTTTTCTATGCCAATAAAAGTATTAAAAAAGGGTGTTCAGTTCTAGTGGATTAAAATATCATAAAATGTGACCCAAATGTCCAAAAATATGATAAAAAACCATGGGTTATCCAATGGTTTTTTATTTTCCAAAACCTATATTTACAAAACATATATTTAGAAATTATTAAACAATTTCTGTACTTTTACTATAGTTACCGACCAATTTTAACATCCCCCTTCACTCCCAGTACATACTACATGATGTTTTAGTGATTTTACCAGCCAAGGAGTCCCCCAATGTGTCATTAATCTCCCTATGTTTTATCCTCATATTTTAGGAACAAATCTTTAAGGTAAGGGACATACACACTTCTCTTTCAATTCAAGTTCCCTTTTTTATGTGGTATGTCTTATAATTTCAAAAATGAGTTATTTTTGTGAAATTTCTATCATCAAATTACTATAAAAATTACCTTTTTTCAATGGGGGACGTTATTTCTTCATCATTTTACCCTGGTCTAAAACCATGATTTATAGCCGTTATGCTGTGAATTTAATTTTAAGATTTATTCCTTTTACATGATAAATTATCTTTTATTTTTTATTTGAATACATTAACCTCTTTTCATTACAATGGGTATTCAAAAAAATGTAAACATGATTTTTTTATTTTGGGATTTACATATATGAAACACCCATTTATTATTTCGGTTTAAAAATGACGTAATGATCATGTATTTAAACTCTTTTGTATGCAATGATTTTTATTAGAAACCCATTGTTTATTCTCTATTGGTTATTAGTGAAATGATTTATTTTGATCTTTGTTGATCACATGAAATTAATACGTATAAAGGGTGAAACTTGATATCACTCCAATGAATTGGCTAAGGAATTTAATCTATAGAGATTGCATGTTTTTTCATACCTTGGTGAATAACCTTGGTAATTTCCATTTATGAATCCTTAGTGATAAACATTGGTTATTTTTGTAATATCTTGGGGTTTTTAATAATTTAAAGATACTTTTTTTATTTTTAAATTATTTTTTCATCCTGATGTGAATGTCCTTTGAGGTTATGTGGGTATCAGGGGTGTTTGAGACTTGTTTGGAGCCCAAAACCATGATTTTAGGGAAATTAAGGCCAACTGTACTCTTAGTAGAAACCATGTGGGACATAAAACACCATTATTAGAGACTATATAGGAGAGTCTTCATAGTTACTACTAATCATGCAGAACTAGACAATGGGCTTTAGGAGCCTGCATAGTTTCAAGAAACCATGAAGATGGAGGCACACACCTTTGGAGGGAACTGATAATTTTCAGTAGACCCAACATATAGGGTTTTCACATAGTTAGTAAAACCATGTGTAATGACTATGTGAGTAGATCCTTATAAAAATAGAGGGAACATGGTTGGTTCATGGTTTGGCCAACCGTGCAACCAAATAGTTCATCCCTGTAATTTGTTTGGAAAATTACTATTTTTTACTTAAAAATATTATAACCTAAAATTTATTCTCATTTCTTTATCCATTGGTAGTGGATCAAATTTAGAGATATATTTTGAGGAAAATTGATAGATTTTAGTCTTATTCATCTATCCAATCTCAGAATCGATCACTGACAGTCTTGTTCGATTCACACTGGTGAGTAATCCCTTAATTTTGTGCCATTATCTATTTAAATCCATATAGATAGAGTTATTTAGGTTCAAGCTAATATGAAATATTTTTGTGTTCTTCATCAGTTATTTTTTTCTCTCTGCAAATATGTGTTGAATAAAGAGTTGATACTAGATGAAAAATAAACTATGGTCTAATGGTAGGCATTCTATACTTTTCTTGAGTGGTTTGGTGATTTATAGAGCTAGTTTCTATTGCGTTTCCCATCAGACATTGTGGGATATCTTGTAAAATGTATCAAATAATTAAATTAAATTTAATGGAGCCTTTTAGGGATGACCACTATTTATTTGAGACTCGTTATAGTTTTTTTCCCTTTCCAAGGTTACCCATGGGGCTCGCCTTTGAGTTTTCCCTTTTATTTAACACCCATATGGTGAGTTTTTTCTTTCCTAGTTAGAGGAGGACCGTAATGAATTGAATTGAATTGGATTTTTTGTTATGTTATTTATATTACCTACTTTTCCTGTTGAATATTTTTATTGAATGGTTTATATGAATTATATATGAGTGTGTATACTCATTGAATTTGAATGGTTGTAAATTTATGAAATAATGTAATGTGTATTTAAATGGCAGTGGATGTATTTGTTGGTATATCATGGATCTTGATTTCATTTTTATTCCTTGGATGTTTCACCTATGGTTCTTGTTTTATGATAGAAGATACCCTGGATCTATATTCTCCTTAGATGTTGATTCCGTAGGATACCAAGGGAATTTCAACCTATTGGACCTATCTTGCTGAACTAACATTGGAAATTCCTTATGGACATTATCCTTGGGGTCTAATAGTTTCATTATTGTGTTTCCATAAAAATTATCCCGGGACTTGATGAGGATTCACTGGTCTTCTATTCCTTTGATCCATCCTTTTGGGGTCTAAATCTTTTGACTATACAACCCGACTATTGTAAATATGGAATGATTGATTATATGGATCCACCATTATACTTTGTGACACTTCTTGTTATATGGATCAAAAGTGGTTGTTATGATATATAGTTTACTTGATGTGTCCGTGGGTGTTATTATATATTGTGTCTATGACATGTTCATGGTGTGTACTTCCTTTTCCTTTTCTGCTACCTTATTATAGGAGCTTGACTCTTGTTTTGGAGGGAGCCTTATTTGGCTTGATAGTATCACCTTAAATCATTAATTTTTTCATTGTAATTGTACTTGTATTACTGTAATATCCATTATATAACATGTACTCAGCTTTATCTTATATTGGATATCTAGAATTTTTTATAGACACTTTGGGGGGTGACTTACTGGGATTGTGTCTCACACATTGTTCGGGATACTGTTGGGCACCTAGAATGACTATATAGATGCATGTAGGGATTATGGAAATAACCCACTACTCGATGCTTGAATTTGTGCCCTACTTTGAAGACAAGGAGCACAAGATAGAGTTGAGGCTTGTGATGGGATCTATATATAGTAATTTTTTTTTCTTTTTGGTATTTTTGATACATATATTGTGGCATTTCCTTTATAGCTATTTTTTATTCTTTATAAACACATGAAATGATCATCATTATATATGAGATTACTTTTAGAATTATTATTATAAATTCATATTTTGGTTATTTTCTTTTCTCCTGATGTTATAATACTTCTTCAATTATATTTTTATTATTTTTCTGTTATGTTACACTTTGATAAGAGGTCACATTCTCCCCAAAGACACACCCTTGGTGTAACACCTTGAGTTTTTTTGAACCTTTTTTTCCGACTAAATTAATTTTTGATGTTATGAACTATATGATACAATAATTCAAACATTATTTATAGGCTATACCATGTTAATCTTTCTTTACATGCAACTATGACTTGGCCTACATTACAGACAACACATAATTTCTATGAAACAACAATTTATTATTATAATGAGATAATTATAAAATATATGTCAAAAATAGTAATATAAATTTTAATAACTATTTTTTAAATATTTTTTATTATTTGTTTACATAGATAAATCGTATTCATAATAAAAAATTCTTTTTTAGTAAAATCTTTATATGCATGATCATATTATTTTCTTAAAAGAACTGCTTTTTATGTCCTTATGTGAACAATATAAAATTAATTTTAGACACTTAGAAATTTAATTTCATAAAATAAATTTAATTTTTTAATTAATAATTCCAAAAATATATTAGGTTTACTTTTTGGATTTTTTTTGAGAAACTTCATTTTTGGATGAAAAGTAAAAAATATTGAATTTTAATTCCAAACTGTTTTTTTCTAGTTTATTTATATAGTTAAATTATATTTTAATTTGGTTTTAAAGTAAAAATATATAAATTATAAAAATATTAGTACAATTTAGGTCATTGGAATCATTTTTAATGTTGAATTTCTATATAAAAGATTAATGAACTTTTGATCATTCTCACTTTAAAAACCTTCTTTCTCACCACGTCTGCGGGATTCGCATGAAACTTAATTTTTATAATTGTGTGAATTTATTTTAAAAAAATTACATAAATGGTTCTAATCAGTGTAATATTTATATTATAATAATATAAACTTAATTTTTTAAACAAAAATATCAATGAGAGTGATTAAAATTAATTACAACGATTAAGGTAAAAGTAAACTTAATAATGGAATAAACCTTAAAATTAAGGGCCCAAATGACCTAAACACTTGTCCAACGCCCATTTTATGGACATATTTCAGGAATAAAATTTATATTATTTAGTATTTTTTATGTTTTTATGACTTTTTATAGGTAAAAAAGTGGATACACCTAACTTGTTTTAAAAAATTCCAGGTGTGTCCCATCCCTCCCTTATAAAAGGTCACCACCTCTCCCCCTTCTTCACACCTCTCAAAACACATAGGTTTGTCCAATATATAACCAATTAACATCCCAAAATCCCTCCATTACACCTTTAATTCTCCATTTTTTCATAAATCTAACCTAGTAATCCCTTCAGTGTAAACCAAAAGGATTTACCGAATGAAGATACAACATCCTTCCTCAATCTCCCTTCCTTTATTTTATTTCTCCACCACCTAAATTATTATTATTATATTCTCATATAAAACTATAATTATCCTAAATATACTAATATGTTTTTATTCTAAGGTTTCTACATTAAATTTCACACACTTACATCTAATGTGTAACGAACGTACCGTTCTTGTGCACGGTCAACTACCACCTCACAAAACGATGTTGTTCGTTTTAGAATTACCACCTCTAATGGTTGATAATTATAATGGAAACTCTATTTTTATATGATATATATGAAATTTATGATTTATTTATAATTATTTTGTTATTATATAAATCCTACCCTCATTATTTAATTTTTTGTATATACGATAACTTTGTTTGGGGAAGTGTGGTCTATCACCTCCTTAAAGCGATGTGATTCATTCAAACTTTACATGAGAAGTATTAATGATGGTTTTAGTTAACATATATTGTATATATGGCATAATAATTCTACTGGAATGATATTTTATATTATTATGCATATATTTCATTCAATTCCTTTCATTCAATACAACAATAAAACCGAAGCAGCGTTCATGTGTACATACGACCTACCATCTCTATGAACGATGTATTTTGTTTAATATTGACAACTTATTTAGATTACTATAAATATTTATTTAATGAATATATAATGTATATAAATATTTTTTTTTTCATTTTTTAAATAATTAATCCTGATATAAGTAAGAGGATCAAGAATAACACGTCAGAACATGTATGACAAAGAACACATATATTACCCAAAACCACACTTTAACATGGTATTGTTAATAAATGGGAAATGTGAAGTTAAAACTGAATCATATATGGTATTATATATAATAATATGATTATTTTATATATGTATAATAAATTTATATTTATTATATAAGAGGTTTTAATGTGTACAAATAAAGTCAAGACTTATGGTAAGAGAATTTCATATCACTTTCTTTTTCCATGAGATACATGAATAATTCACCACTAATTTATTTTGGGTGGTGTGTATACTACCCATTAATATATTCTATGATTATTATAATTAAATTTATAGGTATTTAAATATATATTTTATGATATTTATTTCATGGGGTTTATGTTTCAAAAGTTACCAATTCAGTAAAATAATTTTGACTCAATTTTTCTTCTTTCAGACACATGCCATGTCATGAAACTTTATTTTTTATGAGGTTTACTTTACGAATTTGAAATGTTATATCATAAATCTACTTATTTTAATGATATTTATATATTATTTTAATTTTATTATTTCCATTTTATGCTGAATCAAAGTTACAAAAGTTTTAATGATTTATAGCTATAATATCATCATTTATCGAGATTGTTTATGATTACGATATAAGTGATGAAATATTATGATACATATCTCAATAAAACTCATTAATTTTATTAACCTATGTTTATGAATGTTATATACATGTAATATTTCAATTTTTCCACTCTTTGGTACTTAAGATAATTAGGAAAATGTTTTTATAAAAACCTGATGTTATTTTTCTTTGGGTCAGAAATCTATGTTCTTCAAAAAACCTATTTTTTAAAAAGGTTAATTTTTTTTACTGTTATATTATTATGTTTAAAGGTAATTTTTGCACTTGTTTAAACTTTTCACTAAACATATTTAAAAGGTATCTTCTTGTCATTTTTTGATCAAGGAACTTTTCAAAAATGTTATGGTGAAAAAGGAATATTCAACATGTTCGGACTTATCCACAGTCATGACCATAATTTTCTTTACCATTATAGCCTCACCAAGAATTTTTTCCTTAGAGTGCATGATTAGGTCCTGTGACTTTCCATGTTTATCTTTATCTCCCTCCCTTTCCTTTATATATCCTTTCCGAGTTTAATTAATCTCTATTTTATTAGGAAAATAGCAGTAGTTTTCCTCCTTTAAGATTTCTTCCCTTTAGTTAGGATGAAACCGCCAGAGTCTCGGTTTCCTTTATAACATTTCTTCCTTCTTAGACTATGAATTCCTATTTTATGTCTTCCCTCTGTACTATATCCTAATAAGTTTCTACTACTATATTCATTTGAATATACCCATCATCCTTATTTCTCCCCATTGGTATATTTATCTTCCTATAAATCCTATTATTCTTATATATGAGCCTTAACTTCCATCCCCTCAAAATGGTTACCCAATTTAATAGAGTCCTTCATCTTTATTAAACCCAACCTAATAACTGGATTCAACTCATACCCTTTAACATCAAATGTTCCCTTCACTTCTAGCTCCTGGTTACAAATATTTTCCCTTCCCTCACATGACTCCTTTGGCTAAGTAGCACAACCATTTAGAATCCCAACCTTGAGATACAAGGAGGGAGATGAGTTACTACTTAAAGGACCCTCATTCCCTTTCCTTGCCACATTTTCCTCCAAATCATGTCTATAATGTTCACAAAAAACAAATATATTTGGTTTTGAAATCATGGATCTTAAATATTTAAGGACAGAAGGAGGAAGAGTTACCTAACTAGTTCCTAGATTCTCAAACTCAAGATTATTTCATGTAGTGGAAGCATCCAAATGTTCCTTTGCACATTGCCCCATGACCTGCAAAGGATGGCCCTTAACCAAGGTATATAAAGGAAGGGCCTCATGAGAATTTCCATGTGATCCTTAATATTAATTGAGGACATCATTTCCAAGATAACAACATGATAATCCAAATTGGAAAACGATTCATAGAATTTTTTTTATATAATTATAAATTACCATTGGTATCAATATTGATAGTGTCCATTGATTTTTTTGAAACATAGAATTCAACACAAATCCTTAGAGGAATGATATGATAGATGGTGCAGGTTTACTGGTCCAAGCAAAGGAAAAAACCCACCATATTTACAATCAAATGAAGAATATATGGTCTCTAAAATAATAATGGAAGAGCATGAAGTGAGATATATATCATCGTGAAGGGGGGTTCTCGATTCAAGTAAAAATTAAATGACCATTGAAAGAGGGAAAAAATGAACCTAAAATAATGCACGGATCATTATCCCAAGATGTTATTAGGTATTCTTATGGTGAGAAAGAAACTAAGATATTTCTAAAATCCAAATTCCCCATGGTCTCCCAGTATAGAAATTTCTACTTATTAGAGATGAATCTGTTGAATATGTACATAGAAGGATGTATCTTACCGAAGAGTGATTTTATTTAAATTTACAACATCATGTAGGACATCATGAATTATAGGGAAGAAATTAAAACTGTAGGAACTCCATTAACACATTATTGGACTTTAGGGATAATATAAATGAAAGGAAATCTATGGATAGAAGCATGATCTATGAATGGAATAAAAGATGAATGGGGAGCAGGAAATGTAATATTTGGAGGATTATTCTCCACCCCCAGCCAAGATGGGTTGAATAAGGTAGGAGGTGATATATCCATCACCTAGTTCATCTGAGGTTTGGGAGGTGGTGTGGGGATAAAAGCAGTAAAAAGGTTTTTCAATGAAAAGATATTTTCCTTAAGAAAGGTTTCAAGTGATATTTGAAAATCCTTCTCTATATAATACGTATTCCTTTGTTATAATTTAAGAATTTATTGGGACATGATCCATGTATACCATTTTCATTATTTCAATGAAATGATTATGAAAATGTTATATTTTTAATAGGATATTATGTAATGAAATATTTATGATATCCATTACACTTCCTGGGTTATGATATGATGTTCATGAAACTAATCTCTTTTAATGGGTCATGATATGATGAAAGTTCTATTATCTTGTGACACATGTATAAATGGTTTTGTTATGTGACAGGTGGGGAATATATCTCCCTCTAAGGCATTGGGTAAATATTTATATCTCCTGACATAATAATGGGAATTATGTCGACATGCTTGATCCATTATGAGAAGGTATGGGAACCTTCTCCCTTACAAGGAAAAGACTTAAATTGGGGATGGTGGTGTGTCCTATCTAGTAGGTCTAGTCACAAAAAAGATAGAATATGGGGAAAGATGATACACTATGGGAAGATGGGGAAACCTGATCTCTTATAAGGAAATGAATTTTACTGGGGATGGTGGTGTGTCCCTCCTAGTAGATTTAGTCTTCATGAGGTTTCTTGATATGTTATAGTAATATATATTGACCTATAGGTAATGATATTACATGTTTATGTGTATTCCAAAATTCTATGTCTTAATATTGTTTTATGCTTTCATGGATTATTCTCTTATTTCATATATGATCCATGTCTTATAAAATACTAATATTTATTCCATGATTCATGTCTACGATCATTGATATGCATGGTATAATCTTCTAATGTCATGATATCATTCTCATACCCTTATGATCATGTTTATACTTACATATCTTCCTCATTCCCATTTACTTAGAATCTGATCTCAAGCCTTTTATTATTTCCTTCCCCAGGTTTTGAAGATATATTTCATTTATGATATGTCTAAGAGGGGTTATAGTCTTGGAGATCCTAGTGGGAGATAATTTAGCTCATTTATTTACCAATGTGTATGTTTCTATTTTTCCAAAGGAATTACACTAATATGGTCTTTTGGAATCTATTTTTGTAATATTTTATGTATTCCATAGAAAATGATGTAATTTATATTTACTTTAAGACCAAGTTGTCATATTTGGTATTAGATCAAAGATTTAGTTAACCTTTGGAAGCTAGGATAACAAAAATTTAGTGATATCCATAGGAATATTTCTAGGGATATATCTAAGTATATGATTAAGGATGAGGAAAATTATAGGAAAATGTTAGAAATTTTTTGTAAAGGACAGATCAAGTGGTTTCCTAGAAGTACATCGCTTTTTGGATACTTCACGTAGACGTGGTTCTAAAAAATATGTACCCATGAGTAACAAATCTTGAAAGGTGGATTAGTCCTGACTCGAGCATAACCTAGTATATAGAATTGGGCGTTACTGTGCACCTGAGTTGAAACTCTCTGGGGATAAGCTTTGGGAATTCACAAACTCTTCATAAAGCGTATTAAAGGATTTAATAATATTTTGGATATGAATAACCTAGGATAAACCTAAGTTGTCATATATTAAAGAAGGTGTTATAATTTAGACATCCTATAAGTGGTTTTTTCATGATTATGAGTTTCCCCACTATGAAAAATATTTCTTACTCTATTATTTTTTGTAAAAGTCAATAGAAGGAACCAAAAGGAAATGGGTTAATGATAAATATGATGGAAAAATTTCAAATGAGAAGTCATATGGGATGATCACTGGAGTGAAGGATGTTGTAATCATTCATAATCTTTTTTACTGGTACATTATTAACAACGTGTACCTTAACCAACTCTTAGACACACCAAAGAATAGAATGAATGAGTTTTATAAGAGTTTTGGAAATGGAGACCTCATTGGAAAGAAGACATAGTTTCCTTTTTGAGAAGAATGTGGAAATAATTACCTTGGTGGATGAATTAGAGGAATAAGAAGATGTTTTTACTGTGGAAAATAAGGACACAAAGAAAGTAGTTGAAAAGGAAATATGAAGAGTTCAATTAAAACAACAAATGTGAATATTGGCCCCCCCTAAGTCATAATTAAAGGTTAAATTACTTATGTACATAATTAATGGTCATTATGAAAATTGATGTTTTATATGGAAGTCTCATGGAGATAATCAGCGAGGAGGTACAAGTAATGGGTTTTCTGTTGATGATAAAGAAACAAAAAATGACATATGAAAGGTATGTGGTGTTTTAGTAGTATTTTTTATGAGTATGATTAAATTGAGTTTGATAAGTGCTAATACATTATTTTTATTTCATATATTATTAAAGGGGTATAAAGGAATAAGTAGATGAGTCTTA
Source organism: Viscum album (assembly GCA_963277665.1). NCBI lineage: Eukaryota > Viridiplantae > Streptophyta > Magnoliopsida > Santalales > Viscaceae > Viscum > Viscum album. The sequence continues at coordinate 1,764,212,844 of OY728121.1, read as the reverse complement.
GTTAATTGTTTGATAAGGAAGTGGGATGAATGAAGTAATTAGGTTTTGGAATTCAAAGATTATATTATACGAATCATGAAATATATATGTATTTTTAGTGTGAGATTTTCATTAAGCAATTGAAGGATATGTTAAATAGTGTTGATGAAGAAGAAAAGTGATTTCATGGAAAGGTGATATTTTTATTTAGGGAAGGTAACTCTTAATGTGTTTAAGATGATGAGAAAATTGTATTTATCTTGAATAACGTGATGATTTATTTTGATAAAGTAAATTAGATAGTATCGATGAACTTAGAACTATTAACAGATTTGTTGAAAAATTGTATTATATTATCATGGATGAAGTTTAAAACTTCTTGGATTTAAGAAATATATCAATATATCTTTGTAATAAGGAAGCATACATGTCTTCCCAAGGGATGTATGGTAATTCATGTTGTTACCATGTTTCAAGAGAATATATAATGATAGTATTAACATTTTTGGAATGTAACAACCAAAAGATACTTTATAATATATGGGGGATCAATGTTAATATGATTTAGTAACCTTAATTCTAAAGATTAGGATTTTAATCTTTCAAAAGGGTTATATGGTTAACCATTTATGGAAAGTTTAACTTAAACATTGGATTAAGTTTGTAAGATTAAATTATTATGTAAAAATATGAGGATTTATGAATTTTTAACAACCTATTCTAACTAATTTTTTATAGTAACTAAAGATATATGGGATAACTTATCATGGACACCACTAATTTTTCGTGCTTCAGGAATAAAATGTTCACCTTAATTTTTGGATAAAGAGGTGAAGATGACATTGGTAAAGACATGAACAAATGGTGAGATTTCACTTATGAAAGGGAATGAAATAAAGTAAGTATATCGTATTGTAAAAAAAATTACACAACTATAGGAAAATGTCTTGAAATAAAATTTTGTCCTATTATTGTCTTTTTGATGATATCATTGAAAACTTTCATTCTTATTCAATTTATGGTTTTGCGATTGTTAAATTTCTCTAGATCACCCACTTTCTTGTGATCAGTTATCTTTATCAATCTCTATGATTATTTATGACTTTCTTCCATGTCAGTATTTTTACTTCCCACCTATGTTCTCCTATATAGAAACCAATTTATGTGTTACTTTGGGTAATCATTATGTTTAAAACATTCCCCTTTTAAAGTAAGTTTTAGTGTTATTTTTTACAATGTGGGTTTCTATGAAAGAAACTTTCAATTATTAAAGCTTTAATAACATAGATGAATTTCGAGAGATAAACTCATTTTAAGGGGGGAAGAATGTAACACCCCAAGTTTTTGTGATCCTTTTTTTCAGAATAAATTAATTTTTGATGTCATTAATTACATTATAAAATAATTTAATCTTTATTTATATGATATAACAAGTTAATCTTGCACTCCACACAACACTAACTTTTCTTTCATTACACATAACACAAAATTTCTACAAAACATCATTTTATTGTTATAATGGAATAGTTGTAACATATCTATTAAATTTAGCAATATTAATAGTAATAAATAATTTTTATGTATTATTTATAATAGTTATATATATATTAATCACATTGATAATAATAAATACAAATTTTTAGTAAGATATTTATATGTTTTAAAATACTATTTTTTTAAAAGAACTGATTTTTATGTCCTTAAGTGAACAATTATAAAATTAATTTTAAAAATCATTAGAAATTTAATTTGATAAAATAAAATTAATTTTGAAATTAATAATTCCAAGATTATCTTATTGTGAATTTTTAGGATTTTTATGAGAAACTTTATTTTTGGATAAATAGTGAAAAATACTGAATTTTAATTCATTTTTTAATATAATATATTTATATAGTTAAATTATATTTTAAGTTGGTGTTAAAGTCAAAATAGATCAATTTTATGTCTATTAGTCCAATTTCATTCAAGTTAATTTATTTTATATTGGATTTAGATATAAAATATTATTTAACTTTCGAACATTCTTACTTTCAAAGCCTGCTTTATCTCCACATTTGTGGGATTATCATTAAACTTAATTTTTTTTGATTCTGGGAGTTGAATTTTGAAAAAAATAAATAGACGGTTACAATAAGTATAATTTTTATAATATATTAATATCAACTTAATTTTTTACAAAAAAAGTTAGTGAAATTGATTAGAAATAATTACAATGATTAGGGTAAAATTAAGCTTAATAAACCGTCCATTCTTTACTTGGGTTTTTTGTATGACTTTTGGTACATAAAAACTTGGGTACAAATAACTTGTTTTAAAAGATGCAACGTCTATCCCCTCCCTCCCTTATAAAAGGCCACAAACTGTCCCTATTCTTCAAATCTCTCACGAAACCTAGATTCAGCCAATATCTATCCAATTAACTTTCCAACGTTCCTCCCCTCCTCCTCGAATACTTACATTGTGTAGAAATCCAACTGTGTAAGCCCTTTGGTGCAAACCAAAATGATTTACCAAAAGAAGATCTAACACTCTTCCTCAAAATCCTTCCATTATTTTTTTTATCCACCACCACATTTATTCTTATTATGTGATCATATAACAGTAACAATACCCTCAATATTATGATATGTTAATATTCTATGTTTTCTACATTCACTTTCACACACTTCTATTTAATGGGTAATGGACATACCTATCTTATGTTCGACAAAATACCACCTCATGAAATGATGTTACTCATTTTATATTTACCACCTCTAATGGTTGGGAATTATGATGAAAACTCTGTTTTTATCTGATATATATGATATATAGGATTTCATTATAATCCTTTAGTTATTACATATAAATCCTACCATTATGATTTCAATTTTTTGTAAGTATGATAACTTCATTTGTAGAAGTGTGGACTACTACCTTCTCAAAGCAATGTGATTCGTTTTCACTTTACATGATATGTATTAAGTATAGTTTTAGTCAATGTATATGATATATATGATATTTAAATTATTTCATTCAATACGATAATCGAACAGAAGCAGTGTTCATGCGTATGTACAACCTACCGTCTCCTTGAATGGTGTATTTCATCTAATATTTATATATTTAATATGTTAATATAAATATAAATATATAATGAATATATATTATATATACATAAATATTTACTTTATGTAAATAATTAAAACATTATCTAAGTAAGAGGATTAAGAGTAACACGTCAAAACACGTACGATAAATAAAGAATATATTACTTGAAACATTACTTTAACAAGGAATTATTAATAAATGGATCATATAAAGTAAGAAATGAATTATATATGGTATTAGATATAAGAATATGGTTCTTTAGTATATATATTATAAAATTATATTTATTATACATGAGGTTTGAACATATATAAGGAAATTCATGAGTTAATGTAATAGAATTTTATCTCACTTTTTATTTTTGTGTGATATATTCCTTATTCACAACTCATTTTTTTTGTGTGGTGTGTGAATTTACCATAAATTTATTTTATGATTATTATACTTAAATTTTTGTTTATTCAAATATCCATTTTTTGATCTTTCTTTATTGGGGTTTATGTTTCAAAATTTACCAAATCACTAAAGTAATATTGTCTCAATTTATATTCTTTGAGACAAATTCAATGTTATACACTTATGTTTTTCTATGAGGTTTACATTCTACATTTGAAATTTTATTTCATGAATACCATTATTTTCATGATATTTCAGGCTTTATTTTATTTCATTCTTTTTATATTATTATGATTTAATTTTACCAAAGTTGTAATGGTTTACAACTATAATCTCATTGTTTATTAAGATTATTTATGATTATGATCACATTGATGAAATATTTTGATTCATGTTTCAAGAACCATAATGAATTTTCTAATAATTTATTTATTCATCTTATATCCAAGTAATGGTACCATTCTCCCACTTTTTGGAACTTAATATAATTTAGAAAATATTTTTATGAAAATATAATGTAATTTTTTCTTTTTAATCAAAAATATGTGTTCTTTCAAAACTATGTTTTATCAAAAGGGTTACAAAAATGTTTTACTATTATACTATCATGTTTAGAGAAACTTTTTACCCCTATTTTATTTTAAAAAATAGTTTTAAAATGAATATTATTTTCTTTTTTTCATCAAGGAACTTTTTAAACTTTTAAGGTGAAAAGGAATGTTCACTATATACATACATACCCACCATCACGAGTGTTATTTTGTTAATTATTCATTTGTAATCTTAAAAGGTTGTTATTTTTAAAGAATTGTTTTTCTTAATGCTTTAGATTTTTTTAATTTTAAATTGGTTTTCAATGGGAAAAGGGTTTTTAAAAAATTTATGTTTAAATTTTTTTCAAATGTTTTCAATCTTCTTTTATAAGTTTTCAAGGAAAATGGTTTTAAAAAAGTTTTCATGATTATTTTATAAGGTTTCAATGAAAATGGTTTTAAATATTTTTTCAATATTATTTTATATGTTTTCATGGAAAATGTTATTCAAAATTTTTTCAATTTTCTTTTCTATGTTTTATGGGAAAATTGTTTTGAAAATTATTTTAGCCTTATTTTATAGTTTTCTAAGTATTGTAAAAGAAAAAGTTTTTTGAAATGAATTTTGTTTTAAAAATAAATTTTCAAAGTGGAAAATATATTTTTTTGAGAAATTTTTTAAATTAAATTGTAAATATTTCTTTATTTGAAAAGGATTTTTAAAATGGTTTTATGAAAAGGATTTTCAAAGAAAGGATATTTTCCTTATGAAATGTTTCAATTGATGTTTCAAAATCTATCTCCATATAAGATTGAATCATTTTTTATAGTTTACGATTTATTGGGTACATGATCAAATTATACCATTCATATTATTTCTTTAATGGTTTATTTCTTAATAGGGTGATGTTTATAACACCATTTTAGCACCCACAAGTTATATGATTTTGAAAACTACTTTCTTTCATGTGTTTTCTTTTGATGAAATGATTATTAAGCCTATCTATTTTCTATTTCTCATGATGTGATGAAATGTTTATGATCCACATTTTATTTCATGGGTTATGATGTGATTTTTATAAAACCCATCAATTTTTATGGGTCATGATATGATGAATTTTTCTATTATCCTATTTTACATGTATGAATGGTTTAATTATTTGATGGGTGAGACCAATATCTCCATCCAATGGATTAGGTAAATATTTATATCTCATGATTTTTTTTGATAATCAGGTCAATGGGATTGATCAACTCTGGGAATATATGGAAACCTAATCCTTTATAAGGAAAGGATTATGACTTTGGATGGTGGTGTGTCTCGTCTAGTAGGTGTAGTCACCATGAAGATGGAAGATGGGGAAACCAGATCAACTATGGGAAGATGGGGAAACCTGATCCAAAATGTGATTATGGGGAAACCCGATCCCTTAAATGGAAAGGAATGTGAGTGGGGATTGTGGTTTTTCCCACCTAGTAGGTGTAGTCCCCATGAAGTGCCTTGATAAGTTCTAGCAATGTGTCTTGACTTATAGGGAATGATATTACATGTTTATGTGTATTCCAAAATTTCATGGCTTACTCCTTTGTTATTATTTCATGTCTTATTCTCTGGTTTCCCTTATGATTCATGTCTTATGAACTTATAATCTTTATTCCACGATTCAAGTTTATGATCTTTGATATGTAGGGTATAATATTATAATTTTATGGTCACATTATCATACTCCTCTGCTCATATTTATGTTTACTTATCTCCCCCCCTTAATGAGCATTTTAGATCACCAATTTTATTATTTTCTTCACCATGAGATGAATATATATTTCATGTATGACATGCATAAGAGGGTAAATAGTCTTGGAGAACCTAGTGGGATATAATATTGGTCAATTATATACCAGGTTTTATATTTAAATGTTTACAAGGAACTAGAATATTATAGTCTTTGGGCATCTATTTTAGTAATATTTTAAGTATTTTGAGAAAATTATGTAATTTATATGTACTTTAAGACTATTTTGTTATAATAGTCCCTTGGTGCTAGTTTGATACCTCTGGTGATTTGGGATATATGCTTGAGGCCATGTGGCCAACCCGTCTTGGGGAACCATTTAGTGGAATCTGGGTCTATGATGATACAAAGTGGTATATAAGATTTTATTTTTTATTTATTATTTTGAGATAATATACACGGATAAGAAGGAATTTTAATTTTTTAATTAGTAGTTCCTAGGAGTAGCTAACCCACATATAGGGAAAATCAATATTTCCTCAAATGAATTTTTTTTGGGATTTTGGTTATTATTGTTGATTTTATTCCACCATTGGGTGATTTACATGAATTGTGATACTATCATTTATATTATTGTCAGTTCTATTTTGTTGAAACTTGATGAGATGAGGGTTTTCCATCTCAAACATCATTTTAGTCTCTTTATAGGATTCACATGCCATGCATTATTCTATACCATATAGGATTCATTGCTTGCTGGAATAATGTTGTGATAGGATGACATATATGCTTAGTGTTTTATGTTTTTCTCAGATGAATCTTGACCACCCTTGAGGGAGATATTCGGGGAAAAATTTCTTTAATGGGGGGAGATTATAAGATCTAGATTTTTATTATGAGGTGTATATATATTTTTTATATTAAATGATTTTTTATGGTCTGATGTGAATACCCTTTGTGGTAATGTGGATAACGAGGTTGTCTGTGTCTTGTTCAGAACCTACAATTAGAAGTTTTGGTAAAATATGATATGCTTCATAGTTACCACTTATCATGCCGATCTAGATAGTGGGATTTAGGAGTTCACACGATTTGAGGAATCTATGAAGATGGAGGCACACACCCATGTGGGAAACCTAAAATTTTTATTTGGAACAAAATGTGCAGTTTGTGAATGGTTATTCAAACTGTGCACATTCAACATGTAGATGCCCCCTTATCACAATATAGGGCATACAATTGGAACACGGTTTGGACTATCCTGTGTCCAAACCATATGGCCCAGTAAATCTTTGAAAAAATAACATTTTCTATTAAAAATCATATAACCCAAAATATATTCTCATTTCTATATCCATTGGAAGTGGATCACATTGGGAGAGATCTTTTGTGGAAAATTGATATATTTTGGCCCTATTCATCCATCCAAATTGAGAATCAAGAACTACTGGTCTCATTATATTTATACCTATCAGTAATACATTCCTTTTGTTCCATTATATGTTTATATTTAGATCGATGGAGTTATTTATGTTGGGATTATATACCCTATTTTTAGGTTCTTCAACATTTTTTTTGATTTTTATCCAAATCTAAGTTGAATCAGAAGTGGATACTATGTGAGAAATCTAATACAGACCTATGGTAGCTGTTTTGTACTTTTTTAGAAGTGCTTTTGTGCTTTATAGAGTTAATTTTCATTATTCCTCCCAACATTATTTCCAGCATGTCCACAAAGATGAATTTAATAATTAAATTGAATGTAATGGAACTTGTTAGAGATACGCTTTAGTTTCTTGAGAATTTTTAGAGTTTGTTGACCCAAGAAGGGTCACCCATGGGGTGAGACTTTGAGTTTTCTTTTTTATATACTAGCCATGGGGTGAGTTTTGTTCTTACATAGTTAGAGGAATCATATAATGAACTAAACTGAAGTGAACTGATTGTTTGGATATGGATATTTACTCTTTTTCATATTTATTATTTTGATCAAATGGTTTATATGGGTTTCATATAAGTGGGTATACTCATGGAACTTGAATGATTGAAAATTTGTGAGTGGAATGAGATGTGAATTGAAATAATAGTGGATGAATTTGTCGGTATACCATAGATATGGATTAAATTTATATTCCATGGATGTTTCACCCATGTGTTTTTTATAGTAGAAGATACCTTGCTCCTATATGCTCCTTGGATATTTATTCTATAGGATACCAAGGGAATTTATACCCCTTAGATCTAGCTTATTGGACTCACATCAGAAATGACCCATTGAAATGATCCTTAGACTCAATTGATGTCATTATTGAGTTTTCATGAAGATTCCCCTGGGACTCGATGAGGATTCCTTGGTCATTTATACCCTGTAAATATCCTTTCACATTTAGAAACTTCTGATTATACGACATGAATATAGTTAAATTGGCATGCTTGATTATACGACTTGACTGTGGTTCTTTGTGACACATCTTGTTATATGGATCAACCATGGTTATGAGAAATAGTTTATATAGAGTGGATTTATGTGTTATGATATATTGTGTATAAAACATGGCTATGGTGTTTACTTCCTTTTTCTTTATTGCTTTCGTGTTATAGGATATTGACACTTGTTTTACTGGTATCCTTGTTTGGCTTGAAAATATCACTTTATATGATTACTTTTACTATGGGAATTGAACTTGTATTACTGAAATATATATTATATATATTGAAGTATACTTTAACTTATATTCTACTACCAAGATTTTTTATTGACACTTTGGGTGGTGACCGACTAGGATTGTATTCGACACCCTATTTGGGCCGTCATTGGGTACCCAGATAGTCTATATGGATGTAGGTAGAGTCCAGGGATTTCACCCATAGTTTGATGCTTGTTTTTTTTCAATGATTAGGATTAGGGTATCATGAGACTGAGCTGATGCTCATGATGCTATCTGGAGATATAATTTTTTTGTCTTTTTTTATTTTTGATAAATTCATTGTTCTATTTGCTGTATATCTATTTTGGATGCTTTGTAGACACATAAAAAGATCATTATTGTATATGATATTACTTTTTTCATTATTTATATATTCCACTTCAGTTTATATATGCCTTCCCCTACAATGGGTTCCTGGTCAATTTCTAATTATTTGATTCATTCTTTTGTATGTTTATTTATCTTCTGATTGATTTAATTCTTTTGCTATTGATTTTTCTGATTGATACTATTGTGTTACACTCTAATAATATGGAGCAGTCTCCCCATAGACAAACCCTAAGCCATTACTTATAGTAGGAAACATCTAGTGTTCGGTGATAAGTGCTTGATTCCATGTGCCCAATCGGGCTCGGGGAACTATTCAATGGAATACAGGTTAGGGAAATTACAATATGGTTATGAATGTATCATTTAAATGTTTTTTTACATTTACATGTTGTGATTAATGTTATTATTATTATAATATTCCTATCATTAATTATTTATTATTATGCCTCATGTTCCTTTTGGTATTTATCAAGATCACATGATATATCTCTCTCTTTCTTATTCCCTTACCGGGATTCATGCTCACCCCTTTCTACAAATTTATATCCCCATGATAAGAGCTGTAATAAAATTTACCTAGAGAAAACACATGAAGCTTTATTTCAATTGGGTTTATAAGAATTTTTTTAATATTTCATGTATTATGTACCTTATTTACAAGAAACTAATATTTAAAAAATCTTTTATTTGTACAATTTAATGAGAAGTTATATAATAAAATGGAAGGATTCCATAAATTAATGCCAAATAATGATGAAATATATGTTATAGAAGTCTTTCAAGTAACATCATAGTTGTGTTCAACAAAAATAAAGTAGTAAATGATCTAGGAATATTCTATACAAAAAAATAAGGGTCATGTTTATGGTAGAGGAATATTTCTTGGAGATCTAGTTGATAATGAAGAAATGTGTTCACTGGTTTGAGTTTATTTTCATATACTAGTTTGATTTTGGGAATTCAGGTTCCTCCATTGTTGATGTTGAGAGTTCATGGATCGATGAAAACATGATCCTTGCTTGATTACATAGTTGAAATTTCTTTATTTAGGGATATAAACTAGATAATTTCTATCACCTTATTTATTCTATGTAAAAAAATTACTTCACACATAATAGGGTTCAAGATAAGAGATTAACCCATTCTTGATATACTAAATCCGAATCCTTGTGTGTTGGTTAACAAAAGAAAATATATGTGAGGGGAAAATCCTCCATAACATGAATTGTTTGTCACTAGAGTTTGAGGATGAATGGTCTACTAGTCCTGTGTAGAGAAAGGTAAATAATTCACCTCATTGATGTCATGATGATGTTATCATAATTGGAGTAATTAAGAACCTATGGAATTGGCTAAATTTTTTGTGTATTTTTTTTAAAACCTTGAGGGTAGTGATATAAGAAAAATGAGTTTCTGATGTGTAAACCAGACTAGTTTTTTATTTTCTTTAATAGAAGACTTTTAGATAGTTTTAAATAGGGAAACCATGATAAGTGGTTTAATATTAAAGTTAATGTTGTGAATTGAAAACCAAATTCATTTGGGAAAATTATTTAAGAGAGAGGTATTCATTTAAAGGATTTAATTTATTAATTGATGAGATAAGGCACATGTTAATGGACATCAAAGGCATGGGGGTAGTTGTCATGGGTGACAGTTCAAAGGATGGTGGAGTTAGAGAAATGATCCTACTTGATAGAGAAGATCTATTTTTTTTCATTTTCTTATTAATTTTTCTCCAATTTTTGTATTGAAATAACAATATATTTTTTCAACATTGATCAAATATTTATAATTTTTTAGGATATTCATATTGAGATGGATTTTTATTCTTACTACTCTTGCTCATGATTTCCATTTTTTATTTTATTTTTCCATGACTTTCACAAAGTGAAACTATTTACCTATTTAATGATAAATCAATAGATAAAATTAGAGATTTTATATTTTTTTGTGATTAGTTCATTCATCATTACCTAATTAATTGAATAATAGACATTGGGTTAATTTGAAGAGTAATATTATTAATATTTTCATTATGTTTACCATTTTTATTCTTCTAGGGAATTTTGTTACAAATTTATATAAGCATCAAAATGTGAAGAATATTTGATCCATAAACAATAATTTAATGCTAAAAATAATTAATCTGTAAAAGGTTCCTACTAATTTTATCTAAGAAGATTTTTCCGTTCTCCATGTTTTTGTTGAAAATTCACCCTTTATAGTGAGTTATCATAACTTTCTTCTTAGCCAAAAGATAATGAGTTTTTTCAACTCCCATTATTCACAGTTTTTTTTCACAATTTTGATAAATCATAATGTAATAAGTTAAATATTTTTTAATTATTATATATCCATTTTATTATATCTATCACTTATTTAACCCATTTTAACCTCTTATTTTCATATGCTTTTATATACTTCCTAGACCTTTCAATTCCTTTTCATTATTGTTTCAAATTATTCACCTTCTCATCATTTTCTCAATTATTTTATTCCATTTTTAATCTTTTTTTTTGTTTTTGATTTTTATTTTATTAAAAATTATTCCTTATCTTTAGTTTGACCATGATTACAACTAGATAGTTTTAAATAGGTTAATAAATTATATTTTTATGATGTATGAGGAAACATAGACCAATTGGAGATCCCTACATATGTCCAATATCAATACCAGAAATAAAGAAGCCAAATTTAAAATCCCAAATAACTATATGACAATCTATCAATATAAGGATGGCTATGGAATCTTTATCAAAATTATTTCCATTATATGGGTCTTAAAATCCAATAATTAGGCTTATTTTATTAATGTGGTTAAAGAAAATTTGTGTTTATTAGTAATTAAAATGTTATTATGATATATATCTCATTAGAAATTATATCTTTATTATGTTATTTTATATGGATATCCTTAACTATTTTCATTTCTGATAGATAATTAAAATTATGTGGATGCTATTTATTTAATGGGGTAGAGTGAAACACCCGAACATTTTTGTATGAATTGAACTTTTTATTAAATATCATGCCTAATACTTGTTTCAAAACCAAATTTAAATAAAATGAACCATGAGAAATTTTATTGAGATAAAAGATTACAATGAATGATAAAATATATTACAACTTAAGAATATAATAAGAAACATTATTAAGAAATGTATAACAAGAATAAATCCACCAGAAAATAAAAACAATAAAAACATAAAATCTATATCCTTGTTATTTTCCATAAATATTATCACCCCATTTTCAAATATAGAAATAAAAAAATACATTATAAATATAATATACATGTTAATAGAAAATTCAATCAGATGAATGAATTTAGTATGATATAAGAAAATATATAGGAATGAAATATGATCATTATATATGTAGCCATTACAAATATGGTCATTAGATATATGGTTACCAGATATTCATGTATCCAATAGTTATATTGAGGATGTGTAATTATTATTAACAAATTGAAAATAGTTTAATTCACAAATGGTAAATATTGAAAAAATGATAAAATTTAATTATAATATTTTATTGTAAAAATATATTGTTATGTGTTAAATATTTTTATTATTATTGTTATTATTATAAAATAATGACTTATTATATTTATAAAATTAAAAGTAAAATTCTAATGTATTGATAATATTGAATGGTTAGAAGATAGATAATTAATTTTTAGTGGATTGATTAAAATCATAAAAAGATAAAAAGAGATATTTTTAAAGGAGTGAGTTGTATTTTTATATTAATAAATTTAATTTTTCAGAATTATAAAATTTTTATTATAATAATTTTTAAATTATAAAATTATATATTAACACACATTTAATTTTAAATCTATATGAAATTGGATTATGAATCCATAAAGTTTAAAAAGTTTTATTTTTATGAAAAAATAGTTCCTTATTATTTTATTATTTCATTTAAAATCAAAACATCCCATATTTATAAAGTTAATTAGATTAAATAGATTCAAAATTTTTAATCATCAAATAAAATTTATCTATGGTGGTTAATTTCATTTTTATGCATAAAAATAACTTATCATAATTAAAATTATGTTTCAACATTAAAGGTAAAATGAAGTAAAAGGGTTATACTAAGAGGTAAATACTAATAATTTGATAAAATACTATTTATAAATGTGAGGATGAGGGATTTATTGAACAAATATTTTCCAAAATCCATTTATTCAACTTTATATCCACTTTCCTTTTAAAATGAAAACATTATACATTATAAATGGAAATCTGTGAAAGTTTCACTCAAAACATTCAATTATTTATTGAATACCTTCCTATTTTTACTACATAGAAGACATATTAGTTGTTTTTAGCCTCTTTTTCTATGAATATATAAAAAATATTTGATTAAATAAGAATTTATTTTGGGTAGGAGAGAATTCAAAAAAGTAAGTAACTAGTGATTCATAATATTTTTTAATTAAGTTATCATCTCCAATCTTTCTAAATATTTTTTTTCATTTTAATTATGTTATATAAATATTGTTTTTCTTAAAATAATATAATATTATTATTATATAACACTATATTTTTAGTCATTCATTAGTTTAACTTATTAGTGTTTGTGTCGGTTAAACCACTTACATGAATGATGCTCTATTGACATTGTCATATTTTCTATGAATTAGTATCAAGACATAAATATTAGAGATATAAAATATTTAAAATTAAATTATTTAATGAAAAGAATTATGTAATTATAAAACAAAAAAAATTAATGGTCAGTAGAAAGTAAGTTGTTGTAATCGGTAAATTACCAAAAGTATGATCATCATGGAATCCATTCAACCAAACCATATCCATACCCTCCATCAAATACAAATGGGAATGAATAAATAATTGAAACAGAATATGTAAAATACCTTGAATAATCTAGTAATTATTATAATAGAATACAAAAAAAAGGACCAACATAGTTGTTATGAATCTCTTACAAAACAATCAAAATTTCAAACACCCAATGATGAAAATATACAACAAATAACTAATATATGTAATAAATAAATAAAATTAAATATTATAAAAGGTAATGTATATTAATTAAGTTCTTAAATAAGTTATTAATATTTCTATGCTTATTATATATGAGGTTAAATCAATTTCATGGAATTTGAATGAAATTATAAGAGTTTTCTATTATCAATTTCCGTTTAATGGGAAATGTTCTATATTCACCACCTTTTGTATTTATGTGGTATATATACTTTTCTATGAATACATTATACCTTATTTTCCATGTAATTTATTGGAATTACAAATTCATGTCTTGTTCATTCCATCAATATATTTGTATTCAGTAGTTACAAAAATGTATAGTTTTCGTTACAATCTCATATTCAAATTGATATTGTATAGGTCTGAACTCCCAATTGAGGAATTTTTTTTTTCTTATCAATATTAAACCAAAAAAATATTCTAATCCTATGTTAATTTACATTATTTCCATTTCTTCTTACCATTTATGATCCACTTAGTTTATAATTTGACAAAAATTATATTTTTAAATTGAGCTCACCTTTATCTTTTTTTTGTCTATAATCTTTCCCCGCATGTCCTTATTCATTATATTATTTTATGTATGTGTTAGTGTTTTAATATATTATTTTTATATTTCATTATTACTTCCTTTTATAGATTTAAATTTAATTAATAGAATACTTTTCAATATTTTTTGCATGATCCTTTTTCTATTGACTTTGACTCTATTTAGAAAAGTGTGAAAATAATATTTTTAACACTTTCTATATGAACACATTTTACCTTCATTATATATAATTTTATTAATGAATCTTATTCTCTATATTTTACTATTTTCAAAATTATTTTCCATTCCCATTTTCTTATAAATTATTTTCATTTAAAATTGAAGTTATCAAAATAAAAAAGCATTTCTTATTATTTTTCATGGAAATTTTTAATTGCACTTATAAATGGGTTTTTATCTTTATAAAAAAACTTTAATATTTATTATTATTTATTGAAAATATTTTATAATGATACAATCCATATTATTTCTTTGGTTGTATTATGGTCATATGTAATGGATGTTTTCATAGAACTCATTTCTTTAGCAATGGTTAATTAAGCTATGATGGAATTATGAATTTTTTAAATTACTTAGGGATGAAATGTGTATGAATTTTCATTATGATAATGTTTGGTACATTATAAAACTATAAATAATTGGGAATATTGTAATATTTCATGTGTCAATTTATTAAAATGATTGAGTTTTCTCATAATTATACGAGTCAAGAATGTTGTTATTCTCACAACTCTATGCATGCGAATTGTTATTTTGTTCAAAACACAATTTGAAGGGAATTATTATTATGTTAAAAAATCTATGTGTGGTAATTATTATTATTTATATAACTCTATTCATGGAAATTATTATTATGTTCAAAACTCTCTGTATTTAAATTATTATTTTTTTCACAACTCAATTCTTAGGAATTATCGTTAATTTCACAGCTCTATATATGGGAATTATTGTTATATTCAAAGATATGTCTAGGGATATTATTGTTATGCTCAAAAATCAATGTATGGGAATTATTGTTATGTTTGTAACTCTATTTTTGGGAATAATTATTATGCTCAAAACCCAATTTTATGATTTCATGATTAATTTCTCATGTTTTCCCACTCTTATTACTCATTTATTATGTTATTCTAAAAGATATATACCATGAATCAGGATTTAGGATCTACATTTAAGTTGAAATGATTCTATTTTGTTATTTATATGAACCTTGAATATGTTTTCATAACTACATTCTCATATTTTCTTCACTTATGATCTTTGATTGTTTTCTTATATATTTTCTAAGCATTTGAGCTTACCCATTTTTTGTATTTCAATTATCTAGTGTAAGAAGAAGAGTGTAATATATGACATTTAGAGTAGGTGGTTTAGTTGGGTGTGACTATTGATAAATATTTATAGTGTTATAAAATAATTTTTTTATATATCTAATATTCAATTACAACAATCCTTTGGGTTTTGGGTTTTTTTTGTATTTGTGAGATATATGCTTTAAATTATAGAAAATATGTAAAATATTTTTGAGTTTTTCTTGGGTCATCTCACTTTATCTCAATGAATATGTGAAAATATTTATTTTTTATACCAGACCCAGAAGTGTGAGTCAAGGGTGTTTTATATGGGGACAAACTTCAAATCTAGGAGTTTTTGATAATGATCATTGAAGTAGTAATTATATCCCTCTTCTGATCAACATGGAACTAGACATTGTGGGGAATCTAAGAGAATAATGTGACACTAATTTATATAGATGGGTATATTAGAAGATGTATGGTGTAAGAAGTCTATAAATATAGTGGGATACCTCTATTAAAATGTTTCCTTATAAATAATTAGAGTTGAAATTTATTTTATTTTATTAGTTAAATTTAATATAATTATAAATTTTTTTACGTTTTCTTTTTTCATGCTTCCAAACATTCTACCAAAATAATGTGATATCCTATATTTATGGATATGAAGAATTATCCTAAGTGTGTTATCCATAGGTAATGTTCATGGTTTACCAATTCCCTATTAATTATTGTTAATTCTATTTTTATTACATTTTTTCTAGGGTAGTGGATGTTTTTTGGTTGGGTGAGGAAGATTCCCACCTATTCATAACATTAGATGAATATTGTTCCTTACCTAAATAATTATCTATTAAAACTTATGTGATTTTAACTCAATCTTTATGTAATGGGATGTATTGGCGATTAAATGATGTAATTTACGATTCTTTGGATAGTTTTGATGTGTCAATGGAAATTATATGATCAATATTTAATACCATATTGGTAGTGGAGTTTTATGTTCCTAGGTATCCAAAGTCACCTAGATTCCATATAAAAGTAAGCAGAAGGTATTATATGAATGGCATATAAGGGGCTATCAAATGATATTTTTTGGAATTCTAAAAAATATAATATGCTATTTGAGAACTCCCTTTCTTTCTAGATTTTCCCCATTTTCTTATTTTAGTTTCTATTTATAATTTCATAATTGTTATCCATATTTTAACAATTTCAATTGTAAAATTCCCCAAAAAATTAATATGTGATCGATCAATGTGAGAAAGGATAGCTCATTGAAGAAAACGCAATATTCATATTTTCTTCCAGGGGAATATTTAAATCCTATTGATATAGTCCCTTTAACTTGGTCTTTCATCAATTTTGAATCGTTGTCAGAATTCCAACCTAGCCACAAATTATTGTTTCACACTTTTGTAAACACCAATATGCTTTAATAAATAAATTATTAAAAAATGTAAACTTTTTTAAGCTCACCCTCTGATATTCATGAAATAGTGAAACTAATTTCATAACTAATTGGTGGAGTTTTTTTATTCATTAGATGGGAGAAATTATTTAGGGAAATCAGTTAAGAGATCAATTAAGACTTAGATAAATGGTACCTTGAATCTATGTTTTGATAATTAGATGAACTCCCTAGCTACTTCCCATATTTTCAATTTTCTATAGATGAATAAGAAGATAAACTACATCCCCTTCCTTTAACAAAGAATTGATTTTATAAGTTGAGGTTTCACTTGAGGTTCACCAACTACTATAGTATCTTAATTTATTTTCCAAGTAACTTATGTAGAATCAAAATATATAAGATGATCCACTTGAGGGAGATGATAAAGGTTTGGATTCTCATGTATGAACTTTGTTTAAATTATTTTTCTAATTTAAACCCATTTTTTCTTCTTTTTACTTATAAATATTTGAATATTCCATGACAGTTAAAGAATATAGGGCAGAATAAAGGATTTATGAGTTCAAAAAAGGTGAGAGTGTCTCTTTTGGATCCTAGAATATGGATTCCCATTTTTTATGCATGGAGGAATAGATAAAATCTAAAAAATGAAGTAGATACACCTTATGTGGACCAATTTATTTTCACATTTTATTAAAAGTCAATTGTAAACTAATTCCATTTATGTGAAATTTGAAGAACCGACCCCAATTGTGAACTAATTAGAGTGTTTTGAATTTATTTTCACATAAGAAGAAGTGGTTGAAAATGAAGGTGGGATGGAGGAGCTTACTTTCATTTTTTTTAATTTTTATTTGATTCCAAAAAATGTATCATATTATTTTGGGGTTTAAATGTAGGTTTTTAATGTAGGTAATTAAGACTAGTAACATCCTAGATCAATATAAGTGTATATATCTATAATAAACTTTGGGTTGTTTCAATATTTCAATTTCCCATGTTTTTTTCTCAAATAAAAATTATATGTTCAAATATTCTATAACAATTTTTTACCAAAAATAGTTTTGGTTATAGATTAAAGTTGGGGACTTGGCATCAAAATATTTCAATACTTAATTATTATTTTTAGTGTTTTTATAGAATCCTAAAATAGTTAATAAACTTTAATAAAATGAGAACCCCATGTACACAAGTGAAATCTAATATCAATTTGACAACCTAATAGGTTTATTAAAAATCTAATAATATTCCTATATTTATATTTCTATTGAGATTCTTGAATAATGACATGAATTATAATCATTTTTATTGTACTATTTCCAAAAATGTTATAGATCATTCATTGTTTCAAAAAATGATCAAGATATCATTTTGAGAATATCTTTTAAGGAATTAAAATATTTTGCACCTTCTATTTCATTTAATCTTTATATTGAGCCCCCTAAAATCCATGAATTTCTTATTAAATAGAAAAATTTCAAGATTATTATAGCTTCGAACCCTACGCTTGAGTAATATTCAAGATTTCATGAAAATACAGAATGAGTGTTATGAATGTTTTTAAGATTTGAGGGAGGGAATTTTCATTATAGGGAAGGTATTTGTGGTATTATATTATATTTTGGGAAGTATAATTTAAAAAATTAATTTTAATACCATATAATTTCTTTTTCATGAAATAAAAACGATGAATAAAATAAATTCATATAAAAAAATAGATGTACAAAAAATAACGTAAGAATAAGAGAAAAGAGGCGAGATCATTCACTATATTCACTATATTTTGATCCTCTATTATAGTAATTTATTGGGTATGTTGAATCAATTTAAGGGAATTTAGTGGGTCATTTTTCATAGAGTGTCCCAAATGTATATCATCTATTATGCTTAAATATTTAATCCTCCACTTTTTGCCTGAATTTTTAACATATGAAGCACCCATCTAATCCCATAGAATGACCCAGGTGATAACTATCCTGATCAATAATAATTTATAAATATATTATATAAAAAGATTAAGATGGTATAAATATTATTGAAATCTGGAATTAAATTTATAATTAGAAAATATCTGCATTAAAAACACATGAGTGAAGAGAAATAAACTTCTTAGAAGGTAGGTATAAATGAACATGGTTACTTGTAAGAGGTTGAATGGATTTTTTTGAATGTTGGAGACTTTTTGAGTTGATGGTCATATAGAAGACATGATATTTTATTTTATTTGATAAATTAAATGTGATGCAATATATTCCTTGATATGTCTGAATTGAACTTAGTATTAGGTTTTCACCTTCAAGTGTATATGGATAAGTGTGGGGGAGAGATTAAACATGAAATTTTTAATTCTTTACACAATTATCCACTAAAAATATCCCCATAATTATGTAAATATATAGAAATTTTTCACAATTTGTTTGTTTAGGTAGTAATTTAGAATTTAATTAAAAAATGGATTAATACATGTGTTCCATTAATATATTATTTTTTAATTAATTTTAACAAAAATCCTCCATTGATTTTTATTTTCAAAATTACTTTTGTAAGGTTTTACTAATTCTCAATAGATATATAGAATTTAAAAGTCAATATATGATGATTCATTATATTATTACATTATAGAAACCACTCATTTATGATTAATATAGATTTAAATCTAGTAGTATATTAAGTTACCCAATGTGTATTAATCAATCACACCTTCCTTAGGCTACTTTTGAATAATTCCATGGTGAATCACTCATGTAATAATAAATGCCACTTCTCAGTGCTCTATAAAGAGAATTCAAAAGGCTATACCTATTAGATATGAAGAACTATACATGACTAACGATCATGTTTAAATGATTACATGGACAAATAATTATGTGAGATTAACTCCAAAAGCCATATTTGACATTGCAATCCCCACTCAACATCACATTAACTCTATAATTTTGTTACTCCATGGGATTGAAAATAAAAATGAATACATTATTTGGTATTATACCATAAATAAATTTATAAATTCTTCTTTTCTACTCAAAATTGAGGAATCACCAATAAATGTTTCCATATAATAATCGACCAGAAAAATATCGTGGGAGGACATATAGGAAATTTGAAGATAACAATTTTCAATAATGAGCATCCATAGAGGAATAAAACCCCTCAGATAATCCTTGTGGAACTAGATCTAAGGAGGAAACTTGGGGAAGTATGTGACCATGATTTACATAGTGTTATAATTCAAAATTTATAAAGGGTGAAGAAGTGTATAAATAATGGGGAATCCATCAGTGTAAATTGTTCCCATCTAAGAATTAGAGTAGAATTTTATTGATTGTTATTAGTTTATTTCTATAGTAATTCTAATTGGAATTATGTTTTTATTATTCACGATTCTATCCACCCAACCTCACTGCTGTGATCTCTTAGGTTCATCGTAACAGATAATTAAACTAAGGGTGTTATTCATATGGATGGTTTAAGGTTTCCCAAATTCATGTTATTCATTATTAATTCTTTTTTGATTAATTTGAAGTAGGGAATGATAGTATTGTGGTTTGGTGAGGTGGTTTACAACCTCTTAATAGAATTCCCTAGGTCATGTTCTTTCCCCCACTAATAACATATCCCTACCCTATATCATTTTATCTCAATCATAGTCTAATGGGGTGGATCAGGACTTTCATGTTGTTGGTTGGGATAAATTAGGGAGTGTTGGTGTGTCAAGGTCTAATACATGATCAAAACATAATACCTTGGATAAGAATATAGGATTCCATGGTTGAACTTAGGATGCACTCCCATTCTTTCTGATTTTTTTCTATTTTTCTTTTTATTATTTATAAATTCAATTTCAAAATCATTTTCCATTCCCCCCATTTTAATTATTAAAACAACAAAAAATGAATAAAATATTGATCAATGATTTAAATTCTTTCTCCCTAGAAGGAAATCTAGGATATATCCTCATATTCTTCATGGGAGATCATTAAATTATATTGATAAGGACTCTTCAATAAGTAACTTTATATTTTTTTATACTTTATCCTCCCGATATAAATAATAAATATATAAATAGTTTATTATAATCCTTTTTCTTTGAATAAATTATTTGCGAAGATCTATATTTCATAAGAATATATTTACAAAGAATTATTGATGGTTTGCGTTTCCTATAATTTTGGAGACAATAGTTCGGATAGGTGAGATAGTTGGAGTATGAATGTGGATAATAACCCCTAAATATAATTTTAAATCATGAAATAAGTCATATTTTTAATTTTGGACTATTTTAACATCTATTTTGAGAGGGTATAATTCCTATTAAAGATTATGAGAATCTCTTGGACAATACCCATCTCGTAAGATGCAGTATCAGTACTCCATAAGGGTTAATAATTACCCCAACTAGAAGACACTTCAGTGAAGCTTGGGTCACCCACTAATGATTGTGATATATGGTATAGAGTGTTAGTGGCATAGTGAATGGGGTTTTGGTACCACAAATTTTTTAAGGTACAATCCTTAAGAAGAGATAATATGACATTGATTGGTATACATTCCCCTAAAAATGTTTAATTCCACTCCTTAACTATTGTTTTATCACATGAGAGTAATGAGGTGTTGGATTGTGCTGAAGATGTGGGTTATTTGATAATATTAGGTTCTATAATTGCTTGTGATTTAATGAGATAAACTTTTATGTATTGAGTATTCCCCCTATATTCTTGATCACCATTAGGGAATGTCTTTTATATGAGATTTGGAAAAATATATATACATGTTTTACATGATCCCGAGTGTTTGTGGTTACTTGTAAATATAAATTTTCTTCATCTAAATAATATATTTGTTTTTTTAACACATTTAAAGTTCATTCCTATTCCAAAGATAAATATTAGATGATGCCATATATTTCCCTTATATTTTTGAGGAATTATACTTATGATGTTTATAATCACTATTGTATTGGTGTTGTGACCACATGGGTAGTGTTTGTGAAGTTGAACCATAGTTCGAAGATGAACTTGATGGTCATAGTACTGGATGTATTTATATAGAGATGATGGCCAGTGTTTCATGGTGGTAATCAATGGTTGGGGTTTTTGTTAGTTGGATCTTTAAAAGAGTCCATTAAAGGAGTAAATGATACCCAATTTAATATATATATATATATATATTATAATATATCATTATCTTGTGAATTTATTATCTGTTGGGGTTGATCATGGGGAATTGAGTTTTATTTTTGTTGTAGATGAAACCATTGTTATAAAATTGTGTTGTTTATTTACATTAATTATGATAATTTTTTTATTTTTAATATATTCTATTATGTCTCTGTTGAATGTTATTTAAGTTAAATCATCACATTTATAATTTTTAATTCCCACTAACACTCTCCTCCATTGACGTATAATAGGCGGTGTTGTGTTCCAAAATATGTATAACAAACACCTCAGAGGGGTATCGATGTGTCTGGTCAATTCATAATACTATTATAGTTGTTCTAATCCAAGGGATGGAGTTCGATGATGGTGTTCCTATGAGTATTGGTTTGGGAAATTAGATCAGTGGTGTTAAAGGAGTTTTTTGATCAGTTATCAAACCTGGGTTCCTAGTGTTTGTTTATAGTACCCCCAATTTCTGGTATGTAACCCTTTCTTGATTATTTTCTTAGTTTTAATGTTAATGGTGATGAATGTGAGAGTTGGGAGAACTTTAATGAAGTTTTGATGCAGAGGGGAAGTCGCACATACGGCGCACAATTTGTCTAAACCATACAGTAAAACCATGCGTAGTTGGTCTTGGAGGCAATACCTTTTACACATACGACACACAGTTTGTCTAACCATGTGGCCAAACCGTTCGTGGAGGGTCTTCCAAGATAGTGGCTAATGCATAGTTATCAAACAGTTTGTCTAACCATGCGAGCAAACAGTTCGGCTACTTAAACGAGATTCTATAAAGTTAGATATCACGCATTTTTGCCTCTATGTGGCTCATTTTTTCTCTTAAGCGGCCCTAAATTGGGATTTTTCTTCCCCTAAGGTCAGAAAAGGTTCTCCCATCGTTCCTGAGATGATTCGAAGGCTTTTCTTGGTGAATCAAATCCAGATTCTTGAGGTATGTGATCGTTCTTCATCATTCTTGATAGGTTTCTTAGATCTAGTTAGATATACTTATCCTCTTATCTCGGTTTCTTATATATACACCCATTATGGGTAGATCATAGTGTATGGATGTCAAATATGATGATATTTGGTCTTCATCTTGGTAGGAAAGAGATTTAAGGCGAGTTTTTGAAGAATCAACCCGGTTTTCTTCTATGTTCTCCACTTTTTAGGGTTTTCGTCAAAAACTTTAAGGTAGGAGGCTTCACTCTCGAATCCTCTTGTTAGAATTTATTGGCTCAGTATCAAATTGGTTTATTTGAATGGATTTTTTTGTGAAGAGCATGAAATAAATCTTCTTTAGTGATGATTTATGGTTTTGATGAAATTGTGAAATCTTTGTGATTTGTTATGCAAAGTGATTTGGCTTCTTGAATTTAAAATGTTTATTTTAAATTATTATTGCTAAAATTGTAAATAGTTTAATGAAAAATGGGGTTTTAATAAAAAGTGTGTTTTATTTAAATGGTTTGAGATTGAAATGATGTTGATGGATTTGGTTTAAAAAAAGCTATTTTTATTGAAATGGTTTGGAATTGAAATGGTTAAGGATTAAAATGGTTTGAATTGGTTGAACACACTTGGTTTTTGACATGATGGTTGTGTGTGTTCATGGGAATGTGGGACAGATAAGGGTTAGAAGTCTCCCCTATCAGTTTTGGGATGGATAAGGGTTAGGACTCTCCCCCCTCAAACATTCTTATTGCATTCGGGACAGATAAGGGTTAGGGGTCTCCCCCATCAGTGTTGGGATGGATAAGGGTTAGGGATCTCCCTCATCAAGAATTCATGTGTATTTAGGTTGGACAAGGGTAAGAATTATCCCCCATCATGATTGGTAATGATAAGGGTTAGGGCTTGTCCCCTCTTCCAGGTAACATTCATGGTTGGTTGCATGGGTTTGTGGAATGGTTGGGTATGCCCAAAAGAAATGTTTTTGAAATGGTTCTAAAACTTGTTTGGTTATTTTTCTGGTAAAATAACTTGTTGGAAAATTGGTTTTAATTACTCTTGGAATGAATTTGGTTATGAATGGTTTTGGAAAGTTGTTTATATTTAGTTTTGAATGGTTTTGGGGAGATGTTTTATATAAAATGTTTTTATATAAATGTTTCTAACTTTTCTATCATAGTGGCGTGAGTAGGGAAGTCATTTTGAAAACCTACTGAGTTTTATACTCACCCCTGCTTTGGCACTTTGGTGTTTTTGCAGATATTGTATTCTGGGATACAAGTAAAGGTAGAGGATCTTATTTCTAGTGGATCATGGTGATGCTTGGGAGATATTGTAGAGCTTGGAGCTTGCGGAGCATGGAGTCGTGGTGTCTTTTGAGAGTCTTGAGTTGTTAATCAGTTGTGTAATTTGATGCTTAGTTTGTCTTCCGCTGTTGTGTACTTTGATTTAGTTTGATATAAATGAAGTGTTTATTGGTCTTTCATTTGTTCATGCATCATATAGTGAATGTTTTGTTATGGTTGGTTTATGGGTTTATTTATTTATGGGTAAATCATCCTCCACTTGTACTTGAAACCCTTCGGCATTTATTGCCAGCCTTTGGCACCTTGGAGATGTCTCTTAAGGCCTAGTAATGAATCTTGGTACTCTCAAGCTAATGAGAATTTACGGGTCATTACAAATGATATTATATTGTTTGGTCCTTACCTAACAAGTGGTCATCGATGTTCTTGGTCTTGGAGTTGAGATTCATTCTTGTCTATTCCTTGGGGTTAAATCTTAGACAGGAGTGGGATTGTTGGAAATTGAAATGTATAGCATAAAAGTACGTAATTAACAAATTTATGCTGAACTTCATGTTACCAGGGTGTTGGGTACATTAGTGTTTTGGATACACTTATAGAATGTTGGGAAATCTCATTATCACGGGTTTAGCCAATGAGATGAGCATGAAATGCATTGTACAGGAATGACTTCCCACTAGGATTGTATATATCATTGTGAGGAATGAGTACGAATTTTGGGAATGGTGTGAATTTTTTAAATATGAAGTAATTGTTTTCAAGTAAAAGATTTTGAAAAAAGGGTATTTGGTGTATTTTGAAAATGGGTTGATTTTCAAAAGGCATGAGGAATGTTTTCAAAAATGTTTGAATATGGAAAAAAGGTTGTTTTGAAAACAATATTGTGATAGAATTTGAAATGCTAAGCCATCTGTTGCTAGAGAGTGAGATTGACAGAGATTGTTGTTGGTTTAGAAAATGGCACCCGATAGGCGTCGTCAGAACCAACCTGAAGAAGCTACGGAGAATGTGGTTGCACCTGAACCACGTGTGAACCTAGAGCTGGTTCAGAGTATTTTCCAAGATTTTCAGGCTGTGGATACGGGGAACCCGAGGAATTAACCAAAGCATGTGGATCATACCATTCTGTTCATGAAGCGGAATCCACCAAACTTTCAGGGTGATGCTGAACCCGAAAAGGCGGAGGTGTGGTTAAGTAGGATGAATCATATCTTTGATTTCATCGGCACACCAGTAGAGAAGAAAGTAAAGTTGGCGACGTATATGTTCGAGGATCATGCACTTAAGTGGCGGGATTTAGAGTTGAAGGCAAAATTGGATGAAGGCCTTACATGGGGGGATTTTGAAGTAATTTTCAATAAACAATTCTATCCTCACACACTTGGTGAATCGAAGACGTCAAGACTTTGTGTGTAGAGAATGTGCTATAACTGTTGATGGATCTAAGTTAAAATGGGGCTTCTCGATGTTGGACATGTATGTCTATGATTTAATCCTAGATATGGATTGATTTATAATGTTTAAGGCTCACATCTACTGTTATAGGAGAACAATTAGCTTCAAGACTGAGGACATAATCGACCATCTCTTTAGAGGAGAGAGGATGGTAAAGAAAGGCACAAAGAGATTGTTGGAGAAAATGGTGGGAATGATATCTTACCAATTAGAAGCGTTGACTTTGGCATCAATGGAAGAGATTGAGGAAAATAGTTTTCCTGCTATTGTGGATCAAATCCCAGATGTCATTCCCAAGAACTTCTCAGGGTTACCACCTCTAAGGGAAGTGGAGTTTACGATTGATCTCCTTCCAGGGAACATTCCTATTTCCCTTCCGTCTTATAGGATGGCACAAACAGAGTTAATGGTATTGAATGTTTAGTTAGAGGAGCTGGAAAGAAAGGGTTTCATTCAACCAAGTACTTCTCCATGGGCAGCACCGATGTTGTTTGTGAAGAAGGCAGATGGCACTCTTCGACTGTGTGTTGACTATCATAAGTTTCACCATGTTACAATAAAAAATAGATATCCACTTCCACGCATTGATGATCTGATCGAACAATTAAGGGGAGCTTAGTGGTTCTCCAAGATTGGATTGCGATCTGGATGTCACCAATTGCGGGTTCGGAAGGAGGATATTCCAAATACAGCTTTCAGAAGTAGATATGAACACTATTAAAAGGTAGTCATGCCTTTCAGTCTAACGAATGCACCAGCAGTCTTCATGGCTTTGATGAATCAGTTTTTCAACGATATCTAGATTCTTTTGCTGTGGTCTTTGTGGATGACATTTTGGTCTATTCAAAGACAAGGGATGATCATGAGGTGCACCTGGAAACCGTGTTACAAATCTTGAAAGACCATCATTTGTATGCCAAATTATTAAAGTGGGATTTTTGGATATGAGAAGTACGTTTCCTTGGCCATGTCATTTCTGAGAAAGACGTTTTTTTTGATCTTGAAAAGATAGAAGCAGTTATCTCTTGGAAACCACCGAATAATGTGTTTATGATACGAAGTTATCTTGGTCTAGGTGGTTAATACCGACGCTTTGTGCATGATTTATCATGACTAGCATCACCAATGTTAGCTCTGAAAAAGAGGAATGCTCCATTCCAATGGACAGAAGAATATTATAAGACTTTACAGGAACTGAAATTTTGGATTACATCAACACCTATCTTGATCTTTCCAGAATCAGCACTAGGGTATGTGGTGTATTGTGATGCTTTTGGATTCGGGTTGGGTTGTGTTCTCATGAAAAGATATAATTTGGTTTCTTGTGGCTCAAGGCAGTTGAGGTTGTATGAGAAGAATTACCCAACACATGATTTGGAGTTAGCTGTAGTCATCCATGCATTGAAAACATGGTGACATTATATCTTCGGTGAGAAATTCACTATGTTTACAGATCACAAAATCTTGAAACACATTTTATTAAAGCGAGATTTGAACCCGAGGAAAAGGAGGTGGATGGAGTATCTCTAGATGTTTGACTTTGACTTGATGTACACACCAGGAAAAGAGAATTCAGTGGCAGATGCATTGAGTAGAAATTCATATGCTCAGTTAGAGAAAGAAGATTCAAATTAATGGCAGTTGATGTCGGTCTTAGCTGACATGCATGTGGAATGTGAAGACCGAGGTGATGTTACTGTTTTATTTCTATCTACACTTGTTCTTGATTTAGTAAATATGATCAAAGAAGAACAAAAATCTGATGCATAATGTTTGGTTGTAAGTTCAAAACTCAATGGTGGGGAGACCATTGATGGCTGGAAACTTGATGGGGTTCAGTTTTGTGTTTCAGAGAAAGGATGGTTGTACCTATGGTTTGTCAGGAAAAAATCCTTCATTCTTACCACCATTCAAGATGGGCTATACACCTAGGTACATAGAATATGTATAAGGCATTGAAGGCACAATTTTGGTGGAGCGACATGAAATGGAAGGTGTTAGAGTTCGTCTCGCGGTGCTTAACTTGTCAGCAGGTTAAAGTAGAGCATCAGAGACCAGCTGGTATGTTACAATATTTACCTATCCCAGTGTGGAAATGAGATCTGATATCAATGGATTTTGTTATAGGTCTTCTAAGAACGGTCTGGAAACACAATTCTATTTGGGTGATAGTGGATCGTCTAACCAAGTCGACCCATTTCATCCCTATTCTTGAAACTCTTACGGCGGAAGATCATTCAAAAATCTATATCTGAGATGTGGTGAAGATACATGGTGTACCAATGTATATCTTCTCAAATAGAGATCCATGGTTCACGTATTTTTTCTTGAAATCATTACAACAAGCCCTTGTAACTCAGTTGACTATGAGCATGGCGTACCATCCTCAGATGGATGGGCAATCTGACCGGATGATACAAACATTGGAAGATATGTTGCAGGCTTGTGTAATTGAATTTGGTGACTCATGGGAGGAGCATATATCCTTAGTGGAGTTCTCATACAATAACAGCTATGAATCCTCGATATGCATGGAACCGTTTGAAGCATTGTAGGGGAGTCCTTATCGTTCTCTACTATGATGGGTGGAAACGGATTAAACTTCACTAGCCGGACCAAGCCTTGTCCAAGAAACAACAGAAGAAGATCTAGTTGATTAGAAAGAGGATGGAGACGGATCAAAGTCATTATAAATCTCATGCAGAACACCATTGAAGACCATTGTCGTTCATTATGGGTGATCATGTCTTCTTGAGGATCTCTACGAGGATTGGTCATCATCGTTTTGGGAAGCATGGAAAGTTATCTCCTAGCACTACTGGAAAATGGATCTATCCCCACAGTTTTCCACAAAACTATGGGGATATGTACCCCTATACCCACGGTTTTGTTAAACCGTGGGCATAGGTAAATTTTCAAGACCTATACCCACGGTTTTCAAAAACCGTGGGTATGGGGGGGGGGTCTATCCCCACGGTTTTCCAAAACCATGGGGATAGGTCTTGAAATGTCACCTATACCCATGGTTTTCCAAAACCATGTGCATAGGGGTAAATATCCCCACAGTTTTCCCTAAAACCATGGGGATAGGTCTGGGCTAAAATAAATATACCCACGGTTATGAAAAACTGTGGGTATAGGTTTCCCGTGTGTGCACGAAATTTTTTTTTTCCGCAGGAAGGAATTTTTTTTGGCGGGAGTCCTATACCAACGGTTCTTCCCTCTATACCCACGATTTATATAATTATATTTAACTAAATATAAATATATATACACATAGGTGATGTTAGGGTAGTAGTTAGACAAGGTGTTTGCGGCGAAGAGGTTGCATGATCGAAACCTGCTGCCTACATTATTTTAGGATCTATACCCATGGTTTTGAAACCATGGGTAAAATCCTTTGACACCATGGAAATTGGGTTTGTGTTGTTGACACGGTGGAAGAACACATATACCCACGATTTTGGAAAACCGTGGGTATAGGCTGGGGACCTATACCGACGCCATTCCAGCCCACAGTTCCCAAAACCATGGGTATAGATTATACCCACGGTTTTGGGGGCTGTACCCATGATTTTGAACCGTTGTTATAGGCCGTTTTTCTAGTAGTGTAGATACATTGGTCCTTTTTGATATACTTTAACAGGTTGGATAGGTGGCATATTGTTTGGAATTACCACCACGGTTTACTTCGGTGCATAATGTGGTCCATGTATCTCAGTTGAAAAAGTATCAGCCTGATCCTGACCATGTGATCAGACGGGATCACATTGACCTAGAGCCAGATGCATCATTGATACATATCCCTATAAATATTGTGGATAGACAGGAGAAAGTCTTACGTGGAAAAAAATCAGTCTAGTGCGGGTTTTATGGCAGCATGGTCTGATTTAGGAAGATACTTGGGAACGTGACAAGGAAATAAAAGAGTAGTGGCCTAAACTTTTTTAGTTGGGTGAAGGTTTTCTACTATATAAGGACGGAAAGGCCAATGGTGGGGAGAATGTAGTACCCTCAGTTTCTAGTATGTAACCCTTTCTTGACTATTTTCGTGGTTTTAAAGTTAAGGGTGTTGAATGGGAGAGTTAGGAGAACTTGAATGAAGTTTTGAGGCAAAGGGGAAGTTGCATATACATCGCATAGTTTGTCTAAACCTTGTGGTAAAACCATGCGTAGTTGTTCTTGGAGGCAGCAACTTCGGCATGGGTGGTGCATGGTTTGTCTCACCATGCGGCCAAACCATGCGTGGAAGTTCTGCCTAAACAGTGGCTAACGCACAGTTAGCACATAGTTTGTCTAACCGTGCGAGAAAACTGTGCGGCTACTTAAACGAGATCCTATAAAGGTGGATATCACACATTTTTACCTCTTTGTGGCTCGTTTTTCCTCCTAAGCAGCCCTAACTTGGGATTTTGCTTCTCCTAAGGTCAGATAAGGTTCTCCCATCATTCCAGTGGTGATCCGAAGGCTTCTCTTAGTTAATCGAAGCCGGATTCTTGAGGTATCTGATCGTTCTTCATCGTTCTTGATTGGTTTCTTAGATCTACTTAGATCTAATTCTCCTCTTCTCTGGGTTTCTTAGATATATTCCTGTTATGGGTAGATCTAAGTGTATAGATTCCAAATATGATGAGAATTGTTCTTGATCTTGCTAGTAGAAGAGATCTAAGACAAGGTTTTGAAGAATCAACCCGATTTTCTTATTCCTTCTCCGTTTATTAGGGTTTTCATCAAAACCTTTGAGGTAGGAGGCTTCACTCTCAACTCCTATTGTTATAATTGATTGGCTTAGTCTCAAATTGGATTATTTGAATGGATTTGATTGCGAAAAGCATGAAATAAATATTCATTAGTGATGATTTATAGTTTTGATGAAATTGTGAAATCTTGGTGAATTGTTGTGCAAAGTGATTTGGATTCTTGAATTTAAATTGTTGATTTTAAATTATGATTTCTAAAATTGTAAATGGTTTGATGAAAAATGTATTTTCAATAAAAATGGTGTTTTATTGAAATAGTTTGAGATTGAAATGACGTTTATGGTTTTGGTTTTCAATAAAAAGGGAGTTTTATTGAAATGGTTTGGAATTGAAATGGTTCAGCATTGAAATGGTTTGAATTGGTTGAACAAACATGGTTTTGACATGATGGTTGTGTGTGTTCACGGGAATGTGGGACATATAAGGGTTATGAATCTCCCCCGTCAGTGTTGGGATGGATAAGGGTTAGGGTTCTCCCCCATCAAACATTAATATTTCATTCAGGATGGATAAGGGTTAGGGGTATCCCCCATCAGTGTTGGTATGGATAAGGGTTAGGGCTATCCCCCATCAACTATTCATTTGCATTTGGGTTGGATAAGGGTAAGAATTATCCTCCATCATGGTTGGGATGGATACGGGTTAGAGATTCTCCCCTCTTCCAGGTAGCATGCATGGTTGGTTTCATGGGTTTGTGGAAAGGTTGGGTATGCCAAGAAAGAATATTTGTGAAATGGTTCTAAATCTTGTTTGGTTATTTTTCTGGAAAAATAACTTGCTGTAAAATTGGTTTCAATTGCTCTTGGAATGACTTTGGTTATGTATGGTTTTGGAAACTTGTTTATATTTAGTTATGAATGGTTTTGGGGAGATGTTTTATATAAACTGTTTTTATATAAATGTTGCTATTTTTTCTATCCTAGTGGTGTGAGTAGGGAAGTCATTGGGGAAACCTACTGAGTTTTATACTCACCCCTACTTTGGCACTTTGGTGCTTTTGTAGATGTTTTATTCTGGGACACAGGTAAAGGTAGAGCATCTTATTGCCAGTGGATCATGGTGATGCTTGAGAGATATTGTGGAGCTTGGAACTTAGAGTCATGGTGTCTTTTGAGAGTCTTGAGTTGTTCATCCACTGTGTACTTTGATGCTTAGTTGATCTTCCGCTGTTGTTTACTTTGATTTAGTTTAATATAAATGAAGTGTTTATTGACCTTTTATTTGTTCATGCATCATATAGTGAATGTTTGGTTATGGTTGGTTTTTGGGTTTATTTCTTAAAGGGTAAATCATCCCCCACTTGTACTTGAAACCCTTTAGCATTTATTGCCAGCCTTTGGCGCCTTGGGGATGTCTCTTAAGGCCTAGTAATGAATCATGGTACTCTCAAGCCAATGATAATTGGGGGGTCATTACATTGTGTATTGAAAAAATTATCCACTCCCAAAGAATTTTATAATCTATTTATTGTCTTGAAACCCCATGGTGTCAATTATATGGTAAAATATTGATAGTACATTCATAATGTAGGCATTATTTTTTATCTTTCCTCTCCAACTTGTGTCGTCTCAGGTAAATATTCCTTAAAAATTGTGTGTACATCCTATCAAATTGGGTATAGCACCCATATATAGATAGCTCATATTTATAAGTAGGGTCATTAAGAGCCTATTCCAATGCTTGAATATCTCATTATTAATCATATATATGTTGTATATTTGATTCAAGAGACACAATTGAGAGTTTTCCTTACTTCATGACGTGATGAAGATTATATTCCTATTTATCTTAGTGCATACCCTTTTATAGATTGAATGGTAGTTCCCATTGACTATATGAGACTAACTATAATAAGTGTTTTATATATTAATTCCATGAGTAGAGTCTTCATATTCTCTGAGATAACCCAAATACTACAATGGAAGTGGATTTATTAAAGTAAGTTAATTGTGTATTCTATCTATTTTGGATTCAATTGACTAGATGATGATCATTTCTTAAGTCATATACATGGTTCATGACCCATTTTTGGATTCTGTTCTTCTCATACCATAACAAGTTTTCCATACCATGTTTGAGGTATGATATTTTATTCATAATGGGGTTCCATTTAGAGATTTTTATGATTATCCATGATAAGAAGTTCCTGGAACCTCCATTAGGATGGATGGACAGGTATGAGTATGCATCCGGGATATAGAACTTCAAAGGAATTCCTTGGACATGATTTGGGATGATTTTTTTTTATCTTGAAATTTTTAGATTACCCTACAAAGAGGTAAATCTAACCATGGTTTTTCTCTTATGCAACTCCACCTACATCAGAGTCCTCGAGTGAGTGATGTTTGTTAAGAGTATCTTAGAAAATATGCACCCTATTTTTTGGAACTAGATTGAGTTATTCCCAAATATAGTGAAATGGGGGCCCTTAGATGACCTCTATACTAAATATAATGTTCAGACTAGGATTCTCCCTAATGTATGCACATTAGTCTACCCATAAGGAGGTTTTAGATGAGAAGTTGATAGTTCATGAGTAGTTAGTGGGGGAAGATGCTTCGATAAACTTCCAACATCATAACCTTCAGATATAGTCTGTTAGCTATACAAAACTAGTGAATAAATCTCTAAAATTATGCACAAAATGTATGTATATAATCCGAAAGTACCTAGAACTATTTAAAATACAATTTATATCATCTCTTTATAGACCCACATACTTGTAGAATCTAG
Source organism: Viscum album (assembly GCA_963277665.1). NCBI lineage: Eukaryota > Viridiplantae > Streptophyta > Magnoliopsida > Santalales > Viscaceae > Viscum > Viscum album. The sequence goes on along the minus strand of OY728121.1, from coordinate 1,764,179,418 downwards.
TGTATTCTAATATTTACATATTATTTGTTCAGGAGTTATATTTCCCAATTGTTCCCCCATCCAAACTTGATCAGTTATAAAATTTTGAATAATGTTGAAAATATTGTACTCACACCTTATAATTAAGTGAGTTAATCATTTCCAAAGAATATAGACATTTTTTGGGATTCATTCATGGTGACAATGACACCAAATTATATCATTATATATATAAATTTGTTATCCATTTCAAGCTTTTCAAATTTATTTTTATTCAAATAAATGAGGCTAAGATCACTTTTAATGGTGAATGAGACCCCTAGTTATGGTGAGCAGATCCAAAACCAAAAATGTTGTAGCTAACTTCCCATAAAATGGTATAGTTGGATTATTTTCAGTTGAGGTATATCAAAGTATTTACATATTGTGATTATGATGGAATGAATGAATACAATTTATCAGGTGACCCACAATTTTACCTCTTTATAAGACTAACACGTGTAATAGTTTTCATTCAAAAGTTAGTGTTCAAGTGTTGTAATGGAATTATTTGTTTGGGATGTGGTATAGAAATTATAAACACAATTATGGATTTTGTTAAAACATAGAATAAATTTCTTCCTATACTGTCTTGTGGATGAGTATTTTGAGAATATGGTGATTTCCTAATTCTTTTTATGATATTTACAATTATAAATTAAACTCTTATATTCTAACTTTTGGATTTAAGGAGTACTTTACTCAATGTATTATGACATAGTTGTTGAGGAAGTGGTTGGACTTCATAATTCAAGGGGATATAATGGTGTAGTAATTTGAGTGGCACAACTTTGGTGGGTTAACAAGAACTCTTAGTAGGAAATTTTATGTTCAGTTGAAATATGAGTCATATGAATAGATAAACTCGTAGATAAAATTAATTACTGGGAGTGGTCACTTTCACTGATGCTCTTCCCTTATTTCTTGATCCATTATATTGGGTTCCATTTGGATATAGTTTGGGGATATCTTGTTTGTATGGGATTTTTTAGGTGGTACACTTATTGGTGGATCCAACATGTTTATTTCATATTTCTATCTATGGTGTTCATATTTTTCTATTATAGTGTTTTGTTATTATGATACTAGTGATCTCATTGTTTCTTAAGGTCTGGTTTCTCATTTTTCCGGTGTAATTATTTGGTGGATTCATTTGTGTTGGTGTGGCATAAGGATTGAGGTTTGGTGAGAAGACTCTGGCTATGGAAGTGTGCTTTTGATGAAGATGATACTAAAGGGTTCTTAAAGATTTGGATGATTGTCTTGGCATGGTTAAGGTTTTATGTTGAAGCAATTGTCCACTCCCACTATTCTATAACTCCAAATCTCCATCATTTACCCAAGTGTGGTTTGGTGAGATAGTTCTGTAAAAGGATTTGGGATGTGCTATTTATGTATCTGATGGTTGTCAAGGTGGCTCAACACGCACAACTGATAATGGTGGATATAATGGTGTTGGGTGTTTTAATACTACAATGTGTTTTATTGTTAGGGTTTCTCCCTTGAAAAATATGTAGGCATTTAATACAAAGCTTTATTTTTCATGATGATCTTCTGAAAATAGAGATGGTTGGTTCAGTGGAAACTACTAGCGTAGTGATATGATTTTCTCCATTTGAGGTTCAGGGTAGGTGATGATGAACAGTAAGGATAAATGAGGGTTTAAGGGAATATTAAAAATGATTCAATGGATGATGGCATATGAATCTATTGAGAACTACTCTACATCCACTTTTTGATTTTTAAAGTTTTAAATTTATGGATTTTTTATTTTGAATTTATACTTTGTGGGGGAGGGTTGATGGTTTCTGGTCTTGATTTTGGATATTAGTTCTACCTTATCTCAGTGTTATGAATGTTAGGGATTTGGTCTTGGTAGTCCTGGTATTAATGATTTAAGTGTTATTAATCATCAATTTAAAATGGAAAATTTAAAAAATATGGATTTTTATTTATCTTGGGGTGTGGGGAGAAAAAATAAAGTTCACCTAAAATTTTAAGGCTATCTAGTTTTGATTATGGTGGAATGGGTCATCAAAAAATTAGTTCTATATTACTTGGTTGTTAAGGAGGATTGGGTTATTTCTTGGTGTGTTTTTAAATAAATTTTGTGAAGAAGAAACCACAAAACAACTAGGTTGCTTTCATATTCCATATTGATTGGAGATAGTGGTGTATATGTGATGTGTCCGCTGATATTTGTGAGATGGTTGGAAAAGAAAGGAAACATTATCCTTATACCATGATCTAAATAATTTTTTAGAAATTCTTTTATTGTAAGGGATGATATAAATATAATATAAACCATAAATAATATACTAACCTATATTTTATCTGGATTTAATTTAAAAATATTGACTCTAAAACTTAGTATAGGGGTTTGAGGTAGATATATGGTTCTCATGTGATATTCAACTGAACCAATCCTTAAAGGTAGAGATTACCATATAATCATAGGAGGTTATCCATTTTTGAAAAAACTATTCCAAATATATGATGATGGTTTTTAGTTTCACTTTGTTTCATATTGTTGAAAAACCTTTATATGAGAAAACATTATTGGGTGTAGAGGATTTATGAGAATAAAAAAATTCCAAGATTATGATTCTTCTAAGGTAATGATTTGGAGTGAGATTTACATCACAGATCCTGTGATGTAGGGGAATCCTTGTGAAAGTTTTTTAAGTGTGTTATTTAAACAAAGTGTTCCTTCTTCATATGGGTTGTTTAGAGTTTTCTTTGAGACTTGACCACAAAACATATCTCAAGTTCATGCAAGGATGGGCTGTTTTACACATGAGGTTATTTTGAGATCTTCTCAGTTTAGTGGCGTGTGATATTTACTTATTTAGGATAATTTTTTTTAAAATTTAAGGGCATTAAGTGACATAATTATTTTCATGTTATGATTTTTATTATTTTTGAGTTAAGAAGTCATGGGTCCTTTAAAAGGTAAGGATATTGAATTGACTCTAGTTTACAAAAAATTATTTTTTGAACATTTCATTGTGTTTTGGGAATGGTGTTTACCCATGGATAGTTGTTAGATAATATTAGAGAATATTTAATCTTCCCATGAACGATGGTTATAAGTGGAATTTTATGATTATTTATTTATTCATATAAATCATATATTTTAAGTGGATAATTTTTTTTAAAAATATAAAATTTGGAATGTGGTATTTTTTTGCGATGATGGTGGAGTGGATATACTTGATTAAGTGGAGATAAAATTTTTTATGTGAATGAAATAACATGTTAAAGAAATTAATAAATTAGAATTTGATAATAGGTTTTAATATAATATCAGTAGATGTTTTGATGGAAGTTACACATATAATTGGTGGGGGGGGGGGATTATCTTATTAAAGGACTTTGTTATATAAATTTCATTTTATAATAGAAGAATTAATTATCTCAAATTTATCTCTAATGGGTCAACCTTTGGTTATGGTAGATTTAACCCTTGGTGACAGTTTGATGTTAGCGTGGAAGTGGGAGTACGAGGAAGAAGACCTTGAATGAGAACTCAATGGTGATCATCATAGTATCAAAGGATAAAATTTATCTTGAAGTTGGGGTAAGAATTTTTAATAATTAATTTTGACTATTTATTCTTGTGGATGAATTTTTTCCGTAATGAATTAATTTTTTAGGTAGATAAAAATGATTATTATTCTTGGATACTAATTATTTAAATATTTTCTAAAAATGTTTTGTTATGATTAAACATCAGTTATTTTCATGTTTCATGATGGAATTGATTTTTCATATTTAAATTATCTCTGATCACATTCACTTGATTTTATATAATAAATCTTATTAGGGGATTAATAAAAAATAATTATTTATAAAATTTCTTGGTAATCCATATCTATTGGGGTCTTAAATGATTGAATAATATTAATGAATTTATTGCAATTTTTTTATTTTCTTTTATAAAAATTATTCCCATTTTAAAAAGTGTTCATCATGTAAAAAAACTTGAATTATTTTTTAAAGAATATTTTACTAAATCCTTTATCATATCTTTCATTCTTTAACACACATAAAATCTAACCTATTTTTGGTGGTCTAATATTCCATCGACTATTGTGTTTTGAATGCTACTTTTTGTTCTTCATATTAAGGTTTTAACATTCATGGACCACATAATAAAAGTGGATGATTAATAATTTAGTTTTTGTTAGGGATGTGGGTTTAGAATTATACTTTTTTGATAAGATTTATTTATAATTTCAATAGAGGGGATTTGCGAGGATGAGAAGAGATATGAAGGAAGGTTGTGTAGCTTTAGTGAGGTGAGATGGTGAGCCATATGGTGTTAGAGATGGATATTACCAATGGAATAAATAGAGGAGGTAGAAATGATGATAGGTATGGAATGAAACATAGTCTTCTATACTATCTTGATCTTAGTTTTTTGAACACACAACAAGTAGTCATTTGATATACATTACATGCATTACCCTCAAAAATGTGGTGGGGTTTATGTTGGTTATGAATATAACAAAGGGTCTGAATCCATTTATTTTTTTTATTTTCTGCCACATTATTTGATTTATTTTTATAGTTCGAAACTTGATGACCAGTTGGCCCTAAAAACTGTATGGGTCATTGTTATATTTTGAATAGTTGACAATATGAGTTGATAAGTACCTAGAGTACACACTGTCCAACCACATAGTCCAACCCCAATATTTTATAAATAAATGTGATATACCATAATACATGAAATAGAATCCAGTTTAATAAACATTGTCTATGCCATATGATTCCATAGGCTAAATATTCTAGAATATGCTATGTATTTTTTTAGTCAAACTTATTGTGTAATGGAACTACATGCCTGATGGGGGTAGCAGGTACCAAACACTGTGCACCCTACTAAGACATGCCCAGTAAGAAATGTCCACATGATTTGGGTAGTGGGGTAGATGAAAACCTGTTATGTATTTTATAAATTTCATGTACCATTCTTATAAATTTCATATATATGGAATTAATCAATTTTAAATGGAAGTACACATTGGGATACCACCTTTGGCCTACACACCAAGTACATTAGAGTGCATGATTTGTATTGGTTAATACTTAGAGTTTTTCATAACTTCCTGCTCATATATCACTAATAAATATGATATTTTGAATTTTGGAATTCTTTCCAAATAAAATACGATTTTGTAAATATTTACCATATAAGAAAATGTATCCAATGTATTATAGGAAGTTTGAGTTCCTTAACTTAGTGGAGTTGATGATGGGGTTGAGTTATATATCTTATGGAGTCATAGGATTGATAACCCTAGAGATACCTTGAAATCAGGGTGCATTCCCACATTTTTCATAACCCAGGTAGGTTTGATATAAAATATTTTCATACATTCATGATTTAATTATAAAATATTAAACAATTTTTCGATCAGAAGGAAAAAAATTTATTTTTACCCAAAATGTGTTTTTATGTATTATAAGGTTTGGTTTAACAAATCAATTCCTAAATTATAAAGTTTTGAATTGTAAAAATGAACTTAATTTTTGAATTCAACATGTAAAAATTATCTTATGATGATTTTTTTAGAATTTTATGGAATGCTTTATTTTCCAACGAATAGTAAAAAATAAAATTTTTTATTGAAAGATATATTTTCTTTTAAATTATTTATTAAATCAGATTATTATTTATATTTTATTTAGAATTAATTAGTTAATTTTTAATTTAAAATAATCTAATTATGGTTTTTTGAAAATAATTTTATACATGTATATAGTATAAAACCATTTTATAATATAAAGGACATTTTTTTGAAAAACTATTTTTCTTTGCATTTTTCCTGTTTCATTTTAAAATAAATTCCACCAATTATGTGTTTTGAATTTATAGAAATGGATTCAATATTTTTTATCATTAGGTATAAATTTTTTAAATAGTACCATTTTATTTTTGGGGAATATGAATAGAAACCTTAGTAATTTTTGTTACAAAGGTAAAGGGTAAATCAAGTAATTAAGGTTAGATATAAAATAATAAGGAGTAAATAATGACCATAACACTTGTATTAATTTTTTTGATGATTATATATCATCCATAATCTTCTAAATTGTTAATATATCATATTTTTCCCATTTTGATGTGATTATAACCTCTATAATATTTTAGGTAATTAAAAGTAGGAAATGTCAAGGTCTTATTTTTAACAACTATAATATTTTAAAATTAGGTTAACAAGAGAATATGTTTGGGTATGAATGTTAATTTGAATTATAAATGATTTATATTTATCCTGGTATTTTTTAAAATTTTAGTTAATAAATAATTATATTAAATAATTACACAACAGTGACACAATAATTATTCAATTAATGAAAAAAAATAAAATTAATGATACTAGAAATATCAGAAGTATTTTTATTTAAAGTATTAATTCAAAATATGAATTATTAAATAAAATAACATATTATAGTGGTGTTATTTCACTATATTTAAATTTAAATTTTGTATCGTTGTTATTAAATTCAAAGTAAATGTGTAGTTCTAAAATTGACTTTAATGATATTTCAAAATAATTAATATATTATTAAATGATTTAAAGTTCATAAAAATCTCATATTTGGACATATTAAATTAATATGGTTAATTTCATCAGCCATGGAAAATTTATGGTTCATTTTTCAATTTATAGTTAATTTATTATTCTATAAAGGGCGGAAATCTTTAACATTGTGATCATTGTCAAAATGGTTAAGAAGGGTTAAAAAATGATAAGGGTAAAAATATGATCTAAAATTGTATAGAAATTATTTTATCAGAGTATTTTGACTCATAATTATCTTATGTTTTAATTTTATAAATTTCAATCCATTTGAAAAAAAAAATTAATTTATATTAAATTGATATTTTAACAAATTCAAAGAGTTCCACTTCTCTCTCTTATAAAAGGGCACTACTTTTTCTCATTCCTTCACAATTAAAAGACTTTTATTTCCAATTCCTACCCATATTCCTTCCTAGAATACTTATCTACATTATAGAGGTATTATTTTGGGAATAATACCAATCCTAGAGGTCTTATGGTATTAATCAAAGGAGACTTTTCGAATAAGAGGTATAGTTCTCAACATTGTGTATAGAGGACTACTGCCTAGAAGACTGATGTATTTTTTTACCATCACCACCTCTCTTGGTTAGTTCTAATGAAGTAATTAATGTTTATATATGATATTAATATCATATTTATCCTTATTAAAATATAATATATCATTTAATTTCTTACCTTTCCATTTTGGGCAAAATTTTAACATCGTTCTTGCGTACTTGTGGACTTCCATCTTCACAGATCGATGTGATTCGTGTTTATCACCACATCACATGGATTATAAATAGAAGTATAATTAAATGAATAATATGATATTTTTAAATTTGTGTTATTATGTGAAGATAAAATGACACTTTTCTTCTTTCCATAATAATCATTGATAAATCGAAATGTCACTCATGCGTACGTACGACATATCGTCTACATGATTGTAAAATAGTTCATTTTTCATAAATATATTTAATGATTAGTTTTAAAAGTAAAATTTATGTATAAAAAAGATAACTATTTTATGATTACAATTTTATAAATGATGTTATAATGACCTCTTTGATTACGGTCTACTTACGAAAGGCATTTTAGACTTATAAACCAAATATCATCAAAACATATGAAGTGAACATAAATGATTAAGTAATTCTTATAAAATGGTAGTAAGTGAGTTAAATGGAAAGGGACCATCTTTTTAAAAATAATCTTATAAAATTTTAATTTACATTATCTACTACTTCCATATGAATATTTTTAATTTTTTTAATTATTGTTTTTATATAGAAACAAAATAGTTATAAAGGAATGTTTTTTTATTTTTTTTATTTCTTTTAATGTTTTTAAAAATTAATATTTTTATAAATATTTTTTAATTTCATTACAAATATACAAAATTAAGGTTTTATTTTAATTAATATGAAAAAAATTAATTTTCCCACTACCATAACCATTATTTGATGTTTGGATTAATTTATAAGCTTCCATGTTTTCTTAAAATAAAAACCATATTTCCATTTTTTTGAGAATTTTATTTTTGAAACTTGGGTTTTATTGAAATAAGATATATCAATATCTAAAAAATCATTCTTATGGGTGGAAAAAAACTTTTTATGATCCATGATTTTATGTTTCATTATTATGTTATGGTAATTGGGAATTATTTGTGATGAATGGTCATTCTGTTATAATCCAAGGATGGGTGGTTACATTATTAATAAAGGATAGACGTTTATTTGATAAACTAAGGTCATGTGAGCCTGATATAGCAACACAATTCCTTGGGTAATTGGATAATGTTAACCAATTAGGTTTCTACTTAGATAATATGGGAATATACTATGATTGTTATTCAGAATGTGGGATAGAGTTAATCAATTAAGTCTCTTCTAAGAGAATATAGGAATATACTACCATTGTTATTACAAATATGTGAAAGAGTTAACTGATTATATTTATCCTAATATAATATAGTATTATACTACAATGGTTATTCCAAATATGGGATGGATTTATCCTATTGGGTTTCTCCTAAGAAATTATGGCTATATACTATGATGTTTATTCCAAGTATAACCATGAAAGTTATTCCCTATGAAACCATGATGGTTACTCCTTGTGTAAGAGTGATATTAAAATGATTACCATGTTTCCTACATGTTTCATCTATACTTGCTATGTGTTTTATAATGTTACTTTGAGAAGGTGTAGGTTTTCATGATGAAATGATTTATTCATAAGATCAAAGAATAATGTGATAAAGGTTTTTATTTTATGGGTTTTTCTATTTTTCAATGGAATAAAAGATTTTTTATGTCACTCACTAATATATTTGTGTCCATCCCTTGTTTTTAAATTATTTTCATAGGGTTTGAATATGGTTAAGAGAAAATAAGAAGTAATGATAAAGGTTGTGAGGATTTTTCCTGAAAAGAAAACATGTTTATTTTTAAAATTATTATTTGTGAGAAAAATGGATACTAAATAGAAGTTTCCACTTTGTAATATATGAGATTTTTATATAATTATTGTGACTGAAATCTCTAAAAATATAAACCTTAGATAACTTTTTGAATGATAGAAATTAATTTAAGTTTACAGAGATAAGATAATATAATTTTTAACTCTATATACTTACATTTTGTATCAGATAAAGGTTTACATAAATCTATTAGTTAAGATAATGATAATAGAATACCCTTAAAATATTTTACTTCTTGATCATGTTGAAAAGATTTGGAATTTAATGATTACCATATCGCTTCATCTAAACAATGTTTGTTCAAAATGATTTTCAATGAGAACAACCTCTAGAATTTGGTGGATCATCTAAACTAGAGGTACCTGTAGGATAGATTAAATCCCAAGAAAAGATATTAGATTCCATGTATTTTTGGATCTCCACTATTAAAGTACTTCTATTTCCCATTTTGAAAGAGACGCTGACTAGTGGTGTCAATGGTCAAGAATATCAAAGAAAGAGAGGAAATTGATCCCTTGGAATAAGATGAATTTAAGAAAATTTTCCTTCAGAAATAATTTCCTAAGGAAATTGGGATAAGGATGGAAAATAAATTATTGGAATTAAAACAAAATGGGGAAGATTCAATATCTTCATGTAAAGAAAATTTTACCCAATTGGAAATTTACACACACATTTTATAAGAGATATTGATAGAAAAATTAATATATTTTTCTCAAGATTTAAGCCAATATATAAAATGGAATTGTATGCCTCTAATTCAAATTTGATGAGAAAATTGTGCGATGTACTGAGATAGTTAAAATGGAGGTTTCTGATTATCATGTGTACATCAAGAACCGACAGAAAAAGTGGTCTTGTTGTTAGGAAAAGGAGAAGAATGGATCAATGAAATCTAATGGTATGAAAATTAAGATTCTAGTTTGTGATATTTGTTGTAAAAATGACATTGGAAGATTCATTATGAAGAATTTTATGTTCTTAACATGTGGTATGTTTGGTAAGATGTCTCATAATTACAATGGAAAAGATGTTGGTAGTGGTAAGGAAAATTTGGATAGACAGACAGTAACATTTTTTAAATTTAAAAAGATCGATCACAATTCACATTAAGGCATGAATAAGAACCTGAATGTTGGGAAGCTTCCATAAAAAAATTTGTGTTGAAATACATTTCATCTAATTCAAAATATATTGCGCCACTAAATGATGTGGTATCAGTTAAATTACTTATTTATTTAGATTACTCAAATGTCTTCTTTGATTTGGGGTCTTCACATTTTTTCATTTTTGGGAAATTTTCTTGTAAATTGGTAATTCCATCTCAAGAAATGAAGCCAAAAATTATGTTAAAGATACATGGGGGAGTTATTAAGGGGGAAATAAATTATAATAATATTCTAATAATTGTTGGTGGAAATATTTTACCTTAATGCCTTGTTTTCTTTCATCTAGTAGAGTTTTATGTTATTACTTGTATGGATTGGATCTATGTTTACCATGATATGATTTATTATAGAGATAAAGACGTTTTTTTAAAAAATATATCTTTTAATACAAGAATAAATACACACCATTTATAACATATAAAAAAGATGATAAATTATTAAAAGATAGAAATGAAAGTTATCTTGCAAATATTTTTTAAAATAAGGGAAATATTTCGATTAATGAAATGTACATAGTAAAATAATAAATAGATGTTTTATTGAGGATATTAATAGTGTTATACAAGATTGGAATTTTAAATTTACTATTAATTTAGATATTGATGCTACGACAATTTCAAAACCCCCTTATCGAATAGATCATGTGGAACTTCTAGAATTGAAAAAGAAGTAACAAGAGTTTCTTGGTAATGGTGTCATTAATCTTATAACATCACCATGGGGTGTTTATGTTTTGTTTTTTTTAAAATTAATGATGGTTACATGACCCTTTTAATTTATTATAGATCTTTTAAAAACATTACTATTAATAATTAGTATCTATTTAACCATATCAATGATTTGTTTGTTTAGCTCTTCAAAGATCAGTATTTTTCAATGGTTAACCTATGATCTGAGTACTATTAAGTGAATGTTATGGAGGATGAAATTATGAAAACAATGTTTTAGACTAAAAATGATAATTATGAGTTTTTGTGTATTCTCATTTTGTTGAGAAATTCCCCAACTGTATTTATGGATCTGTTGAATAGATTCCTCAATTAATATTTGGATAAGTTTGTGATTTTTTTTATTAATGATATCTTGATTTATTAAAAAAAATTGGCCAATGAAAATATCTAATTATTTATCTACAAACCCTAAACTAAAATAATTTAGATGTAAAATTTAGCAAATATTGATTTTGGTTGCAAAAAATTTTATTCCTTGGACACATCATAAATAATGACAATATAAAAATTGATACTGTTAAAACTAAAGTGGTTGATTAATTGAAAAGTCATAAAAATGTTACTAATATTAGTAGTTTTATTATATCATCAGGGTATTACTAGTGGTTTTTTGAAATTTTTTCCTAGTTATCTTTCCTACTGACTATGTTAAGAAAAAAGGTAGTTATGTTCATCTATAAAAAACAATGTGAAGACGCTTTCTAAAAACTGAAAAAATATTGGTGAATTTCCTATATAGTGACACTTCATTAAAAGAAATTTTATTTTAACTAATGTATAATGATCATGTAATTTCTTATTCTTCACTTCAATTAAAAGAATGTGATATACATTATCCCACACATGACCTAAAACTAGAAGATTCCGTGTTTTCATTAAAAATTTGGAGACAACATTTATATAGAGAAAAGTGTGTAATATATACTGATTGTAAACTTTTTAAATATATATTCACCCAAAAAGATTTGAACATTATATAGAAGAGATAACTGAAATTGATAAGGGATTATGACTACACAATACATTATCATTATGGAAAATAAAATAATATTGATGGTTCTTTGAGTTAGAAAAGTTATGTTATATTAAACAATTGGAATTTTTAACTTTGCCATTTTGTTAATTATTTGATGAATTTTAGCCTAGAAATTATGGATATAATAACTTCCTCTATTTTTTTGAGGTTTCTGTGCAGTCGAATTCATCAATTAGAATTAAGAAAGATCAAAAGGCAGACTATGAGTTACAAGAAAAGGTTGGATTGTTAAAAATGGTATGTTTATTTAATTTTTCACTGACAAAGATTGTGATTTAATATTTTAAAGAGATTATGTGTGACTTTATATTCCCAATAAAGAATAGAATTATGATGTGAATGTCTTAGTTCCCCATTTTTCATTCATCTTGCAAGTAATAATATGTATAGATAACTTCCTGAGTATTACTGGTGGGATATAATAAAAAGAGATAATACTAATTTTATAATGAAAATTTTAAATAAACAATAGGTTAAATGATGATGATATTTTACAAAGGGGATGCTTAAACCTTTTCCAATTTCTAAGTGAAAATGGGAAAATGTATCCATGTATTTTGTTGCTTTATTTCCAAATACAACTCTAAATAATAATATGACTTGTTTTATTATTGATCAATTAAATAAATATATAAGTTTTTTTACCATTCAAGACACCATGTATTTATATAAGAGTTATTAAATTTATTTTAAGGATATTTTCAGATTACATGGATTTTTCCTCTCAATTATATATCACTATGATCTGAGGTTCACTTCTAATTTTTTGAAAGAAATTAATAATTTATTGGGATATGAATTAAATTTTAGCACAACCTTTCATCCTTAGTTTAATGGATAGTTTATATGAATAATAAATACATTGGAAAAAATTATTCTCACTTTCTCAACTTATATTTTGGGATATCGGGATTGATTTTTTTATTTGAGTTTTTTTATAATAATAATTTGCAATAGAGTATACAAAAATCTCCTTTTGGGAAATTATATTGAAATAAGTGTAAAAATATTCTTATGAAGTGGGAGAAAGTAATTTTGATGGAACAAAGTTAGTATATTAAATGGATGTTAAGGTAAGTATTATTTAGAAACATTTTAGGATATCTCCGAGAGGCATAAAATTTATACCGATAATCAGTGAAAATATATTTCTTTTATTGTAGGTGATTGTGTTTTTCATAATGTATCTCTATAGAAACGTGTTATGTTATTTGTTTGAAAGGGTATTTTAAGTGTATGGTTCATCAGACCATTTGAAATCTTAGATAATGTTTGAGCAGTTTCATATCGAGTGGCTATTCCTAAGAGTTTAGACCAGGTTCACAATATTTTTTCAAGTTTCCTGGTTAAGAAAGTATGTTACATATTAATCTCATGTTTTGAACCTTGGGGTAGTTTATTTGGAAGATAATATTTCTTAGAAGGAATACACAATTAATATTCTTGTGAATATATATCATGTATTTTGGAAAAATATAATTCACATAGTTAAGGATTTATGGAAAAATCATATAGTTGAAGAAGCAAAATTGGAGTTCAAAAATGATATGCGGGAAATAAATCGCCACTTGTTTAATAAGTGAATAAAATCATAGGGATTAAAATTTTCAAATTTGGATATGAATGTAACATTCTGTGTAATGTTGATATAAAAAATTCCCAGATACTCAATTTTTAATTAGAAAATAGTAGACAATTTTTCAGTCAAAAGGATAATACTTTATTTCTAGTTGAATTTGAATTTTATATATTGCATGTTTTCTTAAAATATAGACTCAAAAATTATATAATTTTAATTTTATTAAATGAATTTAATTTTCTAATTCATACTATAAAAAATATTTTAATAGGAATTATTTTTTTTTGAAAAGTTGGATTTTTTAAGGAAATGTGAAAAGTACTGATTTTTATTGAAAATTGGATTTTAGTTTAAAATATTTAGTTTATAAAATTTTACTTCATATTAGTTTCAAATTTTAATTAGATCATTTATTTTAAAAATAATCAAATTATTAATTTTTAAATTAATTTTATCCATGAATTTTGTTTAAAAACTTTTTATACTTAAAAGGTCAGTTTTATAAAAAACTATTTTTCATTGTGTTTCTCCAGTTTAATTAAAAATTAAATTCTACCAATTCTAAGATTTGAATGTTGAAAAATTTATTTAATATTAGGAATCATTGTGTCAATTTTTTTTAAATATCCCCCTTTTATTTTTTCTCAATATTAATAGTAACCTGAATTCTATTTTTTACCAAAGTAAAAGGTAAATTAGGAAATTAAGATTTAAAATTAAATACTAAGAACTATTGAATGACCTTAACAATTTTATTATTATTTTTTGAGTATTTTTAATTCATAATAATCCAAACTTAATATTTATGGCCTTTTTTTATTTTTATCTGATTACAACAATTATAATATTTTATATAAATGAAAGTAAAAACTGTCACACTCTTGTTTTTAATAAGTATAATATTTTTTTACCAGGGTGATAACCAGGGGATATATCCAGTTATAAATATTCCTTTTAAATTTATATTATTTTTATTCATCATTTTAACTTATATATAATATTTTTTAATAAATTATTAACATAAATTCTTACACAATGCAAATGCAATAATTATTCAATTAACAAAAAATAATATAAATTATATGAAAAATATTAAAAGTATTAAAATTTTAAAGAATTAATTTGAACCATGAATTTTATATATAAAAGGACTTATTATATTGTTTTTTATGCGTTTTACTTTAATTGCTTGGTTGTTTTGATGTTATTAATGTCAAAAGAAATGAATAGTTATGAAATTGAAATTACTAATATTTTATAATAAATAATTTTTTACCTAATGATTTAAAATTAATAAAAAACATTTTATTTTGAGAGATTAATGGGTTATAGTTAATTTAATAAACTAATGTCCATTTAAGGTAAAATTATTAACCCTTAAAATGTAGAAAACATTAACATTATGGTAACTATCAAAAGGGTTGATGAAAGGTTAAAACAAATAGGTAAGGGAAAAATGTTTTTTTAAAACAGTAAAAATTTATTTGATGAATCTATTTCAATTAATAATCGTATAATATTTTTAATATTATCAATTTTGGGTGATTTTTTCTTCGAAATTAATTTATATTAAATTAATATTTTAATAAAATCCATGAGTGTCCCTCCACTCTCTTACAAAAGGGAACCACTTCTTCACATTTCTTCACACATTAATTCCCTTTATTTTAGCTAATACCCACAAAAATACATTCCCAGGGTCCCTACCCATGTTTTATAGGAATTATTTTTGGGTATAATGAATTTTTAGAGGTCTTAATGTATTAATAAAATGACACATTCAAAGAAGAGATAAAAGTTTTAACCGCGAGTTTTAGTTTTATTTCCTCCTCTAATTACTTAAAATTTTATTCAAACCAGAAAAAAATTGATAATAATAATATATATATATATATATTTATATTATTATGTTAATGTAATAAACTAGATCCATCTCTAACGTCCATCAATTGGGAATGAAATTCGTCATTTGTGTGTACAACAGACTACCGAATAAGGGACCGATGAAATTAATTTGCCATCATCAACTCTCATGGATTGATATAATGATGGAATTTGTGTTTAGATTTAATATTAAATACATATTTATAAGTATTAAAATATAATATATAATTTAATTTATTACCTTTATATTTACAAAAAAATGATAACGTCGTTCGCGCGTACCTGTGGACTACCACCTCCACGAATTGAAGTGATTCATTTTTCAATACCACACCACATAAATGATAAATATTAGAATATTAAATAAATAATATTATATTTATGATATTTTTTTTATCATTATATAATTTTAAAATTATATTTACCTTCTTTCCAAAATGATCAATAAAAATAGAAACAATACTCATGCGCACGTACGACCAACTATCACCATGATTGTAACATAGTTCATTTTCATAACCATAATTAAACAATGGTTTTAAAATTATTCTTAAATTAAAAAAAATTATAATTATATAATTACTATTATTCTATAGATTATAAAATAATGACATTTTGGCTATAATCAAATTACCGAGGTCATTTTGGACTTATAAACTGAATATAGTCAAAACATCCAATGTGAACGTGAATGATTAACTAATTGAAATAATGAGGTAAAAAGTGAGATAATAGGAACAATAAAATATAAATATATTCTCAAGAAAGTAAATAATGAACATAATTATATTATGCAGGAAGACAAATAATGAACGTGATGAGTCAGACTCTAGGTATGGGACTTTCTTTTTAAAATTCCTCTTTTAAAGTTTACCTTAATAATATTTTTATTCCATAACCATAATTTTAATACTATTTTAATGATATTTTCATGTGTAAATAAAATATTTAGAAATTTAATTTTAGGTTACTTTTTACTTTATTTAAAATTATTTGAAAATGAATCTTTCTATTAGATGTTTTTAATTTCATTAAAAAAGGATAAAAGGAATGTTTTATTTTAACATATATGGTGACAACGACTTTTCCTACCTTCATAACAATTATTTGATGTTTGGATTCCTTTATACTCTTCCATGTTTTCTTCAATGAAAACCATATTTCCCATTATTCAATGATTTTTTATTTTGAAAAATATGTTTTAAGGAAAAGGGATATTTCAATATCTAAAAATTCTTCCTTATGAGTGTAAAGATTGTTTTTATAATGCAATATTTTTTGTGTCATGATTATGTTATGGTTCTTTAGAATTTATTACGATGAAAGGTGGTCTCATTATAAACTAATGATGGGAAGTAAATTATTAACCTGGGATGGGTGGTTCTTTGATACACCAATGGTGGGTGAGCCTACTATAGTTCTACAATGCATTGGGTAAGGCAACTGAGTTAGCTGATTATGTTTCTCCTGAGATAATATGGGAATATACTATGATATTTATTCCCAATATGGTACTGATTTAAGCAATTGTGTTTTTTAAAAGAGATTATGGGAATAAAAAATTATGGTATTTCCAAATATGGGATAGAGTAAACTAATTATGTTTCTCTTAAAACATGAAAGGAATATATTGAGATGGTTATTCCAAGTATAACTATTATGGTTATTCCATGGGTAATAATAAGGATTACTCCATATGAAATAGTTATATTTAAATGATTCCTAAGTATTCTATATGTGTTAATTTGATTTATATGGGTTTTAAAAGTTTCTTTAAAGAAAAAACAAAGTGTTTTTCACATGGAAATGATTTATTCATATGCACGAATAATATTATAATAAAGGTAATTATTTTATGGGTTTTCATGTTTTTCACAGGACTGACGCATTTTTTTATTTTTTATACCATACTTTGATTTATTTACTCACTATATATTTTTCAAAATGTTTCTCACAGTGTTCAAGGATGGGTATTTTAAAATAAGAAGTCAAGTTGAAAGTCATGAAGATTTTTCATGAAAAACAGAAATGTTTATTTTTAAAAGTTTTTTTTGGTGGGAAAAATAGATACCTAATAGAAGCAGTATCTTTTTAATATATGGGTATTTTATGTAAGTGTTGTGTCCTAACTCTCTAAAACTTTAAACATGAAGGATCCTTCACTACTACAAATAGGCCCTTTAACAACATGAAAAAATACCTTCGATAGTGATAAAAAAGTGATGTTGTACTAAGTACCATTACTGAGGGGACCCATTTATCAATGATATTTTTGGAACTGATAAAGGGAACCATTTATCATTGATTTTGTTAGAGCTGATAAAGACCCCACCACTGTAGTGTTCTGTTGAAATTATAGAACATGGTAGAAAATACCCCTATATGAAAACACACCTGTATGAATATTCAAAATTTAATTGAAATAAAATTAAAATCAAAAATAAAAAAACAGTATATTATGAAATTTAAAATATTTTTTGTATGATTACATTTAAAATTACTAACCAAAATCATTTAAAATATTAATGTTTCGTAATCATAATCACTCGTGACCCCCTCACATAAATTCTTGATCAAGGCACAAGTTTCCCAAAAAACAACCCCATCCCAAGAAAAAAAATCCACATGTATTAGAAAAAAATTCTTGAGTTAAAAATACTATAATTAAATAATTTAAACATAAATATTAAACAATACACTAATAAAATGTTATTTTTAAATAAAATGACATATTTGGAGTTGTATTAGTCACCCTGTACATTGGATTGAGGTGGGTGATAATTCAAACACATGAATAATAAATTATAAATGACTTTCCTAAAGTATCAAAAAAATATGAATCAATTTTCTCATTTTTGAGTACGTCAATAATCTTTTTTAGCAAAATGTTATTTTAAACTAGAAACATGCACTTTGAGCTATATTAGCCACATCATGTGCCTGTTTGAAGGGAGAATAATTTTTACAAATCACAGATGACTTATGAATCATTTTCCTAAATTATTATGAAATTTTGGGAACATTTTCTCAACTTTCATTGAGTGATAGGCCTTTTAAACCAAAATGTCAATTTTAGACTAATAACAGATAGTTTTATTCATAATAGGAACACCATGTATCATATTTAGATGATTTTAATTCGTACATGTCTTAAATGGATTATTTATCATTTTAATTATGTATCAAAATAATCATAATACGTTTTCTTAGTTTTGAGTATGTCACTTGTGTTTTTTTATAAAATGTCAATTTTAAAGAAAAAGGCACATGTTGAGTCAAACACATCCCAACATCCAACAAATTATGGTGTGGCTGGTTCCTACAATTTAAAAAGGAATTATGAAAATTTTTTCTAATGAATCAAAACAATCCAAATGTGTTTTCTTGGTTTTGATTATTTCACTTGGGTTTTTGACTAAAATGTATTTTTAAACTAAAAACACATATTATGAGTAACAACGATCACATCCTATTTTAGTTTGGTTTGAAAATAATTGTTACACATTAAGAAAAGTCTTATAATCTACTTTCTTAAACTATCAAGATTATCCACGTGAATTTTCATGGCTTTTAGTTAGTGAGACATGTTTTGAACTAAAATGTCAATTTTAGACTAATAAGTGACATGTTGAGTTATAATAGGAAGACGATGTATAAGATTGTGGTGTAGATGATTAATAAAAAAAGAATTATGGTTTATTTACCTAAATTATTAGAAGAATATGAATTCATTTTCTCTATTTTGTGTATATCACTTGTCTTTTTTACTAAAATTAATGTCAATTTCAAATGACAATATACACTTGGAGTTATACTGGTCACACTATTTACCATACTGAGGTGTAGAAATTCTTACACATAAACAATTAGTTATGGATCATTTATTAAATTATAAAAATAAATGAAATGAATTTTCTTAGTTTTTAGTAGGTAACTTGTGTTTAAAAAAAATTCAATTTAAACTGCAAACATGCACTTTGAGTCTTAACGGTCACATATTGTGTTGGTTTTTTCTTAGACTAATTCCTTCACATAATAATTGATTTTTTAATCATTTTAATAAATTATCAAGACCAAGAGAGTGTGTTTTCTCTATTCTTAGTGTGAAACACACTTTTGAACTAAAATATAAATTTTAATCTAATAATGGAAACTTATAGTTAACTGGGTACACTACATATCAGATTAAGGTGCATCTAATTCCTACACAATAAAAATAATTTATGGATCATTTTTCTAAATTTTAAAAAATAATGAATGTGTTTTCTTGATTTTTTGTATGTCACTTGTACTTTTTAATAAAATTAATTTCAATTTTATAACAAAAATACACACTTGGAGTCATACCAAGAACACTCTACATCTTATTGAAGATTAGTTAATTCAAACACTTCGTAAATGACTTATGGATAATTTTTATAAAGTATCATAATAATATGAATATATTTTTCTAGTTTTGAGTATGTCACATGTCTTTTTTTAAAAAACATAATGTCAATTTTAAAGAAGACACAGTTGGATTCATGTGGGGCACATAATGTATTAGATTGATATGCAACTGATTTATACAAATCAAAATTGAATTATAGATCATTTTCCGAAATTATCAAAAAAATTAAAAGTTTGTTTCTTAGTTTCGAGTACATAAATTTTATTTTTTTCTAAAATTAATGATATTTTTAAATAAAAAGGCTCACCTGGAGTCATATTTGAAAAAATTTGTATTAGATTAAGATGACACAAAATCCTACACATCAAAAATGACTTATAAATAATTTGACAAAATAATGAAGACAATATGAATGTATTTTACTAGTTTTGAGTATTTAACTTTTTTTTCTATAATGTAATTTTAAAATAGAAACACACACTTGAGTTATTCTAGTCACATCGTGGGTCAGTTTTACATGAGACTAATTCTTACATATCAAAAAATAAATTATGAATTGTTTTCCTGAATTATCACAACAATCAGCACCCATTTAATTTTTTAGTGAGTGAAACACTTTTTAAACTAAAATATCAATTTTAAATAGATAACAGACACCTTGAGTTTAAATAAGAATATCATTTATGAGAGTGAGGTGAGTCTAGTTCATATATATCACAAATGACTTATGGATAATTTTCCTAATGTAACAAAAAAACTTGAATTCATTTTCTCCGTTTTGATAGTGGTACTTTCCTTTTCTAGAAAAATTAATTTCAATTTTGAATAAGAAGAAAAATTTGGAGTCATACCAGGAATATTGTGTATCATATTGAGGTGCAGATGATTTCTACAAATCAAAAATTACTTACGGATCATTTTAAAAACATATAAAAATAATATGGATGATTATTCTTGATTTTGAGTATTTCACTTGTCATTTTTACTATAATTAATTTCAATTTTAATTAAAAAGACACACTTGGAGTAATACCAAGGAGGCAGTGTATTATATTGAGGTTTTTCTGATTCCTACAAATAAAAAATGTCTTATGGATCATTTTTCTAAAGAATCAAAATAACATAAATGAATTTTATAATTTTTTAGTATGCCACTTTTGTTATATATTATAATTAATGTTAGTTTTAAATAAAAAGACACAATAATAGTCATACCGGTCACACCTTGTTTCATATTGAGGCGTGTCTAATTCCTACACATGAAAAAAGACTTATAGATAATTGTACTAAAGTATGAAAATTATATGAATGTGTTTTTTTGATTTCGAGATGGTCACCTGTGGTTTTACTAAAATTTATGTCAATATGAAATAAAAATACACACATCTAGTCATACTAGTCACACCATGTGTCTTATTGAGGTTAATATTATTTATTCATGTTTAAAATGACTTATAAATCATTTTTCAAAAGTATTAAAACATTTTACATTTGTTTGTTTATTTTTCAGTATGTGATCCGTGTTTTGAACTAAAATGAAATTATAAAATAAAAAAATATAGTTCAATTTATATACAGCACAATTTGTATCAAATTGAGGTTCACGTGATTGAGTATGCGATGTGTGTTTTACTTTTAACTATCATTAAAAATATAGAAAAGATAGAACATGTTATATTTGGTTGGAAGATGAAACACCATGCTACCTAAAACTTCCAATCCAAAAGAAACATGTTCTCTCTTTTAAAGCTTGTTTCTGATAGTTTAAAGAGAAATATGACTTTCCAAAATATCTAGAAAATAAACAAGACAATTATTAGATAAGAATGAAAAAGAAATTAACTTAAAAATAGTAGATAAAATGGTGTCAAAATTAATTAAAATTAGTAGTAGGAATCCACCTTTTCTTGATGTCTGTATACATTGTTGACACATTTACGTTTTGAAAATATGTTAGTTATAGAATAAAAGTCCAATTTCTCAAAATCATGTGAAAATTAAAACAATAAACCATAACATTATTAAAATAATCCACCAATATAAGAAGACAATTCTTATAGTAGTAATAATATAAATAAATAAATTAAACATAAATATAAAATAATACATTAATGAAATGAAAAATTCATACTAAAAATACAGAATTTGAGTCATACTGGGTATACCGTGTTGAGTACATGATCATATTATATGACTGAATCATCCTTGTTGAGGAATTCAGTTCTCCATGATCTTTGATAAAATTTAAAAAATAAACATCAGATAAAAATGATGAGGAAAATAACTAAAAAAGTAGATTAAGTGATGAGAAAATCAACAAAATATATAGTAGGAAGTCAAATGTCATTGATATATGTGTACATTATGTCACCAATTATGCCACCCATGTACTTTCTAAACAATTTTTTTTTCATCTTGTGAATATGTGGACTTTCAATAGTTCTGGTGGTACTATAAGAATATAAATAGACAAAGGATTAATAAATATTTAAACTAAAATTTTAATTATCTTTGATAAAACCACTTTAGGGATATTATTTTTTTGAGGGTATTTGATATGTCTTCTTATTTTTAAAACATAATAGCCAAAATATTTTCCGTTGGTTTGTTTCCAAAACTATAGAAACATTGAAAAAAATATGTAATTTATTTTAATATGTGTTATTATAACACAAGGTCCTTTCCATACGAATACATGACTGTTGTTATTGGGAAAGCTCTTGGACTACACTTATTCAGGTCCCCTTATCCCCCTTCTATTTTTGGTTCCCCTCTATCAAGGGGTACCCTCTCTCCTCTATAATAAATATTTATTATGATTTTCGGTTTATTGGGTATCTATGTAGTGAATCTAGGAAATAAATCATTTGAGTATCTAGATTGAACGAAATGTGTATCCAATTATTCCTAAAAAAATGAATAATTAATGGAAATAATGATAATATATTTGTTATAGTTAAATTGTTTAGTTTTTCCCTTACATCGTTGGTAATAATAATATTCTATCATCTGTAAGTTTTATTTCATACACTTTCACCAGTTCTTACACTATTTTTACAATTTGAACTGAGTCCAATGAGTTTAGTTTTGTAGAATTTATGTGAGGACTAATGATTACGTAAATATTTTTTAGGGTAAACATTATTGATAGATATGAATTAAAAAAATTGAATTGTATTTAGTCATAATTAACATAGTAGAACAACTTTTGAAAAAAAAATCATAAAAAAAAACCTCATGTATAAATTTAAAACTAAGGCTCCTAGACAACCAATCATTAGGATTTAATTTACATTCTCAAGAGCAATTTATTCTATAATGGCCACTTTGTAAATTTGTTCTAAAAAATCATCTATTACTGTAACACATCAAGTTTTTATAATTTTATAAAAAATAAATTTAAATTATATGATGAATTGAGTTACAAAATAAACCAAGTTATTATTTATTTATATGAAAATCCTTGTTAACAATTTACTATAATAAGAATATATATTATCTTGTCATACATTCAACATAATGTTTGGCTTGTACTATACACCATGTTGAGTTCCTTTATTAGTTTGCGTTGCACGCAAGAAAAAGTTTTTCCGAACAACAATATACTATGATAGTAATCACCCAGAAATTGGAATGGTGTGAATGAATCATTATTAACTAAATTATGAAATTAATTATTTCTATACCAATTAATTATAAATGAACATAAAAAACAGTTAAAAATAAAGGATTTTTTATATGAAAAACTATTTTTATTCCCACAAAGATAATTTATCATAAAAAATTAAATTAATAACTATTATTTAACTATATTAATGAAATTTAGAAAATTTATATGCAATTAATTTTTTTGGAATTCATCCAATATGTTTTATAGGCATAAAATTAGAACAAACCCATTTTTTAGCATGAATTACTGTATTTTTCTAAAAGGCTGTTTTTCAACCTTTTAATGGAAGAAATGTTTTGAAACAAAAATTTGATTCTTTTATAAATGTTATATGAAAAAATAAATACTTTTTTTAAATATTAATTTCAAAATTAACTAAGATTTCATTTTTGGGTTCTTTTCTGAAAGGTTTAATGTTTTAATGAATAATGTAAATAGTAGTTTTTATTGAAAAAAATATTTTATTTTAAAGTATTTACAAGTTAAATTATATATTGGATTTGTTTTAAATTTTAATTAGTTAATTTTAATTAATAAAATTATAATTTTTGAAAATTATTTTATACATGAAATTATTGTAAAAACATTTTATGTTTTAAAAGGGAATTTTTCTAAAAAATAGTTTTTCATGGTGTTTTATTGATTTTATTTAAATGTAAATTACAAAACTTATATTTTTTGAATTTTAAAAAATGGTTGAAAAATTTGGATTCATAGTGTCCAAATTTAGTGAATACATACCTTTTATTTTTGGAAAATCTGAATAGTAACCATGATAAATTTTATTACTATGGTAAAAGGTATATCTAGTAATTTAGGTTAAAATTATACTAATAAAGACTATAAAATGACCCTAACAGAAGGAAAAGTTTTATAGTATGAAGATAATTTTACACTTAACCATTAAAGATTTAAATTATGTTTTTCAATGGATAATTTTCTATAAAAATGACAAATATAATATCTAAATCATATAAAGTCACCAAATATCACGTTCACTATATTATATATCCATTATGTGTCCACATGAGGAAAAAGGTATGTTATAAACGAACATAAATATATATTTTTATGTTAATGAACATATTTTCATCATAAAAGTTTATTTTTAACTTTTTGGTCCACTTAGATGAGATTCTGATATTTATAATATTTACTTTAATATATATTTAAAGATGTAACATTCATATTTTAAATACTATATCATTTTAAATATTATTTTAACCATAATATATATTAGACCATAAGTATTAGTTTTAAATCTTGGAGACATTTATTCATATTGGAATTTTAGTTTTAATTTTTATTTAAGTAATATTTCAATTAAACAATTACACAATGTTGATACCGTAATTATTTTCTTAATGGGAATATCAAATAAATGTTATTAAAAATATTAAAATAAATATAATTTATGATAATTAATGTGATCAAAGAATTTTATATACTTCCTTGACCTCATATGGATAAAATAAAATATTTTTTTCAAAGTTAAATTGTTTTATTGATATTTTTAAAAGACCATGTAATGAATAATGTCAAAATTTAGACCAATGATATTTTATCAAAATAATATTTTATTAAAATATTTAAAAATTATAAAAAAATAATTAAATATAATATATAATATAATATTTTTTAAAATGTAATAAATTGTATTTTATGTTCCAATTTTCATCAAATAAGTAGAAAATTACAACATTTTAATTTTGATTTTTTTTACTATAGTTAATCTTTAAATAGGTTAACAAAGGCTTAATTAAAATGAGAAGGTTTAATGTAATACCAAAACTTGTATAAAATATATTGGTTGAGGATATTAAAAATTTATATTATCTTATATTTTAAACCATGTAATTTTGGGGGTATTTTAATTGAGATTGAATTTATTATAAATTACATTTTTTTAAAATTCCAAAAGTGCCCTTCACCTCAATTATAAAAGGAAACATATTCAATTTCATCTTAACTTCAAATTGAGACTTAATTATCAAACATTACCCTAAAATATCTCTTATAAACTTCTATATACACATTCTAGAGGTTCTAGTCTTCTCAAAATACCAACCCTATTGTCCCAAAGAGGAGATCTAAAGGAAGTTCACCAAAAAATAGGTAATCATGTTTGCCGACTATTTCAATATTATTTCTTCTTCTACTTCCTCATGAGTTGTTGTTTCCATTATAATGTAAAAAATAAAGTATAAAAAATATTATGAGATGTTATTATTATAATTTAATAAACATATTACACCTTTTATCCATCCTATGAAAAACTAATGCACCACATACGTGTACGTACAGCTTACCATCTCCATGTCCTGAAGTAATATTTTTTCCATCACCACTTTAGTTGGATGGGTATGGTGATGGAAATAATATAAATATATTATAATTATAACATGATATTTACTCTTAGTAGAAAACATAATATAAAATCTACTTCCTTCCCCTTTCATCATTAAGGGAATGATATCGTCACTCGTGCGTACGTACAACCTACCGTCTCCACAACGTGATGGAATTCATTTTTCATGATCACCATTAAAGAATGATTATAAAGCTGTATATATTGAATAAATATGATATATATTACCTTAATATAATTACTTATAGGAAATAAATATATCCGGTCAATAAGAACTAAGACTTATATGAAGAAACATGCATACGAAAATGAAGTAGTTAACACCCGAAAGAAGTGTAATAACAAAATATTATTGACATATAGCGTGATAAGATGATATAAGAGTATCATATATGATAAAATAAATATCAATATGGTTCTTTTATAAATAAATAACTTTATTTAAAGCATTATATAAGAGACTTATATATGTATAAAGAAATTAGAATGAAGGTAAGGGGATTTCTAATATCACTTTTATTTATGCAATACTTATGATATATTCACCACTATTTTATTTTATGTGGCGAATATAATACCCATTACATATATCTATGATAATTATAATAAAATTTATGGGTATATATATATATATATATTTTGATATCTCTGTCCTAGGGTTTATGGTTCAAAAGTTACCAAACCGATAAGGTAATTTCGTCTCAATTCGACTTCTTTGAGTGAATATTATGTTAAGAACCTATATTATTTTATGAGGTGTATATACTACCCTTTGAAATTTTCTATCATGAATATCCTTATTTTCACAATATTATATGTTTTTTGTAATGTGATTCTCTATTTTTTTAGAAATCTATTTTCTGTCAAAATAATGTTTTCTAATTTTTTTAAAACTTTTTAAAATGTTTTATAATAATATTTATGGAAAAAGTATTTCAATGATGTTTAAAATAGTTTTCAAACATTAATTTATTATTTTTCAAGGTTATTTTCAATGAAAAATGATTTATAAATGTTTTATTATTTACTAAATTGGTTTTAACGATGAAAGGATATTTTCCTCAGGAATTATTTCAAAAGATCTTTCAAAACCATTTTACATTTAAGATAACATTATTTGATATTATTTATTATTTATTGGGGTTATGATCCAAGGATATATTACATATTAATTATATGGTTATTTTATTTTTATGAGTTATTTATATTTATATTGAACACATTTTTATGGTTGTCATTATTTTAGTGGTGGGTCTTGTTTCTCCCTCCAATGCACTGGGTAATGATTTATATCCCCTGAGATAGAAAGGAATAGAAAATTAAGTAAAATCAGTTCTATAAAAAAATATTGGAATGATAGTAAAATAAGTTCCTTTATATAGTATTAGAATGGGAGTAAACTTATTTTAGTAATACCTGACTTGAATAGGAGTAAAATCAATTTAGTAATATAGGGATGGAATTGGGAGTGCACTAAGTTTCATAAATGAATTGGTCTGCTATGATGGTCTTGGAAATTATCCTTGACTAATATGTAAATTATTTTATATTCTTATGTGTATACCTCAATTTCATGTCATACAATATTTGTCTCAAGGAATATGTTATTTTATTTTTCATGAGATTCTATGATTTATTCCACGAAACGATTAATGATATTTGATTTACAGGGTATGATTTTCAAAAATGTTTTGTTTTTTTATTTATGACTTATGATTTTGTTTGGATTGATATATATTTTTTTACCCTTACTGAGCTTCTGAGATCACCCTTTTCATATGTTTTTTAACAAGGTTATAAAGAAATGTTTTAGGTTGGAATAATAAAGAGGAAGATCTTTGTGGGAAATTTATGATGGGAATTTATTTCTATGACGGTGAAGTGAATCACAGGTGGACCAGTATTAAGAATACAAGGAAATAGGATAAAATTTAATCTATGGATTGGGAGGATTTCAAAAACATATTTTCAAGTATGTAACTTCCCTGTATTCTTCATAAAAAATGGATACTGAATTTTCCTATAAACCTCATGGTAATAATAAGAAAATAATGATATAATTAAAAGGAAACTCTAAAAACCCTCGATATAATAAAATTAAATTCACTTTTTTCTCAAAGTGTGGAAGGGAACATGGAGGAAATTTTTTAGGGGGAATCATAAATGTTTTAGGTTTGGGAAAGAAGGTCATCAGGCATTTGACTACAGATGTAATGGGAATAAAGTGAAATATCCAATGAGTGTAACTCCTATAAATATTTGTTTCAATTTTAAGGAGTTTTGGAATTACACTAACAAGTTCCATAATCCCATCATTAATTTGGATGGTAATACAAAAAACCACTAACGAAAAATGAAAAAGGGAAATGTTATGCTATCATAATTGATGAAGTGAACCATGATAATTAGGGAATAATTATCCTCCACTATTGTTTTGGGAATTTCCTATTTGTTTTTTAATGAATAATTCTTCTGGAAATCTTATTTATCATCCATTAGTGAAATTTCATGTGATTATCTTATTGGATTCTATAATAATAAACTCACATATTCAATTGGTACAATGATATACCCAAGATTCCAATGAAAATGTTTTCATTTGAAAAAAGTGCTTATACAAGGAATGAATAAGTATGTGTGATTCAATATGGGGTTTGGAGTTATTAACATTTATCAAGAGAATACATGATAATAGTCTTTAGATGTTTGGTGTGTGACAATTAAGAATACATCATGTTTATTGGGGGATTAGTGATAAGTCATTTTTTTGAAATTTAGCGACCTTATTTTTGAAGGTTTTGGATTTTAATATTTTAGATGGTTCATAAGGGCAACCATTTATAAAATTTTTTATGTTTAAATTTTGATGAGGATTTAGAGATTAATGCAGTACTTAACCATATGAATAATTATGGATATTGGAGAGCCTAGGAAAAAATTTTAGTTATGATAGCTAGAGATTGAAGGAATAACTTTTCATACCATTATGGAACTTTTGATCCACTAATTCTACACGAATTTAAACTTAAAAATAATTTATTGGAGTGAGAGATGAAGTAGGAATTGATCATTTCACAACTAATGGATGATATTTTGATTACAAAATAGAATGAAATATAATAATTATATATTCATGTTAATATTCTTCAAATTCATGAAAAGTATCTTAAAAAACAATTTTATCTTAGTAACTTCATTTATGTTAAATTAAATAAAATCTTAGACCATAACAGATTTATCATTCTATGTTATTTAACTTTACAATGACTATGTTTTCTATTTCTCTCCATCAAAAACTAATATTTAGTTTTCTCTTATACGTCCATGTTTTCACTTTCCACCTATGTTAACCTATGTGGAAACCTAATTATGGGTTATTTTGGATAACTGTTACGTTTAGAAAATTATTTTATTAAAGGAAGTTTTAGTATTAATTTTTATGATGTGGGTTTCCTATAGATAAATTCTCAAAAATACACCTTTGATTTTATAAGGTCAATTTCAAATGGCAAGGATATGTTTTTTTAAAATTCTTAATCATATTGGAATGATAACCTTTACACTGGGGATTCCAAAAAATATCTCTCAAGTTCATTATGTGTTCGATTTATCTCCTCTAATAAATTAAATACCTAATACTTAACATGTACTAAACTCATAGGTCATACATCTGGAGCAAGATCCATTTTATGAAGATAAATTAGAATAAATTCTGGATCATAGAGATAAAGTTATACAAAATAAGACCACTCACCTGGTTAAAGTATTGTGAAAAAACAACCAGTTTGAAGAATATATGTGGGAACTTGTGGATATTATGAGGTTGTGGAATCCTCGTTTTTTTCATTAGAGTGACAGATTTTGAGTTTGGAATTCACATCAGGGTGGTGTAATGTAACACCTTGGCATTTTATGAATTATTTTTTCAAAATAATTTTTAATTATTTGATGGATTATAATGAAAAATAAATCATTTGATTCTAGATTTATATGTAACACTACATTAATCCTTCACTATAATAAACATTGGAATTAGCTTTTGGTACACACAAAAGCTTTTTTATCTTGTGTTACACATAGTGACGAGTTCCTTCGATAGTTTGTGTTACATGAAAGACTGAGTTTTAGCGAATAACAATATATTATGACAGTTATCATAGAGCCATTGGAAGGAATACAATGAATCATTATTAATTAAATTGTCAAATTAATTCTTGGGATACCATTTAATTATTAATTATGATAAAAACTAATTGAAAATAAAGGGTGTGTTTTTATGGAAAAATATATTTATTCCCCAAAAAGAGTTTTATCTTCATAAATCAAATTAATTACTATTAGTGAATTATATTTATGAAATTTATATATCATATATTCAATGAAATGATTTTTAATTCATCCAATATGTTTTATAGACCTCAAATAATAAAAACCAATTTTAAGCATAAAAAGCAGTATTTTTTTAAAAGGTTGTTTTGCCACCTTTTAATGGAAAACTTGTTTTAAAACTGAATTTTGAAAATTTTATAAATTTTATTGTAAAAAATTAACTTATTTTTTGAATTATTAATAGAAAAACTTTATTAGGGTTAATATTTGAGTTTTTTCTGGAAAGTTTCAACTTTTGATGAATAATGAAAATACTGATCTCTATTGAAAAATTTATTTTATTTTATATTATTTTGGAGGTCAAATTATGTATTGAATTAGTTTTAAATTTTAATTGTTTAATTTTAATTTAAAATAATTCTATAATGGTTTTTGAAAAGTATTTTATACATGAAAGTATTATAAAAACATTTTATGTTTTAAAAGGTCATTTTTCCAAAAATTGTTTTTCATAGCATTTTATCGTTTTTATTTTAAAGTAAATTATGAGAATTTTCTGTTCTAATTTTTAAAATTTGATGAAAAAATTGGATTCATTAAGTATAAAGTTATTTAATAGTTTCATTTTATTTTTGGCCAATGTGAATAGTATCATTGCTAAATTTTGTTACCACGATAAATGTTAAATTGGGTAATTTAGGTTAAAAATAAAATTATAAGGACTATAAAATTAACCTAACATATGAAAAACTTTTATTGGATGAATGTAATTTTACCCTTAAAAACTATGTATTTAAATTAATTTTTTTAAATGACACTTGTCCCTGAAAATGACTTATATAGTATTTAAATCAACGAAAGTCACAATATGTCACATTCTTTGTCTTAAATATACCTCTGGTGTCCACATCGGGTAAAATGCATATGATGAATGAATATAAATGTAAATTTTTAAATTAATAAACATATTTTTATGATATAAATTTATTTTTGTCTTTTTGGTCCACTTATATGAGATTTTGATATTTATAATATTTTATTTTATAAAAATTAAAAGATGTCACATTTTTGTTTTAAATACCACATCATTTTTAATATAGAGATATAAAGATGATATATTCAACCATAAGTATTATAATAAAATATATAAGATTTACCCTCATAATGGTATTTTATTTTTAAATTTTATTGAAGAAATAAGTAAATTAAATAATTACACAACATTGATGCGATAATGTTTTTATTAATGGAAATATCAAATAAATCTTATTAAAAATATTAAAATAAATATAATTTGCAATAATTAATGTGAAAAAAATTTTTATAGATTAAATTGACCTCATAAGGATATAATAAAATATTTTTTTTCAAATTTAACTTGTTATCTTGATATTTTTAAGATACAAAGTATTAAATAATGTCAAAATTGATAGTAATGATATTTTATCAAAATAATATTTTTTAAAATAATTTAAAAATAATAAAAAAATATTTAAAAATACAAAATAATTATAATATGGTCGAAACTTTAATTAATTGTTCATATAAAGTCCAACTTATTCTACATAAGTAAAAATTACAAGTATTTAATATTGAAAAATTTGTTACTGTAGTTAAAATTAAAATAGGATAACTAAGAATTAATTAAAATGATAAGGTTTAAAGTAATACCAAAACATGTCTGAAATATATTGGTTGATGATATTAGAAAATTATATCATCTTATATTCTAATCCATTTAATTTTTAGGTATTTTTACTGAGACTGAATTTATTATTAATTAATAGTGTTTGAAATTCCAAAAAATTCCCCTCACAAGAATTATAAAAGGGAACCTTGTCCCTCACTTATTCACATCACATTGAGCCTTCATACTCTACCATAACTATCCAATTTATCTTTTAACATTACCTATACAAAATATTTTGGTTCTTTTTTTGTCAAGATACCAAGACTAGTGTCTCAAAGAAGAGGTCAAAAGGAGGTTTGCCGAAGAAGAGGTAATCGTCTTTACCGACTCTTTCAAGATTATTTTTTCTTATAAATCCTATTAATGTGTTATTTTAATTATCAAGTAATAAATATATTATCATAAATATTTTGATATTTTATTATGATTATTGAATATTCGTATTCTTCCTTTTATCCATTCTATGAAAAATAAAAGCGTCACATGTGCCTAGGTATGGCTTACTATCACCACACCGTGGTGAAATATTTTTTTCATAAGCACTTTACTAGGATAGGTATAATGAAGTAAATAATAGATATATATCATAATTATAACATGATATTTATTTTGAAAAATAAAATATAATATACCATCCACTTCCTTCCCCTTTTACCATTTAGGGAATGATACTGTCACTCATACGTATGCACAACCTAACGTATATATGACACGATGCGATTCATTTTCCATGGTAACCCTTAAAGAATGATTATATAAATGTGTATGGTGAATACATATGATATATATTACCTTAATATAATTCCGTATATTATGTAAATATATTATATGCATTAGAACCAATAATTATATGACAAAACACACATAGAAAAATGAAGCAGTTAACACCCGAAAGTAGGGAAATAACAAAATATTATTAAGAAAAGGGTGGTAAAATGATATAATTATATAATATATGATATAATATATATGAATATGGTTCTATTTAAAATTAATAAAATTATTTAAACCATTATGTAGGAGGTTCAGATACATAAAAATGAAATCACACATAAAGTAAGTGGATTTCTAGTCTCACTTTTATTTCTGCATGACTTATGTTATATTAATAACTTGTTTATTTTTTATGGTGTATATAATATACTTTAATGAATTATATGGTCTTTATAATTATATTTATTGGAATTTATATATCCATTTTATTATCTCTCTTTCATGGGGTTTACAATTCAAAAGTTACTAAATCAGTAAGGTAATTTTGTCTCAATTTTCCTTCTTTGAGACACATATTGATCAGATGGAACCACATTCCTCCTATACTCTCTCTCACTCTTGGTTTGAATTCCTCTAGGGTGTCATTTGGTCTCTACTTGCAGTTTTAATTATGGTTATTTTGATCTATTCACCTTCTCTCTATTCCTTCCCCTCATCATCCCTCTCATATAGAGTGTTTCTTCTACATACCTACTCTCTATCCCCTAGTCCCTAACTCTTAACGATTCCCTAAAGTCTCCTTAGTAGTGCTTATTTTGTTGGTATTTTAAAGTAATAAAATGTCTCCTATTCTTTTATCGATATATCTGTCATGTTTAACCCCACTATGGTTTTATACGATGGTGATCATGAGGTTTAGGATTGTGTTTTGGTGGCATTTAGTGGTGTCTTCCATTAGTTTTATTGTTACTTTTCAATGCCTAAAATGCTGCCTTCACTGCCCCTATTTCCCAACCAATCATTTAGAAGCCCCACACTTGTTTGTAATGATGGTGCTTTAGTGGGTTGGGGTTGTTTTATTAGTGGTGTTTGGTGGTACCTTCCTCATCTCCTCTCCTTTATTTCAATAAATATTTATTATAATTTCGTGTTCCTAGTTCAGAGGTATTTCCTCAGTGTGGTGGGTTGATCTTGTGATGGTTCCACTGATGTTGTTTCATATTGAAATTTGTGTATTTTTTTTTTCATGTATGAAAATTGGTATATTTTTTAGATCCTTTCCTGGTCTACTATTGGGTTTTTTGTTTCTTTTTCTGGAGATGATTCTAGGTATCATCGGTGGGGAAGTCAATGGTGACTTTTCTTAATAGAGAATGTATGTTTGTTGATGGTTAATTCTGATATGAGGTTTGTTTTGGTCGTGTTATCTGATGATTCTTTGATGATGGTGTTTCTTATTGTTCGAAGGTCTGTTCTTATAATAGACCTATGTTTAAAGATACAATGGAAATAGTGGAAACCTAGAAGGTTGGAATCCCAATGATGGTTTCCACAGAACCAGTTTGATGTTTGTATTTTTAAATTTAAATCTAATTATTTTTGTGTTATGTATTTTGTTTGTCAGTCATTTCACAATGCGGTTCCATATTTACCCAAGTAAAGGGGATTTTTTAAATATATAAAAAATATTATATTAGAGAGACACATGTTATGTTATGAACCTATATTATTTTTAAGGTTCATATACTACCCTTTTAAAGATTGTATCATGAATCTTCTTCTTTTCATGATATTATATGTTTTGTTTAATATTATTATTTATTTTTTCAGAAATATATGTTTCTTCAAAACAATGATTTCTAAAAATGTTTTAAAAGTTTTTTAAATGATATTTTAGGAATTTTTAAGGAAAAAGTATTTTATGATGATTAAAATAGTTTTAAAACATTCATTTATATTTTTCAAGTTTATTTTATATGAAAAAAGCTTCAAATTGTTTTATGATTTAAAAATATTTTTTATAGGAAAAAAAGATATTTTACTCAAGAATTAATTAAAATAATCCTTCAAAAACATTTTCCATTGAATTTTACATTATTCGATGTTATTTATGATTTACTGATGTTATGATTCAAGGATAATATCCTTATTATTTCTATAGTTTATTTATATTTATAAAGGATTTATATTCTTGTGGAAAAAATATGTATGGTTTTTATTGTTTGAAGTGTGGGACCTATATCTCCCTAAAATGTATTGGGTAAATATTTATATCTAATGAGATAGAAAAGACTATAATGGGAAGTAAAATTGGTTCAGTAATACAGGATTCCAATGCGCGTAAATTTAGTTCAGTAATACAGGATAGAAACAAGAGTAAACATGGTTCAGTAATACAATACTGGAATGAGATAAATATTTTTTCAGTAATACAAGTATGGAACTGGGAGTGAACACAGTTTAGTAAAGGACTTTGTCCCCTTTGATTTCTAAGTAATGTGACTTGACTAATATGGAAATGATTTTATCTATTTATCTATATTCCAAAATTTCATGTAATTTGTTCTTTCTTTCATGAAATATGTTCTTTGATTCTTTATGATATTATAGGGTTTATTCCATGACACAATATCTTGATCTTTGATATATAGGATGTGATTTTTAAATATTTTTTTATGTATTTATTCCTTATGATTATGTTATGATTTATATATCCATGGTTTACCATTATTAAGAACCTAAGCTCACCCTTTTTTTATATTTATTTTCCACATATTATAAAGAATGGTTTTAGATATAATTACAAAAGGGGAATATATATTTGGAAAAAATTGAAGATCTTTCATTGGACTAGAATTTTGTGTTCCATGTTTTCAAAGTCACTAAACTAATACACTCTTTGGAAGCGTGTTTTTCTAATGTATTCAATATTCCATGAAATCATTATGTAATGTCTATGTAGATTAATATTGGGTTGTTATAATAAACTTACTACCACCATGTAGCCTTATATCCATAATAAACTTCAATGTTTGTAAATGAAGATATTGAACAGGTGGGGTAAATGTGATTTGTGAATATATTTTCAATTGGTCAATTGATCTATTTTATCTTTTTGATTTGACCTTTAATTTCACCCCATACCTTTTCTCATCTATATTAACATTCATCAATTCGTACCTTTTTTCATTAATTGTAAAAGGTTTAGGATGAAATATAAATTGGAAATAAATACCTACTAGTTGACATGTTTTTTATAAGATAGGATGAACATGATACAAATTTTACAATATATTACTCTGTGGTCTTAATATCTACTTCATTAAGTGGAATAAGTAACCTTGTTCTTATATCTTGAGCTGTTTTAATCCCCACTCTCACATGAGCTTTTTAATTTTTTTATTGTGTAGATTATCTTCTTGGATATTGAACACATTATCCATCACAACAAGGCGATACATGGATGTTGATAGATATAGATCACCATCATTTTCAACCAATAAAATATCTTTATAAGAAATGTATCTGTGTCTTCATGATTCACATTTAATAGAAAAATTTATAAGAATATTTATTACCTCATCTAAGACAACTCTTTGAGGGTATTGGCTCACCTCAAATATAGTGAGGATGGGGGGATATTCAGGAAGTGGCTGTTCTTGAGTTTTTTATTATAAATACAACACTTTTACTTATAGATGTATGAATTTATAAATATAGATACCACTCATCCCACTGCATTTATAAAAATAGATACCACTCAAATTTTTGAAACATATTTTAAGGGGTGTTTAAAAAGGAAAAATAAATTTTTGTGCTTTAGTTTGATCCATTAAAAAACTATTTATGTTAGTGTGCATTATTATGGTTCATTTTACCATCATTTACTATAACTTCTCATATCACTTAAATTTGAATTCACGCTTCCCAAAAAATAGAATGTCCTCAAATTTTACATCTTTTTGATGTTGTTCACTATTTGACTATTTCATATTTTATTATATATATATTAACCTGTATAACATCGTCCACTATGAGAGTTTCATTATTAAAAGATTCTATAAAAATAGGGGATGTGCACCACCAATTGAATGTTAGGTTTGATTTATTTTCATTTTCATTTTAATAATGATAAATCTATTAAAATTTTATTTTTTTAAATTTTGATATTCATGTTTCAATTAATATTTTGATTTTATAGATTTAGTTATAAATATATTGATCATATTATGAATTAAAAACAAATTTAGTTATTTATTTTTTCATCAAGACTCATTAATCTCTCTAAACCGATTTCTAGAGCTTTGTGGTTCGGTCTAATTTCTTTCCTCATCAATTTTTTCATAAAGAAGTAGAGAATTTTTATAATTATTCCTACTCTAATTTTTGAATTTTGGTATTTTTCAATATTTATAATATTTTTGTTCTAAAGACATTTTTTATCTCTCTAAATACATTTAATATGAATTCTTATTCAAAATTTACATAGTTTATTACCAATATTTCTTTTTTAAGAGTAAATACTCATATTCCTTATATAGTAGTTTTTTGTTTTTTTTAATTTGTTCAATGTGAATATGAATTTTTAACATTAAAAATTATAATTATTTTAATAAACATAGTTGATATCCTCCCCTCATTACATGGATTGATATTAATATAAAATAATTTTCGCGCTCTTTTGAAAATATAACAATGAAAGTAAGATAATTATTTTTCATAAAACAAGTCACATACAGTCATTATTTGAATTTATTTTTACTCAACATAAATAATCCACTCATTTAAGGAAACAATGATTTTAAACTTTTTCTCAAGTGATTCCATTTAAAAATATTACATAGTTTCGAGTCCATTCTTTATAATATACATAGATTTAACATAAGGTAAGAAAATAAACATTTTAAACCAATTTAATGAACACACTAGAATAATAAAACAATACATTTAAAATCATGGAAAATATCTAATGATAATGAAATTAGTACACCAAAAACATGAAACAATATAGGTAGTAATAGTATAAACTAATGGAGATGAAAAATAGGTAAATATAGGCCAAAATAGATTCCAATAATGTAGTAAGAAATTTAAAAAATACAGATAGAAAAAATATACACTAAATAAGAGAAATAATTATAAAATATAGTCTTAGTGACACACTAAAATAATAAAAGTAAATAGTATCATGTCACGAGTTAACACAACACAATAGACTAGTGGAGGTGAATAATATTAGGTAACTAGTCAGGATGACAACATACCTAGTAGAGGAGTGTTGTCTCACTTCACCTATTTGGAATACAAACTGAATTGGTGGACAGGTGCAACATCATGTTATTAGTCAAGGTGATTCATAATCCTATTTGATAGGTATAATATCATATCACTGGTTAATAAAACCAAATGAACTAGTTATATTAAAAAGTATTATTTCCTGAAAAAATTATCATTAAAAAACCCCATTTTCAAAGTGGCAATTCAGACTTTGAAAAAATGAATTGAAAATAAAATCTTATAAAAATACATTTGAAAATCCTTTGAAAATATTACATTATTTCATAAACAACTCTCAACTATTTCTAAATCCAAATAACAAAAAAAATATCCATTAAACACCTCCTATAGACATTAACCAACAAGGTATAATAAAAAATATAATCTCATCCTTATTTTGTAAGAAATTTTCCTAAAAACATGAGTCTCCTCCCTTTAAGATCATAAAGAAATAAAAAAATATTTATCATTTGGGGGAAAAATATTAAAGATCCAATAGGTCATTTAATCAAGTAATAGGGGTTCATGGTATTTGAAAAAAAGTTTTATATCTTAAAACATGAGTGGAAACCCATTTCATATAAAATGAAATCCCAAGGAAAATTATCATCATATAATGAAAGACACTAATTAAAAAAAGATATAATTCATGATTTTTAAATTTTTTTTATCAGTACCCTAAGAAATCGTGGTCTTAAAGTTAAGAAGTAGAACATGGAGTAGCTTATATTAAACCCATATTTTGAAAATGTTACCATACTAAACCACCACAATAAGGCTATAGAAACACTTATAATGAAATTAAAATCCATTAAATAAGAAACATAACGTGAAAATAATTCTAGGAAAAGTTATAGGTAACCAACTATTTACTAAGGAAAGGAAAAAGAAGGCTAAGGAAAAAGGATAGGAGGGGGAAGGGAATCCATGTGTTATATGTTGAGGCTAAGTGTTGTGGAATCCATGATGGGTGGTGCGATGATGTGGAGGGGGGAAGTACATGGCTAAAAATTGTGTAAAAATAAGAGAAAACTCTATCATTGGCTAGAGAACATATCTAAAGACGTAATAAAATAAATCTACATAGACCATATATTTGTAGATAAATTCATTAGGAATGTTGAGCTACAACATTAGTAGGATTTTGTGAGAGTGACAGAAGTGGAAGGCTTCCTTGAGATCTTTAAGGCATAGAGAGGAGATTAATCTGTTAGGTTTCTTTTGAAAAAAATAATTAATCATTTTATCAATAATTTCAAAAAAACATATAAAATGTAGTTTTATCAGTGCAAAAATTGAAAGCCCTGATAAAAAAACTTTTTATTAATGATTTTTTGAACTGATAATGATACTCATTTTTCATTGTGAAAAAGAACTTATAAAAGGATTATTTATCAATTCTAAATTTCTAGCATGGGTAAGGAGGAGTTTTATCACCATTCTAGAGTATAAAAAGATCAAGTTTTAATATTATATTTATTCATTTATAATTAACGTTATAAATAAATATTTATAAAAATAATTCTATATATTTATAAATATATGTACATATTTATAAATATATTTATAAATATATTTATAAATTTATATAAATTTATACAAATATATGTAATTATATAATTATATATAATTTTAAAATTATAAATATAATAACTATATATTTTACTTAAATATATTTATTATTATTCTGAAATTATTTAAATATATATTTATAATTATATGATATAGTTCTGACCAGAATCCAAAGGTCCTAACAATTTATTATACTTGGAGAAAAGATAACAAGTATATGAGGAGGAAATTGGGATCAAACAAGGGAAAGCCTGCATATATAGAAAAAAACTCATCAAACATTTCCATAATCATAATATGATTCATGATTAGAGTATTTATTTTCATTAGATTCCCATTCTGTCTGTGAGGTATTCTAGATGAAAACTACAATATACTTCTCCTTCATCTCCAACTACTACAAGGTGATCCGGGAAGATCTTGAAGGACCACCTTGTCTACACCCTCGAGCAATATCCTATCGAGCATGTCCATGAAAATGAACCTTTGGTATCCTACCCCTTCTCTAAGTATTCTCAAGAATATTCACATCATGTTCCCCTTTTTCAGCAGTAGCCATATCCTTGTAACTTATATCATCATTATGATAATCAAGAACTTTAAAACTATTGACCTGATTGAAAATTTTGCGATCTATTTTCTATTCAATAGGCGATTCATGTCGATAGACAGTTTTCTTTGAAAACATTTGAAACCTTTCACTATCCAAAATATTCTTCCCTATTAATTTTCACAATAACTTCCTTCTCAATAAATTTCAAATTTTCAAAAAAAATTGAAACATCCATGATACTATGTCAATGAACGTTTTAGACTGGTCTGAGAGACTTCTCACTAACATTGAGATCGGTATCATGAACATTGTCTGACCATAATTTCTTCTTATTAGAGTGTTGCGAAGGTGATGTGCTAGCATTACAATGGACTACCTTCATGCCTTCATAACTCTAAGAATTATTTCCTAGGATGACATTTTACTACACTTTGTCTTGCACAAAATAATCAACAATGTTTTGATCAGCCACATGCTGATAAACCATAGGGTTATCATTTGTTTTGGCAATGACATTAACATGAATAGATTCATCAGAAGTAGATGAAACCACTAGCTACACATGGGTTCTTTCCAGACTAGTGACCTACACAACATCATCTCTGTTATCTCAGCTAGCCACATTTCTATATGCAGTAGTGGGTTCACAAGAAACACCGCCATCAAGTTTCACCTCACACGGACCAAGCAATGCTTTCTTCACACACATGTTTTTATCATTCCCAAGAGAAGAACATAGTTAGAAAACCATAATCCTCCAAAAAAAGTCCATTTTATGGCTAATAATCTCACATTCCACATAGAATTTTGGAAAAGGGTCATATACAACCTTTAACTCATAGTATTATTCATTAGGAGAGAAGAAAACTCTATCGAACTTTTTTGAAAATAATTCAACTTCAACCAAAAACCTAAAAAAATCACCATTCCTTGTATCGCATATAGATTTATCCATCTTTATGTGTAAATAAAGACATAATTCCACATCACGGAGAATTATTGGATGCTAAAGACTCTAATATAATCCATAGACCTGAACCCAAATCTACACAGACTAATTATATGAATTCAAAGGATAAAAAAGGACCCATTCGTTAATGTGAAGAAATTGTGCCTTCACGGAGATGAATCCCAACCCCCATGAATTCGATTTTAAATCCTCTAAGGTAAAACATATGTGGAAGAATCCTTGACCCAGTGACATGCAACTCCAATTGAAAAAAACCCAAACATTCCCCAGTCAATCGGAGAACTCATCAGTCTTCAAAGGAATAGATTCCCAAGGAAAAATGATTCAAGAAATTATATATTTCTTACTGAATTCAATTCTATTTGATACCATAGGCCGATCCTCCTTAACATGAGCGATAGAACCTTTGTGATGAATGTTTAAAGCAGATGTGCCTTTGAAGAACGAGGAGGAATGCTTCGTAGCACACTCATCAACCGACCCATCATGAGGATGAACCTTTGAGGACGAACCATACTTTCAAGTATTATAAGAGTGAAATATACCATTATTGAAGAAGGAATAATCCATAAACTGAAGTTGAAACCATAGAGATTCCGCCATCCGATGGAAGGAGGATGCACACCACCGAGATCTGGACCATTGTCGTGCTTAAACCGAGAAACCCTAGAGATGCCACTATCCGATGGAATGAGTCCGCACACCACCAAGGTCTTGAACACTACCGCACCAAAACCAAGAGATCCAATAGATGCCACCATCTTGTGAAAGGAGGCCACATGACACAAATAATGGGACGCTGGCGCGATTACAACTGCTCTACACAACCGCCACTGTCACTGAACTAATTCCATTAAAGGGAATATCAGGAGTAGCTCCCATTGAAGAACCCTAACACCATCTCCCCTTTTCTATAATTATATATATATATATATATATATTATTAAACATTTTTATATAATTAAAAATATGTTAATATATTTATATATTTATATTTATATAAAAATATATTTATATATATATATACTTATTTATTAATTTGTGCCCACGGGGCCATGGTGGAGTGGTTAAAACTATGGTGCCCCGACCCCTAGGTTTCTAGTTTGATTCATCGAAAGTAAATACCTCAGATTCATTTAATAATTACTTATGGACCATCTACCTCGTTGGGAACTAGCCAAACCCAAGGTTGGCCACCTTAGGCCTCACTGGGGATGTGTGGCACATATGTGGTTCAAGGAAAAACCTATACCTCATTACGCAAATACACATTTTAGCCCATGGGGGAATCGTGGAGTGGTTTCAGGTACTTCACCCTGACCCCGATGTTTTGAGTTTTATTCATGACAAGGAAATTACTGAGATGCCTTTAATAATTAATCCTAGACCCTCTACCTTATTGGGAACTGGCCCAAGACAAATTCTATCCACCTTGGGCCTCACCGGGGACATGTGGAACGCTTGTGGTGCAAGGACACAACTATACCTCATTACCTGAATACAAATTTAATGATGGAGGGGGATGAGAGAGGCAAGATACACTCTCCCTAGTTTTGTCGTAGCTTAGAGTTCATGGATTCAACTACTACTTTTCTTCGCCAATGTGGAATTGATATCTATAGGTTTTCTGTTGTGGATAAGGTGGATTATGGTGTGGGAGACATTGATCTCGGTTCTGATGTGACTCGATGATTCATTGTTTCAGAAGACGGTGTGATGACGATGGATGATTCAACCGGTGTGAAGGTGCTGGGTTATGGTTGTGTGAGCCCAATGGGTGTGAGAATAGTGATCCTGGTGGGTGCGGGTGGCAAAGACAATGGGGCTTCTTAGATTTCTCTGATCTATGATGCTCTGCTTCTAGAATTTCTAGTGCCTACTCCTCATGACTTCTTCAATAAGGGCCGATTTGATGATTATAGGTCAATAGATTCACTGTCTAATGGTTCTCTGTGTTTCCCTGATTCATGGAGGTTGAATTCAATTGATACACTAAATATTATTAAAGATAATCGTTCTTTTTTAATCTTCAAAAGCTTACCTACTAAGAGTTTACGTCGAAAGGGTAATGCTGCTTATGTCATAGTAAACTCAGATGTTTCCTTTGAGTGATTGAGTGTAGAGACCAAAGCTTGGCGTACATGGACATTACATTACTTTTGAAGAATACTTGATACATAACGAAAACAGACACACAAGGACCATAATAGTTTAGTGTCTTTGGAAACTCAGAACGTAATCTTCTAATCATGGTGAAAGATCTTCAACATCTCCCATAAAGATCTTGCCCTTTTGGTTTTCTTACCTAAAACCTTTCTTTAAATCCTTCGGAAAAGAAAACATATAAAGGGTGAGCTCAAATGATCAGTAAGGGTAATCATAGAGAACATAAAAAAATCCATAAACATTTGAATGAAAAACATGATCATAAAATCTAAACATCAAAATCCTGAGCAATGACATAAATCTTGGAAGTACACATAGCATAGATCATAAACGAACATTAGTCCAGATAAAATAGCATGGTAACAAAACTTGTAATTGTGGCATCCATTAAGTGCATGTTATGATTTCTATAGTAGCCAAGGCATTACTTCCAAGACCATCTTAGTG
Source organism: Viscum album (assembly GCA_963277665.1). Taxonomy (NCBI): domain Eukaryota; kingdom Viridiplantae; phylum Streptophyta; class Magnoliopsida; order Santalales; family Viscaceae; genus Viscum; species Viscum album. The sequence goes on along the minus strand of OY728121.1, from coordinate 1,764,135,789 downwards.
GACAAAGTCCCTTTCTGAATCGAGTTCACTCCTCGTTTCGGTCCTGTAACACTGAACCAGATTAACTTAATGTTCCAGCCATGTCTATCTCAAGAGATATAAATCTTTACCCAATGCATTGGAGGGAGATATAGGTCCCACCCATCTCATAATGAAATCATTTTTACTTGTGCTACAATATAAACATAAATCATTCATCATAACCCAAAGAATAAAAATGGGTTTCATGAAAATCATCCCATCATAACATAATCCATATAAAACAAATGGAAATTTCATCATAAGAAAAGTAAGACCATTTAAATAATAGAGAAATTATACATGAAACATACATATATGAAATAATGCCATCTTATATGGAAAATGGATTTGATAAAATACTTGAAATGAATTCTTGAAGAAAATATCCTTTCTTCTTCAAAATCATTTTATTTTCACAAAATGCCATGTAATTTAAAAAGAAAATTATTTTTTTGAAAATATTCATAAAGTCTTGTAGAGTATGCTTCATGAAAAATGAGGCGTTATGAAACAGTAAAAATCCGTTCACGCCGTATAAGTTAAAAATAACATTCTTCTCATATTTTTTTTCAGAAAAGTCAAAAAGTTCCTCATTTGGTAAACAAAAGTAAGATTCCTTTCATAACATGTGGTAAATTTAAAAAATGTGTAAAAATGACTTTAAAAATTCATGAAAACTTTTTTAGAAAACATGGACTTGGATTATAACAATAACCCCAATAAATACTTACGAATAAACAATCTCGGATAAGAACGAGATTGGAATAATTATCCCTTACCTTATGTCTGATATACTTCGTGTGTATTAGAAAATCCTGTATAATGATTTAAATAATGTCATAAACTTATTAAAGAATCATATTAATTGTTATGATATCATATATGGTTCACATATGACTTTATATTACCCGTTCTTTTGTAAATTCCATGTTAAAGAACCATTTTGGGTAAAATCGTTTCATTTATCGTACGAGTTTTGACTTGTTGTTCTTGATATTATTACTTATATCCTGATTTAATTAATTCCAGAATGTAAAACATGATTTATATATAATATATATTCAGCATATACATATATATATGATAGATCGATAAATGGAATGAAATACACCGTTCATGGAGACGGTAGGCCGTACGTACGCATGAACGCTGTTTTCGTTTCCGTATTGAATTGAATGGAATTATATAGATGACATACATATAGATATAAAAAAATCCAGTATTATTATGTAATATATTTCATGATTACTTGTTGTATATACTTTATAATCATTCATGAATGGTTAACATGGAGAATGAATCTCATCGCGTCGTGGAGACGGTAGTCCGTACGTACGCACCAGCGATGATACCATTCCCATGATCGTGGAGTTGTATTAAAGTGTATGTATAATATTACAGAATCAATATCACTTTAAAATATCCATATATAGTTATTTATTTACACCATTATACCCATCCTTGTAAGGTGGTGGTGGAAAAACTGATTACACCACGGTGTGGAGATGGTATTCCATATGTATGCACGCGTGGTGATTTTGTTTTCCGTAGGATGGATATAAAGTGAAATAGGGTTGTTTGATATTCATAATAAGATATCGGTTTATGAGTGATACTTATGTTATTACATTATAATGAAAAAACCAAATAAGAAGAAGTTGAAGAAGACAGAAACTTGAGAGAATCGAAAGAAGAGATTACCTCTTCATCGACACACCTCCTTTAAACCTTCTCTTAAGGACGTAGAGTTGGTCTTTTGAGAAGACCAGAAACTCCAGAATGTTTCTAGGTAAGTGTAGAAGAGAAATGGGCAGGGTTTTTCTGAGCTTAAAGGCTCAAATGTGTGAAGAGAAGAGGGAAGGGGTGCCCTTTTTATAAGGGAGGAGAGGGGCACCTTTGAAAAAACTCAAAATATTATTTTATAATAAGGTCATATTTGGTTTATAATAGCTCAAAATTGATTTATTTCGAAGATAAAGTTGGGATGGATCGAAATACTCTCCACCAATAGATTTTAGATAGGTTTGTGTCATTATATTAACCTTATCCTTACTTTGAACTCTTAGTTAATTAGATTGACATTTACCCTATCACTTTGTATTTTTATATTATATAGTTAATAAACTTACCATATACATCCAAGCATCCCCAAGTGGTCCATTAATGATACAAATATCATTATATAAGTATCTTGGCCGAACCATAGATTTTTAGGAATATAATAACAATTAATAATATAATATTTGTTTTAAAATTTATTTTATGTCAATTTTGACACTATTTGGTAATTGATTTTTTTGAAAACCATAACAACATAATTAGTTCAAAAATGTTAATTAAATAAAAACTAACATGTCATATTAACTTATAAAATTAGTTTAATTCATAAAAAGTTTCAAATTACATTTATTTGGGTATTTATAACATCAATTATGTTAATATTTCATTAATAAGATAATTACTGCATCATCATTGTGTCATAAATAAATTAAATTATTTAGTGTCTAAAAATTATAAATAAAATACAATTATGTAGGAAATAAATTTATCTTTCTAATTAATATTTATAGTCGAATTTATATTATGTATAACCCTATATTAAAAATGTTTTAGTTATTAAACTTTGATTTTAACTATTTTTAATATTCATTAAATAAAATAATATTAAATGTCCTAATCTAATCCAAGTAGGACTAAATGGTCATATTTTATTTCTAAGGTAGTTTTTGGTCGAATTAAACGTAACCAATATAATTAGGACATGTGTTAGGGTAATAATAATATCATTTTTACCCTTAATTATCCTATTTACTTTTAACCGTGGTAAATTAAAGTAAAAAGTTACTATTCATCTAAAATTATTTTCATCTCATTGAACCTCATTTTAGTCCTTGATATTAACCGTGTCTCTTGGATTTTCGAAATTCCACTCACAGAAGCGGTAAAATTATGTTTTATGTGAATTTCAAAATTCTTCTAGGAGGTGGGTAAAAGACGGTGAAAAGTTCAATAAAATATTTATATATCTAAAATTATTATAAAATGACTCCAATGAATTAAATTTAACTTATATAGGTATTATGTATCAATTTTGACCTAAAATATATTTAAATAAAATAAATAATTATTTAAATAAAAAGTTGGTTTTTAAATAGTAACCCAGTGTTTTCACTATTTATTAAAAATTGAAAGTTTTCACAAAAATACCAAAACTTAACCCTAGGATAATTTTGATATTTTGAATCCAAAAATGAAGTCCATTTTGAAAGATAAAATTTATAAAATTTCAAAAATTGGGTATTACTATTCATAACCGCTAGTTCATAATAATAATACCTTGTTTAGTGAAACTCGGTATTGCATACTACACACGCTATCGAGGAAGGTCTTGATTACGTGTAATGCAAGCCAAGTTAGGTCTGCGTGTACAGAAAGCTCTGTTTGGTGTTGCATATAACATAATCAAAACTTATTTCATTCATACATTAAAAAAAACTATACTTAATGTTGCGTAAAATAATTTTCACAAAACGAACATGAAATTGTGTGTAATAGGAGCCAAGAATAGTGTTGTGTATACTGCAAGCTAATACAGTGTTGCATATAGTACAAGATAATTTTGGTTTAGTGTATAATAGAAGACATTAAAAATAATATATCTTATAAAATCTCATTGTGTTACATTCTACTCCCCTTAAAATGAATTTCGCCCTCAAAATTCGTCAGGGTTATAAATGGTTTACAGCTTGAAAGTTTCTTTCATAGAAACCCACATCGTAAAAAGGAATAACAAAACTTATCTTTAAAAATTAAAGTATGGAACGTAACAGTTACCCAAATTAACTAATCATTGGGGTTCCACATAGGATAACATAAGTGAAAATATTGATATTGAAGAAAAATATAACCATCATGTTCTGATGGAGAGTGGTAGAGAACGTGGCTATAAAAAATCCAACAATCACAAAGCCATAAATTTTTGGTGATTTAAGGTACCATGTGATTAATCGGATATAAGGACACTAGGACAACATTTTTGGTTTTCAAGATCATTTCCCTAAAGTTTAAGAATTTGAATTAGAAGAAATACTTACTTTATTTCGGTATAATATCACCATTGTTCGTGCCTTAAACAATTTCCACTTCATCTCTTAAAGAAATGAAGGTGAATTTGTCTTCCGTGAAGTGTTAGTAGATCATGCGATAGAATGATAGGTCATTCCATTTATCTCAAACATAAGGTTATCAAAAGTTATATACATAAGTCCATCTATGGTGAGATTAATCGTATATGGTTCCTAAAATGGACTTATATTTCATCTATCATACCGCTTAATAAAATAAAACTAGTTTCTTCTAACCAAGGACTTCCTATAGAACAATGGTAGGCGATGAAGGCCTGTCACACTTCAGTTGTGGGTTCGATTCCCACATCCTTGTCCGACGCGATGGGTTGTCTCCCGTACTGCATGTTGTCCTTTTACCAAAACTACATTATTATAACATTCCATAAATAATATCAAAACAAAATTCTAGCCTTAAACAATTCTATCTGATGTCCAACTTAATCCATTCCAACCTTTAAGCTTATAGAAAATACTTCTGTCCAATCTCATAGTGTAAAGAAAATTATTACTTGAGAGGTCACATAACAAGTACATGAATACCATCATTTATCCCCCATATATCATACAATATATCTTGTTGGTCACATTCCAAACATTCAAAGGCCTTAATCTTGTATTCTCTTGAAAAATAAATACCCATTGAACCTTAGTGAAGACGTGAATGCAGTTAAAAGTTAACACTTTCCACATACCAAAATTCCCAAAATTATATATACTCAAACCATGATATCACTTAGTCTTTATATCAATCATGAGCTCATGAATACTATCAAACAATTTATTTTCTCCTTATCCCTTCATTATGCGCATATCATCTACTTTCCAAAAATATATGAATAACCTTTCATGGTTACCAGTACCATTCAACATATAATTTCAAATACTTTAGGAAAAACAATATTGTAACAATCCTTCGATGTGTCTTTATTCCATAGTACCATTACCTATACAATATAAATCTTGATAAACATAAATCATTCCACTACCTTCTTAAACCATTGACCGATATTCAACAATTCTTTCATCTCAAAGATCATTTGTAGTATCTTCATCATCAGCAACATAAATGCTACCCATACATCCATGTTGATTCTCTTCATGAGACTTTCCCTTAGGGAGTTGGTTTGTATAATTCCCGTACATTCCACATTTAAAACATTTAACGATTGTTGATGTCTTAGCAATACCATTATCCTTGTCCATGGTGTTAACTGATCCTTTTCCTTTGCAATTACTAGCTTTGTGTCATTATTTTCCACAACCAAAGCATCTTCCATTTCCTTTGAAACATTCTCCTTGATGTCTCTTCCCACATGATTCACATGAGAGAAATTGAACTTTCTTTCCTCTATGGTCATCATGAAACTCCATCTTTCTCTTATTATATGAGTAAGGAAACTTACAAAAGTTGAGATTATTGATCATATTATGAGATTGCTGATTAGGCATAATAACGATGTTTCACCTTCCAAATCCCATTTCATTTTGTTGATCATAAATAATATCATTCCATTGTCCATCATATTCTCCATTAACATGAATATTCTTATTTCTAAAATTTTCTAAAAACCAAAAAGAATTGTGTGAGAGGCATAAATCATGTTAGGAAAACAACATAATAAAGGGGGAGTACCTTCAATATCTAACATCTTAGTTTTAATTCAAATATCGTTACCATAATTCTAGGACTATAACCTATACTTATACTTAACCTTAAAAACATCCCTAGACATACCTTAGAAATATCTATAGGGATCTCACTAAAGTTTTCGCATCCTAGTTTCAAAAGGTTAACTAAACCTTTCCTCTGATACCAACTGTAGAGACCCAAATCTTGATGTACATAGACATTACATTACTTTTACGGAATACTTGATATATAAATAAAACAGACACATAAGGACCGTAACAATTTAGTGTCTTTGGAAACTCGGAACGTAATCTTCTAATCGTTGTGAAAGATCTTGAACATCCTCCTTAAAGATCTTCCCCTTTTGGTTTTCTTACCTAAACCTTTCTTTAAATCCTGTTGAAAAGAAAACATATAAAGGGTGAGATCAAATGCTCAGTAAGGGTAATCATAGAGAACATAAAACAATCCATAAACATTTGAATGAAAAACATGAGCATACAATCTAAATATCAAAATCATGAGCAACGACATAAATCTTGGAAGTACACAAAGCATAGATCATAAAATAACATTAGTCATGATAAAATAGCATGGTAATAAATCATGTAATTTTGTCATCCATTAAGCGCATGTTATGATTTCCATAGTATCCAAGGTATTACTGCCAAGACCATCTTAGTGGACAAAGTCCCTTTCTGAATCGAGTTCACTCCTTGTTTCAGTCCTGTAACACTGAACTAGATTAACTTACTGTTCCAGCCATGTCTATATCAAGAGATATAAATCTTTACCCAATGCATTGAAGGGAGATATAGCTCCCACCCATCTCATAATGAAATCATTCTTACTTGTGGCATAATATAAACATAAATCATTCATCATAACCCAAAGAATAAAAATAGGTTTCATAAACATCATCCCATCATAACATAATCCATATAAAACAAATGGATATTTCATCCTAAGAAAAGTAAAACCATGTAAATCATAGAGACATTATACTTGAAACATACATATATTAAATAATGTCATCTTATATGGAAAATGGATTTGATAAAACACTTGAAATGAATTCTTGAGGAAAATATCCTTTCTTCTTCAAAATCATTTTATTTTCACAAAATTCCATGCAATTTAAAAAGAAAATTATTTTGTTGAAAATAGTCATAAAATCTTGTAGAGTAATCTTCATGAAATTGAGGCGTTATGAAATCGTAAAAATCCGTTCATGTTGTATAAGTTAAAAATAACATTCTTCTCATATTTTTGTCTGAAATGTCAAAAAGTTCCTCGTTTGGTAAATAAAAGTAAGATTCCTTTCATAACATGTGGTAAATTTCAAAAATGGGTAAAAATGACTTTAAAAATACATGAAAACATTTTTAGAAGACATGGGAATGGATGATAACAATAACCCTAGTAAATACTTACGAATAAACAATCTCGGATAAGAACGAGATTGGAATAATTATCCCTTACCTTATGTCCGATATGCTTCAGGTGTATTCAAACAACCTATATAATGATTTAAATAATGTCATAGACTTATTAAAGAATCATATTAATTGTTATTATATCATATATGGTTCACATATGACTTTATATTTCCCGTTCTTTTGTAAATTCCATGTTAAAGCACCGTTTTGGGTAAAATCGTTTCATTTATCGTATGAGTTTTGACTTATTGTTCTTGATATTATTACTTATATCTTAATTTACATAATTCCAGAATGTAAAACATGATTTATATATAATATATATTCAGAATATACATATATATTTGATAGATCGATAAATGGAATGAAATACACCGTTCATGGAGACGGTAGGCCGTACGTACGCATGAACGCTATTTTCGTTTCCGTATTGAATTGAATGGAATTAAGTAGATGACATACATATATATATATACATAAATCCAATATTATTATGTAATATATTTCATGATTACTTATTGTATATACTTTATAATCATTCATGGATGGTTAACATGGAGAATGAATATCATCGCGTCGTGGAGACGGTAGTTTGTTCGTACGCACGAGCGATGATACCATTCCCAGGATCGTGGAGTTGTATTGAAGTGTATGTATAATATTACAGAATAAATATCACTTTACAATGACCATATATAGTTATTTATTTACACCATTATACCCATCCATGTAAGGTGGTGGTGGAAAACCTGAATACACCACGATGTGGAGACGGTATTCCGTACGTACGCACGCGTGGTGATTTCGTTTTCCATAGGATGGATATAAGGTGAAATAGGGTTGTTTCATATTCATAATAACATATCAGTATATGAGTGATACTTATGTTATTACTTTATAATGAAAAAACTAAATAAGAAGAAGTTGAAGAAGAAAGAAACTTGAGAGAATCAAAAGAAGAGATTACCTCTTCATCGACACACCTCCTTTAAGCCTTCTATTAAGGAAGTAGAGTTGGTCTTTTGAGAAGAACAATACCTCCAGAATGTTTCTAGGGAAGTTTATAAGAGAAATGGGCAGGTTCCTCTGAGCTTAATGGCTCAAAAAGGTATAAAGAGAAGAGGGAAGGGGTTCCCTTTTTATAAGGGAGGATAGGGGCACCTTTGGAAAAACTCAAAATATTATTTTATAAGAAAGTCATATTTGGTTTATAATAGCTCAAAATTGATTTATTTCTATGATAAGGTGGGGATGGGTCTAAATCCTCTCAAACAATAGATTTTAGACATGGTTGGGTCATTATATTAACCTTATCTTATAGTTTTAACTCTTAGTTAATTAGATTGACATTTACCATGTCACTTGGTATTTTTATATTATATAGTTAATAAACTTAAGATATACATCCAAGATACCCCAAGTGGTCCATTAATGATACACCTATCATGAAATAAGTATCTTGGCCAAACCTTAGATTTTTAGGAATATAATAATAATTAATAATATAATATTTGTTTTTAAAATTATTTTATGTCAATTTTGACACTATTTGGTAATTAATTTTTGTGAAACCCATAATGGCATGATTAGTTCAAACAATGTCAATTAAATCAATACTAACATGTCATATTAACTTATAAAATTAGTTGAATTCAGAAAAAGTCTCAAATTACATTTATTTGGGTATTTATATCATCAATTATGTCAATATTTCATTAATAAGATAATTACTACATCATCATTGTGTCATAAATAAATTAAATTATTTAATGTCTAAAATTATAAATAAAATAAAATTATGTAGGAAATATTTTTATATTTCTAATGAATATTTATAGTCAAATTTATCTTATGTATAACCCTATATTAAAAATGTTTTAGTTATTAAACTTTGATTTTAACTATTTAAACTATTCTTTAAATAAAATAATATTAAATGTCCTAATCTAATCCAAGCGGACCTAAATGATCATATTTTCTTCCTAAGGTTGTTTTTGGTTGAATTAAATAAAAATTTGGTTTTTAAATAGTAACCCAGTGTTTTCACTATTTATCAAAAATTGAAAGTTTTCAGAAAAATACCAGAAATTAACCCTAGGATAATTTTGATATTTCGAATCCAAAAATAAAGTCCATTTTGAAAGATAAAATTTATAAAATTTTAAAAAGTGGGTATTACTATTCATAACGGCTAGTTCATAATAATAATATCTTGTTTAGTGAAACTCGGCATTGCGTACTACACACGCTATTGACGAAGGTCTTGATTGCGTGTAATGCAAGCCAAGTCAGGTCTGCATGTACTGAAAGCTCTGTTTGGTGTTGCGTATAACATAATCAAAACATATTTCATTAATAAATTAAAAAAATATATACTTAATGTTGCGTAAAATTATTTCCACAAAACGAACATGAAATTGTTTGTAACACGAACCAAGAATAGTGTTGCGTATACTGCAAGCTAATACAGTGTTGCATATAGTAAAAGCTAATTTTGGTGTAGTGTATAATAGAAGATACTAAAAATAATATATCTCTTAAAATCTCGGTGTGTTACATTGAGGATTTGAAAGTTCTCCAAATTTTCTTGATTGAATTTTTTCCAAACAGATCCAAGCCTTTACGGATTGAGGAACTGGTTTAACCTGTGTCACCCATCTGGGGCTTTTCCAATTAGAAGTGCATCTCTTTAGGGCATGAGTTTTTTCATATGTTGTTCCCTTTAGATGAAATCAAGATGATAGCATGGGGAATTGGTTCAATCTCACTCAAGACAGGTGTTATTCAGTTATGTGAATGGGACCATAGTTTTAATCCATTTGATGTTATAAGCTCATGTGTCCAATTATGGGTTAAGGTCCACAACTTGAGTTGGATGTTTCGGCCTCCCCAATTTTTATATGACATTTAATAATCAATTGGAATTACCATTAGGATGTAAAAAGAGACTAAATTGGAAAGGTATGTCCATTTTACCGATTTATGGTGGAATTTGACCGTTTTTGTACTCCTATTGATAGACTTTTTCTTTAAAAAGATGAAACTAAATTCAGCTTGCACATTTAATATATTAATATGCCACATTTTTTTTTGTTTTCAAAAGGATTGGTCACGAGGATTCAAAATACAGGAATCGTTTTGGTCTGTTCATATAGCTCTAGTAACAGATAGTAGGAAAAATAATGTTTTAAAAAGAACATGGTTGTTCAAATGGCTGGGCCGACTGGAGGAGCAGTGGCCTCCCCCATGGATACTGGATGCAGATCTCCAGTTTTTCTACATGCTGGTAGACGGGTTGAAGTACAATCCATTTTGAATGTTTTGGACACCTCGACAGGGACACAAGGCAAGCTTAGTAATGATTAATCTCGGGCTGATATCTTTAAAGATGAGGCAAAAATTCATAAAGACAATGCAACTATTAAAAGGAAAGATCGAGTAATGGATAAATTGAATGAGGATTGAGTTCAAAGGGCGACTGATCAATAATTCATGGATGACCAGGAGGTTGCATCAAGTCTCTGTAAAGGCAAAAAAGTATGTTTCTTCTCTTATGAATCCCGAAATGAAATTTATTTTGGATACTAAAGGCTTATCAATGTTTCCACCTTAGTAAACCTCTAAGACTGCATCTTCTCCCCTTACAAAGGGCAGTAATGCTCTTATGGATTTTGCATCATAAGAGGAAAATATTGATGGATAGCCTTGATCATGCCTACCAAAAACATGGAGACGTGGGAGGTATCCTAGAGGTCATGGGTGTAATGATGCATCTGGGGGTGGTCCACTAGATCTACCGAGGATAAGCTTACAATGAAGTAGCAAAGGCTTAGGGAGATGTATTCTCTCCTCCTTAATCAAAAGCATTCACCGTTAGAGAGGGAATCGACTAATGATTGTGCAGTATCTATATATAGTCATGGTGATGATATGGATCCTTTTGATATTTAGATTTTACGTTATTAGTGGGGGTTTCTCTCCTCTGTTTACCCCACCCTTTGTTTGTTTGCTTGATAATTTTCTTTTCTATTTAATAAATAGTCAGAAGCTTTAGCTTCTGGTTAGACTAACCTTGTTATTAATATATATATATATATATTTATAAGATTATAAGAAATATATTTATTATTTAAATATATTTATTGTAATTTTATAATTATTTAAATATATATATATTTATTTCAAATTATAATTATAAATAAATATATTTTAAAATATTTCTATATAATTATAAAAATATTTATACAAATATATATATCTATATCAATATATAATAGATATAATTATAAATATAATAACTATATTTATTATTTAAATATATGTATTATAATTTTATAATTATTTAAATATATATATTATAATTTTTTAATTATTTAAATATAAAAATATTTATTTATAAATATAATTATAAATAGATATATTAAAAATGTATTTATATATAACTATAAATATATAATTATACATATAATAAATATATTTATTAATTAAATATATTCATTATAATTTTATAAGTATATATATATATATATATTTAAAATTATAATTATAAATAAATATATTTAAATAGTACTAATATAGAATTATAAATATATTTATCTAAATATACATATTTATTAATATATAATTGTAAATGTAAAACTATATTTATAATTTAAATATATTTATTATAATTTTATAATTATTTAAATAAATAAATAAATAAATAAATAAATATATTTATGATAACAATTATAAATAAATATACTTAAAAATTATTTATATATAATTATAAATTTATAATTATAAATATAATAAATATATTTATTATTTAAATATATTCACTATAATTTTATAAATATTATAATATGTATTAATTTATTTATAATTATAACTGTAAATAAATATATTTAATAAGTATTTATATATTATTATAAATAAATAATTATAAATATTGTAAATATATATTTTATTTGAATATATTTACTATAATTTTATAATTATTAAAATATTTATGTATTTATTTATAAATATAATTATAAATAAATATATTTAAAAGGTATTTATATATAATTAAATATATATATATATATGTATAATTATATAATTACAAATATAATAAATATATTTATAATAATATTATAATTATTTAAATATATATATATATATATATATAAATATATACCATTTCATAAATATATATATTAGGTGCTTGGTGGTACAATTAAAATTAAAAGAACACACCTCACACCCAGGCCGAAAAGGAAGACTATAGCCCCTCGAAGGGGATATCCTACCCATCAAGCATTATTTATTTAGTACATGGATCTTAAGCCTAGTGGGTATGAAGCTCATTACATGGCTCATAGGCCTAGTGGACACGAAAGCCTATTACATGGCCCATAAGCCCATATTTTTGACCCAAAGGCCATTCAATGAATATTTCTACTACAAAACCCAGGATGCTGCTGTTCTTGCTATAGTGATTCTACTACTATAGTTACTGCTATAGTCCCCACCACCGCCACAATGTCGCCGCTACCAAATTTTTTCTATAGTATTTCTATAGTTCTACTACAATACATACCATCCTTGGGTTTTGTACCCTTACCTCGATGTAGTATTATGAGGTGTTTAACACTAAACCAAACCCCAACTAAAAAATGTCTGTAAGGGAAACACTCACCTCACATTGGCCCCCCCACCAAACCTAGAGCACACCACACGTTCTATAGCTAGGTAATGGATTTGAATTTCCCTGTGCATAATATGCACAATGTCCAAGGCTAGGCCATTTCCCAGAGAGTGCGAGGGGTAGATCCAATAGGTACCACTCAACTAACACCTCATGTGCATTAAAATTTCATAAATAATTTTTTAAGAAAGTATATATATATATATATATATATATAAATTTTTGACTAAATATTTAAATTACAAAAATATTAAAAACTCATTTTAATAGTTTGATTATATAAATTTCAAATAGATTTTAAATGTTAAAACATAATAATTAACTAATGAATATATATTGTTAATATAAATTACAAACATATTGAAAATATTACATGTATAGTAAAAAAATATATGTATAAATAAATATTAAAAAATAATTAGACATATTTTTAAAATTATTAATGAATGTATAATAATAGTTGAATAAATCATGGTAAATAAATTACAAAATATTAAAAAGTGAATTTATAACATTTACTCGAATTATAGACATACATATGTACACATAAACATACACACACACACACACACAAATACACATACACACATGTATATATACATATACACATACATACATTCAGTTATACATGTATATATATTTTATATTATTTAATATCAATATAAATATATATCTAAATTAATATATTCTTTTATATGTTATATTATAATTTAAATAAAATATTATTTTGAGTATTATAATTTTGATATTTTTATATATATAAAAATATGAAAATAAGATTAATTTTTTAAATAATGTTATATAAATCACACACACACACAAACACATATATAGACACACACACATACTTAATTCTAATGAGCTTGGATGCGTGTAATGTGTGGTACAAGTGGGGGTGAATTTTCAGGTTAATACAACAGTTACTATAGCAGGTAATGTGCGATACTATAGTAGCCAAATCTTTTCATCCAATTTGGAACTTTGGTCCACTAGTTTGGCCTAATAGGTCTCAGGACTTTTCGGTCCACCATTGGCCTTCAGGCAACAAGGTCATCTAGCCACTCAGTCCTTCGAGCCATGGGATTTCGAGCCATGCAACATTCATATATAACTGGAAAGGAGAAAACCATAGAAGATGATTTGAGGTGTAGCAACGACCATATAAGTGCTAATCATATTGGGAAGGACGAGAGGTGGTGACATCTACTATTAGTAGAATGGACTCTGCAACACTACATGGGGAAATGCTAGCTGACTATCTATGCAATGTAGGGATGTTGACCCCATCAATAAAGATGACACTGATGAGGGATAGTTCTTCTGTAGTTGGATCTATGGGCCTTTGTGTCATGTATTGGGCCTTGTGCCACTAGGCCTACATGTCATCTAATAGTTCCCCTTCAACCCATTAAAAAGGTAGATTATCTAAAATAATAAAAAAATCTTAATGACCTTCTAGTTGGGTTGACCATATATACTTATTATAATGTAAATCCTATATATATATATATATATTTATAATTATAATTATAAATAAATATAATTATAAATAATGGTATATAATTATAAATATATCTATATTATATATATTTATATAAATATATATATCTATTAATATATAAATATATATAATTATAAATGTAATAAATATATGTCATTTCAGTATATTTACTATAATTTTATAATTATAATTATATATATTTATAATTCTAAATATAAATAAATGTATTTATAAATATTTTTTTTATAAATATAAATATATTTATATGGTAATATATATATATATTTTATTAAATATATATATATATTATTTAATTTATTAATATATATAATTTTAAATATAATAAAAATATTTATTACTCAAATATAATTTTTATAATTTTATAATTTTTTATATATAAATATATTTATTATAATTTTATATATACATACATATATATATTTATAATTTTATAAATACTTTTTTTAAAACAAGATATATATATATATATATATATTTGAATTATTAAAAAATATTTGTTAATATATCATGGTTATATTAATTATATACAATCATTTTTAATTAATGTATATAAATTAACATTTCTTTTCGAATATAAATATAATAATTTTATATATATTAATAATATTTTTATTAAAATTTTTTGTCATCGCTAAGAAAAACACTAATAAAGATACACCTTTATTAGTGATTTTTGATAGCACTCATAAAGATATCCCTTTTATCAACACTTTCTCTTTATAATTGATAAAAGTAAGCACCACATTAGGCACGATCTGTGGTAGTGATTCAGAATTAATGAAACAAATTCTACTCTAAAGAAAAAAGATAATGTAATTTTTAAGGATGTATCCTTACATTATTATACTTATTAAAGTTAGTAACTCTATATTATAATGTGGAAAAGGTTTTCTATATTTGGAGTATGAAACCCCCTCAGCTGATGAACACCCCATATGACGTGGTTAAAGTCTTCCATTATAGTTGGTAAACCCCTTGATTGGAAAACACTTCAATTAGGAGTAGACCCCCCATGATATATTATGATAAATGACATAGAGGTGTGGTTTAAGAGTATATAGGGTTTTGTTTCTCCACCATATAACATGGAATGGTCCCGTATTTAGTCTCATGTATTGTATAATGGTCCCCTATTAGAGAAGACATGACCTCGATCAATATAAATTCATATAACATGGTATAGTTCCAATCATTAATTACAATGTGGTGATGTAATAGTTATGAGGTTCTAGACTCATTAGTTAATATGGGTATCACAATATACTCATATTTTCTAATAATGTGAGATTTGATGTGTTGGACCCTAGTGATTTGATGTGGGCCTTCTTCCTACACTTTCTAGGTTTATATAGATGATTCATAGTTTAGAGATGGTATTAGTGGTCATGGACTAAGTGTTATTTTTATAGGGATGATATTTTATAGTTTATAGTGGTACTCTATAGTGGCATTTGATATTTCTGTGCTCTTCCTATGAGTTTATCTAGTAAGAATATGATATCCATTTTAATGTGTCTATTTTATAGTTTAGTGTTATCATGTGAATTGATTATCAGTCGAAGTTTCCCATATGGAACTATGTTTTAAATCTATTCCTAGTTAACAAATTTTTATATACTTTTTTATATTATTATGAACTTTATATTGTGTATCTGATGTGGATTATTATTGGGTAATCTATATCAAGTTTGTTTATACGTTGTTGGTGTTAGTCATTGGCCACTGGACTGTGGGAGGTGGTCTAGGGATAACACACTTGGCTTATTACAAACAGATAAGGGGCCCTAGTGGATGAGATCATATCAAAAGTAATCATAACATTCTTTTGAAAGATAATATAATTTATTTACGAAGAAAATATAGTTTAATTTGGATAAACTCATATGTTTTCACCGAATAAACAATTAATTCTTAATATTTTCCTTCTTTATGGTTGTAACCTTTATTAACAGGTTAATCCATTTAAAAAAAGTCTAACCTCACTGAAAACTATGGTTATGTTTTTATAACCTTTATTTTAGAAAAGAAATTAAACTCCTTTTACTAAAAGGTTATCAAGACAACACACTAATGAAAAAACCTTATTCTTTTTAATTTTTTGGTGTTCCTCTTTCATAAATATTATCTAATTTCTATAACCTGAAGAATCATCTGTTGTTTTATATTTAAAATGCGATAAGAATACATAATGCTCACATTCATTACTTGAAGAACATTGAGTATTGTTTAGTTGATCAAAACCACCAATGAAATAGTTATTTGGATGATCCTTTAACAAGATCCAAGTTTCAGCTATAAAGAGAGGTTATTCAACATCTACTGGACAATCCCTTTCCACAATGATTAATTTTTGTTCAATTATTTCAAAATTACATGGTTGAATTACCAATTTTAAAAAATGGAGTATTAAAAACATAATCTAAATCAACTCTAAAATCATTATTATTTGAAATTAAATTTGAAAATTGATTAGTTTCATCTTACTTTACATGTATTATTTATTCAATAGCATGTGATCATTTTTTTAACCCCTTAAAAGCTTTACTTATGGTTGTCTACTAAATAAAAATTCCTTCATTATATTTCTAATCAAATTTATCAATATTATCTTTAAAATTTATGAAAAATATGTTTTATTAAAAAACATTGAAGTAACCAATATTGTTTTTGTTCTTTTAGTTATATATTTCATTAGTTTTTTCCTTGAAAATAATATTAATAACGTCTATATATATATATATATAATTTTTAAATATTAAAATATTAAACCCAAAAATATTTAGACAAGTAAAACTCATATAAAAAATAATGATCTATCTCTTAAAGGGTTATATTCCTTCATTCAATAACCATATTTTAATATGGTGTTCTTGGTGTTTAAAATTTATTTTTTATTCCTTTCTCAGAACAAATTTATTGAAATGGATGCTTCTTATTTCCTTCTCCCTGATTACTTTAGATATCCATTACATATAGAGTTTTCTAATTTTAAAATAGGGAAGAATTTTTTAAATAACTTGGGTACTAAAATTTTATTCGATAGAACAGAAACACATATATATTTTGTGAACTCATTAACTAATATATATAAAAAGTGTTTTCCCCAGTTTCTTGTAGTCTGTGTGGACTCTAAAATATACACATTTATTAATTATTGTGGTTGGGTTGTTGATACATCACCAATAGGTTTAAATACAATATTTTGTTTCTAATTATATTGACATGGATCACATATATTATTAGAAATAAAATTTACTTCTCAAAGGTCATTCACAATATTCTTATTATAAAGTATAGGTAGAGACCAAATACTATAGAGCCCTAATGTTTTATTCTGAATAAATTATTTTTAATATGTTAAACATGGGAAATTTTTTTAGGAGAATTCCTCTTAGTTGATGTTATAAAAAAATATCATGCTAATATGAGGATTATATGTGAACTCCTTATTATCTAGCTACACAATTTTTATCCTTCCAAAATATCATGGAGTAAACATCATCATATAATTAAATTACAATTGTAAATATGTGCTTAAATTTATATACAAATACTACAGTATAATTTATGATCTTACCATATATTTTTATATCACTTATACCAATGAAAAATCATTTAATGTTGTCTCTATATATGTTTCAAATATGATCTATATATTATATTTCCAGAAAATACGTATATGGAATTATGTTAGAGGAGTTGAATAAAGCAATGATGAAAAATACTTTAATGTGATGATTTTAGGATTGTTATGAATTTTTTGGGATCCATTCTGGTTTGGGGTAGATTCAAGGATGAATTGAATATCCAAAAGGATGTCAAAATTTATAATGGTGGATTAATTAAGGATTCATTGTCATTATATAGAGTTTGTAGGTTTTCTTAAGGTTATTTAGATTTTGATAAAGTTTTCTATTGGATGATGATCATATTAGTGGGTTTTATTGATTTTGTGGATGATATAATTTATTAGGGATCAGACATATTTAAGAATACTATGTGGAGTGAATAAGAGTAAAAGAAATGTTTCCTAGAGGTCACTCTACACCCCTACATAAGGGTATAATGTTAATAAATCATTCTAAAAGTCATGTGGAGTTTTTATTTTCGAGGTCTCATTATTCATAGATTTTAAATGGAGTTTTTTTATTATATATATATATATAAAATTATCATTAGATATTTTCATTTTAAGAAGTTCCATGGAGAATAATAATGAATTTAGAATATATAGTTAAAAGTCTGTTGATTCTAGTTCTAGTTAAAATAAAAATAGAAAAGGTATATTTTGGATGATTCCATTTTATATGAGGTTTTTGTAAGTGTTTGGATTTTTATAATGAAAATATAAGTTTATATGGTAATTGATAAATTTATATTATTATCATTAGGTCTTTTAATTTAGAGAATCATATGGATAAAATGGGTTGCGGACATTAACAACATCATTGTATAAATACTTGGTGTTTCAAAATGGTCATTATTTATGAATAAATTTTTTTAAGATACTAAGATAGATGATATGTTTTCTAGAGAAAACAAAAATGGGAAACATAAAATTGAAATTCTATGGAGATTAGTGTTTTTCACTTGAGACTCACTTGTGTGAAATAGAGACACTCACTGTGGTTGTATTTCTCATAACGAGGACCCTTATATGGTGAAGTAGAAAAAGATATTGAAGATATACCAATTTTTTGTAGCTAAGTGTTTTTAGAGAGTTGAGTGTTTTTTATATCAAAATTTTCTATTCGAGGAGAAAAATGGAAGTGTATATTTTGATAGTTGTTTTGAAGAGAATATTATCTATATATGTACTACTTCATGTCATGGCGTATATGTTATAAGCATTTGATTGGTTATTTTATATGGGGACAAACCAAGATTGTTCAATGCCATGACTATGTAATATTATATTTAGATTTTCCAGGGACATAAATGAAGAATTCATTACATGATATTTGGTCTTCCAAAATAGAAATATCCCTTCTTTAATATTATTATATTTTATGTGGTAGATTTAAAATGAGATAACAACTAGTTATGTCTATTATTGGTTTGACTATAAGTAATGGTTTTAAAAGTACGATGAACTAGAATGAGAATAATAATATTGAAAATATAACGAATATAGATGAATATCATGGATTCTAATTGATTATATTTATTTTAATTAAAAAATAGGTTCTTTTTGTGGATACTTTGAATATATTGAGATGATTATGGAAGCCTAGGTTGATTCACACCATTCGTAGCTATGCATTAAAACCTGAATGCCTAATATATATGTATATATTTAATGAGGTAGTTATGAGAAGGAGGGAGTCTTTCTCAACATTGCAATATCTATTTATTCATGTAATAATAAGGGATTGATTGACTTGGGTTATATCGATATATCAGTTTCAGAAGTAAAATAAGGATGAAAAAGGAGATTAACATGTGAAGATATTTCCAGTGGATAAATATGGAAGGTATTTTAATGTTAGAAGATTACCATTATTATATTCTAGATGATAAAGATTTATTAGAATGAATACATAATCATAGTCTTGTAATTATTATTTGGATAAGAGTTGCTGTAGTTCGTGTGAATATAAAGCCTTAACCCTCACACATGTGGCGTTGGTATCATCTAGTTTAAATGGAGAATGAATAAACAAAAATTGAGGATCAAAATACTTCTATACTTTTTCAAATATGCATGGTTTATCAATGACCCAGTATAATTTAATTAAAACCATCATATCTATAAATTGGTGAAAATATCCTTCGGTCTATTTACTTAATTATTCGGAAAATGAGTATTGTACATGTGTAGAGAAGAAGAATTGTGCATAGTATTGGCAGCGAGACCTTCATATTCCCCTTATAATATCTCTAGTTAGTGTATTAAATCATTGACACATCAATACACTATGGATGTGTGCACCTTGGATTATCCCATTTGGGTGAACTATGTAAAATATAGAGTCCTTGTTTATTCACTTTCAGCATGTGCATGATATTAATGTATTTAATGAAAGAAAAATAGGATGAATAATTGTTCCTATTAACATAGTGGTAAGGTATTAAATAGAAAAGATAATATCTAACATCACTATGATTCATCTCCCCTCTCTTGGTGGATTTGGTTACAATAAGTAGCATAAGATCCTAAAGTACTTGTGTGGATCTAACCCAACTTATTTAGGTTTTGAATACTTAAATATTATTCAAGATATGTCATCAAATGTGGAGGATCATATATGTGATTGGAATATATTCAATAATTTATAGAAAAATTTTATTATTAATATGAAACAGACATATAAATTCCTTATCAATTATTGATTGATTTAATATTATTGTAATATCGGCTTGGGTGAGTTTATGAGTAAGAATAATGAAATCTTCAAATTTATCACAATGAAAATAATTATTTGAAGTATTCTTTTTAATAATATTTATTTATAATGTTTTCTTAATATTGTCATTTAAAAGACATGTAAATAATGTTATAAAATCTATATTGTCAAAAATATTTCTTGAATAATGGATGAAAAGTTTTTCATAATCATCGGCATGAACATGTTAATGATATAGATGTTCATTAAAGAGAATATGAATGTAATTTAGATAAAATTAAAAGGAAGAAGATAAAAAATATGGACAATAATAAACAATGTACTCCAACCAAGGTAGGAAAAAGTGATTCATTTTGCATATTTTTTTAACCATATAAAATAATATTCTTACAAAAATGAAAAAAAATTTATATGTCACTTGAATATATTGTATAAAATGTACTATATTATGTATTATATTTAAAGACTTTTGGTGTAGCCAGCAATTGGAGATTTATTCCCTGAAAGATAATGTTCAATTGTAAAATACTGATAGTTTAAGAAACTATGATCTCATATTTGTTTTGGAGGAAAGAATTGGGCGTTGATAAAAAAAGTACAGTTTTCGAAGAAAACATCATAAAAATGACATAGAAAATAAAAGCTAAAAGTGACATAATTGAAGTATTTATTCAAGAGATAAAATCAATAATGGAGAAGGAAAATACACATCAAGAATCTATGACTTACCTTAGATAATATTATGAAACATTTAAATATTTCACACAATGAGATGAATTATTATATTTATAATTTAGGATGAAAAATAATATTTAATGATTTGAAAATAAAATATATTTAGTGAGGATAACCAATTAAGAGGAATATGCTAATTGATGAAGAGTATGATAATAAAAAATCACTCTATAGTGATAAAAACACCAATATAAAGACCAAAAATATATAATATAGACCTAATAAATCTTATTTAAATGGATATAATAGGAGAATACAATTACAATTATATTTTAATGGTATGATTATACACACATTGAGTGAATTTTTTGAAGATAGATGTTTATACAAGGAAGAAAGATATGATATAACATCCAAACCTAGATATCAATATTTCATTAATCATTGTTTTGTTATTCGACATTATATTTATGACAACCTTGGTCATATTCATAGTTACTAGAAGTAAAAAAATAAATTATGATACCAAGATTAAATCCTATACTCCCATAATAAAAAAAGAGACATCAATAGAAGGCTATGGAATACTCTTTATTTAAAAAAAATCAGATTGATGGGTGATGGTCAGACAATAATGAAAAAGAAAATTTATAATGTATATTTAATAGATTTCATTCAAAAAGAATTATAGAAATAAAATAAGATCACAGATACCAAGAGGATATGAATATAGAATATAAATCATTCTATTCCAGTGAGAAACATGTCCATGGTTTTTGAAAATGATATTGAAGACAATTTTATAAAGAAACTAAGGGTGTGTACATTGAATAAAATACATATAAAGAGATAAAATAGGTTTGTAAGGAAATGAATAATGAATAAATTTTCTCACAAAAATTATATAAAAAAAGAGGTTTTCTTAATAGGGATCATTCACACCACAATAAAGGAAGAACATATAAGTAGAGGAGCATCGATTGCATTTTAAAAAGTATAGAAGAGGTGAATGAAAAAATAGTGATACAATAGAATAATTATATACTAGTGGGATGATTCTTAATCTAGATGAGAAATCTAATCCATAGATAATGATTAATTTAAAAGATAAAATTCAAGATAATATTTGTTCAAGTATTTATTTTAACACTTCTACAATGACATGTATAATAAAAAGGAAGAGTTTTTCCATAAAGAATAACCAAAATACTCACCATTAAGATGAGGGAGTAAACCTCTCTTTTTTAAGTTTTTTTTAATTTTATGAATGAAGTGATTAAATGGGAGATATGATCCATTGGGGATATTTAATATTTGTTCCTTGATATAGTAAGTGTATGAAAGTTTTGAATTCTTAATTCAATGAAATATGAATGTTTTTGACGGAATAGAAATCTTAGGTGACTAAAATTAGGATGTTTCTAATAGGTCTAGAAAGTTCTATTTCTATATCCATTTTAATAAATCAATTTTTTTTATATCATAGACAACAATGGTGATCTATGTTGTCCACTTGAAGAAACAATGTTTTTATGTATTTTGACCTGCTAAAATTCAAAAATTTATTAGGTGTCAATGTAACACCCCAATATTTTAAAAATAAATTGAAATTTATGAAATACGTTTTTAATTATACATTTATAACTATCCTTTAAAAATAATTTTCCACTTCAATGTTTTTAATTTCAAGAAAAAGTCATATACGGTTGTGATCGGTATGTTATTTGGAGTCTGATAGAACCAACTTGTTTCTCTGATGAGTAGTAACATACCCATATGAAAAGTATTACGAAATTTATTAATAGTAAATTATATTATTATTTTATTTTATTAATTTTATATGATAATGATATGTTGATTAATTTTTTCAGGGTGTTAAAAATGAGTTATAGATTTAAAATTGTTATTTTTGAATAAAATATGATTTTATTTAAGACTTAAATTAATAATATTTATAAAATTATTTTCAAAAAATAGATTTCTTTTTTTAATTATACATGTCAAAAAATTTTTGGGATGATTTTTTATAATTTTTCAAAAATTCTTGAATTTTTGATGAATAATGAAATACAGTAAAATACTGTAGATTAAAATTATCAGTTAAACAATTTTTTTTCCCATCATGGATGATTTAATAACACTTGGTTCTAATTCACATGAAATTATTACTATCTTGGGTGACATAAATCATGACTCTTCGTATTCCTGAGAAAAAATATTAAAATAATGATTAAAATAATGTAAAATCACTCCACCTCCACTATAAATACCACCCTCATTCTCCTATTCCTCTCACAACTCTGTAGCCTTGTGTATAGTCTAAGTTCCACCAAATATACTCCCCAAGACTCTTTACCACGTCCGAGAGTTTTTTGTATCACCCAAAGTCCAAAACCAAAGGAATTAAGGAGGATCTCAAGGAGAAGATATAAAGAGGTAAGAATCCTCTCCCTTTTTCATGTGTTTTCTTTTCAATTACTTTATTTTATTATACTCTCTTCCCCTCCCCTTATCGAGGTGGAATGAAATATAAAAAATATGATATATTATATATGTTATCATGTTCATGAAAAAAAATCATCATCTTTCTTTCTCTTCTCTCCCTCTTATTCTAAATATAAAAACACCATCCACGATGTGCTGATTTACCAAAATCATGGATGATGTGTCTTTAATTCCAATTATATCCTTCAAATATGATCATAAAACCATTTTAATAGTTGAAAAAAATTTAAATTTTATGATTTATCCTATTTTTTTATGTAATGAACTTCTATGAATTACATTAAATTATATAATGAAATAAGTTCATGATTATCGAGGAACCATAAAAAAATGATCTAAACAAATATCATTTATGTTTTATCTAAAGACTCATCATCATATATTATGATAAAATTATTTATGGTATAATTATATATTTTTTAAACGTATTAATATCGTCTCATTACACTTATTGAATTTCATATCCATACGGTAAGAAAATAAAATACCAACCGACCATGAAAATCGTGTAAAGAACAATCCAAAAAACAATGGATGGAACAAAATACTAATAATTAAAAGGTTAAATGATGTTATTAAATGATCATATAAGGTATTATAAACATGAATATGTTTTTTTGAGATATTAACAAAAAAAATTAACCATTATACAGGAGGTTTAAAAAAGTTTTAAGTAAGACAAACCTTAGGCAAGGGAATTCTTAACCCGATTTCCAATCTTTTGGTTAATCGTCTACTTCCTTATTTATGTGGTATTAAAATTATTTTCCTGATAAATTTTTTTTATATTATATTTAGTTATGTTTATTTATAATTTATATACATATTTTATCAAATTTATTAATCCTCACATCAATTATATGATATTTGTATGAGGTTTTTCTTTTAAAATCCTCTTTTAAAATTATGTTTTACAAAAATTCAAAAGATTTTTTTTATGAAATTATTCATGTTGCATAATTATTTTATGGTTATTATGGATTTATTTTGATGAAGGGTGGGGAAATTTTCTCCCCCAAATTCATTGAGTATATGTATATTAGAGGTCAGCCGTGTGGTTACACCATGTGTAACTGTAATGATTACACAATAAGGTAGCTGTAAGGGTTACAAATTATAAGGTATCCGAGAAGGTTAAAAAATTATATAAGTAATTCCCAAAGATATATTTATGTTTAAATCTCTGTTCTATATTTTTTTTGTTTAAATCTCTTGTAAATATCAACTTTCACAAATTATGTTTATATGGGTGACAAGTATGTCTTTTTTGAAAATAATTTCATATTTTACAAGTATTCAGGGAGTAATGTGTTATTTTCTTATTTTTATATACCTTAAAGAGATTTTTGTTCTCATACCAAGTTTTAAATGTTTTTTCAGAAGTTATAAGGATGTTTAAGACAAAAAATATATCCATGTTAAATTATATAATGATTTTTCAAAGAAAAAATTTTTTATTTGAAAAGTTTTATATTTTGGAGAAAATGGATTCTATTTTTAGGGTATATGCTCTGTATAAATGTGGAATGTAATATATGTTTTATATCCCAATTCTCTAAAACTATAAACTTGATAAAAATCCTCAATGTGAAAGGAATTTAGTTTTGGACGAAAATTCAAGATTATTTAATATAATAATACAGGGTCATTATAGTTGGTATTAGATGATGGTTTAGATAAATTTAGGGGTTAGGATGATGATAATAGAATACCAAAAATTCCCTTTAATATATATTTAATTTGAAATGGAATAGAATTTAAATATTACCATGTTACTCGACTACGATATGTTTGTTCAGAAAGGTTTTCCACAGAAGAAATAGGGAAGCTAAAGTGGAGAGGCACTGATAGAATGATATATTTCCTAATATATAGTCTTGAATAGATGGGATTGGAACCAAGTTGTTTGTGTAAAAAATGTATTAGCTGAAGCAGGAAATAAATGGAGGTGGAATTCATGCAAGAGAACAAATAGTGGTTCCAAAAAGGAACATGAAGATAGTGGAACATTCTATAAGACAAAAACCTCCCGCTTTCAATGGATATCTTAACTGAGTAGCAACTAAAGGATGGATTAAATCCATGGAAAAGATATTCAACGTTATGAGATGTTTAGATAATCAAAATGTAAGTATTTCCATTTATCATTTTGAAGGTGAAACTGATCAGTGGTG
Source organism: Viscum album (assembly GCA_963277665.1). Taxonomy (NCBI): domain Eukaryota; kingdom Viridiplantae; phylum Streptophyta; class Magnoliopsida; order Santalales; family Viscaceae; genus Viscum; species Viscum album. Next base: position 1,764,109,678 of record OY728121.1, on the reverse strand, counting down.
GTCAATTGTTATGAATATTTGGGATAGAGGGGATATTTATTCCTTAGAGTGGGATGGATTTAAAATCATTTTCCTTGAAAAATATTTTCGTAAGGTGGTTCTACAGAAGCAATTCCTTGAAATGATGAAAAATGAGGAAAATTTCGTGGATGTCTATGAAGAAAAATTCACCCAACTTTTAAGGCATTCTCCAAATCTTATTCTAGATCTTGATAGAAAAATCAAAAACTTTTACTAAAGATTAAAGACAAGGTATCCAAGGGATTTGGCCTCCCGTGAATTCAAAATTCATTATAAACTTATCTGATGTGCTGAGAGGGTAGAGATAGAGTTCTATGATGATCACATTCACTCTGAAAATAAGGATAAGAAGAGGTCCAGATAGAAAGATGGGTAAGAATCAATCAAAGAAATCTGATGGTTATAAGTTCCAGTTTTTTGTTTTTGAAAAGTTTGGAAAGAATCGCATTGGGGAATGCCTTTCCAAAACTTGGATTTTTTTTGAAGTGGTATGTTTGGATATATGGCATGAGATTATAGTGAAAATGATATTTTTACTAACCCTGAAAAGAAAAATAAAAAATGTTTTAAAGGTGCTAGGATGGGTCTTTATGCACATGTTTTCCCAAATAGATCTCTAAATGATGCAAATAAACCAGATTATAAGTAGAAAAGTGTAATGATATCCTTTGTGACTACGTCAGTAGATGTCGGGCCATCCAATGAAGTTGTATCAGGTACCTTTTTTATTTACTCAGATTTTGCTAAAGTTTTGTTCGATACAGTGTCTATACATTATATTATTTCTAATGAATTTTCTGATAAATTGTAAATATCACCTCAACAAATGAGACCAAAACAAATTGTTAAAACACCATGGGAAATATTATAGAAAATACAAATTATAAGAATCTTTCTATTGTGGTCTGTAGAAAGTCTTTACCTAAAAAGATTTTTGTTTATCCCGCAGTAGTGTTTGATATCTTTCTTGGAGTGGATTAGATTTTTATTTATCATGCTGAGATTGACTGTAGAGATAAATAAGTTATTCTTTAGAAAGATTCTCATTTTTATACAAGAACAGACCCATAAAATTTATAACATATCAAGAAGCTAAGAAACTATTGATAGATGGAAATTAAAGTCTACTTGGTCATATTTTGGAAAACAAGATAACTGCTCAGATTAATGATGTTCCAGTGGTAAATGAATACCTTCATGTTTTTCCTGATGAGTTATCCAGTTTCATACCTAATCCAGAAGTCGAATTCACAATTTCATTATTTCCTGATGATAATCCAATTTAAAGTACACTATATTGAATGTCTCAAATAGAACTTTTTGAATTGTAAAATTAGTTTCATGAGTTTCTTGATAAAGGATTCATTCATCTTAGAACTTCACCATAGGGTGCTTCGATTTTGTTCATTAAAAAGAAGGATGGTTCCATGATAATTTTCATTTATTATGGAGCCTTGAATAAAATCACTATTAAAAGAAGTATCGTTTCGCACATATCAATGAATTATTTGATCATCTTTAGGGAGGTCGGTAATTTTCGATGATTGGCTTGAGATCCGGATACCTTTAGCTGAAGGTTAAAGAGGATGACATCCTAAAAATATCTTTTCGCACTAGATATGGGCATTATGTATTTTTTGTTTTGCCGATTAGGTAAACTAATTAACCTAATTAATTCATAGATAATCTGAATTTAATATTTCATGAGTTTTTGAAAAAGTTTTTGATTGTATTTATTAATGACATTATAGTATCTTCAAAGAGTAAATAAGAGGATGAAAAATATCTAAGGGTGGTTTTGAAAACCTTAATGTAAATGAAACTGTATTTAAAATTTAGAAAGTGTTATTTTTTGTTGAAATAGATTTATTTTCATTTGAAAACTGTAAACAAGGATGGAATAATATTTGATCCTATCAAAAAGAGTTATTGATGAATGGAAAAGACCAAAAAATGTTAAATAAATTCATATTTTTCATGGAATAGCAGGTTATTACCGACGGTCCGTTAAATTTTTTTCCTAGTTATCTAGCCCGCTAACTAAGTTAATAATAAAAGGGGTTGAATTTGTTCAGATAGATGAATGTGATGTCTATTTTCTAGACCTAAAGAAGAGATTGGTGAATGCTCTAGTTTTTTCCTTGGATTTCCAAAATGGTGAGTTTTTAATCTATATTGATTCTTCTTTAAAGGCAAAATGTTGTGTTTTTATGCATAATGATAAGGTAATTTCTTATGCTTCAAGAAAACTAAAGCCTCATGAGTTAAATTATCCCATGCATGATTTGGATTTGGTAGCTATGGTTTTTTCTTTGAAAATTGGAGGCATCTATTTTACGGAGGAAAATGTCAAATATATACTAACCATAAAAGTTTGAAGTATATATTCACACAGAATTAATTAAACATGAGGAAGAGAATATGGATTTAATTAATAAAATATTATGATGTCATGATCAATTATAATACAAGAAAAGAAAACAAAGTGGTAGATTTGTTGAGTCAAAAAAAATCATGCATCATTAACCATGTTACGTTTAGAATATGATCCGTTGACTAATGATTTAATGAATTTTAGATTAGATGTTATTTGTGTAGGAAATACATCTATTTTTTTCAGGTTTCAATGTAGTCGTTGTTATTATACAGAATTAGGAAATCATAGAAAAAATATTTTCAGCTATAGAAAATGGTAGAATTGGTTAAAATGGGTATGTTTCTCAAATTTAACCATGATAATGATTGTGTTTTTAGATTTGGAAAAAGATTGTGTGTGCCGTGTGATTCCCATTTGAAGAAATATTTTTTGTGTGAAGCTCATATTTAACCATTTTTAGTTCATCCTCGTAGTACTAAGATGTGCAGAGAACTTTAGGAGTATTATTGATGGGATGAAATGGAAAGAGATATTTCAGGTTTTACTAGGAAGTGTTTTACATGCCAACCGGTTAAAGTAGAATGGTAGTTACCAAAGGGGATGCTTTAGCCTTTACCAGTACCAGATAGGAAATGATAAAATATATCCATGGAATTCATTGTGGGACTACCAAATACTTCCGAAGCTAACAATTCAATATGGGTTATTGTTGACCGATTGACTAAATTTTCACATTTCCTTCTAATTCGAGATACCATGTCTTTGGATCAAATTTCTCAAATATACCTCAAAGCAATTTTCAGGTTGCATGGAATTCTTATTTCCATTGTATATGATCGGGATCCCAGGTTCACTTATTATTTTTGGATGGTCCTCCAGATGTTTTTGGGAACAAAATTAAATTTCAGTAAAACTTTCCATCCTCAATCAGATGTGAAAATAGAACAATTGAATTATACATTGAAGGATTTTCTTTGGGCCTGTTCAATGGACTACCATGGAAGTTGGGATCAATAACTTTCTTTAGTTTAGTTTTCTTATAATAATAGTTTTCATTCCAGTATACAGATGACACCCTTTGAAGCATTGCATGAGAATCAATATCGAACTCCACCCTTTTGGGATGAAGTTAAGGAAAGGAAATTGATTGGACCTGAATTAGTTGTGGAAGTGGCTAAAAAAGGAAATATTATCCCACAACACATGAGGAAAACTCAGTTCAGGAAGAAAATTTAAGTATACAATAGGAGGAAAGACTTTTATTTTGAGGTAGGTTATCATGTTTTTCTTATACTCTCACCATGGGAAAGCGTTATATGTTTTGGTAAGATAGGAAAGCTAAGTCCAAGGTTCATTAGAACATATGAAATTTTGGTTAAAGTTGGACTAGTCACCTACTGAGTAGCTTTTCCTCTAATTTTATCCGAGGTACACAATTTTTTTCTAGTTTCAATATTGAGAAAGTATGTGCCAGATCCATCTCATGTTTTTAGCCTAGAAGTAGTTCAGCTAGAAGATGACTTTTCTTATGAAGAGAAACCAGTTTAGATTCTTAATCGAAGGGAAAATATATAGAGGAATAAGTTAATCCACTAGGTAATGGTTTTTTGGAGAAATTACATGGTTGAAGAAGCAACATGGGAGTCCGAAAATTCTACGAGGGAAAGGTACCCTCACCTATTTAATAAGTTAATAAAATTTCGAGGATGCAATTTACATAAGGTGATGATAATATAAGACCCCAAGAGTTTTAATTTAAATTGAAATGGATGAAACCTTTTTAATTAGATAGTTATAACTAACCTTTAAACATAATGTTTCTGCTTCTATGTTTTGAATTTCAAAAAACAGTCATCTACAGTTGTGACCAAAAAGTTTTTTGAAGTCTAATAGAACCAAATTGTTATTTGGTGAATCGTAACATACCCTTATGAATAGTAATATAATGGTTATGAATAGTAAATAAAATTATTATTCTTTCTTAAGGTTATAAGATAATGAGATGTTGATTAATTTTTCAAGGTGTTAAAAAAGGAGTTATAGATTTAAAATTTTCATTTTTGAATAAATTATGAATTTATTGAAAAGTTAAATTAATAATATTTAGAAAATTAATTTCAAATAATTGAGTTAATTTCTGAATTATACACATCAAAAAAGGTTTAGGGTGATTTTTTTGGATTTTTCTGAAATTCATGAATTTTTGATGAATAGTGTAATACGATAAAATAATGTATATTCAAATTATCAGTTAAATACACTATTTTTGACATCATGGTTGATTTAATACGACTTGGTTCAAACTCAAATGAATTTATTACTATTTTGGGTAACATTAATCAAGACTATTCATAGTCTTGAGCAAAAATATTAAAATAATGATTAAAATAATGTAAAATCTATCCTCCTCCACTATAAATACCACCCTCATTTCCCTATTCCTATCACACCTCTGAAGGCTTGATCATTTTCTAGGTTCTACCAAATCCACTCCCCAAGGATCGTCCCTACATCCCAGACCTACTGTTCTCACCAAAAGGCAAAAAAAAGGTGTTAAGGAGGATCTCAAGGAGAAGAGATCAAGAGGTAAGAATCATCTTCCTTTTTCACGTGTTTTCTTTTGAATTCCTTTATTTTATTACACTCTATTCTCCTATCCTTATCCAAGAGGTATGAAATATCGATAATCTTTTATAATTTTTATGTTATCATGTTCTTGTACAAAAAAGTCATAATATTTTTTTCTCTTCTCTCCCTCTTATTCTAAAAACAAAAACACAGTCCGTGATGTGCCACTTCACCAAAATCATGGATTATATGTTATCAATTTCCATTACTTCCTTCAAATATGATTATAAAACCATCTTAATGGTTAAAAAATAATTTAATTTTTTTTATTTTACAAATTTTATGTTCTATAATGAATTTATATTTATGAGATTAAATTATATAATGAAACAGGTTCATGATTATCGTGGAACCACAAAAAATGATCTAAACCAATTTCATTAATGTTTTCTATAAATATTAATCAGAATATATGATAAAAAAATTATTTATGGTATAATTATATATTATATAAACATATTAATACATTTTCATCACACTTCTGAAGTTTTATTTCCATACGAGATGAAAATCAAATACAATCCAACCATGAAACTCGTGTAAAGAACGCTCCCAAAACAATGGAAGGAAACAAATACTAATAATTAAAAGGTGAAATGATGTTATTAAATGATCATATAAGGAATTATAAATATGAGTATGTTTATTTGAGATATTAATAATATTATTTTAATCATTATACATGAGGTTTAAAAAAGTTTTTATGTATGATAAACCCAAGGTAAGGGAATTCTAAAACTGATTTCCATTCTTTGGGGTAACCTTACACTTCAATATTTATGTGGTATTAAAATGTTTTGTGTGATGAATTTTGTTTATATTAAATTTAATTATTTTAATTTATATTTATTATACATATTCCATCCACTATATTTTGTCTTAAATCAATTATATGATCTTTGTAAGGGGCTTTGCTTTTAAAATCCTCTTTTAAAATTATTTTTTACAAAATTCTGAAGCATTGTTTTTTTGAAATTATTAATGTTATATTATTATGTTATGGTTCTTAGGAATTGATTTTGATGAAGTGTGGGACATATTTATCCCTCTAATTCATTGGGTATATGTAATTTTGAGGTCAGATGTGCGGTTACGCCAAGTTTAACTATAATGGTTACACAATAAGGCATCCATGTTGGTTACAAATTATAAGGTAGCTGAGAGGGTTACATGATTATGTATGTAATTTCCCATGATAACATTATGGTTATATGTTTGTTCTACATGTTTTATGGAAATCTTATGGGAATCTCATATTTCAAAAAGTAAGTTTATATTGGTGAAAACTATGTCTTTTTTGAAAATGATTTCATACGTTACAAGTATTCATGGAATAATGTGTTATTTCCTTATTTTAATATCCCTTGTTGAGCTTTTTGTGATCAACAAAAGTTTTTAATTGATTTTTATATGTTATAAGGATGTTCAAGATAAACAAGGAATCCAAGTAAATTGTTATAAATAATTTTCAAAGAAAACATGTTTTATTTAAAATGTATATATTATTGAAGAAATGGATATTGTTTTTGTCGTATTCACTATATACAAATGAGGAATGTTATTTAGATGTTATATCCCAATTATCTAAAAATATAAACTTGAAAAGATTCTCAATATGAAATTAAGTGAGTTCATGAATAAAATTCAAGATTATGTAATGTAACAAGGATGAGTCCTTATATTCAAGGTTATTTTATAATAAAAAAGTGATAACAGGATAATTGAAAATGGTAGTGGTCCATGGGAGTCAGTTACTGATAAAATAGAGATATAGCGATATTTTATATTTCAAGTTTATTTTTCCTAACATTTCATGATGGTGTTTTTTGAGAATTTTTTTGGATACATCAAAATTTTTAGGATAATGTATTATACCGACAAAGTGGTGTAAACAAGTTCATACCATGATAACTTCATTTCAACAAGTGATACGTAGAATTTGAAAAATGTGAGGGGGAGTTGATGTTTTGAAAATAAATTCAATCCAGCCTCACTTTAAATTAGGTATTTACTTTGAAAATTATTGAAGATTATGATTCCAAGTGATATAACACGTTTGTTATTGAAATGTGGAATCCCTTAGTGTTTTAAGTGTTATGTTCTTCACCTACATTCTATTAATGTTATGAATGAACTATTATCCTGATAGGTTTTTTGACTTCATAAGATAACTCATTTTGATAATTATTCTTGTGTTTTCATAAGAATCTGATGAGATATTAAGGACAAAATTTATGCATTAAAAAAGATCCTATATATTCATTAATATTTGACTGAGTTGGATCAAAGTATTTGTTGAAATCTCTTTTTCAAGTCATGGTTATATTATTTTATTTTAAAAGGAGTGATTTTATTATATTGAAGTGATTTTTAATATTAATATGCCAATAATTTTCACATAAAGAAAACATGGTAGAATTAATTTGGATCATGGTATCTATTTAATATATAAACATTGATGGATGGATATTAGTGTGTGTTCTGTTGATAGTTATTTTGCTTGAAGAATTTTATTATTGGGGGAGTAAAAAATGTTGTGATAATCCTATGGAAAAGATAAATACAACCCCTTATATTTAAGTAAAAAATAGAAAGTTAGATGTGATATGGAATTATAATTTATTGGATACTTTCAAAAAAATATAAAGGGGGAGAATTTTTATTCCATGGTTATATATATATTATTCAGTGAATTTTTTTTATAGAATTATAGTAGGGGATTTGAATGATTTTACAATGTCAAATTAATGGAGATTACTTTTAGAGGATTATTATAAGTTCCTGGTGATTATTGGAGGTTTTTCATCAACTCAAGGGATTATTTGAAATATATAAGAAATCTATGATTTATGGTGAAGAAGTGTTGAACGATTCATAGTTATTATGTATAGTTTTGAAGGAGTTGAAATAATATGTGAAAGTTGATAAATGTTGGATATTGGGTGATGGTCTTGTTAATATAATGTTATGTTGTTGATAAAGATATCATCTATGATGACTGGAAAAAATTTAATTAGACTATGCAGACTTTGTGAGGTAATACAAAAATTACAACATAAAGGTCACTATAAACCCCTATATATTGGTATAATGTGAATCCATTACATGATGAATCATGTGGAGTTTATAATTCTCATGTATAATCATTTTAGAAAATTTAAACAAATGTTTTATTTTCTATATATCAAATTAAGATGAGATATTTTTCAAGAGAAGAAGAAAAATATAGATTCATAAAAAATTAAAAATATGTAGTTACAGAGGGTTTTATTATGGTTCTAGTTCAAAGAAAATTATATTTATAAGATTATATCTATTTTAATTTTTAATGAAAATGTTGGAGGTGATTGTATTTATATAATGAAAATTAAACTTCATATGAGATTTGAGAAAATAATATTATTTTGGTTAAACATTTGAATGAATATGTTTGTATGGATGAAATGGGTATCACACACTAGCCACATTTTACTAATTATTTAGGTGATATCAAAATGCCTAGAATGACTATATGGAGACCGTGGGTGACATATTGGTGTTCTGTTACATCTAAATAGGGGGAAAATTATAATTTCAGGGATCTCAATGTGTTTCACTGGATACTTACCTATGTGGAATATGGACACTCACTACAAGCGCTCTACTCACTTTAATGGTCTCATGTAAGGTAAAATGAAGAAAGATGTTAGAGATATCCCTGATATCCTATGAAAAATATATTTTGGAGAGTTTTGTGTCTTAAAGTATCAATATTTTTAATATGAGGAGAAAAATAGACAAGTGTCCATGGTCATAAGCATATTGAGGATCATTTTATATAGAGAATTATTTCTCCATGTCATGGAGTAAAGGTAATAGGTGTTTCAATGGTAGTTTCATTTTGTGACACACCATGAGTTTTTTTCACTATGACTGTGGAATATTATTCTGATATATTAAAGGGAGTTAGATAGATTTTTCATTCCATTATATTTAGTCATCAAAACTGGAAATATCCCTTCCATAAAATTCTGATATTTTAAGTGGTATATTTAAAAAGGAATTTCCAGGGATTATTTGGATTGATGGTTTGACAATAATTTATAATCTATATTGGATGATAAACTATAATGCACAAAATAATATAGATGTTTTAGTTATTATGTATGAATATCATAGAGTCTTATTTGATATATTTGTTTGAATCAAAAAATAGGATCATTTCATGGACACTTTGAGATTTTAAAAAATATTATATAAGCCTGGTGAGATCCAAATCATTTTTAGCAACGTATGAAAATGATCATTCTTATATATATATATATTGAAATAGGTATTTCAGGGAAGGAAAGATACCAGTTTTTTACATCAGGTTCTTAGAGAAATAAGAATTTAAGGATAGACATGGTTTATATTGATATATCATATTGGAAATGAAAATAATTAGGAAGAAGATTATGAACATGGGAAGGTATTTTTAGTGAATAAATATGTTTTATATTTGAATATAAAATTTTACCACTGTGATACTCTGGATAAATATGGAGTATAATGATGAAATAATTCAACCCTTGAATTTTCATGTATGGAAAGTTGATATAGTTTTAGTGAATACAACGAGTTATACCTCACAATTGATTTGTTGGTCTTATATAGTTTTAATTAGAAGAAGGAAATAATCCTTGAAGGCCATTGAGAATATTTATTTTATCAAAGATACATGGTTTTTTCTATGAAGGATGCAAATTTAAAGAAAACTATTATCTCAATAAACAATTGAAGGCACCCTCAAGTATATAAACTAACTTATTCCTCACATGAGTGTTTCACGAGAGTAAAGAAGATTCTTAATGCCTAGTATTGGTATTGATCCCTTCTCTAAGACCTTTTAATATCCATTCATCGAGGTTTACAACCCCGTAACATCAACACATACTATATGTGTTTTCCTTGGATTATCACATTTGGGTGAGCTAAGTAAATTATAGTGTGTTTGCATATTAACTTTGTACATGTGTGTGATATGAATGTATTCCTGAAAATATAAGAAGGTTGAATACTATTTTTTATAAAATGGTGAAAAGAACTTAAAAGGAAAATATAAAATTTTTCATCGACCTAATTCACCTACCTCTCAGGTAGGTAATGGTTATAACTATTGGTATTAGAGTCTAAATATTCAATTTGAATACAACTATGCATATCAGATTTTTATATACTTGAAGATTATTAATGTTTTGGTATATAATCTGAAGGATCCTATATTTTATGGGAATCAATTTTATAAATGGGAGAAATATTTTATTTTTTATTTTGAATCATGTGTTGGAATTAATTGATTTTTTTTGATTGAATAAATCCTATTTCAAATTAGTATTGGTGAGTGTATGAATCAAATAAAATAAATATTCAAATTTATTATAATACTAAGAAGGCTTTGGTGCTTTATTTTTAAGTAGAGGTATTTAAAAGTGTATCTCACTACATGGTTTACAAATAAATTTGGATAATGTTATATTATTTTAATTGTAAAAATTATATCCCAAGGAATGAATGAAAAGTTGTTCATAATGCTGTGCATAAATCTATTAATGATTCAGATGTGTATTAAAATATTGAATAAAGTTATTTCTTATGAAACATAAAGGATAATGATCATGAATAGATCCACCAAGAATCTATCTACTCCTAAATAAGTATAAAAAGTGATTTACTATGCATACATGTTCCTAACTTTAAATAAGATGTTTTTACAAAAATAACAATGATTATTATATGTCACTTGGTTAAGTTGAAACTAAAGAAACCACATAATGTGGTAAATATAAAGAATTTATGTGCAAATTAGGAGGGTATATTTAATCTGGGAAAGAACAATTTATACTGTAAAATGATGATAGTTGAAGATACTATTAAATCATAAAAAATTTGGAGAAAACAAACAGAACATTTATAAGATAAGGTATGATATTTGAATAAACCATCACAAAAATGGGTAATAAAATATTGTGGAAAAGTGTAATTTTTTTCAAAAAAATTAATAGATAAAATTATTAATTTAAAAGGAAAAACTATATGAATAATCCATGACACCTCTTATAGAAGAGTATGAAAAACAAGTAAGGGTTTAATATAGTGAAATGAATTCTCACATTGAAAATTTTGAATGAAATTTGAAGAAAAAGGAATTGAAAATTAAGGAACCTGCGGTTATAATTCCAATTTATAGGATGAATTTTTAAGATGAAGAGTCTCATAAGGTCACCTTATACAATTATGAGAGACACCCAGATATAAATATTGGTACAATACAATATAGACCTCATAAATATGTATAAATGGGTCTCAAAGGAGAACTGAATTACAATAATATTTTTGTGGTATATTTGGAGAAAATAGAGTGGAATATATATAACATGGGGGTTCATTAAGGAAGAAATATTAGTTTCTATATCTCTACCTAAAAATAAAATTTTCATGAGTTATGGATTTGTGGGTATATGCTATATTTGTGGTATCCGAGGTCATATGGAAAGAACTGCAACAAAAAATTAACAAAGATTCCAAAATCAAGTGCTATACTCCCACAATCAGTAGGAGACAAAAATCAAAGTCTGGGATATATGATATATCTAAAAACAATTCTTTATGTTTGCGTGATGGCCAAATAAAAAATAAAAAATAAGATATTAAAAGTTTCTATATTTTATTGCTCACAATAACTATTATTGAAATTATAGAGGTTCATTCTTCCTAATAGAAGAAGATCATAAAATAAATATATATATATTGAAATTAGAAACATGTTATGTGGTTTGGAAAATGATACTAAAGAAAAGTTATATAATGTTCCAAAGGGAGTGAACTATAAACATTATTCTTGGAAGGAGGCGAGAGAAGTATGGAAGGAGAATAAGAAGGAACAAATTTATCTCATGTAAAATTTGGAATAAAAGTAAGAGGTACTCTTAAGTGAGTTCATTCAAACCACATTAATTATAGAATATATAAATGGGGAGTAAATCTTGCATGGAAAAGAAAGTATGGTAGTTGTAGATTTAGTAATGGTAATCCAATGGAAGATGTTTGTACAAGTTGGATGATTATTACAATATAAATAATTCTAATATTAATATGGTGATGAATTTCAAAGATATTATTTGAGATGATGTTTTAGAAAATAGTGTTAAGAACCCCACTAAAATGGAAAGGAATAAAACAATTAAGGGTTATTCCATAAATAATAATCATAATCCCCACCTTGAAGATGAATAAGGTACACCTATCCTTTTTATACATTTTTAAATTTGATGGACGAAGTGATTTTAGGTGTGACACAATTTATATTGAATATTAACTATATCTTAACTGATAAATGAAGTCTATTGAAGTGATAAAATGTGAGTTCTATGAAGTATGAATGTATATGATGGAAAAAAAGATCAAGTGAAAAAAATACAGAGACCATCTGTCCTTCAGGTCTTGTTTTTTATAGCCTTTTTCCATTTTTCTTATAATGGGTTTCATCATTTTCTTAGTTTTCAAAATAGGACATTATTTTTATGATCAATAAAGTGGGATTGACCATCAAAATATTAAAAAAACAACTTCTATTTATGCAGTCCTTTTAAATAATAAAATATATTATTTGTAATATCAAGGAAAACATAGGTGGCTAAAACTTATACCTTGATGAAACTATGAAAAAATATTTATGTGCATACTAGAATTATACATTTTAGTAACTATAATAGTCGGGTTATAATGTAGTAAGTGAGTTTAGGACCATTTAATGTGGAGGTAGTCTATGGGAGTTGGTGGAAAATAAAATGGAGAAGTAAAAATCAATTTTATTTCATGCTTATTTGTTATAAAATTAAATTACGGTATTATCTTAGGGTTTTTAGGATACCCTAAAGCTAGTTGGAGAAATAATTGATTATAAAGTGTTGTATAAATGAGTTCCCCCAAGGAAAAAATAATTTTAATGAGTGATGTATGAATGGTGAAAACAATTCGGGGGATTTGGATTCAGGAACAAAAATCATAATACATCTCACTTGAAAGAAGAGAGATAATGTTTAAAGACATATAGGGTATGTAATATTATAATCTTAACTACTTATAATTGAAAATTGGAATTTATTGATGTTATAATTGTTATATCACTCTCCCATTTAATTTAGAGATTATGAACTAATTTTTTTCATGATAAGTTTTTTGAGTTTATAGGATTACTCATTTGATAAAGCTGATTGTGTATTTATATGAATATAATGAGTGAATACTGAAAAAATTTATGTATCATAAGAAATTATTTTCTCATATACTAATTTCCTACTTAGTAGGCTTAGAGTATTTATTGGAAAGTCTTTATCAATTATTTACATTCTTATTATAGTTTAAAAGTAGCGAAAATATGATATTAAAGTAATTTAAACATTTAATGTGAAAATAATATTCAAGTAAGGAGATTAAGGTAAGAATTAAGGTGGATCATGGTATATATTAAATTATGAATAATTGATGGAGGAATATTAGTGTGTGTTCTATTGATATATTTTTATAATGAATAAGTTTAATTCATGGGGAGTAAACAATATTTTGATAACCCCAAGGAATGGATTAAGAGAATCCCTGACATTTTATTGAAAAAGAGGGAGAGATAAGTGAGATGGGATTTATAAGAACCCAAATTTTATATGAGTTATTTATCATAAATATTTTTGTCTTTAAATATTTATTTTATGCTTATAATTGTTCGATAGGGTTTAGGGAATGGTTCAAAAGTGTCCGAGGGCTTGTTCGAATCTCTGAGCTTTGACTTTTGGAGGAAACCACAGAGGCACATAGTTACAACATAGTTAGAACACGATTAGTGATAACCATGTAACTCAAACCATGTAGCCCTGTAAGGGGGACACATGCTTTGTATAAACGATGAAAAGATGTTTAAGACATGTGGGGTTGAGAAAAAGGGTGCACATGAGATGCTAATGGTTTCGATAACCCTTTATTGCATGTCATGTTGGGTGTGATCCCTGAAAAATGTGGTGTGCATGGTTTGTGCATGGTTTGGCCAAAAGTGCGGCCAAACTTTGCAACTCTTTAAAAGAGGTAAAATTTACCATTTTCACTAATTTTATTTATAATGGGGATTGAATTTTATTTCACCTCTCCCTTGAATCCTTCACCATGCTTAAAGAAAGTTCTTGGAAGATATTATTCATCTAGACTCCGATTAAGATGCCATTAGTCTCATTGGATAACCACCAATAATCGCTCGATTCCTCTTGCATCTTTTTTCATTTATCTTAATCTCGACAGAGTTATTTTGGTGTGAGATCATATCCTCTATTTTTAGTTAATTTATCTATTTTCTATATTTCTTCGACTAAAGCCCATATTAGAGGCAAACAATGAACATGCTGTTAACTATAAAGATGAGGTTGGTGGTCTTAAGATTTTCACTCAAAGTCTCGACATTTATTTATATGCCAGTGTGTCATGCATTTTATTTTCATGCATCACTTATTAAATATCGAAACTATTAAAATAAAAGTATGGTCTTAACTTATATAAATAATGATATACTTTTAATTATTATTAAAGGTTAAGGACTTTGTAATTAACTACCCCTTATGGTGAGATTATCAAATGCATAAAACCCCTAAAGGTGGCTTAAGAATTTTTTTTATCCTTTTAAGGTATTTTGATTATCACTTTCTTTTGGATGTTAAATAAAATGATTAAAATTTAATTGAAGTGAATGAAGAGGGATTGAAATACCATGTCCCTATGCCTTTGGCTATTATACGTCTCTCTTAGGCACGAGATTTCCTTTAAATCCAAGTGGCCAATTAATATGAATCAGTGATTCATGTGATTCTTGGCCTTATAAGACCATTTTTTTATTTTAGAAACCTTTTAAGGTAAGTTAAATTATTCAAATAAATATGATATATAATTGAATTAAATTTGAGCTTAAATTGTATAGTTAGTCTCTATGAACATAACCATTCTCACTGTCATGCCAAGAGTGAGAGATTGGTTCTAACTTAGAATTCCATAAACAAACTCATCGTACTAATTTAATTTAATTAATTGTAAATTAATTTATCATTCTCCTTGGGTGAAACATGGGTTATTATATGAATTCCATGTATATAATCACTTGGTATCTAGTTTATATCTTCCATGAGTGATAATTGGACTCTCTATATAGAATACTATGGGCAGAATCAGAGGGAAGAATGTTATTATGATATGAGTGACACTTGGGAAATCTATATGGTCTTATAAAAATTAGATTAGAGATAATATCATTATATATGAAATTACTGACACTTGGGATCCCATTGTGGACTGCTAGGGATAGACTTAGAGGGAGGTGACTTTATACCGCACCTAGAGTGACACTAAGGTTCATATGAGAAACTCCTAGGATTATATTGTAAGGTTATGAGTTTATATATTCCTTTAGAGATAATTGGGTTCAAAATGTAGAATTCGGAGTTTGTTCTCTTGTTTCCTTGAAATATTAAAGGAAACTATTATACGATATGTCTTCCAATATAAATCATAAACTTGGATTCTATCGGAGCCTTAAATTTTATTAAAAGAATTATTATACACATTTAGATTAGATAATATTCATGGGGGAAACATTGTATTTGATATAGGTACCAAGTATTTATTATGTATTAAATAAAGAATGACTGATTACTTATAAATATTCCAGCTTAGGATAAACTAGGTTGGAGAGGATTAATGTTCTAGGGGAACCCAGACCTGTGTGGGTTATTTATATATTACACATCTTTTATATCTTTTATTATTACCTACAAAATATTTATTATATATTACTTGATTGGATGGAATTAGAGCCCATTTGTGGTGGCCAACTGTGTTTACCTCACACCCTATACGAGATGCTAATTAGTACCTAGATAGACTTTATGGATGTAGGTAGGGATGTGGTAATGAACCCCATATTCAATACTTGATTGATTGTAACATGTGTGGGTGGGTGGGTGGGTGTAGGGGGGGCTACATGACTAAGCTCTGGATCATGATGCTATTTGGAGAGAATATTTTGGTCATTTTGGTTCTTTTTACATCATTTCATGTATGTGTACTTGATTCCATGTATAACAGTCTCCTTTTTGTCTATCACACCATGATAATTATTTTATATAGGTCATTGATAGATGTTATTACTTGGTTATTTATATGATGGATGTTTATTCTTCATCTTTTTAGTTTTATTTATGCTTACACTATTGTTTGATTTGATTTTACCACCATGATACACATTGATCATAGGGTGTAGTCTCTCCACTATTCCACCAAGGACCCTCACTACAAGTCGGAAACCTCTGGTATACCGGGAGGCATGCTTGAGGCCATGTGTCTAACTATGTTTGGTTATTTTAGAGTGAACCAGGTTTGGGACATCCCAAAGTGGCATTAGAGGTGTTTATTTTCTTTTCCATTATTTTTATACCTTAATAATTGGGTTGACATAAATATGAAATAGGATGTGTTGAGATTTGGTTATGATATAGTGCCTAGAAGTAGCTAACACACAGAGAGTGGAAATCCAAATTAACAAGTATGGTACATGTTGTTTTAGATTGTGCTATTTATAGTTTCCCTGATTTTAACATTGGGTGGTGAATTTGATGTTTGATGTTCCCTATGAATATGTATTTTTAACGTTTTTATAAATGGAAATGAAGTATTTTATCATCCATCATCATGGAAATTTCAGGATTTATATGTCACACATATTCCATGAAATGTTTATATTACCATGTACATTTTTTACAATATGTTTTTGTTCCTTTTATTTCTATGTACATAAAATTGTGCAAAAATTTGATGAAGGATATTGATATAAATTATTGGTGATTATAATGATTCCAAATTAAAATTTATGAGGTGTATGGGACCTTATCAATTGGAAACAATTATCTATATAAACCAACCATTTTAGGAGAGTTTCTATGTAAATGAGTATAAATTTAAAATAAATTGAAATCTAAAAAGAAATGGTCATCATTAAATGGGAATTCCAATTGAATAATAATGGGTGTTCCATCTATAATATGAAATTAACAATCTTTATACTAGAAAAATTGAATTATAATAGAGAATGTGACCCCAACCCAACCCTAGTAGTGTATAGTAGGAATTGTCTCCTGTATTTCTTATGATGTATATGTCACTTGGACTAAGATTTGGGAGCATGAAGAGGGGTGTGACTACTATATAGGGCATATTTAACCGGTTTTATTCACATATATGCGTTGCAAGAATTTATCAAAACTTGTGCAAAGTCATGTGTTTATAATGTGTATAGATAGACCTCCACGATGACATCAAGGCATGTTCTTGGAGGGTGGAAAAGGACATAATCCATAGATAGTGGTCCTTTGGACCCTGATAGAACCTGTATTAGTGCCTCTTGAAGCATCTCCAGTTATACCAAATATGGGTCCTGATGACAAATTTAAAGAGGGTTTCCTATGCTTTAGGTAAACTAATTAAGGGGCCACATGACCTTCCTTAACTATGTAAGAGTTGATGTGTGAGTTTTAGAAAAAGTATCCTCCCATGTTTTCACAATATGGTGGTACACAGGTTTTTAGGTCATGTCTGGAGTCTATGATATCATTTTTAAGCATCATAAGACACCTCTTTAGTGGAAAGAGAAGCTCACAAAATATATGATTTTGGATTTATCCAAGAGATGGTGGGATTTTGTTTCTCAGATGGATGTTTATCAGGATATGGATGATAGGTATTTCCAGATGGAATTCTATGATTATTAATATACTAATATTTTGAGGGATGATAAATCTAGGGAGTTTATGAACTTGGTGTAGGAAACCTTATCAGTCATGGACTATTCTTCCCATTTCATGGATCTCCTTTGTTTCACACCTACTCTAGTTGGTGACTATTGTACTAAATATAGGTTATTTTAGGATAGTATCATGCATGGAATCTGATCATAGGTTAATATATTTTGGATTACTACCATATTTGGGATAGTGAATCTGGCAGTTATCACTGAGAGTAACCCAAGAGAGGCTGGGGGTGTGAGAAAGGGTGTTTCAATACTCATATTATGAACTAAATCGACCAATAGTAGGAAGCATAATTTTGAACGTCTACATGGATATGTTAGTAGGAAAGGTACAAAATTATGTATCCAGGTGAGGTTTCAACAGTTTAATAGATGAGGACATAGGAAACCCCATTTTCCAAGGGACTTAGTTAAATGACAGTATTTTAGCAAGATGGGTTATCTTTAGTGCAACTGAAAATATTTTACCCATGTAGCCAATGATAGATGATCAGAACCGACTAAAAATTTAGGAGTGGTATAAAAATCTTCTCATTAGGTAGGGATATGGAGTGCAATTGACTGATCTTTATGAGGAGGTGGTCATGGATAAGGTATAAAAACACTAGATTTATAGTTCCAGTAGAGTGAACATACTTAGGGTTGGCAATCTATATCTCTGGTTCATGAATCGGTCCTAATTTATGAAGTGAAACCGATATATAAAGAGTAGAGTTATATAATTTCTATAGTGAGAGGTAATATTCTAGTAGCATCTACATTAGTATCTTCTCTTTATAATATAGTTGGTTCGCATTCCTTCATATCCGTTCTTACTATGGAGATCCTTGGGATCAATGCTAAGCTTTCCTATGGAATGATGAAACTTGATACCTCTTTAGGGAATCAATCTGGGAGTGTATTCTAGTGACGGTAGTGACCTCCCATGATAGGTCGGTGTCATATTATATGGGGCCTCATTTTCAGAAAGATGATAGTGTTTTTCAACAATCTTAGGATGGACTGGTTGGTACGAATCTTGGTTATATTGACTACTATGGCCAAATGGAACCCTTAAAATCATGATAGGGCAAGGTTTTTATTCACTATGGTGAATGAGATGTCTAGGAAATCAAATTTGGGCTTAGAAATTATTTTTTGACCAGAATGACTGACTAGATTTCTAGGTTATAATTGGATGATTCAGGAATGCATCAATCTGAATTCCCACCAGTGGATGATCATTTCGGCAACATTATTCGAGAAAACGTTTCCGAACCACCACCCAAGATAGAGTTAGATTCTTCCATTGATCTAGTGTCAAGAGCTACACTAGTATCCATTCTTCCTTATAGGATGGATACTATTGAGTTGCATGACCTCAAGAGGTAGTTATTGGATTTGGAAGCCAAGGGTTTCATATGACCCAATTCTTCACCACTGGGGTTCACTAATACTTTTTTTCAAAGGACAATGGAACCCTCAGTATTTGTGAGAATTAAAGTTAGTTAAAATTTCTTAGGGTTAAGATCTAGTATTCATTGTCTCATATAGACAATCTCTTTTACCAGCTTCGAGGAGAAAGGGTTTTAGCTAAGATTGATCAAATATTGGCATATCACAAATTACATGATAAACCATCAAATATAACATGTATTTCATTAAATAGTTAACATGTCTTGTAATATTATTTGGTCATTCTATTCAGACTCATTAATGCATCAATAGTTTTCAGGTCACTAATGAATCGGGTTTTCCACTCATATATAGATTCGGGTTTTTTAGTCTTCATGGATCATATCTTGTTGTATTCTAATACTCAACACGACTATATCAAAAATATTGAGATCTTATTGAATACAGTGAGATAGAATCAATTATATGATAAGATCACAAAGTTCCACTTTTGGATGGATAAATTTCAATTCATAGGTCATATTATCTCTGATACATGAGTATCTGTTGACATAGAGAAGGTGAGAGTTGTAGTTTCCTCGGGCCATCCCAAGAACATCTTTAATATATAGAGTTTATTGTGGATAGATTAATTTTAATGGTTATTTATATAGGAATTATCATGCCTATATGTACCTATTACGAGCTTGGATAAGAAGGGTTTGATGATTATATGGTCAGAATCCTGCAAGAAATCATTTTAGGAGTTGAAAAGGATAGTGAATTTAGAGCTGATCAAGACTCTTCCAAAGTTGAGAAGATGTTTTAATGTATATTGTGATGCATCGGGTATCAGGTAAGGATATGTCTTGATATAGGAGGATAGATTCATATGGGTCTCATCATTTGAGTCCCCATGAGAGGAACTACCCAATACACAAACTCAAGTTAGATGTAGTTGTTAATGCTTTGTGCTGTTGGAGGGCTTACTTACTGGGGGAGAGTTTTTTGGTTTATAAAGACAAAAAAGTCTTCAATTATATATATAGAGTGACTTGAATCTCAGGAAATCATGGTGGGTTGAATACCTATATTGTTTTGACTTCAATATTTATTATACTCCAAGAATATGTAATACTGTTGCTGATGATCTGAGAAATAGGGATTAGACACAAGTAGTTCAGGAGGCCAGTGGCAAGTGAAATCCTATGGCCCTATTTTCTAAGTTAAATTTTGAGGAACATGGCCATAAGGGATTGTCTACACTTTAATCATTAATATAGACCTATTAAATAGGGAGAGAGTGAAGATGATCCAATTATCCGATTCTATGGGCTTGGTCCAATGGGAGAGTATTGGGGGACAAGACCTGCATCTTGGTTGGGCTATTCATGAGAATGAGATCTTTCACATTCAAAGATGCATATTGGTTACTACAGATTTTTGAGAGGATTTGACATGAGATTTTTATGCCTCAATATGACCTGAAAATATATGTCTTACCTAGATGTATCATGACTTATTCCACTAATACTGGTTACTAGGGATGAAAAGGGAGATAGATTGGTTTGTTACATGTTGTTCCACCAGTCAGTAGGTGAAGGGAGAAGACCAGATACCGGTGGAGATTTTTTAACCGTTACCTTTTTTTTGAGTGGAAATGGGATGATTTCACCATGTATTTCATGATGGGAATCACTAGTTTACCTCAGTGTAGTGAATGAAGAGGGAATGAAAGACACCGCCCCATTACTAAGTGGAAATTATTAAATCAAAGTTCCCAATTAAGATGAATGGGAGGATTCTTGTGATGTTAGGCCTTTAATGCCTATGATTTGATTTGATACACCTTATGAGGTGAGATAAATAATTTAAATAAATTTGGTGGAAAATTGAATAAAATATGAACTTAAATGTTATGATTAGTATTTGGACCATAACCATTCTTATTACCATGATGAGAGTGATGTATGGGTTATTACTATAAATACCCAAAATGTTCTCTTCATAATTATTTAATTAAATGAATTTTAAATGAATTTATCATGTTCGTTGTGAGACACATGTATTTTTATAAGAACACCATGGATAGACACACTTGGAAGTTGGTTTATATATTCCATGGGTGATACTTGGACACTCTATGTGGATTACTAGGGACAAACTAAGAAGGAAGATTGTTATTATTCCACAATTGGAACTTATGATCCCTATGTGGACTTCTAAGGAATGTATTGGGGAGAGGATAATTATATACTCCATGAGTGAAAATATTTCTCTCATAATGTATTAGATCAAATTACATTCAAATATTAAAGGGAATGATTATACTATAAATCTTGCAAGCCAAAGTACAAGCTTGGATTCAATCAGTGCCTTAAATTATATTTTTGAATTATTATACATAACTTGATGAAATATAATTCAAGGGAAATTCATGGGCTATGAGCTATATCTTGAGACATTATTATAAATTAAATCATGACTAAATGATTACTCAAGTATATTGCGGCTTAGGACGAATTAGGTAGTAGAGAATGTGTCTTCTAGGGGAACCTCAATATATGTGGGTTATTTACACACCACACTTTATTTACATGTTTTATTTTTAATTACACACTTTATATTATATATTTATAGACTTTATGGAATTAGAAACCATTAGTGGTGACCTATTGAGTTTATATCACACTCTATATGGGACGTCGATTGGTACCCAATTAGAATTCACAAATGTAGATAGGGATAGGGGAGAGTGACTAGTTTTTGATACATGATTCATTTTAGCATGAGGTCAGGGGGAGAATAGCACTAAGGTGTAGATCATGATGCTACATGGAGATAATATTTTCGTTCTTTTGACATCCCTATATGTTTGTGTACTGAATTCCCTATCTGAATGATTCCTTTTTTTATATAATTCCATGATCATAATTTTTTATATGTCATTTATAGATGTGATATTTCGTTTTTATATGATGGATGTTTATTCTATAGTCGTTCAGTTATCTTTATGCTTCCACATTTGTTTGATATGATTATACCACTGTGCTACACTCTAATCATGAGTGTACATTCTCCCAACAGTTCAATGATGGACCCTCACTACTAGTTAATAGCCAATGCCATACATGTAGGTGCACTTGAGTTTATGTGGCCAACTAGGTTTTGTTAGAGCCGAGTGAACCGAGTCAGATACCCCACATACTTGGAATTTCTTGATATTTTCAACCAAATCTAAAGGGGGTAAATGTTTTAACTATGGTTTTATTTATTAAATTTGTTGAAAATGTGTATATGGATTTTTAGTAGAGGAGTTGAATGAAGCAATGGTTGAAAATCACTAAATTTCACTCTTAGAGATTTATTTTGAGTTCATGGTGATTCATGGTTTTTTATTGATCCAAATATGTATTTTATATACAAAATAAAGATAATATTTATGATAAAGTAGTGTAGAAGGATTCATAGTTATTATATGGAGTTGTGGAGGTGTTAAAATGATTTTTAAAAGCTGATAACGTTTTTTTATGGATAATGATAATGTTTATATGATGAATTGATGTTTTGGATGGTAATATTTATGAGGGTTGGGGCTGATTTAATTAAACTATGTAGTTCGAGTAAGGGTAATACAATAGATGCATAAAGGTAACTCTAGTCCCCTACATATGGGTATACTATGAAGTATTTATGGATGGAAGTATATCGATGTTATAATTCTCATTTCTAACCATTCATAGTGGTTAAATGAAGTTTTTATATTATATATAAGCAAATAATAAGAGATATTTTTCAAGTGAATAAGAAAAAAAGAGATTCATGAATAATTTAGTATATTGAGTTATGAAGATGTTGATTTTGGTTATGGTTTAAAGAAAAATATATATAATAGATTCTGGTTAATGATATTTTATATTAGATTGTTTTAAGTATTAATATTCATATAATTAAAATATAAGTTCATATGAGATTTTAAAAACTCATATTATTTTGGTTGGTGTTTTGAATGCAGAATTTTGTGTTTAAAAAATAGGGAGTAGACACTGAAAACCTAACAGTCTATATCACAGTGAACTAAAAGTGGCCATTATTAAGGTACCATTTTATTTTAGAGACTATGAGTTAAGATTTTGTGTTCAATTACATCTAAATAGTGAAATAGAAAATAAGAATGCTTTAGAGTTGAGCGTGTCTTTCTAGGTACTTAATTATGTGAAGCAGTAGAACTCACTATGGTAATTTTACTTCCTATGGTGGAAACATTCATAGAAAGGTGGATAAAATGGTATAGTGATCTCTATGTTGTATACTTAAGTTATTTTATAGATTTTTGTGTTTTTGACTATCAATATTTGAGTGATTATTATAAAAATGTCAATTTTTCCCTAGTGTCAGGTGTTTTTAAAGTTCATTATATCTAGTGAAGTTGCACAACACATTGTGGTGTATATGTTATAGGATTTCAATGGTTTTTTCTTTTTTTGATATGCTATATGTGTTCCCTGTTACTACTAGACAATATTATACAGAGATATTCATGATACTTAAATAGATATTTACTTCCATGATTTTGAGTGAAAAATAATGTAAATCCCTTTCATGATATCTAGATATGGTCTACTGTACATTTAAAAGAAAATATACATAGTTTATATGTTTCAATGGTTTGACCACCGATAATGGTATTAAATGGTTTATTAACATGAACATGAAGAAAATTATGGAAACAATAGTAAATATGGCATAATATTGTGAAGTCTTAATCAATATATTTATTTAAATTAGAAAACAAGTCCTCTTCATGGAAGCTTTTAAAAATAACAAAGCATATAGAATAATATTGTGATCCAAACCATTATCAGTTATGCATGAAAATAAGAACACACACACACACACATATATATATATATATTTCATGAAGAAATTCTAGGAAGGAGAATGACTTGTGTGGAATTGGAACATATGAGTCTTTGAGAGAGAATAATGGAATTAAAGTCTTTGGTTTTATCTATAAATATTTTTCCAAAAGAAAAAAATGGAACAAGAAGATGATGAACATGGAAAATATTTCTAGTGAATAATTTTGAGAATTATTTGAAGACATAATCTTACCTATTTTCTGTTATGTCTAAATAAGAGTAAATACATTGAATAAATAATTTACGTGATGGAATTAACATCTTGATAATATTTACTATAGTTTGAGTGAATACAAAGATTTAACCCTAAAAAATGTGGTGTTGGTATCATATAGAGTGGAGAAAGAATGATTTAGAAAGAATTTATGATCAATAATTATAAATTTTGAATCAAATATGCAAGGTTTTTTAGAGACCCATAATAATTTTATGAATACCATCTTGTCCATAAACTATTGGAGAGACCCTCAGGTATATAAACTAAATTATTCTCATCCAAGCATTGTATAAGAGTAAAGAAGAGGAATTATAATTGGTATTCATAGTGATAAATTCCTAAAGACCATATAAATCCCTAGTAAAATTATTACTGCCCAACACAACAATATATCATTAGTTTGTGCTCCATAGATTGGCCCACTTGGGTAAACTAATTAAAATATAGTTTCGTTATATATTTACCCATTTATTTTCATTTATATCAATGTATTCGATAAATGAAAAATAGGATGAATAATTGATCTTGATAAAATAGGGATATGTTACAATATGGAAGCAATAAAATTTGGTATCTTGCAAATTCACCATCCTTTTTAGGTTAATGTGGTTCCAATAAAAAATAATATTTTCACCATGGTTATTCTATAAACTCTAAAATATAGTTATATTTACAATAATATATCAATAAAAAATACGATCTATGATCCATGTATTCCTATTGTTGGTTTATGTTTTTTTTTCAAAAAATAGGTATTAAATATTTATGTACCCAAAACATATTTGTTTTGAAATATTTTGAAAACAAAACTTTTAAAACCCTCATTTTCTCAACTCTTTTATATTGATTTGCAGCAAGGTCCCTAGAAATATAAGCTCAATATATTCTAAAATATTTTTGATTTCATAAGGATCATATTTTTTGAATTCCATTTTTTTGACATAAATTTCTTAATGGAACCCATTTTTGAATAATTAAATTTGTTTTGAAGTATAAATTTATTGAGAAATAATATCCTACTCCATAAATAACCATAAAATTTGTCTATAATTTTTAAACTTTTTCCAAAATATCCCTTCATATAATAATGTCATATTAGACCATTTTTAGGATTTCAATTTTGGATTTTAGTTTTATAACCTTGTTCCAATAATCCATAAGAACAAAAATAGAAATAGATTTGGCACTCAATTTAGAGGTTAATTTAAAAATGTTTTCATTTTCATTAGTAAGATCTAAAATATAATAAGTATATTTATTTGATAACATTTTATATATTTTTTATAAGTGAGAAACATATTGATTCATTTACTAAATTGATAAAGAATAATATTAATCATACTCCAAAGAATAAAAATAATATAAAGAATCAGTGGACAATTATTGACTCACCTTAAACATGAATCATGTTTTATTTTTTAAAATTTTTATAGAAATGATTCAAAAAATATTTCTGCTATCATCAATGTGTAAATATGTTTTAGAAAATTAATATCTAATTTTACTATTAGTATCAATATACTTCAACAGTTACCCAACATTATAAATTTTTTATTCTCCAAGAATATTGATCCTTTATTTTGTGTTTAGATTAATCATGTTTGACGTGTCGTCTATTATTACACTAATAAAATATCATATCATTATAATTATTTTATTTTCCAATATTTTTAATCATTGATATCAATATTTTTTATCTCCATAGTGATTGTTATTATAAGGTACACTCTTGTAAAACATTATATAAATCCATTTTTCTAACTGATAAATTTGATCTATACTTCAACGAACATCACTTTCATTTGAATGATTTTTTCTGGTAGTTTCAGTAATAGTTTTAGGAAAATTATCTCCTCTCTTATTTTGATGTTTGTTTATATATATCTTAATATGTTATTCTTATTACATCAATAACCTGATAAAATAATCATCTTTTAAATTTATAAGATACGTTGTGTCCTCCAAGACTACACTTTTTGGTTCCCACTCCTGAATAAGGAGATGAATAATATTTTCAATCATTTTTTGTAATATTTGATTGACCATTAATTTTAAAATAACCACAATAATTAGAAATATTTGATACATTTTTACAAATTTTTAACCAGTAAAGAAATAAATATTTTGATAATCCATTCTCAAAACATATATTTTTTCAAAATATTAAAAATTATGAAGTGAAAAATTTATAATTTTTTCATATTATATTTTCCATTTTAAGATATATAACTTTAAATATTTCTCATCATAACATATATTTGAGTTTTATTAACCTTGTAATTAAACTAATTTTCCCTCGTCATGGGTAAAATTTGGAATGACCTTGTCCTAAATATTTTTCCCACTAACAATCAACTATAAACTATTAACTCCTATGATGATTATTTAAATCTGCTTTCTTCCACTGTAATACTCATAATCTACAAAATTAACGATTTTTTTGTTTAGATTGATATTATTTAGAGTTTTGATTTGAATTGTTTTTTCTATAAATAATTTTTCTTTATCAATACATTAGTATGAGGAAACATATTGAGGGTTATTTTACACATAATATTTCTTCCATATCGGTATATTTTCAGAGGTATAAATTTTAGATTAAAAATATTCTGAAATAATTTTCCCTAGCCCCAATTTGTTTCGATAGAATTAACTAAAAACACTATAAAATAAAATTAACTATATTATAAATGATATGAAATAAAATGAATAATTCATATTCATTAAAAATTGTAAAAAATTTCATATAATATGTACTATAAAGGACCATTAAATTAAATTAAAAAAATGTAATAATGTAATGGGGTTTTGGATTATTATCCATAATTCACAAAGTTTTTTATTAATCAAGAATATATTTATTCTTATCTTCCTAATTTTTTTAATTTTATCCCAAATATGTAGTATTATCAAATCCTTTATCCAAATACAATATGATTTGAGATAATACCTATAATGAATGGTAAATTATAAATGATATTTATTTTTTGAATAAATGTGTGTTATATTGTAGAGTATTATAAACATACATCACATGGGGAAAACCCAAAACAACTTATATCATTAATGGAGATCATTATATTAGTCTTTAATTAAACCTATGAAAAATTAAGATACTATAATGGGAAAAATATATAAAATATTAAAACAAGAGTGGGAAAATTTGGATCATTCCATTTTTCAAGAATTATTTCTCCCACAAATAACACTATGTGTAAGAATCAAAATATTTATAAACCAATCCACATTTTAGAAAAGTAAAATGTAAAACCATGGGAGGAATTATAAATAATTACATATAAATTAATGAATAGGTATTTATAATAAGTAATATGACTATTGGAATAGTGATATGAGTTTTGGAATAATTACTCTATTTTTAGGAAGAGTAACTTAAATGTTAGGAATTATAACCCGACTGTTGGAATGATAAATTAACTTAAAAATATTAATGTGTCACATAAATAATATTATGCTAATTAATTTATGAAATATATATATATTAGTTCTATAAAATAAATATTTAGATTAAATACTCCAACAACTATAATAACATATTTTATAAAATGTATTTTAATGTATTTCTTAAAAATAATATTTTTTATTTTAAAAATTTACATTAACTATGTTAGAAAATTATTTTGATAAAATGAATTTTATTTTTAGTGTTAACATTTTGAAATTTTTTAAGAGTGATGTTTTGATAATTTTCATAAATACTTCATTTTTTTTGTAAATAGTAAAAATATTATTTTTATATAACATGCTCA
The DNA here is from genome assembly GCA_963277665.1 of Viscum album. Classification (NCBI taxonomy): domain Eukaryota; kingdom Viridiplantae; phylum Streptophyta; class Magnoliopsida; order Santalales; family Viscaceae; genus Viscum; species Viscum album. The sequence continues at coordinate 1,764,081,516 of OY728121.1, read as the reverse complement.
TTTTAATTACATCATCAAAGAGGAAATAATGAAATAGTAAAGTCTATATATAATGGATCAAACAAAAACTAATTTAATAATATAAATAAGTCATTTAAAAAAAATAAACCTAAAATAAACCTATAAAAGTGTTTTTTGATGCCTAAAATGATAATGTAATCCATTAAAATAACAATCGATCAATTTTAACCTTTAATTTATAATAAAGTAAGTAATTCCATTTTGGAAATTTTTAAAAATCCTAAAAATATTTTATTTAAATTTTATATGACTTAAAATTTTATTTATATCACTATTATATTTTTTACCATTGAAATTATATTTTATTCAATATTTCAACTCAAAATACCCGTCACCTCAAGTAGAAATACCCCATATCCATCCCATTGGGAAACAACTTCTATCTCACATAAAAAACCAAAAAATATGACAAAATTATTTCCATTACACCCATTATATTCCTTAAACATTTTATTAAGTTGGAAACATGAAATCATTAAAGGATTTTAGGTATGTCTAAAGGAGAAAAACGTCAAGAAGCTAGTAAGGTTTCATCAACTTTTCCTCTAGTTTTCCCCTTCTCTTCTTCATTTTTCACAATTCATTTCAAACCTAAACCTTAAAAAATTACTTAATTAGTATTTTAACATTATATTTATATTTTATCCTACTTTAGTGATTATATTTATGACATATTTATATTTCATAGTTCATATTCCTCTAATTTTGACAATGTATCATCAACGATTATTTAACCTTCTATGAGGACTTCACCGACACTTTTATTACCATCAAATCAATTTTTTTAGTTTTAATTATATATAATACATAAATATTTAATTCAATTTATCTTATTCTTATATAATTAAATTTACTTATGTATAAATTACCATGAACGATAATATTGAAATCAAAAAAAGAATAGTTAATTTAAAAGAAAAAATAACCTCAAAATAATTCATGTTTAATAGATAATATTTTAAAATAGAATAAAATATTTATAATGGATCAATAGTTAGATAAATGAATATAATTCACTTCTGGTTTCATTTTTTAACATATATAAACTTATTATACAAAAGTTCTAAATGATATGAAAGACAACAAGATTTATGGTAAGGGGATTCACGAACCCAACTCTTTCTTTTGGTGTTATTTATTGTTTCCGATTGTTTTAATTATTTACATTCCTATAATGTCTTAAATATTTCCCCTCACTATTATTTCCGTTTTATTTTAGTGGATGTACTTCTTTTATCTCATTGAAATGTTTTCTATGTAAATTTAATATATTTTTCAAATTGTCATTTTTTTCCAAAACATTACATTGACTCCTTTTGGGTCATTTCTTCTCCACTAAAGAATGATGAAAATTTATTCCCAAATATGATCAACCATTATCATTTGTTAATCCTAGTGTTTATTCATTAATGTATTCTATATGAAATATTTATGTAATCTATTACATTCATTGGGTTTATTTTATGACTATAATTGTTTTACGGTCTCTTTCTATCTTTCATGAATGATCATGAAAATTTTATTAAGTGATTGGTGGGAATGAAATTATATATCCATAAAATTCATTTTTTAATGTTATATATCTCATGATATTATGTGCATTATGTGTGGACATGAAACTATCATTGTTAACAATTGTGATGTTTTGATTTATGCAGATATATTTTTCATGAACATGACAGTTTCTTTATCCACAACTATGTGTGGTTTTTTACATTTTGTTACGATGAATCATTATGATACATATTCTAAATTACATTATTTTTTCAAATGATTCCTGCATTCATATAATTATTATCTCCTTCCCATAATATGATTATAATTATTATGCTCAACCATGTACTATTAATTCATGTCTCATATTACTTCTATATTATCCCAACCTATAACAAGATTCTAGGTCACCCATTTATTTAAAATATATATATGTAAGAGATTACATATAATATGGAAGAAAAGTTTCATAAAAACAATTGAGAAATAAAGAAATAATTTTAATTTTTTAATATGTAAAAACGATGCATGTTCCTAATTTTCCAACAATTCAAAACATTTCAATCGTAGAATGTATTATTATTATGTAATGTATCTGAAAAAAGATATAAAAGTTATGTAATAAAAATTCTGGTTTCTATGAAAGTACTTCTATCAAATGATCAAAATTATAAACTCTTCTCCCTAAAGCTTATTTTATTATAAGAATAGTAATATCCGGACATCTCCTAAGGATTTATATGATTAATCAAAATAATAATGAAATAATTTTAAAATAAAAGTCTTAGTGAAGTTTCATTAAACTCACAAACTAATGAATTAAAGATAAAATTTAATAACATACAAAGATAATAAAAATTACACTCACACTCAACTAAATATATCATTATCAATACTTTATCCATTTAAAAATACTTCACATCCTAAATATTTCATCCCATTTGTAGATATTTATGGTAAAAAACTACATAAAACTTATTGTTTGAAAAACTATAATTCTAACATATTTTTATGAACTTAAATAATGTTCTCCAATTTGGACTTCTGTTTTACTTGGTGAAGTTATTATTTGAAAATACTTTATATGGTTTGTTATTTTAAATAATATTAATTTTAAGATAGAGTTTTTATAAAAATTTAGGTAAAACAAATTTTTATTTAAATTTTTTGCATAAGTAGTTTATTGTGATTTACCAATACTAAGGTTATGAAATTTGTCATTTGAGAAATAAATTAACATTTTGGTCCTTCAATAACTACATAGGTATTTGAATCTAATGGAATATTTATAATTATAACAAAGTAAATGAATAATTATTTTAATAAAATCTTGGGTCACTATCATGGTACTCTGAGGGAAGTCAATGATTGATCACACGAGTGGATGATGAAGATGGTGTGTATAAATTTGGTGTTTGTATTATACAGTGAGGTTAATAGTAAAAATAACGATACATCTATGGGTAGACTGGTTTAGAGTGTCTGGAAGTAGAATATATGGATGGATTCATCTACAATTAGAGGGGATGGAACATAATGAGACATCTGTGGGTGATAATTTTATTCTCTTGTTGTTCTGTATTCTTATAAGGAATTGGAGGGGGGGGGTGATGGATCCTTGATGATATTGGTTTTCTATATACCAAGGTTTTATGATGTTCTTAAACCTAGTGTGAGGACTGGAAAGGGTATTTTGGAATAATATGAGTGTGAATTCTGACAGAAAATACCCAGGAAAGGATGGGATATAAGAAATTAAGTGCCTAGGGAAGTTTGATTAGTGTATTCATATGGTGGGGAGAACAATCATTAATGTTTGAGGCTACAAACCACGTTTGAAAATACATTTAGGGAATATAGATGGAGAAATTGTTTTGTAAATCTATACTAGTTGTGGAATGTGTCTAGTGTTTGTTATCAGGAAAATGTGTGACAAGTATTAGTAGGTAGTGGTTGTGTAGGGAACTATTCAATCCTCATACAAAGAGTGAGAACATTGTAAAAGTTATGTTAGGTTACTCATGCTAGGATCATGGGTATTGGCCTTTCTAATATATGATAAAATCGAATATGATTCTTGAGCCTAGTAATTTTATGAAGTATATAAATAGATATGTCTAAAAGACTCAAATTTTTAGAATATTTGGTTACATTATTATTGGTGGAGTACATATTGGATGAGTTTTATTTGGTCTTTTTAGGATACTAGAATCAAGGATTAATATATAGAATATATAAATTGTGAGTGCCTTTGATAACTAGCATCGGGTAGGATATGATGAATGATTGGTTCTTTCATAATGAGTACTTCAATGGGGTGGTGAAGTAGGGAGTGTTTTAATTAATCACACAATGATTTATGGTTGAACAAAAGTGAAAATAATTTGGTGTTTTCATGACGTGTCTACAATTATTATGACGTGTTTAGGATAAAAACATGGTGCTCTTACAGGAAGGTTATGTATATTTTTAAGAAGGTTAGAATAGAGGTGGAACACTTGGTTATTTTCATTAATAATGGGGAATGTTTAATTGGAACTAGTATATTATACATAAATTGTTAATTTATAGGTGTTTGTCATGGAGCAAAAAAATGAGTTTTTATAAAATTTTATACTAATCTAATCTAAGTGTAAGGAAAAGAGGACTATATCCAGCATGGAAATGTGAGTTGGAGGTGATATAATATTCCAATGGGTTAACTACCAGTTTATGATTGTTTTTGTATGCTTTATAGGGTTGACAAACCCTAAAATATGGTATTTTTTTAATGATTAACACTGTTTTGAGTTAGTGGAGCAATTCAAGATTTCATTTACATATATCTGAAGTTTGGGGTGTTTCATAATTTGATAGTTAGAATTTATTTTCAAGGTGTGGATCAATTTAAATGGTTTTTTTCACAATCCAGAATGATTTTTGTGAAAACTTATATTTTTAAATGAAAAAAGATTTAAGGGTGGATTATATAACATAATGTAGTAAATTCCACTGAATATCGGTGGACATAAACTATGTAACTAATGGGTAACTAGAAGACGGGGTTACCTTTGATAATAATTGGGTGCCAAGTTTTCATCCATTGGGTACCCTGGGGCCTCTACCGGATTTTATTAATTTTTTAATAATAATTATTTTTTATTAAAAGTGTGGTATTACACCTCTTCCACTAGTAAAATGACAAAAGGATATTAACCAACTGATCCATCTCATTCCATTTATTCCCTTTTATTTATCTCTTATCCAATTTATGATTTGTCTATGGAAGTGGAATCATATATGAATGGATAATATAGTTACTCTATTATTTATCATCATTTCCTAGTTATTTTTTGGAATAAATCCCCAATTTATCCCCATTTATCAAATTTCTATATTTTATATGAATGAATATGAATAAATTGATGACACTAGGGGTGGTTAACTTTTATAATAATGAGGTAGGTGGAACATTATATATTAAGCTATATTTTTTTTATATATGATTGTTTGTGGATGCATGTATTGTTTGGAATTAAGATACCAAATTTGGGTACCAAAGAGTGTTTAAATTGAGTTTTGGATTAAGTAAATTATCTTATGATCAAAATGGATGTTCCATATTCGGTTTGGTGATTTTAGGTTGTCTCAAAAAATATATTTCCAAGATATTATGGCACTATTTTTTGATAAAAAGCCCTTAATCGGTGTTTGTACTTTAGATAAATTGAAAATATCCAATGATAGGTTCTCCAAGGATAACAAATGGTGTTCTGGGTGATGTGGAATTTTTTTGGTTGGTGCATTCAGAATATTTCCTAATGAATTATTGGAATCCACCTTAATGGGAAATTTATAATTTCATTTATAGTTGGGTTTAGTGGGAGTAGCCTCTAGTACATTGTTTAACACTTTTAAAATATTTTTTTGGATTCATTTGATGGTTTGATGATCGATGATGGTTTCTATTTATCTACAAAATCAGTTTTTGATGGTGATAGAATAGATCATAGAGTACTGGGTTCTATTTATATGGTAATGAAAAGAGTGTTAGAGTATGAGCCATAAATTGGGTACCTCATATGGATTGGTGAGTATAGTTGGGTTATCTTCCTCAGGATAAGATTAAGGGTGGTTTGGAAATGGATTTTCAAATTAATAAGTTATATGATGGATAGGGATGTGATCATGGGGTATTAAGGAAACTAAATAAGTAGTTTAAAATTTCTTGAACTGAGATTAAGTGTTTGGTGAGTCCTGTGAGGCATGTTTGTGCACATCCTACTTTCTTTATAACACCTCTGGGGTGATGAGAAGAAGTTGATATTAACATGAATTAACCAAAGAAATTTTCTGTGGAATATTGTAGATGGTTTCCCTAAATTGAGATGGGATAACTAACAGATGCAATATATGTTCACTTATGAGTCAAGGAATGGGTTGATGAGGGTAGTATACATGGTTTTGTGAGGGATGGTATCATTATAATAAAAGAGGTCTATTTTTAGGAGTCTATAATTTGTATTGGGAGTATGGATACTCGATGTAAGAGTATGTTGATTATTAACATTGGTATTAGGTTTTGGTTGGGAATGACATTTTTATGTTAATTATTATCCCAATAATCACACTGTACAATGTAGATTTCAAGTGATGTTACTCCTACATTAGATATTTGGATATTTCAGGGGGTGTCATATCATTGTGATCCCCTACCCTAATTCTAAATAATCCTAATGGTCTTTGTACTGTAAAAAACCACCTAGATGGTTGTTTTAAGGATTTTATGATATTACTATGTTATGGCATGTTTTCTAGATGCTCATAGATTTTTCTATTATTTTTAGTTTTTAATACCACATAGATATATTTTTCCATGGGTTGGGCTTTTTATGCCCTATTTTTGATTCTGTTCCTATATAGGATTTTGATTACGATTTTAGTGTCCCTTAGATCATCCAATGATATTAGAGATTGATTAACTATTATTGGTCAAACCAGGTGGTGTTGAGTGTCAAAGTATCCTATTAGAATAAAAACCTAAAATGACTTTTTGATGTTGAGTGTCACTACTTTATTTTAATTCTCCTACACACACTTGTATATTGTGACTTGTATTAGGGGTACTATATGTGGGGTATTTCTTGGTTTTCATGATCACATGATGCATGTAAACTTTGGTGGATTTTAAGGATTTATATATGGTATACAAGTATATGAACATGCTAGAGATGTGATTAGTCTGGAGTACCTTGGTGAGATTTGGAGAAAAGATCGAGGAGTAAGTCAGAGTTTTATAGTTTGATTCCTTTGATTTTATTTCTTTATATGATCAACATTTTTTTGATCCACTTTTATTGAATGTTATTTAAAACATACATATTAAATTTAATATATCATGAAATTATATATATATTTTAATATTTTAATTATATCTAAAATTATATACATGTACTTTGATATTCTATTATTGATGTTTTTTCATTGGTTTGATATTATATGTAGTGATAATAAGAGTACAACATTTCCATGGCTAATAATAGAATCAAACTATATGTTTGAAGTCTTTGGTGTGTATGGAGGTTCTCTTGAGGTTAGATAAAATCACTCAAATGGATTGATATTTCAGGGAGTTGGGCCATGTAATTATAGATTCCTTCCATTAGAGGTTTTCCCAATCCCATTATCCTTATTCTCTACTAATAATTCCCCATTATGGGATTCCTATATGAAGTAATCCCAAAAAACTCAACTAAATTCAAATACAAATGAAAACTACACTCATATACAATTTCCACACTTAAGACATTTAGTAGTTTCTATTACCTAGTAGTTCTATTTATATGACCATAAACTAAAAGATACATCTTTTGGGTTGCATAACTTTTAAAGGAAAAATATTTTTCTTGGTTTCATAACTTTAATATAAAAAATAGTATCCTTGGTTGCAATACCATAAAAGGTTGAACATTGGTATTTATCACATGAACTCAAACTGCATGATATGTCCCACATGTATGAATTCGAACTTCATGCTTTATATTATTTATTTATAAAAAATTAGAATCCTTTTTCACCTGGGTATCACACTATGTCGTATGGATTTCAATTGTTACATAAAATTACATGGTATTTGATTCAACCAATGGAGATATATTGAAACACTCCATAGACCTGATCTTAAAATAATGAATCCTTCCACCTTTCTTTAACCCATATGACTTTTTGGATGGAATTAAATTCCATAGTTCCTTGCTATATGTATTTTAACTATATAATAATAAAAAACATGTGTCAGATGTCAGATTAAAAATCCCTTGTACATTATCAATTAAAATGCATCACTATCAATCATTAATTTTTATAAAACATTAATATGTTTTTATTAATAGGAATTATTTCATGTATATGATTAAATACATTAGAGAATATTTTGCTACACTGGATTCTCTATGTATTGGATGGTTTAACCTTTTATACTCTTTATTTTTACTTACAAACCCAAGGAAACCAATAATAAAATAGGTGTGTAGGTGAAAACACCAAGAACATAAAAATGATGATCCTAATAGGAAATAATTTACCTTTTAGAGTGATTTATTGAAAATGCATATTTGTTTTTGAAACTTCACAAAGAAGTTACTTATTTGTGAATTTCACATAAAAAATAAATGGAACCCATAACTAATGTGCAATGAGGAATTAGGTTCCCCTATTATATTAGGGAAAATATGACTAATACTAGAGACTTAGTTAGTCAAAAACTACCCATATCATGTATCTATACTAACAAAACCATCACCAAAGAAATAATCAATACATTGAGTATCCAATATACACACTCTCTCATATGTTTCTTACACCAAAATAGAGTGAACAAATTGGAGCAAGAGTACATCAATGATGACATAATTATATCTTCGGAAGCAACATATGAATATATGGAATGGTTAAATTCATAAATTTTAACATTATATTAATATGTTATTTAGTGGTAGGTGGTCCATATCATGATTTCAATCAATTTTAGTTTTATTTCCTCAGAACATGATAATACTTTCCACCATTCTTTAGAATAATCTATAAAGAACAATTATAACACCCCCTTAGCTACTTTAGTGATTTCTAGGAAGGATCATATATTTATTTTCCACCACCAGCATATCATAACACTAAAAGAATCATAAATTATCAAGGAAGTTTGTTTTATATTCTTCCAAACATAGGAATTGAGAAGGAAATCCTACTAGGGGAAACTATATCCCATAATATATTTGTAGGTCAATGTTCCTTATATTGTAGTCACCTTTGAATTCCACCTTAAAATTTTGACAATAACATATAGAGAGCTCCATGTCCTCCTTAGTAAATATCCTTTCCATCTTTATGAGAGATAATGGAAACCCTTATAGTTGACCCTTCCCCATAATGAAAATAGACAATAATTAAAGTAGGCCTCTCTAGTATAACATGAGTTTCAAATATGGAGGTCCTATTTATCATACATATGAAAAAATATCTAGTCGAAAAAGATGATATGAAAATACTAAAACTAAATAAAGTTAAAAGTATTGTGGTACCTTTCCATAGTGGTCCTCCTTATGATGAATCATCCATTTAATATAGAGTAATAAACCTTTCCAACAATGAAGAATGTAATAACCCTTGAGGTCCTCCCCATGTCACTTAATACTAAGGTATTATATATGGTTCCTTACATAAACTTCACCCCTTTGACAAAACAACCCATCCATAGAGAGGTCCTCCCCATATTTACAATGAATAAAGTTTTAACCTTGAGGCTCCTCAACATGGTAACCACCATGGAGGTCCTTACCATGATGAAACCCAAATTCAATATAAAGTTCCACCATGTGATGACAATCAAGAATTTAATAATCTTAAAGTCCATCCCTATAGTACCCACCAAAAAGGTCCTCCCCATGATGAAACATCTAGATTACTTGGATTTCCTCACTATTCCAAAAGTAAATAAATCAATAAACAAGGAGGTTATCCCAAAGGAAAATGTAATGAATGTGTTCGTTGTGGTAAAATATGTATATTACAAAGAGTTTCTCTCTATATAATTAATCCATAAACCATTCAATATGGGGATCCTGTACAAGGGGTTTAATAATCCTACAGATAAAGAGGATTTCCTATACCAATATGGATGAATGGAATAACTATAGATGTATACCATATTTTAGTCTACATTTATGTTTTCTCCCTAATGATATATTAAAATTACATGAAGGAATTTACTATGCTATAATTACCTCAAAACCACTCAGTTATCATGATATACTCATGAAACCACTAACAACTTCATTAGACATTACATCATCAACTGAATTCACTTCCTTTAATCCTTTGGAAAATTAAAATCAAAAATCATATTCGGTACCATAAATGAATCTTTTTAATTTTATAGGTGATTTGAATTCCAAGAATTACCAATATTTACATGTTTAAATGGACAAAAAATGATTTTTTTGGTCCAACGAACATAATGACACATCCATTTAGGATGAATGGAATTCCAATAATATGTTTTTAGAATTTTTTTATAATAAAATACTCATCAGGTATTTCCACCATTTTAGATATTAATATGTTATTATATATCCCAAAAAGTTAGAATATATGCCATGTATATGTTGAAATATATGAGAAGCATTCAACAGGTCAAAATGTATTCACTAACCTTAAAAATGATATGTTAATCATCTCGAGAAATTAAATGGGTAATGATGCTCAGTTGATCTCGCATACCTAAAAGGAGTATAAAACCCAAATTCAAATAAATAAAACAAGTTCCTTATATAGGAATGGATAAATAATCTCAAGATTCATCACTAAATAATCAATTAAGATAACCAAATTTTGACATCAGAAGTTTTGGATAATTTTAGGTGTTTCATTTCATCCCTCTTATATATCAATAAGATAACTCTTATTGGGTTGTTTGCAATTTTATAACATTATTCCATTCCATAAATCCTAATAATCATTATAATAGTTGGTTGGTTTGTTAATACAATTTTATCACATGATTATAGTGAAAATTTAATATAATATATTGAGTTATTGATAAGATTTATCATTAGGAAAGAAAGAATGTAGAGGAGGTGTCAGAATTGAGGAATTAAAAATATGGAATACTGGGATCATCTTTTAAAAAAAATCACTACTTGATATAATTAAAAAATATTACACCATATTTTTATCTTGTTAAAATATGCACATGGGAGGTGAAAATAGATGTGATTTTGGCTACAATAACATAGGGAAAACACCTTCCCAAAATGATGAAACTACTTTTACATCCCCAATCACCCTCAGTATCATTAATAAATCTAGATATATATTTAATGATGTATATAATCCATGAAATTAAGTACTCAAAATACCAAGGGTAGCCCTGTATATTGTTGTAAATAATATACACCACATTGATCATGATTAGTGTTAGTTAGAAAAATTTGACTCTAAATCACTTTTCATAAGTAGTATTTGACTTTATCTTGATAAGTGTATTGAAAGGATAAAAATGTTTCAATCCAATATTAAATTCTCACGGTTAGTGAATAACATGAATGTATCCTCAATGACTATTTTTAAGTAAAAAAATCTATATTCCTCTAAAATATAGACGAAGACATAATTCCATGGGATTGACATTATAAAATCTTATTATTTCTTCCTCTTCCAATATTGTATAAATATTTTCTAATTATGGACAAAATATTAAATATACGTCTATAGATAATATTATTTATATCAAGACAGGATAATATGTAAAATGTATTTGATATAGAAAAATCCAAAACTTTATGATCCTCAACTAATATTCCATTTCTTACAACTCCATGTTCCTTGGATAAGGGAAAATGTATTGCTACAACATCATCTCACCCACCACCCTGAACTATCAATGATGTCACTATTGAGGAAACGTTTCTCTATTGAATGATATATTAAAGTGATTAGAAGATTAATATTGCGTTACATTTTAAAAATATAATATTTTATCATATATATATTTCTTAAATAAATTTGGTTGAATATATAATTTCCGGTACAACATAAAAATAAAAAAACCATGTAATTTTATAAAAATGAAATATGATAGTTGTAATATATCAATTGAATTAGTGGGTATAAAATGAAGTATTTCCATTATGAAATATTTATAAATTAAATCAAGAAGTATATTTCATCCTTATAAAGATTATTTATTTGCACTTGGAAAGGAGGTTTCAACACTATGTTTTTCAATAGAAAAATACTAAATATAATTTCAAAAAGTTTTTCTTGTTCAAAATTTTTGGCTGGAATATACGACTTTATAAATCAGTAAGAAATAAATGCTTACTAAACCGCCACCTACGAGTGAACCAATGATTTTTTTAACCTTTTATTTTATTTGGAGGTATTAATGGGTTTTTTATGTATAATACAATATGAAAGAAACATGTAATTATTAATGTTATAAATTGTAATTTTTATTATCAATCATTTAGAATAATTTTATGTTTAAAAATAAATTTTATAAAAATTATTTTTACGTATTATGTTTCATTTAACTAAAATTAATTTTATTAATTTCATACTTTTAAATTTATAAAATTAAATTTATTTTTGGATTAATCTTTTCAAACAGATATTAGTATAAATATTTTGGCTTTTTCTAAGGAAGTTTATTTTTTAGTGAATTTTGAAAATACTGTTTTTTGAAATTCCCTAACTTTTATGAAAACATTGTGATATAATCATTACTAAAATAAATATATAAACTTATTTTAAAAAATACACATTTAAGGAATATAATAGTTTATTTTAGATTAGTATGTTTAATTTTAAAATACAGGGCTTATGTTTTGGAACCTAAATTATATTTAATTCAAATAAAAAACTATTTTAGTATGTTTCTTTTAATTATGTATTTAAAATGATATATTCAATTATCGATTTACTTACTGAAAAATAATTACTTTTTAAGTCATAAATAAATTAATTTCATGATAATAAATACTATACCCGATTTTGGTCTAAAATCATTTTTATTCTTAAAATAGCATTTTTCTAAAATCTATTGATGCTGTTTTAAGTGAATTTTTTTTAATTTTTTTGAAAACTTTTGAAATTGAATCCTATAACTATTTTAGAAAATTTGGAATCATAATTGTGAAATTTGATAATAATTCCTATTTAATTTTTAGTCATAAAAACTAGTTACCACATTAATATTTAGTCCCCACGATAGAGGTTTAAATGGATAAAAGGGAGTAAATTAACATATAGGGAAACAATTAAAAAAAAACTCATATATAATTAATTTTATGAGTGGATTCTAGAAATATAAAATAAAATATTTGAAATTTGGATGATTTGGAGGAACTTCCCTTGAGAACCACTTCCGTCTTATTTTAATACAAATTGTATTAACAAAATGCCACTCCCATTACTTAAAAAAATAGACCTCATACACACCTTCAAATCGATAGAAAAATTTACAATACCTATAATGAAATTACTATATTTCCATCCATAATAATCGCATCTCATGATCATGAGATTCTAGTCCTAAGAAGAATCACCAAACCACTTCTTTCTAAGAGTTCCTTCAAATGGACAGTCAATCTCTCAACATACGTGATATCATCATCATCATTATTCTTTAATATATTTATCATATCCCCCATCCTCAAATATTATTGATTACTTAATTTTTTTAAATATTAAAAATATTCAAAAGATAGATTGTCATATTAAAATAGCATGACGTTAGTCATTCAATCATTATAATATCTTATTGTTTTTTTCAATTTTCCCACCTTGATGAATAATATTGTAATGTTTTTCTCATGAATTACTAATAAAGCCTTTGTAATGATTATAATATTAAATAATTATGAATTTTGAATGTTTCAAAGATTCTATAATTGTAATGTTTTATGTAATACTTACCAGAAAATTTAATCATTTTCCTTATTCAACTATCACCAAAAAAAGGAATTTTTAGGACTTCCATGAAAACTATCATAATTTGTTCTAATAAATGCAAATATTAATATATTACTAAATTAATAATTTTTTACCTTACCATGAACCTTTTGGAGGTGATTAATTAATGAACATGACTCAAGGAATGGAACCACCAAATTGGAGGATGTAGGGGAAATATAACAATTAACACTTGAATGAAAATTTTAACAATAAGATATTATATAATGTAAAATAAATGATAATAATGTCCTTGTACATATGAATAATGAACATAAATTTATTATATAGAGAAGTTAGACGACATCCTCTAATATAAAGTGCATGGTAGGAATATTTTCCCTAAATTTCACTTCTTTTAGACATTTTTCATATTATGCACATATTTTCATTTATATTATGTGAATACAACCTCATTTTTATGTTATATAATAAATATATTTATACTCATGGTATTTAAAGTTCATTCTAAATTTAATTATCATAAACATATTTTGATTTTATAATCCATAAGGGGTTTTATTTAAAATAGTTACTTTAATTTTTTTTAATTATTTTACACAACTATTTCCCCATTATATATTTTTTTTCATACTATCTTAAGAAATGGTTTCAATATAATTAAATTAATATTTAATGTAATTTTAAAATATTTTTTTCTTTTTTATAATGGGTTAAATATGAATCTTTTTAAAATTTTCCATACATGTTATTTTTTAAAATTCTGTGTAAATGTGCAAAAAGAATGATTTTTAACATTAAATGCAAAATTTAAATTTTCCACCATTATTTCCATTCTTAGTTGTAAATAGTCCTTTAATTTTTTTTATTGATTTAAAAAAAAAGATTACCTTTTTTTTCTTTTAGTAGTTACTAAAGAAAGGGATTTTTTTCAAATAATATTTTAAATCAATTTATAAATGTTTGTTTTATCTATGTAAACAAAAATTAATGATTGTTATGATTTATTAGGGACATGTACTAATTATTCCATCTATTTTCCATCAATTGATTGTTTATGATGATATTTTAAGAAAATTATTATGAAAAGCAATTATTTTGCATGAGTTAATTATGATGTAAATACATGATGAGTGATCTCATGTTCATAGGGTACAAATAAGTTAGGCTTTTGACAATGTGATATGTGGGGATGTATGTATCCATATAATTAATTGGTTAATTATTGATATATTATAAGATAATTATAATTATTGGTTGTGATTGGGGTTTTTGATAACGAAATGTGTAGGCATGATTGGGTTTTCTGAAATCATAATTCAGGGAAATGATTTGGTGTGTTAAAAACTTAACTAATGAGCATGATTGGGTTTTCTCACAATGTTATGATTACCTATAGTTTTTGGATGCCACATTCACTTGTTATTTCATGTTTTAATGTTATGTATCCATAGAATTTGATTGTTTTCACATGTTTCTCGGCCCTAGAATATGTTATACACTTTGATGTAGATCCATCTATAATCCAATGATCTCAGACCATGATCTAAAATGTTTTAAAAATGATTATTATTATATATTATGATTTTATAGTCCTTTTAATTTTATGTTTGTTCCTTGAACATTTTATCTCAAAATATTATTATCCGACCCTTTATGATTGAATAATATGTTTTCAATTTCTGACAATTTGTCCTCACTCTCGCATTTTTTTTCTATTTCTTTGGAAATTATATGAGGGGATATGTTTATAATAAGTTTTATATAGATCTTTTATGGTATATGTTTACGAAATTTCTATAGTAAGATTTTTATTTATCCCATATCCAAAGATAACAAACCTTTATTTAATGGTATATTTGGATTATTTATGTGATGTAATGTTTAAACTATGAAAATGATATAAAATATATTTATGTTTAAATTAGTTCACCAAAGTTGGTATCAGAGAAATGTTTAGTTATTTTTATGGATTATTCTAAGGAGTATAGGAGAACCTAATATAAATCCACATATTTTTAGCTAAAGCTGATATAGGTTGAACTAATTATATATATTATCACTCTGATTCTCTCAAGAGTATGTTAATTACTCAATGAACTATCACAAGTTATGAACAATATCATGAACCATATTGGGCAGTAGAATGCACCAAGTACATAAAAATGAGCAATAAAATCCTTAAAATAGAAACATTAACTTTAATTGTTTTGGTCTTCTTATCCACTAATTTATGAGAAATGGATTCGTGCAGTAGAGAAGTTATTTTTCAATATTCTGTGTTGGAACCATGAGATTATTTTGTAGTAGTCTAAAAATTGGAAAATTTGAATCTATAGAATGGGTTAAATTTGGGAAAATATTATTCCCCAAATATTTCCCTTTAACTCTTTATATGGAAAGGGGCTGATTATTCTTATATCTCTATCAAAATGAGAATCAATCCATTGGATCCTAAGAATAAAACTTCACGAGGCTCATAAAGTATTGTTTTAGTTTTATTACTAACACTAAAATAAATATGTATTGGTTATTTGGTGTCCTAAAACCAATAATTCATCTAGAATTATGTATAATATACTTCATTTGATAAGAATAAATTTTCTAATGAATACCTAGGGTATAAATGGTAATTGGTGACTCTCATTATTCGTATATATTTTGAAATAGGAAATGGAAAATGGAGTTTGAAGGAAAAACAAAAGATAAATGACATGGAGGAAATTTTTTTAAACCATTTAGTGATAAAAATGTGAGATGAAGCACCCTAAAAATTTATTTAAAGGATTTAAAAAATTATTCACAGGCTGTAAATTAGGTCACCAAGCACACAACTACTAAAGAAATAAAATGTGGAAAATTAAAAAAATAGAGGAGAAGAAGGCCCCTACTAATTCACCACTAATAATTCAGTGCTTCAAAAAAAATTATTTTATTAATTATTCAAATCAATTCCCCAATATAAGTGATAAGAAAGGAATTTTGGCCTGAAAAACCAGCTATATGAAGGGAATAAGGAAGAGAATATGAAATTCCTACTACTGAAGTGGATTGGGATATTTAAGTTGATAAAGGTACACTTACTCTCAACCCCAAAACTATGAAATAATTATTCGGTTATGGTTCTATTATCAATTTATATTAAGAATGTTTACTAAGAATACTGAATCACCACTAAAAAATTGGATACTGAATTATTGTTCAAAATCCCTAATCATACTTTGATTTCATCCATAGTTTACAAGTCGTATCTGATCAAGTTATATTTGAATATAGTTCCTACAAATCTATTTATTATTCCCTTAGTGTAATTAACAATGATATTAGTTATGTATTATCTCTCCCAATAAATATATCATTTCAATTTTTAGGTTAATAATGTCTCGTTTTATTTATCTCATCACATTATCAAATATTAATGCCAATATGGATATAAACCTCCTATATAAGTAAATTAAATAATATAGGGTTCAATACCCATTAAAAATGGACTCTTGATTTAGATATCTTGGAAATAAATCAATATTGGAGACCAGCCAATTATGTTGAAGTATACAATTGTTTTTTTAATATAAACTATCTTGTATTCACATAGAATGTGTTCTTGAATTTTTAATTGAACTCATACTAGGTTATAATCCTATATGAAAGTTTTATTGTTAATGGAGACAAAATAATTATAATAATAGAATTAGAAAAACCTTAAGAATATAGACAATGGTTATATACACCCTAGTGCTTTAACATAGGGCTCACTAATCCTATTCCTTAAGAAGAAGGATGGATCATTGTGCCTTTTCATTAATTATCATGAGCATACCAAAATCACCATGAAGAAAAATTATCATCTACCCATAGTTAATGAACCGTTTTATTAACTTATAGGGGCTCAATACTTCCCAAATATTGACCATAGATATGGATATCATAAATTAAGGGGGAAAAGGGGGGATACACCTAATAAAACATTGTGTATGAGGTATGGACACCATGAATTCATTTTTATTCATTTTAGACTTGAAAATTAACCTGTAATCTTTTTGGATTTCAAGAATAGAGTCTTAAGATACAAGATTGATCAATTTATTGTAGTATTTATAGATGATATTGTTGTATATTTTGATGAGTGAGGAATACCATATTGATCATTAGAGGATTGAGATGAAGTCCTTGAGAAATGATAAATTGTATGAAAAATTTATAAACTGTGAATTCTGGTTACAAAATGTATCATTATTTTGTCATATAATAATAGGTGAGGGAATATCTAATATTCCTTCAAATATTGAGGTTATAGAAAAATGGAAATGACTAACCGATTTAATTTATTTTAATTGTTTTATTTTTTAGGTTAGATGCTACTAATTATTATTTAGAAAATTATCATAGATACAAAATATACTAACCATGTTAATGAGGATAGTGGTAAAATTCCTCTGGATTGATGTATACAAAGAATGCAACAAGGACCTGAAGAAGAGGCTTGTCAATGGAATCTTACAAACATTACCCAAAACTAGGGATTGTTTTTAAATATTCAGTTTTACTTAAAATAAGATCCTGGGATGTTTCCTCATTCAAAATAAAAATGTAATAGATTATGCTACTTTTCAATTAAATACCTAGGAGGGAAATTACCCAATTAAAAAAAATTATGTTGTAGTAGTTACCTTTATATTACATATTTGGCCACGTTATCTATAAGGTTAAAAGTGTGACAAATATACTTATCACAAGATAATAAATACACACACACACACATAGATACAAAGAGTTTGTAATATTCCAAAGTATATTGTTTTGACTGATCATTGATAGAGATTAATTTATATATTAACATCCATGGAATGAAAATGAGGGGGATTTTATAATATAAAAGCATTATTTGACCCAGTTCTTGATAATGATTGAAAGGGAATTAATATTTCTCTATATTCATAGGATATATATAGGAATAATAAAATGTGGGACAAAATATTACTATTAAAAAATTATTTCTCAACCATAAATCTTTATAAAGATTTTGGAAGCCCAGAATAGTGATATGGTGATACAAATATGGTATCAAAGATTCTAGAGTTAAAAATTGATAAAAATTGATTTATAAGGTATGTAGCTAGGATATGATTTACATGAAAATTAAAAATGATGATGAAAATTTCGGATGATAAACATAACTCATCCTTGTCAATTAATATAATAATAATTAAAATATAGAGAGATAATAAGAAACACATATGATGGGGAAACATGATGAGTGATACTGTACAATATGTATCTTAATTGTTGGCATGTTAGTAGGTAATTTATGAAATCCATTAATATATAGGCATTAGGAAATCATTTCATATACCATTATGAAAGTTGGAGAACATCACTATGTATTTTATCATTTCCCTCCCAAAGACACCAAAAAGGATCAATACAGTCTATTTAGTGGTCGATAAACTCATAAATTTGGCATACTTTACTTCTATCTAGTTGGATTTATGACTCAAACAAATTTCCAAGTATACATATATAAAGTGTAAAGGTTTCATAGAGTACCACATTAAATTGTACCTAATTGATGTACAAGGATTACATGAAAATTATACAGGTTTGAAAAATTATAACACGACATAGAGATTGACATTCTCATGACCCATGAAACTGAAATAAAATGTCAATATGAATAGACACTTGAAACATTAAAATATGTTCTAGGATCCTTCTCAATTAAATTAAAAGGAATATGGGATTAAAATTTTTATTTGGTGAAGTCTTCATATAATAAAAGTCTCCACTCTATCATCTAGATAGAACCATAAGAATCTATTTATGGGAATAGATAATGAAATATGACATACCGGGATGATGTTTGGGAGTCGATATTGTTAGGACATGATATTTTACAAGAAATGATAGAGATGTTTCATACCATTCAATGACTTTTGGGAGAAGAACATTGTTTCTATATGTTCTATTCTTATAATCATCAATGAGTTATTATGTTTGAGTTTGGTGGTAAGGAATTCCTTTATACATATATATGGAAGTGGGTTACGAGATTTGGGTTGAAGGAGAAGCTGAGCCCTGGGTACATTAATCCCTAGGAGATGATTAACTGTGTTGAGGTTATTGATTATCACTTACAACTCCCATATAAACCTCGCTAATACATTTTATGTCGTATGTATAACTATTGTGTAAGTATATATCAGATCCTTCACATGTACCAAGCTTAAAATCTATTTTATTGGAATGAGAAAAATATTTTGTGGGAAAATAGTGTAGGTCAGGGATTTAAGAGATAAATTGTTGTGGAATATGATAACCCACTTATACAATATTTTAAAAATAAATTTTAATAATTAGGAAGCAATGTGGGAACTAGAGGATATAGTGCAATAAAAGTACCATCACTTGTGTTTATCTATGTTATGGAATTTCAAAGAATAAATTCTTTTTAAGGGGGTAGAATACAACAACACATGACTTTAGTATTTATATATTTCCTAAATAAATTTTATTAAATTTATTTTTTCACATGAAAAACCAAAATAAAACAAAACCACATACTTTTTAGAAATATTAAATATAATCCGTATAACATTACTATTTAGTTAGAAGTTATAAAAAAATGTACCAACATTATAAATTTTGTTGAAATTACAAATATTAATGGTGATTTTCCTTATGTGGATGAATATTTAAATCATGGATAGGTGGTGGGGGAACTAGGGTTTTCCTTTGAACAATACCAAAATAAACATCAATAAGTATGAATTGAGAAAAATCTATTTCGAAGGAAGTTCAAGCTCTTAGAAATCATTATGAGATCCATGATTTTTGATCCTCCTCCCATGACTACCACCCATTCATATCATACCATTAAATATTTGGAATATGTTTTTAGGGGTTTTAAATGAATATTAGGATTGTTTAACTCAATTATTATTATTTTAGTAAATTATTATTTATGTTGTTAAGAACTATGAATCTTTAAAAAAAAAAATTTCTAATTTTTTTGAATTTTTTCAGTCATATTAACATTATTTTTTATTAAAATAAATTTTCTAATTTTTATGACATCATTATGATATGAGTATGACATAAAAATATATAAAAACATTTTTATTTACTAAAAATTCATTTTAGGATAAAATTAATTGATTTAAAATAAAAATTCAAAATTTTTAAATATATGCTGGACTTTTTGGAATCTATGTTATATTTTTTTCCAATAAATTATAATTTTTGACTTTTCATATGGTAAAGTATTTAAAGTGATATATTCAATTTTTTCTTGATTTAAAAGTCCAAAATACACTGTTTTTTTAATCATATAATGATAAATATCTATAGATTAATTACTATACTTGATAATAGTGTAAATTTAATTTTACGTTTAAGAAGGAATTTGTCTTAAAACATTAATTTGTGTTGAGTAAACTTTTATAAAAATTGATTTTTACCACCACTAGAAATTAAATATTTTAAAATGGTTTCAAATTTTATAATTATAATGTTAAAATTAGGTAGAAAGGTACATTTCATTTTTATTCATGATGATAAGCTGCCATAGTAAAAGTTAGTCACAAGTGGAGATGTTTAAATGGTTTAAAATGGGTTAAATTAATAGATTTGGCTTGAAATACCACAAAATATTTTCTAAAATTGAATTGTTGAGTTTATTTTATACATCCCCTATATTGTTTCATAATTTGGATAATTTGGATCAACTTTTCTTGAGATAGACTTCCCTTTTATTTTGATAAAAAAATATTTTACAAAAATGCCACTCCACTAACTTATAAAAGAATCACTACCCCACCCATTTAAATCAATTTTTGTACCCTATTTATAAAATAAAATATTTAAATCCATAATAATCATATTTTATATTCATTATATTCTTATCCTAATAATAATTCCTAAAGCATTGGTTTCTTAGAGATCCTTTAATAGGAGATTAAAGCTTTCAACATAAGTGATATATTCTTCTTGATTATTATTAAATATATTATTAATGTAGATATTTTTAAATATGATATATCTTGTTATTTTGTTTATAATCTATTAATATTCAGTAATTTTTATATTACCACTTTAAAATATCTCTTTCTTACTCATTCAACAATTATAAGATATTCCAGTTTTGGTGTGTTTTACCACCTACATAAACTTTTTTATAATTTTTATCTAATAAATGACTATTGAATCTTAAATAATTATAATATTATGTAATAATCATGAATTTAATATGTTTTAATAAGTTTTGAATTTTTATATTCCAATGTATATTTACTAATAAATTCCACTCTTTTTTATTAAATAGGCGCTGAAAAATGAAAAGTTTAAGTGTTCTATACTAAACATCAACAAAAAGTCCATGAAATGGATATGGGACTCTAGAAAAATAAAAAAACATTAACTTATTATGAACAATATTTTGGTTATTAATTCATGAAAAATAATCAAGTAATTGACCCGCCACACTTGAGTATATAAGGGAAACCAAACAGTTAAAACCAGAATGTTAATTTTAACCGTAAAAAATAATAAATGGGTGAAAAGAAAATGTAAATAAATCGTATAAGGTAAAATATATATTTCTAAGTATATTTTTCATATTAATAATAAAACTAAATTTATTACATAGTTAATTTAGAGAACTTTTGATAAGTAAAAGTCAAATGTAACAGTTTTTTGTTATCAATTTCACTTTATTATGACATGTTTCATATTACGCACTTATTTTCATTTATATTATGTATATTATAATTTTTTTAGATATTATATATTGAATAAATTTACAATAATATTATTTTATTTTATTTCTCATGATCTTTCTTTCATTGTATTTTTCATTTTAATGATGCAAGGAATTTTATTTGAAATCATTTCATTAAAGGTTTTATAGTATTTTACCTAACCCTTTTCACTCTATAAACATTTCTTATAATGTTAGAAGAATATTATGATTTATAATTCATATGTTATTTATTTTTATTTTTAACTATCTTATAATTTGTTTACAAAGTTTTAAAATGTAATCTTTTTTGACTTTTTCCATAACGGTTATTTTTTGTATTTTTTTATAAATGTGTGAAAATATTATTTTTTGACGTTTAACAATTGATTGTAATTTTCCACATTATGACTATTAATTATTGTAAATATTCATTTCCATGTATCCATGGTTTCTCAAAAAACCCTTATCCCGTTATTCAATGAATTTCTTATTTTTCTTTATGTTACTAAAAGAAAAGGATGCAAATTTTTTTTTTCAAATCATATTTTTAATGATTTTCTAAAACTATTTTTTATCCATATTAATATATTTTAATGATTACATTGTCTAAATGAGGATATTATCTAGTGATACTATCCATCATCTTTATCTAGAGAGACTATGATGAGATTTTGAGGAAATGTAAAAGAAACCCATTTCATTTCCAAGTGTTAATTATTCCATGATGGAATGATGAATTATCTAATGTTTTTATGGAATACATAATTATGGCTTAGGAATATTTTATGTGTGCTGTATAATTTATCCATACGATTCGTTGGTTAAAGTTTTATATGTAAAAAATAATGATAATTTCTTGAAATTATTTGGTTTGTTCACAACTATATGCATAAGCAAGATGAAGGTTGATCATATCATAATGCATGGACTTGATTTTGTTTTTTCACAACACAATGATTGGGAGTCATAGGGTTTTATCATGATGTTATGATTACCTATAATTTTGATTATTAAACATTTCAATGTCATTCCATTTTCTAATGTTTATTTCCTTGGTTTATGATTCATTTAATAGGTTTATAAGCCATGGTATATGTTAAATGATTCCACTATGGTCCTTTAAAGATCCTATGATCCCAGTCCATGATCTGTGATGTTCTATCATTTCTTATAGTTAACTCTTATGTTTCAATGGTCCTTTTAGATATTTCTATAATTTTCATGTTATCTCTCATGCTATGATCTGAACCATTTTGACTTGTTGGTAAATTTTCCTTCGTTGAGCGTTTGAGATCACTTCTTCATTTTATTGCACATCCCCATGAAATAATATAAAGGATTATGTGTAGAGGAATTTATATATATATATATTTATGGGATAGGTTGAATATGTTTATGTAATTTTATTTTTATATAGACTATCACTAGTTATTCTAATCTTTTATGTTATGTTATTGTTGCTGGAGTTGTTTCCTACAACCAAATTCTGTGTACTTCAAGATAACATGTATTCACAGATTTGAATATTAATAAATTTCTTATCAAATCATGATTTTTCTTCTCCAAAAAATAGTATGTAATAATTTCCCTAGATTTGTTCTCACACTAAAAGGTCCCATTAGTTCCTCGCTATGATGAGATCCTAGAAGGGCTATGAAATTATTTTTAAGGGTATGTTCCATATCCGGATGATATAATTTTAGGGACAGAAATGATATTTTCTCTTAGGGGTGGAGACTTATAGGGATTTGGGGCACCTTCTCTTGGTGTACACCCATGGTAATATCTAGTAGGATGTTATGAGAATGAGACCCACCAATAGGAAATCCACATTTATATGTCATTGGATGTTCCTATCTACTAACACGTGTATTGGTTGTAACACCCCATGGTTTTAAAAATAAATTTAATATAGAATATAATTCATGAAACACTAAGTCTCTTAGAAACAAATCTTCGTTATTTAAACCTAGCGGTTAAACATAATGTTTCTGCCTCTTTGTTTTGAAATTTGAAATATGGACATACAGAGTTGCGATCACTAAGATATTTAGAGTATGATATGATCCACATACATTTTTGATGATTATTAACATGATCCTTATGAATATAAATGTACTATTCTAAATATTAATATAACCCTTATAAATAGTAACCTCACAAATACATGTATAAATCAAATTTAGGCACCTTATAAATGGGAGTGAATATTTTAAAAAAATTAGAATTATGTGTTTGTATATTGTGAGTAATAAATATTTAATTAAAATTTTGAATTAATAAATTTATTTAATATAAAATTCCTTTTCATAAAATGTATATATAAATAAATATTTTTTACCTAGAATTTTAGAATATTTTTATGAGACCTTAGTTAATTTATTAGAGTTTTATAATATTAGTTTTAAGTTTAAAAAGTATATTTTTAAATTAAATATTGATTTTATTTTAAAATATTAAAATTTACATATTTAGAAAATTAGTTTGATAAAATGGAGTCTATTTTGGAATTATAAACTTCAAAAAAATGGTTATGGTTAATTTTTTGTATTCTTCTAAAATACATGAAATTTTGGTGAATAGTAAAATACCACAATTTACAGTATAAATACATTAGAAGATAAATACAATAATCCTTGATAAATTTCTAATTCATGAAAAATTAGTATTAATTAACATGCATTTATTACTATTTTTGTTCACAAGAATCAACACTATTTCTTTTCTTGAGAAAAATAATAAAGTAATGAATAATATATTAAAAAATCACCCTTCTTCTCCACTATAAAACTCACCCCTCACCCCCTCTTTTCTTCACTCCTATAAGACTTGAATATTCTAAAAGTTCACATCCTTTACTTAGTATCTCAATATTTCTCAGAGTTCTTGGTCTATCCATATGACCAAAACGACTTCCCTAAAGGATATTCTCAAGGATGATATTTCAAGAGGTAAACCCACTTACTTTTTCTTTTAATTCCATTTTCAATTAATTTTATTTTATTATCATCTACTGACCACCTATAAACAAATGATCATGATAACTCTGGTATAATCTATATATTGTAATGATATCTTTTTTATGGAATATCCTTTCTCAAACTACTATCTCTCTCTCTTTTATTTTAAAAACGAATTCAATATTTGGAAGGTTATGATTTATAACCTTCATGGATGATGAACATTTGTTCTTCAGTTTCTCCTTCATGGATTGTCCTGAAACAATTTTTATATTTGAAAAATATTATAAAATATATATTATGTCTTATTTAATTTTCCATAACTTTTATATATACATAATACTAATTTATATGACAAAATTAGTTCGTAATAATCGAAATATTGACAAAATAATCTAAATTGTTATCATTAATTTTCTATCTAATAACTCATCCTTTTAACATATAATAGAATTAATTATATCACCATATCATATTATTTTTGTAAATTATTACAATATAAATTCAATTCTAGATAAGTATTTCAATTCCACAAGAATCTTTCATACTCATATACTAATATACTAATCATGAAAACCAAGGAATCGAACACTCCCAAGTGATAAAATTATATCTTTTAAGTAATCCAAAATTCCATAAATGAACTTAATAAAATTATAATAAATAAAATACATGTATATAAGGTTGTTAATTAATTAACTAATCGATTTAATTTTATTATATATGATGTTAAGGTAAAGTACATAACTCATTCAAACATAAGGTAAGGGTTTTCAACCTGAACCTCCTTTTTTGTTTGGGTTACTATTTTTATCTCTTAACACCAATTTAATTATTATTTATTCTTTTTTAGTCCCCATAAATTTTGTGTGAATGATAAATATATATTTTCCAATTAGAATCTAACTTTATTTTATGGGGAGTTAAATTTTTTACAAATATCTTTCCCAATTCATCCCAATAAAAAATATGATTCAGGGGAAATGCTCAAATTATTAACTCTTTTCAAGTAAACGTTATATTCAATTTTAATTCACAATTTTTTTAAAACAACTAATTTAATCATGGAAAAACTACCTCAGTTCAATTTTGGATTTATGAAAATATTTTTTCCCAAAGAACTACTCTTTTAAAATTAAAAGTGTATTTCCCTAAAACATTCAGTGATGATTTTATGAGAGTAATTTTGTCTATTTCAACAACTATGTTGAATTTTATGTTTTATTTATGTCAATATGATATTTTTATCATATAAAATATTGTATTAAATGGGTTTTTATCAGTTTGACCATTGGTGTACAATCTTGATATCATTCACCATACAACATAGAATGGTTAGTGTTTATGTGTTTGGACTGGGGAATGTTATTTCATATGTTCAAATTGTTTAGGTTTAACACCTTAATATTAAGAAAGAATTGGACATAACATGTGAATAGTGGGGCCCACTATATCCACTCGATTAATTGAGAGGTATTATGAGACAAAACAATATTGGGTTTTGGCTGAGGAGTTACCCTTTTTTTAAGAAATATGGGCTGAGGGCTTGAGAATTTATTTCAGATGTTCAAAATTAGGTATTCCCTCATTATGGTTTTATTAATTGATAAACCATGTGATTACTATACTACTAGAATATCAATATTTATGTTTCATTATCTTATGATCTTTTATATGGATTTACCTAATCTTCATTCATTCTTGCCATATTATGGTCAAGTTTATTTTTAAAGGCATGTGTTATTAGTTGTTCACCGTAACTAGTGTTTAATTTTATGATAACTTACACTATATTACTTACCCTTAATGAGCATATCATATCGTCCCTTCATTATTTTTCATTTTACCCAACTTTTAAAGTTGAATACTATAAATTAATTTCATGGATAATCTATGATCCATAGATGTTTTTAATTGAATTTTTGTTATGTATTTCATTTAAAGTTGTAATATTGAACTTATGTTTGTATCTTGTTTTCCAAAACTTCTAAACTATAAATTTATTTGGGAAACAAATTTATTTTAATCTTTCTAATGTATTAATATAAGGCATTAGCTTTGGGAAACTGGGGTTGGGTCCTTGTGGTTAGTATCAGAGGAAGTTTAGCAGAAAACATGGAAAGAAGATTTAGAAAACATAGATTAGGGAACAAAACCCTTAGATATAATTTGAGGACAAGAACACAAAAACATAATATAAATTTCTTAATGTATATATTATGTGTATATTTAAAGAAAATAAATCCATATTTGGATACTAAAAGTAGATGTGGTTCTGGGACAAATGTACCTAGGAGTAACAGCTTTGATAAGATGTTTTGAGCTTGAATCGGGGTAACCTGGTACATGAAAATGAGCATTAAGACACACCAGGTTTAGCACTCTTAGTGGATATCATTAGATAATTAAAAATTTATTGATAAACCATTATGAAGGATTAAAATGTAAATATGCACACAATGTAACTGTGCTTATGATTATTAGATTAGAAAGACAAAAATTTTTAGTTTATGTTTAACGTTTTGATAGTTAAAAATTATACATTATGATTTTAACCTAATTTAATGTATGCCATTATTTTGAAATGGATCATATTTGGAGTAAGGGAAATCGCATGAACACACGTATCCCATGTAGGGATTTCCCTCTCATGAGAAATAATGATGTTGTTTATGAAGATACAGGTGGTGCATAGAAACTTATAACTATGTTGGGAAAGATGACTCAGGTTATGAAAAATAACCTTACCCTCACGAAGCATCTATATCCATAAGGTAGAGGATCATTGTTAGACCACATTATGTGACAACAACCTCCATCATTCAATGTGACTATTATACTATTCATATAAAAGTAGTGGATAAGTTTATTAGAGATGATATTTCTCACCATGGGATGTAATGAAATGGAGAAGGTTATTACAACTTTTTATTATCTATTTAGAGATGCAGATAAATGTTGGTCATTAGTTGAAAACAAGAAGGAGGAGGTAGAAATAGAAGAAATGGAATGGTGGGACTTTAAGGAAATATTCAAAGAAAAATATTTTCCTCAAGAATAGTGAACAGATATGCAGAGGAAATTATGGAGTTTAAAACAGAAACAGAATGAAAACATTGAGATGTTTAAAGAAAAAATTTCATGGCTAGAAAGGCATGCCACAGAATACATATGTAATATGAGGAGAAATATTTATTGATTATTTTATGGTTTAAAACCATTCCTTCTAAAGGAACTGGTTTCCCAAACATTATCATCATAAGAATATGTTGTCTCTTATGCAATCAAGACAGAGAAAGAATTATCTATGTCTTTTGTCTTTAAAGGAAATCAAGAGAAGAAGAGGGTGAAAGAGGAATGAATTTATAAAGGTAATAATAAAAAGGGTAGTTTTCCTATAAAGACTAGGAAATTTCAAGGAAATGCTTTTTCTTAATTTCTTTGGAATTTTACGAGTACACAGTTTCTGACGTTGACTGATTTTGAGGCCCGATGTGCTCGGAATCAATTTCCTAACTTTAGATTGGGTACGTTCAGTGAACGAACGAGCGAGTTTTTCTAAATTTTAAACCAGAGCTCATAATTGAAATCCGAGGGCACCGATGGAACCGCAGCGCCAGTAATTGCTTAGGAGCACATTTTCCGAAGGTGTTTTAGCTCGGGAGGCGTTGTTAAAATGTGGTTTTAGTGAGGAATAAAATAAAATTATATTACAATATTATTTCTTTTTCTCTAAGTAGTTATATCCTAAGTAAGGAAGTTGGGGGTGGGACCCACTTGTTGTTAACTAACCTTGAGAGGATAAAGGTGGGGTGGGGCCCACACAAGCCCAACCCCTCACATTCCTAACTCTTCAAAACCCACCACTTAAGTTGTATAACTCATGAAATCCTCCTTAAATGTTGTGACTTTCCCTCTCCTCTCATTTAATCAAGCCAACAAATTAATTCAATTAATGGATTTGAGTTTTTAAATTTTGAACTCATGACATGGCTTAATAAAATAAGTGGAGATTATTTTATTTTTGGGTTAGTGGGTTATGTTAAGGATTGGAGAATAAATCCCTAGTTTTGAAGAACTTCATCTCCTTCGTTGAAGAACGCTACGCCTCCGAAGAAGTAGATCGACTTGGTGGTCTCGGAATTCTCCATCCACTTCCTCTTCCGTGACAAGGAAGGAGACACTGACCGTGGAGATCGATGCCAACAACAACGTTATTCTTCTTCTTTTGACGTCGACGGAATTGATATTATACTTCGGAAACACCCAACAACCACGACGTTCGACTTTTGCGACTCGACGACGTGCGACGTCAATTCCGAGGTAGGGGGTTTTCGTATATAATCTTTATGTGAATTATACCCTCATGTGTGGGTATTTAATTGCAGGGTGTTCGTATAATTTATTTTGAATAGATTATACCCTTGTCAACGATTAAAAGCATATGTTTAAATGTTTTCCATTTGATTACACCTAATGCGGAGGGCGCGGGCTGAACAAACACGGACCGACAACCCTCCACAGCTTGTTTATTGAGGTGCGGATTGACGACGACGATGGATCGGGACCGCAACAGTGAGTTGAGACCTTCGTAGTAATGTACGGGACCTGAGATGAACACCGGTGCAGACAGAATTGAAAAAGGACCACCAGAGCAACTCTATTGGCCCGCGAACATCACCGGCGGCGTGGTGGCGGCCGGATCCCACGGCCGCGCGGTATCCTGTGGAGCAGGACGCGGTGCTCACCACGTCCGCGGAGCGCAAAGGCCGCGGGGGGCCGCGCCCCCCGCTCGGCTCCATGGCCGAGCCAGCGTGCCCCCCGGCGGGGCTGGACCCGGACCCGGTTCGGGCCGACCCGGGGGGGGGGGGGGAGGGTTGGGCTGGGTCGGACCGGGCCGAGACCCCCCATTTTAAGATCTATTCCGGTCTTTTGCCCATATCTTGGGCTATGGACCTCCGGTCGATGCAAGCTCAGTTGCGATGCGATCCTTGGATCGAGACGGTCGTTTAGGTATATTACATTCAAGGTTTCAGAGAACCTTGAGTATAGCCGGGTTGGTTCGAACCCGAAACCAACCGGGCCCTTGGAGCGGAAACACTTATAAGTTGAGCTCCGGACGTCCGATTGACATTCCGTAGACTTTGTTGGATTTCTCTTGATGAGATGGAACTTTTGGAATACTTCTCTTGAGGTTTGGACGCAGTTGGATAGTGGCCGAGTTGGATTGAACCCGAAATCCAACCGGGCCCCTAGAACGGAAAACCTGATAACTTTCAGACCAGACGTCCGTTTGATGAACCCTCTGCGGTGTTGGTAATCACGTTGAGAAACGGTCCTTATGAGTATACCATTTGAGATTTAGGGGTACAGTTGAGATACGGTTGGGTTGGGTCATACACGAAACAAACCGGGCCCCCGGGACGAAAAGGATGATAACACATAGACCGAGAATCCGATTGACGCGCCGTCTATTGTGTTGAGTTTCCTATGATATGGCTGACCCTTGGGATACTTCTTAGTAGAAATTTGTGATACTTGGATTACCGAACAGTAGCTCGTGGAGCGGACCCTCCCAGTGATGAGCTAGAAGAGTGCAGAAACCTAGTAGCTGGCTGAGACTTGATGACTGCTGATCGATCATCTCGGAGTGATTCGAATAGCCCAGTGGGGTGCGCTTGGTTGTAGCTGCAGACCCATGGCGGAGGTGCGCTTGGTTTTAGCGGCAGTCCCGTGGTACTCGACAGTAGGAGTACCTCTATAGGCTATGAGGGGGTGCGCTTGGTTGTAGCGGCAGACCCATGGTGGGATGCGCTTAGTTGTAGTGGCAAAGCCATAGTTCTCGACAGGTAGAGTACTTCAGTAGTCCAAGGTTAGTGGGGCACGCTTGGATGTAGCAGCAGGCCCACTTTACTTGATAGAGGAGGAGTTCTCCAGCAGCCTTGTTTTCGACATCATGAATAAAATCCTGGTTTGAGCTTTTTCTATGACCTTTGCGTTTACCTCATGATTGAGATGGGTCACTTGATAACTTAGGTATATGTATGGGCATATACCTAGGTAGTGGTTATCCGTTGATTTTCATAACCTTTGTGTTTCCTCATAATTTAGATGGGTTACTTGATAACTTAAGAATAAGTAAGGGATTATACAAAAGTAAGGGTTATCTGTTGAGATCCTTATTTGTGGCTATCCTTGTTCGATTTTGTGAGACCTTGGGGGTATCAAGGTCCCTACTGAGTATCGTATACTCACCCCTGCACGGGCTATGCCCGCACCTCGTTGTGTTGGTTGCAGACGACGGGTAGCGCTGATAGAGACCGAGTGTTCGAGGACAGGACGGTACCTAGAGGTGGACCTCACGATGAGTCAGTATCCAGAGGTGGACTAAACAAAGAGAAGATACTCGGAGGAGGATGACGGGCGAGAGCGTTGGGGAGGAAATCTTTACCTAACCTTCAGGTAGGATCCGTGGTGGACGATCTAGGAGCTGCGCTAACTGTACCTACCCTTTAGGTAGGATTCGAGGTGGACGACCTAGAAGATTCTTCTATTCTTCCAGCTACTTGTCTTTTCTATTGTAATTTCGTTCAGTTGTAGCTGTACTTTCAGTTGGGTTTGTATTCTGTCCCATTTACTCTTCAGCACTTCTTTTGTACTTAGTGTATTACTTCCTCTTATAATTAGTGGTGTTTTATTTACTTTTATAAAGGCAGTCCCTTCCCGGTTATCGGGATTTATGCCTTTGGTGCTAGTCGCCAGACCCTGGCCTATGTAAAGCGGGCTTGGGGTAGTCACGGCATTGGCCCCAAGGACGGGTCGTGACATTTCCAACATGTGATACTTGTAGAAATAATTACCATAGAGCTTGTTTAAAAGGAAAAGGAGTCTATTAGAAATGTGGAGTAAGAGGCCACAAATCTCAATATTTCGAGGTAAAGAAATAATAAACCAATGTTCAATGCTACAATTGTAAATAGATCAGAAAATTATGCCAATGATTTTCCTAATAATCAAGGACACATTCCTCTAAGATGGAAATGGGAGTAAGGACAAGTTTATGTGGTTATAAATACTGAAGTTTAAGTTCCTAATGATGTGGTTTCAGGTACTTTAATCATTCCCTCAAATTTAGCCAATTATTTTTTTGACTTTATATTATTTCATTCTTATATATCTTCCCAGCTTTCTAAGAAAATGGGACATTTACAATTTTATTTACTAAATGAGTTGTCAGTTAAAAATCTTAAGGGGAATATCATTACAATAAAGATGTGTTGATCAGTCCCCTTATGACACATAAATGTGATTTAGTTTCTGACCTTATCATTATACCCATGATATACATTGATAAAATTCTTATTATGAATGAGATTTCAAGTTATGATGTGAAAATATATTACAATAAGAAGGAATTTAAATTTTTTTAGAATGGTGTATAATCCCTTATCTTTAGAGTAGAAACATTTTCATTTGATTCTAATCTTGATCCAACCCCAGTAGCTCTACTGAAGGCATCTCATGGGGAGGAAGATAAAACAATATCTATGTGTGAGGATTGAAATATTAAAATTGAGGATGTACCTATTGTGAAATAATACATTGATGTATTCCCCTAAAATTTACCTAGACATCAATCAGAGTAGGAAATTGAGTTTTATATTGATTTAATTTCTGGCGAAAGTCCTATATCAAAGAATCCTTATAGAATAACCATATTTGAATTAGTATAATTGTAAAATAACAAGTGGTATTGAGTGATAATTAATTTATCTGCCATTGTGTTTCTCGATGGGGATACCTTGTTATCTTTTTCAAGAATGGTGGATCCAAGAGGCTGTGCATTGACTATAGAGAAATCAATGAGTTTACAATGAAGAAAAAATATCCCCTAACTCTGTTTGATGATTTATATGATCAACTTAATGGAGCCCAATATTTTTCAAAGATTGAACTTTGATCTGGATATCATCAATTGAGTGTGAGGAAGGAAGATATTCCAAAGATAGCATTTCCAAACAGGAATGGGCATTAAGAGAGTATAGTAATGCCTTTTAAACTGACTGATGAACCCTCTAACTTTATGTATCAATTGAATATATTTTTCAAGGAATATATTGAAGACATTTTTATTGTATTTATTTTTGATATATTGATATACTTCAAAATCCTAGAAGATCATTAGAATCACTTGTTCAATATTATGAAGACTCTTAGATGAAACAAGTTATATGTGAAGTTTAAGAAGTGCGAATTATGGATTCAAATAGTCTATTTTCATGGACATATTTTCTCTAAGGATGGAATATTAGTAGATCCAATAAAAAACAGGTAGTTTTGGAATAGTAAAATCCAATGAACATAACTGAGGTGTGTAGGTTTTTTATTTTAGTAGGTTTTTATCAGCATTTCTTTCATAAGTTTTCCCAATTAGGTAACCCATTAACCAAGATTACCCACAAAGGGGTTATGTTTATAAGCAAAAAATAATGTGATGAATGGTTTGAAGAATTGAAGAAGAGGTTTGTGAATGTTGTAATCTTGACTCTACCATGTGGAAATGGAGGATTAGTAATTTATAGTGATGCATAAAATAAAGGACGTGGTAGCGTCCTTATGAAAAATTATTGATTTATTGCATATGCATCATGGAAATAAAATAATCATGAACAGAAAAATGAAACTCATGATCTTGAGTTAGTAGTTGTAATATTTGATCAATAGATATGAATAAATTATCTCTATCACTACCAAAAAATTGGGTTTCCATAGCACCACACTTTAAATGACCTAAAAAATTCACTAATAATGGGGGGGGGGACTTTATCAGTGCTAAAAAATCCCTGATAAAGGGTTAATTTTAACAGTGCTAAAAAAATCATTGTTAAAAGTGACCCTTTATTCGTGCTTTTTAGGGCGGATAAATGCCCCACTTTATCCGCGGGTTTTGGGGCTGTTAAAGGGGACCCCTTTATCAAATATTTTTCCTAGCACTGATAAATATTATATTTTAAAAAAAAATTCATTAAAAATAATATATTATTATATTAGTATATTTATATTGATATAAATATGATATATATTTTTTAAATATGTTTTAGATAAGTATAAATAGACTAATACTTTTAATATATAAAAAATTTAGTGAAAATGGATTTAAAATGTATTAAAAAATATTATTAATTAATAATTTTCTAATTATAATAGATTAATATTAATTTAATAACAATTTGAAGATATAAAAAATCAATAAAATTTAAAAAAAGATCTAAAATAAGTTGAAAATGTAACTCAAACTTCAACCTGCCATAACTTTTGATCTGGGGGTCCGTTTGATCTCTACAACATTTCAAACCGAAGCTTGGGATGAGATCTACACACTAGAGATCTAAGGAAACCATTTTTCAGATTACTCGAAGACCAAAAAGGCCTAGAAGACCTCTAAAACTGAGTTTTTTGTCGGGATGCTCCGATTTTTTAATATTCAAACAAGTATAACTTCTGATCCGGATGTTTGCTAGGAATGTACCACATATAATATGGGATATTTTTCATTTTCATTGATTTGAATACTTTTGGAGTTGAAAAATACTTCTAGATTATAAGTTATTGTCATTTTAACATTCTATGGATTTTCAAATACAAATATATATGTATTTATTCGTAAATATATATATATATCTTTGTGTGTGTGTGTGTGTGTGTTGAATATATGTATGTATGTATGTTTGTATTTATTTATTTATAAACACACATGAAAAAACATATTTTATAAATGTATTTAAAAATAATCTTATAAAAATGTATTAGTCTACAAATAAATATACAGATAAAAAATTATAACTAAAAATATATATCTAAATAAATATAAAGTTAAAATTATATTCAAATAAATAAATATATATATATATACTAATTTATTAATAAATATATATATATTAATACAACTAAATATATTTATATTAATATAAATCTATATTAATATACGAATAAATATTACTATATATATATATAAAAATAAAAATAAAAATATATTAAAAAACGAATATATATATATATATTAATATATGAATAAATATATATGTATTAATATAACTATATATATTTATATTAATATGAATATATAGTAATATATGAATAAATATATCTATATAAATAAATACATATAAATATATATTAATATACGAATATATATATATATATATATTAATATACGAATAAATATATAGCTATTAATATAAATAAACATATTTATATTAATATGAATATATATATAAATATATAAATATAATTATATATATATATACATATATATAAATAAATAGATATATCATTAAATAGAGAAAAAAACTAAATAACATAGCGGTAAAGGTACAGGCGCGCAAGGGGGGAGGTATCAGGTTCATGTTCAGGTGGAAGTTGGGAGGGGCGCACAAGTATGTGGGGGATGCACGTGCCAGGGAATCAAGCGGGAGAGTGGGAGGGGGTCCACCAAGCACTGATATGGGTGGGTGGGGGGGGGTCAAGAATTGTTCAAATCCCACTCATTCTACATTTTTTTAACGTTTTTTAAATTTTTTTGACTTTTATGAGGGCTTAAAATAAGCGCAGATAAAAGGTGGATTTTATCAGTACTAAAAAAAGTAATGATAAAGTCCCCTTTTATCATTGCTTCTTTTTATCACTAATAAAAGGGACCCCCCTTTATCTTCACCTCTATTAACATTACTTTTTTAGCACTGTTAATGTCCTTTTCTAGTGCCGATAAAGGCCATATTTGTAGTAGTGTATAGTGAAAGATGTGAGATATATACTAATTACAATATCTTGAAATATATCTTCTCATAGAAATAACTCAACATGAGGAAATGGAGATGACTTAATCTATTAAAGGATTATGATTACTCCTTAAAATACCATCTAGGTAAAGAAAATAAGGTGAAAGAAGCATTGAGTAGGGATGATCATGGAGTTCTAAACAAAATGAAGATTGATAACAATCCTATATACATGGATGTAGCATGGTTGAATATAGGAATTAACCAAGAAGATGAAACACCATTTCTTTTTCATTTGGTTTCCAAACAATCTTTATTAGAAAGAATAAAATGTTATGAATTTGATGATCAGAATATTCAAAAGAAAATTAAAGCTATGAATGTTGGGAAGTTGCTGAATTTCAATTGTGAGGATGGAATTATGAAATTTGGGAGAATACTTGTGTTCCCTTGATAACCTATCAAAAAATTGAGTTATTGGATGATTCCAATATTTCTAATTTCTCTATACACTCTGGTAGTACTAATATGTATAGATATTTGAAAGAACATTTTTGGTGGGACAACATGAAGCGTGAAATTGCTAATTTTGTATTAAGATGTTTTGTCTATCAAGAGGTAAATGCTAAATTAAAACATCCTAGAGAAGTCATGAAACCTATAACTATTCTTACATGGAAATGGGATGAAATAACCATGGATTTGGTCATTGGAATACCAAAACCTCCAAGAAGGAATGATGCAATATGGGTAATTATTGATCGACATAAAAAATATGCACATTTCCTCATAATGAGTGTTTATTTTCCATTAGATCACCTCACATGACTCCATATCAATAAAGTTTTAAGACATCATATAGAACCTCTATCAATATTATTTGATCAGGATCCACAATTTAAATCAAAATTATTGAAAATTATTTTTTATGCTTTTGGTACTAAGCTTTATTTGAGTACTACTTATCACCCTCAAACTAATGGGTAGTCCGAAAGGATGATTAAAACATTAAAAGACAAGTTGAGATCATCCTCACATGATTTTCAAGGTATTTTGGATTAGTATTTACCTTTAGTGGATTTTTCATAAAAAATTAGTTTCCATTCAACTATTCAAATGGAACCATATGAAGCATTGTATAGAAAGATATGTCACACACCAACATGATGGGACGAAGTTGGTGAAAGGAAGCTTATAGACAAAAAACATGTGGAGAAAATAATAAAAAAGATAAATACTATTCAAACCCAATTCAAAGCCGCTAAAAGAAGTAAAAATAGCTATGCTGATAATAAAAGGATGTATTTTGAATTTATAGTGGGAGATCAAGTTCTCTTAAAAGTATCTCCATGGAAGGGAGTTATAAGATTTTGGAAGAAAGGAAAACGAAGCCCTGGTACCTTTTTCCTTTTGAAATCTTAGAGGGAATTAGAGCTATGGATTATCATTTTTCAATGCCTCTTAGACGCTCTAAGGTAAAAAATGGTTTCCTTGTCTCTTTGTTAAGGAAGTACATTCTAGACCCACAACATGTACACACTTCGGAAGGTACATATTTGGAACATGAATTATATTACTGTGAGGAGCCTATCCGAATTCTAGACACTAGAGAACCTGTGTTGAAGAATTAGATGACTTGGCTGGGAAAGGTACTTTGAAAGAATCATAAAATGGAAGAGGAAACTTGGGAGCCTGAGGAATTTATGATGAAGATCTATCCAAATAATTTTATAAGGTATCATTTTTTAAATTTAGAAGGGGGGAAGAATGTAACACCCCATGGTTTTAAAAATAAATTTAATAAATAATGTAATGCATGAAACCCTAAGTCTCTATGGAACACCACTTTTTTTATTTAAACCTAGTCGTTAAACATAAATGTTTCACCTCTGTGTTTTGAATTTTGAAAAATCTACATACACGGTTACGATTAGTATGTTATTTAGAGACCGATAGGATCAACTTACATTTTTCATGAATAGTAACTTAACCCTTCTGAATAGTATTATACCCTTATGTATAGAAATATGGCCCTTACGAATAGTAACCTCACCCATGTAAGTATAAATATAATTTAGGCACCATATTAATGAGAGTCAATATTTTTAAAAAATAATACTTAAGTGTTGGTATTTTTGTGAGTAATAAATATTTAATTAAATTTTTTAATAAATTAATTTAAAATAAAAATAATTTTCATAAACATTATTTTTAATTAAATATTTTTTTCTATGATTTTAGGATAACTTTATGAGACCTTAATTAGTTTTTGAATGTATTATTATATCATTTTTAAAATTAAAATTTTTATTTTGGAAGTAAATGATGGTTTTATATTAAAAAATTAAATTTCACATATTTATAAAATTATTTTGATTAAATGGAATCTATTTTTGAATTGTACAGGTCTAAAAATGTATATGTTTTATTTCTGAGATTTTTCTAAAATACTTGAATTTCTCATTAAAAGTAAAATATGATAATTTACAGTATTAACACATTTTAAGATAATAAACTATATTTTGATTCATCCCTAATGTAAGAACACTTAGTATTAATTCAGATGGACTTATTTCTATTTTTGGTCATAATAATTAACATTATTTCTTGTTTGGATAGAATTTATGAAATAATGAATCTGATATTCAGAAATCACCCCTCTACTCCACTATAAAACCCACAGTCACTCCCTCCTCTTCTCACTCCTCCAAGACTTCAATCTTCTTAATGTTATACCGAAATCCTCTTCCCTATTCTCTTCCCACTTCCACGAGAATTTTTTCTTTCCAAAATTCCTAACCCCCATCCCATAATGAGGTTTTCAAGGAGGATATTTCAAGAGGTAAACCCACTTTATTTTTTAATATATTTTTTAATTTAATTTAATTTCTGATCATTTCATCACTGCCTATGTCCAAATGATCATAATAAATCTAGAATCATCTATACAGTGGAATAATCTCATGTTAATGTAATATCATTCCTCAAATTACTATCACTCTTTTTTTTAAAATGAATTCATTATTCTGGAGGTGCTGATTTACCACCTTTATGGAGGACGAACCTTTATTCTTCAATTTTTAATTAAAGGATTGTCATGAAACCATTTATGTGGTTGAAAAACAGTAAAAATATTTATTATGTATTACTTAATTTTCATAACACATTATATATACATAATACTAATTAATATGAAAAAACCAGTTCATAAAAACTGAAATATCACCAAAATAATCTAACTGATTATCACTAATGTTATATCTAATAAATCATCCTAATAACATACAAAAAAATTTAATTATATCACCATTTAACATTTTTTTGTATATTAATTAGTATAATTTAAATTCAAATGTATATAATTATTCAAATCACACATCATACATCTGTACTAATATACAAGTATATCGATTAAGAAAACCATAGAATCGAACACTCCTAAACGATAAATCCATATCTTATAACTCATCCAAAATTCCATAAATTAACATAAAAAAACTTGAATAAATAGAATAAATGAATATATGGATCTTAATGAATTAATTAACGGATCTAATTTTATTATATAAGATGTGAAGGTCAAGTACAGAACTTATTTAGACATATGTAAGGGTTTTATACATGAACCACATTTTTCTTTTGGGTTACTCTTTTCTTCCCT
Source organism: Viscum album (assembly GCA_963277665.1). NCBI lineage: Eukaryota > Viridiplantae > Streptophyta > Magnoliopsida > Santalales > Viscaceae > Viscum > Viscum album. The sequence continues at coordinate 1,764,041,913 of OY728121.1, read as the reverse complement.
TAACACTAGTTTTATTCTAAATATTATTAAGTACTTTTAATAAATCCTATGTAAATGTTCTATATATTTGTACCAATCATAATCATTTTTTATTTTACGTGGAGTTAAATGTGTTATAAAGATCTTTATCAATTCTTCTCAATAAACATGCCCGATTCAAGGGGGATTCTCAAATTCTTACCTATTTTATAGCACACTCTATAATCTATTTTAATCCATAATTATTTTTTAAAACCACTCATTTAATGATGGAAAAGATACCTCAGTTGAATTTTGTTTTTATGCAAATATTTTCCCAAAAGAACTATTCCTTTCAAAATAAAAGTGTATTTCTCTAAAAAATTCCTCAATGATTTTATTAGAGTAATTTTATCTATTTCAACACCTCTATTGAATTTTATGTCTTATTGAGGAGATATATTATGTTTATCATCTACTATATTGTACTAAATGGTTTATGAAAAATTTGACTATGGATGTTCTATCTTGATACCATTCACCATACTACATAAAATGGTTAGTGTTAATGTGTACAAATTGGGAAAATTTATTTCTTAGGTTCATTTTTTATATGTTTATACCCTTCATACGAGGAATGTATTGGACATAAAAAGTAAAAGTTGGGGCCCACTATAGCCTTTTAATGCATTGGTAGGTCTAATGAGACAAAACAGAATTGGGTTTTTGCTAAGGCTTTACCCTAGTATTTTCAAACGTCTTGGACGAGGCCTTGGAAATATGTTTCAGATGTCTGACATCTTGGTTTCCCACGTTATGGTTTTAATAATTGATAAAAAATGTGATTATTTGACTAGTATAATATCAATTGTTATGTTTCATTCTCTTATGTTAATTTATATGGACTTATTTGAACTTCTTTCATTCCAACCATATTATGTTCAAGTTTATTTTTAAAGGCATGTATTTTTAGTTGTTGACCAAGACTAGAGTTTATTTTTTTGATAACTTCCACTGTATTACAAACCCTTACTAAGCATCTGATCTCATCCCTTTCTTATGTTTTATTTTCTATAGGTTGTGAATATGAATATTATGAATGACTTTTAAGGATAATCTTTCAGTCATAGGTGTTTGAAATTGAATTTCTATTATATATTTCATTTCTAGTTGTAATGTTTAACTTAATTTTTTATCTCGTTTTACAAAACTACTAAACTATTCATTTCTTTGAGATAGTATTTTATTTTAATAATGAAAATATCTTAATATAAAGAACCTGTTCTGGGAAAGTGGGGTCAGGGTCCTTACTGTTGGTATTAGAGGAATTTTAGTAGAAAATATGGAAAATAGATATAGAAAACATAGATTACGGAATAAAACTCCTAGATAGAATTTGAGGATTTGTATACAAGAATAGGCTATAAATTTTTTAAGACATATATTATGTAGATATTTCAATAAAATAAATCCCTATCAACATACTATAAGTGGATGTGGTTCTATTCAGATGTACCTAGGAGTAATGAATTTGATAAGGTGTTTTGGGCATGACTCAGGGTAACCTGGCGGACGACAATGAGCCTTACTACACTACTAGTTTGACATTACAAAGGTATATTTTTAGATAATTAATATTTTATTTATAAACCATTACGAATGATTTAAATGTTAATATGTACTCAAAGTATCCATTCTTATAATTTTGATATTATAAATTCATAAAATTTCAATTTATGTTAATTGTTTTTCTATTTTTACATTATACGTTATGATTCATAACCAAATTTTGTACATGCCATTATTTAGAAATGGTTCCCTGTTGAAGGATTGGAAATCTCATGGACATATGTATCCCATGTAGGGATTTTCCTCTCATGAATAATAATTATGTTTGTTTTGAATATGAAAATGGTCCTGAGAAAATTATAAATATATTTCGAAACCTGAATCAAGTTATGAATTATAACCTTACATGTTTGGCGTATCCTAATACACAATGTGGGGGAGAAATGTTAGACCTATTTATGCGATAAGAACCTCCATCATTCTATGGGACTATAATCCCATTCATAATAAAGAAGTGGATTTGTTCCTTAGAGATGAAATTCCTCTATTTAGGATATAATGAAAGGTAAAAGGTTATCATGATAGATTATCATCAATTAGGAGATGCAGATTAGTGGTGGTTGTTAATTCAAAACATGAAGGAGGTGGAAGAAATTGATGAAATTGAATGGAGAGACTTTAAGGAAATGTTCTTAAAAAATATTTTCCTCAGGAATAGTGAGAAGATATAGAGAGGAAATTATTTAGTTTGAAACAAATAAAGGATGAAAACTTTACATAGTATGAATCCAATTTTACAAGGCTAAAAAGTCATGCTACATACTACATACATAATTCATGGAGCAATATTGATCGACTATTTCATGGTTTAATTCCATTCCTCCAAAGGGAACTGGTTTCCCAAACATTCCCATCATATGAAGATAAAGTCTGATATGCAATCTAGAAAGAGAAATAATTCACTAAGACTTATGGATTTAAAGGAAAACAAGTGGTGAAGAGGGTGGTGGAGGAAATAAAGTATAAAGGTAATAATAAAAAGGGTATTTTACCAACATGTGATACTTTTGGAAAGAAACACCTCAGAGCATACTTAAAAAAGAAAGGAGTCTATTATAAATGTGGAGAAAGGGGGAAAAAATATCAATAATTCTACGGAATGAAATTATATACCAATGTTTAATGTGAAAATGGTTAAGAGATGGGACATTATGCCACTTATTGTCCTAAAAATCAATTAAAAATTCCCCATGGAATCCAAAGAAAGAAATTCCAAGATTATATGACCAAAAATACTGAAGTTTAAGTTCCTAATGATGTGGTTCCTTGTACTTTAATCATTCCCTGAAATTTAGCCTATGCCTTATTTGATTATGGATTATTTAATTATTTTATATCTTCCCAATTTTCAAGTAAAATTAGAAATTTCCAATTTGAATTAATATAGGGTTTGTTAGTCAAGACTTCTAAGGGAAGTATCATTGAGACAATTATGTGTCGATCACTCCCCTTATGACACATAAATGTGCTTTAGTTTCTAACCTCATCACCATACCCATGATTGATGTTGATATAATTATTGGTATTAATTGGATTTAAAGTCTTTAATTATAAATGAGGCTTTTTCCCCAAACTTTAAAAAAAATTGGATTTGCAGTTATGATCAGAAAACCTGTTGAAATAAGAAGGAATTTACAACAATTGTGAATGGTGTAGAATCCCTTATTTTTAGAGTAGAAACCTTATCATTTGATTCTTATCTAGATCCACCCCTAATTTCACTATTAAATAAAATTCATGGGGAGCATGATTAAACAATATCAATGTGTAAGGACAGAAATATTCAAATTGATGATGTACCTATTGAGAAGGAATACATTGATTCATTCCTATAGGATTTATCTGGATATCCTCTTGAGTAGGAAATTTAGTTTTATATTGATTTAATTCATAGAGAATGAACAATATCATATAATCCTTATACAATGTCCATAGTTGAATTTGTATAAATGAAGAAATAAATTGTGTAATTGAGTGATAAAATATTTATCCTCCCTAGTGTTTCTCTATGAGGATCTCCTATCCTCTTTGATAAGAAGGATAATGGATCCATGAGGCTATGAATTGACTATAGAGAAATTAATGATATTAAAATAAATAACAATTATTCCCTTCCTAATTTTAATTATTTATTTGATAAAATTCATGGAGCCCAATTTTTTTTCAAAGATTGACCTTCAATATAGATATCATTTGGTTCTTGTGAGGAAGGATTATATTCTAAAGATAGTATTTCGAACCATGTGTGGGAATTATGAGTTTATAGTAATTCATTTTGGACTAACTAATGAACCTTATTTTTTAAAAGATATAATTAATATTTTTTTCAAGTAATATCTTGATTTTTTGGTTATGGTATTTATTGATTATATCTTGGTATACTCCAAAAGATACAATGATCATGAGAATCACTTGTGCATTATTTTGAAGACTCTTAAAAGAAACTAGTTATATGGGAATTTTATAAAGTGTGAATTTTACTTCAAAAACTTTCTTTTCTCGCCATATTTTCTTTAAGGATAGAATCTTAGTTCATCCCACAAATAAAAAAGTAGTTTAGGAATGTACTACTCCAACCAACATAACTGAGGTATGTAGTTTTATTAGTTTATAAGTTTATTATCAGTGTTTATTTCAGAACATTGATCGATTAGATAAAACATTATCCAAGATTACTCTTAAAGGGGTTATATTCTTATGGAAAATAGAATGTTAATAATATTTGGAAGAATTGAAGAAGAGGTTAGTGAATTATCTAATCTGAAATCTATCATCAGGAAATGGTTGAATCTTGATTTATAGTGATGCAGAAAAGAAAGGAAATGAATGTTTCCTTATAAAAAATGATATTTTAATTTCCAATACACCAAGGAAGTTAGAAATTCATGAACAAAACTATAAAACTCATGATATAGAGTTATTATCTATAATCTTTGATCTGAATATTTGGAGGAATTATCTCTATGATAAAATATGCGAGATCTATACTGATCTATAGATCTTGAAATATATCATCTAATAAAAATAACTCAACATGAGGAAAAAGATATTTATCTAGCAACTAAACGATAATTATTTTTCCATAAACTACCATATAGGGAAGGAAAATAAGGCGGTGGATACATTGAGAAGGAAGGATCATGGAGTTTTGAAAAAAATGAAGATTGGAAGGGATCTTATCTACATAGATCTAGAATAGTTGGATATGGGAATTATCAAAGAAGGTGAATCATCTTTACATTTGCAATTGGTTTCTTAACCATATTTATTGTAAATAATTAAAACTTATATATTTGAGGACAAGAATACTCTAAAGAAAGTTAAAGTTGTGAATGATGGGAAGTTATCAGATTTCATGTGGGAGCATGGAATTATGAAATTTGGGAGAAGACTACATGTTTCCTATATAGATGAGCTAAAAAGTGAGTTATTGGATTATTCCCATAGTATTAATTTCTTTATACACCCTAGTAGTTCTAACATATATAGTTATTTTATAGAATATTTCTGGTGGGACAACATGATGTGTTAAATTACTGATTATGTATCAAGATGTTTTGTCTATCAACTAGTGAATATTGAAAGAAAACATGCTTGAGGAGTCATGAAACCTCTACTTATTCAAACATATAAGTGGGATGCCATCACCATGTATTTTTTCTTAGAATTACCAACAACTCTATAAAGGAATGGTGTAATATGGGTAATTGTTGATCGATATCACAAATCTGTAAATTTCCTCACAATAAGGGTTGATTTTCCACTAGAGCACGTCACATGAATCTATACCAATGAAGTTATAATATTTAATGTAGAACCTATCTCAATTGTGTATGATTGTTATCCACAATTTAAATCAAAATTCTAGATAATTATTTAGAAATATTTGGATTCTAAGCTTCATTTTTGTACTCCTTATCATCCTCAAACTGATGGGAAGCCAGAAAGGATGATAAAAACATCAAAAGTCATGTTAAGATCATTCTCACATGATTTTCAAGGTATGTGGGATAAATATTCACTTTTGGTTGAGTATTACTACAAAAATAGTTTCCATTAAAGTATTAAAATGTAACCATATGAACAATTGTATAAAAATAGATGTCATACTCCAACATGTTAGGATGAAGTTGTTGAAAGGAAGCTTGTAGACATAGAACTTGCAGAGGAAACAATAGTGAAGTTAAAGACCATTCAAACCAATATCAAAGTAGCTCAATAAAGAAAAATGATCTAACTAAAAATCGATGGAAGGATTTGGAATCTTAGTGGGATATCATGTTTTCAGAAAAGTAACTTCATTAAGGGTGTTATAAGATTTGGGAAGAAAGGGAAACTGAGCCCTAGGTACATTGGTACTTTTGAAAATTTAGAGATAATTCGAGCTATGTATTATCGTTTGAAAACACCTTCTAGTCTCCCTAAGGTATATAATGTATTCCATGTCTCTTTGTTAAGGATGTACATGCCAGATCCAACACATGTACTCACTTTTAAAGGTATAGAATTGGAACATGACTTATCTTTCTCTGAAGAGACTTTCTTGATTCTAGACCCTAAAGAAGAGGTGTTGAGGAATCAGATAACTTGGCTGGTAAAGGTACTTCGGAAAAATCATTAAATTGAAGAGGCAACCTGGGAGACTGAGGAAACTATGATGAAGATCCATCCAAATATTTTTATGATGTAATATTTTGTAAATTTGTTGGATGAATTTTTTTCAAGGGGGGAAGAATGTAAACCTCCAAGGATTTACCAATAAATTTCATATAGAATATTATGCGTGAAACATTGAATCTCTCTCGAATAACACTTTGTTATTTAAAATATCCATTAAACATAATTTTTACACTTATGTGTTTTGTATTTTTAAAAATAGACATACATGGTTGCGATCAATACGATATTTTGAATTCGATAGGATCAAGATACATTTTTGGTGAATAGTAACTTGAACCTTATAAATAGTAATGTACCCTTATAAATAGTAATATGACCCTTATGAATAGTAACCTCACCCATGGAACTATAAATAAAATTTAGGCACTTTATAAATGATAGTAAATATTTTGAAAAATTAATAATTAATTGTTTCTATTTTTGTGAGTAATAAATATTTAATTAAAATTTTAAATTAACAAATTGATTTAAAATAAAATACATTTTTATAAAATGTATTCGTAAATAAATATTTTGTTGTCCTATAATTTTCAGATATTTTTATGTGAAATTAGTTAATTTATGATTGTGTTATAATATCGGTTTTTAAATTAAAATCATTATTTTTCAAGTAAATAAGTATTTTTTTAAAAAAATTAAATTTCACATAATTATAAAATTATTTTTAAAAAATGGGGTCCATTTTTAATTCTATATTTCAAAAAATGCTTATGGTGAATTTTTTGGATTTTTCTAAAATACCTGAATTTTTGGCGAATAGTAAAATATTGTAATTTTCAGTATAAATACATTAAAAGACAAATAAACCATTCCTTGAGTCATCACTGGTTTAAGAATAATTGGTTATAATTCACATTAACTTATTATTGTTTTTAGTCGCAATAATCAACAATATCGCTTTTCTCAAGAAGAATAATAAAATAATGAACACGATATTCAAAAACAACCTCTCCCCTCCACTATAAACCCACCCCTCACCACTCTTCTCCTCACTCCTCTAAGACTTTAATCTTATCAATGTTCTTATCAAATAATCTTCCCAAGTATCTCCCCATGTCGAGGATCTCTTTTTCTTTCGAAAAGACCAAAATACCTTCCCTTAATGAGGTTCTCAAGGAGGATATTTCAAGAGGTAAACCCTCTTCCATTTTCTTTTATTCTCATTTTTAATTTATTTTATTTTCTTATATTCCCCTCACATCCACTATAAAAATTATCACGATAACTCCAGTATAATCTATATACTAGAATGATATCATGTTAATGGAATATCCTTCCTCAAAATATTATATATCTCCTTATTTTATTTTAAAAATGAAACCATCATCTGAGTTGTGTCGATTTACAACCTTCAGGGACGACGAACCTTCGTTCTTTAATTTCTACCTAAAGTATTGTCATGAAACCATTTTTATTGTTTAACTATATTATAAAATACATATTATGTCTTATTTAATTTTCTGAAACCAGTATATACACATAATACTACTTCATTCAACAAATCCAGTTCTTAATAAACTAAATATCTCCAAAATAATCTAATTAATTATCAATAATGTTATATCTAATAACAAATCCTCATTCCATATAACCAAATTTATCATATAAACATTTATTCTTATATATGATTATTATTATCATATAAATTCAATTCTAGATAATTACACCAATTCCAAATGAAACATTCATACTTATATACAAGTATACCGATCATGAAAACCAGGGAATCAAATGCACTCAAGCTAAACAATTATATATAATAACTAATCCAAAATTCCATAAATGTTCCAAATAAAATAGTACTAATTAAAATACATGTATATAAGGTTATTAATTAATTAATTAATCTTTTTAATGCGATCATACAGGATGTTAAGTTCATGTGCATAACTCATTCTGACGTTAGGTAAGAGTTTTCTACTCGAACCTCCTTTTTCTTTCGGGTTATATTTTGTCTCTATCAATCAAAATTAAATTATTTATTATTCATATCTACTCCTAGAAAATTATGTGTTAATTTTATATTTATCCGTTCCAATCATAATACTTATTTATTTTATGGGGAGTTAATTGTTTTATAAAGATCATTCTAAATTATTATTGATAAACCAGACCGATTCAAGGGAACTTCTCAAATTATTAACTATTTTTAAGTACAGTCTAAAATTTGGTTTAAGAAATAATTATTTTTAAAAAACACTAATTTCATTATGGAAAAACTACTTGAGTTCATTTCTTGTTTCATGTAAATATGTTTCCAAAATAACTCTTCTTTTCAAAGTAAAAGTGTATTAATGTCATAAATTCCTCAATGCTTTTATTAGAGTATTTTTGTCTATTTCAACACCTCTATTGTATTTTATGTATAATTGAGGTTAAAATCAAATTTTTATCATATAAAAAATTTTATTAAATGGTTTTTGATCAGTTTGAATATGGATATTCTATCTTGATACCATTCACCATACAACTCAGAATGGTTTGTGTTTATGTGTACAGGTTTGGAATGGTTATTTCATATGTCCATGTTGTTTATATTTATCACCATCATATTAGGAATGTATTGGACTTTAAAAGTGACTTGTGGGTCCTAATATATCCCCTCTATGTATCAGCAGGTCTAATGAGACAAAAAAATTGGGTTTTGGCTGAGGCCTTACCCAAGTATTTTTAGACGTCTTGGCCAAGGCCTTGAAAATATGTTTGAGATGTCCAGCATTATACATTTCCTCATTATAGTCGTATTAATTTATAACCCATGTGATTATTCAATTAGTATAATATCAATTGTTATGATTCATTCTTTTTTGATCATTTATATGGACTTATTTAACTATATTTCATTCTAGACGCACTATGCTCAATCATATTTTTAAAGGAAAGTGTTTTTAGTTGTTCACCATGAAGAGTGTTTATATTTATGATATCTTCTACTTTATTTCCTACATTTACTATGAATCTATATCTCCCATTTATTATGTTGTATTTTCCCCAGGTTGGGAATATGAATATTGTGAATGACTTCAAGGGATAATATAGGGGTCTTAGTTGTTTCTAGTGAAATTTCTATTATGTTTTTCATTTCAAGTTGTAATGTTTAACTTATCTTTGTGTCTTGTTTTCCAAAACTACAAAACAATTCCTTTCTTCGGTATATGACTTTATTTTAATCATGAAAATGTGTTAATATATGGTACTAGCTCAAAGAAACTTAGGTTTGGGTCCCTACATTTTTACTTAGAATTTACGATTTTTATTAATGAGTTTTATAAGTCACATAATATGATATATTGATGAAAACCATGATGAAAGATGTTTGTAGAGAGGTAGGATACATTGGGTGCATCTTGAGTAATATCACATTAATGAATAATGAGGGAAATGAGTTATCCCTTCTATTATTTAATGATTGTTAATATATTATTCATTTTAATGGAAATGATATAACGTAAACAAATCTATAGCCATTGAGTTCTATAGGCAGGTTCTATTTTTAGAAATTTGGAGTAAAAGACATTGATCACATTGGTTGATGGAACCGACATACAACCTACATGATTTGAGATATTATGATAAAGGGATTATATTAAACATTAAGCATCCGTATGTGGTATTATGTCGTTACGAAATTAAATTAATTCTCTATGGGTGCCTTGACATGTTTTTAGATTCTAACCTTGGACTTTAGGATGATTTTCCTAATGCCACTGAGAAAGTGGCCTAGAGAGCCACACACTATGTGTATCCAGAATCTCAGTTAAATAATATATTATAATTTCTTATTTATCATGTTTAATAAATATTATTAATTTTTGTGATTTAATAATTATTCATGTTTTCTTGATCGCATTTAGTACATCACCAGACATTCGAGTGGATATAACCTGAGCATAATATTTAATAAATATTTATTTTTTATTTATCGAATATAATATTTATTTATTTATTTGAGAATAATGAAGTGATATTTATTTAATAAATTAATTAACATTATTCAAGGTCTAATAAATATTATTGATGAATGAAAGACTGATATTTTATGTTTGGTGAGAAAATAATTAATAATGAATAATATTATTTTAAATAATACTTAATTTTAATTTGAAAATTAAGTGCATGTTGAGAAATAATAATAATAATAATATTATTTGATATGGGGTTTTCTCTAGAGACAAATAAAAAATTAAGGGCCATTTTGAAATTATTATATTTTAACCCCAGAGACATATAAACCAAGTTATGTTATTTTCTCGAAAAGAAAAATTCATTTGTTTGGGTTTTTTCACAATGGAATTTGAGAATTCTCTAAATTTCCTTGGGATCAATATTATCAAATCTCGTTCCCAAGAATGGATATAAATCATACTCCACTAGATATAGGGTCATGTTTTGAAATCAATTCTTGTAGCTATCAATGGAAGATAATGCAATAACCATGATTTGCCCTGATAGAACCTAGAGATTCCTTCAATGAAGTCTATATATTCATAGAACACATGTGGATCACAACTAGTGGGAATCCACACTTGATTTCTATAATTCATGGAATTTTCATTTCCAATCTATTTCCAGATCCGTCAAGGAAAATAGAATTACATCATGGTAATTAATTTTTAATTAAATTAATTGTAAATAATATGGGATGATCCTCTCCCTGGTTTCAATGTGATTCATCTTATCTTTCTTCACTGATTCAATTATTTTGAACACAACATTTATCGTTCCATAGTTCTTGAATTGATTTTTGAATACATAAAAATAAAATTTGGGCCCCATCCATCACATGCATCCGCTACGCTAGGAACCTACATGTTGTATAAGAGTGAGTCACATAATTATTTAAAGATCTTTAGTGATTTACAAAGTTTAGATTAGTCTTTCAATTATTGTTTAGCATTATTTTAATCCAAATCATGAGAAATTATTCTTCCTCCTTAGTTTCTCATAGATATAATCAATATGATTAATTTTTTGAATAAACTAATATAAAAAATATCATCTAGAGGTTACAAGAATTCGGGACGGATAACACAAAAGTTACACATCTTATAGTTGTGTTCAATTCATTAAGAATTAATTCAATCATATGAACTGATGAAACATGATATAGTAATTAACTCACACCACATGTTTACTGAGAGAGATTGACACAAAGTCAATCAGAGTAGACATCATGTAGACCACGTAGTTGACGTGTAGTCCCATTGAGTCAAATATGAGCCACATATTTTCATACATGACCTACCTAACTGGTGACCATGTAAATCGGAGATCACATGACATGAATCCGATTGGACACACAATGTACTCCTGTTTCCCAAGCACGATTTACACACAGAGTCCCAATGCTTGTGCCTCAGGATAGAGGGTGAGAGATATACACACCATATAGTACAACTACACATGGGGAGTACTTATACAAAATTCCATAGAATTAAAATTTATTTATTATATTATGTAAACCTTATCGACATGTTCTAGTGTGTGGTCATTTAGTTGATAAGAAACACCATGTGTTGAGTTTAATTATTTATATATATTTAAACATTTAATTAACATCTTCATAATTATCAGATCCACATATCATATATGAGTTGTATTATAGTTGTTACTATGTTTGAATTAATGCATGAAACATTACAGAAAAGCTATGTAATTTATTTAATCATTAAGTTGATGCTACACATCATTATGGTTTGTGAGATTCCATGTATGCTATATGTTATAAAGAATAAAATAGTATTAGAGTACAATAAATGTTAGGTATATTTTGATAGGTATTTTACATATTTCCTCCAAGGTACATTTATGGGCATAGTTGATTTTAAATAATTTTTTTATTTAAAATAATGGATGAGAATATCAAGGAAATTTGGATGAGAATAAAGATAAAATAATTGACTAATTAAGGATGACAATTAATTGATTCAAGCATGATTTATCTTAAATAATTATGATTAAGAATTTAATGATAATTTTATTAAACGCGTAACTCCTTTCATGTATATTGATAATTACGAGTATGGACCAGGCCTTTGTTTGTGATTGGTTTCATTTCATTTTATTTATTATTAAATTAATATTTTTTTCTCAATGCCTTCTCTAATTTAATTATGTATGTGCCTACATTCCTATATTTTATTTTATGTAAACTAATTTTAGTCTCTCCTGCATGTGAGGGAAAAGAATATGTAAAAGATGTATCTTCCAAGCCAGTGAAGGTATTTCATGTTTAGATCTGAGGTGAAATCGATATAAAAAGATACATAGGTGGATAGGTAAAAACCTGTAACATGAAAATTAGTTTGTTCAAGTGTTTTACCCTAGGTCAATAGTTAGTTTATCAACCTCTAGATAAACTAACCACTACTAAAGCTCATGATCATACTATTTATTTCATTTGTTTCTATTAAATATTAATTCAGGTAATATGATATATTTAATATTTGTATAGAAAAAATGCCATTGGATTTATATTGATTCATAATAATCATTATATTTAAATTATTATTACATTAATTATAATTAAAATTATAAAAATAAGTTAATGAATTCAAAACAATAACATTAGATGAATTTTTAAATCCATTAGTTCATGAATGACACAAAGCCTTCCTTCAATAGGCCTCGAGTAAGAATCTAACACTAGCAAGGGATATTATATACTGGAATCCTCATCCTATATCCCTCTATAGGATATATGAATAAAAAAAAAATTTGTTTTCAAAGAGGAATTTTATAGGAAAATAAGGAATCGTCATTGGATTTGGGATAGAAATAAATTCAAACTACATAAGAAATCACCAAGCCAAGCCATACATATTTATGTGTATTGGATTCATTCTCCCCAAATAAGATGTATTACATGGTGGTTACATTGGTATCCTGGTCATCCATCATAAGATTTCCAAAATGGTACTCAATTTTGTATCATTTCTGAATATACTCATCTAAAACTCATAGAGATAGTTTTCGCCCAGAAATAACCACTATATAACTCCCCTATGATCCCTAAGAATCAATTGTATTGATGATTTTGTAGATTTACTTCCACCACGATCATATTTAAATACTGAATCATCTACATTGACATAACACATGTGACCTCTAACCCATGAAAGTGTGAGAAAAAATATACCTATTATTATGTGAAAATAATGGAAAGATAATACAAACTTTCATCGCAAAATAATAGAACAATGGAAACATGTGAAATAATATGTGTTCATATCATTTAGTAATGTTAAGGGAATAAATAATTCCAAATAAATTTGGCTATAGTCCAAATTCACAACTCAGACATATCATGGATCAATCCTATAATTAATCAGAGATTCTCAAGATGGTGTATGACCTAGATGGTTTGTATTTGACAATAAGGTTATATTAAATACCATAAGGGTGTGTAACAACCACTTTGTAGGACCAAATCTTTAGTATGTGGAATGTGAACTGGTTTATGGGGTCAGAAACCTATTTATGGAGGACACCACCCCTATAAAAAGTGGTATTTTTTACTCCACTATGTAAATTATGGACCCACAACCTTCTATTAGAGTTTCTTTAATGGGTTACAAACCCCTAATTTCTCTTAGTGTCTAACTTATTCCTTGTTATCACCTTCACAATGCTATTAAAATCCATATAACAATAAAACATTAGAAATTACACTTATCAATAGGGAGACATTATCCATACTATACTATATGGAAGAATGGTCAAAATGGATTTTTCTATTTTCGAATTATAAAACCTAGTAAAGAGAATATTCAATTAATAATGAATTAATATTACACTACATGTACTTCACTAGACATGACATGTGAAAATTAGATATTATTTAATCATGTAATTAAACTATTTTCTCGTGTAATATATATTTTGGCCTTAGCAATCAATCCATGTGTGTAATTCTTACACAACACAAGTCATAGAATTAACCTAAGAACAATGTTTTGACCATATAATCAAAGTGTTTGAAATATAAGGCATGTAACTAAGATTATATCACTACATCATTATTAATGTATCCAAGTATAAATTTAATATAATACATTTTCATGGGTTTATGTGTATGAGTTAGTTTAGCATATAACATAATGATATTCATTCCATGCTACCAAGATTGCATGGTGTATAAATATCTTAGTCAAACTAGTCTGGTAACCCAGTTCACACAGCCATGTGTCCATTGATTAAGAATATTGATAAATGTATCTCTAAATCAAAAGTAACATTAATATCTAAACATTAAGTATAATATTCAATTAATGGTCATACACAATTTTTGTTGAGCTATGACACATCCTATGATATTTATATACAAGTAGAAGCCACAATACTTACTGTGAATCCATATGATATGTGATGTTATTCACTATAAGAAATTTAGTTGGATAATATATTTTCTTAACCGATTCAACATTATAATCCTTCAGTAATGCTATTTTTTCTAGGTCCACACACCTATTCATCATTGAATCTTCCAGAAACAACAATGATCTCTTATATTATGATGATTTATATTTCCACTAGTTACGACCAACATCCATGTGATACATTCCTATATTTTAGGTGAACTCTCATCGAACCCACTAGTGTACCAAATAATAAGAATATTTTGTTATAATTTTTCGATAAAATCCTTGTATCTATTTCTTCCACTACAGACTAATGTCAATTTGGTTTTCACTACAACACACTATAGGATCAATTTGGATCCATCATTTTTCAAAACACTAATCTAGGATACCATTGATAAACCATCAATAAAAGAGGGGTGAATATAAATCATTTAAGGGTGGTGAATAATTTTATCATAAAATATCAATTATAGAATGAATTTTTCCCAAAAATTCAAAATATTGAAAAATTAACACATAGTAATGTTATTTTCCAAGAAGCACCATTCATGGATATTCATTTCCAAAAATTATTTCAAGGATAAAATAAAAAATAGAAAATAAAAAATAATTCATATTCCAATGAAAATAAATTATCCTAAACATAAGATGAAAAAATCCCCCCTAATCATTAAAATATAAATATAATTTTCAAAATGATAAATTTTTAGGTTAATAGAAAATTAAAATAAATAAATTCATTATAAATAGACCCTAAAAAATGTTTCAAGGTCCAACTCAGGGTGGATACTACTACTGCTTGAACACTCCCATCAATATCAAGACTTCAGATCACCAATGACAAACATAAACACCAATATCATATGTTATTTTTATGTATAATCCAAAATTAATGAGATATCATACATATATCCATCATAATTTTAGGATTTTTGAAAATCAAAAGGGTTTATACCATATTTATGTGATATAATTAACAATATAAAATTATGATTTAGATTAACTTGGTATTATATATAAGGACTCAAATCCTGGACAGAGAAATTATACCTCTATTATGAAAAAAATATAGATAGAACCATGATGTCATATTCATTATTAGAGACTCCATCTGGGATGAAATTGTGACATCCCAAACCAGGTGCTACGAAACAATTCCCCAAGATGGTGGGTCACATGGATTGAAGAGCACCTCCCTCTAAGTCAGATTCTTATAACTATCATCAATGGTCTATGGTGGAAGAGTGGGGATACTATACAATCATGATTAGAGTAGAATAACATTTAAATAAATAGGAAAAGGGTGAAAACATACTAAATTGAAACTAAGACTACATAAGGTAACCCATCAGATGATAATAGAAAATAATACATCACTTTTAGCATCATGTTTCAAATAATAAATGTCCCAATGTCCAGTACCTATCAAAAAGAAATAAGAAGACATTAAACTATGCATGCAATAACATAAATGTATCAAAAGAACAAGAAGGGGAAAAATACTTCTGATATAGAATCAAGAATCATAGAAAGGTCCTCTGATTACATAGTCACTTGATGTAATCATTAATGTGTCAAAAACTAGGTGATTTACCATTCCCAACATCTACCCACATATTCTGATCTGGTTTTATTTGTGGCCCATAACTGGTGTGGGAAAAAATCAGTAGGCCACCTCCAATAGATTATATTAATAACCAATACTTTCATATAATTTCTTGTTTGTGTAGATATAGTAATCGTATAATTTGATAAAAACAATAATGGAGGTCAAATCTGGTTTCTAAGGGAGAATAGGGTGAAACTATATACTTTGACCGATGATGGAAAATAATAGAACATTTTACCACATATATAATATATATCGTCTATATACATAGTGATTCCTAAATCCACATCTATGGAAACTTCTTTAACACATGAGCAAAGGAATACCTCAAGCATACATGGGAATTATCATGATTAATTTGCGTCTCAAGGAATCCCAAACTGAGTCTCATAATAGTAGGGTCATCATGCCCATATATAATAATATTATGGAAATCATTCTTGTATATCTTATTAGTATGGACTTCATGAACGTATATCATATCAGTAAGGTTTCCATGACCATTCATCATAATTCATATGGTTCATCATTCCGATTTATCATAATTCATAATGGTCTCCATGTTCAATTATCTTAATATATAATGGTCATCATGCATAAGTGTAAAAAATTTTATAGATTCCATATCCATGTATCATAATATAGGGACACCATGTTCGAGTATTAAAATATAGTGACACCATGCCTTGGTATAATAAAAGTAGTTTCACAATGCAGGTATGCCACGACTATAAGGGAAACCATGCCAATATATCATATTAATTGGGTAACCATATACGTATTAATTGATGTAAGGAATTCCGTGCCCATATAATAGAATAGTATAATGGGTCTGTGGAATTTGGATGAAATAATAGAAATTTTTTTATTTTCATTTATCATTAAGATGGGTGTAATCATTATCCTAATTAATCAATTGATATGGTCATACCACAAAATTCTATTTCAATTCATTAATATTACTCTCACATAGTAGACACAAAAAATCCATATAGTTCATGATTTTTTCATTTAAGAGATTATATTATCAATGGAAAAAACATATGAATAGTTAAACAGGATGATACATATTATAGGGTCCTATCCCAACTAGAATAATGTAATGATAGATAACATCTATCAAAGATGTTATATTAAACATGATTCATGATTTATAAATGAAATTAATGGGTAATACGATGTGCTACATCATTACATTTCGTATAAAACATCAAGATATGATAGATAAATTCTATAACACCTAAAATTCATATATAGATAAACACTCATTCATTAGTGGCCTCTGTTTCAGTCCATATCAGAAGAAAATGAAAAATATATGAACACTATAAAATTGGTCCTATTATTATGCACCAAAAAACATCATTGATAAGAGGAAGAATGATTAAATGAACCTAAGGAGTGGATAGATTACAAATAGGAATTCAACAAGGAGAATTTAAGTATAATTAGAGTGTAGAGGGAAGAATAGTACAAGATCCTAAGTGATGCATGAGGATTTTCAATGTGAGGAAAGGATGGACTTTTCCACCTGAAATAATACTGAAAGATGAGGTTTAAACATATAATAACTTAAGTTAATAATGTCCAATTTCATCCACTTATAGGGGTCACATGGTTTGACCACACAGTTCTCCAAATATTCTAATAATTATGCATAGTGAATTTTCCAAAGAGGGATCCCACATGGTTCATTTGCATAGTCTGGGAAATGGTGTGCAATCCATCCTATTCAACTCGATTATAAACTAATTTTTTTATAGTTGTGTGGCCTAGGTCACATGGAAGTTAAAATCTAGGTGTCCCACATTTTCTCATTGAAAACCTGGTATGGTCATGAAAACCCATCCAGACTAGGATGAATAGTTTTTACTATCCATGTGGCCCAACTGTTGCATCGACCAATAAGGGTTCTCAGATAAAAAAGTAACGTACACCCTTTTTCCCACCATAGACTAATGCGTAATTAATATAATGTGAAATCCAATGAATTAAACTAAAATTTATAGGATTTTTACCATATATTATGGCTGAGATCATATTGTCTTCCCCCTTTAAATTAACTTTTAAATGAGTTACACTTCCAAGAATGGAAAAACCTCATATGAGAATAAATCCTACCACTAAGAAAGTATGTTGCACTCCTGCTACTAAATCTCATCCTATACATGGTAATGCTATCATAACACCCTCACTAAAGAGATATACTGGGCTCCAAGAGTTTTCATGCTGTAATCAATAATGAATATGGGATAATCCTCAAAATATTAATTTACATATATTTTAACTTCTTCGGTATCTATATTATGTGACTGGTCAATATTGTATTGGTGATTCTATGAAATTTGGAATATGTAGTTCATGTAATTGTTCCTATGAGTTAATAAAAACTGATAGGCTATAAGACCAACACTATCTTAATCTCAAAATTCGCAAAACAGCGAGGCAAAATCTTCCCTTTCCTTTATTTACATCTACAACCTTGTCTATTTGAAACTGAAAAGAATACATTATATTTGACCTCAAACTAAAGAGGTTATAGATAGTGCTCCTAATATTATTTATGTCTATAATAAGAATTAGAAATATGTCTTCTGACCAAATGTACCAGCTCCAAATTCTCTTGTATAAGATGATGAAAAAGTATCACTACCTCACCTAACATGATCCAATGTGGAGGTGAATGTATTAGCTAGCCAAATATTTATTCATAGGGAACCATCTTATTTTCATTAAAAAAATATTATTATTAATGTAATTCATTAATATAGGATTATGTTTCTCCAAAGAACCCCTAAAATCAAGGATCCATGCTCATAGACTGTTCTCTTGTACATCTATTGTCCGTTCTGACTACCCATTTGTTTGAGGGTGAAGATAAGTGCTCAGAAGAACCTCGGTACACAATGATATTTGTAACCCCTACATGAACATCGATATGAAATGAGAATCCCTATCTCAAACGATAGTATGATAAACCCCATGTAGCCTTATTGTTTTGTAGAAATATATTATTCTCATCTCATCAATTGAGGAATTATAATTGAAATGAAGGAAGTGGGATACCATCATAAGTCGATCCATGAATACCACAAATACATCACTACCTTGGGATTACCTTGGTAAACCAATCAAAAAATATATCATGATGTACTCCCTTTTCAATTTTGGGACCTATAAAGGCTTTAACAAGACAACAAGACATGGGTGTCCCATCATAATCTACCTAGAGGAGGAACACCAAGTAAAAAACCACATGGAATAACCTTTAATCCCTTACCACTAATACTAATGGTGAATATCATGACACAACATGGGGATACATGATTTCACTATGCACTGAGAACCAAGATATTCTTGAATCAAGTCCTCTCTCAAGTTTATTGAAACTGAAACACTCCCATGTATATGCACGAGGTTTTCATCATCAATAGTCTAATACAGAGGTCAGTCCCCTACATAAATACTCTCCCATAGGAAGAAGCCTTCATGGTATGAGAACATCCTTCTTTTTACCCTTCCCAGGAGTGAAGAGGTAAATGATATGGATATAATAAAAGAGTTCTCTTAAATATCTTCCATATTTACATACATTTCCAAAAGGTCCACTGATTTCCATTCATCACTGAATTTTAGAATGGATTGTGTTTGGGTAATATGACTCTGCACATTAGATACCTCATTTCCCTATCTAGCCATATAGGATAAGTCAAATTTAGAATAATGAAGGTATTCAACCCATATTCAATATTTGATATTCAAATAATGTTTTGTAAAGATATATTTGAGGCACTTATACTCTGTATACACTAGAAATAACTCACCCATCATATAATAGAGCCAATAGTGTAAGGCATGAACAACTACCTCAAGCTCGAGTTCATTAATCAGGTAATTATGTCCATGAATTATAAACTTTTGAGACTCATATGGAATGAATTTATCCTCTGACATCAATAGTAAACCTAGACTAATTGATGATGCATCACATAACTGTAAATAGATTTTTCCCGGAATTAGATGAATCAAGACAATTTTGAAGTTTTTTATTTATTTTATCTCCATAATAGACTTCTCACAAGATTTATGAAAATAAAGACATCACACCCTTCTTTGTAAAATTGGTATGTGGTTTTATAAGGTTTTATAAGTCTTTTATTTCTACCATATAGTGTCGAGTATTCCCCAATAAACTACATATATCCAAATCATTCAAAGGATGATCACAAGTTACTACACCACTGATCTTCTATAGATCAACTGACACAATTAATTCTGAGATAGAGGAACTATGAAGTGAACCATCTCATTCCATATGTTTCACATCATGTGCTTTTTATATAATATATTCTCCTTCAATTTAATTATAATTATATTAAGATATTTTTAATGGCCTCTTTGAGTATGCGAATACACCCAAATTATCCCCACAATAAAAATATAAAAGATTTCATGTAAGGTTGGAAAACCCTATTCATAAAATACATGAAAATGGAAGGCGCATTCATGAGACCGAAGTGCATATCCCGATCCTCATAGAAACGGTACCTACTATGTAAATTCAGAGATAGTTGTTCAAAATACATAAAAAGAAAATTTTGGAATCCTATGTTAAAATAAATCTTTTAGAACACTCTAGCTCCTCTGATCCAGTCAAATTGGTCATTTATATAAGGAGAAGTATATTGGTTATTTACAAAAAGATGATTCATCTTGAGATTATCCACAATAATCAAGAGGGTTACATCCACCTTCTTAGGGAGAAGAACTTGTGAAAAAATTTGGAGAGTAAATTGGATGTATAAAACCCTTTTATTCCAAATCATATAGCTTCCTTTTATGATCTTTCACCTCATTAGTATCCATCTAATAAGGTAGAATGGTTACTATTGTGTCACCTAGAATTATATTGATCGTACATTCTAAATATCTCTCAATAAGTAGTCCAAATAAGTCATTAGGGAATAAATTCCATAATGGGTCTATAACACGAGGGTAATCAACATAATGTAACCATTTATCATTTATATAGAGGCTAAAAATATAGGTGGTAACTCCACTAAGACCAAAATTCTCTTGTCCTACTCTACTTCTATGGACATCACTTTCACCCTTTTAAAGATAACTACCTCCTTATGGTGATGTAAATAATACCATATTTGGATATTAATTCACATTGGTGTGATATGGGATGAGACTATCTATCATGATAATCAGGTCAAATCCCTCTATCTCATCGATGAAGAGGTCCCATATGAAACGATGGCTGGAAAGCTCAAGGAGGAATTCCTTACACTAGAACATAATCTCTATCCAAATTTCCAAAGGGGTGTCATGTTTCGTCACACCACCTAAGTACTTAACTTGAATCCTATGGAATCCCACAATAGTGATTGAGATAATGGATTTTGAATCACTTGTGTCGAATAAGACAAACATAATAGTAGAGACTACTAGAATATTACCAAAAACATTATATAGACCAAATCCTTTCTACTATGGTATAAGCTACACAGAATAAATCTAGCATTATCCGTATCCCTAGGATGCCACCTGACTATATATAGATGGTCCATTCAGTTGTCACTATGTATCAAAATCTTGGCTACCTCAACCACAACCTCATCTTTTATAGATATGTCTACTAGTACTCTAGATACCTACATAGTGAGGTCATCCCCATCCCACTAAAGAAGGTAAATAGGATATATATCATCTCCCTGTAGTCATAGATTGGTTAATCCATCAAAAATGATATAAGTGGACCAAATTTCTATAGCCTCTGCACTCAATGGGGTTCTTGGGACACTGTCTATTCTTATGATTTTGCTTTCAACATTATTGAAAAACCACATAACTATAAGTGGTTGTCATCTGGTTTCTTATCCTCTAACATGTAGTCTTAGAGTGTCGATTCTAAATGCTAGTTGAACCACATCCTTATCTCTATTCTCAACCACCATGTCCCACCACATTAGCTTCTCTCATGTTTCACTCAATGATGATATCCTGATTTACTATATCATAAACTATAATAAATAGGAAAATTTCATGCTAATATAAAATATGATACATAATATCCTCCTCAAATAATCTATTTTCCCAATCTCATCCCTAGTATAGGTATGTGAAAATAATTGAATCTTAGTAAAATAATTCGAGTAGTCTATAATGGTAAAAGAAACCTACTACAAGTTTATGAAATCCCAATAATGATCTTCCCTTAGGGTGTTTGGGAATAAATAGTCATACAATCTATATTGTTAATCCTCTAAATTGATCCATAGTACAAACCTTCATGGTTCAAAATATCCCACCAACATTTGGAGGATCCACAATGAATATACGTAGCGAGCTTCACTATCCTATTGAGAGGTGTATCTTAGTGATTAATGATGCGTAAAACTATTTCAAGATATAGATATTTTAACATGAGGTCCACCATCCCTAAAAACATTTGGTGAATGTTACATCTAAAAATCCTAAATCAATTGATCAATAGATGGATAAGGTCACCCAACACCCATTATAGTCTTCATAAGACATAGAAACTCCCTCCAAAATCAGACATAATCACCCACACCGGGGAAACTCGAGGGTCTAAACATGTAAATATTGGATGTTTCACTGGAGTCTGAGGGACCACAATATCCAAAGAACGATCATCAGTACCCTATCCCTATAGAAAGATAGGATTTCATGGTGGAATATCTCTAAACATTACATGAAAATGCCTCAGATATGATTTTACAATGGTAACAACATAGACAAAAGAATAGGATAGGTAGAAAACTTTCCTATATAAGAGTCATAACCCTATCCCTACTCATGTAGTTTGGTCTATTTAATGTGAATGATCCCTAATTATAGAAGATGCACTTCATAATTCCCATTTCTATGGTAGCGTATGGTTCATGATATGAGTATTACTATAAAATTAGTAGCATATGAAATGTAAATTGCATGATATTGAAGAAAATACATCTTAATTATCAATTATAATACAAATTATTAGAGATTTTTTTTTAAATATTATAATTTTCATTTCTTTAATTATATAATATACCATTTTTCTGATGTATCATTCACAATTTATACAATTACATTCATTATAATAATCAATTGGTAGTCCAATTATGTATATCCAACACTTCACATTCAATATGAAAATATAACAGGAAATATGAGATGCTATGAAAATATGAATTATAATTCACAATCTATATAGGTTCATGAACTATTTATTTTAAAAATTATATTTGTGTATTTCAAATCAAGTAATTTTTCAATATAGTTATCCACAGTTACATAACCCAAACATTTTATGATTTTCTAGTAATGATTCCACCATAAAACAATATGTGAATACACTATTTAGTTTGATGTTGGCACATTAATAACCATGTGAAAAATATATATTTTCCTGTAAAATGATAGTTATAAAACAAGTGTATCACTCAATGGACATACATCAAGTATGATACAACCTGAAAATGAAACCAATATGTCATGGAATAATGCATGCAATATTAGTCCTATAAGTGCCTAAAGTGATTCATGATCAATGATTCCATTCGATATCAGGCCAATGATAAAATATAATCCAACATTATAAAAATAATAACACCACATATAATGTGAATCATCCAACTGTGGAATCAAATATACAATAACTTCCACAAACCACAAAATTATACCCCAAACCTGGTAGTTCCCCCCTTTCCCCTTACATTGGGTAGATACTCCAAATAATAGACTCATTTAAATTTTTTGACTACTTTCAGTGTCCTTTATACCGTCCCAAATAGGAA
Source organism: Viscum album (assembly GCA_963277665.1). Lineage (NCBI taxonomy): Eukaryota > Viridiplantae > Streptophyta > Magnoliopsida > Santalales > Viscaceae > Viscum > Viscum album. The sequence goes on along the minus strand of OY728121.1, from coordinate 1,764,017,863 downwards.
GGAGAATACAAGAAACCTCTAATACAACTTTGTGACATCTCAACCCGGGAGAAACTAAATAGTGCCCTGATCCAGTTGGCCACATGGACTCAATCGAACCACCCATACACAAGAGCATTAAAACTAGTAGAAAGGGTATACGATGGTATAATGGTTATACGGTACCCTCTTGATTAGAGTAGAATAATAAATAAATATATAGATAAGTAGTGGATTCATATTAAATGAAAACTACGACAGCATAATGGAATTTCTCATCTGATAATAATAAATATGACATAAAAAGTAACATCTAGTATCATATACAAAATGATGTAATGTAATGTATCTATAAAAAGGAATCAGGAAGTCATGGAAATAGGCATGCCAAAAAATTATATGTATAAAATTTCAAAAGACCAGAAAACTATCTCCAACCACATCACAAGCTAGGACTCGATCATGTTCATTCCCACTCCCATTCTATAAACAATGAAACCTAAAAAAGTTGGTTCTTTCACCCATTATCTACCTATATCTCCATAAGTTTACTAGGTACCATTGGTTTCCAAGATATAGTGTCACATAATCTCTGTAGGCCTCCTCCAATGGTGATTATAAATAACCACTCACTACACCAAAAATGTGCAGTTTATAGTTATAAGAATGGTAAAAAATTAAAAAAACATTATAAGATGTCGGATATGGTGTCTAAGGTATATTAGGTTGATAGTACATTCCTTGGACCATGCCGGATAATCCTTGAACATGTAACCAAATTTATACATATATATAGTCATTATACTTAGTGACTTCAATAAGAATATTCATAGATTCTTCAATTATTCACGATTGATGTGTAACTCAAGAATCCATTGGTAGTTGAATGAGTAACTCAATTTTCATAAAAGGCCATTCCTAGTGTCATAATAATACAGTCATCATTATATTATATAAAAAATTTCGATTTTATGCTCATATATCATAATAGTTGGGACATTATACCCATATATCTTATCAGTAGTGGTATCGATGATGATTCGTCATAACTGATAAGGCTCATCATACCCATTTTTCATAATTTTTCAGGGTCTCCATGCCCATTTATAATTAGCTTTAAGGGTCTCCATTAAAAATTATAACATATATAAGGTATTTTTTGCCCATGTATCACAATATAGGGATTCTATTCTTCAGTTTTACAATATTGGGACTCCATTATCATGTCTTATTTATATAGGGAATCCTTTCCCATATGTCACATATGTAAGGGGATCCATTCTATTATATTATATATGTAGGGTATCGATGCCTATATTTTAAAGGTGTAATGAACTTCATGCATGTATAAAAAATATTATAAGGGTTCTATAACTATAAGATGATGTAATAGATAATTATTAGTTCACATTCATTTCTATCTAAATAGGGTGTAACCATTATCCTAAATAATAATGTAAGTCAGTCCCATATCACAATGATATCTCCATTCAGTAATAATACTCTTACACATGAGACATACCTAATCCTTTTATAAGAAGGTTCTTACAATTAAGAATTTATATTTACAAATGTAAAACCAGGGGCACACCTCTGGGGTTGTAAATATATGACAGGTATTATTAGAAAATGATTAAAGGAATGATAGGTTATATTTATCAACTATATTGAAATAAACATGATTCATTTGTATAATAATGAAATTCATAGATAATACAATGTATAAAAACATAGTATATATTATAATTCATGAATACATAAAAGATATATTCTAGAACATCTACATTATGGATGTGGAGGAATATATATCTGGTATTAGCCTCAGGATTGGACCAGATAAGGAGAAAAAACTAATACATATGAAAACCCTAAAAATATGGAATATTACCTCATAAGAAATATAATGTTTTTATGAAAAATAAATATGAATGTAATATATGGAGTGGAGATCAGACTGAGAGGAATCCAAAAAGATGGAAATATGTTGAACCATAGTAAGGATGTATAATTTATCCAACAACCTAGGTTATTCATAGACATGATCAATGTGAGAAAACGTGGCGGTTTTCTATAGCATATAATAATAAAATAAAAGGTTTAAACATATAACCCTATCAGGTAAAAAGGGTAATTTTTATAAACTTATTGGGGTTACACATTTTTTCTGTATGTTTTTCTAAACTGTGTGCCAATCGTGATCCATGCAATTTCCAATGTGGTATGTCACACAGTTCTTGCTGAAGGTTTTTGAAACCATAAAAAACATTATATATAGTTTTAAAAAACTATATCTAACATTCATGGTCATACATCAGGGATTTTATAGTTAGGGAAAACCATATAGCCCACTTCTTCTAACTAAATCCCCCCCATATTTAGTAAAATCTATACATACTGGGCTGTACAATTTAAATTAACCATGTCATCCAAATTATCCTTTAACAATCCCAAGATCTGAGCTCTAATCAATCCCCAACCACCATCATTTAATCAATAACCTTACTTGGAATTCATATTCAGTGAAAAAAGTAATTGAATAAAAATTCATAGGATCAATTCATCATTGAAAACATGGTTTCTTACAGTCTTAACCCAGCAAAGGAAATATATCTTGAGATTACCTTAAAGGATTGTTGGGAAAACATCTATGAATAACTCCATCCACTAAACATGTATGTTGTTCTCCGACTCCCATGTCTCATTCTATACATGGTAGTACTACCCTTGCACCTTCACTTACGGGATAGAAATTCCTCATATATCGTTTGTTCTTTGATAAATGATGCTAATGGTATAAACCTAAAAATAAGCATCAAAATATAATTAATCATGTTTCGGATCAATATAATGAGACAGGTCAACATGAAAATTAATTTTCTATGAAATATGAAGATATTGTGAATGGAATGATACCTCTATGGTAATAGAAACTGACATTATTCTTCCATAACTTTATCCTAGATATTAGAGTAATAAAAAAATTGGTGATAAATTCACTTTTCCTTATATCTGTCTACACCCAGTTCTAGGGTATAGTCCCACAAATACACAATCCATTACATCTAACACTAAGGTTTGTCGATGATAGTCTTTATAAAATTTATATTTGGACTATGTAATGAAAATATTTTTGTTGATCGACTACACCTTCTCTGAAAAATTCTGATTGAGATGAGGACCTAGTACCATATCCTCCCCTACGTGTATACATCAAATAAGGGAAGATCCTATCCCACTATATAAGGCCTCATAGAGAACCTCCAAAATTTTTCCTATCATATATTATTTTAGGAAAACATGATCAGGGGTATATTATTCTATCCTGAACCCTCGAAATAAAATATTCATGATTATAAATTTTCCTCCAAAACCTATATTTCACATTCTGACATTCCATTGACCTAAGGGTGAAATGATTTTATTAGACACACTTGTTCACCCTATTCTCTCTGTATCCTCTTTACTTAAAATTATAAAAAATAACTCCCCTTTGAGAAATTGTATGAGGGACCCCGTGTTGGTGTATAATTTCCCGAATATACAGTCCCCCTATGTTATCAATGGAGGGAGTATCTTGGATAAAAATTAATTGGGAATCATTTATCATTTGATCAAAAATAACAAAAACCTTATTGCTACATTGACATTAATTTAGTAAAATAGTCAAAAAATTCATCTTAAAGGCATCCCATTTCACTTCCTCGACCTATAACGACTATAAAAATCATGTATGCCACTAGTCTTATATGTTAATTTTTTTTACCAATTATAAAACCACTATTTTTTTGTTTCATCCATAGACACTAATACTAAATGATAATATCACTATATATATTGGAGATACATGGTTTAACTACCCACTAAGAATCATCAAGTTATAAAATTATCTCCTTAATCATGTTTGTTGAAACCCAAATATTCACACGTATAAATAATATATTTTCTTCATTAATAGGATAACACATAGGTGGGTCCTCATAATAAGTACTCTCCCATCAGACCAAACCCTTAGGTTTTGAGAACTGCCTTTTGGTCACCCTATCTAGGTGTGAAGAGGCATCTTCTGAGGTTATATGAAAATAATTTTAATCACTATTTTGAAATTCTATATGAATATTAGATATAAGGTATATACATTTTACTTCATCACTTTATTCCCGAACAACATGTTCTAGAGTTTTCAATATAGTAAATTAGTTATCATATTCCATTTTCTAGGGTTACTGGCATGTTAAATGTTATATTTATAATAATATTCGACCCATATTCAATTTATTCCTTTATTGTCACATTGTGTAATGTTATGTTTAATGTATTTATTGTGATTATACACCACAATTTCCCATCCCATTGAAAATTCATCAAAAAACTCAATGCCTAAAAGAGTGATGCAATGTCAAGGTACTAAATTAGGTAATTATGCTTATGAGTTATCATCTTGCAAGACCTATATACAATGAATAAATATTTCCAAGAAAATTCTACACCAATTCCAATTCATAATGAATCATGGAAAACTGTATATCATATACTAGGTCCTAGTATAATCATAACATGTTATGAAGTGTGTCTACTTTTTAGAACCTAAATGGCATTCATGATTTCATTAGACTAGAGGATAATCACACCCTTCATAGTCAAATCAGTCATAGGTGGAACAGGGATTTTTAAGTCATGTATCAATCGTTTAAAATATCTATTTATCCCCATGAATTTACATATATGAAAAAATTTCCCAGGATGCTCACAAGTCACTACAACACTTTCTTTATTTGTGTTAACAGATACTCTTAATTCCAAGATAACAGGACCCATGATGTGATCCATGTCTTTCTTGAGGTGTCAAATCATAAGAATAAAATACAATGGATGATCCCTAAATTTAATAGGAATGATCTCAGGGAGTTGGACCTATTCTTTTAGAGTGTGACAATAAACCAACCTGTCATCCACAAAAACAGCAACAATTGATTCTAAGTAGGGGTGGAAAAAACTATTCATAAAATATTTGACAATGACAAGTGCATTTGCGAGGGATAAAAATATAACTAGATACTAATATGAAATTTATTGAATACAGAATGTTGTACATAGTATTTTAAAATGTCTAACATTTACATGCTGATAGGTAGGTGAAAAATGGATGGCAAAGAACACTCTATTGCTCTTAAGTTATCCAAAGAGGACATCAACATGAGTCAAAGGATACCCTATAATGGTAGAAGTCCCCATAGGATTTATCGGGGACTGACTACTCCATCTTAAGGATGAAATTGATCCCAACCATCTTCAAGGAGAATAAGTTCCATATAAAAATATCACTACCAACCTCAGGGTGGGATTCCTTGTACCGATGCACACTCTCTAATTGACTACCCAAATGGGGGTCAAGTGTCATCATGAAACATATGTACTCAATATAAAGACTAATTATTTTCACAATATCTATATATATAAAGGAATATGAATCACCCATATCTAATAAGGAAGAAAAAATGGTAGAGGCTTCTACAATAGTACCATAAAAAAATGGGAGACATGGACCCTTATACTCATGTATAGACTGTAATTAATATTTTTTTCTTGAAATATGGAATTTTTATATGAAATAACTACCATGGGAGGATATTCTATACCAGTTTAACGAATTTGAACCATTGATTCCCTGACAACAACCTCCTCATCTATGAGTGTCACCCATAGTACTCTAGTAACCTTTATCGAGAGGTGTTCCTAATCCTAATCTTGATGGAATTGCTGATATGTATCCCCCCATGGATGAGATTGGAATGTCTTAAAAACAAATTAACGATACCTTCTCCTTCTATAGACTTGAAACAAAATACGGACTCTAGATACAATGTATTCTTATCCCCTACCTGCTGAAATTGGGGAAAAAACACATACCGATTACTGGTCATCGTCTGACTACCACTTCTCTTGGATGCAGCCTCAAAGCATTTCTTTTTACCAAAGGTTGTACCACTTACCAATATTGCTTCTAAACTTCCATATCCTAAAATGATAGATTTTAGTGGGTTTCTGTTTGTGATGAGATGATGTTCTACTATATCTGTCATGGTAGTAAACCGAAAAAGGTCACCTATGATTCAATATAAAGCTTATGACCACCATCAAACTGTCTCACTTTCACCGGATCATCAATAGTATAATAGATTCAATGAACTCAAGATCCATAAAAATAGACGAGTTTCCCAAGATAGGTTATGAACGATACTATAGAATTATAAAATCCCTATAATGATCATCTCTTAGGGAATCATGGATTCTATAGTCATAAAAACATGATTGAAAATGCCTCTAAATAACTTCCCAATAATGACCTTCCTAGTTCATAATATTCCATCAATGTTTGGATGATCCTTAGAGAATGTATGTAACATTATTTAATCTCATATAAAGAGGTGTCTCTAGGTTCTCAATGAAAGATAAATCTATCTCAATCCACATCTATGTAGCCTGGGGCCACCATCCATAGAAAATATAGGTGCTTTCTACTTCTAAAACTCCCAGGTAAAATATTCCATATAAGGGGATGTTTGGGGAGCTACCTATATAGTCATCATAAGATGTAAACTCTATCCTCTAAATTGGAAATGACATCCTTCTTCAAGAGAAATATGATTTTCCATTAGAATCACTACTAGAGGTACCACATGTGTCTTAGGTACCACCTCCTCTAGATAATGGTCATCACCACCCACCATGTGTATGACATGAGTATATCATAGTGGAATAACACTATAATTTACACATACATGCATCAAATAGGATATCACAAATATAATATCCCATATTCTAGAATATGATTGGTTAGAGCCATTCCTATATTATAGTCATACCTATCATCCTTCTCCTAAGGTCATGTCTATCTAATAAGAGTGATCAAGATGACCATGAGACACATTGAATATTATCCAGTACTAAGGTCAGCTCTAGGTCATGGTCGTTCTTTTACCATAAAATTCCTATTATATAAACTATTAATTCCATTTTATAGAGTAGTAACAAATTAATTTTCAATTTTATTTCCCATATAACAATGAGAATATTATAAATTAGATATTTTTTCATTTATTTGACTACATAATATATCACATATTTGAAGTACCATTTCCAATTTAATCAAGTACAAGATTTATAAAATGAAATTTTTAGTTCATTTAACTTCTTACCACACTTTAAATTCCATAGTAGAATGTAAAAAGTAATATGACATGACTCAGATATATTAATAGTTAGTCTTAATCTATATATGAAAAATCACTCTTTAAAGTACCAATGAATTTCATGTATATAAAATAAAAAATTCATTCTGTGTGACCTCAGTTACGTAACCCAAATATATAATAATTTTCTATTTATTATTCCATAACCAAAAAATATAACGAATAAAAGGTCTATAAAAAACATAACAGATTATTAAATAATCTCCTTTTCCTAGAAAAAATGTATGTTACATAATAGGTATATCACTCCAGCGAAATTAATCAGGTATCATTAATATTAAAATATTAAACGTTCATGGAATTATATAATTCTTCAAACATTATTTAGGTAAGGTGACTAAATTGATGTATTATAAATTCTTTTAGTTGTATCCATAAAAGTGTAAAATATAATCCAACATCATAATTAAAAGAAAATCACATATCTTACTAATTACACAACAATGGAGTCAAATCAACTATAACTAGCATGAATCATAACATCATATCCCATCCTATGAAATTTGGTATTTTCCTCTTATGTGGGTTAGATAATCCATGGAATTAACACACTGAAAAATTATAACTAGACCAATAATACTTTTCATAATACCGTATAGTATGTAAACGAAAATAAAAAATTGATAAAACATTCAAAAGTCCCCCCTATTGATCCGCTAAATGGTTCCTCGAGTTGGTGGGACACATTTTCTTATGAGATCATCCTCATATTCCATAGCCCACTGACTAGTAGTAAGGGTCTCTAGTCATACTATTGGAAGACTAAACTCTCATGATCAGAGAAGAATAATGGTGAATTAAATATGTAAATAGTTAGATAATAAAAAATGGATACTAATACAATGAAAGAAAATCACTCAGATGAAAATAATAAAGAGTCTATAAAATGTAACATCCGGTGTGATATAAAAATGTTTTAATTTCATATTTATATTAAAAGGGAATATTTAGACATGGTTGAATACATGAAATTAAATACATGTATTAGAAGAATAAAAAGACCAAAAAATATATCCAAAAATATCATGATTCATTGATAGATCCAATGATTCTTCACTCCCATAATTTAATAACAAAATATCAAAAAATTGGTTCTTTCCCCAATACCTACATGAATTCTCAAAGTATCCCTAGGCACCATTGGCTTTCCAGATTGGGTGTGAGATAAAATCAGTAGGACACTTACATTGGTGTATGAAAATACATAGTCAATGTAGAAAAAATGATTAGATTGAAAATTCAATAATGGTAAGTAGTATTAAAATATATAAATGGTATAAATATGGTTCATTAAGGACATTAGGATGACAATACATGTTTCATCCCATACTGGGTTATTCATGAATAATTATCAATATTTATATATATATATCATTATTATACATAGTGATTTATAAAACCATATATATGGAAACTACATCTAGACATGAATCGAGGTCTAACATAGGAATCCATGGGTTGTAGCTTGAGTCATTCAAGTGTATGGGGACAACATGCCTAGTCTCATAACATCATGTTTGTTTTGAAGGTATTCTATAATAGTAGATACTTAATGACCATATATAATAATTTTAGGGACGTTATGCCCATATATCATATCTATAGGGTATCCTTGCACATTCATCATAAATCATAATGGTCTTCATTCTTGTTAATCATAATTTACTTGGGCCACCATGCCCATTTATCAAAAGATAGAAGGGTCACCATGACCTTGTTTCAAAGATGTTTGAGACTCCTTACCCATGTTTTATAATATAGGGACACCATTCCAATGTTTCAAAATATAGTGATACCATGCCCATGTCTAATAAAATTATGTTCTCCATGACTATATCTCACAAGTGTAAGGGACTTCTTCCCTATATATTATATCAAGTGGGTAGACATACTAGTGTTTTATGAGTGTAAGGTATTCCATTCCCATATAAAAAATTTGATATGGGGTCTATTTCTTTATGAGGAACCACTATATAATTCTTATTTCATTTTTATTACTCTTTTAATAAGGGTGTAACAATTATACTACTTATGAAAGAGATGTAATCATAAAATACACTTATATTTGAATTCATTAATAATCTTTTTTGTTAGAAGAACATCCAAATCTGCATAGATTATAATTTTTTCAATTATAAATTTATATTAACAAAGTAAAATCCATGGTCACACCTAGAATGGTGGAATCATATAACAAGATCATATCCCAACATGAGTAGAGAAATACTAGGATATATCTATAAAGGGTATTGAATTAGTCATGATTCATCTATATTTTATGTAAAAACATGGAGAATTTGGCCAGTGACATCATGAAACAAAATATAATGTGTCCAAACTTGAGGGATAAATACTAGACCACTGTCTATATACTTGTGAAGTAACACTCATCAATTACATGCCTCTAATTTGGTCTTTATAGGATGATACTGAAAAAATATAATAAATCCTTAAAAATAGGTTGTATGAGCTCATAGAATAATAACATTGTTGATAGGAAGAACAACAAAGAAAGAAACTTGAGGAGCTGATATCATAGCTATTGGAATACAATGAGATAATCATATGTTGAATTAGAGTCTAAAAGGGATGAATTTTCCAAGAGCCTAGTTTATGGTTGAGGATAGTCAATAAGGGAAAATGAGGGCTATTTCTAGTTGAAATAAAATTTATATAAGAGTTCTAAGTATATAATACTGAAAGGAATAAATGTTCATTTTTTTACAACATAAATTGGCCTTAGGGGTTGGATGTAATTTTGAAAAAAAAACATGTTTCAAAATGTTTCCATGATCTATCCAAATACAAAGATATCATGGGTTATCTGAATGGTATGGTAAATCCATTAAAACCATTGATATTTAGACCTATTAAAACCATTAGCATATTTTCATGGTAAAATGGAATATGCTGTATGGTTTGGAAAAATTGTAAAGCCTAGTTTTCTTCACAGGACACACTTTTGGATTAAGAGAAACCTTGCTGGCTAGGCCACAACATTTCCACAAACTATAACAACCCAAACATTTTATAAATAAATTTACCCCTATAATTTCATTAACATAATTATTATATATAATTTAAATGGAAAATTGAACTTATATGGTTTCATTATATATGATTGGATTTAAGATACCATTATGTATCATTACCACTGATAATATATCCATTGGAAAATTATCTTATCATTAATATAAATATAGGGTTTTGATAAATCCAATTTATATATAAAATGTTATTAATGGCCTCAAGTAGTAGGATCATACTCTAGGAATCCCATCTATTATAGAATCTGATAGAGATAACATTACTTGGTTTTTCCCTTGACGCAGAAAAATATGAGATCCAAAAACTGAAAAAATGAGAAAAACCATTTACGAGAGATGTTCAAGCTCATCAAGATCATGAATCAAATAATGTACAAAAAACCACCCCTTGAAAATCTCACTATCTAGCGGTAAGAACCCGGATCTTCATTTTAGGTATGTCCTTCATTTTTCTAGAGTTTTTGAGAAAGGAGGTGTTTCTGGAAAATTTTGAAGTACACACCATGTACATTGTAAGTACATGTCGTGTACTCTCTTGCCGCACCAGACTGTGTGCTGGCCACATCCGGGCAACACACACGGTGTGTAGGGGTGATGTGGAGGCCGCTTAAAGTGGAGTATGGAAAAGTAGAGTACACACCATGTACTCAATAAGTACACGCCATGTATTTTTTTTCATTAAACAGACCGTGGTCGCGCCTAATCTCCAGAACGGACTTATTCTTGGTTTCGTTTGGCCGAGAGCTCCCATATGGCCATGATTCTTCTATGAGCCCCTAAAATTCCGTCCGATCTCCATTTCAGCCGCCTTTAATTGCGTTGGAACCGCAGTGGTGAGTTCTTCCTTCTCCATGAGCCTTGTTTTCCAATTCCTCCTCTTTCTCAAGATATCGTGGGTTGATAATTTTGGACATTTTATCAGATCTTTGATGTTCTAAGGATAATCAAGCCTTGTGGTTCAAGTATATCGATCTCTTAGGATTGAGGTAGGTGGTTTGTGTTTTTCTGTAGGAAGTGTTTGAATAATTTTTGCAATTCCACAAATTCCCTTAAACGGGGTATTGTGTGTGTTTCCTATTTTTTCCTTGTTGTTTCCTACTTTGCTTGATTTATTTAGTAGAGGTAAATTCTTGTGAATAGATTAATTTTTACTGTGCTCTGGATGTTTTTCCATGCATTTTTTTCCTGTTAGGAATTTTTCCACTTGCCATGCTTAGTAGTAGGATAGAAGAACTGTTGTACTGTTATACAGTTGTGCCTTAGAATGATAGCCAAGTAGTTCTTGAGGTTTACCTGGGGCGATACACGTGCTATGCATGTTTGTTTTACACAGGTCTGAGAGAAGCTAGTGTAGTGGACCATAGGGAGAATGGACAAAAGGGCTTCTCCAGAGTGTCTTTAATTTATGATGCGAGACCACAAGGGGAATTGACGATGAGTTCTTCCTCAGAGAGTCTGTAGTTCCTTGATGCAGGCCAGAGGGGGAATGAGATGTTGAATGCTACCCCAGAGAGCCTTTAGTAAGATACAAGACTATAGGGGCAATTGAAGGTGATTGCTTCCTCAGAGATTCTATTCTTTAGCTAAACCAGAGGGGTGAGACTGTGTGTGCCTCCCAGAGGGTTGATAGTACTTGTAGGTTGAACCATAGAGGTTAGGCTGTGAGAAATACCCATAGGGTTACCTATTTTTTCTACTTTCTTGAGTGACTGCTTACTTGTTTGTAAATTATATGCTAGTAACTATGGATTGTAGCTATTGTGTGCTTTCATGTTTACTACTTCCTATAGTTTTACTTTCCATTTATTCACTGACTGTTAAGCACATATCTTTGGGTGGTTTCCTACTGGGACCTTGTCTCACACCCTATTTGGGCCATGATTTTGGGCCTAAACAGACTATGTGGTTGCAGGTATAGATAAGGGAAAGCGCACTTCTACTTAAGGTACTTGACTTGCTGTGGAGCTAGAGAGCATGGGACCAAGCTATGGCTTGCGATGCTGAGGAGTTTACCTATTTTCTTTTTCACTTTGGTTTAGTATTTTATTCATCATTGTAACTTGTTTGGATGCTTTCCTAGACATATGCATCATGCATCATTTGTATATATATGTGAGTGTGTGCTCCAGTTGTTTACTATTAGTCTTCTACTATTTATCATTTCTCTTGTATGGATGGTTACAGTTTCTACTGTTTTGTATTTGTTTTTCTTCCACTGTGTACTCTTCCAATGAGGGCATAGTTTTCCCACTATCACACCCAAGGCCCTTACAGCTAGTCGACAACCTCTATCATTTGGGGAAATGCGCTTGAGGCCCTGTGACCAACCGGGTACGGGGCGCCTCTGGGTGGATTCCAGAACCGGGACGTTACAAAGTGGTATCAGAGGAGTTTATTTTCTCTTGATTTACTATTTGGAGCCTTTATCCAGGGAAAGGATGGATTCAGTACTTGGTGTTACGATGTGCTCGGTTGTAGCTAACCCATGAACAAAGAAAAGCCAATCTACCTCGCTTATTATAGTTTTCTGATTTTTCTATGTTACAGTTGATCTGATTTCACCTAGAGTGATTCACAAGTCTTGTTTTGTTATTGTTGTTGATATTGTGGTTCTATTTCTGGCGCAACCCAATGAGATGAGGGTATGCCATCTCATGCATCATATAGGCACTTGTTAGAAATCACATGCCATGCATTTTTGCCACGCCATCTAGGGTGAATTAGCGATTTCATGTTATTGTGATAGACGTTGTGTAGATTATGCATGCTGTTGTGGTAGATGCTTTGATATAATCCCTATAGTTTGATAAAGAGGTTGTTGTATTGTATTTTTCTTAAATGAATGCCAAATTTTGGTTCTTGAGGTGTTATGGGCCCTCTTGAATCGGGAATTGGTGAATTATTGACATGATTTTCCTTATATATGACTTTATTGGATGCCAAGATTTGATTCTTGGGGAGCATGGGCCCTCACAAATCAGAATTTGTCACCTTCATGTTTGTTTTTCAATGTTTTCTGGGCTTTGGTGCAGTTTCAGAGCTACTGTCTGGAAAAACCCAGAATACACGGCGTGTAATTTATATATACACATCGTGTAGTTTTTAAACCATGTGACTGACTATGAAAGAATAAACACCGGTTGTGAAAAATATCTAGGAACACGCCATGTACAATAGGTACATGTTGTGTAGTAGTAAGCTGTGTACCCGAACGTGTCACTAACTGCATGGGTTGGGGAAGCTCATGTCATAAACGCCGTGTTGTGTAAAAACATTTCATGTATCCTTGTCCTCAGTACCCGGCCGTGTCACAGACAACATGAGACGGTGTTATCTCCTTCTATACACACCATGGTTGTTCGGAACATGCCGTGTAAGGGTCAGTCGTGTGCCTGGCCATGTCGCTAACAACACGGGTCATGAAAAATCTTCAAGTACACGCCGTGTTTTTTCGGAACACGCCGTGTAGACTAAGCCGTGTAATCATCCGTGTACCTAAAAACATGGGTTTCCGAACGCTTGTCTAGTACACACCATGTCCTTGGTGAACACGCCGTGTAGTCTAGGGTTAAGAGGGCCGTGTGGGTTAGCCGTGTAAAGAGACTCGGGAAGGGGAATAGAGTTCATGTACACGCCGTGTGTGGGAACAACACGCCGTGTAGTTTTGGGTGTTACACGACCAGAGGTGGTATGGGTACACACCCATGTCTTTGGTATAAGTTTACATGCCATGTAGTTTTTATACACGCCATGTAGTCATGTTTTTTAAAACTCGAGTGTTTCCTTATGCTGTTTCCATTTTGTACTCTTGTGTTCTCAGTCTTTGTTAATCATAATCTAAGTTGTGCTTTGGATCTTTCGGAGCTATGCCTCCGAGACATCTTTCGGTTGTACATCAGTTATATGGTAGTGATCAGACACTAGATATGGCTGATCTAGGACTTCCTGCCGATCCTCCTGTCGTGACAGCCTTGGCACCAGCTCTCATACCAGTTGCAGGCGCTGATGTGCAGTTTAGGGAAGGATTTATGAGGATGATGCATACCTTTCTGGGAGCACTGCTACCATGACTATGGTAGACTTGACCCGATTTTTCCAACAGCAACATCCTCCTACTTTCTTGGGGGAAGGAGGACCAAAGTTTGCAGAGTCATTGGTGGAATTCGTACTGACTATCTTTGAGCATCTGGAAACGCCTCCAGAGAGGCGGGTCAAGCTCACTACCTATGTGCTACGAGACTCTTCCACGAGGTTGTGGGACGTGATCTCATAGGTGGGTTATCAGTAGGTTATGGCTTAGGAGGAGTTCCAGCATGTGTTTTACGACTACTTCTATCTAGAGAGCCTGAGGGCAGACCGAGACCGAGAGTTCATGTGTCTAGAGCAGGGAACTCTTTCTGTTATAGAGTATTCCTCTCGTTTCTCCGAGCTTCATCATTTCACACCCCTCCAGAGGGAAGATGGGTTGTTCATGGAAAGGAAGTTTGAGGATGGTCTCAGGAGAGAGATCCTCTCGTAGGTGAATATCTTCAGGTTGACTTCCATCGCTTCCATCGTCAATCAGGCACTGATTGTGGAGCACAATCTGAGAGACTCTGGAGCTGCGAGCCCAGGAGGTTCTGCTTCCAGAGCTAGTGTTCCTCTAGTTGAAAGCAGGAAGCACCATAGGGAGTCTACTCATGGTGATATGAAGAGGCGGGATACATCTTCAGGTAGCGAGGTAGTATGCTACCAGTGTGGCAGGGCAGGGCACACGAGGCCACAGTGCTAGAGAGACCCATTGGAGTGCCGATCTTGCAGAATGATGGGTCAACTTTAGTGTTTCTTCTAGGTTTTCTCTCCAGTAGCTGGTGAAGGGGGTTCTTCCATGACTCCTCATTCAGGAGTAGCACCACTAGTTTCTCACCAGTCAAGAATTGGAGTTCTTCCAGCCATTCGGGCTGTGGTGGAGGTCGAGGCCGTGGGGCATGCCCGGCTTTTTTCGTGGAGCAGACCTATCAGGAGCAGGATCCCTGACCTTCTACAGTTCGAGGTACGATTTTAGTATCCTTAGTTTTATCTTCATCTCTTTTCGATACTGGTACTACGCATAACTTTATCTCTGTTGCTATCGTGGAGAGCCTTGGGCTCTGTATCTTTTCTTCTGTCGACTTGTTGACACTAGACACACCTTTGGGGACGAGGAAATCTAGTGTACGTCAGTGCAGAGAGTGCCCTCTCGAGGTTGCAGGGTATCGTTTCTAATGAGATCTCTATGTCTTATGGATGACAGTCTATGATGTCATTCTTGGGATGGACTGGTTATTTCCCTTCCAAGAATTCGTCGACTACTATCGCCACAGGGTGAGTTTCATTTCACCAGAGGGTGAATATTTTCTTCATAGAGGCAAGTGGGATGTCCAGGCGAGTAGAGCAGGGCTCAAGCATCATGGGCTAGGAAGGGTTACATCCCAGACTTCTAGTCTTTGTCTAGATGATCAGGGGAATTCACAGTTAGACTTTCCTCCAGTGTTGGATCGTTTCTGGGATGTCTTTCCAGAGGACTTTTCAGGTTTTCCACCGAAGCGTGAGGTAGACTTCTCTATTGAGCTCATGCTAGGAGCAGCACCGGTGTCCATTTCTCAGTATAGGGTGACTACACCTAAGTTGCAGGAGCCCAAGAAGTAGTTGGAGGAGTTGTAGGAAAAGGGGTTCATCCAACCCAGTACTTCTCCTTGGGGTTCGACTGTCCTATTTGCGAAGAAGGCAGACGGTACCCTTAGGCTCTATGTGGATTATTGGAAGCTAAACCATTTAACAGTCAAGAACCGATATCCCTTGCCGAGGATTGATGGCCTCTTTGATCAGCTTCAAGGAGACCGAGTGTTCTCAAAGATCGATTTGAGGTCCGGGTATCATCATTTCCACATTATACCATCAGATACACCTCTAACAGCCTTCAATAGTAGGTATAGTCTCTACGAGTATACGGTTATGCCGTTTGGTCTCAGGAATGTGCCATCAGTTTTCATGGAACTGATGAACCGAGTTTCTATCCTTACTTGGATTCCTTCATCATGGTCTTCATGGATGATATCTTGGTGTACTCTCACACTCGACACGACCATGCTACCCATCTTGAGATCATTCTGAGTACACTGAGAGAGCATCTAATTTATTATAAACTATCTAAGTGCCACTTCTGGATGGATCAGATTCACTTCTTGGGTCACGTCATCTCAGAGGCAGTAGTATCTGTGGACCCAGAGAAAGTGAGAGCTGTAGTTTCCTGGGAGAATCCGGAGAACGTTTTTGAGGTACAGAGTTTTCTAGGGCTGGCTAGATACTACAAACGGTTCACTCAGGACTTTTTATGCCTAGTAGCACCATTGACAGGTCTGAACAAGAAGGGGGAAAAGTTCTTATGGTCCGATTCTTGTGATTCAGACTTTTAGGAGCTGAAGGGAAGGCTGACGTCAACACCGATACTAGTCTTGACAGAGCCAGGAAAGAGCTATACTGTTTTTTGTGATGCTTCATGTATCGGGATGAGCGCTGTGCTTATGCAGGGAGATGGAGTCGTTGCGTACGGGTCTCGACAGTTGAGGCCACATGAGAGGAACTACCCGACACATGATCTGGATTTGGAATCTGTTGTTCATGCCATGCACTTTTGGAGACATTAACTTTTGGGAGAGAACTTTGTGGTTTTCACCGACCATAAGAGTCTCAAGTACATCTTCACTTAGCGTGATCTGAATCTAAGACAATGATGGTGGGTCGATTATCATCAGTATTTTGATTTCAAGTTTGCCTATACGCCGTGAAAGGTAAACACAGTGGAAGATGCGTTGAGAAGGAGAACTCAGATTCCGGCAGTTTAGGAGACCCTTAGTGAGTGGAATATTATGGAACTTTTCTCTGAGATGCATATGGAGGTGCACGACAGACAGGGAAAGAATTTCCTATCTTCTGTAGCTGTTACCTCTGAAATTCTCGATCGGGTACGGATGAGGCAGCTATCAGACTCTGTATGTTTAGTCCTGCGGGAGAGTGTGTCAGGAGAGGACCCTCTTCCTGGATGGATAGTGAGAGAGGATGAGATCTTTTGTTTCTAGGGATGCGTATGGGTGCCAAAAAACATATGCGAGGAGATGATGTGGGAATTTCATTCCTCAGTTTGGGAAGTTCATCCTGGAGTCACCAAGATTTATTAGGATCTTCATCACTAGTACTGGTGGCCAGGTATGAAGAGAGATGTTGCTGGTTTCATCTTGAGGTGTTCTACTTGTCATTAGGAGAAGGCGGAGCATCAGCGACCAGTAGGCCTTTTACAGATGTTACCCATTATAGAGTGGAAGTGGAACGATTTCACGATGGACTTTGTGACCGGATTGCCGAGGTCGCCTCGAGGGAATGATGTTGTTTGGGTTGTCATCGAAAGTCTTAGGAAGGTTTCTCACTTCTTGCCGATCAAGGAGACCTTCAACGTTGATGAGCTGGGAAGGTTGTACATCCGAGAGATTGTAAGTCGACATGGAGTTCCACACTCCATTGTTTCAAACAGGGATGGACACTTTACTTCTTGGTTCTGGCAGGGACTTCAAAGGGCTTTAGGTACATAGGTACTTTTGAGTACAACATACCATCCCCAGACTAATGACCAGTCCGAGTGTACGATCCAGGTGCTTGAGGATATGCTCCGAGCTTGCATTCTAGACTTTGGTGGTTCTTGAGAGAAGCATATTACTCTAGTGGAGTTTTCCTATAACAACAGTTTCCAGGAGAATATTCAGATGGCACCTTATGAGGCTTTGTACGATAGACCGTGCCGATCATCCTTATACTAGCTGGAGACAGGAGAGGCAGCTTTGCTGGGACCTCATCTTATTTAGGAGACCTCAGAGAAGATAGAGTTGAATCCAAAGAGGATGGATACAACATAGTCTCGAAAGAAGTCTTATGCTGATCAGCGGAGATGACCTCTAGAGTTCGAGGTCGGGGATCAGGTTTTCCTGTGTGTTGCACCGAGGTTGGGACACAAGAGGATTCAGGGACAGGGTAAGCTTTCACCATGGTACGTTGGGCCATTTGAGGTATTGGAGAGGATTGGTCCGGTTTCTTATCGGTTGCAGTTACCTCAGAGGTACCGAGCCATGCACGACGTCTTCCCCATATCTTATCTCCGACGTTACTTTTCAGACCCGTCTCATGTCTTTCAACCTGAGGAGGTTGAGCTTGAAGCAGATGCATCATTTGAGGAGCATCCCATTTGGATTTTAAGTCACAGTACGAAGGTTCTCAGTGGTCGGTATGTTCCTCTAGTATGGGTACTATGGCAGCAAGGGCGAGTACATGATGAGACTTGGGAGAGGGAGGCCAATATACGATCAAAATGGCTGGAGCTATTCGAGGTTCCTTCTTCTACACCTCGCTAGGGAAATTTTGGGACAAATTTCTTTAAGGGGGGAAGTTTGTAAGAACCCATATCTTCGTTTAAGGTATGTACTTCCTTTTTTTGGAGTTTTTTAGAAAAGAGGAGTTTCTGGAAAATTTTTATGTACACACCATGTACTTTATTAGTACATGCCGTGTACTATATTACCGCACCAAGCCATGTGCTGGCTGTGTCCTGGCCACACACAGGGTGTGTAGGGGTGAAGTGGAGGCCACTTAAAGTAGAGTACAGAAATGTAGAGTACACGTCGTGTACTCAAGAAGTACACGTCGTGTATTTTATTTTCATTAAACGTATCGGGGTTGCGCCTAATCGCCCGAACGACCTTCTTCTAGGCTTCATTTGGCCGAGAGCTCCCATACAGCCGTGATTCTTATCCGAGCCCCAAAAATTCCGTCCGATCTCTGTTTCTGCCGCCGTAGATTTCATTGGAACCACAACAGTGAGTTCATCTTTATCCTAGATCCTTGTTTTCCAATTCCTCCTCTTTCTCAAGATATCGTCGGTTGAGCATTTTGGACGTTTTCTCAGATCTTCGATGTTATAAGGAGAATCAAGCCTCCTGGTTCAAGTATATCGATCTCCTAGGATCGAGGTAGGTGGTTTATGCCTTTTTGTATGATGTCTTTGAATATTTTGTGTAATTACACCAATTCCCTTAAACAGGGTATTATGTGTGTTTTTTATTTTTCCCCTGTCGTTTCCTGTTTGCTTGATTGCTTGAGTACAGGAAAATGCTTGTGAATAGGGTAATTTTTACTGTGCTCTGGATGTTTTTCCTTGCATGTTTTTCCTGTTGGGAATTTTTACAGTTACCGTGTCTAGTTGTATGATAGTAGAACTGTTGTACTATTATACTATTGTGACTTCGAATGATTACCAAGTAGTTCTTGAGGTTTACTTGGGGAGATACGCGCACTATGCATGTTTTTTTTACACAGGGATGATAAAACCTAGTGTAGTCGACCATAGAGAGAATGGACGTAAGGGCTTCTCCAGAGTGTCTTTAATTTATGATGAAACACCATAGGGGGAATTGACGATGATTGCTTCCTCATATAGTCTATAGTTCCTCGACACGGGCCACAGGGGGAATGAGACATTGAGTGCTTCCCCAGAGAGCCTTTAGTAAGATACGAGACTATAGGGGTGAATTGATAGTGTGTGCTTCCTCATAGAGTCTATTCATTAGCCGAACCAGAGGGGTGAGACTGTGTGTGCCTCCCCGAGGGTTTCTAGTACATGTAGGTTGAACCATAGGGGTTAGGCTGTGAGAAATACCCAAAGGGTTACCTATTTGTTCTACTTTCTTGAGTGACTACTTACTTGTTTGTAAATTATATGCTAGTAACTGTGGATTGTAGCTGTAGTGTGATTTCCTGTTTACTACTTCCTATAATTTTACTTTCCATTTATTCACTGACTGTTAGGCACAAATCATTGGGTGGTTGCCTACTGGGACATTGTCTTACACCCTGTTTGGGCGATGCTTTTGGGCCCAAACTGACTATATTGTTACAGGTATAGATAAGGGAAAGCACCCTTCTACTTCATGTACATGACTTGCTATAGAGCTGGAGAGCATGGGACCCATCTATGGCTTGCGATGCTGAGGAGTTTACCTGTTTTCTTTTTCACTTTGGTTTTGTATTTTATTCAGCATTGTGACTTGTTTGTGTGCTTTTCTAGACATATGTATCATGCATCATTTATAAATATATGTGAGTGTGTGCTCCAGTTGTTTACTTTTAGTCTTCCGCTATTTATCATTGCTCTTGTATTGATGGTTACTGTTTCTGCTGTTGTCTATTTGTTTTTCTTCCACTGTGTACTCTACCAATTAGGGCATAGTTTCCCCACCATCACACCCAAGGCCCTCACTGCTAGTTGGAAGCCTCTAGAGTTTGGGGAAATGTGCTTGGGGCCATGTGACCAACAGGGTACGGGGCACCTCTGGGTGGCTTCCAGAACTGGGACGTTACACAACAACGTTACCCAAGGGGTGTTTTTTGGTGTATTAAATGGATATTATTAAACCCATAATAATACAAAAATTTATAGTGTATTTTCAATATAATAATTTTTATATTTTCTTATAATTGTTAAATTCTAAATTATTTTTATTTTGATATAATAAAAAACAAATTTTATTTTGGGGTAATATTCAAATTAAATTAAATTATTTTTTTGAGTAATTAATGGATTACTTAAATAAATAATATTTTATTCAAAGATTAGTATAAAATATTTTATATGAATATAAATAGTCATATAATTATTAGGAAGTCAAATGAAATTCTTATAGGGGTTCAAAAACTGTTATTGTCAAAAAATCATAATATCTCCATATATGTCATTTAATATTTTAAAATTTTAAATTCACATATTTAGAAACATAATTTTATAAAATGAATATTATTTTTGGAATAATAAAAACAATATCATCCGATAGTAAATTTTTATAATTTACTGAGAGTCAATTTTTGGGACCAAATTAAATATAGTATAAATATACTATATGTGTTATGACATGATAATGAAACAAAAGTTTTTTAATTAATACTATAAATATTATCAAATACCTATTACATGTTTACCCTTTAAAATAATATTATTTTATGTCTATTAAATTTATTTTATAAAGCCTTTATGAATCGTCTAGAACCTATAATATATAATAAGGTTCTAAATTCACTTCGTTAAGAGTATGATTAACCTGCACGTGAGTAAGGTAATAATTAAAATATGTTATAAATGTGGAGTAATAAAATAATTAAAACCACTCCACCTTAGTAGAAATCATGGAAAAACCTGTGGGTTGGTTTGTGATTTTATTAAAAACAATTGAAATCCTATTTTTGAGAAATGATAAATAATTCCCCACTCATTTCCTATATATCACCACAATGATCCCATTTATATTAACTAAAAATCATTATATAATATCCTTATTATTCCCTCCCCTCTCAATAATCCTCTCATGGTTCCCCAAATCTCTCAATAAGATCCTCCCAAGCATTTTGACTCACACACTCATTGTGTTGGTTTTTTTCATTCTCCTCTTTATTGATGTATCTTCATTATCTCATACAATTTTTACTGATTCTTATGATGGGATATGTTCTTCAATATCCCCTTACTTCCCCTACGATTCAAAAATTATGAGATATCTCATTAAAAGTCATTTATCAATTCAATGAACATATATACGCCCTTATTGTACATCAGAAATATCACATTGATTATCCATGCCAAACAAATTTATAGTGATTTCCCATAACCAATTATAATCAATTGATTCCAAAATTATTCATTTATACTTATTTTATTGGTTATATACATGTATTTATTCTACACAGATTGTTGGTGTAAAAAATCATTTTGAAATGAAATTCCATGTTTTATGATATATGTGTTACAATTAATCATGAGAATGAAACGAATATAACATGTGTTCCTAGAATTATGTTACACTAAAATGAATTTGGTGAGGTTTTAGTCACATGAGATGTCATGAATGAGATTATGGAATTATCATTGTACATCAAGTGACATTTTCAGTCATGATCTCATGGATATGAGACTTCAATTATGTTTATGATTCATTTTTTATTTGTTTTCCACATTTCCCTTATTTTTTTTCATGTTATCATGCTATAACTTTCATCATTTCTCATGGTTATGATTATCACCTGTTTGATGTCTCATTTAAATGACTATTGTCCAATATGTAATACATTCTTCCTGCCATTCTTTTTTTATTCCGTTGATAGGCTGTATATGTAACCCATTTCTTATGTATATCCAAAATTTATCCCATGAAGTGTTTAAAATGAAGGAATAATATGATCATGTTAAAGATCTTTTCAATAATTATTATATATAAATGTTATAGTTTGTTATTTAAAGTACTTAACTCCTATAGAAACTATACTTATTGATCTTTTGGGCAGTATTATGTGTAATTTTATAAAAGAAATAATGAATTAATATGTAATAAATATATGGGTTTTTATAGTTGGTATCAATGGAAAATTAAAAATTATTTTTGTGTTTAGAATTAGAATAATCCATCAAAAGACATATGGATAAAAATAAGTATATGAAAACATCCATTATTTTTTCAGTATATATTATGAAATTTATCAATAAAATACATCCATGTCCAGATACTAAATGATGAGGTGGATATTGAATAATGGTACATTTGGGTAATACATGAAAATACAATGTTTCACATGATTAGAAACTGGTGTATAACAACGTGACTTTACAAGGCCCCATCCTTAAACCTTACTTAATCTTGAGTTATTACAAGATTACACATTGAGGATCTTTTCAGGTTTAGAGTTTTAGAGAATTAGATCATAAAACATGCATTATATTCCACATTTAAACAAAGTGGTTACATAAAAGATTGTATTCATTTTTCCCATCGACGGAAACATATTTAAAATAAAACAAGGATTCTTTCTTGACACTTCCATGACACTAACATCATATCATGGACCATTCCCTTGACCTGTGAAAAACATTTCAAAAACTTGGGATGAGCATAAAAAGCTCAGTAAGGGTTATAAAAAGTATGGAAAGGAAACATGAGTATATATATACATAAGAATGAAATCATACTTTACCCATAAAACATATTCACTTTAACATACCTCATAAAATCATGAATAAATCATAGAAATCATAAGACATAAAGGTAACTTTAGTCATTCATAACATTCTTATATAGGGAGTAACCCTCTTGGTTACGTTTGGAATACCCATCACAGTATATTCCCTAAATCTCTTTGGATAAACCTTAATGTTTAACTCCTTCGCGTTACCCAATGCATTGGAGAGCTATATCGGGCTCACCCGCCCTTAGTTTATCACGGAACCACCCATCTTCATAACAATGCCCAAGAACCATAACATAATCATAACACATAATTTAAGCATAAAGGAAATATAATATTCCCACATTGCAATAACAATATAACATTTTAATATATTGAAATAATGAATCCATTCTAAAAACCATTTTCAAAACCATTTAAAACATTTAATAAAGAGATTTTTAAATCAAAGTGTCCCATAACACATTGAAGATTTTAACATTGTAAACCATTAATATCCATATAAATAAGTCCTTAAAACCATTTTTTAAACATGGATATTAATGAGAAATATTTATAAGAATAAATCATTAAAACGTTTAAAACGATATTTTAGTTAAAGGGTTTTTACCAAAATGAGTGACACTTGAATAAAATAATTGAGGAATAACATTAAATAATATCATGCGAATAGAGGGATTCATGATATAATATTCCAATGGATAGTATATACACCATATTAGAGTTAATTGGTGCATAACAATAATGAAGTCTCAATGGAAATGTAAATTGAGATGAAATCAATTATAAAGATGGTATCCTTAAATTAAGGATAAATAAATCTCATAATTATGTGTGAAAAATATAAATACACCAAATATAAGTGGATATTAAGTGTAAAATAATCAATTTTCATTCACACATATTGAAAGGATGACATATTCAATATCTACATGTTGAACCCAAAGAAATCGAAATTGGGTTAAGAAGTTCCCTTGACAGCCTAACAGCGTCACACCAAATTTTAGAAAAAGAGTTGATGAGAGAGATAAAGGGTACCTCATCACTTGGAAAAGAAATTTAAGGCAATAATGATATATAAGAACATATCCCCACATAATAAGATGAGAATTAAAATACATAACAAAAGAAGTCTTTTAAAAAGAGGAGGGTGAAATGTTCCCTTATCGATTTGGGTAACTTTCGAAACGTACACCCCATGAAAGAAGGGCTATAAAACATTGATCTAAATACTCGTAAACGAAATTATGTTACACAAATAGTAGAATAATGGACAGTACATACACCACTCAAAAGGAAATATTGGAAAATGTAGCATGAATCTCACGAAAACACAAAGTGAGATAAAAAGCCCCTTATGAAATTCCGGAAGCCTAACGACACCAATTAAAACTTCAAAAAAGGATTGATAAGAAAAAATAGGGTTTCTCATCATATTAACATAAAAATTATAGTAAGATTAATATAAAATAACATCCCAATCATAATAAAGATTATCTTAAAAGGAAAGACATAAAAGAGTGTACTTAAAAAGAAAGAGAGGGGTAGGATCCCTTACCTCGTGTCCGACATGACTCGATCGTTCTTTAATCTACTGAATAATAAAATTTGGTCAATTTATAATTTATTAAGGACCTCATTTGAATATTATTATTCAGTTCATATCACATATTATAATGTTATAATAATTGGTTAATAAAGTGAGTTCATATCAGACGTTTTTGTCGATGTTCGGTACATGAGTAAACAATTGAACTTGTTGGAAATGAATTTTCCATGTATTTATTGGTACATCATATCCAGAATAGTATTTATGCTTTAAATATCATATATATCCAGTATATATTCATTTTATACTATTCCATATCATTTGGAATTAAAAGAATCGTTCATGGAGATGGTAGGCCGTACGTACGCATGAACGCTACTTTCATTTTTTGTCATATTAATGGAATTAAAACAAAATGAGATATATATATATTATAATTCAAGAATGATATCCATAATTTAGGTGTAATATATTACATATATATCCATTATATTTATGTACTTATAATAGTACATAACATTTAGATATAAGAAATGAAATGTACCGTTCATGGAGACGGTAAGCCGTACATACGCACGAATATTACTTTCATTATTTTTGTATTCAATGGAATGAAATAATAATTATACAAAGGTATATTATAATTCCAGTAGGATATCATATTTAATACCATTAATTACATCCTTTATACGTCCCACATATGGCATTAACGAATCAAATCACTTTGAGGGGGCGGTAGTCCGCACTTCCTAAAATGAAGATATCACGTTTACCCATAATGGAAACCATAAAGGTATTCCATAAATGAAAAATACAGAAGATTAAAGAAAATATAAACATATTATATATCATATATAAATATAGTTACATCTTAATGGCCACCTTTGAAGGTGTTAAAAGAATATTGAAAAATCATCGTTTCGTGAGGCCGAAATTTCCCATCCACAGAAACAGTATGTTCTTTAACCATTAGATGTAGGTGTGTGTAAGTTTAGCTCGAATAATTCTTATAAAAACATCCTAGTATATTTAAGATACCAGATTTGTTATAAAAGAAATGAATAAAAAGAGTTTAGGGGGTTGGAGAAGCAAAATAAAACAAAATAACACATGTGAAGTCATTACCTTAAAAACATGTATCTCTCTTTGATTTGACCTCAAAGGCATCCTTGGGAATCCTTCTGCCCAAAGTGAGGATTATAAGAGTAAGAGAGGGATGTGGAGAGGCAAAATGAGCAGGGTTTGGCCGAGCAAGAGGCTTGAGATGTGTGGGTAAGGTGGTAGAGGTGGGGGACTTTTATAAGAGGAGAGGAGGGGAACTCTTTGAAAGTTACAAAATGTTACTTTATTTTCAAATGAGTTTCGGATTTTGAAGGTCACACATTGGTGTATTTAGAGTATAAGGTGGTAAGGGTTTGAAATATACTCATCCAATAGGTCTTTGACATGTGTAAGTTATAGTTTTAACATTATATTTTCATTTTATTTAAATCCATTATTAATGAGGTAATCGCTGCATCATCATGATTTCATAAATAATTTAATTTATCTAATGTCTAAAAATTATAAAAAAAATATCATGATGTAGGAAATAGTTTTATATTTATAATTAATATTTATAGTAAAAAATATAACATATATAACCCCATTTAAAAATTGTTTTAGTGAAACATCTCATGACTGTGGCATTTTTATTTTAACTTCAAATAAAAAGTTATTTATGTCATTTTCCAACCAAAGTGGCTCCATGGGGTCCCCAAGTTGACCCATGGATTTTATTCGTCGGCCATGACACATCCAATGAGGGTAGGACATGTGTATAGGTCATTTAATATTATTAAAACATTTTTTTACCTTAAACTACACTAATTACCTCTAATCACGATTAAAAACTTAAAAGTTATTATTCACCAAAAAATTATTTTAATCCCATTGAAACATATTTTACATCCTAATGACAACCATGTATGTAGGATTTTTGAAATTCAAATCACAGAAGTGTTAAAGTTTCATTTAAACAAAAAATCAGTTTTTAAACAACCACTTAGGTGTTTCACTATTCATCAAAAATTGAAGTTTTTCAGAAAAATACCAAAAATTCACCCTAAGATATATTTGATGTTTTGAATTCAAAAATGATGTCTATTTTTTGAAATTAGAAACATATATGTTGCATTAATTAATTTAATAATTAATTCCCGCTGTCAAAACAAATAGCGTGTTTTTAAGAAACAATATCTATTAAAAGATTGACACTAGTTTAAGTCCAATTTCAAAGTGAAATTAATTCAAAAGACTACCATTAGATTAAATGGTAAAAATATATTATAAATTCACATTAATATAAATTAAAAATATATTCTATCCATATAAATAAATCAGATTAAGAGGAAGTTTTGAATTAAAATGCAACATTTTCAATAAAAATGATCTTTATCGGAAAAAATTAACGAAATTTTACGCAAAATAAATTTTGATGTCCAGACTCTAAAGAAGGATTTTATTTTGTCAAATATAAAAAATAAAATTGTCAAAAGTATATTTAAAAAGTGTTCTCCATCAAAAGTTGGTTAATCGACATTTTAATGTATATTAGAAGATTTATGCTTAAAATTGGATTCATTTTCATTTTAAGCCTCCAAAATTTATTGGATAAAAGTAAAAATATTTGACAAACATATGTAATCAATTTGTAGTTAGTTCCGTTCAGTTCTGCCATTACAACGGCTAGGCATTAACTACCTTTTAAAATAATATTATTTTATTATTAGAGTGCAACGTAAGATTTAAAAGAAACTCGTTGTTTCGTATTGGGTATACCATCAAGTATAGCATTACATTTAAATTAATATTAATATTTTTTTCAAAAAATATGGATAAATATGAAAATGTCATATTCTTTATTTACCTGGGGTGTTATAGACTTGCTGCACACCTGGTTTAATACACATTAGGTATATTCTTTGGAAATTTATTTTGTCATTATAAACAGTTATTAAGGAAAAAATAGAATAAAAATCTATGATGGGAAATAAATAATGGATAACATATATTATTCGCAACAAATTACTAAATTATGAGAAAAATATAATACTAAAGTTATACCATTAATGTCACTAGATGGAAATTTCAGTGTTTAATTTTTTAAAAATACTCATCTCTATTTTTGCCGTTATTATATCTAACGTCCATAAATAGGGGGAATTAGGTAAACAACCAATGTGAACTCTAATGTGATTACTGACCAAATGTGTTTTCCAAACTGATTGGAGTTGGAATAGAGAGTTTATTAAGATACTCTCTTAGATGAATTAGGTTCTGAATAAAAACATGCATGAGGAGGACATCCCAAATCCCCTTTAGAATGAAAAAGATTCAATTGAGAACTTTAAGTGACAAAGTATTCTATTTTTTATTGGATCCTCTCATCCCATACAAAATATATAGATAAACTAGATTGAGAAGATCTTCTTCATTGTTCAATGTTCTGATAACTATATGGTTCTACTGGTTGTTTATCATATGTAGGGAGACTATTATAAGTGGTGGATATTAATCAAGAATATTAACCCATTACAAGTGATCAATGCAGTGGATTAGAAGGATTATAGAAAATGTTTTTTGATAAATATTTTCTTCTAACTCTACAATATAAAATGGAAATGGATTATCTTTCCCTTAAGAGAAAAATAAGAATATTCTATCTGAATTTAGAAGGAATAATTCAAAAGACATTCATGAAACTTAGCCATCATTTTCATTACCCTAAAATGCATGTTTGGAAACTTATTCCTTTGGATAAAATATATTCTATAAAAATTTAAAGTTATTTGAAAACTTTATAGCTATTTGGTAATTGTACAATGTTCCCTCAATGTTGAAATAGAGATAAGATAATCTCATGGTTATCATTGCGATAAGAAGCATAAAATTGAGATCAATTCTTGTGCTCTAGTGAAAAAACATTTCAACATCCCACTTGTCAAAGGGGTATAAATAAGAACCCTATAAATTTCCAAAGCGGGGTAAGGAAATCCATTAGGTAAAAAAATAAAGGGTACCTAGTTTGTGATTACTGATGGAAGAAACCCATTAATGCAATGGAGGAAAAGAATGATCCATTCAATCCTCAGCACACTGTTCATTATTTCAACTACATGGAACTGTGACAATTTTCAGAACAACTCACTATGCCATGAGTTTTGGGAGACTATAAATGACCTTGAAGTAGTAAGTGTGAGATTATGGTTTCAAAATAGCTGAGGTTGATATCAGCAAAGAAGTAGTGATAGGTATGCTATCTTTTAATTCATGAATAGAGAAAAATATTTTTTATCCTAGTTCTATGCATTCCTTCATATCATGAAAGTGTTGTAGAAAAATTTAAAAAAAATGAAACAAATCATGGAATTAAATCTCTTAGAAAAAACTATAAATAGGGAAATTATTTCATCCCATGTATATAACTGCACACATGTAAAAATTTGTGGGATGAACATCCAAACAATCCTTGTGATACTCCCATTAATTTAATTTGATTCAATATTGGGGATGGATTGTCTTTCCTTGTATAGAGACAACATAAATTTCCCTGAGAAGTAAATCACACTATGTATCTTGATTTTATCATATGATTCTTTACAAATGAATAGTGATGGATCAATCTTCATTTTCACTGTCAATTCATGAAGGGATATTATTTCCATAGACCAAGAATTTCTAGATAAAAATTTTCACTCTAAGGATAGGATAAATTGTGATGACATTCCCATTGTGAGGGAATATTCAGAATTGAATTTTCAATCAACATTATACCACATACGTTATAATTACCTATGACTCCATAATGAATGGATGTTGTGGATGTTGTGTAAATAAATACAAAAATACTTGTGAATCATGATAAAGGTATCATAACTAGATGTTCTTCACAAAGGGTTGAACTAGTCCTCATAGTTAATAAGAAGGATGGGTCAATCCATCATCTCATTTATTATCGTGATCTAAACAAGATAAGGATAAAGAAATAGTATCCTCAACCATGGATTGATGGAATGTTCGATCAGCTATATGGAGAAAAATACTTATCCATGGTGGATTTTTTGTGGGGGTATTAGCATGTTGGGATTAAGAAGGTTGATATCCCCATGACTTATTTTTATACAAGGTACGGGCACTATGACTCCATAGTAATTAAATTAGGACTCACTAATTCTCTATAAATTGTTGTGGGAAATATTAATAGAGTCATTATATGTTACCCTGAAAAAAAAATTGTGGTCTTTATAGATTATATTCTAATATACCCCAAAATTCAAGGGGGTGAATGAGGAGAATCTAATAACACTACTAATTATCTTACTGAAGGAGAATATTTTTTCAATTTTCAATATATGTGACTTCTATCTTAAGGAATTAACATTATTGGGGAACATTATAAAAAGAAATGGGATATATAAAGACCCTTAAAAGACTTATTTTATTGAATTATGGCTTATGCGAACATTTGTGACTTATATACAATGTTTCCCTAGATTAGATAGGTACTATAATTAATTTCTTAGGAATATATCATAATGTTAAAACACTATAACAAAGATAACGTAGAATGTAATCATGTTTTATTGCAATAATGAATGTGAAAAGAGCTTCAAGGAATTAAAAATGGGGCTTGTCACTAAAAATATACTCACATTACCCATTGATGGATAATATTAATGGTATTCAATGATGCATCGAATAAGGGATTAGGATGTGTGTTAATACGTAATGAAATAGTGATAGCTTATGTTTAATGGATATTGTAGGATTAGGAAGATAACTACCCATGTATGTATTTAGAGCAAGATATAGTGATCATTGCATTGTATATCTGGAGAAATTATCTCCTTGGGGAGATATTTTAATATATACAGATCAGAAACCCTTAAGAATATATTCCTAGAGAAATATATGAATATGTGTGAATGAATATTTTTAGAGTTGATAATAGACTATGATCTCCCTATCCAATATCATCCTAGGAAAGAAAACAATGTTTTATGTTCTCTATGTAGAATAGATCGATGAATTTTATCATTGATGGGAATTTATAAGGATATGATATTCTTATATATGAAAACAATGGACATGGGAATCATAAAAAAAAGAAAAAATTCAATCCTTTCACAAACTATTTCTCAACCATCCCTTTTAGAGAGGATAAATTATTCCTTAATAGATGATATTGGAGCTCCTAGAAAGTGGAATTTATATCAAAAGGGAAATCCTCAGAGTTCAATGTTAATGAAGAAGACGTTAGATTTTTGTCACATCTATGTGTACCATCAAATAGTGAGTTAAATAAGATAATTTTGTACGATTCACGTATCCCATACATCTCTATCCAACCAGGATGCAAAATGACTTTCAAGATATCCTAGAGTACTATTGGTGTGACATTATAAATAAGGAAATCATTTAATATACATCAAGTATTATTTTATATTGTCAAGTGAATGTGGAAATGAAAATATCCAAGTGGATGATGAAACGATTAAACATACATGGAAATGGGAAAAAACATCATTGACATTGTCACTAGTATTATAAAGACATAAATAGGAAATAATTCTATACTGGTGGTAGTGGATCTTCTTATAATGTCATCACATTTTATTGTAATTCATGATGACTTCTCGCTCGAATATTCAAGGATATAAATTAGATAAGTAGTGATGCCGCATGGAACCCCACTATTGATTATATATAACAGAGACACAATATTGAACATTAATCTCTTTAAAATATTCTACTATGCTTTAAATAATTACTTGAACATTAATACAACTTATCACCCCCAAAATTATGGAAAATCTGAGCAGACTATCAGAAAGCATGAGGGCATGTTTGGAGCATGCTCAATTGATATCAAAGAAGGACGAGGAAAAAATATTTTTGTGGTTCAGTCCTCATACAATACTAGTTTCAACTAAATATTTCAAATTTCCCTATATGAATGCAGTTATGGGAAGAGGTGTAGAACACCTGCATGCAAGGATGATGTTTTGGAACGAAAGACACTAGGTCCTAAAATGGTCTAGGAAATAGTGGGATTTTTAAGGCAATTCATCAGCACATAAAGGATACTCAGAGTTGACATAAATTCTATACTGATAATATTTACCAATACCAAGAGATTGATAATGGAAAAATGGTATTATATTAATATCTAAATGAAATAATGTAATCTTAATCGGGAATATTGGAATGTTTAGTCCAATAAACATCAGTGCCTTTTAGATCCTTGATTGAATTAGAGTAATAACTTATCCACTGGCACTCCCACCTAACCTTTCTCAAGTACATGTTTTATTCCATGTATCCCTATTGAGGAAGTACATACCAAACCACTCACATGTAATCAATCTTGAGGTAGTGACATTTTATAATTGACATTCCTATGAGGAGTAGTCGATGAATATCTCAGATCATATTGGCAATGATCTATGGAATAATATAATGAACCTAGACAAAGTGATGTGGAGAAAACACAATATTGAAGAATCAATGTTGGAAATAGATAAGGTGATGAAAAATAATTACCCTATTTTGTTTTAGAGTGTGAATGGAAATTTTGAGGGTTAAATTTATGAAGGGGAGAAGATTGTAATGACCTTAGATTTTATAAATTAATTTTCCTTGTGATTAAGTTAAATGAATTAATATATATTAAGGATATAGAAAAAATAGGATCTTATTTGGTATCATTATATCTAATTTTATTTTAAATACCATTAGTTATCATTATCTTTGATAATATTTTTATTGAAAAGTGATCTTATGATTGTATAAATATATGGAATTGATAAAACTAATTGAAAAATAAACATATGTAATGCCATAAAATAGTGGAAACGTACCCTATGATTCCCATTTATTGAAGATTTATGGGAGATAACATCATTGGGAATTTCCCTTGAACAAGACTATGTTGATATCCTAAAAATAAAGTATGATAGAAACTATTTATGGGAGAAGATCAAGTTCATCAACTTTACAACCAAACCCATATATGGCGAACCACCTGATGAAATTTCACCATTACAAACCATAACATTATGGAATTTTTTGGTGTATTAAAGGTATATGTATCCTATCCATAATAATATGAAAAATATGTGTTGTATTTTTAATAGACTAAAATTTATATTTACTTATAATATTTTCTTTATAAATGTTTTTTATTTTGATACAATGAATCAAAAATTGTATTTTTGGGTAATATTGAGATTCAATTAAAAATTTTGTTTGATGAATTAATGGATCATTTATATAGATAATATTTTATTGAAATATTATTATTAAATAATTTTTATTAAATATAAATGGTTGTATATTTTTCCTAATATCAAATAAAATTTTTATATGGGTTCGAAAACTGTTATTGTCTGAAAACCCAGCATTTATCAATAAATATCGATTCTTATTTTGAAAGTAAAAATGCAAAAATTTAGGAAATTATTTTTATAGAATTAATATTAATTTTTTAATAATAACATTCAAATTATCCAATGGTGAATAGTTTTTAATTTTTTGAGAAAGTTGAATTTTCAGGTAAAAATTAAATACCCTATAAATAAAATTTGTGTATTATGAAATCAAAAATAGAAAAATGTGATGTAATACATACTATAAAAGTTTTACATGACCAAATTTATTTTTAAATTCAAATTATTGTGATTTTTTTGTTATTTTATTAATTTTATGTGGGATTTATGAATCCACCAGAATCATTAATATATTTTATGGTTTTAAAATCATTTATTTAAGAGTATGATTTACCTCAACATCACCAAGTGTAATATTTTAGTAATTTATAGCCTTCTTCTGATAAAATATTTAAAATATCCACAATTTTGAAGATGGCATGGGAAGACCAATGTTAAGGTTTTTGTTTTTGGTTATTTTATTTTATAGAGTTCAAAACCTATGATTGAGAATTGATAAAAAATTTCCCACCCATTTCCTATATAAAACCACAAAGCCCCATTTACCTTACCTAAAAATAATTGGGTCATGTACATACTATTCATCCCCTATATATAGTCTTCCCAAGGAACCCTCATGCCCTGAAAAATATCCTCCCAAGCATTTGGAGTGACACATTCAAGGTAATGGTTCTTCTCTCTATCCTTTTTATTCAAGTACCTTCATTATCATATCCAATCATTATAAAATTCAAAATGTTTTTTTATTTTATTCCATATCCCCCTTACTAGATCTTTTATTCCTAAATTATTATACTCCCATTCAAGTTTAATTAATTTTTGACATGAACATTTATATTCCCTCATTATGCTGCCAAAATTTCATGGGGATATTCTATGCCAAACAAATGTGGAATGAATACCCACACCGAATCACTATAAATGGTGTTCATATTCATGAATATATAATAAATTTAAATGGTAAATAGATATATGTATTCCAAACTCCTTGATCACAGAATAAAAAGTGATGAAAAATGATTGTATGTTTTGTGATCTATATGGAACAACTAAGCATGAGAATGAAATGAAAGTGATTGCCGAGTCTAACATTTTATATTGCTCTAATGCATTGGAAAATGTTTTATTCCCATGATACATCAGGAATGGGATTAGGGAATAAAATTAACCCATTATGGGACTTTCTCCATCCCAATGTCTTGGTAGTTATCCGTGACCTATGTTTGTGATGAACTGTTTTATGTTGTTGCAACATTTTCCATGGTATAATTATTTTATCAGGATATATCATGCCAAATTGATCATGTTCATGATTCTCACACCATTTATGTCCCATTGATATGACTATTGTCTACTGTTTATTGTTTTCTTCATGTTATTCCATGTTGATTCCCATACTATGCTTTATATCTGATGAATTTTTTATGTATGTCCCTAGGTTATCCCATGTAGTGTTAAGTTCAAATGAATAATATGGTCATTTCAAGAATGAATTAGATAAATAGAATTCATTTCATTCTTTAAGGTGTTTTATAATGTACCCAATTACCAAATAATCTGGAATTAATACCATATAGTTTGTATTTTGTGTACTTATATGTATCTAATCATGAACTATTAATTAATAATGTCATGGGCTATTACACTAACTATGCGGTCCATCTCTTCCTTCCACCAGTTAGGGTTCTAGCCTCCAAACATTCCCCAAACTCAATTGTTTCTTCCAAATATATACATGGAATTTACATTATGTAAAAACCTTGGAAATAAACCAAAATTTATGGTATCCACACCTCATATAAATATAGGTTTCATACACTATTTATAGTCAATATGATCAAGATAAATATTTATTTATTAAATTAATAATTAATATATATTAAAATGTAATTGGTAAAAAATCCCTAAAATCCATCTAAAATGGTAAAAACCAAATCCAATAAAAAATAAAAGAAAGAAAATATTTTCTAAATATTTTCTTGTTATAGATGATTTATTAATATAGTTGTTGTATAATTTAATACTCTGAAATACAATGATGAATTTTTTCCTGACCAAGGGAATGAATAGTTCACTATTCTTTACCAACCATTAAATAATTTCATCTTTTAAACAGAATCATCACAATATACAACAAAAAATATAAGGAATTAATATTTCATGAAAAGATATGGAACCCTCAAATGTAATTTATCCAATCCAAGAGGAAAAAATTAGAATGTGGAAATAGAATAAAATAACATCTATTAAAATGTCAATTTATTTTTCTTTCATATATATGGACCTCACTAGAATTATTTTTCCTCATATAGAGTGATCATATTAATCCCATTTTTGTTGAAAATACTTTTCGAAAGCATATTTTCACATTACATTTATCTTATAAATATTCCACTCATAACATAGTAACAAAAATATTATGATCATTACAGAATAATAAGAAAAAATGATCAATACTCATAAATATAAAACAATTCCCTAACAATGAACTCTATAAAGGGAATTATGCTCCCAACCATTATAGAGATATCGAAATAAAACTTTAATTGGAATATAACACTTATATATATTAAATAAATTTATATTTAACTAAATAATAAAATTTTATAAAGAGACCACATGAAATAATAATGTTAATATTTTCCCTGATGTTAATATGAACCCATTTTTTCTGATGAAGTGTGTGGAATAATTCCATGAAAAAAAATTGTAATGGAATGATATATTCTATATCAAATCAATTTATTTCATTAGTAATATTTGAAATGAAACATCTACCCCTCTGCATAGGAGTGAAACACATACACTAGAATAAATAAACAAATCAATTTTTACCACTCATCATAAATTCTACTAATGAGAATAGCATGATGGGGTACCATCCTTCATAGCACACGAAAAAACTAAATGACTTCTTAATAGTGACCCATTCCATCATAGTGTAAGCACATAGACCCAAAAAAACATAAAAAAACATCACTAAAAAGAAAAATTACCAATGATGATGAATTAATTAGAAGGTGTATAAATTAACCAAATAATTGCGTCGAGTCATAATTTTCCTTGTGACTTTTTCATACCATTATGTTTTAAAATTCACAAACACATTTTCCTTTAAAATATTTATTTCTTTTAAAATAATTATGTCTTTTGGACTTATGTGCAAAAATATCTTTTATTATACATTCCATATACACCTGGCATATTTTGTATCACAACTCATTAGATTCTTTTTCAAATAAAAAATAAAATGATTGTTCATATAATAAAAATCACTGTGTTTCTTAGATTCTGAAACACTGAATTCCTTAGATTCTGAATTGCTCCAAAAATAGAATATGAATCGTCACATTTCATAGATTCCGAATCACTCTAAAAACCCAGTTCTTAATTAGGGAATATTCTATATTTTGAATATTTGAGAAAAAATGATTCTGAATCATTGCATTTCATAGATTCTAAATCGCTCAGAATCACCGAATCTGAAACGTGCTATTTTGTAGATTTTGATGATAAATAATTTTCAGGTTTTATTTTCATAGTTTCTTATATGTGATCTGATTTCATAACTGTCTTAAAGATTCTATTTTTCCTTAATGTTATGATTTCATAACATTATAAATGTTATGATATTTCCTTAATGTAATGTTTTCATAACATTATTAATGTTATTTTTTCCATAATGTAATATTTCATGCATTTAGATTGTAACATATTTTTTGGAAAACTAATGTTTCATGTGAAATTTTTTGTTATCTAAATAGTTCCATTGTTATAGTTATAATATGACCTTTACAAAGACCATATGTCCAAGTGCTTCTGAGATTTTCTGGAAAATATTACCATTGGAGGAAAATGTGACTATTTTTGATATATCCTATAAATACCTAGAAATTATAATGTTTTAATTTCTTCGAACTTTGGGGAGAATTGAAATTCTATGAAAAATCTTCCATATTATATTCATGTAAAATAATTGAAGAGTTTATGTAGTGAATAACATCTTCCACATACTAAAATCTTCAATGTTATTTGATTTCCTTGTATGATTTTTATTTTTGTTGTATACAATAGAGGGAATCCAAGCTAAAAGAATATAGATGTGATAATTACCAACTTAATAGAGGGATTCCATGTTGAAGGAAGGTTGGGGTGAGGATCACCATAACGATCGAGGGCTTGTAGAGATATCAATATAGATATCAATCTTCATATCGGGGGCTTATCTTGGTCTGGTTAAGACATAATTTCTTGAAATAATAAATTAAGGGACTATTGTCCAAGGTTTTTGGATACCCTTATCTTTTGGTTATAAGATTTATTAAACTTGTATTAATTGTTTAATTACAGATTCATTTATTTTGTTTCATTTTCATAATGATAGAAAGTGTAATATTCTCACACTTTCTCTACTGTAATAACTCTGATTTAAGATTCTATATACATTAAGGTAGAATCATTATAATATATATCGGTGTGATTGTTTATTTATATTATCTTTATAATCAGACACTGGTCCCTTCTGATTTCTTTGTTAAAGATAGCAGATGGTATTTTTGAATCTTCTTTTTAACTTTGTTAAACAATGTTTCCTTGATGTTAAAAATGATTATTTTTGAAAATAAAATTCAGCACCCACTTGTTATTTAGTATCTGCATATAATATTTTGATCCTACAATTGGTATCAAAGCACGTGTCTGAGTAACTAATACATATTTTAAGTATCAAAGGCATATTTTCAATTCTTAGTTTACTTGCACTTTGATTAAACCTAGAAGTTGTTTATATAATTATTTTTTTATAAATACATATTAAACAAATGTGTAGGGTGGAAAAAAAATTGTTTATGAAATATGGCAGGAATAAATATTGGATATATTGGATGTCTCAATAAAACAAGTCCACCAATTATTTATGGTAATGATTATGTATATTGTAGAGATAGAATGAGGAGATTTTTTATTAACATATGATTTGTCATCTTTGTTATGCTTTCTGGTGATTATAAGATTCCATAGATAGAAGAAGAACATTTACCAATGAATAAAATAAATAATATCAGCTAACTATATGGTATGTAATAGATTTTTTTGTTCAATTACTAGGAATATATAAATCCAAATATAATTATGTGAATAAGTAAATAGTATAAAGAAGAAACTTATAGTTACACATTTTGGAACATCGAATTTTATGAAAACCTGAGGATCTATACTTAGAGATTTTTTATGGTTTTGTTTTCCCATTTGAAGTACCAATAGTTAATGTTAAAAAGAGATTTATGACTATTGTGAATAACATACAGTCAATGGGAAAAAAAGTCCTATATGATGGAATTATTTTTCACAATATTATTTATATCATGCTTAATGAGTGGGAATATAGAAGAACGTATGTTGATGAGTCTAGGAATGTTACAATAGTTTCTCTTGATGAGATATTTGGGACTCCCTTGTGACGCGAAAACATTTTGATGAGAGATGTTGATAATATTAAGACGAATAATGGGAGTGTTTTTTTATACTACTAATTCAAATCATATTAAAGCCAAGACTCCTGGGAATGATTTTAAGAAAACAATGTCTTAAGAAAGTTGTTATTTGATATGAATCAAATAAATATTAATAGTCCTTAAATGAGATATCAAATCTTTCCTAAAAGATGAACATGAGTGTTTGCAAGAAGGAATTTTAGTAAAAATATAAGAATAAGTATAGAACGGAAAAGAATTATTTGAAGATACATGTTATGTCTGTAAGAAAGTTGGACATATGAGACATAATTTTCCTATGAAGGAAATAATGAACAAGATATATAGTCAATATTATGAAAGGAAATCGATATGATATTATAATTCAAAGGGAAAGAGGGTCTTTAGAGTGATAAACACTTGGAGTGAAAGTGGTGGAGACAAGGCTGATGAATATTCCAATATCGAATCTTCATGAAAAAAGAATGTCGGTCTTAATAATGGAATGACTAAAGACAATAAATGTCTTTTGGAAAATGCACACACTGCTAAATGTTTAACCAATATGTCATTAGGTTATAATTATCATGATTAAAAAAAATTATGAATCTTAAAATGAAGAATCATCTACAGTACGAAGAAAATTCTTTACAATCTTATAAGGAAGTCTAAAGGTTTTCTAAATTACTTGATAATTTAAATAGTATGATCAATAAAAAACACGATAAGAAAAATTATCGATTTAACATTAAAAAACATAAGTATCAGATCAACCTAAAGATATTGATGTAAAATCTTTATAAATTTTCTTGATAAAATGTATTCACAACTTTATCCTATAAGGAATAGTTCTGGACTTGGTTATTCTGATTGAAAACCATTTTTTTCATAACTATTGTGTTCCTCAATGTTCCTATTTTTTCACCAAGTGTCAAGGTGGGGGAAATTGGGAGAAAATATTTTCTTTAAAAAAAAAATCAAATCCATATGTTTTCATAAAGATCAATTTTCTATAGAAATCTGGATACCTATTATTTTAATTTCTAAAATTTCATTCTCCAATAATGTATGGATTCTGAAAGTCTAACTGTTTCATTTTCTAGAAAATAATGAAAGTATCATCAATAATACATGGAACATTGGTATTGGATGTTTCTTGAACATGACCGTTAAGAAAAAAATCACTCCAAAAATCATTAAGATTAATGGTGGAAGAGTAACTTTCAGAGAAAGTTATAAAGGGTAAATTGTTTTTATAGTTAACATTGTTCTTCTTGGAATATCCTTAATTTTAAATGTTTTATATTTTAAAGATATTAAGGACATCCTTATAATCATAATACAATTATATGATTAAGTTTAACTTGTTAATTTTAAAAATAAAAAATGATTAGAACACAATTCCAAGGATGAGTTCACTCTCTCTGCCCATCGATATGAGAATTTTTATACACTTATCTAAGAAGACCTTAGTGGCCAAGACATACCATGAATTAGTGAAATAGAAGACCAGTATTAGTTATGGAATATAAGATTATTATAGTGTAACCATAGAATTTATGTAAACATTCTATGAAAGGAATTGTTAAGGATCTACCAAATCTTAGACTGGATTCTTAATATGTTTGTGATGGTTGTTAATATGAAATCCACAACAAGTTGAGATTTAAAACAATTAGTGACGTCTTAGCTTATGATGTATTATAAATAGTTCATATGGATCATATAATTCCATAAAAAAATAGTAGTATTAGAGGATAATAATATGTATTTGTTTTAGTTTATGATTACTGTTGGTTTACAAGGTCAATTTTCTAGAAATAAAATCTAGAGCCATCTCTTATTTCAAATCATTTTCATCCAAAGTTAAAAATGAGAAAAAAATTCCTTTGAATAATATTCACAAGGATAATGGAGGAGACGTTTAAAATTCATATTTTGAATATTTTTGTAGTAAAAAAGGATGTAATCATTTCTTCCCAGCTCCTAGAACTCCTCAGAAATATTGTTTTGTTGAAATAAGAAACCGAATTCATTAATAAATAAAAGAAATCATGTTGGGTGATTACTCAATTTTCTATATATTTTTGGGATGAAACTATATGAACTTCTTGTTATACTATAACTTGATTTTTTATAAGACAACTTCTTAATAAAATATCTTATGAATTATGGAAAAACTCAAAAATTGAGTATCATACTTTAAGGTATTTATATTCATAGTATTAATTTTGAATAGAGTCGACAACTAACATAAATTAT
Organism: Viscum album; assembly: GCA_963277665.1. Lineage (NCBI taxonomy): Eukaryota > Viridiplantae > Streptophyta > Magnoliopsida > Santalales > Viscaceae > Viscum > Viscum album. The sequence continues at coordinate 1,763,976,751 of OY728121.1, read as the reverse complement.
CACAAAAATCTATTAAAGAAATTTTCTATGGCTACTCCAAAACTTCTAAGGATTATAGTGTTTTTAACAAAAATTCTTGTGCTATTGAGGAAACAGTACATGTTAAATTTGTTAAAACTGATCCTTTTGTTTTAAAACAAAATTAACCTAAATCATTATATGTTTTTTCAAAAACAGATTATCAAACATTGATGGAAGACTCTTCTATTTAGAATAGTACTAATGAATTTTTTTCTGAAGTATTCACTCTCGAAAATTTTATGACCTATATTATTGAATAGGTTTTACAAAAATGAAGTCAATTTTTTCTAAAGAATCATCATAGTGACAATATCATTGGTGATGTACATCATCCTATAAGCACTAGATGTTAAGTAAGAAATGAAGTAGATCATATTTCATTTATTTCTCATTTACAACCTAAATGTTTTGAATAATCATTCGGTGATGATAATTGGATTAAAAATATTCAAGATAAACTAAATGAATTTGAATGGAACACAGTCTATACACTAAATGAAAGACCTATATAGAAAACTATAATTGGAGTAAAGTGGGTCTTCAGAAATAAATGTGATGAAACTAAAATTATTGTAAAAAATAAAGAATGATTGGTGTCTAAAGGATATAATCAACAAAAGGAATAGACTATGAAGAAACCTATTGTTCTGTAGCTAAACATAAATCTATTCAAATTCAATAAGCCTTTACAGAATTATTTAACAACTACCTTTTTCAAATGGATGTGAAGTTTTCTTTCCTTAAGAGATATGTTCAAGTGGATCTTTATGATGAACAAAATACAGTTTTTTAATACACATAACATCCTAATCATGTTTTTAGGCTTACCAAAACATTATATGATCTTAAACAAGTCCATAGATCCAGGTACAATATAATTATAGGATTTTTGTTACAAAATAACTATGTTAAGGGAAGTGTTGGTCCAACAATTTTTATAAAAAATGAAATGAAAATAGTTTTAATTTTTTAAATTTCTATTCATGACATTATATTAGGATCAACTCAGTAATTATTGATGGAATCATTCGAGAATCTAATAAAATATGAGTTTGAAATTAGAATGATGGGTGAGTTAACATTTTTCCATGGTTTTCAAATTTTTTAAAAACACAAAAGAACTTATATATCATAATATAATTATATTAAATATATTCTTAAAAATAATGTATATGAAAACACTAAAATTATAAGTACTCTAATTGCTACCTCAATCACCCTTGATCTTGATGAATCTGGGAACCAGTAAATAAAATATTGTTTAGAGTTATGATATGAAGTTTAAAATATTTAATAGCAGGTCTTCCGGACATAATGTTTTCAGTATGGTAATGTGCGAGATATCAATATAATCTAAAATAATCCCATATAAATGTTAGGAAAATAATTTTTCACCACATAATGGTAAATATAGACATATGACTTTTCTATTCTTCTGGAAATTAATTTATTTTTAAAATGGTTTTCTTATACTCAATTTGGTGGTTGCAGAATTCATAGGAAAAGTACATCCAAAATTTTTTATTATTTAGGAGATTTATTAGTTTCTAGGTTATGTATGAAACTACACACTGTATCACTTTCCCCGAATGAAGCTAAATATGTAGTAGCTGGAACTTATTGTGCTGAAGTGTTATGAATGCAACACACACTCACATATTACTGCACTACTTTAACTAAAACTAAGACACTATGTGATAACCCTAATTCCATAGTCTTAAGTAAAAATCCTTCACATCACTCTCATGAAAATCACATAGATATTAGGATTATCTTTGTTACATATCACCCTCTTAAAGGAGGTATTATTTTAAAATTTATTAGAAAGAAAAAACTACCTTCAAATATTTTGAAAAAATATTTCCATTCCAATAGATTTTAATTCATTAAGAAAATGTTAGAAATTATAATTGTAAGGTAATGATTCATATCTACTTTTTGTTGAAACAAACTCCTAATACTAATATATTCCTTCTCATAGGGGGTGTATATTTGTTTTCAATTATTTTATATTTGGAACATAATAATGGTCTTCGAAATAATAATTTTTTTCATAACCTTAACAAAAGCATTCATAAACTAATAATGTTTTTTGTAACTTTTAAAAAATATTTCATAACATTAAAATAAAATTTCAGGAAATAATAATAGTTTTTCAACACAAAAAATGATTTTTGGAATATATGATATCTAAGAAGAATCTAATCTAATACTAAAATATCTCCTAACAAGTCCGAATGGTTTATTTTATTACATATTATTTCTTATATTAGACTTTTGTGTCTTTCTATTTTAAATCTATTTTACTAAAAACCATAACATATTCAAAAATTATTTAAATTGATTTTATTTAATTAAAATCTAAAAAGATCAAAACCAATAAATATTCATCTACAAAATTCCAACCATTAGATCAAATGATTTTTTTTCAACCATTTGATCATTTCTGGAAAATGAATCATCACCACAAGTTCTATATAAGGGAACCCATTTTCCGTGTCCCACATCAGTTTATACAGATTTCCCAATGATGTTCTGCCACCCTTCAAATACCCCATTCTGTTTTTCATCTCATCTTCTTTAATGTTCTGAATGTCGCTTGAGATATCTTATGAAACCTCAATTCCTACTCAAATGCAACAAAAAGATTTAGTGATATTTAGAGAAATAATAGTAGATCAATATTTATTTCTCAAATATAATTATTTGATTTCAAAATTCATTATGTTTCAAGGGTGGTGGAATGTTTTCATCTTAATGAATAAGAATGATCGAGATCCATTGTAAGAAAATTTGGTTATCAAATTTTATAAGTCAGTAGAATTTTTAAATGGATGTGGAAAAGAGAAACTTCATTATATGAGTTATAGGAAGACACATTCAATTCCTTATAAGAATGCTTCAAACATTCTTTAGATACCTTATGATGGCGAATCATAATATCCTTCTCATAAGATGCTAGTTATTGAAGGTCATTTTAACAATGTTTATGGTTTTGAATCCTGGGGCCTCAAAGGAAACAGTAACCCCAAACTCTTTAATTTATTAGCAAACTTCAGGATTGTCTACTTATAGTTACAAGGCATCATGAAGCCCAGGAAAGTTAATAACGACACATTGAAAATCACAAATATTATCATAGTATAGTTTTTTATCAATATAAGGACGATTAACCTTGTTAAGTTCATATTTCATATGATATGTAAGATAAAGTATGAGACAATAATATCAAAAATTATTGGGTTCTTTGAAATTTTGTCAAACATCATCATGATTTATTTAGATTTTTTCAAAGTTCCTTAGATCTAAAATCCCATATAGTTTACAATCCACTTATTATGTGATGAAACTTTGAAAAGTAAGAAATAATCGTTATATGTTGACAAAATGAGTTTTATTATCTAACTAGAAAACATTCCATGTTGGATAATGGTCTAAATCCTAAATGGAGAAAAGAAAATCACAAGTGTCAGAACCATAGACAACTCATGTTTTTGAACATCATATGTTTAAGAAACTAAAATCATACCCTAATAATGTTTTAGATAAGTTGATATAAGATATAGGATAGGGCAAAAAGGAGGAACGATGCTTGGGATAAACCAAGCTGAAGAGATGGAATACAAAATTCATGCATCTGAAGAGATTGAGAGTCAGGCTATTGATAAGAAGCTCAAGAAGATTCTTTCTAAAGTTGAGAGAGTTCAATCATTATTAAGAGATATAAAAAGGGCCTCAGAACAGATTCAGGTTCTGGAATCGTTTTTCCAAGAAAAATAACTTCCCCAACCTTTTCAAAAAATTGTAATAGAGGTAATACCATCAGAAAAGGTAAATGAAGTTGTTCCAAGAACAATTTTGAATGTTCATGAACCGTCTCAAGTAGAAGAATAAAAAGATGATGTGAATAGAATCGAGAACAAAAGTGATGATGGGATTACAAAAATTGATGAAACTAAAATGAAAAGTATGTTAGAAAATTTTTGGATAAGAACATACTAATCCTCCTCTTCAATACTTCAATAATGAGGAAAATTAGTTCATAAATCTATTCAATAATAGGATAATGTTTTAGAAACCGTTGAGTATAAAATCCCATCTGATGATAATTGAGTTAATGATGAAGATGTTGGTAAATATAATGGATTTAGTAATGATGTTTATCATGTTGATGATTATGGTGGTAGTATTGTTCATGTTTTAGTAGAAAGAAAATAATTATAGAAAATAGAGCATTCAATTCATGTGAAAGATAATGGAAAAGAGTTAGATATAGGGACATCTGAAGAACTTTATTTAGAATCCAAATAGTATTCCTCACCATTAGGAGAAGTATTTGTTGTTCAATCATTGAAGAAGTTGATAAAATACATCCTATATTTTCCAAACCATGAGTCTCGATGCGAGCTTATTCATGAAATAGTACACTAGAAGTGGGACTCTATAACTCTTATCATAGGGAAAATGGTAAAGCTTGATGGTGATTTAAAATATTATGATCCCAAAAATGATTTTCATAGGATTTCATGTAAAGAAATTATAATGTGGTAGAAGAAATTCAACCATGATATAAATTTTTTTGATGAGTGGTTTGTGATAGTCCTGGGTGCTCTCAATGAATATGAGGACAATATTAAACACCCTTCTAACAGTTTTTCAGAGAAGATGAATAAAGAGAATGATATCCAGTTTCATATAGATAGATATATGAGTGTGAAACTCAATGCAATATCTCTTATTGTTAAAATAATTAATAGTTATATCGATGAATTGAATGAAAATATTAAGTCTCGAGATTATATGATTCAATGTCAGCAAGAATGGTTTGAGTTTTATGAAAGGAAGAGTTAATATTAAGAAGTCATTATCATGAAGTTCCATGATGATCTCGAATAGTTAGAGAAGTTGGAATCCATAGTTAAGAATATTGTACCAAAATAAGGATGACTAATTTTTGTTCATTCTGGTCTATTATTGTATAAACATTATCTTTAATCAAAATTTTGTTACCCAATGTTTCATTTTGTATGTTTCCTAATTTATTCAGGTACCTTATATTTCCCTCCATTTCATTTTGAAAACCACAAATCTATAGAAGGGAGAAGATGTTATAGAAAAAATATAAATCTAATGAATATAATGTCAAAGTATGTGGGAGGTGTTTAATTAAGTAAAGATGACAATTTCACCGATTTAATAATATGATCCATATGGGGTTTCTTAACCAAAGGGGGAGTTATTCATATTCAATTTTAGTAATAAACTTAAGGGGAGATAAATTTTTATTTCAATGATAAATATAGTTACATTTACATCTAAATATTGTTTTTCTAAAAATGTTGTTTGTGCTTTCTAAAAAGTGGGATATTTTTTAGTTAAAATATTCCATTATGACTTTTCCATACCTTTATGTTTTGAAAATCACAGTCACCTTTTCCTTAGCGTTATTTCATTCATTAAGATGCTATATGTTTGTTAGAACTATATTCAGAAATATATTTTTTTATACTTTCTAGATAAGTCTATCATTTTTTTTAATAATGACATATTACATTCTATATTTAAATAAAAAATAAGATACACGTTCATATAATCAGAATCACTATTTTTCATAGATTCTAAAATACCACATTTCTTTAGTTTTCAATTTCTTAGAAAAACTGATTCTATATGAGGGGATTTCATAGATTCTGAATCATTTAGAAAAAACCCATTAAGAATGAGTGCATTAGTTTGATTCCAAATCACTCGTAAAAACTGATTCTGTAAATGCGGGTTTCATAGATTCTGAATCGCTCAAAAAAATAAATTATGGGTCATGTTGTTTCTTTGATTTCGATTCACAATAATTTTCATATATTATTTTTATTGTTTCTTATATGTGACATGATACTATAACATTCTTAAATATTTTATATTTATTTAATGTTGATATTTCATAGCATTTTTAATGTTATGAAATTTTCATAATGTAATGTGTTCACAACATTGTTATTGTTAATGTATTTCCTTATCTTAATATAGCTTATATTTATATTCTAACATATTATTGTAAAGATAATGATTATTGTAACCATTTATGTTTTATAAATGATGTTTTTGTTTCACTTTCAATATGAATATTACAAATTCCACCTATCACTACCCCTTAGAGATTTTAGGTATAATATGATCTATGGTTGCAAATGTGATCATTGGAGATCTCGCCTATAAATACATAGGCATTTGAATGTTTTTAGTGGTCTGAACTTTCAGGAGAATTGATAATCTATGAGAGCTCTACCAGATTTTCCTTGTGAGAATGACATAGAGAGATTATGTTGTGATCATGTTATTCCACATACATAAATCATCAACATGCTTTGTTTTCCTGGAGATATTCTGATTGTTCCTATATAAAATCAAGGGTTTCCATGTTGGTGGAAGACATAGGTGTTGATTAACTTATTAATCAATGGATTACATGTTGAAGGAAGTCAGATGTTCCAATTTCCGTATAGATTAAGGTCTTGGAGTGATTGCAAGATAGATACCGATCTTCATATTGAGGGATTATCCTGGTCTGGGAAAGACAAAATTTCTTGAATGTATAAATCAAGGGACATTTATCTAAGGTTGTTATATATCCTTCTCTTGGTGATAAAATATTTCATTACACCTATATTAAAAGTTTAATTACAAGGTCTTTTAATCCTTTTTATTTTTTTAAAGATAGAAAGTGTAAATTTGTTAAACTTTATCTATTATAATAACTTTATTTTAAGATTCTATTCACTCTAAAGTAGAATATTTATTCATTATATATATGGAAATATTTATTTTTATTATCATTATAATTGGACACTGGGCCCTTTTAATATCTTTTTTAATGATAGTAGAGGGTTTTATTAATCTTGTTTGCTTATCTCTATTAAACAAATTTTCTTTAATGTTAAAATAAATGTTTTTAAATATATAATTCACCCCTATCTTGTTATTCAGTATCTAAATCTCATATTTTGATCTTAAAAATAGGATAGTATAATGGATAGTTAATCCTAAAAAAGATTAAAAATTCATATCTAGTATGGGAATGTACATAATAGGATTGTTGAAAACCCATAGAGGTAGAGGGGATGAATAACCAACATCATATATTTATATTTCCTTTATTCTGAAAAAATATTCTTCTGTTATAAAACATTTTTTAATTTTGTTAAAACTAAAAAAAATTAGAATATTCTGTTAGAATTTATGAATTATCATGGTTCACTGCATTGTTTTAGTATATAGTTTGTGGAATTTTGTTTAGAATAATCTAATACCACAAAAAACCAGGAACAATTAACATTATTTTTTATAGAGATAAGGCTATAAATTTACATATATAATTTAATTCATTCAATTCTATATTTACTATGATTTATGAAAAAAAATATAAAAAATGTATTTTTTTAATAACATAATATACCACGACCCACATTTTTAATAAGTGGTCACTCTGTTTCCTATACATTATATCAGTTTCCCTCCATGAAAAAACTCATTCTTCGCATTCTTACCCAATTTATGGTAATAACATCCTTAATAGAGCCTATAAATAAATACATTCATTCAATGTTCATCAAATTATTCCATCTCATTTTCCTATCTAGAAATGTTGGTCTAATGCCTTCTATTAACTGACACATTCTTCCCTACACTTTGTTCAACTAATTCCACGTGGTATAGAAGCTTGTCTAGTGAATTCATCTAGTTTTCTATATTAAAAAAATCTAAAAAATAAAAACTACTAATTCCCCATTCCCTATGAGATTACATGGTTGGGAACTTCGTTCATTAATAATGAATTTCATATTTCATATGGTATCTTAATCAGAAGAAATATTATGAACCCTTCAATGATTGCATGTGTGAATAATATATTTATCCATACCATGTTGTAATCCTATTTATATATCAATTATAATTACAAAAGGTATCATTTTTAATTTTCTTCTATATCAATATATGATTTTTTTTGAAATCTCTTTTTTAATACAATTTTCATGGGTGCTTCTCAAATAATCTATAAATTTCCTAAAGAATATCATTAATCTTGATCAACCTGTTCTTTAAAAAACATCCTTTTCCAAGGATATAATCATTGATTTGACTCACATTATATTTATAATATATCGGGATCATAATTTCAGAATAACTTTAGATATCATTATGGAAACAATCTAAAAACATTTGAACAATTAAATCGTCATAACATAAATTTATTACTTGAAACAAATTAAAAAAATCATCCATCTAATGTGTCATCATCCGATAATCCTATATTTTTTCATATAAAGATATCAAAAATCAATATCTATAATTTTACCCATTTCAAGTAACATGATTCCACAATGATAATCAATTCAATTTTCAGAAACATTAACTTCACAATTTTATAAATGATATTTCATTGGACATTATTCAAACAATTTATTTGATGGAATTCATATGAATACATTTTCTAATTAGTTTTCATATGATTTTGACATTATCTAATTTTATATCATTTGATTTGGTATTTTTCTTATTCCACTCCATAGTATCATCCCATTGATATTTGAAAAATTTCCCTTATTGGAAAACATAAAAAATGACCACCACAAAAATAATTGTTATGAATATTTCACATTTTTTGAATTATGCCAAAAACCCTTTTATAGTGCTTGAATTATTTCCAAACAGATACATTTATCATCCAAAAAACCGTTCAATGTATTTCATTATATATTATTGAATTATCTTTGATCATCAAAAAAATTTCTCCGTGTTTCTATAACACTCATTTATCATCAGGATATTGAGAAAATAATGTTGTAAAAACATAAATAAAAAAAATTATCATAATATTTTAATTTCGCTAAAAACATTAGTGGATGAATTTTTATCAAAAAAAGATATGCATTCATAACATTTGCCGTGATATGAAATTCAATATATCGAATAGTTTAATTTATGAACATTTTATATAATAAATATGGTTGTTTTCCCATTGATTGAAATAATTAAGATATATAGTGATTTTTTTGAATAAAAAATTAAAAATATAAATTAAAAATAGGTTCTATCAACATAAAAAATTCCTTCAAGTGTCATAATCCCAATAATTAACCCTTTTTTGTTTTAAACCATGAATCCGAAATCACTATATCATTGGCAGACAAGTAATGGATTATATAACCAATAATTTTATGCATAAATGAGTGACCCTGATTTAATAAATATGAACTATAGAATAAGAATACCATATTTTCATAAATAGTTAGTTAGGATGGTTTTTCAGAAACCATATAAGAAACTTCTTATTCCATATGAAATTATTATCTCAAAAACAACTTAAACATGTAACAAAAATGTTTACCCTATTAATATCTACGAAATATTAAAACTTTTAAAACATATATGATAAAATTACCACTAAAACCTTTTTAAAACAACCCAAATTTCTAAATTTCATTAAATGTTTATGAAAATATCAATGTATAGGTTTGTCTCGAACATATTTTTTTTACCCTTAATAACACTATATAAGAAGATGTTTGAGAGGGAATGGATAAGATATACATTACACTTGAATATATAGAGATTAAACTCTAATTATAAACCTTATCTTATGATATTTTTCCATTTGTAATGGTTTTGGAAATTTATTATAATCTTTCAGTATTGTAAGTATAAAACTCTTATTTATTTAATTATTCTCCAAATGGACATTTATGAAGTTATTTATTTTATCATGGTGCTTTAAATGAGGATCTTTTAATAAATTATTTGTATAATATATGTTTTTCATTCATTATAAAACCCCAACTAATGGGAACCATTATATCAAGAAACATTTCTTGGAATAGTGCCTTAATCCACAAATATTGTGTTGCATATTTTTTGGAATAAAAATAACTAAATTATTTATTCTAATAGTAAATAAATTTTTATTCTTTTAATGAAAAATATCATATATTTTCACAAGATAAATAGACTCTCAAATTTTTATTTTTAACCAACATTTTCATATTCAATTGTTATATCTCAGAATTAATATTCTATTTATGACTTGAAATTATATTGGTGAAATTTTAAAAATAAGAAAATTCTAAAAGAATACACTATTTCTATTCTTGATTATATTATATTTAATACACAATAAGAAATCATTCTAAACACATAAGGATATATGTTTTTTATTTAAAAATATTTTGACAACTTTTTACCCATTAAAAATAGTGTGGATAATTTTTGAGTCTTCCAGTTAAAAAATATGTATAAATTTCTTAGTATTAATCTGTCGATATATGAAAGTATATTTATTCTTACATGAAGTTTATAGTATATTAAATTATTTCATTTACCTTAAAAATGTAAATATTAAAAATCTTTTTTTATCCTCAACAATATTTATCTAAAGATTCACCATGATTACCTTTGAATATGGTTTCATCAATATACAATATCATAATGAGGGAAACCTATTTATTTTTTTGTTATATGTTTATATGAACTTTTACATTATTAATATTAAACATCCATTAATAAGTATGTTATTTATAAAAATAAGATCATAGGGATTACATCATCTAATAATGAAATTTAAAATGAATCCAAAACTTTTTTCCTACCAAATTGTGAAGCCATAGGGTTTTTAAATATCAACTTGTCCATAAACCACTCCATTAAGAAATCATTACTTGAAATAAATATAAATTTTTTTATAACATCATTTTGTAGAAATATAAATAATGAATTTAAGAGTCTCTAACATTAGTACTAGATATACTGTTTTATCAAAATCAACACCTTTAATTTCAATGTAACCCTTACAAACCAGTCATTCCATATTTCAAATAACATTCTCTTTTGGGTTCAAATCATTTATAAAATCCAAATTTTTTACTGTTAATTTTTATAGTATATTATTTCTTATATCATTAATTTAATTCTAAGTTTACTTTTCATTCATAAATAAATCCACTCCATATGCTTCCATAATTCATAATTAACTTTTGGATAAACCTGTGAATATAAGGAATTATGGGAACTTAACATTCAAAATGTTTATTTTTAACCAATTTTTGATAATGTCCACTAAAATATTGAAAATAAAATTGTTTCCTCATTCTTGGATAACATAAATGTGATATTTACTAATCCTTTGAAGTTACTGAGTAAGAATCATCCTATCTAGTATTTTGAAAATTGATCTTATCATGAAAACCTTTTCATGTTATTCAACTAAAACCACATCATCCCCTTTTCATTCGTGTAAATAACTGGATGAAAATCATAATAAAAAATAAAATCAAGTTAATTTACATTTTCTGAGTTATGAATAATTATTCATATTTTATTGTAAAATTTTTAAGATCAACCATTAGAAGGGTATACATTAAATATCCAATCAAAACCTCTATGATCAATAATCCCATGGTTTTTATCCTTGTTTTATTATTTTTTGGGACTTCTGAACACCCTTAATTTATTCTAAAAAGGATTTGAATTTATATAAATTTCATAAGGAGTCCAATCAATGTTTTTTATATATAAATATTAATTGCTAACATTTTGTTGTTTTCCCTTATACTTCCTCCAAAAATATGATAACTATCAATTTTGATCAATATTGTTCATTCTATCTCAACCAAACACCAATTTTATTTTTTAGAAATACTCTTTTCATATTATATATAGGGTGAACTAAACTCATGATGAATTCGATGTTTTTATGATAGTCTCGAAACATCGAACATGTATATTTTACAACATTTTTAGTAACATTTTATTCATATGCACAATTTTTCTTATACATGTCCTAAATAATTTTAATATATTTGGAACCTATGATATATGTTTTAGTATCATAATAGTTTAATGTGAGTAATTTCACCAGAGAGTGAAATGAATTACTTATATCAATGTTTCGATAAATTAATATATAGTTAAAAATATCCAAATTTATTATCACCAAGGGATGGGTTGATTGTATCTTTACATTCGTTTTCACTATGTTTTTAGTATTTTATTTCAAGATAATAGAGAAACACAAATATGTGGTTTTTATAACATCAAGATTTTCATACAAAATTTCCCCCATTATAATTTTACTAAATTTTCTCTAAGAAATATACCTTTTATATTATTCCACAACTGATTTTTTTCTTTAATTTTCAGATATTATGATTAATATGAATCACCAACTTGGAATATGTTTTTCATTATTAGATGTTATCTTACTAAAACTTCCAAAAATTCTATACTCTTTTTAGAATTCCCATATTCTCTAGAATCATCTTTTTAACCATCATCAAAATGTTTCAGAACAATTAAAAACTACTGTTTCCATATATCAACAAATAAGTATCACTTGGATATTATTTTCTCTCAACCAATGATAGAAGACCAAACAACATTGATTCTTAGTCTCTCAAAATTTCATAATTTCATTGCACCTTATTTAAAATATTTCACATTCTTCAACTACATCCTGAATCCTATCATATGTGAGAAACATTGGAAATCTATAAGATGGGTTGATTATCCTTTTTAAAAATTCATAATATTTTCAAAGATAGGATTTGTTTAAAATAGCTTTTCATTCTACTCACATAATTTTTGAGATTTCTTTTCAAAAAAACTGTGATAATATCATAAAAAATGACCATTTTTTAATTATCTATAGGATTATAAAATCACTAAAAAATTATTTCCAAAGGATGAAATAAATTCTAAATCATTATTCTATCATTCATATGTTTTCTTCTTTGAGGAGCATGACCCACCTATAAAAAATTAACCCATCATATTCTAAATTCTTGATAATGATGGTGGTTAAACCAACCCAAATATGTCGTGTCCTAAATTCCACCACAATGACTGTAGGGTCTATTGAAATTATGTATCCCTCTATATCTTCTAATGTATTTGGATTTTCATTTCTATTTTTCATCAACATTCATAAATTCTGATTTTTTATTTCATTACACTCAAATGTTTTGGTTTCTTATAAAGATTTTATTATTCATATTTTATTTCTCTTTATACCCAATCTAATAAACAATAGTAGAAAAATTAATATTATACATTGTAACCATTATGTATTTTGGATTTTCAATTATACTTGTATTTGATACACATATATTTTTCTTAGCATCATTTTACCTCTTAGAAACACCATTATTTTTATTATCCGTTGAGGATATCCTTTAAAGATCCTCCACATTATTAAAAATATTTCAAAATATTCTCTAACATATGTAACAATGCTTTTGAATTATATAATGACTTATTCATTTTAAAAAATATTGGATGAACAATTTCTAACTCTTTGTCCATTATCTATAACATTTCATCAAATATGATTTTGAGGATATGACTATCATCGGCCAATATTTCCCGATTATATAAATTCTTTAGAAAATTATAGTTTCTTGTAATAATTTATTATTCATAATTTTCTAAAACATTTCCCTTTTTCATCGACCAACTATTTCATGAATTTTGGACGATGTTGTGAATGAATTGGACGTCAAAATGTGTTCAAGATTTTATTTAATAAAGTATTTTCCATATGTATATTAATTATGGATGGGATTCAATTCATCATTAGTTTCCAAATATATGTTCGATACCCTATTAACGTATTAATATCAGTTTCTTGTGCAATGTTTAGATTAACTATCACTTGTATGGTGTAGTGATTATCATGATTTATTCACCATCAGGTTCCCTATCCGTATTATGTGTAAGAGCATAGTTATTGATCTTCAAATTAACCTTAGAATACATAATTATAGATTAGTTAAAATTTATTATAGTCTACATTTTATAGACTACTTTGTTTAGCCTAAAATTAATGTTATCCCTTTCTAATTGAATAGTCAAGGACCATCAATTTGATTCTATGATAGTTTTAGAACATTCATCACTAAAATACTCATGTGTTTAAAATATTTTTTTAGTGAACCATCATAAAAAAATAATTAATTACTATGTATTATTATCATTGTTGTTTATAGATGATAGTTGGATAAATAATTCATGATGATACCCCCAATAGAAACATCTACACCACTGACCTCAACACATGGAATTATTACATGTTGTTGGAATATAAATCGAGTTCATTTAACTTAATGGGAGGAGTAATAATAAGGGACCATGTTTCTTATGAAAATTTAAAATCCCCCATTTTCAAAATTATTTTTCCCCTTTTGATAATTCTATAGTAATCATTGAAATATATTAAAAACATTAATCAATGTTTAAACTGTATTGTTCATCATATTGTTATTCGTTTATCCATTAATCTTTTTTTAATTCTTGTTCAGTAAATATGATATCATAACTTCATAGTATTTCATATCAATCATGATGGATGTGTTCATGGTAGTGATTTCATATGCACCCTAAATCCCAATTAATAATTTTTATTTTCCTATTTCTTCTAATATGTGGTACTGAATTGGTTAGGAGTGGAATATGGTGATAATAAAAGCTATTTGATAATATGATTCATTACTAAATATATTAAACAATATTTCCCAGAATATCTTTGTCAATATAGTATATCTATAAAACTGTGTGGATTCGGGGATGGATGGTGTTCGATGGAGTTGGGTGTATATTTAGTGGATGTTTCAATTGATTGTTATCATTTCCCTCTACTATAGAGGTTGTGTAAGTAGATATACAACAATAGATTTTCCATCGGTATTTACAAAAAAAATAAATGTAAAAGGGATCATAAGGAATAATATTAGATTTATTTTTCTATAAAAAGAGTGGTGGACAGTGTAGAACCAATGCTATCCAAACTGAATCCAAACCTATTCACCTGAACATTATTGTGTTTGGTAAAATATAAATTTTTTAAATCATTTAATAAAACATTAAAAATTTATAACAGTCTGTATTTTTAAAAATTCAAAAATAGAAATAATGTAACAAGATAATTAATATCCCTATGCCCATCAACCTGTGGGAGGACATCCTTTATTTACTAAGAAACCTTAGGTGTTAAATTTAAATTATTCTCGATTAGTCCCAATGATTGATATTCCATTAATACTAACTAAAAATATCAGAAATATAATATCTCTATGTTCTAAAAATATTATACTCCAATAATGTTTCAAAACCTCCATGTAAACACGTTTATTATCTATAATAGGCATCATATGTATAGAAACAATACAAATGTGACTACATCTCATCAATGAGTGTTTATAAATCCCAAAACTAATTATTATAGATTCAACACTAAAACTTGAATTCTTTTTTGATAAATATGAATTAAAATTACACATTACATTTATATAGATAAAATTATTTTATAGTATAAGTTACAAAGATTTAGAAAAATAAATTAAAAAAATTAGAGATGAATATAAATAAAATTAAATAACAAAATTCCTTCACATTTTCTAACTCATTATTGATGATAAACTTAATGATTCTTTAAAGATATATTGTTAAAATTTTATAGAGACATATGGTGAGTATAATTTTCCAATAAGGGGTTTCTAAACAACCCACATAAAACATTGTTGAAAATTCATATTCAAAAATACCATTAAAAATACTATAATAATTTCAAAATACTTATTCCTTGAAATTGCATTAAAAAAATCCAGTTATTTTTCAGAAATAATTATGCATGGTTTGAAAAAAAACATGGGGCTACACGAAGCATTGAAATATGTCTTGTCCTACCAACATTCCTAAATAATAGGTTCACTTCCCATATCCCTATCTTGTATAAAATGTCTAAGTGTCTAATTTTAAAAAATCATTTTAACCATGAATTACACACACACACATATATATATATATTTCAATGTATTTTTTTCCTCAAGAACATGAAAAATTATTTTCCAAAAAAATTATATATAAACATTTCATAAGAAAACATCTGCTAGATTTTGGAGAAACCAAATCTCATCACCATTACAGATTTCCTAAATATAGAGAATATTACTTGTCCCTGTATTTAATTTTTCTTCATAAAATAATAATAAAAATTTTGTGAAATAGGGCCTAAAATTCATTACATTACTATTTAAAAATGAATCTATAAATAGGTATATTATCTATACATTTACTTGATTCAATATTGGATATCTAAAAATATCATTTCATACATAAAAAACTGGTGTGAATGTTTGGACCCATAACATAATTGTATTAATCAAATATCTATAGAAATAATAATTTTAAATAATTATATATAAGTAATTTTTCTTTCATAAAAAAATAATAAGAAAAAAAATTAATTATATGAAAATATAATTATGAATGTTTCATTTTTCAAATAATAATTCAATCCGTTATTGATTTGAGAATAACAGATTTGGTAAGATTGAAATTTAAAATTTTAAACACGTTTTGATACATGAATTTCCGACTCAATCAAACCATATATATGGATTTTATATATATAAACATATTTCTATATATATGTTTATATAAAAAAATACATTAAAAATCATAAATTATAGAAAAAGTTTAAACACCCTTTTATGATTTTTTTTGAAAATATCTTTACTCAAATATGAAATTAACAAATTATATGTTTAGAATTTTTAGAAATAATTAACATTTATCTTAGAAATAATATATATATATATATATATATATATATATATATATTTAACGATAACCTTACATGATTGTAGCCATCAATTTAGAATAAAATAAAAGATCTTAGAGATTGAATATAACATATATGGGAATATATATTTTTAAAATACAACATGTAATTTTAATATATATTTATATATATATATATACTTATATGTGTACACATGTACTTTAATATAATTTTTAAATTAAATTACAAAAAAAAAATTAATTACACGAATAATTTTTAAAATAATATATTAAAAAATATTATACACCCTTACCTAAAATTCAGACCACCTATTACCATTTTCCAAATCATGGAATGTTTAAAAATTTGGAAGATAACCTTTATTATTATTCATCCACCTCTGAACCCAAACCTCTTCATATTTTGGGACTCACTATATATGTACACTTAAGAACCGCCTTTAATAGTAGTTTCATCTTATGTTGATAAACTAAAAAAATATTATATATTTATTGTGTTAGTATTTAGTTTTATATGACCATCGGAAAACCATGTCAAGAAAGATATTGATCTCCAATATTTATGGTTCTCTGGTAGTGATTTATGAATAAGATATTGAAAGATACACATATAAGTATTCTATATTTAAATCATGTTTACATGTTTGAATTTAATAATAAAAATGATACAAAACATGTTCGATCAGATAATGATTGTATATTTTTTTTCAAGTTTGAATATATACTGTAGAAGATTAGTCTTGAAGTATTGGGCATCATCCAATTAAAATGTCACTGATCCAATACCAAATACAAATCGTGATATAAAAAATATAAGCAAAAGTAAAAAGACTAAAAATTATGCACATATATTTTTCATATTTAAGAATGAGTATTAAAATTAAAAAATTTTCAAAAGGGATAATGAAAAATCAATTCAATGAAAAAATGGGTATTAATATACTAATAATGATATGACAAAAAGGATATCTGCGTATACTTGTACATCCAAATCAATTGAAATACATACCATCGATGTCCAATAAATTTTTCTACATAAGAAAATTATGGGAAAATTGAACAATACCATACTTGACCCTTAATACATATTCAATCCTTCTTCATTTTTTGATACATCTCTAGAAAAATAACATCATCTAAATACCCAACATATCTGCTTCTGAAAATTCCTCTACAATAGACAATCCATATTTAAAGATTGAATTTCATCTGTGTTCGGCCTCCCAAAATGATTTCAAGCATGGTGCTCGACCTCCCTTTTACTCTCAAAGAGAATCCATAGATCATATCTTCTCATAGAGTGTGAAACCTGACCCCTATTTTGTTTCTCAATTTCCATTTTCCTTTTATATGATTATTAAAATTAATTTTCAATGTTTTCATCATTTCATCATTTATATATTTTCTCTAGTTTTTATGAAATTAATAAATTTCATAATTTTTTTATATTTATCATATTACATTTGATTCATAATTTCATATACATTAATAATACAAATAATTGACAAAAATTTATAATTTAATAAAATATTACTATAATTTATTAGATAAAATATTTATTGAATATATGGACAATCATTTTTATATGTGTTAAAATTCTTATAATAAATTTATTAAAACCACCTTTTATTTCATGATTTAGAAATTTGTAAGAAAAAATTTTTATAAAATTTTCATGTCAACCAAAATTGATTAATTAGAATCATCATAGTTTAAAAAACCTATTTATTTCAAACTTATTTATATTGTTTTTAATATGACATATAATTCAATTATATATACTAATTTCTTAGTATGTTCTAATAAAATTTTGATTTAAAAAAGATATAAAATAATAATCATATTAATATATCAAAATATTATTTTATGAAAAATAATTCCTCATATATAAAAAGATATTTTTTTAATTAAATAAATTTTTTAAATCAAATCATAATTCTTGAAAATAATAATTAAATAAAAAAATAATTTAACATATGATATGTAAAAAAATATTTTCAAAAAATTGTAGTTGATATAATAATTTAATTTCTCATTATATGTTATTATATAATTTTAAATATTTAAATTTAGCTATAATCCAATTTCATTATGATTAATTTAAACATTTATTTATTATTATTTTTTTTAAAATAGTTTTTTAAATTTTAATACATTCAATTTCATAATCACATACTTTAAATTTTTTGAAATGTAACATGTTTCCCACCTTAAAATAATTTAACCATTGAAATTAATTCAGCGGACATAATAAAATTCAGTAATTTCACCTTTAGAATTAAGAAAAACTATAACACAAGAGGTAAATTAATTACCGAGGAGTTTATAAGAAAATTCTATCCCATATAGTTTTTGTGAAATAACAATGCCTAACATTTAATGTTTCCTAGAACATTTATCTAACACCAAATGTAAATTCCCAAACTGATGCTTCTAGATTCAGCTCTAAGAATTATTATTTTTTATAAATTATAATAAAAAATTACATAGTACATTTTTAAAACTTAGGAACATTTCTAGTCTAGCTTATCGACTATAAGAAAAATACATTACAAAACATCAGTATTTTAAAAAAATAATAAAATTCAAAAAATTGCTTCATGTGTGTTAAATCCCTATCAAATTTAAAAATAATGAGATATCTATGTGATCAAATAATCATTTTATATAAACATTGGTTGAGCCTAACCTCCTAGTAAGGGGTTTCTAAAAGGCCCATTAAAAACAGTTTTGAATATTATTTTTTGAAAATGACTTTTAAAATATAACATTAAAAACAATATAATTAATTTTAAATTCATATTCAATGAAATTTATTTGAAAAAAATATAGTGATTTTTTGGAAATCATTATGAATTATTTTAAATACAGAACCATGGGTATACTTTAATCATTGAAGGATATTTGGGCCTTCCAACTTTCCGGAGGGAAGGGATCACTCCCCACTTTCGGATCACGTTTAAAAATATCAAGTGTCAACTATTAAAAAAATGATTTTATCCTACCATACATCTATATGTTAATTTTTCACTTCAATTTTTTCATGAAATGATTACTATATATTTTCATACATTTATATAATTATTTTTTAATACTTTAATATGAAGTCATTTAATACATTTTAGAGGAACAAAATCTTATCACCATTAAAATTATAATGAATTCTTGGAATGTTAATTAATCATTCATGTATTAATATTTTCTTCATAAAATAATAAAATAAATTATATGAAATGGGGAATAATTTTTTTGACTTTTTCATTAAAAAATTAATCTTTAAGTAAAAATATTACAAAATAATTTATAACATTCAAAATTTGATATGTGATAATATCATTTTATAAATAGTATTTGGTAATGATTGTTTGAAGCCTTCACATAATAGTAATTTTGAAATTAATATTAACATAATACTTTCAAATATATAAATATGTAATTTTAGTTTCTTAATGTATTCATTAGTAAAACGATTTATAATATTGACATAAAATTACAATATTAACATTTGTAAACTAAAATATCCATCCATTAATGATTTGATAATAACTTAAAAACCTTTCTAAATAATATATTCATAAATATAGTACATCTATACCTTAAATTTAGACTTTCTATTACCAATTATTGAGTAATTGAATGTGCATAAATTTTAATGGTAACCATTATTCTACTTCATTCACTATTAGACCCTTACCTCTATCTCTCTCCTAGGACTCACTCCATATGTACACCAAATAATTTCCTTATATATAATTTTCAACATATATTGATAAACATAAAAAAAATATTTATATATGTATGATGTTAATCTTGGGCCGTATATTCCCAGTGGAGAACTAGACTATAAATGATTTAATTCTCCAAAATTTACATTTCTTGGGTAATACTAGTCGAAAAATATTATAAAAGATAAAAGTAGTTGTGTTTTATATTCCTTTTATGTTTGCATGTTTGAATTTAAAATGAAAAATTACAAATACCAAATCAGACCAGATAAGGATTGTAGAATTCTATAAGATGTTAAAATCAATCTAGTAGATGCATTATCACAAAGATTCCGGATTGGTCTAATTATTAAGTCACTAATCGATATCAAAAGAAAAATTGATTCATAAAAATATATAAAATTATGATTAACAGAAAATTATTCAAATTTCATCATTTTATGGTCTAAAAAATTATTAAAATCATCCCCATTTCAAATAAGATGAAAAAATTAGGTAAATGATTATCATGGTATTAATAGACAAAAAATAAAATGAGAAAAACGATTTTTTAGCATATTCCAAAAACTAAAAAAAATGAAATTACAAATATCCTATTTTCTATAATTCATATTATATGAGAAAATTATTTGATATTAAATTAGTTCCATGCTCAACTTCTCATTCTAATTTAAACCTTCTTCATCAGTCCATACCTCCTTAGAAAAATGACCCAATCTGGAAACCATCATATCTGCATTTGACACTCTCTCACTAGTATTCAATCCATCTTTGATTTTAATTTTTATCCATATTGGGCCTCCATAAGAGATTCAAATCTCAATTTTCGACCTCGCTCAGTTAATCAAAGAGAATCCCTTGATGAGTTCTCCTTAGAGCGCTTTAAACCTAATCTCCCTTTTATTTCCCAGTTTCCAATTTCATCATATACCACTTTTCTTATTTTTCTTAATTTATTCATCATTAAACTTATAATATTTTGTTCAAACCATTTTTTAAATATTTTAAGTATTTTCCCAACTAAATTATATTTGTAAAATTACATTTAATTCATTATTTCACATATATTTTTAATAATTATAATTCATAATAAAATATAATTATTTTTGAAAAAAATTCAATAATTTATTCATAATTTATTCATTGAAATTCAGTACTATTAGTTTTTGTTACTTTTATAATTATTAATTTTTTTATTAAATCAAAATATTATTTATTAACTCAAAATTTTAATAAAAATATTTTCTATAAAAATTTTATGTCATCCAATATTGATTAATGAACACAATATTAGTTAAAAAAGTATTTTTTTAAGAAATTATTATTTTTTTATCATAAAATATATTTAAATTAGTTATAATAATTTTATAGTCCCTTTAAATAATTTTTTTTGTTTATAGAAATAATATATTTAAAAATAATATAATTACTACATTAAAAAAATTATGCTAAATAATACCACATATAAAAAATTAAATTTTTTTAATTTAAAATATTAATTTATAATCAAATCATATTTCATAAAAAAATTAATTTTTTTAAAAAATAACCACATAATATTTGAAAACAATGAAATTTTCATAAAATCATATTCGATGAAATACTTTAATAAATAATTATTTCTTGTAATATAATATTAAATAAAAAATTAATTTTTTTATATTTTATTCTGTTTAAGTAAAATACTTAGTTTTAATATTTTATTTATTATTAAATAATTTATTTAAATTATAAAAAAAGTCATTTCATAATCACACATTATAAATTCTCTTAGATGTTATAGTGTAAAGAACTGATTAGGACACCACAAACACAAAATCTAAATAGAAAACAATAAATATATTGAAAACATCAAAAAAGGGAATCTAGATAGATCTTATATACACTAATTCGAAGGAAACAAAAGGGAATAGATAATTCCTTATCATCATAGAACAGCTCAAAATTTATAAATCGTCTCCCTAAATGATCTATCATTCTTTAAAATGAATGATTATCAAAGTATTATCTGAACATTCATCTCCAAATTTAATTTCATAGTTATATGTAATACCTCCATGGAATTATACAAATATATGAAATATAATATAAATTGGAAAATCATAACACTATAAGGATAAATTTTTTCCATGTCATCTTTCCAGTTGTAGTGTTGAACAAAACCTTACTGATGAAATATATAAAAATCTTGAACGTATTCTCCCTTCGGAGTAATTTTAACAAATAGAGTAAAGAGAACAAACTTTACCAAAAAAAATTCAAACCTTCTATTGAATCTCCCTCATACAATAGTTGGTGACCTAAACCTCTATATGTTGTTCATATATTCAACAACCCACTAATTTCATAAATAGATATTAAATATTGGAATATTATTATCCATTACATAATATATATCAAAACTACAATAGGAGTATATGGTTTTAGTGTATTTGTAAAATTGAAAACCTAAACAAATGGTTCATAAAAAATATATTTTTTCTCACACTTATTCGATGAAAACAAGAACCATTTTTAGATGTCATACATAATACCTTCCTTCATACAATGGGTAAAAATATAAAAAAATGGTGATCTTAGATTATTAATAATTGTAAACAATGGATATTTCAACCATAACACAAGCATATGAATATGAACATAAAAATTTTAAAATTATACCATTCATGTCAAGGAATATAATAATGAGTCATGGAATCAATCACATTAGTTCACCAGACATAAACCATAATAAATCATGATCCATGAGATAATAATATTGGCATAATACATAGAAACTAGCATACACACAAACATATAAAATCAATTATTTATTAGTTCATTATCTTTTCCATGAATATCACAGTGTAATGTTTTCAATTCAAAATCCATCATAATCTAAAAGGAACATTTCCAAGACTATCATAGTGGATTTTATTTACCCCCGAAACCAAATTCATATCAAAGGTTCACTCCAAATTCTATCATAGTGGATTGAGTTCACTCCACAAAGCATTGTGGAGGGGAAAGTCCTTCATCAGATCCGTTTTACAACTAGATCCAGTCCAATCTATCTCATGAGATATAAATCATTTTCCAAAATGATGGTTTGATATATATTCCCCACACAAAAAATAATGAAACCATACATATTTGTTTTAGTATAAAATAAATCATACCATAACCAAGTAAAAGAAATTTTATTTCATATATATTCCATCATAACCCATAGGAAAGATTTTGGTTTCATAAATATCATTCCACCAAAAAAATAAAACAATTGTAAACTTAATAAGTGAGTTATTAATTAATATTTCCCATAGAAATGAAAAATTATCATAAACTAATATTATCTTAGATGGAAAATAATTTTGAAGCTTATCATGAAATAATTATTGTGGAAAATATTCCTTCTTTTAAACCATTTTTTTAAAATACACAAAATTATATGTAATGCCCTGAACCCTCTAGAATGGAGCTGGGGAACTGAATGTTATATTTTCATGGTTATAATGAATTAAAATCCCAATGGAACGATCAGTTTAGTAGTCTTGAAGAAACTATATACATAGATGTTACTCAAATTCCATTGGAAATGTTTACAAAATACAATACGTAATGAAAACTAAAAACTGCATCCACAAGAACTCAATAAATGATCTCCTATTTTTCACCTATTGAAAGTAAAAAATGAAGGGGGTGGGATCAAATTCTCATTAAGGGTTAAAAATAGTGGTATCATGAATACAATAATAAGCGAATTATAATCAATATAACATAATCAATATGGCATGGTGAATAGATGAAAAACTCACACAATTATTTAACTGAGAATGAAACTGCATCCATAGATTTTGTCATAGTGAAAACCTCATGGACAGTAATAACAGGTATTGTATAAAGAAAATGATTATTATTTGGATATCGTATATCTGTCAAATGAAACCATAATACCATAAAAACGGTTTTGTTCTATGGGTAGAAACCCCTCAAATTATTGGAAACAAACTGGAAGGGTTTCTCACAAACTAATTTGTCTCGTGAGCCCCACCGATGCATCGAGGGGCTATAGAAGGCCCCAGATTACTCTACATGTCCAAATAATTATTTATACATTGATTTAATCCAATATAAATATGCCTATTGAATATCCTTATAGATTAGGGTATACAGATTCATAAATATTTCCATAATTAAAATAACATTCCTAATAAACACTGTATGGAAAATGGTATACGGTTTAGAAAACAACATTTTCCATGATATAAAATTAAATATATTTAATATAAATATAATTTAAACTGGAAAGTTATCTCAAATGGGAAGTAGGTACACCACATAATGATTATTAGGTGCACAATACAAAGTTAGTCACAACAAAATAGTAGTTAAGATGAAGTCTCCTACCACAATGTAACCAGTCGAATCATATGACCAGAACTTAATAAACCTTAAATGAATAATTTAATAACAAGAATATAAATTTTATCATGTTATTATACATCAAATGGATGTACACATATACCACATACAAGAAATAAGTGGCGAACAATGAAAATCTCACAGAAATGAAAGTTAGATGAGAAACCCCTTACAATCATTTCAGCATGGTAACGAGTGTTATTGTGAGGGATTATTGAGAGGTAAAGGGGTATTAAATTATTTATATGTCACAAGGGTTGTATAAGGGAGGTCCAAAAACATACTCCATCATTAGTAATTAAAAATAAAATGGCACAACAGAGGGGATATTCTTGATCAAAAGTGAGAGAGAGGATCCCTTACCTTACGCTCGAAGGTGTTATTGTTTGTTCTTAACGACCAGAATAATCAAATTTATCTT
Source organism: Viscum album (assembly GCA_963277665.1). Classification (NCBI taxonomy): domain Eukaryota; kingdom Viridiplantae; phylum Streptophyta; class Magnoliopsida; order Santalales; family Viscaceae; genus Viscum; species Viscum album. The sequence goes on along the minus strand of OY728121.1, from coordinate 1,763,951,560 downwards.
CATTAATTAATAATTAAAAAACCTCATAAACATTTTATTGATATTTTATAACTTTATTATGTTCATTAATGTCCATTTTGATGGGTTTAATAGATTTGGTTTTATTGTTCTGGTAGCATTTTCATAATTTGTTTTGTGATTTGTTTACATGTATTAATGTGTGGAAGTTCATTTGAAATGTGTTTAAACATCCAGAATTGTTAATATAAATTATTAGTAAAATTAAATATACCGAAAAGATATTATAAGGATTCTGGTTATATACCATGAGGAGGACTCATTCGATGAGTTCAAAATAAATGCTTGGATTTGGCTTGGCAGTTTTGTGAATAATAAACTTGTTTTGTATTATTATTCCATATTATGAACGTGTAAAGATTACAGAACATTAATCAAGATAATATACATATATATATGACATTTTACAACCATTGAAAAGGTTTCATGACCATAATTGAAGATAGTAATGCAAATTGAAAAGCTGTCTTCCTTGAGTGTGATAAATTTAGACATCTCGGACGGTGTTTGCATTTATTGAATAAATGGAGGGGAAAAAGAGATATTATGATTAAATATTCCATGAGCACAATGAAAATATAGTAAATGTAACTTAATTGAATTATCATGGAATTTAGATGAGGGGAGGTGAGAAGGGAGAACAAAAGAATTTAATTTTGTAAAAGAAATTGAAAGAAAAGAGAAGGAAGGTTCACCTCTTGTGTACTCCTCCTTGAGAATATCTTTATGGCCTTTGTTTTTGACCTTTTGATGATACCAGAAGGTCTTGGACGTGGGGAGAGGTCTTGGGGAGATAATTTGTCTGAATTTAAGAAATTATTGAAGCTTGAGTGGTGTGAGAGGAAGAGGGGGTTAGGGGTCATCTATATAGTGGAGGGGAGTGGAGTTTTCATAATATTATAATCATTAATTTATTATTTTCTCTCTAGACAACCAATAGTGAGAATTACATGACAAAGAAAAGTAACATATGCATGTGAATTTGAACCAATTGGGCTTACATCAGTAGATCATCATCAATGACTCAATAAATTCCTTATTTAACATTTATCATAAAATATCTTATTTTACTATTCATTAATAATTTAAGTATTTCAAAAAAATCCCAAAAATTAACCCTAACCATTTTTCGATGTATAGAATCTAAAAATGAAGTCCATCTTTCAAAAATAATTTCTTAATTACTATTAATTAAATATTTAATTAAAATGACCACTTAATCGAAAAATATAAAGACTTAAAATATTCATATTCATTTTAGGTTGCCTAAATTCATTTATACATTCAAGGGCTTGGAAATCATTCATAAGAGTCATATTACTACTCATAAGGGTATGCTACTATTCATAATGGTAAGTTACTATTCCTAAGTGTTGGTTACTATTCACTGAAAATTAAGTTAATTCTATCAGACTCTAATTATCATATTTATCACAACCGTGTATGTTAGATTTTTAAAATTCAATTCACAATGCTGAAAAATATATGTTTTATGGCTAGGTTATGGCTATTTTCTATAAGTAACCATGTTTTGTTCCATAGAGGCTCAGTGATTCATGAAATATAGGCTATAACTAGAATGTATTTAAGAGAAAAATACCATAAATTGTTTGGGGTGCTACATTATTCCCCCTTTTGGAAATTTCATCCACGAATTGTTTCATTTGTAAATCCCACCAAAAAGATGTGGGTGGTTCTTATTCATAACATCCTTAGGTTTCCATGCTACTTCCTATATATTCTGGTTTTTCCAATTAACCTTTCCTAGATGAGTTTTCCGATTTCTCGATACTTTCTCCCTTGTTTCAAGAATCACAATAGGCTCTTCACAGTATGATCAATCAGCTTCTCTTTATATTTCTTCATATGTGAGTTAATGCATTGGGTTTGGCATGTATTTCTTCAGCAATGACACATGGAACACATCAAGTTATTTGGAGAGATGTGGTGGAATCTCTAAACGGTAAGCTACAACACTGATTCTTTCCAAAATATCAAATGGTCTGATGTACCTGGGGCTTAGTTTCCCCTCCTCACCAAACATTAAGACACCCTTCAATTGAGATGCATTCAGAATGACATGATCTCCCATATGGAATTCCAAATCCTTTCTCAAGTTTTTAGCATAACAATTATTCATAATTTGGGATGCTTTTATATGGGCTTGTATTTTCTTCACCATTTCCATGGACTCTTGAATAAGTTCTGGGCTTATAAGTTTTATCTCACGAACTTCATCCTAACAAGTTGGAGTTCAGAATCCCATTCAATATAATTCTTCATATGGAGCCATTTGAAGTCTAGAATAGAAACTATTGTTGTATGAAAATTACACAAAAGGCAAGTATTTATCCTACATACCTTGAAATTCCAGAGTTCATGATCTCAGCATGTCTTCCAGAATTTGAATAGTCTTCTTAGACCATCCGTTAGTTTGAGGGTGATATGTAGTACTCATACAAAGCTCAGTATTCAAATCCTTCTAAATCCTTTTCCAGAATTTTGACATAAACTCGGGATCTTGATCAGACATAATCAACAGAGGTTCACCATGATGTATTACAACTTCATTAATATAATGTCTTTCCAGGAACGCAAGTGGTAAATCATCTCTTATTGGAAGGAAATGTGCTGATTTTGTGAGATGATCCACAATTATCCATATTGCATCATTCCTTCTCAGTTTCCTCGGTAGTCCGGTGACAAAATCCATCATATTGTTATCCCACTTCCACATAGAAATAGGTAGATGTTGCATCACTCTTTTGGGAAATTATCTCTCTTTCTTCACTTGTTGAAAAATAGACACCTTTACACATAGTCAGTAATTTACCACATTATATTACCACACCAAAAATATTCTTTTTGGTCTATATGCATCGTTGTGCTACCTGAGTGTATAGGGAAATTTGAGCTATGAGCATCATCTAATAGTTCCCTTTTTAGCTCAGGTATTGCTGAAACACATAACCTCTTACCAAATTTTAAAACTCCTTCATCATACACAAAGTCTGCCAATCTCCAATCCTTGAAAACATTATTTTTCTCCTGCAGATTCTCATCTTTAGATTGAGAGCTTTATATATTTTCTAGTAATGATGGTTTAGCAATAATTTAAAAGAGGAAATATTTTTCCCTTCCTTAAAAATTCCCATATCTTTCTTCAGTATATCCAGGAATATAGGATCTCTCTCAATCCACATTTGAGATAGAAGACCATGATATTTCCTGCTTAATGCATCAGTCACCTTATTTGCCTTTCCTTGGTGGTAGTGTATTTAAAAATCATAATCTTTGAGTAACATGAACCATATCCTTTTCCTCTTGTTGAGTTATTTTTGTGTGAAAATGTATTTCAAACTCTTATGGTCTATATAAATATCACATATTATTTCTATAGAGATAATGTCTCCATATTTTCTAAGAAAAGATTACAGCTTCATACTCAACATAATGAGTTGGATAATTTTTCACATTAGTCTTCAACTGTCTTGATGCATAAGAAATAACTCTATTGTTTTGCATAAGGACGCAGCCTATTCCATTCTTTGATGCATCACTGTATATTACAAATCCATAATTTTCAGATGGAAGTGTCAAAATTGTAGTGTTTACCAATATTCTTTCAAATTCCTTGAATAATTCTGTACATTATTTTTTCCACACAAACTGAACTCCTTTATGTGTCAGCTTGGTTAGCAGGTTAGCCAGTCAGGCAAAATTCAGAACGAAACATGGATAGTAACCTACTAAACAAATAAAACTGTATACCTCAATTATGTTTGTTGGTGTGGGAAATTCTTGGATTACCTTTTTATTTTCAGGATCAACTAGGATTCCATCCTTAGAGACAATATGGATAAAGAAAGAAACTGATTGAATAGAAAATCCGCACTTGCTAATGTTCCCATAAAATTTGTTTCTTCTAAGAGTTTTAGAATTATCTACAAGTGATTCTCATGGTATTCATAGATTTTTGAGTATTCCAGGATATTATCAATGTGTAACACAACAAAGCTATAAAGATATTCCTGGAAAACTATATTCATTAAATCCATGAAAATAGAGGGTGCATTTTTCAGTCCAAAAGGCATTACTGTAAACTCGTAATGCCCATACCTAGTTTGAAATGTTGCCTTAGGAATATTTTCCTTATTTACACATAGGTTATGATATCTGGATCAAAGGTATATCATCGAAAAGTATTGAGCTCCATGAAGTGTTTCAAATATATCATCAATCCATGGTAGATGATACTTATTTATTATTGTAATAGCATTGATTTCCCTGTAATCAGTGCATATCCTCATGGATATATCATTATTCTTGAAAAAGAGGACATAGGCTCCCCATGGAGAAACACTAGGTCGAATAAATCTCGTTTCACTAAATTCCTCAAGTTGTTTCTTTATCTGAACTAATTCCACGGTGGCCATTCTATTGGAAGTATTTGATATGGGACTTGAACTAAGAATTAAATCCATAGGGAACTCAACTTTCCACTCTAGAGGATGTCCATGTAAATCCTATGGAAATATAAAAATGTATTCTTGCACTATGTGCACATATTTAATTTGAATACTTCCTTCCTCACCCATAGATATTGGGGTCTCTTCCTCTACAAGAATTGCAATTAACTGAGAAATAGTGTGTTGGTTTAGACAAGAATCATATGGTGAGGTCTCTCCACTAAAGATAAGATATTCTACACCATTTTCAAAAATCGTAACTTCATTTTTCTTGCAATATATCTTTGCATCATAATTTGATAGACAATAAATACTGAGAATTATATCGTATTCATTCATTGGTATGATGATAAGGTTAGCAACTAAAGCACATTTCTTTGTCACGTGGGGGAAAAGTCGACATGCCTTTGTTGCATTGATGCATCCCCTAAAAGTTTGGACAGATTAATCCATTATTAAATCAAAGTTTACATGTATAATTTTCATGTAAAAATTGAAATATATAAATGAATGTGATGATCCAGAATCGAATAAAGTGTTGGATAAGTTTGAGGAAACAATTAAATTACCTTCCAATACATCATTAAGAACTTAATCTTCCGCAGTTGTAATCACATAAGCTCTCCCTTTCTCTCTTATATTTTTATGAGTTATGTTTCCTTGGTTATTAGGACACTCATTTGCACAGTGTCCCCTCTCTCTACATTCCTAGAATTTAACATCTTCAAATTGTTTCTTCCCTTTGCATTCATGAGATAAATCACCCTTTTCTCCACACTCATAGCAGACTCCCATGCCTTTCAAGAATTTTCCATGATGATTCATTCCATAGTTCTTTCATAATAGGAATTTCTCCATTCCCTTGTTCTTCTTTGGTACTTCACCATCCCCTTTGTTATTATAATACGGATTTTTATCTTGGTTTCCCTTGAAAAAATTTGATCTAGAAAATTCCTTCTCTATTTTGATGGCACTTGATACAATTTCGTCATATGATGAAAATGTTTGAGAAAATAGTTCCCTTCTAAGACATGGATGAAGACCATGAAAGAAATTATCAATATTTTCTACCAAGATGTGTATGTAATCTATGACATACCTGGATAGCCTTGTGATGGTAGCTGCATACTCTACAACACTATCATATTCCATTTGCTTTATGCCAAGGAATTTACCCTTCATTTCAGTTTATTTCTCATAAGGGAAATATTTTTCGAAGAATATTTCCTTAAAATTACTCCATTCAATATCTTCTATTTATTCTTCCTCTATGGTATTCTTAATCAAGGACCACCATTGATCAACATCTCCCTTGAGACAATATACTTCCAGTTCTACCTTTTCATTTTTATTGCATCTTAATGCGAGGAATATCTTATCAATGGACTTGATCAATTACTCTAACACCATTGGATTAGTATTCCCACTATAATATGGGGTCTTCTAACGCATGAAATGATCACACATAGTGTGGAATGGTTATTCGTTACACCCTGAGTATGCTGTCCTAATATGGTGACGATCTGATCAGGTCCAACTTTGACTGTGTTGACTTTCTTAATGCGGAGATCCCTACCTTTCCCAAGTGTATTGATTCCAATTCTTCTGTTAGACACCGTTTCTAAATAATGGCACACACTAGATTAGGGTATTATTCATAATGTATAGTATTATCTTAACAAAATAATTAGCATAAATTGAGATCTTACGCGTGGCTAATCCCATAATAAGAAAACGGTTTCATTGAGGAATTATTTACATTTCAATCCTTCATAATGTATTGTAAAAAAATAATTATCCTATGCATATCCACCGGGAGTGTTGTAACCAATAATGAAGCAAGGACAGTTGTCGTGTACCAGGATACCCAGGTTCAAGCCCGAATCTCCTTATCAAAGCTTTCACTCCTAGGTACATCTATTTCCGAGCCATCTCTACCTGCTCGTATCCATATTAGTATTTATTTTCCAGAAATATTAACATAATATATTACTTACTAAAATTATAGGATGTTCTTGTATGTTCATCCTCAAATAAAACCTTAGGGATCTATTCCAAATCTATGTTTTCTAATCTAGTTTCCAAGTTTGCTACTAAACTTCCTCTGATACCAATTGTAATGCCACGAACCCTCTAGACTGGAGCTGGTGCACTACTAGTTATATTGACATGGTTAGAAATAATTAAAATCTCGAATGAACAATCAGTTTAGTAGTCTTGAAGAAACAAGATACATAGATTTTACTCATATTACATTGGAAAAGTTTAAATAATACAATAAATAAAGAAAACTAAAAACTGCATCCACAAGAACTCAATAAATGATCTACCCTTTGTCTCCACTTGAAAGTAAAAACTAAAAGGGGTGAGCTCAAATGCTCAGTAAGGGTTAAAAATAGTGGAATCATGACTACCATAATATGTGAATCATAATCAATCTGACATAATCAATATAACAAGGTGAATAGATGAAAAACTCAAGCCATTAATAAAATGAGAATGAAACTACATCCATTGATTTGTCATAGTGAAAACCTCATGGAAAGTAATAATTGGTAATGAATAAAAAATTATTATTATTTGGACGTCAGGTATCTGGAACATGAAACCATAATAGCGTAAAAACGTTTTAGTTCTATGGGTAGAAACTCGTCCGATTTTTGGAAACAAACTCGAAGGGTTTTTCGCCAATTGATTTTTCTAATGAGACCTAACGATGCATCGTGGGGCTATAGCAGGCCCCAGACACCAATTAATGTCCAAATTTGTTTTATAAATTGATTCAATATAAGGGAAATATGCCTTTTCAATATCCGTATATAGTAGTGTATACAGATTCATCAATATTTTCATAATTAAATTTACTTTCCAAATAAACACCATATGTAAAATGGTATAAGATCTAGAAAACCAAATATCCATGATATGATATGATGGATATTTAATATAAATATAATTTCAAATGAAATGTGATCTCGAATGGGCAGTAAGTACACCACATATGGATTATTAGGTGAAAAATACAAAGTCAGTCACAACAAAATTGTAGTTGAGACAAAGTCTCTTACCACAATGTAATCAGTCGAATCATATGACCAGAATTTAATAACCCTCAAATTAACAATTTAATAACATGAAAATAAATATAATCATAATATTATATATCAAATTTCTGTACAAATATATCTCATAAAATAAATAAGTGGTGAACAATGAAAATCTCACAGAAAGGAAAGTGAGATGAGAAACCCCTTACAAACATTTCTGCAAGGTAACAAGTGTTTTTGCAAGGGATTAAAAAGAGGTAAAAGGATAATCCATTATTTATATGTCACAAGTGTAGTATGAGGGAGGTGAATAAACATTCCCCATTATTTGGAATTAAAAATAAAAGGCACAACATATGGGAGATTCTTGAACAGAAGTTAGAGAGGGGATCCAATACATTACGCTCGAAGGCATTCTGGTTTGTTCTTAACGACCTGAATAATCAAATTTAGCTTCATTAATTAAGAATTAAAGAACCTAATAAACATTTAATTGTTATTATATAACTTTATTAGGTTCATTAATGGAAGTTTTGATGGGTTTAAGAGATTCAATTTTATTGTTCTGGAAGCATTTTCTTACTTGGTTTCATGATTTATTTACTTGTATTCATGAATGGAAGTTCATTTGAAATGTGGTTAAACATCCTGAATTATTAATATACATTATTTATGACATTAAAGTGATATAAATGTTCTTATAATGATTATGGTTATATACCGTGAAGATGACTCATTCGATGAGTTAAAAATAAATGTTTGGATTTAGTTGGGCGATTTTTTTCACGATAAACTTGTTTTGTATTATTATTACATATAATGAACATGTAAAGATTACAGAAAATTAATCAAGATTAGATACATATATGATGACTTTTTTCAACCATTGAAAAGGTTTCATGACCAGTATTGGAGATAGTAATGCAAATTGAAAACTTGTCTTCCTTGAGTGTGATAAATTTACACATCTTGGATGGTGTTTGAAATTATTATATAAAAGGTCGGGAAAAAGAGATATTATGATGCAATATTTCATTAAAACAATAAAAATCTTCTAAATGTAAGGTACTATAATAATCATAGAATTTGGATGAGTGGAGGTGATAAGGGAGAACGAAATAATGGAACTTTGTAAAAGAAATTGAAAGAAAAGAGAAGGAAGGTTCACCTCTTGAGTACTCCTCCTTGAGAATTACCTTAAGGCCTTTGTTTTTGGCCTGTTGATGATAACATCAGGTCAAGGATGTGGGTAGATGGATTGAGGAGATCATTTGAAAGAATTTAGGCAAGTATTTAAACTTGAGTGGTGTGGGAGGAAGAGGGGGTGAGGGGTAGTTTATATAGTGGAGGGGAGATGAGTTTTCTTAATATTATAATCATTAATTTATTATTTCCTCTCAAAACAACAAATAGTGAGAATTCCATGACCCAGAATAGTTATATATGCATTTGGGTTCGAACCAATTGAGCTGACAATAGAAGATCATCATCAATGACTCAATAAATTCTTTATTTAGAATTTATTGTAAATTATCGCATTTTACTATTCATAAAAAATTAAGAATTTCAGAAAAATCCCAAAAATTCACCCTAATATTTTTTCGATGTGTAAAATACAAAAATGAAGTAAATTTTTTAAAAATATTTTTATGAATATGATTAATTAGTCATTTAATTAAAATAACCATTTAATTGAAAAATATAAACACTTAAAATATTCATCTTCATTTTAAGGTTCCTAAATTCATTTATACATTCAAGGGCATGGACACCATTCATAAGAGTCATATTACTACTCATAAGGGTAAGTTTCTATTCATAAGGGTAGGTCACTATTCATAAGGTTAGGTTACTATTCACCAAAAATTATGTTAATTCTATCATACTCTAATTATCATCTTGATCACAACAGTGGATGTTATATTTTTAAAATTCAAATCATAGAGCTGAAAAATATAATTTTTGTGGATAGTTTATGGCTATGTCCTATAAGTAAACATGTTTTGTTCCATAGAGGCTCAGTAATTCCTGAAGTATTAGCTACAACTAGAATGTATTTAAGAGAAATATACCATAAAATGTTAGGGGTGCTACATTATAAATGAATTAATTTCCTTTAAAATGACATTGTAAAATGGTAAAGCATGCAAAATGTTATTAAATTATCATTATGGATAGAAAATCAAGATATTACATATATGTCAAAAAATCATTCCTTTGATATTTTATTCAGAAAATTCATAAAGAAACTCACATATAAACCAAAAAAAATCCTTTCAAACCATTTTTTAGAAATCCAATCATTACAATAAATCAATTAAAAAATAATAATATAATGGTAGATAAATGAGATAAAATTTTATAAAATCATGGATATGGAAGAAAAATTTATTTTTAAAGGAGACCATAAAATATAATTTTCAAAATAAAATCCCTTATAAATATCATATCATGGATGTGTGACATAATAAATTAAATATATTATATTTGAAAAATATATATCCACAAGAATTATTTGGAAATAGAATATTAAAAATCAAATCTCATCCCACAAATAAATATTTGACATCATAATCAATAATGTTCGAGATTAACCCAATGATATGAAATTGGGTGAGGAATTACCATACCACTTTCTAGAAAGTTAAATGGTATTCCCCATATAAGAAATATTTATTAGCTAAAACATAGAATAATATTAATATAATTATATTCCTAATATTATATATACAATATTGTTATATAAACCACATATAAGAAATATTTGGTGAATAAATAAAATATATCACAAAAGAAATAGTAAGATAATAAACAATTACCTCACATGTCCCTTTAGTTTTGCGTACATTAACATTAAGTATAATGGTTTAAATAATGTTATTGATTAATTATAGAAACATTTTCATATTTAAAAATCATTAAATTATTTTTTATAATATATTAAAAATATATCTATATTTTCATGATTTTTTATTATGTTTGTTTCATGGTTTCATGATTCATTCATTTGTGTATGATTATTGAGTTTTTGGTGAAATGGATATAAAAAATTTGAAGTTTAATGAAATGGTTTTAATTAACTAAAATATTATTGAATTATCCTAAATATAATTTTTATTTCATTCATTAGGATGATCCATTTAATAAAATGTTGATGATGGATGTTTAGTTTAATTTTACGATTTTTCCTACCATCATGAACTAGTTTCATTTTATATAATATCATTTCTATATATTAGTGCCAAAAGATGAAATAGTTTATTATATAGAAATTATAATACAATTTAATGTGAATATTTTTTTATTACCATCCATGATGTTGATAATGGGAAACAAAAAATCAATATCCAGGGAGACAGTTGGTGGCCATAATTAGGAAAATTGATTTGTTTCCTTTAATAAGGGGAGCTAATAAATGGGATGGATATAATATATTCTATTAAAAATATAATATTAATATATGTACCTGATACTGGATTTATTATTCACTGATACATGATGGATTTGTTGAGAAGGAACCAAAAATGAAATTAAATGAGGTGGTTTAGGAAATTTACCGATTTATTATCACCTCCTTGAAGGACACCTTAATGAATTCAGAATTGGTATGTAGGTGAGACCATAAGTATTACATCCCAACTCTCTAAATTGAATTAATTTGATGTAGAGGTTCAACTGGGCCTTATGAAATATGCCCATGTAGTAAAAATAAGGAAATAAATGTCGAGGAATTAATGAATGGTGGGGGATGACTTTCGGTTTCTGAATAAAAGTATCCAAACAATGATACCTAACCAATAACAACCACATGATGCATGTAAAAAATGTACACCAATACAAATAATTACCAATATACAACCATAAAAACAAAAATTTCATACAAATGCATAAAAACCACTCCAACTAAACTACAACAATAATGAATCTGAGTACCAAGATGAAGACTAAACAATAAAACCCAGTGGCCATTGAAAAACTCCATAGCACCACACCAAGCTCCATACTCCAAGAACAAAAATAAAACTAGTCATCATGATGAACCACAAAAGAAATGATTTTCATTACCCTTACATGTGTATCAAATTACTACATTTGCAAAATACTTAAAGTTCCAAAGATGTGGGTGAGTAATGAAACCCAATAGGGTTTCCCAAAAATCAATTACATACACACACCACTAAGATAAAATAGGTTATCAGAATTATATAAAACAATTCAAATAAAACCATTATAGAAGTTCAAAAATTATAAAAAATCCAAGGACATACATACCCAATGTAATTTACCTAATTTAATAGAGTAACAAAGAAAGAAACCAAACATGTCATTAATCTCCATATTGGCATAATGAATGAAATTAATTGTTTTCACACTCCCACCAAATCCATACTCACAATTTTCATCAAGAGCTCAAAATTTCCATTGATGGTGAATCTTCACAATGAACCTTATCCTCTTTTTATAGTAGTATATCACACCCGCATTCCAATCCTTGATAGTAGTCCTTCATATACACTTTCTATCCTAACAAACCCATTATTATACCATATAATCCAGTAATAATAACAATAAATATTTACCAAACCCATACAAACACCCAATTTTTAGACCAATAATCCATTAAGAAAACTAACTATTCTCATACAATCTATAACTAATTCAATGAAATCAACATTTATTTATAATCCATTTTAAACACAATCATGCCAAATAGAATTTCAATAAAACAACCCTTTTTATTGAAAACCAATTTCACAAATCATTTTCCCAATAACCATCATGCTAATGAATTTAAAATTTCTATTTTTAGATCCAACATCAAGATAATTAGACAACAATAACCCATTTTGTCAAAAATCCACAAAGCACAAAAAATGGGTGTCAAAAAAGATTTTCACCACAGAAACATCATAAATTTAAAGGAACCAAAATTATTTTTCAATTAAAAAATTCTTATTATATCAAAATGGAGTTGTTACTGACGCGTCCTATATTAGGGTTTCAGTGAAATTGATCAACCCCACAACCATAGAGAAATTATGAGTGAAGCCTCCACAAAATAACATTAGATATTTTTCCCTAACATAAAAAATGCCATATGTCATAATTTTAGGAAATAACAACGCTAGTTCTATATTCATAAGATTTAGATCTATAATATAGATAGAGAGGGAGTGATAGAGATAATTATATAAAAGAAAAATCCAAGAGAGGATACTTACAAGAGGGGAATTTCCATTAGATCACCATGAAAAACCTTCGATTCACATATAAATACATAAAGATATCCCCCTCACCATTAGAAGAATAAATACTGATTTGGGATCATATGGGGGTTCAAATTAGCGTTTTAGGGAAAATCCTATGTGATCCCATTTTTAAAATGCGCATTTTTGAGGATGCTCATGGTTAGATCACACGGTCAGAAGAACCATGCGATAAATTTGCTACTACTTCTTTCCCAATGGTTTTCCAACAATTTTTCCTCACACGGTCATAAAAACCATGTGCCAACTTCAGAGAAGCCCAATAACCCATTTTTCAGGACTTATCTAGGTTGGATGTACTGTTTTAAAGCTTTGTGCCATAATCGTGGACCATCTCCCATGCCTATTTATTCACATGAACACATACCTTGGTTTGTTCCACGATTACCAATTATCATGCGAAAATTGGTCACCCATATAAAAACGTTCGACCATTCTCAAAACCCTTCCAATATCTCCAAAACTTTTCTTAACCACTTTAAACACATAAAATAGGATTAAAAAAGCCTATATACGTCAAATTGGGGATTTGAATTCTCCACAACATTGGAATTTCCATCATAAGATAGTATAAAACCACCACATTTGTGAAAGAGCTCAGATCATTGATCAACCATCTCTATCTTCTACTCTAATGTTTCATTCTTAGTATAACCTTTTTACGAAAAAACACAAACTAGACCGATGATTTTACCATGGAAGACATTATCTTTACAATCCACAATCTACTCCATCAAGTGAACTAATGAAGTATCCGACTCTAGATCAACATGATGGAAAATAATCACATGGTCATGATCAAGCTGATACATTTTCAAATATGACACATAAACACATTGTTCACTATACTAAACTGTGGGTAAAAATCTAACAGATTTCTCACCTATCCATCCTTCTCAAATATCTCAAATGGGACAATATGTCATAGATATAACTTTACATGATTACCAAACCAATGATTTCCCAACCATGGAGATATTATAAAGAACACATGATTACCCACCTCAAAATAAAAAGACCATCAACGATGGATTGAATATAATTTCGGATGACTCTAGGCTATCTTCATCCACTTCTTGATCAAATTAATCTTCTACATTGTCTTTTGGAAAATCCATGGCCAAACAATCGATGTATCACATGTTTCCACCCATAATAAACAAAAAAATCAGGAATGATGATAAACAGATTCAAATGGAGACATATGTATGGAGAACTGATCACATTTATTATACGAGTACTCTACCAATGGAAACTGCTCTTCACATAAGGAACCAAAATCCATCATAGATTCACGACACAAATATTCGAACATTTATATCATCCTCTTAGATTTACAATCAATCTTAGGATAACATTACACGATAATTTTCAATAGGGTAACAAGGTATTATTGTCATTATTTCTCAAAAAAAGACATGAACCTTGGTTACCTATCTAATAATATAGAAACGAGAACAACATGGATTCTTACCACCTTATGGATATTGATTTTGGTTAGATACAACACAATATGTGATTCACAAATTAGGCTCAAATGGGACTAACTTTTGAGCTTCTCCACTATCACCCATATTGAAGAGTGTTACATGACCTTTCTTTGGAGACCTAAACCAACACCCATCACTATATGTTCCCAATTCCACATACGGATTGGTAAGGAGTACAACATACTAGATGGCTGGGGATGATCTTCTTGGATTTTTTGACAAGTCAAACATCTAGATACAAAATGCAAGACATTATTTTTCAAACCAGAAAACCAAAACTATGATTTCATTGCATTATAGATAATCATAATTCTAGGATGGAAATCCCATTGGCAAGGGTGATAAGAAATGAGGATTTTCTCTTGAGAATCCACTATTACATCTATATAATTCTAAAAGTACAAAACTAAATTCCCTCCAGTTTACATCCATAAATAGTCTCCCCACCATTAAATTTTGACCTCATCACCACACAATATGAATCAGACATCCGTGCCTCTATAACCAAAACAACCATGTCAGGAACAAAAGAGTCTAGAACGAAAACAGTTACATCACTCTGATCTACACATTCTAACCTCATGTAGGTAATCACCAACATCAACTACCACTGATCTGATGTCTGTTTCACCACTTGAGAACATGAAATTTTATTATTGAATCTACCACGGAATTTCCCTACACTGGTGTGTACATCAAGTCAAATTTGAACATATGGAGATACTCCATCATTCTCCATTTACTTAAATTCAAATATATATCTGATAAAATATTCTCCAAGCTCTAATGATCGGTATACATTATGAATTTATCAGTAAAGAAATAGAGAAACCCTGTTTTCTAAAATGAATCACCACATCCAAATCCAAATCATCTGTTGGGTAGTTCTTTTCTTGAAACCTGAACTATCATGACCCATAAACAAACATAAAATCCCCATTCAGGATAGAACACTCTACCCTTGATCCTGATATGTCGTAGTGAACCACGTAACATTTCCCAGGTAGTATAAAAACTAGTATTAGTGTTGATATAATATGACCCATAAGCACCTCAAACTATTTATGACATTTTCTATTCCATTGAATTGGTTCATTCTTCATTTTCGAAGTTTTCATTGATGAAGGCAGTCCTTATAAGTCATGAGAAATGTCATCAATAATACCCAGCTGGACCAAGGAAGCTCCGTATCTCAAAAAAATTATTTTTTAGTTTCCAAGAGATAACAACCCTTAAATTCTTTGAATCCACCAAAACACCTCTCCTAGAATGAACATGGCCAATGAAATTAACCTCTTGTATCCAAACATCACATTTTAAAAATTAGTCATACAACTGATGATCTCTCCTGATTCCCATCAATACTTCCAATTGTTTCTCATGCTCCACCATTATCATTAAATACACAAGTATATAATTAATGAATACAATAAAAAAATAATAAATATATCTATGAAATATCCTATTAATTAATGTAATGAAAAATGTTGGTGAATTTGGGTGACCAAATTTCCTAAAAACATGCTCATAATGGCCATTTATACTTCTAATTTTTTTGTGAATATCTTCCTTCTTCACCTATGAATGACGATATCCTAATAATAACTCCTTCTTGGATAACTAATGAGATCTCATCAATTGATCAAAATGTCCATCAATGTAGAGAAGTAGATATCGATTCTTTAACGTAACTTGGCTAATCTTATGATAATAAAAACCCAACCGAATATTTACATAATAATTTTTACGAAACAATACAAGCACTTCTATAGAGACGTGTAAGGCCGGATGATCCCTATGTTTTATTTTACTCCAAACTGTGATTTGAATTCCCTAAATTTTTTGGCTAACATCCGATAGGACGGAAGTGAGAGAAGTATGGTCCCCAAAAGAAGATCAATCACCAACTCAATTTATCTCTATGGTGTAAACCATGAGAATTATTTTTGGAATACATCTATAAAACGATCAACAGTTTTAGAAAAAATGATTTTCCCATCATCTACCATTGATTCCTAAGAGAATTTTTCTATTTGATATGATATCGTCCAAACTACCAGTTCCAACAAGCCCATTTCACCGACCTTCACATTTTTCTCTCCACTAATGAGTTTCTTGACACCATCACCACTCATAAAACTAACTATTCATGCATAACAGTTGATGTGGGTGTTAAAAATTTTCTGCCAATCCATTCTTAGGATTATATCATATACATCCATCCCCAGATGTAATAATTCCCACATTATCTCAACCTTGTCTACATATCTACAACATGCTCTACATAATAATTACAAATACTCTCTTTAACCTAGAGGAGTTTCAAATATATTAAGTTAAAAGTATTATTTCCACACATAAACCCAGAAAAGCAACAACAAAGGAAGGAATGAAAAGATAAGAGGAACATGTATAAAAACATGCATTTGGGAGGAATTCGAAATACATTTAGCTGACAACTGTTATGATCCCAAAATGTCATCCACCATAAACATCAAGGATCTAAATATCTATTTTCCTACAACCATATACTCTTTATTACCCGGATGAATATTCCCTTGGAGTGGAGTCGTGGAATTCTGAGAAACACTATGACTAACTAAGCTCTACTGATGAGGGGTACACTGGTTTTCCCATCCTGTTGAAGCATAGGTTGCCAGAAACACTTTTGGAGTTTCAGGAACACCAAAAAACATTGGATTTAGAAAATAACATTGAAGTTTACTCATATTATTGCAGTTATGACATGATTGAGGTTGTGGCATACAATCCCAGTTCATGCGTCTAGTAGAACCACACTGAAAATATCCTAGATTACATTAAGGATTCAAAGGAATATTCTCTGATCCTATCATCGTATTCTGATCCATACTTTTTCATTGTAAATAAGTGTCCCCTTCCTCTTAATTCCATCATTATATTACCCTCTATTCCCCATGGGAAGAAAAATTCTTCCCCCACATGTATCCACCACGATATACATTTAACCCATATATTCTTTATTATCTATTTCTAAAGAAAAATAATTTTCATTGTAATTTTAAAAGTGTGTGGGTAGAATTTTGTGTTAAAAATTTCATCCAAAACCTCCCATGTTATATATTGGTCCCATATGGTCTAGAACACCAACTCCAACAACATATATGCTGGATATCATAACATGTATGTCACTAATATCCCTATTTACGATTACAATCTTCCATGGAAATCAATGATTCAATTGATCCTATTTATACATGGTTCTAACCTTTAAAATTCTAAATCAAACTAAAAAATAGGCATATTATTATTTTAAAAAATATCCATGTGATCCACATGACTTGGATCATCACTTCTATTCACACTTTACACAGCATGGAAAGCATTCACTATGCTCTAAACTAGCATCTGTTTCGGCTGGGGCTCTGGTGAAACCATATTTTCCACCGTGTGCTCTGGTTGGTCTCTATGACGTCTTCTTGATGTAGTTTCTATCAATATAAAAATCACCATAATTTTCACACCCTAAAATATGATGTCTTACAATTTCAAATTATATCACATTATAGCCATCACAACCACATATTATGAAATTTTTATTTTCCCATGATCAACCATTTTGAAAAATCCTCTACATTTTAAAAATAGATTCATTTTCAAAATATCAAAACCATTCTATTTCCAAAATAGTAAGTTTGAAAACCATTTCTATATTTTTTAAAAATAAACACAGTTATATCACAAGATAAATCATTATTCGAAATGAAAGATCTCATACTATAGGGAAGTCATTTCAACTGTGCATGTAATGCTCATCTCACTGGCTACACCTGCACTAATAGGATCATTCTCCTATAAGTGTCTAAAAAAACTTACGCAATAAACTTGCGGGTAAATTGATGTTAAACATAATGGGGTTAGATGTGTCCTTTTAAAATTTATTTTTCATGTTTCAACAATCCTACGCCTTGATATAATCCAAACTCTGGTAATACACCATGAGAAAATACCTACTCCAAGACCGGTAACCAAGGCTAAAACTGAATATGACAAACAATACATGTATGTCAAGGATAAAAAAATATGATAGTAGTTGTAATATCGCACCCCTCCACATTTTCTTGATTGAGGTACCGGTTCTAAAAGGCCTTAGGTGAAAACCACATGGTGGAAAAAGATTGCAATAAATTCCACGATCTTCATGAACAGTGGGGGACAATATTCCCATTTTGAATAAAGGAATCCAACCAAAGAACCATAACCAACCACAAAAACACGATTGATGTAAAAAACGTAATATAGTAAAATAAATTACCAAGAGATAACCTCACAACCCACCATTACCTAACAATGCCAAAATAATATTACAACTAAACTACAATTATCTAGAATCATAGTACCATTTGGATGACTAAATTAAAAAATCGAAAGAGGCCATGAATCATCCCCATAGATCCACACCATGCTCAATGCTCTAAGCACCACAAAACCACCATTCATCATGATGAACCACTAAATAATTGAGGTTCTTTAAAATTATTTGTGTCTCGAAGTACAACATCTAAAAAATCGTTAATGTTCCAATATAGGGGGTGAGTTATAATAATTAGTAGGTTTTACCAATTGACATCCTACACATGACACTAGGATAATACAATTCTTTACGACTATATTTTTTTTATATAAATGTATTAAACTAGTTCAAAAATTAACCACTAGAAAAACACATCCTTAACCAATTAAATTCACCCAATTCCACACAATTCATGGTAAATATACCCAACATATCATTACTCATTCCATATTAGCATAACCAAAGTAATTCCATGTGTTTAGATGCCTATCACAACCATACTAACGCTTTTCCAGTCATGATTGGGGTTTTCATTGGTGTGGGAACATCACATCCATCCCCAAACCATTTTTATAGTGGAACATCATGCTGACATTCGAATCCATGATAGTGGTCCTTCACACCCACTATCCATCCCATCCAACCCATTCATACACCAAATTATCCAATAATAATAACAATGAATATTTTCCAAAACCATATCCACACACAACATCTAAACAAACAATCCCTTAATCATGTTAACAATTCCCACAAATACCATAATCATTTCAATGGAATCAATATTTATTGAAGACACCCTTTTAACAACATATATTCCAAATATCATTTCTTTAAAACAACTCTTTTTATTGAAGGCCATTTTCACAAATCATATTAACAAAATCCCCCTAGAGAATGATTTCAATATTTTTATTTTAAAATAAAACATCATGTAAATTACATAAAAGTAATCCATTTCATACCATATCTTAAAATTATCACAAAATGGTGTCAAATAATCATCGTAAGTCTGAAACACCATAAATTTTATGAAACCACCATTAATTTAAAATTAAATCCTTTTAGTTCTATCAAATTAGAGATGTGAGGGAAGCCACTAATGTTATGGTTTCAGTGAAATTGGCCAACTGCACATCCGTATAACAAATCTAGGTGTAACTTCCATGAAATAAGCTTATATTATATTCCTACCATAAAAAATCCCAACTCTCATCATTTAAGCAAAAACCTTCATAGATAAACATGTGATTGATGTAGATCGGGAAACCCTGATAGAGAGAGAACATGATATATGAAAAACCAAGAAAAAACCAAGAGAGGAGATGTAATAGAAGAGAATTGTCTTTACATTCCCATGAAAACCCATCTATTATCTTATAAAATTAGTTGGAGAGCCTCTCTGACTCCTGAGTAGAGGCAATCCTGAGTTGGGTTTGTATGGGAGGATAAATTACAGGTGTAGGGAAAATCCCAAGTGATCCCATTTTATAAAAACCCAATTTTTATGTTCATGTATGGTCAGATCACATGGTTAGAAAGATCATACACTAAATGTTCTACCACTACTATCTCATTGGGTTCCCCACATGGATTACTCTCACCGTTAGAGAAACCGTGTTCCAACTATGTAGAAGCTCATTGTCTTAGGTTGCGCATATTACCTGGGCTGGACAGTTTGGAAATCATGTTTCATAACTGTGCACCATCTCCCATGCCTATGGCTTAACCTTCATGGTTTCCTAGGTTTGGGTAATGGTTTCCACAATGAATTCTCAAACATTCACCCCTAGAAAAATTCCCAAACATTCCCCAAACATTTCCAAACACTCTCAAACATTTCTTACCCACATTAAAGACATAAAAAGGAATAAAAGAGGTTACATACATCAAACTAGGAGGACTACAGGAAGAAGATGATCATTGGATCAGTATCCAGTAGAGGGTTTATTAGTGATTTTAGGAGCCTCAATGTTTTTTTGATAATTGGGGTGGTGTTGGGTGGTGTTTCTACATGAGTATTTTTGTGTTATGTTATTAAATAAGGATTATTTTATATTTC
Source organism: Viscum album (assembly GCA_963277665.1). Taxonomy (NCBI): domain Eukaryota; kingdom Viridiplantae; phylum Streptophyta; class Magnoliopsida; order Santalales; family Viscaceae; genus Viscum; species Viscum album. The sequence continues at coordinate 1,763,930,874 of OY728121.1, read as the reverse complement.
AATCCAACAACATTCGGGTGGAATATATTTTAAAGGATATGCAATTTAATTAATGTTTTAATGACCATTTAAGACCATTAAATACCTGAATCACCAATTAAATGTTGTATTTTTTTCTATGTTATTCTTTTAGCTAAAAAAAATATTCTGGTTCATTATATTACCCAAACTATAGAAAACCATTTATAATTTGACTACTTTTTTGTACCTAAAAATGAAAATGGTAGTAAAATATAATTTTGACCTTATGATTAAAACAAGGAATTAATTTCACCAAATAAAATTTATAAAAATGATAAAATCCATTTCTAAAAAATTTATGTGTATAACTTATAAAAACCTATTATTATGATGTTTTAAACAATGCATTAACAATTACTAATAAAGTGTTAATAAATTTTAATCCTTATATAGGTTGTCGTTAAATAAGTAAATTTTATTAAAAAACAAGGGTTACAAATGAACATATAATAATTATTTCATAAATTTTATCATATTTTGTAAAAACTATATTTTCACTTCTTAACCCAAAAATGATCTATTTGAAAAAAATACCAAAAAATTACACTAACGTAATTTTGATATTTTGATTCAAAAAATATATTTAATTTATCAAATATTTTTTTAATGTTTCCTAATAAATAATATTTAGTTAATGATTGAATGAAATATATTTTTTTATTTTGATTAAAAAACATATATTTTAATAACAAAATTTTGTTTACTAATAATTATGTGTTTATTTCCTAATAAATAAATTCACATATTAACCATGAGGTGAAAAAACTATATACTTCATAATTTGTTTGACAATATATATTCCCCCCAATTTAATGGTTACCTTATAATGGTCATACAAAATAATTATATTTTGGAGTTTATTTAAGCATTGTGTTTTGTGTAATATAAGCTATCGAAGAGGTTAAATTTATTATATATATATATATATATTGTAAAATCATATGGTTTTACATTATATAATTTATAAAATTAATTTAAACCGTTAAATTTATTGCATGGATATAAAAAGGTGATAATACCTCAGCCTCATCACATCCAAAAGTTCCCTTTTATGTTTCTCAAATTAGTGGGTTCACCATAACTCCATAACCAAGTGAAATGTCTTATTTCATAGAACTTTATCTTTATAATAAATAATTTCTTCCAGTTTCTATACATATGAATGATCTTTATCTATTGTTGTGACCTTAGTGTCTAGTACATTTTATGGATCAGGTATATACATCAATAGGGGAGATACATGGAACAAGTCATGCACAAGAGAGAGATTCAGTGGAATCATCATTTGAGGATCTATAGTATTAATTCAATTAAGAAATTTAAAAAACTCATCCCCATAATTTAAAATTGGGCATTGAGAATGAAATGTGGGTCTTTTATTATTAATTTTTATTGGAATCCCACATCCTAAAAGTGGTCAATAAAACAACCCATAAAAAACAAGGAATATGAAAGGAAAAGGACACAAAAAAAATTGGATTCAAATTGGGAGAGAATTAGTGGAATTTGGAAACATGGTCCTGGTAGATAATTCTGACTATCGAGATCTGATGGGGAATTATAATGAACATAGATAGTAGAAGGTTAATGACCACAAAACCATAGAACCAATAAGTATGAAAATAGTCATTGACATCATTATAAAATATTGTCAATTGAAAAAAGTTTATTTACAAACTACATGAGATGATTTAATTACCATATTTCATATAATAATTACTATATCACTCTTTTTTTGGTCTGTGATAAATCTTTACATCATTTATTATCACATTAAATTATTTGGAAATTTTAATTCCCATAGAACTTGTGGATAACATGATCTATAATGGGATGTAAATTTATTCCTTATATTTATAATTATCATAAAAAATGGTTAGCCCAAATTATCCAATAAAAATAAATATTCAAATGATTATGTAGTAAATTAATCTAAAAGACCTTATCCAAAGGTCAACATAAATAATTTAATAAGTGGATACCCATATAAAACCTCAATAAAAACAATATAATGATGGTCAATAAATTTACAAATTCAATGTATCATTAATCATAAAAAATCTTTTATGTTTCTCTTAAAAGACACAAAAAAACATGTGAAGATAATTATAATTTATTCTTTTAAAAACAATATAATGACATGAATTACAATAATAAATTAGTGAAAACAGGAATGATTTCCAAAATTATCTTTTTCAACACACCATAGATCAAAATGTTTTTTAACCTCAATCCATAAATCACTTTTCAATCATATTACTAATAATTTCCACGTTCATCACTTATATCCAAAAAATTTTATTGTAATGAAAAATATCGTTGTTTCATTATTATACAAACATCAGGCACATATTAGTGTTTATCTTACCCTTAATCATGTGTTCTAAAAAATATCACTTCAATCACTTTTCATGGATAGCAGTACCATTACAAATATAAATTCAAATTCTTAAGGAAAAACTACAATGGGAAAATACATAGATGATTCATTATTCTATAATACCATATACTAAATTTTAGAACATTAATTTTGAATTCCACAACATAAAACTCCATTATTTGATTTCCTTCTTAAACCATTATTCTTTAACTCCACTTATATGCCATATATTATTCAAAGTCTCATCATCGTCATAAATATTCCCATCACTCATACAACCACTGTCTATTCCTTTCATTAATATTCCCACTAGGGTATTTATTTGTATAATTACAAAAAATTCGACATTTAAAAAGCTAAACTTCTTATATTGACATAACAATCTCAGTATCTTCATCCATTTCATTAACTAAACCTCCCACTTCTCTATTTGAATTAATTTCTCTGTGTCATTGCTTTCCAAAACCAAATCATATTCTATTTCAATTGAAATATTCTCCATAATGCCTCATCCCACATTCTTCACATGATGAAAATTAAACATTCATTCCAAAATGGTCACCTGGAAGCTGCTACATTATCTTTTTAGATGGGTCAAGAAACTTACCAAATTTCATATTATTGATCATATTATGAGGTTATTTATTATTAACAATAACAAGGAATACTCTTCCAAATCATATTTTATTCCAATTCTCATAAATAATATCATTCCATTGTACATCGTATTCTCTATTAACATGAATCCTCCTAGTTCCATCCATTGAATACCACACAAATATTATTATATGTGAAATACTAATCATAAATTGAAAAAAATAAAAAATGAAAGTTACTTAAAATATTTCATTTTTTAATGCCTTTGATTTGACATAGGTAATTCACAATTGTTTCCATAAGTCTTGTATTTTAATGGAGACGTACCCTTACGGTTCTTACTAAGCTTTTATAATCCTAGATTCCAATGGTTAACTAAACCTTCATATTAAACCATTAATAACAGCCCAATACTTTCATACATAGATAATACTTTTTAATAGATTAATATTCATTAGACAATATATCAGACCCAAACTAGGACTATATGGGTTAAGTGTGTATGGAAACTTGTAATCATAAAAAACATACTCATTAAACATATAAAATTTCTCCTACATTTTCCCACACATGAAGAAACTTTTTTATGTATTATAAATAGTACATTCCATTATATATTGGGGAATATAATTAAATGAAAATACAGAGCATATATTCATTCTTATGGAAGAGAAGGGAGATATCAATCATAAAATAAGAAAAATAATGTTGATAACATTTTAAAATTATACCCTGACTATCAAAGATCATAATATTGAGTCATGTAACAAACCATCAGAGTTCATAAGAATTGATTCCTAAACAATCATGAGCCATGAAATAATAATATTATCACATGTCAAGGAATTTTGCATACATATAAGAATAAAACTTATTTCGTTAGTATTCAGTGATATTTCCCAAGACTACATAGTGGAATGGGTTCACATACCAATCCATCATAGCATAAAAGGATAACTCCATTGATTATAATACTGGATTTGGTTTACTAAAAAAATGAATCAGAGTAGAAAATCTACACTCCCATGAATTTCATAGTGGATTAAGTTCACTACCGAACCCATCATGGTTCAGAATGTCCTCTACTAATTCAGTTTCACTCCTAATTTTAGTTATTTATACTTCATGAGATATAAATCATTAACCAATTCATTTGAGGGATATATATATCCTTAAAATTACATAATTGATCCATATTTATGTGATCTATAAGAATGTAAATCATCTCAAAACCAATAAAAATAAATTAGATTTCATATATATTTCATCATAACCAATTGAAAAGTAATAGGTTTTATAAATACCATTCCATCACAAAGATAAACAAACCATAAAATTTTTTATGGTGGTATTATTTAATAATACCCTTATTAAATCATATGTAACATCAAATAATCTCATCATTGATGGAAAATAATTTTGAATAATCACTTCAAATAATTATTAGTAAAAACATACAATCTTATATAGAATAATTTTTAAAAAATAATGGAAAATAATAAAAGAAAATACTTTCATTTCAAATAACATATAATTATTGTAAATTAATCTATATGGAATTAATGATTCATGAATATTTGAGAATAATTTTGACGACCCAAAATTTTATTAAATAAAATTCCACTTGATCTATTTAAATATCTTATTATGTAAAATGGTTATTTTAATCATATTCACTTCCTTTGTTTATTTTGGTCTTTAAAATACCATTATGAATTTTTACCATTTCTAATATAGATGTTAAACATTGACCACATTATTAGAATAAATATAAGGCTTAAAAAAAATCCAATTTACTCAAACAAAGGACGTGATGGCCTCATCCAATAGAATTTCTCTATATGAATCCCATTTGTTGGAGCTTGGAAAGGAGGTGGCATTATTGGTCTTTGATATTGACCATTCCAAATCTCTGTATGAACACGTTAATCTTGAACAAAATCAATTATGGGGGAAGTGGAAGTTAAGAGAGATTACCACTCGAGCGATGTTATCTAAGCCACCCAAATAGTCTATCACCATTGCACACATTACCATTAGGTCTTATGTGGGTGTTAAAAGGGGATATTCAATAAGACCCTAACACGATGATTTTGTGCTTTATTTTTGTGTAAATAATATACTTTTATTTTATTGTTACTTTGTAAATGGTTTTTAAATAACAAATAGTATTTTTAATAAATATCAAATTAAGAAATAAATTTTGATGAATTAGTGGATTATATTATTAAATAATTTTGTAATAAAATATTATTACTAAATTACTTTTTATTAAATATAAATGATCATATAATTTTTATGAATACAATTGTAATTTTTATTAAGGTTTGAAAGACGTTTTTTTCCAAAAAACTATTAATTTTGGATAAATGTTAGTTTTTATTTTAAGAGAAAAATTATCATATTTAGAAAATTATTTAGATAAAATGAATATTTTTTTTGGAATCTAGAAATTGATATTATCCAATGGTGTTTTTTTCTTAATTTTCCGAGACAATATAATTTTTGGGTAAAAAATAAAAAACATTTAAATATATAATGTGTTTTATGAAATTATAATGAACCAATAGTGCTATAATAAAATACTATAAAAGGTATTTTCTCCCAATATATGTTTTACTTTAAAAAACATGGGACATTATATTTTTTGTATTAATCTTATGTTGCCTTAGTGGACCCTCTACGACTTCAAAAACATTTTAACTTTTTAAAAGGATTTCCCTAAGAGTGTGACTCAACTCCACATAAGAAAGCCTAGTATTTAAATATGTTCAGCCGTTGGACTTATAATTTTTTTTCCCACTCCCCTTTGTAAAAGGACATGGTAAAAAACATGGTTTGGTTTGTGGTTTTTATTAGTCTAATGTGTAGTTTCCAAAACATAAATAATAAAAAATTCTCTCTCTTTTCCTATATAAACCCACCCATTCTCCCACTTATCTTCACTCACAACTCTTGTGTCACGTCCCTACCATTCCCTCATCTCTCTAAAATCCTCCCAATGTGCCCCAAGATCCATAGAATCCTCTCTCAATCCCCCACCAAGCATGTGGGATCACACATCCAAGTTAGGGTTTTCTTCCTCTCTCATTTTTTGTCCAAGTTTCTTTATGTTGTTATACCATTTTAATTTCTATTAAATTGTTTAGGGTATGATTCAACAGCTCCCCTATGCTTCCCTACTTGTGTTTTAATGACAATAAACCCCTTTATCTTTCATTAATTTCTCCCATTTACACTCGTTATCATGCCTAATTTTCGTTTGGGATTTATCTCTATCATTTACATTTAAACACATATTTTGTTTTATGAATCTGAATTCCATTAAATATATTGGGAAATTTATCCATATGACCCCCTTCTTATACATGTCATGCACATATGATGATACACCCCTTTATAACTCATCAACCGTTTTTATGATCTCTTATGTCACACTGTTATGTTGCCGAAATTGCACCGCGATTTTCCATGACAAAGTCATCATGTAGTGAATACCATGAAAATTTCTATATCAAGGGTATTATCCTTTATGAAAATTTAAATATTGAATATAGAGTTTCATATATGAATTCTATATTATTTTATCATTGAATAAATGATGATGTTTAATTAATCCATTTTATATGATCCATGTGGAACACTTATGCATGAAATGAAATGATCAAGAAAGGTGCACCATGATTGCACTCCAATGCACTGGGTAAAGACTAGTATCATGATAAATAAAGTGCAATGAGGGTTTAATCATGAAAATTAATGGGAAATGATATTTTACTCACACTCCATGGGAAATGAGCCTTGGGTCATGCTAATATAATGTTAAATGTTCTTGCCACATTCCCTTGTAATGATAATCATGATATATCATGTCCTTATGTTCATATTTCTCTTATTCTCTATTGATATGCCTATTTCCTGAAATGAACTATATTATTCATGTTATTCCTTGATTAATCCCTTACTAGGATTTATATCTCACCCATTTCTAATGCATCTCCTCAAGTTATCCCATGAAATGCTAAGTATGATGGAATGTGTGTGGTCATGTAAGATATGTTTTTTAGAAAGATGTGTATTTAATGTCTTAAGTTGTTATATAATGTTCCAAATACCCAAAGACACTAGACCTATCGATCATATCTATTGTGTTAGGTGATGATTTTATGTAAAAGTTATGTTTAAGTGTGAAATAATGAGAAGGGTTGTTATAGTTAGAATCAGAGGATATGTTTAATTATTTTTGGGATTAGGATTATAAAACCCTAGTGAAATATTTAGGGATAAGACTATATATAATAAAAAATACCTAAATATTAGAGAGTATTTAGTAAGTGGTTTATCAAGAAAATACATCCTTGTCTGGATAAGAGCAAGTAGAGACAGCTCTGGCACAGATGTATCTAGGGCTAAAACCCAAAAACCCCACTATAAGCTACAGTCAAATGGGAACAAGTGCACAATAATGACCCTTTCTGCACTATTGGTTAGGAAACTACCTAGGGATATGCTTTGGTAAAATCAAAAGCTTGTTATAAACCATTATTAATGGAATAAAAATTCCCCTAAGAATATATGTTGGGAAGTAGATCGTGGATCATGATGATTGAAGCCTATAAATTTATAAGTTAAGGAAATAAGACAAATTTATTAGTTATCGATTTTTTAATTGGATTCCTCTTTATGTGTTACCCCTAAATTTCCTTTCATTCTAGCCAATGGAATGTTATAGGAGGACTCAAGCAAAAAACCGATGTGAAGACCAATGTGATAATTGTTCTACTGAGAAGCCCAATCTGTTGGGAGAGGGAATCACAATATTTGTCATGATAATCTATTAGTTAAATCATGTTATTAATAGAAACATTGATGAAGAGGATCATTCAACCCCCCCCCCCAAATAATAAATAATCAGATGAAATTGTTAGATTAATGAGACGAAGGCCTCCTACTTTTATTGGATCGTCTGATCCCTCAATTTCCGAACAATATATCAACTCCATTGAGAAGATCCACTCTATCCTTCAATGTTATGAACAAGATAAGGTAGTTCTTGATTCTTATCATACGGTGGGTGATTCTGATCAATGTTGGAAATTGATAAAAAATATGAATCATGGGGAGGATATCGAGGTGTTGTAATGGAATGATTTCCAAAAAAATTGATAAATATTTTCCTCGCACCCTATAACTTATGATAGAAAGGGACTTTCATTCCCTAAAAAAGATGAAAAATACATAATAGAGTACGAGGAAAAAATCACAAGGATTTCACGATATTCCTCTAGCTTTGTCGTTTCCCATGAATGGAAAGTAGACTGCTTCGTTGTTGGGCTAAAACCTAGCCTACGAAAAGCCCAAACGATCCATGACATAGAGAGCTATGAGAAAATTTTCTGATGTTCCCTCAAAGACGAAATGGAGATTAAAAAATATCAATGGTATCAATGTGATAATAAGTTTAAGGTGGACTTTAAGTCTAGAATTTCGATGGATAAGTCCAATAGTGTTAAGAAATTCCATCACCCCACTTTCCAAAAGTGCAGAAAGAAGCACCCTAGAAGTTTCCTAAAGGGGATGAGGAAATGATTTAAGTGTGGAAAGAAGGGAACCTGTCCATTAACGTCTGATAGGAAAAACTAGCGGCTATGATAGAGGTGTATAACACACCGTTCAACCCTCAATGCATTGTTCATTGCTTTAACATCAATGCACTAGGTCATATTGAAAACCAGTTCCCTAAGCTAAGGGTTTTTGGAGGAAACCAACATCCTCCAAGGCAGCAAGGGTGAGCTTTTTCCAACACTACGATGTTAGTGAACCCCAAAAATGAAGTGGTGATAGGTATGATTATTACTCATTCAAGAATATAAAATTTAATTTTTTATTATTTTTCAAAGAATTCTTTTATATACTGAATTTTTAGTTGAATAATCCTAACACTAGCACAAATAATGGACTTAAAGATATCGGTGGGAACAGAAAACGAAGAAATCATTTCATCCAATGAAAATAAATCTCCAATAATAATTAGTAGTTTTAAATTCCTTGAGGATCTCTTCATACTCTCTTTGGTGGAATTTGATGCAATTAGTTTCACTGATTGGATTTCCTTATATAAATCCTATATAAATTTCCATGAGAGGGAAATCACTCTCCATATGGAAAATAAACCCCCGAATATATAAAATTACAAGGAGGAGGATGAATTTTTCTTAGAAAAATCGTCTCAATCATGAATATTACTACCCCATTATCACACATATCTTGCTCAGATGATTGAGTATAAGAAATAAATCATCATTGAAGGCATGCCAATTGTGAAGGAATTTGCTGAAATGATTCCTATTGTATTGAATTGTCTTCCTCCTATAAGATATGTCAAATTCTCTAATGATATTATACCTAGGACATTTATAATATACAATAATCTGTATAGAATAGTTGTTGTGGAGTTTAAGGAGCTGAAGAAACCACTACTGGAGAATCTAGATATAGGGTTCATACAAGCACATTCTTAACCTTGGGGTGCACTAGTCCACTTCCTCATGAATAAGGATGTATCAATGCACCTTTTAATTTATTATAATGACCTTAACAAAATCACATTAAAGAACATGTATCCTCTACCCTGAATTGATTACATGTTTGATAAGCTACGTGGAGAACAATACACCTCTATGGTGTATTTGTGGTCCAGATATTACCATGTAAGGGTGAAGAAGGAGGATAGCCCCAATACTACATTCATACAAGGTACGAGCACTATGAATTCATAGTAATTCCTTTTAGACTCTCTAATTATCTAAAAATCTTCATGGACTTGATGAATAGAGTCTTCAATGATTACCTTGACAACTTTGTGGTAGTATTTATAGATGATAATCTAATATACTGTAAATCCAAGGAGGAGGATTAGGAACATCTACAAATTATATTAGAGACATTGCAAAAGGATAAGCTCTATGAAAAGTACAGTATGTGTGAGTTCTAGTTAAAGGATGTCCCATTCTTGGTCTATATCATCACAAGTAGTCCGATATATGTGGATCCCTCCATGATAACTACAATTGAGGGATTGATGAGGCCAACATCGGTGACAAATATCTGCAGATTCTTGGGGTTAGTTGGATATTATTGACGATTTGTGAGAAATTTCTCATGATTGTCAAACCCTTTTACTAAGATAACCTAAAATGGTGTCATGTTTTATGGGAGTTATGAATGTAAAGATATATTTAAGAAGTTGAAATGGAGGATTATCACTGTGCCTATGCTCACACGATCCAAAAGTGGAGAAATTGTTATGGTATTTAGTGATACTTAGAAGAAGTTCCTGGGATTTGTGTTGATGAAAAATGAAAAATTAATTTCCCATGATTCAAGGAAATTGAATGTTCATGAGGAAAACTATAAAACACATGATCTGGAGTTGGCTGTAGTAATAATAGAGTTAAAATTTTTGTGAAATTACCTATTTGTGGGGAAGTTTGAAATATACACGGATCAAAAAATTCAGGTGTATATATTCACATAGAAAGAGTTGAATATGTGGAAACAAATATGGATAGATCTAAACAAAGACATTGACTTCACAATCCTTTACCTCCCTGGGAAAGTGAACAAGTTAGAGGATTCTCTAAGTAGAATGGACCCAGAAATTCTATCATTGATGAGAATTTAAAATGATCAATTATTCTTAGATTTGATATTTTTGCAAATGAGAATCATAAAAAAGGGAACATCATCAATCCATTCACTTATAATTCCTAAACTATATATTTTGGAAATATTAATGTATGCTCAAAAGGATGATGTGGGAATTCAGGAGATAGTGGAAACCATAAGAAAATATAAATCCTTATAGTTCAATGTTAATGAAGAATTAATTTTGAGATTTGTGTAAAGTCTATGTGTTCCATCAAACATGGAGTTAAAGAAAGAACTTTTGATGCACAAAGATTGAATTTCTACATTCAATTATGAAATAGAAAGATTTATCGAGATCTCTAATAACTTTATTGAGGGGATAACATGAATAAGGAGATCGCTGAGTATACATCAAAGTTCCTGGTATGTCTGCTAGTGATGCCTGAGTGGAAAAAGTATAAGGGGATGATGAAACCATTATCCATGCTAGCATGGAAATGGGAGAACATCACCATGGAGTTTTTCATAGGACATTTGAAGACATTAAAAGGAAACAATGCTATCTAGGTAGTCATGGATCATCTTACAAATATTTCACACTTAATTGAAATTCAATAGGATTTCACATTGGATCAACTATAAAGATAAATATCAGAGAAGTGGAAAGGCTGCATGGAGAACCACTATCTATTGTATCTGATCCAGATCCAAGATTCTACTCTATTTTTTAGAAGAGTCTTCAACATGCTCTGAATACTGAAATAAATGTACGTATGACTTATCATTCTTAAGCTGATGGCCAATATGAGTGGACTATCTAAACAAATGAGTAAATTTTTATATAATTCTAAATGGGATTAAAAGGGGGATGGGATCAACATAATCTACAGGTCGATTTATCCTACAATAACAATTTACACTCAATCATCCAAATGACTTCTTATGAAGCCCTCTGTGGGTTGGGGTGAAGAAAAAATTAATGTTGGGATGATGTTGGGGAGTGATGACTCCTAGGTCCATAAATGGTCAATGAAATGGTGGAGAAAGTTAAGACCATCCAACAACACATTAATGCGGCTCAGATTCAACAAAAGCGCTATGATGATAATCATCGATGATAATTGCAGTTTAATTACAGATTCATGGTATTCCTCCTTAAATCAAAGTAGAAGAGAGTTATGATATTTTGGAAGAAGGGAATTCTTAGTCCGAGGTACAAGATCCCTTTTGAGGCCCTCGATCGCTTTAGGTTAGTGACTTATCGACTAGCACTCCAACCAAACATATCTCAAGCACATGATTTATTCCACGTATCACTCTTGTGGAAGTACATACATGACCCAACAGCTATACACAATCTAGAGGTGGTACCACTGGATAATTTTTTCTCCTATGAAGAGAATATAATGATGGTATTAGATCACATGGAAAATGTTATATAAAATAAGAAAATACCCCTCGGGAAGGTGTTGTGGTGAGACAACAAGTTTGAAGATGAAAAGTGGGAATTAGATGAAGCTATGAAGATGAGTTACCCTCATCTGTTTTAGTGTGGGAAAAGGAAATTTCGAGGGAAAAATTTCTTAAGGGGGGAATATTGTGATGACCTAAACTTCTTTTAATGAAAAATCCTATAGATCTAATTAAATGTATTATTATATAAAATTGTTTTGTAAAACATATTCACATCCTTGGTTTATTGTTTTTGGATTTTAAAATTCCTTTACGAATTGTTACCATTACTAATATAGTCATTGATTAATGATTACATGATTAATATATATATAAGGATTTAACAAATCAAATTTACTTAGAAAAAGTATGTGATGGACTCGTACAATAGAATTTCTCCATATGAAGCCCATTTTTCAAAGCACGAAAAAGACGTGGCATCACTGGGCTTTTCCCTTGACCAAGACCAAGCTGATCTTCAACACGTTAATGTTAAAGTAATTTCCTATGTGGGATATGGAAGTTAATAGAGATTACTAACCGGGAAATGTTATCCGAGTCAACCCAAGTATCTATCACCATCTAAAACTTTTCCCTTAGGTATTATGTGGGTGTCATAAGGGGATATGTAAAAATACCCTAGCACCATTATTGTGTGATTTTTTGTATAAAGAATATACATTTATTTTATTTTTTACTTTTTAAATGGGTTTTAAAGAAGAAGTAGTATTTTTATTCAATATTCTATTATGAAATCTATTTTGAGGAATTAATGGATTATTTAATTAAATAATATTTTAGTAAAATATTATTACTAAATTACTTTATATTAAATATAAATGACTGTATTATTTTTATGAATATAATTGTAATTTTTAATATGGTTTGAAATTTGATTTTTTCAAAACCCATAAATTTAAGATAAATGTTGTTTTTTATTTTAAAAGTAAAAACTCACATATTTATAAAATTATTTAGGTAAAATTAATATTATTTTTGGAATCAGTACGTCGAAATAATCTAATGGTTAATTGTTCATAATTTTTTGAGACGGTTGATTTTTGGGGTAAAAATTATATACCGTTTAAATATATAATGTCTTTTATGACATCATGATGACAAAATAGTAATATAATAAAACACCATAAAATTTTCTTTCTGCCAATATATGGTTTATATTTAAAATAATGTGATTTTTGATTTGTTTTACTAATTTTATGGTGCCTTTGTGAACCCTACAAGACTTATAAAACATTTTATCTTTTTAAAATGATTTCCTCGAGAGTATTTCTTACCATCACATAATAAAGCATAATATTTTAATGATTTATGCCATTTACCTTACAAAATAATGTTTTCCCCTCCCATTTGTTAAAAACCGTTATAAAAAACCATGGGTTGGTTAGTGGTTTTTATTAGTTTAATGTGTAGTGTCCAAAACCTAAATAATAAGGAATCTTCTCTTTTTCCTTTATAAACCCACCAAAGATCCCACTTCTCTTCACTAAAAACCCTTGAGGAACGTCCCTACCAATACCTTATCTTTCTAAAATACTCCCAAGGTGCCCCAAGCTCCCATGAATCTTCTATTAATCCCCTCCCAAACCTTTGGGATCACACTTCCATGTATGGGATTTCTTCCTCTCTCATTTTTTCCATCATTATTTATGTTTCTATACCTTTTTATTTTAAATTAAAAATGATGGGGTATGATTTAAAACCTCTCCCATACTTCCCTAATTATGTTTGAATGACGAGATACAATTTTCTATCCCATTAATGCCTCCCATGTACATCAGCTACCATGCCGAAATTCGATAAGAGATATCTCTCTCCTCTTTTACATTCTATCAATTCATTTTTTTTATGAATCCAAATTCCCCTACATATTTTAGGACATGTATCTATATGAGCCCTCACTATCCATTTCATATAAATATTATGGGAAGACACTTTCTCACTCATCAACCATTTTTATGAATTATTATGTCACACCGTTATGTTTTCGAAATTTCACCGTGATTTTCCAAGCCAAAGTCAATGTGTATTGAATACCATGCACATTACTCTATAAAGGGTTTTCACCTTTATAAAAATTTACTTATTGATTAAAGAGTTTCATGTATGAATTCAAAACTCCTTTATCATTGAATAAATTATGATGTTCAATGAATCCAAGTTATATGATCCATGTGGTAAACTTACACATGGAATGAAATGATTAAGAAGGGTGTGCCCTAATAGCGCTCAATGCATTGGGTAATGACTTGTATTATGATATATCAAGTGAAATTAGGTTTTACTCATTAATATTCATGTGAAATTAGGGTTTACTCAATCTCAATCCGGATTGAGCCTCGGATTATGCTAATTTCACGTTAAATGTTGTTGCCACATTTCCTGGTTATGATAATCATGTTATAACATGCCTTTGTGTTCATGAATCTCTTATGTACCATTGATATTCCTATTTCCTAACATGTAATGTATTCTTTATGTTATTCCTTGTTCACTCCCTTATTAAAATTTATAGCTCACCCTTTTCTTAAACATGTCCTCATGTTATCCAATTCAATGCTAAGTACGATGGAATGTGTGCGGTCATTTAAAATACATTTTTAATAAGTAAGTGTATTTCATGTTTTAAGTTGTTATATAATACTTCAAATCCCAAAAGACACTAGACTTCTTGATCATATATGTTTTATCAAGTGATTTTTTGTGTAAAAATATATATTTTTGTGTGATATAATGAGAATGACATTTATAATAATCTCATTCTGTATAAGTTAAAAAACATTGTTTAGAATTTTTTTTGGAAATTTCTTAAATGAAACATCATAGATAATGAAAAAAATAATCATTTCATTTAAAAATAAATTAAATAGGTATAAAAATTAATTTATAAAATATAAATATAATTGTATTAAACCATTTTCGAATCAACTTTATAAAATCTTGGTCAGTGAAGAAAAATATAATTTTAACAGAAATATTAAAAAGTTAATTTTTAATTTTATCCCCATTATAAATATCATTTCAATGATGTTAGAATTAATAAAATTAATAGATTATGTTTTTTATATATTAATAAATATAAAAACGTCTTATGAAAAATTATATAAATAAAAATTCATCAAACACATAGTCACATCATGAAATATAAGTTATGTTTGAGATTAATCCAAAGAATGGAAATTGGGTTAGGAATTCCCTTACCACGTTGTAATAATTTGAATCATATGCCCCGTCAATTTAATAATTATCAAATGAAATATTGGATAATTTTATGAAAACTAGATTTATGGTATTCTATATAAAGGTAATTATATACACAAGAAAAAGGAAATAAGTTGTGAATAATGAATAAATCTTATAGAAGAATAAGTGACATGATAAATCTCTGCCTTTTTGTTCCCTTTAGTATTGCATAATTTATACTCATGTATAATTGGTTTTAAAAATATAATTAATTTATCAAATAAACATATTATACTTAAATATATTTTATATGATACTTATATGAAATCTTACCACCCATTAATTTATAATATTTCATTGTTTATGTTGTGTTTGGTGTGTTCACTTCAGGGTTTCATGAGTAGTTCAATTTTTTATAATTGTGTATTTAATTTTAAAATGGAAATAAAACACCATATGTTTAATGAAATGGAATACCTAGAATTCCAAATTTTTAAATCCTTCCATATATCATGTTCATTTCTTACATGAGTATGATTCATTTGAGAAAATACAATGAAGATTGTTTGGTATAAATTGAATGTTTTTCTGACCATCACAAACTAGATCAGATTAAATCTATATCATGTATATATATATTAGTTCCAGAACATGAAATAGTTTATTATATACCAATTAGATTATTATTTATCCATAATAATAGTCTAATTTCTATCCATGAAGGTGGTAATGGAAAAGGAAAAATAACTTTCCACAAAGATGGATAACTGCTATAATTTGGGGAATGGGTTGTTTCTTTTTATAAGGGGATGTAATAAAACTTATTGATATAATATATTACATTACAAATATAAAATTAAAATATATAAATTATTCTTGAATTATTTTTCCTTTATATAATATGGGGTGTAGAGAAGGTATAAAATGAAAATAAATAATGTTAGGTGGTTGAAGAAATTTTCCACTTGAATATCACATCCTTGAATGGCCCCTCAAATAAAATGGAATTGGACATAGGGTGATACTATTAGATTGGTGGTATAGATAGAGTGGAGAGGATATTTTTTCGAGGATATTTTTGGGACTTCATCATTTTTGTGGATAAATGGGGTGGTGAGATGTGGTATTTATACTTGAGGATGGGTGGTTTCAAGTTATTAAATAATGATTATTTTATATTTTATGCCAACCCCCATTGGGTAGAATTAATTACATTGAATATAAATTGAAATTAATTTAGTAATTTATTTTTATGGTTATGAAACCCATAAAAACGATTATTAAGTTTCAATTTTTAATTATTTTATTATTTTACCTTTTACAATTATCCCACATCATTATTAAACATATACTTGGGTAATTTCTTACCATGGTAACTTTTTTATAAAAAAATTGATATTGATATAAAAACATAATTTTGAAATTATAAGTATGAATATTGAATCCATTATACCCAATCCAATTTATAAATACAATAAAAATAAACTCAAATATATTATTCGTATAACATATAATAACTCTTTTTTATGTTAGAGTCCTTGTTTTAAATATTTTTATGCATGGTCTTATAAATGAAACAACAAAATTTATATTTAATTATATAAATAATTTTTTTAGTTGAATAATGTTAAAAAATGGTCATATAATAATTATATCACTATTTCCATTTTTTTTATTGAAATAGTATTTTCACATTATAACCAAAAAATAAACTTGTTTATTAAATTCACAAATCATTATCCTTTGATAATTTTTTATGTGATGATAAAAAATGATATATGTATGTTCAAATAAATTCTGAAGAAGATTGAAAAAATATTTATAACCTATTTGAATGAAATAAAAATAATTTTTTAAACATATAATATAGGAAAAAGTGACATTAAAAAATTTATGTTTTTATTTCTTAAGAATAAATAAATATAATAACAACACGTTGAAAAACTATGTATTTCATAATGCGGTTCATTAAAATTATTCGCACTAATTTAATAGTATTGATATAATTGTCATGTTAAAATAATAATATTGTGGCGTTCGTTTATGCTGGGTGACCTGTGTAATGTATGATATCGAATAAATTAAAGTTATTTAAAAATAAGGGACATACTATAAAATATTTGGGTGTTAAAACATCATTTGAATGATTAATAATAAAAAGGTAGGACTAACACCTAATAATGCGAAACATAAATTACATGAGGTGGTTACTTATAAATAATAGAGAACCCATTCACTATCAGAGAAGTGGGTGATTGATTATACTAGTAGTATGATGGACAAAGGATAAGGTATCAATAAAATTCCAAGGGTTTCCCAATAAGTTATCTTCCATACATATATAAAAAAATTTATCATCATCTTTAGGGATATTAGGATCTAGGAAAATTTAAAAATACTTGAAACAACCCTTTATAATGAAAAACCTTTGTCAATATTTGTGTGTATAAAAATGAACATAACAAGTTATTTATTTTTTATTATAAAACATGGGGATGAATATAGGTATAAAAAAATAACTCAAAGTTATTTGTATTATTTCACAACAATTTTCATGTGAGCCTCATAATAAAGGTACACATGTACTACTACTATTTTTTTATTTGGGGAGAAATCTAACAATATGTAATCTTTAATTACAATGTGTCCTAGAATCATTTATATATTAAGGAATGTACATCCTGAAAATGTTATTTAGTAACATTAACATAAACATGATTTTGCAAATATATACACATAAAATGTTATGCTTAAAGGGTAGCTAAATGATTATTGACACACCTATAGACTTGTAGACTTGAAAACATCTCATGTTCTATATATGCATTTTATCTCTTTTATAGGTTTGATGGATATATATATATCTAGGTAATACATGGAATTCTTGTAATGTTAAATGGTGTTTAACAAATGTGGTCTTATTGAGAATATACACTTATAAACATGGAAATGTGAGGATTGGTCAAATATGATATGTGTTTTCTATCTAATAATAATGTGTTTTCATCTCGTAGTCTATACCATGTCATCAGAAAAGGTGGGACATGTTGTTTGTTTAGGTTCCACATGTTCACTGATATATAACTCCCATGGAAACAATATATTTGAATGTGTAATTGTGTATTTTGTGTGAAATTGTACACGATATATATTATTGCTGTGTTTTTAATGTGATAAAATTATTCTAATGAATCATTACAATCACAATTTTTAAATGCTTATATTTATAATTCCCTTTTAGTGTTCCCATTGAATCTATGAGCTCAGAATCAATGGGTATCTGAATCCAAACATGATACCTAAAACATACATAGGTTGAAAAACCATATTCAATGCCACATATCATAATACCTCTATAAATATTTATACTTCAGATTCCCTGAAAACACTATCTCTTGTGTTTCCTCATCTCCATCACTGATATTCTAGACTCACATCACAACTCTTAACACTAATGTTCCTAAGAAGTGATATGTTTACTCCTCACCATATATGAATTTATCTCATGCCACCATTATTGAAATTTTAGGAAAATGGAGGGGAAAAGAAAAAAAATTGGTGGTATATGACGAATTTATCACCAAAAATATCATATTATACTACCTTCATCAAAGAATACGTGGTTTAAAGATATAAGTGTATTTATAAAAATAATCAACCATAACTATTCAAAGATATCATTATTGAAATTATATTTCACAGAATGAAAAAATTATTATAAATGAAAAACTATTCAAATTCCTCTAAAACATTTTTTACATTAACATGTGTATAATGTAGTCTCCATGATTTTTGAAAAAAAATTGATAGCATAATATTGTCTAAAAATGGAAATAAATCACATTATGATAAATAATGGATGTAAAATTATCAATATCATATATAATTTCAGAGACTATGAATATTTTGAAATTTCATTGGTGCAAAGTGTTTTGATCATCATTGAGCAAACAATTCTCCCTGGTTTAGTGATCCATTGACTCCTCCTCCATTTATAATGTAATCTATCACATCCCTACTATCAAATGTTTATTTTTATGAAAATTTAATGGAGTCTAACCTAATTTTAAGAGAGAATATTATATTCACAATCATAATTTCAATTAATCTAGAATTAAACATAAGGACCCCAAATGGCCCTTACCAAAACATGATAATTAAACATCTTTTTTTTGATAATTTAGATAAAGAACCTAATTTATTAAAAAATCAAAATTCCACAATTTTCATATAAGACACCTTTTAATATATACATTATCACATATACAATATTTAAAAATTTAATTAGCAGATAAATATTAACTATGATTTTAAAATAATCTTTCTTAATAATCCATAAAAACTAAAACCAAGGGTAATAATTTTTTTGACTAAAATAATAACATAAAAAATATATTTTATATTGTATTATTTTGAAAATTTTCCTTCTACACATTTTAAGGATCTTTCATTCCTTATATCGTAATAAAATATTTATTTACCACATGAAAACCAAGGACACTAAAAAGAATTTTACTCATAGTCATGAGCCTAAATATAAATAAAAATAAAAATCTAATTAAAGGACACCAAACCCCATTTATATATATATATATATATAAAATCATCCAATCCATTATCATAACTATGAAAAATAATTCTCTTATAATAACATTTCTGAAATCCCTCTCTACATTCCCAAAGTAATTTCCTATGAAAATTTTATAAAAAAACTCCCACTATGATTTACATAGAATAAATCCAAAGGATTCAACTCTATGATTAGTTTATGGGAACATAATTATGTCAATCATTATTTATATTAAATTATTTTTCAAAAAATATATTTTAAATAACCTATAATTTTACAAGATACATTATATTTCAATGGTATTAAATTACAATAAACAATTTATAAATGAAAAATTTTCCACTTCTTCTCACCAAAATCATTTTCATAATCCACTATTTTTTTGAAATAAATGTTTAATAATAAAAGATATGTAATTTCATTTCTCTTGATATACCATTTATATTTAAATTTGTCCATAAAAAATTACAATATAGTAACTTTAACAAAGTCTAATTAATTTTATTAAAGTCAGATGTTTATTAGTTTTCCTTATTTTAAAATAATTTAAAAAATATCATTTACCCATTATTGGTTTATGATATCTAATAAAGTGAATGTATTATTTTTTATTATCCTTTGAAATATATTATGAAAATTAGATAGAATTATTGAAAATAAAATAAATAATAAATTAACTTTATCAGATTTTCACATGAATGATAAAGTAAACATGATATTATATATATTATATCATTAAAATAATATATATTTTTATCATAAAAAATGAAGGATGAGTTTATAAACTATAACTATTTACATAAATGTTGAAATCTGTAACAATTTTAATAAAATTAACCATTATCCTTGTGACTTTATTGGATTTATCTATAATTGGATAATCACCATCAATATATACCATTATACCAGAACTATTTGGGAAATATAAAATGACCAATATCAATATGACATGAAATAGGGATATTATTCAAAAAAATTAAAAATTTATGATAATAAATTAACTAATTTAAATAACAGTAATAAAATACACTGAAAATCTCTAAATAATCAAAATAATAATAATATTTTCTTTTGAAAGTTTTAATTGAAATACAAAGTGTGTTAAGTGGTTATTTTCAGTATAATATTTAATTTCTTTATGGGATGTTCTATGTTTTATCTTTTATTTTATATTATAATATCCTGATCATGTTTAATAGGTTTGATAGTGTACATGATATGCCACATTGAGAGTAAGAAAACAATTGAATATTATTATTTAAATATAAAAGTTATAACCTAGCCATTAGAATGTATTTAATGAAAAAAGATTATATAAATTAAGAAAATAGGGTATGAGAGTGTATATATATTTAATTATTTAGTGATAAATTAATTATAAAAAAACAAAACCATTTTGAGGTGAAAATAAATTTTTTCCTGAAAAATAGTTTATATGTGCACAAGTGTAATATAAAACAACTGTTAGTAGATGATATGAATTAAATTTATATATAATTTATTCAATATAATTTTTATAAATCATCATAACTTTTCTAGACATGATGTAATAAAAAAATTTATTTTACGTATAAGAGAATTATTTTTTTAAATATGTCGTTTGGCCACCTTTTGATGGCATAATTATTTTGAAATTAGTTTTAACACCTTTTAAAATAAATTTTGAATAAAATAAAGTTATTATTTGAATATGGAGTATCAAAATTTACCTTCTTTTATTATTTGGTATTTTTTGATAAGTTTATTTTTTTATGAATAATGCAAAAATATTTCATTTTAATTGAATACATTTTTTTTCAGATAAATAATTTTATTCGTCATATTTTAATTCTAATTAGTTTTAATTTTAATTTATATCTTTTTTTATCATTTAATAAATTTAAGGTTATCAAATTAAATCTTAATTTTAGTTTTTATATAATGTTTTTTTAATTTTTTCAATATTTTTACTTAAAGACCTTGCTTTCTCATTCTATCAATGGGGTCATTTATTAATTAATTTCTAAAATATCATTTTGGATTTTGGGAAATTGGATTAAATATTTTGAATCAGTATTTCATCATTTATTAAAAATTTCCCTTTTATTTTTTGACAATATGAATATTTAAATATTTAGTTTTTTAATACCATAGTTAAGGGTAAATAAGGTAATTGAGGATTAAAATAATATTATAAATATGATAAAATTACACTAAAACTAGTTCTAATTTCATTTGATGAGTGTATTTAATTATCTAGAATTGATGTATAGATTATCAGAAAATTTATGGGTATTTGAATGATATTATAATATTTTTAACATTTTATTTAATGTAAAATAAATTTTCTCATATTTTTGTTTTTAACAAAAGAAATATTTTTAATGTGGTCTTATAAGGGATAATTTCAACTATAAATATTATTTTGAATTTTTTTTATATTAATAATTATAATTTATTATTAATATTTAGGGAAGAAATAATTTAATTTAGGGCTTCTATCGTGACAAAGGAACAATTGTTTAAGTAGTGGAAATATCAAATAATTAATAATAACATTACTAAAATAATAATTTCACAAATGATTTTTTTTATTAAATTTACATGTTGGTTATGTTTCATAATTATTGTATAATATTTATACTGATTTAATAATATTTTTTTATAGTCATGTAATGAATAGTGTTAAATTGACATTATTGAAATTTTAAATTAAATAATAATTTAATAAATGATATAAAATTAAAAAAAATCAATTTTTGGAAAAATATTTTGATACGTATTAAAATTTCATAAATGATTCAATTATTGGTAATTTTCATCTTATAGTAATTATATTAACCTTCCTTTTTTAAATTATATGATATTACTATAAGAATTAACAAAGTTAAATAAGGGCTTAAAATAGACAAGGGTCAAAATAAAATTATAAAATGTATAACATTAATTGAATTAATTTATTTTTACCCATAATCAATATTTATTATAAATAAAAAATTTGGAGCATTGTTTAATATATAAGTAATCTTTTTTGATTTAATAATTCTAAAAATTCCAAGAGTTATCCTCCCCTATCCTATAAAAGGGAACCCAATATTTTTTCTAAATCACATTATAAACCCTATTTTGGATCCCAAAATCAACCCAAATAACTTCATATTACCCCTATAAAAATTTAGAGATATTATTTCTTTAATAACACCCATATTTTGATGTGTTAATGTGTTAATCAAAGGATATCGTCCGAAGAAAAGGCGTCACTTGTAATTAAGTATATCTATTTTATTTCTTATTCAACATAATTAAAATTATCATGAATTATAGTGATATAAGAAATATAGTATCCGAAAAATAATTAACACCTCTACAATGCGATGTGATCCGTTTTTCATCCCCACATAACATGGTTTATATATATAAGTAAATTTAATTTTGTTAAATTATATTAAAGATATTATTATTATTTTTTAATGATAAAATAATACATATCGTCTTTCCAAAATGATCATTGAAAAATTGAAATGTTACTAATAGATACTCACATCCTACCATCCCCATTATTATAACATTGTTCATTTTTCATAAGAATACATATTTATTGGATTCAAAAGTATAATTGTTATAAAAAATTATAATAATTTCATTATTATTATTTTTCAGATGATGGACAAATGACCCCTTTGAAAATTGACATAATAAAAATTCATTTTTCACTAATGTACATAATATCATCATAACATCAAATGTGAAATTAAATAATTACTTACTTTTTATAATATGCTGATATATTCTATAAAAGTAATAACAATGATTAAAATGTTTCTCAAGAAAGATTATCAATAACATATTTCTATAATTCAGGGCGATTAAAATTTTATATGATGAGTCAGAATCATGGTAAGGTATTTTGTCTCAATATCTTTTAAATGAGACATTTCGTGATGATACAAGACATAATTATTTTATAAAGTATATATACAACCCCTTTAACATTAAATATATGTATTATATCTATTTTAAGGTAATTTAATATTTTTATAAATTTTCTTATTTCAAGTGGAATATGATTTAAATTTTCAATTTGGTACGGGACATCTTAAATGTTTAGAGATTTAAACAACAAATATTTTTCTCCATGCCAAAATTCATTCATTTATTTAATATTTATTTATAGAAAATTGATTATAATGGAAATTTTATTTCTATTTTTAATTTCATTCAATGGTTTTAAACTAGTAATATTTTTATTATTTGTATACAGAATATTTGAAATCATTTAAAAATGAGAAAATGAGTGTTGTTTTTATTGTATATAATGACAACAAATCATATCCCACTGTGAAAATTATTTTATATTAGGTTTCCTCTATTAATATTCATTTTTTAAAATAAAAAATACGATTCATTTCAATTTTCAATTTTTTTTTTGTTAATTTGTTTTGGAAAATAAATTAATTATTTCAATAACATGAATTTTTTTTTATATAATGGTAATAAGAATTTTTGAATGTTGGTTACATGATAAATTAAGGGTAGGTGGTTCAATGATAATCCAAAGAAGGTTGGTTACGTTATATCCTCCAATTCATTGGGTAATAATGTTAGTCATATGGTTCTTTCATTTGTATGAGTGAAATTCATGGAAGTTAACCACAAAGTTATTCCATTTATATGAGAGAAAAGGATAATTATTTACCACAATATATTTATGATTTTTTTTATCTTTTTATGGGTTTTACGATAAACATGTGATCAAATAAATTATGATTTTTTAAAAGAAAATTATTAACTACTTATTTTGGGTAAAAAGTTTAACATTATTATTAATGTTTCATGGGGTTTAGTTTTTATAAATGTAGTAATGGTTTTTGTATTTTTATTACCCTTAATGAGATTTTTATACTCAGCACACATTTTTTAATGTTGTTCATATTAATAAATTATGAGTAAGGATTTGGATGATTCATATTTAATTTCATAAAAAGTTTTATAAAATTGATTATTCTTTCTTTTACTTGTTTTTTATTGTGGAAAAAAATTGATACAATGCAGATGTGTCCACATTTTATAATTATGGTATTGTGATGAATGAGTTTTTTCTCAATTATCAAAAGATATAAAATGAATTTTTTTTAATGTGAATGAATGAAAAATTTAGGACTTAAAATCATGATTATTCAATGTTTTATGTTCAGGTAATTATAGTTGGTAGCAATGAACAATGTAGAATAACTTATAGTTTATGATATTTTTTTAAGAGTTATTGATATCCTAATGGGTATAAATTTTTGAGGTTGATAATATGTTTAATGACTTATAGTAAATTTTCATTGTATATATTTCTAAATTCTATACTGAATAACTATATTTTAAAAAAAATTTATTATTGAGGTAATTATGGGTTATTATATTTTGGGATAAAAAATAAAAGGTATGATAAATAAATAATGCTTAAAAAATGTTATGGTCATTTTTTAGGATGTTTCACATGTTTCTAGGAAATTTTAAAATTATATCTACATTAAGAAAATGTAAAACTCAAATTAAGGGTGACAACTCGTGACATCTAGTATTGTTGTGGGAATTTAACCAACAATTGAAAAGAGATAAGAGTTCACCGCCTACCACTAGCTTTTATGAAGTCCCAATTTGTATGAATTTATAAGTTTTTAAAACATTTGATGGATTAAGAGTATTTTGATTTTGGGAAAATATATTTTTAAAAATAGATAACATTTGGATAGATTTTTATTGTAATTATGGGATTAATGTCCTTTTGGAATATGCTTCATATTTTTGGGAACATTTTTTTATTAAGTAAAATGGAATATTATAGAATTATATTTCATTAATAGTGGTTGAATTTATTTTTTGGGGGAATATATGATATTATAGTGGATTTATTGAGATTTTGATTATTTGTCGAAAGGGTTTGTGTATCTTGAGGATTATTCGAGAAATTGATTTTTTGGTCTAAGACTCCAAGAGTTATATTTTTTTATGTCAAAATTAATAAAATTTTTCTTAGAAGAATATGTGATCAAATCCTTTTCATTATTTGGTTTCAATATTACTTTATAATAATTTTGAGTTATTTCAAGGATAGTTATTTGTGTTTTTTTTATGATTTATTTTTGGTATTACAATTAATATTTTCGATATTAATGTAGTTTTTCATCATATAAATGTTTAATATTTTAATATAATTATTTTATGTTATCCTATACATTTTTTTGTTTTTTAATTTCTTTAGATTAGAAGAACAAAAAATTAATCTTTTGTGGATTATGTTATTCTTTGGAAGTTTATTTTAGTGCTAAATGAATGATAAAGGCATATTTAATACTAATTATTTACAGGAAACAATATTTTTTATTTGGAAAATGATTAAATGATGAAACTCTACATGTAATTTTAGTATATTTTCATATTTTTGTAGTCTTGTTAGTAATTTAATTCATTAACTCAATGAAAAGGATCCAAAAATAAAAACATTATCCATTTCATTTTCATAATAAGAAATCATGGTCGTCTTACCCCATCCCCAATTTATGATTTTGGGGAAATATTTATAATTATAGTGTTATGAGTTACACTCAATAATAAATTGATAGTAAGTTTTCTCTTCAATGTCTATGTTTGTCATCACATAATCCTAGTATGTGTTATCTTAGTCGACCATCATACTTCCTTTTATTTATTTTAATGTTGAAATTTTATTAATAATTTAATAGATGTGGGAGTTTAAATAAGGTATTTTTATAATTTACATATTTGTTATGAATCCCACATTCAAAATTAAGATGGTGAGAGTAACAAAGGTGGGATGTCACATTCCATGTTTCTATAGTATGATTAGTAACATAAATTATACGACTCATAGAGCATGATAGAACATCTAAATATTATTATTTAAATTTTATCATTATAACATAGACATTAGAATTGTGTGAATAGAAAATATTAACTAAAATTTGAAAATATTTATTAAACATGTATATATAATCAATTCCCTGGTTATTAATTAATTTTAAATGCCAATAAAAAATTAATATAAAAGGATAAATTTTCTAAGAAATTACTTTAATGTGTCCATGAATAATAAAATAGTACCCTTTTGGATGTTATCAATGAGATTTATATATAATATGTTAAATAAAAACATTAACATTAATATTATGTGTTTTGATGAGATAATTTAAGAACAAATCCAATTCTATACAAAATTGAATTATTTTTCTAAAAGAAGGTTTTGACACCTTTTGATGGAGGAATTTTTTTAAATTCTGTTCTTATCCCATTTACAAATTATTTTTGGAAAAATAAAAAACTTATATGATACATTAATATTAAAATTTACTTTTGTGTAATTTTTGATATTTTAATGATAATTTTCATGTTTTTAGGAATAAGAAAAAAATATTTCATTTTAAATGGAAAATTTTTTTTTTATACATGATTTATAGTGATAAATTATATCATTAATGGGTTTTAAAGAATCATTAAACATTTATTTTATCATAAAATCGAATTAATTTCAATGGATCCTATTTACCATTGAATTTTTGTATAGAAAAAATTCCACATTTTGAATGTTTTTACTTTTAAACACCATTTTCTCACTCCAACAAAGAGATTTTATTTGAAGTAACTTCCAAAATTTATGTGTTTTGAATTTTAAATAATGGATTAAAAATTTTTAATTAAGAGATCCGATGATTTTAAATAGGTCCATTTTATTTTTGGAAAATATAAATTGTTACTTTTGTAATTTTTTTATTACCACGATGATGGTTAAATCTGGTAATTTAGGGTAAAGATAAATAATATAAGACTACTATAAAAATTGGCCAAATTTAATTGTATTTGTATTTTTAATACATAATATTGAATGGATGGTTTATGTGACCATTTTTTATTTTTTATGACAATATAAATGTTATAATAATATATTAAAAGGAATTTCATTTTTGATATTCTTTTGGTTTTATAAAAATAAATGTTGTAAAGTGAGGATATATATGGGATCTGCTAAACTATAAATTATATATTTAAATCTATATTATTATATTTATAATTATTATTTATTTTTAATCTTTAGAGATAAAATAATTAAATTTAATACTTTCACAATGATGATGTAGTTTTTGTTTAATTAAAGGTAATATCAAATAAATGATATTAAAAATTATTAAATAAATATATTATGATATTATTAATTTCATCCACCAATTTTGTTGATTAATTTTATATTTTATTGATTTTTTATAGGTATTTTTTCCAATTTAACTTAATTTTATGGTATTTTAATAAATACTTGTATTGAATTGTGTCAAAACTGACATTAATTATATGTCAAAATAGATAATATAAAATATATAAAAATCATAAATTATTCCAACTTGTTGGGACATGTCTTTAAATTTCACAAATGCATCATTTATTTTCCTTTGTTCATTTTAAAGTAATTATATTAACCCTCAATGGGTAAATTACAGGATATCTCTAGAGGAATTTAAAAAGTTAAATAAGTGTATAAAAATGATAAGGATTAAAAAATTGTTAAAAATTGTTTTATTTTGATTTGATTACTAGGTTTTAACCATAATCGTAGTATATTTTATTTTATCCAATTTTGGTTCCTTTTTTTAAAAAACAATTATTTAATATAATTTCATAATTTAAAGAATTCCAAAAGTACCTCTACCCTCTAATATAAAAGGGCACCAATTGTTATGTTTTATTCACAAAAAATCTAATTTTTTAGGGAAATATATGATCAAATGCATTAGTATAATACATCAACACATTATAGATCCCTTAGTTTTAGAAAAACACCCTTCGTATAGGTTTTAATGTGTCAATCAATAGAGATCATCCAAAGAAAGTGTATCATTTTTAAAAAATATTTATATTTTATTTCTTCTTAAAAATGAAAAAAAATCTTCTTGAACCATTACTAAAAAATAACACTAGAATCATCATTATACTTAAATGTTATTATGTTCACATCATCAACAAAATTCTTCTCCACATCCATCAAATTAGAAAATAATTACGATTCATGTCTATGGAGAACTATCGCCTCATAAACCGATATAATTCTTTTTCCATAAAAGACTTTCAGTACTAGATATAATGGTGGAATTAAATTGTATACATTATATGCTTAAAATAATCATTATTATTAGTGAATAATGTATCATTTAATTTAAAACCATTCCATGCACAAAAAAATGATTACGTAGTTCGTGCTTATGTGTAGACTCCCCCCATAAGGGGATGTGATTTTATTTTCATCACCCCATTAGATGGATGATATGTATCATTATATATAAATGATTTATATTATTTCAATTATATTTTTATTATTTTTAGAAGTTAAAATAAAACTAATATTCTTTCCAAAGTGTTCCTTGAACCTTGCAAATGTTACGGCTGCGTATGTATATCCTATTATCTCCATGATTATAAACTCGTTCATTTTTCATAACTATATATAATTTATTGATTTAAAATTATAATTGATATAAAATTTTTGATAAATTAATTAATATTATTATGGAAATTATGGGTTAATGGACAATTTGAATATTTAAATTATACATAATTCATTTTAAAATCATGTACAAAATATCAATAAAACGTCCCACATGAACATAAATAAATAAATAATTTTTATAACATGATAAAAAAAGATAAAAATTGAATAATAGACAATAAAAATATTCCCATTAATTTTACTAATTAACCTAATCTTACTATTAAGTAAGATGAATGTTTTACCGGACGTGTGGGACTCAAGGTAAAGGATAACATCTCAATCTCATTTCATTGAGAAATTTTTTTCTAATATGCACCATTATTATTTTATAAAGTATATATACTACCCCTTTGAAATTCCATGTTGATATTATATATTTTTTATTTTAATTCATGTTTTCCTAAATATTTTTATTTCATGTGGATTATTATTTAAATGTTCAATGTGGTATGGGATACCTTGATTTTTTAATGATTTATTTATTAAATCCCTTTCTCCATGATAGTTGTATTGATATTATTTTTATATTATTATTTAATAAAATTATTATAAAAAAATGTATGTCTATCCATAATTTCACTAAAAGTTATTAATTGTGGATTATTTTTATGTTTTCTATATGAAAATTTTTACGTCCTATTAAAACGAAAAAAGGAATTTTATTTTTAACATATTTAGAGACAAAACATTTCCTACCAA
The DNA here is from genome assembly GCA_963277665.1 of Viscum album. NCBI lineage: Eukaryota > Viridiplantae > Streptophyta > Magnoliopsida > Santalales > Viscaceae > Viscum > Viscum album. The sequence goes on along the minus strand of OY728121.1, from coordinate 1,763,900,781 downwards.
CCTTACCGTTTTTTAATATTTGGAGGACCCTAGATGTTCATTTTGTTAAACAAAAATAAACACAAATTTTTCTTTTTTTGTGTATTTTTTTGTTATAAATCGTGTCTGAAAATGTATTGACTCTTTATATAACCTAAAACCTATTGTATTGAGGGAAAATGAAATTATAAATGTGTCATGTTGAAAAATAAAGGATTTTATGTGATATGATTATATAATGATACGTGTATATTTTATATGGGGTTATGTAATAAACCAAGGATGGGTGGTTTCGTGAATAACTAATGACCGGTGGTTATGTTATTACCTCCAATGCATTGGGTATAGGAGTTTTACCTATGGATATTCTGTTTTTAAGAGTGACATGTATGGAAGTTGACAACAGGGTTATTCAATATATAGGAGTTACATGTATAATTTTGTCACAATACACCATTATGTAATTACATTTACTTCTATACGTTTTATAGTAAACACATAGTTAAAAAAATTATGAAATGAGATTTCTTTCCGAAGAAAGAATTTACTATTACTAAGGGTAAAGTGTATTACTTTATGATAAAGTTTTAATGGATGTTAATTTTTTTCAATGGACTAATGGTTTCCTTCTTTTAATATCATTTGCTATGTTTTTTCCACATCGAATTTTTTTAATTATTGTTTATAGGAGTCAAAGAAAAGTAAGGATTTTGGGGTGTGATGTTTAACACCATGAACAATTTTCAAAAAAGTGACAACTAATTAATTAAATTTTATTATATTTTTTGGGGAAAAATGGACACTGTTCAGAAGTGTCCACTTTTTATTGTTTTTGTATTGTTATGTTTGAGTAATGGACTAATTCTATAATGTTAGAAAACTTAAAATATCTTAAATGTGAATGAATTTAATATTCACGACTCAACTTATGATTATGTAATGTTTTAATTGTACTTCTTTACATATATCATATCACCAATTTATTTAAAGAATACTATAAAATATTTCATTCTTTTGACCTATCATTTTTCGTCAAAAATATAATATCTATTAAATTATATAATATTATTTTTTTGTAATATTATCTCTTCTAAATCTCTTTTATTTTATAAATATTGACTATATTATATGTATATTCACACCAATGTAATTTTTCAATGGGTTTGAAAATAAACATCATTTATTAAACCATTATTTATGAGATATTCTATTTTTCCCATTATTTATGGATTTATTTTTGATGCCTTATTTAATTTATTTGTTGTATATTAAAATAATACTTCCAAAATTATAATTATATTATTTATCTCTCACACAATATCTTTATTTACATTTTATTTTTCATGTATAATTTTTTTAATGTATTCTATATTTTTTCTAAATTTTTTAAATAGATTTCAAAATTGGTATTGACATTTAAACATTTGATAATAAAATTATTATTCCTCATATATAATACTTCATTTTAAAGGGCGTTTAAAATGATTTTTATACAATGTATTTGACTAGTGAAATTTTGACAATCTATATTGAACTTATTTTATTATTTATAATTATTAAGTACAAAGCCTCATTTTTTATGTGGTTCAATAGGGAATATTAAATATTTTTTAATTAATCAATTATTTTCCTAAAATTACTGAGTTTTAATATTAACTTAATGATTGGGGAAAAATTATATATCCCTTTGAGGCATCTTTATCTGTCATAGGAAACAATGGACTTGTTATTTTTTGTAAATTAGCACATTTATGTATTATGTTATCGAATATGGAAATCATGATGTCGTTTTTATGCCAAATATAATGAATTACATGATTATGAGTGATATTATTATGACCCTTTATAGTATTTTACTCAGAATTTATATCCCATTATAGGATATTTACACTGATGATATCATATAAATGGAATTATGTTGTACCTCAGGAAGCCTTACTGGGAGAGGGTTGAATCATGGTTCCCAAAACATCAATTAAATAAATTTAATAAGGTCCCACTGTTTTTAAGAACACATTAAAACAATATTATTTAATTTTTTAATCATTTAAAACAATAATATAAAAACCAATGTAGAGAATTTCAATCTTAACTCTTTTAAACCAAACAGATAGTCCATGGATGATATAAAAATAATATGTTGATTGTACAAGATTCAAAGATACCATAATAATTTTAGTTACATTCAAATTATCATCCATAGTCAATCATTTATATGATTGTAAACATTGAAATTAATTTTGGAAAAACACACTTCCCCCATCAAGTAACATTTTTCATCCTCTCCTTGCTCACTAATCGGGATAATGTTTTCCCCAATTTAATGACATAAATATGACCTTTAATGTGTATCAATTGTGAATGAGAATATCAAAATTAATGTTTGTGTTTTATGCATCAGAGACTTACATAATGCACGATCATGTTGCTAACCTAATTCCTGATATTATCCCAAGTATCTCCCTATGACCCCTTCCTTACAAATATAAGGGTTTTCATGATTCCCATGATTTTACCATGTATAGAATCACAGAGTTCCTCTGCTTCTCCAAAGAAAAATTCATCTATTTCCTTAGATTCACTGAGGTATCACATCCCATTAGTTATCTTAATCAACCATAACTATCATCATTCATTGAACATCAATATGTAATGATCTCCAAAAATATATTATCCCTTATACCTTCTGTATTCCGTCATTTTGAATCAATTTTCTCTCGATTCATTCACTTTATTTGTTCGTGATTAATACATCTCACTAATCCTTCTCCCAGTTTACTTAATCATGTCTATTTAACACATGTGTGGATATATTGATGGTAGGGCCTCTAGTCCATATCATAATTATTGTAATCCCCAAAAATATGTTTTATTATATTATTTTTAGGAAAAAAACGAACATTCATGTAACTCAAATCTTTGAAAAACACATCTCATTATTCACCTAAAATAACCAATATAATGCTCATTCACATTATTAAATTCAAAATAATTCTCATGAATGAATCAATATAATCATTGTGATACGCATACATGGAAAATCTATAATACAATACAAGACTATCATGTGACACCATGTTTCATCTATGTAGGAAATTCCATTTTAATGAAATGGTATTTGATATTCCTCCATCAATCTACTAAGTGTTATCCTAAATTTTGGACGTAATTATTTGTGAAGCTATAAGATGAATCACAAAAATAATCTATATTCCTCGATTAAATGTCATTTTAATAGCTAAAAAATATATACATCAAACATAATACCCATCTTCTAAAATAATAAACATGGTTACAATAGATTAATTTACCATTTTCATATACAATTTTATTTTTTTTATATTATCTTCTAATGTATTATAACACTTAATAAATGTATGATATATATAATTTATATTTTATTCCTTATTCACATGAAACCAAAATGAATTATCTATATTATATAGTGATTAGAAGATCATTTATATTAACATTTTTTACATTTAATTTATTTAATTTATGTACTAATGTTAGTTAGTGATCCAATATATATCTAGAATTCAAATAAAAAATAAACTATTGAATGTAGATATTTACAATTCAATAAATGAATTTTGGATCTTATTTGTTAGAGTTACACTTGTCAATTTTATAGTTTCTCATGTTAATGAGGAACAATTTTTTTTAGAAATAATCATGTTCCTAATCTAATCATTTGAAAATCACATATAATGAATGATTTAGAAAATTAAAAACTGGAAGAACCCATTAATAACGTCCAAATAAGAAATAATTTCTAAAAAATATCATTAAATATTTCCCCTATCTTTGAAATTTTTTTTAAAAAACATTAAAGTAGTTGAATAGAGGAACTCACATTTACATGGAACAACATTGAGATTACATGGTTCATTCATTATCAGGCCCCATAGTAAAAATTCAACCTTATTTAATTTTATCTAATTAATAGAGTGATTTCATGATTAAAAACATTTTAGGATAATTGATATCACTTATTTTTTATATACAAATATATAATATTGATACAATGGATTCACCATTCGATATTAACAAATTACACTCCACTCAATCTAATCCATTTACTCAAGAACTAACCCATCTTTTTAATCTTATTTCTTAAACAATTTAATATATATAACTCATATATAAACCTATGATAAATGTTAAATATCACATCTATAATTTCTATAGTATTCCAAATTATTCAATATATATATTCTAATTCTTGAAACTCACTTTTTCAACACATTCATAACCTGAGTTCACTTTCATTCAAATCCCCATCATCTTCATTCACTTAATATTCTACTTTATGAAATCCCTAGTTCAAAAAAACTTTTCCATTAGGTTTTAGAAAATTTATACCTGAATTGTGGTCTATGGAATATATAATAGATTTTCTGGAAAAAATTTATCACAAAAAAACAACAATCACTCAATCGAAAATTATTTTATTTGCTCCAAACTATTTCCCATTTGGAGAACATAAGTTATAAAATTCTCATAAATCCACAAAAAAATATAAGAGTCTCCATTCCTTTTTCTATTGTCACACAAGTCCCAAGGACATAAATATCCAAATTTGTATTTCTAGAACTATTTCTATCATTATAATATTTTCAAGATCATGTATTGTACATATATATCATAGATCTAGACCTTTATATGTCACATTATTTTGGGTGAGGTAAAACATTAAATTAATTTGTTTGATCCTTTAGGGGATCACCATTTAATTTAAAATATTTATTGTACTCTAAGTATCATAGTATGAAATTAGACACAATTTTTCTCTCTAATTTACTCAAATAAACCGGTTTACCATATCCTCTATTTTACAGTTTATACTATCATAATTTAATATAACTACATTGATTATAGTGTAACAAAAAACTGTAGTGCCAAAATAAAACATATGAAAGTTCTTCCATAGTAAAAGAATTATAACATAGTGTAACTCAATGTTTCATTATCTCCATTAATATACACTTTATATAACCACTAATATAGATAATAAATTTTAATATAATATAAAATGATCTAGGAATCCATATATATATTGAAATTTTATCTCTAGTATTCTGTAATGATACATTCCCCAATTCTACGTGAACCATACAAGATCCCACTAAATAATAAATTTACTGCATTTTAAAAAATATATAATACACTAAAAATTATTCCATTGATGTAAAAGTACCTTCTTCTATTTAGTAATCCATATGATTAGTTTAATTTCATTTATATTCGAATGTTTGAAATTTACAAAAATTGAGGTACTATAATGATTAGATATAAACATTATAAATATCTACAATATCTTCTCAATATACTCTAATTAAGAAAACATCATTTTTTTACTCCCCACCTCTAGATTCCAATTTCAAATATTCATATAGATTCAACTATGTAATCAAAATGGATCATTTCCAATAAAACACCCTTAATCTTCTTTTTTCCATTACATTTCCACACCCACCAAGCACCTTTTATTCATGAAAAATAAAATAATGGTGATTTATTCATTATAAAAATACTATTAGTATTAGAATTAATTTTCATTATACTGTATGATCTTTAGTTCTTCTATAATGAAATATATCATCCAATTAAAATAACTAGGCACTTGATTGATCCTATATCAGATCAATTTTCATATTTCCAACTATGTTTATCATGCATTCATTGAATCTATCTTGATTCTTAGTATATAATTCATCCTGCAAATATCTATAATGGAATAAAATATTCCTTTGTAATTGTATAATATGTTTAAATTATTGAATAAATATTAAAATCACATTTTATAAAATTTTATGATAAATACTTCAAGAAGATACTCTTATGAAATCATATTATTCTTTTTGTTAAAATCCTTTAGTAATAAAATCATTCCTTTTCAAAATCATATGATACACATTATCATTTAACTAGTAGACCCCAATAATATATAATACCTTATTTCCTAGTAAAATATCCATTATATACCATTTTATTGAATAAGATAAGGAGAAAATCTCACCCTCCTTCTTTGATAAACATACGTTTTCATCCGTGAGGCAATTCACCACCTTTGTTATCATTTTTTAACTTCTATAAATAGTATAAAATGCATCACAGGTCAAACGTTTTTACATGTATTATGATTCCATCATAATACCTTAACTCTTGATGATTTTTTTATTATATACCTATACAATCAATAAATTTTACATATGACATCATTTTCCTTAATATTTCATGATCACCATTTCACATATAATCTTCCAGAATCATACATACATTAAAATATTTACCCCTTTAAAATTTCAAGTTCCAGTAAAATTATTATGCTTCATAAAAATTTAGGACTCCATTTTGGTAAACATGGAATCATCAACTAATTATATTTAATAATTTTTATATTCGACTTGGATATAATACTTCTACATGATACCCTCATTAAATTTTTAATCATGAATTATTGGGTCTTTGTAGAGGGAATTGTCTCATAGAAAATCTCTAATGTATTATTTTACATAACCCCCAAAGAAAAATAATTTATGTTTTCTATAAAATTATTCATTCATATTTAAATCAACATGAAAAACAGAAATGAATCCACCATCATTCATGTGAGACACTTTAAACTTTCAAAAAACTAGACATTTTTTTGAAGAATAAACTCACGTGTTGTGAAAGAGATTATATTTAAAATTTATTCTAAACAATTATCAATATGAACTCTAAACTCCTTGATAATCCCTAATTAAAATATCATGATTATTTTTCTTTCATTTATGATCTAATTCATCTTCTCTAAAATAATAATTAATTTCAAGGTTATGGGAAATATCAAACCAATATTCCATAAGTTATATTTAGAAACCCACCAAAACACCCTTCTTCAATAATGACGACAATCATAAGACATAAAAGACTTAATCATAAAAAAGATATTTTTACCATGATAGTTGTCCATCCAAAAATGTTCTGAAAACATAAAACATGTTCATATTAATGAACAAAGACTCCTTCCATGTAATATCACTAATGAAGGTATGTTTTCTTAATTATCCTCTATGGGAATGTTGTAGGACCCATACTGATATATATATTTATGTTCAAACTCAATAATTTGATTTTGTTGTAATTATATTCTAAATTAATAGATATCGTCTTTTACTTCTCAATTATAATTCAACAATTTTAGAATCCACATGATTGAGTTTAAATATCACTTGGTCAAAAAAGATATTAATCTAATCCCCACCAATGTAATATAGAAGATGATTCCATAATATCACAAATATAGATGTTTTTATAATTTTAACTTTTCTTCTAAGTGACTTTTATAGATAAAATAATTAATCCATTACAATTTCCCCCCACTAGGTAATTTTGATATATATTCAATGCTTATTTAAAAAGATAGGCTCATATACCCACATCATCAAAATTATAGTATAAAGTCATATTCTCCCTTAATGGTAATACATTTGGAACCAAAAATCAAATCATTAAAGAATCACTAATTTCTATTAATGTTCACAAAAACTATTCTAGCAGTCTCAAGAGTTTAATCTTCCAAAAGTTGAACCATGTCATCTATTTTAGAATAATTATTTTTAATGTTTATGATCTCATATTTTTGTTGAAATAAATCCCCCTAATTGATGATAAATGACTCCAAAGAACATATATAACATATTAAAACGTTTCTTTCATTCCTATTTGTACTAAATTTATAGGTACTTCTAGTTTCGAATATTTTAATTTTCATATATTCATTTCCAGAATGTTTTTCAATTTACTATATTTCTTGAAATTCTAGTATATGGTTTTGAGATATCACATTTCTATCAACACTTATTTCTTTTCACATTCCTCGTATTTTTAAATTTTTTTAATTTTTTATTGAAGATATTGTACATTAAGTAGGAGTCATTGTATTGGTATGACCCTAGTCTTCCATCTGCTACATAACCTATATCAAAAGTAGATCATCGGTTTCCTCAAAAACCAATTACATATACTAAAAAAATTACTTATAGTTGAAACTGATGTATACAATGATTATTGAAATGATAAAATATATTCAAAGGTCCGTAATAAGTCATTAAACATAAAACATATTTTTTGAGTTATCTCATAATCATAATAATGTAATTGGCATGATCTAAAACAACCACCATTTAAAATATCATTATACTTAATGTTCATCGTATCATTAATAATGTATTCATCAAGGTTTGATTCAATGAAATATCCATTAGAATTAGATTCAGCCTCAGTAATGTTAAAGGATATATTCTTGGACAATAAAAAACACCATCAAAATTATTTCGACCATTTTTTCGATTAATATTTTTCTTTTTTTGGTAAACTAATATCTATTAATGAATGATTGAGATAATTATAGAACATAAAATATTCAATTTTAACTCCTCTTAATTTTAATTCTGATCAATGAAACATTTCAAATTGAACCGTCAATTGTTTAGTCAATATTATGTTTAAATATATAATATTTCACTAAATATAAATATTATATATTCATGATCATGAATTGTGTTATGCTACTAAACTCTAATTTCAATTATTTGGTATGAAAAACAAAGAGAAAAAACACTTATTATATAAGTTCACTTAAAGTACATGGTTTCAAAATTATGATACAGTGTGTAACTGATATACGCATATGGTTTTGGGAACATCTATCAAATGACTAATGAAAATTCATTTTAATCTAACAAGAGTATCCATAACTCATAAAAATTTATATGTATACTTTAACTCAATTTTTTTATTAAAAATGGTAGGGATTTTAGGGTTTCTATGTTGAACTACCACATGAATGAAACATAAATAATTTTATTTATCAAAGATAAATAGATTTATTATAGAAATAATGCATCATTGAATAAAAAATAATAATATTATATATAAAGAATAATTAATCTACTTATTCCAGTGGCGACTCCCTTTAATCAATGAATATAAATATACATTATTTTAAGGCTCCCGACACATGCACTAGCATAAATTCCAATTCTATGTGAACTTTCAATGCCTTATATATTAAAAATATAAAACTATATGAAAATCTTATATATGATTTTCTAAAACATGGGTTATATATACATATTAAATAATGAAATTCTAAAATATATTACCTAAATTTTCTACACAATAATTATCCAGATTTAGTTATTTTTATCCTTTTAGATTCTCCTTCTACAACATCTCAAACCTCTAGACATGTATAGTTTTTTTTGAAATTTTTCCAAATAGTTCTAAAAATATCTAGCATAATAAAACTATCCAAAAATAAAATAAAATGATGAAAATATTTATTAAAAAAACTACAAAATGTATATGTTTGAACAAAAATATGTAAGTGAAGGGTGGTGCAATTTTTTTAATGTGAAATTAGACAAATATAATAATTTTCAACTTCTAATGAAAATATTTAGATTATGTTTTATATTTTATTTAAAATTTATGCTTCTTCAAAAAGAATTCGTAATTTTTATTTATATTTGAGGTGACATTGACCATTCTAGGTGAATATGAAAAATAATTGATTACTTGATTTGATTAAGGGGAATGTGATGGATATTTCACACGAGTCATTAAAAATATGTAATTTTATGAAGTATTCATTATATTTTTTTTCAGAAAATTATATACGATCAATATGTATTTAATTTAATTTTATTCAGTAAATGTGGGGTCGACATAATTTATTTTTACAAAATCTGGCATTTGGAATTATTTTAGGAAATAAATATTGTTATAGAAAAAATACTATTTTTTTTATCATTATCTCAAATTCAATCTCTTGTTTTTCTTATGAATTTATATTTAATATAATAATTGGTGATATCATATTTATTTTTCACTGAAAGACTACATTAACACTTTCATGTAGTGATATATATATGAATTATTGTTATAGATAAAATATAATGTTTCAATATTTATGCTAGGTAATTAATATATTTATGTAAGTGATTTTGTTGGAAACGTTGGTGGGTTGGGGTTTAATATCATTAAATACTATTATATCTATATAAATACATGGATTCATTAATTTTTTTTAATTTTTTATAACTCAATATTTTACCCATAAACATTTTATCTTAATGAATATATGTTTTAAAGCAAAATGTTATTTTTATCATTTCAGTGTATAAATTTTGGGGGAAACTTTTTGCCCATTGATAAATGTTTTCCCATAACACTAGGTAATTTATTCTACAAATCGTTGGATTCAACATAAGAAAATTTCACATAACAATTTAGGTATTAAGATTTTATGCCCTGAGATGATATTAATTACATTGAAATGTAACACACTTTTAGCTTATATATTATAATTCAAAACATTACAAAACCATTGGTTCGGTCATTAGAATGAAATATTATGATGCGATTTCAATAATCATTCTAGGGTTTTTAACATATATTTATAATGATTTTTTAAATATAGTATGATATAATATCATGATTATTTTGATATAATAATTGGTTATTTAATTAAGTGATACATGTGATTCATTATCAATTTACTAATGTGATATCTATAATTTTTTTATTTTATAATTTTAATTTGGAATAGAATGAATATGATAATAAAAAAATAATGAATTTTTTATTTGATAATTTATTATTATTATTTATATTACAAATATGTAATTTATGTTCATTCTGGAATCTAATATAATTATAGATATTTAATTATTGAGGATACTGTTATATTATTTTTTTATTTGAAAGTTGATATATTATTCCTATATATGATCACATATATTATCACAATTAGAATTTCATGATGTGGTAATGTAGAAGAGGAAATGATTATGTTTTTTTTAATATTAGTAAGATATAATGTTATGTTAAATTTTTCATAATATTTATATACAAAAAATTGGTAATGTGATTGAAATAAACCTATGATGGGTTATATTGAATTTTCATTATAAATTAACTAAGCTAAAGTTATATCATGAACATAGATTTGAATGTTTATATATCATTAGTAAGATAATGAGTTTATAACTAAGGTATTTTATAATTATAAATACTATATTTTCTTATTTAGGTGGTTGTTAATGATTTATTATACACTCTCATTGTGAATAACTATGGATTTAGACTCACAGTTGGACAATGTCCATGTGGAAATGGATTATGGGTGTTCATTAACACCAATGTTAAATTATATGGTTGTTACTAAACTACCATTATATATACTTATGAGATATTTAAATTTTAGGAATTTTATATTCCCATTATAATTTTCCATCCATTTATAAACATACATAAGGGATATTGTATTCCTTTGGAATTTTGTATTAATCTAGTTTTTCCAAGAGAGTTATAAAATTCTTGGTGAATATGAAATTTTTCTATTTTACCAATGGGTTTTATTTATATGTATGATATAGAATGATATTATTTCAAGCCAGACATCATATATTGGTTATTTAGACATGTAAAAATGTTTAGTGTATACCCTAGGGGACGTGGAGTGGATCGATGAAAGAACATGTTTTCGAGAATACGTAGACCACTCATGTCATGATGTATCTCTTCATGGAATAAATTTCCAGCATAAAAGGATGATCGTAATTCCTAAGAGGTTCATGACCTAAACTAGAGTGTTTTTCCATAAAGGGGAATCCTATTAAATTTTCATTTTAATGAGGTTTGCGTGACACCCATATAGTATAGTTGAACACAAGGGAATATGGTTATATTTTTGGACTAGTCATCCGTAATCATTACTTACTCATGATTTAGGGGATTTCATTGAAATATTTTTAGCATCAATGGAATGAATAATCACTATAAATTCTTTTAACTTTGTGTCTCACATAGAAACAATTTTTTTTTTGTTTTTCATGTATACGTTACCAATATTAATTCCATTGATTCATGGATGAATTAGTCATATTTGATTGTGTTTTTTGTAACGCCCCAACCCCAGTTACCCAGAGTCGGTGCATTATTACATAACATTGGAATGATCACAAAGGATCAAGTCTCGAAATACCGATTAGTTTAGTAGTCATGGAAAAACTAGATATATTCATAAGTCTTATATTGCATCATAAGGTAAAAAACTATAACAATATCTTGTCTTCATATCCCCTCATACTATCCCTGCAGGTCATTCATAAATTACTTCTTCATAATCCTGGGAAAAATAAAACATTGAAAGGGGTGAGCTCAGATGCTCAGTAAGGATAACATTATAGAAGAAGCTTTCATAGATAAGCATAAACACTTAAGGCAGTTTATAACCAAAACAAAAGCCTTTTAAACTTGAAGTTCAGCATAAAGTGGAAAAGATAAAATAAAATAATTCCATTTACTTACCCACATGGATATTCTACTAGTCGAATGATCACATGAAATATCAATAACAACTTTCATAATTATGGAATGCATAATGCTAGACTATCATAACCACATAGCCATGGTCTCGTGCCAAGACTACAAATAAGATTTTTCCAAGGCCTTGTGCCAAGACACTATTTTGTCTCATGAGACCTACCGATGCATTGAGGAGCTATAGCGGGCTCCACCAATCACTTATTAAGTCCAATTCAATCCTCATATGAACAGGTTTAAACATAACATAAAAATTCGTATTAAAACTAGCATACGAAATGTCAATACTTTTACTAATAACCATGAATGGTATAAAAATAGCACATCCACTGTCAAACATAACTCATTTGATACAATATGGAAGATTGTATTGTGTCACATTAACCTCAATCAAGAATAATGAAGGATGTTTACATAGATAAAAATAATCATCAAAACTATTTGAGAGAAATATCCCCCTTTTTCTTGAAAACATTTAAAAGTCACACTATTTGTCAAGAAGCCATTTAAAAATAGATTTTTGAATCAAAGTGTCCCATACCACTTTGAAACTTTTAAAAGGAGTTTTAATTTTAAAACATTATTGTTTATATAAATAAATCCTTAAAACAATTTTTAATACATGGACATTAATGAGAAAGATTTAAAAGAATAAGTCTTTAAAACATTTAAAAATGGTATTTTAGTTAGAGTTTCTAACCAAAAGAGAGACACTTGAATACAAATAATTGAGGTAATAAAAAAATTGTAATATCATGAGAATAAAGGAATTCATGATATACTATATCAAAGTACATTATATACACCACATAATAGTGATTTGGTGTATAACAACAAAGAAGTCTCAATGGAATGTAAATTGAGATGAAATCTCTCATAAAGGCCGTATCCTTAGATTAAGGATAAATCAATGACATAGTTATGTGTGACAAATATAAATACACTAAATATGATTGTATATTCAGTGTAAAACAATCAAAGGACATTCACACATATTCTAGTAAAAACAACACCAATGAATTGGATGTTTGTCTCAACAAATTGAGATTGAGTAAAAATTACTCTTTTCAAGTTCATACCGATGACATTGAGAATTTATCAATGGAGTGATTATGTGTATAAAAAGTATATACACAGAAAAGGGAGTGGAAATTATGACATAATCAAATGAATAGTGATTCCACACATAATCTTAGAGTAAAATAGTCAATGAAGTATGCGTAAAGCCGGATGAGTGGAAATTGAAATTTCAAATTCACTTATTGATTTGGTAACATACAAAACATGCACCCATGAAAGAAGGATAATACAATGATGATGTAAATATACATTAATTAAAGTATATTACACAATGAATACAAACATTGGCAGTACACACACCACATGTAATAAATAAGTGGTGAACAATGGAATTCTCACGGAATTAAAAGTGAGATAAGAAACCCCTTACTTTTTACTTTTTCCTTAGTCGACGGTAGTTTAACCTCATTTATAATGGTGAAATAATTGTTATTAAACTATACAAGAATCATATACATTAATATGATATCATATATGATCTTTTAACATTGATTTGTTAATAATATCTTAGAATTATCGTCATTTCGGGTGTTTACGGGTTCATTTTACTTTATATTCATTGTTATGTGAGCCATATTTGTTATTAATGGGATGTATATTATTCATATACATAATGATATCAAGATATTAAATATTATTTTTAATCATAAAATGAGAATACGATGGAAAATGAATCTCATCACGTTCGTGGAGACGGTAGTCCGTACGTACGCATGAGCGACAATATCATTATTTTGATATTAAAATAATATATAATTGGGTATTATATCATATATACAGAATCATTATCATGTTATATTTATTATTTACATGAGTTACACATCATTATTATACCCATCCAAATAATAATATATTGGATAACAATTACACCACGACGTGGAGATGGTAAACCGTACGTACGCACGTGTGGTGACATGTTATTCAAAGGGTGGATATAATACTGAATATGGTTGTACCATATTTATAATAACATCACAGTATACATATGATACTGGAGTTATAATTTTAGAATGGTAACAACAAGTAAGAAGAAGTGGAAGAAGAAAGGAACTTGGAAAAGAATGGTGAAATCATTACCTCTTCTTCGGGTTCTTCCATTTGATTTGATCCAAAGGGATCATTAGGTTGGATTTATGATCAAACTAAGACCACTAGGTTGAAGTGAGGGAAGTTTGGAGAGTATTGGGGCGGAGTTTGGCCGAACCAAATGGCTTTGAAGGTGTGAAGAAATGAGGAGGAGTGCCCTTTTATAAGAGGGGCGAGGGGCACCTTTGGAAAAGCTAGAAATATTAATTTATAATAAATTCATATTCGGTTTCTAATAGCTCCAAAGTTTATTATTTAAAGATTAAGGTGTGTATGGGTAGAAAAACACTCAACCAATAAAATTTAGACAGGTTTGGGTCATTATATTAACCTTATCTTTAAGTATTATATCTTAGTTAATTAGTTTCACTTTTACAATGCCTCTTTGTATTTTTAAATTATATGGTTAATAAAATTACCATATACATCCAATATACCCCCAAGTGGTCCATTAATGATACAAATATCATGATATAAGTCTCTTGGCCAAACCTTAGATTTTTAGGAATTTAATATCAATTAATAATATAATATTTGTTTTAAAAACTCTTTTATGTCAATTTGGACACTATTCAATAGTTGATTTTTTTAGACACATAAAAGAATGATTACTTCGAACAAATTTAATTAAATCAATACTAAAATGTCATATTAACCTAGAAAATTAGTTTAATTCAATAAAAGTCTCAAATTATATTTATTTGGGTATTTATAATATCAATTATTGTAATTTTTCACTATTATGGTAATTACTGCATCACCATTGTGTCATAAATAAATTAACTTATATAATGTCTAAAATTATAAATAAAATATCATTATGTAGGAAATCGTTTTATATTTATAATTAATATTTATAGTCTAAAATCCAACATATATAACCCTATGTAATAACTGTTTTTCTAAAAGATATATGCTTGTGTCATTTTTGTATTTATTTTAACTTAATTAAAATAAAGTGTCCCTATCACTTACAAGTGGATCCATGGGGTCCCAAAATAGACCCAAAGATTCCCATGGTAGACCATGTATTAACCAATAGGGTTGAGACACGTTTTATCTTAATTTAGTATTATTATAATATTAGTTTTTAACCCTTGTTTACCAGATTTATCCTTTATCCATGGTAAATAAAATATTTACCGAAGTAATTACCCAAAATGTCTGAAAATAAAAGTTACCTATTTACACAATTTGATCATCTTGATTAAAAATATGGAATCTATTTTTCCAAATTCAAAACACAGAAGTGGCAGAAAATAATTTAAAATTAATTCCCATTGTTAAAACAAAAAGCGTGTTTTTAAGAGATAATAACTATCGAACGATTGGCAATTGTTTATGTCTGGTTTAAATGTAAAATTATGTTCAATGACCCAAATTGTATTTAATGGTAAAAATATATTCTAAATATACATTAAAACCACTGAAATTCATAATTTATTACTTTTAATTATTTTGATTAAAAAAGTTGTTTTTAATTAAAATTTAGTAATTTTCACTATTCATCAAAATATGAAAGTTATCTGAAAAGTACCAAAATTTCATCCTAGGCTAATTTCGATATTCCGAATCCAAAAATGAAGTGAATTTTGAGAGATAGAATTCATAAAATCTCAAGATTTAGGTATTACTATTTATAACGGCTAGTTTGATTGGTTGTGGTGTGTTAGAATCTCGAAGTTGCGTACAATGCACACCATTGCATTATTCAAAGGGAAAAGTATAGTGGAAGCTTGGGGTGTTACATTTTTAATTATAATTCATTAATGGGAGACATAGATGATGTCTATATTCAATATTAAGATGATTCCATTTTGGAATATTGTCTATTTAATTTTTTCAACATCCCAGTTCTAGGTGCCGCCCAAAGGTGCGCCGTACCTGGTTGGTCACATGGACTCAAGAGAATTTCCACAAATTCTAGAGGCTTCAACTAGCAGTGAGTTCCATGGGTGTGATAGTGGGAAAACTATTCCTTCATAGGTAGAGTAACATAGTGGAAACAAATATTAATCAATTACAAAATCAATAATTCTATTAAACAATGTAAACAACAAAAGACTGATAGTATAAACCACCATAACATATAAATAAATAATGATGCTTGCCAAATTTATCTAGGAAATTATCCAAACCAGCCAAAATTATGGAAATACAATACTAAAATCCAAGTACTAAAAATAGTAAATAACTCCAATAGAATCACAACCATCTGTTTGTTCTCATGCTCCCTAGCTCTGGCAAAAATCAAGCACCTCATGTAGAAACGAACTTTCCCTTATCTATAAATGCTACCATATAATTTTTTTGTTTCGAAAATCATGGACTAATAAAAGAGTTAGGTGATTCCTAGTATGCAACCACCAAAAGATTTGGGAGTATCTGTCAGTGAATACATGCAGCAGTTAATATGTAGAAATGAAGAAATAAACTAGGAAGTACTCAAAAGTAATCAAACATATAGTATTAAATTACATTCATTATATATAAAAATTATTCAAACATATGAATAATGTAACCTCAGGAGCATGCCTAATCTCAAAATCCCACTATATAATGTTAAAAACAGACATCTCAAAAGACAATGTAAACAATCAAGTAACACCGAGTCCAAGCTTGTGATTTGGCATGGTAGGCTCATCAAAATCAAACAATAATTCATAATCTTCCATATGGGAATGTCATCACAATATAATCCCATATGGATCAACATATCATTGAAGAAATAAATAATAAAGACCCTCAGGGAGAGCTCTCACTGTCTAACCTCTCGGGCCCCACATAGCAACAATCATTTATAAACAACCACATGAGATGCACTCAATGTCAATACCCCTTGGTCTGCGTAGAAAAAATAATTTTAATGAACATCTGGTAGCTCTCATAGTCAATGAACTACCGTCCAACATAAATTTAAAAATGACCCTCTGGGTAACTCTCATTGTCTAACACCTCTGATCAAAGACTACATGGCAGTGCTCACAGTCAATGCATCTGGTCAGCGATAACAACAATTATACGTAAATGACCCTACGTTGGAAATCTCTCATGGTCAATTCCCTTTGGTAAAAATTCAAAATGTGAAACACATGCATCTCATATAAATAGAAACTCTATCCAAGAAGTACTATGAATAGAAAAAAAGTATCCTAACAAGAAATTCTAGGCCCAATGGCCAGTGTCAACAAAACATGGGAAAACACATACATAATCAAGTTATTGAACCTTATGCATAACCAAAAAACCTTATCTCATAAAACATACCATAACAGGTCATAAACAATGTTAACTTTCAAAATAAATATTTCCCTAAACAAGGGAATTTGGGACTATTAGCTTATATAATCCAAGGACAATCAAGTGGGGTGAAAACCACCTACCTCGACGTTGTATGATGAATACTCTAGAACATCATCCCTTGAATCAGCCTAGAACATCATAGATCTACAAAAAGGTAAAAAATATCATCTATGGAGAACTCAAATGGGAGGAGAAATTAGGAAGAGAGGCTCTAGAAAAGAGATAAATCACTGGTGGGAATCCAATGCACCCAATGACATCTCGATTGGAGCTAAGACGGAAAAACAGTAGGGGTTCGAAGTTCTTGGGCATCTCATCGCTATCCTGAAAGAAACACATGAAGAATAGATGTGTTTTGGTGATGAGATGCAACCCCGGTCTGATTATGAAAATAAAAATAAAAGTACACATCATGTTCATTAAATGTACACTCCATGTACATGCCTAAACTAGCCCTCGCTTTAGGCGGCCCACAAGGCCTTGTAGTCCCCGACAAACACGAGAAATAAACCCAGAATCCCTTTCTTAGAAGATAGGGTGACAAATTCCATGAAAAAATACAATCTATATGATATAAAAACATCCAATATCATCGAAAGTAAAGGACTCCTTGATCAGAAAGAAATATTGAAAGTTTGTGAGTCAGTCAGCAATAACCCTCACTACATCATTACCACGAGGTGACCTCAATAAACCCATAAAAAAATCCATCAATACATCATTAAATTTACAGTCAGGAATGGGTAACTATGATAAAATTAATAATGGTCTTGGATGCTCTGCGTTTACCTTCAGATAAGTGTAACATCTCATAAGAAAACCAACAACATCCCTCGTCATACCTGGCCACCAATAATGTATGTGTAGATCTCAATACATCTTGCGGGCACCAGGAAAATCTACCCAAACTGAGGAATGAAAATCTCACAAAATATTGTCACGTATGTCTATTGATACCCATACACACCCATGAAAATACAAGACCTAATCTTCGTCTATGGTCTAACCAGGATAAGGGTCCTCTCCTGAAACACTCTATTATAGGACCAGGCCTTTGGAAACTGAAATCTTCCTCTTCTGCACTCGCTCTAGAAGAGTATAGGTAACAACTATTGAATATATAAAAGTATTCCCTATCTACCATGATCTTCCAAACGAATCTCATAGAATGGAGTCGTAATCTACCTCTCACTATTGGCCTCCATAACCACCGATATTTGATTCCTCCTTCTCAACGCATCATCAACCGTGTTGCCCTTCCCAAACGTATTGGTGTGTTCATTGAAAAAATACTGAAGGTACTCAACCCACCTTAGAAATCTCAAATTATAATCACATTGTATAAAGATATACTTGAGGATCTTGTGGTTATTAGAAACCACAAAACTCTATCCCAAAACACAATGTCTCCAACAGTACAAATCATGAACAATTGTAGCCGACTTGAGATCTTGAATTGAGTAATTCCTCTCATGTGGCCTCAACAGACGAGAACTATAAGAAATGACACCATCCCCATTAATAATCACTACTCCCAGCCTGATACATAATGCATCATAGTATATATTTCCTCTCTTTCATGGATCTTGTAAAACTAGAATAAGTGCTAAATTCAATCTCCCTTTCAACTCTTGAAAGGATGAATCATAGGAATATGTCCACAAGTATTTTTCACCTTTCTTAATCAGGCCCATCCGTGGCACTACTAAGAATGAAAATACCAATACAATGATTTTGTAGTAACCATACAACCCCAAAAAACTATATACTAAAAAGTCATTATTCGGATTCTCCCAAGAAACTTATTCTATCACTTACTCTGGGTCTACTAATACTCCAGTCGCTGAGATAACATGACCCAAGATGTGAATTGGGTCCATCCAAAAGTGTAATTTTTAGAGTTTATCATATAATGGATGCTCTCTCAGTGTACTCAATACGATCTCAAGATGTGTGGATTGGTTGTGTCAAGTGTGAGAGTACACCTAGATATCTCCAATGAAGTCTACCATTAAAGAATCCCAGTAAGGATGGAACACTCAGTTAATTATCACCATTAAAACTAATGGAATGTTTTTGAGACCAAAAGGAATAATTATATACTCATATAGACTATAAATACTCCAAAAGGTTGTAAGAGGTATATCTGATGTTCCAACATGCAACTGATGATAACTGGATCTCAAATAAATATTCAGGAACACTCGAGCTCCTTGAAGCTGATCAAAGATATCATCAATCCTTGGTAATGGATATCAATTATTGATCATAAACTGGTTCAACTTCTAATAATCCACACAAAGTCTGAGGGTACCGTCCTCCTTCCTCACACAAAGGAAATGAATCACCCCGAGATATATACTTGGTCAGACGAAACCCTTTTCCTAAAACTCCTCCAACTACCTTTGGAGCTCCTGTAACTCTTTTTTAGCCATCCTATATGGAAGAATGGACACCAATGCCTCTACTGGAACAATCTCAATAGAGAAATTTACCTCTATCCAGAGGTAAACCTAAAAATTCATCTTGAAATACAACTCTGAAATGATCCACCATCGGAGGAAAACACTTCTTTGAAGTCCCCTGTTCTTCTAGATATAAACTATAAATCTAGTTTGTAATTCCTCCCAACCCATGATGTTCAGTTCCAACTATACTCTCCTGGACATCCCATTAACCCTTTTATAGAAATGACTCATCCTCTGGTGATGTGAATCTCACACTACGGTGATAGCTACCAACATTGTCCTAGAACATGACTAACAAGTCCATTCTGATAATGAAATAGATTCATATCATCTCTATGACATTGAGGTCCCATAAAAAGTGACACCAACAAACCACCAGAGGGAACTCATGGAAATTACATTCATTAGCCATCCTAATCCCCATACGAGTGTATAGAATCATGACATACTCATAGGTAAAGATAAATTGAGAAATTCTCTCCACAATAGAAACAAATATGAAACTATGTGTAGAACATGTATCAAAAAATAGAATAAATTAAAATTGAGGCAACTAGAATCATACCACTAACTGTAGAAGTTCTGTGATCCTTCTCCTAATAGGTCAGATCCACTACAAAATTATGATCTGCACTGTGGCCCTATGACACTGGCTGACAACCCGGAGTTGATCAACCCTACTATCAATGAATGCTGGAGGAATTACTACCACGACAATGACCTTCGCCTCAGCCTAAATGGCTGGACACACTCAATTACTAAGACTAATGAGAAACTAGTGGTCCTTCTTCTGAATGTGGAATCGTAACAGAACCTCTATTACTAGAAATGGGTGAGAAAATAACATAAAAAAAACTATATATTTCCCATCTAGCCTTATGATCAACACTCAACTGGGTCTCTCGGGAACTGAGGTCTCGTATTCCGACTTTTTCTACACTGGTAGAATACAACCTGGCTATTTGAAGAAACAAAATATGAAGGCTCCCTAAAGTGCTTCCTGCTTTCTATCAAAGGAGTACCTTCCCTGGATATTGAAATGCCCTGGCTTGAAACTCCCAACTGCCTCAGTTTATGCTTGGTAATCAGCATCTGGTTCACAATAGTTATCACTGAAGGTATCCTGAAAACATTCACCAATGATCAGATTTCATAACTGAGACCATCCTCGAACCTCCTAGACAAAGAAAACTCATCACCTCCTAGAGTTGGTGCAAAGCTCAGATGTTTTTTAAAACGGGATGAGTAGTCCATCAATAAAATATAATCTTACTCCAGATGTATAAACTCTCGGTCTTAATCAGACCACAAAATCTCGGGGTTGAAGTGATCATGGAAGATCCTCAAATACTCTTAATAATCCATATGATGATGAAATCCCACCTGATATATAGAAAACCACAATCTCTTCATGGAATCAGATAGCATGTACAATGAGGGTGTCACCCTCTTCTCTAGAGGTGTCACTAGATGAAGAAATATTGAGAGCATGGCCTCTAACCATGACTCTACAACTTGGGGACCTCCATCCCCTAAAAAAGTGGGAGGATGCTGCTATTGGAACACCCTAGTCAACTCTTCTATATATGACTCATGATGCGGTGCTCCATGAAAGGTCTATAACATCCTCAAAAGCCTTTATGGAAATATCCATTAGCACGTGCGTCTGGTATAACAACTGGTTCCAAGATGGGCACAACGAGAGGTTCTTTTTGAAGTCCTTGAATTATACTTTCCAATGTCTTGTCATCAACCTACACCTAGTGTAAAACTATAGAAAGTATTGGTGGCATGACTCCGCAAGGTCAAGCACAATCCTCAGTTCAATATTATCAATGAAAATAACATAGAAGTGAAAGAAAAGAACACGAGAAGAAAACACTCTGGTTTTATAAAATAGGGCTATACGACATGCATAAACTCTACACAGAATGTTCCCTTAATATTTTAAAATATGTGTACCTCTACTGAACATTGTCATGTAACACCCATACACACAACGTGTTCCTTATAAGACACAAAGTGTACTTGAATTTTTACTCATACCCAAGTACATCAACATAGCTAAACCACACAGTTTTCCCTTGGGTAACACTGCACAGAGTGTTCACCCTATATATGATGTGTACTACTTATGTTTAAACCACCTATTTCATTGGTCACATGATTGAAGACATAATCGACTCTACAAATCATGGAAGAGTTGTACACAATGTGTACACCCTCACTTTCATCAAACGGTGTTATACGTCACCAAACTGGACACATGTTCCTTTAAGCACGATGTGTACTCTTAGTACATTCCACATTCTACTAATGTTTTCCCAACCTCATGTATATACACTCACATTCAGTCACAAGGTTGAATTCTAGGAGATGTGTACACGTAGTACGTGACGCGTACTAAAGAAAAGTTTTTTCTTCGATAACCAAAGAACACATGGAATGTGTTCATAATACCACACACTGTGTTGTATGGGTTTTTAGATTGTAGGCCTATAAAACTCCCCCATAACCCCTAAAAACATATAATTTTGTCCAAGGATGAAAAATTCAGACCCGTGAGAGCCCATACTCCCCCTAATCAATGTTTGGAATCCTGATTCACATCATAAGATGGAAAAAATCAATTAAATTTCTAACATGATCCACCAAATTCCAATCCATGAAGGCCCATAACACTGCAGGGAAAAATGTTGGTTATTAATCCAAATGAAACAATGCATATTCCAAAAAACTATTAAAATAGTAGGTATTCTATCATGACATCTATCAAGATGGCATGAAGATCTAGCACAAAATCTATCGCACCATCATGAAATTAGTAATGCACTCTAAATGGCATGACAAGAATGCATGACTTGTGATCTCTAGAAAGTGCATGTATAATGCATGAGATGGAATATCCTCATCTCATAGGAGTTCAATAGAACTGAAACCACAATGATATCAATAATAACAACACAAAAAAAGTTCATCACCCTATGGTTAAATCAAATCAACTATGATAGTTGAAAAACAAGAAAAAAAATTACAGTATTTGAGGTAAGATTGATTTTACATGTACATGGGTTAGGTACTCTTGGTAATAGTTTAATACCAACTACCAATTCCTTCTTATCCCTCTATATAGTCTAAAAATAGTAAGACATGAATAAAATAATTCCCTTTGATACCAGTTTTTAAAGTCCTGATTCCTTATGCCACCCAAAGGTGCCTTGTACATGGTTGTCACATGGCCTCATGCATATTTTCCTTAACAACAGAAGCTACTGAATAGCAATGAGGCCTTCAGTGTGATAGTGGGAAACTATGCTCTCATAGGAAAAGTAACACAATGAAAACAAATATTAAACAATAAAAAGGAACTAATACCATACAACAAAGTAAATAATGGAATATTTATAGTATAAACAGCTATAGCATAGATATAAATAATGATGCATGTCACGTGTATCTAGGAATAACGAAAAAAAGTCATAGTGCTGAAAATACAATACTAAAACCTCAGTACTAAATATAGTATATAACTCCAAAATCATCACAAGGCTTAACTTGGTCCCATGCGCTCCAGCTCCAAGAGCAGTCTAGTACCTGATTTAGAAGGGATTTTACCATTATCTATACCTGAAACCATATAATCAGTTTGGTATGAATAGAATGGCCCAAACTGGGTGTGAGACGAATCCTAGTAGGAAACCACCAGAAGATATGTGCCTACATGTTAGTGAATATATATATAGTAGGTAATATGTTGAAATGAAGCTATAAACTAGGAAATACTCAAACGTGAACAATCCTGCAGTTTAAATTTCATTAATTGCATTTATAAATCATTAAAACAACAAAATAATGTAACCTTAGGATCTAGCCTAATCTATTTATCTCCTTGTATAACAATAACAACAGAAGTATCAAAAGACCATCTAAACAATCGAGTAAGAGAGAGTCTAAGCTTGGGTTTTGGCTTGTCAGGATCGTCACAATCAATCAATAATTCATAAGCAACCCTATGGGAATGTTCTCATAGTCTAGTCCCACATGGTTCAACATATCAAAAAAACAATAAATATTAAAGACCCTTTGGGAAAACTCTCATAGTCTAACCCCTCAGATCCCACAGAGAAATAATCAATTATAAATGACCACCTAGGTAGATCCCACTATGAATACCCCTTGGTTTGCGTAGAGAAAATAATTTAAATGATCCTTTGGAAGCTCTCATAGTAAATGAACTATGGTCTAAACTTCATTAAATAATGACCCTCTTGGTAGATCTCATGGTCTGTCCCCTCTGGTCAAAGACTACATGGAAGCTCTCAAAGTCAATGCCTCTGGTCAGCAATAACAACAATTATACATTAATTAACCTACCTCGGGAATCTCTCACAGTCAATTCCCTTTGGTTAAAAATCACACAGTGAAACACATGAATCTCATATAAATAGAAACCCCATCCTAACATCAATATGAAAGGAAAAAAAGCTGCCTAACAAGCAATTCTAGACCCAACTACCAATATAAAACAAACATGGGAAAACACATCTATAGTCAAGGTATTAAAACTTATGAATAACTGAACAACCATTTCTCATCAAAAACACCATAATTGGTCTTAAATTGGGTTAACATCCAATATACACAATACCCTAAATAGGGTTATTTTGTTCTTTTAGTATATAAAATCCAAGGACAATCAATGTAATGCACACACCACCAACCTCAATGACATGGGGATGTTGTTATACAACATATTCATAACATAGACGTCAAAAGAAATTAGTGTTCTTTCATGTGAATGGAATCACCAAATAAGAGGGTTTCATAATTTAATATATTAATTATTAATTTTATTTCCTTTTTCATGTATAAAATAAAATGATATTCTACCCAGCTAAACCTAGTAATTTTTTTATTATAATGACAAGCTTGGTAGTTCTACAGTGAGATTTTTATATTGTGTACAACATATTCCATCAGTATAAGGGATCAATAGTGGACATAATAGTTTATTGTTCTCATTTGAGACCGTCATGATCTACCCATGAGGTGATATTATATATTTTTTAGAAACAAAAATGGGTTCATTTTTTTTACATTTCAAAAACAACATAGATACTGTTTTACAATATAGTAAGGAATGGAACTATATATATCCAAACCATTTTACTAAAGTATATTGAAAATTTATTTGAATAAATGGATTAAATTATTTATGTTATATGATAGTTGAGTGAATTTTATCCATATGGCGGTGGCTATTGTACATATAGGTCTGATGAGAAACGGCCTGATATTTTGATTCTTGTGTGGGCTGACAAATTTGGGGATGAATAGTGAAAATAGGTTCCCTTTTAGGTGATGATTTTGTATTTTAAGTTGGATATATATATAATTATGGTATTCTATGGGTAGATTTGGTGGCATGTGAGTAACTGTGTGATGTATGATATGTGAATAGAGATGTGTTTCCCATGAGTTTGAACTATTTAATATTTGACCAATGGGTTCAAATGGATATCTTGATACCTTAAATGTATGATAAATTATATATGTTTAGGGTGATATAGACGATATGTTATTTATCATTTGATCTTAAAGCACCTGATGAGTTTTCATGATTTTTGAAGGCCACAGAGGTTGGATGTACCTGAAGATTCATCATGTTTGAGATTGATTCAAAAGATAAAATAATGGATATATGTTATAATATTGTTATTGGAATAATTATTTTCAACATGTATGTCATGGATTGGTTCCTTAACTATATATAAATTTATAATAGATTCTTCCATATATGGTATATGTATGATTACTTTGTTGATTTTTATGAGGAAGAGCCTTTAGAGTTGGAGATTTTGGTAGTAATGATCCTATCTGAGGCCATGATAAGTAGAAAAAACATATTTTTATAGGTATGGTATTAGATATTAATGTGGTTTATGATCATAGGTGTTTATAACAATGATGTAAAATTATGGACATACAATAATAAATTTGAAACTATTCTAACATGTCAGTTATCAGGTTATAAGATTTGTCCCATGTGAGATATCAGATTATAATGGTTGGAAAATTGTTTCTTCTAGATATATTTTATTGAAATTCAACGGATCATGGTTATTTTTTAATCATGTGATCTAGTTTGTGAATAAAAATTACTCATGGGACAGTGAGTTTAGTTATACAATTCGGTGGTATAGATTTGTAAACTCATTACATTTGAATGAGATCAATGAAGTGTACATTGAAGATACATGATCCTCTTGAATTATGGACTGGTGAGTATATATTTTTTGGTCATAGAATAGTGATTTTATGAGGTCCTTTAGGATTTTTTTTGGATTAATGATGAATTGTAAAATATACCTCAATAGTAAATGAGGGACCTATAAAGGATCATGTGAAATGTAGAAATATGTGACAGAGTGGATTATATGCAGTTATATATTATGTTGAAATGGTCAAGGATTTAGAGAAGAACCACATGTGTTATATGGAACATATGGAGGTATTTATCAAGGAAATATATTAGGTAATACATATTATTTGGAGTACATAATTGGATTTTAGAGGGAATGGACCTCATTATAGATGAAATTTTTGAGGATTCTGATTACGATGTTCACCTGATATCATAATGGGTTCTAATTGATTTTTGATATTGGTAGTACTATATGAGTGAGGTGGTCACATCCTATTATAATTAGAAATAAAAGACTGTGTTTTTGATACAGAGGCATGAGCCAAATGTGGGAAGTGTTATTTATCTTGTAGGACCAACTGTTGGATGGTCATGGTGGCATTAATTAACTAATGAACTGTAAATATTGATTTAATATCAATGTAATTACAAGATTTTGGATTAAGGTTTGATAATGGATTAGTTTGTGTGTTTTTTATCAATATCAAGATATTTTCATTATGATTTAATAACTTTTCATGAAGTGAACTCTAGTTCATGATGTGATTCTTGAGATAAATCATGAATCATTGAATATTTAATAAGATGAACCCTAGTTCATGTAATTTTTTAGGTGATGAACTAGTTTTTTCATGTGGTTATGGGGTTGATCTATGAATTTTGGTTATGATTCAGTGGGTGAACCCTATTACTCGCATGATTCTGGGGATGATTCATGTAAAATGTGTAGTGATTGTGTTTTTTCATTGCAATTGATAGTTAAGGACAAATAATCCATTAGGTGCATCGTATTGGGTATAATTGTTTTATACAAAAGTTTATTTATGTTATTTCTGGGAAGAGATTTTTTATGGGGTCATAGTTCATGGTTGAAGGATCCCTATTTTATTCGGGTTGGAATAAGAAAGGATAAATTGTATTATATATTACTATTTTATTTTTATGGATTAGCGAGGAGAGGTGGATTCCAAACCACCTACATCATTAGATATTTGATAATTTCATTCAATAGTTAGTTTATCTTATGGGGAGGAAAAGGATTGGGATCCTCCCTTATGAGTTTAGAACTTTGGTGGGGATCACCACAAGTGAAATGATGATTTATTTGATAATGCAGTTGATTCCGATGATCATTGGTGATGTTGAAAAATATCTATATGTTCTATTAATAGATAAATGTAGTGGATTTATTTGTTAGGGACATGAATCTCTTTTATGGTGTTCACCAACATGAATTCATTCATTAATCAAAGATGGAATGCAATGAGTTTATCATGGATTGGTGACCTATGTAGGTTGAGTTTGTTTATGGAATGACTGATGAATCATCTTTTGGATGATTAATTATCTAAAGTGGATATTTTAATAACATGTTTCGAGATGCTTAATGAAAATATAGGGGAATTTTTATTGGGAGTGGTGAATGGTAAATTTTATGATGTTGGACATTGAATGATATTTTTTTAGTTTAAACCTCATGGTGTTGTGTTTTTGAATGTGGTTTATGGTTAGATCGATTCCAAGAGTGTTTTGTAGGGAATATAAGGGAGGATTAATAGCCATGAAAATACATGGTATCACTTATAGATTACTTATGTTGTAGATCATGTATTCATAAAATTAATGGTTTTATATAAAGAGAGCATAAACTAGGGGTATACTCCATAAAGGGTTTTCCATATTAATTTAAATATGGGAATCAACACCCACATTATTGGTCTTATATGAGTGTATTAATGGAGGGGTTTTTATAGCGAATCAACCCTTCCCCCTTCCTTTTTTATCTGGGAATATTTCAGGGTGACTATAATTCTATCAGAGGTATGACTACTAAACCTCCTTTATTAATTCATGGTTTCTTCAAAATTATCATATTTTTGGTTTTCATATTTTAGTTTTTCAATATTTATTTCCCCGAAGCATGGTGAAATTGTCCATTCCCTCCTAGGAATTTATTCATATTTTGTAGAAGGTGTATTGATATAATTTCTATGCATAGTTTCATAATGTTTTATTTGATATACATGTCCTATTTGTCTATTTGAAGTGTTTTTTACATAAATTAAATTATGATCTCAATGATTAGAAAATTTTATAAATATATTTAATTTTACTAATACCTCAAGTTGTGTTCAGTGTGAGGAGCCCCTCATTGATGATAATTTTTTCATAATTGGATTACCAAGTGAGACTTTAGGAAATAATTTAAATACAAATTAATTTAAATTAATTAAATAATAATTATTGTTTTATAATTATATAATATGGATATTCATAAATAATAAAAGGCCTTGAGTAGATGATTAATGGACATATGGACATGGAACGCCTGGGGAGTGATACTAGTTGATGAATTGGAAAGGGTTTTTGTATTGTTTTGTGGTAGTTGGTAACTCATGAATCCCTTGGGTATTTTGGAGTTTCCTTTTACAACGTGATATGTGGTCATTCCACTAAACTATATCACTATTATATTGTTAATTAATTACTTATTTAAGAAAAATTCTAGGACTGAAAAATGTACTAAGGGTTACATGGTACCCTTGACCAATAGAAGGTCTACGTCACTAGTCGATGGATAAGGCCCTGATTGTGATTATATTTGTTTTTCCACACATAGTCCCACAAATAGGATATTTTAATAAAGGATACATAATACCCATAGTTATATATTCCCATAGTGTTATTAGAGTAGAGGGGAGAATTGGACATAGAGTGTTGGGTTTACTAGGCAATGTGTGATCCTTGAAATGCATTATAAATGAGGATATAATAAGTTAACTGTGGGGTTAATGTTCCTTCCCCATTGTGATTGTGATTATATGTGTGGTTACAATAATTGGGGTCTGATTTTTATGTTTTGTGAGTGCACACATCAAAAGATTACCTGGGGATGAAATATGACTTTATGGATTGTATTATGTGTAATACCAATGTGTATTACATTATGAGGATATTAGGGATGTAGAATGAACATGATTAGGTAATGGTATATATTAAAAATAATCCATGGATGAAAAAATGGCATATGTTAATTGGGTGAAGTTACCCATGTGGGATTTATGTGACTTATTTGACCTTGGCAACCCCACTAGGTTCCTTAGTGTTATATTGACCGTAGAGGGCGTCTGTATGAGAAATAGTTTTTTATTATCACAAGTCATTATAGAACTTGGATCGATGATCTCATCCATGATAAGGTTGTAATGTATGTTGTTTCCTAAAATTAAACAGGTAGGATTTGGTGATGAATCCTATTAGTATGGGATGCCTTGGATGAGTTACATGGATCCGATGATGGTTCGTAAAGATGTTAGGTGTAACATCTTAGGTAAATAAATAAATAATACATTTTCATTTTAATTAATATTTTTTAATTAAATTTTAATTTTACTTTAAAGGTGTTTCTATGTCCGATGGCGTACCCGATACGCAACAACAGTTTTCTTTGAAATCTTACGTTGAACAATAATAGTATAGTATTATTATTTAAAATGGCAGTTAACCCCTATCCATTTTATTGGAACAAATGAACCGAATTAACTAAAATATGATTATACATTTTTGTTAAATGTTTTTTACATTTATCCAATAAAAGTTAGAGGCTTAAAATGTGAAATAATCTAATTTAAAGCATAATTTACATTAAAAGGTTAATTTACCTTCTTTTGATGGAGAAACCTATTGAAATATCTTTTTGTTCACTTTTTTATGTTTTATTTGAACATATAAAATTCCTATTTTGATTTGGGACATCAAAATTCTACTTGGGTAAAATTTTGGTTTTTTTCTTATAAAATTCAATTTTTGATTCATAGTGGAAATTTTGTATTTTAATTCAAAACTGCCTTTTAATCTAAATTATTTATATGGTTTGATTGTCTTTTTAATTGGTTTTAATGAGTAATTAGATTATATTTTTACCATTTAATCTAATTTTGGTCATTGGAATTAATTTCACTTTGAAATTGGACATAAACAAACGTCAAAATTTGGATAGTTAATATTTCATAAAAACACGCTTTTTGTTTTGACAACAAGAATTAATTTTAAATTAATTAATAAAAGTTTTATGTTTTTAATTTGGTAAATTAGAAATCATTTTTGAATTCGGAATATCATATATATCATAGGCTGAGTTTTTTCTATTTTTTTGAAAAACTTCAATTGTTGATGATTAGTGAAATCACTAAGTAGTAGTTATAAAATGGATTTTTCATTTAAATGAAAATTTACCACTTCTGTTAATGGAATTTCAAAAATCAGACATACATGGTTTTTATTTGTAAGTAAAACTTGGTTCAATAAGATGAAAATAATTTATGGTAAATAGTAACTTTTGACTTTTATTTACCACGGTTAAAGGTAAATAGTGTAATTAAAAGTAAAAAGAATCTCATAATAGTACAAAATTACCATAACACTTATCTTAACATTATTTGATGAGTCATGGATGACCATTGGGATTCTTGGGTCTATTTTGGTACCCCATGCAGCCCCATAAGAGTGATAATGAAACTTTATTTTAATCAACTTAAAGTGAAGACAAAAATGACTAAACCGATATCTTTTAGTAAATTAATTTTTAACAAAGGGTTATATATGTTATCTATTTGACTATAAATATTATTTTTTAGGAAAAAACGATATCCTACATCATGGTATTTTTTTCATAATTTTTAGACATCAAATAAATAACATTATTTATGACACAAAAATAATGCAGTGTTTACCTCATTAATAAGTGATTTCAATAAATAATATTATAACGATTAAAAAAATATCGAAAAAATATCCAATTCTTATTGAATGATTTTATTTAGACCATCATTCATCATAAATTTGACGTTAATTAGTCTTGGACCATTATAAATTGAAAATCATTATATAATAAAATAATATTTTCACACTTTTTTAAAGAGCCCCTCCTCGCCGTTATAAAAATCCCCCACCTCTAACCCATTCCTCACGCTTCTCAAGCCCCTTGGATCTTCCAAAAAATACCCAAATAAGCTCTCAATATCCCACTCTTACACCTAGAGGCCTTTACATAGGTATAAAGTACTTCAAAAAGTTTTTTTGGTTCAAACCAAAGGGAGTTACCTGAATTAAAGGTAACAATTTATGTGAAATTGTTTTCTTTTATTTTACTTCTTCAACCCCTAAACACTTTTTATTCCATTTTTTATTAAAAACTTATTATTTATAAACTAGGATGTTTTTATGATAAGTATTATAACTACACATACACACACCTCCATCCAATGGTTAAATAACATACTATTTCTGTGGATGACAAACTAACGCCTCAGGAAACGATGAATGTCCAATTATCTCCTACTGCCTCTCATGGTGGCCATTACAATGGAACTGTATTTATTTGTGACACATATTATGTTTATGTTTTTTATGCTTCTTAAATTTTCATTTATATCACACCTTTATGGTTTCCATTATGGGTAAATTTAATAATTTCATTTTAGGAAGTGCAGAGTACCGCCCCCTCAATGTGATATGACTCATTAATGCTATACGTGGAACGTATAAAGGATGAAGTTTCTGAGATTATATATATATTTGATATTATACATGGATTATAATATACCTATGTATCATTATGTTTTCATTCCATTAAATATGAAATAAAAATGAAATTAGCGTTTATGCATACGTACGGCTTACCGTCTCCATGAACGATGCATTTCATTTTTAAACTCCAAATGTTATGTACTATTATAAATAAATGTTTATACTGGCTATATATGATATATATGTTATCTAAATCATGAATATCATTCTTCATATAATGAACTTCTGACCACATAAACAACTTGTAAATATAAGAAGTTCATTTTTGACTCAAGTACCAAATATCGAAAAAAATTTGTTATTAACTTAAAGGATTACATAATTTTTATAAAAATATAATATGTGATATAAAAAGAATAATAAACATGAAAAAGGTTCTTAAGAAATTAGAAATAAACTTTAGTTTATTATTCAGGATATTAGAGCACGAATGTGTCATGTCGGACACGAGGTAAGAGACTTTAACTAAATCTCCTTTCATTGAGGCCTATTTTGTTTCATACACGACATTATTTCATACGTTGTATGAAAACATTTGAATTTTTATTTCATTCAAAGGGAATATTTTTCTATAATGTGTTTTACTAAAGGGAAAATAGAATATTTCTTTTTAACATAAGTGGTGACAATGACCTTTCCGCCACTGTGAGTATTATTTGATCTTTGGATTCCTTAACAAGATATAGTGTTTCTTATAGGAAAATAAATAAAATTTAGCCTTTTTAAATATTTTGTTATTGAAAATGGTTTTGAGAAAGAATTTATTATTTCAATATCATGAAATGATATATTGTGATTAAAATGTGGAAATGTTATCTTCCCATTATGCTTGTTTTTTGTGTTATAGTTCTTGGGAATTGTTTACGTATATGGGTGGTTCCGTGATAAACCTATGGTAGGTTAGACCGAGATAGATCTCCAACGCATTGGGTAATGTGACAAAGGAAAACGTGAATTTTTCTCCTAAGATATTTAGGGAACATACTATGATGGGTATTCCAAATGTGACTCCCTATGTGGCTGTGATAGCTACACTGTAAGTATGATATGGATGCCACATGTTGCCTTTATGATTTATGTTTTCTATGTGTGATTTAAAAATAATATGATTTCATTAGGTATGTTAAAGTGAATATATTATGTATGTTTTGATGAACTATTTTTTTCTTTTTATGTTTTATAATCCGTTACTGAGCTTTTTATGCTCATCCCATGTTTTGAAATGTTTTTCACAGGGCTTAAAGACGAATAGGTTCAATGATGGGATCATGGAAATGTTATGCTATCTAAAACATGGGAAAAGACATGAATCTTTTTTTCAAGAGTTTTTATTTTATGAAAAAATGGAAACTGAGTAGATATTTAATTAATAGTTATGGCCTAATTCTCTAAAACTCAAAACCGGAAAATATCCTCAATGTGAATTATTTATTTAATTGATGATTGTGTATTATTTAGGGTTGGGTCCTTATAGTTGGTATCTGAGGTTGGTTTAGAAAACATTAGGAGTTAGGGTATTGTTAAATTAATATCCATAAATTAATTTATGTTAATATTGAAATGATATCATTTACAGATTACTATTCTTCTTCTCCTAAGATATCTCTATGTTTAGAATGGTTTTCCACAGAGAAAATATGACGACTATGTTGGGATGACATTAAGAGGAATACAACCTTCAAAATAAATATCCTGAGATGGATAGAATTGGAACTGAATAGTTTGATGTAGTGATGGCACAATTGACTTAGGCTATAAATGGTGGTGGTATTCATACATGAGATCATCCAGAACAACCAAAAAAGAACTTGTCAGTAATAGAGCATTTCATGAGGAAACTTCCCCCATATTTCAGAGGATAATCTGACCCTGTGCTAGCATAAGGGTGGATTAGATCACTGAAGAAGATGTTAGATGTTATGGGTTGTTCATAACATCAAAAGTTTAGTCTCGTTGTTTACCGTTTTGAAGATGCAATTGATTAGTGGTGGTATATGGTGAAAAATATTAGCGATAGTGAGTAGATTCATGCTCTTGATTGTGATGAATTCAATGGTATGTTTCTTGAGAAATAATTTCCTAAAGTGGTTTGTCTTAGGATGGAAAAAAAATTCATGGAATTGAGGCAGGAGGATGACTCAATAGATGCTTATAAAGAAAAATTCACATGACTGACAAGGTATACTCTAACTTTCATATGAGATCTTGATAAAAAATAAATCATTTTTACTCAGGATTAAAGCCCATGTATCAAAGGGCATTGGCTTATCGTGACATACGAAGTTATTAAAAACTGGTTCGATGTGCGAAGAAGGTGGAAATGGAGTTTCCGGACAATCAAGTGTTATTTGACAAACAACAAAATAAGAGGTCTAGGTGATAGAAGAAAAGGAAGAACTCTTCAAAAAATTCTGATTTTAAGAAACTTAAGTTTACAGTTTGTGAAAATTGTGGTAAAAATCATGTTGGGGAATGTCTTTTGAGTTCTTGTAAGTGCTACTGATGTGGTAAAATGGGACATAAAGCTCGTAATTTCACTAAAACAGATCAAGGTAATGGTAATACAAAATATGATTTACAGTCAGTAAAATGTTCGAAGTGTAATGAAATGGATCATTATGAAAATGAGTGTCAAACGAAGAACTCAACAGAGGGAAAGAAACTAGACTAAAAAAGAATGGGGTTGTGAAATCCTTTTCAACTAATTCTATAGATGTTGGGACATCAAATGATGTAGTATTAGATCTAGGGAGCTCAGTATTGTTCAAATATTGATTTGAGGCCGAGGTGCAATCTGTTGAATGTAAAGGAAGAAAACATTCTAAAGATTGTGTTTTGTACTAGATATGGCCATTATGAATTTTTAGTTATGCCTTTTAGTTTAACCAATTCACCTAATGTATTCACGGATCTTATAATATAATTTTACTTGAGTTCTTGGATATGTTTTGGTTGTGTTCATTGATGAAATTTTGGTTTATTCTAAAAGTAAACTAGAGCATTAAGACATTGAAGGGTTTTCATACAAACCTTCAAAGAAAAGAAACTATTTGGGAAATTCAGAAAGTGTGAGTTTTGGTACATCAAATTTATTTCTTTGGTAACATGATTTAAAAAATGGAATTTATGTTGATCCTAATAAAATAGAAGTTGTTGAAGAATGGGCAAGTCCCACAGATATAACTAGGATTTTTAATTTTCTTGGTTTGGTAGGTTATTACTGAAGGTTTTTTGAAATTTTTTCATGGTTATCTAGCCCACAGACTAAGTTTACTCGAAAAGGTGTCGGGTTTTTTTGGACAAAATAATGTGATGATTATTTTCTAGAATTGAAAACATGATTGGTGAATGCTCCAGTTTTGGCACTATCATCTAAAAAGGGTGAGTTTGTTTTCTAAAGTGATGCTTCGTTGAAATCACATGGAAGTTTCATTATGCAGAATGATCAGGTGATTTCTTATTCTTCACATCAGTTGAAATCTCATGTGTTAAATTACCCTATAAATTATTTGGAATTAGCTGTTGTTGTTTTGGATTTAAAAATTTAGAGGCATCATTTGTATGGTTTAAATTGTGAAATATATACTGGCCACAAATGTTTGATGTATATATTCACTCAAAAATGATTGACCATGAGACAAAGGAGATGGTTGTAATTAATCCAGGATTATGATTGCATGATTCATTACCATTCGGGAAAAGAAAATAAACTGGCTGATGATTGGAGTGAAAAAATTAATGCTTCATTAAGAATGATATGTTTGGAACGAGATCCTTTGGTTATTGATTTGATGAACTTTGGCATAGAAGTTGTTTGTGCAATAAATTCTTCTATTTTGTTTCAAGTGTTAGTGAAATCATCTCTATCAGACAGAATAAAGCTAGTACAGAAGGAAGACTAAGAGTTGAAGAAAAATGTAGAGTTGTTTCAGAAGGGCAAGTGTCCTGAATTTAACATTGGTAATGATTATGTTCTGAGATTTGGAAGGATATTATGGTTTCCATGTGATTCAAAGTTGAGGAATGAGTTGGTATGTGAAGCTCATAGTTCCCCGTTTTCAGTTCATCGTTGTTGTACTAATATGTACCAAGATCATGGGGAGTATTACTAGTGGGATGGAAGGAAAATAGATATTTCTGATTTTACTGTAGAGTGTTTGACTTATCAACGAGTTAAAGTAGAGTGGAAGTTACTGAAAGGGATGCTTCAGTATTTAACGGTTCCAGAGTGGAAATGG
Source organism: Viscum album (assembly GCA_963277665.1). Taxonomy (NCBI): domain Eukaryota; kingdom Viridiplantae; phylum Streptophyta; class Magnoliopsida; order Santalales; family Viscaceae; genus Viscum; species Viscum album. The sequence continues at coordinate 1,763,864,233 of OY728121.1, read as the reverse complement.
GAAAATTTATCCCTGGACTTCATTGTGGGATTACTGAATACATCTTGATGTAATAATGCAATATCGATTATTGATTATTGATTGACTAAATATGATCATTTCCATCCTATTCGAGGTACTTTGTCTCCAGATCAAATTTATAGGTTGTTTGTTAAAGAGATTGCCGGTTTCAGGGTTTTCCCCTCTCCATTGTATCTGATCGTGATCCTAAGTTTACTTTTAAATTTTGTAAAGGCCTTTATTAGTTGGTGGGTACTGAAATAAATTTTAGTAAAATTTTTCATCCCAATTAGATGGGTAGTCAGAATGAACAATTCATACCTTGGAGGATATGCTAAATTCTTGTCCATTGGATTACTAGGCAAGTTGGGACCAACATATTTCTTTGGTTTAATTTTCTTATAATTACATTTATCAATCCAGAATACCGATGGATCTATTTGAGGCATTATATGGAAAGATTTTTTGAACTCTAGCTTTTTGGGATGAAGTTGGTGAAAGGAAGATGATGGGACCAGAATTGGTAGAAGAGAGGAAAAAAAGGTTCAGTTGATTCAAAAGCACATGAAAACAGCTTAGAGTAGGAATAAAATTTATGCGGATAACCGGAGGAAGGGTATTTATTTTGAGGTAGGTGATCATGTCTTTCTCAATGTTTCTCCATGGAAAAGTGTGATGCGTTTTGGTAAGAAGGGAATGTTTATTTTGAGGTTCATTAGAACATGTGAAAAACTAGAAAAAGTGGGACCAGTTTCTTACAGAGTGGATTTACCTCCATGTTTATCCCCGGTACACAATGTTTTTCAGGTTTCAATGTTGAGAAAGTATATGGAAGATCCATATCATGTTTTAAGTCCAGAGGTAGTTCAGTTGGAAGAGAATCTCTCTTCGGAGGAACAACTAGTCCAAATTATTGGAAGTAAAGAGCTAGTGTGGCAGAATTAGGTAATTCACCTGGTAAAGGTTTTGTGGAAAAACCATATGGTTGAAGAGGCAATGTGGGAATCTGAAAATGCGTTGATGGATATATACCCCCATTTATTTGATAAGTGAATAAAATTGAGAGGATGCAATTTCCAAAAGGGGGGAAGGATGTAACATCCCACGTAAATAAAGAAATAAATCATTTTCATTTTAAATAATATTTTGTGAAATAAATATTAATTTTACTTTAAAGGGATTTCTATGTTCGATGGAATTCCTAATACGCACCAACGAGTTTCTTTGAAATCTTACATTGCACAATATTAATATAATATTATTATTTTAACTGGTAGTTAACGCCTAGAGATTTTTTTGGCATGAATGAACAGAACTAATTAAAATATTATTATACATGGTTGGTAAATGTTTCTACATTTATCCAATAAAATTTAGAAGCTTAAAATGTGAATGAATCTAATTTTATTCATATTTTAATTTAAAAGGTTGATTTACTGCCTTTTGATGGAAAACCCTCTTTAAATCTAGTTTTGGCCACTTTTATATGTTCTATTTGACCAAATAAAAGTTTTCTTTAGAATTGGGACATCATAATTCACATAGGATATAGTTTTGGTATTTTTCTGATAAAATTTAATTTTTGATGAATAGTGGAAAATACTATATTTTAATTTAAAACAACATTTCAATATAATTTATTTATATGGTTATATTATCTTTTTAGTTTGTTTTAATTTGTAATTATATAATATTTTTACCATTTAATCCAATGTTGGTCAATATAATTAATTTCACTTTGAAATTGGACATAAACAATTGTTAATCATTTGATAGTTAATATTTCTTAAAACACGCTTTTTTTGGACAACGAGAACTAATTTTAAATTAATTGATCCAACTTATATGTTTTTAATTTGGAAAAATAGACATCATTTTTGAATTTGTAATATCAAATATAGCTTATGCTGATTTTTTATTTTTCTGATAGACTTTAAATTTGGATGAATAGTGAAACCACTAAGTAGTTGTTAAATGATAAATTTTTCATTTAAATAAAATTTTACCGCTTCTGTGAATTGAATTTCAAAAATCCGACATACATGGTTATTATTAGTATGTAAAATTTGATTCAATAAGATGAATAAAATTTTGATGAATAGTAACTTTTGACTTTTATTTACCACGGTTAAAGGTAAATAGGGTAATTCAAGGAAAATAGAATATCATAATAATACATAATTACATTAACATTTGTTCAAACGTTATTGGATGAGTCACGACCAACCATGGGAATCCTTGGGTATATTTTGGGACCCCATGGAGCCACTTAAGAGTGACAATGACACTTTATTTTAATTAACATAATGTAAAGAGAAAAATGACAAAAACAAATATCTTTTATTAAATTAATTTTTACATAGGGTCATATAAGTTATCATTTCAACTATAAATATTTTTCAGAATTCTAAATATATTTCCTATATCATGTTTTTTTTATAATTTTTAGACATCAAATAAAAAAAATTATTTGTGACACAATAATGATACAGTGTTTATCTCATTAATAATTGTTTTAAATAATTAATATTATAATTATTAAAAGAATATAAAAAACCAGACCAATTATTCTTGGATGATTTTATTTCGAGCATGAGTCATCTTATCTTTTACTTTAATCCATTTTAGTCCTTTATAAACTAAAAAAAATTATATAATAAAATAATATTTTCACACTTTCCAAAAGAGCCCCCTCCTTCACCTTATAAAAATCACTCAACTCTAACACATTCCTCACACTTTCCCAGCCCCTTGACTCATCCATACCCAACCGAAATAAACTCTCATGATCCCTCTCTTCCACTTAGAAGCCTTAACTATGACATAAGGCACTTCAAGAAGTCCTTTTGGTTCAAACCAAGGGTAGTTACCCGAATTAAAGGTAACTGTTTCTCTTAAATTCATTTCTTTTATTTTACTTCTCTGACCCCTAAAATCTTTTTATTCCTCTTTTTATAATAAAACCAACATTATTAATATACTAGGCTATTGTTATGATAATGATACTAACTACACTTACACACACCTCCTTCTAATGGGTGAAGAATACATTGTTTCTATGGATAGAAAACTAATGCCTCACGAAATGATGATTGTTCAATTATCTCCTACCACCTATCATGGTGGCCATTAAGATGGAAATGTATTTATAAATGATACATATTATGTTTATTTTTTCATTATGATTATGTAATTTTCATTTATATCATACCATTATGGTTTCCATTATGGGTAAACACGATAATTTCATTTTAGGAAGTGCGGACTACCGCCCTGTCAAAGTGATATGACTCATTCAGGCTATACGTGGAACGTATAAAGGATGGAGTTACTGAGATTATATATATGATATTATACTGGAATGATAATAAACATATGTATCATTATTTTTTCATTCCATTAAATATGAAATACAAATTAAAGTAGCATTCATGCGTACATACGACTTACAGTCTCCATGAACGCTGCATTTCATTTCATACCTCCAAATGTTATATACTACTATAAATACATATATATACTGGATAAATATGATATATATAATATCTAAAACATGAATATAATTCTGGATATAATGAACTTTTGACCACAGAGACAACTTATAAATATAAGAAGTTCACTTTTGACTCAAGTACCAAATATCGTCAAAACGACCATTATTAACTTAAATGATTACATAATGTTTATAACATGGTAATATGTGATATAAAAGGAATAATAATCTAGAAAAATTTTATTATAGAAGTATAAATTGTCTTTTGTTTATTTTTTAGGAGATTAATGAATGAACGAGTCAAGTCTGACATGAGGTAAGGGGCTTTGTCCCAATCTCTATTCATTGAGGAATATTTTATTTTATTCACGATTTTATTTTATACTTTATATAAAGACCTTTGAATTTTCATTTCATTCAAATGGAATCTCTTTCTATGAAGTGTTTTACTAAATGAAAAAAAGAATGTTTCTTTTTAAAGTAAGCAGTGACAATGACCTTTCCACCACCGTGAGTTTTATTTGATCTTTGGCTTTCTTAACAAGCCGTTGTGTTTTTAATGGAAAATAAATACTATATTACCCTTTTACCTTTTTGGGTATTGAAAATGGATTTGAGAAAGAAATGATTATTTCAATATCATGAAATGATATATTGTGATTAAAATGTGGAAATGTTATCTTCCATTATGCTTGTTTTTTGTGTTATGGTTCATTGGAATTGTTTACATATGTGAGTGGTTCCATGATAAAACTAGTGTGGGTGAGCATGAGATAGCTCTCCAATGCATTGGCTAACGTGATGGAGGAAAATTTGAATGTTTCTTCTACTTTATTTAGAGAATATTTTGTTGTGTTTATTCTAAATTTAACTCCCTATGTAGCAATGATATCTACAATGTAAGTATGATATGGATTCCCCAATTTAAATTTATGATTTATTTTTCAATGTGTGATTCATAAATATTATGATTTCATGGGGTATGTTAAAGGGATTATGTTATGTATGTATAAATGAACTAATGTTTTCTTTCTTGGTTTTATAATCCGTTACTGACCTTTTTATGCTCATCCCATGTTTGGAAATGTTTTTCACAGGACTTAAAGATGAATAAGGTCAAGGAAGGTATCAAGGAAAAGTCGTGATATCTAAAACATTGTGGATGATTGATTATATGATATCACCTTGTAATTTTTGAGAAGTAATGTAATATTTAAGGACTAATTCTCTAAAACTCTAAACATGAAAAGATCCTCAATATGAATTATTCATTTAATTAAAGATTATGTAATTTTTTAGGTCGGGTCCTAATATTATGTCACCTAGTAATACCTATAAGGGATTTTTGTGGATGATTGATTATATGATATCACCTAGTATTATCTCCATGGTGTTGAAGAAGATTCATGGAAATGAATGAAAAATATGTATTCTCCTTATTATATTGGTAATGATTAATATTGATTCTAGTAAACATGGTATTAAATCATAGGGATCATTGATGGTTCTTTATGTTATGGTATCACATAATATTATCTCATTAGGATCAATGATGAATCATGAAACTACCAGAATGAAAAGGTTTATCACCCAGTGAATCATTTATGGACACTAATGACTGTATTATCGGTAACTGTATTTATAGTAATGATACATATAGTATATTTATATATTCCATCCACATATGTGGACTAATTTTGTGTGGATGTAAGAAGCCATATATTTGTAATACTAGGTACTATATAGACAGGTGCATAACTTAGTCTTTAATAACCAATCTAAGTGATCCTATAGGGTCCAACATAGTGTACATGGCCTACAACTCAAAATGACTGGGAAAAATAATGCTCATCACTTTATCTGATGGGTGTGTCATCTTGACAACAACCAAAATAAAGGGAATTGTGTGTCATTACCAACATGAAAATAGATTCATTGGTTTCAGATGTCATTCCCAATACATGATGTAATGGGGAATGATTCATCATGCCCATTAGAACACTTAACATCAATAAAAATCCCATATCAAAGGCGTAATCAAATGTATAAAAGTATCAATGAGGCATTACCTATCATGAATATGATTAGTCATTCCAAAATAAAAATGAAGAATTAAAATTAATAAAAGTATGTTAATTGTGATAAAAGTAGATATTTGGCCTTACCAAACAAATATATTTTATTAATTTATATTTGGAAGTCCATATATATGATATTTTTTTAGTATAATAAATCCATTTAACAATGAAAATGATTAAAATTATATTCCATGGTTTAAGGAATCGCATTGGAGGTTCCATTATCCATTAAGAAATTACTTAATAGGAATGATTCATTTATTAGTCAGGCCAAGCACATAGGAGGTACAATAGGTTCATTAAAAATATATATAAGTGTAATTTCAATTTATAATCAATTAGAACTACTTATATTTCATTCCTAGATTTTACTCAATTAATTATAAAATGAAATTCATAATTAAACAAGTAAGGCGTGCCGCTGATTGAGGTAGGAATCCTCCAATTACTCAAAAATGATCCTCAACATCATAGAATGGGGTGTATAATAATTTTTAATGGAGAAACCTATTATAGGGATATGAACTATAAACCAAAACCTACGAACAAGGGAATGGAGATGAAACACAAAAAACATTTTGGTAAAATTATTAGACCAACTACCTTAAGGATATATATGAAGCATTGCCAAATATCGGCTTCAGAATCAATGTAGAATTGGAAAAATTGAGGAAAATTTCCAACACCATGAAAATAAAGATAACCAACATGCACCTAAATTGTAAAATGGATCCGAAGATACACTTAGATAGGATTTTAAAGGAATTTTAACTTTACAAAGACTAATCTAATGTTGCCAACATCACTAGACATGGGATTCAAATAGAGATGCTAAATCAATCCCTATGAGTGAGTTGGAAAATTAATTTTTAGAGGAGGAGGATTATTTTCATTCTACGGAATGAATAGGAGAAAAGAGAAAATGGTTTAAATGATTCATCAAGGGTGAAATAGTAATTTCACTATCAAATATAGTGGCACATACTTTGACTGCACGGTAGGCCAAAATGTGTACTAGTGGTGTGAAGCCTACATCCAATTGATAGACCATCATGTTTAAGGAGCATAGTTTTGCTAGTATTGGGAAACCCATGTATAAACCTCTATAAAAACCCATAGATGGCCACACAGTTTTGAACCTTGGGTCTCATGGTTTCAGACAAACTATACAACCCTTTACTAAAAAATTGGGCCCCTCAATGTTATCATTCATGATTTCTACTAACTATCTTCTAACCCTGTGACCTTCCATTTTTTACAATATTTAGGATCTCTAGGAACCAAAATATCTTCAACCACTATTGAGAACATCCTTAGGATTCATTGAACATTTTCCATGATTAAAAAATTATTCAATTCAAAAAACAAACAAGTTATGCCTTTGTGAATAGATGGGTAGTTACAACTTCACCTCCCTAATCAAAATCATCCTTTATACGAACTTATGAGGGTAAATATGTGTAATAAAAAAAGGGTCTTGACTACTGAGATTATATATCTACTTCCCACTCCCATGTCTCATCATGTAACCATCTTTGATTCCATAACACCTATACCAAAATAACTGACATTCCACATTCTTTTTTGTTACTCTGATCCACAATAAAGAATGCGAATCCTCAATAGAAGAATATTTACCCAACTTCACATTAAGAGGATGAAAGACATGTGATAGGTCTGGATAATATCAGTAAAGATAATATATTCCAAACAAGTTATGAATATACTAGTAAATCATAGGTATTACTATCAAGTAAGACACTAATTCAATCCATTTAACAACACTTAAGGGTCCAATACACCTTTGTGAAAGCTTACACTCCCTTTGAATATGTATGTGGCCCAACCTGAGCCATACTCAAAAGAAAATATTATCCCTAATCCCAAACTCAACAGGTGTTTGGTGTCAATTTTTATATGAATGATATCAATATTGACCCATCATTATGAACTGAGCATGTTTTTTTAAAATATTTGGGCATAAAATCCGCTATAATGTATAATGGGACCCATACACACAAGTGAAATAGTAATGTATCATTCCCATCCACAATCCAAACAGATGATGTATCATTATCTTAGACTCTTTCCCTTAGGAAAAGGCCCTCAGGATCATATATTTACCGAATTACTACCTATTCTAAAAAAGTATATTTCACTTCTACGGATATGAATATAGTTTGACCTTGATCCTCCTTAACCTCAATGTGAATCTGTAACAGCCCAAGATTTTATGAAAAATATTCTTTTTAATTTCAATAATGTCTTGTGTTGTACGCTACACCAAAAGGAGGTTTCACAACACACATACTTGACTTGCCTTGCATTACACGCAATCGCAACCTTCCTCGATAGCGTGTGTAGTACGCAATACTGAGTTTCACTAAACAACGATATTCTATTAAAATATTATTAAAACTATCCGTTATGAATACTAATATCCACTTTTTGAAATTCTGTAAATCTTATTTTTCAAAATGAACTTCATTTTTGGATTCGGAATATCGAAATTAGCTTAAGTGAAATTTTGGTGATTTTCGGATAACTTTAATATTTTGATGAATAGTGAAAATTAGTAAATTTTAATTAAAAAAAACTTTTTCAATAGAAATAATTAATAGTGATAAATTATTAATTTGAGTGGTTTTAAAGTATATTTAGAATATATTTTTACAATTTAATACAATGTTGGTCATTGGATGTAATTTCACATTTAAACCAGACATAAACAAGTGTCAATCTTTTAATAGTTATTATCTCTTAAGAACACGCTATTTGTTTTAACGACGGGAATTAATTTTTAAATTAATTAATGAAACTGATATGTTTTGAATTTTGTAAAATAGAAATCATTTTTTAGGTCATAATATCAAATATAGCTTAGGCCTAATTTTTGGTATTTTTCTGAAAACTATCAATTTTTGATGAATAGTGAAACCACTAAGTGGTAGGTTAAAAACTGAATTTTGCATAAAACTTAATTTTACCGCTTCTGTGAATGGAATTTAGAAAATCCAACAGACACGGTTAATATCAAGGACTAAAATGTGGTTCAATGAGATGAAAATAATTTTTGGTGAATAGTAACTTTTTACTTTTTTTACCACGGTTAATAGTAAATAGGGTAACTAAGGGTAAATATGATATTACTATTACCCTAACACATGTCCTAATTCTATTGGATAAGTGTAATTCGACCAAAAACAACCTTATGAATATAATATGACCATTTAGGTCCACTTGGATTAGATTATGACATTTAATATTATTTTATTTAATGAATAGTTAAAATAGTTAAAATCAAAGTTTAATAACTAAAACATTTTTAATATGGGGTTATACATAAGATAAATTCGACTATAAATATTCATTAGAAAGATAAAAATATTTCCTACATAATTATATTTTATTTATAAATTTTAGACTTTAAATAAATTAATTTATTTATGACACAACGATGATGCAGTAATTACCCTTTTAAGGAAATATTAACATAATTGATGTTATAAATGCTCAAATAAATGTAATTTGAGACTTTTTATGAATTACACTAATTTTCTAGGTTACTATGATATATTAGTGTTGATTTAATCAACTTGGTTCTAACATATAATTCTGTTATGACTTTCACAAAAATCATATATCAAATAGTGTCAAAATTTACACAAAATAGTTTTTAAATCAAATATTATATTATTAATTGTTATTTTATTCCTTAAAATCTAAGGATCGGCCAAATGACTTAGATAAGGATATATATATTAATAATAAACAATTTGGGGTTCGTTTGGCATGTTATAGTAATTGTATTAACCATATAGTGTAAGAAAACAAAAAGACACGGTAAAAGATAAATTATTTAACTTAGAGTTAAATCTAATTGATATGGTTAAAATAATTACCTAAACTTGACTAAATCCGATTGTATGATAGGATTTCGACCCATCCCCACTTTAGATTAGAAATAAGACCCTTTGGAACCATTATAAATCGATTTTGACTTTAATATAAAATAATATTTTGAGATATTCCTAAGGTGCCTCTCTCCTCCCTTATAAAAGGGTACCTCCTCCCCCTCCTCCTCACACCAATTTGAGCACTCAAGCTCGGCCAACCCCTGCCAAAATCCCTTCTCAACTTCCCTAGAATAATCCTAGAGGTCCTTATCTTCTTCAAAGACCAATCTTAGTTCCCTAAGTGGAGGAATTCAAAGAGGTGTTCCAAAGAAGAGGTAATATCCATTACCGATCTTTTCAATTTCTTTCTTCTTCAACTTCTTCTTCTTTAGTTGTTTCATGATAAAGTAATAACATAATTATTTCTTATATACTGATATGTTATTATAAATATGAAACAACTCTAATTAACCTTCTATCCATCCTACGGAGAAAGGAAATCACCGCGCGTGCGTACGTACGGAATACCGTCTCCACGCTGTGGTGTAATCTATTTTCTGTCACCACCTTAATTGGATGGGTATGATGATGTAATGATTAACTATACATGATTATTATAAAGTTATATTGATACTGAAATAGTATACATACACTTAAACACAATTCCACGACCATGGTAACGATATCATCGCTCGTGCGTACGTACGGACTACCGTCTCCACGACGCGATGAGATTCATTCTCCATGTTAACCATTTAAGAATGATTATAAAGTATATATAAGAAATAATAATGAAATATCTGACATTATAAAGCTACTGGATTTATGTATATATATATATATGTATGTAATCTACTTAATTACATTCAAGACAATAAGGAAAGGAAAACAACGTTCATGCGTACGTACGGACTACCGTCTCCATGAACGGTGTTTTTCATTTCATTTATCTATCTATTATATATATATATATACTGAATATATAAGATATATAAATCATAATTTATATTCTGGAAGTAAGTAAATCATGATATAAGTAATAATAATGTCAAGAACAAAAAGTCAAAACACCTAAGATAAATGAAACGATTTTACCCAAAACGCTTCTTTAACATGGAATTTACAAAAGAACGGGTAATATAATGTCATAAGTGAACCATATATGATATCATAACAATGAATATTATTCTGTAATAAGTAAATGACATTATTTAAATCACTATACAGGAGGTTCGGACACTTACGAAGCAAATCAGATCTAAGGTAAGGGAAATATCACAATCTCATTTTTATCAAAGATTGTTTATACATTAGTATTTACTGGGGTGTATTTTATCATCCATATTTCCTCAATATGTAATATTATTTCCATCCACCTACAATTTTTTAAATCCAATTTTACCCTTCGGTGAGTTTTTAGTAAAAGATATGAAAGGAATCTTTTGTCGCTTTTTGTACGAGGTACTTTTTTGACTTTTCCGAAAAAAGTACGAGAAGAATGTTTTTTTTAACTTATACGGCACGAATGGATTTTTACAGTTTTATAAAGCCTTATTTTCATGAACCTTCCTCCAAAATATTTCATGACTATTTTCAATAAAATATATTTCTTTTAAAATTGCATGATGTTTTGTGAAAAGGAATTGATTTTGAAGAAGAAAGGATATTTTCCTCAACAATTCATTTCAAGTGTTTTATCAAAATTATTTTCCATCTAAGATAATAAAGGGTTCTGTTTCTATCCATATTTTTACATTGATTTTACTATTTTGTGATGGAATTATGTTTATGAATTCCTTTATCTTATATGAATTGTTTTATGATGTCATGTTGTTTAAGAATCGCATTTTTATTACATGGGTTACGCTATGATGTATGGTTTATGATTTTGTGGCACACATAAGAATGGTATCATTATGAGATGGGTGGGACCTATATCTCCCTCCAATGCATTGGGTAAAGATTTTATATCTCATGAGATAGACATGGCTGGAATGGTAGGTTATACCGGTTTAGTGAAACAGGACTGAAACGAGGGTTACTCGATTCAGAAAGGGACTTTTTCCACTAAGATAGTCTTGGGAATGAGTCTTGACTAACAAGAAATGATTCTCTATGATTATGTGTGAATTCCACAAAGTTTCATGTTTTAAGTTATGATTATTGTGATTACATGTCACTACCATGATTTATCCCATGTTATGAAATTATGCTCTCTTTTGCAGGTTATGATTTCCAAAAGTTATGTTCTTATGAATATGATGTGATTGATTTTTCTTTTGTATACCCTTACTGAGCATTTGAGCTCACCCTTTTATGTTTTCTTTTCCCCAGGATATAAAGAAAGGTTTTAGGTAAAAAAAAGGATGATCTTTATGGGAGATGTTGAAGATCTTTCACCACGATTAGAGGATTTTATTCCGAGTTTCAAAAGACACTAAACTATTACGATCCTTGTGTGTGTGTTTTTTTTATGTACTAAGTATTCCGCAAAAGTAATGTAAAGTCTATGTACGTCAGGCTTCGGGTCTCTACTGTTGGTATCAGAGCAAAGGTTTAGTCAACCTTTGGAAACTAGGATGCGAGAACTTTAGTGAGATCCCTAGAGTTATTTCTAAGGTATGTCTAGGGATGTCCCTAAGGTTAAGTATACGTATAGGTTATAGTACTAGGATTACGCTAATGATCATAGAATTAAACCTAAGATATTAGATATTTAAGGTACTCCCCCTTTATTATGTTGTTTTCCCTAGAATGATTTTTGCCTCTCACACTATTCTTTTTTTGGGTTTTAGAAAATGGCTGGAAACAAGATGATTCACGATAATGGAGGATATGATGGACAATGGAATGATATTCTTCATAATGAAATGGGATTTGGAAGTCCAAACATCATTATTATGCCGAATAGGCAATCTCATAATATGATCAATAAAGTAAAATTTGGTAAGTTTCCTGATTCGGCTAATAAGTGAATGATGGAGTTTCATGATTATCATAGAGGAAAGAAAGTTCAATTCCCCCTATGTAAATCATGTGGGAAGAGGCATCAAGGAGAATGTTTCAAAGGAACTGGAAGATGCTTTGGGTGTGGAAAAGAAGGACACAAAGCAAGTAAGTGCAAAGGAAAAGGTTCAGTTAACACCATGGATGAGGATAATGGTATTGCTACAACATCAATAATGGTTAAATGTTTTAAATGTGGAATGTACGGGCATTATGAAAACCAATTCCCTAAGGGAAAGTCTCATGAAGATAATTAGTATGGTCGTATGGGAAGTATTTATGTTGATGATGATGAAGAGACTACAAATGATATGTGAGATGAAAGAATTGTTGAAGCTCGCTCAATGGTTTAAGAATGTAGTGGAATGATTACATGTTTATCATGTGTAATGTTGAATAAGAAATATCATGGTACTATGAAATAAAGAGACATCTAAGGATTGTTACACTGTTGTCTTTCCTTGAGTTATGAAAGTGTATGATTAATGGTTCCACTATCCATGAAAGGTTATTCAGACATTTTTGGAATTTAGATGATATGCGCATAATGAAGGAATAATAAGATAATGAGGTGTTTGATTGTATTCATGAGATCATGACTGATATAAGGAGAAGGTTATATCATGGTTTGAGTATAGAGAATTTTTGGATTTTGGTATGTGGAAAGAGTTAACTTTTAACTGCATTCATGTTTTCACTAAGGATCAATGGGTATTCAAGAGAATACATGATTAAGGACTTTGAATGTTTGGAATGTGACCAACAAGACATATCTTATGATATATGGGGATTAACGGCAGTATTAAATCTCTGGTAATCGTTTTCACTATATTATGAGAGTGGACTGTAGTATTATGGATAAGCCTAAAGATTAGAATGGATTATGTTGGACTTGGATAGAAGTTTTTTTTTCCGATATTATTGATGGGATGTTATAGTAATGTAGTTTTAGAAAAAGGACAACCTGCAGGACGGGCGACAGCCCATCGCTTCAGACAAGGCTGTGGGAATCGAACCCACAACCGAAGTGCGACTGGCCTTTATCGCCTACCACTGGCCTACATGAAGTCCCTGTTTAGTAGAAACTAGTTTTATTATATTAAGTAGTATGATATATGAAGTATAACTCCATTTTAGGAACCATATATGATTAATCTCACTATAGATCGACTTATGTATATAATTTTTTCTAACCTTTTGTTTGAGACAGATGGAATGACCCGTCATTCTATCACATGTTCTGATAACACTTCACGAATAACAAATTCAACTTCATTTACTTAAGAGATGAAGTGGAAATTGTTCAAGGCACGAACAGTAGTGCGACTGTACCAAAATAAAGTAAGTATTTATTCTAATTCAAATTCTTCAAACGATCTTGAAAACCAAAAAAAAATGTTGTCCTAGTGATCTTATATCTGATTAATCGGATGGTACCTTAGATCATCACAAATTTATGGATTTGTGATTGTTGGCTTTTCCATAGCCATGTTCTCTACCACTCTCCATCAGAACATGATGGTTAGATTTTTCTTCCATATCCATATTTTCACCTATGTGGAAACCCAGTGATTTGTTTATTTGGGTAACCGTTAAGTTTCATACTTTTGTTTTTAAATATTGGTTTTGGTATTCCTTTTTACGATGTGGGTTTATATTAAAGAAACTTTCGAATAGTAAACCATTTATAACCCCAACGAATTTCGAGGGCGAAATTCATTTTAAGGGGGGTAGAATGTAAGAGCCCAAGATTTTATGAAAAATATTCTTTTTAATTTCACTAATGTCTTGTGTTGTACGCTACACCAAAAGGAGCTTGCACAACATGCATCCTTGACTTTCCTTGCATTAAACGCAATCACAACCTTCCTCGATAGCGTGTGTAGTACGCAATACTGAGTTTCACTAAACACTGATATTATATTAAAATATTATTAAAACTAGCCGTTATGAATAGTAATAACCACTTTTTGAAATTCTGTAAATCTTATTTTTCAAAATGAACTTCATTTTTGGATTCGGAATATCGAAATTAGCTTAAGGTGAAATTTTGGTGATTTTCGGATAACTTTAATATTTTGATGAATAGTGAAAATTACTAAATTTTAATTAAAAAAAACTTTTTCAATAGAAATAATTAATAGTGATAAATTATTAATTTGAGTGGTTTTAAATTATATTTATAATATATTTTTACAATTTAATACAATGTTGGTCATTTGATGTAATTTCACATTTAAACCAGACATAAACAAGTGTCAATCTTTTAATAGTTATTATCTCTTAAGAACACGCTATTTGTTTTGAAGATGGGAATTAATTTTTAAATTAATTAATGCAAGTGATATGTTTTGAATTTTGTAAAAAAGAAATCATTTTTGAAGTCATAATATAAAATATAGCTTTGGCCCAATTTTTGGTATTTTTCTGAAAACGTTCAATTTTTGATGAATAGTGAAACCACTAAGTGGTAGGTTAAAAACTGAATTTTGAATAAAACTTAATTTTACCGCTTCTGTGAATGGAATTTCAAAAATCCGACAGACACATTTAATATCAAGGACTAAAATGTGGTTCAATGAGATGAAAATAATTTTTGGTGAATAGTAACTTTTTACTTTTTTTACCACGGTTAATAGTAAATAGGGTAACTAAGGGTAAATATGATATTACTATTACCCTAAAACATGTCCTAATTCTATTGGATATGTGTAATTCGACCAAAAACAACCTTATGAATATAATATGACCATTTAGGTCCACTTGGATTAGATTATGACATTTAATATTATTTTATTTAATGAATAGTTAAAATAGTTAAAATCAAAGTTTAATAACTAAACCATTTTTAATATGGGGTTATACATAAGATAAATTCAACTATAAATATTCATTAGAAAGATAAAAAGATTTCCTACATAATGATATTTTATTTATAAATTTTAGACTTTAAATAAATTAATTTATTTATGACACAACGATGATGTAGTAATTACCCTTTTAAGGAAATATTAACATAATTAATGTTATAAATGCTCAAATAAATGTAATTTGAGACTTTTTATGAATTCCACTAATTTTCTAGGTTACTATGATATATTAGTGTTGATTTAATCAACTTGGTTCGAACATATAATTCTGTTATGACTTTCACAAAAATCATATATCAAATAGTGTCAAAATTGACACAAAATAGTTTTTAAATCAAATATTATATTATTGATTGTTATTTTATTCCTAAAAATCTAAGGTTCGGCCAAATGACTTAGATAAGGATATATATATTAATAATAAACAATTTGGGGTTCTTTTGGCGTGTTATAGTAATTGTATTAACCATATAGTGTAAGAAAACAAAAAGACACGGTAAAAGTTAAATTATTTATCTTAGAGTTATATCTAATTGATAAGGTTAAAATAATTACCTAAACTTGTCTAAATCCTATTTGTTGATAGGATTTCGACCCATACCCAATTTATCTTCGAAATAAGACCCTTTGGAACCATTATAAACCGATTTTGACTTTAATATAAAATAATATTTTGAGATATTCCTATGGTGCCCCTCTCCTCCCTTATAAAAGGGTACCTCCTCCTCCTCCTCCTCACACCAATTTGAGCACTCAAGCTCGTCCAACCCCTGCCAAAATCCCTTCTCAACTTCCCTAGAATAATCCTAGAGGTCCTTATCTTCTTCAAAGACCAATCTTAGTTCCCTAAGTGGAGGAATTCATAGAGGTGTTTTAAAGAAGAGGTAATATCCATTACCGATCTTTTCAATTTCTTTCTTCTTCAACTTCTTATTCTTTAGTTGTTTCATGATAAAGTAATAACATAAGTATTTCTTATATACTGATATGTTATTATAAATATGAAACAACTCTAATTAAACTTCTATCCATCCTACGGAGAAAGGAAATCACCGCGCGTGCGTACGTACGAAATACCGTCTCCACGCTGTGGTGTAATCTATTTTCCGTCACCACCTTAATTGGATGGGTATAATGATGTAATGAGTAACTATACATGATTATTATAAAGTTATATTGATACTGAAATAGTATACATACACTTAAACACAATTCCACGACCATGGGAACGATATCATCGCTCGTGCGTACGTACGGACTACCGTCTCCACGACGCGATGAGATTCATTCTCCATGTTAACCATTTAAGAATGATTATAAAGTATATATAAGAAATAATAATGAAATACATGACATTATAAAGCTACTGGATTTATATATATATATATATATATGTATGTCATCTACTTACTTCCATTCAAGACAATAAGGAAAGGAAAACAACGTTCATGTGTACGTACGGACTACCGTCTCCATGAACGGTGTTTTTCATTTCATTTATCTATCTATTATATATATATATATATAATGAATATATAAGATATATAAATCATAATTTATATTCTGGAAGTAAGTAAATCATGATATAAGTAATAATAATGTCAAGAACAACAAGTCAAAACACCTACGATAAATGAAACGATTTTACCCAAAACGCTTCTTTAACATGGAATTTACAAAAGAACGAGTAATATAATGTCATAAGTGAACCATATATGATATAATAACAATGAATATTATTCTGTAATAAGTAAATGACATTATTTAAATCATTATACAGGAGGTTCGGACACTTACGAAGCAAATTAGACCTAAGGTAAGGGAAATATCACAATCTCATTTTTATCCGAGATTGTTTATACATTAGTATTTACTGGGGTGTATTTTATCATCCATATTTCCTCAATATGTAATATTATTTCCATCCACCTACAATTGTTTAAATCCAATTTTACCCTTCGGTGAGTTTTTAGTAAAATACATGAAAGGAATCTTTTGTATCTTTTCGTACGAGGTACTTTTTTGACTTTTCCGACAAAAGTACGAGAAGAATGTTTTTTTAACTTATACGGAACGAACGGATTTTTACGGTTTTATAAAGCCTTATTTTCATGAACCTTCCTCCAAAATATTTCATGACTATTTTCAATAAAATCTCTTTCTTTTAAAATTGCATGATGTTTTGTGAAAAGGAATTGATTTTGAAGAAGAAAGGATATTTTCCTCAAGAATTCATTTCAAGTGTTTTATCAAAATTATTTTCCATCTAAGATAATAAAGGGTTCTGTTTCTATCCATATTTTTACATTGATTTGACTATGTTGTGATGGAATTATGTTTATGAATTCCTTTATCTTATATGAATTGTTTTATGATGTCATGTTGTTTAAGTATCCCATTTTTATTACATGGGTTACGCTATGATGTATGGTTTATGATTTTGTGGCACACATAATAATGGTATCATTATGAGATGGGTGGGACCTATATCTCCCTCCAATGCATTGGGTAAAGATTTTATATCTCATGAGATAGACATGGCTGGAATGGTAGGTTATACCGGTTCAGTGAAACAGGACTGAAACGAGGGTTACTCGATTCAGAAAGGGACTTTGTCCACTAAGATAGTCTTGGCAATGAGTCTTGACTAATAAGAAATGATTCTCTATGATTATGTGTGAATGCCACAAAGTTTCATGTTTTAAGTTATGATTATTGTGATTACATTTCACTACCATGATTTATCCCATGTTATGAAATTATGCTCTCTTTTGCAGGTTATGATTTCCAAAAGTTATGTTCTTATGAATATGATGTGATTGATTTTTCTTTTGTATACCCATACTGAGCATTTGAGCTCACCCTTTTATGTTTTCTTTTCCCGAGGATATAAAGAAAGGTTTTAGGTAAAAAAAAAGTAAGATCTTTATGGGAGATGTTGAAGATCTTTCACCACGATTAGAAGATTTTATTCCGAGTTTCCAAAGACACTAAACTATTACGATCCTTGTGTGTGTGTTTTTGTTATGTACTAAGTATTCCACAAAAGTAATGTAAAGTCAATGTACGTCCGGCTTCGGGTCTCTACAGAATCATTGTGTATAAGGCCATGAGCTACCATTCTCTACTGGCCTCATGAACATCATGTGTCTGAGTCTTTCAACTCAGAGCATCATCTACTTCATTACTTTAATAAGACATATAAGCAAGATCTAAATCAAATGACTATAGGTAATCAACCAAACTATAACTCCTGATATTTAGATATTCAAGTATAGATATGTACTTGAGAATTTATTTATATGAAAATTACTAAAAATTCTCTCAAATTAAACATTGTCTGCAATAGTGTCAGACGTAGACTAAATTAGTTATATCAAAAATTTTCTTCGGGTAATTCCTCTCTTGAGGCCTAATTGATGAGATTCATATGTGACAACACGACCATCCGACATCCGAACATCTATAGTCCCAATACCTATTGTGTCACTGTAGACTGTATAGTTATAGCCCGACTCCAGAAAAATATGCACCTTTGATAAAGTCAAACAAACCTTCATATAGTTAATGTAACACCCAAGATTTCATAGCATGTTAGTTCTTCAAAGTAATTCAATAACTTACACTACACACAACATCAAGTTCAAGCACACCACGACATACCAAACTATCCATTCCAAAGCTGTTATGAATAGTATTAACAAAATTTGGAACTTTATATAATCCTTAAAATTTTAGAATCCATATTATGAGTTTCTTTGCCATAATGTAAGGAAATATTTATTTATTTTTCAGATAAAAGAAGTAATTTTTTTAAAATGCAATTTTTTCGCCTTTTAATAGAGAACCCTTTTTAAATCCAATATTTGAAAATTTAATGTTTTAAATTTGAAAAAATAATCTTATTCTTTGTGATCGGCCATAAGATTTTAGTTTGAATAAATTTTTGGTGTTTTTCTTATAACTTTCATATTTGTGTGAATAATGAAAAATAATATTTTTTAACTGAAAACAACTTTTTTAATAAAAATAATTTATAGTGTTAAACTATTCATATGAATGGATTGGATGTATAATTAGATTATATTTTTACCATTTAATCAAATGTTGGCCATTTTAAGAAATTTCACTTTGAAATTGGAGATAAACAAATGTCAATCTTTTGGTAGTTATTATTTCATAAAAATACGCCTTTTGGTTTTGACAACTGGAATTAATTTTAAACTAATAAATGAAATTTATATGTTTTGAATTTGATAAAATAGACATTATTTTTGAATTCATAATTTCAAAATTATCTTAGGGTGAATTTTTGGTATGTTTATGAAAACTTTTAATTTTTGATGAAAATTGAAAAATATTGAGTTATATTTTAAAACCGAAATTTTATTTAAATAATTAATTATTTTATTTAAATTTATTTTAGGTAAAAATGGATATATAATACCTATATATGTTCAATTTAATTCATTGGAGTCAGTTTATAATAATTTTAGATATATAAAATTTTTATTGAACTTTTCACCATCTTTTACCCAACTTATTGGAGAATTTAAAAATTCACATAAAACATAATTTTACTGCTTCTTTGAGTTGAATTTCAAAAATCTGAGAGACATGTTTAATATCAAGGAGTAAAATTTGGTTCAATAAGATAAAAATAATTTTTGGTAAATAGTAAATTTTTTACTTTTATTTACCCCAGTTAAAAGTAAATAGGGTAATTAAGGGTAAAAATGATATTATTATTACTCTAGAACGTGTCCAAATTCTATTAGATAAGTAAAATTAGACCCAAAAAAACATTAGTAATAAAATATGAACCTCTTTGGTCCTCTTGGATTTGATAAGGACACTTATTGTTATTTAATTCTAAGAAGAGTTAAAAGTGTTAAAATCATTGTTTAATAACGGAAACATTTTTAATATAGGGTTATACATAAGATAAATTAGACTATAAATATTAATTATAAAGATAAAAATCTTTCATACATAATGTTATCTTATTTATATTTTTTAGACAATAAATAATTTAATTTATTTATGACACAATGATGATGTAGTAATTACCTAATTAATGAAATATTAAAATAATTGACATTATAAATATGCAAATAAATGTAATTTGAGACATTTTATGAATTAAAAAAATTTATAGACCAATATGACATATTAGCATTGGTTAGATGAATTTATTTCTAAGAAATAATGCATTTATGAATTTAGAAAAAACATAATACCAAATAGTGTCAAAATTGACATAAAAGAGTTTTTAATACAAATATTATATTATTAATTGATATTATATCCCTAAAAATATAAGGTTCTTCCAAAAGAAATATATAATGATATTTGTATCTTTAATGAAACACTTGGGGTTTGATTGGAAGTATATAGTATGTTTATTAACCATACAATATAAAAATAAAAATACACATGGTAAATGTCAAACTATTTAACTAAGAGTTAAATCTAAAAGATAAAGTTAATATAGTGACCCAAACCTATCTGAAACCTATTAGTTAAGTGGTTCTCGACCCATAACCACCTTAACCTTTAAATAATCCTTTTTTGAGCTATTATAAAACTAAATTTATTTTGTTATAAAATAATATTTCTAGTTTTTCCTATGGTGCCCCTCTCCCCTCTTATAAAAGCACCCCCCTTGCCTCAAATTCACAACTTAAAAGCCATTTGGCTTGGCCAACATCTTCCCAAATACCCACTAAATTGTCCTCCCTTCATCCAAGAGTCCTTCATTTAGTCATAAAGCCAACCTATGGAGCCCTTTTGATCAAATCAAAAGGAAGAACCTGAAGAAGAGGTAAATATCTCACAACCTCTTTCATGTTCCTTTTCTTCATCCACAAAATTTTTCCTTGCTGTTTCCATTATAAAATAATAACTACTATATCTTCTATATACTATGGTGTTATTATAAATACGGTACAACCAAATTAATTATTTGATCCAACCTTTGAATGACATGTCACCATACGTGCGTATGTACGACTTACCGTCTCCACGTCGTGGTGTAATTGTTATTCAATATATCATTATTTGGATGAGTATAATAATGATGTGTAATTCATGTAAATAATAAATATAACACTATAATTATTATTTATATATATGATATACCATCCAATTATATATTATTTTAATATCAAAAGAATTATATTGTCGCTCGTGCATACGTACGGATTACCGTCTCCCGGAACGCGATGAGATTCATTCCCCATCAAATCCATGAAAGAATAAATTTCAATTGTTGATTAAAAATATTGTTCAGATACATGATATCATTCTGTATATGAATAAGATACATCCCATCCATAACCAATATGACTCACATAACAAATAATATAAAGAAAAAGGAATCCATTAACACCCGAAACGATGATAATACTAATATATTAGTAACAAAGCAATGTTAAAAGATCATATATGATATCCTATTAATGTATATGATTATTTTATAATTTAATAACAATTATTTAACCAATATACATGAGGTTAACCTACCCTCGACCAAGGAAAAATTACAAAGTAAGGGGTTTCTTATCTTTTTTCCTTACGACTCGATTGATAAAAACGAAGTATGGGTTTTCATCTTACTTCATATTTCTTTGAGATTCGTGTCATACTGCCACTATTTCATTTTGTGTGGTGTACGTACTGCCCAATGATTGTATTATTTTTGTAATATAATTTAATAAATGAGTAATTACATCTTCATTTTATCATCCTTCTTCATGGGTGTAAGTTTTGTATGTTACCAAATCAATAAGGGAATTTGAAATTTCAATTTCCACTCATTCGGATTTACGCATACTTCATTGATTATTTTACTCCAAGATTATGTGTGGAATCAATATTAATTTTCTTATGTCATAATTTACACTCCCATTTCTGTGGATATACATTTTATACACATAATCACTCCATTGATAAATTCTCATTTCATCGATATGAACTTGATAAGAGTAATTTTAACTCAATATAGATTTGTTGAGTTAAATATCCCATTCATTGGTGTTGTTTTTACAAGAAATTGTGTGAAATTCCTCGAATTTATTTACACTAAATATCCAATCATATTGAGTGTATTTATATTTATCACAGATAATTATGTTGTTGATTTATCCTTAACCTAAGGATACGGTCTTTATAAGAGATTTCATCTCAATTTACATTCTATTGAGACTTCTTTGTTATTATACACAAAATCACTTTTATTTGGTGTATATAATGTAATTTGACATAGTATATAAGGAATCCCATTATTATTCTGATATTACAAAGTTTTTATTACCTCAATTATTTTTATTCATGTGTCTCTCTTTTTGTTAGGAACTCTAACTAAAATATCATTTTTAAAATGTTTTAAAGATTTATTATTCTAAATCATTCCCATTAATGTCCATGTTTTAAAAATGGTTTTATGGTTTTATTTATATGGAAATTAATGTTTTAAAATTAAAATTCATTTTAAAAGTTTAAAATTGGTAATGGAAACTTTGATTCAAAAATCTATTTTAAACAGCTTCTTGATAAATAGTGAGGCTTTTAAATGTTTTTACAAAAAATGAGGATATTTCTGTCAAATAGTTTTTATGATTATTTTCATCTATGTAAATATCCTTCATTATTATCGAGTGAGGTTAATATTTTACAATAAAATCTTCCATATTGTACTGAATGAGTTATGTTTGACTGTGGATGTGCTATTTTCATACTATTCATGGTTTGTGGATAAAGTATTGAAATTTCGTATGATAGTTTTAATACGAATGTTTATGTTATGTTTCAAACTTTTCATATGATGAATGCATTGGACTTAGTAAATTATGGGTGGATCCCGCTATATATCCTTGATGAATCGGTAGGTCTAATGAGACAAACTAATGTCTTGGCATAAGGCCTTGAAAAAATCTTATTTGTAGTCCTGTGACAAGGCCTTGACTATGAGGTTATGATACTCTGGAATTATGCATTCCATCATTATGAAAGTGGCTATTGATGTTGAATGTGATTATTCTACTTGTATAATATCCATGTGAATATGTAAATGGAATTATTTGATTTTATCTTTTCCATATTATGCTGAAGTTTAAGTTTAAAAGGCTTTTGTTTTAGCCTTATACACTGCCTTAAATGTTTATGCTTATTTATAAACGTTTCTTCTATAATGTTATCCTTACTGAGCATCTGAGCTCACCCATTTCTATGTTTTATTTTTCCTAGGATGCAAAGAAGTATATTATGACTGACCTCCAGATATAGTCTATGGGATCTCAGTGTTGTCTATGAAAAAAACTGTTTTTGTAGTTTTACATTTTATGATGTAATGTAATCCTTATGAATGCATCTAGTACATCAAAGGCTACTAAACTAATATGTCTTTCTAGACCTGATATTTTATGATCATTCCAATGATATGTAATAATGCACTGACTCTGGGCTTCTAGGGTTGGGGAATTACAGTTGGTATCAGAGGAAGTTTAGTATAAACTTTGGAAACTAGATTTAGATAAACTTCGATTAGAGTACATAGCCCTAAGATAAACTTTGAGGATTATTATTGAAAAATTTCGTAGATTTTTTGTAATGTATAGATTTTTTTATTTTTCCCAATAATACATCCCTATCTAGATACGAGTAGGTAGAGGTGGCTCTGGCACATATGTACCTACGGGTAAAATCCGAAAACACCCCTTTGATCTAAAATCGAATGGGAAATGGTGCACGACAATGGGCCTTGCTGCACTCTTGGTTACGACACTCCCGATGGATATGCTTAGGATAATTTACATTTTGTTTACAAACCAATTTGAAGGATTTTAATATAAGATGACAATAAATGTCCTTGGTTAATTCTATGGTGTTTTAAAATTGAAAATATGGTTTCATGATATTCTCTAAATGATTTTATGACTACTATTTCTAACATAATTCTTTCCAGTTTTAGTCAATGACTGGATTCCAAGGAAGTCATAGTAACTTTGAGCATGATGTAAAAGGTGGTAATAGTGGTGAAAATGAGAAAAAAATCGAATGTTGATGGGCGTAAAAGATATTGTTTTCATGCCAAATAAATTTTCCAAAAATACGATAAAAAACATATATATTAACCAACTCTCGGACTCAAAAAAGAAGAGAAAAGTGATGAATGATAAGAGCTCCATCGGTGGAGACCATGGAGAAAAGAATCCTCAATTTTCATCACGCAGTAAATATGGAAGGAGACACCCAGGAAAGTGTCTCAATGGAACAAAGAAATGCTTTACATATGGGAAAGAAGGAAATAAAGTGAATAATTGCCGAGTAAAAATGAAGATTACTATGGAAGAAAATAAAAATGGTACCCAGAATCCATTTACAATCATTTTCTATAAATTTAGGGGAACTATCCATTACCCGAGTGAATGCCCTATTCTCTAGGATATTTTCTTGGTCAAATAAGATGATATGTGGAAATAAAAGGTTGGAGAAATGTTTAGAAGTATTAGGGATCCTTGTTGATGAGATTACTTTAGAATAATTTTCTCTTGTATTTGTAACACTATAGTTGTCGTCTGAAAATGATATTTAAGGAAGAATTATCTTTTCACTTGTGGATATAGTTATAAATATCCATTTGGTTTTATATGATCATTGGGTTTGGGGAAATTAAAAGTTATTATATTTTGGGATGAAAATGCAAGGTATGAGATAACATTTGTGGTTAAATATGTTATGTTTATTTTGAAGAATTTATCTCAATTAGGTAATGTTATAAAATATAGTTTTCGAAAAAGAATGACACACAGACCGTGTGACAACCTGTTGCGTCGGAAAAAGCTGTGGGATTCAAACCCATAACCAGAGTGGTATTGGGATTTATTGCCTACCGCTATACTACATGATGTCCCTCATTAGTATGACTGATTATTTTTAGTTAAATGATTTCATTGATCAATAATAAGTTGATGTGGGATCTTATGTCTTATCAAATGAATACCCTTAGTACAGGAAAAGTATTTGGTGATTAAGTGATAAATGTTATTTTGGAAGATGTTCACTTTATTGGGAACACTATATGCCCAAGGAAAATAGAATACTATGGGATTTCATTTGAGGATTAATGGTGGGTTTTAACTATGTTTTTATTGTAGATTTATAGTGATTTGGGTTATTTATGGAAATGATTAACCTATAATAGAGAGTATGTGATTAGGTTAATTTCTTTTAAGTATGTGACTTTAAGAGTAGTTTATGTCATTTGAGGATGGAATTTAACGTAGAATACTACATAAACAAATTCTTCTATGTTTTGGGTTTCAACGTTAGTTTGGATTATATTGAAGGATTTTATGGAAAAAATTTTATTGATTGGCATTTATTTAACTTTGGGGTATTGTTGGTTTAATTTTAGAAATTAATATTAGTGTTTATTTCTCTAAAGGAATTACCTTTTTGGGGATAATAACATCTAGTAATAACTGTTTGGTTTTGATTAATCTCAAAAGACAAGGTAAATATATAATTTATCCTTTTTGGATCGTGTGATTCTCTAGAAGTTTTTTCTAGCTCTTCTGGTGTGACCAACTCTTCTTGAATACTCATCATTAAAAAAAATGAGTTAGTGGAAGAAATTTGATAATGAATGAAACTATACATAAAAATTAAATATATCTATTTATTTTCATAGTCAATCTCATAAATAAATTCCTCATCCTTAGGAAATGTTACTTAAAAAAATGTCGTCCGTTTACTAGTGGGAAACTAATGACCATTTTTCCCATCACAATTTTGTGGTTTTATTATTGTTAACTTTCTTCTAATCATGTTTTATATTCCTATCCATCAGAACATGACACTGAGTTTATCTTCCATATCCATGTTTTCCTACATTGAATCCTAGTATGGGTTATCTTGGGCGACCTTTTCACTTCTCTTTCTTTCTTTTAAAGTGATAGTTTTATTGACTCTTTTTCCGATATGGGACTTTCCATTATATTACCAAGCCCAATTTTAAAAATTGGGAGGATATAATTTATTTAAGGAGGGAAGAATGTAACGCCCCAAGATTTCATAGTAAGTTCGTTCTTTAAAGTAATTCAATAACTTACACTACACGCAACATAAACTTCAGGCGCACCACGACTTACCAAACTAGCCGTTCCAAAAAGGTTATGAATAGTATTAACAGAATTTTGAACTTTATATAACCCTTATAATTTTAGAATCCATATTATAAGTTTCTTAGACATAATGAAAGGACAAATTCATTTTTTTCAGATAAAAGCAGTATTTTTTTTTTCAAAAAATGCAATTTTACCATCTTTTAATGGAGAACCCTTTTTAAATCCAATATTTGAAACTTTTATATATTGAATTTAAAAAAATAAACTTCTTCTTTGGGATCAGGACATAAGAATTTAGTTTCCATATATTTTTTGTGTTTTTCTGATAACATTCTTATTTAGGTGAATAGTGAAAAATAATATATTTTAATTGAAAACAACATTTTTAATCAAAATAATTTATAGTGTTCAACTATACATATGAATGGTTTGGATGTATAATTAGATTATATTTTTACCATTTAATCTAATGTTGGTCATTGGATGTAATTTCACTTTGAAATTGGACATAAACAAATCTCAATCATTTGGTAATTATTATTTAATAAAAATACGCTTTTTGGTTTTTACAACGAGAATTAATTTTAAAAAAATAAATGAAATTTATATGTTTTTAATTTGGTAAAATATACTTTATTTTTGAATTAATAATTTCAAAATTAGCTTAGGGTGAATTTTTGGTATGTTTCTGAAAACTTTTAATTTTTGATGAATAGTGAAAAACACTAAGTTATAGTTTAAAAGAAATTTTTTATTTAAATAATTTTTTATTTAAATAATTTTTTATTTGATTTAAATTTATTTTAGGTAAAAATAGATATATAATACCTATATAAGTTCAATGTAATTCATTGATGTTAGTTTATAATAATTTTAGATATATAAAAATTTTATTGAACTTTTCATCGTCTTTTACCCATCTCCTAGGAGAATTTGGAAATTCACATAAAAAATAATTTTACCACTTATGTGAGTTAAATTTAGAAAATCCAAGAGACATGGTTAATATCAAGTAGTATGTTGTTGTTCAATAAGATAAAAATAATTTTTGGTGAATAATAAATTTTTACTTTTATTTACACCGGTTAAAAGTAAATAGGGTAATTAAAGGTAAAAACGATATTATTATTACCCAAACACCTGGATAAGTATAATTCGACCAAAAACATCCTTAGGAATAAAATATAAACTTCTTTGGTCAACTTGGATTAGATTAGGATATTTATTATTATTTAATTCAAAGAAGTGTTAGAAGAGTTAAAATCAATGTTTAATAACTAAAATATTTTTAATATTGGGTTATACATGAGATAGATTAGACTATAAATGTTCATTGGAAAGATAATAATAGTTCCTACATAATGGTATTTTATTTATATTTTTTATACATTGCATAATTTAATTTATTAATGACACAATGACGATGCAGTAATTACCTAATTAATGAAATTTTAAAATAATTGATATTATAAATATCCAAATAAATGTAATTTGAGACTTTTTATGAATTACACTAATTTTATAGACTATTATGACATATTAGGGTTGGTTATATGAATGTTTTTTGAACAAATAATGCTGTTATGAATTTAGAAAAAACAAAATACCAAATAGTGTCAAAATTGACATAAAAAAGTTTTAATTACAGATATTATCTTTTAAATTGATATTCTATCCATAAAAATCTAAGGTTCAGTGAAAGGAATTATATAATTAAAGGTGTATCATTAATTAACAACTTGAGGTTCTATTGGAAGTATATAGTATGTTTATTAACCCTATAATATAAAAATACAAAGAGACATGGTAAATGTCAAACTATTTAACTAAGAGTTAAATCGAATTGATAAAGTTAATATAGTGACCCAAAACAGTCTAAAAACTATTGGTTAAGTGTTTTTAGACCAATACCCACCTTAACCTTTAAATAATTTCTTTTGGAGCCACTAAAATCCGAAATTTATTTTATTATAAAATAATATTTCCTGTTTTTCCTAAGGTGCCCCTCACCCCTCTTATAAAAGGGCACTCCCCCTTGCCTCATATTCACACCTTCAAAGCCATTTGGATCGGCCAAAATCTTCCCAAATACCCTCTAAACTGTCCTAACTTCATCTTAGAGGCATTCCTTTAGTCATAAATCCAACTAAGGAGCCATTTTGATCAAATCCAAATGAAAGACCTGAAGAAGAGGAAAATTTCTCACCACCTCTTTCAAGTTCCTTTCTTCTTCCACTTCCTTTTTCCTTGTTGTTTCTATTCTAAAATATTAACTCAAGTATATTATATATACTGTGATGTTATTATTAATATGGTAAAGAAAAATTAATTATTATATCCATCCTTTGAATGACATGTCACCATACGTGCTTACGTACGACTTAGGGCGTCGACGTCGTGGTGTTATTGTTATTCAATACATTATTATTTGGATGGGTATAATAATGATGTGTAATTCGTGTAAATAATAAATATAACATGATAATGATTTTTTATATATGATATAACATCCAATTATATATTATTTTAATATCAAAAGAATGATATTGTCACTCGTGCGTACGTATGGATTACAGTCTCCACAAATGCGATGAGATTCATTCCCCATCGTATCCATTGAAGACTAAATTTCATTTGATGATTAAAAATAATTTTTAGAGACATTATATAAATCTATATATGAATAAGATACATCCCATCCATAACAAATATGGCTCACATAATAAATAATATAATGGAAAACGAATATGTTAACACCCGAAACGACGATAATACCAAGATATTGTTAACAAAGAAATGTTAGAAGATCATATATGATATCATATTAATTTATATGATTCTTTTATAATTTAATAACAATTATTTCACCATTATAATGGAGTTTAACCTACCCTCTACCAAGGAAGAAGTACAAATTAAGGGGTTTCTTCTCTCACTTTTAATTTCGTGAGATTTCCATTGTTCGCTACTTATTTATTAAATGTGGTGTATTGTGTACTGTCATTTGATATATATATTATGATGATTCTATTTATATTCATGGTATTCTATGTTTCATTTTTTATTAACTTTTGGCCATACGGCTCGATTGATTACAACGAAGTAAGGGTTTTCATTTCACTTCCTATTTCCGTGAGATTCATTCCATACTGCCACTATTTCCTTTTGTGTGGTGTATGTACTACTCAGTGATTGTATTATTTGTGTAATATAATTTAATTTATGAGTAATTAAATCATCAATTTATGATCCTTCTTTCATGGGTGTTTATTTTGTATGTTACCAAATCGATATGGGAATTTGAAATTTTAATTTCCACTCATTTGGGTTTAAGCATACATCATGAATTATTTAATCCATGATTATGTATGGAATCACTATTCTTTTTCTTATGTCATAATTTCCACTCCACTTTATTTGGATATACTTCTGATACAAATAATCACTCCATTGATAAATTCTCATGTCATCGATATGAACTTTATAAGAGTAATTTTTACTCAATCTCAATTAGTTGAGTAAAATATTGAATTCATCGGTGTTGCTTTTACAAGAATATGTGTGAATGTCCTCTGATTGATTTACACTGAATATCTAGTAATATTGAGTGTATTTATATTTTCCACACATAATTATGTCATTTATTTATCCTTAACCTAAGGATATAGTCTTTATAAGATATTTCATCTCAATTTACATTCAATTGAGACTTCATTGTTGTTATACACCAAATCACTTTTATATAGTGTATATAATATACTTTGACATAGTATATCATGAAGCCCTTTATTCTCATGATATTAAAAAGTTTTTATTACCTCAATTATTTTTATTCAGGTGTCTCTCTTTTGGTTAAGAACTCTAACTAGAATATCATTTTTAAAATGTTTTAATGATTTATAATTCTAAATCTTCCTCATTAATGAACATGTTTTAAAAATGGTTTTTAGGTTTTATTTATATTGATATTAATTTTTTAAAATTAAAAATCATTTTAAAATTTTCAATGTGGTATGGAACACTTTGATTCAATAATCCATTTTAAATAGCTTCATGATAAATAGCGACACTTTTAAATGTTTTAAATAAAATGGGGGATATTTCTCTCAAATAAGATTGATGATTATTTTCATCTATGTCAATATCCATCATTATTCTCGATTGAGGTTAATATGTTACAATAAAATCTTCCATATTGTATTTAATGAGTTATGTTTGACTATGTATGTGATATTTTTATACCATTCATGGTTTGTGGATAAAGTATTGACATTTTGTATGCTACTTTTAATACAAATGTTTATGTTATGTTTCAAACTTTTCATATGATGAATGCATTGGACTTAGTAAGTGATGGATGGAGCCTTCTATAGCTCATAGATGCATTGTTAGGTCTCATGAGACAAACTAGTGTTTTGGCACAAGGCCTTGACAAAACATTATTTGTAGTCTTGGAACAAGGCCTTGACTATGTGGTTATGATAGTCTGGCACTATGCATTCCATCATTATGAAAGTGGCTATTGTTGTTTCATGTGATTATTTGAATAGTAGAATATCTATGTGAATAAGTAAATGGCATTATTTGATTTTAGATTTTCCATATTATGCTGATGTTCATGTTTAAAAGGCTTTTTTATAGTCTTATACACTGCCTTAAATGATTATATTTATTTACGAAAGTTTCTGCTGTACTGTTATCCTTACTGAGCATCTGATCTCACCCCTTTCAATGTTTTTTCCCATGATGCAAAGAAATATATTATGACTGACCTCAAGGGATAGTCTTTGGGATCTCTATGTTTTCTATGGAAACAATGTTGTTGTAGTTTTCCATTTTATGATGTAATGTAAAAATTATGAATGAATCTAGTACTTCCAATGCTACTAAATTGATCGGACTTTAGAGACATGATCTTTTATAATTATTCCAATGATATGTAATAATTCACCCACCCTGGGCTTCTGGGGTCAGGGTGTTACATTTAATTCCATATTCACAAGCTTCTAAACATACAAATAACACACTATTCTTCTTCTTTCTCACAATAGACACTTTAAGATGTTATAAATCCTTGATAATGTATCTGCAATATTCGTAAATCCCTGAGATTCTCTATTTGTTGAAAAATTTATTCCGGTCCTCCCTTGAAACTATAACTCTTTCTTTCTATAGGTCTAATGAATCATATTAATTAGAGATAATGTGGCCCATGAAGTGGGAATTGTTGATCCAAATGTGTCATTTACATATCCTGGTATAAAAATGATTATGTATCATTGTATTTAGTATAATATAATGATGATTATCGTGTTTATGTCTAGATCATGAATGCACTATGATATTGTTAAAAAATACAATCATGAATAAATCCATGATAATGGCGGAAACCCAATTCATAAGATCGATGAATATTTTAGTTTAGTTTGTTAGTCCAAAATCCATGACAAGGTACTCATATAGACTATATATCTTCCTGAAATATGGGTGGGGTATGTCTGATGACCACACACACCTGACGATATCCAGACGTCAAATTTATTTTTTGAAACAATAATTAATCCATGGATATCTTCAATGTGGTCATCTATTCTAGGCAAAGAATACTGATTATTTACCATGATCTGGTACAAATTATTATAATCCATAAAAAACCTGAGGATACCATACAACATTATGTTAAAAAGGACTAATGAATGACGCAATGACGTGTTGGATTGTATGAAGCATTTACCCTCCATATAATCCAACTAATTCTTATGTTACTGATGTTCCTTAAATTATATCCTATAAAGGGGAATGTTCACTAGATCTTCTCCATGCACGATCTCATTAGATAACTAAACCTATAACACAAATGGTAGAATCAGGAAGTCTCCTGGAAATATATCATTGAAACACTACACTAATGTTGGAAAAAAAATAAGGTCACAACCCCTGATAATCATGGAATAGACTGGAGACATGATCTATCACACAACCAGTCCTTCTCCTCTCAGTCCCATAACACATAACCGGAATAACCCATTTTTTCTTATTCATTTGTATTTATTCCTCTAGGGATATAAATATCACCCTCAGATGATAATTTTCTATGTCTGGTTGAAAGGGAAATAACCTATAAATACCAAGGATTACCTCAAATCATGTCACATCATGGATGAATAGATTCCATAAGAAGAGGTATCCACCTATATTAAGGGGAAAATCCATACAATTGAAAACATCCTATTATCATATACCTAACCAGGTATCAAGTGTCATTACACTATTAAAGTATTCTATCTCATGGCCTATAATCTCCATGATTTACTCATATTTAAATGAGTTATATATGCTTATATCAATTCATTAATACAAACAATTATAGGCTACTAGAATAGTTCCTCAAAATGTTGATGGTTTGGTGCTCGCGAGGTCTATAATATGATGTACTACATGTAACAAGCATGTACCACAACTGGGAGACAATGTATAACTACACTGAGAAAGACTGCTCCACTGGTGGTGAGAGTCATCAGTCTGACTTCCACTTCCTTAACCGAAACATCAGTCTGAGTAGTTAGTGGTTTTAAGCTACCTAAATTATGAGATATAACAATCCCCACCCATAAACGCAGAGTATGGGTAAATCACTCGCCCTAGTTTCTGATGAAAATGTCTTATATAATATCTTTATATTCCCCATCCAACCACAAATTATGAATTCCACAATATCTTATAAGAACTATGGTTTTTTATATCCTGGATTGCCAGATTTTTAACATATAATAAAGCTGATATCATGAGGATCATGATGCCTACTACCTCCAAGAGTAAACTCAAAACATCAATTTCTCCGAGATATAGAAACATTGATATATCATGGTGTTGAACCTCCCTGACTCACACCAACATATTCCGTCAAATTTCACCAAGTAGTAAGGGAATGGTTTACTATCATTAATATGGTCATTAACCTAAACACATTGACCTGTGACCAGATTGAATAAAGTAGGTCATCCTCACATATCTTGGAATTCATAATATCACCAGCCTCTAGAGTTGGTAAAATCACTAGTAGATTTTAAAATTTAGTATAGTATTCCATAACAGATATGCCTCCCTTCTGAGGGTTCGCAAATTTTCTATCATTGTCAGCCCTTAGAGACTGGGGAAAGAAAACCCAATAGAAGACAGTTTGTCAATCTATCTAATATATATATATCTATATCAATATGTTGGCTAATAAAATCACACCGCCACTTAGAATAATCCTATAGAATATAAGTAGCATGTTGGACCCTCCACTCTAGAGGTGTCTCCTAATGATTGAATATAAAATAATTGCTTTGAACCAAACCTTAATAGCATGTGGTTTGCCATCCCCCAAAAAGGTGGGAGGTTGATGACACATGAACATATCAGAAAAATATTCCATACATGGGGAACATCAATAAACATTTAATACCATACAACATGACTAGATATCTGACTCTAAACATGGTTTCATTACCCATATCATGAACAGGAAGTGGTTCCACATGTGTCACTGTATGATGGATCACTAGCGGTTCAGGGCCTGCCACCTCTAGTTTATGGAAATCACCACATTCAGGGCATATGAATGGTGGACGTCATGGATAAATTATTTTCCAATCTAAAATGTACGGTTAAGAAAATATTTCAAAATTTTAAAATATTAATGAATGAAAACTATCACAAGTTTATAGCGGTCTTATAGACATATCATTCCCCTATTACAACTCATATTGAAAGGACTCAGTAATAGATAAAGTCTATAGTATTCCATAATAACATTATATACCCACCATCTACCCATTACTATTTTGTGTACATGTTAGGTTTTTCCCCTATATAAATGGATATTTTCACATTAAAAGCCATTTTCAGTTTATGTTTTTTCTATTTAAAATATTTAATTCTATTTAAATGGATCAGTTTCATAGATCACCATTTCCAAACCATAAGGGCCCATGAATATTATCATCCAAATTATGCATTCTATTTGACCCATACCATAACATGTTTCAGCCCATATTTCAAATGGTCTATGGCTCAACATTCTATAATTAAATGATTAGGGTGTCTTCATTAAACTATATAGGAAAACCCGGTTAGGAAACGTAAGGAACATTATACTTCAATTAAAATTTATTATCCCTGCATGAAAATTCATCAAAATACCATTGACAATCAAGTCTATAACAAATTAAATCATGATAGTGAACACTGAAAATAGAAGTGGCATAGAACAATCATGGTATGTTTGTACTGTTGTGCCTGTAATTATTCAAGTAAGGAATCACAAAAATTTCATTAGGACTAGGAATAATATATCATCATTTCAATGATACCAAAATAAATAACATCATAATACATGTGTTTGACCAAATAGTGAAGTCATATCAACTATAAATGGAATAATCAATAAATTAAATTACCCATCACATGTAATTTGGGATTAACCTCTACATTAGATAGTTGCTTCCATGGATAGGGTCAATTAAGAATCCCATAAACACCTAGTCTCCTACCAAATGCCAAAAAAATACAACAAATTAAAAATAAAGCTGCGATAAAACATTGTAATGTCCTGACCTAGTGTCATCTATATTATGGCCCCGACTCGATGATTCACATCGCATCCAACAAACCTCCCCATATTTCATAGGTTGATAACTAGCAGTAAGGGTGCAAAGATTGTATATTGGGGGGAATATACCCTCATATTTGTGTAAAATATTGGTTTTAAAAAATAAATAAGAAAAAACCAAATCCTGATACAAGCATACATTATATAACTAGACTAGTAATCCATCATAGAGGATAAACATACAATAGATATATAAAAAATAAACTGTGGAATCATAAATAGAAGAAAACATGAATAATAATATCAAAATTCACATCACAGTTTCATATGCATGGTTGCTTGGCTTTCTGATATACATAATGGAAATAGGGGTCCAACATATAAAACATTATATAAAAATATACAAAAATAACAAAAATAGTCTCCAATAGAATGTAGAGAATATTCTTGTTCATCTGCTTCGTTGATCCATATATATAAAAAGTAAATAAAATATATAATGTAGGGAAATTTCCTATATATGTACCTACAGTCAAGTACTATACTTAGGTACCATAGGTGGTCAGGTAGGTTGTGAGACTAAATACTCAAAGGTCACCAGAAATGGTATCTATATGTAATCCATGAATTGTACATAGGGAAGATAATGTGCTGAAATAAATAAATAAATTGAAAAATTTTAACAAATCAACTCAAGCCTGCTCACATATAGTAAACCACCTATAATTTATGTCAATCAATATAAAAAAAATTTAACAATCAAAATCAAACACTTCTATTTGATTGTCAAAATAAAAATGTATAAGGTTCCATAACCAATTAATAAATTACCTACAGGGGTAGTTTCATTTATAATTGAGGCCAATAACATTGGAGGTTCCTCGAGTTTCATCAACCTGTACATAAAAGATGAAATACAATTTGTAATCAATTCTGACCACTTAAAATTTGTTTTAAGAATTCAATCAATTAATTAAAAAGGAAAATTATACTATCAAACCCAAGGGGTGTCCATGCTCGAGGTTGGAATCCTCAATTTAATAGAAAATGATCATTGGTAGTATAATAAGTTGAGTATAAAAATTCTGAATGGAGAAAAATAATCTAGCCCTACACACAATGATTGTAGGCATGCTTTTAAATATTGAGACTATGAAAAAACCAAAAATATAGGGGAAAATTATGATACCACCAACCTTAAGGAAAAATAATCCTAGTCTTTTATTATCTTTCATATATTCCATGTAAAATGGTAGATTTCAATGAAATGGTCGATGACCCTCAAAATATTGTAAAATATATTTCACCTAAATAACTCTACATATTTGAAGATGAAAATATATAAGATGGTAGAGATATGTAGATATTATTGAGATGGATCTATAGCTTCTGAGGGTGCTTCATTTGGACTTTGGATAATGATGTTTTATCAATGCATATTAGTGGGGAGATAAATGGCTTATGGTAGAAGTAGGAAGAGTTTTAGTCACTAGAATGAAGAAAATAAAAGAAAAAATTGGCTAAAATATTCATTATGGGTGAAATATTAATTTTACTCTTAAATATTCAGTCTCAAGGTTTAGTCACATGGTTGGCCAAACCATGCACTAATCATGGGAGGCCTATCACACAAGGAGAGACTCTATATTATTGAGGTTTAAGACCTCCAAAATAATGAACAAACAATGAAAAATGTCTCATTGAAAAACAACAGGTGTCCTGCATTGAAATGAACCTTTGGTCATATTTTTTCTAAAAAAATTTGTGTCATTCTACCATTCAAAGGGGACACACATGATTAACCAACATATTATCTACTAACAGTGTAACAACCATGTGTCCCCCCCTCCCATTTTCTAAAAATCTAGGCTTCGAAAAATAACCAATTGCTCATGTGACCTTCAATAGGTCATAGATCTTGTTTAATGGAATTAACAAATGGATTAAATTCAGGAAACCAATGATCTATACATTCGTAAAAACATGGGTCGTTACAAAATAACATTATGTAGCCCTATTCTACATCATTGATCAATATGAATCATGATACAATGTATTTATAATGATTTTTATCCCTGTTTTGATTTTTATAGTGAAAATAGATTAATAAAACAATATATTGATTGGTGAATTGTTCGTATTATGTTCTGAGATTATGCTGAGGTTTTATTTTGATAATTTTCTCTAGGATTATATAATTATATAGTTATTTTTTTTTCTAATAGAAACATATTACAGTCAAAACTAACATGGTCTGAGGTTCTTTCCATAGGATAGATGCTTGTGATTTTATCCTTCATTTTCATCATTTATCACAAACATTATTCTTTGTCCAATGTTTGGACACATATGGATTAATTGATCATTACACACTCATTTCATGGAATAACAATTGGATATTGTAGTTCAGGGTTCAAAATTATGTTTCATAGGTTAGTCAATTACAGAAGAATATAGATAATTCCATATTAGAGACGATCAATTTCTGGTGGTGTGTGAGACTGTGATGAGATGAATGGAATCTTATTTTGAATATATTTGAATGGAATATGTTGGTTAATTTCCCTATAATGGATTAGATGGAATATATGCACATTTTTTAGTGAGATTGATGATATGAATTGAGGTGGTGGTTTTTAGAGAGCATGCTAAAGGAAGAGCCACAATTTCTAGAAAAACACGATGAACATGGAATGTACTTCCAAGTTACATATCATTTAAGACCACCTTAGCGACATTTAGGGTTTTGGGAGGATGTTCTATATCACATTGAGTGATACCCTATCTCAGGTCATGTGATCCCTCCTCGATGGCTCATCAGGTACTATGTAGGGTACACAGACATGATCTGGAGTACAGGGAAGTCACAAGTTATGAATGGTCACATAGAAATTGGATCAGACGGTGGAATGAGCCGTTAAAATTTTCGAGACCCAGGGGTTAAGGAACAAAGAATTTACCCCTTCTATACACTATGTTCTACTAAAATGTTGTCATTGATCCCTTTTCGTCTTTATCATAGAGATTATTTGTTAGGGTTCGATCCCCATATCCTTTCCCTATGGGTTAGCATGGAATCGCCTCCAAAAGAGATAACAATTATCCCATTAGTAAGATTTATTATATTGAGTTGTTGGAATACTTTTATGAGGTTTGGAGTGATACCCATTATCTTTTTCTTTCCCAAGGCAGAGTTCAGTACAACAACATGACAAAAAATAAACGAGTTCTAATCCTCTACTTTACTGGATATTCCATATTGAATCGTTTGTATTCACCATGGATTAAGGTGTGATCCTCGTTTATGCATCATATCACTTTAGACATATTGTGTGTTCTTCTATTATCAAGAACCTATGAGAACTACCTCTATAAAATAATTCATTAGTGCTAATTGACTCATGGACTGTTTTCTCCTAGATGAGTTCTATGTGGATCCATTGAGGTAGAATACACAGATTGGATTATGGTTGTGAAAATACCGTGATGATATGTGTCTTCATTGAGTATATCCATATACTCTAATTAGATTCATTATAGACATATAAATGTGTGGAGTTCATTTTTTATTTATTTATTGTATGTTTGGTGGTATGAGGGTGTCTTAATGGGTATTTTTATACTCACCCTTTCATGGGATTTCCTTTATTGTGTCATGCCATGTGTATATGACCAAACTTTTTATAGATTTTTAGACTGTTCTTAGTCAGACCAGACATAACAAGTTGTATTTTGGCAATTTCATGATAGCGATTCATATCATTATTTTAGGATTGATTTTATATTGAATATTTATGGTGGGATTTTATTTAGTACTATTTACATTCCACCATATCCTGTCACACTCTGCTTGTGAAAATAGGTGTACCCATGCATGGTAGTTTAGTTTTTTTTTTCATTTCATCATATTATGGTCCTTGAGATGTGTGTGTGTGTGTATAAGTACATTGGATGAGGCCTCTGGTGTTAGTGATTTTCCTACATGGTTCTAGTCACCAACCCCTAAACATT
The DNA here is from genome assembly GCA_963277665.1 of Viscum album. Lineage (NCBI taxonomy): Eukaryota > Viridiplantae > Streptophyta > Magnoliopsida > Santalales > Viscaceae > Viscum > Viscum album. Next base: position 1,763,825,154 of record OY728121.1, on the reverse strand, counting down.
TTGTGTTTTTCTTGGGGAGTCATGAAACAACCCACATTGGAATATGTCATGATGGAGTGTTATCTAACCACATGGTTCTACCATTGTACCCGAGTATAAGATATGGTTTTTGGTTTATATTTCCTTCTAGTTTCATCTCTACAGATATAGTGGTCAACCATGGTAAAACCATTTTATCTTAATATTCTTCTGTTACATTTTCAATATTGGAATACTAATTAGGGTCATAATTTTGATACCCTCATTGATTATTCATCTATACATGAACCATTTCTAGATGTGTTACCTCCTCGTGCTTCACCAGCTATGACACCACATATATTGAAGTTTATGTTACCTACTGTACTAGCCGAAGAGGTGCACAAGATAAGTTCACTTTAAGAGTATTAGTGACACATACCCGAATGGTTTTGAGTCAAGACTAACCTATAGTTGTATGATAACTAGCTTCAGGAGGTGACTTGAGTTGTACCTATTGTAAAAAAACCACTAGACCAGATGATGGTCATGGATCAAGCCTTCCTCATGGATAAGTAGGGCGATGGTTGGGGTTCATGACCATGTATTATAAAATTATACTCTAGCAGTTTTATAGTTTGATAACATCTTCATAGATGAGTTATCTCAAGTTTCTCTAAGGGTTAAATGTATCAAGTATTTTTTTTATCTCTAGAAGTATTGAATGATCATATGATGTGTATTCATCGAGGCTCACCCACATCTACCTATACACAATGAATGTGGTTCAGGATATATTATTTTATTATCATACCTTAATGAGAGGATTGTGTATAGACATCTAGGTCAGTGTTATCCCAATATTTATTCCTATCTATGTTGGAGTGATAGAGTGATCTTTTCTAGTTGATAGTTTCATATCCTAGTAGACACAACTAGTAGTTACATGTAGTGGGAAAGCAAGAGAAAGGACCTCAACACCCTAGAGCAGACATCATTCTGGAGGACCATTACAGGAATGATCATTCAAGGGGAGGTCCTAGGATAGAGGTTATATGGTTCAAGGCTCATTGGATGGGTCTAGTCATCCATAGTGAGAAGTTGTGCTACACATGTTATGGCATGGGACATTTTGAAGACGATTTTCTGACCCATACTATGGATGATAAAGATACCCTTTATGGGAAATTGAGGCCAAGAAAACTATTGGTGAGGATAATTTTTAAGGGAAAAAGATGTGGATGATCAGATAGGGACGTATCTAGAGGTGGTAGACACATTGATTTTATACCACCCCTAGGTGGTCCACAATAGGATCAGGGAATGGTTGTAAAGGTGTGGGTATTGGTGCAGACATTCAAGGATTACAACCCATAGACTCCAAGAATTATTTGAGGTTCAATATATATCTTTTCTACCATAGATGTTGTATAATTATACAAAACTTATTGTCATTCATTTATTTACAGTTATCTTATTCATGACATAGAAATTTCAGTTCATTCCATGGATAAAACCTTTTTCTTGGAGACTCCTAACAGAGATAACTTAATGATCGCACACTTGTTCCAATATTGTGACTTGACTATTGGTGTAAGGAGTTTGTCATTGGATATCATTGAATCACTGAAGTGCCTATAAAATCTCATGTTTGTTAAATCCTAAATATTGATAGATCATGATCAAATTAAATCTTTCAGGTAGAGGGTATTTTGTGTCCATAGCGATGGGACCATGTTTTCATTTGATGGTGAAATTGAAACCCATGTCGCATCTGATGAACACATTCATAAGAGGGTATAAATGATTTCTAACTTGTTTGATGGAATGACCCTTGGCATAGGGGATTGTATGAGTTTTCATTTTTATATAGTGGATGTAGAGTAGGATATTGTTATACCTAATGATGTTCTTGGTTTATCTCCCTACCAAAATAAAATATTTTGTATAGATCCAAACCCTCAGTTGGAATTGATATTTTCACAAGAATTTCAGATGGAATCGATATCTATGCTAGCATATAAAATGGATTCATCATAGATATGAAATAATAATGTGTATTTGGAATACATGAAGAGGAAGTGATTTTTTATACCCAGTTCTTTGCAATGAAAAGCAAAAAATTTATTTTCTAAGAAGGAAGATAAGAGCTTGAGGTTATGTGTTGATTATAGGCCCTTGAATAATTTATTCATAAGGAAAAAGTATCCACTACCATGGATTCATGACCTTTTTTATCCATTGAGAGGTGAATGAAGGTATTCAAATATTGACTAATGTATGGGAATTTGTCACAGATCGCTGATGAAAATATTATTTAACTAATCATGAAATATAGTGCATTCCCAGGGTTGGTCTTGAGAAGGAAACATACACAACACTGAAATTATATTGCCACAATATATTTTCTAACTAATGTATAATATCAAGATGAGTCTAAAATATTCATCAAATATTAATATATATATATATATATATTCAATGTGAACAAAATGATTTTAGAATAAATGAAAAAATTCATTCGTTCATGGGGTATTATAATGGTTGATATCATTGTTTATTTAAATATTCTCAATATCAATTCAATGCAGTGATCATGTTCTGTCACACTACACCCCCTATGTTTCATAATGTTATTACCCAAACAACAAGATATATGCATGTAGGGAAATAATATTCCTAAATCCCGCTAGAATATCTGTTTTCCAACAACTGCTACTCAAGCCATTCTCCATCGTCTGCATGTCATAAATAGTGAATGGAATGATAAATTTTTAATGAGAAGAAGAACTCTGTGATAGAGAAAATGGGGAAATCACACACCATAATCAATATAACCACCAAAAAAATACTCAGAATTAAATAAATAGATTAAAATTTAAGCCTAATTAATCCCAGTCAACCACCATTGTCCCCCTCGAACAAAAATCAAAGGTAGTTCCCCATTCTCATGGAGTTAGAAGAGAATATAGTGGGAGAAATACATAAATGTAAAAATGGAAGACTTGGGTATGAATAAGAAGAATATTATAAAATAAGTGTTTAAAATATACTATATTAGCAAAGAAAATATAAGCCTACACAAAATGGAAACTACTTTTCCAACTCCTTGAAATAAAGAAGAAGAAAAGTTTTATAGGAAAAGGGAATGTAAAATTGGCTCCAAAATATGTCCATAGAATGTATTCATGTGGTAGACTTCTTTAATGAATGAATTTCTGAAATGGTCCTGCTTGAATGTTTTTCTAATATCTCTCCTCTATCAACCCAAAAACTATGATCATCATTATACTCGTCGGTAGAGATATATTGAAAAATTACTCCAGATATTGAATATTCCCATTTTGACAGTTCGTATTCAAATACACTGAGTTACAATGAATTTATGTCCTTGATTATGAAGTAATATGATGTGGCTCTCATAAATAAAATTGTTATGCTATACTTATTATTTTATTAATGAAATATATTAGATAATTTGGGTTTTCCATTTATGAGATATTGGATGACCAATAAAATTATCCAGTTGTGTGCACTGTTTTTTAGACATGAATTATGAGCTGGATTTGAGCATCCAATTGATGGACTGAGATTTGGGTGCAGATAGATAAAATTAATCCCATATAACATTAGAACCTATAAAAGAAGAATTTTTCAATTTGGATCAAGTAAGAAAATGTTATTGCCGAATCATTAATATGCATTAAAATTGTTAAAAAGAAGAATAACCCATTTTATCAATTATGTTAAAAAATGATTCTTAAACATAAATGTGACAATTTACATTAAAATAGATATTTGATGAGATTAAAAATAATGAAATTAAGAAGATAATAATTGAAAATATTTTATCTATCATTGGCCTTATGTGAGGATATCACCAATTGTGAGTACGAGATGAGGATCTTCCAAAGAAATCATTCAGATTTAACTATGATCACAATGGGTAATTGGTGATTCCAATTTCCATGAAGTATACACTGGTTATTTTCAAGGTACCCATGAAATGTGTCTTTCAACCATTATTATAAAAGTTCATGGTGATCTTAATTGATGATATCCTTGTATACTCAGCATCTTAGGAGGAGAACATGATACACTTGAAGATTGTTATGGAAATACTGTGAAGGAATCCTCTTTAAGTGAATCTATTGGTGTTCCAATTCAGGATACAAGATGTCCAATTTAAAGGAAACATTATTTCAGTTTAGTTAGAGGCAGTATACTAGGAATGGATGAAGAAATTATTTTTTGGGAGACACTTGAGAGCATAACTAAGGTGTGGAGCTTCCATGGGTTGGTAGGATATTACGAGACATGAATACATTATTTATCTATGGTATCTTCACACATGTCATATTTGACTTACAAGGGGAATCATATCATGAGGATATATAGGTTCCCCAAATATTTTAGGTTTTGATTCATTGGTTTATGAGCACTCCCATCTTGAGATTACTATAGCAGGGTGTATTCTATACAGTTTTCTTTGATTCATCTTGGATTAGACATGGTTGCATAATCATTTAGAGGAAGGTAGTTATTTATTTTTATTCATTTAATTTGAGACCATAGTGTCTAAACCATATTAATGACGATCTTGAGTTATCATGACATGTTTTTAAACTAATTACGTAGGCACCCTACCAGTTTGGTGAGCAGTTTTCCCATTATTCTAATGAAATGTTTCATAATAATATATTTTCTCTGAGAGATCCTGAAATGAGAGAGTGGAAATGGGTAAAGTTCCTCAAATATTAAGATATCACTATTTTCTATTCTCCTATGATGGGGATTAAGGTAATAGATGATCTACACATGAGATCATATTCATAGATGTTGAATGAGGATTCAGAGTAGATATCCTCATTCCAATTTTCTATTGTGAATAGATATGAAGTATCTTACCAATAGTCCATCAGTTTTACCCCTACTCATTTTTTTTAGGATAGGGAGGCACACCATGGGTATACCAACTATGATACATAACATAATTAGATATCTACTTGACATACTCTTGATAAAGTTTTTGAATGTTTGGAGCATGACATTTATTTTGTTAGACGTAATAAAGAACCCATGATATTTTTGGAGGAGGCTCCATGTGGATTCCAAATAAGACATTTGGCCCTACATAAAGGTGGTTAAACTATGTACCAAAGCCATTGATGTCAGTTTTGGTGGCAATAGAATAAGTATGGAGTTGTATAGTTTTTATCTTGATGACTTAATTATCACCCAGTGAAGGATGAGTGACATGTTCCAATGGGATTATATAATCCCAATTATGTAATAGAATTGATGTGGGATGGGATATGGATGAAATACATGATGTGATTATCACATTCGATCATAGAAAATGGTTCCATCAGGGTGATCATAGACCAACTCCAAAGTTAACCCACTTGATTGCTATTTGGGAGTAAAGTTTAGTATAGTTCTTGGGATGCCTATAGAAGCATGAGATAGTATGACTCCATGGATTTCCCTCAATGTTTGTTTGTGACTATGATTATCACATCACATATCTAATAATGGTGGGATTAGAGAAGGAATTTGGGACTTAGATGAGTGTTAGAACATTGTTTCACCCCCAAACTGATGGGTAGATATAGTTGACCATTTAGGTAATGGAGGAAATGTTGTTGGATTTCATGTTGGCCTTTGGAAGTAGTTGTAAGGATAACCTTAATTTTATAGAGTTTTCATAGAACAACATCTACCCTTCCTATATTGGTAGGCTATCATTAAAGGAATTATACGAGTGAACAATTAGGTCACTAATTTTATGGATTGAATTGGAGGTGTTAGAGCTTCTAATATCAATGTTGGTTAGAGATACTAATGAGACAGTGCAAATAATCCTATAGTGGGTGAGGAATTCAAAAATCCCGTCATATATATTATAATGAAATCTTATTGAGGCATTTAGAGATTGTGTATGAAGACAATGTTATCCTATTGTTTTCACCTCTACATGGAATATAGATATTTTTTCAAGGTGACAGGATATATTAAAGAATCATCTTACCGTTACATATATTGTTTAGAGATTTTGAGGTGGAATAACACTTAGATCAACTAATTATGATAGAAAAGGTACATAATGTCTTTCATGAGTCGAGGATGAGGAGGAACATGGATAAAACATCACACGTTATCAATTGGGGTGAGCATGACATTGAATATTGAGATATATTTGATGATAACCTAGTAAAGATCTAGGATTAGCAGTATCGGATCCTCAATGAGAAATCGATTATATTAGTGAATTTTTAATTTTATCACATGAATTATGATGTTATAACTTAGGGGTGTTTATGTCATATTCATGATCATCACCTAAATAACATTTTGTATCGTTTGTTTTGGATTTTCAAGACATAATTCCCCTATGTGGGGATAATTTAATGAACCTGATTTATAGGGTATTACTTTTTGATTCTATATTTATTATTATTGAGACTAGGTGTGTTACAAAGTGTGATTCTGATCCGAATTTTCCCAACATAAATATTTTAAATATATTAATTATATTAAATACCACACGTGCAATGTTTTCTTAAAAAGGTGAATAAATTCTAAACGGGGGTTCATATTATAAATCAAAGTAAATCATTGATTTTATAATTTTGGTTTTACCCTATTCATGAAATACTCTTTTTCAAAATCGTTTGTTTGTTTAAAATTTATCATAGTTGGTAAGTGGAAAAAATACATAAAAAAATTATTTATTTTTTCATTTATGTAGTGAACCAATTTTCCTTCATTAAGTACCTATATATGGAAATTTTTATGGATATCCACATTAACATGAAAACTATTGATATCCATTAGATCCGTTTCTGATGATTCCATTTATAGATGATGAACAGATCGAGGATCAATGAAATGTGTGGAAAGAAATCAAATATTCTCACTAATTCTCACAACATGGATTTGTTCTTTATTAGTGACAAATTTGAATCGAGGTATAAAAATTTATGATTATTATTTTGTTCCCTATTTTTAATTCTATGATTTATATTGAATAGTAAAACAAAAAAATATTAAAGGTGTCTTGTATATTGAGGGATGATGTTATTGCCATATTTTTTTGGGAGATTTGTTTTCTGATTTTTTGTTTAACTCTTCATTCATTTTTTATAATGGTAATAAATCACAATTGATAATAAAATTGATTAAGGTAACTCTCTCATATTTGTTCCTTATTATTTTATAAAACAAATTATTTTTTCAACAAATTAATTCTTAGATGGAACATATATAAACATCCACTAATGATTCGATCGTTGCACACCCATTTCATGGAAAGAAGATTTAATATTGTTGATCTGGAAGTGGAAAAACATTTCAGTGGTAATATTTTTTTGTATAGGAAAATGAATCAAACCAAATTGGAGATTTTTAATTTTGAGTGGTGTGTGAAATGATGTCTGGTTTAATGGAAAATGATATCAAAATGAATTTGATAGATAGATTCTAGTGAACGACCACGATGAGGCTCGTTCAGATTGAATACGTGTCCTCCGGTAAGGTCAATTCCATAAATTGATGTAGGGATGGCATGAGTGCACATAGAAGGAAGGATCATTGTTTATGAAAAAACATGATAAAAAAGGTGTTTACATCAGAGTTAAATGTCATGTAAGACCCTTTAGTGATAACTATGTTTTTGGGGGGATGTTATGGATCACATAGTTTGTGACCCTATCACGTGGTAAGTGTATACTCCTAGATAATTCAGCATATAAAACAATGGTAATATGTAAATTGAATGTATCAAACTTGTAGAAAACAACATATATGACTACATAATAATGAGAACACTAACAAACATGGTATATTTTGATTGTTAATACCCAGGGTCAAAGGGAAACTATTTTTAACCCTACTACACACTATGTAATCTATAATTCTAGGATTGGATCCATTTTCCTATCTATATTGGACTTTTTTTGTTAGCTTTAATTCCCAATATTCTCCCTGTGAGGGTTAGTATGGAATTGGATCATATATATAAGATGACGATCCCTTCATTTGGACATCTCAGATAGAGTTCACGAAATACTTCATGAAGCCCAAATTAGAATCCTCTATTATCTCCTATCCCTAGGTGGAGTACATGGTATCTTCAAAATCAACACTATATGAACCCATAATTAATGGGTTATTCTATGTTTATTTTTTATCCCAAATTTCATAGGGTGTGATCATCATCTATATTTTTTATATCTTCAGACTTCCGGAATATTCTTCTAATAGGGAGACCTGACATGAACTACCTATCGGGTAGACAACATTTGTTCTATATGATTCACGGGGTGTGTTATAATAGAGGATTGTTATGTGTTATCATAAATCTATAATCCTATTCTGGAATTAAGATTGTGAATTTAACATAAAACTATGTCTATTTCTAGATAATTTCCAAATATTCTTCTTTTATGACTTGTACAGACATACCTATAGAGAGAACACTATTATTCCTCTATTTTATAATTTTTTATTTTGAGGTTCCCTACTATGAATTTTTATACCCACCCTTGCATGGAATTTTCTAACATGTTTCATGTCTTGTTTAGATGATGGACCCTTTGATAGATTCATAGATGGACTAGGACCAGATGGTTCTTAATGAGACCAGATTGACTATGGTGTGTTATTGAAATATCTTAATAGGTTTCCCTATCTTTACATTCATGATGGTCATGTTTTAATCCAATTTTTTGTGGGATTTGTTTCCCATGATTACTTTCGTTTACTTCCTATAATACTATAGTAGCGATATTTAGATGTATTAATGCATTGTTGCTTAGTTTTTTTACAATTCAATAATGTATGGGCTTGTATATTTGTTCATGATTATATGTACTTATGCTAATTCCACCCATGTTAGTGATACAAAAACTCACAACTTGTTTCCAACCCCTTTCCTATTACAAGTGGGATTGAGGGGTCACGACAAATTCCCCTTCGAGATAGTTCGTGAGTCCTATAGTATTACCATAGTCAGCATACTAAAAATTTGTCATGGTTATGAAATTGGATGAATATCCCCAAAGAATTGTTTATTTTTTGATAAATCATTAAGGTCCAACGCTTCTCTGTGATATTTGGAAGTTTTACTAGTTGAAAAAGTTATATAAATAACTCATAAACCTAAAATTTTCTGATCTAGTGTGTAAAGAGTAAAATACCACTTATAGATATTTCCAATTGAACACCAGTGTTTTTTGTGAAGGTATTCCTTTCATTTGAATAAATTTAAATTATTTTAGAAAGTATTATATATATATATATATATCTAAATTGACTTTTTTAAGGTAAAATCCACAGAACCTATTATGTAAAGTATAGATTCACATACCATAATTAGTGAAGGGAAACACTTGTAAGTGATTGAGATAACAATTTCATCCATATATTAAAATTTGGCAGCTGATTCATCCATGTATCTAAATGTATCATCTATCCAAATGATGGATGATGTTGATTTGGGGATCCACAAAGCCAAATGATTCACATTGTCAATTTCCTACATGGAAAATCTTAATCACCTTTATAATTTTTATTTAGAATGTTACGTGACACCATTTTAGAATTTTCATATATAAGATTCATGTTGTGATTCATCTAGTCATTTTTTAATGTAGCCAATTTAGTATCTCTTCTACAGGTATGATCTAATTATGTATGCTTTTTGAATTAAATATTTCATACGGGAATTTATTTTAAATTTGTGTGGATATTTTTTCATTCCTCCATAATCAAAAATATTAAGTTATAAAGAAATGATAGTTACATTGTTGTTATCTTTGGTTATAGAGATCATTATGATTTAATGTTTTTGAGTTTTTCTTCAGAAAAAAATACTACAACCTATTGAATCATATTGAAGATATGATAGTGAAAACACAATACATTTATTAAAATAATAGTTATAGAAATTTTTTTTTGGAAATTGTAGATCCAAGGAAAATAGTTGATAGTATGAAAATCAAAACATGAAACTGTGGAAAATCCAAATTTGAATTTTCTATTAATTTATATACATCTAATGAAACATTCATAAACAATATAATTGTTTTGGGATTGAGGATATTTATTTTTAATAATAATATTCATCACTATGGATGTCTCTTTCTTGTGTTTTCCAGATCATTAATCACCAAAGAAACCTGTTTTATTTGGTGACCATCTATATATTGAACTCATTTTTTATATAAGAGTAAACTATTATGTTATGTGTGACACATAACATTTGAATTGGGATTCTATAATATTTCTTATTTTTGGATTTGAATTTATGAAAGAGTGAAAAGAATGAATATTTTGGGGGAGTAACCAGCCAAAACAAGGGGTATGATTATATATAGTATAAAAAACATGTAAAAATTACTCTATTTATTTATCTATACTTTCTATATGACCTTTTGAGGAAGATTTCTTCCTTTTAAGTGGATCGAACACTTTCAATTCACAATTTTCAATTTTTTTATTTTATAAAAAAATAAAATCTGACGTTATATCCCCCTTTATTAGTTTAGGTAATCGATCTTAATAGGAACATCATCTAGTATCAAATGAAATATTATATATAATTGGGTCTTAAAAATTATCCATTAATTCACGGATAATATAAATTATTTAATTGTAGGGGTGTATAAAATATTAAGGAAAAAATTATCATAGTTGAAGGAGTCATGTGTTTTCATATCATTATTCTCTTGGTATGGATGTTCTACACACATCGATGTGGTGTTTTATATCATTTGTTAATAATAGTTATATGAAATTAGGTAATGAGGAAAACATTGAAATGGATTGAAATATTTTTTTAATTTCTTCACTAATCAAAATTTATGTCTTTTTAATTGTCCTGAAAACTAAAAGGGAAATATGGGATAAGGTAGAGTGACATTATAAAGGAAACATAAATGTAAAAGAATAAAAAATATTGATATAGAGAATAATACAAAAAGACAATAAATTTGAATATTTTGAATTTCTTGATGATATAATTAGTCATGTAAATGAAATGGGAGTAATATTTTAGGATTTACTGAGATTGATGATGATTCATCATGTGTGTAATAGTTTATGAGAAATTTTCTAGATAGATTTTACACCAAAACTTCATCACAATAATATTGAAAATAAAGATCTCTAAATATGATAAATTAAATTCTCATTTCTTATGAATGTAAAAAATATCTATTATTCATAATGATATTGAAATAAAAATTGCCTTTTGAAAACATGAGGAAAAGGTGATTTTTTATTGCTGATGATTTTTTGACTTAATTGATTCTTCAAATGAAGAAGAATATATTCAGATATTTCATTTCTTTTTAAATGGTTTCAAGAGGATATAATCAAGAAAGAATATCCTTTTTCTTTTCAATGTAAAAAATTCAACGGTCTTCAAAACTATGAAACTGATTTTCCATATAAAAAAATATGAATAAAAAAATGAATAAAATTATAACGAAAAGAACTGGTAAAAAATTAAAATGAATCTCCAATGTATGGTGAAATAAAAAAATATTTCCACAATTTAAAAGAATAAATCTGATGTGTAATAAATATTAATCTTATATAATAACATATAGTTATTATTTTCATGAGAAAGATGGAAAATGATAAACTGAACAAATATCATGATGAAAAAATCTCTCTAAGGGATTTAAAATTATTAATAGAATAATAAAATTGAAATTATATTGATAATTATATGAAAACACTAAAATTATATACCAAATAATTTTATGGGACAATCCTCTTAACATCATAAAAAATCAAGTAAATTCTCCATATAGAATACAATTTTCCAAAACTATTGAAAATAAAAATAATTTTTTAAATAAGTTTTATACACAAATTATTATTAGGAAAAATGGATAATAAATATATAAATAATTTTCATATGATAGAATATGAATAAATAAATTCATTTTTTCTAATTTTAGAAAATAATGGAATATAAAATATCAATGGTTGTCATGTTAGGGATTTAAATTTTATGGATATAATATTGGTTTATCAAAAAATATTATGATTTTTGGTTTGTTTATATAGTCATACAGTTAATATGAATAAAGTATATACATGTTGGTATAACTTTGTTTATTGTTGACATGTTAATAATAAGGGGTGAGTTAGTTTAAATGTCAATAAAAAATATTATCGAGGAGTTTGAGATGAAAATATGAGTTTTTGAACGTAGATTACACAAAAATATTTTTATTGTCCAAACGAGATGTGTGAAAATTGTGATTACAAGAAACATAGAGTAGAAAAATCAATGACATGATTACCTAGTACGTTCCCTCTCAATTATAAGGTCATTATCTTTTGATTTTGAAATTATTAATACAACATGCTTAGAAGACGTTTCCATTACATTGAGAAAGAGTAAAAAGTCTTAGAAACCATGCAGTCTATGTTCTTCTCACATGACTAGTGGTGATATATTTTTTGATATCATGGTGAAAAATTAAGGAGGTATAATAAATTTTTGTAAATACTCTTCCATGGAAGTAAATTGTATTTTATAAAACTCATATTGAAAATAATAATTCGAAATTAAATGAGGTTATTTATGACTAATGGTTAAAAAACTTTTTTGGGTAATGAAAAACTGTGGTGTGATGGGAATGATGTAACATTGTGGATAAATACTTGAATTATTAAAGTAAAAAATAATGTAAAAATGCTTCTAATCTTAGTATAACAAAATACAACCTTAAGTGATTGTTGGTCTATCAAATACATGTTTCTTGAGCATGAATGATGAGAATATTTTATTGAATTGAAGGATTTGGAATGCTAGTTAAAGAATCAATATCTTGATTTTGAAATACGAATTAGTATATAGTTATACAATGATGATGGAGTGTCCATGATAAAATATATGGAATATGTTTGAGGGGTATGATATCTCAAAACACCCACAGGAAAGTGGATATTATTACCACAAGACCATTGGAGTTAATCCACATAGATCATTATTGGACCATATGAAAAATTAATATCTGAGGTGATATTAATTTCAATAATTTCTCATATATCTTCAATTGGAATTCATATATTATTTTCATTAAAAAAATTTCATAGTATGTGTTGGTTATAAAACTGTGTAGAAGAGGTTTGAAAATATTATTGTTTATGTATTCAATAAATAGATTAGATAATGGGAAATAAAACATGTGTGATAAATTTGAAACATATCTTAACAAACATGGAATTAATAATTAATATTTAAAACAATAAAAACCAAATAATAATGGAGTTGTAGGGAGGAATAATTTGTTCATTATGGAAATGGGAAGATCCAAGATGGATGAGACTACTGTCTGAAATTTAATTGTGAGACAATAAATATATTATACTACGCATATTCTAAATAATAATCTTTTGATACATAAAAAATGAATAAAACTATTACAAGTTAATCATTGAAAGGCATATAGTGAAATGTTTCATTGATATTGGTATTATTTGTTATATTGAAATCAATGGATGCATGTAAATAAAGATTGAAGAAATGACTAATGAGTATTTTTTAATGATATATTTACCTATTTAGAATAGAAACATAGTCTAGAATAAAATATAACAAAAAATATTTATTGTTCCTATGAGAATATTAACCGAAACCAAGGATATATGATCCACCATTTTATAGAATAATTTGGGTTACCTATAAAAAAATAATATATAATTCAAGATAAATTGATGGATTTTTTTTTAAAATCATCACAACGTAGTTAATGATAATTCCAAATTATCTTGTGATGATTAAGAAAGTATTAGTGGAAATTTTTTTAGAAATTAACAAAACATATAATAATTAATAATATAACGGGTAATCAGAATGCACCAGTTCACACTCTGAGATGCCCATGATCTTAAAATAAAACATCACTTCATTTATATGTTAACAATGATAAGTGGTTATGGTTGTTTATTATGATGAAGTGATAATTTTAATTAGTAGGGAACTCAATCAAATTGGAAAAAGACACCATTGGTGTTTTTTACAATGAAGGTAAAATAGATATTTGACTGTTTTCAATGTATTTTAATAAATAGGATGAATGATAAAGGTGAATCCCAATGGAAAAATTGTAAAAAAAATTCAAGGATATTATCTTCATTATGGTAAGGAATTTTAATATAAATTAGCACCAATTTCTAAAATACTGTAAATAAGAATGTTCTCGAAAGTGGAATATCATTATAATTAAATTCATTTTTAAATTTATGAAATTTATAATGATTTGAAAAGTTATATATAATAATATGTTTTATTTGAAAAAAATTAACGTTTATTTATTGAAAATTATGGAATAATAGTCTATATAATGATGACATATTTTCCCATAATGAAACCGGATCCAAGGGATAAGTAATATTAAATTTATAACTGTTTTAGTAAATTGCGGTCTGTCGAAATCACTATAGACAATGAATTTTTTAGGAGGATAGATCATACAAACTTGTTTTATTATTTTATGTTAATGACAAAATGATTTATATTAATAGTAGTTTCTTATGTGAGAATTTTTTGATATATATGAGAAAATATGTTTTCGATGCCTATGCACGGTGAACTAAACTTCATTCTATTTTAATATATTGAGGAGAAATCTAATTATATCATTATTTGAAGGAATTTCTACAACAAAGAAAATACAATTTGTTTTGAAAATAAGAAGGAAAATTGGTTTATACAGATATGTTATTAACAAAAAATTTGAAAATGTTTGAATAATTCAGTAGGGTTGATCGGAATATTTTCCATAATTATTTTTTGATACTTATTGTATATCAAAATTTCAAAACTAAGAAATTATTATTTGATGAAATTATGTGAAAAGTAAAACATTTAATTTAGGGTTGAAAAACATAATGTAAATAAAATAAATATAAAATATAAAAATTCATATTGAATTATGTATTTCTATATCAGTGTAGTGAATATCTATATTTTACTAACTATGAAGATGTATATTGTACATGTAATTATTTTGATCTTATATCCCGGTGTGGTGGATATTCATTCATTAGTGATGGTTTTTTTGATTTTACAATAAAAAATAAGTGTTCAAAAAACATGTTTATAGATGAATCATAGTATTTGGTATCTCTTCATGCGGTTACATAAGCCATTTATATTGAGGATCATATAAATTTTTTGATGGTTGAAATTCAAATACTGTTGAAGATTCATTGAGACTATGAATGTTAAATTGATTTTTCAAAAAATATTATTTAAGAGTCACTATCTAATCATATTGTCATTAATTATCATTTCCTAATGAAGAAGGTGGATTATTGTGAAATAGAAATTTTATGTATTATAAAAAAGAGTAACTTATAGAGATTCATACAAATAAAATTCCAATTGAGAGGCTTTTGGAATTGGGGATAAAATATCATGTTTATCCTTCCCCAAACAATTAATTTTAGTTTCATTGTGATGCAAAAAAGTTATTTAGATTATTTTCTAAATGTGTTTGATAAGTCCGTGATAAAGGGGGGGAATTATTTTCTATTAAAGGGGGAGATTATATCTTGTGACACAAAATAGGTTCACTCAAATATGATATCTTAATGAAAGAACATGTGATATCTTTAGATAGAGAAGATGGTAGATATCTAGTGGAGTTTATGTTTTGGCTGGTAATTATTCTCCCCATATAAAATCAAATGAATCATCTTCATTAGGAACCATTTATTTGTTTCATAAATTTATTTTTAGGGTGGTTAAAAATTATTTCAACATGTCTAAATGAGTGGAGGGAATAAACCCTTGGATTTCAATATTGGTTTGAGAAATCATAAATATCCCATTGTTTATGGTGATTTTTTATTGTTATATTTATGGAAAAACTTATATGAGTAAATCCTATGCCTAATGGGATGTTATCAAGATTTTATGTATTTAAAAATAATTGATTTCAACTTCATGATGGAAGAAATAATTTTTGATGACGGATATCAGTATGTTTTATCAGTTCTATTTTATTTTCAGTGCATATTGGATCCACATATCCATTTCTATAAAGGGAAAATACATGAATCCATTTTTGATGGGAGAATTCATATAGTAGAATTGGTTTTTGGAAGATCTGTAGGTGATTTATGTAGCTATTTCATCCATGTATCCAAATATGATAACTGATTTTGCCTTGAATCATAATGAATCACATAAAAAAGATCAAAGCATAAAATTTTGTGATCATTATATATAAATGTTTCATGTTTCAAATTTAAAACAATGATAATTTGAATAGCACCATGGATTTTCAATGTAGTTAAAATTTGAATCATAATTATGATCATTGATATAGACAATTCAGAATGAGAATTATATATCTAATTTTTCATGATTTGTGATTCAAAAAAATTTATACTTATGAATTGAATTTCTACATGTTTCAATAATTAAATTATTTTGAAGGGTATTTTAATATAAGTTTTTGTAGACATTTCATCATAAATCAGTAAAAAAATACATTAGTTTATAAATCTGCATAGGAGAAACAATTGGTTAAAATTGTTAAGGATTTTTTTTATTTTGGATTTCTTGTATTTATATATTAAATATACGGGGCCATTTTGATTTAAATCATAGGTTTGATATTAAAAAAATACAAGAGGGAAAATAGAAAAAATATGACTATCATAATAAAGGGTACAGAGTCTATATACACAAGGTAGAAAGTTGATAGTGTGAGAAAACAATTAGAGGGTAGTCCAAATCCAATAATAGTTATTCAACAATCAATATCTTATGAAACACATGTCATCAAGAGATTTGTTTTGGAATTGATAATATTTTTGTATTGTAATACACGTTTACAAAAAGGGTGATCGATTCTGTAGCATTCTAGAAGATCGTGGTTGTTGATCTATAATATAGTCTAATGAAGGAAATTGGTTTATTATGAGATATTATTTATTTTGTAATGATGATTTATATTACAGCCTGAAGCTGTGATGTTTGGCGTGACTATAATTTTTTTCGGTATGTTTTCTTATTTCATGTAAGAGGATTTCCCATGGGGGTTTAGTGAATAGAATTTTAATTTTGGGAGATTAACTGGCCACGATAAGGAGTATGATTCCACACTAGATCTAAACCATGTAAAAGTCTATGTGTTCCATGATTTATCATTTCTTCATGATCTTGTATTTTTGAGATACTCTTCTTCAGATGATCATACTCAAACTCGTAACATATGATTATTTATGTTGAAAATAACTTATATAAGTTTCCATAAAATGATATAGCACCCACACCTCCCCTTCATAGTTGAGGAAATCTATCTTAACATGTATTTCATTGGTTATAATATTAGTGAGTTGGTCTTAGAGAAATGTCATCCCTAGACAATTTTGATTTTGGTGGTTCAATGTTTCATGGTAGAACCAAAGGACCAATATTAGTGATTGATTTTTTTCATCTATAGTTTTTTTTCTTATTTTACACATTATGTCACCTTCAAACACTATATTTTCTAGTTATATATGGTAAAAATTATTTGATTTGTTGTACCATGACCATACTTAGAAGGTCACTGAAAATGGATACCTAATTCAATCACAATGTTCATAGGTTATGGTTTGTTAGAGGCCTGCAGTGTATGGATCAATTGGGATTTCATGAATGAGGATGGAGTATTGGATGAGATTATTATTTAGGATATAGTAGAGCCTCTTTTACATTAATTTTATTTTTTCATTACAACACTGATCTATGAGTTCTCTGGTGGATAAGTTAGTCTCAAAATAAAACTGTAAGATTATATATTTCATTTTATTATTGTTCATCGGTATATTTGTATTATTGATTAAAGGTTAAGATATGAGTGTATTGTCTCCCTATGGTAATACCATTGACCACTAAATCTAGTTAGTGGCCTCTACTATATGAATAATTGTTCCTAAACTCCTAGTGGAGACTCCCCCAGTTTAGGAACCACTAAATAGTGATAGACTAGGGGGAAATTTGATTCAATTGTATTCCATATAAATAATATAAAATGGGAATTATTATGGAGATACACTATTGATATTACTATTTATATAAAGTGTTTATAACTGTATAAAACATTTTTATCAGAGGGATGTGATTTTTCCCAGATTTAGTGTTCTAAACACACCTATTACTTTGATGACTTTATCTAAGATTCTTTTCACTTCTTATTAACATTATTATGACTCATCTATACTAGGAAAAGGATTTTAACGGTATAATATAATTGGTATTTTTTCATAGTTAATATGAGTTTTATTGATTATATATTTTCATAATTAAGTTAATTAGGTGTTTTTTTGTATTATCATAGTGAATAAGGTGGTTTGTTTGATATAATGTTGATTTATTTGAACTCTTCATTTTTATCATGTACATTGAGGTTTTTATTTTATTGATGATCACTATTGGGATTATATTTTCACTTTTATGAAACCCTAGTAAATGTTCATTATATATAGTTATTATTTTCTTTATCTGTTACGGTATTGGTATAGTGTACAACTTCTGACATAAAATGGTAAATTTTCTCAATTTCATTATATTATTAACATTATAGTGTGTCATTCCCATGTGTACTTTTATCAGTAGGATTTATAGTTTACATAGAGTCTCATAATCATCTTAAGATGAATCTTAGTTAGGCCATGATATGATATTATACATATGAAATTTGTACATATGTATCCATTTCATGAAAATTTAATCAAAAAATTAAAAAATAGATGGTAAATTTGGGTATCTCAGATATATGACCTTAGTTATTAAAAAACAATAGGGAATTAAGAAAAAAATATAGGTGGGTATTTTAATTAAAAATGAATCATGATTTCTTGATTTTCTATGGGAAAACCGTTTACATATAATTTATAGATAAATTTAATGATTGGAAATAGGTTACATTTTGGGTACATTAAAAATAAAATAAAATTGTATTTTATCTTTAGATAACAATGAAATTCAATACATTATAAAATTCCTGTTTTATCAATTTATAAAAATGAAATACATGAGGGTGTCCATGTGTTGTGAAATGTTTATACATTGCTGAAAATAATTATCTTATCGTTAATATATAATTTAAAATTGTAAAAAAAATTCAAACATCACAAAAATCCGGAATTAACATCATATGTATAAAATAAAATTTCATAAAAAAATTATATTGAGAGTCTAAGTGTCTTACTTGGCTAAGAATCATATTTGAAATTTGATCCAAATGTATTTCTTAATTTAATTTTATATAACATAAATAAAAATTAATGAGCATATAGTTTCATGTTTCTAAAAAACTATATTTTTTTTCCAACCAGTCATCCCTTATAGATGTTTTATATTTAATTATTTCATAACAATAGTGATATTATTATTTTATTTATTATATATTTATATTTTATAATAGCTAGTTATAATACAAGATAAATTTTAATGGGATTACAATATATATTAAATTATCTATATGATAATAAGTTAATAATAATTCAATCCATCAAAATGTTTTAGTTCGTAAACATGTAAATATGTTAATATAACGTGGAGTGCGATATAGTCTCGTAAATTTCTGAACATGACGTACTTTATTCTTTATAAAATAGGTACATGAAAACTAACACCCCAAAAAATCCAATGTCTCCAATAACTCCACTCTCACCAGACTCCAAAATACCATTGACATCTAATATGATACTAGTTCAACTATAAAACGATCCCAAATTCAAGATATAGGAAAAAATTAAAACCTGAATAGAAAAAAAGTGTACTACTGACACATAATATATGAGATAGGCCCCAAAATAATATAAAGATATATGATTATTCCAACACAGATGGATTGTTCAAACATTATTCAAATAAGCATACAATTCAAAATAGATTATCCCAAAGAATAACCCCTATTTCTTAATAATATTTCCTCTTTCCCATATCCATCAACATTGTGGCGACAACCAACAGATCAACTAATGTAATCCCTACAGTCCCGAGTAAGAAAAAAATTCATAGAATACTAATGATGAGATTCCTAGAGTTTTAATGAAATCCCATAACAATAAACGAACTATAGAAAAATCTATGAACACCCACGAGTAATATTAGTTATGTGACATTATAACTACATATATGGAACATCAAAAATTTAAATTGAATATTCATTACATCTTAGAACAATTCACACCCTTGAAGTTGAATAATTATTTTCAATTATGATTAAATATATATAAATTTATTTAACATAAATTCATCAAAATGTCCCAAAAAAAATTATATCATGGTTTTATTCTAGACATATCATTAAAAATACCATTCATCATATCCTAGGAAAATAGAAACATATTACGTTATAAACATAGATTCTCTATAAGGGTAAACATGGGGGAAACCAATTGGTGAAAATATGTTAGCCTAATAAGAGGATAATTGAATATGAAGTAAACTTGGAGAATGATCATAGCATTCAAAAATAATACACAAAACCATAAAATATAAATCATATTGTAGAAATAGTATTTGAATGAACATATTTCATTACCTAGAAGTCTTAAGAAACATCAATCAACATTTTGAAATGAGAGTTTAAAAGAGTCTTATTAATATGTGATATGTGGGAGTCACAAAAATTACCATATATAATTTGTTTCATGGTCTAGGATTACATCTAAAAACATAATCACATAGGGGACATATCCCCTTAGTGGAATGTGTTTTCTCCCAATTTCATTAAAAGCATCAATGTATAGGATCTCATTGAGGATTGTGTTCACTACCTAGTTCAATAAATGTTATCTCATGATATATAATGCTTTAGAGAAATTATTTTATAAAATCACAATTCTCATTCAATCCTTCCATATAAAGAAACATTACTTATGTGTGAAATAAATATAAAAAAATTATAATATTCACATCATTATTAACTAACCCATGGGAATGACATTTTTTTGGGTGATAAAATAAATATAACATAATTTTATAAAAAAATATTGGATTATTGGATTACGGTATAGTTATATAATATCCCCAATAATATGTATCAAACATTAATATATTTTTACACCTTTGATAATACAAATATATAAATTCAATTAATTTACAATATGGAAACAAATATCAATTTCTTTTGGATTTTTTTAATATCCATCGATAATAATAAATAAAATTTTCAATTAAAACCCACTTAAATATATAACATAAATTTAATATGGTGAATGGTTATGAAAAAAAGGAAAATGTTATAAATAGGTAAAGGATAAAAACAATATTTTCACACGATTATAAAAAAATCATATGTAAACTATATAAATAACCATTTAATATCAGTTTTAGATAAATTCTAAAATATTTTAAAATTACCTTGATAAATAATTTTATTATATGGAATAAAATTCTTGAAAATTTTTATAAAAAATGGAAATGAAAGAGATATAATATGGTATATTATTTGAAACTATTTAATGAAATTATTTGAAATAAAAATAATTATGAATTTTATAATATGAACCCTTTAAATGAAAAAAATTATAAATGATATTGAAATACATCATCATAAATATTTTCAATAATTATTATATAAATGAGGAAGTATATATATGAAAACCCAAATTCTAATACAACTTAATTCCAGATTAACTTCATTAAGATACGCATAATACAATCCCCAATGATCATGAGGCATAGAGTCATTGGGAAATTAGCTATATCACAATTTCATAAAACATGGATACCCCAAAATTACTTTAAATGTCCAAATTATTCCCTTTATATTCTATTTCTATTCAAAAATTGGATGAAATAAACTTGTTAAATACACAATGAAGGGGAGTTCAACAAATCTAGGTGAAGTTATAATCAAAATAAAAAATATGGTAAATCTGTACTATTCGAGTCATGATCTATATCATTATAAAAAAATATAGGTGAGAATCATAAAAATTTACATTAATGAATGATATAATATGATAACCTAAAGGCAACAATGGAATGTGGAAACAACATAAAACATGATATCATAAACAATAGATTATGACATTAACGAGGAATCATATCATTGAGTTTGCAGAATAAAATCAAATAAACCATAAATAGTATCTCATGAGATAAAAATGTAAACCAATTAATTAAATGGATATATAATTTGGGACACCCGTCACATTCATATAGTGTACATCTAGAAGCATGCTATAAGGATCATAAAACATATGGATGTAATTTTATAATTTTAATCCCAATATAAAGGATTTTGGATTACTTAAAGAATGTCCCATATCAATGATGGGTGTGTATATTTAGGTTAATACCCATATGTGGTAATTGGGATGGGTATTAACTGCTCAAAATCATGGTATGGGAAATCACCAGATAATTTTGCTAATATACTAGGTCTTAATAAATATTCAATGAAGGGTTTAATGATTACTAATTGGGTTTGTAATCACATTTTTATCATTATTACCAAACTTTATATGGGATAATAATTATCCCAATATGTGAAATTGGAAATATATATAAATTTAATAATATATGATGTTTAATAAAGAGGAGAAAGAGGGGATTCATTACCTTTAGAGGGATCTTGAAAAATAATAGTGGTTTCTTATGTTCATGGGAATACTAGGATAGGGCTGTAGAGAGGTAATGGTAGAGTAACATCTTGTTATAAATGATTTCAGTGAACAATAATGGTAGGTTGGTGGGTTTTTATATCCAAATTTAGGTGAATGTTTTATTAATTTATTACATAGTTTTTGGATTTAACATAATTGAATAATAAAATCTACAAAACATCTCATAGTGATTTCCCACAATTTCTATACAGTTGTTGTGACTTTCAGAATTTTATAATCCCATGATCGGAATATATTAAAATAACACCCCTTGTGATGTGACAGTTAGACATGCTCACATAGAAATAATATTAAAATAATATAATATAATATATGTTTATAGGATTCATTAAAGATTTATAAAATGAAAACTAACATTATAAACATTATTTTTAAAAATAAAAATAAATTTGGGTGTTGAGAATATTTATATAATTTATTATATCAGTTTTTTTTAATAATTTCATAATACATATTATTTATTTATAGAGTAATTAATTTTTACCAAAAAATTAATTTTTTTAAAAAACTATAAAAAATACACCTTTTTATAATATCAAAATAACGATTTAAAAAAATAATATGTATTTATTCAATATAAATAACAATAATATTAAAATATTAATTTTTAAATAAAAAATACCCATTTATTGGAATATTTATTTTGTCGAAGATAAAATTTTCTAAAAATTAAAAAAAATAATTGGACATTATAAAATTATACAGTCTAATATAAATAAATAAAAACTATTTTATATCAAAATTTCATGAAAATATAATTCAGAATAATAATTAATTCATTAAAATGTGTATCTTGATTGATATTGTATATTAGGAAAGAAAATGCATTTTCAAATAAAAAAAATATATAATATTAATCAAACACATATTTGGTAAATTATATTTTTATAATAAAAATGTATAAATGTAATCATTATTTTATAAAAAGAAAATATATAAAAATTCATAAAAATAGGGTGTAGATACATAACACCTGTTTATAGCTATATTATACATAATGGGTGTGGTGTGAAATGATTACACTTTGTTGGGGAGTTTTTTTTATTATAGATTAAGTCATCAACTTGATATGATCGAATATCTTCTATAAAAGGTTTCCGTCATGATTTTGTTGTTGAATCTAGGCTAAGAAACGGTTTGAGGAAAACAGAAGTGATTTAGTCTCCCTTGGAAGATCTAATTAATGAGATTTATAGGATACAGTCATTCTGTTCAGGGCCAATTCTTCTTATATGAGTTTTAATTGGACTTTTTAATAACTATTAATGTATATATATCTTAACAGTCACTATGAAAGGACTATATTATCTATCATTAGGATTATTAATGTTTCATTTTGTCTAATAGGATTTAAATTATAATTCTTAAAATTAACCAATGTTGTGAATTTAGTTTCTATAACATCATTATATGTTAAAAAAATTATTAATTTTAAAATGGAATTTCATTTATTAAACATCGAGTCCTTACATTGGTCCCCCATTGATAAATTTCAATCTCAAAATATTATTTCCTAATATAAAAGAGATGCGTGTACTTAGTTTTCATCACCTATTATAATTCCCATATGGATTAATCAAAATTGTGTTTCATCTATAATACATTGACAAGGTTAGTTGTCTCATTTCGTAAAATATTTCCTCTATTATCTAATATCATTTATGGAATCTCCTCAAATAAAAGATCATTCTCCAAAGGTACAACATATGGATTCAGTATATATGAGGGGTCTGGTATGTACTTTTTAAAGTTCTATTCAATGAGAATTCAAATTCATGAGGAATGTATATTGTCAGTGTTAATCAATAGGCCACATCTTCAATGTGATGATGTATCTCAATGGGGAGGATGTATCAAAAAATAATTTTTATCTTATTCACAAAACTCATGTGTTTCTTGTATGGAGACATACAAAGGAACACATTTTCTATTACGTAAAACTCAAGGATTATTCATTGATGTTATGCATAGTTTTTTTATAAATGTTTGATGATTTCATATGATGTTGAATGGGTTTAACCCTAAATGTATTCTATTAAATTTGATTAAGTCCCATGATCATATATTACGTACCATCATCATTGCATATTGACTTCCAACACATCCTTCCTTACGAATACTAATTATATTACATATAAATGATAGGATGGATATTGTTGTAATATGAGAACTTAACTAGGTGGGGGGGGGGGGGCGGTTTGATCCCAACATCCGTTGATTTATATGGAAATAGATTTCATCATATAGTATAATGTATGACTGGTTTATTTAGAATGAACATCCCTATGAGGATGATTAGAATTACTAAAACATATCAATGCATAAAACACATACTAAAAGTTCCCCCATAACCTCAATGTAAACCATCGATCTGAATATTATACAATGAATAGTTTCCCTCTATATAGTTTTACCACATCATTTATGTATTTCATGTAATGTTTGTAAGGGGATAAATCGTCCATGATAGACATAAATGGAGAAAAATTTATAAGTTGATACACTTCCACAAAATTTTTCTTACTACCTTTGTATATACATGGGAGTCCTATTATAAAATCATTTTTTTTATTTTATTCCCATTTTCATAATATTAAGGCCAATGGTTGCATCATACACTTATACATGCACCATTTGTTCTTGAATTCTTGGAATACCAAGCATAAAGTTATAAATTATGTAATATCTCCACTCATGTTATCCCAATACAATTATTAATTCACATAATTATACATCATTGTTTTTATTTTATGTGTAAATAAACCTATGAAATTCACATTATCTTGATATTCCTTCTTCATTTTTGGTTTTTATCAGACACATATCTGAGTTAGAGACCATATATATTCATATTTATAAAAGATAAAATCTATATTATTCACATACATTTTTAGTTGAGCCTCATAATATTTCTTATACCCCTTGATACCCTAATTAATGGATCATTGAGATTTTTATTAAATGTAATATGATTATCCTTTTAAAATTCACATGTCGATCCACTTCATGTCCATTGAGATTAGATCCCTTTCAATCCTCATCATGGACTAGGGTTATATATCCTTTATATATAGTGTATCTACTATATTTTCCTTCTCGGTATAGTTATAGATTGGAAAATCAAAATCCTTCATTATCACAATAAACATTCATTGGATCATATTGTGCTTCCATGTTGTGAATATATACAAGTGTATTTTATGATCTCTATATATTTCACAAGAATCATCATAGAGGTATATTTTAAAAATATTAAATCAAAAGATCAATCTATCCAATTATATATCATTATTGGGAAGTTCATTTCAAGGATAATTAATTGTTGGGAGGTGTACTCTATCACATATTTATCCTTCATGAGTAGGCAACCCAATCCCATTTGGGATGTATCATCAAACATAAAAGATCCATCCCCACTAATGGGTGATGTGACTATATATGACATGATTAGACATTGAATTATGTCCATAATAATATCCTCATATTCATCAGACCATATAAATATGACTCACTTCTTTATATGCAAGGTTAGTGGGAATAGAAATCATGATATGCTTCTCATAAATCAATGATAGTACCCATCTTATCCCAAAAACTATACATTTTGATGTCATATGTTATTATGATCAATCCTTTTATTTCCCCATTTTTAAAGGGGTAATAAATATCCTTTTTTATAACATTCCCCATGATTGGTACATTCTCTATCTATAACTCTAATTTAATGTACATTTATTACAACTTTTTTTCATAGGTTATTTGGTATAGAATTAAAATGTTCCTCATTTTCAACATGTAATTTAAAGTAGATATCATTACAATTGATAAATACTACCGCACGTTTATT
The DNA here is from genome assembly GCA_963277665.1 of Viscum album. Taxonomy (NCBI): domain Eukaryota; kingdom Viridiplantae; phylum Streptophyta; class Magnoliopsida; order Santalales; family Viscaceae; genus Viscum; species Viscum album. The sequence continues at coordinate 1,763,798,681 of OY728121.1, read as the reverse complement.
GAGTTAATAAAAAAAGACACTATTTATTTTTTAAACTAATATAGCAACTAAATTATTAAATCCAAATGGAACCACTATACAATATTTTTGCCTTAAATGAAATCATAGGGACATCCTCATTATTAACCATTACTCGATATACCATAGATGAATGTCACGCCCCGTCCCGGTGGGCCCCGCACCGTGACTCCCCAAGCCCGCCTCCAATAGGCCAGGGGCTGGTGACTATCACCGAGTAGGCATGTCACTAACATGGGAGGCATTGCCTAAGTACCTGTACACACACACACATCTCCAAGCCCACAAATGCGGAAATGTAAAACACTAAGGAACAAAAATGCATGCATACAACTAATCCCAACCAACAGAGCACGACGAAAGGTAGAGTACTGTAAAAGTAAACTGGGCCAGAATACAGGCCCACCAAAAACAAGAGTCTGAAAAACTACAATGTCCAACCTATAAGCACAAAGGTACTGGGACTGATGCTCGTAGCCATAAGAACGCCTCTGCCTGTAGGAAACTAAAAAAGCTCGGTACTATCCTAGTCCTCCCTAGACTCTATCAAAAGGATGCTCATCTGCACAAGACACCAGATGTGCTGGCAAAGCCCGTGCAAGGGTGAGTATAACAATACTCAATAGAGGACCCCGAAAACCACAAAGCAGTACACAAAGAAAAGGTACAGTCAGCTAAGCATAATATATGCTTACAGAACATATAAAACAAACTAGATATACTCAAAACCCAGGCCCGTGGTCTAGAGACAAGTCACGCAACTGCATACCCCCGCAAGGGATTCCGTTTGAAGATTCTGTGATGCACTCGCTCCGGGAGAACACACTCCATGAGTCTTATAATTCTGATGAAGTCCATCCGAGAAGTGATGTTCGTCAGGAACCGTCACGAGATATAGCTATACTCATTATGGGAGACACACTCCTGAGTGGAAGGGTTACGATAGATAGAAGCACTCATTATGGGAGACACACTCCTGAGTGGGAAAGATCTCGATACACAGATGAGGATCACTGACCGGGCCATGGTAAATACCGCGACTCATCCAGAATTCACCTGCTAGGTAGAAGATCAATGCCTGGTAAAGTTGGTCATGCCAATTCCGGACTCTAACTAGGGTCGGGAATGGATAGAGGATCTTGATCCGGGCCTCTCGAATGGATGCCTAACTCTATCACAGAAAAGTCCTGCTGAATGGATCATAATCCGGCGTGAGGGAAAGATTCCTGACCTTCAGTGAAATAGAAGAAGGGGAACTAACCCAAACGAAATATGTTCAAGGCACGGTGAACAAAAGGACCAATCCATTCTCCAAAAAGTACATGACATGTAGAAATGATACACGCCGTGCTGTCCAACCCCGGGTACTGCCTATATACAACGGACCTTTTCGTGAGGTCGGTCATGTAGAAAACATTATACACGGCGTGTATTATGGAGTACACACCGTGTCTGGGTCATTCAGGCTGGCTCTGTGTACTCTGGCCATGTGCCCATACACAGTCACCAACCCATGAAATCTACACATGGGGTGACCTGTGCTGGTGACCTCGCCTGGCTGGGTGAGGGAGTACACGGTCGTGTACTCCATATCATGTCCGTGTATCCCCGGGATACATGCCGAGCTCTGTGTAGCCGCCTCTGCTGAGCTGTACACGCCGTGCCGCTTGAATCTGTTTAAAGCATCCCATATCTGTGTACCACCCGAAGTACACGCCGAGCTTCGGGGAATGTCCAACACACCGTGTGACTGGGGTCACACGCCGTGTGATCCTTCTCTGAACCCGAAACCCTATCTTCCACCATCAGAACTCCATTGTGTGTTCTTCCGAAGTACATGCAGTGTATTCTTGAAATTTCCAGAAACGCTGACCTCTGCCATCGCGCCTCTCGTGGTGCTCCTATCATTGATCCGGATGTCCGATCGCCACAAAACCTTCAGGTTTTTCTCGCCCTAACTCCACGAAGTTGTTTCCGTCATTTTCGGGCCTCCGATTGGCTCTGAAAACATGATTGATCTTCCTGCGCGAAGAACACTCAAAGAACGCCCTTTCCGATCAGGTCCGATTTTCCATCCGCCATCGTTGCTGCACCTCCACAAGAATGTTGCGATGCCGAACTTTCGGTTTGGGATCATTGGGTCGTAGAAAGGATGCGCACCGATCCATTGTTCGTCGCCCCGTGAAGAACGCAAGGAACTTGCGGGGAAAAAGGAGGAAGAGATCCAAATAAACAAATTGATGAGTGAACCTCTGCCTTTGTTCATCACGGCGTTGATCCATTCCCGTTAATAGGTTTAAATGGAGCAGAGATCAACATGAATAAAAAGCATGGATTAAATCCACAAAATAATCCCAAAAAAAACCCTCCCACAAGAAAGTACGATTCCGCGGATCAACTTGTTCGTGGTTGATCCACGTTTGTCGTTTAAATTCAAATACGGGGGAAAAAAATCAAAACAACAACCCCTAACTTTTGAAAGGATCGATCATTGATGAAGGCGTCGTGCTGCCGTTGTTGTCGTGATCCTTCAACACCGGCGCAATGATACTTGGTTTCGATCAGTTGTTGTTCGTCATCGAGAATTGCTCCAATGGCTCGCGGATTCAGCATAGGTTCTTCTCAAGCATTTCCAATGATTCAACAATTGGTTAACCCATTAAAAAGGGAAACCAGTTGAAATTTAATTACGTGGAAGCATTAATGACGTTGAATTTCCATTTTAAAGTTATTATGACGCGTCATTAATTTAGTAAACAGCTGCACCGTCGCCATGCTGCAGCAGATGTTTCCTTAAATGAAATAAAATAAACTAGTTAATTTAATTTATTTTATTTTACTTAAAACGTCCTAAAATTAACTTTTTTTCCTCGACCCGTATCGGTCAAGGTTAGCCTCATTTCTAGGTAAGGTCGTCATCCCGGATGCAACGGTGCGCTCAGATTTTTAATCCGGGCATCCGTTTGGAAACTGCCACAACTGCGCACAAGTGCAGACTCACTTAACTAAAAAAAGGTCAAACCACCATTCCAGGCTCACTGGACCTCAGAATGATGTGCCGTATTCACACCCGGTCTCGAAATAATTCCATATAATATTTAAAAATAAAAAAAACTGAAAATCCAAGACATTACATTCTCCCCACCTTGGGGATTTACGTCCCCGAAAAGAAAAAACAAAGGCTACTAAAAAAGATGAGGGTACTGGGCATAGATCTAGGCCTCCCACTCCCACATGCTCTCCTGAAGATTCCTGTGCTGCCACTGGACCCACACTAAGGGAATCGATCGCCCACGAAGGATTATCTCCTGTCGATCCTTGATCTCCACCGGGTACTCAGCAAAGGTCACTCCATCCTCGATGTCAATCTCGCCCCAGTCGATGACGTGTGATGGGTCATGCATGTAGCTCCTCATCTCGACATGTGGAAGATATCATTTACCTAATGCAACTGTGGTGGTAGAGCCCGGCGGTACGCCACCTCGCCAACTCTTCGCAGGATCTGGAAAGGTCCGATGAACCTCGGAGATAGCTTTCCGCCTCAGCCAAATCTCCGCAACCCACGTCTAAGTGAGACCCGAAGAAAAACGTGGTCTCCCTCCTCAAACTCCAGATGCCTCCGTTGTATGTCATAATAAGACTTCTGACGGCTCTGTGCAGAATTCATCCACTCCCGGATGATCTCTACCTTCTCTGTGGTAGCTCGCACTAACTCTGGACCCATGAGTGCTGACTCTCTCGGGTCGGTCCAGCAAAGCAGTGACCGGCCGGGTATCCCATAAAAGGTCTCGAACAGTGCCATATCGATGGTGGAGTTGTAGCTGTTGTTTTACTCAAACTCCACCAGTGGTAGGTGGTCCTCCCACCTGCGACCAAAGTCAAAGACATAGGCCCAAAAAATATCCTCCAGAACCTGAATGGTCTTCTCCTTTTGACCATCTGTCATGGGATGAAATGCTGTGCTCAAGCGCAGCTGAGTCCCAAAAGCCTCCTGTAATCCCTTCCACAACCGGGATGTGAAGTGGGCGTCTCAGTCTGAGACTATAGTCAAGTGGATTCCATGAAGCCGAACTATCTCCTATATGTAGAGGCGTCCCAAGATCTCTATGGAACTCTTCTCCCTGATATCTAGGAAGTTGGCCAACTTGGTGAGTCGGTCAATGATCACCCAGATGGAATCATGCCCCTTGGACGTCCGTGGTAAGCCTGTCATGAAGTCCATCAATATTCCATCCCACTTCCACTCAGGAACTTACAGGGGGTGAGCTAACCCAGCTGGAACCTGGTGCTCAGCCTTCACCTACTGGCATGTGAGGCATCGAGAAACGAACTCTGCCATTGCCTTCTTCATGCCTAACCACCAGAACTGATGTTGGAGATCCTAGGACATCTTTGCCACTACAGGATGTACCACCAAAGGGGATATATTAAACTCTCTCAGGACCTCCTCCTGGAACGCCACTGGTACAACAGTGCGTCCTCTGAAAAGAAGTACGTTCTCCCCACCTTGCGAAAAACCATCAGGAGCATGTATTGTGGTTAACTGAGCACTTAAAGTCACACAATCGACATCCCCAAGTTGTTCCTCCCTAACCCGCTATGAGAGTGGAGGGGTGACAACCATCAACTGTAGGTAAGCTATATCATCAGCATCCCCGAAGGATAACTGCAACGCGGCTAATTGTTGTGTCACCTCACTCAATAGCTGTGATCTTGACCTTCTTCTAAGAGCATCCACCACCTTGTTCCCCTTCCCAGGAGTATAGATGATCCCGAAATCATAGTCCTGGAGGAACTCTAGAAAACTCCTATGCCTCAGATTCAGATCCTTCTGTGAGAAGATGTACTTGAGGCTCTTGTGGTCAGAGTAGACAATGAACCGCTCGCCCATAAGGTAGTGTCGCCAAATCTTAAATGCGAAGAATACCACTGCTAACTCAAGATCAGGGGTCACATAGTTCTGATCATGTGGCCTAAGCTGGCATGAACCATATGCAATCACTGCATACCGCTGCATCAAGACACAACCAAGCCCGATCCCTGATGCGTCACAGAAAACTACGTACCCGACGCCCTCCTCCGAAAATCTCAAGACCGGGGCACTCGTCAAAATCTATCTCATCTACTCAAAGACTTGTAGGAACTTTTCTGTCCACACGAAGGGTAGCCCCTTCCTAGTCAAGGCCTTCATCGGTGCTGATATCCGGGATTAATCAGGGATGAATCTCCGGTAATATTTTGCCAACCCAAGGAAGCTTCGCACCTCTGTCACACTCTGAGGTGGATCCCATGCTAACACAGCCTCCACCTTGGCTGGGTCCGAAACCACTCTATTTTCGGAGAGGACATATCCCAGAAAGTGGACCTCCTGAATCCAGAACTGACACTTCGAGAGATTTCCATAAAGCTGGTACTGTCGGAGTACGTCCAGAACCATCCGCAGGTGTCTCGCGTGCTCCACCTCTGACTCAGAGTACACAAGGACGTTGTCGATGAATACCAATACGAACCGGTCCAAGTACGACAGGAAGATCCGGTTCGTCAACCCCATGAACACTGTGGGGTCATTTCTCACACCAAAGGGCATCACCAAGTACTCATAGTGACCATATCGGCATCTAAAAGCCGTCTTTGTTATATCCTCATCCCGCACTCGTAGCTGGTGATAGCCTGATCGAAGATCAACCTTCAAGAACCACTGAGCCCCTCTTAGCTGATCGAAGAGGTCATCAATTCTCGATACTGGATACTTGTTCTTCACTGTCACCTGGTTCAGGCGCCGGTAATCCACGCACAACCTCAGACTCCTATCTTCCTTCTTGGAAAACAAGACCAAGGCCGCCCAGGGTGAAACACTAGGTCTCACGAAACTCTTGCTCTGCAAATCCTCCAACTACACCCTCATCTCGCGAAGCTCTGCGGGAGCCATCCGATAAGCCGATGAGGAAATCGGTGTCGTCCCGTTTTGTAAGTTGATGCAGAAGTCAATTTCCCAGCGGGGAGGTAACCCTGGAACATCTTTTGGAAAGACGTCCTCATACTCTGCCACCACTGCTGGGAATTGGGATCCCACAACATCTACTGTTCTGAGGGTAAGGCTAGGAAACTCATGAGTGATCGGCTGCGCCCTCCTATACATGTGCCCACATTGTGCTTCCTGGGTTTCCTTTTCTCCGACAAAGGAAAACCTTGTTCCATCACGATGGAAACAACGCACTCTTTTCCTAAAATAGACAGTCTGGGCAAGGACCAATGATAACCAATCCATACCGAGAATGACGTCGTAGGGCCTCGATGCTACCACGAAGAGGTTCCAACCGAAACTCTTGCCTCCAAGGGTAATATCACACTGTCTACAAAGGTGCGTGATCGTCAAGTCTCCTTTCGTAGGTGTCTCCAAGCGTAAAGATCGAGTCAATGGTTCTACCGGAATCTCGAGGTTTTGTACAAGAAATATGGATATAAGGGAATGACTAGAACCTGTGTCTATGATTACGACATCTAAGGTAGAAAAGACACAGATCGTGCCTCGATTCATCCCTGGAACCCCTCGGTTGTTTGAATCGACCGCATGCAGCCGTCCCCGTCCCTATCCCCCAGCTCCCTAAGCCTAGTGCAGACCTCCTGGGGGTAGTGGTGGAAGTAAGTCAAAGCGTCTGCCACCACCTGCAGCTCTCGCATCTCCTCTGCCACGTTAGTCTCCTGGGGGATCTGCCTGCTCCGTTCTCTGCCTCTGTCTCGATGGTCCATCCACCACTTCCCTGTCATCAGCCCGACGTGTCGGGAAATCTCTAGAGAGATGCCCCTATCGTCGCATGCATATCATCGCTTCTCCCTAGGCTGACTGGATCCTACCTGAGAGCCCTGGACTGTCTATCCCCTGTCATGGGTCCTACTATGATGTCTCCCAAGTCCAGATCCCTGCGTCTGATGTCGGCCCCCTGCTGCCAGTGTCTCCGCACCTATCTGCCTGCTGCTGACTTCCGGCGGCTGTCTCTGCTCTACCAAGAATCTCTCGATCACCAAGGCCTGCTCGAGCACTCCAACATAGGTCGATATGCATAGAGGAACGCCACTAGCTTGGATGTCTCACCTTAGACCTCACTCGAAGGTCCGATCCCTGATGTACTGATCCCTGACCATATCCATCGAGTATCTGGTGAGGTTGGTGAACCTTGATGAATAGTCGGCCACCGTCATACTGCCCTGCTAGAGCTAAAGAAGCTCCTGGATGCACACATCTCTTTGTGTAACCGGAGAGAACTCCTCCCTGAAGGGTCTCTCAAACTCCGTCCATGAAAGAGTCTCCTCGTCGTGAGTCTTCATGGTCATACTCTACCATCGTCTGGACGAACCTTGAAGAAGGCTCGCTCCTAGGATCACCATCTGGACTACTGGTGTCCTCACTAGACGGAAAACTCTGGTCACCGCCTCAAGCCATTCCTGAGCTTCCTGAGGGTCGGTCATGCCTCAAAACCTGAGGGGCCTCTGTCTTTGAAACTCATGGAGCACGCTAAGCCTGTTCTCCTCGCTAGTCGGTACTGCAGGTACCACTGGCTGCTCTACCGGTGGCGGTATAGCAGGTGCACCACATGGTGGAAAAGCTTGGGGAACTGGTCCCTGTATCAAAGCCCAGTCACTGAGGGGGTCATCCTCGTGATTGTGCTACTGAATCCTTGCGGGTACGCATCGCAGAGGCATCCTGTAAAGAAACAAGATGTGTCACGGTCAATGAGTATATCTGGACAGCTGATAGAAAGGATATAGAAGAAACAACCCATTCTTATATGATGCATGTACCTTTTATTTCCCCACAACCAGTGTTTTCGTGAACTAGGTCGAAAAGCAGGTTATTAGAGACCTGGTGTATGGATACGTCGGCCGCCGCACCAACACTGGAGTCTCTGGCCTGAAAGCCGAACCCAAAACACTCAACACTATTTACCCAACCAAACTCACAGACTCTGGGTCCTAAGGTAGAAGGGACCACCTCTGATACCACTCTGTCACGACCCGTCCCGGTGGGGCCCGCACCGTGACTCCCCATGCCCGCCTCCAATAGGCTAGGGGCTGGTGACTAGCACTAAGTAGGCACGTCACTAACATGGGAGGCATTGCCTAAGTACCTGTACACACACACACATCTCCATGCCCACAAATTCTAAAATGTAAAACACTAAGGAACAAAAATGCATGTATACAACTAATCCCAACAAACAGTGCATGATGAAAGGTTGAGTACTGTAAAAGTAAACTGGGCCAGAATACAAGCCCATCAAAAACAAGAGTCTGAAAAACTGCAAAGTCCAACATGTAAGCACAATGGTACTGGGACTTCTGCTTGTAGACGTAGGAACGCCTCAGCCTGTAGGAAACTCAGAAAGCTCGGTCCTGTCCTGGTCCACCCTGGACTCTGTCAAAAGGCTGGTCGTCTGCACAAGACGCCAGATGTGCATGCAAAGCCTGTGTAGGGGTGAGTATAACAATACTCAGTAGAGGACCCCGAAAACCACAATGTAGTACACAAAGTAAATGTATAGTTAGCTAAGCATAATATATGTTTACAAAAAAAATAAAAAAACCCAGATATACTCAAAACCTAGGCCCGTGGTCTAGAGACAAGTGACGCAACCGCATACCCCCACAAGGGATTTCGTTTGAAGATCCCGTAATGCGCTCGCTCCGGGAGAGCACACTCCACGAGTCTTATAGTTCTGATGACGTCTGTCCGAGAAGTGATGTTCGTCGAGAACCGCCACGAGATATAGATACACTCATTATGGGAGACACACTCCCGAGTGGAAGGGTTACGATAGATAGAAGCACTCATTACAGGAGACACACTCCTGAGTGGGAAAGATCTCAATACACAGATGAGGATCACTTCAAGGGCCATGGAGGATACTGCGACTCATCTGGAATTCACCTTCTAGGTAGAGGATCAATGCACAGTACAGTTGGTCATGCCGATGCCTGACTCTACCTAGGCTCTGGAACGGATAGAGTATCTCGATCCGGGCCTCTTGGATGGATTCCTGACTCTATCATAGAAAAGTCCTGCTGAATGGATCATAATTCGGCGTGAGGGAAAGATGCCTGACCTTCAAGGAAAAATAACAAGGGGCACTAACCCAAACGAAAGATGTTCAAGGCATGGTGAACAAAAGGACCAAGACATTCTCCAAAAAGTACACAGAGTGTTGAAATGATACACGTCGTGTTGTCCGACCCCGGGTATTTCCCTTATACAACAGCCCGTGTTGTGAGGCTGGTCATGTAGAAAACTTTATACACGGCGTGTATTACGGAGTACACGCCATGTCTGGGCCACTGGGGCTGGCTCCGTGTACTCTGGACATGTTCTCGTACACGGTCACCAACCCGTGAAATCTGCACACGGGGTGACCTGAACTGGTGACCTCGCCTGGCCGGGTGAGGTAGTACACGGTCGTGTACTCTATCCCGTGTCCGTGTATCCCCAGGATACACGCCGAGCTCCGCGTAGCCACCTCTGCCGAGCTGTACACGCCGTGCCTCCTAAAGCCGTGTAGAGCATCCCGTGTCTGTGTACCACCCAAAGTACGTGCCAAGCTTCGGGGAAGGTCCAACACGCCGTGTGACCGGGGTCACACGCCATGTGATCCTTCTTTGACCCAGAAACCCTAGCCTCCATTATCAGAACTACACGGCGTGTTCTTCGAAAGTACACGCCGTGTATTCTAGAAATTTCCAGAAACGCGGACCTCCACCGTCGCACATCCTGTGGTGCTCCAATCATTGATCCGGCCATCTGATCGCCACAAAACCTTCAGGTTTTTGTCGCCCCGACACCACGAAGCTGTTTTCGTCGTTTTCGGGCCTTTGATCGGCTCAGAAAACATGATTGATCTTCCTGCGTGAAGAACGCTCGAAGAACGCCCTTTCCGATCTGGTTTGATTTTCCATCTGCCATTGTTGCCACACCTCCACAAGAACGTTGCGATGTCAAACATTCGGTTTGGGATCGCTGCATCCCAGAACGGATGCACAACGATCCGTTGTTCGTCACCCCGTGAAGAACGTGAAGAACACGTGTGGAAAAAGGAGGAAGAGATCGAAATAAACAAATTGAGGAGTGAACCTCTGCAATCGTTCATCACGGCGTTGATTCGATCCCGTTAATAGGTATGAATGGAGTAGAGATCAACATGAATAAGAAGCATGGATTAAATCCCGAAAATCATCCCAAAGAAAATCCTCTCGCAAGAACGTACGAATCCATAGATCAACTTGTTCGTGGTTGATCTGCGTTCGTCATTTAAATTCAAATACGAGGAAAAGAAAATCAAAACAACAACCCCTACCTTTTGAAAGGATCGATCTTTGAAGAAGGAGACATGCTGCTGTTGTTGTCGAGATCCTTCAACGCTGGCACAATGATCCTTGGTTTCGATCCGTTGTTGTTCATTATCAAGAATTGCTCAAACGCCTCGCAGATTCGACAGAGGTTCTTCTCAAGCGTTGCCAACGATTCAACAATTGGTTAACCCATTTAAAAAGGAAACAAGTTGACATTTAATTACATGGAAGCATTAATGACGTTGAATTTCCATTTTGATGTTATTATGACGTGTCATTAATTTTGGAAATAGCTGCACTGTCGCCACGCTGCTGCGGAAGTTTTCTTAAATGAAATAAAATAAACTAGTTATTTTATTTTATTTTATTTTACTTAAAACGTCCGAAAATTAACTTTTTCCCTCGACCAGCGCCGGTCGAGGTTAGCCTCATTCTTAGGTGAGGTCGTCGTCCTGAATGCAACGGTGTGCTCAGATTTTTAATCCGGGCCTCCGTTTGAAAATAGCCACAACCGCGCACAAGTGCCGACTCACTTAACTAAAAAAAGTTCAAACCACCATTTCGGGCTCACTGGACCTTGGAATGATGTGCCGTCTTCGCGCCCGGTCTCAAAATAATTCCATATAATATTGAAAAATAAAAAATGGAAAATCCAAGACATTACAAGAAGACCCATCTTAGTGAATTATGTGTATCAATACAAAAAATGAAATAATTCATCACTATAAAGAATAGGAAACATTTTCATTACCTTTATCATGTTGAGCTCATGAAAATCAAGGTAGAAGTGCATTGATCTTTCCTTCAACATAATCACTAGAATACATGATTCCCATATAAAATCACATGGAAATATAAACCTTTTATCTATATTCTCTTATAGTGTCTTCTTGATCGCTTGAATCTAACAGTTTAAATTCTATATAGATTGTATGATATTGGATATTCTATATGAATATGTTTCATTGAGAACTCATCCTCTCATATTGGAGGTAGAATAGAATATTATTCAAGAAACCCATTTAAGATCCCAATACAAAGGGAATTCTATTAGGGGTGACCTTTTCAATAGTGTCCATCATTTTAGTTAGACATGTTTTTTCATATTTAAATAATAACTATTATTTAGATGATTATACCAATGGGGATTTATCCTCTAATATAAAATTTTATTAAATAAGTGGGTTATTTCTGATATAGTTTTTGATTTTCATCACTAATTTTTTAATTATGGATATATATAAAAAATGATAATCCATGCCTAGTATTTCATATAATTATAATATATTAAATATCAAAAGGATTACTATTAAATTCACCCCAAGGATTTTTCTTGGTGATGAGTTATATGCTCGATATAAAAGAATTTTCTAATATTCCATCTTCACTGGTTACTCAGCTTCATTATTATGAAATTGATTTTGAATAGATTTAACAAAGTTTAATGATATGAGTGAATGAATATAAAAAAAAGTAAATTATCTATCCATTAATCAATAACATCAATATTTATCACCACATCATTTTTGAGATCCACATCAATAGTTATGAGGGTATATGATCATCAATTTTCTCAAGGCCATAGATAATTTTTTCATGGGTTATTATCATCCCCCATTGGCTTGGTGGAATTATTCAAAAAGTTTCCTTCTTCCTTATAGTTTAAAAATGGGATAATAGGTTAGGTATTTTCAATAGAATTATTTTCTCCCACTACATTTTTGGGATTCTATAATCAACATTTATTTTCGTCACTCCCTATCATCCGACACCATATCCATTTTCATATCCCTTAAAAGAAATTTCTATGATTCTTGTGCAAAATATTTTAAACATATGAGTTTTGGAAATTTTTTCCCCTATGAGATTACTCACTTTCACCACCCTATTTAAAATAAATTATTCACTTATCATATCCATATCAATGAATCCCTAAATATTTGTTATTCTCTATTTCGACATTGAGGGTACATCATAAAATTTCCATAGATCAATTATTGGAAAAATAATTTAATTATTTTTATAGAATTGGATTATTTCCACCATTGATGTGGTAAAAGATACATTAAATATCATGGAAAATGTTATATCCATTTTAAGATTGCCTTTTAATGTTAATCATGTACACCCCAATGGACTCATCATATAGTTTCTTGAGGCAGGTGAAATAAATCTAAATTTTATGTTATAGATTTTTTGGAATATTTTTGATTTAATTTTTTCTATAATTCATTCAACTTAATATCTTCAATCCCATTAGTGGTATGTGTAATATTTATAAACATCCACCATTTATCATAATTTCACTCTTTAAAAAAATAGCCATCACGACCATTTATGTCTCCGAACAATGAACTATAGAGAATATTTTCTTAATGGAGGTGACCAAGTGTTAAATAATTAAGGGAATAAAATAAAAATTGAAATTATGAGGGAATATTCATATAATAGTATCAGTTTATGTGTTAAATTTTATTGGGTAAAGTGAGTGTTATTTCTAATTCATGCTTTCATATAAAATAACAGCAATTTTCAGAGTATTATCTTGATTTATCTGATTATACTCCCATCTAGTTGGGCGGTAAGCACATTTCAACACACGATTATAATTGAATTTTTTTCTCCTATTTCCATAAATTGAGAAACCATAATTGTTGAAAAATATATATTTATTTTTAAACTATTAATCATATAATGTGAAAATAATGAATGTTAATTGGGAAAATTATAAATTAATAATATTCATTAATACATGAATTTATAGGTTTCATTATATTTCATCCATGATCTATTTCCAATGAAAAATTTTTTATTATATTTTTTATCCCATTCATAGTGGTTTCTACAAATATATATGAAATTAAAAAATCATATCCCCTAAGAGTGTAAAAACCAATTTTGAATAAGGCAACTTTGTGGTATAATAGGTGAAAATCAAGTCAAGGTAAATATTTCATTTAGTGGTTATTACCCATAGGTACAACTTTGTGAGATCAACATCAACTTGTATTATCTATAAATAGATTTGGTTTATTGGAAACCACAAAATCTATATGTTAAAAAAATATATTGATGTTTTACACTTTTAATTCCTATTATTAAGTAATTTATTAAGGCTTTTTAATCCACATTCCAAAAAGAAAATAGAATTTTATCTGTTTGAAACTATTACAACACATATTTTATTACACCATAAATCATTATATATTACAATAGGGATCAAATAATATAATTCTAGAAGATAATGAGTCCTAATTTATTTTGGATATTTGGTATATAGTATAATAACAAGAATCATGGTTACAAAAACATTATTTAAGATAATTGGAAATACATTTAATTTTTCATTTCTCTTCAAAAATTATATTGGATAACCTTGTGATGTCCATACGATATGGTGACTTCTAATGCCCTGTGTAGAAATTGTGGAGGAAGATCATAAGGTAAAGCACTGTAGGTTAGTCAAGTTGGGTATGAAGGTAAATTAATATGGGGTACAATTATAAACATGAACATAAAATCATGTATAATTTGATGAAATAAATGAGTCAGGGGATTGTGGAAACAATATAAAACATGATTTCATAAATATTTGTCATGTATAAATAATGAGTAATTATAACATAATTTTCTTATGATAATATCCCATGACCCGAACATGATATCTCATGAGATAAAAAATTTCCCAATGTGTTAGTGGGTTGTATAATTTTGGTCCCACCCATAAAATTCACATCATGTACAATATAATGTGATCCAAACATATCATACAATATAAGTATGTATTTTATCACCCTCAATCCGACTATTATGTTGTGTGAGTTATATAAATGGAAGTCTAAATGAATGAATGATAAGTACATCTAGGCCTATACCAATTAATAGAAATGGGGATGTGTATTTAGTGCATTATTTTTCGACATTGGATATTATAAGATAAAACATAATACATAATATTTGTGCATAACAATTCATGGATGTGATCAATTAGAGTTAAATGTTTATATAATCACATTCAAATCAAAATAATATTAACAAGGATTGTTAAAGAAATATCTCAATATTAACAACATGAAATCAAAAGGTATATAATAAATAAGTATCATTAAAATAGAGGGGGAGAGTATACATTTCTAGGACTGGGAGGATATAAATTTTGGGGGGGATTTTGGATAATTAGAAAACCCTTAGATGTATCTCGATAGGTAATGATATAATAACACGAATATCAATGGGTTTTTATTTAAGAATAATGGGAGGTGGGTCGATTTTATCAGATAATGAGAGGGGAACTCATTATGAAATTATAAACATTGGGTTTTGATCCAATATGATATAACAATCAATACTAAAACCCATGACAGGGTTTAATCCCATGGATTATAAAGTTGATAAATGGTTTAATTATTTAATATTTCTCAAATCCTAACCCATTTTAATAATACCCATAGGGATGTTGAATTGACTCATGCTCATAAAGAGAAATTATTAAAACCTAAAAGTATAAAATAGTTTTTTTAGGATTCAATATGTGTTAAGAAAATTAATAAAATAAACATAGGAAAACATTATTTTAATAGGGAAAAATTTTATACATTTATAATCCTTATACTATTTTTACAACACTTTTGGGATGTGATGATGTTATTATACGTACTATATATTTAAAAAATATGTATGTTTTACCTAGTGACTCAAACATCCTAAAAAATTATGAATAATTTATTATTTCCTAATTTAGATGAGGTTATTTCATAAATATTATTTTCATTTACAAAATATTTCTCAAAATATTAGAAGTAACACATTTTATTTAAAATTCCTTATTTATGGGAAAATATGTGGTTTTTTTGTCTATAATAGTTTTTAAACCATTTAAAAGTAACCCATGAATTCCAGAAATCCAAATATCTTTTATATTTGAAAAAAAATTTAAACAAACATTTTATTAAATTAATATCTAGTGAAAATTTTCAATATATCATCAAAATGTATATCAGGAAGGAAACTGTATATATACAAAAATATATATTTTTCATCATATCAAGAATTTAATTTTTATCAAACTCATTATTTAATTATTTATAAGGTAATAATTAATATTATTAAAATTATAATTATCTTATTACAAATAAATATTTACAAATTCAAAATGTTATGGTCTAGGTACATGACCCCTTATTACACTTGTTCATTTTCTAGGGGTATGGTGTGTGATGGTTACACATTCATGGTGTGGATTGAAAAACTTGGTTTGTAATGAAATCTTGATAAGAATGAGCTTCCCATAGAAATGTTTTCTATCATTTTATCATTGTTGAATATTATCTTGGGCTTGGTTAATGTAAAAGAAAAGTGATTCCATCCCCTTAAGATGCTCCCATAAATGGTCTACATAGGGTATGATCATACTAGTCAAGTCCATCAAATTTTTTGTCTATTGTAATTTGAATTTATAATAACCATTATTATATTGTAATGGTAGTTTCCACTATACATTGAAAATATTACCAATGATTACGACTTGTATTGGTGGTTTAAATCTGACCAAATATATCTGATTACATTTTAAAATATGCAGTGTAGTTTATGTGTTTTGCATAACATCTTTTTAATGAGGAATTAATTCGTTAGAAAAGTTTATTTAGTTTTAAAAAAATTATTTCATTTTAGTATAAAATATATATATTAAAAGAAGTTCATAACATTAAACATGAATAAATTGATAAAATATGGAACAAAAAACTATTGAACAATACATTCTCTTTGTTGGGAACACATTGATATCATGTGTAATAAATGTATGTTTATTATAAATCTATATCATGGAAATATTTCTATTTAACATACAATGTACCAGTCTCATAGCTTTTATTGATACAAATATAGTAATGGTATTTTGTAAAAAGACATATATTCTCATAACTATTCGATATTAAACAAATGATCCATTCAGTGAATTATGGTCCTTACACCATGGTTAGAAACTTCTCATCGTAGGAATGTTAATTTTTTTGGTCATGCAATTTATATATTTCTTTATTAAAAAGCTCAATTCTTTGAGCTTATGTTTATGATTTTCGTGGAAGTAATGAAATCATGTTTTTGTAAATGATAACTCCATAAAAATTAATTATTCCTTTAGTGAAGAAAAATATGTATATAACCACTTCCAAAAAATTAAAACATCTTATATTCATATTTTTAATTTGATAATTACATTATATAACATTTTTAACAATTCATGACTTAGAATTTTTTTTTGTGTCTGTAGTAATACCAACCCAAAAGAGCATGCAATAATGACTAATTGAGTAAGAAAATTATTTTTCACTACAAATATATATCATTCAAATAATACTAATCAATTTAAATTTTTTATAAAATTAATAAATATGATTTGAACATTATTAGATAATGAATATATAGAAGACAAATAAAGACGAAGATATCAAATAAGCTAATATCCCAAAACTAATATCAAAGGACCCTTTGGAAAGATGTTTTTGAAGACATCCAATTATAGAGATATGTTCAAAATGATTGATAGTATTATGAATTAGACAATTTGGTCCGATAATCTGGATAACAATGAATAAGGTGTCTTTTTATTTATGGAAATGGTGGATATCTTGTAAATATTATTTTTATTAAATAAACTAATTTCAATTATGAAAGGAATGTGGAAGAATATTTCAAAATTAAAAATATAATATAATTTTTTCATATATATATATCAATATAAAAAATTATAGAAATGGATTTTGGTATATTATTTCCCAATTAATTAGTTTTTGGCCATTTTAAATTATTTCATTCTTCAACATGGTATCTTATTTTTACAAAGGTGTATTATTTTTAGCATCACTAATGAATAAAAACATATTACCAAATTCAAATATTAGAATTACATATATTGAAAATGTTTAGATATTATATTATATATTGAATATAAAATTTATTTTTAATATCATTTCAAATAATGTTTCGAAACCACAATATAGAAAAATGAATATTTGGGAATAAAAAAAATTACACATACCCATTATAATTTAATAGTCATTAAATTAATATTAATATAATTTATTTTATATATTATAATAAAATATTGTTATTTATATTCTGTAGTAGTGATTAATTTAATTTATTATGAAAAAATAATATGACATATAATAACTATTTGTATAAAAATATATATTTTCACCATCAAATTATTTTTTCATAACATATAAAAATTGATAACTAATCTATTAATGATGATAAATTAATTAAGATGTATAAAACTGCAGTTTAATATATTTACTAATTCAAATATGCCACACCATGATAATTTTATTAATTAATGATGGATTATTTACAAATTTTTAACCCTTCCCTCAAATTTTGTTTCCAAATTAGTAATTTTGTTAGACACTAAATATTTTTATAATATACTCCCATGAAGGATAGTAGTAATTTTTTCATTGTCATTTTAATGAATCAATTATTTTGATAATATCATTTTTCACAGTCAGATATTGGTTTTCAAAAACCACGGTAAAAAATAATACTGATGCCAACATGTTCTGAGTGAGGTGTGTAAAATTGGCTCACATTTTGGAAAATTCATCTGATAACCATTCATTTTACATGGCTGGTAAAAATTTATTTTTACAATATGAAATTATTAAGAATATCTGTGTTTCAAATCTCTAATTATACTCTTTATTGACTTACAGAGCCAAGGAGGATCTTGGTGTGACCTACCCCCTCTCATCATGTACTAATTTTTTAATTCTATATATCTTATTTTACATGGAATCCATACATATTAAGGCTCCATAGTATTATCCCCATCATTATTAATTTTCACCTTACCCAATTTCATTATTTGTACCACATTTGTTGCTAAAACCAAGGTTGTGATAATGAAATAATTATTGGGTCTTCCATACAAATATTGTTGGTGGGTTTTTTTAATTCCATTATTACACCATTTTAATGGGTATTTCTTCAACCATTTTATTTTTTGGTCTATAATTTTGCATTCTCTACTTTTTACAGAACATCGTTGGAAGATTGAAATTATCATTCCCAATATTTTTTTAAAAAAATTCTTTCTTTGTTTTAATATGGTATTATATATAAAGTAAATTTCTAATAAAAGGAAAATTAATTTAAAAATGTGGGTTCTTGTGTATAATTATTATTTTAGATTCTGATTAGGTTTTACCAGCTTCACATTTTTGAAAAAGTGATTATATGATGTTCTTTATTTCTTGTAGTTTTCCCAAAAATGGATTCTATTCCACAAATTTATTTCATACGAAGTTTATTTTTGAGTAGAGGTAATATTTATTTTTAGGTTTATAAATATAAAAAAATAATTATTTTTTTAAGGTTTTCCATTTTGTATATGTTTAAAATTATGTTTTTCATTCCTCAAACTCCATTCCATGGGGATATACTAATTTTTGTTCCCTATGTGGAATGATTTTAAATTAAATATATATATTTTATCATTTCAATAATGATACCAAAAAATATCATGAATTAAATAATTCAATAATATAATTATATAAACAATTAATCTCACATGGTGTATCATAACCACATTAATGAAGGGTTTAGTGTCTGTATGATTATATATATTGAGATTTTATTTTAAAAACAAAAAAAAAAGATATCCAAATGATGATAATCATGTTGCTTTTGTTGAATTATTAACATAAATAACCATCTTCCTATCAAGATGAAGGAAAATATAACAAAAATTATATCTCTGAATATTTTTAATGGAATACATATCATAATAAGAACTTGAAAATAAATAGGACCTAAATAAAAAATTCACAGATAAAATACCTTAGATGATAAGCAGAAACATTGTAAGAGTGGCATAATATAGTTATGGAAGCATAAAAATGTTACATGGATAAAAACAAATATAAATAATAATATAATAAGTGATCATCATATTAAAATGCAGAATAAATTAAATATATGTTATAATCCTAAAAAATGAAATTTTAACGAAATTAAATAATGCTAAAATAATATTCATTACATTATAAAAAATGTGGAATTAATTCAAAAAATTTTCAATGACAATACCACACTAAAATACAGAACGATTCCATAGACTATATGAAAAACAATTACATCAATAACTAAAAATGTGGGAAATCTCATCATGAATATGCATATGAAATTAACCCTATTATGCGAAAACATAACAATATTATTTGATATTTACATAATCTAATACATTATTGGGAGATATTATGCCCCACCAATCATCATCAATGTATTTGGGTTCTACATTAAATCAATAATAGTAATATTTTGAACAACCCATGGAAGTATAAATGGGATTCGTAAATATCTAGTTTGAAATCCGTTACATTTTATAGAGAAGCCCTGTGAGTAAAATTTGATTCATAAAATAACCAATTGATTTAAAACAAAAACTTGAATTAAATTATTTTATATTGAGTATATAATGACCAAAAATTAAAACATTTGAAAAATATATATTGTTAAACAAGAAAAATTAATCAATTGGAGATAGATCATTTGAAAAGAGTGAAATCAGATAATTGAAAAAATCATTTGCAAAAAATGTTTTACTGTATATAGTAAATGTCATAGGTATTATTGTCTTATAAAAAATTATGTGTTTCATTAGTAAGTGATTAGAAAAATATACATGGAAATTGAATTAAATCAATTAATATTTTCCACATAAATAATGAGTGAAACTAAATAAATGTTAAATGTAGTAAATATAGTATAACTAAAAACAATATGAAATTTTATAACTCAATATAAGTATTTTGAGCATGTAAATATCATATGATGACCCTAAAATTCAATGGAAGTTTTTAGACACCCTTAATAATTGTATTATCTCCTTTGTGATGGGGATTAATCCTTTGATGGTTGGTCTTTTGAGATTTCCAAAACATTATAATGGTTTATAATTGTATTTTATGATTGGTTTGGATACATTATGGGATAAACATAATGAGTATAGTTGTGAGGGGGAGTGGGGAGAGTATTTTACCTTTTAATTTTGAAAAGGGGTGGATTTTCATTAGACAAAGTTAAATAATGGAAATTAACAATCATGGAAGGTGGATAAAATTTTAGAATTAATGAACTAGTGAAAAAATATCTATAAACACAAAAAAATTTCAACTAAAAACATTTGTTCCCATTTACATCTCGGGTCACATATTTTTAACAATTTTTTCATCAGGGAAACAAATTTTCCCTGTGTTAAATGCATTAATTACGTAATATAAATTTTTTTTATAGTACAATTCCAAAAAAATGATTCTATGTTTTCTATTAACATTTTATTAATATTTAAAATATGATATATGTTTATTATAAAATAATAAATTTATATTGTATTTAAATTTATATTATTCAAAATTAAAATTAATATATATAATGAAAAATATTATATTATGATTTTGTAAAAAAAATTGAAGTTATAAATTGATATATGAAATACAGATTTTTTTCTCGAAAAAGGATTAATATATTTCAAATTCATAATTATATAATAAAAATGTAACAACCTAGGTATTTATCTATTAATACGTTTTATTTTCTATTAATATTTATGAAGAAATTATTATTTTTAAGATAAATAGGATTTTTGTCCAATTGCATAATCGACAGACAACAATGGGTTTCTCCAAAATCTTATGTTTCTCACGATGATGAGTCACACTAACAAATAATAATATATATTATTATTTTAAATTGTGTTTAATGACTAGTCTTTGTACTAGAAGGAATGAACATAATTAACTATATCATGGATAAACATGTTTTTTAAAAGTTTTTAAATTTATCCAATAAATTTAATATTCTTAAAATGAGAATTAATCCAATTTTTATAATGAAATACTCTAATAATTTTAAATGGTCGGTTTAATGCCTTTTGATTAAGAACCATTGTTAAATCTAGTTTTTTTCACTTATATATATATAAATTGGCAAAATAAACATATTATTTTGAAGTGGGACATCAACATTTACTTTGGGTATATTTTTGGTATTTTTCTAATAATGTTCATTCTTTAATGAATAATGAAAAAATGCATTTTAATTCAAAAACTGCCTTTTCATCTGAATTATTTATATGGTTAGATTACATTTTTAATTGGATTTAAAGTTTTATTAGATTATTTTTTTACCATTTAATCAAAAATTGGTCATTGAAAATAATTTCACATTTTAATTAGATATAAACACATGTCATTCTTTTGATAGTTATTATTTCTTAAAAACACGCTTTTGGGTATTTGACAACATGAATTAATTTTAAATTAATTTCGACGTCTTTTGTGCTTTGAATTTCGAAATATTTATTCAATATTTCGAATTAAGAGGTCTAAATTTTCTAAATATGTACCTTATGATTTTTAGAAATAATGAATAATAATGTTAGTAAATATTAAAATTTTCATGGTTAAAGAGTAAATTTGGTATATAATGGTAAATAATAACATTATAATAACATTAAATAACCCTAACACATTTATTAACCTTATTTGATGATATATTACCGACCATGGTCATTCTTGGGTTGATTTTAGGACCCTTGGGAGCTACTTGGATGTGAAAATTACATTTATTTACTTTAAATTTGAAGTTATGAAAAATATAACCTAACCATGTATCTTTTTGTAAAAAAAATTATATGCAGTTATATAAGTTATATCATTGACTATAAATAGTTATTAGAAATATAAAAATATTTCTCTATATAATGGTATTTTATTTCTAATTTTTATACACGAAAAAATGAATATATATATATGACACAATGATGATGTAGTGGTTACCTTATTAATTAATCTTTTATATAAGTGAGATTATAAAAATTAATTTAAATTTATTTTGAAACAGTTTTTTCCATCCACATATTTTATAGAATATTAAGAATTTTTATAATTTAAAAAATAAATGTTTTCCAAAATAATAATGTTTTTATGGATTATTGAAAAGCCCTGATATAAATACTATAAAAATTGACATAAATGAGTTTTTAAATCAATTAATATTTTATTAAATTATATCATTGTCCTTAAATTTAAGATTCATCCAAATGACATATATGTTGTCACAAATGTCATTAATGGTCCATTTTTGGTCTCTTGTTATTTTATAGTAACTATGGTAACCATATATAATGAATATACAAGAAGAATCGTAAAAGGTAAATATGTTTACTAAGGGTCAAAGTGAGAAGATAAGGTCAATTTTGTGTACTAAACATGTCTAAAACCCTTTGGATAAAGATATTTTGACCCTGAATGATCTTATCTTTGAACTATATCACTTTGGTGTTATTAGAAATAGAAAATAATTTAATAATAAAATAATAAGTTCAATCTTTCCTAATGTACCCCTCCTTCCTCTTATAAAAGGAATCCACATCTACCCCTTAATCACACCTATCAATCCCCTTAGCTCATCCAACCTCTTCCCGAATATGTTCCCAATAGCCCTCTCTTTCACACAAATGTGTTATCTTGGGCAGAAGGCAATTCAAGAAATCCTTTTTGCATAAATCTAATGGAATTACACGATTTGAAGAAATTAAAGAATGAATGAGTCAAGTAGGACAGAAGGTAATGGAATTCATCTCAAAATCGTTTTATTGAGGCATATTTTGATAATGTACACCTCCTTCATTTACATGTTTAATAATAAAACCCTTTTAATTTTACCTTCATTCAAAGGGAATATTTATTCTATGAAGCATTTTACTAAACAAAAAAATAATGTTTTTAACATATGCAATGACAATGTCCTCTATGCCGCCAAAACCATTATTTGATATTTGGATTCCCCTATACGCCTTAACAATTATAAATGGAAAATAAATCCCCCTTTTCTATTTTTTTGTTTTGGTATTGAAAATGGTTTTTGAAATGTATTGTGTTTTTCAATATGTTGATATGATTTCTTGTGATTTCAAATGAAATGTTATTAGTGAAATATTAAAATTTGAAATATTATATGTTTTATGATTATATAATGGTATATGGACATTTGGATGGTGGTTACATGATAAAATAATGATGGGTGGTTACGTGATAAACTAAATGATGGGTGGTTCCCTGATAAACCAAGGATGGGTGGTTACATTATAATAACCAATTCACTGGGTATGGAAGTTGGCCGTATGGCTATTCCATTTAGTTATATGTATGGATGTCGACCAAATGTTTATTTCATTTTTGTTTGTTTATGTCCCAAGTCACCTTTATAAGATATATGATGCTTTTTATGGGCATTATGAAAATATTCTATTTACAAAAAGGGTATGGAATGAGCTTAAATTCAGTGAGATATGTTTAGTACTTCTCAAAGGTGAAACATATTACTTTATCAAAATTTATTAATGATTTTCATGTTATCCCAAGACTAATAGTTTAATTTATTTATGTATCCCTTACTACGATTTTTATGCTGATCCCACGTTTTTGAAATGTTTTTCATATGGTATAAGGAAGGATAAGAGAACTGATGAACTCAATAAAATTTATATGAATAAAATAATTATTATTTTATTTTGAGATATTTTATTTTATGAAAAAAAGATACTGGGTAGAAGTGTCTACATGTAATATCAAATTTTTTAGGTATATGTTATGACCTTATTCTCTAAATCTCTAAAGATGAAAATGTAATCATTATAAATTATTAACATAATTCAATAATTATTTAATGTTTAAGGCAGGTCTCTTATAGTTGGTATCAGATGTCAGTTTAGACAACATTAAGAGTTATGATATTTTTAAAAAAATATCCATAAATTCTTTTTTACATTATTGTAATATTGAAATGATTAAGCATTTGAAGATTACCATATTTCTTCTACTAAGATATTTCTTTTTTACGAATGGTTTATTTTACTGGAAACAAGGAAACTATGATGGGACTACGTCAAAAGGAAAACAACCTTCAAAATAAAAAACCTAAGATGGACAGAATCAGAACACAATAGTTTGATGCATTGATGGTATAGTTGACTCTAGAAATAAATGGTGGTGGTATATATAAATGAGATCAGCCAGATCAACCACAGAGGAACATGTTAGTAATAGAGCATTTCATGAGGCAACACCCCCATCATTCATTAGAGAAACAGACCTTTTGTTAGCTGGAAGGTGGATTAATAAACTGTAAAAGATTTTTGATGTCATGTGGTGTTCAGAACAAAAAAAGGTAAGTCTTGCTGTTTACCATTTTGAAAGTGAAGCTGATCAGTGCTGGTCGATGGTTAAAAATATCAAGGATAGTGAAGATATTGAAGGTCTTGATAGGGAATAATTCAAAGGTATCAATCTTGAGAAATATTTTCCTAGGCTGGTTAGACTTAGGATGGAAATGAAATTCTTGGATTTGAGGTAGGAGGATGACTCACTGGCCTCTGTTGAAGAAAAATTCACTCGACTGGAAAGGTATGCTCCTAATTTCATATGATATCTTTATAGTAAAATAAATTATTTTTATTCAGGATTATAGAAAAATTTATTGAGGGTATTTATCTTCTCATGAGTTTTAAAGTAATGAAAAAACATGTTCGATGTGCGGGGAAGGGTGAATTGGAGTTTCCCATGAGTAGGTGTTCTTTGAAAAAAAATTAGAAGAAGATGTTTATGTGGTAGACGAAATGGATGAAATCATCAAAACATTCTGATGGTAAGAATCTTATGTTTATATTTTGTGAAAAATGTTGAAAAAAGCACACTATGGATTCCATTTTGAATTCTAGTAAGCACTACAGATGTGGTAAAATTGGACAGAGGGCTCGTAATTTCACTGAAAATGATCAGGGTAATGGCATAAAAAAATATGATTTACGGTCAGTAAAATGTTTTAAGTGTAATGAAATGTGTCATTATGAAAATGAGTTTCCAAAAAAGAACTCACATGATGGAATAAAACCAGACTAAAAGTATAAAGGTGTGGGGAAATCCTTTTAGAATGATTTTGTATATGTTGGGCTATCAAATGATGTAATATCAGGTACGTTGTTTGTTTATTTATACTTTTCCAATGCTTTTCTTTATTCAGGGTCGACACATTCTTTCATTTCTGAGAAATTTTCTAGTAAATTGTGAATCCCGTCACTATATATAAATCATGAAACTGTGGTAAAAAGACATAGTGGAAATGTCACTACTAGAAAAATAGGTATTTGCGATGGGTCATTTGCGATGGGATCCCGTCTCAAATGGCTTGTTGCGACGGGGGCCCGTCACAAATGACACGTTGCTGAAAACGGTGTCGCAATAACAATTTTTTGCGACGGGCCCTCGCTAAAGCCGTTTTCCACGACGGGGAGAATCCCCGTCGCAACTAGTACTCCGTATATTTGTAAAAACCTATTTGCGAGGGGCCCTATCGCAAATACCTGTTGCGACGGGACCCATCGCAAATAGTTGTTGCGACGGGTCCCGTCGCAAAAACTTTTTTTAAAAAAATAAAAAAATAATAATACTATTTGCGACGGGAATAGTATCCCGTCGCAAATACTATAATAAAATAAAAAAAATAAATTGTTAATAAATTATTTTAATTAATATAATAATAATCCAATTATAATTCAACAAATAAAAAATAATAAAATATTAATAAATGATTTTAATTAGTATAATAATAGAATTTTAATTCACAAATAAAAATAATAAATTATTTTAATTAATATAATAATAATAGAATTATAATTCAAAAATAAAAAATAATAGAATATTAATAAATATTTTATAATGAGACGGAAACTATGAATAGAAAAAAAAATCATATTTTGATTTCACAAATTTTATAACATAAATAAAAACTCTAATCTGAAGGGGGGGGGGGAGGGGGGATCTGTAGATGGTGGTGGAGGAAACTCCATCCCTAAAGCATGAGTGAGTAGGTGCATGTACTCCATCTGCTCCTAATTATTACTAATTAATACTAATTATTGGTAATTATTGGTAATTGTTACTAATTATTGGTAATTATTATTAATTATTACTAATTGTTACTAATTATTACTAATTATTACTAATAATTACTAATTATTACAAATTATTGGTAATAATTTCTAATTATTACTAATTATTACTATTTATTGGTAATTATTCCTAATTATTGGTATGTATTACTAATTATTGTTAAGTATTACTAATTATTGGTAATTATTACTAATTATTGGTAATTATTATTAATTATTACTAATTACTACTAATTATTTTTAATTATTACTAATTATTGGTAATTATTACTAATTATTGGTAATTATTACTAATTATTACTAATTACTACTAATTATTACTAATTATTCGTAATTATTACTAATTATTACGAATTATTACTAATTATTGGTAATTATTACTAATTATTACTAATTATTGGTAATTATTACTAATTATTACTAATTATTGGTAATCATTACTAATTATTACTAATTATTGGTAATTATTGGTAATTATTACTAATTATTGGTAATTATTGGTAATTATTACTAATTATTGGTAATTATTACTAATTATTGGTAATTATTACTAATTATTACTAATTATTGGTAATAATTGGTAATAATTGGTAATTATTACTAATTATTACTAATTATCGGTAATTTTTGTAATTATTACTAATTATTGGTAATTAATACTAATTATTGGAAATTATTGGTAATTATTACTAATTATAGGTAATTATTACTAATTATTTGTAAGTATTACTAATTATTGTTAAGTATTACTAATTATTGGTAATTATTACTAATTATTGGAAATTATTTCTAATTATTACTAATTATTACTAATTATAGTTAATTATTACTAATTATTGGTAATTATTACTAATTATTGGTAATTATTACTAATTATTACTAATTATTACTAATTATTACTAATTATTGGTAATTATTACTAATTATTACTAATTATTGGTAATTATTACTAATTATTACTAATTATTGGTAATCATTACTAATTATTACTAATTATTGGTAATTATTGGTAATTATTACTAATTATTGGTAATTATTGGTAATTATTACTAATTATTGGTAATTATTACTAATTATTGGTAATTATTACTAATTATTGTTAATTATTACTAATTATTGTAATTATTACTAATTATTGGTAATTATTACTAATTATTACTAATTATTACTAATTATTACTAATTATTGGTAATTATTACTAATTATTACTAATTATTTCTAATTATTGGTAATTATTGGTAATTATTGGTAATTATTGGTAATTATTGGTAATTATTGGTAATTATTGGTAATTATTACTAATTATTGGTAATTATTACTAATTATTGGTAATTATTACTAATTATTGGTAATTATTACTAATTATTACTAATTATTACTAATTATTGGTAATTATTGCTAATTATTACTAATTATTACTAACTGTTGGTAATTATTGGTAATTATTGGTAATTATTTGTAATTATTGGTAATTATTGGTAATTATTGGTAATTATTACTAATTAATGGTAATTATTACTAATTATTGGTAATTATTACTAATTATTGGTAATTATTACTAATTATTGGTGATTATTACTAATTATTACTAATTATTGGTAATTATTACTAATTATTACTAATTATTGGTAATTATTACTAATTATTACTAATTATTACTAATTATTGGTAATTATTACTAATTATTATTAATTATTACTAATTATTACTAATTATTACTAATTATTACTAATTATTACTAATTATTGGTAATTATTACTAATTATTACTAATTATTGGTAATTATTGGTAATTATTACTAATTATTACTAATTATTGGTAATTATTACTAATTATTACTAATTATTACTAATTATTACTAATTATTACTAATTATTGGTAATTATTACTAATTATTACTAATTATTGGTAATTATTGTTAATTATTACTAATTATTGGCAATTATTACTAATTATTGGTAATTATTGGTAATTATTACTAATTATTGGTAATTATTACTAATTATTGTTAATTATTACTAAATATTGGTAATTATTACTAATTATTGTTAATTTTTACTAATTATTACTAATTATTACTAATTATTACTAATTATTTGTAATTATTGGTAATTATTACTAATTATTACTAATTATTACTAATTATTACTAATTATTGGTAATTATTGGTAATTATTACGAATTATTACTAATTATTACTAGTTATTGGTAATTATTGGTAATTAATAGTAATTATTGGTAATTATTACTAATTATTGGTAAGTATTACTAATTATTGTTAAGTATTACTAATTATTGGTAATTATTACTAATTATTGGTAATTATTTCTAATTATTACTAATTATTACTAATTATTACTAATTATTTCTAATTATTGTTAATTATTACTAATTATTGGTAATTATTACTAATTATTACTAATTATTACTAATTATTACGAATTATTGGTAATTATTACTAATTATTACTAATTATTGGTAATTATTACTAATTATTACTAATTATTAGTAATTATTGGTAATTATTAATAATTATTGGTAATTATTGGTAATTATTACTAATTATTGGTAATTATTACTAATTATTGTTAATTATTACTAATTATTGGTAATTATTACTAATTATTACTAATTATTACTAATTATTACTAATTATTTGTAATTATTACTAATTAATTGTAATTATTAATAATTATTGGTAATTATTGGTAATTATTGGTAATTATTGGTAATTATTGGTAATTATTGGTAATTATTGGTAATTATTGGTAATTATTACCAATTATTGGTAATTATTACTAATTATTGGTAATTATTACAAATTATTGGTAATTATTACTAATTATTGGTAATTACCGGTAATTATTGGTAATTATTGGTAATTATTACTAATTATTGGTAATTATTACGAATTATTACTAATTATTGCGAATTATTACTAATTATTACTAATTATTACGAATTATTACTAATTATTACTAATTATTACTAATTATTACTAATTATTACTAATTATTCCTAATTATTGGTAATTATTGGTAATTATTGGTAATTATTCCTAATTATTACTAATTAGTGGTAATTATTAGTAATTATTACTAATTATTACTAATTATTGATAATTTTTAATAATTATTACTAATTATTGGTAATTATTACGAATTATTGGTAAGTATTACTAATTATTGGTAAGTATTACTAATTATTGGTAATTATTACTAATTATTGGTAATTATTACTAATTATTGGTAATTATTACTAATTATTAATAATTATTCCTAATTATTGATAATTATTGGTAATTGTTCCTAATTATGAGTAATTAAATGAATAATTACCAATAATTAGAAATAATTACCAATAATTAGGAATAAAAAATTATTAGTATATTTTATTATTAATATTAAAATAATATAATTTTCTTATTTATATACAATTCTCCTTTCATCTGTGTGTTTTCTATCTCTATATACAAATAATACATGTGGGGACAGCAAACACACAGATGAAAGGAGAATTGTATATATATAAAAAATTATATTATTTTAATATTAATAACAAAATATACTAATAATATAATAATGTTATTATTCCTAATTATTGGTATTTATTACTAATTATTAAGTAATAAAACAATGTAAACATAATTAAATTACAACTAATTAAGAATAATTGAAACTAATAAAACATTAAAAATAAATATTAAATTAAAATGAATATAAATACCTTGAAAATTGATCTGAGGTTTATCTCTGATCGTTCTTCAAAACTTCAATATCAACTCCGGAGAAAAAAATTAAACTTGAGAAAAACTGAACTTTAGAAATAAAATTTTGAGAGAAGAAGAAGATGGAGTTTGAGAATGATTTGAAAAAAATGGATGGGGGTATTTATAGGTTAGATTATTTGTGACGAGCCCATTTGCGACGGGTACCATCGCAAATACCTTAGCCATCATTTATTACGTTCAACGGTTAAATAGTTATTTGCGACGGGTCCCGTCGCAAATAACCACCTACCGACATACTATTTGCGACGGAGGAATATTCCCGTCGCAAATACCTTTTACCGCTGCCGGTTATTTGCGACGGGAATATTCCCCCGTCGCAAATATGAGGGAATATTCATATAATAGTATCAGTTTATGTGTTAAATTTTATTGGGTGAAGTGAGTGTTATTTCTAATTCATGCTTTCTTATAAAATAACAGTCAATTTCCAGAGTATTATCTTGATTTATCCGATTATACTCCCATCTTGTTGGGCGGTAAGCACATTTCAACACACGATTATAATTAAATTTTTTTCTCCTCTTTCCATAAATTGAGAAACCATAATTGTTGAAAAATATATATTTATTTTTAAACTATTAATCATATAATGTGAAAATAATGAAAGTTAATTGGGAAAATTATAAATTAATAATATTCATTAATACATGAATTTATAGGTTTCATTATATTTCATCCATGATCTATTTCCAATGAAATTTTTTTTATTATATTTTTTATCCAATTCATAGTGGTTTCTACAAATGTATATGAAATTAAAAAATCATATCCCCTAAGAGTGTAAAAACCAATTTCGAATAAGGCCACTTTGTGGTATAATAGGTGAAAATCAAGCCAAGGTAAATATTCCCTTTAGGGGTTATTACCCATAGGTATAACTTTGTGAGATCAACATCAACTTGTATTATCTATAAATAGATTTGGTTTATTGGAAACCACAAAATCTATATGTTAACAAAATATATTGATGTTTTACACTTTTAATTCCTATTATTAAGTAATTTATTAAGGCTTTTTAATCCAAATTCCAAAAAGAAAATAGAATTTTATCTGTTTGAAACTATTACAACAAATATTTTATTACACCATAAATCCTTATATATTACAATAGGGATCAAATAATATAATTCTAGAAGATAATGCGTCCTAATTTATTTTGGATATTTGGTATATAGTATAATAACAAGAACCATGGTTACAAAAACATTATTTAAGATAATTGGAAATACATTTAATTTTTCATTTCTCTTCAAAAATTATATTGGATAACCTTGTGAAGTGCATACGATATGGTGACTTCTAATGCCCTGTATAGAAATTGTGGAGGAAGATCAAAAGGTAAAGCACTGTAGGTTAGTCAAGTTGGGTATGAAGGTAAATTAATAGGGGTACAATTATAAACATGAACATAAAATCATGTATAATTTGATGAAATAAATGAGTCAGGGGATTGTGGAAACAATATAAAACATGATTTCATAAATATTTGTCATGTATAAATAATGAGTAATTATAACATAATTTTCTTATGATAATATCCCATGACCCAAACATGATATCTCATGAGATAAAAAATTTCCCAATGTGTTAGTGGGTTGTATAATTTTGGTCCCACCCATAAAATTCACATCATGTACAATATTATGTGATCCAAACATATCATACAATATAAGTATGTATTTTATCACCCTCAATCCGACTATTATGTTGTGTGAGTTATATAAATGGAAGTCTAAATGAATGAATGATAAGTACATCTAGGCCTATACCAATTAATAGAAATGGGGATGTGTATTTAGTGCATTATTTTTTGACATTGGATATTATAAGATAAAACATAATACATAATATTTGTGCATAACGATTCATGGATGTGATCAATTAGAGTTAAATGTTTATATCATCACATTCAAATCATAATAATATTAACAAGGATTGTTAAAGAAATATCTCAATTTTAACAACATGAAATCAAAAGGTATATAATAAATAAAGATCATTAAAATAGAGGAGGAGAGTATACATTTCTAGGATTGGGAGGATATAAATGTTGGGGGGGATTTTGGATAATTAGAAAACCCTTAGATGTATCTCGATAGGTAATGATATAATAACATGAATCTCAATGGGTTTTTATTTAAGAATAATGTGAGGTGGGTGGATTTTATCAGATAATGAGAGGGGAACTCATTATGAAATTATTAACATTGGGTTTTGATCCAATATGATATAATAATCAATACTAAAACCCATGACAGGGTTTAATCCCATGGTTTATAAAGTTGATAAATGGTTTAATTATTTAATATTTCTCGAATCCTAACCCATTTTAATAATACCCATAGGGATGTTGAATTGACTCATGCTCATAAAGAGAAAATATTAAAACCTAAAAGTATAAAATGGTTTTTTTAGGATTCAATATGTGTTAAAAAAATTAATAAAATAAACATAGGAAAACATTATTTTAATAGGGAAAAAATTTATACATTTATACTCCTTATACTATTTTTACAACACTTTTGTGATGTGATGATGTCATTATACATACTATATATTTAAAACATATGTATGTTTTACCTAGTGCCTCAAACATCCTAAAAAATTATGAATAATTTATTATTTCCTAATTTAGATGAGGTTATTTCATAAATATTATTTACTTTTACAAAATATTTCTCAAAATATTAGAAGTAACACATTTTATTTAAAATTCCTTATTTATGGGAAAATATGTGGTTTTTTTGCCTATAATAGTTTTTAAACCATTTAAAAGTAACCCATGAATTCCAGAAATCAAAATATCTTTTATATTTGAAAAAAATTTAAACAAACATTTTATTAAATTAATATCTAGTGAAAATTTTCAATATATCATCAAAATGTATATCAGGGATGAAACTTTATATATACACAAAATATATATTTTTTCATCATATCAAGAATTTATTTTTTATCAAACTCATTATTTAATTATTTATAAGGTAATAATTAATATTATTAAAATTATAATTATCTTATTACAAATAAATATTTACAAATTCAAAATGTTATGGTCTAGGTACATAACCCCTTATTACACTTGTTCATTTTCTAGGGGTATGGTGTGTGATGGTTACACATTCATGGTGTGGATTGAAAAACTTGGTTTGTGATGAAATCTTGATAAGAACGAGCTTCCTCTAGAAATATTTTCTACCATTTTATCATTGTTGAATATTATCTTGGGCTTGGTTAATGGAAAATAAAAGTGATTCTATCCCCTTAAGATGCTCCCATAAATGGTCTACATAGGGTATGATCATACTCGTCAAGTCCATCAATTTTTTTTCTATTGTAATTGGAATTTATAATAACCATTATTATATTGTAATGGTAGTTTCCACTATACATTGAAAATATTACCAATGATTACAACTCGTATTGGTGGTTTAAATCTGACCAAATATATCTGATTACATTTTAAAATATGTAGTGTAGTTTATGTGTTTTCCATAACATATTTTTAATGAGGAATTAATTCATTAGAAAAGTTTATTTAGTTTTAAAAAAATTATTTCATTTTAGTATAAAAAATATATATTAAAAGAAGTTCATAACATTAAACATGAATAAATTGATAAAATATGGAATAAAAAACTATTGAACAATACATTCTCTTTGTTGGGAACACATTGATATCATGTGTAATAAATGTATGTTTATTATAAATCTATATCATGGAAATATTTATATTTAACATACAATGTACCAGTGTCATAGCTTTTATTGATACAAATATAGTAATGGTAGTTTTTAAAAAGACATATATTCTCATAACTATTCGATATTAAACAAATGATCCATTCAGTGAATTATGGTCCTTACACCATGGTTAGAAACTTTTCATCGTAGGAATGTTAATTTTTTTGGTCCTGCAATTGATATATTTCTTTATTAAGAAGCTCAATTCTTTGAGCTTATGTTTATGATTTTTGTGGAAGTAATGAAATCATGTTTTTGTAAATGATAACTCCATAAAAATTACTTATTCCTTTAGTGAAGAAAAATATGTATATAACCACTTCCAAAAAATTAAAACATCTTATATTCATATTTTTAATTTGATAATTCCATTGTATAACATTGTTTTAACAATTCATGACTTAGAATTTTTTTTGTGTCTGTAGTAATACCAACCCAAAAGAGCATGCAATAATTACTAATTGAGTCAGAAAATTATTTTTCATTACAAATATATATCATTCAAATAATACTAATCAATTAATTTTTTTTATAAAATTAATAAATATGATTTGAACATTATTAGATAATGAATATATAGATGACAAATAAAGAAGAAGATATCAAATAAGCTAATATCCCAAAACTAATATCAAAGGACCCTTTGGAAAGATGTTTTTGAAGACATCCAATTATAGAGATATGTTCAAAATGATTGATAGTATTATGAATTAGACAATTTGGTCCGATAATCTGGATAACAATGAATAAGGTGTCATTTTATTTGTGGTAATGGTGGATATCTTGTAAATATTATTTTTATTAAATAAACTAATTTCAATTATGAAAGGAATGTGGAAAAATATTTCCAAATTAAAAATATAATATAATTTTTTCATATATATATATGAATATAAAAAATTATAGAAATGGATTTTGGTATATTATTTCCTAATTAATTAGTTTTTGGCCATTATAAATTATTTCATTCTTCAACATGGTATCTAATTTTTACATAGGTGTATTATTTTTAGCATCACTAATGAATAAAAACATATTACCAAATTCAAATATTAGAATTACATATATTGAAATTGTTTAGATAATATATTTTATATTGAATATAAAATTTCATTTTAATATCATTTCAAATAATGTTTCGAAACCACAATATAGAAAAATGAATATTTGGGAATAAAAAAATTACACATACCCATTATAATTTAATAGTCATTAAATTAATATTAATATAATTTATTTTATATATTATAATAAAATATTGTTATTTATATTCTCTAGTAGTGATTAATTTAATTTATTATGAAAAAATAATAATGACATAAAATAACTATTTGTATAAAAATATATATTTTCACCATCAAATTATTTTTTCATAACATATAAAAATTGATAATTATTCTATTAATGATGATAAATTAATTGAGATGTATAAAACTGCATTTTAATATATTTACTAATTCAAATATGTCACACCATGATAATTTTATTAATTAATGATGGATTATTTACAAATTTTAAATCCTTCCCTCAAATTTTGTGCCCAAATTAGTAATTTTATTAGACACTAAATATTTTTATAATATACTCCCATGAAGGATAGTAGTAGTTTTTTCATTGTCATTTTAATGAATCAATTATTTTGATAATATCATTTTTCACAGTCAGATATTGGTTTTCAAAAACCATGGTACAAAATCATACTAATGCCAACATGTTCTGAGTGAGGGGTGTAAAATTGGCTCACATTTTGGAAAATTCATCTGACAACCATTCATTTTACATGGCTGGTAAAAATTTATTTTTACAATATGAAATTATTAAGAATATCTGTGTTTCAAATCTCTAATTAAACTCTTTATTGAGTTACAGAGCCAAGCATGATCTTGGTGTGACCTACCCCCTCTCATCATCTACTAATTTTTTAATTCTATCTATCTTATTTTACGTGGAATACATACATATTAGGGCTTCATAGTATTATCCCCATCATTATTAATTTTCACCTTACCCAATTTCATTATTTGTACCACATTTGTTGCTAAAACCAAGGTTGTGATAATGAAATAATTATTGGGTCTTCCATACAACTATTGTTGGTGGGTTTCTTTAATTCCATTATTACACCATTTTAATGGGTATTTCTTCATCCATTTTATTTTTTGGTCTATAATTTTGTGTTCTCTACTTTTTAAAGAACACCGTTGGAAGATTGAAATTATCATTCCCAATATTTTTTTTAAAAAATTCTTTTTTTTGTTTTAATAATGTATTATATATAAAGTAAATTTCTATTAAAAGGAAAATTAATTTAAAAATGTGGGTTCTTGTGTATAATTATTATTTTAGATTCTGATTAGGTTTTACCAGCTTAACATTTTTGAAAAAGTGATTATATGATGTTCTTTATTTCATGTAGTTTTCACAAAAATGGCTTCTATTCCACAGCTTTATTTCATACGGAGATTATTTTTGAGTGGAGGTAAGATTTATTTTTAGGTTTATAAATATAAAAAAATAATTATTTTTTCAAGGTTTTCCATTTTGTATATGTTTAAAATTATGTTTTTCATTCCTCAAACTCCATTCCATGGGGATCTACTAATTTTTGTTCCCTATGTGGAATGATTTTAAATTAAATATATATATTTTATCATTTCAATAATTATACAAAAAAATATCATGAATTAAATAATTCAATAATATAATTATATAAACAATTAATCTCACATGGTGTATCATAACCACATTAATGAAGGGTTTAGTGTCTGTATGATTATATATATTGAGATTTTATATTAAAAAAAAGATATCCAAATGATGATAATCATGATGCTTTTGTTGAATTATTAACATAAGTAACCATCTTCATATCAAGATGAAGGAAAATATAACAAAAATTATATCTCTGAATATTTTTAATGGAATACATATCATAATAAGAACTTGAAAATAAATAGGACCTAAAGAAAAAATTCACAGATAAAATACCTTAGATGATAGGCAGAAACATTGTAAGAGTGGCATATTATAGTTATGGAAGCATAAAAATGTTACATGGATAAAAACAAATATAAATAATAATATAATAAGTGATCATCATATTAAAATGCAGAATAAATTAAATATAAGTTATAATCCCAAAAAAAATGAAATTTTAACGAAATTAAATAATGCTAAAATAATATTCATTGCATTATAAAAAATGTGGAATTAATTCACTAATTTTTCAATGACAATACCACACTAAAATACAGAACTATTCCATAGACTGTATGAAAAATAATTACATCAATAACTAAAAATGTGGGAAATCCCATCATGAATACGCATATGAAATTAACCCTATTATGCCAAAACATAACAATATTATTTGATATTTAAATAATCTAATACATTATTGGGAGATATTATGCCCCACCAATCATCATCAATGTATTTGGGTTCCACATTAAATCAATAATAGTAATATTTTGAAAAACCCATGGAAGTATAAATGGGATTCCTAAATATCTAGTTTGAAATCCGTTACATTTTATAGAGAAGCCCTGTGAGTAAAATTTGATTCATAAAATAACCAATTGATTTAAAACAAAAACTTGAATTAAATTATTTTATATTGAGTATATAATAACCAAAAATTAAAACATTTGAAAAAATATATGGTTAAACAATAAAAATTAATCAATTGGAGATAGATCATTTGAAAAGAGTGAAATTAGATAATTGAAAAAATCTTTTGCAAAAAATGTTTTACTGTATATAGTAAATGTCATAGGTATGATTGTGTTAAAAAAATTATGTGTTTCATTAATAAGTTATTAGAAAAATATTCATGGAAATTGAATTAAATCAATTAATATTTTCCACATAAATAATGAGTGAAAATAAATAAATGTTAAATGTAGTAAATATAGTATAACTAAAAACAATATGAAATTTTATAACTCAATATAAGTAGTTTGAGCTTGTAAATATCATATGATGACCCTCAAATTCAATGGAAGTGTTTAGACACCCTTAATAATTGTATTATCTCCTTTGTGATGGGGATTAATCCTTCGATGGTTGGACTTTTGAGATGTCCAAAACATTATAATGGTTTATAATTGTATTTTATGATTGGTTTGGATACATTATGGGATAAAAATAATGAGTATAGTTGTGAGGGGGAGTGGGGAGAGTAGTTTACCTTTTAATTTTGAAAAGGGGTGGATTTTTATTAGACAAAGTTAAATAATGGAAATTAACAATCATGGAAGGTGGATAAAATTTTAGAATTAATGAACTAGAGAAACAAATATCTATAAACACAAAAAAATGTCAACTAAAAACATTTTTTCCCATTTACATCTAGGGTCACATATTTTTAACAATTTCTTCATCAGGGAATGAAATTTTCCCTGTGTTAAATGCCTTAATTACGTAATATAAAATTTTATTTATAGTACAATTCCAAAAAAATGATTCTATGTTTTCTATTAACATTTTATTAAAATTTAAAACATGATATATGTTTATTATAAAATAATAAATTTATATTTTATTTAAAATTATATTATTCAAAATTAAAATTAATATATATAATGAAAAATATTATATTATGATTTTTTTAAAAAAATTGATGTTATAAATTGATATATGAAATACATATTTTTTTCTCAAAAAAGGATTCATATATTTCAAATTCATACTTATATAATAATAATTTAACAACTTAGGTATTTATATATTAATAATTTTTATTTTCTATTAATATTTATGAAGAAGTTATTATTTTTAAGATAAATAGGATTTTTGTCCAATTGCATAATCGACAGACAACAATGGGTTTCTCCAAAATCTTATGTTTCTCACGATGCTGAGTCATACTAACAAATAATAATATATATTATTATTTTAAATTGTAGTTAAGGACTAGTCTTTGTACTAGAAGGAATGAACATAATTAACAATATCATGGATAAACATGTTTTTTAAAAGTTTTTAAATTTATCCAATAAATTTAATATTCTTAAAATGAGAATTAATCCAATTTTTAGAATGAAATACTCTAATAATTTTAAAAGGTTGGTTTAATGCCTTTTGATTAAGAACCATTTATAAATCTAGTTTTTTTCACTTATATATATATATAAATTGACAAAATAAACATATTATTTTTAAGTGGGACATCAACATTTACTTTGGGTATATTTTTGGTATTTTTCTAATAATGTTCATTCTTTAATGAATAATGAAAAAACGCTTTTTAATTCAAAAATTGCCTTTTCATCTGAATTATTTATATGGTTAGATTACATTTTTAATTGGATTTAACGTTTTATTAGATTATTTTTTACCATTTAATCAAAAATTGGTCATTGAAAATAATTTCACATTTTAATTAGACATAAACACATGTCATTCTTTTGATAGTTATTATTTTTTAAAAACACGCTTTTAGGTATTTGACAACATGAATTAATTTTAAATTAATTTCGACGTCTTTTGTGCTTTGAATTTGGAAATATATATTCAATATTTGGAATTAAGAGGTCTAAATTTTCTAAATAGGTACCTTATGATTTTTAGAAATAATGAATAATAATGTCAGTAAATATTAAAATTTTCATGGTTAAAGAGTAAATTTGGTATATAATGGTAAATAATAACATTATAAAAACATTAAATAACCCTAACACATTTATTAACCTTATTTGACGATATATTACCGACCATGGTCATACTTGGGTTGATTTTAGGACCCTTGGGAGCTACTTGGGTGTGAAAATGACATTTAATTACTTTAAATTTAAAGTTATGAAAAATATAACCTAACCATGTATCTTTTTGTAAAAAAAATTATATGCAGTTATATAAGTTATATCATTGACTATAAATAGTTATTAGAAATATAAAAATATTTCTCTACATAATGGTATTTTTTTTATAATTTTTATACATGAAAAAATGAATATATATATATATATGACACAATGATGATGTAGTGGTTACCTTATTAATGAATCTTTTACATAAGTGAGATTATAAAAATTAATTTAAATTTATTTTGAAACATTTTTTTCCATCCACATATTTTATAGATTATTATGAATTTTTATAATTTAAAAAATAAAGGTTTTCTAAAATAATAACGTTTTTATGGATTATTGAAAAGCCCTGATATAAATACTATATAAATTGACATAAATGAGTTTTAAATCAATTAATATTTTATTAAATTATATCATTGTCCTAAAATTTAAGATTCATCCAAATGACATATATGTTGTCATAAATGTCATTAATGATCCATTTTTGGTCTCTTGTTATTTTATAGTAACTATGGTAACCATATATAATGAATATACAAGAAGAATCGTAAAAGGTAAATATGTTTACTAAGGGTTAAAGTGAGAAGATAAGGTCAATTTTGTGTACTAAACATGTCTAAAACCCTTTGGATAAAGATATTCCGACCCCTAATCATCTTATCTTCGAACTATATCACTTTGGTGTTATTAGAAATAGAAAATAACTTAATAATAAAATAATAATTTCAATCTTTCCTAATGTACCCCTCCTTCCTCTTATAAAAGGAATCCACATCTACCCCTTAATCACACCTATCAATCCCCTTGTCTCATCCAACCTCTTCCCGAATAAGTTCCCAATAGCCCTCTCTTTCACACAAATGTGTTATCTTGGGCAGAAGGCAATTCAAGAAATCCTTTTTGCATAAATCTAATGGAATTACACAATTTGAAGAAATTAAAGAATGAATGAGTCAAGTAAGACAGAAGGTAAATGAATTCATCTCAAAATCCTTTTATTGAGGCATATTTTGATAATGTACACCTCCTTCATTTACATGTTTTATTATAAAACCCTTTTAATTTTACCTTCATTCAAAGGGAATCTTTTTTCTATGAAGCATTTTACTAAACAAAAAAATAATGTTTTTAACGTATGCAATGACAATGTCCTCTATGCCGCCAAAACCATTATTTGATATTTGGATTCCCCTATACGCCTTAACAATTATAAATGGAAAATAAATCCCCTGTTTTTATATTTTTTGTTTTGGTATTGAAAATGGTTTTTGAAATGTATTGTGTTTTTCAATATGTTGATATGATATCTTGTGATTTCAAATGAAATGTTATTAGTGAAATATTAATATTTGAAATATTATTTGTTTTATGATTATATAATGGTACATGGACATTTGGATGGCGGTTACATGATAAAATAATGATGGGTGGTTACGTGATAAACTAAATGATGGGTGGTTCCCTGATAAATCAAGGATGGGTGGTTACATTATAATAACCAATTCATTGGGTATGGAAGTTGGCCGTATGGCCATTCCATTTAGTTTTATGTATGGATGTCGACCAAATGTTTATTTCATTTTTGTTTGTTTATGTCCCAAGTCACATTTATAAGATATATGATACTTTTTATGGGCATTATGAAAATCTTCTATTTACAAAAAGGGTATGGAATGAGCTTAAATTCAGTGTGATATGTTTAGTACTTCTCAAAGGTGAAACATATTACTTTATAAAAATTTATTAATGATTTTCATGTTATCCCAAGACTAATAGTTTTATTTATTTATGTATCCCTTACTACAATTTTTATGCTGATCCCATGTTTTTGAAATGTTTTCCATATGGTATAAGGAAGGGTAAGAGAACTGATGAACTCAATAAAATTTATATGAATAAAATAATTATTATTTTATTTTGAGATATTTTATTTTATGAAAAAAAGATACTGGGTAGAAGTGTCTACATGTAATATTCAATTTTTTAGGTATATGTTATGACCTTATTCTCTAAATCTCTAAAGTTGAAAATGTAATCATTATAAATTATTAACATAATTCAATAATTATTTAATGTTTAAGGTAGGTCCCTTATAGTTGGTATCAGATGTCAGTTTAGACAACATTAAGAGTTATGATATTTTTTAAAAAATATCCATAAATTCTTTTTACATTATTGTAATATTGAAATGATTAAGCATTTGAAGATTACCATATTTCTTATACTAAGATATTTCTTTTTTATGAATGGTTTATTTTACTGGAAACAAGGAAACTATGATGGGACTACGTCAAAAGGAAAACAACCTTCAAAATCAGAAACCTAAGATGGACAGAATCAGAACACAATAGTTTGATGCATTGATGGTATAATTGACTCCAAAAATAAATGGTGGTGGTATATATAAATGAGATCAGCCAGATCAACCACAGAGGAACATGTCAGTAATGGAGAATTTCATGAGGCAACACCCCCATCATTCATTAGAGAAACTGACCTTTTGTTAGCTGAAAGGTGGATTAAAGAACTGTAAAATATTTTTGATGTCATGTGGTGTTCAGAACAACAAAAGGTAAGTCTTGCTGTTTACCATTTTGAAAGTGAAGCTGATCAGTGCTGGTCGATGGTTAAAAATATCAAGGATAGTGAAGATATTGAAGGTCTTGATAGGGAATAATTCAAAGGTATCAATCTTGAGAAATATTTTCGTAGGCTGGTTAGACATAGGATGGAAATGAAATTCTTGGATTTGAGGTAGGAGGATGACTCACTGGCCTCTGTTGAAGAAAAATTCACTCGTCTGGAAAGGTATGCTCCTAATTTCATATGATATCTTTATAGTAAAAGCAATCGTTTTTATTCAGGATTATAGAAAAATTTACTGAGGGTATTTAGCTTCTCATGAGTTTTAAAGTAATGAAAAAACATGTTCAATGTGCGTGGAAGGGTGAATTGGAGTTTCCCATGAGTAGGTGTTCTTTGAAAAAAAATTAGAAGAATATGTTTATGTGGCATACAAAATGGAAGAAATCATCAAAACATTCTAATGGTAAGAATCTTATGTTTATATTTTGTGAAAAATGTTGAAAAAAGCACACTATGGAATCCATTTTGAATTCTAGTAAGCACTATTGATGTGGTAAAATTGGACAGAGGGCTCATAATTTCACTGAAAATGATCAGGGTAATGGCATAACAAAATATGATTTACGGTCAGTAAAATGTTTTAAGTGTAATGAAATGTGTCATTATGAAAATGAGTTTCCAAAAAAGAACTCAAATAATGGAATACAACCAGACTAAAAGTATAAAGGGGTGGGGAAATCCTTTTAGAATGATTTTGTATATGTTGGGATATCAAATGATGTAATATTAGGTACGTTGTTTGTTTATTTATACTTTTCCAATGCTTTTCTTTATTCAGGGTCGACACATTCTTTCATTTCTGAGAATTTTTCTAGTAAATTGTGATTCCCATCACTATATATAAATCATGAAACTGTGGTAAAAACACATAGTGAGACAAAATGAAATTATAAAAACATTCATGTACTTGCGTGAGGAAACATTCTACCTGAAAACATTGTTTTTTTACTCTAGTAGAGTTTGATGTTATTTTTGGGTATGGATTGGATTTATATTTTTCATGCTAAGATTTAATCTAGAGATAAAGAGGACTCTTATTAGAAATAATTTCTGTTTTTGAAAAATAATGGACCATTAATTTTGATAACATATGAGGAAGATGAGAAGCTAGTAAATTATGGAAATGAATGTTACTTTCCACATATTATTGAAAATAACAGAACTGTTCAAATTAATGATGTGCCAGTGGTAAGTGAGTATCTTGATGTTTTTCTAGATGAGTTATCTCTTATAATTCTTGATTG
Source organism: Viscum album (assembly GCA_963277665.1). Classification (NCBI taxonomy): domain Eukaryota; kingdom Viridiplantae; phylum Streptophyta; class Magnoliopsida; order Santalales; family Viscaceae; genus Viscum; species Viscum album. Next base: position 1,763,755,073 of record OY728121.1, on the reverse strand, counting down.
GGATGTTGAATTTACTGTCAACTTAGTTCCTGATACTAAGGAAATTTCAAAACCCCATAACGAATGACTCAAATTGATCTTTTATATTTAAAGAAGAAATTGAAGGAGTTATTAGATAATGGTTTCATTCAGCATATCACATCACCATGTGGTGCTTCTTTATTGTTTATAAAAAATAAATATAGTTCAATGACATTATGCATTGATTACAGAGTGTTGAATAACATAATTATTGAGAACTAATATCCTTTTCCTTATATTGAAGATTTTCATGATCAGATCTAGAGAGCTTAATATGTATTGAAGATTGAATTGTGGTTGGGGTACCATCAGTTTAAAGTAAAGAAAGAATACATTTCAAAGAATGCATTTCGTACTAAATATGGCCATTATGAATTTGTAATGATGTGTTTTGTGTTATCCAATTCACCTGTTATATTCATGGATCTTATGAGTAGAATTTTTCATGAATTCTCGGTTAATTTTGTGGTTCTTTTTATTGATGATGTTTTGTTATATTCTATAAGTAAAGATGAAAATGAAAGTCATTTAAGGGTTGTCTTGAAAACCTTAAAAGAAATGAATCTGTATGGGAAATTCAGAACGATTGAATTTCGGTTACAAAAAAATTCATTCCTTGGTCACACTATTTCTAAAGATGGTATAAATGCTGATCCTTCTAATTTTTTTTGAAGAATTGAAAAGACCCACCAATATAACCTAGATCCATAGATTTCTTGGTCAAGGAAGCTATTATCGAAGGATTGTTGAAAATTTTGCATGTTTATCTAGCTCCCTGAATATGTTAACTCGAAAAGGTGTAAAGTTCATACGTATAAAAGAATGTGATGATTATTTTTAGGAATTCAAAAGAATATTAGTGAATGCTTTAGTTTTGGAATTACCTTCTAGAGATGGTTAATTTGTTATCTAAAGTTATGCTTCATTGAAAGTAATTGGTTGTGTCCTAATGCAGATTGATATGGTAATTACTTAGGCTTCATGTCAGTGGAAACCATATGAGTTAAAATACCCTACACATGATTTGGAATTAGCTACTATTGTTTTTTTCTTTAAAAATTTGGAGGCACCATTTGTATAGTGAATAGTGTGAAATATATATTGTTCAGAAAATATTAAAATATATATTCACTCATAAATAATTAAATATGATATAGAGGATATGGATATAATTAATCACATATTATTATTGCACGATCCATTACCATCCATGATAGAAAAATAAAGAGGCCAACTCATTTATTAGAAAGAGTAGTGCAACATTAACAATTCAATGTTTGTAAAATGATCCTTTGGTTTTTGATTTGATGATTTTTGGATTGGAAGTGGTTGTTGCAGGGAATGCCGTTGTTTTGTTTTAGGTGGTAGTGAAATCATATCTATCAGACAGAATTAGGTACACACATAAAGAATACAATGATTTGAAGAATAAGGTATAATTGGTTTATAAGGGTAAGTTAACATAATTTAATAATGATTATGATTGTGTTTTGCGGTTTGAAAGGAGGTTATGTGTGCCTTTTGATTCACATTTGAATAAACACTTTTTATGTGAAGCTCACAGTTCGCCATTTTCAGTTCATCCTGGTACGTCTAAAATGTACAGTGATCTTCCGAAGTGTTATTGGTGTTAAGGAATTAAAAGAGATATCGTTGAAATTGCTATATAGTGTTTAACATGTCTACACATCAAAGTAGAGTGAAAATTACACAATGGGATGCTTTAGCCTTTAACAATGCTAAAGTGGAAATGAGAAAATATGTCCATGGATTTCAAAGTGGTATTACTAATGAATTCCTAAAGTAACAAATCAATTTGGGTCATTGTTGATCGGTTGACTAAATTGGTTCATTTTATTCCTGTTAAATATACTCTATCTCTAGATCAACTTTCTCGATTGAATATTAAAGATATAGTATGGTTAAATGGAGTTCCCCTATCCATTATTTCTGACCATGATCTGAGGATCACATCTAACTTTTGGAAGGGCCTTTAAAAGTCATTGGGTAATAAATTAAATTTTAGTATATCTTTTCATTCACAATCTGACGGGAAGTCATAATGAACAATTTAGACCTTGGATGATATGCTACGTGATTGTTCAATGGCTTACTAGGAAATTTGGGACCAATATTCTTCTTTGGTTGAGTTTTCATATAATAACAGTTTTCATTCCAGTATATAGATGTCACCATTTGAAGCATTATATGGAAAGCGGTGTCAAACTACAACTTTTTGGGTTGATGTAGATGAATGAAAGTTGGTGAGACCAGAATTGGTAGAAGAGATGGAAGAAAACGTTCAGTTGATTCATGAAAACATGAGAAAATATCAGAGCATGAGGAAATGTTACACGGATAACCGGAGGAATGATCTTTCTTTCATGGTTGGTGATCTTTAATTTCTCAATGATTCCCCATGGAAAAGTGTGATGCATTTTTCTAAAAAGGGAAACCTGAATCTGAGGTTTATTGGACCGTATGAAATGAAGGAGAAATTTGGATAAATTACTTATAGAGTGCCTTTACCTCCATGTTTATACCATGTACAGAATGTATTTTTTTTCAATGCTGATAAAAAATATGTTGGATCAATATCATGTTTTGATTCCATAGGTTGTTCTGTTGGAAGAAAATCATTCTTATGAAGAACAACCAGTCCATATTCATGAATGTAGAGATCATGTGTTATGGAATATTTTAATCCATTAGGTAATGGTTTTCTGAAAAAAAAAACTTATGGTTAAAGAGGCACCATGAGAATCTGAGAATACTACGAGAGAAAATTACCCCCACTAATTTTAAAAGTGAATAAAATTGCGAGGACGCAATTTCCATAAGGGGGAAGTAAGTAACAACCCAGCTTTTTATAGAATAAAACATTTTCTTTTATATTAATATTTATTAATAAGATATTATTTTTTAAATAAAGGTAATTATTTATCCAATAGCTTACTCGACACACAACAATTGGTTTCTAAAAAATAATTATGCACACAATGCTGAGTCATACTAAAAAAATAATATATATAATATTATTATTTTAAATGGTAGTAACACAAAGCCTTTGTTCTGGAGGGAATAAATATAACTAAAAATATTATGATTAAACATGTTTTTTACAATTTTTTATATTTATGAATTAAATTTTAGAGGCTTAAAATGAGAATGTTTCGATTTTATTGCATGAAATACTATAATAATTTGAAAAGGTTGGTTTACTGTCATTAGATGGTGAAATATTTTTAAATATAGTTTTTCCACTATTATATGTTTCACTTGAAAAAAATATTATTCTTCTAAATATGGAAAAAAATTAATTTAGGAAAATTTTGGGAATATTTCTGATAAAGTTCAATTTTAGTGAATAGTGAAAAGTATGACATTTTAATTCAAAACTGCCTTTTCTTGTGATTTATTTATATGGTTAGATTATCATTTTAATTGGTTTTAAAGTTTAATTAGATTATGTTTTACCATTTAATGCAATTTTTTAATTATAAATAATATCACCTATTAATTATACATAAACACAAGTCAATCGTTTGATAGTTATTATTTCTAAAAAACATGTTTTTTGGTTTTGACAAGAGTAATTAATTTCAAATTAATATCTGAAAATTTAATGTTTTGAATTGTTAAAAATGGATTCCCTATTTGGAATTATGAGTTCCATCTTCTATAAATGGGTACGTTTTATTTGTAGAAATTTTGAATAGTAACTTCAGTAAATATATTATTTACCACGGTTAATGGGTAAATCTTATAAAGAAGGGTAAAAATAATATTATAATAATATTAAATTATACTAACACATGTATTAATCCAATTAGATGATATATTTCAAACTATGGGAATTTGTGGGTCAATTTTTGGACCCCATGGATCCACTTAGATGTGAATATGACATTTAATTACTCTAAAGTTAAAGTTATGGAAAATATAACCTAAACATGTATCTTTTATGAAAAATTCTAATATGGGGTTATGTAAGTGATATCTTTAACTATAAATAATCATTAGAATGGTAGAAAACTTTCCTACATCATGGTATTTTATTTTTAATTTTTAGACACCAAATAAATGAATATATTTATTACACAATGAGGATATACAGATTACCTTTTTATTGAATGTTTTATATAAATGAAATTATAAAAATTAAAATAAATTTATTTTATATCTTTTAATTCCATAAAATACTTTTAGTGATTATTATGACATGTTATCTTAGAAATATTGAAGGTTTTGTGGAATAATGAAGTTTTTATGGATTTTTAAAAAGCCATGATACAAATAGTAGAAAATTGACATAAATGAGTTTTTAAATCAATTAATATATTATTAAATGACATAATAGACCCAAAAATATAATATGCAGTCACAAAAAATATATGATGTTACAAATGTCATTAATAATACATTTTTTGGTTGATTAGAATTTTGTAGTAACTACGGTGACTATATATTATGAATGTATAAGAAGAGATAAAAAATTAAATAAGTTTATTAAGGGTTATAGCTTAAAGAAAAGGTTAATTTTGTGACCTAAACTTGTCTAAAAACCATTTTATGAGAGGATTTCGACTCATACTCATTTTATCATAGAAATATATCACTTTTTTAGAATTCTAAAATAAATTAATAATAAAATAATACTTTCAAACATTCCTAAAGTGCACCTCCTCTATCTTATAAAAGTACACCACCTCTAACACTTACTCACACCACACAATCGCCTTGTCTCTTCCAAACTATGCCGAAATAAGCTCCCAAAATCCCTCTCTTCCACATAGAATCATTACCTTTGGTATAAGGAAATTCATAGAGACCATTTAGCTTAAATCAAAAAGGAATTACGTGATTTTAGGAAATTAAAGAATGAATGATTCTAGTCGGACACGAGGTATGTGACTTCATATCAATTTCATTTTATTGAGGCATATTTCGATAATATACACCTCATTATTTTACACAGTGTATAATAAACACATTTGACTTTTACTTTCATTCCAAGGGAATCTTTTTTCTACGAAGTGTTTTACTAAACATCCAAATGAATGTTTTTAATGTATTTCAGAGAAAATAACTTCTCTTCTTCTATAACCATTATTTTATATTTGGATACCTCTATAATCATTAATTTTATCAAATGGAAAATAAATCCATTTTCTCCTTTTTTGGGTGTTTTGGTGTTGAATGTAGTTTTTGAAATGTATTGAGCATTTCATTATCTTGAAATGATTTCTTGTGATTGTAAATGAAATTTTATTAGCAAAATATTGATATTTACATATTATTTGTTTCATGATTATATATTGTTACTCAGACATTTGATGGGTGGTTACGTGATAAACCAATGATGGGGGGTTACATAATAAACAAAATGATCGTTGGTTCTATGATAAACCCTGGACTAGTTGTTACATTATAACCTCTAATGCATTGGGTATGAAAGTTGGCCTTATGGATATTACATTTAGTGATATGAATGGAAGTTGACCGTTCGGTTATTCCATTTTTATATTTTTATGTCCCAAATAACCTTTATATTCAATATGTTTCTTTTCATGGGATTTATGGATATCATCTGGTTACAATAAGGGTAAGTAATGAGATTATATTCAATGAGGTATATTTACTACTTCTTAATGGTGAAAGGTATTACTTTATCATAAACTATTCATGATTTTCATGTTTCCCAAGACTAATAGTTTTATTTTTTTATGTATCCCTTACTGAGTTTTTTATGCTCATCCCATGTTTTTTAAAAGTTTTTAATTGGACATAATGTCGAATAGGGTCAAAGATGAGAAAAATGAAAAGTCATGAATTTTAAAAAATGGAACTAAACATGTTTCATTTTTCTTAAGAATTTTTATTTTATGAAAAAAATGATACTGAGTATAAGTTTCAATATATAATATTCATGTTGTATGTATATGTTATGACCAAATCCTCTAAATCCCTAATCATAAAAATATACTCAATGTGAATTATTAACATAATTCAAGAATATGTAATGTTTTAATTTGGGGCCTTATAAATAATGTCATATAAATCACATTATTAGTAAAAAAGTATTTTCCAAAATTATTTTAAATATTTTTTTTGAAAAATACAAATAAATCATTTTGATAAAATATCCATTATACATCTACAAAGCAATTAATTTTTCAAAATAGTGATCTTCAAATATATAAATTAATTTTTTGGAAAAAGAATATGACATAGTGATAAATTCTTTATATAGAAAAATGAGTTTTTGAATTTCAACTATTTATTATGATTATAAATGTATAACTACAATAATTTTCATATATATTTTTATTATTTTATAAAAATAAACAATTTTCCTTGAAATAAAATTCCAATTTAAAAAATTACCATTTTTACGAATTATGTAACATATGAAAAATTAATTTTCCAAAAGTATAAGAATTATTGAAACATCTATAAAAAATTAATATTTTATTATATTTTTAAATAGTCCATATTTATAAATACATAACCTCTTTTTTTCATTGAATAATACCTAAGAAATAGATATGAATGGTTTGCAATTATGGTTGGTGGTTCAGAAATAAAGTATATTGTTGAAAGTTTCTACAATAATGAAATTATCATGTATATGATATTTCTTGAACAATAATTTCTGATGTTCAGAATGGTTTTGGTCAAAGGAAAACCTAAAAAAAATTACATCCCATTATAGTATATAAAATGGTCTCTATAAGGAAGACATCCACATCTATATTCCATTTATTCTTACATTCATTTTTTATTTTCTGTTATGGTTTCATCAAAATGTACAATATAATTTAATATCCACAATTTAAATTCAATTTATTTAAAGTATATTAATTTTATGTAAATGTATTTCATGAAATAAACTATTTAAAATATATTTTTTTAATAATATAATTTTATATATTAGACCATTTTATTTCCCAATTAAGTAATTTGTTTCCTCTAAACATTAGTTGACCCTAACTAATGAAGATATGTTTGAGTGTCTATAATATAACAAAAATTATAAATTTTTTAATGTGGTATAAATAACTTATACTCAATAAGTAAATGTATAATCAATAATTTTTCCTTATTATCCACTATAGTTATATAAATTAAATTATCTAGTGTTATGACCTATTTAATATTTTCTATATGTTCATTATCTAGACTTGTAGTAAAATATTATCATAATTTTTTAAATGTATGAATATTTTCCCTATTTATTCAATATCTAAAAAACACACAACGATATATCATATCACATTTTTTCATAATCATGGCAGTTCCAATAGAAAAAAAGCTGTAAATGACGATGCTAAATATGAAAACTCCTCCTCCTCAAAAGGATTACTAAGATATGTGTTTACGAACCTCCCATGAATTTTTTCGGAGGTATCCTCATATATTTCACCAACATGTACCCTCTTTTTACCATCCATTTCTTATGTCTCAGGAATTAATTGATAGCTACCAATCTCTTCTCCTGCTTGTTTCACTAGTCATTGCACTACCCACCATGTATAACTCCCTTCACTAATTATTGGTGGTTGATTGATACCCCCACCATGTCCACCCCAAGTGGATATTTATGTTCCCAAATATCACCTTCCATGAACCTAACTATTTCAAACACATGATATATGTGCATGCAATATCAATATGGAATAATAGTTGATTATAAAACATCACCAAAACCCATGGCCACTAGGTGGAATCCGTTTTATCCTAAACACCATGTCTTGTGGATCTGATCGGGGGTAGATGATGGTTTATTCTACATGCAACCTTAGTATTCTACATCCATTTTTTAATCAGTGGTGCCTATATGTTGTGGTTTTGAAAATACAGATTATGAGGAAGATGATTGATTGATATATACTATTACTGTGGTGATGGTATAATCACCCTATTGAGGCTCTTGGTTATTGTTTAAACCACAATCGATTTTTTAATTGTGGCGAAATTTTTTATAACCTAACAATAATAAGTGAATAGTTATTCTATTTTGAAATAGGATATCCATTACATAAAATCCATTTAATGGATGCATAATATTATTCATATTCTCATGCAAATAAATTTAAAAATGTAACCATCTTATAACTAGATAATTTCATGCATTAGAAAAAATATCTAGGTGGAAAACATAGAAACAAATCTACTAAATTTAGAATTTTTAGAATAAATATCACATAATTTAGGTTATATTTTTTAATATTTAGCTATCATAATCGACCTCATCAATAGACATTAAAAAAGTTTCACCATGATCCCTTCGTTATCACGTATTTTCGTACATTTAATTCATATAATAATTTTATTTATTACAATGAATTGTGTAATATCTATGTTTTCCACACATAAGGAATTATACATATAATGGTTCTTTTTTTATTCATTTCCAACTCCCATAATTCTAATTTACAACTCTATTTTCCATATAATTTTTTAAATTTTAATGACTCCATCTTCAACAAGTGGAACATAAATAGCCCCATTGAGGAAATTACCGGGGTTCTTCTTCCATTATTTGGGAAATATTGTATATTAATTTTTTTTTACTTCAACATCTTTTTCATGTGATGATTCTTAAGACTCCATAATTATATTCATTTATGTGTTTGTGTCTTCACCATTTTCACATTATTAATGAAATATAAATATAGATGGAATCAAATATTCAAATGGTTTAACACTCCCTCTCTCATTCCAATTGATTTTTGGTGTAGGAAATATTTACATTGGACCTCATATCCGTTGTTTATTCCAGTTAATTCCATTAATAAAAAAGGTAATAAATGAGTGAAAAAACAGTAATATTACAGGTATATTATTATATTAATTGATTTAATACCACCTTAACTCAATGTATTCTTTTATAAATTTTTATTGGATAGTAGTTCATATTTTTTAACCTATATTAATCATTGTTTTACCAAGGTTACATTAAGTAGGATTATATTATTCTTATAATCCCATTCGATGAATGTAACTTAGAAGTCAATACATCATATTGGTTCATAAATATAATATGATTAATTAATGTATATACATGGGGATACCCAAACCATGTGTGTAGTTAGGGCACATTTTCATGCACTAGGTGAGTATCTATTTAATACTGAATATTCTTTTTTTATATTTAATTACCCTTATATAATAATGAATCCAAAATTATATCCACATATAATAAAAAAAATATTTATGTTTTTCTAGGTAAAACCAACTAGTATTCCTTTTGATAATATATCTTGATACTATTTTATAATGAAACTCATATCTAGGGTTTCACTAAGGCTCCCAACACAATCCCCAAAATAACTAAATTCATATAAAAAATTAACTAAACTCTAGATTAATAAAATCTGAAGTGAATGAATATTAAAATATCTAAAATAATACATCAATAGCATTAAATAAATAATATATCTCCCAAATAGTCATAAAAATGATGGACATAATGGTTTAGTTCCTTCAAGATTATCTAAATAAAAATCATATTTTAGAAAAAATAAATACATTTTTATTAATTTTTTAACATCTTGAATATTTTATATACATTTCACATGATATCATCATGTTCCAAATCTAAATTATGGAAATATAATAAATTGGTATCATTAGACATGATATATGGGAAAAAATATCATAACACGAAGGATATAATTATGAATAAAAAAATATGATAATAAAAAATTAAAATTTAATACATTATAATCATTAATTATTTAAAAAATTATAAGATAACAATAAAATTTATGTATGAATAAATGATATGGAATTTCTAAAAAACATCTCAATAACCATATGACATTTCAGAAGACATAAAATAGTGGAAGAAAATAAAAATAATTCATATTAATGAAAACATTTACATTCATGGAAATGAAAAAAATCTTGAAAATTTGTAAAGAATGGTAGATTAGATGAAAATTTAGAACACCCATAATTATATGAATTCCATTATGAGTAAAACCATTAGTCGTATAAAAATGTGAATAAACTCATTATGTAAATATATAAAAATGTGGGGAACCCATCATACATACACATGTGTAAAAAAACTCATTAGGAATATGTTTTAATATATAATGAGAAATAATAGTAATCCAATAATTTGGTGGGAGAGATATTTCCACAACTATAATCATCTATTCGTATGTGTTCCCCTTAAAATTAATCAAAATAATTTATAAAAAATACATTGAAAAAGAATAGATTTTTTTTTCATCAAAATGAAAACCATTCATATATCATAGAAAACCATGTGAAAATGGGTTTCATAAAACATATAAATTGAATAAAATAAACTAATTAATTAAATTCTTTGATACCAAATACATTATGATAAAATAAAATCACGTAATAAATGAAAATATAGTTTGAAACACAGAACACTCAATTGGAGAAATAAATTTGTATGAAAATAGAAAAAAAATATTGAAAGAATATTTTTGAATAGAACAGAATTATTAACCATTTTTTAGGTTTCATTTATGAGATTATATTAATATATCCTCTATTTTCTATGAAAAATATGTGTAAATTAATCCTTTCCAGACCATTAATTTAGATAAAAATATTTATTCAAAAAAAAATAAATGCAAAAAATTATTTAAAAAGTATAATTTTTTGAACATATGGGAACCAAAATAAATATGAAATCATATATCTCAAAGAATAATGTTTGAGTTACTATGTATCATACATATTCCATTAATTTTTAAAAAATTACTTTATCCTCCTTAGTGAGTATATTATTACCATTTTGAAGGGGAATGAAAATTTTAAGGTGGGTATATTAAGAAATAAATAACCTTATTAACGTGTGTAGTAGTGTTGTAGTGTGGGATGAGATGATTTTTCTAAAAATATAATGTATTCCATTGTGAGCCGAATTGAGGAGAGGAGTTTGACATATATAGGTTAAAATGGGTGAAAATATTTTAAATTCCAAAATCACTTCAATAATGGAAACTAACTCTTAAGAAATGTGGATAGAATTGTAATAAATATTGAATTAGAGAATAGATAAGGCTATGGATGGCCTCATACACATAATTAAAAGAGTTTTTCTAATAAGGTGTGCTCTTTTACCTATATAGATTTCCATTTTTATAAATTTTTTTTTCACTAGAACAACTAGTTTTTCCAAAGGTGATTTATCCATTGTTCCAAATATAAAATTCCTTATTATATATTTTTGAAAAAATTATTCAATAAATTAAATGCATAATTTTAATTGAAATTTTAAAATATTTTAAAAAATTAATTTTTTAATACAAAATATATTACGAAAATAATTTCTAAAAATTAAAACATAGGAAAACAATGTCAAATATGGGTTATAGAAAAAAATCTAAATTCAATAAATCATAATTTACCTTAGAAAATGAAAATTTGGTTAAGGAAAATTCATTTATAAATTCAAAATAAATAATTATATACTAGTATCTCCAAGAAACAAATGTTTTCGATAAATACGGTATGTTTCACTAATAACCTAAAAATCATCATTTTTTATAAAAATCCCAGAAAATTAACATAAGAAAATATTTAAATCATAATAACTGAAAATAATTTTTTTCAAAAGTTATTCATAAAATTTATAATTTATAATTAAAAAAACCTATCCAAAATAATATATTTGGAAAAAATGATTTTTGGAAGATTAATTAAATTTTTTCTTTGAATTAATTTTTAATATTATTTTAATATATCATATAATCTTTAAATAAAATTTTACATTTTTTGATATTGACCTGTGATATTCCATTGATTAAAATACTCAATTGTTGGTATTGGTGGTGTTTTAGTGGGGGTTGGAGGAGGATATATATTTGATGGAGGTTTAGTAGTACTGTTTTAGGATATTTACATCCATAATTGTTTGTGCAATGTGAATATGTGTTTCAAAATGTGTGTAACTGGATAGATTCATAGCCAGAGTGTGGTGATGGAACAATCCACAAATCAGATTCATGTATGTTCTCCTATTCATGGATTGATTTTAATTCCGGACACAATGGTTTAATTTTTTTAGGATGTTGGTTTCGAGAATTCTTTTGAAATTCACATAAAAAAGGGTTAAAATACATAAAACTGTTATGTAACAGTTTTTAAATATTTATTGTTACTGACCCTCATCTTTCATCTTTACCTATTTTATCTATGTTTTTGGCTAAACCCTATGCGGTAGTCAGGGAATTTTAATCCCCCTTCCTCCAAAAACATTCATTTGGTTATGGTGGATTCCAGTTGTCAATCAATGGTAATACATTATCTTGTTTTTTTGTGGTATTCTTACAAAAATCACATAAGGATCAACTATGGCTATGTGTTTTCGGTTTGGGTTATGTATTTGGATGTGGTATTGATAACACGTATTCTGGTGTAGGTTTATCCATGGGATTTTCTTATTGTTGTAGATTGTATGAAATTCATCTTTTCCCTATAATACGCAGCAAGTTGCAAAAGATTCTTAGAGATATTGAATTTATTCCATTCACATTTTCTAGATCATCTAGGATGGTTTTTCTCTTCCTCTATATACGGGTATGGTTTTTCAAGAATAATTTGAGATAAAAAATAAGATTAATGAATTTTATATGAGAAGAGGGTAATACTTTCCATTCAATGAAGATGTTTACATTAGTGTGGTTTATTGATTTTATGGGATTAATGTCTTATTAAAAATTGTGGTAGTTGGAGGATTTTTCAGAAAATTTTTGAAATGTTTTTTGGAGACCATGTTGTTCTTTTTTTGGAATATCACCATAATATTGTAATTGGATAAACCCTTATATTTGGTTAATAAAATAGTTTCCCCTATATTTATGGATTCTTTGAAAACACCCTTAAAATATATTGAAATGTGATAAAGCCCTTAAATTAGATCTATAAAATTATATTTTATATTTTTTATGTTTTTCCATTATATGGGTTAGAAATGTGTGGTTGTTATGTGTTATGGGATGATGTGTATTCTGTTTGGCTGTTCTGTTTGAGTGGTGTTGTGATGTCCTGTTTTTTATCCTATTGGGGTGGTGATGCGATGGTTTTTTTGAATTTCTTATGGATAGAACATGAAATGGATCAACGAGAATAATGAGGTGATTTGGATGTGTGTTCGAGTTGTTTAAGATACCAAGGTTGTAATGAATGACTAGGAAATAATGTTTACAATGGTTGGGGTTTGGTTTTATCTATGATATGTAAATGATTAATGAACCAATAACAGTTGGGACATGTGGTAATACATGGTTGGTGATTAGTAATGAAATGAATGGGATAGATAATGGTATTGGGTGGTAGTGTGAAATGTGGAAAGTTGGTTGTGTGGTGTTATACATTAAAAGGTGCCAACAAATGTGTAAATATCGTGAGTTGGTTAGTGTTTTGATTTGAATCCATAGGATGGTATTGTGTGTGTAAATATGTATATATATTTTTATGTTAATTGGGATTTTCAATAAAAATCACACCAATGTTAATACCTATATTAAAACATACATATATTCAAACAAAATGTGTTTTACCCAATATTATATAGATGAGTCTTAATGGATGGATTTTTCATATTTCAACTTAGTCTTGTAGGAAAGTAAATATTCACATGATATGATAGGTGGAAGAATATTATTACACTATGTGGTTTCCCAGGATTCTTCTGGTGAGATGTGATATGAGTGTGTTGTGTTGTGACTTGTGATGAGGGTCATGCATGGTATGAGGGGTGAGAGGAATATATTTTTTTATTCATGTTGATGATAACTCACTACTATTCTTATGGTTGTGATGTGATGAGCCAGGTATCATAAGGAGTTATGAGATGTTACCATGTTGTGGGGATGTATCCCTAGTTTCTACATGAATTATGTGATGTGAATTTGCTATGAGAAGTATTATATGTTACTCAAATGATATGAGAGGACTCAGATGTATGCAATTCAGGGGGGAGAGTCAAATCCATGGAAAAGTTGGGAAGGGTACCCTTTATCGATATGATTCATATAATGTTATTATACATGGTAATTGTTATTTTTTATTCGATCTTTATTATGGTTGTGATGGATATTTGACTGGTTTAGTTGTTATTGGTTTTTTTGTTTTATCATGAGTTCTTTATTATCCGTTTTTCAAATATTTTAGAGAGGATTTTGGATTAATATTGAGTATAATTATATTCTAACCATAAATTTATATTACTTATTTTCAGGTTTCTAAGAGTTTTGTTTGGATCCTAAAAGATAGAAATGAATCAATGATTTTTTGACAGTTGATTTGTTGTTGCTTTAGATGTTCTTTTGGGTATTTAAATTATGAGGATTTTGTATTTACCTATTTTCTTTATACATGACTTGTGGGTTGTTTTTGGTTTCTTTTTATATTATAAAATTTATTTTCTGTTTGAGTATTCATCATATACCCCGATAATATGATATTATATAGTGAAATTCCTTTAATTTATGTATATGTTTATACTATCGATGTTAGTCTCCAACCTGGGGCCAACTGGAGGCATAAATCAAGGTCATTATCTCTTTCCCCTCATTTCAGTATCTTTGGAGGGAGTGGTATGATACAATGTTATCAAATAAATATAGTTAAGAAATATGATGAAATTTTTAATCAGTCACAACAAGGATGGCTTGGATTGGTATGGAAATAGATTTATTTTACCACTGTAAATGACATAAATGAAGGAAACCGGTAGAGAAATTAGGTATTATGGTCCATTGTGATCTAGTCCACTATAGTGTTGTCATTTTAGATTGGGTTGTTAGAAGGTATGGATTTTTAATAATCCTTGATGTATTATTGGTTGATCTATGGTTTTTTTCATGTAGCTGTGGCTTCTAGAATTTCCATGTTTACTATACAGTGCATAGTGAGTTATGGATGCTTCATTGAGGTAGGGAATTCATTAATTTCTCAATTGTTATTTAATGTGGGAGGGGTACTATATATTTTATTTATAGGGGATGGTTTTCTAGGAATAAATAAGTATAAAGAATTGTCAAATTGAAATTTAATGGGGGAAAAGGGAATGATTAAAATTCCATTACCACTATGACATTATAGTGATATTTTTAATTTTTTTGGGTAGAATGCCTCTCTAAAAACAGTGATAGTTGGGGAATTTTCTTGTGGTAGTTTGAAATTTTTTTTTGAGTCCATGTTTTTTGGTTGTTTTGATATCACTCCAAAATGTAAATTGACTAACCACTTATATTGGTTTAATAATATGCCATTCCACAGATTTGTGACTTATGTAATAAATTACCTAAAAAAATATGAAATGTGATAAAAGAACCTTCTTTACATCTATAAACTGATCATTGACGTGTTGTGATGTTTGTTTGTGAACATTTATGGGATTATGTGTTGTTTTTTTCCCATAATTTTTGGCTAAAGAGGTTATGGTTTGTTTTTAGGGATTTCGGGAGGCATGGAGATGGATTTCTAGCCCTTTCTTTTAGGGTGGTGATTTTACATTTTATTTTATATATAATGATTGGTGGTGAGGTGAAAATTCGACAGGAATGATGAGATGATTTTGATTTGTAATCATGTTGTTCTAAATTCTTAGTATGTTTTAGAATTAATTTTAAATAATATATAAAATTGATGGTTTTTTTGTTAAATGAGATATAAATGATTATTACTCTATTAAATTATGAGATGATTTGTTAAATGTGTTTGATTTTTTATAATGAAATTAATGGGATATATAATGTGATTGGTATGTTTTGTGAAACTTGGCTAGTGGGTTGTGTGTTGTTATAAATTTAGAGTTTGAACATGGTGGCATTATTTTTGTTGGATTATTTAATTGTTGTAAACCTACAGTACAATAATTTTTGGGTCCATATTTTGGTATATTATAACGTTTCTTATTATTTTTTATATGAACACCACCAGAGTCGACCACACTATTATGACATCATATTTCCAATTATATTGTGTTTTTTTGGACATCATGGTAATGAGTTTGGATGGATGGCTACTAGAAATATCCTAATTTATCTTTTAGGAGAATAGATATTCATATGATTAAATTTAAAAGTGTTTGTTTGTGCACTAAGTGATAACCCATATGTCATTAGATGAGATGTGATATGGACATGCTATAGGGTGGTCACCTAAGTTTCCTAGGGAGAGATGTTATATGATTGTACTATGGAGTTTTTTATGGTGGGGTCTATAAAGGGTGGGAGGAGGGAATGAGGTTGATATCCTTGATGTCCATGATAACTTACTATAGTAGTAATGGTTTTGATATGATATCTTAGGTTACTTAAAGTGATATGCTACGTAACCATTTTGTGGAAAAGTGGCCTTGGTGTTTTTGGGAATGATGTGATGTGACTCAATATTGGTGTGGTTGTACATGTTATTTAGATGATATGGGAGAACTAGATATATAAATTTGTGGTGTGAGAGGGGAAAACATGTTGTAAATATATGTAGGGAACACTATATTAACATGATTCTTATTATGATATTATATATGTATTGTATTATTTGGTGAGTGTTCCATGGTGATGTTGGTATAGATAGTTGACCAGTAGAGGTTTAGATAGTTGACTAGTGATGGGAGTGGCCTCCGAGAAGGTTCCTCCTCCTCTTGGGGAGGGACCTTTGCCGTCTCTCATAAGATAAGAATCACCCATTCTCCCGTTCTCGAACACAAATTTTCTTCCTCTGTTCCCACCATGTTTCTTGAGCCCTAAGGTGCAAGATCAACACGATGGATTCCACAAAATTTTGATTTCAGTTTCTGAGTTTAAAAAAGCTTCATACCTCCATTTTCTATATTTAGTCACTCAGTTTTTAAATATAATAACCTCAGACAATCTTTTTTATAGATTTTTGTTAGGTCGATGGGATTTTCAAGAAAGTGAAACCAATGGATTGTTGAATAACTAGAATATTTTGATATGTTTTGCTTCAAAGGAAGACCTAATAAAGGCTTGGTCGAGAGATACCAGCAACTTCCATGGCTCGCAATTCTACATGTATCAATGGTAGTCTGATTTTCCCATTAAGTGTGATTCACCCTCAGTGGTGGTCTAGAGATGTTTTCTGAATCTCCCTATTCCATTTCAAAATCCACCTGTTATTAAAATGTACAAAATTATCCTTGGAAGATAACTATGTTCTGATAGCCAGACCAATGATGAATTTCATCCGGTTGACCCTTGAGTGTGTGTGGAGTTGGACGCTTTATGGGTGGACTTCATTTTTATCACTGTTGGGGAAAAGATTCTTTGTAAAAATCTGGTTTTCAATGAGTCGTTGTTCGATTTTTTTCTTGATTGAAAATGGTTTGGACATTTTCTGGAGAACTGTAGGGGGGATAAGAATACCGTATTTCAGAACGATGTGAGAAAAAGTGATAATATAAATTAAAAGAACAGCATGGTGGAGGGTTCATTGGTTGATGGACTAGCTGGGGAAATCCTCAATAGATCACCTGAAGTTAGAGGTCCACCAGGATCTTCTTGGTTTGTGCATATTGATGGTCTTGTCCAGGACGACCATGGGGATGGCATAAATTCAGTTGGTATTTGTCCTTTGTACTCTTGTGCAGCCATCCTAGTGAGGCAGGAGCATCCTCTTACTCTGACTCATGTCCCGAAAGTCGAAGAGGTTTTTAACTGATTGATAGGTGATCTCAGTGGTGTGAGAAGCCCAGTCACTATGCCAAATGGTAAATCAGTTTCAATGCATGTTTATTCTAGACTTGCTGAATATTGTCAATATGAAAACAACGGGGATTTTCCTATAGTGCAATGATCATTTTCTATCCAGGGTGTGTTTTTTGAGGACATTTGTAAGTTGCCTCGGTTCATGGTGCATGGATTTATACAGTCTAGTAATACTGAGGATATAGGCTGGATGTCGCAGGATGTAGATACTGGTTTGGGTATAAAGAATACTCCTTTGGGTGGAAATGGTGATAAGACTTGAAGGGAATTTCAAATGGTGGATGAGGGAGGCGGTCTGGACATGATTCTAACCTCATTTCCTTTGTGAAATTGGTTTAAAGGGCTCCTAAAGGCTGATGTTAATTTTGATTCCATTACCATAGGTGAGGGAGATGGGTTAGAGTGTAGGATTCCAAAGGGAGTCAACATGGCCATTCTGCAGATGAGGATTCAAGCGCAAAGAGAAATAGGGGTTTTAGGAAGTGGAAGGGGAAGAAGGACTAACTCTTCATTACCTCCTCCTTTGGAGACTCACTATTTAAAGAAGATGATTGACAAGAAGATGGACATGGAATCTCGGAACCTTTAGAGGCCAGGGGAACAGGGTGATCAAGACATAGTTCTCCTTTTATGATCCGAAGAATAAGTGATGGAGCTAGTCTTGATGCTTAACTCAAATGAGGAGGAGGAAGCTAAGATAATGGGGATGTCACTAGAGGTGTTTCATAATGAGGAACAATTTTCAAGTAATAAATTACATGACTAATCTTTGGTAGAGGGTTTCAACATAGGGAAAATAAGTGTTGAGTAGTGTATTCAGTTGTGGGACCAATTTTGTTTCTTATTTTGAGAAGAGGATGTTAGAGGTTGCTGAATTTCATTTTTCATCTCCTTACAGGAAACATGTTAGGGAGAGGGTGTCGGGAATTATTAAGTTTCTCTTTAACGATTCTGGTAAATTTGGTGGTTTTTTCCTATTGGTTTGGGAGGATTTTTATAGATAGATGTGTAGCCCTCTAGTTTTCCTATTGTTTGCCTTTTTTTGGATGTTTGGTTCTTATTTCAAACTCTCAACATGGACCTACACCGGAAGGGTATTAGAGCGCAAAGCCTTATTCAATGGATGCCTTTTGGATTGGGATTCATGAGAGGGTATGGCTATGCCATCATTACCGTGATCGTGCACTTCTGCATGGGACTCCTTGCTGAATGGTCTGGTGTTGGTGAAGGATTTTGTTTCATGACTAAATTGCTATGGTGGGGATGGTCCGATTGTTTTCTTTGGTTTTATTTATCATATTGTTTTGTTATGATTTTGTTCAATTTTTTTTTGTCTTTCACGTTCATCCACAAATGTGTTTGGATAACAAAAAAGTAATTTTTAATTAGAGTATACTTGTATTCTCACCCTACATATAGGGAGATATTCCATTTTTCCAGTATGATTACATCGATTGTGATGGATAATTATAGAAAAATAAATGTTTGGATTGTTACTATATCACTACTTTGTCTTAACTTTGTTGTGTTAACTTTTGGATACTTTTATCTATACGAGTTCAACTTATAAATGATTTTTGGGAAAAAAATATGTTATTTTTTATTTCTTCCTAATGTTTTCCGGTGGATGATACATGTTATCTCCAAATCTATTTATATTATAGAGGTTAATGCCTAAAATTTTATGAGAGTTTTATAACAATAGTTCTATTCATCATCTAGGGGATTATTGGAGGTGTAATCAAGGTTTATTATATCTCAAAATCCATTACGTTATCTTTGGTTGGAAGTGGCCTTGAAAAGTTCCATGAAATAAAATAACCATTTTTCGAAAATAAATATTTATAAAAAATGTGAACATGATAAAAATAACCTTTTTAAATGTCTTAAAATTCATGATATATATATACGTATACATAATTATTTATAATAAATATTTTTAGCTAAAAATCCCCTTTTGGTCCTTGTATACTTACTAATAATCAGATAAACTTTTGTTTTTGTTTCTGGTTATTGTTCAACTAGAATGGACATGTGTAAATTTTTGTAAGAATAGCCATATTCCCTATTTAGAATTACTCAAATCGTAATTATTAGAGTTATTTCAGTTTTGGTGATGAGAAACCCCATTTATAGAAACCTCCCTTCCGATTTCAGAGATGATGGCTTCCTAAGAAACACTTCTACATCTGAAAAAAATTCCTCATTACAATCATTTTTTACTTTGTGATGTGGTTACATTAATTCATACAATCAAATTTGAATATCATAATTAATATTGAAATTATATTTTAGTTTATTTATTTTAGTTAGGTGTATTATGTGAAATGTCTATTTAATTTATTTTTTAATTAAATAGAATACAAAAGGAAATTTTGGGGGAGTACATATGATAATGTTTTCAAATTTATATTTGGTTTTAATAACGGGTTTGTATGAAGGAGATTTTCTTCTATAAATTGAAAATTATATCTTAATATGTATATTGTTATTTTTTGAGGGGATTATTATCATTATTATTATTAAAAAAAATTACTAATATAATTTTTAATAATATATATATTTAAAATTTATGGATTAAATACAAACTAAAATGTTTCCCATGATCATATTTTATAATGGACTCGGGAAATGTAATGAATTATATTTTATTCAAGAAAAATAATTTAATTCAACCAATTATATAATATATACTTTTTAATGTTTTTATTTTCTTATTTAGCCTTATATGATTCAAAAAATTATTTGGTTGGTCGTCTCAGATCGGTTAATGATCAATCATTACTAGTTATGTATGTTTCCCTAACAAGTGATGCAGTGTCATATGTATCCCTCTGGCCCACTGAATTATTTATAGTCTCCTTACTCATATTTATTGTCTCTATAATTTGTGTATAATATCCTCGGTTACCAAGTTCATGGTCACCATATGGTGTTCGTAACATGCTTCCTATTTTAAAAATAAATTTTTATTTGTTTTTCTGGACATGATTTAATTTTTTATGACCTATTATTTATATTTTATTTTTAATTATAATAACATTGATAAATATTTTATTATTTTTTAACTTATATTCCATCTCTAAACCATCACTTATTTATATTTTCTTACTTATTTTTTAAATGAATTCCATATTTTTGAAGTCATTCATTGAGACCATGTATTTATTTAAAAATAATTGTTCCTGTATTTATTTGTATCTAATTATTTGTTTTCTTTTATGGTGTTAATTATGTGTATAAGAATGATTTTAAACATTTATTCTATAGTGTTTTTAAATAAAATTAATAATTTTTAAACATATTTATAAAAGAATCTGTTCATGATGAATTTAAAATGAATTCCAATATTTTTTTTCTTTATAGTTAATTATACAATTCTATTTTGAATATATATATTTAAAATTATCATTAATTTTATGTATGGAAAAATGGAATTTAAGGAATCATTAGTGAGGTCATACATTCATTTTTATTCTTACACTTTACTTACACAACTCAGTGTATATAGAGAGGGTGTATCTATAAATTTTGGAACCTAATTCACATACATACTTTTTTAGGTACTCTTTCTTTCAAATAGATCTCATAGATGATTGAGTTGGTTAATATCATGTGAAATCTTGTCACTAATACTTCTTGAATGTTTATGTTAGATTTTATTATACAAATTAGATATTTTATCCATGTCTAATTTCAGATAATTTATTATATAGAATTATTATATATATATTTTACACAATTTTTTGTTATGGTTTGTTTGTATTTGGAATATCATTATTTTAATTTTTCCTGTTACTCATATAGATTGATGTGTTATTCATTTATTTCAATAAAATTATACTATTATATAAATAAAATTGTTTTTTAATTCATTAAGTGCGTAAAATTGATGAAATCAAAATTATCATCACCCCAATGGGATATAGAACACCCCACAGGACATTCTATAGATTGTGTTGGGTTAAAAAATTTGATGGATCCTATAATGGTTTATGAAAAAAGGATATGGAAGACAGGGATCAGTAAAGGGAATAATATCTTTAAGGACCATTGTTATTTAATATTTCTAGAAGATATGAGATAGAGTAGTTGGATCTTATGAGGTAGGTATTGACAGGGTTTAAATTCACATCATCTTATTTGAAAACCCTCTCTACCATGGGTTGTTGAGATAATATAATATTTATGGTGAGAATAATGTAATAAAACTTGTAAATTGATTTGTGTAATATTTCATTACTCTAAATCAAGTACATATCGAGTCTATTATTTACTTTATTATTGTATTGTATGAGTTCAATGCCCTATGGAAATGTAGATATATTTTTAGAGAAAATGACCTAAATTAAGGGAATTTATGTTTTTTAGATTTGATGGTGGATGAGTATAATGGTTTCATTGGTTTTTGAGTATTATTAATTGGTTTAGAGAGGATTAGATATTATTCAGGGGTTATTATATGTAATATTCCAACTAGATATATTTATGTCATGAACTAGTAACATTATCAGAATCAGTTGCCTGTAAAATGTTTGTAGTTTTGTTAAAATCCTGAAAGAAACTATATGCTGTGATACATTTTCCAATCGATTATTCGGATATAGGGATCAATTAAACTGGAGGAAAATACTTTTATATAATATTTTTCGAATAGATAAATTCATATATTGAAACGGGTTCAAAACATGTATCTCATATGGTCAGTTGTGTTTTATCTTACTGAACATATGAATCATATCCAATTTGAAATTCATGCCCCCTTCTAGTTTATTCTCTACCATTATTTGTGGAAATAGATATGGATTTTGTTATTGATATTGTGATATGTTTTTTTCTTATATTGAAGATTTTTAGTTTCCCCCAAAGCCTTTTCCTGCTAAGACCTTACTTCTTATTATCAATCAAATTTGTTAAAGTTTTATATTTATTCCCTATTCTTGATGTAGGTGTCCATATGGAAGGCATCTAATTATTCAACTACCATAAGTTCCTCTCAATTCCATTTTATTGTTCCTTAAAATTGATTTATTTCATATTGAAATGAATTTTTCTGAAATGAAACTTGTTTTTGAGATGGGTAATTTTAAACATAAGATTTTACATAACAACTATTTAAATAAAATCATTAATACGTGGGTTTTTAATGTATTTTGAATCACTTAATACATTGGAAAAAATTGGGCGAATCAGGAATAATATTTCTAATCTTAATGTGAATTATTACATGATAGGATTTATGTCACATTATGTATTGTTATTAAAATAGAGGTTATCTTAATTTTATCCACAATTATAACCGACAAGGTCATTTAACTCATGTCTAGCATGTAAACCCTTAGGTTATGTACCAAAACGTGTAATTTTTAATTTATGATTATTTCATTACATGATGATATTTTCATGGTAATTTTTTCACATTATTTAATAATAGTGTATCCAAGGATTGTTTTTCTTATTCATAATATCATTATTTCCTTCTTTACAAATTCATTTATTTGGTGAATATATTATGTTTCTAGGAAAACTAAATTAATTTGTTACAAAACGGTTTTATTTGATGAAAATGTCTTTAAAAAGAATAAATTGTAAAAGCCTGAACTGATTCATTAATTATATTAGAACTTGTATAGATTCTAATGAGGTACTTTGGATGGATTTTTTCTCAGAACCTAAATTTTTCATTAGGTGGTTATAGATATTTTTGGAAAAAATCCAGTGAAGGGATGGTCATTATGTCACTATCCATTTTTTCTTGTTGATATTTTTCTATGAATAATGATGGTTTGGTTATGATTAATGCTCAAACATGGACATGTTTTCTATATATTATTTTACTATTCATGGGTTTTCTGTTATTCGTGACAATATTTTTCTCCAGGATGATTATCATTATTCACTACTAAACTCCAATAGTATGACTTGTGTTAACACATGAGTATGTTTTTTTGTTTCTTAGTTCAACCTCTCTATATGGTGGACCATATTAGGTTAAATGTTTGTATTAGTTGGGAAGGTTTGTTAAAAATTGTTATTAGAGCTGATACAAATTCAACCATATGATTACACTGCTTTGGTGTGGTTTAGTTTCATTGGTCATTTGATGATTGGAGAATCAAAAATTTTATTCTCTATAATAAAAAGGTGTTCTGCCAAGTCACTTACATGTATAAATCTAAGATACCATGGGTAGTTAAGGATTTAATCCAATATTGGGATATATTGGTTGAGTTTATTGAATGAAACAAATTTGAGGTTTATATAAATATACATCTTACATAATCTTTTTGTTTTTTTGTAAAATACTTTAATTATCTAAATTATTACTTTTTAAATGTATAAATATTGATGTATGAAATTCAGTGTAATTTTTTTCAAATTTTATATGAAACTAACTATTTGATGTTTTTTGTTTGACATACATTACCTTTGAGAACAGATCTTCCAAACCAGAATGAGGGAATTGATAGATAAGTTCCACAAGCATTTCATCCACTATACCCTTCATTGTTTGAATCGTCAATCAGCATTATTCAGTCTCTAGGAAATGTGGTTGCTGAGAAAAAAAAAGTAGTTCATCATAGACCATAAGTTTCTTAGAATAATTCCATTCATCACCATTGTGAAAAAGGACCCCATTAATATAAGGAGTTGAATTTGTTTATTGAGATGATATATAACATTATTAAGACTTTTGATAAATCAATGGAATTTTTTTGTATATATTTTTGTGGGGTCTAGATGGACATGGTGGGTATCAATGGTGATATAAAAATTACTCTATGGTAATGCCAACATATCCTTCATAAAAATCATCAATCATATTTTTTTGGGGGGAGCACATGTAAACCTTGAGATTTTAGTGATTTTTTTTCAAATTAATATTATCTTTTGATATTTTTAACTTCAGAAAACACTAAATATATATTTTTCTAAATACAACATTCCATCCATACCAAATTGACTTGGTGTATGTTACATAAATGCCCAAAATGGTGTTAATTACATGGAAAAATGAGGTTTGTGTACGTCACACGTATGATTGACTTTACTCGATGGCTTGTGTGACATGTGAGACCGAGTGTAACAAAAATATAATATATTGTTAAAAATATTATTATAAGAAAATATAGCAGAGCCTTTAATTTTAAAGATATGAATAGTATTAAAAAAATAGTGAAAATATGTAGTGTACACAAATATAAGATGAATTCATAGGTTACCACTTAATGAATAAAAAAAGCGGTTGAATTTAAAGGGAAATAATATTATAGTCCGAAAGATATTTAACCTAGTAAATTAAATTAATTAAAATTTTTAAGTGATATTAATGTAATAAATATTTCATATAATAAATAAAATATTTTTATATTCATCCAATAGTTTTGACAGACATTATAGAATAACAAACCCAATTTTATGAATAGAAGCATATTTTTAATAAAGGAATGTTTATCACCTTTTAATGGAAACCAAATTCCAAAAAAATATTAGAACATTTATATAGTTAATATTTCAAAATAAACCATAAATGTTGTAGGAAAAAATATAAATTAGGTTAGGATATTTTTTTAGTATATTTAAGAATGTTATCATCATTTATGGAATGGTTACAAATATTATATTTAAACATAAAATTTATTTCTAATTTAATTTATTTATAAGGATAAATTTTATTTTTAGTTGAATTAATATTTTTTAGATAGTATTTATATCAATTAATCAAACTTAATTCATTGTAACCACTTTCACATTGAAATTGGTAATATTAACTTAGCAAGCATTTGGCTGTTTTTACTTTAAAAACCTGCATTGTCATCCAGTCAGCGGGTTTGATATTAAATATTTTTTCATTTCAATGATTACAAATTTTTCCAATGGATTCTATATTTTTAAACTTAATAATTGATAATTTCTAATAACGTAAAATTATTTTAAAAAAATATTCTTATTGAAAGTGATTAAAATTAATTACATCGGTTAGGAGAAAATTATGTTAATAAAGTAATATAACTTAAATCTATGTAAAAAAATGTCATATAAACATGTCCATAACCAATTGTAATCCCATATATCGACCCTATCATATCATGGTTAATTTTTGGATCCAATTCCAACATGAAAAACTGGGGTGGAATTATATCTTTCAAAATTTACACGAGTGCCACTCCACTTCCACTATAAAGGCCACCACCTCTATCCATTCCTCGCACCACTCAAAACTTTATTGTTTTTTCATATTTATTCCCATGTCTCCTCCCAACATTTCTAGCATAGATATTGAATGACAAATTTTTTCAAAAATCCTCTTAGATATTCTATTGGCACAAACCAGATGGAGTTATCCGATTTATAGGTAACATCTTCTCTGATGACCTTTTCCCCCCTTCTTCACCCATCCACTATCACTATTAATTTATTGTGTGAAAAAATAGTATTATAAATATAATAGGATGTTTTTATGAAAATATTTTAAACTAAACACACACAAATCTCTATATAATAGATATGAAACATACTGTTTTTGTGTACGATGAACTTCTGCTTCATGAAACGATGATTGATCATTTCTACTTTACCACTAATAATGGAGTCCATTATGGTATAAAATATACATAATTATGTTATATATTATATTTATTATGTATTTTTTATTCTTTATTACTTTTTCAATACACATATCTTTACATTCCATTTGGTTTTAATATAATAATATCAGTTGAGGAAGTGTGGACTACCACCCCCTCAAAGCAATGTGATTCGTTCACACACCACATTGAATGTATTAAGTATGGGTTTAATGAAAATATATGATATATATGATATAATCATGGTAAATTAATAATTATATATATATATACATATATATATATACACAAACTACATTTACATACTATCTTTCAATATGAAAATAAAAACAGAAACAACGTTCATGTATATGTATGACTTACCGTCTCC
The DNA here is from genome assembly GCA_963277665.1 of Viscum album. Taxonomy (NCBI): domain Eukaryota; kingdom Viridiplantae; phylum Streptophyta; class Magnoliopsida; order Santalales; family Viscaceae; genus Viscum; species Viscum album. Next base: position 1,763,728,365 of record OY728121.1, on the reverse strand, counting down.
ATGAACAGTATATTTCATTTGGTATTTATTTATGACATAAATTATAATAGTATACATATAGAAGATAAAAATTATATTTAAAACGTGATTTATATTCTGGAATCATTATATAATAATAAGGACCAACTATATATCAAATTAAGACACATGCGAAGAACAGAAACAATATTACCTAAAGTGAGACCTTAACATATGATATTTAACAAGTGGGTAATAGAAGGTCATAATAAAACCATATATGGTATTATATATAATAATATGGTTTTTTATAATTTTAATAAGAAATTTATATTTATCATATAGGTTATTTGAATATGTATGATGTGAGTCAAGACATTGGGTAAGTGGATTTCATCTCACTTTTAATTTCTGTGAGATAGATGTTATTTTCAGAAATATTTCATTTTTGGTAGAAAATTTAATTAAAATTATTTAGTTATTATTATCTTATAATTATATTTATGTTTATTCACATGTCTGTCTTCTTATTCTTATTTCATGGGGTTTATGTTACAAAATTTACCAAATCGGTAAAACAGTTTTATCTCAATTTTCATTCTTTGAGAATCATGTTTGTTTTGTGCATGTACTCGTTAATTGAGGTGTATGTAAATAAATTTTACATGTTATATCATTAATCTGAATATTTTAATTATATCTTATGCACCATGTAATTTCATTTCATACACAAAGATTATGATCCCATGGAACCTTGTTATCGGTGATTATTGCGACAATCCTATCGTTTTTGGGACTATTTTTGTTTCCATGGTTGAAATGATATGATACATATCTCCTGGAAATTAATGACACTTCTTCACCCCTTGTACTCCATGTTATAATTATGTATTGGTACCAAATTTTTACTATTTTGTACATAATATAGTTATGAATTTTTTTTCAAGAAATCCCAACATTTACTTCTCTTCGGTTGAAAATATATGTTCTCTGAATACATGTTTGCTAAAAATGGTTTCCAAGAATATTATATCAATATCCTATAGGATTTGAAATATTTTTTTTACCATTTTTAATGTTTCCAATATCATCAGGGGAACGTTCTTATCCATTTTTTAACAAGTAATTCCATCTAACAATTTTACCGTGCATAATGAATGTTCATTTTACTTCGTAACACATGTATGGATTTACCCACCATCATTACATTGATGATTCATTTTAATTTTAAAATTTTAATTTATTAGAAAATGATTTAAAAGTAATTTTCAATAATTTTTTTTCCAATATTATTTAAAGTATTCTTTATATTTTTTCAATTTATGTTCTTTGAAATTGAATTTTAAATGTTATTATGTATTAAAAAGACTTTTTAAAGGAGAAAGGATATTTTACTCAAGAAATTTATTGTATTTATGTTTCAAAATTATTTTCCCTTTAAGATGAAATATATTTATTTTAATCATTCAAATATAAAAAATATCTAACTATTCCATTCACATCCCTTTTTTGAATGCGTAATGATTAATGTCACAGTATTTATGAAATAAATTTCTTTTCAATAGGTTATATGCCTTTAAAACTCGCTTGTTTTTAATGGTTATTCTTCGATGAGATGATTATGAAAACTATATCCTTAAAATATTTTATGATAGGATGAATTTTTTTTTCTCATTTCATTTTTGGGTTATGATTTGATGTTTATAAAGCCCAAATTATTTCATTGGTCATGATATAATGAACATATTTTGACACATTCTTGTAGGATTTCATTATGTGAATGGTGGGAACTATAACATTCTCAAATGAATTGGGTAATGATAAGTTTTATCTGATCTTGAAGGGTATATGGTTTGTATCCCAAGCCAAATGGAAATAAGGATAATGTGTTGTAGCCCACACCTAATAGAAATAAGGTTCATGGGTTGTATCCCAAGTCTAAAAGAAATAAAATTAATGGGTTATAGCCAAATAATAAAATTAATAAGGTTAATGGGTCGTATCCTACGCCTAAAAAAAAGAGGGTGCCCAGGTTGTAGGCTAATCCAAAAAATAAGAAGGTACATGGGTTGTAGCCCACGCCTAAAAAATAATTGGTACATGGGTTTCTAGACCAAGACCGATATAGGTACATAGGTTTTAGCCCAATCCTGACACGTTTTATTGGTTATGCTATTGTGGGTTGACATAAATGTTTATATTTTTATATGTAGGCCACATATTCTATGTCTTAATCAATAGTTATGATTTCATGTCTCATGATGATTATTTCCTTATGATTCATGTATCTGGAATGGAAAACATTATCCCACAACTCATTTTTATGATAATTGATATGAAGGGTGTGTTCTCATAATGTTAAAATCATTTTATCATAACCTAATGGTCATGTTTATTCTCGCTTTCCTTTCTTGATTACCCTTACTGAGCATCTGAGCTCACACATTTCTCATGATTCCATTCTATAGGGTATGAAGAAATGTTTTAGGTATATTTTATAAAGGTGATGATCTTTATGGGAGATTTTGAATATATTTCCCTGGGATAGAAGATTTTGTTTATTTTTTTCCAATGATACTAAACTATTATGGTCCTTTGGAATGTGTTTTTGATGTACTGAATATTCATCTAAAAAGATGTAATATCAACGTATGTTAAGCCTGGGCCAATATAAAAAAGGAGAATTAAATATATAAGTGTATATTACCATATATTTAGGGAATGATAACATTCTAATGTATTCTAATATTTTTTATGATTTGGTTCAATTTGTAATGGAGATTGTTACCAGTGATTAATTGGAAGGTAAAATATTTGAGACAACGATGAAGGTCGTTATTAAATACGTGATTATTTTTATCTTCCATCTGAATTTATATGCGTTTACCAATAAAAACCATTTTAAGAGGTTGACATAGCTAGTATAATAGGTTTTGGTACTTCTTTGGTTATTTTAGTTATTGGACAGGGTGTGTCATCTCATTTGAAAATAATGAATAATTATCGAATCATTTCTTTAGGACTAGTCACATGATCATCGCAGAACAAAAATATGAATTCATATATTAGTTTGGATGTACTATTCATATCATGAATAAATTTATATATATCTCAAGTAATTTCATCATTATAGAAAATCATGCCATCTTAGACATTTTTTAAAGGATGTCGTAAGGCAGTAAGGCTGGATCCAATCTCGGCTAGGGTTCAAACATTTTTTATGATGCTTCCATGGGTGGTGAGACTTATCCTTATAAAAAATGGGCAATATAGTTTCTAATAAATCTTTTAAATGATATGATATTGGATTCATTTGTATGATAGAGTGTGAAAGAGAGTAATCTAAAGAAGGAAAGACTATTGTTAGAGGTAAGGTGTTTATTTCATCTTCTATAGTGGTAGAATTGATTGAATCATATATGACACATTATTTTATAACATCAGAGATATTTAATTTTTTTGGCCTCCCTTCATAGAGTATTTATTCATTTTTCTATCGTTCCATGCCATATTGAAGGAGGTATCTAGAACTTCTCAAATGTATATATTGCGAGGTAGCGATAAATGACTTCAATTTGATGTGATATTTTGTGGTTCATGTTATGTATATCTGAATAATTATTTTTAATAAAGACTAGATGATACAAAATATGGCCTAGATTGAATATTATTATCCTCAAATTCTATTTTAATCTCCACAGGGAGTTAGTAATGTCTTCAATGGTGAGTGAGATTTTAGGTCATGGAGTGTGGGGCCTATGGTTCCTTATAATGAGGTGATAAAATTTAAATTGATTGAGGTTTTCCTTGACATAATTGATCCTCGATTGAGAATATCTCTTCCAATAATGGTGATTTCATACCATAAGGTCATTCATGATGATATTTAAAGTTTATCTCCACACATAGAGTTTTAATTTACAGTTCACCTATTACCATGGACAATGACCAATTATGTTCCATCATATCATGTAGAACATGATGATTTGGAAGGAATTATGGTAGATATTTATATACTTAAGGATACTGGATTTATTCATCTTGACATTTCTCCATGATTTTCACCTATCTTATTTTCAATATAGGAAGACCACTTCCATATATTTTCATAGATTATGTAATGTTAAATCATGTCACATTTAAGAAAAAATAATTCTTGCTATAAAATGATGACATTTTTAATAAAATCGTTGTGAAAATATGTATTTAATGATTTTAATTTGGCTCGAATAACACAAATTGAGAATCCATGAAAAGGATATAACTAATAAAAATTTAGTGATATTTTATCGGTATATAATATTTATAGTTATTCATTGATATCTAACAAATTATCTTGAATTCTATATGGATTAAATGAACTAGTTATTTAATTATTTTTTTGAGTATTCTGATTTGTGATTGGGGATGTTATTTTGGAGAAATCCATGTCACTGTTGGAGCACATAGACCATTTGGATATATTTCTTAGAACCTTTATTGATAATTATTTGTTTCCTAATCCATGTAATTATAAATTCTTGATTCAAGAACATATTTTTCTAGATAATGTTATATCTGAGGTGGGTATCACAGTGTACATGGAAAAGTCACTAGTTGTTATGTCTTTAGAGGATCAAAAAATTAGTTTGATATCTAAAATTTCATGAGGTTGGATGGAATTAAAAGTGGGGGTTTACATTAAATCTTCAATAATGCATCATTGGTGAAATATTAATCCTATGAGGATATAAACCTTAAGTGTAATGGCAAAAATAGAGTTTCTCAGGATATAATGGTGATGTTGAATTCAACACTAGTTTTTATTCTTCAAAAATAGGTTTACATATATGATGTTTTGACCATTGTATATGGAAAGGGGTAAGGGTGTTTCTTGGAATATGAGAAATTGGTGGTGGACTATTAATCAATATATTTATAACCACATTATAAAAAATACCCTACCCATAATCGAGAATTTTATGAGGTTATTCATGAACTCAAGAAATCATGCTACTACCTATTTTGGTTGATATTTAGAGTATATTATAATCATAAGATCCAAATGACTATTTTAACATAGAGTTTACAAAAAAATATAGTGATTCTAGTTTGAGTGTCTATGAACATTTTAATTTTGATATTACATATAAAAATGTGAAAGAAAATGTGGTTGATGATTCATTGAGTCAGAAATTATTGACGGAAGTTATAATGTAATCATTAGAAGATTGGTATATGATGAGTTTGTTTTCTAAGAAGAGACTGGGAGATGACGAAAATAGTGGGATTATTTATTTGGATTAACCAAAGGATAAATCTTTATTAGGATGAGTGGTGTTGGATCATTTAGGTATCTAACACCATTTTAAAATCATTCTTAAAATCCTTATCGGTGGGGATATATACAGTGAGTGATCTTGGTTTCCCTATTGCACTTTATATTTCAAAAGTTAGGTTGTTCTTCAATTTTCACTGTTAGAATATTTTTTGGATAGTGGATATAGTTATTTTTTTATTTCAACATGTATAAGGACCTAGCCTTAAAACATTACATAATCTTGAATTAAAAGAATAATTCACATTGAGGATCTTTTCAGGTTTAGAGTTTAAGAGAATTAGGACATGATTATTACATCTCAAAAGATTACAAAGTAGACACTTCAACATAGTTTCCATTTTTTACAAAACATGAACTCTTGAAAAAGTTTTAATGTATAGTTCCATGTTTAAGACAACATGACTTTTCCTTGATCCCATCCTTGACCCTATTCCACATTATTTCCTGTGAAAAACATTTCAAAAACTTGTGGTGAGCATAAAAAGATCAGTAAGGGATACACAAACAAGGAAAACTGTTAGTTTTCATCAAAACAATAGGTAAACCATGAATACTTTATCATAAGTAATACATTTCACCTTTATGAAGTAGTAAATACTCTTCACTAAATAAAAGATCATTACTTACTCTTTTGTAACCAAAATATTACCATAAAACCCATATAATGAACACATAACAAATAAAGGTTACTTGGGACATAAACATATATAAATGGAATAACCATACGTTCGACTTCCACACATATCACTATATGGAATAGCCATACGGCCGCCTTCCATACCCAATGCATTGGAGGTTATAACATAACCACCCATCCTAGTATTCACGGCACCACACGTCATTTGGTTTATCACGCAACCACTCGTCAAATGTCCAAGTACCATTATAAAATCATAAGACATAAAACAAATATAAAGGAAAGAAAAAATTTCCACATTTCAATAAAAATATATGGCTAAAATAAATTGATATAACGAGTCCATTATCAAAACCATTTTCAATACCAAAATACATAGAAGAGTATATGGTATTTATTTTCTTTTAAAAATATTTCGTCTTGTTGAGGAAGCCAAAGTTAAAATAATACTCAGGGGGCGAAAAGGTCGTTGTCACTGCGTACGTTAAAAGAAACATTCCTTATTGTTGTTTATTAAAAGGCTTCGTAGAAAAATATTACCTTTGAATGAAATGAAAAGTCAAAGGTGTTTATACAGCGTATAAAACAAAGTATGGTATTAGAACAAAATATGCCACAATGAAAGGAGATTGAGACAAAGTCCCTTACCTCGTGTCAGACATGACACGATCATTCTTTAATCTACTGAATAATAATCTAAAGTTAATTTATACTTTCTTAATAACCCTTTTCATGTTTAATATTCCTTTTATATCACTTATTGCGATGTTATAAACATTATGTAATCATTTAAGTTAATAACGGTCGTTTTGTCGATATTTGGTACTTGAGTCAAAAATGGACTTCTTACTACTACATGTTGTTCTTGTAGTCAATGGTTCATTACATCCAGAATGATATTCATGATTTGGATGTCATATATATCATATATATCCAGTATATACGTTTAATTATAATAGTACATAACATTTAGAGATAAGAAATGAAATGCACCGTTCATGGAGACAGTAAGCCGTACGTACGCATGAACGCTACTTTAATTTCTATTTCATAATTAATGGAATGAAAAAATTATGATATAGAGGTAAATTATAATTCCAGTATAATATCATATACAACATTATTAACTCTATCCTTTATACATCTCACATATGGCATTAACGATTCAAATCACTTTGAGGGGGCAGTAGTCCGCACTTCCAAAAATGAAACTATCGCGTTTATCCATCATGGAAACGATAAAGGTATGCCAAAAATGAAAAGTACAGAAGCATAAGGAAAACATAAAAATAATATATATCATATATAAATATAGTGAAATCTAAATGGATACCATGAAAGATGTTAAGTGAATATTGAACAATCATCATTTCGTGAGGCAGTAATTTGCCATCCATAGAAACAATATGTTTATTAACCATTAGACGGAGGTTTGTGTATGTGTAGCTCGAATCACTATGATAACAACATCCTAGTATACTTAAGATACTAGTGTTGTTACAAAATAGAGGAATGAAAAGAGTTTATGGGGTTGTAGAAGCAAAATAAAACAAAAGAACATAAGAGAAGACACTATCTTTAAATCAGATAACTGCCCTTAGTTTGAACCCAAATGGTTTCTTGAAGAGCTTTCTGAATATTGTAAGGCTTCTAGGACAAAGATAGGGATATTGGGAGATTATTTTAGTAGAGGTTGGATGAGCCAAAGGGCTTGAGAAGTGTGAAAAATGGGTAGGATGTGTGGTCTTGTTATAAGGGAGAGGAGGGGCTCTTTTCGAAAGCATGAAACTATTATTTTATTATATAATACTTTTCAGTTTCTAAATGTCCAAAATTATTAATGTCTAAGATAAGGTTTCCCATGTTTTAAATTAAATAATCCAATAATAATTGGACAGGTTTTTGAAATAATTTTACACACTATCTTCTTATTTATTTAAATCATTCATTAATGACGTAAACACGACATCATCATTGTGTCATAAATAATTTTATTCATTTGATGTCTAAAAATTATAAAAAAATTATCATGTTGTAGAAATTTTTTTATATTTATAATGAATATTTATAGTCAAATATATCATTTATATAACCCCATGTAAAAATTGTTTTAGTAAAACAGTACATGATTGTGACATTTTTATTTTTACTTTAAATAAAAGGTATTGATGTCATTATCTTACCTATGTTGCTCCATGGGATCCAAAAAATTGACCCATGGATTGTCTTGGTCTTCCATGACTCATATAATTTGGTTAGGACACATGTAAATGTGGTTTCATATTATAATTACATTATTTTTACCTTAAATTACACTAATTACCTATAAATCATGATTAATAAAACATAAAAGTTACTATTCACCAAAAAATTATTTTCATCCCATTGATCCAAATTTTACATAATAATGAAAACCATGTATGTTGTATTTTTTAAATTCAATTCACAGATGTGGTAATGTTTCATTTAAATGAAAAATTCTGTTTTTTAACTACCACTTAGTTGTTTCACTATTCATCAAAATTTGATGTTTTTCAGGAAAATACCAAAAATTAACCCTAAGATATATTTGATATTCTGAATTAAAAAATGATGTCTAATTTACAAAATTGAAAAAATATATGTTGAATTAATTAATTTAATAATTTATTCCCATTGTCAAAACAAATAGAGTGCTTTTAAGAAATAATATATATCAAAAGATTGACACTATTTTAAGTCCAATTTCAAAGTGAAATTAATTACAATGAACACCATTGGATTAAATGGTAAAAATATATTCTAATTTCACTTTAAAACCAATTAAAAAGATAATCTATCCATATAAATAAATTATATTAAAATGAGGTTTTGAATTAAAATACAACTTTTTCCACTTATTCATTAAAAATGAACATTATCGGAAAAATAACAAAAACATACACAAAGTAAATTTTGACATCCCAATATTAAAGAAGGATTTTATTTGGTCAATTATAATGTATAAGAGTGACAAAAACTATTTTTAAAGAGGGTTCTCCATCAAAAGGCCATAAAATCATCCTTTTATTGAATATTAGAGTATCCATGCCTAAAATTGAATTCTTTTCTTATTTTAAGCCTTTATATTTTATTGGATAAATGTAAAAAAATTTAACAAACATATATAATCATATTTTAGTTATTTCTATTCATTCCTGCCAATACAATGGATACATGTTAACTACCATTTAAAATAATATTATTATACTATTAGTGTGCAACATAAGATTTCAAAGAAACTCATTGTTACATATCGGGTACGCTTTCGAACATAGAAAACCCTTTAAAGTAAAATTAATATTTAATTCACAAATATTTATAAATATGAAAATGTCTTATTCTTTATTTACCTGAGATCTTACATCCTTCCCCCCTTTTGGGAATTTCATCCTCGCATTTTTATTCACTTATCAAAATAAGTGGGGGTATTTATCCCTCAAAGCATTTTCAGATTCCCACATTGCCTCTTCAACCATATGGTTTTTCCATAAAACCTTCACCTGATAAATTAACTTATTTCGCAACACTTTCTTTCTTCGGTCAATAATCTGGACTGTTTGTTCTTCATAAGAGATATTCTCTTCCCACTGAAATAACTTTAGACTGAAAGCATGAGATAGATCTGGCATATACTTTCTCAACATCGGAACATGAAAAACATTGCGTAACTGAGATAAACTTGGAGGTAAAGCCACTCCATATGCAACTGATCCAACTTTCTCGCGGATTTCATAAGGTCCAATGAACCTCAGACTCAACTTTACCATCTTGCCAAAACGCATCACACTTTTCCATGGACAAACATTGAGAAAAACATGATCACCTACCTCAAAAGATATATCCTTCCTCTGGTTATCCATGTAACTTTTATGCCTGCTCTAAGCTGTTCGCATGTGCTTCTGAATCAACTGAACTTTTTCTGCCATCTCCTCTACCAATTCTGATCCCATCAGTTTCCTTTCCCCTACTTCATCCCAAAAAGCTGTAGTTCAACATCGTTTATCATATATTGCCTCAAACAGAGCCATCTGTATACTAGAATAAAAACTATTGTTATAAGAAAATTCATCCAAAGAAATATGTTGGTCCCCACTTCCCTGGTAATCCATCGTGAAATCATGTAAAATATCCTCCATGGTCTGTATTTTTCGTTTTGACTACTCATCTGATTGTTGTAGAAAAGATGTACTAAAATTTAATTCAGTACCCAACGACTTCTAAAGGCCTTTCCAAATGTTAGAAGTAAACCTAAGATCATGATCAGAAATAATGGAGAGGGGAACTCCATGTAACCGGACTATCTCTTTAAGATACAATCAAGAAATTTGATCTAGAGAGAATGTATCTGGAATAGGAAGGAAATAAGCAGATTTAGTTAATAGATCAACTACAAACCAAATTGCATTATTGCCTCGAGATGTCTTTGATAATCCCACAACGAAGTATATGGATATATTTTCCCATTTCCAATCTGGCCCTGGTAAAGGCTAAAGAATCCCTTTTAGTAACTTCCACTCTACTTTAACCTATTGACAAGTCAAACACTTCATAGAAAATCAGAAATATGTATTTTCATTCTATCCCACCAGTAATACTCCCGCGGATCTCAGTACATCTTTTTACTACCAGGATGAATTGCAAAAGGTGAACTATGAGCCTCTCATAAAAAGTCATTCTTCAACTGTGAATCACAAGGAACATATAATATCTTCCCACACCTGTAAACACAATCATTATCAATGTTAAATTCAAGAAACTTACCCTTATATACAAGCTATACCTTTTTCTATAACCCACTGTCTTTCTTCTGCTCTTGCTCAATTCTGTCTAATAGAGATGATCTCACTGACACCTGAAACAAAACAGAAGAACTTCCTCCACTAACAAGTTTTATGAAAAAGTTCATCAAATCAAAAAATCAAAGGAACTCGTTTCATATGTATCTTGGTTAATGAAGCATTACTTTTTCGACTCAAAGCATCAACCACATTATTTTATTTTCCCAGATGGTAATGAATTGTAGAATCGTAAACCTTGATTAATTACAGCCATCTCCTATTTCTCATGTTCAATTCATTCTGAGTGAATATGTACTTTAAACTTTTTTGATCGGTATATATCTCACACTTTACTCCATACAAATGATGCCTCCAAATTTGTAGAGCAAAAACAACAACAGCTAATTCCAAATAATGAGTTGGGTAATTTAAATCACGAGTTTTCAACTGACGTGAAGCATAAGCAATTGCCTAATCTTTTTGCATAAGGACACAACCGAGTCCCTTCAACGAAGCATCACTGTAGATAACAAACTCACCATTTCTGGGAAAAAGTTCCAAAACTAGAGCATTCACCAATGTTCATTTCAATTCCTAAAAACAATCGTCACATTCTTTTGTCCAGATAAACTTAACACCTTTTTGAGTTAACATAGTCATTGTACTAGATAAATGTGAATCATTTTCAACAAACCTCTAGTAATAACCTTCCAAACCAACAAAAATACACATCTCGGTTATATTTTTGGGTCTTGGCTATTAATCAACAACATTTGTTTTTGCATGATCAACAGTTATGCCATTTTTTGAAACAATGTGACCAAGGAAAGAAATTTTTTTCAACCAAAAATTACACTTTCTGAATTTCCCAAATAGTTTCTTTTCTTTTAAGGTTTTCAAGACAACCATTAAATGAATTTCATGCTCCTCTTTACTTTTAAAAAACACCAAAATATCATCAATGAACACAACCACAATATTATCCAAGAACTCAGCGAAAGTTCAATTAATTAGATCCATGAATACAGAAGGTGCATTGGTTAACCCAAAAGGCATAACTACAGATTCATAATAGACATATCTAGTACAAAAGGCTGTCTTCAGAACGTCTGCTTATTTTACTTTCAAATGATGGTACCCCGACATCATGTCAATATTTGAAAAATAATTAGCTCCCTAGAGCTGATCAAAAAAATCATCGATGTGAGGCAAAGGATACTTGTTCTTAAAAGTGATGTTATTAAATTCTCTATAATCAATGAAAAGTCTCATTGAAACAACATTATTTTTAATAAAAAGGTAGGAGCACTCCATGGTGATGTGCTAGGTCAAATGAAACCATTATCTAATAAATCCTATAATTTATTCCTTAACTCTAAAAGATCAACTTGAGCCATTCGATAAGGGGGTTTTGAAATTAGATTAGAATCAGCAACTAAGTCACAAGTAAATTAAACTTCTTGGTCATGTATAATACCAGGAAACTCATTAGGAAAAACATCAAGATACTCATTTACCACTGCCACATCATTAATATGAACAATTATTTTATTTTCAACAATATTTGCAAGGTAACATTCATTTCCTTCGTTTAGTAGTTTCTCATCTTCCTAAAATGTTATCAAAAGCAAGGGTTCATTATTGTACACAAACTGAAAATATTTCTGAAAAGAAACCTCTTTAGCTCTGCATTCAATCTTAGCATGATAAAAAAAATCCAATCCATTCCCAAAATAACATCAAACTCTACTAGAGGGAAAAAAATAAGGTTTTCAGGTAGATTCTTTCCGCACATAAGGATAGGAAGGTTCTTATAATTTCTTTTAGTCTAAACGTTTCCTTCGGGTGTTTTTACCATAAGTTCAGGATTCATATCCGGAGATGGAATTCCCAATTTACTAGAAACATTCTCAGAAATGAACGAATGTGCAAACCCTGAATCAAACAACACATTGGAATAAGCTGAACAAACAACCAGTGTACCTGATACTACATCATTTGATGGACCAACATTTTCTGAAGTAGTTGCAATGGATATCACCGCCCCTTTCTGCTTGTAGTCGGGCTGGTTTCCCTAAGTTGAGTTATTAGTTATCCACTCATTTTCATAATGGAACATTTCATTACACATAAAACATATTACCACTGGTTTTTCATTGCCTACTTGATCATCATCCTTATAGTTACGAGAAATATGACCAGACTTACCACACCAGAAGCACTTTCCATACTTGGATAAACATTCTACATGATTCATTTTACCACACTTCTCACAGGATAGATATTTTGTTTTCTTACCTCCAGGATTCCTTGATGAATTATTTACCTTTTCCTGCCAACTGGACTTCTTATTCTTTTGTTTGTCAAAGAACATCTGATCATCAACAAACTCCATTTACACCTTCTCCACACATCGAACAAGTTTTTCATAACTTTTGAACCCATGAGAAGCTAAATCCCTTCGATAATTTGGATTTAACCCTGAGAAAAAATGGTTGATTTTAATATCAAGATCTCGTATGAAATTTAGAGCATACCTTGCCAGTCTAGTGAACTTTTCTTCATAAGAAGCCACTGAGTCATCCTCCTGCCTCAATTCTAGGAATTGTTTTTCCATCCTAAGACGAACCACCTTAGGAAAATATTTCTCAAGAAACAAACCTTTGAATTCATCCCAGTGAAGATCATCAATCTCCTCACCGTCCCAGATATTTTTCACCATCGACCACCACTGATCAACTTTACCTTCAAAACGGTAAATAGTGAGACTAACCTTTTGATATTCTGAACATGCCATGACATCAAGAATATTCTCCAGTGCTTTAATCCACCCTTTTTCTAGCACATGGTAAGATTATCTTTTGAATGATGGGGCATGTTGCCTCATAAAATGTTCCACCACTGGCATGTTCCTATGCGGTTGATCTGTCTGATCTCATGCAGGGATACCACCACCATTTATAGCCTATGTCAACTATTCCATCACTGCAACAAAATGTTCCGTTCGAATTCCGACCATCTCAGGTTACAGACTTGGAAGGTTGTCTTCCTCTTGACGTCGTCCCAACATAGCAGCCCTGTTTACTCTGCGGAAAACCATTCTGAACATAAAAATATCTTATCCGAAGCAACATAGTAATCTTTAAATTCTATATCATTTCAATCAAACCATAAATTAATTTACGTACATGAATTTAACAATTTTCTAACTCCTAATGTTGTCTAAACTGACCTCTGATACCAACTATAAGGACACAACCTTAAAACATTACTTAATCTTGAATTAAATGAATAATTCACATTGAGGATCTTTTCAGGTTTAGTGTTTTAGAGAATTTCGAAATAACTATTACATCTCATAAGATTATGAAGTAGACACTTCTACAGAGTTTCCATTTTTTTACAAAACATGAACTCTTGAAAAAAGAGTCATGTCGATTTCCATGTTTAAGACATCATGACTATTCCTTGATCACATACTTGACCCTATTCCACATTATGTCATGTGAATAACATTTCAATGACAAGGGTTGAGCATACAAATCTCAGTAAAGGATACACAAAGAAGGAAAACTGTTAGTTTTCTTCAAAACAATAGGTAAACCATGAATACTTTATCATAAGTAATACTATTCACCATTATGAAGTATTAAATACTATTTACTAGAAAAAAGATCATTACATAATCCTTTGTAACCAAAATATTTCCTCAAAACCCATATAAAGAACACATAACATATAATGATAACTTGGGACATAAACATTCATAAATGGAATAAATATACGGTGGACTTCCACACATATCACTAAATGGAATGGTCATACAACCGACTTCCATAACCAATGTATTAGAGTTTGTTACGTAACCACCTTTCCTAGTATTCACGGCACCACCCGTCATTTGTCTTATCACGTAACCACCCATCAAATGTCTAAGTACCATTATAAAATCATAAGACATAAAACAAATATAAAGGAAAGAAAAAATTTTATATTTCAATCACAATATCTCACTTAAATATATTAACATTACAATTCCATTATCAAAACCATTTTCAATACCAAAATAGATAGAAGAGTATATGGTATTTATTTTCTTTTAAAAACATTACGGCTTGTTGAGGGAGCCAAAGATCAAATATTACTCACGGCGGCAGACAGGTCGTTGTAACCATGTACGTTAAATGAAACATTCCTTTTTGTCATTTAGTAAAACTTTTCATAGAAAAATATTCCCTTTGAATGAAATTAAAATTCAAAGGTGTTTATACACCGTATAAAAGGAAGTCTTGTATTAGAACAAAATATGCTTCAATGAATGGAGATTGAGACGAAGTCCCTTACCTCGTGTCTGACTTGAATCGATCGTTATTTAATCTTTTAAATAATAAACTAAAGTTAATTTATACTTTCTTAAGAACCTTTTCATATTTATTATTCCTTTTATAACACTTATTTCCATGTTATAAACATTATTTAATCATTTAAGTTAATAACAGTCATTTTATCGATATTTGGTACTTTCGTCAAAAATGGGCTTCTTACAATTACATACTGTTCATGTGGTCAAAGGTTCATTATATCCAAAATGATATTCATGATTTGGATATCATATATATCATATATATCCAGCATATACATGTATTTATAATAGTGCATAACATTTAGAGTTATGAAATGAAATGCACCGTTCATGGAGACGGTAAGCCGTACGTACGCATGAACGCTACTTTCATTTCTATTTCATATTTAATGGAATGAAAACATTATGATATGTAGGTACATTATAATTACCATATAATATCATATATAATATTATTGACTCCATCCTTTATATGTCCCAAATATGACATTAACCATTCAAATCACTTTGAGGCGGCGGTATTCCGCACTTCCAAATATGAAATTATCACGTTTATCCATTATGGAAACCATAAAGGTATGCCATAAATAAAAAATACAGAAGCATAAAGAAAAAATAAACATAATATATATAATATATAAATATAGTGACATCTTAATGGTCACCATGAAATGTGTTAAGAGAATATTGAACAATCATCGTTTCGTGAGGCAATGATTTTCCATCCATAGAAAAAATAATTGTTTAACCATTGGATGGAGGTGTGTGTAAGTGTAGCTCGAATAATTCTCATAAAAACATAATAGTATATTTAAGATACAGGTTTTGTTACAAAATAAAGGAATAAAAATATTTTAGGGGGATTTGAGAAGAAAAATAAATCAAAAGAACATTATAGAAGACATTACCTTTAAATCGGGTAAATCCCCTTGGTTTGAACAAAACGTGTTTCTTGAAGAGCTTTATGACTAATGTAAGGCTTCTAGGATTAAGATAGGGATATTGGGAGATTATTTTAGTAGAGTTTTGATGAGCCAATGAGATTTATAAGTGTGAGAAATGGGTAGGAAGTGGGATGTTTTTATAAGGGAGAAGAGGGACTCTTTTGGAAAGCAGGAAACTATTATTTTATAATATAATGGTTTTTGGTTTCTAAAGGTCATAAAAATGTTAAATTTGAAGATAAGGTTTCTCATGTTAGAAATAAAATCATCCAATTAGAATTGGACATGTTCTGGATTTTATTTTAAACATTGTCTTCTTATTTATTTAAATCATTCATTAATGACGTAAACAATGCATCCTGATTGTGTCATAAACAATTTTATTCATTTGATGTATAAAAATTATAAAAAAATTATCATGTTGTAGGATATATTTTTATATTTATAATGAAAATATATAATCAAATATATCAATTATATAACCCCATGTAAAAATTGTTTTAGTAAAATAATACATGTTTGTGACATTTTTATTTTTACTTTAAATAAAAGTTATTAATATCATTATCTTACCCAAGTGGCTCCATGGGGTCCCACAAATTGAACCATGGATTCTCATAGTCCTCCACGACTCATCCAATAAGGTCAGGGCATGTGTCAAGGTGATTTTATTTTGTTATAACATTATTTTTACCTTAAATTATAGTAATTACCTTTAAATCCGATTAATTAAACTTAAAAGTTACTATTCACCAAAAAATTATTTTCATCCCATTGAACCACATTTTACTTACTAATGACAACCATGTATTTCTGATTTTTGAAATTCAATTCACAGATGTGGTAAAGTTTTGTTTAATCGAAAAAATTCAGTTTCTTAACTACCACATAGTGGTTTCACTATTCATCAAAAATTGAAGTTTTTCAGAAAAATACCAAAAATTCACCCTAAGCGATATTTGATATTCCAAATTCAGAAACGATTTCTATTTTACAAAATTAAAAACATATAAGTTGCATTAATTAATTTAATAATTAATTCCCGTTTTCAAAACATATAGTGTGTTTTTAAGAAACAATATATATCAAATGTTTGACACTAGTTTATGTCCAATTTCAAAGTGAAATTAATTTCAATGACCGCTATTGTATTAAATGGTAAAAATATTTTATAATTTAAAACTAAAACAAATTAAAAGGATTATCTAACCATATAAATAAATTATATTAATATGAGTTTTTGAATTAAAATACAACATTTCTCACTTATTCACTAAAAATGAGCTTTATCGAAAAAATAACAAAAACATACACAAAGTAAATTTTGATGTCCCTATTATAAAGAAGGGTTTTATTTGGTCCAATATAATGTTTAAGAGTGACCAAAAATATTTTAAAAGAGGGTTTTCCATCAAAAGGAGATAAATCGACCTTTTAGTGAATATTAGAGTATCTATGCCTAAAATTGAATTATTTTCTTATTTTAAGTATAAGGCCCTGGCCTTAAACATTACTTAATCATGAATTAAATGAATAATTCACATAAGGAATCTTTTCAGGTTTAGTGTTTTAGAGAATTAGCTCATAACTATTACATCTCAAAAGATTACACAATAGACACTTCTACTAAGCTTCTATAAAATAAAAAAACACTTAAAAAGAAACATTTCTAGTTCCATGTTTTAGACAGAATGTGTTTCCTTGATCTCATCCTTGAGCCTATTTATCTTTAAGTCCTGTGAAAAATAATTCAAAAACTTGGCATTAGCATAAAAATCCCAGTAAAGGATACACAAAGAAGGAAAACTGGTAGTTTTTCAAAAAAACAAGTAAACACAGAGTACTTTACCAAAGTAACACTTTTCAACTTTATGAAGTAGTAAAAACTCATCACTGAATAAAAGAACATTAATTACCCTTTTTTAACCAAAATATTACCATAAAAACCATATAAATAACACATAACATATAAAGGTAACTTGGGACATAAACATACGTAAATGGAATAACCATATGGTCGACTTCCACACATACTTAATGGAATAGCCATACAACCAAATTCCACACCCAATGCATTGGAGGTTATAACGTAACCACCCGTCCAGGTATTAACAGCACCACCCGTCATATGTTTTATCACGTAACCACCCGTCAAATGTCCAAGTACCATTATAACATCATAACACGTAAAACAACTATAATGGAAAGAAAACATTTCCACATTTCTAGCACAATAAATCACTTAAATATATTGACATAACAAATCCATTATCAAAACTATTTTCAATACCAAAATACATAAAAGATTATCTGGTATTTATTTACTTTTAAAAAATATATAACGGCTTGTTGAGGAAGCCAAAGATCAAATAATACTCACAGTGGTGGAAAGGTCATTATCACCACGTACGTTAAAAAGAAACATACTTTTTGTCGTTTAGTAAAACGCTTCGTATATAAAAGATTCCTTTCAAATAAAAGTAGAAGTCAAAGGGGTTTATACACCGTATAAAAGAAAGTTGTGTATAAAAAAAAATATGCCTCAATGAAAGGAGATTGAGACGAAGTCCCTTACAAAGTCTGTATCCTTAGATTAAGGATAAATCATTACATGATTATGTGTGACAAATATGAATACACCAAATATAAGTGGATATTATGTGTAAAATAATCAGAGGTCATTCACACATAATCTTGGAAAAAACAAAACCACTAACATATATATTTAACTCAATGAAATGAGATTGAGTTATGATTTCGGATACAAGATCGTCTAAATGATGTAAGAATTTATCAATGAGATGATTATGTGTAGAAATAGTATATACACACAAAGTTTTGTGGAAATTACAACATAGAGATTCCACACATAACCTTGGAATAATACAATCATGAAGTTGAGGTTTAACCCAACGAATTGAAAGTGGGTTAAGAAGTTCCTTACAGAAATCCGACAGCCTAATGGCGTCACTTTAAAATTCAAAAAATGAGTTGATAAGAGAGAGTAAGTGGTATCTAATCACTTGGACATAAAATTTACATCAATAAGGATATAGAAGAACATATCCCAACATAATAGTATGTGAATTAAAAGACATAACAAAAGATGTCTTTTAAAAAGAGAAGGGTGAAAGGTTCTATTACCGACTTAGGTAACTTTCGAAATGTACACCCCATGGAAGAAGGGTTATACAATGAAGATGTAAATACCCATAATTGAAATTATACTAAACAATGAGTATAATAATGGGAAGTAAATACACCACTCAAAGGAAATGGTGGAAAATGGAGCATAAATCTCACGGGAATAAAAGTGAGATGAAACATTCCTTACGAAAACTCGGCAGCCTAACAACGCCACTTAAAACTTCCAAAAACAGATTGATGAGATCAAATAGGGTCTCTCATAAAATTAAAATAAAATATAAAGCAAGATTAATATAAAATAACATGCCCCAACATTACAAAGAGGAGTGTAAAATAAATGACATAAATGAGAGTACTTAAAAAGAAAGAGAGAGGTTGGATCTCTTATGAAAATTCAGCAGCCTAACGACGCCACTCAAAACATCCAAAATGGATTGGTGAGAGAAAATAGGGTCTCTAATCATATGAACATAAAAATTAAAGTAATAGTAATATAAAATAACATCCCAATAATAAGAAATATGAGCTTAAAAATAATTACATAAAAGAGTATACTTAAAAAGAATGAGAGAGGTAGGATCCCTTACCAAAATTGGGCAGCTTAGCGGCGCCACTTAAAAATGTTTAAAATGAATTGATGAGAGTAAGAGGGGGTATCTCATCATATGAAAATAAAAATTACATTATGGTGAATATAAATGAACATCCTACAATATAGGAACACGAGCCATAAATGAAATGACATAAAAGAGGGTACTTGAAAAGAAAGAGAGAGGTCGGATCCCTTACCTCATGTCCGAATTGACTCGACCATTATTTAATCCCCCGAATAATAAACTTCAGATAAATTATTCTTGCTTAAGAACCTTTTTAGAGTTCATTATTCCTTTTATATCACTTATTACCATGTTATGCACTTTATGTAATCATTTAAGTTAATAACGGTCGTTTTGTCGATACTTGGTACTTGAGTAAAAAATAAACTCATTATAATCACAAGTTTGTTCATGTGGTAAAATATCCATTTTATCCAGAATTATATTCATTATTTAGATATCATATATATCATATATATCCATTATATACATGCATTTATAATATTACATTATCATTTAGAGGTAATAAATTAAATGCACCGTTCACGGAGATGGTAAGTCGTACGTATGCATGAACGCTACTTCCATTTATATTTCATATTTAATGGAATTAAAACAAAATGATACAAAATAGTATTATAATTACAGTATGGTATCATATATAATATCATTAAATATATCTTTTATACGTACCACATATGGTATTAATGAATCAAATCACTTTGAGGGGGTGGTAGTCCGCACTTCCTAAAATGAAGATATCGCGTTAACCCATAATGGAAACCATAAAGGTATGACATAAATGAAAAATATGAAAGATTAAGGAAACCATAAACATATTATATATCATATATAAATATGGTGACATCTTAATGGACACCTTTGAAGGTGTTAAAAGAATATTGAACAATCATCATTTTGTGAGGCAGAAATTCACAATCCACAGAAACATTATGTTCTTTTACCATTAGATGTTGGTGTGTGTCAGTGTATCTCGAATAATTATTATAAAAACATCCTAGTATATGGAAGATACTGGTGTAGTTACAAAATAAATTAATAAAAAGAGTTTAGGGGGCGGGAGAAGCAAAATAAAACAAAAGAGCACAAGTGAAGACGTTACCTTAAAATCGGGTTACTCCCTTTTGTTTGAACCAAAAGGATTTCTTTAAGATCTTACTGCCTAAGGTATGGATTCTAGGATGAGTATAGGGATGTGGAGAGACAAAATGATCAGATCTTGGCCGAGCCAAAGGATTTGGAGGTGTGGGTAAGGAGGTAGAGGTGGGGGCCTTTTATAAGAGGAGGGGAGGGGCACTCTTGGAATGTCAAGAAAGGATACATTATTTTCAAATGAGGTTCGGATTTTAAAGGTACCAAATTGATATAATTCAAGGATAAGGTGATAAGGGTTCGAAATACACCCATCCAATAGGTTTTTGACATGTTAAGGTCTTAGAGTTTACATTATCTTTTCATTTTATTTAAATCGTTAAATAATGAGGTAATCGCTACATCATCATGATGTCATAAAAAATTTAATTTATTTAATATATAAAAATTATAAAAAAAATACTATGATGTAGGAGATATTTTTATATTTCCAATTAATATTTATAGTAAAACATATGACTTGTATAACCCCATGTAAAAATTGTTTTATTAAAACAATACATGTTTGTGTCATTTTTACTTTTACTTTATATAAAAGGCATTTATGTCATTATCTTACCCAACTGGCTCCATGGGGTCCCAAAAATATACCCATGGGTTTTTTTGGTCGGCCATGACTCATCCAGTAGGGTTAGGACAAGTGTCAAGATATTTTCATTTTATTATAATATCATTTTTACCTTAAATCACACGAATTACCTTTAATCGCGATTAATAAAACTTAAAAGTTACATTTCATCAAAAATTATTTTCATCCCATTGAACCAAATTTTTCTTAATAATGAAAATCATTTATATTGGATTTTTGAAATTCAAATCACAGAAGTGGTAAGGTTCCATTTAAATGAAAAATCGGTTTTTGTAACTACCACTTTGTGGTTTCACTATTCATCAAAAAATTAAGGTTTTTCAGAAAAAACCAAAAACTCACCCTAAGATATATTTGATAGTCAGAATTCAAAAAATGATGTCTATTTAAAAAAATTCATAACATAGAATTTTCATTAATTAATTTTATAATTAAATCCCGTTGTCAAATCAAATAGCGTGTTTTTAAGAAACAATATCTATCAAAAGATTGGCACTCGTTTATGTTAAATCTCAAAGAGATTTTAATTCCAATGACCGCGATTGGATTAAATGGTAAAAATATATTCTAATTTCATTTCAAAACCAATTAAAAAGATAATATAACTATATAAATAAATTAGATTAAAAAGCGGTTTTGAATTAAAATACAACACTTTTCACTATTCATTAAATAATGAACATTATCAGAAAATACCAAAAATTTACACAAAGTAAATTTTGATGTCCCTATTCTAAAGAAGAATTTTATTTTTTCAAATACAACATATAAAATTGTCAAAAGTATATTTAAAAAGGGTTTCCATCAAAATGTGGTTAATCGAACTTTTAAAGAATATTAGAAGATTTATGCTTAAAATTGGATTTATTTTCATTTTTAATCCTCTAACAGTTATTGTAAAAAGTAGAAATATTTGAAAAACATATATAATAATTTTGAAGTTAGTTCAGTTCATTCCTGTCATTACAACGGCTAGGTGATAACTACCATTTAAAATATAATTATTTTGTTATTAGAGTGCAACGTAAGATTTCAAAGGAACTCGTTGTTGCGTATTGGGTAAGCCATCAAGCATAGAGTTACCTTTAAAGTAATATTAATATTTTATTCACAAATATGGATAAATATAAAAATGTCATACTCTTTATTTACCTAGGGTGTTACATCCTTCCCCCCTTTTAGGAATTGCGTCCTCACCATTTTAAAATTGGGCTCGAAAATTTCATTGAAATCCCCACATCAGAAAAGGATTAAATTAAAAAATCAATTTAAAAGAAATAAAGGGAAGTACAAAGTTCACCCAAGTTAACCCATACTAGGATTCCATGTATGAAAACAAGGATATAGAATAAAAAACAATGGGTTATGTTCTGAGGGAGTGTGATTGAAAACATATTTTGGAGAAAGTTAACAACCAGAAAATCACAAACTTGTGATGGGTTAAACGGTATTGGATTCCCCAGTAGGAAAAGTTAACAGACAACATTTTTTGTAGTTACTTTTCATTGAGGAATTTATTTTTGAGCCTAACTAAAACATAAGGAAACATACTCACTTGTCATGTTGACTTTCAACTTTTACTAGATTTCTTACAAGAACACATATTTTCTCCAAACGATGAGTATTTAGGATGACTTGTTTACATTAAGAGAGCTATAATAAACTTCTAGAGAATAATGTAATCCAAAAAAGAGAACTTTATACATCCCATGTATTTAGACCATAACCAAAACTAAAACCAAAAATTTTAGTATGAGATTAGATAAAACCCAAATAGGATAATCCTTTATAAAAAGGAAATATATTCTTAATCTCCAAAATTTTCCCAACCAGACCCAAAGTTCAACGAAAACCAAAAGTAAACCAAACTAAGATTGAAACCCAAATATTTTAAGGATTTAATCACATAGTCTTCCAAGTTAAATCGTAACATTTATCTCCAAACTACATCAGTTCCTCTTAAAGTCTCATATTGAAATGTAATTAACCTAATCACATATCCTCCATGATAGGTTAATAATTTCCATAGGTAACCCAAAATTAACTTACTATTAATTCATAAAATCATCCATCTAAAAAGAATTATTCAAACTAACCAGGGACTTCATGTAGTCCAGTGGTAGGAGATAAATACCTGTCACACTTTGGTTGTGGGTTCGATTCCCGCAGTTTTGTCCGAGATGACGGGTTGTCACACAGTCTGCGTGTTGTCCTTTTTCCAAACTATATAATTCTTAAATCATTCCCCCAAAAGAGATAAAATCATCAAAAATAACCATAACATAATTTAACCTCAATTTTATCTCATTCCTTTCACTTTCCATCATAACATATAGTAACCCATAATTACCTCAAAAGTAAGGATCATATAAACCCAAATGGTTATTTATAACTATGTCCACAAAATAACATATAACTATTCCTTGAATAAAATTTTAATATATCAAACATCAGGGTTACACATACTATAAAAATTATTCTAATGTAACCCCATCATCAAAAGAGATTTAATACTCTTATGAATTTGACCATAACTCTTGAAGCCCTTATCTGTTGACTTCTTACTCATTCAACATTCTTCATGATCCATTAACCATTCCATTCCAACTTATTCTGAAATACTTCTTTCCGACAAACAAAATAATGAATCATATCCTATGATTCCAAAATAGGAAAACAAATGTTATGAAATAATCCATACCTTTGATTGGTCATTGTCAGTTTCTTCATCCTTTATCGGAATGGAATTAGGTATTGGTAAATGAATATCTGTACGATCTTGGTGATCCCATTCCCGAAACTTTTTCATTGGACATGTGTTTGCATAATGACCATGAACACCACATTTAAAACATTCAATTGATCCCTCAGAAAGAACTTCTTTCCCTTTCCTCGAGTCAACTGGATACTTCCTTTTTCCATGGAAGGTTCTTGCTTTATGACATTCATTTCCACATCTATAGCATATTTCTGTCCCTTTGAAACATTTTCCTAGGTGTTTCTTTCCACATCTTTGAAACATAGGGTTTTTAACACACATACCTTTATGATTATTACTGGTAGTTCCATAGTGATTTTTTTCTTGCATATATGATGCCTTATTGAAATCACCAAGGATTAGGTGGTCAATCATGACTCTTGATAGTTGGTTGAGGATAAACACAATTGTTCTCATTGCAGCTCCCATATCATTCAGTTGCTCGCTTAGAAAACTATCACAGTTTCCTTCACATCCACTGTTACTTCGGTGCCTGCTAGATCCATCCATTTACTAAAACCAAAAAAGTTCAATGTTAGTATATCAACAAAACCATCATGTACTAATGAGGAAGATAAAGACTAAGATATACTTACTCATTCACTTTATCTAAAACTAGGACTCGTTTTGAAATCCTAACCATTATGGTGATGTCAATTATGATTAGAGAATACCATAACCTCTAAAGTTATCTAAACCGACCTCTAATACCAACTATAAGGCCCCGACCTTAAACATTAATTAATCAGGAATTAAATGAATAATTCACATAGAGAATATTTGCAGGTTTTGATTTTAAGAGAATTAGGTCATAACTATTACAACTCAAAAGATTACATAGTAGACACTTCTACTAAGTTTCCATAAAATAAAAAAACACCTAAAAAAACATGTATAGTTCCATGTTTTATATAGAATGTCTTTCCTAGATCCCATCCTTGACCATATTCATATTTAAGTCCTGTGGAAAACAAATCAAAAACTTGCGACGAGCATAAAAAGCCCAGTAAAGGATACACAAAGAAAGAAAATGTTAGTTTTTCAAACAAACAAGTAAAACATGAGTACTTTACCAAAGTAATACTTTTCACCTTTATGAAGTAGTAAAAACTCATCACTGAATAAAAGACCATTACTTATCCTTTTGTAACCAAAACATTACCATAAAACCCATATAAAGAACACATAACATATAAGGTATCTTGGGACATAAACATACTTAAATATAATAACCATACAGTCAACTTCCCCACATAATTAATGGAATATCCATACGGCCGACTTCCATACCCAATGCATTGGAGGTTATAACGTAACCACCCATCCTGGTATTCACGGCACCACCCGTCATATGGTTTTTCACGTAACCACCTTTCAAATGTCCAAGTACCATTATGAAATCATTACACATAAAACAACTATAAATGAAAGAAAACATTTCCACATTTCAAGCACAATATATCACTTAAATATATTGACATAAAAAATCCATTATCAAAACCATTTTAAATACCAAAATACATAAATGAGTATATGGTATTTATTTACTTTTAAAAAAAATATAACGGCTTGTTGAGGAAGCCAAAGATCAAATAATACTCACGGCGGTAGAAAGGACATTGTCACCGCGTACGTTAAAAAGAAACATACTTTTTGTCATTTAGTAAAACGCTTCGTATAGAAAATATTTCTTTCAAATAAAAGTAGAATTCAAAGGGGTTTATACACCGTATAAAAGAATGTTGTGTATAAAACAAAATATGCCTCAATTAAAGGAGATTGAGATGAAGTCCCTTATAAAGTCAGTATCCTTAGAATAAGGATAAATAAATTACATGATTATGTGTGAAAAATATGAATACACCAATTATATGTGGATATTAAGTGTAAAATAATCAGAGGTCATTCACACATAATCTTGGAAAAAACAAAACCAGTAACATAGATATTTAACTCAATAAAATAATCAGTATCTTTACCTCGTGTCTGACTCGACTTGATCGTTATTTAATCTCTTGAATAATAAACTCGAGTTAATTTCTAATTGATTAAGAACATTTTTCAATTTCATTATTCCTTTTATATCACTTATTACCATGTTATGCACATTATGTAATCATTTAAGTTAATAACGGTCGTTTTGTTGATACTTGGTTCTTGAGTCAAAAATATAATCATTTAATCACATGTTTGTTCATGGGGTAAAATATCCATTCTATCTAAAATTATATTAATTATATAGATATCATATATACCATATATATCCACTATATACATGCATTTATAATATTACATTATCAGTTAGAGTTAAGAAATGAAGTACACTGATCATGGAGACGGTAAGTCCTACGTACGCATGAACACTACTTCTATTTATATTTCATATTTAATGGAATTAAAACATAATGATACATAATAGTATTATAATTACAGTATGGAATCATATATAATATCATTAAATATATCCTTTATACGTAACACATATGGTATCAACGAATCAAATCACTTTGAGGGGGTGATAGTTCGCACTTCCTAAAATGAAGATATCACGTTTACCCATAATGGAAACCATAAAGGTATTCCATAAATGAAAAATTCATAAGATTAAGGAAAAAATAAACATATTATATATCATATATAAATATTGTGGCATCTTAATGGCCACCTTTGAAGGTGTTAAAATAATATTGAACAATCATCGTTTCGTGGGGCAAAAATTCACCATCCACATAAACAGTATGTTCTTCAACCATTAGATTTAGGTGTGTGTAAGTGTATCTCGAATAATTCTTATAAAAACATACTAGTATATGGAATATACTTTTTTTGTTAAAAAATAAATTAAATAAAATATTTTAGGGGGTTGGAGAAGAAAAATAAAACAAAAGAGAACAAGTGAAGACGGTACCTTAAAATCGGGTAACTCCCTTTGGTTTGAACCGAAATGGTTTCTTGAAGAGCTTCCTGACTAAGTTAAGGATTCTAGGATGAGTAGAGGGATGTGGAGAGACAAAATTATCAGATATTGGCCGAGGCAAAGGCTTGAGAGGTGTGGGTAAGGAGGTAGAGGTGGGGGCCTTTTATAAGGGGAGAGGAGGGGCACTCTTGGAAAGTCAAGAAAGGTTACATTATTTTCAAATGAGTTTCGGATTTTAAAGGTACCACATTGATATATTTATAGGATAAGGTGATAAGGGTTCGAAATCCACCCATATAATAGGTTTTTGGAAAGTTTAGGTCTTATATTTTACATTATCTTTTCATTTTATTTTAATCGTTAAATAATGAGGTAATCGCTGCATCATCATGATGTCATAAATAATTTAATTTATTTAATGCCTGAAAATTATAAAAAAAATAATATGATGTAGGAAATATTTTTATGTTTAAAATGAATATTTATAGTAAAAAATCTGACCTTTTATAACCCCGTGTAAAAATTGTTTTATTAAAACCATACATATTTGTGTCATTTTTACTTTTACTTTAAATAAAAGGCATTAATGTCATTATCTTACCCAAGTGGCTCCATGGGGTCCCACAAATCGACCCATGGATTTTATTGGTCGGCCATGACTCATCCAATAGGGTTATAACAAGTGTCAAGATGTTATCATTTTATTATAATATCATTTTTACCTCAAATCACACTAATTACCTTTAATCGCGATTAATAAAACTTAAAAGTTACTTTTCATCAAAAATTATTTTCATCCCATTGAACCAAATTTTACATAATAATGAAAATAATTTATATTTTATTTTTTAAATTCAAATCACAGAAGTGGTAAAGTTCCATTTAAACGAAAAATCAGTTTCTGTAACTACCAGTTTGTGGTTTCACTATTCATAAAAAATTATCGTTTTTCAGAAAAAAAACAAAAAATTTACCCTAATATATATTTGATATTATGAATTCAAAAATGATGTCTATTTTACCAAATTCATAACATAGAAGTTGCATTAATTAATTTTATAATTAAATCCCGCTGTCAAATCAAATAGCGTGTTTTTAGGAAACAATATCTATCAACAGATTGACACTGGTTTTTGTCCCATATCAAAGTGATATTAATTCCAATGACCACCAATGGATTAAATGGTAAAAATATATTCAAATTTCACTTTAAAACTAATTTAAAAGATAATTTAACTATAAAAATAAATTATATTAAAAAGATATTTTGAATTAAAATACAACACTTTTCACTATTCATTAAAAATGAACATTATCAGAAAAATACCAAAAATTTACACAAAGCAAATTTTGATATCCCAATTCTAAATAAGAATTTTATTTTTTTAAATACAACATATAAAATTTTCAAAAGTATATTTAAAAAGTTTTTTCCAACAAAAGGCGGTTAATCGACCTTTTAAAGAATATTAGAAGATTTATGCTTAAAATTGGATTCATTTGCATTTTTAATCCTATAACATTTATTGTAAAAAGTAAAATTATTGGAAAACATATATAATCATTTTTTAGTTAGTTTTATTCATTCCCATCATTACAACGACTAGTTGCTAACTACCATTTAAAATAAAATTATTTTATTATTAGAGTGCAATGTAAGATTTCAAAGGAAATCGTTGTTGCGTATTGGGTAAGCCATCAAGCATAGCGTTCCATTTAAAGTAATATTAATATTTTATTCACAAATATGGATATACATAAAAATGTCATATTCTTTATTTACCTTGGGCGTTACATTAAGCCTTTATCTTTTATTGGATAAATGTAAAACCATTTAACAAACCTATATAATAATATTTTAGTTATTAATATTCATTCCTGCCTATACAATGGCTACGTGTTAACTACCATTTAAAATGATATTATTATATTATTAGTGTTCAATGTAAGATTTCAAAGAAACTCATTGTTGCGTATCGGGTACGTTATCAAACATAGCAACCAATTTAAAGTAAAATTAATATTTAATTCACAAATATTAATAAATATGAAAATGTCTTATTATTTATTTATCTGGGATGTTACACCATGGGACTACCAAGATGACTAATTAACTGAGTCAATCTTATTTTTTGGATGAGGATGAGACAATTAATTTTAGATTTTGTGTCATTGTGTCTCACATGTGAAAAAATTAATGTGGTTAATTAGAGACATTTTTTATGGGTAAAAATCCACCATTATATTATGTATGTGTTATGTGGTTTCCATGGATATATTGATTTTTTTTACCATAGGATTCATTTTTTAATAAATAAATTTTGGTGATCAGTGATTGAATAATGAAATAAGTGTTTTTTACTCAAAATCAAGGATATGATAATTGTGGAGAATCTAGGTAAATGTATGCTCGAGAGTTTATATGACATCATGGGGTTCCCTCAACCAATGATTAAAATAGAGAACCACTATTTAAAAATTGGTTTTATTATGTAATGATTTGGGAAATGGATTTCTAGTTCAATTTGATCAAAACATATCATCCGTATATGGATGTAAAGAAAAAGAGATATATCCTGGATATTGGGGATATGATCTAGTATTGTGTTCTTGATTTCAATGGTTCTTGTGAAGATCATTTTACTCTATTATATATATCATATAAAAACTTATATCCATACGTTTTTATTATTTATCTAATTGAGGATCTAAATGGGAGGCCTTGTAGATATCTCTCTTGCTAGGAAGAGTTTGTAAAATGGTGTTTGGTTTGGATGTGTGTTTCTCAAAGAACAATAGAGAATTTCTTGTTGAAATGTAAGAGATTTAAATCGACTGAAATTCATCCTAAATTATTTAGAAACAATATCTATCACCTTATAGATGTTTTGGTTTATTATTTAATCATTCTCTAAGTTTCACCTCGCTTAGGTCACCTTATTTTTGGTAGATTGGGTATGTTGTCACCAATGTTAATTGTCCCCTCTAATATTGTGGAGAATCATGGAAATCATAAATATTTTTGGGACTTATAATATTTTTTACACTGATTAATTATGGATATAATGTATCCTATCTAAGGAGGTATCAACTAGATCCTTCTAATGTGAATGAATGGGAGGATGAGGATCCTTTTCTAGAAGATACTATAGCTGATAATCCAATTCATATTATGGATCAATGAGAAAATGTGATTCATGGAAACTGTTTAATATAGTTCATTTACTAAGGTAGTGCATATATAATATGCATGATATTTGGGAGTGATAATTTTGGACGAGGAAGTACTACCCATCCTTTTATTGAGTAATGGATCACGAAAGAATCATGGTGACCAAAATTGATTATGATTGGGAAACTAGGAAATTACATTAACATCATCTAGGTACATCTTGACACGTGTCACTGATCCATTTTTTGGGTTTTCTATCAGGCCCAATTGAAATGTAGAATTTTGAATATGAAATGACATAATGTATGGGGATATTTTTTTGATTTAATAGAGTCACATTATAATTTTTTTGATGATTTAAAGGATTCTCCTTGGTATCACAGATCATTAGAAATGGGTAGATTTGTTTCTAAATAATCATTCGGTTAGACACATGGGCATCGTGAAAGGTTATCATATTGATAATACATTCTTTTTTAGATGTTTTTAGTACTATTCCAATAATTAAAACATTTCAATCCATAAAATATTTTCATGTCGTCAGTGGTTTGATGGGAATTAATTTAACATCATGTGATTCGTATTTCTGCATATTTCAAATGTCATGGAATTCACGATGTGAATGGGGTTCATGATATGAATCCTTGGTTGACATTGATTTATTGGAACACTCCATGTTTTACTATTATCCCAGTCAATGTACATGCATCCCTGTCAATATAAATGGCGACATTTTGAAAAAAATCTTTATCTACGCCAGTCTTTGTCACTCCCTTCAAGTTTTCATTACTATGTGTATTCTTTTGCTTCTCCTCGATAAAAGGTATTCTAATTTATTCTTTACATTTGACAGCATTTGTGAATTTTTCTATGTTTATATATCATATTTTGAAAGCTTGTGTTTTTGATCAATCCATTATTGTTTCACAAGGATCCTTTTAATTGAAGGAAAATAAAATGGATATAAATATCTATATTCAAATATGGATAGGATTCACCCATTATTAAGGTTAGAGAACCTACATAACTATTCTAATTCAGTAATACCCTAATTCTCATGCTATGTTCATTAGGATATTGAAGGAAATTGATTATTTTAAAATAAAAGTGGACTTGATGTAAAAAATATAAACTTCTTTAAAATTTTATTCATTAAGAAAAATCTTGCACCTTATATTTTTTCAAATTATTTAAAGGGTATTTTTATATTTAAAATGGATTTTTACAAACATAGCACACTGGGTAATGTCTAGTACGTCGTGAATTGACAGTCACTCCTCATGTGTTTAATTCCATGATAGGATTTATGACACTATAGAGAATGTTATTTCACTAGATGGTATCTTGGATAGATCCACCTTATCATTGGATAGGGAAATATCCATTATGCCTTGAATGTATAATGATTGGTTAGAGCCAAAAAATGGTTCAATTCATTTTTTATTTATTTACCACAATTGGGTATTTTAATGTTTATTGAATCACATTATAACTTTATGGTGTATCTATGGTGGCATTTTTTTTATTATTACCATCAATATTATATTCTTGACATATACATGGATTTTTTTTGAATATGGTATCTTTTTATAAAAATCAAAGGCAATTATAACCAAATGGTTTATTTTATGAAAAATCAAGGTAAACCTTATTTTATTAATGATTCCAATGATGAATTATTTATATTTGAAATTGTATACATTCATTAGTTGTATCATATACATATTTTTCTTCACATACTAAATTTCTCTTTATTCAATTGTATGTATTTATTAATAGAACCCAACTAAAGGGATGTGCATCGTTGAACATGTTTATTTCACTTCTCAGTCTCGGTCTTCATCGTTGGATGCTGTACTGGAGATAAATGGTCATAAAGAACATGTTTTTTAGTTACAGGTGTAGTGGAGGGAAATTAGAGGGAGATATTGTAACATACCAGGTAAATAAAGATTAAGAAATTTTCATATTTATTAATATTTGTGAATTAAATATTAATTTTACTTTAAAGGGGTTTCTATGTTCGATAACATACCCCACACATAACAACGAGTTTCTTTGAAATCTTACGTTGCATACTAATAATATAACAATATTATTTTAAATGGTAGTTAACACGTAGACGTTGTATTGGCGAGAATGAATATAAATAACTAAAATATGATTATATATGTTTGTTAAATGTTTTTAAATTTATCCAATAAAAGATAAAGGCTTAAAATAAGAAAAGAATTCAATTTTAGGCATAGATACTCTAATATTCACTAAAAGGTCGATTTATCACCTTTTGATGGCGAACATTCTTTAAAAATATGTTTGGTCACTCTTATAAATTCTATTTGACCAAATAAAATCGTTATTTAGAATTGGGACTTCAAAATTTACTTTCTGTATGTTTTGGTTATTTTTCCGATAAATTCCATTTTTAATGAATAAGTGAAAAATGTGGTATTTTAATTCCACACCTCATTTTAATATAATTTATTTATATGATTATATTATATTTTAAATTGGTTTTAAAGTGCAATTAGAATATATTTTTACCATTTAATCCAATGGTGGTCATTGGAATCAATTTCACTTTGAAATTGGACATAAACCAGTGTCAATCTTTTGATATATATTGTTTCTTAAAAACATGATATTTGTTTTGACAATGGAAATTAATTATAAAATTCATTAATGAAACTTATATGTTTTTAATTTTTTAAAATAGACATAATTTTTGAATTCGGAATATCAAATATATCTTAGGGTGAATTTTCTGAATTTTTCAGAAAAACATAAATTTTTGATGAATAGTAAAACCACTAAGTGGTAGTTAAAAAACTGAATTTTTCGTTTAAACGAAAATTTACCACTTCTGTGAATTGAATATAAAAAATCCGACATACATGATTTTTATTAGTAAGTAAAATGTGGTTCAATGGGATGAAAATCATTTTTTGGTGAATAGTAACTTTTAAGTTTTATTAATCACGATTAAATGTAATTAGTGTAATTTAAGGTTAAAATAATGTTATAATAATATAAAATCACCTTGACATGTGTCGAAACCTTATTTGACGAGTCATGGACGACGAATACAATCCATTGGTCAATTTGTGGGACTCCATGGATCCACTTGGGTAAGATAATGACATTAATACCTTTTATTTAATGTAAAAATAAAAATGTCACAAACATGTATTGTTTTACAAAAACAATTTTTACATGGTTTTATTAGATTGATATATTTAACTATAAATTATAATTAGAAAGCTAAAACGATTTCCTACATCATGGTACTTTTTTATAATTTTTAGTCATCAAATAAATAAAATTATTTATGAAACAATGATGATGCAGTGTTTATGTCATTATTGAATAATTTAAACAAATAATAAGATAAAGTTTAAAATAATATCCAACACTTGTCAAATTCTTATTGGATGATTTTATTTATAAGATGGGCCTCTTTATCTTTGACTTTAATAATTTTTTGACCTTTAGAAACCAAAAATCATTATATAATAAAATAATAGTTTCATGCTTTCCAAAAGATCCCCTCCTCTCCCTTTAAAAATACCCCACTTCCTACCCATTTCACACACTTCTCAAGCCCATTGGCTCGTCCAACCTCTACTAAAATAAGTTCCAAATATCCTTCTATTATTTCTAGAATATTTACCTTAGGATGAAATCTCTTCAAGAAACCTTTTCGGTTCAAACCAAGGGGAGTTACCCGATTTAAAGGTAATTTCTTCTCTTATGTTTTTTGTTTTATTTTGCTTCTCCAACCCCCTAAACACTTTTATTACATTATTTTTTAACAACACCAGTATCTGAAATATACTAGGATTTATTTAATGAGAATGATTCAAGCTACACTTACACACAACTCCGTATAATGGTTAAAGAACATACTGTTTCTGTGGATGGCGTATTACTGCCTCACGAAATGATGATTGTTCAATATTTTCTTGACAACTTTCATGGTGTCCATTAAGATGTCTCTATATTTATATATTATATATATTATGTTTATGTTTTCCTTATGCCTCTGTATTTTTCATTTATGGCATACCTTTATTTTTTCCATAATGGATAAACGTGATAATTTCATTTTTGGAAGTGCGGACTACCACCCCATCAAAGTTATTTGAATCGTCAATGCCATACGTGGGACATATAAAGGATGAATTTAATAATATTATATATGATATTATAATGGAATTATAATGTAACTCTATATCTTTGCGATTTCAGTCCATTAAATACGAAATAGAAATGAAGGTAGCGTTCAGGCGTACGTAGGGCTTACCGTCTCCATGAACGGTGCATTTTATTTCTTACCACTAAATGTTATGTACTATTATAAATGAATGTATATTCTGGATATATATTATATCTATCATATCCAAATATTGAATATAATTATATATATAATGAACCTTTGACCACATGAACAACATGTAATCGTAAGAAGTCCATTTTTGACTCAAGTACCAAATATCGAAAAAATGATCTTTATTAACTTAAATGATTAAATAATGTTTATAATATGGAAATAAGTTATATAAAAGGAATAATAAACTTGTAAAAGGTTCTTAAGTAATTTTAAATTAACTTTAGTTTATTATTCAAGAGATTAAAGAATGATCGAGTCAATTTGGACATGAGGTAAAGGACTTCGTCTCAATCTCCTTTCATTGAAGAATATTTTGTTCTAATACAAGAATTCCTTTTATACGTTGTATAAACACATTTAAATTTTAATTTCATTCAAAGGGAATCTTTCTATATGAAGTTTTTTACTAAATAAATAAAAGGAATGTTTCTTTTAACACACGTGGTGACAACGACCTTTTCCGCCGACAGGATTACTACCTGATCTTTGGCTTCCTTAATAGGTCGTAATGTTTTTAAAAGAAAATAAATACCATATACTATTTTATATATTTTGGTATTGAAAATGGTTTTGATAATGGAATTGTTATTTCAATATATTTAAGTGATATATTGTTATCAAAATGTGGAAATGTTTTCTTCCATTATATTTGTTTTATGTCTTATGATTTTATAATGGTACTTGGAAATTTGATGGGTGGTTTCATGATAAACCAAATGACGGGTGGGGCCGTGAATACCAGGAGGGGTGGTTACGTTATAACCTCAAATGAATTGGGTATGGAAGTCAGCCGTATGGCTATTCCATTTAGTGATATGTGTGGAAGTCGACCGTAAGGTTATTCCATTAATGTATGTTTATGTCCCAAGTTACCTTTATATGTTATGTGTTCTTTATATGGGTTTTATGGTAATATTTTGGTTACAAAAGGGTAAGTAATGATCTTTTATTCAGTGAGGAGTATTTATTACATCATAAAGGTGAAAAGTATTACATTGATATATTATTCATGGTTTACTTGATTTTTTTGAAGAAAACTAATAGTTTTACTTCTTTGTGTATGCCTTACTGAGTTTTTTATGCTCACCCCAAGTTTTTTAAATGATTTTCCCAGGACATACTGTGGAATAGGGTCAAGGATGGGATCAAGGAAAAGTCATGTTGTCATAAACATGGAACTAGACATGACTCTTTTTTTTAAGAGTTCATGTTTTGTAAAAAAATGGAAACTGTGTAGAAGTGTCTACTTTGTAATATTTTGAGATGTAATAATTATTTCCTAATTCTCTAAAACACTAAACCTGAAAAGATCCTCAATGTGAAATATTCATTTAATTGATGATTAAGTAATGTTTTAAGGCTGGGTCCTTACATTTGGTATCAGAGGTCAGTTTAAACAACATTAGGAGTTAGAATATTGTTAAATTCATGTCAATAAATTAATTAATGGTATGATTGAAATGATATAGTATTTAAATATTAAGATTTTTCTTCACCTAAGATATTTCTCTATTCAAAATGGTTTTCCACAAAGGAAATAGAGCAGCAATGTTGGGACGACATCAGGAGAAAGAAGACCTTTCAAATAAGCAACCTGAGATGGTCAGAATTAGAACTAAACAATTTGTTGCAGTGATGACACAGTTGACTCAGGCTATAAATAGTGGTGGTATCCATGCACGAGATCAGCCAGATCAACCGCAGAAGAACATGATAGTGGTTGAACATTTTATGAGGCAACATCCCCCATAATTCAGAGGATAATTTGACCCTGTTCTTGCAGAAGGGTGGATTAAAGAACTGGAGAAGATTTTTGATGTCATGGGGTGTTCAAAACATCAAAAGGTTTGTCTCACTGTTTACCGTCTTGAAGGTGAAGCTGATCAGTGGTGGTCGATGGTGAAAAATATCAGGGATAGTGAGGAGATAGATAATCTTGACTGGGATAATTGCCAAGGTACGTTTCTTGAGAAATATTTTCCTAAGGTGGTTCATCTTAGGATGGAAAAAAATTCCTAGAATTAAGGTTAGAGGATGACTCAGTGGCTGCTTATGAAGAAATTTTTACTCGACTGGAAAGGTATGCTCCAAATTTCATACGAGATCTCGATAGTAAAATCAACCATTTTTACTCAGGTTTAAAGCCAAAGTATCAAATATAATTAGTTTCTCGTGAGTTAAAAAGGTATAAAAATCTTGTTCAAGGTGCGGAGAAGAAGGAAATGGAGTTTGCCGATGATTAGGTGTTCTTTGAGAAACAATATAATAAGAGGTACAGTCGGCAGGAAAAGGGAAATAATTCATCAAAGAAGCCTGGAGGTAAGAAAACCAAATATCCATCCTATGAGAAGTTCGGTAAAATGAATCTTGGAGAATGTTTATCCAATTCTGGAAAGTGCTTCCAGTGTGGTAAGTCTGGTCGTATTGCTCATAACTGTAAAGAAGATGATCAAGCAAGAAATGAAAAGCCAGCGGTAAGATGTTTTAAGTGTAATGAAGTGGGCCATTATGAAAATGAGTGGCTAAAGAAGAACTCAATAGAGGGAAAGCAGACCGACTACAAGAAGAAAGGGGTGGTGAAATCCTTTGCAACTACTTTAGCAGATGTTGGTCCATCAAATGATGTAGTATCAGGTACACAGCTTTTTTGTTCATATTATTCCAATGTGTTGTTTGATTTAGGGTCTACACATTCGTTAATTTATGAGAAGTTTTCTAGTAAATTGGGAATTCCATCTCAATATATAAATCCTGAACTTATGGTAAAAACACCCAAAGGAAACGTTGAGACCAAAAGAAATTATAAGAACCTTCATATCCTTGTGTGTGGAAAGAATCTACCTACAAACCTTATTGTTTTTCCTCTAGTAGAGTTTGATGTTATTTTGGGCATGAATTGGATTTCATTTTATCATGCTAAGATTGACTGTAGAGCTAAAGAGGTTTCTTTTCAAAAAGATTTTCAGTTTGTGTACAAGAATGAACCCTTAATTTTGATAACATTTTAGGAAGATGAGAAACTAGTAAACGAAGTAAATGAACATTACCTTGTACATATTGTTGAAAAAAACAACTTTTCAGATTAATGATGTTCCAATGGTAAATGAGTACCCTGATGTTTTTCCTGATGAGTTTCCTGGTATTATACATCACCGAGAAGTTGAATTTACTGGTGACTTAGTTACTGATTCAATGCTAATTTTAAAACCCCCTTATCGAATGGTTCATGTTTAACTTTTAGAGTTAAAGAATAAATTACCGGAGTTATTAGATAATGATTTAATTTGACCTAGCACATCACCATGGGGTGATACTATCTTGTTTGTTAAAAAGAAATATGGTTAAATGAGACATTACATTAATTATAGAGCATTTAATAACATCACTCTTAAGAATAAATATCATTTGCCTCATTTCGATGATTTGTTTGATCACCTCAAGGGAGCTCAGTATATTTTGAAGATTGACTTGTGGTCGGGGTACCATCAGTTGAAGGTAAAATAAGAAGACATTCCAAAGACCGCATTTCATACTAGATATGACCTTTATGAATTTTTAGTTATTCTTTTTGGGTTAACCAATTCACTTTCTGTATTCATGGACCTTATAAATAGAATTTTCCATGAGTTCTTGGAAAAGTTTGTGGTTGTGTTCATTGATGATATTTTAGTTTTTTCCAAATGTAACGGGAACATGAAAGTCATTTAAGGGTTATCTTGCAAACCTTAAAAGAAAAGAAACTGTATGGAAAATTCTTCAAGTGTGACTTTTGGTAACAACAAATTTCTATCCTTGGTCACATTGTTTCAGAAAATGGCATAGCTGTTGATCCTTCTAAAACAAAAGTTGTTGAAGAATGTCCAAGTCCCAAAAATATAGCCAAGATCCATAGTATTCTTGGTTTGGAAGGTTATTACCGGAGGTTTGTTGAAACGTTTTCACTGTTATCTAGTCTAATGACTAAGTTAACTCGAAAAGGTGTTAAGTTCATCTGGACAAAAGAATGTTATGATTGCTTTCAGGAATTGAAAAGAAGATTTTTGAATTCTCTGGTTTTGGAACTTCCTTCCAGAAATGGTGAGTTTGTTATCTACAGTGATGTGTCATTGAAAGGACTTTGTTGTGTCCTTGTGCAGAATGATTAGGTAATTTCTTATGCTTCACGTCAGTTGAAATCTCATGAGTTAAATTACCCTACACATGATTCGGAATTAGCTAATGTTGTTTTTGATTTAAAAAATTGGAGGCATCATTTATATGGAGTAATGTGTGAAATATATACCGATCAAAAAAGTTTAAAGTATATATTCACTCATAAATAATTGAACATGAGACATAAAAGATTGCTCGAATTAATCAAGGATTACAATTGTAAAATTGATTACCATCCGGGATAAAAAAAATAAAGTGGTTATTGCTTTGAGTTGAAAAAGTAATGCTTCATTAACCATTCTACGTTCGGAATGAGATCCTTTGGTTTTTGAATTGATGAACATTGGAATAGAAGTAGTTTGTGCAGCAAGTTTTTCTGTTTTGTTTTAGGTGTTAGTGAGATCATCTCTATCAGACAGAATTAAGCAAGCGCAGAAGAAAGATAGTGAGTTGTAGAAAAAGGTAGTTCTCGTTCAAAAGGTTAAGTTGCGTGAATATGACATTGATAATGTCTGTGTTTTGAGGTTTGGGAAGATATTATGTGTGCCTTGTGATTTACAGTTGACGAATGGGTTATTATGTGAGGCTCATATTTCCCTATTTTCAATTCATCCTGGCAATACTAAGATGTGTAGAGATCTGCAGGAGTATTACTGGTGGGATGGAATGAAAAGAGATATTTCTGATTTTACTGTGAAGTGTTTGACATGTCAGTAGGATAAAGCAGAGTGATAGTTACCGAAAGGGATGCTTCATTATTTACTGGTGCCAGAGTGGAAATGGGAAAATATATCCATGGGCTTCATTGTGGGATTTCAAAAGACATCTCGAGGTAATAATGAAATCTAGTTTATTGTTGATCGATTTACTAAATATGCTCATTTACTTCCTATTCGAGATACATTCACTGTAGATCAACTTTCTTGGTTGTATGTTAAAGATATAGTCTTGTTATATGGAGTTACCCTCTCCATTATATCTGATCATGATCCCATGTTTACTTATAACTTTTTGAAAGACCATCAGAATTCATTGGGTACTGAATTAAATTTTAGTACAGCCTTTCATCCGTAATCAGATGGGAAGGTAGAATGAAAAATTTAGTCCTTTAAGGATATGTTACGTTCTTGAATGATGGATTACCAGGGAAGTTGGGACCAACATCTTTCTTTTGTTTAATTTTCTTATAATAACAGTTTTCATTCCAGCTTACAAATGGATCCGTTTGAGTAATTATTTGGTAAATGATGTCAAACTCTAGCTTTTTTGGGATGAAGTAGGGGAACGGAAGATGTTGGCACCAGGATTGGTTGAAGAGACGGTAGAAAAAGTTCAGTTGATTTAGAAGCACATGAGAACAGCTCAGAGCAGGTAGAAAAGTTATGCAGATAACCAGAGGAAGGATATATTTTTCGATATAGGTGATCATGTTTTTCTCAAAGTTTTTCCATGGAAAAGTGTGATGCATTTTAGAAAGAAGGGAATGTTTAGTCTAAGGTTCATTGGACCTTATGAAATCCTAGATAAAGTTGGATCAGTTTCATACCGAGTGGCATTACCTCCATGTTTATCCCAGGTAGACAATTTTTTTCATGTTTCGATGTTGTGAAAGTATATTCCAGATCCATCTCATGTTTTGAGCCCAGAGGTAGTTCAGTTGGAAGAGAATCTCTCTTATGAAGAACAACTAGTCCAGATTGTTGACCGATGAGAGAAAGTGTTCCAAAATTAGGGAATTTACTTGGTGAAGGTTTTATGAAAAAACCTTATGGTTGAAGAGGCAACGTGGGAATATGAAAATGATATGAGGGATAAATACCCCCAGTTATTTTGATAAGTGAATAAAATTGCGAGGACACAATTACCAAAAGGGGGGAAGGATGTAACATCCCATGTAAATAAAGAATAAGACATTTTCATATTTATTAATATTTGTGAATTAAATATTAATTTTACATTAAAGGGATTACTATGTTCGATAGCGTACCCAATACGAAACAACGAGTTTCTTTTAAATCTTACGTTTGCGCACTAATAATATAATAATATTATATTAAATGGTAGTTAACACTTAGCCATTGTATTGGCGGGAATGAATGGAAATAACTAAAAAATTATTATATATGTTTGTTAAATGTTTTTATATTTATCCAATAAAAGATATAGGCTTAAAATAATGAAATGAATTCAACTTTAGGCATAGATACCCAAATATTCACTAAAAGGTCGATTTATCACCTTTTGATGGAGAACCTTCATTAAAAATAGTTTTGGTCACTCTTATACATTCTATTGGACCAAATAAAATCCTTCTTTAGAATCGGGACTTCAAAATTTACTTTGTGTATGTTTTTTTTATTTTTCCGATAAAGTTCATTTTTAATGAATAAGTGAAAAATGTTGTATTTTAATTAAAAACCTAATTTTGATCTAATTTATTTAAATTACTAGAATATAATTTTAATTGGTTTTAAAGTGAAATTATAATATATTTTTTCCATTTAATCCAATGGTGTTCATTGGAATCAATTTCACTTTGAAATTAGACTTAAACAAGTGTCAATATTTTAATAGATATTGTTTCTTAAAATCATTCTATTAGTTTTGACAATGGGAATTAATTATAAAATAAATAATTCAACTTATATTTTTGGAATTTTTTAAAATAGAAATCATTTTTGAATTCTGAATATCAAATATAGCTTAGGGTGAATTTTTGGTATTTTTCTGAAAAAATTAAATTTTTGATGAATAGTTAAACCACTAAGTAGTAGTTAAAAAAGTGAATTTTTCATTTAAATGAAACATTACTTCTTCTGTGAATTGAATTTCAAAAATACTACATATATGGTTGTCATTAGTATGTAAAATTTTGTTCAATGGGATAAAAATAATTCTTTGCTGGATAATAACTTTAATGTTTTATTAATCGCGATTAAAGGTAATTGGTGTAATTTAAGGTAAGAATAATGTTATAATAATATGAAATCTCCTTGAAATGTGTCCTAACCATATTGTATTAGTCATCGCCGACCAATAAAATCCATGGGACAATTTGTGGGACCCTATGGAGCCACTTGTGTAAGATAATGACATTAATACCTTTTATGTAATGTATAACATAAAAATGTCACAAACATGTATTGTTTAACTAAAACAATTTTTACATGGGGTTATATAATTGATATATTTGACTATAAATATTCATTAGAAAGCTTAAAATATTTCCCACATCATGGCAGTTTTTTATAATTTTTAGACATCAAATAAATAAAACTATTTATGAAACAATGATGATGCAATGTTTAAGTCATTATTGAATAAATTAAAGAAATAATAAGATAAAGTTTAAAATAATATCCATCACTTGTCAAATTAGTATTAGATGATTTTATTTCAAACATGATACACCTTATCTTATACTTTAATAATTTTATGACCTTTATAAACCGAAAATCATTATATAATAAAATAATAGTTTCATGATTTCCAAAAGAGCCCCTCCTCTCCCTTTAGAAAACCCCACTTCCTACCCATTTCACACACTTCTCAAGCCCTTTGGCTCATCCAAAATATACCAAAATAAGCTCCCAAGATCCCTATCTTCATCTTATAAGCCTTACCTTAGGCAAAAAGATCTTCAAGAAACCCTTTTGGTTCAAACCAAGGGGAGTTACCCTATTTAAAGGTAATGTCTTCTATTATGTTCTTTTGTTTTATTTTTCTTATCCAACCCCGCAACTCTTTTTATTCCATTATTTTGTAAAAAATCCAATATATTAAATATAATATGATTTTTTATGAGAAGTATTCAAGCTACACTTACACACACCTCCGTCTACTGGTTAAAGAATATACTATTTCTGTGGATGGTGAATTACTGCCTCACGAAACGATGATTGTTCAACATTCAATTAACACCATTCCTGGTGATTATTAAGATGTCACTGTATTTATATATGATATATATTATGTTTATTTTTTTCTTTATGCCTCTTTATTTTTCATTTATGGAATACCTTTATGGTTTCCATAATGGATAAACGTGATAATTTTATTTGAGGAAGTGCGGACTACCGCCCCGTCAAAGTGATTTGAATTTTTAATTCCACATGTGGGATATTCAAACAATGAAGTTAATAATATTATATATGATATTATACTAGAATTATAATATACCTTTATATCATTGTGATTTAATTCCATCAAATAAGAAATAGAAATGAATGTAGCGTTCATGCATACGTACGACGTACCGTCTCCATGAACGATGCATTTCATTTCTTACCTCTAAATGTTATGTACTATTATAAATACATGTATATGATGGATATATATGATATATATGATATCAAAATCATTAATATCATTCTGGTTATAATGAACCTTTGACCACATGAACAACATGTAATTGTAAGAAGTCCAATTTTGACTCAAGTACCAAATATCGACAAAATGACCGTTATAAACATAAATTATTACATAATGTTTATAACATGGAAATAAGTGATATAAAAGGAATAATAAACTTCAAAAAGGTTTTTAATCAAGTATGAATTAACTTTAGTTTATTATTCAGGAGATTAAAGAACGATCGAGTAATGTCGGACATGAGGTAAGGGACTTCGTATCAATCTCCTTCCATTGAGGCATATTTTGTTCTAATACAAGACTTCCTTTAATACACTGTATAAAAACCTTTTATGTTTAATTTCATTAAAAGGGAATCTTTTTATACGAAGCGTTTTACTAAACAACGAAAAGTAATGTTTATTTTAACGTAGGCGGTGACAATGACCATTTCCGCCATCGTGAGTATTACCTGATCATTGGCTTCCTTAACAAGCCATAATGTTTTTAATAGAAAATAAATACCATATAATACTTTATGTAATTTGGTATTGAAAATGGTTTTGAAAATTTATTTGTTATGTCAATAGATTTAAGTGATATATTGTGATTGAAATATGGAAATGTTTTCATTCCATTATATTTGTTTTATGTCTTATGATTTTATAATGGTACTTGGACATTTAATGGGTGGTTGTATGATAAACCAAATGACGGGTGGTGCCGTGAATACCAGGATTGGTGGTTACGTTATAACCCCCAATGCATTGGGTATGGAAGTCGGCCGTATGGATATTCTATTTATTGATATTTGTGGAAGTTTACCGTATGGTTATTCCATTTTGTATGTTTATGTACCAAGTTAACTTTATAGGTTATGTGTTCTTTGTATGGTTTTTCTGGTAATATTTTGGTTACAAAAGGTTAAGTAATAAACTTTTATTCATTGAAGAGTATTTACTACTTCATAAAGGTGAAAATTATTACTTTGATAAAGTATTTATGGTTTACTTGATGTTTTGAAGAAAACTAACAGTTTTCCTTCTTTGTGTATCCAATACTGAGTTTTTTATGCTCACTGAAAGTTTTTGAAATGTTTTTCACAGGACATAATGTAGGGTCAAGGATGGGATCAAGGAAAAGTCATGATGTATTAAACATGGAACTGGACAAGACTATTTTTTTTCAAGAGTTCATGTTTTGTAAAAAAAATGGAAACTATGTAGAAGTGTCTACTTTATAATCTTTTGAGATGTAATAGTTATATCCTAATTCTCTGAAACTCTAAACCTGAAATGATACTCAATGTGAATTATTCATTTAATTAATGATTAAGTAATGTTTTAAGGATGGGTCCTTATAGATTTATTAAAAATTCCATTAATACCGAGTATCTTGAAAACCTGTGAGACGATATTACCTGGTAAATTTATAAT
Source organism: Viscum album (assembly GCA_963277665.1). Taxonomy (NCBI): domain Eukaryota; kingdom Viridiplantae; phylum Streptophyta; class Magnoliopsida; order Santalales; family Viscaceae; genus Viscum; species Viscum album. The sequence continues at coordinate 1,763,683,664 of OY728121.1, read as the reverse complement.
CAATTTAATTATTATCAGAATATATGAATACATGATCTATGAATTGTTTCATTTTTTTTATCTCGATCATCCAAAAAGGCCCATCTATATTTCCTTTATTACTTAGTTTAGATACAATATAGAATCCTTTTAGTGGTGATCTGTTCCTGATCCATTGATCTGTGATTAATTTTTATCAATAAATGAGATCTAGTGTAGAAATTGGATAGTCCAATATTATCCATGTTAAAACCATATACTTAGATCATGAATGGGTATCCCTTATGTTTTTTTTATAGGATGAGGAAATTACTGAGTCACGAGAGAGTTTCTTTTATGTGCAATGGTTCTAAGGTTTATTTTTTAGATAAAATACGCAATAAAAAAATTTATATTTATAGATCTAGTGTTTAGGATAAAATATTTATTTATTTTATGAATGTTCCTAAAATTATATAATAATACTTAATAAAACCCATTCCATATATTAATAATATTATAATTTTTTTGTGTCCTGCACGGTCTTTCCCAATAAAAATTATTATTAAACAAGATTTTTAATTAATATTTGTCACTAGAAATAGTATTGGTCCATTCAAATTACTAAAAAATGTATTGATATCTTATATAACTATTTACAATAAATCATTCATTCATCAAAAAATATTTTTGACTGATAAATATTGAATACTATTTCCCCTCATCCTTGAGAGTATTATTTCTACAATTAATAAAATGAAAATAAATTATAATTTCCATCAAAAGAAATAAGTGGTGAGGGACCATCTAGTGTTTTTTCATTGGAATTTGGTAGGATATGATAAATTCCAAGATTACAATCTAGAAATAGATCAAGAGACCCAAGAGAATGAACATAGCACTGCATTGACGGAAACCACATATAAACACTCAATGTGTAATATAATATAATTATGAAAATATCTCATTAAGTAGGTTAACCATCTGTGTGACCATCCTATATTCTCAGTATTTATTATTTGACATCCAGAAATAATTATGATGTTTCAAAATTTATAGGGAATTTAATTTTGTGGGTCTATTCTAATCAAATGGCCAATAAATCAACATCCATATCGTTGGAAGCAACAAATCCTATGTTGACTTACCAGTTATCGAAATGTTAATCATGCTGAATCCATTATTTCTAAAACTACCGAGAACATTTGTATTAATTTTTTAATTAGAAAATCTGTGTACATGAATCACATAATGCATTAATGATAATATTAATTTATAAGGTCCATTAGACATTCCTGTTGGTAGGAATATCTTATCACATAAAATCATACATATTTCCAACTTGTGGGTCTATTCTCATCATCTCGAATCGTGGATATTATGATGTGAAAATACCATGAGATGAAGACTCTATGTTTTATGAGTAATCTCCACAAATATTTTATATAAAATGTTTCCAATCATAAAATATTTATTAAAATAAAATTTTATTTAATAATATAATCATATCAATTCATTTACCTCATCGTAGGGGGGTCTTCTATAAGATTATCAATGAGATGTATACTCTCAGACATTAATACATTAGTGTCGTTTATAATAATGAAAAATAGATAATAAGTTATCTTTTAATATTTAGTGAATCAAATATACATGTAACCAATGGAAATATAGTTTGTTCTAAGAATCCAACTCAAAAAAACTATCTCATTGACTATATCCAAATTCATATGAAATTTTTTTATATACCTCAAAAGTTAATCATGTTAATTCTAACTCAAGGATTTATTAAAGGGTTCCTTTAAATTATGTTCAATTGAAATAATTATGAATTACAAATCACCTCATTAATTAAAATCCTTCAATATATGTTACTTTTTGAGTGTTTGATTACACATATAATGTGACCTACGATCTTTTTTAAGATCCACTATTGTAGTATTGTAAAAATATAGTGTGATGGGAAATTTAGTGCTAGTAACTATTTCTAAATCATGGATGATGTTGTGCATCATTACTTCTTCACTAACTGCCTTAGAATCCACAATATGGTCACACATTACTATAAAATCTGTTACCTTAAATTTTTTTATCACTTTTATAATGTCAAACCTCAAATCAAAATTAATATTTATCACATTTGTTGCTTCATTTCTTCCTAATATATTTGTAAATTATAACATCATTATCTTCTAATAATTAGTTCCACATATCCTCTATAAACAATGATAATATTCTTAGTACATATCAATAACTTAAAAAATTAATCTTAATCCATTCCAATGGAATTCACGTTGGTGATATTGATATCATACTTACACACAATATATATATGTGATATATATCCTAGTAAATAGAATAGAATACATTACTGGCCCAATCAATGACACGTATCAATGCCTTATAATTATATTTAATTCTTAATGTTTTTAAGAAAACATATTTCTAGAAACATGAATGTCATGTGACACTAGAAACAATTCCTTCTTTGATTGAACCATACTAAATTTCTTCATTATCAAATCAATGATTTTATGTTGACTTAGGCTGATAAATTTCCTTTATCTATCATGATGGGTCATTATTGTATGCATTTAGTCTCTCAGAGCCATTTATTTTCTGGAGAACCATTTATTCAACCACTCCCTAATAGACTATAATACACGTATGTCTATTATAATGAATAATATGTGACTAACATATACTATTAAAAATATTATTTCACTCCCAAGAAAACTTTTAAATAAATATGGATCACACAAATTCTGTATGAAACAAAAATACATTATAGATTCAATAAAACAAAAGATCCATTAAATAAATCACGTCATTAACCCATAAATGTATTTTTTTGATTCACATATCATTTTGGAACACTTTACAAACAAAAATTTTCATTTGAAGTTTTTCATATTGAAAACATCAAGAAGATTCTCATTGTTGAAGGGGATTTTGGAATCCACGTAATAAATCTCATACTAATGTCAATTCACAATGTATAGTAGAATTTTTATGGATTTTAGTTTTTAAAATTATGTAAAAGATTCATTAAAGTTATTAACTTGATGGTATTTAAATTATTTTGAAACCAATAACACCTTATTGGTACTCAATTTTCATTCCATGTCTAGTTTCTTCATGAATACACATTTTCTACCAAAGGGATATAATACCAATATAGGATCTACCAAAATCCAATCTTAGTTTTGGAACTGGATATCCATTTTAGAACTATTTCCTTCATATCACTTGGAACATCTATTCTACATACTATATTCTTATAGGTAATAGGATTTTATATACCATCTAATAATGAAGAACCATCTTTGGAAACTATAACATTATTCAATTTTGGTCATCTATCCTATCATGTACTCGTATATATTAATTATGTATCTTGAATAGTTTGTTCTTCCATGAGGATTTGTAGATTCTATTTCAATGAAATATCTTATTTACCTTGATCCTCACCATCACTGAATCCTTTCTCACTAACTATACATCTTTTCTAGATGTGATACCTTTCTTGTAATATGGCTTGTATTGAAAATATTAAATTTTGGTCTAATGGGTCATTTATGTAATAACAACTTATTTCCTTTGGGTATCCAATAAACGTATTAATTATTCCTCTAGGAGAATGTTAGTAACCTGAAGAAGCCTCTACAAATTCTTGGAAACCCCATGCATGCATGTATGGGGATATGGGTTTATTTCCGTCCCATTAATTTTATGGTATACCATCATTTACTTTAGTTTGATCCTGTATTCTATTTTTGTTTTTATACATATCTCCAAAAGAATAATGCCATACTCACATTACTCATCATTTATCCCAACATATTTTTCAAGGTGTGTTTCCCCAATTCAGATAAACCATTCTACTATGGTGTATAAGGAGGAGTTATTTGAGATATGATCTGAACCTCTTATAAGTAAACAATGACATAATGATTAATATATTCACCACCATGGTTTGGGAGGTGTTTCTAAATCATCATACCAATATGGTTATCAAATTCATTCTTACATATATTGAATTTTTCAAATGAATCCCAATAATTATTCATTAATAATAAACATCAATATCTGATAAAATAATAAGTTAATATTATGATGTGTAAGAACCCACCCTCACCTGAACAAGAAATGGTCCAAAAAACAATTTTTAAACTAATTCAATATGATTGGTGTCCCTTTCACATTTTCCACTATCTAGGGCCTTAGAACATTTTCATTGTCAACATACAAGACATATACAATGTGTATTTAGTTAAAAATAATACAAATATGTACCATTGTTTAAATATTCGGGATCTTTCCACTTACATGCCTTGGCCATCAATTCCATATTTGGTTGACATATGAGTCATGTGATGTAGTTTCACTATTGATTTCCATAAATAGTTTTTCTAATCCAACACTAAAATTAAATTATTAAAATGTTATTTACTATAAAAAATTCTATATTTTTTAAATAAGAAAAATTTATTTCCAAACAATAAAATAAATCCATCTTCATCATGTAAGGATACATATGTACACTTTTTGGTAACTATTGAAACATAATAACAACCCATTAAATCAAATATAATTCTTGTCATCAATGATAGGTGGTTTTACATAATAGCTACAACATCAACTCTATCTTTATTGGATTCTTGTAGATCTTCCACACATTTGAAAGGTATTATTAGTCTATATTGTTTTATTATTTGAATACATACGGGATCACTACAAGGTGTTTATAAAACCCAATTTATAGAAATAGATAAATTTCACTTAATATCAAAATAACCTGAAGACTACAATTGGTTATTTCGATGGGTGTAGTTTCCATTATTGTGAAATTTAATTTCACTTTTGGAACAAACAACATCATATTCCATTTATTCCTCATTGATCATCTGCTTCCTTGAATGGAATGAATAAGAGTTGAGAATATAGATCTTGATAATCAATTATGGTTTGTTTAATAAAATAACCGATGGATTTTCAAACTATCTCCTTATGTACATGAAAATATATAGTGAGAATATCTGGAAGAATCATCTCAAATTACATCAGATTAATATTTACAAAAATACTAGAGAATCTTTGAGGGATTGATTCTAGAATGAGATCAGTTCATAGTTCTTTGAGGATTTTAAGCCATTAAAAATATACGTGCTCAATTTATCCAATGAGTACAACTTATGAGGCCCATATTGGGAACCCTCATCAATCCATCATTGAAAATATTCCATCAAAATATCAAATATTCCATGTCTATCTGTCTCTAGGAAAAACAACATAGGATCTAATGATTTCTATAAACTTCCATGTTGATAGGAGTCCTTATAAAATCACTTGACATAGACCAAATCAATAATCATTGAATGTATTTCAATCATTCAATTTATTTCCATAGTTGAGTAACACTTCATCTCACATCTCTTATTCATGTAGATCAGATTTTTTGGATTATAGCACATATAATTTCTATTCGTGGAACAAAATGACACGAATGTTTTTAAAACACTCAACGATGTTACTTATATTGAAGAAATTTTCATTCTTCAATATATATTTATGGGATAGTGTGGTTGGGGAATATGCAATTTAATTATGAAATAAAAATTTCATATTATTATTACTTTTCTTGATTTAAATATTTTTTATAAATGATATAATAATTGATTTTAATAAATCTACAACTAATTTTATCTTGTACCAACAACTCCCAACATTAAACTCAGAATTTCTAGCTTCAAGAACATTCTAGTGCAATGGTTCTATATTCCATTTCGTATAATCCCAATGAAAGATGTTCAAGAAAGCTGAAGGTATTTACGTATAATGTTCATTTCCAAATATTGGATTGAATCTCGATGATCCATTGGGTGTACAACCATATCCGTTAATACATACATGGATTTTATCAACAACAATCTCTTTTATAAATCATTTATTGATAGATATAGTTCACATGATGTAATTTTGTAAATTCAACCTATAAGAATCATTATAAATCCACATTGAATGTTTGTGTCCAAAAAAGGGTGATCAAATTATTAGTTATAAGGATTTTAATCCAAACCATGTGATAAAAGTAAAAGGCCAACTTAATATATTATTTGTGGATATTAATTCATTTTGCATATGTTTTATCAAATTTTATACTTTAAATTTTTTTTTATATTAAGTGGATGTTAGAAGAATAATTAAACATATTTCAAAAATAATTTATGAACAATTTATTTATTCAGTTTTTAAATTTTCACTTTAATTTATTTATTAATAAGGTCAGTGTCTTATATCTATAAAATTAATAATTTTCTATATGAATATAAATAATTAAATAAATGACCCATTCATTGGATTTAACTAATTGTTAGTTGAATGATTGTAAATTAAATTAACCAATAACCTTGGGGAAAATCTCATAATGATGGTTATGGTATGAGATAAAAGATTACCCATTTCCTCCCATGTACCACATGTGATGATATCATTATACATCCCTATAGATCCACCTACACACCCCATGTTGATGTCTATTAATTCAAAGTATTTTTGAATCCCACACAGGTTTGGGAAACCAAAGGGTTTTTTAAATCGAGATTTAATAATTAGAATTGGATGTGATGTTCCTCCAAAATAATAGAGGGATATGTTAATCACAAGCCACAAAATATAATTTATTAATAAAAAATTTCCAAATCATATATTAAATTAAATTAATTCAATTTCAACAGTGACACTGGTTTTGGTCTAGCACATGAATGGTCATATATGATATATATTAAATTAAACAGATAAAATTCTATTCATTATACATTTATTATTTTTAGGATAATCATTCTTTCATTAATTAATTAATTTATTCCATTTAATTTTAATTATTATGAAAATTAATTATGGAAATAATCATCATAAAAGAATTAATGTAAAATAAGTGCACAAACCAGTAGTTAATATTTTGTTATAACAAAATATTTCATCATTTTTAAATCTATAAAACAATTATTAAATTCTCAATCTCATAAGGATCAAATCAATTTAATAATGTTTTACTAATTCAATTTAATATTTAAGTAAATTTAATTAATCTATTAATTGGGAGTCTAAATGACATGTGTTATCTAACTATATGTCATGTATCAATGTTGTTCTAAATGTTGTTTAATATCCTATGGATTAAGGGTATTGACTCATCTAGACAACATGACATATATAAGCCAGATATATTCCATATAACCACATTTCAGGGGTCTAAGATACTCTATTTATTTTTTGGCATTTATCATGTGGATTACACTATTTGTATAAGCAAACTACATGATGTGTGCTCCGATTTTTTCCCTTCCATGAATCATAATAAAATAATCAACATGGTTTTCTGAGAGAGAATAAATTACATTTTCTGATATATACACACAATCTATCTCAAATTTAAAGTATATATATATTAAGACCTTGGACATGAAGTATATCTCAAATGCTGGAATTAAAGAAATACATATCGTATGCACTATGTACATATCATGTATTTCATAAATTCTCCATCTTTTAAGTATCAAATTGTTTCACCATTTATAATGACCACATGGTATACATGATTTATGCCGATATCCTGGGTGAGTATCATTCCCATAAAATTTATAAATTATTTATATAATCACTGAAGAAAGGAATACTAGTTATGAGAAATCATTATTTGATATAGATTTAAATCATATGAAAAAAATTCATAATTCCATTGTAATGATATGTGGATTCATGGATTGAATCCCTATAGTGGTTATCTATATTCCATCCTTTGATTTATTAACAATTATAATTGATCTTTGTAGATAACGCAAAAGGTAAAATCTCTTGTTTTCTTTGTTTTCATAACTCGTCCCTTGATCTTGATGAGAACTATCAGTGATTCTCGTCATTATGTGGAAGATATAAAGGAATAATGTAGAGTGTGTTTCTATGCGCATAGTGATTCTTAGGATTCAATTTTTTTATACAACACACAATACACATAATGGTGTATTTATAGACTAACCATTTAGGTTAAAATTATTATTTAATGCTATACATGACCTTAAATTATAAAAAAAATATGTAATAAAAATTCAAACACATAATAATAATAATAATAATATAATAGTAATTATTATTTTGTGTGATAAAACATTCAAAATGAGAAATATTATTCAACTATCTTGATAATTAAATTGTTTTCACTAAACTCAATCTGTCACAATTCTATCTCCTCTAGCATTTAATGAACTCTTGATTGAATATTTAATTTAAATATTTTATTTGTTAACAACAATTTGTGTTTAATAAAAAGTGAGTAAAATTATACATATGTCATGATAGTAATATTTAATAAATTATTTAAATTGAATGAAAATTTAATATTGATCATTTGAAATACATAGTTGTGATAGTATGGGATGCATATTTATTGGAGATCAGATGACTTAACTAAAGTCCCTGATTAATGTTCAAAAAATGGTTCGAGGAATTCAAAAGAAAGAATATAATGTATCAATGTTGAAAAAAACATATAAAAGCTCACTATATAATATAATCCCATTATCAAAATATCTCATCAATCATGTTTCATAATTGTTTCAGCCACCTATATTACTGAGATATATTTATTTAGATATCTAAAATAAACACACCCCATAACAATGGCCATGAAGCATTATGTAAAGGTTCTATTCTATTAATTTTTTTAGATATCAGCTTCCAAAAAGATGAAGGGAGAAAACCTCAATGACTAATTCATTAATTACATGTCAATCATGCTGCAACCAATATGTCACATCTCATAGAGAACATATGTAATAATAGTTTTTTTTCTATAAACTGTAAGTGTGTGATTTGTGAAAAGTGTTAAAGACAATATGATGACTAGGGACCATTACACACACTAATATATTGGATTATCCAATGAAAATAAAACATGATGAATATCTACATGAAGGAATGTTCTCACAATCTATCTCAATTGAGGTTACCAAGTGAAAAAATCATGATATGATGCATAATCCATTTATGAGTTCTCAGACCAGATAATTTATGAACTATGTGGCATAACATAGTATATTATCAGACCAAAATTCTATATTTAAGAGTGTAACAATATCAATTAATGGTTATCATATTTGTATGGAACCATTATGACCAAATTAATGCAACATATAAAAAATGAGATTATTATATTATAGTCATATAGAGTAATAAAAAATATTTAATAATAAGTTTTATTAACGACCAATACATAGAATATTCATGTAATCAATGGGAGAATAGTTATTCCATGGACACAAAATACAATAGTTTTGTTTTATTTATTTTCTCACATAAGTTTTCCATGTTTCTATTAAAAATTTTGGGCTTAAGGATGTCTATATTTATTCTTTTATACAACCTGGTTGTATACATTTTTTTGTTACACATCCAACTAGAATTGTATTTCTTGTATGCACCACTCTATGTTTGTGATATATTGAGTTACATTTTTAATTTAATATTTCTACTTTGTTATATTTTCCCTAAATGTCATGAATAATTTTATTTCTCCCTATGTTTATGGTTATATGAATCCCCCAATTTTCTATTTCATAATCATCAATCAACCTATCAAACTATGTTACCAAATCTTGTACAATAACTATCCCCTATAATTTGAGTAATTCCAGTGAGTCTTGAGATTATTTTGGTCATTTATTGATACTATTTGTGGTGATAAAGATCGATATTAGTTGAACTTTTTATGTGATTTGGTTTTTATTAGATTTATTAAATGGGTTTAAAGTAAAATTAATACTATAAATTTGGGTTAAATTTCAAAGAGAATCCTTATAAATTATTTAAATTCAATTAAATTTATTATAAATCAACAATGGATTTCATATAATGATATATTATAATAAACGATAGTTTATTAGTGTAATTAAAATATAATTAGAGAGTTCATTTAATTAGTACTGAAATAAAATTTAAGAGATTGAGAATTTTCTGAAGGATTTTAGGTGTTTTTTTAAATTTTAATAATGTAGTGGATTTAATGGAATTATTTTATATATTTTTTAGTGTCGTGATTTTCAAATAATTGGTTCGGATATAATTTTATATTATGGATTTCATTGTAGATTATTTTTATGTGAAAGAATTATTTTTAGAGTATTGGTAGGGTTTTGTGTTTCATATGATATTTATCTACACCTTTGTAATATGGAATGAAAAGTTATATAATGACCATTTTCAGGTTTCTTCCTTAGTCTAATTTCCCCTTAGAAATATGAGTGGTCCTTCTATAATTCTTATCAAGGACCATATTTTTTTGTAGTGGTATGATAGATCATTTCATAATGAAATGAAAGATTAATGCTGATTCTTTTTTGGTGATCATTATTCATTTTGGGAAATATTTTAGATCTTTCAATTTATGATGTTTTCATTTGATATGCGAATAATGAGTCCAATATATTATTTTTAGACGATTTTTTTCATAATTATAAGTATTTTAATCTATAATAATATGATTTTAATAGAAATATTCTTGGTATATAAATAGGGACACCCATTTGGGAAATCACATTTTTATTTTCAATTTATTTCCCTCATTAATACTTCTCTAATTCAACTTCTTATTGACTTGTTCTATTAATTGCTGAAATATGGATTTTATTTAAGTACGTTTGAAACCCTATTTTTTGATGGATTTATATTTTTTGATGATATTAAGTATGAATTCTTTTTAACTATGAACTATATTGTGTATCATTGGTGTGAAGAAATTGGTAATTCTTTATGGGTTTCTCCAAATAGTTTTTAGCATCATTTAGACCACCATGATTAGTAAAATCCAATTATAGTGCGGAGAACTACTAAGGTGTAACTATTGACACTCTAAATATATTAACTTGTCCACATAACTATCATCCGATATAATTTATACAGGGGAGGTGGGTATGATTATGGTTTTGTAAAATCTAATGTTGTTCATGGTCACAAAATGGTGTTTTTGGAATTCTATTTTTGTTTCATGTATTGTTTTCATCATTCATTTATTATATTAATTGTTCATTATATTTTGAACATTGTATCACATTATGATAATTCAGTGAAATATGATGGAATTAAATTCTATATGTATAAAAATGTGAAATTATGATTATAACTTTTTAAAATATTATATAAATATTTAATTAAAATCATTCTGTAGAGTTTTAGTCCTTGAATTTGATGGTTTTTTAAATAATGGGATATATGTTTCCCATATATACATCATATTTAGTTGTATAAATTTAATTATCATTAGAAAGTTTAAATAATTCATTCATTTTAGTTTCTCATAGATCATCCATCGTTTCCCCAAAAAACTGGCTATGGCATGGGGGTTCCCCAGTTTTCCTGGTGAGGGATGCATGATTGTGGAACATGTTTATAAAATTGTTTCAAAACTATGAATTTTACCGTCCTTCTCAAAAAAATAAATTTATAAAATCCCCTATAAAAATAATAAATATACATTTATCTATCATCCCCCTTCATTGAAAACCACAATTCCATCATGACGAATATCTTAGTATGATTTGACACCCTAATTTTTTTTAATATATATATATATAATATTTTATGTACTAAAAAAATTTATATAATTGAAATAATGGACTTCAATTACAAAGTTAATACTAAAATATAAAATGAAAATAATATTATATTGTTATAAGAAACTAAAAAATAAATAATTTTTAAGAAATAGAAAATCACTAATGAAACGAATTGATTGTTAATTGACTCTTTTGAACAATTTATTTGAATTATTGAATCTATTTGATCCAATATATATCTTTGGTTGGTAGGGTATTCCACAATCATTTTATTACTTCCACTAAAAAATGGATTTCAATAAATTCGAAGGGGATTAATAAATCTTCGGTGATGATTTTTACTTATATAAATAATACAACTAGAATTACAAAAACTATAAGAGTTCATAAAAATAATCATAATGAAAGAAAATAATCAATAATAAAATGGAATTAAATTAATATATGTAATTATATTCACATCAATAAAATAGTCACAATCAATTCAATAAACCCAAAAGACAATGAGATAGACCAAGCTGTCAATATTACTCTCGGACCAACTGCACTATATGAAAATATCAAACTACAATATCTCTTATGGAACATATTCATCATCAAGATACTCTATAACATAAGTATGAAATAATCCAAATTCTAATAACATGGGACAAAAAACTATATACACACCATGGTGTATTGTAATTTGATGAGTACATACTATAGTAGGTAAATTTGATGACTTCCCTCATATGAAAATACATCAAGAACTACATAGATAATAATAATTAATTTGTACAGAATAAAAAATGATACCAAATCTAAAAATTACTGCACAATGTAAATTTAGTCAATGTTACCCACAACATGAAGGCATACCATATCATTAACACACACACACACCTATTCACATATCTATCTAATGCATTTGAAACCCAATTTTCCGCTATGAATTTCTTAGTCAGAGACATTACCCATCCTTCAAAACCAATAATTTCACATGTTGGTAAAATTATATGTGCCACAACACCAAAACTAGTAGCCAAGTAAGAACTAAAAATTCCCAATATGAATGAATAAACCATTCCCCAATTACTATACCATTTTCTCACATCCAGACGTTCATTTAATTTGAAATCTCCATCTGGGGATTTTTTCAAATATATTGGGGAGACACCCAATATATTTCATCTCAAGGACACACCAAAAGAGGTTTTCAAATATAGAATGTCCATAAATTATTAATTTTCAAAAAAAAAAATTGTTTCAAACCTAAAACATTATAGTTATAAAATGAGTAGAAAGGCACTGATTCCACTTACCTAAACAATTTCTTTTTGAAGATATCATTTTTTATTTCACTAAGACAAGACCCCATAGCATTACTTCAATGAATATCAATGAAATTTTATAAAAAATAGGCCCTAATGGATGATATTGTGAAGAAAACCCCACTATAGTATTCCAGTGAAATGAAAATAAGGTGATAAAAAATGAGTAGAAGAAATAAAACCATTACCACTGATTTCATTGTCATAACAAAAATTATCAAATAAAATTCCTATTGATTAAACATAATCCCAAAATCCCGAAAAATGAAACATTAAATTTAGGATCCCCTGATAGAAGAGTAAAAATGAGGGTATTGTGGGAGAAAAGGTTTTTAAAACTAACTTTTATAGTTTTTTACTAACATTACACTGTTTGGATTCGTATCTGGGAAAATATTTTCCCATAATGGGGAAAAAAATATCAAAAATTTTAAATTTCACATAGTTACCACAAAGATTAAAAAAACACGTTCCAAACACTCTACCTTCAAAAATCACCCGTTTTTAACTCACACAAAATCTTTAGGGAACAGAAATGCTTCCCCAAACTACGAGAAGACCATTCATCCATTAAAAACCCTATAAAACTTCTGAAAACCTTTAAAAACTCAAAAAATTATTTGAAACTCTAAAATTAAACACCAATATGTTCATAACAAAATAATATTCAATAAAAATGCAAATTACTAAAAATATTATTGTCACATTCTTCCAATAATTAGTATGTTTTCCTTGAAATGTTAGAGGATGGAATTTCAATGGATGATCTATGTATATTGAACTATTATAGATTTTTTCATTCAAATTTCACTTATTTAATCATATGAAGCTTCTGTAATAGTCCTATAAATGGACTATATCTTCATCAAAGGATCTTATATTTCCAATAAAGGTTTTTAATCCAGGAAAAAACCAATGTAATGACATCATTAAGATTTATACCATCCTAATAAATATCATGATTTGGATCAGGATGGTAGATCTTCTGTTGAAACACATTGAACATAATATTAATAGGGATAATCCTTTATTGTTATGAAAATAGACAAAAAACATAAATGATTCCAAAATCCTAAATAATATTTTTAACCAACAGGCTTATATCCCTTTACTACCCAATTTGGATTTTCCATTCTTATTGAAACTCTGTAGAATAAATAATTATATTTGTCAAATGATATCATCTAGAGTTGAGAATATGCATATTAATTTTAATTTATTTGTGACTATTTCAGCGATTTCCATATTATATAAATATTATTTATATTAGTGCTCGATAGTCATGGTTAAATTCGTTATGTTTTTATAATTCTCTCAAAAAAATATATTTCAATATAGATGACCATATGATGATTCATATTTTGGAATATTTATTATCAAATGATACCGATTATTATAAAAAAATTAATTATGGAGAAAAATATTCTCGACATCCAATAAAATCCATAACACAAGACCTAGGGATATCATCCAATTTATAGATATTACATTTAGATTTACCATCTATTTATGCATGATATATTATTCAAAATTTTAATTGGGATCCAATGAGTTATTATAAGTACCTCCAAAATTGTACTGTAAATATAGGGTCATGGTTAAAGACAATAAAAACTAGTCCCCCATGTAATTGTACTAAAACTAGAGTAATATGATATTCGATGACATCTATAGAATTATGTTCTATAATTTTAATGAACTGAGAGTTATTGGTATAATGGTCAATGATCCCCCAAAAAAACCATCTTACTGAATCATCTTTGATAGGGTAATTATTTGGTTCAATGAAATAATACAAAATTATAATATTATTATAGGAAAATTAAAAACATTTATTTTTAAATTGATGCTCAGTAAGATCATGATTAAAAGTGATACATTTCATAAAATAATCATTTATCATCCACTTAAAACAGAACAACCTAAAAAGGTATTTTGATGCACCACATATTTTTCGAAATACCTTGTTATATATCAAACATATAATGATCCTATGTGGGGTGAAATTTTCATTATAATGAATGAATATATATAATATTATTCTAAAAATGAAACATCAAGTTTAAATAATTTATCCATCCCCTAATGGTATCCCTACCATTATTCTTCAACATCACTATAATATGACCAATGTCATTCTATTGAGATTACAAGACTTTTATTAATTAATTTAGAAATAAAATTTTATACAAATAAAACTATAGATTCATTCTCCCTAACATATTCTAGTTACATATCAGTAAACAGACAATTTAGATTCTATATTTCAGGGGATTCTCTAATAACATGGATTTATGACTTACAATATAGTGCATGTGTCAAACAATGTCACTTCCAGAGCTTATACTCCATGTTAATATCTAAAATCTATTGATATTATAACCATCATCAATAACAATAGTTTATGTTCCTTTTTGACCATATATGCATCACGATCATTTGATTGATGAAAATAGTTGACATAAGACCAATGAGAGAGTGATGCAATGTTTTCAATTCATAGTTCACAATGGACAATTCCTGATAATGGGTTGGATAGTTTATTTCAGTTTTTTACAGTTTTATGGATTTGAAATCTATGTCACGATCAGAATACATGTCAAAAAATGATATTTTTCTATACCAATATCAAATTTTAAAATATCCCTTAGATTTTTCTAGATATATAATGGGAGGGGAAAAAGTAAACTAAAACTTATTTTCATTGAAAAATTTATATTAATCATCACTCCATTAGAGTAAATTTCAATTGATTTTCATCAAATTCTCATGAGAATATAAATTTGATTAATCATAGATAATAAAACAATAATATATATAATCCATGAAAACTCAATATCATTGAAAATTTGAAAATTTTAGTAAATTATGGCTTCAATTTTACATGATCATCCGATAAACACATAACACCCAAGGTAAATAAAGAATATGATATTTTCACATTTATCCATATTTGTGAATAAAATATTAATATTACTTTAAAGGGGACTCTATGCTCAATGGCGTACCCAATACCTAACAACGAGTGTCTTGGGAATCTTACGTAGCACTCTATTAATAAAATTATATTATTTTAAATGGTAGTTAACGCCTTGCCATTATAATGGCGGGAATGAACAGAACTAACTAGAAAATTATTATATATGTTTCTAAAATATTTTTACTCATTACAATAAATTTTAGAGGATTAAAAATGTGAATGAATCCAATTTTAAGCGTAAACATTCTAATATTCTTTAAAAGGTTGATTAACTGCCTTTTGATGGAGAACCTCTTTCAAATCCACTTTTTGAAAATTTTATGTGTTATATTTGACAAAATATAATTCTTCTTTATAATCGGGACATCAAAATTTACTTTGTGTAAATTTTTGGTATTTTTCTGAAAAAGTTCATTTTTTAATGAATAATGAAAAATGTTGTATTTTAATTCAAAACCACTTTTTAATCTAATTTATTTATATGATTATATTATCTTTTGAATTTTTTTATAGTGATATTAGAATATATTTTTACCATTTAATCCAATAGTGGTCATTGGAATTAATTTCACATTGAAATTGGAATTAAACTAGTGTCAATCTTTTGATATATATTGTTTCATAAAAACAAGCTATTTTTCATGACAGCTGGAATTAACTATTAAGTTAATTAATGTAACTTCTATGATTTGAATTTTGTAAAATAGATATCATTTTTGAATTCAGAATATCAAATATAGCTTAGGGTGATGTTTTGGTATTTTTCTGAAAAACATTAATTTTTGATGAATAGTGAAACCACTATGTGATACTTAAAAAACTGATTTTTCGTTTAAATGAAATTTACCACTTATGTGTTTTGAATTTTAAAAATCTAACATACATGGTTTTTATTAGGAATTAAAATGTGGTTCAATGGGATTAAAATAATTTTTTGTTGAATAGTAACTTTTAGGTTTTTAATCGCGATTAGAGGTAATTAGTGTAATTTAAGTTAAAAATAATGTTTTAATAATATGAAATGAACATGACACATGTCATACCCTTATTGGATGTGTCATAGACGACCTAAGAAATTCCATGGGTCAACTTGGGGACCCCATGGAGCCACTTTGGTTGGAAAATGACATTAATACCATTTTATTTAAAGTTAAAATCATAATGTCACAAACATGTGTTGTTTTATTAAAACAAATTTTACACAGGGTTATAAACGTCATATTTTTGAATATAAATATTAATTATAAATCTAAAAAGATTTCCTACATAATGATATTTTTTATATAATTTTTAGACATTAAATAAATTAATTTATTTATGACACCGTGATGATGCAGTGATTACCTCATAAATTAACGATTTAAATAAAATGAAAAGATAATGTAAAATCTAAGCCCTACACTTGTCAAAAACCTATTGGATGTGTGGATTTCGAACTATTACCACCTTATCCTCGAAATATATAATTGTGGGACCTTTAAAATCCGAAAATCATTTTATAATAAAGCAATATTTTATAACTTTCCAAGAGTGCCCCTCTTCTCCTATTATAAAAGGCCCCCACCTCTACCACCTTACACATTCCTCTAAAGCCTTTGTCTCGGCCAAAACCTACCCATTTCATCTCTCCACATACCTCTCTTCATCATTGAAGCCTCAATTTTGGAAGAATCATTTCCACGGAAGCCTTTGAGCTTAAATAAAGGAGAGTTACCCATTTTAAAGGTAGTGTTTTCTCTTGTGTTCTTTTGTTTTATTTTGCTTCTCCAACCCCCTAAACTCTTTTTATTCTTTTATTTTGTAACATAAACAGTATATTCAATATTCTAGGATTTTTTATGTGATGTATTCTAGCTACATTTACACACACCTTTGTCTAATGGTTAAAGAACATACTATTTCTGTGGTTGGCGATTTCTGCCTCACAAAACGATGATTGTTCAATATTCTTTTAACACCTTTAAAGGTGGCCATTATGATGTCACTGTATTTTATATATGATATATATGGTATTTATTTTTACTATATTCTTCTGTATTTTATATTTAAAACATACCTTTATTCTTTTCATTTTGTGAAAATGCGATAATTTCATATGAGGAAGTGTGGACTACCGCCCCCTCAAGTGATGTGACTCGTTACTGAAATACATGGAATGTATAAAGAATTAAATTAATGAACATATGTAACCTATATAACATATATATTATAATGGAATTATAATATATATATATATCTCATTTATTTTTAATTCCATTAAAATGAAAAAAAATGAATGTAGCGTTCATGCGTACGTACGGCCTACCGTCTCCATGAACGGTGCTTTTCATTTTTATCTCCAAATTTTATGGAATAGTATAAAATGAATATGTACTGGATATATATGATATTTTAATCATTAATACTATTCTTTAAATGATTTACTTATAACTACATGGGCAATATTTTTCAAACATGTTCATTTTTTTACTCATGTACCAAACATCGGCAAAAAACATCTGATATGAACTAACATTATTAAACAATTATTATAATATTTTAATATGTGATATGAAATGAATAATAATATTTAAAGGAGGTATTTATGAAATTATAAATTGACCAAAGTTTATTATTCTGGAATATAAAGAAACGAACAAGACAAGTCAGACTTGAGGTAAGGTATCCGACCTCCCGCTTTCTTTTCAAGTACCCTCTTTTATGTCATTTCATTTATGCTCCATGTTATTATATTGGAGGATGTTATTTTATATTAACCATACTGTAATTTATATTTTTATATAATGAGATACCCCCTCTTACTCTCATCAATTCTTTTTTTAGAATGTTTAAGTGGCGCCGTTAGACTGCCGAGTTTTTGTAAGGGATTTTTCATCTCAATTTTATTCCCGTGAGGTTCATGCTACATTTTCCACCATTTACTTTGAGTGTTATATGTACTTCCCATTATTCTACTCTTTGTGTAATATAATTTCGTTTATGAGTATTTAAATCAATGTTTTATTGTCCTTCTTTAATGGGGTGTATGTTTTGAAAGATACCCAAGTCGGTAAGGGAACCTTGCACCCTACTCCTTTTAAAAGACTTATTTTGTTATGTCTTTTAATTCACATAATATTAAGTTGGGATATGTTCTTCTATATCCTTATTAATGTAAATTTTATGTCCATGTGATGAGGTACCCTTTTTATCTCTCATCAACTCTTTTTATGAATTTTGAAGTGACGCCGTTAGGCTTTAGAATTTTTGTAAGGGAACATCTTAACCCAATTTTGATTCTTTGGTATAAACTTGTACACCTTGAATATGTCATTATATGAATATGTGTGAATAACCGGTGATTGTTTTACACTTAATATCCACTTATATTTGGTGTATTTGTTTGTCACACATAATTATGTAATTGATTTATCCTTAATCCAAGGATACATTCTTTGTAAGGGACTTCGTCTCAATCTCCATTCATTGAGTTATATTTTGTTTTATACATAACATTCTTTTATACTGTGTATAAACCCCTTTGAATTTTATGCTTATTTAAAAGGAATCATGTTATTATACGAAGCATTTTACTAAATGAAAAAAGGAATATTTCTTTGTCGTACGTATGCGACGACAACGACTTCTTCACCGCCGTGACCATTATTTGAGTTTCGGCTTTCTCTACAAGCCATACCTTTTTTTTAATGAAAAATAAATACCATGTTTTACTTTACTTTTATTTTGGTATTGAAAATGGTTTTCATAATGTTTTTATATCAATGGGTTGTATTGATATCTTGTGATTGAAACGTGGAAATGTTATGTTTCCTTCATGCATGTTTTATGTGATACGGTTATGTTATGGTTCTTGGGCATTATTATGAAGACGGATGGTTCCGTGATAAACAATGGGTGGGTGAGCCCGATATAGCTCTCCAATGCATTGGGTAACACGAAGGAGTTAAACGTTGAGGTTTATCTAAAGTGATTTAGGGAATATACTGTGATGGGTATTCCAAACGTAACCAAGAGGGTTACTCCCTACGTAAGAATGATACGAATGCCTCAAGTTACCTTTATGTCTTATGATTTCTATGATTTATTCATGATTTGATGAGGTATGTTAAAATTATTATGATTTATGAGTAAAGTATGATTTCATACATGGACTAATGATTTCTTTTCATACTTTTATATCCCTTACTGAGATTTTTATGCTTATCCCAAGCTTTTGAAATGTTTTTCACAGGTCAAGGGAAAGGTGCATGATATGATGATAGTGTCAAGGATGTGTCAATAATGAAACAATGTTTTATTTTAAATATGATTCTGTTGATGGGGAAACACCAATACTATATTTTATGTAACCACTTTGTTTAAATGTTGAATTTAATTCATGATTTATGATCTAATTCTCCAAAACTCTAAACCTGAAAAGATCCTCAATGAGAATTATTCATTTAATTCAACATTAATTAAGTTTTAAGGCTGGGGCCCTTATAGTTGGTATCAGAGGTCGGTTTAGAAAAATTTAGGGATTATGAGTTTTTTTTAGACACATGATTAGTCCCTATATCTATTATTTCAGTTAAATCCTTGTTTTATAACTTTTTTCAGGTCAAGTAAAGTCGGTTACGAATGGAAGGAGAAGGATCTCAAACGACGTTCCTATATCTTCCTGATGACATGCTTGAAATAATTATTGCAAAGTCATGTTCAGATGATTGTGAAACTTTTTCTAGCATACAAGTCACTTGAAAGCAGTTGTTTGAGATATCAAACACCTCCACTATACCTCATTATCATTGTGGATCATGGGTTGTATTTAGAAAAAAACTATTTTCACAATATTCTCATATTTTCAAGAAAGGTAAACATTATCAAGGTATTTTCAAATATTTTACCTTATCAAAAGATTTTGAAGCATATTATGATTTTAAAAATGGTGCTGAGGAAGGAGAATCTTGCACAACCTATTTATATTTTCTTTTAAATTATAGTCTCTCAGAACATACTTATGGTATTTTAAAAGGACGAATAATAGAAAGTTTCAACTCAAATTCTGTTAGACTATTTTATAGAAATAATGTTTTATCAGATGTTTTGGAATTATAAGCCATACATGATTATTTTACAAAACTATTTTTCTGTGAACACCCATATGACCCTTGTTGTACAAGGTGTATTTGGATAGTGGAAGAAAATGATTTTGAACGATCTCTAAATCATTGTTGTAATGAATGGGACTTCTACCTACGTGAGCAAGATGACGATGAAACCGAGTGGATGCCATGATCAAGGTATGATGTTATTCATTTTGGAAATTGTTTTATTTTATCTTATGGTGGTGAAATAAGACTTCAAGAATTAAGATGTTTAGATCGTAACGAATTTGGTTGAAAATGAGTGGTATAAGGAAACTATTGAGGTTAAAACATGTTAGGGTTATTTTTGGAGTTTTATAAAAAGGACAACACGCAGACCGTGTGACAACCCGTCGCATCAGACAAAGCTACGGGAATCGAACCCACAACCAAAGTGTGACTGATATTTATCACCTACCACTGGACCACATGAAGTCCCTGTTTAGTATGACTTATTCTTTTTAGTTAGATTATTTTATGAATTAAGAGTAAGTTGATTTTGGGTAATCTATGGAAATTATTAACCTATCCTGGAGGATATGTGATTGGGTTAATTAATTTTCAACATGATACTTTAAGAGCAACTGATGTTATTTGGAGATAAGTGTTAATTTTTACCTTGGAAGACTATGTTATTAAATCCATAAAATATTTGGGTTTCAATATTAGTTTAGTTTACTTTGAAGAATTTTATGGACAAATTTTTTAATGAATGGTCTTTGTTGAACTTTGGGTATTGTTTGAAATTTTTTGAAGATTAAGAATAATTTTTTTATCCTTTTTGGGTATTATCTGATCTCATACTAACCTTATAGGTTTTAGTTTTGGTTAAGGTCTTAATACATGTGAAGTATATAGTTCACTTTTGTGAATTCGGTGATTCTCTAGTAGTTGATTATAGCTCTCTTAATGTAAACAAGTCTTCTTAAATACTCATCATTTGGGGAATGTACGAGTTTGTGTAAGAGATCTACTAAAATTTGAATGTCAACATGACAAGTAAGTATGTTTCCTTAAGATCAAAAATAAAATCTCTCAATGAAATGTAACTTAAAAAAATGTTGTCTATTAACTTTTCCTATGGGGGAATCGAATACCGTTTAACCCACCACAAGTACGTGATTTTCTTGTGGTTAACTTTCTCCAAAACATTTTTTCTATCACTCTCCCTCAGAACATGACCCATTTTTTTCCCTCCATATCCATGTTTTCCTACATGTAACCCTAGTATGGGTTAACATGGGTGACCTTTGTACTTATATTTCTTTATTTTAAAGTGATTTTTTACTGACTCTTGTTCCGATTTGGGATTTTCAATGAAGATTCAAAGCCCAATTTTAAAATTGCGAGGATGCAATTCCCAAAAGGGGGGAAGGATGTAACACCCCAGGTAAATAAAAAATATGAAATTTTCACATTTATCCATTATTGTGAATATAATATTAATATTACTTTAAAGGGGACGGTATTCTCGATGGCGTACCCAATACGGAACAATGAGTATCTCGGGAATCTTATGTTGCACTCTAATAATAAAATAATATTGTTTTAAATGGTAGTTTATGCCTAGCCGTTGTAATGGAGGGAATAAATAGAACTAACTACAAAATGATTATATATGTTTGTCAAATATTTTTACTCTTTACAATAAATGATAGAGGATTAAAAATGTGAATGAATCCAATTTTAAGCGTAAACATTCTAATATTCTTTAAAAGGTCGATTAACTGCCTTATTATGGAAAACCTCTTTTAAGTACACTTTTTGAAAATTTTATGTGTTATATTTGACAAAATAAAATTCTTCTTTAGAATCGGGACATCAAAATTTACTTTGTGTAAATTTTTGGTATTTTTCCGATAAAGTTCATTTTTAATGAATAGTGAAAAATGTGGTATTTTAATTCAAAACCTCTTTTTAATCTAATTTATTTATATGATTAGATTATCTTTTGAATTTGTTTTAAAGTGAAATTAGAATATATATTTACCATTTAATCCAATAGTGGTCATTGGAATTAATTTCACTTTGAAATTGGACTTAAACTAGTGTCAATCTTTTGATATATATTGTTTCATAAAAACACGCTATTTGTCATGACTACGAGAATTAATTATTAAATTAATTAATGTAACATATATGATTTGATTTGTTAAAATAGAAATCATTTTTGAATTCGGAATATCAAATATAGCTTGGGGTGAAGTTTTTGTATTTTTCTGAAAAATTTCAATTTTTGATGAATAGTGAAACCACTAAGTGGTAATTAAAAAACTGATTTTTCATTTAAATGAAATTTACCGCATCTATGTTTTGAATTTAAAAAATCTGACATACATGGTTGTCATTAAGGTGTAATATGTGGTTCAATGGGATTAAAATAATTTTTTGGTGAATAGTAACTTTTATGTTTTTAATCGCAATTAGAAGTAATTAGTGTAATTTAAGGTAAAAATAATGTTTTAATAATATGAAATGAACAAGAAACATGTCTACCCTTATTGGATGTGTCATGGCCGACCAAGAAAATCCGTGGGTCAACTTGGGGACCCCATGGAGCCACTTTATATGGAAAATGACATTAATACCTTTTTATTTAAAGTTAAAATTATAATGTCACAAACATGTGTTGTTTTACTAAAAAAGATTTTACATGGGGTTATATAAGTCATATTTTTGACTATAAATATTCATTAGAAAGCTAAAAATATTTCCTACATAATTATATTTTTTTATATAATTTTTAGACATTAAATAAATTAATTTATTTATGACACCGTGACGATCCAGTGATTACCTCATAAATGGACGATTTAAATAAAATGAAACGATAATGTAAAATCTAAGCCCTAAACTTGTCAAAAACCTATTGGATGTGTGGATTTATAACTATTATCACCTTATACACTAAATATATAATTCTGGGACATTTAAAATCCGAAAATAATTTTAGAGTAATGTAATATTTTACAACTTTCCAAGAGTGCCCCTCTTCTCCTCTTATAAAAGGCCCCCGCCTCTATCACCTTACACACACCTCTAAATCCTTTGTCTCGGCCAACCCCTTCCCATTTAATCTCTCCACATACCTCTCTTTATCATTAAAGCCTCACTTTGGGAAGAATTATTTCCAAGGAAGCCTTTGAGCTTAAATCAAAGAGAGTTACTTGTTTTAAAGGTAGTGTTTTCTCTTGTGTTCTTATGTTTTATTTTGTTTCTCCAACCCCCTAAACTCTTGTTATTCTTTTCTTTTGTAACAAAAATAGTTTCTAAAATATACTAGGATGTTGGTATGTGAAGGATTCGAGCTACACTTACAAACACTTTCGTCTAATGGTTAAAGAACATACTGTTTCTGTTGTTGGCGATTTTCTGCCTCACGAAACGATGATTGTTCAATATTCTTTTAACACCTTTAGAGGTGGCCATTATGATGTAACTGTATTTTATATATGATATATATGGTATATATGTTTACTATATGATTATTTATTTTATATTTAAAACATACCTTTATTCTTTTCATGTTGTGAATATGTGATAATTTAATATAAGGAAGTGTGGACTACCGTCCCCTCAAGTGATGTGACTCGTTAATGCAATACATGGAATGTATAAAGAATGAAATTAATGAACATATTTGACCTATATAACATATATATTATAATGTAATTATAATATATATATATATATATCTCTTTTTTTTAATTCCATTAGTATGAAAAAAATATGAAAGTAGCGTTCATGCGTACGTACGACCTACCGTCTCCATGAACGGTGCTTTTCAATTTTATCTCCAAATGTTATGGAATAGTATAAAATGAATATTTACTGGATATACATGATATTTTAATCATTAATACTATTCTGTAAATGATTTACTTATAACTACATGGGAAATAATTTTCAAACAAGTTCATTTTTTTTCTCATGTACCAAACATCGGCAAAAAACTTCTGATATGAACTAAAATTATTAAACAATTATTATAACAATATAATATGTGATATGAACTTAATAATAATATTTAAAAGGGGTCATTAAGAAATTATAAATTCACCAAAGTTTATTATTCAGGAATATAAATACATGAACAAGACAAGTCGGACTTGAGGTAAGGGATCCGACCTCTCACTTTCTTTTCAGGTACCCTCTTTTATGTCATTTCATTTATGCTCCATGTTCTTATGTTGGGGGATGTTATTTTATATTAACCATACTTTAATTTTTATTTCTATATGATGAGATACCCCCTCTTACTCTCATAAATTCTTTTTTTTGAATTTTTAAGTGGCACCGTTAGGCTGCCGAGTTTTCGTAAGGGATTTTTCATCTCACTTTTATTCCCGTGAGATTTGTTCTATATTTGCCACCATTTCCTTTGAGTGGTATATGTACGTCCCATTATTATACTCTTTGTGTAAGATAATTTTGTTTATGAGTATTTACATCAATGTTTTCATTGTCCTTCTTTCATGGGGTGCATGTTTTGAAAGATACCCAAGTCGGTAAGGGAACCTTTCACCCTCCTCTTTTTAAAAGACATATTTTGTTATGTCTTTTAATTCACATAAAATTAATTAGGGATATGTTCTTATATATCCTTATTAATGTAAATTTTATTTTAAAGTGATGAGTTACCCTTTTTATCTCTCATCAACTCTGTTTCTGAATTTTGATGTGACGCCGTTAGGCTGTCGAATTTTTGCAAGGGAACTTCTGAACCCAATTTTGATTCTATGGGATAAAGTTGTACTCCATGAATATGTCATTCTATGAATATCTGTGAATAACCTGTGATTGTTGTACACTTATTATCAACTTATATTTGGTGTATTCGTTTGTCACACATAATTATGTAATTGATTTATCTTTAATCCAAGATACCATCTTTGTATGGGACTTTGTGTCAATCTCCATTCATTGAGGCATATTTTGTTTAATACACAACTTTCTTTTATACGGTGTATAAACCCCATTTAATTTTACCCTTATTCAAAAGGAATCTTTTTTATACTAAGCATTATACTAAAAAACAAAAGGAATGTTTCTTTGTCGTACGTATGCGGAGACAACAACTTCTCCGCCACCGTGACCATTATTTGAGTTTCAGATTCCTCTACAAGCCATACCTTTTTTTTAAAATGAAAAATAAATACCACGTTTTACTTTTCTTTTATTTTGGTATTGAAAATGTTTTTCATAATGTTTTTATATAAATGGTTTGTATTGATATCTTGTGATTGAAAAGTGGAAATGTTATGTTTCCATCATGCATGTTCTATGTGATTCGATTATGTTATGGTTCTTGGGAATTATTATGAAGACGGGCGGTTCCTTGATAAACTAAGGGCGGGTGAGCCCGATATAGCTCTCCAATGCCTTGGGTAATGTGAAGGAGTTAAACGTTAAGGTTTCTCTGAAGAGATTTAGGGAATATACTGTTATGGGTATTCCAAATGTAACCAAGAGGATTACTCCCTCCGTAAGAATGTTATGAATTCCTCAAGTTGACTTTATGCCTTATGATTTCTATGATTTATTCGTGATTTGATGAGGTATGAAAAAATGCTTATGTTTTATGAGTCAAGTATGATTTCATACATGAACTAATGTTTTCTTTTTGTACATTTATATCCCTTACTGAGCTTTTTTATGCTCATCCCATGTTTTTGAAATGTTTTTTCACAGGTCAAGGGAAAGGTGAATGATATGGTGATAGTGTCAAGGATGTGCCAAGAAAGGAAACATGTTTTATTTTAAATATGTTTCCGTTGATGGGGAAAAACCAATACTATATTTTATGTAAACACTTTTTTTAAATGTTGAATGTAATTCATAATTTATGATCTAATTCTCTAAAACTCTAAACCTGAAAAGATCCTCAATGTGAATTATTCATTTAATTCAACATTAAGTAAGGTTTAAGGCTGGGGCCTTATAAAACCTTTCTCCGAAAATACATTGAAATGGAATTAATTTTCATGTATCTATAATACAGACACAAGTAATTTTATATTAATACATTGATGACATAACACAGTCAATACATCCTCTATATTCTCTCCGTCATCATCATTCATATGATAACACACTAATTTTTCCTAAATAGAATTCACAATGAAGTAATCTAGGTATTTTGTAATGATATAAATTTTCAATGCCATGAATATTTATAATGAGTAACATGAAAAAAATTTCATTAACATTTTTTCATTATGGATTTAAGAAATTTTTAAATAATTTATTGGAATATCCTTCATCCATACTCATATTAAAAGGAAACTCAAATAGAGAATTATTTTATTCAAAAATTGGGATTTCAATAAATTCATAAATTGAAAATAATATTGGGGAATTGGATATCAATTCTTAATTGTAAACAGATTAAATTAAGGATAATTCACCTTAATCTAATAAGTATCATATTCCATCCCAAAGTATAATACTATTGTGGACCAATGAAATAAGATTGTCGAAACATGGGAACCCGAAAATTGTAATCAATCTATAATAGTTTATCATTCCCCATCATTTAATTGAAATAATCCTTCGTGATGTGTGAATGTCTCTCACCAATAATATCAACTTCTATGATCCTTGATAAATACTTAATAATTAAATCAAAAAAATAAATGGTGATTCCTTCTCTTGGATGGTGAACTAATAATGAATCTAGAATGATTCAATATTGATAAAATTTCGATAATATAAATTCCATAAACTCCTATTTTCCAATTTTTTCTGTGATGCTTATTAAATGAGACATAAATTCTATTTGAAAGCCTAATGTTTTTAAAATGAATTAGGAAATAAAATATTCTATAAAACATGTGTCAAATAAATTAGACTTAATATTATATTTAATATGAATGGTATAATATTTGATCAAGGAAAAAATTAATTTTTTAAATATACTCTTCTTCAATCCAAAAGGTTTCGGATCCACTCCCCTTATCATAATTTTGTTTCCTAGTTAAAGGGTACAAGATGAGTTATTGGTGTGTTTTCCAAATCTCACTAAAACTATCGATTCTATTGGTTATAAATTCATTAATGATATGATCTTTTATGAGAATCCACTTCTTAAGATGAATTGTAACCACAATCACCACTTGAAAATGTCAATTCAAGAAATAATTCTTGAAATGTATCATTCATCCACTATTAATATACTCTTGATGTGGTGTTTTAAATTACATAATCATGTGTTATATTGAAACAAATTTTACTAGATAAAATAATTACGATGATGGGTATGAAAAAAACTAATCAAGACTAATTGATCTCTATATTTACGAAACCCCAATATTGGGTCACCCTTATAGGGTTATTCCCAAAATTGGTTCTCACATCTGTAACTCAAAGGAATATATTATTCTCTATTTTGAAATTCCCAGAAATTGATTTTTATTACAGTATATTTATATTATGCATATCCATATATATATATATATATATATCAATTCTAAAAGTGTCTCCATTGGAAAGATTACTAGGTCATAGACTCTAGAATCAAGTCAAACATGTACACGTTGAGGGAGTCATAAGTTTCTACCTATATTTTGAAGAAATAATTGAGTTATAATATTTTCTGACAATACCTATCTATGAGGATTTAATTCTTTTGGATAAATAAGTATGAAATTCACAATACATGAATGGTATATGGGTTTATTTTTTTAAACTTCTATTCAAAAAATATTTATTTAAAGCAATTTTCTGATCAATCCATGTATAATTAATAAAACCATTCCTATTATAGGTATTAGAGAATATAAATAGTTATAATTATATTCATTTAATATAGGGTTTACAATAAAGTATATTTTTTATTTATTCTACAAAAAAAATAAGTCATCATTCTTGGCACCGGAGTCACCCTAAAAGAACAATAAATTCTATCTTTGTATTTCTAGAGAGTGATACAGATGTACTGAGTCCTTGGTTAGATTTTTATTGATATCCTAAAAATAATATATAATTATTCTTATAATACTTGTATTCACCAATATTTATGGTTGTGCCATTTTCTAAACATCATTCTGTTTTTTATTTCTATGGATCGGGATTTTCTACATTTTCCAATAGTCATAGGAATCCCCTTACATAGTCCCTTATTAATTCAATAATTATTTGTATTAATCCATGTACCTTATCATGAAAATGTTATAAAAAATTTCATTCCATGAACAATGTAATATGTGGAGGTACCCACCAAAATCCCTTCAAAACATTCTAAAATCTTGAGTAAACTCATAGAAAAACCACACATCCCTACATAACTAAAAGTTGGACAATGTAACATGGAAATACAGTAATATAAGGGTGCTAATAGTATGATTTTTTAATGTAATAATTTTTAGGAGTGTTATTAATTATCATATTTATAAAAATTGGTATACAATTTATTAGTATCATGTAAGTGCATCACTAAAATTATTAAGTAATGATAACAAATACTAGAATATAATTCACAATTACACCCAAATATTTTTATTCCAAATAATTTTTTGTAATAACATATATAAATAAAATTAGATTACTATTAATTATATATTTAACTATAATGAAATATTTTTATAAAATTTTAATATTTATTTACCTTCAAAACATTTTTTATTAATTTTTTATAAATGAATATAATATCATTTGAATATAAAATATGTTATTTTTTAGTTACTATATATAATTTGTAGTGTATTAAATAGAAATAATTAAAATTAATCAATGTTGATAATATACTTAATTTAATGTTTAGTTAATATATTCACATAAATTCTCTGTTATCTGTTTATTTTTTATAGGAATGAAGTTATAATAATGAAATTATTGTGTTTATAGATGTTATTAATTCATAAAATTGGTTACATGTGTCTTATTCTATGATAGGAAAACCTTTTTCAACCAACTAAAATTAGGTAATATCATAAAATCTATTTGATAATTTGAATATTAATTTCTATAATTCATTAAATTGTTAAAATTATTTTTATCCTGAAATAATTTACCTTGCGAGAGAATATATTATCACACTAGTGGTTGTAATGGGTTTTGATGAAGGGTAATGATCCTAATATCTAAATATACATATAATTATGTTATTGGTTTAGTTTATTTAAATATAACATATATATATATATATATTATTTTTTAACATTTCCATAAGATGGAAGATTTTTTCTTTTAATAAATGTTTATTTATTTTGGAATTACTAGAGTCATGTATAAATTGGAACCACCTATAATCACTTAAATAGATAATTTAATCAACTTTTGAAATTAATTTTATACCTAAAAAACTACCCAAATCATCATCTAACATCCTATAGGTTATTTTCTCCCAAAAAGTCCAAGCAGTGAAGGCTTAAAGTGTATGTTTTTATCAGATACCCAAGTAAGTGGAAATTGTGTTAACATAGTCCTTATAAGTTTATTTATATTTACATATCCAAAAAAATGAATTAGATATTGTAACTAATTTTATAATGAAAATCGAAATTAAAAAAACGTCAAAATCCATTAGGAAATTAAAACTGATTCTTACAAGACTATTTTGATCATTTTTACGAGAATAATAATTTTATTCAAATTTAATAGAATGAAGGAATGAAATCAGTATAAATTAATTTTAAAATTAATGAAATAAATTATAAAATATAATATGATAATACTTGAAATGGTTTGGTAATGATAAGAAACACCAGATTAAAAAATCATTGCTAAATAAAAATGCTTCATCATGGAATAATGTTTTATTTCATATAAAATATTTAAAATTAAATTCCTCCAAATTATGTCATTAAAATTTGAAAACTATTTTATCTATATCTTTAAAAAATGAATTATCATTCAGATATATATTATTAATTTTTTAAAGACGAATATAATCTCTTTTGATCATAAAATGTGATTTTATAGAAAATAATTTTTTTTTTCAATGTGTATTTTATCAGAATGAATTAAATTTAGATTTATTGAAATTTATTTTTATTGAAATATATATATAATATATTCAAAAAATAAATCATAGTTCATATAATGATTTTTAGTATTCACAAAATAAGAACACAATCAGCTGAAGGTTTTTACGACACAAATTTCTTTTTTCTAAAAATGGGTTTAACTCATTCAGTTATCTTAATAGAATTAATTATTAATAAATATTGAAATTTAATATAATAAAATGGATTACAGAATTTTAATAATAATTTCAATAATTTAATATAGTGTAATTATCATTCCTTTTCCTAAAAATATGTTACCATGGTAAACAGATTTGTTTACATCATAATGGATAAAATATATTAGAATAGGTTAATATATGGGAAAAGTGTATTAGTATAACGAAAAATTACATTATTTGATTAATTTATTTGACAATTAGCTATCATATCCATTTGATCAAAGTTTTTCTATTCTGGTTCTATGTTCTAATAAATAATTCCTTTATCTTATATTAATTTTGTATTTACATGGGATCCACTTGACTCGCTCATAATGGGGACCATACGACATATAATATCAAAAACATATAACCAACTACTAATAAATAAGATCTAAAACAAATTCTCAAATATTCACCCAATGACATAGATGATCTTCTCTCGCTAAAAGGGTATCCTAATAACGATCATAGTTATGAATTAATAGGACAATAGAGGATATTGTAATAGTTTTAACAAGTTCATTCTTAATTTTTTTCTTCTTCCACCTCCACCGAAAATATTATTTTCATCCAAATATTTTAAAATCAGTATAAAAAATATATTAATATATAAATATATTTATAGAATATTTTTTATCTAAATTAAATAAAT
The DNA here is from genome assembly GCA_963277665.1 of Viscum album. Taxonomy (NCBI): domain Eukaryota; kingdom Viridiplantae; phylum Streptophyta; class Magnoliopsida; order Santalales; family Viscaceae; genus Viscum; species Viscum album. The sequence goes on along the minus strand of OY728121.1, from coordinate 1,763,651,861 downwards.
GGAATAAAAAAGATATTATTTCGTATGCATACATACTCACTACCACATCTATAAAGTGATACATTTTTTTCATGAGTAATGAATTATTATTAATGGTTCTATAGATTAATTTTATGAATATATATAATTTTAATGGTAAAATTATTCATCCATATTTTAAATTTACTATTTACGCCTATTATTTCATTCCTTTTAAAAATATATCTTCTATATGTGTATACATGTGTACAAACCTATCCCTGAAGTTATATAAAACATTTATCACCAGAGACCTAAATGGATATACTTCCATGTTTATACAATGAATTAATATGATATTAATGATATATATATATATATATATATATATGATATGGTATTTGGTGACAACATGTGCAATTTTAGGGATCAAAACAACTAAACCAAAATAAATATTGAGAATTAGAACAACAAGCCTCAATTATTGATTTTAATATTTCTTTATATCTTGGGGGTGGAAATAACGTTAAATGTTTTATATTAATATAAATATGAATATGTTTTTTAATATCGGTATGACATTTATATAAAACATGTTAATTATATGGGACCCCCCTTACCTTTTTTCATATATTGTTATATTTTCCTACTATTTTTTTGAGTGGAATACATCCAAAATATAGATGTTTTTTCACATCCATATTTATGTACTTTCTTATTACTCATCCTTCTTACCCTCAGGATTTATGATTATAACCGAGCCCTAGGGGTGCTGGATTGACATAATATTTGAGGATTTGATGAATATAATGGTTTTTCTTTCTTGAAGGTACATCTTCCTTGTTATGAATGATGTTTTCATTCATTAAATTTCATTGGAGGTACCAATATTCATGATTTCATCATTAAATACATTTCCCATAATTCCATGAGACTTCTTTTAATAATTTCATAAATACTATGCATATTTGGTAATAATTTATAGGGAATTAAACATTAAATAATGTTACATATAATATTAGTTTTTTGAATAGTTGGGTTTATATGATTCGTTATTATTAATGATTTATATTGTATTGTATATTATTTACATGTTTGATTAAATTATTGATTTTTTTTTGGAATTTTTTTTAAAAATTATTCCCTTTAAATAAATTACACAATGATATTTTTGAGTTATATAATTATTAAATTTGAGGTTCATTTGTTGATAAATCATAGTGATCTTTTTAATGTGTCTTATTTTTATCCGTGATTCAAATTATATATATACATATATCCACATAAAATTATTAATGAGGATATACTCATTTGTGTACCTTGTGATATATGATTTTAAATTAAGGATAACATGTAATATTGTATTAAAGGATTGGAAGTTAATACTAAGAATTTAGACAAGGATTATAAATATTATATTTATAGTGAGGATTTATAAATAATAATTAAATGTTCTGTAAGGTACTTTCAAAACGGAGTTATGTAAGATATTAATTTTCATAAAATTTTCTTAATGGATTTTAATTGAAAAATTATTATGATTGATAATGGGATGATTAAAAATGAAATTATTTATATCAATGTATTTTACAATGGATAGATGAAATGTATAAAAATTATATTTTATAAGATAACATTAAATTTTATTTCATATTTCTCAATGAAATTCCTATCACTATAATTTTATTTAAAAAACTCATTCAAAACCAAATTTTCTTGGGTAATAGGTTATAGAGATGGATAAGGTCTATACCCAATATCATTGAATGTCATCCTAACTCGTAGTTAATTTTTTGGGAATCCCACAAGGAAATATATTTAGTTATATTTCCATTCCATAAAATAAGGTTCTACCTAATTTGTGATGAATTATTACTAGGTTTCTTTATCCATAGTAACCTAATGTAGTTTCTCCAACATTATATATATATATATATAATTGACTTCGATAATCCTTTTTAAACACATTATTTATATTTTACTCCAAATGGGTATTCAAGTACATAATTTAATTGACATATGTTTTTACCAAACAATTATAATTATTTATATTTTATCATTGGCCAGGATTATATAAACCATATTTATCCTTTTAATCAAAAGTGAAAATTTTTCACCTATTTTTATATAATTAATTAAGATCAAAATGTGAAATATAAATACATGTTTCTAGTTTTATTAATTTATATCCACCTTTATATTTTTTGATATAAATTTGTTTAGTTATACACATGAGTGTTTCAATATTCTATTATTGTTTTTTGAATCTAAAATAATGTTATAAATGTAGTTTTCCAAAATCATGCATTCAAATCAGTTTTTGATAAGGAATTTCTATGGATTGTTACCCAATGTATATTGGGATTTTTTTAATAATGTATTTCATAAATAATATGTTTTACAACATTGAAATATTTATTTTCATGGCCCAATTGGTGAAACATTACATGGATATTTATCCTCAAAACAATCTCATATAACTTGGTTTCTATAGATGGAGATCTTCATTCATGATAATAGAATAATTAAAGGGAGGTTAAATTTTTTGAATTATTATCTAGGATCACTCGTTGAGTGGGTTAGGTTATTTTATGGAATGTGAACTCATGTTATGTGTGGATCATTACTGGGTGTGGTGTTTTTTATATTATGCCTCATAATATGTAGTAATTTTTTATATCCTTCGATTTAATAATATTAATTTTCTAATAACTTTTATTATATTCTTTTTTTCTATTTATATACAAAAAATTATTTTACACATTAGTATTTTCCAATATATGTATGCGTTAAGATGTAATTTCAACAAATTCCCATGGTTAATTTTATTCAATTTCTGTGGGAGATATTTTTTTCACTGAGTATAAACCGAATCCATGTAAATTATTCCCATCTTATAGGGATCAAAAAATACCACAATTCCTTAAAACTAATCATATTAGGCCCCCTAATAAGGTGTAGCCTGGGGTTGGTCATAAAAAATAAGATAATATTACCTTAAAAATGACATCAAAAAATATTTTTGGTTTGTAATTGATATTTACATTTATTGTCATTATAGTTATAATATTATTTCACAGAAACATTAAATTTATTGTAATTAAAATAATTTTACCAATAACATTTTTATACAAGTTTTTAAAATTATAATATTTAAAAATAATTCTCAATTCATTTTAAAAAATTATTCAAAATCAATAGTTTTTTTATATTAATTAGAATGTTTTCATTAAATATTATTCATTTATTTTTAAGTTATGTTTTTCCTAAATATCTAGTAATATGTTACTTTTTAAAAGTCTTTATTCACTTTTTTTTGTTATTTTTTAGGTCAAAATTTAACAAAACACCATAAATTTATTCTAAAGGAAAATACTTATGGAAATAATATGGTGTTATACTATACCCCCAATAATTAATGTTAAAAAAACCATTTAGTTCATGAAATGGAATGTCAATTCATATACCTCATTATGTCATAAAGATTCCACATTAAATCCTCAAGTATATTATTCTTCTATAGAACCATATCCTAGTGAATATTTTTATTATGTAATAATATAACTATATTTCCATTGATTTCTACTACTTTATATTAATATAAAATTTCAAGTACATATATATAAACTGTATGTTTAGTAAATGTTAATTTTTAGGATTGTATTTCCTAAAAAAATGATTGGAATAGATTATGAAGTTGAGAGTGGTTTATTGGATGTTCAAGATGTTAATAAAGTACTCACACATTATTGAGGAGTTTAAAAGCACCAACTAAACTAGGGTTTATCATTACATTATTTCTAAATCTCATATCACTATTCCATTGAGATATATAAATTAATATATTATATCTAACTACAAAATCTAAATTACAATAATGATTATCCAAATATCTTAACTATCAACTTTGGGTGGGTTTAGTGTACTATTGATTTTTTTTTAATTTTAACTTACTTATCCATAGTAATATGTTATCATGGAAACTTATGATCTTCAACTTCATAATAAAATATGGATTTCTAACCCATATCCCTTATAAAGCCTAACATGGTTCAATTTTGATTCCATAATGAAAACTATTCATTCATGAGGCCTCTATCATGCGAAGGTATTGATCCCAAAATACATAGAAATCTATTAAAATAGATATCAATATATGTGAAAATATTTTAATGGTCCTATCATAATGATCATTTATATAATCAATATATCAATTGATAAAATGAAACATTACATTCACTTCGGGATGAAGACTTCTCTATAATTTTAAGGTAAACCACTTATCCAAATTAGATACAAGTTAATGTTGTATTGTATTCAGTCATATCAAGTATATATTGTATATCTAAGGATTTATATCATGAATGATATCATCATTGATATTAATGAGATACATTGGCATTGTAATGTGGTCCACTATAACCCAAATGGTATTATTTGATAATAATGATTTAGGGTGTCCTATAACGGAATCCAAGGTAATTTTTAATCATTTTCATTAATTTATGGGTAAAGGTTGAATCATGACATTATACTTATGAAATTCAACACCAATTATATGGAGTACCTTTGATAGAGATTCATTATTCACTATTTTAATTTTAATTTAATCCCACAATTTTTTTATTTTTGATCAATATGTCATTTTTGTTGAGGGATATAGAATGATTTTTGAGCTATTTGCTTCATCCAATAGACCCATCATCAAATTTAGAAATTAATGAACACATATTCGACAATAGTACCATATTATTTTATCATGGTCACTAGTGAACTCCTAAAAATTCAGTTAATACTCTTATTGTTATATATCCTCTTCCAATACCACTTTAATAGTTAAATGGATTGATGGTTGATCATATTTTTGTGAAAGATATGATTTATTGTTATTAGATATGATTGTAATATACATTATCTAAAAAATGGTTTTGTATATTTCTTAATCGTCATCATAAGAAATTTATATTATCCTTTCTACTTATATGGTCAAACAAATTTTTTAACTTCATAGGGTTAGAATTTTATAATGAAATCTAAATTCTTGATCAACTACCACTATCTTCATTGGATACTATTCAACTCCATGTACAGTAAAATATAGTTAAGGTTATTTGTCTATTATATATATAAATAAAGTCAAAATAAAATAAAATTCCTATATTTTTAAATAAAAAATAACATTACTATCTATATATTAGGTTTTAGGTAATTTTGTTCATGAACCCTCAATTAGTGAGTGGTAAATGGTACAATAATGTCATTTTTAGGATTAAACATCCAAATTCATTATTTTATTCATTAATATGTATCAAAACCCCTTCTCAAATACATGGTAATGTGGGGGTAGGTATACTAGTCAACCATCACTATAGAACAATAAACTTTCATGATCATTCACCTATCTAAACAAACATGGAACCCTTAAGAGATGAAATCGTTATTGGATTTTAAAAGAATTTGTAATTTCTAACAATCTATAGATAATATCTAGTGTATTTGAGAAATGTTAAGATCATGAACATAGTTTCTATTCCATCCCATTTCCCAAAAACTTTTCTTAAAGGATCCACAGATACACATTTTCATGTGATCACATGATCAATGATTGAGATGTTATAATTAAAAAATTATCACTTTTTAAATTTGGAATATATAATATCCTCCCTTAAGCTCTTATACAGTTCCCTAAAATAATATTCACTTCATTAGTAATGGAATATATAAGAATATGGTATATAAAAACTACCCTAAATTGATCATTGTAATAACTGATCATTATAATGAACCATGAAGATAAAAACACAAAACTTTTTCATAATAGAATAAATATATATTAATAGTTTCCGTTACTCATATGGTATACTATCTTGTTCATTATTTTAATTTTTATTTATTTTATGATACCATGAAATAATTTAAATCATTTTGATTTATTAATCCATTCATAAATTTTACTAAAAGTAAAAAATACATTGTATAATATAACTTTTGTTGATCATTGACTTTTTATGATCAAAATAACAAATGTATAGATTCACTGACCCATATTCTCTCTTAGCATGAATATATTTTGTACCCATAGTAAATTACGAGTTCATATGAATCACTATTATATATTATCTTGGTGAGAATTCATCAATTATTGAAACTCATTCAGATAATCACTATTAAGGGTATTTTAAAAAGGAATAGAACATGAATGACATACATTAAAAAACAAATTTTTTGATTCATGAGATAACTAGAGAACTCATTATGTTATACATCTAAATACTTCCTCGAAATGGGAATATCTTCAATACTGAGTTTCTCATCATCCATTTGACCATTATTCAAATTAGTATTTAGTATTATGAACTATATAATGGGATTTATTTCCATTAAGAGTTCATAGACTTAATATAATAGATAATGTATCATTTATCTCGACTATATAGGAAATTTAACTAACCATTCTTTTATAATTCATATTATATATATGTAGAGAATAAAAATACATTCAAAAAATTATTTAAAATTCATCCTAATTATATATAACAATATTTTAAGAACCACAATGTTCTATCATAGAGGAGAAATAATATCATGTTTCAATCCTTTTATGGTTTTGTTTCTCCATCGATAATTTGATATAAAATCATTGAGGATTTTATTTTATATGGTTATAAAAATTATATAGATATAAATGAGTGGGAATATCCTTAATCAAATAAGATATTACCGGTTCAAGATTAAATGATATGTAAACATTTTTTCATTCATTTTTCATGATCCATGTCTATATTTCTAATTGAAATTTCTACCACTTTTCCCTCTAGTTGAATATATTTTTTATTATGATTTTCATTTGTAAGCATTGGATTCTAGTACTTGTTGTAATAATGTAAAAATTCATTACAAATGTAGTATTTGGTTTTTGGTTCTTTTTTGGATGATCATTAAATCAATGCATTCTATTGGAAAGCTTATTAATATATCTTTGAAACCAATTTATTAATTTAATTAATTTATGTAAAAATAAATTTATTTTATACATATATAAATCATATTTTTAAGATAATATTTGTTAAAGTACACAATTAACCACGAAAAGAAATCATATAGGTTTAGAATAATTATAAAATTGTAAAATGAAAAACTAATTCAATTTTTTTTATCATTTATCCCATAGTTCTTAATTACACCACACTTCTTATATATTTCATACACAAAACAATTCTTTATAACTTCGAGAAAAGGAAAATTAATAATTAGGGATATCATATTCTTAGTAAGGGTAAAAAAGTGAACATAATTCTAAAATAAAATTATCACGAGTATGTGGTATGAGAACATGATTTTATCATTTAAATACTATACCCTATTTATAAATCATCATAATATTATGTCATGTAATAATGATTGGATGTTTATAAGACATGAATCACATCATACTCAACGAACATGAGTCATGAGAAGATAACATTGGCATAAGAAATATATATACAGAATACATATAAATATAGAAAATCATTTCCCTAGTTTTTATGTAACATCCCAAGTAAATGAATAACAAGAAATATTTCATATTTATTAATATTTAAATTAAATATCAATTTTACTTTAAAAGGGTTGCTATGTTCGATAGCATACCCGATACGCAACAATAGTTTTCTTTGGAATCTTATGTTGCACACTAATAATATAATATTATTATTTTAAATGGTAGTTAACTTCTAGACATTGTAGTGGAAGGAATTAATGAAACTAACTAAAATATTATTATACATGTTTGTTAGATGTATTTACTTTTATCCAATAAAATTGAGAGGCTTAAAATGTGAATGAATATAATTTTAAGATTAATTTACATTAAAAAGCCAATTTACCGCCTTTTAATGGAGACCCCTCATTAAATCAAGTTTTGGTATTCTTTAGATGTTATAATTGACCAAATATAATCCTTCTTTATAATGGGGACATCAAATTTTACTTTGGGTAATTTTTTGGTATTTTTCTGATAAAGTTCATTTTTTAATTAATAATGAAAAATATTGTATTTTAATTGAAAAGTTCCTTTTAACCTAATTTATTTATAAGGTTAGATTATCTTTTTAATTTGTTTTAAATTGAAATTAAAAAATATTTTTACCATTTGATCCAATTTTGGTCATTGGAAGTAATTTCACTTTGAAATTGGACATAAACAAGTATTAATCTTTTGATAGTTATTGTTTCTTAAAAACACGATATTTGTTTTGATAACAAGAATTAATTTTTAAATTAATTAATTCCACTTCTATGTTTTGCATTTGGCCAAATAGACATCAATTTTGAATTTGGAATATCAAATAATACTTAGGCTGAATTTTTGGTATTTTTCTAAAAAACTTCAATTTTGATGAATAGTGACACCACTTAGTGGTAGTTAAAAAACTGACTTTTTCATTTAGATGAAATTTTAACACTTCTGTGAATTGAATTTCAAAAATATGACATACATGGTTGTTATCAAGAAGTAAAATTTGATTCATTAAGTTGAAAATAATTTTTTGTGAATAGTAACTTTTGACTTTTATTTACCACGATTAAAGGTTAATAAGGTTATTCAAGGTTAAAAGAATATTATAATAATTCAAAATTACCTTAAAACTTGTGCTAACATTACTTTATGTGTCATTAACGACCATGGGGAAATTTGGGTAGATTTTTGGACCCCTTTGATCTACGTGGAAGTGATAATGACAATTTAGATTAATTAATTTAAAGTAAATGCCAAAATGACATAAAAAAAATCTTTTAGTAATTAATTTTTATATGGTGTTATATATGTTCTATATTCAAATATAAATATTTTTTGTAAAGATGAAAAGATTTCCTATATCATGGTAGTTTTTTAGAATTTTTGTACAATAAATAAATTAAATTATTTATGACATAATAATGATGTCGTATTTACCTCATTAATAAATCATTTAAATAAATTAGATTATTATGACTAAAATATTATCCAAAACATGTCCAATTCTAATTTGATTATTTTATTTAAAATACGAGTCATCTTATATTTGACCTCAATGATTATTGGACCACTAGAAACCAAATATCATTATATTTTAAAATAATATTTTCAATCTTTCCTAAAGTGCCCCTCCTCTCCCTTATAAAAAGATACCACTTCTATGCAATTCCTAACACCTCTCAAGATATTTGGCTTGCCCAACCTCTTCCTGTTGGGAAAAAATCCCTCAAGTTAACATTGAAGTATTTTTGGGTTGATTGTGTTTGTTGACAAAGACGGTTTCCATGGGGAATTTTCAAGTTCCTGAGAAGTTGTTGAAAATCCATGTTGTCAAAGAATGATGACAAATGAAAGGACTATATGGAGGCGGTGATGCTTCGTGTTTATGTCAAAGCTTCGCGAACTTCAGTGTTGAAGCGCATCGCGGCGGTGAAGGGCTTTGCGAGGGAGGTTTGCGGCGAAGGCGCGGAGGAATGCTGATGGTAATGCTCCGCGATTACGACGAGCTCCGCGAAGAGAAAATTTCCGTGATGCTTCGCGATTTGGATAGAATTCTGGCAGAAACTTCGGAGCTTCGCGATTTGAGATGACATGGCGTTGACTTCGCGTGGAAAGTTTGAGGGTCGGTGGAATCACCTATAAATAGAGGCCGACCCCCTCGAGAGAAGAAGAGAGAGAATTTTCAGAGAAGATCATTTGCTCTCGATTTGCGAAGGTGGTTCGCGGAGCTAGTGTGATTCGCGAAAGAGGAGCTTCGCGGTGGCTATTGTAGCTCTGTGAAACCTGCAAACTCTGCGTTGGCTTAGTAAGCTTCACTAGGGACATTGCTTTGCGACGGCTTGAGCTTCGCGAAAGTGCTTCGCGAAAAGTCAGGAGTTTCGCGAAGGCTTGTTTGAGCTTCGCGAAATTGGGAGCTTCGCAAAGTATGGTGCTTTGGGAAGGTGTTTCCAAAAGGAATTGCCCAGTGTTTAGAGGAAAAGAGGTATTCATCAGTGGATGAAAGTTGGACATTAACAGAGTAACTATCTACAGTTTAATATTCATTCTTTCATGAAAATGAAGAGACCTACAGGTCTATAAACTGTGAGTGGATTCCCTTCCAAGTGCAGTGAGCATAGGAAGATGAAAGAAGGTGATCCTCTCCACCAGCAGTGAGCCAGAGAGAGATAAATAGGGAGTGACCCTTGGGAAAGTAGGGTGCTGACCCTAAACCTTGTGAAGGCAGTGAGCCTGGGAATAGAAGTTCTCTATCCCAAATTTTGTATACAAATCTTATGAAGACTAGTGGGATTTGGTACGCATGACAACTTGTCGGCGTATGCTCGTTGGACATAGCCCTGTGAGGGTGAACCAAGTAAAAATCTTTGTGTCTTCCTGCATACTTCCCTGCATTGCATTTGAAGCATCATCATCAGACAAAGAAGAAAATAAGTGATCATAATAAACACACAAGTGCAAACAAAGTGACCCTTGTAATAAAGAGGTCAAGATCCAGCGGGGCAGGAAGAATTTTGAAAAATAATCTCCATACCCTGATTCACCCCACTCTTAGGGTATATAGGCCCCTATTGGTCCTAAAAATTGGTATCAGAGTGAAGGTTGCTTTTATCAGATTTGTTTGCTCCGACTTGGTGTAATCGATCTATGTGTTTAAAGAATCAGTCTGCTATTATCTCGGTGTGCCATAGCAAAGGGAAAAACATCCAAGAAGAACGATAAGTCAGTTGGTATTCCTCAGTGTGGAAGTTTGTATGGAAAAAAGTGTGATTCAATTAAAAGAATCAAACAGTTTACTAAATGAAGGTCTGGATGAATCTAACAGGGAAAAGATTGATTCACTCAAGTATGATGCAGGAATGACTGAAGTACATGAACTTCAAAGTGATATTGAAACAAGTGATGATGAGGAAGAAATAATTGAAGGAATAATAGATATGAAAGCTGAGTTAGAGGTTTCTCTTGAAGAGATAGATGTTTGGAGAGCCAAAACCAAGAAAGCTAACAAAGTTGTTCACGACACCAAACTCTATATGCAGTAGCAGGAAGAAGAGAAGTCTGAGTTGATGGATAAAATCGAGGAACTCAAGTTATCAGCACCAGAGAACTAAAAAACAGTTGGTGAGTATATGCTTAAGATTTAAGAACAGAAAAGGGAGATCGATGGCTTGAATAGAAAAGTGAAAGATCAAGTCAAGTGCATCGAAGAACCTGATATTCCAAGTGACGTTGGAAACACCGAACAAGTCAAATCCAAAGATATCTGGATCAAAGTATTGGAGATTGAGTTTAACAAGCTAAGAGGCTTAAATCAAAGTCTTATTGACATAGTTACTGACCTAACAGAAAAGAATGATTCTCATGCTGAAGAATTACAAAAAAATGGCTAAAATGAAAGGAAAACAGAAGGCTGGTGATTTTGAAGAGAATCAAAAGTCAGATGAAGTTCGGAATATAAAAGCTAGAAATGGTGATCTAGTAACATAGTTGTCTGAAGAAGTTCATAAGAATCAAATACTACAACAAGAGAATGCGTGTTGCTCTGATTCTATTGAAGAAGAAAAATTGAAAGTGAAATAGAAAAGTGACATGGTGGAAAAGATGACACGTGAATTGGAAGATGAGAAGAGTAGAGGGAAGCTTCTCAAGATAGAAATTGATGTCCAACTTGAATCAAGGGAGACAAAGATTAAAAAGTTGGAAGAGGAGCTAGAATCAGTAAAGAAGGAAGTGGAGAAATCCAATGCTAAACGAATGCCAAAAATGAAGGATGACTTAAACATGATATTTGATCATCCTTAGACAAGTGATGATAAAATGAAGAACAGATATGCTATTTCTGAAGAGAAATAACAGAATATTTTCTCACCTCAAAGACCAGCAAGTTTCAGAAACGCTGGTATCAGATTTTTTGAATCCCCTCCCATGCAAGAAAGAGAGCTGTGAATAGTTCTAGATGTGAAAGAAATACTATAGGTGCTGGAGATAGGCCTAAAAGGACAGTTACAAAACGTAGTGATGACATGTGATATTTCTGTGGGATTCATGGGCACACATCAAGATTATGTTCAGAGGCTCTGGAATATATTTCAGGTTGTGAAAACAAAGACATTACTAAAACTGAGAATAAGAAGAAGCATCATGATAAATCAGAGAGACGAGTTTCTCAGAGGAGAACATTCATTAGATGCTATTACTATGGAAGGATGGGACACACCATGCATATGTGTCAGGAAGCTCTGGAGATCATTGCCAGAATAAGAAAACAAGTTTCATCAACATCTTAGTAGAGAAGTGATGAAATGAGGTATGCTTTTAATAGAAAATGTTTCATATGTTGTGATCATGGGCATTTGTCCAAGAAGTGTAGCAAGATGAATGCGGGGAATGAAAAAGACCCGAGAAAGAGATTACTAACTCCAGTGGTACATAATGAGAAATTATACACTGGGAGACAAACTGGTAAGGTGAAAAATAGGCTTAGAACCTCAGGGGAATCACATGGAGCTGAACGAAAGGTGTATCAATCACCTCCTCTGTCGTACTCACAACCTCTCTCAAGGAGAGAATGTGAACAAACCTGTAAGATTAAGGGGAGATCTATTCCAGTTGTGATAAAGAAGAATGAATGTACAATAGAGGACTCACCACCAGCGAAAAAGAGTGCGGTGACTCAGACATCTGATAAAATAAATATGAACAAAGAATGCATTGAAAAATCCACATGTCATGTTTCTCAGTGAGAAGTGAAGGAAAGAGGAATACCCCTAAGATGGGAGAAGAAGAAAGGGAATATACCAAATAGAGAGGTTCCTAATCAGAGAAATAATCGAGGAAAATTGAATTTTGGTATAACCTCAAAGAAGGAAATGTGTACTAGCGGGTTTATTCCCCAAGCGGTGAGAAAGGCCGAGCTTACCAAATCTACATATCAGAAAAAGGCTCAGAATGTAGACAATGAATGCCTAGTCATATGGCCAGAATAGTTAAAGTTGGCTAGGCAGATGGAGGAAGTAAGAAAGGAGTGTGATTCCCTCCAAGAAAAAATCAAAGGGTTGACCCGTCAGGATCAACCACTATCCTCGTTTTGAGGATTCGAGAAACACCCCTCTCCCTATGTATATAAATGCTATTAACTGATGATTAATATGTTTCAGGTTTTAGGGAGATACGATCCAAGGGGAAGTGGCATCTAAAGATGAAAAGTGGAGAATTGATGTGCTCTAGAGTTTAAATTGGATCAAATCAGGTACAACAGTTGAAGAAGAAAGGGAGAAACAGAGCACAATAGGAAGTGATTGTGTTATTGACATTATCTCTTGTTTCCTACACCAACTTTCAACTCAGTAGGCTTAGTGATTCTGTTAATGGCTCAACTATGAGTGGAAGATGGGAACAAATGATGGAGGAGGAAAAGTCTAGTTATGGGTCTAAACAGATGAATGTTGGGCCTAACTATGGGAAGAGTTGCAAAACACAGGGGGGCATTTAATAACAAAATCAGATGCAAGAGCAATAAATGCAATAATTTTATGACTCGGTTCATTTGTTGCCCACTGGGGAAGAAAGAAGCACAGGGAGAAGCAGCCATAATCATGCTCCTAATTCTTATATTTTTTGATCTAACAATGTGGTATCAATTGGCTGCTTGCAGGATACTAAGAAGATGTGAGAGAAAATCAAAGGCGTTTCAACAAAAATTTGAGAGAAGATGTTCAAAGAAATAACATCATTGATCAATGACATAGTGACAAGTTTTCAGCTGAAAGAAATGAAGCCACTAAAAAATTAATCAGTGAGTAATTTCCTGATGAATGTGTTGGGGAAGAAAGCAACAAAAGGGGAGAAAAAGTGATTGATGCCGATTCAGAAAAAGATACTGATGGTATGTACAAGGAAGTAAAATCCTCATCTACACAAAAGCCAAAGATTTGAGTTAAAATTGATAGGCAGAATATCATCAGTGATCAGTGAGCTCTAGTTCAGACAAGGGAAATGAAATCAATGTAGCATGCATCTTTTCTATCTTAGGTTGAGATAAAATGCATTTCTGATGAAGCTGATGATGAAAAATGGGTTCATCCATGAACAAAGAGATAGATCAGATTGAGAAGAATCAGAAGTGGGAGATTGTTCTGAGGCCAGAAGACAAGAATTTCATCAGGACTAAATGGGTCTATTGCAAAAGGATGAATGAATATGGCACATTGATTCGGAACAAAGAAAGACTAGTGTGCAATGGGTACTCCCAGATCGAGGGAATAGATGTAGACGAGACATTTTCACCGGTTGCAAGGCTGAAGACAATCAGATTATTTTCGGCCATAGCAGTGCAACGAAAGTTCAAGGTATTCCAGATGGACGTCAAATTAGCATTCTTGAATGGGATTATGGAGGAAGAAGTGCATATCGAGAAACCATATGGTTATCTTATTCATGAGGATGAGAACAAGGTTTTTCGGATGATGAGGGAATTATGTGGGTTGAAATAAGCACCGAGAGAATGGAATTCAATTCTTAATCAATATTTACAGATTCTGTGATTGAAATGAAGCATAGTGAAGGAGTCTTTCAGAAATATGAAAAGAAGTTTATGATGAGGTTTTGAATAGAGAAGTCCAAGGAGATGAAGACTCTGGTTGCTACCCGAATGAAATTATCAAATGATGAGGATGTTAAGAAAGTTAATATCACAGAATACATGCAAATTATTGGAAGTTTTTTGTACTTGATAGTAACAAGTCCTGATATTTTTTTCGCCACATGCCAAGCAGCGAGATATCAGAGCAATCCAAAGGAAAGAAACATGCTTGTAGTGAATAGAATACTTCGGTATATCCAGGGCATAGTGGATTTCGGCTTGACATATACTGACAAATCTCAGATAGTGTTATTGGGATATACTGATGCAGACTGGGCCGGTTCAGTAGATGATAGAAAATCAATGTCATGTGGTGCATTCTATCTTGGTGGATTGTGTATTTCTTGGCTAAGCAAGAAGCAAGATTTCATTTCATTGAGCACCGCAGAAGCTGAGTATATTGCGGCCACTCAAGCATGCAAAAAGTTATTGTGGATGCAACAGCAGCTTGAAGATATGGGAGTTGAAGTGAAGTCTCCGATCAGAATCCAGTGCGATAACTCAAGTGCTATAAATCTCAGCAAAAATCCCATCCATCATTCAAGGACAAAGCACATTGTGATAAAATATCATTTTATCAAGGAGAAGATTGAGAAAGGAATCAGGAAGTTGGAGTATGTTCCTACAGAACTTCAGGTTGTAGACATCCTGACAAAGGCCTTACCCAAGGAAGCATTCGAAAGGCATCAACTGGCTCTGGGAGTTTAGTCGATTCCCCGCACTTAAAAGTGTGTGGATGTGAAACCAACCCCCTCTCCCCGCGGTATGATGTGTTTTTACCTAATGTGCTGATATGTGTTCTCTAATATGTTACAGACTACAAATGAGTGGCCTTTGGTTTATCTGACAAAGGGGGAGACAATAGTGATTGTTCGAGGGGGAGACAGTGTGGCTATACGAGAAATCATGATAGATAAGGGAAGAAGCTAACCAGTGGAGTATCCAGATAGGGGGAGAAATAAGAAAGGGGAATATTATTAAATCTGGCAATGCTAGAAGTGATCGCTCAAAGCATAGATATCACGACAGCTGAAGATCATGATAAAAGTGGAACAGTGATGTTGGAATGGTGTGAAAAGGTTTCCAGCTATCATCAATTGGGATCAGTGTGGTTCAACAATTGGTATCAATTTAAGAATTGGTATCATGTTGGAATCGACAATTGGTGTTTGACATGAAGTGATTCATTGATGAACTTTTCATACTACTCTTGTTTCTCACGCCGAGCATTTCTCACGTGGTCTTAGAGTACGTGTTAAGTGAATCCTTCAATGCTATCAGAATCGCAAGAGGAAAATGGTGGTAGCAACTGGAAGAAGACTCATTGAGGTTTCAACGTGCAGAAAATTGGATTTCCATGAAGAGCATAAATGAATATGGAAAATGCATGAATTTCGCGAAGAAAGGATGCATGGTTTGGATTTCACGAATACCAGAAAAATGGAGGCGGTGATGCTTCTTGATTATGTCAAAGCTTCACGAACGTCAGAGTTGAAGCGCATCGCGGCGGTGAAGGGATTTGCGAGCGAGATTCACAGTGAAGGCGCGAAGGAATGTTGACGGTAATGCTCCGTGATTACAACGAGCTCCGCAAACGGAAAATTGTCGTGGTGCTTCGCGATTTGGACAGAATTCCAGTGGAATCTTCGGGGATTCGCGATTTGAGATGACCTGGAATTGACTTCGCGCGGGAAGTTCGAGGGTCGGTGGAATCAACTATAAATAGAGGCCGACCACCTCGAGAGAAGAAGAGAGATAATTTTCAGAGAAGATCATTTTCTCTCGATTTGCGAAGGTGGTTCGCGGAGCCAGTGTGATTTGCGAAAGAGAAGCTTCGCGGTGGATTTTGTCGCTCCGCGAAACCTGTGAGCTCCACGTAGGATTAATATTATTTGCGAGGGGCACTGCTTTGCGATGGCTTCAGCTTCACAAAAGTGCTTTGAGAAAGTGCTTCACGAAAAGGCAGGAGCTTCGCAAAGGCTTGTTTGAGCTCGCGAAATTGGGAGCTTCGTGAAGTAGGGTGCATTGCGAAGGTGTTTCCAAAAGGAAGTGCCCAGTGTTCAGAGGCAAAGAGGTATTAATCAGTGGATGAAAGTTGGACTTTAACAGAGCATCTATCTACAGTTGAAGATTCATTCTTTCATGCAAATGAAGAGACCTACAGGTCTATAAACTGTGAGTGGATTCACTTCCAAGTGCAGTGAGAATAGGAAGAGGAAGAAGGTGATCCTCTCCACCGGCAGTGAGCCAGAGAGAGAGAAATAGGGAGTGACCCTTGGGAAAGCAGTGAGCTGACCCTAATCGTTTTGAAGGCAATGAGCCTGGGAATAAAAGTGATCTATCCCAAATTTTGTGTCCACATCTTATGGAGACTAGTGGGATTTGGTACGCATGGAAACTTGTCGGCGTATGCTTCTTGGACGTAGCCCAATGAGGGTGAACCAAGTAATAATCTTTGTGTCTTCCTAATTACTTCCCTGCATTGCATTTGAAGCATCTACATCATACAAAGAAGAAAATAAGTGATCATAATAAACACACAAGTGCAAACAAAGTGACCCTTGTAATAAAGAGGACAAGATCCAGTGGGGCAGGAATAATTTTGAAAAAGAATATCCATACCCTGATTCACCCCCCTCTCAGGGTATATAGGCCCCTATTGGTCCTAACAATTGGTATCAGAGCGAAGGTCACTTTTATCAGATTTGTTTTCTCCGACTTGGTGTAGTTGATCTGCGTGTTTAAAGAATCAGTATGCTCTTATCTCGGCGAGTCATGGCAAAGGGAAAAACATCCAAGAAGAAGCAGAAGTCAGGTGGTATTTCTCAGTGTGGAAGTGTGTATCGAAAAAGTGTGATTCAATTAAAAGAATCAAATAGTTTACTAAAGGAAGGTCTGGATGAATCTGACAGGGAAACGATTGATTCACTCAAGAATGATGCAGGAATGAGTGAAGTACATGAACTTAAAAGTGATATTGAAACAAGTGATGATGAAGAAGAAATAATTGAAGGAAGAATAGATATGAAAGCTGAGTTAGAGGCTGCTCTTGAAGAGATAAATGTTTAGAGTGACAAAACCAAGAAAGCTAACAAAGTTTTTCACGATGCCAAACTCTATATGCAGCAACATGAAGAAGAGAAGTATGAGTTGATGGATAAAATTGAGGAACTCAAGTTATCAGCACCAGAGAACTCAGAAACAGGTGGTGAGTATATGCTTAAGATTGAAGAACAGAAAAGGGACATCGATTTCCTGAATAGAAAAGTGAAAGATCAAGTCAAGCGCATCGAAGAACCTGATATTCCAAGTGACGTTGGAAGAACCGAAGAAGTCAAATCCAAATATATCCAGATCAAAGTATTGGAGATTGAGGTCAACATGATAAGAGGCTTAAATCAAAGGCTTATTGACATAGTTACTGACCTAACAGAGAAGAATTATTCTCATGCCGAAGAACTACAAAATAAGGCTAAAATGAAAGGTAATCAGAAGGCTGGTGATTTTGAAGAGAATCAAAAGTCAGATGAAGTTTAGAATCTAAAAGCTAGAAATGGTGATCTAGCGACACAGTTGTCTGAAGAATATCATATGAATCAAATACTACAACAAGAGAATGCATGTTGCTCTGATTCTATTGAAGAAGAAAAATTGAAAGTGAAAGAGAAAAGTGACATGGTGGAAAAGATGACACGTGAATTGGAAGATGAGAAGAGTAGAGGGAAGCTTCTCAAGAGAGAACTTGATGTCCAATATGAATTAAGGGAGACGAAAATTCAAAAGTTGGAAGAGGAGCTAGAACCAGTAAAGAAGGAAGTGGAGAAATCCAATGCTAAAGGAATGCCAAAAACGAAGGATGCCTTATACTAGATATTTGATCATCCTTAGACAAGTGATGATAAAATGTAGAACAGATATGCTATTTCTGAAGAGAAACAACAGAATATTTTCTCATCTCAAAGACCAGAAAGTTTTGAAAAATCTGGTATTGGATTTGATGAATCCCCTCCCGTGAAAGTTAGAAAGGTAGCTATGAACAGTTCCTGATGTGAAAGAAATCCAATAGGTGCTAGGGATAGGCCTAAAATGACAGTTACAAAAATGTATTGATGACATGTGCTATTTCAGTGGGATTCGTGGCCACACATCAAGCTTCGGTTCAGAGGCTTTGGAATAAATTTCAGGCTGTGAAAACTGAGACATTACTAAATATGAGAATAAGAATAAGCATAATGATAAATCAGAGAGAAGAGTTTCTCAGAGGAGAACATTCATCAGATGCTATTACTGTGGAAGTATGGGACAGACCATGCGTATGTGTCAGGAAGCTCAGAAGATCGATGCCAGAATAAGAAAACAAGTTAAATCAACATCTCATTAGAGAAGTGATGAAATGAGGTATGCCTTTAATAGAAAATGTTTCATATGTTCTGATCATGGGCATTTGGCCAGACAATGCAGCAAGAAGAAAGTAGGGAAGGAAAAAGACCTGAGAAAGAGATTACAAACTCCAGTGGTACATAATGAGAAATTATACACTGGGAGACAACGTGGTAAAGTGAAAAATAGGCTTAGAGCCTCAGGGGAATCACATGGAGCTGAACGAAAGGTGTATCAATCACCCCCTCTGTCGTACTCACAACCGCTCTCAAGGAGAGAATGTGAACAAACCTGGAAGATTAAGGGGAGATCTAATCCAGTTGTGATAAAGAAGAATGAATGTTCAATAGAGGACTCACCACCAGCGAAAAAGAGTGTGGTGAATCAGACATCTAATAAAAGAAAGATTAACAATGAATGCATCGAAAAATCCACATGTCGTGTTTCTCAGTGAGAAGCGAAGGAAAAAGGAAGACCCCTAAGATGGGAGAAGAAGAAAGGGATGATACCAAAGAGAGAGGTTCCTACTCAGAGAAATAATCAAGGAAAATTGAATTTTGGTAGAACCTCAAAGAAGGAAATGTGTACTAGAAGGTTTATACCACAAGCGGTGAGAAAGGTCGAGCCTACCAAATCTACATATCAGAAAAAGGCTCAGAATGTAGGCAATGAATGCCTAGTCATATGGCCAGAATAGTTAAAGTTGGCTAGGAAGCTGGAGGATGCAAGAAACGAGTGTGATTCCCTCCATGAAAAAATCAATGGGTTGAACCGTCATGATCAACCACTATCCTCGTTTTGAGGATTCGAGAAACAACCCCTTCCCTATGTATATAAATTCTATTAACTGATGATTAATATGTTTCAGGTTTTAGGTAGATTTGATCCAAGGGGAAGTGGCATCTAACGATGCAAAGTAGAGAAGTGATGAGCTCCAGAGTTTAAATTGGATCAAATAAGGTACAACAGTTGAAGAAGAAAGGGAGCAATAGAGCACAATAGGAAGTGATTGTGTTATTGACTTTATCTCTTGTTTCCTACACCGAGTTTCAACTCAGTAGGCTTAGTGATTCTGTTAATGGCTCAACTATGAGTGGATGATGGGAACAAATGATGCAGGAGGAAAAGACTAGTTATGGGTCTAAACAGATGAATGTTGGGCCTATCTAAGGGAAGAGTTGCATAACACAGGGGGAGCATTTAATAACAAATTCAGATGCCAGATCCATCAATACAATAATTAGATGACTCGAATTAGGTGTTTCCTATTGGGGAAGAAAGAAGCACAGAGAGAAGCAGCAATAATCATGCTCCTCATTCTTATCTTTTTTGATCTAATAATGTGGTATCAACTGACTTCTTTCAGGATACCAAGAAGATGCGAGAGAAAATCATAAGCGTGTCAACAAAAATCTAAGAGAAGAAGCTCAAAGAAATGACATCATTGATCAATGACATAGTGACAAGTTTTCAGCTGAAAGAAATGAAGCCACTGAAAAATTAATCAGTGAGTAATTTCCTGAAGAATGTATTCCAAAAGAAAGAAAAAAAGGGGAGCAAAAGTGATTGATGCCGATTTTGAAAAAGATACTGATGGTAAGTACAAGGAAGTAAAATCCTTATCTGCACAAAATCCAAAGATTCGAGCTAAAATTGATAGGTAGAATATTATCAGTGATCAGTGTGGCCCAGTTTAGAAAAGGGAAATGAAATCACTGTAGAATGCATCTTTTCTATCATAGGTCGAGCTGAAATGCATTGTTGATGCAACTAATGATGAAAAATGGGTTCATCAATGAACGAAGAGATAGATCAAATTGAGAAGAATCAGAAGTGGGAGATTGTTCCAAGGCCAGCAGACAAGAATGTCATCGGGACTAAATGGGTCTATCACAATAAGAGAAATGAAGATGGCACATTGATTCGGAAAAAAGCACGAATAGTGTGCAAGGTGTACTCCCAGATCGAGGGAATATATGTAGATGAGACATTTTCACCGGTTGCAAGGCTGAAGACAATCAGATTATTTTTGGCCATAGCAGTGCAACGAAAGTTCAAGGTATTCCAGATGGACGTCAAATCAGCATTCTTGAATGGGATTTTGGAGGAAGAAGTGCATATCGAGCAACCATATGGTTCTCTTATTCATGAGGATGAGAACAAGGTTTTTCAGATGATGAAGGAATTATGTGGGTTGAAACAAGCACTGAAAGAATGGCATTCAATGCTGAATCAATATTTGCAGAATCTGTGAATGAAATGAAGAATAGTGAAGGTGTCTTTCAGAAATATGAAATGAAGTTTTTGATGAGGTTTAGAATGGAGAAGTCCAAGGAGATGAAGACTTCGGTTGCTACCTGGATGAAATTATCAAATGATGAGGATGACAAGACAATTAATATCACAGAATACAAGAAAATTATTGGATGTTTTTTGTACTTGACTACAACAAGGCCTGATATTGTTTTCGCCACATGCCAAGAAGCGAGATATCAGAGCAATCCCAAGGAAATCCACATGCTTGTAGTGAATAGAATACTTTGGTATATTCAGGGCACAATGGATTTAGGCTTTACATATACTGACAAATCTCAGACAGAGTTATTGGGATTTACTGATGCAGACTGCGCCGGTTCAGTAGATGATAGAAAATCAACGTCAGGTGGTGCATTCTATCTTGGTGGATTATTTATTTCTTGGTTAAGAAAGAAGCAAGATTTCATTTCATTGAGCACTGCAGAAGCTGAGTATATTGAGGCCACTCAAGCATGCACACCGTTATTGTGGATGCAACAGCAGCTTGAAGATATTGGAGTTGAAGTGAAGTCTCCGATCGGAATCCAGTGCGATAACTCAAGTGCTATAAATCTCAACAAAAATACCATCCATCATTCAAGGACAAAGAAAATTGAGATAAAATATCATTTTATCAAGGAGAAGATTGAGCAAGGAATCGTGAAGTTGGAGTACGTGCCTGTAGAACTTCATGTTGCAGACATCCTGACAAAGGCCTTACCCAAGGAAGAATTCGAAAGGCATCGAATAGATCCGGGAGTTCAGTCGATTCCCCGCACTTAAAAGAGTGTGGATGTGAAACCACCCCCCTCTCCCCGCGGTATGATGTGTTTTTCCCTAATGTGCTGATATGTGTTCTCTACTATGTTACAAACTACAAAGGAGTTGCCTTTGGGTTCATTGAAAAAGGGGGAGACAATAGTGATTGTTCAAGGGGGAGACAGTGTGGCTATATGAGAAATCATGACAAATATCGGGAGAATCTGACCAGTGGAGCAGCCAGATAGGGGGATAAATGAGAAAGGGGGAGGGTATTAAATCTGACTATGCTAGAAGTGATCGCTCAAAGCATAGATATCACGACAGCTGAGGATCATGATAAAAGCGGAACAGTGATGTTGGAATGGTGTGAAAAGGTCTCCAGCTATCACCAATTGGGATCAGTGTCGTTCAACAATTGGTATCAATTTAAGAATTGGTATCATGTTGGAATCGACAATTGGTGGTTGACATGAAGTGATTAATTGATGAACTTTTCATACTACTCTTGTTTCTCACGCCGAGCATTGCTTATGTGGTCTTAGAGTACGTGTTAAGTGAATCCTTGAATTCTATCAGAATCGCAAGAGGCAAATGGTGGTAGCAACTAGAAGAAGACTTAGTGAGGTATCAACGTGCAGAAAGTCAATCTGAGAAGAGTTAGGAAGAATTTTTAACAAAACCAAAGGGAGAGATTGTTGGGAAAAAATACCTCAAGGTAACATTGAAGTATTTTTGGGTTGATTGTGTTTGTTGGGAAAGCAGGTTTCCATGTGGATTTTCAAGTTCCTAAGAAGTTTTTGACAATCCATGTTGACAAAGAACGATGAAAAATGACGCATGGTTTGGATTTTGCGAATACCAGAAAAATAGAGGCGGTGATGCTTCGCAATTACGTCAAAGCTTCGTGAACATTAGAGTTGAAGCGCATCACTGCGGTGAAGGGCTTTGCGAGGGAGCTTCATGGCGAAGGCGTGAAGGAATGTTTATGGTAATGCTCCGCGATTACGACGAGCTCCGCGAACGGAAAATTTCCGCGGTGCTTCGAGATTTGGACAAAATTCTAGCGGAAACATCAGAGCTTCGCGATTTGAGATGACGTGGCATTGACTTCGCGTGGAAAGTTCGAGGGTCGGTGGAATCGCCTATAAATAGAGGCCGACCCCCTTGAGAGAAGAAGAGATAGAATTTTCAGAGAAGATCATTTGCTCTCAATTTGTGAAGGTGGTTCGCGGAGCCAGTGTGCTTTGCGAAAGAGAAGCTTCGTGGCGGCTTTTGTAGCTCCACGAAACCTGCGAGCTCCACGTTGGCTTAGTAAGCTTCATGGGGTATGTTGCTTTGTGATGGCTTGAGCTTCGTGAAAGTTCTTCGTGGAAGTGCTTCGTGAAAAGGAAGGAGCTTCGCGAAGGCTTGTTTGATCTCGCGAAATTGGAAATATTATCTTTCTTTTATGCTTATATTATGTGTTATGATCATGTTATGGTTCTTGGGCATTATTTACGTATATGGTTGGTTCCATGATAAACCTAGGGCAGGTGATCCTAAGATAGATTTCTGATGCATTGGGTAACGTGACAGAGGTAAACGTGAATGTTTCTCCTAAGAGATTTAGGGAATATACTATGATGGGTATTCCAATGTAACTCCCTATGTAGCTGTGATAGTTACAATGTAAGAATGATATGGATGCCAAACGTTACCTTTATGATTAATCATTTCTATGTGTCTTTCATAAATCTTATGATTTCATAAGGTATGTAAAAGAGTTCATGTTTCATAGGTATTTATGAACAAATGTTTTCATTCTTTGTTTTATAACCCTTGTTGAGCTTTTTATGCTCATCCCAAGTTTTGAAATGTTTTCAGAGGACTTAAAAATGAATAAGGTCAAGGATGGGATCAAGGAAAAGTCATGTTATCTAAAACATAGAACTAGACAGGAATCTTTTTTAAGATTTTTAATTTTATGAAAAAATGGAAACTATGTAGATATTTCTACCTTGTAATATTTTGAGATGTAATAGTTAGGGAATAATTCTCTAAAACACTAAACCTGAAAAGATCCTCAATGTGAATTATTCATTTAATTCAATATTATGTAATGTTTAAGGTCTGGTCCATATACTACTAGAATTAAAATTCATTCTCTACTTCTTATTTCTTGGCCCATGAGACTCATGAGAATCACCAAAATCTATTTTAACTTTGGGACCACATCATAAAATTTCTTTATAGCTTTCAAAATCCCAAATCAGTACATATTTCCATAGAATCATCTCTATCCCACCAAATAAGTGGTCAGCTTTACTTTATAGTCAAGGAAAAAACCATAGTCATATTGTGAAAGTTTTTTAAAGTTATCCTCATACACACCTATGGATTCATAATCCTTCTCCTTGAGTGTATGTAAATTCATCTCTATTTTATTTTAGTCAGTGTGAATAAAATATCTACTAAAAAAATTCTATAATTTTTTCCACTCCATAAGTTCAACCACTTTATCTAGGTTCATATTTTTTTTATTAATTCCCAACATTGATCATTTTATCCCTTAATATGATAAACATCAATCATGACCTTATATTACTCAAATAATTGATGTTTGTATAAGCTATTTTCAATAGATTTTATATATTGTTCCATGATTAAGGGATCAGAAGATCAACTGAAAGTCATATGCCTTTATCGTTTAAAGGTCGCAATTGCAACTTGATCTTTATTAAGGAGATGTGGTTTTTACCCTAGATTTATGATTTTATTCAGGACATGAATTAATTGAGTAATAATTTTCATGACATTATCCACTCATTCTTCCATTTGGTTTGGTATCTCATTTGGAATTTTCCAACACATTGGTTTTTGACTTGGTTCCTCCTATTTCCATCCATCGACAAAAATAAAGGGAAAATTATAGATAAGAATCATTAAACTATTAAAAACATAAAAGAAAAATTATGAACATTTAAGGGATAACTCATAAATTACATACATTACTTAACCTATGAATTTATAGGTTTTAATATAAGTTATCCATGTTATATTTCCTAACATAAAATTTTATGGCCATTTGTGTTCCCTTTATAATGGTTCATAAATAGATTATCAATTTATATAAGAATGTCCCCTATGAATTTAAAAGTATCTATGCAGTAAGACCTATTTTCTCATGCACTAGGTGATGATCAATTCAACTCCCAATGTTACCTTTTTCAGTTATTACCACAAGGTACAACTTTTCTAGATCTACATCCACTCGTAGTATCCATGCATAGATTTTATTTCTTGGAAATAATTTACACTATCCTTTAGCATAATTTAGGTATGTCTTCCTATGTTTTGTATTATCACGATGGATTTAACTAAATTTTTATAATCATAATTCACAAACATAACAAGTCCTTTCTCTTATAGTACCTATGCCAACCGATGTCTTTAATATATCCTAATTAATTATTTATTATATAAAGATACACAAAATACAATACCAAAAGACCATGAGGCCTAATGTTGATTATCCACTAAAAAATTCTAATATTGATTTTTTATATTTTAATATTCATGTTTTTCAATGTCCATAAAAAAAAATTTAGTGTATTTCATAAATTGAACTTTATTTCACATCATTGGGAAATTCATGTTTAAAGTGTAAATTTGGGCCTAATTAATCATATTCTTATGGAATTAATTATTTTAATTATATTAATTTTTTATTTTGGAATATGATTGATCAATATTTTTGGAAAATTTTATATTTTAGGATCAATGGATGAAAGATATGGGAAGATATATTTTTTTGGTAATGAGTGCAGAAATTTATGGACAAAGCATAATGGGCCTTAGGCCCATAAAGTAAAAGTGGAGCCCACAAATCAATACCTATGAAGCTCAAATTTTTACATTAAAAATATAAAATATGGGTACCATTTCAATAAACTATTTCTATATCTAATTATGAATTTTTCAAGGAGATTCAGGGATCCCAATTTGGCATTTAATTTATGGTCCATATTTGAATGCCCATAAATTTAGCCCACCAATTTCAACTTAACATCTGAATGGATGATCCAATTGTAATTAAATTTTGATATATTTTATATAAAACCTATAAGAAGATATTTATATTCTACAACCATACTATATTCAGACATCTTCAATCAAATATTTTCACACCAAAAGGTGGAATGAATATGGTCTGATTTTATGGTGATCTTTTAAAAGTCCAATTTCCTTTGACTTATCTCCCACATTTTACTATACTAATTAAATGTGTAGGAATTGATTTATGGGGGATCAACCTAATGCTAAAATATTTTCTATATAAGGTGTTGGTGGTGGTGAAGTAATTTGGGGATGCTTGTTTTTCTTTTAATTTTAATGGTACACTGTCAATTTTTAATCGCATGTTCAAATTATCTCATGTAAGTTTTTGGAATCACTTTTGTTTCTTAATAAAAATTATTACTCTTAAACTTTTATATTATTTGTTACAACATTTTTACACTATTTCCTTAGGGAGTGAATATATTCACATATTTGTTTGAGATTATTTACACAATGGTAGAGGGATAGTTATTTTAATGTTTTATTCTTCAATTCCACCCTCGTGAGTCTACTTAAATCTTACATTGATAGAATAGCATAAATTTAGGGATAAACCTATTTTGGGTTAATAAAAGGTAGTATAAATGATATGTGATATATTTTATTTGATGCTATTTAATTTTTTAAATTTATTCATTATTTTAAATAGTTCCATTTGATTAGTTATTTTCTTCTTCATCTTCGCAAGCATTAATGATGACACATTTTGGGTTCGAGTATGATCTAATTCCATACAGTTCTCATCTATGTGATCCTATAAGGGAATTGGTTATTAGACTTGGAATTTTTTAAGGATTAAATTGGTTAATGATGTTGTGGAATTATCTTATTCTTTAGATACATCTCAAATTAGTGATCTAAATTTTTCTAAGAAAACAAATCCATCAAATCATTCCATAGAGATGATCTAGGATCAACTCGTCATCTTTAATTGGTTCCATTAAAATATTTAGGTGTTTTATTTTTCTATTTAGTTTATTCTATTATGTACTTTATTATTTTATTTTCCACATTAAATTAAACCTCGTAGTCGACAAATTCATATCCAATCCTCCATAGAATGTATGTGTCTCTAGGATTATTCTTCAGCCCATGTGGATTTGATCCCTACTAGTAATTCAGAAATCACTTATAAATTTGGGGTAAATTTGGAAGAAAAAAAATTGGCATTGTATTTTGGGGACCCAAGTAAGTTACCTTGAATCCTTTTGTTCAATTCTCACCCCACTTCTCTATTCTCGACCCACTTCTCTATTCTCACTCCCAATTTCCCTGAAATGGATGTCAATTTTGAATAATTAAAAACATGGTGAACCTCTCCTTAATTTGTATACCCCAAACCAAATTTGATTTACAATGAACTTCCTAGTTTCTACTGGTGGTAAAATAAAAAACTAAATGAACCACAATGTGGGGACTCTTCTTCTCCACAAAACAACTAAAACTAAAATGAGTTTCAATTCAAAAAAAACCAATATGAACATCCTCCAATGAAATTCAAAAAATATTATTATCCTTCTAGAGTAGACCATTTGGATCAACCCCTTGTCCATCTTGATCCACAATAATTACTTTAGAAACTATGTCATTAAATAGAGATAATAACTTCTTAGGTTTCATCAATGAGGGTAGAACTACAAATAATTGAAATGGTTAAAAAATCCATCTCCAGTAAAGTTTTCTCTTCCTAGTCATTGATAGAAGAACATTATCACACAAAATATTATTATGAACAACTATAAGACTTGAATATTTATATGAGTTTGAAAAATGAATAAAACACTAAATTAATGATTCATAAATAATCAAAGGTCTCATAATTAGAGGAAAATAAATAAAAACTCACTTTGGAATATCAAAAATCAGAGTTGGATAATGAGATGAATTGGTTAGGGAATGTAGAAATTCAATATAAGTAATATGATGGTATGGTTAATGAGTATTCAAATCATGAAAAAATTTATTTTTTGGATTCAAAAGAGGATAATTTTTCTTCATGGATTGAATATTTTTGAATATAGCTTGATTAATTAATTTTAAAGACTAACATTGATCTGGAAAATTTTGTGATGAGTCATATATTCATAAGGAACCAATTATTTTTTAAAAAATTATATAATCAAATGATTTTGATTCAAATTGACAATCCTCATTATGAAATTTCAATCCACCCAAACTTAAAATGCGTGTCCTTACTAACCCACTCAATTATCCCATCATAAGTGATAACCAAGACCTTTAGGTAGTCATTAATTCTTCTATTGAAACTAATAATGTATGAATGGTCCTATATGTCTTAGTCAAGAAACAAATCCCAACTATATCAACAATTTTTTATACTACATGGATTTTCCCACTCATTATAGAACAAAGGATTATACATGAAATGAATTCTAGACAAAGAATCAATCTCAATCTAGTTGAAGTGAAAACAATAGGGTCATAAAAATGTTGAAATTTGTTAGGGTATAATTTGGGAGTCTAAGTCGAGCTAACATATTTAAAATAAGTTCTTTCTAGGAGGTAACCTGGCTTTTTCATTTTTTTAATTTTTTTTGTGTTTTGTTTTTGTCTTTTTTTAAGAGAAACCACTTGGGGTTTCCAATATGATCTAATGTATCTTCTGTGTGAGATTTATCTACCAAATAATTTTAATATTTCCAAATGAAACTCATTCCTTCCAAAGTTCAAACTCATCCTTTAATCACCCTATGAAGTTTACAAGTGAAGTGAAGTCAATGTGATTAATTTATTATTGATGAGTCATAAAATATAAATTAGATGGATTTTTTACATGATTTTATTTCAAATAAAATTTCCCTATATTTCTTCCAAATTCTGATATCTGCCTTCTCTTCTCTTTTAATACTAAGTGTACTGTCATTTTATTTGGGGGGAGTAAAAATCTTGGATTTTGAAAACAATGGACTTTTATGATAAAAATTCAATTCAATGAAAAAAATCATTAACCTTGAATGTGTTAATGGAAATTGGGAATCCTGGAAAAAGAATGTAAAATGATTTTTAATGTCTTTATTATGATTTTAATGCATGTTTTATTTCATGAGCATAGTTTTTGGAAAGTGTGTTTTTTTATGTGATTTTTCCCTGCTAACATTTTCATCCGTTTAATCAAAATGTCACAATGCAAGTATATTGTATTTTGGGTGTATGTTTGATTTCTTGGGTCCCATTCATCATAACATGGGGTTTGGATTCACTTTTAGTTTAATTTTAGTATCCAATAAAAAAATGAAAAAAATGATGACAATGTAGAGAAATGTTTTGTCCAAATGTGTGGCATTCTTATCTTGGGGATCATGAATACATAGTTTTCATTCTAAAAGTTATTATTTAAATCTCTATTTCATATCATTAAATTGACAATATGTGTGGAATTGGACACTTGGGGATCATGACTCCATAGTTTTCTTACCCAGAGTTTATATTTTTATCTATATTATTATTTAAAAACAAACAAACAAAAATAAAACAAAAAAATAAAAGAGAGAAAAAAAAAGATAAAATTGGATACTCATATTAAGGTTTAATGTGATTCCCACCTAGCTCTTCCATTTGTTTCCCCTTGAATAGGAAAATGGGCCCCGTGTTTTTTGTGATGCACAACATAACATCATTCTTAATTGAAATTGGAAGAAATGTGGTAATGAATTTTAACAAAGGAATAGTCTCAGGATTGGGTTATTCTTGTTAAAATATATTATATTAAATTATTTTTAATGTTTTCATGATTATTTGATATGATTTATTTTGATGAACATTGTGAGTTAGAATGTTTTTAGAAAATGGAATTCAATTTTCATATTTTTGAGATACTTTTTTATCAGGACTAGAAAAAATCAATTTGGGGGTGTGATTAGCCACTAAAATATGCTAATATTAATTTTTTATATTTTAATATTCATGTGTCTAAATTTCCATAAACACCAATTTTAGTGAATTTTTTAAATTGAACTTAATTTCACATCAGTGTGAAATTCATGTTTAAAGTGTCAATTTGGGCCCAATTAATTACCTAATTATGGAATTTATTATTTTGATAATATGGTCTTGATATTTTGGGATATTATTGATCATTTTTTTGAATATTTATCGTATTGGATCAATGGATGAATCACAACGTAAAATAGGGATTGTTGTCAATGAAGGAATAAATTTCTAGACATATCATAATAGGTCGTAGGCCCATTCAGTAAAATTTGAGCCCAAAAATAAAGAAAAATGAAGAAAAAAAATTAACTATAAGAATATAAAATTATGAGGATCATTTAATTAAACTAAATCTAAAACTAATTCTATGTTTTCAAGGAGATCCAAGGATCCCAAGTTGGCATTTAATTTGTGTGCTAGATTTGAAGGCCCATAAATTCATCCCACCAATTTCATCATGACATCCGAATGGATGATCCAATTGGCATGAAATTTTGAAATATATTGAAGGAAACCTAAAAAAATATATTTATTTTCTTTGAAAATACTATATTTTACTATGTTAAAAGACATATTTCCCTTCCAAAAGGGGGGATGAATCTAGTCTAAATTTTGTGGTCAAATTTGAAAAGTAAAATTTCCTTTGATTTCTCTCCCACATTTCACTATCCTAATTAAAAGAGAGGTAATTTATTTATAGTTTATATAAATAAGGCTCAAATATTTCCTATTTAAGTCGGTGGAGGTAAATTAATTGGGTAATTAATGTTTTTCTTTCAACTTTAATGTTATGATATTAATTGTTAATCGCAAGTTCAAATTCTCTCATGTATGTTTTTCAAATAAAGTTAGTTTATTAATAAAAATTATTATTCATCACCTTTTATATTATTATTAATATCAATTTGATTCCATTTTCTTAGGAATTGAATCTATTCACATAATATTTTTTGAAATTCTTCACACTATGTTGGAGTGATTTTTATTTCAATGTTTTTCTTATTTAATTTTACCCTCATGAGTCTACTTCTTACTTACATTGATAGAATATAATCAATGGAGGGATAAACCTCTTATGGTTTTATACAAGGGATTATAAAGGGTATGTATTTGATTTTATTTCATTTTATTTAATATTTTAAATTGTTTCATTATTTTACAGAGTTCTATTTGATGAGTTATTTTCTTTTTCATCTTCGCCAGCTTTAACGAGAACACATTTTGAGTGCTATTACAATCCAATTACTTGGAGTTCTAGTTTAAATGATACTATGAGTGAATTGGTGATTATATTAATAATTTTTAAGGGTTAAATTGTTTAATTATGTTTTGTAATTATCTCATTATTTATATTCATCTTGAATTATTGATCTGATATTTTTTAAGAAAACAAATACATCCAATCATTCCCTAGTGACAACATAGGATTGAATTAGCTTCTTCATTTTTTTATATTAAAATATTTAAGTGTTCCATGTTTCTATTCAATACATTCTCTTAGTTACTTTATTATTCTATTTTTCACATTAAAATAATCCTCGTATTTGTTAACTTCATAGAAAATCCTCCATAGAATGTATGTGTATATACGTTTCTTCTTCAGTCCCTCTGGATTAGATCCCTACTTACACTTCAATGACTTAATATACCAATAAGTTAAATTTGGGTGCAACCAAGTTTACTTGGGTAATTATAAACATAGTATCACAACTTGAAACAAGGGTAAAATAACATTTTTTAAAACTCCTAAACAATCCCTTAAAATTCCATCTCTCATAAAAAACAACATAGGATAACCTGGGGACATATATAATAAAGGGGTGAGATATAGATCCTGGTAAGGGGATAATAAAATAATAACATGATGAAGGTAATAAATTTTTTTTAGGAGGAATATCAAGGGGACATAAAAGGGGTGAAAATCATAAACATGAACATAACATAATGATATAATAATATGACATCATGGCAACATTGGAATGTGGTAACACAATAAATCATGCCATTATAAAAATAAGTTAGGGATAATCAGAAATTCATCCTAACATAGTGTGATTAGGATGATATAACATGTACCATACATGTTATATATTGTGATAAAAACATTACCCAATATATTTTAAGGCTTTGTAATTCTGGTCCTAGTCGTCACTTTCATATCATGTACATGCATTTGTGCGCCGCAGAGACCATACAACATAAGGAAGTCTTTTATCACTTTAATTGACATGATTAATAAGTGCTTGTTAAATCAATGGAATTCAATATTTGATGAAGGACAATCCCATATATCTAAATTCCCTTGGGTGGAAATAGGGATGGGTATTCACTACACAAATCATTAACATGGAAAAATCATCGGATAATTTCAGCAGCATAATGTGTGCACATAAAGGTTCATAGGAGGGTTTAATGAGAGTGAAAGGTGGCCTATAGTTACTTTGTAATCATAATTATGGTAAATTTATGGGTAAAAACAATTTATAACATTAAAAATTTTAAATATAAATACAGAGTACAAAGAATGTTCTTCAAATAAATAGAATGGAGAGAGGATCCATTACCTCAAGAGGATGCTTCTAAAATCTTGCTTAGACCTTATTAAGTGATTTGTAACACATTTTTAGGGATTTAGAGAGGTATAGGGAGAGTAGATTCATGATCAATCAGTATTTATTGAATATTAGTGGGAGGTGGGTTTGTTACATAGAGAAAAATGGGGGGGGGGGTTTATTTATTAATTTCTAATCATAGAGTGCAACACACCTAGCTAACAGGTGGGTTGAAGGGAGCATCTCACCAAGATAATGGCTTTATGTGTCTCACCATCACTGATTATTCTATTACCCCATGGGATGATCTTTCATATTAGATGAAAACATCACCTTTCAAGATGGTACTCTCCCTAGAGAGACCCCTTTATGGGCTGGGGGTCCAGGGGTGGAGGGTTTGAAAAGGCCACTCCCAGAGATTCCATTTTTAAAAGTGAGAATAAAAATCAAAAAACTTATCCTAGTTTTTTTCCAATGGTTTCGAAAAAAGATAACTGATTTTAAATAATTTATAATTATAATAACTAAAAATATTAAAATAATACCCTTAATGATGTGAAAGTTAGTCATGTTCATAAAGACTTGATTTCAAAACCTTAAAATAGAATATAGATTTTAGAGAATTCATTAAAGTATTATAAAATTATAAAATTAACTTTAAAAATCATTATTTTAAATGGTAAATCTACATTGGTCGATGTATACATTTTATAATATTTATTACATCAATTTTGGGAAATTATGATGTCATAATATAGACCGTATATTTATACTGAATTAAATATTCACCCAAAAATTTTATTTTCCAAGAAAATTATAAAAATTTAAACATTGGCCAATTTTAATATGATTATTTAAAAAATAATGTTTCTTTTGAGAAAATAATTTTCTAAATATGAAAATTTTCAAGGAGACCACTTATAACCAATTCCTCACACCTCTAAAGACATTTGGATCATACAACCTCTGCCCAATTAAGCTCTCAACAACCCTATCCTCCTTTTAGAAGCCTCAACTTAGGGAGAAGGCACTTTAAGAAGTCCTTTGGTTCAAACCAAAGGGAGTTACCCAAATTAAAGGTAACAATTTCTCTTAAATTGTTTTCTTTTTATTTTGATTATCCAACCCCTAAAGTATTTTTATTTCCATTCTTTTGTAAGAACACCAGTATCCTCAATATACTATGACGTTGTTATGAGAGGGATTAGAACTAAAATTTCACTCACCTCCATCTAATGGATGAAGAACATAATGTTTCTGTGGATGGAAGACTAAGGCATCATGAAACAATGATTGTTCAATTTCATCTTACCGCTTCTCATGGTGGCCATTATGTTGGAAATGTATTTATTTATTATATAGATTACGTTTATTATTTCCTTATGCTTCTGTACTTCCCTCTTAATAACATTCATTTATGGTTTCCATAGTTGGTAAATATGATAATCTCATTTGAGGAAGTGCGGACTACCGCCCCCTCAAAGTGATTTGGTTCGTTAATGCCTTATGTGAGATTTATAAAGGATAGATTAAATGATATTATATATGATATTATAATTGAATTATAATATAACTATGTATCATTATGTTTTAATTCCATTAAAATAAAAAATAGAAATGAAAGTAGCGTTCATGCGTACGTACGGCTTACCGTCTCCATGAACGGTGCATTTCATTTCTTACCTCTAAATGTTATGTACTATTATAAATACATGTATATACTGGATATATATGATATATATGATACCCAAATCATGAATATAATTCTGGATATAATGAACCTTTAACCACATGAACAACATGTAATTATAAGAAGTCCATTTTTTACTCAAGTACCAAATATCGAAAAAATGAATGTTATTAACTCAAATGATTACATAATGATTATAACATGGTAATAAGTGATATAAAAGGAATAATAAATTTGAAAAAGGTTCTTAAGCAAGTAGAAATTAACTTTAGTTTATTATTCAAGAGATTAAAGAACGATCGAGTCAAGTCGGACATGAGGTAAGGGACTTCGTCTCAATCTTATTTCATTGAGGTATATTTTTTTAATACACGGATTTCTTTTATACGCTGTATAAACACCCTTGAAATTTCAAAGGGAATATTTTTCTACAAAGTGTTTCACTAAACGAAAATATGGAATGTTTCTTTTAACGTAACCGGTGACAATAACCTTTTCACCGCCGCGAGTACTATTTCATCTATGGCTTCCTCAATAAGCCGTAATGTTTTTAAAAGAAAATAAATACGACATACTATTTTATGTGGTTTGGTACTGAAAATGGTTTTGATAATGGATTTGGTATGTCAATATATTTAAGTGATATATTGTGATTGAACTGTGGAAATGTCTTCTTTCCTTTATAATTGTTTTATGTGTTATGATTTTATAATGGTACTTAGACATTTGACGGATGGTTACATGATAAACCAAATGACGGGTGGTTCCGCGAATACCAGGATGAGTGGTTATGTTATAACCTCCAATGCATTGGGTATGTCAGTTGGCCGTATGGCTATTCCATTTAGTGATATGTGTGGTAGTCGACTGTATGGTTATTCCATTTAAGTATGTTTATTCCCCAAGTTACCTTTATATGTTATGTGTTCTTTATTAGTGTTTTATGGTAATATTTTGGTTACAAAATGGTAAGTAATGATATTTATTCAGTGAAGAGTATTTACTACTTTATAAAGGTGAAAAGTATTACTTAAGTTAAAGTATTCATGGTTTACTTGTTGTTTTGAAAAACTAAATGTTTTATTTATTTGTGTATCCCTTTCTGAGATTTTTATGCACATCCCATGTTTTGAAATGTTTTTCACATGATATAAAGTGGAATACGGTCAAGGATGGGATCAAGGAAAAGTCATGCCATCTAAAACATGGAACTAGACATGAATCTTTTTTTCATGAGTTCATGTTTTGTAAAAAAAATAGAAGCTGAGTAGAAGTGTCTACTTTGTAATATTTTGAAATGTAATAGTTATGGAATAAATCTCTAAAACTCTAAACCTGAAAAGATCCTCATTGTGATTCATTCATTTAATTCAATATTATTAAGGTTTAAGTCCGGGTCCTTATATTTTATGGATAATTTCCAAAACTATCATTGTTGATTAGTTCCACTCTCCATTCTGCAGTCATGGTTCAATCCCAATAATATTAGAGTGGATTGAATTCACCCACAATTCATTGTCGTAGTTCAATCCCAAAAATATCATAGTATATTTGGTTTATTCCCCATTCATAGTAATGTTTCACTCATTTGACTATCGATGTGGTAGATATCTCTTACAAAACTGGGGTATAATTCCACTCCGATTTTCTTTACCTCATAAGATAATCATACATACCTAATACATTAGACTGGAATATAATTCATGTCCCACAAATCACATAATGAAATATATATATTTTTTTCAAAGGATCCTAAAATATTCATATTATCATAATAAACGACTAAGTAACAAGTTTCAACAAAATTTCATGATATCGCATTCTATATAAAAACGGAAGGTTTCAAAAAGAGTTCATCAATTCATTATAAAATCACATGTGGAAAATATACGTGTTTCATAAGAATCTAATCATAAAAAATAATCCATCTAGATAAATAATAAATTATTTATTATTGGATAATGTCCCCCACTAATATTATGTCTAATCAGAGGATGTATCATAGATAAATAAAATCATTTAAAAGATTATATGGATCACTTCCCAAAGAAAATACTAATTTCCCATTAAAATTAGTAATGATAAATTTAAAAATAATAAAAACATTAAGTAAACATATCTAATTTAATTAATATAAATAATTTTTTTTGTAATTCCAAAATACATAATTTTCCATTATGGTGGGAAATTACATTCATGTCATATAAGTTAAAATAAAAAAAATTACTTTCATATGTTCGCAAAGTTTCAAAATATAGGTCATCCTGAAAACATTAATAATATTTATTAAAAATCATTATATAAAAGTTAAATCATTGCTAATAATGAAATTAAATAATTATAAATTAATTGTAGAAAAAATAATTGATATATTTTGAGAAACATGGATATGGTTGAAAATGGATTTTCAATAAAATTGGGAAATAAAGTCAGTTTTTTTTAAAAATTATTTTCATGTATTGAGATCCTAAAGATAGGAAAATAAATGTAAACCTTGAAATATATATAAATATCAAATTTAGATTAAAATAAAATAGTTTCTTGAGTGTTATATTATGGATTTTCATCATGATAACATTAATCATAAATAAACATGAAAAATAACAATATTCTAATAGAAAAACCATACGACTTTGGGAATTTTTAAATCACAATTCCATTGAAAATATAACAAAATTAAAACATTAATTTTCATGATCTTATGTATATTAATTATATAACATAAAAAATGGGAATTATAAAAACATTAATGGAGGATATATGAATAGAAAATATTTTTCCCGAAGAAGACAATTTGAGAAGATAAAATCTTACGTTGAGTTACAATTAATTTGAATGTTCTCTATCATCTCTCATAATAATGGTAAATATTATTAAATATAATTACCAAATAATTAAAATTAATATTATATCATTAATTATCCCTTTATAAAATTTCAACATGCCTTAATAAAATAATCCTTAATAAAATAATTGTTTGTAGGTGTTTTTTTGGATTTAATGTGAATTACCATTTTTTTAATTTAATCCCATGTACTTTGATAATTGTTGGATAATGAATTTAATTTTAAAAAATATATTTTATCATATATATTATTTACATATATATATATATATATATATTAAAATTCACCAATAAAATATGTATATTTGAAGAGGTATTACACCAATTAAGGAGAAGGTAGACCGTGTGTATGCATGAACACTTATTCCATTTTTAAGATGATTGAATAAAATGAATGTTAATAATCATTAAAAAATATTTATTAATAATTATATCATTTATATCATATGTATTTATTAATTATAAATCTATTACCAAACATGTAAAATATTATTGAAAACTAAAATCACATCACATTATGGAGGGCTTTGTCTAGAGTTCTGCACGAGAGGTGTTATAGTTTTTCTAATGGATTTGAATATAAGATTCATGATGGGATTTTATAATTTTAGATGAATAGTTTATTTATAAATATAAATAATTGATATTAAGAACATCATATATCCATCTATTAAATTAATTAATAAC
This sequence comes from Viscum album, assembly GCA_963277665.1. Lineage (NCBI taxonomy): Eukaryota > Viridiplantae > Streptophyta > Magnoliopsida > Santalales > Viscaceae > Viscum > Viscum album. Next base: position 1,763,614,004 of record OY728121.1, on the reverse strand, counting down.
GATTTAATTTTGTAGCATTGTGAAGATGGTAAGCTATACATACACAAATTTAACGCATTCACCTCTCATTTGATGGAAACATGAGTCACTAATTATTGTACTATAACCATTATAACATTTCAATATATTATCTATAATGATGTTATTATATAATTAATGATATATTGGATTTATGGAATGTAGAAAATGAAATAGAATCACTGAATTCAAGAAGGAAAATTATCGCTCCATTGACCAACCTCCATTGGATACCATCATAAGGACCCTAAAGACAGATAATTAAGAAAAATATAAACTCCAATAAATTTATAGAGTGTTGGGTAAGTAATTTGGTTATTTTATAATTGATATATAAGTCACCATTTGGTGTATACAATATAAAATAAGAGTAACCCATAAAATGTGGATGGATGGGTGATCAATTAATTTCATAAAGTTTTATAATATAATTAAGTTAGTATCTAGAAAAATTCTGCCCTATAAATAGTTATTTGAAAATAAGGAATGATTTTCTTGAAAACCCATCCTCTAATTCAATTTCTATTGGTTTAGGTCCTATTTTTAATCACATCTATTGGTTCAACTAGTTCATTTACAAATTTTATCATGAAATACAAAAATGTACTTCTCACACATAAACGGTTATGATTTTTCATATGTGATAAAAATGGCTAATATAAGTCTTTGGGATGAAATTTCATTCCACTTCTCATTTTATTTATCACCTTGAATGATTTTTCTGAATTTAAATTATTTTAATTAAATAAAATGTAACATGAAGTATCATTAATATCATGTTGGAAACTATTCAATTAGTTTGACATTAAATAATTGAAGAGAAATATGGAATTGAAATACAATACTTTCTACAAACCCAAATTTATCTTTTTTACCTAAAAAATACATAGAACTAAATATTTCAACAAATTTTTTATCTTATTAATTTATTAAAATAAATCATTTTATTTTCTAGTCTTTGAATAAATATTGTGTTGGTGTGGAGTAATAATTTATGGTAACTAAAAGAATAAAAAATAATAATAATTTACTACGGTAAATAAAAAAAATTCTTTCAAATAAATATTAAAAAATTACCATAAAGGATTTTTCTCATAGTGATATAATATTAAAGATATCAAACTCAAGAAAATATCATTTTGTAATTTAATTTACGTAAAATAATTTGAATGTTATTATCAGTGGAACACAGAACAAAAATTCCAGATTTAAAATTTTTGGTTGACTATTGAAATATTTATCATTTCAAATAAAATAAAATCATGTGTTGTGTTGATTTATATGCATTATCACAATAATTTTATCTTAAATTAACCCATTTTACCTATAACCATAAAATAAAATTTTGTACGGATATAATTCATTTAGAACAATAATAAAATTAGACTATTTAACAAATTTTGATATTATATTCCAAAATATTGAATATATTATTTAAAATTCATATTTTATAATTTGAAGATATTAATCTAATAATATAATGAAAAATGTAACAGAAAAAATTTTATCTTGAAATTCATTTTTATGTATAAATATGTTTACAATACCATATTCAATGATAAAAATGATTCATATTATTTAAATTAGATTACAAAATATATGTGGGAACTAATTTTCAATTTAAACTATATTCAAGAACTAAATTTATCTTTTTAAATTTTTTAATCAAGAAATTATTATTTAATAAATAATAGTAATTATATATCATTAATCTAAAAACAAATTTTGTAATAAAACTAAAAAAGTTAAAATAACATAATATATAATTATTGAATACACTAATTTTCTTCATTTTATCAAATAAATATTCATAATATTTCAAAAATAAAATATCACATATTATCACAAAAAAATTAAAATAATATTTTTAATGAATAATTTTTTTTAAAAATAATTTAAAATTATCGTAAAAATTTATCAAATATTTCCTCAGAATTAATGATCACATTTTTATGGGTTAGTGGGTTTATATATATTTTTTAATTTTTTTAATCATGTTTATACATTTTAATTCAATGTATAGTATTTAAAATGAATCAACAAAAAAATGAAAACATAATTCCTTGAAAGGAATAATTATATCCTCATTCTTTCTATATAAGAACAGATTATTGAATGTACTCTGTAAATAATTTTTTTTATAAGCTCTATTAAGGATAAAATAAACCAGTTTATTATCAAATATGATATATATCGCACTTATTTTATCTATAATATTATTATCTCAATTAAAAATAATAATTTCTACGTCAGAAACATATTTTGGGATATATGTCATTCAATCAAGGGTTTTTTCCTAAAATACAATCTTACTATTAAATCTAATTTCTAGGTTATAATTAAAATTAACCTTATGATTTCAAATATATAGAGAAAAAACTCTACAAATCGATCCTTTTATGATTGTCAATTTTTATAATCATAATACTATTAATAATGTTACTTTTACCTCATAAAGAACAAATTCCAATAAAAAAAGAGTTATATTATTTCACTTCCTTTTTCATCCTTTATATATGATTTCCTATCATATTACTTAATACCTAATTCCAATTTTATTTCATTTAACGTCTATTTATAATAAAAAATTACAATTTTAAACATAAAACCTTGATAATAATCAATTTGATATTTCCCCTTAGGATATTGATATGAATATCAAAAATACTTCCCATATTTAAAAGACTAAAAAATTGGTTATTCCATAATGAAATCATTACTCTAATCTATAGTGTTTATGAAGACTTCCATTTCTAAAATACAACTACTTGATATATTCCATTATTTAAAACACAAAAAACGTTTTGTCATTACATTATGAAATTTCCCATGGTGGTTATACCATTACTCTTGAGTTGTGTAAAACCATAGCTTCTCCACTACATATCCTTCTTGAAATTCCTATTACAATTTACATGAGTTCGGATAATCACCTATGTTGAGATTAGTATCTATATAATTAGATTGATGATTAGGAATAATCACAGTCATTCACATTCTAGATCCTATTTCATGAAGTACCTCCTAAGGATAATCATTCAATTATATACCACATTAAACCAAAACATAATCCCATTTTGTTCCATCAATTAACTAAAGACAGATTGTATAATGTAATAAACATTTTAGATATTTCATTGAAACATAATTATAAAAATCCTTTATAGGATGGATAAATCATGTGACCAAATTTTAAGGTTATGAAACCCTATCATTAACCTAGGCCATCCATGATCATCATATAACCAAATTATTCTTTACGTTTGGAAATGATAATGTGTATTAACCCTTAAATATCCCTTGGGTCTATCAAACCAAGTCTGTAGTGAGGGAACACTCATTTTTGTTCTAATATTATAAATGGTATATACCTAGATAATAATTTTAGTGGAGGTTTCCAATATATAGAACTATGTAAAACTACCACCACTAATCGTATCCAAATAATGATGTATTTATAGGAACCACTTGAACTCTTCCATTCCATGAATTTTTTTATTATCATATATATAAACTTATCCTTAGGAATCTAATAAATATTTTTCTAATGACATTTCTTAATATTATATAACCCCTAATACTACATCAAATATATTGTCACATACATTTAATATATATATAAATTTTATTTTATTAGATGAATATTCATTAAATTATATAACGTTCCTTGATAGAATATCATTGATTTAGTATCATTGGAAATATGGAGACATAGAAAACCATTCCATAAAATATCTATATTGTCATGAAAAATGTTTTTCATAACTACCAAGATTCGTAATCATGTATGATTCAAGACCATTCTTCATATCCCAAAGAAAAAATAATAATTATAGGTGAGTGTAGATTTATTGCAATAGAAAACAAGGGAGTCAAAAGTCAGCACATAAATATAACATGAGAATAAAATATTGTGAAAATGTTCTCATTCTTTTAAAACCAAACCATGTATATCAATGTTCCTAATATTGTGTCATGGAATATACCATTGAAGCTCAAAATTCATGAATATATTTTTTTAAAAAATAACATTATCCCTTAGATAATAATAAAATAAAAATATATAGATTAGTGTAACACGCAACAGTATATAAAATCAATTATTTATTTTTTATGGATCTCTATAATGAATTTCAAAGTGGATTAGGTTCACACCCCATTACATGGTAAAGGTATTCCCCCCATGATAATCATTGTGGATTGGTTCTAAATCCATTAAGTCATCAAGGACCAATGCCATGACTATAATAGTAGACTAGGTTAACTTTATATTCTAAATTAATGTTTCTTAGAAAAGAGTATCATATTAGATAGTATCCATTACATTACTGTGTTCACTGCCAATTATAATATAATTTACTTGCTGAGATATCTATCATTTCCTATTAAATCAGATGGATATATAATAACAATCCCACCGTTCATAAAATTAATACTATACACATATATGTTACAAGTTCATAAAAAATCAACATATGATAACCGATGATAGATAAAGAGTTTTCACGATCATTTCAAAAAATCACATAGCATAAATAATGGAAAATTAATGCGGTTTAAGAACATTTCATCCCTACAATCTCAAACTACATAGAGGAATTATAGTGATACAATAATAAGATCATATAACCATTAAAACAAATGTAGCATAGAATTATTTCATAAAATATGAATAATTAATTTAAAACATAACTTGGATCATTTTGTGATGAAACTAACATTTTCCATTTGAAATTAATTAATTAAAATATTAATATTTTGAAAATATTCTGTAATGAATATTAATTTAAAATATCATTGAATTCATATAAAGTTATATTAAAATATGTGAGGTATAATGAATGTGGGATGTTCTGTTCATGAAATATGTGTTAAAAGATAAAATTCCTTTACAAAATTTTTAGTAGTCAAAAGGCACGTCACTTAGATAATGATAATAATATTCCTTTTATACAAATTTTAAAATGGAAATAATGGGAGAAAATGGAATTGAATAGATAATACTGGATGATTTTAAGGTTAATGAAATATTTTTTATAAATTATGGATATAATAGACAAATTCTTTCTGACTGAAGGGATAATTAATATTTGTTTTCCTAAAAAACATTATTTTGGAATCATAAGGTATTATAGAGGGGTAAAAGGTTAGAAAACATATAAGATTACAATTATATATTTTAATTAATGTGTGTATTGAGGGGTTGATCATCCAATTTTATCATCATATAATTAATGATAAATTTTCATGATATGGAATGATATTGTAACAAATAATTATTACGACATTGGTATCTTTTAATCGTATTCCCCCCAAAAGAATATTTTCAACTGAAACCTTATGCTTCCTCATCATAATGATATTAATTATATAAAAATAAAATGAAATTTTATAAACACCTCATAAAATAATTAGGGTTTTATATATAACATATTCCCTAGAAAAGACAATTTGAGATGATAAAACCTCACCTCGACTTATGTAACACCTCGAAAATTGTAAAAGTATCTTTTTTTCAGAAGCATATAAGACACACATCATAAAATGTTTACATAAATATAACCTCTTCACTATTTTGGGAATTATTAATTTTTTAACTAAATTTAATATATTATATATCTTTAAATTCATGCAATACAGATTCTTCTTACATCACATGCAACAAATATATTCTTTGATATCTTTCATTACAACCAAGTTCTAGTTTTCCCAAAGAACACTATATTTTTAAAATGATATTATATAATATAATTTGATATAATAATTCCATTAAATATGATGTTATGACTTATAATATCTAACATATTAATATATATGATTTAATTCATTAGTAACTAATTAATAATAAAAGAATATAATAAACAATTGAATATAAAGGGTTCTAAAAAAACATTTATCATGTTCCAATGGTTTTTTATCATAATAAATTAAATTAATTATTAAATTAAAATTAATTTAATTTAATTTATATAATATATATTCTGAAAAAATATTTTTTACATTTATATAATACATTTCATAGGCATAAGATACGATCAAAACCAATTTTTATGCATAAAAACTAATATTTTTTGAAGGTAAATTTTCCTTTATTTAATGGTGAATCTATTTTAAAATTAAATTAATTTTATATAAAATAATATGTGTAATTTTTTAAATAAGAAATTCAATATCATCTTATGGATTTTGCATTTTAATGAGAAGTTTCATTTTTTTTATTAATAGTGAAACATACTGAATTTTAATTAAAAACATAATTTTCAACTCATTAGTTTATAAGGGTAACTTATATTATAAAATGGTTCTAAATCCACATTAGATATTATTTACATAAATGAATAATAATTTTCTTATTTTAATCAATTTCACATTGAAAATAGATTTAATAATACTTCATTCTTATTATCATGTTTACTTTAAAAACAAACAATGTTGTCATCCCAATAAGGAAAATAATAAATTAATTAGTGGAATTTGGAAAAATGGATTTAAAATTTGGGAATAAAATTAATTTATAATGCCTAGCGAGTTTAACATTGTATTTTACCTAAAAGAATAGTGGTTTTAATTAAAATAAATTAAAATGATTAAGGAAAAATTTAGCTTAACAAGGGACAAAACCATAAATATAAAGGCCAAAATGACCTGGAACCATGTCCAAAACTCATTTTATTCCCATATTTAGACAATATTATCCATTGGATTTAATTTGGTTTATAATTTTATGAACAATATGTCTGTTATATATCTTGATAGTGTTTCATTTTTTATATTTACAATAATTCCACTCCTCCTCCATTATAAAAGGGCACCAAACCCTCCAACTTGTTCCTACCTTACAAGACCTCTTTCTAACACAAAACTAGATGAAATAAGATTAAGATCCCCCATAACAACTCATTCAATAATCCAATATTTTTCATAAATAAACCAATCAATTATTTAAGTTTACTACAAAATCAGTTACACGAATAAGAGGTAACCATCTTCAATGATCACTTTTGAATCGTTTTATTCTAAAATAATTAATTTTTTAAATACTTATTATATAATAATCAGAGTATATTAAAATTATTTTTTTTATTATAATAGTTAAACATAAAATTATAGGTAGATCTATCAAATGGGATACTTAATCCTCGTTCTGTTGTACGACATGCTACTGCCTCCAGAACTAATGTCATTCTTTAGTTAATTTACCACCCTTAATGGATGTAATAATGATTCATTAATAGTTAATATATGATATTTATAATATCAAAAATTTATTTAATCTCTTGGATATTTTATATAAACTTTTCTTTATGCCTTCCATTTTTTGGGATTATAAAAACATATTTTGTGGAAGTGTGGACTGCGACCTCCTCAATGTGATTTTAGTCATTCAAAATTTAAATGGAAAATATTAATATCTTTTTTCATAAAAATATGTGATGTATATTTCCTACAAATTATACTTCAAATATAATATTTATTTATCCTTTACATTTTATTCTTTTAAAATCGACAACAGAATGCAAGTGGTGTTAATGTGTACGTACGACATGCCCTCTCCATGAACATTACATTTCATTTCCTATCACAAAATATTATTAATTATTATAAAAATATAAATATATATATATTATTAGTATATCATGGTTAAAATTATCTAAATAAAAAAACCATGATCAATTTAAGAAAATAAAAAATAACAAGTCAAAACAAACATTAAATACTTTCCAATTACCACCCGAAATAGAAATAATATTGAATTAATGTTCAAAAATAAATAAAAAGATAATATATGAAAATATAATTATTATTATTGTTTTGATATAAGTTTATATCATCCTAAAACAAATTATATATGATCCAAAAAGTAAATTCATGCAAAAGTAAACCCAATGTAATTGGTTTCCATATCACTTTTTACATCTGGGAGATAAATGTAATATTCACCACATACATCTTTTTTTGGGGTGTATATACTAACTAGTTTGAGATATTATATCATTTATTATTTTACATTCACGGTATTAAAATTTTGAATTTAATTATAATTACTCTTGGGGTTACAGTACATATTTAACTAAATTAGTAATGGATTTTTGTCACACTTTTCTATCATTGACGTATTTGTTATTTAATACACCCATGTTATCTTATGAATTATATATTGTATTTTTCGGAAATTCCATGCAATGTTTTTGAAAATTAAATGCGATTATTTTGAGATCATGCTCTGAGACGGTAGGTGATTATGAGGCCAAGAGTGTCTGGAATGTATTTTCAATATATCTTTACAGTTCGTTAAATAAACATACGAACATGATTTTATTACATTCATATCGGTTCCCAGATAAAAAATCCTATGGAACTGTTGAAATTATAGGATCTAAATTCAACTAGGAAGTGCCTAACATAAATCGACAACGGTCGACTGAGAAAATATTTTTTTTGGACTTTTCAGAAGAAAAAATAAATAAATTAAAATGTTATTTTATTATATTTTATTCTTCTTTTAGGAGGGACCCATCAGTGAAGTAGTGCAGTAACAAGGTGATGCTAAATCCAATTAATCAACCTCAATGTGAATCAGCAGGATGAAACTGCAATGCTCATACATCTTCCTTATTTAATTAAACATAAAATTTGGGGTTTATGAAAAACTCTGTAATTCCTCCAATGATTGAAAAAAGAAACCTCTCCAACGACGAACATCGGTGAATCAGATAATGGTGGAAACACCCTTGGAGAGATGATTCAAGAATGGAGATCAATATATGACAATGAAAAATCATCATCAAGAAATCTCTTTTTCCAAGTAGAGGGGCTTTTAAGGAATTTTCCATCCCTTTTCATAATGTTTATTGATGAATGCGGACCAACCCACCAATAGGTTGATCCTCTATTCGATCATTCATGTGTGATGTTTAAGGATATGGTATAAAGGATATATCTCTCAAACTGATTATTCTACTTTATATATGGTTCTCCATGATCATGATAACAAGAATTCATTAGGGTCAACACGAATGAAGACCTAGATCGTTCTTTGGGTCTTCTTCTATGGTGACTGCATCCCCAATTTCTTATTATTTTCATCCCATTATTTTTTTAGGCAATGGTCAGCAGAGATGACCTCAGTGGTCGAAGAGGGACCGTAGTGGCACGTCAGTCCACATCACCAGGTGAGAAGGGCCATGGCCCGGTCGGCTGTAGCCTTGGCGAGAGGCTACAACCTAAGGTCATCACAATGGAATGATGTTGAGGAAGCAACATAAGGTCATGAAAGCCAACTGTGGTAGCAACACCAGGTCATGAGAACTAGGCCACGTTGGTAGCAGGAGCCTCCATCAATAGTGACAACAGTATGGGAGTGGTGGGGAACTAGAATCATGCCACTATGGTGACAAGGGACACAAGTACGGAGGCCGGTGGATGGAGGCTGGTGGATGCGGCCCCCGATCCATGTTTGAGGTGCCAGGTGAAGTAGGTCCATGGTTTTTGTACTGCGGTATTGAACATGACATGCAGGTAATGGGGAACAACCAGTCCACATGATGAGGTAGTGCCACTCTAGATTTGTTTGGCTACACGAACCGGACATCGTACCAAATCCTTGTGAGCGGAGAACTGGTCCGCCGATGCAGGTCATGTAGTAGGAATAGACCACGTTGATGGGAGGCCATGGCTAGAGAATAACCATCCCACTATTGTGGGCCATGAATGATGGTGAATTGTGCAACTGGGTGGCCTAACTGGTCAGAACCGGTCCGACTAAGTCGGACTAAACCAAATGAGAACCAAGTCACTGGGTGACCCAGTGGGCTGGGGCCATGGTCGACCTAGTCTGGGTTTAGGAAAGGCCCATGGGCCTGCCCATACAGTGTCAGGTCGGGTCGGATGAACCAAGTCGGTTCATATGGGACCCCTGGGCTGTGTTGTTTGGCTCAGTCCAACCAAGTCAGACAGGGCCCAGACACAACAACCCCTGTTTACAGAAACACCAATATCTTTCAGACCCTGGGTTCGATTGACATGCCATCTATGAAATTGGAACCCCTGCAATGAGACGTCCCATTTTATGTACACTATGTGTGACTTAATGTAAGTTTAAATGTGACCAATGTATTAAGGATTAGATTCTCCATGAATCCAATGGGATAAGAGCTGGAATCCTACAGCTGTATGTGAAAGGAAAGATATGATGAGTGAGACTTTAGTGGATGAGTAGAAAAGCAGATCTCAGTAGTCCAATAGTGGGGAATACCTTAGTGGTCCATTAGAAGAGTGGAACTCAGTGGTATAGTACCCAAGAGGACTTTAGTAGTCCAATAGATCAAGAGACCTTAGCGGTCTATGAGAGGAGAAGATCTCACTGATCTAGTAGCCGGGCAGAGCTCAATGGTCTAGCAATTGAGCAGACCTCACTAGTCTAATAGTGGAGCAGACCTTAATAGATCAATTTATGAACGATCCATGGTGAATCATAAGGGATGATCCCCTCACCAGTACAAGATGATTAATCTTTACAACTGAGAATATTATATTGTATAAATTGATTTATATTTATTGGGGCGATATTTTATTTTGTGTCTCGCTTTGTGTTCTTTATTTTTGGTCTTACTTTTTAGTTTTTCTTTTTTGGTTTGGTGTCCTTAATGTGGATTGTGATAGTCACCCCTACATGGGTTTCTCCCTCATGTGTTATGTCTCTTTCATGTGATTGAAGATTTTATGGGGACCTTGGTTTTTTCAAGACCACATGGTTTTTAGTGGGGTGGGACAGAGAGGTGTACTTCTATAGATACGAGAAGCTACCCTCCACCTACCCTTCAAGTAGGCTCTTAAGAAAATTGACTAGGGAAGTTGTATTTTCCATTGTGGTTTTGATCTTATATTACGAACCCTTTTTTACATTAATTTGTACTATACTCTCAACAGTTGTCCTAGTGACAACTATGTTTTACAATGTGTTTACATTCTATAACTTGATCCTTGTGTGTGGGTACAAGTTTAAAGGAAAATGACTTCCATTTTGGGATATACCTATTCGGTGCTAGTCTCCAGCCCTTGGAATATGGAAGGAAGGCATGTGGTAGTCCTAACATGGGCTCTCGGGGACAAGTCCTGAAAAAGTGGAATCAGAGTAATTCGGTTCTACCAGAAGAACGAAGAGTCTGAAAATTTTTATGGGGTAATAGTGTTATGTGTCTCGTGTTCGACTTTCAGGTCCGGGAGTCCAGTTTTGGTGCGACCGCTGACGTATCAGTGCACAAGGACCCTGAATTATACATTCTGAATCGGTAGACAAAAACACTATTTGTGTCCACCTCAGAATGTTTTTTCATGGTCTTTATAAGGTATAGTCAGCTTATATGTTATAATCTATTAATTATTATGCATTGTAATATATTTTAGGATTCCAAAATGTAGGCAGTCATCTAGGATTCTATGTGTGTCCATGGAGATGGTACACAGAGTGATGCACCTTCCGTACATTGACTGTTTCCAGAGATGGTACCTTCAAGCATTGTCCCAGTTATACCATCCGTTGTTGTTCATCAGTTAATACTGGCACTATCTATAGAGGACACACAAAAAATCAGTGTCGTACATGAGTTCTAGAGACATAGATCCCTCAGGTTCATGAGGGAGGCAGATTATTAGGCCACTCTAGATTGGATGGAGACAGTTACATTATATTTCTTCTTATTTAGGATTCCAGTTTATTAGATGAGAGTTCTAGTAAAGATCCTCTAGCAGGGTATAACTAGGTCATGGTGGAGATTGGCGATCCAATAGCATGAGGAGGCGACCCTCACCTAGTCTGATTTCAAGAATCATTTCAATGAGGTTTTCTTCCCCACTAAATTGTGCTCAGTGATCATACATGAGCTGATCCACCTATAGAAGGACAACCTGAGAGTGGTTGATTAATTTACAAGGCTCTTTTACTTCTCTAGTTGCTATACGGATATGGAATAAGACACTTTCTTCATGGCCCGAGCTTTTGGGAATGGAATCCGAAAAGAGATCAGGGAATTGAAGATTTCCCGCAGCATCCCTATCCTGGATGGGGTGTTCGAGCGACATCTACTAGTGGGGAGATTCCTAATAGAGGTGACACCGATGATGGGAGCTACCATCTGGTGATAGGTGGATGAGGCATCCATGGTGGGTAGCTTCATGATGACACAAAACCCCAATTTGGCCAGGCCTTCTGGAGGATGGCCCTCGGACATAGGGTCACTGGTACAAGGCAATTGGGGTAGTGGGTGTCATCAGAAGAGAAGATTATGCTACGCATGTGGTGGGATGGGGATAATACCTCTGGATTTCCTGAGTCACTGCGTAAATGAACGAAATATGGTTAGGGTACCGCAAAGGCAATGGTAGAGACAAAAATATGGTGGTTCTCTAGGATGTTAATGTGGTAGAGTTGAGGGATAATTTGAAATCGGTGGTTAGAGGTAAAAGTTACTATAACCACCACCCCCAGGATGTCTGCCATGGGTTCAAGGAGTAGGTCAACAGCGGCGGGATGAGCTTTAGGACATCAAGGCCTATGGTCTCGATGTTTGAGAGATGATACGAGGTACAATCTATGGCTTCCCCACATTATTTACAGTTTTTACAAAAACAGGTACCAGTCACTCTTTCTTTTCCGCAATCATTTTTTGGATATCGGAGATTCTGATCGAGTTATTGGACTGATCCTTATGATTAGAGACTACTAAGGGAGTGGATTCGGAGATCACATACCGGTTTTGACAGTGCGAGCTTACTCTTTTTGGTGGTAGGTTCAGCTGAGATCTCTTAGATGTGGAGTTGTGGCCTTACGACGTCGTCTTGTGTATGTACTGTCTATCCGTAGTTAAGGATTAGAGAAATAATTTTAGGCCTAGAGTTTGGTGTGTCAGTGGTGATGGGACAAGATTTTCCCTCACCAGTGAGAAGGGAGATCTTATAGGGTGGAATGGACTTGGACATAGGAGGGTTTATCCAATAACTAATCAGTTGGATAACATGATCCTCAGTGTAGTAGATGAGAAGAGTCCACAATTTCCTACTGTGGTGGATGAGTAAATGGACGTTTTTCAAAGGATATTCCAGGACTACCTCCACGCACAAAGGTAGATTTTTAATTTATTTGTATCTTGGGATGACACTAATATCTACACCATCATATCGAATAGCTCCAACAGAGCTCCGGTAGCTGAGGGAATAATTAGATGAATTGCAGTGGAAGGGGTTCATTTGGCCCATTATTTCTCCATGGGTAGACCAGTATTTGTTTCTATGAAGGAAGATAGAATCTTTAGGTTATGCGTGGTCTTCAAGTGACTAAACTAGGTGACCTTGAATAATAAGTATACTCTTCTGAGGATTTATGACCTCTTCGATCACCTGAAGGGCGAAAGATAGTTCCCAAAGATAGACATAAGATCAGGCTATCATCAGCTTCAAGTACGAGATGAGGAAATATCAAGGATTTCTTTTAGATGTATATATGGCCAAGAAAATATAAAAATTGATTCTATATGGCATGAAAAAATCCCTATTATTTTTCATGTGGATCATGAATAAGATCTTACATACACACATATACCAGGATGTATCAGTCTTCAATGGTGACATCATAGTGTATTCAACATCAGAGTAGGAGCATGCAAATCACCTAAGGATGGTTCTAGACACACTCTGAGAGAACCATCTATATAAAAATATCTCAAAGTGTGAGTTTTGGATACAAAAGTTTAATTTCGTAGCACATGTAAGCTTAGAAGCTGGAGTTTTTGTTGACCCAATGAAGATCGAGGTGGTACTTTCTTGGGAACCACCGAAGAGTATTAGCAATGTGCGGAGTTTCCATAGGTTGGATGGGTACTATTGGTGGAATGTACCCAACTTATCTAGGGTGCCAACACCCATGAAGGTGTTGAAGAAGATGGGAAAACCCTTCTTGTGGACATAAATATTCTAGAAGAGATTTTAGTAACTAGGATAGAGAATGGTCAGTGATCATATCTTGAGGCTTCTAGAGGAGGGAAAAGAATACATGGTATTCTATGATGCATCAGGAACTAGGATTGGTTGTTTCCTAACGAAAGGTTAAAGAATTGATTTCTTATGGATCATGATAATTGATAATTTATAATCATAACTATACAACTAATGATGATGAGTTGGAAACAATAGTATTCGCACTGAGGATGTTGTGACACTACCTTATGGGAAAACGATTCATTATCTACTCTGAACATAAGAGTTTTAGGTATATCATTTATCAGAAGGATATGAATTTGAAACAATGATTTGGACTAGAGTTCCTCTTGGACAATGATATAAATATAGTCTATACTCCTAGGAAGGGGAATGTGGTGGAAGATGATATCAGCAAGAGATCGAGTTCTCGACTGCTGAGAGAGGCCTTAGAGCATTTGGAATTGCTACAGATAACCTTCATGGATAATGGGGAGACAAATTTTCTTCAGTTTATGGTATTTACCCCTCCACTCTTATACTGAGTATGGGAGGCACAACTCAATGATTCCAGATATGAGTATACATGTTCCCAGATGTCCCCAGGGCATGCCCCTAAAGGATATTCTAAAGGGGGTAACACATCATACTTTTAAGAGGACACACCTTAGTAATAGTGGCATTGAAGGAGGAGGTGTTGGGGGATATCCATACATCCCATATGGTTGTACATCCTGGTGTGGTGAAGTTGTAATAGGACCTTCTACATCAGTACTAGTGGTTTGGGATGAAGAAAACATTGGCAGAGTTTGTTTCGTGATGCCTCACTTGTTAGTAGGTGAATGTGGAGCACCAGGTTCCAGCAGGTTTGATACAACCCCTCGAGGTACCTGAGTGGAAATGTGATTGGAAATTGATGAACTTTATGATGGTCTTACTACGTTCTTCTAGGGAGAACGATACTATCTTGGTGGTCATGGATCGACTCACCAAGTCATCCCACTTCCTATCCATTTAAGAACATGGTTCAGTAGAGAATTCAAGACGCCTCTACATGCAAGAGATAGTTATACTCCATGGAATCCAATATTCAAAGGTCACAGATCATGATTCAAGATTTTCATCCTAATTTCGGAAGGGATTACAATAGGCATTTGGGTCTCAGATGAGCATGATCATAGCCTTTCACCCACATCCGGAATGTGAGATAGAGCAGACCGTACATTCCTAGGAGGATATTCTTTATCATTCTGTTTTTTATTTTGGACATAGTTGGGAAGACCACCTACCATTGGTTGAATTTGTGTACGACTTAATTTTACACTCCACCATCAGTATGACACCATTCAAGTAGATTTATAGATGACCATGATCGTAACTATTATGCTGGATCTACCTTGGGGAGTTAGTATTCATGGGTCTAGGGATGGTAGAGGATACCACTGAGAAGGGGAAGGTCATCCAAGAGTAGATTATGAATACACATAGTTGATAAATTCCTCTAATAATAGGCGATACAGACCATTGGAGTTCGAGTAGGGGGCCACATATTCCACACGTCTCTCCTCGACAAGGGATATAGAGATTTGGCTAGGGCAGCATGCTATCCTCAAAGTTCATTGGACCTTTTTTGATACTATGTATTGTTGGCAAGGTGGCATGCCACTTTTCACTACCGCCATATTTAGAGTGGGTTCATAATGTCTTACATGTATCCCAATTTTGGAAATATGTGAAAAACCCTTCTCAAGTCATCAGCGACCGAAAACATGAAATTGAAGAGGGGGCGATATTCACAAAGTACCCAGGTGAAATAGATGATTGATATGAGGGGATCCTTCATCGATGTTTGATTTATCTTGTGTGTATTTTTTGGTAGAATATGAATATCTAGAAGAACACATGGGAGTAGGAGGCTCATATTCGTGAAAAATACCCCCTTTTGTTTGATTATCTCCTATTTTGGATTACGATAATGAAAGGCCCAAAAGGTGGGAGTGATGTAATGTTATAGAATTAAATGAAACATTTTTAAAAATTAAATGGAATTTTTTCGAGTCTAGGATCGGAGAACGCGCATTATTATGAGGTCTGGAGTGGAATGAATTTATTTTCGAACTATTTTTAATGTTTGTTAAATAAACGTGCGACTGGTTTTTTCTAACATTCAGAACTGCAACGCCCCAACCCCAGTTACCCAAAGTCGGTGCATTATTACATAACATTAGCATGATCACAAAAGTTCATGTATCAATATACAGATTAGTTTAGTAGTCCTGGAAACAATAGATACATTCATAAGTCTTACATTACAAAATAAAGTAAAAAAAATACAAAAAAATCTTGTCTTCATATCCTTTCATACTATCCCTACAGGTCATTCATAAGTTACTTCTTCACATCCTGGGAAAAATAAAACATTGAAATGGGTGAGCTCAGATGCTTTGTAAGGATAACAATATAGAATAAACATTCATAGATAAGCATAAACATTTAAGGTAATGTATAACTAAAACAAAATCCTTTTAAACATGAACATCAGCATAATATGGCAATGATAAAATGAAATAATTCCATTTACTTATTCACATGGATATTCTACTAGTCGAATAACCACATGAAATATCAATAACCACTTTCATAATGATGGAATGCATAATTCCAGACTATCATAACCAAATAGTCAAGGCCTCGTGCCAAGATTACAAATATGATTTTGTCATGTCCTTGTTCCAAGACACTAGTTTGTCTCATGAGACCTACCGATGCATCGAGCAGATATAGCGCCCATCACTTACTAAGTCCAAGGCATTTTTTATAAAAAATTTTAAAACATAACATAAACATTCGTATTGAAACTAGCATACAAAATGTCAATAAATTATCCACAAACCATGAATGGTTTAAAAATAACAGATCGACAATCAAACATAAATCATTCAATAAAATATGGAAGATTGTATTGTAACAGATTAACCTCAATAAATAATAATGAAGGACATTTACATAGATGAAAATAATCATCAAAACTATTTGAGAAAAATATCCCCTTTTTCTTGAAATCATTTAAAAGT
This sequence comes from Viscum album, assembly GCA_963277665.1. NCBI lineage: Eukaryota > Viridiplantae > Streptophyta > Magnoliopsida > Santalales > Viscaceae > Viscum > Viscum album. Next base: position 1,763,596,941 of record OY728121.1, on the reverse strand, counting down.
CACACTATTTGTCAAGAATCCATTTATAAATAGATTTTTGAATCAATGTTTCCCATACCACTTTGAAAATTTAAAAGGAATTTTAATTTTAACACATTAATGTTCATATAAATAATTCCTTTATACCATTTTTAAAACATGGACATTAATGAGAATGATTTAGAATAATAAATCGTTAAAACATTTAAAATGATATTTTAGTTAGAGTTCCTAACCAAAATATAGAGATTTGAATACAAATAATTGAGGTAATAAAAACATTTTAATATCATGAGAATAAAGGGATTCATGGTATACAATGAAAAAAGTACATTATTTACACCATATCAAAGTGATTTGGTGTATAACAACAAAGGAGTCTCAATGGAATGTAAATTGAGATGAAATATCTCATAAAGGAAGAATCCTTAGGTTAAGGAAAAATAAATGACATAATTATCTATGAGAAATATAAATAAACTCAATATTATTGAATATTTAGTGTAAAACAATCAAAGTAAATTCACACATATTCTTGTAAAAACAACAGCAATGAATTAGATGTTTAACTCAATAAATGGAGATGGAGCTAAAATTACTCTTATCATGTTCATATCGAAGGACATAGAATTTATAAATGGAGTGATTATGTGTATCAAGAGTATCTCCACAAAAAGGGGAGTGGAAATTATGACATAAGCAAATGAATAGTGATTCCACACATAATCTTGGAGTAAAATAATCAATGAAGTATGCGTAAAGCCGAATGAGTGGGGATTGAAATTTCAAATTCCATTATTGATTTGGTAGCTTATGAAACATACAACCATGAAATAAGGATCATAAAATGATGATGTAAATATAAAATAACTAATGTATATTAAACAATTAATACAAACATAGGACGTACACACACCATATGCAATAAATAAGTGGTGAATAATGGAAATCTCATAGAATTAAAAGTGAGATAAGAAACCCCTTACATTGTACATTTTCCTTGGTCGAGGGTAGGTTAGCCTCCTGTAAAATGGTGAAATAATTGTTATTGAATTATTCAAGGATCATATACATTAATATGATATCATATATGATCTTTTAACATTTCTTTGTTAATAATATCTTAGTCTTATCGTCGTTTCGGGTGTTAACTTACTCATTTTCCTTTATATGTTTTGTTACATAAGTCGTGTTTGTTATGGGCAAGTTGTATCTTATTCATATAAAGAATGATATTAAGTCTCTAAACATAATTTTTAATCATCATATAAAATTTATTCTTGAATGGATACGATGGGGAATGAATCTCATCACGTTCGTGGAGAAGGTAGTCCATACGTTCGCACGAGCGACAATATAAATCAGTTGATATTAAAATAACATATAATTGGATGTTATATCATATATAAACAATAATTATCATGTTATAATTATTATTTACATCGATTACACATCATTATCATATCCATCGAAATAATAATGTTTTGAATAACAATTACACCACGACGTGGAGACGGTAAGCTATACATACGCACATATGGTGACATGTCATTCAAAGGATGGATAAAATACTAAATATTGTTTCAACATATTTATAATAAAATAAAAGTATATAGAAGATACTGGATTTATTATTTTATAATGGAAATAACAAAGGAAGAAGAAGTGGACGAAGAAAGGAACTTGAAAGATGGTGGTGAAATCATTACCTCTTCTTTGGGTTATTCTTCTGATTTGATCAAAAGGGATCCTTAGGATGAATTTCTGACTAAAGGAAGGACTATAGGATTAAAGGAGGATATTTGAAAGGGTATCTGGGAAGAGGATGGCCGAACCAAAAGGCTTTTAAGGTATGGATAATTGGTTAGAAGTGGTGTCCCTTTATAAGGGGGGGAGGGGCTGTTTTGGAGATACTTAAAGTATTAATTTATAATAAATTAATATTCAGTTTCTAATGGATTGAAAGTGTATTATTAAAATTATAAGGCGGGTATGGGTCGAAATCCTTTAATCCAATAGATTTTAGAGTGGTTTGTGTCACTATATTAAACTTATCATTTATATTTAACTCTTAGTTAAATATTATGACATTTAACATGTCAATTTGTATTTTTATATTATATGGGTAATAAACATATTATATACTTCCAAGAGACCCCCAAGTGGTCGATTAATGATAAAAATATCATTATATAAGTCCTTTGTTTGAACCATATATTTTTAGGAATATAATATCAATTAATAATATAATATTTGTTTTAAAAACTCATTTATGTCAATTCTGACAATATTTAATAATTTATTTTTATTAAAGTCTTAACAACCTTATTAAATCGAAAAAAATTCATTTAAGCAATACTAACATCTCATATTAACTAATAAAATTCTTTTATGGTATAAAAACTTTCAAATTATATTTATTTTAACATTTATAATACTAATTATTTGATTCTTTCATTAATAAGGAAAATACTATATTATTATGGTGTCTTAAATAAATTTCATTATTCAATATCTAAAAATTATAAATAAAATTCAATTATGTATGAAATAGTTTTATCCTTCTAAAGAATATTTATAGTCGAAAATATAACATATATAACCCTATGTAAATATTTTTTTCTAAAAGATATATGCTTATTACATTTTTGTATTTACTTTAACATAATTAATATAAAATGTCATTATCACTTACAAGTAGATCCATGGGGTCCCAAATTCGGCCCAAAGATTTCCATGGTCCGAAATGTATCAAACAATAGTGTTAGGACATGTTTTATGGTACTTTATTATTATTATAATATTAGTTTTTACCCGTATTTACCGGATTTACCCTTTAACCATGGTAAATAAAATATTTACCGAAATAATTATTCAAAAGGTCTAAAAATAAAAGTTACCTATTTAGAAAATTAGGAACTCCTGATTCTAAATATGGAATATATTTTTCTAAATTCAAAAAATAGAAGTGGCAGAAATTAATTTAAAATTAATTTCCGCTCTCAAAACAAAAAGCGTGTTTTTAAGAAATAATAACTATCAAAATATTGACAATTGTTTATGTCGGATTTAAATGTGAAATTACTTCCAATGATCACTATTGTATTAAATGGTAAACATATATTCTAAATATAATTTAAAACAACTCAAATTCATAATTTATGACTATTTATTATTTCGATTAAAAAAATTGTTTTTAATTAAAATTTAGTGATTTTCAGTATTCATCAAAAATTTAAAGCTTTCAGAAAAATACCAAACATTCACCCTAAGATAATTTTGATATTCCAAATCCAGAAATGAAGTCCATTTTGAAATATAAAATGTAGAAAATTTCAAAAAGTGTGTATTACTATTCATAACAGCTAGTTTGATTGGTTGTAGTGTGTGTTAGAACTCGAAGTTGTGTACAACACACGCTACTGTATTATTCAAAGAGTAGCTTACCGTGGAAGCTTGGGGTGTTAAATTATCCCCTCCATTAAATAATTTCTTCCTCAAAATTTTTAAAATTGGGCTAGGGTATATAATGGAAAGTTCCATATCGGAAAAAGAGTCAATAAAACTATCACCTTAAAAGAAAGAAAGTAAAGTAAAAATGTCACCCAAGATAACTCATACTAGGATTCCATGTAAGAAAACATGGATATGGAAGATAAACTAAGTTTCAAGTTCTGATGGAGAGGGATAGAAACATGATCAGGAGAAAGTTAACAACAAGAATACCACAAACTTGTGATTGGTTAAATGGGCTTTGGTTCCCCACTATGAAAAGTTAACCGACAACGTTTTTGTTTTAAGTTACCTTTCATAAAGTTGAATAGTTTATTTAAAATATTTACTAATAACTTATGGAAATATAATTACTAGTCATGTAGTATTTTATTCTTTAATAATGTTTTACCACAAACCCATCCTTCACTCCAAAATATAATAGAACTCAAAAATAATCTATTTATCCTTGCGGTATATGGTTCCAAAAATAAATTTATAATTCATATATCCAAACATTAAAAAACTACATTATACACTCCAGGGACTTCACGGAGTCCAGTGGTAGGTGATAAATCCCAATCACACTGTGGTTGTGGGTTCAATTCCCGCAGCTTTTTCCGACGCGACTTGTTGTCACATTGTATAATACCAACTGTAACGCCCCGAACTCAGTTACCCAAAGTCAGTGCATTGTTACATAACATTGGCATGATAAAAAATGATTATCTCTTGAAAGACTGATTAGTTTAGTAGTTTTGGGAACACTATATATATTAATAAGTCTTACATTACATCATAAAGTAAAAAAACAACAACAACATCTTGTCTTCATATCCCCTCATACTATCCCTGCAGTTCATTCATAAATTACTTCTTCAAATCCTGGAAAAAATAAAACATAGAAAGGGGTGAGATCATTCGCTCAGTAATGATAAAAATATAGCGGAAAATCACATAGATAAGCATAAACATTTAAGGCAATGTATAACTAAAACAAAATCCTTTTAAACTTGAACTTCAGCATAATATGGAATAGATAAAATAAAATAATTCCATTTACTTATTAAAGTGGATATTCTACTAGTCAAATAACCACAAGAAATATCAATAACCAATTTCATAATGATGGAATGCATAATGCCATACTATCATAACCACATAGTCAAGGCCTCGTGCCATGACTACAAATAAGATTTTGTCAAGGCCTTGTGCAAAGACACTAGTTTGTCTCATGAGACCTATCGATGCATTGAGGAGCTATAGCGGGCTCCACCCATCACTTACTAAGTCCAATTCATTTATTATATGAAAATTTTGAAACATAACATAAACATTAGTACTGAAACTAGAATATGAAATGTCAACACATTATCCACAAACCATGAATGGTATAAAAATAACACATCCACAGTCAAACATAACTCATTAAATACAATATAAAAAATTTTATTTTAACAAATTAACATCAATCATGAATAATGAAGGATAGTGATATAGATGAAGATAATCATCAAAACTATTTGAGGGAAATATCCCATTTTTCATGAAATCATTTAAAAGTCACACTATTGGTCAAGAAGACATTTAAAAATAGATTTTGGAATCAGAGTGTCCCATATCACTTTGAAAATATTAAATGTAATTTTAATTTTAAAACTATAATGTCCATATAATTAATTCCTTAAAACCATTTTTAAAACATATACTTTAATGAGAATGATTTAGAATAATAAATCTTTAAAAAATTTTAAATGATATTTTAGTTAGAGTTCCTAAACAAATGAGAGACACTTGAATACAAATAATTGAGGTAATAAAACCTTTTTAATATCATTAGAATAAAGGGATTCATGATATACTATGTCTAAGTACAATATATACACTATATAAAAGTGATTTGGTGTATAACAACAAAGGAGTCTCAATGGAATGTAAATTGAGATGAAATCTCTCATAAAGGTTGTATCCTTATGTCAAGGAAAAATCAACGACACAATTATGTGTCAAAAATATAAATACAATCAATATTATTGGATATTTAGTGTAAAACATTCAAGGTACATTCAAAAATATTCTTCTAAAAACAACACCAATGAATTTGATGTCTAACTCAATAAATGGAGATTGAGTTAAAATTACTCATATCAAGTTCATATCGATGACTTGAGAATTTTTCAATGGAGTGATTATGTGTATCAAAAGTATATCCAAATAAAGGGGGGGGGGAATTATGACATAGTCAAATTAATAGTTATTTCACACATAATCTTGGAGTAAAATAATCAATGATGTATGCGTAAAGCCGAATGAGTGGAAATTGAAATTTCCAACTCCCTTATCAATTTGGTAACTTACGAAACATACACCCCTGAAATATGGATCTTACAATTATGATGTAAATATAAATGAATTAATGTGTATTACAAAATTAATAAAAACATGGGAATTACACACACCACATGCAATAAATAATTGGTGAATAATGGAAATCTCATGGAATTAAAAGTGAGATAAGATACCCATTAATTTTTAATTTTTCCTTGGTCGAGGGTAGGTTATCCTCCTGTATAATGGTGAAATAATTTTTATTTAATTATAAAAGGATAATATACATTAATATGATATCATATATGATCTATTAACATTTCTTTGTTAATAATATCTTAGTATTATCATCGTTTCGGGTGTTAACGTAATCGTTTTCTTTTATATGTTTTGTTACATAAGTCATGTTTTTTATTGGTAGGTTTTATCTTATTCATATACAGAACGATATCAAGTCTCTAAAGATTATTTCTAATCATTATATGAAATTTATTCTTTAATGGATACGATGATGAATGAATCTCATCACGTTCATGGAAACGGTAGTCCGTACGTACACACGAGCAACAATATCAGTATTTTGATTTTAAAATAATATATAATTGGATGTCATATAATATATAAAGAATAATTATCATGTTATATTTATTATTTACATCAATTAACATCATTATCATACCCATCCAAAAAATAATGTTTTGAATAACAATTACACAACGACGTGGAGACGGTAAGCCGTACGTACGCACATATGGTGACATGTCGTTCAAAGGATGGATAGAATACTGAATATGGTTGCACCATATTTATAATAACATCACAGTATATAGAATATACTGGATTTTTTATTTTAGAATGGAAATAATAAAGAAAGAGGATGTGGAAGAAGAAAGGAACGTGAAAGAGGGTGGTGAAATCATTACCTCTCTTTCTGGTTCTTCCTTTTTTTTTTGATCAAAAGGGATCCCTAGGTCGACTTTATGTCTAAATGAAGGCCTCTAGGATTAAGGAAGGATAGTTTAGAGGGTATTTGGGTAGTGTTTGTCCGAATGAAAAGTCTTTGAAGGTATTAATAATTGGTTAGAAGTGGTGTCCTTTTATAAGGGGGAGGAGGGGCTCTTTGAGAAAAACTTAAAGTATTAATTTATAATAAATTCATATTCAGTTTATAATGGATAAAAAGTGTATTATTCAATGTATAAGGTGGGGATTGGTAGAAATAATTTCATTCAATATATAAATGTTAAAATAAATATAATTTGGACCTCCTAATTTTAAATATGGAATCCATTTTACTAAATTCAAAACACAAAAGTGGCAGAAATTAATTTAATATTAATTCCTGCTCTCAAAACAAAAAGCATGTTTTTAAGAAATAATAACTATCAAAAAATTGACACTTGTTTATGTCCGGTTTAAATGTGAAATTACATCCAATGACCAAATTTGTATTAAATGGTAAAAATATATTCTAAATATACTTTAAAACCACTCAAATTCAGAATTTATCACTATTAATTATTTAGATTAAAAAGATTTTTTTAATTAAAATTTAGTGATTTTCAATATTCATCACAAATTGAATGTTTTCAGAAAAACACCAAAAATTCATACTAATCTAATTTTAATATTCTGAATCCAAAAATGAAGTCTATTATGAATGATAAAATGTATAAAATTTCAGAAAGTGGGTATCACTATTCATAACGGCTAGTTTGATTAGTTGTGGTGTGTGTTAGAACTCGAAGTTGCGCACAACACACACTATTGTATTATTCAAAGAGAAGAATACCATAGAAGCTTGGGGTGTTACAAGACCGGTGTCTAGATTAAAAATATAAGGGTACCATTGATGTCAGAGAATCAGGATTCTCCGATGAAGGGCCTAACATTATTTGACGTGGGATGTTTGAAATAGATAGCTTCCGACTTTTCGAATGAAAAATAAAATAACATAAAAAGTTATTTTATTATATTTTCTTCGTAGTTACGTAGTGAATCGTCCATGCTTCGGTGCAACGATGAGGTGATGAAGAATCCCATTATAGAACCTCATTAATGAATCATCATGGTAATGATAAAACACACACATGTTTTCCTTCATTAATTAAAAAGGTAACTCAGGGTTGACCAACAATGCTATAATTCCTCTGACGAATGACAAAGCAATCCTCTTCAATGATGAATTCAAAATAATAATAAAAATATGAGAACACCCTTCGATAGCAGATTTGGGAACATAGAATGATAGTATATAATGAAATATCATCATCGAGCAATCTCCATTCCTAGGTAGGGGGGTTTTCTGAGTGATTTTCCTTTCCCCATTCTTCTTGTCTAAAAGAAAATCTGGACCAACCCAAAAACATGTTGATATGTGGTTCCATCATTAATGCCTGATGGTTAATGTCGTGGGATAAATGGGATATATAACTTACAGATCATTACACCTTATTTTGGATTCTTTGTGTTCCTACTAACAACAATTTATTCGGGTCAGAATGATCAATGTGCTGGATCATTCTTTGGGTGATCTTGTGTTAGAATCCTTCCCCAATTTTCTTCTTGTATTTTTTCATTCTTTTTGGCAAAATAGTTGGCTGTGATGAAATCCACCATCTAGGAAGGACCTCAGTAGCACATTATCCCATGGAAAAGAAGGTCGCGACATCAGCAAGAGGCTACGGCACAAGGACGCAATGCTAAAAGGAGGCCATGGTGGAGGCAGGAGCCCTTAGCAGTGGTAAGATTCCACAACAGTGACCCATGGCTACAACATATGGCCATGACACTGAGGCCATAGATGCAATAGGAACAACTGACACCAACACAAGAGGAATGTGGGAGGCAGCGCTCTAGAAGCATATCACGGTGGTGACAGGGGCCACTGGAATAGAGGATGGTAGCTGGAAGACTTGTCTACATGACCACATCAGATGTGCTTCGTGGCACACAACCACGGTCGGGGGACCGTAGTGGTGAGCCCTACTCACATGTAACATGAACGATCAGGTCCATGTTAGAAGACAAGATGGCCGAGGAGGAGGGGCCACCCAAGCATCAAGTGGATTTTCGAACCGGTTACTGCATAATGATACGGTTGGATGAGAACCGTTGTGCCGATATAGGTTAGGCTAGTAGAATAAATTGGGCAGCTGGCTGGCTCAGCTGGTCAGAACTGTTTAGAGTAAGTCAGACAGGGCCTGATGAGAACCAAGGCGCTAGGAGACGTGGAGGGCTAAACCCACAGCCAAACCAGGGCATGTCCAACAAAACCCTATGGGTATGGCCAATGGGCCCGGCCAGACCAGGGAAGCACAGACCCAACCGGGTCAGGCTGGGTAACTAGGTCAGGTCATTTGAGACCCCCATGCCGGGTTGGTCAGGTCGGTCTGACCAAGTCAGTCTATGCCAATACAAAAACGTACATTTTCTACTATATCACCTATATCACTCAGAATGTGTGTCTTATTGATGTTTCGTATAGTACATTGGGATATATGCGATGAAAGGGTCCTTTGGGTATACTCTAAAAGACACTTTATGGTAGTTGGGATTCTATTGATGTCTTGAGGAGTAGATTCTCTTGGAACAAAGGATGGTATGAGTAAGAACTCTATGCCAAGATATGAAAAAATGTATATGACGAGTGGGACCTCAGTGGTATAGTTGTTGAGTAGACATTAGTGGTCCAATATTGTGTTTTACCATTGTTTTTTAATAGACGAGCATTCCTCAATGGTCTAGGAGATGAGTAGACCATAGTTATTCAATAGGTCAGCGGACCACACGGGTCTTGAAGTAGAGAGAAACTTAATGGTTCAACATCCAAGTGAACCTTACATGTATAGCAGCTGAGAAAACATCATTTTTTAAGTTTTAGAGAAGACCTCATCGGTCCAGTAGCTAAACAAAAATCGATGAGTCCATAGGGATGATCCCCCTTAGTAGTACATGATATTTTAACATTATGATTGAGAATATTACTTTATATAAAATGATTTATACCATGTGTGGGTTATCATTTTTTTGGTATTTCTTTGTGGTCTTGCATTTTGGTCTGGCATTTTGGTCTTTCCTTTTTCTTTCAGGGTCCCTACTATATATTGTGTTACTCATCCCTACATGGGCTTCACCTGCACGTGTCATATCTCGTGTTAGTGATCGACACTTCGACAAAGACCATGGTGGATTGGGTCCAGGTGGTTATCATCGATATGGGATGGATGGGAATAATTATAAGGATTCTTGTAGCTACCCTTCCCCTACCCTTTATGTAGGGTTTCTAATAGATGGACCATTTCAATTGTACATTCCTTTGTGTTTTTTTGCTTCTATTCTGGAAACATTGTACTTTTAGTTGTACTGTTCTCTCAGAAGCTGTCTCGGTGATAAAATGGGCTTTAATTTTTGTTTACCTACAATAGTTTGAACCTTGGGAATTTGTACAGACATAAAGGACAATTCCTTCCCTATTTGGGACATTCCTATTCAGAGCTAGTAACCAGCTTATGGCTTATGAAATTCGAGCATGGGGTTGTCACCGTATGGGCTCTAGGGAATGGGTCATGAAATATATAATATTCCATTGGTAAGATATTTCAAGAATATACTTATTTACATGATAATATATATTTCATTTAATGTCAATAATTAATTGGGATTATGATTAAGATGTATCCAAGTGGTGTAAGACACTTTGAATGTTTAATGATATTTACATCAAGAATGTTTTTGATGAATTTTCATTATTTCGTCAAAAAAAATAAACCTTATTCTTACTCCATTGGGGTGTACATAGAATTAATAACATCCCCATTATACCTATGTGTAGAATATTTTAATTTTAAACCTATATAGAATTAATATTATCTTGAATCATTTTTCTAGTCATTGACTTCCATTTGTAAGTTTAACATTCTGTGACAATTGAACATTAAATATCCATTAAATTTATGACAAATGTTATTATTTTTTTATTCTTACACCATTTTGACATATAGTGATTACATTGATTATAATTTGATTAACTATAGAAATATTGATAAATCCATATCATTTACTCAATGTGGATGTTTGATATGGATCATTATTCAGGAATTAAATAGATTATTGGATATATAGAAATTATTAGTATTGGTACGATATGGGTGGATAAAAGATATAGACAACCCCATGGTGCATATATATTCTCCAGGAATGAGTTAGTGGGATAAACTTAGTGGGTTTTCCACCTAATATATTTTAAAGTGTATTGTGAAAGGTCTTGTCAGTAATTGTACCATGTACCTAGGAAAAATGGGACAAAATGAATTAGAATTTTTTTAATATTTTTTTAATATTATTATCCATGATATTTTCACTATGAAAAAATGTAAATATTCATTTCATTATACATTTGATAATTAAATTGAATGGGTTCGGTTGTTTACCATGCCATATTAATTATGCCTTATCTGGTTATTTGTAATTGCATGTGTTCTCAGTTATTTACCTTACAATATTGATAATGCACTCTTTCTTATTGATTACATAGAATTTTTGTTCAATTATTTATAATTCCATAGTTTTTAAGAACTCCTTTATGTTGATTATAATGAATGTGTGTTCAGTTATTTATATATAAATATTTTTTACATACCCTCTCTTGTTGATTATATTGAATTTGTTTGTAGTTAATTACTTGTACATATTGATTAAAGTCATTAATTTATTATTGTTTATATTGTACATAACCCTTATAGAGAATTTGATATCACCCTTATTTTTTTCCTTTACCATGGATTCCATGATTTATTCTAATAATGATATATAAGGATACTTTAAATGGAATAAATTTATCCTCGGATGAAAAATATTATGTTGTAATTTATGTATTAATTTTTAATAAAAGACTCATGTATGTATCTAGTTTATAAATAATATTTAATTCTTTGGTACACTGGGATTTTATTTTATGTAATCATGCCAATTTAATTTATTTAGTCACTTTCTTTGGGGTTTATGGGGTTTTAATGCTATTATTGTCATTAGAGGCAATTTAGTAGAAACCTAGGAAACTAGATTTAGAAAAAATATATTAAGGAACAAAACCTAAAATTTGACATTGAGGGTATGTAAATAATAACATAATTGAAATTTGTTAATGTATATAATATTTACGCATTCTAGAAAATAAATCTATGTATGGATACTACCAGTGGACATGATTGTAGAAATGATATACCTATGGGTAAAAACATTAATAGAGACCATCATGCCAGACTCAAGCATATCATTGTACAAAACAACGGGCCTTGATCCACACTTGATTTGACACTTACTATTGATATGAATAGGAAAATTAACATTTTATTTATAAAACATTATGATGAAATGAAATATATAATGAGAAAAATAAATCATATTAATCCTATGTTGATTTATATTTAAAATAATGTTTCATGATTTAGATATCCTATATGTTATTATACTCTTATTTCACTATGAGTATTTTTTCATACATTACACTTTCTATATTTCCCTAATGGAGGGAACATAAAGAAGAAATGTTAAAATTGACCTTGATGGAGAAGGTGGTGAAAATTAGAAACCAAATAGGATATTGAATGGCGTGAAACATATCATCTTCATGCCAATTTTTTTTCCAAAATATGATTAACAAAAAATATATTGAACAACACTTTGTCTCACCAAAAAATGGAAGGATAAAGTTTTCTAAAAGAACAATTGGTGGAATCCATTGAGTAAAATGTCTTGATTTCCATAATTTAAGAAATGTTGATGGAGACACCAGGGGAAATGTCTCAATAGAACAAGAAAATGGTTTATGTGTTGGTAGTAATGAACGAAATAAAAACATTTCTATGGAAAAATGAAGAGTATGAAGGATGTTATTAAATCAAATAATGAAGGTCAATTTATAGAACATATCCATATCATTATTGAATATTAGAATTACTTGAATAATCCATTTTATATAAGAAAAAATATAGGCTTGGGAAAAACTTATTTAGAAATAAATGGATGTTGTATATATGTATTAGATCTATATTTTAAAATATAGCTAAAAGCATATTTAAGGAATAAATTTAAAAAACTTCCATAAAATAGTTTCCATTATAATGGCCACCATGAGATGTGATAAAGAAAAATTGAACTATAATTGGTTCTTGATGTAGTTGTTCATCGTACATTGAAATATTATGTTCATTAAAAATTAAATGGTTGTTTTTATAAGTGTATATCAAAAAAATATATTAATTAAATACTAGTACGTTTTGGATATTTGTGTTTTTATTTAATCACAGAATAAGAAAATTTTATGGAGTGTAGAATGGAATTGAAACTAAAAGGCACGAGGGAAGGTGTTACCTCTTAATGGGTAACTACTATTGGTTTATACAAAAAGGATTCCTTGGGATGTGTTAAGTGAAACTTCTAAAATGAAGGGAGGATTTATATGACGTTTTTTGGATAGGTCTTGGATGCACAAAAGGTTTCTTGAAGTGTCAATATTTGATATGAGAGGTTAATTTTTTTATTAGGGAGGAATTGGGTACCCTTAGAAACTCTAAAATTCTTAAAATAATATAAATTAATATTTTTTCCAAAAGTAAAAAATGGATATATTTAAAATTTAAGATGAGGATAGGTCGAAATCCCCTCATAAAATAATTTTTATACATGTTTTGAGTTTATTTTAAATATTATCTTCACTATTTGTCATTAATTATTCTCAATTAATTTTAATTGTGGTAATAACATTTTAATTATTAATACGCTAAAACAATTGCATGTATGGTGGTAAATTCCCCATAATTTGGAAGTTAATGAACTTTTAGACCTTATTATACTAACATTGTGATTTTAAACGATTTTTATTATTTATATATAATTTAATTAATTACTATTTTTTTAAAAGATCAATTATGTCATTTTTTACACTATTCATTTAATTGAATTTTAAAAAATCAAAAAAGAGAGATAACATCAAAAAAAGGATTTGATAGTCTTATAATGTGTCATATTTAACTCGAAAAATTGTTCATGACATTAATTATGTCAAATTATATTTACTACAATATTTATAACATCATTTATTTGATTTCATTATTAAAAAAGAAATCACTACATCACCATTATGTCTTAGTTAAATTTATTTATATAATCTGGAAAAATTATAAATAAAATACCATAATATAGGAAATATTACTATCTTTCAAATAAATATTTTTATTCAAGGATATATTTTATTTAAACTAGTATTAAAAAAAATTTATTATGAGGATTTATGTTTATAACAATTTTTTCTATATATTATATTAAAATAAATAAGTGTTATAATCAAACCCAAGTGGATTAACGAAGAAAAATTCTCATTCCAAGAGTTTTATTTGGCTGAAATATCTCATCTAAAAGGATTATTATATGTTTTAGGGTATTTTTATATAATTATAATATTTTTTAACTTAATTTATCTTATTTTTTCTTTAACTATGATAAATAGAAATAGTGACTAATGTTGCATTTCCACATTTACAAATATAATAGTCATGTATATAAATAATTTAGACCTTATGGTTCCAAATATGAAATTCATTATACCAAATTCAATGTACAGATGTTTCAGTCATTATTTTAAAAATAATACCCTTTTTTAAAATGATAAATCATGTTTTTTAAAGTAAAAACTATCAAAATTTCAACATGTGTTTATATTAAATTTCAATGGGAAATTACCTCTAATGAAAGAAATTGTATCAAATGATAAAATATAATAATATACTTTAATAAAATTCATCTTATAGACTATAAATACAGATAAATTAGATGAATATATAGTTTTTAATTATAATACATTGCTTTTAAGTTTTCTTTTAAATATGAATTTTATCATAAAAATTCCAAAATATTATCCAAAGTAAATTTTTTATTCTTCTTCGAAAAAAGTATTTTATTTTATTATATAGTACATATATAATTGTGAAAACTAGATTTATAAAATTTTCACCATTAAAAGGCTGTAAAATAACCTTTAAAAAATATTGTATTATATTATGCTTAAAAAATGGATTCATTATAATTTAAGTCTCTAAAATTTATTTTATTAATGTAAAAACATTAAACAAACATGTGTAAGCATACTATAGTAAGTTCTATTCATTCCCTCTAATACAATGTAAAGTTTTTAACTACTATTTAAAATTATAATTATTTATTGTATTATTTTTCCGTATAACTGTGTGGTGTGCTCAAAGTAAGATTTCAGTGAAATCCATTATTGTGTGTTTAGTATGTTATCAGACATAACGTCTATAATAATTTTAAATTAATATCAAATAAATAAATAATAATAAATATGAATTATACTAATTATAATTATCTAGGATGTTAAAATATTTATTTATAATACTCCATTAAATATTTTAATTTAATGTAGAATACATCGTTAATAGAGGAACTAGGTCATACATATGCATGAACGTTGTTTTTTATTTTAATATTTATAGAAATAAATTAAATAATTATATGTATATATATAAAATTATTATATTATAACTATTATTATATATATATGATATATGATCATTAAAATCATCCTTAATACATTCCATGTAGAGTATGAATGAATCGCACCACTTTGAGGAGGCGGTAGTCCACACATTCCTAAATGAAATTATATTATTTTTTAAAAAATAAAAATAATTCAGTTATGTGTTTTATAATAATTATATAATAATAATTGAATTATAAATATAATATTTTAAGTATTTAAATAGAATTAATATTATAATTCCCAACCATAATAGGTGGAAAAGGAAAAATGAAAAACTTCATTTTGTGAGGCAGTAGTTCTCTGTACACTTGAATGTTATGTTCGGTAACCATTAGAAGGATGTGTGCGTAAGAAAATTAATAAAAGGTTGAGTAAAAAATCATAGTATTTTTAGGAAACTTTTTATTGTTATATAATAATTAAATAAGAATTGTTGAGGGGGTGTTGCATAAAAATAAAAAAACTGATGTTAATAATTTTTTAGGTAAATTATATTCATTTTGATTGAAGAGATTACATGGTTGTATTTAAAACAAATTGGAGGTTTATAGGATCAATTGAGAGATTTTCACTGCTTATTTGATCAGACTTAGGATGATAAAGGGCATTATAGGTTTGAAAATGGGGGTGGGTGATTGACTTTTATGGTGGGGGAGGTGTCACATTCTTGTAAATTTTGGAAAAAGGAATTCACCAACTATTTTTTTCATGAATTATGGCTAAAATAATAGACCCAATTATATATAATGTAATATATGGTACAAATATGAATAGAAAATATATTTTCGACTATTTTTTAGGTCATTTTGTTCTTTAGGATTATGTTTTAGTCCCCTATTAAGAGAATTTCCCATGAATCATTATAATTAATCCTAATTACATTCACTAATAATATTTTGGTCAAATATATGTTCAAATTTTTGGATATTAAAATTTATGATTGTTCCATATATTGAATCCATTCTTCCATATTCCAATAATTGAAGTGGATGAAATTAATTAAAAATTAATCATGCAGGCATGATGACAATATATGTTTTAAAAGTAAAAATGTTCTATAGTTACTACTTTTTGATGTCTTATTTAAAATTGAAATTTATCCCAATTACCTAAATTGGATTAATTTATGTTCAATTGAAAAAAAAATTATAAATTTAATTTCACATTAAAAATAAATTATATAAAAAAATAATTTGAAATTAAAATTCTGTTTTTGTTTCAAAATTCATTATAAAATGACACATCATCGAAAAATTCATAAATTCACCCTAATATAATTTTATGTTTCTTTTGAAATAATTAATATTATCTTGAAATATAAAATTTATAAAAGTGAATTTTTTTTGATTTCAAATATGTTCAGAATTTAAATCTGGTAATACTTATTTTTAAAAAATATAGTTTTTATGTGTAATTCTGGGTTTATTCTATTCTAATGCCTATCAAATATATTTTTTGAATGTAAAAAATATATTATGGAATATATACAAATATATTTCATTTATATATTACTACCATAATAACTAATTTAATTTATTAAGATAAAATTCTTTTATGATCATAAATATAGTTTTTATAAAGACATTCACTTTACATTAAGTTAGTTCTTATTGTTAATTTACTATTAATTTGTAACCAATTAAATCAAATAATTATTTTCATGTTTTAGTTAATCCTATTCATAGTCTCCACCTTATTTACTTTTTATATCTTATTATATTAATTATAAATACCTTTGAGAATATATTATTGTTCGGTAAAACTCTGTCTTGCGTGTTACATCATCCATCGTCCAAAGTTAGTATATAATGTAATTTAAGGAAACCTCGTTATTAAATTTTGGGATAGATAAACATTATGTTATCTTTATTTCATAATTAACATGTTTTTTATATAATTAATTGAATACATAGTGCATTAAAAAACTATTTTTAGTATTGCAGGAAATGGAAAATATGAAAAAGATTAAATTAATTAAAAAAATATATTTCAAAAGTATAAGGGTGTTACATTCATTCCCATATTGAATGAATTTCTCCCTCAATATTAATTTGGGTTATCAATGGATTAATATTTTAAATCCACATACATAGAAACCCATATCGTACAAATTAATACTCAAATAAACATTTTAAATTAAATGTTGCACATATAATGACTACCCAGAGTTACAAATCACCATATTTCCAGATAGTATAACATTGGTTGAATGTGAAAATGTGGACATTGAGGAAATTTTTAAATATTTTTGGGGAGTTATTGATGTCATCAATAAAAAAATTTTAATTATCAATTGAAACTGGGGGGACTCAAAGTTCAAAATATTAGATAATATAAAAGACCATTGGTTTTTAAAAAAATATGTTATGGGAAAAATTGTTTATTTCAAGACCATTTCACAAATGTTGAATAATATTCATAAAATGATATTCATGCAATTTTTTTTGGAAAACCTCTCCTTTTTATCCCTTTTTAAATTTCTAATTAATAAATTACTCTATGAAGTGAATGTGAATATTTTCATTATCGATGCATTGATAGGTTATGAGATACATAAATATAATTATATGATATTCCATCAGCATTTTATTTGAATCCCATAAAAATGGATAGCATAGGTTATACAACAAGAATAAATACTCAAATGGTGAGAAAATAATTTAATCTCACAAACATCATCCGATGTTTATATTAAACAATTCCATATGTGGATAGCCTTTTAAATATGCTAGAAAATAATGATTTAAAAAATTACAATGATGTTCACTAAATTAGCATTACATTGATCCACCATATAACCTAAGGTAAATTTTTGTATTCAAATTCCAAACATGTGATCACCTTGACCGTATATTCTCCTGAAACATGGTAATAACCATAATACCATAATAGTTTTGAAAACATGCATTCTTTTTTATTCACAATATTGATATATGTATACCATTAATACAATAGGTTTTATAAATCTTTTATGATTACATAAGACACTTTTTTAACAAATCCATTATTAGATCTCATGTTATAAATACAATTCCATTTAAATTATCCCTATCATCTTGTTTGTATACATAAAAAATATTATCTCATAATCCTCAGGAACATGCTTATTGTTACATTCCCTTAATGTAACATTTACATCAAATCTATTTTATTATTCATCATAATAATTTAACACATTTTTGAAAATACATAATGAAGAACATATATAAACAATATTTTTATAAATTATGAATCATATAAAATAATATTTTAATTCCAAAACATAAACACATCAATCATCCATGATTATTATTAAACCAATACTTGTGATTTATCAACTAATTCAATAAAACAATATTTCTTAAATATTAAATTTAAATATTGTCTTTGGGTTCATCAACCTCAATCTAATCATGCCTCTTATGTATGATAATATTAATTCTAGAAGAATATATTATACCTTTCACATGACATTTGAAGTCCCTTTAAAGTTACCAGATAAATGAATACTTGTGACCCCTTTTTGGTTAGATTCATGATATTACCACTTATGAAATCAATTTTTATAATAGACATACATTCCAAATCTAAAAAATTCAATGTTAACCCAGAACCTTTTACATTCCACTATTGACTATGACTGGAACAAATATTGTGAGAAACAATTGTCATTACAAAAACACATAATCATGAAACATCAATTATAACATTTCTAAATCATGAATCCTACATCTTAAATATTTGAAAACATATGCCAATAATTAGTTATTCATAGTAATATTTTTATTAAATCTATTTGGTTGGTTCATAATGTGTTTTTAATGTCCCAAATAATATCCCTCATGAGTGTCAACCTTGATGAACAGTGACACCAATTGTTATGAGACATGTTATGCTTGAGTAAGGCCCACTGCACCTTTTCAAATTTGGCAATCCTAGGCACATATATTATGGAACAAACTCCATTAGTATTATCTAGTTATAGATTTATATTTTAGAAACCACATTCTCTATCCTTTACCAAAATTGGACTAAATTTTATATTACATTTCTTTGTCCATATACTTTTCTTTGATGGCATACCATGAAATATCCATAGAAACATCCCCATGAATCTCACTAATGTTTTTTCATCCTAGATTCTATAGGATAAATAATCATTTACTTTGATACCAACTATAGAATCCTAGGATTAACATACATGGATAGTACATCAACTCAAATGAATATTCATTAGATACATTCTAAAGGACTATAGTATATTAGTGTCCTTAAAAACCTGGAATCCATTGTTCTAGTTTGTTGAATGACCATAAAAACATATAATAAAGATCATCACTTTTTTTTCTCCTACATAAATACATTTTTTAAAATATAGGGAAGGGAAAAATAACAATGTGTTCATCTCAAATTCATATTAATGGTAAATAAAGGAAATATGTAGGCATGTCATGAATATGAGGGTATACGAACATAAAAATATCATTTTAAGAACATGCCCTGAAGATCAAATATTTGAAACACAATATACGACATAATGATTTTAATCTCGTATGACATGAATCGTAAGATAATAAAGAACATGATCCATCAGTGAATATAATAGGCATATGACATTGAGATTTTTGAAAACACGTAAATAGAGGAATTAATTTTTCAACCATGTTAAAAAAGACCTTCAAAACTAGTTAGTATTGGGATAATCACCCACCTACCTAAATTGGTAGTTGGATAACAGCCCATGTACCCTCTTATTTTAGATCTTCGACTACATCTTATGTAACCACTTACTTTTAGGCTTGGGCTACAACCCCAGTACAATTTTTTTTCTGTAATGGGATAAAACCTGTATACCTTACTATTAAATCATGGACTATAACATATGCACCATTTAATAGAATATACCATTTATCATTACCAAATGTATCGGTGGAAGATATAAGTCCTACACGTGACATAATAAAATAAAAAATACATGTGCTACATGATAATAATACTTGCATCATTTCATGACCCAAAAAAATATATGGGATTGATAAACATAAAAACATAAAAAAATAAATGTAATTTGTAACATAATAATTTCATCATATCTTTATCTTTGGAAAATTGATAGGTCTCATAATCCTTTAATAAATTAATTGCCCGTAAAAAAGTGGGTTTCATGAGCATATAACCCATAGTAGTGAAATGGTTTGCATAAACATAATTCCAAAAAAACATAACCCATTCACAAAATAATAAAAATGATCTTATTGGATTATATCCCAATAATAAATAAACATTAACACCCCATGATTTCATAGTACATTATTTTTCAGAGTAATATAATAACATGCACTACACGCAACACTGAGTTCAAGCGCACCATGACTTACCAAACTAGCTGTTCAAAAGAGGTTATGAATAGTATTACCTAAATTTCAAAAATTATATAATCCTTATATTTTTCTAATCCATATTATGAGTTTCTTAGACATAGGGAAAAAAATTCATTTTTTTCAGATAAAAGAAGTATTTTTATAAAAAATGCAATTTTACCGACTTTTAATGGTGATCACTTTTTAAATCCAATATTTGAAACTTTTATATATTCAATTTGACAAAATAAAATTCTTATTTATAATTGGGACATAATAATTTAGTTTCAATAAATTTGTGGTGTTTTTCTGATACCTCTTAAATTTGGATGAATAGTGAAAAATACTATATTTAAACTAATTTTTTTAATCAAAATAATTTGTCATGTTAAATTATAAATTTTAATTGTTTGGAGGTATAATTAGATTAGATTTTTAAAATTTAAACCAATTTTATTCATTAGAAATAATTTCACTTTGAAATTGAACATAAAAAAGTATTAATCTTTTGTTAGTTATTATTTCTTAAAGACACGCTTTTTTATTTTGAAAACTAGAATTAATTTTAAATTAATTAATGAAACTTTAATGTTTTGAATTTGTTAAAATAGACTTAATTTTTCAGTTCAGAATATCAAAATTATCTTAGGGTGAAATTTTTGTATTTTTCCAAAAACATTCAATTTTTGATGTATAGTGAAAAACACGGAGTTATTTGTTAAAGGAAACTTTTTATTTAAATAATTATTTATTTTATATAAATTTATTTTAGGTCAAAATAGATAAAAAATACCTATATAATTTCAATATAATTAATTGGATTCATTTTATAATATGTTTAGATACATAAAAATTTTATTGAACTTTTTACCATCTTTTACCCACCTCCTAGTAGAATTTTAAAATTTTCATAAAACAAAATTTTACCATTTCTATGAGTTGAATTACAAAAATCAAACAGACTCGGTTAACCTCAGTAAGAAAAATTTAGTTCAATAAGATGAAAATGATATTTTGTAAATAGTAACATTTGACTTTTATTTACCATGGTTAAAGGTAAATAGGGTAATTCAAGGTAAAAAGAAAATTATAATAATACAAAATTACCTTAACACTTGTCCTATCCTTATTTGACGAGTCATGGCCGACCATGGGAATATTTGGGTCGATTTTGGTACCTCATGAAGCCACTTATGAATGAAGATGACAATTTATATTAATTTACATAAAGTAAATGAAAAAATGACAAAAACAATATATCTTTTAGTAAATAAATTTTTACAAGGGGTTATATAAGTCATACTTTGAACAATAAATATTCATTGGAAAGATAATATGATTTCCTACATTATGGTACTTTTTCTATAATTTTCAGACATGAAATAAGTTAAATTATTTATGTCCTAATAATGATGAAAAATTTACCTCATTAATAAATGATTTAAATAAATAAGATTTTTAATATTAAAACTATATTCAAAACCTATCCAATTCTTATTGGATGATTTTATTTCGACCATGAGTCATCTTATATTCGACTTTAATTAGTTTTGGACCATTAGAAATTGAATATCACTATATAATAAAATAATATTTTTCACACATTACTAAAGATCCAATCCTCCCCCTTATAAACTGACACCACTTATAAACCATTTCACACTTATCATAGGCATAAGTCAATTCAAAAAGTACTTTTGGTTAAAACCAATGGAAGTTTCCCAAATTAACGGTAATGGTTTCTCTTAAATTATTTTCTTTTATTTTGTTTTATTTTACTTCTCCAACCCCCTAAAATATTTTTATTCCTTTCTTTTATGACAACACCAGTATCCTCAGTATACTAGGATGTTGTTATGAGAAGGATAAAAACTACACTTACACAGACCTCCATCTAATGGGTGAAGAACACAATATTTCTGTGGTTGGAAAACTAACACATCACGAAACGATGATTGTTCGATTATCTCCTACCGCCCCTCATGGTGGCCATTAAGATGGAACTGTATTAATATATGATATATATATATATATATATTGTGTTTTTGTTTTATTTGTGAATCTTTACTTTCCATTTGTATGGACATGAATGTTTTGAAATGACAATTCTTTTTAAAATGCTTCAATGTGGTATGGGACACATTGATTCAAAAATCCCTTTTTAATGAATACCTTTATAAATTGTGATAATTTTATACGAATTCATGAAAAAGGGATATTTCATTCAAAGCATTTTACTGATCATTTTCATCTATGTCAACATCATTTAGTGGATTTTAAACTTTTTTGAAGTTGACTTATTATGATAAAAATCTTCCATATTGTATTAAATGTTTTGTGATATGTTTGATAGTGGATGTGTTATTTTTATACCATTCATGGTTTATGGATAAAGTATTGACATTTTGTATGCTAGTTTTAATACGAATGTTTATGTTACATTTCAACCTTTTCTTCTGATGAATGTATTTGACTAGTATGTTCTGGGTTGGGGACTCGTAAAAGTAAGCCCACTAGGTTGGGGTTCGATTTCAACCAATCCCCCAGGTTGGAGTCCGGTGAAAGAGGCTCTCCGGGTTGGAGTCCGGTTATAGAGGCTCCCCATGATGGAGTCCAGTTACAGAGGCTCTCTGGGTTTGGGTCCAGTTACAGTTAGCCCATATGTCCTATCACGAGGCCTTGACACAGAAATTAATGTCTGGTATTATACATTCCCTCATTATGAAATTAGTCATTACATGTGATTATTCAACTTGTATAATATCCATGTGCGCGTTTATATAGTAATGTTTGATTTATTTTTGGGATATTATGTTCATGTTTATATTTAAAATTCGGTTGTTTTATTAAACATCTTGCCTTAAAGGTTTATAGCTTCTACGAAATTATTTACCCTTACTGAGCATCTAAGCTCACCCATTTCTTATGTTTTATTTTCCAAGGATATAAATAATTTAGCTATGAATGACTTGCAAGCATTATCTATGAGGCTTAGACGTTTATAATGGAATAAATTTATATTGTTTTTAATTTCATGTTGTAATGTTGAACATCATGTTTGTGATCTATTTTTCAAAACTTCTAAATAGATCAATCCATTGGGACTTGATTCCTTGGAATAATTCCAATGTTATGTAATGAGGCACCGATTGAAGGTAACAGGGGTTGGGGAACTATAGTTTGTATTAGAGGAAGTTTAGAAATAACCTTGGAAAATAGATTTAAATAAATTCTGATTAGAGAAAATTTCCCAAAGATATACTTTTAGGATTAGGATAGAATAACTTCCTTTAATTTTGGTAATGTATAGATATTTTGAGTTTTCCAAACAAATACATCCCTGTCTAGATTCGAGTAGGTAGAGGAGGCTCTGGTACTGATGAACCTATAGGTAAAACCAGAAAACACCATTTTGAGCTAGACTTGAACAGGAACTGGTGCACGACAATGGGCCTTTCTGCACTCTTGGATATGACACTCCTAGGGCATATGCTTAGGATAATTCTCATTTTCATTACAAATAATTGTGAAGGATTTACGAGTATATACCTCCTCAAAGAAAATATTTTAATGATTATGGATTTTATCCATAAACCGTTCAATTTAGGTGAGGTATTTTACATGTTTGTAATTATTTTTTACAATTCATAAACTAATCTAGTGTTTTCCATTGTATGTAAATGGTGCCCAGTATAAGGAATGTGAACTCTAGAAATACGTATAATCCAAATAGTAAGAAAGATCATATCATTCATAGAATTAATGCAACATTTAGAAGGGAAATAGTTTCCCATGTATTCTCGACATATGAAGAAATAGTAACGTGTGTTAATAAGATAAGAAATGAATTATCTATGTCCGATGGATTTTAAGGAAGGCAAGAGAAGAATAGGATTGAAGAGAGAAATAATGATTGAGGGAGGAGGGAAAAGAAGGATTTTCCCATATGTGATGTCTGTGGAAAGAATCACCTTGGTAAAAGATTGAAGGGAATGGGAGTTTGTTATAAGTGTGGTGAAAAAGGACCACAACTACATGATTGTAAGGGTAAGAAAAATGTTCAAAATGTACAATGCTTCATCTGAAAGGAGTTGGGACACTACACAAATTAATGTCCAAATCGTCAGAGTATACCCCAAATGATGCTATTGGATAATAAAAATGTTATGATACTACTGAAGATAAGAAGAATGATTAGATTTCTTATGTTGGTATTAATATATTGTGTCATTTGAGTAATGTATAAATGATGAAAATTTTATAAGAAATATAGATTATATAAGGATTGTACTGTAGTACGATTTCATTAAGGACTTGAGATTGTGTGGAACCAAGAAAAGTGACTCAATAGCAAGATTAATTTTTGGAAAATATATGGTTGAGAGAAAGATAACCAATAATATTGTTCTGATACTAAGGTAGTGATTTGGGAATAATACATGATTGATTTGGATAAATTATATTGGATATTATTGATTACCTTGAAAATGATTAATGATTTGTATATTCCATCATTGTTGTAGTTTACATCATTTTTTGATATAAGGATTATATCTAGTATTTTATAAGGAATACGGGAGCATGAATGTAATAAATAATGTTTTATGGTATTTTAGGATGTTGTAGTGTTTTAAAAGAATTCATGATGAAGGTGTTCACATGTAATTATATTGAAAAAAGGTTCATCATTGTGTTTACCTTCCTTATAAATTTTGTACTGTGAGTTTGGAAAAGATTATTTTGGATAATTTTAATTTGAGATTATTTTTGGATTGCCATAAAAAGGAAGACCCGGAGGTTGAGCGGCAACCTGTCGCGTCCAGCAAGGCCGCGAGACTTGAACCCACAACCGAAGGGTGACAATGGTGTGTCACATACCACTGGCCCATGTAATGTCCTAGATTGGATAATTTAGTTTTTCAAATGGTATGGTAGATGAATTATAAATTCATTTATTTGCAACCCCATAAAAATATGATAAATATAATATTTTTTATGTTATATTATATTTTAGTGTGGTAGAGGAGTTTGGGGTAGAAATTAGTTAAAGGAAGTAAATATACTTGTCATGTATATATTTTTTTCTTCTCTCATTTCTTGAAGAAATTTATTCTTAAATTTTAGGTAAGGGGTATGAAAACTAAAAATGTGTTATCCTAATAACTTATGTTTTGTTGAACTGATAATATTTTAAATCATCATAGATTAATGGATTTGAGGCCCCCAATTCTACAATTGTTTATGATTTATGACCTCTATCTCTCCCTATAAATATTTACATTTTTACTCCAATTATTTGTCTATAATTGACACCAATGTTCTCATAATCGAGATCATAATTTTGCGTTGACCTTTTTATTCCCCTTTTGTTTTTATAAAGACTAAATTTTATTAACCCAATTTTCGATGTGGGATTTCCCACAAAGGTATTTTTTATTTTGAACCATTTATTTTTGAAGGAAAATTTCAAATTGTGAGGATTCAATTTATAGAAGGAGGGAAGAACTTAACACACAAAGATTTCATAGTATGTTATTTTTCAGAGTAATTCAACAACTTTAACTACACAAAACACTAGGTTCAAGTGCCCCACGACTTACCAAACTAGTAGTTCAAAAGAGTTTATGAATAGTATTAACTAAAATTTGACCTGTATATAATACTTATAATTTTAGAATCCATATAATGAGTTTCGTAGACATAATGAAAAATCAAATTCATTTTATCTGAGAGTAGAAGTATTTTTAATGAATATGCTATTTTACCGCTTTTTTAATGGAGATCCATTTTTAAATATAATATTTAAAACTTTTATATATTCAATTAGAAAAAATAAAATTGTTATTTAGAATTTGGACATAAGAATTTAGTTTCAACAAATATTTCCTGTTTTTCTGATAACGTTTATATTTGGGTGGGTAGTGAATAATACTATATTTTAACTGAAAACAACATTTTTAATCAAAATAATTTGTATTATAAAATTATAAATTTTAATGGTTTATAAGTATAAATATATTATATTTTAACCATTGAATCCAATTTTATTCATTGGAAATAATTTCACTTTGAAATTGAACACAAAAAAGTATCAATATTTTTTTAGTTATTATTTCTTAAAAACACGCTTTTTTGGTTTTGACAACAGGAATTAATTTTAATTTAATAAATTCAACATCTATCTTTTGAATTTGGTAAAATAGAATTTATTTTTGAATTCATAATATCAGAATTATCTTAGAGTGCAACTTTGGTATTTTTCTGAAAACATTCAATTTTTTGATGTATAGTGAAAAAGACTAACTTATTGGTTAAAACTGAATTTTTATTTAAATAATTATTAATTTTATTTAAATTTATTTTTGGTTAAAATAGATAAATAATACCTATATAAGTTCAATATAATTCCTTGGAGTAATTTTATAATATTTTTAGATATTTAAAAATTTTATTGAACTTTTTACTGTCTTTTACCCAACTCATAGTAGAATTTGAAAATTTGTATAAAACATAATTTGACTATTTCTTTATGTTCATTTTCAAAAATCATAGAGACATAGTTAACCTCAATAAATAAAATTTCATTCAATAAGATGAAAATAATTTTTGTTTAATAGTAACTTTTGACCTTTATTTACCTTATTTAAAGGTAAATATGGTAATTCAAGGTGAAAAAGAAAATTATAATAATAAACAATTACTTCAACACTTGTCCTAACCTTATTGGATGATCCATGGCCATCCATTGGAATCCTTGGTAAATTTCAGGACCCCATGAAGCCACTTATGAATGATAATGACACTTTATTATAGTTAACTTAAAGTATAAGAAAAAATGACATAAACATATATATTTTCGTAAATCAATTTTTATATGGGGTTATATAAGTCGTATTTTAGACTATAAATATTCATTGGAATGATAAAAATATTTCCTACATTATGGTTTTTTTAATAATTTTTAGACATCAAATAAATTTAATTATTTATGACACAATAATGACGTAGTATTTACCTCCTTCATAAATGATTTAAATAAATAAGATTATTAATATTAAAACTATATACAAAACATGTCCAATTAGTATTGGATTATTTTATTTCTATCATGAGTCATCAAATTTTCAACTTTAATTAGTTTGTGACCATTAGAAACCGAATACCAATATATAATAAAATAATATTTTCACACTTTCCTAAAGAGCCACCTCCTCCACCTTATAAAAGGACAACACTTCTAACCCATTACACACACCTATCATGCCCCTTGGCTCATCCAAACCCTGCCCAAATAAGATCTCAAGGTACCTATATTACAACTAGAATCTATACATTAGACAGAAGTCACTTTAAAAAGTCCTTTTGGTTCAAACCAGAGGATGTTACCCAAATTAAATGTAATAGTTTCTCTTAAATTATTTTGTTTATTTTATTTTATTTTACTTCCCCAACCCCACTAAAATATTTTTATTCATTTATTTTTTGACAAAAACACTATAATTAATATACTATCTGGTTCTTATGAGAATTATTCAAACTATACTTACACACACCTCTATCTAATGGGTGAAGAACATAATGTTTCTGCGGTTGGAAAACTAAAGCCTCACGAAATGATGACTGTTCGATTATCTCCTACCACCTCTCATGGTGGAAATTAAGATGTAACTGTATGTATATATGATATATATATTGTGTTTATGTTTTCTTTGTGCCTTTGTATTTTCCATTTATATCATACCTTTATGGTTTCCATTATGGGTAAAACACGATAATTTCATTTGTGGAAGTGCGGACTACCGCCCCCTCAAAGTGATAAGACTCATTAAGGACTTATGTGGGATGTATAAATTATGGAGTTTATGATATTATATATTATATTATATTGGAATTATAATATACCTATGTATTATTATTATTTTTAATTCCATTAAAATACAAAATAGAAATGAATGAAGCATTCATGCGTACGTACGGCTTACCATCTCCATGAACGGTGCATTACATTTCTTATCTACAAATGTTATGTAATTTTATAAATAAATATATATAATGGACATATATGATATATATGAAATCTAAATGAGTAATATCATTCTATAGATAATGGAATTTTGACCACATGGACAATTTATAAATATATATATATAGGTACTGACACGAGGCCTTGACACAGAAATTAATGTATGCTACTATACATTCCCTCATTATGAAATTAGTTATTACCCAAGATTATTAGACTAGTAGAATATTAATATTCATTTTTTATATAGTAATTTTTTATTTTTTTGCTATATTATGTTCATGTTTATGTTTAAAAGGCTGTTATTTTATTACACATATTTCCTTAAAAGTTTATAACTTCTGCTAAATTATTTACCCTTACTATGCATCTAAGATCACCCCTTTTTTATGTTTTACTTTCCCATGATATGAAGAAGCTGGTTATGAGTGACTTGTAGGCATAATCTTGGAGGCTTGGACGTTTCTAATGGAATAAATTACTATTGTTTTTCTTTTCAGGTTGTAAAGTTGAATTTCATGTGTGTAATCTATTTTGCAAGACTGCTAAACTGATCAGTCCTTTGGGACCTGATTCTTTGAAATCATCCCAATGTTATTTAATAAGGCACCGAATCCAGATAACTGGGTTTGGGGTGTTACATAAACCATGAAATATTTTTTCAACTTATATGGATGAGTATTTTAATATAGCAGGTAACACCTATTAAGGAAACAATCCTTTTATTTAAATTAATTTCTATAAAACAGTTTCAAAATAAATTTCATATAACGAATATATTAGAATTTTATTTAAAATAGCTCATGGGTAGAATATTTTTAGTATTATTAAAACATAAAATATTTTTAAAATAACATTCCTTGAATATAACCTTGAAAAAGTATAAAGAATCTTGAAAACATTGTGGAAACCTATTTCCTTGATAAGATATAAAATATGATTTAAAAAAATCTTAAAATTATTTTATTTTTATATTAATTGAAAATATATAAAGAAACATTAATATCATTTAAATCCTTTAATTTTAACAAATATATTTTAAAGCATATCATGGAATCTTTGAAGATCATTTAAAATACATTTTGAATATAAATTTGGTCTGAATTTTTTTTTTAATTGTAATTTAAAAATATTATATAATATTTGGAAACTATTTGAATTAATAAATAACGTTATAAAATAATAATGGAAGCCAGAATGAAATGACAGTCATGATGAGTGGTAATTTTTAACACACTAAACATTCCCTTTTCACCATAAAATATTGTAAAAGGTCCTTGACTGGAGAAAAACAAGATGACTCATTTTAAATTATATTTTTTAAGAAGTAAAACATTGTTAAAAAATTATTATAAACAACATAGGATAATAGTAAAATAATTTGGAAATTTTTCTACAAAATAGTAATGGTAAGGAACATATATTTTCGTTTTAAAGGAGTAATGAAGTTGATCTTTCAGAAAAATATCATCTTAATCATTGTAAGTACCAAAGGGTTAAAAAATGTTATAATAAAATTATTTATCATAGATAACAAGATTCTAATAAAACACATGGTTTTTCTCGAGATATGGATAATAATATTTCGTCAATGTAATCGGAATCATAAACAATATTTATTAAGACGAGATTGTAGGTATAAAATTTCACCACTTTGGTAAAATAGAATCATAATTCTTATAAAGGAATAAAATTAAAATAATACTAAAATATCCTGGGTACATGTAGGTTCATTATATTATGTGTATATGGGTTATATATGCACCCTAGAGATAAATTTTCGTGAATAACATGGCCTGTATATCAATGAAAAAAATCAATACAAAATAAAATCACTGATTTGGTAAAATTTTAAATATAATCCCCATGAATGAATAACTAATATTATGGATATTTAAATAACCCTAAATTTAGTTATTTTAATCATTTAATACCTTCATGGTAGTATATTCACCATCGATAAAAAATAGTTGATGAACCTGGCTAGTGTCTCATGGAAAATTAACGTGAGATGAGAAAACACTTACCACTCTTATAAAATCAAAATAGTTATCCCCATGTAATAATAACAATAATTAAAAATTTCATATAATTAAATAAATTATATTTGTGATAAAAATTTCATAGGTCTATATATACACAACACAATAGAGGACAGTCTACAATATGGCTTGTATATTATTGAAATGAAAGTGAGACAAAACTCCCTTACCATAAGTATTAACATTCGTTGAACTCATTAGACACTTCGGGATTATAAATATATTTTACTGTAGATCAAAAATAGAACAATATAATTATACATAGTACTTTATTTTGTTTTTTATGACATTATATTAAACTTTTATTAACAAATCCATGTTAAGGTTATGTTTTGAGTAATATACTCTTTATTTTATAGATGTGGTGACTTATTATTCTTCCTACTCTTACATAGATCATGACTTACTTATATATATAATGTAAAAAATTATATTAATATAATATATATTTATTATATATCTATTCATTATAATCTATTAAATATATAATAATGTAAAATTTTATAAAAATATAATATATATTTATTATATAATTATTCATTATAATAAATTAAATATATAATAATGTAATTGAGTACCCCATTCATTGGGATGATAGGTAGCATTACACTTTAATACTATTTCCATTTTATGTCCATATTAAAGGAAATAAATTAAATGAAATATATATATATATATATATATCATTATAAATGAATTATTATTTTATATATGTCATATATGTTCACTAAACACATCCTTAATACATTCCACATTGAATGTGAATGAATCATATCGTTTCAAGGAGGTGGTAGACCACACATCCTCAATGGGAATAATCATATTTACACAAAATGGAATCCAAGAATGTGTGTGTTATATAAAAATTATTTCACCATAAATATACCATAAATACCATATAAAAACTTATTTTACATAATAATTACCTACCATGGGTGGATCTAATGTTAAAACATACATCATCATTTCGTGAGGCAGTAGTTCACCGTAGACCAGAATGTTATGTTTGTTACCAATTAGCTGGAAGTTTTTGTAATAGTAGGTCAATAAATTAGAATAAAAATATTTTATTATATTCAGGATACTGATTTTATAATATAACATGGGATTAATAAAATTTTATGGTTGTATAATGAGAATAAAACTTTGGAGATTTAGGAAGGTTGTTGCCACTTTTTTGGGTAACTTCAATTGTTTTCCACCAAAGATAATCCTTGGATTGATTTCTTCTGAATGGTAAGATTATAATAATAGTTTAGGAATTTTGGGATCTTTGTTTGGAATAATTTTGGTGATAAATGGGCTTGATATTTGTGAATAATGGGGATGTGTGAGTGCCTTTTTATAGCGGAGGAGTGGCATTCTATTATATTTTGGAAAACATAATTATAACCACATTTTAATAATACAATGTGGCTCTAATAATAGAAAATGTTATATTAAATGAATTTTGGAGAATATATATGACTATAAAATTTATTTTGGTCAAGTAAATAGGTTATTTTTTTCCTTTAATTTTAATGTTAGGTACCATAATAATCTTTTTTTTTCACATAGTCATTGTATAAAATTTTTATTACATTGAATAATAAATGTTTTCAAAATGAAATTTCACATAATTACAATCATTAAATATTTTATTAATTGAAAATATGGAAGCCAATTTCTAAAATTCCTATTAAATATGTAGTATATTGTAATTAAAAAAAACCTGAAGGCTGGGTGAGTGTGCCGATTTGTAAAGTAAAATGATCAAATGTATGGTAACATTTAAAATCTAATTTCAATGTTAAGTAGATAAAAATTAGATAAATTGTATTAATTTATTTAAAATATATATAATTAGGTTTTTAAATGAATAATAAATATAATTTATCATTAGAAATAAATTAAACAAAAAATTATTTTTAAAATAAAATTCACTAAAATTCACTTTTCATCAGAAAATTGAACATCATAGAAAAATACCAAAGAAATAAACTTGGACTAATTTTTTTGTTCCTATTTGGAAAATTAAGTTTAATTGTTTATAAATTTTTTAAAAAAGTTTCACAATTTAGATTTAAAATCGGTTCACCATTAAAAGGCTGTGATACCACTTTTATAAAATTATTGGGTTTTATTGGAATATTGGTTTTATTCATATCTTATACATATAAAATATATTTTTTGAATATTAAAATTATTTTATTGAAAATATAAAATATAATTTTATTTAATATAAATCATTAATAGATATTAATTTAATTTACTATGAAATAAATTCTTTGTGAGCATTTAAGTAGTTTTCATAAAATAATACCACTAAATTGAATTTGTCTTATATTCATTTCATATTAATTAGTAACCAAGGAATTAAACCATATATTTTCGTAATGTAATTAATATTATTAATACGATCTAACTTTATGGATAAGTTATATAATATTATATTAAATAATACTATTTATTTAATGTATAATTATTTTGTAATACATATTCTTTCATGTTATGAAACCCATTGTAAAATGTCTATCCTTCACGTACAGTAAAATAAACACAGTTTTTCTTATAGAGAATGAAATATTTATTTCCTGTGTAGTGTGAAATTATCTTTCTATTATGTATAATTCATGGAATACATTGTACAATAAAACAATATACTATTGCATGAAATAGAAAAGATCAAAAACATTAAAATAATATGAAAAAAATATTTTACAAAATATTTGGGTGTTACACATGGAACATAATAAATAATAATTTCCATCATTTTTTAGTTATTATTATCAAAGATATTTCTTTTATGACAAAAATCGATGGATGCATTTCATTCTAATATTATTAAGTTAGTAATTTAACTTTTTTATATTGATTATTATTTATCTAGATATTTTAAATGGAATGTGTGTTTTGTTATTTACCATTCAATATTCTTTAAGAAGTCCCTATTATTGATTACAAAAAATGTGTATTTAGTTATTTACTTTTCCATAGTGTTTGGATGCTCGAACATATTGGTTACTTGTCATTTGTGTTATGTTATTTTCATTTTTATATTGTTTACTCTCTCCCTCTTATTGATTACGTGGAATGTTTATTCAGTTAATTTCCTTTCAAAATTGAATATTTATATTGATTCAATATTTTTTATCCTATAAATATCCCTTAAATATCATTTTATATCATCCTTGTTTTGTTTTATTTCCCTCGAATCTAATAAGTATAATAATAAAAATAATCAATGATATGGTAGATTTAAATAAGTTATCCTCAGATGAAAAATATTATATTGTAATATGGGAATTTATTTGTAATAAAAGATTCATGTTTGTATCTATTTTACCTGTACTACTAAAATCTTCAGTCCATCGAGCTATGATTTCTTATAATCATGAAAATGTAATTCTAGTGGACACTAGCTCTGATCTTTCTAGGGTTGGGGAGTTATTACTTCTAATTGATTTTAATGTGATATATCCTACTTTAGAAGAAATGTAAATTAATTATTATTTTATAATAATCATTTACACGCTAATGAAATCATATATGACCACTTTATAACATTACAACCACCATTTATTAAAAATTCCTAATTAAAATTAAGTTTTCTATGTTTTAATCATTTGTTTGTTAATTAAAATTTCATTTTGGAAATTTCTATCCATATACATTGATGATGGAACCATCATCTTAATAATTATATCCATGCTATTAGAATTATATAAATTCAATATATATTTATAGAGATTTTTTGTCATCAATAAATGATTGATATATAAATATTAATTTCAAAACTCATGGAGAGAGAAGGAATTATATATTCATGAATTGTTATTGTATTTTTCAATGGATGGAATGAAATAAATATACATCAAAACTGAACATTAAAGAATCAATTTCATCTTATATGTCATGCATATTTGTTAAATCATACTTTATTACTGTCATTGTAATATCATTATTGAAAAAAATCATCACATCGTAGAGGTGGAAGTCCACGCATACATATAAGTTACATTATCATTTTTCAATAGATTGAAATGTAAGAAGGTATATGTAAATTTATAATTCCCAAAAAATAATTATGTCATATATATCATTTATATATTTTAAACCCATCATAATATCTATCCATGATTAATAGTGATCAAAAAATAATTGTATCCCAACATAGAGATAATAAATTGTATGTACGAACAAGCAATACTTTCACAAAACATATAATAAAAATGGGATTGAATAATGGTGGTCCCATATCCATACAAACATTTTCCTATAATGAGGGTACATAATTTTTTTTAAAGAAAAAATAGATATACTAAATGAAGAAGACGAACTATATTGAAATATATATGGTAATATGCTTAAATATTCCTCATTATACCTCATTTATATCACCTCTTAATGGCCTTGGGAAATTTATTTGATAAGACCAGAACCCATACCTCATGTCTAGGGATGTGTAAAAGATAATGTTTTAGGATTTTTTCATTATACAAGGCCCAATTGGTTTTAAATAATAGAAATAATTGATTCCCATTTATAAGTTAGTGCTTGGAAACTATTAGAATTTCATAATAATTTAAATATAGTAATTATATAATACAAGAATTTTATTCAAAATGGATTGGGAATCTATTAAAATATATTATTTTATAGAAATATCCTAATAAAATTAATCTTAGTTAGGAATATTGTTACTTCTTAATCCATGGGGGCACACCTAGTCAGGGATATTGTGGGTGTGATAACCACTTGATCTCCTAAAATATTCCATTGGATAGTGAAAAGCATTGAGTATTTATTAAAAAAATATGAGAAGGCCTATCAAAAGTACATGTATGCATGAATAATATGATCAATGAAACAATGTAGAGGTTTTATGTAACACCCCGAGCTTCCATGATACGCTTCTCATTTAATAATGCAATAGCTTGCATGGTATGCAAGTTCGAGTTCTAACACACCGCGACTAATTAAAGTAGCCGTTATGAATAGTAATAACCACTTTTTAAAATTATATAAATTTTATATTTCAAAATGGACTTCATTTTTGTATTCATAATATCAAAATTATCCTAAGTTTAATTTTTTGTAACTTTCTGAGAACTTCCAATTTTTTATGAATAGTGATAAATACTTAAAACAACTTTTTAAATCAAAATAATTTATTGTGATAAATTATACTATTTAGTGGTTTTAAATTATAATTAGAATATATTTTTACAATTTTATCCAATGGTGGTCATTAGGATTAATTTAACATAGAAATTGGACATAAACAATTGCCAATCTTTTGATATAAATTGTTTCTTAAAAACACGCTATTTGTTGTGACAGTGGGAATTGATTATAAAATTAATTAATGAAACTTATATGTTTGGAATTTTGTAAAATAGAAATCATTTTTGAATTCGGAATATCAATTATAGCTCAGGGTGAAATTTTGGCATTGTTCTGAAAAACTTCAATTTTTGATGAATAGTGAAACCACTAAGTGGAAGTCAAATAACTGATTTTTCGTTTAAATGAAATATTACCACTTCTGTGATTTGATTTTAAAAAATCCGAAATACATGGTTGTCATTAAGAAGTAAAATGTGGTTCAATGAGATTAAAATAATTTTTTGGTGAATAGTAACTTTTAAGTTCTTAATCGTGATTAGAGGTAATTAGTGTAGTTTAAGGTAAAAACAATGTTTTAATAACATGAGATGAGCATGACACTTGTCCTACTCCTATTGGATGAGTCATGGACGACGAAGACAATCCATGGGTCAACTTGGGGACCCCATGGAGCCACTTTATTTGGAAAATGACATAAATACCTTTTATTTAATGTTAAAGTAAAAAAATGACACAAACATGAAATGTTTTACTAAAACAATTTTTACATGGGGTTATACAAGTCATATTTTTGACTATAAATAGTAATTGGAAATCTAAAAAGATTTAATTCATCATAGTATTTTTTTATATAATTTTTAGACATTAAATAAATTATATTATTTATGACATCATTATGATGCAGCGACGACCTCATTATTTAACGATTTTAATAAAATGAAAAGATAATGTACAATCCAAGGCTTACACTTGTCCAAAGACTATTATATGGGTAGATTTAGAACCCTTATCTCCTTAGCCACGAATTATATAAGTGTGGGAC
Organism: Viscum album; assembly: GCA_963277665.1. Taxonomy (NCBI): domain Eukaryota; kingdom Viridiplantae; phylum Streptophyta; class Magnoliopsida; order Santalales; family Viscaceae; genus Viscum; species Viscum album. Next base: position 1,763,560,028 of record OY728121.1, on the reverse strand, counting down.
CTTTAGAATCTGAAAATCATTGTATAATAATGTATCATTTCAATCTTTCCAAAAGAGCCCCTCCTCTCCACTTATAAAAGGCCCCCACCTCTCCCACCTCATTTACACTTTCAAGGCACTTGGCTCGGCCAACCTCTTCCCAAATGCTCTCCCAACTTCCCCCTCGTACTCCTAAAAGCCTCACTTTGGGCAGAACGCTTCCCAAGGAAGCCTTTGTCTCAAATCAAAAAGAGTTACCCGATTTTGAGTAGTTTAAAGAATGATCGAGTCAGGACAAGACACAAGGTAAGGGAATTTCTTAACCCAACTTCCATTATTTGGGTTAATATCCTACTTTCAAATTATGTCATGATATTATTATGTCCTATTTTGTGTATTTACTTTCTATATGTGTACCTATAGTGAATACACATAATAGATCTCTTTTATTTTAAAAATGCTCTTTTTAAGGACGTCGTCTCAATCTCCTTTCATTGAGGAATATTTGGTTTTATACACAACTTTCTTTTATACGGTGTATAAACCCCTTTGACTTTTACGTTTATTCAAAAGGAATCATTTTTTTATACGAATAGTTTTACTAAACGACAAAAAGGGAATGTTTTTCTTTCCGTACATATGCGGCGACAACGACTTCTCCACCGCCGTGACCATTATTCGAGTTTCGGCTTCCTCTAAAAGCCATACTTTTTTTAAAAATAAAAATAAATACCATGTTTTACTTTTCTTTTATTTTGGTATTTAAAATGGTTTTGAAAGCGTTTTTATTATATCAATGTGTTGTATTGATATCTTGTGATTGAAATGTAGAAATGTTATGTTTCCTTTATGCATGTTTTATGTGATACGAATATGTTATGGTTTATGATATGTTTAAACCTATTCATATGAAGAATGTATTGGACTTAATAAGTGACAGTTGGAGCCCGCTATAGCTCCTCAATGCATCGGTAGGTCTCATGAGACAACTAGACGTGGAATTGGCCGAGGCCCTTTCCCAATTTGATTTATGGTTTTGGCCGAGGCCTTGATCATTTTAGACATCTTGGCCGAGGCCTTGAAAAAATGTTTCAGAATGTCTGGCATTATACATTCCCTCATTATGAAAGTGGTTATAGATATTGCATGTGGTTATTCGAATAGTAGAATATCTATGTGAATAAGTAAATGGCATTATGTCATTTAACTTTTTCCATATTATGTTGAAGTTCATGTTTAAAAGGGTTTTGTTTTAGTTATACATTGCCTTAAAGATAATGTTTATTTATGAAAGCTTCCGCAATATTGTTATCCTTACTGAGAATTTGAGCTCACCCCTTTCAATTTTTTAATATTTTCCAGGATGTGAAGAAGTATTTTATGAATGACCTGCAGGGATAGTCAGAAGAGGATATGAGTGTGGACTATGGAGAATTTTTTTTATTGTATTTTTTCACTTTATGATGTAATGTAACGTTTATGAATGTATCTAGTGTTTCCAAGGCTACTAAACTAATCGGTCATTCGAGACTTGATCTTTTGTGATCATGCCAATGTTACGAAGAAATGCACCGACTCTGGGTAGCTGGGGTTGGGGCGTTACAGTTGGTATCAGAGGCAGTTTAGTACTAACCTTGGAAGCTAGATTTAGATAAACTCTTATTAGAGCACATAGCCCGAAGATAGACTTTGAGGATTAGTATAGAAGAACTTCCTGGAATTTTGGTATTGTGGAGATGTTGTAAGTTTTCCAAGCAATACATCCCCGTCTGGATACGAGCAGGTAGAGGCGGCTCTGGCACAGATGTACCTAGGGGTAAAACCCGAAAACACCGCTTTGAGCTAGACTCGAACGGGAACTGGTGCACGACAACGGGCCTTGCTGTACTCTTGGTTACGACACTCCTGGGGGATATGCTTAGGATAATTCTCATTTTCTTTACAAACCACTATGAAGGGTTATGAGTATATACTTACTCAAAGAAAACATTTTTATGGATTATTTCCATAAATAGTTCAATTTATGTGAAGTATTTTATAAGTATGGAATTATGTATTTTGATTCATAAACTAATCTAGTTTATGCCATTGTATAGAAATGGCGCCCAGTAGAAGGAATGTGAACTCCATCAATACTTATGATCCAAAGAGTAAGAAGGATTATATCATTCATGGTATTAAGCCAACATTTAGAAGGGAAATATTCTCCCATGTGTTATCAACATATGACGAAATAGTATCATGTGTAAATAAGATAAGTAGAGAATTATCTGAGTCTTATGGATTTGAAGGGATGAAAGAGAAGAAAAGGATGGAAGAGAGAATGATGGAAAAAGGGACGAGGGAAAAGAAGAATTTTCCAATATGTGATAACTGTGGGAAGAAACACCTTGGAATTTTACTAAAGGGAATGGGAGTTTTTTATAAGTGTGGAGAAAAAGGACACCAAGTGCGTGACTGCAAGAGTAAGAAAAAGGTTTCAAATGTACAATGCTTCATCTTCAAGGAGTGGGGACACTACACAAACCAATGTTCAAATCATCAGAGTATGCCCCAAATGATGTTATTGGATAATAATCAAGTTATGATACTACCACAGATGTGGAGGAATGATTAGAGTTCTTATGTTGTTATTAAAGAATTTTGTAATTTGAGTGTTGTATCAATGATGTACTTGTTATAATAATTATGGAGTATATAAGGATTGTACTGCAGTACTATTTCATCTAGGACTTGAGATTGTGTGGAACCAAGAAAAGTGACTCCACAGTAGGTTAAATTTTTGGAAAATATATGGTCGAGAGAAAGATAAACCATAATATGGTTCTGATACCAAGATAGTTATTTTGGAATAAGACATGATTGATTTGGATAAATTATGTTGGGTATTCTTAACATCCTTGAAACTGATTAATGATTTGTATACATTTTTGGATAGAAGGAGTATATCTAGTTTTCTATAAGGAATAAGGGATCATGAATGTAATCAATAAGGATTTATGGTAATACAGTATGTTGCAGTGTTTTAAAAGAATACATGATGAAGGTGTTCACATGTTGTTACGCAGAAAAAAAAGGAGCTTCATTATGTTTAACTTCCTCATAAAATCTGGACTGTGAGTTGGACAGAAGTATTTTGGATAACTATAAAGGTTGGAGTGGATTAAGTTGAACCATGGATAGTATTGTTTAAGGTTAAAGAATTTCTGAAGATTATTTTTGGAATATTATAATACTATAGTTTTAGGAAAAGGACAACCTGCAGGGTGGGGTATAACCCATCGCGTCGGACAAAGCTGCTGGAATCGAACCCACAATCATAGTGAGACATGCCTTTATTTCCTACCACTAGCCTACAGGAAGTCCCTGGTTATTACAAAATAATTTTACTAATCTAAATGGTATGTGTTAACATTTGGAACCTTATACAATTAGGATAACTATAATATTTTTGAGTTCTATTATCTTTTTGAGTGAAAGATGAGTTGAAGGTTGAAACTCTAATTGTCAAGCATAGATATATATATATACCTATCTCTTATTCAATGAATAAATTAATTCTTAAACTTTAGTAAAGGGATATTAAATAAAAAAAATGTGTTATCCTAATACCTTATGTCTTATTGAACAGATGATATTTTAAATCAACATAGATTGAAGGCTTTGAGGCCCTCAATTTGACAGTTGATTGTGAATGATGACCTCAATCACTCCCTACAAATATTTACGTTTTCCTCCAATTATATGTCTTTAATTGCCACCAATGTTCCCCTAATCGAGATCATAATTGGGTGGTGACTTTTTCATTTCCCTTTCCCTCTTATTAAGGCTAAATTTTATTAATCTTATTTCCGATGTGGGTTTTCCACAAAGGTATTTTCTCTTTTCAACCTTTTGTTTTCAAAGAAAAATTTCAAATTGTGAGGACGCAATTTATTGAAGGAGGGGAGAATGTAACACCCCGAGCTTCCATGATACGCTTCTCATTTAATAATGCAATAGCTTTCATGGTATGCAAGTTCGAGTTCTAACACACCGCGACTAATCAAAGTAGCCGTTATGAATAGTAATAACCACTTTTTAAAATTATAGAAATTTTATATTTCAAAATAGACTTCATTTTTGTATTCGTAATATCAAAATTATCCTAAGTTTAATTTTTTGTAACTTTCTGAGAACTTCCAATTTTTTATGAATAGTGATAAATACTTAAAACAACTTTTTTAATAAAAATGATTTATTGTGATAAATTATACTATTTAGTGGTTTTAAAGTATAATTAGAATATATTTTTACCATTTTATCCAATGGTGGTCATTAGAATTAATTTAACATTGAAATTGGACATAAACAATTGCCAATCTTTTGATATAAATTGTTTCTTAAAAACACACTATTTGTTGTGACATCGGGAATTGATTATAAAATTAATTAATGCAACTTATATGATTAGAATTTTGTAAAATAGACATCATTTTTGAATTCGGAATATCAATTATAGCTTAGGGTGAAATTTTGGCATTGTTCTGAAAAACTTCAATTTTTGATGAATAGTTAAACCACTAAGTGGAAGTTAAATAACTGATTTTTCGTTTAAATGAAATATTACCACTTCTGTGATTTGATTTTTTCAAAAATCCGAAATACATGGTTGTCATTAAGAATTAAAATGTGGTTCAATGAGATTAAAAATTTTTTTTGGTGAATAGTAACTTTTAAGTTCTTAATCGCGATTAGAGGTAATTAGTGTAATTTAAGGTAAAAAAATGTTTTAATAACTTGAGATGAGCATGAAACTTGTCCTACTCCTATTGGATGAGTCATGGCCGACCAAGACAATCCATGGGTCAACTTGGGGACCCCATGGAGCCACTTTAGTTGGAAAATGAGATAAATACCTTTTATTTAATGTTAAAGTAAAAAAATGACACAAACATGAAATTTTTTACTAAAACAATTTTCACATGGGGTTATACAAGTCATATTTTTGACTATAAATAGTCATTGGAAAGCTAAAAAAATTTCCTAAATCATAGTAGTTTTTTTATATAATTTTTAGACATTAAATAAATTATATTATTAATGACATCATTATGATGCAGCGACGACCTCATTATTTAACGATTTTAATAAAATGAAAAGATAATGTACAATCCAAGGCTTACACTTGTCCAAAGACTATTGGATGGGTAGATTTCGAACCATTATCACCTTAGCCACGAATTATATAAGTGTGGGATCTTTAAAATATGAAAAGCATTGTATAATAATGTAACATTTCAATCTTTCCAAAAGAGCCCCTCCTCTCCACTTATAAAAGGCCCCCACCTCTCCCACCTCATTTACACTTTCAAGCCATTTGGCTCGGCCAACCTCTGCCGAAATGCTCCCCCAACTTTCCCATCTTACGCCTAGAAGCCTCACTTTGGGCATAACTCTTCCCAAGGAAGCCTTTGGCTCAAATCAAAAAGAGTTACCCGATTTTGAGGAGATTAAAGAACGATCGAGTCAGGAAAAGACGCAAGGTAAGGGAATTTCTTTACCCAACATCCATTCTTTGGGTTAATCTCCTACTTTCAAATTATGTCATGATATTATTATGTCCTATTTTGTGTATTTACTTTCTATATGTGTACCTATAGTGAATACACATAATATATCTCTTTTATTTTAAAAATGATCTTTTTAAGGACGTCGTCTCAATCTCCTTTCATTGAGGCATATTTGGTTTTATACACAACTTTCTTTTATACGGTGTATAAACCCCTTTGACTTTAACGTTTATTTAAAAGGAATCTTTTTTTTATACGAAGCGTTTTACTAAACGACAAAAAGGGAATGTTTTTCTTTCCGTACATATGTGGCGACAACAACTACTCCGCCGCCGTGACCATTATTCGAGTTTCGACTTCCTCTCCAAGCCATAATTTTTTTAAAAATAAAAATAAATACCATGTTTTACTTTTCTTTTATTTTGGTATTGAAAATGGTTTTGAAAGCGTTTTTTTTATATCAATGTGTTTTATTGATATCTTGTGATTGAAATGTAGAAATGTTATGTTTCCTTTATGCATGTTTTATGTGATACGAATATGTTATAGTTTATGATATGTTTAAACCTATTCATATGAGGAATGTATTGGACTTAATAAGTGACGGGTGGAGCCCGCTATAGCTCCTCGATGCATCGGTAGGTCTCATGAGACAACTAGACGTGGAATTGGCCGAGGCCCTTTCCCAATTTGATTTATGGTTTTGGCTGAGGCCTTAATCATTTTAAACGTCTTGGCCGAGGCCTTGACAAAATGTTTCAGAATGTCTGGCATTATACATTCCCTCATTATGAAAGTGGTTATTGATATTGCATGTGGTTATTCGAATAGTAGAATATCCATGTGAATAAGTAAATGGAATTATCTCATTTTACTTTTTCCATATTATGTTGAAGTTCATGTTTAAAAGGCTTTTGTTTTAGTTATACATTGCCTTAAAAGTTAATGTTTATTTATGAAAGCTTCCGCAATATTGTTATCCTTACTGAGCATTTGAGCTCACCCCTTTCAATGTTTTAATATTTTCCAAGATGTGAATAAGTATTTTATGAATAACCTACAGGGATAGTTAGAAGAGGATATGAGTGTGGACTATGGAGAGTTTTTTTATTGTATTTTTTCACTTTATGATGTAATGTAACGTTTATGAATGTATCTAGTGTTTCCAAGGCTTCTAAACTAATCGGTCTTTCGAGACTTGATCTTTTGTGATCATGCCAATGTTACGAAGTAATGCATCGACTCTGGGTAGCTGGGGTCAGGGCGTTACATTTTATAACATACTAATCATCATGTATATGAGAATACCTAAAATAATCTCTACTAAATACATAAATCTGATTTCAAATGAAAAATGAAAAATGAAAAATGGTGGAAAATACACTCCCAGTTAGGAATATAGGGGAAATCTTATACTGACATCAACTGTAATGAGTAAGGTGGGGGAGATATTGGCTCTAGATCATACGATCTGACCACCATACATGGTGACTGACACCTCATATGTAACACCCCGACCCCAGTTACCCAGAGTCGGTGCATTATTACATAACATTGGCATGATCACAAGAAAGATCAAATCTCGAAAGACCGATTAGTTTAGTAGCCTTGGAATAACTAGATACATTAATAAAGTTTACATTACATAATAAAATGAAAACTACAAAAATATAGTCTCCATAATCCACACTCTTATCCCCTCATACTATTCCTGCAGGTCATTCATAAATTACTTCTTCACATCCTGGGAAAAATAAAGCATAGAAAAGGAGTGAGCTCAAATGCCCAGTAAGGATAAAAATATAGCGGAAACTTTTATAAATAAGAATAAAAATTTAAGGCAATGTATAACTAAAACAAAATCATTTTGAACTTAAACATCAACATAGTATGGCTAAAATAAAATGAAATAATTCCACTTACTTATTCACATGGATATTCTACCAATCGAATAATCACATGCAATATCAATAACCACTTTCATAATGATGGAATGCATAATGACAGACTATCAAAACCACATAACCAAGGCCTCATTCCAAGACTACAAATAAGATTTTGTCAAGGCCTTGTTCCAAGACAATATTTTGTCTCACGAGACCCACCGATGCATCGAGGAGATATAGTGGGCTCCACCCGTCACATATTATGTCTAATGCATTCCTCATATGAACAGGTTTAAACATAACATAAACATTCATATTAAAACTAGTATACGAAATATAAATACTTCATCCATAAACCATGAATGTTATAAAAATAGCACATCCATAGTCAAACATATCACAAAACCTTTAATACAATATAGAAGTTTTGTATCATAGTAAATCAACATCAAATAAGCATAAAATCTATCAAAGGATATTGACATAAATGAAATCAAAACTCTTTTGAGAGAAATATCTCTTTGTATATTGAAATCCTTTAAGAGTCATATATTTATAAAATAATTTTTTTTTTGAAAATATTCTTATAATCTTGTAAGGGAATCTTCAAAGATTTTATAATGGCGGAAAATATCATCACCTATCGTATAAGTTAAAAAACATTCTTACCTTAATTCTGTCAAAATGGTTAAAAAAACTCCTTGTTTGGAATACGACAGAAAGATTCCTTTATAAACCACTTATAAAAGTCAAAAAGGTTATAAATGAATTTATACCATAGTATTTAAAATATTAAGAATGATTTTAAATACATTTTTAAGAAACATGGATGTGGATGATAAAGAGGTCCCAGTAGATAATCACGTATAAACAACCTCAGATAAAGAAGAGATTGTGAAATAACCCATACCAATTTGGTAACTTACGAAAAATAAAACCCATGAAATAGTTATCATATAATTAATATGTAAATACACATAAATTAAAGTTTATTACACAAAGAATACAATTATGGGCAGTACATACACCACACAAAAGGTAAAAGTGGCAATATGGCATGAATCTCATGGGAATAAGGAGTGAGATGAAAACCCATTACCTTTTACTTTTAGTTGGTTGATGGTAGGTTAAACTCCTGTATAATGGTGAAATAAGTGTTATTAAATTATACAAGAATCATATACATTAATATGATATCATATATGATCTTTTAACATTGATTTGTTAATAATATCTTAGTATTATCGTTGTTTCGGGTGTTAACTTACTCATTTTCTTTTTTATGTTTTGTTTTGTAAGTCATGTTTTTCAATATATAGTTTTGTATCTCAATCATATGCAGAATGATATCAAGTCCTTATATACTATTATTAATAATCAGATAATAAATAGACTTGAATGGATACGATGGAGAATGAATCTCATCGCGTTCGTGGAGATGGTAGTCCGTACGTACACACGAGAGACAATATAATTCTCTTGATATTAAAATAATATACAATTGGATGGTATATCATATATACAGAATCATTATCATGTTACATTTATTATTTACATGAATTTCACATCATTATTATACCCATCCAAATAATAATTTATTGAATAACAATTACACCACGACGTGGAGACAGTAAGCCGTACGTACACACGTATGGTGACATGTTATTCAAAGTATGGATAGAATACTGAATATGATTGTACGGTATTTATAATAAAATCACAGTATATATAAGATACTGGAGTTATTATTTTACAATGGTAATAACAAATAAAGAATAAGTGGAAGAAGAAAGGAACTTGAAAAAGTGTGGTGAAATCATTACCTCTTATTTGGGTTCTTCCTTTTGATTTGATCAAAAGGGCTCCTTAAGTTGGCTTTCGTAATAAAGGAAGGCCTCTAGGATGAATAGAGGGAATTTTATAGAGTATTTGGGATGAGTTTCGCCGAACCAAAAGTCTTTTAAGGTGTGAGTTAATGAGAAGGGAGACTGCCCTTTTATAAGAGGGGTGAGGGGAACCTTTGGAAAAGCTTGAAATATTATTTTATAATAAATTCATATTCGGTTTCTAATGGCTCCAAAGAGGATTATTTAAATTTTAAGGTGGGGATTGGTTGAAAACCACACAACCAATGGAATTTAGACAGTTTTGGGTTACCATATTAACCTTACATTTAAGTGTTAACTCTTAGTTAATTTGTTTCACATTTACAATGTCTCTTTATATTTTTATATTATATGGTTAATAAACATACTATATACATCCAAGAGACCCCCAATTGGTCCATTAATGATACAACTATCTTGATATAAGTCTCGGGGTCAAACATTAGAATTTTAGGAATTTAATATCAATTAATAATATAATATTTGTTTTAAAAACTCTTTTATGAAACTATTCAATAATTGATTTTTGTGAAAGTCATAACAGAATGATTACTTTGAAAAAAGTTACTTAAGTCAATACTAACATGTCTTATTAACCTATAAAATTAGTTTAATTCATAAAAGTTCTCAAATTATATTTATTTTGGTATTTATAATATCAATTATTCTATTTTTTCATTAATTAGGTAATTACTGCATCGTCATTGTGTCATAAATAAATTAAATTATTTAATATCTAAAAATTATAAATAAAATATCAGTATGTAATAAATAATTTTTTATTTCTAATTAATATTTACAACCAAATTTATATTATTTATAACCCTATACTAAAAATGTTTTAGTAAATAAACATCGATTTTAACTCTTTTAACTCTTCTTTGAATTAAAAAATAATAAATGTCCTAATCTAATCCATGTGGATCTAAATGATAATATTTTATTCCTAAGGTTGTTTTTGGTCGAGATACAGTTGTCCAATAGAATTAGTACATTCGTTAGGGTAATATTAATATCATTTTTACCCTTAATTACCCTATTTACTTTTAACCGTGGTAAATAAAAGTAAAAAGTTACTATTCACCAAAAATTATTTTCATCTCATTGAACCAAATTTTACAACATGATATTTACCGTGTCTCTCAGATTTCCGAAATTCCATTCATAGAAGTGGTAAAATTAAGTTTTATGAAAAATTCAGTTTTTCAACTACCACTTAGTGGTTTCACTATTCATCAAAATATTAAAGTTATCCGAAAAGTACCAAAATTTCATCTTAGGCTAAATTCGATACTTGAAATCCAAAAATGATTCCCATTTTGAGATATAAAATTTATAAAATTTTAAAAATTAGGTAATAATATTCATAACGGCTAGTTTGATTGGTTGTGGTGTGTTAGAACTCGATGTTGCGTACAACACACGCTATCGCATTATTCAAAGAGTAGTGTACCGTAGAAGGTTGGGGTGTTACATTCTCCCCTACTTCAAATAATTTCATCCTCGAAATTTCTAGATTACTACTGCATGAAAAGACTTGGGTGGTTCTTCATCATAAGTTTTTCGGGTTCCCACGTTGCCTCTTCCATCTTATGGTTTCTCCATAGAACTTTTACCAGACGCGTCGTCCGATTTCTCAGCACTTGTTCTCTCATATCAAGAATCTTGACGGGATCTTCGCAATAAGAAAGATTGGGTTCTAGTTATAATTACTCATAGGTGAGTACATGCGTTGGGCCAGACATGTATTTCCTCAATAGAGATACGTGGAACACATCGTGAACTTTGGAGAGACATGGTGGCATTGCCAATCGGTAAGCTACAGCCCCAATCGTTACTAGAATTTCGAAAGGTCCAATGTACCTGGGACTCAATTTACCTTTCTTACCAAAACGTATGACTCCCTTCCATGGAGATACCTTCAGGTAAACGTGATCACCGACTTGAAATTCCAAATCCTTCCTTCGATTATCAGCATAGCTGTTCTGCCTACTTGAGCTGCTTTGATGTGATTTTGGATTACCTTCACCTTTTCCATCATTTCCTCCACCAGTTCTAGACCTACAAGTTTTCTTTCACCAACGTCATCCCAACAGGTTGGTGTACGACATCTCCTTCCATATAACGCTTCATATGGTGCCATCTGAAAACTCAAATGGAAGCTATTATTATAGTAAAATTCTACCATAGGTAAATATTGATCCCACGTACCCTGAAAGTCAAGTGAGCAGGATCTCAACATGTCTTCTAAGGTTTGAATAGTTCTTTTTGATTGTCCGTCTGTTTGAGGGTGGTAGTCAGTGCTCAAATGAAGTTCAGTATCTAAGGGTTTCTGAAGACTTTTCCAGAATCATGAACTAAAATGGGGATCACGATCAGAAACAATCGATAGGGGTACTCCATGATGTCTCACTAGTTCATTAATATATAGTCTTGTTAGATGTTCCCGTGGTAGATCTTCTCTTATAGAAAGAAATTTTGCAGACTTGGTAAGATGATCAACAATAACCCATATTGCATCATTCCTTCTAGGAATCTTTGGTAGCCCCATGACAAAGTCCAATGTAATATTGTCCCATTTCCACTCCGGTATTTGAAAAGGTTACATGACTCCTCCAGGCTGTTGCCTTCCAGCTTTCACTTGTTGACAAACCATACATCGTGACACAAAATCAGCAATCTCCCTCTTCATGTTGTCCCACCAAAAACGTTCCTTCAAATATCAATACATTTTGGTGCTCCCAGGGTGTATAGAGAAATTGGAACTATGAGCATCATCCAGCAATTCACTTTTTAGATCATGTATATCAGGAACACAAAGTATCTTCCCAAATTTCAAAATTCCATCTCCATACACAAAGTCTCTCAATCTCTCATCATTGACAACATTAATCTTCTTTTGAAATTCTTCATCATAGGTCTGAGAACTTTTAATACTTTATAGTAAAGATGTTTTGGCAACCATTTGAAAAAGAATTGATGTTTCACCTTCCCAGGTTATTACAATGTCCATCTTCACTAGATCAATGAAAATTGGATCCCTTTCAATTATCATATTGTTCAAAACTCCATGGTCTTTTCAGCTCAAATCATATTCCACCTTGTTTGCCTTCCCTGGGTGGTAGTGTATCATGCAATCATAATCCTTGAGTAATTCAAGCCATCTCCTTTGCCTCATGTTGAGATCTTTTTGTGAGAAAATATACATCAAACTCTTGTGATCAGTATAAATCTCACAATTTTCACCATAGAGGTAGTGCCTCCATATCTTCAAAGAAAAGATCACAACTGCTCACTCGAGATCATGAGTAGGATAGTTTTGCTCATGAATTCTCAACTGTCGTGATGCATAGGCAGTAACCCTATCATTCTGCATAAGGACACAACCAAGCCCTTTCTTCGATGCATCACTATAAATAACGAACCCATCATTCCCTGATGGTAGAGTCAATATAGGAGCATTTACTAATCTTCTCTTCAGTTCTTCGAAACATTCTTCACACTCTTTTGTCCAAACAAATTTAATCCCTTTACGTGTGAGCTTCGTTCATGGGTTATCCAATCAGGAAAAATTCTAGAAAAAACTTCGATAATAACCTGCCAAACCAATAAAACTATGTACCTCAGTTATACTCGTAGGTGCTGGCCATTTTTGGATTGCCTTGGTCTTAGAAGGATCAACAGGGATTCCATCTTTAGAGACAATATGGCCAAGAAAAAAAATCTCATGAATCCAGAATTCACACTTTCTAAACATCCCATATAATTTATGTCTTCTCAGAGCCTTCAAAATAATGTGAAAGTGATTTTCACGATCTTCGTAGATATTCCTTGAAAACTATATTCATCAGATCCATGAATATAGAGGGTGCATTAGTCAATCCAAAAGGCATTAAAGTAAACTCGTAATGCCCGTACCTGGTTCGAAATGCTGTCTTCGGAATGTCTTCCTTCTTTACACACAAATTATGGTATCTAGATCGAAGGTAAATCTTTGAAATGTATTGAGCTCCATGCCGTTGGTCAAATAAATCATCGATGCGAGGTAGGGGATACATGTTCTTTATTTTTATAGCATTGATCTCCCTATAGTCGATACATAACCTCATAGATCCATCTTGCTTTTTGACAAAAAGAACAGGGGCTCCCCATGGTGAAACACTAGGGTGAATAAATCCCTTATTACTCAATTCCTCTAGTTGTTTCTTTAGTTCAACTAATTCTACAGTGGCCATTCTATATGGGGTCTTCGATATAGGCCTTGATCTAGGAATTAAATCAATGGAAAACACAACTTCTCGTTCTGGAGGATGTCCAGGTAAATCTTCCGGAAATACATCTATATATTCATTCACAACAGGTACATCCTCTATTTGAACATTCCTTTCCTCACCCACAGTCTTTTCATTCTCTTCCTCCCCAATAATTGAATTTAGTTGAGCTACTGGGGGTGGATATAGATAAGAACTAGTTAGTGACTATTCTGCTCTAATGATAAGTTCTTCCTTATCATCATCATCAAAAATCTTAACCTACTTCTTCTTACAATAAATCTTCACATCATAGTCCGAAATCCAATCCATACCGAGGATTATATCAAACTCAATCATAGGTATGATGATGAGATCAGCAGATAAAGAACATTTATGTGCTCTAATGGGGACTGATTCATAAAACTTTGCTGCAATGATACTTCCCTTAGTAGTTTTAACTGACAACTCCCTTGTTAAATCAAATTGGAAATATCTAATTTTATTAGAAAACTGGGAAGATATGAAACAATGCGATGATACAGAATCAAATAATTCATTTGCTAAACTTGAGGAAACCATTAAATTACCTGCCACCGCGTCTTTCAGAGCTTCTACCTCAGCAGTAGTGATAGCATAAGCTTGGCCTTGATCCCTTGGCCTTTTCTGAGTTAAGTTCCCCTGACGCTTGGTAAATTCATTTTCATAATTTCCCATCTCCCTACAATTGTAGCATTGAAAATTGGTATCTTCCTTCTTCCATTTGTAATCACGAGCTTGGTGGCCTTTTTCACCACACTTGTAACAGACACCCATTCCCTTTAAGCAAGTAAATGGGTGTTTCTTCCCACATTTACCACAATATGGATATTCAACCTTTCCCTTCTTCCCCTAATTTCCATTCCCAGATTGATCAGCAGACCTCTTCTTCTCTTTCTTTGCTTTAAAATCATAAGACTTAGAGAATTCCTTTTCAGTCTTGATAGCACATGAGACAATGTCTTCATACGATGAAAAGGACTATGAGACTAATTCTTGACGGAGAAATGGTTTTAACCCAACAAAGAAATGATCAATATTACTTCTGGGGTTACGTATATAATCTCTAGCATAACTTGCTAACCTTGTAAAGTTATCCTCATACTTGGTGACTTTCTCATCCTACTTTTGTCTAAGACTCAGAAATTACCTTTCCATATCTGCTCGGTGGTCACGAGGAAAGTATTTTTCTAAAATAAGATCTTTGAACTCCCTCCATTCCATATTTGATACTTCATCATCTTCCTTCGGGTTTTGAATCAGTGACCACCATTGATCAGCATCTCCAGTGAGGCGGTAAACAGCCATGATAACGTTGTCCCTTTCACTACTCCCCAAAGCCTGAAATATTTTCTCTGGGGAATTTATCCATTGCTCAGCTACTAATGGATTTGTACTCCCATTGAACGTCGGTGGTTGTTGCCTCATGAATCGATCTAACATTGATCCTCCACGCTGTGGATCAGGGTGCTCCATATGGGTAAGGTTATTATTCATAACATGAGTGAGTTGTCCCAGTATGGTGATTAGATGATCGGCACTAGTTGCATCACCAGCTCCACTATAATTATCTTGAGCAGGAGGGAAATCCCTACATGGAGTGCGTGCATTGATACAGTTTCCATTTCTTCCACTAGGCGCCATTTCTAAACAATGGAATAAACTAGATCAGTTTATGAATCAAAATACATAATTCCATAATTATAAAACACTTAACATAAATTGAACTATTTATGGATATAATCCATAATCTAAAAAATGTTTTCTTTGAAGAAGTATATACTCATAAACCATTTATAATGATTTGTAAAGAAAATGAGAGTTATCCAAAGCATGTCCCCCGAGAGTGTCGTAACCAAGAGTGCAGTAAGGCCTGTTGTCGTGCACCAGTTCTCGTTTGATTCTAGCTCAAAGAGGTGTTTTTGGGTTTTACCCCTAGGTACATATGGGCCAGAGCCGCCTCTACCTGATCATATCCAGATAGGGATGTATTTCTCGGAAAAGTCACAATATCTCTACAATACAAAAATTCTAGGATGTTCATCTATACTAATCCTCAAAGTCCATCTTCAATATATGTGCTCTAATCAGAGTTTATTTAAATATATCTTCCAAGGTTTGTACTAAACTTCCTCTAATACCAACTGTAATGCCCAGACCCCAGTTACCTAGAGTCGCTGTATTATTACATAGCATTAGCATGATCACAAGAAAGATCAAATATCGAAAGACCGATTAGTTTAGTAGGCTTGGAATAACTAGATACATTAATAAAGTTTACATTACTTTATAAAATGAAAACTACAACAATATGTCTCCATAGTCCACAATTTTATCCCCTCATACTATTCCTGTAGGTCATTCATAAATTACTTCTTCACATCCTGGAAAAAATAAAACATAGAAAAGGGGTGAGCTCAAATGCCTAGTAAGGATAACAATATAGTGGAAACTTTCATAAATAAGAATAAAAATTTAAGGGAATGTATAACTAAAACAAAATCCTTTTAAACTTGAACTTCAAAATAGTATGGCAAAACTAAAATGAAATAATTCCATTTACTTATTTACATGGATATTCTACTAATCGAATAATCACATGAAATATCAATAACAACTTTCATAATGATGGAATGCATAATGCCAGACTATCATAACCACATAGCCAAGGCCTTGTGCCAAGACTACAAATAATATTTTGTCAAGGCCTTGTTCCAAGAAACTATTTTGTCTCATGAGACCAACTGATGCATCGAGGAGCTATAACGGGCTCAACCCGTCACATTTTAAGTCCAATGCATTCCTCATATGAACAGGTTTAAACATAACATAAACATTCGTATTAAAACTAGCATTCTAAATGTAAATACTTCATCCATAAACCATGAATGGTATAAAAATAGCACATTCACAGTCAAACATATCACAAATCCATCAATATAATATTGAAGTTTTTTATCATATTAAATCAACTTCAAATAAGAGTAAAATCCATCAAAGGATGTTGACATAGATGAAATCAAAACTCTTTTTAGAGAAATATCTCATTTATTTTGAAATCATTATAGAGTCATATATTTATAAAATAAAACATTTTCTTTGAAAATATTCTTATAATCGTGTAAGGTAAGCTTCTAAGATTTTATAACGGCGGAAAATAGCCGCACCCGCCATATAAGTTAAAAAAACATTCTTCCCTTAATTCTGTCTAAAAGTTTACAAAGGACCATGTTTGGAATTCGACTGAAAGATTCCTTTATAAACCACTTATAAAAGTCAACAAGGGAATAAATGAATTTATACCATAGTATTTAAAATAGTAAGAATGATTTGAAATACATTGTTAAGAAACATGGATGTGGATGATAAAGAGGTCCCAGTAGATAATCACGTATAAACAACCTCAGATAAAGAAGAGATTGTGAAATAACCGTTACCAATTTGGTAAATTACGAAACATACAACCCATGAAAGAGTTATTATACAATGAATATGTAAATACACATAAATTAAAGTATATTACACAATGAATACAATTATGGGAAGTACATACACCACCCAAAAGGTAATAGTGGCAATATGGCATGAATCTCACAGGAATAAGGAGTGGGATGAAAACCCCTTACCTTGTACTTTTCCTTGGTTGAGGGTAGGTTAACCTCATGTATAATGGTGAAATAATTGTTATTAAATTATACAAGAATAATATACATTAATATGACATCATATATTATCTTTTAACATTGATTTGTTAATAATATCTTAGTAGTATCGTTGTTTCGGGTGTTAACTTACTCGTTTTCTTTTTTATGTTTTGTTACGTAAGTCATGTTTGTCATGGATTGGTTGTATCTTAATCATATCCAGAATGATATCATGTACTTAGATACTATTATTAATCATCAAATGAGAATTAGACTTGAATGGATACGATGGAGAATGAATCACATCGTGTTCGTAGAGATGGTAGTCCGTACGTAAGCACGAGCGACAATATCACTCTCTTGATATTAAAATAATATATAATTGGATGGTATATCATATATACAGAATCATTATCATGTTACATTTATTATTTACATGAATTAAACATCATTATTATACCCATCCAAATAATAATTTATTGAATAACAATTACACCACGACGTGGAGACGGTAAGCCGTACGTATGCACGTATGGTGACATGTTATTCAAAGGATGGATAGAATACTGAATATGATTGTATCATATTTATAATAACATCACAGTATATATATGATACTAGAGTTATTATTTTAGAATGGTAATAACAAAGAAAGAAGAAGTGGAAGAAGAAAGGAACTTGAAAAAGGGTGGTAAAATCATTACCTCTTATTTGGGTTCTTCCTTTTGATTTGATCAAAAGGGCTCCTTAAGTCGGCTTTATTACTAAAGGAAGGCCTCTAGGATGAATTGAGGGAAGTTTATAGAGTATTTGGGAAGATTTTAGCCGAACCAAAAGTCTTTTAATGTGTGAGTTAATGAGAAGGGAGAGTGCCCTTTTATAAGAGGGGTGACGGGAACCTTTGGAAAAGCTTGAAATATTATTTTATAATAAATTCATATTCGGTTTCTAATGGCTCAAAAGTGGATTATTTAATGGTTATGGTGGGGATGGGTCGTAAACCACTAAACCAATGGAATTTAGACAGGTTTTGGTTACTATATTAACCTTATCTTTAAGTGTTAACTCTTAGTTAATTTGTTTCTCTTTTACAATGTCTCTTTGTATTTTTATATTATATGGTTAATAAACTTACTATATACATCCAAGAGACCCCCAATTGGTCCATTAATGATACACCTATCTTGATATATGTCTCCGGGCCGAACCCTAGATTTTTAGGAATTTAATATCAATTAATAATATAATATTTGTTTTAAAAACTCTTTTATGAAACTATTGAATAATTGATTTTTGTGAAAATCATAACAGAATGATTACTTTGAACAAAGTTCCATAAGTCAATCCTAACATGTCATATTAACCTAAAAAATTAGTTTAATTTATAAAAGGTCTCAAATTATATTTATTTTGTTATTTATAATATCAATTATTCTATTTTTTCATTAATTAGGTAATTACTGCATCATCATTGTGTCATAAATAAATTCAATTATTTAATATCTAAAAATTATAAATAAAATATCTGTATGTAGGAAATAATTTTTTATTTCTAATGAATATTTACAACCAAATTTATATGATGTATAACCCAATATTAAAAATGTTTTAGTAAATAAACATTGATTTTAACTCTTTTAACTCTTCTTTGAATTAAATAATAATAAATGTCATAATCTAATCCAAGTGGATCTAAATGATAATATTTTATTCCTAAGGTTGTTTTTGGTCGAGATATACTTGTCCAATTGAATTAGGACATTCTTTAGGGTAATATTAATATCATTTTTACCCTTAATTACACTATTTACTTTTAACCGTGGTAAATAAAAGTAAAAAGTTACTATTCACCAAAAATTATTTCTATCTCATTGAACCACATTTTACTATTTGATATTAACCGTGTCTCTCGGATTTTCGAAATTCCATTCACAGAAGCGATAAAATTAAGTTTTATGAAAAATTCAGTTTTTTAACTACCACTTAGTGGTTTCACTATTCACCAAAATATTAAAGTTATCCGAAAAGTACCAAAATTTCATCTTAGGCTAAATTCGATACTCCGAATCCAAAAGTGATGCCCATTTTGAGATAAAAAATTTATAAAATTTAAAAAAATAGGTATGAATATTCATAACGGCTAGTTTGATTGGTTGTGGTGTGTTAGAACTCGATGTTGCGTACAACACACGGTATCACATTATTCAAAGAGTAGTGTACCGTAGAAGCTTGGGGTGTTACATTCTCCCCTCCTTCAAATAATTTCTTCCTCGAAATTTCTAGATTACTACTGCATGAAAAGAATCGGGTGGTTCTTCATCATTAGTTCCTTGGGTTCCCACGTTGCCTCTTCCATCTTATGGTTCCTCCATAGAACTTTTACCAGACTCGTCGTCCGATTTCTCAGCACTTGTTCTCTCATATAAAGAATCTTGACGGGCTCTTCGCAATAAGACAGATTGGGTTCCAGTTCTAATTGATCATAGGTGAGTATATGCATTGGGCCAGGCATGTATTTCCTCAATAGAGATACGTGGAACACATCGTGAACTTTGGAGAGACTTTGCGGGATTGCCAATCGGTAAGATACAACCCCAATTCGTTCTAGAATTTCCCAAGGTCTGATGTACCTGGGACTCAATTTACCTTTCTTACCAACACGTATGACTCCCTTCCATGAAGATACCTTCAGGAAAATGTGATCACCGATTTGAAATTCCAAATCCTTCCTTCGATTATCGACATAGCTCTTCTGCCTACTTTGAGCTACTTTGATGTGATTTTGGATTACCATCACCTTTTCCATCGTTTCTTCCACCAGTTCTGGACCTACAAGTTTTCTTTCACCAACGTCATCCCAACAGGTTGGTGTGCGACATCTCTTTCCTTATAATGCTTCATATGGTGCCATCTGAATACTCCAATGGAAGCTATTATTATAGTAAATTTCTAAAATAGGTAAATATTGATCCCACGTACCCTGAAAGTCAAGTGAGCAGGATCTCAACATGTCTTCTAAGGTTTGAATAGTTCGTTCTGATTGTCCATCTGTTTGAGGGTGGTAGGCAGCGCTCAAAAGATGTTCAGTATCCAAGGGTTTCTGAAGAATTTTCCAGAATCTTGAAGTAAAATGGGGATCACGGTCAGAAACAATCGATAGGGGTACTCCATAAAGTCTCACTACTTCATTAATATATAATCTTGCTAGATGTTCCAGTGGTAGATCTTCTCTTATAGAAAGAAAATGTGCTGAATCGGTAAGACGATCAACAATAACCCATATTGCATCATTCCTTCTAGGAGTCTTTGGTAGCCCCATGACAAAGTCCATCGTAATATTGTCCCATTTCCAGTCCGGTATGGGAAGAGGTTGCATGACTCCTCCAGGCTGTTTCCATCCATCTTTCACTTGTTGAAAAACCATACATCATGACACAAAATCAGCAATCTTCCTCTTCATGTTGTCCCACCAAAAACGTTCCTTCAAATCTCAATACATTTTGGTGCTCCCAGGGTGTATAGAGAAATTGTAACTATGAGAATCATCCAGAAATTCACTTTTTAGATCAGGTATATCGGGAACACAAAGTCTCTTCCCAAATTTCAAAATTCCATCTTCATACACAATGTCTCTCAATCTCCCATCATTGACAGCTTTAATCATCTTTTGAAATTCTTCATCATAGGTCTGAGAACTCTTAATACTTTCTAGTAAAGATGGTTTAGAAACCATTTGAAAAAGCATTGATGTTTCACCTTCCCTGGTTATTCCAATGTCTATATTTACTAGATCCATGAAAATTGGATCCCTTTCAATTCTCATATTGTTCAAAACTCTATGGTCTTTTATGCTCAAAGCATATGCCACCTTGTTTTCCTTCCCCGGGTGGTAGTGTATCATGCAATCATAATCCTTGAGTAATTCAAGCCATCTCATTTTCCTCATGTTGAGTCATTTTTGTGAGAAAATATACATCAAACTATTGTGATCAGTATAAATATCACAATTTTCACCATAGAGGTAGTGCCTGCATATCATCAAAGCAAAGATCACAGGTGCTAACTCGAGATCATGAGTAGGATAGTTTTGCTCATGAATTTTCAACTGTCGTGATGCATAGGCAATAACCCTATCATTCTGCATAAGGACACAACCAAGCCCTTTCTTTGATGCATCACTATAAATGACGAACCCATAATTCCCCGATGGTAGAGTCAATATACGAGCATTTACTAATCTTCTCTTCAGTTCTTAGAAACATTCTTCACACTCTTTTGTCCAAAAAAATTTAACCCCTTTACGTGTGAGCTTCGTTAATGGGTTAGCCAATCCGGAAAAATTCGGGAAAAAACATCAATAATAACCTGCGAAAAAAATAAAACTGCGTACCTCAATTATACTCATAGGTGCTGGCCATTCTTGGATTGCCCTGGTCTTAGAAGTATCAATAGCGATTCCATCTTTAGAGATAATATGTCCAAGAAAAAAAAATCTCATGAAGCATGAATTTACACTTTCTAAACATCGCATATAATTCATGTCTTCTCAGAGTCTTCAGGATAATGTGCAAGTGATTTTCACGATCTTCGTAGATATTCCTTGAAAAATATATTCATCAGATCCATGAATATAGAGGGTGCATTAGTCAATCCAAAAGGCATTACAGTAAACTCGTAATGCCCGTACCTGGTTCGAAATGATGTCTTCAGAATGTCTTCATTCTTTACACACAACTGATGGTATCCAGATCGAAGGTCAATCTTTGAAAAGTATTGAGCTCCATATAGTTGGTCAAATAAATCATCAATGCGATGTAGGGGATACTTGTTCTCTATTTTTATAGCATTGATCTCCCTATAGTCGATACATAACATCAAAGATCCATCTTTCTTTTCAACAAAAAGAACAGGGGATCCCCATTGAGAAACACTAGGGAGAATAAATCCCTTATTACTCAATTCCTCTAGTTGTTTCTTTATTTCAACTAATTATACAGTGGCCATTCTATAAGGGGTTTTCGATATAGGCCTTGATCCAAGAATTAAATCAATGGAAAACACAACTTCTCGTTCTGGAGGATGTCCATGAAAATATTCCGGAAATACATCTACATATTCTTTCACAATAGCTACATCCTCTATTTGAACATTCCTTTCCTCACCCACAGTCTTTTCATTCTCTTCCTCCCCAATAATTGAATTTAGTTGAGCTACTGGGGGTGGATCTAGATAAGAATTAGGTGGTGATTATTCTGCTCTAATTAATTGTTGTTCCTTATCATCATCATCAAAAATCTTATCCTCCTTCTTCTTACAATAAATCTTCACATCATAGTCCGAAATCCAATCCATACCGAGGATTATATCAAACTCAATCATAGGTATGACGATGAGATCAGCAGATAAAGAACACTTATGTGCTCTAATGGGGACTGATTCACAAAACATAGTTGCAATGATACTTCCCTTAGGAGTTTTAACTGACAACTCCCTTGTTAAATCAAATAGGTAATATCTAATTTTCTTAGAAAAATGGGAATATATTAAACAATGCGATGATCCAGAATCAAATAATTCATTTTCTAAACATGAGGAAACCAATAAATTACCTGCCACCATGTCTTTCAGAGCTTCTACCTCAGCAGTAGTGATAGCATAAGCTTGGCCTTGATCCCTTGGCCTTTTCTGAGTTAAGTTCCCTTGACGCTTGGGAAATTCATTTTCATAATGTCCCATCTCCCTGAAATTGTAGAATTGAAAATTGGTAGCTTCCTTCTTCCATTTGTAATCACGATCATGGTGGCCTTTTTCACCACACTTGTAACAGACACCCATTACCTTTAAGCGAGTACAGGGGTGTTTCTTCCTACATTTACCATAGGATGGATATTCATCCTTTCCCTTCTTCCCCTAATTTCCTTTCCCAGATTGATTAGAAGACCTCTTCTTCTCTTGCTTTGCTTTAAAGTCATAAGACATAGAGAATTCCTTTTCAGTCTTGATAGCACATGAGACAATGTCTTCATACAATGAAAAGTATTGTGAGACTAATTCTGGACGGGGAAATGGTTTTAACCCATAAAAGAAACGATCAATATTACTTCAAGGGTTACGTATATAATCTCTAGA
Organism: Viscum album; assembly: GCA_963277665.1. Taxonomy (NCBI): domain Eukaryota; kingdom Viridiplantae; phylum Streptophyta; class Magnoliopsida; order Santalales; family Viscaceae; genus Viscum; species Viscum album. The sequence continues at coordinate 1,763,536,663 of OY728121.1, read as the reverse complement.
ATACATTGCTAACCTTGTAAAGTTATCCTCATACTTTGTGACATTCTCATCCTACTTTTGTCTCAGACACAGAAATTTCCATTCCATATCTGCTCGGTGGTCACGAGGAAAGTATTTTTCTAAAATAAGAACTTTGAACTCCCTCCATTCCATATTTGATACTTCATCATCTTCCTTCGTGTTTTGAATCAGTGACCACCATTGATCGACATCTCCAGTGTGGTGGTAAACTGCCATGATAACGTTTTCCCTTTCACTACTCCCCAAATCCTAATATATTTTCTCTAGGGAATTTATCCATTGCTCAGCTACTAATGGATTTGAACTCCCATTGAACGTTGGTGGTTGTTTCCTCATGAATCGATCTAACACTGATCCTCCACGCTGTGGATCATGGTGCTCCATATGGGTAAGGTTATTATTCATAACATGATTGAGTTGTCCCAGTATGGTGATTAGATGATCAGCACCAGTTGCATCACCAGCTCCACTATAATTATCTTGAGCAGGAGGGAAATCCCTACATGGAGTGCATGCATTGATACAGTTTCCATTTCTTCCACTAGGCGCCATTTCTAAATAATGGCATAAACTAGATCAGTTTATGAATCAAAATACAAAATTCCATAATTATAAAACACTTAACATAAATTGAACTATTTATGGATATAATCCATAATCATAAAAATGTTTTCTTAGAGGAAGTATATACTCATAAACCCTTCATATTGATTTGTAATGAAAATGAGAGTTATCCTAAGCATATCCATGAGGAGTGTCATAACCAAGAGTGAAGTAAGGCTCGTTGTCGTGCACCAGTTCCCGTTCGAGTCTAGATCAAAGCGGTGTATTTGGGTTTTCCCCCTAGGTACATCTGTGCCAGAGATGCCTCTACCTGCTCGTATCCAGATAGGGATGTATTTCTCGGAAAACACACAAAATCTCTACAATACCAAAATTCTAGGTAGTTCTTCTATACTAATCCTCAAAGTCCATCTTCAATCTATATGCTCTAATTAGAGTTTATCCAAATCTAGCTTCCAAGGTTTGTACTAAACTTCCTATGATTCCAACTGTAATGCCCCAGCCCCAGATACCAAGAGTCGGTGCATTATTACATAACATTGGCGTGATCACAAGAAATATCAAATCTAGAAATACCAATTAGTTTAGTAGCCCTGGAATAACTAGATACATTAATAAAGTTTAAATTACATTATAAAATGAAAACTACAAAAATATAGTCTCCATAGTCCACACTTTTATCCCCTCATAGTATTCCAGTAGGTCATTCATAAATTACTTCTTCACATCCTGGAAAAAATAAAACATATAAAAGGGGTGAGCTCAAATGCCCAGTAAGTATAACAATATAGCAGAAACATTGATAAATAAGAATAAAAATTTAAGTGAATGTATAACTAAAACAAAAGCCTTTTAAACTTGAACTTCAACATAGTATGGAAAAAATAAAATGAAATAATTCTATTTACTTATTCACATGGATATTCTACCAATCGAATAATCACATGCAATATCAATAATCACTTTCTTAATGATGGAATGCATAATGCCAGACTATCATAACCACATAGCCAAGGCCTCGTGCCAAGACTACAAATAAAATTTTGTCAAGGCCTTGTTCCAAGACACGAGTTTGTCTCATGAGACCAAATGATGCATCGAGGAGCTAGATCGGGCTCCACCCATTACATATTAAGTCCAATGCATTCCTCATATGAACAGGTTTAAACATAACATAAACATTCGTATTACAACTAGCATACTAAATGTAAATACTTCATCCATAAACCATGAATGGTATACAAATATCACATCTACAGTAAAACATATCACAAAACCATCAATACAATATAGAAGTTTTGTATCATAGTAAATCAACTTCAAATAAGCATAAAATCCATCAAAGGATGTTGACATAGAATAAATCAAAACTCTTTTTATAGAAATTTCTCTTTTATTTTGAAATCATTTTAGAGTCATATATTTATAAAATAAAACATTTTCTTTGAAAATATTCTTATAATCTTGTAAGGGATGCTTCTAATATTTTATAACATCAGAAAATATCCACACCCGCCATATAAGTTAAAAAAACATTCTTACCTTAATTCCGTCTAAAAGGATAAAAAGGACCTTGTTTGGAATAAGAAGGAAAGATTCCTTTATAAACCACTTATAAAAGTCAAAAAGGGTATAAATGAATTTATACCATAGTCTTTAAAATAGTAAGAATGATTTGAAATACATTTTTAAGAAACATAGATGTGGATGATAAAGAGGTCCCAGTAGATAATCACGTATAAACAACCTCGGATAAAGAAGAGATTGTGAAATAACCCTTTCCAATTTGGTAACTTACAAAACATACAACCCCTGAAAGAGTTATTATTCAATTAATATGTAAATACAAATAAATTAAAGTGTATTACACAATGAATACAATTATAGGAAGTACATTCACCAAACAAAAGGTAATAGTGGCAATATGGCATGAATCTCACAGGAATAAGGAGTGGGATGAAAACCCCTTACCTTGTACTTTTCCGTGGTTCAGGGTAAGTTAACCTCCCGTATAATGGGGAAATAATTGTTATTAAATTATACAAGAATCATATACATTAATATGATATCATATATGATCTTTTAACATTGATTTGTTAATAATATCTTAGTATTATCGTTATTTTGGGTGTTAACTTACTCATTTTCTTTTTTATGTTTTGTTACGTAAGTCATGTTTTTCATGGATAGGTTGTATCTTAATCATACCTAGAATGATATCAAGTCCTTATATATTATTATTAATCATCAAATGATAATTAGACTTGAATGGATACGATGGAGAATGAATCACATCGCGTTCGTGGAGACGGTAGTCCTTACGTATGCACGAGCGACAATATCATTCTTTTGATATTAAAATAATATATAATTGGATGGTATATCATATATACAGAATAATTATCTTGTTACATTTATTATTTACATGAATTACACATCATTATTATACCCATTCAAATAATAATTTTTTGAATAACAATTACACCACGACGTGGAGACGGTAAGCCGTACGTACGCACGTATAGTGACATGTTATTCAAAGGATGGATAGAATACTGAATATGATTGTACCATTTTTATAATAACATCACAGTATATATAAGATACTAGATTTATTATTTTATAATGGTAATAAAATAGAAAGAAGAAGTGGAAGAAGAAAGGAACTAGAAAAAGGGTGGTGAAATCATTACCTTTTCTTTGGGTTCTTCCTTTTGATTTGATCAAAAGGGAACCTTAAGTTGTCTTTCTGGCTAAATGAAGGCCTCTTGGATGAATTTAGGGATGTTTAGAGAGTATTTGGACAGAGTTTGGCCAAAAGAAAAGGCTTTGAAGGTGTGAGTTAATGAGAAGGGAGAGTGCCCTTTTATAAGAGGGGTGAGGGGCACCTTTGGAAAAGTTAGAAATATTATATTATAATAAATTTATATTCGGTTTATAATGGATAAAAAGTGGATTATTTAAAGGATAAGTTGGGGATGGGTCGAAAACCACTCAACCAATGGAATTTAGACAGGTTTGGGTTACTATATTAACCTTATCTTTAAGTATTAACTCTTAGTTAATTAGTTTCACTTTTACAATGTCTCTTTGTATTTTTATATTATATGGTTAATAAACATACTATATACATCCAAGCGACACCCAATTGGTCCATTAATAATACACCTATCATAATATAAGTCTCTTGGTTGAACCTTATATTTTTAATAATTTAATATCAATTAATAATATAATATTTGTTTTAAAAACTCTTTTATGACACTATTCAATAATTGATTTTTATGAAAATCATAACAGAATTATTACTTCGAAAAAAGTTACTTTTTTCAATCCTAACATGTCATATTAACCTATAAAATTAGTTTAATTCATAAAAATTCAAAAATTATATTTATTTTGGTATTTATAATATCAATTATTCTATTTTTTCATTAATTAGGTAATTACTGCATCATCATTGTGTCATAAATAAATTAAATTATTTAATGTCTAAAAATTATAAATAAAATATTATTATGTAGGAAATCATTTTATATTTGTAATAAATAATTACAATCGAATTTATAATATGTATAACCCTATATTAAAAATGTTTTATTAAATAAACATTAATTTTAACTCTTTTAACTCTTCTTTGAATTAAATAATAATAAATGTCCTAATCTAATCCAAGTGGACCTAAATGATAATATTTTATTCCTAAGGTTGTTTTTGGTCGAGATACACTTGTAAAATAGAATTAGGACATGTGTTAGGGTAATATTAATATCATTTTTACCCTTAATTACCATATTTACATTTAACCATGGTAAATAAAAGTAAAAAGTTGTTATTCACCAAAAATTATTTTCATCTCATTGAACAACATTTTACTACTTAATATTAACTGTGTCTATCGGATTTCCAAAATTCCATTCACAGTAGCGTTAAAATTATGTTTTATGAAAAATTCAGTTTTTTAACTACTACTTAATGGTTTCACTATTCATCAAAATATTAAAGTTATCCGAAAAGTACCAAAATTTCACCTTAGGCTAAATTCGATACTCATAATCCAAAAATGAAGTCCATTTTGAGAGATAAAATTTATAAAATTTCAAAAAGTAGGTATTACTATTCATAACGGCTAGTTTAATTGGTTGTGGTGTGTTAGAACTCGATGTCGCGTACAACACACGCTATAGTATTATTCAAAGAGAAGCGTACCGTAGAAGCTTGGGGTGTTACATCATATGTTTAACCTCCACTAACACTAATTAAACCATTGTGACTCCTAATATTCCTATCATTGACATATGAGAAAACATGAATAAAAAAATACCAAGGAGTTATGAGATAAGGATTAACCAATAGTATTCTTTGAAATCACAAAAAATGTATCATCCTGAAAGAGTAGTAATTCCATCACCATTAGGAAATTACAATTAGAATATTAGGAAAATAGATAATCATATCATACATATCCTAGACATGCTTGATATGAAACCGAAACAAAATGGAAATGGGACCAACACCTCCACATACCATTTAAGAATGATGACTCAGATTGTGTCTCAAAAGATCAATACATGATTCCAAGATTCTCACGTACCATTGAAACAATTTTTACAGAGGGGAGTACACCTCACTTATGCACACCACAACCGAAGAATCCAAAACACTTGATGAGGCCCCCCTCCCCACTGAAGGTAAAATAAAGGGGGTTTACTAATTATAGATATTATACCTTTACCTACAATATATTGGGGGAGTACTGACTCTACTTACATAAAGAGTAAGGGGGACCCATTCCATGGTGTGAAAGAGGTGTATCTACCACATAATCACTCATATGATACTCCCTCAATCAATATAATCAAATGAAGTACCCAAAAATAAAAATCATTAAAGACATAACACAAATCAAATCATTCATTACAAAAAAATTATATCATCTTCTAATAGATGAATAAAGACATATAGTTGGAAAATAATTTTATAAAATATGTGTCTTGAAGAGGGTGATATGGAAGGAAGAAGATATAGGGAGATTTACACAGTGTGTGACTTCATCACATTTTCAAGATGTGTTATACACTATAAATTCCTTGGTATGAAATGTCATTTGACACTTGTTTTATTGATGGTACACAAGATATCATAGACACATGGGGCATGTCTATTCAATTTGGCCCATACTTGAGTACATAAGCTCGTTCCATTTTACATGGTCATGTAAAGGTATTCTAGTTATGTCAAAGTACATTATCACGACCATTTACTATAGCGGTGTTCATATTCATAGACATTTCTAGGAAAATGTATTATTGTAGTACACACCATTGAACTAGCATCTAGTCACACGACAGGTGTTGAGTCTTCAGGGTGTGTGATATTTATCTACATCCAAAACCAATTTCGTGACATCCATGAGACTACACAAGATATGATAATCATGGTGCATTTAGCATAGTTATTTTTATCAATGAAAAATAAATTTCATGAAGTAGATATTATAACCAGAATACACCACCTTCATCCCACATTTGACCACAATCAATCTCATACCGTTGAAACATTCATCGACTACATTACCCACCAAAATATAATGGTTGAATTGCACTTTGAACCACCGTATAAATGATGAAACAATTCCATATCGATCCAACTACATAGAAAACTAGAGTGTATGTGTAAAATATAAAAAATTTATGCGATCATTATTAATTGATTATGGGATCCCATTCAATGTGTAATAATTTCTAGATATTGGGTGATAAATGTAATAATAAAATTAAATTACATAACAAAATATATCTATAAAAAGGTATTATGTAAATTTTAGGATGTAAAAAATAATGAAAAATTAAAAAATAAATTAAATTAATAGAATGGAAACTTTATAGCACATTATTATACAAATATTCTAATACCTAAGGTTCTAGATGACCGAAAAATCAACGTGTTTCTGTCACTAAAATTTATGAAACATGTTATGAATTTGTATACTATTTATGTAGATTTATTAACCTATCCACATTTGAAAATGATGATGATAATCAATTTTTAACAATAGATTAGGTTCCAAGCACCTCTCAACTGGTTGTATTGGAACAATGTTCCCACATGGTGGAAAACCTTATGGGTGTTTCATTGAATAGAGGCCCCAAAAATTAACTTCAAATTATCAAGGAACTATATAATATTCAAATATTATTGTCATAATATGGTTATTTTTAATAATTATCAATATATACTGTGTTGAATTAGAATATAATGGGATCTAACTCAAGAAGTTCTAGAAAACCACATCCAATTACAATATAATGCATGTACAAATGTTTTACATGAAACTATTATCAACATTTTCAATGTGAAATATAATCTTATAATTTTCTTTATGAAAGTAAACATTTCATATTTCCATAAAATTGGCTTTCCAAGTGTTATATCCAACCATGATACACTTTAACACTATTTCCAATGATACCAATCAAAACCTCACAACTAGACTATCTTCAGCCTCCGGTCCAAGAAAGAACATCACAAATACCTCTTTGTAATAACCCTACCTAACATGAATCATCAAGATATAAGTAATATTAGTGTGACAATGACATTCCTTCTTATAGTCATCCAGCTTGTAGGGAGAGGTGTTATGTATGCTTAGTACTAAAACAAGATGCCATATCCTAATGAACCTCTTTTCATAGAAAAAACTCTATGAAAAAGTTTAAATGTATTGTAGTATACATAACCTCAAGCGTATAACCAATAATATACTATATTGTATGAAATACATATATTAGAATATAATAGTACAATTTAAATGAAAAATTGAAAAAATAGACACCTAAATTAGAATATAGGGGGTAGAACAAAATGACATCAACTATATTGTCTAAAGAAGGGGGAAGCTCAGCTTATGAACTCATATGCTGATAATAAATTATGGTCCACACCACCACTTATTTCTATACTTCATGGACACCATTTCTAACAAGGTAACTGCTAATATAAATTCCATATTTACAATACTCCAAATGCGCGAAAAATTCCCAAGAAGGGTGGGGTTTAATCATTCCATGTAGGATACCCTGAAATCCCAAAACATAAAGGATCAAGATACAATATTTATCCCTTCACCAAGAGGTTGTTTCTATAAATGAATGATAAAAAAACCATAACCATAATATCAATCACCTTGATTATCAAAACAAGAATGAAAAATAAGGTAAAAGTGTATGTCCATCACCACAACCCAATTAAGAATGACAAGTCAAATTTCAGCTCCAATGATGTACCTCTGACTGCCGAAATTAAAAAAAACCTCACAATCATGTTAAAAGAGGTTCCTTCACTTCACTATTGTGCTCCACAGCTGAGCGAGACACAAATATTATAGAGGATCTAATCCTAGTTGTATCTAAATGAATAGTTAGTTACACTTCATAGATTGTAAACTATATCCCTTCTAAAGTATGTGGAGAACCAAAAATCCCAATGTAAGAAGTATAGGGGAACCAATCTTGGATTTGATATGGTTGTACTAAACATGGAATCACTTAGACGATCCTTCTAGGATAACTAACATCTTTAATAATTGCTATAAGAAGAATCTTTCTTGTAATCCTCACATTGTATCTGGTTTTAACAATAGAATTCTAACATCATATTCTAGGTTGAAAAAAACTTAGGATAGGATAATTGGAATAAAAATATATGTCCTAAAGAAGAAGACTCCAAAGGTACAAGTTATTTGATTATGTACACAACATGTATGTGGGGTAATATAAAAAGTATGCGGGGTCACAAATTTTGAGCCCTCACCTCATCTACTAATGGTTTTATCCTATGTATATTTATTAGAAGTCCATGTTATACCACATGCAATTTAATGGTGGCACAAAACATTTTATTACCAAATGCGGGCTATCTATTAACTTTTGTACTATGCCAATGTACATCATCCCATGAACATGTACATGGTCGTGTCAAAGTACCGAAACATTTTCATTTACTCTGATCATTCCCACATTCATTTTCACGACTCTTCCAGTGGAATTTTGGTGTATACCCCAACCCACCATCATAGGATAACTTGGTATACAGATGGTCCACACATTGTAACAAATATATCTCTATTCTAAACACTAACATTTACAGTGCATGGACTACAAGATGTGTTTTCATCATTGTAAACATCATGTAGCCATGTTTATTAGATAAAACACTTTTTCACAACATGAATCCTAAATAATAAATTTCTATGTTAATATTAATGTTTGAACATATAGTACTAAAGTAAAAATTACCTTTGTACATCGATTAACTAACTCTTGTGGTACGAAATCATAATTTGATCACCTATGAGGGAGTCCCTCACATGTCTTATAGAATCTCACATCATTTTGTCCTCCATAAATCCCAAATAAAAATTGAATGACCTAAATCCAACATTTAACATTGATTTTTATAAAAACTATCAATCCATTCATCTATCATTGATTCATCTAGAAACCATAAATCTATTCATCATTTGCACAATGACCACTATTACAGGGGATCTATCTCCCCACCTCTATTATGGAGGATATTTATCCCTATAATCTACTTCTATTTTGTGAAAAAACAATAAAATGGAGGAGTAATAATGAATTAAAGGAATGGGGGTAAGATCTAAATAATCACTATGATGATATTCATTAAATGATTTGATCCTATGAAATTATAGAGATGTGTGGGATCATGGATGAAAAAGTATCATTATAAAAATAATTTATTTTATCAAATAAAAATATAATATTAGTTCATGAATAGGGTAGGTATTGGAAATAAATATACAATTATAAATGAATTATATTTATCAAAGAAAAAGGTTTTAAATCACAGAAAAAGAAACCTACATCATTTCATGAATGATTATTATTGAGGAACACATTTTCTAGTGATAAATAATATCTAATGCAAATGTAGACTACCTCTTGATCCCCCCTGATCTGATAATTGATTCATTTCATTTGATTGGAATACTTCAATGCAGATCTCCCACCTATCAGCCCCCCATGATTATGTGGATAACCCTATAGAATCATTCAAATGATTTAGTTATAAAATTTATTCTAGGAAAATTTATTTTAATAAAATAAATATATTATATTTATTTTATTAAATTCACCAACCCAATGTCACCTCCAATAGAACATCTAATATCGACAAACAATTATTTGCTCAGAGGTTTATAAATGAAATATAGAATAAACCATGGTCATGCATTTCCCATTAAAGGTCTCTAATAATGGGAAATATTTTTTATAAAAAATATGAATCACATGTTTGTTAATATATATTAATATTTTTAATATATTTTTTTTAGGGTCTCGATACATAGAATAGAAAATTATCCTATGAGGATACATATAGATATATACATTGAAATATTATATGAAACTAAGTCCAAAAAACCGAAGTCACTAAATTTATGTGTTGCTTTAAACCTTATAATTTTGTTTAGAAACATATGTTACATATTGTAATCTTTAATATGGTATCATCTTTTAAACTCATAAAGGGTTATAATTATTCAAATGAAATATCAATTATCTCATAAATGTTCAAGGGAAAACTTTTTGGACTAGTTCAAATCCTACGTATATTCATGTATGATTTTTTTTGATTTTTAAAAAAATTATTAAAATATTATTTAACATAAAATCTCAATAATGTCATTGTGTACAGTATTTAGTTAGTTTAAAATTAAATACACAAAGAAAATTATGTAATAAAAACTAATCCTTTGAAAAATCCCTAATATATCACATTGACATACTTATTTCAAGGAGCTAAATAATACATACAATTTATATGACTTTTAATGAAATTCTATATAATCAAATTTGGGATGCATAGGGTCGAACTAGTCACATCCAATGATTTAAAGGAATGTATGGAGTTGATTTTAAGGCCTTATCATTTTAGTTTCCATCATAATAAAAATATTCTATCTTTACCATGACAACAAATAATTTATAAAGTTATAATTAATATTGATGGAAAATAAAAATGAAGTACTTGCCAAATTTGGACTTCCTATTTCCATATATAGAATATATTTTTAACTCCTTAATTTGTATAATTGAGAGATATTAGGTTAAGATGAAAATTAAAATTCCAATGAAAAATAGTTGAACTAAAAAAACCATATTTAGAAAAAACAATTTATACAAAATTAATTACTAAAAATGACTTTTTTAAACTCAATTAGATTGAAAATAGTATATGTGAAGTAATTATATATTTTTTTGATTTTTTTTAAATGGAACATTCAAAATTGATGAATGAAAAATATACTTATCTATAAAAATAATTATGTTTTAACTATTCATTAATAAATTAATATTTTCTTATTACAACTTAATATTGAAATTATGAATTGTTTCTCAATTTGATTAAAAAATGATCTCATTTGTTCGAATACGTTTTTTTATTATTTTCAATTATCAAATATATCATTTTTTCAAAAAATGATAACAAATTTTTTTTGAAGGAAACATATTGTTGAAGTATAATATTTTAGAATATAATATTGGTCATGTATATATGAATATAAAATGAATTATTTAATTTTAATAATTGGTCAAACATTTTGATATTTATTGTTTTTTTGGTTTAATTATATGATGTATGGTTTTATTGAAAACAAGATAATAGTAAATTTTTTCAGGATTCAAATGATACCTTTTGAAAAAGGATGGGTCAACGATCAAGTATAAGGATTGATAATAAAGAAAATAGGTAAAATTTCCATTAATTTACTAGAAAACAAATAGTTCCATCATAAATAAGAAATTTATGATGTAAAAATGATGAATATTCATTGAGATGTAGTTTAAATCAAAAACCAACTACAAGGAGAAAAATAACATGAATCACATTGTGACACATATGTTTCATGAATTGAAACTCCCTCATGTCTATTGTGGATATAAAATAACAACGTAACACCAACTACTGGGTACTCTCTAGATAATTTTATGTTGTAAAACCTCATATATGGTGAAAAATAGTCGAAACAAACCTAAAACATGAATTGTTTGATTAATGTTAAAGCCTATGTGTACATTGAAGGCCTCGCAAACCCTAATGTTGACATGGAAGGAAATTGTATGTATTTAAGACAGCTAGTTTTGGTAGTTTGGGAATTTCTTCAGGCTAATAAATAGATGTCTGGTGTAGAGGGAGACCAAATCATTTGATAAGGGTATGAAATGGATGATGGCCTCATATAGGTTCATTAGGATACATTCAATTATTTATTTCCTATAAATATAGTGATGTATTTATTCTCATTAATCAATAACACTACCCAATCCATGGATGGGTAGTTTTTTATAGTTCCTGGGAACAGGGGATGCTGGAACGAGATTCAAATTGTTGAATATGTATAATTTAAGGAGTAAAATCATATATTTCTTCATCCTTATAGTATCAATTATTTATTTTAAATTTAATATAATAAATAAAATTTTGTCATGTTTTTATATGTTAATTTCAATTTCATTGTTTGGTTATCCATTACTCACTCCATCAGAATTTGGTCATTATATGATTGAAGAGATTAGGATTGGGTTGTGATTAATCAATTATATGTATCATGTTTATACAAATTTTTATTGGATTTATTGGTTTAATAATGAAAATTAATACATGATAGTGGATTAAATTAATTAGTCAAGAGGGCATGCTCAAATGTTAGACGTATATGATGGAGGGTATATACACTCATGTTCTTAATTATGTATATCCTCAACATCACTACTGAGCCATGTGAGAGGGAGGAATCAAATGAAGAATCTATATCTTACTAGTAAGTAGAAGAAAAATTGGTAAAATTGGTATTTCTGATAACAGATGTCCATTGACATATATGTGTAACCTGGACATATTCATGATTAACTATTCTTAAATAATTTTTTGATTTAATCGTCTTTCATAAAAAGGAAATTTCTCACTAAATTTTGTCAAGAAACTTAATGAATGCCTATTTTATACGACATTCTTCTTTGGAGAATAACTAGGATATAAATTATAATATATGAGGGTAATTAATTGTTTTTATAGACCCCATACTATGGATTAGATCAAAAAAATTCCATTTGTGGCGAGGAAGGGCCTAAAAAAATCCTAAATTTTAATGACATGATGTTCAATATCAACATCAATTAAATTTTACCCAAAAATTGAATGAATACAATCCAATTGAATTAAAATTAATTTAAAATATTACTATGAAGAAATTTCCCTTTTAGATTCAAGTGACACCCATATATTTCACTTGAATCCTCAAAAATGGAATGGAAATCATAGGTAGACCCTCATTGCTATATGAGAAAAAAATTAACAACTTATATAATGGAAATCTATGCATGAAACACAATCATATTATGAATTTCGTGTTAATAGTATTGAAGGGATTCCAAATTATTCATGGCCTTGTAGGTTAGTACCCTAACTGACACATCCAAGTCATTAACTTTGTCTTATTAATAATTTATCTCTAAGGAATCTTGGATGGGAAGGATAAGAGGAGGGAATTCCACATTCACATGAGGAAGGTACTAAATAATGAATGTAATATTTATATTCAGGAGAAGTAAATGAGTGGATGTAAATAGTTTTTTCATGAAAATATACCTTCCAACCTCCTAGAGAACAATAATAATTAATTAAATATATTATATTTTATAGTCAACCAGATAGGGTCATTATGAATATTAGGAAAAGTTCAATAATATTGGAATTGGTTTCCAACATAGGCCATTTATGAATATCATTTCCTCATTTTATTATACAAAGTACTTTTAAAAAATGACCAAAATATTCTTTATGCCTCATATTGAGGATCTATAAATGAAAAATCCTTATTAGATGACAGATTTATGATAAAAAATATTTCGTGATACTCATGAAAATTATTCTCTTTAGGTATGATCCAAAAAAGTATATACGGAGTAATAATATTTTTCCCATTTTCTACTTTTAAATGTAGTTTTTTATTAACTAGCTTGTTGTGAGTGAAAAATAGATGGGATATAAGAATGTGGAAAGAATATTTCATCTCATGTATTTGGTAAGTGTTATTTTTCTACTCATTTTACTAACTAGTTCACATATATTTACATGATTGAAAGATATGGTGTAGCCTTATATCTAAGGAAGTTCAAGTATGAAATATTTATAGAGATAAATATTCGTCCCAAACATAAATGTTAATAATCCAAATAACTACTAACCCCCTATTTTTTAAAAAATATCCACCTCAACCTTCTTTATATAAGAAACAATATTAAAAATTCAGAAAATTTCCATACCAAAAAAAAATATCAAACACCACCCTTCTATAGAATCATTATGATCAACCATCGAGATGTTCTTAGATAAACCACTAAGGAGAATATATTAAAATTTTATTTAAAAGAATAAACTGTTATACTAGTAATTATAAAAATATCATGAAATTTAACACCATAAATCATAGAAAACTTCCCAGAATAAAATTCTGGAATCCCATAGCTAGGGTATGCGTAATTGTATAATTATTTTGGGATGTATATTTAGCTTATTTTAAAAAAGTAATTTGAAATAAATAATAAAATTTTGGATGAACGTATAATATTTTGGAATATCTACCTAGACATATGAGAGAGATGGATAAGAAGAAATTATATGTATGGACCAGTTTATTTAACAAATGAATAGAGAACCCAATATGAAGGAAACAAAGGGGAAAATGAAATTGATTCAACTTTACCTTCTTCTATTATTTAGTCATTGAGAATTGTATAAGAGAAGAATCAATGATAGAATCCTAATACATCAAAAAATGTTGATATTGAAATACCACTACAGGATAAATCCGATAAATCTGTAAATAGGATCTTTAAATAATTATGAACTAATAGACAAAAAATGATATAAATGAAAGAATCATAATAGGGATATGTGTCTGAGAATGGATCACAATACCAATACCAAAATAATTTCATGATCCATGGACATTTTCTATTAAATAGACTATGGGATCAATAAATTTTTTCTGATGCATTGTGTAATATAGGATCAATGATAAAAGTCATTCCTATATATATTAAGATATTTTTAAAAATTATAGAGTAAAATCCTACTGTAGTGATTATCAAACATGTAACTAGACCAATTAAATTTCATTATTTTTTTGCAAGAAAAACATAAAAAATTTCCAGATCTACTTTTCACTTTTAATTTGTTCATATAGAAAATGGAATATGACAAAATTTTATCACACTCACCCATTGGTTTGTGGAGCCTACTCTTTGATAAAAAAATCCTATCATCAATGTTCAAGATAGAACACTCAATATGGATCTCAAATATATTATGATATACATCAATATTATTGATGAATGGAAGGATATGTCATTCAATAATTCACCTCATAACATCTATAATAATGGTTGAATTTTTTTTGACAAATCAGGTTTTTTTCATAAATTATAGTGATTATAACATAATTTTTAATTTTCAAATACCAATACCCAAATACCTAGAATCCATGAATAAAAGTTATAATTATAGTTAAATTTTTATTTCTTCTATTATTTGTTAATGAATATTACATGATAAAATAGATTCATTATTTAGATAAAGGAATCTTAAATTAAATATAAAAAATTTAATAACCATGAAATTTATAGTTAAATCATCATCCATGTGAGTTATGTACATTAATAGTATGGGAAGTGATAAATTTTCAGTGATTATTGAAACTAGTACATCCAAAACCCATCAAATAAATCTATGTCACTATGTAAATAAAAATTCTTTAACAAATTGAATTGATTTCAGATGATATACCAATAATCAATCCCAATGATTTATCTCATAGAAGATTTCATGAAGGTGATCGTTGAGTAATTAGATAGTCACACTGAATACATAGTCCTATAATATTGATTGTTGTCAAGAATTTGAACTTAAAATTACAAATATTTGAAATCATTTTCCTAATCTTGAAATAAAAGTGGGTTTGTCTCATCCATGTTATGAAATCAAATATTGGTTTATCCCTTTAAAAATTATTAAAAATGAATTGATCACCATGAGAGTGAAAAAATACGGATGGTGGGTATAAAATGTAGGAAGATGATGAGTTTTACCAAATAATATCACATTCTCATCTGATTCAAGGATCAAATTCCAGAAATGTTAGTAGGGAAAAACTCAATTTTATATTTTCAATAGCATTTTAGGATACATCCAGCTACAAATTGTTTTACAAAAATTAAAAATGATGTCCTTAAATATCTATTTTGTATATTTTATATATAATAGGTTTCTTTTTGGGATACAAAATTCCCTGTTTAAGTTTCTGTGGAGAATGGGTGATATTTTTCATATGCCATTGTGAACTTCTGATAGGTACTTCACAACAAATTCAAAATTTTAGTAATTATTTGGATCATTGTATATGGAATTTGGAAATAGTTTTAGAAATATAAAATTAAAAAATTTCAAGCATTAATCATTGATAAATTTTATATCGTCATTACTCAAGGATAATAATTAGGCCATAAAATGTCAATGGAATGATTTGTGTTAGATAATATAAATGCTAATGTTATAAATTAATTTTCATGTCCTACTTCTTTGAAAAATGTTAGAACATTGTCAGGACATTTAGCTTTATACAAGGAATTTATTAATTAGTTCAATAATATTTATCTCCATCTTTCATGATTAAATATTAAATAATCATAACTTTAATGTAATTGGGACTTCCATGAAGTGTTTAATGGGTTGATGCAATGGTTTATCACACTGTCGATAATGAAAACGCCAAACTACCACTATAATTTTGATCTACTCTATGGACATTAAAACCAGGATGTATGAATATAACATTGATAATGAATTGATGGGAAAACTTATGTACATTGATATTATTAAAGGTATTTTATTCCATATAGAAAAACTACACAAATACTAAAATGTGGTTTCTCATGGTCATTTTTTCCTTGGATACATTACAAGCAAGTCTACATGGATCAAATGATTTTTTATGATCAAGTAGATCTCTAGTGTATAATGAAATCAGGATATTCTATGACCTAATTGATAAAACAGATCGGTCTTTTAGCTACATCGCTATTAGAAATTCTGTTCTATAACGGAGCAAAAAACGATGTCACTGAACACATCAGCAGACTTCCCCACACCACTAATTTATAAATTCAATTTCATAACCTACTCAATGATCTTCTTCATAGAGATCAAATATCTATAATTGAATGTGGACTACCCTATTATAAAAAAATACAATTAATTGTTAAAATAACATGTACCATATGATCTAAACTCTTATCTAATGAATGAAATTAAATCTATCTCTATATTTTAAAATTTTAAATATTAATTTCGATGGAAATATGATAGTAGAAAATCATATTAATATTCTTATTGAAAAAATTAATTTAAAAACTTTTTTATTTATATAATAAAAATTCATTAGTACCCAAATGGGACATTATAAAAAAACTATAAATGTAAAAGAATAATGAATATATTGGCCCCTTTTATTCAATTTTGCATGTGAATTTTGGTAAAAATGGAAAAATGTTGTTTTTGTTGTAATCTCCACCTATGTAATAAAAATAACCTAAAAATATATCTTTTAAACATTATTTATGTATGGGACATAAAAATCATATAAGCATTAAAATTATGATTTTGTAACCACATTATTATATTGTCTATAGATTATGTTTCATAATTTGTGGAATGAAAATCCATAATGATTGATGATGAAATGATCGTCGAGGAATTTTCATGGATAATATATTATGTCGGTTTGGAGTTACTCATACAATCAAAAATAATGAAGGAATTAATTTTTAAAAATATAGAAGGGGTAAATACTAAAAATTATGTGGATAGTCTTAAAAAATCAACCCCATACCATCTATAAACTAATGTCCATGTAATATTCCCTAATAGATAAATCTATATAATTTTAGAAAAGATAATCAATGGAAATAAAATAGAAAAGAAACATTTATTCGAAGAAACTATATTGTATAATAAGACTACACATAGGAAACCCAAAATGATGAGACCTTAAATGTTTATTTATGGGATAAGTAATCACCTCCCATTGGAATTGGAACCAAAATACTATGTGGTGGTATTAAAGATGAATTTCAATTCTGAATATTTTCGAAATTAGAGGAGACGATATCATTATGATATTGAAGAAATTAGGATGGAAGATTCTGAAAATTCCCTAATCTAAAAATGGAGGAGAAGGATGAACCATGATAAGTAAATTCAATATATAAGCTCAAACCCTGTATATTATGTATTTTTATAAAACTAAAAACATAATTTTTTACTAGGTAAACATCATTATGGATCAGAATGTCCTTTTACCTGTATTCAAGTATGCCCTTGTGGTATATTTTGTTTTAAAAAACAAATTTGAGTAGAAACATTATATATAAACAGGAATAGACTGAAGAAGTACCATGGGACCCTAACTCAACATTTGGTGGAATATATTACAATTTTTCAATATGAAAATCATTGATGGGTTACTATGTTTTACCAATCCAATAAACTATGTTCTATTTCGACATTCCATTTTAAATTCATTGTACATGAATACTAAACATTGTATAAATTCATTACATTGAATCAATTATGTGTCTGGGAATGAATGTTGTTGAATATGATTTTGTTGAAAATTTTATTTGGTGTGTTGATCCAATGAGATTAAACAAATTCATTTTTATAGGTAACCCACAATTTTTTCCTCAGTCCAGTCCCCCTATTTTCTATTTTAGAATAATTGAATTTTCATCAAATTTTAGTTTTTTATTAATATTTTAAAATCCATTAACTTTACATAAATAAATAATAAAAATACATATATAATACATGGTGCCAAAATGTATTGGTTAATATATAAAAGAAATTTAAATTGTTAAAGGAGAACTCACGTTATAAAAATATTGAAAAAGAACTATGAAAAATCTAATTTTACATAACATGAAATATAAACCATTTTATTAGAATATGACTCCAAATATAGTATATTATTTTTACCACAATTTTTAAATCCATTTTTATCCTTAAAATAAATTTTATTCCTCTAGTTATCCTTTAATCTCTAAATGATTACTATATGTGACATGATATTCTTAGGGATCCCATGATTCCATGTTTTTAATGATAATGATAATGTAATTGAATGAATAAAATCATATATGACTAATTATTTGGTATATTAGGATATTTAGTTTTATAAATCATAATTTAACTGAATTACTTCATTATATTAAATATTGTTTCCCTTTCATTTTCATACATCTAATATATGAAAATTCTATGGTTTTATACATTATTCGTATTTCTTACCATTAGCAAGTATCCCAAATTTATATGTTAAATTCCCAAAAGGATTTATATTCAGAATAAATTCTATTTTTCTTGATAATATTCCATGAGTGATCATGGTACCTGATTCCTTCTAGAATTGGTATTCCGAATTTTCAAATCTATGACTACAAAAAAACATTTAGCATAAATGATATTATTATTGTTATTATTATTAAGTAACAATATTTTATACAATCTTTTTCATCAATCATTATATATCCCATATAATAGTTGAATAAACTTTATTGGAATGATCCATTTTACAGTCCATTTATAACCATTACTACATTATACTACATGTAAATGTTGATATTCTATGTTCATATATTGGGTGAGGGATTTCATTGAAGAAGGGATATAACATGTAGTAAGGGAAATATATGGGGATTATATTATAGGAATTAGGATGGGATCATATAATAATTATTTAATTTCTAATTTAATCATTTCATATATATATATATAAACTGAATAAAATTAATAATAGATTTGGTTTTTGAAAATAATAAAAGCATTACAAAATAGATGATTATATCTTATGAGGTTAGGTGGTGGATATAATTTTTTTCCATAATTAGCTTTAAAAATAAAAAATAGAGGAAACTCATGAAGGTTAAAATTTTAATTATAAATACATTTACAATGAACATAATTTTTGTTCAGGGATGTGTAAGATTTCATTTTAAAGAGGAAAATTTGAAAGAACATTGTTTTTTATATCACAATTCATTATTTAGAGGTAAATATCCGTTCTGGTCAACTTTATTGTGAATATCAATCCCTACCAACCATTAGGCACATTTTTAAAAAAAAATATTTTCAATTTATTAATTATATTTGTCCATTACATAGTAGAGAATGTGACTCCTGTTGAATCCGATAAAATAAAATCATTTAGTAAAAGAATTATCCTAACTACACTTTAAGGTTTATCTTGATTTTGGAGAAAAAATAATATATTTTGAGGTAAATAATTAATTGGTATACATGAAAATGATATATTATGATATATGAATAAATTAAATTAATATATCATTTATTTTCAACTAGAAAAAGTAAAATACTTTGAAAGATTGTTCTCTATAAAGAGTGTGAAGTTGAATTGTTTTCTGTGAGGAAAATGAATTTTAATTCCCCAAAATATAATAATTAGATATAATTGAATTGGAATTATGAAACCAATTACATGATGTTTCTCACTAATTTATGTTGAGAAAACATTATTAGGGAGAATGAGGTTATATGTGTGTGTGAATTGACAGAACCATTTTATTAATTTATATTAAAAGATAAAATGAACTTTTATTCTTAGTCATTGGTTATTGGTTCTTACAGTTATTTTTTTTTGCATTGTAGAATTAAGAGTTTGTTTGAAAAATGAAAAATGGTGATGATTTAATGAACCAAATGATTCCCAATGAATAAAGGCCTTGAAACGCTGAAGATCAATGATCTCAATTGAAACCAAAAAAATTAAATTTAGGACAATTTGATGGAAAATATTAACTTTTGTTGTAAATTTGGGACGTTCAATATTAAAATTAAGTATTTTAATGGGTCGGTGGTTTAAAATGCATGAAAATATTACAATTAGTATATGAACATGGGTCATGATATAAGACATATATATGACATTATGATGTGGCGTTGAATCATTCAAGACATAAAATTATCCATAAAACTGCATCATTAGTATGACATCTATAATTTTATGCCATAAACCCTTGTTTTATAATGTAGAATGGTTGGAAAAAAATTGTATTTTTGTTGAAATTTAATGCAAAATAATATTTTGATGCCTCAGAAATTCCTTGTTTAGCCTGGTTATGTATCTTAGGGAATTGAAGATAACCATTTATAATATCCATAGAATCTTTTTAAGAGAATTAATCGATGTCTACTGGGATTTATATTAGATGACATGGAAAGGGGAATCACTTGAAAACCAATATGTACAGTTTTATTTCACTCTTCAATCTCCCTCAAAAAATTCATTATAGACATTCCTTCTATATCCCGAATTGACATGTTTATAATTTGTATGGATGTGTTGTTTTTGTGGGTGATTAGGAAATGTGGATACTGGATTAAATATTACTTACTTGATTTCATATGATTTAATGAATTAAATACATTCTTTCAAATGAATTCTTCTTTAAATTAATTATATTTCACTTCCAATATATAATATGATTGAGTAAGGGTTTTAATTTTTCAATTTCAAATTCTATGTGGAATCATATATGTCTCCCACCACAAAAAATTCACTATATTTGATCAAAACAATTATGGTTCGGTGGGTAGTTCTCAGTAATTCTCCTCACATATGTTGTGTTATATTTTAAAAATAGTTGGTTATTAAGGAACTAAAAAAATGATCGTGTATTTTCCTAATTAGTCAAGATGAATCACTATAATTTCACACATATACAAAGGATGGATTTCTAACTAGATCTCTCAATTTTGGATATCCTCAATATAACAATATATATATTGGAAAGAGAGGAACCCATAGTTGATTTTCAACCTTACTTGTATGAAAAATAATAATTTTTAATATTGAAAACCAGGATAGCATCAAACAAGGTCCCTCCAAGGTCGACATTGTAATTGTATTAATCATCTATTTATAAATAAATGAATGAGTTAAAAATAATTTATTAAATAATATTTTTGAAAAAAACATTATATTTGACAAATTTGTTTCTACTCCTCTATAGACTAGCTAGTGTCTAAAACTATAATATAAATATTTAATAATGTTTTTCAATAATAGATGAAATATCAGGTATTAATATGAAAATATAAATAATTGAATTCTTTTTTTAAATAATTGAATAAAAAATTATCAAGGAGATAAGCCATTATGAATATCTCATAATGTGGTTGTCCTGATTTATACCAACGAATTAAATGACTAGTTTATAACTATTTTATTTATTTAATAATATTAAAATGTTCATTTATGGTCTTAGTTTCGTGTTGTATGGAATATTTATAATAATTTTCCTCTTTTAAAATTCTGTGTTGTAACATTTTACCCAATTTATGAATTTATATTTTCCTATAATAAATTTACCACATTCTTAATTCCATAATTTTTTATAAATGAATATTTATTTTTTCCCAGTCATGTTTCTTTAACTTGATTCAATAAAAACATTATTTTTATCTTATTATCTCATAATCATTGAAAATAATAAAAATATATAATATTTTTATAATCCAATCGTACACACCATCTAATTTAATTATATCTACCAATGTTTATTATATCCAAATCCATTCAAATAATTATAATAATAACCCAAAAAAATAATATAATATTTCTTTTAGGTTTAATGATTGAACCAACAGAATACCATGAATATAATATAATATTTATTTCATAGCTACTAATTGATTTAACATAAATAAACATTAAATCTAATAATTATCTCTCTATTTTTTAAAAAAAAGTTCCCATAAATTTATTTTCAGAAAATACGTTATTATCTCTCTATAATCATGTGTAAATTTAGTTTGATTTTTTTTTCATATCGTGAGAAAAATGAAAGATCATAACAAGAAAAATTATTATTGCACATCACATGCCATTTTATTGATTATGAGAATATTGATTGTATTATATATAAAATTTATTATTATCAGACATATCCTTTAGTCATCCATTGACTAAAACGATGATTATTATTCTGATTATCAATAATTATTTTTAAATGTGATTAATTATATGAAGAGTAAATTCATTCGTAATGATTACCAATTTCTATATCCATATTTATACACATGAATCATTAATTTCATATTTTATAATGTTTCATTATAGTTTGTAATATCATGTTCTTTCAATATATTTGTTATTACATAATCCCAAAAAAACATAATCCCATATCTAATAAAAAATGACATAAAATTATAAAAAAAGAGAATAATACATAATTCCTGATTATTATTCATGAAATTAACTTATAATAAATTCTCTAAAACATATAAATTTAGTTTTACTAATGAATACATATTTAAACAATTAATTTCAAATAAAACTCATCAATATTCCACTGAAATAATCTCCCTATAATGGTTCTTGTATTGACATATCTAACATAAATTCTTTCTTATTAAATAGGGACATGGAAACATAAGAAGGGAGGACTTCTTATGATCAGTATATGTAAACATGTGATATAGTAACAAAATACAATAAGAGAGACTATGATGAAAATAATGGAATGAGAGCATAATCATTGTATAATATCATAAAAATGGAAAACATACCAATGCAGTAAAATATACTAAAACATGAGTGAGGACATAATTCATTGTCATAAAAAATGACGCGGGTTATAATAGTTTTTAATCAATAATCATTCTTTATATATAATAAGGTGATATAAAAATTATTATGTGGAATAATAGTGACGAATATTCCTATGAAAAAAATTCATTTCATTTGATATGGTTCATTATAAGTACGAGTGATTTTAAGAGGTAGATTAATTTTAATTTCTTTTATGTCTGGTGTTGTACTCGACACCAAGATTAACTTGCACTATACACAACACCGTATTATCTTGTAGTATACATACAAATATTCATGGCTTGTGTTGCACATAATTTCAAGTTCTTTTGATAGAATTAATTTCATACAACAATGTTTACATATTTTTTTCAATTAACTATGTTTGGATTATGTTATACGTGACACAAAATGAATATTTCCCAGACATGGCGTGCGTTACACGTAAGAGAAACCATCCTCGACAGGTTGCATTATACGTAATACTCAGTTTCACTAAACAACGATATAATATTAAAATAATATTATTTAATAAGATATAAACTTTCTATTTAAATATTATTATCCACATTTTATATTTTATATAAAATTAGAATTCAACTTACACATTTTCTAGAAAATGATATGAGAACAAAAACATTTTTTTTATAAAAGAAGTATTTTTTAAAAAATGTAGTTTTATCACTTTTTGATGGTGCACCCATATTAAATATTGATTTTGACACTTTTATATGTTAAATTTGAAGAGGTAAACTTTATATTTGGATGTGGGACATAAAAATTTACTTTTTTTTTGAATTTTTGTTATTTTTCAAATAAAAATAATATTATAATGAATAGTGAAAAATAATACATTTTAATTTGAAACTACCTTTTATTTAATTTATTTATATAGTCAGATTATATTATCAATTGGTTTAAAAGTTTAATTAGAATATGTTTTTGTTATTTAATATAATTTTTTTCATTTGAAGTAAGTTCTCTTTTAAATTGGATATAAACACATGTCAATCTTTTGATAGTTTTTATTTAATAAACACTGACTTTTTGGTTTTCAAAACGAGAATTAATTTTAAATTAATTACTAACACATATATATTTTCAATTTGGAAAATAGATTCCATATTTGTAATCAGAATATTCAACATGTGTAAATAGTTACCCTTTATTTTTGGACATTGTGAATAGTATTTTCAGTATTTATTTTATTTACCATGGTAAATGAGTAAATATGGTAAATAAAGGGAAAAATAATATTATAATAATATTAAACAAACTGTACACAAGTCCAGATCCTATTGGATGGATATTTCTGACCATGGAAATCATTGGGTCTATTTTTGGACCCCATGGATTCACACGGATGAGGTAATGACATTTTATAAGAATTAATTTAAAGTAAAGATAATTATAACCTAAACATGTATCTTTTACTAAATCTATTTTAATGTGGGTTTATATAAATTATTTATATTTATTATAATAGTAATTATAAATATAAAAATATTTCATACATCATGGTATTTTAATTACGATTTTTAGAAATTAAATAAATATATTTAATTATGAGACAATTAGGATTTTGCGATTACATCACTAATGAATGATTCAAATTAATAAATTTATATATATTAAAATAAATTTAATTTTAACATTTTGAAGCCATGAAATAATTTTCTAGATGACATTGGAATATTTGGGATCCGTTAATTCTTTTGGTTCGAAGGAATCATTTTATTAATTTTTAAAAAAAGTCAATTATGAATTGTGTCCAAAATTGGCATAATTCAGATCTTAAAACATAAAATAGTTTAGTAAATGATATTAAATTCTTAAAAATCTATTATTCTGGCATATAGTTTCTATATGTAAAAATATTTCATAGATAACTTTTTGTGTGTCGTTTGACAAGATATAGTAATTACATTTACCCACAATGTGAAAATAAGATGATATCACAGTTTGATTAAAAAGTTTAAAATAATGATTAAACAAAAAATAAAAGGATAAATAATATATTAAAAATTTGTATAAAAATTTTTGGATGATGGGTATTATAACTAATATCATATTATATTCGAATTAAATAAATATTGGATCATTTTTAATCAAATATAAATTTATAAAAAATTAATATTTTGAGAGATTCCTAATGTGTCCCCTCTTCTCTTATAAAAGGGAACCTACTCCCTAATCACTTCACTATATTATGAAAATTCCATCTTCGAAAAACCCTACCTATTTCTATTCCCAAATTCCCTAGTTTCATTCTAGATGTTTTGGTCTTCCCAGAAAAACCCCTCTATTCCCCGAAGAAGAAATTAAAATGAGGCACATCAAGGAAGATGTAATATCTTCTACCAATTTTTTAAAATTTCATTCTTCTTCTACATCCTATTCATTAGATTTTTTATTATAATGAAATAAATTTATTTATCACTCACATAATTATATGTTATTATAAATATTATACAAAATTATTTTACCTTCCACCCATCCTAGGAAAAATGAAATTATCGTGTGTGCGTACGTACAACTTACCGTCTCCACACCATGGGGTAATCTATTTTTCACCACCATCTATCATGGATGGGTATAATGGTGAAAATAATAACTATATACGATTATTATATCATGATTCTAATTTTTATATATTATACACAATCTACTCCACTACTATTCAACAATTATGGGACTGATATTGTCACTCGTGCGTACACACAACTTACCGCCTCCACGATGCGATGAGATTCATTAACCATGTTAATCATTAAATAATTATTATGAAGTATATTTAATAAATAATCATGAAATATATGAAATAAAAATTATTATCGATTTATGTATATCTATATATGTCATTTACTTTCTCCCAGTAAATTTAATATGGAAACGGAAATAGCTTTCATGCATACATACAACCTACCGACCCATGAACGGTGTATTCCATTTCATTTATCTATCAATTATATATATATTTATATATTGAATATATATAATATATAAATCACTTTTTATATTATGGAAGTAATTATATCAAGATATAATTAATAATATCATGAATAATAATTCACAACACGTACGATAAACAAAACCATTATTACCTAAAATGTTTCATTAAAAAGTAATTGACAAATGAACGGGTAATAGAAACTCATAAATGAATCATATATGGTATATTAAATATTAATATTCTTCTATTACAAGTTAATAATATGTTTAAAATAATTATACGAGAGTTTCATACACATATGGATGTAATCAGAGCTAAGTTAAATGATAATCTCTCAATATCATTTTTATATGAGGTTGTTTATACATATGTACTTACTAGGGATGTCATTATCATCTATGTATTTGTTTTCTAACAATGTTTTCATAAAATGTTTAATATTATTACATATATGTTTGATGTCATTTTTAGACATTTGTTTTAATACATGGTATAGAAGGAATTTTTCTTTTGCTTACTATACGAGGTTCTTTTTTGACTTTTCTGTCAATAGTGTGAGGTGAATGTTTTTGTTGATCTTATAATGAAATAATGGATTTTTATGGTTTCATGAAGCCTTATTTCCACCAAACTTCCTCTAAACTATTTCATATTTATATTCAACTGAATTCTTTTCTTTTAAAAATACACGGCATTTTGAGAAGATAAATGTTTTTGAAAAAGAAAGGATATTTTCTTGAAGAACTAATTTCAAGTGATTAAAAACAATTATTATCCTTATATGATGATGCTCTTAAATTGGGTTATATTTCAATCCCAATTTTTAAAAATATTTGATTTTATTAATGATGGAATGATTTTTTTTATGTATTATCTTATGATGAAATCATATTTTAGAAACAAATTTTATTTCTCAGTTTATGCTATGATATGGGATTTGTGTTATGTGGAATATTTAATAATGATTTAACTATGATAAGGGTGAGACCTATATCTTCATCTAATTCATTGGGTAAATATTTATTTATCACGAGATAGATATGACTAGAAAGGAATGTAAATCTGGATCAGCAATATAGAGCTGGAACGACAAGTATATCTGGTTCAGTAATACATGATTGGAATAGAAGGTAAACCCAGTTCAGTATTGGACATTTTCCACTATGATGGTCTTACCATCAATGCCTTGGATACTATGTAAAAAATATTACATGATTAATAGTTTTCCACAATTATATGTTTTTATTCCTATTCCATTCTATAATAGTTAATGTTTCTTTATTATCCATACGTCACGTACTTCCATGATTTATTTCATGAATCATGATTTTGATGTTTAAATTTCTATTCATGTTCTGACATTCAAATGTATATGATTTTTTTATGTTCTACTTGTTTACCCTTATTTGGAATTTTATCTCACCTTTTTATGTTTTCTTTTCCATAGGATATAATGTACGATTTTTGGTTAGAAAAGGAAAATGGGAAGATCATTATGGGAGATGCTGAAGATCATTCACCATGTTAAAGAATTATGTTCCACATTTCCAATGACACTAAATGAATATAGTCTTTTAAAATATATTTGTGTAATGTATTACATATTCTACAATGAAATGTAATGTCCATGTACGTCATGATATGGTCTCTAAAGTTGGTATCAGAGTAAAGGAGAAGTCAACCTTTGGAAAATAGGATTCAAAATATTTAGTGAGATCCCTAGAAGAATTTCTAATGTATATCTAGATATATAACTAAGGATAATTATAAGTCTAGTTTATAGTCCAATAATTATGATAATGGTCATGAATATACTAGGATTAAACCTATGATTTTATTGATTAAAAGTAAACTTCCATGATTGTGTTGTTTTCCTAGTTTGATTTTTTCCTCTCAAACTATTCTTTTTTAGGTTTAGACAATGGCTGGATTCCAAAAAAATGTGTTAAAGATCATTTCACATGGAAATTAAATGATTGTTCTCCTAATCATCTGAATTTTATGTAATATAGAGTGAAAAATATTATTCCTGTACATAAACATGATACGAATAATTCTGGACATCTTAATGAGTAGATAAGGGAACAAAATTATATTGAGTTATTCATGAGGAAATGTACACCTTCTATCATTGGGTCTTCTAATCCATTTTTTTCTGAACAATGGATTAATAACTTTGAAATGATATTTTCCATCCATCGCTGTTCGAAAACTGAAAAATAAATTTTAGCAATTTAACATTTAGAAGGTGAAGCGTACCGATGGTGGACGCCAATTAAGAATACATGGCACCATGTTGAAATTTCATCCATGGATTGGGATGAGTTCAATAACTTATTCTTCCTTAGATAATTCCCTCATATTCTTAATACAAAAATGGAAAATGAGTTCCATGAGCTTATGAAAAAGGATTATGAATATATTGTTACCTATGAGTAAAATTTTACAAGGCTAACACGGTATGCTTCTGGATTGGTCATCCAATGTGAAAGTAAATTTGATCAAATACTCATTGTCATAAAACCATGTCTTTGAAGAAAATTATCTATAAGATACTCTAGTAGTTATGAAGAGATTTTGTTTTGTGCAATCGATGTATTACTAGAAGTTGGTGTTACATATCCATCTCATGGTTTTGAAAATAAATGAAAGATGAAGTTCTAGGAAAAATCCCAAAAAATGGGGAAAAGATGATGAATGTTTCTTTATTCCCAAAGAGTGGAATGAATCACAATGGATATTGTGGTAATTGTACTAGAAAGTGTTTCAATGGTGGAAAATATGGTCATTGATTAGTTGAGTTCTAAATTAATGGGGAAAAGGTTTCTAATGATGTGAATAGAGAAAATACTAAAAAGAATGCAAAACCAACACTTCAATGAAACAAGTGAAATTAAATGGTACATTATGATAACCAATTCCCTAATACCATGGTTAGTGATGATCGACATCAAAAATTTCTTAATGAAAAAGACAAATGGAAGTCACATTCCATTTATATTGTTGACGTTGAGTAAGAAAAAGAAGTGGTTGAATGATTAATTTTTTATGTAATGGGATTAGAAAAGAGTGTTATGAATTCTCATTTAATGTATTATAGAATATTGGAACATATATATATTGGTTTATTGTGGTTTTCAGTAATTACATGTTACTGGTAACCATTAAAAGTTATTGGAATATTTTTGGAAAGCACATGATATTCACATAATGAAGGGATAAGGAGATAATGAGATGTTTGACAGTATTAATGAGATCGTGACTGCTAAAAGGAAAAAAGTGATATCATGGTTCGAGTATATAGATTTTTTAGTATTTTTGGTGTGTTCAAATAGTTAATTTTGAATGAATTCATGTATTCATTGAGGTTCTACGGTAATTCATGTTATTATCATGATTAAAGGGATAAAATAATTAATTTATTCACATATTTGGAATGTGACAACCTTGAACATCCAAATGAGATATGTGAGACAAATGATAGGTCAATTTTCATAACTTAGTTCTAAAGTTTTATATTTTTAGTTTTGGGAAGGATTGCAATGTTATCCCTTTTTGGATAGTAGAATTAATTTTCTGTTTTTTTATTAATGTACAATCTCACTATATATGGACTTATGCATATTTTATTACTAATGCTAACATTTTTGTTTAGACAGATGGAATGACATGTCATTCTATCTCATGATCTTCTAACACTTCAAGAATTATAATTTCAACTTCACATCATTAAATAAGAGATGAGTTCAAAATTTTTCATGCAATGAATAACTGAGAGATTATACCAAAATCTAGAATGTATTTATTCTCATGAAAAATACTCACCTTTAAGAAAAGGATCTTGAAAACCATAAATGTTATCAAAGTACGTTTTAATCCGATGAATCAAAAGATCCCTTCAATCATCGTATATTTTTTCCTCTCTTGTAGTTAAATTTCTCCAAAAATAATTTTCAATCACTATCCATCAGAACATGATTTTTATATTTCTCATCCATATCCATGCTTTCACTTACTACCAATGTTCTCCTATTTGGAAACCCAGTGATAAGTTACTTTCTGTAATCTTTATATTTCTAACGTTCCTTTTTAAAATGATGTTTTAGTGTCCCTTTTTACGATGTTAGTTTCCATGAAATAAACATTCAAGTAGAAACCCCATTAGTAAATGTACATGGATAATTTTACATATTTTAAACCGGTGCTCGAAATTGAAATCCAAGGTCACCGTTGAACTCACATCGCCGATGTTCGCTTAAGGAGGCCTTTACAACAGTTGCGTTTCAACGTGAATGGAAGTTATAAATTAGGGTTACTAATTATAAATAAATTAAATAAAAATGCTTGTGTAACACATTTTTGTTTGAATGGTGGTTAAAGTCTCTATGTGGAGGTTAGGGGTGGGGCCCACCACACCCTAACCTCCCTTGGGGGGATATAACTAGGGGTAGGGCCCAATAGTTTAAAATCCCCTTAAACTCCTCATATAACTCTCAATTAAATTGAAGTGGGTCTCTCAAACTTCCCTTAACCCCTTTAAACCCCTTAAAATGTTGAACTTATCCTTTATGGTGCCAAAAACATTGAATTAATGTTTTAATTAACTGATTTGTGTGTTTGAATTATTTTGATTTGATTATGACAACATAATAATATGTGATATATTCTTATGGTTGGAGTTTCCGTAATTTTGCTTGGGTTGGGAGAGTTGGGAGGAACTCGTGGAGGAAAAATACCATCTTGATGAAGAACACCATTTTCCACCAAACAATGAAGACACTACTACATTCTTTCCAATATGGGCAAGAAAAGGAAGAGGTCTCCCACAAAGAACACCGCCAACTACAACATCATTGCCTCCGAAATTGATGGAATGATGTCCATCTAACGCAATGCCATATTCCTGAACTTTGACAACATACCTCTAATCGAGGTAGGGGTTACTTTAATGTTTGATTCTACTCTCCGTTCTATATCATTAAATTGGTTGACTAATGTGCCGATTGATATCATATGACAAGGTGGGATCGGGACATACGAATAAGGATTGACCCTCCCCTTTGTTGCTTCCATTTGATGAAATCAGAGGCATATCCGAAAGGGAAAGGTTCCATTCCATCGCGCTAGAGAATAACCACAGCCAGGAGGACCGCAGCGGACGGAATAGCAACTGCGTCCTGGAAGGCCGCGGCGGATGAAGATGCGCATCACCATTGCCCCACGATGTGGAGTAGAAGGCTGCGTACAGGCTGGGTCGTGGCGGTGGATGACCGACTCCATTGCACAAGCCGTGTGGTGGTGGAGGATGTGGCCCGCGTCCATGGGCCACTTGGTCAAACAGAACTGGCCGGCCTCCTTCCAGCCAAGCTGAAGAACCGTGGTGCCCGAAGACACCGCTTAGAGGAGGACCGTGGCCTGAAACCACGGGATGCTCTACCGGGAGAACCGGATGGCCATGCTGGTGGACCACAGTGACCTCAGGAACTTTTCGGAGGAGAACTGCGGCCCGCTGTGCGGGCCGCGTGCATCGGGTAGAACCGGGCGGCTACGGCCGGCCGGGCAGGGAGAGGCGGTGCCGTCGGGCGAACCAAACCGGCCCGTAGCGCGGGCCCGGTCCGTGGGTGGGCCGTACCCCACCAGGCTAGGCCGACCCCCCAGCAGGTTTGGACCCTCCATGTCGGGCCAGGTCGACCCCCTAGCCAGGTCGGACCCACTGAGCCGGGTCGGGCCGACCCGCCAGCCCACTTGGCTTGACAGGCTGGGCCCGACTTTGCCTAAATTCAAATATCTCCAAGACCGCCCATCTGAACGACGCACCGTCTGCGGAACTGGGATCCTCGCAATGAGGTGGACCTTTTTCAATACTCTAAGTGAGTTTTGGGCAGATTTGGAAAATGGCTGGGTTTGGATCGAGCATAAATTCCACCGGGCTCCTGGAACCGAAATGAAAATAACTCTCAGACCGGGCGTCTGATTGACGCGTCGTCTATCACATTTGGTTCCCTTTGATGAGAAGGAGTTTTGGGATACATCAACTCATGACATCATGATAGTTTAAGTATGGAAACAAGACTTGAGAAGCGGACCCTCCCCAAATCGAGCGTGCTGTGTGCGGGAACCCTAGAGCTTGCTGCGACGACTACTGTACCGGAATACTACGTGGGTTTGACAGTGATGAATACTGTACCAGAATCTTATGTGGGTTCGATGATGGTGCTACTATACCGGGATCTTCTGTTGGTCGGATAGTTCGGATTTCTGTTCCTGTATCATGTGTGGGTCCGACAGAGTAGCTGTTCATGTATCCTGTGTGGGTCTGACAGCTTAGCTGGTCCTCTATCATGTGTGGGTCCGACAGTTTAGATGAATCAGTGACTACATATGATCATATCAATCACTCTGTGGAAGTTTTATACCAGTGTGGGCTGAGTCATGTCTTTCAACCATTATCACTATGGTGATTGAATTTACTTCTTGTGTGGACTGGGTTGTGATTGGGCTCGAGAGTTGGAGCCGGAATATGACTGGTAAATTAGTTTTATGTATTGGCATATATCTAAGTAGGTTTGGTTGATACATTGTGATTGTATCTTTATACTATGGTTTATCCTTTGTGGATTCTGGGAGACCTTCGGAGGTATTGGGGTCCCCTACTGAGTATTGTTATACTCACCCCTGCACGGGATTCTCTCGCACCTTGTTGTTTTCGGTGTAGATGACAGATATCAGGGATCGAGGGTGACGGTGACAGACGGGGGACTTCTCGGAGTTGGACGAGACGGGACGTACCACAAGGACAAGTTGTTCGAGTTCTGTACCTACCCATCATGTAGGATTTCTGGGCGGACGATTCGGGAGCTATTTTCCCTTTTTACTTGTACTTGTACTTGTTGTTCAATTGGGTTTGTATACTGGCCCCTTACATTTAGCACACATTACTTTCCTATTTTTAGTACTTGTTGCCTCTACTGCTTGTGTTCAGACTGTGTGTGTGTTACAGGTTAAAAGGTAATACCTTCCGTTTTTATCAGGGATTCTCCATTGGTGAAAATTTCTAGCCCTTGGCATATGGAAGGCGGGTTTGGGGTAGTCACAACATGAGCCCCGAGGACGGGTCATGATAGGCTTGGAATCCAAAATGGTCCAGATGTACATAATGTAGGAATCTATGGGTGGAGAACATTGACCACCTATTTATTGAAGGGAGTGGGTGCATGAAATCTGTATAGTGTGCGAGAACTGCATTGGCATCTTTGGTCCGCATGAACAGGGGTCCAATTTTCTAGACTGATGGTTCATATGAGCTTGAACCGAGGGACTGGAATGAAAGGCCAGGTTGATGATCCTTTTTGAAGGTTGATCGATCATATAGTAGGTGAATAATATCACCTATATTGAAGGGGTTAAATACTCGTTAAGGACCATAGATGTGAGGAACAAGACATTTTCAGTTGAATTGAACTCCAACATCATTAATTATGTGGATTCCACATCACTCAAACCAATTCATGTAGATAGGTCTCCCATTTATTCAGACTTGTACTAGAATCAGGGGTGGTGGGTCATCTAGAAACATCCAATTTACGGATTTAAAAACAAAACTAATGGATCATTTAGATCATGAACAATGAGTTGGTGTGGTTCCATGCCCAAACAATGTGGGATTGTCTCCCAGGATTGTATAGTGAATATTTGAAAAGGAGACTCACTTCATGAGAAGGAAATGGTGCTCATAATAGGACTTTACATATATTGGTAGCATAATATTAATTTGATGGAGGTTGAAACAGATTTCATTACTCTATATATTTCCCATCATGGATTAGGTTCCATCCGTTGGTCAATATCATTTATTTTTCATAGATACAGGTTTATTTTGTGAAATTTTATTAAATTCCTTCTCACATTGTTGGATTGAAATAAGGTACCATATTTCCTTGCTCCTATGTAATGGCATCATGAGATATCCTTTTCGTTCCCTATTATGAGTTATCTTAAGTATGGGGTGATTCTTATGAGGGTAGATGCACTTAGTATTAATTACATTTAACAACTCTAATCTTAGTTGTATCTTCTCATGTGTTATTGTAATATATAGACCCATTTAATTAAAATAAAACGTGATATTAGAATTAGTAGTTTACCCTTGCCTTAGATTCTACTTGGTAAACATGGATTAATATCCTAAATATTAAAATATATATTTGTTAAAAAATTATATAGGAAGAATATATACATTTTAGATAATATATTACATTAATAGATTTTATATTAATAAATATTTATTGTTAATGATTAATTATAATTAATATATTTTTTTATACTTATTCAGATTTACCTACAATTTTTGATTTGGCTGTCATGGTCCATGTAACATTTTAATTATTTAAAAATCTCTATAATATTCATTATGGGTTTTATTATGTATTTTAAATAGTTTTATCATCCCACAATCTTTTCGAAGAACACTTGAAAATTATATTGATTGATTTTTTCGAAATATTTTTGTAATGAATTTTTTATCAGGAAATAATTTCCTTTAATAATTAAATTAGTATTCCATAAAATCCATTCATCAATACTATAACAAAATATTCATTAAATTTATATTATATTATAATTATCTTATATTCCATAATTAATTATTATAAAAATATATTGAATTGACCGTATGGTTATTAAATCATTTGACAAAAATAGTCTGTAATAACAAATGAATGAGTAAGAACATGGTCACTCTTAATGAAAATATTACTTTTAGAAAATTATAAAGATTTAATATTTTTAAATTGATTAATATTATCTTAGAAGTGATAGGATAAAAATAAATAGATGAAAAATCACAAATATAATTAAAATAAAAAAAAATCATTATGATGATATTTCTTATATTCATAGTTTTATTTTCAGTTTTTAGTAACTCTTATGAATGAAAATATTAATATTTATTATTTATGTTAATGTTTTATAAATGTTAATTAGTCAAGTAAAAATGTTTTTTATTCAATCAATCCCATATGAAATGGTGTGTTTTTTGGATGGGACTCGAGGGATTAATTTATAGGTGGGAGGGGTGTTACTTTTTGAAATAGTATTTACATTTAATGAAATTAAATTCATTCTGAAAGTAAAGTCATAAAAATTTATCTACATCTAGTTGACAAGGATGTTCTGTTGAAAATTTACTCATATAAAAAATATATATAAATATTTTATGATATTAATGGACTTATCACACAATTTTAATTAATTTATTTATTCAACCTTCACCAAACTAACTTATTTTTACTGAAATAACTTATTATTTTGTGTGAATATGAAATTGAAATTATTGAAAAAAATTAATATGAGGAATTCAATTATTGAAACCATATTTTTGAATAAATTTTTAATAAGTGGTAAAATTTAACTGTAATATTTTTGCATACATAAGTCATATTGATATCTAAGAGTGGAGATGAATCTGTAGCCCTGAATTATGAATTATTACAATTTTTAATTCAACCATTGGAACAAGTTAATGTCGTATTCCTTTCAATATTTTCGCAAATTATCACTCAATTTGTAGTATCAATTACATATAGAGTAGAAAAATTTATTTATAACCTTTGAAAAAAATTATATTCCCTTATAGGTTGGCTAGACACCATAATCTGTATTATCTATTATAGAAACAAGGGGTAAACCTTGATTGAATGCTGAGTTAAAATATCACACCAACTGATTAAAAAAATATCAATCACAATTTTATTCCTTATAAATTAGAATCACATCCCTCAAATAAATAGTTATACCAAAAAATCATAACCTTATCCTTCATAGTGATCTAATTTTAGAAATACTTTTTATGAGCATAGATTAATATTTTAAACTCATGAATATGCCTCCCATAATGTAAAAATGGTTCTTTACATCTTGCAATATACAAAAGCATTGATAACATTAGAAACCATTAATGGGTAATAGAACAACATTTACTGAAACAATATATAGATCATTTTTTTTCATTTTATCCATATCCATTGGAACAATCTAATAAAAATTATTCTTCATTTGAAAATATCTTTGATGATAAGGAAACATTAACACTACATGATATTAATATATGAAGTTGTATGAATTCACATTCATTATATGATTGTTCTCAATTCATCATCTCACACCACCCTATTTACTATTTATTTATTTATAACACCATTAATTAATATCATGTGACAATTGTTAACCATTCATTAAATATGGAAACCAAATTACCATCAGATACATGAGCAATCATCTCTTCTAAATAATTCAGTATATTTTCAAATTATTCTTCTTTTATACTCATTAGATTTATTATTTAATTCTTTTTATAAATACCTTGATGAATCAAGAAGTGTAATTCATGAAAATATCATACAACCCATTTCATTGAAGTTATTAAAAAACTCAATGATCTTGGAATAATGAATTTTACAACATGGACCTCATGCTTATGGATTGTAGCACTCTCAATATAATATTTTTATCTTAAAACTCCAATGAGGAATATAGTTTTATATGGATAGATATCGTTTTTTAATCATAAAAAACATATGGTTATGGAATGACTTACAATTAGCTTATATAAAGATCCATGTTCTTATTCAATGTTTTATACCGTGTATCAATATATAACACATTTCAACAACATAAAATTTCCTTACTCATAGACTATCGATTAGTATTCAAGGATCGTGGTCATGAATTCTTAATGAATCTCTTGTATTTTGATGAATTTATTATTAAGAGATAGGAAATCATAGAAGACAAGAAATAACCTGTATAGATAAACTGAATCATAATATACAAGAGACCATAATTTGGATAAACTATAAGAACAAAATTCCCCATTTCATTCAAATTGTGGGATTGATAACTTGTACAATCAATTAGAGTAAATTTATCAACCGTGTAGATAAAATCATTGATATTTCTATTATATTGACTGAATGAATAAAATCATCAATATATGTAGTGGGTCAATCATTCGTTTTCCATTATTTTAAAATTGAACATATACATCAATTCTAACTAAGTAAACCTCAAATTCTCTCCAACCCAACTCAAGGACCTCAAGAACATAGAAGACTAAACAATATACCCCAAGAACATGGAATTGTCTCACATTAACTATGGACACAAACACTATATCACGAATGGAATATAGTGGATTTTAATGAATCCATTAAAATAGTTTATCATCATTACCTCATTAAATCAGAAATCACCTATCAAATTATTGAACAAAAAATAAAATTCATAAATGTGAATGTCAAACAACCCCAATGGATTATATAACAATACATATAATCAATAATTTATATTTTTATGAATATAAGTATTCTTTCATCTCATCATTATTAAGAATTAAAGAAATGCTAATAGTTTTGGGTATTCTCATCACATATATATCGTCCAAACTCTAAACATCCATTAATGTATATATCGATACATTTATGAGTGACTGATGTCACCACATGATTTTCCATTCAAATATACCATAGTTATGCCTCCCATGTCTATATAGCAATGTTTGGGGAAGGAAATAATGGGGATATAACCATGGTTTTTAATTCTTTCCATACACAAACATGGATGTAATATCCATCCCATGTAAAGTTTAATTAATATATAAAAATCAAGATGAATGATTAAAATATACTTATCTCAAAAAATCATTAAAAAATTCATCTTCATGTAAAATAAATACCATTTAATATTATATTTTTAACAACCAAATAACCAAATTTAAAAGTAAATTTAATATAATTATTAAAATGAGAAATAAGAATGACATAAATACATAATTTTTTAATTTTATGGGTCTCTCTAAATATTATGTAATAACTAGTTTCATAAAACATGTTATATAATGAAAAATCCTTTCCTATTTTTATCCCCCAAAAGGGATTCATTCACAATTACCAAAAGGGGTATTAATTTTAAAACCCAATTTTTTTTGATATTTTTTTAATAATTTAAAATTATTAAATAGAATTCATTTCTTTAGACACTTAGTTTATATAGGGTTACATAATAAATTTAATCTTCATTTCAATACATATGACACCGAGTATTAAAAAACAACATTATATTATTAATATTATTATTGAAACATGAAAACTAAAATATATAAGTTACAAATACTATTATGAATAGTGATAGATAATTAGTAAATTTTATGTATAATGTTTTTATAAAAGAAATCATATTGGTAAAAAAGAGAAAAAATTTCCAGCAAGCATTTAGAGGATTCAATGATAACTTTTCTCAAAATAAATTCAATATATTTTGTGATAATATAATAAAATATATTTCTTGATTATTTAATAAAAACTATTTGATGAAATGAAATTCATTTTTTAAAATGAAATTCAAAATTTTATTATTGGGAATTGTTTAGAATTTTTTTGAAAAGAATTACATTTTGAAGAATAATAAAAAAAATCTAGTTCTTCTTTAAAATTTTATTTACATTCAAAGCATTTAAAATATGGGATTTATTTTTATTTGAATTTAAAATTAATATTATTTATATTTTATACAATTTAATCTAATTACGGTCTCTATAATCAATATCATAATTTTCTTATACAAAAACGTTACAAAAATTATAAATGGTTATATTTGGAAAATAGTTTTTTCAATGCATATGTGGGATTAATTTTAAGATAAACATTAATAATTAAGTGCAAATAATTTATAAAAATGGGATGACAATTGTAATCACCATTTTTTTTAATTTTTTAATATGTTAAATTTTTATTCACCAATATTAATTCTAAAAGTGGATAAGATTAATTATCACTATTAATGTGAAAATCCATTTACTTGGAGTTAAACTAAAACAATAAGGTGTAAAATGACTTCTAAACAAGTAAAACCCCATTTTATTACTATATATAAACCTTAACACCCCTAATATTAAATAAATAATCATTTTATGACTTCCGTGATGTGAAAAATGTTGTCACAAAATTTCCTTTAAAAAATAATAATTATGCCACTCAACTCACTTATTAAAGTAAACCATCGCTCCTCTCCTACTAAAAAAAATGAAAACTATTTTCATTGGATAATACCAAACCACATTCTATCTAAAAATAACTATTATTATTATATAATCCTTATGTTTCTTTTAAATCAATAAAATAATTGATTTTTATTAAAATTTAAGAAGGTTACTATTGGAATAGGTAACGTTCATAAATGATTGTTTTTAAATTATTTCCTACACCACCGCATTAAGATATTATTAAAAAAAAGTAATATAATAAAAAATATATTACATACCATGATATGAAATTATGGTATGGAAATAAAACACTTCCATCTCCTCTTCCATCGAATTGTAAATTATATTGTTGCTCGTGTATACGTCAGACTACCACCTCGCAAACAAATGTGACACATTTTTCATCAACACACATCCCATTTTGGTGTAATAATGGATAATATATATATATATATAATTTGTGACATAAATATAATTAATGAAATATATTATCATATGTAACTTTTTTTCTATCAATTCTAACAGAGATACGATAACATTGTTTGTGTGTATAGTGGAGCACCATCTCTTAAAGCTATTTTATTTTTTTAGTAACATATTTTAAAAATGATAAATAGGGTATATTAGATGAATATATGATATATATATGACATAAAAATGATTTAATAATTATATCATATTATCTCGATTAATTTCATTTTTTCCGTATTGATATTGGAAATAAGGTTCCTGCAAACATACACCCTACTATCTCCATGGACAGTTTATTTCATTTCATATTTATAACTTTTATGGGTTACTATAAATAAATATAAACATAATATAAATGAGATTTATATCATGATTAATATTATTTATATTATTTAAAGATTATTAATATACGAGTAAAAAAATATCAATTCTAAAAGAACGAAAAAAAGAATCTTTTAACTAGAACAATATAATAATTTTTTTTAATAAATGGGTGAAAAGAGGTCATATGTAAATCATATATGGTATGATAAATATGATTATGGTTCTGTAATATTTTTAAAAAGTAAATATATTTATCATACAAGAGTCGTGAATGTGTTTGGAGGATGTATATACTTATTTTAAGGTATTATTATTTCTGTTTTCTTTATTTGAGACATATGATTTATTATGAAACAATATTTTTATATGAGGTGAATATACCAAAGATTTTAATTATAATATCATGAATTTATTTACTCTAATTATATTTATGTTTTATTTACCGATATAATTTTATGTGAATTATTTTTCAAAGAGAATATTGTGGTATAGTTTAAATGATTCTATCATAACTTTAATCAGGAATGTTTATATTTATGCATTCCATGATGAAATATTATGTACACTAACCATGAAACACATGATTTTTCTATATTTTTTTATTCAATGATAATTATTGTTTTACATTTATATTATTTTTTAATATTAATTATTGTTGAAATGATAGTTTTTATGAAATATTTTCAATAATTCTATCATATTCCAAAAAACCATTTTCATCAAAAATAATGCCTTATGTATATATTTCCAATTTTTTTTAAAATTATAGAAATGTTTTATGAAGGAAATTGTCACCCATATATGTATAGATAAATTTTTTTGATGGAATATTCTTTCTATTTTCCAAGAAATGCTTGTTTTTCTTTTATAAAAAATGAAAAAGAATATTTCTTTTGGTATGTATGCCTTGTATTGAATTTATATAGATATGTAAACTCAATGATTTATATCTTCCCTAATAATTTTATAAGTTTATTTCAAATGAAAATTATTCCAAATATATTTCATAAATTAATAGTTATTTTAAAATTTTAATGGTTATTTTCCTCTTGAAGTGTTTTAATTGATTTTTTCAATAATCATTTACATGTTTCCATGGATGTATTAACAGAAATGGATTTTAAATTTTCTTATGTTAAAAAATATTATTTTGAAATTAAAAATGTTAAATTCCTCAAAAAAATGTGTCAAGTGATATTTGTGAATAATTTTCAACATAGAACAACTTCTTTTGATGTTTTTTTATTTTCAAGGAATAACATTGAATTATACCATATATATTATTTCTATTAATATTTAACTATTATGTTGATTAAATGGTTATGAAACACATTTATCTTTATTGTTTCATGATACAGTGTATTAATGAAATGATTATGAAACTAGTTTTATTTAATCTTATTTTGATGTAATGATATGATGAATCTTTAATAATAACATGGCACAAAAAAGTTTGGATTTTATTTTGATATTGGTGGGATCTATATCTTACTCTAATTAATTGGGTATAGAATTTTATCTCCTATGATTATAATGGAAATCTTCTCAAATATGT
Organism: Viscum album; assembly: GCA_963277665.1. Lineage (NCBI taxonomy): Eukaryota > Viridiplantae > Streptophyta > Magnoliopsida > Santalales > Viscaceae > Viscum > Viscum album. Next base: position 1,763,494,986 of record OY728121.1, on the reverse strand, counting down.
TGATCCACTTTGGAAAAATGATGACTCTTGGCCCATTATGGGAAATAAGCAAGCCCTCACCCTCAATGGGATATAGGTTCAACCATTTCCACATTAGGTAATAGGTGATGAACCATTATCCAAAATGATGATTTTCTAAGAATTTAACCTTGACATATGATATTTTTTCCTATATATATAATGGTTCTACACTTTTATGACATTTTATTTGGTTTTTCAAATGATTTATGATTATTTATCTCTCTTTTATACCATGTTTTTGAAATAAATAATGTTATATTCCAAGGTTCATGTTTTGGATTTATGAATGCTGGGTTATGATCTTCATAATTTATATTCCTCGTCAAATTAATATATCATTATCTAATTATTTTATTTTTCCTTAGATTAATATATCATATGTTCACCCTTACTATATGTGTAGTCTCACACCTAATTATGTTTCCTTGCAAAAGATAATATTAATTATTTAGGAAGTGTATTACTAAGAGTAATACTATGTGAGAAGGTATTTGTGGGAGATGTTGAAGATACATCAAGAAATATTAAATGTGTATTTAGAGTCTCCAAAATTAATATATTATTATTATCCATGTAATATATATATATATATATATATGATATTTTTTGAATATTATAAATATAATATGTTATTTTTTTCAAAGTCCAGTCATTTGTTTTTTATTAAATAATTGGTTATTCAATATTTAGTGATTATGATATGAAAAAAATTAGTAAAAACCATGGGGATAAGTCTATATATATGATATCATCCACATATTTTGGTAGGAGTGAGATTATGTGATTTTCCAACAAATTTATCCTTTTAATGATACAATATGTGGAATTGGCTATAGTACTGAGGTACCTACTAGTGCTAAATCTCAAATAGGTGTGTTGTGATGGACTCAATCATCACTTGGTGCATGGAAAAGAGTGTTAATAAGCACCTAGTTTTACACACATAAGAGAAATGTGTTTTTTTTATAATAATGCTTTCTTTGAACCATTATAAAGAATTTTAATGGACTATGATCATGGGTAAACTAATATAAACCTATTTTTTGAAAGATTTAAAATAACGTTTCATGATTTCAACAACATGTAAATTAATTTTACTGATTTTTTTTTGTTTTAAAAAATGATTAGCGCCCCTCAAACTTTTATTTATTAGTATTAGTCAAAAATTTGAACCTCAGTGAATTATTTTATTGGTTAATTTAATGGAAAATGAAGAAAATTTAACACTTTTGAAAACAAATTTTATGGGTTCTTGGATGAATTACCTTTTTAATGCTCACAAAACATTTTCAATCCATCAAGAAATCTACGTTTCAAAATGATAAACGGATGGAACAATGTTTTATTGAATCTAATATGAGGAAAATACTCCTTTATTTAGCAGGAAATCTCTTCCAAAAAATCTTAGCGATTGATCTGCACAATTGAGAATCTAATTTCTGGTGTCTATTAAACAAAAAATGAAATGTTTTCCTTGGGAATTTTTTTGGGAGGTTATATAGATCCACAGTGGTTCCTTATTATGAATAGGAATAATTAGAAAGAAATTTTCTTGATTGAATGATATGATTTTAGGAATATATTTTTCTGTATATACATCCCTTATATTAAACATAAAAGTATTTAGATGGAATTCTATGAGCTCAAAAATATGGGTGATGAATCTATCAGTACCGATGAAACTAATTTTACAAAGAAATTAAATGTATAATTTTTTTTAATCATTATTTTATAAATAAATATTTCTTGATTCCATATTTCCATAAAACTACATCTCCGGATGGAATTTTCTATAAGAGACTATTTTATCTATGAGGTAATCATTCATTGTGATGAAAATGTAGAAATGAAAATGTGATATTCCCCTTATTCCCATGTATTTTTTATGAAATAGAAGATTGAGTATCTAAAAAACATAATTATATAACTCGATGGAATGAAAATATATCCATTTATATGATTAATTTTTTTGTTCAACAATCAAGGGAACAAGAAACATAATGTTTCTTTAAATATGGAGAGGCTGTTCTAAAATCCCATTATTGTAAAAAATTGAAAAATAAGATGGTTAATGAAACAGATTAGAAGTGTATGCCTATTAATTCACCCCTCACGATTTATTTATTTAAAGTAAAGGAGTATTGGAATTATTCCACTAAATTCATAAATCTGAATGTTTTTTATGATCAACATCAACTACATCCAAATACTAATAAAATCAATGGAAATCTAATATGATAATGACAACTAATGTGGGTTATGAGAATGACATGGTGATGTTCACATTTCTCATCTGATCTAGAAATATTTATGTATTATTTGATACAAGATCATCATGCTATTATATATCTCAATAATTGGTAAGGGTTATTTAATTAAAAGATCAACCATTATAAATTTAGTTAGTTATTAAAACACATAATACTTTGAGGGTCGCATCAGAGTTCAATTGTTTATCTATGATTAATGTTTGTGGGAAAGTGATTCTTGAAAAACATGGATTCTGTATTTAAATGTATTTGATGTGGTTATAAGCATGGATTGTGATAAATTATATAAATACCATATTAATTGTTTATTATTTGAAGACACATTAGGAATTCTGAATATCCCCATTGATATTTTTTATGATAATGATGAGTATAAAAATCTAATAAAAATTACTTTGACATTATTTTTTTAATACCAATGAATGAAGAATATTTGGCTTATATAGTTAGTGATAATTCCATCATTAAATACTTTCTTATTGTTTAATAGTTTTTTAGTACCATTTTTGTGAAATTTCATAGTCTTCCTCTAATTTGTGAAGCTGAGATAATAGTAGGACTCACATTTAGTGCTACCAAAATTTCGACGTAACAATATATATTAAAGAGTATAATGTTTTTAGAATGTAAGAATAAAATCATGGAGGATCTTGATACTTTTTTTATATTCCCTAGATCTCCAAAGTGGGTTACACCAATTCTTTTTATTAAAATATAATGGTTCTTCAATTCATATTTTCATTGGTTATTAAAAAATTAACAAGATCACTATCATAAAAAAGTATCTTCAACCCCATATTGATTATTTATTTGATCATTTATGAAGATCTCAATAAATTCCCTGTATTGATATTTAATTGGGTTTCTATTAGATATATATCTAAAAGTAAATACATACCCAATAAAACATTTCATATTAGTTACGGAAATAATGACATTATAGTGGTTCCATTTGGTCTTAAAAATTCCATATATAATGTCATGGACTTAATTAATTAAGTCTTTATAGATTATATTTGTCATGATGTGGTAGTCTATATAGATTATTTTATTCTATAATCAACAAGAAAGGAACATCATGAATATCATTTTAGAAATTTTTCAGGACCCTATGGAAGGAATATCTTTAAAAAAAATTACCTTTGTTGATTTTTGGCATTGGAATGTATTTTTCAGGGGACATAAGATATAATGTGAAGGATTTCAGCGGATCCATAATATATAGATGATATTTAATATTTGATAAAACCAACCATGGTCGCTAATATCCATAGATTTCATGATTTGGTACGATATTATCAATTTTTTTATTGAAAATGTTTCCCAACCATTGAATCCACATAGCTTGTTTACTCAAAGTATAGTTAAGTTTTATTGGATAGATGAATGTGATGGTAACTTAAAGGGGAAGACGTTAAGGTTGGTAATTCCAAAAATCATCACATAATATTGTAATAGAGAAGGTTTTTTAATCAACAATGAAAAAATCAACAAGGTATTATGAATTATTCTAATGAAAAATGATATTAGGAAATCTTATTCAATGATAAAATTAATTTTTAATGAGAAAAAGTTCCATAGTCATGAGTTGAGTTTGATAGGGTTACTTTTCCACTACAAATAAGATGGAAATATCATTACAAAGAAAGGTTAGATATATATACTCATTGGAAAATTAAATAGTTTATATTAAGACATTAGGATTCTATCATCTACCAAAGAAGTTGGTTATATATTAATAAATATACTACTGATTTAATACATTAACACCCTAGGAAATAAAAAAAGATGGAAAATTATTTATGTATAATCTATTTATCTATCATATCAATTACGATGATAAATGTGATCTAATATTTTAAGAGTTTTATTGGTTATCTCTCAAAATCCATATGAAATATGGGAATTATTATCTTTCAAAAATGAGTGTCCAATCACCTATCCATGTAAAAATTATAGAGGAACATAGGGAAGATGAAGAACTATAAAGGAATGTGAGAAATAATCTTGGGTTTTATATTGATCTTGATTATACAATATAATTCAAAAACAATGTATATGTTATATCCATTTTTAATTTGAAGAAGGATATATTAGTGGTTGGTAATAGTTGATTATTATGTATTCATCATTGGAGTAAAATGATGTATAGATATTTGTAAATTTATTTCTTGTGGGATGGAATTAAGGGATATATTGTATGTTAGTTATAATGGTGTTAGGTTTGTTAGAATGATATGTATTGGAGAAAAAGTATATTGGGATCTTACTTTCAAAAACCAACCTTGGTACCCTAGAAATTTGATAAATGAGCCAGTGCTGATATAGCCTGAAGGGGGTTCCTGATCCCCATGGGTTGTTGACTATCTCATAGATTCATATAAAAAGGATGTGGTAATAAATTTCCCACTAATAACACGGAATAAAGATATAAAATAAATATGAATACAAACCAAACTCAATTGGGAGATGTGTACCTGAATTCATTGATGTAGGAAAACCCAATAAACTACACTTATTTACTAGAAAATAACAAGATAAAGTTCCCAAGCCCAAAAAATAGAAATCTCAAAGTCTACATATCAACTATTAGAAGCACTTCTATGTGGGTCATTAACACTACACAATTTATTTCATAAAAGATTCAAATATCAATTTATTCTACGACTGTGCATTAAATTTAAAATAAAAACGGTTTGTAAATTAAATAAAATATTTTAAAAAATCATGATTAAACTTTCAAAGTATGGACATAATTTAAGAATTCATGCTTCACATTTCAAATGATTGGAATACTTTCACACATTTTTTTTTTACAAAAATTGATTAAATAAACACATCTACATAATAATGTTTATTCAAATTCACAATTCATGTAAATAATTTAAAATATTTGAATAAATTTCTATGTTATATATTAAGAAGTGACAAATATTTTAATCTTACAAGACTTATGATAGTTCCAGGTTATGGGATCCCCACACATTCAAGTGAGAAAACACTACGTGTACACATGCCTACTGATATTGGAATGAGATGAGACATATATGTCCCAATTAGGAAGAATAGTGTTATGATCAATTTATTCCTATTGTAATAATGCATCAATACATTACGAAAGAAATTAAAACATATCTTTTCTTTCATATTGACTCGATAACTACCAAGTCATCCTTGTCATCTAATATAATTCATTAACAAAAAATTTCATTCATGAAACCTTAAAATAATGTTATGTATCATTCCATAATTAAGAATATTATAATTTAAATTTAAAAATGATGTTGTATTTTTAATAAAAACATTCCTTTTTCTATGTTAAAACCCTAATGTTTCCAAAATTACCAATTTTAACCAATTTTATAAATAGGATTTCAGATCAAATCACAATTTAATTTCACAGTCAACTTTCATACATAAATTCAATAATAAAATTTTCAACAAAATTGCATCAATAAAATAACAGACCCCCAATAAAATGAAATTGGATAATTTCACAATGTTTCCAAAAAATCCATTTGAAAATATAAATAAACATTATAATTTTCACCAGCTTCCACTAACACACCCCAATTCATTAAAATTTGAGGCTTTCTAATTTTATCCTAAAAAAACATTTCTAAAACCACCTTTTAATGAAATTGTGTTTTTTCTAAAACAAATTGAAACTAATTAAATCCAAATAAAAGATTTTAATTTATTTCAAACAATTAAAATTTAAAAAAATATTGATAACATAAATTGGGAAACATTATAGAACCAACTTTATCAGAATCAACTGATCTCGCAATGCCAAACCATAATCGGTATTTCCCATGTACACCGACAACTATTGAAAATCAGAATCAAGAATAGGATTTAGATAACAAAAAAGAAGTTATTTGATCAAAAAATAAACTATGGGATCTATGGAGCACTAGTAAGGAGAATAGAGATCACATGAGATGAGATTCGGGTAAGGAAACAATCTGGGATTAGATCAAAGAGAGTTCTTCAAGCATTAAATCACAAATGGGGAGGGATCTGAGGGCCCCTGAACTACTCTTGTGTGCACCTTGGGAAGGAAAAGTTTAATTTGATCATGATCGGTCTGTCTAGTACATATCATGAGGGTTTGGGATTTTTTTTGTTGGAATTTTGGATTAATTAAATCATGTTCACTGGTAGCTGGGTAGAGCCACACGGTTTGAAAAACCATGTGGAATAACCATGAACCAATTTTAAATGGGCCACATGATTTCTAATAATAGGGTGAAAAAATTTACTTTCCCTATGTTATCAATGCAATATACCACTACCATAGGTGTACAATTTTCTCTAAGTGGTGCCATAGGTTGAGAAGATAGTGTTCCAAAAGTGTAGTACCATCAAATTTTTTAAACACCAAATAAATTAAACTGAAACAAACCCAAATGAAAACCAACAAAATCATGATAAAAATAGTGGATTACGTTTTACTAAAAATAGTAATAGGATGTTACAACATCCCCACCATAAAAACTCTTTATCCTATGGAAGCCTACTAAGAAGCTTCTATGAAAAAATGATGAGGCCACTTCTCTCTCATCATAGCCTCCCTCTCCCACATATAATTATTATCAAATCCATTATTCCATAGAACCTGAACCAATTGTATAATCCTCCTAGAAAGTACCTCGGTTTCAGTACCAACTGTCCCAACTGGTCATTGAGTCTCGTATAAATGAGACTCAAATTTAATATCATGCAATCTCAGAACATGATATGGATCAGATAGATACACTCTTAGCTAGGATACATGGAAAACATTACGTGTTGACATATTAATTTTTGGATGTTATAAACGTTAAGAAGAATTCCCCAACCACTAAACAAACTCAAACGGTCCCACAGAATGAGGACTAAGACTCCCATTCTTCTCATGATGTCAATGTCCCAAATGTGGTTAAAAATTCAGAAACATCAGTCATAAAATGATAACTCCAATGACCTGTGACAATGACCATTATAAGACATATATCAGCATGGTTCTATCAAATTTATTTTAATAATTAAATAAATCATTTTCATTGTACGTAACACTAAACTAGGTCCTACCGTATAACATTCACAAAACACTTACCAATACAACAATGCCCTATAAGGCCTCTCATAAAGGCCACAATTGATGCAATCTGATCACGGATTGGTAATTAGTTTTAAAAGAAAACTCAGACAAACCGTAATGATCATCCCATGACCCACCAATGTTGATAACACAAGTGGGAAACATATCTTAAAGAATATGTATAGATCATTATGTCAATCCCTCAAACTATAGATGGATTTTCATAGTCATATATAAATGTGATCCTAGGGTCTTAGGAAGGCCTCTCTTAAAATGATATGTTTACCAATTATACCTATTAGAGAATATAGAAGGTGTGAATACATGAAACCAAAATATATCTTTAACCTAAACATATCCTAACTCCTCAACCGAGGATGTGTCATGAATGAGTAATTTGTTATTCAACAGTGTTAGTTTATTGAACAAATCTTAAATTTAGTTCTTCTTTATTGGGTTTCCAATAAGTGACTTGATTTTGAATAATAAATGCAGAAGGCTTCTGGTTCTTGGACTTAACCCGAAGGAACATATGAAAATGAGAGACAGATCATGAAATGTACCATCACAAAAAAGGATACTAGAATTGATAATAGATGTCATAAATATCATTTTGGTTCATTGGGTTCACAACCCATTAAAAATTATTGAAATCCAATATAACTTCCTTTATTAACACCAATAGAAAAAAATGTTCTGATGGTGTAGGATTATCTTTTTAGAGGATGGCCACTGAACAATGGTCTCTGAACTAGAACTCCAATATGTAATTATGAAAATATAACGTTAATGTTACACACTTTATGTTATTATTACTAGTCTTAAGTTATATTTTTTCTACTTAATTAAAATTAAATGACATTCTCTTTCCCCAGGGTATAAGTGATTTCAATTTCCAAAGTGTGAAGAAATTCTACTAAACACCTATGGAGGAGATTAATATATTTTGGAGAGAGAATATAACTAAATAAATTTTCATTAGAAAACATGATAAACATTGAATTAATAGAAATATATAACCTATTGAGGATTAAAGCACTATTAATTGGTTGAGTGATAATGTAAACACTGAAAAAATACACAAAAGGTGTAAGGCTTCAAAAGACCTCACCACTATCTTCTATAAGAGATGAAATATAGAAGTGAAATTTCCCCTATGTAGTAGATGATTATACATTCATTAAAGCCACTTATCATTATTAGATCTTGGAAAAAATAATATTTTGAAATTGATTTAACTAATGGTCTGACTCCTCATGTAAATTGGATTATCTATGTTCACATTTACCATATTTATTTCCAGAACCCTTGGGTAGTGGGGAGGGGAATTGTTGATATTTAGATTAGTGTTTCAAATATAAGTCCATACCCCATATCCATACCATTATTTCAAACTATAACATCCACCCTTGATTTGAGTTTTATATTCTAGACTGGGTGAATCCAATATGAAACATCTTTCATGTCTTTATCGGCATTCCCAACACTCAATCTTTTCCTCTCTCCATCATTTCATCATAGAAAAATATTTCATATTACCAATATGGCCTACTTCTATCAACATGAGATTACTAAATTTATTAATTTAGAATCCACCTTCTTAATAATAAATTTTTGATTCCCTATTAATAACCTTATCAAATGATAGAGTGAGAAAACTAGAACACAATTCAGATAAGGCTTCCCCATGGGGATTCCTGTTGAAATTAGAATATAAGATATTTCTCCATTGGTAGAGAGTGAATCTATATTCATCTACAATGGGATATTTTCCTTTCTATTAATCAATAGATCATCCATTTTCCATAAAATTAGAATGAGACAACCCCCATATTCAGGGGTATGAGAAGAATGATATGGTACACCAAATGAAGAAGGAGGAGAAGAGGCAGCGGCCACCTCTAAATGATCAGGAGGGACACGAATCCCTACATATGGTAATTAATAGTTAGCTCCATAATTTTTTATTTCCACCTCACCAAGAAAAAAGATTCCAACTGTTGGGGCATGTCAGGTAGAAGCTGAATACCCGGGGGTGAGACCATCATATAGGAACTACATGCCCCATTGTATGCGATTCCTGAACTAGTTTCCCATATGAGGTAGAATTTGACATGACGGATATTATCCAAACCTCCCTAATGATAAATATACTTCTAAATGTCTTCCTTTTCAGTAACCCACAGACAAATACTCTTCGGAATTGACATTGAGATACCCATCTCAATACAAATGTGCTCACTCAAAGACTATTGTCGATAAAGGGTTGAATAATCAATGATAAAGATGTAAACCATGAAATTACCTATTTCATTAAGAATTAAAAAATTAGGAAAGGTTAGAGGTAACCATAATAGGCACAACCAATCATCCATCTTTTTTCAGTCCCATCTCTTGTTGATGTCAAATGTCAAATTTGAGGAGAAGAAAATGATGGTCATCACAAAGTGTGGATTGTGATGTCAAGCATGAGAAAGATCGTTCCTAGAATTAATATGAACACAAAAATTACATTGATCAAGAACCCAAAAAGGTTTTGGGAACCATAGATTCCTAGACAATATGGAATTCCATTTGGTGACCTCCAATGACGGTTGAATAAAACCAAATCCGGTGATAGGCGTTATAGTTGGAATGGAGGACACATCATCAAACTCTGATTTCAGTAGACTAACACGGTAGAAACCTTCTATGAATTACGAGGCTTCAGTAAGATTTGTATTGGGGTGACGTATGAGTCATTTTGAGGTCATACGTAAGAAGATGAGGTAATCCTATGCAGCTCTGAAATGAACGATAGAGTAGGGTTCATTGGCCCGACAACCATTTATCCCATAACTGATTCATTTTGGGAGATTATAGCCATGGAAATGGTTGATGAAGGGTAGTAATGGTGCTAGGTAACTGTATCATGCTATACCTTTTCTTATAAAGTTAGTTCTACCAACTCATAATGGACTGCAACACATATGCATGTTCAAGGTTTTGGGCCAGATTATTATTCTCATGTGGCCTAAGCTAATGTTATGAATATGCATCAATATTATCACCTTTCATAATAACACAGAGCCAACACCAGCAGGACTATCGATACCCTACTCACTCATCATAAAATGGGGTGTAGTAATATTCATAACATAAGATAAATTCTTTATAAGAATATTTAAAAGATTAAAACAATTATTGGAATAAATGAATATGATTCACCTATATAAAGAAAAATAATCAATAATACTGAATCAGAAATATGGGTACCTCTCCCAATGGTAGGACCCATATCTTCTTCCTCTCGATACCTATGGTGTGATCCCATGTATATGTGATGCATATGTTCTCCCAGTCATTTCAGGAGGTTATTGTCTGGACATTACACTATTTTTATTGGAGTAAACTTGGAATTACATTTTTAGCTTACCTAAGCTCCCACAACAACCACCTACCAGGGATGCCTTAGTTAAAATCTTATTTGAATATCCTATAATTACAGATCTATAGAAATAAATGGTCATATTATAGGTATTTCAAGAGATATATAATGAATCATCTCTTAAGAACCACTCTGGGAATAATCAATAATATGTTCCGTTTAAAAGAACCCACACTGCCACTGGGAGAGAAAGAAACTCCTAATAACCCATAAATTCCACATATGTCCATTTCAACCCTTATTTCCCTATCATTCACAGTATCCTAACAAAGAAGATCCTATAATAAACCCCTATAATAAATAGAATGATGAAGTCCAAACTCAATCCTTCATGATTTTATATTCTCATTTTATACTATATTGGGTGTGAAATAAATAATCACAGTAAAAGACTTTTCATACGCTATCACGGTCATGTCGTCATTTTATAATTTTAACAACTATGTAGAATTTTTGGAAAACATAGATTAAGGATAAAACATCTCATTGAAAAGAAGTTTGATGTATTTGAACTCTATGATAACATGTTTCTTGTCAGTTACCATAATGTTCCACAACCCTTTCATGGTATTTCAGGCATTAAGGTGGAAAACTTCACTTGATTTTATCAGGTGTGTCCAACGTTACAAACATGTGTTCCATCCTTCTTCACCATTACTCATCCTATGTAGGATCATTTGATCCATATAACATTGTTGGATTCAATTGAGTTAATTCATTATATTTTTTTTGGAGAGAAAACTAATGAGTTTCGAAAAATGTTGCATTAATGGGAAATGGTAGTGGTTCATGTCCCATACTTTAGACAACAAGTCCAATAACCTGAACCATATTTTGGTCTACTAGAGGATTGTCTCATGGGGGTTCAACAAAATATTCCTAATTGATCAGATTCACAAAACTTCTCTAAGGCTTCATTCTATACAACATCTACAGATAACAAGGAAGACAACAGATAAACAGTCGACCTGAGAAGCAAGGTAAAATTAATCCCAACAAATAGACAAAAAACATTTGTATTTCAATTAAATCCACATAAAAACTGATCGAATGGCTTAAAATTATCCTAAATACAACCTTCCCCAACAACCCAAGAAAAGATATGGTTCATTATAGTGACATATATCCATTAACCCAATCATAACTACCACCTATTTCCCGACATGTTTATACAATGAATAATGATTTCAAGATAAGAAACCCAACCTAGATATATGATACCACTTTTATCATGAAGTAGCATGGTTACCCTGGTAACCTGATAACCGATCCAACACTAACATAGCCTGAAGGTAATTAATGATCCCTATATGTTTGTGAATTGCACATGGAATCATACAAAATGGAACAGGGAACAAAATTTCTTCTAAAAATGAAAAATTTGAGATATCAAATACATATGAATAAACAAACTCCACACTAATATGTGTACTAGACATCAAATAGGTTTGAAATACCAAATTATTATAGAAATTTACTAGAAAGTAGGAAGATAAATTAACCAAACACTAAAGGATGAAACTCTCAATGTCCATGTATGAAAAGCTAGAACTCCAACATATGGAGTGTTACCTCTGCTCGAACATTGAGGGAGGTAATCTAAAAAAACCAAAAGGCACAAGAATGGTGTGAGCTGAAATTCAAGTGATATATCATCAAGGATTCTATAATAGATTCCAATATCATGTTAACCAAATAATATTGTTTCAATTTTGAATTTAAATTGTTTCTAACCTAAAGAGAGTATTTCGAAAAATAATGCATAACATATAAAATGCTGGAAATACTTTATAAATCCATTTTTATCTTTTCAAATGATATAAATACATTTACAGATATTTCTTTACATTAACGGATTAAATAAATTATTTCTTATTTAATATTTTCGATAAATAAAAAATTCTTATAAAACAGTTTACGAAAATATAATTCATTAATATCACATATATAAAAAATTGCACAACATGGTCATCATCAAAGAGGTACAATAGTTCCAGGTTGTGGTATCCAAACAAAATCATGTGATAAACCATAATGTGTACACACATCTCAAGGTAGTAGAAATAGGGGATCATCTATATACCAATGGGGAAGAAAGATGGGCTGACCAAATTATTATAAGCAGTTTTAGGCATTAATAAATTTATAGGTGAATTAAAATATAACATGTTTATATCAATAACTCACTAACTACATAGTATTTAATGTTTTGTAGTATAATACATTGTGGACTATTTAATTTATGAAACCTTAAAATACAATCATGGACTATTTCCCCATTTTCAGAATACCAATTTACATTTTAAAACCAAAAAAGTATTTTAATAAAAACATGCATGTTCCCCCACATAAATACTAAATGACTCTATAAAAACCATTTATATAATTATCCAAAAAAGGTATTTGAAATCAATTCACAATTCAATTTCACATTCAACTTTCTTAATTAAATTCAACTATTTAATTTTCAAAAAAATCCTTAATTTTCATAACAAACACCCAATTCATTTGTTTTGGTGGTTCTCAAATTGTTTCAATAAAATATAATTATAAATTTAATTTATAAAATTTAATTTCAATAATTTCCAGAATCACAAAACAATTCAATGGAATTTATGGATATCCATTTTGATGCTAAAACCCATTTTGAAAACCCCAAATCAATTGAATTAGTATTATTTGCAACGAACCATTGGAAAAAAAAATAATCAAAATAATAATATAACAAATAATTAATAAAAATGAAATTAAATATATCAAAATAGGTTTAATAGAAATTATCAATCATGATAGTACCTTATAACTCAATATCATTGGATCTCATAACACCAAATCCTATCCGGATTTTTCCACATTGGACGACGACCCCAGAAAATGTGAATGAAACCTAGGATTAAGATCCCAAAAGCCGATTTTTTCATCCATAAATCAACACAGGATTCTACATAACCCAATGGAGTAGAATATAGATCATGAAATATAAATATTGGTGTGGGGAAACGAATCCGGAAAAAATAAAAGGGCATCCCTCATGATTTAAATCACTTTTAGATGGGATCTAAGGGTCTAAGAACTACTCTTTGTTCTTCTCAAGTAAATGGAAATAACATAGGTTTGTGATAGGTTCCCATAGAACATAAAATTAGTTGTTCACTATATTTATATTGGATTTATATATTAAATAAATATTGTTCATGGATAGCTAGGATGAGCCTTATGGATTGAATAAATGTGCTAACTAACCATGAACCATTTACAAATGGTCATGAATGTTTACCTAGTAGGTTTCATGTATTTACTTACCATATTTTAACTACGAATAATCCCACTATATTTTGTTTCATGGTTTTCTCTTTTAGGGTGCACAATTTTATAAAACAGTGCAGCAAGTTTGTAGTAGCCTCAAATTTTTAAAAAATCACAAATATTGAACCTGAAACAACACGAAACAAATCCTAAATAAAACTTGATAAGAAGAGGGATTTTTGAATAAGTAATATTAGTAACATGAAATTACAATTAGAAGCATTATCCAAAAAAATGTAAATGTGAAAACAATACCAAGGATTTTGTTGTCAAACTCCCCAAAATATCTAATGGGTGTAATTCTATTTGAGTAATTGTGGATTATCATTAAAAGTAATCACATATCACCACCATTAGAGAAGAAAATCTATTCATAATATTTCCATAGTATAATATATATATTTTTTATGATTTAGAAGTGTACATCATTTTACATAATGTGATAATGATATGAATTTTATATTGATGTTTTTGTGAGGTCTTCAATATGATCTGTATATAGTGATTACTTTCATTTCTACATACCAGTCATAGGAAAATAGCATGTTTGACAAAAAAAATTAGTCATTAGAAGATATGATGAGATATTTCTCTCTGGATTTCAAAACATTTTCATCAGAACACCGTCATCTATTTTACTTTTCTATTAATATTATTTTCCACTAGAGAATTCATATAGATCCTTTTGATTTCCTCTACGAATATAGGTGTTGAACTCCATCATTCTGTAAATAAGTTATTGAAATAATGGTATTGGGGCCAATGATTTCTAATGAAATGGAATAGAAGTTCAAACCCATTTAAAAACATATCTTGGTTTATTATATTTGGATGAAATGTTTTGATTTCAATAAATAATTTTATCTAGAATTTTTTGACAAGGTATTACTATGAATATCCTTACAGATAAAGGTTATATGCTTGGGAAAGAAGGTAATTTGTATACCTATATACAATAATAATTTTTAGATTCATGAATAATCATATCATTTTCCTCTACAAAAAAATATTTATCATGGACATCATGTGTTCAGTGTATCCCTCTTAAGGATGAAAATACGTTCTCATTCACATGTAAAACATACAGTGGTCATACTGCAACAGTTGGATCATTCATTAGAGAAAAATAAAAAGTATAAATTTAATCATAGAGAGAAAGTGGTGTGAAACAATACCACTCCCATTGTAAATGTTTTTTAAGATAAAATAGTAGTTCTTGGAATCAATACGGTATCCTAAGTCAATTATAAGATAGATGTATCAATTATTTTCTATATTAGTGTAATGAATTTTGGGAGAGAAATTCATTTTAATGGGGGTACAATGAAACAAAATTATATTTCATGATTTATCATATTATAAATAAATTAAATTTCATTAATATCTTCCAAATATGATACTCCATGTTTTTAGTGCGTTACACACAACATTGAGTTCCTGTTACACTACATGAAACACATAGTTTTAACAAACAACAGTACATTTTTAAGAATATTATTTAAACATGGCCACTATAAAAAATTGATTACAAATATGAGTAGGAATTGTATTATATACTTTCGAAAAATTATCTATTTTATTTTATATAAATTAAATTGATTGATAAAAAGAAATTAATTTTTGGTAATGTCATTAATATTATTAAAAATAATATTTTACAAAAATATGTTCTTATATTTAATTTTATGAATAAATAATAAATTAAAAATTATCAAATTTTAGAAATTTTAATTAAAAAATTATCTACTTTTTTCACATGTAAAATTTATCATAGGTTTAATTTTTGATATTTTTAAAAAATTAGTATATTTTTTTTCAATGGGAAATATAGTGGATTTTATTGAAAATAGAGTTTCCATCCAAGGAAAAATCATAATTAATTTTATTTTAATGTTTATTTAAAGTAAAAAAAGATATTTTTTATCATAATCAAATTTAAGTCATTGGAATCAATATTATAATGAATTTTTATACAGAATGTTTTTAAAATTCAAAAAATATTCCTCATGAAAAACTACTTCATGTCACATATGTGGGATTAAATTTAAATTAGTTATTCCATGTCTATCATTATAGTTTGGAAAAATTTATTCAATATTTTTAATTAGAATAATTTTCAATTTATAAAAAGTTAAACATCATTTTTTTTATTAGGGTAATTAAATCATACAAAATTATTTACTATGGTTAAATTATTTTTTTTGTTGTCAATATAAAATGATAAGGAGATAAATAATGATAAAAATTACTCACTGCCAATTTCATGGAAGTATTTTGGAATTATAACCTATATGTTATGATAATTAAAAATATTGGATCATTCTGGAATTTGGAGATTGTGGGCCCAACTTTCTCTTTTACAAAATTACACATGTTTGACTCACCTCACATATAAATGGTCACCTCATATCCCCTCCACATAACACATATAAAACACATTGGATATTGCAATCCCTAAAAAAATTCCATAAAATATTCCATTATCTCATCCATGAATCGATATTTTTCATTGAAATCTATTTGGGGTTTTTTTTGGTGTAAACCCAATGAAGATTTGTAAAGAAGATTTAACATTATTCAAGGACCATTATTATTTAACATCTTCCTCCACCAAGATAAAATATTATTGAACCATAATAATATAATAAAATTAGTATTTAATATGTTATAAGATGTTATCATTTAATGGGAATGATCTAAATCAATCAAATCTTCCCTTAAATGGGAAATGATAATGTTTCTCGTGTGTATGGCAGACTACGGCCTCACGAATCGATAAGACATGTTTTCCCTAAAAATAAATCACGATTGGGTATGGTTGTTTAAATATTATATATATATATATTAGTTTAAAAACAATTTAAATCAATAAATATATTATCATAAAAGATGATTTTAATTTACATTCCGTGGGGGACATGATAATGTCATTCATGTTTACAACTGACTAAAGTTTAATAGAGTGATGTATTTATTTGACTAATACTTTTCATTGAAGTTAATTAATAAATATTTCATGAATATATGACATATATATGGAATTAAAATTATTTTATAAATTATATATTTTATTAAACCTCCATTTATAATATATGTCATGAAAATTGAATCAATGTTCAATCGTATGAAGGTCCTACCACCACCATGAAAAGATTATTTCATTTTAAATTAAAAAAATTTATAGATTAATATAAATCTATATATGATTAATATATATGTTATTAATATAATGGTTAAAAGTATTGGGATTATAGATACTCAATCAGTATGAGATGTTCAAAAAATAAAAATATACACGAAAAAAAGAACTTATTTCCCAAAACATAATTTTGTACAAGGAATTATTGATAAATGGGATTGAAAAAGCCACAAGCAAATAAAATTTGTTATAAAAAATTATGGTTTTATAAATGTGTTATATGAATCTTATATTCATAATATACTATGATCAAATTTTTATTAATAATTTATACAAATAAGGTAATGTATTTTTTTCTCAAATTTCCATTATTTAGACATATGTTGTGTTTTTACCTATCATATTTTATGATGTGTACTTAAATATCCTATTAAATTATATATCATAAATTTATTCACTCTCAAAATATATTATACTTTATTTATTATTATTATTTCATGGGGATTGTGATAAATATTTACCGATTCTATAATTTGTTATTGATATAATCTGTTCATTTATCAGGATTCTTTATTTTTTTTCTTATAGTTATGAAATATTGTGATCTATATTTCAAGAACCAAAATAATTTCCTTATCCTCTAGTAATTTCTTGATAATAAACCTTTTCCATTTATTTTTCTTTCATTGTATACTTATTAGTTGAAATGAATTTTTATACTAAAAATCATCTTTATTTCTCTCATCGGTTGAAAATAGATTTTTCATCCAATATCATGTTATTTAAAAATGTTTTAAATTTTAAACAATTTCTCAAAATATTTTATTAATGAAATATATACCCATATATGATATTGTAGATATTTTTTGAAGTGTTTTCCCAACATTTTCAAAACAAGTACTATTTATCATTAACCATAACTATGAAATACATTATTATTTTCAATTGTAACACATGCATGAAATTTAATAAATTATTAACATTAAATATATCAAATATTAACTAATATGTTTGAAATATTATTTTCAATAAAAATTATTTCCAAAATATTTTATTAATTATTGGTGACATTAAATGTGTAATTTTTTTCGACATGAAATTTATAAAATGAATTTTTTGGATTCCATTAATGGTTTCCCTGGATATTTTTAATTGAATAGATTTTTGAAAATATTTTATGTTTATAAGGTGGGGATTTAATGTGGAAACTATATTTTAATATTTAAATGTTCGATGAGATATTTTAAAATAATTTTCCATCAATGACTCTATCATTTGATATTACTTATATCCATTTGCAGATTAGATTTAATGAAACAATCCATATTATTTCTATGGATGGATAATGTTTTTATTAATATTATATTTAAAAAAACCCTATTTTTTATGGGATATGAAATAGTGATCTAATGAAATGTTCATGAATATATTTTTCATTACACGTGTTATAATGTGATGATATTATTAAATTTTTATGAAAATGTGGCCAATAGAATTATAGTTTTCATTATGATAGTTATTTGACATATATCTCCCACCAATTTTTTTTAAATATTTTTATTTTTTTATATAAATGGGAAACAAGTGGATGGTAATGATACAATATGGAGAATTTTTGAGTCCAGATCCACTATTAGAAATACGTGATTCCTAACCCACATGGAAAAATATGTTCCCCCAGATCCATAATGGGAAACTGGTGATGATTCATGATCCAATATGTACATAGTATTGGTTTTTATACTTAACACTTGAAAATATATTTTTTATTATGGTTATAGTATTTTATAACTTTATCTTATGGTTAATGATTAATTTATGGTGATTTCTCAATATTATGAACCATTTTTTCATTAATGATAATGTTTAATGTCATTAGTTATGTTTAGGATTTTTTAATGGTAGGGTATTAATGTCATATGTAATGTTCCTAATCATATACCCCAAATATCTCATATGATTTCAAATTATCATAGATTGATATATTCTCTGTTTGTCCTTAATGATCATCTCAGATCTTACCCTATTATATTTCCATCTATAGGCTGTGAAAAATGTGTTGGATAGGGTATTTATAAGAGGAGTACTATATGTTGATATCATTATCAAATATATTCATGGTATTTATCAAAATAAAAAAAAGTTATTCATAATATCCAAATAAAAAAAACATTTATGATCTTTGGCATGTGTTTATGAAATTTATTTAATATTAATAAATCAATAATATATATTCATGTCTAAAATTAGTAGTACATTATAAATAATTAATTATTAATTCAAAATACTTTATTTCAGTTATTTAATTATTAATTAAACTACCACTTAATAAACTCCCTATATGATTTCATAAATATTAAAAAATAAAATGTATTTTACAGGGAAAATAATTTTCAAAAGATAAATATTAAGTTTTATAGTTTCCTATCACTCTAGACATATTGTGTTCTCAAAATAGAGTATATGAAAAACAGAAACTTTTTTAGTACTTTTAGCCAAAACGTTTTCCATCCCTACTATTTCACCTGTAATTTTTTTTGTTAATCATTATTCTCCCCTAGTTTCAAATGAATCCTAGTAATATTTTTTCATAATAATTTTCATAATATTTTTTTGGGATGATAGGATAGTGATGTAATACTTTTTTCCATACCAATGTTGACCACACCATTAACATGATGTTTCATGATGGTTAAAATATTAATTTTTGAAAGACAATCATGAATAATATATAAGTCATTTCAAACAACTATTATTACCATTATTTAACAATATTATCTCCTTTAAATATTTTATTTTCTATGCCTAATAGTTCATTACAAATGAGAATTAATTCTATCATGGACCTATCAATTTTTTTACTTCAAAAATTTATTCATTATAATTTATGAATCCTCAATTTTTTAATTCGTAATTTTATTCAATTTTATAATTTAATGAATCTATCCTAAAGATATAATTATTCAAACTGAAGAATATTGACCCTTTTATTCATGAATTTAGTAGATTGATTCTATATATTAAAATGTGTTCTTAGTGGATAGATTATATGAGTATTTAGTCTTAACGAAATTCAATTATGAGATAGTTATTATTTTCCTGAAACACCCCCTTGATACCAATTAATTCTTAATAATGAATTATTATTCCAAAAAGAATAGTCTTCTCACCTATTCCTTACATTTTAACATTGGATTTTTATTTGTGACATAACATATTTATTGTACATATATCAAGAATATTTTCGTGATTCTCTTTCATAAATTTTAGGAATAATTTTCTTATAATATGTTGGCCACCTTGGAATATTTCCCCTCATTTTATGTGGACAATTTCTTCTTATTATTCTTGTTTAAATCCTAAAAATATTTTAATTTTGAAAAAGGACTATTAGATTTTATTTATTTTACGAAGATTTATTAGGTTCATATTTTACCAATATATATATATTTCTACTCTCACGAGTTTCTATGTTGTTTGATTCATCTTCAACTATTTTTAAAATATCTTCTTTATATAAACCTAGTTTGATTTAAATAAAAGTCACATCGACCACACTTAATCTTGTTCTTTTCCCTTTAAGAAACCTTTTCATCAATATAACCTAATATTATCTTATTTTCACACACTCACAATAAGTTCTTGAAACATTAATTAAATAAATTATTTTATATTATATTTTACTACTCATTATCTGAAAAAACGTTTCATTTAGATATTCATGTTTATCTATTCATTTTTTCCATTTCAATGATTTCAAGAAAGGAATCAAAATTCTCTTCCCCCATCCATTAATGTCTTTGATTTTTATTTACGATTATCATCATTTCCTAATGAATATGTTCCTTTTTATTTATATCTAATGAAATAACCACTTCTTCTAAAGAGCCACAAGATAATTAATTGGATTCCATAAGATTACTTGTAATGCCCCGACCCCAGCTACCCAGAGTCGGTGCATTACTTCGTAACATTGGCATGATCACAAAAGATCAAGTCTCGAAAGACCGATTAGTTTAGTAGCCTTGAAAACACTAGATACATTCAAGAATGTTACATTACATCATAAAGTGAAAAACTACAATAACAAAGTCTCCATAGTCCACACTCATATCCTCTTCTAACTATCCCTGCAGGTCATTCATAAAATACTTCTTCACATCCTAGAAAATATTAAAACATTGAAAGGGGTGAGCTCAGATGCTCAGTAAGGATTACAATATTGCGGAAGCTTTCATAAATAATCATTAACATTTAAGGCAATGTATAACTAAAACAAAAGCCTGTTTAAACTTGAACTTTAGCATAATATGGCAAAAATAAAATCAAATAATGCCATTTACTTACTCACATGAATATTCTACTAATCAAATAATATCATTCAATATCAATAACCACTTTCATAATAATGGAATGCATAATGCCAGACTATCATAACCACATATCCAAGGCCTCGTGCCAAGACCACAAATAAGATTTTTTCAAGCCCTCGTGCCAAGACACTAGTTTGTCTAATGAGACCTACCAATGCATCGATGAGCTATAGCGGGCTCCACCTGTCACTTATTAAGTCCAATGTATTCCTCATATGAACAGGTTTAAACATGTCATAAACCATAACATAATCGTATCACAAAAAACATGCATAAAGGAAACATAACATTTCCACATTTCAATCACAAGATATCAATACAACACAATGATATAATAAAAAATCTTTCAAAACCATTTTCAATACCAAAATAGAAGAAAGTTAAAACTTTGTATTTATTTTTCAATAAAATTGATGGCTTGTAGAGGAAGTCGAAACTCAAATAATGGTCACAGTGGTGGAGAAGTCATTGTCGCCGCATATGTACGGAAAGAAAAACATTCCCTTTTTGTCGTTTAGTAAAACGCTTCGTATAAAAAATATTCCTTTTGAATAAACGTAAAAGTCAAATGGGTTTATACACCATATAAAAGAAAGTTGTGTATAAAACCAAATATGCCTCAATGAAAGGAGATCGAGAAGAAGTCCTTAAAAAGATCATTTTTGAAATAGAATAGATCTATTATGTGTATTAACTATAAGTACACATAAAGAAATTACAAATACAAGATAGGACATAATAATATCATGACATAATTTGAAATTAGGATATTAACCCAAAGAATGGAAATTGGGTTAAGAAATTCCCTTACCTCGTGTCCGAATTCACTCGACCGTTCTTTGATCTCCTGAATAATAAACTAGAGTTAATATCTACCTTATTAAGAACCTTTATCATGTTAATTATTCCGTTTATATCACTTATTACAATGTTATGATCATTATGTAATTATTTAAGTTAATAACGGTCGTTTTGTCGATATTTGGTACTTGAGTCAACAATAAACTTCTTATAATTACAAGTTGTTTATGTGGTAGAATATCCATTATCTCCAGAATTATATTCATGATTTAGATGTCATATATATCATATATATCCAGTATATACATTCATTCATAATATTACGTAACATTTAGAGGTAAGAAATGAAGTGCACCGTTCATGGAGACGGTAAGCCATACGTACGCATTAACACTACTTTCATTTCTATTTTGTATTTAATGGAATGAAATCATAATGATATTAATGTATAATATAATTCCAGTATAATATCATATATAATATAATTTACTCCATCCTTTATACATTCCACATATGGCATTAACGATTCACATCACTTTGAGGGGGCGGTAGTCTACACTTCCTAAAATGAAAATATCGCATTTACCCATAATGGAATCAATAAAGGTATGCCATAAATGAAAAATACATCACCTTAAGTAAAACATAAACATATTATATATCATTTATAAATAGAGTTACATCTTAACAGCCACCTTTGAAGGTGTATTATGAGTGTTGAACAATCATCGTTTCGTGAGGCAGAAATTCGCCATCCACAGAAAGCGTATGTTCATTGACCATTAGATGTAGGTGTGTGTAAGTGTAGCTCTAATAATCATTATAAAAACATCCTAGTATATTGAGGATACTGGTGGTGTTACAAAAGAAAGGAATAAAAAGAGTTTAGGGGTTCGGATGAGCAAAATAAAACAAAATAACATAAGAGAAGACATTACCTTAAAATCGGGTAACTCTTTTTTGATTTGAGCCAAGGGTTTCCTTGGGAAGAATTATGCTCAATGTGATTCTTCTAGGAGTAAGGGAGGGAAGTTGGGAGAGTATTTGGGCAGAGGTTGGCCGATCCAAATGGCTTGAAAGTGTGAATGAGGTGGTAGATGTGGGGGCCTTTAATAAGAGGGGAGGAGGGGCACTCTTGGAAAGTAAAGAAAAGTCACATTATTATAAAATGAGTTTCGTATTTTAGAGGTCACAGACTTATATAATTCGAGGATAAGGTGATAAAGGTTAGAAATATACTCATACAATAGGTTTTTGACAAGTGTAAGCCTTGGATTTTACATTATCCTTTTATTTTATTTAAATCGTTAAATAATGAGGTCATCACTACATCATCATGATGTCATAAATAATTTAATTTATTTAATGTCTAAAAATTATTAAAAAATACTATGATGTAGTAAATCTTTCTATATTTCCAATGACTATTTATAGTCAAAAATATGACTTGTATAACCCCATGTAAAAATTGTTTTAGTAAAACATTTCATGTTTGTGTCATTTTTTACTTTAACATTAAATAAAAAGTATTTATGTCATTTTCCAATTAAAGTGGCTCCATGGGGTCCCCAAGTTTACCCATGGATTTTATTGGTCGGCCATGGAACATCCAATGAGGGTAGGACATCTTTCATGCTCATCTCATATTATTAAAACATTATTTTTACCTTAAACTACACTAATTACCTCTAATCGCGATTAATAATTTAAAAGTTACTATTCACCAAAAAAATTATTTTAATCTCATTGAACCGCATTTTACTTCTTAATAACAACCATGTATGTCGGATTTTTGAAAATCAAATCACAGAAGTGGTAATATTTCATTTAAATGAAAAATCAGTTTTTTAACTACCACTTAGTGGTTTCACTATTCATCAAAAATTGATGTTTTTCAGAACAATGCCAAAATTTCACCCTAAGCTATAATTGATATTCCGAATTCAAAAATGATATCTATTTTATGAAATTCCAAACATATAAGTTTCATTAATTAATTTTATAATTAATTCCCGTTGTCACAACAAAGAGCGTGTTTTTAAGAAATAATATATATCAAAAGATTGACAATTGTTTATGTCCAATTTCAAAGTGAAATGAATTCTAATGAACACCATTGGATAAAATGGTAAAAATATATTCTAATTATACTTTAAAACCACTTAATAATATAATTTATCACAATAAATTATTTTGATTAAAAAAGTTGTTTTAAGTATTTTCACTATTCATAAAAAATTGGAAGTTCTCAGAAAGTTACCAAAAATTCAACTTAGGATAATTTCGATATTACGAATACAAAAATGAAGTCCATTTTGAAATATAAAATTTCTATAATTTTTAAAAGTGGTTATTACTATTCATAACGGCTACTTTGATTAGTCTCGGTGTGTTAGAACTCGAACTTGCGTACAATGCAAGCTATTGCAATATTGAAAGAGAGGCGTATCGTGGAAGCTTGGGGTGTTACATTATCCCCTCCTTCAATAAATTGGGTCATCGCAATTTGAAATTTTTCTTTGAAAATAAAATGTTGAAAATAGAAAATACCTTTGTGGAAACCCACATCGGAAATAAGGTTAATAAAATTTAGCCTTAATAAGAGGGAAAGGGAAATGAAAAATTCACCACCCAACTATGATCTCAATTAGGAGAAAATTGGTGGAAATTAGAGACATATAATTGGAGGAAAAATGTAAATATTTGTAGGGAGTGATTGAGTTCATCAATCACAAACAAGTGTCAAATTGAGGGCCTCAAAGCCTTCAATCTATGTTGATTTAAAACATCATCAGTTCAAGAAGACATAAGGTATTAGGATAACACATTTTTTGTTTTAATATCCCTTTAATAAATTTTAAGAATTAATTTATTCATAGAATAAGATATAGGTATATATATATATTTATGCTTGAAAAGTAGAGTTTCAACCTTCAACTAATTTCTACCACAAACTCATCTTTCACTCAAAAAGATAATAGAATTCAAAAATAATTTATTTATCCTTACCGTACAAGGTTCAAAATATTAGAACATACCATTTAGATTACAAAAACTATTTTATAATAACCAGGGACTTCATGTAGGCTAGTGGTAGGTAATAAAGGCCTGTCCCACTATGGATGTGGGTTCGATTCTTGCAGCTTTGTCCGACGCGACGGGTTATGCCCCACCCTGCAGGTTTTCCTTTTCCTAAAACTATAGTATTATAATATTCCAAAAATAATCTTCAGAAATGCTTTAACGTTAAACAATACTATCCAAAGATAAACTTAATCCATTCCAACCTTTATAGTTATCCAAAAAACTTCTGTCCAACTCACATTCCAAATATTATAAGGAAGGTAAACATAATGATGATCCTTTTTTCCCACATAACAACATGTGAACACCTTCATCATGTATTGTTTTTAAACATACTGAATTACCATGATCCCTTATTCCTTATAGAATACTAGATATACTCCTTCTATCCAAAAATTTATACAAATCATCAATCTGTTTCAAGGAAGTTAAGAATATCCAATATAATTTATCCAAATCAATCACGTCTTATTCCAAAATCACTATCTCGGTATCAGAACCATATTATGGTTTATCTTTCTCTCAACCATATATTTTCCAAAAATTTAACCTACTGTGGAGTCACTTTTCATGGTTCCACACAATCTCAAGTCCTTGATGAAATAGTACTGTAGTACAATCCTTATATACTCCATAATTATTATAACCAGCACATCATTGATACAACACTCAAATTACAAAATTCTTTAATAACAACATAAGAACTCTAATCATTACTCCTCATATGTGGTAGTATCATAACATGATTATTATCCAATAACATCATTTGGGGAATACTCTGATTATTTGGACATTGGTTTGCGTAGTGTCCCCAATCCTTGCAGAAGAAGCATTGTACATTTGAAACCATTTTCTTACCCTTGCAGTCACACACTTTGTGTCCTTTTTCTCTACACTTATAACAAACTCCCATTCCCTTTAGGCAAGTTCCATGATGTTTCTTCCTACAATTACCACATATTGGAAAATTATTCTTTCCCCTCATCCCTTTATCCATCATTCTCTCTTCCATCCCTTTCGTCTCTTGCTTCGCTTCAAAGCCATAGGACTCAGAGAATTGTTTACATATCTTATTAACACATGATACTATTTCTTCATATGTTGAGAACACATGGGAGACTATTTACCTTCGAAATGTTGGCTTAATACCGTGAAAGATATGATCCTTCTTACTCTTTGGATCATACGTATTGCGGGAGTTCACATTCCTTCTACTGGGTGCCATTTCTATACAATGGCATAAACTAGGTTAGTTTATGAATTACAATGAATAATTCCAAACTTTTAAAATACATAATGTAAATTGAACGGTTTATGGATATAATCCATAATCATAAGAATTTTTTCTTGAGGAAGTATATACTCATAAACCGTACATAATGGTTTGTAATGAAAATGAGGATTATCCTAAGCAAATCCCCGGGGAGTGTTGTAACCAAGAGTCCAGCAAGGCCCATTGTCGTGCACCAGTTCCCGTTCGAGTCTATCTCAAAGCGGTGTTTTCAGATTTTACCCCTAGGTACATCTATGACAGAGCCACCTCTACCTGCTCGAATCCAGACAGGGATGTATTGCTCAAAAAACTCACAAAATCTCTATAATACCAAAATTCTAGGAAGTTTTTTTATACTAATCCTTAAAGTCTATCTTCGGGCTATGTGCTCTAATCAGAGTTTATCTAAATCTAGCTTCCAAGGTTAGTACTAAACTGCCTCTGATACCAACTGTAACGCCCTGACCCCAACTACCCAGAGTCGGTGCATTACTTCGTAACATTGTCATGATCACAAAAGATCAAGTCTCGAAAGGCCGATTAGTTTAGTAGCCTTGGAAACACCAGATACATTCATAAATGTTACAATACATCCTAAAGTGAAAAACTACAATAACAAAGTCTCCATATTCCACACTCATATCCTCTTCTGACTATCCCTGCAGGTCATTCATAAAATACTTCTTCACATCCTGGAAAATATTAAAACATTGAAAGGGGTGAGCTCAGATGATCAGTAAGGATAAAAATATTGCGGAAGCATCCATAAATAATCATTAACATTTAAGGAAATGTATAACTAAAACAAAAGTCTTTTTAAACTTGAAATTTAGCATAATATGGCAAAAATAAAATTAAATAATTCCATTTACTTACTCACAAGGATATTCTACTAATCAAATTATCTCATGCAATATCAATAACCACTTTTATAATGATGGAATGCATAATGCCAGACTACCATAACCACGTAGACAAGGCCTCGTGCCAAGACCACAAATAAGATTTTGTCAAGGCCTCGTGCCAAGACACTAGTTTGTTTCATGAGACCTACCGATGCATCGAGGAGCTATAGCGAGCTCCACCCGTCACTTATTAAGTCCAATGCATTCCTCATATGAATAGGTTTAAACATATCATAAACCATAACATAATCGTATCACATAAAACATGCATAAAGGAAACATAACATTTCCACATTTCAATCAGAAGATATCAATAAAACACATTGATATAATAAAAACTCTTTCAAAACCATTTTCAATACCAAAATAGAGGAAAGTTAAAACATTGTATTAATTTTTCATTAAAAAAGTCATGGCTTGTAGAGGAAGCCGAAACTCAAATAATGGTCACGACGGCGGAGAAGTCATTGTCGCCGCATATGTACGGAATGAAAAACAATCGCTTTTTTCGTTTAGTAAAACACTTCGTATAAAAAAGATTCCTTTGGAATAAATGTAAAAGTCAAAGGGGTTTATACACCGTATAAAAGAATGTTGTGTATAAAACAAAATATGCCTCAATGAAAGGAGATTGAGATGAAGTTCTTAAAAAGATCATTTTTAAAATAGAATAGATATATTATGTGTATTCACTATAAGTACATATAAAGAAATTACAAATACAAGATAGGACATAATAATATCATGACATAATTTGAAAGTAGGAGATTAACCCAAAGAATGGAAATTGGGTTAAGGAATTCCCTTACCTCGTGTCCGAATTCACTCGACCGTTCTCCGATCTCCTGAATAATAAAATAGAGTTAATATATACCTTCTTGAGAACCTTTTTAATTTTCATTATTCCGTTTATATCACTTATTACAATGTTATGAACATTATGTAATTATTTAAGTTAATAACGGTCGTTTTGTCGATCTTTGGTACTTGAGTCTACAATAAACTTCTTATAATTACAAGTTGTTTATGTGGTAGAATATCCATTATCTCCAGAATTATATTCAGGATTTAGATGTCATATATATCATATATATCCAGTATATACATTCATTCATAATATTACGTAACATTTAGAGGTAAGAAATGAAATGCACCGTTCATGTAGACGGTAAGCCGTACGTACGCATGAACGCTACATTCATTTCTATTTCGTATTTAATGGAATGAAATCATAATGATATAAATGTATAATATAATTCCAGTATAATATCATATATAATATCATTTACTCCATCCTTTATACATTCCACATATGGCATTAACGATTCACATCACTTTGAGGGGGCGGTAGTCCGCACTTCCTAAAATAAAAATATCGCGTTTACCCATAATGGAAACAATAAAGGTATGAAATAAATGAAAAATAAAGAACCTTAAGTAAAACATAAAAATATTATATATCATTTATAAATAGAGTGACATCTTAATAGCCACCTTTGAATGTTTTTTATGAGTGTTGAACAATCATCATTTCGTGAGGCAGAAATTTTCCATCCACAGAAACCGTATGTTCTTTAACCATTAGATGTAGGTGTGTGTAAGTGTAGCTCTAATACTCATTATAAAAACATCCTAGTATATTTAGGATACTGTTGTTGTTACAAAAGAAAGGAATAAAAAGAGTTTAGGGGTTTGGATAAGCAAAATAAAACAAAATAACATAAGAGAAGACATTACCTTAAAATCGGGTAACTCTTTTTTGATTTGAGCCAAAGGATTCCTTGGGAAGCATTATGCCCAAAGTGAGGCTTCTAGGTGTAAGGGAGAGATGTTGGGAGAGTATTTGGGCAGAGGTTGGCCGATCCAAATGGCTTGAAAGTGTGAATGAGGTGGTAGAGGAGGGGAACTCTTGGAAAGTAAAGAAAAGTCACTTTATTATAAAATGAGTTTCGGATTTTAGAGGTCCCAAACTTTTATAATTCGAGTATAAGGTGATAAGGGTTCAAAATATACTCATACAATAGGTTTTTGACAAGATTAAGTCTTGGATTTTACATTATCTTTTTAATTTATTTAAATCGTTAGATAATGAGGTCATAGCTGCATCATCATGATGTCATAAATAATCTTATTTATTTAATGCCTAAAAATTATAAAAAATACTATGATGTAGGAAATATTTTTAGCTTTCCAATGAAAATTTATAGTCAAAAATCGGACTAGTATAACCCCATGTAAAAATTGTTTTAGTAAAACATTTCATGTTTGTGTCATTTTTTACTTTAACATTAAATAAAAGGTATTTATGTCATTTTCAAACTAAAGTGGCTCCATGGGGTCCCCAAGTTGACCCATGGATTTTCTTGGTCGACCATGGAACATCCAATGAGGGTAGGACATATTTAAAGCTCATCTCATATTATTAAAATATTATTTTTACCTTAAACTACACTAATTACCTCTAATCGTGATTAAGAACTTAAAAGTTACTATTCACCAAAAAAAACTATTTTAATCTCATTGAACAACATTTTACTTCTTAATGACAAACATGTATGTCGGATTTTTGAAAATCAAATCACAGAAGTGGTAATGTTTCATTTAAACGAAAAATCAGTTTTTTAACTACCACTTAGTGGTTTCACTATTCATCAAAAATTGATGTTTTTCGGAACAATGCAAAAATTTCACGCTAAGCTATAATTGTTATTCCGAATTAAAAAATGATGTCTATTTTATGAAATTCCAATCATAGAAGTTTAATTAATTAATTTTATAATTAATTCCTGTTGTCACAACAAATAGCGTGTTTTAAAGAAACAATATATATGAAAATATTGACAATTGTTTATGTCGAATTTCAAAGTGAAATTAATTCTAATGAACACCATTGGATAAAATGGTAAAAATATATTCTAATTGTAATTTAAAACCACTAAATAGTATAATTTATCAGAATAAATTATTTTGATTAAAAAATTTGTTTTAAGTATTTTTCACTATTCATAAAAAAATTGGAAGTTCTCAAAAAGTTGCAAAAAACTCAACTTAGGATAATTTAGATATTAAAAATACAAAAATGAAGTCCATTTTGATATATAAAATTTCTATAATTTTGAAAAGTGGTTATTACTATTCATACGGCTACTTTGATTAGTCGCGGTGTGTTAGAACTCGAACTTGCGTACAATGCAAGCTATTGCAATATTGAAAGAGAGGCATATCGTGGACGCTCGGGATGTTACATTACTCATCAAATTTTAGTTACTGTTTTCATTTGCTTTTATTTTGTCATATACTTTTATTAATTTTCAAATTTCTTGTTTTATCATCAGATCGATATTTACCATCCTTATCTCTTAGAAAATCATTGGAAAATGTGTCCATGCCTACAAGTATTCCATAAATATTACTATTATATAAATTTTCCCTGAAAAAATCCTTCTCTAAATTTCATCAAATAAAGATAAAAAAATTTCTAATTATTTTTACCCTTCTATATCATCAAAATGACTTTATTTGACATATTCGTCAATTTTTTTCCTTTTCTCTTAGTCCCAAAAATTATTTTTTTTCATTTTATTTTGTCATGAAATCATTACCATTCAACATCATATAATCAATGAGTTTTTAATTTAAATCATACTGTGTAAATATTATATTTCTCAAGGTGTTGATTTTTTTTTTAATCAAAAAATAATTATCTTAGCAATGATAGAATCTTCTAGATTCTAAAAAAATGTCCCGAAAAATCTGATTGACCTATTGGATTTGGACATAAATAATCTTATAATAAACCATTTTAATCTATTTTTTTTATCATAAATAAATGCCTCGTAGATTCTTTATAAGTTATTTTTACTAAATTAATATATTTAATCATGGAAGGATTTCTATGGTAGTATGGAGACCCTTGAACTCTGTGTAAACATAACCTGATAAATACATCTACATATAATTTTATCATTTTTTAACTATACTTATATATCTATAATCAGCAAAACTCAAAGATTCATATATTGTAATGACTGGAAACCCTATTTTAGAATCTCTCATTTCTATACAAACTAAGAAGAGGTATTTTAGAATATTATTCCTCTGATTGTAATAAATCACACTAAGATAATTTGAAATACACATACTAATTATAAAACGGTAAATATTTATTTCTAAAAAAACCTTTTTTATCATTAAATATGTCCTTATAGATAATTTTTGTAGTTCCCCAATATTGTTTCACCAATATCTGGTGGTTGAAATTGTTTTTATATTTTCAAAATTCTTTATATTTAAAATTAATCATCTAATACTGGTAATATTTATTACAACTATTAAGATTAATATATAATATAAATTCATCTTCATTATAAAAAAAATACAAGAAATCCCATAAGAATTAAATGTATTTAAATAAAATAAAAAACAATTCCATTTTGGTTATACAACACAATATTTATTGCCAACTATAGACCACTAAATAATAGTTTGAATTCCCAATCAAAAGATTCTCGTTCTTCATGGCCCACTTTTAAAAATATCACTTCATGTTATTAGCTTATTTTATGGAATGTGCTATTTCATATTCCTCTATGAACATAAAGATAAATATATATTCTCATGTATAAATTATTCATGATCCCCAATAGAAATTGATTTTGAATATAACTACTAGTCATGAAACATTCTACTGATAATGGATTATCTATGTTATCTTATGCCCTGGATATAATTATTATGTAAGCCTTTTTCTTCAGAAATGAAATCCCTGACATCAAAAATTTTATTTTTCTCAATATTAATATATCAGTTAATATTAATTAACACATAATGTAA
Organism: Viscum album; assembly: GCA_963277665.1. NCBI lineage: Eukaryota > Viridiplantae > Streptophyta > Magnoliopsida > Santalales > Viscaceae > Viscum > Viscum album. Next base: position 1,763,462,468 of record OY728121.1, on the reverse strand, counting down.
TAATTTTTTCAATTTTTCACTACATGACATCCATCAAAACAATCATAATTTTATAATCAAAAAAACATCACATTAATATTATTTCCAATATTCAGAATTGGTAAAAAAAATGGTCATCCAACAGAAGTCTGGTCATCGCATTTAAATTGGTAAAATATTGTAATAATCCAGATAATCTTTTCAGGTATCTATTTCCTTTTCTGGTCATTTTTTGGGGAAAATAGGAAAATTTGGAAATTTACAAAGTACATGCCATGTACTTTATGAGTACATGTCGTGTACATTGATGCCACTCGAGGCTGTGTGTTGGTCATGTCATGGCCACAGACACGACCATGTAAGGGTGATTTTGAGGCTGCCTTAAGCGGAGTACGAAAAAGCTTAGTACAAGTAGTGTACTCCAAACATTCACGCCGTGTACTTTCTTTTCTTTGCTAAACAGACCAGGCTCGAGTCTTAACACCAAAACATCTTCTTCTCCAGCATATTCGATTGAGAGCTAGGGTACGGCCGCAGATCTTCTCCGAGCCTCCAATCTGTCACCGATTATCCGAATCGAACACCGTTGGGTGAAATAGAATCATAGCAGTGGGTTCTTGGTTCTTCTTTGGCCATGTTCGATGATTCTTTCTCTTATAAGAGTTATCTAAGGTTGAAATATTTTGACATTTTTGAGGATATACTCCATTCTAGGCTGATTCACAGGTCGATGTTCAAGTATATTGATCTCCTTGGATCGAGGTAGGTGGTTTGTTTCTCTACGTTGAATGTCTTTGAGTTTTTGTGCAAAACTACATGATTCCCATGTTTTGAGTATCGCGGGTTTGGGGTTTGATCCTTTATTATTATCTACCTTAGATTTCTTGTGTGCTAGAGGCTATTAGATGAATAATGACTACTTGTTTGCAAGTTTTAGGATCACCCCATGGGTGTTTCCCTTGTTTTGGCTATTTATCACTAGTTGTCTTAGGTTGCCTGTGAGGCAGACCATGTTACATTGATTTCCTTCCTTGATATAATTGATTTCATGTATTGCATACTATTTATATTATTTTGATGCATTTTATCAATTATCAATGTTTTTTTTGAACATACTTAGGGCTTCTGACAGTCGATTACGAACTACTAGACTCCTCAAGGCTGTTTGAACCTGGTGCGTTAGACTAAAGAGTGAATTGACGATTAAGGGATTCCCTAGAGAGTCAGTTATAAATTTTTATCGTTCACTGGACCTATGATAATTGGAATTTGTGCTTCCTCAGAGTGTCCTTAGATACGTATCGAGACTACAAGGGGAATTAGACTTAAGTGCTTCCTTAGAGAGTCTTAAGAAATCATTTCCAGACAGTAGGGTAATTGACGGTGAGAGATTCCTATAGTGTCTGTGCCTTTTTATGATTACTTGACTAGAGGGGTCTGCTAGTTTGAGCCACCTAGAGAGCCAGTGTGAATATTGTTTGGTTGGTCTTGACGAGTCCACCAAGCCAAAGAACAAGATGGTGTTTTCTATTGTATGTTGTTTAGGTATTCTGCTGAGATACCTGTTCTGTTACTAGATATGCCTTGAGAATTTAGAGCTGTTTTATATATTCCTTAGTTTATAATTTAATGATTTAATTAAACTAATAAATGATTGTGAATGAAGATTTGTAGGATTGATTACTTTAGTGCACACCTGTTTCTCTACTGCATTTATTCCCATTAATTTCTCTATATTGCTCACTGACAGTAGTGCACAGATCTTGTGGTGGTTTCATACTAGGATTAGTCTCACACCCTATTTGGGTCATGAATTTTGGTCCTAATAGGTTATATAGTTGCAGGTGTGGATAGAGATTGTAGGCCTTCTATTTAAGGTACATGATTGCTGGTTGGAGCTGGAGAGCATTGGACTGAGCATAGGCTTGCGATGCTTCTGGAGTTACCATTTACTTTTCATACTTTGATTCTTAGCTGTATTTCAGCACGTTATGGTGTTTTCTTTTTTCCTTAGATACTTGTACCTGGTGCATCATTATTATCATTGATATATATTCGTTGCTTCCACTGTTTAGTTTCAGTTATTGTATGTTGTTTACTACTTCCTCTATTGACTGTTATTTCCATTCCATTGTATACTTACCAAATGAGTGCATAGTTTCCCCAATGACTCACCAAGGCCCTCACTGCTAGTCGGTGTCCTCTGGAATTTGGGTAAATCCACTTGAGATTATGTGGCGAACCGGGTACGGGGCACCAGTTGAGTGGCTCCGGATTCGGGTCATTATAAAGTAGTATCAAAGGGGGTTCTTTTATTTTCTATTGACTTACTATTTAGTGACATTAGATAGGGATAAAACAGAATTGGGAAATGGTAAATAGTTATGCCCGAAAGTTCTAGAACCCGTTTACAAGGAAATAGCCAGGTTACCTCGAATATTTCAATTTTAGAGTTTTTCAAATGTTATAGATTTCTTGATTTCACCGTTGGGTGGTGCACTTGTTTAGTGTTGTTACTATTTATATTATTATGGTTCTATTTTGTAGAAACCCAATGAGATGAGGGTATTCCATCTCATGCATCATATAGGCACTTGTTAGAAAATCACATGTCATGAATTTTTCCATGCCATATAGATTGCATTAGAAATTTCATGTTGTTGTGATAGAATTTGGGATAGACTATGCCTGATGTTGTGATAACTGATGTGATAGAATACCTGCTATGTTAATAGGGTATAGTTTGTTTAAAGATTATTTATCATGGATTCCACACAATGGTCTTAGAGATGTTATGGGCCCTCGAGGATCGGAATATGGTGAATTTTGAGTTTCTTATACTGTTTACTAGTTATATGCATTGGTATGATGCCATGCTTTGATTCTTGGGGAGTATGGGCCCCCGCAGATCGAAATTTGGAACGTCAACGCTTGATTTTATATGTTTTTTGGAATCCATTTCAGTTCTGAGACTAATGTCTGGAAAAACCTAGAATACACGATGTGTACTTTATGCATACACGCCGTGATGTTTTTAGTTGTGTCGCTGACTATGTGGGCAGGGACAAGGGGTTGTGAATTATCTTGTAGGAACACATCGTGTACTAGTATACACACCATGTGGTATGACATGGGTATCCAGCCATGTCATGAACAACAGGGGCCAGGTATTTCTGTCAAGTACACACTGTGTCCATCTGGAACACGCTAATAGGGTTGGATGTGTGTCAGGCCATGTCATTGACCACACGGGCTAGGTAAGGCATGTCAAGTAAACACCATGTCTTCCTTGAACATTCCTTATTGTTTTTTCTTAGTGGAGCCATGTGACCGAGCCATGTAGCTTAATACATGGGTTGGGAAATCCGCAGGGAAACACTCCGTGTACCATATTGACACGCCATGTAGTTGTGGTCCGTGTACCAGTCTGTGTAACTAATGACGTAGACAGAGGAAAAATCTTAAAGACACACCGTGTAGTGGATAAACATTCCATGTAGTTTCCTACTAGGACAACCCTTGTTCCTAGCCGTGTAGGAGTAACTAATAAGGAAGAAAAAGGGTTTTTACACGCAGTGTAGTTTGAGAACACGCCGTGTAGCTGGTTGGTTTACACAGCCATGTATGGACAAGGTATACGCCCAGGGTAAAATTTCTAGAAAGACGTAGTATAGTGGTACTACATGCTGTGTAGTCGTGTTTTCTCAAAATTTTAGGGTTTTCTATCCTATTCCGTTTTATTCTCATAAGATGCAACGTTTTTCCTTCTTGTGACATCAGTTTTTCTATCATCATTAATCCTGAATATGAGGTGTAGTTTTGACCTCTCAAAGCTATGGCACCAATACTTCCTCCCGTTTCACGTCAGGAACCAGGCAGTGACCGTACGCCTGATACTGCAGATCAGGGACTACTAGTAATTCAGTCTATCATTCCGGTCATGGTACTTGCAATGATTCTAGACACTGGTGCCAACGCTTAGTTCAGAGAGGCTTTCCTGATATTAATGCAGACCTTCCTAGGTGATCAGAATCCTGCCTCGTCTACGGCAGAGCTGACGCAGGTTTTTCAGAAGTAGAATCATCCCACGTTCACAGGGGATGGAGGACCACATGCTTTGGATTAATTGCTAAAAGCCTTTCAATCCATCTTCGAGGACCTGGAGACACCTATGGAGAGGAGAGTGAGGATCACGACTTATATGCTACGAGATTCCTCCAAGAGATGGTGGGATGTGGTTTCGCAGGCAGGGTGCCAACCGGATATGGCTTGGGACGAGTTCCATCATACATTCTACAACTACTTCTACCCAGCGATGCTGAGGACTGTCAGAGCCAGAGTGTTCATGAACCCATAGTAGGGTACTCTCACAATTATGGAGTATTCCTCTCACTTCATAGAGTTATGGAATTTCACTCATATTCTGGGGAATGATGAGTTTTTTAGCAAGGTTGTTTGAGGAGGGCCTCATACCGGACAACATATCACGGCTGCAAATCTTTCATTTGACATATATTACCATGAGAGTCAACTAAGTGCTTATTATAGAGAGAAATCTGAGTGATACTGGAGTTGTGGACCTGGGCGGTTTATCATCCAAGGTTGATTCATTTCAGATAGATAGTAGGAAGCGACACCGAGAGTCTACATGAGGTGACTCGAGGAAGAGAGCTATTCCTTATGGTAGGCATGATCTTCCCTATAGCAACCAAGTTGTGTGCTATCAGTGTGGAAGAAATGGACATAAGAAGACTCAGTGACCGAGATACCCAGTGGAGTTCCGATTTTGCTGAAATAAGGGTCACCTGCAGCGTTTCTGTAAGGTTCTCCTTCCAGCAGCTGGTGAAGGAGGATCAGTTTCGACTCCATGTATAAGAGTAGGATTACCAGTTCTACAGAATACTGGGGGCTGGAGTTCTTCTAGTCATTCAGGCCAGGGTAGAGGTCATGGATGCAGTGGTCAGGATCAGGGAGGGTCAGCTCAGGGATCTCAGGCTACTACACAGGACCGTGGTGCAGGCCATGAATTTTGCGGTAGAGAAGATTCATCGTGAATAGGATCCTCGACCTTTTATAGTTGAAGGTATGATTTTGGTAGCCTTAGTTCTATCCTCTGCACTTTTTGATACATGATCTTCTCATATCTTTATTTATGTGCACACTGTGGAAAGCCTTAGACTTACTATTTATACTTCTGAGGATATGATGACGCTAGACACTCCCTTGAGAATTAGAACGACTAGCATGCGTCAGTGCTTAGACTGCCCCTTTGAGGTTGGTGGGTGACATTTTTTGTGGAGTCTCAATGTATTGGAGATGACAGGCTATGATGTCATTCTCGGGATGGACTGGTTAGTCCCCTTCCAGGCCTTTGTCGATTTCTATCACCATAGGGTGATTTTCACATCACCATAAGGCATATCTTTTCTTCACAAGGGCGAATGGGATGTCTAAGAAAACAGAGTAGGACCGGAGAATCACGAGTTGGGTGGTGTTATGGACCATATTGATATCTTATATCTAGATGACAAAGGTACTTCTCAGTTATATTTTCCTCCAGTGATAGATCACTTTCCAGATGACTTTCCAGATGAATTTTTAGGTTTGCCTCTAGAGCGAGAGGTAGACATCTCTTTTGAGCATGTTCCAGGAGCGGTCCCGGTGTCCATTCCTCCTTATAGAATAGCTACACCTGAGTTGGAGGAGATCAAGAAGCAGTTGGAGGAGATGCAGGCAAAGAGATTTATCTGACCCAGTACTTCTCCTTGGGGTTCGCCTATCCTGTTTGCGAAGAAGGTAGATGAAACCCATAGGCTTTGTGTGGATTATCTGAATCTAACCCAGTTAACGGTCAAGAAACGATATCCATTTCCATGGATAGATGATATCTTTGATCATATTCGAGTATCCAGAGTGTTCTTGAAGATCAACTTGAGATCCAGATATCATTAGTTGCATGTCAGACCATCTGATATACCTCTTATAGCCTTCCAGAGAAGGTATGGTCTATATATTATTTTGCTATGTTGTTCGGTCTCATGAACGTGCTAGCAGTTTTCATGGAACTTATGAACAATGTTTTCCATCCTTACTTGGATTTTTTCTTGGTGGTTTTCATGGACGATATCTCAGTGTAGTCTCAAACTCGAAATGACCATGATACCCATCTTGAGATCATTTTTTCTTAGGGAGTTTATCCTCGAATCACCAAGATGTATCGTGATATACACTGCCAGTATTTGTGGCCAGGTATGAAGAGAGATGTTGTTGGTTTTGTCCAGAGGTGTTCCACATATCAGCAAGTGAAGGTAGATCACCAACGACTAGTAGTGATTTTACAGCAGGTACTCATTCCCGAGTATAAGTGGAATGATGTCATGATGGACTTCGTGATAGGGTTACTGAGATCACCTCAAGGGAATGACGCCGTATGGGTTGTCATTGACAAGCTCACGAATGTTTCTCACTTCTTTCCGATTACGGAGACCTTCAGTGTGGATGAGCTTTGACGGTTGTACATCCGTGATATTTTATGCTTTCATGGGGTTCTGAGTAATATCATATTAAGTAGGGATCCCTGATTTATGTCTCATTTCTGGAAAGGGATACAGAGGGCTTTGGGTACATAGTTACTTCTGAGGACAACTTACCATCCCCAGATAGATGCACAATTAGAGTGCACGATTCCGGTGCTTGAGAATATTCTACGAGCATGCGTCATCAATTTTGGAGGTTCTTGGGAGAGGCATATACATCTAGTGGAGTTTTCCTACAATAATAGTTTTCAAGAAACTATTCATATGGCACCATACGAGGCTTTGTACGGTAGGTCATTCCGATCACCCCTGTGCTAGATGGAGGTAGGAGAGGGAGCTATGTTGGGACCTCGTCTTGTTCAAGAAACCACAGAACATGTAGTGTTTATTAGGAAGAGGATGGCTACTACACAGTCTCGGCAGAAATCTTATGCTGATCGGCTGAGATGAACTTTGGAGTTCAAGGTCAGAGATCAGGTTTTCATACGTGTTACCCCGAGGTTGGGACACAAGAGGATCAGGAGACAGGGCAAGCTTTCTCCGAGATACATCGGGCTATTTGAGGTTCTAGAGAGAGTTGGGCTGGTTGATTATATGTTGCAGTTACCTCATAGGTACTAGGATATGCACGATGTCTCCCATGTTTCTCTGCTTCAATTATTTTTCTCATACCCACATCATGTTTTTCAACCCGAGGAGGTTGAGCTAGAGAAAGATGAATCATTCGAGGAGCATCCTGTCAGGATTGTTGATCATAGTGCAAAGGTACTCTATGTCCAGTCATTTCTTATGGTACAGGTGCTATGGCAGCACAACCATGTACATGATGAGACTTGGGAGAGGGAGGCTGATATGAGATCACAGTGGCCAGAGTTGTTCGGGGTTTCTTCTTTTTCACTGCGCTAGGGAAATTCGGGGATGAATTTCATTAAGGGGTGAAGTTTGTAAGAACCCAGACCTTCTTTTCAGGTATTGTGTCCCTTTTCTGGTCATTTTTGGGAAAAAGAAGAGAATCTAGAAATTTTTAAAGTACACACCGTGTAATTTGATGCTGCTCGAGGCTATGTGCTGGCCGATTCATGGCCACACACATGACCGTGTAAGGGTGATTTGGAGGCCGCCTTAAGCGGAGTACGAAAAAGCTTAGTACACGACGTCTACTCCAAAAGTACATGCTGTGTACTGTCTTTTTTTTGTTAAACCTACCATGGTAACGTCTTAACCCAAAAATCATCTTCTTCTCCAGCTTCATCAACCGAGAGTGAGGATACAGCCATAGATCTTCACTGAGCCGCTGATTCATCACTGGTTATCCGAATCGAACACCATCAGGTGCAATAGAAACTCATCGGTGACTTCTTCATTTTTCTATGGCCACGTTTCATGATTCATTCTCTTATGAGGGTTATTTAAGGTTGAATGTTTTGGGAGTTTTTACATATCTACTCCGATCTAGGACAATTAACAGGCAGAGGTTCAAGTATATCGATCTCCTTGGATCGAGGTCGGTGGTTTGTTTCCCTACGTTGAATGTCTTTGAGTTTTTGTGAAAAAAGTACTGGATTCCCATGTTTCGGGTTTCATGAGGCAGGGTTTTGATCTTGTATTAATATTTTCCTTAGATTTATTGTGTGCTAGAGGCTATTAGATGAATAATGACTGCTTTTTAGCATGTTTGAGGATCACCCCATTGGTGTTTCACTTGTTTTTGCGGTTTATCGTCATTTTTCTTAGGTTTCCTATGAGGCAGACCTTGTTGCATTGACTTCCTGCCTTGATATAATTGATTTCATGTATTGCCTACTGTTTATATTCTTTTGATGCATTGTATCAATTAGCCATGTAGTTGTTGAACGTACTCAGGGCTACTGACAGTCAATTTCGCACGACTAGACTGCTCAAGGATATTTGAACCTGGTGCGGTTGACTAAATAGGGAATCAATGATTAAGGGCTTGTCTAGAGAGTTTGTTATAAATTAGTATCATTCGCATGACCTATGAGAATTGGACATTGTGCTTCCTCATAGTTTACTTAGTTAAATATCAAGACTACATGGGGAATTAGATGTATGTTCTTCCTCAGAAAGTCTAGAGTTATTGTTACCAGACCACAAGGGAGTTGACGGTGAGAGATTCCAAGTGTGTCTGTTCATTTTTATGATTACTTGACTAGAGGGGTCTGCCAGTATGAGCCACCTAGAGAGTCAGTGTGAATATTGTTTGGTTGGTTGTGATGAGTCACCAAGCCATAGAACAAGCTTGGGTTTTGTACTTCTTATTGTTTAGGTATTCTACTGGGATACCTGTTGTGTTACTTTCGATGCCTTGGGAATTTAGAGGAGTTTGCTAGATTCCTTGGTTGATAATTTAATGACTACATTAAATTAATAAATAAATGTGAATGAAAATTTTTAGGATTGAATACTTTAGTGCACACCTGTTTCACTACAGCATTTATTCCCATTAGTTTTTCTATATTCCTCACTGATAGTAGGGCATAGATCTTAATGTGGTTTCCTACTGGGATTAGTCTCATAGCCTGTTTGGGTCCTGCTTTTCGGCCCAAACAGGTTATATGGTTGCTGGTGTAGTTAGGGATTGTGGCCATTCTACTTTAGGTACATGATTGTTGGTTAGAGCTGGAGAGCATAGGACCGAGCTTAAGCTTGCTATGCTACTGGAATCACTGTTTACTTTTCGTACTTTGTTTCTCAGTTGTATTTCATCACATTGTGGTGATTACTGTTTTCCTTAGATACATGTACTTGCTGCATCATTATTATCCTTGATATATATTCGTAGCTTCCACTATTTAGTTTTAGTTATTTTATACTATTTACTAATTCCATTATTGACTGTTATTTCCTTTCCATTGTATACTTTACCAAATGAGGGCATAATTTCCCCAACGAATCCACAAGCCCCTTGCTACAAGTCGACAGCCTTTGGTGTTTGGGGAAATGTGCTTGAGGTCATATGGTGAACCGGGTATGGGGAACCAGTTGAGTGGCTCCGGATTCTAGTCATTACAAATATTTTACAAATTTATTATACATTTAACCTAAATTTATATCCCAATTAAATTTCAATAAAAATCAAAAAAAAATCTGAAATTTTATTCCTTTATTTCTCTCCAAAACCACCACATTTAATATCATTCTAAATCACTACATACATGGTATCATGCTTCCTTACCACACAGACCTATTTATTTTAATGTGGAACCCTCTAAGAATATTTATATATCATAGCCAAAAATGAATATTTCAATATGTTTAACATATATTCAAAAAATTATAAGACCTATATAGAACATTGATATTTTATTCTATTTGAAATAATTACATTTGACTAGTAAAAAATATTTCATTAGATTTAAAAGACATTCCTTCATCTTCAATATCCAATAATCATTAATAGCAAATTATCTAGTTAAAATTATTACACTCATGAATTTTATTCTTTTTCATGTCAATGAAATTTCATATAATTTGATTTAATTATGAACATTAATCCTCCTCTTCAACTAGAACACCATTATTCTCCATCCATCACCATCTGTTTGATATGTTGATACAGAACATCTTTTATCACCTAGAACACAAGTGGATAAATTTATAAATCATTTTAATGTGAATATCCATGTGAATGTGTGGTGGATCAAAGATTATAGAAACATTATTCATTTCTATCCAAGAGTTGAATTAAAATAATATATAATATTTTTTTTGTTAGAGGATTTACCATGTGAAGAAAATCATGAATAAAGTAAGTGGATATACCTTATTAAAAAACTCATATCTACAGTCGGATGTTCCAAAATACATTGTTTTTCTCTAGAAATTATAAAAACTCTTCAGTTTAAACTTGAGTCTCACCAAATCATATCCATCCCAATGTAATCACCATAATAACATGGAAGTCTTGATAATATTTCTATAGAACATAATGGTGTCTCAGTAAACATATAGACATGGATTATTAATCAATCATTAAATTCAGTTGTAAATCCAGAATCCATAGAAATAGTAAAAAATTATTCATCTTCATTATTCATGATACACATATTTAGTTATTAATAATAGATGAAATTTATATATTGGAACATCAATAACAACACACATAACACGTAATACCCATTTCTGTGAAAAAAAATATTTTTATATGAACATGTAATTACTCTTATTATACTAAATTTAATAATAATCAATTTCATTATATTTTATTTTAGGATATATATTATCAATTTCATTCATTTTCAAAATTAAACAGTACTGATTAATTAAATATATATGATTACAATACATTATGTGATAAACAATTTACAAAAAAACATTTTATAATGAAATGGTTTTATCGTCATTTATAATTAATACTTATCAATATATAATGGATTGGGAATTTATTTGTATTTATAGACAATACATTTCATTATATTTTAATAATTTAGAGAAGTGGGATTTAACTTAAAATGATATTTTTTTATAATGAATTTTATTTTCATGGATATTAAATTTAATACTCATTTTGCTAAGGTAAATATATATTCAACTATAAATATTTAAAAATAAATATATGAGTTTTATTCAGACATTTTGTTTGATATAATTTAAAAAAAATTATATTTAACCAAATTTATTATTTAAAATACAAAATTTTTAACAAATATTATTATCTTTGTTAATTAAAATCATTTAAAACAAATATAATAATTTGTATTTCAAAAAATTGTTCACTAAATATATTTAAATGTTTTTAATTTGGTATTGCAAAAAAAATTATTCGAATTACTTTGGATTTTCATTCATCACTTATAAAACATGATGAAATTCCTCCATACAAGAAATACAAACAAATATCATGGGATGTTATATACAAGAAGGATATAAGATTAATTGAAATGTAGTACATTTCATAATGTTTTGCATCCAACACATCATGATGAAAATTTTATTGAGAACCCCCATAGTCACTACTCTTGTAAGATTTTAATATTTACATAAAAACAACTTGATCCATCTAAAAAATACTACCATTTTATGAAATTGGAAATATAGTTGACATAGAAATCTGAACATCCATAGATTACCAAATAATTCTTTGATTCAACATGACAACTATAAAAAACATTAATGTAACAACCCATACAAAAATTAAGAAATAAAAATAAGATTGAATTCATATTCACAATATTATTGGACATAATTTCATACACTCACAACATGAGATTCCATAGGAATCGTCTCCAACCTCACTTCACCTTTTATATTTGAATATTAGTGCAATAATGAATTAAAAGTTAAAAAAATAATATAGTTCCACAAAATAAGAGAAATGAGGAAAGTGATGTTACTTTGTAAAACCATTAAAAAAAATATAAAATATATAAATAAAAATAGTAAATAAAAATACTCTTAAATTAATAATAAAAACCATGTGATCATATTATACCTGTAAGAAGGAAAAATCGTAATCTAAATCTAGGATGACGGTTGGAAAAATAATTAGATGTGAATGTGGTTTTGGATGTAATCCATCTCCAAAACAATTACTATCCACATCCTAGATGTAAAATCCCATCCCTAATCATTAAGGTGGATATATATGAGTTTCCACTAACATATGGTGACGTAATTCCAACACCAAATGTTGTAAAAAAATAAAAATGACATAAAAAATTATTGGTTGATTATTTTCCTTTTGAAAAAAATGATCATGATGGAAAATAAAAATAAAAAAACAATTAATATATGATGAAAGGAAAATTAAAAATATGACTCAAAATATGATAACAAAGAAATACTTGAGTAGTTTTAGAAAATTGAACATGGAACAAACAAAGAAACTAATATTTTCCTCAGTGAAAAGACAAAAAATTAGAATCACTATAACTTTTATGCATGACGATCTACATGCTAAAACCACAATCATGATAGTATATCATAATTTTGATCATGTTGTGAAATATTAAACATTTCTTTTACCTAGATCGTGAAAAAAAGTTCTACAAATGAGACACATTGAATATTCAAGGGGTAGTACATAACTTAATATGAAATACCTGAGAGAAATCACAACCCATGCCTCTTCGAAACGATAAGGTTAAATCAAACATAAATATATAATTTTATCAAATGACTTGAAATCCAATTTTGTTAAGAATATAAATAGATTTAAACATATGCAGATGAATCATTTTTTCTATTTTCTATAGTGATAATAATGATTCCATATTCACAAACACACACACATACAAGCATATTTGATGGAATTATCAATTAAAATGAGATTTAACAAACAAACCCACATTTTTTGTCATTGTTGATAATCATTTCTATGGAACAAGTTGAATTTGGTATAATATCCCAACAAACAATGTCTTATCTAATAAAAAAAATATTCTATTACCTATATAATAATTAATATTCCAAAAGTACTTCATTGGGACAAATAATTATTTTATTAAATTTATTTAAAAGGTTTGATGTGTTAATTCAACACATATAATTTACATCCGAATTTCAAAGGGTAATTCTATAAACATTCTATAGGGAAAAAAGGTTTGTAGAATCATAAAAAATAGTGTTTTCTATCCTTAATTCATATTTTATCCTACACACAGTCATGAATATATTTTTAAATCTAATCCTACAATTTCTATAATGTGTGTATAAAAATAATGGACTGAACTATCAAAAAATGGTTCTCATTCAATGTAAGGGCATGCCTTTTTAACAAGATAATCCATATTTCCATTTTCACCCATTTTACAAATCCTTTTATTCTTGATGTTCGAAACATGTATATCAGATGAAGATGCCATCCCTAAAGAATATAACATTAATAAATTTCAAATGTATTGAATGAGTTTCAGAGAAATTAGTGAATAAATAATTACTAATATTGGGCACTAGTGTAAGATTCATTTTTTCCTTGAGGTATGAAATATATGAATTCAGTTAAACTCCCTAGTTTGACCAAATGTTAATGAATATTGAGCTTACGGAGTATTTAGGGGGTGTCCAGGGCATGTATAGAATTTGGAGGATTTTTTTTGGAAAACAAAGCAGGGCCACAAGTTTAGTAGAAACTATACTACCCATGCAACATGGTTTTCTTAAATTGTTTTGGGTGGTCTAAGGATTAAACTTGGGAAACAATGATCGATGAAACCATGCCATAAAAAATGTATGCCCATGAAATCCACAAGAAATTTTTAGCAAAAGAAAAAATATTGGTTTAGCTCATTGTTTTCATGTCCGTGTTCTATAACCCTATGAAATGTGTACTAGAGATGATTGGGCTCCATGGATGGATCATGGTTTGGCCAATTTTGCGTCCAAACCATGTGACCCTATTTTAAATGGATAAAATTATTGTTTTACCAATTTTTTATAAATATCAAATCCCTATATCCTTATTCAATCTAGTATATTTTTGGAATGTTTTTCATCATATAATAATCTCACTTGATTCAATATCTTATGTTATTTGAAATATCCCTAATCCGAACTTGCACTCTCTCATAATCAGTCTCATTGGTTTCACTCTATAGAGTTCTATATTCCAGTTGTAGATTTATTCATTTATCTTCCTCGTGACTATGACATATTGTTGTAGGCTCTTATACCCTAATTTCAATGATTTTTTTGTGCTAATATTTTATTCCAATATTAGTCAATTTATAAGCTAATATTTGACAAGTGTTCTACCATGGTTATATGGTAGGTGGTCTATACAATTCCTTTTAGTATATTTATTTTACACCTTATAGTATTTCTACATCATGCTAAACCCATCTGGAATATCTCCAATGATTAACTAAATACCTTTATTAAATTATTGGAACCATGATCAGTTTACCATTTAGTACCTTGATGTGGATGAATATTGTCAACCTCAACTCAAACCACCAATAATTGGTGTTTATATATCTTACCATTTAGTTTCCAATGAATTTTAATTTTGAGAAATCACAATATTTTTTTAATCACAAATAAATTTTATATTATATTAGGAGAGGGTTATGACTCATTTTCTATGTGATAAGATGTTATGATAATTTTTAAATGATTTAAAAGGAAAATGTGGAATGAGTTGGATGAACTCATGGTTTATGAAATATATTATTAATGTGTTTAATGAAATGGTTATTATGAAATTTCATTCCATTTAAATTTCCAATCCATGGATCCAAATAAAAATAGATTCCTTGTACATTTATAATAAATGGGTCTTGATTAAATCAATTCTAAGGATAGTTATACTCCGTGTTTCGTTATTTCATTGGATTCCATTGACATTTCTACTTTATGGATCCTAATTACATTAGATTCCATTGAAATTATGACTCCATGGAGAATCATTACATTGTATTCCATGTACATTTCTACACCAGGGATTCAGATTACATTTTATTTCCCAAAACATTATACTACATGGATCCTAATTACATTTAATACCATCAAAATTTATACTCATTTGATATACGATTCTTATAAAACCATATACATGTTTTGTGAGAATTGTCCTTTTTATCCACCCATGGTGGTACATTTTTCTCGATAGATATGATCCATGTTATTGATGATTATTTTAGGGTCATCTCATATCATAGATACGGACCATGTAGTCATAACATGATATTACATGGAATATGCCAAAGAAGATGATTTCTCATTATTTCAGATGGCAATTGTTTATGATATCCTACTTACAGTGAGACTTAATAGACTGGAATGTATGAATTTTACATGTTTCACTTTATTCAAATTATATATTTCACACTAATACATCTAATATAGTCAGAATAGATTTATTGTAGACTCTATTGGTGGAGGAAAACTTAGTGTAATGTCACATCCTATTCTAAATGACATTGGATACCCTTAAAAACATCCTGGATTCTAGTATGATCTAGGGAAGAACACCCATTTGGATATTATATTTTTTATTCATAGGTATAGGGGAGCACATAACTATGATATACCCATAATGATATCTAGAGATATTTTATGTTGGACTTTTTTTACATTGAAACAAGTATTACACATTATGCATGCCCTCTTTTATTAATTATATTTTTATAATTAGACATGACATACTCATCTGACATATGATATAGTATTTATATTCCTTTATTATTTCCAATTCTGCTAATTTATCTTATGATTACACTATTTAATTGATATATTTCACTCTTGTGACACTCATATCATGAGTTTACAGTCTCCCAACATCACTACCTCAGAACATCACTGCTAGTTAGTAGCATCTGGTGCATGGGTAGTCTGGCATGAGGCTATGTGACCCACCGGCTTAGGACACCATTTAGTGGAATATGGGTCTAGTCCTTAATATGTGGTATCATTACGTGTTTCATCATTTATATTAGTATTTTGATATAAACGAGTTATATTAAAAATTAATTGGTGCTTGGTTATATTCCATTTGTGGGAGTAGCTAATCCTTGTTCAAGGTAATTAGAATTATAAATTGTTTTCCATAGTTTTCATGTAAAAGTTGATCTTAATCCAACATTGGGTGACACACATTATAGGTGGTTATATTATTCTTATTATTGAAGATGTATTATTTCTTCAGATTCATATGGTTGGGATTCATTGATCATGAATCATTTTTGGAACCTATTAGGTTGAATATGTTGTTCATTATGATACGCCTTGTGGAATACATTACATGACTGCATGAAATTATTATATTTTCAAGATGAGATGTAGTTGATATTTTATTAATGATTCATCTATGATGTTGAGGTACATAATTGTTACAAATTTTTATGTTGTATCATAAACATTTTTTCCATGCATAGGATAGTGAATGCACATTTTTCTGTAAATTATGGAACATTGAGCCATCAAACCGTGTTCTCATGGGATGTAATATTTTATTATTTGGAAGAAATAGATTCTACCTTTCATTTTGTTGGGTCTAAGAACCCGTATATGTTAGAAATTTTGATTTATATAATTAGGTTTAAAAAAACCAATTGTAATATTAATGATAATTAACTAAAAAAATCAATCAAATGAGAATATTGACATTAAATGAAGCTATCAATTATAATTGATAGTCCATATACTGAGTCCCATGTTATGGAATAGATATATTGAAACATACCTAAATTTAGAAGTGGGTTATAGGAAGTGTCTCTGTTTTTATGTACAATTGTTCCGGTTACCCATTCATGGCCTTAAGAGTAGGAAGAGGGGGTGGATTGGATAATAAAAGGCATATACATATCATGTTCTTGAATATAAGATTTGGGTTTTATCGCTTATTTTATGAGGAATTTTCTCGGAATTTATAGAGATATTCCACTATGACGGTTTCTGGTCTTGCACGTAGATGGGGTTGATGTCATTTCATTGAAGATGGTTGAGGGAGCCCTGTAATCTCCCATGACTATGGAAGAGCTGAAACTAGTGTTCCAACATAAGTATTCTACCACATTTTTGTGGATATAGGTCTATAGGCTACTGACCAGTCGATTCAGATAATTATGCTGATTTTTTTGCATTATATGATTACTCTATAGAAGAGTGTCATGCTCATGACCCTAATTATTTTGGGAGCTACTACATCCCTATGGTATATTATGAAGATAGTTAATTGAATTTGAGATATGGTTTGGAGGGAAATCCGATTCATCTGGTATGACTACAAATATCATGAGACTCTAAAAGATGAAAGGGAGAGGGGGTTTACATGATTGTAGAAGGGTGGGATAACAATAATGTAGTATTCATCCATTATTGAAATATTTCATTACATTGGGAATGTTTATCATGTTGATGATTAATCTAGGGAAATACGATTTGAGGATGGTCTCTAGAATGTCATTCAATCGTAGGAGATTGTGTTTTAGTTGAATACTAAAATGAAATTTTGAATAATGAATTTATTACAGAGCATATTCTAAAGGAATGTAAGACCCTATAGTATTTTATTATATATTATAGACCAACTAGTTTAGGGTCATCAATAATGGATAGACACATTGAGATATCTTTTTAGGGGAATACCATACATAGAATGAGTTATGGTACATCTTCCTTCTATGATCAGTGTGGTAGGTCGAGACACCTTAGGAGCTTGTGCGATAGTGACATAGAAGAGTGTTGTGCCTATAGGATGGGCCATATATAGACATTTATGAAGAAATTTAATCTAACCGTTAGTGGGAGGATATTGGAACTTATTCAGGTTTCAGGAGAAGAATTAAAATCTCAATGTCACGATGGGAGATAGAGTTTGACCAATGATTCATCCTAAAAAGGTGGTCATCATTGGGGTGGTTTAGTCCAAATATATTTAGTAAATCAAATACCTTAGGAATGGTGTTTTGGTATTTCAGTAGTGAGGGGTATGATATTATTAACTTCTAATTATGTAACCTACATTTTTATGAAATAATGGAATATAATTTTTTGAGATATGTAACCATTGATGAGATCCAAAATTATTATATTTAATTTCATGATTGTGTTATGATACGTGTCACTCGATTGGGGATTCAAGATAAGAATATTAAATATTTTAGTGAGAAACCCCTCGATATTGGTGGGTGTCACTTTGTATGGGAACACTTTATTTTTAGGACAATTAGGGTTGACATAATTTTTTTTTCAATGAAAATTAATGATGACATAATTATCTATATTGAAAATTTTGTTTCATACATTTATAAAGTCAAATTTTTTCTATGATGGGTGACATTCACATAGCTAGAGGGTAGTGTATTTATTAAAAATGGTGAATGTAATGTCTCTATAGGTAGATCTGGACCAAAGCATATTAGGTTGTTCTGGATGACAACCTAGATTTTTATCCATTATTGGGACTGTTAGGGAATGTTATTGGATGAGTTCCCATACATAGTAGATCATATCAGGTATTTATTATCTAATGATAGTCTATGTTACCTCCATAGGGAGTTGAAGATTTCTATTGAGCTAGTTCTATGAGTGGAATCACTATACATTACTAGTTATATGATAAAGATAATTGAGGTGAAGAAGATCATGAAACTATTAGAGAATAAAAAAGAATAAACTTTATATGAATCATTACTACACTATGGGGTTATCAGGTTCATTTTTCAATAAAGGAAGATCGATACCTCATGTAACGTGTAGATTATATGAAATTTAATCATTAGACAGCTAATAATTGGTATCAATTGCCAATTTTAGGTGACAGATTTAATCACTTCTTTGTAGATCAGGTTTTCTAAAAAAAATACTTGAGTTTTAGTTATCACTAGTTATATGCCAACACAACAATCATACCTCCAACAAGGTTATGCAGAAGGTATGGTATATATGAGAATCATGATATATTGTTCAGTATCACAAATTTATTATATGTTTTTATTCATTTCATTAATATGGTTTTATATATGTATTTGTATTCTTATATGGTAGTTTATGTGGAAGAAATAATTGTTCAATCTCATACATGACCCAATCTTGAAAAACACATGGACATTATTTTTTATACACTAATTGATCATCTTCTTTATCTAAAACTTATTGAAAATTCATTTTAGAATGATAATGTTCCGTTATTTATTTAAATCAACTCAGATACTAGAGTTTCATTAAACCCATAGAAGCTGAGTGTTTTGGATTCTTGGGAGTACCCAATGAATGAAATTTTTATCTAGAGTTTCTAGGGTCTTTAAGGGTTTTACATACACCTCATCCAAGAATTACTTTTTCCATTTATGACTCACATGATTCTCACAATGTAAGGGGTGATTTTGTTTTTTGATTTAAGAATGTGATAATTATTTTTAGGAGCTAAAGGGATGTTTTTTAGAAACACCAATATTGATTATTCTCAGGCATGGAAGCAATTATAATGTTTATTATGATGCATTGTGTATCAGGATAGAAGATATCTAGATGTAAGTGGATAGAATCATATCAAATCAGTCTCTCTATTTTATACCTCATGAGAGAAATTTCCGACTTCTTGATCTCAAGTTACCTGTAGTAGTTCATGCATTTCATTTATGGAGGAAATATTTTATAATATAGAATTTTGTAGTTTACAAATAACAGAAAATTCTCAAATACATATTTACATAGTGTGAATTGAATCATTAGAAGATAATTTTTCTTGATTATCATCGATATTTAGTTTTTTATCTATCCTATATTCCACATGTGGGTAATAATATAGATGGTGCTCTTAGCTAGAATACATAGATACAAGTAGATTAGGAGGCCATAAGTGTGGGTGATCTAATGTCCTCATCTTTGTCGGTACATCCTTTTGTCACCATGTTGTGTTGAGACTTTTTTCACCATTACTATCGGAAGGGTATCAAATGAAAGTTAACTAGTTTATTCATGAGTTGTTTCTCCTATCAATAGGTGAAGGAACAACACTAATTATTAATAGGGAATTTAAAATAGTGGATAATTGAATAATAGAAATCAGAAAATATTGTGATGGGGTTCATGAATGGGTTTCCTTGGTCACCATTGTGTAGTGATACAGTATAGGTCGATGCTAACCAGATAATGAATTTTTCGCACTTCCTACACATAAGGGAGACCAACTTAGCAGATGATCATGAGAGATATTATGTCCATGATATTGTGTTTCATCACATGGTTCCTCATACCATTTTCTCTTATAGAGACGTCCAAATTACATATTTTTTTTGAAAGGATTATATATGGAATTTGGTATATTAGTGGGTTTTACCATGACATAACTACATTAGGTCGATGGCTAGTGAGAGCACAAAATAACGTTTCATGAAGAAATTCTTGGAGCATGTGTCTATAATGATGGTTATAATCAAAGGTAAATATACACATATTGGGGCTTCCCTACAACAAAAAAATATAAATAGTCTATACATAAGGAACACTATGAGTCATTTTATAAAATTACATTCAAATAAGAACTTTACTTGTTAGAGGGATGATATTCATCATTTCTAAAATAATTTATTGTTTATTTGACTTTTTATTAGGTTTATTTGATAAAAAATAGGTCGGTTTCTTCCCAGTATAGTCGTAAATCATATTACAATCTCTAGTGATAAAATATGGAGTATTTGGTCAGTGATTATGACATTTTTCATGTGTCTCTATGTATGGGGAATAGTCATATTTAGATATAGTGTATTATTTTTCTCTAATTTGTCAACCATTATTAGATTTTAATGGGAGTCAGGGTAGTGGCCTATCTAATGTAGTTACCTCAGAGGTGCCAATTCATTAATGGCATCTTCCGTGTGTCTCAGCTATATCTTTATTAGTCAAATCCATTTCATATAATTTATCTGGATGAGGTTTTATTTCAAGAATATGTGTCCTTTGTGAAGCATCATATACATATCATTGATTGTATAATAAAATATCTATTATGAAGGTGGATTCCATTAGTTAGGGTGTTATGGATGAACAAACATGTGTAGTATCAGACTTTGGGGGGAGTAGAATATGTACATGGTAAGTTTATAAAACCATTTTGATATTATTTATCACCCTTCGATGGGAAACTCAGGGACGATATATAGAATGAGGGGGAGATTTTAAGATTCTGGTCTTTCCTCGATGTATATATATTTTGAATTTTATTTTAATTCATTAGTTTTACAAAATATTAATACATAATAATCTCATGGGAGTTTAGGGGGTGGGGGTGTTGGTCTTGTATAGATCCCAAAGTCATAGTTTTTACAAAAGATAGGTGGGAAACATGGTTAATAGAAACCCTCTGACCTAGGATGGATGATTTTATTAAAATATATGGGGTTGTGTATGGTTTGATGCCCATGTAAACCATTATAAATATTTAGCATAACAAAAATGCATTCTCAGCACAATGTTTTCCAAAACATTTTCAATGATCATGTGTGATGGGTATTAGGGAATAGAGGGGCATGGGATTGGCACATAGTTTGGAAAACTATATAGAAAATACATAAAACCTAGTTTAAATGGGGTAGAATTATTATTTTTCACATAAATTTCATGAAAACTAAATCCATGTTTCTTTATTCCATATTGAAGTCTGGATTCACATTTTTCATCCCTAAAGTTGTATAAATATTCTACCACATAGGTTCTTAAATGTCTCCCTATCCTTGAATCTAATACACTAACTGTCAATCTAGCTGGATGTGTTCCAGTGATTTCTCTATTGCTATTGAGCCTTCTTCATTTTTGATAGTCTCGATAGATATATTTTTGTGAAAGATAATATACCCAAAATTGAGGGTATTTTTCTATTATTAAATTTTCATATGATATGGGTTGAGTTAGGAGTCTATGCTAGAAGAGTGTTAAATCATGGTCATAATGTTGGTGGTCCATACATTTAATCATTAGTCATGAGGTTTTATTAATTATTTCAATTTTATTACACATCAGACCTATCTAGTGTTACTCCTAAAATTAATTAAATTTCTTAATTAAATTATTTGATCATTCATAGGTTTCCCACTTAGTACCATGAAGTGTTTTTATGTTTTCAACCTGTACTCAGACCACCCATGATGTGTGAAATTGTATCTACCCATGATTTAGAAATACGATGGTAATTTTACTTTCTTTAACTCTTATTGGGAGCCTTAATGAAATCAATGTGATATTCAGATAGGTAATATTACTACGTTACCATGTGATGACATGTTATTAAATAGGTTGAATGGGTTAAATGGAATATATTAAATGAGTTGGAAGAATTCATGGCTTATGAATTGGATTGTAGAATGTATTAATGAAATAGGTCATTACTATGTTGGAATCCATTGAAATTTCTACCACATTGATCATAATTACATTGGATTCCATTGACATTTACACTCTATGGATCCATATTACATTAACTTCCGCATACATTTCTACTCCATGGATGTCGATTACATTGAATTTAATGGACATTACTAATATATGGATCCTAGACATAATTTTTTTCATAGAAATTTCTACACCATTGTTCATGATTACATTGGATTTAGGGTACATTTATAATCAATGGATTGTAATAACATTAGATTGCATGGAAATTTACAATATATGGATCATGATTATGTTGGAATCCATGGAAACTTCTACTCTGTGGATCCGAATTACTTGGAGCACCTTGAACGTGATCCATGGACATGCTCTTTTGGCTCCACTGAAGTCATCACATAGTTTTCAAATAATTTTATCTATGGGATCGATTAATATTCCTTTTCCATTTTATACCTTGGATCCGTCATATATAGGTCTGATACATGGTTACTTAGCAAAGGATAATGTGAATGATTTCTCATGATATACATTAAGTCATTTTTTTGAATATATTTTCATAGAAATCCTTATTAAGTTATACAATATCACTTTTAGAAGTATTAATTTATTCTAGTACCGTATTCATTCGTTTGATTGGAACCTAGATAGAATTCCTGGATGTGGGTATGGACTAGGGAAAATGACCACTTTTCAATGTCTTGTAGGTTATGCATAGGTGTAGGGGATCACTTGACAAATCTATACTCATGATTCTATTAGGGTATAGTTTATTTTTAGTTTTAAATTTTGATAAATGTATTGTACTAGATGCATGTCCCCGTGTATTTATTTCCATTTAATTCAGATACAAGACATACACATATTTTATATTATATTTTATTTGAAAGTCATTAGTAATAATTACGATACTGAGAAGTGTTATTCTTCAATCATTCGATTTATAAATTCCAGTATTTTGATTCTATGATCATGAGGGTATAGTCTCCCCCAGTAAAACCTTGTACCATAAATAATAGTTGATAGCCTCTAGAATATGGGGTGTTGTGCTTGAGGTTATGTTACCCTCCATCTTGGGGAACTATTTATTGGAAAATGAGTTTTTGTGTTATAACTAGAAATAAGAAGTTTATATCACCAAACAAAATTCATGTATTTATATTGTTACTCAAATTGTGAATGTTTAGGATTCCACATACATTTAAAATCACGTTTTTAAATCATCAGAGTATGGAAATACTATTCAATCCATGGATCGAAATTTATAGATATAATGGTTTTTGAATATATCCAAATGATTTGAGTATTAAAATCATTCACACCCTAAATTAAATTCATGAAATATATCAAAATTCTACCACTTAAATGATAAAAAATTCAATTTGGGAACAAGATCATACAGAATAATTCCTTCTTCTTGGTTACTTCCTTCTCCAAACACTTCTATGAGTTCTACCCATCCACTACAAACACAAAATTGATAATTTGGAACATAGAAGTACTTAGAAATTTGTGATATACATTATACCTTACAATTAGATTTCAATAAATTGAATTCCAGATACCATAAAAAATTCAGTACAGTTTAATCCATTAAACTAGTATCTCCTTATCAAATTTCAATTTATCCTCCAAATGTTCACAATGATCAAAAAATTCAAAAACAAATGTATTAAATTTTATACATAATTATTTATATTATTTTCCATGATATGAATCACATAAGGACTAATTGTCACCTATAATTCAATATAAACATGATCCATTTTATTTATATGACTAGTTTTGGCCTAATACATTTTCAATTGATATACATGAATGTCATGAACTAAGCTGAACCATGGGGGTAAATCTAATAGATAATAAAAATCAACAGTTCATTTAGGCATCTCTAGGGTTAAACATACTTTGGGGAGAACATTACCTGATACCCTAAAACTTATTCTCCCCAATTTTATATCCAATAAAATTAAGATAAATATAATAATCTATATAAGAACTAAAATAATGTCTTTTTTTGTGATATAATGATTAACCATGTCATATGGAAACACCACCATGTGAAAATGATCAACCCTTAAAATTATAACATAATGTTTGTGCATGTGTTCACATATACAATTCATATGTTAGAATAGACCATCCATTTGAGGTTGATGAACCATGATAATAGTAAATTTATAAACTATATATTTTTTAATTATTCCCCAAATCTAACAGTTAAATTATAAATAATGATGGAGATGATCCCAATGGGTATTCCAAACAGTATTACTACTTCTTGAATTGGGATAATTTACAAGCCATCCACCAAATTGGATTCACATATTAAAATAATGTGAGCTAACAATGTTAGTTTGTCACCAATCACCCAGATTGAATCATGATTGCATATATTACATGGAAAATAAAATATATTGTCCATAGGGAACAATTGTTTTCCATATTGGTATAATTAAAATTTTCATCTTATAAAAAAAATTGATTCTCCAACATGAAGTATTGAGAATCCATATGTTTCCTAACTTAATCATCCAATTTTTATTTCAAACCAAATTTCCGAAAATGCGTCCTTATATAGGATTTTACATAATTTTCATTCATAGGAGAGTCACACATTTAGATAGGTGGTAACTAGAATTATACTTTTCATTAAAATTTAGTAGAAGGAATATTCAGTCATCAGAATAAAACATCAATATCTCATCATGTTTCCATCTATGAATTGTCTCCCAAACTATGAGTTTTGATCTAATGGTAATGAAATCATTATCATAATTACTATAATATAAAACTATTTAATAGAAATAAATAATAATATTAATTATTACAAATGAAATGGATTCATTATTATTATTTAAATCCAAATAATTTTTTTATTCTAGTCATTAATTTTCAAAGATGTTTAGCTTCATTGGAAAGTCAGTTATTTGAGTTTTAGAGTAATATATCTTCGAAAATATTTTATTATTTAGTTGTATATTCCATATCAATTTAAAAAATATAGATATATTTCATATAACATCAATTAAATTAGATCAACTACATTTGTAAAAAAAATTATGAATTTAGTTTCATTAAACAATACTGACATCAATCCAAATAGACAATAATACCATGGTTCTAAATCATGAACCACTGTATATAATTCCATTTCCATGGATGGAAAATTAATTCTATGAATTTTTAGATTTATTGATATATAATTACGGAAAAGAATTTCAACCATTTGACCGTAGAAGAGTCAATTATATGATGCGTCCCAAAATACCACATAACTATTCATGGATTATTTCATGATAATAACATGTTCCAAGTTAGGTTTCTTCTTAATCTCTACAGTTCATTTAGAACAATCATCACTTTACTAAAATTGAGTGACCATTATTTTTTAATCCCTATTTTGTGATATGATGTTTGATAATTCAAAATGAATGTAGAAATACTGCCCCAGTATGAAAAAAAGATATGTATCCCAATGATGGTCTTCAATACTTTCTATAAGATGAAAACTACTATATTTTTAGGGAATACTGATACACCATTCATAAAAATTAAACGAACATTGATGTGAACTTCTTGTCTCTAGATGATTCCATTATTAAAAAATCATAAGAAATGTTATCTAACATGGATATCAACATAATATATATATGATCATTATAGTATTTTCAAGTTTGAGAATACAACAGAATGACATCTGATAATAGCAGTACAGAGGTGTATAGTTTCCCTTTTAATATCAAAATTCATAAATACCATGATAATGAGTCATAGTTTTTAATTAAAAAGGACCATACTATACATTTACAATGACCACGATTTATATTGAATATGGAATGTGGAATGGAAAGATTTATTACCAAGAGTAGAATATACCAACAACGTTGATCAATCGTGAAAAACCATTAGGATCATTTTAGTTTATATATAATATTATAAATTAATAAAATATAATATCTATTCCTTTTTCTTAAAAAGGTTATATTTAATGAAACCCACAATGAACCATAGATAACCAGTAAATTTCATTTGTAAATGTTCTCGTAATACATATAAATATGTAGTGATTATTACTAATTATAAATATTCAATTTCCGTGAATTGGTTCATCAGTTCTATAATTTATGATTTAGAAATTATATATGATATAAGTTAAATACAATATTGAATTTAAAGGAGAAAAATTATAAATTCCACATCCCTTTCATGTTTATATAATATAATTTTTTATGGAATACATAAATATATATATATATATATATAATGGCAATAAAATATAGAATATTTATTTTTTCAATACTTTTAAATGTAACTAATAATAATATATAGGATATATTACAAATAATTAGCAATAAAGGACATAATATCCCTAAATTTACATCCCAATATAAATTAAAAAGGATCACCATCAAATAAATAGACGTAAAGTTAACTCTTAGAGTATAAAAATCAATATGATTGTTGAATTATACTATACATAAATTTCAACCGATTAAATAAATTATATCGATGTAGAGAATAATAGTATTCCCAACAAACTAGACTCTATTAATGGATACTAAACTTTTATCAAACATACTTCATATTCAATCAATTTACCCTAATGTCTTTTTTTGTACTCACCACATGTGGAATTATCTCGGCTTGAAACCCCATTATTTTAATGATATAAGAAATAATAATAGAGTGGGACCCACCCATATAAAAAAGAATGCACTTAATTATTTAATAAAGACAAATGTTAACATGTATAGTTGATGTACCTGATCGATACTCTCTGATTATCTTCGTGTAACTATAATTCAACTTATTAATTTGTCCCTAGACATTCCATCTTTACTTTGAAGAAATTGATTTAAGAAATTTTCTATTTCTTGAATCATGCTAGTTGAATTAGTTATGAGTATGGGAGTTATATTTATGTGACTACCAAGTTAGATTATACTGAATTTGATATTTAATAGGGGAATTAATATAAACTAACATTGAACCATTTGTCAAATAAAATCGATGCTATCTCATTTTATTGTAATGGTGAAAAATCATGGTGTTACTAGATAATCCATATTTCTATTCCCAAGCATAAAATTTTTTAAATATCCTATATTATTATTAGGTAACTAGGAAATGTAAACTAATAGAGTGGTTATATTATGTGATGTTCAACCACTCAATATGTAGTTTTACCTCTTCGTATTTTTCAAGAATAAAAGTTCACAAATGTAACCATACTGTCCAATTTTATTACTCAATATGGATTCATAATAAGATCCCTTCCTAGAAATATTTCATTTTAAATATATTATTAAAATTTATAATACAGAACACAACAATAATAATTTTTTTTTATTTTCCAAACTCAAATATATATTATTTTGTGGACATAATAATATCCACTTTTAGAAAAAAAATGAAATATGCTTATAAACGTAGAATAATTCTCTATTAGTGATAGATTTTATTATTTAATATAGAATAAAAAATGTTTTCATACATACATGTTGGCGTGGGGGTAGAATATATTTATGAAATATTCAATTAATCACTCCCATAGAAGATCATTGTACATTTTATCTTGGATAGAAAAATACTAACATTAGTATGAACGATCATCCAACCTATAGACTATTGACATCACCATTATATTAGAAAATGGTTCTATGGAATTTGAGGATCTGGTTTACTCAGTTGTGACATACATATTATTTTTTTTAAATTTGAATACACCAGGAGGATTAGTTCATTTTATTTTTGAATATTCATCGAATAATCTTCTTACTCAGGTCCATCAATTAAAATCTCTATACCAACCACATGAAATTAATGTCTTATTCATTAAGGGGAATTTTTGTTCACATGAAGAATATATGAAATGAAATTTTGGAATATTTCTTTGGGTTAATTTCTATGACATCTAATGGGTTCTATTTAAATCCATTTTTTTTAAAAAAATGAAGCACTTATTTCCCAGATAGATATTAAACCGATGGAATAGGTTATTCTAAATAAAAAATAAAAATAAAAATATATCATATTTCCATGAATGTTTTAAAATAATATATGAAATGTATTCAATGTGGGATGTTTCATAGCTATCTCAAAATATGCTACACTCACCATACCCCAATGATCTAGTAATAATACCATTTTAGGAGTCCAAAAAAACTGTTATCACGTAGACCACCATGGAAACTATATGTTCAGTTTAAAAAAAAGGAAAATTTATTTAATTCTAAAAATTCATGGTTTTGAAATATCCAATTTCCATGCAACCATCCTAATACATCGAACAAAAAATTTAATACAATTTTTATCATCCTTCCCTTATCCATTGTCAAAAAAATATGAGGATCCACTCAAAATAAATGGCATACCTTCATCAAAAAAATTCAAAAATAAATTACATGGGGTTAGTAAATCATTGGGGGTGGTTTTCCAATTAAACATACAAAACTATTCTACCTAATAAATAAGACAACAAAACCATTACAATATTATTCAGGAAATATAATCTATTTTACTCAAAATTTAATACCTGGTTAATTTCATCATAGAAACAAAACATGGAACTTGACACCAAACCAAAAAACCAAAAAAATTGATGAACTAAAATTGATGTGGAATGACAATAAACGAAACATTATCAACCCCAACATCTAACTATTATTATAAAATTTATGAGAATAATTCTTCACATGAAAAATAGGTGCCTTTTTGTTTATGTGTATCATGAAAACAACAAATGAATAAAAAATTAGGATCATATCATATGGATGAGTATAAAAAATAGCATGAAATCCTTAAAATACTTCATACCTCAAACCAATAAGAAAGTATATATTATCCCATTATTCAATATATATGTTATACACATGAAAAGTAGTAGAAATATGATTAATTATTTTATATAAATTTAATTACTAATAATAAATATTTACCCCACTTATTCGACATAGAATAGCCATTTACTAATAAAAAACACATCAATTACTTGATACTCCAATAATCCATGACTAGTAATTTTATTAAACACTATGATAGTCATTAGTGAAAAAATTACATGTTCCCTAAGTTTCATTAGATACCATGTCCATGGAAAATGGTTCCGATCCAATGAAAATAAATACATTGAATTCCAAATATTCTATACACCTATTATAATAATTTATGTATCATTCATATAACGCATTTTTTATTTTAGTTAACCTGTTTCATGAGTTAATTTTACTTAGAAATTTTAGTCCCTAAAACAGAAGGGGTCATCATAAACCAACATTTTAAATAGGTGGCATTTTTTTGGAATCATAAAAAGGTTTTCTTATCTATAAATATATGATTATAAATATTAATTACCAATTTTTTTGTACCCAATAAAAAATTCAATCCTTCATGTTCTATAATGATTTGTAGTAATGCGATAATCTATCTACTAATAGTGGATCACATTTAACGTGATGATTATTAAATTATCTAATTGATCGGAACATTGATGTCCATTATTTCAATTAATTATTTTATTCCCGAGGTGTGAAGCATGGTGTTCTCATGAAGTTGTCTTTATGATAAAATATAACCCCCATATATAAATAATGTAAGGAGTTAGAATGAGATAAAATAGAAATAATCTAATTAGGATTAAAGGGGAAAAGGTATAATAAATTTCCTGGAACTGAAATCATTCATGGGATGATAGAGTGATTCATGTTTGGATTCTTTGAGATAAAAGATATGCTGAAAATAATTCCTAAAATGATTTAACATCATAAAAACATTTTCACTCTATTAATAGCATTTCATACTAACAATGGACATATATAAAATACAAATGAATCATCATATAAACCCATTCATTCCAATAATTAAATTAATATAATATTCCCTAAAAACAATTCATGTTATGAATAACTATTCATGACATGAAATAGTTTTTTTCTCCAAAATATATCATCTAGGATACATTCATTTTTAACACATACATCATTTCCACTGGAGAATATCAATAATAAAGGTGGGAATTTAAAAGATGGATGTACCTCATATCAAGGGTTCTACAATAGAAATATCAAGAAGGGAATTATATATTCTCCTTTTACTATGTGAATATTAAATCCTCATAAAATAAATATGGTTTTATTGTAAATATAATGAAATGATAAAAACATTAATGAGAAGAAACCTAAATTCTTGAAATATATGTCAAACATAGACACATTTATTCACAATGTAAAATTTTCTAGGTTCAAATACATGAAACTCCTATGTGTAGGGTGTAGGGATAAAACTTATTATATAATCAACACTAAAAAAATTAGGGGGAGACCCTGAAAGTAGGATATAAAAAATAATTTGAATAAAAAAATTAATATAATTCAAGAATCAAAATAATTTAATGAAAAAATGCACTTAAGGATGTAAATAATGGGGATAATCTACAAATAGATGTGGTTGAGGTAATTTATATAGATCACGACATTCAGAACGTTCCATAATCATTGAATCGTGAATATCCATTATAATTTATTACTCCTCCTTGATCATCAAAAAACATTGGGGGTTTTCCAAATGTGATATAAATATTTATTTGATATTTTTGGATTATTTAATAATTTCCCAAGTATCTATATTCAATTTTATTGAATGAATCTTGATGTTAAATATTATTCAAAATCTTGTTATTACCAATAGAATATAAATGTAATAGTTTGGAATATAGAGATGAATGTTTATAAAAAATATATGTTGTTGATTTCATTCATTGCATGAAATCTAACACATATTGATTAAAAATATACCAATATTTGGAAATACTAGATTGATGGCAATCATGAAGAAAATATTTAAGATTGAGTATTTAGAAATGTATGGCCTAATAAAGTATAACATCAATTAATTTATATCAGAATAGGTTCTAATGAAATAATTTTCGATTAATATATGATATATATTTAATTGTTTTGATTATGTAAAAGAATGGATTATGATACTATTTACCACTAGTTTTTTAGAGAATTGACATAGAAATTAGATTGATGAGGCATAGTAATGAGTGAATTTGCAGATAATTCTTAATTTTACGATCCCCTTGAATATATCACGAATGCACACATTTAAGTGTTCAATCCATTAATCAATATTAATCTAATCAATATCTTTAATAGATTGGATAACCACATCTGTATTTTAATATCAATTATAAGAAATTAATTTCCTAATTGTTATATAAATTATATCATGTAATGTATGGAAATAGAAAAAAATGAAAAACAATATTACATGTCATATAGAACACACAATGTTATTCATTAAATAAGACACATCAAACTTATTCATAAAATCATGAGTTAAAATTCTAAAATTTGGTAAAAATGACCTTATTATGATTTTTTTTCTAAAAAACACTTCAATAATTTCAAAATTATACTATGGAATAAATAAATATTAATAATAATTTATATAATGTTGAATAACATGTGTGAATCACCCTCTTGGTCATTTATTAATTTCAAATGGCTTAATCCATGTGACATTTATATATAAATACCCTCTTAATGTAGTCTCCAACTACATATGAACAACATTATACTTTTATTACTCCAATCTATAAACAATTTGATCATATTGAGGTTGTATTAATGGTGGAATGAAGTATCGTGAAGGAACCCTGGCGATTCACT
Source organism: Viscum album (assembly GCA_963277665.1). Taxonomy (NCBI): domain Eukaryota; kingdom Viridiplantae; phylum Streptophyta; class Magnoliopsida; order Santalales; family Viscaceae; genus Viscum; species Viscum album. Next base: position 1,763,430,490 of record OY728121.1, on the reverse strand, counting down.
CAGGCTACCGGTGAAGAAGGCGGCGCTTGTGCCGACCCCCCCTGGGGGGGAGAATCATCGGCCGGTGAGAGACCAGGGGTTTTTCAGCCTTTTTCAAACCCCACCTTCCTTCCAAGTTTTCCAAAAATCTCGTTGAGTCCTAAAGAACCAGACCTACTGGATGGGTGCCCTAATCTTCAACTTTCGACTTCGTAATTTTTATAATCTTCCACGATTCTAAATCTTACCTTCATCTTGCGGTTTAGGAAACAACATCCTTCAGTGGATGTATTCGATAGTTTTATCTTTGGTTCTTGGGATCTTCAGAAAAGAGCGACTGTTGGCTTGCTTGATTGGCATCACATGATGATCCGTTTTGAGTTAGAATCAGACCTTATTTCAGCCTGGTCAAGGGCTCATTATAGCTTCAATGGATGTCGATTCTTACTATTATGGTGGTCCTTTGAGTTTAACATGAACTGTGATTTTCTCTCAGCAGCGGTATGGGAAAGCTTCCCTAATCTTCCACATCCTTTCCAGAATCCTACTCTTATTCGCATGCTAGGAAATCTTATAGGATGGTTTTTGTGTTCTGATTCATGAACGGGAGCTGTGTGCCACCTGATTAATCGTCAGGTTTGTGTGGAATTGGATGCATCCCAGATACCTTTTGATAATATTTGGATTACAATTGTAGAGGAGTATAAGTGTATGTAACAGGTCCTCTACATGTACTGGATAGATTATTGTGCTTCTTGCCACCGATTGGGTCATACAGCAGTAATTTGCAACATGGGAGGTCCCTTGAAGGCTCGTTGTTCAGATGCCCAGATGTCTAATAGAAGGGAGGGTGATGCTACAGGAAGAGTTTCATAGGCTAGTGTAAGGTCGGGTACATGACATATGAAGCTTAGAACTGAAGGTGGAGGTAAGGAGCTACCACTTCCAGTGATGGAACGGAAATTGGTTGAGGAATGTAGAAGGATCGCTGTGGAAGACCTAATCCCTTTACATGGGGAATGAGATGTATTGGGCAAAGCAATGGAGGTTGGTATAGGGGTAGTTTCTATTCTAGGGGAGAAAAGACTATAAGGAAATTGCAGGGATTCCCAGCCTCCAGTGGATGCACAATAGATGGAGGATATCTGTAGAGAATTGGTTGAAGACGGTCTGGGAGCTGTGGTTACTTTGGGTACGGTTAATACTTTGGAAGGGCCTGTGTTGTTGGTTGAAGGGGATCATTTTGAGGAACTCAGAGAGGGGGAGGCACCCCTGGCACATGCAGTGGAGGAAGAGGGTTCTAGACCTGTTATAAAAACTATCTCCACAGGGCGGGCTAGTTGTATGGATACCTCAGCCCTGACTTTTATCTCTTTAATCAATAGGTGTGAAAGCCTTTCCAATGTCAATTTGGATTCCGGATTATGTTCTAATTCAGAATATGGGGGTGAGGGTGCTAGGGTCTCTATAAAGGAGCCGATTGGTGGTAGTCTAGTATAAGAGGAAGTTTCCCGGGCTATGGAAAATTATGATGATGGGGTTAGATGTCCTGCTCAGATTGGAAGGAATAATTTGAACCAAAGAAGGAGGAGGAATAGTAGGGGTAATTGAATTGGCTCTAAGGATTTCCTAGGTAAAGGGAAGGACCAAGATGGGGGTGATAATGAAAAAATGAGTGGACCAGCTATTCATTCATATAGCGATATAGTACATGGTGGGAACAAGAGGATGGTTGAGAATGAAGGAACACTATCTACAACCCCAAAAATAAGAACTAGGAAATACTATTCATATCTTCCAAGCCCGACAAGAACGGGATCTTCTTTTAAGAAGGATAGCGGGGTGATTCTTTCATTTAAAAAAGATAGATTGGCCAAGAATTCCTATGAAATCCAACAACCTCTGGTTCAGTTGAAGAGCTGGGAGCTTGGTGGTATAGGGAAGTGGCACCGACTACCTTCTGTTTGGGAATTGACCACCGTGGATGACGAATCTGTTATGGGATGTGGAGACGATTATAGGTACTACGATCTGTAGTGTGGGTATTTTTATTTTGATTATGTTTGAATTTCAAGTGTTGGTTTTTGGAATTGTAGGTTGTTTGGTGTTGTTATTTATTTGTTTTTGAATATTGTTTTGGGTACCAACAACCCATAACTCATATTTTAAAATGGAAGAAAATTTTTTGGAGTGGAGGTCACATTGATGGAGAAAATATCTCCAATTGTTTTTAATATTTTTTGTAGTTCATTGTATATTATAAATACTGATTGGAATAAATTTACATAATTCTTTATATCCATTATGATTTATCATATGGAATGGGTATTAAATTTGAAAAATACAAGTATTTATGTATAATTATTTCTTATTATATTAATATTTAGATTTATTAATTATTAGTATGTTCCAATAATTGCCTTCATTTAAGTTTAAATTTTCACATAAACTATATCTTATAATCTTTTTATTATCACAATGTATGGAATTAAGATTAATTTTTGAAAATAAATTTGATCGACAAAATTTATGTGGAAATTTATAAACATGGGGTATTTTTAATGAAATAATATAAAACATACAGAAATATGTAAATAAATGATGAATAATTATTTTATTTATTTTTGAGGGATTTAATAAAATACATCTAATATCATTGTGTTTTAATTAAATTAGGGAAAAAATATTTATTTCTTTTATTCTTTTATGTATTTATTTTTTCTCATTATAACATACATCGCTCTTAATTTATTTCAAATATTAATTTTACAGAAAGGTCAGTATAAACAATTTCAATAAATTTCAATATTTTATGTTGTATTGAGTGTCTCAATGATATATTAATTAAATTAAAATTTTGGAATTATTATTTATAACACTAAATATCTTTAATAACCCAATTCATTTCATACATTATTTTAAATTAAATAGGCAATTTATAAGTAGATGTCTATTATTGATTCCCCCAAAAACTTTTATTCCTTATATACACCATGGAAAATTTTATTATAAAAATATAATAAATAATATGTATATTAACATTATAAATGAATGAAATTATAATCAAAAAAATTATTTATTACTATAAATTATAAATACCTCCTCACTTACTATGCCAATAAATAAAATATATTTTTAAAAATGTTGTTAGAAATGAGAATTTTTTAATAAATGAGAGTTAAATTAAACAATGAGTGGAAATTTTTTTACGATATACATCATTGAGAAAATATATTTATATATTAGGGTAAAAATACTATTAAATTTCAAATATATAATAAAAAAATATAACTATGATAATTAAATTTCAAAATCCTTCATTATTATAAATAAAGATATTAAATACTAATTTATGTTTTATCATTATATATTTTTCCATGAAGTTAAAAAACCTACCTAGTACAATATAACATGTTACCCATGATGGCCCATCAAAAAACCTAAAGCATAATCATTATTTCCTAGGTTGATATATAAAAAATATTTTATCAACATATAAAACCATCGTAATTATTTCATCTATAAATAACATCACAATATGTCCTATATATAACAGGATAAGATTAACCACCATTAGGCATTGTTGAAGAAGATATACACAACCATGATACATAACAAAAAAATACAAGGCTAATAAAAAAATGAAGACTTCATGTCACCATCTATTATAATGATATTAAATCATGATGAACTGGAAACTACCAAGGGATGTTTTCATTGAAAACATCACCCTTCACGTTATATGTAGATTTCAAAAAAGACTCCTCATATTCCAAAAGTAAGACGTGAGTTTTGAGGAACATTACATGTTCGATGCCACCTTGAATATATAGGGTGTAAACCACAACAGATCTATTAGTTATAGATTTAAAAAAATCATTATGCTATGTTGTAACCACCAAATATATTATATCCTAGAGCTGAGATTACTTTATTACAATGGAATAAGATTCGAGGGATATATTATCAAGGGATCATTCATTATATTACTCATGAAAACTAGATAAAAATATAATTCCAATATAAAAATATAAATACAAAAATATAACATATGAAAAATTCTCATTTCCTTGATATTCATCATAATATCCTTCTCTATATCATGGGGGAAGGGAATAAATATTGGTTGGTAATAAATGCTCAGTACGTATAACATAAAATGGGATCTATTTTGAAATAATAAGGTATAATAAATATGTATTGTTGAATAAATGAAAACATATTCCATATAATCAATAAATTGAGATTTAAATGAATTAGGGGATAATATGAATTTATAAATATCATAGATAATAATAACTGATTTCTAAATGAATTAAATGATTAATATTCAATCTTATCATATCATACATCATTAAATATTTACAGTCAAGTAATTTATAAATGTTATTTCAATTAATTGGTTGGTATACATGTAAAGATGATATTATTTAATGTATGCCTTTACAGTATTTTATGGAATATTTTCAAAGAAAGGTTCTAATCAGCATCGAATTCTATGGTCCATATAGCATTAATGTAGATATATAAAAATATTAAATATATTATATCATGAATGAGTAATTTTTCATAAATAATTGAAACAAACTAGAACATAGTGTCATATTGGAAATATTAGAAAACCAATAACAATATAATATGGGTTTTACCAATGTCCCGAAATAACCTTTGAGTGTGTGTGTGTGTCAGATGTTTGGCTTAATAAAAATTGAGATCTAATTAATGAATATATATATAAAAAATTCTTGTGTAATTACTATGATATATTCCCCTCAAATTAAAACACATAATTGGTAAAATTATAATGTTAAATGCATAACCCTATATATTAAGATAGAGAGAGAGAGGTATCTTGGTGGATGTCATTCATGAATGATAGCCAAATCATTGATCAGATATCGATACCATGGAGTTCAACTTCAGCAATAGAGCTCAAAAATATGTTAAATGATAGAGATATGGATTATTTCTTCAGCATTGATTGAATCATGAATGAGGTAGGGAAATTATTTTGTTTAATTTTATTCCTTTTATTAACATATTTCATATATGGAGGAATAATTTAAAAAAATGATCTTTTAGGATGATAGTTGAACTGTGGGCTGCAATTTGTTTTATACAATTAAGAAATAATATTTTTTTAAAGCATAATTTTATATTTTTTTCCATTTACAATTATATTTTTATTTGACTATGTCCATATTATTCATTAGATAAGGTTTATCCCACAATTTTTTGTTCATTTTAATCATTATTTCTCATACATTAATCATTGGGATTTAGATTTCCTAGCTTCACAAAAAATACAATGTAGATGGTTATTATGACATAATTATTAAGTGAAATGGATATTAATTATTGGTTCAGGTTTAGTATTGATGGATAAAACAAGGTGTGATGGTTACTATGGTCTATCATGGTTTAGATCAATATAACCATGGTTCTTGTTTTGGTTCAGAAACAACATTTTGAGATAGGAGGTGTTTCCTAGAATGATTGGATGTATGGAATATAGGAACTAGAAATAATCAATTCCAACTAATATTTAAATTTAAAATTCTATAATATTTCCTAATGGTTTAAACTTCAGTGACAGTTCATGATAGAATACACATAAATAACATTAATTTCTAGAATTTTATGAACTACACGACATTAGTAAATATGATCACACAATGTACGGTTCCCTCGATGTTGTTGATAGGGTTCATATTTAGTAAAATAATACAATACTTGAAACTTTTCACCCACCTTATGTGTCTATCCATTTAGATTGATGTGTATATGGAGTAAATTCCCAAAAAATAGAGGAATATTATATCTTTGTGGAGAACACGTACTCTAACCCATGTAGAATAAATCATAGTGTACAGGGAGTACTCTGCTAGGATACCATGTGTCCCCACATACCTTGTGGAGATATCATATGAATTATAACCGATATATCATGGAATTTACATGTTTTACACAACTATGATACCATGTTGCATCACACGTAGTGTGTAGTCGAGCATACGTCTTGTTCTTTAGAATGTAGATGGGAATGGGAATATGACATAAGATGATTTTAGGGAAACACCCGAAACATATTTTGATGTGGGATATAAAAAATGTACTTCATAATGTTCTTATAAAGGTGTATTGTACAAATTAATTCTTTGAGTACATCAGCATGATCCATAGTGGACATGATGAACTAAAAGGAATTCGAATTGAATAACTGAGATCAACACACCGTGTAACCCTATGGGACATGCAATGAATTATGAAAAAAATCATGTTGTCTAATCAGGATCGACATCATGAGATTAGATTATTGAGGAATTTTTTCACCCCTATGGTACCTATAGTGTACTCCATAAATGAAATTTTAGAACCTTTTTTCTTCTCAAATCATATTTGTAGAAATCATTATTGAGTTCTCCCAAAAAAATTTGTATTGATTATTTTCACTATAGTGTATTCCATTCATCCTTCATATGATGTTAAATTTATGCATCTTATAACGACCTGAGCCTTCTACATAAAATATTTCAGGATTTTAATCATAATTAATCATCAGAGTACAAGCCAAGGATCGTTAAGCCTAGTGTCTTGGAAGAAAAGGTGCATATAACATAACAATTGGGTATAAAAACAATGTTATTTAATCTCCATAAATAGATTCTAACTTCCTTTGAGCCCTTACATCTGCATAGGGTACCCTGGGGAACACATGAACAAAGTGATGAGCTAAAAATGCCCAGTAAGGGAATAAACATAACGATACATCTCAAGAATATGAGTTAGGAGGCATGACATAAAAATATCCGAAGAATAAAAATTATAAAATCATTTAATATTATCTAGGTATCATATAAACATGGAATCTTATAAATTATCTTGAATCATAAAAAATTTCTTTAGTATGGGCCTAGGATAACCGCCAATCCTGTTTCCCATTTCAGTACGGGTCAAGGTTAACCGCCAATCCCGTTTCACATTGCATCTCATGAGATTTATCCTTAACCAATGAATTGGAGCACTATCTAGGCGCACCCATCTTAAAATTTTCATTAATATTCTTGATGCATAAATATTATTACCACATAAATATTCTTTCTACACGAGTAATCATACATAATCAATTGTTCATAAACATAAGGTTACCAATTGAGAGAATTGGGTACCACAATCCTGACCTAAAGTATAACCAATGAGTGTATCATGAAAGTTTCCATGAATGAAAGGGATTAGGACATACAAGGACGTTCATAAGGTCATTTAGGAATAAAAAATGGTAGGTTGTAACAAAAATAAGTGACATCACATAAGAAATGTATTTGAGATACATTAGCATTAAAACATTTTTGTGTGGTTTTAAGGAAAATACTATAGAGATTTTAAAATATTAAAGAATAAATTCTTTTATATAAAACCATAATTGAAACAATAAGGTTTTCATAATAAAAAAAATTAATTTAAAAAGACAATGTTGTCTTAAAACAGAAGATATAGTGAACATGAGATTGGGTAAAAGTTCGAGAAGTTCCTTTAAAATGAATGTGCTTATTTGAAAGTGTTGAGGAGAGATTTACATAAAAGCATGTATATCCCCGAAAGAGAATAGGATATGGATCATAGAACATGAGTTTGGAGAATATAAATAGAATTTTTATGTTATAAATAAAAAGAAAAGACAACTATATTTTCATAAAAAAATGATAGAGAAACTCGAAGTAATAAAGGAAGTTTGGGTAGAATCCATTATAGTTTATCGGCATGGTATAAAGTGTAACTAAGAGGGATTGATAAGAGAGATAAAGGGTTTCTAATAACTTATAAAACATTAGGTCAGTATGTGGAAGGTGTATAAACATGCCCCATCACTTGGTATTACACAAAAAATCATAGCATAGAGAACAATCTTGATTAACAGTGAAAAGGGGAGGATCCCTTACCTTAAATCCATTGGTGTTCTCCATTTGTTATTAACGACCCGAATAAAAAAATTAGTATTACTAATTAATAAGTCCATAACAACTTCTATATTCAATTTATTTGTTATATCCATTTTTATTTCATTCAAATCCTTTTTGATTAGTAACAATGTACGATTTCTTTGTTCGGACTCATTTGTTTACGTGGCTTTAAAAGATCGGTTCACTAATAATCATGTTTGGATTACATGCCAGATGAAATTGGATGTCCATAATTGAATTTATATTATCTAGTTCATATCTAAGAATATTACATGGTTTTAATTTTAATTATGTTACTTATAGTGATGTTGAATTATTATATATATAACCATAGTTACAACCGTTTTTGTTAATCAGTGGATTTGATTACAAAGAATTTGTTTTGCATTATAACATAATTCCATTTGTAAGAAAGGATTAAAAAACCAAAAATATGATATATTACATATATAATAATTTTTTCAACCATAACCAAAATGGTTTCATGACCAGAATTATAGATAATAATAAAAATTGAGAAATCGTTGTCCTTGAAAGTGCTAAATTAGCAAATCTCAAAGGTGCTTTCATTTCTTTCAAATAAAAGGGTGGGGAAAGGAGATAAGATAATGAAATATACCACTAGAATGAAGAAATTATTGTATTTTTATGTTAATAGATGTATCATACTATTATGGTGAAGGGAGGTGAGGAAAGAAATAAAAAGAAAAGAACTCAAAAGAAAAGAAGAAATTCGGAAGAGGAATTTACCTCTTGAGACTTCATTGAGAACCTCTGAAGGGGAGAGGTATTGGTATTTTGAGGTGTCTGAGAGATTTTGGACGTGGGGGAGGATCTCGGGGATAGATTTGGGTAGAATAATGGCAAGGAACAAGGCTTGAGAGGAGTGGAGAGAGGAGTGGAGAGAGGAGGGAGTGAAATGGGGATTTTATAGTGGAGGAGAGGAGGGATTTCATAATATTATAATCATTAATTTATTATTTCATCCCAAGAAAAGGAATATTAAGTATTCAATGACCAAAAATAGTGATTTTATCATTTGATCCTGAACCAAGTGGGATTATATCAGCAAAACATCATCGATGACTCAATTAATCCATTATTTAGAATTTATTTAGAATTATTGGATTTCACTTTTCATAAAAAATTCAAGTATTTCTGAAAAATCCAAAAAATTTACCCTACCCATTTTTCGACATGAAGAATCAATAAATGAAGGACATTTTTCAAAAATAATTTTCTAATTATGATTATTTTAATATTTAATTAAAACAATATTTCATATCAAAACTAGTTTTAAAACATTTATTAACTCATTCTAAATTATAGGTATATCGTACTTCCAACATGGATATAATTTTTATACCACCATAGATGAGGTTACTATTAATTAGGTATATCACTATTCATAAGGGTATGTTTCTATTCATTAGGGTTGGTTACTATTCACCCAAAAAATTATGTTTTCCTCATCAGACTCCAAATAACATACAGATTACAACTGTTTATACAAGATTTTCGAAGTTCCAAACATAGAAGTGACAAACTTATGTTTAATGGTCACATAGCACTTAGTAGTTCATTATGTTGTGTTTTCATGTGATTTTATGACATACTTATGAGAAGGGAATTCCATTGAAAACATTGGGTCATTACATTGTTCCCCCCTTAAGAAATTTCACCCTCGAAATTTCAATTTACACAAACAGGTGAGGGTGTTTCTCCTTCATTGCCTCTTCTAGTTCCCATGTAACTTCCTCAAACATAAGGTTCCTCCATAAAACTATGACAAGATGGTTTGTCTGGTTGTGTAGAACCTTATCTCTCTGATCCAGTATCTTTTCTGGCTACTCCTCATAGAAGAGAGATCATCTTCCAACTGCACCACCTCTGAGTTTAGTACATGTGAGGGATCAGGCATGTACTTCCTCAATAGTGATACATGAAAAACATCATGAAATCGAGCCATATTTGGTAGAAGTGCAAGCTGATAGTCCATAGATCTGATGTAGTCAAGGATCTCAATGGGGCCAATATACCTTTGGATTAGCTTCCCTTTCTTCCCAAATTGCATGACTCTCTTACATGGAGATATTCAAAGGAAGAATTTCTCTCCAAAGTCAAACTCCATGTCCCTTTGACGATTGCCAGCATAGCACTTTTTATGACTCTGATCAGCTTTGATGTGTTTCTAGATGACTTGAACCCTCTCTGTTATCTTTTGAACAACATCAGGTCCATGTAGCTTTCTTTCTCCTACTTCATCCCAACATGTTGGAGTTCTACATCGCATTCCATACAAAGATTTATATGGGTCCATCTGAATACTCGAGTTGAAGCTATTTTTGTATGATAACTCAACCAATGGGGGATGTTTATCCCTTAAACCTATTAATTCTAGAGTGCATGCTCTAAGAATATCTTCAAGCGACTGAATAGTTATTTCAAAATGGCCATCAGTTTGGGGTTGATAGGGCATGCTGAAATTTAATTCAGCACTCAAAAAATGTTGAAGGCTCCTACAAAATTTAGATGTGAACTTTGGTTCATGGTCAGAGATATTTGAGAGTGGAACACCGTGCAGTCTCACCACTTTCTTCATATATATCATTGCAAGTTGTTCAAGAGAGAGATATTCCCGAATAACGATGAAATGGAATGTCTTGGTGAGTCGGTCAACCACAAACCATATTGCATTGTTTCCCTTCGACATCTTCGGGAGACCCGTGACAAAGTCCATAGTATCAGTTTCCCATTTCCACATGGGTATAGGCAATGGATGCATCATAACTTTGGAATTTTTTCAGTCAACTATAAATTGATGAAATTCCAAGCACCTTGATATATATTATGCAATCTACTTCTTCATGTTATACCACCAAAAGTTTTCTCGGAGATCACGGTACATTTTAGTACTCCCTGGATGGATAGAGAATGTCGAGCTATGTGCATCATTCAATAGATCCTTCTTTATCTCTGAATCATATGGTACACATAATCGTGTCCCAAATCTTACAACTCCTTCCTCATCAATTTTGAAATCAGTGGATTTCCCATTTTTAATATCTTCCACCCTTTTCAATATTTCCACATCCTTTCTTTGAGAATCCTTTATTTTGTCCAAGATGGATGGTTGAGAAATCATTTGAGAAAGGATTTTTGATGTTTCTCACTTAATGATTCTCATGTCCATGATTTGCAAATTTAAGAAGATCGGATCCATTTCAATTCTCATCAATGATAAAGATGCATGATCCTTTATACTTAGAGCTTCTGCCATGTTGTTTCCCTTACCGAGATGGTATTGGGTTGAGCAGTCATAATCTTTGATGAGCTATATCCATATTTGATGGAGCATATTGAGATCTTTCTATATTAATAAATATTTGAGACTCATTTGGTCAGTATATATCTCACATTTTTCCCCATAGAGATAATGCCGCCAGATCTTCAATGCAAAGATCACAGCCGCTAATTCCAGATCATGCATTGGATAGTTTTTCCCATGGATTTTTATAATCCTTAAATCATAGGCTATCACATTTTCATTTTTCATTAGAAAACAGAAAAAGCATTTCATAGAAGCATCACTATTAACCCCAATGAGTTCTCCACTTGAAGAGAGTATGAGTATCAGCGCCATGATAAGCCTCTTTCTCAACTCTTTGAAACAGTCCTCGCATTCCTATGTCGATAAGATCTTTACTCCCATCTGTGTCTGCTTGGTCCTTGGGTTTGACAATCATAAAACGTTTTTCACAAATCATCGATAATACCCAACTAGACCTAAAAAACTATGGATCTCTTTTACAGAAGTTGTCCTCAGCCACTCTTCAATTGCATCTATCCTAGAGGGGTCCACAGATATCCCTTTCCTAGTGATAATATGCACCAAGAATGATACTTACTCTATCCAGAACTCACATTTACTAATTTTCATTCAACTTCTCCCTTACCAAAGTATTTAACACAGTTTCTAAATGCTTCTCATGTTCCTCCTTGATCTTGGAGTATATCAGAATATCATCAATAAATACTACCACAATGTTTTTGATGTAATCTCTAAAGGCTCTATTTATTAAATCCATGAAAATTTCCGGAGAATTAGTGAGCCCAAAGGGCATCACTCTGAACTCATCAGGTCCATTCCTCGTTCAAAAGGTAGTCTTGGGAATATCTTCCTTCCTCACCTTTAGTTGGTGATATCCTGACCAAAGGTCCACCTTAGAGAAATAACTGGCCCCAAGAAGCTGATCGAGCAAGTCATCTATATGTGGAATGGGAGACTTGTTCTTTATAGTGATTTTATTATGCACCTGATAATCAATTCAGAGACTCATTGGTCAATCCATATTCTTGTTGAAGAGAACCAGATCACCCCACAGTGAAGCACTCGGGCATATAAAACCATTCTCTATATTCTTCTGTAACTACTTCTTCACCTCTTCTAGCTCTATAGTGGCCATTATATAAGGTGTCTTTGATATTTGTTGAGATCCAGGGATTAGTTCAATTGAGAACTCAACCACTCGGCCAGGAGGTAGACCAGGAAACTCTTCGGGGAATACATCAGGGTAGTCCCTCACGATGGGCATGTCTTCAAGAATGATTATATCCTTTGTCCCAATCATTTGAGCATGATATTCTTTCTCACAAGGAAGCAGTATAAAAAAATGAGAAAAATATTCTAATGTAGACTCATCTTCTTCCTTACACTTGTAAATAATCACAGGATGCTTCAGGATGTGAAAAGTGATCTCCTTTTCCTGAGAATTGATGTTGCCCTTATACAAAGATTGCCAATCCATACCCAAGACAGAATCAAACTCCACTAAAGGAAGTATGTCAATATTTTCTGGGAGGTTCATTTCACAAACATTAACTAGGGAAAATTTATAAACTGTGGATGCAATAATTACCCCATTTTCTATTCTCACAGAAAACTTTTCCACCAAATTTTGAGGTGGTGTTTGAATTGTTCTACTAAACATTCAAGATATGAAAGATTGTGTAGAACCAGAATCAAATAGTATGTTCTCTATTCCTGAATGAATAACAAGCATACCTGTCACCACATCGTTTTTCAGCTCCGACTCTGTAATAGTGATATCATAAGCCCTTCCTTGTTTCTTTGGAGGATCTTGTTGATTGCCTCCAACAACCCTCAACATAGGGCAATTGTTCGTATATTGCCCAAGCTCCTTGAAGTTATAAAACTGCACTACAAGATGAGTGTTGATTTAACCTTCCTTTATTTTTTAACATTAGCGGGATTTTTCACATCCCTTCGGCAGTTCTTGCCAGATGACCAAACATTCTGCTTTTGAAGCAATTGTTTTTCCCATGAGACAGTCACCAAGATGCTTCTTCCAACAATTTTTTCCAAGGGGAAAGTGAGGATTCTTTCCATCATGGGATTTGTTTGATGAACCACCCATGTTGTTCTCTATTTTCCGATTCTTGTCACTATGCCCATGAGACCAATGAGAGTCTCTAATCTCAATTCCAACCTTGAGGGCACAATGGAAAATATTTTCACTGCTGTCGAAGTCTCTAATCGCCAACATTTTTTGTAGACTCAGATTTAGTCTACAAAACCAGGGATCCACCTTGCTTTCAGTGTTCATGAAAAATCCAGAGGCGTAGCTTGAAAGCCTTGTAAAGTTCACTTCATATGCCCTGATGGACTCATCTTCCTTCTTCTTGAGTCCAAGGAACTCTCTTTCCATATTGAGATGGAGGGTTAGAGGAAAATATTTGTTGAAATACATCCTCTTGAATTCATCATTTTTTTAGAATCAATTTTCTTCATGGGACTTTGTATACCTGATCAGTGTCCACCACTGATCAGCTTCCCCATCAAAATGATTGACTGCCACTATAAAATTCCCTTTTTACGAGCGTTGGAGGATAGAGAAGATATTTCCAATGGAGTTAATCCATTGTTTGGTGAGGAGGAGATCAGAAGACCCACTAAATACGGGAGGCCTTTGCCTCATGAATGATTCTACAACAAATTGCTCTTTCCTGGAGGAGGGGGACGTTCCACCTGATTCAAGTTATTATTCATAACTTGAGCCAGCTGAGCAAATACTGCCATGATGTTTTGAGCACCCACTTCTATCACACTAGGCATTTCATTAGGGAAATCATCACATTGACTATCACATTGGTTGTTAGAATGTGTTCTTCTAATTTCCACCATTAACTAAAAAATGAACATATAATTAGAGGTCTTGAATACTTAGCTATTGAGAATAAAAAGAAACTTCAAACATTAAATTATGAAGTAATAAAGAAGAAGTATATCCCGACTTGTGATTCCTTAGGTTTATATCTAGGTTATCATAGATCTATTTCTTAACTTATACTCTTATGGGATTCTTTTTGTCCTTAATAATGGTTTGTGCTGAGCTCATGAATCTACCAAAGCATATCCCCCAGGAGAGTCGTAAACAAGAGTGCATCAAGGCCCACTATCATGAACCAGTTCCCATTCAATTTTACCTCAGATCAGTGTTTTCGGGTTTTACCCCTAGATACATATGTGCCAGAACTGCCTCTACCTTCTCGTTTCCAGACATGGATGTATTTTCTTGATAAACAACTTACTCTATACTCACCAAAATTTTGGACTGTTTTCTTATACCGAGTCTCATCCTTAAGGTTCTCACTAAGGTTCTCTATTCCTAATCTCCAAAAATAACTAGACCATCCCCTGATACCAAATATTGCGACCTGAGAATTTTACATAAAACATTTCATGATTTTAATCATAATTAATCATCAGAGTACACGCCAAGAATCGTTAAGTCTAGTGTCTTGGAAGGCAAGGTACATATAACATAAAACATGGGGCCAAGAAAACATATTTATTTAATCTCCAAAAAGCGCTTCTAACTTCCTTTGAGCCCTCACATCTGCATAGGTTACCCTAGGAAACACATGAACAATGGGATGAGCTAAAAATTCCCATTTAGGGAATGAACATAACGAAAAATCTCAAGCACATGAGTTATGAGGCATGCCATAAAGATATCCAAAGCATGGAACGTATAAAATCATTTAATATAAGCATGGGATCATATATACATGGAATCATATAAATGTCGCAGAATCATAAAACATTTCTTTAGTACAGGTCAAGGATAACCGCCAATCCCGTTTCCCATTTCAGCACGGGTCAAGGCTTACCGCCAATCCCGTTTCACATCGCATCTCATGAGACTTATCCTTACCCAATGAATTGAAGAGCTATCTAGGCACACCCATCTCAACATTTTCATGAATATTATTTCCACATAAATATTCTTAACACCTAAATCTTTTTTCGACAAGAGTAATCATACATAATCAACTGTTTATAAACATAAGGTTACCCATGGAGAGAATTGGGTTCCACAATCCCGACCTAAAGCATAACCAATGAGTGTATCATGAAATTTTCCATGAAAGAAAGGGATCAGAACATACATGGACGTTCATAAGGTAATTTAGGAATAAAACATGGAAGGTGGTAACAAATATATATGACATCATATAATAAATGTATTTGAGAGACATTAGCAATGAAACATTTTTGTGCAGTTTTACAGAAAATACAATAGGGTTTTTAAAATTGTAAAGAAGAAATTGTTTTATATCCAACTAGAATTGAACCAAGAATTATTTCATAATGAAAATAATGAATTTACAAAGACAACTGTGTCTTAAAATAGAAGAAAGAGTGCACTTGAAATTGGGTAAAAGTTTGAGAAGATCCTTTAAAACCAGTGTTCTTATTAGGAAGTGTCGAGGAGAGATTTACTTAATAGCATGTATAACCCCAAAATAGGATGAGATAAGGATCATGGATCATGATTTTGGAGCATATAATTTTTTTTTGAAGTTCTACATAAAAATGAAAAGACAACTACATTTTGGTAAAAAGAACGATAGAGCAACCCGAAGGAATAAAGGAAGATTGGGTACAAACCATTATGGTTAAATGACATGGTATCAGGTATATCAAAGAGGGATTGATGAGAGAGATAAGGGGTTTCTCATCACTTATAAAACATTAGGGAAGTATTTAGAAGGTTTATAAACCTACCCCATCACTTGGTATTTCCCAAAAAAACATATCATAGAGAACAATCTTGATTATGAGTGAAAAGGAAAGGATCCCCTACCTAAAATTCGTTGGTGTTCTCCACTCTTTATTAATGACCTGAATAAAAAAATTATAATTATTAATTTATAATTCATGAACCTCTTATATATTCAATTTATTAATTATAAACCTTTTTAGTTCATTCAACTCCATTTTGATTAGTTACAAGGTTTGATTTCATTGTTCCGGCTCGTTTGTTTACTTGGCATAAAAAGATCGGTTCACTTATATTCATGTTTGGATTATATGAAAGATGAAAGTGGTTGTCCAGAATTGAAGTTATATTATTTAGTTAATATCCAGGAGATTACATGGTTTTGATTTTAATTAGGTTACTTAGAGAGAAATTGAATTATTATATATATGACCATAGTGATAACCATTTTTGTTAATCAGTGGATTTGATTACAAAGAATGTATTTTGCTTTATAACTTACATACATTTCTACCAAAGGATTACAGAAAAAAATAGGATATATTACATATATAATAATCTGGTTCAACCATAACACAAATGGTTTCATGACCAGAATTAATGACCGTAATATAAATTGATAGACTGTTGTCCGTGAATGTACTAAATTAGCTAATCTCAAATGGTTATTTCATTTATTTAAAATAAAAGGTTGGGGAAGGGGAGAAGATAATAAAATATACCGCTACAATGAAGACATTACATTACATGTATGTTATTGTATTTATCATACTATTATGGTGAAGGGAGGTGTGGAAAGAAATAAAAAGAAAAGAACTTCAAAGAAAAGAAGAAATTGGGAAGAGGAACTTACCTCTTGATACTTTCTCCTTTGAGAACCTCTTAAGGGTAGAGGTTATGGTATTTTGAGGAGGATAAAAAGTTTTGGATGTGGGGGAGGACCATGGGGAAATATTTGGGCAGAATAATGGCAAGGAACAAGGCTTGAGAGGAGTGGATAGATGAGGGAGTGAAGGGGGGGTTTTATAGTGGAGGAGAGGAGGGATTTCATAATATTATAATCATTAATTTATTAATTCTTCCCAAGACAAGAAATAGTAGGTATTCCATGACCAATAATAGTTATTTTATCATGTGATCCTGAACCAAGTGGTATTACATCATCATAACATCATCGATGACTCAATTAATCCATTGCATAGCATTTATTGTGAATTATCTGATTCTACTATTCATAAAAAATTCATGTATTTTAGAAAAATCCCAAAAATTCACCCTAACCATTTTTTGACATGTAGAATAAAAAAATGAATATATTTTTCAAATATAATTTTATAAATATTATTATTTTAATATTTAATTAAAATAATAATTTATTATCAAAACCAATTTTAAAACATTCATTAACTCATTCTAAAATATCAGTATATCATACTTACAACTGGAATATTTTTTTATACCACCATAGGTGAGCTTACTATTCATTAGGTTATATCACTATTCATAATAGTATTTTACTATTCAATAGGGTAGGTTACAATTCACCAAAAAAATTATGTTTTCCTTATCGGACCCCAAATAACTTACTGATTACAACAGTGTATACCAGATTTTCAATATTCCAAACACAGAAGTGACAAAATTTTGTTTAAAGGTCACTTAGAACATAGTAGTTCATTATGTTGTGTTTTCATGTGATTTTATGACATATTTATGAGAAGGGAATTCCATTGTAAAACATTGGGTCGTTACACATCTAATCATGTGAATATGAAATGAACCTCCTTATTATCTTAGTCTGGGGTGGAGATTCAAGATTCTCTGCATGGATCTAGGGTAGGGTAACCTATCATTTAGTATTATTCCCTAAGTAGGGTTTGTCTAATCTTGATGAAAAATATTATGACCCCATGGAAATAGTTTCATTCAATGTAGGGTTTATTATAACCCAGACTCCTTTTTTGATATCCTCAATAAATTAATTGAGATATTATAATTTTTAGTGAGCACTTATTCATGGATATTCCACATGAGTGTGATTTTTGTATGAGTTCCAACATTGATATATGGATTATTGGGAGAGTTCTCCCTTATGATCATTACCTATATGTACTAAGAAGTGTCAAATGATTTCCTATATAATTTCTTATTATTGGAGACATAGTTTCTATTTTTATCATTTGTAGGTCATCGTTATTGTAAATTTTTAAGTATCATATTCTGATTAATGCTTTGTGTTGGGTCCTTTAATGGTGTATTACTAGGATCGATTTTATTCACACCTATATTCTATCTTCTGGCACATTTATTCAATTATTTATATGACATATCCTTATTTGGAGACCTTGGTGGAGTTTTGGTAGGTGAAGCTGAGTTTTGGGTTTGTTATTCTAACTGTACAACATATGGACCAAAGAGTTGTATTTATTTAGCACCCCCTTATTTTTAGGATGATTAATTTTCCCACAGTTTTTATTAATTTATATTCATCCCTTTAATTTTATTTATACTTTGATGTGGGATATGTTTTATTTGTGTTTCCATAATATTAGTTGTCTTACCTTTCATTATTAGAATTGTTTTTTATATATTTATTGTGTATAGGTATGATAGGATAATGAATCCCTTGTCTGTGACATGACTACTCAGAACTAGTTTCCATCCCTTGTCATATCGGAGGAGGACATGGAGTTCCACAGAAACCATTTCTTATGTATAGAGGGCCTTAGTAGTTATTATCATATGAAATTGGAAGAAGATTATTTCATAATAAGACCCTAGTTTTGTTAGTTTCTATATATGAGGTTTGGATTGGTAACTAGGGATATGGAGTCAAAGTGTGTCATGATTATATTTCATGCTATGAAATCTAGAGTTTCTTCATTGACTGATGTATCCATTCACAAGCAATACAAGAAAATTCCTATTGATGCATCACATATATGAAATTATGATAGGAAAAAATTTCAATATCCACCATATAGGAATTGGTTGTTTATTTGATTAATTTCTGTATTCATCTCCCAAAATATGATCCTCATACCATGGTGAGTTTCATCTATTTTTGGACCCCTCCACAATAATAGATAGGGTTTATTCTATTTCATGGAATGTGTTATGATCCTCTGAGTGATGATGCATGTGTTTTTTTGGGTCATTCTAGTTGGTGGATCCTTCTAGTAGGTAGAGAGTGATTTCTCCACCTATTAAACATCCCACAAACTTACCTCTATTAATTTTTGCAGAATCTCTCACCTAGAGTGGTTAGAAGTTTATTATGGTGGCACAAGTGGATGATGTACCTTGTTTTTTTACTTCAGGATTTTTATAGTTATGTAAATATTAATTTTTTTGGTTATCCGGACAAACTTATCATGTGGTATAGGATAGGAATGTGCATTTAGTGTTAGTGTTAAACATTTATATGACCCTTCTTGATGTTGGTAAAATTAGCGATGATTCTGTTGGGTGATCAAATTTTTTTGTATGGACTTTCCTTGGTGATTTCAAATGTGTCTTTGGGAACACCGGAAGGAGAAAAATAAACCATAAAAATATGTATTATTGAGACACATTTTAAAATATTCTAGTCATTATGTAACACCCATAGTGGGTTTTGATGAGGTTTGGTTGATGATTTTTTTACATGTTTGATTTATGTAATTTTAATGTACTAAGGGGTAGGTAATGTCAAATCTTGTGAAAAATAGGTAGATTGTGGGACAGATATATTCAGGTCTATGTGGTTTATTACTCAGATGGTGTGGGTTTTTGTATGGTACACATGTGTCTTATTTGGCACACATATATTCTTATTAAATAATATAATTCAACATTTCTCTAAACAATGCACCTATTTGAGGCCTAATATTTATCGTGGATCATTTTCACATAACCCGTGTGTTTAGAGTCTCAAGTAGAGAATGTTGTGTGATGTATAATTATATTGATAGCATGACCTCAATTAGAGAGGATGGTGATAGACTCACATGGAATCATTCAACATTATTCATATGTCACTATGATATATTTCTAAAAATGTATTATCCACATACTATATATGATCTCTTTATAGTACTAGTTAGGGTTATAGTACTTCCATGATAGTGAGATGGTATATTCATTATCTATGGAGATTGAATCCCTTGCAGAGCAGTATGATCTCACATGTATCGGGATATTATTTATTTCATACCAGTTCACTTATATTACAATTTATGTAAAAGATTCTTTGGAATTTAATTTCATGCAATGTTGGATGATTTCATGAAAATTTTTATTGGGTATATTCATTAATTACCTCATCTCAAATATTTTTCTTCTAAAGAGACAATCACAATGGATGTCATAATATATATGATAGTTTTTCAAATAACCTCATATCGGTATTGGGGGTGAATGTGTGGTTGTATAAATATATCTATTATTGTATTGGATAAACCCAACGTATTCCCCTGTGCATCCCAGTGTTGTTCACCTAGATAAAAGTGGAAAACAGAAGGTTATATGTGGACTAAAATCACTGGAACCCTATGTATTGGGAATTAGTATCCACCCCTATGTAAAAATTATATCTTTAACCATTTTTATGGTTGAAGTGATTCTTATAGTTTCACCTTAGGTTGGGTTATAACCTTCGTAGGGTGAAAGAGGAGGATATTACATGGTGAGATTTTTAATGCATTATGGTGGTTTGAGTTCTGGGTGTTACCCATATTCTTGTTGAACAACCTAGTTTTGTTTGATGTACATTGAGAATAGTTAAATTAACACTTCATAGATAGGTTCATGATATTCTACATCGATCACAACCTAATGTACTCAACATTAGAGGAATGGTATGCGAGACAGTATAGGATATTTCTAGACATGTCTGAGTGTATCAAATTTATCAGAAACTCTTTAATTATATAAACTTATTTTTGGAGGCATACATCTTAGTATATTAATTCTCATACATGGGATTGATAATATACTATGTAAGGGATGAATACGTACTATTATGGGAGCCCCCAGAGACCGTGGTTGTGGTATAAGATGTTCACATTATGGTTTTCAA
The DNA here is from genome assembly GCA_963277665.1 of Viscum album. NCBI lineage: Eukaryota > Viridiplantae > Streptophyta > Magnoliopsida > Santalales > Viscaceae > Viscum > Viscum album. The sequence goes on along the minus strand of OY728121.1, from coordinate 1,763,409,404 downwards.
TTTTATATTGTTGAGACACATGATAGAATAGTTGGAAACATTTTTATAGATGCATAATATGAAATATTTATTAGTTTTACTCCATTTAATGGTTGGTTACCATATTCTTATTTATCTTGTTATGGATTACCAACATGGGGATATTTATTGGTAGGTATCACATGAACATATACCCACCAGACATGTTCTTGATTGATGTTGTAAAAGTGGTGAGAACATCACCATTTTGTGATGATAAATGGTGAAACTAACCATTATATTAGAGTAGGTGATATGGAGGCATTATGGTTTCACATTTTTGTACATCACATATAGTGTATGATGTACTAGGTTCCATTTTAATTAGTGATGGAGGTGAAGAATGTAGTGCCACATTGTTGAGTTGAATTCTTGAAATCAAGCCTATTAGTAGGATAATACCATGGTTGATATATGGAAGTGTAAATGAGATAGTATTTCTTTTATTTTCTTATGGGGTATTCCATGACTTTTGCGAGGTCACAAAACTATCATATTGATAAAAAATGGATCTTCCATTTCTTACCACATTATAACCATTTATGAGTCGAGAGTAGCTGAGAATTTGGGATTCATATTCATGAAGAAGGTAGAACTAATCATGAAATTGCCCCAATGATCATTTATGATCATGATGTTAAAATCAAACAATAAATATAAAGGGGACCATGTAGGCCTTTGGTAATTAGTTATAGCTGAGAACAAGGTTTCTATACTAGACATATGGTAAGGTAATATAGAAAATTATGGTTTTAGTGATGTTGCTTCAGTACTGTCTGATATTAATGTTCCAAATATAAGAGGATAATATATATTTGGTAGAGTTTTCTTATATAAATATATAACAGAAGATAATCATTGTAGAACCATTTGAATCCATTTATGGGAGAACCTACAATTGACTACTATACTTGTCTATAAATGTGATAGACATCACAAGTACACTATGAAATGGTGTCATCATTGGTTTTAGATGGTTCTGTTTGTCTAAGGGATTATGGGGACTCAAATAAAACTTAATTAGTCCTTTGAGTACTGAAAATGGAGGATTTGGGAGTTAAATGATGATATATTATGTTCCATGAGATATCACTTCATTGTTGATTAATGATATTTCAGATGGGAGGTAGGCTTTATCCAAAGAGAGTACTACCATTTTTAGTTACTGTGGTGGGATAGAAAGGTATAAAAAATTATAGAACTACCACCAAAATTATACCTTATGAATGATTTATTCCATGTTTCACTGATGTGGAGATATGTGCATAACTCAGTTAATGATTCAAATTGGGTTTAATTAGAAATTGAGGGTGGAGTTTCTCTTTTTAGGAGTTTGAGGATTGTTGTTGAATTTTAGAAAAGATATGAGAATACCCTTCATGAGAAACTATTACCTAGGGGTTAGTGTGTTTTTATATAATGAGAACCATTATGAGATCTCCATAGAGTTGGAAGCCAATTTGAATGATTTTTATCCTTAATTGTCAAAATAATAAATATTTTTTAATGAAAGACCTTGAATTCGGGGATAATGTAATGAATATTTTTTCTACATATAATCCTTTGGAACATTTGAATGGTTATTTTCAGAGATATTCACTTTTTCAGTGTTTAATTTTTGTGTACAAAGAGCCTTAGTGTAGATATATTAAAAAAATTAAACATATTACACTATTTGTGAGATGTTTTTCATAAATAATAGAATAAATTACTAAATAAAACTCAAGAATATGGAATCTAAAAAATCCATTAAATATGGAACATTGGTTATACCCTAGCCATGATAGAACCTTTGAGTATTATAGATTATTGGCCTATGTTAAATCCTAAAAATATTAATTAATAAGTAAATAAATTAACTTATTTAGTGAATATAAAATAACACACTACTTTCTAATCCAATATACAACAAAATCTTATTGATAACTGCATTACCCTTGGTATTGGGAGAGACCACTTGGAGGAGATTTTTGGAAATGGATGACTATATTGTTGATCAATGACTGATACTTAGGAGTTATTCTTCAGTAACAAATTTCACAGATATCTACAATGAAAATGACATCAAATTATATTTAATTATAAATCAAAAAAAACATGAGGTGTTTTGTTACTAATATTTTATTTTATCATAGTTTATTACCATTTGTCGAATTTGAATCAGTATATTCTATTGGATGGAATTTTTTTATACTATTGAAATGCTTACAAGGATTTAATGTCATAGAAATAAGAATTGGTATTAAATTTTTAATTATTTTTTTGGTATTTTATCTTCATTATAATGAAAATACACTTATGAAAACTAGGAAAATGGTCCATGTTCATCCCAAAATTATATTTTATTTCTCCATTTTTTCTTCATGAGTTATTCATTTTAATTAACTTTGGATGGATTTTCAAAAACTACTTCGTAGGGAATCATTATGAAGTAATTAATTTGAACATCTTATCAATACTAGGGGATCTTGTTTAGGATTGATGGAAAAATTATGTGTGAATTACAATATAGATGATAACTATTAATATTAGATACCCATAGTTTATAGTTTTTCATTGTGGTTGCATGAAATGTCAAGAGGTGTTTCCTAGAATTATTGGATAGGATGAATTTATCCACTGGAAATATTCAGGGTCTGGTTAACCCAGATACGAGGGATGAAGTGTGCTTCCAGGTTGCCTCAAAGTTATAGGTGGGATGTAAGAGAATATTGTATAAGAACTAAAATTTCTATAAAATTACAAAAAATATTGGCCCTATAGTTCCGAGGAACATATTCTATACCGTTCACTCTTTGTAGAGAATAGTGTAGGTGTTGAGTAAAATATCTCATTGCCAACAGTATTCTCATATTTTGTACATTCATAACATTCTAGATAAATGTTTAAAGGTTATTCACACCCAGGAATCCATGCAGTGGTACACACTATGTGAATCATGTCACAGTATATGAAACACTTGATAAAGGGATTGTTTCATAAATTGAGTTTATTCCTATGAGGCCATGTGTCCCCGAGAAATCATGTTGTGAGATAAAAAACTAGATAACATGTATTTTTCTATTTTTGCTGATAATATATGACTAGGATACCATGTATCCCCACATGAAATGTGTAGTGGGTAATATTCCATGTATATCTAAAAATACACGAGCATGGGAAGACAACACACACTGTGTAGTATACCAAGCCCAACATGTAATGTGACCTGGAGTTCACCATTTTTTATTAATAATGGTATCAAACATTGAATAGTTTTAATGGAAATCCTTGAGTACATAGGCATGATCCATTGTTTATTGAAAATACTATATGGCACGATGAATTCAAGAATGAAATCAACATTGTATGTTCCCCTATATGATCTATCATTTATTTACCATGCATGTTTATTATTTTTTATTACTGATATATGTTGTTATAACATCTTTTTAGTGTTTAACTTTTCTTATTATCTGTTTAGTGATGTGCTACACTATGATCTATGAGGGAATATTATCCTTAAAGACAAACACTATTCCCTCCCTCCTAGTTAGCCCCTACTATTCAGGGAGGACACCTGAGATCTAATGGACCATCGTATCAGGGCACCAGTATGTGTCACTCATGGTTGGATTCTAAGAATTGGTATCATAGTTCATATCTTCTCATTATCTTACTTTTTTGGTTTAAACATGAGACTAGGACATTTAAATGTTTTCATCGGACTCTTTGTAACACCCCAAGATTTCATAGTGTGTTATTTTTTCAAAGTAATTCAATAACTTGCACTACACGCAACACCGAGTTAAAGCGCACCATGACTTACCAAACTAGATGTTATGAATAGTAATACATAATTTTTGAAATTTTATAAATTCTATCTCTCACAATGGACTTAATTTTTGGATTCGGAATATCAAAATTAGCCTAGGGTGAAATTTTGGTACTTTTCAGATAACTTTAATATTTTGATGAATAGTGAAAATTACTAAATTTTAATTAAAAACAACTTTTTTAATCAAAATAATTTATAGTGATAAATTATGGATTTGAGTGGTTTTAAATTATAATTAGAATATATTTTTACCATTTTATCCAATGGTGTTCATTATAATTAATTTCACTTTGAAATTGGACCTAAACAATTGTCAATCTTTTGATATATATTGTTTCTTAAAAACACGCTATTTGTTGTGACAACGGGAATTAATTATAAAATTAATTAATTCAAATTATATGTTTGGAATTTTCTAAAATAGACATCATTTTTGAATTCGGAATATCAATTATAGCTTAGGGTGAAATTTTGGCATTGTTCTGAAAAACTTCAATTTTTCATGAATAGTGAAACTACTATGTGGTAGTTAAAAAAACCGAATTTTTCATAAAACTAAATTTTACCTCTTCTGTGAATGGAATTTCAAAAATCCGAGAGACACGGTTAATATCAAGAAGTAAAATGTGGTTCAATGAGATGCAAATAATTTTTGGTGAATAGTAACTTTTTACTTTTATTTACCATGGTTAAAAGTAAATAGGGTTATTAAGGGTAGAAATGATATTAATATTAACCTAACACATGCACTATTTCTATTAGAGAAGATTATCTCAACCAAAAAGTACCTTAGGAATAAAATATTATCATTTTGGTCCACTTGGATTAGATTAGGACATTTATTATTATTTAATTCAAAGAAGAGTTAAAAGAGTTAAAATCAAAGTGTATTTACTAAAATATTTTTAATATAGGGTTATACATAAGATAAATTCGATTGTAATTATTCATTAGAAATCTAATAAGATTACCTACATAATGATATTTTATTTACAATTTTTAGACATTAAATAATGTAATTTATTTATGACACAATGATGATGCAGTAATTACTACAATAGTGAAAAATTAAAATAGTTGATATTATAAATACCCAAATAAATATAATATCAGACTTTTAATTAATTAAACTAATTTTATAGGATAATATGACATATTAGAATTGATTTAATTGACTTTTTGCGAAGTAATAATTCTGTTATGAGTTTCACAAAAATCAACTATTGAATATTGTCAAAATTGACATAAAATAGTTTTTAAAACACATATTATATTATTAATTGATATTAAATTCTAAAAAATCTAAGGTTCTTCCAAGAGACTTATATCATGATAGGTGTATCATTAATGGACCACTTGGGGGTCTCTTGGATGTATATAGTATGTTTATTAACTATATCATATAAAAATACAAACTGACATGGTAAATGTCAAACTAATTAACTAAGAGTTAAAACTACAAAATAAGGTTAATATAGTAACCCAAACCTATCTAAATTCTATTGGTTGAATGGTTTTAGACCTATAACCACCTTAAACTTTAAATAATCAAATTGTATCCAATAGAAACCGAATATGAATTTATTATAAATTAATATTTCTAGCTTTTCCAAAGGTGCCCCTCACCCCTCTTATAAAAGGGAACTCACCCTTCTCATTACTTCACACCTTAAAAGCCTTTTTGATTGGCCAAACTCTGCCAAACCACTCTCTAAAATTCCCTCAATACAACCTAGAGGCCTTATTTTGATCAGAAAGCCAACCTAAGGATCCATTTTGATCAAATCAAAAGGAAGAACCCGAAGAAGAGGTAATGTTTTCACCACCCTATTTCAAATTCATTTCTTATTCCACTTATTATTTCATTGTTATTACCATTATAAAATAATAAATCCAGTATATTACATATACTATGATGTTATTATAAATATGGTACAACCATATTCAGTATTCTATCCACCCTTTGAATAACATGTCACCATACGTGCGTACGTACGACTTACCGTCTCCACGTCGTGGTGTAATTGTTATTCAATATATTATTATTTGGATGGTTATAATAATGATGTGTAACTCATGTAAATAATAAATATAGAATCATAATGATTTGTATATATGATATAATATAGAATTATATATTATTTTAAAATCAAAAGAATGATATTGTCGCTCGTGCGTACGTACGGACTACTGTCTCCACGAACGCGGTGAGATTCATTCTCTATCATATCCATTAAAGTATAATTATCATTCGATGATTTAAAAATAATGTTTAAGGACTTGATATAATTCTGAATATGAAAAATATACAACCAAACCTTACAAACATGTCTTACGTAACAAAACATAAAAAAGAAAATGAGTAAGTTAACACCCGAAATGACGATAATACTAAGATATTATTAACAAAGAAATGTTAAAAGATAATATATTATATCATATTAATATATATGATTCTTGTATAATTTAATAAAAATTATTTCACTATTATACATGAGGTTAACCTACCCTCAACCAAGGAAAAGTTCAAGGTAATGGTTTATTTCACAATCTCTTCATTATCCGAGGTTGTTTATACGCAATTATCTACTGGGATCTCTTTATCATCCACATCCATGTTTCTTCGAAATGTATTTCAAAACATTTTTACTATTTAAAATGAATATGGGTTAAAGTCATTTATACCCTTATGTGTTTTCAAAGTAATCTTTCCATCATTTTCCAAACAAGGCACTTTTTACCTTTCGACAAATTTAAGGTAAGAATGTTTTTTTAACTTATACGGCGGGTGCGCTATTTACCGCCATTATAAAATCGTCAAAGCTTCCCTTACACGATTATAAGAATATTTTCAAAGTAAATGTTTTATTTTATAATTATGTGACTTTTAAATGATTTCAAAATGAATATTTTACGAATTTTTGAAAGGTACTCTTTATCAAGATCATAATTTTAAATGTTTTAAGGATTTATCTTTCTAAATATTATTAATTAATGTCCATGTTTTCAAAATGATTTTAAGGATTTATTTATATGTACATGAAGGTTTTGAAATGATATTTCATTTCAAAAGTTTCAAAGTGGTATGGGACACTTTGATTCAAAAATATCTTTTAAATTACTTCCTTTATAAATGTGTGACTTTTCAATGATTTCGAGAAAAGAGATATTTCTCTCAAATAGTTTTGATTTCATCTATGTAAACATCCATTGATGGATTTTAAGAATATTTGAAGTTGATTTATTATGATACAAAACTTCTATATTATATTGAAGGTTTTGTGATATGTTTGACTGCGGATGTGCAATTTTTATACCATTAATGGTTTATAGTGAAAATATGGACATTTCGTATGCTATTTTTTATACGAATGTTTATGTTATGTTTAAACATTTTCATATGGGAATGCATTGGACTTAATATGTGACGGGTGGAGCACGCTATATCTCCTCGATGAATCTGTAGGTCTCATGAGACAAACTAGTATCTTGGAAAAAGGCCTTGGAAAAATCTTATTTGTAGACTTGGAACGAGGCCTTGGCTATGTGGTTATGATAGTCTAGAATTATGAATTCCATCATTATGAAAGTGGTTATTGATATTGCATGTGATTATTCTACAAGTAGAATATCCATGTGAATAAGTAAATGGAAGTATTTTATTTTACTTTTGCTATACTATGTTGAAGTTCAAGTTTAAAAGGCTTTTTTTAGTTATACATTGCCTTAAATTTTTATTATTATTTATTAAAGTTTCCGCTTTATTGTTATCCTTACTGGGAATTTGAGACCACCCCTTTTATATGTTTTATTTTTCCTAGGATGTGAAGAAGTAATTTACGAATGACCTACATGGATAGTATGTGGGGATATGAGTGTGGAATATGGAAACAATATATTGTTGTAGCTTTTCACTTATTGATGTAATGTAAAACGATATGAATATATCTAGAGTTTACAAGGCTACTAAACCAATCGGTCTTTCGAGATTTGATCATTCTCGTGATCATGCCAATGTTATGTAATAATGCACCGAATTTGGGTAACTGGGGTCGGGGCGTTACAGTTGATATCAGAGAAAGTTTAGTACAAACCATGGAAGCTAGATTTAGATAAACTCTGATTAGAGCACATAGACATAAGATGGACCTTGAGGATTAGTATAGAAGAACTTCCTATAATTTTGGTATTGTAGAGATTTTGTGAGTTTTCCGAGAAATACATCCCTGTCTGGATACGAGCAGGTAGAGGCGGCTCTGGAATAGATGTACCTAGGTGTAAAACCCGAAAACACTGCTTTGAGCTAGACTCGAACGAGAACTGGTGCACGACAGCGGGCCGTGCTGCACTCTTGGTTACAAAACTCCCGAGGGATATGCTTAGGATAATTCTCATTTTCTTTAAAAATCATTATTAAGGGTTTATGAGTATATACTTTATCAAAGGAGACATTTTTATGATTATTTATTATATCCATAAACTATTTAATTTATGTTATGTGTTTTACAAGTTTGGGATTAGGTATTGTTATTAAAAAACTAATCTAGTGTATGCCATTGTTTAGAAATGGCGCCCAGTAGAAGGAATGATAACTCCAGCAATGCACATGATCCAAAGAGAAAGAAGGATCATAGATTTCATGTTCTTAAGCCAGAATTTTTAAGAGAAATAGTTTCCCATGTATTATCATCATATGAAGAAATAATATCATGTGTTGATAAGATAAGTAACGAGTTTACTGAGTCCTATGGGTTTGAAGGGAAGCAAGAGAAGAAAAGGAGGGAAGAGAGAAAGATGGATAAAGGGAAGAGGTAAAAGAAGATTTTTCCCATATGTGATAACTGTGGGAATAAACACCCTAGAACTTGCCTGAAAGTAATGGGAGTCTGTTATATGTGTGGAGGAAAAGAGCACAAAGTACGTGACTGCATGGGTAAGAAAATGGTTTCAAATGTACAATGCTTCATTTGCAAGGAGTTTGAACACTATGCGAACCTATTTCCCAGTCATCAGACTATTCCTCAAATGATGCTATTGGATAATAATCAAGTTATGATACTACCATAGATAAAGAGGAATGATTAGTGTTCTTATGTTGATTATGTCAATTAAGTGTTGTATCAACAATGTACTTGTTATAATAATTATAGAGTATATAAGGATTGTACTGCAGTACTATTTCATTAAGGACTTGAGATTGTGTGGAACAAAGAAAAGTGACTCAATAGCAGGATAAATTTTGGGAAAATATATGGTAGAGAGAATGATAAACCATAATATAGTTCCGATACCGAGGTAGTGATTTTGTAATAATACATGATTGATTTGGATAAATTATATTGGATATTCTTGACTACCTTGAAACTAATTAATGATTTGTATATTCCATCATTGTTTGGGTTTAAAACATTTTTGGATTGAAGGATTATATCTAATATTCTTTAAGGAATAATGGATCATGAATGTAATCAATAAGGTTTTATGGTAATTCCGGATGTTGCAGTGTTTTAAAAGAATACATGATGAAGGTGTTCACATGTTATTACGTGGGAAAATGGATCTTTATTGTGTTTACCTTCCTTATAAATTTTGGACTGAAGTATTTTGGATAGTTCTAGTTTGGATTATTTTGGAATGCCATAAAAGGACAACCGGGAGGTCGGGCAGCAACCCGTCGCGTCCGGTAAGGCCGCAAGACTTGAACCCACAACTGAAGGGTGACAAGGGTATATCAACTACCACTGACCCACGTGATGTCCTTGATTGAATAATGTCGGATTTTAATGGTTCTTCTAGGTGAATTATAAATTCATTTTTTAACCCTATACTAATAGGATAAATAGAATATTATTTTTAAGTTCTATTATCTTTTAGAGTGAAAGATGAGTCTGTGGTAGAAATTAGTTAAAGGATGGAACTCTACGTGTGAATAATATATTTTTTCTTATTCTCTTATTCTATGAAGAAATTAATTCTTATACTTTATTTAAGGAATCCTATAACCAACAATGTGTTATCCTAATACCCTTTGTTTTTTTGAACCGATGGTATTTCAAATCATCATAGATTGATGAATTTAAGGACCTCAATTTTAAACTTGTTTGTGATTGATGACCTCAATCACTACCTATAAATATTAATGTTTTTACTAAAAATATATGTCTCTAATTTCCACCAATTTTCTCCTAATAGAGATCATAATTTGGTGGTGACCCTTTCATTTCTCTTTTCCTCATATTAGGACTAAATTTTAGTAACCCAATTTCTGATGTGGGTTTTCCCACAAAGATATTTTTTATTTTCAACCTTTTATTTTCGAAGAACAATTTCAAATTTCGAGGACGCAATTTATTGAAGGAGGGGAGAATGTAACAACCCAAGAATTCATAATGTGTTATTTCTTCAAAAAAATTCAATAACTTGCACTACACGCAACACCGAGTTAAAGCACAACATGACTTACCAAACTAGCCTTCATGAATAGTAATACCTACTTTTTGAAAGTTTATAAATTCTATCTCTCAAAATGGACTTCATTTTTGGATTCGAAATATCAAAATTAGCATAGGGTGAAATTTTGGTACTTTTCGGATAACTTTAATATTTTGATGAATAGTGAAAATTACTAAATTTTAATTAAAGACAACTTTTTTAATTAAAATAATTAATATTGATAAATTATGAATTTGAGAGGTTTTAAAGTATAATTAGAATATATTTTTACCATTTTATCCAATGGTGTTCATTAGAATTAATTTCACTTTTAAATTGGACCTAAACAATTTTCAATCTTTTGATATATATTATTTCTTAAAAACACGATATTTGTTGTGACAACGGGAATTAATTATAAAATTAATTAATGCAAATTATATGTATGGAATTTTGTAAAATAGACATCATTTTTGAATTCGGAATATCAATTATAGCTTAGGGTGAAATTTTGGCATTGTTCCGAAAAACATCAATTTTTCATGAATAGTGAAACTACTAAGTGGTAGTTAAAAAAACCGAATTTTTCATAAAACTAAATTTTACCGCTTCTGTTAATGGAATTTCAAAAATTCGAGAGACACGGTTAATATCAAGAAGTAAAATGTGGTTCAATGAGATGCAAATAATTTTTGGTGAATAGAAACTTTTTACTTTTATTTACCACGGTTAAAAGTAAATAGGGTAATTAAGGGTAGAAATGATATTAATATTAACCTAACACATGCAATAATTCTATTGGACAAGTTTATCTCAACCAAAAAGTAACTTAGGAATAAAATATTATCATTTTGGTCCACTTGGATTAGATTAGGACATTTATTATTATTTAATTCAAAGAAGAGTTAAAAGAGTTAAAATCAAAGTTTATTTACTAAAATATTTTTAATATAGGGTTATACATAAGATAAATTCGATTGTAAGTATTCATTAGAAATCTAATAATATTACCTACATAATGATATTTTTTTTTCAATTTTTAGACATTAAATAATGTAATTTATTTATGACACAATGATGATGCAGTAATTACCATAATAGTGAAAAATTAAAATAATTGATATTTTAAATACCCAAATAAATATAATTTCAGACTTTTAATTAATTAAAATAATTTTATAGGATAATATGACATATTATAATTGATTTAATTGACTTTCATCGAAGTAATAATTTTGTTATCAGTTTCACAAAAATCAACTATTGAATAGTGTCAAAATTGACATAAAATAGTTTTTAAAGAAAATATTATATTATTAATTGATATTAAATTCCTAAAAATCTAAGGTTTGGCCAAGAGAGTTATATCATGATAGGTGTATCATTAATGGTCCTCTTGGGGGTCTCTTGGATGTATATAGTAAGTTTATTCCCTATATCATATAAAAATACAAACCGACATGGTAAATGTCAAACTAATTAACTAAGAGTTAAAACTACAAGATAAGGTTAATATAGTAACCAAAACCTATCTAAATTCTATGGTTTGAATGGTTTTAGACCTATAACCACCTTAACCATTAAATAATAAATTTGGATCCAATAGAAACGGAATATGAATTTATTATAAATTAATATTTCTAGCTTTTCCAAAGGTGCCCCTCACCCCTCTTATAAAAGGGCACTCCCCCTTCTCATTACTTCACACCATAAAAGCCTTTTGGTTCGGCCAAACTCTTCCAAAATACTCTATAAAATTCCATCACTACAACTTAGAGGCCTTAGTTTGATCAGAAAGTCAACCAAAGGATCTCTTTTGATCAAATCAAAAGTAAGAACCTCAAGAAGAGGTAATGTTTTCACCACCCTTTTTCAAATTCATTTCTTCTTCCACTTCTTCATTATTTGTTATTACCATTATAAAATAATAACTCCAATATATTATATATACTGTGATGTTTTTATAAATATTTTACAACCATATTCAGTATTCTATCCACCCTTTGAATAACATGTCACCATACGTGCGTACGTACAGCTTATCGTCTCCATGTCGTGGTGTAATTGTTATTCAATATATTATTATTTGGATGGGTATAATAATGATCTGTAACTCATGTAAATAATAAATATAACATGATAATTATTCTTTATATATGATATAATATCCAATTATATTTTATTTTAATATCAAAGGAATGATATTGTCGCTCGTGCATACGTACGGACTACCGTCTCCACGAACACGATGCGATTCATTCTCTATCTTCCATTCAAGTATAATTATCATTTGATGATTTAAAAATAATTTTTAAGGGCTTGATATAATTCTTAATATGAAAAATATACAACCTAACCATTATAAACATGGCTTACGTAACAAAACATATAAAAAATATGAGTAAGTTAACACCCAAAACGATGATAATACTAAAATATTATTAACAAAGAAATGTTAAAAGATCATATAAGATATCATATTAATGTATATGATTCTTGTATAATTTTATAAAAATTATTTCACCATTATACATGAGTTTATCCTACCCTCATCCATGGAAGAGTACAAGTTAAGGGTTTATTTTACAATCTCTTTATTATCTGTGGTTGTTTATACGCAATTATCTACAGGTATATCTTTATCATCCACATCCATGTTTCTTTGAAATGTATTTCAAAACATTTTTACTATTTACAAACAGTATGGGTTAAAGTCATTTATACCCTTATGTGTTTTTAAAGGAATCTTTCCGTCGTTTTCCAACAAGGAACTTTTTACCTTTCGACAAATTTAAGGTAAGAATGTTTTTTTTAACTTATACGGCGGGTGCGGCTATTTACCGCCGTTATAAAATAGTCAAAGCTTCCCTTACAAGATTATAATAATATTTTCAAAGTAAATGTTTTATTTTATAATAATGTGACTTTTAAATGATTTCAAAATGAATATTTTAAGAATTTTTGAAAGGCACTCTTTATCAAGATCATAATTTTAAATGTTTTAAAGATTTATCTTTCTAAATATTTTTAATTAATGTCCATGTTTTCAAAAAGATTTTAAGGATTAATTTATATGGATATTAAGGTTTTGAAAAGATATTTCTTTTCAAAAGTTTCAAAGTGGTATGGGACACTTTGATTCAAAAATCTCTTTTAAATTACTTCCTTTATAATTGTGTGACTTTTCAATGATTTCGAGAAAAGAGATATTTCTCTCAAATAGTTTTGATTTCATCTATGTCAACATCCATTGATGGATTTTAAGCTTATTTGAAGTTTATTTATTATGATACAAAACTTATATATTATATTGAAGGTTTTGTGATATGTTTGACTGTGGATGTGCAATTTTTATACCATTCATGGTTTATGGTGAAAATATTGACATTTCGTATGCTAGTTTTAATATGAATGTTTATGTTATGTTTAATCCTTTTCATATGGGAATGCATTGGACATAATATGTGATGGGTGGAGCCCGCTATAGCTCCTCGATATATCGGTAGGTCTCATGATACACACCAGTGTCTTGGCACAAGGCCTTGGCAAAATCATATTTGTAGTCTTGGCACGAGGCCTTGGTTATGTGGTTATGATAGTCTGGAATTATGCATTCCATCATCATGAAAGTGGTTATTGATATTTCATGTGATTATTCTTCTAGTAGAATATCCATGTGAATAAGTAAATGGAATTATTTTATTTTACTTTTTCCATACTATGTTGACGTTCAAGTTTAAAAGGCTTTTGTTTTAGTTATACATTGCCTTTAATAATTATTATTGTTTATGAATGTTTCCACTTTATTGTTATCCTTACTGGGAATTTGAGCTCACCCCTTTTCTATATTTTATTTTTTCCAGGATGTGAAGAAGTAATTTATGAATGACCTGCAGGGATAGTATGTGGGGATATGAGTGTGGAATATAGAGACAATATATTGTTGTAGCTTTTCACTTATTGATGTAATGTAAAACATTATGAATATATCTAGTGCTTCCAAGGCTACTAAACCAATCGGTCATTCTAGATTTGATCTTTCTCGTGATCATGCCAATGTCGTGTAATAATGCACCGACTCTAGGTAACTGGGGTCGAGGTGTTACACTCTTCCTTGGTGTAGATACCCCTTATATAGGGGAAACCCGAATTACATAGAAAAAATAATAACTATTACTACTTTATTTGTTTCAATATCATGGATTTCATAGATGGGTGGATCAATTTTTTGTTCCATTATAATTTTTGTTGTTATTTATGTTTTTTTGTTAAGAACTATATTAATTAGATGAGGTGACATCAATGAATGAATCATACATGCAAAAATTGGACATAAAATTCCATGAATCATGCCATGCCAAATATGAATAATGTGTGTATTGCCTAATTTACAAGTTATTGTTATTATTCCTTGTTTTTCATTTATTATTGTGCCCTGAATTTTTAAGTAGAAATATGACTGTATTTCCTTTCTCGAATATGAAAACACAACTTTCAATTAAATCATATGGCTGAACATAATAACATTTCATTCATTGAATAAACAAGTTTAATTTTGCAGCAAATTATTTCATGTTGATCCTTGGGCTATCAGTCGCAAGAGAAACAAATTGATATGTTATGGATTAAATAATACTACCATCCAATTTAAAAGGTATATTTGATTTTATGAACTGGATATAGATAGTCATCTTATTCAACCACATAATTAAAATATATTGAAATAAATTTTTTAAAATGAATTGGATACTTAAAATGAAATAGAAAATTTGTATGTTGAAACCCAATACATTAACTTGTCTAGAGTACAATGTTGAGTTGTAATCCATGTATCCTATTTATTCTTATGAGACTCATTTTGATCACCTAGAACTGGCTCCAAGAGTGGGCTATGGGTTTTATCATGTTTATAATATGTCTTAATACATTTGATTCTTTCTATTTTCCTTGATTTCTTATAAATTTGGTTTGAGGTATGATCATGGAATTTGTAGATTTATTCCACCATGACATCCTTAGGTTATATTCCCGGAAATTGGTGATGATCGTATACATAATGTTGTGGGATATTATCCACCATTGAAACCTCCTATAGTGAAAATATATAAACCTCCTCCAAAATATCCAATGTGTGTCGATGTCCATTTTCATGATAGCTTCCTCTGATTCATGAAATGAATTCAAGGTTGACCTCAACCCATTCTTTCTATAGAAGAGATGACACCTGAGTTCCAGTAACAATATCCTCCTACCTTATCATGGGATAGTGGGACTCATGATTCTGAATCAGTGATGGTGTATTTGGAATCAATCATCACGAATATCAAGATCCATCAAGATAAAAAGGTTCTTTCTTGTGAGATATATACTTTGAGAACCTATGAATCTTTAGAGGGACATTGTGACATCAGATGGCCAAAATCCAGGTATAGTCTACGAGGTAATTTGGATAGCCTTCGTAGACTTTTTAATTCCATAGAACATGAGAACATATCATGTATGTGAATCCATGAACCTACAACAATGTGACAGGTTATTTATTGAATACTCCACTTGTTTCAATGAATTTCATTGTTTCACACTGACCTTGAATGATTGAAAGCTAACTAATAAAAAAAAATTAATGATATGTTTTATTATTACATTATCTTTAATCTGACCATCATCGAGAAAAACACCTTTTTTGATATATTAATCTCGGATATTGTCTATGATAAAAACCTCAGGGAATAAGATTATATGATGAAGATATGTTCATATTCATAAAATCATAGTGGATCATCCAACATTTGGAATCAACACATTGAGGGTACCAAATGGGGAAGTAATAGCCATTTTGAATAAACTAATATCTTTGTGGTATGTCAATAGTGAGGCAGTCCATTCCATGAAAATTTATATTGTATGAATAACTTGATCAAGTGTTGGGCTTCCAGTTAGATGGGTCCCCTCCAATGTTTTTGTTGATACATTCATCCAATGGCTATAGAACAAGGTTTGATTCCCAAAATTCCTACAAATGAAGCATCAGAAACCCCTCATAATGAAGTAATTTTGTGTTCAATCAGCTGTTGCATCAGAGAAGGTAGCCATGGTTAAGGATGTCCAGCCATAGACATTCAACATCAGTTGTGTGGACATGCCCAGTACACCCATGCATCATCTCAATGCCATATTTTTTTTTATATATAATAAATGGATCATTTTTTAGTATAGTATAGACCAATTCCCTATAATTTTTTATTAACAATTCTATTAGAATCAAATTTAGTATAATAGTTATTCGATATATGTGTGTTTCCCTCCACTCATTCTACTAAAACTAGTGGATGTTTTTTCCTATTAATAGAGTACTCCAATGGTGTTATTAACCTAGAAACAATATTAGGAGTGTGAGATGAGGGTATATGATATTTCAGTTAGTTCACCCTTGAAATAGGTGGTTTCCATTTTCAATGGAGATTCATCATCCTAGAGGTGCCTGACTTTAACTTCATTCACATTGTGGGATGACTTGTGCCTTATCAAGACCCGTTTGGTTTCTACTATCATCAGTTATCTTTAAAATCTCCCAAAATTAAAATGTATATCCATAATGTAAAATGGGATCTCAAATTTAGTTATGATGGACTTAATAATATTGGGCATGGAAGAGTAACAACCCAGATGTCTAGTCACATTATGAGTGAACAGGTAATGAGAGTCATATAATTCCCACCTTTTGTGGTTCATTTAAGGGAATTATTCCTCGGTGATTTATATGGATTACCTCCAAAGAGTGATATTTGTTTTAACATTGATTAAGTTCTTTGTACGACAACAGTGGAAATTACTCTTTATAGTATAGTAACCACAGAGCTCAGTGAACTCATGAACTTGTTGGATGATCTAGAGGATAAGGATTTCATCTAACTGAGCACATCACTATGGGATTCACTTATAATTTTCGACAAGAAATATGATTTAACCCTTTTATTTTTTATGGATTACAAATGATTTAACATAATAATAATGAATAACCTATATTGAATGCCTCATATAGAAAACCTCTTCAACCTACTCTTAAGAATAAGGGATTTCTCAAGGATTGATTTGAGGTTGAGATAATATCATGTTCATGTGAGAAAATTAGAATTACTACTTTCACTATTATGGATAAGGTACAATATATATGAGTATATTTCAATGTAATTTAGATTGAAATTTGTGTCAACAGACATCATCAGCCTCATGAATCAGGGTTTCCACCCTTATATAGAAGACTCTTTTATTATATTAACCATGGAGGGTCTGATGTTCGACAAGTTTGAATATTGTGATACATATATTATTGAGTTAAAGGGAAGGATCACTACAAATTTATTCCCAATTATCCCTGATTTAGGAATATGTTTCAATGATTTCTACGATTCATGAGGAATTTTTCTTGTTGTAGGTATGATGTAAGGCTATTGATTTTAATCAAATGGGCCTCTCTAGTTGAGGCCCCATTAGTGGAATAATCTTACGAATGATCTTAATATACTATTTTTGGTTCATTATCAATGTAATTGGATGAACTATCTATCTGGATAGTGGTTAGTTGTAATCACTGATAAAAAAGGATCTAATACATGTCAACATGATGATATTAAAATATTAGGGAGTTCATGTTGGTTGAATACCTACAATCATTTGACCATGAGATTTTTTAAACACATGGGAATGAAAATGGTGTGGTTAATGCATTGAGACGAAAGACATATAAATTAGATTATAAAGGGGGTAGTGGTGGGTAGTAGTTGATGAAACAATTCCATGTGAGGAATCCTAAGGTTCATGAACAGTATGCTATTGATGTCTTATTAGCACTAGTGGTGACATCCTTCAGCCTAATATTTGTCCAGATGAGATTGATTTCCGATTCCGAAAGCCTTATCATGAGGGAGAGTGTCATAGTGTAGAAACCATTATCAGGTAGGGTAGTGGAATCGAGTGAGACCATGCTCTTCCATGGAAATGTTTGGGTGCCTTTATGTATATGAAAATGGTTTCTCTGGAAATAAAAATTCTCTATATGAGATCTTTATCCTAGTCTTGATATTATGTACACGGACATGCATAATTATAATTGGTGTCCATGTATGAAGAAGATGATGGATAAAATTATCACTCGGTGCTCCACCTCTGAGTATGTGGAGGAAGAGCATCAATTTCCTATTAAACAGATATATATTCTCTCTATTACTATGTGGGAGTGGAATGATATCACCATGAATATTGTTACATGATTCATGAGTTCCCTTAAAGGTAGCAATGTTATATGGGTGATCATAGACATATTGACCATTGTTTTATACTTTCTACCATCCCAATACTCATTCTCAAATGATGATCTATGAAGGATATATATCTTAATGATACTGAGACATCATGGTGTTCCCCATACAATTGTATTAGATAGAGATTATCAGTTCACATAACTTTTCTTGAAAGGGAGGAAAGATCCACTAGTTTGATAGGTTCATTTAAGTAAAACATATAACTATCAAACAAAAATACTGTCCAAGATGATGATACTAGCCTTAGAGGATATGTTATGGGATTGTATCCTTGATTTTAGTGGATCCAAGAAAAAATATATTCTACTTATTATGTTATTATAAAATAAAATATTTCCAAAAATAATTAAGATTACTTTTCATGAGGACCTCTATGGTAGGTCAGGTTATTTACCCCAATGCATGATAATGGAATATTTTGTAGATCTATAGGTTTCTCATATCATTTTGGATTCTATAGGTAATGAATAACAGATTCAAAAGCATATGTCCTTTTCTCAATCATGGAATAAGTCATATATTGACAATCATCCTAGCCCATTATATTATGAGGTGGGATATTAGTTCATTCTTCATGTATCCCCAAGATTGGGTCACAAATATATTTGGAGACATGGAATGTTGTAACCTCAGAATGTATGTCTTTTCAATGATGTGGAGAGAGTTGGTATAATCGCCTATATTTTTTTTCTACCTCTAGGGTACCTTTTCTTGAACTATATCTTCCACTAATATCATCACCGCAAGTATCATCCGGACATACCTTCGACATTCAACCCAGATGATATAGAGTATTATGTCTATAAATCATTATAATAAAATAAAATACATATTGTTGATAAAAATGAGAAGGCTCACTGATGTGGGTCAGTTCCTATGGTAAGGGTTCTAGGGAAGCACAAATTCATACAAGATGAGACATCGGTGCTAGAAGTTAATTTATATGCATAGTGGATGTAACCCCTTTTAAAAAATGTTTGATTACCCTCAGATAGAAAAATCATGTATGAGTTTTCTTAAGGAGGGAAAGTTGTAATGTCCATGATATTTTCATTGATGAAGACCATTTTATTTCTATACACAATTCCCTTTTCCACATATTAATTATTACAAATCAATTCAGGGTGGTCTTGAGTGAATTTGGGGCTCATTCAGATCCCAGACCTACAATATAAAAAGAAAATTCTAGGTCCCACAATTCAATAAAATTGGATATCCCTTCAAAAATATTTTCCGTAAACCATGCCTTTGCGGAAAGTGGGGACCTGGGGCCCACATGAATAATCTACAACTATGACACCCAACCTTCAATATCATGATGCCTGTGTGAAAATTTTGGATTATGGGTTTTGGTTGGATATCACATGGTCAGATAAACAGTGTGCCTAACCTTTTGAAGGGCCCCTTTGAACTAGTAACTGGTACACTATTGGTGCATGGTTTGGTCTACTATACAACCAAACCTCATTACATTGTAAATTAGGGTGAATTGAAAATATAATACTTCTTAAATGATTTAAAATAATTTATTTTTACATCCCCATATTCTCCCATTGACTAATCTTTCTCCCCCCAAATTTGATCTTTTTTCCCTCTATGACCTTTGGATAAAGATAACTCTTTAATCAAGAATCCATTTCACTCACTCTCATATCAAATGTAAAGATAATGTTATATTACTAAATCCGTTCACTTATTTTTAATGTTATTCATCTCATATATTTTTCACTCTCGTTGTGATTAATTTATACCATTTTCATGGAATTTTTATTTTTCTCATATTTCATCCAACCTTTCTCAAACCAGATCTTGATGTTGGATGAAGGATTCTCTATGAGGTTAAGGTAGGCGGTATAGGTTCATTTCCATCATTTAATTACCATCCATAAAACTTATAATTTTCTACGAGATGGTCCCCTAAATATAATATATATTTTTTAAAATTTTATCAATTTGAATGCATTACCTATCCCTTGGTGACCCAGGATTATTTCGAATTAACCCCTTTGGTTGATTCATTTTCTTCTACCTCCCAAATGGGTGAGCTACAACCTAGAGGCCTATTTACTCTTTGTTTGGAAACACTACAACACCAAAATGAGCTGTTTTGGAATATAATAAATTTCATGAATCTGTAATATGTTTTAATTGAATTAAGAACATGTTTTGTGAACTTTTTTCCTATTCCAATTAATGGAATTTATTTATTTAGTATAAATTTCCATTTATAATTGGTCAGTTTCCATATTCTCTATTCCATACATTGTTTTAAAATAATATTTCATTGATCAATAAACCAAAAAATTTATAAATTTTGAATATAATGGAATAGACCCTATTTCTATAATTGTTATACATGCATATGGTATTTACTGAATTCAACATTGTATTGAGGGTGAAATAAGAGGTTTTGAATTAAGGACCCTATGAATAGAATCTTTTTCCTTTCTATTTAAACATTTAGTGCTATATTATAATGTCGAGTGAAATAACATCTATGATTGTGAGGGGATTCTTGTTCATTTATTAGTTTCACCATCTGAAATGTATCAACAGTTCTCTAGGGGATACTGCTTGGCCAAGCTCGAAGGCATGATGGTTGTACCATACCTCAAGAAGGACTAGGGACCCTCCATGCAATACTAGTTATTTTGTTAGGGTATTGTACTTGATATTTTCAAAATTTTCTTAGAAAGACACTTACAAGATCATCCATGCTCACCATGGTTGAAATCCTATGAAATTGTTTTAAACCGACCCCCTCGAGTGATACTTGGAAAGTATATCTGTATTTACTTGAATAGGCTTAGAGTGTCTCTATATATATATTTGAGTGTTGATTTTAAATTATATTAATGAATATTTAAATAATCATTTTACAATAGAATATCAATCCATTGGTTCTTTAAATGTAGAAAAATTACCTCTATGTCTATGAAATAACATGGGGACTAGGCATCACTGGGCACCCTATACATATGACATTTCCATTGTAGGTTCTTTTGGTTGAGCCACACCCGCTTAGGAAAAAATCGTTAAGTTTGATGTGTTTAGAACTATATCCTATTAAAATGTTTTTAATTATTATGGAACACTGATCAATTCATATTCTAGGAAATGGATTTCCCTAGACAATGATGGTGACATCCTACTACGATTTTATCTCACACATTGATTGGACCACATTTTCTACACAAATATTTTTTATAGTTGTAGATATAGGCCAAGGAAAGCAGCTAACTCCCAACACAAGAATAAATTTCATTACTAGGACTGAGTTGGGAGAGGGTAACTGAGCTTATGCTCCACATGAAAGAAATAAATTATTTAGACTTTTTTTATTGTGTTATCATGTGATATATGTTTATATCGCCTACCTACACCAAAATAATATTGTATAGGAAATTTCATTTAATCATCATATTTTGTATTCATTTGTTCATTTTCGACATTATTTTTATTTGGAACTCTTTTTTATTATTTTGTATCCACTGAATCCAGTCGTTATTAATGATTTCTATTTTTTGATCTTTTCTTATTATCTATATATTTATGTGATACACTCTTATATATGAATGAATTGTCTCCCCACGTATAATTTCATGGCCATCACAACTTTTTATAAGCCTCTTGAGTTTAGGGAGGCGCACCTGAGGTCTTATAACCCTATGTCTTGGGGAACTAATAAGTGGAACATGAGGTGGGATTCTAAAATGGATATTCATGAGGAAACTAATGTACAGTTAATCATTATCATAAGAAAGAATATTTTTCAATATAATTTTAAATATGAAAATTATAATTGGATTTATAAGGTGACTATCGATTTATAAAATAAATATGTTTTTTAATAAAATCATTTCCTTTTCAGAAATAATTATAGTGAAAGAAGAACAATTAAATAATAATTTATTAATGATTTTTCTGAAAATACGTATTGAACTATTAAAGTATATATTAAATAAAATAAAATTATTATGGTTGTGAGAAAATCAATAAATGATATTTAAATGAAATTAAAACATAGTTTTGCATTTTTATTAATAATGTTTAAATTTTTGTTTCTAGAGAATATTAAGAAGATTATTTTCAATCCATGTAAAATGTGAATGATGTTATATATTTAAATAATAAAATAATTTTACTAACAAAAATTGTATATTTTAAAACATTTTATAAAAATATGGACATAGAATAAAAACCTACCAAATCAAAAAGAGAAATAAGATCCTCCATTTTGAACATCTCCTTTATGGATTCATGTTAAAAAGAGAAAAAAAGATGATGTAAAATTTTCTAATATCTTAAATATTTTTTTATTGTAATATAAAATTATTTAATATCAATAATTATCATTTAATGATATATTTATGTAAAATTTAAATGAGATTTCATTAACATCTTTTCATACACAAAATCGTGAGTCTAAAATAACACAAATAATCTATACCATTATATCCTAGCCCTAAATTTTTTTGATTGAATAGTAGAAACTAATATTTTGTTGAGTGTATTTATAATCATTTTAAATAATGTGAAATTTGTTATGAATAATTACACTATTTTTTTAATAAAATAATTATATTTGAAAAAATACATGTTCTCTCAAAAATGTAATTCATTTATTTTTAAAAGAGTCAATATAACAAATTTAATGAACTTCTATAAATTTGTTATGATTCAGTGGACATAGTTTATTATATAAAAATTTCATAATTTAGTTAGAGCAATTTTTGATGATTTTCTAAATTGATTTCTTTTTCACCGAATAATGATAAATAAGTAAAAAAAATCATTTTCATTTAATAAATATCAAATGTAAATTTTTTTTAAATGGTTATAAATGAAATTTTATTAAATTTTATTTATAATAGAATAATTATGTCCACTTTGATTTATTTTATCCTCAATTCTAACATAACAACATTTTATATATTCAAAAATATTATTTCTAGAAAAATTATTTTTATTTGGTTTTCTAAGATTAATATTAAATTAAATTATATAAATTATATAATAGTTTCATATAAAATTGATACAATAATCATAATTAAAATGACCATATTTTGTAAATATTTCAAATTTATTCATTTCCATTATGGATATTATCCATGGTAATTATTTTTCTCTGTATTAATTTTTAAACATAAAAAGTAGAGTTAAAACTATTGGTTAGAATTTCAAAAATTTATAAGACTTTTCTTTATTCAATTGAAATAGCGATGTTCAGAAAGTTCCTTCCATGTCCTGAATATTAGGTTGTATGGTCCCATCATTCTTTGATTATGAACATTGTATTTATTTATGAAAATAATAAATTGAAAATTATTTTCACTTAATAATAAAATATATAATTTTTTAAATAAGGATTTAAAGTGAATATTGTCAATTTTAAATGTTTATTTGAAATAAAAATGAATTATTCAATCGTAGATTTTTATTATTCAATTATATTTTCCTTATAATTACCTAAATTTAATATGAAATTACGATATATATTTGTTCATTTAAATGAAAAAAAAGTTACATGATTTGTAAAATTCTAAACGTAATAAACATTGGATAACATAAAATTTTCGATTAATTTTTCAAATAATTATAATATAATATGGATATGTGAGTGGTAGACATTCAATTTATATTTCTCTATTGATGATTCTTTTGTGAATACAATTTAATGGTCCTAATAAAGACGTTAATAACATTATATAATATAAAATAATTTATTAAATGATTAAAAATTCAAAAATTTATATCAATATCCATTTAAATGGGAAATAGGAGAAAATATAAATAGTGTTTATTTTTGGGACACTATTCATTTTATGGTAACACACATCACCCTTAATTAGTAAATATCATTTAAAATTTTCAAATTTTTAAAGGGAAGTCATTTAGAGAAAACAAAGATAAAATCATTAAAAAAATAACCTAACATATTTCATGCTTTAATTAAATTTTTTTTAAACATTTCCTAATATTTTAACTAAGAAATAACAATTTGGATTCAATTTCAATAAAAAAATAATATATATTTACGTAATTCGTTATGTAATTACATGTGTACTCCTCAATTTAATTATAATAAGAATCCTAGTATAATCTCATCATGAAAACATTTGAGTATCTATATATGGAAATAACAGGAAATTATTGCACTAAACATTCCGTTACTACACGATAGAGCTTATTGTCTTTAAAAAAGACTATCCTTTCATGGCATAAGGTGTAGGAAAAAAGTTGTTTCTCTTTAATGTGGAGTAATTCTTAACCTAGTGTTTCCAATTTTATTTTTTATCATACCTCCAATAAATTATTCTTTTCCCTAATAAAATAATGATATCAGTATTTTAAATATTATTTTTTATGATGGAATATCCATATTCAACCTTCTTCTCATCTTTATGAAAATCATAACATCACTCATGTGTATTTGTAAACTACCACCACCTCGTATTGATGTGAATCATTTTACATCTCGTGTTGGCCTGTATGATAAGAAAAATATATTTAAGAACAATATATTACATATATAATATAACAATTATTATGAAAAACTGAATTGTTTTTATCTTTTTTTTTTCATCCAACAAAAATTAAATCAATGCTCATAACTATGTACGAATTTAATTCTACCTGATTGTTGTAATTCAATTTTAAATAAAAATATTTTATTTAATACTATATATATATTTATAATTTATTTATATTATCTTTAAATAAGTATTAACATTTTTAGATGATAAAACCATTATCAATCTTCACGGAATTGAACCATTGAACCAAAATTTGCATTTAATGTGAAAATACGTACCACATTGAAAAATCCAAAATTTTCAAATCATTTTAAATATATTTTTCTTTAAATTATATATTAAAATCATATATGAATGTATATGTATCTAGATGACTCTAATATAGAATTAAATCAAATTTAAAAACATAGTATATGATTTTGGGGAACCTTCAATGAAGACTGAACTAGATGTAATGGATTTATTTTTCAATCTCATTTTCATCAAGATTGTTTGTGCAGGAATTTCAATTGGATGAATTATTTGATAATTTTATTAAAAAATAATTTTTTTATCCTATTGATAATAGTTTATAATAAATTACATTTGTTAAAATTTCACACATTATGTTTTTAAGTGAATTATATATTTTTTTACAAATTATGTATTTACTTCACTCTTCGTTTGATGATATTTTTCTGTCCATATCTATGTTTTCTAAAAAAAAATTTAAAAAAATATTTATATTAAAAATGTTATTGTATAATATAATTTTTTCCCATTGTTTAAATTTAGTAAATTTTCTTAATGTAAAGCATCATGTCACTTTTTAAATGATGTATTATTGCCTTTTTACCGAAATCACTGTTGTAATTTTACCCTATATTGATAGTTTTAAATCGATGGTATTTACATTTGAAACATTTTTATATGCCATACTGAAGCTTCATTAAATATTTTCATGAGATTTTTTTTGAATATCCCAATATAAATGGTTTTTCTAGTACCGTATTTTTACCATATACTAACTGTTCAATAGAATGATTGGTATAAGAATATGATTTACCCTATACAAATATTTTATTTAAACTGTTGATATAGGAAGACGGGATTTATCCAATAATTCTTCTGTAATGAAACATATTATATTGGAATCTTATATTTTCTATATTTTATCATTTTCCATGAACAATTGGTATAGGTCTACAATAATTACTTTACAGATCGTTGAAATAGTATTACTTTAAATTTCTAACTATTAATGTGTCTTATGTTATCCCAAAACCATCACACACCCCCAAACACATACAAAAACACCCCCAAACTACTATAACCCACGGAAATAATACAATGAAATAAATTAATACATTTAACATGTTATAAAAACCACACACAAATAAAATCACATTCTAACATCAAACATCTTGTTTTATAAATATCATTAAGATATAATAATGATCAATCACTCTCTCAGACAAACCAATGTCATCAAAAAAATTATCATCATCGTCACTAGAATAATTTTCATTATCATTATCATATTCAAGATCACTGTTTTTATCTCCATCATCAAAAACATCACAACCACCTCTACTAGACCCTCCACCATCATCATTATCAACATCGCTGGGAAGTTCTGCATCCTTTCCACCACTAGTTCCTTCATCACCATGCACCAATGTATCGTTTAAAAAACAAACTCATCTTGAATTGACAAATACAACAATGGTACCTAGTGAATGTGATTACCATAGTGCTATTATATCATTCATAAATTTCCCTTCACCATTTGAGTTAATTCACACTCTTTCATTGATATTTTTGGACCTATTCATCAACTATATGAAATATTGATTCCATTCTATGAGTATTTCATGAATAAATTTACCAATATATATACCTAATGTGGTCCAATATCTAGACTACACAATTCACATTCATGGTTGACTGCATACTCTACAATAGATCGCATCTCCTAATATCTGGTGAAAATGGTCACTTTTTATAATGTTTCTAACTTCACACTAATATATGGTATAAAAATAACACTTTTCAATTATAAATGAACTATATATTAATAAAATGTACACCTATATTATAAATCAATTCTGTAAAACATAATATAATTTCTTCTATTTTTTACCTGACTTCCATCATTATTTTCTTAGTTCAAGTAAAAAAATAATCCCCGAGGGGAACATCCCTCAATGATCAACAATAGCCTCTATAGTTAAATTGAAAATTTTTCAACATCATCAAAAACATGAAATTCATTCAACATATATCATATAATATAATACGAAACAAAACCATTCATAATTATAAAAATAACTATAGATGTTATACATATGTTGTGAAACTATATTTCAAACAAAAAAAATATGTAATTTATTATATATATAATAACAATTTAAAGGTTAAATCATAAATAGTTTTTACTACAAAATTTAAACAGATATATTACATATAATTGAGAATTTATGGAAAAATGTTGTGGGTAGTACCATAATAATATAACCCATTCAAACATAATGAACCATAAAATCTTAAATAGAAAATACTAGAATCAAATATAGAAAATCAAAATTTTCAATGAATGTGAGACTACATACTAAGAATCCTCATAATAAGAAAAAATTTATCCATGGTTAGAAGGTATTTAACATTCTACATTGATAAAAATTACAAATATCATCATGATATTTATGTATTTTTAATTTACATTGATATATATTCATATTTTATGAACTGTAAATATAAATATGTCATTAATAGTTTCTTATAAGTACTAATGTATTTTAAATATTATATTTAGTGTTTTAAAAGTGTGGGATATTATCAGGGATTATAATTAATGGAATATTTTTTCTTTTTTGATATTTTTTTTCAATTCTCTATTTTGAGTTACAGTTTATTTTATGATAGATGATCCCTTAGTGAATATTTTTATTTTATTATATTTATATGTCACAATTGAGATAGAAATTGGGAATTTATTTTTCTTTTATATATCCTTTATGGGGGTTATCTGTTATCAATAAATATTATTTTTTCATCCATGGTTCCTATAAATTCTTATAGGAATCCTTTTATGGTGAATGATATTAAATTTTGATCCTAATGATTCAATTTTGTAATAATGAAAAAATGATAGTTCAAGGATCTGATATTCCATAATAGATGTTTAAAATGAATATAAAATTTGAAAATGATAATAATCAATCATTGTATATTATATTTTAAATTCATCATATTTTTTATATTTATTGAATGACACCAACTCTGTCATTTTGATGTCATTATTATAATATGGTCAGGGATATTAGAGTGTTTCTACAAATTTTTCCAGAACCATTATATATATTAAACAATTTTGAATTTTCAATAATAATGATAATCATACGTTCTCTATCCTCCAAATAATTTTTTTTTGTTATTTTTACAATTATCATTATGGGTCAATGGTAACATCACATTCAAACACAATCCAAACCACCCAAATTCCACCCATTGTTATTTCAATTATTCTGAATCATATGATTCATATAATTGATTCCTTCTAAACAAATGATTCTTTTTTTATCATATTATCATTATTTCTATATCATTATTTATTCTCATGGCTAAATAGAATTCTAGCTTAATTGGATTTGGTTTGATTAGAAATATTTATGAATGCCGTTTTTATTATATATTTCCTATGATAGATATTATTATATTTAGGGGTGAATCGTAATTTTTTTATACTCAACCTTGATTATAAATAAATTAATGAATAAAATATTGTTATTTTAATTAATACGGGTTGTTATTGGTAATATGATTCAATATATATGTACGAAACCTTTTCTTTTATTTAGATGATTTTTATAAATTAAAAAATAAATTTAATGAGGAAGATTAATTAAAATTTAGTGTAATGCATGATTCATACCCGGATTCTGTTTTTTTATATTACATCGTATTATAATTAAAAACTATGAACATTTCTTTTTTTATTGTTTCTATTTTAAAATGCATTTATGATTTTTTATGTCACTTATGAATTTGAAGAATAGAAAATAAAATTTAGAATTTACAATGTTTTTATTTTACGATAAGTTGTTTTTTGGATATTGAAGTATGATTGGAATTTAATATGGGTTGATTTTTATTTTAATAATCAATTTATATGTATTTTACATTACAATAAATATAGATCTCATGATTATTTATTAAATATTTCATAATTTTAATGATGATGTATTTGTTGTGGTGGATGTAGTTTGGAATGGTTAATCTGTGAGTTGGTACGGTTGTGTGTATATGTCTTTTTTTAAGGTAATTTTCATCTATTAGGGGAAATATTTGTTTGGAATTCACTATTTTTCATGTGACATCTTGTATAATTTTTTGATATGTTTTGCGTCTTTGGTCCTAATGGATCGCGGGATGGCCATAAATCTATTAAAGGATATTCCTTTTTTTTTCTTCAGGTTCAATGTATTTCATTATCTTGTTTTATACATTCACTAATACAATAAATTTAATTTTAATTTTAGTAAAATATTTTCTTATATCAATTCCTTTATGGCACTTATTTAATGATGGATAACTCAATCTAATTACCTGGAATCTATTTTGGATATGTAGTGACTAATTTGGATATATTTGGTTGTTTCTTCAGTAATAATTTTCAATGTTTTACTATCCACTAACATGTAATTTTAAATAAAATAATTCATTCAAAAAATTAAAAAAAATCTTCTTGATTAATATATTGAGATTTTTGACCTACAGTGATTTGTTGAATCAAACTGCAGTAATTCGATATGACAATATAATAATGTGTTGAAATTTTAAACATATGTTTATTATTGTTATTAATTAGTTTCTAAATTTGGTAATTATCATGGAAAATAAGTTACTGGTTAAAAAAACTTATTGTAGGTCTCCAACACATTAAAATAGTTTGATTTATTCTATAATGAAAAAAATGTATATAGAAACATTTTATGTAAACCTAATCAAATGTAGCACTTTTAAAATAATTTCATTATATTAAATCATTATTTAATTCATTCTTTCAATTTATCACTTTTGTATCTAATATAATCGGTATTCGATGATTAATGTTTCTCCCAAAACATTGTGAAACACAATTTTTTATTTTTTTTCCAGTAGTGTTTAGTCTTCATCTTTTTATCACCTTTTCCAAACATTCACTCATAATCCCATAGATGTCCACCAATATTATGTGTTAACATACTAATCCTTTCTCTCCGCCTACATGTTTTTCCCTTCACACACCCATTTAATTCAAAAAAATGGAATGAACACACCAATTTCTAACTTGATTACAAATATAAATTAATAACAACATTAAAACAAACACATTTCATTTTATAAGACTTTTCAAACCAATTTCTATAATTATTGAAATTAAATATTTTTTTTAAAATTTAATTTATCCTACATATCAAGACTAATGGTGTTAACAGGAAAAGTGGCATTTTCCTATTTGATCCCAATAAGTCAAAATTCTACTAGCTTATATAACACCATTAAATTAGGTATTTTTTAAAATGAAGAAATATAAAAATATTTCCCTAGATAACACTATTATGTGGTTATAGATACTAAAGGATTACCATATTGTTCAAATAAAACACTAAAAATCCGATAAAAATATTAAATTAATCATGATTATAATTGGAAATAATTTATTAGAACTAGGTTTCTACAAACACATTCATGAATTATCTATCCATTATATCCATTCAACAATAAGAAACCAATGAATTATACAAATGAAGATTCCATTCTATCCATATCTGATATAAATCCATCAGTGTTGAGTCCTCATATTCACACAATATGGAAATTTTTATACAAAAGATGATAAAAATTAATTAAAATATCTAAAAAAATAATAAAACATTATATCTTATAATTTTCTTTCATATAATTTATAAAATGCATTTTTTTTCATTTTCTATGTTTCTCTAAGAGAGTATCTTGAAATGAATGATTTCAATCTATTTTGAAATCATCACCATAGAAATCTAGAATTCTCTTTCTATTTTACATATATATGATTGTTATAAATATAATTAACCATCATGAATGGTTATAAGTTCCACACTTATCACATGTTGTACTCCTAAACCCTCTAAATTTTGATCTTTTAGATGTTAATAAATATATTTATGTTATTAAGTTTTTGAATATTATAATGAAAATAATATTAGAGAATTATTTTCACTAGGGTTCTAAAAATACACCTAATTTAGGATGGTTAGTGTGTATTAATAGATTCATATGAGTTATGGAATAATAAAAAGGTATAATATAGGTTTCTATTTTATACTTGTGATAAAAAGTATGATAAGGATGTTTTATTGAACAACAGTAGATGTCAAAGGATGATTAATATAAATCTAGTTGAGAATAATGTTATTGGAAGATTATATGACATTCATGTTTATAATATCGATGGGGATTGTGTAAAATCCTATTACTATAAAACAATACACGAGGATGATCAAAAAAATTAGTGAATGTATTTGAAGACTAAATATCTCATATTCCTCTAATGGATTCCATGAATAATAAACATTGAATCATGATGTATATGATAAAGGTTATTTGATTTATTGGGTTTGTTTTGTAGTTGGTGTTTCTCTAGTACCATCCCCTCTTAGTGCATTAGGTTTAAATCCACTAAAAATATTCTCTTTAGATAATATTTTAATACGATGTGACAGTTCTTGATTAAAAATAAAAAATTTATTAATATTATTACATAATAATTTTTGATATATATATATATGAAATATTATAATCACAACATGAATTATAGTTTGATGGGCTAACCCTCTCACATGACGATTATAATAATTCATTTTTTACCTTTATATCTCACCAATATTTATCATTTTCCTCATTGGACACAAATATCAATTTAATTAAAAAAAATTATGTAATGTGTAATCCATAAAATAAAGAAAATGTGACATTAATATATTAATAGAAAAATATATTCATGAAAAATAATTGTTATGTAATGGATTAATGTTATCACATAAAATATATTTGACATAATAAAATACAAAAAAGATGTGCGATAAAAAAATAAACAAAGCATAATTATTATTTTAACATGGGCATGAGATTGTATTATTGCAATATTTTAAATTCAATAAAACTCAATTTTGGATTGATCTTTGGGTTCATCGTGGGATTACATTAATAATAATGCAAAATTCAGGCGTTAAATGATCCATTACATAAAATACATGTATCTCCAACGATTCCAAAATTAATGTCTCATTAGTATGAACAATTCAAGTCATGTAAATAACTCAAAATTAACAATAATCAATAAAAGATATATTTATCATATAGGAATGATAACATTCATTTCATCATAGAAACTCGACCATGAGACATAATAAGATAGTATTGGCATGTTTCTAAAAAATCCAGAACAAGAAATAATTACATATCATGGCAACTTAGTATAATAAGATTATTATCCTTCTATTATTCCATTTACAATAACAACATTATTGTGTGTTTTCATGTTCGCTTATGGTTCAATGAAAATAAATTTATAATCATTGATCATAATTGATTTATATTTGAGAACAAAAAAATTAGGACAAAATTACAAAACCCATATTTTAATAGAGAAATGCATTACAAGATAACACAGATCTAAAAAATAAATGAATATTAATATCAATGAAATATTAATTTTTTTATTTAATTACAATCATACTTCTACCTTAAATATCATCCAACCATAAAACTATTTATTTATGGAATGTACCTATACATATAAATGTTTGAAAATAATGATTTCCGTTTATTTTTTTTATATTCCACTAAAAATTTTGGGAATATTTTACCATAGATAGAAATTTGAATGTAATAATATAAGATGTACATCTAAAATTTACATGATATTTTCATTGAAAAAAATCATAGATTAACTAGACCATGTGATCTTCTATATAAAATTCTTGAGGGGTTAATTTTTCTATTGTTTGTGATATATGTATTTCTTATTTCTGGGGACGTTATAGAAAAAATGGGTTATATATTTTCATACTACTCCACTTAATTTTTATTTGGATGGTTAAGTCTCGTGGTCATATCAAACAAAAATTGTTCAGAAATACATATGATCATGGGAAATAGAATATTTCCCAGCGGAATAATCATGATGATTCATGTTCCATGTAAATAACTATCCCACCATACCCTAACAAATTGGGAACTTATTTGATCCACCGCATACCCTAACAGTGTTATTTAGCCCCACGAGCAGTTGATAATCACACTGGTATCAATATAGAGTAGAATGAATGATTTCACCTAACATTAAAAAAAATAAATTTGGTATATATATATACACATGATACAAATAAATAGTGATCATGAAATAGGAAATTTATATTCAATAACATTAGTAAAAAATACATGATACAACTAAAAGGTAGATAAACAATATCCATTAAACGAGTCCATCAATAATGATAACAAATCAAAATGTAATATATATATAATATGTGTTATCTGGAAAATATACCGCTTTCTCACCACCATAGCCCAAGAAAATCTAACTGAAACCTTACTAACTCAATTATATGCCATTTAATTCCATAAATCAATATATATATAACCAGGTCTACACTTTATTGATGGAGTGTGAATGATGGGAAATAAATATGTATAGTTGGATCCCACCCAGCTGTTCCACTTTATTTATCTAAATAGTGTGCTAATCCTACATATCACTATTAAATATAAGTCATTATAGTCATTTAAATTGTTTTTATAATAAATGAAACATAAAAAAATTCCCATCCCATATTTAAAAAACAATCCATGTAAAACATTTTCAAATCATGTCACCTATATCAAAACATATAATCATAACACTGAAATAGAATCCAACCCATAGGTACATCACAAAATAAATTAAAATATTCCATTATAATAAGAAAATAAATACCTAAAAATAGGCAATCACATGTAGCAATCCCTATAAAAATAAGCTTCAAATCCTGGGATTAATTTAGTTTCCTAGAATGTGAATCTCCCAAAAATGTATTACATGTTTGTAGGACACATTTCCTAGGGGGAATATAAATAACCCATGAGTGAACCCCTTGATGATTAAAATGTATTACGAATATTTATTTACCTTACACCAATGTGAAAATTTTTTCCCATGTGTTACAGTTTCCAAATCATATAATCAATATCATGCTTTGAAAAATATATTCTTAATCCATTTCAAAATTATTAGAAAATTACATTTATTTTACCATTGTTGTAGAAAATATATTTTATAAAAAATGTGTTTACACATATAAATAAATAAATTATTCCAATTCATTTATATTTTTTTATAAATCCAATGAATCCAGGGATCATCCATTGTAGTTTAGAGTCAGAACCACCTACCACAACCAAATTCACACCTCCCGGCAAAAGAATTTATCAACATTGGAATGAATTAAAAGGAACCCATAGTGTCCCTATAATTTATTCTAACACCAAATAATGAAATTTAAAAATCAAAATAGATGAAGGATATAATTTACTATAAAATAAATTTATCAACATGCACCAACAACACTACAATGAACAACATACCTACCCCCAAATGAAGGTCCCAAAATATACATGTAAAAAATTAATAAAATGTTACCTTAAGATTTATATTTCAAAAATGATATTCCAAATCGATTTTTCATGGAAATTGTATAGTGTCTTTGGTTTAGGAGAAAGGTTCTTGGGGCATATAATGATTCAATAATTCATTTATTACATGACTTCATACATGGTCTATAATTTTTCACTTTTGTGTGTTTAATATGGGTGTTCAAACATGGTTACCCAATCACATCCCCTGGTTCAAGATGTTCATATCATATATTCCTTCAAAAGATCTCACATCCATAACATCGTATAAACATTATTTCCATAAAAAGGAGTTCATTTTGGTTTTCAGACATAATGGAACTTAGGAACTCAATTTGGTTTACAGGAAAGGAGTTTGGGCTCATCATAACCTTTTGGGATAATTTATTTCTATTCCAGGAGTCACATATATATTTAAGTTGTTTTTGAGAATAACTTCCAAATAATGACTTGGGGTTAGTTACCCTAAAAAATAACATTTCCGAAATCCATTTATGAATAATTGGTTATCCTATTAATGAAAAAATAAATATATATTCAAGGTTCATCTTCCATTTCTCATCATATCTTATTGATGGGTATTTGTCTCTATTTTTATTCCATAAAACAAGAAAATCCAGAGATTACTTCAATCCAGGGAGGTGATTGATATTTTGAGGTTGGGATTGAACCTTAATAAGTCATATAATGTATCCTCATATAGAAGGACTGAAAATAATCATAGTTCATGTAAACCATTTAGTTTAAAATCATACAAAAAGGAAATATATGATGGAACATATGAACCATCTATGGAGATAATTCATTGGAAAAGTGTCATATTTATCTCATTTATAACATCATTTGTTGTGATCAAAGTATGATCATTTCTTCAGGACATACCATGACGTTGAATAACTTTTATGGGGGTATTCATAACATGTGGTATTATTTGGATTCCAATCTTAGGTTTCCCAGCATAGGGGATATATATGACATGAATATTCAGAAAAATGTAAATCCCTAGGACCACATGATCCATTCGTTCTGTATGATATAATGCATAAAAATTTATCATTAACATTACATATGGATGTGGGACTGATGTACTGTGTTTTCAATTATTCAGTGTTTGATATGGAGCTTAGGTCATAAGAAGGTTTCTTAAGTATCCTACTTATTGATATTTTTATAGTCATAATATTTTAGAAAAAATATCAAAATGATTATGGATAATGGTTAATGATGAACACAAATTAGATTGTGTGTTCCATATAACATAGTGTCTATGAAATTGAGGGGTTGAAACTGAGGTGGATGGCCATTAGACCTCAGGCCTTACGAAGGTATCCTACATATACTTCTTGGAAAGGAATGAGAGTTATGGAAGGAAAATTTTGTGTTTGTATAAATGTGTCTTAAAGAAAAGGAATATTGTCCCATGGTGTCATCTAGACTTGTCTTGAGTGCCTCCAAAACATTTTTTTGAATATATACTTATAATTATAACGTGCCTCTATGTGATTCACATTGTTGAAGAAGAAATGTCGAAGGCATGTCACTAGATTTGGTAGGAAGACTCACAGGATGGTATCATGACTTGATAGATATGCCTTGAATACATCATAATACATGAAATACACGTCCAATATACATTTTAGGGACCTTATTTTCTTGGATAATTTACTTTACAAGATATGGATGATAGGTTAGGAGGACATTAAAAAACATGATTGACATACCAGAGGACATCATAGGACATGGATGAATTTTTCTGGTGCTCTCATGATCTATAGTGGTCATAAAATTTCCATGATCCCTTCATTTGAGAGTCAGTGTACTCTTCATCACATAATCGTCCTTTCTTTTTCATTTATTATTTGATATAGGTCTATGGGTTTTTCAATAATTTGATTTTTTATATTTATCATAACCATGTCGCAAAGTGGAAGCTCCTTTAGATAATGTAGTTGGGATACCTAATGTCCTTCACATGATCTATATATTGATCATACTAAGATCAAATTATGGTAGTGTGATCCATTATGTGATTCTTAATATTTAACACAGTAGATGACCATTGAGATTTCGAGGCATTCCACTTTGAGAAGTATTCACTTCTACGAACCCTTACAATACATATTATTAATTCCAAAGGGGTGATATTATAGGCATTCCCTAAGAAAGGGAAAAAAATATAGATATGATATTGATTGGGTGGAGGGTGTATCACATTACACACATCACAAAAACTTTTTAAGATTCATAAAAAAAATTATTTTATAAACATAAACCCTGAGAAAATTATCTCACCATTGTATATATTATACCTATTTAATATTAATGGGATTTAACATAATTTTGTTGATATATATAACTAACTTTGTACCATTTATACATCACATATGATAATCATCATGAGCCTAAGTTCTTTATGGAAAGGATTTTTCCAGGATAAATCAAGGAATTTATTAGGTTCCTTTTTGAGATTTAGAGTGAATATCAAAAGAGATTCATGAAATCAAGAATTCTTTTCAGGAGAGTCTCATAAGATCAAGATGTCTTATCAATGTTTCATTGCATGATCAATGTAAATCATATGAGGCTCATAACCCATTTTCATGAATTTCAACATATCCACCATTTGTATGAGTCCTTAGCCTTCTTCAAACATTTATTTATTATTTTATAATAATTATTTACATTTACATTTGATATATGTAAGCTCATGGAATGATTAGATGTGGATATCATAAAGGGATGAGAGTAATGTCATAAAAAATCACTCCCCTTTTCTCTGAAAAATCATGTGATCAATGATTGATCTAATTATGGTGGGATGATATTAGCACAGTGAAACACTTCCCATGTACATGGATCCTATGGGGGTATCACTTGATTGAATGTATGAGTCCATGGTCCATCACATGATGAATGTGAAATTCCATCATGATCACATGAGTCATGATTTACTCATGGAAAGGGTCTTCATGGGGAATTAAGAATTGCATAAGTATGACATATGAAAATTAATTTTACACTAAATCTCATGAAGATTACCCATTATTCTAATATTATTTATTAAAGGGATATGGTTGATTGAAATTAATCTATTCATTGAAAAGACACTAGAACAGATGTTCTCATATGTAAACGATATCATAATCACATTCTCTAACATGAATTCCATAATATGAATAATATAGTTTTGCATAGATGATTCTTGTGATCATAAATAAAACAGTCAATGTGCATGGTCCATTCACATGACCTTCCTAGGGTCATTGAATAACATTTCCTTCCAGAATTATGAAATTCACATGTTTTGGACACCTCAAGATCATATATTCATGATAACCCTTCCTTTTTATTGAGGAAATATTAATACCCCTCCTCATATATTTATTCATTTCTGTAATTATTTTTACTCATTTGTAATGCATCAACAAATTCCCACCTCCAAAGAATATATTACAGGTATTATGGCTTGGTTATGAGGAGAGTAAATTGAAGCCTATGTCCTTAGGAATTTGGGAGATTGTTTTCCTCAAATGATGGTTTGTCTTCCAAATGACCATAATTTTTTCATTAGTCATACTATAAATAATAGAGAAAGGGGTGGATCAATCAATTGGGGACTTTTAACATGAAAATTTTGCTAACATCCACCATCACATTATTTCTTATACATGCCTCACATAAAGATCCATTTCAAAATATGTATATCGAAGAAACAAATGAAATATTACTCTCTATATCATTTCGAGTGACTTAATTGTATCAATAATTTTCTAAAAAATCAATGAATATACTCTTTGTAATTTTATTGAACATTGACAAATGTACTCATACTCATTGATTTATTACAAATCATGCATGATTTGATAGCCTATTATCATGATTGGTTGAACATTACATTGTTCATGAGACTATCCCAGGATTACATGATCACATGTATTATTATATTTTATATGGTCATGATATCCTCCCTAGTTTAGGAAATTCGTGTGACCAACAACAAGTCATCTGATCGCAAGTACTGTTATGGTTCATGAGATTATTATGTGGATTTTTGCGATATGAAATGCTTCTAATAATATATGTTAGTCATCTTCATATGCACCTCATTTTCATACAGAGGGATTCTAGTTCTTGTATGACTTTATTAATATTGTCACACTAATGGTGCCTCAAAGGAATTATATTCTTTCATGATTGGTTGATAGTTGTCATGTTATTATATTGGAATTTGGAGACCTATAATCCAATATTAGAAAAAATCTATTATATTGGAAATTTCATCATTGAGGAGAAAATATCAGAACGATACTTGATGAAATTTATGAATATGGAATTTGGAAATTATTATTGTTATATAGATTCAAACATAAAAATGTATCACTCTAGAATCATGAAAATTTTTACAAACAAGGGGTTAAGATGGTTTTCCAACTAGGACCATCAATTAGGAAAGAGTATTCCAATGGATTGTGGCTAGACCTACTGAATGTATTATATAACTTCTATATATTCCACAGACTATAAAATGATCAGCATTTATTAAACCATATATATCATAAAAAATTATCTTCTAATATAATAAGTGCATGATGGAGGATTAATTTGACTAATGGAGTCCACATAAAAATACATCCACCTAACACATGGTGAAGTGGGAATCATTCTGTATGTGGTTCATCTCATTTTTGAACCAATTTTATGAAAGGTGAATGATGCATTTTCTCCCCTTACTACTCATTGGATGATATATAGAGAACACCTCCCATCTCTAAGGAGTCGATCAAGTTAGCTGAAATGACCCTTGAAAAGAACATGCTTCCTGGGAAAGATATACCATTTATATAAGGGGTGTGATATTTTTCAATGAATTTTCATTCTAAAAAAAAATATTAAAGGACAATCTATTATCCAAAAAATGATTCCATTAGAGTTTAATGTGAATATAAACCCATAGTTGAAGTGGGTTCATTTATCAACTGGGGGTGGGGGGATATTCAAATAATTCAAAATATAATTTCGTTAGCTGGTCTTCTCTCCATGATCCTAATAGGGAACCTGATTCCAAGAAAACATGAATGGTGTATTTAAATATCCACCATTAGGATGGAGGCCTCTATAGTAGTTGGTATGTTCATTGGTTTTTACAATATTTTCGTGGACAATATATATAACCTGGTACACCAAATTTAAATAGGAATCCCCATAATGAATTTATAGTCCCTTTTGGGTAATATGGGGACATATAGGGGCTCAAATGGGTGAATATTAGTACATGGGAATCCTAAACATAAATGAAATTTTTTTAAAATCAATATTTCAGTGTATCAGTAGGCTATTGCCCATTTCATTAATGGACTATGAAATATGTGTATTTTAAAGATATCATGGAATTTTATCCTTCAAAACCAATGAGTTGTTTCCCACTTGTTTTATTTTGACAATTTTGGGAGCATACATTAGGCCCATTCATATGTGATGAAATTTTTTGAGGGTGTCCTATATACCTGTATTAATGGGATAATTCGAAATGTATGATATGCACAATGTTGGTTCATCCATCAGTTTTAACATATTTAGAAAAAGTGACAAACCCCACCTTATTTTTGGTCTGAAAATCATAAAATGGTGGATCAATAGTTCAGGATTATGATTATCAAGGATGATAGTGATGTCCATGTTGAATTCCCCTCAAGCAATTGAGAGAAAAAAATTTCTGCATATTATTATTAAATTCTGAGTCGATCAAATCCAAATGGGTTCTTATTCATTTCATTAAGTGAGTCTACAGAGTCCACTAATTTTTGAAGCCTGTAAAATTCATAAAAATATAATTACATTCAAAATACCATCATATTTTACAATTTCTCAAAAGTAATTGAAACATTTAACATCATTTTCAATTCCAATAGAAGTATTAAAAAGCACAGTTGTAGTGAGTGCAATTGTTTTGAGTGAAGTGGTTCCTATACTATTATTTCCGATGTCATTTTTAGATTTTGATTATATATAAGGGAGATAACTCTGTTGATGTTATCTAGGTAAAAATGCACCACGAAAAGATACATTCAGAATTAATTTCTCTTACTAATTATCAAAATGGTTCCACATTCAATTAAACCCAAATTAGGTCAAGCAATTTCATTAAAACATTGTCACGATGGTGGAATGAGCAAATGAATTGATTTATTAATCATCTATGATGGAATGGATTAGGTTTAGGGGTACTTTCAAGGTTTCCATGTATGAAAAGGTCCATCCCACCATGGAGGAAGAGGTTATTTTGATTGTATTACTATATTTTAATGTACATCGTGAAATTGAGACCATACCTATGAATTTTTAATTCCCATTAATATGGGCAGATACTTATAGGGACCGGTGACTCCCTCCATCCCTGAAATATTCTATATTGAGTATGAATGCTAGAGATCTCTTGATTGGTGATTGGGGAACTAATTTTGAGGGTTACCTAGGTGAAATGAACAATGTGATGGTAATTATTACCGTCCCATTGGAATAACAATATAAACATACATAAATTTCATCCTCAATGCATTTAGCATCCTCACCATCAGTGGGTCCTTCCTCAACTTGGAAGTATAAAGGGAAGCTCTATGAATTATCTTAGATCACACTCATAGAATACTCATGTAAAACAATTAATTTACACTTCCCCTACTATGGAAAATTCTTTTAAATCACTGTATTTAAGAAAAAAAATGTCCCCACCAATCCCTCCTAGAGAATGTACATCTATTCTTGAGGATATGAGTGGGAGTTATATTGATCCCATAGAACTTTCTCCATATGTAAAAACTAAAAATGAATCAAATATATGGGTGAGGTTGTATCTCATTAAACATATTTCATTTTTCTAACTTTCCACTGATCATTCAATTTCACCCAACATCATCAAGAACACAAATATACTATGCAAATGATGCTAAATAATTCACTAATGATTTGATATTGTTTCATAAATTTTTTTCAGGTGGAGATAACATATTATGAAATATGATAAATTGTTCGATATTTTCTTCATATCATATAAAATTATTTTTTCTATTTTATCCCAAAAATGTGGAAAGAAAACAATGAATATTGAGAAAAAACTTTTGGTTCCACCATGATTTTCTTCTTAAGAGGGTATAAATTCATCACCAATAGATGGTGTTGGGGAAATAAATGTTTCTATTTATGAAACTATAAAAATTATATTTCCATAAATGATAAAAAAACATTTGGTCATCTTATGGAATGATTTCATCAAGTAGGGTAGAGATTAAATCTTTTTAACTCTTGTTGTAGTGCCTTTACAAAAGAGCTCATAAAATCTAGTCCTCTATTATTTATTTATTCCTATGAAAAATTAATCAAATGAATATAAAGGATCCATAACCTCTTTTTTGAAGACTACAATAAAGAGTACTTAATTAAGTGACTTATCCCATTAATATATTACTATTACCAAGTTTGGAGTTAATGATAATATAATTCGTAACCATATCATCTAATGAAAAATAAATTGTTTATGGAGTTTTATGCCTCAATATTAGGGTCTCCTTTGAAAGGGATGAATAACAACTATTCCATCATAGTCTTATATTTACGACCCTTGTTTAAGTTGTATTTTACTATATCGGTATTCATGTTTATGTGAGGCAAGCGATCTCAATGAAGTAGAAATGGATATCCCTTCAATTATTAGTGGTAGTGGTAGATGATTCATCATTAGAAAAACAATGTCTAGATGAGTCCTTGAATAAACAATTGGGGCATGTGGTGGAGATAACATCTCACTAATACATGGTGAGTAATATGATGGTTGAAATAAGACAATTACAATCTTATATCATCCAACACCTGGAAGAGAAATATCAAGTAAAACATGAAATAGAACTCTTGGAAAAAAATTTATAAGAGAAACTGGGGAACTTTAACCTTGTAGAGAAGACTAGACATGATGTCGTTTCTATGGTAGAGGTATTCCAATAATTCCAATAGGTGGATAAAAGTAATTTATCATCAATTTATCTAATTCATTTCATCTTTGTATAAAATCTCTACATATATTATGGAATCCTTGGAGAAATTTTATTGATCTTATTTTACTTTTAGGAATCTCTATTTATCTATTTATTCATGGGAATGAATTTCGTATATGGATATTCCTCCCTATTTTGACCCTTATCAATGGATAAATCCTCTATACTATACATTTCATTTGTATATTTATTTAATTAATGATATTTATGGAATTTTATTGATCCTATGTGACCTAGATCATCATCGATACCCACCCACTTTATACTACCATGTATACTCAAATAACTTGATTTGAATAATGGAATCACAATATATTTTTAATATGAAATGATCATGAATTATCACTTACATGAGATTACTACTTGGTATACCTACTGTAGTTTTCCTCAGATCACCTAGATATAAATGTATAACCTCAGTAAGATATATACTAGACGTTGAATGATATAATATTACTCTATGTGAGGGGACATAGTGATTATATTTTGATTTTTTAAAGAAAAAATTAATTATCCACCATGTTTTGAATTTTTCCCCTTCCTTTTTAATGTATCATATAGTGGAAATAATATGTTGGTATGGACTTGTATTTTTCAATGGAATCACTATCATATCCATTCTTCAGAACATAATTTTCCTTGTTATATTTGTAGGTGATCTCATTATATCCAAGATCAAACTATGTGAATTTACATAAAGAAAATGCTTGAATGTTTCCTCAGATTACATTTATATGTTTTCATGATGGTGAGCATTATTCGTCTTTCAGTTGTCTATATTAATGTAATGATAAATTCATCATTGTTCCACTATGTTTTATGGTCTCCCATCTTAGTATTCTATTTATTTTAAAATTAAATTCACAAAATAAAATTCTTTATTTATTTTAAGGCCATGTGGAATGGTTCAATATTTTTTATATAACATGATGTTTTAATGATGTTATATGTGATGTTTAATATCATTCAGTGAGTATGTATTCTGTGTATATTAATTTCAAGATTAAAGGAAGTCTTATATGTTGTATAACATATTTCATTACGGACATGAAATCCTATGTATTTTAAATTATTCTCCTAGACACGAATGATGAATATTAAATGGGGAAGAAATGCATGGGATAACCCAAATCACCCAATCGTAATGAGTTCCACTAAATAAAATTTAGGGATCAACATTTTCAGAGTCCTTTTGCTAATATAAAGATATGCCTCTAATTTTTGGGTCAAATGACACTATGACTAAGTGAATAAGTCTTACATTCATTGTCAACTAAGGGTGTAACCACTCCTTTCAAAGGTAAATGAATTATTTTTCATATAGAATTGGTGGATGGTAAAATATT
Source organism: Viscum album (assembly GCA_963277665.1). Taxonomy (NCBI): domain Eukaryota; kingdom Viridiplantae; phylum Streptophyta; class Magnoliopsida; order Santalales; family Viscaceae; genus Viscum; species Viscum album. The sequence continues at coordinate 1,763,365,214 of OY728121.1, read as the reverse complement.
AGGGATGTTGAGTCCACCAATATAGTTGAAATATGGGTTGTGTAAATTATATGTCTAGGATTCTAGATAGATGAATTTAGAATATGGATGAAAGGATGGGGAAGAATCATTACACCATATGGTTCTATGTCCTTCCATGGTTTTGTGGTGCTCACATGTGTTAGAGTTCCTTTTCTACATGGAGTTGATTCAACATGTTTTTTCCAAAATATCCAATGCATGGGCCTATAGGGAATACATTTATCATCTAATAGAGGTTTACCACACTTTCCCCAGGTCCATGACTGAAATTTGAAGACTCAAAAATCCTTATGATGATGTGGGGTATATTGAAATAATCTATCCATGAAGTGGTCAAGAACATTAGTGATGTTTATCCATTATATAGGCACTTCAAGACCAATTCCATGTGGTTTCAATTCCTTTGGTGTTTTACATTATGATATTTATAAATGGAGTGTCTCATTATATCATTGAGTGGGGGTAAAATACAAAATTTAAAAACATAAAGGATTTTAAATTTTTTTAAATTGAATGATTATTGGAAATTTTAATAATGGAATTTTGATATCGGAGTTAACAAGTGGTGGAATCCAGTGGCTAATGATCCACTATTGGAAATGGATGGTTCCTACAAATTTCCACACTACCTGAATAATTACTCCTATATTTATGTGTCTCCTTAGATGGATTAAAGTGATTATATTCCCATTACTTGTCGTCTACAGGTACTAGTAATTTTAAATATTCCCATGGTCTATGCGGTTCAAATATAATTCTACCAAAATGAGGAACTAGTCATATTTTCATATAATTCAATGAAATAAATGTCATTTATTGATGATGTTAGATTCTTGAATGGTTCACACACTATAATTGTTGTGTCATTGCCTAGGTAATATGTTACCACAATGAGGATATGTAATAATTCATTCTAACAACCTTTTTCAGGTCCTTTTTATATACCAAGCCTAGTTTTTATTTTACTAGGGACACAGAATTTTTTATATAATCTCTATTCCTTTTTTATTTATGATATTGGAATAACTACATATCCTTTGGTGGTAGGGATCATGAAAGATATACTTAATATATACATTAATGAATATTTGTATCCCACATGTCAGAGGGGTTTATTTTTAACATCGATTTTTCTACAGGACCTAGGACTGCAAGTCTAGTTATTATAGTGTATGCAGTGATTGGTAGAATAAAGAAACACATTATTCTCAAAGGGAGTCTCCGTGTGAATGTATGATTCATAAACATTGCTGGTGGAAAATTTCATATTGTATTTGGAGAAAGTATTGGAGATATATTTGAAACTAATTATCCCACGATAGTACGAATCAATACATATGTACTTCCAGAATGTGAATCTCTATATTTAGGTCAGACCCATACAAAGTGGGGGGATTTTACACATTGATTGGTTCCCCTAGGTTTGATATTGGATATATACGTGTCACTTCATAACTTTTGATATCAATAATCTAGAAACATATAGTTCTTGATGTACGTATGGTGGGAGACCAACACCATGGATTTTGGTCCTCTCGAGTAGGGTCCATAGTAATGTGTAGCATTATGTCATGGAATATACATCAATAATGATGTTTAACATCATGTGGTTATGTCATTTTTTTCCTTTTAATTTCATACAATTTGGATGACATTGTCCATGTTTCTAAATGATTCGTCTTAATAATTTAGGGAATCCTTTTCCAAATTCAATTTCCCCTGTGAGCTACTATTAGTGTGGGAAACAGTGAATGGAAAAGGAATTTTCATGATAGAGAAGAAATTAAAAGAAAAGATAGGACAATTTTATTTATATGGTAGATGTAATAAGATAAAACTGTGGCAATCAATATATTTAACATTGGAACGAGTTCAATCATTACATTGTTATTTGAAATCCAAATAGTTTATGAACATAATGCATAGATGTAGGTTAACCGATGTGAAAAATAATTATCGAATCCCCATAAATGTCCTCCTTGAATTCGGGAAATTTTCTCATGAGGGGCATCCAATGATTGTGAAAAACTAATTTATAAGAAGGATTCCCAATGAATAATATTCTCAATACATAGGGTATGTCAATAATTGAACTTTACTTGATAAGGAAGTTGTCATATAGTTTAATTTCATAACATTGGGAAAATTTTATTGCATCTGGATCCCTGATATAGGATATGAGAGTTGCTACATATTAAGAGATTGAAGAAATCAAAAAACACATACTTCTCGCCTTGGCATATTCTTAATGTGGATCTGACTCAGAAAAAGTGATGGGGACACCTTGTTTTCCCCCATATAGAGAAACCACAAGTGTAGTGAATCATATGTGAATCAATGTTCATTGTGATGTTTAATGTTATGCAGTGAGAATTTATGATGCTACAAAGTTTAATATATTTTCAACATGAAATATTTCTTGAATTTTATCATAATATGATAAATAAATGTCATATTGTCTAATTTCATGAGTCCATTTCATATCCCTTATAGTATAATATCATATCTATTGGATCTTTTCATTGAAATTTAACATCATATAGCATGTACATGACATGCAGTTTTAAATCATGAGACCAAGAAATTTGATACTTAATGATTTCTAGGAAATTTACTTCTTCATAAACCTTAATTTGGTGGGGTAATGATGCAATACCCAAATACTATGTCAAATGTGTAAGCTCCATTGGAATAAACCATGTGTTGGATTTATAGGACATCCCTCTTTTTGTTTCTAACTTGGAGGATTCATTCATAGTATTACTGCATTTCTAAGATTCAAAACCAGTTATACATAAGGTAATGAGAGGAATAATTCCATTATATAAAAGACACATGAGATATAACACTATTGGTCTTAGAGGTAATATAATGTTAACATATTTTTCCATCGAGGCATTCAAGGCCACCTAATAGGTTTTTTTACACATCATTAATGATTTTTCCACTGATATGTATTTGAGTGGATGGGAAATTGACTTATATAAGAACCAATTCCCTAGTTCAATATAGTAATTATTTCATAGTTTATTGGTTTGTAGTACACATAGTGGTTTAGTAGGCCCATAAATCAGGAAGGAGCATGTTTGGACATGACCTCTTATATTAGTCTACCAGATTCTTGGTATATCTAATAGAGTATTATTAAGTGAATGAACTTTTTCATTTTCTGCTACATGATAGAGGGATTAATAAAAAGGATTAATGTTTTACTCTAGGAATATCTTCATCAACTCAGTACAACATAATATGGTATTGCTTTCCATCAATATCGTATGAGGGAAACCGAATCAGGTGATGATGTTTAAATCAAAGAAGTTAATGATATTTTTTATCTATAATACCTTTTGAGGTATTCACATATACCAATTGTAAAATATGTCTATATAATTACGGATATACTTAAACATTGTAGTTCTAGTAGGTTGATATGGTCCCAAAACATCCCTTCCCCTTATAGAAAACAAAAAATAATATTTAGTTATATTTTGTAATTATATGGGTTTTTGGAAAAAATTATAATGAATCTAGACTCAGTGAAATATATAAGTGAATTCTACATATTCATATATCATTTTTACTAGATATAATCAATTATTCTTATTTGATATGAGATCCTTGTCTGGGAATGTTGAGAACCGTAAGAACATGCATTGAATTCTTCATTGACTATGATATTATCTCTTTCTTATGTGCATATAAAGAGGATTTCATCAAATTCCAATTAGTAAATGGATGTTTCCCAGTGTATTCTATACATAAGAGTAATTTTCACTACTAAACATCATGTATTATCCATTTTGGATCATTATAATGAGATATTCAAATTTTGAATGTAATTGAATTTAGTCTCAATCCATCTGGGGTTGTATATCAGTTCATCGCACATTATGGTAACGTTTACCTAATTGATGAAATCCATGTAATAGATGATGACAAATGAGAGAAATTTTCAGTATGTGACACATATGTCCACCTTGAATAGAGCAGGTTTTTCCAGGATTGTTTAAATAATAGCTAGTGTGTTGGAATGATTTTTTCTCAGGAAACATGATACAATGTGGTTTTAAAAGGGAATTATACCATCAGACTATTGAAGTAATTAATGATAGGGACTATTTATTGATTATTATGTCATATCGACCATTTATATAATTTATAACTAGTTCCGAATCCCAATTGATGTTTATTTAGGATCTCTTTATCTATAAGTCTAGTTCTAAGCTAGAAATACGGTCATTATATTTTTCTTCAGTATTAGTGCAAAATCTAAACAGTGAAAGAGTATTAAAAATTTTCATTGTATGTAGAATCAATTACAATCCATATACAAACTCGATTTATCTTGGGATATCTAAAATCATTCAAAAAAATCATCTAGAGGAACCAAAAAAATATATCTCCCATGCTTTGGGAGTTTCAAGTGAATATACAACATTTTTGTATAGACGATTGGTTTCTATTAGTGTGATTTCTAGGGAGGGATGTTTCATAAGGAAATCAGTCATGTACATCCCTTTCAATGCATTTGTTGACACAAACTGGATTCCATACTGTTACAAAATATCTACCCTTTAGTCCAAACTCACATTAAATGTTTGGCATCCATGGAAAAAATCGAGTGGGTCATTATAATAGACCATGTGGAATTAGTAACAATGGATTTAAGGTTTAAATATTTTCACTTCATTAATTTTTGTCAGTATCCTATTTTCTATATTGATATACTGGGTCTCAGTCAACAATATTCATTGTATAAGTATCTAGGGACCGTTTTAATTCATCACACCATTTTTTCATATCAGGAGGCTGTATAGAAAATCAATATGGAGGCCACATACAATATTAGTGGATTCATTTCTACCAGGAACATCATGAAAAAATTGGTAGACTATAATTCTTGATAATCTCATAGGATTCTTAGTATTCCTCATCCCAATAGAAGGTGACTCAATTCACCATTAAATTGGTTAAGTGGAGAGATTTTCTATCCATTCAAACCTAGATAATCCAAATTTAAGGATGTTTCCCTTGAATCACCATCTTGTAATTTTCATTAAAAGGATTTGAAATTTCTTGGATTGTATTTTTCATTTCATGATGTCCTCAATGCAGTGGTACCATACTAAAATCAAATTATTATCCTTGATGTTTCCATGAATTTTTATTTTAGTCTGTTCATATTCAATATATGTTTAAAAAACATGTTGAATATAATTTAAATACCCATGAGGTGATAACATCACTATCATATTTTATTACCAAATAAATGAAATTACATTAATTTATTTATCACAAGAAGGGATTAATTGTATGATTCATGAAGAGTTCATATATAACAAATGTGTTCTTTAATATGATGTGAATAACCTCATAGAAAATGATCCCCTCATCTATGTTGATAGAGGTGGTTTTCTCATATTCATGGGACATATATATTATTTTTTTTGTAAATACATATCAATGAAGAAAATTTGTTATAACACATCACATTCATCAATCATGATATCAATGATTATCAATGGGAAGTAGACCTTAATGTACTTTTAATTAAGGTCTCCGAAATCGAGGAAGAACCTAATAATAGAATTATTTTTCCTTAAGGGGATTATTATAGAGAGACAAATTGGTTATTTCAATTCCAACATAATGTCCTATTTTTTCAACTTGTCATCTTTTGATCATATATTGGACTCCTTCAAGGGAAGCATCCTCTAGAAGCTTGTTGGAATCCATGATGGTCATCAAGTAATCCTAGATGGTTTGTATCCATGAAGGCATTATTCAAGAGGATTTCTATGTAATTTTAAGAGAACACTTATCAATTCATGTTTCTAAATTCTATATTCATCTTCTAATCCATGATATTCATGGTGTAACTAATCTATGTAGGCTGCATACATTATTATGTTAAAATATTCTCCTTACAATTATCATTAATGGTGGTTGATACTCTTTCCTCATATTTGGGTGGGGAATTACTATGTTCAACTTCATTATCATAGAACTCTTAGTGAATAGAGTAATTTTTTGACATTTAATATAATCTGAGAGAATATCAATCATTATTGGGCTAAGAGAGGCTATGGGAATGTCATTATTGTAATGACCCAAAGTTTCATTAATGTAAAATCCCTCTTGATCCAGTTAAATGTTTCTTTAGGAAAAATGTTTTTATAAGATATCAAATTTTTTTAGTTTTACTTTAAGATTTGTGACCGTTACTTTTATAGCCGTTGAACAGTGATCATCTGAGTAGTATAAATATAAGGCTTTAACGAAACCATTTCTACTCAGACAAAGGAAGCGATGGCCTCATCCAGTAGAATTGCCCCTTACGAAGCCCATTTTTCGGAGCTCGGAAAAGAGGTGGCGTCTTTGGGCTTTTCCCTTGACCAATCCCAAGCTGAGCTTCATCATGTCACGCTCGAACGTGATCGTCTACGGGAAAAATGGAAGTTGATAGAGATTACCACTCGAGCGATGTTATCCGAGCAACCCCAAGAGTCTGTCACCGTCGGACACCTTACCCTTAGGTCTTATGCGGCTATTTTAAGGGGTTATGTAACAAATAAGTAGAACCATGTTCATGTACATTATTTTTGTTTATAATAGTGAATATAATTTCTAGTCATTTTTGATTCATTGTAATTAGTTTTTAAAGTACAAATGGTGTTTTTAGTTATTATATAATTAAGAATTATATTTTATTAAATTAAAGGATTTTTGAATTAAATAATATTTTAATAAAATATTATTATTAATATTAAATTAATTTTTATTAAATATAAATGATCTTATAATTTTATGAATGCAATTAAAATTTTTATTAAGGTTTGAAGGCCATTTCTGTCAAAACACGTGAATTTTTATAAATGTCGGTTTTTATTTTAAAAGTGAAAATTAACATATTTAGAAAATTATTTAGATAAAATAAATATTATTTTTTGGAATCAGGACGTCGAAATTATCCAACGGTGAATTTTTCATAATTTTCTGAGACAGTCAAATTTTTGGGTAAAAATTAAATACCATTTAAATATATAATGTGTTTTATGACATCATAATGACCCAATGGTGATGTAATAAAATACCATAATACTTATGTTCGGCCAATATATGTTTTATCATTAAAATAATGAGGTTTTGGGTTTATTTGACTCACTTTTCAAAGCATTAATGGAGCCCTCAAGACTTATTCAACACTTTGCCTTTTTAAATTAATTTCCATGGGAGTGTGACTCACCTCCACATAAGCAACCCTAATTTTTTAATAAGTTCGGACCTTGGACTTCTAAAATATTGTTTTCCTCTTTCCTTTTCCAGAAACCATGGGAAAATACCATGGGATGGTTTGTGGTTTGGATTATTTTAATATAAGGGGTCCCAAACCTAAATTATAAAGAATTCTCTCACCTTTCCTATATAAACCCACACAAGCTCCCACTTCCTCCTCACTCAAAGCCCTTGAAGTTCGTCCAACCTCTGCCCTACTCTCTCTAGAATCCTCTAAAGGTGCCCCAAGCTCCCAAGAAGCCTCTCACAAGCCTCTCTCTAGCCTTTGGAAGCACACTTCCAAGTAAGGGGTTTTCTTCCTTTCTCATTTTTTTGTCAATTTTCTTTAAGTTGTATTTACTTTTTATTTCAATTATGAATGTTGGGGTATGGTTTCTCACCTCCCCCATACTGCCCTCTTATTGTTTGAATGATGGGAGAACCCTTTTCTCTCTCATTAAATGCCTCCCATGTACACCCGTTACTATGCCGAAATTCCGAAAGGAACTTCTCTCTCTTCTTTTACATTCAAGCAATACTTTTGTATCATGAATCTAAATTCCATTTCTATTGTTGGGACATGTATATATATGATCTACTTACTGTCCATTACATGTAAATATGATGAGGAACCCCTTTCTCTCTCATCAACTTTTTTTATGAATTCTTATGTCACGCCATTACGCTGCCGAAATCGCACCGATTTTCTAAGCCAATGTCTTTGTGTAGTGAATACCATGCCCATTTCTCCCTCAAGGGTATTCACCTTTATGCACATTTACATATTGATTATAAAGTTTCATGTATGAATTCCACTTTCCTTTATCGTGGAATAAATGATTATGTTTTATGAATCCATGTTTTATGATCCATGTGGCACACTTATGCATGAAATGAAATGTTTAAGAAGGGTGCGCCCTTTATAGCGCTCCAATGCATTGGGTAAAGTATAGTATCATGATACGTCATGTGCAATGAGTGTTGACTCATGCTAATTCAAGTGCAATGAGGGTTTACTCATGCTTCAAGTTCAATGAGGGTTTACTCATGCTCCATGTGCAATGAGCCTTGGCTCATGCTAATTCAATGTTAAGTGTTGTTGCCACATTTCCATGTTATGATCATCATGCATTATCATGCCTTTATGTTCATGTTTCTATTATGCTATGTTGATATTCCTATTGCCTAACATGTATTTCACTCTTCATGTTATTCATTGTTTACTCCATTACTGGGCTTTATAGCTCACCCTTTCTTTATGCATGTCCTCATGTTATCCCATGCAATGCTAAGTACGAAGGAATGTAGTGGTCATGTAAAGGAAGTTTTCAATAAAGATGTTGTATTTCAAGTTTTAAGTTTTTATGTAATTATCCTAAGCCCCAAAGACACTAAACCTCTCGATCTTCTTTGTTGGATCAAGTGAAGTTTTATGTAATAAAGCATGTTTAAGTTGTAATAAAAAGCAGGGTTGTCATAGTTGGTATCAGAGGATAGGTTTAGTTATTTTTGGGATTAGGAAACCCTAGTAAAGACTTAGATACAAGACTAATCATAATAAAAACATCCCTAAGTTTTGGTAAAAACTAAGTAAGTGGTTTATCAAACAAATACATCCCTGTCTGGATACGAGCAGGTAGAGGCGGCTCTGGCACAGATGTATCCTAGGGGTAAAACCCGAAAACACCGCTTTGAGCAAGACTCGAACGGGAACTGGTGCACGAAAAAGGGCCTTGCTGCAATCTTGGTTACGACACTCCCGGGGGATATGTTTTGATAAATTCACAATCTTAGTATGAACCCTTATTAAGGGAAAAATGCCCCTAAGAATATATGTTAGAAGGTAGATCATGAAAAGCTTGGATTGAATCCTATAGACTCATGAGTTAAAGAGATTAAAGTTTATTTATAAGTCATCAACTTTTGTCTTTGGATTACCCTTTATGTGTTACCCCTAACTTTCCTTTTATTCCAGCCAATGGCCGGTAATAGGAGAACTCAGGCTAAAAACCGTTGTGAAGATCAGTGTGATGATTGTACTTATGAGATGCCCAATCCAATGGGAGCGGGAATCGTGAACTTTGTCACGCTTCTCTCTCAGCTAACTCAAGTTTTGAATAGAAACACTGGTCAAGACGAACGTTCAACCCCCCCTAAGAAAGAACAAGTCACTATTGAAAGCTTCATGAGACAAAGGCCTCTTACTTTTAGTGGATCATCTGATCCCACGATTGCTGAACAATGGATCAACTCCATTGAAAAGATATTCTCCATCCTCCAATGCTCTGAAAAATAGAAGGTTCTCCTGGTGGCTTATCGTATGGAGGGTGAAGCTGATCAATGGTGGACATTGGTCAAAAATACGAAGCCTCAGGAGGAGATCGAGGCTTTGGAATGGAAGGTATTCCAGAAAATGTTTTTCGATAAATATTTTCCACGCACCCTCCGTCTTAAGATGGAAAGGGACTTCCTTTCCCTCAAGCAGAAAGATGAAGAATCTGTGGGAGCGTATGAGGAAAACTTCACAAGGCTTGCACGATACACTTCCGGCTTTGTCGTTACCCCTGAATGCAAGGTTGAACGCTTCTTTGGTGGGCTGAAGCCTAGCTTGCGGAAAGCATTAGCGATCCGTGACTTCGACAGCTATGAGGAAATTGTCTGATGTGCCCTCAAGGTTGAAATGGATATCGGAGAATCATAGGGGTATCATGGGGACAAGAAGCGTAAGGTGTACTTCAATGCTGGGGGTCCGATGGATAAATCCAACGGCGCTAAGAAATTCCAGAACCCCACTTGCCAAAAGTGTGGAAAGAAGCACCCTGGAAATTTCCTTAGGGGGACAAGAAAATGCTTCAAGTGTGGAAGAGAAGGGAACCAAGCTGTTAACTGTCCGCAAGAAGGACCCGCGGCTGCGACAGAGGAGAGGAACGCTCCGTTCGAACCTCAACGCGTTGTTCAATGCTTCAAATGCAAAGAACCGGGTCATTTTGCGAATCAGTGCCCTAATCCAAGGGTTATCGGAGGAAATAAAAAACCTCCAAGACAGCAAGGAAGAGCTTTTGCCATCACTTCTGCCGAAGTGAACCCTGACAACGAAGTGGTGACAGGTACGCTAGTTATTCATTCAAGAATAGCGAACGTACTTTTTGATTCAGGTTCTACGCATTCTTTTATATCTCAAAAGTTTAGTAGAATAATCCCCGCACCACCACAAATCATGGAAGTAAAGATGTCGGTGAGTACGAAAAATGGGGAAATCATTGCATCCCATGAGTATAAGTCCTCCCCTGTTATAATATATGGATTGAATTTCCCGGCGAACCTCATCATACTACCTTTGGTGGAATTTGATGCAATTCTTGCCATGGATTGGCTTTCCTTATATAGAGCCAACATAAATTGTCGGGAGAGGGAAATCACACTCCATATGGAGAATCGACCCGCGATTCTTTACAAGTGTCAGGAGGAAGATGAATCTCCTTTATCTCCATCATCTCAAGCATGGATATTACTGCCTTATGAGCACGCATATCTGGCTCAGATGATTGAGTCCAGGGAAGAAACAACCCTTGAAGAAATGCCTATTTTGAGGGAATTCGCTGAAGTATTTCCCGAGGAACTTCCTGGTCTTCCTCCAAGAAGAGATGTTGAGTTCTCAATTGAACTTATACCTGGGGCGCTACCAATATCCAAGATTCCATATATAATGGCTGTTGTTGAGCATGAAGAGCTGAAGAAACAAATACAGGAGAATCTGGATAAAGGGTTTATACGCCCAAGTGCATCACCATGGGGTGCACCAGTCCTCTTCGTCAAGAAGAAGGATGGGTCAATGCGGCTTTGCATCGATTATCGTGAACTTAACAAAATCACGATAAAGAACAAGTATCCTCTCCCAAGAATCGATGACTTGTTTGATCAGCTGCGTGGAGCACAATACTTCTCCAAGGTCGACTTGCGGTCGGGATATTAACAAGAAAGGGTGAAGAAGGAAGATATCCCCAAGACTGCTTTTCGTACAAGGTACGGGCTCTATGAATTCATAGTAATTCCTTTCGGACTCACCAATGCTCCAGAAATATTCATGGACTTGATTAATAGAGTCTTTAGAGATTACCTAGACAAATTTGTGGTAGTCTTCATAGATGATATTCTAATATACTCCAAAACCAAGGAGGACCATGAGGAGTATTTAAGAACTGTACTGGAGACTTTGCGCAAGGAGAAGCTCTATGCCAAGTACAACAAGTGTGAGTTCTGGTTGAAGGAGGTCTCATTCTTGGGCCATATCATCACAAGAAATGGGATATCTGTGGACCCCTCCAAAACAGATGCAATTGAGGGATGGCCGAGGCAAACATCGGTAACTGATATCCGTAGCTTCTTGGGGTTAGCTGGATATTATCGACGATTTGTGAGAAATTTCTCACGATTGTCCAACCCTCTTACCAAGCTAACTCGAAAGGGGGTAAAGTTTTCTTGGAGTGATGAATGAGAAGAAAGCCTCAAGGAGTTGAAAAGGAGGCTTATCACTGCACCCGTGCTCACTTTACCCACAAGTGGGGAGCTTTTTGTGGTATTTAGTGATGCTTCGAAGAAGGGCTTAGGATGTGTGCTGATGCAGAATGATAAAGTGATATCCTATGCCTCAAGGCAGTTGAAAATCCATGAGCGAAACTATCCAACGCATGATCTGGAGTTGGAGGCGGTGATCTTTTCCTTGAAAATCTGGCGGCATTATCTCTATGGAGAGAAATGTGAGATTTATACTGACCACAAGAGTCTTAAATATATATTCACACAGAAAGATCTTAATATGCTCCAGAGAAGATGGATAGAGCTCATCAAGGATTATGACTGTTCAATACATTACCACCCTGGGAAGGCGAACAAGGTGGTGGATGCCCTAAGTAGAAAGGATCCAGCAATTCTATCAATGATGAGAATTGAGAAGGATGCCATCTTCTTAGACTTGATGAAGATAGACGTGGGAATCATAAAGAAGGGAACATCATCAATCCTTTCACAAATTATTGCTCAACCATCTCTTTTGGAAAGGTTAAAGGATGCTCAAAAGGATGATGTAGGAATCCAAGAAAAAGTGGAAGCTATCAAAAAGGGAAAATCCTCAGAGTTTAATGTTAATGAAGAAGGAATTGTGCGGTTTGGGAAAAGACTATGTGTTCCATCAAGTTCGGAGCTGAAGAAGGAACTTTTGGATGACGCACATAGTTCAAATTTCTCTATTCACCCAGGGAGCACAAAGATGTATCGAGATCTCCGAGAAAACTTTTGGTGGGATAATATGAAGAAGTAGATCGCTGAATATACATCAAAGTGCCTAGTGTGTCAGCAAGTGAAGGCAGAGAGGCATAAGTCTAAGGGGATGAAGCAACCATTTCCCATACCAGAATGGATATGGGAGAACATCACCATGGACTTCGTCACTGGACTTCCAAGGACATCCAAAAGCAACAATGCAATCTGGGTTATTGTGGATCGTCTTACAAAGACTACACACTTCATTGCTATTTGAGAGGATTTCTCTTTGGATCAACTGGAACGAATATATATCAGGGAAGTGGTACGGTTGCATGGAGTACCACTATCTATTGTGTCTGACCGAGATCCAAGATTTACCTCTAAGTTTTGGAAGAGTCTTCAACATGCTATGAATACTGAACTGAACTTCAGTACGGCCTATCATCCTCAAACTGATGGCCAATCCGAGCGGACTATCCAAACACTTGAGCATATGTTGAGAGCGTGCTCAATGGACTTTAAAGGAGGATGGGATCAACATCTTCCTCTAGTTGAGTTCTCTTATAATAATAGTTTCCACTCGAGCATCCAAATGGCACCATATGAAGCCCTGTATGGGAAAAGGTGTAGAACACCGGCATGTTGGGATGAGGTCGGTGAACGTAAGCTTCTTGGACCCGAAATGGTCGAAGAAATGGTGGAGAAGGTGAAAACCATTTAGCAGCATATCAAGGCAGCCCAGAGTCGGCAGAAGAGTTATGCAGATAATCGTCTACGAGACCTTGAGTTTAAAGTCGGAGACATGGTGTTTTTACGCATATCTCCGTGGAAGAAGGTCATGAGGTTTGGAAAGAAAGGGAAGTTAATTCCAAGGTACATCGGCCCCTTCGAGATTCTTGATCATGTTGGGGCTGTGGCCTATCGACTAGCACATCCACCTACTATGGCCAAGGTGCATGATGTCTTCCATGTATCCCTCTTAAGGAAGTACATACCAGACCCTTCACATGTACTCTCTTCCAAGGTGGTACAATTAGAAGACGATATTTCTTATGAGGAGCAACCAGTGAAGATCTTAGATCGTAGAGAAAAAGTTCTACGAAATAAAACAATTCCCCTCGTCAAGGTGTTGCGGAGAAATCACAAGATTGAAGAAGCAACTTGGGAGTAGGAGGATATGATGAAGCTATGTTACCCACATTTGTTTTAGTGTGGGAAAATGAAAATTTTGAGGGAGAAATTTCTTAAGGGGGGAATGTTATAACGACCCAAAGTTTAATTAATGGAAAATCCCTCATGATCCAGTTAAATGTTTCTTTATGAAAAATGTTTTTATAAGATATCAAATTTTTTAGTTTTACTTTAAGATTTGTGACCGTTACTTTTATAGTCGTTGAACAGTGATCATCTGAGTAGTATAAATATAAGGCTTTAACGAAACCATTTCTACTCAGACAAAGGAAGCGATGACCTCATCCAGTAGAATTGCCCCCTACGAAGCCCATTTGCCGGAGCTCGGAAAAGAGGTGGCGTCTTTGGGATTTTCCCTTGACCAAGCCCAAGCTGAGCTTCATCAAGTCAAGCTCGAACGTGATCGTCTACGGGAAAAATGGAAGTTGATAGAGATTACCACTCGAGCGATGTTATCCGAGCAACCCCAAGAGTCTGTCACCGTCGCACACCTTACCCTTAGGTCTTATGCGGCTATTTTAAGGGGTTATGTAACAAATAAGTAGCACCATGTTCATGTACATTATTTTTGTATATAATACTGAATATAATTTCTAGTCATTTTTGATGCATTGTAATTAGTTTTTAAAGTACAAATGGTGTTTTTAGTTATTATTTAATTAAGAATTATATTTTATTAAATTAAAGGATTTTTGAATTAAATAATATTTTAATAAAATATAATTATTAATATTAAATTAATTTTTATTAAATATAAATGATCTTATAATTTTATGAATGCAATTAAAATTTTTATTAAGGTTTTAAGGCCATTTCTGTCAAAACCCGTGAATTTTTATAAATGTCGGTTTTTATTTTAAAAGTGAAAATTCACATATTTAAAAAATTATTTAGATAAAATAAATATTATTTTTGGAATCAGGACGTCGAAATTATCCAACGGTGATTTTTTCATAATTTTCTGAGACAGTCAAATTTTTGGGTAAAAATTAAATACCATTTAAATATATAATGTGTTTTATGACATCATAATGACCCAATGGTGATGTAATAAAATACCATAATACTTATGTTCGGCCAATATATGTTTTATAATTAAAATAATGAGGATTGGGGTTTGTTTGACTCACTTTTCAAAGCATTAATGGAGCCCTCGAGACTTATTCAACACTTTGCCTTTTTAAATTAATTTCCATGGGAGTGTGACTCACCTCCACATAAGCAACCCTAATTTTTTAATAAGTTCGGACCTTGGACTTGTAAAATATTGTTTTCCTCTTTCCTTTTCCAGAAACCATGGGCAAATACCATGGGATGGTTTGTGGTTTGGATTATTTTAATATAAGGGGTCCCAAACCTAAATAATAAAGAATTCTCTCACCTTTCCTATATAAACCCACCCAAGCTCCCACTTACTCATCACTCAAAGCCCTTGAAGTTCGTCCAACCTCTGCCCTACTCTCTATAGAATCCTCTAAAGGTGCCCCAAGCTCCCAAGAAGCCTCTCACAAGCCTCTCTCTATCCTTTGGAAGCACACTTCCAAGTAAGGGGTTTTCTTCCTTTCTCATTTTTTTGTAAATTTTCTTTAAGTTGTATTTCCCTTTTTATTTCAATTATGAATGTTGGGGTATGGTTTCGCACCTCCCCCATACTGCCCTCTTATTGTTTGAATGATGGTAGAACCCTTTTCTCTCTCATTAAATGCCTCCCATGTACACCCGTTACTATGCCGAAAAACCGAAAGGAACTTCTCTCTCTTCTTTTACATTCAAGCAATACTTTTGTATCATGAATCTAAATTCCATTTATATTGTTGGGACATGTATATATATGATATCCTTACTGTAAATTACATGTAAATATGATGAGGAACCCCTTTCTCTATCATAAACTTTTTTTTATGAATTCTTATGTCACGCCGTTACGCTGCCGAAATCGCACCGATTTTCTAAGCCAATGTCTTTGTGTAGTGAATACCATGCCCATTTCTCAATCAAGGGTATTCACCTTTATGCAAATTTACATATTGATTATAAAGTTTCATGTATGAATTCCACTTTCCTTTATCATGGAAGAAATTATTATGTTTTATGAATCCATGTTTTATGATCAATGTGGCACACTTATGCATGAAATGAAATGTTTAATAAGGGTGCGCCCTTTATAGCGCTCCAATGCATTGGGTAAAGTATAGTATCATGATACGTCAAGTGCAATGAGTGTTGACTCATGCTAATTAAAGTGCAACGAGGGTTTACTCGTGCTTCAAGTGCAATGAGGGTTTACTCATGCTCCATGTGCAATGAGCCTTGGCTCATGCTAATTCAATGTTAAGTGTTGTTTCCACATTTCCATGTTATGATCATCATGATTTATCATGCCTTTATTTTCATGTTTCTATTATGCTCTTTTGATATTCCTATTGCCTAACATGTATTTCACTCCTCATGTTATTCATTGTTTACTCCCTTACTAGGCTTTATAGCTCACCCTTTTCTTATGCATGTCCTCAGGTTATCCCATGCAATGCTAAGTACGAAGGAATGTAGTGGTCATGTAAAGGAAGTTTTCAATAAAGATGTTGTATTTCAAGTTTAAAGTTTTTATGTAATGATCCTAAGCCCCAAAGACACTAACCCTCTCGATCTTCTTTGTTGGATCAAGTGCAGTTTTATGTAATAAAGCATGTTTAAGTTGTAATAAAAAGCAGGGTTGTCATAATTATCATCATAAAATGCCATGGTCATCCTAGAGAGAATTTTGGGATGATTATTTTATCTGCGATAGTTTTTTGGGGATTAAATGAGATTTTATATTTTAGAGTAATTATAATACATCAATTGGGTTTACGTGTTTCACATAATAAAAATAAAGAATACTATAGTGATTCTAAAAGGAATTCCCATTTATAGAAGATTCTAAATTGTATATTTTTTCATACACCATTGGTTGTTTTCCCTCTATATTAAAAATTGATCTATCAAATTATATGAACTTTCATGATTATAAGGGGTATATGTCACCATTTTAAGGGCTAAATTCCCAAAAAATGGTGTATTTCTAGCATTGATGAACATTTGATGGTATATCTACCTAGATGCAAGGATAAGGTCCTCCTATTGTGTCATTATATATTGTGTATTTCTATATAAACATGAACTATGTGTTAGATGTGAGATACAAAAACTTATCTTTGAAATAGATCTTGACAAGAGGGATTTATTCTCTATTATCTAGTTATTTGATGGTTAGATTTTTATGATAGAAATCTGTATCACTATGTGCCAAATGTAAAATGTTTTGAAATTTGGATGAGATAAGAAATGGGATTATTTTGAATTAGATACCTTTGGTTTTATAATTTTTTGTGTCATCTTGATACATATAGGGGACTAATATGCCCCTTATTTTTCATCTCATAAGCTTAATTGACTGAAAAATATAGGACTAGTCCATGAACATAGGGTGAGGGAGTATCTCTGTTTAGTGTAATAGGCCATTCAAATGTTCCCATTCGTTTCGAAAGATCAGACATTCCAACCCCTTCCAGTCGGTCGGGTAAGATGACTGGGCTTGGAAAAATAGGGGAGGGATTTTTCAAACTTATGTGTTACTTTTTGGATGGATGGGGTGATTTACCTTGGGTCTCGACTGAATAAATTTCATTTATGAGATGTGACCAATATCATAGGTATTGTCATGCCTACTCTTTCCCCTGTATCTTTAGTTCATGCACCATCAACCTCTAGAATACAAAGAAGGTATGGGGGACTCATACACAGAGGTGTGTTATTCATCAATTATTGTTTTCATTAATTATCATACTTTTTAAATACCTTAAAGGTGTAATTAATTTAATAATGGTTCTAATTGGTAGGGTTAATCAATTCCATCAGATGTCGTTGGAACAATATATGAATGAGTTATTACTTGTGAAGGAGAAAAAATGGATCCTTTTTCTCATCTCTTAATATATCTGGTGACAAAATATTCAACTAAAATGAGTATTTGAGGTAGCCGCCCTAGGTGATGGTTTCATTATGAGATTTTGAAGATGTTTTCCTAATGTAATGATATCTAGGTCAATGGTCTTTCGAGTCATCTTGTAATTAACTTTATTTCCATACTTGGTCAAAAAATTATTCTAGTCACCCACTTCTTCTAGTTGGGTGATGGATACACAATTCATCTAGTCATTTTTATTCTTGTTGAAGAATTTTTTTTGTTATTACTTCTTGATTGGAGGTGTTGAGTAATTTTGGAACTTTCTATGTTCTTGAATGGTCACTATTACAGGATTAATGGTTGGAACATCATTTTTTCCATACTAATATATTTTTTGTAGGCAGTTGGCATGTGCCAAGACATGACTCATGTCTACCAAATGGTATAATCTTGGAATTCAACTATTTCTAAAAATTCACTATATCCACCAAGATAATTCATCAGGACTAAGGTAATGTGTATATCATCAAAAAAAATTCATATAATTCTATTAGATTCTATCATGAAAAAGGTATGTTGAGTGAATTGGGAATCACTTTCTGTTTTTCTATGAAGTCATAAATCCTCTAATTTTTATATTAGTTATAGTTTATGAGGTTGAAATTTTTTCATTTTCTATAGTTTAGAGAAAATAATAAATGTATAGATGTTTATGGTCCTAACATAATAAAATGTGTACTATTGGAAGGCTCTTTTACCCAATGATGGATGGATCTATTCTAATATGTAAATAAAATTAGTTTTTTCCAACTGGTCTTAGGTTCCCACCACCATGCCTCATCGGGACATAAAGGGTGGTAGATATTGTTTCAGATAACCCAATTCCTCAACAATTGAAAATTTTGGATTGAAAAGTTGGGTGGTGTAAAATTTTCATCCACTCGTTATAGATAAGGATTATTCTCAGGGTATACAGGTGCACACCATCATTTCATGGCATCCATTAATGATTTTTAGGATTAATGATAATGGGAAGTCCCAAAGGTACTAATATATGTTCTTCCCCAAATATATCAGGACTATGATGGTCATGATGTTGTTTCCATAGTTTCATATCCAACCATTTTCTAATCCTTGATTGGACTAAATTATCTACGTATTCGAGGAAATAATGTTACTATAATCAATGAAAATATTGATCCTCATCGACCTCCCCATCATTGAGGGCCTGATTCTAGCATATGGAGCCATTATGATTCTCACATTATACACTTAATGAAATGGTAGATCAACTCCTTTCTAATGTGTTTTTTGATATATATTCATCTCTTTATAATTATAATACCCAATGGTAATGATTCTCATAAGTACATCCATGTTGAGCTTTCTATGATTTTTATCACAATATCTTATTTTCCCCGTCTCATTCTCTATACACAGAATCCTAGATCATCTTGTTGGTGGTTGTTATATAACAAAAAATTACCTTTTTTATATGTCTTCTACCATAGATGTAGAAAATCATTATTTGATGTTTATGAGTTTTGTCATACACTATGATAACGTGTATGTGTAGACTCAGTTGGTGCCTCCAAATCAGCCTCATATCAAGGTACATTTTCTGTATTACATCATTCTATGTTTATGTCTCGATCGAAAATATGATTTGTGTTTATGGTGATGAAATTCACTATGGATTATAAGAAAATGTAGTTATCCCAATACTCTCAATTCAATAGGGTGATTCAGTATTGCTTACTCGTCTTTTGAGGGTTGTATTTAGGACATTTATATGATCCTTGGTCATGTTGGGAGAATTTGTATTATGACCATTATGGGGTTTGATTACCTTCAACATACTTTCCTCCAATCATTGTCTACAAATAATGAGCTTATGTGAGTTTATGGTCATTTTTTGGATGAGTCCTGATTACTAATGGATTTTATTATGGTTGGATGAACATATTGGTTTTGACTATCGATATATACCGTACAACTTGTAGAAGACATATTCCTTCCATTGTGAGTAAAATAATAAAAATTTACCCAGGTCTATGGGATGGGAATGATTCTACACCACCTTTGGAAAATATTATTCTGGTTGTTTAGGATTTGATGATTCTAGTCGGGTATTTGTTGACTCTTTAGGTGGAAATAGAGATGTTAATTCCCCCAATCTTATTTTTTTGTGGTTGATATAGAACCAAACTAATTTATACACATCCCTCATGAGGTTTTCTAATCACAGTAATGGTGATTTAGAGAAAAAATTCGATTATTGTGGGATACATTTGGTCAATAGCAACCATAAATATTCCTTGAATCCACCCACGTATTAATGACCTATTGGGTGTAAGTGGTGGTGAATAATCATCAACCCCTATGAGTTAGGTTTTATCCTAGATGGATATTGTATAAGAATCCAATAAGAGTCATTCAATTTGATGAAATTTTATACATATATGACGTTGTTTCAATGATATCACATAATGGGAGATATTTTCTACTAGGAGACAATGGGTGGTCCACAACATCATCTTCTATGATTGAATATCATTTTCCTTGTTTTTGTGGGGAAAACATAAGAATCTATTTTCAGTCATATCTATATTTTTTATTCCTTTTCATATGTAATGTAGTGAAAATCCATTCTATTGACATACTACATTTTTTACTACCTAGTCCCCTAATTTTTTTGTGGGCAACAATATATTAGGGAATTGTATCTATGTTGTTATTTTTTTATTGGTACATGATGAAGATAAACAATATATTGTTCCCTATCTCTAGATTGAAATATCATATGAGTATTTGAAAAGTATTTTCTGATGAGTCATGGTGATATGTAAGGACGGGTGTTTTCAATATATGCTTTTTTCCATTCACAAATCCTAGGACATAGAGATTGTAGTTCAGTCCACTTGAAAACATAGTATGGGTATGGTATAAAGATGACTATTGTATCCTTTATTTGTTATCTATCTCGAATTTAATATAATCCATGTTTACCATATATTTGGGAATATTTAAGAAAATAAATCCTTCACTAGATCATAAAAAACCTCTTAGATAGATGTGAAATTTGAAAAAAACCCAGATGTTAGGTTTTTTTATACTATATCTCACTAGATTTCCCTTTCAGATTAATGTTCATCTTATGTATTTTCCTTCCCCTTATAAAAACACATTTTTTATTCACGTGTTCCCTTCATACTGTAGTTAAATGATGATAATAAATTATGTGGAACTTCATATGGTCATATACAATGTTTCAATAAACTCTCCTTATGAAGGTGTCTATGTTTTGTTCCAATATATTTTTGGAGTGGTAAGATAGAGTGGATAATTTCTTTATCTCCCAATGATATCACAAAGAGGAGGTTTTCATTATTGTATTTCTAGAGTAGATTCCATATGATTCATCCCTACACAACTATTATAAGGGATATCAATGTAATAATAAACTTTTTCTATATTTAAAGAGCCTTAATTCCCTTGAGGTATTACATATCTACATCAAATATCCTCAAGGAAAATGAAAATGAGTATTTTAGTGATATGAACATCATTCTTCATCATGGAAATACTATTGTTGACTTCAATTTGTTTTTGAGAGGGGATATAATGATCCTGTCATCACGGTTTCCATCATATATTGATAACTATCATGTTCTACAAGGATATGGGAAAGTGGATGGGATGCTATGGTAGTATTCCAATGAGGACTATTAGTATCAGTGAATGTATGAGCCTATCTACGTTAGGATGTTGAAATATAATACATAATCACGGTTGAAGATACGATATAACCCAATTAAAATATGAATTCACTATAGTAATAGGTCAACAATGCATCAGATTAAGAGAAGGTATATGATCCTCTTATTATATAATATGTTATGGATTATGGTGCAGCCATTCATTGAAGAGAATAACAATATGATTCAATATTCCATGAGCTGATGGTGTATGTTGTGTAACATTACTGACATGCATATTGTCATCTCATTAGGGGAGATATACTCTCATTAGGTTATTTCTAGTTTGAATGGGGATATGATCATGGTATTATATCATTCATGTATATCACTTTTATTTTTTCAACAAGAATATGATACCATCTCATGGAATGTGTTTTTCTCACTTAGAGTAACCCAACCAGAATGGGGATGAGGTTGGTTATGTTCCTTTTGAGTTTTATGAAATTCCTTTTTAAAGTAATGTGTTATTATCTCATGGAATGTTCCTCTCTTACATGGTGAGAATTGTTTGGAAGAATAATGTTATCCTAGTCCTACGAATAATAGTATGTTAGAATATAATGATAATCATCCTTGAAGGGATCAAAATGTGTCCTTTCTATAAATTAGCCACATATTCATACTGATCCTAGTGATGTGATGTTATAGATGTAATGGAATGAATTTGTGCATATCCTAATGTATGTACCCTTGCTAAAATATTCTGGAATAGTTCATTAGTTGTTTATAGAGTGTAGTTTCACATTAGAATAGTGTTTTCATGAATTTAGGACTACAGATTTTTAGTCCCAAATATATACTAGAAAATATCACCCCTTAAGTGTTGTTCATTTTCCATTGGATTATTCATATGGGATTCATGTATGGGTGTAGGGATATGTCCCTAAACAATTCTAACTTCATAAATACACATGCCCACTTGATTTAAGGGATAATAGACAAGATCTTACCTATGGGATATGGATTGAATTTTCCATCCTAATTCATCCAAGAATGAAAGGATTTGAGCACACATTTCTTAATAGAAATTTTTTAATGTCTAAATAAACATCGATGGAAAATTTGAAGGTGATTAAAGCATGTAAATGTGTTGATTGGTGTCACTAGAAAGTGAATTAGGGCCACCTACAGGATGATGATGGTGGAAGAAGATTAAAGTTTCCCTACATGGTGGCTTCTAAAACAAAATGGAGTCATAGTCAAGTCATTGATCGACCATATTAACATATATATGATGTATATTTTTTCACCACATTGTTTTGATTTTAAATCTATTAGACATGATAATTAGTTTTAGTAGTTTCACTATACATTTACCTGAAAATGATAGACTCACTGACATTAGTGTTTGGATATCCTTACATGAAGACCATCAGTTCATGATCACACTATTTTAGTTATATTCTCGAACAATCTTGTTCTCCACCTGATGTTGAATCAGTCAACTAATTGAGGATTTCTTATGACCCCAAGTTGTTTCAACAATAGTTCATTTTCTACAAAAGTTAGTAGATGAATATATGATCCCTTGTTATGGTTCTGTTTGTGAGTGTTGAATCATTAGTCATAATGGGAATAATAAATAGGGACATTGATCATTGTATCATCTAATGTTTGATACAATATTAATCATATATGAATATTTATCTCAATTGTTGATTCATATTCATATTTTTTTAATTTTCTCTTGAGGAATTATCATAGTGAAAATGGACTTATTAGATGGGAATATATGTTACGTAGGAGTTTAGGTCAGGAATAAAAATTTGATTTTCCTAGGAGACACAAAACATTGTTTACGGACACATGGTCAACTGATCATTTTCATTTATTGAGTGATTCCCATTGGGTTCAACTTTTTAGTTTCTATTGTAAGATACATGATGTCATGGGTTTAAGGGATATCGTGTTAGACATAAATAATTATTTAGCTATTCTATCACTAGATACCTCCACACTGGGTCTAGATATTTTTTTTCAATTTCAGGGTTAGTTTTTGGGATTCATGAATGGTTTCATAATCCCCTCTCCTGGTTCATTGTGTTCATTTCATTGAAATTTCCCATTACTGCAACATCTACAATAATTTTTAAACTATCATTACAATGGTAAAAAAATCTTTTGGGGGTTTATATGATATTTCACTTGTGAAATGAAATGGGTAGATATAATGGGAGGTTGGTCCCATAATTCACGTTTTCATGTGAATTTTTTCTTATTAAAGGAATCAAATATGGTTTTATGATATTTTCAAAAATCACATCATAATCCCAATATGGGATAGGTAAGCCTAATAAAATAATATAGTGTAGAATCCTTTTATGAATAAAATGGGGCTATATTAATTAGACTATATGTCTATACCTGAGGTTAATTTTCTATTTTCCATCATTTCATAGAGATGGACAGTGCTTATGAATTGATTCCATATAATAAGGAAATCAAGAATTTACTGCCATCCATGTAGGTGATTGACATTTCATGGATGGGATTGAACTTTTACGAGGAATCATATGTATATTTCACATATTAAGAATCAAAACACACCTATATTATTTAAAACATTTTGTTTCAAATCTTCTATAAATTTCATATATTAGGGAACAAAGTTTAAGGTATGGTTATAAATTCATAGAGATGAATCCAATATATCCTATTAATATGAGGAATCATGGTCATCATTGATTGATCTATCTTTCACGACATACCTTTAGGATAAAAACCTTGTATTGGGGCATCTATAGTGACCCAAGATTGACGTACACATACATCACATTTCGTTTTCAGAATAATTAATACATGACACTAATATATGCCCAAATAATATATTAGTTTAGTTTATTTGGAAACATGGAACATAATATTCTGACTTTGCTAGTGAACTTCAGCTCCCTTATCAAGATCTTTCTTATTTTTTTCCTACCTAAAACCATTCTTTATATCATGGGAACATGAAAAGATAGAAAATTTTTATCTCAAATGAACGGTAAGGGTAATCATGGTGAAAAAACATAATAATAATAATGTAAAAACATGAACATAACATTTAATTATCAAAATCACGAGTCATGAAATAAATCTTGGCAGTACGTAAGGTATAGATCATAAGGAAACGTTATCCATGACATCATAGGAATAATTCATGGAATTTTTGTAAAAATAATCACATAATATGATTTCCATAGCTTCTAAGGCATTGCTTCCATGACCATCATAATGAACAAAGTCTATTACTGAATTAGGTTTACTTGTCATTCTAGGAATTCATTATTAAACCAGATTTACACTCTATCTGAGTAATGTATATATCATGAGATAAAAATCCTTAAAATTACATTTGTGGGAGATATAGGTCCCACCAATCTCATAATGGAATCATTCTCACATGTGCAACAAAATATAAACCATTCACCATAACATAATGAAAGGATAAAAAAATTGGTATCTTAAACATCATTCCATCTTCACACCATCCATATAAAATAAATGAATTTCATAAAAAAATCCTTCATAATCACTATAAAGTTATAGTAATAATAGGGATATAAACATTAATATACATCGTCATAGATAGATAAGAATTTTGATAAAACACTTGAGCATAATTCAAGAAGAAAATATCCTTTCTTCTAAAAAATGTTTTCTATACTCAAAATGACATGAAATTATAAAATAAAAGACATTAGTTGATTATGAACATAAAATAATGAATAGGATGGTTCAGGGATATAATCCATTAGGAAAATGTAAAAATATGTTCATGTCGTATATGATAAAAAATATTCTTCTTGTACTCTTGTCAAAAAATTCAAAAAGTGTTTAGTATGGAAAACAATAGAAATATTCATTACCTAAACATCAATAAATATTAAAAAATTGGAAAAATTGAAATAAAAAAATATTAAAAGGATAAAAGTAATATTATATATTTAGTAAACTTGGATAGTGATAACAGATATACCCTAAAAAAAGCTTACGTATAAGCAATCTCATAAAATAATTAGATTACGAAATTATCCATTACTATTGGTCATATTTCTTCCTAGGTTTAAACATTTTTTTTACTTGTAAAATAAGCATAATAATATTTATGAAATCATAAATTCGTCAGTTATTTCATTATATTACCCATTCATTTATCAATTCAATGTTAAAACAACGTTTTCGATAATAATTATTTTCTTTATCGTACGTGTTTTGACTAGTTATTCCGGATATAATTTATTATATTGTGATTTACATATTTCCAAAATGTGAAAATTTATTTATAAATTATATAAATTATGTATATTAGTATATATAATAGATAGACAAATGAAATGGAATATAACGTTCATGTAGAAGTTAGGTTCTACGTACGCAAGAACAATGTTTCTATTCCTTTATTGAATTGAATGGAAAAAAGTAGTTGACAAACAAATATATAAATATATAATAGAATTAATATTTCATACATTTAATGATTATTTATTATATATACATTATAATCATTCATGAATGGTTAATGTGTTGAATGAATCTCATCACGTCGTTGAGATGGTAAGTCGTACGTCCGCACGATCGACGATATCATTCCTTTGATGGTTAAATAGTATAAAATTGTACGGTATATGAATTGTAAATAATAATAATTATTTTATATTAATTAATTAATTCCATTATACTCATAAATATACCCATCCAAATTATGTATTGTTTAATAAAAATTACACCACGGTGTGGGGATTATAAACCTTACGTACACACGCTTGGTTATATTGTTATTCATAGGATAGATAAAATGAGGTATAAGGTTTTTTAATAATTATAATAAAATATCAGAATTTAGAAGTTATAGGAGTTATTAAATATATATGGAAGCATGGTAGTTACTGTATGTTGAAGACAAATTTTTTTTGAATGAGATGATTCAATAGTTAAATCTTTTTGGGGTAGCTCCTTTTTATATGTGTAAAAGGACTCTATAAGATGGATTGATGCCCAATTTTTGGCCTCTAGAAGTAATGGAGGGACGTTGGTTGGTGTTTTGGGTGGGGTTTAAATGAGAAAAAGGGATTTGGAGGGTCAATTAATTGAGAAGGATAGGGTCTCTTTTATAAGAGATGGGAGGGGCACCTTTCTAATGTTATGAAATATTAATTTATTATAAATTAATTTTCAGTTTATAAAATTACAAAAATAATGTATTTCATTGATATATATGAGTTTGGGTTGAGATCTTCTCAACCAATAATATTTTGACATGTTTTGTTTTTATTCTAATCGTTACCATTTTGATCTATCCTTATTAAAATATTTAATTTTATTTGTGGTAATAATATTTTAAATATTAAATGGTTATAAATATTTACATGTCTGTTGTAAATTTACCATAATTGGATATTTTATGAAATGTTAGATCATATAATTTTAACATTGTATTTTGTAAATATTTTTCTTATTTTTATATAATTTAGTAATATTCTCTTTTTATAAAATATAAATAGTGTCAATTTTGACACAATTCAACTATTCGACATTAAATTAAATCCACATAAAAGATAATTTCGAACCAAAATATTTATTACAATCCTATAATTCCATACTCACCTAGAAAATTCATGGAGAACATTAATTAGTTCATGTGATATTTACTTTAATATTTTTAAAACCATGTATTTTATATTTCTATTAATCAAATACTTTTTGCATCTCTATTGTGTAATCATTAATGGTAATTATTTAATCTCTAAAAATTATCAATAAATTCAAATGAAGTATATAATTTCATTATAATTATTGAGAGTATTTAATATATAAGGTCTCTCATGTTTATCAGTATATTAAAATTATTATTCTTTTATAATATATGAGAGTGACATGTAGTCACCTTGTTTAGTTTTAATTATAATTACATGACTTTCATGGAAAAAGACCATTAAATGCATCAATTACGACCATAAAATGCATCAATGGGATTTATCCATTGTTAGGGTGATTTAATTATATTTATAATACTGTTATTTACAATAATTTAACTGATTTACCTTTAGCTGTGGTAAATAAAAAATATAATATTTACTATTCATAATATTCAAAAATATAAAAGTAACCTATAAACATAATTTTTACCCAATGATTCAAAATATGGAATCCATTTTTCAGAATTTAGAACAAAAAATTTACATTAATAAATTAAATATTAATTTCTATTTTGAAAACAAGAATTCATATTTTTAACAAGTTAAAACTATCCAAAGATTGATTTTTTGATTATGTCCAATTTAAATGTTAAATTACATCCAATAACAAAAATTTCATTATATTAGAAAAAGTAATCCAAATTAAAAATTAAAATAAAATAATAATTTATTATAACTATATAAATAAATTATAAGAAAAGGTAGTTTTGAATTAAAAGGCAGTATTTTTCACTATTCATGAAAATATGATTTTCATCAGAAACATAAAAAATTTCTTCCAAGGTAAATATTGATTCCCTGATTCCAAATAATATATTTATTTTGACAAATAAAACTTATAAATTTTTAAAAACAAATATTTAGAAAGGGTTATCCATTAAAAGGAAGTAAAATTCAATTTCGTTGAAAAGTGAATATTTTGTCTGAAAAAATGAATTTGTTCTCAAATAAGGTATAGAAAATAAATAAGATTAATGTTAATGTTATATAAAATTAAAAATACGGTTTATTATATTCATAAATGATAGTTTATATCACATTAAATTATAATATATTAATAATATATCGTTTTTTAGTGAAAGTTGTTATTACGTACAACACAAGCTATCGATGAAGGTTTCTCATGCATGTAATGAAATCCAAGTCATTATTGTGTGCAGTTCCAGATTCCTTTTGTGTAACGTGTATCATAATACTAACATAGTTCTTTTATATTTTGAAAGAAAACTATACTCGGTGTTTCGGGAAAATAATTCTACCAAAATAATTTGAATTGTGTGTAACACAAACCATTTATAGTGTTGATTATAATTCAAGCTAATACGGTGTTTCATAAAGCACAATAAAATATTGGTGTAGCATAAAAAAGAAGACATCAATGAAATTATAAATAATCTATCTCATAAAATCATCAGTATTTACATTATACCCCCTTTAAAATTAAAATTTCCCTTGAAATTAGTTGGGGATATTAAAGGTTTAATACTTGAAAGTTTATTTCATGGAAACCCCTATTATAAAAAGGAATAATAAAAAATCAATTTAAACCAGTGTGTTAGTTAAAAAACTATTACCCAAAGTAACTCATCTCGGGGTTTCCATATTGGAGAACAGGGGTGGGATTTGAAAACATGGATATGGAAGAGAAATATAACCATCAACTTCCGATAGATAGTGTTAGAGAACAGGGTTAGGGAAATATAACTTCCAAAAAACCATAAATCTATAACAATTTAAGGGAACACCTAATTAATCAGATAATAAGGTACAAAGATAAAAAATTTTGTTTTCAAGATTCATTCAACAATGTTTTAAATTTTAGAATGAGAATAAATACTTAATTGATTTTGGTAAAATATCATCGTTGTTCATTCCTTGATCAATTTCCAATTTTTCTTTTATTTAAAGAAATGAATTTGTATTCATGATTAATGAATTATTAGTAAATCATGTGATATAATGATACATTATTACATTGGTCTCAACAAACTATTAGCACATGAAGAAAATTATTCATAAGCCCACCTATTGTGAGATAATACATTAATCATTCAAACTACAACCAAAATATTACATATTCTATCAATAAACTGATAACATTACAATCCTTCTAGCTTCTGAAAATATAAAACATTATAAAGAGGTGAACTAAATAAACATAACATTTGACTCCCATATCTAATAATTTAGTTCATTGTTGTTATATTCCAAACTTTTGAATACCATAGTCATGTATTCTCGTGAAACATGGTAATAAAATGAATTACCATAGAGCCTTAATGAAAACAACTATGCTCTCAAAACTAAATCTTTTCAGAAACCCAAAAAACAGAATTTTCTATATTCTGAAACCTTGATATCACTTTTTTCCTTATGTCGTTTCTGATCCCGTTATTACTATCCATAATCTCAGTATCTCTTTATCACTTCATTATACTCATATCATGTGATTTCTAAAAATATTTCAATAACTTTTAATAGTTTCTTGTCCAATATAATTATGGAAAACCTAATTGGAGCAATACATAGATAATCCAATATTCCATATTAATAAAAATGAGATCCCACTACATTGTTTTTCAATCACATTATATAAACAATTAATCATTCCACCACTTCCTTGTCTTACTCAACATCACCAATAGTGATCTCATGTTAATTATTTTTTTATTTTTCTTTTATAGGTTTCTTATGTAGATCATCATTAACGCCTTTGTTAGGTCATTGGTTAGAATATTTCCTATTTACTTTCCCTTGTAGCATTGAAGTGTTAGTAGTGTATTCTCTATAGTCTTTTCTCCAATCACATAAGTCGAAACATTTTTTCCATTACTTTAGAATTCAACTGCTCGATGAACTTATTTTCCAAACATGAAACATTTTATAGTCCCTTGAATACAATCTCCACCATGATTATTCCCACATTGTTTGGCATAAGGAAACATTGATCTCCTTTTCACCAGTGTTTTTAGATTTCCCATTGAACTCTGTCATTCATTTCATGTAATAACCCTGAGGTGGATGTGTAACAAAAATTTCATGTTCAACCTAGATAGTGCAATGAAAAATCATTTCAATGGTACTAATGTAAATTATAACTAATTCCATTCTAATAATTCGTTTTAATCCACTGAAGAATTGATCAACAATAAATTCAAGTAGGATGATAAATCCAGAAGCATACCATGCATGTCTTGTAAGATTTTCCTTGTATGTACCAACAGATCCACCATCCTTTTGAATAAGACCAAGGAACTCATTTTCCATGTGTTTAGAAAATACAAGGTAATTAATTATTGAAAAAAAATGTTTTCTAACTCATCCAATTCCATGGATAGAATTTCATCAAGCTACCTTGTATTCATGATTAGATTCTACCACTATTCTACTTCACCTTTTAAACAATAAACATAAAAAATGACATTTTTTTTGTTTTGAAAAGAATAGGATTGAAAATATTTTTTCTATGGCCCTGGTACATTATTCAGAAACAAGTGTATTATAAGACCCACAGAATGAAGCTGGATGTTTCCTGATGATGTACTCAAATGAATTTGTTTCCCTTCTCTACTCATTTGGAGGTCAAAAAAGATTCATAACTTTTGGACGTATAGAAATAAATTCTTTTCATTCCATATTCACCAAAATTTAGTTGATTCAGAGGAAAATCACTATATTTTCCAATGTATTAATAATTAACATGATTCCATCGGCTTCCATCCATTGCCTAAAACCCAAAAGGAATAGTGTTAGAGGAAAATATAATCCTTGGAAAACGATATAATCATGTGAGAATACTATCAATCTCTAACATCATAGGTTTAATTATAGGTTATTCATGACCATTAGAATAATTCTAGGACTGTAACCTATAGTAATACATAATCATAATGAAATCCCTAGACATACCAAAGAAGTTTGTCTATGGATCTCAATAAATATTCTCCATCCTTATCTCTAAATATTAACTAAACCTTTTCCCTGATACCAACTATAGTGACCCAATCCTGACTTACATAGACATTACAATTATTTTGAAGAATAATTAATACATGACAAAAAAAGACAACCAAAGACCATATTAGTTTAGTGTCTTTGCAAACATGGAACATAATATTATCACTTGGTGAAATATTTTAAATATATCTCATAAATATATTCACCTTCAGTTTTCCAATATAAAAAATCAATTAAATCATTGGGAAAAATATAAAAAATATTTATTTCAAATTATTAGTAAGTATTATCATGGAGAACAAACCATAAACATATGAATGTAAAAACATGAACATAAAGTCTAAATATCAAAATCTTGAGTAATAAAATATATCATTACAGTACATAACGTACATATCATAAAAGAACATTAATATTGATAGAAATGGAATAAAAAATGGAATTTTGGAAAAAAATAAGCACATTATATGATTTCTATAGTACCTAAGGAATTTCTACCAAGACCATCACAGTGGAAAAATCCCAATAAGGAACCGAGATTACATTCCATTCCAGACATGCATTAAAAAACCTTATTTACTTTTCATTGCAATCATGTATATCTCATTAGATATAAATATAAACCCAATTAATTTGAGGAAGATATAGGTACCAACAATCTCATAATGAAATCATTTCTCATGTTCTACAAAAAATAATCCATTAATCATAGCATAACCAAAAGAATAAAAAGTTGGTTTCTTAAGCATCATTCTATTATAACATAATCCATATAATATAGATAGATTTCATAAAAATAATTCCATCATAAAAAAAGATAATTGCATGTAATAATAAAGATATATACATAACCAAGTGTCATCTTACATGGTAATTAATTTTAATAAAACACATGAGCATAATTCATATAGAAAATATCCGTTCTTCCATAATTTTATTTTTATTCTCAAAATTCCATTCAATTTTAAAATAAAAAAATTTAGTTGAAAATAAAAATCAAATTGTGTAGAGGAATATTCATGGAAATAAGGCATTGTGAAGATGAAAAAAATAAATTCATGACATATAATTTAAAAAACAGTCTTCTCATAATCGAGTTAGAAAAGTCAAAAAGTACATTGTTTGAAAAATGAAAGAAATATTTATTCCATACCATTTAATAAAAATTACCCAATGGTTAAAATTGAATTTAAAAAATATTATTATGATGGATATAATATTATATTTTTTGGTTACATTTTTTTGGATGAAAAATATACCCCAGTAAATTCTTTTGTATAAAGAATGTCAAAAAATAACAAGATTATGGAACTATCCCGTACCACTGGTCAAATTTCTTCTATATGGGTCCAAGAATCTTTTATATTGGGTTTATACATACTATTAAACTATAAAATAACCATAATAATATTTATGATATTATATAATATTCACTTATGAAAATATATTAGCCATTCATTTAACAATTCCATATTAAAGCTACATTTTTGGGTAATGATCATTTTATTTGTCATACATTTTTTGAATTTTTATTCTTTTTATTATTACATATATCATGATTTAAATACTTCAAAAATATAAAAAATAATTTATGCATCATATATATTCAGTATAAAAATATATATATATATATATAATAGATTGATAAATGAAATGGAATACACCGTACATGGAGACTGTAGGCCATACGTATGCTTAAATTCTATTTCTGTTTACTTATTAAATTTAATGGAAGAAAGTAACTGATATATATATATATATAGAAGCATTATTATATCATAAATTTAATGCTTATTTATGATATATACATTATAATAATTGTTGAATGGTTAGTGAGGGGAATTAATATCATTGCGTTGTAGAGATGGTAAGCCATATGTACGCACGAGCGATGATATCATTCCCTTAATGTATAAATAGACTAGAATTGTATGGTATATTAATTTTATAGAGTAATTATTATGTTACATTTATTATTAACATCCATTATAATCATTAATATACCCATCCAATTTATTTATTGTTGAATAACAATTACACCACGTCGTGGAGAATGTAAGACGTATGCACGCACACATGGTGATATTGTTATTTTTTTAATTGGTTAAATAGATGTATAATGTTTTCCCATAATTTTAATAAAATTATATCAGGTATAAGATACTGTAGTTATTAATTTAGTATGGAAACAACTGGAAAAGTGGATATATAAGAAGAATGAAATTTTAAAAGAGGTGATAAAACTATTACATCTTTTTTCATATATCTCTTTTGGGTATTCACAAAAGGAATCCACAATAAGACATTATCCCCAATTATCAAAATCTAGGAGTAATGGAGGTATTTTCGGAGGTGATTTGGTCATGGTTTGGTCGATTAAATGGTCTTTTGAGGTGTGATTGAAAGAGAAGGAGAGGTTCCCTTTTATAAGATAGGGGATGGGATCGATTTAAATGTCTTGAAAAATTAATATATTATAAATTCATTTTTGGTTTATAATATTCAAAGACCCATTTATTTATATTATAAGTTGAATATGAGTAGAAATTATTCAAACTAATAAACTTTATACATGATGTTATTTTATTTTAAACCATATAATTTTTATTTATCCATGTTTAATCTATTTAATTTAATTTGTGTTATTAATATTCTAAATGAGAAATGATTATAAATATTTTCTAAGGTTTTGTATATTTTAAATTATTGGATAATTTATGAAATTCAAAACCTAATAATTTTATCCATTTAATATTTTTTAATTTTTTATAATTTAATAAATTGTTATTTTTTTAAAATATCAATAGTGACAATTTTGACAAAATTAATTTATTTTACTTTATATAAAATCCCACAGAATATAAAATGAAAAAAAAATATTTAATACACTCCTAACATGACATACTAACCAATAAAATTAGTTGAGAACATTAATTAGTTCATATGATATTTCTTTTAATATTATTAAAATGCTTTATTTTATATTTATATCAATAAAATAATTTCAACATCATTATTCTATCCTCATTAATGGAAAATATTTAATCTGTAAAAATTTTATATAATATCTGATGATGTAGATAATTTAATTGTCCTTAATGGGAATATTTATCACTAATGTTTTGCTTTTTTATAACTATATTAGAATTATAATAACGATAAAATATATTTGAGTGACTTATTGTCACCTTTTTTTGATTTAATTATAATTACATAACCTCCAACAAAAAAAAGTCCACCAAATGACTCATTTCCGACCCATAGGTGATATTTTTCAACATTAATTCATCCAATAGTATTTTTGTAGCTATTAGTGTAATTTTATTTTCGTTATCATATTTTTAGTTACTCTTATTTTCCCGATTTACCTTTTGTTGTGGTAAATAAAAATTATTGTAGTTAATATTTATAATATCTAAAAAAATAAAAGAAACCTATTAACATAATATGAACTCTCTAATTTCAAATAAGTGTTCCATTTTTAAAATTTAGAAACAAATATGTTACATTAAATAATTTAATATTAATTCCCGCTGTCAAAACTAGTAATCATGTTTTTAAGAATTTAAATCTATCAAAAGATTGACATGTGTTTATATAAAATTTAAATCTTATATTACATATAATGATAACAATTGTATAAAATTATAAAAACATAATCTAATTACACATTAAAAAAATTTAAAAAGATAATTTATCTATATAAATATATTAGAATAAATTGCAATTTTGTATTGAAATGCAGAATTTTTCACTATTCATTAAAATATGAATTTCATCATTAAAATACAAAAATCTCATACAAGTTAAAGTTTTATGTCCTTATTCTAAATAATATGTTTATTATGAAATATATAACTTCTGTATTTGTCAAAAACTACATTTAAAAAGGGTTTTCCATCAAAAGACGGTAAATTCTTATTTATTTCAAAAACACTTCTTTGTTCTGAAATATTGAATTTGTTCATACATATTGTCTATAAAATATGTAATATGAATGTTAATGTTATATTAAATTAAAAAAAATTTCACTAGGATTAATAACTCCAACTTTAAATCACATTAAATAATATGTTTCCCTAATATATCGTTGTTTAGTGAAACTATGTAGTGCGTACAATGCAAGATATCGATGAAGGATGCTCCCGTGTGTAGTGAAATACATGTCTGTGTTGCGGGTAGTGAAATATTCATTTGGTTTTACATATAACATAATCTTAACATAATTATTTTATTGATTGAACATAATCTATATTCACTATTGTATGAAATGAATTCTACAAAAAGAACTTGAAATTGTGTGTAACACAAGCCAAGTATAGTTTGAAATATACTACGAGCTAATAATTTGTTGGGTATAGTATATGCTATTATTGGGGTACCTAACAACACATTCCATCAATGAAATTAATATAAATCTATCACATAAATTTGTGTGGTTTTACAACAGAAATATCATCATACGGAATTGGGTTAACATACTATGGTTTCTCTTGTTTAGGGAAATTTATATACTAAAAGATATACAAATTTGAAATCCCTAATCCAACATGATCCATGATCCATGTGATAAATATGGTATAATTTGAGATTAGTCATGTAAAATATGAAAATGGGACTTTATGCATTGGGAATCCCTTATGGGGTTTTATAAGGATCCCAGGCCCTACCATGGTTTCCTGTGTATTTTCATTAATATTAACAATTATATTCCTCATAGTTTAGTTGTCATGTAAATCCCTAAAAGGATTTTTAATAGTGATTGACTCTCAGGAGTGTCTAGGTCCAATGGGATATATTGTCTAAGACATGATTTTGATCACACTAAGGTGTATTCCCAGTAGAGATAGGTCCTTAGGAAGGAATCCTATATATCTATATTGAAATAGAATTAGAGTTCTTGTATTTTAATTCCAAATATATTGTAAAATGTCTAATATACATTGTAATCGTGTCTAAAGGTGTATTTCCAACATATCAGGACTACTTACCGAACATTTCATAATTATAAATATATATTAGATGACACGTCTTAACGTATTTCACATGTTCGATGAAAAAACGTTAAAGGTATATCACATGATCTATTTGGAATTTATGGGGGACTATTTCATGACATTAGGGATATGTCTTCAGGAATTTGAAAGTCTTGGGAGACATTTAGTAAGTAATTTTTATGAAAATATTGATATGTATAGTGGACTTCCCAATACTTGGTTCACATGTCAAGAGGGTATTGCAGGGGATGGGATACATTTTAGAAGGACTTCCCAAGACAAGAGTGACTTGTCCTGGTGATTTCACATTATCTAGATAGGTCATGTGAAGTGAATGATTCCTTATCACATGAGTTAGTTTAAATATCTATTCTTAATCCTTCTATGTTTTTCAATATCTATTACATATTTTCATCAAGGGTAATGAAGCATTATCTTTTCTAGATATCATGTGACTTAGTTGACATATAGAAATATTTTTAATAATTTCTCCATTATAATGGATTTCTATTTCCTAATATAGTTATTAATCCAATGAATAAAATATTTTGGCCTCCTCACCCTTAGGCCATTCACTATATTTTACCTATTAGAAGAGACTTGTGATGGGGAGTATTTCTTATTTAATAAGTCCTCTATTCAATAATCACATTTAATAGTTGTTTATTTTTATGAGGTAAGGGTGGGGAGTTTATAGGACCTTATTTACTTTTTATAAACCGTGTTTTAAGGAGAATATATCAAAAATGTGAGATGCATTTTTTGTAGGGAGTGTTACATCGTACACTTCACATGATCTTTTCCTGAGTTGTCCATGGGGTCGCATGATAAATAGGTACAACAAGAAAAATCCCTCATAAATGTTTTTATATGGAATTCACCTTACCAAAAGTGATTTCATATAATCATATTGACATTTCCCATGGCCTTCTCACCATTAATATGTTATGACTTATGATATTGATGACATTGGAATGCATAAAAATGGATTTCAGTTGATGAAAGAAGTCTTGAATAGCATCCTCAATGATATTATGATGGCTTGTTATGTGCATGTTTTGGGATAAAGATGGAATGTCAAAGGCCTATCATGAGAACATTCTATTTTGTAAATGGTCCTTCACATGATTAATACTAACGATATTAGTTTCTTAACACCTTCACATTAGAGTCCACATATCCTCCCTATATGATTTGATTTCTTATTTTTTAAAATTTTACTCCACATTTTAAAGACATATAGACCTTTTCCATTGGGTTTTAGTTTGGGAATAGTAGTATCAATTGGAAATATAATGACAGTGAGTGAGGGTTTTTACATGAGATTACTCATTTTCCTATGATTCATCACATGATCAATGATAGATCTCACAATGATGTGTACTAATTTTGAAAATAATATATCTTTTGGTTTTCATATTCTTAGGGGAATTACATGTTTGTTAAAATGTTATTCAGTTCCTTCTCATGATAAAGGAGACATTCCATCATGCCCTCTCAGGAAAAAAATTGATATAACACAAAGGGATTCATTGGGTATTGAGAATTAAATATGTACATTTCAAGAAATCCAATGTTACTATCCATCACATAAACAATACAATTTCTCCTCAATTATATTATAAAGGCATTTTTTTGATTTTTATGAATCTGTTGATTGAAATTCCACATGATTATAAGAACGCATATTTGTTGACTTATCATGATTATCAATGGTTGTAGATGGCTTTGTAAGAACATGAGGGGTTGTTAATGGGAATTCACGTGATCATAAAAATAATATGTTTAGTACATGATACATTATCATGAACATCTAGGGTCATTTGGTTATGTTTACATTTGTAGGATACATGATTCATGTGATTCATCTACCTAGACTTCATAAAGTCATGGTATCCCATAGATAGTTTTGTGTAGATAATAACACCCATGCATATGTTATATCACCAGCTCTGGTACTTCTATTTCTCCTATGTAAAATTCCAAGAACACCGTTATCATTACCAACGTAAATGGTGAAGAAGAAAGAACACTTATAAGGAATAAGGGAGGAAACCGCTTTAGAAAACTACCATGATTAGAGGAATTTTGGAATTTCTGGAGACCCCCATGTCACAACATGTATTTTCTAGAGGTAGAGGATGAGATAAAAGAATGGATTAGATAAGGGATACACATATACCACGTTATAAACCGATAGATAATAAATGATAATCATGTATAGTACAGATTTATGGTGATAAATCCATATCATCAAAATATTGCAAAACATTTGTCACCATTAATTAAATTTACCCTAATCGATTATATATGACATAAAATCTGACAAAATAATGTAATATGAATTTTAAATGTAAAAAAAATTATGGGAATAATTTATCTTATGAGATAAAATATTTAAATAATTTTTTCTAGTGATATATTTATGTCACAAAACAAAAATTAATAATGGAAAATGATCGTGTAGGTAGTCACATGCCAAGGACCATCAGAAACTCTCAAAAACAAGTCTTTGTCAATTGAAACTCAAAAGCACTCACTTTATCATTTTAAATAGAATACATATAATATATGACGTTATAATATCACATCCATAAGAATCTTCCACCCATTTATTTCATATGGATGAGGATTTATGTGAAATGTGACGAGGTTACTACTCCCTCCCCAATGATTCATGCAACCAAGTTTCAGGAGAATCTGATCCCTATTTTCAAAACTCATATACCAGAAGGATAATATTAAAAAATATGAAATTAATTTTATAATTATTGATATCTAAACAATTTTATATTGATGAAATTCCTAGGTCTATATAAATATCTTCCACTCTAGTATTATAAGAAGGATCAGGATGGTGTCTCCCCAGTCGAGATATGAAGAAATAATTGTGAATTCCCATAAACAGATCATATATTACTAACTGATATTCCACGTTACCAAGACACTCAGTGACCTAATTTTGATCAACATATCATAGATCAATCACTCTCTATTTACCAAACTAATGGTTACCCATTCAAGTGGAACGATTCTAGAAAATTAAGTCGCCTATGGAAATTAATAAAGGAACATTCCATTGATATTGAAATGATTTCTATTGACTACGCACTACAACCAGACTCTGTAGAATATTTTGAATCCCAGGTGACAACACCTGAATGAGACTAAATCCAAAAGGATTTTCCTCTCCAACCACTTCCTCAAAAAGAGGATATCCATATGAAGAACCATACAAATCCTTGAAGGGATAGATTCTAATCGATGATTGATAACTCTAGTTACATTTAAATTCATCTTGTCATAGATTCCTAACCCAATATCCACTAAAATCGAAGACACAATCACAAATCATATATTGCATGAAACAAATAGAATACCATGGATGAGTAATTTTATGTGGATGATAATAAAATATCTAAAAAGAATAATCCGCAATCACTCCTTCATGATATTTATGTATATTCCTGAAAAGATTCATATCATACTCTTATAGTTGTAAATGATTGTTAACCTTCCCAAATGAGATAGTTACACCATCATTTAAGTTCAAGTATAACTATAACACAATTTGTATTATGATTGGGGGTAATTATTTTAAATTATTTGAAGTTGATGATAGACGTTTTCCACACACGATAATCATTTATAAGAACACAACCAATACTGGAACCAAAAGCATTACATTTTACTACATACCAATTACTGATCATATGTAGGGTCAAAACAGGAGAATATTTTGTAATCCATTTCAGTTCATCAAAATAAAACTAACAGAACATGTACCATGTGAAAATCACTCGTCTACTAGTATGAGTGGTCAAATGGTAGGCCAT
The DNA here is from genome assembly GCA_963277665.1 of Viscum album. Taxonomy (NCBI): domain Eukaryota; kingdom Viridiplantae; phylum Streptophyta; class Magnoliopsida; order Santalales; family Viscaceae; genus Viscum; species Viscum album. Next base: position 1,763,325,287 of record OY728121.1, on the reverse strand, counting down.
CTGTGATGAATACATGATGAAAAATTGATACTATCACTCAATACTAATGAATATATGAATCTAAATTATTTTATATTTCCCGAACCATGGATTTAAAACATCACCTTCTTGGGATAAAAAAGAGTTCCATGTTTAGAAAACACGTGCCCCCTGCACATCACTTCATGCATACTGAAAATATAATTTGAAAGCATTCCATACAAATGGTGACTCTGCATGATTTCCAAAAAACCCAAAATGGTGATTGTGATCATTATCAAACATCAAAATAACACAAATATCATCCCCAAACAGAAAAAAATATTTCTTCTAGATAATTATGTAATATACATTTCAAAATATCCATAAAAACTACAGAAAAATTAGTCTGATGAAAAGGAATCAAAAAAATTCACAAGGGAATACCTACTCCTTAATTCCATATTATGTATATGAATCTTTTGGACACTGAGTATATGAAAAATATAGAGATCCATGATTTTTAAAAATAGATATTTTATTTTCTATGATGAATAATTAACACATATTCCTAGAAACAGTTATAGTTTTGTTCCCCAGGATACTTGGTACAAAATATTCTAATTTTTTTAATGATATTAAATATGTAGGATAATGATCTTCCCCTTTAGTATTATTCATAATTATATCCGACATGAACCTATTATTTATGTCCATAGTTAAGGAAATAAAATAATGTGTGTGGTTAGATGGTCAGTAACGGAAAAAAGAGTGATATGTATGTTAAACCTGAATGTAAGTATGTGAAAATTAACATGTATAAAAATTTTACTAAAAATAATTAGAATAAATTTAAGATCATTTTTGAAACATTAGTAGATTTTTTTTGAATAAAATCATTTTTTGAATGGAGAGAAAAGTAATAGTAATTTTAATAAAAACTACCTTTGGAAAATAATGAATTCATAAATATTGGAATATTAATGGAAAATTTTATTTTAATTATAATATGAACATTAGATGAAAAGTCATGTATGTCATGAGTTTTAAATTGATAATTTCATTATAGAATATTTATCCTAATCAATCCTGAAAAAGAAATATCTTCTAACAAAATATAATTACAAGTTTTGTATCATTTAATTGTACGGCACATTACAGAATAAAATTTATTGAAATGTAGAATATAGTTATTATAAATAAATTAATGTAATTATAGTTAAATTCCTATTGATGTAAAATACTATACATTATGTAGATGTATACCGGAACATATGTCTCATGTGTGTCAAACTGAGACAAAAAATCATTACTGATTTAGAATGTTTTGAACCATAGACAACAAGAATATGAGATCCTAAAATGGATATGTAAAACATTATGTATAAGAATAATAAAATACATTCTTGGTAATTTTATAAAACATATAAGTTAAATGAACATTGAATGTGCAAACATAAAATAACTACGTTAATGTCCTTTTTTGTGGGAAATGATAATAGAAAAATTATATATTTTCATAAAATATTAATTTATATGTAATTAATTTCATAATAATTACACGTATAAAACATATATTTATTACATCTATCCATATTATTTTATATTTAATCCATTATCGAAAGTAAATCAGATCATTTCATTGGCTCGTAGTCCGCTGTAGACAACGCCATCCTTATAGTATTCAATATCGAATGAATTTTAAAACTGTTTATATGATATGATAGTACTAGAGGTATAATTTCTTAATAATATTATATATAATATTTTATACATAATTGTACCAAAATGTGAGTGGTGGTAATATAATAACAAATTAAATCAGTATGTGGGTTAGTATTTTATCATTCATACATATAATGATTTTGAAACCCATTTTATTGCAGAGGAGGAGGTTTGAGGAAATTACATAAAAAAATAAATCAAATTATATGTTGGAAAATGTTGTCTTAATATCTTCATGGTTTTATAATTATATTTGACGGTGGAGGAAAATATAAAATAAAAACACTCATTGATGAATTCTATATCTTCTTTGGGAATCCTCGTTAGGATTGAACTAAAACCCTTCATTGTTTGGATTTATGAAAAAAAAATTAAGGACTCAAGGATGTATGTAGGGATATTTTTATGAATTTTGTAATTTATTTCACTAAAAATATATTTTTCCTTGTGATTAGATATGATATTCTATGGCTTTTTATATGTTATTTGACTGGAAGACTTTTATGTTTGGAATATATAAAGTTATACCCATGTTATCAAATTAAAAAAGGGTCCCAAAATGGTGTTTCATAGAGAATTATTCATTATAGTGTTTAAATATTCCCATAACATAAATTTTAGACATGTATTTTTTAGTATAATTCATAAAATGGGAAAATATTAATTTGAAATTAAACTAGCTGACAAAATGATATAGCCTATTTTCATATGGAAAAACATTCATATTTAATGAGGTTTTTATATAATAATTCATTCAAAAAATGATTGAAATTACTAATAGAAGGTTAATATATATATATATTATTGAAATATTTTCACTTTACAACCCATTCAAAATATAATTTATATTTAAAATTAATTATAATGAAAATGTTGTTTTCAATTAAAATTCATTATTTTTTATTCAAAAAAAATTAATCATTTCAAAAAATTATCATAAAATCCCAAAAATATAATCGGAACATTTTGATTTAAAAACCATAAAATATTTTTTACATTATATTTAATAAAATATACATATATTATTTTTATAATATATTCAATAATGAGATAACACAACCTTTAGGAAAAATACTATTTTTATGCATAAAATGGAATTTATTAGAGACTCTATTAAAAACCCACATAATATTAATGTTAAATATTTGATTGATAATAATATATACATTTTTCATTAAAATAAATTACCATAAATGGTTTTCAAAATATATTAAGGAAAAAAAAATTTTATCATAAAAATAATTTTCTACGAAAAGACTTCCTTTAGTCTGAAATAGTTTTTATTTTGAGTTTTAATTAACAGGTATCCAAGGATTTCATTTTATATACATGTTTAAACCACATATTTTAACTATTTATTTTATATTATTCCTACCCTCTATTTCTGTAGGTAATTGATAAATATCAAATGATAATATTTTAATAATATAACACATTTTGTTTAAAAATGGTGTGGCGTTAAACAATAGCTAAACATAGTGATTCATGTTATAAAATCCATACATAGTGTTGCGTGTAATGAAAATATCCAAAAATTTATATTCTATGGAAAATATATATTTCTGAAATTATAGGGCTCTTATATTTTACCCCCTTAAAATGAATTTTTCCCTAAAAAATTTTCAAACATGTTCCAAAAAACAATGGATACTTTAGCCTCTTTACATCCCCAGATTATCACATAGATTTTTCATTATATTTATATTATGATTAAACATTGACCATGTAAGTAGTCTTGTTATGTAGAACATTTTATTCTTTAGGAGCAATATCTACTAGTTATTCCTCATAATAAATGTCAACCTATAGTGGTATAACCTTTGATTTATATATATGTGATGGATCATGTATGCACTACCTTAAGAAAGATACCCGGAACACATCTTAAAGTCAAGAGTTTATTGGTGGAAGTGCCAATCTAAATGATATCGTTTGAATTTGATCATGAATTTTAGTGGGACCAATATACATAGGGATTTACATTAGATCATATTAGAATAAAAATTTCATCTCTTGGTAATGATTTAATAAATTTTATTTTCTTCTCTGCCTCCATGAAATGAAGATGAAATTTTTTTGGAAGCATTATTGGATCAAAAAATTCATAATAGAATTATACATCATTCATGCTATATCATCTTCAAAAAAACATAACCTTTGTTATTAAATATGGATAAATGATAATATGGTGAAGTAATAGATCAATCTATAAATCCTCATACAATGGTTAACAAAAATAATATAATAAATCGGTAACCATATAACCCTTCCAAAATAAAAAATTTATATATAAGGTCACTAAATATCTAAAAATAACCATATCATCAGTCCCCAATATATCATATAGTGTCTCTATATTATCACAAATAAAACTCATGATATGTTTATCATTTATTCTATTGAAACATGGTAATAACCTAAATTACCATAAAACCATATTTAAAACAATTATGATTACTCATTCCATACATAAAACATAGATTTTGTGATATATTCCTTAAATGATAAAATGTTGTAAACTCAATCAATAATATCAAAAACCAAATTTCCAAAAACTCATTAATCTATTAAAAATAAATAATTATTGTCCAATAAAATTTATCATATCCAACATATCGGTATCCAAACATCATCATCACAACATCTACAACAAATTAAGGATTATCGTCCCTTAATCAAATTATCACTTTTCTCAAAAATCAATTTTTTATACCATCATTACCATTAAAATAATTATTGACAAGACATAGTGAAAACCACCAATAAATATCATTATATATATATATATTCATATAAGATTATTATAATATTAATATACATTAACACTTCAATCATTCCACCACATCCTTATGAAAATAAAAAGGATTGATTATCATTTTCTATAATACTATTTTCTACCATATTTCATTTGGTGTGTCCTCATAATCATGAATATTACCAATACATATACATCCATGACGATTCTATTCATGGGATTTGAGATAAGGATATTGAGTTTCATAATGCCAAAAAAATCCAAATTTAGAACATTAAACTGTTAATAATACTATATGAAGAGAATTATTATCATCCATTTATTTAATAGAATGTTACATTTTTCATTTTCAGTTATTTATTTTGTGTCCTTCAATTACACACCCAAAAAAAATATCATCTTTATAAGACATTCCCTTGAGTTCTCTATTCGAAATTATCAAGATATGAGAATCTAAATGTTTTTTCTTCCATGGTAACCCCTATCAGAACTTATAAAAAAATATAATTATCTTTTGTGTTGAGTTTAAGAGATGGTTATGGTGCATTACATTAAACATGTTCCATGATAGATGATTATGAATAATCATTGTATCTTTATCTCCGTTTGTAATCCCATTTGGAAGCACATCTACAAATAGTCCATCACATTCAATGTTTACCTAGTTACTTCTTCATCATGTCATTGACTAAAACCAAATATCATGGTGTGAGGATCATTAATCATAATGTAAATCCAAAGAATCATGAAAATAAATTATTGAATTTATAATTCATGAAACCTTATTTTAAATATTTTATAACGTAGTTTCTTCTTATTTAATTATATATTATAATATATTTAAACCATTTATCGTTGTTCATAATGATTTTTTTTTTATTTTCAAATAATAACACTCATGTGTTTAAAATTGGTTGTAGATTATAGAATTATGTTTTGAAATAGCTAACAAGCAAGTTTATCTCAATGTTAACATTGATGATTGATTACCTATTAGTACCTATATTATACAGCCAAATCCAATTGTATTATTAAGATATGAATTTAATTTGATGGATACAGTATGGTAAATCCTTTAAAAAATTGATGGAAATTTTGGTCTATATTTCTCATCCAAAGACATAACCATAGAGACATCCCTAGATAGAGAATTATAAATAACACATGGTATCTCACTATTATTTCTCAACCTATTTTTAAATGGTACGCTAAACCATTTATATGATACAATCAATATAAACCAAAAACATTCTTAATTAGATATTATATATTTTTAGATTTATATTCAGTACAATACACAATTACCAAAAATAGGACAATAATAGTTTAGGGTATTTTATTAATTTTTAAAAAATCCAATAATTTGGTAAAATATAATCAATGTCTCCCATAATGATATTCTCTACTATTAATCATCCCAAAAATACCCAACACACAACATTTATTCATAACCTAAGGAATGGAAATAGAAGATACATAGAGTTCATATGCTCAATTTGGGTAAATAAGAGAGATAAAAATGAATAAAAAGAAAACAATGTTTTGAGAAAATGAGAAAAATATTATAAAAACATTACCTACATATCATGGATATTAATCATTAGTATAGAAAAAAATATTAAATTTTTATAAGAAACTAATCATAAGGTAACATAAAAATATGATCCAGTAAATAATAATATTGGCATAATACATAGAATTGTGAAATACATATAAGAATATAAATTATTTTTTATAGTAGTCATGGATCGATTATAAAGCTATATTATTGTAATTGGTTAGATCCTCAAATCAACATAAACATTATGGTTCACACCCAATACCACCATAAAAGACAATATCTCATACTAAACTAGTTTCACTCCCTCTTCCAACCCAACCATTATTCTGATATATAAATCATTACCCAATTCATTAAGTATGTCTATAGGTTCCACCCATACCATAATGAAAATAATTTTAATGTGTGCCAAAAATCATAAAAAATCATCATTTCATAACCTAATAAAAAAATGGGATTCATAAACATTCACTAAATCATAAATCACAAAATAAAATAGGTTTTCTAAAAAATTCAGGACCTCATAATCTGTATAATTGCAATTGGTTTCATAATCATTTAATTAATTAATCATAAGTTAACCAGATGAAGTAGAAGAGAGTTTCACAATAAAATTTTCATGGTATAACATATTGAGTATAAATTGGTTCTATAAAAATCTTGTAGTCAAAAACATAAACCAATTAGAAACAAAAATAATAATGTAATCCAGGTATCATATCCCTAATAAAAAATAATTATGATCAAAGGATGTCATTCAAGAAGAAGAATTACTACATAAGAAAAATGTCAACGAAGGATTCATGGGAAAAATAAATATTCTTTGAAAATAAATTTTTGAAAAAAGACAATGTAATAATTTTTGGAAATAATTTTATTGGTAAATAAATTTGAAAACCAATAAAGGATCCTTTTAAAATCAAATTAAACATCTATTTGCGAAAATATTCTTTCTAATAATAATATAAATTAAAAACTGATAAAACATTTTTAGAATCATTTAATTTGAAAATATCCCTTGAAATATATAATGTCATATTTAAATTTTTTTTGGGAATTATGGGGGATAATTAACTACATATAGTACACATTGAAAAAAAATTTACTTTCTCATTTTTGGTAAAAACCAAATAGGATTTTTTTAAAAATAATAATAATTATTCAATTCAAAATAATATATAAATATTAAAAATTGGTACTAATTTATTATATAAATAAATTTTATAATGAAAAAAATATTTTTGAAGACATTTTTAGAAATCATGATTTTTGAAGGAAATTGATATTCGAACATAAAGGTAAATAATCCTAATTTTCATAAAAACAATATTTTGAAAAGTAGTGTAAATAAAAATAGGAAGATGAAGGGAAAATTTATATTCTCATTTCATGAATAGAGGAGAATAAGATTCAACATTTTATGAAAAGATAAATCATATGACTTCATTAAATGAGGCATAATCATAATCAATCCAAACAAAGGATTGTATTGTATAATTAAATACTTACCACTTTGGTAACTATGAATCTTAAGCCCCATGAAATAATTTATTTAGATTAATTATATAATAATATGAATATATATCAATATTCCTTTTAATACATGACATATTGGTTTTATATACACCTCATAAAAATAGGGTAGGTGTATAGCATAACATTTGTCTCAAGGGAGGAAAAGATAGAAAAATAATCCCATACTTATTTGATAACCTTTTTTCCAAAACACCCATCAAATAGGTATCCTAAAATGGAAATGGAAACGATATTTTTTTTTGTAAAAATCATATAATTCAGTCACGGTCTGTATATATAATAAATAAAAGAAACAAGTGGTGAATTTTCATTTGTCTTCTTGTATAAAGAGAGATAATTGAAATACTTTACCATAAGTCTCGACATCCTTTTTACACATTTAAAAATTATTTGTAATAAATATTATTTTTATCAAAAATACATTACATGACCTAAATTATTTATATCAACAGATATTTTCCATTCATATGACCTTTTATTACATTTTTATTAAAAATACCATGTCAATGTCAATTTTTTGTAAATAACTAATTTTTCTTGAATGTTTTAATTTTTTATATGTGTTCCTATAAATATGATCATGGTTACATCATGTTATGAATAAAAAACAAGAAATAATTATCATATTTATTCATTATTTTATTTTGAGCAGTCCAGAATAATTGTTCTGAAAAATTAAGTATGTTATAATCATAGATATGGTTGGTGGTACATACACATGGGTAAAATTATCATTTTCCCAAGAACATTATAAAAATAATCAATGCAATATTTTCTATTATTATAATGATTATAATATAATAAATTTCATTTTTTAATTTATGTACACTTATAAATATTATAACTGTTGTGTGGATATGAAAAGATAAACTCACATTGCTCCAAGAAAGTGGTTGTCCACATGTATATGAAAAAATTTATCATTTTATATGATTGAAATAGTATGAAGAAAACATCATATTATATATTAATAATGATAAATATTTTATTAAAATCATTATTATTTCATCTATATCATGTAAATTCATTATCTTTATCCTTTTTATCTTCCTTTTCATGTGTTAGTGAAAATGAATCTCATCACTTTGCCCAAGAGTAGTCTACAGTACACATGAGCGACGCGATCATATCTCTTACAGAATTGAAAGAAAAAGGTATATGAGATATAATGGATCTAGAGTAATAATTATTTTAATTATATCATATATATATGTTATATTAATAATAATACCCATCAATGTGCGGTTTTAAATGAAAAAATGAATGACGTTTTTTGGCGGGGTGGTAGTCCGCCACATACATGGATGGTGATTTCAATACCCATTTGATGAATGTGGTGGTGGTTATTGTTAAATAAATTAACATTAAAAATCAGTATATTATATCCACATATTTTTATATCATTATGTTTTAATAATAATTGAATATGTTGTAGGAATAAATAAAATAAATATTCTCATTGAAAATTGACACCTCTTCATCCGGTATCCTATTAGGATTTCAACAAAATAGATATAGGTTGTATTTTTTCCAAAATACAGATTCAAGAATGAATGAAGATAATTTTTAATGTCATTTGGATAGTTATTTTCCAAACTAGATTATTTTTATTATGTGAATAAGATAGGATATGGGTGACCTTAGAAAATTAAGTTGAGGGGAACACTTTTAATTGTAGAAAAGATAATGGGGTAACCAAATTTTTATTATTAAAATATTATACAAAATAGAATATATTCAAAAATTAGAGATTATAGGTTCTATATAATTCAAAAAATATATATTTTAGAAAATTGACTAGGTCGTTTAAAACATTACATCATATTTTAAAACCTTAATAGACATAATTTTACCTAAAACACATTAATTAATATTTAATTTGGAAATTATTCATTTTGGACAAAAAATATGTTGAAAAAATTATATATTATAAATAGTTATGATAGAAAATATCGATTCTATTTTAAAAAATGGAAATAAATGAAATGGAAGGATTTAAATAGAAATAATCACATAGATTTGATGAGACGAGCATTTTCAAAGGGAAAAGATTCAAAAGATTACAAGGTTATTATATCATAATTCAATATGAAAACTATTCAAACGAACTAAATTGTACTAATATATATATATAATATAACTATTTTGAGGTTAAATTTTTTTAAAATATAGTTTATCTTTATAAATAATTTAAATAAAAATTTATATTATAATTAAAATTCAACAATATTCAACATTCTTCAATAAATTTAATTTTTCTGAAATTTCTAAAAAATATGGTCTAATATAATTTTTACATGATGATATAAAAAATAAAAAATATTTATTCAAATAATATTTATAATAGTGAAAGATTGTTTTTTGAATATATTTCTACAAATGGTGAAAAATACATTTAGAAAAATATTAGATAGTAGGTGTAAAATTGGATTTATTATTATATACTTTCTCAAAGAAACACCAAGAATGTTCAACAATTAAATGAATATATAGTATATAAATATCTCTAAAATAGATCTCCAATATTATTTTATTTTTAATTTATTTATGTGAACCATCATTGTTTTTTAAAATATTTTTATTTAAAAAAAAAATTATCTAGAAAGAGTATTTATTTATACTTTTAATTAACTAGTATACAGCTAATTTGTATTAAATACATGTTTGAATCAAATTTTTTCCTAATTTATTTGATCATATTCATAAATTAAATACCAATAATGAGGTGATAATAGTCCAATAATTTTTTTAAATAATATGGCGCATTGATTTTTAACTCGGTGTTCCATGAAACACAAGATATTCTCTACATTGAGTTTGACACAATAAAATATTAGTGTTTTATGAATTTAAATATATCAAAAAATTTAAATTAAATTAATGTTTTTATAAATTCTGTAGGTGTTACCATTACCCAACCAAAGATTTATATTCAAAAACTACTTTGCACAATTTTACTCGTCAAATATATCACCCACACATGGAAAAAAATAATTAATCATAATTTTAACCCTATTAAACTTTTTATAGTAGAGATGCATTTGAATTGTATGATAACCCTTATTTTAGAATATTAATCAATAATCACACATGGAAACACTTGGGAAAAAATTACCAATATCTATCAAATCATATATCGAAATATTGTATTTTTTTATGTTCTCTAGATCTATACTTTAAGAGGCTATTGAGATCGACTATATTCCTACAACCAAATAAATCGAAAACTCTACCTCATTATCACTTAAAATATCAGATAATTCCTCTAGGAATATATTAAAAACTCCATAACTACCGAGGTAATATTACGAATATAAAAAATTTCAATAAGCTCAACTGTAAAAGAATATAACACACTCTTTATCTCTGGAAAAAAGGACCAACCCGAATATTCCTCAGATCCTGAGATCCCTAAAACAAATGAGAGCCCCAATTGGAAATAATGAATGATACACATCAATGATAAAAATACACCTTATCATCATGAGATTCAAGATAATATTTCCTGTTGATTACATCATATAAATCCAAATCAAGAATAATAATTTCCATATTTACACAATGTAAAATATGGATAGTGATAAAAGTGACACTGAATATCCAACTATTTCATATTACAAAGCGGTCTCTATAACACCATAAAGATGAAAATGAGATCCTTTATGTATTTAACAATATAAAACATATGATGATATGTAATAATGGGAATAACCTGTATCAAAAAGATAAGTTTTTATAAAATATGAAACAAAGATAGTAGTTATAATTATCAAATAACATGCATCTTCCTCCAATGTATACTCATATAAAATTTGAATATTATTAACTCCTGAGGCCTGGGGATTGAACCCTGTTGAAACATATGAATCTTACCTCACCACAATATCTTATAACGCTGATGATTCCTAAACATAAATTTTTGAATACATATCATAATATACCCATCATAGATTCCATTAGTGGTCACAACCATTGAAAAAATTCTATAAATAGAGTAATAATATCATGTGTGCCTAATAATTCCATAATGATATACTGTTAGTGTTACACTAATGGTTATAACTGATGGTGTAGAGGTGGCCCATAGTTAGGAACCACCTCCAACACATCGGTGATGCTCATTCAACATCGTCTTATTTTATTTCATACCACCATGGATTCCACTATGTATATGTTGTGGGGAAGAATGTATAATATTTCATAAAATTTCAATTTTTTTATATCATAGAGTTATCTTCCATATCAGTAAAGGTATAAATCTTCAACATGAATACTTTGGATTTGATATATGATTGCAAACCTTGTATATTATTCTAGGACATTAGCTGATCAATATTCAGTACCTATAGGGGGGAATGTTTGTGACACTATACTTTCATAAATGCATTGAAAACATTAAATGCAATTTTAGGAGGTATGAATTGAAAATGAAAATGATTTTTAGGTGTGTTGATCTCAAAATTGATGTTATATATATATATAAATATTATACTGTCAAATTTTTAGAAATAATTTAATATCTTCAGAAAAGATCATTCGATGGAAAATTGGATACCACGGTTTTTTCATTAATGTGGGATTTAGCTAGTTTCTTCTGAAATTCTGTGGGTGAAAAATATTTTAATGAGGAATTAATGGGTGGGTATGTTAAGGGTACTATTTAATTATGTTAATAAATTAATTAACATAAATATCAAAAGAAAATTTACACATTAAATATTCAATTACATAAATTCAGAAGGATTAGATGCATAACCCTATAATATTAGAGAGGAGACTCTAATATTATTCATTAGTGGATCAATATTGGGTGAAAAAAATTTATCATATCGAGGTGGATTGAGAGGTCCACAAGGATGCTGGACATTTTCTTTTCTTGATTATTTATTCATCACCAATGATGAATCCCAATTTGAGGTAGGTATAATCGAATTTCATTCTTTTTAATAAGATATTGAGTCTGGATATTTAAATTTTTTTTATTATGTGATGTTATGTTCTTCACATGACTACCGTAGAAGGATTAAATGGTTTAGTTCAATATATCATTGTTTATACAATGTTCTAATCCTAGTTTTGCCTATTTATGAATGATGGAAATCATTATTTGGAAAAATGATTTGACCTTTATAGTTGTTCCTTCCTACCATACATTATTCATGTTCATCCCCCTTACCCCATTGGGTTTTTGTTCCACATTGATGGGATGGGTTCATTCTTGGTTAAACCTCAAGATTCATGGTAGTCCAGGTAATGATGAACACATTATTGTTTTTTATGAGGATCATGATATTTTTGGAGTAATTATTTTTGGATCATGAATCCATGAATGGTGATGGGAAATGGGGAAAACAAGAGGCATGAAATGACTAAAATATGATCACCATATTATTTTTATATCCACAGGAGGCTAGGAAATTAGGGAATGATAATTGTTCCATTAATTTTGAGTGGTTAAGTAGCAAGACACATAGCATTGAGGATATATGTGTTAAACACATTTAGAATTGATAGTTTCTATGTCAAAACCTACTATAATCCATATAAATTATATGAACATGTGGCATGTTTCCCCATGGATTCAAAGTAATATCTTCATAAAATGTTGAGGATCACATGATATGTGGTCGAAGGCACATGCCATGTGACCCACCAATGTAGTCAAGACTATTTATATTTGTCACATGCTAATGGATACAATCTATTGAATATACATTGTTTTCTTTTATTATATGTGAATTCACTTGTTCCCAAACATAACCATTTATGTGGTTGGTTACCCATTCACATGCCGATGTTTAAACACACAACCTACTCCACACGGGCTGCCCTAGAGTGGATGAGACACAATGTGAACCATCTATAATCAACATGTATGATGATGTGGATTACAGTGTATATATTGATGAGAACAAAAACATATGATAATATATTGACACATGATGTGTGGGCCCTATACGCACCATGTACATCCTTACATCAATTCTCCATCTCATATCTCTTTTATTTAGACATGGATTTCGGATCAGAAGTATCATATCCTGATTATTTTTTCACATTCAATGGGATGATTCCCATCATTGTGGAATATATGATATTATGAAAGATTTTAGAAATCTAATTATTCATTATGTAATGATATACTATGGTATCGATCCATTAAGGATTGGTGGAGAGATTCCATTATTGTAATCCCCTTTCACACAAAGGTTCATGTTCCCCATACCATATGAGAGATAATAATATTAGTCTCCCAAATCAGTTCAAGGAGAAGGTTCCCGATTTTATTTATACAAATTGATATGGTACAACCATATAGTAGGTATAGGGACTCTATATATGGAGTGATCCTCCACTATCTTCTAGCTTAGATGGCTTATGGGTCCTCTATAAGTTTTGTGAAATTCTATTCTACAGAGCATTGTAATGATGGGGGAAGACATGTATTTTGGAAGTTATTCCTTTAATAACGGTAATTAGTACTAGGATATTATTATTATAGGATGACTCATTGATATTTATTGGGCTAAGAGATGACGATATTTGTTCCCACTTATCTGGGTTCTATTATTAGAGTGTATATAAATATATATATCTAGTTTAATTTCAATCTTAATTAATGGTGAGATGTATATAATTGGTGTATAATTATATTTATCACTTTTAGTTTATAGAGAGTTTTAATCCGTATAAATATACTAAATAATTCATTGTATTTTCCAACACATTTCATGTCTTAGGCAGATGATAGATAGATTTTTTGGGACATTGGAGGTGTATTTTTATAATTGGGTGTATTGAATGCTTACAGAGGCCGATCTTCGAGGCTATCTAATAGGATATATGAACTCAATTTTTTTCTAAATATTTTTTGGGACATCTTCTTTGACTACACTTGTATTTTTCTTATTTAAAATTTGGTATTATTAAATATTTCTCAAAGGTATTCCCTAGAGGTTACTACATGATTGGTTTTATTTAATTATGATTACTTTTTTATTATTCATCTCCCCTATGGTGTGGAGATGGATTGGTGTCTAAGCACTGTTAAAATAATAAAATGCCGTCTATGATATATTATTATAGATTTATGCATTTCATCATTACTTTTCATGTTTGAGGATTGTGTGGGGTTATTATGGAATTTCCTTCAGCCATCCAAGTGGCCTAAGATGTCTGGGTCCCAATAGAGTGATATCATTGTAGTTAATTCCATGTGATGGTGTATGGAATTGTCTCATCTTGAGTAATTGAAGGGACATAGGGAATATTTTAAATGTATTCCAAGTGTGGTATTTTGTATAGGGAACCTAGTGTTAGTTTGGATAATGTTGAATCCATACACAGTGAATATTACTACTCGTTTTGATACTTAGTATGTTGAGACATTTTTATAGGAAAAAATTGGGCAATCATTGTATCAGACTGATTCCTTGAATAAATTTACTGAATTAAAACCCAAATGAAAAAATGTTCTCCTCATTCTATGGTATGTCTTGAACAATTTTTAGATGCCTTCATGAAGATATCCATCCATGTGACTAATTCATGATCATTAAAATGAGTTAATGTGTGATGAGGACTCAATTTAGGAAATATCCCATTTGGTCATTACTATAAGAGTTCATGGATCAGAACCTCTAAATGTCATGGAATAGTTAGTACCTACATTTCAGGTTAATGATGAACATTGTCATAGTGTACTTGGTGAGATTGAATTTTAGTGAATTTTGGGGTTCCATAGAGATTTAAACCCACTAAAAGTGCTGAATTTCACTGAGTTGGTGTCTATAGTATTCCGGATGGTTCTAGTCTAGATTAATAATTTATTGTGCTAAAGGCAAGACCAAATCATAGAGCAATTGGGAACTAGTGGAGTATTTTTAGAATAGATAATTATTATATGAATCTATCCTAGATTAAAATCACTCAGTTATCTCTCAAAAATTATTTACCATCATTATTATCCTCTTAATAGATATAGGCGCTTCTGTTGTTGTAAAAAGGGAGGCTAGATAGTTTCTGAGTACACCATGAGGTTCAATGACCTTATGTGCTACTCAAATAACATGGTACATGATCTATTCTTCAAGGTGAGTAATTTTTACTTCGGCCTCTATAGAGAAATTCATTCTAGATTGGTCTCCTTATGTTTTTTTACATATGTTGCAATGATAGAGAGAGATATTGTGACTCAGAGCATCCTAGAATAAGGAATTATCATGTTGGAGATGGATGTGGGAATAATGATGTGAGATTATTATAGGGGTGGAAGTAATCAAGATTTTATGTTTAAATATTGGGGGAATTATAAATCCTAGACCCAAATTGTTGGATTTATGGATTATCGATCAAAAAGAGGATCTAGTGAACCCAGAGAGGGATATTTCTAATATTTTGATGAGTGATAACACTATGATCAGTATTTATTTACAAATAAATCTTTTAAATATAAGTATGCAGTGGATGGACCACAACAATAGAGGCAGTTCTATGATTAGGGATATAACAAACATGTCTGTGTTGGTCCTCATGTTTTATGTTCAAGAATATGAGAAGGAACACATCTAGTGGGAGGATTAGTGAATGGATGACGATTTTATAAGCTCTTACCACCAACAACACCATGTGTAACATTTCATTTTATTGGCGATTTATGTTCATGTCATTGGTTATTTTATGCAATTTAGGTCAATCAGAAAGTTTCACATGAGATGATATTATGTACGATATCTTTTTATTATAATTTTTTCCTTAGTACATGTTGACATAGTTAAAAGTTAGTCATTTATCTCCTAATTCTAATTTTGAGGTATGGAGCTTTTATTTTATTCTTTATCGCAACATTTACATATTTATATTCAGACTGGGATTGATTCTTCGATGTCACATATATACTAGCAGTGTGATAAAACAACTGAAGGAGTGAGTTTCCTATGGGACCTATTGTTCATGATGATGAATCATTATAACATCATCCAATGTAAAAAATAGTTTCTGATGGTTTATTCCATTTATAGACATCATCACAAGTCGGTTACATGACTTCATATAGATGGTACAATATTCTCCATTATGTTTGATAGATAACTCATGGTTGAGTGAGTGCATTTTTAGGATAGGAAGCTAAAACACAAAAACCACCAGTTAGAACATGTATACCTTAATGTATGGGGATCTTCAAGCTTCTTTATTCTTTTTTAGTGGAGGGATTTATGGATATCATCCCATAGGATATTTGGAGATTAAATCATCAATGAGGGATACAATTAGATATCAATATACACCCAAGAGCCACACTGATATCATTAGAAGCATATCAGATTGACCCTATTGATCATTGATAGTTGAGGGTGAATTTGGAGGACCATCATGATAAGGAATTTATTAGATATACGATGATCCACATGGATTCTCTAATTTTGTTAATAAAAAAGGCAGACAAGAGCTTATGTCTTTTGGACAACTATCTTGACCAGAACAAGTTCCTGATAAAGAAAAAAAAATACATCCTGAAAATTGACGAACTATTGGAACAATTATTATGAATTTTATTTTTAATGACGATTACTCAATGGTCCAATGACAAATTATTAAAGTATCTTGTGGAAGATAATTTGAAATCAGAATTCCAATACCACAATAAACACTATTATTTCTCTCTAATTCAATTAAAGGGGATGAATTTCCATGATATATTTATATATTTTATGAAATTGATAATTCATCATATGTGGACTTCTTTTTGATTTTATTTTTTTATGACATAAAAATATACTATATATCAAAGGAGGAGTATTCCATTTAATTAATTTTAGTATTACAAATACTATGGGAGTAATATCATTATGGTATTCTCTCGTTTTCCTAATATTCTATCTATAGTGTTGACTTTTTAGGATATGAAATTTTGAGAATGGATTAGTTATGGACTTGAATAATGTTATTTTAATGATTTCATAGATTCTATTAGATATCACATTATAGGTGTGAATCTTTCATGGCTTATTCGTAATCTATAATAGGTTCATGACTGTAATTGTTAGAGTAGAATACCCATTGACATTCATGATGTGGGAAGGGAATCCATTTACCTTGGTCGAGTACAATTAGGTAATCTTCATGTAGTTGATGAATTGGTAGAATATTTAACATTTATAGAGGTAATAGAATGAGTACATGTAGTATGTAGTGTTTTGAGATGCCTATAGAGGTAGGATATTGTGTGTGTTGATGAAGAGGTGGGAATAGATCAGATCTAGGACATGGTAGATGAGACCCCCTTAGATGAAATTTGCAACTCAGACTATGGATTTGTCATCAATAGACTTCCCTCTGGTGATGTGGAGTAATATTATTCCTAGTGAGCCTTTTGTCATTTAATAATACCACTAGTGTTGTAGGTATGTCTATGTGTATAGAGATCTAAAACCAATATAGACGTGTTGGTTGGAGTTTCTATAAAAATATGACATCAAGATAATCTATATAACTGGGAAGAGAAATTTGGTTATACAGTCCCTTAGTAGGAAGTCTCATACATGCTTTGTGGTGGAGGTGTATGAGCTATCGACTTCTGTGAAGGTGGACCTAGAAGTCGTTGTGGGTGAATCATTTCATTACTGAATGGAGGTGAATCAACGGCTCCTTTATCATGTGAGGGGGAACAAATTTGGAGACATCAACTATGAGGTTATTTCTATACATTTAACCTTAAGGGATTCATCATATGGATTATTTGGAGTTGGGGATCACATAATCCTTTTAAATGGATTGATGGTGCTTCTAGTGTTGATGTGAGAGGAGGTGTGTAGGTATTTTCTCACATTTCTATTGTATTTACATATAGGGGTAGGAATGATATAAAAGGGCAATCAATGATGGTCTTGGTTGATTTACATGGGGTAGTTACTATTGGAGTTATTCTATCAGTGTCACACATCTAATTTGGTGATGGTTAAGCACTTGTTCTCAAAATGGTTTCCTGAAGCCTCCAATGATCCCAAACTAGAAATGTGATGACTTCTCTATGGACAATGTAATGGGGATTCCATGAAAATCATAAATCTATTAATCCATCTGGGGGAATGTTTAATGACTAACATTGTTGGTGATCTTTTTTTATATCTATGAGAATAATTTTGCGGAATTTTTGGGGATGTTCCATACACAGAATATCATATATCTCAATATGGTATCCTCAAAAATTTTCTATGACCATGTAGTGCGGTATTCCTCCCCAATCGTATTAGTCAGATAGAGAAGAATATCCATGTGTTCAAGGATATACTGAGGGATTTTGTGTTAGACATTAGTTAATGATGGGAGGTTTACTTTCTGTAGATACCCAAAGCATTATGTACATATACATTACATTACTTTTGCAAAATATCTAATACATAACAAAAACAGACACCAAAGGACCGTAATAGTTTAGTGTCTTTGGAATCTCATATTATAATCTTCTAATCTTAGTGAAATATCTTCAACATCTCTCATAGAGATCATCCGTTTTTTACCTAAAAACGTTCTTTATATCCTGGGGAAAGGAAAACATATAAAGGGTGAGCTCAAATGCTCAGTAGGGGTAATCATGGAGAGAATAAAACAAAACATATACATTTGAACATAAAAACATGAACATAATGTTTAAACATCAAAATCTTGAGCAATGACATAAAACATGGCAGTATATAATGCATAAATAATAATGGAATAGCGATCATGATAAAATAAAATGGGAATAAAACATGTAATTGTGGAAACCATTAAGAACATGTTATCATTTCCATAGTATCCAAGGCATTGCTTCCAACACCATCTTAGTGGAAAAACTCCCTTAGTAAACCGGGTTTACATGCCATTCCATCCCAGTATTACTGAACCAGATTTACTTGTCATTCCATCCATATATATCTCAGGGGATATAAATCTTCACCCAATGCATTAGAGGGAGATATAGGTCCCACCCATCTCATATTGAAATCATTCTTACAGGTGCCACAACATAAAAATAAATCATTCATCATAACCCAAGGAATAAAATGGGCTTCATAAACATCATCCCATCATAACATAATCCATATAAAAAATGGATATCATTTCATCATAAAGGAAGTGAAACCATGTAAATCATAGAGGCATTATACCTGAAACATACACATCAGAAATAATGTCATCTTAGATGGAAACTGGTTTTGATAAAACACTTTGAAATAAATTCTTGAAAAAAATATCCTTTCTTATTCAAAATCATTTTTTTCCACAAAATTCCATGTAATTTTAAAAGAAAATTATTTTGTTGAAAATATTCAGGAAATTTTGTAGAGGAAACTTCTTGGAAATAAGTATTTATGAAACCGTAAAAATCTATTCACGCCGTATAAGTTTAAAAACATTCTTATCGTACTTTTTCAAGAAAATTTAGAAATTATCTCATATGGTAAAAAAAATGAAAGATTCCTTACATACCATGTAGTAAAAGACAAAAATGGGTAAAAAGGACATTAAAAATACATGAAAACATTTTTAGAAAACAGGGACATTGATGATAAATATAACCTCAGTAAATACTTATGTATAAACAATCTCAGATAAAAAATGGAATTGCAATATTATCCCTTACCTTATGTCCGATATGCTTCATTTGTATCCTAACCTCATGTATACTAATTTAAATAATGTCATGGAATTATTATAGAATCATATTCATTGTTATGATATCATATATGGTTCACTTGTGACTTTATATTACCCATTATTTTGTAAATTCATGTTAAAGTAGCGTTTTGGGTAAAATCGTTTCATTTACCGTTCGTGTTTTAAATTTTAATTATTAATATGATTACCTAGATCATGATTACTTACATCCCGAATGTAAAACATGATTTATATATAATAAATATTCCGAATATACACATATATAATAGATCCATAACTGGAATGAAATACTCCGTTCATGGAGATGGTAGGTCGTACGTACGCATGAACACTGTTTTTGTTTCCGTATTGAATTGAATAGAATTAAGTAGATGACATAAATATATATATATACATAAATATAGTAGAATTATTATTTCATATATTTCATGATTACTTATTATATATACTTTATAATCATTCTTGAATTGTTATCATGGAAAATGAATCTCATCTCGTCGTGGAGACGGTGATCCGTACGTACGCAAAAGCGATGATATTGTTCCCATATTTATTGAATGGAATTGGAGTGGATGGTATAATATCATAAAATCTATATGATTTTATAATAACCATATATATTTATTCTTTACACTGTTATACCCATCCAAGTAATGTGGTGGTGGAAAAACAGATTACACCATGAGGTGGAGATGGTATTCCATACGTATGCACGCGCGGTGATTTCATTTTCCGTAGGATGGATTGAAGCTGAAATAGGGTTGTTTCATATTTTTAATAAAATATCAGTATATAATTAATACTTATGTTATTAATTTATAAAGAAACAACTAAATAAGAAGTTGAAGAAGAAATAAACTTGAAAGAATCGGTAGAAGAGATTACCTCTTCCTCGACGCACCTCCTTTAAACTTCTTCTTAGGGAAATGGTGTTGGTCTTTTGAGAAGACAAGAACCTCTAGGAAATAACTAGAAAGGTTTAGTAGAAAAATTCAGGGGTTTTTCAAGTTTCAAGGCTCAAAAGGGTGTGAAGAGAAGAGGGAAGGAGTGCCCTTTTTATAAGGGTGGAGAGGGGCAGCTTTGGTAACATAAGGAATACTAATTTAAAATAAATTCAACCTCACTTAAAAACCACCAAAAATGACTCAAATCCGAAGATTTCATGATATAGGTTTGTAATATCGTCAACCAATAAAATTTAAGCATGTTGGGAATTTATTTTAAACATTATCAACTTGATTTATCTTTATTTAATCTATTTAATTTAATTTATGGTAATAAGACTCTAATTTTTAAATTGTTATAAATAATTACTTACGTGTTGTGAATTATTCATAATAGGATATTATATGAAATATTTGACCATATAAATTTCAATTTATAATTTTTAAATATTTTTCTGTTTTTTAAACAAATTTATAATATGTTATTTTAATAAAATAACAATAGTGTCAATGTTGACAATATTTACTTACTTTAATTTAAATAAAATCTAAAAAAAGGATATATTCTAACAAAAAATATTTAATAGATTCCTAAGAAATCCAATTTTTCTATAAAATTCGTGTAGAACCTTAAATACTTCATTTAATATTTATTTTATTATTTTTAAAACCATTTATTTTGTATATCTCTTAATAAGTTAATTAGTACAACATTTTTGTATAATTATTTAATATAATTATTTGGTGCATACAAATTAAAAATAAAATCCTATGATAAATATAAATCTCATAGATTGTATAATAATACTTTTACTCGAATTTATCATCTTAAAATCACAACATATAAATTGTTATATTTATTAAATTATGAAGGTGAAAACTTTGGAATCATTTAAAATAATATAATATAAGTGTCATAATATTCTTAATAAGGACCCAAATGGTCACAAATTATTACATTGGATGATTAGGGTTTATATATACACTACCAATAAGTATTTTTCAGGATCCTGGGGCTTTTTATGTGTACTATTATTTCAATAAATACTATATTATTGATTTTTCACTGAACAAATAATTTCTGCATCACTAATGTATAAGATAATAAGGTAAATAAATGATTCTAAAAAATTACAAATAAATTACCTTGATAAAGAAAAAAATTTTAGCTTTCAATTGAGTAATTATAACTGAATTTATATTCTGTATAACCTTATATTAAAAATAGTTTAATTATTAATGTTTGAGTAAGACATATTTCACTTTAATTTAAATAAAATAAATAAAAGGTCTTAATCACATCCAAGTGGGTACCAATGGATTCCATTTAGACCGAAATATGACATAGGACGAAATATAATCATCCCATTATATTAAGACAAGTGTTAGGGTAATTTTATAATATTATATTTACCCTGAATTACCCGATTTACCTTTAACTATGGAAAATAAAATTTACCGTAGTTACTATTCATAGTGCCCAAAAATAAAAATTATCCAATTAACATATTTTGGACAAACTGATTCCAAATATAAAATACAGTTCTTCTAATTCAAATCACAGAAGTTGCAGGAATTATTTTAAAATTTATCTCGTTGTTAAGAAAACGAGTTTTAAAAATTAAAACATTGCAAAAGATTGAAAATGGTTTTACCTGTGAATTAAGTGTAAAATTAATGGTAATGACATACATTAAATTAAAGGGTAAAAATATATTCTATTTATTCTTTAAAAACACTAAATGTTATAATTTAACCATATAAATTATTATTATGAAAAAAGTTTTTTTTAATTAAAATATATCGTGTTTTTACTATTCATTAAAATATGAAAGTTATCTGAATAATATGAAAAAATTATCCAAAGTAAATTTTTATGTCCTGATTCCAAATTAGAATTTTATTTTTCCAAATTGAACTTATAAACATGTCAAGAAATAGATTTTAAGTGGGTGCACCATCAAAAGGTGACAAAACTGAATTTTTTTAAAAATACTTATTTTCCCCGAAAAATTTATTTTGTCCTTATACAATGTTCTAGAAAATGTGTATGATGAATAATAATGTTATAAAATTCCAAATTTAGTTAATACTATTCATAACGGCAAGTTCATAATAATATTATAATAATATATCATTGTTTAGTGAAACTCGGTATTGCGTACAAGACACGCTATCGAGGAAGGTCGTGATTGCATGTAATGCAAGCCAAGTCAGGGTTTCATGTATTGAAAGAATCATTTGTTGTTGCATATAACAAAATTCAACCATATTTCATTTATACATTGAATATATATATATATATATATATATGATCAATGTTGTGTAGAATAACTATTATCAAACAAACTTGAAATTGTGTGTAACACGATCCAAGATTAGTGTTGCATATTCTGCAAGCTAATACGGTGTTGCATATAGCGCAAGATAATCTTGTTATAGTGTAAAATAGAAGATATAAAATAAATTAAAAAAAATATATCTTATAAATTCTTGTGTTGTTATATTCTACCCCCCTTAAAATGAATTTCGCCCTCGAAATTCGTCGGGGTTATAAATGGTTTATCACATGAGAGTTTCTTTCTTATAATTCCACATCGTAAAAAGGAATACTAAAACATAATTTTAAATAGGGAAGTATGAAACATATCAGTTACCCGAATTAACTCATCACTGGGTTTCCACATAGAACATTGGGGAAAAATATGGATATAGAAGATAAATCTAACCACCAGGTTCTGATAGAGAGTGGTAGAGGACATGGATATGAAAAATCCAACAATCACAAAGACATAAATTTGTGATGATCTACGGTACCATCTGATTCATTAGATATAAGAGAACTAGGAAAACATATTTGGTTTTATAAATCATTTCCC
The DNA here is from genome assembly GCA_963277665.1 of Viscum album. Lineage (NCBI taxonomy): Eukaryota > Viridiplantae > Streptophyta > Magnoliopsida > Santalales > Viscaceae > Viscum > Viscum album. Next base: position 1,763,301,269 of record OY728121.1, on the reverse strand, counting down.
TACAGTTGAAGAATTTTTTTAAATTAAAAGGAATACTTGATTTTGGTACAATCTCACTGTTGTTCGTGCCTTGATCAATTTCTATTTCATCTCTTACAGAAATAAAGTTGAATTTGTCTTCCATGAAGTGATAACAAATCATGCGATAGAATGATATGTCATTCCATCTGTCTCAAACATAAGGTTAGCAGTAGTTATATACATAAGTCCATTTAGGGTGAGATTAATCGTATACGGTTCCAAAAATGGACTTATACTTCATCTATCATACCTCTTAATAAAATAAAACTACTTTCTACTAATCAGGGACTTCCTATAGGCCAGTGGTAGGCAATAAAGGCCTGTCACACTTCGGTTGTGTGTTTGATTCCCACTGCCTTGTCCGACGTGATGGGTTGTCACCCATTCTGCATGTTTTCCCTTTTCTTAAACTACACTATTATAACATTCCATCAATAATATAAAAAAAGTTCTAACCTTAAAAAATACTAACTTATGACCAACATAATTCATTCTAATCTTTCAGCTTTTCTAATATACTTCTGTCCAAGCTCATAGTATAAAGAAAACAATTCCCAGAAATGTCATCTACCGATCATGTGAATACCATCATTTATCCCCCATATATCATACGATATATCTTGTTGGTCACATTCCAAACATGTGAATTCCATAATCATATATTCTCTTGAAATATAAATTACCATAGAACCTTAGTGAAAAAATTATTTATATCAAAAGTTAACTCTTTCCACATACAAAAATCCCAAAAATTCTATATACTCAAACCATGATATCACATTGTCCTTACGTCAGTCATGAGCTCAATAATACTATCAAACATCTCATTATCTCTTTATCCCTTCATTATGCGCATATCATCTACCTTACAAAAATATTACAATCACTTTTCATGGTTACCGGTACCATATAATTATTGAAAACGAATACATAGATATTGCAAAATTAAATGATGCCATAAATGAGATTCCATGATACTATTTTGAAATCCCATTACCTAAACACATAATAATTACACAACATCATTTTCATACTCAAAATCAGAAAAAGTGATCACATGTGACTTCCCTTTATCCTTTTCCATATGTGGTTTCTCACGTTGATCATCATTAACCGTTTTATTAGGGCATTGATTTGAATAATTCCCCATTTCCTTACACTTGATGCATTGAAGTGTTGGTGGTGAGTTCTCGGTAGTCTTTTCTTTATTCACATCATTAGTAACCCTTTATCCATTACATCAACACTCAGCTACTCGATTACCTTCTATTCCACACTTAAAACATTTCTAGTCCCTTTGAGACAATCTCCACCATTCTTCTTTCCACACTTTTAGCATAAAGAAACATTCATCTTCTTTTCAACATTATTCTAAGATTTCTCCTTGAACTTGATCATTATTTTCGTTTGAAAACCATGAGATAGATATATTACACCAACTTCTAGTTCTACCTTGATAGCACAACACACAATGTCTTCATAGCTACTGAAGTCTCTTATAGATAATTCCCTTCAAATACTTGGTTTTAATCCACTGAAAAACTGATTAACTTTACTTTCAGGTTGGATGATAAAACCAGATTCGTACCTTGCAAGTCTTGTAAAATTGGATTCGTATATACCAACAGATTCATCATCCTTCTCCATAAGCTCAGGGAACTCCTTTTCCATCTTTGTTTGAAGAATTCAAGGTAAGTACTTACTGAAAAACAAGTTCTTGAACTCGTCCTATTCCATGGATTTAATTTCATCTTGGGGACTTGTATTCTTAAATAGAGTCCACCACTGGTCTGCTTCACCTTCTAAATGGTATGAAACTAGAATGACTTTATCATGTTCCAAATAGTGAAGAATTGAAAATATCTTTTCAATGGTACTGAATCATTGTTCAGCAACAAGTGGATCAGAAGACCCATTAAAAGAAGGTGGACCCTGCCTCATGAAGGACACCATAGAATATTGTTCCCTTCTCTGATCATTTGGAAATCCACAATGATTTATATCTTGTGGAAGAATAGCAATAAGATTTTTCACTCTATCTCTCATCACAATTGGTTGTTCAGGAGGACAATCATTGCATTGTCCATTACATTTATCAACACGTTTCCTTCGAGTTCTATACATCGTCTAAAACCCAAAAATAATAGTGTGAGAGGAAAAATCATGCTAGGAAAACAACATAATAAAGGGGGATTACCACATATATCTAACATCTTAGGTTTAATTCTAATATTGTTACCATAATTCTAGGACTATAACCTATACGTATAGTTAACCTTAGATACATCCCAAGACATACCTTAGAAATATCTCTAGGGATCTCACTAAAGTTTGTGCATCCCAGTTTCCAAAGGTTAACAAAACCATTCCTCTGATACCAACTATAGAGACACAAGGCTTGACATAAATAAACATTACATTACTTTTTCGGAATATCTAATACAAAACGAAATCATACACCAAAGGACCGTAATAGTTTAGTGTCTTTGGAAACTCAGAATATAATCTTCTAATCTTGGTGAAAGATCTTCAACATCTCCCATAAGATATTCCTTTTCTTTTCTAAAACCTTTCATTATGTCTTGGGGAAAAGAAAACATATAAAGGGTGTGCTCAAATTCTCAGTAAGGGTAATCTTGGAGAGAATAAAACAAACCATATACATTTGAACTTAAAAACATGAACATAATGTTTAAACATCAAATGCTTGAGCAATGACATAAAACATGGATTTACATAAGGAATAGATCATAATGGACCATAAATCATGATAAAATAGCCTGGGAATAAAACATGTAATTGTGAAAACCATTAAGCACATGTTATGATTTCCATAGTAGCCAAGGCATTGCTTCCAATACCAACTTAGTGGAAAAAGTACCTTACTGAACTGGGTTTGGTTGCCATTCCAGCCCTGTATTGTTGAACTAGATTTACAGGCTGTTCTAGACATGTCTATATCATGAGATATAAATCTTTACCCAATGAATTTGAGGGACATATAGGTCCCTCCCATCTCATATTGAAATTATTCATCATAACCCAAGGAATAAAATGTGATTCATAAACATCATCCCATCATAAAATTATCCTAATAAAACAAATGGATATCATTTGATCATAAGAGAAGTGAAAAAATGTAAATCAAAGAGACATTACACTTTAAACAAACACATATGAAATAATGTCATCTTAGATGGAAAATTGCTTTGATAAAACACTTTGAAATAAATTCTTGAGGAAAATATACTTTCTTATTCAAAATCATTTTCTTTTCAAAAAATGCAATGAAATTTTAAAAGAAATGGATTTTGTTGAAAATAGTCATGAAATTTTTTATATGAAACATCATTGAAATAAGTCATTATGAAACCCTAAAAATCTATTCATGCCGTATAAGTTAAAAAAACATTCTTCTCGTACTTTTTCTGGAAAAGTCAAAAAGTATATCGTATGGTAAAAAAAGAAATATTCTTTAAATACCATATAGTAAATGTAAAAAATGGGAAAAAGGGACATTAAACATACATGAAACCATTTTTAGAAAAGAGGGACATGGATGATAAATATAACCCCAGTAAATACTTACGTATAAGAAATCTCGGATAAAAAATGAGATTGAAAAATTATCCCTTACCATATGTCCGATATGATTAGTATGTATCAAAACCTCCTATATAATGATTTAAATAATGTCATTGACTTATAACAGAATCATATTCATTGTTATGATATCATATATGGTTCACTTATGACTTTATATTACCCGTTATTTTGTAAATTCATGTTAAAGTAGCGTTTTGGGTAAAATCGTTTCATTTATCATTCATGTTTTAACTTGTTATTATTCATATGATTAATTAGATCATGATTACTTACATCCAGAATGTAAAACATGACTTATATAAAATATATATTCATAATATAGATATATATAATAGATCAATAAATGGAAAGAAATACACCGTTCATGGAGACGGTAGGCCGCACGTACGCATGAACTCTATTTTCGTTTCCTTATTGAATTGAATGGAATTAAATAGATGAAATACACACACATATATATATAAATGTAGTAGCATTATTATGTAATATATTTCATGATTACTTTTTATATATACTTTATAATCATTCTAGAATTGTTAACATGGAAAATGAATCTCATCGAGTCGTGAAGACGATAATCCGTATGTACGCACGAGCAATGATATCATTCACATATTTATTGAATGGAATTGGAGTGGAATATATAATATTATAGAATCAATATGAAGTTATAATAACCATATATATTTATTCATTACACCTTTATACCCATCAAAGTAAGGTAGTGGTGGAAAATCAAATTACACCACGACGTGGAGATGGTATTCCGTACGTACGCACGCGTGGTGATTTATTTTTCTGTGGGATGGATAGAAGGTTAAATAGGGTTGTTTCATATTCAAAATAACATATCAGTATATAATTAATACTTATGTTATTACTTTATAATGAAACAACGAAATTAGAAGAAGATGAAGAAGAAAGAAACATCAACGAATCGGTAGAAGAGATTGCGTCTTCTTCAATGCACCTCCTTTAAACTTCTTCTTAGGGCACTAGTGCTGGTCTTTTGAGAAGACCAGAACCTCTATGATATAACTATAGAGGTTGAGAAGAGTAATTGGTAGGTTTTGGACGAGATTCAAGGATAAAAAGGGTGTTAAGAAAAGAGGGAAGGGTTTCCCTTTTTATATGGGAGGAGAGGGGAACCTTTGGTAAATAAGAAATATTAATTTATAATAAATTCCAACTCAAATAAAAACCTCCAAAAATGATTCAAATACAAATATTATTTGACATAGGGTTGTTATCGCATCAACCAATAAAATTTAGTCATTTTGGGAATTTATTTTAAACATTATCAACTTGATTTATCCTTATTTAATCTATTTAATTTTATTTGTGCTAATAAGACTCTGATTTTTAAATTGTTATAAAAAATTACTTATGTGTTTTTAATTTTCCATAAATGGATAATTTATGAAAATTTAGACCATATTAATTTCAATTTATAATTTTTAAATATTTTTGTGATTTTTAAACAAATTCATAATATGTTATTTTTATAAAATATCTATAGTGTCAATTTTGACAATATTCATTTATTTTAATTTAAATAAAATCCACACCGAGGATATATTCTAACCAAAATATTAAATATATTTATCACATGTCATATTGTTCTATAATTTTCATGGAGAACATTAAATAGTTCATATAATATTTACTTTAATATTTTTAAAACAATTTATTTGGTATATCTCTTAATAAGGTGATTAGTAAAACATTTTGGCATAATTATTTAATATACTTATTTGTTGCATAAAAATTAGAAATAAAATCCTATGATGAAGATAAATCTCATATATTGTATAATAATACTTTTACTCGAATATATCATCTTAAAATCTCAATATATAAATTGTTATATTTATTAAATTATGAAGGTGACAACTTTGGAATCATTTAAAATAAAATAATTTAAGTATCATAATCATCCTTATAAGGATCTAAATGGTCACCAATTCTGCCATTGGATGATTAGGGTTTACATATATACTACCAATAAGTCTTGGTCAGGTTTTCAGGGCTTTTGATGTGTATTATTATTTCAATAAAAACTATATTATTATTTTTTCACTAAATAAATATTTATGCATCATTAATGTATAAGCTAATAAGGTAAATAAATAAATATAAAAAATTAAAAATAAATTAACATGATAAAAAACATTTTATCTTTCAAATGAGTATTTATATCCAAATTTATATTCAGCATAACCTTATATTAAAAATAGTTTAATTATTAATGTTTGAGTGAGACATATTTCACTTTCATTTAAATAAAATAAATTAAAGGACTTAATCACATCCAAGTGGGTTCCAATGAATTAAATTGTGACCAAAATATGCCATAGAACGAAATATATTCATCCAATTATATTAAGACAAGTATTAGGATTATTTTATAATATTATATTTACCCTCAATTACCTGATTTACCTTTAACGATGATAAATAAAATTTACCGTAGTTACTATTCATAGTTCCCAAAAATAAAAAGTAGCCTATTAAAATAATTTGTATATACTAATTCCAAATATGAAATCCATTTTTCCTAATTCAAATCACATATGTTTCAGAAATTAATTTAATATTAATCCCGTTGTAAAAAAAACGAGTTTTAAAAGTTAAAATATTGCAAAAGATTGAAATTTTTTTACCTGTGAATTCAATATAAAATTAATGGTAATGACATAAATTATCTTAAATAGTAAAAATTAATTCCATTAATTCTTTGAAACCATTAAATATTATAATTTAACCATATAAATTATTATGATGAAAAAAGTTGTTTTAAATTAAAATATATCGTGTTTTTACTATTCATTAATATACGAAAGATATCATAATAATATGAATAATTAATCCAAATTAAATTTTTATATACTAATTCTAAAAAAGAATTTTATTTTTTCACATTGAACTTATAAACATGTCAAAAACTAGATTTAAATTGGGGGTTCCATCAAAAGGCGGAAAAACTGCATTTTTTTTAAAATACATATTTTACCAGAAAAATTTATTTTGTTCTTATACCATGTTCTATAAAATGTTTAAGATGATTAATAATGTTATAAAATTCTAAATTTAGTTAATATAATTCATAACGGCTAGTTCATAATAATATTATAATAATATATCGTTGTTTAGTGAAACCTGGTATTGCGTACAACACGCGCTATCAAAGAAGGTTGTGATTGCGTGTAATGAAAGACAAGTCAGGGTTGCGCATAGTGCAAGACTCCATTGTTGTTTCATATAAAAAAATCCAACCATATTTCATTTCTACATTGAATATATATATATATACTCAATGTTGCGTAGAATAACTACTATCAAACAAACTTGAAATTGTGTGTAACACGATCCATGATTAGTGTTGCATATACTGAAAGCTAATATTGTGTTGTGTATAGTGGAAGATAATATTGGTGAAGCGTATAATTGAAGATATGAAATAAATTAAAAAGAATATATCTTATAAAATCTTGTGTTGTAACACATTCCATAAGTAGAGTTTTACTATAATAATATCAATCACTCTAATATTTAAATGGAACCCTTAGTGGTCTAATTTTTGAGACCGTTATGGTCACCCATGTGTGGGTATGAAGCTGATAATATCTCTATATTTTGGATATATATGTTGTATGTTTTGAAAAAAATATTCATGTGATCTATGAGAATTTGGAGACAACCTTGAGCAAGAAGTAATTTTTTTAAATCAATGTCATAGTCCCCAGATGACCATGTAAGAAGACCATGTTTTCCTTAGAGTCTCCCCAAAATAAGGTTTTAGGAATTTAACCAAAGGGAAACCTATCCATAATGGTCATCAGGATAATCAAGATCCTATTGAAGGATGGTCATGTCGTGACTATACTATCCCAGACTATTAAATTGCTTGTTTGAGAGTTAGAGGTTTTCAGGTGATGTTTTGGATATTTTTGGAGGAATATGGAGGTTCAATAGAACCACTTTAGTTTGTAAAGGCCATATGAGTATATTACATGATGAGAAATTTGGTTTCACAACTTATCCATGGCTAGTTCATGACATGTAGTTTTTCAGGATTTAATTATAAAAAGGGGAATTTTTTTTTGGCTGAACCTGGAATCCCCGAGTTACTCAACATGAAAAGATGATATATGTAATGTAATATATTGATTTTGTATATATGTTATATGTTTCATCCACTCAGGTAACATCAAAGCACTACATCCACTGGATTTTAATTTTTTCCAATCATCTGGCGAATTACACTTTCATTATTCAGATACTCCCTTAGACCAGGATTTGTCCTTAGGCTCTTATATTCAATCGGAAGGGACTTCTCCTCTCGTTGTAACTGGTTTCCTTTCATTATTCATTTGAGTTTTATATTGTGGGATATTTTTTTTGGGTGGTGAGTTTGTGATTTTTTATGGACCTTGGTTATGGTATAGGTTGAACCTTGTTTTCTCATGGTGCAATTGTGGGATATGGGTGCTCTTCTTATCCATGCAGTGTTCAGCGAGATGGAAAATCTTATTTGAAATAGGGTTTCCCATGTTTCTATTTATTATGTATCATGTGGGAGGGGTTCACTTTTTTTCCTTTGGTTTAATGTTGTGATAGATTAATTATAGATAAATAATTACATGAATTGAAATTAAAGTGTAAAGGGATTTTTTTTCATGATTTTATTATTGTGATATTTTTTTGATATCATGGAAAATAATAGTGTGATTTCCATATAAATATTAGGGCCATTAGTGGATTTGTTTGGGCTAGATATATGTGATGTGATTTCTAATTTTCAATTTATTTTTTTGATATAACCCTAAAAAGGAAATTTGATAACAACTTATATTCAGTTAAAAAAGTGGTTTCACTAGGATTGTGATTTGTGGGGTAACATCTATAAATTATAGTGGAACACAATAAAATCCCCAATGTAAATATGTTATGAAATTTTGATGTGTTCTATTGGGTGGATGTTCTTTTGTGATAGTGATGTGTGGTTGTAATGGGTTTTGAATTAAAATGTGGTTGATAAAACAAGCTTCTCGGGAGGAGGAGATATTTTTGGGATAGGCTGGTTACATGTGATATATGGATTCTCTACTGGATGCCTGAGTAGTGGTATAATAAATAGATTTTTAAAAATGTATGAAATTACATTGGTTGTATTGGGTAATGGAATGGAAATTTTTAATGACTGTTTAAATAGTGGGTTGGGTTTTTATATTTTGATGATAATACATTATTAAATGAATGAGATAATTAAATGTAATTGGTTGGAGATGAAAAGTGGGGATTGTGGATTACTGATTAGTTTTATTCATTTAGAGGTAGTTTTATTTGTGATTTTTTTTGATATAGTTGTTTTTATTGTCAAACCTTATGTTGGTGTTGAGTTTTTCAAACCACATATATATATATGTATCTTCCTTATGATTTTAATTCACACCACACAAATTTTTAAAGCTATGTGATGAACACACACACAATCACTTGAGGGTGTGTCTATTCTAACATCTGGGTGGGGTAATAGATGTAAAGACCCCAAGGCTTCCCTACCCCCTCTTCCATGTGATGATGGACCAAGAATCTTCCGTAATGATTTGATGTGGTAACATGGGTGTATTTGGGATGAGTTCTGGTGTGGGGTACCATGTTTCTTCCAGATGAGTTCTGATGCGGTGTCCCACGTTTCTTTCGGAAGAGTTGATATGTAATGTAATGTGATGCGACGTGCTTTGGTGTGTGGATTAGTTGTGTGTTGGCAGGATGTGATGTTGTTTGTGACCTAGGTTTGTGCTGGAGGGATGTGATGTGATATATTCGAAGAGGTGGGATCCCAAGAATGTCTATAAATTGGGTGTGAGAGTGGATAATCAGTGGGAATGTTTTTTTGGGAACCCTATTACAAATTTGATTTAATTTATTTTATATTAATTGGAATGTATTATTTGGTCTGAATGCCTTGGTGAGGTTTTAATGGTTATTATACCGTTATAGGTTCTAGTTGGTTCTGTTATTTTCTTGCATGCATATTAGTATTATTGCCTCACATATGCATGAGAGACTTTTGTTTTCCTACTGGGAATATTTTTATACTCACCCTACATCTATAAAACTATTTTTAGACTTCAATGGGGATTTTGGGGATGAAGTTGGGAATTTATAGCTCAGACCATAGGAAAGTTAATGTTTCACTACATTATTTAATTTTGGGTATTTAGATTGAATTGTTTTTACTGTATATTTTCAATTTCCATACACATAGTGGGATTACATTGGGTTATTTAAATTATGTAATGGTATTTCTTTTAGTTGATTCATTTTATATTTAGGACATACATACAAATAGAGGATAGTGCATCCTATATTGTGGGATCCGTATAGCATAAGTGCCAGTCGCTGACCCAGGTCTTACTCTAGGCAGAAATTAGGGGTTATTATCTCCTTTTACTTAGAGCCATCCCAGGGGGAGACTTTTTATGAAGGGGTTCCTGAAATTGTGATATCATATGTTATAGTTCATATATAGGGAGGATTTTACAGTTGGTAATAGTGACGAATACAAGGGTTTGTATGGAAACATTGTCTGTTGATATTGGTGCATGAAATTGTCTAGGTAGACCAGCTAAGACATTGGATTTTAGATCCCCACATGATATAGTCAAGAAAATGATCTAACTAAACATCCAAGTGATATGAGGATACTTGTAGGGTAGATACCAAGGTGGGGTTCATGAACCATAATGACTTGTTCTCCTTTTTTGAATTGGGTTTATTTATTAAAGTTGAAATGTGAATAAAAAATAATTAAATGAGTAAAAAATAATATGATAGGAAAATCCATTCTATTAGGCTTAGATAATCCTTGTTTTTATTATATAAATGTCTCCGGGTTATCATTCATGAATAGCTCATGTAGTGGAGGATCATAAGGATGACTCAGTTGATCGATGGAGGGGTGATTCGTCTAAGAGAAATGATCTTTAGAAGAGGGTGTTATAGTATTTTTAGTGGTAAGATATGGTAAAAAGAACGTGATCATTTATGATATGGATTTAGAGAGATGTATAGTGGATATGGAGATCAATTTTAGTTTGATCAAATCCTTAATCGAGAATAGGGTCCCTTTATAATTTAGTCAGATATGAGTAGATGTGCGCTAGAGATTAAAATTATACATTTGTGGTCGGGGGGTGGTATTTGTTTCACTGGATAAATTTTAGATGTAGTTCTAGGAGGACATAATTTCATTTTTCATGATGGTGGTAAATAGGAAATATCATATTTCCCTTTAGAAGAAGAGAATGTCAATGTAGGATTTTGGAAACAATAAAAATGTCATTCTACATTTTTCCTATATAGTTTTCTATATGTGGAGGCTCATTTGAGGCATATTAAGGAGGTACTAGGAACATATATAAAGTACATGGTTACTCCTTTTACATTTCCAATGTACATAGAAGTTCAAAAGAGGGTAGAGGAGATTTATTGATTCACTCCTAAGGAGGTTTATTGTGTGAACCTAACAAGAACGTTTCCTATAGGGGAATATTTTCCTATGAAATGTATCAGGTTCTATGTATAAGGACCCCAACTTAAACCTTACTTAATCTTGAGTTATTACAAGATTACACATTGAGGATCTTTTCGGGTTTAGAGTTTTAGAGAATTAGATCATAAAACTTGCATTACATTCAACATATAAACAAAGTGGTTACATAAAGATAGTATTCTTCATTCCCATCAATGGAAACATATTTAAAATAAACATGGATTCTTTCTTGACACTTCCTTGACATTATCATCATATAATGTACCTTTCCCTTGACCTGTGAAAAACATTTTAAAAAACATGGGATGAGCATAAAAAGATCAGTAATGGATATAAAAATATAGAAAGGAGACATGGGTACATATATACATAAGGATGAGATCATACTTTACACATAAAACATAAGCACTTTAACATACCTCATCAAATCATGAATAAATCATAGAAATCGTTAGACATAATGGTAACTTGAGGCATTCATAACATTCTTACGTAGGGTGTAACCCTCTTGGTTACATTTGGAATACCCATCAAAGTATATTCCCTAAATCTCTTCGGAGAAACCTTAACGTTTCACTCCTTCACATTACCCAATGCATTGGAGAGCTATATCAGGCTCACCCGCCCTTAGTTTGTCACGGAACCACACGTCTTCATAATAATGCCCAAGAACTTCAATATAATCGTATCACATAAAACGTGCATAAAGGAAACATAAAATTTCCACCTTTCAATCAAAAGATATCAATACAACACATTGATATAAAAATAGTAAGAATACCATTTTCAATACCAAAATTAAAGAAAATTAAAACATGGTATTTATTTTTCTTTTAAAAAGAAGGCATGGCTTGTAGAGGAAGCCGAAACTCAAATAACGGTCACAGCGGCGGAGAAGTAGTTGTCACCGCATACGTACGACAAAAACATTCCCTTTTTTCGTTTAGTAAACGCTTCGTATAAAAAATATTCCTTTTTAATAAACATAAAAGTCAAAGGGGTTTATACACCGTATAAAAGAAAGTTGTTTATAAAATAAAATATGCCTCAATGAAAGGAGATTGAGACGAAGTCCCCTACCTCGGGTCCGACTTGACTCAGTCATTCTTTAATCTCCTGAATAATAAACTTGAGATAATCTCTACTTGCTTAAGAACCTTTTTCAAGTTCATTATTCCTTTTATACCATGTTATGAACATCATGTAATCATTTAAGTTAATAATGTTCATTTTGTCGGTATTTGGTTCTTAAGTCAAAAATAGACTTCTTACACTTACATGTTGTTAATTTCATCAAAGGTCCGTTATATCCAGAATGTTATTCATGGTATAGATATCATATATTTCATATATATCCAGTACATTCATGAATTTATAATATTACATAATCATTTAGAGGTAAGAAATGAAATGCACCGTTCATGGAGACGGTAAGCCGTACGTACGCATGAACGCTACTTTCATTTCTATTTCGTATTTTATAGAATGGAATCATAATGATATAAAGGTATATTATTATTCCAGTATAATATCATATATAATATCATAGTTCCATCCTTTATACGTCCCACATATGGTATTTAACGAATCAAATCACTTTGAGGGGGCGGTAGTCCGCACTTCCTTAAATGAAGATATCGCGTTCACCCATAATAGAAACCATAAATGTATGACCAAAAATGAAAAATACAGAAGCTTAAGGAAAGAATAAACATATTATATATCATATATAAAAATAGTGACATCATAATGGCCACCTTTGAAGGTGTTAAATGAGTATTGAACAATCATCGCTTCGGGAGGCAGAATTTTGCAATCCACGGAAACCGTTTGTTCTTTAACCATTTGATGTAGTTGTGTGAGAGTGTAGCTCGAATAAATATTATAACAACATCCTAATATATTGAATATACTTGTGTTGTTACAAAAGAAGTAAATAAAAAGATTTTAGGGGGTTGGAGAAGCGAAATAAAACAAATGAACATGAGAGAATGAATTACCTTTAAAAGTGTAACTCCTTTTGATTTGAGCATAAAGGCTTCCTTTGAAAGGATTCTGTCCAAAGGGAATCCACTAGGATGAGGAGAGGGATGTGGAGAGACAAAATGGGCAGGGGTTTGCCGAGCCAAAAGCTTTGGGAGTGTGGGTAAGGAGGTAGATGTGGGGGCCTTTTATAAGAGGAGAGGAGGGGCACTCTTGGAAAGTAACGATAAGTTACTTTATTTTAAAATGATTTTCGGATTCAAAAGGTCCCAAATTGATATAATTCTAGGATAAGGTGATAAGGCTTCTAAATCCACTCATCCAATTGGTTTTTTCCATGTGTAGGTTTTAGATTTTACATTATCTTTCCATTTTATTTAAATCGTTAAATAATGAGGTCATCGCCGCATCATCATGATGTCATTAATAATTTAATTTATTTCAAGTCTAAAAAAAATACTATGATGTAGGAAATATTTTTATCTTTCCAATGACTACATATAATCAAAAATATGATCTTTATAACCCCATGTAAAAATTGTTTTCGTAAAACATATTATGTTTGTGTCATTTTTACTTTTACATTAAATAAAAAGTTATTTATGTCATTTCCCAACCAAAGTGGATCCATGGGGTCCCCTAGTTGACCCATGGCTTGTCTTGGTCAGCCATGACACAACCAATGATGGTAGGACATGTGTCAATATCATCTAATTTTATTAATGAATTATTTTTACCTTAAACTACACTAATTACCACTAATCGCGATTAAAAACTTAATAAGTTTTATTCACCAAAAAATTATTTTAATCTCATTGAACCACATTTTACTTCTTAATGACAACCATGTATGTCATATTTTTGAAATTCAAAACACAATGATGGAAAAATTTCATTTAAATGGAGAAATCAGTTTTTATAAGTACCACTTAGTGGTTTCACTATTCATCAAAATTTGAAATTTTTCTGAAAATTACCAAAAATTCACCCTAAGCTATATTTGATGTTCTGAATACAAAAATGAAGTCTATTTTTCAAAATTCAAAACATATAAGTCACATTAATTAATTTAATAATTAATTCCCGTTGTCATGAAAAATAGTGTGTTTTTATGAAACAATATGTATCAAAAGATTGACACTAGTTTAAGTCCAATTTCAAATTGAAATTGATTCCAATGACCACCATTGGATAAAATGGTAAAAATATATTCTAATTCCACTTCAAAACCAATTCAAAATATAATCTAATCATATAAATAAATTAGATTTAAAAGCAGTTCTGATGTAAAATGCAGTATTTTTCACAATTCATTAAAAAATGAACATTGTCTGAAAAATACCAAAAATTAACACAAAGTAAACTATGATGTCCCAATAATAAATAATAATTTAATTTTGACAAAAATAGCTTATAAAATTGTCAAAAGATAGATTTAAAAAGGGTTTTCCATCAAAAGGGAGTAAAACAATCTTTTAAGAATATTAGTGTATTCCATGCATAAGATTGTATTTATTTTCATTTTAAGCCTCTAAAACACTATATTAATCATTAATAGACATAGATAAAAATATCTATTATTCATTACTTACTTGGGATGTTACATCCTTCCCCCCTTTAGAAAATTGCGTCCCTGCAATTTATTTACTTATCAAATAAATGTGGGTACTTATCCCTCATTGCATTTTCAGATTCCCATGTTGCCTCTTACATCATGTGGTTTTTCCACAAAACCTTTACCTGGTGAATCTCCTTATTCCGTAACACGTGCTCCCTGTGGTCATGAATCTGGACCTGTTGTTCCTCATAAGATAGGTTTTTCTTCCAGCTGAACTACCTCTGGACTCAAAACATGAGATGGATCTGGCATATACATTCTCAACATCGAAACGTGAAAAACATTGTGTACCTGAGATAAACTTAGAGGTAAAGCCACCCGGTATGCAACTGATCCAACTCTCTCCAGAATTTCATATGGTCCAATAAACCTTGGACTTAGATTTCCTTTCTTACCAAATCTCATCACACTTTTCCAAGGAGAAACCTTGAGAAAAACATGTTCACCTACCTCGAAAGATAGATCCTTCCTCCGGTTATCCACATAACTCTTTTGCCTGCTCTGAGATGTTCTCATGTGCTTCTGAATTAGCTGAACTTTTTCTGCCATCTCTTCTACCAATTCTGGTCCAATCAACTTCCTTTCACCCACTTCATCCTAGAAAGCTGGAGTTCGACACTGCTTCCCATATAATGCCTGAAATGGTGCCATCTATATACTGGAATAAAAACTGTTATTATATGAAAATTCAACCAAAGAACGATGTTGGTCCCAACTTCCCTGATAATCCATAGAACAAGCTCGTATCATATCCTCCAATGTCTGAATTGTTCGTTCTGACTTCCCATCTGATTGAGGATGAAAAGTTGTACTAAAATTTAATTCAGTACCCAACGACTTCTGAAGGCCTTTCCAAAAGTTAGAAGTGAACCTGGGATCACGATCAGAAACAATGAAGAGGGGAACTCCATGTAACCTGAATATCTCTTTAAGATAAAAACGGGAAAGTTGATCTAGGGGAAAAGTATCTCGTATAGCAAGGAAATGAGCAGATTTAGTAAAGCGATCAACAATAACCCCGATTGCATTATTACCTTTAGATGTCTTCAGTAATCCCACAACAAAGTTTATGGATATATTCTCCCATTTCCACTTTGGCACTGGTAAAGGCTAAGGCATACCTTTCGATAACTTCCGCTCTGCTTTAACCTGCTGACATGTCAAACACTTCACAGTAAAATCAACAATATCTCTTTTCATTCCATCCCACCAGTAATACTCCCGCAGATCTCTATACATCATAGTACTGCCAGGATGAACTGAAAACAGAGAACTATAAGCTTCACATAACAACTCTCTCTTCAACTGTGGATCACAAGGCACCCAAAATCTCTTCCCAAATATCAAAACGCAATCATTATCAATGTTGAATTCAGGCAACTTACCTTTTTGAACCAGCTCTACCTTTTTTTGCAACTCATTGTCTTGCTTCTGTGCTTGCTTGATTCTATCTGATAGAGATGATCTCACTGATACCTAAAACAAAACAGAAGAACTTCCTGCACCAACAACTTCTATGCCAATGTTCATCAAATCCTTAACCAAATGATCATGTTCTAAACGCAACATTGCTAAAGAAATATTACTTTTTCGACTCAAAGCATCAGCCACTTTATTTGCTTTTTCCAGATGGTAACGAATTGTAAAATCAGAATCCTTGATTAATTCTAGCCATCTCCTTTGTCTCATGTTCAATTCTTTCTGATTTAATATATACATTAAACTTTTGTGATCTGTATATATTTCACACTTTACTCCATACAAATGATGCCTCCAAATTTTTAAAGCAAAAACAATATCAGCTAATTCCAAATCATGTGTAGGGTAATTTACCTCATGAGTTTTCAACTGCCGTGAAGCATAAGCAATTACCTAATCATTCTGCATTAGGACACAACCAAGTCCATTCAATGAAGCATCACTGTATATAACAAACTCACCATTCCTGGAAGGTAGTGCCAAAACTGGAGCATTCACAAATCTTATTTTTAACTCCAGATACTACTTAATTCGATGGCCCAACATCTGCTTTTGTAGTTGCAAAGGATTTCACAACCCCTTTCTTCTTGTAGTCTAACTGCATCCCATCACTCAAGCTCTTTGTCGAACACTCATTTGCATAGTGACTCATCTCATTTCACTTATAACATTTAACTAACTGTAAATCAAATTTGGTCTTACCATCACCTTGATCTTTTTCAGTGCAATCACGAGCCTTATGTCCCATCTTACCACATCGGTATCACTATATATAATTCAGAAGACATTCCCCAGCATGCCTTTAGCCACATTTATCACAAACTGGAAACTTAGTTTTCTTACCATCAGACTTTTTTGAATAATTCTTACCTTTCTCCTGCCACCTCGTTCTCTTCTTCTGTTGGTTGTTATAGAACACTTGATCATCGGAAAACTCCATTTCCACCTTCTCAGCACATCGAACAAGCTTTTCATAACTTTTATACTCACGAGAAGCTAATTCCCTTCGATATTTTTTCTTTATTCCTGAGTAAAAACGATTGATTTTACTATCAAGGTCTCAGATAAAATTTGGAGAATAACTTTCCAAACGAGTGAACCTTTCTTCATAGGTAGCCACTGAGTCTTCCTCTTTCCTCAATTCCAATAATTTATTTTCCATCCTAAGTCGAAAATCCTTAGGAAAATACTTCTCAAGAAACATACCTTTGAATTCATCCCAGTCGAGAGCATCAATCTCATCAGCGTCCCTGATATTTTTAACCATAGACCACCACTGATCTGCTTCACCCTCCAAACGGTAAATAGAACGACTAACCTTTTGATTGTTTGAACACCCCATGACATCAAAAAATATTCTCCAGTGCTTTAATCCACCCTTCAGCTAGCACAGGGTCAGATGATCCTCTGAATGATGTGGGATGTTGCCTCATGAAATGTTCCACCACTGACATGTTCCTCAGTGGTTGATCTGGCTGATCTCGTGTATAGATACCACCACCATTTATAGCCTGAGTCAACTGCGCCATTACTGCAACAAACTGTTCAGTTCCAATTCCGACCATCTCAGGATGCTGATTCGGAAGGTTATTTCCTTCTGTATGCCTTCCTAGGACTGCTTCCCTGTTTCCTCTGCGGAAAACCATTCTGAACAATCATGTCGTAGATGAAGCAACATGGTAATCTTTAAATGCTATATCATTTCAATTTGACCATATAAAAAAACTTTTTGATAATCATTTCATAGAATTATAACTCCTAAAGATATCTAAACCGACCTTTGATACCAACTATAAGGCCCCAGCCTTAAACCTTACATAATCTTGAGTTATTACAAGATTACACAATGAGGATATTTTCGGGTTTAGAGTTTTAGAGAATTTGATCATAAAACTTGCATTACATTCCACATATAAACAATGTGGTTACATAAATATCGTATTCTTCATTCCCATCAATAGAAACATATTTAATATAAACATGGATTATTTCTTGACACTTCCATGACATTATCATCATATCATGTACCTTTCCCTTGACCTATGAAAAACATTTCAAAAAACATGGGATGTGCATAAAAAGTTCAGTAAGGGATATAAAAATATTTAAAGGAAACATGGGTACATATATACATAAGGATGAGATCATACATTACCCATAAAACATAAGCACATTAACATACCCCATCAAATCATGAATAAATCATAGAAATCATAAGACATAAAGGTAATTGAGGCATTCATAACATTCTTACGTAGGGAGTAACCCTCTTGGTTACGTTTGGAATACCCATCACAGTATATTCCCTAAATCTCTTCGGAGAAACCGTAAAGTTTCACTCCTCCGAGTTACCCAATGCATTGGAGAGCTATATCGGGCTCACCCGCCCTTAGTTTATCACGGAACCACCCGTCTTCATAATAATGCCCAAGAACCTCAACATAATCGTATCACATAAAACATGCATAAAGGAAACATAACATTTCCACCATTCAATCAAAAGATATCAATACAATACATTGATATAAAAACATTATGAAAACCATATTCAATACCAAAATAAAAGAGAATTAAAACATGGTATTTATTTTTCTTTTAAAAAGAAAGCATGGCTTGTAGAGGAAGCCGAAACTCAAATAACGGTCACGGCGGCGGAGAAGTCGTTGTCACGACATACGTACGACAAAAACATTCCCTTTTGTCATTTAGTAAACTCTTCGTATAAAAAAGATTCATTTTGAATAAACGTAAAAGTCAAAGGGGTTTATACACCGTATAAAAGAAAGTTGTGTATAAAATAAAATATGCCTCAATGAAAGGAGATTGAGACGAAGTCCCATACCTCGGGTCCGACTTGACTCGGTCGTTCTTTAATCTCCTAAATAATAAACATGGGTTAATCTCTACTTTCTTAAGAACCCTTTTCAAGTTCATTATTCCTTTTATACCATGTTATGAACATCATGTAATGATTTAAGTTAATAATGTTCATTTTGTCGGTATTTGGTTCTTAAGTAAAAAATAGACTTCTTACACTTACATGTTGTTTATTTCTCAAAGGTTCGTTATATCTAGAATGGTATTCATGATATAGATATCATATATGTCATATATATCCAGTACATGCATGTATTTATAATATTACATATTCATTTAGAGGTAAGAAATGAAATGCACCGTTCATGGAGACGGTAAGCCGTACGTATGCATGAACGCTAATTTCATTTCAATTTCCTATTTTATAGAATGGAATCATAATGATAAAAAGTTATATTATAATTCCAGTATAATATCATATATAATATCATAGTTCCATCATTTATACGTCCCACATATGGTATTTAATGAATCAAATCACTTTGAGGGGGCGGTAGTCCGCATTTCCTTAAATGAAGATATCGCGTTCACCAATAATGGAAACCATAAAGGTATGACCAAAAATGAAAAATACAGAATCTTGAGGAAAGAATAAACATATTATATATCATATATAAAAATACTGACATCATAATGGCCACCTTTGAAGGTGTTAAATGGGTATTGAACAATCATCGCTTTGGGAGGCAGAATTTCGCCATACACAGAAACCGTTTGTTCTTTAACCATTTTATGTAGTTGTGTGAGAGTGTAGCTCAAATAAATCTTATAACAATATCCTAGTATATTGAAGATACTGGTGTTGTTACAAAAGAAGTAAATAAAAAGAGTTTATGGGGTTGGAGAAGCAAAATAAAACAAATGAACATGAGAGAATGAATTACCTTTAAAAGTGTAACTCCTTTTGATTTGAGCCTAAAGGATTCCATTGAAAGGATTCTGCCCAAAGGGAATCCTCTAGGATGAGGAGAGGGATGTGTAGAGACAAAATGGGCAGGGGTTGGCCGAGCCAAAGGCTTTGGGAGTGTGGGTAAGGAGGTAGAGTTGGGGGCCTTTTATAAGAGGAGAGGAGGGGCACTCTTGGAAAGTAAAGATAAGTTACATTATTTTAAAATGATTTTCGGATTCAAAAGGTCCCACATTGATATAATTTGAGGATAAGGTGATAAGGCTTCGAAATACACTCATCCAATTGGTTTTGGCCATGTGTAGGTTTTAGATTTTACATTATCATTCCATTTTATTTAAATCATTAAATAATGAGGTCATCGCTGCATCATCATGATGTCATAAATAATTTAATTTATTTAAAGTTTAAAAAAATTAATATGATGTAGGAAATCTTTTTAGCTTTCCAATGACTACTTATAATCAAAAATCTGATCTTTATAACCCCATGTAATTTTTTTTTTCGTAAAACATATTATGTTTGTGTCATTTTTACTTTTACATTAAATAAAAAGTTATTTATGTCATTTCCCAACCAAAGTGGATCCATGGGGTCCCCAAGTTGACCCATGGCTTGTCTTGGTCGGCCATGACACAACCAATGAGGGTATGACATGTTTCAAGCTCATCTCATTTTATTAAAGCATTATTTTTACCGTAAACTACAGTAATTACCACTAATCGTGATTCAAAACTTAATAAGTTACTATTCACCAAAAAATTAATTTAATCTCATTGAACCGCATTTTACTTCTTGATGAAAACCATGTATGTAGGATTTTTGAAATTCAAAACACAATGATGGAAAATTTTCATTTAAACGGAAAAATCATTTTTTATAAGTACCACTTAGTGGTTTGACTATTCATCAAAATTTGAAGTTTTTCAGAAAATTACCAAAAATTCACCCTAAGCTATATTTGATATTCTGAATTCAAAAATGAAGTCTATTTTACAAAATTCAAAACATATAAGTCACATTAATTTATTTAATAACTAATTCCCTTTGTCATGACAAATAGCGTGTTTTTATGGAACAATAAGTATCAAAAGATTGACACTAGTTTAAGTCCATTTTCAAAGTGAAATTGATTCCAATGACCACCATTGGATAAAATGGTAAAAATATATTCTAATTCCACTTCAAAACCAATTCAAAAGATATTCTAATCATATAATTAAATTAGATTAAAAAGCAGTTTTGATGTAAAATGCAGTATTTTTCACTATTCATTAAAAAATGAACATTGTCTGAAAAATACCAAAAATTCACACAAAGTAAATTTTGATGTCCCAATAATAAATAATAATTTTATTTTGACAAACATAGCTTATAAAATTGTCAAAAGATAGATTTAAAAAGGGGTTTCCATCAAAAGGCAGTAAAACAATCTTTTAAGAATAGTAGTGTATTCAATGAATAAGATTGTATTTATTTTCATTTTAAGCCTCTAAAACACTATCTTAATCATTAATAGACATAGATAACAATATCTATTATTCATTATTTACTTGGGATGTTACATCCTTCCCCCATTTAGAAAATTGCGTCCCCGCAATTTATTTACTTATCAAATAAATGGGGCTACTTATCCCTTATTGCATTTTCAGATTCCCATGATGCCTCTTCCATCATGTGGTTTTTCCAAAAAACCTTTACCTGGTAAATCTCCTTTTTCCGTAACACTTTCTCCCTGTGGTCAAGAATCTGGACCGGTTGTTCCTCATAAGATGGGTTCTCTTCCAGCTGAACTACCTCTGGACTCAAAACCTGAGATGGATCTGGCATATACTTTCTCAACATCGAAACGTGAAAAACTTTGTGTACCTGAGATAAACTCAGAGGTAAAGCCACCCGGTATGCAAATAATCCAACTCTCTCCAGAATTTCATGTGGTCCAATAATCCTTGGACTCAGCTTTCCTTTCTTACCATATCTCATCACACTTTTCCAAGGAGAAACCGTGAGAAAAACATGATCACCTACCTCGAAAGATAGATCCTTCCTCCGGTTATCTGCATAACTCTTCTTCCTACTCTGAGCTATTCTCATGTGCTTCTGAATCAGCTGGACTTTTTCTGCCATCTCTTCTTCCAATTCTGGTCCCATCAACTTCCTTTCACCCACTTCATCCCAGAAAGATGGAGTTCAACATCGCTTCCCATATAATGCCTGAAATGGTGCCTTCTGTATACTGGAATGAAAATTGTTATTATATGAAAATTCAACCAAAGAAAGATGTTGGTCCCAACTTCCTGGATAATCCATAGAACATGCTCGTAGCATATCCTCCAATGTCTGATTTGTTCGTTCTGACTTCCCATCTGATTGAGGATGAAAAGCTGTACTAAAATTTAATTCAGTACCCAACGACTTCTGAAGGCCTTTCCAAAAGTTATAAGTGAACCTGGGATCACGATCAGATACAATGGAGAGGGGAACTCCATCAACCTGACTATCTCTTTAAGATACAAACGGGAAAGTTGATCTAGGGAAAAGTATCTCGTATAGGAAGGAAATGAGCAGATTTAGTCAAGTGATCAACAATAACCCAGATTGGATTTTTACCTCGAGATGTCTTCGGTAATCCCACAACAAAGTCCATGGATATATTCTCCCATTTCCACTCTGGCACTGGTAAAGGCTGAAGAATCCCTTTCGGTAACTATCACTCTGCTATAACCTGCTGACATGTCAAACACTTCACAGTAAAATCAGTAATATCTCTTTTCATTCCATCCCACCAGTAATACTCCCGCATATCTCTATACATCTTAGTACTGCCAGGATGAACTAAAAATGGAGAACTATGAGCTTCACATAACAACTCTCTCTTAAAACTGTGAATCACAAGGCACACACAATCTCTTCCCAAATCTCAATACGCAATCATTATCAATGTTGAATTTAGGCAACTTACCTTTCTGAACCAGCTCTACCTTTTTCTGCAACTCACTGTCTTGCTTTTGTGCTTGCTTGATTCTATCTGATAGAGATGATCTCACTGATACCTGAAACAAAACAAAAGAACTTCCTGCACCAACAAATTCTATTCCAAAGTTCATCAAACCGATAACCAAAGGATCATGTTCCAAATGCAACATTACTAAAGAAGCATTACTTTTTCAACTCAAAGCATCAGCCACTTTATTTGATTTTCTCGGATGGTAATGAATTGTACAATCATAATCCTTGATTAATTCTAGGCATCTCCTTTGTATCATGTTCAATTTTTCTGAGTGAATATATACTTTAAACTTTTGTGATCTGTATATATTTCAAGCTTTACTCCATACAAATGATGCCTCCAAATTTTTAAAGCAAAAACAACAGCAGCTAATTCCAAATCATGTTTAGGGTAATTTACCTCATGAGTTTTCAACTGTCGTGAAGCATAAGCAATTACCTGATCATTCTGCATTAGAACGCAACCAAGTCCTTTCAATGAAGCATCACTGTATATAACAAACTCACCATTCCTTGAAGGTAGTTCCAAAACTGGAGCATTCACCAATCTTCTTTTTAACTCCTGATACTATTTAATTCGATGGCCCAACATCTGCTGTAGTAGTTGCAAAGGATTTCACAACCCCTTTCTACTTGTAGTCTAACTGCATCCCATCACTCAAGCTCTTTGTCGGTCACTCGTTTGCATAGTAATTCATCTCATTGCACTTATAACATTTCAATAACTGTAAATCAAATTTGGTCTTACCTTCACCTTGATATTTTTCATTACAATCACGAGCCTTATGTCCCATATTATCACATCGGTAGCACTTTCCATAATTCAGAAGACATTCCCCAGCATGCCTTTAGCCATATTTATCACAAAATGGAAACATAGTTTTCTTACCATCAGACTTTTTTGAAGAATTATTACCTTTCTCCTGCCACCTCGATCTCTTCTTCTGTTGGTTGTTATAGAACACTTGATCATCAGCAAACTCCATTTCCACCTTCTCAGCACATCGAACAGGATTTTCATAACTTTTAAACTCACAAGAAGCTAATGCCCTTCGATATTTTGGCTTTAATCCTGAGCAAAAACGATTGATTTTACTATCAAGGTCTCGGATAAAATTTGGAACATTCCTTGCCAAACGAGTGAACCTTTCATCATAGGTAGCCACTGAGTCTTCCTCTTTCCTCTATTCCAATAATTGATTTTCCATCCTAATTCGAACAGCCTTAGTAAAATACTTCTCAAGAAACATACCTTTGAATTCATCCAAGTCGAGAGCATCAATCTCATCAGCTTTGCTGATATTTTTAACCATCGACCACCACTGATCTGCATCACCCTCCAAACGGTAAATAGAAAGACTAACCTTTTGATTGTCTGAACACCCCATGACATAAAAAAAATCTTCTCCAGTGCTTTAATCCACCCTTCAGCTAGCACATGGTCAGATGATCCTCTGAATGATGGGGGATGTTGCCTCATGAAATGTTCCACCACTGACATGTTCCTCTGTAGTTGATCTGGATGATCTCGTGTATGGATACCACCACCATTTATAGCCTGAGTCAACTGCGCCATTACTGCAACAAACTGTTCAGTTCTTATTCCAACCATCTCTGGATGCTGACTCGGAAGGTTATTTCCGTCTGTATGCCTTCCTAGAACTGCTTCCCTGTTTCCTCTGCAGAAAACCATTCTGAACAAACATGTCGTAGATGAAGCAATATGGTAATCTTTAAATGCTATATCATTTCAATTTGACCATATAAAAAAAACTTTTGGATAATCATTCCATAGAATTCTAACTCCTAAAGATATCTAAACCGACCTTTGATACCAACTATAAATCCCCCGCCTTAAACCTTACATAATCTTGAGTTATTACAAGATTACACCTTAAGGATCTTTTCGGGTTTAGAGTTTTAGAGAATTATATCATAAAACTTTCATTACATTCCACATATAAACAAAGTGGTTTCATAAAGATAGTATTCTTCATTCCTATCAATGGAAACATATTTAAAATAAACATGGATTCTTTCTTGACACTTCCTAGACATTATCATCATATCTTGTACCTTTCCCTTGACCTGTGAAAAACATTTCCAAAAACTTGGGATGAGCATAAAAAGCTCAGTAAGTGATATAAAAATATGGAAAGGAAACATGAGTACATATATACATAAGGATGAGATCATACTTTACCCATAAAACATAAGCACTATAACATACCTCATCAAATCATGAATAAATCATAGAAATCATAAGACATAAAGGTAACTTCAGGCATTCATAACATTCTTACGTAGGGAGTAACCCTCTTGGTTACGTTTGGAATACCCATCACAGTATATTCCCTAAATCTCTTGGGAGAAACCTTAACATTTCACTCCTTCGCGTTACCTAATGCCTTGGAGAGCTATATCGGGCTCACTCGCCCTTAGTTTATCACAGAACCACCCTTCTTCATAATAATGCCCAAGAACCTCAACATAATCGTATCACATAAAATATGCGTAAAGGAAAAATAACATTTCCACCTTTCAATCAAAATATATAAATACAACATATTGATATAAAAACATTATGAAAACCATTTTCAATACCAAAATAAAAGAAAATTAAAACATGGTATTTATTTTACTTTTAAAAAGAAGGCATGGCTTGTAGAGGAAGCCGAAACTCAAATAATGGTCACGACGGCGGAGAAGTCGTTGTCACCGCATACGTACGACAAAAACATTCCCTTTTTTCGTTTAGTAAACGCTTCGTATAAAAAATATTCCTTTTGAATAAACGTAAAATCCAAAGGGGTTTATACACCATATAAAAGAAAGTTGTGTATAAAATAAAATATGCCTCAATGAAAGGAGATTGAGACGAAGTCCCATACCTCGGGTCCGACTTGACTCGGTCGTTCTTTAATCTCCTAAATAATAAACATGAGTTAATCTCTACTTTCTTAAGAACCTTTTTCAAGTTCATTATTCCTTTTATACCATGTTATAAACATCATGTAATCATTTAAGTTAATAATTTTCATTTTGTCGGTATTTGGTTCTTAAGTAAAAAATAGACTTCTTATACTTACATGTTGTTAATTTGGTCAAAGGTTCGTTATATCCAGAATGGTATTCATGATGTAGATATCATATATCTCATATATATCCAGTACATGCATGCATTTATAATATTCCATAATCATTTAGAGGTAAGAAATGAAACAAATCGTTCATGGAGATGGTAAGTCGTACGTACGCATGAACGCTACTTTCATTTCTATTTCATATTGTATAGAATGGAATCAGAATGATATAAAGGTATATTATAATTCCAGTATAATATCATATATAATATCATAGTTCCATCCTTTATACGTCCCACATATGGTATTTAACGAATCAAATCACTTTTAGGGGGCGGTAGTCCGCAATTCCTTAAATGAAGATGTCGTGTTCACCCATAATGGAAACCATAATGGTATGACCAAAAATGAAAAATACAGAAGCTTAAGGAATGAATAAACATACTATATATCATATATAAAAATAGTTACATCATAATGGCCACCTTTGAAGGTGTTAAATGAGTATTGAAAAATCATCGCTTTGGGAGGGAGAATTTCGCCATCCACGGAAACCGTATGTTCTTTAACCATTTGATGTAGTTTTGTGAGAGTGTAGCTCAAATAAATCTTATAACAACATCCAAGTATATTGAAGATACTGGTGTTGTTACAAAATAAGTAAATAAATAGAGTTTAGGGGGTTGGAGAAGAAAAATAAAACAAATGAACATGAGAGAATGAATTACCTTTAAAAGTGTAACTCCTTTTTATTTGAGCCTAAAGGCTTCCTTTGAAAGGATTCCGCCCAAAGGGAATCCTCTAGGATGAGGAGAGGGATGTGGAGAGACAAAATGGGCAGGGGTTGGCCGTGCCAAAGGCTTTGGGAGTGTGGGAATGGAGGTAGAGGTGGGGTCCTTTTATAAGAGGAGAGGAGGGGCACTCTTGGAAAGTAAAGATAAGTTACTTTATTTTAAAATGATTTTAGGATTCAAAAGGTCCCACATTGATATAATTCTAGGATAAGGTGATATGGCTTCGAAATCCACTCATCCAATTGTTTTTGTCCTTGTGTATGTTTTAGATTTTACATTATCTTTCCATATTATTTAAATCGTTAAATAATGAGGTCATCGCTGCATCATCATGATGTCATAAATAATTTAATTTATTTAAAGTCTAAAAAAATACTATGATGTAGGAAATCTTTTTATCTTTCCAATGACTACTTATAATAAAAACTCTGATCTTTATATCCCAATGTAAAAATTGTTTTCGTAAATTATATTATGTTTGTGTCATTTTTAATTTTACATTAAATAAAAGGTTATTTATGTAATTTCCCATCCTAAGTGGATCTATGGGGTCCCCAAGTTGACCAAGGCTTGTCTTGGTCGGCCATGACACAACCAATGAGGGTATGAAATGTGTCAATCTCATCTCATTTTATTAAAGCATTATTTTTAACTTAAACTACACTAATTACCACTAATCGCGATTAAAAACATAATAAGTTACTATTCACCAAAAAATTATTTTAATCTCATTGAACCACATTTTACTTCTTAATGACTACCATGTATGTCGGATTTTTGGAATTCAAAACACAATGATGGAAAAATTTCATTTAAACGGAAAAATCAGTTTTTATAAGTACCACTTAGTGGTTTCACTATTCATCAAAATTTGAAGTTTTTCAGAAAATTACCAAAAATTAACCCTAAGCTATATTTTATATTCTGAATTCAAAAATGAAGTATATTTTACAAAATTCAAAACATATAAGTCACATTAATTAATTTAATAATTAATTCCCGTTGTCATGACAAATAGCGTGTTTTTATGAAACAATAAGTAACAAAAGATTGACACTAGATTAAGTCCAATTTCAAAGTGAAATTGATTCCAATGACCACCATTGGATAAAATGGTAAAAATATATTCTAATTCCACTTCAAAACCAATTCAAAAGATAATCTAATCATAAAAATAAATTATATTAAAAAGCATTTTTGATGTAAAATGCAGTATTTTTCACTATTCATTAAAAAATGAAAATTGTCTGAAAAATACCAAAAATTCACACAAAGTAAATTTTGATGTCCCAGTCATAAATAATAATTTTATTTTGATAAAAATATCTTATAAAATTTTCAAAAGATAGATTTAAAAAGGGTTTTCCATCAAAAGGCAGTAAAACAATCTTTTAAGAATATTAGTGTATTCCATGCATAAGATTGTATTTATTTTAATTTTAAGCCTCTAAAACACTATCTTAATCATTAATAGACATAGATAACAATATCTATTATTCATTACTTACATCGGTTGTTACACTATGAACATTCAGGTTTCTACCAACTGTGAGTCAACCTTAGTAGCTTTTGTTTCGACCTTCTAGTTTCCATTCGAATCCTACGTGGTTAGGTAAAATGAGTTTTATCTTGGATTTTGCTACCATAATCATGGATAGTTCTCAGTGGCTTCTTGTAACATCCCAGATCAGAATTCCACTCAACTGGTGCCCCATACCTGGTTGGCCACATGGCATCTAGTGCATTTCTCTAAAATCCAAAGGTTGCCAAATAGTAGTGAGGGCCTAGGGTGTGATAGTGGGGAAACTATTCTCTCATTAAAAGAGTGTAACACAGTGGAATAAATAATAATACAATAGAGGAAGTAGTAAAATACATACATGTTAAATACTAGACTGAAAATATATTTTTTTTTATTTTATGAAAGCCAGTTTGAGGGTAGCCGGTTCCCATGGTAAATTTCACAACATCCAAAATTCAGAGAGACAACCACATTCAGCGAAGAAAATCCAAATTCAAACTTAAATCGTACCACACTTCTCCCCGAGCTGCACGCCACCTCGATACGCGTTCCACGTGGACACCTCGAGCCACACACCACCTCGAGAAACGACTCGACGGAAATCAAACCGCCTCCAGCCATGTCACCAGCGAGAGATTTCGGCCATCTTCATCCATCGACGTCATCTAAAAACAATGGATCACACCATTCAAACATCTCCACAACACCAGAACTCCGGTGAGCTTCACTGACGCCTGTCATCACGCAATCACCCGCACCGGCGACGAGAAACAGAGTGCATCACCGCTAGTGGAACCCTTCACCAATGAATCAATCCATACAAAATATGGTGAATCATGTTATGTTTTAATATGATAGACAAAAAAAGTTCTATGTTGGAATCCATAATATATGTTCCCAATGAAAAGTAAATAAAGGAAACTAAGAAGAATCGTAATACTCGGCTCGGTCCTATGATCTCTAACTCCTAAAAAATATCTCAAGTACCTATAATGTGGATCATTCCCTTATCTACACCTTCAACAATATAATATATTTGTATATGAAGGGATGACCAAAACAAGGTTGGAGAAAAATCCCACTAGACTTCCACCAATGATATGTTCCTATTCGTTCGTGAGTATGTGAAATAGGTAGTGTACAAAATGGAAAGCAATAAATTAGGAAATACTCAAAAGTAAATAAATCTACAACTCTTATTTCCCATTTTCATCCATTATGTTCAGTTCAACCATTCAATTATATTGAATTATATAATTCTCAAGATCTGACCAAATCATGTTAATCCCCTATATAATGATTTCTCAAATAGATACCACAAAATGTTATCAAAATTAATAATGTGAAGTTAAAATCCAAGATTGTGCATTATCTTGGAAGTCGTGTCCTATGTCATTCCATTTCAACATTCAATTCAACATCACACACATTGGCGTAGAAAAAACCCACCTGTAGGAATAACCAATCCTCAATTGTAGGCATACAAATCGTCACCCATATGAATAAAAAATACTCACACATAGGAATACAAATCCTCACCCATAGAAATACAAATCCTCACCTTCAGGAATAACAGTTAACATGAACGATCATGGTATATCACCATTTAATCATGAAATAAAACACATGAAAATTACACTTTTACATGGTTAACAAAATTAAAACTCGTGTGGGAATCATTCAAAACAAGAAAAATTTGAATTAAACTATCATGAGACTAAAAAAACTATACTCACGTGGGTAGTTCATATCACATACTTAATGTGTAATATAAAAAGTACAAGGATTAAACAAATATATGCACATGGGTAGTTTATGTATAATAAGAAAACATGTGAATTGAACTATCATAAGGATTAATAAATTTTCATCTCATGTGGGAAACATTCAATCAATCAATTACATCTTAAAGAACCCCAAAAGGGAAATAAAGTCATTCCCATATGAATCTGAGATCAAATGGCTAAATAATGGTCATTTGAGTGAAATGAAACCACGAGGTGGCCCTTAATCAATCCAAAAAACATTAGACTATATATGTATAATATCCATGCTATGATCCACAATACGAATGGGATTCTCCTCAAAAGACGCATCTTCATACAACTCCACTTCCTTGGGTTGAAAGATGTGAGGTGAGTCTGAGAATTAACATAAAAACTAATAAAAGGGTGAAGGCATCATTCATAGCCAGGTATCTTTGAAGTAATTACAAATGATTGGAAAACTACCAGACCCTCTCCAAAATCTAAAATGGAACGATGTATCTCATACAAAGAAAACCATGTCTTCTAATTATTTTATGTCCCACCCTCAATGTTACACACAATAACACTAAATCCCAGACCTCAAACTCTAGATGTCATCTAAATCAATCAACATTAGACTTATAATGAGACTATACAGTGTCCATATTCTTTGAAATCAATTGGACCTACTCAAAAGTTTCATGTACGAGACATGGTCCTAGTAAAGTTGCCTCGCCCTCCTCCGACCGACACAATGGTGATCGAAATGGCCTACTAAACAATGAATAATATGTTTCAATCTCTATAGTCACCGAGAAAGAATTATTTTTGTAATATTCATCTTGAAGAATATACTTCATCCAAGAGCCCCCAATGTCTAGGATGCATGCATGTAGCATGTCCTCCAGCACATGTATTGTGTGCTCTGACTGTCCATCAGTATGAGGATGGTATGTTGTGCTCAGAAGAGCATGTGTACCCAATGCCCGCTGAAAACACATATATTAATGAGATGTAATGTGTTCATCCATATCTAAAATGAATGGATGACTGACACCATGAAGTCATACCATCTCAAGAATATACAACTTCCCAATCTCATTAACGTTGATGTTATCCATTATCAGAAAGTGTGAGAAACTGTCATAAGTCTGTCAATCACCACCAACAAATGAATCTTTACTTGTGGGTTACCTTGGTAACCAATTCATGAAATCCATCGCGACATTATCCTATTTCCACTTCGGAATAGGTAACATCTGTTAATTCTTGTCTGGTTGCTGATGTTCTGTATTTCACCAACAAGCAGGTGGGACACCAAGTAAAAAAACTAACCATCCCTCTCTGCATACCCAACCACTATTATTGATGGTTCATTTCATGGAACATCTTGGTAACTCTAGGATGTGTTCCCCAAGTAGAAGCATTAAACTCCCACATAAACTCCACACATTTGTCCACTGGACAATAGACACATCCTTCGAATTTGAAGATCTCTTCATCACCTACAATCCAACCAGAAAGTGGATCCTCACCTACTACACTATCCAAAAGGACTAGTCACTTAAAATATAATAGATAACTAATACTCAGTTTGTCCAATATTTTAGAAGTAAAAACTAATGATGAAAATAAATTATATCCATGAGAATCATTTTCCTCCAATTGCATATCAGAGAACAATTACATAAGATGTCACTCGCTAATGGCCTCACACACTCCCTATATCTGAGTCCTCCTACTCAGTACATTATCCATTGCAATTCATGTTCGAGGCTTATAGGCAAGATCAATTTCAATAGAATGAAGGTACTCCACCAATAATCATTTCCTTATATTTAGATCACATTGAGTAAAGATGTACATTAGACTCTTTGGTCAGTGTGCCCCACAAAATGCTCCACCAATAATCAATGTCTCCAAAAGAGTAATGCATGTACAACCGTGGCTAATTCGAGATCAAGAATCAAAGTGTTTCTCTCATATGACCTCAACTTCTGAGACCCATGCACACCAACTCGATCCCCCCTGCATCGGCACTGCTCCCTGCCGGATACCTAATGGATTACAGTGCATGGTGTAAATCTGGCTCGACTCCAGCACAATCAGTATTAGTGATGATGATAATATATCATTAAGCTCTTTAAGGGCCATCTCACTAAAATAAATCCATACATACTTCACACCCGTTTTGGTAAATCCCAACATTGGTGATTCTATGTCTGAGATTTCATATATGATATGTTTGTGGTAACCATACAGTAATAGAAAACTCATCACCTCAAAGAAATTCTTGGTATATTCCTAGGTAACTACTGCTATTTCATTCTCTGGGTACACTATTACTCCTATCATTGAGATGACATGACCTAAGGAGTGAATATGATCCATTCAGAAGTGGCACATGGTGAGAATATCATATAACTAATCCTCTCATAATGTATTCAGAAAAATCTCATGATTGTCGGAATAGTCTTGAAGATTGAGAGAATACACCAAGATGTCATTCATAAATAAAACCTCAAAAGAATCCACGTATGGATGGAACACCCGGTTCATCTATTCCATGGAAACAGATGGCACGTTCGTGGGGCCAAACTAAGTATCTAGATACTCATATAGCCTATTCCTTCTAAATTTTTTTTACGAGGAATGTTTTTAGGTTGATCATGAACGTGGTGATATCCTAATCTCAATTCAATCTTCAAGAACACTCGTGGTCATAGTAGGTGATCAAATATATCATCTATCCAGGGTAAGGGAAATCTGTTTCTAACCGTCAGCTTGTTCAGTTTCAGATAGTCCATGTAATGATATGGGTATCGTCTTCCTTCTTCATAAAAAGGGCTGGAGAAACCCAAGGAGAATTATTATTTTTGTTTAAAACCAATTTCCTCTAAATCATCTACCTACCCCTTGATCTCATGCAACTATGGTGAATCCATCCTATAATGAGGAATGTATACCAGTTCAGCTCCTGGAACTAGATCGGTCAGGAACACCACCTCTCTTACTAGAGGTAAGACTAAAATGTTATCTAGGAAGACATACCTTAAATGATAAACCATTAGAGGGAAATCCATATAACATGTTCCCAGGTCATCCAGATATAAATTGGAAAACTATTTTTTTATCCCACTCAACCACCTTTTTTCAGGTCTATCTCAACTTTCATAGACAGCACACTATCCCTTGTATAAAAACGATCTGCCTAATGATGTTGTAAAACTCACCATGATGTGACAAAAATCGAAAAATGTTTGAAAGGAGACAACACATTACATTAAATTATGTGAGAAAATCATGTCCTCTCTCAGACATAGAAATCCTAAAAGAAGTGACACCCACCAACCTCAATGGGGAACTCCTTACACTAATGGACACCTATCATCCTTACACCTAATAAAGAATCTATCATTATAAAATCATCAGAAAAAACACTGAGAAAAAGGATCTCTACACTGGGCACTGATATAATATTATTTGAATCCCATGTATCAAAGATTGTATAGGAGACAAATAAGGAAACTAGAATAGTTCCTCCGACAATGGAAGGTTCCAGATACTACTCATACTAAGTCTATTGGACTGCATAATACCGACCTGTACCGCGACCCTAAGTCACTTCTGGGCTACCCTGAGCTGACCAACCCTGCTACCATTGAGATCTTGCGGTCTGGCTACCACGACCATGACCACCACCTTGGTCGGAATGACCTGAAACATTCCAATTACCTTAATAGTGAGAAGCTTCTAACCTTGATCCCTAATATTTAGTTGGTGCAAAACCTCTCCCATTATGTGATGGTGGAAACACCCTACAAAAGCACTATAGATGGATCATCATGCCTCATGATTAACACTCGACTAGGTCAATCGGGAACTATATATTCACATGAAAAACTCTTCCACACTGATAACACCTCACCTAGCTATTAGAAGAAACATTATGACTACTCGTATCACCATGATAAATATCCATACAATGCTTCTTTCTCCTGATTGAGACAATACCAGATCTCGGTGTTGAACCGCCCTGGTTAGCACCTCCATCATCCCATATATTATGCTCGGTCATCAGGGATTTATACCTGATGGAATAATCAAAAGGAAACCTAAAAATTTTCACCATAAATAAAATCTCGTACCTAAGACCATCATCTAATCACCTAGAACTTGATGACTCATCATCCACCGGAATAGGTGTGGATCTTTGAAGCTCAGTGATATTGGAAGAGTATTCCATCACTGATAAGGATCCAATCTCTAGATAGATGATCTTTTGTGTTCAATCTACCCTCAACATCCTAGGAATATAGTTTTCATAGAAGACCATCTTAGAATCTCCCCACACCAAATTCTGATGACTATCTATCTGAGTGATAACATCCCACCACATCTTGGGAGAATCATGCATCACATCAGAAACGATATTGACCCTATTCTAAGGAAGAATCTACATATGCTCGTAGATTTTATGCATGGATTCTAGAAAATACCTTGCAACCTATAGTCCAACATCCCCTGAAAAGGTAGGGAGGTACTGCTGCTAGAAAACGCACGCCAGTTCTTCCATAGGAATTGCAGGATGAGGCACTCCAGAGATGTTCTTAATAAACCTAATGAAGCCTCTATGGTACTGTGCATCCACACCTATGTCATGTATAACAGCTGAAGCTGAAACTGGCACATCCAGAGGGTCGACAAGTAGCACCTGTCCTTCGTCCTCTAAGGTATTATTATTGACACTCTCCTTGATTATAACATGAGGTCTTCATGGTTGAATTTCTATATAACTTCCATCATGTACACCTTTGTAAAAGATAATTCATCAACGTATGAATAACAAGAGAACAAGAACTAATTAGGATAAGAAAAGAATCATATGTTAGAAAAAAATGAATGCATGACATGTAGGAACCATACATGGTGGGTACACAAAAAACCATAAATGTTTGTGTAATCCAACCGGCATGGGAATGTAAACACCCCAGGTACACATTATCTAGGGACTAAACATGGCGTTTACACATAATCTCTTAAAAGGTTGTGTAATTCTACCAGCCTGGGAAAGTAGACACCCTAGGTCCACGATGTGTTAGTTGAGTACACAATGTGTACCCACATCTTCTATCCTATCCATGTACTTTTACATGGTAAGAGCTACATGGGTCTCCCTATATATAACTACATGTAGTGTACATAGGTTACACGCCATGTTAGATCAAAACCCAATAACTCAGGAATTATCTCACACATCCTGTGACACGATCATCTACCAAACGGTGTGCACTCAGAGTACATGCCATGTACATGGAATGTTTTTTTCTTCATAAAAATAAGAAGACGTGGAATGTGTTCATAGGACCACATGCTGTGTTTTTTTGGTTTCTAGACATTAAGCCTTCAAAATGTTCCTGGAAACCCTGTATTATCAAAATAATGAAAATATGTTCTAAATTCCCATATTTGGGGACCCATACTCCCCGTGAATCAAAGTTTGGAATCAACATATGGCACATAACATCAAAATTTATATCTATTATCCTAAATATGATCCACTGAATTTTGATAAAAGAGGGCACATACTCTTTATGGACAAATGTTTTTCATCCATATTATTCAACCATAACAGGTACCAATACACCTATGAAAATAGTAGGCATATTTATCAAGGTAACTGTCACAATAGCATGCATATTAGTAATTCCATCTAAATGGAATGTATAGAATGCATGGAATGTGATTTATAACAAGTTCAAATATGATTCCAGAGATGGAATACACTCATCTCATTGGGTAGAAAAATAATAACCAAAATCATATAAATAATAATAGAAAAACATTTGCCTCATCCAATGGTGAAATCAAATCAACTTTAACAAATAAAATCAAAAAACCACAATTCAATTCAAGTTAATTTGGCATTTCCATGTATGTGGGGTAGATACTCCCGAGAAAAACTAACTTCTGAATCCTGTTTCATTCTTGTCGTAGTCTAATGTCACCAAAAAACAAAGAAAAACACAAAAGAAAAACACCTCGAATACAACATTTTAACATCCTTGATCTGGATGCTACTCAACTGATGCGACATACCTAGTTGGAAACATGGCCTCAATCACATTTACTGAAATGCCAAAGGCTAGCGACTAGCTGGGAGGGCCTAGGGTCTAATAGTAGGGAAACTATGCCTTCATTGGAAGATTGTAACATGGTATAATAAAAAACAATACAATAGAGAATGAATTAGATAGTAGAAATATTAAATAAACAGTGGAAGATAGATCAGATAGATAATGATGCATCATTCCATTCTAAAGATTGTGTAGCATGTTCTATTCTAAGAAGTCATACGAAATAGGTACACTATAAGAATCCAAAATTTATTCAGAAAAATAAAAAGAAATATATGAAAATATGGAGCATATTAATCCTTGGATTGGTCCCTTGATCTCAAAATCCTAAACAACATCACAAGTGACTATAGAAGGGTACTTTCCCTTATCGACACCTACAATGTTATAATATGTTTGGGCACAAAAGAATGACTGAAATAGGGTGTGTCAAATAAATACATATAGGAAGGAACTAGTGATCTGTGAAAATATTATTGTGAGTATATACAATAGGTAGTGTTTGAAAATAAAATCAGTAAACATGGAAGTACTCCAATGTAATAAATCCTACAATCTCTGTATGCAATTTTTATTCATTATGTTCAGTTAAACCATTCATTTTCATTAAATTATATAAGTCTCGAGATCCATCTTAAGCCCATCAATCGACAGTATAAATAATGCTCCAAAAAATACCATAAATGTTAATGTAAATAAATAAAGTGATGACATAATCCATACTTGTGTATTTCATAAGAAAACATGTCAAAAGTCATTCCATTTCATCATTGAATTGAACATCTCTCCCACAGGCATAAAAATACTCAGGAGTAGGCGTAAAAATTTATTTCTCACATGCATTCAAATCCTCACTTGTAGGCATAACAAATCCACGATGACAGGCATAAAAATCCTCTCCCACAAGAATACAAAATCGTCACTCGTAGGCATGAAAATACTTTCCCAGAGGCATAATAATTAATAGGGGTGAACGTGGTATATCATAATTTCAAAATAAAAGACAACACATATAAATTACACTATTACAATGATAACAGAATAAAAACTCATGTGGGCATCATACAAAAAAATTCAACAATTGAATTAAACTACCTCAAGGATTAAAAAACTGAACTCACATTGGTAGTTTATATAACAAGAATAACATGTAGTATAACAAGTTAATGTCTTAAAAAATAAACTCACATTAGTAGTTTATGTATAATAAGAAATCATTTGAATTGAACTTTCACTATAATTATTTAATGGGCATCTCACATGGTAAAAATTAAATTAACCAATTACATCTTAAACAACCCCATGAAGGGAAACAAAGGCTTGCACATAGGCATCGAAGGAAAAACATCGAAAAAATGGTCATTTGAGGGAAAAACGCCCACAACATGGCCCTTAATCCAATCAAAAACCTCTAACATGCTTAAATTAATATATTTCCTAGACAAATCACAATTATGAGACATCATGTGTCAATTTACATTAATGAATACATCATAAAAAAGGATTAATGGTACAATTATGCATATAAACAACTCGACATTGAGTGAACGGAACAAGACCACCTTACTAATTATAGTACAACACTCCTCATCTAGCCCCAGCATCTAATTCAAGATATATTGACGTAGATATATAAATGAAGAAAAATTTTGAAACAAAAAATTATTTTGAGAGAACAAAATCCCAATGAATAACTAAAGATGAATCATGATCTCACTGATTGGGTTCAAATACATCCGATGGGGATCAAATCAGAGTTCGTATGGAGATTCAAAAGGAAAAATGCCATTCAGAGTTGTTTGTTAGTTAACTCAAGAGAGACACTATCCGTTTTCACTAATTTGAAACTACAACCCCATTTAATAAAAAAAAGTACACAATGTTTACATGATACTACATTCCATGTCTGTACAGTTTTTGGCCATACCATTATATGGCTGTGTACCATGATTACATGGCATGCAACCTAACCTACACTGTGTGTACATATATGTATATGACGTGTAGTTCCTAGTCTCATCTAGTAATAGGACTGAAACGTTCCATTGAATTGTATTCCCCCATTTTGTTATGTAATAAATGAAAAAGAATCATCAATACATTAATGGATGAATCGGGTTTTTACACATCTCAAGCACTGTCTGTTGGAGGTTTACAGGTTGACCTCCAGCCTCACCAGCTAATTCTACTATGGATTTTTCCACAGTAGGGGAATCAATATAATGCTCCACTGAGGGGTGATGTGTTAGGTACAAGTGGAAATTATGAAGTCCCTCTATTCAGGGACTATGACATGAGAATTACCATATAGGTATTCATAGTTATAGAGGATGAGGAATTGGGTGTGTTCTATCATAAACTTGAGGCACTAGTCTGAGGTGGATAAAAATAATCATAGGTATGCTCAGTTTGATAAATACTCTTAATTATTCCGTGTTTGATTCAAGAGATTTGTACTCATTTGTTTCTCCCTCTCAATCCCATTCTTGTGTCCTATTTTTATAGTGGCTTCACATTCCCCATGTTTTGACTACACCACTCAGAGAACAAACTAGCTTGTTTGATGTGCTTTAGGGGGTTTATACTGATGATAAGGCCACATTAGTCCCATGGGGATCTTATCATGCTATTTATGTAGTCATAAAATGTCATCCTAGACATTGAATTGTTTCATTATGTACGTTATATTATTTCCTTCTTTCAAAGGAGTGTTATTTTTTCTAGATGTGGATGGCCAATATGTGATTTTCAGTGGTGAGAAGAGAATTTACATTAGAATAAGGATTTTGAGTCCCTTTTTTATTTGATTTTTGGATGGTTTAGAAGAGGAAAAAATGGTTTATTGGAAGTTATAGGATCCCAGGTATATTCGGAAATTTATGGATGTTTTCCCTAAAAATGTTGTTCCACTACCTCTTCACTGCGACTTTGAGTTTGGGACACACTTTCTGCCAGTTTCTTCTCCGATTTGTTGGAACCATATCAAATAGAATATTTTGGGTTATGGGAGTTGAGGATTTAGATAGATGATATGATATATATAAGGATTTTATAATTCATAGTGCATCACCATTTGGTTCACCTATGTTGTTCATAAGGAAGGTAGACTTTTGTCTCAGGCTGGGCATATACTACTGGAGGTTGAATCAGGTGATGTTCAAAAATTGGTACTCCCATATACGAATATAAGATCATTTTAACTAACTGAGAGAGAATAATTGGTTTTCTAATACCGATCTATGATATTTATATCTCCAGTTGAGGGTTAATGATGGAGATATCCAGAAGTCTGATGCCATATATAGGTATGGGAGCATCTAGTTTGTAGGCAAGCCACTCAGTGTTATGAATGCACCAACCAATTTCATGATGGTTATGAACTCCATGGTTCATGAGTTACTAGATATTTTTGTCATAATATTCATTGATGATATGTTAATCAACTTGATGTTATAGGAGGAGCATGGAGATCATATCAAAAAAATCTTGGATGTTTTTCTACAACACAAGATTTATAGGATGTTTACCAAGTGTATGTTCTGGAAAAGAGGTGCATTTCCTAAGGCATGTGGATTATTATTAGTGTGTTCTGATAGACCATTCGAATGATGATTCAGTTTTATCTAAGTAATCACCTAAGAAGATGTAGAGTTTCATAGTTACCATGGTCTTTCTTGATATTATTGGTGGTTTTACCCAATTTATCTTGATATAAATTCCTATTTCACAATTTGAATAGAAAATTCCATGTGTTTTGTGGATTTATTGGTACCAAGGAAAATTCATTTAGAAAATTTGGATGTTGTTATGTGATCGAGGGATTTAGCTTTTAGAGAAGGGTGTGTTGTTTGAGATGATTTTTGATGCTTTCCATCTTCTCTTGGGATGCATGTTGATGTAGCATTGGGTATTGATTTCATATGGGTTACTGTAGTTACACTCACTCAAAATTAACTATGTCAAAAATTATGTAGAAATTGTGGTGGTTGTGTTTGCGGTAATATTGGGGTGACATTACCTCATTTGGGAGAACATTATGATCTTCACGGATCAAAATATTTTTATGTATGAATTTTCTCAGTGTGATCTGAATCTGCAGTAGTGGATCTAGGTGCACATTTATGTATTTTGAATTTGATATCTCCTACACATCTGGAAAGGGCAGTTTTTTTAACACATTGATAAGAAATACATGGAAGTGTGTTGTTCAAGAGTCTACTAACGATGGCAGGGAAATGGGGGAATTGGAACCCTTTCACTTGAATGAAAGGGTGGTCACTATAGGATGTTTCATTTTCTAGATGATGGTGCAGTCATATCTAATGCAACCAGTGGAGTATTTTCAATGGGTAGACTCATAGGTATAGGTGGCATGTGACATTTTTAAAGATAGTGATTTTCTAGAGGGATGGTTGGTGGACATTTAGATCCCGATGTTATTTCGACGAAGGTTTTTTATTTCTGTAGTAATGCATGTTGGTGGGATTTGTGAGTTTCACAACTGACCTCCTCCCTTACACCCAAGAATATCAAAGATGTAATGAGGCTTAGGGATTCATTTTGGTGTCCCGAGATGAAATTGGAAGTGCCAAATTTTTGGAATGTTGCTTGGTTTTGTATACAGTAATGGTTGAGCATCATATAACTTATGGTTTTTTGCAACACATGAATGTCCCTGAGTGTAAATTCGATGAAATATAAATTTATTTCATAATAGGGTAACCCAATATATTTTTGAGGTTGTGATAATATTTGGTAGATTGTTTATGGGTTGACCAAATCAGAATGCATCATAGCGATCAGGGAGGTGAGAGTAGTGGATGCCATGGAAAAGAGGTTTGTGGTTGATGTGGTGCAGTTTCATGTTGTTTAGAGGTCTATTTTATCCTATTTGGATTCTTATTTAATCTCATGAGTTTGGAGGGGATTACATCATTCTTTGGGATCATTGTTAGACCTCAGCACGACATTCCACCCAAAAAAAGGATGATATAATAGAATATCCAAACATTAGAGGATATTTTACAGGTGTGAATTTTGGTCATTAGTGGATTTTGGGTGTGATACCTAAATTTGAATGAGTGTTCCTATAAAAATAGATATCAATAATTCATTGGTGTGGATCTACTTTAATTTTTTTATGGAAGACTATGACTTACTCTATTGTTTTGGAATGAGGTTTAAGAGAAAACCATTTTTGGTCCTGTTGTGGTTTAGAGATTGATAGAGAAAGTTCATCTAGTTTGTGAGATGTAGAAAGTAGAACAAGATATACATAACTATTATTCCAATCATAGAAGGAGGCCCACATGGTTTGAGGTTGGTGACAACATGGTCTTGTAGTTTTCTCTATGATGTGGGTAGTGAAGGTTTGGAAGATGGAGTATGCTTTCTCCTAGGTTTCTTGGGGTCGTTGCTTTGTTGTGGTGAGCTAGTGAATTGGGTAACATATTGGTGTTTCCTAAAAATTTGGAGATGATTTATGATGTCTTCCACATATCTCATATTTATCATTATCTTCACAATAAATACCATTACCATAATTGGGTAGATATGGATATTGCTGATATTGTGAAATGTCTTGAGTGTCCAGCAGATAACCAAGATAAATAAGAGAAGGCACTGCAAGGAAAACCCATTTTTTGGTTCATATGTTGTGGATTCATGGTTTCAAGGAAAACGGTTCTTAGGATCAAGAAATGAATACACATTCAGAGTACCAATAGTTGTTTTGTGTTTTTCTATTATCTATCTTAACATGTGATATGATGTTTGTGACACTACGGGTTTATGATATGAGTTTTTTTCCTTAGTATGGGATTTTTTTTGGTGTGATGTGTGAAAAATACATATATATGAAAATGAGAGGATATGAGTCCTAATATAGATGCATTAACTGTGTTGTAAATAATGTCATTTGGGAAAGTCTGTTCTTGCTAGAGTAGAAAGTATCTTGACATGGAGGATAAAATTTCCAGATTTGTATGTCTGGAATGGTGCATTTTGATGGTCATGAAAAGGTTGTATAGAAATATGGTTATGTGAGAGGAGTAATTTTTTGGTTGTGCATTGCGTTTTGTGATTGATTGGGTGGGAATGTTGGGTTGGTGCTAGCTCTTGACGTATGACGGTATCCTTAAGAGACATGTCACTAGTTGGTTTTTTGGACCCCTTTCCTTATGTAAAAGGTTTTCTATTCTTAATTGAGTGAATAACTTATGATTTATATTATTTATTGTTCCATTCTTTCCCTATGAATTACATTTCTATTTTTGAGTATTGGAGGTGTTTGTGGGAGGTTCTGGAATTTTCATTAGAATCAGGTGGTTCTATATAACAACTACATGATAGTCATAATGTGTAAATATATTACATGATGTGAAAGATGGTGTAATGAATTATCTAATGTTTTTTGAAGATGTTTATTTACTCAGGAATAGATAATAAAAAGGAAACATGTTTTTTGGGGGATCATAGAATCCCAGAGTTGCATGATGTGAAAGGGGATTACAAATCATGTAATTATACAATGTTGTGTAGTTAATACAGGATTAAGAAACTAGGTTTCACCAAAACCCTATATGCAAGGACTCTTCTCTCATTCTAGGTGTCCAATGACCTTATCCTTCAGCCATTGGAGATTCCCTTTGATGAGTGTCATTCCTTGGCCCCCCTTCCTTGATATTTGGTGAGTTCTCCTCCCATTCTCACATGTTTCCTTCAATTTTTCTTTGGTGTTTTTTCTACGGAGGTGAGTTTGGTTTGGATTATGATTTTGGGATGCGTTTTGAGGGTCTTTTATTTTAGTATAGGATGATCTATATTTTCTCTTGGTGTCTTTGTGGGTTGTGGGTGTTCTTTTTTCCTTTATGCGGTGCGTAGTGAGTCAACCAAGCTTCTTTGAGGTAGGATTTCCCTCATTTCTCTGTATTCAATATCATACAGGAGGTTATTTTATTTGTTTAACTATGGTGTATTATTGTCAATCCTTGATTAAGGATAAATAATAGGTGTAATTGAAATTTAAGGGTAAAGGGGTTTTCATCACAAGATTTTACATCATCGATATTATTATGATATGAGGCATTATACAAGCCTAATGCCCTACTGATAATTTTCATCATTGGGGTATTTGATTATGCAAGATTTATATACTATGATTTCATCTTTTATGGTGATTTTTTTAATATCACCCTAACAATTGAAATTGGATGAAAGCTTATATTTAATTGACAAATAGGTTTCCCTAGTATTTTTCA
Source organism: Viscum album (assembly GCA_963277665.1). Lineage (NCBI taxonomy): Eukaryota > Viridiplantae > Streptophyta > Magnoliopsida > Santalales > Viscaceae > Viscum > Viscum album. The sequence continues at coordinate 1,763,257,665 of OY728121.1, read as the reverse complement.
TTGTGTGATAACATCTATAAAATATATTAGAATGTGATAAATTCCCCTTGGTATGTTAGTGAAGTACTTTTGATCTTTTGTGATGTGTAGCCATGCTTGTGGGAGGGAACTCTGTAATTCTAACAGGGTGTGTTGTGAAATTTGGTTTTTCAGTCATGCATATGAGGCAGTGTGGGGATATTTTTATAGGTGACCAGATTTTTATGATATATTGTTTCTTTTTTCTAGATGCACATGTAGTGATGCAATAAATTAATTTTTAATAATGTTTGAAAAATCATGTGTTCGATTTTTTAATTGAATGGAAATTGAAAATAAATAATTAAATGGAGATCTACATGGTTGAATTTTATTTCTTATTAATAAATAAAAGAATGAGATTTCTAAATGGAATTTTTTTGGAGATGTTAAATGGGGCTCGTGACTTGTTCTTTGGTGTTATGCATTAATTAGTGGCAGAAAATGTGACCATCTTGTGAGTTGGTCAGCTTGTTTGTGAACCCATATGTTTGGATTGAGATTTTTATAATATATATATATATATATATATTTATCTTCCTTGTTATTTTTATGTTCACCACAACAACATTAATCTCTATGTGTTGAACACCCACATGGTTAGGCAGGGGGTGTCATTCCCAACATCTTGGTGGGAGGATGGATGGCTATCCACCCAATCATCCCTACTCCCACTTCCATGTGATGATGAACCATGATTATTTGGCAGAGTTGTTCTATGGTGTCCCATGTTTCTTTATGATTAGAAGTGATTTAGAGACCCATATGTCGTTGAGATGAGTTGTGATGTGGTGTCATGGGTGTCTTCAGCGTGATTTGAGATGTGATGTATTGTGATATGATGTGTTGTGGTGTGTGGACCATGTGTTCTGAGAAGGATGCGATGTGATGTGTGGACAAGTAGTGTGTGTGTGTGTGAAATATGTGCTATGGTGGGTGTCCTAGGAGTGTGCGAGAGAGATGTGATGTGGTGTATTAAGAAGACGGGGGAGTTCCATGACATATTTCATTGCAATGTGAGAGTGGATAATTAGTGGGAAATTGGTGTCTGTACCCATACATCAATGTGATTTACATTATATTATATTACATGGCTTGTATTATTTGGTGAGCATGACTTTATAAGATTTAGATGGATAAAAAACCTTTAAGGGTGCTAGTTGTTTGGGATGTTTTCTAAAATTTTCATTAGTATGCTTTCCTCAAATATGCATGAGAAACATTAGTCTTCCAACTAATTATATTTGTACACTCATCCTACGTCTATAAAATTGTTTTCAAGATTTTTGGAGAATTTCAAGGATAGTGGTTGTTATTGCAAACTAATACCTTGGGATAGTTGTTTTTTTGATATATTGTATTATTTGGGGTATTTTCCATGGAGAATTTTTAATGTATTTGATCTATTTACACAATCATCATGTGATGATGTTCGATTATTTATATTATGTAATGGATTTTATTGTGGTTGGTTCATTCTATCTCAATGACTTTTTAACTAATTGTGGGTTGTGAATCCCATATTATGATATCCTTATTCCTTCAGTGCTAGTCTCTAATGGAGGGCCAACTAGAGGGTGGACTGGGGGTCGTTATCTACCTTTATTCAGATCAATCATAGGATGGGTATCTTTAGAGTTAGGGGTCATGACAATCTATAATTCATGAAACCTATCCATACCCCAATAATTCGATAAAGTTCCTGATGACTTCAATTTTTCAGAACTATGAAAAAAAGTCATGATCCAATGAATTTTTTCTACTGGGGTCAGTTAATCATAAAGGATGGACCCATCATCATGGCGTAGTTGATGGTGGACAATGATAAGTCAGAGGGGATCCCTCTGAGATACACCATTCCAGTACAACATGTGCATTGGCATCAGAAGATCATGTATTAGAGATAATGGGAGTGGGAAAACGATATACAATATTAGTGTCCACTTCATTATTCATTGAGTTTTCAATTCGGGAATAAATTTATTTAATGAGGGGAAAATATATTGCTCTTATTTTTCATTAACTTCCATAAAAATATAATGTAATATTTTCAAAGGAAAGCATTGAGAAAAGATGATATTTTTAGTCCCAATGATCCATGAATTGATATTGTAATTTTTTAATATATTAATATCATGAGCGAGTGGTTTTTCAGAAATAAATGAATATATCCAAAATAGGGAATTGGAGAAGAAATACAAGACAACAGATGATTGTGGAATAAATTGATTAACCTACATACGAGATTATGTTTTTTTGCGTCATTCCTACATATGAGGCAGCTGTTAGTGGGTACATTTTGTTGAATAAGTAATTATTTTTTTAATTATTTCTTATAATACACAAATACAAAATTTCTTATATACATATCCTATTAATGAAATGTTATGGGTTTTCTGCATAAAATTGGGAGATTATAGATGATATAATAACATTATTCATTAGAAGATAATGATCAGAGGACAATAGATGATCAGATCGAGGTGGATAATGGGAAGAGAAAAAAGTGGGGATTCTCCATCACTTGAAAAATTGTTCTTCACCAATGACCTACACTGAGTAATTTTTTTACAATAAAACATTCAAGGGAAAATTGAGAAACCAAAATATTTCGAAGCCAATCCCATAACAACCCTCAAAGAAAAAACCTATAACACTACATGATCTGCTCCACCCCAGTAGCTGCTCCAGAATGTCATGTCGTCACCAATGCAAGACCCTCCGACAAGAAGTTGCATGAAAACGTGCACGAGTACGAAATTGATGTCGAATCAATACCCTCTTAGTTACCCAAATTAAAAAGGAAAACATCGATGAATTCTTCCTGTTATAATCCCCATCCAAAGAGGATCCCATAGGTTGCGGATTACGATGTATCAAATGCCACAACAAAACCAAAAAAAGGTGATCCAAAATCAGACACAACAAAAATAAGAGGTCCAAAAAAACCAATAAACCAATATGAAATAATTAAACCTAGCCATTAAAAATGAACTTGTTATTACAAGAGTCAGTTTATATAAACAATTTCGAGGATAATTATGAAGCCTGTGTGGTTGGTGCATCCATAAGAAGATCTTAAAATCGGATGGTTAGATTTTCCTAGGACTAAATACACTCCTCAAGTATGATCATCTCATTATTGAATACCCCCACTAAGATCAAGTCCAACCTATCTATCCAAGAATACTGATCCTCATTAAGTGTCAACCCGAGTCGTATCCCCGACATTTTAGTAGATTCTTCTTCAGTTTAATTTAAAGACAATACTTGTTTTATTGTTACTTCTTCTAAGATAATGAGCAATTACAGTGGTTGTTAATCCTCCACAGCTACTTTACAATGGTTTTCCATCTGTTCACCTTTCAATTTCTTCAGTGACCATGTCTCAATAGGAAGAGTAATGTAGGAGTAATCCTTCATATCCATGTGAATTCCCTTCCTCCCTTCCAAGGAGGGCCTGACCAAAGAACCTTTTGGCTCTTGAACTATATCGTTAGTCACCTTAAAACCATTGGGGACATCTATGTTGAGGCCCACAACCTATGCTTAGAAATGGATGGCCTCACAATCAGAATGCTCATCGTGAGCCTCATTCAACACAACTACATAGATTTTTGTGTCTGTGGCCTCCATTTCATAACAATACCGAGTCATACCCCCTCTAAATCAACATTTTTGTCATCAACCTCAAGACACTAGAAATATTTGCAAACATTAACATTTTTCTAGATCTTTCTAATCACACCTCAATTGTTTCCTTCAAGCAACCATTATTTCCTTCACTGTGTACACCTCCCCTTGAATTTTTGTCCTCTACATCTTGGTTCTTTTAAACGTCATCTTATATATAATAACATCCATTTCCACCTCTTTAAGAGCTTCCAAAGCTGCATTCCTCATTGTTTCAGGAAAAGTCAACCCAACTGCATTTATACCAGTCGAACTAGGGTCTATTGACACCTTCCCTCCTGATGATCCAACAGGATGGACTCTAGTTGCTTACAGATTTTCGAGATAGTACTTACCTACATTGTTTCCTTCTGTTGCCCATCCAGACTAGTCACTAATCGCATTTCATAACACTTAAACATTCCTCCCAGTGCTACATCCATCTTTTGTAAAGGGTTCCACCCAGCCCATCGTACCCCATGAGTTCCCTCATCAAACTGCACACCCCCTTTCCCCGGGCTAGTAGACCCCTCCTCACCATTGAACCTAGAACCATGCTATCTCGACATATTTCTAGAGGCCTCGGACAAATGTCCAAAATCAGTTGCAGATATAAAAAAATAATCCACTGATTAATACCCTACCTATTTCCAATAGCTGTATTTCTCTCCAATTTTAATTCACATTTAATCAGGAGATGTCGGGAAACATCAACCACAACACACAGTCTTGGATTAACAGGATGACACACTGCTTTGGTATGATTATAAAAACACAAAAACAATCCTACGATATTAGGGAGGATCCTAATAATCGAAGGGTTTGGAAATTCCTAGGATGTTTTGGGAAACTCACCCATATCACCGTCAATGGGGAGTCCCAATTCATGTGGTTATCGTATGTATATCTATATAGGTAGAATCTGGACCTATTGTACTTGAAATATGAACATGACTAGGACTTGATCAGGTCTTCCAATGATGCAAAGCGAAACTTAATGTTATTTATTTCATGCATACCATTCATTTCCATATCCTAGAGTTCGGTTGAGAAACTTCGATGCTTCATAGAACTATTTGAGCGACAATGTTAGATTAGGGATTCCTTCATACAAATTGGGGACATTCAGATTAATAGAGTATTTCGTTAATGGTGTAAGAATCTCAGGTTTAGGGAAGGTGTAGAAGGAAGACACCATTTTCATAGAGGAAGATAAAGGTCACACACCCACTGGTGGGGTGTGAGACCGACATAGTTGTTGTCGTCGCCGGGAAGCAGGAGAATGTGTCGTGATCTCCCCCCATCGCGAGTTCCCAAAATTAATCAACACCAAATCAATAATGGACTCATGAATTTTGGAATTATAATTTTGGATTTAATGACTGATCATGGATGTTTTAACGTCTTATTATTCTACTATAACATGATCTTCACATCAACCATGTAGAGGAATTAAATTGTAAAATTTAATTTATACTTAATTATTCAATATTTTATTTATTATTTATGATTAGTTTAAAATATTTCATGGAAAAAACATTTTCTGATTTGTTTTTCTATCTTTCCCCTAAATGTTCTTCTCATTTCTCATCCTTATCCCATGGGTACACAGTTCAATATTTTCAAGGATGTCCAAATTGAGATTAGATCCTCATATTTTTGGCAGTTTGGAGAATGAATATTGTATTGGTGTATTTTGGATGTATCTGAATGAATTATGTGTGATACATTATGGATCCTACATACATGAATAGTGAATGGTGATAGAGTGATCCAAGGGTGGAAGATAGTTTTGAGAAAATTTCTTAATTCTATTTTATAGAAACCCAATGTTGAGAAAATGATGGAAGTGGAATGTTTCTTTTATGAAATGAGGCTGAAATGAGAGATCTATTGAAATGGTGCTGTATTTGGAATCTATGTGAGGAATTTTACGTTTTATATGAAAACAGACTCTGTATCATGTATCATATTGAACAAATGAAATGTAAACCTCTAGATATGGAGTTAGGGATTTGGTAAATGTTAAGGATCAAACACTACGGTGAATGATGAAAAATATATTTGAACCTCCTCTAGTGGGAAGGATATTTTATAAATGGGACACTCCAAGGAACCCATGCTTATGGGCATGATTAGTGCTACAGAAGTACATTGGTAAAGGCCAGTACACAGGCAAAACCATTTACATCAATATGATAACATACACAACCGAGAGAATATGTGCGTACCTCGAATGGCTGAGGAAAGTTGTGTTCCATATGTACATGATATATCTGAGGAATTTTCTTCAAAACCATGTAGTCTGGAGAAGATATCTACGATACAAGAAGGGGTCACATGCTCTGTGGACCCCATACAATTCATGTATATACATCCAAAATATAATCATTTTCTTTCTCCTTCATTGGTACATGGAATTTGTACCATTATAAGCATATCATAACTATTATAACGATTATGACTATTTATGTCCTTTATTATGGATTAATGGATAGCATAAGATATTATATTATCATTTTTATTTTTTATGTTAAAATTGATGGTCAAACTGGTCTGGGAAGGATCATTGGAGAAATGAGGGGGTTAGTACTCCCCTTTTAGTTAAGGGTTCTTATTCCCTATAATATCTATGATATGTTGTGGTTATTTATCCCATATCGAACCTGGTTAAAGGATTATCATACTACTTTTTTATATAAATATGTTACACCTATAAAATAAGAGTTATTTATATGTCAAGAGAATGGTACATCCCCATATTCAATCTCTAGAAACATGAAGATCCTTCATGAGGGTTGTTGATCCCACAATTGGGTACCATATTTGTGAGGGCAGGTCCCATCGAAATGTATTTTGGATATATTTTGTTTGATATTGGGAGTCGATTATAGAATAATTGTTATCCGGGATAACTCATTGTCATTATCTAGGATTTGTAATAGAGATCCCCATTTCATTTTTTTGGGTTTATTTTGAGAATATATATATATATATCCATTTTTTCCACTGTTTATTTGGGTAGAGAGAACTATTATTGTTTTATAATTTTATTTCTCTCTTATATTTTTTAGTATCTCCAACTGGCTATGTAAATAAACAACCATGAATGGATATTTCCCATATGTGTCTTTTCTTATATAGATCACTGATAGATAAGTGATGACTATGATAAAGCATAGTGATTCATGGGAGCATTGATAGCTTACAGTGTTCGAGCCTAGAGATTATAAACTAGAAAATCTTAGTTTTGTTTATTTCCATTTTATTATTGGTACTTCATCTATTGTTCGGTGTTTATTTTTTCCCTTTACAATTTATTTATTCTATTGTTCTTTTATGTATTTGAAAGAGGTTATTATAGTCATGGTTTTATCAATATGTTACTTTTTTCATTTTTCCCACACACTATTCAATAATGACAGATGATTGATTCAATATATGAATGTTAAAAGGTGGACTCCCATTTTTTATTATTCCTTCCAAATTTTTTATCATCCACTAGATAAATGAAAGAAGGATTATGATTTTTGTGGCTCGACCATCTACCAGCCAGGAAGGCCCATGTTCATCCTGTCATGAAAAAAATGACTTATCTTCAAGAACTGATTAGTGTACTATAACAAAAGACCACTCTCCTCACATCAATTAAATGAAATCAAGATACTTTTTAATGATCAGATGATGTGGGAGGAACAATAGTAATAAGAGGATAATGAAACCCTTAATATCCAATCAAACATTCCTATCAGCATCTAGTATGGAAAACTAACATCTCATGTGTCGACCCTCATGTTTGTACACCACAAACATCACCATGATAGTCTTAAGTGTATATAGGAAGTTGAATATTTTATTAGTCTTTTCAATATATTCCTCCTCTTATTGGGGGTCGTTTTCACCATATTTATCTAGAGGATTCCCACATAAGAAATCAAAACATTGACCCCCTTATACTCCCTCCAAATGATTCACCTCAACAATTAAATTATGGAATCCCATTACATTATGGTCCATGATTGGAAGTACTCACATTATTGAAAGTAATATTGTCGAGGAAGATGTCTCAACAGAATATCACTTCACACTAAAGAAATAATAAATGTTAATATAGGTGAGTAATATTTAATTTATACCCTGAATATAAAAAATATATATTTTAGATCATGATCTGAACATAGAAGAAACACATCCCAACATCCGATCGTAACATGAGTCTAATCAAAACAAGAGCAATCCACACACTCACTAGAACCTACATCTCAAGTTCCTAATATAATATCTATATTTTATCTGACATCCCGCGATTGAGAATATTCATTATTTGATTTCAATTTTTAATGAATGATCCCATGATTCACTGCAAAATTGCATACTTCCAGATCCACCACAAACATGAATGGCATATCGGATCCCCATAGGGATACTACTAGAATTTTGGCATCAATAATAAAAAGAGGTAATTATTTCTCCCAAAATGAATAGATTACTTGAGGTACATATAAATATATATATATATTTATTAGTAAATTAAAGAAGATATGGAAAAAATTCAATCTATATTCTAGAACTAAATACAATTTTAGAAGAAAACCAAGTCAAAAGATGGTATTAGAATTCCATGTTATGTGTGTAAAATAAAATTGGAAAATATCATATAAGAGACATCTACTGAATATGTTCAATGGTTTATGTCCCATGCTCTCAGCCACAGCTACCAAAAACAAGAAAACTAGGACCTCAACATCGAACTGTGGATCATTTTAGTTTCAAACATCAAAAGACATAACTAGTTCCATACACTACCGAAGGTGTGTGCATGTTGTTAGTTTACAAGCTCATTAGGATCCCACGTTGGTGTTCATTCAAATGCATCTTTATAAAAATACATGCATTATAAATTATTATGAATTCAATGAATGTTTATTTGTTAAAAAATATATCGAAAGAGTTTCAAAATATTCCCCATTTTCCATCATACTAAAATTTTCAATATAGGATTGTTTTAAAGAGTATCACAAATATCTAAGTAGGTAATCAATGACCAAAAATAAAAACTATTGAATAAGTAAATCAAACTAATGATCACTAAATATCATGTTACTAAAACAATATAACCAAAACATTAATGATCATGTGAATCCGGACCATAGAAGCATGAATCGAATCAACGAAGCATAAGAGCACCCAAGAAAGTGAAACTCATAATACATCTGAACAACTCCCTAGGAAACTAGGGTTGGGTAGCATAGGAACACCATATGAGTGTTCCCCCTAATGGTAACAATAGATGATGCATGTTTTTATCCACCCATTTACAAACCCATGGTTCCCATTATGCTACATTTTTTAAATAATATCACAAAAATCCAAATTTAAAAACAATATTTTAATTCCATTTTGCAATGGTCTGAAAAAAAATTTATTTAACAAGATTAGGGAAAAACACATTTCTAGAAGAAACAATTTACCCATATAAATTATGAAATTATGGAATATACTTTATAAAATAGTTTATACAACCAATGAATTGACCAATCTTCCAATATTGCCTATATATTGACCTACATTCCTCAACCCGGGTCACACATACCTGAAACTAAATCTACCAACCTAAGAAGGAACATAAAGACAACAACAGAGGCCCAAAAATTGACTACCACATCTTAAAATAACATTCAAAAAATAAATTCATAGTGTTGTTTATATCATAACAAATAGAACACACACAAAACATAGTATAACCGATAATGGATTGTCTCCTATATGAATATTAAACAACATTAAAAAAAATTAGTAATCAAAATTTCCCCACCTAGATGATGTATCCAAAAGGTAGAACAATGTTGCTACCATGAAAAATGGAAATAATTAATTTGAAAAACTTATTTCTAGGAATAAGTGACACAACCTCTATAAATATCACACATTGAATAGATGCACTCAGATGGAGGGGAAACCCTGTAAATCACCCATAAAATATAATATGGTTCAATTCTAGGAGAGACAATCTTGATGAGATAAAGGTTATTTTTGTGTCATGTTGAAATTATACTGGGATAATATGTTTATATCATAAGGCATGGATTTACATTTTAACATCTACATAAAGCTCATATTCTAAATAATATTTCTGCACTTATAAATTTAACCCCAATAAGTTATATTATGGGTTAAAATTAGATCTAATGTCTTCAATGGAATTTACGAAATAAAAATCAATATTATGGAATCCCTGATTCTTGTTTTGTAAATCATTTCATTGCTTGTTTCCAATGAAATATTTACATGATTAAATGAAAATTTATTATGTAAAATAGTCCTAAAATAGGTACTTTAGAAAATTTATGCAAAAACACTAAAACATCCAATTAAAACTTTAAACCTGAAAACGGACTCTTAATACATAAATAGATAATAAAAATTATATAGTATTTTACATTATAGTTTCATGAATTCATTTATTAGATATTAATTTTTGTTAGAAACAACCAATAAATATAATAAATTCCTCCAAGAATCATTTTAGTTTGATTTAGGATAGAAATATGAAGCATTTATGTGAAAAATTTAGATATAAAAGTTTCTCTAAGAGAAATGTTTTTAATGGTTTCTCTTTTGACATTATTTTGTATTATATTCATGTATTTTTTATTAAATATATCACTCTAGAAATTACAAAATAGAATCCTAGTATCCCTAAAATAATTTATGTTATATTAATAATGAAATTGGAATCAAATCAAAAAGAATGATGTGACAATCATGTCTCTTGAATGATTTTATCTTAAACACACTTTTGTTGAAAAGTATTGATATGTTGTTAAAATATCCATCAAGAACCTTAATTGTCTATAATACATGTAAAAATTAATTATTTTTTAATGGATTCATCACAGTATAAGAATATAAAAATTCCTATTTATTTTCACTAATATCCATTGGATATAGTTTTCATTTGATATCATAATCCACCTTTTCATGATGATATCGTTAATCGTACATTTTTACTGCAATAAAAATTAGATTAATTGAATGAAAAATTAAAAATATATTTTATTCAATCCAAATTACATATATACAATGACATAACATGTTTTTTAAGTAATTATAAAACATAATGGATATAATATTCTTCTAGTTATAGATGTATTCATTGAATAAATTATTCATGACTTTATATTTCATCAGACCATTCCTAAATGAATAATTGAAATATGGAAATTAATCATCTAAATTAGTTCCATACATTTGATAAGTTGGTTACCCAGTCTTTATATAATTGTAAAACCTATCATGATTTTTTTTGATGTATGATCCTATTGAAAGATTTGACCATTTCATATAAAATAGAACTAATGATGATATTTATTTTTTCTACATCATTTATTACTCCAAAAAATTGTATAAGAATGATTTCCATTATTTGTTCATACATACAATATTTCATAGGAAAGAAATTATTTATTGTCCATAGAAGCATATCATGCATCTAAAATATCACTTTTAAACATGAATCATATTTTAACACAACCACATTCCAATGATATTTAATCACTTTTGTTAATGTTTCCCAATTATAATTATATATAATTTCCGAGGTAAATATTTCCATATATGACTATAATAATTAATGTGAATGGTATTTTCATAAGAATATATCAAGGAAGGCCATAAATTTGTTTAAAAACAAGACTTGTTACTTTATAAGTAACAATCTAACTCAACAAATTAAAACCATCACTTGATAGACTATGACTCACATTACACACCTCTGATAAACAATCTACATATTAAACATCAAATATCCATCATGGTATTCAGTATATATGATGAATGAACTCATCATCATACCAATATCACTTAATATAGTTCCATATCATTTTTTTTTGACATTTCATTAGATATAAAATGAATTTAGGGTTAGGAAATAAATGGAAAATGTCATAACACAATATTCATGAATAAGAAATGAAGTTCCCTTAGAATTTTTCTTTTATCAATAACTTACACATTTTAGACAATCATTTAGGTGAAAGGTTTCCTCCTAGAATAATCTCTAATATTTGAGACATGAATGAATTATGTTTTTATAAAATCCTATTTGGTGAGTTGACTTCGGTGACATATACATGTTTCAGAAAATATTTTCATCACCTAAAATTATGTCCATCAGAATGGTGAGAATATAATCTATCGAAATAAATAATTTAAATACATGGATTTCCCCTGAAAAAGACATATTAAAAAATAAATCTTATTCATGTTATGAAATTATTGAAATACTACTATCATGGAATAATCCATTATTTTTTTAAATCTGTCGAAAAAATTATCATTAAATGCATCATGTTTACTCAAATAATTATCTTATTAAATTATCATAATCTTATTATAATGATGATTAATAAAGGGATAATATAAATATATTGAATTCTTTAATCTAATCTACTCAATTAGATTACATATATTTTGGGACTGTAGTTTCTACCCATTATGATACCATAAGAAATAGTATATTTTAATGAAATATTTTGGTTATTTGGTATATACCATTTTCATGACATAAAATATTTTATAAAGTAATATTATATCATGGGTACAGTTTAAGACATATATCTGAATCATTTTTAATCAAAAAATCTAAAAAAATATCAATTTGTTTCTAAAATGTCTTGAGATCTGATCAAGATCCTATATCTAAGTACTACAAATTTTCTAAAATATGTTACATGTCATTTTGTAAATAAAATGTAATAAGACTAAGGTAAAATCAATACTATATTTTATAAATTGATTATTCTTCAACATATAAAAGGCCATAACTAACCACTATTATATATTAAAATTATAATATAAAATAAATTTAAATACTATATATATAATGTAATATTGTATATATACCATAATATATAATCTTATTTAATCAATGAGAAATAACAATCAAAAATAAAAAAAATTTGTTTTATAATAGGTTTTTTTATTTTTTCATATTTTATTTACGTTTCGATATATCATATTCTAATACAATAAAATAATGTATAAATGATTACTATTTTTTATCAAATGATCAACTAAATGAAGAATGAATTATGAAATTATGTAGGATAGAGACAGAATTAGTGGCATATCATTGTGAGATGTTCATGTGATTCCTTCTTAGAATTAGTAATCATTCCCCATTACTACAGTTTTGGGAATCTATAATTTCATATAGACACCCTATATACTGAATTTATTATATATTTAATTTTTTATAGTAGTCCTATGGTAAGTTTCACAAAAAATTAATGTCAAAAATAATTTTTTGAGAAAACTATTCGATTATTGTCTAATAACTCAATTTATTTGAATTAATATGTATTTCTAATAGTCATACTTCATTATAGAATGTAATTATTAGGCTATGTAAATTTTAGTTTAAATATTATTTCATTTAACGATGATGTGTTATCAGGTACTAAAAATTTCATCTATATAACAAATATTGAAAATTTACATGTTAAAAAGGGATTTCTAATCATTTAAAATATTTATTTCCAACATGAATCATTTTTCAGTCTAAATAATTTTTTGTAATATTCATTTTTTAAAACATCATTATATACTTATTTACTAATTAATTTAAATTAATTTTGTATGAAAATATTTTTCAATATATTAATTTATTTTTATTTAATATTTATTAGGTTTATTTTATATTATATAAAAATTTCTTATTTCATTCAATAACTCCTAGATAATCATTATTAACAATCGATGAAAACATACCCCATGTCTTGCAATACATTCCTTGAGTGCATGTCCTAATCAATTTCCCACTTTGTAGTTTTTACAGAAATTAAAATTAAATCCTATGAAAATTATTTGGGGTAAATAATATATTTTTATGAAGTTGAGAGTAACTAAATGAATAAAATTACATCACCAATAATCATATTTATTATGAAATATAATAATTTTTTTTCAAAACTAACAGTTGTTCAAGGAATATAGAAAAATAATACCATAAAAATCTATGTTAGTGTTTTTTACCTACAAAAATGAAAATTAAATTTTAAAACAGATACAATGAATCCAGAAAAAAATAATTTATTATCAATGAAAAATTGAATGAAATTACATAATGAAGACATATCATCGCAATTGGGGAAGAATATTTAATGACATATATGGGGTTCAATCAGGATATGGGTTAGATGAGAGTAGTGGGAGGCCAGGTATCAAGACATTGTACATAAGAATATACAAACTGTTTTTTAATAGTTGGTAAGCTATTCTCTATAGTGACATTTTATAAAAACAATTCAGATATCGATCATAAGTATATTCTATTCCACTGGGATTTCAAAACATTTTTACATCATAATATATTCCAATGGTTTCGTTGAATATTTTTATATACATTATATATATATACTATAAAAATGATCAAAATAAACATTGGTATAAAATTATGTATAATAATGGCTATGAATTACCAATTGTGTACCTCTTTTTGCATATATCTTATATCAATTAGAAAATGAGAATGTAATTTTTTAATCAATATTTCATAGAATGAATTTCTAATATTCTAGACCACTTAATGAATGTAATCTTCTTTTAAAACATTCACTTTATATTATTTATGAAAACATTTTATTTATTAATTTACACATATTTTTTTATTTGAAATATTTCTTTTAAAAATTAAAAAGGAGTTTTCACCCACATATTTTCCTATGATATTTTAATGGATTTTTTTATTATAACATATTATTTAAATAGTGTTTACTGGGAATATTATCCAATGATACCGTATTTTTTCATTTTCTGAATTGTTTATTGTTACGATGATGAATTATTAATCAAATAAATATTCATTTTATATGTATTAATTTTTTTAATGTCTTTATAATCATGTGTTATATGTGTAAATTGATTTATTATCTAGTTATTGGTTGGAACAAGAATATATATCCCTCCAATGCATTGGGTAACGTTTTATATTAGATTTTCTTAAAAGGAACATGGGAGGTTATCCAAATCATGAATAATGTTAGATGAGTGGTTATTCTTAAAATCATTTAGGTGAGTGTGTGGTTAGCATGATACTATAATTTTATTAATTTCATTGTGGTTATCCTTGTCATTATATTTCAATAAATTTTACCATAGCATAATTATTCACTATTTTTTGACATGACCTTAAGCTAATTTTATGATCACTATGATCATTATATATTCTAACTTCATGATATGGTTCTTCTAAAATTCCATTATTTATTCCTTGAGACATGATTATGATTTTATAATTAATGTGAATGTATAAAAATTGTTAAGATAATGTTATAATACCATTTATTTTCATGAGATAATTAAATGATCATTTATATAGTCATTGTTTACCTTCACTAATAATTAGATCTCATCAATTTGTATGCTTTATATTCTATATTATTTGAATAAATATTTCAATAATTTTGTGTCTATGAAGGGGATATAATAAATAGTGTAGTGGGAGGTGATGGAGATATTTTGTAAACCACATATTTATATCTCTGTGATTCAGAATTCACAAAAACCATTAGGGTTGTAGTAACCATCACAATAATATGTAATTAATATTAATACAATATGATGAAATGTTTATTTATGAAAAGTATGGGTCTCTATAGTTGGTATTAGAGAAACTATTAAACACACTTTGAAAATAGGATGATATATTCTTAGTGAAAACCCATATGATAATACTATATATAAAAGGAAATTATATGTTATGTTAATAATAGTAGAATGGATTTTTAGAAATATAGATCATTTTAGATACATCAATTTGAAATTTTATTTAATCAATGAAATTTTGGGGATTATCATTGATTAGTTTTGGTTCAGTTTGTCTAAAACATAATTATACTACATGGCGATTATACCCTTATGGTGGTCCTAGTTTGAATCTCTTGGGAGATATGCATAGTTTACTATACATTTTCATTACAAATAAATCCAAAATGATTTGAATAGATGATGATTTTGGATGGAATATGTTAATATTAAGGGGTCATATATAGATAGTATGTTTTCATGAATTTCATATTGTACAATTTTTTTTTCAGGATTATGTGTTTTTTGGCATTGATTATTTTTTCTCACACTATGATTTTTGGTTTTAGAAAAATGTTATATCTTCATGGAAAACCATTATTGTTCAATGTATCATTCAATGAAAGGAATTACAACCTGTTAAAAATGATATAAGATATTGAATGAATAATAGCATTGTTTTTATTATAGAACATTCAATATCCATGAATCAATTTAAGATTATGAATTTTAACATGATTAGAAAACTTCGTATTGTCTCCATTATTAAGAAACATCAACATTCATTTATTTAATATGTTGATATATTGGTTTTTATATAATCGATCGATTCCATTCAATGATATTTTTTATTCTCTATGATTGAAGAATGAAAATTTCAATTTTATTATTTAAAATTTTGATGGAAAAGTAGATCAATGCTGGGATATCAAAATAAACATAGGGAAACAATATAAAATTGAATCTGTAGAATGGGAAGAGTTTAAGAGATTAATTTGTGATAAGTATATAACACTTATTCATCATATGCAAATCTATATGGAATTACTCATCCTAATGTAAAATGATGATCAATCAATTTGTACATATTAGGAAAAGTTTAGTAGATTTACAAGGAACACTTCTGAAAATGTGGTCTAACATGAAAAAAACCAATTTTTGATAATATAGTTGAAAAAAAATCAATGGATAAGATTTATATATTAGGGACATCATTATATGTGAAGACATAATTTGATGAGCTCTCATGATGGAACAAGAGACTAGTTTACCCCATCAATATCATGGTTTTGATAAGAAAATATAAATTGAATTAGAATGAAATAATAATAACAAAAACCATGGAGGGAATAATATTTCCATTATGGACAATGTTTGAATACATACCTGGATTATATTGTCTAATGAATACTATTCAAGAAATTACATGTAGAAAATATGGACATCAGGAAATTGAATTTAAAAATAATGAGATGAAGCTAGATAATTATTGAGAAAATTAATTACATAATTCATTACTCACAGTCTAGTGTTTCAAATTCATAGAGTATATGAATTATTATTACCACTGATGACATATGATGGGTAATGAAAATGATCAATGTTAGAAACCTTTTAAGCCTAAAGACATGGTGAAATCTATTGTGATCATAGTTAGTTATGTGTGGTACAATAATGACCTGTTGAAAAGTACAAAAACAAACCAACATAGAACTAATAATGTATAATTTAATGGATTATATATGACCTCTTTTCTGTTGAATGAATTTTATCAATGAATCACAATACCACCAAAATTATTATATATTGAATTTGTAGGGAAAACCCTAAATTATATAATGTTCACAAAAAAATTTATGAATCATCCCTTATTTTAGTTTTTGGAAATGTACTTATTAAATGTTTTCTTATATACCCACTAGTTAAATTTCATATTAACTTTGTAATGGATTGTATTTGATTTTTAAAAATCACATATCAAATATCATGGAAGGGTAGTTATAAATAGTATTTCAAAAGAGAATAGGGATGTATATTATTATGACAAAAAAATTAAAATTATATTTAAATTAAATCAATTTTAGTGATACAAATTCCACCTAAAATATGATTTTTATAAAATATGTTTGGGGATAAACATTATATTGATGATAATACCATTGATCAAGAATTGTTCTGATGATATCATATAGAATATTATACCATTCCTCAATTTTGTGATGTTGAATTTAGAATAGAACTACGAAATTGTGTTGCACATTCTTCAAATAATTCAATAGAATGTCCCATCTTGAGATATAATAATTGAAGATGAAACCCATTATAATCATGATAACTCTTTCATTTGTCCGTGAATTTCATCTTGGGGATAACCTATTCCTTTTGATATAAGGAATGATTGAATGATACATTGAATTTATTATTAACTATATAATTTAATTTAAAAAATAATTAAATTCTTCTATATTGTATTTAGGTTTTTTGTCAATTACATGGTGCTAAATATTTTTTCAAAAAAAAACATTTTATGATCTAGATAATATCAGTTTTGGATAAAATGTGATGAAATAATGAAAAATGACTTCCAAATTTGGTTTGAAAACTATGAATTTATAGTGAAGAAGTTTGGTTGTTCTAATACTGATTCTTTCATTATAGATTTAATGATTTTTTTATTTAATGATATTTTATATTTTTTTCATTATAAATTATATGAATATGTATTAAATGAGAAATAAACAAAATGAAGTTCAAATTTATATTTTTATGAATGTCTGTGTTATGGGAAAATGTAGAAAACATTAATCTAATATTAATTTTTTTCTAAATAATATCATTTTTATATCATATAATTTTAATTTGAAGGTGTATAATAAGACCACTAAAATAAAGAACTTTTCTATGTTGGGAGAAATATTATAATCTGAGAAAAGTCAGTAAGTTTCTTGGGTTTAGTGGGAATCAATTATTCTCAGTTTAGAATAATTCATAACATTGTAATCGAACCACCACATTTACTCATAATGGATCCAACTTCAATTGGAAAAATTAATCTGAGGAAATTCTAAATTAACTAATGTGAAGGTTAATCAGTGAACCTATGCTTACTTTAAACTATAATGGAGAATTTTTATGGATCGTTAGTTAATATACATTCATGAAATTTGGAAGATTCATTATTCAAAATAATATGGTCAGAATATATTCCTCATGTCCTTTGAATTTATAGTAATAAGATTTCTTAAAAATTGATTTGGAGATAGTTGTAAAAATTTTCCCATTATTTATATGGTGATATTATGTTTTTGGATAAAACTGTTCTATATAATATAATCATAAATGATCAAATTATATATTTAATCATAAATATCTATGTATACACTAAACATTATTATTGGAGTTTATTAACTATTATGACATCTTATTCATTTCCACCCTAGGAAATTAAATATGGTTGTATATTCTTGGAGTTGACTTGATGAATAAATATTTTATATGTGGGGGATGACATAATTGAAAATAACTATATATTTTAAAAGTTTACATATTTAATTATTTATGAAATTGGAGAAACATTATATTTATCAAATGTATGTTTGAAAATCTATCCAGGTGATAATTAAACAGGTTAACATGGAAGATGTAGAATTCTAAAAGAAGAAGAGATCCTAAGGAAAAACTATATTACGATGGAATGAAAATATTAAATAACCCTGTATAGGATCCATAAATACAATATTTGAATAAGGATCCATTGGAATAATCTCATTGTCCAATATTCTCCATTCATCTTGCATGTTCGAAGATGTATTAAAATATGAATTACTATTTCTATTGTGACACGATGAAGATAGATATTGAAAACTCTATATATTTGTGCTTTTTATATCATCAATTTAAGGATTTGATAACCTTTAATATCGGGATAATATATCCATTATAAATTTATGATATAAAATGTGAAGAAATAGACATTAATTGTTTATAAGAATACCAAAAATAGCGAAAGGCTGTAATTGTTTCTAGGAATTAATTGATCAACTTATGAAGAAAGAACCCACCTTTTCAATGAGATAATAATCCACTCTTTATAATATTTCTAATATATACATCAATGAGTTGTTACCATTTCATATATTACCAGATTATGTTTTATGTAATCAATATCTAAGGTACCCCTCAATGTTTTAGAAATTTTATAATGAATATTTGGATTCATAGTTGTGTTTATATTGTACTAGTCACCCTCAAATAGATGGTCATTCTGAGAGAACCATTAAAACCCTCAAGGATATGTTGATATAATATTTTATATAAATCAATGTCGTTTGGTATTATCACAATTGTATAATATACTTTTATTACTAAAATATTTTTCAATCTATCTTTGAAATGGCTTCTCATGAAAACCTATTTGGAATGAATAAATGGAAACCAATCTTAAACAATGAATATAAATAATGGAATATATTTGTACATAATAAATCTATTAGAATGAAATATAAATTTATATCCATTCATTATAAAATCAAGTAAGCTCACAATCAATAGAATAGTTATGGTTAATATAATTATTGAAATAATGAATTTGAAGTCAGTGAGAAGGTATTCATGTGAATATATTGATGGAAGATGGTAACAATATTTATATGGATTTGAATGATGAGACATATAAATGTTCATAAATTCGATATTATTCATCTATTTGGGATAATATTATATCAATTTCTACATCTACTAAACATCTATCATGTTCAGGATGTTTTCTACATATTTCTCTTAATTATATACAATACAAGTAAAAAACATGTTCTGAAATCTAAGTTTATAAAATTATAGTATGATCATTATTATGAATATCAACACTATAAATCATGGATTGAATTTATAATGTCCATTGGAACACACTAATAAACACGTTAATGATATGTGGAAGAATCAAGAATTTGAATAATCCACATGGGAACCAATGTATCTGCTAAAATAGGGATATCATGAATTATATGTATTAGGGGTGATGTTTAAATTGGAAATTTCATTTTATGTGGTGTAGAATATAACCCCATTATATTTTTTGACATATTTATTTTTTAAATAAATAAAATTTCATCGACAACTATCCATAGATGCAACAACAAGTCTAAATAAACTGGAACACAATATATAATTATAATGAAATATTTAATTTTTTTAATAAATATAAATAAGACAATTTTAAATTCTTTTATTTATAATGTTTTCATATGAAGAGAAAATATTGATTAATACAAAATAAATTTTTATTGAAATAATTATGTTTTTCAAAGATTTCTTTTTACTCAAAAAATCGTTTGTATTCCTTTTTTAGAGGAAATAAAATATTCATATTCAACCAATTTTAGAATATTTTTTTGATAAAATTAAATTCATTTTTGATAATATCATGTCATAATTATCTTATACATAATTTTTTGATAGTTTTATGAAGATATTTTTTTCCATGATCAATGAAAATTTTGATTTTTATTGAAAACTTTACATTAATTTAATGAATTTAAAATGTTTATTTTATTTATAGTGTATTAAAAATTAATTTTTTAAATTTATATTATCATAAATAAATTCTACATCATTGGAATAAATTTTATTTTTTATTTTTCATATAAAAATGATTTACAATTCATAAAATATTTTTTCTCAAAACCTCATTTTTGTCACATTTACAGGTTTAATTTTAAATAATTGTTTCCCATATAAGAATTAAATATTTATAAATTAAATATATACTATGAATCAGTAGTATTAAATTTTTTAAACAGGTCTCTTTCATTATTTTCTTTAATAGTACATTCCTCGATAATCATTTTTCACCTTAGTATGGGTAAAAGAATATAATATGGTTACACAATTTGGATAACACTATAATATCAAAATAACACATCCCATTATCATATATTATTAACAATTTCTAAAAATTTACATTAATTTATCGAATATTTGGAAACATGGTACCACTTATCATTTATTATGAAACGTATATTATTAAAAAAATAATAAATAGAAAATTTCACTCTATTGACATTAATACCTCATATATATCACCAAAGAAAAAAGATGATATATTTTATTTTAATAATTTATTTTATAGAAAATTAATATTTTATAATAGTATAATTTTTTATTTTCTTAGTAATTTAATAATTTAAAAAATATTTTTCAATGATAACAATGTATAATTTAAATTAATATAAAAAATGATTTTTATAATTCTAATATTTATAAAATATAGATGAGATATTAAATTCCATTAATTTTTAAGAAAAAATATTATTAATTTTTGAAGTGTTCATATTCTAATTCCATAAATAAATTATTGAAATTAAAACTGATGAAGACGAATTGTTCGAAAACGATATTTGGCACATTTTTGAAAATTTGTTTTTTCTAAAATGATGTAAAATTCATAAAACACATAACAACAAACATGTGATTGAAAATTTATTAAAATATACTCTATTTTCTATTTATTTTTCAATTTTCATTTTATGTAAAAATCATGACACATAATTAGTAGAAAAAATTGATATTGTAGAAATTATAAAATTGTTAAAGGTGGTTAATAATAAAATATTAGGGTTTTAAAATCACACAATTATGTCAAAATGTTATTAAATATTATTTTTATTTAGACACATACTCATCCTTTATCATAATTATATCAAATTTGAATCATTTTTTAATTATAATGGATTTAAAATTATTTTATACTTTTCATAATTCGTTGACTTCCCCATGGATGACTTTTAGAATGAATCCACTTCGACATTCTTCCTCAGATATTATGGGCCTTAAATACTATAAAATATATTACCTTGAAGCCATATAGATTCCAACAAGTCATTTTAGAGCTTCTATAATCCCAAATGACTCTCCATTCACAGTATATGTTATATTCCAAAGGTGGATACAATGAAGTAGTATAAAACATTAAGGATAATATTAAAGTTTATTTATACATCAACCTCCTAAAAACACATTAAATACATCATAAAATATTTAATATAGTATATTAAATATACTAAATAATTTCCATGTTTATGTAAATGACATAGTAAACCGTCATCACATCCATTGTAGGGAGATCATGTTTCACTATAATATGTCATTAGATTTTAATTTTTACATTATTTGGGATATATATAAAAAATGTTATATAAAAATATTCAATAATGGTTAATTATTATTTAACTTTAATTCGTTGTATCCATTGAATAATTTATGAAATGTTCGTGTGTATATACTGCCTATCATCTCTATAAATGGTGTAATTAATTTTCTAAACAATGTATTTTTAATTTCGGATTATATATTTAATATGATAAACATATATTATAATTATATCGTGAATAAATTTATATATATTATGGAACTATAATATAACTATATGGATAGAACTACAAAATATAAATTATCATGAAAAGCAAAATAATTAATACCCATAAAAGATGATTCAGCATAGAAATGTTAATAAGTTACTACTAAGATTTTATTTGTATATCATTTATTATTATATAATTATTTAAATAAATATATTATATAAATATAATAAATTTAAATTTATTATATATTAAATTTTAATAACTTTTATTAATGTTGTAAAATAGGTATAGAATTTACATTTCAATCTCATTTCAA
Organism: Viscum album; assembly: GCA_963277665.1. Taxonomy (NCBI): domain Eukaryota; kingdom Viridiplantae; phylum Streptophyta; class Magnoliopsida; order Santalales; family Viscaceae; genus Viscum; species Viscum album. The sequence goes on along the minus strand of OY728121.1, from coordinate 1,763,234,715 downwards.
TAAGTATTTTTTAATCATGGATTTACATTAAATGAAATTATTTTATACATTCATTATAAATAAATTAAATTTTATTTTCCAAATGTTACACCTAAGTAATTTATTCCTCCATTTAATTTTTCTTATATTATGTACCCAAGAGACCAAAATAATATTTATATTGAAAACTGAAATTATTCAACTCTTCAGATGAATTTTTTTTCTTTCATATCCAAACTATATAAAAAAAATGAAAACATTGGTATTATATTATTTATATGATTTTTTAAATTCTTTTTAAAAAAATTATTGAATAAATATAATCATCATATCATTTTCAAAATGAGTAAATGTTGACTTTTTACAAATTATGTGAATATAATATTTTTTTAAATATATAATACATGAACATAATTTCATAGAATAAAAAATAATCATTCAATTGAATAATTTTTTTAAAATGATAGATTTTATTTTTCAATGAAAATTCATTACTTAATATTTTTTAATTATTTGGATTTGAAAAACATGTTTTCAAAATGGAAATGGCATTTTTCTGATGAAATATTCCATTTTCCTTTTAAATTGTATTTTTATTTATTATAACATCCATAGATGTTAAATAGGATTTACTGGTGATGTGATCCAATGATAACATATTTATTTTTTATCTAGATATTTTATGGTTATGATGTTCAAATATTGGTGAATCACAATTTTCATTTCCATTTGTATGTGATGATGAATATTTTTTGATCATGAAGAATAAATTTGAATGAATTTCTGAATATGAAATTTGTTGGACAGAAATTAAATATCCATCAAATTAATTGTGAAAATATTACTCTTTTATTCATATATTGAGTAAATATGTGGTTATACCAATCATATAGTTAGTATAAGGATTGTTAGATGAGGACTAAAATATTTTTATTTTCATGCTTGGAAGCTTTGTGAATTGATTTATTTGTATATGAAAATTCTACACATAGTTCAATACATTGTGACTTATTTACATGACAATGTAATGTTTACATGGTTCATTTTTCTATATAACAGTACTATTATTTTGTCATAAACAACCATGATTTATGCTATCAAAAAAATTTAATATTTAATAATTACATGGTATGATTATCAAGGGATACATACATGTTCTCATTCTATTTATCATCAAAATGTATTAAAAATATCAATGATATCAACTTTTTTACCCTTAATAATCAAATGAGAATTCCATTTATAAATTATTATTTTCCACATGAAATTAAAAGATTTTTTTATATATTATTTCTCTAAAAGGGAGATAATATGAAGAAGTATGTGGGAGACAATGTATCTCTTTTATGTATAATTTTTTTTATCCATGATTACAAAGACAATAATAATGTATGTTTCTTACATGGATTTAATTTTTTTTATGAATAATCATATAATATGGTGACATATTAATTTTTGAATGGTATGGGTTTGTATAGTTTTTTTATTTATAGATTATATGTTTCATTAAATGAAATAAGAGTAATCCTCAAAAAATAAGATAATAAAATAAATTTTTACCTCATTTTTATCTTTTAATTACATTGAATTTAAATTGAAAGCATGAATTAAAACCTTATTCAGTCCGAATATATAGAAATTCATGTTATATATATCATGGGTATAATATATAAAATAAATGAAAATATAAAGGTTCATAATAAAAAATATGTATTAATTTAGATGAAATTTTGTTAAATCCATTAAATAATTATTTAAATGTGTCGTATGTGTTTTTATATTCAATTATAATAAATTTATATTTATTATACAAACAATATAGAACAATATACATATTTTTAATATCTTATATGTCACATAAAAAATATATTATCACGTCTTTACTAACAATTTTTTAGTATTATCATTAATGAATGTGTTAACTACTTCGTTTTTAAAACTAGTATTACTTATAAATATATGGTCCTCTTATATTTATTAGGGTCATATAATCTACAAAACTATAACAATATATATATATATATAATATTCAATATATACATATTGAAAATCATATCTGAAAAATTTATTTGGAAATTGATTCACACCCATTCATAGATATAATAGGTCATACATAAGCAGGAGAAACAACCTAATTTTTAAATTCGTGGATGGATAAAAAAATAGATTTTATATAAATCAAAAAAATATTAAAATTAAGACAAAATATTCTTATATATTCATTAGTTACATATTTCTAAAAATTCCATGTGAGGCGGTGAGGGAAAACCACATACATTAGTTCATGAGTAGGAAGTACACTATAAACAAGTGTGATGGTTTTATTGCCCATTTAATGGTGAAAGTGATAGATAAATTTTATAGAATTTAAAAAATAAACACTTACCATGTGGGTGATAATTATATATTTTTTTAATTTGTAGTAAATTAATTTTGTTGGTAATATAAGAAGAAAAATGAATTTTCACAGTGTAGATGAATACAACTTATTTGAAAGGTCTCATTTTGAAATCCTGTCAAGGGTCCTATGTATGGTCATTGGGGTAGAACCAAATAACTAGAAAATGTAAAATTATGTTTAGAAGAGTTATTATTAGGGTTAAGATTATATATTAGGCTATAGGTATTGTATGGAAGAGAGAATAGGACATTCCATTCAGTAGTGAATGAAAGGAAATACAAAGAATTTATAAAATAATTTAAATATAATAAAATAATGTTCATTTGAATATGAAACCATTTGGCCATTATTTAGATGGTAATATAGTATAAGACAAAAATAATTTTATATACTAAAATATTTATAGATCTAAGTGGTATTTACATTATTTTATTTTGGTTTCATCCTTTCATTATAAAATTTTTACCACAACAATACTATAATCCTTCTCAAAATTAATTCGTTATAATTATGTATATAGGCTAATAAAATTATCATAAATGATAATTGTTTGAAATTTTGAACCAATTATCATCCTAATTTACCAATAGATAGATATATTTTTGGATAATTTTTATTATTATGTATCATGAAATATTAAATAAATATAAATTAATTTTCAGAACTATTTATAAAAGTTTTCCATAAATACATGAATAATAAATGAAATTTGATTATAATATTTTTACCAAAAAATTTAAAATAATATTTATTATGAAATTAATTTTTTACCACAATTAAGCTCCTCAAAATTACTTTTAATATTTTTGAAATTATTTACATTGATCTTCCTAAAACTTCTAGAAGCACTGTTTCAAACATTTTATAAGTGTTTCATGTAATAGAATATAAAAATATAATTAAAAATATAATTAATATATATAAATAGTTTAATTATTCAAAAAATAAACTAAAATATTTATTTATAAACATTTATTCATCCCCATAAAAAAAGTTTAGATATATTAAAACAAAAGAGAGTAACATTTTGTCATTTTCTATTCATAAAATAATATAAATATCATTGTCAATGAAAAATGTACCTCAGAAGATTTTTATTATATGATTGGATGGTAAATTACTAAGTATACACATACAATGAAACAAATTTAGGTGTAAGAAAAAATATTAATTTCATAACACATTATTTGTATCCTTAACATAACGATTAACTGTTAATCGTGCTGATAAATTGTACCACGATTAATATTCCTAATTCTTAAAAGTAAAAGGAAACCTGATAGAAAATTTATACCTTGATTTTAAAAATATGTAATTACTTCAATAAAATTATATTTATTCATGTTTCAGACGTTAATTTATGTATAAACAAATTAAAATTGAATAGAAATTGGTTTCCATACAATTTTTAAACATAAATATCAACATACCTGAAAATAATGTGAAATATTAATCTAAATGGAACTAATTATAATATTTTTAAAAAAATTGATAAAATATAACCTTAATCAAAAAATCAATAATAGATATATGGTTTTAAATTTAATATTTTAATTAATGTTTATTATAGTTTTACAAAAAATTGTAATATTAACAAGTCACTAAATATGAAATAATTTTTGGATAATAGAAAAAATTCAAAATGAGGTAATATTTAAATATTGATTTGAAATATTATATGAACATAAAATATAAATATTATAATATTTTGTCATAGTTTTGATATAACATAGTGTTGTGTGTCAATAAAATATACTATCAAAATTAGATTCACATAATTTGAAATATATTTGAAAATCTCAAATTGTTACACTCTGAAACACTTATGAGAATATCAAAATTAAAATTCCATTAAGTTTTTAAATGAAATGGGGATTCTATTTCCTCATTACATGAAAATTTTTTCATATAACTTCATTAAATTTATGGTTTCTCAACTAAACAGATACTAAATGATACGTTTGGTTTCTTCACAATTTCTCTCTACAATACACAATCACGACATGTTTTTATCATTTCATTAATATTTGTCAAGTTTTATTATCATTACATTGAGTATATAATGAGTATTATGAATATTAATCCTCCTGTGAAATAAAAAAAACAATATGAACAAGAGAGATATTCAGATGAAGTGAAAATAAAAATGATATCATCCTGAAAAAATCAAAAATTTTGTATGGATAAATATCAGGGATAATTTACCTTAATTGATCATATTAACCCTTACCTCCTCCATGGAGTGATTTATATTTATATCTTATCTTAAATGTTGTAATTGATATCTTACCGATGGTTTTCTACATAATATTTTTTAGAATCTGGCCTCTCTTATGTGTTATTGAATAAAACTATACTTTGGTAACATTTACTCAACTAGATCGAGTCCCAATAGGTTTATCATTATAAAATTATCATAACGACATTATTTTATGAAAATCCATACATAGATTAATTTTTAACGATCCATACTAAATCTCATGTGAATGATATTAATCCCTAAAATTATTTCCAATGGATTTTTTTTATCCCAAACTCCTTTCAATTACATAAATAAATCAACCATAATTACCTACAAGTTTTTTAATGGTCAATATACATTGAAACAATATTTGGGGGTGATAAGAAATATTTAGTAACAACTCTATGTCCATGGAATTATGAATGATTTGCTAAATTATTATAGTATTCCTCTGATCATGATCAAATATTATTAAGAGTGGTGATCCATCAAATATATTGGCATCCATAATTTATAACCAAGTATTTTGATAATTATGTAAATATTCATTAATAGTGATAAAATTATTTTTGTCATAAGGAAGTCAAAAATAAACAAAATAAAAATTTACCAATTATATAATTCACGTAGTTCGATAAAGAAATCTTTTTTATTTTATTCCCATTTCAATTATGGTATGGGTAATGGTTTTGAAAACCACATAGACATATGAATCATCACATAAAACTGACAACACATTACGAGTCAACAAAATTACATTTTAATATATCTTTTCTTTTCATCCAACCAAAAATAGACTTTCAGATTTATACTAAACTTTGTTACTTATAATATGAACATATATTGATTAATTAGTAGAGGTAACAAAAAATTCATTCTTGATATTTTTTATTGATGGAAAAAAACTTGGGTTCTATAATTTACCATTGTATCTTGATCACGGTTGGACACATGATGATTTTGAAAACATATTATATAATTCTATATCATCCATATGGACCTTCAAATGCTATCAGAGATGGTTGATGGGCCATTTATCTGATGCCGAAAGGATATATCACCACTAATGATAATTTTATGTCAAAACTTCTTCTAATCATTATCCTTTCGAGTAAAAGAATCATCCACCTTATTCTCCTTCCTTAGGTTTTAATTTATTAAGAAAATCTTATAATTAAAATATATTACAACATTTTCCATAAAATATTCAAATCATCCTATCTAAAGATATTGTTTAAGATTTTATTATTAGTGTATATGTCAAACCACTCACCATACATAAAATGCATTCATATTTTAAATGAAATGAATACCGTTGATATCTCCAAATAAAAATACACATGTTATTCAAATCTCGATACTAAATCATTATAAATTAATTTCTAATAGGTTACATAATAAAATTCCTCATGAGAAAGATAGTTTATTGCCTTTGGAATCTTAGTAATATTCTTTATTAACTTGATTAAAAATAATCAATTTATACAAAAAAATATAATCCTATATATTACACTTCAAAAACATAACAAACAAAAAAAGTGTATTAAAAACCTAGTGAGATAAAACATAATAAATGGAGTTATCAGATACTCAATAAATTTAAAAACACTATATACATTAGAATAACATAAATGTAAGGGTATTAAAACATGATTAGGACATATCAAAACCATACCATTCATCTCTAAGAGTGGTTTCATGAGTCATGACATATTGATTAGAAGTAGAAATTAATCATAAGGAAATCATTGAATATGACCCATGAGATCTTAAAATTATGGTAAAATTCAGATTTGTATAATTCACATAATAAAATAAAATAAAATGTCATGGATACCCACAAATACACTCATAACATGTTTGTGTTTTTGATAACAACCCATGTACCTAATTTGGGATTGGACTATCCACCTGTGTATACTATTTTCAGAAATGAGATGACCACCCATTTCCCACATTTTTGGGCCTGAGATGTCTACTAATGGGCCCTATGATTTTATATAAAATTAATCATTGCCCAATTAATCGGGGGGGGGGGGTATTGTTTCTACAACTCATAAAATTTAAATCATAAATATTTGTTATCCAACATCATAATATATTAATCCTATTATAACCCCTAAAATGAAATAGGATTTATTAAACTTTCATCAAGCATAACATGGCATAAAGAGATAAGTTTCATAATAGTCCCATAATTTTATCATAGCATAACATAAAAAATTATGTTGGTTTCCTAAGAGTTTCATCATATTATAACCCATGGAAGAGAATTTGGTTTCGTAAATATCATTCTATAATAAACATACTCTATTCAGATAAATAATAATAATGGTATCCTTATATAATATCACCATTGAATACTATGTACCTTCAAACTATATCATTCAAGATGGACTTGGATTTTGAAATATCACCTGAAGATTTTATTAAATGAAATAATCGTGGATAGGGTGTAAAGATAGAGTAGTTTTATATTTTGTATTTTGATCACCAGATAATCTATTGGCAATATGTTCCTCAAGTGGTGAATCATTTTAGGGATGTTTCTAACAATTAATTTTTTTACATCATGTGAAATATGTTTAGATATCCACTTAGCTTGTTTCTAGAACTCCCCAAGATCAATTCTTCCTTACAAGATGAATATGATGGAGGTGTAGGAGATCAAGACATAACTAAATGATTTTGAGGAAAATGGGTGTATCGTAAAAAATTCTTCTCTATGTTGTTGGCTAGACTATTCTACAAAAAAGGAATATGGGTATCTTAGACTATGTATTTATTATTATAAGTTTTACCAACTGACACGTATGAACAGATATCCCTATTCATGTATAGATGACCTATTTGATCAGCTTGAACGATCTTAATTTTTCTATAAAATTAATTTTAGGCCAGGATATCACCAGGTTTGTGTTTGACGTACAAAAATACCATGTACAAATTTCTGTAGTAGTTATGGTCTTTATGGGTATCTGGTTATTCTTTTTTAGGGTCATGAAGGAACCATTTATTTTCATGGTGCTGATAATCCATTTCTTCTCCATTATATTGATTCATTTATTCTGGTTTTCGGGTATAATATCAATGATTATTATAAAAATATAAATGACTAGGAAAAATATCATGATATAATTAGATACACTAATTGTGTAGTAGTAATATGTTATGCTAATAAAGTACCACTTCTTGGTGGATCAAATTATCTTCTTGGGTCACATTATCTCAGAGAAAGGAGTATCAGTACTCCCATAAAAGGTTCTAGAAGTAGTTTTAATGTAGTATCCCAAGAATGTTTGTGAAATATAGAGTTTAATGGGTATAGATAGATATTAAATAATTTTATATAATAAATACCACTCTTAACATCTTAGTTGATAGGATTGACTAAGAATGGATTGATGTTTGTATGACCAGATTATTGGGAGACAATCTTTTAGATGCTGAAAGTGATATTAACTTCAACACCAGTCCTGATACTTCTATAGTAGTGTAGGAGTAACATTGTGTATTACAAGAAAATTTTTATCGGGCATAGAGTATTTCGGTTGCCTATAGATAGATCTATGTCCTATTTGTCTTAGTATTTGAGGCCACCGAAGTGTAACTAACCAAAATAGGATCTCAAGAAAGTTTCAGTTGATATATAATTTCTCTATTCATTACATTACATAATGGGAGAGCGTTTTGTGGTGTATATGGACCAAAAAATACTCATGGGAGTAATTACATAGTGTGATCCAAATTTGTGGCAATGAAGGTGGTGATATTATTACTAACATTTTATTTTTAGTTAGCATATAATCATAGTAAATTAAATATTATGGTTAATTAATTGATCATGAGAACTCAAATATAGGTAGTTCAATATTATATTAGTGAGTTCCTGGTTAAGGATTTTTTCACTGAGATGAACATTGAGGAGAAAGAAAGTTATGTGAAGACTAATCTATCATCCTTAGTTATTCCCTATTCCATATTTGATAACATGAGGATTAAGAATTTATTACATTCAGATGGCCTAGTTCTATGGGATAGTGTGGCATGTGTTGACCCATCAACTCGTTTGATCATAAGAGAAGATGATATTCTAAATATACATTACATGGTACTTGAGCCCTCTATTCACACAATTTTTTTGGTTATTTTTTATATTGAGGTTTTTTATAATAGTTATATATGAATAATAAAATATATTAGAGGTTGAAATAATACAGAAATATCCATTAATTAAAATTACCACTTTTTAGGTATCTTTAATAATATTTCACTAAAATCCTTACATTGTTGGATTTATGTCAAAATTATGGCTTATATTATTGGGGTAGTGATGTTTGGATTTTTTCTCAGCTGTTATGGGTTGAACTATAGTGGTTCTATGTTTTGAATAAGAGAGTAGAGGTGTGACATTTAATAACTGGGGGAGATGATACACATGATATTCTTGAAAATAATTGAGTAATACCATGTTTATAATATGAAAATATGGTTAAAAATTGAATATTCATGAATCATGATGGTATAATGGTATAAATATAGGAATACACTATGTTTTAGAAAATTATATAAGATATTTTTACCATTTTCTTTTCAGTTTAACCCTCAGTATACCCATTCTTTTGTTGACCATAATAAATAATTTGTATTGATTTTACTATCCATTTTGGTTAACACTAAAGATATAATTTCTAAAAATTATAAATTATTATGATTATAAATATAAAATAAATTTTGAATAAAAATTATTCATTGAATTGGAAAAAACTAATATATAATTAATCCGACATATGTAGTGAGCAAGTGGGGTTTTAGATTAAAATTATCCAAGGTGTTCAACAATTTTATATACAATTTTCATAAGAAATTGACTATAATGGCTTAAATTTTTTAGAAAATTTATAATTGGACTATTTAAACTTTAAAAAATATTTAAAATAATATTTATCTTCATAAATAAATGAAATAAAAAATAATGATTTCAATTCAAATTCAATATTTCCCCCTATTCATAATAAAATGAATCATTTCCTAAAAATAATGATAAATAACCATTATATAATTTTGAATTTATGAAATCCAAAATTGTATTAATTTTTTAATAATATATTTATATAATTTTTAATTTGTAATTTTATTATCATTCATAAAAATTTATAATTTTATATTGAGAAAATAGTAATTTTAAAACATACAAATCCATCACTACAAATTATTTTTGAATTATCAATATGTTATTAATTATAAAAAAATTATAATTAATTTTTTTGAAAATACATTTTACTATTTATATCATTAGGGGTCTTGGATAGGTTATAACAGTCAAATTAAAATAATAAAATTAATAATACATCATAGTTTTTGGAAAAAATAGTTTTGCGAGTAAAAAAAGATAAGATAAAGTTATGTATAACATAATCTTTATATAGTGGTGGGTATAAAAAATTAAATCAATGAAACTTAATTTATTCAAAAAACATATCCCAAAAACTAACGGTGTTACATTATACCCCCCTTAAAATTAATTTCATTATTGTTATTCATAATTCTAATACAAATAAATGAGGATAATCCAACATCATCATATCCTCAAGATCCGATGATAGCTATTGAAATTGGTGGTTTAAAAATAAATCATTGACTATGAGATTAGCCCTATTTCATTTAACATTATTTTTATGATCCATAATATAAATTGGTTGTTCCAAATATGTGGTATGATTCTATAGTATTACTACCTTTGAGTTTAGTACTTGTGATGGATGAGGAATATAATTCCTCATGATTGAAACAAGAAACACATTGTGATATTTGAATAGGTTTGTTGGATAAGAAAAATGATAATATACTATAATGATATTTTTTTTGTATTTTAATTGGACTGATATACATAGGGATCATTTTTTAGTACTTCATTCCACAAAGAAATTTATTGAATGTCATTATCTCTATATAAAAATTATAGTTCACTTAGATTATTACCATCATAACATATATATAAAAAATATTAATTAATCACATGTTCCTGAAAGGATTTATTCTTATATTCGACATTAAAAGCAATCATAGGATCTAGTAGATTTACTTCTGAAGCATCATTAATGTAAGTTGGAATCATTCACATATTTACAGAAAAGTGTGTCATAAATAACCATCTAAATTATCATGCGAATTTTATCATTATATGAAAACTAGAACTTATTAATCTAATTATACCAAACACCATGGAAATCCCTATGCCATGATCTTAGAGTATCCTAAAATAATCCATCCACACGTGGTAAAGGAATTCCTCCTCAATTATCATTTGTTTATGAAAATAATTCCAAAGGGTTTCATTTCCATCAATGTCTCATAAAATATACGTAATCCAAATAATACATAAAATGGTGTGTCAATAAATCTGAACTTATAAGAAACCATAAAATCATGAACTAATTATGTTATCCTTAACACATAAGTTAATCATTCCTAGAGATATATTGGCCTTTAAAATAGAAATCACATTTATTTATTAAATAAGATCTTATCTTATATAAAAACATTTTCATTGGATACTTGGGTTCGTCATTGAACTAAAATAAAATTAATTGGGATTTTATTATTCTAGAATCCATATTTAGTGAGAAAATAAAATGATATTTCTAGAAATTGTGGAAAATAATTTTTCATTTATATTAGTACATATGAAAATGAATTTGAAATTATGAACTATAGAGGGAGGATAGGTGTGACATAATTATCATGATTCACTTTATCTTTTGTCATTGAATGAATATTACCATTTCAATTTTTTCCATAGATTGTTGTGTATTATTATCTATATTATCCATTTTATTGGGAAATTAATTCACATAATTCCCAAACAACAAGAATGTCGAACCCTGATCAGTTGGTGGTGCTTCATATTGAGATCTCTTTTAGTAATTTAATTTACATTCCGATTCACATCACAAGAGTAGTATTTTTCCTGATTGATATGCCTCAAAAACATGAAACTCTTTATTTATTTTAGGGACTTACCTATGTGATATTTCCCATCATTTTGAAAATTATGAATTAAAAAATTATTCTTCCTTCTATGTGACCTAAAAATTAATTTTCCAAAGAACTATATTTTTGTTTTCACATCACTAGAACCAGGAGTATTTAAAAATTCAATTTGAAATTTTTGTTCATGTTGAATGATTTTATCATAGTACATAATGTTTTTATGGATAACACCCATGGGATATTATGTTTCAAGTCACTGAAGAATCGGTCAACCATACATTCAAACTAAATTAACATACATAACATTACCTCACACATCTGGTAATATTTTCTTCATAGGAACCAACTGATTCATCATCATTCTTCTTATGTTATATGAATTCCATCTCCAATTTTTTATGAAGAATATGAGGAAATTACTTTCAAAAAAATATTATTTCAATCACATCCCATGTTATGGAGTTAATTTATCCACATCTCCTCAAACCATTACAATTATTACACCATTGACCATCCTCACCTTTGAGATACTAGACAACCAGTGTGATTGTTTCATGTTTTGAACAATTTAGGTTCGAAAGTATTATTTCAGTGGCACTAATCCATTGTTCACCAAGTAATAAAATAGTGTGACCATAGATATAACGTGGGGTTTTCCCAATGAAGGACTCAATCGAAAATTATTCCCTTTTATTATTCTTTGGATCCTTACCACGATTCATAGATGGGGAAGGTTTTGGGAGCATTAAAATGAGTTTTTGGATTATATAGTCGATAAAATTTTATTCATCTAGAGGAAAATAATTGTATAGTATATTTCATTACTGATTAGCATGGTTCCTCTATGTTCCACCCATTGACTGTGACCAGATTGCATAGTTTGAGTAACACTAATCATAATACAAAATCAAATTTTCTGAAAAATAATATATGTTGTCTAAATCAAGGCATGTTAATTTTATTCTATGACCCCTTACATTTATCTTAGTTCATTCATAGTATACATCAATCTAAATCCGTAATGATGATTCATAATGTGATTGATAATTTCCAAAACATTTCCCTTGAGAGTTTCACACTAGGTATTCAAAATGGACCATTTTCATACACAAATTCTCAAGGGAGTTGATCTCAATACGTTGTATTGGGGGTTGTTACATCTATGTACATCTAGGGTAGATCCTCCATAACGTGTTATATCCATATATGGACTTAATTTCTCAGAAACCACTCACACAGTCCTTAGATAAAATTAAAATATATTATAATACACTATAACACATACTTTAACCTATCCTTAAATACATCCCTGAACATATCCTTATAAATATCCCATTGGTTGTCACTAATTTTTCCCATACTAGTTTCAAAAATATAAATAATAATTTCATTTGATACAAACTATTTCGACATAGGATTCTCATACAAAGATATTACGTATTTTGTATACTAATATTCATTACTGTTCACAATCAAAAATATGATGACTATAAATTGTTAGTTATATAGGGATCATGTTACAAAATACTAAAATATGGTGATATATCTTCACAGTTTCCCTAAAATAATTTCAAATTCTTAAATTTTCATTCACATACCCAATAAAAAACTATTTTTTATAAATTATGGAATGAAAACATAATAAATGTTTTTTGTCATATGCTTAGTAAGAGTATAAATTAGAGATAAAATAAATGAACATTTAAAATAATAATTTAAGAATATGTATTTAATATAATGAACATAACTCAATACTTTGATAACAATTCTTGTTAGGTACCGAGAGAGCGCAACGGATGCCAGTGGGAAACAAATTTAAAATTTTCTGTGTCACCGGAGTGACATAACCCTGTCAACACTAGTGATCATTTCCCAGTTTGGTCCCAGGATCTCGTAAGGTTTAAAAAGAGCATAAAATAAACTGAACATGCACCTAGTTCAGATATGATGTGTGAAAGTCCACCGTAGGACGCATACGATCATTGTTCTAAGACAGCAACGTTGAAGCCCTCTAGATCCTCCACACATGCCTCTCGAATCTTCTCACGCACCGTTCGTCGAGATCCGGGTGCCAGCGTGGATCTTAAACGCTCCCTTCAGTGCAGTGACGATCACCATATGGAAAGATTCTTCAATCCGTGATGAATGAACTTGATGATTTTCCTTCTGATGAGAGACTCCCTCTCTCTAGATTCCACGAGGGGAGAGAATCTGTCAATCCCAACAGATGAATAGTGAAATGGGAGAGCCTCTCTGTCACTTATATAGGGAATGATTAAAAAATGAAGAATGGATTCCCGACCCCCCGTGAAATAAATCTATGCTATATAAGTGTTATATATAATTATTTTTCACAAATAAAATTAGTACATAAATAATATTCATTATTATTCACTTACATGTAATATATAATTATATTACATGATAACTTTGAATATTTAACTCGACTCACACCTCCTACTAATATTAAATGATCCTAGGATATGAAAATCCATTAGAATAATATTAATACTTATATTTACTTTATAACATGTAAATACATGTTATAAAAAATTTCAATGATTTATTCTAAAGTTGAATAATTTATGAATTTATTTAATCTTTGGTGATCAAATAAACATGGATAGTTCTCAGACCCTATGGTGGGTCCCACCAAGTTCTATATTCCTATTCCCAGAATAGGGTATATTCCCAAGGCGCTATTGTCTATGACACACTATGCCCTTACCTCAATAGCATTGAATAATATCCACCAACCTAGAGCGAGGTCTAACAACCCATCGAAGCCCCTATAGGGATAAGGAAAAGTCAAAGAAATGAATGACTTCCTATGAACATAGTCTATATATTATAACCTATTCGTCATCGATATCTCAATAAAAAAGAATACACACTAGTTTCATCATTCTTTATTTTTCTTTATTTTATTTGTTGATCTGTCCAGATGGTCTTTCCTTCAAGTACCATGGCTATTGATTTAATGAATGTGAAACCATCCTAATCGACCAGACCCGAGATATCTCTTCCTGAACTAGGAAGAGAAAAATCCCTTCTCGAGCATTCAATCAAATCCATGACATTAATGACATTCCCGATACAAACTACCTCACCAATGACTTTGTCGCCATGATTTTCATCGTGCATCAAATATACCTAATTAAATTACATCAATTGACCATGATCTCAAGTCAAAATACCATTACACATGTCTGTAGATAGTAATGACCAATTGAACATAAAACATGTGGTGTTCATATTATGCAGGTCTATCCTCATGATCTCAACTACCAGAGGTCATAAAGTGTGAAAATCATGAGAAGATGTCTCAATGCTTATAAGCTCCCAACACCTGATGGTCACACATAATCTTTTTCCTTTCAGAATTATGTAACAGGCCTATAAGACGTCACATTATGATTACTGTCACGGAATCTTAGGGTTTTCATTATAGCCTGGGATCTAATATAACCCTTTGATGCGATAGGTAATCTAAGTACATTGTCATAAAAGAGTGGATGTAGAAGTAATTACACTAATATGGAAAGATAAAAACATATATTATAACAAACTGAAAAAATGTATTAGTAATCAAAGTATAATAAAAGATGGGTCTAGGGAACCAACTTTCACCACTCAAACTTTCACTATAGGCAATTTTTAATAGGTTTTAATATGAAAGCATTAACATTAGAATCGTGCTTATGCTGAGAAATAGCTTTAGTGAGGGGGTTTTCTATGTTGTCTTTTGTGGATACTCTATTAACTGTCACTTCACCTAATTGAGTAAAATACCCCAAGGGATGAAACTTCAAAAGAAAATGAATTGTCCTCTGGTGAGACATGTTCTCCTTGGCAAGCACCACTACAGCATTATTATCACAATATACTGGAACATGGTCTGCACTGCTAGGTATAACACAAATGTTAGAGATATAGCTTTGTATTCATATTTCTTCCTTAAATTCATCAGAAGATGCAATATATTCAGACTGTGTTGTAGAATCAGCCACCACAGTTTTCTTGGAGCTTCTCCAACTCACCGCACCACCATTCATGCAAAAGATGTAGCCAGAATATGATTTAATATCATCATGATCTATTTGGAAACTGGAATCAGTGAATCCCCTCACAACTAGTTCCTCATCTCCTCCATACAACAGGGACTTATCCTTAGTACACCTCAAGTACATTAGTGTAGTTTTAACAACTGTCAAATGTAGCTCTCCGAGATTATCTTGATATCTACCCACCATAGTTAAATTGAATGTTACATCAATCCATGTACATAGCACGGCATACATGATAAAACCCACTGCCAAAGCATAAGGGACTCTACATATTCTGCCAATGTCCCCCAATGTTTGTGGATGCATTTTTTGGA
Organism: Viscum album; assembly: GCA_963277665.1. Lineage (NCBI taxonomy): Eukaryota > Viridiplantae > Streptophyta > Magnoliopsida > Santalales > Viscaceae > Viscum > Viscum album. The sequence continues at coordinate 1,763,218,719 of OY728121.1, read as the reverse complement.
GAGATTTACACCGTGTGACACAGGTAACAATCCTCTCTTGTATTGTTCCATATTTTACATTTTGAGTACCTTGTCAATATATGTACTTTGACTTATCCCAAGCAGCCTTTGAGATCTACCTCAATATATATTGATCCCTAGAATGGTGGCTGCTTCACCTATGTCTTTCATGGAGGAGCATTCATTTAACCAAGTCTTAACTTACTATAAGACTTGAACCTCGTTTCCTATAATTAATATTTCATCAATATATAATACTAGGAAAACGATGGAATTCCCTTCAACGTTTTTATAGAAACAAGGCTCGCTTCCATTTTTGAAAAATCCAAAATCTTGTATGGCCTCATCAAAACGAACATTCCAAGATCTTGATCCCTTTATCAATCCATAAATGGATCTCTAAATCTTGAAAACTTTATTGGCATTATTTCACTTAACTATCCCTTCAGGTTAATTCATATAGACATCTTCAACCTACTTCCCATTTAGAAAAGTAGTTTTTATATCCATTTGAGAAATTTCAAAATCATAGAAGGTTGTTATTGCAAGCAATATTCTGATGGATTTAAGCATTGATACTGGTGAGAAGGTTTCGTCATAGTCAATACATTGATGTTGTCTAAAACCCTTTGCAACCAATCATGATTTAATGGTAATAAACTCACCATCCATGTCCGTCTTCTTTATGAATACCCATTTGATTCCCATGGTCTTTACATCAGCTGGAGGCTCTATAAAAATCAAAACATTATTTTAGGACACATAATCCATCTTTGAATTTATGGATTCTTTCCAATTAGCATCTTTTTTCCTTCTACTACATTCCATAGGTTAGAGGTTCATCATCCTCAAGGAATAATGTGTCACCTGACTCGATGATAGGAAAATTATAATGCTCTGGTTCTCTAACCTCTCGTGTAGACCTACACTGTATTTGTGTCTTAGGAATAACTTCTTCTTCCACTTGTTCTTATGGGGATTGTTCCTCTACCGACTCTTGTGCATTTGCATCATTATCATCATCGAACTCAATATTGCCCCCACGATTTCCAATAGAAATGTGTTTCCTTTCTAGAAATGTGGCATATCATTCCACGATGAATTTTCTATCTAATATCGTTTTATGGGTAGTATATTCTAGATTCTATAGGATAACCTTCAATGATGCCCTTATTTATTTTAGATGCTAATTTTTCACTTGGTAATGTCTTGACAAATGCCTTGCACCCCCATACACATATGTGTGTAAGGTTGGGTTTCTTTCCATTCCATAACTGATATGGAATCCCATCTATAGATTTAGTTGGTACTCTGTTAAGGGTATATGCTACTGTCTGCAATGTGTATCCCCAAAAGGATAATGGAAGAGTTTCATGACTCATCATTTATTTGAGCATGCCAATTAAGGTCCTATTCCAAATTTCACTAACAAAATTCCATTGTGGTGTATAAGGAAGAGTGAGTTTGGATACTATCCAACACAACTTCACTTGATCAAAGAATGATTTGTTAATATATTATCCACCTCGGTCTGAGAAAAGTTCTTTTATCTTCATACCAATATGGATTTATACTTCAATTTCATATTCCATAAATATCAGAACGGAATCTGACTTATACCACATTAAGTAGGTATTTCCATACCTACTATAGTCGTTGCTAAAAGTAATTATGTACAGAAAACCACCCAATGCCTTTACTATAAATGGACCACATTAATCATTATGTATTAATTCCAGCACTGCATTGGGTCTTTATCCCTTTCCCAAGAAAGTTGATTTGGTCATCTTTCCTTGTAAACATGTTTGACATACATCTAAGTGTTCTAACTCTACCGAGTCTAGATACCCTTCTTGGTTCTATCTTCACAATCACTTAACGTTTACATGACCTAGAAAGAAGTGCCATAGGTGGGTGTTATTTTAGTCAAGTTGGCTATTTTTGTAATTGATTTCCATTACTTAGTTCTCTAGTTCCAGCATATATGAACTATTTTTAAGATATTCCATACCATCAAATATGTGATAGTCTCCTAAAGCCAAGGCTGCCGGAATTGAACCATTTGTATCTCAGAGATCCACTTGACCATTTTCAATATTCTTGAACCTACATGGTTCCTGAATATGAATAAAAATGTTTGAGACACATGCCATATCCAACACCCAACTTGTAGATAAAGATAGATTCCATTAAATGAAAAAAATACATGAAGTATATGCATCAGTATTCTTATTCTTTCCAGCTCTGCAATTCTTCTTCCAGTGGCCTTTCTTACCACATCCAAAGAAGACAACTTCCTGCTCATTACTTTGGATCTAAATATTTGGATTCTTTGCAGGATGACACATATTTATCTTTGTCCTAGAGATGGAATTAGTCCACTTTGTGTTTCCCTTGATTTTCTTGTTCACCATAAGGTTAGATGAATTGATAATTTTCTAATCCTTATCAGGTTGGAGAACAAAATCCAAAATGTAAGGGAGTGAACTTTTCATATCATTCGTATTATAATTGTTAATAAAAGTCGTGAATATTGATGGTAGAGAGGCAACAATGAGATCCACTACTAGTTCTGGGTTCAGTTTGAACCCAAGGGCTTCAAGCCTCTCAATATAACCAATCAACTTGAGTACATGAGGACCGTCTTGGTGCCCTTCTACTTGCCGGCACTTGTAAAGTGAACTTGAGATCTCATACCTTTCTTGCCTGGCCCTCTCCCCTTATAGTTCTTGGAAATGTGAGTGCATCTTGTAGGTTTCCCCATTGTCATGGATTTTTTGTTATTATATGGACATGGATGACAACATTATGCATTGTACATCAAGTGAATCATCTACATGATTTCTCCATTTATCTTTTTCCACCATACTTTCAACTTGAGGAGGCTCAACAGGAATTGGGGATTCCATCACATATAACTCCCTTTCATGGAATAGTACTATGCACAAGAGCCTGTACCACTTCGGGAAGTTATTTCCGGTCAGGATATTTACATAATACAAGATCGATCATAGTGATAATGTACATGTGTTGTTTGTGATTTCCATTTTCTTATATATATCATATAAACATTTATCAGTTAGTACTTTGTCTTGATTACCGTTTTACATTTATGATTAATAAATTATTATATCATTTTAATGTCTCCCACTATTTTAGTGAACATTAATAGCCATCAGTAATAGATTTAGAACACTCTATCTCTTGAGTATTATAGTGGAAAAGATCCCTGAAACCTCTCTTGTTGTCTAAAAGCTCGGGCTACACCACTGCATGGAGGTTTTAAAGGTAGGCACTAGGATGGCCAACCACTTGTTCTTGTGATTCCTTGTGTTGTTGTGTAATGTCCCATCTTTTGGAATTTGAACTTTATTCCCTCAACATCTTGCCTCTAATTTGATAGAAAGTTATCTAAGGCTAATCCTTGACTACTCACTTTACTTATGTCGACCCAGTTATCTCATGAAAATGCCCCAGTAGTTAGAGGAACTCTAAACTATATAGGACTAGCACCCCAAACAACCATTTTTTTAGATGTGGGAAATGGAAGGCATTTATTGAATGTAATATATCATTGATGGATTTTTATATTTATTGATGAATATAATCATTTTCTATTTATTATGTTAAAACTGGGTTGGCGTGCTGACAACTGAACAAGAAATATATTATAATTTGTCCCATATTTATGCATTTTATATTTTTTACTATTACATGTGATCACGCAATAATCTTTAGGACGCATAACATAATAAACTACGCATAAAGTAAATCATGCAATCCAATTGGTCTTGAGCATTCATTAATGATCGATCCATAACAGATAAATCTTGACATAGAGGAATCCATACCTAGGTCATGACTTGACTCACGTCACAACTAGCTTAGTGCAACGCTCTTGGATACTCTATGGTTTACCACCTCATCTTGGCGGGGTCTACGTCTCGGATCATCATTTAATTTCAAATTTACTCACACACAGGCGAAGGGGTCTAGGGGTACAAATACATCTTGTGCATTGGACACACATTCCATTATACGTATTTTAAATAAAAAGGATGATTCACAAATCATCATTTATCTAATTATTTATTACAATCATCGCACACATTAAATAAATAAATAAATGAATAAAAACCAGAAATACACAGTTTGGTCGCTTTCTCAAGACTAGCCGGGGTAAAATTTACAAAAGAAAATTAAATTGAAATAAATTTAAATAGAGAGAGGGTGTTCTAATAAATTAAATGAATTTTATTTAAATTCAAATAATATATTTATTGGGTCCGTTTTTTTAATTTAATTTTAATTCTAAAAATGAAATTAAACCATTTATTTAATTTTAATCATAAAATTAAATTAATATTTCACATTAAAATAAATTTAAACCAAAAAATAATTCTAATTAATTTATATTATGAAACTATATTAATTAAAATTGATTTAATACGAGGTTACCTATAGCAGGGGAGGAGTCCGTGAGGACTGCAGGCCACCGCAGGGTGTCGTCCTGGAGCAGGGCCAAATCACATAATAACCGCGACATGACCGCGGTGCGAACGTGGAATGACCGTGTAGCCCAGTGAATCCCACGATGGCACTAGCATCAGGTGAGGTTCGAAGGGATCGAATGGAGCCGAGGAGCATTCTGGCCAGCCGCATGGCCGGCAGCCTGCTACTCCGGCCACCCGGTGGGCCAACAGCCCTTTCCCGCACAGCCTGGACCGGCAGCGACCTAGTCCGGCATGGCTGGGATAGTTCGAAGAGATGGTGGTCGGGGTTCGGGAGTGGTGCGGTGCGGCTATCCGGCAGTCCTCAGGGCGGCACTACCAGGATGTCCGATGGGGATTGGGGCGTTGTGACCAGGGGGCCCAGCGGGGCGTGTGGCAGCACGACCAGGCGGTCCAGTGGGAAGCGATCCGAGGCGGTGCAATTAGTAGGTTTGGCGGCCAAGGGGAAGGGGCGCCACTAGGTTTTAGCCCATTAGGGGTGCAGCCTCCACAGTGCGCCGCGTGAAAGAGAAGACCCCATTGGGTCTTTTTTTTGTCCTTAGAAAAAATGCCACCTTCATGCCCCATATTTTAAATAAAAGGAAGATGACCTCATTTTCTTGTCTTGGGCTCCCCTTATTTAAAAATAATAAAATAAAGAAGGAGTCCCCAAAATGTGGTCTTGGTCTCCTTTTTTTTATTCTTTGTGAAAAATATTTTCTTCACCCATTACTTTGTTGAAACTATTTTATAATAAAATAGTATATTATATTTTATAATAATAAAATATTATAATTATGTTTATATCAATAATGATTGATATTAACATCAAATGAATGGAGAAAAGATGACGTCTATCCGATTAAATTTTTTAAATGATCGTAGCTTCATCATTTAAAAATGAAATGATGTGCGGTCGGATCTAAATGAATAATTTTAGCACACGTCTCTTAAATTTAATGCATCTTAATATTTTTGACTCCGAAAAGAGATGTGATCGCTTTTATACCGTTCATAGGTACTGGGATGATGCATCAGAAGCCGATGAGCTGGGAATTTAAAATATTCTACATAACCATAGTGACATAACCTTTTCAACACCAATGATCTTGTCCCGGTTTGGTCCGAGGATCTTTCAATGTTTAAATAGAGAAAAAAGTAAAATGAACGCGTGACTAGTTTGGATTTGACATGTGTAAGTCCACTGTAGGATGTCAGCGATCATTACTCGAAGAATCCAACTTCGAAGCCCTCTAGATCATCCATACACTCCTATCGAATCTGCTCATGCATCGTTCATCGAGATCTGGGTTATAGCATGGATCTTCAATGGTGACTTTAGTGTAACAACGATCACCGCAAGGCAAGATCCTTCAATCCATGATGAAAAAACATGAAGATATTCTTTGACATAATAGACTCTCTCTAGATTCCAAGAGTCAAGAGAAGCTCTCAATCACAACACACGAATAGTTAAATTAGAGAGCCTCTCTCTCACTTATATAGGGAATGTTTAAAACACGTAGTATGGATTCCCATCCCCTTGTAATAAACGTATTATATATAACTGTTATAAATAATTATTTATGGAAAATAAAATTATTCAATAAATAATATTTATAATTTATCACATATTTTTAATTTATAAATATATTACATGATAAATTTGAGTATTTAACTTGACTAACAGCTCCTACTAATATTAAAAGAACCTCGGATATTAAAATCTATACGAATAATATTAATACTTGTATTTACTATATAACTTGTAAATACATGTTATAAACAAATTCATTGAATTATTATAAAAATGAATAATTTATGAATTTATTTATCCATTGGTGATCTATAGAACTTGGATAGTTCCCGGACACTTTGGCAGGGCCTAATAAGTTCTATATTCTTATTCCCAGAAAAGGGAATATTCTCATGGCACTATTCTGATTGATTGATCACATCGAACAAGGGGGATAAGCTTGTAAAGGAGAGAGCGACACTAGAGTTCCCCCCACGCCGCCTTCCTCTCCACCACCGCAGATTGGCTGTAGATCACTATTTGGTGCTCGGATTCGGCGCATTCGTGGTGTGAATCTCTATCCAGTGGCGGCATCGTTTGAGCTCATCTATTTCGGAAGACTCCACCGCTTGCTTTTCATTACGACATAGCTTTGGTTTGATGATCGAGCTCCAGAAGCCACGGCCTGGGGGTTTCTTCATGTTTCGTGTCGGGTGTGGGGGTGCTGTGAGGTTCTCCTCTCTCTACACTAGATTGAAGGTGGTGGAGGGATCTGTGACTAGGGTCCTCTGCAAGGTTGGTGGTTCCAATCATGGTCGTGCTTCTTCATGAGACCATTCCTCTTCAAACTCTGCTCTGGAGCCTTCCTCCTTTGCCTGTCTTAGATTCGGTATGAGGTGGTGGTCTCAAGAGGCTTTGGGAGGTGTTGTTTGTTCGGCCTTTGGACTTCTAGGAGGTGCGTTCGTCGTCGAATTCATGTTGTGCCATGCTGTGTCGGATGTTTTGTTGCAGATTCATCAATGTTAAGGGTTTTTTTTCACTGTTTTTCTTTATGTTTTATTCTTGGAGGGCTGTTAGGCCTTGATGGTGTCGACGTTGTTGGTGATGTTATGAGGTTTTCGTTTCGTTTTTATGTAACGAGTCATTTTCGAGAGCTTCAGATTTCCGTGGATGTGACGATGACGAGGATTGGAGCGATTCCAGCAGCGTGCCTCGAGGATGAACACGGACTGAGTCAATGCCTTTCACTGTTGGTTTTGTGGTAATGAAAGTAAAATAAAAGTTGGGTCTAGGGACCCCACATTTGAAAATTGTGTCCTTGATAAACAAACATGAGTCATTGAATCAAAATTCATAGTTTATATGACTTGTATAATAGGGGAACCAATTAAAAGGATCAATGAGAAAATAAGAAATGCATAAAATATAAATATTTGGAAAAAATCATCTAATAACACTATTGAAATGTATAAATATAGATAGGTACAATATTTAAGTCTTTAACATTAAATCAATCCCTCTCATAAACTTATGGACCTCAAACTAGGTCCACAAAAAAAATTGGGCATAAAAGACAGTTCTAGGCATAAAATCAAGAACCGGTAATCAATTTCATGCATGACATTTTTAACATGTAATTAGGTTCATGTAAACAATTATGAAAATTAAATATAGGTTGGCGAATAGAATCGTAGCAATAATGGTTCACTCACAAGACCATCATAGGGGAAAAATTCCCATACTAAATCAAGTTCACTCACCATTCAAGACATGTATATCTCATGGGATATATTATTTTACACAAAGAATTTATGGGAGATTTTGGACTCAAACATCATTGGTAATAATTTGACCATCATTAATGGTTATAAAAAAACCACTATAACTTAATTAGAATCATACATATTTGTTCCAAAATATCATAAACAATTCATAACATCCAAACCCACAAAATGAAATGGGTTTCATAAACATATCATCATAACATAACCTATGTGATTTTTTTCATTTTCATTTTATCATTTCATCATATCATTACCCATGGAAAACGAATCAGACTTTATGATCATATTATTATTATATAACATGTTTATATGAAATTGGTTTTGTAATAATATTTTTATTACAAACATAATCCATTCTTAAAAATAATAATAATTGTATCCATGGATCATATTCCATATAAAGAATAAGTGTCCTAATTTAATTTTATCAAAGTAGTAAACTAATTTTGAAACAGAAATTGTGAAATTTATTAAAGAAAATACATTTTATTTTTAAATAATTTCATATGTAATAAAACACCATGAAAATCCATTCCATTGGAAATGACCTTGGAAATATATAATGTAATAATTTTTTTAAAAATTAATCATTTATTGATGGAAATATATTTTCTAAATTCACAACTGTAGTAAATAGATAAAACGTTTTGAAAATCATTTTAGTGGGAAATATCTGTGAATACATATAATGAATTCGTCAAATCAATGATTATTCATGTCGTTGAAATGTTATTTTCATATTGTACACATTAAAATGAATATTTATTTCAAATTGTTGGTAAAATTAAAAAAACAATGATTACAAAATGACATGAAAATACCATTAAAACTATTTTATATCATATAATGCATGGGTAAAATATTCATTCAAAAACAAGAATATAGTAATGCATCATTTTTAAAACATATATAGAAAGAATCTATTTCTCAACAAAAAACATTTTCGACTGAAGAGTGAAATAAGTTAGAAACATTATTAAAACGAATTTTTAAATAATATTATGTAACATATATTAAAAAAACTGTACCAGTACATGAATTTATCCTTAATAGGAAGATTATAGACAAATTCTTAAGAATTATTAATATGTAAATCATGATATTTCAACATTGGAGACATAATCATGAACAATATCATTTAATGATGATATTGTAATATAATATCATTTTCACATTTATAATAATGATTTATATTAACCATGCAGAAATGGAATAATATGAAATATAAAATATTACAATGATCAATAAATTCATGATGTTACATGTCAAAGGGTTTCATATACACCACATGAAGGAATATAGGTTCATATAATAAAAGTTATGTTTATTATAAACATATTAAATAAACATATTCATATATATATATTACCATATAATAATTACCTTTATCCTTCTACTAAAATTACATTAATAATTCCATGTTAAAGTAGTATTTCCAAAATTAAGACATTATTTTTCATATAAGCTTTGATTTTTTATATTTTTTGTGATATTACATTTTTATAAATTTCATCATGTACAGAATTATTTTCATGAAAAAAATATAATTTATATATATTATATATGTATTGAGGGTAATCGATAATATTTATAGATAGAAAATGAAATTCTATATTTTTTGAGGTTGTATATCACACATACATTTAAATTTTGTTTCCATTTTCTTTTCCGGTTTAAAGAAAAAAATATAAAGGACATATTATCATTAAATAATAATTTTTTATTCAATATATATCACATTTTTTCCATAAATAGATCCTTAATATATTTCATGTAATGTGTGAATGAATCCCATCACTTTTCATGGCGGTAGTCCTCCATACACACAAGCGATGTTATTGTATTCCATGAAACGGGAAAGTATGATGGTATGTGTGATATAAAAATTTAAAAATAATAATAAAATAATTAATATCATAAATATTTTTTATTAAATAGTATTTAAACACAATTAAATGTTTTGATATGTCTTGATTGAAAAACTAATGACATCTGTTCACCAATCAGAATTTTAGTAGTCACAAAAAAGATGATTTTCAAAACACATTTCATGTGAATAGATATGGGTATATTTCACCCCAGTAAAATAAAAACATCATAGAATAATTGAAAAAATAATGTTTTTCTATAATCAGTATAAAATAATTATTTACATTGGTATAAAATGAATTAAAAAAATGCTTGTTGATGAATGTTACCTCTTATTTATGTATCCTCCTTAGGATTGTTGTAGAATCCTTAATATATGGGATTTATGTCCAAAATAGGGATTATACAACGAGGGAAGGGAATTTTGGATTTTATTTGGGAATATATATGCAGATTATTTTTATTTTTATGTTGTAAAAAATATTGGATAAAGGTGGAATTTTAATTGGGGGAGAGAACACAATTGTTATTTTTTTTAAATAATTGAGAGATACCACATTTTTTGTATTTTAAAAAGTGTCAATAATTTTCCATTATAGATCCATAGAGGATTAATGTTCAAAATAAGAACAAAAAATTATTGTTATTTAAATCTCTTGTATATTTTTACACTTATATTTTTATTTTAAAACCCCTCATAAACCCATTTTTACATCAATTATATTAATTAATTTTAACTCTTTTTACTATTTGTTTTGGTAAAAAATAAAGTTGTACTTATCATAAATTATATATTATATGTATTCCAAAAATACAATCCTTATATAAAAACTAAATTTATATAGGTGGAAGAGTTTAATTTAAAATTAATCATCCATATGAGAGGGAAAGTGTGTTTTTAAAGGGAAAATGATATAAAAATTAAAATGTTTTGAAATCCCAATTCAATATAAGATATTTTGAAATAAAAAAATAGGATTAAAAGATGTATAATTTATCTAATTATAATTTTATGATATATTAATTTTTCTTTATAAATTCATTATGGGAAATTGTTTCATTCAATTAATATTTACTATTTTCACTATTCATCAAAATTGAGATTTTATTGGATAATATTGAAAATTCACAATATGAAAATTTTGACATTGGAATTGAAATATTTATTTTATTATATGAAATTAATTATCTCCATTTTTTAAAATGTTAATCATACTATTGTATAAAATATAGAGTAATTCTTTTTTAGTAAATTTTTTTTTGATTAATATAATTTAATTAATATAAATTAAGTATTTTATTTTAAATTTATTATATTTAAATTAATTTGTTATTTTTAGTATTTAAACTGTATTTATTGCTATTAATATCACTATTTTTAATAGCTCATTTGTAAGGTTTTCCCTTAAATAACTAAATTAATAATATATCATGGTTTTTCTAAAAATCAGTTTTGCATGTACCATAATCCAAGAAAGTGTTTCATAGCGTGAAATATTTCCATTATGTTTTGTATAATTAAAACCATAATATAAATTTAAATTACCCCAAAAAATATTATTTATGAAATCTAGATGCATAAAAATAAATCTATTTTTTAGGGATATGTAGCTAGATCAGATTGTAAATTCACATGAGAATGAGATATAGGTCAAATCCATTTATCATGTTTGGGTCTTACGTTAACATACTGATAGATAACATGAGACAATAAAAAATAATTCTTATATATATGAGTATTATCCTATGTTATTCTATGAATATTATATCTATTGTCTTCCTTAGTATATAAACTCATATTATGTGGAGAACTGTCACAAAGAAATTAATATTTCTTTATTTTTCATTTACTTTGGTCTTTTGTTATGATATTATTTTTGGTATTTTCATGATGAATGTTTATATTGGTGGTATATAGGTGGTGAATTATTAGAATATGATTAGTAAAAAGCTTTCACTTGCTCAAAAAAACAATGTGTCCCAAACAGAAGCACTATTGTGTATGCATGGTCAGGTGTATGGTTTTTCATAAAGCACCAAAAAGATTCGAGGACTCCACCCATAGATATTTATATCACTGTACTATTAGTTAAGATTTTATCTGAACATGTGGAAGTAACATTCTACATTATCATAATGTAATCCTTATGAATATAAATTTTTTCTCCTCCCCTGATTTTTAACCCATTTCAACTAAATTTATCAACATAAACTATCCACTATCCCTCAACAGACCTCTCCCCTTATCCTACCTTCTATTGGATTCAAGTATTTGGAGATTTTAATAATTGATATTCATGATATCTTTAAATATGTTTCCATCATCTCTTATATTATCACATATTCCTCTATTCTAATGGTATCATCTCTCTAGTGGTTTTTTCACCTATAGTGCGTTAAATAAAATTTATTACAATAGATATAGATGTTTGAGTTGTATTATTTCATCCATAGTTACACTATTAATTTTTTTTCTTATTCCAACATGATTTGGGTGATTTAAATGGGAAATGTATCTCACTAAATGTTGTTAAATTTTTTAATGATTAAAATATTCATGAATATATTTCTAAATATGAAATAAACTTATTTTATATACAAATGGGATATTTCCATTGAATTTGTGTTTGTAAGGATTTGAAATGATTTAAAACCTAAGGAATGTGAATTGAAATTGTATGATTCATTATTTTATGGATTTTTTGATGAAAAGGGGGATATATTTGTTTGAATGATGGGGTGAAGCACATGGGAATCATTTGTAAAAGTTAGTAAAGAATAGGAAAATTATGCTAGGCATGACTCTCCCATCATATCCAATTTACGAAAAATGAAAACTAATCTACAAATATCGATATTGGTTAGTTCATGTTGGAGGTGAACATTCATGTCCAAGATTGATCATCAAGTTTAAGAGGATCCAATGTCCCAACTTATTGTAATTATTTAACGATTTCCTCAAATTCTTATAAAATGATTTTACATGCATCAATTTTTACAAAAATATCATGTAATTACCTCAATCAAAAAAACATTTTTTAAAAAATAATCCAATTTCATTAATTCCAGACGATTACAATTATATTACATATAATTTCGATTTAGGGATAATCTAGAGGGATTTCCCAATGAAAGGGAGATCACAACTCAGATATACACTCGAGTGTATATAAACCTTGTTTTTATAAACACATGTCAATGCATGGGCTTCAATAGTGTAAGAAAAAATTATCCTGGTTAATTTAATTTATTTTGGAAGCTGTTGATGGTGGTGTTATTGTGTGACTTGGACCACATGTCTGGAGGTTATTTGTGATTACATAGTTGATCCCATCCCTTTTCTAATCATTGGTATTAGATATATATTTATATATAACAAGAACATGTCAATTAACTTCTAGTATCACTTTGGTATGGATGTTGGATATTATATATATGTACATTTACATATTTAGTATGGATTATAGTAATGATGTTTAGGTACATGTTTTTTAATCTAGTATTGGATTTTTATTGAATCTAGTATTGGATTTTTATTTACATTCATATGGGAAAATTGTTCCTAAATGAGTTCCTTGATCCCTATAATCTATTTCCTATCCATGGGGATCAATAATTTCAATCAAGATATATCAAGGGTTGGTTGGGGATTCAAATTTGATATAAACCTATAAGGGTTTGTGATATAGCATGACACAAGGGAAACAGAACCATGGGTAAAGAAATAATATCTTCTGATGTATTCTTATGAGACAAAAATTTGACATTCCTATTTAATAATGTTTAACAATGGGTAGAATTGTCTCACCCATTATTCAGTTTTCTTGAATTTAATATTCATTTATATTCCTTCATTTTAATTATAATATTTTTTTGATTTCGTATAATTTTATTATTTTTGTAAGATAGATATTTTTCATGGTTGAAAAATGGTACAGAAAACCAAAAAACGACTATTAAAGTGTTTCATAGCTTAGATTGAAAAGATTACCACCGTTTTCTAATGGATTTCTGAACACTTTAAGAACTTTAAAAGATTATGTATTCAAATTTAGTGGAACTGGCATTGTCGGTGCATGGTTTGGAATGCTTTATGGACAACCTATGATTCACAACAACAACATAATATATTTGAAATTCGATGAATACAACTTGATTGATATAAACATTTTCTCTCGAATTTATTCCCTTTCTCAAGTCCACCACTCTTGGACAGACAATATTTCTTTTACCCTTCAATATTATTTTAAAATTTTGTTTCCTCCTCTATTATTCATAAAAATGTAATGTTTGTGTCTCCTGTATTATTCCCTTTTTTCTCTTCTTCCAATATTTACTACAATAAAATTGTTGTTATGGCCAAGGGATATTGTAATCTAAAAAATAGAGTGATATTATTGGAATTTATTTATTTATTATTATCCCATAGCATCCCCTCTAACATTATCATTTTGTTTTGAAATAATTCATTGTTTTTTCAAATGAAATTGATACTTATTTCATTGTGAACCAATTTTTGAAAAATAAAAAACGATTTATTCTAAAATCAATAATCTCATAAATTTATATAATGACCAGAAAAATTTATTTCATAATGAATTATTGTTTTTAATGGTTTTTATTTAATTATAATTTTTTCAATGGTTTAAAATTGATGATTATTGAATAATTTAATATTCATGTGTTGGAAATGAGTTTTATGAGAATGTTATTCCCAAAAGAATTATTCAATATATAAAAACTAATTGCAATCTTATTAGGATTGGAAACTCTATTTTTTTTGTTTCTCGAACCAATCTAGTTTCCCAATCAAGGGTAAAATGTGTTGGATCGTGACTCTTATTAATTTGAAAATTTTATGAAAAAAAATTTCCACATCATAATAATTTATTTTATAATAATAATAATAAAATTTTGTAAAATTTTGTTTTAAACGTTTTTAGTTTTATATTTTTTACTATATAAATATTGTAATTCAAAAAAATATTCAAATTATTCTTAAATTAAAGAAAATAACCAAAAAATAATGATGATTATATTAGTATAATTCAACTATAAAATAAATACGTTTTTTTTCGTTTCTGATCATCGGATTCAAAATAAAACATAAGTATTTTAAATAATGGAATATATATATTGAATTTTAATTTTTGAACAAGGTAATACAAAATAGTAAATATTATTTTAGTGATGTGTATATCATATTGATTGATATTATTTTTAGAGGTCTCGTTGAATCATTCTGATTTCATGAACTATGAATTATAGATTATAATAATTATAAAAAATAATTTATGATTCTTCTAGTGAATAATAGTGGAACGAATATCTAGAATTATGGGAATAATTTTCCAACTATCAAATGATGTTTTTTCATAAATTAGTGAAAATATATGTGATATTTTACTATAAGATCAATTTTCTTTGAAAAATGTTAATAAATTAATGATTGTATCCCATGGTGTATTCAAATATTTTATTTATGAAAATTGAAAAAATATACAATTATTAAGAAGATATCATATCAAGAAATTTTTTGGGATTTTAGTAACCCAATAAAATAAATATTTTAATCGATAATGGTTGATGGATTGAGTTGTAACTATAGTTCATATTTGTTCTGTATATATTTCATTTTTTTAAGATTCAATAGATAATTTTTAATGTACATTAAATGATCAAAATGAAATATAAAAATATTATTCAATAATATTAAATAATATGTATTCCATTACAAATTTAAAATGTCTTTATCTCAATATATAATTATTTAAAGGAAAAATATTATTCATTACATCATTCTCCAGATCTTTCATCATTTGTGATGTTGGTATTTTAACTTGAATCTCAAATTATTTTTTTTCATTGAGAGGGAAAACATTATATCCACTCAAGTGGTGATCCACATAGGATCCATTGATCTCCCAATAAATCTAATGATGTAACATCTATTAGTGTGGAAGATTTTCATATTGCATTTTCTAACACCATCATTTCACATTCTTATTAGAGGGAAAGAATTTCACCTTATTATTGTTCATGAGTGAGATAATGAGAAGAGGATAAACAAGATGGGAATCTATTAATCACAATAATTGACAAATCATCATTTAACATCACAATAGATTTATTGACCCTCAGTTAAGGATTAATAAATAATTAATTTTAAAAGGCCATAAATACATTAATGAAATCTTTAGGAACCACTTTATGGGTAATAAAATAATATTAATGCATTATTTTTTGATAGAAAATTCTTTTAAAAATAAAAATATATATTTTAGAATATGGTAAAATAAATATTCATCACTTGAAAAAATTTGGTGCACATTTCCTCTTATATTTTTCATTATCTTTTCAAATAAAATTTTAAAAAAAAATTATTTCACTTAGAAAATAAAAAATCTTCTATATGTAACATGGATTGTAAATATTAAATTTAATATATAGGAATGTAAATAAATAATTAATAATGAATACATTTCATTATGGATAACAATATTTTCTTAATTGTTAAAATTAATTAATTTTTAAAATAAATTAAATTGTGTACTTTATATATGACCCACTCTGACACTTTTATAATAGATTCGGGTGTAATTTCTCAAATTCCAAGATTACCCAAAAGAAAATTTTAAGGTACCCAAATTGGAAGAAAAAATCTCATGATAAGAAACACTATATAAACAATCATTTTGTTTTTTAATTTCATTATCTATAATTCTCACCAATTAAGTTTCACATTAATTTTTTCATCTAATACGTTTGATACATATTTTCTGGACAATTCTAAATAGGATGTCCATTACATTATTTCCATCATATTTAATAAAAATCATCAATTTAAATCATTTTTTAATAATATAAATTTTTATAAACATAAAAGTGATAATTCTTTCCACTACATATTCATTAATTAAATATCTATCATGATGTATCCAATATACCTAATGATTACAAGGATATATATTTTCAATGTTTGTTGTAATACAAATGTCACGACCCCCTCCCCACAAAGTGTACCCCTCCTGGGCCGGCAATGTGAGAAGGGAGATAATGACCCCCGAGTCCCGCCTCTAGTAGGCCCCGGGTTGGCGACTAGCACCGAGGGTATAATACACACACAAATGGGAGGCATTACCCTCTAAGAGAACAGATGTAGAAGAGAGAGATAGAATAGACTCCAACCAACTCAAACTCATAACTGAAAAATAAAAGAAACCCAAGTACATATATGAAATTTCATGCGAAAGTACTACAACTGAAAGGGAAAACTAAAAGTACCCAAAAGAATGTAAAACGGCAGCGACGACAAGCCCGAACAGCTCCTCCTCCGACCGCAAGCTAGTAGTAACCAGCTTGATCTCCAACCTGCTCCAAGTGACCTGAAAAAAAGTTTATATATACATAGGGTGAGTATAACAGTATACTCAGTAAGATCCTCCCCAAGCCTCTCGTGAAAAAGTAAAGAAAGCATGCTAAAGCCGAGTGAACAACAAGTGAATCTAACTCGTTATCTAAACAGGTATACTAAGTTTCCAACCTCCCCATGGCTACTCTCACCAAGTAACGCATACAAGAATATGGAATATAGTAAAGAATATCAAGGGTACCTCGTTACTACTTCCCCACTGGTTTGCCACTTTGCTCCAACGATATACGTAATGTTCATCTCTCTCCAAAGGCTTGCCCGCAGACACCTGGGCTAAGCTCCACAATCTGCACCTCGTGCACCACAAAGTCTTACCCGTAGACACCTGGGCGAAGTAACACACCGTCCTCACAACCAAAGTAACCAGGTAGTTTTCGGGAGCCACCACAGCTCGTATAACGTGTATCATACATCAGGTATAATACCTCAAGCCATTAAAGCCCATACTCCGAGTAAGGATCCTCAAGACATTATAGCCTATACACGTTACACCTATAGTAGTCCATATGATACTATATCCTGAATATATGTGTGGGAAATAACCACAAGCCATCACAGCCCTCTACACACATATATGGGTAAAACTAACCACTGTGCCTACCAGCACAAAGAACTACCAAGAGAAGAGAGCGGGGCCAAAGGGGGTAGTCAGCCATTCAACCTCCCATCAGAATGTTGGGGAAAACACCCCCAGGGCTCAGAATCCCCGGGGTGTCAGTTTCCCTTACCGACAGGGTGGATTAGAGTATAGAATCACAAAAAGTACAGAATATATATATATATATCTCACATCCACACTATGGGAATTACCTAGTCTTAGATACAACTGCAGCTAACGTCTCTCAGACTCCAGGCTGGTACTTCAAAGACTAGGTATCCTATAAGCACACAACCATTAGAAGAGCTTTATTAGATTACTCCATTCTCATTTATCAGTTCTACTGTACATTAATTAATTTTTAAACATTAATTAAGAATGAACAATTCCACACTAAACTGAATTGGCATCACTTTCAAAAACAACTGCTCCTTTTTAAGATTCACATCACCTTTAAATTCCAGCATCTCCATCCCCGTGGATTTTCACCATTTAATCAAACATTCATTACAGAATTACTTTTCCACATTCCCAGGCATTCTAGAAAAACATCCTATGCTTCTAAACACAAAGGAAGCTCAACACGGTGAGTAGATATACTACCCGTCGAGTCTTTACCGCCTATAGAAAGAGCATAAACCCATTCTCCCTCGAGAGGATAAACACGGAAAGCACATGGCATACCCCGCGCGTCTTTGCCTCCTTCAGAAGAATGGTAGCAAGACCAGCTGCCTTGAGTAGTGGGGAAAAACAGAGCAGATTATCATTCAAGAAAACCGCAAGCAACTAGCAACCACATCCAACCCATTCCATCACCCCTGATGTCCTCCCCGACACCCATATGCATAAACTGATTCATCTTACCACACTAGGCGTCATCCGGTGCCACAACCACAAGGCCTCCATGCCTCCACATATCACAACAACCATCCAGGCTCACATCAAATCACAAGCAGTAGGAAAACAAAGATCACAAAATGGGCTCTTGGCTCTTTAACAAGGCATTCAGCCTTCATACAAAATGAGAACTCAGATCTCCAAACCACAAGGCATTCACCATTACAAGAAAGCGGGTAACTCAGAACCCTTTTGAAATTATCGAACTAATAGTTCTTTAATCCATCTAGAATTAACAGATTCATAAACATGCCTCTTTATCTTTAGCCAATTGTTTAACAAATAATTCCGTCTTTACGTTCTTTATCAATTTCCATCATGAACGAGCAACTAATTAAAGAAAATCATAGATATCACTCTATCTAGGAAAACATGAGGCAAACCATTATCATGGTACAAAGCAACAACATGCGATCAACCAATTCTTTTAATCCGGTTCAAGTATTTAATTAGGTCAATTTCATTGTGATCTAAAGGGATAAATCATACTAATTCTACAGTTGCACATAAATAATTAGGGAAGCCATGAATCCCCTACCTCGAAGAGTTCTTGACGTCCTTTATCCAAACAGCGGGCCACAGTCCTTCTCTCGCGACAACTTATGTGGAAGAATGATCGACACAGCTTGGTTGCATCAAAAAACAGAGCAGAACCAATCCTAGGAGTAAAGATTGATTGTGCAACTCCTACGGAAACGATTGAAAGGTTCTAGTGCCTCTTAGTTTAGAACAAAGGGAAAGAACAAGGGAGAATGATATCTTGTCCCTTTTTAAGATTTAACGAGGTGACGATTTAAGATCCGGTTAATTCTCCATTAAAAACGGATCGCATTAACCCACGTGGTTTGACCAAGTAAAACATTCCAAGCCTTAGGAATAATTAATATAGGATTTATGGCTTTTTAAACGGCCTTATGAGCCCTAAAAAATAAGGCTTTAAATGTATTTTATGTCAAAGGAAACGTCAAAAGGGAAAATCTGTAGGAGTATGGAAACACTGTTCACCCACTGTTACTGTACATGAAACCGATCTGTGAAACCGATCTGTGAAACTGATCTGTGAAACTGATCTGTGAAACCGATCTGTCACACCGATCTATGAAACCGATCTGTGAAACTGATATGTGAAGCTGATATGTGAAACCGATCTGTGAAACCGATCTGTGAAACTGATCTGTCAGACTGATCTATGAAACTGATCTGTCACACCGATCCGTGAAACCGATCTGTCACACCGATCTGTGAAACTGATCTGTCACACCGATCTGTGAAACTGATCTGTCAGACCGATCTGTGAAACTGATCTATGAAACCAATCTGTGAAACTGATCTGTCACACAGATCTGTGAAACTGATCTATCAGACCGATCTGTGAAACCGATCTGTCACACCGATCTGTGAAACCGATCTATCACACAGATCTGTGACACCGATCTGTCAGACCGATCTGTGAAACCGATCTGTGAAACCGATCTGTGAAACTAATCTGTCACACCGATATGTGAAACCGATCTGTCAGAACGATCTGTGATACCGATCTAGCACACCGATCCGTGAAACCGATCTGTCACACCGATCTGTGAAACCGATCTGTCACACCGATCTCTAAAACCGATCTGTCAGACCGATCTGTGAAACCGATCTGTCACATCGATCTGTGAAACCGATCTGTGAGACCGATCTATCAGACCGATCTCTGAAACCGATCTGTGAAACTGATCTGTCACACCGATCTGTGAAACCGATCTGTCAGACGGATCTGTGATACCGATCTGTCACACCGATCCATGAAACCGATCTGTCACACCGATCTGTGAAAGCGATCTGTGAAACCGATCTGTCACACCGATCTATGAAACCGATCTGTCAGACCGATCTGTGAAACCGATCTGTCACACCGATCTGTGAAACCGATCTGTGAGACCGATCTGTCAGACCGATCGGTGAGACCGATCTGTTACTGTTCATAAACTGGAAACACTGTTCACAGAACTGGAAAATTGGCAAAGTGTTGGGGATAAGTCCCCTTGACCTCCCAGAACACCTCCAACACCAACATTCAACAAAGTAATGGACCGGAGAGGTCCGAGCCATTACATTAGATACCTCTCAAAACATTCTCGTCCTTGATAATTAAAAACCAACCCAGAAGAAAAGAGGGGTCCGAACAACCACCCCATAAGATACCTCTCAGGGGAAAACCACCATGAGTTGTTCGAAAGCTGGAACAAAACTATGACATCCGAGAGTATGGGAACAAACAATACATACAAACCATTCAAACATAACATCACATCAAAGGTACATAAATAAAACACGAAAGGTCCAACCACAAAGAAAACATCATTAAATGAAATGAGTTAAACATTAAACAACTCTTGGGTACTGAGCATGTATCTGTGACTCACGCTCCCAGGTACTCTCCTCCATGCCACCGTGTCGCCACAAGACACGAACTAAAGGGATAGAACGCCCACGCAACACCTTCTCCTTGTGGTCTTGGATCTCCACAGGTCGCTCCTCAAAGGTTGCATCATCATCAATATTGATCTCTCCCCAATCGATAACATGAGATTCATCATGAAGATAACGACGGAGCTGTGATACATGCAAAACATCATGTATCTGACTCATCTGAGGGGGAAGTGCTACTCAATATGCCAGAGCTCCAACATGAGCTAACACCTCTAAAGGCCCAACAAACAGGGGAGAAATCTTACTTCCGCGACCAACCTTCGCTGGCCACGACGGGGAGTCACTTTAAGAAACACATGATCCCTAACATTAAACTCTAAGGGGTCTCCTTCTTTGATCAGCATAAGATTTCTGACGATCTTGTGCTGTCTTCATCCTATCACGAATAAACTGAACCATCTCTGTTGTATTCTGCACTAGTTCTGGTCCGAGAATTGCGGACTCTCCGACCCCAGTCCAGCACAATGGAGAACAGCATGGCTGGCCATACAAGGCTTCAAACGGCGCCATGCCGATGGTAGAGTGAAAACTATTATTGTAAGATAACTCTACCAAGGGTAAGTGATTCACCCATGACCCTCCAAAATCAAGAACACAAGAGCGCAACATGTCTTCAATAGTCTGGATGGTTTGCTCTATCTGACCATCCGTTTGATGATGAAAAGCAGTGCTAAGGCACAGTTGAGATCCAAAAGCATGCTGGAGACCTCTCCACACCATAGAGGTAAAATTAGGGTCTCAATAAAAAATGATCGTCCTAGGTACTCCATGAAGCCTCACCACCTCCTCTATATACTGCCTAGACAAAACCTCCACTGAGCTCGACTCCTTGATTGCTATGAAGTGGGCCGATTTAGTTAAACGATCCAATACCACCCATATAGCATCATGTCCTCCCAGAGCTCAAGGTAAACCTGTAACAAGGTCCGTTGAGATGTCCTCCCACTTCCATTGAGGAATCTCTATGTGTTGGAGAAGTCCACCAGGAACACGATGTTCGGCCTTCACCTTCTGGCAGACTAAACATAGAGACACAAACTCTACCACTGCACGCTTCAGCCCAGACCACCAAAACTGACTCCTCAAGGACCGGTACATCTTTGTCACACCAGGATATACAGCTAAGGGCGAGCTATGGAACTCTCGAAGAACCGTCTCACGCATCTCCAAGGGAACAAGAAGCCTACCATGATACAACACCCAGTTTTGTTCATCCTCCGACCAACCATCAGGGGCCTCTCCACAAACAACTCTGTCTCTCCAAACTTCCACCACTGGATCACCCAACTGAGACTCTTCCACCTTCTACATCAGGGATGAGTGCACCGTCATCTGGAAAAGACAACCTCTACCCCCAACATCTCCCATATCAAGATGCAAAGCTGATAGCTCTTCCATCACTCACCAGGAATCACCAGATTCACGCACAACATCATTACGTGACTTTCGGCTCAGTGTATCAGCAACAACATTTCCCTTCCCAGGTGTATACGATATTTCGAAGTCGTATTCCTGCAATAAATCCATCTACCGACGCTGCCGCAAGTTCAAATCCTGCTGAGAGAAAACATACCTTAAACTCTTATGATCGGTGAAAACCACAAAGCGCTCGCCAATGAGGTAATGTCTCCACAACTTCAGTGCAAACACCACAGCTGCCAACTCAAGATCATGGGTGGCATAGTTGCATTCATGGGGACGCAACTGCCGAGACCCATAAGAAACAACAGACCTCTGCTGCATGAGAACACAGCCTCGCCCCAGATGTGGAGCATCACAGAAAACATCAAACTGGACTCCCTCTGCTGGAAGAAAAAGGACCGGAGCACTTACCAACTTCTCCTTTAGATACTCGAAAGCTGTCTGACACTGATCAGTCCATATGAACGCTTGATCCTTCCTGGTCAAAGCTGTCAGAGGAGTCGCAACTCGGGAGAAATTAGCCACAAACCTCCTATAATAGCCTGTGAGAACAAGGAAACTTCTCACCTCTAACACGGTCTTAGGGGCTGGCCAAGACACCACAGCTTCTATCTTCAAAGGATCCATAGCTTCTCCCTGTTGAGACACAACATGTCCCAAGAAACGAACTTCTCGAGCCCAGAACTCACACTTGGACAACTTCCCAAACAACCGATGTTGGCGAAGAACTCCCAAAA
Source organism: Viscum album (assembly GCA_963277665.1). Classification (NCBI taxonomy): domain Eukaryota; kingdom Viridiplantae; phylum Streptophyta; class Magnoliopsida; order Santalales; family Viscaceae; genus Viscum; species Viscum album. The sequence goes on along the minus strand of OY728121.1, from coordinate 1,763,195,499 downwards.
CGGCTCGTAGATAATCTGCATGCTCTTCTTCAGATGTGGAGTACACAAGGATGTCGTCGATGAAAACCACAACAAACTTGTCCAGGAATTCACGGAACACAGCATTCATCAACCCCATGAAAACAGCTGGAGCATTTGTCACGCCGAATGGCATTACAACAAACACATAATGCCCATGACGACAGCGGAAAGCAGTCTTCGGGATATCCTCATCCCTTAAACGCATCTGATGATATCCTAACCGCAAGTCTATCTTTGAAAACCAACTTGCACACTTCAGTTGATCGAATAAGTCATCAATCCACGGGAGAGGATAGTGGTTCTTTATTGTCACTTTGTTTAACCGACGATAATCGACGCACAACCGCAAACTGCCATCAGCCTTTTTCACAAAAAAAAACTGGTGCACCCCAAGGTGACACACTTGGCCGAACAAAACCACACTGCAACAGACCATCATGCTGAATACATAGCTCTTGTAACTCAGAAGGGGCCATCCTATACGGAGACATAGAGATAGGAGACGCTCCTGGCTGTAGCTCGATCCCAAACTCGATCTCTCGTCGAGGGGGCAAAGATACAACCTCTTCTGGAAAGACATCAGGGTACTCCTCTACGACCCTAGGAAACGCCAGCTGTTGAACCTCTGAAGAACTCAGTGTCATCCCAGCCATCATGGATGATAAGGATGGAACTCGTCTATGACTCATCTGAGGATCTCTCTCACCAACAAACAGCACTTTCTCTCCATCTTCATCAAATAAAACAACCTTCTTCCTGTAGCAATCCACAACAGCCTGCACCGAATACAACCAATCCATGCCAAGAATGACATCATATGGTTGTATTCGAAAACATAGGAAATCTCCCCAAGAGCGGTGTTGCCCCAACACTAGCTCACAGTCTCTACATATTTCTAACATGTCAGCTCGACCTCCAACTGGCGTAGTCAACGCCAAGGGCACTGGAAGCCTCTCTACCTCAAGTCCCAAAGCATGGACAAGGGTAGGTGATATGAAGGAGTGTGTTGCTAATGAATCAAACAAGGCATACCCCAAGGTAGAAAACAAGCAAAGGGTACCTCGAACGACATCTGGCTCGCCTGGGGCTGGCAACGCTAGAGCATGAAGATGACCACGACCACCTCCACGGCCTCTCTGACCCTAATGACGACCACCACCATGGCCACGCTCTGCTCTCTGAAGACGAGGAGCATCATGGGGCTGTCCTCTGCCTACTCCATCTACCCTCGAGTGATCTAAAGCTGGTGCAACCTGCTGCTGCTACCTCGGCTGGATCTGCCTCAACAGAGGAACCTGGAGTGGAGCACCTGGTGCACGATGACTGCTCCGAAAAGTTGGGCACTCCCGCTGCTGATGACCACGTCCACCACAAGAAAAGCAAGCGCCTAATCCCCTGGCATAGGTCTGAGAGTTGCTACCTCCAGAGAAACGAGACGGAAAGGGCTTGGACCTACACCTATGTGAATGGAAACTCTTCTTCCCTGAAAACCGGGAACCCCGGACCGCAGCTCTGCTTCGTGAGGAATCGTGATGATTCCCCTCTCGTGATGATCCGGTCCTAGCCAATGTCCTCTCAACAACCTCTAACCTCGCCAGCACCTCTAGATATGTCTTCAGCATAAATGGGGTGACCTGGTGCTGGATCTCTGGACGCAAAGCCTCCTCGAAATGCCTCGCCCTGGCCTTATCATCTGGTAACAGGTCTGAAGCATATCATAGAAGGTTCCAGAAATGGATTCCAAAATCCCGAACACTGGAGCTCCCCTGTCGAAGGGTAAGAAGCTCTTGGAGACTGGACGCCTTCGCAGTCGACGAAAGAAACTCGACTCTAAACCTGTATCGAAACTCCTCCCATGAGATTATTGACTCCTCACGATCACCGAGGAACAAGAACCACCATTTCCTCGCTGCTCCTCGCAGCATCGTCACAACCAAGGACACCCAGTGTTCCTTCCGAGCACGAATCGAGCTGAAGCCGATCTCAACCTCCTCTAACCAGCCTTCTGTGACTGCATCTGAAACGGAGCCCTCGTACTTCTGTAGACTCTGGTGCTGGAACTCTTGGAGTGTCTTCCTCCAAGTGTCATCGTCTTCAACCTCTACCCAGCGGTGATCTGCTGGAATAGCCTGCTGGGCATCTTCTGCGCAAACCTGACGAGGACGTCGACCTGGATCCATACCTGTAAAATAACAACTGTTAGAGCTCCTAAGCCTGGAATATGGAAGACTCAACATTAATTAATTAATTGTTTTGTTTTATTAATTTTAGGTTACCTATCCCAAGGTCTACCCATTCAAACACAAGCGCAAAGAATAATGATGCATGATCCTTTCCTAGGTCTCTACCCTGCAATCGGTATCACTTGTTTAGTAGCCATTGTAAACTTAAAGGTCCGTGCAACAGATCATAGGGGGCCCTAAACGCCTATGTCTCTGCCGGTCTCCAGTGTTTACCCTACTTTCTAAACAAGAATAACACCGTTGCCCTACCATCCCATGCATCCTCACCTGTGTCTAACTCCAAAATCCATCCTACACCTCAACCAGACCTTTGATACCACTCTGTCACAACCCCCTCCCCACAAAGTGTACCCCTCCTGGGCCGGCAATGTGAGAAGGGAGATAATGACCCCCGAGTCCCGCCTCCAGTAGGCCCCGGGTTGGCGACTAGCACCGAGGGTATAATACACACACAAATGGGAGGCATTACCCTCTAAGGGAACACATGTAGAAGAGAGAGATAGAATAGACTCCAACCAACTCCAACTCATAACTGAAAAATAAAAGAAATCCAAGTATATATATGAAATTTCATGCAAAAGTACTACAACTGAAAGGGAAAACTAAAAGTACCCAAAAGAAAGTAAAACGTCAGTGACCACAAGCCCGAACAACTCCTCCTCCAACCGCAAGCTAGTAGTAACCAAATTGATCTCCAACCTGCTCCAAGTGACCTGAAAAACAGTTTATATATACATAGGGTGAGTATAACAGTATACTCAGTAGGATCCTCCCCAAGCCTCTCGTGAAAAAGTAAAGAAATCATGATAAAGCCCAGTGAACAACATGTGAAACTAACTCGTTATCTAAACAGGTATACTAAGTTCCCAACCTCACCATGGATACTCTCACCAAGTAACACATACAAGAATATGGAATATAGTAAAGAATATCAAGGGTACCCAGCTACTACATCCCCACTGGTTTTCCGCTTTTCCCCAACGACATAAGTCCTGTGCATCTCTCTCCAAAGGCTTGCCCGCAGACACCTGGGCTAAGCTCCACAATCTGCACCTCGTGCACCACAAAGGCTTGCCCGCAGACACCTGGGCGAAGTACCACACCGTCCTCACAACCAAAGTAACCAGATAGTTTTCGGGAGCCACCACAGCTCGTATAACGTGTATCATACATCAGGTATAATACCTCAAGCCATTACAACCCATACTCTGAGTAAGGATCCTCAATCCATTATATCCTATACACGTTACACCTATAGTAGTCCATAGGATACTATATCTAGAATATATGTGTGGGAAATAACCACAAGCCATCACAGCCCTCTACACACATATATGGGTAAAACTAACCACTGTGCCTACTAGCACAAAGATCTACCAAGAGAAGGGAGCGGGGCCAAAGGGGGTAGTCAGCCATTCAACCTCCCATCAGAATGTTGGGGAAAACACCCCCCCCAGGGCTCAGAATCCCCGGGGTGTCAGTTGCCCTTACCGACAGGGTGGAGTAGCGTATAGAAACACAAAAAGTACAGAATATATATATATATCTCACATCCACACTATGGGCATTACCTAGTCTTAGATACAACTGCAGCTAACGTCTCTTAGACTCCAGGCTGCTACTTCAAAGACTAGGTATCCTATAAGCACACAACCAATTAAAGAGATTTATTAGATTACTCCATTCTCATTTATCAGTTCCACTGTACATTAATTAATTCTTTAAACATTAATTATGAATGAACAATTCCACATTAAACTAAATTGGCATCACTTTCAAAAACAACTGCTCCTTTTTAAGATTCACATCACCTTTAAATTCCATCATCTCCATCCCCGTGGATTTTCACCATTTAATCAAACATTCATTATAGAATTACTTTTCCACATTCCCAGGAATTCTAGAAAAACATCTTATGCTTCTAAACACAAAGGAAGCTCAACACGGTGAGTAGATATACTACCCATCGAGTCTTTGCCGCCTATAGAAAGAGCATATACCCATTCTCCCCCGAGAGGCTAAACACGGAAAGCACATGGCATACCCCACGCGTCTTCGCCTCCTTCAGAAGAATGGTAGCAAGACCAGCTGCCTTGAGCAGTGGGGAAAAACAAAGCAGATTATCATTCAAGAAAACCACAAGCAACTAGCAACTAGCAACCACATCCAACCCATTCCATCACCCCTGATGTCATCCCCGACACCCATATGCATAAACTGATGCATCTCGCCACTCTAGGCGTCATTCACTGCCACAACCACAAGGCCTCCATGCCTCCACATATCACAACAACCGCCCAGGCTCACATCAAATCACAAGCAGCAGGAAAACAAAGATCACAAAATGGGCTCTTGGCCCTTTAACAAGGCATTCAACCATCATACAAAATGAGAACTCAGAGCTCCAAACCACAAGGCATTCAGCCTTACAAGCAAGCGGGTAACTCATAACCCTTTTGAAATTATCAAACTAATAGTTCTTTAATCCATCTAGAATTACCAGATTCATTAACAAGCCTCTTTATCTTTAGCCAATTATTTAACAAATAATTCTGGCTTTACGTTCTTTATCAATTTCCATCATGAACGAGAAACTAATTAAAGAAAATCATAGATATCACTCTATCTAGGAAAACATGAGGAAAGCCATTATCACGGTACAAAGCAACAACATGCGATCAACCAATTCTTTTAATCCGGTTCAAGTATTTAATTAGGTAAATTTCATTGTGATCTAAAGGGTTAAATCATGCTAATTCTACAGTTTCACATAAACAATTAGAGAAGACATGAATCCCCTACCTCGAAGAGTTCTTGACGTCCTTTATCCACACTGCAGGCCACAATCCTTCTCTCACGATAACTTATGTGGAAGAATGATCGACATAGCTTGGTTGCATCAAAAAACAGAGCAGAACCAATCCTAGGAGTAAAGATTGATTGTGAAACTCCTACGGAAAGGATTGAAAGGTTCTAGCGCCTCTTAGTTGAGATCAAAGGGAACGAACAAGGGAGAATGATATCTTGTCCCTTTTTAAGATTTAACGAGGTGACGGTTTAAGATCCGGTTAATTCTCCATTAAAAAAGGATCGCATTAACCCACGCGGTTTGACCAAGTAAAACATTCCAATCCTTAGGAATAATTAATATAGGATTTATGGCTTTTTAAACGGACTTAAGAGCCCTAAAAAATAAGGCTTTAAATGTATTTTACGTCAAAGGAAACGTCAAAAGGGAAAAACTGTAGGAGTCTTGAAACACTGTTCACCCACTGTTACTATACATGAAACCGATATGTGAAACTGATCTGTGAAACTAATTTGTGAAACCGATCTGTCACACTGATCTGTGAAACCGATCTATGAAACTGATCTTTGAAACCGATCTGTAAAACCGATCTGTGAAACCGATCTGTGAAACTGATCTGTCAGACTGATCTATGAAACCGATCTGTCACACCGATCTGTGAAACCGATCTGTCACACCGATCTGTCAGACCGATCTGTGAAACCGATCTGTGAAACCGATCTGTCACACTGATCTGTGAAACCGATCTGTCAGACTGATCGCTGAAACCGATCTGTCACACCGATCCGTGAAACCGAACTATCACACCGATCTGTGAAACCGATCTGTCACACCGATCTGTGAAACCGATCTGTCAGACCGATCTGGGAAACTGATCTGTGAAACCGATCTGTGAAATGGATCTGTCACACCGATCTATGAAACCGATCTGTCAAACCGATCGGTGATACCGATCTGTCACACCGATCCGTGAAACTGATCTGTCACACCGATCTGTGAAACCGATCTGTCACACCGATCTGTGAAACCGATCTGTCAGACCGATCTGTGAAACCGATCTGTCACACCGATCTGTGAAACCGATCTGTGAGACCGATCTGTCATACCAATCTGTGAAACCGATCTGTGAAACCGATCTGTGAAACTGATCTGTCACACCGATCTGTGAAACCGATCTATCAGACCGATCTGTGATACCGTTCTGTCACACCGATCCATGAAACCGATCTGTCACACTAATCTGTGAAACCGATCTGTCACACCGATCTGTGAAACCAATCTGTCAGACCGATCTGTGAAACCGATCTGTCACACCGATCTGTAAAACCGATCTGTGAGACCGATCTGTCAGACCGATCGGTGAGACCGATCTGTTACTATTCATAAACTGGAAACACTGTTCACTGAACTGGAAAATTGGCAATGTGTTGGGGATAAGTCCTCTTGACCTCCTAGAACACCTCCAACACCAACATTTCACAATGTAATGGACCGGAGAGTCCGGGGCCATTACAAAACAAATGTGCATGAGTCATGGAAAGCATCAATAATAAAAATAATAAACCATAAGGATCCTTACATACTTTCATAGATAGTAATATCCAATGACATATAAATAGGAAATATTCCCACGAAGGGTCTTTCTAATAAATTCACATCGTGGTGATTAAAAATTAAAAATCACATGAGATAAATTCTATTATTATTTTGACTACTAACACATAATATCAATTCAAAATCTATCATATCATAGAGTGTTATCGAACATTATAATAATTATTTACAATACCTACGTTTATTTTTAATGTTCTCATCATAGAAGGGAATTTATATCCCTTTTTTTAAAAAATAAATTCCCTTGGGAAATATTACATCAATGTTACGTATAACTATAGAAAATATATTATGAGATAATTTAATAAAAATACCCTTCATTAAATATAATTTCAGTCAATATTGAAAATAATTTTTTCTAGGAATATTAATCAATGACAATCCCACATGGACTAGAGAAAAAAACTAATGAATTTTAGTCTTATATATCTCACATAGTGTTAATTATATTGTCGAGATTAGTATTTTGTTATATATTATTCCACTTTATATTTTTTAATATCTGTTCCAAATTATACATCAACACTTGGGAAAAAATACATCTACATATAATACATGAATATTAATTCATTCGTATACCAATGTGACAATTTCTCTATCATATGATCCACCATTGCTGTATTATCAAAATATAGTTTGATAGAGTATTCAAAAATAGCAGATAAGTTATTTTTTTAGATGAAAATATAGACAAAATATTTATCATTTTTGATGCAATAATATATTATGTATTTACAATATAATTGATACCCAAAAAATTCTTTGATCAATTTTAGATGACAACACTATAATTGAGAGAGAATATTTGTCAGTAGTTTGAATTCATATCATTATGATCCATTTGAAAACCTGTTTCATAATATCCTATGAAAACTAGCACAACATATTTTCCACAGCTATATTACAAAAAAAATTGAATGCCTCCGACAGTTACAGACAATGATGAGTTTCAAAAAACAGTGGTCATTTGATTATGCTTTGTATATTTTTTTACATCACTTAATACATATGAAAAATATTTCCTAGCACATAACATGACATACATAAAAAAATTACATGAAACTTGAATAAATACATTCAGATCCTTTTTTTCCATGATGTGTCTAAGGATACATATTCTTATATAGATGAATTATATGTTTCCACATATATATTCTATTCATAGGTTAATCTATACTAACTATCTTTACTATATTATCAATGTATATACTTTTAAATAGTTCAATAAACCTCTTGATCATATAATCATTGATCAATATTCATAATATATATTATTCTTGACACAAGTCATTCATGGTTATCTATACATGAAATCGTGCCTTAACAAACAATACAACTAGTATTTAATTTTCAATAATTATTATTTCATTGAAATAAACAATTAAGGAAATGATCTCACCCCAAAAAATAGTCATATAAATAAGGAACGCATTTCATATTTATGGATCCAAATCCTATTTTTTCATCCCCATTGTTAATATTCCATAAAATCGATGATTTATTTAATAAATAAATGCATATATACAATGTTAATAGTCTTTTGGACAACTTTGGAGTCACAAAACCTTCATGGATTCTAATAGTTAAATAATCCTAAAGTTAAGAATTCAAGAATATTTTTTTTGAAAATAATATACCAAATTGTAGAATGAATTAATGTTTCTATGGAATGTAGACCTTTGATCATGTTTAGTGTAGAAACTAGAGAAATTATTCCTCATAATATTTCAAATGATTATTTCATAAAAAATTGACATCCATTAATTATTAATAGGTACAAAATTTTACATAAGTGTATAGTTTTTTATTGAATAATAGTTATTAATCAATGGTACTTATATGAATAGAAAGATCTAATAAAATCAATAAATGGTTTATATAAATGGAATCTATTTCTAAATTCACATCTTTCTAAATTTACAATATTCTATGCAACATTCATCTTTCATTAATTTTTAATGATCATTATTATAAATTAATAATTAGTTATATCCTAGGATTCTATAGAACAATATTATTTTCTTCTCTAACCTCTTGTATAGTCCAGAACAATATGTATATTTCTAGAATATCAATATACATGGGGCATAGAGGAATCTATTCATGTTCCAAATATTTTATAAAATGATTTGTGATATAATTGAATTTGATATCACATACACTATCACAATTAGTGATTTGATACCATCCATGAAATGTGGGAAGACTATAGACCATATATATTATTATATTAAGGATTATACAGTTAATATAGTTAATAATACATAGGGTATCTAATAAAGACAAACTCTATTCCTATTAGTCCATGTACATTTCCTTGAATTAACCTTAATAATGTTTATAATACCACCCATGTATATAATAAATAATGCAGTCATTACCATGGAATATTTCTTATGTAATAAAATTTTCACTTTTTTCCAAATTCAGTTAAGAATGTGTATTTTTTCCATATTTTGTATTCTTAAAATGATAATGAAATTATCACATGACTCGTAATTTATCCTAAAATCTTTTATGGGGCTCAGTTCTTCAAGTTTTCTATACAATTCCTTTTTTTATATAATGAGGTGTGGGTTGAGATGTATTCCATAAATCTGAAAAATAATTTAAAAAGTCATTCTTAAGACATTTTCTACCACAATGTTGAAAAACATCCTTAATCATAATACAATGGTAGTATCATTATTATTCATATATTATATGAATCTATCAAAATGAATATAAATTATTACCAATGGAATATCCAAAATCATATCTACTATAGTCATCAGTAGAATTTATGATCTATGTGTACACAAACATTGATTCATCTAGAAATGGTCCACAAACATCTGTATGAACTAACTCATTAAGCTTAGTTCTCCTTTTATCTCTTCCAAAAAATTTGAATTCGTTCATTATTCATGAAAACATAAATTATATACATCATGTTGTTTTTTACATGATTGATCCAATTATGCACGTTGGTGTTATCACATCAAGATACATTGTGTAAATAACATAACACTAGATACCATAGTTAGTTTTACAGTTAGTCTTGTGAAATATTTTCCAAATAAATTTCCAATCATTAGTTATCATAATCTAACACATTAAAACTATTACTAAAATTTTCTTTACACTAAAAAATTATTTTTGTATAGAATAATCAACAAATATTTGAATATATTGAAATAAATCCCAATGTATCATTTCTCTATATATGAATATTGTTTCTATTGAATGATGGAACATAATATAAATCTTTCAAAATAAATATCATTTGAGTCACAACATGAGGTGTCATATTCCAATAACCAAAACATTATTTTTACTTCATTTTTTTCTCATTTATCGACTAAACCATTGGAAATATTTTTCAAATTTTTTGGTTCATGTATTTTAATATATATTTCATCACCGCAGTCAATATCTAATAACAAAATATGATGGCATAAATAATGCTTATTTATAAAAAATTCACGTGAAGCTTCCACTATCTTCTTTTATTATTTGCATTAATTAATCTGGTGAAAAATTTCTCTATATGTGAAACCAAAAGCATCGTCTTCAATTTAATTCATCATAATTCTCCTCTTTCTTGAAGGAGAGTGTGAATAATATTTAGGAATTCAATTAGATTTTGATCTATTTTCATGGATATTAATACTATCCAAAATATGGAAAATTAGCATTTTCACACATCCTCTCCTTGTCAACATATTGATGTAGAGTGACAAGACCTATGAAAGATCTATATATGTGGTTTATATTGATATTGATAATAAATCAAGGGATGCTCTGTGGGAGTGATGAAGGAATGATATTCATATGATATTATTTATGTACATAAAACACAAAAACACAAAAAAAATGAATTCACACACAACATTTTATTATGTGAGTCAATGTTTGTGATCCTTCTGCATTCACGATCCTGAAATGTGCATTTAAAATTATTATATCATCCCCATTATTCTCTACCATTATTTTTTTAATATAGATGTTAGAGGATCACAGATGTGTTTATGTTATCAAGTTACTTAATGACTGTATAAACAAATAATTAATTAATTATGCTATAAATTACTAGAATATCATTTAAGTGTCTCAATATAAATTAAAATCCTCATCACTCCATAAATTACAATTATTATTGTGATAGGGGATTCTATCATGTAAGACATATATTCACAGTTTAGAATAAACCACATTCATTTGAACATTTCCTAGATGTATATTCTTGTTAGGATACATTCATCTACAAATTTAATCATAGAGATAATTTTGTTGATGAGATTTTCATGATTCATCAACAATAAAGAGTAAATTACTATTAGTTTTCAGGATAAAAAATATATTAGAATGTAATTTTTAATTTTGTTATGTCTCCTACGATTTTATCAAGTCTCAATGAGCCTCATCATTGAACTATATTTATCAACTGATATTGGACATTCTATTGGAACTAATACATATCTCTATTGATATGATCCAAGATATGAACATAAGATAAATAATAAGGGTTTGAGTTAGGTGGTCATTCCAACTATGGGATTAATGTTTATTCTTATTTTGATAGAAATCCCCAATATGAAAATCATTAAATGTATTTACTCTACACACGCATCTAAATTTATATTGAATAGACTGTGGAAATTAATCTCAAGACAAGATCAACATACATGAAACATAATTTTAATTAAGGCTCTTCAATAATTATGTGTTCCCATGTCTCTAGAATGAACCACCACATTAACATTGTGTTGTATTAATTTAGATTATATAATGAATAATGAAATAATACTATGATTATAAATTTTTTATTATGTGTATATTTTTTAAATTTATAAATTACATGTCTTGTTATTATTAATTCAGTTTTACATAAATGTTTAACCCTATATTTATAAAATATTGTCACACAATACTTTATTTAAATTATATTATTTCATTGTAATTCGTTCTCTTATGGGATCAAAATATTGAAACATCAAAATGACTCATTAATCAATGCGGGAAAAGAGTTAAAATTTTGCAGGATTATGAGATTTTACAAGGGGATTTTTTATTAATAAAAAATAAAAAACCATAGACCATCGTGAAAAACATAATAAGTTAGACTTTTCATGAGATTATAAAATTTCAGATATTTTAGTGTGGTTCCTAGTTTTTGTTTCACTATGACTCCAAATACAACAGACCCAATGCTCCCTATAGATCTATATTTATATTTTCTTTACCTCACAAAACCTTAAAGGGAACCAAAATGGGATTATAAAAATGAAAACATGGAGTCATAAAACAATATATAATTTGGAGAGAGGGGGGAATCATATTGATAAATTTAATTTAATAAATAATTTCAAAAGAAACATTATATAAATAAATTAAAAGAAACAATAATAAACTAATGGGAAGTCTAATCTCAATAAAACCAAATAATATGGTGAATGAACATTAATAATAACCACATAACATTATTTTCAATTATTTATTATATTAAGAAAAATGTTTTTGAGTTAATATAAATAAATATATGAATAATATATTAATTCAATTAAATAAATTTAAATCCAATTATTCATGGAGATTCCCATCCGCTATGAATTTAACAAAATTATACAAATTAAATTTACATAAAATTTAAAAATATATGTGCACTACTTGTACACTGTAGATACATGAATAATACCTATTTGAAATACACATCTTGTATATAGAATGTATATAGGATAATAATGATTTTTATTTAATAATTTTTTATGATTTTATTATACATTGTTTCAGTTTAATTAAAATAATGAAAAACATTACAATTAATATAACACAAATTTATTTTAATGATCATAGATGAGTAATAATATTATTACTATACGAAAAATATATTCCAGAAATTTAATATATAAATTAACTATTTATTTAATATATATACTTATATAGAACGAACCACATAGAAAGTGTGTGTAAATAAATGTATCATAGAGCACTGACTATTAACCCTTAAAGTGGTTATAAAATAAATTCATATATTATACATAAACATGTGTGGTATACAACATGTAAATATATGAATATGCTATATATAATTATATACATATGTATAGGATACATGTTAAGGGATTAATTCTATATTATTAGATGAACATGTACGTTGTACGTTGTGTATATGACTGGTACATGCCATAAAACGTCCTTATTACAAAACTATTATTACCTACATAAACTGTAATTTTTTACATTATCTGAATTTAATTAAACATTTTAAATAAATCAAAGTTTGGTATAGATGGAATTAACCATGTTACATGGTGTTTAGATTCAAATATTTTGTTCTAGACTTTATGAGTCATCATGAATCACATTAAATGCACCATTTGTTCATCATTAAAGGAGATGTTGAATTAAATCAAACAATATCCTAATGCAATAAAATGAGGTATAACATGTGTACACTAATAACATGTTTTCGTAATATTTTTTCCCTACTATAATTTCTATTACATCTATATGGGATATTTGATTAATGTTAATTAATATTTAATATAATAATAATTGATTAATAATTAAAGTGAAGGATAATACATCTCAATTATCTTATGGAATAATGAATTTTGTGAAATGAAATTGATATAAAAAATGTATAATTATTAAGGGAAATTAATTAATTATAAATTTTCCAAAAATAAACTCACACCAAATAATGGATATTGAAGGAACAGATATTCCTATTAAGAGTATATCCATAAAGTCTATTTTTAGATACAACAGATAATTCACAGTGTAACTGATGTGAGATCAATGACTAATGAAATCTATTCCAATCCATATTTTCTGATCCATTTTCTATAAACAAGAAATAGGATCATTGACATTAATTCATAATAAGATTAAAACGATAGAATAATTATTTACTCAATCAGGAGATATTACCTCATGGATGACATTGATTTTCTGAGTTAGTTTTTCTTATTTACTATAGGGGAATATATAGATTCCCTTTTAGAGTTATGACTATGTTCTCAAATAGTCTCTATACAATAGTGGAGAATTGATAGGCTATGTTATAAATAATTGATGTCCATACATTAGTCTCATTGATCGGTGTATATTCCTTTCGATTTGAAGGAGTTTTCTATTATTCTTCTTTTTTCATCAGATAAATAATGTAGGATGACCCTGAGAGTGAAATTATTGTTCACAAAGATTGACATTTATACATTTAAGAGAGTAATTTATTTACATAAATACGGTTAGGTTTAAATATTGGTTTAATCACACAAAGTCCCATAAAAGTTTTTAATACCAATGGAACACCCTGTCATGTAATTAAACTATAAAATTATTTTATTTCATGTCATGGGAATACCCATGAAATATTAAAACATTAATTTAAAATTATGTAATATATTTATTCATAACTAGAAAAAATATAGTTTACACATCCTTTTTAATATTTAATGAATTCATAAATTATTATTAATGTTATATTTTTTCTTTCAAAAAATATGTAAATATTTTATCCCCAATATAATTAGTAATTTCTTTTAATATTAACACATCTATAAACCAATTATTTAATAATTAATTAATTATCTATCTTATTGGGAATATAAAATTATAAATGAATATTAAACTCTTGCATAATTAAAAATTTTCTTTGGGAATAAATAATGTTATAATATTTATAAACATGTGAATCCTTTAAGAATTGTTCTTATATCTTTGTCAATAGAATCATATTAAATCCAACTATAACGTTTAAATATTTTTCAATTGAGATTAATGGGAACATATTTTTATGTCCTATAAGGAATCTTCCATAACAACATTAATTGGAAAATTCAATAAGTCAATGTTTAATTCCTTTCCATATTTCATTGATCCCATAATGGTAGAATATATTTTTGAATGATAAAACCACATATTAATAGTCATTACACAATATATTACCATTTTCATTATAACTCATGATGGAGGTCACACACCATAGTCATTACCCTATAGTATTGAAAAAAAATTCATTGATTATCAAAAATAATTTCATAGTCAATCTGTGTCCATGGAATTTATTAAATTTATTCCATTTCAATAAAATGCTGAGATATATACATAATTATTGATAGAACTGATATTTTTATCTAATGTTTAATCATTAAAAAATATCATCTATGATACACCTAATATACCAACCATCGACATGATCATATGAAATCATGGTTTACAGAAGTAAATCAACGTATGTACTTCCAGATATGGACCATTTATAATATTAATGTATACGGATAATTACACACAATCATAAATAAAAATATCAAATTTTTGATAATCATGTTAAATTTAAATAGAGGATATATTCTCATAATTTCAAACATATGAGATGAAAAAATATTGAAATTAATAAGACAGTGTCTCATTTTCTTACATGTACTCACAAAATATTTTCAATGTACTCTGATTCACATAATTGTTTTTAATATTATTACAAATCAATGATTAAAAATATACCCTTGTACTTTCATAGAGATTATCTTTGTAACGATTTATTAAGCACTGTTAAAGTCAATAGATAATCTTCGAAAATAACAAACAAATGTTACATAATACTATAAATTACATCTAGTAATATATTTTAATTAATATTTAAATTATTAAATATATTTGAAATAGAATATACAAATACGTTGTTTTAGGATAAAACTTAAAATAAATTCCATGTAATATAGAATTATGGATGCCTCACAATCATCTAATTCAACCAATATAAATTTTAAAAAAAGAAATATATTTTTTTTAATTGAATTCAAGATTAAAGTAATACATCAACAAATCATTTTATCATAATTAGAAATATTAAAATAAATAATATGAATTATTATATCATACAATTATTTTTCTATGATTCATTGTGTATCAAGATATGTGGTGTTGTCTGGGACTCATCATCCTCTATTAGAGAATTAAAATTGTACTATAAAATTATATTTAAATATAATATCTAGCGGGGTTATAATGATTTACATTGTGTTTAGAAAGAAGTCAGCTTTTGATAAAACATGTTTCATCAATCATCCCTTCATTGGGATTTTATATTTATATTACATTAATTTGACTGATTTTGAATAATTTAATCACATTATGATATTACAATCATATGTTGATTGAAGGATATTATTTGAACTGTATAAAATATTTTATATTAATACATAAATGAATTCTATCATATTCTATTATAAAAAATATTAATATAATGAAATTATTAGGAACTACTCAATGATTTGAAATCAATATCTATATTTTGGTGGGGATTTTATTACTCATTGATCATCTTTTAGGAAAGTGATTCTCATGGTAGAAAAAATAAGGGAAATTAATTTTTTATTAATTATTATTAAAAGTAACAAACATAAAATATATAAAATAATTTTTTTCTTCCTTATGTGGGAAATATTTTCATCACTATTATATAGAATCATTTGAGTACATGATGTTTTTTTTAATTTTTATATTATTTTAGAATAGTAATGGATATTAGTTTTTGTAGATACCATGGGAGGGTTTTAACCATGATACTGCATTATAATTTCTTATAATGAGGTTAATTTCTATTCCCTAATACTTGTTATATAATTTGTAATTACATTTCTAATTTTTATTTTTTTAATATTTTTATTTTTGAAAACTACTTCCAATGGTTACTGATCATGGGAGATAACAATTTTTTGGTAAAATCATTTTTTGATGGGATTTTTTGAATTTTTTGGAGTTAATTTACAAATTTATATTATTTAATAGAAAGGATGGTTGAGGTATTTGTTTTAACCTCAATTTTGTCAATTTTCATTGATAATCAATTTAATATTATCATATATATTATACAATGTAACAAGAGTCAATTAATTTTTATTCATGATCTTAAATATTTTATTTATTATAAGATTGGTTCATTTCCAAATAAGTGTTTTTTTATAGTTAGTTCTATCATCTTCAATATTATTATTGTGGTCATTTGACCCCCAAAATGGAGTATGGGGTTTTAGTATTTGTATTATGAGGATACAAATTTTCTTCTCAAAAAAGATTAAAAACTACATAGTGGTATTTATATTATAATTACATTTTCAATATTCAGTAATTAATTTAATTATCAAATTAGATTTCATTTTATTTAATTCTCATATACCATTCTATGTTTATAGTTTATGTAAATTATGATTGAACCGATAAATTAAAATATCATGCTTCAAAATGAAGAAGGTTCAACATTGTGTTCAAATTATAACAGAACATTATTTTTTCTATGAAACATGATTCCCTTAAAATCAAAATATTCAATATTTTAACATTTACATTATCATTGTACCTAGTCATCCATAAAAATAGTGAAATTTTTGAAATTTTTCGGTGAGAATAAATTAGTCATTATGTTTCATATATGTAAATTCTCCTTTAGTATGATAACCATTTAGCTCAAATAATTAATTAATTACAAATGAATTTATATTTATAACAAAATTATTTTCATATAACACTTTATAAAAAAGTTAAAAGTAAATATTTTAATCAAGACAGTATCATTAAAAAAATATGAGAACCAAAGAAAATATTTTCCCAAAAATGTACATTTAATTATTAAATGAAATTGAATTTTCTAAAAATAATGAGCATTAACATACCATATAATATAAGTAGATTTCAATGAAAATTCGTCTTCGAGGATAATAATTCTTTATGAATTATATTTATTGCACACTTACTCAATCCATTATAAGAAACCTTTAAAATGAAATTATATGCACAATTATTTCCAACAAAAATTTGAATATAACCGAATCATTACATAATATATTGGAGAGAAATGTCAAGATAACTATAATGATAAAAAAAATTTATGAGTATAATATAATTAATGAAATAATAAATTCATGCATTTGAATCACCAAATTACTGAAAATCTATTTCTTCACAAAATAAACACATTTTTGGATATTTATATGTCTCATTCCATTAAAAAAATATTTTCAAGAAATTAAAACTTGGAATTGATGGAAGAATATTTATTTCCTTTATTAAAACATATAACCATGTAATGGAAACTAAATATCAAATAATTGTTGCACTAGTGTGAAAATACATTGATATCGTATTTGAAAATAATATATTCATATTTTAATTTGTAAGGATCATTGAACATTTCAGATGAAACAAGGAAAAATATTCCATTAAAATACATTTATAAGTACTTTCCATGTGATGTAAAATGGCCCTTTTAAATAATTCATTTAATTACATACACACATATATATTAATATATATATATATAGAAGAAATTTAGTAAAAATAAGTCATCAAAATATTTTAAAATTGGTGTTTAATAGATAATATAACTTTATTCGAGATTGTATTATCATATATAATTATTAGCTACCTGGATTATAAAATTATATCATTTTTGAAATTATTTTTTTTCATGTTCATTATATTTTTGGTTTTCAGTTTAATTCACTTAATAAAATTTCTTTATTAATCAGTTAATTGATTAGGTTAACTCGGATGTTTTGAAGATGCTTGTTGAATGAGTCCCAAATGACTTAAGTAAGATAAAAATTGATAAATGGTCCATTATTATATCATTTACAAATTCATATTTATGTTGTAATTATATTATATTAACATTAAAAATAATTTTTGATCCAAAATTATAAGGTGGAAATCAAAAACAGATTTTTCTAAAATATTTAGAAGATAATTCAAATATACTAATGATTAACACTTCTATTTCACAAAAAAAAAACAAGTTAGAATGATTGTTATATAATAATCAAACAGAAAATACCATCATCGTGACAATAATATTGGTCAACTATAAGGCCTAAATGGTATTATTGATCACCACAGGCTATCAACACTTTCTTAGGAATCATATGAATCCATTTGGGAATGTTTTCACCTATATCAGATATAATTCAATTTAACATAACATAAGGTAAAAAAATATAAATAACTAAACATTTCGAATAGTTAACCACCAAAAAATTGATCAAAATCATATTTATAGAAGTATAAAAATCATTGATAAAACCAAAGATAAAATAGATAATGATAAAATACAACAAAAACAAAAAATTCAACTATAAAAAAAATAATACCGACTCAAACAACATATTAATGCAACCTCTAAATTCTATCCACCAACAAGTCGCCACATGATATCAATGAGGAACTATATAGAGTTCAACTAAATTTTGTGAATCCATAACATATATTAATATCATAAATGTGATAGTATGTCACTATAAACTATTAAAACTATGAAATTACATTCAAAAGTTAATTTATAAATAATTTTTTTAAACAATCTTATAATTGATTTTATCATATGTAAATTCTTAGAAAAATATACATTTTAATATTTAATTTTTTTTCTTTTCTTCCTCATATGAAATTAATGATTTTTTTAATAACGATTAATTATTATTGAAGATTTAACATGTTATATTCAAATGAAATTGACACATTATATCCATTTAATTATCTAAATAATAATTTACAGACATAAAAAAACAATTTTATCCACCATAAATACC
Source organism: Viscum album (assembly GCA_963277665.1). Taxonomy (NCBI): domain Eukaryota; kingdom Viridiplantae; phylum Streptophyta; class Magnoliopsida; order Santalales; family Viscaceae; genus Viscum; species Viscum album. The sequence goes on along the minus strand of OY728121.1, from coordinate 1,763,176,243 downwards.
CCAAACATTAGTAATTAATTTCAATAAATAATTTAAAAAAAATTCAATAATTTTTTTTAAAGGAAGTGAAAAAAAATTTAAATGGGTATACCATAAATAAGTATGATTAATTAACAGAATTAATATACCAATATAATCATAAATATGTGAAAAAATAATGAATTTCTCCAAAATGATCTATGAACTTACTAGAAAAATATTTGATACATCATCCACTTATCATGAAATCAAATGTGTTACGGTCTCCACCGTGGATCCCTATTGATTTTAGAATATATCCAATTTTTAGAATTCCACTCCTGAAAATGGTACTAGAGTATGATGATGATCAAACCACATGTCCATCAATTATCCAACTCAATCCTCATTGTGATGAATACCCAATCTTAACCTTCATTCCTAGATTGAATAAAGGCCCTATAGGGAAATGTGATAAAATAAGAATAATGAAAATAATTCTCCCACATAGTTTGTGGATACAAGTGAAAAAAATGGAAGTGACGAGAATGGACATGAAATATATGACTAACAGAACACGAATAATAAATTGTAAACTCTCACTCACAAAACAAAAACTTTTAATAACACCACACATTAAATTTAACCATATTATAAATAAACATGTTCCCACACATTTTGTGTAACATTTATCAAATAGTGATCACTATCTAACCCCATGGTTAAATCTATTAAGGGGAAATTAGGGAGTGTATTTCACCTATTCCCTTCTAAACCAATTTTCCACTCAATCCATCAAAACCATAAAATAGATTTTATTTCCCAATATTTCATCATTCAATGAAATTCAAATTAGATACTCGTAATGTTTCAATGAAATCACTCACACCAATAAACAAATTAAAAACAACCCTCAAAACATAATTATTCATTATTGTAATAAAAAATAGTGAAAGAGGCCATCCATATCATGAATACTATTTTATACGATTCATCAACACATTTTTAAATTGTGTAAATCCTTTAAAATGTTTTAAATCACCATTTGAAATAAATTAAGCAACTCCTTTATAAATTAGGTTTAATTCACCACCAATATTTAAAAAAACATTATTTAAAAATATATATCACACAAATAAAAAAAATTAAAATCCAATCTACATCATGAGAATAATATCAGAAATACCATTTGTAATTTATTAAATTCTTAACACATGAAAAAATTCAATATGGAAAATGAAATTATAAAATATAAATTATGAACCCCTTATTACAATATGAAATCACAATGTAATTTTTTAAGAAATCAAAAATATATCTTGTATATTAACAATTGAAATGAAAATTAATTTTTGTTGAATATTAAGGTATTTAATTCCAATATAAAACGATTGAAAAGAAACACATACATGGATGATGATAAATCCGAGACAATAATGTTTCTTTATAAAGGATGACAACCCAACAATGAATGTAGTAGTTCTCTAAAATACTTGAGAGACCAAATACCAATGATAGAAACATCATGAATATAATTAGTATCATACATAGTGATAGTGTGTTTTTATTGAAATTTAAAGAATATGAATAATTAAATTAGAATATATAGAAGTGAAATGGATGATTAAATTCTATTAATCACTTATGAAACATGAATGGATGTCTAAGAATCGGAGAGGGGGATGGTGGATCCACTCCATGGAACAACAAGGATATGTATACATGATTTGATAATTTCAGGTATTAATCCACACTTAATTCAAACATTTTATTTTGGAAATCCCTAAAATATTAAAACTGGGGAATGTATCATTTTTTGGTAGCACTATTTTTCAAACCAGTTTCCAATTGCGAGGGATCCACTATCCAGGACATCAAGTCATGCATTAGTCAGCCACAAATTTATCTAAAACATTTTCCAGCCATGAAATGATCTCTAGCTAGGGAAAAATATTTTCATAGTATCTGGGGATCTCTAATCTGTTTTAAAAACCATTTATATCCCTCAAAAAAAGGATCATTCACCATGAAAATCCTATCCACAGAGGTAGCACATGGTTACACATAACCATGTGGCATAAATATGTTTCACTAAAAAACTATCAAAAATAAGAAAGTCTTACCACATAAACTATCAAAATACAAGAATGACCCATGATTTGATAAATAACGTAGATAAAATAACGAAAAATGATGAAGAGTCTGAGAACTACCCACTATGAGAAATTCAGTCCCCCTAGAGTTTATGGTCAAACAATCGAAAAGAAAATGGATGATTCAAGGAGGAATTAACTAATAAATCAACTCAAAATGAGTCTATATCTATAGAAAAAAATTATTTGTTCCAAATAATCAGTTTGGTCATCTACGAGGTTTCCCAATGACTCTAAGAACATCTGAAACATAATATCAAGTAGAAAATAATAGAAATCATCTGATTCATCATATGGCCTCCCCACCTTTTTAATTACACAAATATTTTTTTTAAAAAAGGTTGTTGAACAATAGTAATAAATATCAACAGGATGGCCCGATCCCTCACCTAATGTCACGACACATGTGGATAATGAATGATCAAATACTAGCCCAAATTCCCATGGTGCATCATATATGAACAAAGCCAAAAATAAACTATTAAACCACAAAAATGTTATTTCACCCAAAATATTTACACAAGCATTCATCAAATTCCTTTCAGGTGTCTAATTAATGTGATCCTAAATGTAATGAAAAAAATAATGGATGAAACCCCTTGTGTCCAATTATTTTTATCTAAATAAAAAGGAAAACAATGATGAAAACTAATTAAAACCCACAAAACGGATTGTAAAAAATTAAATAACATACTCTAAATCAATCCAAGTGGGTATAATTTCAAAATAAACAAGGAAATAAATTAATATATTTTCAAATAAATCCATAAGAGATATATCAAAAAGCTCCATCCATTGGATTTCAAAAATAATAACCTAACATCCTAATTCATACAAAAAAAATTGAAACAAGGAAATAAAATTTCCTAAAATATAACCCATCCACAATGTATTAAATTAGTGACCAATTCATTTTAAATAACATAAATTTAATTTATTTACTACCATAATCTCTACAATGAATGGAAAATCAAGGACATGTAACCTAAGAGGGATTAGAATTACATTGATCATCACATTAGAATCACATGGGAGACCATTTCATCCCATATTAAAGAACATTTTCATATTGTTCTTCATTGTCATTATTTTTATCCTTATTCTTATTCATGTTTATATCCCTTATTTATAAGTGAGTAATCTATAAAAATAAGATTTATACAGTTCTCCACATCCACGAAAATGGAATTTTTGAAATGATTTAGGCAAAATGGATGTACCATTAAAAAAAATCCTGGTGAAGATCTACTTTGTAAAAATTAGAATTATCAGATTTGATGAATACCAACTTGGGTAAAAAGATTAAAATCATGTATAAGATTTCAATGTAACCCCTTAATTTTTTTTATAATGAGGGTTCAGGGCCCCTTTTATTTAAATAAAAAACAATGGTATAGAGATAGAGAAAGCGGGAGAGACATAAAGAAAAACATACAATTATCATCCAAGATTCTTCATGATCTTTATGCCAATCTCACACTCTTTTTCATGCAGATCAGCCCAATTGATTTTACGTCCACAACCATGCCCACGTCCGTTCCCTTTTCATTGAAGCTCTTCCAGCTCTCTTGCTTGTTGTAGAAGGGTTTCAATGTCTGTATCTAAGTCTGAATATTCCTCAGACTCAGCCCTATCATGCCCCTTCCCATCCTCCTCTATGACAGGATGGTGTACCTCCATCCTTGCTGCCTCTTGTTATGCCCGCTGCTTCCCAGTAGAGAATCTTTTTTCAGCCTTCATCTCATTTCTAATCGGCTATCCAACATGAGGAGCAGGAGAGCTTCCCAAATTATCCACCTCTCTTGCAGTGAAAGTGGTCTTCTACATGCCACAGTTCATCTCCCTGCTTGGTTGTCCATAATCAGAGCTAGTCTCTTTTCCATCATTTCCTTGGTCAGTAGAAACATCCTTTTCCTCATAGGTCTTACTTTTTTCTGGCTCAGCCATCGTCTGAGTATTTATCATGTGTTGTGTCTTTTTGTATGAAACCAGTTGAAATCCTTCATTATGCACAGATTTTTTCGGAGCAACCTTTGAGATAACGAAAGGCTCTGGAAGAATGGGTTGCTTACCTTTTCCTCAATGTACTCCCTTAATGATAAGGCACATTGATGAATTCACAAAAGCTCAATTACTATTTCCACATTCACCACCTTGGGGAATAATAGCTGGATAAATTCAATAGCGATGAGATTTCAACATATACCTTTGTTAATTATAGAAGCTGCCATTGAAACATCCAATCACAACTAATATTGACAAGAAATTTCTCCATATCTGTCACTCGTGAATCATCAGGTTCCCCAGGTGAATTTTGATTAGAAAAAATGTCTTTTAAAAACCATACATATTTATGTAACCATAGATCATCACAAAAAATGGATGTTGATTCAAGAAGTCCATGATATGGTATATGTATGAGTAACGATAAACATAAACCACTCAACTCATAGTTTTCATAGTATTAGAAACAATAATTATTCATAAAATAATTCTTTGATTGAAAATACAAAAATAATATACAAGAACATCACCAATACATCTCTTAAAATCTAATTTTTTTTCCATTATGATCTATGAATCAATACAAAAAAAATATTGATCAAGAAAGTCAATCAAAATTAAAAATAATAATATGAAATTACATTCCAAATCAAGATAATCACCAAGGAATCATGAAATCACCTTCCACTAAGGATAATTATTGAACACCAACCCATCCAAATCGTTAAAATCAAAAAACAATATTGGGAATACACATACCCTAGAGTTCACACATAATAAAATCAATCCTATAAGTATTGTTTCATTTTAAAAACCCTGATTCAAAATAATAGTCATAAATATTCCCTGTTCATTCAGAAAAAAATCTATAATAAAATAATAACAATATCTTATCCTTGAATTAATATATAAAACCATATTTTAAATGGGTCATTTCACAACATCATTCCTATAACATCACAATAATTTATCATTCCAATTAATTCATTCTTGTATTAATTTCACCTAGTATAAATCACATATAATAACTTATGTACAATAATAAAAACTTTATAAATAATGAATTTATTTAATTACAAGTGTTTTTAGAATTTAAGGAGACAATAAAAAAATAGTAACATAATCATAATATTACTAATATAATCATTATGAATAAGAAACTGATCAAATTAATAGTATCCTCACCCATTAATGTACAAGTAAAAGTTAATAATATTATATGTATATTTATTACCTATATTGTGGAAGTTAATATTATAAATATAATGAAATATGTAGTGGTATTTTGAAAAGTCATAAATATTTAATTAAATTTTTTTGTTAATTTAATAAATTAAAAGAAAATTTATTTACATAAAATTTATTCATAAATTAAAATTCTAATTCAGTTTTATTTGAAAATTTTTTTATGAGACCTTATATAAATTTTCAATGTGGTATAAAATCCATTATAATATAATAATCATTATGTTCCAGGTAAATGATGATTTTAATAAAAAATTAAATTAATCATACTGAGAAAATTATTTTCAATAAATTGAGTGCATTTTAAAATTAAAAAAATTGAAAAATGGAAAAGGTGAATTTTTTGGATTAATCTTAAATACTTGAATTTTTTTAGTATAAAAATATAATAGTTTATAGTATAAATATATTATAAATTAAATACACAATTCAGTGTGTCCTCGATGATGTAAGAACCATAATATCTAACTTCTTTTATTTATTTTCATATTTTTGGTGAATATATTCAATGAATTCATATTCTTTATCCAAATTTATATTCAAATGATTAAAATAATGAGAAAACACCCCACTTCAACTATTAATACCACCTTCACAACCCCTTAACCTCACATATCTCACACAATGATCACAACATAAATTCTACCCAATAATCTCCCCTAGAGCCTCCCCCATATCTAGGATCTCTTGGTCTCATAAAATGATAAAAAATATTTCCCCAAGAGCATCTCAATAATGATAAATTCAAGAGTAAATCCTCTATCTCGCATTTAATTTCCTTTCAATTTAATATATTTTTTTATTCAATACTCACCCAAAATCAACAAAAATGTAATGATAACTATTAAACATTAAATATAATTGAATTTTATCATTTTTATTCTAACATAAATAATTTAAATATTCCCACTCACTTATTTATTTTAAAATGGAAACCATCACTCATGATGTGTTAATTCACTACGATCTTGTGAGAAGCACTTTCATTATCCTTTACTTCCTTCAAAGATTATAATGAAAATATTAAATGTAAAAAATTTATTTTAAATTTAATTTTATAACCATATTTATATTTCAGATGTAAAATTTATTAATATAACTAAATTATAAAAAAATGGAGTTCGTTGTGAAGGAAAATATGCCAAAATTATCCTAAAACAATCAACATTAAACGTTCTATAAATATTCATCATGATATCATATAAAAGGTGTATTTAATAGATAATTTAAATTATGATATATCTTTATTAACATAAAATTACAATTCTAGAAATTTATCAACATTTTACTCAATCATTCATTCAAGAATATAGGCGAACAGATCTTGAAATCTAGGAAAATGAATGCTCTAAAATTATTAAATTAAAGTCTATAAGTCATAAAAAATCCTATAAATGAACAAAATAAAATTATTTTCTAAAAAAATAATATATAAAAGAATAAATGTTTTTTAATTAACAAATTTATTCGTATTATGTAAGATATTATAGTGATGAAATCATTCAGACTCTAGGTAAGGGTAATAATCAAACCCAACATTCGTTCATTTGGTTTTTCCCTCATTAACACCATTTTCAGTATAGTTATTCCATTAATATCATTGATTCAACATTATAATACATTTTTCTTATATAAAATTTTTTTACATGAGTTTCTGACAACCCCAATGTTTTCCAAAAATAATCTTTATATGAAATCTCACTATTTATTTATAAAGATGGATTCATCTTGACTCACCATTAGAGATTATTATATCAAGTATGTTTTACATATTTCATTTCGAACCCCATGTTCATGAATGTATGATTTATGAAATGAAATACATTCATTTACATGGGTTATTTTTTTCCATGATTGATATATGTTCTAGGTGGAATGTTTGAAAATATAGTTTGTATGATGTAAAAGGTGTTCCAAGAATTATATAGTGAAATGTAAATTATATGATGTGACAGGTGTGACCATTATTATATAAGGCTTTAAAAAATTTGGATATATTATTTATCTCCTAATAAAAGTGAAATATTCCTGAACATGTTGCTAGCTTCGTTCACAAATATGTGTGGTGGTTTTCCACTAAGTCATGATGTTTCATTTTTTATGTGTCACCACATTCCATGTAGTTGTATAATGATTTCTCTAATGATTATGAAGTAAATTTTTTGATTATTCTCAACCCTTGTAATATTGTTTCTTATTTATATCTATCCACTTACTGGGATATTATCTCACACATTTTTGATGTATATCATCTAGTGGTTATATGTACTATGGAGAATTAAAGGTCCAATAAGAATGTCAAGAAGAAGTAATTAAATAAATGATTTTGTTTCATTTTGTCTATGTTATATGTGGTACTATTTTTCATTGGAATATAACACTATGGATCCTGGTTGAGTTAGGACTTAATATAGATTATCCTTAAAATAATATAATAATAATGTAAGAAAAACAAGGGATAATATATTTCGTATCAGGGTATAGTTTAGATAATTTGAGAATTATGATTAGAAAAGCACATTGAAAACTAATAGTATAAGAATAATTATAAGTGAGAGCCTATGAAGAATTTTTTTAGAAACATTATATCAAAAGGACCCCATAAGATATGTAATTATAATTAAATAAAAAAGGGAAATAATTATTTATTCACGGCTTATTGAAATTCTTTATGTTCTAACAATTTTATTTTTTAAAATGGTGGGAACCATGGGAAATCACGCCAACAACAAGTTCGGGGGACAATGTAGTTAATTCACAAGTGAAATCCACAATTTATTGTGAGGTGGAGATAAATATTTCATGTTGATGTATAACTAGATTTCTTTGGTTATGAACAATAACCAGAATTATGTGGAACATCTAACATCACCTTAGATGGAGAAACTAGATATCATGGGTTTTATGTGTCAATAAACACCCATGTTTAAAAGATCACTTGATCAACTAGTTTGGAAATAATGTGTCAAATCGATGGAGAGGATTTTTTATTTTCTACAATACTATGAGAAGTTGAAGGTGAATCTTATTTTTTATTATTTAGATGGAGAGGAAGATAAATGGATGGATATTATTAAGAATACTATGTCGAATGATGAAATTTAAGAGGTAGAGTGGAAAGACATTATGAATTTGTTTCCTAATAATTATTTCACTAAAACACTTAAAACTAATATGGAGAGAGAATTTATAGAGTTATAGAAAAAGTAATATAATCTATCCTGGCCTACGATGAAACCTTTACAAGGAATGTAAGGTATGACTTATTAATTTTTATCGACAATTATAGAGAAATTAATATATTATTTATTGTATTATTACCACACCTTCGAAAGGCTCTTGCAATTAAGGAAATTGGGAGTTATAAAGAAGTTATTCCACGTTATCTATAAGTGGAGATGAATTTTTTAGAATGGTCACATGGATATTGTGATATGAAAAGAAAGATGGATTTTCAATCCACGAAATCAAATGAGAATGGAGGAATGAAAACTCAACCAACAACATGTCTGAAATTTTGAACGAAGATTTGTATAATTACCTCAAGGGTATTTGGAAATTCATCGAGTGTGGGAGAGAGGTCCACCAAGCTCATGAATATAGAAAAGACATGAGTAAATATGAAAATGTGGTTGAGGAAAGGAGAGAATCACCACAGGTCTAATGATACCACCATATGGAGAAAGGGAACTATATATGACAGTGCAATTAAATTATAGTTCCCGAGGGTAATTAGCGTCATCAGCACAAAAGCCAAGGGATCATGGTATGTATTATGGAATTGATAATATTGAAATGGGTAATGAAAATAAATTCTTTAAAGGTACAATATATATTCAATAAATAATGTAAAGGGAATTAGTTGATTCTAGTTGTAGAAATTCTTTACAATTTCCATGTTTTCTATAACCATTAAATAGAATCCTCGATAACATGAAGTATCGATATTCATACAATCACTTAATGTTATAATAATTGAATCCCAAGTTTTGTAATCTTACCCTATTTTCATATGTGGGATGATTATTCATAAGAATATAGTAATAATTTACTTAGTGAAATTCAATGATATAATGGGGCTGGATTGGCTCAAATTATATAGTTCTCAAATAAATTTATTAAGAAATGGAAATATATTATCATATTCTGAACCATCCCATGATCCTCTAAAAATGAATGGAATATAATGAATAGACTTTTGAAAAGCCTTCAATTCTATGGTTATTGATTCCCTATGAAGATTCAAACCTTATTGAAATGGTTGATTCAATGGAATGTGTTAGCTGAGAGAAAATTCCATCCTAATTGAAAATAGTGTTGTAATTTCTGAACATTTTCATGGACATCCCCTGAATCATTAGTTAGACTAGTCCATTACACTCATACAAAGAGATACTTTTATCTCAAATTGTTCCTATTGGATGTCATCTATTTAACTAGGGGAGTTAAATAAGAAGATGTATTGGAATTTTGAAATAGGGTTTATACACCCTAGTGCATTACATTGGGGTGCGCCAGTACTTTTTTTGAATAAGAATGATGGATCACTGATGTATTTTATCAATTATTGGGTGTTAAATAAAATCACCATATAGAAAACATAAACTCATCAAAGGATTTACCACTATTTAATCTTTCTACAAGGATCCCAGTACTCTTGAATGGGGGATCTTCATTATGGATATCATCATATAAATGTGAGAAGGAATATATTCATAATACTTCCTTCCATATAAGATATGGGATCTGTGAGTTTCTGGTGATTCAAATTGAACATACTATTTCCCAAATAATTTTCATGTATTTTATTAATAGTTTATTTAGGCAGTATGTCAAAAATTTGTGGCAGTTCTTATTGATGATATTCTCTTATACTCTAAAGGTAAGGATAAACATTATCAAAATATTAGGCTTTTATTGGTGACCATAAGAAGGAATAAGGTGTATGCCAGGTTAAGAAAGTGTGAATTTTTGATGAAGAATGTAATATTCAAGTGACATGTTATCACAAGTCGGGTTATTTTTATGGAACATTAGAAACAATTGAAATTGAGGAATTTCCCAGACACTACAATGTAATGAAAATCTTCTGTTCTGATTGATTAGTTGTTTACTACCAACATTTTTTGAGAAGTTCGTTGTGATTTTTTTCCACTAACTATGTAAAAAAGGAAAAATGTAATGTATGTCTTGATGTACGAATGTGAGGAATGACTCGTGCAGCTAATGAAGAGGATTATCACTAAACCTACAATAATAAAACAAAAAAGTGGCGAAATAGTTGTGACATGTAATGATACTTACATTTATTTTGTGGGTTGTGTACACATTTAAAATTAGAATATTATAGTATAAACCTACAAATATGGTTCAGATAAATGACAAGATATTGTTGATAGATGATCTAGAGTTAGTAGATGTTATTTCTTGTTAGAAAATTTGGAGCACTAATTCTATTTTGGGAAGAGGGACATATCAAATGTTAACAATAGAATAAAGTATGTATTCAAACAAAATTATTTCAACCTATGTAAAATGATATGGATATAAATAATGAATGTCTATAATTTTTCTATTCACTGTCAAATTCAAATGGAAAACAAGGTTGCTGATGATCATAGAAGAAAATAACCTCCTACACTATATATGGTGCAGATTGAAAAATAACCTATCTAAATGGATATAAAATGAATGGATTTGGAAATAATTATGACAGGTAAAGTATAAAAATTTTCCCAAATGATATCCCAACCATATATCAATGATAATCTTAAGGAGGCGCAAAGGGATGATCCATAGTTATAAAAGTTGGTGAATGTAGAAAAGGAAGGGAAGCTACAAGAGGTACATATCGATGATGATGTTTTGATTTGGTTTGGAGTGAAACTATGTGTTCCTTTAACAAAAGGTATTATGAAGGAGTTATTGGACAATGAACACAATCTAACTTTAACTATCGATCCCAAGAGTACCAATATGTACCATGATCTTTTTGAATAGTTCTGGTTGTACAACACGAAGAAAGAGATTGTTGAGTGTATATGATGGTGCAAGATATGGAAGCAAGTTATATCCAATAAATAGAAGTTTAAAAGGATTATGAACCAATTCCTTATACCCCTGAGGATACATTAAAATGCTACTATAGACTTTCTAAGTAGAATCTTGTGGAAATCTAAATAGAATAATGTGATATGGGTTATATTAGACCTACTAACCTTGACTCCCCACTATATCACTATTCATGGAGATCTCTCACTTGAACAAAATGATATGATATATTTTAAGGAAGTTGTGAGACTTTAAGGGGTTACAAATTCGATTTACATTGAGTACAAAATTATATTTCAGCAAAACTTATCACCCACAAACTAATTTCTAATATGAAAGGACTATTCCGATGATAGAATATATACTAAGATCCATCTATTAGGAATTTAATGGTGGATGATATCATCATTTCCCATTGGTTGAGATATCATACAACAACATCTTCTACTAGAGTTTTCATACTGCCTTATATGATGATCTCTATGGAAAGGGATATAGAAATCCAACCTATTGGGGGGACATTGGTGAATGAAATCTATTTTCACCTAATCTTGTACAAGAGATGATAGAGAACGTTTAATCCATCAAATAAAATTTCAAACTGTCTACGATTTGACAAAAGAGATATGATATCAATCTATGAAAGGACATAGAGTTTGGTGTTAGAGATAAGGTCTTAATTCTAATATCACTATGGATGCGACTCAAGTTATTTTGAATGAAATGGAATTTAATCATAAGGTATGTTGTCCAATTTGTGATCCTTGATCATATTAGAGATGTGGCCTATCTTCTATCACATTCACCAAATACGGCTCATGTTCATAATGTGTTCCATGTACCATTCTTGAGGATGTATATATCACATCCCTCACTTGTATAGAACTCATAGTTGTTACAATTAATGGATGATATCTTATAAGGGGAGAAACCATTAATTATTCTAGATCAGAGAGATAAGGTTCTACAAAACAAGAAAACCCTCCTTTACAATTTTTTAGGGAGGAACCATGTTTATGAATAAGAAATTTGTTAACTGGAGGTTGTGATGCAGGAGATGTACCGTCACCTTTTTATGTAAAAAAATTCGAGGTAAAAATTTCAAAAGGGGGAAGAATGTATCGACCCAAAAATTTATCATTATAGTTTATCCCTTTTATTAGAAATTTTACATAGTATAAATCATATTTAATTACTAATTTACAAGAATAAAAACATTATAAACTATGAATTTCTGAAACAAAAAGTGTTTCTATAAGTAAATGAACCAATAATAATTAAATAGTTACATGACATTAGGAATAGTAATGCGAACATTACGAATAGTAAACCAATGAAACTAATTCTCAGCTCCCCCAATAAAGTATAAATAAAATGTTGGCATATTATAAGTAAACAATATGATATAATTATATCATAGTGTATGTAAGTAAAAATTTCAAAAATTATTAATAAATTGATTCTCTTCTTATAATTCATAAATATTTAATTATAATTTTTTGATTAATTTAATAATTTAAAATTAATTTTTTTTCATTAAATGTATTCATAAATAAATATGTAATTTCTTATTATTTTAAGATTATTTTATGTGACATTATGTAATTTTTAAAATTGTTATAAAATCAGTTTTAAATTTAAAATCCGTGTTAACCAAGTGAATAATGATTTAAAAAAATTAAATTACTCATATGTAGAGAATTATTTTCTTCAAATGTATTTCATTTTTTAATTCTACATGCTGAAAATTGGTCAGGGTGAATTTTTGGGGTTTTCTGAAATTCATGATTTTTTTTGAACAATAAAATAAGATTATTTATAATATAAATACATAATAAATTCATTTAACTATTGATTGTGTAATCATGAATTTAAGAACCATACTCTTGAAAATAAATTTTTTATTTTAATTTTTCCATAGTTAATTCTCAAACCATTCACAGTTTTGGGCAAAAATAATAAACTTATGAAAACAATGAGAAAACACCCCTCTTCTACTATAAAGGACACCCCTTACCACCTATTCTCCTCACACCTCTCAAGAATTTATCCCTCTAAAAAATCATCCCAAAACTCACACCTAGTCCCACAACCACATCTACTATCTCTTATTCTCATCAAAAGTGAAAAATCTTTTCACTAAGAAGGTTCTTAATGAGGATAAATTCAAGAGGTAATTCCTCCCTCTCTCTCTCTCTATTAATTTTCGTTCAATTTCATTTTTTTCTAACTCTATCCTCAAATACCATAACAAAAATTGAATTATATCTATAGTAACATACATATAATGGAATTATATAATTTTAATGGAATATAAATCATTAAAACATTCCATCTCTCTCTTTTATTTTAAAAATGAAAACATTCCCAGTGATGGGTCAATTTATCAACATTGTGGGTGATAAACATTCATTTTCCATCACATTCATTAAGAATATTGATAAAACTATCAAATATTTGAAAATTGATGTTATTTTTTATTTTATAAACATATTTAGGTCTTGGAATTATCGTATATATATGATAAAAAAATATAAAACAAAATGAGTTGGTTGTGATAAAAAAATACCAAAATGAACCTCGAACCATCATCATTAAATTTTATCTTAATAATCGTCCTCTTATCATACAAAAAAATTATTTATATGATATTATTTAATTATTAAATATCATTTCTAACATATAATAAAAATTATTATTATTTATGCACATTTTACAAGATCTTCCTTTAATTAATACAAGTGACCTGATCAATAAAACCATGAAAATGAATGCCCCCAGATGATGAAAATAAACTATATAACTCATCGTAAATTCCATAAATGAACTAAATAAATCAATAATGAAAAAAATTAATGTCTAAATGTATTTTATTTTTTACATGCGTAGTAGAATCTGATTATTCAAAATATTAATGTGAATATTGCATTCAGACTCACGGTAAGGGGAATTCTCGAACCCAACATTCTTTCTTCAAGTTTTACCTCTTTCTCATTATTTTCAGTATTGATATTCTTGTAATATAAATTATATATAAATTTCATACATTTTATAGGACGTAAATTTTTTATACTTGAGTTTATGAAAAACCCAATGTTTTCCAAAAGAACACAACTTATAAAAAACACACCATTTACATATCGAGATTATTTCCTCTTTACTCAAGGTTAATGATTATTAAATCTAGTAAGTTACTCCCTATTTCATTGGGTAAATAAAATTTTATAAATTTAATCTATAATAAATAAAACACATTCCATTCTATGGATTATATTATATCAAATATTGATATATATTCTATGTTGTATGCATGATAATGTAAATGTTATGATGTGATGGGTGCACCCAGAATTATATTGCACAACGTAAATTTTATGATGTGATTAGTGCTCCCGTTATTTTTTAGCATCCAAATTCATTGGGTAATGTGATATATCTCATGAGAAAAGTGAAATATGTGTCCGTATGATGCATACATTGTTCACAACATCATGTTGTAATTTTCCACTTAGACACAATGTTTTATTTTTACGTATTTCCACATTCAATCCCATTATCTAATTATTCCACTCATTAGTATGATGATGAGGTTAGGATTATGCTCACCTATTGTTATATTTTTTCATATACTTATCTATCCTATTACTGGGTTTTTTTAACCTATTTTTCATGTATTTATTCATGTGTTTATATGTACTTAAGAGAATTCTAGGGCTAATAAAAAGATGGATAAAGTTGAATTAAAAAAATGTTAATGTTTTATATTGGTAATAAAATGTATGGTCTTATTTTTTCCAAGACACAAAAACATTATATCCTTGATATATAGTATAATTATGTTGTTCATAATTAAAATAATGTAATATTAATGTATGAAAACTCATGTTTTTTATATTAACATTTTTCAAAAAAAGGGGTTAAAAAATATATTAAAAAAATAACACTCCCCTTCATTAAAGATTGATAATAAAAAGAACTCATAAATGGTAAATAAAATACTATATAATATAGATACAAAATTTTAAATTCACTTCATAATGAATATAGAATTAATTGTATTCAAAAGATACATACTGGGGGAGAAATAGTGCTTTAAACATAGTGGACACATAGGTTGGGTAACCATGTTCCAACCATTAAACATGTTCTCTAAACAATGTTTAGCTGACGAGTTGCGTAACATGTAGTTTCCTAAGCCATGAGATTCTACCATACATCTTATTTTATTGTCCCTTTTCAACTTGAAACAATATAGAAACCACAAATACCACATACACACTCCATGGTAGTAATGAAAAATCAATTTCTATCAATATAATTCTAGAACAAGTAAAAATAAAACCAACTTCAGAATTAGAAAAAATCTTATGAAAGAAGCTAGGGATTCATATTGAGAAATAGCTACCTTGATTCTCCCCACTCATAGATCTCATGCTATGACAACAATATACATCGTTCAGTTATTAAATCCATAAATAAAAAGTAATATTCCCAAATTTTTGTGTCCAAGAAAAGTAATAAAAAATTCAAGTAATATAGTTCTTTAATAAATCCATATGAGCCACCATTTACATGACAGAAAATCTAGTTGCTATAGGGCCCGAGAGGCATTCATGGTATGTGTGGGGTTTAAAATAGTGCACCTGAGTCATAGGAATAAATTTTGAAAAAATATATCCCTAATGAGATATAGAGTTAGAGGAATAAAACAAATGTAGAATCAGTATAAACAAATAAACATGCTGAACATGTAAACCTAACTAAATAGTTCAAAAATATTTCATTATAAAAATAGCATCCCCTAAAAATTAAAATATACAAATGATAATACAAAATTATAAAACTATCAAAAAATAAACAAACAATATACAACTAATGAAATGTATGAAATCATCTCCATGATGCCTCCAGTTTCATGATAGTATCTGTATCTCCCCCTCATCCACAAGGATCAAAATATTGTATATATGAAAAAATGTAACATTAATGTAATATTAATGATCTAAAAATCCATTTTTGGTACCACATGCTTCTTAAACTATAGTACTAATATCATGTAATATTTAATACATAATAGTTCTAAAACAAACATGAATGTTGATTTTCTAAAAATACTTTTTGAAAATCTGAAACAATATCATTATCATCCTTCCAAACTCTGTACTATTTACCAAAACTGATATAATGCTTTAAAAACCCATCAACTTTACAATGAAATATTGAAATAAGAGAACCGTTAAATTTTATTTCACTCAATGAGATTGTATTTTTTTTAATTCTATGGTATCTTAAAAAAATAAGTTGATGAAATCACTAAATAATATTATGCATTTTCAAATAATGTTTAGAAAAACACAAAATATGATATTTAACATCAAAATAGGATATCAATTAATAATTAAAATCAAATTTTCGAATGGAAATGACCAAAGACCTCATAGGCTTGGAAAAAAAGTAGGGATCCTATATCTAAAGGCATATACCAATATAAGCTTTATGTGGTTCAATTATAGGGGATATTTGGATAATGTTTCAAAAAGGTATTAGAAAAAAGCACCATATATTATCAAAAAATCGTGAAATGAAATGTGTCATGAAAATTACACTAGCTGAATATTTTTTGTATTATATAATGATATAAGACCATTCCAATCAAACAATCAGATACCAACATATGATGATGATCAAAACAATATTCATTCAACTAGCCTACTCAAGCAACATTGTGATGAAAATCCCCTCATATACCTTCTTTCTAAAATAGATAAATATACAATTGGGGATTATTTAAAAACATTTATAATATTATAATGTCTTAAACATCGTAACCATATTCCATTGGTCTAAAAGTAAAATGATAAAAAATTAAATAAATTACAAGATTAACACGCAAGGAAGAAGAAATATTTAATAGTCACCCCAACACTAAAAGAGATAATTGACAAATACATAATATATATGCGTGATATTAAAACACAAGTTCAAATAGAAGTTGAGAGGAAAGCATCAGTTAGTAATCACAACCCTAAATAACTGTTAATCACATTATGTGAGAAATAAAGGCTTGTAATTCAAAAGAACCATTTAAAAACAATGTTCATTCAAATCCTTTTATACCATAAACACATATTAGAACACCAAGGTGAATTAAATTTCATTGAATTCCTTATTAAATACTCTTAAAGGGATGAAAAAACCCACATAAAATTAATAAAATTTCAAATCAACCCTGAAGACACTTGTAAAATTCTTTTAAGTTAAAATAATGGAAAAATTCAAAGCTTTTCCTTCAAACAGTTTTAATAGAGACATCAATAAATTGTCAAAAGGGGTAAACCTGACATCAATTTCAAATTAAAAATTTAAATCCATTAATGAATCCAATTATACATTTTTTTTATTTTAACACCACTATTTTTAAAAATACACTCTTTAGAGAATATACATAATTAAATCAATGTATACTAATCCCAAATCCTGAACTTATTTATAACATTAAAACACTTCAAAAAATTCCATTATGAATTTTTTAAAATTAATATAGAATGAAATAAATCTTTTAAAACATGGAAACATGTAATTTAAATAGGAAACCATAATTCTAAGATCATAACCAACTAATGATTTTTGAAATGAAGACAATGATGAAACATATAATTTCACATCCAGTGAAATATAATTTTCAAATCTAAAGTACATATAGAATTTCATAATGAAACATTTTTATATAAACACATGTATGGAAGAGGATGAAAGAATGTAATGTTTTGTTGTACTCAATAGATACATCTAATGAATGAAAAATACATCAACTCTAAGATATTAAAAAAAATATCCCTACTTTATAACCATCATTATCTTTATCACTAAATTTCACATTATACTATATTCCTAAGAAATTTAGAAAACCATGGGCATTAGAAATAATGAAGAGTAGAGATTAATTGGATGGATAAATACTATATCAAAACATGAGAAAACCCAATTTAAAGAAAATATATAAAGGGTGAGGGTGATAGAGATACCCCTTTTCCTCCCTTGGGTCGACCAAAGTGAATGGGGTATAAAAGGGGTGAATCACTGCTTAATTTAAAAAGGGTATTTTGGGAACTCACTAAAACATTAACACTTGGGAACGTTATATGATCTGAAAAACACAAATCCAACCATGTAATGGCCACTTCCCAAGACGAGATCACTCATATAGTTTTGAATCACATATTCACAATAGGGGAATAATTGTTTACCAATGTTATCTTAGGAGAAAAGTGATATATTCTCTCTAGGTAGTTGTTCACGGTTTGTCAAATTAGGCGGAATATGTGATAAAAAAGGTTCTTTGACCATGAAAAATCTATCAATAGTAGAACTATATTGTTACTCCAAACTATTATAGTCATCCATGATTTAAAAAAAGCCTTAAAAACTCAAACTTCCATCATGGAAACAATCTTAACCCTCAACAACATAACATAAACTAAGATTGTACTAAATTAACAACCAAGTGACATGGTGGGGGTCAAAGAAATTTGTTATTATATTTATTTAATTATTTTTAATATATCAAATAAAAAATATTACATATTGAAAGATATCAAAATTTACAATTAATTTGAGTCTATGATGAAATATAAAATATATTGTTCCATGTAGTAGTATTCCGCACAAATGGACATGTGTTGTTTTTATTTATTATAGAATGATAAATAAACAATTAATATGTTTTTACCATTGTACAGTTAAATATATATAATATATATCTGACTATTTTAATTTTATCATGTCATTATGACCATCCATTAGTGTCATTTATGAATAATTAAATACATTATCTTAACAAAGCATCAATATGACTAAATTCAAGAAAGGGGTTTTTATTTTACATTAGATATATAATAAGATGAAAGTTAAAATACCATAATACTAATAAAAAATAACTATTTGAGAGATAATTATGATATTATTTTAGAATAGTTCTCGTATATTTCAATAAATTACAATGTGTGATGTAATTATAATAAATGTAGGACTTATTGGACCTTTTATGGAATTACAGGAAGAATATTTGTATGGAATGTATGATATATGTGACTCCTTATGTGATTAGAATATAGGACAGACGGTGCAATTTTCTAACTATGGGAGATAACAAACATGGAAATTGTCAAATGATTAATAAATATTAATGTAATTATCAATAAAAATGGATACAATGTTAGTGTAATTTTAATCGTTATGATATTTGGTATATATATGAAAAAATAATAATATATGGAACAAATTTTATGTAATTTTAATTTTTTTATTTAAGTTTTATTTTTTTATCTCAAATTATCACTTACGACGGTATTTTTACAATGAAAACATTCATAATGAAAAACTTTAAGTAAAATAATTAGCTAATAAATACATGATTATTTAAAAAATATAATACAATTTATAAAAATTAATGTTGTATATATGGTAAAAATTAATTATTAAACAAACCTGTAAATAGTAATGAACAAAATTTCTTTTGAAACATATTTTCTATGTAAAGGAAATTTACTGTAAATAATAATTTTCTATTAAAAACCCAAGGACTATTATTGGATATGTCAGGATAAATATGATTAAATTAAATTAAATTTCCATTAAAAAATAGAATTTTAATTTTTAAATACATTAAAATTAAAAATAGTGAAAATATTATTTCATACTATTCACAGAGAAGTCGCCCTTACTAGAAAAATCCCATAAATTTACTATAAGATAATTTTATCATGTTATAATCATAAATTATGTTCATTTATTAATTTTCAAAATATAATATTTTTTTATTAAAATATTTTGATAGACCTTATAAAATATTTATTCTTAATATAGAAAGAGTATAATAAATTTTTTTTAAACTATGAAATATTATTGTATTCTTATAATTTGTATGATCCAATGAAGTATCATTTTTTATAATAAGTAAAAATGAAATTATTCTATTATTAATGATAAATTGATAGTCAAATTCTTCTTCCCATTTTTAAATTTTATCCTCATAAATTTTATTCACTTCGTAAATAATTTTGTATATTTTTACATCTAATAATATTATTATTACCATGAGACTTCATGAACCAATTAGGGTTTCCCCAAAATTTTAACCTTTTTAAATCACATTTTTTGATAATATATACTCTATATTTTCCTGAATCTCAATAAGCAATTCTTTATATTAGTTCCTCTCATCCAACTAAACAAATTCAAGATTCAAAACCAAAAATGAATCTCATACATACTTCCTTGACAATAGAAAATTAAGTGCATCTCATCCATGAGATAATTTATGAGAAAAATCCATCTATATAAAAAAAATACAATACATTATATAATTTAATATGTTATAAAGAAAAATGATATTACCATTAAATTCTATCAAAACGTATAACAATTTTCCATGGAGACACATTTATGTAAATATAATTTCATATCAAAGATGAAAATATATCCTCTGGTAATCAAAATAACATGTCTTCCATCTCTGATATGACCCCATTTGTTGTTTATTCACATTCAAATTTCAGGTCATGTTTTCAATACAGTTTTATCGAAAGTACATTATTTCTCAAAAATCATATAAAAAATATGGATTTAAATTAAAATTTATATTTTATTCCTTAAATGGTGAAATTTTCATAATAGAGTATAAGCTATTATTACAAGAAAATTAATATCGTGAAATATTTTTATCCTATTTTCCCCAAGTAAATTAATTCTTATTATTTATATCATCGAAAATAAAAATAATTCACTCTAACTATCTATGTGAATAAGGATGACAAGCTACGAAAGAAAATAATTCATTAACCAATGAAAACATGTAGATTTTAGATAAATTAAATTTAAATATGGGATCACTTTCATATTTAATAGAGATTTGGAAGCGATATGGCAACCCTGCATTTATTACAAACTTAAACATGATTTATTACATAAAACATCACTTGATACAAGAAAGATGATTGAGAGGATTAATGTCATAGGGGATTAAGATCATTACATAAAAACTTAAAACATGAAATGAAACATCTTTATTGAAATCTTCCATTACATGACCACTACATTTCTTCGTACTTAGCATTGCATGAGATAACCTGAGGACATGCACAAGAAAAGGGTGAGCTATAAAGCATAGTAAGGGAATACACAAGGAATAACATGAGGAGTACAATACATGTTAGACAATAGGCATATCAATAGTTCACAAGAGAAACATGAACATAAATGCAGGATAAAGCATCATAATCATAACATGTAAATGTGAAAACAACACTTAACATGGAATTAGCATGACCCAAGGCTCATTGCACATGGATCATGAGTAAATCCTCATTGCACCTAAAGCACGAGTAAAACCTCATTGAACATGAATTAGCATTAGTAAACACTCATTGGACATGACATATCATGATACTATACTTTACCGAATGCATTGGAGTGCTATAAGGGCGCACCCTTCTTAAACATTTCATTTCAGGCATAAGTGTGTCACAAGGATCATAAAACATGGATTCATAAAACATAATCATTTATTCCATGATAAAGGAATGTGGAATTATTACATGGAACTTTATAATCAATAAGTAAATGTGCATAAAGGTGAATAACATTGATGGAGAAATGGGGATGGTATTCACTACACAATGACATTGGCTTAGAAAATCGGTGCGATTTCAGCAGCGTAACGGCGTGACATAAGAATTCATAAAAATGGTCGATGAGAGAGAAAGCAGTTACTCATCATATTTAAATGTAATGAACAGTAAGGAGGTAATATAGATACATGTACCAACAATTGTAATGGAATTTAGATTCATGATACAAAATTATTTCTTGAATGTAAAAGAAGAGAGAGATGTTCCTTTCGAAATTTCGGCATAGTAACGGGTGTACATGGGAGACATTTAATGAGAGATAAAGGGGTATCCCATCATTAAAACAATAAGAGGGAAGTATGGGGGAGGTGAGAAACCATACCCCAACATTCATAATTGAAATTAAAAGGGCAATAAAACTTTAAGAAAATTGAAAAAATGAGAAAGAATGAAAAACCCTTACTTGGAAGTGTGCTTCCAAAGACTAGATAGAAGGCTTGTGAGAGGCTTCTTGGGAGCTTGGGGCACCTTGGGAGGATTCTAGATAGAGTAGGTCAGAGGTTGGATGAACACCGATGGCTTTGAGTGGGGAGGATGTGGGATCTTGGGTGAGTTTATATAAGAAAGGTGAGGTAATTCTTTATTATTTAGGTTTGGGACCCATTCCATTAAATTAATCCAAAACACAAAACATAAAATGGTTTTTTCCAATGGATATTGGAAAATGGAAGAGTAAAACAATATTTTATAAGGCCAAAGTCCGAAGTTCTTAAAATATTTGGGTTGCTTATGTGGAGGTGAGTCACACTCCCATGGAAATTAATTTAAAAAGACAAGGTGTTTAATAAGTCTTGAGGTGTCCATCAATGCTTTGAAAAGTAAGTCAAACAAACCCAAAATCACATTATTTTAATGGCAACACATATATTTTCCGAACATAAAGATTATAGTATTTTATTACATCACTATTGGGTCATTATGATGTTATAAAACACATTATATAATTAAACAATATTTAATTTTTACCCAAAAATTTGACTGTCTCAGAAAATTATGAAAAATTATCTGTTGGATAATTTCGACGTCCTGATTCCAGAAATAACATTTATTTAATCTAAAAAATTTCTATATATGTTAATTTTCACTTTTAAAATAAAAACATCTATTTATCAAAAATTGACGGGTTTTGATAAAAATGGATTTCAAACCTTAATAAAAATTATAATTGCATTTATATAATTATAAGATAATTTATATTTAATAAAAATTAATTTAATAATAATAATAATATTTTATTAAAATATTATTTAATTCAAAAATCCCTTAATTTAATAAAATATAATTGTTAATTAAATAATAACTAAAAACTCTATTTGTACTTAAAAAACTATTTACAATGTATCAATAATGACTAGAAATTCTATTCATTATTATATACAAAAATAATGTACATGAACACAGTACTATTTATTTGTTACATAACTCCTTAAAATAGCCACAAAAGACATAAGGGCAAGGTGTGCGATGGTGATAGACTCTTGGGGTGGCTCGGATAACATCACTCGAGTGGTAATTTCTATCAACTTCCACTTCTCCCATAGACTATCCCATTCGAGCTTGACATGATGAAGCTCAGCTTGGGATTGGTCAAGAGAGAAGCCCAAGGATGATACCTCCTTTCCGAGCTACGAAAAATGGGCTTCATATGGAGTAATTCTACTGGATGAGGCCATCACTTCTTTTTTCTGAGTAAATTGTATTTGTTAAAGTCCTATTTTTATACTAATCATGTGATCACTATTTAATGACTATTTTAGAAACGGTCAAAATTCTTATGATAAAACCATAGAAGTTTAAATCTTATAAAAATATTTTTCATAAAGAGACATTTAACTAGATCAAGTGGGATTTCCATTAATGAAACTTTGGGTCATTAAAATATTTCCCCCTTAAGAAATTTCGCCCTCGAAATTTTACTTTTCCCACACTAAAAGAGATGTGGGCAACTCACATTCATCATTTCTCTGATTCCCAAGTCGCTTCTTCAAACTTGTGGTTTCTCCACAACACCTTGATGAGGGGCATTGTCTTATTTCATAGAACTTTTTATCTATGATTTAAGATCTTCACTGGTTGCTCCTCATAAGAAAGATCATCTCCCAATTGTACCACCTCAGAAGAGAGTAAATGTGAAGGGTCCGGTATGTACTTCCTTAAGAGGGATACAAGAAAGGCAGCATGTACTTTGGCCATAGTAGGTGGAAGTGCTAGTCGATAGCCCACATCCCCGACACAATCAAGAATCTCGAAGGGGCCAATGTACCTTGGACACAACTTCCCTTTATTTCCAAACCTCATGACCTTCTTCCACAGAGATATGCATAGAAAAACCATGTATCAAACTTTAAACTCAAGTTCTCATCGACAGTTATCTGCATAACTCTTCTGTCAACTCTGGGATGCCTTGATAAGCTGCTCAATGGTTTTCACATTCTCCTCCATTTCCTTGACCATTTCTGATCCACGCAGCTTACATTCACCGACCTCATCCCAACATGCCGGTGTTCTACACATTTTCCCATATAGGACTTCATATGTTGCCATTTGGATGCTTGAGTGGAAACTATTGTTATAAGAGAACTCAACCAGAGGAACATATTGATCCCATCCTCCATTAAAGTCCATTGATCACTCCCTCAACATGTCCTTAAGTGTTTGGATAGTCTTCTAGGATTGTCCATCAGTTTGAGGATGATAGGTCGTACTGAAATTTAGTTCAGTATTCAGAGCATGTTGAATAATCTTCCAAAACATAGAGGTGAATCTTTGATCTAGGTCAGACACAATAGATAGTGGAACTTCATGCAACCTTACCACTTCTCTGATATATATATATGTTCCAGTTGATCCAAAGAGAAATCCTCCCGATTAGGAATGAAGTGTGCAGTCTTTGTAAGACGATCCACAACAATCCAGATTTCATTGTTGCCTTTGAATTTCCTCAGAATTCTGGTGACAAAGTCCATGGTGATGTTCTCCCATTTCCATTCTGGTATGGGCAATAGTTTCATCATCCCCTTAGACTTCTTCCTTTCTACCTTCACTTTCCAGCACATGAGGCACTTTGATGTATATTTGATGATCTCCTTTTTCATATTATCCCACAAAAAGTTTTCTCGGAGATCTCGATACATCCTTGTGGTCCCTGGTTGAATAGAGAAAGTCTAACTATGTGTGTCATCCAAAAGTTCCTTCTTCAGCTCCGGACTTGATGGAACACATAGTCTTTTCCCAAAATGAACAATTCCTTCTTCATTAACATTAAACTCTGAGGATTTACCCATTTTTATAGCTTCCACTTTTTCTTGAATTCCCACATCATCCTTTTGAGCATCCTTTAAACTTTCTAAAAGGGAAGGTATAGAAATCATTTGGGAAAGGATTGATGATGTTCCATTATCTATGATTCCCATGTCCATCTAAATCAAGAATACGAAGATTGGATCCTTCTCAATTCTCATCATTGATATAATCACTGGATCCTTTCTACTTAGGGCATCTACCACCTTGTTCGCTTTCCTAGGGTGGTAATGTATTGAACAATCATAATCCTTGATGAGCTCTATTCATCTTCTTTGGCGCATATTATTCTCTTTCTGTGTGAATATATATTTAAGACTCTTTTGGTCAGTATATATCTCACATTTCTCTCCATAGAGATAATACCGCCATATTTTGAAGGCAAAGATCAAAGCCTCCAACTCCAGATCATGCGTTGGATAGTTTCACTCATGTATTTTCAACAGCCTTGAGGCATAGGATATCACTTTATCAGTCTGCATCAGCACACAACCAAAGACCTTCTTCGAAGCATCATTGAATACCACAAACAGTTCCCCACTTGTGGGTAAAGTGAGCACGAGCATAGTGATAAGCCTCCTTTTCAACTCCTTGATGCTTTCTTTTCATTCATCACTCCAAGAAAATTTTACTTTCCTCTGAGTTAGCTTGGTAATAGGGTTGGACAATCATGATAAATTACTCACAAATCGTCGATAATATCCAACTAACCCCAAAAATCTACGGATATCCATTACCGATGTTGGCTCGGCCATCCCTCAATTGCATCTGTTTTAGAGGGGTCCACAGATATCCCATTTCTTGTGATGATATGGCCCAAGAATGAGACCTCCTTCAACCAGAACTCACACATTCTATACTTTGCATATAGATTCTCCTTGCACAAAGTCTTTAGTAAAGTTCT
Source organism: Viscum album (assembly GCA_963277665.1). Taxonomy (NCBI): domain Eukaryota; kingdom Viridiplantae; phylum Streptophyta; class Magnoliopsida; order Santalales; family Viscaceae; genus Viscum; species Viscum album. The sequence continues at coordinate 1,763,149,940 of OY728121.1, read as the reverse complement.
TAAATGCTCCTCATGATCCTCCTTCGTTTTGGAGTATATTAGAATGTCATCCATAAAGACTACCACAACTTTTTCAAGGTAATCTCTAACGACTCTATTCATCAATCCATGAATATTGCTGGAAATTTAGTGAGTCTGAAAGGCATTAATATGAATTCATATTGCCCGTATCTTGTGCGAAAAGCAGTCTTGGGGATATCATCCTTCTTCACCCTTACTCGATAATATTCCACCCGCAAGTCCACCTTGGAGAAGTATTGTTCTCCACACAGCTCATCGAACAAGTCATCAATTCTTGGGAGCAGATAATTGTCCTTTATCATGATTTTTGAAGTTCACAATAATCTATGCAAATCCGTATTGACCCATCCTTCTTCTTAACAAAGAGGAATGGTGCACCCAATGGTGAAGCACATGGCCGTATAAACCCTTTATCCAGATTCTCCAATTGTTGTTTCTTTAGCTATTCATGCTCTACAATAGCCATTCATAATGGAGTATTTGATATTGGTAAATCCCCAGGTATAAGTTCAATTGAGAACTCAACATCTCTTCTAGGAGGAAGACCAGGCAGTTCCTCGGGAAACACTTCCGCGAATTCCCTCACAATAAGCATTTCTTCAAAGACGGTTTCTTCTATGGAATCAATCATCTGAGCCAGATACACATGCTCATAGGGAAGTAATATCCATGCTTGAGATGATGGAGCTAAAGGAGATTCATCTTCCTCTTGACACTTGTACTGAATTGGGGGTCGATTCTACATATGGAGTGTGATTTCCCTCTCTCGAAAATTTAAGTTGTCTTTATGTAAGGAAAGCCAATCCATGCCAAGAATTGTATCAAATTCCACCAGAGGGAGTATGAAGAGGTTATCTAGGAAATTAAATCCATAGATTATAACAGGGGTGGATGTACACTCATGGGATGAAAGGATTTCCCCATTTTCTATACTCACTGACATCTTCAATTCCATGATTTGTAGTGGTGGTGGGATTGTTCTACTAAACTTTTGAGATATAAAATAATGTGTAGAACCTGAATCAAAAAGTATGTTCACTTTTCTTGAACGAATAACTAGAGTACCTATCAACACTTCATTTTCGGGGCTCACTTCGGTAGAAGTGATGGAAAAAGCTCTTGCTTAAAATCATGGAGGTTGTTGGTTGCCTCCAAAAACCCTTGGATTAGTGAACTGGTTTGAAAAATGACCCAGTTATTTGCATTTTTAGCATTGAACAAAGAGTTGTTGTTCGAACAGAGTGTTCCCCTACTCTGTCGTAGCCGCGAGTCATTCTTGCCGATAGTTAACTGCTAGGTGCCCTTATCTTCCACACGAGAAGCATTTCCTCGTTCCCTTAAGGCAATTTCCCGGGTGCTTCTTTCCATAATTTTGGAAAGTGGGTTTCTGGATCTTCTTAGCACCATTGGATTTATCCATCAGACCTCCATCATTGAATTCCACCTTATGCTCCTTGTCCCCATGATACCCATGTGATTCCCCGATCTCCATTTCGACCTTGAGGGCACATCAGACAATTTCCTCATAGTTGTCGAAGTCACAGATCGCTAATGCTTTCCGAAGGCTAGGCTTCAGCACACCAAAGAAGCGGTCAACTTTGCATTCGATGGTGACGACATTGCTTGAAGAATAACGGGAAAGCCTTCTGAAGTTTTCCTCGTAAGCTCCAAGAAATTCATCATCTTTTTTCTTGAGGGAAAGGAAGTCCCTTTCCATCTTAAGCCTGAGGGTGTGTGGAAAATATTTATCGAAAAACAACTTTCGGAAATCCTTCCATTCCAATGCCTCGATCTCCTCCTCAGGCTTCATATTTTCTTTCAGTGTTCAACATTGATCAGCATCACCCTCCAAACGATAAGCCGCTAGGAGAACCTTATCTTGTACATAATATTGAAGGATGTAGAAGATCTTTTCATTGGAGTTGATCAATTGTTCAGTGATCGTGGGATCAGATGATCTACTAAAATTAGGAGGCCCTTGTCTCATGAAGCTCTCGATAGTGGCTTGGTCTTTCTTAGTGGGGATGAACGTTCATCTTGACCCGTGTTTCTATTCAAAACTTGAGTTATCTGAGGGAGAAGCGTGACAAAGTCTGCGATTCCCGCTCCCATTGGATTTGGAATCTCATTATTACAGTCATCACATTGATCATCACAACGGTTGTTAGATCGAGTCCTCCTATTACCGGCCATTAGCTGGAATAAACGGAAAGGGTAATCCAATGACAAAATTTTATTACTCATAAATAAACTTTTATTTCCTTAACTCATGAGTCTATATGCTTCAATCTAGACTTTTCATGATCTACTTTCTAAAATATATTATTAGGGGAATTTTTTTAATTCCCTTAATAAGGGTTCATACTAAGCTTGTGAATTTATGAAAACATATACCCCAGGAGTGTCATAACCATGAGTACAGAAAGGCCCATTTTCGTGCACCAGTTCTCATTCGAGTCTAGCTCAAAGTGGTGTTTTCGGGTTTTACCCCTAGGATACATACGTTTCAGAGCCGCCTCTACCTGCTCGTTTCCAGATAGGGATGTATTTGTTTGATAAACCACTTACTCAGTACTTACCAAAACTTAGGGATGTTTGTATTATACTTAGTCTTGTATCTAAGGCTTTACTACGGTTTCCCAATCCCAAAAATAACTAAACCTATCCTCTGATACCAACTATGACAACCCTACTTTTATTACAAACATAAACATGATTTATTACATAAAACTTCACTTGATACAACAAAGAAGATCAATAAGATTAATGTATTTGGGGCTTAGGATCATTACATAAAAACTTAAAACATGAAATAAAACATCTTTATTGCAAACACCCATTACATGAACACTACATTTCATCGTACTTAGCATTGCATGGGATAACCTAAGGACATGAATAAGAAAAGGGTGAGCTATAAAGACCAGTAAGGGAATACACATGGAATAACATGATAAGTACAATACATGATAAAATATAGGCATATCAATAGAGAACAAGAGAAACATGATCATAAAGGCATGATAAAGCATGATAATCATAACATGGAAATGTGGAAACAACACTTATCATGGAATTAACATGTGCCAAGGCTCACTGCACATAGATCATGAAGAAATCCTCATTGCACGTGAAGCACGAGTAAACCCACATTTCACTTGAATTAGAATGCATCAACACTCATTGCACATGATGTATCATGATAATATATATTACCCAATGCATTGGAGCGCTATAAGGGTGCACCCTTCTTAAAAATTTCATTTCATGTCTAAGTGTGCCACACGGATCATAAAACATTGATTCATAAAACATAATCATTTTTCCACGATAAAGGAATGTGGAATTCATACAAGAATCTTTATAATAAATAAGTATATGTTCATAATTTTTAATACCATTGATGGAGAAATGGGAATGGTATTCACTAAACAATGACATTGGCTTAGAAAATCAGTGCGATTTCAGCAGCGTAACAGCGTGACATAAGAATTCATAAAAATTGTTGATGAGAGAGAAAGTGGATCCTCATCATATTTACATGTAATGGACATTAAGGAGGTCATATAGATACATGTCCCAACAATTGTAATGGAATTTAGATTAATGATACAAAATTATTTCATGAATGTAAAAGAAGAGAGAGAAGTTCCTTTCGGAATTTCGGCATAGTAACAGGTGTACATGGGAGGAATTTAATGAGAGAGAAAGGGGTTTCCCATCATTCAAACAATAATATGGAATTATGGGGGATGTGAAAAACCATACCCTAACATTCATAATTGTAATTAAAAGTGCAATACAACTTAATGAAAATTGACAAAAATGAGAATGGAAGAAAAACCCTTACTTGGAAGTGTGCTTCCAAAGACTAGAGAGAGGCCTGTGAGAGGATTATTGGGAGCATGGGGCACCTTGGGAGGATTCTGGAGAGAGTATGTCAGAGGTTGGATGAACTAAAAAGGCTTTTAGTGGGGAGTAAGTTGGATCTTGGGTGGGTTTATATAGGAATGGTGAGGGAATTCTTTATTATTTAGGTTTGGGACCCCTTACATTAAATTAATCCAAACCACAAACCATCCTATGGTTTTCTCCCATGTTTTTTAGAAAAGGGAAGAGGAAAACAATATTTTATATGGCCGAAGTCATAACTTCTTAAAATATTAGGTTTGCTTATGTGGAGGTGAGTCACACTCCCATTGAAATTAATTTAAAAACACAAGGTGTTTAATAAGTCTTGAGGGGTCCATTAATGCATTGAAAAGTAAGTAAAACAAACCCAAAATCACATTATTTTAAAGGTAAAACATATATTGTCCAAAAAAATTTTTATAGTATTTTATTAAATCACTATTGAGTCATTATGATGTCATAAAACATATTATATATTTAAACGATATTTAATTTTTACCCAAAAATTTTACTGTCTCAGAAAATTATGAAAAATTCACTGTTGGATAATTTTGACGTCCTGATTCCAGAAATAAAATTTATATTATCTAAATAATTTTCTAAATATGTTAATTTTCACTTTTAAAATAAAAAACTCTATTTATTAAAAATTCACGGGTTTTGACAAAAATGGATTTCAAACCTTAAAAAAAATTATAATTGCATTTATAAAATTATAAGATCATTTATATTTAATAAAAATTAATTTAATAAAAATAATAATATTTTATTAAAATATTATTTAATTCAAAAATCAATTAATTTAATAAAATATAATTCTTAATTAAATAATATATAAAAAATCTATTTGTACTTTAAAAACTATTTACAATGTATCAATAATGACTAGAAATTATATTCATTATCATATAAAAAAATAATGTACATGAACATAGTACTATTTATTTTTTAGATGAGCCCTTAGAAAGCCACATAAGACCTATGGTTAAGGTGTGCGATGGTGACAGACTCTTGGGGTGGCTTGGATAACATCGCTCGAGTGGTAATTTCTATCAACTTCCACTTCTCCCGTAGACGGTCTCGTTCGACCTTGACATAATGAAGTTCAGCTTGGGATTGGTCAAGAGCGAATCCCAGGGATTCTACCACCTTTCCGAGCACCGAAAAATGGGCTTCATATCGATCAATTCTACTGGATGAGGCCATCACTTCTTTTGTCTTGGTAAATTGGATTTGTTAAAGTCCTATTTTTATACTAATCATGTGATCACTGTTCAACTACTATATTAGCAAAGGTCAAAATTCTTAACATAAAACCAAAGAATTTGACATCTTATACAAATATTTTTCATAAAGAGACATTTAAATATATCAAGAGGGATTTCAATTAATGAATCTTTGGGTCGTTACAAGCGATGATTATTATTTTCACAATATTGTAATGTATGTAATGGGGTAAAAAATTATATTATCTACAATTGGATAAAAATATGATTATTTCCCATAAAATAAATTTTGACATATTTCACTTTACTACCTAGATATTTATTCAGCTATCGAACCACAAAATTAATTGATATATTCTCCAACATCAATTTTGGTATTATAAAAGTCTAAATATCCCCTTGGGTAATTTTTAGTCCACATTAACTTGTTTACTAGTCTATCATTTCATGGTAATATAAAAAATATCTCTTTTCATAGCATCCCACAAAAAAAAATTAATATATATGGGAATCTTATTATTGTAAGGTTGATGAAATAATAGAGTGATATAAACATCCCTTAAAAATTCGTTCTTTTTCTAGTAATCAAGAGGAACACATAAACAAATTCTGAATCTCAAAAAAAACTATTTATCATTTTTGAGTTCAAAAAACTTATCATCCAATAATATTTTTACATATTTGTTATTAATAATGATCCTATTTTTGAGAATTCCAAATTCTGATAGAATATGATGATTTTATTAACACATGAAAACAAATTGTTGATGTTCCAAAATTCATAATTTCTAATCAAACGTTTATTCAATCATTAATTGGAGGGAAATATTACATCCATATTATAGATAATTATTTATTTTCATTCTGACAGAAATAATAACAAACATTGATTCATTTTCCTAGAATGTATTGAATCCTAAAGCTAATATATTTAACAAGTTCCATCCATATTCATTTTCTCGGATATATTTTTTTTCGATTTTTTAAAAATTATTAGAATTTTGAAATGAAAATATTGCAGATTTCAATTAGTATAAATTATGTCTTTATATTTTTAATGAATACCCTAAAAATTAAATTTATTAGACAATAGTTTAATAATTTAGAACATGTTCTTGTATTTTTCATTATATAAAAGTAAATATTGGATCATTATTTCTTAAAATAGTATCATGGACCATCAAAAAACGTTATATTTGGAAATCAACATCACATTTTTGGGAGGGTAGGACAAAAAATGTAGCATTCAGAAAAAATATTTTCAATTCATGGAAACATTCATCACATTCTTCATTTATAATTAATTTAACTCATTTTTAGCCTTGATTGTTAGTGGACTATATAACAAAGGAATTTTTTTATAAAATAATTACTTGTAACCCACTAACATAAGAAAACTATAAATCTATTTGACAAATAATGGTAATGGACACCCTTCGACCACAATATTTCTAACTCAATCAATAGTTAATCCATCACTATTTTCGATATAACAATGTTAATAATTGTTCCACACGATGAAGTTAAATTTCCTAGGTTTTCCAGATAATGAATTTCTTTTTATGGATATGATAAAAATGACCAGAGTTTTTTTCATGATCAATTTAAGAATATATCATCATTTAATCAATAAAAAAACCCAAAATTTTTCTACATAATCAATTTTAACTCTATTTATATAGTACTAAAATATATATTTATTTTTTTTAAATAATAATTCATAATAAAAAAAATCATAGTGGAGATAAATACATTGATATAATATATTCAAAATATCATCCTCTTTCACATTCATCTATTGACACCTGAAACCATTAGCAACATTAAAAATCATATAGGGCTCTCTTGAACTGAACAGATAATGAATCTATACGGGGAAAAAATAATAATTCTTAAAATTGATATCATTAAATTTTATATAATCAATACAGAACAATATGGAAACATCTTTATTTTTAAAATACAAAACAATATCAACGCATTTCTAATTTATAGGATCAATGAAACTATTATCCTAAAACACTTGTAACTAATTTATCAAATCCAAAATATCTAATTATTCTATTTTATAGGGTTGTTTTTATATTTATTAGCTTCAAAAATAATGAAAATAGTAAATTAAATCCTCTACTAAGGTATAATATAATGAAATTAATTAGGAAACTAATTCTAAAATTAAATTGCAACATAAAAATTAAAAAAAATTGTATAATATTCTAATTTTTGAAAATATTTCAATGATAAATTTCATTAAAAAATATATAATTTCACATATTAATGATATGTTATGAAAGTTTGGAATTTAATCATTCTAATACACTGAATCTTATAAAAAACAACAAATAAATAATCTCAATAATATATCATTAAATAATAAATGGAAACCAATACCATACCAAGAATGACATCTAACTCTACAAATTATATAAGAATATCCAATATATGAGACAAAATAGGCTTCCTCTTATCGTGATTTAATTCCATTATTCCCACCCTTCATGTTTTTACAAAAATTATCTAGTATTATTTATTATGTTTAAATTCCTACTTTACATGTAAAATCTATATGAAATGGGCTAATTTTTAGAAATTAAATATGAAAATTAAAGAATATCATATGAATGAAAACGTAATATACATGAAACCACAAGACTATATAGTCCAATTTTTTTTAAATAAGTCCTAATGGATTTATCCACACATCTATTACTGTAATCGTAATGAAATCCAATAATTATTCGTCACTTGTGAAATGTTCTCCCATAATGATCATTCTAATTATAATTAATTTATCGTAAATCCATATTTTCATTATTTTTCAGATGATTACTATGATTTTTAAATTCATGAGAAACAATTCTAATCTTTCATCTTTTGAAATAGTTTATATATTTTGTATGATATTATGTATGGTAATTCATTCCACACAGATCATAAGTTGGATACATGAAGGTCTTACCATTGATTTTCTCGAATGGATTCTTTGTTATTTAATTCCACTTATACCACAATTTTATAATATTGTTGTATAACTCATAGTCATAAACAAAAACAATTTTAATATTAAAGGAACAAAAATAATTATTCATAAAACTATTAATTTATAAATAATATATGTAACAACCCGAGATTTTATGAAAAATATTCTTTTTAAATTTATTTATGTCTTGTGTTGTATGCTAGATCAAAAGGAGCTGCACTACTTGCATCACTGACTTGGATTACATTACACGCAATCACGACCTTCCACGATAGCATGTGTTGTACGTAATACTGAGTTTTAGTAAACAACGATATGTTATATAAACTAACCATTATCAATAGTAATACACAGTTTTTAAAATTGTATAAATTTGGACTTTTGAAATGGACTTCATTTTTGGATTAGGAATATCGAAATTAGCCTAGGGTGAATTTTTGGTATTTTTCTGAAAACATTCCATTTTTGATGAATAGTGAAAACACTAAGTTACTATTTAATAATAGACTTTTTATTTAAATAATTATTTATTTTATTTAAATTTATTTTAGGTCATAATTGATACATAATACCTATATATGTTCAATGTAATTCATTGGAGTCATTTTATTATAATTTTAGATATATAAAAATTTTATTGAACTTTTCACCGTCTTTTACCCACATCCTAGGAGAATTTGAAAATTCACATAAAACTTAATTTTACCGCTTCTTTGAGTGGAATTTCGAAAATCTGAGAGACACGGTTACTATAGAGGACTAAAATGTGGTTTAATGAGATGAAAACAATTTTTTTAATGAATAGTAACTTTTTACTTTTATTTACCACGGTTAAAACTTTGTATGCAACATCGAGTTCTAACACACACCACAACCATTCAAAGTAGCCGTTATGTATAGTAATACCGAATTTTTAAATTTTATAAATTTTATCTTTCAAAATGGACTTCATTTTTGGATTCGGAATATCGAATATAGCCTAGGGTGCAATTTACAACTTTTTGGATAACTTTTATATTTTAATGAATAGTGAAAATTACTAAATATTAAGTAAAAACAAATTTTTAAATCAAAATAATAAATATTGATAAATTATTATATTGAGTGGTTTTAAAGTATAATTAGAATATAATTTTACCATTTTATCCGATGGCAGTCATTATAGTTAACTTCACTTTGAAATTGGACAAAAACACTTGTCAATCTTTTGATTGATATTGTTTCTTAAAAACACGCTATTTGTTTTGACATCGGGAATTAATTATCAAATTAATTAATGAAACTTATATTTTTGGAATTTTTTAAAATAGACACCATTTTTTAATTCAGAATATCAATTATAGCTTAGGGTGAATTTTTGGTATTTTCTGAAAAACTTCAATTTTTAATGAATAGTGAAACCACTAAGTGGTAGTTTAAAAACTAATTTTTCATGTTAATGAAACATTACCACTTATTTGATTTGATTTTCAAAAACCCAACATATATGGTTGTCATTAGGAAGTAAAATGTGGTTCAATGGGATTAAAATAATTTTTTTGTGAATAGTAACTTTTATGTTTTATTAATCACGATTAAAGATAATTAGTGAAATTTAAGGTAAAAATGATATTATAAAAATATGAAAATATCTTGAAACATTTCCTAAACATATTGGATGAGTCATGGCCGACCAATAAAATACATGGGTCAACTTGGGGACCCCATGGAGCTACTTGGGTAAGAAAATGACATTAATAACTTTTTATTTAAAGTAAAAATAAAATTGTCACAAACATGTGTTGTTTTACTAAAACAATTATTACATGTGGTTATATAAGTTAACTTTTAGACTATAAATTATCATTGGAAAAAAAAGATTTCCTACATCATTATATTTTTTTTATAAATTTTAAACATAAATAAATTAAATTTTTTATGACACCATGATGATGCAGTGATTACCTCATTAATTATCGATTGAAATAAAATGAAAAGATAATGTAAAATATAAGAGTTAAAAATGTCAAAAACCTATTGGATGAGTATATTTAGAGCCCTTATCACCTTATCCTCGAAATATTTCATTGTGGGACCTTTAAAATCCGAAAATCATTTCATAGTAATGTAACATTTCATGACTTTCCAATAGTGCCCCTCCTCTCCTCTTATAAATAGCCCCAAACTCTACAACCTTATACACACCATAAAAGCCATTTGGCTCGGCCAACCTCTGCCCAAATACACTCTCAACATCCCTCAATTACTCCTGGAAGCCTCAATTTGGGCAGAAGTATTCCCAAGGAATCCTTTGGCTCATATCAAAAGGAGTTGCCCGATTTTAAGGTAATGTCTTCTCTTTTGTTTTTTTGTTTTATTTTGCTTCTCCAACAACTGAAAATATTTTTATTACTTTCTTTTGTAACAACAACAGTGTCTAAAATATACTAGGATATTGTTAGGATAAGGATTTTATTTACAATTACACACACCTCCATCTAATGTTTAAAGAACATACTGTTTCTGTGGGTGGAAAAATACTGTCTCACGAAACGATGATTGTTCAATATTCTTTTAAGACCTCTAATGGTGACCATTAAGATGAAAATATTTAAATATATTATATATATTATCTTTATGATTTCCTTATGATTTTTTATTTCTCATTTATGTAATTCCTTTATGATTTCTATTATGGGTAAACGCAATAATTTCATTTTAGGAAGTGCGGACTACTGCCCCTTCAAAGTGATTTGAATCGTTAATTCCATATGTGGGACGTATAAAGGATGGATTAAATGATATTATATATGATATTATACTTGAATTATAATACACCATTATATAATTATGATTTCTTTCCATTAAATAATGAAATAGAAATGAATGTAGTGTTCATACGTACGTTCGGCTTACTGTCTCCATGAACAGTGCTTTACATTTCTTACCTCTAAATGTTAAGTAATATTATGAATGAATGTATATACTGGATATATATGATATATATGATATATACATCATGAATATAATTCTAGATATAATGTATATTTTACCACATGAACAACTTGTAATTATAAGAAGTTTATTTTTGACTCAAGTACCAAAGATCAAAAAAATGACCGTTATTAACGTAAATAATTACATAATGTTCATAACATGGTAAAAATGATATAAAAGGAATAATAAACGTGAAAAAGGTTCTTAAGAATTTATAAATTAACTCTAGTTTATCATTCAGGAGGTTTAAGAATGGTCCAGTCATGTTAGACACGAGGTAAGGGACTTCATCTCAATCTCCATTCATTGAGGCATATTTTGTTTTATACACAAATTTCTTCTATATGGTGTATAAACCCCTTTTAATTTTACGTTTATTAAAAATGAATTTTTTTATATGATGTGTTTTACTAAACGAAAAAAAGGAATGTTTTCCTTGTCATACGTATGCGGCGACAACGACTTCTCTGCCGCCATGAACATTATTTGAGTTTCTGCTTCCTCTACAAGATATTACATTTTTTAAATTGAAAATAATTACCAAGTTTTAATTTTCATTTATTCTGGTCATGAAAATGGTTTTGATAATGATTTTATTATATCAATGTGTTGTATTGATATCTTGTGATTGAAATGTGGAAATGTTATGTTTCCTTTATGCATGTTTTATGTGATAGGATTATGTTATGGTTTATGATATGTTTAAACCTGTTTATATGAGGAATGTTTTGGGCTTAATAAGTGACGAGTGGAGCCCTCTATAGCTTCTTGATGCATCGGTAGGTTTCATGAGAAAAACTAGTGTCTTGGCACGATGGCTTGACAAAATCTTATTTGTAGTCTTGGAACGAGGCCTTGGCTACGTGGTTATGATCGTATGGCATTACGGATTCCATCATTATGAAAGTAGTTATTGATTTTTCATGTGATTATTCGACTAGTATAATATCAATGTGAATAAGTAAATGGGATTATTTCATTTTATTTTTTCTATATTATGTTGAAGTTAAAGTTTAAAAGTCTTTTGTTTTAGTTATACATTGCCTTATATGTTAATTTTTATTTATGAAAGCTTCCCCTATATTTTTATCCTTACAGAGCATCTGAGCTCATCCCTTCCAATGATTTAATTTTTCTAGGATGTGAAGAAGTATATTATGAATGACTTGCAGGGATAGTATGAGGGGAAATGAAGAAAAGATGTTGTTGTATTTTTGTTTTACTTTATGATGTAATGTTAGACTTATGAATGTATCTAGTGTTTCCAAGGCTACTAAACTAATCAATCATTCGAGACTTGATCTTTTGTGATAATGCCAATGTCACGAAATAATGCCCTGACTCTGGGTAACTGGGGTCGGGGTGTTATAGTTGGTATGAGGGGCAGTTTAGTACTAACCTTGGAAGATATATTTAGATAAACTCTGATTATAGCACATAGCCCAAAGATAGACTTTGAGGATTAATATAGAAGAACTTCCTAGAATTTTGGTATTATAGAGATTTTGTGAGTTATCTGAGCAACACATCTCTGTCTAGATACAAGCAGATAGAGGCGGCTCTAGCACAGATGTACCTAGGGGTAAAACCCGAAAACACCGCTTTGAGCTAGACTCGAACGGGAACTGGTGCATGACAACGGGACTTGCTGCACTCTTAGTTTGGACACTCCCGGGGTATATGCTTATGATTATTCTAATTTTCATTACAAACCATTAAGAAGGGTTTAGGAGTATATACTTCCTCAAAGAAAACATTTTTATGATTATAGTTCAATTTATGTTAAGTGTTTTACAAGTATGTAATTATGTATTTTGATTCATAAACTAATCTAGGTTATGGAATTGTTTATAAATGGTGCCTAGTGGGAGGAATGGAAACTGTATCAATGCACGCATTCCGTGTAGGGTTTTCCCTCCTGCTCAAGATAATTATTGTAGAGCTGGAGATACAACTGGTGCTGAGCAACTTATTACCATACTGGGACAACTCACCCAGGGTATGAATAATAACCTTACTCGTATGGAGCACCCTGATCCGCAAAGTGGAGGATCAATGTTAGACCTCTGCATGAGGAAACAACCACCAACATTTAACGGGGGTACAAATCTATTAGTAGCTGAGCAATGGATAAACTCCTTAGAGAAAATATTCCATGCATTGGGGAGTAGTGAAAGGGAGATGGTTGTCATGTCAGTTTACCGCCTCACTGGAGATGTTGATCAATGGTGGTTGCTGATTGAAAACACAAAGGAAGTTGAAGAAGTATCAAGTATGGAATGGAGGGAGTTTAAGGAAATTTTCTTTGAAAAATTATTTCCACATGACCATCGAGCAGATATGGAAAGGCAATTTCTGAGTCTGAGGCAGAAAGGGGATGAGAATGTCGCAAAGTATGAGGCCAACTTTACAAGGATAGCGAGGCATGCTCCAGATTTTATACATAACCCAAGAAGTAAGATTGATCATTTCTTTGATAGGTTAAATCCATTTCTTCATCGAGCATTAGTCTCAAAAAACTTCTCGTCGTACAAAGATATTGTCTCGTGTGCTATCAAGATAGAAAATGAATTTTCTGTGTCTTATGACTTTAATGAAAAGATAGAAAAGAATTGATCTTCTGATCAATCTGGAAATGGAAATAAGGGGTAGATGGGAAAAGTTGAATATCAGTCCTACAGTAAATGTGGGAAGAAGCACCCCGGTACTTTCTTGAAGGGAATGAGAGTCTTTTAAAAGTCTGGTGAAAAAGGCCACCAAGATCATGATTGCAAGGGAATAAAAGTTGCTGTCAATGTGGAATGCTATAATTTTTGAGAGATGGGACATTATGCAATTGGACTTCCAATGCGTTAGGGGAACTTACCTCAGAAGAGGACAAGGGATCAAGGCAAAGCTTATGCTATCACTACTGCTGAGGTTGATGCTCTAAAAGATGTGGTGGGAGGTAATTTAATGGTTTCCTCAAGTTTAGAAAATTCATTATTTGATTCTAGAACATCAAATTGCTTCATATCTTCCCAGTTTGCTAAGAAAATTAGATATTTCCAATTTGATTTAACAAGAGAATTGATAGTCAAAACTCCTAAGGGAAGTATCATTGCAACAAATTTTTGTGAATGAGTCCCCATTAGAGCACATAAATATGCTTTATCCGCTGATCTCATTGTCATAACTATGATTGAGTTTGATATAATCCTTGGTATGGATTGGATTTCAGACTATGATGAAATGATTTATTGTAAGAAGAAGGATATTACGATTTTTGATGATGATGATAAGGAACACCTTATTTTTATAGCAGAATCGTTACCACATAATTCTTATTTAAATCCACCCCTAGTATCTCAACTAAATTCAATTATTGTGTAGGAAGAGAATGAAAAAAATAGAGGAGAGGAATGGAATGTTCAAATAGAGGATATACCTATTGTGAAAGAATATGTAGATGTTTTTCCAGAAGATTTACCTGGACATCGTCCAGAATGAGAAGATGAGTTTTCCATTGATTTAATTCCTAGATGAAGGCCTATATTGAAGACCCCTTATAGAATATCCACTGTGGAATTAGTTGAACTAAAGAAACAACTAGAGGAATTGATTAATATGAGATTAATTTTCCCTAGTGTTTCTCCATGGGGATCCCCTGTCCTTTCTTTAATAAGAAAGATGGATCTTTGAAGTTGTGCGTTGACTACAGGGAGATCAATGCTCTAACAATAAAGAACAAGTATCCCCTACCTCGCATTGATGATTTATTTGACCAACTGAATGGAGATCAATACTTTTCAAAGATTAAACTTCGATCTGGATTCCATCAGTTGCCTGTGAAGAAGGAAGACATTCTGAAGACAACATTTCGAACAAGGTACGGGCATTACTATTTTAAAGTAATGCCTTTTGGATTGACTAATGCACCCTCTGTATTCATGGATCTAATGAATAGAGTTTTCAATAAATATCTTGATGATTTTTTGGTGGTATTTATTTATGATATCTTGGAATACTCCAAATGCTACGAAGATCATGAAAATCACTTGCGCATTATCTTGAAAACTCTTAAAAGTCATGAATTATATGGGAAGTTTATCATGTGTGAATTCTGGCTTCAGGAGACTTCTTTTCATGGACATATTTTCTCTAAGGATGGAATTTCTCTTGATCCTTATAAGACCAAGGAAATCCAAGGATGTCCAGCACCGATGAATATAACTGAGGTATGCAGTTTTATTGGTTTTGAAGGTTATTATCGACGTTTTGTCCAGAATTTTGCTTGATCGGCTAACCCATTAACGAAGCTCACACGTAAAGGGGTTAAATTTGTCTGGACAAAAGAGTGTGAAGAATTTTTTGAAGAACTAAAGAGAATATTAGTCAATTCTCTTATATTGACTCTACCATCAAGGAATGATGGGTTCATTATTTATAGTGATACATCAATGAAAGGACTTGGTTGTGTCCTTATGTAGAATGATAGGGATATGGCCTATGCATCACGACAGCTAAAAATTCAGGAGCAGAACAATCCTACTCATGATCTCACGTTTTTTGCTGTAATCTTTTCCTTGAAGATATGGAGACATTATCTCTATGGTGAAAAATGCGAGATATATACCGATCACAAGAGTTTGAAATATATTTTTTCAGAAAAAGAACTCAACATGAGGCAAAGGCGATGGCTTGAACTACTAAAGGATTATGATTTCATGATACACTACCACCCGGGGAAGGCAAATAAGGTTGCAGATTCTTTGAGTAGAAAATATCTTGGAGTTTTGAACATGATGAGAGTATAAAGGGATCCTATTTTCATGGATCTAGTAATTATGGATATGGGAATCACCATGGAGGGTGAAACATCAAAACGTTTTCAAATGGTTGCCAAACTACCATTACTAAAAAGGATAATGTGTTCTCAGGCCGATGATGAAGAGTTGAAAAAGAAGATTAAAGCTGTGAATGATGGGCGATTTAGTGACTTTGTGTATGAAGATGGAATTTTGAAATTTGGGCGGAGGCATTGTGTTCCCGATATACCTGATTTAAAGAGGGAATTGTTGGATGATTCTCATAGTTCCAATTTCTCTATACACCCTGGGAGCACCAAAATGTATAGAGATTTAAAGGGAAATTTTTGGTGGGAAAACAAGAAGAGGGAGATTTCTAATTTTGTTTCAAGATGTATGGTTTTTCAACAAGTGAAAGCTAGAAGGCAACTTCCTGGTGGAGTATTGCAACCTCTTCCCATACCTGAGTGGAAATAGGATAATATTACGATGGAATTTTTCATGGGACTACTAATGTCTCCTAGAAGGAATAATGCAATATGGGTCATCTTTGATCATCTCACGAAGTCAACACATTTTATTCCTATAAGAGAATATCTACCACTTGAACGTCTAGCAAGACTATATGTTAATGATGTTGTGATACTTCATGGAGTACCCCTGTCGATTGTCTCGGATTGTGATCCGCATTTTACATCAAGATTCTAGAAAAGTCTTTCGAAGGCCTTGGATACTGAACTTCGTTTGAGCACTGCTTACCACCCTCAAACAGATGGACAATCAGAACGAACTATTCAAACCTTAGAAGACATGTTGAGATCATGATCACCTGACTTTCAGGGTATGTGGGATCAATATTTACCTCTGGTAGAATTTTCCTATTACAATAACTTCCATTAAATTATTCGGATGGTACCATATGAAGCGTTATACGAAAAGAGATGTCGCACACCAACCTGTTGGAATGACGTTGGTGAAAGAAAACTTGTAGGCCCAGAATTGGTGGAGTAAACGATGGAAAAAGTGAAGGTAATCCAAAACCACAACAAAGAAGCTCAAATTAGGCAGAAGAGCTATGATGAAAAACGAAGGAAGGAGTTGGAATTTCAGGTAGGAGATCATGTTTTCTTGACGGTATCTCCATGGAAGGGAGTTATACGTTTTGGCAAGAAGGGTAAATTGAGTCCCAGGTACATTGGACCCATCAAAAATTCTAGAACGAATTTGGGCTGTAGCTTACCGTTTGGTAATGCCACCATGTCTCTCCAAAGTTCCAGATGTATTCCACGTATCACGGTTGAGAAAATACATGTCTGAACCAACACATGTACTCACCTATGAGGAATTAGAACTGGAACCCGATCTATCTTATTGTGAAGAGCCCTTCTGGATTCTTGATACAAGAGAATAAGTGCTGAGAAACCGAATGACTCATCTGGTAAAAGTTTTATGGAGAAACCATAAGATGGAGGAGGAAACCTGGGAACCTGAGAAACTTATGATAAAGAATCACCCGAGTCTTTTTATACAGTGATATTATATGAAATTTCGGGGATGAACTTATTTGATGTAGGGGAGAATGTAACACCCCAAGCTTACACGGTACACTTCTCTTTGAATAATATAGTAGCGTGTATTGTACGCAACATCGAGTTCTAACACACACTACAACCATTCAAAGTAGCTGTTATGAATAGTAATACCTATTTTTTGAAATTTTATAAAATTTAACATTCAAAATAGAATTCATTTTTGGATTTGGAATATCGAATTTAGCCTTGGGTGAAATTTTGGAACTTTTCGGATAACTTTTATATTTTGATGAATAGTGAAAATTACTAAATTTTAATTAAAAATAAATTTTTTAATAAAAAAAATTAATAGTGATAAATTATTATATTGAGTAGTTTTAAAGTATCATTAGAATATAATTTTACCATTTTATCCAATGGTGGTCATTAGAATTAACTTCACTTTGAAATTGGACATAAACAATTGTCAATCTTTTGATTGATATTGTTTCTTAAAAACACGCTATCTGTTTTGACAATGGAAATTAATTATAAAATTAATTAATTAAACTTTTATGTTTTGAATTTTGTAAAATATACACCATTTTTGAATTCATAATATCAATTATTTCTTAGGGTGAATTTTTGGTATTTTTCTGAAAAACATCAATTTGTTATGAATAGTGAAACCACTAAGTGGTAGTTTAAAACTAATTTTTCATGTAAATGAAACATTACCACTTCTGTGATTTGATTTTCAAAAATCCGACATACATGGTTGTCATTAGGAAGTAAAATTTGGTTCAATGGGATTAAAATAATTTTTTTGGTGAATAGTAACATTTAGGTTTTATTATTCGCGATTAAAGTTAATTAGTGAAATTTAAGGTAAAAATGATATTATAAAAATATGAAAATATTTTTACACTTGTCCTACACTTATTGGATGAGTCATGGCCATCCAGGAAAATCCATGGTTCAACTTGGGGACCCCATGGAGCCACTAGGGTAAGAAAATGACATTAATAACTTTTTATTTAATGTAAAAATAAAATTGTCACAGACATGTGTTGTTTTACAAAAATAAGTATTACATGGGGTTATATATGTTAAATTTTCTACTATAAATATTAATTGGAAATATAAAATATTGACAACATCATTATATTTTTTTTTATAATTTTTAGACATTAAATAAATTAATTTTTTTATGACACCATGATGATGCAGTGATTACATAATTAATTAATGATTTAACTAGAATGAAAAGATAATGTAAAATATAAGACTTACACATGTCAAAAACTTATTGGATGATTAGATTTTGAACCCTTATCACCTTATCCTCGAAATATATCATTGTGGGGCCTTTAAAATCCGAAAAGCATTTCATAATAATGTAACATTTCATGACCTTCCAAGAGTTCCTCTCCTCTCCTCTTATAAAAGGCCCCCAACTCCACCACCTTATTCACACCATCAAAGATATTTGGATCGGCCAAAATCTGCCCAAATACTCTATAATCTTCTCTCACTTACTCTTAGAAGCCTCACTTTGGGCAGAAGTCTTCCCAAGGAAGCCTTTGGCTCAAATCAAAAAGAGTTACCCGATTTTATGGTAATGTCTTCTCTTATTTTCATTTGTTTTATTTTGCTTCTCTAACCCCTTAAAATCGTTTTATTACATTATTTTGTAAAAAAAAATAGTATATAAAATATACTAGGATGTTGTTATGATAATTATTTGAATTACACTTACACACACCTCCGTCTAATGGTTAAAGAATATACTGTTTCTGTGGGTGGCGAAATACTGCCTCACTAAACGATGATTGTTAAATATTCTTTTAACACCTCTAATGGTGGCCATTAAGATGAAAATATTTCAATAAATGATATATATTATGTTTATGTTTTCCTTATGCTTCTGTATTTCTCATTTATGTCATACCTTTATGATTTCCATTATGGGTAAATGCGATAATTTCATTTTAGGAAGTGCGGACTACCGCCCCCTCAAAGTGATTTGAATCGTTAATGCCATATGTGGGACGTATAAAGGATGGAGTAAATGATATTATATATGAAATTATAATGGAATTATAACACATCTTTATATCATTATGATTTCATTCCATTAAATACGAAATAGAAATGAAAGTAGCGTTCATGCGTACGTACGACTTACCGTCTCCATGAACGGTGTATTTCATTTCTTACATCTAAGTGTTACGTAATATTATGAATGAATGTATATACTAGATATATATGATATATATGATATCTAAATAATGAATATAATTCTTGATATAATGGCTATTTTACCACATGAACAACTTGTAATTAAAAGAAGTTTATTTTTGACTCAAGTACCAAAGATCGACAAAATGACCATTATTAGCATAAATAATTACATAATGTTCATAACACGGTAATAAGTGATATAAAAGGAATAATAAAATTGAAAAATGTTCTTAATCAATTATAAATTAACTCTAGTTTATTATTCAGGAGGTTAAAGAACGGTCGAGTCAAGTCGGACACGAGGTAAGGGACTTCGTCTCAATCTCCATTCATTAAGGCATATTTTGTTTTATACACAAATTTCTTCTATACAATGTATAAACCCCTTTTAATTTTATGTTTATTTAAATGGAATATTTTTATACGATGCGTTTTACTAAACAACAAAAAGATAAGTTTTTCTTGTCATACGTATGCGGCGAAAACGACTTCTCCGCCACTATGACCATTATTTGAGTTTCGGCATCCTCTACAGGCTATAACTGTTTTTAAATGAAAAATAAATACCATTATTTAATTTTATATTATTTTGGTCTTTAAAATGGTTTTGATAATGTTATTATTATATAAATGTGTCGTATTGATATCTTGTGATTGAATTGTGGAAATGTTATGTTTCCTTTATGCATTTTTATGTGATACGATTATGTTATGGTTTATGATATATTTAAATCTGTTCATATGAGGAATGCATCGGACTTAATAAGTGGTGAGTGGATCCCGGTATATCTTCCCGATGCATTGCTAGGTCTCATGAGACAAACTAGTGTCTTGGCATGAGGCCTTGACAAAATCGTATTTGCAGTCTTGGCACGAGGCCTTGGCTACGTGGTTATAATAGTCTGGAATTATGCATTCCATCATTATGAAAGTGGTTATTGATATTGCATGTGATTATTATAATAGTATAATATCCATGTGAATAAGTAAATGGCATTATTTCATTTTATTTTTTCAATATTATGCTGATGTTCAAGTTTAAAAGCCTTTTTTTAGTTATACATTGCCTTAAATGTTAATGTTTATTTATGGAAGATTCTACTATATTGTTATCCTTACTGAGCATCTGAGCTCACCCCATCCAATCTTTTAATTTTTCCAAGATGTGAAAAAGTATATTATGAATGACCTGTTGGGATAGTATGAGGGGATATGATGACAAGATGTTGTTGTAGTTTTGTTTTACTTTATGATGTAATGTAAGACTTGTGAATGTATCTAGTTTTTCCAAGGCTACTAAACTAATTGTTCTTTCAATACATGATCTATTGTGATCATTCCAATGTTACATAATAATGCACCGACTCTAGGTTACTAGGGTCTGGGTGTTACATTAGGTCCACTTGTATTATATTAGAACATTTATTATTAATTTATTTAATGAAGGGTTAAAATAGTTAAAATCAATGTTTAATAACTAATTCATTTTTAATATAGGGTTATACATAAGATAAATTTGACAATAAATATTCATTATAAAGCTAAAAATATTTCCTACATAATGGTATTTTATTTATAATTTTTAGACATTAAATATTTTATGTTATTTATGACACAATGGTGATGCAGTAATTACCTAAATAATGAAATATTAACATAATTGATATTATAAATACCCAAATAAATGTAATTTGATAATTTTAATGAATTAAACTAATTTCATAGGTTAATATGACATGTTAGTATTGACTAAATTAACTATTCTAAAACTAATAATTCTGTTATGATTTTCATAAAAATCATTTATCAAATAGTGTCAAAATTAACATAAAATAGTTTTTAAAAAATATATTATATTATTAATTGTTATTTTATTCCTAAAAGTCTATGGTTCGGCCAAATGACTTATATAAGGATATATATATTAATAATTATCCAGTTGGGGTTCGTTTGGATTGTTATTGTATGTGTATTAACCATAGAGTCTAAGAAAACAAGAATACACGGTAAAAGTTATATTATTTAACTTAGAGTTAAATCTAAATGATAAGGTTAAAATTGTAACCTAAACTAGTCTAAAATATATTTGTTGAGAGGATTTAGACTCATACCCACTTTATCTTCGAATTAAGTCAATTTTGAGCTATTATAAACCGAATATTACTTTATTATAAAATAAAATTTTATGTTTTTCCAAAGGTTCCCCTCTCCTCCCTTATAAAAAGAGAACCCCTTCCCTCTTCTCTTCACACCCTTTTGAGCCTTGATGCTCAGCCAAAACCTGCCCATTTCTCTTCTCCACTTCCCTAGAAATATTATGGTTGTTCTGGTCTTCTCAAAAGACCAACTCTACTTCCTTAAGAGAAGTCTTAAAAGAGGTGCGTCGAAGAAGAGGTAATCTCTTCTTTCGATTCTATCAAGTTTCTTTCTTCTTCAACTTCTTCTTATTTAGTTGTTTAATTATAAAGTAATAACATAATTATTACATATATAATAATACGTTATTATAAATATGACAAACCCTAATTCACCTTCTATCCATCCTACGGAAAACCAAATCACCGCGCGTGCGTATGTACAGAATACCATCTCCACACCGTGGTGTAATCTGTTTTCGGCCACCACCTTAATTGGATGGGTATAATGGTGTAAATAAATAACTATGTATGATTATTGTAATTTGATATTGATTATTAAATACTATACATACCCTTCAATAAAATTCCATGATCATGGGAATGGTATCATCGCTCGTGCGTACGTACGGACGACCATCTCCACGATGTGATGAGATTCATTTTCCATGATTAACGATTAAAGAATGATTATAATGTATATATAGTGAATAAGAATGAAATATATGACATAATTAATCTATGTAATTTATATATATATATATCATCTACTTACTTCCATTCAAGTCAATAATGAAAGGAAAACAACGTTTATGCTTACGTACGACCTACCATCTCCATGAACGATGTGTTTCATTTTTTATCTATCTATTATATATATATACTGAATATATATGATATACAAATCATTTTTTACATTCTGGAAGTAAGTAAATCATGATATAAGTAATAATAATATCAAGAACAATAAGTCCAAACTCGTACGATAAATGAAACAATTATACCCAAAACGCTAATTTAATATGGAATTAACAAATGAAAGGGTAATATAAATACATAATTGAACCATATATGATACAATAACAATGAATATGATTCGTTAATAATTCAATGACATCATTTAAATCATTATATAGGACGTTCAGATACATACGAATCATATCGGACATAAGGTAAGGGATCACTTTTCCAATCTCATGTTTATTCGAGATTGTTTATTCGTAAGTATTCACTGGGGTTATATCTGTCATCCATGTCCCTATTTTCAAAAAATGGCTTCATATATGTTTAAAGTACTTTTTACCCATTTTTTACTTTTAATACATGGTATGTAATGAATCTTTCTTTTGTTTACATTATGAGGTACTTTTCAACTTTTCCGGCAAAAGTACGAGAAGAATGTTTTTTTACCTTTTACGGCATGAAAGGATTTTTACAGTTTTATAAAGACTTATTTTCATGAAGCTTCCTCCAAAATATTTAATGAATATTTTCAATAAAATATCTTTCTTTTAAAATTGCATGACATTTTGTGAAAAGAAATTGATTTTGAAGAAGAAATGATATTTTCAACAAGAATTCATTTCAAGTGTTTTATCATAACTATGTTTTCATCTAAGATGACATTATTTCATATGTGCATGTTTAACGTATAATGTCTCAATGATTTTCATGGTTTATCTTTTCTTTTTATGAAATGATAACAATTTCTTTTATATGGATTATGTGAGGATGATATGATGTTTATGAAACCCATTTTATTTGTTGGGTTATTATGAATAATGTATGTTTATTCTGTGGCACAAGTAAGAATGATTTCATTATGAGATGGGTGGGACCTATATCTCTCTCTAATGTATTGTGTGAAGATTTATATCTCATGAGATAGACATGGCTGGAATAGTATGTTAATCTGGTTTAGTGTTACAGGATGGGAACGAGGAGTGAACTCGATTCAGAAAGGGACTTTGTCCACTAAGATGGTCTTGGTAACAATTCCTTGGATACTATGGAAATAATAACATGTTATTAATGGTTTCCACAATTACATGATTTATTCCAATGATATTTATAAAAATTGATGTTCCTTTATGATATATTCCTTACGTACCTCCAATAATTATGTATTTTCTCAAGATTTTGATGTTTACATTTTATGTTAAATCTTTTGCATTCAAATGTTTATGGATTGTTTTATGTTCTCTATTCTTACCCTTACTAAGCATTCTAGTTCACCCTTTTTATGTATTCTTTTCCCTACGATATAAATAAAGGTTGTAGGTAGGAAAACAAAAGGGGAAGATCCTTAGGGGAGAAGTTGAAGATCTTTCACCACGATTAGAAGATTATATTCCGAGTTTCGGAAGACACTAAACTACTACGGTCCTTGTGTGTCTGTGTTTGTTATGTATTAAATATTCTCCAAAAGTAATGTAATTTCCATGTACATAAAGCTTTGGGTCTCTATAGTTGGTATCGGAGGAAAGGTTTAGTCATCCTTTGGAAACAAGGATGCGAGAACATTAGTGAGATCTCTAGAAATATTTGTAAGGTATGTCTAGGGATGTCCCTAAGGGTAAGTATAAGTATAGGTTATAGTCCTATAATTATTGTAAAGATCTTATAATTTAACCTAAGATGTTAGATATTGAAGGTAATACCCCTTAATTATGATTTTGGACTCTCACTCTATTTTTTTGTGTTTTAGAAAATGGCTGGGAACGGGAAGATTCACGATAATGGAGGATATGAGGGACAATAGAATGATATTATTCATTAGAAACTGAATGAAATTGGATATGGAGGTCCACAAATAGTTATTATTCCTAATCTGAATTCTCATAATATGATCAATAATATCAACATTGGTATGTTTCCTGACTCAGGTAATAAGAGAAAGATGGAGTTTCATGATGATCATAGAAAATGGAAAGTTCAATTTCTATCATGTAAATCATGTGGGAAGAGTCATCAAGGAGAATTTTTCAAAAGAATTGGAAGATGCTTTGGGAGTGGAAAAGAAAGACACAAAGACATTAAGTGCAAAGGAAAAGGTTCAGTTAACACCATGGACAAGGATAATGGTATTTCTACGACATCAAAAACGGTTAAATGTTTTAAATGTGAAATGTACGGGCATTATGCAAACCAATCCCCTAAGGGAAAATCTCATGAAGAGAGTCAACATGGTTGTATGGGTAGTATTTATATGGATGATGATGAAGAGACTACAAATGATATGTGAGATGAAAGAATTTTTCAAGTTCGATCAATGTTTTAAGAATGTAGTGGAATGATTACATTTTTATCAAGAGTAATGTTGCATAAGTAATCTCATGGAACCATGGAATAAAGAGACATCTAAGGATTGATACAATATTGTTTTTCATTATGTTTTAGAAAGTATATGTTTAATGGTACTGGTAACCATGAAAGGTTATTCAGATATTTTTGGAAAGTAGATGATATGCACATAATTAAGGGATAAAGAGATAAGGAGATGTTTGATAGTATTAATGAGATCATGACAGATATAAAGACAAAGTTATATCATGGTTTGAGTATATAGAAATTTTTGGATTTTGGTATGTGGAAAGAGTTAACTTTTTACAACACTCGTGTTTTCATTAAGGTTCAATGGGTATTCATTTTTCAAGAGAATACATGATTAAGGACTTCGAATGTTTGGAATGTGACCAAAAAGACACATCTTATCATATATGGGGATCAACGATGGTATTAACATGCTTGTTATATGAACTCTATGTTAATAGCTTTCACTATAATATGAAATTGGATAGAAGTATTTTGGATAACCCTAAAGATTGGAATGGATAATTTTGTACATAAGTTAGTATTGTTTAAGGTTAGAACTATTTAGATATTATTGATGGAAAGTTATAATAATATATTTTTAGAAAATGGACAACAGGTAGGATGGGCGACAACCCATTGCGTGGGATAAGGTTGTGGGAATCGAACTAACAACTAAAGTGAGACATGCCTTTATTTCCAACCACTGGCCTACAGGAAGTCCTTGTTTAGTAGAAACCACTTTTATTATATTAAGAAGTATGATATAAGAAGTATAAGTCTGTTTTAGGAACCATATATGATTAATCTCACTATAGATGGACTTATGTATTTTTGATAACTATTTCTAACCTTTTGTTTGAGATAGATGGAATGACCCATCATTGTATCACATGATCTACTAACACTTCACGAATGACAAATTCAACTTCATTCCTTTAAGAGATGAAGTGGAAATTATCCAAGGAACAACCAACGGTGAGACTGTACCAAAATCAAGAAAGTATTTCTTCTAATTTAAATTTCTTCAACTTTAGGGAAATGATCTTGAAAACCAAAAATGTTGTCCTAGTGTCCTTATATCCGATGAATCATATGGTACCCTAGATCATCACAAATTTATGGCTTTGTGATTGTTGTATTTTTCATAGCCATGTTCTCTACCACTCTTCATCAGAACATGACAGTGAGATTTCTCTTCCATATCCATATTCTCACCTATATTCTCCTACGTGGAATCCCAGTGATTAGTTAATTTGGGTAACCATTATGTTTCAAAATTGAGTTTTTAAAGATTGGTTTTGGTATTACTTTTTACGATGTGCGTTTCTATTAAAGAAACTTTTGAGTAGTAAACCATTTATAACCCCGATGAATTTCGAGGGCGAAATTCATTTTAAGGGGGGTAGAATGTAACACCCCGAGATTTTATGAAAAATATTATTTTTAATTTTATTTAATTCTTTTGTTGTACGCTACACCAAAAGGATCTTACACTACATGCATCCCTGACTTGTCTTGCATTACACACAATCGCGACCTTCCACGATAATGTGTGTTGTACGCAATACCGAGCTTCTCTAAACAACGATATGTTATATAAACTAGCCGTTATGAATAGTAATACCCACTTTGTAAAATTTTATAAGTTTTATCATTTGAAATGGACTTCATTTTTGGATTAGGAATATCGAAATTAGCCTAGGGTGAATTTTTGGAATTTTTCTGAAAACTTTCAATTTTTAAGGAATAGTGAAAACACTGGGTTACTATTTAAAAACCGACTTTTTATTTAAATAATTATTTATTTTCTTTAAATTTATTTTAGGTCAAAATTGATCCATAATACCTATATATGTTCAATGTAATTCATTGGTGTCATTTTATAATAATTTTAGACATATAAAAAAATTTATTGAACTTTTCACTGTCTTTTGCCCACCTCTTAGGAGAATTTGGATATTCACATAAAACATAATTTTACTTCTTCTGTGAGTGGAATTTAGAAAATACAAGAGACACGGATAATATAAAGCACTAAAATGTGGTTCAATGAGATGAAAATAATTTTTGATGAATCGTAAATTTTTACTTTTATTTACCACAGTTAAAAGTAAATAGGGTAATTAAGGGTAAAAATGATAATATTATTACCATAACACATCTTCTAATTCTATTTAATAAGTGCAATTCCACCGAAATAAACCTTAGGAATAAAATATGAAAATTTAGGTCCACTTGGATTAGATTAGGACATTTATTATTAATTTTTTTAAAGAAGGGTTAAAATAGTTAAAATCAATGTTTAATTACTAATTCATTTTTAATATAGGGTTATACATAAGATGAATTCGACTATAAATATTCATTAGAAATATAAATAGATTTTTTAACTAATGTTATTTTATTTATAATTTTGAGACATTAGATAATTTAAGTTATTTATAACACAATGGTGATGCAGTAATTACCTAAATAATGAAATATTAAAATAATTGATATTATAAATACCCAAATAAATGTAATTTGAGACTTTTTATGAATTTCAATAATTTTATAGGTTAATATGACATGTTATTATTGATTTAATTAACTTTTTTCTAACTAATCATACTGTTATGATTTTCAGAAAAATCAATTACAAAATAGTGTCAAAATTTTCATAAAATAGTTTTTAAAACAAATTTTATATTATTAATTGTTATTTTATTCTGAAAAATATAAGGTTCAGACAAATGACTTAGATAAGGATATATATATATATTAACAATGATCCACTTGTGGTTTTTTTGGCTAGTTATTGTATGTTTATTAACCATATACTGTAAGAAAACAAGAAGACGCGGTAAAAGTTAAATTATTTAGCTTAGAGTTAAATATAAATGATAAGGTTAAAATTGTAACCTAAACTTGTCTAAAATCTACTGTTTGAGAGGATTTCGACCCATCCCCACTTTAGATTTGATATAAATTAATTTGGAGATTTTATAAACTGAATATGATTTTATTACAAAATAATATTTTTTGTTTTTCCAAAGGTGCCCCTCTCCTCCCTTATAAAAAGGGCACCCCTTACCTCTACTCTTCACACCCTTTTGAGCCTTTAAGCTCTGCCAAAACCTACCCATTTATCTTCTTCACTTCCCTAGAAACATTCTAGAAGTTCTGGTCTTCCCAAAAGACCAACTCTACTTCCTTAAGAGAAGGCTGAAAGGAGGTGTGTCGAAGAAGAGGTAATCTCTTCTTTCGATTCTCTCAAGTTTCTTTCTTCTTCAAATTATTCTTATTTAGTTGTTTCATTATAAAGTAATAACATAATTATTACTTATATACTGATATGTTATTATAAATATGAAATAACCTTATTTCACTTTCTATCTATCCTACGGAAAACAAATTCATCGTGCGTGCGTACATACGGAATACCGTCTCCACGCCGTGGTGTATTCTGTTTTCGACCACCACCTTAATTGGATGGGTATAATGGTGTAAATAAATAACTATATATGATTATTTTAATTTTAAATTGATTCTGTAATATTATACATACACTTCAATACAATTCCACGATCATGGTACTGGTATCATCACTCGTGCGTACGTACGGACTACCGTCTCCACGACGCGATGAGATTCATTTTCCATGATTAACCAGTCAAGAATGATTATAATGTATATATAATGAATAATAATGAAATATATGAAATAATGAAGCTAATTTATTTATTTATATATATATATGTCATCTACTTAGTTCCATTCAAGTCAATAAAGAAAGGAAAACGGGGTTCATGCGTACTTACGACCTACCGTCTCCATGAACAGTGTGTTTCATTTCATTTATCTATCTATTATATATATATATACACTGAATATATATGATATATATATAATGTTTTACATTCTGGAAGTAATTAAATCATGATATAAGTAATAATAATATCAAGAATAACAAGTCCAAACACGTATGATAAATGACACAATTTTACCCAAAATGCTAATTTAATAAGGAATCGACAAATCAATGGGTAATATAAATACCTAAGTGATCCATATATGATATAATAAAAATGAATATGATTCTATAATAAGTCAATTACATTATTTAAATCATTATACAGGAGGTTTGGATACATACGAAGCATATCAGACATAAGGTAAGGGATACCTTTTCCAATCTCATTTTTATTGGAGATTGTTTATTCTTAAGTATTCACTGGGGTTATATCTATCATCTATGTACCTATTTTCTAAAAATGGTTCCATTTATGTTTAAATTCCTTTTTACCCATTTTTGACTTTTACTACATGGTATGTAAGGAATCGTTCTTCTTTTATGTTACGAGGTACTTTCTTTGACTTTTCCGGAAAAAGTACGAGAATAATGTTTTTTTAACTTATACGGAATGAAAAGATTTTTACGGTTTTATAAAGACTTATTTTCATGAAGCTTCCTCCAAAATATTTCATGACTATTTCAACAAAATCTCTTTCTTTTAAAATTGCAGGACGTTTTGTGAAAAGAAATTTATTTTGAAGAAGAAATAATATTTTCCACAAGAATTCATTTCAAGTGTTTTATCAAAACGATTTTTTCATTTAAGATGACATTATTTCATATGTGTTTGTTTCAAGTATAATGTCTCTATGATTTAAATGGTTTCACTTTTATATTTATGAAATGATATCCATTTCTTTTATATGGATTATATGATGATGGGATGATGTTTATGAAACCCATTTTATTCGTTGGGTTATTATGAATGATTTATGTTTATTTTGTGGAACAAGTAAGAATGATTTCATTATGAGATGTGTGGGACCTATATCTCCCTCCAATGTGTTGGGTAAAGATTTATATCTCATGATATAGACATGGCTGGAATAGTAAGATAATCTGGTTCAGTTTTACAGGATAGGAATGAGGAGTGAACTCGATTCAAAAAGGGACATTATCCACTAAGATGGTCTTGGTAGCAATGCCTTGGCTACTATGGAAATCATAACATGTTCTTAATGGTTTCGGTAATTAAAAGATTTATTCCCATGTTGCTTTATCAAAATTGATGTTCCTTTATGATATATGCCTTACGTACATCTAAGATTTATGTATTTGATCATGATTTTGATGTTTAGATTTTATGTTCACGCTTTTCCATGCAAATGATTATGGATTGTTTTATATTCTCTATACTTACCTTTAATGAGCATTTGAGTTCATCATTTTTATGTTTTATTTTACCCAAGATATAATGAATGGTTTTAGGTAAGAAAACCAAATGGGGAGATCTTTATGGGATAAGTTTAAGATCTTTCACCACGATTAGAAGTTTAAATTCCGAGTTTCCAATGACACTAAACTATTACGGTCCTTGTGTGTCAGTATTTTTTAAGTGTTTAGTATTCCGCAAAAGTAATTTATTGTCCATATACTTCAAGCTCTAGGTCTCTACAATATAACTCCATTCAATATCATATATTTAATCATGTAGGAACCAATTATTTTTTCTATCATTTCCATGAATTCAACTTGATGAGTACAACTATAATAAAGTTGTTTTTAAATCGATCCAAATAATCATCCTTATTCTACATAAAGCCTAAAAATTACAGTTCTATATTATGTCAAAAAACCATATGATAATATTTCTTAATAAAAATATTTTTAATATAAAACCATTCAATGGTATATATCAAAAATATTAATATGGAATAAATTACAAACTGTCCACCACCATATATCTTCAATTTCAGAATGATAATTATCATGAAATACCTTTGGATGATCAGAACAATCCATGACATAGAATAACATTTCAAATTAATTAATACCTCTATCAGTTATTATTTGGTCAATGGATCCTCTTATTAATTTAAATTTTCATTTAATGAAATTCATTATTATATACATGTTCCCCTATATTTATTGTGGTTACTCTCAATGGGATTCCACCAACATTGATAGTTTTTTAAAATATTGATTATAATAAAAAAATAATCATTTCAAATTCTAACTATTCCAAGATGTTTAATTGGAGGAAACATTCTTATGGGTATCTTCCTAAGTAATCTAACCTATTACCACAATAGAAAACCCCTCAAAATAGTCATATGTTATAAAATGAAATGAGGACATCATTAAAATTTTTCACATGGAAAACATTATTTAAAATATAATTATTGTAAGTGAATATATTATCCCAAAATCTAAAATTACTTATACACATCCCAAATACAAACTAAACTAAGGTCATTTTTATATAATCTATAAATAGAATTCAAAACCAATAATATTTTTATTATGTTCCCAAATTCATTTTATTTACTATTTTTGTTTATTTAGACGTAACAAACCTATCAATTAAAAATAAATAAAAATCCATTTTGTATATATTTTATAAAATAACATACTTTTAATATGATTCACGTATTATTTTCATGTCAAATTTTCATTATTTTCAACATATATTCATTATTGTTGTTACTCATCTTTAAACCCTATGAAAAATATTTTGGAACAGTGTATTCCAATCATCAAAATAGTGAACATATAGATTAAATAAGATAAAAATGTTATTCAACATTAATACAATGACATTAAATAATAGATATTTCCATAACATAAAAACATTCAAAAGTTTTTATCATTCACATACATATAAAATTAATATTAGGGAGAAAATGTTTTCATAAATAAATTTATTATAATATTAATACTAAATTAAAATAATGAAGAATTAATAATTAAAAAATGAGAACTCATGAAAAATGTTTTCTTATAATATATCTTTTAACATGAATGGGTATAATCATTGATCTAATATAAATATCAATTTTTCACCTTAGAAAAAATGTTTTCCATAAATAAAATCTGTAATTATACAAAAATTTAGGGTGGTGACTTGGGAAAAAACATTAATGGAAACATAAAGAAACCCACAGATGAGCCCCTATAAATTGTACCACTAACTCAATTAATTAATAAATAATTCTCCCTTGAATATAATCATTGTACTTTTTATTATAAATACATAGTAGGTGAAATAATCACTATAATACATTCATATGGAAAATAACATACATTGAAAAAATTAAATAATTTTTATAAATCATAGATAAAATAATAATGTTATATTGAATCCAAATATGAATCATTTTTTATATTTTGATATATCACATTTTCTTAATAACACAAAATTGAAAAAAAAATATTCATAATAATTGGAATAAGGAGTTTATATAAAATAAAAATTAAATATGTTGTTTAGTACTAATATCAAGATATGGTTTTGATCTTGAGAACCTGTTAATGTATTATATGATAAGAATAAATCAATTTTTCATTTATCAAGGAAATTAAATAATTATAAATGAAATTGAAAAAATGATTCTATTTGAACTCCTTTCAAATAATGTAAATTAGGAGGTCAAATATATTTTACAATTCAATAATTTATTTATTTACGCATTGATAAAACACATTTATCTATGAGGAATATTATTATAATGAAATGATCGAATCAAATAAACAAATGTATTTAATATAGAATTTCCCTTTAATAGAGATAAATTTCTAGATACATTATTTAGCTTCCAAAATAATAATGTTATAATAATTATAATGATTGTTATGTATTATTTTCATTCTAATTTCCATTTTATAATTCATACTATATCACTTATTAATATTCCATACATAATCATGTAATTGATAATGTTTACTATAGAGGTTTTGATGGTGTTTGGTTCATAGGTTCAAAAATACCTCAGTATGTTAGCTATGGTTAAATAAGTCATGATTATATAACTTAAATAATCTTATTCATATTATATTTATCATTTTTTAATATTAGTTAAAGATTTATTTTTAATTACTTTTTATATGAATTATATTAAATCTTATTGAATGTGTATTGTGTATAATAAGAGTTGAGGGTTACATTTTACAATGAATAGGAGGGGTAAAAGGTAAGTATTTTTAACCATATATAAATATTAACATATAATAAATTTCATATTTTCATTTAAAATTCCAATATATGTACATTCAATTTATGGTGGTGATTATAAATATAATACATTATTACACTATGAAGATGTTTGTAGATGTGCACGATCAATGTATTTATTCTCCTCTAAATGCAATTAAAACTAAATAAGAAATTATTAACCATCCCAAAGTCAAATTTATATGAATTATATCTGGTTATTTAGTTGTTTCCTTAATTATGACCTGGAAAAATAGAATGTGATGAAAAATGAAATTCAACTTCTCCGTAAGGAAGTTTCTTGCACGTACTTATGAATGTTGTGTTAATTTTATATTATAATGACATATAATTGACTTTTTTTATAAAATAAAAGTTATAAAATAAATTTATATGGGAAAAATTATTATTTTTAATCTAAAATATAATTATATGATTAATGGATTTAAAATATGAAATAAAAAAATCAAACACTAGTATAATAACTAAGAATCTTCTTTACAAAACCTACATAGGATCATACATATATAATTCAATAAAAAATAATTTAAAAAATTAGTACATCTTAAGTGTTGAGGGATTTAAAAAATGATTTTATTGTGTCCAATAATATCTATGACGATCTATAATTTCTGAGAATAGTTGGCATATGGTTCCCATTTAAATGTGAGGAAAAGTATGTGCATTTAATTTTTGAATATAATAGAAGATTTGAATGTATTAATAAATTCATATGGAAAAATATTCATCAACATCAAAATTTAAAGTATTCATGGTAAAATTATTTACTAAAAATTTTATTTGGATATTTTTTTATGGCATTTATGCCTTATATACATTTCCTTAACCCTTTAAACTAGCTATATATTTAACCATGGTAATAAATATATTTAGAAAGTGTAAATTTAATAATGAAAACCTAAATGTAAAAAATCTAAAAAATTTTACAATCTACATAAAAATATTAGGATATTTCTTTCAAATTCATTTTTTATTATTGGATTAAATTAATATAAAAATAAATCTATAAAAATTGATTGAAACTATTTTTCTATTAAAAATTCTCTACAATTATCTAACTTTTTTAATGAATAAAATTAATGTAATTTTGTTTCCAACACATTAAAATTATTATTTTAATCTATAAGACCTAATAAAACATTATGTAAAATTCAAATTAGTATGTTTCTTTTTTAAATAAATAAGAATAAATTTCAGTTTCCATAAAAAAATATTAGTCATCAATAATTCACCCACAATAAATATATGAAGAAACATATGAAAAAATTATTAAAATAATGTTTCTATATTATGTTTTAAAAAATGAAGTCCATTTTTTATAATAAAAATTCTAAGGTTCAAAATTTTTTATTTTTAATAGAACTATATAATCCGTTCATGTCTATCTAGTTAGAAGATAAAAAATTTATCGAATGACAATTTCTTACCATTCGCATATATAATGTCTCTTTAAAAATTATAATTCATTAATATTAATATGTATTTATGTTATTCATTCATTAATATTACATGGGATATCAAATATATTAATTTGATTAATTTTTTTTATAAAATCATGTTGGGACACTACCACAGGCATTTATAGATGTGAGAATAGATGGGAGAAATATTATCATTCCATTCATTAAATTGTATATTTTTTTGTGGTATAGCACTTGAAGTGAAAAAAAATTAGTCACCCTTTTTTGAACACTTGTGAGATGCAATACTGACATACATAGTAAATATTTATCTGTTAGATAAAGTATAAATAGATTATGTGGGGTTTTTCAAATATTTATAAATTTTCAAGGTATATGGAAATACTTATTTAATGGGGGATATGATCATTGAGTATTAATTAGGTCAATTTACTTTAAATTTTTTATAATAATTTGTAATATTTTTTATACTTTTATATTATATAATTGTTATGAATTCATTTATAACACAATTCGGGGGCATTTAATATTATTTTATTCAACAAAAACTAGATAACTATATATTATTTGTTTTATCATTATTGATATTTAATGCATATAAGGATAACACTTATTATCAATAAGTTATTCTTTTTTAAGTCATAATAGAATATGAAATTAAAACAAAGATTTGATTTTGGTTCTGGTATTTTTAGTGTATGACAAAACAAGGGAGAGTTTTATTCATTAATTATATTGTATGTGTGACGATAGATGTATAAATGAAGACGTAGAAATATAGATATACACATTTTTTTGAACTAATAGGATTATATCATTCATGATATTTATTTCTAAACCTATCTATATTGAGGTAATTTTATCATTTTTTAAATTCATTATATCACAACATGTTAAAAATTAAAGCCAATATATTATGGTGTGGATGTATTTTCAATAACTATTATTTCTTTGTCAAAGTCCACTTCTCGATTTATATTAGAAATGAAATTTTAATTAATGAAGAACCATGGGAACTAATTCACATTATCAAACATCATTCACATCATAATTTAAATTATAAAATGGATTCAGTCTCACTCCCCACTATCCATTTATTGTTTAAGGGACCAGATTAAGAGTGTTCCTTGGAGGGTGTCACCATAATAAATTTATTTCTTTACACAACCTATCAAATCAACATAATGGATCAACATGCATAATGTTTAGTAAAATATGATGCAGACACTATGTAAAAGAAGGAAATCGTAGATACAAGTTTAATGTGTTTCTTAAATACTCATAATTACCATTCAACACATATTGGTGTATACCTATTAAACATGGTAAATTATAGTATTTTTAAAACCTCATGGATTTACATATAATTATATTTTTGTTTCATAATTAAATTATTGTACTTTTTTTCTGGGTCTAGAGACATTTTGGTATAATAATTTTGGTTAACATTTATATATTTGAAATAATCTCCAACAAATTTTATATTATCGCATGAAGAAATGATTTTATATTGGGATACTCATGATGAAGAATACCAATATATCACCATAACCTACCCTAGATGTGACCAAAAATACATATAGGAATATCTGTGGTATTTCTGTCAAAATATGAAATTATTATTATATTCTTGAATAGAGTAAAATGAAATTTGTAAATTATGGTAATTTTTTTAAAAATGTTTAACATATTAATTGATGGTTTCAACAATTAAATAATGGTATTGGGATTAAAAATAAACAAACTATGAAAATTATTTAATATTTTCTCGACTGAAAAATGGGATTCATGTTCCATTATAAATTTTTATAATTAAATTCAAATTAAACAAGATAAATTTAAGATAATATATTATTTTGTATAGTTTTAATATTGTTTTAATATAAAAAATATATATTTATAAGGGTTTAAAATATAAATATATTTATGTACTAGTTTTTAAATTCAATAACGACAATACAAAATATATTTGAAATTAAATGGAATGTTATACCATAGTCTATGTATTTCATTATAATAAAAAAATTAAACTTTTTTATTTTTTTAATATAATAAAATCATATATCATTCAATTAATAATATTTTTATTGAAAAATTCATTTAAATATGTGAATTACGAACATTTAATATTACACTAATGACTTCCTTTATATGAATGTGGATGTCAAATTGTTTTTGGTATATTTGCTGTCAGATTTGAGGTTCTTTTAGGTGTTTGAGTAAAAATAATATATCATTATATTACATATATTTTTATATATATCCTTTATAGATATTATGTAGTATCAGAAAATAGTTTAACTTCTCTTATATTTCTATCAAGGTGCCAATACTCTACACAAATAGACAACCTATCATCTCTACCAATATGAAATATCACACCATGTCTCAATACTAGTTAATTAATATAATGATAAACAATTACACAAACCTAAATAATTTTATTGTTTCATATATCATTCAATACCTTCGTGTAAAATTTGTCTTCATGACATATGACATATAATTTTATTAGAGTGCAGTTCATTCAAAAATTAACATAACTCGTGAAATTGTAACATTGGGTTTCTCCTAATGAGTTTGAATTTAATTAAACAATATATATACCATAAAATATCCATTACAAATATCATACACACATATAATAACAACAGTTTATCCTATTCTTACATTCTTTCAGTGTTAATTGTATATAATTTATTTCCTTAGGATATCAAATATATAATAAACTTCTATTAACTATACTTTTACGAGGACATTTTTATCATTTTATTTATGATTTCTAGAGAATTATAAAAAAAATATAATTTCCCAAAATCAATGATATAATATTGTAACATCTCATTGCCCACATTCCTATAAATACATTCTCGATACTTTTTTCCTGTTTAATTACTTTTATGTTGGGAATTATGAGGGTTGATGTATTTTATTAGGGAATATGACAT
This sequence comes from Viscum album, assembly GCA_963277665.1. Lineage (NCBI taxonomy): Eukaryota > Viridiplantae > Streptophyta > Magnoliopsida > Santalales > Viscaceae > Viscum > Viscum album. The sequence continues at coordinate 1,763,112,458 of OY728121.1, read as the reverse complement.
AATGTACAAGGATATATGATTGTTTCATTTAATAGAGACTTGGTATAAATGAGTTAATGGGTTTTTACGGTTATTCCTAAGTATATAGATCTCTGAAGTTATTTTGGGGTTTTTTCTGTAATAATCTATGTTTTCCATTTTGTGAAGGGAGATTACATGAATTGTATTGTGTTTAAAAAATAGGTATTTGGTTTCTTGACACATTCCATGAACATGGTATAAAATGAGAATATAATACATGTCATGTAAGATTATAAAAGTTTGTATTGTTATTTATTATTATTAATGAAAAAGGTTACCTGTTTTGTTATGAACATGGGTTTTTTCTATTATACGATGTGTAAAGTAGTTACACAATGCATAAATATCTTGAGGTTGGATCCCAGAGTGCTGCATTAGTCAATGTATTATTCATTCTTAGAAATTAGTCTTTTTAATTTACCAAAAAGGATTATAAAGTTATTTTTGGAGAACTTATTCATTCTAAATTGATTCGTTTGGATTTGTATCACCATTATGGTTGGTTTTCATTTCTCTTGGTGAGTATTTCTTTCAACATCATTATTTCATTGACCAGAGTAGAACCTTTTTATATTTTAATTGGATTCAATGATCTATAGTGATTTTCACATTTCATTACTTCTAGATCCATTGTGAAATCATGTTTCATGGGACATTGTTTCATTGGTTGTTGTGTGTAGGGTGTTCCTTATTGAGTTATGTGTTATTTCCCATTCTATGTATAAAAAATTGTTGATTTAAATATATTTTTGGAATTTTAGATTTTTTTATGGCCATCCTTCACATTTTTGTGATTGTTATTGATGTTGGATCCCTTTGTGAACTTTTGTGAGCCTCATTTTCAGTGTGGTGGTTCTATATCTACCTTATGGTGGATGAACTATATTTCTCATGTATTAATAAATGGATGCATAAATAAATATTGAATTATTTTTTAAACTTTAAATGGATTTATGGTAATAAGTGGGTCACATTTTTTGGTAAAATGGATGAACATGGTATTTATTATCGCACTTGAATATTTATGAATAAAAATCATGGATATTCTTGGGCAAATAGGTGGAATTTTTATCTTAGTGATATTATCAGTGTTCCAATTGGGAGGTTGTGTCATGGATATTTTCCATTCTCTAATGTTTTGTAAATATTGTTTCTTGGTCATGAAATTAATGGGGGTTCAATCATGGGGTGTTCCTCTACACCCCAAGATTGTGTTCTATGGACTTGTTCTGAACTAGTCATTTGTTATTATATCTGTAGTATATTATCCTAGATTGATGAGTTCCATAATGTGATTTAAATATTATAGGATCTTTAGAAATTTTTATTTCATATTCAAAATTTTATTATGAGAAAATATGAGGCAAATTATTTTTGAATTTGATATACTGGAAATTGTGTCGGATGTATTGGAAGAGGGAAATTTCTACCATGAATTGATAAAACATCTATAGTAATTATCATGTAATATATTATTTAAATTTGGAATAACTAACATATTTTTATAGTCACTTTTTTTGGATCACCTATGTGAGACCCTACTGTCCTGTTATCTTGCATCTTGTGTAGCAATTCAACGGTGTGTAGACCTTTATATGTATTTTTATATATGGAATGGAATGGAACTGTAATGTTGTGGTTTTGTTTCCAGACAACTACGTGTGGGTAGCCAGTGGTGATATGATGGGGGATTCCATTGATATCTTTTGAAGTATAATTTAGGGGTTTTCCAAATGTTTTCACATGAACATGATCATTTTAGATTATTTGAGTTGTTAGGTTTCCGTTATTTGTTTTATTTTTGTAATATATTTCTCTTAAGCTATTTCTATTTTATCTATATATGTTCCTTGATATTGATTAAGGTTGTGTGAAATCATTCAATATGGTTTTTGTATGATTCCTGGGTTCTATTCTCCTGGTCATGGGGATCAGGAACACCCTTCTGGTATGCGAATGGTGAGGTAATGTTCCAGTTTGAGAGCATATTCAGGTCGGTTGATTATAGTTTTGTATCATGGGTGGACTAACCAGAAGATTCATTTGATGGGGTGATTTTTAAACTAATGATCATATTTTTAAGACATAGGAAGTATATTTTGATGAGTTATTGGTCATCTCCTTCCATGGTGAGACTAAATCTACCATGCGATGATGGGTTGTGTGTATCCAATTTTTTGTCCTAGATGTAATATAAAATTTTCCTTATGGTTTATCTAGTTTTCACATATATTTTTCAATTTATTAGTGTTTCTATTTTTTGGTCTACATAAATTTCCCTATGGTATGTGTTATATGAATTTCTTATGAGTTTGATACAGATTCTCCTTAAGGAAATACTTTTTTAGATCATAATATTATAGAGGCTGTCATTCGGTAATTTCATATTTTCTATTACATTGTATTGAAATTTAAAAATGTAGTCATTGGGTTAAAACCTATGAAAATAGTATAAATGGATTAATCAATCATGGTTATACATGACAAGCCTCCATAATTTATCATTATGAATGAAAGAAAAGATTTTGAGGATTGGTAGGAAAAGGCCAATCAAATCATCATTTCTTGGATACACCTATGAGTATCATGGTGAAGCGTATAGTGTTTCCATATGATGGACCTAGAAATAGGTGGTGGAATTCCATTATATTTGATATTAATAATTTGGTATTATAATGTTAAGGTTTCATGGATCTATTCCTCAAGAAGTTTATCTAGATTCACGAATGCTTTTCAACTACATGGACATCCTCGATTTATAGTGGGTAGAGAATGTAGTCTTAACACATAAAAATTGGTGTGTTGAATAGGTTTTTTTTACTAGAGGTGGTGAGAGTGGCTAGATGAATTCTCATATATTACTACAAGGTTTATTTATAAATATTTGATTATAGGTATTTATGATGAACCATTCCACTTATGCGGAGATATCTGAAATATATATGATGGAAGAAATTGATATAACATTAATGGTTTGATCTTATACCTCTTATCGTCAACCAAGAGGTTTCAGTAATTTCATTTCTAGGAGAAAGAGAATGTTATAGAATCATTAGAGGGGTATAGGAGGTTGTTCTCAGTGGAAGAGCACCTCATCACATCTGGTATTTTCTAATAGTGTTCCTATGACTATATATCAGTGTGTTATGGGAGTAAAAAATAGATATTAATTTCCTACAATAGCAGATATCTTAAATATCTATTGGAGTAATTTTCATATATAACATTTCTGTTAGGCCATGTATAATCCTCCATAGGGTCAAATATTTTTTCCCCCAAAGGCTAATGTGGCACGATCACATGCTTTAATGACAACATTGTATCCATCCAGAATCCTTGGATGTAAAGTTCTATCACATTGTTAATGATATTTCAGTAGAGGTAAACACTTGCCTAATGATCATTAGAGGATCCATCATTATCGCAGCCTCAGTAGTGAATCCAGTATTTGATACTGGTGCTTCCCATTCTTTCATATCAGTAAATTATGATAATATTCTTTTCAGTCTTATGGAAGTCATTTTTTATAGAGATTTATCGACACCTATAGGGAATAGGAATGAGAAGGGGTTTCAATGTCTTTTTTTGTGAACTATCTATATAAAATGTGGAACATGTATTTCATTTTCTTGTTCTAATTCTACATTTGATTGAAAACATCATTACAATGCATTGGTATGTTTCTCATCAAACAGATGTTCATTACTATCATTTGAATTTATCATTAATGCGTGAGATGGGAGCTCCTTAGTGTTTCAGATTGTGGGTTCATAGATCTATTTATCAATGACCATCCCATAGATCTGAGGAGTTCGTTGTCTGTTATTATAGTTAGGAATAATAACACTTCATATGTCAATTGTCTTTTGACCATTTATTGTGATTTTCCTGATGTTTTCAATGATTATTTTTCTATGCATGATCACATGTTAGAGGTGTTTTTTAACTGGTTCCAGGTATGTATCATATTATAATATCATCATATCTTATCATACCCAAAAAATGATAGTGTGTATACTATAACTAGTTAAATAGTTTAATGACTATGAAAAAGTATCATTTTTCTTTTTTGGATGATTTGATTGATCAATTATAGATGGAAATTTGGTTTTCAAAGATTGAACATAAATTTGGTTATCATCATTGTATAGTTTATGTGTGCAGTACTCTAAATATGTCTTTTAGGAGAAACTATTTCCATTATGAATATATTTATATCTCCTTTTCTAACTAACTCTCCTCCATTTTTCAAGGCATTGATGAATTAGATAATCCATCAATTCATCAACACATTTGTTGTAATGTTTTATGAAGACATTTTGGTTTCCCAAAATACAAGAGTGAACTCATGAAATTTTTGACATTAGTTTTATAAATCATGAGGAATAAAATTTTGTATGGGTATATTTTAATGTGTAATTTCACAATATAAAAATTGATGTTCTTGGAGAATAAGATTTTCAATGATGGATTATTATATTATCCTAATAATTTTATGACTATATTATTATTAGAAGATCCACATATCATCATTATGAGATTTAGTGCCTCCTTAGTACTAAAAGATTCATTCAATATTTTATTAAAGAATTATGTAATTTGGAAGTATATTTGACAACCCATGGAAACATTAAATTCATATTCAATTTTAAGTGTCAAAATGATTTCAATGTGATGAAATATTGTATGTCATCGACTGATATTATGATTTTACATATGATTGGAAACTGAGATGTGGTTTTATGTGATGCATCTAGAAATAGTTTGGGTTGTGTGCAAACGATGGATTATTATATGGTGAATTATAGTTAAATTCATCTTAGACTGAATGAATATAATTAACCAAAATAATATTTAGTCCTTGTTATTCATTCACTAATGTGTGTATGGTATTATCTTAATGGGAAAACATTCATTTTATATTTCAACCATAAGAGTTCAAGTTATATCCTTTCTCAGAAAGGAATGTATCATAGATAGAATAAGTCAGTGGAATACATTTTTTTTTGAAATTGATATTTCCTATACCTAGGGTAATGGGAATATCATTGTAGACACACATAATATCAATTTAATCTCATAGGATGTTTTGTAATTGAAGGAAGAGTGGAACATGATGGGGCTCTTCACACAGTTTCTTCTAGAATACTTTATGTATGTTTTGTGCAATTTTTTAACTAGTGTTCAATTATCATCATCCCTCACCTATAGAAAAAGTATTATGATTTCATGTTAATTGGAACTCAAATAAACGTTTTTATTGGGGATTTTATTTTGGTTTGTCTCTTTTTGTGATGGTATTCTTTTTTTTGGGGATTGTTTTATTTCCCCATAATTATTGATTATATTATTTTTGTTCCATTATCATAGTTCATTTTTTTCTATTTATTTGAAAATTATTAATACGTATTATTACATAATATTATGATTATAGGGTCTGGTATAAAGAGTAACATTTTTTATTATGTGTCGTATTGTTACACATGCTTGTAAATAATAGTACAGAATGTGAAACCATCTGGTTTTCATCATCCTCATATAGTTTCTATTTGGAAATGGGATCACGTATCAATGTTTCTTTTTTTCAGACATCTATGGACTCATAGAAAATGGAATGTTATCTATATTGTGATCATCAATTAACAATGTTAGCTCATTTTTTTCTGATCAAAGATACTAAAAATTATGGAGATCTGGGTATGTTGTATGTGCAAGAAGATGTGAGGGTATATGGGGTTCCTTCTTCCATGGATTACAATAGGGATCCTAGTTTTACATTGAGGTTATTGATGGTTATCTAGGTGGATATGATTGCGTAGGTTATATTTCATACATCTTTTCATCCAAAACCAGATTATTAAATAGTTAATTTTATTCAGAATCTAGATGATATGGTTTTTGTCTATGTCTGGGATTTTTGTAAATCTTGGGAAACCCATGTGGACTAATTGTTTCTCATTATAAAAATATTTATCATTTTTCAATGATAATTGATCCCTTTGAAGATATATATGGTCATCAATACAAATAACATTTTTTTTGTTATATATGGGTGAAGAATATTTAGTTAAACTATGTTTTTTTCAAGAGGATTCTCTGAGGATTCAAAATAAATGTTGACATCTTTAAACATTTTCGTTTTAGGAACAATATTATGTGTATCAATGATGTAATGCACTTTATTTTTCAATATGTGACCTAGTTTTCATTAAATATTCTCCTCCATTGGTTCACCATTAGATAAAAACCTATAATATTTGATCCATGATATGTTAGAAAAATTTTGGTCATTGAGTGGCAGAGGAAGGTTTAATATCACTTTTAGTTATTATCTCATTTGAAAATAATTCATGATGTTTATCACATATCACAACATAGATAATATCATCCCTATCCCCCTCGTATTTCGAGAGGGGAAGATATTGAGTTAGATGATAAAATTTTCATTATATTACATCCTTTTGAGATTTTAGAATCTATTGTAAAGGTCTTTAATGGAGATTATCTTATTTTGGTCATAATTTTATGGCGGCATAAAAGAGATTCTCAGTAGATATGGTTGTGTAAATCATTGATGAGGGAGTAGAGGCCTAACCTCTTTAGCAGACATCATTATTTAACAATACTTAATGGGGATAGAAAGTATTATGGTGTAGTGTTTCTAATATCCCAATACCGTATTTTATCTAAATCTCTTATGCTTAATTTTTCCTCCATAATTGGGTGTGTCTCTGGAATCACATGAATGGTGATTTTTAGGACGGGGAATGACATATTGTTTGGGAATGTATGTCTGTTTCATTTAATAGATTCTATGCAAAAATGGGTCAATAAGTTTTCGAGGTTATTCTATTGTTTGTATAATTCCTAGCTTTGTTTAATGTTTTTGTCTAAGGATCAAAGTTTCAAACTATGTGTTGTGTGATTTCACAATATCTAATGTGTTTAAATGGATTTTATGGGGTTTCTAAAAAAAACTTCATAAACATGGTAAAATAAATGACTGTAATACACATCTTGTTGTAGTTTCATGTTGTTTATGTTTTAATGATAATTATTAAAAAATTGATACTTTTTTCACTATACTTGAGAATCATGGATGACATGATTTCATATTGATTAAAACGTTATGTAATGATCTGGAAGAAATATTTTAGTTGATGCATCAGTTGATTTATTACTCATTCATCTACATCCTACTTTTTTCTCAATTTATGTGGCTTTTATGAAAACTTTTGTAGTCTTCATTCATTTCATATTGATTCATTTAGTGTTGGATCACCATTGTGGTTGGATTGGGTATCTTATGTTGAGTAATTCTTCCAAATTCTTCGTTTATATGATCATTGTATGGTTATTTCAATTTATTACCATAAATATTATTATAGAATGATATTTCCTTTTGATTAAATCTAGATCTATTTTGAGATATCATTTCAGGGGTCATTCATTTTTTAGTTATGGTGCGGCAGTTGAGCGTTCTTGTGGAATGTGTTTTGTCACATTGTCCAATAAACATTTGTTATAATAAAATCAATTCTGAGATGTGAATATTAGTATTATAGACTTTCTTATAGTTTTTCCTTTCCTTATTGGTTTTGGAACCCATTGAGTGTGTGTACGACCGATGCTTCAGTGTTTTTGGTTCGGTATATATATATTTTAATATGAAATCTATTACTATTGGTTTTATATATGTTTTCCAAGTAAATGTGGAATTATTATTGTCTTTGTGTAAAATGATTTATTATAAAATGTGGGTTGTCCTAGTTTTTCTTACATGGAAAAGGGGTATTTTTCAAAAAATTGCAATGTTTTCTAATATTAAAAAATGGGATGCCTTTGGTATGTATTTGAATGTTTTATATTAATACCATCTTCCATGTTATCATCAAAAGGATAGTTGATGGGGCATTTCTTGTCTCCCTAAAATAGCAATTATAGGGACTTGTCTTATACATTTTTAGAGTTATACACATATGTTGTTATTCTACTCCATGAGCCTTTGTCCTCATGACATTTTGTGTACTATTAATTTTCATTAGTCTGAGTAGATTTATAGACTCGTCTATTGTGTTCCATAGAGTCATTTACATGTTTTGTCTTCCTATTATTATGTATTAGATATTAATTTTTATTTTTATAAATGATATTGGAAGTTATTATTAAGCATAATATAACTATATTTGTTATGTAAGTTTTTAAAAAAATAAATATCTATTATGATTTGATAAATTATATTTACTACATATCATCCCATGTTTTATTTCAAATGTGAATACATGAGTTATTTTTTCAACTACTTGTTATGGAAGAAATAAAATCCTAGGATTGTCAAATGTGGACATTAAATTAATTCTTATTATTATTAGTAACATTAAAATGTATATAAATTTTTTTCATAATATTTTAGTGTATTTGAAAATGTGGAACACATTATTTTATTTTTATGAAATTCCTTCAACACATCCCTTAATGATTTTCCCCTTTAGTATACCAACATAAAAAAGTTCATAACAATATAGGGGAAGGAAACATAAGAATTTGGTAATAATGAATTCTCAGTAAGGGTAAATGATGGAAATATGTAATATTATCACGATAATAAGGGTTTCATATCATGAGGATAAAATTTAAAGATCATACCCTGCATGTCAAAGATCGGAAACATGGGACAAAGAATAAATTTTGGAAGTTCCTAATACAGGATTCATCAAATAATAAATGACAAGAATAATTTGAGAATATAATAGGAATATGATATATTATTTAATGAAACCACATAAAAATTTATTATTATTACTTACAAATTAATCCTCGTTGGGAAAAAAATATTTACGCTCTTCATGGAGAATACACCTATTGGGAGGGATATATCACCATCCCCAGTCATAGTCCATTATTTATAAGGGATCTATTTTCCATATATTCCTATAGTGTATTATGTTTCCCCATATTCACATATTGTATCATGACAGACATGTTTCCAATTTTGTGTTATGACCCACAGGCTTCCCATTTTGGATCAAGCTCTTTGACATCTCTTCCATCATTATATCATGAGATATAAATCATTGCCCAATTTATTGGAGGGGGATATGCATACTATCCATCATGTAATAAAATAATACATACATGAGGCATAATAGAATAAAACATGCATCGTATCATGGCCCTTAAATATATATGGGATATATTATAATTTCACTACATCATAACCTATTAAATAAATGGGATTGAAATGCATATAGCCCGTGGAAGAGGAACAAGTATCATAAACTTCATTCTATCCAAAAATAAACCATTCTAGAAAGAATATGAATTGTTTTTTGGATTATATCCCATTTAATTCATAACAATAACATATTATATTATTTTATATAGAGAATGTCTTTGAAGCATCAGCTAAAACATTTCTTCTGAAAAATTTCCTTTTTTAAATTCTTTTTTAAAATAATTTCCAAACTCATTTAATATTAATATATATTAATATTTTAATTTAATATATTTCTATAGGTAAATATATGTTCCACTATAATTTTTTTTCAAATATTTACCATTTTTGAAAACCTTTTTATATTAAAATAGTAATGAAAACATATAAAGAAATATTAAAAATATTTTGAAAACCACATTATTTGAAAACTCTTCAAAGGATCATAATGAAATATTTAAATTATTTTTAAAACTATTTCAAAAGAAGTATTTTAAGAGTTATAAATTAATATTCAAAAAATTGTAATCCTTTTTTAATTGTCATTTTGAAATCATATAAATAAATATTTTAATGTCATATAAAAATAACTTTTATTCATAAAACATTCTTGAAAACCATTTTATTTTAAAAATAAATTATATTTAAAAAAATCCCATAATATTAGATAATAATTTACAGTAAAACACCATTGTATAAATTGAAAGGAATCATCATGTGAAAATTTTTGATGATGTTAGAAAATTACGTACATACCAAACATTCTGTTTACCCCTTAAATGTTTAGACAAGAGAATTCATTAGAAAATGGAAATAATATTCTATTTAAACCGTTTTTTCATAATGTAAAACAAGTGTTTAAATTTTATTTATTCATAATAGTATAATATTATATCATTTTTTATAATAGTTTTTGAAAAAATTGTAATGATGAAAAAAAAATTCCAACAGAATGAATAAGTAATTTGAGATTCTCCTAAGAACAAATTCATAATTTTATTAAGAAAAAATAGTGTAAATGCCCCTAATACATTATGAAAAAATTAGATACTATATGGGAATAAAATTAATTTGTTTTCAAGAGTTATGGATCATTTTAGTTCATTATTTTGATTTAAATCATAATATATCCTGATAAAAATTGAAACTGTTTTAATAAATAGTTTCTACATTATTAACATTGAATCATAAACTACATTGAAGAACAAATTTATATGAAAATTAAAATCTCCTGAATTTCATTATATAAATGATATAATATTTAAAATATATGAATATACAACTCCTTGATAAATAAATATACATAACATAACATGTATCACAAAGAAGGAAAATCAAGAAATAATGACTATACCAACAAACTAGCTTTTGACCCATTAACCAAATGAAAGAAATATAATCAAACATTTATTTAATAACACATAAATTTTTATATATAAATCATATAATACATTCATGGTGTGTATATAAATTATCATCGTCATTATGTATTTATTTATTGGAATGATAAAGGTATAAGGCATGACAAATCCATGAAAAGCATAGATGAAGGGGGCCTAAAATAATGTATCTGGACGGAATACCATCTAACAATATTAGTCCCCTAAATCTCCAAAAAGATCAAACTATGTATGAAGGATACACCAGAGCCTTGAATTGTAAGGAAACTAAGGTTATCTAATATTGTATTGACCCAATTACAGGTGTAATCCATTCAAATGTTGCAGGAGAGAATCACTTGTAATTTAATAACAATGTAGGAAGTCGACCAAAAATATGAAACAATTGCATGAAAATAATTTATAAGAATAATAAAATCATTTTCAAATAATGGAATGAAGATGTTCCCTTGGTTTCATAAGGAGAGGCTCTTGAGAAGATCATGGGCTTTCACCTGGAGAGAAGTACCATAACCAAGGTGGGTAGTGAACTCAATGATGATCGAACCATGGCTGTCACAGAAAATACCCCCTCCTGTCATGAAAACTAATATGGGGAGAATGTTATTTCATTCAAATTATGTAAATTGTTTTAATTATATAGAATTATTTTGAGATCGTGAAATCTGAAAGCTCACGATTTTGAGGCAAGGAGTGCCAGGAATGATCATTTGATGTTTTGTTAAGATTTAATTAGCATGTGTAAGAAGTTTTCATGATAATGTTGAATTCCATTTAAATGGTTACTCAGATCGAAAATCCAAGGGCCCCCATTGCGATCAGGATTGTGGGTTTACCCTAGTCACAACTTAAGTTTAGTCGGTGCAAGCCTCTTGTGAGAAAATCCAAAAATGGCCTAATTGTATATAAAATAATTAAAATAATTATTTTATTTTTCAAATGAATATAACTCACTAATGGTAACTTGGATTAAAAATATGATACCACCACTAAACATGTGGGAGAATTCATTCGTTTTATAGATACAAACATTGGCCGGTGCGGGCCACCATCGAAATTATGTTTTTGACTGTAAATAAAATAACCATGTGACAATTATTTTATTTTAAAATAAATAACATTTAAACGCTAACTCATATTGGAAATATGAGAGTTCCATTGGTTTCGTTGGGGGTGTGTTTCACTTACGCAGAGCCTAACCTCGACCAACACGGGTCGAGGGTGACTGTTAATTATTTTCCTAACTTTTTTTTTGTTTCCATTCAGTAAACGTGGGAGAATAATTTTGTTACTTTTGAACTCGTGCTCCGAATTGAAATCAGAGGGCACTCTCGAATCCACAATGTCAGGTTTCACATAAGGAAGACTTCACTTTGACGTCAGTAGGTCCAGAGAAGAAGTTATTTTTGTGAATTTTGAAATAAAATGAAATAAAATCATCTCAATATTTTATTTATTTTCCTCCAATGGACAAGCGGTAGTGTGGGAACCATAGTGACTCAAGACATTAAATGGATTGACCCTTCAAATACTATGTAACAGAATTGTTGGAATTTAGGAAAGTTTCAATTAAATGAACCTTCATGAATTTCACGATCTTTACAAAACCTCACCCTCTCTTATTTATATGGAGATTGGGGGGAGGTATTGGAACCACATCACCAAATGGCGAAGCTCTAGTAAAGTGTCACTATGCCATACACTTTGAGGATGGAGCTGGTTCTAGTAGGCGGTGATGAGCGACCCCAAACCAAGAACCAAATAACGATGACCGAGCTGCGTCATTGAAGGCTTGTTAAGGAGACAACGAACACTGAAAATTCCTCAAACAAAGATTCTCTCCAATGATATGAGGTAGGGGTTTAAATTTGATAACATTAAATATTATTGATTCTTCATCTCCTAAATTCACGACGATGATGGCCAAACAAACATGGAAATCATCCCACACATAAACCTCACTTCTCTTTCTTTTTATTCATAACATTTTCTTCATGAATTATTTAGAACCTAATATTTATTGACGTTGGAAACAAAATTTTTTGCTGAATGGGATATATGGATGTTGAGACCTTGACAGAATGGTCTCGAATATGTGATCGTTTAGTTTTTTAGGCTTGGAATGAAGCCGCAATGGCTCGTGGACGAAATCAGCAGTGGACACATGGTCGGACATGAGGGAGGTGGGGCAGCACAAATCTGTGTCGCCGGTTGAACAAGAGGATATGGCCCATCGGCCACGACAGAGCAGGGTAGCGGCCAGCAGCCGGCCGACCGCATGGAGGAGCGTCAGTGCTCGTCTGCACCGCTGCTGGAGCAAGAGGTCGTGGCAGTGGCAGAAAGTGTATGGTATTCGGCCAGCCACAGTGGAGCAGCGGCGCATGACTGGGCCGCTAGAAGAAAGAACCACAGGCCTTCCGTTTGGCCATGCCACACCGGGTGGGACCCCCAGTGGGTCCCATATTCCATCTTCCGAACATCCCATAGACAGTTTTGGATGATCGGGGGGTGCCTCCTCCCGGGTGTCGGTCACAGCAGACACCACCTTGTTAGACTGCCAGCGGAGGGCGCCACACCACAGTGGGTTGCACCCAGTGGGCCGCACCATAGTTTTCTACACTGCAGCAGGACATACCGCTTGGTGGGCCAAGCCCAGCAGGCCGTGCCAATGGGCCGTGCCAATGGGCTGGGCCAGGCCGTCCCCATCGTGGGTTGGGCCGGACTACTACCCAGTGGGCCGGGCTGACCATGGCCCAGGCCATCAGGGACGGACCTGAATTGGGCCGGGATGACCCAAACCAGTTCTGGTCCGCCCAGGTAGGATCAGGCCAGGTCGGACCAGACCATGACCCATCTAGACCCAGTTTTACCTTTTTTTCCATAACATGAAAACCGATCATCTGTTTGAAAAAACTGTCTATGGTATTAGGATCCATGGATCAAGATTGTCATTTTGGTATTATCCACTTGAGTTTCAGATAATGCTGGTGTATAGCTGGGTTGGATCAGACCCCAAATCCAACATGGTCATCAGAGCGGAAACACTAATAACTTACATACCGTGCGTCCGAGGGACGCGTCGTCAGTTGTGTTGGGTTTCTTACGACGTGACAGAACTTTGGTATACTTATTCATGTGAATTAGAGGTAGTTGAGGTATTAATGATGTATTGGGGAGTGGTTCTCCAAAGCTCTCTACATGCGAAACCCTGCGACTGGATGAGATCTGACGACTGATGACTATTATGACTCATAGTGACCCGACATGCCCATTGGGGAGCACCTCTGTGTGACTCAGTAGACCCATAGTGGGCGGTGCCTTTCTTTGATGTGGAAGACGCATGGTACTTGATAGAAGGAGTACCTCAGTAGTCCATGAGGTGGAGCGCCTCTGTGTGATGTGGCAGACCCATGATGGGGTGCACCTATGTATGATATGGCACACCCATAGTACATGATAGGAGGAATATCTCAATAGTCTAAGATTAGTGGGAAGCACCTCTATGTGACGCATCAGACCCACTGTACTCGACATAGGAGGATTTCTCTAGCAGCCGAGGCGTTCGACACTGTGACTGGGGATGTTACTTGATACTACCCATAGAATAAATCATAGTGTGAGTTATCTTTACATTGTCCTTGTGATTGATGTTATGCTATGTGGTACTTTTACCATCATGGTGTTACCTTTGGGGTATTATTCCATTATGTAATAGATGTGTTATCTTGATAACTTAGGTGTAATTATGGGCATATACCTAATTAGAGTTGATGTATTTTATTATGGTTTTCCTTTTTTGAACTTTAGAAGACCTATGTGGTCTCGGGGTCCCTACTGAGTATTGTTATACTCACCCTTGCATGGGATTCATACTTATCTTATGGTGTCTAGTGCAGACAATGAAGAACATTGATCGAGGCTGAGGGAGCTAGGACTGGATAGTGAAAGGAGGTGGACTATTTGGTGAGATGTAAAGCAGAGGTGATGGATTGACATGGAGCACTGAGTAGGTGATCTGTACCTACCAATCAGGCAGGAACTATGGTGGATGATCTAGGAGCTGATTTTCACTTTTCAGTTGAATTTTTACTTTTGAGGTGTACATGTACTTTCTGTTGGGCTTGTATTCTAGCCCCATTACTGAAGGACCCCGGGACACCCTAAGAGGGGAGGGGTAAATGAGGGTGACAAGTTTTTCTTTTAATGTGATGGATCTTGTTCCCACGTTGGTAGGAAGTTGTGGAACATGTATGATAAATATGATCAGAAATCAAACTTTCACATGCATAGAGAAGACACAACACTTTTTACATGGTTCAACACAAAGGGCTACGTCCAAGGATCATACGCTGATAGGTTTTCGGTCGTACCAAATTCCACTAAACTTCACTAGATGTGTATTACAAAGGTTCGGGAACAATCACTATTTCCCAAGATCACTGCCTTTACAAAGGTTTAGTGATAGCTCACTGATTCCCTCGGGTAACTCCTGTTGACTCCCCCTGGCTCACTACCCTTGGTTAAGTCACACTCAGTTTATAGACATGAAGGTATCTTCATCATTGCAAAACAATTCATCCCTTGTTGAATGTAGATGCTCTGTTGAAGTCCAACATTCAATTGTATTCTAATCCCACTTTTCACCGATGGTATCAAGAAATGTTCCAATTTATTTGCAGCTCCAAATGGTCTGGCGTACAACAACCTCACCTGGAGCGCTTCTCTAAGACCGGCGCCCAAGTTTCAATAATGGTGTGCAAGTAACATGAGAGGTACAAAATAGGCATGTAGGTGACACCAATACACTTGCAAGACGCTGCCTCGTTCAACTCCAAACATGCATGACTATGCACCTTTAACTCCCAAACCGCCTTGGTCGCGCAACCAACAACCGGCGCAAAACCTCTACATTTTGCGGCCCAACAACCAGTTGAGCGACTCAACCACATGCACGGCAAGAGTTCAAAAAATCTCTAAGTCTTGAAATTAGTTTCAAATGAGGGGTGGTCCTCAATTTATAGGCAAACCAGACCCCCTGCACGGTGGTGCACAAGTATCCTCTCAGCGCGTAAGTTTCGCCATGCAGGTCATCTCCCTTAGCCTCCGTCACGCAACTCACTTGCGCGACAGAACCAATAATTGACCAAGATACATTCCTTTTCCATATTTTTAGGTTATTATCATGAAGAAAAACTAGTGCTCAAGTTTCCATACCTCCTAGGCATCAGCGCACATGTTTCTTCACGACGCAGAGGTCACATGCGCAACCAACCCAAAACTTATGCAACCCTTATTCTTTTTCCATTTTTCCACATTCTGATAATGAAAAACATATGGTGCACAAGAATCCTCTCATTCATGTACACGGCACCACCTTCAATACTATTTTCCGCTTGAATTGTATGATCACTTTGCTGGTTTACATTCTCAACTTCCATTGAGGATTTTCAACAAACACAAACCATACTTTAATTCACGCACAGAAGACCATGGTTCCAACAATCTCCCCGTTTGGGTTTGTTTGCAATCAGAAAATAAATTCACCAGATCCCCATCTATGTGTAAACCAAAAATGCAAGAATCAACTCAGCCAACACTCTAAGTCTACGTGAGCAATGCTCGGTGTAGAAAACAAGAGAGGAAGCGTGAATTGGGTTCCAGTGCTTTGGAATTATCAATGACTCCCTGTTCGCTGAGTCCCTTCTCATCCTCTGACATGAAATATATTCCTTTCTCCCCCATTGGAAATAAACCCAAAGACCCGTACTTGTTCATTAGTCAGCTCAAACCACACTCCCACTGGATAGTATCTCCCCTATAAACCTGCATCACATATATAAACAGATATAAATAGTTATCATAATTGGGCAGAGGGGTATTGTGTAACCTCCTTATGCGCTGGGAGGTGGCTGAACATTGAGGTTCAACTGATGCTTTTCAAACACAGCTGCTGGCAGTGGCTTGGTCAGAATACCCACCACCTGCTCATCAGTTCCCACATGCTCTGTTCTAATCACTCCTTGCTCAACCTTTTCTTTGATAATGTGACACCAGATTTCAATATGTATTTTATGAGCATGCTGAACATGATTCTTCATAAGATCAATTTCGCTCTTTTTATAACAGTAAATGACCATTGGTTTCTTTACCTCATCACCAATATCTACTAGTTTTTGTTTCATCTATATTAGTTGAGTGCATGCCTTCGTGGAAGAGATATACTCAGCTTCAGTAGTACTAAGAGAAGTACTTTCCTGTATCCTTCTCAACCATCCAACACATTTATTCCCAATATATAAAGCACAACCGCTGGTGGATTTTCTACCCACAACCTCACCAACCTTGTCAGCATCATAAAATGATGATAATTCACTGTCTCTTCCTATAGAAAAATATAACCCACATTTGTGAGTACCTTGAATACATATCATGATTATTTTTATAGCTGCCATATGTTCCTCTTTTGGATTACTCTGAAAGAGGTCTACAAGACATGTGGCAATGAAAATATCAGGCCATGTTGCTGTCAGGTACAGTTGGCTCCCAATGATCCACATATACATAGTGGGATTTACAGTTTCCCATCTTCATGATTTCCAAGTTTAGTTCCAACTACAATTGGAGTTGACATTGGTTTAGAGACTTGCATATTAAACTTCTTCAGCAGCTCTCTTGCATACTTTTCCTAAGAAATGAAAGTGTATTTCTTATTTTGAATCACCTGTATCCCCAAGAAATATGTGAGCTCCCCAATCATAGTCATTTCAAATTCTTATTTCATGTGAATGGAAAATTCGTCCACTGATTTTTGTCTTCTACCACCAAATATGATATCATCAAAGTAGACTATAACTAAGAATTAATCTTTTGGAGAATTATTCCCATAGATATTGTGATCAACTCCTCCGCTTTGGAATTCCAGCTTCTTGAGATACGAATCCAGCCGTGAGTACCACGCCCATGGAGCCAGCTTCAAACAATATAGAGATTTCTTCAGTTTGCAGACCTTTGTTTGAACAGTACCTAGAACAAAACCCACTGGTTAATCAATGTACAATTCTTCTTCGAGTACACCATTCAAGAATGTTGTCTTGAATCCATTTGATATACATTATATCCTCTTTGGAGTGCCATGGCAAGGAAAATCCTGATTGATTTCAGTCTGGCCACTGCAGAAAAGGTTTCTTCAACATCAATGCCTTCAATCTAGGAGTATCTTTTACATTCCAGTCATGCCTTGTTTCTGATGACACTTCCATGCTCAACAAAACTAATTTTTGAAGATCCATTTGGTACCAATCACATTATGACCATCAGGTCTCTGGAAAAGATCCCATGTCATATTTTTTTCAATCTAATCTAAATCTTCATTCATGGCGTTCACCCAAGATTCATCCTTTGCAGCTTCTTAGAATGAGTATGGATCCAGAACTGATAGAAATTTAGATTGCGTGTTATTCCTTATCCTTCTGGTTTGTGTGTGTGCACTCCTATCCCCAATTATTTTGGATGGATCAATCTCAGCTCTTCGATTTATCCTACGAGGTTCAGTTGCATTCTCTTTAGCCACAGTTTCTTCTTCAGATTCTTCTTCTGAGTCAACATCATGATGTGACAGATGAGTGTTTTGTACAACTTCCTCTATTTTTGTATTTGTATTATATCCATGTTCACTTTCTTACTAACATTCTATCACATCAGTACATGACATCCTCGAATCATTTTTGGTTTTCTCTTCAATTATCATAACATCACTTCTTTCCAAAATCCTTTCTAAACGCTTGTAGAAGCATTTTTAGGATTTTCTGTTCATTGAGTAACTCAGGAAAATACCTTTATATGCATTGTCACCATTCTTCCCTTCATTTACTTCTTTGTTCCTGATGAATCATTTAATTACAATGACATGAAAGTTATTTTAAGTGGGATTCCTTCCATGCCACAATTCACATGGTGTCTTCGTCTCACCCATATAAAGTCCTGTTCGATTCTGAATATACACTACAGCTTGAACAACCTCTTTCCAGTAATGTCGTGGAATACGACTCTCAATCAGCATAGTTCGTTCCATGTTGTTCACCTGTAGATTCCTATATTCAACAACTCCATCTTTTTGTGGACTTCTCACAGTAGCTACCTCATGATTTATCCCATGCTTCTCCAGATAATTTTCAAATTAAATGGACGTCTATTCTCCTTTGTTTTCAGATCGCAAAACTTTGATTTTTCGTCCAATATCATTCTCAGCGATTTTCCGATATGTTATCATGCAGTCAATGACTTGTCTTTTCCTGTGAATGACCATCACACATGCAATCCTACTAAAATCATCTATGAAAAGGACAAAGTACCTTTATCATTGAGTTCCAGCAACATTAATCAACCCACATACATCTGTATGAATTAGATCAAGAAGGTGAGATTCCCTTTTCTTCTTTGGCCGATATGAACTACAGACAAGATTCCCATGAATGCAAGCATCACATGCCTTTCCACGATCACGCTTCAGGTTGGGAATGTCCATGATAATCCTCAATTTTTATAATTTCTCCATGTATTTTTTATTGATGTGTCCCAGTCTTCGATGCCACAAATTGTTTTCTTCTTAAATAGTCATGTAATAGACATTTTCTTCACTATCAACCTCATACAAGTTTCCTTCTGTTCTGCATCCCTTAATAAGTGAATTTATTGTCTTTCCCTAGATTGTGTAGCCTTTCTGATTAAAAGTAACTATATGCCCTAAGTCAAAGAGTTGACTGACACTGAGTAGATTATGATGTAGGCCATATAAATAAATTACTTTAGCCTTCTTTAGTTATCCATTAGCTAATTCGGTACTTCCAAACCATTTTATTTTCAGATCTCCATCATTACCAAATCGTATTGTACCATCAACCATCCATTTTTTATCCATTAACAGGCCGACATTACCTGTCATATGAGATGAAAAAACGCTATCTAGAATCAAGGTAATGTAGTTCTTTGTAGCTTTGAGGGCCACCTCTGTAAGGATTTATTTCTCAATATTCTTCTTTTCCTTCCATGAGACATTATATTGAGTAAAGAGTATAGATGTCCTTTCAATTATCTCTTCCGCTTACCATGGTTCTTCTTAGTCGAAATATTCATTGAGAGGAGAAAACATGTTTGAAAGAGCAACACTATCCTGCTGATGAGACATTACTTGTCTTGAACATCAGAATGAGGTGTCCATGACCCTTCTCTGCCTGCAATTAGCAGCCTTATGACCAAATATAGAACAACGAAAACAATATCCATAGAAATTGTTTCTTCTATAAGAATTAGGATGTGAATTTGGTCTCATTTTTTGAACTACTATATCTTCTCCATTCAGATAGATTCATGCCTCTTCACAATAAGACATGGTATGGCCCGGATAGACATAGAACTGACACTTCATGAGAGGAAATGTCTTCTCAGATGAATTTCTACGCATAACTTCTTCCTTGGAAGAATAGTTAGACTGCCTATCATTTCTGAATGTTTGAGGAAACTTTACAGTTCTCCTTTTAGTTTGGATTGAGGGTTCCTTTTTTAGCACTTTAGGCAACATTTCAACATGTTCAACTTTCATCTTATCTTTATTTTGGATCTTTTCACTTCTAGTCGTTGATGTCTCAGTTTCAAATCCAATTCCAGTCTTTCCCTTGCAGGAGGGTCTTTGATCACTCAAGATTTTTCCAACCCCATCTGAACCACACTTGGCTCTTTCCTGTAATTTTTCATCTGAGAATATTCAAAACTATATTTTATTCCTTGAATCTTCTGTAATTGATTCTTTTTCAAGTTTACTCCTAAGAGTATCAAATTCCTCATCAAGACCCTCAACAGTCTTGGATTTTTATTCTAGTCTAGAGGTGAGGTCATTGATTACCTTTGCCTGTTCTTAAATTCTTATCTTTAGATCCACTACATCATCATTTATTTCAATTATTTTAGATTGTACCTTCAAAAATTATTCCAGTCGATAGATTTCAGCTTCAATTTGATCAACGTATTCAGTTGATTCTTCTACAATTGATTTCCACTTATTGAAACTATTACATTTAGTATTAATCTTACTAACAACATCCTTAATTTGTATCTCGGGATCTGTACAAGTTTTCCACTGTGTTTCTCCACCATTATCTTCTGACTTTTCAACCGTGGCCGTCATGGAAGCATGGTTCCCAGTTTTGAATACTGGTTCTTCTTCATCACAGAATTCATTGTCATCTTCTTCCTCTTTGCTGACAAAACACTTCCTTTGCATTTTCATTCCAGATTTGAAGTCTTCCTTTTTGAAAAACCATCTCCCTCAAATATTTCATATTCACTATCTTATTCATTGATATTTCTTAATAAATAATAGGAAATGTGCCCAACGTTTCCCCAATAAAAACATGAGAGAGGTAACTTCCCTTTGAATTAAACATTTCCCTTCTAGAATTTCTTTGCAATGAGAGAAATAATTTATTTTTAATCGTTATCTTCGCCACTAATATCTTTTTAAATTTTTAGTTTATCCATGCCCTTAAATTCCATTTCCTTTCCCACACGAGTCGTAGCATCTTCTGGTTTGATTCTCATTTCATATGCTACCATGCTTCTTAGAAGGTCATCTAGATAAAGATTTGAAATATCTCTTTCCTCAAGTGCTGATACCTTTTCATTATACAGGGGTGGAAGTCTTCTCAGTATTTTCTTTACAATGTCAACGTCTTCGATATCTTCCCCTAGGCCCCGAATTTCTCCAACTAATTCAGTGATTTGATTAAAGAAGGAGTCAGTATTCTCATCAGGATGCATCTTCAAATCATCAAACCTATTGTGCACCACTTGTAGTTTACCTCCTTCACATTTCTATATCCTTCATAAATATTCTTTATCTTATTGAACATGGATTTTTTTGAGGTTCAATTCATCCCCTTCAGGTAGATATGATCAGAAAGAGCTGCGATGAGTGCATTTTGTGCTTTAGCAATGACATAAAGAATTTTCCTGTCTATGTTGGTCATAGCCAGGCCTGTTGGATTAGTGACTTGTATTCCTTGCACAGTAGAAAATAGAACCTCTATTCCAAGAGATATTAGATGATATCTCATTCTGTTCTTATAGATCTAGAAATTACTTCCATAGAAGTGAGGTACTCCCATGACATTGAAAACATTCTCCATGACGACAAAAGACAGATTCAACACCAACAACCTTTATGCTCTGTTACCACTTGAAGGTCCCTGGGACACCCTGAGAGGGGAGGGGTGAATCAGGGTGTTAACATTTTCTTTTAAAGTGATGGATCTTGTTCCCACATTGGTAGGAACTTGTTGAACCTGTATGACAAATATGATCATAAATCAAACATTCACATGCATAGAGAAGAAACAACACTTTTTACTGGGTTCACCACAAAGGGATACGTCCAATGAGCACATGTCGATAGGTTGTCGGTCGTACCAAATTCCACTAAGCTTCACTAGATGTGGATTACAATGGTTCGGGAACAATCACTATGTCCCAGGCTCACTACATTTACAAAGGTTCAGGGATAGCTCACTACTTCCCTTGGGTCACTCCCGTTGACTCCCCCTAGATCACTTCCCTTGGTGAAGTCACACTCAATTTATAGACGTGAAGGTCTCTTCATAATTGCAAAAGAATGCATCCCTTGTTGAATGTAGATTCTCTATTGAATTCCAACTTTCAATTGTATTCTAATCCCACTTTTCACCGATGGCATCGGGCAATCTTCAGATTTTTTTGCAGCACCAAAAGGTCCGGCGTACAACTACCTCACCTGACGCGCTTCTCCAAGACCGGCACACAAGTTTCAATAATGGTGCCCAAGTCACTTGCGCGGTACAAAATCGGCATGCAGGTGACACCAACACACTTTCCCGAAACATCCTCCTTTAACTCCAAACTTGCACGACTCTACACCTTTAACTCCCAAACATCCTTGGTCGGGCAGCCAACAATCGGCGTGCCGCCTCTAGATGCGCGGCCCAACAACCACTTGCACGACTCATCCACTTGTGAAACGAGAGATCCAAAAATCACTATTCCATAAACTTCATTACAAATGAGGGGGGGGGGGGTGTTCCACTATTTATAGGAAAACTTGACCCCATGTGCAGTGGCACACAAGTATCCTCTCAGTGCTCAAGATCCGCCATACATGTCATCTCCCCAAGCCTCTGTCACGCAAATCACTTGCGCGACCCGACCAATACTTGCGCGAGCTACATTCATTTGCCATATTTTGATGTTCTGATCATGAATAACAACCATCACGCAAGTTTCCAAACCTCCTAGGCATCGGCGCTCATGTCTCTTCACGGCGTGCATGTTTACTTAGTGGTTTCTTCTTGTTGTGTTCTTCTCTGTGTGTATGTACAAGTTTCAAATAAATTCCTTCCCATTTTAGGGATTATGCATTTTGGTTCTAGTATCCATCCCTTGGCCTATGGAATGCGGGCTTGGGGTAGTCACGACATGGCCCCGGGGGGACGGGTCAAGAAAATAATTGATGAAATTTGGATATTGTATTGACTATATGAAAAACAATCTTATGGCTGGGAATCCCTGTAACCTAATAACCGTCCCATCCTAGTTGTGGTGCCATATACATAGTGAGCCATCCCTAATATTTAGCAGGTGAGGGTTTCAAGGGCTGTGACATGGGGAAAGATCATAGGAAATAATAGACATTCATGACATTCCCCAAGGTCCAAATTACCTTTGCAATTGAACTAGAGGGTATGGCACACATGGATCTCCTAGGCCATTTTTTAATGCATTCTGGTGAGGGTGTCAGCAAGTCTACACACATTTATTACTCTTTCATGAATTGGTTACACGAGCTTACACTAGGAACCCCAATTACATTTACCTTTAGGAAGGTAATCCCATATGAATTAAGTAAGTATACTATAAATGATGTGGATGAAAGCCTTCAAAACTTTTATGGAAGATAGTTCATGAACTGGATAGGCTAAGAGCACATTGTTCACCAATACAATCTGAACCCAAATGATAGGAATATGTTTTCCAATGAAGAACATGTTATATAATTTT
Source organism: Viscum album (assembly GCA_963277665.1). Lineage (NCBI taxonomy): Eukaryota > Viridiplantae > Streptophyta > Magnoliopsida > Santalales > Viscaceae > Viscum > Viscum album. Next base: position 1,763,088,743 of record OY728121.1, on the reverse strand, counting down.
GTGGATAATGTGATCACCAATAGACACTAAAATAATTCCAAAGGAGATAGTGTTAGAAAGGTATTCCATTATAAAGTACACTATTTAAATATTTATATGGTGAAATAAGTAGGAGGCCCCACTGGAAGAGAATCTACAAGAAATAAAAAGGTTTTTCTTTGTTATGTTTATATCTTGTCCACTCCAATGTTATTATTCATCTAAACATTGATCAAGCGACAAACCAACATCACATTATCATTAATGAATAATAAGGTTTAATATTCATACATGAGGTTGTAAATGGGGGATGGTTCATCATTATTATATATGAAGGGATCACTCAACTATTCATGCTTCTGAGGATGTGGTGATATAGAATGTCTGGATTGAGGATGAAGAGTCTCAATGATAGTGGATCACCTTTATTGAGCACACAGGTCACATTAAAGATTCCATGGGACTTCCCTATGAATATTACAACATTCAAATAGGAACAAAAACATGTAAAGATGAGGGCCATGGGCTATGGGGAAGCCCATTCCTATGAGCAACATATTTATGAATCTTTATTAAATCATCTCATATGCCTTGTTCATATTCAGTTTAGTATCAATATTTGAGACAAAAGTAATGTATTTAATATCCCTTGTCATTTCATGGGAAAATTTAATGGATACTTGAATATAATCACCCTTCAAAAAATGATGTTAAACAATGAATACCCACTGCGGGAGGTGCACATCAATTCTTGAATGGTTGATTATTTAGAAGAAACAATATGAGAAATATCCCCTACTTACCCTTCTGTAATGAATTATAGTGGGGGGTTTCTTGGAAATGGGAATAATGAACCGAGTAGTAGCACAATATAATATAGGAAGGCTACCCTCTATAGAAGACACAAATGGAATTAGATATGTCAAACATCACCACATCCCCCGAGTTTTTGTAAAATATACTAAGAAAACCATCAATGACATGGTGGAATGCCATCTTTAAAATTCTTGATTACCTCTAGTATTTCTTCCTCCTTAGGAATTTCTCACAGTATGTTATTGTAATGATGGGAAACTTGGATTTAGATTGTATCCAAGAACCCCACCTCCCCACCCATGTAACCACTATTCATGCTTGGGTTAGGACCAACAAGCAGATCATTGATAAAGGATTACACCAGGCTCCCCACCAAATCCCTTTCTTCTAAGTATGATCCATCATCCAGATAAATGCTTTTTTTGGCTTTCCTCTTCCAGTATTTAATGCATGCATGAATGTAGGTGGTGTTTCTATCTCCCTCACAATGCCATCTGATCCTCACATTATCCCTAGAAAATTGTACCTTTTTTAGAGTCTTATCAGCTATAGTATGCTTATTATTATCCATGAATTCAAACATATGATTATTCCAGGCCTCCTCCATGATGGAATTGAGATGTTAAATATCCATTATTATTGATTAAATGCCCCCCCCACTATGAGGTATGTATTCAACCAACCATAAATCATGTTATTAAGGCTCTATAGTTTTTTGTGAATGGAATACCAATGAATCCTCTAGGTAGGATCATTCCATGAATACATGAATAGTTGAAGATATCTAGAGGATGGTCCAGTTATGGAAGAATATGAAGGCACCATACACTACCTTACTCACCTAGGTGGGAACCAGAATTGGTAAGGGATCTGAGATCCATTGCTCTAGATGTCTAACCTTGATGTTTGAGAATATGGAAATGGCATGAATGTTTCCAAGGCATCGATCCAGTAGGCTCCAAAAGCGCTAGTCCAAAGGATGATTGTATCACCATGTAAAATAGTCTCCTGAGTACCCAAGGTCAATGAGGCCATTATCTCCCCTGAATTGGACAATGTTCATGATTTACCTCAGAGGAAAATGTCCCATACCTATCAACTCCTCTGAGTTGGTGATGACATTAAATTATCCCCCAATGAGCCAAGGTAAATTATGCGTTCATAATAAATGATATCATTCTACCAAAATACCCTACATTGGCAAAAAAATTACCATAGATGAAAAACACCGCGAATTAAATTCTATCATGAGTAACCATAATAAACATAAGCTGATCTCTATAATAATTAAAATCTACATAAAATCTATTATGTCAGAAAATCCAAATGTGATTGTTGGAGTGATCTACATGTAGGGATCCATGTAAACTGATTCTGTGAGTAACCTCACTCACCTTTGAAATGATATTCTTATTCTCATTGATAATAATATAATATGTCTAAAATTTTCAAATAATAGAGTCTATGAAATAGTGTTTACCCTGGCTCTAAGTCCACAATATTTCCAGAAGAGTATGGGAAGAAATAACCCTTAAGTACCATGGAATTTTCTATAGGACACTTAGAATTCTTCAGGAGTGATGGTGAGAACTCCATTTTCATCTTTTTATATGATATCATGAATATTATTTTATTGCGGGTTGAATTTTAGTTTGTTTTGCGTCGATAAAGGATGTGACATATTCTTTGGGTAACTCCTCCTTTGACAAAAAATGCTTTCGTGATAGATTTTAGGCTTAAATTGAGGTGTATAGGATGAATTTTTTTTATATTTCAATAATATTATAGACAATTTTTTGAGATAAAAAGGGTTTGAAAGTTGTGAATAATTAGGATATGTGAGATCATTTTTATAGTGGATAAGAAGTGGAATTCTTGAAAAAAAATATTTAATGGAATTCGAACCACAATTTTGCTATGATGAACAGATCAAAAAATAAAAAAAATTAGATAAAATTTTAGATATTGTGTAAATATTCCCATCCAATTGATTTCAAACAAGTTTCTAGGTAATTTTGTACCTTAATTGTGAGTTTTACTCACTTAATAAGTTATTTGTCCACTTTATAATTGTAATTAATTTTAATTACATTCAATAATATTTTTTTTCAAAAACTAAGTTTACTATTTGAGAAATTATATATAATTATATTTAAAAATATGGAATCCTTTTTCCACATTAAAATTAAATCATAGAAAAAAATTAATTCATATCTAATCATGCGTATGGGACAACAAAGCTGGTTTTTAAAGTAAAAATGTTCAAAATTTGAAATGTTTTTATAACCAAATTCAAAGTGAAATTGTTTGAAATGTCATAAAATAGAATAATTTATTTTTTATAAATATATATTAACATTCAATACAATATATAACAAAATATAACCCTATAAATTCATTAGCCATAAAATGAGTTTTTAATTAATTCCATAGTATTTACTATTCATAAAAAAAGAAAACATTATAGAAATATACATACATTTCACCCTAATATATTTATTATATTCCAATTTAAAAATTTAATTTAATTTTTTCAAATAAAAATTATAAACTTATCAAAATTATTATTTAAGATGGGTGGTCTATTAAAATGTTATAAAATTGACTTTTAGAAAAATACATCATTTTAGTCATTGAATTTGATTTATTCTTATCTTATACATACCATATATATTGGACGATTATCAAATATATTGATTGAATATATATTATATTAATAAAAAAATAAAATAAAAATTGGTTTATTTATTTTGTTAGGATAATTTTTCTTTGTCTATAGGAAAATATTTTTCTTAGAATAATAATTTCATTATTTAAAAATAGTTATAATATACACTTATAGTAACTAATAAAAAAATTATTTCAACAGAGATATTTAAATAATATTTATTATAATTTATTATTATATTCATAACATCCATTACAATGTATAATTGGTAAAAATAATAAGACATTAGTAATGATATTGAAAATATATCATAATTTAATAAAACACGGCCTTTTATGTAATGTAAGCTATCGACGGGACGCAGTATTTTGTATAATACATGCCAAAATAGTGTATGATGCACTTAAATCAAATATATGAGTTTATAGTAGTGAATGAATGAATTAATGTTGTGTATAAAACCACCCACATTTCAAGCTTTCATATATAAAAAGCAATATTCATTAATGTGTGAAATGAAAAATATCAAAATCATAAATTAATAAAAAAATAAAAAATAATAATTCATAAAATCATGGGGTGTTACATTCTACCACAATAAAATGGGTTTTTCCATCTAAATTTATTTGGGTTATTAAATTTTTTGATACATGAATGTCCCTTTCATAGAAACCCACATCCTAAAAGGAATACTAAATTATCATTTAAAAAGGAATGATTGAAACTTGAAGATTACCCAATGTATCACATAACTATATTATCACATAATAGAAAATATTTGGAAAAAAGGAATATTTTACATTGAATAAAATCATAAATAATCATATTTATTGAAAAATTTCACTCATCATAATAAATGTTGGTGATCCAAATAACAATAACAATGAAAAAACGATAAATTTAAGAACTATGAAAGAGGACATTAGTATCAGAAAAAATTATTACAAATGGATAAAATTTTATTTCAAGACAATTTTTCAAATGTTGAATAATTTTTTCCACAATAAGATACTTTAATGGATTTTCCCCCTTTATACATAAAATATCACCCATTTTTCATGTCCTATCAAATTTCAACTTCACCTATTTTTTTTAAATTGATGGTGAAATATTAATTCTTGAAGAACTAATAGATCATGATATCTATGGAAATTGATCCAATCTTCCTTCAGTTTCCATTATCATAACATGGTTAGAATAATATATCAATTATTTCTAAATCATTATGTAGTGTGAAAATTATTGAATCTCACAAAACACATACTTTCTTTAGCTTAAACATCCCATAAATGATTAACCTTATAATAATTCTCAAATATTAAAATATAAAATGTTAAAAAGGATGTCTCGAAATCAGTTTAATATTTAATCTCGTATATTCCACAATGTATTTATTTGTTGTCACATTCTAGACATGTGAATAACATCATCATATATTATCATGAGAAATAGTAATAACCTCAATTACCCTAAATCCATTTGAATAAATTCACGATTCTTTATTCTAATGATTACTAGATATATTACATATATAAAATAGGTTTTAAAATTCATCATTGATGATATGGAAAAATTTTCCAACGAATCAACAATCAGTTTTATAGTAATCATAACTGTCCAATTTACATTATTCATATCAATAATCCTCTTTTCCAAGGTAAACCAAACTTTCTCAACATCTTAAACACATTAAGTTCCACCTTAACTTATTTTCAAGTATCTCCTTTCCATTAAATCACTATTCTAAGAATTCATCACCAATAATAATATACCTTTATTTCTCTATTTAAAAAAACATATATTGAGAATTATTATATATTTCAAGATTTATATAACATAATCATGGAATTACAAATCATTTACAATTCAATCATCTATATTGATTCTTAATCCATCACTTAGGTTTTGAAATATTATTCTATAATACACGGTGTCCTTGAATGTGATAGATGAATCATAACATATGTTTCTTCAACATAAATGTAAATATTTTTTTATGTTTAATGAATCAAGTATTTTTATAACATTCCATACCATTTAAATTTTGATTGTAATTCATTTATTTTAAATAGTATAACCAGTAATTACAATTTATTCTTGGTTCTCTTCAAGGTATCTCTACAGAGGACATTGATTTGTATAATTACAAAACATTACACATCTTAAACATTCAATTTTAACCCAATTTCATCACATTATTTCTATTAACTCAAAATATAATGCATAATGTGAATGAAGATATCATCGAAGGAACAACATAATCATGAAAAAATTAATTACTGGATTTCTAAATAATGATCCTACATATTCAATATATGACATGATTGTTTAATGCTATTTTAATTATTTCCCTATATTTAAATCCTTCAAGATGGTTTGTAATGTGTTCTTGTATTCCCCGATCATATCCCTCTAAAGTGTCAAACTAGGTGTGCAGCAAGGCTAGTTTTCCTAAACCAGTTCTAGATCGAGTCTAGATCAATAAGGTTTTTTCATGGTTTTTACCCATATGTACATATGTTCATGACATAAATCCATATGTAGTATCTACACATGTATTTAATTCTATAAAACCACTCAATGTATCTATTCATAATTTTTTAGGACATTTTCATATACATAATATTATCCTTTGACTTATCCTTTGATATGTCCCTATACATATCCTTATAAAGACTTCTAGGGATCTCACTAACGTTTTATCACCCTTGTTTCGAATGTTTGATGAATCCTTTACTTAAATAACATATATAGATACCAAGGATTACCATAAATGGATATTATATAAATTATAATTAAATTTCAACACATTTCAAAAGATCATTCCTGAGGAAAGTAATAGTTTAGTGTATTTCAATATATGTAACACATTCGTCTCATTTGGTGAAATATATTCAATATCTCCCTAAAAGACCATCCAATTTAGTTTAATAAATTAAATACATTATTTATAACATAGGGAAGGTAATCAAATGAAATAGGTGAACTCAACTACTAAATCAGGGTAAAAAGGAATTATGTAACAAAATAATGAACATAAGGGTATGAGAACATGAGAGTGAAATTTGAAGATCATACCCATCATATAAGGAATATGAGAAATGATATAATATATAAATATTATCCCTTCCTGAGATAGGAATCATAGGGTAATAATGAATATGAACCATATTACCATATCAAAGGAATAAGGCATATAATTTTAGGAAAACACATTAATATTTAATATTTTTCCATATAAGTGTTAGGTCATAACCAAAAAAAATAATAGGGAACTTTACGGGGAATACACCCACTATGAGGGACACACCAGAATTTGGAGTTGTACTTCATTACTTATAATAGACCAGGATTCCCTAGATAACCATAGTGGAATGGGTTTTCCCGTCTTAGTTGATTAGTACACACCTGTTCCATATTTTGGATTAGTATTCATCTGTATCCCATTTGGGATAAACCCCGCCAACTTCTTTTACCTAATTACCTCGCGAGATATAATTTTTTACACAATGCATTGAATGGAGATTTAGGTCTGTCACATTATATAAAAAATCATAAATACATCTTCCACGTGATAATAAAACTTCTATCATATCATTAACCATAAAACTAAATGGGTTTCAAAATCATTTTATCAATTAAAAACCCATGTAAAGAAATGGGTTTCAAAAGAATATAACTTATGCAAGAAAAAATAGATTCCTAAAAATCATTCCATCCAAACATAAACCATTAAAGAAAATATTTTAATGATATTAATGGATCATATCCCTAGAAAATCACAACTATATCAATTTATTTCATCTTATATAGAGATATATTTTGAAGGATGTAATTAAACAACCCTTAAAAATGATCCTTTTATTTACATTCCTTTTTAGAACCCCATTTAAAAATGATATTCTATTAAGGAATTCATTGTAATTTCATTTAATGCCTTTCTTTATGAAACTACATTTCCCACTATAAAAAACAATTCTTAAATCTTAATGAATTTTTGATATCATTTTTGTTTTAAAATATCCTTGATTGCTTATAAATTAGTCGTGAAAATATTTTAGAAACCCAGTTCATTTTAAACACCATGAAAAAAACAAAAATAAATATTGAAAACATTATGAAAAACCCTTTATAGAAAATATATTTTAATAACTATAAGTAAATATTAAAATAAATTAAATAATTTTCATTGAAAATAACTTTATAAATATATATAAAAAATTCTTTAAAATACATTTGTAACACGTTTTAAACAGAAGTCATTTTTGTATTCTTTTTTTGAAATAAAATTTAAATTAAAAAATTTGAAAAATAATATGATAAAAATTCATTAAAAATTTCATATATACTATAATTTTTTTGTTATAAGGCATGGAGGACATTACTATGGGTATGTCCATACATGCTGAAAATTACCATTGCACCATAAATGTTATGACAGGTGGATTTATCGGAAAATATTAAGAAGATTCCTTTAAAAAAAATTAATAGTAAAACAATGCGGTAAAAGTTTATTTAAAGAAATGGATTATATTATAACACTGTTGAATTCATTTTTTGAAAAATCGGTTTTTAATGAACATAGATTTCTTTCCAAAAGGAGATATATAATTGTATTTTCATTAAAATGAATCTTCATCATATTAAGTAATAATGAGGGTAAAAATGGTTCAAATAGATGTTAATATCATTGATTAATAGATGATAATTTAATTAAAAGTTTTAATTTAGATATGAATCATATTATTTCAAGAATGGATGCATAATCACTAACATTCACGATAAACTAGGAGACTGTATCCATAAAATGTTACTACATTGGTAACATTTAATCATAATCCATAAAAATGAAAAAAAAATTAAACATAATATATAATTAAAATAATAATATTCAGGATATAATGTGTTTGTGGGATGTATATACACCATATATAAAAATATAGGACCATCACATGGCATGCATCACATAGAAGGAAAATTGGGACAGAATTACATTACCATCATGGTAACATTTTAACCACAGACCCCAGAAATAAATATCATCAAATGGATATGTAAATAGACATAAATATTTTTAAATGAATCATATCATATATTCATAATTACCATATACACTCCCCATGAGAAATGAATTGTGAATATGTCTTGTATCTCAAAAAATTAACGTTGAGATGGAATTTCATTACCTTAAGTATTGAAATTCATCCTACGCATTAAAAAACTTGTTTAAAAAATATAATTTTATTATAAATACACAATATAGCTATTTTATTTTATATATTTCTATAAATTAATTCTATTTGTCTTTATATTACCCATTTATTAAAAACTCATTCTTAATGTTACATTTCGAGTAATATCCCTATTGTTTTCATATATGTTTTGTCTTTTTGTTCTTGATTATATTAATTTGATCGTGATTTACTTATTTAAATAATTTATATCATGATATAGGTATCATAAATAATTATTATATATGTATTTTTAATAATCTGTGAAATATATAAATAAGAAATAGAAGGCACCATTCATGCAGACGGTAGGTTAAAGGAATGAAGAAACGATGATTCCTTTAAATTATCAATATCAAATAATTTATGTAAATAAAATATTTGTATATATCAATATATAATAATTATATTAGAATTATTATATCATATATATCATATAATTTTACTAAAGTGATCCTTAATACATTCCATGTAAATTGGGAATGAATCATATCGCTCATAGGACTTGGTAGTAAAAATTTCCACAAACGAAGTTACTGTATTAACACAAAGTAGAAATCAAGAAGTTATTTTTTTCTATTATAAATAAATAATACTAAATAAATAAATAAAATAATAAATAAATTTCTTTTTCCAATCATAATTACCAACCTTGAGAGGTGGTAAACAAAAAATGAACAACATCGTTTTATGAGGCGGTAGTTCATTATACACAAGAATGGTAATTTATATACCTATCAGATAGAATTAAATGAATATTTATATATTAAACATATTACAAAAACATCTAAGTATATTTATAATAATTATTTTATTATATTAAAAAGGAATAAAAATTGTTTAGGTTGGGGAAAATGAAAATAAAACAAAGGATTATGAGGAAGGATGTTACCGCTTCTTGTCCAAAGTCCTATTTGTTTTTCCCAACAAATTTCATTGGTGGGATATTGTCACAAATAGTTAATTATAGGTTGAATGTATTTATTTTGGGAGATTATTTTAGATGATTTTTTGAGATATAAATATCTTAAGAGTGTTGAATAAGTGTGAGGGTTGAGATCCATTTTATTGACGGGGAGGAGTGGAATTATTATAATTTTTTGAAAAGAGAATTCCAGAAAAATTTATTCCTTGGAATGTTGATCCATTAATTAACCAATTTTTTTCAATGTGATGATAAGGGAAAATTATAGACATTAAATGGATTTTAGACAAGTTCATATTTCATTTTTCCCTTATAAGAAATGTTTAGTCCATTCATAAGATAATATCACTCTTAATCATTATAATTAATATTAATTACATTAAAAAATATTTTTTTTCACATTATAATTTTAAATTATTTTATATTTTATATTATTATAGTTAAAAATTTATAATCTGTAATTTCCAAATTGAAGTCACATAATTTTTATAAATTAATACATATTTAATATCATTGACATGATGACAAAGTAGGGTATTGATGATAAAATTGTAAAGAGCATGGTAGGTTTTTATATCAATTATCAAGGTGAATCTTAATATAATGACCTAAATTTAAATAATTTATTTGAAATTAATATAATTTATCTTTTAAAAATTGTAAAACATGTTTTATCCTAATAAATAAATTAGTTGATAATGATTTTTTGTATTAAATTTCAGTATTATTTACTATTGATGTAAAAAACATCATATAAATGTAAAAAATTTAATCATATTCTAATTGTAAGGTCCCAATTTAAAAAAATGCTTATTTTGAAAAATTAAATTTATAAATGTTTCGGAATTATATGTAAAAGGGTTCTCCATTAAAATGTTATTTCATTACCTTTTACAAGATTAAAACATTTTTCACCTAAAATTTCTTTTATTTTTGTCTAATACCCATCAAAAATATTTTATGCGTATGAAATTTTTTTATTAAATATATATTATAAATTTTCTATTTAAATCACTAATTAAAATTTGTTTGTTTAATTTATTCATATAAAATATTATTTGTATATAGAAAAATTAATTACTTATAAAAGTAATATATTTATTTTAAAAAAGTTCTTAAATTTACTCCTAGTTTTTGATAAATAAAAAATCATTTTATGTACTTGTGTAAATCATATTTTTATAATTTAGTTAATTTTATACATAACATCCTTTTACATTTCCTAGATATAAATTTTATAAATAAGTTAACAATATAATTAATAGTATATGATTGTATAGTAAAACTCAGACTTTCATGCACCGAAATTTATTGATGGGACTCACTATTTTGTATAATAAATTCAAAAAAATTATTATATTTCTAAAAATATATAATATAATTGTTTCGTTTAGTACGTGATAGAAATTTTATTTCACATAAGTGAAGCCAAAAAATTTAATTTTGTATAAAAAATCTATATTTATTGTTGTGTGAAATAAAAAAATATCAAATGATTATATTAATTCAGAAAATATAATAAATAAAATAATTCACAAAATCTTGAGGACCTATAGAAATATTTTGAGGTACCCTAAAAATCATGTTATCCCACTCCAAAAAAACCCCTTAATCAGTGAGTATACCTTTTTATATCTTTCAACATAGGGAATGGAAAGGCTTCACAGTGAGGAAGCGAGGTTTCTGGTCAGCTAAGATTGTGTAGCTGAATGTGAAATAGTGGGTGTTTACAATAATATAACATTGAATATTAGTTCATGTTCTATTTTTCATTGTTGTTTTTAATTGTAAGTATATATTTTATCTTCTATGAGTTGTTTTTTTGCCACTGTTCTTTTTCAATTATTCCATATATATATATATATGTTTTGATGTTGTATATTTTATCTTTATATGATCCAAGCTTCATCTTAAAGGTGGATTAAATAATTCAATATTGTTTCTATGTCCTTCATGGGTTCTTTTCACCAACCTATGTGGATTAGGAATTCCCATTGGGTATGTATCAAGTTGGTTCATGTACTAGTTTGGGAGTGTATTATGTTTAGTATGTTATAAACATTGAGGTTTTTATAGTCACTCGTGAATGTCACACTATTTCTAATCATATTCCATTAAACATAAGGGATATGTGAGAATATTTTAATTCTATATTGTATTTAAAGTTCAATTATATATTTATCTGTCAGAGGGACAACTATATGTCCATTTTTAATTCATTTCGACGTCTTATCTGATTGGGGTATGTAGTTTTTTGGAGTCAAAATCAAGGATGTGATTCCTTATTTAAAATGGTTGGATCATAAGAACCTTGGATTTTTTTTTTCATTTCAAAGCATAAATCACAAATATAAACCCCATAATTCATCCTCAACCATGACCCCACAATAATAATTTATTGAAACATCTATATATATTATTCCGATTTTCTAATATTCCATATAATAATTATTGAAATGTATTATTTGTTTAAAATGACTACTATCGGTTGTGAAACCCCACAAATATATTGTTCCATTATAAAAATTAGCTGGTAATTCATATGGTTTATATCTATTCAATTTTAGTATTGATCGATAATGAAAAATATACTTAGAATTAAATGGAGAACACTCCATCATATCATTAACCAATACAAATTTCATATTGCAACTTCTAACATTGTTTCTCCAAATATTGATCTAAATTAAATTAATATTTATTCAAAAAAATAATATCCATACTCTTGAAATGATTGGTGATGTTGATAATGTTATTATTTTCATAATCAATTTAATTTACCCTAATCAGAAATAATTATTGTGATTTATTTTTCTATACTACAAAGATATAATCTCCCATAATCAATAGGGGTTGTTAATAACTTTTGGAATTATTACTTAATAATTCAATAAAAATTACATTATATCATTTTAATTATCACCCAAAACTATATTTCTAGTACTTTTAACAAATATAGAATAGTTAGGAGTTTAAATTTAATTTGAAAAATATTCAATCAAATTCTGAACAATAGAGTAACCCCCTTTATAAGTGTTATTCAATTAAATCTCATATATGTATTTTATAATAATAATATTGTCATTGATATCATTATTTAGGTATATAAAATTTATATAAGTTCTCAAATTTATTTATGTGGTGAAAACGTGATAATAAAATTTGCATATGCAATTCCATTGAATCGATCTTCTTAGAATCCAACTTATACCAATATTTTTTTTGTTTAGACATTAATACATTCCCAATTGTTAACATAATATTTTTAAGTCATACCATTTGGTATCCGATATTTTTTACTTAATTTTACATTAAAATGTTTAATAGTGTTGAGAAATATAACCCCTTCAACATATATGATTTATCCAATGACATCATATGTTGAAGTATTGTGGTATCTTAAAAGCTGGAGTCCATTCCCATATTCATTGCCTCATCACCACACCACTACAACAAATAACACATATATTTATGATATTTCAATTTAAATAATATTTCGCAGTATATCCCAAAATATCCTTATGAATGTTGTTAATTCTCCAAAAGTCTATATAATTTTAGACTATAATTATAATAGAATAAAAATATTTTTTAAAAAATATATGCTCTCAAAAAAATCTAAAAAATATATTATGAGAAAAAACCACCCCACCACTGTAATATGTTACCCACTCATTAATGGGAATAATTAAATTTATCATTTTAGTATATTTATATCCAAATTTAATAAAATTAAATAAAATTTTAAATGTAATTTATTCTTAATGGGTTGAGTGTTTTAACATATTAGGCTTCTAAATTCCTACTTTTTATTATTTTTCTTGCCTTTTTTCCAATTACATAGAATGTTACAAAGTATAATGAATTTAAAATTTTAGTATTCCATTGGAGAGAAAATAAATTTTATAAAAAAAATCAGTCAATTTCCATGAGGTTGAAATATTTTTATACATGGGACATTAGACTAGGCATAAAGAGGAAGCAAACATTTGGATATCATTATGTATTATTCTTTGCAGTGGACTCAATAGTGACATTGATCATAGTGTTTTTTATGGATTACATTTATAATGAAACTATATAATTTGTACGACCCTATCCATTTTTATTAAAACTCAATTAAAATTATTTGGAGTAGATGTGTTTTCCTTGATTTAATTCATAAAAAACTGATTTTCCATTAATAATTTAATACAAGTGTTAAAATCCAAAAATGAATGTCAATATATTCGAATATATAATTGAATATTTTTGGAGTTCTACACTAAGTTATGTCTGAGATTATGAGGCCAGAAAAGTCTTAGTGAATACTGATTTAAAAAATTATTAAATATAATATATTAATCCCACAATTTTTATTCAAAATAAATGAATAAATCAAAAAAGATGCGTCGTATTGGAAAAATAAGACCACTATTGTGTACGAAATATGTTTTTTTACCCTATGAAATATATAAAATTTTTAATTGTTGGATGTTTGAATTCTTCAATTGTGAAAAGAACATTTTTATTTTTCAACAATTATTTATTCTGTTTTTAGTATTAATTAATTAATATCTCTCAAATGGAAAATTGTATAAGAAATCTACAACCACCGTTGGTTTTGGAATGGGTTGTTTACAATGGTGAGGATATAACATTTATGCACCAAGGGATTTTATTGTTATTTTAATTTTTTAGTTTAGTGATTAATTTTATTAGTATAATAATTAACCAAAAATTAATGAAATTAATTTAATAAGTGTATAATAGTTAATAAAAATTATATTATTAATAATAAGTTTACTATTAATAATAAAAAATATTATTAATAATAAGAGTGTTATTTTTTGGACTAACCAAATTAATGGAAAACTACTTGTGTAATTAAATATATTTTCACTAAAATGATAAATGTTGTTTCACTAGATGTAAATAGTTGTAATTTATCAATGTAATAATGGTGAAATTATTAGTCAATACTAAATGATTTAAAATGTATAGTTAATATTAAGTTATTAACTATTGTCGACATTTAATGAATGTTGTTGTCGAAAAATTTAACGGCGAAAGATAGTTTATAACAATAGTATTTATTTTAATTAATATTATTATTATTGAATTGGGAATATAATTATTGTCAAAACACTATTTCAGCAATAAATATTTTGTATGGGGTCAGACTGGAACACCGTTCGCGGCGGAGTGACCCTAAAATTTAATCAGTCATTTTAAGACCAATACTGTGTATTTAATATATGATCATAGTACATGTCAATGAAACACCCAATAAGACAAACTGTTGATGCATGAAATTAATACAAGAGTTTAATAGATAAGTTATTAGATTAATTAATGTAACTAAATTAATTTTTCATTAAAGAGTTGTGAAAATATTTTAATAGATAAAATTTACAAAATTTACACTTGGTGAAATGGGAATTGTTATCAAGCAATCCTAATGCTCTGCATATTAAAAATGCATCTCCAACATTTCCTAAACCTCCATAATGACCTCACCTCTACTACAGGGCTTTGGAACCCTCTCTTATTCACAATAGCGCCTCCATGGACCACTTCCATGGACTGAAATTTATCGGTTGACCTCTGTCGTGGACCATATATCTTTCGCACAACAACATGTTCAATCAAATCCCCTCTACGTACCTCCTAGGATTCAAATATACATCAAATTATTCATTGAATTCATAATTAAACTACTTCAAATTGGGGTTTTCTGTTTCCAATCATTTACTAACACCATTCATGAGGTGGGTGGTCTAAATTCAAATCCTCTAGTCTTGATTCATTTATTGGTATACGATTGTATAAATTTTATGTTGTAATTAACAATTTTGTTTTTCTATATTCAATTAATTAATTGGGTAAATTAATTAATCTAGGGGGGTTGGGAAATTTTAAATTGAAATTTATTGTTTAAATAATTAATTAATAAATTAGTTTGACGGATTTTGTGATGGTGGAATTTATTAATTAATTTCAAAATTATTAAACTGTCATATTGTGATTGATTAGTTTTGATGGTTAAAATAAATTATTATTGAATTAATTTATAGGATTTTGTAATGATATATTAATTTATTTAATTTTGGAATTAAAAAATTGAAGTGGTGGATTGATTAACTGATAAATTCATTAATGTGAGAAATGGGTTTATTTAAATTGTTGAATTAAATAACTAGATTTATTAATCGATAAATTAATTAATAAAAGAAATTTTATTATTTATATAATTAATTAAATAATTAGATTAATTAATTTAATAATTAATTAATGAATAAATGTGATTATTTAATTGGTTGAATTAAATAATGGGATCAATAAATTGACTAATTAATTGATAGAAAAATGTGATTATTTAATTACTAAATTAAATAATTGAATTAATTAATTGATGAATTAATTACTTGAAGTTAAAAAATTATTTAATTATTGAACTAAATAATGGAATTGAAGAAAATAGTTAATTGGTGGATCAATTAAATGGTGGTTGAATGTGAATTAATTAATATGAGATGTCAAAGACAAATAATTAGTGAATTGATATATGTGATTGAGTTAGAATAATCACCTAATGTGAACAAAATGAATTAATTAGTAGGTAAATTAATTAATGGATGTAAAGTTATGATTTTTGAGTTAGATGTATTAATTGGATAATTAGCTACTAGGGATTATTGTGTTGACCAATTTGATTGAATTAGGTTAATTAATGGGAAAATTAATTATTGGGGACTGTTGTGTTATAATAATGGGATGAGTTAGATTAATTAATTTAATAAATAATCAATGAATATTATTATGATGAAGAAATTGAATTTGTTAAATAAATTAATTTGGGAATTAATTAAGGAGAATTCATATGAGGGTGAAATTGAATAAATTATATTATTTAATTGATAATTTAATTGATGTGGATAATTGAGGTATTGAATTGATAAGGATGAATAATTAATTACTGAATTTATTATGAGTCCAAGAGTTTCTAAGATGAGTAACTTGTTGTTGAATTATTTATTTGATATTTAAATTGATGATTTCATATAATTAAACGTACAAATAAATATAATATATTGATATTTTGAACGAGTTAATTAGTTATAGAATTAATTATGAGATTTTGAGTTATGGATGCGGATGAATTAACTGTTAAAATTAATTTATATTATGGTATTATTATCAAATTGTTGAAATACTAAATGTGACACTGTGATTAATTAAATGTTAAAATAATTAGTGGGAATATGTGATTTATTTATTATATAATTAATTAACATAATGATGTTATTATTTAATTATTGAATTAATTAATGTGGTGATATTATTAATTAAATGTTGAATTTATTAATGGGACTCTGTGATTAATTAATTGTTTAATTAATTAATGTGATGTATTGATTAATTAATTCATTAATTAATTAATGTGATGTTGTGATACATGTGACATGTAAAAGTTTTATAAAATATTAGTGTTTATTAATATTGAATAATGTGATGTATGTGATATATGTTCCTTACTAGGAAACTGGCTGTGAGACAATGACTGATGCTCCAAATACTTATGGGGTGATAAAAATGGAGTTCTACACCCATTAGGTATAAATATGATTTTTATGGGACATATACTGATACTCCAAATACCCAGGGGATTTGCGAGGTGGATTGATGCTCCAAATACTCACGAGGGTGTTCGACATGGCGTTAATCAACCATTAATTGACAATGGATTATGGTACCAATTAGCGATGATATTAATTTAATTGAAATGGACAATGAAATCCCATTTGTTTAAATGAAATGTGAATTGATAATGTAAAATTTTTCAGACTTCGGTATGGACCGAAGCTGGTATTGAGATTCGGTTGTCCATGGGAACCTGGAGGCTTATGTGGTTAAAAAAAGATAACTGAATAAATGTGAATTATTTACTATATTACATATTTTAATTCGTTATACAATTATATACACAATTATATACTAGATTTTATTTTAGATTTCATTTGTGGTGGCTAATAGAGCTGTACTCATACCATACTCAGGTTTCCTGATCGGTACCTGAGTAGAATTTGTTTTCTGGATTGGTTAAGGGTAAAGAGCTTGAGTTAGATGGCTGAAATGGGATAGATCATGCTTAGGAGACCAGACATGGTTTGGGACCTTCTTGGGGGTCATTGGTGTCTTTTTTTTCATTTGACACTAAAGATATACATTATCAAGGCATGTTTTTCTGCTTTAGTTGTATATTTTAATTACTGCTTGATAATCTTCAGATATTGATATTGATTTAAATCATATATCCTTATGTTATTGTTTATTATATCTTCTAGTGTTTACTGTAATAAAAGAGGGTATATTCTCCCCATGGCTAACTTACTAGAACCTCGCTACTAGTCGGCAACCTCTGGCATATGGGGAGGCACGCCTGCGGTCATGTGCCCAACAAGCTCGAGGAACCATTTTGTGTCACCCTCGTTGGGACATTACAAAGTGGTATTAAAGAGTTTTCTATTCATCATTTTGTTACTTGTTTTTTGAAATATATATCTGGGAATAGTTAAGGTCATGGCTTGGTTATGAGTTAGATCATGGGAGTAGCTACCCCATGTACGAGGGAGAACCCAAGTACCAAGGGTGGAAGTAATTGTTTTTTTTTGTTTTCTATTTTAGTGGAATATTTTATTACCTTGGGTAACACAAATGTTCTCTAATGAGTTTGTTGTTTTTTATGTTTTTTTATTGACTCATTTCCTTGTATGGGATTAGTGATTAGTTTGAATGCATCATTTTAGGCACTCAAGATTATTTTTTAAAGTGCATCATTGTAGGCATGCATGAGAAAATTGGATTTGGGTAGGTTGTTGAACATCATCTGTTTTCCCATGTCTTTGAAATTGAAATGAAATGTCCATATTGTGAAATTTATATATACTACATATTGATTTAATATGAGAATATATGAATATATAATGAGAAACATGAATAATAAGAATGAGCATAACATTGTAAATTGGACCTAGGTGTAGGGTGGTTATGGGCTGTTATAGTGCCTCGATTTTGACCATGTGGAATGAAAATGGTAGGAAAAACTTGTAATATGGGATTTTTGTGGCATTCATTGAATATTTATTATCATACTTCCAATTATTGATGATCATGTATTTTACCATGAAATCGCCCCATATACATTGAGAATGCTATGGATTTATAACAAACTAAATGAATGTGTTTTGGTTAGATATGGGGCACCATAGAGGTTATTATTACGAAGAAATATATAAGTAGAGATTGATAGTGTGAGTTACATCATCATAATTTTATAAATTCGGTTCTCAAGATTGACAGGAGTATGATAAAAAACTACGGTTGTTAAGATACACAACAAAAGGGGTTAGAGAATCCTCAAAGGTGGGAAGATTTTAAAATCCTAGTTTCTCTAAAAAGTTCTTGGGAGTACACATCATGGATGAAAAGTAATATGATGGGTAAATTATAAGAACCATACTTTTTATAGGTAAGAATATGATAATTTTTATTGGATGAGTTGGGTTGTATTTGTTATAATTCTCAAAAAATTATTTATCCATAAAATATTTATAAATGTGTTAAATTCCTTAAATTTTAGTTAACATATTCAGAAATTCAATTGAATATTTTTGGAGTTTTACATTGAGTTATATATGATATTCTGAGGCCCGAAAAGTCTTAGTGAAGACTGATTAACGAAATATATAAAATATAATATATTATTGCAACAGTTTTTATTCAAAATAATTGAATAAATCTAAAATGGTGCATTGTATAGGAAATCTAAGACCACCCTTTTGTCTGATACATGTTTTTTACCAGAGGATGGGTATAATATTTGTAAGCATTCGCTGTTTAGATTCCTTATTTGTGAAAATAACATTTTTATATTTAAATCATTAGTAATTCCGTATTTTAATATTAAATAATTAATATCTCTCAAAATGTGCATCATACGAGAAATCAGACACCACTGTTGTGCCCGAAATTGGGGGTTTATGCTAGTTAGGGTATATCATTTACGCGCAATGGGTGGTTGTTGTTTTTTTTAAATTTAATGAAATATTATTAATTTAATTAGTATTATAATTATTCAAAAATCAATGAAAATAAATAAATAATTGAAATATTATTGATAAATATATTATTATTAAGAATATGAGTACATTTAATAATAAAAAATAATATAATTAATAATAATTGTATTATAATTATTTTTTTCAAACAAAATGATTGAAAAAGTACATGTGTAATTAAATATTTTTTCACTAAAATGATTAATTATGTTTCACCACATGTGAATAAATATTATTCATAAATTTAATTGGGGTGAAATTATTGTTCAATACTAAATAAATGAAAATGTGGAGTAAATATTAAGCTTTTAACTATTTTCAAATATTAATTAATGTTGTTGGAAAAGATGTAAATGATGAAATATACTTTATAATAATAGTTATTATTATTATTATTATTATTATTATTATGTTTAAATTGAGAAAATAATTTTTGTCAAAACACTATTTCAATAATAACTGTTTCGTATGGTGTCAGAATGACACATCTTTAGTGACAACATGACTCTAAAATTTGGGTGGCCAATTTAAAACCAATATTGAATATTTAATTCATGATCATGGTATAGGTCAATGAAGCACCCAAATAGATGATATAAAGATGTATGAAAATAATAATAGAGTTTAACAAATAAGTGACGCAATTAAAAAATGTAACTAAATAAATTTTTCATTAAGGAGTTGTGAATTGATTTTATTAGAAAAATGTGACAACATTTACATGATGTGAAATGGTAATTTATTTTATGTTATACTAATGCTCGACATATTAACATAACATCTCTATCATTGTGTAAATCTATAGACATGCGTCACCTCCACTACATGGCATTAGAACCCACACTTCTTCCCCACAGAGCTTCCACAGACCACCTCCTTGGACTGAAAGTCACCAGAACACCTCAGTCTTGGACCAAATATCCTCAGCGCACAATTATCTTCGATTGAATACCCCCTGAAAACCTCCCAGGGACGATATCTAAATCATGTTCCTCACCGAATTCATAATTAATCCTCTTGAAATTGTGGTTTTCCGTTGGTGAGCATTCCTCATCACCATTCTCGAGGTAAGATGTCTAAAATCCAGTCCTATAGTCTTGATTTGTTTTTGCATATGCAATTTTAGAAATTCTATGTTATGACTAATAGTGGATATTTTCTTTATTTATATTATTAATTTAGTAAATAAATTATTTTTGAGGGATTTTGAAATTTTCAATAGAATTGGTTGGTTTATATAATTTATACATATATTATTTATGAGTATATTCTGATGATGTAATTGGTTAATTAATTTTGAAATTAATTAATTTCCATGATGTGATTGATTAATTTGGATTTTTTAAATAATTAATTAAGGAATTAATTATTAGAATTCTGTAAGGATGGATTTTCTTATTTAATTATTGATTTCGTTAATGGAACATGTGGATTAATTAACTGATATATTTATTAATGTGAGAAATTTGTTTGTGTAAATTCATTAATAAATAAAAAGATAAATTATTTGGTGAATAAATTAATAAATAATTTTGATATTTTAATTTCTGAATTAAATAATGAGATTCATTAATATAAAAAATATTTAATGATAAAATGTGATTATTTAACTGGTTTAATTAAATAACGGGATTAATTAATTGAAAAAAATTAATAGGAAATTTTAATTAATTATTTGCTGAATTAAATAATTGAATTAATTAATTGATGAATTATTTAATTGTACATACATAATTATTTAATTATTGAACTAAATATTTGAATTTAAGAAAAAAATTACTCTGTCAATTAAATAAAGGGTGGATGAATGTCAATTAATTACTTCTGATTTAATTAATTTTAGATGACATAGACATATAATTGTTGAATTAATTGAAGTGGTATAGGTAGATTAATTAATTAGGAATTAGATAATGGTAATAATTTAAATTAATTCATTGGTAAATTAATTAATATATGTGATGGTTTAACTTTTGAGTTTGATTAATTACTTTGAGAATTAATTAATGGGGATTTTTTGGATGACATAATTTATAGAGTTAGGTAACATATTTGGAAAAATAATTAATGGGGAGTGGTGTGTTATAATAATTTGATGATTCAAACAAACACTTTGAAGAAATAATTACTGGATATTATTATGGTGATTTAGGTGAATGTGTTAAATAAATTAAATTTGTGAATTAATTTATCCAAATTGCAATGAAGGTGAAATTTATTGATTTGGATTAGTTAATTTATAATTTACTAAATATGGATGGTTGAGATATTGAATTAATAAGGATGAATAATTAATGGTTGATTTAATTATGAGGAAATGAAAAAAAATTTCTGTGTAAATAATTTTTGAATTAATAATTTGTTATTGAAATTGATAATTCAAGAAAATTAATTGTATATTAAATTATAAGTTATTATTAATCTAAAAGAGATAAATAATTATAGATTTAATTATGAGATTTTGAGTTGTGAATATTTATTAATTAATTCTTAAAAATAAGTAATGTGATGGTATTATTTAATAATTGTTGAATTTATTAATGGGACAATGAGATTTATTAATTGTAAAATTTATCAGTGGGAATATGTGATTAATTTATTGTTGTATTAATTTATATCATTATGTAATTAATTAATTGTTTTATTTTTTAATGTTATGATATGATTAATTAATTATTTTATTAATTAATGGGACAATTTGGTTAATTAATTGTTAATTAATGAAGGTGATGTTGTGATTAATTAGTTTTATAATTAATTAATGTGATATTTAGTTACATGTGACATGTAAAATTGTTTTAATAGATTAATTTTTTTTAATCATTATTAATTTGAGGTATGTTTTATATGTTCCTTATTAAGATACGGATTATGGGATAGAGACATATGCTCCAAATACATTTGAGGTGATAAAAATATCATTCTACACCAATCATGCATAAAAATATATCTTTATAGGACATGGAATAATTCTTCACATACCCATGGGTTGTGAGATCGGGACTGATGCTCCAAATACCCATGATGGTCCTAGAAATGTCGTTCTACACCCATTAATTGGCAATATCATAGGTTTCCAATTAGTGGTGATATTAACAAAATTGAAATGGAAAATGAAAGCACATTTGTTTAAATGAAATTTTAATTGATAATGTAAAATGATTCAGACTCTCACATGCACTGAAATGAGTAATGGGATATTGGTGTCTTTGGGAACCCGAAGGTTTATACTGTTAAATAAGGTATAATTGAATAATTGAAATTTTCTTTCGTTATTACTTATTTTTAGTCATTATAGAACTGCATAAACTATTATTTACTAGATTGTTTAAGATGTTGTTGGTCATAGCCTACTATGTTTTACTCGTACCCTACTTAGTTTGCCTGATTTGTACCCGAGAAGACAGTTTGTATTCTAGTTAGGTTAAGGGAAGTGGCCCGGAGATAGATTGATGAATTAGGATGGAGTATAGAGAGGGGACTAGATATGTTTTGGTACCAACTTTGCTGTCATTGGTGTTTTTATTTTCTAGTTTTATTTTTAACACATGAGACATACATCAATATGACTTGTTTTTCAAATTCGGTTGGATATTTTATTTAATGCTTGAAAATATTATGATACTTGTATTTTTTTGTCTATATACATTATTCCTCTATTTTTTATTATTTTTGATAGTTTTTTCTCTGCTAAAAGACAATATAATCTCCTCATGACTGACTTACTATAACCTCATTAATAGTCCAAACCATTTAGAATATGGGGAGGTGCACCTGAGGTCATGTGACTGACAGGCTCAGGGCACCATAGCATGGAACCCTGGCAGTGATGTTAAAAAATGTAAATAAATGCATCCCCTTACTAGATTTAAATTTTCTATACACCGAATTCCATTAGTAATGATGATTTATCATATTATTCCTATTTTATGTTTTCTTTTATTTCATATTAGGTTATATAGCCATTGTTTCCAATTGATAACATTGCATAGTATTATAGTATCCCTCCTCATGTGTCAATAATATTTTAATGCTTTTATCGAAATATATTTCAATATATAATTCTCTTGTATATATATTATTAAATCATCTTTTTAGATGTATTTTTTCAAAGAAATATGGATTCCATGAAAAATTATATTTTCGAAAATTAATATTGTCTATAAATGTTGTAGTGACATTACTACTATTGTTAGTTTCATATTTATTTCATCCAGAAATAAATCTCTTGATAGATTCTGTTTCCAATAGTGGAATTTTTTAATGCTCTATAGTATACATATCATCTAAAATAACCCCATATTCCTTGTAATATTTCATTTCATGTGATTTTTTTTCAATATATTCAAAAATGCATATTAAGATCATTTTAATTGATCATTAATGGTAAATATAATCTTATTCCACAGTTTACATGCCAATAATTCTACTGGATCATGAATAAATTGATTTCATAATTCTTTTTTAATATTTAATATTGAAATCAATGAAATGCCCTAGAAAATTTCCTAATTTAGAAAATTATTTTCCCAAGATAGCTAAAATGAAATATATATACCAATTTTAATGAATATGATGTCATATAGAAAGGGATGGACTGATATCGCCTTGTAAATATCAATTCTTCTTTTATATTATTGATTCTGTTAATCATACCTTAGGGTGATAAATCTTATGCACTCATTCATGTTCTTTAATATCTTCCCTATAATTTTTATAAAACTAAATAAATCAAATTGATTCCCTAAAACTATTCAATAATTGAACTAATTAGTTTTACCATTATTGAAAATTATTAATTTGAATTATAATTCATTAAAGAGTATTTTTCCCCAAAGAAATTTTCAAATAAGGAAATTTGTAATAATTAATTAGGTTTATGATACCCATGATGAAAAATCTCTAAACCTATAATAGATTGATCAGGAAAAACTATTAAATAATCTTACATAGTGGCTGAGAGAACAAATTTCCCACAATAAGTGGTCAATTTCTTTAAATAGAACTCCCATTTCCTTCAATGAGTGGCTTCCAAATTATTTGCATTGCAAAAAAGTTTATCCCATTATAATTTAAATTTATAGATATATATCATTGTTAAGTTCATGTTGGTTTTAGTGTGTCATAATGTTACCCATAATGTTTAGAAAATTTATAATTATACACGAACTAGTGAACCATATAATTAATAGTGGAATGATCAAGTATAATACCAAATAAAATAAAATTATAGGATGTAACAATGCATCCATCTATTTACCCTGAATGGCCTCAAGGCCTTCTTTTCATACTGATTTTTGATAACCCCCCTTTATAAGGATGATGGGAACCCTTACAAGGAATGTTGGCTCAGATATTACAAGGCTCGTAGGTATAGGAGATTACTTGACCCCAAGGCCTTATAGAATTCAACTAGACTATCTACAAGGAACTGCCCCTCCCCTGCATCTGCATCGTTATAGTAGCTCTCGACCTTCTCATGGCCGTCTGACTAGGATTCTCATGGAAGCACAGGCTGGTCCCAATGGAATAGCCACACCCTCTCATTCTGAAAATCCACCTATCTCTACTCTAGTGATTTAACCTACTCTAAATCATCTTCTGGGGATGACTTTTTTTGTAGAGTTTTTCTGGTGAAACTGTATGTGGCCCGAAGGCATTCAGGTGGCCCCAAGGCCGTAATGGTGTCCCAAAATCCCTACTAACCCAAAGGCCTAGGTGGCTCTAATGCCTTATAGACTTCCAGCCAAAAAAGAAGGCCCAAGGTGAATAGTTATATATATTATAGTAATGAACAGTACCTGCTACAGTAACACCTATAGTGCCTGCACCGTACCCGCGAAATGTTAATTTCTGCTACAGCAAGATCACAGTGTATAGTTCTGATATAGTACCCACACAGTGTACAATCAGCTACAATACCCACACAGTATACAATATCTACTACAGTGCCTGCTACAGTATACAGTTCCTACTACAGTGCCAACTATGGTTCCCCAATAAATATGCCTCTACCTGGTTTTGAACGTCGGTCTGATGGATGTACTTAAGGATACCTCACCAACTGGGCTGATGCTCATGTTCACATCCAGCTATTTATGGATAATAAAATACGAAATTTTTACCTTGATGTTTTGACCATTAATAATACCATTTTATCTCATATCAATCAAATATCTTAATCCTTATATGGTTCCCTATTAACGTTTTATATTAGTATAATTTTTTAGGAGATAAGATATTTTTTGTTCATTCCCATTATGTAATGATATTTCATCCAAATGATTAATGTATACTTTATTCATTTCCAAAATAACACTATTGATTTATAATTTATAGGTTTGGTTATAGTGTGTATACCCAATTACACAAAAAACAGAGTAACATTAATTGTTAAAGTTATTTTTTTTGTCCTAAGAAAAAATATTACCCCTTCTGTGGTCATTTATTCAAAAACTCCCACACGATGGAAACACCATGCTCAATATACATGATGTCTCTCTATGAAATCAGGATCAAAAAAACCCTTTGATGTTAAATATTCAATCCTATGACACTAAAAGTACACACTTTTTCCATGTTAACATGTGTTAGTACTAAATAAATGGGGGGATATGACACCCTCCAATATCACTTTATTGTATGTAATAACATACCAATAAAAATAATGGCTCCCCACATATTTATATCATAAATTATTATATGAATTATTCCACAACCGCGTATATTTTTTGAATCATTGGACAAATAATACTAGAATAGAATATGATGGTGATGTTAGTAACACAACTACCAAGGCACCAAAAAAAGCCCCCACCGTGTGTCAAATGTTTTAATAAATAATTGTGTAAATATTATCAATAAATAAAAATTATATTTAAATTCCCAATTATAAATATAAAAATAAATTGAGTTTGAGGAAATTTATTATAATAAAAAATAAATGATAAATGTAGAAACGAAGCGGAAAAATTGAACAAAATATATTATAAATAAAAAGGAAACATCCTAAATTTTAAAATATCTAATAATGAGTTTATTTTATAAATATTTTCAAAACTAAACATGATTTTGTGGTTGATCTATATTTACAATCATATTATGAGGATAAAATTTACCATAATCATGGTAATCATTAACAAAATTTTACTATAGAGGGTGTATCACTGATTCAACAACCATGAATTTTATACCTTCAAAATCCGAATACATTATTTATTGACTATTGAGCTCTATCACATTTAAAGAGTTAATTTTATCATTACACTTTGCATAATCAGTGGGAATATAATGGAAATTTGGAATTTTATAATATTAAATAGTGATGGTCCAACACTTGTTAATAATGATTACTTCCATTAATATTATTTTTTATTTTTTTAATATACAAGAATATTGTATTTGATAGTCAACAATGAAATAAATATGACCATGGGAGATTAATGTTCTATAATTGATCATATTTATTTTCTTTTTATAAAATAGAGTGATTGAATTTGACCATTTCATGATGACATAATGAAAATGATCCCTTATATGATGATCATTTTATTTCCATAAAAGATATATGAGAATACAATCGAATGAGATTATGATTTATATATGATAGATAATAGAGATATTTTAAATCATCATGGCCATTTTTTTATATTCAATGTGAATAATTGTCTATAACAATTATAAAATAAAATTTTCATTATCCATAATAACTAATTTATATTTAGGTATGTATATATTTCATAATAAAAAACCAAATTAATATTGTATTGGAATTAACCTTCAAATATGTTCCCAATTTCAACTGCATAAAAGAATTAATTCATTTCACATTAAAATATTTAACATATATATAATCGATTTTTTATTTATGATCCTTGGAGGATATATTATTGTTATTAACAAGTATCTTGTTGCGTCGCATCTTTATTACATGGATATTAAATTATTATAAAATGAAATTCGGTTAATGATTAATAATTTATTTTGACTTCAGTAGAAGGTATCATAATTAATAACGAGATGTTATATGTTTTTTTATGAAAAAAATTTACATCCAATGGGATCACCAATTCATTAAAAATTCAACAGCATATTCAAAATCGAAATATTTTTATAGGTATTATTATTAAATGATTTTTAAGATTTAATAATATGTAATTATAATGATTAAATATTTAATATTATAGATTCTATTAGAACACAATAATTAGTAAATGATTCATGTATAAATAAATAATTCCATAAAATATTTTAGATTCATTGTTATTTCCTCACAATGTGCAGAAGCTTTGGAAGCATGTAAATTAGGTTTTAATGTAAAAATAATATTTCACCAAATTAATAAACCGTGATTTATATAGGATGGATAAATATTGATGGGTGTATGAAAATAAATTTTGTTTAGTTGGTTTCATAAATATTTTGTGAATTGCATTATGAATGTAAACTACTTAAGGTTATAAAAGTTCCATGAAAATATGAAATATTTTTTAGAATTGATGGATAAAGGATCACAATATATTAAACACATGTTACATGAAAATATATGTTCATACTTACATGAGAAATTTGAATCCAAAATTATTATGTTATAAGAATAAGAATATTATATCAATGTTTAATTATCCTATGATGATATGAAGGATGATTTTATTGTGTTTTTTGAGTATAGTAAGATACACGATGTCCAATTTTTTATATATTTTGGATAAAAAAATCATCCAAAGTATTACCATTATTTCATCATCTGGAAAAAATATATACTGACTTAAATGTCATATTTTTTAAAAGATGATTTATGGACTTTAAAAGGGATTTTTTGGATTGATACAAGGTGAAATTGAATTAGGATATGGTATACTGAGAATATACTATTTTGATAGGATATTTGTTTGGATATTAATTTCCCCTGTTTTTTACTTTGATATTACTTTTGGTCATTAGGTTTCTCCTCGAACATTAGCTCAATTTTATGAATATCTATATTATTATGTCAATTTTAAGATAGGTATAATAATATCATTAATACAATTTATAATATATTTATTAATATATCATCTGAAACTTCTAAATCCTCATTTTATATAAATAACACTTATTCCTTCTTCATATCAGGCTCATCATCATCATTACAATTCCATTATTAATGGAGATCAATGATATAATTAAACTATAACACATGATGGATTGATATATGGAAGAGGAATGAATTTGTTTTTATAAGATGAAATCAAACACCTATTCACCCCCTTTATTATAGTCGTAAATGTGCTCTATATGATTTAAATGTGGAATTGGAAATTTATTTTATACCATGTATCATAAATTTACAATTTTAAATATTTATTGTATAACTCTTAAAATAATAAAAATATCTCATATTCTATTTTAAGGGGAATCTTTTTTCTAAAACATTTATTCATTTTTTTGATTTTAGATACATTTTTGGATCATTTTGTTCTATTATTTTTATTCTATATCAAATAAAAATTTATAAACTCAATGATGAGATTAAACCACGTATCAATCTAATGTCCTTAATTTATAAAATATATTGATGTAGAAATCATAATAACAATTATTTTTTAAAATTATTATAATAAGTAATTTTATATTATTACATCAATAATGATTTTATAATTTAATTATTTTTCAAATATAATTTTTTGGGGTTTATTAAATTTTAATTTTGTGGCTATATAAAGCCTACAAAATAAGATATAATTTAACAAAGAGAAAATATTTTTTGAAAAATAAAAAGACCTAAAATATATTAAATATAGAGATTTAATAATTCAAATTGGAGAATAACAATAGAAACGTTAATAATCTAACAAATTTTTCCATTATTATTTGTAATGATTTATTTTACACAATGACAAAAAAATAATTTATTATATATATATATATATATATATAATTACATTAATTCATTTGAATAAAATTTGAATACATACCAGGATTTTAATTAAGGATAATTTTATAAAATAAATGGGTCTATGACAAGTTCAATTGATGTTCTATAAGAAGATAAAATTTAATGATATCTTATTTTAGGGAGATTCATGTCATCTATATAATCATTTAGAATACAGGGCATCATAAACCACTACAGTTTATATTAAATTAATATGTTTTGAGTGTTTTTAAAAGAATAAAATTATTTTATTTTATAAATTTTTTAAAAATTAAATATAACCTTAAATGAAAATGAATACTCATAAATGATAATTATAAGAAAACAATTTATAAATATTATTTTGTGAAAAAAAATTGAAACGATTCAAATTGATTCAATTATGTACACCATAAATAAAATAATTCCTTTGAGTGAATTATTTTTAATGAAATACTTGAATTCATTTACAAGTACCGTTTATTTTGATGATGATTAATGGAAGAAAATGTATAAGAATTATTAGTATAACAACCTATCCAATTAAAATGAAAATATGCCATAGAGGAGATTCATCCATTTTTATAAGAGTAAATTTGAATCGATTTCTTATGTGATTAAGTACACAATAAAAGAGATAACATAATGTTGGAGAAATCCCTTAAAATATGATTACAACACATAACCAATGGAATAATCTAAAGAACATGTATGATTTATTTTTTTTGGTTTCATCTTTCAAACATTATCAAATATACTTAAAAAAACCTAGAAATAAATATAAGAAAGAAAAATTTATATTCACACATTGAATATTAGAATATTCTTTCAATAAATATTGGTTAAAATGAAACATTTAAATTCATAAATAAATCGATTTTCCCGATTCAATATTATCTCACATGGGTATTGAAAAAATTTATTTAATTTCTAGTTTCTACTTTATAAATGTAGTGGAGCTATAAAAGAGTGAATAAAATTGATTTTGATTAATAAAATAGTGTTTTTTAGAATCACATAGATGATAAAATGAAAATAAAAATGTTGATAACTATATTTGTAATATAGAATTGTTATATGGTTCAATATACTTAATAAACATTAAAGAAACTATAGGGTTCTATTACAATTCAATTAGTTATTTTTCTCCTTATTATTAATTTGGGATATGAGTCTCTTAATATATACCCATGAAGATCAGGAGACAGGCAGGCCTGCTCCCATTAAAATCAATTAAAAAGTAAAAAGTACAAATAGCGTTCAAGAGGACGATCTTCAGAGCCGAGTGTAGAACTCACCACGATAATCAGCCTGAACAAGACTATTACAAAACGTAGGTGATCTAAAAGACCAACACAAACTCACCTCTTGAATTGCTCTTTTGGTGAGAGCATCCACAACTTGATTAGACTCACGGTAGACATGAAGGACTTCAATGGAAATTGTATCCACAAGTCGTAAACAATCAACCCAAGAAGGTAACATCTTCCAGGGCACGTTCCATGATTGTTCTCTATGGATCTGAACTACAATAGATGAATCCGACTCAAGCCATAAGTCATGCCATCCAAATTGCACAACATATCTAATAGCCATTATCATAGCCCAGAGCTCCGCCTCAATTGCAAATCCATTGCTAATGATGTGAAAAAGGATCATTTGACAAAACCCCTGTGATTATGAAAGACTCCACCACATCCAGAAGGACCAAGCGCCCCAGCAGCTGCCCCATCAACATTAACCTTCAGCCAGCGAGAGGTAGGTGGAATCCATCTAATATATTTCATCATCAACGGATTCTTTTCCCTACCAATAACACCAAGAGATCTCAACAGCACAAGATCAGCAACATCATTATTCATAGTTCCAGTGTGAATCCTAGAAGCAGTGTGAACCGCACGATGAATGGCCATTACACCATCATGAAACGAGGGCATGATATTGTTGAACATCAAGGAGTTTCTTGCCTTCCATAAAAAATAAATCAATCATGCTGAGGCTGCCAATAATAATCTCAGAATCAGCTCGCTGCATTTGGTCTGGCAGATGGATTGTAACATCTCCTCAACCGAGATAGAACAAACGCCGCAGCTGAAGATTCCCTGGATATAATTCCATAACCTGCAAGAAAAATTACAAGAGACAAAAATATGGGAGGCTGTTTCATCCGCCTCCACATAGAAGGCACAAACCGCTGCCATCTGGAAACCAGTGCGCTGCAGCATGGCCTGCATCAGTATTCTCTTAATATATACATTACACACATAATCAGACTCCATTTTAGTTAATCCAAAAAAATATACATAAAATTTCCAATTTATAGATTTCATATGGAAATTAAATATCACATGAATAACCATATGGAATATTGTCGTGGTAAATTATATATATATATATATAAATATTATTTTATAACATCACATAAATTTCATCCACAAATAATAAGTCCCACATAATTTACTCAAATATATACTTCTATATATAATTTTCTAGAAAATTTAGTGAACATTAATGAAAATTGATATCAAATTCATTATAAGGTCAATAATATAGTAACTTATACATAGAGGAAATAATAATCCATATTAAAAAATTGTGTGATGTGATAATGAAAATAAAACATAAATTAATTTAATGTGACTTTTAGATAATAATAAATTATCATGTTGTGTTGTAGTTTGATAATAAATCGTGGCCTGAAGTCCATAAAATTGTTTCCTTGAAAGCATAAAATACACAATGGAATTACAGTCAAAAACCACAATTATATAGTCTATAATAATTAAAACATAATATTGAATTTCCGAACATGTATACCATTAGATAATTGTTTTATATTTCAAGAATATATCACTAAAAAGGTCATCAATAATGTCTTTTATTGACTATATAGATATAAAATTTTTGAAAATTGGGTTACGTATTATTACTATGTACATATTATAATTCCAAACGTTAATCATTTAATTGACACTCATTGTGGGGTCACCATATGTCCTTAGGGGAACTTGCACACAATACAGAGAAATAAAACTATTAGTGATAGTCTGAAATCCACAATTGGGAGACTGTAATTTCAATATAAGTACATTAATTAAATATAAATTAATAGGCATAAACCATATTTTATTATATATTACTATATTTATATTATAATAAAAAAAATAAATAAAAAAATAAAAATAAGTATTTAATTTCATTATGTAATAAAAATATTGACTACCCCTACTGGATTACCTAGTAATAAAATTACATATAATAAATAAATAAATAAAATATATATATCAATCTCTAATATAAAAAAAAATCCCAACCTCAATCCATGTTCCAAAACCTTTTCATATTTTCCAACCAGATTCCCTACGAAATGTGTGATCATGTATCTGAATAAAACATAATTTATCTACATTAATCTTGGTTCCTAAATATAGAATGAGAAACATTTCTCTTTATGGTCTCACTATGCTAACAAGAAACACTTTATTACAAATGTGTATGAATTACAAGAAAAAATTTATAATACATTAAATACATGAATAAAAATGGGATATTCGCCTTCTCACCTAACCAATGTGTCATAGACTGCACGTGGTGTGATCCTATATAGTTAACCATGTACATACCTTCATTATTCTAATAAAATCCGACTGTGGGAAAGGGATAATGTTAAAGAAACAAAATCTTTGGAATCCCATTGATGCAATGATACAAAAAATTATTTAAAAAGGAAAAAATTACATTGAATCCACTTTTGGTGATCAATATTTAAATTACTTACTAACTCATCATATCCATTGTAATATATTTGAAATGGATCCGAAGGGGGGGGGGATAACCAACGACAAACATAACCTAAAAAACACCATCATGTAGTTCACCGGAAAATTCATAGTTCATGTAGTGGATCAAAAGTAGAATAATAATACATCAAAACCTCATACAATTTGATCCAAAAATACTTTTTTGGTCTTGCAAGTAAATTAATTTATAGACAGTGGACCATTTTCATTAAAATAAGTTAGACATCATCTCATTTAAAGCATCACATCCCCCTTGGGTATGGTTATATTGAAAAATAAAAAAACATGGATGTGGTTTTAGAAGTGGAAAAAAACAACCACTTTTAACAAATCACAATGTCCATATTATATCTTATATAAAATAATATATATATATATATATATTATATACATAGAATCAATGAAAAATATCATACCTCCCACATGGGAGAATCCATACCCATGGAGTTTTTCTAATGTGAAATACCCACATAAACATGGAAATAAATTGGATTGGGTGAACCAATATATCCTAGAATCAACATGTCCATTCTAGTGCCTTATACAAAAATTTCACATCCAAAACCACTCCCGAAGAACCACTTGAAGTGATTACTCATGACCAAACCACATATCTAAAATATTGTCTCAACATCTATCCAAAATGATTTAAGAACATAATTTTCATTAAATATAAAACATGGTTTGTTACCAAGAAACCATCAAATTACCCATACCACGAACCAAACCAAACAAACAGGTTCCTTAGAACTATCTAGACCTCCATCCCTTAATATTGTCCCAAATGAAACACCATTTTAGTTTTATCACTATTTTAAACCCTCATATTATCAAGGACATAATCTTCTATTAGACTCTCATCCTATTCAGGTATCATCATCATAGTTCTGATACCCATGTCCACGAAAATCCAAATGCATTTTGGATTAAAAGAAACTCATTTTAATTATATAATTACATATATACCCTTACTCATTATTGGTCCCCAAAATCACATTCCAAATTGGATATTACTTTATATCAACATCTAGAGGCATCTATGATCCTCTCAATATACTATCTTTCAAATTCCATAACACCAATACTATAAACACCAATACTATATGTAATCCTATCAGGGTTATGGGAACTAATAAAAAGGATAACAACCATCTAACCAATACACTTGGCCTATGAAAAAAATTCTTTATATACTATCCCAATTTAACAATCCCATGATAAAAAACACATCAAAAAATAATTATATACCTATTCATTATCATATAAAATAATATTTACATATTTAAATATATCATATTACTCTATATCTAATAATTTTTTATCTAAAAATGAATCTACTTCAAACTAATCATTGTGTTCTACCATAAATATTTACCCAGGGATATTAAGATATCCAAAAAGTGTTTTTAAATTGCAATTCAATTATTATTTCAGGAATGATGATTAATTTTCATGATTTCATGCCCGTATATTTGGTGATTACACAATCACCATCAAAAAAATTTCCACATTATCATGTTTTTTCCATCAGGATCATACAAGAAGTAATTGATATGATTCTTCACACAATTGTAGATTCTTATTCACTTTCTGTTACAATATATATATATATATTTACAAGAGTCCCATAACATTAGTTATATAATATTATGACTGCATATAACTAAGTCATTCAGAGTTGAGTTACATGTTTAAGCAACAATAACTGACATTATTCAGGATTAAAGTAATTTAACCCTCTATAGTAGTCAATTAATATCTTAAAATAAATATCACACACCA
This sequence comes from Viscum album, assembly GCA_963277665.1. NCBI lineage: Eukaryota > Viridiplantae > Streptophyta > Magnoliopsida > Santalales > Viscaceae > Viscum > Viscum album. Next base: position 1,763,053,547 of record OY728121.1, on the reverse strand, counting down.
ACACAATCAATTGAAAATTTGGAACAATATAACTTTCTTTACAATTCTATATTATAACCAACATGTATAAGTCCAAGAATCACTCACATGTCCTGATTTATATGCCTAGATACACCATCTAAAGAAATATTTAATAATAAAAATAAAGATACAATTAATATATATAAAAACTGATCTCACATACCAGGAAAAAATACATATCCTTAATATCAATATTTATTTTAATCCTCAACCCATATCAAGTCATATCTTTTTCTACTATATCATTTAATTTTATTATATCCCATAATTTTAAAGATGTAATTCTACTAACATCCCAAAAAAATTATGATTCCATAATTATGGGTTTCCCATAATCCTATCATCCATCTCACCCAATGTTCACCACATACCCAATACTAAATAGAGTCCCACAAACCAGTCATGTACATTGTAATACAAGCTACAAAAACTATCATACAATCAAAACAATGCCTCTTAGGACCATTGGGATACCAAAAAATTATATACAGGGTCACAAACAAAAAATTCAAAACAAACTCATATTAAAAATGATCTAAATATAATAGGAGTAAATATACCAAAAGTTATTAGAACCCTCTTACATTAAGATCAAGTTAAACATCCTCTCCTGTTACAAGGTTAAAATGAACCTCATCTGATTCCTATCACATGATCTAAAAAAATTATCTGGATAATATATAATCCAAGAGGTGATTAACCAAATTTTACATTCCAATTATATAATTATATATAGTATTATATGAATATTATACAATAAAAATTGGACATTGATCATATTCAATCACACAAGAATCCCAAGAATGCGAATCTAGGTAACCTAAAGTCCAACGATCCCCTTCCTCATAAAACCAAAGGAAACGTATCCAAAAAAATTATACAGACAACCATGAATACTATGTTATCAATATAAAATAGAAAATATTTTCTTTGGTAAATCTGTCTCAATCCTGGACATATATGTTCACTGTTTACTACCAAATTAAATATATAAACAAAAATTTTAAGGATATGTACATAAGCAGTCAAACCATTTGAATCAAAAAACTATAATAAATTCATGAATTTTTTTTAAATCTATACATGCGAGGAAATAAAAATTTATTTTCTTTTCCATATAAGCGGATATCATGGGAACTGATCTAAATAAGGTAATATTTTCCCATTTTTATTTACATTTTAGGAATAACACTAATATATCAAACCATAGTCAAGGTCTCAAATCATGATACTAATAACCAAGATAATCCATGAATATCCTATATATTAGGATTCTGTTATTAAATTTTTTGTGATTTCCCATAATAATATTCATGTAACATTTCATTTTAAAAATAACCATTTTTGAGCTAAAGTATAGTCACAAAAAAATTTATTTTAGAGACCATAATATTATATTTTGATAAAACATTAAAAATTGATAAAAATTTCTTCATATAAATAAATGAAACACAATAGAAAATAAATATTTTATATTCTATGTTGAAAAGATGAATTTTGGGAACATGAATATTTCCACACAAAACCATGTGATAACCCATAGTCTGATAACCTCAAATGAAAATATAGTACATTATTAAATATCCAATTTTTAACAATCGAAACAAGTAACTGCAGTACCCAAATACAAAAAGTATATACATCTATTGGGATATATGTTAATGAATCCTCAGTTATAGGTCCATCTAATGCTCTAAAAATTCAATTAACTAACTAAAATTTCACTATAGAATATAAAAAATAAAAAAATTATTTATCTAATATTTTTTTTAATTTCTTGGTTATAATTACATAAATAAAAATATAACCAAGTCTACCCCATGACCTTAGGCACATATCATCGTATAAATGACTATACTGACATTTAGAGAGTGTCATTGATTAATAATTTGTAGAATATAATCATAATATCAAATCTATAAATAATAATATATAACCAAACAATACCAATTAAAAATAATTAGATTTCACTAGTACAGAATTATATAAAACTTAATCAAAAAAATATAAATATATAGTTTGATATTACATTTGTTCAATAAAATCCTAGAGTAACATAACATAATATATTTCCAAATTGGTTTGTCAAATATTCCATATTTATTATATAATAAAATATAGTAGATGTAGTTTTATAAAACATTTTACTAACCTCATCCATTTCTCTTTATACTATAATAACACTCTAGTGAAATCCACTAGCCTACTTGCGATCATACATAGGAATCAAACTTTTGGTATTAAAATAAACCAAGATAACCATATTGGATGTGAAAATTACATTACAGGAGGGTATCACCATGTTTTCTAAATATACCGAAGAATAAAAATATTTAATTATATAGTAGAAAAAATGAGAATACATGATATACAAGAATAAATGTTGGGTTCTCATGTTTTATCACACATAAAATATCTTTATCCACGCTTTCTTCTAATCATATACCATGATCCATTTAACACACCATTTCATGCTATAGAAAATATAATGGGGGAAGTAAAAAAATATCCCGACCATTGAATTAAGTGAGGAACCAAAATTGAAAAGAAAAAATAGATCCAATAATATGAATAAAGTTAATCAATGATTCTTATTCAGATGTTCTCTAAAGAGGTAGGTATCTCCCTTATTTTAACATTAACAAAATATAAAAAAAATTATAGGGGGGATATAACACCCTATAAAAGATGAATCATCCTATCAAGTTGGTCACAAGGATAATAATAATTAAATAATTAAAACACTTTGAGGGATATAATAATTTCATCCTCATATATGAGATACACCACCATAAAGAGTTATGTCCCATGTATAACCTCATATAGAAGAAAAATATCTGGAGGGGGGAAATAATAATGGAAACCAACTAGATGAACCAATTCATCCCACCTGGTATAACTTTTTATATAAATATAAACCAAAATATATATATCAGGAGAATACAAATAATAGTTCTAATCTTCTTTAAATGTTGACCCTAATATCAAAATTAATATCCCTTATAAAATCACTAACTTATGTAATAGATATAAAGGAAGATAATAATTGATATGGATACACATATTATTGATTCTTTACACCTTGGGTATGGAATGTTTACATTTCATAAATTCTCTATGAAATGAAAAAGATAGGGTTAAATTTTATATCACTAAAGCACTCCCCATATTTATGAATATCCCTTAGCTAGAAGAAACACTTATGAAACATCTCAACTATAACCCTTGACACATGTACCTAAGGTACTGGCACAGTACCAAAATTTATATCTCATAATCCTTCTTGCATCAAAAGAAGAACTTATTATAATTGAATCTTTCAAATTGGATTTGACATGATAAAAACTTGATATACCCATCTCACTAATATTTGATAAAAATAGTTCTAAGTCATTATTTTTCCACAACACATTTTTACATACATGAATCCAAAACCCCAATATAATTTTCCTAGCATTTAGGTCCAACTATACCTAAAAATGTCTAGTCAAACTACCTTCCAATTAAATAATTTTTATCTTCATTGTAATTATTAAGGAATTTTATAATCTCAATATATTCAACCCTCATGGGTATTAATTTACATGTTATTATTAGAATTTTACCTTGTCTCATTCTTGGATCCCCACATCACATTTCATATTTTAGATATCTTAATCTATTATTTAGGGAAAATTATCATTCTACCTTCACATAAGGTCTCCATGGACTAATATACTCCTAAAATGTTCTAATACATAATCCACTACACTTAAGGGTAATTTAATGTTACTACCTAATGAATTTATATCTAGAATATCTTACAGGCCTGACCAAATAAATCATTCGTACTAGCTGAATGAATCTATCACTGTCTATCCAAACTCATACTAAGAAATTTAATCAATCCTAGATATCATAAAAAAAATTCCCTAACCACTTATTGACAAATTATTCCGGATATTATTATGTTCCCACTACATAGTGTAATACTCAAAAAAATAATTCATAGCATTTCATGGAACAAATCCTCAAAATATATAACCCCTGATCAATATTAAATATAATAAATATAAAAATATAAAATTTCTTTCAAAATCATTAATATTGTCGTATTTTATTGAGACTTACTACCTATTAAATTGATATATCCCCTTATTACAATATCCTTCCATGCCCTATTCAAACACCCTCCAAAATGTATCAATGAATCAATCCAATATCCTGATGATAATGCCTAAAATAAATAATTACAAAATAGTTATAATTAATCTACTAATTATAACCCATGTTCATAATGGAAAACAATTCATTAATCCGATAATTAATATCATAACTAAATTTATTATAAATAAGAGTGAATATAATTTAACCTTACAACCTCCTTTTATAAATTACTTATCATATGATAGTAAATTGGTTTCTAATTTTTATTTTTATTTCATTGATTCTTTTTAAACTCAATAGGTGATTAAACGCGATATTTTTTTAAAAATATGCTTCAATCCCTAATTTTTTGTTCTATATCCATCTCATAATGAATTAACCTAATATAGGTTTGATTTCACCATGTCATAGTGAAATTTTCATAAAATCCCAATATTGAAACACCCAAAATTTAAGTGAATACATTAAAAATGACGGGGAGGATTGGGGGAAGAGATTTTTGGGGTACATGAAATAAGAGAATACTTAATAAACCATTAAAAAATAATGATATATGGTGGATAAAGAGAAAATTTTTACCATCAATTTTTCTTATCTTGAATAGATGCTCAATGAATGATTGGGTTTTCCCTAACATGATGGGTGTTTCCCACTATAGAAAAAAAAGAGCAGTCCTACAGGGTTCCCACATTGGGGAATCCTGGATACAAAATGATTTATTTGTGTTTATTTAGTCTTAATGTCTCATTAAGTAACTAGAATACCCTTAATAGTTCTATACTAGGTCATTTTTACAATGTAGTAGGCCTGAAATCTATCTAAAGATGGAATTATTCTCCGATAAAAAAATCTGACACCAAAAAACCTCATAAAAAACTCATTGATGTTACAGAGTTTTCGTATTATTTTTATTTTCATAATAAAAAAAATTAAATCCTCCTATAGGACAGAATGTTGAAATGTATACTAATTTTATTAATATCCTATGACATATATTATTACAAATTGTGTATTGGGTGTACTCTTCTAAAGAATCAAATATAGTAATATAATGTGATATAAATATTTACCCAACACATTTGAGGTATATATAATTCTACACTCACCCATACCATCATTATATATATATATGACACATTAACATGTAATTCATCATACATTAATCTTATTTTATAACATAAATATCTTGTGAAAATGAAAAAATCTAAAAAAACCAAAAAATTATTATATTTTACATTGAATATATTGTATGTCCAAATAAATACCCATAAATTAGATTAATTATATAATGATAATTTCATATATATATATACATATATAATAACATCAAAATATTTCCATTGGAAATTGATATGTATTGTAGTATAGATGAAAAATGTTCATTCTCATGAAAGTATTATAAATTATTTTTGATGGATATAAAAAGTAAAATTAGTTATATTTTATATTTTTTAATATAAATAATTATAAAGGGACTGAAAAATATATTTTATTATTTAATTTATAAATGGGAAGTAATAATGACCTTTTTTAAATCAAAATTATTTAAACATTTTCAAAAATAATTATTATCTTGTTTAAAATTAATTTTAAAAGTATTATATAAATAGATTTAAAATATAATTTGAATAATAATGAATTCCATAATAAAAAAATTGAAATTAATTATTGGTTTGTTACAAGAAACATGTAGTATATGACATAAAATTTTAGGAATTTAGAATAAAATACATTTTATAACCGTTATATTGTATTTAAATATCCCATATCATTGAAAAAAAAATTAAAATTGATTATTATTTAGAATTAATATACAATAAGATATTTTATAAAAACTATAATTGTTTTTTATTATAAAAAAATTAATTATATAAGTGTTGTTGGAATTAATATTAATGTGGAATACGGACTGGAGGTCATACTCTCATATGACTCCAATGATGATGATTCTCATGCTGATGCACTGGGGATATTTAAGGTGCATGTTTACTCTAGTCTTAATGCTCTTCTTTCCGAGTTTCATGTTATCCCAGGTCCAAACATAGTTCCATCATCGAGTTTGCGACCTCTTAATCAATAAGAACCACTAGGTGTTATTCAGACCAAAAATCAGTTCACATTTTTTAGTGATAAGCGGAAGGAAAATTCCAACCCATAATGATGGAAGATACACATGCCAAGGTGGAAACACAAACAGGTCACGACCAGGACATCTGGGGATATTGAACCAAGAGACGAAGAAGAAGACTCCTTGGTGTTGATAGATTATGAGCAAGACCCTCAACACCACATGATAGCCAGGCCTAGCTCGAGAATGGGAAAGCAAGGGAACATTATCTCTATGAATTTCCCAGTTCACAGGGGAGGGAAAAGGTGAGGTCCTGAAAGACTACTCGAACACCACAATGACAATTGTTACTAGATATTTAGGGGTGTTTAGAAACTACGTGATAGTGGAAGGACAGGAGGTCCCAACAATTTCTAAGAGTGATAGAAAAGATTGTGGAGTGTTGGGAGAGAAAATTCTATATAAGGAAATCAAGGCCCCTGATGGAAAAAATCATGGTACCAAACGTTGAACCATTACTAGATATTACCGAAAGATTATTGGTAGAAAAGGTGGAAGCGGGGAATGGGGAAATTTTGGAGATTTTATTACACTCGGAGGAGGAAATGCTAGAGGAAACCTTTAAGTTAAATGCCTCAAAAGAGGTTATCCAAAAAATTTATTAGCGGTCTCTATGTGTTGAATGTCATGAAGAATAATTTGAGTGGATGAATAAACATGACTGCATTACAACACATGTATTCAATGAATGGATGATCACTATTGAAGTATTAATTCAGACTTGGGAAAATATGGCATATTATGTTGAGGAGATTCTCAGGAATGATCTGAAGAGAAAGGTATCCACTCTGAATTGGATGCTTTATAGGGTGTTTGACACAAATAACCTCAGTCTTGGTTCTAACAACTTTTTGGGATCATTTTGTGGTTAACCACTTTTCTTTGGACTAGTGTGGGTTTTCGACATTTTCCTCAAAAGTGTGTTGTAATAAAAAGTTTAACATTCTAGTCACGTCAATTATAAAACACTACTTGTCATCATGGGAAAATAAAACATAAGAAAGGGGTGAGAACATATGCTCAGTAAGGATAAAAAATATTGGATAATCAATTAAAAAAAACTAAAAACATTTAATGCAAGGTACAAAATTGAGACACAATCCTTTTAAAATTTTATATTCAGTATAATTTGGAAAAAATAAATCAAAAAATCCCATTTATACATTCACATGGATATTTTAAAAATAGAATTTTCATATATAAAATCAATAAATAATCTTAGAACGTGTGAATGCATAATGTGAGACACCTTAAACATACTGTAACAGATTTGGCCAAGAAACCATACATAATTGGTTAATACACCAACCAAAAACGAACACAATTGTCTAATCAGACTACATCTACATCGAGGGGCTATAGCAGGCCCCTCATATCACATACTAAGTCTATTGGAATCCTCATATGATAAGGGTGAAGCAAAACATAAACATTCATACCAAAACAATAATAAAAAATACAAATAAAATAACCATAAATCATGAATGCTATAAAAATAGCACATCTGTAGTCCAACCTATCATAAATATTTCAATAAAATATGTTAGATACTATTACAATAAATATACCTCAATCGAGAATAATATTCAATAAACTATGTTGACATAGTTGAAAACAAGTAGTAAAACACTTTTATAGAATTATTAATTTTTCATTAAATTCACTCAGTTAATAAAATATGTCATTTAAAAGTGACTTTTGAATCAAACTATTCCATACCACTTTGAAACTTTTTAATGTAATACAAATTTTAAACTAATCATGTCCATATAAATTAATCAATAAATTAATTTTGAAAACAGGTACATTAATTAAAAATATTTAAGAAAATAAACCATTGAAAAATTCAAAATGATGTTCTAGTTAAAGAGTCCCTTCCATAAATCCTCAAAATATTCCTTTTGAAAAAATTATTATAAATCCTGGATGATAAATATGTCCTATTAAATACCTACACGTAAACAATATTGGATAATAATGTGATTAAGGAATTAACCCTTACCCTAGGTACAATACTTTCTACATAGATCCAAAACACTATTATAATGTTTTAAAACATATTAATAACTTATATTAATTATAATAATATTTAGGATTTCAAATATGATTATTTTATGATATTATATTACCCATTTATTAATAATTCCATGTTAATGCAACATTTCAGGTAATAATCGCTTGGTTTATCATATGTATTTTGAATTGTTATTATTGATCATATTACATATATCAGGATTTATATAAATAAAAAATGTATAATATGATTTATATATCATATATATTCATAATATAAATATATATGATAGATATATATATGAAATCGAATACATCATTCATAGCGACTGTAGGTCGTACATACGCATTAATGTTATTTTTGTTTTCTTGTTGTATAGAAGTAAGTAAATGACATATATGTAAATATATAATTAGATATAATAGAATTATTATTTCATATATTTCATAATTATTTATAATATATTTATATATATTATAATCATTCTTCAATGGTTAGTGTGGAGAATGAATCTCACTGGGTGTTGGAGATAGTAGGACGCACATACACACGAGCGACAATATCATTCCTATAATGGTAATTTGATATTGAACTGGAAGATATATTAATTATAAAGAATATAATCATGTCATATTGATAATTTATTTCTTTTATACTCATCACTATACAAATCCAAATAAATTAATACAGAATAAAAAATTACACCACGACGTGGAGACGGTAAGTCGTATGTACACACACAAGATGATATTATTATTAATAGGATAGATTAAATGACAAATAGAGATGTCTCGGGATTAAAATAACATCGTAGTATATGTGTGATAATTTATTTTTTACATGGTTATAGATACAACATATAAAGAGGATGTATATGAAGAAATGAACATTGAAATAAGGGATAAAATGATTACCACTTATTTGGGTGTATCCTTTTTCATTGCACACAACAACTGCTTATGAAATATTGGGACACAAAGGGTGCCACTAAGATAAATTTATTTAATTTCTGAAGATATCTGGGCTTTATTTGTCCAATTCAAAAGGAATTGGATGTGGGAATTAAAGAGAAGTAGATTTGTCCTTCAATAAGAGAGGTGAGGAGATCTTTAGAGAAAGCTTGAAATATTAATTTAGTATAATTTTATATTCAGATTATAATTGCTAAAATGTAATTTCTTTAGATTATAATAGGAGTATCTGTCTAAATTATCTCATCCAATATATTATAAAAATGTTTATTTAATTAAATTAACATTATCATTTGTCTTTAATCATTAGATTAAAAAATTACTCCTACCGTGTCTTCTTCTATTATCATAATATATGGTTTCTATAGTTACTATAGAATTCCATGTTAACATAATCTGGATCACTAATGACATTTTAATCATTATATGAGTGATTTAGCAGAATCATATATTTTTTGACTATTATAACATTTAATAAAGTAATAATTTTTAAAAAATTATTTTATGTAAATTTTAACACTATTTATTAATTGATTTTTTTTATTGTTGTAACAACAGGATTCAAACGAAAAAAAGGAAAAAAATAAAAAATAACATAACATAAAATTACTTAAAATTAAATTATGGCATAAAAAAATTTATTTTAATATTTATAATATCATTTTTTGGATTACTTCATTAATATGGAATATACTACATAATTATTGTGTCATAAATAAATTTAATTATTTAATCTCTAAAAATCACAAACAAAATTCTATGATATATGAAATATTATTAAAATTACAATGACTACATATAGTTTAATATATCAGTTATATAACTTGAATTAATATTGTTATAGTAATAAGATACATGTTTAAGTTATATTTTCTTTTACATTAAATTAATTTTTATTACATGTCATTTTCACAACGAAGTGGCTCCATGGGGTTCTAAAATCAACCTAAGGATTCTAATGGTAATATATATATCATCAAATATGATCGGAACACATGTTAGGGTAGTTTTATATTATTATAATATAAATTTATTCCCTTATTTACTAGATTTAACCTCTAACCATGGTAAATAGAATTAATTACTTGAGTTAATATTCATAATATCCAAAAATAAAAGGAACCTATTTAAAAAATTTGCACCATAAAATTCAAAATATTAGATCCATTTTATCAAATTAAAAACACATAATTTTATGAAATTAAGTTAATATTATTTCCCGTTTTCAAAACTAGAAATTGGGTTTTAAGAAATAAAATCTATCAAAAGATAGACATGAGTTCATGTCCAACTTCAATGTGAAATTACATCCAATGATATTTTTTGATAAAATGATAAAAACATAATATAATTTCACATTAAAAGGATTTCAGAATATAATTTATCTATATAAAATTTTTTTATGAAAATTCAGTTTTGAATTAAAATGCATTATTTTAACTATTCATTTAAATTTAAATGTTATCATAAAAACAAAAAAAAATACCAAAATTTTTTATGTCCCTATTATAATGAATAACTTACATACATCAAATTCAATATATAAAAGTGTCAAATATAGGATTTGAAAATGTTTATTCATTAAAATGTAGAAAACATACATTTTTTGAAAAATATTTTTTAAATCTGAAAAATTAAATTTTTCCATGTATTATGTCAAATAAATAAATAAGATTAATGTTAAAATTATATGAGATATTTAATATCCAAAATTTGGTTTATACAATTCATAACATTTTTTTTAAAATCTAGTTTTATCGGTTTTAGAGCACTTGAACTCATTATTGCATGTAGTGCAATCTATTGAATTACAAGAAGAAGTGTACTATAGAAGCTTGGGGTGTAACATTATCTGGCCCCTCATCAAATTTCATCATAAAAATTTAAAATCATGATTGATAACTATGGGTTCGACATTTAAAAATATCTTATTTGAAATCCCACTTAAAAATGGATAAATGAGACTACGATTTTAAAATAAATTTAGGTTTGAAGATTACCAGAAATAACACGTACTATGGTTCAATTGTGGAAATCATGGACATGAAAGAAAAATATAACCATCAAGTTCTGATAGAGAGTTATAGAGAATATTATTAGGAGAAAGTTAACAATCTTAAATCTATACATCTGCAATGATCCAATGTACCATTTGATTCATAAAAAATGAATATACTTGGAAAACATTGTTGGATTTATGATATGTTCCCTAGAGTTGAATAATTACATCATATACTAAGAAAAAAAATTAAGCATACATAATTTACTTGTAACATTTCATCCATTATATTTTTCCTAAAACAAATTCATCTTTCTCTTCAGAAGATAATAAATATAAAAAAAATATTTCATTTATCTTAATTATATAAGGGTAAAAAAGTAAAATTATAAAATTTAAATAATGAAAACTATGTTATACTAAACAGGGACTTCCTTCGGGAAAATGGTAGGTTATAAATCCTTGTCACACTTTAGTGGTGGGTTTGATTCTTGTAGGCTTATCTGACTCGATGGGTTGTTTTCATGCCTATGGGTTGTAAATTTTCCTAAGAAATATTATAATAACATTAATAAAATAACATTAGGATATATTTTAACCTTTAATAAAAAAATACAAGTTCAAGTTAACACATTCCACCATTTATTGTTATCCAAAATACTTCTATCCAAACTCTGACTAAAAGGACACTAAATTTACAAATTCAATTGTAACATCAGATTCCCCAAATAGAGTAATGATGATCTTATTATCATATACTGAATATATGATTACCTTCATCATATTAATGGGTTAATGAACACAAAAGATAATGTAGTACAATTGTAACACCCTGACCATAGATAGCTAGAGTCGGTGCATTATTGAATAACATTTTCATGATCACAAAATATCAACTCTCGAAAGACGGATTAGATTAGTATCCTTAGAAACACTAGATACATTCATATTTCTTAGATTACATCATAAAGTGAAAAACTACAACAAAATTGTCTCCATATTCTACATTCATATCCCTTCAGACTATCCCTGCAGGTCAGTCATAAAATACTTATTCACATCCTGGGAAAAATAAAATATAGAAAGGGGTGAGATCAGATGCTCAGTAAGGATAAAAATATAGCAGAAACTTTCATAAATAAGCATAAACATTTAAGGAACTGTATAACTAAAACCAAAGCCTTTTAAGATGTAAATTAAGCATAATATGGAAAAAATAAAATTAAATAATTCCATTTACTTATTCACATGGACATTATACTAGTTTAATTATCACATGCAATATCAATAACCACTTTCATAATGATAGAATGCATAATGCTAGACAATCATAACCACATATTCAAGGCCTTGTGACAAGACTACAAATAATATTTTGTAAAGGACTTGTACCAAGACACTAGTTTGTCTCATGAGACATACTGATGCATTGAAGTTCTATAGAGGGCTCCACCCATCACTCACTATGTCTAATGCATTTCTTATAAGAAAAGGTTTAAAAATAACATAATCATTCGTATTAAAACTAGCATATGAAATGTCAATACTTTCTCCACCAACCATGATTGGTATAAAAAAAACACATCCAAAGTAAAACATAAAAAATAACGTTCAACACAATATGGAAGTTTTGTATCATAAAAAAAAACTTCAAATAAGCTTAAAATTGATCAAAGGATGTTGATATAGATGAAATCAAAACTATTAGAGAGAAATATCACTTTTTTTAATTCATTTAAAAAGTCACATAAGTATAAAAGAAAACATTTACTTTGAAAATATTAATATAATCTTTTATGTGAATATTTGATGATTTAATAATGGCGGAAAATAGTTTCACTTGCCGTATGAGTTAAAAAAACATTCTTACCTTAATTCTGTCGAAATGGTTATAAAGTACCTTGTTTGGAATAAATCGGAAGATTCCTATATAAACATCACAAAAAAAGTCAAAAAGGGTATAAATTACTTTAAACCATAGTCTATAAAATAGTAATAATTTTTTGAAATACATTTTTAAGAAACAAGGATGTGGACGATAAAGAGGTCCCAGTAGATACTTACGTAAAAACAACCACCTATATTAAAGAGATTGTGAAATTAACTCTTACTGTGTACTTTTCATTGGTCGAGGGTAGATTATCCTCTTTATAATGGTGAAATAATTTAAATTAAATTATACAATAATCATATACATTAATATAATATCATATATGATATTTTAACATTGTTTTGTTAATAATATCTTAGTATTATCATCGTTTCAGGTGTTAACGGCTTCATTTTCCTTTATATTAATTATTATGTGAGTCATATTTGTTATGGATGAGATTATCTTATTCATATACAGAATTATATCAAGTCTTTAAACTTTATTTTTAATCCTCTAATTAAAATTAGTCTTGAATAGATACGATGGGGAATGAATCTCATCGCGTTCGTGTGGACGGTAATCCGTACGTATGTACAGGCGACAATACCATTACTTTGATATTAAAATAATATATAATTGGATTTTATATCATATGTACAGAATCATTATCATGTTATATTTATTATTTTCATGAATCACACATCATTATTATAATCATCCAAATAATAAATTATTGAATAACAATTTCACCACGACGTGGAGACGGTAATCCGTACATACACACGTATGGTGACATGTCATTAAAAAGGATGGATAGAATAATGAATATCGTTGTAACATTTATATAATAACATCATAGTATATATAAGATACTGGAGTTATTATTTTATAATGGAAATAAAAAATTATGAAGAAGTGGAAGAAGAAAAGAAATTGAATGTGGGTGGTGAAATTATTACCTCTTTTCAGGTTCTTTGTTTTGATTGGATCAAAAGGGCTCCTTAAGTTGGATTTCTGACTAATGAAAGAACTATAGGATAAAATGAGGTATTTTTAGAGGATATTTTCCATGGGTTGGCCGATTCAAAAGGCTTTTAAGGAGTTAATTGGAGAGAAGGGGGAGTGCCCTTTAATAAGAGGGGTGAGGGGCTCATTAGGAAAAGCTAGAAATATTATTTTATAATAAAATCATTTTCGGTTTCTAATGCCTCCAAAATAATTTATTTAAAGGATATGTTTGGGATAGGTCTAAAACCACTCAACAAATAGGATTTAGATAGGTTTGGTTCACTATATTAACTTTATCTTTTAGATTTAACTCTTAGTTAAATAGTTGCACATTTACCATGTCTCTTTATATTTTTATAATATATGGTTAATAAACATACTATATACTTCTTAGCGAACCCCAAGTGGTTAATTAATTATACACACATAATTATATATGTCTTTTTTCCAAACCATAGATTATTATGAATAGAATATCAATTAATAATATAATATTTTTTTAAAAAACTCTCTTCTGTCAATTTTGACACTATTTGGTATTTTGTTTTTTCTAAATTTATAACAACATTATTAAATAGAAAACAATTCATCTAACCAACCATAATATTACATATTAACCATTAAAATTAGTAGAATTCATAAAAAGGCTCATATTACATTTATTTGGATATTTATAATATCAATTACATTAATATTTCATTAATTAGGTAATTACTGCATCACCATTGTGTCATAAATAAATTAAATTATTTAATGTCTAAAAATTATAAATAAAATACCATCATGTAGGAAGTATTTTTATCTTTCTAATGAATATATATAATCTAATTTATCTTATGTATAACCCTATATTAAAAAAAAGGTAGTTATTAAACTTTGATTTTAACTATTTTAACTCTTCTTTGAATTAAATAATAATAAATGTCCTAATCTAATCCAAGTGGACCAAAGTGGCTCATATTTTATTTCTAAGTTTTTTTGTTCGAATTATTCTTGTCCAATACAATTAGGACATGTGTTAGGTTAATAATAATATCATTTTTAAACATAATTACCCTATTTACTTTTAACCGTGGTAAATAAAAGTAAAAAGTTACTATTCACCAAAAATTATTTTTATCTTATTGATCCAAATTTTACTTCTTTTATATTAACCGTGTTTCTCGGATTTTTTAAATTCTATTCATAGAAGCTATAAAATTATGTTTTAGGTGAATTTTCAAATTCCCCTAGGAGGTGGGTAAAAGACGGCGAAAAGTTCAATAAAGTTTTTATATATCTAAAATTATTACAAACTGACTCCAATTAATTACATAGAAATTATATATCTATTATATATCTATTTGGATGTAAAATAAATTTAAATAAAACAAATAATTATTTAAATAAAAATTCGGTTTTAAATTACAACTCATTGTTTTTCACTATTCATCAAAAATTGAATGTTTTCAAAAAAATATCAAAAATTCACCCTAAGCTATTTTTGATATTTAGAATTCAAAAATGAAGTCTATTTTCCAAATACTAAACATTTAAGTTTCATTTATTAATTTAAAATTAATTCTCATTGTCAAAACCATGAGGCATATTTTTAAGAAACAATATCTATCAAAAGATTGACACTTGTTTATCTGCAATATCCAAGTGAAATTACTTATAATAACCATCATTGGACTAAATTTTAAAAATATAATATATTAATAATTCCAAACCATGAAAATTTATAATTTATCACTATAAATAATTTTTATTAAAAAAATTGTTTTCAGTTAAAATATAGTATTTTTCACTATTCACCCAAATATGAAAGTTATTAGAAAAACACCAATAATTTATTGAAACTAGTTTCATATGTCCCTATTCAAAAAACAGTAGTTTATTTTGTCATATAGAATATATAAATGTTTCAAACATTGTATTTAAAAGGGTTTTTCATTAAAAGGCAGTAAAAGTGCATTTTTTTGAATAAATACTTCGTTTATCTGAAAAAATGAATTTGTTCTTACATTATGTCTAAGAAACTCATAATATGGATTATTAAATTATAAGGATCATATATAGTTCAATATTCCGTTTATACTATTGATAACCACTTTTGAATGGATAGTTTGATAATCTTGTGGTGTGCTCTAACACGATGTTATGTGTAGTGCATGTTATTGAATTACTTTGATGAAATAACGTACTATGAAATTTTGTGGTGTTACATTCATCCCTCCTTCAATAAATTGAGTCCTCAAAATTTTAAATTTTTCTTCAAAAATAAAAGGTTAAAAATTGAAAATATCTTTGTGGGAGAACCCACATTGGAAGTTGGGTTAATAAAATATAGTCTTAATCAGATGAAAAAAGGGGAATGAAAAAAGTAACTACCAAATTATGATTTCTATTAGGAGAACATTGGTGGAAATTAGAGACATTAATTAGAGGAAAAAATTAATATTTAAAAGGAGTGATTGAGGTCAATATTCACAAACAATTGTATAATTGAGGGCCTCAAAACCGTCAATCTATGATGATTTAAAATATCATTGGTTCCACAACACATAAGGTATTATTATAACACATTTTTAGTTTTAAGATCCCTTAAATAAAGTTTAATAATTAGTTTATTCATATAATAAGAGAAGAAAAAAATATGTAGTTGATAAGTAGAGTTCCATCCTTTAACTAATTTCTACAACAAACTCTTCTTTCACTCTAAAATATAATAGAACTAAAAAATATTCTATTTATCCTATTCATATAGGGTTCCAAAAAAATGAATTTATAATTCATCTACCAGACCCTTAAAAAATAAATTATTCAATCCAGGACATCATAAGAACTCTAATTATCCTCATCTATGGTAGTATCATAACTTGATTATTATCCAATAGCATCATTTAGGGCATACTCTGATGATTTTGACATTGATTCGCATAGTGTCCCAACTTCTTGCAGCTGAAGAATTGTATATCTAAAACTTGTTTCTTACCCTTGCAATCATGTACTTGGAGTCCTTTTTCTCTACACTTATAAAAAACTCACATTCCCTTCAAGCAAGTTTAGGGGTGTTTCTTCCCACAGTTATCATATATGGGAAAATTCTTCTTTTACTTCTTCCCTTTATCCATCTTTCTCTCTTCCATCCTTTTTATCTCTTACTTCCCTTCAAAACCATAGGACTCAGAGAATTATTTACTTATCTTATTAACACATGATACTATTTCTTCATATGTTAAGAAAACATGAGAGTCTATTTCTCTTTTAAATGTTGTCTTAATACCGTGGAAGATATGATCCTTCTTATACTTTGGATCATACGTATTTCTAGAGTTCACATGGCTTCTACTGGGCGCCATTTCTATACAATGGTATACACTAGGTCAGTTTATTAATTGCAATGAATAATTCCAAACTTGTAACAATCCTAACATAAATTGAAAAGTTTATGGATGTAATGAAAAATCATAAAAATGTTTTCTGTAAGGAATTATATACTCATAAACCCTTCATAATTGTTTGTAATGAAAATGTCAATTATCCTAAGCATATCCCCAGAGAGTGTCGTATCTAAGAGTGCCGAAAGGCCTGTTGTCGTGCACCATTTCTCATTCGAGTCTAGCTCAAAGCGGTGTTTTCGGGTTTCACACCTACGTATATCTGTGACAGAGTCGCCTCTTCCTTCTCATATCCAGACGGGGATATATTACTTTGAAAAGTCACAAAATCACTAAATTACCAAAATTATACGAAGTTCTTCTATACTAATCCTCAAAGTATATCTTAGGTTAATGTGACCTAATACAAATATATCTAAATCTAGATTCCAAGGTTTGTACTAAACTTCCTCTAATACCAACTGTAATGCCATGACCCCAGTTACCCAGAGTTGGTGCATTATTACATAACATTGGCATGATCACAAAAGATCAAGTCTTGAAAGACCTATTAGTTTAGTATCCTTGAAAACACTAGATACATTCATAAGTATTATATTACAACATAAAGTAAACAACTACAAAAACTTATTATCCCTAGTCCACACTCATATTCCCTCAGACTATCCCTGTAGTTCAGTCATAAAATACTTTTTCACATCCTGGGAAAAATAAAACAAAGAAAGGGGTGAGCTCAGATTCTCAGTAACGATTACAATATAGCGGAAACTTTCATAAATAAGCATAAACATTTATGGAAATGTATAACTAAAACAAAATCCTTTTAAACATGAACTTCATCATAATATTGAAAAAATAAAATAAAATAATTCCATTTACTTATTCACATGTATATTCTACTAGTGAAATAATCACATGGAATATCAATAACCACTTTCTTAATGATGGAATTTTTAATGCCAGGCTATCATAGCCACATAGTCAAGTCCTTGTTCCAAGACTACAAATGAGATTTATTCAAGTCCTTGTGCCAAGACACTAGTATATCTCATGAGACCTACCGATGCATCGAGAAGCTATATATGGCTCCCCCCATCACTTACTTTGTCCAATGCATCCTCATATGAACAGGATTAAACATAACATAACCATTCTTATTTAAAATAGAACACAAAATGACAATAAATTCTCCATAAACCATGAATGGTATAAAAATAACACATCCATAGTCAATAATATCACAAAACCTTCAATACAATATGGAAGTTCTGTATCATAATTAATCAACTTCAAATAAGCTTAAAATCCATCAAAGGATGCTGACATTGATGAAATCGAAACTATTTGAGAGAAATATCTCTCTTTTTTAATCATATAAAAGTCACATAATTATGAACGAAATAATTGACTTTGAAAATATTCTTATAATCTTTTGAGGAATGCTTCGACGAGTTTTTAATGGTAGAAAATAGCCACACCCACTGTATATGTTAAAAAAGACATTTTTACATTTATTCTGTCGAAAAGGATAAAAATGACCTTGTTTGGAAAACGATGGAAACATTCCTTTATAAACATCATATAAAAAGTAAAACAAGGTTATAAGTGACTTTAACCCATATTCATTAAAATTGTAATAATTTTTTGAAATACATTTTAATGAAACATGGATGTGGATGATAAAGAGGTCCTAGTAAATACTTACGTAAAAACAACCTCGTATAATAAAGTGATTGTGAAATTAACCCTTACCTTGTAAATTTCCTTGGTTGAGGGTAGGTTAACCTAATTTATAATGGTAAAATAAAAGTTATAAAATTATAAAAGAATCATATATGGTAATATGATATCATATATGATCTTTTAACGTTGTTTTGTTAATAATATCGTAGTATTATCGTTGTTTTGGGTGTAAAAAGATTTGATTTCCTTTATATTCTTTTTAATGTGAGTCATATTTTTTATTTATGGGATGTATCTTATTCCTATCAAAAATGATATCAAGTCTTGAAACATTATTTATAATAATCTAATGAAAATTATTCTTGAATGGATACGATAGGGAATGAATATGATCGCATTCGTTGAGATGGTAATCCGTACGTACGCTCTGGCGACAATATCATTATTTTGATATTAAAATAATATTTAATTGGATGGTATATCATACATAAAGAATCATTATCATGTTATATTTATTATTTAATTAATTATATATCATTGTTATACCCATCCAAATAATTATTTATTGAATAACAATTACACCATGACGTGGAGACGGTAATACGTGCCTATGCACGTATGTTGACATGTCATTCAAAGGATGGATAGAATAAAGAATATGGATATGATATATTAATAATAAAATCATAGTATATAGATGATACTTGAGCTATTACTTTAGAATGAAAATAACAACGAATGAAGAAGTGGAAGAAGAAAAGAACTTGAAAGAGGGTGGTGAAATTATTACTTCTTCTTCAGGTTCTTCCTTTTGATTTGATCAAAGTTGCTCATTAAGTTGGCTTTCATACAAAAGTAATGACTCTAAGATGAATTGAGGGAATTTTAGAGGATATTTTTGTTGGGGTAGGCCGATCTAAATGGATTTAAAGGTGTTAATTAAAGATAAGGGGTAGTTACCTTTTATAAGAGGCGTGAAAGGAACCTTAGGAAATGCTAGAAATATTATTTTATAATAAAATAATTTTCGGTGTCTAATGGCTCCAAAATAGATTGTTTAAAGATAAGTTGTGGGGGGTCGAAAACCACTCAACCAATAGGTTTTATACAGGTTTGGGTCACTATATTCACTATGTCATTTAGATTTAACTCTTAGTTAAATAGTTTGACATTTACCATGTCTCTTTTTATTTTTATATTATATGGTTAATAAACATACTATATACTTCCAAGAGAACCCAATGTGGTTCATTAATGATACACCTATCATTATATAAGTCCTTTTCCCAAACCTTTGATTTTTAGTAATATAATATCAATTAATAAGATAATATTTGTTTTAAAATCTCTTTTATGTCAATTTTGATACTATTTGGTATTTTGTTTTTTCTAAATTTATAACAGTAGTATTACTTCAAAAAAATTTAATCTAACCAACCCTAATTTGTCATACAAACCTTTAACATTATTAGAAATCATCAAAAATTTTAAATTACATTTATTTGGATAATTATAATATCAACTATTTTAATATTTTATTAATTATGTTATTACTGCATCACTATTGTGTCATAAATAAATTAAATTATATAATGTCTAAAAATTATAAATAAAATAACATAATGTAGGAAATCTTTTAATCTTTCTAATGAATTTTTATAATCGAATTTATCTTTTGTATAACATTATATCAAAAATATTTTAGTTAATATAATCCATGTGGACGAAAAAGGTTCATATTTTATTCCTATGGTTATTTTTTATCGAATTATACTTATCTAATAGAATAAGGACATGTGTTAGGGTAATAATAATATAATTTTTACCCTCAATTACCCTATTTAGTTTTAACAGTGGTAAATAAATGTAAAAAGTTACAATTCACAAAAAACTATTTTTATATTATTGAACCGAATTTTACTCCTTGATATTAACTGTGTCTCTCGGATTTTCTAAATTCCACTCACATAAGTTATAAAATTATGTTTTATGTGAATTTGAAAATTCCCCAAAGAGATGGGTAAAAGACATTGAAAGGTTCAATAAAATTTTTATATATCTAAAATTATTATAAACTGAATCCAATGATTTACATTGAACATATATATGAATTATGTATCTATTTTGACCTAAAATAAATTTAAATAAAATAAATACTTATTTAAATAAAAATTCGGTTTTAAACTATAACTTAGTGCTTTCACTGTTAATCTAAAATTGAATGTTTTAAGAAAAATATCAAAAATGCACTCTCAGATAATTTTGATATTCCACATAAAAAAAAGAAGTAGTTTTTACCAAATTAAAAAAATGGAAGTTTCATTTATTAATTTAAAATTAATTCTCGTTGTCCAAACCAAAAGGTGTATTTTTATGAAAAAATATCTATCAAAATATTGACATGTGTTTATGTCCAATCTCAAAGTGAAATTACATAAAATGACTAGAATTGGATTAAAGGTAAAAAAAAATATTATCTATTTATACTTCTAAACCATTAAAATGTATAATTGAACACTATAAATAATTTGGATAAAAAAGTTTTTTTGTTAAAATATAGTATTATTTACTATTCACCCAAATATTAATGTTATTAGAAAAACACCAAAAATTTGTTGAAACTAAATTATTATTTTCCAATTCTAAAGAAGAAGTTAATTTTTTCAAATAGAATATATAAATGTTTCAAATATTGGATTTAAAATGGTATCATCATTAAAAAGTGGTAAAAGTACATTTTTTTAAATAAATACTTATTTTATCTGAAAAATGAGTTTGTTCTTACGTTATTTATATAGAACTAAAAATATGGATTCTAAAATTATAAAGATTATATATAGTTCAATATTCAGTTAATACTATTCATAACCTCTTTATATGGCTAGTTTGACAATATTGTGGTGTGTTTGAACCCGATGTTGCAGGTAGTGCAAGTTATTGAATTACTTTGAAGAAATAACATACAATTAAATCCTGGGGTTTTACAAAAATATCAATATATATGTCATTCTTCTAATAAACATAATATTATTTTTGAATAAAAAAACAGAAATACATTAATTATTACATTTTAACTAGAGTAACAATATAAGCTTGACCATATCCATTTTCTTTTCCTGAGCTATATTTAATTGAATATTTGGACAATGATTTGAATAATTTCTCAGATCATTAAAATTATAGAATTTCCATGCATCATTCTTTCCCTTACAATAATGATCTTGGTAACCTTTTTCATCTACATTTATAACAATATCTCATTCCCTTTCAGAAAGATACATGGTGTTTCTTCCCACAATTATCACCTAAGGGGAAATCCTTCATTCCCTTTTTCCATTTATCTATATGTTGCTCCACCATTCTCTTATTCTCTGGATTTACTTTAATGTTGTAATATATAGAGAATTATTTTTCTATCTTGATATCACAAAAGACTATATCTTCATATGATTAGAAAGATTATGTGACTAGTGCTCCTCAGAGGAATGGTTTAACACTTTGATGTATATATCGATCTTAATTCTTGGGTTATATAGGTAGTCTATATCATACCTTCCTAACCTTGTGATTTACCCTCATACGTGGAAAAATGTTCATCCTCCTTTTACCTCATACTTAATCTACCTCTATTCCATATTTTCAAGTTATTCGTCCTCCTTCGAGTTTAAAATTAATTACCACTATTAATCAGAATCTCCTGAGAGATGGTGAACTGCCATTATAACAATTTCACTTTCGATTCATCTGAAAACATGAAATATTTTATCTATGGTACTTATCCATTTCTCATAAAAAATATATTTTTTTGCACCGTTTAATGTTTGAGGTTGTGTTGTCATGAAGTATTTTAATATTGATCCTCTTCATTGTGGATGTGGGTTCTCTATATGGGAAAGGTTGTCATTCATAACATGAGTCATCTATCCAAGTGCAATAATAAGTTGTTCAGAACCAGTTGTATCCCCCACTCTGATTTAATTATCTTGCACATGTGGTAATTATCTATATTGATTAAATTTATTGATACAATTTCCATTCCTTCCACTATGATATGTTTCTTGAAAATGGAATACACAAGATAAAGTTATGCATCATAATGCATAATTTCAAACAAGTAAAGTACATAACATTTATTGAAAATTTTATTCATATATAATAATTAATAATAAATATAGATCATTTGATAACACATTAACTCATAAATCCTTCATAATGATTTAAAAATATAATAGATATTATCCTAAGGATATCCTCATGGAGTGTCAAACCAAGTGTGAAGTAAAGCGTGTTGTCATGTACCTGGTTACCTAGAGTCAAACATGGAACACTCTGTTAATGTTTTCACCCATATTTACATTTTTACTAGAACCTCTTCCACTTGTATTATCTTAATTGGGCTTTATTTCATTGAATATAAATTTAATCGATACATTACCCAGATTGTTGGGTTTCCTTATATAATTATCCTCCTATTCTATCATAGTGTTATGATCCCTAATCAGGGATTTCAAAATATATTTCCATTTTCATCGCAACACTACATCTGATACAAACTATAACGCCCTAAACCTAGAAGCCTAAAGTGGGTTATTTAATTTAATACATTAGTATTATTACAAGGAATCATTTCATGAAGGACTGACCACTTTAACAGTTTTGAAAAATTGATTACATAATGAACGTTACATTACAGTTTATAACATAAAAAATTGCATATATAATTTTCTGAGAATGCCATTATTCTCTTTTTCATAACCCTTTATATCAATTATAAAACACTTCTTGTTATCCATTAAAAATAATACAAAATAATGGGGAATTCTCATATTCTTAATAAGGATAAACAGTATAGAAAAATCTTTAAAAATTAACCATAATATTTTACAGAAAGGTACCAAA
Source organism: Viscum album (assembly GCA_963277665.1). Lineage (NCBI taxonomy): Eukaryota > Viridiplantae > Streptophyta > Magnoliopsida > Santalales > Viscaceae > Viscum > Viscum album. Next base: position 1,763,029,422 of record OY728121.1, on the reverse strand, counting down.
TTAAATCACAAGACTTTTAATAAATTATGTTCAATATAATATTACAAGAATAAATCAAATAATTCCATTTAAACATTCATGTGGATATTCATATTGTTGAATAATAAATTGTAAAATAATAAACTAATCTCATAATGAGGGAATTTATAATGTGGGACAACTTAAACATACCATCAAGGAATCGGTGAGGAAATCATACTTAATTGTGTAAAAAATTACCAGAAACCCAATATAATGGTCTCATTATACTATTGATGCATCGAGGGGCTATAGATGACCTGACCTGTAACATACTATTTCCAATACCTTCCTCATATGAAAATGGTGAAACATAACCTAAACATTCATATTAAAACTATTATATGAAAAGAACATACATTAACCATAAAACCATGAATGGTATAATAATACCACATCTATAGTCAACCATTATTAACTCATTAAATTCAATATTGAAGATTTTATTATAATAACTCAACCTCAATAAAGAATAATATCCAATAAAATATTTTTATAGTTGAAAATAATTACTAAAACTATTTGAGAGAAATAACATGTTTTCATAAAATCATCTAAAAATCATACAATTTATAAAATATGTTATTGAAAAAGATATTTTTTAATCAATTTCACCCATTCAAATCAGATATATAATAATGTAATTAACATTTAAGAACAATCATGTCCATATAAATAAATCCTTAATATCATTTTGAAAACAAGGGCATTAATTAAATACATTTATAAAAAAACCTTTACAACATTTAAAAATATGTTGTAGTTAAAGATTCCTTTCCACAAAACCTAAAAATATTTATTTTGAATACCTTTTTATGATACATGTATAATAAATAAGTCCCATAAAATAATTACACATAAATAATCTCTGATAATAATGAGATTTGTGAATTAAACCTAACCATAGGTCTGATACTCTCTATACATGTACAAAACTCCTCAATAATGTTTTTAAAATTATTATTAACTTATATGATTATCATAATAATATTTATGATATCATATATGATTACATTAGTTCACTATATTACATGTTTATTAATAATTTCACGCCAACATTACATTTGGGCTAATAATTGCATTGTTTAACGTACATGTTTGGACTTGTTATTCATGATCATATTACATAGATCACGGTTTAATTACTTGAAAATAGAATAATATGATTTATATATCATATATATTAAAAATATAAATATATATTATAGATAGATATATGAAATAGAATACACCATTCATGGAGACGGTATGTCGTATGTAATAATGAATGTTGTTTCTTTTTTCTTATTATATGGAAGTATGTGAATGACATATATGTATATATATATATATATTTCTATTAGTCTTATTATGAAATATGTATTCCATAATTATTGAGAATATATATATATATATATATTATAATCATTCTGGAATGGTTAATTTGGAGAATGAATCTCATCATGTCGTCGAGAAAAAAGGCCATATGTAAGTACGACCGAAAATATCATTCCTTTAATGGATTTATGATATGTAACTGGATGGTATATTAATTATAAATAATCATCATAATTTAATATTCATTATTTATGTCTATTATACTCAATATTATAACCATCCAAATAATGTAATATGGAACAAAAATCCCACGATTATTTGGGGAAGTTAAGCCATACTTATGCACATATGGTGATATTAATATTAGTTGGATGGAAAAAATGAAGAATATAGTTTTCCCATGATTATAATAACATCTCATTATATGGATTATTCTAGATTTATTACTTTGGTATGGAAACATAATTGAACGAGGAAGTATAGGAAGAAAGGTACATTGAATGAAGGGATAAAACGATTACCTCTTCTTCGATTGTCTCTTTTTGATTTTCAAAAAATTACTCTGTAAGATAGTTTTATAATAAATTTTTGTCCTATATGATGAATTGAATGATGTTGGGATGAGATTTGGGTATGTTGTGTCTGATCCAATAGGATTTGGCGATGTGAATTAAAGAGATGTAGAAGTGTCCTTTTATAAGAGAGGTGAGGGGAAATTTAGGAAAATCATGATATATTAATTTATTACAAATTTATATTAGGTTTATAATAGCTAAAAAGTGTTTAGTTTTGATGATAAGATGCAGATGAGTAGAAATAATATCAACCAATATGTTTGACACTAGTTTAGGCCTTGTAGTTAACTATATCTTTTGGCTCTTACAATTAGTTAAAAATATTAACTCTTACCATGTCTTCTTGTATTTTCATAATGTATGGTTCCTATAGTTAACATAAAATGTCAATAGAATCAAAGTTAGATCATTAGCAAGATTTTTAACATTATATTATTCATTTGACCGAATCATAGATTTTAAGACTTATATATCATTTAATATTATGTTATTTTTTTTAAAAAAACTCATTTATATCAGTTTTGACAATATTTAGTAATTGATTTTTTTTAAAGTCAAAATAGTTATATTCCATAGAAACAAATGCATTAAATAAAATATAATATATCTTAATCTTTCATAAAATTCATGGGTGGAATAAATATATATATTTTAATATTTATTATATAAATTATTTGATTCCTTTATTAATAAGGTAAACACTCCCGCGTCATTGTGTCATAAATAAATTTATTTATTCAATGAATAAAAATTAAAAAAATAAAACCATGATGTTGGAAATAATTATATATTCCCAATTACTTTTTTCAGTTTTACATTCCACTTATATAACTCTAATTAAAATTGTTTTATTATTATGGTACATGTTTATGTTATATTTCCTTTTACTGTTAATTAATTATTATAAGAATTCATGTTCACACCCAAATGATTCGATGGGTTCCTAAAATCTACCTTAGTATTCTTAGGGTTGTCTATATATCATACAATATGATTAGGATATGTGTTATTATTGGTTTATATTATTATAATATTATTATTTACCCATATTTACCTGATTTACCGTTCAACCGTGGTAAATAAAAATTATTAATGAAGTTACTATTCAGAATATCCAAAAAATTAAAGGTACCAATTTACACAATTTGGAACTTTTTCTTAATAATTTGGAATCCATTTTCCAAATAAAAAACCCAAAATTGGTATAAATTAATTTATTATTAATTCCCATTTTCAAAACCATAAATCATGTTTTTAAAAAGTAAACACTTTCACAAGATTGACATGTGTTTATTTCCAATTTATATGTAAAATTACACCAAATAACCAATAATGGATTAATTTATTAATATATATTCTAATTACAATTTAAAACCAATTAATAATAAAATCTAACAATATAAATAATTTTGATGAAAAGGTAGTCTTGAATTAAAATGTGGTATTTTTCACTATTTATTAAAATATGAATGTTTTCATAATAACACAAAACATTTATCCAAAATAAATTTTTATTTCCCATATATAAATAATAATTCCATTTTTTAATGTTGAATATATAAAAGTATCAAATATTTTATTTAAAAAAGGTTCTCCATTAAATGGTGGAAAACTACATTTTTTATATTACTTCTTTTAACTAGAAAAATGAATTTTTCATAATATTGTGTATAATAAATACATAATAAAAGATTTAAAATTATATGGAATTATAAAATTCAAAAATTTGGTCACTAATATCCATATCCACTTTTAAATGAATTTTCGGATAAGTGGCGGTGTGCTTGAACTCTGTGTAGCGTGATACGCAAGCTGTGGAATTATAAGATGTGTAATCTGGTAGCTTGGGAGTTACAATAATTTCAAATGGTAATTTTCCATTTTTCATATAACATGTAAAATTCCATGTAATTATTTTTATTTTATTGAATGAATTATTGATTATAATTTTTATATATATTGTATGAAATAATTTATTTTTTACTATTAATATAGTTTCAGATCATTTACCCACCACGATGATTTATAATTAATTTTAAAAATTAAATTCTAATATTATAATTCTAAAATCATGAACAATTATTACATTGATTATTATATTTGTTTTTTAAATAAAATTATTTTGAAATATTTAAACAATGGCATATGTGATATAAAAATCACCCTTGAATATTATATATTATTCATTCCATTGATGAATAATGATATAAATTGAGATTAAATTTAGAGGATGAGTAATTTGTTTTTTATTTTTATAAATTAATCATATTATATATATATATATTTAACTACATGAATTTAAATTTAATTAATTAATATGTTTGGGAAGGGATTATATTATAATTTGAAATAAAAAACATGGGTGTCTCAACCCCTTGTGATATCCAAATATTTGAAAAGAACATTATGTTCGATAGAATATAAGACATGAAACAATAAACATAAGAGAAACATTAAATATAAAACTTTTCATATTATAGTTATAATATAGTGGTTAATTGTTGGGTATTTATAGGAGTAATTGCATTTTGAAATTTATAAAAATTTTATTCATAATATAAATTTATTTGTTAATTCATAGAAAATATGAAGGAAATTTTTAGTAAATGGATTTTATTCATCGAATTTCTTTTTTTCAAAAAATAGTAATTTTTATTCTATAAGATAATTTTTATATTTATTAAAATTTTATAAATTTAATTTTATAAGAAATAATTGTAATTTTATTAATTTTCATGCAGAAAATTTTAACAAGTGAATTTTATAAATTTTTTTAAAAAGTTATATTTTTCAATTAGAATTGATAAAAACATATTTTTATTTAAAATTTGGTATTTCTCAAGGATTTTAAAAATTAAAATTTTGTGTTTAATTATTTTAAAGTAAATATTAAAACTCTAATATTTTCTGATAAAATAATTTCCTTCCATTTTCAATATTTATTTTCTTATAAAATTCTTAATAATAAATAAATTTATATTTATAAAATCGATTACATACTTTTAGTTATTATAATAAAATTTATATAATATGAAAACATATCTCTTTCAATACAAATAGTATCCATGCTAAATTTTTCATTCCACATTTGAGGTATTGTGGGTTAACTAGGGTAACAAGTAATATGATTAGGAATAAAAGCATTCTAAAATGTTTATTAACTATATTTTATGAGTATATATTGTCTAAAATAATCCTAAATTATGCACAATGTGATTTTATTTCTATTTAGATTTTATTGTATTCATTATAAAATTTTATATAATACTAATGTAAAAAATATAAAATTCAATGAATTTATATTTATAATATTTTATGAAAATTATAATAAAATTTGGTATGTTATTATATTTTTTAAATATTATTTATTATATTAACCATGGTAATTTTTTTAATTTTTTATTTGATAAAATTACCATAAATACTTATGAAATGTCGATACAGTACTTGAAAAAGCTGTAGAAATATAAAAGAAAGGAATTAAGAAGCACTAGAAGTGGTGGGGACATGTGGGATCGTTCTTCTTGGAAAAATCATCATCTTCTGGACTCTTCTTTCCCTAACCTTCAAATTGACTAGGGCTCATGGTGGCACGATGATGGTACCAGTTTTGATTTTCTGATGTTGTGATATGGGGGTCATCACTGCATTTTGGGCCGACTATGAGTTTTTTGGGAGGATCTGGTTTTCTTGTGTGCCTTGAAAGGTGTTGTTGGGATCTGCGGTTGACTTGAAGCGATGTATTCTTCTAGTGAGATCTGATTTGGGAGGACCTCTCTTCAATGTTGGTTTGTTGATTTGACTTTTTTCTGCATTTTTGTTGTGTTTAGTCTCTAGTTGAAGGTTGTGGGATCATCATTTTTTAGTTCATATTTGATATTTACATTGAATTATGGAATTTTTGAGATTTTTTTTTGAGTTTGATTGAAGATCATTGAGGCAGTGAATGATTAAGGGTACAAATCGTCGTGTGCTTCTTGAACCTCTTAAATGCTAGGTTGTTCTGCAGGTTAGTAATGTCACGACCCATCCTCAGGGCCCGTGTCGTGACTACACCAAGCCTTCCTTCCATAGTCCATGTGATGGTGACTATCAACAAAGGCGTAATCCCTATAAAATGGGAAGAGATTTGCTTTTAACCTATAACACACACACAGTCTGAACACAAGCAGCAGAGGCAACAAATACTAAAATAGAAAAATAATGTGTGCTGAAAATAAGTGTGCCATTATACGAAACCAACTAAACAACAAGTACAAGTAAAAAGGGAAAACAACTCATGGATCATCCACTGGGAAATCCTTCTAGAACGGTAGGTACAAAACTTGAACAATTCGTCCATACGGTACGTCCCGTCTGGTCTAGCTCTGAGCAGCCTCCCGTCCGTCACCCTCAGCCTTGATCACTACCGTCCGTCATTTTCAAAAAAACAGAACAAGGTTCAGGTGTAGCCTGTGCAGGGGTGAGTATAACAATACTCAGTAGGGGTCCCCGAAACCCCTAAAGGTCTCCCATAATCCACTAAGGACAAACAAATATAGAAAGATACAATCACGAAGTATCAACCTAACCTACATAGGTATATGCCAATACATGTACATAAGTTATAAATCACAGTCCGACTCCAACTCTCGAGACCAAGCACAACCCATTCCACAAAAGAAGTAAAGTCAATCAACACGATGATAACGGTTGAAAGTCATGACTCAGCTCACACAGGCATACATCTATTGTAGAGAGATAGTGACAATCAGATGTAGTCACTGATTCATCTAAGATGTCGGATCCACACATGATACAGGGAAAGTTAATTTGCTGGACCCACACAGGATAAGGGACCAACTATCTCATCTAAGCTGTTGGACCCACACTGGATACAAGACCATCTATTCTGTTAGACCCACATAGGTTACAGGAACAGAATTCAGAACCGTCGGACCCACGGAATATCCCGGTATTGTAGTCATCACTGTCGAACCCACGGAGGATTCTAGTACAGTAGTCATCGATGTCGATCCCACGGAGTATTGCGGTACAGTAGTCATCGCTGTCGAACCCACAGAGGATTCTGGTAAAGTAGTCATCACAGTCACAACCAGCCCTAGGGTTCTTGCACACAGCACACTCGATTCTGTTTTGAGTTGATGTATCCCAATTTTCAGTCTCATCAAAAGGAACCCAAAGCGATAGACGGTGCGTCAATCGGACGCCCGGTTTGACATTTATTGGCATTTTCGTTCTAGGGGTCCAGTTGATTTTTAGGCTCAAACCAACCCAGCCATACCTCAACTGCGTCCAAACCACAGGTGGAGTATTCTAAAAGAATCGACTCTCTCTAATAATTCCATCACTGGAGGAGGTATGTCAATCAGACACCCATATCCCTAGATGCAGGCTAAAAGGTGTAAATAGCCATAGTGGGTACGGGTCCGGTCCGACCTAGTCGATCTGATCCCTCCCTGTTCGTTGGACAGAACTGCCGCGATGTGCCAGTTCAGAAGCAGCGGGACCTAGATGGTCCCGCCCAATCGGCTCCACGGCGGCAGTCCCGACCGCCCACCACCGCGGCGCCACCCTCTGCGTGGTGCGCTGGTGCCGTGCCGCCTCCATCCGTCGAGGCCCACCTGGCCAATGTTCCTCATTGGTGTGGCGCGACAGTGCCACACCCCTTTCCGCGGCCCACCCGGGCAATGGTTCTGCATCTCCGGCAAAACATGACATGACGGCGTCGTGCATCCTTTGTTTACCGTGGTTCTTCTCCGGTGCGGCGCGATGGCACCGCGCCCTTCTGGTTCTGCCTCCGACGTCAACTACACAAGATTCAATAGAGGTATGTCGGGCCGTGTTTTTTCGGCCAGCGCCCACAGCATTAGGTGATAAAAATTTTGCCACCTTTATTCCAAAAATAAACGTCAATGTACGAGGTAATAATTCATATGTAAAAATAATCCAATTTCCCCCTACCTTTCAATCTGTGATCGCTTAACGGGGTCGTGGGAAGATGGCATCATTCCGTTGATGTCGGGAGTGGATGACGTTGTCATTGGTGATTTTCATCATGGGCGGCATATTCCGTTTCATGCCCAATTTTGAATGGAAGGAGATGGCGTCATCGTTCTTCGGTGGAGATGAACGTTCATCGTCGAGAAGATATCATTCCTCCAAGAGTTCTCCCAAAGCTCCATCAATTCTCCCAACAAAGGAAAAATTATTCCAACCCCAACCATAATAATATAACACATATTATTATGCTCACATAATGAATTCAAACTAATTCAAATTAGAAGATCCAATTAATTTATTGCATGTTTAGTTAATTAATTGAGAGAGTGAGTTGGCACCTTAAGAGGGAAGGTGGAAAGTGAAGAGTTTCCACAAGTTATGGGAATTCCAAGGGTTAAAGAGGGTTAAAGGGGTTTAAGGGGATTGATCTCATGTGGTCCCCACCACATAATATCCTCCCATTGGAGGTTATGTGGGGGTGGGCCCCGCCATGAACTTCCCCTTGGAGGATTAAACCACCACTTACATAAAAATATGTTAATCATATTTTTATTTAATTTATTTAGAAAACCCCCAAAATTAACTTCCACTCTCGATAAAATGCAACTACGGTAAAGGTATCCTTAAGCCAATACCGGCACTGTGAGTTCATCTTTGTCCTCAGATTTAAATTCCAAGCACCATTTCAAAATATATAAAATCCCACACGTACATTTATTGAATGTACCTGAAAAAAACTTCAGAAATTAATTTCGGACACACTAGGCCTCATAATCAAGCGCCGTTAGAAACAGCAGACTCGTGAAATTCCCATGTATTTATGAAGAAGAAAAAATTTTCCACAAAATTTTCCAGGTATTTACATTTTCCCCAACTCATGGATTTACATCCCTGTATGCTACTACAGACACTAGGGGATCAAATGGGGGTATCGGTCACCCATCAGAGCCTCCTGCTCTCATGTGCTCTCATTGAGGTTCTGTTCTTCCAGTGAATGCGCATCAGAGGAATTGACCAGCCATGAAGGACCCGCTCTTATCGATCCTCAATCTCAACTGGAACCTTTGTGAATGTTGCATAGTCATCAGTGTCCTTCTTCCCATGGTCGATAATGTGGGACGGGTCGTGCACGTATCTCCTCAATTGAGATACATGGAAGACGTCATGCACCCGGTGCAACTAAGGTGGAAGGTCCAGGTGTTAAGCCACCTCACCTACTGTGTTGAGGACCTGGAATGGTCCAATGAATCATGGAGACAACAAGCCTCATCGGACAAATCTTCACAGACCTTGTCGAGGTGAGACCCGTAGGAATATGTTTTCGCCATCCTCAAACTCCAGTGGTCTCCATCTCATATCAGTATAGGACATCTGTCTGCCATGTGCAGTCTTCATCCTCTCCTGAATGTCTTGTACCTTACCTATCATATCCTACACTATCTGTAGTCCTACAAGTGCTGACTCCCATGGGTCCGTCCAACACAGAGTTGATCTGTAAGGTCAGTCGTACAATTCCTTGTAAGGTTCCATCCTTAAGGTGGAGTGGTAGTAGTTGTTATACGCATACTCTACCAAGGGTATGTCATCCTCCCAACTGTGACCAAAATCGAGAACGCATGCATGGAGCATGTCCTCGAGTGTCTGAATGGTTCTTTCAGTCTTACCATCCATCTGAGGATGGAAGGCAGTGCTCAAGCGAAGCTGCCTCCCAAAATCCTCCTTCAACCCCTTCCATAGACAGGATGTGAAATGAGCATCTCGATCATAGACGATCGTCGATGGAACACCATGAAGCCATATGATCTCCTATATGTAGGGGTTTCCCAAGCTCTCTACTATTCCCTGCTCTTTGATCGGTAGGACGTGGGCCGGCTTGTTGAGTCATTTGATAATATCCCAGATAGGGTCATGGCCTCTGAATGTACGTGGACTTCCCTTCACGAAATCCAGGGATATCCCATCCCATTTCCACTCTGGATCCACTAAGGGCAGAACTAATCCTTCCATAACCTGGTGCTCCGCCTTCACTTCCTTACAAGTGAGGCATTGTGAGAAAAACTCTACCACTGACTTCTTGATACCTAGAAACCGGTGTTGTCGTCGGAGGTCCTGATACATCTTCTCCTCTCCTTGATGTACCGCTAAGGGCGATGTGTGGAACTCCCTCAACACAACCTCCTGAAGTGAAACTGGTACCATGGTACATCCTCTGAAGAGAATGAGTTTATCCTCGCCTTCAAAAAATCCATCAGGTTCCTGCCCTGTGGATATATGAGCATGTCGCATCTCATTGTCAACATTACCATGTTGTGCATCTCTGACTCACTGAAGAAGTGGGGGAGTGACTGTGAGATACTATAGAAAGGCTGCTCCATCTCTATCCACGAATGATATCTGCAACGTGGATAGCTACTCTGTCGCCTCTTCTAGCATCTGAATGAGTGATCTCCTACTTAAATCATCTTCTACAACATTCCCCTTCTTAGGGGTATAGACTATATCAATTCATAGTCCTGGTAGAACTTGAGCCGTCGTTGTTGTCTCAGGTTCTATTCCTTCTACGAGAAGATGTTCCTGATAATCTGGTGGTCAGAGTAGACTGTAGAATGCTTTCCCATCAAGTAGATCCACCACATCTTCAAGGAGAATGCCGCTACTACTAACTCCAAGCCATGGTTAGTGAAGTTCTACTCGTGCAATCTCACCTACTGTGAACTATACATGATCATTGCTTGCTCCTACATCAGGACACACCCGATTCTAGTCTCTAATGTGTCATAGTAAACTATGTACCAAATTCCCTCCTTTGGTAGCCTCAAGATAGGCTCACTATTCAACCTCTGCCTCAACTCCTAGAAACTCTAATGGCATCTCTTTGACCAAACAAAGGGTTTCCCCTTCTTCGTCAATGCTGAAAGCGGTGCTGCAACTCTAGAGAAATCTGGAACAAATCATCGATAGTACCCATCCAGTCCTAGAAAACTCCATACCTCCATCACACTCCAGGGAGGATCCCAAAAAGTACTACCTTGGTCATCGCCGGATCCACTACAAATCCAGCTTCCGAGATGACGTTTCCCAAGAAGTGAACCTCTTGATCCATGACTAGCAATTTGAGAACTTACAATAAAACCAGTGCTCTTAGAGTGGGTCCATTACTACCTGAAAATGGTAGGCATGCTCTTCCTCAGTAGTCAATTAGATCAGTAGTATCGTCGATGAAGACTACAACATATAGGTCGAGGTAAGGTTGGAAGATCCTATTCATGAGACTAATGAACACTGCTGGAGCGTTGGTTATGCCAAAGGGCATAAACGGGAACTCGTAGTGGCCATACCGACACCTGAAGGCCATCTTCTGCACATCATATTCTTGAACTCTGAGCTGGTGATAGCCTGACCTATGGCCTATCTTCGAGAACCATCATGCTCCCTTGAGCTGATCAAAGAGGTCGTCAATCCTCGAGAGTAGGTACATGTTCTTCATGGTCACCGGATTCAGGAGAAGGTAGTGAACAGAGAGTCTCAAGCTCCCATCCACCTTCTTGGAGAACAAAATTGGAGATGCCCATGGTGAAACACTAGGTCGGATAAATCTTTTCCCTTACAATTCCTCCAGCTGTACCCGCAGCTCACGAAGCTCGGTGGGAGCCATCCGATATCCTGGAGTAGAAATCAGTGCCGTCCCAGAGAATGGTTCAATGTAAAAGTCCACCTCCCTGCAAGGTGGTAGTCCCAGAACGTCATCAGTGTAAACATCAGCGTACTGATCCAACACATTAGGAAAACTCGGACTCCGCACATCAACAGCTCCGAGGAAGAGACTAGCCAACTCATGTGTGATCGGCTACCCCCTCCTCTATTTATGTCCATTCTGCACTAAAAAGGACCCCTTCTCACCGGTGAAGGTGAACCTGGTCTCATCCTTGCAGATACACCACACATTCCACCTAATACAGTCAATATGAGCATGAACTGTGGATAACCAGTCCATACTGAAGATGACATCGTAAGGCCTCAACTCCGCTACAAGAAGATCCCATCCAAAGATCTTGCCTCCTATAGTAAACTTACACTGCTGGCACCAGTGCGTAATTTTAGAGTCTACACTCGTTGGAGTCTCTAGTCAAAAGGATCGAGCCAACAGCTCCGTCGGAATCTCTGAGCTCCGAATGAGGGTAGTGGCAATAAAAGAATGACATGCACCTCTGTCTATAAGTACAACAGCAAGGGTGGAGTAGACATAGATTGTACCTAGAATAATCTTAGGCACACCTTGGACATAGACCTCGACTTCCTAGAGCTGATACCACCTATGTCCTCCATCTCCCTGTGGCGGTGTGGACCTCCTGGTGGTTGTGGTGGTAGGTCCTCGAAACGTCATCCACCACTCGCTGCTCGGCCAACTCCTCTCCCACGTCTGCCTACTCCTGGAGGACCACTATAGTCGAACATCTGCCTATGGCTAGGAGGTCCCACTACTATCTTCTTCTCATCTTCATGGAAGGTCGAGTAGTCTCGAGACTTGAGACCCTGCCTACCACATGCATTGCACTACCTATTCCTCATATAACTAGCTCTGTCTCATGTGCCTCGCACAACCGAACTTCTATCCTAGGGTCACCCACCGGACGATGAGATCTTCTTGGAACTCTGCGACATCTTTCTACTGTCGGTTATAGAAGACTCCGCTACGTGTCACCCTGTGGTGGGTCTCGTCACTCGTGACTGCTCCGCGAGAAGACTCTCCACTATAAGGGCTCGCTCAAGCACCCCCGCCTGTGTCCAGATGCTGTGGGGGATCATCGAATCCCTGATGTCATTCCTGAGTCCCAGCACAAAGGTCCAAGCCCTGAAAAATAGGTCTCGCACCATATATAAGGTGTATCGCAAGAGGTCTTTGAACCTCGCTGAGTACTGAGGTACTGTCATGCTGGCATGATGCAGATGAAGTAACTCATGAATCCAATCAACACGAAAGGTGGAAGGAACAAACTCTGCGTGAAAGAGAAACTCGCAGTCTGTCCAGAGTAATGATGCATCATCATGCACCTGGATCATCAGGCTCTGCCATCTACCTACTTCCGCAAATAGGTGATTGGCAACAATAATCACCATGAGGTCGGCCGGTGTCCCTACCATTCTGAAAACTCCCACAATATCCTCCAGCCAATCCTCAACTACTGGTGGGTCCATCTCTCCCCAGAACCTGGGTGGCCTCTGGCACTGGAACTCAGGCAATTCAATCAGGCTTCATGCACACTCTATAGGTGGAGCTGATTTTATTGATGGCCCAAGGAGTAGTGGTACTGCTGGTACCTCTGCTGTGATGGGGCCCTACACTGAGGCCTCGTCGCTCGGTGGGCTACCATCTCGTACGAAACTCAGAACCCTAGCTTGTGGCCTTTATGGGGCCATCCTGAAAAGAAACTAGTGTGCCACAGTTAAAACTATTTACCTAGTGAGCTAACACAAAGTAATCATGAAGAAAACTTTTTCAAACGAAAAACACATGAAATCAGTGTTTTCGTTCACTGAGTCGGAGATTAGAAGTCAGAGTCCTAGTGTATGGATACATCGGCCGCCACACCAACACCAGTTTCCATAAACTAATAACCACCCCGAAAACACTTAACATTATTGACATTAAAATAATTAGAGTCCCACATCTGTGGTAGAAACGAATCCTCTTATACCAATTTGTCACGACCCTTCCTTGGGACTCGTACCTTGACTAACCCAAGCCTGCCTTCCATAGGCTAGCAGCTGGCGACTAGCACCAAAGGCGTAATCCCGACAAAAAGGGAAGGAATTTCCATTTAACCTATAACACACACATAGTCTTAACACAAGTAGTATAGGAAACAAGTACTAAAATAGAAAATTAAGTTGTTTTGAAATTAAGTGGGCCAGTATACAAACCCAGCTAAACAAAAAGTACAAGTAAAAAGTGAAAAAACTCCTGGATCATCCACCGGGGAATCCTACAAGAATGGTTGGTACAGAACTCGAACAACTCCTCCCTTATGTAAATCCTGTATAGTCCATCTTCGAGAGTCCTCCCATCCATCATCCTCATCCTCGATCACTCTCGTCTATCGTCATCCCAAAACACAACAAGGTGCGGGCGAATCCCGTGCAGGGGTGAGTATAATAATACTCAGTAGGGGACCTCGAGACCCCCGAAGGACTCCAATAATCCAAAAAGGAGAAACCATGGTATAAAGATAAAATCACGAAGTATCAACCAACCCTAACAAGGTATATGACCATACATATACCTATGTTATCAATCACATTCCGGATCCAACTTTGGAGCCCACGCACAAACCATTCAAAAAGGAAATAAATTCAATCACCACGATGATAATGGACAAAAGAAATGACTCAACCTACACAGGTATACAACATTTACAGAGATTTAGAGATGGTAATATGTGGTCACTAATTCATCTTAGGTGTCGAACCTACACAGGATACAGGACCAGCTAAGCTGTCAGACCCACACTGCATATAGGACCAGCTATCTCATCTATGCTGTCAGACCCACACAGGACACATGACCAACTATTCTATAGGACCCGCATACGATACATGAACAGATGTTTGAACTGTTGGGACCACGGAGGATCCTGGTATAGTAGTCATCGCTGTCGAACCCACTGAGGATTCTTGTACCATCGTCATCACAGTCGCAGCCATCCCTGGGGTTCCCACTCACACCATGCTCGATTTTGGGAGGGTCTGCTCCTAGAGACATGTTTCAAAACATCAACTGCCACAAATTCTTGATTTGATTTATCCCATAGTTTAGTATCATAATAAAGAACCTAACGCGACATACGGTGCATCAATCAGATGCTCGGTCTGGGAGTTATTGACATTTTCGTTCCTGGGGGCCAGTTGGTTTTTAGGCTTAAACCAACCTGGACATACACCAACGACGTCCAAAACTCAATTGGAGTATTCCAAAATAATCTTCTCTCTCCATGAATTCCTTCACAGTAGGCGGTATGTCAATCAGACACCCATAGCCCTAGATGCGGGGTAAATTGTGTAAACGACAATAGCGGGTCCGGGTCCGGTCCCACCCAGTCAGATTGACGTAGCCCAACCCGATCTAAGCTGGGGTCTGAATCGGATTTTGGGTCTGATCCGGACAGAAAAATCATCCCGAGCAGAGAGGGTGGCCCTGCCTGAGGAAATGGCCCGGCCCAACGGCGGCCCGGCCAGAGGGCGGCCCGGCCGAGGGGCGGCCTGGTCGAGGGATGGCCTGGGTGAGGGGCGGCTCGGCCTAGGGCGGCCCGACCGAGCGGCGGCCCGACCGAGGGGCGTCCCAGTCGAGGGCAGCTTGGCCATGGCAGCCCGGCTCGTGGTGGGCCAGCTCATGGGGGCCCGAGTCGTGGGGGACAGGTTCGTGGAGGCATGGATAGTGGGGTCCCGACTCATGGCGGCCCTGCTCGTGGCGGCCCGAATCATGGCGGCCCAGCTCGTGGTGGCCCGGCTCATGGCGGCCCGGCTCATGGCGGGCCAACTGGCCATGCGAGGGAGGGGGTTACGCACCCTCCCGGTTCATCGGACATAACCGGCATGCTGCGCCGGTTTAAGACTCATGGGGCCCGGCTGGTCCCGCCAGACCGGTTCCTTGTCGGACGCCCACCAATGCAGCGCGACGGCGCCGCGGTCCTCCAACCCTTCACAGGGCGTGAAGGCACCGTGAACCTCCATCCTCCATGGCCCACCTGACCGTGGTTCCTCTTCGGTGCGGCGCAATGGTGCCCCACCCCTTTTCCACAGCCCTCCCTGGTCACGATTTCGCAGCTTCGGTGTGGCGCGATGCGACGGTGTCACACCTCCTTTGTTTGATGTAGTTCTTCTCCGGTGCAGCACAATGGTACTGCTCCCATCCGGCTCAGCCTCCGAAGACATCCAAACAAGATTCAACAGAGGGACGTCGGGCCAGGTTTGTTCGGCCCATGCCCTCCACGTTAGGTGATACCAATTTGACCACCATCAATCCAAAAATAATCATCGAAGTCTGAGGGTATAATTCATACATAAAAATAATCAAATTTCCACCTATCTTTAAATCGGTGATCATTTGATGGTTTCGTTGGAACTCGACACCATTCTGTTGAGTTAGAGAGGGGATGACGTTGTCGTTCGCGACTTTTTTCGCAGGCGGCGTCTTCCCTTTCTTTCCTCGGTTGGAATGGAAGGGGAAGACGTCATCATTCATTGGTGCAGAAGGGAGTTCATCATCGAGAGGATATCATTCCAGCAAGAGTTCTTCCAAAGCTCCACCAATTCTCCCAACAAAGGGAAAAATTTTCCAACCTCAACTATAATAATATAACACATATTATTATGCTCACATAATGAATTCAAAATAATTTAAATTAGAAGATCCAATTAATTTATTTCAAGTTTAGTTAATTAATTAGGAGAGTGAGTTGCACATTAAAAGGGAAGGTGGAAAGTGAAGAGTTTCCACGAGTTATGTGAATTCTAGGTGTTAAAGAGGGTTAACAGGGATTAAGGGGGTTGAGGTCGTGTGGGCCCCACAACAGAATATCCTCTTATGGGAGGTTATATGGGGGTGGGCCCCACATAAAACTTCCCCATGAAGGATTAAACCACCACTAACATAAAAATATGTTAGTCATATTATTATTTAATTTATTTAGATATCATCCAAAATTAACTTCCGCTCTCGATAAAATGAAACTGTGGTAAAGGTCTCATTAAGCGAATATTGGCGCTGTGAGTTCATCGATATCCTCAGATTTCTATTCTGAGCACTGGTTCAAATGATATAAAATCCCGCTCGTACATTTGCAGAATTTACCTGAACGAAACATCATAAATTGATTTCGGGCACACCGGGTCTTGGAATCAAGTGCTATTAGAAATTGCGGACTCATGAAATTCCAATGTATTTAGGAAGAATAAAAAATTTCCATGGAATTTCATGGTATTTACATGTACCTAGAATCCCTGAAAAATAAATTATATGGATTTGAATGTTAGGGGGTTTGCAAATCAATTTCCAAGAGGTCTGCTTTTTGGAGTTTTCTTATTATTTTGTTAAATTCTTGGTTATAGTGGAACTTGTGGTTGACTGTGTGGAATAAGTGGAATAGAATTTTGGTATTGTGAATCTTCGGACATGATTGGTTTGAGGTTTCAGGGTCACAACATCTCTCTCTCACAGGTTTTCTCCATAAGGGGTTTAATTTAATGGGTTTCTCCTAGTCTTCGCTACGTATTTGGATTTTTGAGAGGGTATGTTTTTTCCATCGGTTCCAGCCCCGAACAATCTTTCATGAGACCGTTGGTTGGGATCATGGAGTAGGAGGAATCTGATCTTACTATCATTGATGCTATGTAGGGGCTATTATTTTATGGCTTGGTTTTTTTCCCTAAACCGTTTGTTCCATGGTGATTTGTTATTCTATGTATTGAACTCTCTATTGTTTCTCAAATTTTCCTCAAAAGTGTTCGAATAATAAAAATTTATTATTCAGTTTGTTATAATACATTACTTAAAAAATTATTTATTATATAGAATAAAATTCATAAAATCCTTGAAATTGGACAATTAGTAAGAAATATGTTCTAAATATTAATTCCATTTCCATTTATTTTACAATTCCTACCTTATTAGTCAAATAAGAAGCCATTATGATTGAATGATTTCTTATCATTTTTATGGATAAATTTTTTGTAAAAATGATTGAAATAATATATAAAGTATAGATGATATCAAAACCTATATAAATTTAATATAGTGATATTATTATGATACTATACTCCTTATATTATTAAAAATTTTAATTTTTAAAAATTTTAAATTTGATAGATTCATATTAAAATATAATATGTCATTTTTTTCAAATAATTATATTAATGATAAATTATAATAAAAACTAATTTATTAAATGATTTAAAATACATAAAAATTAAATTTTCATCCATGATAATTTTATATGGTTTTTAATATCATCCCTGTTTCAATTATGGGTAACATTCCCTTTTATATTAATTTTATTGTCCCAAAAAAAATTATAAACAATGTTTTCATAATAATATTAAAAAGGCTTAACTATGAGACAAAAAATTATAAAAGGGATAAAACAAATCATAAACTTGTAAACAATTTATTTTATGATTTCGTTACATATAATACTCATATATTCAAATAACTATATCATTTTTTATCCAATTGAAAATGGAAATTAATTTATATTAATTTAATGATTTAAAAAAATTCTATGATTTCCCTATCTCTCACTTGTAAAAGGACTCCCCCTCTACACTCCTCTCTATGATTAAAGAGTCATATGTATCACCAAATTACTATAAAATATCATAATAATATCCCTCTATAAATTATTGATATTTTTTTACATAATAAAAATTATAGGGGGCGTAATTTGTATAGAATGTGATGTTTTTTGAAGATAAGTTATATATTTTAACTAAATTTATTAGGTTAATCAGTTGTTAAAGATTAATTAAATATTCTAAAAATATTATTTAAAAAATGTAACCAGTTTCTTCAATACAATTATATGTTTTTATATTAATTTAGTAACCTATATCATTCTCATTATTCAATGAAATATGAAATTAATCAATCATTCGTGTGTATGGTGGGTTACAACTTCACGAATTAAACTAGCTAATTTCCCATCAAAACTTGTAATTTATAATTATAATGATATTTTTACCTTATATATATGATAATAATTAATAAATTAAAATTCTATAATGTAAATACATAATATTATTTCATACCATTCTATCAATGGAAAAATTCTAATTCCATTCGTTCATACATCTGGATAACCAACTCAAAATATCATTAAGAATCATTTTTCATCATATCATCACATGTATGGTAAATATAATACTTTTAAATATTTAAAATTATATATTATATATAGTAATAAATAATTATTGATAAAATAATTATTCTTTTCCTTCCATTATTTTTTTGAAAAACTGGAATTAATATTCTTGCATATATATAGCTAATAGTCTATATGATGTGAATGCAATTAATTTTTCATACAAATGATTCATGGTTTGTTATAAAAAGAAAAATAATGTATTTAAATAATAATAATGTATTTATTATTGTTATTTACCTAATGTTTCAAGGAAAACATTAACAATGGTCAAAAAACTGAGGTCATATTGGAATTATGAACCAAATATTCACAAAGCACCAAACATGGATTTACATATTAATTATAAAAATATTAATTTAAAATATATAAAATAACTAAAGAAATTATAAGTGTATAATCTCATTAATGCTTTTTAAAAAATCACATAATTTATATAGTATTATTATGGAGGAGTTAAAAGACATTCATAGTATGTATAAATTTGAGATAATCTATTTCATCTCAATTTTCCAAAATTATGGAATTTTATTAACATTATACTCTTGATTTGAATTATATGATATATATATATATATAATTCCTTTTCATATGTTAGTCAATTAATCAATAAAATATCATAGAATTTTATGTTTCAATTCATGCTATTTTTTCCTTAACTATATGAAAGGAATGTTACGAAGTGGTATATATTTTCATATATTAATTTTGATTCATTGGATTAATTCAAATTTTCATTGAGATTGTTATGCAATGAGTTTTTATTGAAAGAACCTTAAAATTATTTTATTCTATATTTATAATTAATTTTTTTGGATTGAATTTTTTATATAATCACATCACATGTAAATTATGATTTTAATATTTGTTTTCTTTACAAGGGGTTTTACTACCTCTATCTCATTTTTTGGTGACATATTTCATGTATTGTACTATGATTTCCCTATATATAGTAATTATAACCACATTAATGATATTTCAAATATAAAAAAAATTATATTCCATAGATTTATAATGACATAAAATATCATTTATTTCAATGTATTTTGATATCAATGTTTCTAATGTGATAATGATTTTATGTTACAACTTAATTTTTTTAGTATTTTATATTTTCAAGTAATATATGGGAAATAATGTTCTTTTATATTCATTAGATTCATATATTTTATTCAACATTGTGTTTTAATTTTTTCTTTAGGATATTATTCCTTTTCCTACCTTATATATAAATAAATCATTATGAATGTTTTTTTTCAATGATACAAATCATCAACCATATTTGGGATTTGGAATAATTTTGATGAATGTTCTTTTAAAAACATAAATGATTTTTTAATGTTATATTACTTGATATTTTTAATATTTTGTGAGTTTTTAAATGGAAAATTTGTAGTTGTTTGACCACAGGTTACATCTGACACATATTACAAAATTTTGAAAATATTATTTGTTTTATTTTTTATAGAATAAAAAATATTTACAACCATAAATAATAATAATTTATTTATTTTATTATATAATACTTTACAATGTTAATTTTCAAGGAAAATTATATTCACAATAATATTTTATATTTTACATTTAAATTTTTTTTAATGTATAAAAATTCAACTTATAAAATTAATGTTTTTAAGAATCATTTAATATTTTTATATTACTCAAAAACAACCCTTGATTTTATATATAAACCACTAAGGAAATGTCATAATTACACCTTATATTTCTTAATTTTGACAGATTGTGATTTTTATGATATTTTCATGGATACCATATCATTTCCATGGGTAAAAATTTATACGAATGAACACTGTTTATTTTTATATTGAGAATGAAATTCTACATAGGTTATTATTTTGTTCCGGTGATCCGGTTATAGCTCCCCAATAAATTATTCAATGATTAATATATTAAAATAATTACATTGTATGTTAACCTAATTGGGATTTCTACATGCAAGGGATCTTATTAGGGTAAAATTAAGATACTCTTTGAAGATAAAAAATTCATTTTATATTTAAATAATATTTGTTTTTTGGAGTTCAATTGACTTACTTACATATCACATGGATAATCATTTTTTATTTTTATGAATCTTGATTTTTACAAATCCTTATTCCATGTCTGAGGTTTAATGATATGGGTTCTATTGGGTATGAATTGTGTTATATTATTATCATTAATTTTTTCCTCATGAACATATGCTCATATTATTATCATCTTATGCTCACTGATTACATTTAATTGTAAATTTTTATGTTTACCCTTAATTAGAATTTCAACCCACCCATTTTATGGTTAATTTTCTATTGGTTCTAAAGAGTAATTTTAAGCCTCTTAGTCTTCTGATTTTTTATATATATAATGTTACTATTGAGGGTGATATAAATTTTAACGAACTACTAGTTAATTTTTTAATTTGTTTATATAATAGTTTAACAAAAATAATTTATAATTTATATATTTAATGTCATTGGGTACGTAAATTAGCCAATATATCAATTTTATTTTTTTAATGGGATAGAATTGGATAAACATTATCGATATTAGAGGCCAAATTGAAGTTATTAAATTTTTTCACATGGAATTTGAGTGTGTTTTGGGGATGTTTTTATTTGGAATTAGAGGAGTGTGTAATATAACATAAGATATTATGATGTTTTAATTTTTGGTTAATATGAGTTTTATAAACACTATCATGGATTTATAAGAATATCGTGAATCATATGTTAAACAACCTAAATACCCATTTTTTAGTTCTATAATAAATTATTTTAAGGTTTCTAAGGCTATTTATTGAGATGATTTAATATTTTTTGGTATATATAACCATGAGGTTTAATATGAAGGATTTTTGGGTCATAAAACAAATCCATGGGCAATGAGAGAAGGATTTCTTGAATTTTGTAACGGGAAAAAATCAACATAAAATATGAGTACGAAAAAATTTCATGACAACCATGAAAAATGAGGGGTATGTTATATATAGAAAACTCTGTATGAGGACTACTTATCTACAAGGAATGTTCTATGAAATTTCATCTTCATAATGTGGCGATGTTTGTCAGTGTGCATGAATGAAACCAAATTGTTTGGGGGCCCTGACAAAGTTTCTTGTCCCCTAAAAAATCAATACACCTAAAAAACAATAATTCATTTATGGGAATGTATAGTGATATCCTTCCCTCAAAAATGATATTTTATGTGGGCCTATAATACCTTATCAGTCACCCAAAAATAATTTTCTCGCATCCCACCACGAGGGACTAGACCTCAATGTATTTGGTTACTTTATTCAACTATAAAATCCCAAGAGCATAGATGATGTAATATAGGCTGAAAATTCTACATATAGTGTGAGATATATTGATTTAATAAATGAAAATTTTATGTATAAATCTAATCTAATATCTAACACACGTAACCATCATTGGACCCAAAACCCTTTGTAGTTTCAATTACAAAATGCATAAGTAGAAGGTCACATTGGGGATATTATCCCATAATAGTAAAAGAGTATGTGGAGGGATATATTACCCATGTATAGAATATATATGTTAAAGGAACCATGCCCCATGTAAGAAGATGATATTCCATTAGAACTCAGTGCCATGTAACAAAGTGATACACATATAGAACTAACCCCAACATAGAAAAATTAAAAGGGGAGAAAACCCCATCCCTTATAGAAAAATGATATGTGGGGTGGGGTATCCTCATGTTCTTCGATTTCGATCTCTCATTACCATCCTACAAGGTAGTTTTTTGTTCCTCCTCGGCCCCTCCATGAACAATCCTAATATATACCTTTGCCAACACTTTTGTGTAGCTTCATGCATGAAGCGGGACCCTTCGCAAAGAATTATGACAATTCCTCTCCCTAAACTGGGCGATATACCTAATTATATCATAGGGAATAATATAATATCTACCAAATTTTAAACAAATATGGTCACAAGGGTACTTTTGGTATCTTTTTTAATGTGTGGGAATTGGAAGTTGTTCAATTATATGTTCTCATGGTAATGAGGGTCCTGACCATGGAGGTACCTAAGTGTACATCCCCATTTCATGGATTCAGGGAAACGAATTTCCATTCACATTGATGAGTCCTAGATATGGATCCTTCCTTAATACACCATAAAATTTGGATATGGGAATCCCTCCTAGAGTAAGTTCCTTAAATTAAGAGGATCACACATTATTTTCACTTTTATAGAGTCTAGTGATGTGTCCTTACATCCTCATATTAATCTGCACAAAATAAGAAAAAAATAGGGGAGAAGGAAAACTCAAAACCATTTTTATCTCCCTTTGGGCATAGTATATAAAAAAATAGAAGATACGGGTTAGAGACATCCCACATTCCCTATTTCATTGAGCCCTATCCACATCCTCAATTAGGCAGTTATGATTGTGTTGTTACTAGATGTACCACAACCTCTGGTTTCTTACATTGGGAATGACACCTGTGGGCTTAGATGTTATTGGGGATCATGATATTTACAAGGTCCTAGAAAAAAAAGAATATTTATAGGTGTAAACCTAACCAAACATCAAAATAAATATCAGTTGATACATTCTTCATGTTTAAATAATAAAGGACCACCTACTTGGTATAATCCCCAACCAGGTCAATTTTCATTCTAAGGGAAATATTCCCATTTAAAAAATGCATAAATGGACCATATCCCTGATGAAGAGAGTAAATATGATTCCT
This sequence comes from Viscum album, assembly GCA_963277665.1. NCBI lineage: Eukaryota > Viridiplantae > Streptophyta > Magnoliopsida > Santalales > Viscaceae > Viscum > Viscum album. The sequence continues at coordinate 1,763,005,876 of OY728121.1, read as the reverse complement.
ATATAAGTTTATTCCCCACCCCAACCAAAATACACGATATTTCATTCCCAAATAACATTGTTATATAGGAAGCCTCCAAAAGGTATAAAACCAACCCCAACACCCAATTTTACCCAAATCATAAATAATATTAATTAATCGTATTAGCCCCATTCTATATAATAAACAATTTTTTATTTATTTTATATGTATAAATTAATTTCGATATGTTTGGGACATATTAGAGGATATTTGGAATGTTCTTAGTGATTTTACATTAGTTCATACTTATGAGAATGATTTATTGACCTCGTGCATCACCAATATTAAATCATGAAAAGGGAGATCATGGGATGTAGGTATGTGCACTGTTGAGGCATGGGTTTTTTCAAATCATGCACCCACCAACGAGAAATCACATATTATGGGAGGAGTGTTTGAGAATGGGTGTTTCTTGGTTTTTCTAACCATGTGAACCAACCGTATGAAATGTTTTTTTTGACATCTTGGATGGTTCATGTATTGCATACAGTATTCCTAACCATGATCCTAAACTGTGAAATGTTAAAAATGAGATCTGGACTTTTTGGATCTCAACTGGAATATCTACCTAACAGTTCTTTATCCATTACTTTGAACCATTATTTATTTTCTCTCCTCCCAAATTTTGTGGAGACCATTTGGAAAGATTCATTATTAATTTTTTGGCGATCATTGTGTGTTGGAGGACCAAATTTCTTGGAATGTTTTGTTTATTTGTTATTTTACATAGATCCAATCCTCTATTATCTCATTAATTCATGGATCTAATTGATTTTGGATTTAACCATATTGATTTATTCTAATAATAATGATTAATGGTTGCTTCAAGGCTAGGGAATGAGATTTAATGTAGTTTTTTGGTGTTTCATCTTGGTTTTTTATAACTTTGTGTAGTTATTTGTCTTCACCAATGTTTTCAAGGTATGTGGATTAAATCCAAATTAATATTATTATAACATGAAGGATTTATTTAAAATTGATTAAATTTATTGAATTGAATTTAGAAATTGATTTTCAATGGTTGTTGGAAACCATCTATATTGATGTATTGTTGAATTTAGGAAAATGGTTGTTTTCATGGGATAAAAAAATGGATTCAATATTTTATTATCCTGATTTAAAAATGGATGATTGGTTTTAATGAAAGTAAATTGGTTGAAAAGTATTTTTCAATACAAGTTTTGTTTTATTGAAATATTTTGGCACAATAGGTTGTAATTGGTTTTTTAATTAATGGGTTGGTGTGAGTTGAATGGGATGGATAATGGTCATTAAGTATATCCATAAAAGGTAATGTGTATGGCTGTGGTGTGTTGGCATCCAGGGTGACACCATAATGTAGTGTTTTTTTATGTGTTTTTCGGTGTGTGGACATGGAATGGGTTATAACAGTTAGATTGAGATATTTTTATATAAAGTTTTAGTTTCATTTAAAGGATAATGGTTGTTCAATATTTTTTTGTTTTTTATATAAATAAATATAATTCAGTTATGTAATTGTTTTATATAAATGTGATAACATATTTTATTCTAATGGTGTTAGTATGGATGTTATTTGGGGAAAACATTTTGAGTTTTATAGTCAACCCCTTCTTGGGAACATTATTATGTTTGGAGATGTTGTGTGTCAAGTTATATGTTATGGAAAGGTATATCATTTCATTAGTGATGCAGTATGATACCATGGTAATGGATTTCGGTGTTGGTAATATGAGAATATCATGTCTTATGGAGTTATTTCATTGGATTATTTTAGTTTTGTTTGATTTAATTTTTTTATACTCTAATTTTTGTTATTACACATTAGAATCTTGTATTATTTTTTTATTATATTGTTTTACATTGAGTTGTATAACATTCTTCCCATGCATCATAAAAAAGTTTTTTGTGGTGGTTTGGTTTTTTTGTATTAATTTCATTTTGGAAATCATCCCCCAAATTTTAATTAATCATTAAAATTTATTTCCATCATTTAGTGTATTGGGGATTTCAACTAATTCCTAGTAAAACCTCCTCCTATCCCCAAGACAATGTGGGGTAGTTGATTTTATAAATGGTATTATTCGTGGTTGGTCCATATATCTTTTTGGGGAAAGTGGTATATTTTTTTTAGTATTTTATTTAGAATGTAATTCACTTTATACCATTATTTGGGACTGTAAAAATGAGGCAGGATCATTGGAATATAAAATTTAGAGCACAAATAGGCATAAAAATATTATTTATGTTCAACATAAAGTTACCAAGAATTCGGATAAAGAAGTGTTTTGACACATTAATAGGAGTTTTTAACTCATTTCACAGATATATCCATTAGAGGTCAATTGAATGAATTGATAGAAATGAATTTTCTATAGGTGTATACAATTTATTTTCAGTAATGATTTATGTTATTATAAAAATGGTTGATTTTGGGATTTTTTTGACAAAATAATAAAATGTGGTATTTTGAAAAGGTGTGGTAGTGTTATTTCGAAAATTCTATGATTTTTCATAAACATTGGGGAATTCTCAAAAATGGATTGCATTTTTAAAGGGGATGAATTTTGAATATATTTTATGTGATTTGTTTGATGCGGTAAATTTGAAATTCCAAAGACATTAGTTTATAAGGACTGAGACTAAATGGTTTCTTTTTTTACTTTTAAAAAATGGAACTTGTTAGGTGTAGTAGAAACCATCCAGAATATTATACTGAGAATGTGGTTGTACCGGAGCCATAAGTCAACCAACAGGTGGTTGTGAGTGTTTTCTAGGAATTTATTGTTGTAAATAGTGGTAATTGAAAGGATAAAATAAAAAAAATACCATTTTGTTTAATTCAAGAATAATTTTCCAACCATATTTTGGGGTGACATGGATATATATAAAATAGTGGAAATGTAGAATAGGATTAATCACATCATTAATTTCCTAGTCATACTAGAGGAGTTGAATGTCATGTTTGTAATATATATAATAAAGGATCTTCTATGTTAGTTATGGGATTTAGATATTTCAGAGAAATTAGTCCAAAGACTTTAATGTGAGTAATTTTATGATTTTTTTAACAGGAAATTATTTACACACGCATTTTGTATTTCATTAATGGAATTTTTCAGCCTAAAGTTAGAGAATATTACATTGATAGAATACATGGCTAAATATATGAATGTATTCTACATTGAGCATCAAGTTGTTGTATGTTCCCCATTAAATGTATTTTTTTAACTGTGTTTGTGGCTATAGATTCACAATATATTTTAGTTATTCTTATAACATATTATATGGATATGGAAAATTGAGAAATTTTTGTCGACAAAGTCACCACAGGAACTACAAATAGATCAATCATGTTGTCTCCGATGGGAAATGGTTGGAACTCTGATCCAAGCAAGAAGAACAAGAGGTAGACATATTTTCAAGGTAGTGGTTTGATTGAGAATCAAAAATTTTGTATCTTCGAATAATCCTACTAAAATTAATAGTAGGAAAAGGTTTTTTCAATTTTCTTATAAGGATCCCAGGATGTGAGATTGTCCATAACAACCTAGACCATTCCAACATTACAACCAAATGATGAATATTCCACAGTATTGTTTTAGCTCTCCATAGAGATGTTCAAGGCACACATCTCATGTTTCAAAGAAAATATATGATTCTACAAGAAGAATTTAGTATAATACCCGTCATAAGTATAAATTATGAATTCATGATGCATGTATGACATTATTTTAGGGTGATGCATGTATGACAATATATGGAGATGAGAAATTTATTATTAAATTTTAATAGAAACCATTGATTGTGAGAGGAAATATTCATTTGAATTCTGACCTTATGTGAACCTGGTTTCATATGAGTGCATCCATTAATTTATTGCATTCATGATATTGATTTTATGGGTTTGGATGTGGAGATGATTCCTTCTATTTTGAAACATTAATCTCTTCTTTGACAAATAGAATGCAGATCATCTTGTGAAAATAATAATCTATGAATACTAATGGAGGAATTTTGATATATACTTACTCTTTACATACAATCCTACAATACAATTTTTTTAATATCTAAAATGAATCTTTAGGTTGTGTGCAGACCATTAATAGAAATATTTCATCCTTCTAAGCCAAAACACCCCAGAAAATGTAATATTAAAAATTTAAAATTAAAATAAAATTAAAAATTTATCTCACCTTAATCCATGTACCACCTCCTGATGTTCTACCTAACACCAAAAGAAAATAATAACACTAGGAGGGACAATTTTACAACTGATAATGTTGTCAAGAAGTTATTTAAAAAAGATTAAGAATGTAATGTTTGGTGAAACATGATTTTTAAAACCATATATTGGATTGATCATGTACAATTATGAAGAATTTAATTTGGAATTGATGGATGATAGCAGTAATATCATTTTTCCATCAAATGTTTTATTAGTTTCCATATATTTCAATGAAAATTCTTCAATGTTTCCACCCTAAGTAGAAGTGGAGTTTCTGTTTGATCTCCTCCTAGGAAAAACTCATATTCCCCTTTCATCTTTCCATATAGAGACAATAGAATTATATGGATTGAAATTATATTTGAAATAGTTTAATAGAAAAGGATTCATTTACCCTAGTACATCTCCATGTGTAGCTCCTTTTTTTAAAGGATGATGTATCAATTCATCTTCTTGTAGATTATTATAAGGTTAACCAAAATATGATAATGTATCTGTATCCACAAACAGACATCGATGATTATTTTAATCATTTTACAGTATCCCAGTGGATCTCTAAAATTTTCATTTTATCCAGATATCAAAAAGTGTATGTTTATAATGTGTATATCTCAATAATAAGTCTATGTATTATATATTGTCATTATGAGTATGTGGCAGAGCCTTTTAGGATTATTAATGTAATATTTGTCCTAATGGAATTGATGAATTGAATATTTAAATGTTATGTAGATTATGATATGGTGGTGTTGGATGATTAAATATTAGTTTATTCTAGGGAAGGTGATGAGCATGAGGAACACCTGGTAACAATGTTGGCTATTTTGTGGGATCAACATTTATATACCAAATTAAAAATGTTATCCTTTTCCTCATAAGAGGAATTTTTTGGTCATGTTATCTATAAAATAGGTGGTTATATGGATCTTGAAATGATATAGGATGTGATCTCTTTTAAAAATTCTAAAAAATTTCTTTGAGATACAATGTTTTCTTAGTCTATCTAGTTATTAGCTATAATTTTAAATTTTCAAAATATGATTCACCAAATATATAATTAAATATGCATAACAATAAATATTATTGCAATGAATAATTTCAAAATACATTCCAAATGTGTAAATTCATGTTAAATTAAAACAGATCATGATTTTTCCAAAATCACGAAAACTGTACGAGTTTTATAGTGATTCTTCCGGATCCGTGTTGGGATGTGTTCTCAGGTTTGGAGATAAGGTTGTTTATAGTGGATCACATAACATATATTTTCATAATTATAACTAAATAACACATTTTTTAGAGATAACAATTTTCATATATGATTGGAAGACATGGAGACATTACCTCTTTGTAATAAATTCACAATATTTACAAATCATAATATATTGAAACATAATTTCACCTAAAAGGATTTGAATCTAAGATAAAAAATAATGATGGAGTGAATAAAATATTTTTGTTATGACATTATTTCTATACTTGTTAATGATATTTTTTGGTTATATGAATTATGTATGAAGTCATATTATCTGTTGGATAAAGAGGTTTCAAATCAATAGTAGGTGATATTAGTGATAGATGAAATCACATGGAATGTGCTGATCTAGGTAGTGTTATGGTATATTGATTTGGAATTTCTTGTTCCTAATTTTGATCAAGAAGTAAAATAGGCATTGAAATTCTTTTTAAAAGGTACTAATATGAGGTCAAAACATAATTTTGGGGAGACCCTTTAGGAATGGAAGATGGATAGGTGTTTATTTTGGTGGTTTGGAGATCAAATGTCTATACCTTTTTGTGTTAGGAATAAAGTCCCCATGATAACCTCCCACAAAGATGGGTTTTCATCATGTTATACGGAATATATATATATATATATATATATAAGGCATTAAGAATAGAATTATTGTGGGTTTGAATGAAAGGAAATGTGGGATATTTTGTTTTCATATGCCTCATCGATCCATGGGTTAAGGGAGAGAACTATTATAAAGTGGGCATTTCATAATATTTACCTATTTAATAATCAAAATAAGAGTATATAGTCATAGATTTTATCATGGTTTTCCAAGGATAGATATTAATCATGATTCCAAATTGGTTATAGTGGATCAACTCATAATTCCATCACATTTCATCCATATTTATGAATTTAATATGGTTTAGGACTTTTCTAAAATCTATATCTAAAAATTAGTCAAGATTAATGGAATGAAATTCTCAATATTATTTAATAGAGACAGAAGATCTATTTAATATTTTTGGAGATCCTTATAGTCGTCCCTTGGGACTCAGTTGTATCTGAGAAAGGTTTAAACTCTTCAGATGGATGGATAATGTGAATGGAATATAAAAATACATTCAAACATGATTCGAGCATGTGTTATTATTTTTGGTCGCACATGGGAGGGGAAAAACTATTAGTGTAGTTTTCATAAAAAACTGTTATTGGGTATCAATATATATATAATCTTTTGAAGAATTTTATGTGATTCCTTGTCATTATCGACATTGTTGGTTAGAAATAGTTGTGGCATCACTAGTTGGACCAATTATTTTTAATAGAATGTGGAGAATAATTATTTTTTTGGAAAAGGATGGAGATGGACAGAGTCATTAGAAATCAGATAAAGATCTTCAGTTATTGATGTTGTTATTCGGGGTGAGTGGTCTTATGTTCTAGTTAACCAATCAATTTCTTGTGAATTTTTGTTATGGGAAGAAGGGATTGTAACACCCCGATATTTTATGAAAAATATCCTTTTAATTTCATTAATGTCTTGTGTTGTACGCTACACAAAATGGAGCTTGCACAACACGCATCCCCGACTTGGCTTGTATTACACACAATCATGACCTTCCATGATAGCGTGTGTTGTATGCAATACTGATTTTCGCTAAACAACGATATGTTATATGAACTACCCTTTATAAATAGTATCAACTATATTTTGAATTTTATAACATTATTATTCATCTTACACATTTTCTAGAACATGGTATGAGATCAAAATCAATTTTTCTAGTAAAATAAGTATTATTTAAAAAATGAAGTTTTACCACCTTTTGATGGCACACCCACATTAAATATTGATTTTGACATGTCTATAAGTTAAATTTTACAAAATAAAATTATTCTTTGGAATCAGGATATAAAAATTTACATTGCTTAAAATTTACTTATTATTCTGATAACATTCATATTTTAATGAATAATAAAAACACGATATATTTTAATTAAAAACAACTTTTTTCATTACAATAATTTATTTGGATATATTATCTTTATAATTGGTTTTAAATTTTAATTAGAATATATTTTCACCATTTAATCCAATGGTTTTCATTGGAATTAATTTTACTTTGAAATTGGACATAAATAAGTATCAATCTTTTGATAGTTATTATTTCTTAAAAACAATCTATTTGTTTTGATAACAGGAATTAATTTTAAAATTAATTAATGCCACTTCTATGAATTTAATTTGGAAAAATAGACATCAATTTTGAATTCGGAATATCAAATAATTCTTAGGCTGAATTTTTGGTATTTTTCTGAAAAACTTCGATTTTCGATTAATAGTGAAACCACATAGTGTTAGTAAAAAAAACTAACTTTTTCATTTAAATGATATTTTACCACATCTGTGAATTGAATTTCAAAAATCTGAGAGACACAGTTAATATCAAGGACTAAAATGTGGTTCAATGAGATGAAAATAATTTTTGGTGAATAGTAATTTTTTACTTTTTTACCACGGTTAAAAGTGAATAGGGTAATTATGGTTAAAATGATATTATTATTACACTAAAACATTTTTTAATTCAATTGGATAAGTTTAATTCGGCTAAAAACAACATTTGGAATAAAATATGACAATTTAGGCCCACTTGGATTAGATTAGTACATTTATTATTAATTTATTTAAAGAAGGGTTAAAATAGTTTAAATCAATGTTTAATATCTAAATCATTTTTAATATAGGGTTATACATAAGATAAATTCGACTATAAATATTCATTAGAAATCTAAAAATATTTCCTACATAATAGTATTTTATTTTAATTTTTAGACTTAAATAATTTAATTTATATATGACACAATGATGATGTAGTAATTATCTTATTAATGAAATATTGACATAATTGAAGTTATGACTACCAAAATAAATGTAATTTGATACTTTTTATGAATTACAGTAATTTTCTATGTTAATATGACATGGTAGTATTGATTTAATCAACTTTTATCAAACTAATCATTCTTTTATATTTTTCACAAAAATCAATTACAAAATAGTGTCAAATTGACTTAAAATAGTTTTTAGATCTAATATTATATTATTAATTGTTATTTTATTCTTGAAAATATAAGGTTCAGACAAGATACATATATAATGATAGGTGTATCATTAATGGACCACTTGGGGGTCTCTTCTATGTATATGGTATGTTTATTAACAATATAATATAAAAATACAAATTGACATGGTAAAGGACAATCTAATTAACTAAGAGTTAAAAATAAAAGATAAGGTTCATATAATCAACTAAACCTGTCTAAATTCTATTGGATGAGAGTATTTAGACCCATACCCATCTTAGCTTCTAAATATATCAATTTGGAGCTATTAAAACCCGAATATGACATTATAATAAAATAATATTTTTTTATTCCAAAGGTGCCCCTCTCCTCCCTTATAAAAGGGCACCACATCCCTCTCTTCCTCACACCACGTTGAGCCTTAAATCTCGGCCAACACCCACCAAATTCTCTTCTCCACTTCCCTAGAAACATCCTAGAGGTCCTGGTCTTCTTCAAAGACCAATTTTAGTACCCTAAGAGGAGGTCTCACAGAGGCGCTTCATAGAAGAGGTAATGTCTGTTACCGATTCTTTCAACTTTATTTTTTCTTCCACTTCATCTTATTTAGTTGTATCATTATGAAGTAATACCAACAGTATCACTAATATAATGATATGTTATTATAATTATGAAACAACCATATTTCACCATCTATCCATCCTACAGAAAACAAAATCACCACACGTGCATACGTACAGAATACCATCTCCACGCCGTGGTGTAATCCATTTTCCACCACCACCTTACTTGGATGGGTATAATGGTGAAAGTAATGAATATATATTATTATTGTAAAGTGATATTGATTATGTAATATTATAAACACACTTTAATACACTTCAACGATCATGGGAATGATATCATCGATCATGCGTACGTATAGAATACCGTCTCCACGACGCGATGGGATTCACTCTCCATGATAACCATTCAAGAATGATTATAAAGTTTATATAATAAGTAATAATGAAATATATGACATAATAATGCTACTGGATTTATATATATATATATTTATGTCATCTACTTAATTCCATTCAATTAAATAAGGAAACAAAAACAGTGTTCATGCGTACGTACGACCTACCATCTCCATGAATGGTGTATTTCTTTCCATTTATCGATCCATTATATATATGTATATTCTGAATATATATTATACATAAATCATGTTTTACATTCTGGATGTATGTAATCATGATATAAGTAATCATATGAATAATTACATGTTAAAACACGAACGACAAATGAGAAGATTTCACCCAAAACGCTACCATAACATGAATTTACAAAAGAAAGGGTAATATAAAGTCATAAGTGAACCATATATGATATAATAACAATGAATATGATTCTGTAATAAGTGAATGACATTATTTGAATCATTATACAAGATTTTTGGATATGTACGAACCATATTCGACCTAAGGTAAGGGATAATTATTCCAATCTCATTCTTATCCGAGATTGTATACTTGTAAGTATTTACTTGGGGTTATGTTTATTATCCATGTCCATATGCTTTCAAAATGTTTTCATAAAATTTTTACTTTACTTCCATGTATGTTTAAGACATTTTTACCCTTTTCTTACTTTTACCACATCTTATGGAAGGAATATTTCTTTTGTTTTCCATACGAGGTACTTTCTGACTTTTCTTACAATAGTACGAGGAAATTGTTATTTTTTTTACTTATACGGCATGAACGGATTTTTAGGTTTTCATAAAACCACATTTTCATGAAGCTTCCTCTACAATATTTTTTTGATTATTTTCAACAAAATCTTTTCATTTTAAAATTGAATGGCATTTTGTGAAAAGAAAATGATTTTGAAGAAGAAAGGATATTTTCCCCAAGAATTCATCTCAAGTGTTTTATCAAAACCATTTTCCATCTAAGACGAAATTATTTCATATGTGTATGTTTCAAGTATAATGTCTCTATGATTTACATGCTTTAACTTTTCTTATGATGAAATATCAATTTGTTTTATATGGATTATGTGATGATGATATGATGTTTATGAAACCCATTTTATTCTTTGGGTTATGATGAAGGTTTTATGTTTATGTTGTGGCACAAGTAAGAATTATTTCATTATGAGATGGGTGGGACCTATATCTCCCTCCAATGCATTGGGTAAAGATTTATATCTCATGAGATAGACATGGCTGGAATGGTATGTTAATCTGGTTCAGTGTTACATGACTGAAACGAGGAGTGAACTTGATTCAGAAAGAGACTTTGTCCACTAAGAAGGTCATGGAAGTAATGCCTTGGCTACTATGGAAATCATTACATGTTCTTAATGGATGCCACAATTACATGATTTATTCCTATGCAATTTTATCATGATTTATGATCCATTATGATCTATTCCTTAGGTAGTGCCATGTTTCATGTCATTGCTCAAGATTTTGATGTTTAAATATTATGTTCATGTTTTTATGTTCAAATATATATGGTTTGTTTTATTTTCTATATTATTACCCTTAATGATCATTTGATCTCAGCCTTTATATGTTTTCTTTTCCCCAGGATTTAAAGAAAGGTTTTAGGTAAGAAAAAAAGGGGATGATCATTATGGGAGATGTTGAAGATCTTTTAGCATGACTAGTTGTTTATATTCCGAGTTTCCAAAGACACTAAACTGTTACGGTCCTTGTGTGTATTTTTTTTTGTTATGTATTAAGTATTCCACAGAAGTAATGTAATGTCCATGTACATCAAGCTTCGGGTCTCTACCGTTGGTATCAGAGGAAAGGTTTAGTCAACCTTCGGAAACTAGGATGTGAAAACGTTAGTAAGATCCCTACAGATATTCCTAAGAAATGTCTAGGTATGTCCCTAAGGATAAGTATACGTATAGGATATAGTCCTAAAACTACAGTAACGATCTTAGAATTTATCCTAAGAAGTTAGATATGGAGGGTACTCCCCCTTTACTATGTTGTTATCCCTAGCATGATTTTTGCCTCGTACATAATTCTTTTTATGTTTTAGTCAATCGAGGGAACCAAAAGGAATCCAGTTAAAATTGAATCCAATGGACAAATTGGTGACTATGAGAAACAAAATTGCATAATTCCTAGAGAGAAAGATATTGTGATTATGCCGAATCAGTCTTCGTGATATATGATTAACAAGGTTGAATTTAGTGGTAGTACTAAGTCATCAAATAAGAGGAAGATGGAATTTTATGCATGTTCGCATAGTGAGGAGCATAGAGAAGGGAAGACTGAGATTTCTAAAGAAGAGAAAAAGAACCTTGAGGAATACCTCAAATGGAGGGATAGATGTTATCTGTGTGGAGAAAAGGGTCATAGAGTGACAGACTGCAATGGAGTTCAATGTCTTATTTGTGGAGAACATGGGAATTACCCAACTCAAAGACCTGACCTAAAAGGTTACTTTCAAATCAAAGAAGGAATTATTCCAGGACAATCATTGAAGAGGATGGATTGAAGTGTTTATGTATTGGTATTCAAGAATAATGTTGTTGAGGTACTTTTATGGTGTATTATAATATTTTTTTATTAGTCTATTGTGGTTTTCAATAATTTTATGGTACCGGTAACCATGAAAAGTGATTCAAATATTTTGGAAAGCAGATGATATGCGCATAATGAAGGGATAAAAAGATAATGAGATGTTTGATTGTATTCATGAGCTCATGATTGATATAAGGACTAAGTTATATCATGTTTTGAGTATGTAGAATTTTTAGGATTTTGGTATGTGGAAAGTGTTAACTTTTAACTGCATTCATGTTTTCACTATGGTTCAATGGGTATTTATTATTCAAGATAATATAGAATTAAGGTATTCACATGTTTGTTATTTGACCAACAAGATATATCTTATGATATATGGGGGATAAATGATGGCATTCACGTGATTGTTATGTGACATTTAAAGAAATCATTTTCTTTATACTATGAGCTTGGACAGAAGTATTTTAGATAAGACTAAAGATTGGAATGGATTATGTTGGACATAAGTTAGTTCGATATTATTGATTTGATGTTATAGTAATGTAGTTTTAGAAAAAGGACAACCTGTAGGATGAGAGATAGCCCATCGTGTCAGACAAGGCTGTGGGAATCGAACCCACAACTGAAGTGCGACTGGATTTTATCGCATACCACTGGCCTAGAGGAAGTCCCTTTTTAGTAGAAACTAGTTTTATTAAATTAAGCAGTATGATATATGAAGTATAATCCATTTTAGGAACCATATATGATTAATCTCACTATAGGTGGACTTATGTATTTTGGATAACTTTTATAACCTTTTGTTTGAGACAGATGGAATGACCCATCATTCTATCGGATGATCTTCTAACACTTCACGAATGACAAATTCAACTTCATTTCTTTAAGAGATGAAGTGGAAATTGTCAAAATAATGACCAAAGGTGACACTGTAGCAAAATCACGAAATTATTTCTTCTAATTCCGTTTTCATCAACTTTAGGGAAATGATCTTGAAAACCAAAAATGTATTCCTAGTTCCGTTATATCCAATGAATCAGATGGTACCTTAGATGATCACAGATCTATGGATTTTTCATTGTTGAATTTTTCATAGCCATGCTCTCTACCACTCTCCATCAGAACATGATGGTCATATTTCTCCTCCATATCCATATTTTCACCTATGTTCTCCTATTTGGAAACCCAGTGATGAGTTATTTGGGTGTTCGTTATGTTTCTAACATTCTTTTTTTTAAAATGAAGTTTTAGTATTCCTTTTTACGATGTGGGTTTCTATAAATAGTGAACGATTTATAACCCTGACGAATTTCGAGGGTAAAATTCATTTTAAGGGGGGTAGAATGTAACACCCCGAGATTTTATGAAAAATATTCTTTTAATTTGATTAATGTCTTTTGTTCTACGCTACACCAAAATGTTCTTGCACAACATGCATCCCTGACTTGGCTTGCATTACACGCAATCACAACCTTCCAAGATAGCGTGTGTTGTACGCAATACTGAGTTTTTCTAAACAACGATATGTTATATGAACTACCCGTTATGAATAGTTCCAACTACATTTTGAATTTTATAACATTATTATTCATCTTACACTTTTTCTAGAACATGGTATGAGAACAAAATCAAGTTTTCGAGTAAAATAAGTATTTTTCAAAAAATGAAGTTTTCCCGCCTTTTGATGGTGCACACACATTAAATATTTTTTTGACATGTCTATAAGTTCAATTTGACAAAATAAAATTATTCTTTCGAATTAGGATATAAAAATTTACTTTGGGTAAAATTTTCATATTATTCTGATTACTTTCATATTTTAATGAAAAGTAAAAACACTCTATATTTTAATTGAAAACAACTTTTTTCATCGCAATAATTTATTTTGATATATTATCTTTTTAATTGGTTTTAAATTGTAATAATAATATATTTTTACCATTTAATCCAATGTTGCTCATTGGAATTAATTTCACTTTGAAATTGGACATAAACAAGTATCAATCTTTTGATAGTTATTGTTTCATAAAAACACGCTATTTGTTTTGATGACGGAAATTAATTGTAAAATTAATTAATTACACTTCTATGTTTAGAATTTTGAAAAATAGACATCAATTTAGAATTCGTAATATCAAATAATGCTTAGACTGAATTTTTGGTATTTTTCTGAAAAACTTCAATTTTTGATGAATAGTGAAACCACTTAGTGGTAGTTAAAAAAACCGACTTTTTTATTTAAATAAAATTTTAAAACTTCTGGTAATTGAATTTAGAAAATCTGTGAGACACAGTTAATATCAAGGACTAAAATTTGGTTCAATGATATGAAAATAATTTTTGGTGAATAGTAACTTTTTACTTTTTTTACCATGGTTAAAAGTTAATAGGGTAATTAAGGGTAAAAATGATATTATTATTACCATAAAAATGTCCTAATTCTATTGGATAAGTGTAATTCATCCAAAAAAACTTAGCAATAAAATAGTACCATTTAGGCCCACATGGATTAGATTCGGACATTTATTATTAATTTATTTAATGAAGGATTAAAATAGTTAAAATCAATGTTTAATAACTAAATCATTTTTAATATTGGGTTATACATAAGATAAATTCGACTATAAATATTCATTATAAATCTAAAAATATTTTTATATAATGATATTTTATTTGTAATTTCTAGAATTAATATAATTTAATTTATTTATGACACAATGATGATGCATTAATTATCTTATTAATGAAATATTGAAATAATTGATGTTATAACTACCCAAATAAATGTAATTTGATACTTTTTATGAATTAAAATAATTTTATATGTTAATATGACATGTTAGTATTCATTTAATTAACATTGTATGTATATGGTATGTTTATTGACTATATAATATAAAAATACAACGTGACATGGTAAATGTCAATCTAATTAACTAAGAGTTAAAACCAAAAGATATGGTTAATATAATGACTTGAACTTGTCTAAATTCTATTTAATTAGAGGATTTAGACCCATAACCACCTTAGGTTCGAAATATATCAACTTGGAGCTATTAAAAACCGAATATGACTTTATAATAAAATAATATTTTTAGTTATTCCAAAAGTGCCCCTCTCCTCCCTTATAAAAGGGCACCTCCTCCCTCTCTTCCCCACTCCACTTTGAGCCTTCAAGCATGGCCAAACCATGCCAAATTCATGTCATCACTTCCCTAGAATGATCCTAGAGGTCTTGGTCTTCTTCGAATTCCAATTTTAGTGCCCTAAGAGGAGGTCTCAAAGAGGCGCTTCAAAGAAGAGGTAATGTCCGTTACCGATTCTTTCAACTTTATTTCTTCTTACACTTCTTTTTCATTAGTTGATTCACTATGAAGTAATAACATCAGTATCACTAATATACTAATATGTTATTATAATTATGAAAAAACCATATTTCACAATCTATCCATCCTACGGAAAATGAAATCACTGCGCGAGCATACGTACGGAATACCGTCTACATGTCGTGGTGTAATATATTTTCCACCAACACCTTACTTGGATGGGTATAATGGTGAAAGTAATGAATATATATGATTATTTTAAAGTGATATTGATTCTGTAATATTATACATACACTTTAATACAATTATACGATCAGGGGAATGATATCATTGATCGTGCGTACGTATGGAATATCGTCTCCACGACGCGATGAGATTCACTCTCCATGATAACCATTCAAGAATGATTATAAAGTATATATAATAAGTAATCATGAATTATACGACATAATAATTCTATTGGATTTATTTATATATATATATATATTTATTTATTTCATCTCCATAATTCCATTCAATTCAAAAAGAAAATGAAAACAGCGTTCATGCATACGTACAACCTACCGTCTACATGAACACTGTTTTTCATTCCATTTAGCAATCCATTATATATATGTATATTCTGAATATATATTATATATATAAATCATGTTTTAAATTCTTAATTTAAGTAATCATGATATACTTAATGATATGAATAATTACATGTTAAAACACGAACGACAAATAAGACGATTTTACGCAAAACGCTACTTTAACATGAATTTACAAAAAAAACGTGTAATATAAAGTCATAAGTGAACCATATATGATATAATAACAATGAATATGATTCTTTAATAAGTCAATGACATTATTTAAATTATTATATAGGAGGTTTGGATACGTACGAAGCATATCAGCCCTAAGGTAAGGGATAATTATTCCAATCTCATTCTTATCAGAGATTGTTTACTCGTAAGTATTTACTAGGGGTTATGTTTATTATCCATGTCTATATGCTCTCAAAATGTTTTCATAAAATTTTTACTTTACTTAGATGTATGTTTAAGATATTTTTACACTTTTCTTACTTTTACCACATCGTATGGAAGAAATCATTCTTTTTTTACCATACGAGGTACTTTTTGACTTTTCCGACAAAAGTACGAAGAAATTGTTATTTTTTTTCTCATACGGCGTGGACAGATTTTTACAGTTTCATAATGCCTCATTTTTATAAGGCTTCCGCTACAAGATTTTATGATTATTTTCAACAAAATCTTTTCCTTTTAAAATTGAATGGCATTTTGTGAAAAGAAAATGATTTTGAAGAAGAAAGGATATTTTCCTCAAAAATTCATTTCAAGTGTTTTATCAAAACCATTTTCCATCTAAGATGAAATTATTTCAAATGTGTATGTTTCAAGTATAATGTTTCTATGATTCACATGATTTCACTTTTCTTATTATTAAATATCCATTTGTTTTATATAGATTATTTGATGATGATATGGTGTTTATGAAACCCATTTTATTCTTTGGGTTATGATGAATGTTTTAAGATTATGTTGTGGAAAAAGTAAGAATGATTTCATTATGAGATGGGTGTGACCTATATCTACCTCCAATGCATTGGGTAAATATTTATATCTCATGAGATAGACCTGGATGGAATGGTATGCTAATCCAGTTCAGTGTTACAGGACTGAAACGAGGAGTGAAATCGATTCAGAAAGGGACATTGTCCACTAAGATGGTCATGGTAGTAATTCCATGGCTACTATGGAAATAAATACATGTTCTTAATGTATTCCACAATTACATGATTTATTCCTATTCTATTTTATCATGATTGATGATCCATTATGATATATTCCTTACGTACTTCCCTGTTTTATGTCATTGCTCAAGATTTTGATGATTAAATATTATGTTCATGTTATTAAGTTCAAATGTATATGGTTTGTTTTATTTGCACTATGCTTACCCTTACTGAGAATTTGAGCTCAACCTTTATATGTTTTCTTTTCCCAAGGATTTAAAGAAAGTTTTTAGGTAGGAAAACAGAAAGGGGAAGATCGTTATGGGAGATGTGGGAAATCTTTCAACATGACTGGTTGTTTATTTTCCGAGTTTCCAAATACACTAAACTATTATGGTCCTTGTGTGTCTTTTTTGGTTATGTATTAATTATTCCCCAAAAGTATTGTAATGTCCATGTACATCAAGCTTCAGATCTCTACAGGGATAGTTATTTTATAAATACATAGGCACTTTTGAGAAACATAAATTCATCAGTAAGGTTGAATATTGGTGGTTACTATACCTATGGTTCAGTTTAGTGCATAGTTTGATTCATGTATCTCAGTTGAAAATGAATCATGATGATCATGAACAAGTCATTAAAAGGGATCACATTAACATATAATGTGATTCATTTTTGGTTCATACGTTAGTGTGGATTGTGGATAGGGTAGAGAAATTATTTCATGGGAAAACATATTTTTCATATGATTTTATGAATCATGGTGAAATTTAGTTATAAATATGGGAATGCAGAAAGGAACTCATTGAGTAATGTCCCAAACTCTTTGAGTGCATTGGCAGTTTCCTAATTTTTGGCTGCTTAACGACCAATGATATGGAAAGGGTATAACCTATAGATTCATCTAATTAGTATTTTATTTATGTAATTTATGTGTATAACGTAATTAGGTTATGTTTGGTACTATATGGTAGAGTTTTTTAATGTTAGGGAGATTTTTTATAGGTCCATGGTTTGATAAGAGTTACTAGAAACCATTAAACACCTCTAAAAAACTGTACAATGGGAAACAGATGGTGCTCTATAAGACCATAGTGGGCACATGGTTTGGATATTCCTTGTGGAAAACGTGAAAAAATGATTCAAAGTGTAATGATGATATTATAATGTTTGGAAAATAGTTTTTATAACCATCTGATTTGGCCATGGGAATGTAGAATGGAGGTAGTGGTTGTAACATGGTTTGCACATAGCTTGCCTAACCATGCACCAAAACCATGTATTGTTACAAATGAGAATCAGATTAAATGGATCTAATCCATTTAAACCCTTTAAAACCTTATTTTGTTTAATTCAGATTGAATCTAACAGGATTTTATCTACCCCCAAAGGTTTTGGTGACCCTTCACCTTCATCCGAGAGTAATCATTCGCTAATTCACTGTGTGCTCGAGGCCTAGATTCCATGGAATATATAAATATATGGTTGTATTCACCATAGTTAATCTCATTTCCACTATTGTGTGCAAGGATCAAATGTGTTGGGGATTTTCCAATATTTTGTTATTCTAATCATCATGAGTTTGGATATTTTTTAGTTTTTATGGAATAAGATATAAGGTACATTTTATTATTTTTAACAAAGTTTGTTGATGTTTTTTTTTCATTCATAATTTTTTTTGATGGTTGTGCGGTATCTATATTCAAACTCGAGTACTATCTTCATAAAATATAATCATGATTTCAAATTTATTGATTTTAATGACATAAATTTTCAAATTGAGGTGTAATTATTTTTTAATCCTTCCTTAGTGATGGATTATGTAATTGTGGAAAATATATGTTTTAGTGGAAAGTGAAATTTCATTCAAGATTTTATAATTATGATTTTAAAATTTCTTTTTGGTTTTTATATAAGGAAATTAATTGAAAGGTGGTTTCAAATAGAAGTATTGTTTTATTGAATTTGGATTTTCCCATTTATTGGAATGGTTTTTCTCAATAATGGTTGGGAATGGTTTGAATGGGATGGAAAATGATAATTAAGTACCACTATAAAAATAATGGAATATTGAGGTGATGTTCCATAATTAATTATAAAACCTTGATTTATTATTTTAATTGTGTGTGGTTATATCTATATAAATTGAATGAGTTAAGAATATTTTATTGAGAAATTATTTAAGAATTGTTTTTTTTCATTCTATGGAAATTTGTTTTTTTGTTAAATATTTTTTCTTTTATATAAATTCATTATCATCGTGTTACAATTTTTTTTATATAATTGTGGAAATATTTTCAATCCTATTGGTGTTAGTGGGGATTTCATTTGTGAAAAAACATTCTACATTTTACAATCAACCCATTTATGGGAACATTGGTATGTTTACATATTTTTTTCATCAAGACACTATTAATGAAAAGGTGTCTCATTTAGTTAGTGATGAATCATGATAACATGGGAATAGATTTTGGAGTTGGATCATGGATATAGTTAAGAGATTTAGAGTTAGGTGATTGTAGTTTCAGTTTTTTTATTCCTCTTTTTAATGTGATACTTGTAGTGGTTTCATCATTATACACTCGTATGGTTATTTTTTAGTTTTATTTACATTTAATGGAATTACATTGTTCCCATGCATTGTATAATAGTTCCCTTAAATCACCATCCTTGTTGGGACATAATCTTGATATGATCATGTCCCAAACTAGGAGACTACATTGCTTCCAAGTTATTCCAGCAGCATTAACTTAAGTCCCACACTATACATGTCTAGGAACCAATCTTCTAGATAGTCTTTCTACAAAATGTTAAACTATAAGGTTGTTTCCTAATCTTAAAAATATAAAATGTATGATCGGTCCCATTATGTAGCATCAAACTATGTTGGGTTTGATCCCATTCACAAGCATATATACGAATCCCATCTTATGGGTCTAATCCTAAAATCAGAATGAAATTGTCTCCCCATATGATAATAAAATATAGAGTTCCCCAATACATGTCTTCAGAGTATCATTATAATGAAGTACAACATAAGGGCCTTGGGAATGCATGCACTATTGAAATATAAATTTATATCCACAAATATCCCTCAATTGAAGGAGATCCCCATATTTATTTGGATTATTTCAAATTAATTTCCATCAAAAATTTATTTTTAGTTCATGGGAGACCCACATAATACAAGGGAATTAACAAAGGATTCAGAGACATGGAATAAATAAAATATATAAGGGAGTCTCAAAATAAGAAACAATTCACTCTAAAAGGGTATGGTGGGACTAAACTCCAATTATCTTGAACAATGTTGTAATTAATTATTATTGTCCAAGTTTTTCAATAAAATCTCACCATTTCAAGGTAGTTCCCTGGGTAATCATGCATCTTAAAGAATTTATGTGTTTTTAGTTTCAGGATAAATCACATTAAAATCCTTTCAAACATAGTAGACCCGACGTGAGTGGTCTTGAAAAATTCAACCCCCCTCCAAATAAAACATATCAGGCACCATGATCTTTCATCACAAATGACATAGTGAACCAATTGTCTATCCTTATACATGTTGAAAATGTCATCCACATGTCAAGACCCTTTTTCATAAAAATAGAAGTGGTTCAAACACAAATCTAAAATAATCAATTTCAGATGGGGTTTTATAGTTATTATCAATACATGAAGTTTGTTTCTTATTTATATAACAAATATTGCAATCAAATTTCATCATAAATCAATTCAATGCAATATAATCTCACATATTCTCACTGACAAGAACATCAACTACATCATAAGATGAGTCCCTATCAAAAAATAGGATTCCATCACCCACCCATGATCTTTAAATATATGATTTAAATGTATTGGCCTAGGAGTATTACCAAAATTAGTACAATCTCATCCGTATATGTAGTCTAATAGGATCTACCACTTATAAAACCCTTAATAGATCCTTTCAATATAGGTTAGTAATCAAGAAGAAAAAGGAAAATATATCTGTCCCAACCCATTTTGGTAGATCATCCCAAGAAGGAGACAGAGATATAATCTATTAACCTTGGGAGGATAAAGATGTGGTAAAAATTTCATCATCCTAGTAACACAATATTATCTCCCAATGTATTCCTCCATCTATCTCCACTAGCAATGCACACACAGCCTATCATCACCACCATGATGATGATAATGACCAGCAAGGTCCTCCAAAAGTTAGTTATACCTGAGATCCCGATTAAACCAGTAGAGGGGGATAAATCAACAATAAGGGGTATGGAATTTTTTGTTCCATGGGAAATAAGCTCTCCATTCAAATAATAAAACAAAAAATTAAAATATGTTAATCCCTTGTGAGGAATATCAATCATGTTAGTCAAATACGATAGAAATATATGAGTTGATGAAAATATGTTATAAAAAATATCAATACATGTTATGAAATAGGTTTAAAATAGGAATTTTAATACCTTATGTCAAATATATCAATCATTCCAGTTAAATGTTTTTGAAAATGAGAAGATTCAAATCACTAATCGGATATATCATGAATGGTAATCAAATACTATGGAAAATGATGTTTATATGAAAATACTTAATCACACATATCATTTCCTCTGATAATATAGATTAAAAATAGAAATTATTCAAACATATTCTCAAACATATCAAGATTTATAGAAAAATATTATAGAAAATCGAAAGGTGAAATTAACATCTGTCGCATATCAATCTTACCAACCCAATACGGCGGAAAATGGATGACATAGTGGACACAACTCAAGAATGAATTAGGGTCTTCATGAAAATTTCATGATAATTAAGAGACCATATCAAACACAAATCCGCATTAATAATGGAGATTACAAATCGATTTTAGAGGCCACTCCATGGCTGGTATAAAATCGTGTTGATATTTGAATAATAAAATTTAATATCCTAATTGAAAAAACGGAGCCTAATTATCCCAGTCATGTGAATAGGATCATCCATTCAATATAAAATGCTCTTGATACCCATAGAAGAGCATCGAAAATTAAATCCCACCAAGGGAAGTTCAAAATTATTAAGAATACATATGACCACACACTATTAGATTCTATAGTTATTGAGGTTAACAAACATCAATCAATGGAATCACGATGTCTTTATAATATGTTACCAAATTATTTTTGTTTTAGTTTCATTAATAATGGACCTCCCACCAATACTACAACATGCAACTCTAGATTCCCTCCTCAAAATATTTACCAGGAAATGTCTAATTCTGAGAATAATTAATTTGACCATGATAGGGAATGTCCTAATGAGTTCCATTAAATCCTTCCACATTGGTACAATATCAATAAATTTGAGTTTTTTCCCCTAATTGGAACAAATATAAGAAGATCCTCATATTCTGAGTGGATTGGATAGATGGGGCTAGTCATGCACCACATGCTATCCAAGATAGGTGACATTCCTTCTCCATTAGAAGATGGTCCCAGTTAATGATCATCATGTGAAATACATAAAACAATATTCATTTCAAATGTTTCCCCTAAAAGTCCCTATTCCTGTGAAAAAACATACAGGAAGCACCCATGTTGGAGAAATCACATTCTAGAATCTAGAGAGAAAGAACAAAATGATATGAAACCCATGAGAAGATAAATTTCCAGGGATGATGTAACCATATTTTTTTTGGGCCTTATCAACTTCATTGTATGATATTCCATAGGTATTTCTATAAGAGTCCATAAAAACATTCTAGTAAATATTTTGAAACCTCTCTTCCACTAAATATATATATTTTTTGTCGATTAGAATCCTGACCATTATATATTATTGGGAGGGTTTCATCATAAAATTTACTTTGATTCCTTTGAATATTCATTGTATTCATGATCATAGAAGTATTAAAATCATACAATTATATCATTTCTCAACTTAGAATTTAATTTTCATCATCTAATAATCTATTGTCCACATGAAGATCACATTTGGGGTTAGAAAAACATGGATCTAAGCAATTCACTTCACAAACTAGAATAATAAATCCACTAGGGATGACATCATGTAATTTAATATCCATAGAAAAACTAATAGACATGAATCCTACATATGGATGATGGTGCACTCAGAAATAATCAACTAGGAATAATTGTCAAAATCATTAGGGATGTTGATGAAGGATTATTAAATAAACTTTTGAATCGAGAAACTATTAACATTAAGTAGGATTTTCACCATGGGATGTCAAATTTCAGGAAATACTAATATACATGAACAAAATTTTTTGGGGTAGATATATTGAATTTAAACTGTCTCTTTCATGATATAGATGATCATGATATAAAGATCAGAAAATTTAGATGCAGTAACCATAGTATGGGATCAGCCCCATATTGCAAGGTTGTAGGAATTTTTAACATGAAATGACCCTTCAATGATGGATCATTCAGCATGAGGACTGAAAATTGAGGAATGTATTAAACCCCATTGCATAGGGATAGGGGAATTTTTACCTCAACCCAATCGTCAATGGGACATGTTTTTCCCAATTATAGTGAATAGAAATAGATGATGTCTAAGAGATATTCATGTCATAAAAAACCACGTCGCTCAGAAGGTACATGTATGACAAGGTAGTGAGCTGGTTCACTCAAAGTTCCTATTTTTCAAGAATCACATGGGGTCCTAAAATGAAAGGATGTGATCAGGGAAGGTTCATAAACAACCGTCTTACAGATTTAAAACCAATACATCACCAACAATTTATTATCTGTCAATAAAAGTCATGGGTGTCAACCAAAATGATGACACTAAAGATGAGGCCATAATAGAAGATGAAGGATTATATGGTTCCACCTAAAACATGGTACACACTGATGAAAATGAGGGATGTGTGAAAACATGGAATCATATACATTCTTGAAAATAAACTATTACCTCATCCATTGAAGTAATTCAACAACATTAATTATACAAAAAATAAAAATTTAATAGTAAGGCTACAAACAACCCACCACACTAAACTCATAAATCCCTAAAACATGAAGAATGACTCACTCGGCATGAGAAATAGATTAAACTGTTAAGAATACGTAATTCATAACTGATATAATGCAACATTCATATTGAATATCTTCCCTTAAAATAGCATGAACTTGTACATCAAATCGATGAACCTCAATAATAAGTGTTCACCAAAGTGAACAATGAATATCCACGATATCATATCAACCAAGTTTGTAGGCCATCAGTTTACTATGACCTGATTAGGGATGAATATTAAGAATTTGCATAATTTTGGATGAAACAAAAAATTATTAGTTTTATCCCCAAAAAAATAACCCATGTAGGATCTCAACCAAATATATTTGAAGATTCATCATGATATTCCAATCCTTTTTCTTCAGAATTGAAGTCTGTTTATAAATAATCATTG
Source organism: Viscum album (assembly GCA_963277665.1). NCBI lineage: Eukaryota > Viridiplantae > Streptophyta > Magnoliopsida > Santalales > Viscaceae > Viscum > Viscum album. The sequence goes on along the minus strand of OY728121.1, from coordinate 1,762,981,293 downwards.
CTCAAGATATTATTATGAATATCAAATCAACATAAGATAAATTTCATGTTGTGTAGGAGATTCACACACTTCTACCAATATAATTAATGTTACCTTGATTGTGTGACAAAAATCCCACAAATAAAATTTTTTAGGAACACTTCATTTCTAATATTTAATGGTTCAAGGTAACTAGAACAACATCTACCACATTTTTTTCCATTTTGATTTCATGATTGTAATGCCCATGTTATAAAAAGCAACATAACATTGATTCTTTTTCCTACCCTTCAGTGGTTGGCCTTAATATTTGTTCACCAGTTTTATAGACCATTCAATGAATGTATATGATGACCATTGTTAGAAATATATCATCAAATCCACTCTTTTGTGTAATATTAAATTAAACATGACCTCTCTAATTATAATATTTAAATCATGAGGGTGTCTTTGATTTATTTTATAAATCGAAGGGATTAAACTTCTCCATAGTCCTATAGCATCCGTACAGATATTTTATTTTTCTCCCTATTTATAACAGTCATGATAATTTCCCAATATCGCTAATCCTATTATGATATATTGGCTAGTTTTTTGTCATTGAAATACTTCTCTATGAATGTTTGATTGAAATAAATGAAATATATCCAATTCTTAAATGATTTCCTCTGCCCCCGAAATGAGAATGAGAAAGGAAGAGGATATATCGATCATACATATTCCAGCTTCTTCACTGGCTCGGGCCCCAAATTTAAGATCATATTTCATAGAAACCCTTAGTCGAAAAATAATTCACACACCTAATTAGGACCAAAAAATGGGACCAAGGAAAATAATTTTAGGGAGAAAATTTATATTTTTTGTTTATTCCATGATGAGAATGTGTATGGTTACTTTGTTTGATCTATGGAAAAAAATTACTCTTCTTGCTAAAGGAAAATAGTAATAACCATGAGGAACTCAATAACCATTCATATTATTATACATTTCACTAAACATTGAGGCATAAAATTTAGGAAATATATATTTTCAAATAAAATCTATAAAAAATGTTGGACTATATGAATGTAATGTTGGGGGAACGATCAACACAACTAGCCTAAATTCTTTCTACTGTTCTTGAGGAAGGATGTGAATGTCAAGAAAATTATATCGATTTATTGATTAAGTTTTAAAATTAGATGGATTGAAATATAATCAATATAAGTCATGATATCCTTCGATCATAGTCGAGGAAACAAATTATAAACTACCTATAATCCCCATGACATAGTTAATTCCATTAAGGCCAAAATCCTCCATAATTTGGAATTCTATGAAACAACATATATATAATTACGGTGATAAAATGATGGTGGATGATCCTATGCCTTGTCCAAAATTGGATTTTAATCTCTCATATTTTTTCGGTTTGACTTGAAATAATTGTCACAACCTTTCCAAATAGAACCATAAGAATTTTCCAAATGGAAATGATCATTATCAGAGGAATAATTTATCATTTCTTCCACTAATTTCATTTATATATTTGATCCCTTCCATGTTGATGATTTTTTTATGAACACCATATTCCCACACCGACCATGATAGTCGAAGGATTATTCCATTATACATGAGGGTATTGGGAGAGAAACAGTTACAGAGAAAACCATAATTCACGCAATGTACATAATTAGAATGTGAGTTTTGTGGAAGATCATGTATGAACCCTTAAAAGAGTCCAACTGGATATGGTAAGTTCCAAAAAATTTATAATAATAATTCTTGGACATTATCATCCTAGAATATTAATCAGAAGGTGTAAATGTTCCTGGTCACCATCAGTTGGAAGATAGCCCATCACAGTCTAACCCAATGTGGACCGGAGCACATTCCACACATATATTGATGTCCTACCCTTATATGTCTACCAAATAATCCCATAAATCACCCAAAAAATTGATTCACCTTGATGGTAAGGGAATTACTTTATACAATAATTAAAAAATCTCGTAAAAATAGATTTCATTTCATACAAGTTATAAATCCTCGACATCCTGAGTTTATCAAAAGACACTCGAGAAGAACTCATAGGGGATTTCATAAGCCACAAAAAGTGTGAATCTAATGTTCGTACTACAACGTTCTATTATATGGGTACAAATTTGGTATGATATAAAATATTTATCATCCTAAATTATCAAGATAAATATTTCATAATATATATACACATTAGTCACTTTTATGTGGAATGTGGGATAAAGCGTACTGGTCTCTATCAATGTTTCAATAAAAAATGTTCAAGAGATAATCACATATCATAATGGGAACTCTAATGGCTGCGACATAATGGCGATAAACTTGAATCTTATACACTAATGATATAGGGTAATGAAAAACTCTAGAAAAGCCCCTAATCAAAATCATGATAAGGTTCATTATTTATAACATTTATTTGACAAAGAATTTCTAGTGGTTTGGAAGGTTACAACCATCAATGATTTATTTTGGGAATGAAATTTTTTCATTAACATGTAGAATTTACCGAGACATACCATTAATGAATAAAATATTGTATTAATGGATTGATTTTGATGTTGAACACCAATGTGGACTTGTTTAAATCTATGAGTCAAATTATATTCATGAGGGATTATATTAGACGGAAGGAAAACTACCAATGTTTGATGATGCATCTTAGGTCAGTTCTCAAATGATATAGAAAATTTCATTAAAAATACCTTCAAAAATATTATTACTGTGTTAGTTTTAAATCAATTGGGTCATGAATAGAGAAAAAAAATGAGGCACATATTCAATGTCCTTAATGATATTATACATAATAGCCAAGTCAATTAGATTTGAAAAGGAACATGTCTATCCAGATAATGGTAAAATATCATTTCAAAATACCTCATTCCCTTTATAGATATATGAAAAATCCTTGAATATTCAACTAAGGCATAAAATATTTTCATGTCACTCTAGGGTGATTAAAGTACTACTGCCACATCACACACACAATCCCCTCTAGAGTTCCAATGAGATTTGGTATTTCTAGTTGGGTTAGAGGAAACTTCTTCATATTATGAATTTAAAATCATTGACCCCTATTATATCGAAAGGGATCCCATCCTATTACTCATTCATGCTATGTTACATGAGTTAGAGGAGAAATTATAAGATGATGACCATAGTGCTTTCACACCATTATTGGACGATGTTTTTTTCTACCACCACTGATCAACCTAGAGAGATGAGTCTTGGCACAGTAGAGGACCAGTTTCCCTTCTTTATTACTATGTCCATGAGTTTTGAGGAATAATATATGTGTATCTTATTTTTTAAGTAATATCACGATGTATTCTTTTGGAAATACACATAAAATATGGTCCATGATCCCAATGTTGCCACTCATCACCTGGTCCTTCCATAGGACCACTAAACCTAAAAATAGGTTGATTGAAGGAGACATCCCACACATACATCCCAAATAAAATCTGATGTTGAAAAGAATATTATGTCTTACATAATATTATATGTCCAGTATAAAAATGACTATTTGATAGTGTCCATATGATGATGAATAGTTGTAAAATAAAATTCAGGATACATTAAATAGATATCAAGTAGTACAATCTGATGGAATCATTCCTAGTCCCAATAATAGAGATACTAGTTGTTGAAATGTACAGATATCAGACACTTTCCATTTTGGAAAACTATCCTTCTCCTAATCATATAAGAAATGGCATGTTGGGATTTATAATCCACCAAGTTCAATACCCATTATAGAGTGTTGTTATATCATGAAATTGGCATCATCTTGAATAATGTCGGCATAATACACCAACATTCCATCTATCTCATTTTCAAATGCTTCATTGGGATGTTAGTGGAATGAAACATTAATTCTTTGGTGTTACGTCTTGACAGTTATCTAACCACATGCATGATCTTGTAACCATATTCAATAATATATGATAGGACGATGTCAAAATGAACCCCTTGAAATTGGATTTTGACATTACCTCGAAGAAATTTCTCATCATTTTCATTCTCTATTATTTTATTAATGTGGACCCTTAGATGAAAAAGGTTATCCATAAAATTTCCCCCCATAAAATAAAAAATAATTGAGTGGAATTTAAATAAAGAAGTCCAATAATTTGTGATTTATGGATAACCCTATCGGAAAATTTACTCCCATCAATAGGATGATGGAAAGAAGGGGTTACATATCAGTAGGCTAATGATTGTAAGAAAATATTTTATAGTTTGTAGACATATCTATTGAGTCCAATAGTATTTATTCCTTAAATTGAATTAAGATAGATTATTTTTTATGTGATAGTCATATAGTTTTCATTTGGTTACTATCTCACAAAAAATAATGAAGGACGAAGAAAAGGAAGGAATTATTACCTCTGGTGTACCATGCTCGATGTTGAGACTCTTTAATCGTATATCTTGAAAAATTTTCTATTATTTATATTTTTCTTCCAAATACTGATTCATTACCCACAACCTCACAATGTATATTTGGTCTTTGGAAACTACACACTCAAATACATCATCATCCATCAAATGTTAATTAGTTGGCTGTTACAGGTGTACGTGATCCTGCGGTAGTTTGACATTTAGTTTGTGCCTAAAAAATAGTTAAATGACATTGTTGGAAAACATTCTTATAGAGAAACCCTAAATAGAAATGAATTTATCGGATACCAAAATTCATTATTAAGAGTTATCATCTATTCATGAGGTCACCTAAATATGGGATATGTATTGTGACAATGCATCTAGAATTTCAACAGGGAAGCGGATGGAAGACCCCAATATCTACTAATATTAACTAGATGTCATGCTCAATACCCATACAAAGGTTGTCCTACCTTACTCCTTCCTACAATCTGAAGTGGAAAAAATGAAATATAATACTAGGATCTTGTTAGAGGGATAGATCTAGGAATTGTGATACCTTTAAATCACAATATATTAAGGGGATATATGGAATTATTCATCAAGCAGGTGTGTGGAGATTATTTAAAAAAAAGTGCTTATGACTACATGATTTGTTTTGAAAATTGATGGTGGAAATACCCTTGATGTCGACATTTTTTCAGACCCAATATTCACAAAAAAAACATCAAAATGAAATAGGGAATGTATCCATATTTCTAGATGATGCATACAATGATGAAAAAATCATAAACATTTCACACCTACAAATGGTATACCATTTTGTTTGAGTCAACATAGAAGAGATAGAACATGTTAGTCCCATCCCCAAACAATACTATCCTAACTCGAGGTTGATTAATATTCTCATAGACTACCTTCAACATGATGTACACCCATCTGAAGGATCTAGAGAATATAAATTCTTAACATGATAAATTTACATTATTCTATATGATGACACAAATCATCATAAGTTTCTTTATAATTGAACCCTTTATGGCGTCCTAATTAGGTGAATTAATGAATAAGATACATATTCCATCATTAATGAAATAAATAATGAATCCTACATACACCACCATTCATGAATAATTCATTCCCATTATATATGGAGTATTGGGTAGTACTAGCCCATTATGATGAAGGTTTACAAAAACATTGCCAAAAACTTCCAATTCATCCACAAGAATTCCATATTTAATAAACAAACCTCAATGTTTCTAAATTATTCTAAATATTAATATCCATTTTAGTTATGGTGAATAGATTCTGTATGACCATATCCTCCTACCACAACTATGGAGTTAAAGTACATATTCACTACAACTAACTTCTTCTCCAAGTGGGAGGAAGTTCTACCCCTCAATGATGCCAGGAAAATAAATATCTTTAGATTCATGAAATCTAACATTATTACTAGATTTAAATTTCCATATAACATAATTATATAAAAATGAAACAATTTATGTGGTCATGAGTTGGAGAAGATATATCATGATTATAATATAAAATCCATCAATTAATCAAACTATCGTGTAGTGTATAATGGAATGGTTGATTCCTTCAGTGAGACTCTATAAGACACACTCAAAAACGTGGAAGATAAAGTAACATTTCATGGATGAATAATATCCGCCATCCCCTGTGGGATTACTAGAATTCCACCTACATAGACACACTAGAAACGTCTTATTCTTTTTTTATGGTACCATGCTTTTCTTTCACTTCAAGTTAATATTTCCCTCAATCCACATTGCCCCATTTGAGTAGTTATCTCTAGATTTAATTCCCAAAATTCATTATATTAATTATAGTGACTAGAAGACAATATATTTCATGTTTAACATCATTATTTGTTCCCAATAAACTGTATTATGTTATCATTTAACAAAAACATTTACCTTCGTTCATTCATTCAATGAGATATAGTGTTTCTCCTCGTGATTTTGATAATATCCCGAATGAAAACTCCAATGATGAAAACAATTTTAGGGGGATCTGATTCCATAAGAAAATTATTCTCTAATATAAATTTCTATTTGATCTGGATGGATGGAAAACTTCTCATAGCCCCACCAATGTAAATTTCCTGATTAAGTATTTTGTTCAATAACATGATTCTTTGTCCAACCCATAAGAAAATAACATGTGTGAAAAAAATTCCTAATTGTACGAAGATAATCATAATAGAATCCTGGTCCTAATATTATGATGGTAAACCAAATAAGATAGTTCCTTGATTCTTGATGTTAAACTTCCATGGTAACATCATTAGAAAACAACATTAAAATATACATATTCCCTATGTAATAATCATTGGATTCCACTTTCTCAAAATGATTCATATTTCAATTTCCTCCCCATAGAGGACACCACACCTAAAATTGATCTTCTACTATTCCAGGTTATATTTATATTTATGACTTGATTCATATCCTCATGAGATACATAGTGATGTCTTCAACCCTTATTCTGGGTACATACCTACCATCAACTTTTCATGATTCTCATTTCCTTTATAATTGTAATAAATTCCATAAAAAATATATATTGAGAGCTTTTGTGAAATAGTGACCACTTTCCATCTTTTAATGTCATTACATCACATATTTTCCAAATAATACAAAATGGTAAAATCCATAGTCAATTCCATGAAAAAAAATAATATAATCACTCTGTGGAAAACTCGAGATATAGTATAAGACCATGTATGATATGAAATAATAACAACATCATATGTACTCAATGTTAAATAGTATTCATACCCATTTAAATAAATATCAAATACATCATGACATCCCTCAGATTTTCTAGGTCCTCCAAAGAGAGGATTCCCCTATAGACAATATATTTCTACTCCCATAACCTTTTTGAGAACTATATGTGGATTGATTCATATCCATATAGGATATGTAGTGATTCTAGAAACCTATATCCTAGAGCCTACATAAACTAAAAACAAATACTTCCCCATTTTAGTATAAGATCCAGACCTATGTGGGGATGTTCATAATCCATGGAAAATATCAAAATGAATTTTTCTTATATACCCAGACACATCCATTCATATAATATATTTATTATCATGAGGAATTCCAAATCTAGAAAATCCTTTCATGGACATCTATAATAAGATTGATGTTTCTTGAGGATTCATTTTCTGACTATGAATGGCACGCCCTAGTTGGATTTTCATAAATCATTCAAAAAAATCAAATCAACGAGATGAAAATTCATTCTCAGTGGAGATTTATACTATCCCTTTATGCACTGATGACATCATGATGGAATCAAATTTCACTCAATCACAATGGTAATACCTTGAGTTTTCACACTATGCCATTTCTTCAGATACAAAATACCCCAGAGTCATGGTTTACAATTATCCTCTTCCTATCTGAGGCATGTTAGAATATCTTTGGTTGATGAACCTTTTATCACTCATGGTTTCTATAATGTATATTCTTTATTGAATGATTCTAAACTTCATAGTAGACATCCATTTTATTTGGAAGTATAATTCATGGAGTAATTGTATCTTCCATTATTTTACTATATCATACATCATGTCCCTCAGGTATACAACAATTTGTAAGGAAAAAATATTTCCATTTTTATGTAGAGTAACCCATGTCATTACCACATCATGTTAAACTATAAATATGATCTCCCACATGCGACTAAATGTTATAATTCCCATGAACATCATATGAATTGATTCATGTTATCATTGGATACATAGTGACACCTAAATAGTCTATTATTGGCCCATTTTTTGTCAAAAAAGGTTCCCAAATCTTGTGTATAAATCACACCAACATAGAGAAATTTCACAAAACAATTACATATGGCATGATTCTCTCTTTAATGGTATATGTATTAATTCTCGGGTCCAATATCTAAGCCCATCCAAAATTTAATAATTCCCATAATCTACAGTGTATGAGACAAAACTATATTGGAGCGCCCAGTATGGGTTATCACCCCTCGATTGATCCTATATTCGTTAAAATATTTTATATATCCATACAAAAAGTTATATAAATGTGGGGGGACTCATTATCAGAACTATGTATGGTAAGATTTAGGATTTAATGAGATATTTACTGATTATCGGACCCACTGTCCCTATTCCAGCAGAAAAAATAATTTGAAATCATTTTTTATTTGGTATGGGTCAGAACAAAAAGATAAAAATATAGCTAACCATTCTCAATAAATTTTTACATGAAATGATCATTCATGGATTTGGACAATTCCTTACAAAAAAACATATATATGGTGATGTCTGAATATCCAAAATATTTCCCTATCAATCAGAAATGGAAGGTATGTTTCCTAAGTACACCATTTTTACAATGTGTTGATATTCCCTAGTTTTATTTTCATAAATCATTGACAAAACACCCCCATAAAATGATGTAAAATTCATCCACATATATAACTCTTCTATCTCCACAATCCCCAATAACATTTTCATCCCTTGTCGTTCCTTGAATTAAGTATCCCCAAGATTTCAGCTCATATTTTTACAATTCATTTATAAAGATTATTAAATATTCAAAGATATATTACCATGAAATAGGAAAATCACTAATCATATTTTGAAATACCAGTGACATTAAATTGAAGTAGTCAAACATCCATGTCGTAAAATGCCGAACAAATATCTCCATTCCCTAGTGAAAGTAGAATACAATGAATTGTGAATCAACCCCCCTTTGGGAAAGTAAAATTCATATAAGAGTAGTTTCCAATTCATATATAATGAAAATATAGATTCTTAAATAATTCATTAATATTAACACTTGATTAATGAACCTATATGATCATGAAAAATAAAGACAATCATAAACTCCCCAGCCATAAAAAATTCAAGGTGTGATTCTTAAGGATACCTTTGATTGACAATGCTTTGATATAACCTAGTCTGATTTTCATAAATCACCCAAAAATTATTTATCTTAACAGAAGTCAGATACTTACTATAAAGAGACCTATAATATCTCTGTAATATCAAAAATCATCATGTATGAAAATTACTTTTAAACATGATCTACGATAATTCTTCACATATTTTTTTCCAGAACGTGATTCTTATTATGGAAATCAAAAAAGTAGGGCTCTATATTCCTGTTTATATATCTGATGGTTATAATAATATGATTTTTTAGATATCCTTTAATATGAAATCATACCATAACCCACTATCAATGTTAATAAACCAAAATCAAAAGACATGTTATTTTAGATTCAATGAATTTAGACATCCAAAAAAGAGAAATAGTACATGTGAGGTTGAAAACCCAAAAACGGAACACTTGGTAAATGGTGATTCCAAGCTCACAAGACCTGAGTTTTTCATATAATTATTAATAATAAAGAAATAGAAATATATTGGAAAAAACATTGTTAGTTTGAAAACCCAAAATGGGTTACATAAGAAAATATGGGTCACACCCTATAAGCCGACCCCATAGTGGACTTATTAAATAATTAGGGTATTAATAAAAAATATGCAATGATTGTTTATTGATTCATATAAACCTAATAGAATCATGAATGTTCTCATTGGGTCTCTTAGATTGGGAAACAAATTATATAATTACCTGATAATTCATCCAAATATGGAAATTGTAGTATTAGTAATATATTTTTATATAAAATATGATACGCTTTGAAAAATGATTGAAATTTGGAAAATTTCTATTTATTCGATAAATTTTGTTGGATTATTCAAATCTAAGAGTCACTCAATAAAATTGTTGCTACAAGGGATAATGTATGAAATGAGTATAGTAAAACGTGAACAGCTTTATTTAAGAGATCAGATGATGCATGATATGAACCATCAAGGGCATGCTCAAAATTTTTTCATTATGAAGATACAAATTCAACTAGCAGATTCATTTCATTAACGAATTCCATAATCTTTTGACCATTCAATTTGAATGATTCGAGAGAAATAGTAACTAACAATAGTTTTTCCTTCCGTCTGACTAACTAAGCCTCAAATTATCACACCTCCACAGTCTTCACATCCATCCTGTCCAAAAAAATGATTCATCGTCAACTATGTGGTGGAGCTTAATATAGTATCATTTATTTATATTAATTTATGATTATAAAGAATAAAAATTATTATATAACAATCAAAAATATCCAAATCCCCCAAGAGATGTGAACATGATGTATATTTATATGAACATGTTGGTAATCAAAAATGCCTTCCCAAAGCATAGAAAAAGGTAATGAAGGTTGTCTGCCTTATTAGAAATCTTCTTTAAGAGATTCATAATGATGATAATGTATATTTGGAATGAATAACATTTTCAGACTACAAGATATTTAATAGAATCACTAGAACCCTAACCTTTTTCACCTTGTACAACAGTTATATAATCCATCATTAAGTTTTATATGTATGTCTTCACCCCAAATTGTGACACCAAAGAGAAAAAATCATCCATATGAACATCCTTTTTAATATTAGGAATAGATCTAATAAGTACGGAATCTATCATTGTAATTTCGAATTTTTTCCTAATTTGATTGTTTCCAACAAGGTATCCAATAACGATATTTAGAAATGGTGGATATACATCACTCTCAATAAAAGGAGAACATGAGGAAAAAATTCCATTATAAATATTTTGATGAAAGTATGGTTGAAATTCCCTTTAAAAAATTATTGAAGTCAACACAATGGTAAATTAACTGAATGATTCCAACAGTTTACACACCCAACAAACTGAAAACACAAACACCACATTTGAATTATATTCAAACCAAATTCGGGAATATCCCATTGAAAAAATTGGATGGTCTGTTATCATGGGTTGAAGACATTTCAATGCTAGAATATACATGAATCATTATTTAACCTTGTTTGTGTTGGGTGACTAGGTTTGATTCACTTCTAATGTTGATTAGGCGAATGGAAAAGACCTATTTCAGATAGCTTTTTCTGTAAACCTATGTAGATAAAAAGTAACACAAATTTTCACCCAATCCACTTGAGGAGTCCGAGACTTATACTATATTGATACGATGTAGTATCATTCTTCCTGAGAACCTATAACATTATATACCACTACTCCATGCGGCATCGAATAAGGATTGATATAAATTTAGGAGAAATCATCTAATAATCCAACATCACCTATGATGTCCATGGATGTAGGGTGAATTATATCATTGTTGATTTTTGAATGGAAACTAGTATAATGAGTAACTACTAATGTATTATGATATTAGTAGCATTGAAAGTGTTCATTCACCCTTCTGTATAAATATTAAAATAGTCTGTAATGTTGATATATGGATTTAAACTCATGTATATGGCAACAAAAACTCACAAATAAGGGAGATTGTGTCGTAATTACTATGTTTATGGATTTTCCTTTCAACAACATGGCCCCGATCATCATAATGTGGATCGTAATACTACTATATGCATCATGGGATGAGAAAATCCATCAAATCACGAACATGAAAAATATCATACCAAAAACATCAAAGGATATGTTGGGATGCACTATGATTCCCCACATGTTGTGTTTTCCTTCCTAGAAGGCGGCCCAGTGTGATCCTTCATTACCTAAATATTGTTGAGTCAAGTACATACTTGTATTTAAAACCTTCAGAATTAGACAAATTGTTTCCGAAAATAGATTCATCTAATCATTGATGGAAATTAATGAACAATAGTGAATTTTATGTCCTTTTAATCTCTCATATTAAATATCTAAATATATTTATAATATATAAATATATTTAGTATCTTCCCAGGTGTTAGCCATCAGAAGAAATTAACCATAATTGTTTCCATTAAATGGAGTTTCTCCTAATTCAAATATGTCCCATATATTGATCATAACATCATAATTTGATAAATTTATTGTTTTTTATATTGATCATCAATGAAATGTCAATTTATGTAATATTTCATTTAGTAAATATATGGAAAAATGATAAATCCATGAAACATTGGGTAATCTAATAACCTCAACTCACTCTTGAAATCCCATGAAATTCAAGTACACCCAGAGCCCCAATGCCCATTAATTTTAAATCCATCCACCAGATTAAATATCAAAAATTCAACTCCATCATCCAATGGGATCACAACATTTGAAATTAATAATTATTGGGTAATACTAAAAGGATTACCATACAGATATGTATTCATTTTTATGGTTAAATTGTGCCCAATAGGATAAATTTAGAATAAAACCCTCCACTTGACTGAAATTAAAAATATTGTTTCTCATGGAACAAAAAATAAATTTAAAATGATCCAAGGAGTGATCAAATAAAGACATTGGAGAATTATTATGAATTGATGTCAGGGGAGAATCCTCATAAATTAAAAATTCATACATTAATAATCTATATAGATACAGGTAATTCTGAAACATTGTTGGAGAGAGACACTATTGTAATGACCACAACTTTTATCAATGAAAATTCCTCTTGATCTAATTTAATGTCATATTATGTAAAATGGATATATAACATATTCACTTCATTGGATTTATTTTTTGGTATTTTAAAATATCAATATGGATTATAACAATTTCTAATATAGTCATCAAACATTGATCTCCAGATTAGTATAAATATTCGGCTTCAACATATCTCATTTAATCAAAAAAATGAAGCAATGGCCTCATCCAATAGAATTTTATTTAGATGAATCCCATTTGTGAGAGCTTGGAATAAAGGTGGCTTCACTCAACTTCTCTCTTGACTATGCCCAAGATGAGCATCAACATGTTATGTTTGAATGGAACAACCTATAGAATATGTGGTTGTTGGAAGAGATTACCACCCAAGCGATGATATCTGAACCACCCCACAAGTCTGTCACCATCGCTCACCTTACCCTTAGGCTATATGAGGGTGTTATAAGGGGTTATTTAATGTCACCCTAGTACTATTACTACGTATACTATTTTTGAATAGATAATATACATTCATTTTATTATTCTTATTATGTAAATGGATTTTAAATGAAAAATAACATTTTTAGTTAATTAAGAAATCTATTTTAATTAACTAATGGTTTTTTGAATTAAATAATATTTTAGTAAAATATTATCACTAAATTAGTTTTTATTATATTTTAATTACCGTGTAAATATTATATATTCAACTGTGACTTTTATTAAAGTTTGAAAGCTATTTTGGTCAAAACCCATGAATTTTCTATAAATTTTGGTTTTTATTTTGAAAATAAAAATTCACATATTTAGAAAATTATTTATATAAAATTAATATTATTTTTGGATCCAAGATGTAGAAATTATCCAATGGGTATATTTTTATAATTTTCGAAGATAGATGAATTTTTGGGTAAAAATTAAATATCGTTTAATTATATAATTTGTCTTTTGACATAATAATGACCCAATATAGGTGAATTCAAATATTATAAATTTAAGTTTCTTCCAATATATGTTTTACCATTTAAATAATGTGATTTTAGGTTAGCATGATTTATTTTACAAATCCTTAGTGGACCCACCCATATTTAAAAAACATTTTAAAATTATAAATTGATTTTATTGTGATGTGACTCACACATAATAAGAAATCCTAGTATTTTTAGACGTTTGGTAGTTGTCCTTATTTTTTTTCCACTTTCCTTTGGAAAAAACCATCGGCAAAATACAGAGGATGGCTTTTGGTTTTTATTATTTTAATGTTTAGCCTCCAAATCCTAAATAATAATGAATTCCCACCCTTTTCCTATATAACCCCACCCATGCTCCCACATCCTCTTAAATTAATGTTTTTTTTCTCGACCAACATCTTCCCTACTCACTATAGAATCCTCCCAAGGAACCATAATCTCCCAGGAAGCCTCTCTGAAGACTCTCCCAAGCCATTGGGATCACACTTCCATGTAATGGATTCTTTCCTTTCTCATTTTATCGAAGATGTATAATGATGATGTTCCATTCTATTTTCAATTATAAATGATTTGGTATGATTTAGAACCTCCTATATACTTCCCTATTCATTTTTGAAGGATGGGTAACCCCTTTCTCTCTCATTAATTCCTTCCATGTACACCTGCTACCATGCCGAAATTCCGTAAGGAATTTCTCTCTCCTACTTTATATTCATTAATTATTTTGTATTATGAATATAAATTACATTACCAATATTGGTACATGTATCTATATGACCTAAATACCCTAAATTAAATGTACATATGATGAGACATCCCTTTCTCTCTCATAAACAATATTTATGAGGTCTTATGTCATGTCGTTATGCTACCGAAATTGAACCACAATTTTTCTAAGCCAAAATCATTATGTAGTGAATATCATGGTAATTCCTCTATAAATGGTATTCAACATTAAGCACATTTACATATTTATGGAAAATATTCATGTATTAATTCCATATTATTTTACAGTGGAACAAATTATGATGCTTAATGAATCAATGTTGTATGATCTTGTGGCACACTTATGCATGAAATGAAGTGATTAAGAAGGGTGCACCATAATTTCACACCGATGCATTGGATATATATTAGTATCTTGCTACATCAAGTGCAATAAGTGTTTAATCATGATAATTAAATTTCCATGAGGATTTCCTCATTCTCTATGTGCAATGGGCTTGGCTGATGCTAATATCATGTTAAATGTTGTTTCACATTTCCATGTTATTTTAATCATGTAATGTCATTCCTTTTTGTTCATGTTTCTATTATGCTCCATTGAATTTCTATTTCCTAACATGTATTGTATTCTTCATGTTATGACTTTTTTACTCTCTTAATGGGCTTTATAGCTCAGCCCTCTCTTATGCATGTACTCAGTCTATCCAATGCAATGATAAGTACGATGGAATGTAATAGTCATTTAAAAGAAATATTCAATAAAGATGATGTGTTTCATGTTTTAAAATATTATTTAATGTTAATAATCCCCAAAGACACTATAACTACTTATATTCTATGTTGTATCATGTGTAGATTTTATTTAATAAATCATAATTAGATGTGTAATAAAATGGAGGGTTGTTATTGTTGATATCAGTGGATAGGATTAGTTAATTATGGGATTAAGATTAGAAAACACTTTTTGAAACCCTTAAGGATAAGACTATGTATAAAAAACACATCCCAATGTTTTTGTGTGTATTGGGTAAGTGGTTTACCAAGAAAGTACATCCATGTTTGGATATGGGAAGGTAGAGGCGACTCTGACACAGATGTACCTATGAGTGAAAACTAAGAAAAAGGACTTTTTTGATTGACCCGAGGTATCCTGGTACACAACTATAGTCCTTTTTTCACTCTGGGTTATGACTCTCCTAGGGGATATGATTTGTTAAATTCATAACAGTATTATGAACCATTATAAACGGAATTAAAAAAATTCCCCTATGAATATATGTTTGGAAGTAGATCATGGATAACGTAGATTGAAGAATATAGATTCATATGTTCTGAAAATAATAGTTATTTATAAGCCATCCATTTTGGTCCTTGGATTACCCATTAAGGGTTACCCCTAAAATTCCTTTTATTCCAGCTAACTGCCAGTAATAGGAGGACTTATGCTAACAGCCGATGCAAAGATCAATGTGATGCCTATTCTAATGAGATGCCCAATATAATGGGACCTATAAATGAGATCATTACCACAATAAAATCTCTGTTAACTCTTGATTTTAATAGAATCATGGGTTAAGAGGTCCTTTCTACACCCTAATAACGAACATGTCAAAATAGAGAGCTTCATGAGACAACAAACTCCTACTATTAATGGATCATATGTTAACTCAATCATCGAATAATGAATCAACTCCACTGAAATGATCTTCTTCATTCATCAATGTTCCGAACAAGAGATGGTTCTTCTGGATGCTTATCGTATGCATGTTGAAGCTGATAATTGGTGGACATTTATCCAAAATACAATGTTTATGGAACAAATTGAGTCGTTGGAATGGAATGATTTTCATAAAAAAATTTGATAAATATTTTATGTGCACTCACCCTGTTAGGATGGAGAGGTAATTTATTTCCCCCAATAAATATGATGATGAATCCATCGAAGCGTACGAGGAAAACGTCAAAAGGCGTGAAAGGTATCTCTTCGGCTGTTATTTACTCTCAAATGAAATGTTGACCACTACTTTTTTTTAAAGAAACCTAGCCTACAGAAAGCCCATGCGATCTGTGACATTGATAGCTATGAGGAAATTGTCTAATTTTCCCCCAAAGTTGAAATTGAAAATAGATAATCTCATGGGTATCATGGGGATAATAAGCGTAAGGTGGACATTAATTCTGGGGGTCAGATGGATAAATATAATGGTGCTAAGAATATCTAGCACCACACATGCCAAAGGTGTGAAAAAAGAACCCCAGAAATTTCCAAAAGGGGCCTAGGAAATATATTTGGTGTGTATGATAAGGGAACCTAGTCATTGACTAACAACAACAAAAACACCCGGCTGCGGTAGAGGAGAAAAACTCTTCATTATCTCCTCAATGCAATTTTCATTACTTCAACTGAAAAGAACAAGGGCACTTTGCAAATCAGTTCCCAATGCCAATGGTTTTTGTAGGCACCCATAAACCTCCAAGGTAGAAAGAGAGGGCTTTGGACATCACTAACACTGAATTGAACCCCGAAATAGATGTGGTGATAGGTACCCTAGTTATTCATTCAAGAATAGAGAGAATACTTTTTGATTCCGGTTCTAAGAATTCTTTTATATCCAGAATTTTGAGTATAACAATCCCAACACCAACATAAATCACGGATGTAAAGATGTCAGTGAGTACAAAAAATGGGACAACCATTGCATCCCAGGAATATAACTCCTCCGCTATCATAATTTTTGGTTTGAACATCCCGGCGGACCTCTTCATACTACCATTATTGGAATTTCATGCAATTCTCAGCAAGGATTGGATTTACTTATATAGATCCAACATAAATTTTCATAAGAAGGAAATCACTCTCCATATGAGGAATCAACCCTCAATTCTGTACAAGTGAAAGGCGGAGGATGAATATTCTTTAACACCTCTATCTCAAACATGGATATTACTTCTCTATGAGAATGTTTATCTGTCTAAGATGATTGAGTCTATATATGAAACCATCCTTCAAGATGTGCATACTGTGAGTGAATTTTATCAAGTGTTTCCCAAGGAATTTCCTATTAATCCTCCTAGAATAGATGTTGAATTTTCAATTGATTTTATACCTGGGGTGTTGCCAATATCCAAGAATCCATATTGAATGGTTTTTTAGACCATGAGGAGCTGAAGAAATAACTACAGGAGAATCTGGATGAAGGGTTTATATGCCCAACTGCATCACCATGGGGTGAACTAGTCCTTTTTGTCAAAAAGATAAATGGGTCAATGAGCCTTTTCATTGATTATCATGAGAATAACAAAATGATGATAAAGAAAAAGAATCATTTTCCACGAATTGATGAATTTTTTGATTAGATACACAGAGAAAAATACTTCTCCAAGGTTGATTTGCAATCAGGATATTACCCTGTAAGGTTGAAGAAGGAGGATATCGCCAATACTGCTTTTCGTACAAGGTACCAGAACTATGAATTCATTTTAATTTCTTTCAGACTCACTAATGCTCCCACAATATTCCTAGACATGATGAATAGAGTCTTTAAGGATTTCCACGACAAAATTGTGGTAGTCTTTATAAATGATATTCTAATATACTCAAAAATAATGGAGAAGCATGAGGTGTATCTAATCACTATACTAGAGACCCGGTGAAATGAGAAGCTCTATATAAATTACAACATGTGTGATTTTTGGATGAAGGTACTCTCATTATTGGGTCATATCATCACAAGCAATTGGCTATCTATGGATCCCCCCATGAATTATATAATTGAGGGACTGTCGATCCCAACATCGTCAATGGATATCCATAGCTTCATGGGGTTAGATGGATATTATCGCCTATTTTTGAGAAATTTATCACGAATGTCCAACCCTCTTACCATGATAAGTTAGATGGGAGTAAAGTTTTCTTGGAGTTATGAATATCAAGAGAGCTTCATGGAGTTGAAAAAGAGGCTTATCGCTACGCCGATTCTCACATTAACCAAAAGTGGGGAACTATTTTTGGTATCTACTGTTTCTTAGAATAAGTGACTTGGTTGTGTATTAATGTACAATAAAAAAAGTCATTTACTATGAGTTAATGAAATTGAAATTTCACTAGCATAACAATCCAAAAAATGATTTGGAGTTTTCTGCAGTGATCTTCACTTAAAAAATATGGTGGCTTTATCTTTTTGCAGAGAAGTGTGAAATAAATTTGGACCAAAAAAGCCTCTATTATATATTCACATAGAAATAGTTGAACATAAAAAAATGATGATGGTTAGATCTGATCAATGACTATGACTGCTCAATCCATTACCACCCTAGAAAAGAGAACATGGTGGAAGATGATCTATGTAGAAAGGACCCAAAAATTCTATCATCAATGAGAATTTAAAAGGATCCAATCTTTATATATTTTATGAATATGGTCATGGGAATCATAAATAATGGGACATCATCATTCCCTTCACAAATTATGGCACACGTGTCTCTTTTGGAAAGGTTAAATGATGCTTAAGATGATGATGTGGGAATTTAGTAGAAAGTGGAATCTATCAGAAAAGGGACATCCTCAGAGATTCTTATTAAAGAAGGTGGAATTGTGAGATTTGGGTCCTGACAATGTTTTCCATAAAATCCATAGTTAAAGAAAGAACTTTTTGATTATTCACATAGTGCAA
This sequence comes from Viscum album, assembly GCA_963277665.1. NCBI lineage: Eukaryota > Viridiplantae > Streptophyta > Magnoliopsida > Santalales > Viscaceae > Viscum > Viscum album. Next base: position 1,762,962,054 of record OY728121.1, on the reverse strand, counting down.
ATTTTTCCATTAACCGTAGAAACACAATGATGTATCAAGATCTGCGAGTGCATTATTGGTGGGATAACATGGAGAAGGATATTGTTGAGTATAAATAAAAGTGTCTATAATTTCAGAAAGTGAAGGGTGAGAGGAATAAGTATAAGGGGATGATGCATCCATTACCCACAAGAGCATGGAAATGGCAGAACATCACCATGGACATTGTCCCCAGACTTTTGATGACAACCAAAAAGAAGAAATTCTATCTAGGTTGATGTGGATCATCTAATAAAGACTTCACACTTAATTACAATTCTAGAGGATTTATCATTGGTTCAACTAGAATGGATATACATCAGAGATGTTGTAAGGATACATGGAGTACCACTTTTTTTTATATCTGATTGATATCCAATATTCACATATTAGTTTTGGAAGATTTTTCAACAAGATCTTGATACTGTGCTGAACATCAGTACAACATATCATCCTCAAACTGATTTCCAATCTGAATGGACTATCCAGACACCTGAGGACATGTTGAAAGCTAGATCAATGGGATTCAAAGGAAAATGGGATCAACATATTCCTCTAGACTAGTTCTCTTACAATAACAGTTTCCATTCAAGAATCCAAATTGCATCTTATGAAGCCCTTTATGGGAAGAGATGCATAACAATGAAATGTTGGGATGATGTTGGGGAGAGAAAACACATAGGTCCAGAAATGGTCGAAGAAATGATGGATAAGGTAAAGACCATCATGTATCACATTAATGATACTCCATGTAAACAAAATAGATATCCTGATAATCGTCGAGGAGAATAGAGATTGATCTTAGAGACATGATTTTCCACCGCATATCACTGTGGAATAGAGTTATGAGATTTCGGAAAAGGGAAAGCTTAGTCTAAGGTACATGAACCCTTTTTAGATCCTTGATAGAATTGGGGTGGTGGAAAATCATCTATCACTCCCACCAAACCTATCTCTAGTACAAGATGTACCATTATAGGAAGAGGTGAAGAAAACCGAAATGTTGGGATATTGTTGGGGAGAGAAAACTCATAGGTCTAGATATGGTCGAAGAAATTCTGGATAAGTTAAAGACCATCATGTATAACATTAATGATACTCCCAGTCAACAGATTAGATACGTCGATAATCGTCGAGGATGTAACACCCCGAGCTTCCACGATACGCTTCTCATTCAATAATGCAATAGCTTGCATTGAACGCAACTTCGAGTTCTAAAACACCGCGACTAATCAAAGTAGCCGTTATGAAAAGTAATACCTACTTTTTGAAATATTATAAATTTTATTTATCAAAATGGACTTCATTTTTGGATTCGAAATATTGAATTAGCCTATGTTGAATTTTTGGTATTTTTCTGAGAACTTCTAAATTTTTATGAATAGTGAAAAATACTTAAAACAACTTTTTTAATCAAAATAATTCATAGTGATAAATTATACTATTGAGTGGTTTTAGAGTATAATTATAATATATTTTTACCATTTTATCCAATGGTGGTCATTAGAAATAATTTAACATTGAAATTGGACATAAACAATTGCCAATCTTTTGATATAAATTGTTTCTTAAAAACACGCTATTTGTTGTAACAGCGGGAATTAATTATAAAATTAATTAATGCAACTTATATGTTTGGAATTTTTTAAAATAGGCATCATTTTTGAATTCGGAATATCAATTATAGCTTAGGGTGAAATTTTGGTATTGTTCTGAAAAACTTCAATTTTTGATGAATAGTGAAACCACTAAGTGGTAGTTAAATAACTGATTTTTCGTTTAAATGAAATATTACCACTTCTGTGATTTGATTTTCAAAAATCCGACATACATGGTTGTCATTAAGAAGTAAAATGTGGTTCAATGAGATCAAAATAATTTTTTGGTGAATAGTAACTTTTAAGTTCTTAATCGCGATTAGAGGTAATTAGTGTAGTTTAAGGTAAAAACAATGTTTTATTAATATGATATGAGCTTGACACTTGTCCTACTCCTATTGGATGAGTCATGGCCGACCAAGACAACCCATGGGTCAACTTGGGGACCCCATGGAGCCACTTTAGTTGGAAAATGACATTAATATATATTTATTTAATGTTAAAATTAAATTGACACAAACATGAGTTGTTTTACTAAAACAGTTTTTAAGTGGGGCTACACAAGTCCAAATTTTGACTATAAATATTCATTAGAAAGCTAAAAAGATTTCCTAAATCATAGTATTTTTTTTATAATTTTTGGACATTAAATAAATTAAATTATTTATGACATCATTATGATGAAGCGATGACCTCATTATTTAACGATTTAAATAAAATGAGAAGATAATGCAAAATCCAAGGCTTACACTTGTCCAAATACTATTGGATGAGGAGATATAGAAACCTTATCACCTTATCCTCGAATTATATAAGTGTGGGACCTTTAGAATCCGAAAAACATTGTGTAAATAATGTAACATTTCAATCTTTCCAAAAGAGCCCCTCCTCTCCACTTATAAAAGGCCCCCACCTCTCCCACCTCATTTACACTTTCAAGCCATTTGGCTCGGCCAACCTCTGCCCAAATACTCTACCAACATTCCTCCCTTACTCATAGAAGCCTCACTTTGGGCAGAACTCTTCCCAAGGAAGCCTTTGGCTCAAATCAAAAAGAGTTACCCGATTTTGAGGTAATGTCTTTTCTAATGTTGTTTTGTTTTATTTTTCTTCTCCAACCCCCTAAACTCTTTTTATTCAGTTCTTTTGTAACAACACCAGTATCCTCAATATACTAGGATGTTGTTATAATAAGGATTCGAGCTACACTTACACACACCTACATCTAATGGTTAAAGAACATACGGTTTCTGTGGATGGCGAATTTCTGCCTCACGAAACGATGATTGTTCAACACTCATATAACACCTTCAAAGGTGGCCATTAAGATGTCACTATATTTATATATGATATATAATGTGTTTATGTTTTACTTATGCTTCTGTATTTCTCATTTATGGCTTACTTTATGATTTCCATTATGGGTAAAACGCGATAATTTCATTTTAGGAAGTGCGGACTACCGCCCCCTCAAAGTGATTTGAATCGTTAATGCCATATGTGGGATGTATAAAGGATGGAGTAAATGGTATTATAGACTATATTATACTGGAATTATATTATACATTTATATCATTATGATTTAGTTCCATTAAATATGAAATTGAAATGAAAGTAGCGTTCATGCGTACGTACGGCTTACCGTCTCCATGAACGGTGCATTTCATTTCTTACCTCTAAATGTTACGTAATATTATAAATGAATGTATATACTGGATATATAAGATATATATGTCATCTAAATCATTAATATAATTCTGGATATAATGGATATTTCACCACATAAAAAACTTGTAATTATAAGAAGCTTATTGTTGACTCAAGTACCAAAGATCGACAAAACGACCGTTATTAACTTAAATAATTACATAATGTTCATATCATTTTAATAAGTGATATAATAAGGATAATGAAATTAAAAATGGTTCTTAATAAGGTATATATTAACTCTAGTTTATTATTCAGGAGGTTAAAGAACGGTTGAGTCAAGTCAGACACGAGGTAAGGGAACTTCTTAACCCAATTTCTATTCTTTGGGTTAATCTCATAATTTCAAATTATGTCGTGATATTATTATGTCCTATCTTGTAATTTTACTATATTTATGTGTACTTATAGTGAATACACATAATATATCTATTTTATTTTAAAAATGATCTTTGTAAGGACTTCGTCTCAATCTCCTTTCATTGAGGCATATTTTGGTTTTATACACAAATTTATTTTATACGGTGTATAAACCACTTTGACTTTTAAATTTATTCAAAAGGAATCTTTTTTTATACGAAGCATTTACTAAACGACAAAAGGGAATGTTTTTGTCGTACGTATGCGGCGACAACGACTTCTCCGCCGCCGTGACCACTATTTGAGTTTCGGCTTCCTCTACAAGCCATACCCTTTTTTTTAAATGAAAAATAAATACCATGTTATACTTTTCATTTATTTTGGTATTGAAAATGGTTTTGAAAGCGTTTTTATTATATCAATGTTCTGTATTGATATCTTGTGATTGAAATATGGAAATGTTATGTTTCCTTTATGCATGTTTTATGTGATATGATTATGTTATGGTTTATGATATGTTTAAACCTATTCATATGAGGAATGTATTGGACTTAATATGTGACGGGTGGAGCCCGCTATAGCTCCTCGATGCATCGGTAGGTCTCATGAGACAACTAGACGTGGAATTGGCCGAGGCCCTTTCCCAATTTGATTTATGGTTTTGGCCGAGGCCTTAATCATTTTAGACGTCTTGGCCGAGGCCTTGACAAAATGTTTCAGAATGTCCGGCATTATACATTCTATCATTATGAAAGTGGTTATTGTTATTGCATGTGATTATTCGACCAGTAGAATATCCATGTGAAGAAGTGAATGGCATTATCTCATTTTACTTTTTCCATATTATGTTGAAGTTCATGTTTAAAAGGCTTTTGTTTTATTTATACATTGCCTTAATTGTTAATGATTATTTATGAAACTTCCGCATTATTGTTATCCTTACTGAGCATCTGAGCTCACCCCTTTCAATGTTTTAATATTTTCTAGGATGTGAAGAAGTATTTTATGAATGACCTGCAGGGATAGTCAGAAGAGGATATGAGTGTGGACTATGGAGACTTTGTTATTGTAGTTTTTCACTTTATGATGTAATGTAACGTTTACAAATGTATCTAGTGTTTCCAAGGCTACTAAACTAATCGGTCTTTCGAGACTTGATCTTTTGTGATCATGCCAATGTTATGAAGTAATGCACCGACTCTGGGTAGCTGGGGTCGGGGCGTTACAGTAGGTATCAGAGGCAGTTTAGTACTAACCTTGGAAGCTAGATTTAGATAAACTCTGATTAGAGCACATAGCCCAAAGATAGACTTTGAGGATTAGTATAGAAGAACTTCCTAGAATTTTGGTATTATAGAGATGTTATGAGTTTTCCAAACAATACATCCCTGTCTGGATACGAGCAGGTAGAGGCGGCTCTGGCACAGATGTACCTAGGGGTAAAACCCGAAAACACCGCTTTGAGCTAGACTTGAACGGGAACTAGTGCACGACAACGGGCCTTGCTGCACTCTTGGTTACGACACTCCCGGGCGATATGCTTTGTATAATTCCCATTTTCTTTACAAACCACTATGAAGGGTTATGAGTATATACTTCCTCAAAGAAAACATTTTTATAATTATGGATTATATCCATTATAAGTTCAATTTATGTTAAGTATTATACAAGTATGGAATTATGTATTTTGATTCATAAACTAATCTGGTTTATGCCATTGTTTAGAAATGGCGCCTAGTAGAAGGAATGGAAACTGTATCAATGCACGAACTCCGTGTAGGGATTGCCCTCCTGCTCAAGATAATTATTGTGGACCTGGAGATACAACTGGTGCTGATCAACTTATTACCATACTGGGACAACTCACGCAGGTTATGAATAACAACCTTACTCGTATGGAGCACCCTGATCCGCAACGTGGAGGATCAATTCTAGATCGTTTCATGAGGCAACAACCACCAACCATTAATGGGAGTACAAATCCTATAGTAGCTGAGCAATGGATAAATTCCTTAGAGAAAATATTCCATGCCATGGGGAGTAGTGAATGGGAGAAGGTTGTCATGGCAGTTTACCGCCTCACTGGAGATGCCGATCAGTGGTGGTCGCTGATTCAAAACACAAAGTAAGATGATGACATATCGAATATGGAATGGAGGGAGTTCAAAGAGCTTTTCTTAGAAAAATACTTTCCTCGTGACCATCGAGCAGATATGGAAAGGCAATTTCTGAGTCTGAGGAAGAAGGAGGATGTGAATGTCGCAAAGTATGAGGCTAACTTTACAAGGTTAGCAAGGTATGCTGCAGATTATATACGTAACCCAAGGAGTAAGATTGATCGTTTCTTTGATGGGTTAAATCCATTTCTCCGTCGAGCTTTAGTATCACAATCCTTCTCATCATACGAAGATATTGTCTCGTGTGCTATCAAGATAGAAAAGGAATTCTCTAAGTCTTATGACAACAAAGTAAAGCAAGAGAAGAAGAGAACGGTGGAACAAGAGACAGATAAAGGGAAAAAGGGAAAGAAGGATTTTCCATTATGTGATAATTGTGGGAAGAATCACCCTGGTACTTGCCTAAAAGGAATGGGAGTTTGTTATAAATGTGGAGAAAAGGGTCACCAGGCACGTGATTGCAAGGGAAAGAAAGAGGCTGTCAAAGTTGAATGCTACAATTGTAGAGAAATGGGTCATTATGCAAATGAATGTCCTAAGCGTCAAGGAAACTTAACTCAGAAAAGGCCAAGGGATCAAGGACAATCTTATGCTATTACTACAGTTGAAACAGAATAACTAATGTATTGGTGCTTTTGGACACATGGATTATATTCTGGTTATTAGAATAATGTGATATATATATAAGGATTGTACTGCAGTACTTGTTGATTTCAGTAAGGTTTTAATATGATTAAGGTAATCATATCTTTAGTATGTGACAATAAGAGAAACTTTTCTTTGTTTGGGGAATCTGATGTTACAATTGATTTTGGAATTTAGAGACCTTTTAGAGAAAGTCTGGACAGAGGTATTTTGGATAACTATAAAGGTTGGAGTGGATTAAGTTGATCTTTTGATAGTATGGTTTAAGGTTAAAAAATTTATGAAGATTATTTTTGGAATATTATAATACTATAGTTTTAGGAAAAGGACAACCTGCAGGGTGGGGCATAAACCGTCGCGTCGGACAAAGCTGTAGGAATCGAACCCACAATCAAAGTGCGACATGCCTTTATTTCCTACCACTAGCCTATAGGAAGTCCCTGGTTATTAGAAAATAATTTTACTAATCTAAATGGTATGTGTTAACATTTTGAACCTTATACAATTAGGATAAATAGAATATTTTTGAGTTCCGTTACCATTTGGAGTAAAAGTTGGGGTTGTGGTAAAAAAAATTTTAACGAATGAAAGTATACATAACAAGTATGTATATTCCCTTACGTTCTTAGTAAATCTCCTAAATAAATTCTTCAACATTATAAAAGGTAACTTAAAACAAAAATGTTGTCGGCTAACTTTTCCAACTGGGGATTCAATGACCGTTTAACCAATCACAAGTTTGTGATTTTCTTGTGGTTAAACATTCTCCTAATCCTGTTTTCTATAACTCTCCATCAGACCTTGATGGTTTGTTTCTCCTCCATATCCATATTTTCATATAATCATAGAGTGGGCTATATCGGGTGACCTTTGTACTTATCCTGCTTTCTTTTAATGTTATGTATTTATTAACCTTATTTCCGATGTGGGTTTTCCTCAAAGGTATTTACTCTTTTCAAACTTTTATTTTCAAAGAAAAATTTCAAATTGCGAGGACGCAATTTATTGAAGGAGGGGAGAATGTAACACCCCAAGCTTCCACGATACGCTTCTCATTCAATAATGCAATAGCTTGCATTGAACGCAACTTCGAGTTCTAAAACACCGCGACTAATCAAAGTAGCCGTTATGAATAGTAATACCTACTTTTTGAAATATTATAAATTTTATTTATCAAAATGGACTTCATTTTTGGATTCGAAATATTGAAATTAGCCTATGTTGAATTTTTGGTATTTTTCTGAGAACTTCTAAATTTTTATGAATAGTGAAAAATACTTAAAACAACTTTTTTAATCAAAATAATTCATAGTGATAAATTATACTATTGAGTGGTTTTAGAGTATAATTAGAATATATTTTTACCATTTTATCCAATGGTGGTCATTAGAATTAATTTAACATTGAAATTGGACATAAACAATTGCCAATCTTTTGATATAAATTGTTTCTTAAAAACACGCTATTTGTTGTAAAAGCGGGAATTAATTATAAAATTAATTAATGCAACTTATATGTTTAGAATTTTGTAAAATAGGCATCATTTTTGAATTCGGAATATCAATTATAGCTTAGGGTAAAATTTTGGTATTGTTCTGAAAAAGTTCAATTTTTGATGAATAGTGAAACCACTAAGTGGTAGTTAAATAACTGATTTTTCGTTTAAATGAAATATTACCACTTCTGTGATTTGATTTTCAAAAATCCGACATACATGGTTGTCATTAAGAAGTAAAATGTGGTTCAATGAGATCAAAATAATTTTTTGGTGAATAGTAACTTTTAAGTTCTTAATCGCGATTAGAGGTAATTAGTGTAGTTTAAGGTAAAAACAATGTTTTATTAATATGATATGAGCTTGACACTTGTCCTACTCCTATTGGATGAGTCATGGCCGACCAAGACAACCCATGGGTCAACTTGGGGACCCCATGGAGCCACTTTAGTTGGAAAATGACATTAATATATATTTATTTAATGTTAAAATTAAATTGACACAAACATGAGTTGTTTTACTAAAACAGTTTTTAAGTGGGGTTACACAAGTCCAAATTTTGACTATAAATATTCATTAGAAATATAAAAAGATTTCCTACATCACAGTATTTTTTTTATAATTTTTGGACATTAAATAAATTAAATTATTTATGACATCATTATGATGAAGCGATGACCTCATTATTTAACGATTTAAATAAAATGAGAAGATAATGCAAAATACAAGGCTTACACTTGTCCAAAGCCTATTGGATGAGGAGATATAGCAACCTTATCACCTTAGCCTCGAATTATATAAGTGTGGGACCTTTAGAATCCGAAAAACATTGTGTAAATAATGTAACATTTCAATCTTTCCAAAAGAGCCCCTCCTCTCCACTTATAAAAGGCCCCCACCTCTCCCACCTCATTTACACTTTCAAGCCATTTGGATCGGCCAACCTCTGCCCAAATACTCTACCAACATTCCTCCCTTACTCATAGAAGCCTCACTTTGGGCAGAACTCTTCCCAAGGAAGCCTTTGGCTCAAATCAAAAAGAGTTACCCGATTTTGAGGTAATGTCTTTTCTAATGTTGTTTTGTTTTATTTTTCTTCTCCAACCCCCTAAACTCTTTTTATTCATTTCTTTTGTAACAAAACCAGTATCCTCAATATACTAGGATGTTGTTATAATAAGGATTCGAGCTACACTTACACACACCTACATCTAATGGTTAAAGAACATACGGTTTCTGTGGATGGCGAATTTCTGCCTCACGAAACAATGATTGTTCAACACTCATATAACACCTTGAAAGGTGGCCATTAAGATGTCACTATATTTATATATGATATATAATGTGTTTATGTTTTACTTATGCTTCTGTATTTCTCATTTATGGCTTACTTTATGATTTCCATTATGGGTAAAACGCGATAATTTCATTTTAGGAAGTGCGGACTACCGCCCCCTCAAAGTGATTTGAATCGTTAATGCCATATGTGGGATGTATAAAGGATGGAGTAAATGGTATTATACACTATATTATACTGGAATTATATTATACATTTATATAATTATGATTTAGTTCCATTAAATATGAAATTGAAATGACAGTAGCGTTAATGCGTACGTACGGCTTACCGTCTCCATGAACGGTGCATTTCATTTCTTACCTCTAAATGTTACGTAATATTATAAATGAATGTATATACTGGATATATAAGATATATATGACATCTAAATCGTTAATATAATTCTGGATATAATGGATATTTCACCACATAAACAACTTGTAGTTATAAGAAGCTTATTGTTGACTCAAGTACCAAAGATCGACAAAACGACAGTTATTAACTTAAATAATTACATAATGTTCATATCATTGTAATAAGTGATATAATAAGGATAATGAAATTAAAAATGGTTCTTAATAAGGTATATATTAACTCTAGTTTATTATTCAGGAGGTTAAAGAACGGTTGAGTCAAGTCAGACACGAGGTAAGGGAACCTCTTAACCCAATTTCTATTCTTTGGGTTAATCTCGTAATTTCAAATTATGTCGTGATATTATTATGTCCTATCTTGTAATTTTACTATATTTATGTGTACTTATAGTGAATACACATAATATATCTATTTTATTTTAAAAATGATCTTTGTAAGGACTTCGTCTCAATCTCATTTCATTGAGGCATATTTCGTTTTATACACAACTTTCTTTTATACGGTGTATAAACCCCTTTGACTTTTACGTTTATTCAAAAGGTTTTCTTTTATAATTATGTGATTTTTAAATGATTTCAAAAAGTGATATTTCTTTCCAATATATGAAAATCCAGTGCAAATGTATACGTATTTAACGGAAGCTTAAAAATGTTTTCAGAAAACCCGACTCTTGAGTGTGGTAGACAGGAAGGGATTGGGCGTGGACCCATCATGGCCTGTAATTAGTCGAGCAGTCTCAGAAATAGTTATTTTGTTTTCAGAAGCTTTCTTAATGTTTTCATAAAAACACTGGAGTATATTTGAGCAATTTTAAATGTAAGTATCTTCTAAAAAAAGTGCATCGGTAGGTCTCATGAGACAACTAGACGTGGAATTGGCCGAGGCCCTTTCCCAATTTGATTTATGGTTTTGGCCGAGGCCTTAATCATTTTAGACGTCTTGGCCGAGGCCTTGACAAAATGTTTCAGAATGTCCGGCATTATACATTCCATCATTATGAAAGTGGTTATTGTTATTGCATGTGATTATTCGACCAGTAGAATATCCATGTGAAGAAGTGAATGGCATTATCTCATTTTACTTTTGCCATATTATGTTGAAGTTCATGTTTAAAAGGCTTTTGTTTTATTTATACATTGCCTTAATTATTAATGATTATTTATGAAAGCTTCCACATTATTGTTATCCTTACTGAGCATCTGAGCTCACCCCTTTCAATGTTTTAATGTTTTACAGGATGTGAAGAAGTATTTTATGAATGACCTACAGGGATAGTCAGAAGAGGATATGAGTGTGGACTATGGAGACTTTGTTATTGTAGTTTTTCACTTTATGATGTAATGTAACGTTTACAAATGTATCTAGTGTTTCCAAGGCTACTAAACTAATCGGTCTTTCGAGACTTGATCTTTTGTTATCATGCCAATGTTACGAAGTAATGCACCGACTCTGGGTAGCTGGGGTCGGGGCGTTACAGAGGAGACCTAGAGTTTGATGTTAGAGACATTATTTTCCACCAAATATCACCGTGGAAGAGTGTTTTGAGATTTTGGAAAAAGGGAAATCTTAGTCCAAGGTACATGATCCATTTTGATATCCTTGATAGAATTGGGGCTGTGTCTAATAATCTAGAACTTACACCAAACCTATCTCTAGTACAAGATTTATTCTATGTATCACTCTTAAGGATGTACATACCTGTCCCATTGCATATACTAAATATAAAGGTGGTACAATTTTAGAATGACCTCTCCAATGAAGAGAAGCTGGTGAAGATCTTTGGTCATAAGGAAAAAGTACTAGAAAATAAAACAATTCCCCTCATCAAGGTGTTTTGGACAAACCACACATTAGAAGAAGCAATGTGGGAATCAGAGTAAGTGATGAAGCAATGTTACCAACAACTGTTTTAGTGTGGGAAAATAAAATTTTGATGGAAGAATTTCTTAATGGGGAAGATTGTAACGACCTAATATTTTATCAAAGAAAATTCATCTTGATGTAATTTAATGTCTTATAATATAAAATGGTTATATAACATATTAACTTATTTGGTTTTATTTTATTGGATTTTAAAATACTGTTGAGGATTGTGACCGTTACTAAAATAGGCATTGAAAGGTGATCACTAGATTAGTAAAAATATATGGCTTTAACATATCCTACTAACTCATACAAATGAATCAATGGCCTCATCTAGTATAATTTCCCCATATGAAGCCCATTTTTCCGATCTTGGAAAGGATGTGGCTTCATTGGGCTTTGTTCTTGGTGAAGACCAAGATGTGCTTCAACACGTTAAGCTCGAACGGAACCACCTATGGTAAAACTGGATATTGGTAGAGATTACCACCCGAGTGATGTTATCCGGGCAACCCAAAAAGTCTATAAACATCGCATACCTTACCCTTAGGTCATATGCATGTGCTATAAGGGGTTATCTAACGAGACCCTAGAACAATGATTATGTACACTGTTTTTGTTTATACAATATATATTAATTTTAATATTGTAACATTGTACATGTGTTTTAAAGGAAACAAATAGAGTTTTTATTTAATTAAGAAATATATTTTGATGAATTAATGGATTATTGAATAATATAATATTTTAATAAAACATTATGACTAAATTTATTTGTATTAAATATAAATGACTGTATAATTTTTATGAGTTCATTTGTGATAAGGTTTGAAAGTTATTTTTGTCAAAACCCATGAATTTTTTATAAATGTTAGTGTTTATTTTGAGAGACAAAATTGAAATACATAGAAAATTATTATAATTAAGTGAATAATATTTTTGGAATCATGATTTAAATTTTTATCCAATGGTGAATTTTTCATAATTTTCTGACGTAGTCTAATTTTTGGGTAAAAATTAAATATCTTTTAGTTATATAATTTGTTTTATGAAATCATTATGAACCAATAAAGATGTAATAAAATACAATAAATTTAATTTTCAGAATATATATGTTTTAACATTAAAAATTTGAATTTATGTTTGTTTTATTTGTTTTACAAATCCTTTGTGGACCCTCTAAGCTTATAAAACATTTTTTCATTTTAAATAGATTTTCATGAGAGTGTGACTCGCCTCCACATAAACAAGAACAATATTTTCAAAAGTTAGGTCATTCTACTTATAAAATATTTTTTCACTTACCTTTTGGAAAAAACAGTTGGAAAAAACAATGGGATGGTTTGTGGTTGTTTAATAGTTTAATGTGTAGGGACCAAAACCTATATAATAAATAAATCCTTCTCTTTTATATATAAATCCTCCCAAGATCCCACTTCCTCTTCACTCAAATCCATTACAGATCAGACACAATCTTATCTCCTATATCTAGAGTCCCCCCAAGGCTCCCAAATATCCCAATCCTCACCCAAACCATTGGGATCACATTTTCAAATAAGGGATTCCTTCCTTTCTCATTTTATCCAAGTTTATTAATATTGTAAGCCCTTTTATATTCAATTATAATTGTTGGTGTATTATTCCTCACCTCCCATGTACTTCCCTCCATATGTTTTAATGATTGGATACCCCATTATCTCTCAATAGTGATTTCCATGTACACCTGCTACTTTGGGAAAATTCCGTAAAAAATTTCTCTCTCCTCATTTACATTTAAGAAATTATTTTATATTATGAATATAAATTAAATTAATTATGTTGGTACATGTTTATATATTACCCCACTACTGCTCATTTCATGTAAATATGGTGATATACCCCTTTATCTAACATCAACCATTTTTATGAAGTCTTATGTCATGTCGTTATGCTGCCGAAATTGCACCATAATTTTCCATGCCGAAATCATTATATAGAGAATACCATGAACATTTATCTATCCAGGGTATAAAAATTTATACGCATTTACTTATTTATGTAAGAGTTTAAAGAATTGATTCAACATTCCTTTATCACTGAATAAATTATGATTTTTAATAAATCCATGGTGTATGATCTTATGGCACACTTATGAATGAAATGAAATGATTAAGAAGGGTGCACCCTGATAAAACTCCAATGCATTGGGTAAATATTAGTATCATGATAAATCATTATCAATGAGCATTTACTCATGCTAATTCAAGTACATTTCTGTTTTAATCAATCTCCATGCCCAATGGGCATTGGCTCATGCTAATATCATGTTAAATGTCGTTGTCATATTTCCATGAAATGATAATCATGCTATATCATTCCTTTATGTTCATGTTTCTCTTATTATGCATTGATATGAATATTTCCTAACATGTATTGTATTCTTCATGTTATTCTTTGTTTACTCCATTATTGGGATTTTAGCTCACATTTTTCTTATGTATTTCCTCGGGTTATCCCATTCAATGCTATGTACTAGGGAATGTAGTGGTCAACCAAAATAAGTTATCAATAATGATGTTGTGTTTCATGTTTTATGTCGTTATATAATGTTCCTAATACCCAAAGACAATTTACATGTCGATCATATAAGTTGTATGAAGTTACAATTTTATATAAAAAAATCATCTTTAGATGTGTAATGAAAAGAAGAGATGTTATTTTTATTGAATGCCACCATGTGGGATGATGTGATGACTAAGAAATATGTTAATGTACATATAAATGGAAATTATTCCCTCAGTAGATATCCTAGAAGTTAACACTAAAGAATATTTTACTTAACCATATTTATAAATAAAATATCTGAGAAAATTTCCCATTCCTTACCTAAATTATTTTTAAAATTTCCTAGTGTACTATGTGGCATATATTGAGTCGATCTGAAATGCATCAGTATGTGATACGTCAATGTTGCAATGAAGAAGTTGGTTCTACAGAGAATAAACAAAGAGAAATAATAAATTAAATGAAATTTATTGAAATACCATTTTCTGGTGACATTGTTGAGTTTGGTGAAAAAATTTACACAAAGGGGAACATTGTACAGAGAGCAGCAAGCGATCGATAGTCTATGGAGTTCGTGTTTACAATGAGGCTCTCTAAATGAAAAATGTTATTTTACCCATTTTAAAGGAATATACCCCTTTATAGGTCCACATTAATTCCTCAAGGAGGATAAAATGGGACTATATTCATCATCATGACTACCTCCTCCTCATCCAAATCAACACCCATTATGAGGGGTGGGAGTTGTTGGAACCTAATAAAAAATATTCATGCATGGGTAAAAAGTGTTATTGAATATGTTAAAGGAAAAAATACACCTGAAATAAGGGTTTGAAACTTTTAAATGACATCGAATCAAAAAGGGGGCATGGGGTCCACATCAACATTAACTATGTAGACTCCTACCTCACATGGCATCCCAAACAAGATTTTTATTGCGAGACCTAATGGTGTCTCATGGTGTCAACGAAGGAAAACAATCATTTTTGAGCCCAAATTGTGTTTCTAACCCCCAAAAAGGGATTTTACCACACAAATGATATGATGTTTCCTAACCTGAATGGTTATCATCATACCTCAAAAATGATTTTTTTGGGCCTAGACATCCTTATGAGAATTTCACAAATGAAGGCTCCAAAATGCACCATTGATAATTGGCCATCCACGTAAAGAGTTACTCAATTCCTTTATAAAATTATCATTGGGTATATGAAGTAATACAAGATGAAAAGTCAAGGAAATTTTCCATGGGAATTTATTTCCATAATGTAAATTTACCACATATTTTGTTGAAAAAACAGGAAATTACATGACTATCCATAGACCACAAAACATTTTTATTTTCCATTATGTAAAGTAGATGTGTCTATAAATTTTAAGTCAGTATCACTAAATAGTAAAAGTTTATATAGAGGGATCCTTACCCTACAACCCAAAGATCTATTTAACTGCCTCCCAACCCCATATAGGGAGACACTACACGAGAGGATCTCAGGCCTGTGTAGACATGTTCAATTTGGATGGAGCCCACACCTGTATAGAAAAAATATATTTAGAGGAAACCCCATCCCACATAGAAAAAGTCAATATAGAATGGGGTATCCTTAGGTGCTCTTATTTCCCACTCTCTTTACCTCCCATTAATTTAGTGGTCAGTCCGCCATTATCCCCTCTATGAACATCCCAAATAGCCTTCTTTATCAAAATTCTTTGTGTGAGGCTCCAAGCACTATGTGTGCCCCATTATGAGGCATCCAAAATAGGCCTCTCCCAAAAAGTTCAGATATATATCATCAAATCACTGGGAACACAATATTGTTTCCATGATCATACATACCCATGCTATTCATGGTAATATTTATATTCCACCTAGAATGGGGGATCTTTACAAGGATCTCGAGAATAAATTCCAAAGGAAATTATTATATTGAACTTATAGGTTCTCACATTGACCATCCAATTATGATTATTGAGAGGATCCACTTTAATTTATCTTTGATGATGGATAGGTGTGGATCGATCTCCCATACACTATTAAAGAAACTAAGGTAATCCTTTACGGTTTAAGCCCATATAAAGAGGTGGATCATGATTTATTTTCCATTTGACAGTGGACAGTGATGGATCCGTCCCTCCTCCTCCTCTTCTTAAAAATCTATAAAAATATGTTTGGATACACACACCTAAAGGACCTTTATATCATATTGGGTCCATAATATGAAAATATATGAAGATATGGATGAATAATATCTCTCTTTCCCACTTCCTTTTGTCCTAGTGTCATCCACTAGTGAACAAAGTAATATTTATTTGGATTCTATATCTACTAAATCATCATGTTTCTCAAAAAAAATCAAGAGCTTCATGATAATAGAGGTCGTTGGTGATAATGAAACCCACACAATCCAGGATACATAGGAATCTATATATGTGCAGGCCCCAAAAAATCATCAAATGACTATTAATCAGGACCTTCATCAATGTTCCATTACTAGGGACACCTATTTTTTATAATCCCAAACTAGGTAATTATCCTCAACAATGTCCATATTCCATGAAAGGAAACTCTATAAATGGGCATATTTTTCATGAACAAAAAAAATGATCCTCCCCTATTTCTGTAAGCCACCGCCCAACCAAACTACATGGGAATTGATTCCCAACAAACAGGGATATTGTAACACATTGAACCAAGATTCATTGGGGTAGATTATTATTTTAATACATTAGAATCTTTACAAGGAGAAAAATCCTAAATTTCTGATCAGATTAGTAGTCTTGGAAATCTATACAACATACATGATACCATTAATACATTGGTAAAGAGGAAAGAAAAACATTATAAATAATGAAATGAAATATAAATCATCTTTATACGATTATTGAAATATTTTTTTTCAAATCCAAGTGAAAGTAATCATATTAAGGATGAGATAAAATTATTAGTAAGGGTATTTAAAGAGGAATAAATAATGAATCAATATGAATAAATTATCATTACAAGGTAAATAACTAAAAACAAAAGACATGAAAATAACTAAATAAGGAAATATCAATATGGAATGGCATGAAACTAGAAACAGATTCCATTAATTCAGTGAACTGAAAATGGAATAAAACAATATACATGTCACCGTAAAATCTCATGGAAGAATAATATCTGAATTCTCAATAATGGTGAGGCTTAATTAACTGATTCTATGTTTCCCAGGTGCATGCTACCTTTACCATCAAGATACAGTTCAATCGATATTGAAAACAAATTTTCCTCAAGAATGTACTAATGCTTCGAGGGTCCAACATTAAACGGTCCGCTACCCATAGGGATGGAATTTATTGTTCCCCAACCCATGTAATTAATATCCAAATCATTCCACATATATTTCATAAACAATAATCCTTATCAAAATTTATCCATGTTGCATTTGAGATATTGATTTATCAAAAGTTCAACTGTTAATAAAATAGTTATTGAAGTTAACACCATATATAAAATGATATACAGTTCATGCAACAATAAAATCCATTGTGGGAGAATATCTATATTCAATATATTTTCCCATGATAAATTATGAAAATAAGGTTATTATTTTAAGAGAATATTAATAATAACCAATGGAAGGGATATTTTATAGACAATCATTACGGTATTTACTAATGATTATAATTATTAAAAATTACAATGTGTCCCATACCACTGTAATGATTAGAAATAAAGTTCACTGTACATGGAGATGGTAACTCATATGTACGCATGAATGCTACTTTCATTTAAATATTTTATTAAGTGAATTAAAAATAAAATATTCAAAGATAAATTATTATTCTTGTATCATATATATTTTATATATTTTTGATATGTTTAATAAAATAATCCTTTATATATTCTATGTATGGAATGAACAATTCAAATCGCATTGAGTGGGTGGTAGTCCACAATTCCTCAAACAAAATTATCATATCTACAGAAGATTTAAAGCTTAAAGGTATGTTTTCAATAAAAAGAACATATGAATAAAGAAAAAATATATATATCATTTACATGGTATATAAATAATGATACCATCATAATGGGAACCTTGATTGATGGAAGAGGAAAAACCAAAAATCAACACTTAGTGAGGTAGTTGTTTCTTTACGTAGAAATAGTATGTTCGTTATACATTATATCAAGGTGTGTGTATGTGTAGGTATAAAACATTACATAAAAACACCTTACTATATTGAGGATAATTGTTTTGTAATATAATCATGGAATAATGTTATTTCAGTTGTAATACAAAATTAAAATTGAGAGCACTAGAGATAACATTACCTCTTAATCGGTAACATCTTTTCCTATGTACCAAAAGGTTTCCTTTTTTAGGAATTCATTCCCAATGGAGGATTATTGGTAGATGGGATGGAATTTGGGAAGCTATATGGTTATATACTAGCTAATAAAAATTATTCTGAGAGGTTTGAGGATATGGGATATGTGGTGGCATTTTATAGGGACGGTAAAAATATCAATTAGTATTTTCTAAAAGTAGTTATGTGTACACATGATTATACCAAAATAAATTATTAAAAAACAAAACTAAATAACATAAGGTTGATATCTGAATTATATCAATTTAGTGTGTTTGGGACAAGTTCTTAGGTTATTTTAGCCCTTATGTTGTGGATTTTTTCCTTTATAAAACATAATTTTACACTTGTAATTTTAATAAATTTTAATTGCACTGAATATTTTTTTTGAGGAAAAAGATTTTTTAGCTGATATTATAAATTATTTTTATTCCAAATATATTATCCATTTTCCCAACAAAAATCATTCATGTAATAGAAATTAATTTAAAATTAATTATGGATGGGGGATAACATTGCTGATTTTGAATGTAAAAATGTCCCAAATTTTGTTATGTTTTAACAATCTATTTAAATGTGAAATTTATTAAAATGACATACATTATATTAATGGAAAAAATACTACATAAATAAAAATTTAATCAAATACATAACATAATTAAACCAAATAAATAAATATAATGTAATGGTATTTTTGACTAAAAATTTAGTATTTTTCAATATTCAATAGAAAATGAAACATCATTGAAAAAAAAACCAAAAAAATAATTAAAATTTAGTATTTTAGTAACAAAATTGTGTTTATTTTCTTAAGATTTTCTAATCTATTGGATTCAAATTAGAAAAATGATTTAATATTTAATATATATATTTATATATATCAAAATAATTTCAATTGCTAATTTTAATGTATTTTATTTATTTGGGTAAAGTGTATTTTTTAGCATAAAATTAAAAATAATTTCCTTTATATTCAACTTTTTTAAATATTCATCAATTGTTTATTCTTATCCAATAAAGACATTTTATATATTTTTAGTCAATATATTTTTATATTTTAGTTATCCCTTTCAATATCTTCTAAGCTAACATCTATGTAACATATTATTATAAAAATACTTTAAAAATATATTATTGTTCGAAAAAACTCAATCTTATATGTAATGCATGACATTAATTTTTTTTTTCACGTAAGCTATGGAAACCCATTAATGTATATGTTGAGATAAATAAAATACATAGTAATTATTCAAATATAAAATATATTATAAATTCTAATGTTATAATAGACTTTTACACGCTTGTTGTTATGTGTCATGCAGTTATCGAATATATGTTTCTTACATTAGAATTTATGGGTTTTACATTCTCCCCACCATAAATAAATTGTTTCCTCACAACTTAAACCTCATCTCGGTGATAATGGGATTAAAAATAAACTATTTTTGAAAGGCCCACCTCCTAAAGGGGTTCGTATCACATATTCTTAATAAGAGAGAAAGGGAATTAAATTTGTAATGTAATGGTGTTCCCTAGTAGTAGAACATAGGTGGGAAATGAAAAAAATCATATGGATGATAAAATCCAAAAATCTTGTTATGATAAATAGTTATAAGGAACTTTTTTAGATGAATTTTGTTGACCACAACGCCATATCTCAATAGTATGAATAATGAACGTTGATATCATCAGAAATGATGATAATAGGAAAAAAATTTGTTTCAAGACAATTTTTTCAATCCATGGGTAATTCCAAAATTCTAGGATAATATAAGTAAATATACATTTCCAAATATACAATAGTACCTTGGGTAGTTCCTTAAACTATATTGATTTTTACTATTATATGGTGAGTTAATATAACAATCTATAATACCTTATCCAAAGATCAACTTAAGCCATTTTCTAAACAGTTAAAATTTTCCAAATATTATTATCCAATACATAAGAAAGAATATAACTGAATATATGAAATGAGATTTTTATTAGACTTTAGTCAACATGTCTTTCCAAAATTTTTGACAATATTAATACACGAATAACTTCCTAATGTATCGTCTTGAAATATGGTAATAAATCAAATTACCATAAAACCTTATAAGAAACATGAATTCATCCTTAATAATTTAGTATGACTCATGTTCTTGGATATATTTATTAAATCCAAGTGTGTTTTATACTCTATCAATGATATCATAGACCACTTGTTGATTAGTCTTTATTTAGTTCAATTGTAGGCAACACTTTTCCAAATCAATCATTTCTTCATCTTTATTTTGACATTAGTAATATATTAAGGGATTTATTTTCTCAAACAAGTGTATTATGAACAATTTTTATTTCTACTGAATTGAATATATTTTTATAACTTAACAAGTGATCTCAAATCCATAATGAAAATTTACTTCAATAAAATTCTTTAAAATTTCTTAAATCATATGATAAGATCATAATAATAAATACATTAAAACAAATTTCAATGATCCATATACAAATTAACAGTAATCATTGCACTTATTTTGGGTCAATAACAGTCTTTACCTTCATCTATTATATTTATCTAAGGTATTTTATCTTGATTCTTGGGGAATTCATTTGCGTCATTCCCCATCGCCTTACAGTTATAACATTGAATAATGATATTTTATTTCTCTCCTTTGGATTCTTTTTACTAGTGACCATTTTCTCCACAAGTATAACAAACTCTGAAACCATTCGATCATTTACCAAGGCGATTATTGTAAATGTTATCACATGTTTGATATTACATATTTCCCTATATATTATTTGAATCATTCCCCTATTCATGGTGTTAAGAAGGCCTCATCTTCTCTTGGTTCCCATAAAGGCCATAGGATATGGAGAAAATTTTCTATTTCTTAATAGAAAATAAAAAATTTCATTATATGATGAAGTGTTTTGGGACCATAAAGGACTTTTGGTATTTGGAATTTCTCCTTAAAATATGTGGCCTATTTTTGGCTCCATGTTTCATATATAGTCAAAAGCTCACATGGATAGTATTTTCAACGATACTTTATAATATGCAACACTCATTTCTTTCTTTTTCTTTATGATAATGAACATCCTCTTCATCTCAATTTTATTATCACAAGGAATGTATTAATCAAATAATTTCCCCATAAAAGTTCTCCATTTAATGAGTTCAATTTATTCTTCATCCATTGTATTCAAGATTAGAGACCACCATTGATCATCTTCACAATAGATAGAATAGACCAAAAGTGTAAACTTTTATTTCTCACTACATTGCATGGAGAAAAATATCTTTTACAGAGAGGTAATACATTTATCAGATATAATTTTGTTAGTAGTCCCACTAAATGAAAATTTCTTCTGCCACATATGGTGATACAATATAGGAGATTCTCTCAATGGAATAGGTTGGTCACTTTGGGAGAGGGTATTTTTTGTAACCTGATTAATCATCCAATATATATATATATATATATATAACATTCTCAGTTCCTATACCATAGGTATTTGGTTCCTTAGTAGAGAAATCTCAACATGTTCCATGAGAAATTATTCCATTCTTCATTCTATGTGCCATTTATATTAAATTTCATACAATGTATTATCTAATAAAGTTGTGAAATTTTTATATCTCATAATAAGGCATAGAAAAAAACATAATGTTATATATCATGAATCCTAAATCATAATCATTGGTATCTTTTGGTTAATCATTAATTTCATATCCATCAACATGGTAGGTCAAAAAATGTGAACTTTCCTACGAATATACCCATGTAGTGTCAATCAAGGTGCATTGTAAGGCCCATTTTCATATAATAGGTTTCCCTAAGTCTAGTTCCAAACACTTTTTCAGATTTAGTACTCATATGTACATCTATTCTAAAACCACGCCCACTTTTAGTGTCCTGATATTGATAACAATATTAATAAATGAATAAATTCTTAATGTATCGTCTTGAAATATGGTAATAAATCAAATTACCATAAAACCTTATAAGAAACATGAATTCATCCTTAATAATTTAGTATGACTCATGTTCTTGGATATATTTATTAAATCCAAGTGTGTTTTATACTCTATCAATGATATCATAGACCACTTGTTGATAAGTCTTTATTTAGTTCAATGGTAGGCAACACTTTTCCAAATCAATCATTTCTTCATCTTTATTTTGACATTAGTAATATATTAAGGGATTTATTTTCTCAAACAAGTGTATTAGGAACAATTTTTATTTCTACTGAATTGAATATATTTTTATTACTTAACAAGTGATCTCAAATCCATAATGAAAATTTACTTCAATAAAATTCTTTAAAATTTCTTAAATCATATGATAAGATCATAATAATAAATACATTAAAACAAATTTCAATGATCCATATACAAATTAACAGTAATCATTGCACTTATTTTGGGTCAATAACAGTCTTTACCTTCATCTATTATATTTATCTAAGGTATTTTATCTTGATTCTTGGGGAATTCATTTGCGTCATGTCCCATCGTCTTACAGTTATAACATTGAATAATGATATTTTATTTCTCTCCTTTGGATTCTTTTTACTAGTGACCATTTTCTCCACAAGTATAACAAACTCTGAAACCATTCGATCATTTACCAAGGAGATTATTGTAAATGTTATCACATGTTTGAAATTACATATTTCCCT
This sequence comes from Viscum album, assembly GCA_963277665.1. Lineage (NCBI taxonomy): Eukaryota > Viridiplantae > Streptophyta > Magnoliopsida > Santalales > Viscaceae > Viscum > Viscum album. The sequence goes on along the minus strand of OY728121.1, from coordinate 1,762,938,909 downwards.
ATATATTATTTGAATCATTCCTCTATTCATGGTGTTAAGAAGGCCTCATCTTCTCTTGGTTCCCATAAAGGCCATAGGATATGGAGAAATTATTCTATTTCTTAATAGAAAATAAAAAATTTTCATTATATGATGAAATGTTTTGGGACCTTAAAGGACTTTTGGTATTTGGAATTTCTCCTTAAAATATGTGGTCTATTTTTGGCTCCATGTTTCATATATAGTCAAAAGCTCACATGGATAGTATTTTCAACGATACTTTATAATATGCAACACTCATTTCTTTCTATTTCTTTATGATAATGAATATCCTCTTCATCTCAATTTTATTATCACAAGGAATGTATTAATCAAATAATTTCCCCATAAAAGTTCTCCATTTAATGAGTTCAATTTATTCTTCATCCATTGTATTCTAGATTAGAGACCACCATTGATCATATTCACAATAGATAGAATAGACCAAAAGTGTATACTTTTATTTCTCACTACATTCCATGGAGAAAAATATCTTTTACAGAGAGGTAATACATTTATCAGATATAATTTTGTTAGTAGTCCCACTAAATGAAAATTTCTTCTGCCACATATGGTGATTCAATATAGGAGATTCTCTCAATTGAATAGGTTGGTCACTTTGGGAGAGGGTATTTTTTGTAACCTGATTAATCATACAATATATATATATATATATATAACATTCTCAGTTCCTATACGATAGGTATTTGGTTCCTTAGTAGAGAAATCTCAATATGTTCCATGAGAAATTATTCCATTCTTCATTCTATGTGCCATTTATATTAAATTTCATACAATGTATTATCTAATAAAGTTGTGATATTTTTATATCTCATAATAAGGCATAGAAAAAAACATAAAGTTATATATCATGAATCCTAGAATCATAATCATTGGTATCTTTTGGTTAATCATTAATTTCATATACATCAACATGGTAGGTCAAAAAATGTGAACTTTACTACTAATATACCCATGTAGTGTCAATCAAGGTGCATTGTAAGGCCCATTTTCATATAATAGGTTGCCCTAAGTCTAGTTCCAAGCACTTTTTCAGATTTAGTACTCATATGTACATCTATTCCAAAACCACGCCCACTTTTAGTGTCCTGATATTGATATATTTATAGCAATGGCCATCTATTAACTACCCTAGCAAGATTCTAGGATGTTCATTAATACTAATCCTCGATGTCTATTATTGGGTTTTTATCCCTATTTTTTTTAATATATATTCCATGGTTTCTATTAATATTCCTTTGATACCAACTATAATGGCTCGACCCCAAAAATCTGATGTCGATTAATTATTTTAATACATTTTCATGTTTGTAATGAAACAATTCTTGATGGACCGATTAGTTTAGCAGTCTTGTAAAGTAATATTACATAAGTGATACAATTAATACATTGGGAAATGGGATATTCAAACATTATACATAATGAATAGAAATAAATTGTATCCATGAATTCATATTCAATGATTTCTTCTTCATATCTAGGGGAAAAGACACATAATAAGGGTGAGCTCAAATTCTCATTAAATATAAATAAAGAATTAACAATAATGAAGAAATATAAATAAATAATCATGAAAATGTAAATAAATGATATCACATTGCATATAAATTACTAGATAATATAATATCAATATTGCAAGGTAATAAATTTAAAACCCAATTCATTAACTCAATGAACTAATAATTAAATGCACCCATAGATATGTAGATGGAAAATTTCATGGACAAAAGAACTAAATTTTAAATAAACACAATTATTAATTATCGGAATTAATGACTCCAAGGAACATGATATCTTTACCATCAAGAGATAGTTTAAACTGTTTGGCCAACTAATTCACATCATGAATCTATGGCTGCATCGAGGATATTGATTTATCTGGTCCCCAAACAGTAGGGTATGCCATAAATGGACCCCAACCAATGTATTTAATATCCAAAGAATTCCTCCTCTGTTTAATAAACAATTTTCCTTGTCATAATTATACTTATTGAATAGAAGATTAATATTTATCAATAATTCCTTATTTAATCAAATTAACATCAATTTAAACATTGTATGTAAATGATACACAATTTAGGCAATAATAATATTCATTTTGTGATAATATGGATATTCAATGTATTTTACAATGAAAAGTTTTTAAAATAAAGTTAGTTTTTCAATATAATGTTATCGATCATAAAATGAAGTGAGATATCATATATAATCATTAAGAACATTCATGATGAGAATAATTTTTAAACATTCCAATGTGTCACAAACGACATTGAAACATTTAAATCATGATATCCAGAATGTTATGACATTAAATTAAACATATAATGTCAAGAGAAAATGGGATTCATGATAAAATGAAAAAAGGTAGTATATAAACCAAATAAATGTTAGTCAATTCATGATGACAATTACGTCCAAATATAATGTAAATTGAGAAGAAATTTCCTTACCTTAAACTTCATTTTGTTGTGTGGTATTTATCCACATGTATAGTGGTTTAAAATAAGTTAATAACTTAATCCATAACCTAAAAATGTGTATAATATCATTTTTTAATTTTTAATAAAATTTTATTATGCATTTATTAACACACATTCATTATTTTAACTATTCTTGGTGTTAATTTTCTAGTTTTCTCATGTAGGTTTTTACATTTCATTTTTTGTTCCTATTACATAAATCTTGATTTCATCATCTCCAAAATGAAGGATATTATTTTATTATAATATTTTATTTAGTACAAATTTATTTAGGGTAATCTATAGTATTTCGATATTAAAAATAATGTGAACCTTTCATGGATAATAGTGGCCATACATACGTATAAATAACACTATAATTTTTTCATTTTATTAAAAGAAAGAAAATTAAATGATTAATATATTTATTATAATTCTAGTATCATAGATTTTTTATATATGTTACATAGGATTATTAATACCATCCTTTATATGTTCTTTGTATGGAATGAATGGGTCATATCACTTTTAGGCGTAGTAGTAAACACTTCCTCCAATGAAATTATTTTATTTTCAAAATATTGAAAGCATAAAGGTATGATTAAAAAAATTATAGAAGAAAAATGTCATTAAAATTATCATATATTTATATATCTTACATATATAAAGAGTTATACTTATAATGGCCTCCATGATATGTGGTACATGAAAAAATGAACAATCATCATTTCGTGAGGTAGTAGTTCACCTTACAAAGAATTAATAAGTTTGTAAAACAATATATAGAGGTGATTTTAATTATATTTTCAAAAAAATACATAAAAACGTCATAGAATATTTAGGATAGTTTTGTTTATATATATTGATGAAACAATGATATGTTAGGGGGTGGATAGTGGAAATGAAACTCAAGATCTTGACAAAAAAACTTTACCTCTTAATTAGGTAATGCTGTTTGGTTTGTTCTAGAAGGCTTCCTTGGAAATATTAATACCCAAAGAGAGGATTCGATCTATAGGGGTGGTATTTTTTAATTCAATATGGTAATATATTGAACAATACTATCTTGTTTGATAGGTGAGTGGAAGTGGGAGTCATGGTGTCCTTTTATAGTGAGGGAAAAAGATTTAAGGGTTTTATCCACATGGATCTAGGTCCTTACATTATATACCTCTAAAAATATTCCCATCCTCTAGAATCCAAAACTAACACATAAAAGTTACAAAATGGGTTCACCTTAATAGCCACCCAATGAGTTACCTTTTGAGGCTATTGTCCTCATCATATTTCATCCACCACATAGAATCACGAGGCACTCAAAATGATTATTAGATTGATTGATCATTGAGGATTCTCCACATATTGACTGAGAATATAATCATCCCACAAATAATTTCTAAACATGGAAATTATTTGTAATACCCCACGCATCTTCACCTCCCATGGATGATTGTAAACCACAAAAATAAAAAAGAGAAAGCCAACTCACAAACAAAAAAAGACTATAACCACAAAACAATCATCATTACAAGGGAAGATATAAAAACAATATCAATTATCATACCGATAACATATCTATGACTCACATTCCTAGGTTCTCTCCCCCATGCAACCATGCCACCACAAAAGAAGATCTAAGTGGATAAAATGCCCGCACGATGCCTTATCCTAATAGTCCAACATCTATACAGGATTCTCCTCAATGGTAAAATAATCTTTAACATCCATATCTCCCAAATCGATGAAATGAGTATCTTCATGAAGATAACGATAGATATGATATAAATTAAAAAAAAATCTTGTGCCTTAGTCATCTTTGGGTTATGTGCTATCTGATACACCAATGCCCCAAAAAAAGGCAACCACATGAATGTCCCAACAAACTAGGCGGAACGCTTACTCCCACAACCTTAACATTGCAGCCCACAATGGGGATTCACCTTAAGAAACACATGATCCATAGAGTGGAACTACATATTCCTCGTATTATGATAAACATATGATTTTTAACGATCATGCAATGCCCTCATCCTCTTGTGAATCATCTGAACCATCCATGTCATATTATATACTAATTTTATCCATAGAATTAATTACTCTATGACCCTAGAAAACCACAATTTAGAATATATATGTCATCTATACATGTATTAAAATAGTTAAATAATAATTTTGTAGTGAAAAATATTGTTGAAAAAGAACTCTACCAAGGGATGTTGGCTCATCCACAATCCTCCCTAGTCCAAGACACAAGAGTACAATATGCCATCATGATTATGGATGACCCGCCTAGTGTCACAATCTATTATCAGATGAAAAGAAGTGTTAAGGAATATCTATGAACCAGTATCATGAGAGGGGCCTCTCCACACCCTAGAGGTAAAATTAGGATATTTACAAGAAATCATCATCCTCAGGACCCCGTGGAGTTTCACCACATCCTCTAGATACTTCCTCGACAAAAACTTAATGGATCTCGACTCCTTTATAACAATAATGTGGTATTATTTCATCTTATGATATAGTAACACCCATATAGATTCATAGACTCCATGAACTGCTGGTAAATTATCAAAAAAATTCATCGATATGTCCTCCCACATACACTCTGGAACATCTACTGGCAAGAGAAAACCACCGAGAACATGGTTCACCGTCTTTACCTTTTAGTAGACCAAATATATAGACAAAAAATCTAAAATTGTATGACTCAACCCAGGAAAACCAAAAAGAGCTCACATTGATCATTACGTCTTTGTAATTCCAGGACGTATTGATAAGTAAAACTACGGAATCCTCAAAGAAAAAACACATGCATCACCAAAGTATCCAAAAGCCTTCCTTGGAACAGTACTCGTTGTTGTTTGTCCCTAGAAGAAAAATTAATGAACTCACATCATATAGCTCAGTCTCTCCATAACTCAACCACATTATCAACCAAATGGGACTCCTCATCCTACAACACCATAGATGAATGTAGCAACATTTGAAAAAAACAACATATTCGCCATAAATTCTCCAAAATCAAGTTAACACGCAAATTGTTCTTCCACAACTCTCCATGAATTTTCTAATTCATTCTATACATCAATGTGAGGCTTCCTTAGTAGTGAAACAAATGTAAAATTAACCTTTCTAGTAGTATATAGAATCAAAAATTCGTAATAATTTAAGAACTATTTCCACTAATTATAAGGAAAGTGCAAGAAACATTTGGATAAAACATATATCTAGGACTAAAGAATAGTGATGTCCACAAAACACGGACCTATTATGTAATATATCGAAAAATTCTTTAAAAATACCACCAACACCAACTCAAGATCATTGGTGGAATAGTTATATTCCTGGAAATGCTACTTTAATGATCTATAAGAAACAACTGATCCCTATTGCCTTATAATGCATCCTAAAACTACATGTGAATCATGTTAAGAAAATTCAAACTAAAATCCTTGACCTAGATGAAAATAAACTCGATGGCTTACCAAAATCCACTTAAGATACTGAAGAGTTATCTAACACCAATTAAACCATAAGAACACCTAATAATTTCAGGTCAATTCTATCAGAGGAGTGGAAACCTGAGAGAAATAAGTTATGAAACTCCTGTATTATCCTGGAAAACAAAGTAAACAACACACCTCTACAACTTTCATAGGGGATGTCCAAGTCCCAAATTATTCATTATTGGATGGATCCATTACTACGCCCTAGTAGGATAAAAAATTACCCATGAAATATAATTCTTGATACCAATAGTCACTCATTTAAATGATCCCCAACTACTTATCATGGAGAACAACCCCTAAAATGTCCTACAAATGATTTGTGTTCTACTCCAAAGATGTCGAGTACATAATAAATATTTCGTTGAAACCCACCATGAACCTATAGATTATGTCAGATCATAATGTTAATTAATACCATTAACATAACTACAAAATTCATCACATCAAACAATTTCTCAAACAAATCATAATTCCCATGAAGACAACGGAATGTAGGCTTTGGTAAATCATCACACTTCACATGCGTAGAATGGTATCCTGACCGCAAATTGATATTCGATAACAAAAATCCAGTGAATATTTGATCGAATAAACCATAAATCCAGGGAGGTGGGTAATAGTTCTTCACTATCATGTGGTTCAGTAGATGATAATCGATACACAACTGTTAACACATGTCATACTTTATTACGAACAAAAAGAGTTCACCCCATGGTGACACACGTGGGAAAAAATACATTGTAGAAGCCCAATGAGTTATATTCACATCTCTTAAACATATATGCATCCTTCAATATAGAGACATCAAGATATGTGACATGGATGGCTTTTTTTGTATTTCCAAATCAATCTATCATCAATGGGGTAACACTGAAACCTTCTTTGGAGAGGAATTGTGGTACTATTCTTTCACACTGGGAAATTACTACTAATAAATATCCAATGAATTCAGCATCATCACATCCATCATAGATATTAAGGATGAAACTTTCCTCTGACCCATCAGAGTCTCTCCTTATCCAATAAGCAATTACGGTTCTTCATCATCATCAAGAAACAATACATTCTTTTTAAACCAATCCATGATGAGGATGAGGTCATATGGTTGTATCTATAAACATAAGAAATCTCCAAAATAAAGGTGATTCCACATAACCATATCATAGTTTCTATATACATCAAACAAGTTAGCATGACCTTTAATTGGCTTAGTCAACACCAAGGGAATGGGAAGTATCTCTACCTTTAGTAAAAAACTATAGACAAGGGTAGGTGATATCATGGAATTTTTTAAACATGGATTAATGACAGCATACACCAAAGTAGAAAAGAAGAAAAGGGCGCCTCAAAGGACATCTTGCTCGCTTGGGGCTGGAAATACAAAAGCATATAGCTAATCATAACCCACATTATGTACTATCTTACCATGCTGATGACAACTTCCATGGACATGATCTTCTCCTTAAGGAAGGGGTGCATCCCAAGGGTGTCCTTTTCTTACCCATCCACTCAATTTTGATCCCAAACATGAGAAACCTAGTAATAAAATATTATCTAAAAAATGTTACCATAGAGGAACATGATAGGGAACAACTGGTGCATGATTGACACTCAGAAATTTCAGGAACTCTCTCCACTAATTAAGTCTTAATCTACAATAAAAAATGATTCTAACTCCTTTTCTATTATTAAGATATGAATCCCTATAGTTATGACACATTTAGGGCTGATACCTACCATGATTGTTCAAATGCACTTCTACCATACAACTGGGATCCTCTAACCATAGCTCTATATCGTGAGGAATCCTAAAAACATCCCTATCATTATGAAATAGTTCTAGATAGCATCCACTCAATGTCCTCTACTATCACAATCACCTCTAGATATTTATTTTGTATAAATGGAGTGACCTCGAGTAGGATATCAGAATTAATATCCTCCTCAAAATTCCTCACCCTAGAATCCCCTTCAAGAAACATGTCAAAATCTTATCACAAAGGGTTACTGAAATAAATCCTAAACTCTAACAAAATGGAGCTCATCTACTTATAAAAAACATATCCTTGTGTTTTTTCTACTTCATTGATCTCAAAAGAAACTCTACTCTAAACTATTCTCACAAAACATCCCATGAGACTCTGAACTCCTCACCATACCCAAGTAATAAGAACCACCACTACCTATCTTCTCCATGAAGCATCGACCAAGCTAACGATACTCAACGCTACTTCTAGTACGTATCAAACTAAAGGGAATCTCAACGTCCCCCAACTAGACATCAAATACTATATATTAAATGGATCCCTTATACCTCTATCGGATATGGTGCTTAAACAATATATGTTTCCTCCTCCATGTTTCATCGACATCAACCTCTTGTCTTCGACAATCTGCAGGCAGGACCTGTTGAACATCTTTTTTGTGAACCTGATGAGGACGTCAACTTGGATAATTTATTACTGAAGAAAAATCCTATTAGAGATATTAATCCTATAATATGGAAGAGAAAAACTTTAATTAATTATTATATATTTTTCATTTTAGTTTAACCAATTTCATGGTTTACCCATTCAAACACAGTTGAAGAAGAATGATGGATGTTCCTTTCTCGTGTCTCTATAATGCAACTAATATCAATTTTTTTGTAGCATTCATATGCATAATGATTCTTGTATCAGATAATTGGGGGCCATAAATACCCATGTCTCTACCAGTGATCCAGGATTATAATTATCGATGTACTTATCTTGCACAAATTCCCCAAAAACTTAGGAAACTTCACATGTCCCTAAGTCCAAACACCATATTATCCATCAAAATGACCTCTAATACCACTATTTCATGAACCCTCCCCACAATGTGTACCCCCATGGGCTGTGAATTATAGGAGAGTGATAGTGAAACTTGAGTGCCACCTCCAGTAGGGTTAGAAACTATCATCTACCGTATAATAAACACACATATGGGAGGCATTACCCTTTTTTAGAAAAAAGTGGATGATGGAGATAATATATACACCAACCAACTCCTTCTTAGACTCATAAAAGAAAAAAATCCAATGTTCATGAATTTAATGTCATGAAAAAACTACTACAACTAAAATAAATCCATAAGTACCAAAATAGATTAAATATGATAGTGACCCCAAATCTTAAATAGCTCCTCTATGCCAAAATCGAGTAGTGACCAACACGATCTACAAAATTCTACAACAGAGCTAAAAATTAGTTTATATATACATACAATGACCATAAAAATATACTCACTAGGATCCTCCATGGATCCCCTCATGAAATAGGAAACGAAATCATGCTAATACACAATGAACAACTAGTGATTATAACATTTCACCTAAACAGCTATACAAAATTCCCAATGTCACCATGGCTACTATCACCAAGTATCACATATAAAATCATAAAATATTTAAATAATATCTAGTTTATCCTTCTATATCATCCCTAATAGTTTTTTGTTATGCCCCAACATAGCATTTCCTAATCATCTCTCTCAGAGAAGGCTTTCCCCAGACACCTGGGTGAAGCTATAGAATATGAACATTATGCAACACAACACTATGACCACATAAATAGAATTAACCAGGTAGTTTTCAAGAGACACCAAAATCCATAAAATTTGTATCATACATTGGGTATTATAGCTCAAGTCATCACAACCCATGCACCGAGTAACCTCAAGAAAGCATAGATTGTAAATGTTATACATATAGTAGTCATTAAAAAAATATATCTATTATATGTGTGAGTCAAATTACCATGAGCTATTAAATCCCACAACACACATATAAGGGGATATCTAACCTCCATGCATACCATCAAATGTATCTACCCATATAAGAGGTAATGTTCAAAGGGTGGTATTTAGCCATCCATTCTCCACTAGGATGTTGGGGAAAACACACCCTTTGCTCAGAATCCTTAGGGTGTCACTTACCAAATCGACAGGGTGGAGAAGAGTATAGAAACCCAAAACGTACATGATATAATATATCTCAAACCCAAATATAGGAATAACCATTTCAAAGAATCAACTACATTAAACTGCTCCAGGACTCCCGACTGTCTTAGCTATTAAAATATATCCTATAATCACACAATCATTTAAAGTGCTACATTAACTTAATGTATTCATTTTTCACTTGATTAAATTTATATTAAATAATTCATTAATAATAAATTAACCATTAATATGTAACTCATTACATTAATGTAATGTTATACTCACTATAGGAGTAACAAAATCTTGTCAATTGGTTCTCAAAACAATAGCCACAACATTTCCTTCCAACAACCTTAAACCCCATGTGTTATGATTTTATTCATTTATTAATATTATTAATTTTCATATTATAATGATCTCTTTTAAAGAAACCTAATATAAAAAAATTGCATACAACCATGCACATTTATCTACGTCAATCAATAGGGAATAAAATATAGATAAACGGACAACTTGTACATCCTCTAAAAAATACATTTAAACAAGCATCCAGATTTCACATCATTGGATAAGCCCAACATTGACCAATTCATCCATATATTATTTCTTCTATGAATCCCACATGCATATACTAATTCTTAGCGCCACTCTAGCAATCAATAGCTATCACAACAACTTGACCTCTCCACCCCACATGTAAGAAAATCCCTCTACACTTATCAATCCCATTCTCACAACACATTTGGGTGTGACGACCCAACATACAAATATATCCCTTTAATATTAACCTTCCTCATGTCATATTGCATCAAAAAAAGTTATAAAAACATAGAAACCATACTTTTGGAACTATAAAACGTCATTCATCCATCACACACTATGAAATCTCATGGTTCCAATGCAAACGAAAATCAGCCTTTATAGTGAAAAATCATACATAGAACCACTAAACTCAAGATAAATTGTCCCACAATCTGTTCTTCTTCCATCACGAATTGAGAGATCTATTATGGACATGTTCCCACTATAGTCTACATAATTATCAACCATTCATAAGATATCAAAAATTAATAACACACTTAATTAAAAATTCCTTTAAATATTTGATCAAAATGCATTAACATGGTTCATTTTCCTTAACCAATTCAATTAAAACTGCAAAACTTGCATCAATTTTATTGTCAAAACATTACTACTATTACAACTGGATTCATCTAACATGCCTCTTTAATTTTTATAAGAAATTAATTTAAAAATAATTAAAGCTTTATATTCTTTACCAATTCCCCATTTTAAACCATGAATAACATGTACAAAATATATTTCACAATATCTACAAAATCATGATGAAAATTATTATCATGATAAAATTAATAATATCAGTATGTGAGCAATACAAATTCTGTAATCATATTCAAGTAATTATGTTGTTTATATTCCATTGCAAAAAAAATGTCTAAATCATCTTAGCGTTATGATTACACATAAATAATTAAAGAAGAAATGCATTACCTACCTCAAAAGTGTGTAAGTGTTCATCACATAAGAATGGACCAATGTTGTGTATTCCAATCACCTCTACCACACGAACTTCATCCACCAGAGGATTCCACAAAATAATGGTGCCATCAAACTACTAAAAACAACATTAGAACAAGGAGATCAAGATGTATGAAAATTCGAAGAGTAACATGAGGAAAAAAATCATTGAGACAATAATAATGAAGGTAGAAATTTCATGGATAAAATAAAAATTAAAAGCGGGATTATATGGATCGATCCATGGTGATGTAATTCCCAAATCGTCGAAGAGGGTTTGTTGGATCTCTAGGTATCAGATGGAGAGCCTCTTCATCTATAGGTTTATGAAAAACCTGAGCTACTGATATCAATTAAAACATTACATTAGCAGGGAATTAGAAGATATTGAATCCAATTTCATGTCATGTAATCCTTATAGTTTGATTTCAATGAAAAGCACATCACCAATTCATTTTGTTTATTTTTAAAACCCCTATCTATTAGATGTTTTGAAATATTATTTCGAATCATGTAAATATTTTACATGGAATAAATTATCCATCCTTCTAGCTTATAGAAATAAATATACTCAAGTCATCCTGAGAGCCTCCTCTAACACCATATTCTTTATAAACATTCAATTGATAGATGCATGAAGATCTGGACCCTTATAAGTTGGATCCCAATAATCACATTTATCTCACACCAGGAACACCCCTTTGATGTTTTTTAATCCTTGTTATTTTTTTAAATTATAAAATCAAAGACATTTCATAGAGTTATTGAGGTAAATCTGAGATTATTTTGGTAGCTAGTGGTGAGATGTTCGTGAATTTATTTTAATCACATTTATTTGTTTTTTTTGGTTATATTTGACCTATCTAACTTTTTTATAAATGTAACATTGAGTATTAATATTCTTTTATAGGGTTTTATCACTACTGATGATTATTATTCTTATCTTGAATATCCCAAATGCCTTATTGTTTGCTGATTTTTGATAAACCCCTTTTAAGGGATGAGGGGGACCCATAAAAATCCCATAGGCCTATTTCTTACATAACCTGTAGGTCTTAGGAAATATAGAGGATATAACTACAGGGAACTTCTCCTCCCTAGATTCTTCATTGTGATGCCAACTCTCCACCTTCTAATGGATCATTTTTCTAGGATTCACGTTCATGAACAAGCTTATCCCGGTGGAAAATGACATACCCTATCTTTATAAAAAATCTACTTTAGATTCTACATTGGTGAATGAGACTCCTCTGAATCCTTATCTGGAGACTACTACTTGTAGATCATGCCTAGTCGTTAAGCCCAATTATAGGTGTCCCGAAGGCCATGAGGTTTCTCGTAGGACATTAGGTGGCCCAAAGTCTTTGTGGTGGCTCTATGGACTTGATGTGGACCTTGGTACAAGAGGCGGACCAAAATCCTTACTATCCAGAAGGCCATGGTGGCACGCAGGTCATGAGCTACCCAAAGTACAAACTAGTGTCCTGAAAACTGAATCAGATGAATATTTTTGGCTGCTATAGTACTAAACAATACCTGCTACAGTACCCACTACATTATCTGATAAATAACATGATACAGTGAACCTACATTACTACTACATTAATCTAAAAATTATGTCTCCCCTCGGTTTTGAACTTGTGTCTCTTGTATGCCCTTTCTGAGTCCCCACCAACTGGGATGAGGCTATTGTTCTCTGATTATTTACATTATTAATTAAATAAAGTTCTTATATTGATTTTTTCATTTGTTTTTTTGTGAAATGTATCATTTATTAGGTATTGAAAAATAATTAATTCTTTTTATGTTTAACTTTTAGGTTTTAGTTTCTAGCTTGTGGGAATTAGGAACAACAATATGGTCTTTTGGGACATTGTTTTAGAACATAGATACATGGGTTATCTATGTAATGATTTTAAAAATATAATATCATATAATAATTATGCTAATTTTTTGGGTGTTTGTAAATGGGAGATAATATATTTCAGACATGGGTTGTATGTTTTAGTGAGTGTCTATCCCATTATTTTCGTAATGTTAATGATGTTACCATTAGATGTTGGGATGTATATCTCCAATGATAGTATTTGATGAAATCTTATTCATGGATTACATTCATTCTATTATAAATAGTGATCATTTGATTTTATAATCATATTAATCTATTTTCATTGTGAATTATTTTTTCAATAGGACATCACATGTGGTTTCCAGAGAAGGTTGATATTGATTATCATTAAGGAAATTATCCTTTGGGTAATAGATTTCAAAATTATATCATGTGGTATGGTCATGTTGTATAATAAATAAATTTATTATATCATAACCAATTAACTAAGGAAAAATTATTGTTTATGGAGACAGTGATTGATCATGATACTACCTTTGTGAAAAGAACTCATCGATAAATAGTTCAAATGTACCATAAATTATAGTGGACTGGATGAAAATGACTAATCCATAATTTTACTCCTACAATATAAATATGTATATAATGGTGATTTGTGTGATGTATAGGGTTTAGGGACCCAAAAAATTGAAGGGTGGGAAGACATGGAACATTTAGATCAACATAAGGGTTTTCATTAAAATGATTTTAATACCATCATATCTCAATAGTTCATCCTAAAGTGTCTGATGATGTATAAGCCATTATATTTTCTTTCTTTACTACATGGTGAGTTTTTTATCATTAGAGTACACTAACATGACTATGGATTTGTATATTGCTTCTCCCGTCGTTGTGACGAATTATGAGTAAAATTTCCAGAAGTACCTACATGTTTTAAGACAAGATATATGATCATATGTTTATATGAGGAAACTTTAAACATATGAAGACATTTTGGATATGATATAATGGTAGAAATAAAACTAGATTAATTTAATTACTATATTGTCTCCCCTCTTCCACCTGATTGAAGATTCTATGGTACGAAGGGATGAAAGGGTAAGTATAAGTATCATCTCAAGAGAGTTTTCTCATGTTCTTAGCTATGTACATTATTTAAACCATCTATGGAGTCCATGAAAATTCCACTAACATCATACCAATGGGGAATGTTTTAGTATACTCAATGTTATTGTACCACAACCCTAATGATGTGCAATGGTTGCAGATGGTATGGATATTTATAGATGTTCTACTCGAAAATGTCTATGTCGTGTTATAAATAGGGAAATAATGAACCAGTGGACACTAAGGTGAATTCATAATCTTTAATGTATATTGCAATACATCCATAGGCCACCAAAGGGACACACATTCACAAATAAGATGAGATTCCTGCTGAGTTTCTGAAATACACTATGATTTTAAAAGTGGAACATCATATTTGATAATGTGTACGAAAAAACAAGAAGATTAAAAGAGATAATAGAATCCCAATACATTATGTTATTTTTATTTAAAATCATTGTATTTATTTAATTTAAATGCATGAACTATGATTTTGGAATTTAATTAGATACTATATTAAAATATCATTACATTAAAATTACCTTTATAACATATTTGTTAAGATGAAGGGTATGAATTGTAATTAATAAATTATGAAAATAATTTTATTTGCATATTTATAATATAAATTCAATTTTTATCTCTTAATTATATTTTTTAAATAAATATTTCAATGAGAATGAAATATTTTCATCAAAAAAATATTTTTCTAAAAAAGGATTACACAAAGTTTGTGAAAATAAATAAAAAGTGACCTTTAAAAAAATTATAAAATTTATCTTAAAAAATAAATATACTTTTTGAAATATAAATTTCATATTTATATTTTTGTGAGTTTTTTAGATTTTATTGAAAATTTTAATTTTTTTCAAGAATACTGAGAAATAATACTTTTATTGAAACATGAATTTATGATTTAATATTTTAAAAATAATGGAATAATTTAAATTTTGTTTAAATTAAAATTATATCAATTATATTTCCAATTTAGCCACTTATATAAATTGAATCAATTTAATATCTATTTTTGAAATAAAAATATTTAAAATTTCTCAATGTTTTTCATTGGAAACCCCATTTTTTGACGCACCTACGGGTTTGATTTTAAATAGACTTCTCCATATTAATTAAATAAAAAATAGATAAACGGAATCAATATTTGGAATTATAATAGATTGCATTATCATAGATTATTGTCACAAATGTTTTTCATATTTCATATCTATGACGCTATAAATTAATTAATATTGTTAATATAAAAAATTGTTTACTGAGGGGGGTGGGGTGGATGATATACTGAGAAGATAATGGATCAAATGAGAAATATATTTCCAACACCAAGTGGATAGAAATATTTACATATTATAACCTAAATGGTTGGTTAAAGATGATTTTTTTGGAATGTGGTTGTGTAGAATGTATGTATCATTTTTTTTAAAAAATCATGTATTTCCTCTCTCCCACTTATTAAAGGCCACCACCTATCACCCTTTTCTACACATTGAAATTAATTTTATTCTTCAAATAAGTATCCAAATAAATTACATACATAACTAACCATAACATAGTGTCATTTTTGATTTTAACAATCCCCCTTAATATGTTTTATGTTATAATCATGAAGAGGCTCTCTAACAAGGAGTTAAAATTTGTAAATGTTTGAATTTTTTTTCTTATTCCACATAATTCATTAATTAATCAAATAAGATAATATTAAAACACAACTATATCCTATAAAATTATATTTTATTATTTTAATTTATTTATGGAGTTCCTTCTCAAAATCTATCAAATGGGAAATGTAATCATTGATCATGTGTATATGGTGGACTACTAGCTCATGAACTGATGTATTTCATTTTGTGTAACGACCATTAAATGAATGATATTATGGTTTATTTAAAATATTAATATTATATTTAATAAATTATTATACATATTGGATTATTTTAAGAAATATAAATTTTTAACATTCCATTCCATGGGTGATAAATTATTGTTGCTCGTGTGTATGGAGGACTAGTGCCTAATGAGAAGATATGGTTCATTTTTCATTTTTATTAAATGAATTTTAGAATTTTTTAGTTTAATGAATACATTAGTATTAATTATCTAAAATATATTTTATAAATACAATTTTACATATAAATTATGACCTTCTAATCCTTTAGAAAACAATAACGTCGATTGTGCGTAATTGGGGACAACCGCCTCCACATAGCCATGTGAAATGTTTTTCAAATTTTTATGTAGATTTTGAAAAGTGTGGAATTTAATAACATAAAGGATATATATTACATAATAATGTTTCTATGAAATTTAATTACTATTTATTTTATTATTGTTCTATCCATATTGACAAATGGAAATAGTGATCATGTGTATATATTTCACACAATCACCATAAATAGTGTAAACACGTTTTGATCTATAATTTTAAAAGATTAATATAAATATATTGAATATATATGATATTAATATAAATTTTATCAATTTTTATATTATTTTACCATGATAAAAGTATGAGGACCTATATTAACAAAATAAACATAATCAAAAAATGATGCAATTATCACATAAAATAGTTATTTTAAACAAATAGTCTTAAAAAATAGTTAAAAAAGTGTATTAGTAAATATTATATAGAATGTGATATATGAGTACAGTTTGTTCATATATTTATGATTAACCTATATTTATTATATTTGAGTTTCTAACAAACATTATGGATATTGAAGATGAAGTAAGAGTTTCTCGTATAATTTTTAAATTTATAAAACATAAACCATATTCACTACATATTCCATTTGGGTGATGTATGTAATTATCATTTTTATATTCAATATAACGAATCAATTTCTATTAATGTTCTATAATTTTTAAATTTATATTTTTCTTTCATGAGGTTTTTATTCAAATATTACTCTACTTTTCAGATATTATTTAACAATATCATCATTATTCAGTATTTTCTTTTTGAATCTCTCATAGGGAAATATATTTGTTATTTCCATCTTAAAATCCATAAATTCACTTATATGTGGTTAATTAATAAATACTGTTTTCTCATATTATCATTTTCAAATATTTGGTAATTAAAATAACTTCAAAAATGTAGATAATAAAATCCCATATTATTTGTCTCTTCGGTGAAAAATAATTTTTCATCAAAACAAATGTTTTATTAAATAATTCCAATTTAAAAATGATATATTATAAAAAAAATCCATTTTATCTTATATCATATTTTCTAAATAGAATGATTATTTAATTTTAAAAAAATTATAGTTGGAAAATTACCAAAAATGTCAATGGATTTATTTGTTTTAATATATAAAGCATGAAGAAAATTTATTTCTGTCATGAGGTGGGAATATTATATATATTAATAATATGTTTTGAAGGATATTATAGATGAAATTTATTATCAATATTTCTTGTGATTGATTTTATGAGATTATTGTTTTACATAAAACTATTTCTTAATGAAAATTTTATTGTATTTATATTCATAGAAGACATCAAAAATTTATTTCACATATGATTAATTAGGATTGTATTTCATTTATATCATCCTTATCCCTTAATTGGATGGGTTATGAACATTTTGACTAAGGATGTTCAATTTGATAATTGTCAACCATAATATTATGGATTGATTATGATTATGATTACTTGATTGGGGAAGGTAATACCATTACACATCATGGTTTCTTATTACTAATTTCAATGTTAATTTTTATTCCTACTATTCACTTTAGGGTTTCATTGGATTTTATATGTGATGGGTGGGACTAATTTATAGAAATCCCCTAAATTCATAGACAAGTATTTAGTGAAAAATATGTATGATGAATAAAATGTGTTTCTACCCACAAAGTTAAACTATTCTTTGAATAAATGTGAAAATATGATTCATAAGTATAATATTTTTCGTTCTCTCATTATTGTATCTGTTATTGATGTACATGCGAATATTTTAGTTGTTATAATATCACTTTATAGGTCTAAAGATTATTTGATTGTTTATACAGATTTATTTGATCACCATTTATATTTTCCAAATTAAAAAAATATTTATTAATTTAATGTCATTCGATTTAGTTATAAACTATGAAATATTTATGATTCTAATTTACTGATGATTTATCACACTAAATATTTACCAAGACTAAGCATATCAACACATCTATTTGTTTTGTTTTATTATCCTTCTGGTACTATCAAGTGTTTTATTATTTATATTATGGTATATACTAATGGAAAATATTGTGTTATCAATGAAATCATATTTTACAATTTATGTATTAAATGATATTGTAAATATCATGTATGTATCTATATTTCCAAGAGATGTAAAATATTTGGCCCTTCCAAATGTTAATCTTTGTATCTTGTTCCAATGTAATAATGTGTATATCAGCTCTTAGATACTTGGGTGGAGGTCTCTATAGTTGTAGTTAATGAAAATTTAAAATAATCATTGTGATCTTGATTTCCTAAATCATAGATTAGGGAACATAAACCCAGGATATAAATTGAGTACAATAGGAGACAAACATATGACTATTTAGGTATTCAATAGTATATTTATTTTACCAAAAATATATAGCCCTATCTAGATATTATATTAGGATATGGTTATAGAAAATATATTCCTAGGGGAAATAAATCTGAAAAAGATGAGTTGGTATTGACATGAGTGTTACCTATTATATGAAAATAGTCCTTCTTGTGAACATAGTTTGAAATTATCAAGATATGTTCATGGGTTAATACAAATTTTTTATTAAATACCACATCCTGAAGGGTCTGAAAATATTTATGTTATATTAAACAATTATCAAATAATCAATTTTTTTTATGATGAGATAATCCATGAATAATAGTTTCAATTCATTGTAACAGTTTCACTAGTTTTAGTATTATACATCATTCGACGATGTAATATAATATATTTTATTATTATAGATGCAATGTTCTGTAATTAATTTGAATAATATTAATTATTGTAATCCAATGTGTAAGAAGGACATGTTCATTGATAGGACTAATCTATGATTTTGAATGGAAATAGCCTCCCTAGAATTCAAATCATTATATGGAATTTTACATTGTGATATTAAGAAATAGAATGAAATTTTATGGATTATGTCTTAAAATGGGACTAAATATTTGATGATGATAGAAAAGAAATAATTGGATAAGGGTAAGAAATGGATAATGGAATTTTTGAGTGATTAACTTAGTTACATTATTTATGGGAAGGATATTTTTTTACATTTTTGGAGAGAAGGTCCAATATAATATTGATTCCAACAGAATGAAAGAAATTTCAAATGTTTAGTGATTAAACCATAACGTGATGTGAAACTATGCAAATGAATTCCCCATACATCAAGTGATTATACCATAGAAGTTGATAATGGATAAAGGTCAATATTATACTATCAATATGGAATTTGTTGAATGATTATTTTTATAGAGTATCTTGATTAAATAATTATGTAGTTGTAATATTTTTGGATGATATGAATTTTAAAACATTAAAGGATTGAATGGATGTTGATGTTAAAAATGTATTTCAATACATATGTTGAATGGAACTGACAACCAAGAAAATAAGACAATGGGGAGTCAAAATTTTTTGATAGCACATGAGCCTTAGCCCAGTTAGTGAGATCTTCATAAGTGCATCCATAAGACCCAGGTTTGAAACCATGTGGAGGAAAAATTCCGAGTTACTGTAGCATGCACGGTAGAAGTACTTTAGTAGGTACTATAGCAGTCACTATTCGATATGGTAGCAGCCAGAACTAATCTCCATGGGCCACCGGTTTGGGTGTAGAGTCCTTAAGGACTTCGAGCCACCCATGCCTTCTAGTCTGTAAGGCTTTCAGGCCACCTCAAGGCCTTCGGGCCACCTTAAGGCCTTGTGGCCACATGAAATTTTGCTTCAATGACCATACATACTACAAGGAGCTCACTCCATATGAAGGATTCAAAGTAGGTGTTCCTCCCAGGGCATAGCTAGATAGAATTGGAAGAATGAGAGGGTATGGAGTTTCCATTTGGTCTGTGCTTATGCACCTCTGCCTGATGGAAAAGTAGCTGACCAGCCCTGTGAAGGTGGACTACTGATATTCATGACACATGGTGGGGAAGAAGAGTTTCAAATTGCCTTTTTTTTTGGGTGATTTCCTCTACGACCTCAGGGTCATGTAGTTTTCTTTAATCCTTTCGGACTTTTAAGGGTTCTTGCTCACCACTAGAAATGTGGATTATAAAAAAAATAAAAAAAATAAATGCCTTCGGTCTATGCTGGATAATTTATGGATAACATGTTATTGAGTGATGGTAACCCTTAGTATGTGACCGGTGATAATATATAAAGTATATGGATATGTTCATGGGATATTATTCATAACCTTGAAACTATTCTTTTATTTATGTTATCATTTTTTTATTTTCTATTATATCTATATTTATGGAATATATTCAACAAGATTACTTTTTTGGATGAATTCATGTTTTTATTAAAATTTTATAGTGATCAAGATATTCTCATATTTGGCATGTGAAAGTATAATATCTGTTATATTGTATTGGGAATATAATGTTATGTTTATTTTGTAAATTTAGTGACATTACTTATCAATGTATTTGAAATGAATTCTATCAAAAATATTTTAAAATATTTAATTTTGAAATAAATTGACTAAGTTTATCTTTGTTTATTATTGGATAACTTATGAATAAAATTTTTTTCATTATAAAATATCTAGATATGGGTGGTTTAACAACCTAAAATTTTATCAGTGGAAATTCCCATCATATAATTCATTCATATAATATAATTCATAAAACATCACAATAAGAACATAAAAAACATTAAAAATGAAAAAATTAAATGATATATATTTTTAGAAGTTTATGATCTCAGGACAATTAAATAGTAACTTGACATTTGTAATAGTAATTTAACACTTATAAATAGTAACAAAGACAATAGAAATTTAACCTAAAAATGAAGGTATTAATATATTTTATCCATATTATAAATTAAAATATGACATAATTTTTTAGTTCAAGATGAGACGAACCCAAAAAAAGTTGTTCTCTCATATAATAAAATAATTTATAGATTAATAAATTCAAATAAAAGGAAATTTACATTTATCCCTGAAAATAAGAGGAGAAATAACATTTAGAACCTGATTAGAACAAGATTATATATTTCCATGAGTGTCCATGTTGGAAAGAATTTCGGCAACTGAGTTGGCCTCCCTATATACATGGCTGACAACGTAGTCAATGGAGGAGATATAATCCAAGAAACTAATCCAAATAGAGGTTAACATCCATTAGGTATGCCCAAAACCATATATGATGACCTAAAAAATAATTGAAAAATCACATTAAAACCATACAAAACACTATCAAAGGAGCTAAGCACATTCAATGGCATTAATTCCAACCATAATTTTTTTCTCATGTGTGCATACAAAAAAACCATAAAGACAGACTATATAATCTTGATGACGATTCTTAAAAATTAATCCATACCGTAAGAGTCATTGATCACACCTTTTTGAACCATTTTTTATGATTTTAGTCAACCCTTTCCAAGGAAGCATCCAAAATACCTAAAATATGTTGTATAGAGGATGAAAGTTACCACTAATATAAGGTCGCCTTAAAACTGAGTGATCATGAACATAGTTGAAGAATAAAACCTTTTTAGATGAGTTAGCTATACTATTAACAACCATTAACTAAGATTTTTTTTTCATAATGTACATATCCTAATCATGTAACAACATATGGTGTCCATTCTAGATAAGGGAAATTGATTCCATACCAGAAACCGAAAAAATGATTCATTAATTGGGGGACAGAGGGAGGGAAAACAAACTCATTTGGAAGTTATAAGCAGATAAAATGGGGGGAAGTGGGGAATCAATATTATCATAATGTGAATTACACATCAATGTTACTTTTTCATAGCTTTGGAATATTTGGTATATGGAAAATGGTGCTCGATGAACATAGGAAAATATGATGATTTGTAAAACGTGATTAGTCAAAAACTCTCCATGCACTAATTGTAAGATGGGAATCGACCATAATGGATAAATAAAGCTCCAATGATGTTTCTATAGCCACTGTAATTTTGTGTATAGACTAGCGAGATAACTATAGAAAGGATGCATAGTCAATATACCATTCAATACAGGCTTCCAAATATAGGCTTCCAAATACAGAAATTATTAATGGTGACGAAAATAATATAAAATAAGTAGTAAAACTTTTCGTAAACCATATATCGGTAATACAAATTTGTGTTAATTATGTATTTCACCAAAAAGGTATGATAATCCATAGAAAAAGATTTACCTTTCCATGGATGACACTACATCCTTATCTGACTGATGATATTAAAAAAATAAAAAGCCTTCAAATTTACGTAGAGCATAGGTACATCATGATATTATAAGGGAAGAACCCTCCCTCCTCTCTCTTATAAACATGTTACCAGTTATCTCAATCCTTCTTATACCAGAGACCCCTACCAAAATAGACTAAATAATTGTTGTAACTAACAACCTAACCAGATCCTTCTTCACAATGAAATAAATATTTCATGATGTTTTTGATGTTTGCCTTACCCTATTTTTTAAAGAGAATTATATCATCATCATATAGAATGTGGTAAAGGGAAGGGGTCACTATACAAGCATTAATGGTTTTTAGTTTCCTTTTATCAACCATTTTGGGGAATATCATTCATAAATAATCATTGGTAATGGATAAAACAATAAAATAAAAAGGGTCACCTTATCCTACACCTTTGTAACACTCAAAATGACAATAATATGAAACATTTATTATAACTTAATTATAAGATGGACCAAGAATTATTTTAATCTAATTGATAAATAATCATTAAATAGAAAAATATTCACATATCATAAAAATAATGGTCCAATCTATGTTGTCAAAACTCTTAATGATATAAATTTTGACTAAAAAATTTCCTTCTCACAAGGGATTCCTAAAAATATAACACATTTAGAGGTATTAAAATGAAAATAACGAATAGTCCCACCATTTAAAAAAGGAAATTAATTGGGGGAATCTATTTCTTTTTAAAAAATCGGATAACATGTTATCCATAACTATGCTGATAATTTTATAAATTTTGTGGACCAAATAAACTAGCCTAATGAAATGAAATTAATATCCATTTTCTACATTAAGAATAAAATGAATTCAATGATAATTAAGTACTCAAGGAAGAGATCCACCATTGAAAAATGGAGGAAAACTATCAAACATCCACTCGAATAATCTCTTAATATGATTGAAATAAAAAACTAAACAATATATCTGGACCAATAGGGATTTTGTAATTAAGACCACAAAATACCTCATTATTCTTTGAAATCAATTGGATAATAGTGATCATAAATGGTTCTTCCCTATTAAGAAGATTTAGAAGAATATAGTCCATTGGTTTAGAAGAATCTGAAAAACCACTGAAAAGACTCCTATAATAAGAGACCACATAAATAGAGAGATCCTACCTATTTTTGATAATTTTATAACCATTTATAAGAAGTGACGAAGGATTAAAAATTATTATTTACATGTTGAATGGAGTTAATGAACATGGAGTCTATATCACCCTTATTGATCTATTTACCTTTTAGGTACTTCCTCTGCAAAGAATCATTAATTTTTATAAGATCTTTAGAGAAAACTCATCCTTGTTCACAATACAATAAGATAATTATTTTGAGGTATTGTGATCTTGAATATTTTTAAGGTAAGACTCAGGGGTAGAAATATACAAATGGTAAAAACATAACCAATCCTTCCTCCATGCATTAGGCCTCCCTTTTAACATTTTTAATTTAATAATACTATCTAAGGAACTATATTTGAAATAAATTGTTGTCCAATCCCACAGAATAAGTTTTCCACAATATGAAAGAGACACAAAAGAATTATTGAATCTAAATGATATTTTATTTCGATGTCTTGATCACAAAATCCATAAAATAATATGATACTATAATTTAATCCATGACAAGGTAGTGCAGGATATCGAGACCCATGTATCCAAAGACTACTTCATTGGTAAATGCTCTAAAAAAATTTCTATAAATTATACCACCAAGATGTTTTATATAACACATATAATATTCTCCAACCATATTTAACTTCAATCAAGATATTAATTTCAACCAAGGAATTATACTCCTTAGATGAAATGGAATAGCTTAATGTTCTTGACATTTCATTAGGATTTATAATTGAATTGAAATCCCTAATCATGGACGAAGGACCAAAAATAATTTAGCCAAGGAATCAATATATATCATAGGTCTTCTGTGATCTTCATATATGTTATGAGAATAAATTTAGGGAAACACTACTAAATCATTTGTTAATTAAATGATCATGTGACATATTGATCAGTGGATTCAAATAATACCAGATTAACCAATGACAAGTGAAAAATACCCACTTATTTTTATTGTTATCAGAATATCTATTAGTTTAAAATAAATTAAAGAATAAATTTTATTATTATCAATATTAGAAGACAGGATCAGTTTAGGTTCAACAAATCTAATTTAGACAGGCCTATGTTTCTGAATGTGGAACCCGAGGGACCTAGTAGTCTCATAATTTCTGAGCCACAAAAAATTCCAAGAAAGGGTCATCATTTGGACTTCGATTTGGGGAAAGTCCCTACTTCTTGTCCCCACCCACTATCAGAGATAAGAATTTAAGAAAAATTATGGACTTCCTCATAGGTATTGTATCACAATGTGTATAATTATTGATATCAAAACCCATACTTAAGGACATGGCATCCACCATATTAGAGGGGGATCAATGTTCAATGTTTTTTATAGATACTAGGGACCATTCAGATCTAACTACATAATTTGGGTCTTTATTTATATATCTATAGCTCCCATATCATTTAATGAGGTAATATTAATTGGTTAATGAGTCTGTGTTGTAGAAAAATTCAATCAATCTAGGATCATTATCCCTGTGACATGTATTGCGCTAATAAGTGAATCCAAGTTGATCAAAGAATGTGACTCAATATGAGTAGAATGAACAAACCACTTAATATTATTATCAATATTGATAGATATATTCTAATGACAACGATCTCTTTTATTCATAAATGATAAATCCTTGATAATAAGTGAACATTACAATACTAGGGATAGATCATATAAGGGAATGGTTTTATAGAATTAGCCTCATCCCCATCTGGGATTGAGGAGTTTGGAGAAAGAGGATGTGACTCCTTCTCCTCAATAACATCTTCTGAATAATTTATCAATTGAGTCTGTGAGAGGGGATGTTCTAGTGGTAATTTATCTATTAGAGGCTTAGAGTAATCTAATTTTTTAAGAACATGACCCTTGTTCTTACATGTTCTTTCACTTCCTTCACATCCTAGAATATTCCGGCATCCCTAAAATTTATTTCAATAACTCTAAATTTTTTCACAGCTTTACCTAAATATTTAAAATGATTACAAAAAGGTGGAACATGTTCATATTCAAGATTTATATCAAATTTATTGTCATTAACAACTAGTTTAATATTATTTGGATGATCAGAATAAAAAATCCCCTCAACAAGTTTATGAGCATAAAAACCATGTTTGCAATCAATGGTATGCTAATCCATTTTTATATGTGTGCTAATACTGGAAGCCAAATCATTATCAATCCCAGGTATCCAGTATACTCAACTCTAACAATATAAATGAATCCATACATGGGAATTATATTGGTTATGATTCATGAGTTTACAATTAATATCCCATTCTGAGATGATAACAAAAACCATGTTTAAGCAACAGATTTCTTAGATTATTGTTAACCACATGTGAAAATAATTTAAAAACATTTTTTTCAATTTGGAATGAATTTATATTCATTATTTCTCCTACATTAAGAAACATTGTTTTCTAAATTTGTATAAGACCATGCCTTATCCCCTCTCAAGTAAACCAAATGACCATGAATGTATAATTTGAAGAGATTGATAATTTTTTAAACAACCATCGGATCAATAACAACAGTTAAACTTCCATCAATAATCTTGATGATATTCGAGAGCTAGATGGACACACATTAATGGAATATGGAAAATCAGAAAATGCCATTAATAAATAAATATTTTTTCTCTATATATGAGAACCTATCATGGAATCCTCAATAATATAAGAATTGTCAAGTAAAGCATTCCTGAAGGTGAATTCACAATTTGGATCGAAGAACCCCATGGACAACTAATGAAATTAATATCATCACTATAAAGTGTTTGAAAATATCACCTTCTTTCTCTCACACCAAAATCATTTCTTTAAAATTAATTTTCCCCTAAAATATTATATAATTATATCCAACTATAATTAAATAAATGTCTTACAAATTATTAATTATGTGTTGATATTTTTATAAGACATAAGAATTTATTTTTATTTTTATAATTACTTTGATTTTTAGAAAAAATGTTTTTCCATAAAATGTATATAGAAAATAACATTTTTTTTATTTGGATTTAAACATAATTTTTGAGAACTTAATAAATTTTTAATGGTTTTAAATAATTAATTATGATTTTAAAATCTGTATTTTAAAAGTAAATGAATATTTTAAATAAAAATTAAATTTATCATATTTATAATTTTTTTTAATAAAATTGAGTTTATTTTTTAATTCTACACATAAAAAATTAGATACAATTAATTTCTTTTATTTTTTCAAAAATAATTGATTTTTTGGTGATTAGTAAACTATGATAATTCACTATAATAGCAAAATACATGAATTATGGAATCATATATGACATATTTCTTATATAAACAGAAAATCTAGAACTATCCTTAATTTTTTGATAATTCTTTCAATAATTATCATGCTATTCATATTCATGAAGAAAAATTGTAATTTAATGAATAAAATATAGAGAAAATAACCCTCTCCTCACATATAAATAAAACCCCACAAACAATTCCCCTAACTGATATCAAAATTTGATCCATTCCCAAATAATTCTCAAATATATTACGAAACCCATAAATAATGTCAAAGATCCATTTTTTTGAATAAAAAATCAACACCAAACCCCTTGGGTATGTTCTCATAAGGAAGGATTCTAGAGGTAAACCTGCATTATTTTCTTTTAAATTTTTTCATGTAATTTTTTTTAATTTTATCCTCACCTCCCATACTAAAAATGGTATGATAAATCTATTAGATGAAATATAATATAACATTATTAGTCTAATGTAATAATATATCATCATTTCTTTCCTCTCTCTTTTTGTACTAAAAAATGAAAAAATCATCTCTGATGAGTTAATTTATTACATTTGAGGGCGATAATGTATTCAATTTCCCAATCCAATATAAAAAAATATAATAAAACCATTACTAATGATAAATATTATTTTAATATACTTTTATTATATCTTATTAAATAATATATAACAGTTATATATACATGATATTATCATATAAAATAATACTAGTTTGCGATGTTCAAAAAACCACCAAAACAGAATTAATGTTTCTCAATAACGTCATATATAAAGATTCATCCTCAACACAAACTACCAAATGAATTATATAACTATTTAATATCATGGATGTTAATTAATATCATATAACTTAAATTCTTGACAAATATTCTCATTATATATTATTTTAAATACATGTATATCAGTAACCATTCCAGAAAACATGGTAAACGAATGCTCCAAAATGATGAAATTGTATCTTATAACTCATCAAAATGGACAGAAATGAAAATAAAAAATTATAATAATCATAAAAATGTATAAAATATTATATATATATATACTGGTCATTAATACCAACTAAATAACACTTTCAGAAATAAGTTTACAGATTCTACCTGAACCTCGAGTTTTTGTTCAGGATACACTTTCTCACCCATTGCAAAATTTCATTCTAATTTATTTTTATATAATTCTTAGAAATTAAGTCTATATGTCCAAAAGTATTGTATCT
This sequence comes from Viscum album, assembly GCA_963277665.1. Lineage (NCBI taxonomy): Eukaryota > Viridiplantae > Streptophyta > Magnoliopsida > Santalales > Viscaceae > Viscum > Viscum album. The sequence continues at coordinate 1,762,910,357 of OY728121.1, read as the reverse complement.
AGATCATATCATTATTCAATGATGGGGAAATTCAGTTTTTAAAAAGGAACCCTCCTCTATTATTCCCAATAAGCAAGCGTGATTAATGGGAACATCTCGACTTCTAACAAATTTTCAAGTGTCATCCATATTGTTTTATAAGCCAAAATTATTTTTATAAAATCATTATTTTCATCATAAAAATATATCATCTTATATTTTTGGTTTTATACAATAAATTATTTATTTTTCACTTTAAAAATTCATTAGTATTTTTTTAAATAAAAATAAAATATTTTATTTATAAATTTTCATAAACACTATTTTTAAATATTTTATCTTTAGTTTTAGAATATTTATCATGATATATTTCGAAATTCCCATTATAATGTCCATGCATTAGTTAAATCAATTATTTCATGAACACATTTATGAAATTCCATTTTATTATGGCTGTCAACATGATTATGAAAAAAAATCATTTCATGGGTTACCATTATGTTTATGATTTAATCCTTATGTATTATTATTCATCTGGAAAACATATTCATCATCATACGTTTATGGGTGTTTCCAGATTTCACTGTAATTAATTAGGTAATGTTTATTCTCAGGAGGAGGCATGTTGGAAGAGGGAGTGAACATAATTTCTTTATTGTACTTTGTCTACCATTTTATATAGTCATGGTAGTTAACCATGACTGGTATTTATGTAATGTTATATATTGTCTCCACATTCATATCGTTTCATTATTATATATCCACATGTTATAAAAATAATTATTCCATATTTTTATTCTTTTTTCTTTTCCATTGGGTCAACATGGTATTCCTTATAACACATGTTATATGATTTATTAATATGTTAATTCCCTTATAGGGATTTTTACCAAATACATTATTTTACGGTATTTCCTAGGTAATCCTATGTAGATATAAGGATACAATGTTTTTGGATCTCATTATGAAAATTAAAAAGAATATTTTTTTATTTTGGTTTCATGGTGTTTAATAATGAACCTAATCTTCTAAGACACTAGACATTATGATCCATGGATTATAATTTTATGTTTAATGTTTCATAAAATCATGTATAAATTTGTGTAAAAGTATAGGATTGTTACAGTTGGTATCAGATCCTAGACTAGTTATTTTCTAATATTGTGACAAGATCGATTTAATAAGAACAATAATGTTAATTATATCCCTTTATATAACATAGATTGAAATATAGTGAATCGCATTATATGAAATACTTTAGAATTACATGTACCCCATTTGTTAAATGTTTTTTTATTTATCTACTTATTATCTATGTATTACTACCCTCTAATTATATATTCGATCTCATAGATAATCTATGAAAATTGAATAACCCTTTCCGTCAATAAATGTGATATGAAATGTGATTATTTCTCTACTTATTCGCCGATTTTTTGGGGAATTATTCTTCAAAATGTTTTGAAAGTACATGCTTATATTTCTGAAGTCTTTAATAATAACATGATTCAAGTGGAACTCTATCCATAAACAAATAAAGTGAATTATTTCATAGAATCCATCATGAAACAATGTCCTCTCATGTTGAGTGCGTCTTATGAACTCTTCCTTATAGAATAATGGACGAACTCCATTGATAAGATATTCAATATCTTCCTGTTTTAAGAAGTGGATAATGTTGTGTTTGAGATCATTTATTTTGATGGGGAAGATAATCAATGGTGGAAACTGATCAAGAACATAATTTTTAAGGAGGAAATAGATTCAATATATAAGGTTTAATTCAATAAAATATATTTTCAATAAATATTATACCAGAACCCTAAATTCGATGATGTAAAGGGAATTAATTGGACTAAAGCATAATGAAGATGAGTCTATTGGGGAATATGAGGAAAAGATCACAAGGCTTTCAGGATATTCCTCTATCTTTGTCATCAACATAGAATGTAACATGGATAGCTTATTTAGTTGACTAAATCAATGTATTGGAATGTTTTGGCAATTTGATAATTTATAATTAGTGGTGGGATTTTTCATTTTGATCTTAATGATGAAATGAAGATTGAGGACCCTCATTAGTTTGGTGGGACTGATGAAAAAATAAAGGAAAATAGAGATTAATTTTTTTGGATCTGAAAAAATATCCCACGATTGAATGAAGAACCAATATTCCACTTTCCAAATCTGTGGGATGTAGCATCATGGAAACAATGTAAGAGGAATAACAGATTCATCATATATGGGAGAGAATGGAATATTTCCAATTAATCCAATGGGATATGAATAACCCCACTAATATAGAATACTAATGGAAGGTTTAGATAAACACCTGGTCCACAACGAGGTGGTTAAGCTACAAAGATCATGGGAATTAGGCAATCCATTTATTTATGACTATCCTTGATAGAGGTAATAAAAAACAACATACAAGACCTCATTGAAGAGAATATACTATCTCTAATACTTTGGTGGATCCCATAAATGATGTCATGATAGGTATGCTGGACATTTATTAAAGAATATTGAACATAATATACGGTTCTAGTTTAATAAATTATTTTACATATTTTATGTTATGTATACCTATTCAATCACAACATAAAATTTTCGATGTTGAGGGATCTGTGTGAATAGAAAATGAGGAAATTTTTTCATCAAGTGATTATAACTCCTTGACTAATTGTTGTGGATTCAACCACCCAAAAAATCTTTTCATACAACCATTGGTATATTTGAATGCTACATTAGGCATGGGTTGTACAAAATTATATAAATCCTTCCTTAACTTTTAGGAATGTAAAATCAATCATCACATCCCAAAGAATCCTTTAATTATCTACTAGAGTAAGGAGGATGATGAATATCTGTAAATATTATTGTCTAAAAAGTGGAACTTTATTTATAATGATAAATCATATCAAGATAAATCAGATCAGAATAAGGATAGAATCATGATCAATTCCATTCCCATCATAAGTGATTGCACATATGTATTCTATGAATAATGTTTTGGTCTTCCTCTTGATTGAGAGGTTGTGTTCACAATTGAAAATATTCTTGGATCTATGGCCTTATTAGAGACACCTTATAGTACGGACACCATTGTTCTGGATGAACTATTGAAGATGTAACTTGAGAATATAGATAAGGTTAGTATATTTCCATGTACATCACTATTGGTTGCATGTGTCTTCTTCATAAATAAAAAGATAGATAAATACACATTTTCATTTATTATGATGAACTAAAAAAGTATTGATAATTAAAAAAGTATCACTTACCATGGATAGATGATATATTTGATCAGCTAAGTGGGTCCTTTTATCTCCCTAAGCTAGACCTTAGGTTGAGATATCACCAATTAATGGTGAGGAATATTGATATTCTCAAGGTCGTCCTTCAAACGAGGTATATTCACTATGAGATCATAGTGATGCCCTCCAGACTCCCTAATTATCTATAAATTTTCAAGGAGATATGGGATAGATCCACTGTAGATTAACTTTACCACATTCAAGTGTACTTCATTGAATTTGTTTTTATATACTCCAAGTGTAAGGAATAAGATGAGGGGTATTGGAATATTTTGTTGAAAACATTGTTGATGGGGGAATCTATATGTATGTAAACGAAATGTTATTTATATTTAGAGGAAGTATCACTATTGGGGATATTATTGAATAGAAAAGGGATATATTTGGATCCTTCCAAGACAAAGGCAATCAATGAGTGGGCCATGCCGACATTAGTTATAGTGATCCACAGCTTCCTAGGTCTAGTTGGTTAATATTTGAGATTGGTGAGGAACTTCCCATGATTTTCAAATTTTAATAAATATTCATTATTATAAGGGAGAAATGTTTTTATGGACTATTGAATTTGAAGACTGTATTAAAGAGATGAAAAAAGTGGCTTATCACTGCACCATTGGTCACACCTACCAAAAAATGGGGAAATCATTCTTAGAGTACTAAGATTCTTTAATGATGATATTTGGGAGTTTACTTATAAAAAATGCTACACTGATATTAGATGTCTTAGGAAAATTTATTATTAAGGATAACATCATCCTAAAGACGATCTAGAGTTTGAAACTATGATATTTAGATTGAATATCTTGTAGTATTATATCTATGGGGAGAATAATGACATTGAAAATGATTATAATATTCTTAACTATATATTCACATAATATGGTCATAACACGCATCAGTGATGATGGATAATTCTCATTATTGATTATTACTACTAACTACACTACTATCCCTGTATATAAAATAAAGTGCTAGATGCTATAAGTGAAAAAGATCCTTCCTATTTATTAATGATTAAAATTGATAAGGATCCAATATTCCCTCAACATTAAATGATATACATAGTAATATTGAACTATGGATCATCATAAATCCTTTCTCAAATGATTCATCAACCATACTTCACAATGAAAATATAGTTTTCTCAATGAAATTATGTTTATATTGAGAAAGGAGGTGGAAGATATAATAAACTAGTCATAATTATAGTTAAAAAAGGATGAGGGTGTTGTCCAGAGATTTGGATAATAATTATTTGTAATGTCAAAACAAGTGATACTAAAGGAAATTCTGAATGACACACATTTCTCAACATTATCTATTCACCTAGGAAAGGCATAGATATGTTTAGATCTCTATGTGTACTATTAGTGAGAAAATATGAGAAAAAGATATTACAGAACATACATCAGATTGCCTAGTATGTATGCATATAAAGGATATTATGAAAAATTAAAAAGTGATGATACAATAATTACCCATAAAAAAGGGATGTGGGAGAACTTCACAATGGAATCATTCAGTGGAATTGTAAAGACATCATGAAGAAGAAATTCGATATGAGTTATTACTGATCATCACACCATGAAAACACACATTATCGAAAGTAGAGACAACTTTTAAGTAGATCAGTATTAACATATATACATAAAAAGAGTGGAAAAGATATATGTATCACTACAATATATTTAATCATATTGAGATATGTGATTCACATCCACGTTTTGGAATGATATTCAATGTGATATAAATGTTCATCATAACATCAGTAGGACATATCATCATAAAACATAGGATTAATTTGATAAGACTCTTCAGAAAATTGATGACATGTTGAGATAAAGATCTATAGAAATGAAATGATTATCGTACAAACATATTCTACTGCTCAAATTATACTACCACAATAGTTTACACTCTAGCATAAAATTGACATATGAAGAATACTTTTATTGGAAAATATAGAACATTGTTACGCTTGGATGAATTAGGTGAACATAATCATATAGGACCTGAAATATTGAATAAAATACGGTGAAGGTGAAAACCATTAATTTTCACATCAATTCATACCAATGTTGACAAAAAATCTATGAAGACAATAGTTGATGAGTCCTTGAGTTTATGGTTGGAGACATGATATTGCACCTTATTTCTCCATGGAATATGATCATGAGATTTCAAATGAAATGAAATATATTTCCCATGTATATCAACCCGTTCAAAATTATCGATCATGTAGGATATGTAACCAATAGTCAATAAATTCATCCTACCATGTCTCAAGTTCATGATCAATTCCTTGTATCCCTCATGATGAAGTACACATCAGATCCTTCACATATACTAAATTCTGGAGTGGATCATTTGGAAAATAATTTATCATATGAGAAGAAGCCAGTGAGGATCTTGGATCATATAGATAATGATGTATGTAACCAGAATACTCACCTTATTAATGTACTATGTTTGAACCATATGTATGAAGATGATTCATTTTATACCATTAAATTGATGATGGGGAAGTACCCACACCTATTTTAAATGTTTAATGTAAGGAGACATTTCAAGGATAAAATTTCATATGGGGATGAATGTAATGGCCTGAAATTTTATCAATTTAAATTACCCTCTTATAATAATGTTATATAGTTTAAAAAACATAAAATCAAATAATAAAAATAAAACAAACAATTTAAATGAATAAATAAGGAAATAAGAGGTATTTCTAAAATTTAAGAAAACTATATTAATGAAATTATAACATGACCTTTTGAATAGTAATTTGACCCTTATAAATAGTAAACAAAAAAATATAATAGTAACCACAATTTTGAATATATAAATAAATTTTTTCCATATTATAAATAAAGAAATGATATAATTATATCATAGTATATATAAATAAAGGTTATAGAAATTTTTTATTAAGTGTTAATATTTCTATAAAACATAAGTTTTTATTTTCAATTGTATACATAATAATATTTATTAAAACAACAATTAATTTTCATATAATATATTATTATGATTATATTTTTTTCTCTTATGATTATATGTTTATTTTTAAATGCCTTAATTAATTTTTCCATGTTTTATAAAATCAGTTATAATTTTAAAATTAAAATTTTCTAAGTAAAGGATTATTTTAATAAAATATTATATTTATAGTATTTATAAATTTATTTTTATAAAAATGTGTTCATTTTTTAGTTCTACATATCATAAAATTTTTGTGGATGAATTTTTTATAATTTTCTAAAATACATGAATTATTTGTGAATAGTGAAGTATGCTAATTTAAAATAAAAGCTAAATACATGTATTATAAAGTTTTATATTTTATATGGATGATATAAGCCCAAAATTAGGAACTATTATTCAATAATTTAATATTTATGGTGATATTTCTGATACTATTCATTGGCATGTGGGAAAATAAAAAATTAATGAATATAATAATGAGAAAACAACCCACTCCTCCAGGACAATTACCAACCTTGAACACCTTCTCTCATCATACCTCTCAAGAATTGATCCATTTACAAATTATACTAAATTAAATTATCATGACACTAATACATATCCTAGAGACTTTTGTCCCAACAAACGTCCAAAACATATCCCCAAAGGATGTTCTCAATAAGATGGATTCAAGAGGTCAGATACTCTTTCTTTTCTTTTATTTTTTTTTCAAGTAGATTTCATTCCCTACGTTCTCCCCCACCAATCATAGACACAGATTGATAATTCTTGTACCATAAATATATTGAAATTTTATTATTTTAATGGAAAAATGCATCATAATTTATTTCCCTTATCCCTTTTTACTAAAAATGAACACTTCATTCATGACATATCAAATTGTCATATTCCCTGATAATAAATCTATTCAATTTATATTTCCTCCTTCAAGACTCATCATAAATCCATTTTAATTATACAAAATATTATTATATATGTATTATATCTAATTTAATTTCTTTAACCATTATATATACATGATATTAATTAATAGAACAAATGTAATTTGGGGAGATCGAAAAACCACAAATATAATTATTAAAATTATCACTAAAAACTTATTTAATGATTCACCCTCACAGAAATTTAAAAAAAGTATAATATAACCATTTAATCTTCTGAATGTTCATTAATATCATATAACTTCACATATAATGAACCATTATAATTTTATAGTATTTCCATACATGTATACAAGCACTAGATCATGAAAACTGAGGAAACCAACACTCCCAAATGATGAAATTGTATATTATAACTCATAAAATGTCTATAAATGAACTTAATAAAATTATAACAAATCAATTAAATTTATAATATGTTTTTTATTAATTAATTTATTAAATGTTAATATCCCAGACATTAAGATCATATTAAAACCACATTTTGATAAAAGGCAAGAGATTCTAACTAAACCTCCATTTTTTCCTTTGACTTACTATTTCTCCCCCTTAGCACATTATAATTCTCCATTTCAAATTTTATTCTTCTAAATTATGTTTATATATTCAAAATTAATGTATCTAGATTTGATCATCCTTATTTTATGGGGAAATAATTATTTTAAAAATGTTCCCTTGTCATTATTTTCATGAGAAGAAAGCTTGTTTGAAAGGTACATCCTGACTTCTTATAAGTTTTAAAGAAAATTGATAACTTATTTTATTGAAACCTTATTTTTAAAAAATAAATATTTTAATCCTGAAAAACTATATTATAACATTTCTTATTTTACAGAAATTTTATTCCATTTCTACTTTAAGAAATCATTAATATTTTCATCAACCCTATCTAAAATATTTTATTTTTAATGATTCTTATACACTCTTTTTAAATTATTTCACATTAGATAGATGAATCTTATCATGAAATATTCCAAATATCCCTTAAAATTCCCTTGTATGGTTTAAATACATTCTATCGAGAACACTTTTATGACATTATTGTTCATTTTTCATTTTGACATTATTATGAGACCCAATTCATTACATGGGTAACCTTTATGTTTATTTTTTGATTTCTAATGTAACATTATTGATGTGGAACACATATTTATTCACATTTTATGATGGGTGTGACAATATTGAGATTCAATGAATTGGTTTATTTTTAGTCTCATGAGAAATACTCTTGTTATAGGGAGTGAAACAGATTCCTTTTGGGGACTTTTTCCACAATGTTATATAGTCTTGGAAGTTATACATGACTCGGGTTTATGTCATGTTATATATTTTTTCAACATTCCTATTATGTAACACTTATATGATCCCATGATATTCTTGTTATTATTCCTGATATTAATTCATGTTCTATTCCATCATTTCATCTTTTCATTCCTTTTAACCAATGTGTTTTGTTTTACACTAAATCTTATTCCCATACATGGATTTTTAGATCATCCCTCTTGTTCATGTATTCGAGAATTTATAATTTGATTACATATGGCATAAAATGGATTTATTTTATCTATTTGAATATGAAATAAATGATGTTTTTACTTTTGTTTCTTGATGTTTAAATATGTACCTAGTCTACCTAGACTCAAGACATTACAACCAATGGCTTGTGTTTGGATGTTTAATTATTCATAGAATCATGTATATATATGTGTTAAATGATATAGATTTTATATGAGTGATTAATTTTCATTATATTATTTATATAATGTATTTTAAAATTATTAATATTCTTATCCAATAATAAAAATTCCCATTTGTTATTCATTTAATCGAGTTTGAGATGTACTATTCGTAACACAAAGCACAACAAAAGGATGAAACTATATGTCTAGTTTATAATTTCACTATCATAATAGTAATATGATTACTCAACGGTTAGAAGGGTCTTAGTACAAATCTTATCCTATTACATTAATTACTGATCAATCATTTTGTATATGAAGTCATAACATTTTTACGGTTTTGGGAAATCTACATTATTTTTATAATTCACAATACTTTAACTAATTATATATATCACACTGTATTAATCCTTGTGGATTTGTGTTCTATTCCCAATCTATGTCCTCATTTCATAGAAATGTTCTCCTACATTGAATCTTAAAAAAATTATATTATATGTAAATTATTCATCCCTTTATATTTTATAATGATTATTTTTTATTAAAACATTAAGGATGTATGGTTTCTATAATGATATTATCATATTTTAACCCCTTAATTCTCTAGATCATGATTAAATTATGAGTATGAATTTCATTTAGGGGATTTAGAATGTATCCCCTTGATATTTTAAATGTCTAACATCATAATATATATATAATATAACCTAAAACCCCTGATTTTATGAGAATTTAAAACCCTAGTACATTATGATATATTTTAGTATAATCAATCTCATCAACAACATGAAATTCCGGCATCATAAATTTTGAATGGAACACAATACTCTCTAAAATATTATTCTTAAACATAAAAACCATTACCTATTAGATAATATTTTAGGTATGATTTGATATAACTAAAATATGAAAATAAAATGGGTTACAAATGAATCGAAATCAACTTTATCTATTTATTTTAAATTAAATAGGTTTTAATTTAAAGGGAATGAAATTCATTTTAAAAACTAAATTTTTTAGAATGGTAGAAAGGTCATTCTTTGCACACAAAATATAAATTGTTTTTTCCAGTTTTATGATATTTATGAAATACAATCAAATAAATTTTAAATATTAATGTCATAATGATATTTGTTGGAATGTTATATAATTTCTTGACAATATTAATAATATGATGAAAAGTGAATAATATTGATTTTAATTGAAAACAACATTTTTGTAACACCCTGAGATTTTATGAGAAATATTAACTTTAATTACTCTGATGTCTTGTGTTTTACGCTACACCATGATTATTTTTCACTACACGCAACACCATATTAGCTTTTAATATATACAAACACTATTTTTGGCTTGTGTTTCACACAAGAGAGACCTTCCTCGATAGTGTGTGTTGTACACAACAATGAGTTTCACTAAACAACAATATATTATTATACTCTGGACATTTTTTATAGTATTAACTATATTTTTAATTTTATTATATAATAATTCATCTTACACATATTATAGAACATGTTATGAGAAAAAAATAAAATTTTCGGGTAAAATAAGTATTTTCTAAAAATTGCAGTTTTGCCTCCTTTTGATGGAGCACCAACGTTAAATCTAGTTTTTGAATTTTTTATAAGTTCTATTTTACAAATTAAACTTCTTACTTGGAATCAGGATATAAAAATTTGCTTTGGATAAATTTTTGTTATTTTTCTGATAAGTTCCTTATTTTGAGGAATAGTAAAAATACGCTAAATTTTAATTGAAATCAACATTTTTCATCAAAATAATTTTTATGGTTAAAATATATTATTGAATGGTTTTAATGTATAAATAGAATATTTTTTTAACATTTAATATAATTCAAGTCATTATCAATAATTTTACATTGAATTAATAGGTAAAAACTTTTCAATCTTTTGCAACGTATGAACTTTTAAAACCGGGTTTCTCAACAGCAGGATGAATTTAAAATTAAAAACTCCAACTTTTGTGATTTTAATTATGAAAAATGTATTCCATATTTGTAATCATTAGGTCCAAATTATTCTAATAAGATACATTTTATTTTTTGAAATTTTGAATAGTAACTATGGTAAATTTTATTTACTAAGATTAAAGGTAAATTTGGTAATTAAGGGTAAAAATAAGATTATAAAATTACCCTAACACTTGAAAAAATTATATTGGATGAATAAAAGTCTACTAATATAACCTAAGGGTCGGAATTGATTCATTTCATTGAGTTTTTACCACAAAAGGATGTAATTATTAATAAAACCCAAAAAAGTGACAACATGTCACTCACTTATATCTTATAAGTTTAATTATTTTAATTTAGTGATAAACTTCATAATACGTTGAACATAAATAATCACTGGAAATTTATTAAAATAATCAATATCATTTAAATTTAATTATAATTTTTAGGGATTAAATACTTATCATTAATGGTGACACAATAGTGATGTAGAAATTGTTTTTTAGTGAAAATCAATAATACAGTTTTTATTAAACTAATAGTGATCTTAACCCGCACAAAAACCTGACCAACACTTATTGATCATGTAAATGTAATCTATAATCATCCAATGGTAGAATATTTGACCATTTAGAGCCTTATAAAAGATATTATGACACTTATATTATTTTATTTTAAATGATGTTAAATTTGTCACCTTCATAATTTAATAAATATAACAATTTAAATTTTTTGATTTTAATATGATAAGTTCGAGTAAAATTAGTATTATGTAATATATTAGATGTGTCTGCATTTTAGTGATTTATTATTAATTTTTATACAACAAATACTTATATTAAATAATTATACAAAAATGTTGTAGTAATTATTTTATTAAGGGAAATATCAAATAAATAGTTTTAGAAATATTAAAAAATGTTATATGAACAAATTAATATTCTCCATGAATTTTTTAGATGAATATGACAAGTTAATAATCTATTAAAAATTTTGGTTTGAATATATATTTTGTATGGATTTTAATTTAAATTCAAATAATTGAATAGTGTCAAAATTGACACTATTGATATTTTTTAAAAATAACATATTATGAAATTGTTTAAAAATCCAAAAAATATTTAAAAATTACAAATTGAAAATTATATGGTCGAAAATATAATAATTTATTTTATTATGGACAATTAAAATCAAATATGTATGTATTTATAACTATTTAAAATTTATAATATATTTACAACTAATAAAATTAAATAAATTTAATAAGGATAAATCAAAATGATAAAGTTTAAAATAAAATCAAAAAATGTCAAAATTTTATTGTTTTATGGGATTAAAGCCCTATATTACCTCATATACAAATTTTTTTTCATATTGGTTGTTTTTAAGTTGGGATTGATTTTATAATTAATTAATATTTTTGATGTTTCCAAAAGTGCCCCTCTCTTCTATTATAAAAGAGAACCTCCCCCTCTCTTCCTCATACTATTTTGAGCCTTCAAGATCAGCCAAACCCTGACCATTTTCCTTATCTACATCCCTAGAAACATACTAGAGGTTCTGGTATTTTTCAAATACCAACATTAGTGTCTTAAGAGGAGGTTTAGAAGATGCACGTCAAAGAAGAGGTGATATCCTTTACCGATTTTTTCAATTAATTTCATTTTCTACTTCCTCTTCATTATTTTTTTCATTATAAAGTAATAAAATCAGTATCACTCATATATATATATATGTGTTATTATAAATATGAAACCATCCAATTTCACCTTCTATCCATCCAACAGAAAACGAAATCACCGCGCGTGTGTACGTACGACTTACCGTCTCCACGTCGTACTGTAATCTGTTTTTCCATGACCACTTACTTGGATGGGTATAATGGTGGTAATAATAACTATATATTACTATTATAACACAATTATAATTATTAGATATTATATCATCCACTCCAATTTCATTCTATAATTATGGGTATGATATCATCTCTCATGTATACGTACAGATTACTGTCTCCATGATGTGATGAGATTCATCCTCCGTGTTAACCATTCATGAATGATTATAAAGTATATATAATAAGTAATCAAGAAATATACTACATAATAGTGCTATTGGATTTATGTATATATATATATATATATCATTTACTTCATTTCTTTTTTTTAAGGAAATGAAAACATCGTTCATGCGTACGTACGGTCTACCGTCTCCATGAACAATGTATTTAATTTCATTTATCTATATAATATATATATATATATATACTGAATATATATGACATATAAATCATGTTTTACATTCATTATTATGTAAATCATGATATAAGTAATAATTATATCAATAACAAAAAGTCCAAAAACGTACGATAAATGAAATGATTTTACCCAAAACACTAATTTATCATCGAATAGACAAATGAATGGGTAATATAAAGTAGTAAGTGAATCATATATGATATAATAAATATTATTATGGTTCTGTTACAAGTTAATAAAATGTTTAAACCCACTATACAGCAGCTTCGGACACGTATAGATGAATTGGATCTAAGGTAAGGGATATTTATTCCTATCTCGTTCTTATCCCAGATTGTTTATTCGTAAGTATTTACTATGGTTATGTTCATTATCCATGTCCATGTTTTCTCAAATGTTTTCCTGAAATGCTAAATATTCATACATGTATGTTTAAATAAATTTTTACACTTTTTTTACCACATGGTATGGAAGAAATCTTTTTTACCAAATGGGGTAATTTTTGACTTTTCTGGAAAAAGTACAAGAAGAATGTTTTTTTAACTTATACTGTACAAACATGTTTTTTATAGTCTCATAATGCCTAATTTTAATTAAGTTTCCTCTAAAAAATTTCTTGATTATTTTCAACAAAAATCATTTTCTTTTAAAATTTCTTGGCATTTTGTGAAAGGAAAATGATTTTGTATAAGAAATGATATTTTCATCAAGAATTCATTTCAATTGTTTTATCAAAACCATTTTCCATCTTAGATGACATTATTTAGTATGTTTATGTTTCAAGTATAATTTATCAGTTATTTATATGGTTTTATTTTTCTTATGATTAAATGATATCCATTTGTTTTATATGGATTATGTTATGTTGGGATGATTTTTGAAAACCCATTTTATTCTTTGGTTTATAATGAATGATTACTATTTATTTTGTGGTACACGTAAGAATTATTTCATTTTGAGATTGGTGGGACCTATATTTCCCTTAAATGAATTGGGTAATGATTTATATATCATGAGATAGACATGGCTGGAATGCCAAGTAAATATTGTTCAGTAATACAGGGATAAAATGACAAGTAATCCCATTTTAGTAATGGACATTGTACACTATGATGGTCTTGGCAGAAATTCCTTGGCTACTATAGAAATCATAAAATGTGCTTAATGGTTTTCCACAAGTACATGTTTTATTCCCATGCTATTTTATCATGATTAATTCACTTTTATTATCTATGCCTTATGTACTACCATGATTTATTTCAAAACTAAAGATTTTGATATTTAAAAATTATGTTCATGTTTTTATGTTCAAATGTATATGGTTTGTTTTATTTTCTCAATTCTTACCCTTACTAAGCATTTGAGATCACCCTTTTTATGTTTTATTATACCCATGATATAAATAAATGATTTAGGTAAGAAAACAAAAAGGGGAATATCTTTATGGGAGATGTTGAAGATCTTTTACCATGATTAGAAGATTTTGTTAGGAGTTTCTAAAGACACTAAATTATTACGGTCCTTGGTTGTCTATTTTTTTTATGTATTTAGTATTTTGAAAAATTAAAGTAATGTACATGTACATCAAGCTTGGGCCTCTACAGTTGGAATCAGAGGATATGATTTGTTAACTTTGGAAACAAGGATGAGAAAACATTAGTGATATCCCTAGAGATATTTCAAAGTTATGTATAGGGATGTCCCTAAGTATAAGTATAAGTATATGTTACAGTACTAGAATTATGATAACGTTTATGAATAACCTAGGATTAAACCTATGATGTTAGAGATTTAATGTACTCCCATTTATTTTTTTGGTTTTCCAAGTATGATTTTTTCCTCTCACACTATTCTTTTTGTGTTTTATAAAATGGATGGAAAATGGAAGATTCACGATAATAGAGGATATGGTGGAAAATGGAATTATATTTTTCATGAGAAACAAAATGAAACGAGATTTGGAAGTACAAACATCATTATTATGACTAATCTGCAATCTCTTAATATGATCAACAATCCCAACATTGGTATGTTTCCTAACTCAACTAATAAGAGAAAGATGGATATTCATGATGATAATAGAGGAAGGAAAGTTCAATTTTTATCATGTAAATCATGTGGTTAGAGGTATCAGGGAGAATGTTTCAATGGAACATGAAGATGCTTTGGGTGTGGAAAAGAAGGACACAAAGCCAGTAATTGCAAAGGAAAAGGTTTAGTTAACAACATAGACAAGGATAATGGTATTTCTAAGAAATCAACAATAGTAAAATGTTTTAAATGTGGAATGTACGTGCATTATGAAAACCAATTCCCTAAGGGAAAATCTCATGAAGAGAATCAGCATGGTTTTATGAGTTGTATTTATGTTGGTGATGATTATAAGACTACAAATGATATATGATATGAAATAAATGTTGAGGAATAAAATGAAGAAGTTCAATCAATGGTTTAAAATGGTAGTGGAATGATTGAATGTTTATCAAGAGTTTTGTTGTCTAGAAAATTTAATGGTACTATGGATTAAAGAAATATCTAAGGATGGTTACACTATTGTTTTTCCTAAAGTATTTGAAAGTATTTCATGAATGGTATAGTTAACCAAGAAAGGTTATTAAGATATTTTTAGAAAGTAGATGATATGCACATAATGAAGGGATAAGGAGAAAATAATATGTTTGATAGTATTAATGAGCTCATGACTGATATAAGGACCAAGTGATATCATTGTTTGGGTATATAGAAATTGTGGGATTTTGGTATGTGGAAAGAGTTAACATTTCACAGCATTCATCTATTCACTAACGTTCAAGGGATGTTAATTTTTCAAGAGAATACATGATTAAGGTATTCACATGTTTGGAATATTACCCACAAGATACATCTTATGATATATGGGGGATAAATGATAGTAATCACATTCTTTGTATACGACCTCTCTAGTAATATTTTTCATTATACTATGTGAATGGACAGAAGTATTTTGGAGAATCCTAAATATTGGAATGTATTAAGTTAAATATTATATAGTTTTTTTATGGATAGAAATTTTTGATATTTTTTCTAAAATATTATAATATCTTAGTTTTTGAGAAAGGATAACCCGTAGGATGGGAGACAACCCGTCACATCGGAGAAGGCTGTGGGAATCGAACCCACAACTGAAGTACGACATGCCTTTATCGCATACCACTATCCTACAGAAAGTCCCTGGTTTGTATAATTTAGTTTTATTTTATTAGGCAGTACGATATATGACGTGTAAGTCCAATTTTGGAATTATATACCATTAATATCACCATAGATGGATGTAGATATATTTAATAACTTTTTCTAACTTTTTGTTTGAGACAGATTGAATAACATATCATTCTATCGCATGATATGGTAACATTTAAATAAAGAAAAAATCATCTTCATTTCGTTAATTAAGAGATGAAGTGTAAATTTCTCATGGAATGACCAATGATGATATTACACTAAAATCAAGTAAGTATTACTACTTATGAAAAAATTCATCAACTTGAGGGAAATGATCTTGAAAATCAAAAATGTTGTTCTAGTACCCTCATATCCAATGAATCATATGGTACCTTAAATCATCATAAATTTATGGCGTTTTAATTGTTGGGATTTTCATATCCAAGTTCTCTATCACTCTTCGTCCTAACAAGATGCTTATATTTCTCTTCCATATCCATACTTTCACCTATATTCTCTTATGTGGAAACCCAGTGTTGAGTTACTTTGCGTAACCATTATGTTTATAACTTTCCTTTTTAAAATTATGTTTTAGTATTAGTTTTTATAATGTGGTTTTCTATAAAATAGAGTTTCAAGTCTTAAAGGATTTATAACCCTGATGAATTTTGAGGTCGAAATTCATTTTAAGGGGGGTAGAATGCAACACACCGAGATTTTATGAGAAATATTATTTTTAATTTCCTCGATGTCTTGTATTGTACGCTACACGAAGATTATCATGAGTTATACACGACACCATATTATCTTTTAGTATACACAAAAACAATTCTTGTCTTGTGTTTTAAGCAAGAGAAACCTTCCTCGATACCCTGTGTTGTATGCAATATTGAGTTTCAATAAAAATGATATATTATGATGAACTAGCCATTATGAATAGTATTAACTACATTTTGAATTTTACTACATAATAATTTATCATACACATAATCTAGAACATGGTATGGGAATAAAATAAATTTTTCTGGTAAAATAATTATTTTTTAAAAAATAATGTTTTGCCTCCTTTTGATGGCGCACACACATTAAATCTAGTTTTTGACATGTTTATAAGTTCAATTTGACCAATTAAAATTCTTCATTGAAATCAAGATAAAAAAATTTCCATTGGATAAATTATTTATATTTTTCTGATAAGTTTCTTATTTTGATGAATAGTAAAAATACGCTAAATATTAATTGAAAACAATTTTTTTCATCAAAATAATTTATATGGTTAAAATTTATTATTGAATCGGTTTAAAGTATAAATAGATTATATTTTTAACATTCAATATAATTCATGTCATTATCATTAATTTTACATTGAATTTATAAGAAAAAACATTTCAATCTTTTTCAATGTATTAACTTTTAAAACCCGTTTTCTCAACATTGGGATTAATTTTAAATTAAATACTGTAACTTCTGTGTTTTGAATTTGGAAAAATGGATTCAATATTTGTAATAAGTAGGTCCAAATTATCATAATAGTGTTATTTTTATTTTTAGAAATTATTAATAGTAACTACGGTAAATTTTAGTTACTAGAGTTAAAAGAAAATTGGGTAATTAAGGATAAAAATAAGATTATAAAATTACCCTAACACATGCCAAAATTATACTGTATGAATTAAAGTCTACCCATATAACCTATGTTTCATAATATATTCAATTCATGGACTTTTGAAGCTAAAAATTATTTAATTATTATTAAAACAAAAGAAAGTGACAACATGTGACTCTCTTATATCTTATAAGTGTAATAATTTTAACATAGTGAAAAACATCATAAAACAACGAAAATAAATAGTCACCAGATATATAATAAAATTATCTACATCATGTAAATTTATTTATAATTTTTAGGGATTAAATAATTATCAATAATTGTGACACAATAGTGATGCAAAAATTGTTTATTTAGTGGAAAATCAATAATACAGTATTTATTAAACAAATAGTGACCATAAAAGTCATAAACACCAGACCAAAACTAATTGGTCGTGTAATGGTATTCCATAATCATCCAATGGTCGAATATTTGACCATTTGGAGGCTTATAAAAGTGATAATGGCACTTATATTATTTTCTTTTAAATGATGTCGAAGTTCTCACCTTCATAATTTAATAAATATAACAATTTTAATGTTGTAATTTTAAGATTATAAATTATAGTAAAAGTATTATTATGGAATATATTATTTTATTTACATCATAGTATTATATTTTTAATTCATATTCCTTAAATAAGTATATCAAATAATTTAACAAAAATTTTGTATTAATTTACTTATTAAGGAAAATATCAAATAAATGGTTTTAAAAATATTAAAATAAATGTTATATAAACAAATTAATGTGTTACATGAATTTTTTAGAAGAATATGACAAGTTATAAATTTATTAAATATTTTTTTCGAATATATACTCTATATGGATTTAAGTTAAATTCAAATTATTGAATAGTGTCAACATTGACACTATTGATATTATATAAAAATAACATTTTATTAAATTTTTAAAAAATCACAGAAATATTTAAAAATTAAAAATTAAAAATTATATGGTCAAAAATTTAATAATTTATCTAATTATATACAATTCACAACACATAATTTAGTATTTAAAACCATTTATAATTTAGAATATTATTAAACTAATAAAATTAAATAGATTAAATAAGAATAGATGAAAATGATAAGGTTTAAAATAAAATCAAAACATGTTTAAATTTTATGTTTTGATGAGATTACAACCCTATCATACCTCATATCCGAAATTGAGTCACATTGGATGTTTATATATGGTGTTTTATTTTATTATTAATTAATATTTCTGAGGTTTCTAAAAGTGCCCCTCTTTTCTATTTTAAAAGGGCACATCCTCCCTCTCCTCCTCATACCATTTTGAACCTTCATGCTCATCTAAAACCTTACCAGTTCCCTTATAAACTTCCCTAGAAACATACTATAGTTCCTGGTCTTCTTTAAAGACCAACTTTATTGTCCTAAGAGGATGTTTAGATGAGGTGCGTCAAATAGGAGGTAATATCCTTTACCGATTCTTTCAAATTTTATCTTCTTCTACTTCATCTTCATTATTTGATTCATTATAAAGTAATATCATGAGTATCAATAATATAATGATATTTTTTTATAAATATGAAACAACACCATTTCACCTTCTATCCATCCTGTGGAAAACAAAATCACCATGCGTGCGTACGTATAACTTAACGTATCCACACCGTGGTGTAATTTGCTTTTCCACCACCACCGTACTTGGATTGGTATATTAGTGGAAATAATAACTATATATCATTATTATAACATGATTATATTTATTATATATTATATAATCCACTCCAATTCTATTTGATAATTATGGGAATGATATCATCGCTCGTGCGTACGTACAGATTACCGTCTCCACGATGCGATGAGATACATCCTCCTTGTTAACCATCCAAGAATGATTATACATTATATATAATAAGTAATCATGAAATATATGACATAATAATGATATTTTATTTATTTATATATAAATATATTCCATTTACTTCCTTTCAATTTATTAAGTAATCGAAAACAGTGTTCATGCGTCCTTTCAATTTTCCTACTCATCTTGCTTGTGATGTAGCCTATGTACCTTTAGCTACACCGCTCTGCTAATACTTCTGCTATTTCCCAGAAGCTCTACATCAGATACATATACCACTATAGAAACTTTAACCCCTACTACCTAACAGATATGTTGTAGAAGACCCCCTTCATAATGTTTGGATCTATCTATCTTTTTTATCATTAGATATCTACCCTGGGTTCCTATAGATCCTCTGTAAATTCCCTATCATACCACAAGATCAGAACTCCACCAGTGGTTGGGGAAAATGGCTTTGATAGTATCATTTACTACAAAAATGGGGGGAATCACTCGAGTAAGATCCTATGTAATAGATTCTTCACCTCATCCACTCATCTTCCCAATACATTAGTCAGAACTCTCATAAATATGATACTTTCCCTCATTAGACATATCTTCTGACAATCTATTATAATCCACCAGTATTTAACTAGAATACTTTTCTATGTTCCCCTCATAATGCGATCATGATTCGTGATGAATAAATACTTCACGAGCCTGATGTTATTCACCTAATAATTAATATCACCTTTAGTACAATTCTTATTTTTTTGTAGCCACATCTCCATCCAATTAATGAATAAAGCACTGAACAAAGTGATCCAACACCATCTTCCAAAATTCAACCACATTAAATCATCTTCTATACCATGAATAAGAATCTCATAAACAATGTGATCCAAGACCATCTTCTAAAAGACCTTCCACTCCATAATCTATATATATTCATCCCATGTTTTGATATCCCACCATAACATAGCTTGACCATGTAACATATAATCATCCATAATGACTATTTTACCTTGATGAGACTCTAAGTAGTCCAATATAGTTTGAATATACTCAATCCATAACTCAACTACCTCAAGTCCACCAAATTCGGGGAAATTCAGAGGGTGATGTAATTAGAACTCTATTTTCATACTCGAAATGCTTTTAAAATCCCACCCTAGTTGTTTTTCCATGAATATCAAAAACAAATAAATGTTATATACGAACTACTCTCAAATATTCTAACATGTGACTAACGGTGAATCATGTTCCACTACTATAGGATCATGTCTAACAATTTAATCCTATCATCCGATCAACAAAATTCATCATGGACACATATCAATAAAATTATAATAAAACATGGTAGGAGAAAACCCATTTCTTTAACACATTTAACAATAGGGTTTCAAAAAATCCACCAGAATTCATTTCCCCAAACCCATCCACATAGTGAAAACTGAGGCACTATTACTACCATTAACCATATAACAAATCATTTTTATGATCTTGATATTTTCTATAATATTATCGATTTTGTGTTCTAGTAGAACTTTTTTATTTTTTAGTTACCATTTTTTGGTTGTTTAATGGGTATTTGTTATGGTGAAATATGAGAATTTTGGATGAAAGTTCATGGTTGGTGCATAGTTTTCCCAAATTTTGAGATGCATCATTAAAAACTATATGAATTCAAATAGAGTGGATTCACATAGATTGATAATGGTTTACCATACCCTGTAACCTATTAGGAAATACTATAACCCCCCACCCCCTAGAGGGGGCGCTCAGTTTAGAAAACCATCCACCCTTCCCCAGGAAACAATGTACCTTTTAATTAAAACAATTTTTTTTAAAAAATACATATAAACACATGTTAACACAAAATAAATCTTAACTCATATATAACATATTCCTCTCGTTTTTAAGTCTCGTGGGAGAATTAATAAGTTTCATGAATTTTTCCTTCATGATTCGTTGCACAAATTGAAAATGTTAAACTCTCCATGTAAATGTATAGTATCCTAATTGGTTTCCCATATCATTCATGCTCTTATAACTTAATTTTATAGGATTTACCCTATTGTATTTAGATACAAATACAGTGTTAGTACATCATGTTTCCTTTGATATTTGATCTAATGTTTGAATCAGGATCTTGATATTCGATGGGATTATGGTTTTCCACTAAATTAAGGATTTCAGTTGCTGATCGTTCAACATCGTTTTGGGGTAGATGGTCTGTAATTAAAATTTTAAATCCTAGATTCAATTAAATTTATGTAATTATATCATTTCTATTTGATGGTTAGAAATTGTGATTCATACATTGATTTAATTATGTTTCAAAATTAATTAATTAATTAATAGATCATGGAATTTGGATATTGAATTTATTGACTAGGAAAAATTGAATGATGAATTAATTATGGGGATATTGGGATTGAAAAATTATATTCTTTAATTAAATAAATAATTAATGTAATTTAGATGATTAAATAATTATTCAAATAATTAATTGAATTAAGATGATTAAATAATTATGAAATTAATTATTTAAATTGATGTGACTAATTAATATATTTATTAAATAGTTTAATTTATGAGATTAATTAATGAAAAAATTAATTTGAAACTTTTATATTATTATTTAAATTCTAAATTAATTAATTCAATATATGGTATTAATTAATTGATTAATTAACTAGTGGAATGACCTGAATACGATATTTTTAAACTGTATTAATTAAATTTAGAATTAATTAATGGAATTTTTAGGAATATGTGTTATTGAGATATATGTGATATAGAGGTGTATTATATATGTGATAATTGTGTGTGGGACTTGGGCTGCTACATCAAAAGACCATTGTGAGAATTTTTATAATGAATTGTAATAATGGAATTCAGAAATTTATTAAGATGACTAAAGATAACAATGGAATTCAGATATGAAGGGTGTGGATGAATGGTGACAATAGAATTTTTATATTAATTATGATGATGAATGGTATCAAATGAATTCAAATATTTATTGAGATGATGAATAAAAAATGGCATTAAAATATGGATTTTGATGATGAAGGGTTACAATGGAATTCACATTTGAATTGTGATGATGAATTGCAATAATCTATTTCATATATGAATTGAGATGATAAATGGAAACAATGGAATTCATATATATGATATCCCCTGGGTAAAGTATTCTGGTGACCGTGAGAACCTGGGGGTTATATGGTTAAATAAAGAGTGATTGAATAAATTTAAACTATATATCTTATTGGTTTTATTTTTTCCATAAAAAACTACATACAACATATTAAGTATATATTTTATAGATGTTGGTGGTGGTGGCCTAACGAGTTGTACTCAAACCCTACTCGGGATTCTAGATTGGTACCCAAATAGATTTCATGAATTCGTGAAATTTTAAGGGGAAAATACATATTTTAGAAGGATATATTAGGATGGAGCATGGATGAATGAACATGACATGGATTCAGGACCACGTTTGGAGTTTTCTCAATCTTCATTTATTTCATATTGACACTATACATATATTATCATGACATATACTGTTTTTTATATATTAGATTTTGAGTATTTATAATCATGTGATTCTTGTGATTTTATGGTTAAATATATATGTTTGTTTTGTTTACATTTATTTATACTATTTTTATACTTTGATATATAGGGTGTAGTCTACCTGTGATCAATATTAGAACCTCTCTTTTGGATACAATCATATAGTGTATTGGGAGGAACACCTAGGTTATTTGGCCAACCATCTTGGGGAACCAGTGCGTGGAACCCATACCATGATGTTACAATATGGTATTAGAGGT
The DNA here is from genome assembly GCA_963277665.1 of Viscum album. Classification (NCBI taxonomy): domain Eukaryota; kingdom Viridiplantae; phylum Streptophyta; class Magnoliopsida; order Santalales; family Viscaceae; genus Viscum; species Viscum album. The sequence goes on along the minus strand of OY728121.1, from coordinate 1,762,886,711 downwards.
GTCTTCATTTTGTTTTATTTTTTATTACTCATTGATAAAGGTATACATGGTAATCTGAATAATCATGCCCTAGTTAAGATCATTTTCAAGGGAATTTCAAACCCATATACTAGGGTAGAATCCATGTACTTAGGATGGGGTTGATTTTATTTTTGTGTGTTGTTATAGTTGATGTTATTTCACCCACTTCTTATGTGATGGGATTATTGTTTTTGAGTTTTTAAATGATTTCAATTAAGTAATAGAATATAACGATATTGGACTATTCATGAATCATTCTAGGAACCTGTGATTTTTTTTGTTGCATGAATGAATTTAGGCCGTAGCAGGAAAATAAGTTTTCAGTTTGATGGTGAACTAAAAAATATTTTCATTTATTATGGTAAATAAATGATAAAGGGTACATAAAGTGAATTTTAAATTGAAAAATAATACCAAAATTGAATTTATGTGTGTCAAATTTTAAACTTGTATAATGAAATAAGAATATCTATTGTTAACCATTACCTAGATATAGGATGGTAGAGGGTAGTGACAGTGCCAAAGTGATTCCCATGTTTTTAATGGTTTTTTGGATGAATATATTCTAAAGGATGGAAGTAGTGATACTAGAATGATATATTGGGTGATGGAAAGAAGAGAACATAGGTGTATTGCCTTGTTACCCAGGAACATACTTATGTGTTCTTTGACTGGTGTGCTAGGCCATGCCACTATTATAGAAACATTCCAAAGGAACCATTAGAATGAAAATCTTACAATAATATGTGAAATCTAAGGAATTTATATAGGATCCCATTATAGTTGTGTATTGATGGATGATATAGACAAAACCCGAATAAAGGAAGGGGATCATCAATACCACATTATTCTAGAAGATGGTGTTCTTATGTCCATGGTGGTAGAGGTCATGGATTTTATAATTATAGACATGAACTCTTATATCAGATGACTATTACATCGTAGGAGAGTTATACTATATCACATAGAATAACGGTTGTAATGATTCAGGTCATTCATCGTACACTTTTGGATAGTGATTATGGACAATTAACAATGATATGAACTATTATGGTAGCTTAAATTCTATATAGTGACTTATTTGATACAAGTGTCTTCAATTTTACTAATTCAGCACAACTTGTCATTGCATTGAGCATAAATGTGGTGTTTCAGAGTTATGTGATGATGATAGATACACCATTGAGAATGTGGTGTAGAGAAATCTGTTTTTGAAAGAATAGTTACCTCCTGGAATTTTAGTAATGTTTTCTAAGATATATTCACATTCATGTCATGTTAGTATTTGACCTATTTTTCGGTATGAACTGGTCTATGCCCACATAGATGGTGACCGGATGATTGTGATTTGTTAATCTTTTATGGGTCAAAAATATATTCTCCAAGGATAATGGTTTATCCAAGAGGGCATACATGTCCAATTAAACATCAATCGGGGGAGCTTACCTCCTAGGTTTCTTTTATATTTCTATATGATAAAGGCGGGTAGGATTTTGTCTTTTCACCCATAGTTTATAGGTTTCAGTCTGTGTTTCTCAGATACTTCCCATCAATGACACCTTAAAGAGATGTGGAATTTAAAATTTGGATCCCCTCATGGGACAATCCAATTTCTATTCCATCATACAGAATGAAACCAATAGAGCTTCAAGATTTAATGACTCATCAAGAATATTTGGTGGATAATGAGTTTATTTGTCTAAGTATGTTTCCATGGGGTTCTCTTGTGATTTTTTTAAATCAGGTTTACTGGATGTTCTTCTTGTTTGTTGACTATTAAATGTTTATTGAGATGACAAAAAATAACTGCTATCCTATTCTTCTTAATCGATATATATTTGAATATTTGATGCAAGAATGTGTTTTCTCTAAAATCGACATCAGATTATGGTGTCATTAGTTTAGAGTTTTAATATCTAATATACCTATATATTCTTTAAAAACCATGTACGACCACTATTAGTATTTCATAATTCAATTTTGGTAGATGAACGCACTAGTAGTTTTTATGGAATTTATGAAATGAACCATCCCGCCATTCATTAATCATTTTGTTGTTGTTATTTTGGATGAAATCAATTTTTAATACACGAAAATTGATGATCATTCCCAACATCATTACATCTACTATAGTACAATGAGAGTGAATCGATTATATACCCACCTATCTATGTGATTTTTTTTGATTGGGTACATTACTTTTGAGAGTTAATATTACAATAAAGAGTATATATATACCAATAAAAGGAGTAGGAAGTGGACTCATGGTAGTATCTTCCTAATGTTTTCCATATTCATAGAATTAAATAGTTATATTGATATTATCATAGGTTCATCGAGCTTTTTACCTCCTAGAATATCCAATATTGGGCTTCCAGTGATGGTATAATTTTTTTTTGGTCTACAGCATGCGATAATTACATCTTGGGGTTGAATATCAACTTTAAATTGGAACCAATATTGATCCTACCTGAACTAGATGAGGAGGAAATGATGTATTGTGATTGTTATCGAAATAGAAATGGTGTGGTTTTGATGTAGGGACATCAATTTGTGTTGTAGCGGTCATGTTTGTTGATTCCACATGAATTGAACTACATAATTCATGACCTCAAGATAGCAGCAGATGATTATGATTAGAAATTTTGGTGATATTATATGTGGGGAGAAATTTTATATGATTATATGGATCACAATATCTAGATTTATATTGTTTTAATGTGAGATTTGAATATATGATAGTGGATTTGGGTTGATTATAAGTAGTCATTTTTTTATCTACCATATATGAATGAGAAGAGAAATAGTGGGGACAAAACATGAATAAGGAAAAATCAGACTAATGATGTTTAATAGTCCAGTGTTTAGTGGAATATGATGACATTTCTAACTGAGATACATGTTTTGGTTCAAGTGATTAATGAGAAGATGACTCGCATATCACTACCAGTAGAGTCATCTAATTAGAGGCCGATTAGGGATATACAGTATGAGAATTCCAAATGTCATTACTTAAGGTAATTCCGTGAAAGTTGGTTGTCACCATACGATTGGAGTATAGATTTGGAAGATATTATCTATTTCAGAATATGGGTTGTTATTTCTATGAGTTTGTATAATAATTGATGCAGAAATTTCCAGACTCAGAGTGGGTAGTGGGTCCGTCTGTGACCAAAATGCACCATGACCTATAATTAATTTTTTGGTGGCCATGAATGAAATAGGACATATTCAAGCTCGTGATATGAATATACATCAAAACAAGGTTAAGTCCAATCATCAACTACATTGCAGTTTACTACAACCATTTCCCATTATTTAATGGAATTGGGAAGACGTTAACATGGAGTTTATGGTGGGTCTACCAATTATTTCTTGTAAGAATTATGAAATTTCAATGACTGCAAACCATTTTAAAAATGCATCACATTTTTTAATTGTATGGGTGAATTTATCAGTGTAATAGTTTATTAAATATTATATCATAGAAACAATTCGTTGGTACTGGGTCCCACTTTCTATAATTTCAAAATTTGACTCACTATTAACTTCGAAATTCGGGTAATTATTGCATAAGTCACACAGTACACATGTTTTACTGAGTACTTTTTCTACCCATAGATAGATGGTTAATCGTAACATACTATTCCTGTGATTTAGGATATTCTTTTAGCATCATTACAATAATCTAGTAAATCTTGTTTGAAGAACATGTTGTTGGTTGATTTATCCTATTGTAGTTATTAGGATATGATAAATATGGACCAACATTATGACCTTTATGGTAGTCCACGAAGATAACCCCTATGATGGTAAAAGGAACACGAGTCAGAACTGTTGGTAGTAGGATTCATGCATGAGACATCAGAGCTGGTTCAGTTGATTTAGAAGAATACTGCTACATCTTAGTGTAGACTGAAGTCATATGCTGATATAAATTAATTAACCCAAGTGTTTCTAGAGGGTCATAATTTGTTCCATCAGGTGTATCATATATTGGTTAACTACAGGATAATATGTTAAAGAATGTTGGCTCCCTAGTAAGTTGGGCCATTTCTGTTTTGGGATAGATTAAGGTTGAAAAAGTAGCGATTGGTTCTCGCACATAGGTACAATGATATTCAGGATGTTAACCATTTGTTACAAATTCAAAGGTTTCAATCCAAACACTTATCATGTTGATAATGTGAATAATGTTGATCTTGAGATAGATGCATCCTTTTCGGACCATCATATAATGTTTTTGGATCATATTGATAACTTTTAATGGGGAAAGATAGTGTTGATAATTCATATATTGTGGAAACATATACTTGTGAAGGAGGAGAAAAGGTAATGGTAAATAATAATGTAGGATTTGTGGATGATCCTTTTGGACTCTGAATTGTCGATATTTTTTAGTGTAAATATTGTGGATGTGTTGTTAAATGGATGGGTGATTATAAAATCTTTAATTTTTCTATAATTTTCTCATGTTTCCTTTCTAGTAAACTGTTCCATTGTAAGTAGTACTTTTATTTGTGTAATTTCATATGTAGTGTTTGGATGAAAATTGAGATTATTTTCTGGAAGATGTAATGTGTATTGTTATCACACAATTTTCCCAAACCATGTTCCCTAACCCAAAAAACCTTGTGAACCCAAAAAAGGGTGAATCACATTTTTGGAACATGGCTCGTCAAACCATTAACCCTATTAGGTGAAACCATGCACCCCCTAAAAGAGAAGTGTTGGTATGGTGAATGATTTAGAAGACCCTATGACCATTCCTATAAAATAATGGATGGATTAATAATTAACCGAATAATATTTTTTAAATAATAAAATAAAACCCAAATAAACAAGGAATTGACATCATATTTGACTTGAACTACTCATCTAATTTTTTAAGGCCCTTAAAAAAATTCTTAGGTCTCCCAACCTCCATTCTACTTAATTTGATTTGTAGATTGAAGAGATGAACCACTCCCAATAAGTGAATCATATCCCGATTGGTTTCCTATATTGATCTTGTTATTATTCCTTTTTATGAAAGGATGTTTTACCCTATTGAATTTAAATATAAATATATATTTAATGGATATTGTTTCATTTTATCGTGGATCAAATATTTGAATCAAGATCATGGACTTTGATGTGCATAGGTGTTTTTACCTAAATTGGCGATATCAATTAATTATTTTTCATTACAATTTTTGAGGTAGGTGGTGTATTATTCAAATACAAAAATACTGACTTCAATTACCTGTTTATAATTATTGAACAACAATTGTATTTTTATAACATTATTTTTCTATATAAAACTAATTAATTTTCTATGATAATTACTTCTGGGATTGTAAAATTGGGATATCGATTTTATTGAATTGGAATAATTAATTATTGAATTAATATGGGGGTATTAATATAGTTAAATTAGATTATTTAATTTTTTAATTAATTAATGGAACTGAGATGATTATTGAATTTTGGAATTATTTAATGGACTTAAGGGGATTAATTAATATATGAATTAATAAGTACAATTATAGCGATCAAATAATTATTTGATTAATTAATTGAATTATTATTATTTCTTAACGATTTAATTATTTAATGGAATTTATTTGATTAATTAAATTTTTTCATTAATTAGTGGGATAATTGTGATTACTTAATTATTTAATTTATTAATGGAATTATGTGAATATATAATTGTTACATTGGATTAAATAATTTGTGAATTAATTAATGGGTCATTATTGAATATGTGATATTGTGATATGGGATATATGTGAAAATCATTTGTGGTACATGGTGTATAACATCAAAATCCCATTGTGATAATTTTGATGATTAATGATAACAATTTTATTCTAATATGAATTAATATGATCAGTGACAACAATGGTTTTAAAATATTAATTGAGATGATGAATAATAAAAATAAATATATATATGAAATGTGGCAATGAATGGAAATAACAGAATTCAACTATGAATTGAGATGATGAATAGTAACAGTGGAATTTAAATATTAATTGAGACTATGAATGGAAATAATTTCCATCAAATGTGAATTATAGTGGTGTATGGTAATAATTGAATTCATATGTGAATTGAGAAAATTACTGGTAACTTCAGTGTTTAGATATATGATTTCACTTGGGGATAGTGGTGAGGTGTCCATGAGAAGTTGAGAGTTATGTGGTTAGATAATGAGTAACTGAATTAATGTAAACTCTTTACATTATTTCTTTTATTTATTATATATTCAACTTAATATTTTTTTTATTGTATATTTTTTTTTACAATTGGTGGCCTATTGACTTATATTCACACCATTATCAGGATGCATGATTAGTACATAAATATATTTCATGGTTAAATGAATTGTTAAGGGAAAATTCTTGTGACAGAAGGTTTATTCGGGATGGAGCATTGATAGGGGAACCATACATAGATTTGGGACCCTCATGGGAGTTTTCAGTTTCATAAGGTTTATGTGATTTTTATACTAATATTGGACATGGATTGGCATGACTTATCTAATGTTTATTATTTTATATTGTATTTCCTATTTTGGACATCATTTTATTATGGTTGTGTTCCATTTATTCTAATATAATTTCTTAATTTTTATTTATTTCTATTATTGGTGAAAATTTATACAGAGGGTATAGTATCCCCATTATCAATATTAGACCATTGTAGCTAGTCCATAGCCTCTGGAATATTGGGAGGAATGCATGTGGCCATCTAGCTGACCGACTTGGGGAAATAATTTGTGACACCTAGGTCGGGATGTTACATATATAATTCATAATAAAGGGTAAACTCATTACGTAAAAAAAGTATTCTCATTAAAACCCAATTTACTAAAACTTTTCTTGATTTATAAATTCTTAATTTCATATAAGGGACCATTTTCAGTTAAATTTCACAATAAGGGTAAAACATTTCAATTTGAACAACATACCGAAGACCCATTTCATCATGGATTCCAAAAATGAGGCACGCCTCAAAATAATTAATAAATAATAGAATGATTCATGCATACTCAAATATTTCACCATTCCCTGCTATGATTCAAATATCAATAAAAAGAAACAATAATCACATCCCACAACAAATAAATCACTTGAGGTGAAATAGAATAAATTGTAACAACATGTATCAATAACAACCATGCCACCCCGGGTACTTGGATATTACACACGTACATGGGGAATCTAATACCTTGATCGAGCACTTAACCAAGGCCGGAATATTCCTAATATCTTTTATACCTTTTGAAAATAGTTATAAAAAAACGAATTCTTCCCTAATACCACTTTGTAAAATCCAAACTCGGGTGCAACACATCAAATCCTAGGGCTAGTAGGTAACATGAAATCAAGTGGACCTCCCCATATGCTAGTGGCTATCAATTAACAGTAATGGTAAATATTGATCATGGGAGACTATACCATATATCATAGTAGCACAATAGTGGAAATAAATAAGAATGTACCAAATGATATAATCAATATGAAAACCAATTTAGTATTACATGATAACCAAAATTGAAGATTCAATATCCAAATTTTTATAGTAGGTATGTCATGCTGAATACCTATCATGTGTAAATATGATAAAAATAAATACATTGAAAACTCCCAAGTGGGTCCCAAATAATGACTAGTTTCCCCATCCATTCTCCATCTTAAATCAGCTATCTAACATAGGGAACCTTCCCAAAATGTGTACTGTAACAATGATATCTATTCTGGTATCGATCAGGAATCCCAATTGGGTTGTTAGTAAAAATCAATAGGCTACCAACAATTGAGTATAAAACAATATCCCATCATAATAGTAAATTAAATTTTATAAATAATTAATAATAGAAATAATGTATATGGTTTACATTTATTCAATTAATTTTTCTATTTTACCAAATAACTCTTAATTTCGATAGGATACTAGAACTAAAAAATAATTTCTTTGTCTCATTTGGGAGTTTGAACCCCATCACATATTCAATTAATAATTTTTTATAAAATATGGGATATAATTATCAATTTTTTGTTAATAAAAAGACCAATTGGGACTATATTCCAATTCGAATCTCTTGTTTATAGGATGTAATGTCCAGCACCCTATGGGTATCCAGAGTGTCATTCCATGACCCAAACCTTATGAGTTTTTCGATAATTAGTACCTCTAGGATAAATATATTAAAAAATACTTCATTTTTTTTCAATATCATTGTGGTTAAGACCCCCATGGGTATTTGGAGCATCCGACTGTTTCCCACACCCATTTCCCAATCAACACATATGTAACATATAATCACATCACACAATGTCAGTCTAAATTTACATTCTAATGAAATAATTCATTAAAAATATTAAAAAATTGTAATGATTAATTTAATAAATCAAAAATATCAAAAAATCAAAAATAAGAATCTCAATATACAAAAAATTAATTCAAGAAATTATTATTCCAATTTAACAATTACAATGTCCAAATAATTAATTATGTAATTTTATTATCCATTTAATCAGTTCAATAAATAATTTTTAATGTTAAACAAAATCAATTTAATAAAAATTATTTCAAAATTTAAATATTCCAATTAAAATAATCCAAATATACCATAAATTCCCCATTCATACAATTCAATAATTAATTCAACAATAAAATAATATAAATACATGTTTTTATAAAATTAATTAATTTTTTACTTTTTTGACTTCATGATTAATTTCCAAATTTTCTAATTGAATTCCTTTAATGTATAAATATAATTTTAAATAAGTCAATGAGACATTGAAATTAGAGCAGATATATCAAATTATTGGGAGGTGATTTCATAATGGAAATCCCCATTTTGAAATAGAACAAATGAAATCACGATGAAGAAAAAAACGTAGATATGAATCCTATGTACAATATTAAACAAATAAAGATCTAACAACCCTAGATCTAGATGTAGGAAAAACACCATATAAACATACTTCTTTTATCAAGGTAGAAATTGCAAGAGAGATATAGAGATATAGAGATATAGAGATCTAAATTAGAAAAACCACATATCTGGGGCTGTGCTAATTTTCAATCCGAAATTTTAATAACAAATAATAGAGGTCAGAATGGATTGGAATATATGTGGGAGCCTCAAAAAATGAGTGAAATCATTTATTTACTAAATATGGTCATCGTTAGGAGAATAGTTTTGGTATAGGAAGTATAAATTTAATTTTTGGGTTACTTAGAAATGTACGCACGGTTTCCTTAGTAGGGGCACGAGATTTTCCAATCAATGTCCCATAATATTGTGACACTATTTGGGGGAATCATAGTTTCTCCCGATAGGGAACACGATTAGAAAAATTGGGTCCCAACCTTGAAAATCACAGTATCTATAGGAATATCATGTTTTGATATTGGCGTATTGTTTGGTCAAAAAATACACCAACCATTCAATTACCCTTTTCCCAATAATAGCATCCAATTTTTCACAATGAACACCCATAATAAAACTGAAACATAAAATACACGACAATTTGGATAAAGTATACCTCTAAATTAGCTCAAGAGATCTATATAAAATGACATGATATTATTAAAAATAATCATGATCAATAATTATTCAAATATATCATAGATATATAGTTTCATTAATATATTTTCAAAAAATTGTTTTCTCATCATAGGATTAGAGTAAATAATTAATATTTATCTAAAAATGTAGTATTTATAAAAATGTATTAAATTGTTAATAATGGATATTCATATCGATATAATTTCAATAATGTTAAGGAGATATTTTACAATTCCAATATTTTAAATCATTTCAATGTTTCACTTATTAATTTTTAATATATACACATCTATAATGAAGGGGGATAAAGGTAATGTAACAAATTATCAAATAGAGAGAAAATATAAATTGAGATATTATTATTGGATCACCATTGATTCAAAAAATTCTCCAATACAGAAAGGTGAACTAAATTATTATATTAAAAAGTGTAAATATTGATATATGGTTAAAATATCTTACAAATTATTTGGCCTTTGTATTATACAGTGAAATAGTGATATAAATCATACAAATATAATGTGTTTTTTGAAATTGTAAAGGGAATGTTGAATTTTTTTTTTCTGTTTTTGGTTATTTAAGAGAATACATGTTAATTTGAAGGTTTTCAATGTAATTATTGAAGAGGATTTATGATATTAAATTTCCTAAAAATACATATCTAGGGGTTAATAAGACTATAAATTGTAATGATGATAATGTGTATACATGTAATGTTGGATATTATATAGACATACATGTATAATGTATTATGATTTTATTAATGTAATTGATATGATAAATAGATAATAATGGTCCATCCATGGAATACATTATTTTCTATGGATGATAGAGATTGTTATATATAATAATAATTCAATTCTTTGGGAAATGATAAATTAATTGAAGAAAATTGTATAATTTTTCATCAAATAAGATGTGAATATGGAAGGAGATTCAAATAATATATTATTATATGAGGATAGTATTGGTATAATTATATATATTGGGTAATCTCATAATAGCCCCATGGAGGAGAAGAACTCATTATATGAGATTACATTAGATAAAACAATGATTATTTATATTATGTTGGATATCACTAACAAACACCATGACTATAATAGAATATTGGTATTTACCAATAAAAGGTTTTGGATATAGATTCCATATATGATACATATTTTTTAATAACACAAAATAATTAAAATAAATATAATTTGTAGTTTTGTTCAACTTGTAATTTTGGGAATTTTCTGTTTAATTGAAATAGATCATGTTATAACTAATCATTATTTTTTAGATGAAGTAATGTGAGAATTCTGAATGTGTATAAGGATTGAGCATTCTGATTGTGTTTATTAAAATACATCATTTTGAGTATTATGTTGTATTATGGGTTCTTGAAAATAATTTATAATATGTAGTTTATTGATAAAAAATAATGTAGTTTAACTCAATGTTAAATAACATCATAGAGTAAGTTCATTAAATTATTCTATGACTTTTTAAGAGTATATCTGTATTAAAATAAATGATGATCTACAATGAAATATGGATTGAAAAAAAAATTAATTCATTAATCTATTTAAAAAATATACCGTAATATATTTTGGTTGGGAAAATATGATTTCATTAAGTATTAAAGAATGTGGATAATAAGAATTTGATTTTTTATATCATGGATGTATTTTGTTTCAAACATATTCCTCTATTTATTTAATTTAATTATGGTGATTAAACATAATCATTTTTTTATTATTTTTTGCTTAAAAAGTATTTATTATTTCTAGTAAACATTATGATGCCAATTGTTGAATTATCATATAGAAAAATTTCATTTTAAAAAAACTAATTCAAAATAAACACATATTTTTCATTCAAATGAATAAAATATAGAATACATAATTTTTCAAATTAATTTTGACTAGTTGGATTTCATTTTTAAATTTATTATGTAAAAATTTCCTTCTTAATAATTTTATACATTTTACAAAATAGTTTCTTTTTGAGAATCTTGAAAAATACCAATTTTAAAAATACATTCACATTTATGACAATATTATATATGAATAAAATATTTTTTATGAAACATTTATTATAAAAAAAATTATTTATGAAGAATTAAATTTCAAATTATAATATATTTCAACCATAGAAATATATGAGTAATATTTGGGAAATATAAATAATTTTTATGTTGAAGATTACAAGTATTTTTATTTCTACTATCATTATAATTTTTTTAAGGGATTTAATATTTTATGAATATGTTTTAACGGAATAAATTTATCTATTTAAATAAAATAATAAAATTAATTAAATATAAATTAAAATTATACTTGATGTTAGAGTAAAATAATTTTTATGAATAATATAATCTTAATTCAAACACAAATTTTTGTGTTTTACAAATACAAAGTAAAATTAATTTATTATCTATATATAAACATAATCAAGTATAATGGGTACCATATTTTTAATTATTATAATGAATTATGGGAATTAAGGAAAACATATTTTTTCCATATTTTGAATAGTAACCATGTCAAATTTTATCCCTATTACTAAGGGTAAACCGTGTCTAAAGTGTTAAAATAAATGTATATGGAAAAATAATAACATAATAAAAATTTAAACATCATTTAGTTATTGAATTTAGACCAAATAATTTTCATATTCAAATCAATTACTTGTGGGAGCCACTCGACTTGTCTATTCAAGATATTATAAAACAATATTATAGGGGTTTACGTGTTTTATAAACACCACAATTATATAAAGGAATCACTTATCTATTCCTACAAACATGACATGATCCATATATATCATCAAATACCTTCCACAATGCTTCTTGAACCTATCTCACCCCATCTAAGTGTTCCTTATCAAACTAATAACCAACAATATGAGTGATCAAAGTGTAAGCCAATAAAGGTTATAAAATGAAGAGGTATTTTTTCTATAGGTTTTAGAAGTTGCATTCTTCTTATACCCATAGGAAATAATACTTAAACATCCCAACATAATTAAATCTGTATTTTCACTATATTGTGATGTTTTTATATAAATATTTCATCTACTTTATATCTATTTTCCATTATATAGAAAAAAACAATTTTTGTGTGTTGATACGACCCACCATCTCATGGAAGAAGTGTAATTTGGTTTCCATCACCATATTACTCTTATGGATACAAATACTTTTATAATAAATATATATGATTTTTATGAATAAATATGGTTCATGGAATATATGATATCAATTTATTTCATTCCCTTATATTCATTGAAGACTGATAACATCATTTTTAAATATTCATGGACTACCATCTCCATGATATGGTGTGGTTATTTATTACAACCATGCATGGATGATAATATTATTTTATATAAATATAATATTCAAATTATAAAAAACATTAAGACGATGGAAAAATATCATGATAACATTAACAATGGTCGATAAAAATAATTAATTCTATATAAAATAATCTAACAAACATATATTTCCAATTTCAAGTAGAAAGATTTAATAAATGGATACGAAATATTAAAAAAGGAAAATAATTTTTTTTCTTCAGAAAAATTCCCATACACATATATTTTATAAATTTCAATTTATTATTCCTAAGGATATAATTTCTTATCCATAAGAAATTCAATGGTAATGGTTTTTCAATATGTTCATTTTTCATTAGGATTATTAGTTTTTAAATTTTTTTATATAATTATAAGATCTTAATATTTTAAAATCCATTTATAAATTCATCAACTCTAGTTATATATTTATTTGATATGTTTTCTATTTATTTTCCTCTTGGGTAAAAATTAGGAATGTGAAATTTTTTCTTAAGATATCATCAAATTATTGCAACATTCATTGAAAAAAAAATTTCTAATGTCTTTGTTCCTATGAATATATTATAAATGATTTTTTATAAATTATTATATAAATTATTTTTCTAGTGTTATTATTATTTTATTTTCATTGTTTTCAGTAAAATATTTTAATTGTTTTCCAAATTAGTTTACATTGGAGTTTTATCTAATGTTGGAAAGGAACCATTATTATAACGTTCAATAATTGAATTTATTTTTCCACCATTATTTTATTTAATAATATTTAATATAATATTTCCAAGGATATTTTAAAATAAAGGTCATATTCATGAAAATGTTCATTCTTTTTCAAATGTAAACTTATTTTTCAGATGCTTTCAAAGTGAAATTATAATGTTATTTTAACAATATTTTAATCTATTTAAAAATATATTGTATATTATTATATGTTATTGTGGATATAATCTAATGACTCCATCCACATAATTAAAGTAATTGGCTTGTGATCATATTTATCAAAAAACTGACAATATAAAAGAATTACATTTTTAATCATTGTTTTCTAATATGAATGGTTTGGATTGTTATGTATTTAACTTTTATTTATTTCATTCATATATGTTGTATATTAGACTTGTTATTTGAAGGGTGTTTCCTATAATATCGCCTTGATGTATTGGTGTGTCTCATGAGATATTCTAAAATTGTTATTTGGGATATACAAAAAAATATTCGTGTATTTTGTCATTGAATGAAGAATTGACGATAAAGGTGTGATGTATAACGTTATGCACTATATAATTATGAATATTTATATCTTAACCCTTCTGGTTTTTTATTTTTTCTATGATCCATGGTTTTGTTACCTTATTAATTATTTAATTCGTATATCATAATTGGTTATACTTTATCACGACCATATTATTCATGCATTATTTTATTAATAATAGCTTCTATTGTATACTTTCCCTTACTAATAATCTATGTTGGCCAATTTATTATGTCTTACATTCTCCATGATATATAAAAGGATAATATAGATGATTTTTGGGATATAATAAAATAAATAAAAACCCATCAACTATAATATTCTGTTTTTTATCATAAAATAAAATTTATTTAGGGAATCATTCCTCTATCCAGTCACCCAAAAGTTATAAATTATTCGTTCAGTTAGATTGTGATCTTATTTAATATGTTTTCAAATAGTAATATAATCAAAAACTCTAGTATACATGATTCTAGGTGTTCCCTTTGTTATCAATAGAGTTTTATTATCATATATTGAACATGATTCGTGAATATAATGATTAGAGATCATACCCTTTTGACATACATGAGTTACACATCTAATTAAAGGATAATAATGTGTTTTTTTGTGACACATAGAATGTGTGGATTCCTAGAAATGAAATTCATATCCAGAGATAATAAAAATTATGTATTCATGAAATAGATGTAGATAAGGATTAAAAATTTAAAAGGCGGCATGTTTTTCAACATGATCATCACTCGGAGAATATTGAGTGGGACTGGGACAACACACTAAGCAAGAAACACCAAATAGATATTTATTTGGATGGTTTTATCATTATCAATGAACAATTTTTTATTATATTTGAATTTTTTAGTTAAAATAAAAATAATGAAAAAAATATATTGATTCAGCCATCAGTTATGTTTAAAATGTTGAAGAACACTATTTTTTTACATCATACATTTAATAATACACTATGATTTAAAAATTATTAATGTTGCATTCTCAATTATTATATTCCATTTTTAGATGTGGAACCTTGGGGAAGGAATAAAAACAATATCAATTCACATTGTTAATGTGGGAAACACGTTCCATGAAAAGGAAATAACGCTTCAGATTGAGATAAAGTAATTATGAGTATATTAGGAATCCTAGATCATATAGGTAATTACAATTCCAATTTGGAGTATCCAATCATTACCAAACATGGTTAAATAATGTTTGAAAATTTTCATATAAAAAACCTAGATCATTAAATAGGACTAATAATCCATTAATATTATTTCAATGGATTATATACTTAGACATTAAATTTCATACTCTAGGATGAAGTGGACGAGATAATTTATCCTGGATTTTTATCATCTTAAAAAATAATTTGAACAAAGATGGTTTCAAATCAATAACACTATGGTGAATATTGAAATAAATAATATAAAGGTGAGGAATTATTATGTGTTATTCTCAGGATAATTATTTTAAAAGAGGAATGAGATGATACAGATAAAAATGAGATAATATATTGAAAATAGAAGGATAAAATGTCACATAACTTAAAATAGAAATTATTTTTAAATTAAACTATTAGTTGGATATGTATGCAATCCAAGAAGTATGATTGATCGTTTCTTGGATGGAATATGGGCTATTAATTGATGAATATTACAATATAATATATTTTTACTACACTAGGTTATTTTATCATGTTATATAATGAATGTGAAAGAATTATCCATGTATTGAATCTTCAATATTAAATAATAAATGAATCATGTATATCAACACTCTATATATTTAATATGAAAATTATAATACAAAAAGGGTTAAATTTATAAATAGTAATTATTGATGATAGAATCACCACGGAAAAAAATTTGGTGTGAATTAGACTTTTCATCATTTGTGTAAACATTGTGTTACGATCATTACTTATATGGATTGAATAAAATATCAAATATCAAATTATTTAATAATAAGGAGATGTGGAAATATTTAGTAAAATTATATATGCATTAAGAGAATAATACTCCTAGAATTTTTGGGGATCAAGGAAAATATTATTTAATTACTATAGAAAATTTAGATGTTTCTAATGAAGTAGTAGTATGTAATTTTATAATAATCTCAAATATAGGAAATGGTTTCCATGATTCTAAATAATCAAATTATTTAATACCCTATATTTATTTCCGGATAAATATATATTCCCCAATAAACATATGATGGGAGAATTAAATCAATAGTACTATGAGTGTTATTATTATAAGAATGATAATCTTATCAATCAACATTATGATACAATGGAATGTGTTCCATCAAAATTTGTTTATTATACTAATATTTTGCATGCATATAATCCTTATCAAAGATTTTATATAAAATTAAAACGTCAAAATTAATTTTCAATAGATGTATATTACAATTAATGATGGACAAGTTAAACACCACAGTTTTGAGGGGGTAATAAATCATCTGAATCATGTATAGATTCTCCTATAGTAGAAATTCATCATATTATTCATATATCAAATGAGTAGGCAAAACCATTGAATAGAAATGTTAAATTATAAAAGATGTAATAAATATTGTGATTGAATAAAAATTATGTGTCCCTTCATAAAATACCTATAAAACAACATATGAATCAATTTGGTGTTATCATTGATCTCATCCTTGATGTGAAACAATATCTATGACTCGAAATTAGAGGAAAAAATTGTAATTCATTGAATGGATAAAATAGTTAAAAGAGTGGTTAGATAAGTAATTTTTCTCCCTAGAGCTTCCTCATGGATTTGCCTAATTATTTTTATTAATAATAAATATAGATCTATGAGGTTATTCATCAATTACAGGGATATAAATTTTATTAAAATATTCAAAAAACTTCATTATCATGAATTGATTTATTATTTTATCATATTCATGGATCTCAATAATTTTCAAATTGATATTTATTTGGGTAATTTTCAACTGTGATGAAACATGGATTTTATTCTACTGAATACATTGCATAAAATATATGTACTCTATGAATTTATAGTAATTCCCATTCAATGGGATAATTACCCATCTCTTTTTATAGATTTTATGAACAATTTATTAAAACCCTATTTATAATATTTTTTTAGGTACAATTATTGATAGCATGATATATTATAAAATTAATTATAAGTATAAGATTCATTTGAAAATAATTCATAATATTATTATAAATAGGGGTTATAAGGGAAAATTTTCAATTTCCAATTATATATTTAAGATGTTTCTTTTAATGGCACTGTTGCCTCTAGTTATATAATATTATATGATCAATCATATAATAATTTAGAAATTGAATGTATCAGAACAAATATTGTAACCATGTTGAATAATTACCTTGGATAAGCATGTTACCTGAAAATATTTGATCAATTTTTTTGATTAATTATCCCATTAATGAATTTAATTGTGTTATGGAAATGACTATACGGTAAAAATAATTTTAATTAAATTTTAATTAATTAATGAGGATAATTTTTAATGCACTATTATCGACATTACCATCATCAAGGATAAATATTTTCTATACAGTAATGCATCAAATAATGGAAATATATATTTCATTAGGTATATTGATAGAGTTTCATCATTTGTATTAATATGTTTAATGATCAATTAATGATTTTTTCCAACCCATGTTTTTTTTCAATATCCACAAATATTTAAATCTTGATTTTTTGTCATTACCCTTATAGTGAATGATCTTAAATATATATGAATAAAAAATGTGTCAAAATACTATTCTCACAAATATTTAACAACATATGAAAAATTGATGGTTAACACTACTGAAGGAATACCATTTAGTGATTGTATTACACCTAATAAAGGTAAATATCATGGAATATATTGTGAGTAGGAAATATCATTGTGTTTTGTAATGAAAATATGTTTAAAAAGTTATAATATTCATTTATTTTGTGTTGTTTGATATGGAAATCATTTAGGAAGGGGAAACATCACAACTATTCCAAATGATTAAAAACATTTCTTATTGGATAAAATATTATGTTATATCGAAGAGGATAAGATTATTTATAAGAAAATAATACCCATAAATGATAGTATGTTGGTAGACATAATCTATTAATATGGTATATTTTCATTTGGAAAGTGAATATGTATTCAATCATCATATGATAAAAATATAATTGTTATATGACTCCAATATCATATATTTATGAATACTTTATTTTTTTTAAATATATATTAGGATTAAAAAAACCATTTGGGTGGGGGGAATATTAAATGAGAATTCATAGAACATGTATCTAGATGAATTGTTTTCCAATAGATAAAGGAAGTGGGACATTAACCTAGTAGACTCTTGAAACCTATATATATATATATTAATATATGGAAAAGTGATCACAATATAATTATATTTTACACTAAATTGATAAAAATTATAGAATCACCTATTTCATAAGGGTTAGTGTTTATATCTTTACCATGTTTAAACACTTCCCCAATATAATGGAATATCTACCAGTTTACCACCATGTGTGAGTCTATATTAATTATGTATTAAGTCCTCATGGTTGTTATATTTTTATTTTTTATAATCGTGATATATAGATTATAGTAAAATTCTATAAGGGGATTCCAAATAATATTGACTTGTAATAAAAATACTATATAACCAACAAAATTGATACCCAAACTATATCTCTAAAAAATACAAAGATGTTCCTAATAAACATGGGAAACGGATTAATACCTAGTTATAAAAAAAGTAATAGTGAATGAATATTATGATCTTAAAACAAGTCGCATAACATGTAGACACACACACACACACACACACAATATAACAGAAAATCATTATATAATAGAAAGAAATATATTTCATAATCCCGTGAGTCACAAGGTAATAAAATATGACATAACAGAATCTTGAAATAAGGCCTATTTATGAGTTTAACAAGAAAAAAAGATAAAAAATAATAAGAAAACACTTCACCGTGTGATCTAGGATAAATGTAACAACATTTCAATTCTAGATACCTGTACCCAACTGATATAAACCACATAGTTCCATTGCGGTTAATTTCCATTCCCTACGTAAAATGAAAATATTTGGTCTATACAACATTGTAGGTGTGTAAATTATATGGGATTAGTTGAATAATTATGATTGTAACAACCCAAAAATTATTGAAATTGTTTTCTCAATGGAATTAATTTTCATTGATGTCTTCAATTGTACGAATGAAAACATTACATTCACAAGACACAGACATGGATTACACTACATACAACACTACCATGTTATATGTTACACAGAACATTGAGTTTCAATGAAACGTTATTTTATTGTTAAAATTATATAAACAAGATTTCAATAACCGAGATAAAAAATTTTGGAATATGAGTAGTTATAAATAAATTTAATTTATTGGGTATAATGGTCAAATAATTATTTTATGAAAAAATAATATTTTATAATGAATTTATATGTTTAAAAATATGAATTTATTAAATGAAATTATTTTATTTTCCTTCTATGAAAACCCATAAAAATAATTATATATATTTTTAGAAATTGTAATTTGAATTATAAGAATCATTTTTGAATTCATAATATTAATTTCTTCTTAGTGACACGTTTTGGGGGTTTTTTTGTAGAAACATCTATTTTTTAGAACATTGAAATATAATGTATTTTAGTAAAAAAGTGCCTTTTCATTTAAATTTTTAATTAAAGAATTTATATTTTAATTTAGTATATAATATAAAAATAGATAAATAATACATATATTAACCATTTTCTCGTAATTAAAATCATTTTAATATATTAATTGATTACAAAAACATATTGACCATTTGAAAGGTTTCACATTAAAATGTTGCTTCCTCACCACATATATGGGTATAACTTTAAAATTATTTTCCCACATTCGTGATTTGAATTTTCAAAAAAGGGAATAAAATGTCCAAATAAGTATGATATGTTTATTATAATAATAACTATATACTTTTTGAGCACAAAGTGTAGAGAAAGTGATTAAATGTAATCATAGTGATTATAGAATGATTACACATAATTAGGTACTAAAGAATAATGTTAAGGTCTAAAATGAAATTGAAAATTTCCCAAAATCCTCTTACTACAAATAAATTGACTATAAAATTAATTTTTGGAATTTTATTTTATTATTGGTAATTTATTTAATGGAAGTGACCTATATAAATGTTTATGTATGGATGATGATTGAAAATGTATTTTCTTTACCTTTAATAGTTATTAAATTCTGTGATATAAAAGAACATCAATTTCATGGTTATAAATATCCTTTTGAGTGATATATAGGCTATTATTATAAATATAAATAATATAATATCTTTATAGATGGTTTATTTACATAAAATATAAAAAAAATGCTAATGTACTTATTATTATTTAATAATTAAATGAAGTAAATGATATGATAAATGTTAATACTAAATAGAATGTATTAAATTAATGAAATTAATTTTATTTAGATTAATATTTTATTTTACACATCTCTAAACTTAATATATATAAATAAAAATAATATTTTTATATATTAAAAATTAACTAAAATAAACAATTTCCATATTAAGATTATTGTTATTTTAAAATAAATGATTTTATATTAAATAATTTTAAATAAATAAATATAATACATTCTACCATGTGATTTTAGGTGTCAATTTTTTTAAATAACTTCAATCAGTGGTCTAATTTATAATTTATAAATAAAACATTTACCAATATATTTTAAAAATAGTGTTAGTACGGTCCAGGTTTAAGCAGTGTTTTGTGTGTCACTTGCACTTATTTAAAAAAATTATTTTCTAAAACATGTGATAATTTTTTAAATTAAGTGCCATCTATAAATTATAGTGGATTTATAATAAATAATAATACTCACTTTATTTTAGTCTTAACGGTTAAATTTGATATCATAGAGAACAATATGCTTTAATAAAAACCAAAATAATAAAATGGATGAATCCTTGAATTTGTGGAACCAAATTATTAAAATGAATATATTTTGTTGTGGGGTAGATTTTTTCGATCCTATTTTAAAATTATTCTACTATTCTTCCTTTTTGGAGGAACACTAGTTAATTTTGAACTCCCATTATTGAGTAACGAAAATAATATATATGTTTGATGAACTACCGCCTCATAAAATGATGATAGTTCATTTTTCATTTACCTCCTATCTTGGTGTAAATTATGATGGGTAATCTATTAATATTATATATATATATATATATGTTTCGTATTATTTATTTATCCTTATGTGTTTTTTATTTGTAACAAACCTTTATTCTTTCCATCTTGTGTTAGTATGATAATTTCAAATGGTGATGTACGGACTACCACCCACTGAATGTAATGAGATTTTTTCATAGACTATATATAATATATTTAGGAGGAATTCTGTGAGTTTATATGATATATATGATATAGTAAATCTAAATTTTAAATTAAATATATAAATAAATAAAAATATATTCCTTTAAATTTCTTTCTTTCAATATGAAAATTATACGTAAATAACAGTCATGTGTATGTATTTCTTACCGTCTATATAAATGTTGTCTTCCATTTAATACATCTATATTATATATATTTTTATAATAAAAATATACTGAATATAAATTATATTAATATATTGTTTTACATTAATTAGATAATGATATAATTATATGGAAAAACTGAATTATAAATTATGTCACTTGGGAAGACGAAATCGAATATTACTCGAAGTGAAACCATGACATATGATTGTAATGAACCTAGAAATATAAAGTCATAATAAAATCATATATCGTAATACATATAATAATATTCTTTTATAAACTATTTATTATAAACATAAATTTTTTATACATGAAGCGTGTATGAGTATGAAGAGAGTCATTACACAATGTAAGTGGATCGCATATCACCTTTTTGTTTCTATGACATACATGCTTTATTCACCATTCATTATTTTTTATGGCATCTATACTACCCATAAATTTATTTAATGATTAATATAACAAAATAATGTTTGTTTACCTATTCATTCTATGATATTTCATTCATGGATTTAAGATACAAATGTAACTAAAATAGTAAAATATACTTTTCTTTTAGAATCATGTTTTTTTATTCTATTAAATTTATTTATAAGGTGTATAATGTTCCATTTAAAATGTTTTATCAAAACTAATGATTTTTTAATTAAATTTTAATTTTCCTGTAATTTTAGTTTCTTACATGTAATTTATGACCCCATGTATCCAACTCGTATGAAATTATTGAAACAATATCATTGCTTTCTGAGATTATTAATTATTATACTTAATTGACATAATCATTTGACCCAAATCTCATAAAAAACTATGATTTTAATTATCCTATATTTATTATATAAATATACATGTATTGTTTCAAAATTTCCACTATTCGATAAAAATAGTAATTAATAAAATGTCTTTATGAATATCGGACCATATTTCTCTCTTCGATTGAAAATCTATTTTATATAAAAACCTTGTATTCAAAAAAAAATAAAAAAATATTTTTAAATGGTCATTGATGAAAATTCACAATAAAAAATGATTTTATTAATATTTTATGATTTTAAAAGCTTCTTTAATGTATTTAAAAAATCTGTTTTAAAATAAATTTTTTTCAATGTGTTTTATGTTCTAAAAAAAATTCAAAAAAATAATGGATATTTTCATCATGAAATGTTTATTAATGATCATTAAAAAGAATATCACATGTAATACAAGATAGTTTTGTGTTAGACATGCATATATAGGGAAATAATAAAACATTTTAATTCACATTGTTTTTTTGAATGAATTTTGTTTTGATGGCATGATGATTATGAAACCTATTTCTCTTTCATAGGATACATGCATTTGAAAACTACATATTTTGAAAGGTTGTTATTTTGATTAAATGATTAAAAAAGTAGAATATTATTCCATAGGTTATGATATTACTACATGTTTACGATACCAACTATATTTTAGGGGGTATGATATGATTTTTTTTAAATTTTTCGGCTCATGTTTGTATGATTTAATTATGATATGTGTAGTAGATATATAAACCAAAAATGAATTGGTTAATGATTTAAATATCCTTATATATACCTTGATAAATTGAAAAATTAACACAATTCAATATTATTGGGATATAATGACACATGAACTCGATTTAGTAATATATGGCTGGAATTAGGAGTGGAATCAGTTTAGTAATAAATTTCTATATTGGGGTGTGAACTTAGAATAGTAGTGTAGTTTCTCCATTTATATGGCCTTGGAATAGATTCCTTATCTAATATATAATTAATATTATATTCATTGTTTTTTTCATCAATTCCATTTGTCATTCATATATTACCATTTAATTGAATATGTAATTTATTTTAGTAAGTTTCATATCTTATGAATAGTCATGATTTTTGAAATGATTATTGTTTATGGTATTTTATATTAAGGTTATGATAATAAAATGTTTTGATTAGGATCTCAGACTACTATGATCATTTTTATGCTTACATGTCACTATTTTTTTCTCGTACTCAGCATCTATGATCACCCATTTTAATGTTTCCTTCCCTTGGTTATGATGATATACTTCATGTATGGTATTTCTATGAGGGGTTATAATCATATAGTACCTAGTTGGAAATAATATATCTCCCTCATGTACCAATGCATACATTTCCATTTTTCTTATGGAAATTTTCGAGTTCAATATTTGGGCCCCTATTGGTATAATATTTTAAGTATTCTGTAATAGATATGTAATGTTAATATATGTCAATAATATGTTGTTATAGTTTCTATCAAAGAGAATGATTGGTCAACCTTTGGAAACATGGATGAAAAATCCTTAGTGATGTCCCTATGAGTATTTCAAAGGATATGTCTAGGGATTTCGCATAAAATAAGTTTAAGGATGAGTTAACATTTAAGAAAATGTCATTTAATTTTGGTAAAATAAAGAGTGAGTTTTCTACAATAAATACATCAATGTATGTATACTATAACAATATGTGGGTCTGGAATAGATGTACGTAAGGGGTATCAAGTCGAATTGGATGTCCCAGGCCTGACTCGGGGTAATCTGGTATAGGAAAACGGTTCATGTTTCACTTTTAGTTTAACACTCACTAGGAATAATATATAGATGTTATAAAACTATTTAAAATCTATAATGAAGGATTTTAGTAGAGTATGACAATGAATTGCCAAGGGTAAACCTAATTTTTCATCGATTAAATATGTAAGATCTGTGATTTTGCGACTCTATAAGTATGTTTTCATTAATTTATGGAATCCTAGTATTGTAAACGTTTATCATAATATTATATATTATTTTAGTTAATGAAGATAACTATAAGGATCAGGGTTAACAATGAATGATTCAAAATTTAAAAATTTGTGCATTATAAAAATCAATCTCAAAAGGGGAAAAATCATAATGTGACTCAGAAAGGTCGTATGATTATTGGAAATGCATATAAAGATAATGAGACCACAAATAACATGTGGAAATTATGTTATTTTCTTCAAATATTGTTTAAATTATACAAGAAAACATGTTTTGATTGATATTGAGGAACCCTAACACATGATTCATATTTTATATTTTAGATTGGTTGTATTAATGAATATGTTGATGAATTATATGTATTTTTTTATGAATAATATATGTTGAAATAATTATTTATGTTTGAGAATTCAAAGAATATTTTATTTGAATCATTAAATATATGTTTTTTTCAGTATAAGTTTTATTTATGGATTTAAAATGAAATGTTGAATGGTGATGAAGACATAAAATAGTGATAATTTGAATAAGGTAAGGTAACCATTAATAAATCCTTGCAGATGAGATATTGTTCATTGGATAATGATATTATGGATATGAATAAATAAATTTTCTCTTTTGGATTACCCAAATTTTTTTTTAAAATGTTTTCTATATCATCAATGATAATGTTTACAACATCATATCTTTAATGAATATATCCATTAATAATTGCAATAATTAATAAATCATGTTTTCAAAAAATATTTAAAGTAATTAATTGAATATACGTTGATTGTATTAACATGGTTTTAATGTGAAAAACAAGTTATACTTTGTGTTATATGGGGATTAGTGTTAATATGATTTGATGACATTATTTTTAGTTTATTAAATTCTCATATTTCTAAAGGGTTTTATTGTTAAAAATTAATGGAATTTTGATGGTAAAATTCATATGTTTTCAATAAGATAAACATGTAATCTCTTCGTATGAGGATATATGAATATTAAATATTTTTTTAAAATTACGTTGTTTTGATGTTAAATTATTATATGGAATATCATGGGTCTAATGGTCAGTTAGTACATCAAGAATAAAACATTTACCCCCCCCCCCTTTTAGATAAATAGTTGATGTTGATAAAAAAATAGAAAGGGTGACATGGTCATGAAATCATGAATATATATATTTCCCTAATAATTAATCAACATTAGGAAAAATGATCTCCAAGAAAAAAAAATTTCTTTGTTCCTTCTTTTCCAAAGAATTAGAAGGTCCCTTAGTTTGTTAATAATTTATTTATTTCCAATTGTCAATAGTCTCTTGACCTTGTTATAAATAACTATCTTTTAGAACATGATGGTATGATTTATCTTCAACGTACATGATTTCACTTCAAACCAATGTTATCATATGTCGAAATCTCATAATGAGTTAATTTGGGTAACCATTATGGTTCCAAAAGACACTTTTTATGGGATTTTTTAGTTTTCGATTTTATTATGTGGGACTATAATAATGAAAATATCAGGTATTAAAGCTTTTATATCACATAATCATTTTTGGGGGGAAGTCATTTTATGGGGGGTAGAATGTAAGACCTAGATATTTTGTGAAACAGTTTAATTTCAAATGAATTCATTTTCATTGATATTATGAATTGCACTAGTTTAATCATTACTATCAAATTATATAAACTTGTATTATACTAAATCCAAGACTGTAATGTATTACATTACATGAAACATTGAGTTTCTATGAAACATCATTTTATTGTTAGAATCATACAAATGAAATTATTATAACCTAGCTATTACAGTTTGTATCAAGAGTAGTAATAAGTAATTTTAAAATATTTTTTTAAAATGGTAAAACATATTGATTATTAAATAAATATTTTTAGTAATGACTTTCTATGTTTAAAGAAACTATTTTCTTAAATGAACTACTTCTCATTTCCTTCTTCGATAAAAAATATAATTAATTTATAAATATTTTTTAATATAATTTAATAAAATTAATTTCACTATTTGTAATCAAAATGTAAAAATTATCAAGGGTGAATTAATGCAATTTTTATAAGAAACTTATTTTTTCATTTATAGTGAAAAATGATGTATTTTTGGTTAAAAACCTATTATTCATTTATATATTTTAATGATATTTTATTTTTTAATTTTATTTTTAATGTCACAATATATAAAGTATACATATATTTAAAAAATTAAGGTCATTGGAATAATATTTTTATAGAAATTGGTTGAAAACCTTATTGAACACCTGATCGTTTTTATTTTAAAAATTCATATTCTCACAACGTTAGAGGGATTATAATTAATAATTATTTTCCCACATA
This sequence comes from Viscum album, assembly GCA_963277665.1. Taxonomy (NCBI): domain Eukaryota; kingdom Viridiplantae; phylum Streptophyta; class Magnoliopsida; order Santalales; family Viscaceae; genus Viscum; species Viscum album. The sequence continues at coordinate 1,762,859,835 of OY728121.1, read as the reverse complement.
ATTTATTTTAATTTTAAAAAAAATTCATAGCCTATTATAGTCTGTATGATATATTTAGTCTCATAAGACCAACATAATTTTGGACAAAAAATATTAATGAATGTGATTAAAATTAATCACATCGATTAAGGTAATATTAATCTTAACTATGGACTTAACTTTATTCTTATAAAAAAATGAATGAGAATGATTTCAAAATAGAATAGATTCAAATAATTCAATCATATCCCATCTTGGTTTAAATTTTATGGGTTATTTGGATATTATTAAATAGAAAATCACAGTATTAAAGATTAATTAAGGAAAATAAAAAAGGGAATTTCCTGACCTTTAAAATTTATAAATCATTGATATATGTGAAAAAATAATATTCTCAGCTACACATATCATTTTTTATTATAAATTGGTTATTTTTCACTAAAAAATATTAATATTTAGAGAATATTTAGTTAATTAAAATTCTAATGATACACAATGATGGTCACTATTTAGTTAATAATTAATTAAATTAAATGATATTATAATTATTAAAAATAAAGTGAATTAATGAACTTGATTAGTTAATAAGATTAATATATCATGATAAAAATATATAAACAGAATATGTAATAATTAAAATACAATTTGTATTTTTTAATTCTAAAATGAAAGGGATAAAGTCACAAATTACAATTTTTTTATTTTATAATAAATTATTTTTTGTTAAATTATTTTAAATTAATTAAAATAATATAATATTCTATGTTATTTTAAAAAATAATAAATATGGAATATTGGCGAAATAATTGATCTTTTATAATTATAATATTTTCCCATCGATTTTAAAAACATTGTTAGAATGGTCAATGTTTGTGTCATGTTTTTCATGTAAGTTTTTCTTATTTTAAAAATTAATATACAAAAAACAAGATATATATATTTTTTAAATTAAGTATATTTTAATAATTAAGTGTATTTATATTATATAATATATATCACTTTATTTTAGTCTTATATGTGTTATTACATAGGTTTGAAAACTAGTTGCCTTTATAAAAAAACATAATTAACTTGGGAAATCCTTGATATTAAGGAACCAAATTATTTAAATGAACATATTTTATGTGGTATAGATTTAGTTAGTCCATAAATTCATATTAATTTTTCATTCTACCACATTGGAGGAGCATTAGGTAATGGAGACCTCCCATTATCGAATACCTTTTGTTATTTACAATAGTACCACTCCCGCTCCACTCTAAAAAGTAAAGAACTATACACCTTCCTCACACGTTTCAAACCACATTTCCTCTTTAAAAATCATCCCAAATAGGCCCCAATAATCCATAACATCATAATTTATGCTGAAATTTTGGATTAATGACTTAAAATGAATCTGTTTGGTGAAACCCAAAAAGAGTTACAATGATTATGTTGTAACACCCTCTCTCAAGCTATTTCTTTTAATTTATTTCTACACTACTACACTCTCATAATTAAATTATTCTATAAAAAATAAAGTATCATAAATATAATATGATGTTTTTATTCGAATTTTTGAACCAAAACATACACACACATTCATCTAATGAGTAACATACATCATGTTTACATGTACGATGATCAACCACCTCATTAAATGACGATTGTTCATTTTTTACATTACTACTTCTGATGATGGTAATTATGATGTAAAATATATTAATATATGACATTTATGAAATTTATAATTTACTTATTAATATGTATTGTAATTTTAGAGTTTCACTTTAATCATTGAATCACTTGTTAATAGGATTGTATCTTTTGAGAATTTGTGAACTACATCCCCCTTAAAGAGATGTGATTCATTCGTACACTACATGGAATGTTTTATAGATGGGTTTAGTGAATACATTTGATATATAAAATATAATTAATAATTATTAATAGTGATATATACACTGACATATATATATATATATATTTTAGTTTTTTTATTTCAACACAAAAATTATACAGAAATAGCATTCTTAAGTATGTACGGCTTACTGTCTCCATTAATGGTGTAATCAATTTCATACTACAATATAATATCAATTATTATAATAAATATTTACTGAATATATATTATATTAGTAGCGTGGTGTAAATTCTATAAATCTTGATATAAGTGTAATGAAAAATGTCATAAAAAATTAATATACATGTGATAAAAAAAGTGGATATTTACTAAAATGAAACATGAACATTGGTTTCTTAACAATTGGGTAATACAAGGTCATAATAAAACCATATATGGTTTTATATATAAGAATAATTTAAATTCATAGATTCATAATAAACATAATTTTTTACATAAGATGTTTCAATATGAATGATGAGAGTCAAGACACAAGGTAAGGGGATGTCATCTCATTTTTTTCTGAGATACATGCATTATTCACCTCATATTCAATATTTGTAGTGTGTATAATAACCATGGATTTATTCAATGAAATTTATAATTAAGTATATTTTTATTTTCATATATCCATTTAATGATATTTCCTTCGTGGGGTTTGGGTTTCCAATGATACGAAATCATTAAAACTATTTTTTTTATTGAGACTCAATTTTTATTATGCACCTAAATTCGTTTTTTTAGGTTTTTATACATTAATTTTACTTATTATATTTTGAATATCCAAATTTTCAATAAATTTAAATCATCATGTAATTTCATTTTATTACATGGAGTGTATGATCTCATGTATACAAGTGGTATGATTTTATTGAAACAATATCATCGCATTATAGGATTTTTAATGATTATGACTAATGAATTATATATTATGATCTATCTCTCCAGAACACTAATGAGTTTCTATATACTTAGTTCTTTCAATAAATATCCAATAATTAGTAATAATGTTCCACTATTTTTTATTAATATTAATTAATAAAATGTTTTCTAAAAATTATGACTATATTTTACTCATTGGATAGAAATATTTTTTTTAAATTCCAAAATCATTCTATTTTCAAAAAAAATGTATTCAGAAATATATATTGAAATGATTCATGAAGATCATTTTAATGGAATTTATTTTAAAATTTTATTATGGTCTTCAATTATTTCTCTATATGATTACAAAAATCATTTCCAGAATAATGTTTTTGAAAGGAATTGTGTTTTAAAAAACATTTTTCAATGAAGAAAGGATATTTTCCTCAGGAAGTATTTTTTTAAGATAGATAAAAATTATTTCTCATATATAGTAAATTATATTGGTGATAATAAATCATTTATTGGGAAATTAATTAATTTTTCCATTCATATTATTTCTCTAATTAGATTATGTTTTAATGGAATGATGTTCATACAAACCTTTTATATTTTATGAGTTATATACTTCTGGAACCCACTTGTTTTCATAGGTTATAATTTTGATGAAATTATTCTAAAAACTATATCATTTTAAAATGGTTATGAAGACATTATTTTTTTTACACCATTTTATTTTCATGGGTTATTCATTTATGATATTATTAAGAAACATTTATCATTTTCCACAGGTTAAGGTATGATTTCATGATTATGAAACCCATATCATTTTATGGGTTATGATATGATTATTCTTGATTTTTTTGGAACTTGTATGTATAAGTTCATTATTATATGGGTGGGATATATATGTCCCTCCCATGAATTAGGTACTTATATTTATCTAATGAAATAGACATGAATTTAACACAAAATGAACATGGTCCAATATTAAATGGGTTGTATATGAAATGAAATGAGTTTAGTAATACAATCTGGGAATGAGGAGTGAAAAAATTTTAGTAAAAAAGGATAGAATAGGGTGTGATCCTAATTAAGTAATGGTATATCCATTAATATGTCCTTGGTTGTGATTCATTGACTATAATTGAAATAATATTACATGATTATGTGTTTTAAAAATTCAATGTTTTATTCATTTGTTATGATTTCATGTCGTATATTTTTAATTTCCTTATGATTAATATATTATGTAATGTTTTGATTTATGAAATGATTCATTTTATTATCAATGATATTAAAGGTATGATCTTGAAATTTTTTGGTCATATTCTCATACTCAGACACTTATGTTTATGGTTACAAGTCTCCCTTTCTTACCCTTAAAAATAATATGAGATAACCCCTTATTATGTTTCCTTAGCCAGGTTATGAAGATATATTTCATATATGATATTTCTATAATGGATGATTCTTTTAGAGAACCTAATGGGTGATAATGTATCTTTCTCATATATATGTGTTCATGTATCAATGTTTCAAAAGGTAGTAGACTAATGTGGTCTATATGTATCCCACTTATGTGTCCCATAATATGATACTGTATAAGAATACAAATATGATCATTTTATAAACCATGGATTCATAATATTATAAACATATTTTTTCAAAATCAATTTAAGCTGTCACCTTTTTTCAAGGTTCTAAATCTTTATTAGTAAAATTGTACTTATGCATACATTATATAATAATTTAACACACATGTATAATAATCCTTGTAAGAATAAATCATGTGAATCAGAAATAAAATAATATATAAATGGTTAAATAGGTCATAGAAGAATTGTGGTTAGTCTAGCTATGTTACTCATAAAATTATCATCACTATACACTCTATATTTTAATAGAACCCATGAATTATTGTCTGTAGTGTAGGGGAACACTCAAGAATTTGAACCCTCAAATATTTTTAGTCACTACCTAAATCCAAACTCATATCAATCATTGATCATGATAACATACTAGAATTTTATATCATTTAAAATATCAAAATACAGGTCCTATAACTACACCATCCAAATCATTAACCAAGTCTAACATTTGATGTAATTTAAAAAAAATAAATGGGGTTACATGTATCACAATAAAATTTAAATAATTTTGTTAACCACAAAAACTAGTTTTAAAACCATGTCACGTTATTTAAAAATATATTTTTATTTATTAAATAATTATGAAAACAATCATTTTCAAAAAAAAGTTCATTCACAAACAATATAATTATTGTTTAAATTAATCTTGAAATTAATTTAATTCATCAAATTGTTTAACAGTTTACAATAAATTTGTTTATTATTGAACCCCAAGCAACAATAATGGTATGATAACCACCCTAATTGGATCGATAGAAATTATATAGAATGAAGGGATAGCCACAACGTAACCCAAGTAAAGAAAACATTGAACCAAAACAAATAAAATTGTCAAACTCGATGAGAAGGTCAAAAAATGGATTAATAATGAAACAATATATATCAGAACATGATCAAAAGATCCCAAAAAACATCCCAATTCCATTACATCATCTAATATAAATGGAGAAATATAAGTTAAATTCACTAAGAATGTAGAAACAAAACCAATCAAGAGACCAAGTGCTGAATCGAGGTATATTTAAGAGCATAGGTCACTGGATATTCCCAAGAAGGATGAATGGAATCAATAAACAAATTATGAAATTTTTAACTGAGTTTGATTTTTGAATATGTTAAAAAAACCTACTAGTAATTAGGGGTGTATATTATAAATATGTAATTTATATTGATATTTATCCATGTTTCATATTCACATGAAATACACATTCTCTCAGGTTAATTTATCCTCAGTGGATCATTTACAGAAAAAATATTATGAAATGTTTCTCATCATCAATTGTTTCTTAAAATTATTACAATATCATATTTAGGACATAAATCATGTTTTTTGGTGTAAAATGGTCTTCTTTGGAGCCTCTAGAATATTCTATATATTAACCCCGAAATAAATGACCATTCCCCAAGATACAATGAAACAAGCTCATAAATACTAAAGAACAAAATTTTATTTGTCTAGGATGTTAAAATATCTCAATAATTATAATTTCAGTCACCATAAATTCACATATAGGATTTATACTTTTGAAATCATTTAGTCCACTAATCCATCATCAGTGATTTTTTCTCCATGCGTAATGATAATATGATCTATGTAGTTTTAATAATTTAACTAATAAAACAAACTTCACATGCATGAATATTATCATCGAATATATAATCTGTACAAATATATCTACAATTGAACCATCTTTCCCTGACTCAATCACTTCCCTACTTATAATGTGGGAGGGATCATGATGGTTTCTCTTAAGATTAGATATATTAAAAATAATATGAATAACTATCAATCGACCAAACATATATAAATAGAAAGAAAATTTCTTAATATACATAGTGACCTCAAATGGAATATCATATTTTTTTGGCATTCTAATATGTCCTATGATTATAATGACCCAAATTGGAGTAAAAAATCACGAATAATAAATTATAAAAAGAAAAATAGGAAGGATAATGATGAAGATCTAAATATGAATCCTTATAACATTGTTATATAACAATATTCTAAATGAAATATTTAATACTTTAAAAAATCTCTCAAATGAGATTTTGTCTCATAAGAGAGGCTTTTACAACCTCTACTAAAAAGGAGTTTTCCTATATAGGGTACTATAAATAGCCCAAATGGGATATATTCTGAATGAAAATGGATAGATATTATTATATGAAAACTCAACCATTATCAAATGGCTATCACATTATAATCTTATATCCATGATATCAGAATATAGATAATGCAGTTTTGTCTAAATAACATTCACCATCTCAACATCCATATTTTATGATATGTTTTAATCAACAAATCATGTATACCCATATTTTTGGAGAAACTCTTCATTAATACTAAAGTAATATTGGGATCATGTTCTATGGAAATTTATAAAGATACCCAACGTAACCTAAAGATATCTAACATGTACAATATACATTCTTCTTCATCATTAGTGGTGTCCCTAATACAAAAATTAATGAATATATTTCATCAACTAATCAATAAATGTCCATATTTCATTCCTCTCTCATTGTGTTCATTGTAATCTAGAAAACAATTCCATAAACCCCTCAACCTATTATGAAAATCCCACTAGATTAGGTTATATAAAACATTAAGTCATATTTTTCTCTTGATTTATCAATTTGAATATTTAATAGATGGACACATTTTCATCAAAGCCACTCTTCCTACATGTTTTCCAGAAACACCCTTTAATTACATAATTTATATTCATTGAGATTGGTTTAATTGGGCATGAAGAACATTGAAAATCGTACAGCATTAAATCTTCACAGATGATGAGATGAAAAATATGTCCCGAAATTAGAGAATTAGTTTAGAAGGGAATGACTAATCAGAAGTAATCTCCCCACCATTTAACAATTCCCTAATTACTACAAAATCAACATTGTATAACTAATCCCACTGAATACACTCAACAAGATATGATGATAATTTTACATGGGTCAGAACCAAAACTGACCCATCTTTCATTGAATCCATATTCATATAGGTGAGGTATTCCCTAAGGATCCACACTCATTTCATCTCTAAAATAGAATTATTATAAACATTTTTAATGTAATTTACTAGGATTCAATGCCCCTTTCATGGGGTGTAGGTGATTCTAATGTCAAGCATATGTAGCTGTTCCACCCAATGCCTCAATAAGAGATTCATATCTTTCTAATAAAATTTATATCATGGATGTTTATGATTAAAATATACTCTGAAACACTTACAAAAAATAAATTCTCCATAATAATTTCTTAAATTCAAAAATACAGTGGAGTACAAATATTGAGTAGGGTAATTATTCTTATTCAGTGGATTTTGATGAGAACCATAGGATATATTTTAGTCACCTCGTAAATCCACACATCTGAAACAATCCCAACAAGCATCATAGTTCACCATAGAATCCTTACCATGCTCAAGTAATATAGGTATGTGAACCAATTAAAAAAAGTTTTTTCAAATAATGAAAAGTAGTTTGAAATTTTTGATCCCATGTTATCATCCCCTATCCATATAAAAGAATTCAACTTAGAAACCAAGGTAGACAAATCCTATACAAAAAATAGATATTATCTTGCATTACCAAATAAGCACTGAATGTAGAAAATTTACTCTACCTCTTCCTTTGATTACACAACCATTACAATCTCATTATCTTCTAAGACTCCATTATTATAAGCCATGTTCCATATGATATTAACATTATGAATCTATAAATGTTCTATTTAATGTCTCACAAAAATATAGGGTAACATCATGATTTATAAAAAATATATTAATGATGTGATCATGTTCATTATAGAATTAAGAATATAAGAAAAATATCATTTATAATAAATGAAAATCTTTCATGAAACTGATTAAAAATCTAGATCCTCAATGTACTGAAAATTGCATGAGTAGTAATTGAAGTGCCCAGATCAGTGTGAATCACTGGGAGGGGGAGGGGGTGAATCAGTGATCCCTTAAAACGTTTTACTAATTGATTCCTTATCAATTAAACCTCTATGGCTGGTTAAAGCCTCGATTCACTATTCTTGTATCTCTCACCTTTCCATGAATGATGCAGTAAATGTAAAGGTACTGGAAACAAGGATTTACAAGGTTCGGCACCAAAGGCCTACATCCTTTCCATGCTCTCCCAGCATGGATTCTCCATTATAACCTGTTAAAATTACAATGGTCGATACAGCTTCCCACCGTATCTCTCCTGAGTCCCACAGGAGGGTCTTTATACTGCGTCCCACAGTGTTACCAGAGTCCCACTGGCCTGCTCAAGAATCCCACTGATGACTTCTTCTCCCTGAGTCCCACAGGGTCTTCTCTTGGCTCCTCGAGTCGCACGAGTAGCTCTTCTTCACTTTAAGTTCTTCTTCAAGTATCTTCAGCAGTCTGGGATAAAGACTGCTGGCCTTGCTCTATACCTCTGATCACTTGAGTTGATCAGGTCTTCTCAATTACTGAATACTCAGACAACTGATATCTCTAACTTCAGTCTGGTCCTGTCTCAACTCACTTCAACTTCATGCACTGAGTGCATGGCAGCTCTCCTTCCTCATGCACTGATAGCATGGCCTTCTCAAATTCTTCAAGAACCTCCTGGTCTTGGTCAACTAAAATGCACACCACTGATTTGGCTCTATTCACGTGTGCACGTGCATTCATGCATGCATGCACTCCCCTTCGTCTCTTCTTGGTGCAGTAAACCCTCAGAGGGTGTAATTCTTTTCAGCACACACCTACTTCTCAATCTTCACACACTTTATGCAATTTTTCTACACACATAAATGTGTGTTCTTCTTTGTGTGGATATCCTCCCTTGTATACACACTTCTTAGTGCACACACCTAGGTTCGGCCTCTTTGTTTTCTTTTTGCACACACCAATGTTTAGGGCCTCCTCCTCTTTTTGCACACCCCAAAGGCTTCGGCCTCTTCTTCAAGTGCACACACAAAGTGTGTTCTTCAATTTAGCACACACACAAGGGTTCAAGCCTTGGGTACTCCTTGCACACACCAAAACCATAGGGTCTTATCTTCACTATGCACACAAGGCATGCAAGTCTCGGCCTCCACTTGAATTGCACACACACAAATAGTGTGGACTTCCTCCTTATGCACACACACGGCCACGGCCTTCCTTCTCTTCTTGCACACACACAAGGCTACGGCCAACTCTTGTTCATTTTGCACACAAGGCACTAAGGCCTCGACCTTCCTCTTGTTTTGCACCCACCAGCCGTAGGGCCTTCTTCTCCACTTGGCACACACACACTAGATGTGGTGGCCTTTACTGCCTTCCGCGCAAGGCACCAAGCCGCGCAAGCACTTGGGTGCACAAGGGCCGCGCAAGACCTCGGGTGTGCAAAGTGCAACACCTCGGGCGCGCAGGTGCAAGAGCACAAGCGGCCGAGCAAACACCTCCTGCCACGCAAGTCCGCGGGCAGAGAGGGATGCAACCTCGGGCGTGCAAGGATGCGGCCTCGGGTTCTTCCTGTCACGCAAGGGAGTAGGCGCGCAGGGAACACTTCAAAGCCTCGGGTGGCTTCGGGACTACAGCCGCGCAATGTTTTGCGCGGTGGTTTCGTTCTTCGCGAGGTAGAGCACTCACGGGACTCGGATATTCAACAAAAATCTCAGCGCATCAGCAGCTTAATGAGAGCCTCGGCCTCTCTTTATATAGGCAGAGGAGAGGCGGTTCTATCCGCGTGAAATAACTTCAAACTCCCGAGATCTTCGGATCTTCAAAACATATTTCCAAATCTTGTTTTTTATTCTCGGTTTCACGCGGGCTCCCTTTATTTTTTGTTCCTCTACGTGCATGCGACTCATAACGCATTCACAGCCTTCGGTTTAGGCTCATCCCATGCAAAACACGAACCCTTCGTGGCCTCGGCAGCTTCTCTTGCCTCGGCCTCAACCGAAATCCTCCAACCATTGCATGCATGGTCATTTTTAGGCATGATCCTGTTCGTTATGGCCAGACGAGCTCAATGGAGGTCTTAGATCCTTCAGAGGTGGCCAGGAACTCGAAATCCATCTTCAGGTTGTCTCTGGTTCGAGCGGAGCTCGCGGGAATGCGCGGGGAGGCCTCAGCCGAGCTCGGGGAAGAGGACGAGCGCTGGGCCGTTGGATGCGGCATTTGAAATACATCGGACGGCCGCGATATAGAGATCTCACCGCGGATCAGATGTGCGGCTTAGATCGTCCGCGCGATCAATCGTGCGGCTGGGATTCGTTCCCGGTGAAAAATGCGCGTCCCACATCGAATTCTCCAGCGGTTTTTCCGCGCTTTATCACCCAAGCGCCCGCCGCTACTCCTCAGTTGCATCTTCTCCCTCCACGGTGCCGCCCCGCACCGTGTTCTCCCTGCGGGCGCGCTCTGCGCCCACTCTGCTCCTGCGGGCGCGCTCCTAGCGCCCACTATGCTCTCCGGGTGCGCGGGTTTCACCACCGCGTGCCCTCGGGGGCTTACACACGGCCCCTCTGCGCTCCTCCGGGCGTGCCCCAGGTGCCCATGTAGTGTCCTGCGGGTGCGCCCCGTGCCTCAAGGTTGCTGCCCTGGCCTTGAGGGTTCCCCATGGGCGTGGTGACCTTGAGTCCCACATGTGCCTTGGGTGATGACCCTCGGCTGGCCTCCTTGGTGGCCTATTTTTTGCAACAAAAACACTAAGTCCTTTGTTAAACAAAGTGACCAAGTGTAACATGCCAAGTGACACTCCAAGCCATTCTTCTTCCCATCTCTATTCTTCTTCTTCTTAAGAATTCCTCCAATTCTCTTCAACATTTATTCATCACTTTGTAATGGAATTCCCGAAGGTTCTTCATCTTCAACCGAACTCCTGAATCACTTAAATTATTCAAAGTGCTTCATTGATCTAATCAGAGATCAATTGGATCATCTTCTAATTCACATGCACTAAGTGATAGTGCATGGACTTCGTTAATGCACATCATCCACTTAGTAGTTGTGGATGGAACTGCTTTCAACTCCTCATACATTGTGAAGACAATGCATGGTCTTCAATCAATGTTGTGACTTTGTATCATCAAGATACAAGTTCTAGGATCTTAAAGAGCAGCTCAGCAATCGTCAGATGTTCATGGAGAATGTTTCAACCACAATTTCCAATACCACTTAGTGTATCTCCTAAGTGACATACATCTTAGTACCATGGCCATTCTCCTTCACCACCAACACCATCACATCCTTTGTCATTCACATATTGACATTCCTTGACTTCCATTCATTCCAAGACAACTTCATGCCTCATTGACAACAAATGCAACACAGTGCACTTCAATCTCCCCCTTTGTATTTGTTGTCAATACACTCCTTTAGCACATATGAATGGGTCAATATGTGTGCCAATATTTTCTCCCCCTTATTGGCAATCAAATGCAAAGGTGTGGTGTGGTTCACTTTCAAAAATCTCTTCCTCCCTTATAAAAGCATTTTCTTGAAAAGCACTAGGAGAGGGATGATGTCACATGTTCTCTTTAGCAAAGAACCTTTAGTAAATCAGCTCTAAGTCTACTTGGGCTAACCCAGTGTAGAAAACAAGAGTGATGTAACCAAGGTACTCAATACTGTCCAACATTCATTGTACATGTGAGATCATGCTTCAGGGGTTTGAAATTTTTCAGATATATCAATGAATTGCTAAATCCTGCACATACTTCACAAAACACATTAGAATGTTCAGGTGCAAAGATAAAGCTCCCCCTTTCAACCATTTGTCTTCAATCAATACTCCCCCTTAATTGTCATGATGAATGAAATTAAGAATCAAGGGATGAAAGTATGATTGGAATACCTTCACTTTTCTCAAGATAATATTAATTTCAGAACATCATCTTCTCCAGATTTGCTCCCCCTCAAGGGGTGCACTCCGTTCTATCCAAACCATCCTCCAGATGAGAATGATCATCATCTTCAATTCCCTGCAATGTCAGCACATGTAAATACCAATAGTATAAGGGAATAAGATTGAACCTCCTTGGTTCATCAATGTGAACAACAAGGTTGAGAAGATTCTCTCAACCGAGATGTCCCATTTTCACCATTCTTCACACTTGCACATTTGATCTTCATTGATGATTGTGCTGGTGTGGTTCTCAACACATCTTCATGTGAAATCTTCTTCTTCCCTTTTGCCTTAGCAATTGCCAGAACTTCATCTTAAGCTCTCTGCAGATCTTTGGCAAGTTGCAACTGATTTGGCCATATGACTAACAAGTCATTTGGAAGTGAGGCCTCAGTTTTGGAAATTCCACATGGTTCTTTTGATGCTGTTAAGATACCTTTCTTAGGCAACTTATTTTCAATCAATCCCTTCTTCTTCTGGATTGATTGTCTTTTGGAGTTCAGTCTGCTTCTATTTAGTTTCATGGCTTCTTTACAAAGGTCCATGATGTGTCCTTTCTTTCCACAGTAGAAGCATGTTTTCTTGGTGGCCCTACTGGATGCATCACCCTTCTTGGATTTCAATTCCAAGGACTTCTCTTCATTCTTCAAACTCTTCTTGGGAGCATCATTCACTTTCTTCTGCTTGCTTCCCAAGGAATCTCTCTTAGCCAGGTTCAGTGATCTTCTCTTCTTTTGAGCTCTGGATACAGTTGGAGATTGACATGTATCTTTTTGACCACTTTTGCAATCATCCCAGATGTTGTCAAGTAATCCAAATCTGTTGGCAGTAAATAGATGTCTCTGGACCTGTGGATGTTGCTTATTTCCTTCTGGCTCGCTCCCCCTTAGCATGGGCTTCCTCTGTGCTTTGGCATTCAGTGGATTGTACCAACAATCCTTTGCACAATGCCCATACTTGTTACAACACCAGCATTGTCCCACGAATCTTGACCTCTTCAGTCCTTCTGATTGTAGGGTACTTTTCTTGACCTGTTGTGCTGTTTCAGGAGAGCTCTGCTTCTTTACTGTCTTCATCCATATTTGTTTGGAATTATTCTTCCATCCTGCATTTTTTGTGGAAACACAATTAGAAGCATCAGTACAAGATGGTATGGATGGTACCTTCTTTCTAGAAGATGTTGCACTTTTATTAGAGGATGTCTTTCTCTTAGAATCATCCTTCTCAAAGTTCACTTGAGTAGCAACATTTCTTCTTTCAGCTGACTGGGAGGCTTCAGCTTTGGGTGTTTGCAGATTTTTCAATATCACCTCTAGTTCTAAGCATTTCATATTGAGGGAGTTATTCTCATCCTCAATAGTTCTTATCCTTCCTTCCCAATTTTCTTTCAGCTCTTTCATCTGGTCATCATGCACCTTCTTCATTTCTTGTAATGAATTGTCAAGCTCCTTTACCCTGTTTACTTTGTCTTCAAGTTGAGCATCTCTGACATTCATTGAAACTTTGTGTCTCTTTTCCAGTGCATGGAAAACATCTTTGATCATTATCAAAAATATTTCTTTCTCAGAAGAGCTCCTTTGCAATTCTTCACAGGTATCTTCATATCTTTCATTGCAAAGAGAAATTGTTTCATCTTTGGCATTTACCAGCTTTCTGAGAGTGTTGGTTATGCCAACCCTTTTTGCCAATTGATCTTCCATTGCATTGGCTTCTTCTTCTAACTGTGATTTTTCTTCTTGAAGATCAAGGATTCCTGTAGTTATACACATTGCAACTTCCTTGGGGACTGTGTTCTGAAGATATTCGATTGCACTCTGAAGATCATTCATTATTTCAACTTCATCACAGCTAGGACAGGCTTTCTTCATCTTCTTGGCATATTTCTTCTTTCTATTTTTCTGAGTCTTTGGCAGATATCTCCATTTGAGGCTGGTCGCTCGTTTCCTCAAATCTGCACTTCATAATGACTCTCTTGGATCTTTTAGAGGGAACCTCCCTCTGATACCAATTGAAGTGCCCAGATCAGTGTGAATCACTGAGAGGGGGAGGGGGTGAATCAGTGATCCCTTAAAACTTTTTACTAATTGATTCCTTATCAATTAAACCTCTATGGCTGGTTAAAGCCTCGATCCACTCTTCTTGTATCTCTCACCTTTCCACGAATGATGCAGTAAATGTAAAGGCACTGGACACAAGGATTTACAAGGTTCGGCACCAAAGGCCTACATCCTTGCCATGATCTCCCAGCATGGATTCTCAATTATAACCTGTTAAAATTACATTGGTCGATACAGCTTCCCACAGTATCTCTCCTGAGTCCCACAGGAGGGTCTTTATACTGCGTCCCACAGTGTTACCAGAGTCCCACTAGCCTGCTCCAGAATCCCACTGAAGACTTCTTCTCCCTGAGTCCCACAGGGTCTTCTCTTGGCTCCTCGAGTCGCACGAGTAGCTCTTCTTCACTTTAAGTTCTTCTTCAAGTATCTTCAGCAGTCTGGGATAAAGACTGCTGGCCTTGCTCTGTACCTCTGATCACTTGAGTTGATCAGGTCTTCTCAATTACTGAATACTCAGACAACTGATATCTCTAACTTCAGTCTGGTCCTGTCTCAACTCACTTCAACTTCATGCACTGAGTGCATGGCAGCTCTCCTTCCTCATGCACTGATAGCATGGCCTTCTCAAATTCTTCAAGAACCTCCTGGTCTTGGTCAACTAAAATGCACACCACTGATTTGGCTCTGTTCACGTGTGCACGTGCATGCAGGAATGCATGCACTCCCCTTCTTCTCTTCTTGGTGCAGTAAACCCTCAGAGGGTGTAATTCTTTTCAGCACACACCTACTTCTCAATCTTCACACACTTTATGCAATTTGTCTACACACATAAATGTGTGTTCTTCTTTGTGTGGATATCCTCCCTTGTATACACACTTCTTAGTGCACACACCTAGGTTCGGCCTCTTTGTTTTCTTTTTGCACACACCAATGTTTAGGGCCTCCTCCTCTTTTTGCACACCCCAATGGCTTCGGCCTCTTCTTCAAGTGCACACACAAAGTGTGTTCTTCAATTTAGCACACACACAAGGGTTCAAGCCTTGGGTACTCCTTGCACACACCAAAACCATAGGGTCTTATCTTCACTATGCACACAAGGCATGCAAGTCTTGGCCTTCACTTGAATTTCACACACACAAATAGTGTGGACTTCCTCCTTATGCACACACACGACCACGGCCTTCCTTCTCTTCTTGCACACACACAAGGCTACGGCCAACTCTTGTTCATTTTGCACACAAGGCACTAAGGCCTCGGCCTTCCTCTTGTTTTGCACCCACCAGCCGTAGGGCCTTCTTCTCCACTTGGCACACACACACTAGATGTGGTGGCCTTTACTGCCTTCCGCGCAAGGCACCAAGCCGCGCAAGCACTTGGGTGCACAAGGGCCGCGCAAGACCTCATGTGTGCAAAGTGCAACACCTCGGGCGCGCAGGTGCAAGAGCACAAGCGGCCGCGCAAACACCTCCTACCACGCAAGTCCGCGGGCAGAGAGGGATGCAACCTCGGGCGCGCAAGGATGCGGCCTCGGGTTCTTCCTGTCGCACAAGGGAGTAGGCGCGCAGGGAATACTTCAAAGCCTCGGGTGGCTTCGGGACTACAGCCGCGCAATGTTTTGCGCGGTTGCTTCTTTCTTCGCGAGGCAGAGCACTCACGGGACTCGGATATTCAACAAAAACCTCAGTGCATCAGCAGCTTAATGAGAGCCTCGGCCTCTCTTTATATAGGCAGAGGAGAGGCGGTTCTTTCCGCGTGAAATAACTTCAAACTCCCGAGATCTTCGGATCTTCAAAAAATATTTCCAAATCTTGTTTTTTATTCTCGGTTTCACGCGTGCTTTCTTTATTTTTTGTTCCTCTACGTGCATGCGACTCATAACGCATGCACAGCCTTCGGTTTAGGCTCATCCCATGCAAAACACGAACCCTTCGTGGCCTCGACAGCTTCTCTTGCCTCGGCCTCAACCGAAATCCTCCAAACATTGCATGCATGGTCATTTTTAGGCATGATCCTGTTCGTTATGGCCAGACGAGCTCAATGGAGGTCTTAGATCCTTCAGAGGTGGCCGGGAACTCGAAATCCATCTTCAGGTTGTCTCTGGTTCGAGCGGAGCTCGCGGGAATGCGCGGGGAGGCCTCAGCCGAGCTCGGGGAAGAGGACGAGCGCTGGGCCGTTGGATGCGGCATTTGAAATACATCGGACGGCCGCGATCTGGAGATCTCACCGCGGATCAGATGTGCGGCTTAGATCGTCCGCGCGATCAATCGTGCGGCTGGGATTCGTTCCCGGTGAAAAATGCGCGTCCCACATCGAATTCTCCAGCGGTTTTTCCGCGCTTTATCACCCAAGCGCCCGCCGCTACTCTTTAGTTGCATCTTCTCCCTCCAAGGTGCCGCCCCGCACCATGTTCTCCCTATGGGCGCGCTCTGCGCCCACTCTGCTCCTGCGGGCGCGCTCCTAGCGCCAACTATGCTCTCCGGGTGCATGGGTTTCACCATCGCGTGCCCTCGGGGGCTTACACACGGCCCCTCTGCGCTCCTCTGGGCGTGCCCCAGGCGCCCATGTAGTGTCCTGCGGGTGCGCCCCCTGCCTCAAGGTTGCTGCCCTGGCCTTGAGGGTTCCCCATGGGCGTGGTGACCTTGAGTCCCACATGTGCCTTGGGTGATGACCCTCGGCTGGCCTCCTTGGTGGCCTATTTTTTGCAACAAAAACACTAAGTCCTTTGTTAAACAAAGTGACCAAGTGTAACATGCCAAGTGCCACTCCAAGCCATTCTTCTTCCCATCTCTATTCTTCTTCTTCTTAAGAATTCCTCCAATTCTCTTCAACATTTATTCATCACTTTGTAATGGAATTCCCGAAGGTTCTTCATCTTCAACCGAACTCCTGAATCACTTAAATTATTCAAAGTTCTTCATTGATCTAATCAGAGATCAATTAGATCATCTTCTAATTCACATGCACTAAGTGATAGTGCATGGACTTCGTTAATGCACATCATCCACTTAGTAGTTGTGGATGGAACTCCTTTCAACTCCTCATGCATTGTGAAGACAATGCATGGTCTTCAATCAATTTTGTGACTTTGTATCATCAAGATACAAGTTCTATGATCTTGAAGAGCAGCTCAGCAATCATCAGATGTTCATGGAGAATGTTTCAACCACAATTTCCAATACCACTTAGTGTATCTCCTATGTGACATGCATCTTAGTACCATGGCCATTCTCCTTCACCACCAACACCATCACAACCTTTGTCATTCACATATTGACATTCCTTGACTTCCATTCATTCCAAGACAACTTCATGCCTCATTGACAACAAATGCAACACAGTGCACTTCAGTAATAAGATTACAATATATCATAAGATATTTAGAATGTAAATTCCTACTCCTAAAATTGTATATAATAATATCAAATTTATAAAAACAATGATAATGATATTTGAAATGATGATAAATTTTCAAAAAAACATTTTCCCTTATAAATGATAATACATTTAATCCACTTGAGGAATTTTTTTTGTATTTTTAACCTTCAACCAGTTTTTCGTCTAATAATCCACGTACAAAAACTTTGTACCCTAATCATTATTTATAAAGATAACATGGGACACCATTTTTGAAATTCAGTAGAGAATAATATAAATCTCTAATGAATAATGAAACTTGATATTTATCTCTTTTATCTCTTATAGTGTCATACGGTAAGTGTGTAATGATATAGACTGCATATTCATCACCATACTAAATTATAAAAATTATATCCCACCCTTGGTTAAGATAATGGAATTCATCAGGTAAGACATTCGGAAAAAATCTAGATTTTTATAGAGGATCGAACCCAAGAGTACCTCTATCAACATCAAATATATTGTCAGATGAATAACTCCTCAAACCTGTTTGGGGGCATCTTGTATCACCAGTTCTTATATCCCACTCCCCTTGAAACTATAAAATGGTCACATTGGTTCCACTAAACAAATCATGATCGCAGTAATAGTAATTCCAATCATTATAAGAAACTATCCTATATATCTCAATGATCACATAGATGATATCCATTATGAGAACTAAGAAAAACTATAGCAACTTCTTATTAGCTATAAAATTAGAACATGATGGATATCAAAACACTTACTCATTTCTAATCACTATAGGATTTACTAATTCCATAACAAATAAGATGAGTTTCAATAAAATTTATTAATTTTAACAAAATAGCTATATAAATTTGAATGGGAGGAACCAGTGCAAATTAATGAATTTTAAAAGGAAGATATATTGAAAATGGCTCCCCTCACTAACACTAGCCATGTATCAACCTCCCCTAGAATCTCTTCTAGTCCATAATGGTTCTTCTATAATAAGGACTATGGAATGAGATTTTGATAATTTTAATCATAATTTTATGCCCCGAAAAAACAATAATCGGGTAGTCCGTAAACATAATAGATGTAAACAATGTCTCGAATAACAAAAAAATATGGACTTATTTGCCACTTGAACTACATATCATTTCTTGTGTGGTAAAATTCAACATTGTGTGACATTACATGCCACACTGATATGATTTTAGGGGAACACTAACAAATAATGTTAATTGGTAAGTAGAGGAATGATAATATGAATCACCTAACCCCCTACAAATATTGGGAATCAAACACTTATTCTCACTCGTGACATTAAAGCTTCTACTAAGAGTCATGAAAGGAATAAAAGAGTCAATACACCCCCCCATATCATTCTTTTACATTATTATTGTCTCTACCATTTCACAACAGGTGGTAAGTTTCAACATATTAAAATACGGTTATATATATTGTAAAAACATATACCACAATTTTATGGTTTCAACTGATTATTCATCTCAATATCTGGAGATTGACTAACTAATTTTTCAAAATTAATGATGTGTAATAATACTATAGTCTCTACCTTCTCTATGGAGAAAAACTCTATACACATTTTCAACAATAACTACTTGAGTAAGAACTTCATAAAAATCGTGAAAACCATTTAATGATAAACAACATGTCAATCCAGATATACCATGAAATTCCACTATCATATGTTGGTACGATAAAATCTAAACAACATGAACATCATCATAATATCATTAGATTTATCTTGGATGATTATGATATGAAAAATGATGTCCATCGAATCCTCCACATATTAAGGTTTATTAAAAGAAATAATATAGTGGGTCATCATTCATAAAAACTCTTAGGCATGATATATTTACCCTCCCACTCGTATTAATACTTCAATATATAAGGTATGAAATCATGGTACATATTTCTCCGTGAAACAAACATGTCAAAAAATATATTTGATAAGATTCAAATCCTTATGTGGACTCACATGAGGATAATCCACTACAATACCATATAAAACAATCAGAAACATATACTAGATAACTTACTAACCAATAGACACATGAAAATTTGATAAAAAAATTATAAATTTAGAATAAAATAGAAAACCATAAGTAGAAATAGAGATCATGAAAAATAATCAACATATTAATCAAACATCAAAAAGTCCCATTGTAATGTAAAAATATTCATGGAAATTGTCTTCTAGACAATCAGTAATGCATGTCTCACATATATCGTTGATCCTATATCCCAGTTTCTAGGTCCTAATATCATGCAAAACTATTTTTCTGATACCAATTAGTAAACACCCTTCCTAAGTAACCAACAAAAAATAGTAACCAAATTATATGAATATAGTCAATAAGGGACTTATTGATATCTATTGGATAGTGTTTAAAACCCAGTAATTTATGTAAACTAATATTTAATGATTTCTCCCATCAAGAGACATGTTTCATATAATATATTATTACACCCTATAACGATTAATTGTGGATGAGAAACAAAAAAAAGCAGACATAAAAAATTGAGTTATGTAGGAATCATTAAACTTCATATATAGTAAAATAGAACTACAAGGTATGAGTTCCAAAAAAAGGTAAACCAAAAGAGGAAACCAGAATTTCAATTTAATATATATAAAATATTCCACCCTCATCACAACTAGCATCATATAACTAGACAATAAATACCAAAATATATCACAACAATTCCTTACCTTATCACTCAAGAAAATAAAATATGAGGTCAACACAATACTTATGTGTTGTTTAGCACATGAGATAAATATTATTAGTAGGATCCCACGTAGGTATTAAATATCATGTCATTAGAAAAAAATCAAAATATTTTAAATTTATTCTTAAAGTCATGGTAAAAATATACATATTTTTATATTCAAAGTATGGTAATAAATCACCCATTTCCATAGTTCTAAAACACATAATTTAATACAATTTTAGATAATTTATTCCATAAAAATCAATAAATTAGGTATATCAAATAATAGTAAAATTATTTGCAAATTAAATTAATGACAATGAATAAATGTGAAATATGAAAATTATCACTCATGGATAGGATAACATGGACCCATGTACATCAGTAATGACTACTGAGCCCTGTAATTCACTATAAACCATTCATCAGGGTCATTGGAATATAATAACACTAGAGAACAAGAATACTCCTATAATTTTTTTTAATTAATTGAGAAAACTACATCTAGATCTTGGAAGATGATAGCACCATAGTATGTGAACTCTCTCACATAATCGATAGATGAGGTCAACTACTATACATTAAAACAAATTTCCCAAGGATCTATTATTCTATATTATGATTCATTTTTAATGTGATAAAAATTCAAAATATAAATTTAAACACCCTGTATATCTCAAAAAATCATTGATAAGTAGTAAGAAATTAATATCAAATTATTCAAAAATATTTTTTCATTTCACAAATCATTATGTAAAACATTTTCTCTCAAAACACACATCATAGAAAAAAAATTCCAATTTAATAAGAAAATCATTAATTAAATCTAGATCATTCATAGTTCGAGTTACAAAGGATATTGATGTATCATAATACCACCAAATATTTTCATGGCCCACCCACAGCTAGACCGTCACATAGTAAATGAATTTAGGAGACACCTATTGAGGAACATAAAGAACATGCACACCACACCAAAATCAACACATGAATTTCCCTCCCATAAAATATCACATAATATATATAGATTTATAATATACATATCAACAAATGATAAAAAATACCATAAAACATCATTATTCTATTTCAGAAAAAAGGATAAATGATTAAGAAAAAATAATCAATGAAAGATAAGAAACAAAACCAATATTTAGATTGAGAGTTTAATAGAAGAACATTAAAAATAATAGATCACACAAAAACAAATTCATGTAACATAGGGTTTGATTAATATGGATTCATAATGAGAGAGATATTGAGTAATGTGTGTGGTGAATGAAAAAATAGTGGGAATAAGGTGTTAATATAGTAAATCATATTTTTACTGATTTAATTTCCAAGTGTGAGTGTTCTAAAATAAATATGTCACCCCGATTTAATTTATCATGATTACGAAATTAACATCATAAAAATAATTATAGAATAAAAAAGATTCATAGTATGATCTATTTATATGACTTCTTCCAAGAAACATAGTTACATTGCAAATCAGATATTAAGATGTACAAAGTTATTATGGACTACTTCCTACTGAGGTTTAGTATAATTTATGAAATAAATTTCCATATCATTTGTACACAGGAATGTAACTCCTAAACTCCAATGGAGACCTTACAATTTATCGATGATTATATTAGACACATAAAGATATATGGGTACAACCAATCATTCCTAAAAAAAGGAATTCTTAAAGGATAGTTGAGACATTATAAGATATATTGAGTGATTATAAAATTTAAATTCATTATGTGTGGGATCAGAAATTAAATTTAGTGCATGTTTAATATTGTAATTTCTTTTACTTATTATTCAACATTCTGAATAAGAATAATTTTTTCATGGAATATTGGTTTTAACCCAACATGTTAGTTAGAATTTGGAAAAAGGAATCTTATAGCCCAATATCCTATAGAAGATACAATGTAGAATGTGATTAATATTTATAATGATGTTATAGAATAACAATTTTGAAAGAAATTATTGTAATAATGTAATGAAAATTAAGAATTTTAGGATATATATAAATTTTTTGGTTTGAATACTTCTGAAAGAGTTACATATTTTTAACATTACAATAAAATGAAGACTTATGTAGATCAATAATTTTTAAATTATTGATTTATTATAATCTATGAATTACTATTTTATAGGGAATCCTATACTGAATAATGTTAATTATGTGTCACAAATGTCATTATTGAGGGTGTGGATTCCGTAATAATTCATGTGGTTTACTATTAGTGAATTAAAATGTGAGAAAATATATATTTCTATAAATATCCCACCATGATAATAGAGTCATGAGAAAAAGTATTATTTAATTAGATGAGTAATATTATAACTGTATGTGGGTTAAGTCATGTTATAATATATGAAACATTGAATTATAAATAATTTATGATGATGATGTACCAATATCTATTCCTTAGGATGTATTATATGAAATTTGTGGTAAAAATTTGGATGGGGGAAGAATGTATCACCAAATCATATATAACTATAAAAACAAATTCTTTTCTTAAGAATCAATTGTTTAATGCACATAAATATATAGTAATATTTGAAAAAAACACAAGTTGAAATATAATTTAGCTTTATTGTAATGTAAAAAATTTCATTTCAAAATAATCATTTAAAATTCAGTTTAGGTAGAATTTTTGAGATAATTTAAAAATAGTTTTTTGGTGAATAATTAAAAATATATATTTTACTAAAAAATTCAATGGTATTTCATTTAATTTATATAAAAATAAAAATCATAATTAAAAAAATTCTTGAACTATTATAAATTATACATTTATTATTATTCATATATAAAATTATATTTGAATATAGATATAATTTATTTCTAAAATAAATGTAATGTTTTTATTGAATGAAAATATTTTTCAGTTATTTACTCTTAATAAAGTATTTAAAGGGTTAGTTTTTTTAATTTATTATATTTTAAATTTTATTTAATATAATCTAATTTATTTCATTAAAGTTAATATTATATATTATTTTTTCTAAAAATAATTTTAATTTATAAAACCAAAATGTTTTTAAAATTTTTCATTTATCATTAATGAATTATATTTAATGGGGTTTTAATCAATTCAGGAATTTGTATCATGAAAAATGGATTCGATTTTTAGAATATAAATAAATAATAATATTTAATTATGTAAACTTAGTATCTGGTCATAATTAATAGTAATAATGTTATTTATTTTTTACAGTTTTTATAGTTAAACATGTTATTACAGTTTTGATAAAGGGAAAATGCATAATTATTTCGAGAAAGGCATAATTACACCATATTGGTTGTTTTTTTATCTTTTTTGGATTATATTTTATTATAAATTTTTTTGAGTTAATTGACATGGGTAAGACATATATTATTTATTTAACTGTCATTTATTTAAATTTTTCCTCTAAAAACACATATAAACCAGAACCCTATCTATACACATCATTACCATGATGTGGAAAAATATATCAAATACTAAATAACCACACAACCTGTACAAGATGTCATATATTATCCTCAATTTCATGTCAAGAAGGATGAACTTTTATTGCGAGGGATTAAAAAAAATATAGGCATATGTTCTGAAGATATTTTTCATGTTTCATTAGTCATTAAACTCATAAATATTATCATTTACTATACAAAAATAATTTAATATTATTCACCATAAATATATGTTCCACCATCAAGGTAATAATAATTATGTCTCTATTTAATCCAATGGAAAATGAAAAGACCGCTCGTGCATACGTATGACCACACATTTCCATGTTCTGGTGTAATTAATTTTTCTACATCACATAACATATATAATTAAATGGATAGAATTAATGAATATATATGATAATTAGGACATAATTAAAAGAATATGTGTACAATTTATCATCTAAATTCAAAACATTCCTTCTGTTGGAGAATTATAATGATATTCATGTGTTTGTGGGGACTAGAACCTCCAAAAATAAATGTGATTAATATTTCTATTTCTAAAATGAAATTATTATTCCAAATTTTTATACATTATATTCATGGAATTATTAAAATTATATAGACATTTGAACAGTTTACTATCACTTTTAACAATGGCCAATATACTAATGTAATTCTAGTGAAATTTATATGACAAACAGAAGTAGTCTATGTCTATAGGAACTGGTTTACAAATTCATATGAAAAGAATATATGAGGAACTTGATTATTATATATCCAATGTATATATAAATACTTATATAAAATATATAAATTTATAATGGAGGATGGAAAAAATTATCTGATGAAAAACGTGACTTTGGTATGGGATTGCCCTAAAATAATATTTTTATCTAGGAAATTATGTTATTAAATATCATTTAACAGATAAAATAATCTATTACATTTTATATATCCATCTATTTATTAAACTGTTGATATATTTGGAGTTTAAATTATGTTTATTTTTATTTTCCTTCAATTATAATTTATAAATTTGACATTTGTTTTTGAAAACCCAATTATATATACTATATAAATAAAAAAATATTCTTCAATGCAAAATATTTTAAAAAATTATAATGAATTTCCTTCAATATGAGAAAATAATCATCTATTTTCACTTTTAATTATATTTTAGTTTTTATAAAATTATTATAATAGAATGCACTAATAGTATTTGGAACAATTTTCTTTATAATTTTTACCTAAATTGTAAAATGAATAATTTTTTTAACATTTATAACATCAATAGATTTTCCCTCCAAAAAACATTAATTTCAATAAATATTCCAACACACGAATGCTATTTTATTTTCTATTAATAATATTTTATTAGTATTTTGGTAATTACAATTTAAATTTTTTCAAATTGATTATGATATTTCTCACAAATTATGTAATACTATTCAAATTATATATTTAAAATATTTTTCACCTATTTCATGTTCCATTGATGAATAATATAGTTTAAAAGTAATATCCATTTTACATACCATCAAGAATATTATGTTGGAGGAAAATGATCACGATTTTGTAGTTATAATATTTAGAAACTATTAAAATTTGAGATGGTAGTTTTTTAATATTAATTATTTTGTTTATTGGATATAGAATTTTTATTCATTTATTTCTTATAATAAATTAATTGGACACAATACATGATAAGGAATCCCCATTACATCCCCACTAATAATTTGTATTTCTCAATAGAAAACTTGTTTTGTAATTTTTCATTTTTTTACCTATTTATATATTATATCATTTAATAAGGCCTTGATGATAAGAATATGATGATTGAAACTATTAAATATATAATTACTATATAATTTCATGATATACATGTTATTATTTATATTTTTATGTTATACATGAATATATTCCCCCTCTATAGTTTTTATTATAATGGATATTTTATTAATGTTTGTCACTATAATATTAATAATTCTTTTTTTAACTATGATATCTTCTATAATAAACATTACCTTACTAAAAATATGAGATAAACCATTAATTATAAATTTCTTTTCCCTATGACACTCTAAAGGATATTATAATGATTTTTAGATGTATTATTGTAAATAAAAAAAATAACTATAATTTTATGCATTATTTGTAGTTAAATTATATATTTTCTGAATCATTTTTATATCATGACTCTTAAGAATATTAATCTATTCGGTCCATTGGGATGAATCTCTTATATCTTGTATAGCTAAAGTGAAATTATATCCAACAATAGGTAACTATAGTTTGGGTGTTTAAAATAAAAAAAAGTTTGGCATCAATGTTTAATAATATTATTTCATACATGAATTTAAAGCCAAAGTATCCTAAAAGTGTATTTACATGACACATTGTAATATATTTTTTATTTTAAAATGGAATTTATAAGCTAAATTTATTATGATTATATAATATATTATCCATAAAATTACATTATATGATATGATTTCATGTGATTTTCTGGATATTTTCCAATTAATATAGCGATTTTGTACATGATTTATAAATATTTTTTTAACTAATTTTTGATAGTATTTAGTTACATTACAAAACATTTTTTTTCAAATGATATTTATTATAAAACCAATAAATTACCTCTTTTAATGATATAGAAGGAAATAAATTGTGTAATTTGAAATAATACGAGATGAATTTTAATTGAGAGTCATATAATATAGCATGAAGTGTAAAATAGTTAAAATCAGAAATATGGATTGATCATGATTCGTGATAAAGACATAAAAATATGAAATACCACATTAATTTTATCATTTTTGCTATTATGAGTTTTTCGCAATTCAATTTCATACATTCCAGAGTATGTAATGAAATTTGTAATCTTATGGAATATAAATTTGGAGATCCCGTTTATATTGATTTTAGAAATATACAATGAACGTGATAATGATTAACATTGAGGATACTATAGATGGTTGATAATGAAAATTATTATTAGTGAAAATTATTTATTGATATATTTTAATTTTTTTACATTTAATAATAATCAATGTTTACTTTTGGGTTCATTATTTAATTATGGATTTTTTGATCATTTATAATAAAATATCGATATATATAGTGGGGAGAAAATATTAAATACCAAGTAAATTCCACATGATAGAAATTATTTGTTATCCCTATAATCTCTTGTGTGTACTTAATTACCTTCTCACAAACATTATATCCCATATAATATTTGTAAATATTTTGTTATAGTTTTATATTAACCTTGCATCATATACTATTTTTTTAATGTTTGAGGGGGAGGGATTGAGTTTGGATATTTTTTGTGAGTAGAAATATTTGTTTCTCTACTTTAGGGAAAACCAAAATGTTATTATGATCTTATTTATACTTTTTTTATGGTCGTTAGTGATGGAATTTATTATCATGATGGATTGGTTATATTCTACACAATATCTGTGTGGTTATAAATTGTTTGTAATAAATAGAAGTTATATGATAGAAAAAAGTATGTTGTGGATGTGACCATTTTTTATGCCACGATTTATTGAAAAATCTATTTATGGAATATGAGGGATAAAATGCACTTTGTTTAGTTATTATTTATGGAATGATGAAAATTTTATTAAATCGTGATTTGATTATATCATGTGAATTTTGGAATTAATCTATAGTTTCTACTATTGGATATCAAAAATTTTAATATGTTTATGAAACTACTGAACATGCTATTACAAGAGGGATTATTCATACCCAAAAGAATGATATCATATTATAAATGATTCATACATGAAATTAATTTCGATGAATTCCATTTTGTTTTTTGAAAAATGTTGTCTATGTGTTGGATAAATAATACAGACTAGATCACATGTCATGTGTTATATAAAATAAAAATAAAATTTGAAGTACATTCAATATTTAATAAAATTCTTGGTAAATAAATAAGATCATGAAATAATTTCCAGTATAAGAAATAATTACTAAATTATTATCTATTTTTGCATTCATTGATAATTTCAATATAATAAATACTTATTCATGTAAATATAATTATTCATTTATGATAACTAATAATTAAAATTAACATTGCATAATAATTTCATGTTATAAAAATTATATTCAATTTTTATTTTTCCATTCAATAGGATTAGAATTTTTAAAAATTATTTATATATTTAAATACAAAAACATCCAATGGATGGGCTTAAAAATCAGTTTCAAAAAATAAATATATATTCTGTAGAAAAAATATTATTTTCATTAATTTAATAATATCAACATTCTTATAATGTGGAAGAGTTCATGGATGAATTCCATACAAATTAATTATTAACCTAAAGGATTGTTAATGATGGTGAATTTAGTTTGTATGTATTTATCACCTTATTCAAGTAATATATGACTATTGTGGATAAAAGTTAGTTGATGAATTTAAATAAGATGAAATTTTTTTGTAATTAAAAATATAAGGGAATATGGAAATTATTATATGAATATGATTGTTTATATAGATAATTTTAAAATTTTCTTCTGTTTTTCTCCTTGTTAGTAATCCATCGATCTGAAAATATTATGCGATGTGAGAAATTTTGTTAATCTTCTAAAAAAATGTTTTATTTCCCTATGAGAAATAATTACATTTAATCATTTAAATTCCTAGTGTTTGTATAATTTTTATTACATTTGTTTTTATTGATCCATGTTTTTCTGTAAGATTATTGTTTTAGGAAGTCAATTCAATACATGTATTTGAAAAAAGTATTCTCATCATGGATAATCAATTTTTTAATCCTTTTGTTTTATAAATTCATTATCTTTGAAGTTCATATTATATTTTTAAATTTTAATAGATATAGATGGTTAAAAATAAAAAATATGGGTTATATCATAGTTGTGGTTTTCATTTAATCATTGGATATCATCTACTAAACATCATTAAATACATATTTTCATATTTCTTTTATACAATTATATATATGTGGGTTTTTTATAACTCTGATGGATATCATTCGAGGATTTAATTATTGTTCTAGGAACAAATTATCAAATTTATTTGGGATTTCATAATATTGGGGTATATGAATATCTATTACAAATATATATTGATCATTTAATAATGGGGTAAAGGTAGAAATAATATGAATGATAGTGTGGGTTTGGATAAATTTGAATGAACCAAGTGAGATTATAATGATTTCATAATTTAATATTAAGTTCATCATATTTGAAAAACAAAACACTATATAAGATTTTTCTACACAATTCACCTTTTGTGAAAATATGACCAATGTAAATAATATTTTATTAATGTAGTTACTTTTCATCATTATTGTGTTATAATGAATATTTGAGTATGATCATGTCAATTATTTTAATTTCAATTATATTGATTCAAGTTTATTTGAGTGAGTTGTACTAGGTTTGAGAAGGAGGCGATTCTTCAATCAACGCATGTAGAATCATATGATGTGATGATTATAAATAGATAAAATCTATAGGTATAACTGGATAAGTGTTTTTAAAGACACTATATATTATTTTAATGGAGGGGATATGAAAAAGGAGATGCCCACAACGCTACTATAAAAAAAATATTTTTTCGGATTGGGGTTATTACACTGATGAAAATAGAAAATGATAGACTACATATGACAAAAATATGGAATGGTTATGATGATAATTATATGGACTACCTAATTACTTCAAATTTCATATTTTAAATGAAGATAATTCCTAGATACGATTCCAGGAAAGATGAGCTATTTATGTAATATAAAAACCAATTTCAATGATTAAAATTACTACTAATTAAGACGAGTCCTTGGATATATTGGAGGAACATAATATTTCATTAAAGGGATATGAAAATAATAAAAAATATGAAAAAATTAATTCAAATATTATACATCATTTGATAGATCAAAATATTATGATAGAAACAAATTTAATTTGTTTAGAATGCCCCTTAAGGAATCACTATAAAATTTATAGAGAGTGTGTATAAATTCATTTTGGGATCCATATTGGTTGATATAGGTGATAACGATACAAAATAATAATTTATATGTAATTTTTAAGGTGGAATTCATGTAAGAAGAAAAATTTAGAGAATCGAAATGTTTTTACTTGACCACCTATGACACATTGTTGAGAAATGTATGAGGATCATTATACCGATAAGAATACTGAATATTGAGAACATGTTGTAAAGAACATGTAATGAAAATATCATTGGGAAACCATGAATGTTGTCCCATGTATATTTAGATGATTAAAAAAAATTATAGTATCTATTTATCTTATACTGACATATGGGGTCAATTGTAGTTTTATCTCTCAGACACACGACACTACATTACTATAATATATTATTATTTATAGACAATGCTGTTATTTTTTCACAAAATAGTATTTATATTTCATAAATATCTTCTGAAGGAGACCAATGTATGAAAATTATTAATCTTTTTTGGTAATGTGTTTGGGATCAAACAATGACAGTTAGTATTGTATAAACTATTTTGGGATATTCAATTTATTGAGAACAATTTGGATGAAGAATATCTTACATATGAAACTAAATTTTATAGTGTAGTGGGAAAAATAAAACATACATTTAATGAGATATATAATATAATGATGTATATTTTTAATTTCCAAAATAACATTTAGTGTAGCTTGTTTATTATGTTTCCTTTCATATGAAATAATTTTATTTTTCGAAATCGTAGATATGATTATTTGGGAGGAACTCTAGCTTGGATGGATGATTGATATATATAAACATAATGTTTTTGATAGGTTTTTCTATATTAATTCTATAGTATTATAACATTTTCATTCTAAGAATAATACAAGATTCTTTTTAATGATGATAAAAAAATTGTTTAAATTTTTGGATATAAATAAATGAATAGTTTTTTATGTTGAATTATTATCTTAAAAATAATGATACTATAGAATTATCAGAACATAGAGGGGGATAATGTAGAATTTAATAAATTAGTTTTCCACATAAATTATTATTTTAATTGATTTAAAATTTTCATGATTATTATGTATTAAAAAAATTGATAGGTATAATGAAGATTCTATGTGACTGTTTATAGCACTATCATATAATAACCACACACACACACAAATATATATATATATATTGTAATTTTATAGTTTTACTAAATCATGTGTATTTTTTTATGGATATCTAGGGTCTAAAATTATTTGAACCTCAGGTGTGGTGGTTTTCTACTATTATAAGGTGACCAATGTGTTTTTCTTAATATGGTATGCACTATAAACTTTTTATACATTTTGTAGAACCTAATAGACCTAAATGGGAGACAATTAAAAGTCATTGAGGATGAATTAGATGTTATAATTACATGTTTCTAGATTACTGGATAAAATTGAATTATTATTTTGAAATATATCCCCACAAAATAAATAGATTTATCATCTAAATGAATAATTGGATAATATGAAATGATTTTAGTTGAGATGTTAAAGATAATATTTTAACAAATTTAGGGAATCTATTTTAGTTACATTCAATATTTGACTTCAGTGAATTAAAAATATAATACGGGGAATAATTTTTTTCTTTTTATTATTGTTATTTGGATTTTTTTTAAGGAAAACATCATTATTAATTGTGATTTTTTATAGAATCTATTTATAGTTACAAATTAATTTTTATTGAAACAAGGGAATGACTATTGTATGGAATCAAATATATATTTCTAAGATGAAGAAATTATAAAGTCTATTTTACAATGTATTTTATCATATTATGTTAATATAGGTATTAGTCTAGTGGAATTTCGATAGATATACTTATGAAATTTTATTTCATGATGAGACATTTGTTAATTTTTTTTGTATAGGAATTGTTAATTATTATATGTACATGTGAATGGATTGTAGAAAGAGTTGGATTCATCATATTATTTAATTCTTGATAACAAAAAATTTAGTGCATTGAAATTAATTTTGTTGATAATGATTGATAGGGACATGAATTCTTTAAATTGTTTCAGTCATAGTTACATTAAATTTGTTGGGTAAGGGAAAAAATTTCAATAACATAGTTTATGATTATGATTATACAATATAAATTAAATTCATGTTATCTGAGTATATGGATCATATATTTGAATGGAGGTCTAGGTATTTCATGTTACCTATATATATTAATTTTCAAAAGAATAATTAATTTCATTGTATGTAAAAGAAAATGCATAGTTAGTATAGTTGATATTTTTTCGAAATTCATAGTGCATATAGTAAAGGAAAACTAAGATATTATATATTAGATTGTATGACATCTAAATACTAAAATTTATAGGTGTCTATATATTTCTATTATATGGGTCTTTAGTAATGAGTGATGAATGAGATACAGACTCACATAATTGTTCTAGTGACCTTGTGTTTTATTCTTGACAGATGAACATTTCATGATGTAAATGTTTTTACCCAATATATATATAAACCATGGGAGATGATAGTATTGAAATTATGAATAAAGGTAAGTATTTTTTAGATTAATTTATTAATTTTTGAACAGATAAAATGGAATCAAATCATAGTTTTTCTATGATGTTTATAGAATAATTTATCCTATAATAAATTATTTCCTTCCATCCTCGAATATAACATTATACTAAAGTTTCTATTAATATTATTTCAACTGGGATATTTGGAGTTAATGAAATCAATTAAATCTGATAGTCATAATATGGTTGATGATATGAATAATGTTGCAATACCTTAATTTAATGGAAAATTATTTGACTTTGTGTGACTATGATAGATAATTTTTGAAATGTCAATAAATTTTGAATGGAATGAAGATTATAGCAGATATTAAGTATTTTTAGGGTTTATATTTCGAAATTAATTAATATAAGTTCTCATGTGGTGGAAATTTCGGAATAGTAATTTTGGAACAAATTACATCCTTATTGGGTGATATTTAAAAATAATTTATTTCATAATCCATTATTTATAAAAGTATACATACAATACTATATATCAAAATTCAAATATATATTGGTGTAATACTATTATTAGTGTGTGGATCTGTGGAAATATTATTAGTATACTTATGAACTATTCTCCAGATAGATCTTTTATGTCATTAAATTTATATGGTATATGAATGTGTATATGATAAGGTGATGAATGGTCATGATTATATGATGAATCAAGATCCAATAAGACTAGTTTTCTATTTTAGGGCTCTAGTGAAATGGATATATGGGATTGAATTTCTTAAATAACTATTATATTGATTTTATTGAATGTATAGTTTGTTTAATTTGTATAGTATTTAGTGAATTAATAAGTGATAATGAATGAATGTATTTTTAAATAAAAAATTACCGAAATAATAAAATATTATTAATATTTAAAATTCGTATAAATGTTTTAATATAAAAGTTAATATTATTGAATATGTTGGTAACCATAATTTTTTATTTACAAAACAATGATCTTTTCCTTGTGAAAATATATTCTATAGAATTTGTTAATAAAGGAAATGAATAATATAAAAACATGATTCCAAACACTTTTATTGATGATTAAAATATATTTGAGAGTAGTTAAATATAAAAGAATGGTAAAATAATACAGTTTATATAAATTCAATGATGAAATATTACATCACCATAAAAAAATTCCCATTATAAAATATTTTCAACAAATATTTTTTTTTAATTTTATAAGAAACGATTAAAAATTTATGATGTTAATCAATATAATGAGATGTCAAGGTTTATATTCTATCCATGCATCATAGATTGTTTGAATAAAATCCTTTTACATAAGACAAGTATTCATATATTGTAGTCAGTTTTATAGAATGCTATACAATTTATTGGGTGTCTTTTTTGATGTTATACTTTTCATTTTCATAAAAACTATTTACCAATGATTAAAATGTGTTTTAAAATTTTATAATTAATGAATGAAACTAATACATAAATCCTACATGAAAATTTTTTTTCATCAGAATAGTTGGAAACAATTATGAAATACCAATGAATAAAAAGTCTCTCAAATAAAACTTTAATAGAAAAGTATTAATAATAAACAATATAATTTTTTTCTATCAATGTAAAATCTTTGAAACTAACCATGGTAATTAGATTTAAAAATAAACCACATAAAATAATTTTACAAACTTTTTAAAAAAAATAAATTCAAAATATTTCAATCTTGTTACGCATTTATACAATTACATATGTAAATATTTTACTTTTTAAAAAATATCTAATATTCCCCTATGATTATAAGATCTTATGGAAATATATATTTGAAAATATATATATAACCACATATATAAATTGAATATAAAAAATCCAAATATATATTAATTAATAATTTTGAATTAATTTATCAATAATTTTAATTTAAGTAAAATACTTGAAATTCCATGTTAAACCATCGATTCATCCAGGAAACAGAATTAATGTCCAAAAACCCATTTAAAATTTCAAAAAAACATTATCTATTATGTTATTTCATCAATGTATTTTTATGAATGGTTTAATATAATTGATTTCAAAAATGGAAAATAGATGGAAAGCCCCCGTATTTTATGAATATAATGTGAAAAAATAGCCATCCAAAAAAATAAATCTCAATGATAATTTATTTCATAATATATTATCCAAAAAACTTAAACAACTATTATATTATAGTTACAAAACATAAATCATGAATAATGGGGAAACATTTATTTAGTCTAATGAATATAAACACACATCACCTATTTCACAAGAATAAACCACAATATGGCCTCACACGGCCAAGTCTAAAATATTTAGAAATAAAATCCCTAAATCTATTTTTCAGTTCGACCATGGAGCTGTGAATGTATAGGAGTAAGATGTAAGAAATTTGAAACAATTATTAGAGGAGGAAATATTTTATACCTTGGTGTTTTGACCTACAATCACACTAAGATAGACATTCCATCATCAATGACAATGAATTGAATAAAGATGAGGTATATTTTAGGGTCTCCAAGCCATGTGTCATGCGATTAAGAGATAATAAATGGGGATTGACCATGTTAGATTAATATGATATGATTTTTTTTTGTAATTAAAAAACAAATTTCATTGAAAGGATGTATATGGTCTCGTGGATTTCAAAATATCACCCTAAAAATATATTGATCACTTGAATCCCTTGGATTCTCACATAGTATGGTGATATGTTTTTTTTAAATTTTTTTTAAATAATGTATTATAGTTCAAAAATATTGTTGTTAAGAATTCATGGATCCATCACAGTTTCCCCAATTCATGTATCCACCATGACCGTGGCCAATT
This sequence comes from Viscum album, assembly GCA_963277665.1. Classification (NCBI taxonomy): domain Eukaryota; kingdom Viridiplantae; phylum Streptophyta; class Magnoliopsida; order Santalales; family Viscaceae; genus Viscum; species Viscum album. The sequence goes on along the minus strand of OY728121.1, from coordinate 1,762,824,614 downwards.
ATATGAAATACTATAATTTTCAATCCATTTAAAAAAATTAATGAAATTATAAAAATAAATAAATAAATAAAGTAATTTGTCTAAATAATGATTAAGAGTGAAAATTATATTTATTATAATGCTTTCATTCCCAAAAAATAATTAGTTGATTTATATTTTGAAAGATATCAAAAAATACAATTCACACAAACACCACTCAATTATCCAAAATCGACGAACACTGTGACCAGCAATAAAAGGAAACCATTTATGTTAATAGAAATGTAAAAGTCATTTATATAGAGATAAAGTAATAATATAATAAAGACAAATTAACTAACCAGAACCCAACTACTCTGTAAATTAAACAAGTATCCCCAATATACTCTATGCTTGATCAAAAAAGGATTAAGGTCCAAATGTTTAGGGGAGACTTTGATAATATTAAAACACATATAAAATTATCATTATTATCAATATGTTTTGGTTGATACAAAATATAATTGAAACATTCTCCATGATCCATTAAAATCCAAACAAATAAAATGATTATTATATCCAAAAAAACTATTCTAAAACCCAACAGAGATAATCCAAAAGGGAATAGGGATGAAGGCATGATCATTACACTATATGGACTAATCTGATAAGATCTGTCAGTATAACCAAACTAAACTATAATGGAAATACCTTGACTAGAATGGGTTATAAATCAATGAAATTAGACTATAATTATCAATCTTTGACACATCCATAATTTCAATCAACTAAAAAATCTAAAATCTAAATATAGATATTAAAAAGTATCCCAAATTGTAAACATGATACCATGTAAGGATAAAAGGAATAGAATGGGATGAAGATAATAATCTTTAATAGGAACACTCTAACAATTACATAACACACAATATAATACTCTCAAAACATAAATCCACCCTAAAAACCAAATAATTATTGAACCAAAAGAATTACTAAGGGTGGAGGAAGATGGATCATTATGTTTCAAATTTCCAAAAATGGTAGATCACACAATATAGATACTCATCAACGAAGAGGAAATAAAATACAACTAATGAGTCTAGGGAAACAACCTATTATAATCTAGTCCCTCAAAATATATCCCACCATCTTAGTCTGATTACTCATATTCTATTTAAGAGACATGGTATATGTGAACATATCTAATCATTGGCATAAATGAAGGTATTATTCAACAATAGAATATATGATTAGTCTTTTAAATAACACATTAAAAATTAATCTAATTATCTAATCATACATGAATACCATCATAGATCTCACACTAATGACCACTGCTAGATGAATCACACTTTTCAACAATTAGATATACAGCTCTACGACATCATAATATATAAATATAAAAAAATTCTACCGAAAATTTTTAGCCATTAGCCAATCAAAAAATAAATTTAAAATTAAATCAAGGTAAAATTGGATATTATTTTATCCAAAATACAGAATAATTATAAAAAATGGATATTGATGTAAATAAACATTAAATACCACTACAGTAATAATCAATTTCAAACAAATTCAATTGCAAATTGTATTATAAAAAATGTTATGGTTTCATGAAAAATATCTCAACACAATAATACTTACCAATTTAAAATTATTTTTCTACTCTGTAAAGGTACACACAGAATTCCATTCAAATTAAAATTTCAATAATATATTTAAAATCTCTTCGATTTATTCTCAGCATCAAAAGGAAACTATTCATTCAAAAACTGTCACATTCATGATTTATAATCATTTATAATTTTTTTATTAAATATGAATATTTATAAGTATTTATATTTTCATATTTCATTATGAACATTGATTAGAAATACAAGTTTCATTTATTATGTATTCTCATAATATGTTTACAATACTTATTCTCATTTATACGAACCATATTATTATTAATATCAAATCCTAATTTATCAAACTTTAAATTATTTTCAATATTTTTTTGAGGTAGTCTAAAATCATAATAACAAAAATAAATTCAAATCATTCATGAAATACTAATTCACAAAATTTTAAAAATTATTTTCAACTGGAAAAAATTTATTTATTTAATAAAATTATTTTAATTTATCAAACTTTTTAGAGTCATATTAAAATAAACATTTCTATGTAAATCAACATCAATATTTTTTATGGAAAAATTAATTTTTTTATAACCATAATAGTTTTAAAAAAATTAATAACATTATGAAATACCACAACATCCATTATGATGGGCTTATGGTTGGTCATGACATAGATAAATTTTTATATGACCCTATGAATATCTAGAAATGGTTACTGGATGTCATAGTAAACCGTACAGATTGTCACTAAATGGAGTTCTTGGCCATGTGATCTTACTACGTATCATAAACTCACTCCAATTGTTATTATAAAAATAATATTATCATTAAAAAATCTATATAACAAAAAAAACCTTTGAAAAATGATTTCTAAAAAATAAAAATTAAATTAATTAATTAAAACCAAACATCCCATAAAATCATGAAGTTCGTAGTTACTTAGAATTTGTGATGCACTTCTCACTCTTACCATTGATTTTCAAACAATGTTATCTATATCTACAAAGTACCCCAAATAGTATACAAAACTCTAATACTTTATTTTCATTATCTATCTTGATGTTTCACTTCATCAAACACTTAATACTCCCCTTGATAACATCCATGCACATTCATCATCGCCCTAAGGTGGTTCTGTGGAAAAAAGGATTCAAATATAATATAGTGAAATCTATTTCACCTATGAAATTCATTTAAAATCATCGAAAAAATAGAATATATATATATATAATGTCCTTATATTAAATTCCTAATAAAAATGAAAGTTAGGAAGATATGTATTAAGAAATAATATAAAAATTAAAAAATTATAATTTAAATAAATATTCCCCCACTCACCATCTCTATCATGTAATACAACCATTTGTTCAATTGGAAGCTCCAAAAATATTATTCAACATATAATAACCCCATCTAAATATCGGAAAAATCATATTAAATTGTTTTTGTAACATCCCTCTTATTCTCATTGGATTGAGAAGGATGAGGAAAATTACTTGGCCTTAAGAAACATCCCCACGACACCAAAGGATGAAAATAATTGTCCAAGGTATTCAATACATGTGGGAGATGATTTTAACTATAAAAATAAAACAACTAACCAAAAAATCTAGAAAAATCATAAATATGATGCCTGAAAAAAATGAAATAAAACACTAAAATTAATTTATAAAAATCAAACATCAACTAAGTACATAAATTGAAGACTAGAATAACAATGTAAATAGTGGAACACTAAAAAATCAACAAAAGTCCACAAAAGCCAACAAAAAACTCCATACTTCAAACATTCCCTTTTCTCCATCTTCAAAATAAAGCACATGTATCACGAAGTTCTGCTAATGATTGGTTATATGTAACCATTACACACATCTTGATTAAAAAAATGCAGAATCACCAAAGTGTTAAAGAGGGGGTGAGTAATGAAGATTAGTAGATTTTTCCGAATGACATCCATACTCACACCACTATGATAAATCATTTTAGAAACATTTATATAAAAAAAATTTATATAAAAATATAAAAATGTTCCAAAGATACCATTTTCTCAGGACAACAAAATATTATAAGGAATGAAACCAAACAATACTTGACACCAGTTCATAAGTCCCATTTTTTAATAATCATTCCATCATTTATATTCACACATTCAGCCATGCTTGCATTGTTATGACAGTTCTATTTTATTGTGTTGTTTCTAATAAATTTACCATTTTATTGTAAGGTAATTATATCTCATAGACAATTAAACCTTTGGTATCGAGAATCTAGTCATATTTCAATTGGGCCCCATAAATTACATATGAACCCATACAAAACCATTATGCCAAACCTTGCCAAAACCATTATTTCAACCATTGTAATAAAATTTCCATTTAATTGAATTACTTTTATAAAATTTTTCAATAACGAAAAAATTTAATTGAAAATAATTTTCCAAGCATCACTACTAACCATTCAATTAATGTCATCATTTTAAAATCATGTTACCCAAATCAAATTCTATAAAAAACCCAATTTCCAAAATTTCGCAAACCATTACACAAGAGGGGATTCAAAAATATTTTCACAATGAATACACAATAAATTTCAATAAGAAAATCAATTTGAAACTATGACTTCATGTTCAAAATAGAATAATGTAGTGTGAGTCCACCTATTTCATGTTCTATAAATTTTTTTTATGAATGATACAAAAAACGTCCAAATGATGGTTAAAATCTCCAAAAAAATTAATTATATCACTTCCCATATCATAAAACATGAAAAATGTAATCATATTTTTCATCCCTATGGTTTTATCTACACATTATGGGTATATATATATGAATCTAAGAGAAAGGTTGATGTAGATGTAACAAAAATACCATAGAATCCCAAGAACGACCATTTAACATAATAACCTCGCTTCAAACCATCATAGAACAGATCTCAATTTCTTAAAATTCCATGGGGAGATTTTATACAATGATTGAGAAGGTAAAAACCCGAGTTAGGATCAAATTGTTTAAAAATGAAGCAATTGGACTTGAAAATTCTTTATGTCCACAATTTTATGATCTAACTATTGACCCTATTATAGTTTCATCTCAGTGTTAGGTAAATCAGGAAATAACCATGCACATGACTCTATATTAAGGGATAAATCACATGGTTTTCTCACAAAATTAATAAAACATAATCCAAACATGCAGAAGCCACTATCACAAATATTCAAATATATCTTTTCAATGATCTAGGTTTCTCTTATGTGGAATCATGATTTGGGAGAATCGTGCGATGCATGTGCACCTTATCTTTTACTCCTGACTCACTATGCATGTATTCCTATAGGATTTCCATGGTATTCCCAAACCATGCACTAACCGTGAACCTATAAAAATCACCACTAAGACTCAAAATGTTTTCCAAACTCTCCCATACATCACTGATATACATTACATACATAACAATCATAAATAAAATGTCACTAAATTGAAACAGGGGGAGCTACATTCTACAAAAAATTATCTTTTCTCTCCCCATAATGTTGGAATCCTTTATTTCATTAAAATAGATTCAACCATAGAAATTTTATTTCGTTATCGTGTTACCATGTCTCTTCTAGAATCATACCATGTTTCTATAAAACATTGTATAGATAGATTGTATTCGAATTGAATACATTATCTTTCCTATCCGAAATCCCCACCGAGATATGTTCCAATGAATAATCCTCATTAGTTAGACATGATCCCATAAAATCACATGGTAACCATTTTTCCAATAATTGTTTTTCTAATATATGTGAAACACATTGTGCACCACAGAAAAAAATGGTGGAAATGCCATCCAATATGCCACCTCACTAACCCTTTATTATATCTCCAAAGGGATTATGTATCGAGGATATAACATTACCTACTTCCAAAAATGATAATTTAAAATCCATGGATAAATCCTCAAGAATACACAATCCATCATAATGAATGAAAAGGTCCATCGATGATGATAAATATAATATTTTTGAAAAATCTAATCCATATAGATTTTTTTTACTAATAAACTGAATATTTTCTATTTTTTCCTATACAAGGATTTTCTTAACTTGTGAAATCTAGAATCTTTGAACTCAAAAAAGTAGTGAACTACAGGGACAGATATAAAATTCTTCCCATTACAAGATTTTTAATAAGTCATGATAACTCTGGTTATATGATAACTCAAATAATTGAATATTTTCCTCCCATGAGCCACTTAAATTTATTACAAAACCCCACAACATGTCTTATGATATTTGTATTGTCCTCTTTTAATTGTACTGTTGTATGTGGATGATACGTCACACTCATTGTCAACTAAGTCCTATGAGATTTCTGTAATGTTCTCCACAAATTATTTTCCAACCTTGAATCTATGATTTAAATGATTGATTTAATTCCACATTACATTATATTAGATAAATATTTTTTGCTGACCATCAACTGTATGGGAATCATGATGAGGAATGAAATGGTCTGACGTTGTGAGATAATCCACAATCACCCATATGGAATCAAGTTTATAACCCATTATTAAGAGAAATATAATCACAATCCATTGATATCCGCTTTTAGTTCTACAATGGAAGAGGTATATAATGAAACATACTAGTTGGTCACTTATGTTCTTCTTTGGATTCCTGACAATCCATGCATCTCAACACAAAATCAGTCATTTTTCTTTTCATACCATCTCAAAAAAGTAACTTCCAAATCCTTAATCATTTTTGTAATTAAAGGATAACCACCCATCTTGGATGGTAGTATTAAAAAAATAAGTTGTTCCTTAAAACAATAGGTATGACCATTTGATTTTTGAAACACAACACCGAACCATCATCCAACTTCTATTCCATAATATTCCCCCCACCGTTGACTTTTCAACTCATAAAAAAATTATAAATATGATATTTGTGCCTCTCTAACTATATTCAAAAAATCAAGAACAACTGAAAATGGATAAGGAACTACAACATAACCTTTTTCACCTTCCTAGTGCATGTTGTCTAGTACAGACATCAACTGCCACTCATCTGAAGCCTCCTTTTCAAGCTGAGCATATCACTATCTACTTAGTGAATCTTCCTTGAAATTTCATTTTACCAGTGTATAAATCAATTCAATGTTCAAAATTTTTGGATATTCCATCTACCTTATTTTTGTTCGATTAAAATCCCATATTGAAAAAATATGTTTCAATAACTTATGATCTTGAACATATGAAATTTCTCCCTAAAGATATAATGATTACAAATCTGCAAATCACATACTATAGTAGCTAAATCTAAATTTTATTATGGTTAATTTTTCCAAGGCACTCATAACTAACATGATTCATAAGAAACAATATGATCTCCATTAATGAGAACACATACAAGCCCATATTATAATGTTTCGCAATACGCCATGTACCCTTTTCCTGATTTGGTCCATACCAAGATATGTGTAGATGATTGAAGAATCTTATTATCTATAAAATATTCATGGAATTATTTATTAAAAATGGAATATAAAAATATTTTTTCTCAACATTTTCATCGGTGATTACAGTCATGAAAATTCACAAAAAACTGTTGGTAATGACCATGTAGACTAGGAAGACATAATATCTCAAAGGCCTTCATAGGCAAGTTCCAAGGGATGAAAACTTCTATCATTCTTGGATCCACTAAAACAAAAAAATTAGAAATTACATGGCCATGAAATTATTCCTATTATATCTAAAAATAACACATTGATAAATTTACATAGAAAATATGCCCCCTCAAGATTTGGAACACTATCGCACAGTTTTTCTCATGCTCCTCCATTTTCCATGAATACAACAATTTGCCATCCAAAATCACCACCAAAAACAAATATTGATATCTATTAAATTTATAATCCATTAATTCCTTAATGTCCTATAGACTATTTTTAAGACTAAAGGGAATAACCATATACTCTTAATGTCCATATTGAAATTTTTTCTTTATATCATCCATCCGCACCTACGACTAAAGATTTATAGACCACAAATACATTTAGAGAACCAATGGTATCCCATTAACTGATTGAACATATAATCAATGTGTGGGAGTGGATATTTACTCATTATTGTATCATGGTAAGTATTACGATAACCCATACATAGCTGAAGTGTTCCATCAAACTTCATTACGAAAAACTAGTGCTACCTAGAGAGACAGACATGGTCTTACAAAACCTTTGATTGTAAGATATTCAAATTAAATTTCAGATCTCTTAATTATACTCAATCATTTCATTATGTTGTAATGAAAAATAGGACTAGTTTAGATAATGAGATAAATATTAAACTCGACTTCTCTTTTAGGTTGTAACCCGAGTCATTTTTAGGATTCACATTTGGATATTAGATAACCACAGCTAGAAAACTAGTATTCTTGATCTGATTCCATGATGTGATGGTCAAAGATGATAACTGGTGTGAGAGTATTCAGTAAACTTGTTCCAACAATCCCATTAAACCATCCATTATACTCCATTCAGCTTTAAAGTAATTCTCAACACAATATTCAGTAGTGAAACAAACTATTTTGATATAACAGTCAACGTGATCCTTAAATGTTTTCAACTAATCGATACACAAGATTGTATCAAATTACTCCATCTAAAGAATAGATAAATCCCATTTCATCTTGTCTCCGTAAACAATTATATAACTTTCCCTATACCGAAATTCTAAACATTATCGTGAACTAATAGTATTTTTATATTTTAACATTGATGATACCATCTCAATATTTAAACTCAGTGAAGAAAAGAAACGATATTCAAAAAGAATTCATATGTGCTTATATCAAAAAAATCATGAATAAAGATATAAAATATATATGTACCCCTCAACATAGATGGTACCTCCGGATCATCCACAATCAACTTATCGTCTCTATACAATTTCTTCGTCGCATCACATTGCTCCTTGATTCCCTATTAGGAATGCACTTTTGGAGGAATCATGGTATTCATAAAGTCACAATGGCTATATTTGTGTTGTTAATGTGTTTTATTCCGGTTCCCTCAACCCATCAAACCATAAGACTCCTGTGATACCAGGTAGGTGTCGCAAGAACCTCACATTGGAGCACAATAAAAATAGTGAAAAATATGTCACATCATGTTGCAATTATGGCATCATCTAAATTGTGAAGTACATTCTCATTTCATGTGGTTATATAAACCACCTAGTAAACATCCAATATGGTACATTGGTCATTGAGGAAGGTCTAATAATCCATTTTTCTTGTTTTAGTCCATTATCCCACCATGGAAATAAGTGTCCCTCTTTCACTTTCCCCCATCATTAGTGTTCCCACTATTTCCTATGGGTATCAACATACTTCCTCCTTTAAAAGATCTTGAGATATCCCATTCATCCACTTTTTATATATTAATTGTCTTTGTATAATCTGTAATACATAGCTTGAAAATATTTGAGATGATATCGTATCTCATCCCAAAATAAATTATATGTGAATTCATGTATGCACTAACAACAAATTTGTATCCAAAGAATACAAAATTCAATATTTTAACAACATAATATATGACAATGAGATTTTCCAAATTCAATTTGATGACGTCCTCTATTACTTGAATCATGATCGTGTGTGGACAAAATTTATTTTAAAAAAATTCCAAAAAAATACTCTCAACCAAGGAATTTTTCCATATTAGAAATCACAGCTAGGTCCCACCCCTTACCTTATAGATCCTCTAGCATATAGATCACAAGGATGAATATTAACTCCACTGGTGTTCAGATGAAATAAACTATATGACTCATCATATTCATCCAAACCTCTACCTTTTCTGGATGTGAATCCCCAAAAATGATGGATGTATTGTAAATTTAAAGCTAGATTTAATGATCCACTTTCCTTGGATCATCTATATTTTTCATTATTTCCACATCCTAAAATTCGTAGTAGATACTGTGAATTAGTTATAGGTTCACCAGTGGCTTCGGTGCAACCACATTATCTATAGCTTCTTTTGGTTGATTTCTATGACGACAACTCGGTTCTATTTTCAATATATAGAACAAACACCATAATCTTCATTCTCTAAAAAACTAATTATTATAATTTCAAATTGTACGACATAATTCTATAATAATAATGCATTCCAAAACCACCCATTAACAATTTCAACCATTTTTTAACAAATTCAACTTTTTTGAAGATAAATCCATTTTCCAATCACCAATATCATTATTTTTTTTCAAATTCATTCATTTGAAAAATATGTTGAAATTTTTCAGAAATTTTTTAACATTTAAATAAACCATATATAATTACTATAAAAGAAATATGCACACCTAGTGGTAATTCATTCCTCTCATGCTTTTCCAACTCAACTCATCATATATACCCATGAATATGTGATTCCAAATCCTATATGTGTGTCCAAAACCATTACGTACCCAACTCCCTTGTGACATTAAATTCATATTCAAAATGTTAGATACATCGTTTTATGTTCAATATTTTATGATCCAACAATCATATACCTTTATATGATCCCAACTCAATGAATAGACCAATATGAATTTTATTCCAAGACCGAAAACCAATACCATGTTAAAGAAAACCCATTACATAGACCACTTATTCCACAATTTATTGACCATGCTGATATTACTAGTAACCCCCATATTTTTATTGGATTTATATGGTTTAGGAACACTACCTAGACTTAAATTACATCCCGAAGTGGTCAATGGTAGGAAATAAATTCTAAAGGGTTTCAATACAGGTGGGGGTGAATTTCCACATTAGAATAAATTATGTAACTAAACAATCCATTTTCAAACAAACCAAAATATGATGCATTAACGCAATTACAGAAAAATAAAAATTTTATTTATTAAGATCCATCTAAAAAAAGTTCCAAAGGAGAAAAATAAAATATCAATGTAAATAGTGGAAGACAAAAAAACCACCAAAACTCAAAGATGATCCATAAAATCTCCATGATCTATCTCCGCAGGAAATATTATATATCTGGAAGTACTGGTAAAGTTTTCTGATACCATTCCTTTAATCATGTATTGATAACTTGTTACTGTAGAAGCACCAATGTGCCAATGCATGGATGATTAATGAAACTGAGTAGATTTTTCCCAATTAATTCCCTAATCACACTACTAGGAAATAACATGGTTGAAATATTTATGTAAAAATAGTTTATATAATATAATTTCAAGATTATTTTAAATCAAAAAATAAATGAGGGACAAATAAACCATTTTCACAACACATCATCATGTTCCATGGAAAGAAACAAAAAAAATCATTAAAACAATTTACAGTTTTAATTTGGGCATAACCATTCTATTCCACATATCCACATATCCAAACAATCATGAATCATTATGAGACTTACATACTCATGAATGTTTTCTCATTGGTGTACCACGTCATAATAAGGTAATTATATCCCAACTTCCATTACACCTTTGTAACCAAGTACCAAGCCATATTTCAACTGGGTGACATAAGGCAGTATGAAATAAAACCAAGCCATTATGCCATACCATAAAAAACCCATCATTTAAAACATTTCATTAAAAATAAATATTTATTGAAATCCATTTAAACTAAAATTCCAATAAAACAAAAAAATTATAGAATAATCTTTTCCAGACATAAAAACTAAACCACAATTTTGAAAGAATAATTATATAATCATGTTACCAAAATCACATTCCTATAAAACAAAAAGATTCTATAATTTCACATACATTAACATACTTTCACTAAAAAGGGTTTTCAATAATCAATGAAAAAAGAATACAAAATCTACTTCAAAGAAAAAAAAATTCTATGAAAAATATCCTTCATTTTATAAATAGAGGTGTAGTTTGTGAAGCCACCTACAATGAGTTGTATAATGAAAATGAAGAAAAACATGAAGAAAATACACAAAACATGGTTAAATGTCAATGGTACTACCTTATATAACTTCCCCTACCATAAACCATGAGAAATATAATTATTTTTCAAATACAAAACCATAGATATACCCACAATGGGAATTGATTAATGAATCTGATTGATGGGAAAAGTTGATCTGACAAATCTATGGCGAAAACCCATGAATGATCTCTTACCATAAGAATTTATCTTCAACGCATAATTAAATGGCCTTATATTGATTCCAATTTTATATGGAGTGGTTATCCAATCATTGAGAGGAATCAAACAAGAGTTGGGGACATTTTGCTGAAAAATGATGTAATTATATATGATACATTGTTATATCTACAATTTATGGATCTAACATTTTACCCACAAAATATTTTGTCCAATGGTTTGGAAACCCATGCACTAAAATATCTCCTACCTCAACCATAAGTGATACCTCTCATGGTTTTCTCAAATATTTTCAAAACCATACCCCATTCATGATGAAGCCACTGTCCGAAAGATCCAGACCCATATTTTTCAGTAGTAGAGATTTTCTTACTTGGAGGTACAATTTTTGAAAATTGTGTGTTTCTCGTGCAGCTTCAATTTTCCCCTGCCTCACTGTGATTGTTTTTGGGCTGGTGTTACATGGATTTACCAAACCCATCACTACCATTGAACATATATTGAAACCCCAAAACAATAAAAAAAATTCTCCAAAATCTCCCAGACGTCAACCATATAGATTACATACCAAAAAATAATAACGAAATTGTAACATAAATGTAACTGGGGGTTCTAAAAATGTATTATATTAATCAAAAATAAATGAAAATAACTAAATTTAGTTTTTTTGAACTCGAGAGTCAAATCTATTCTGGAAACAAAAAACTCCAAAATTGATACGATGAGAAAGTATAAAATATTATGATGAAATATAGATTGAAATAAGAATAAATATTTGATATAATGAAAAATAACAGCATACAAATATCCTAAAATTTTTAATTTAATTTAATACTGATTTAATCCCTATTTTCATGTATATTATATTATATAATCATCCCACAATCATCAATCAGAATTTGAAAATATAAAACAATGTATATGTTAAAAATAATATTAATTGAAAATTTTCTTTTGGAATTATAATTAAACGATTAAATAATCAAGAGAAATGTAGATAAAATAATAGAACAATTGGAATACATAGGGTGCCCATGGTCCAAGGAGTTCCATGGATCATCAATTAAATTATGATCACACAACACTTATCTTATCCCCTATATAAGAACCTATATATGGAGGAATCCAATGAACCAAGGGATACCAATCAATGTCATTATATATTTTACTTAATATTGATGTCTATTCAAAATTCATGGAAGGATTGACCAATCCTTATAGTATAAGTCATATTTATCACAACAAGATATCCATGGTTCCCATGTGCTACCACCATATAATCAAATAAATTTTACTGAATCCAAAATTGTAGTTTTATCTTTTCATAATTTCCAAATGTCCCAATTAAAATTTCTCTAAAATACATTTCCTATCACTTAAATCAATATCGTCTAATAATAATCAAAAATTGAAATTATATCATAATTGATTATAATCTATTCATTTACAAAAATATATTATTGAGGACATCAATGGTTTAGTTTTATAAGAGTATAGATGTAAAATTTAATTTAATGAATATAGTTTAAGATTTCCAATAATGATATTACCACATACTAATATTCTTAAAACACTATTTAAACATTTAAATCATAAAATAACACAAAAAAACATAATAAATGGGGATATAAAATTTTCAGGAATGAAAAAATTATATCTATCAATCAAAAAATAATCATATATTTATCACAAGGGTAATAGAACATGAGCATAACATTGAAAAAACATACCTAGAATACTGTAGATCATAATCATTATAAATGTCTTAAATCAAATAATTTCATAAGAAAAGAATAATAAGAACCTAATTGATAATGATCCATGAGAACATACCACTAGATGAAGATCATTTAATTAAAAGTACAATAATTGTTGAATTTTCACAATCAATTAAATAATATGTCATGATTACACACCAAGACAATCACAGCATAAAAGTAATTTTCTAAGCTACCTTGTTCCAACTTCAAGAAGAGGACTACATATCATGTTCCATACTTTGTAAATAGGATAGTATCCAATTTTGAATATTTTATCATAAACCATAAATATATACCCATTACATTAGAGGGAAATATAATTCCAATCCCAATAATCATATAATCATAAATTAGTTCACTTTTATTCCACATGTTTATTAACACATTATTCATTACAAAAATTCCTGGAAGAGAATATCGAGATTCATCAATATTTTTTAATAACAAGAAAAAACCATAAAAATAAAGATAAAATGTGTTATCATTTGATCTTATCCCCATAAAATAATATGTAATTATAAATAATATTTTAATAAACCAATATTCCATGAAATATTCAAAATACTATTTTGTTAGGAAAATAAATTATTTATATTTAAATAAAATTTTGAACTATTATATTTTAAAAAAATTTAATGAAATTTTTTTTATGGTTAACATCAAATCATATAATGGGAGCATCAAGTCAATAATATGTATTTTTGGTGGTAATTTGCATTCCTATCATGTGTGTTAATATATTTTTTCCATTAATATTTTTGGAAATAAGTCAAAAGAAAGACCTTTGGAAAATGAAATGAATGATTAAATAAAAAAATATTTTAAAAAATAATTAATGGGTAAAAAATATTCAAAATATCATATAAAAGTATATAAACATGGTGACTTCATTTTTAAAAATTATGGATATCGATGAAAAATGATTCTTTGCTAAAGATGGTGTAACACCCGAGACATTTTTGAGATATATATTTTTTTATTTCATATAAATCATAAATGGAATCTTTCACTACACACGACACTAGCTTGGCTTGCTTTACACGCAATTGCGACTTTCCTTGATAGCTTGTGTCGTACGCAATACCGAGTTTCACTAAACAACGATATGCTATTAAAATATTATTAGAACTAGCCGTTATGAATAGTAACAACCACTTTTTGAAATTTTGTAAATTTTATTTTTCAAAATGGACTTCATTTTTGGATTCAGAATATCGAAATTAGCCTAGGCTGAAATGTTGGTAATTTTCTGAAAACTTTCAATTTTTGATGAATAGTAAAACCACTACGTGGTAGTTAAAAAATTGAATTTTTCATAAATTTTTTTTACCACTTCTATGAGTAGAATTTTGAAAATCCGAGAGACATGGTTGATGTAAATATGTAAAATATTGTTCAATGAGATGAAAATAATTTTTTTGTGAATAGTAACTTTTTACTTTTATTTACCACGGTTAAAAGTAAATAGGGTAATTAAGAGTAAAAATGATATTATTATTACCCTAACACATGTCCTATTTTTAATGGATAAGTTTAATTACACCAAAAACAACCTTAGAAATAAAATATGACCATTTCGGCCCACTTGGATTAGATTAGGACATTTATTATTAATTTATTTAAAGAAGGGCTAAAATAGTTAAAATCACAGTTTAATAACTAAATCGTTTTTAATATAGTTTTATACATAAGATAAATTCAACTATAAATATTAATTATAAAGATAAAATGATTTCCTACATAATTGTAATTTATTTGTAATTTTTAGACATTAAATAATTTAATTTATTTTTGACACAATGATGATGTAGTAATTATCTTATTAATGAAATATTGACATAATTGATCTTATAAATACCCAAATAAATGTAATTTGAAGCTTTTTATGACTTACAATAATTTTATAGGTTACTATGACATGTTAGTATTTCTTTAATTAACATTTTTCGAACTAATCATTCTGTTATGATTTTCAAAAAAATCAATTACTAAATAGTATCAAAATTGACATAAAATAGTTTTTAAAACAAATATTATATTATTAATTGTTATTTTATTTCTAAAAATCTATGGTTCGGCTGAATTACTTAGATAAGGTTATATATATTAATAATGGACAACTTGGGGTTCGTTTGGCTTGTTATTGTATGTTTATTAACCTTATAGTGTAAGGACTCAAAAAGACACGGTAAAAGTAAAATTATCTAACTTAAAGTTAAATAAAAATGATAAGGTTAAAATAGGAACCTAAACTTGTCTAAATTCTATTTGATGAGATTATTTCGACTCATCCCCACCTTAGCTTCTAAATAAATCAATTTGGAGCTAATTAAAACTGAATTTTTCTTTATAATAAAATAATATTTGTTAGTTTTTCCAAAGGTGACCCTCTCCTCCCTTATAAAATGGCAACTCATCCCCCTATTCCTCACACCACATTGAGCCTTAAAGCTCGGCATACCCCTGCCAATTTCTCCTCTACGCTTCCCTAGAGACATCCTAGAGGTCCTGGTCTTCTTCAAAGACCAATTTTAGTGTCCTAAAAGGTGGTCTCAAAGAAGCGATTCAATTAAGAGGTAATGTTTGTTACCAATTCTTTCATCTTTATTTCTTCTTCCACTTCTTCTTAATTATTTGTTTCATTATGAAGTAATAACATCAGTATCACTCATATACTAATATTTTATTATAAGTTTGAAACAACCCTGTTTCACCGTCTATCAATCCAACGAAAAACAAAATCACCGCGCGTGCGTACGTACAGAATACCGTCTCCACGCCGTGGTGTAATCTATTTCCCCCCAACACCTTACTTGGATGGGTATAATGGTGTAAATAATAACTAAATATGATTATTGTAAAGTGATATTGATTCTGAAATATTATAAATACACTCCAATACAATTCCATGATCATGGGAACGATATCATCGCTCGTGCGTACGTACGGAATACCGTCTCCACGATGTGATACGACTCGTCCAACATGATCTTCATTGCATAATGATTATATATAAATGAATTGAATTAATGAATATGATATATATTACACTAATACCATTCTGAAAATGAGGTATCTATATCCTAAAAATAAGAATAAGAATTTATTCGACAAAACACGCATAATAACAAAAAGTAATAAACACCCGAATAACAAGTAGCAATGAAATATTATTAATGATAAGCTATGAATATGACTGTATATGATATCATAACAATGAGTATTATTCTGGAATAAATCAATCACATTATTTAAATCATTATACAGGAGGTTCAGACACTTACGAAGCAAATCAGACATAAATGGAAATATCACAATCTCATTTTTTTCTGAGATTGTTTATACTTTGAAATTAACTGGGCTGTATTTTATCATCCACATCCATGTTTCCTCAATATGTAATATTTATATCCATCTTCAATAGATTATATCCAATTTTACCCTTCGTTGAGTTTTTAGTAAAAGATATGAAAGGAATCTTTTGTCATTTTTCGTACGAGGTACTTTTAGACTTTTCCGACAAAAGTACGAGAAGAATGTTTTTTTAACTTATAAGGAATGAATGGATTTTTAAAACATTATTTCCAAGAAACTTCCTTTACAAGTTTTCAATTTTATTTTTAATTATCTTCTTTTAGTTTAAAATTTAATGACATTTTATGAAAGGAAAATGTTTTTGAAGTAGAAAGGTTATTTTCCTCAAGAATGGAGTTTAAGTGTTTTATCAAAATTAATTTCCATCTAAGATAATATATGGTTCTGTTTCAATTACTATTATTACATTGATTTGATTATGTTGTGATGAAATTATTTTTCTGAGTTCCTTTATCTTATATGAATTGTTTTATGATGTCACAATGTTTAAGAATTCCATTTTTATTACATGGGTTATGCTATGATGTATGGTTTATGATTTTGTGGCACACATAAGAATGGTATAATTATGAGATGGATGTGACCTATATCTCCCTCTAATGCATTGGGTAAAGATTTATATCTCATGAGATAGACATGGCTGGAATGGCAGGTTAAACCAGTTTAGTGAAACAGGACTGAAACGAGGAGTGAACTCGGTTCAGAAATGGACTTTTTCAACTAAGATAGTCTTGGATATGAGTCTTGACTACTATGAAATGATTCTCTATGATTATGTGTGTATGACACGAAGTTTCATGTTTTAAGTTATGATTATTGGGATTACATTTCACTACTTTGATTTATCCCATATTATGAAATTATGATCTCTTTTGCAAGTTATGATTTCCAAAAGTTATGTTCTTATGATGTGATTGATATTTCTTTTGTTTACCCTTACTGAGCATTTGAGCTCACCCTTTTGTATGTTTTCTATCCCCAGGTCAGGAAGAAGGTTATTAAGTATGATATTCCAAAAGGGACTATAGACATGATGAAATAAAGGGGATACAATGTAGACGCTTTATGAACTAGTTGTTTATGTTTCCCAGTTTCTAAAGACACTATACCTATATGGTCTTTTCCTGGTTTTGTTATATGTTGTAATAAGTGTGCTTCAATTCTAAAGTAATAAAAATGTATGTAAAGTATCGGTCGTTACAGTTGGTATCAGAGGAAAGGTATAGTCATCCTTTGGAAACTAGGATGTGAATGCCTTAGTAAAAATCCGAAGGATAAGTCTAAGCATAGAACAAAATATTAGTGTTTTAGAAATGGCCATGAATAACCTAGGATAAGACCTTAAGTGTGAAATTATATTCTTGATTATGTGGTTTTCCTATTATAATTAGTGTTACTCACACTATTCTTCTGGGTTTTAGTTAATGGCTCGAACCCGAAAGAACCGTGTTAATGCGGAATGCGACGGGAAATGCAATGATTGTCCCCCTGAGGAACCAAACATTATGGGAGATATAATGAAAAATCTTGTAGCCATGCTCACACAACATTCTCAAGCTATGAATAATGCTGGACTTCCAAATGAGAAAAGGAAAGAACAACATTCTGTTGAATCCTTCATGAGGTAGCATCCACCTTCATTCAGCTGGTCTACTGATCCGTTAGTTTATGAACAATGGATTAGTACTACTGAAAAGATATTTTCAGTTCATCAATGTTATGAACATGATAAAGTCATCTTAGCAGTGTATCATTTGGAATGTGATGCGGATCAATGGTGGAATATTATCAAGAATACGAGGCCAAGAGATGAAATTGAGTCTATGGAATGGGACGAGTTCAAGAACATATTTTTCAATAAGTACTTCCCTCGTATTCTCCGAAAAAAGATGGAAAGGGAGTTTCTTGAACTAAAGAAAAATGATGATGAATCGGTTGGTACCTATGAAGAAAATTTTACAAGACATTCAGGGTATGCTTCTGGTATTATTATCCAACCTGAGAGTAAGATCTATCAATTCTTTAGTGGCTTAAAACCAAGTCTTCGAAGGGCATTAGCCATAAGGTACTTCAATAGCTACGAGGAAATCGTTCGATGTGCTCTCAAAGTCGAGATAGAGATTGGAGTAACCCATCAGTCATATGGGTTTGATAAGAAGAGGAAAATGGAAATAAAAGGAAAATCTAAAGACCACACTGAAAAGAAGATGAGTATTCTGTTATGCTCAATGTGTGGAAAGAAACATGGAGAGAGTTGTCTTAAAGGGACAAGTAAATGTTTCAAATGTGGAAAGGAAGGTCATCAGGCATTTGAATTCTATAATGATGGGAAAAAGATTTCTAATGATGCAAACAAAGGAAGGGATACACAGAATAAACCTCCTACACTTAAATGTTTCAATTTCAAGGAGATGGGGCATTGTGCCAATCAATGCCCAAATCTAAGTGTTGATGATGATGGTCGACCTAAACAAACTTTTAAGGCTAAAGACAAAGGAATGTCACATGCAATTTCTATCAGCGATGTGGAGTACGATAAGGATGTGGTAAAAGGTTGTAACATCCCCAAATGATAATGTGTTAAAAGACTAAATGATATGACTCAAGTCAACAAGGTGCCCCTTCCTTTTCGAGAGCGTACCTGATTAGAACTCCACAGTTAAGCATGCTTGGCCAGGAGTAGTGATCAGGATGGGTGACCTCCTAGGAAGTTTCCCAGGGTGTGTGTGAGTGAGGACAAAGAACACTGGAAAGGACATGTGTTGGCCTGTGGGGACGGTCATTAGTCAGATGACCCGTGCAGGCATGTGGGTGGACCCTGGGGTGGGCCCCACGTGTCTGCGGGGTAACTGGTGGTACCTGGAAGGCCAAGACCCGACGACCATCTTAAGGCGGGGTGGATGTGATGTCACCGGGACCCAGATGTCACATTTTCTATCATAGCAGGAACCCAGCCTTAAGTGCGTGGTGCACTGCCTAGGTTGAGATGTAGGGCCCACAACGAGGGCATTGTGCACTAAAGGGGGGGGGGGTGATTCTAACATCCCCAAAATGATAAAGGGTTAAAAGACTAAATGATATGACTCATGTCAACAAGGTGCACCTTCCTTTTCGGGAGCCTACCTGATTAGAACTCCACAGTTAAGCATGCTTGGCCTGGAGTAGTGATCAGGATGGGTGACCTCTTGGGATGTTTCCCAGGGAGTGTGTGAGTGAGGAAAAAGCACACTGGAAAGGACATGTGTTGGCCTGTGGGGACTGTCATTAGTCAGATGACCCGTGCAGGCATGTGGGTGGACCCTGGGGTGGGCCCCACGTGTCTGCGGGGCAACTGGTGGTACCTGGAAGGCCAGGACCCGACGACCATGTTATGGTGGGGTGGTTGTGCTGTCACCGGGTCCCAGTTGTCATAAAGGTACACTTGCCATCCACTCTAAAGTAGAAAATGTTTTATTTCATTCTAGATCCACCAACTCTTTTATTTATGATGAATTTTCTAAGGGTATCACCGTATTACCTCAACAATTAGATGTTGAGTTAGCTATGGCAACCCCTAATGGCACAACAGTCGCATCAAAAGCTTATAATTCTTCTCCGATTGAAGTTTGTGGGAATGTTCTTCCTGCAAATCTTGTGATCCTTCATATAGTGGAATTTTATGTGATTCTTGGCATGGATTGGCTTTCTTTATATGGAGCTCATATCAATTTCCAAAGAAGGGAAGTCACATTTCATATTCTAGGTCAATCTATGATCGTCTATCGATGCAAGGATGAACATAACCTTCCAGTGGAAATTTCTTCCATCTTATGGGTCTTGATTCCACTAAATGAATGTTATTTATCTCAAATGGTTGGTGAGAAACTCACGATTACGAATATACCCATTGTACGGGAGTTTGATGATGTCTTCCCGGAGGAATTTTCGGGTCCTCCACCAAATTGTGAAGTTTAGTTTTCAATAGAACTCATACCAAGTGCTTTACCTATTTCAAAGATACCTTATAGAATGGCCCCAATTGAGTTGTTGGAGTTGAAGAAACTACTCCAAGAGAATCTTGATAAGGGATTCATACGCCCTAGTGCGTCACCCTGGGGAGCACATATTCTGTTTGTTAAGGAGAAAGATGGATCAATGAGACTCTGCATTGATTATCTAGAACTTAACAAGATCACTATCAAGAAAAAATATCCTCTCCCATGCATTGATGACTTATTTGACCAACTACGTGGAGCTCAATACTTTTCCAAGATTGATCTTCGTTCAGGGTATCACCAATTAAGGGTGAAAAGGGAGGATATACCAAAGAAGGCTTTCTGTACTAGGTATGGACACTATGAATTTATAGTGATTCCATTTGGTCTTACTAATTCCCCTGCTATCTTCATGGATCTGATGAATAGAGTCTTTAGAGAATATCCTGATCAGTTTGTGGTAGTCTTTATAGATGATATTCTTGTATATTCAAAGAGAAAGGAAGAACGTGAAGATCACTTGATAATTATCTTAAAGACCCTGAGAAAGGATAAGATTTATACCAAATTTACCAAGTGTGAATTTTGGCTACAAAAAGTTGCATTTTTGGGTCACATAATTTCAAAAGAGGGGATATCAGTGGATCCAGCAAAAAAAGAGGTTATCGAAAGATAGTCAAGACCAACAACAGTAACTATGATCTGAAGTTTTCTTGGTTTGGCTGGATATTTTCGACGTTTTGTGAATGATTTTTCACGATTATCTAATCCACTCCCCATGTTGACTCGAAAAAGAATTAAGTTTGTTTGGACAGAGGAATGTGAAGAGAATTTCAAGGAGTTGAAAAGAAGATTATCCAGTGCACCTGTACTCACACTTCCTTGTAGTGGAGAAAGGTTTGTGATCTATAGTGATGCATCCCAGAAGTGATTGGGGTGTGTTCCTATGAAAAATGATATGGTGATAGCTTATGCCTCACGACAGTTGAAAATCAATGAGAAAAATTACCCAACTCATGATTGGTAGTTAGCTGCGGTAATCTTTGAATTAATGATTTGGAGGCATTATCTTTATAGAGAAGGGTGTGACATTTATACTGATCATAAAAGTTTAATGTATATTTTCACACAAAACGTTCTGAATATGCGCCAAAGAAGATGGTTGAAGCTGATTAAGGACTACAACTGCTCAATTCATTACCACCCTGGGAAAACAAACAAAGGGGCAGATGCATTATGTCGACAAGACCATGCCAGTTTATCCGTGATGAGGATCACAAAAGATACAATATTTATGGATTTACAAAGGATGGATCGTGGAATTATAATGGAAGAGGAAAATTATTATCTTTATCAAATGAATGTTCAAACATCTATACATTTGAGGATTAAAGAGGCACATAAATAAGATGTAGAGTTAAAAAAGAAGGTGAAAAATGTTCCTGAATTCAACCTTGATTGTGATGCGATAATAAAGTTCTGGAATCGAGTTTGTGTTCCTCCCATCCCCGAATTAAAGAATGAGCTGCTGGATGAGGCTCATAGTTCTTCATTCTCTATTTATCCTGGAATCACGAAGATATATATGGATCTGAAGGAGTACTTATGGTGGGATGGCATGAAAAGAGATGTTGCTAAATATGTCACTCGATGCTTGGTTTTTCAGCAAGTTAAAGCTGAGAAACAGAAGTCTAAGGGGATTTTACAACCATTACCCTTACCCGAATGGAAATGAAAAAACATCACTATGGACTTTGTCACAGGACATCCTAAAAAATCCAAAGGCAATAATGCTATCTGGGTCATAGTTGATCATCTTACAAAGTCTTCACACTTCATTGCTATTAGATAGGATTTCTCTATAGATCAGCTTTCCAGAATATATGTAAAGGAAGTGGTAAGATTGCATGGAGTACCACTTTCTATTATATCTGATCGGGATCCGATATTTACCTCAATGTTTTGGGGAAGTCTTCAGTATAATCTGGATACAAAGTTGAGTTTCAACACTTCTTATCATCCTCAGACAGACGGTCAGTCTTAGATAACAATTCAAACTCTAGAGAGCTTGCTCTATGGATTTCAAAGGTGGTTGGGATCAACACCTACCTTTGGTGGAATTTTCGTATAATAATATATTTAACTCCAGTATTCAGATGGATCCTTATGAAGCTTTCTATGGAATGAAATACAGGACTCTAACTTACTGGGATGAAGTTAAGGAAAGAAATCTATTAGGACCTGATCTTGTTGATGAGATGGCAGAAAAGGTCAGATCTATTCAACGACACATAAGAGCAGCTCAGAGTCGATAGAAAAGTTATGCCGACAACCGAAGAAAATACCTAGAGTTTGAAGTGGGTTATAAAGTTTTCTTATGAATATCTCCTTGGAAGAGGGTCATGAGATTTGGAAAGAAGGGGAAGTTGATCTCTAGATATATAGGTCCTTTCGAAATACTGGATCGTGTTGGAAAGGTAGCTTACCGATTGGTGCTTCCACCGAATCTCTCTCAAGTTCATGATGTGTTCCATGTATCTCTCCTGAGAATGTACATACCTCATCCTTCACATGTACTCAGCTCAGAAGTTGTACCGCTGGAACAAGATCTTTCTTATGAAGAACAGCCAATAGAGATTCTCAATCGTAGTGAAAAAGTCCTACGGAACAAGACCACTCTCTTGGTGAAAGTTTTATGGAGGAACCACCAATTAGAGGAAGCTACATTGGATCTTGAGGATATGATGAGGGAGAGGTATCCTCATATGTTTGTTACAAGTGACAAATTTCGAGGGCGAAATTCATTTTAAGGGGGGTAGAATGTAACACCCAAGACTTTTATGAGAAATATTTTGTTTTTATTTTATATAAATCATCAACATAATCTTTCAATACACACTACACTATCTTGTATTTCTTTACACGCAATCACGACCTTCCTTGATAGCTTGCGTTGTACGCAATACTGAGTTTCACTAAACAACGTTATGCTATTAAAATATTATTAAAACTAGCCGTTATGAATATTAATAACCACTTTTTGAAATTTTATAAATTTTATTTTTTAAAATGGACTTCATTTTGGGATTCGGAATATCGAAATTAGCCTAGGGTTAAATTTTGGTATTTTTCTGAAAACTTTCATTTTTTGATGAATAGTGAAACCACTAAGTGGTAGTTAAAAAAACTGAATTTTTCATAAAACATACTTTTACCGCTTCTGTGAGTAGATTTTTGAAAATCCGAAAGAAACGGTTGATGTCAGTAAGTAAAATGTGGTTCAATTAGATGAAAATAATTTTTTGGTGAATAGTAACTTTTTACTTTTATTTACCACAGTTAAAAGTAAATAGGGTAATTAAGAGTAAAAATGATATTATTATTACCCTAACACATGTCTTTATTCTATTTGATAAGTGTAATTCGACCAAAAACAACCTTAGGAATAAAATAAGACCATTTAGGACCACTTGGATTAGATTAGGACATTTATTATTAATTTACTTAAAGAAGTGTTAAAATAGTTAACATCAAAGTTTAATAACTAAATCATTTTTAATATAGGTTTATACATAAGATAAATTCGACTATAAATGTTAATTAAAAAGACAAAAAGATTTCCTACATAATTGTATTTTATTTTCAATTTTTACACATTATATAATTTGATTTATTTATGACACAATGATGATGCAGTAATTATCTTATTAATGAAATATTGACATAATCAATGTTATAAATACCAAAATAAATGAAATTTGAGACTTTTTATGAATTCCACTAATTTTATAGGTTAATATGACATGTTAGTATTGATTTAATTAACCTTTTACTAACTAATCATTCTGTTATGAATTTCAAAAAAATCAATTAATAAATTGTGTCAAAATTGACATAAAATAGTTTTTTAAACAAATATTATATTATTAATTGTTATTTTATTCCTAAAAATCTAAGGTTCATAAAAATGACTTAGATAAGGTTATATATATTAATAATAATAAACTTGGGGTTCGAGAGGATTCCGACCCATCCCCACCTTAGCATCGAAATAAATCAATTTGGAGCTATTTAAAACCGAATTTGGCTTTATAATAAAATAATATTTTTAGTTTTTCCAAAGGTGCCCCTCTCCTCCCTTATAAAAGGGCACCTCCTCCCGCTCTTCCTCACACCACTTTTAGCATTCAAGATCGGCCAAAACCATCCAATTTATCCCCCCAACATCCCTAGAGACATACTAGAGGTCCTGGTTTTCTTCAAATACCAATTTTAGTGCCCTAAAAGGTGGTCTCAAAGAAGCGCTTCAAAGAAGAGGTAATGTCTGTTACCGATTCTTTCATCTTTATTTCTTATTACACCTCTTCTTCTTTAGTTGTTTCATTATGAAGTAATATCATTAGTATCACTAATATACTGATATTTTATTCTATGTATGAAACAACCCTATTTCACCATCTATCCATCCTACGGAAAATGAAATCACCGCGCGTGCGTACGTACGGAATACCGTCTCCACGGCGTGGTGTAATGTATTTTCCCCCACCACCTTACTTGGTTGGGTATAATGGTGTAAATAATAACTATATATGATTATTTTAAATTGATATTGATTCTGAAATATTATACATACACTCCAATACGATTCCACGATCATGGGAACGATATCATCGCTCGTTCGTACGTACGGAATACCGTCTCCACGATGTGATGTGACTCGTTCTACATGATCTTCATTGCATAATGATTATATATAAATGAATTGAATGAATTAATATGATATATATTACACTAATATCATTCTGGAAATGAGGTATCTATAGAATAAGAATTTATTCGACAAAACACTCATAAGAACAAAAAGTAATAAACACCCGAATAACAAGTAGAAATGAAATATTACTAATGATAAGCTAAGAATATGACCACATATGATATCATAACAAGGAGTATGATTCTGGAATAAGTCAATGACATTATTTAAATCATTATACAGAAGGTTCGGACACTTTCAAAGCAAATCGGACCTATGTTAAGGGAAATATCACAATCTCATTTTTATCCGAGATTGTTTATACTTTGAAATTTACTGGGGTGTATTTTATCATCCACATCCATGTTTACTCAATATGTAATATTTATATCTTTCTACAATAGTTTATATCCAATTTTACCCTTCAGTGAGTTTTTAGTAAATGATATGAAAGGAATCTTTTGTCGTTTTTCGTACGAGGTACTTTTTGACTTTTCCGACAAATGTATGAGAAGAATGTTTTTTAACTTATAAGGAATGAATTGATTTTTAAAAAAATATTCCAAGAAGCTTCCTTTACAAGTTTTCAAGTTTATTTTTAATAAATTACTTATATTTTAAAATAGTATGACATGTTAAGAAAGGAAAATGTTTTTGAAGTAGAAATGATATTTTCCTCACGAATGGAGTTTAAGTGTTTTATCAAAATAATTTTCCATCTAAGATAATATAGGGTCCTGTTTCTATCCCTATTATTACATTGATTTGATTATGTTGTGATGGAATTATTTTTATGAATTCCTTTATTTAATATGAATTGTTTAATGATGTCACAATGTTTATGAATCCCATTTTTATTACATGGGTTATGCTATGATGTATGGTTTATGATTGTGTGGCACACATAATAATGGTATCATTATGAGATGGGTTGTACCTATATCTCCCTCTAAGGAATTGGGTAAAGATTTTATATCTCATGAGATAGCCATGGCTGGAACGGCAGGTTAAACTGGTTCAGTTAAATAGGACTGAAACGAGGAGTGAACTCGGTTCAGAAATGGACTTTGTCCACTAAGATAGTCTTGGCTATGAGTCTTGAATACTAAGAAATGATTCTCTTTGATTATGTGTGTATGCCACAAAGTTTCATGTTTTATGTTATGATTATTGGGATTACATTTCACTACTATGATTTATCCCATGTTATGAAATTATGATCTCTTTTGCAGGTTAAGATTTCTAAAAGTCATGTTCTTATAATGTGATTGATATTTCTTATGTTTACCCTTACTGAGCATTTGAGCTCACCCTTCTCTATGTTTTCTTTTCCCAGGTCAGGAAGAAGGTTATTAAGTAAGATATGCCGAAAGGGATGATAGATATAATTAAATAAATGGGAGACAATGTAGAGGCTTTATGAACCAGTTGTTTATGTTTCCCAGTTTCTAAAGACACTATACCTATACGGTCCTTTCCTGGTTTTGTTATATGTTTTAATAAGTGCACTTCTATTCTGATGTAATAAAAATGTATGTAATGTATGGGTCATTACAGATGGTAATAATATTTTTTCCATAGAATGGTCTCTCGAGAAGGTAATGTGAGGAAAATGATAGGGAAATATGTATTTAGAAGCAATAACTAGTGTAAAATAAAATTTAAAAGATTATTGAGAATCGTTAATAAAATATCATTACTTGAATCTTGAAAATAAATAATCCTTTTAAAAAATTAATTTATTTCATAAAACCCTTACCACATTGGTATCGTTAGATTCAACAATTCTGGTAATAGTGAAAATTAGAAGGATATGAATGCCCATATAATTTTATTAATTATACTAAAATAAATTCATGGGAATTATATTCACTATATAAAATTATGATTTTGTGAAAATGACATGTGTTTCATAGAAGTAAAAGTGAGATGAAAATTTCATACATGATGTTATAATTTCATTGTATGAATTATTACCATGTTTATAATAATTTAAAATTTATAATAATTATATTAATAAATAATATTCAAGCTTGTGGTATCATATATTTTAAAATAAAAAAATTCTAACACCCACATATTAATAATTACTTATTAAAATCACCATTCATAACTTTTAACTTTAACATTTTTATTGGATTTTTTGTTTTCTAATTCAGTTACTTTTATATTGTTAATTTTTAAAATTGCATTAGATGTGAATAATGATATAGATATTATGTTTAGTCATTATATATATATATATATATATATATATGTTGAGTGATATAGAAAAATTTTTTAGATAAGAAAATTTTACATTGTTCACGGAGTTGGTAGGACATATGTTAAAATGAATGATTATTTCCCATTTTAGATAATGGAATAAATAAAATTTAATAATTATAAAACATTTATAAATAATTAATATATCATATATATTAATTATTATTACCCTTATTAACATCAATGATATACAGAAGTAAAAAATGACACATATATCTTCGTGGTGGTTGTAGTCCACATGAACTCACAAGGGAAAATATGATTTACCAACAAATGTGAAGAAATTTAATAATAAATTTCTCATAATTATATATATAGTTTATTTTATTTATGATACTAAATTATTTGTTTTATAATGGGTTAAATATTTATATTTTGTAAAATTAATAATATAATTGAAAATGCATGTGTTGAACATATACCTCTTCTTTGAGAATCCTTCTTTTTCTTACACATAGGCCTCAAATGGATATTATTTTAGATATAAAATAATCTCTGTAGATGGTGAATGATTCTAGGATGTTATTTGGGTATTAATTGGGTGATTTATAAGGCCCACACATTATAAATAATGAATGATACGAGGTTTCATTTTATAGGTGTTGGTAGGGGAACCCTTAGAATTACCTGGTGTAAGAAATTTATATAAATTAGTAATCACTGAAAATTTTCACTAAATGATATAATAATAAGTTAAAAATATTATGATTCCAAATATTTTCATAAAATAAATACTATACATATTGTGGTTATATTTTCACCCCTTTCACATAGTTTTGTATCTATGTAACCCCTTATGATAATTACCAAAATTTAAACTCCCCAAAAAAATTTATTTTCAAAAAAATTATTATAAATTGAAAGTTACACAAAAATTTACCATGTTTTATATTATCTAAAACACAATATTATATAGTTTGAAGACAGTATTTTTATGTATTTATATTATTTAATAAATTTAAATTAATTGTAAAATATCTATAATTTCATATTGAGAAAGACGTCAAATATTTTAACATAATATGCATTAGACTCGTGTAAAATGGTTCCCTAATGACATTAACGAGACTATAACAAATATATTTTCTTAATAATTTATAAAATCAATTTTTATATGTTTATAAATAAATTACTCCTTATTTTGTGGTTAAACCCTTCATAAATATATTTTAACCACAATTGTGATAATTATATTTTGAATAATAATGGGTTAAAATATTACATACAATATGAAATTAGGATAAATAATTTTTTTTAAAGGTTGGGGTCGATGCCTCATTTCACTATTAAAGCAAAGAAAATCCCACTTTTTAACTGGGTAGAGGGAGACCCATTATATAGTCCAAAGGCCTAGTGGGCATGTAGCCCATTAATAGGATGAATAATATATAATATATTAAATTGTATAATTTTTATCACCCCTTTGTTCCTAATTCATTATTTTTCTTGATTTAATTTAATATTATATAAAAAAATTTATCATGACATACTATTAATGTCTGTTTGAGAACTATTAACAAAATTTTACCTTGAAAACAAAATATAAATAATTTTTTCGAGTAAATAAATTTACATTCATCTTGAAAATAATATAAATATCATAAACCTCCATGGAAATCTTTATCATAATATAAGAAAATTATTATTTTAAAATAATTTAATTATTTTTCTACTATTTTCACATGCACAGTTTTACCATTTCATACCAATTTAATATAATTATTTTACCATTAATAAATAATAAATTATTGTGGGGATGAAAAATATAATTATTATTTAATATATATATTTATATCAAAACATATGTTCTTTTTATCCCAATACCAAAATTTTATATATAATAAATTTTGGAACGTGAAAATTTTTAATTTATCTTTTATGTGAATGTTTTAAATTTAAAAATCAATGATAAAATGAATAAAATTTTCTAATTTTCTAATTTTTAATTTTTATAGATAAAATATACTAACAAATTAATTAAATGATTGTTTTTTAATGAATTTGAATCCTTATTAACACATTTTTATCCCCAAAGAACCCATTTTTCAATTTTAATAGCATCAAAATTTACAATGACGATTATTCATATTGATTAAAAATAGTAATGATATTTAAAAATTGGAACCCTTATTACAATTAGAAATCATTTTTTGTGATTTTATTTATACATGTTTTATAAAGTAATTTAATATTAAAATTTAATAAAAATAAATATTTTTTTATAATAACAAATTATTAAAATTAATAATGTATGTATACTATAATTAAATAAAATTTATTCAATTAAAAATTATTTTATTAATAATAATATTGGACACATAATACTTCATTGATGTTATTTTTAAATTTTATTTATTTTTGAAATATATAGAAACATAGATTCAATTTTTTAAGTTTAAATATGTATTTTTTAATATCCAGTAGAAAATTAAACATTTAGTAAAACTCAAAAAAAATCATAGTAAGATAATATAGATATTAGTATTTCAAAAATTACATCATTTTTATCAAATACATTTATAAAATCCTCCAAAAAAAATAATATATTTTCATTACAATATTTTAATTAAGAAATTATATTTTGGTGAATAAAATTACTATACAGAAATTCGGTTTCATATTTATATTGAGTTAAAAATTACATTATTAATTATTATAAAAAACTATATATAGATAAAAAATACGATTAATATTTTCATGCCAACAGTTTAATTCCCAAGTTATTATAGTTGTAAAATAATAATATTTTTCGGTTTGTTTATGCTTATTGTTGAATTTTTTATATGTTATTTATCATATTGCTTTTTTAAAACACCAAGTTGTCTAATTCTCATCCATTTAAGTGTTTTTTTCTGAAAATTTTTCCTTGTTCTAATTAAGTATGCGCATTATATTTTGAAATTGTAATTTTGAAAACCGACAACACAAAAATGCAGAATAAAAAATCCTCCTTTAATTTGAGAAAGGGAAACTCAATGGTCATCTATTATATAACATAACTAGGAATCCATTTATTATTAAATTATAGGAACATGGATCTATGGATATGGATAAAGTATAATGTAAAAAATATCGATAGTGAGTGATATAGATCAGTGTTTATAAGAATTATATCGACCATGATAATGATAAATATCCAAAAAATACCAATAAAAAATTTGAAAAAAAGAAAATAAATTCACCAGATGTATAATTTATTAGGAATTAATTTTTATTTCTTGAAAATTTTCCTAAACCTGAATAATTCATTTACACTCAAGACTGATAATATAAAAAAACATATTATCAAGTATATTTTAATACATTATTCAATTTAAACTATAACATCATTTGTTTCTCAAAATGATTAATATTCATGTTGTATTTTTCATGGAAATGATATCATAATAATATTCTAATTGATAACAAAATTATAAAAACATATATCAAGATATTTCTTCTTTAGTTGTATATTAATCAAAAACAATTTAATAACACATGGTATGTTAATGACCTAAATTAATAATCCTTCTTAACTTTCTCTATATACAATCTTGAACCTAAATAACAAATAAATAATCCTACCTCTAAAACAACGTCAACATTAATGAATGTTTTATCCTTAAAGGATCTATAATAATCATCATCATACATATTCGAAATTTTAATTATGTTTACTCTAAAATTATATTTAATTATAAATAACAATTAATTCGATAGTGTTACACATACCTTCACTATAAGAATCATATAAAAAAATTTCATTAATAATTGTGATTAATTACTATATAATCATAAAATGTGTTGCACTTCACTAAATGTTTTTTATTCAAATTTTAATACAAACATCAAATATAATTCATAACATGAACATAATTATCATTGATAATATTTCCTAGTCATTAAATGACGTTTTATCTATAGTTATTATTCATATCATAGGATCCAGTTAATCATAATTAACTTAATATAAGATCATACACTAACCAAAAAGGGTAATTTAATTCTCACTAGATTATTAATCACAAGACCTAATAAATGATCTAAATCATCCCATCTCTTAAATCCCTTAAAAGGGAATTTATTCCTTTGAGCTTATGATCAATTTTATACTCAAAAAAAACATGACGTTATAAATAACTCATGATCACCCTCCTAAAAAACATATATTATAAGAAAAATTATGAAATTAATTATTCTTCATATAAAATCATAATATATATTATAAGTTTCTTAAATGAAAATATTTATATAAACATAATCAATGAAAAAATAAAACACTTTTCCATTAAATCTATTACTAATTTAAATAACACAATAAATATCCTAGTTACATCACCAATAATAATAATTTAATTATCCTAACTAGACATTTCACTATATCAATAAATCCATTTTCAATGGTTACAAGTAGTAGTAAAAAAATCTTTTCACACACATAAATAAAATGTTAAATGGAAAAATTAATAGTTATTTTATTATGAATATTTTAAAAATAATATTTGTACAAAAAAGATTCCACATAATTCTCAAATAACAATGCATAAAAATATACCATGATTATTCCTCTATGATGTTTCCTAATGGGATTCTTCCTATAGACATGACATGCGAAATGATGAATCTTTTTCACACAACAATCTTCTTGAAACACATTTTTTTTATTTTATTAGGAGTAATCAAAGTCCCTCCCTTGCTTATATTTATAATTAATACTTATATTCTTAATTATTCAAAAATTCATGATTCTATTTCCAGTTCCCATTTAATTTGGTGTCTTATGAGGAATATAGATATGTTTTACACCAAATTATATATTAACATGATTTATCCCAGTTCCATCCAATGACATAAATGAAAAATTATAATGTGGGAGACCAAAAATCTTTTTAGGAATTATATAATCATAAAAAATAATTCAATGGATGTCTAACTCTTGAAAAATATTTTCCATTCTATATCACCTTTGGTTTATCCAAATCGAAACATGGATGTAATCTATTCATCGCCATCATAATTTTTAATAAATAAAATGTAAAATAACCAACAAAATTATCCATAGAGTGTGTAAAATGAGGAGTATAGTAAATGATCAATCATTTTTCCCTATAATTATAGTCTATATATTATTTACCAACTATTTAAAATTATTTTACTTTGAATAATATATTCTAAATCCATGATTACTTATTGTATCCATATAGGGAAATTTTTTTATGAAAACAACATATTATCCACTTCATCAAAATAATAAAATGTTTTCAAATAAAGAGAAATATCCATGAGACATTCCTTGATGTTATTTATCTTATTTATGAATATTTACTATAATATACTATGATACGAACCCATTATTTTCCTATATAGACATTGAAAATCAAAATATGAATATTAATTACATTTAAAAAATATGGTCTTCAAGACCCCAAATGATTAATTTTAATGTAGTCTACTTATATAGCGTTCTTTTTCAATGAATCATGTTCATAATATCATGTTAAGATCATCCAAAATTGTATGATTTTTAGAAGAATCATAATTAATATCTTTTTCATAATCTCTAAATGGGAAACATAAAAGAGGGAGACCTCAGAATCTCATTGAGTGTTAAAATTGGAGATACCAAGGATTAATTTATATTGAAAAGATCATAGGGGAATGAGATCAAGAGAATAAATTTTATAAACCACCCCCATCATATCATATATCCTAATCATGAGTTATGGAATTAGGATTTGTAGTTAATAACAAGCTAATCATTAAGTAATCAATGAATATGATCCATGACAAAAAACCCAATTCATAAGATAATTCTATTAATAGGTGTAATATTTTATTCCTAATCATAATAATAATAATAGTATGCCATTTAAAACCATCAAGGCATTGAAAATATAAAATTTTGTGGGTAATGACCCATCTACCAACTCCAGGCATGAGATAACCTATACTGTAACATCTATCAAGATTTGGATAACATCCTATTATCCATTTGATCTCATTGATGATTAATCATTTACTTGTTTATTTTTTTATATATAAATTCCATCCCAATAATCACATAATCATATAAAAATAAATATATATTCCATAAAATTGTAATAACATTTGTCGAAAGATATTTGAGGGAATAGAAAAAGAGGTTTCATTGATAATTAAATGACATAACACAAAATAATTTGGAAAAATAATAATTGAGTTATCAATGGATCATATCACTAATAAATCCTAATCAACATATAAGGTTGTTGTTATAAATTATGAAGTAATTTAAAATACCAACAAATGTTTCTTGAAGAAAAATCCTATATTCATTTAAAAATAACATATTAAAATCGATAAATTTCAAAGATGTTTATTGAATTTTTTTTAAATGAACATGGAAATATATACACGAATCATCAATACAATTAGTTCTCAAAATGGTAGAAAATCATCTCTTTGTATGTTATATTAAAAATATGATTTTTTCAAATTATGGGTAACCTTTTAAAATAACATCATTTGTGAAATGACATTAACACTCATTTTAATTTCTAGTAAAAATGTAATTCATTTTTAATAATGAAATTATAAAATACTATATTAGTATAAATATTTTTTTTAAAATGTTTATAATATAATTATTTAGATTGAAAATGATTATTGACCAAGGAGATAACTAATTTTTATTTGAATTCAAAAAAATGTCTTTCAAAATCATGAGATCATAATGTGAGGAAAATTAAATGAATATTTATATACTAAATAAACATATGTCTATGAATAATATTAATAGTATACTTGAGAAACAAGTTATTAAAACAAACAATTAGAAAAAAATAAACAATAATCCCCATAAATTATGAGATTTTTTAATTAATCCATTAAAACATTGGTAGATATTAAATCAAAGCCTCATGAAATAGAGATAAACATATACATAATTATATATATAATATTCACATGAATAGTCATAAAATTTTTTCATTTGAATTATATATTCCACATAAAATAGACAAGGGGTTAATATAAAATGATTCCCATCAAAAGAAAAAATTGATGAAAATACATCACTTCATGTTTTATATTCATCCCATTTTATCTAAGCACAAAAATATTAAATTTATATTTTCTATAATTATGTAATATAAATATATAAATAATTATAGGATAATTTTTTTATAGTGATATCAATTTTATCAATTTTATTATCAACTATTTACTAAAATCATCATCCCTTTGTTTTATGTGATTTGTTTCATCATAGGAATTTTGGTTTTCTATTTTAGTCCATCTAGTTCTATCTTAGATCCATTATACCCAGATATTTTATAATTATATAGATTAAATATTTATTAATTATTTATATATTAATATTCATTAGATAATTTTAGTTATACCAAATAAAATAACCCATTCATGGAGATGGTATATCATATATATAAATTAAAACTATAATCAAATTTCAACGAATGGAATGAAAAATGTTGTGTCATAATTAGCCTATATAAAATCAATAATAGATTATTTATATATTATATATATTTCACTTATTTATTAGTGTTACCATAAATTTAAAATTTATGTAAAAAATGAATCTCATATCTTTATGTAGGTGGTACTCCTGATTTGCACTCTAGTGATGTTATCATTTTACAACAAATTGGAAGAATGTGAATATTGGATATAAATTTATAATATTGAAAAATTACTATATCAAGGGGACTAAATTAATTATTGAAAAATAGATTCCATATATTTAGAGGAGGAATAATTAAAAATAAAATTGATATTGGTTTTCAAAAGTTAGAGTTCTTCGTTGAGAAACCTTCATTGTTTTGAAACAGAAGCCCTGAATGGATGGTTTTTTGAAATGAATATAACTTATTAGATGTGTTTAAGTAATATTGGATGGTATTAGGTCATGTATTGACAATAATTTATGACTGATTAATATTGAATAATGATTGAGAGGTGGATCCCATTTATATATGATAGGATGGGTGGTCATAATTATATCATAAAATATTATTCTATAATCTATTATCATTCATTAAAAAATAGAACTATATTGATACAAATAAAAATTAATAGGATTATGATTATCAATCCTAAAATACCGTTAAATTTTATATGATATTTCTCGACACTATTCACTTAGATTTAATCTCATATTTTATCATTTTCCAATTACCTTAATATCAATGTTTCATACACTTCAGTAGACAAGAATGATGCTCTATAAGGAAGAAAAAACCATAAATAGAACATTGATAATATATTAAACCATGTCTCACAAACCTTATTGATGAAAAAAATTTAACTAAATTTAAATCATTTAACAAAATAATTTCAATAATTAAATATCAAAAATATCGTTTTTTCTGAATGGAGAAAATATTATTAAATAATATGTGGGTAACAAATATAAAATGGTTACTAAATATAATGTATAAAATGAAATTGAATAAATTGTCCTAACATAGTAATAGAATTAAATTTATTTCTTTCTATATCATTTTAAATATTATCATTATGTTTATCCCCACAATTAATAAAATTATTCTCTAACAGTGTAAATCTTGTTTTCCTTATTAAGGGTTATGAATTTAAATATATCATTAAAATAAGATGATTATTTTAAAGGGAGAGACTATATAGATCATTTATCATTATTATTTTAACATTTTAATGTTTGTTGGGACTATTAATTAATTTAATTTAATATTATTTATCATAAAATAATATAATTTTTTTTAATAAAAAT
Source organism: Viscum album (assembly GCA_963277665.1). Classification (NCBI taxonomy): domain Eukaryota; kingdom Viridiplantae; phylum Streptophyta; class Magnoliopsida; order Santalales; family Viscaceae; genus Viscum; species Viscum album. The sequence continues at coordinate 1,762,788,041 of OY728121.1, read as the reverse complement.
TCACATAATTAAAAATTGAAAATAAATTTATTGTAATTTAATTATAAAATAATCCATACTAAAATATTTAATATTTTAAAGTTATATATATTTTAACGACACTGCATGTAATCAAAAAAATGTTATGTTTATAGTTTTTAATAAAATATAGTTGATTTTCCTAATTCTTGGAGACTCGTTGTGGAATAATTTATTAAAAAAATGATTTTATTATTATATTAATAAATAATTAATATAAATTTACTTGATTAAAAATTCATTAATATTTAAAATAACCATTTATAAATGAACATTATTTTTTTCATCGCTATGAAAAAATATTGGATATATAAAAGAATGAAACTATTAATTTTGACTTATTCATTTAGTAGAATATTAAATGTTTTATATTAATGTTAACTGAAAAAAAGAAGTCGAAATTTATAATTTTTTTTATTGAAAATATAAACCCATTAAATGTTATACTGGAATATCTTATAATGAATTTAGAAACATATAAAATTACTTTCAACACTAAGTTGCAGATTTTACCTATTTAGTGTTACCATAATTAACTTTGGTTACTATTCATATTGGAATAAAATAAAACAATCATATATATTAATTTTTTATCATAATTCCAAATATTTAATAAATCATTCATTCATAAAATTTAATAGTGGATGAAAAAAATAGATAAAACTCAAAAACCTAATTAAAAGTAGTTATCTAGGAAAATGATTTTTAATATATTAATATGTTATTTATCTAAATTATACCATTAATATTAATAACAAAAATAATTTAACAATAAATAAAATTAAAATCGAAATAAAATTTGTAATAGTTGGTAAAATAAAGAATATTTCTAAATTATTAAAATTGAAATAATGTTTTAATTAAAAGACATTACTTTTCACCTTACACTAGAAAAAGAATCATTTCAGAAGAATAAAAAAATTCCCTATCATATTATTGATACATTTCTTTCAATTAATTAATTTTTTTAGAAACAAATATTTATTTATGATATAAAATAATTGTAATGTTTTTCAAAAACAATAATTTTCATAGAATGAATATTTTTATATAGGAAATTATATTCTTGAATATTGAGTGCTTACATCCTATGAATTTAGTAGTAAATTTTAATTGATTATTATCATTATGTTTATTTTCCAGTTAGTTTATATATATTAATTCACTCAAATTCAATGTTTATATTATAATGATAGTAATATGTAAATAGTTCATGGATCTTTTAAGCTTTGGGTTGTTTTTAATATATTGTATCAAACATATTGTTCTTTTCAATTATCCATGTGTTACAAAAACTGTAATAATGAGGATTTATTAATTTTTTTAAAAATATACATCATTTAAATACATAAAAGAAAGATCCAACTATTCCTTTTTAATTTAAATTATAAATCCATCAAAATTAATCATTTGAAAAATAAAATTTAATAATAATTTCATAGATTATTTTTTACACTAATTTTTGAGATATATAGTAATACACAAACACGCGCACACATATACATTTATTATTTAAGAAATTCATATATTATCATTTTATTTTATATATATATATATATATATATATATATAATCATATGTTCTTGTGTTAAACCAACAATTATATATATAGTCATTTACAAACTGTATACAATTATTAAAAACAAATTCTGAATTCTTTAAATAAATATACAAGGTGATCTAATTTTATGAAATTTTTATTAAAGATAAAAAATTATTTTATATTAAAAATTATATTCCAAATGGGATTTTGGAATTTTGGAATTTTGGAATTTTATAAGTCATTTATATAGTTCAATCAGACATTACATAAAAAATTCATTTTTCATGGTTCAATTATTGATATTTTCAACTGTCAAAACTATAGAGAAACCGTAAAATTCTATTAAAGGAATGTGAAAACCAAGACTTCTCCAAAAATAAAACCCAAAATTTTAAAATCATCATTTATAGTATAAGACAAAAATTAATACAATAAGGTGATTATGGTATAATACATTATATACATTGGCATGTTGAAACCAACCTCAAATCAAATGAAATATTGTTCATTAAAAATAAATTACATCACATTCTCTAGTTAAATAATTTTGAAAAAGGATAACCAAGAGAAATTTGTGTTCAACCATCCAGTAAAAACATCATGGGTTGAAGAAGAATGTAATAGAAAAATGGTATAGAGGATGATGGATCTCATACATTGATTAGTCAACGTTAATTATTATGTAATCGACTAAGGATTATATATGTTTACATAAAATATGGATAAGGATATGTAAATAAATATTCCAAGGCTATGGGTCTTAAAAAATAGAGAGACGTTATGTGGTGGTCTTTAGTGATGGTTAAAATAGTTGTGGTGTTTATAGTAATTTAATATTTTATTTTTTCATAGAAAGAGACTTTAATTGGAAATATGGTTTTCCAAAAAAATGTTCCATCCATTAAGGGAGTAATAGACTATCTAGGAACCAATAATTATTTGGTTTCATGGTATGATAAATAGAGACGAAGATGTGTATAGTTTATTAGTTACATTATAGTCCCAAATTTACATTCAAAGAAATGTTTCTGGTAACTATGTTATTATGGTGGAATTTTATTTTGAAAAAAAAAATTAAATTGTTTTTTCCAAAATTCATGTAAAATATTTAAAAATAACAATAATAATTCGGAAAAATATGATTTGGGAAAGAGACTAAAACACTATTATGTTTTTATCCAGAGTTGAAATAAAAAATATACTGGAATATCTTCTTTTTTTAATCAATAATCCAAGTAATCCTTCAGAATCTTTATGGATTTGTTTTTGGAGTGCTTTGGAATCCTTGGTTAATTTTTAAACCGTTGAACTCATATGCTAAATTATTTATAATTAATAGGGTATGTACCCTCTAATTATATAATTATTAATGATTTTAATCTTTCTCTATTAGCGTATAGAAGTAATATTAAATAATATTGGTGGAGTTGTGATGAAATAATATTGCAGGAATGTTGTGATTTAGGTATTTTTATAGGATTATTTCATGTTTTCCTGAATTTCCCCAAAGATTCCCCAATTCATGGTTTTTACATTATCTTGATATGTTTTATATAGGGGATTGGGATTAATATTATTTAATTTCTTTTGAAATGTTTGTTAATATAGTAATTATATATCTTAATGTAATGATATTATGTTTGACTTATAAATATAGTAAATTGTAGTAAATGAAACACATGGATTAATGTTAATTAAATGTCATTAAATATATATTGTTCTTATTAACATGTAACCATTTTATTGATTGTTATTTTATAAATATTTTGATCTCATAAAAAATTATTACTGATAATGATAAATAGCTATTTCACAATGTAAAAAATAATGATATTAATTAGAAAAATTATATATACATTTATAATTGATTGAATTATTTGTTGTGATGATAATGAATTTATAATTACTAAATTAATTTTTAATAATGATGTTACACATAATTTTTTAAAAATAGAAATATATCATTAAAATATTATATAAATATATTTGGTTCTAATATGATGTTTAGAGTATCTAATGAGCTTTAAAATAAGTTGATAGAAATTGTTTAATATTGTGGTGTGGTGTGTTTATCTTATTTGTGAGGTACTTTAATCATAGATTTTAAATCTTGATATAATGTAAATTAAGTAACTAATATTTATGTTTTTGTTTATATTTATATTATTTAATTTATGTGATTAATTTTTAAAAATAATTTTGTTGAATAACATCATGGAAATTTAAGTATAGATGATATATGATATTAAATATTAGTTTCATTAATTAATATTAATTAATGATAAATTTTATTAATCAATATAAAATTTAGAATGAAAAAATTGTATATATAATTAGAAGAATATTACACTGTATGTTATTATTATTATTATTAATTATTGTAGATCAATATGTGTTTAGAAGAGTAAGCTATTGATTAGGGGAGGTAGGGATGATGTAGTGACTTAGTATTGACGTATATTTATTCAAATTAGCTGTTGATACTAGGATGGAATTGAAGGGTTAATATATTATTGTTTATTGTAAATTTGTAATATCATAGAGTCCTCCACCATATTCTGGAATTGCATCCAATTCGTATATGAGATTTTAGGTTCCTAGTGTACCCCTAACACTAATGATTTGGGTAATATAAATAAAATAATAATCACTCTCCCAATCTACCCATTAAATCATATTTTAGATATGTTGTTATAAAGAAGTTATTGGATTGTGGTATGGTTTATAGTGATGTTTAAATATAATATTTTTATATTTTAAGTTCTTTATATATTCATTTGTTTTTTGATGTGATATAAGGTATTTTTATGTTTATATAGACGTGATGTGAGGATTTGTAAATATGTTATTGGGAAGTAAGGGTGAGTACATTAGTAATGAATATTTTGTGATGATTTTTTCATCATATAATATTGTTCTTTATATTTTCTTATCTATATGATTGTTTTTCTTATTTTCCTCACTGAGGTTTTTCATATAGTTTTCAATTAAATCAGTAATATTTATTTTCATAATTTTTTTATAGAGGCTACGTTAGGGATCAATAATATTATCAAAATTATTTTATAGGGGAATGTATTTAGTATACTTGAATTCTAAATAATTTTTTATTCTATATTTTTATAGATATTTTAGATTGGTTTGGCTATGAAGATATAAATTACTAGAAAATGACATCACGATAATGGGATTTATATATTGAATTTTATGATTTTTTATTTGGTATCAAATTTGGATTACATTACATATTGATTTTATTTATAATTGCATTATTATTATTTATATAATGGGATTTTATATTAATTTGTGTTTTTTTCATTAAACTATTTCCACTAATTATTCCTAATATTATTATGGTAAACTAATAAATTAAATGTGATACATATAATTGGTTCTAGTCATTATTATTTATACTTAAGGATGTGATATTCAAGGGTTAAATTTTTCATCATATCCATCTGTGGGGTAGTATTAGTGGAGGCAAGAAATTAATGATTATTATTATACCTTTTGATAAGGTAAAGGGATATGTTTTTAGTTTTGAGTGGGTGAGGATAATATTTTTTTGGTTATATCAGGAATTCCATACATGCATATGTTTTGATTTTATTATGTGAGGACATCAAATACATAAAAATTCATTAGATATACATCCCAAGTGACATAATCCTTACAAATATAATAATTTGATATTGTAAATGTTTTGAGGTATAGGCTTAGGTTTAGTATAAAAATTATTCTTATTCAATACTATTCTTGAATTGGAGAATAAAATACTACAAGGTAAATGAAATTTTATTAAAATTATTTATAATATAATTAATAATGACTACAATTGATGATTTATTTCCATTTTTGATATATAAATAATATTTAATAAGTCATTTGATAATTTTTATAATATGTTTTTGAATTTTGTAATATATTATATCAATTTTTAATCCAAGGTTTCATTCTTTAGTTAAAAAATCATTATATGATTTATAAATTAATAATTTACAAATGTATGGGGTTTCATCATCTGATAAGGTTATTAAGTGGTTATTTGAAGAGATTCATATTTTATTTTGAAAGAAATACCTTGTTGAATTATTAATGTATTCCATTATATATATGCTTATTTGTGTGTAATAGTAAATAGTGTAGAATAATATTTCATAGTGACTAAGGTAAGGATTATATATTGTAGGAGATATTTGGGAGACCATTTTTCCAATGTTTCTATCATAATAATTTAATGTAGCATTGTTGATTGAATGTAATTATAATTGGTTGGGGAATTTATTATGTTAAATATATTTCATGGAATCTTGAATCTTTAATTTGGTTATCCTGATCTTCTCTATGACTAATGGATGATGATTTAATTTTTATCCATTGTATAAATCTAATGGTCATACATATTTTTCTATGTTGAAGTATTCAAATTTATCTTAAATTATTGATTAAAGATTTGGTAATCATAATAAAATTGACATAAAAGAGATAACCATGAGTCAAAAATCTTAAAAACTTATTTGTTAGTATATATTTGGGTGAGGGATCTGATTAGTCAAGATATTAATCATTTTATACTATACGGATTCATTCTTGAAATTTTAGTCTCATTTATCAAACATTGAAATTTATTATTTTTATAGAATAATATATGGGATAATTATAATTTTATTGTCTGTGATACCTTTTTTGAATTACTTTACAAATAAATATTATAATCAGTATGGTGTTTGTTGTTAGCATCAGCTTCAACCTTAGTAAAAGTTTATTTAAAATACTTTTTAGATACATATGGGACATAATAAATTTAGAATAAAAATATAAAATTCATTATGATGAGTACTACAACATGATGTACCATGTCAATGGGGAATATGTGGGTGAGGTAGTTAACATTATTATGCATGGCCGGAGAGAGGGGAGCGTGATTGGTAAATTTAAATATATGGTTAATTTAGTTCCAAAATAGCATATTATAATTTTGTTACATGGGTTAACATAAATATTTTGTAACTATAAAATACAATAGATTGTATTTAATAAAAATCATTCGATTTTAAATTTGTAAATCTATTAAATATCAAATTTTATTACATAAATTTTACACATTATAATTCTATAATTCATCTGATATTATGAGATTACATCCCACGTGATTCAAAAATAAATCTACATTGTCTCATATAACACTAATGATTTTTATTTTTAACCTCTTAACTAATTTTATTTTCAAATTATTTATCCTAATTTTCATTAAATTATGGTGATTAATTCCATGCAGTTCATCAAAAACCTCTAGATCAAAATTTTATTTAATGTCATTTAAATTTGTATCATTAACATAACCTCTATAACAATTTCTTCCAGTATTCTAAATAGTTTTACTAATGTTCATTTTTTTCAAATTATTATTTAGGATAAGATCAAAATTCTCAATGAAAGTATTAGTTACCCTTTCACACTCATTCATTATACTTCAAATTTACACTCATCTAACTTCATTCTAAATTAAAGTCCATAATAAAATTATTATATAAAATCAGATGAAAAGTAATTATGTTAACGGTATGATGATTTTATATTATCTTATTATATAATTTAATAAACTAAAATATTTCACATGTTTTTTTGATGAATTCCTCCACTATAAACACCAAATTTCAATTTTCACAATGAATGTTCAATGATGGTTTTAGAAATGGGTTTTGATACTAGATTTTCTATTAATTACATGATTTAGATTATCAAAAAATAAATTATTCATTTTGTATATATGAATATCCATATGTGATCATTATTAAAAGAACTATGTGGAACAATCAAACCTAGATAAGAAAACCTCTCTACATGTGAAAATTCAATTTCATTTAAAATATTATTATAAATCATGTAAATTTTTATACAAAATTTTAATATCTTATATAAAATATCATTATCATTTTCAATTATTATAATATAACAGAAAAATATTCTATAGATATACTCAAACATAAAATGTATATTATTATTATTAGGTCAGTTTAACAACATATAGGAACAATACTATAAATTATTATAAGGATCACAGTTGAGATTACCATATTTAATGTTGGGTTACTCATTTCAGGATAAATTTTCTCACATTCATACATTTATCCCTTTTAAATACATTATCACCTATTTAGTGAATTGGTTTTATATCTATTATCCTATGTATAGAAAAATTACATAAATAGTGATGAAAATTATGATTAGGATTTCTATTAGAGTCATTTAATTTGTGGATTTACATATTGAAAATTAATTATGGTTAATATCCCATTCATTTAAAAAAATTACTTTAAATAATAATACAAGAAATAGTATGATTTTGAACACTGTCTCCTCTAACCAAAAAATTATAATAATGATTTATCACTGAATAAGAAAAATATAGAATATTGGTTAATCACTTATGAAGTGATAAAAATGTATATCATTTCTACTTCAATATACAACAATGATTTTGATAAAAATCTTATAAATGTATAAGAAAATGGATGAAAATTTTAAAAAATATCATTGGGTTTTATTATATATGGAAAATTTTAATTATTCTACCCATCATTTTCCATATTCAATACAAATAATATCATGATATTGTAGATTTTAAATCATTAAATTCCATTCGACCCAAATATTATGGAACTGAACATTGAATGGATAATCACATATTATTCTTGTGATATAATACATATAATTACAAGTAGTGGTGTTGATGTTTCATTTTAAATCATATCGATATAAAACATCAACAATTGAGTTTAGTATAAATGTCATCTATTTGAAATTTAATATTTTAAAAAATAAATTACAATAGAATGAACATATGACATCATCCCATACCTATATCTGTATCATAAATTGCATTACCATCAAACTTCCATTTAAAAATTATTAAATTTTTTTTAATTAAATATTGAATTTCTTAGATCATTAATAAATTTTTATTTTCTCATTAATATGAACTAACACTTCATATAATATTTCAAATTGTATATCTATTCTCAATCACATAATAGTTCTATTTATTTTCCAAAACACTTTGTATAAGGTCTTATATGTGTGGTCACTTTAGTCTTCGTTATAAATATTTCAATTGAAATAAATTTCCTTATTAATGTTTTTTTGAGTTCATGGGTTCATCAAATTAATTAAAAAATAATATATTATCATATTATTTCATTCCTCTTTATGTAAATAATGTTATTTTTAGGAAAATGCTAATAAGAAACTACTTTTGTAACATTGTAAATACACTAATAGGCATTCCTTCATTTGGTATCCTTTGATTACTCTATATAGGTAATAATTTTTAGTTCTTTATGATGGAATATGTTCACATAACCATTATTTAATATTTACAATATTTTCCTAGCATTATTTTTATTATTCATTACAATAGAATATAGTAGTATTAAAGTAATATATAAAAAAAATAACCAGAAAAAAATCCCTTCAATTTAAACATTGAAATATACAATATATATCACCAATAAAGTAAAATCCAATCATACATTTGAAATTATTTTCCTATTCAATATTTTATTATCTTGATTTTTTCACATTAATGGTGAGGGACTTTGAAAATCTACAAATTAAATGGAATGAATTTAACAAGTAATATAAAAAAGATACATTAAATATTAAGGAGTCTTTATAAAAAAATATAACCTTTTGGATCTTTTAACTATCCTTGATGAAATTATTTCATTCATAAATTATAAAAAATATTATCCACTATCCTTTTGTCATTCTGTTGTTTTCAAAATTTAATTGAAAAGAATTTTTCAATTGAAACTAACTATTTATGTGATATATTCCAAATATATAATTGTAAATGAATATTCACATCTTCTTTACATATTTTATTTTGGAATCATTATTTATTATGTTATATCTAATGAAATTACATGTATTATTTGAGATAATATTAATAAAATAAATTTAAAAGAAAATATAAAATTAAAATCCTTAATAAATTAAAATATGCATGCCCAATACATTCATAATATTTTCTCACTCCTAACTATAGATTCACCATAGCTTGTAATGATCCTCTTCCCCTGGAAAACACACAAAAAAATATACACTGATAAAGAAATTAAATTTATTTTTACTGGTAATCAAATTAAGTGACATGTTACATTTTATGAGATATATGCTTCACACTATCAATAATTTGGAAACATTTAACATAGAATAACTACTTTATTTTGAAATATTTTAGAGACATAAATTTTTTTTGTACATGATTCAAGTTACTCCCTATATGATAAATACATTGTGGTCCTATAAATCAATATACTTATGTCATGTTATGCTACTTAAAATGTTGTATAAAAATTACAAAGATAAAACAAACATAAGTGTGAATTTTATATAAATTAGCCTATCAGAAAAAAATTAATTGAATTACATTTGAAAGCATGCATCCTTTTAATGGCTAATAAATCACTAATTACAAGCATCATGATATAAGTTTTGAAAAAAAACAATAGTCCTTGAATTCCAACAATCACTATATTTAAATGGAATCTCATAAAAGTTTAACAAAAAAACAGAATTTGTTGAAAACCTATAAAGGCTGGAAGAATGTATATATGATGTTATATGAATTTTTTTGTTGATTCTAAATAATTTATTAATAATTAATTTATTCCTATAAAAAATTTATACATGTATAAAATTTAAAATATTAAAAATTGTTAATATAAAAATCAAAAAATAAATAAATTACACACATACCACTATGTTAATAAATCGAACATGTATATAATGTCTAAATATAAAATGGATGATTCATTGTCCATCTATAATAATATTATATGTGGGAAATGAAATACATTCTGATCTATATAGAGTATCCTATATAATGACCCTACGATTCACAATCTCTATCTATTGATGATGAATGATATCCATAATACAGAATATTATCCCATTTGAAAAAATATTATTTTGGGAATAATCAACATATTACTTCCAATGTCTAGGATATTGAGAAGGAAAGGGTATATGTGTAAGATAAGATAAAGTGGCTTCTATATGTGGAGTTGTGTGAGAAGGATGAGTAGGAGTAGGATCTACTGGAGAATATGAATGATATAGTTCTTCTATCGGTGGTGGGGGAGTTGGAGCATCATTTTGAAACTATCATGGCATGTACCCAAACATAAAATGTATATAATTTTGGTTCTTATACTTTGTATTATAATAAATTTCTGATAATTTTACATCCAAAATAATGTATTTATTTTATACAAAACCTCCATTGAAGAAGATTTAAAATTTTGAATCATTCTTTACCAATCCTCCCACTATGTATCATCAGAGACGATTGAGGTGTTATGACATTCCCAGTGATAAATAAAAATTAACCTTTTTATCCTCAACATTGAAGACCCCATGTGTGCACTTTTCATCAAGATAATCATGTATTGAGTATTTTAATAAATCCATAATTAATCATAACAAGTGAAAAAATTATTTAGCTTAAATTAAAAAATAAATCGATCGTCTTACATTCCTTTCACCTTCAACAATAGAATTATCCTTATGGTATTTTCATTTTTTCTCATTAAACCCCACTTCCATTTTTCTTGTCTACTATGGGGTAGTCTGTCAGCCGATGAAGACCCTATAGAATCTTCTTTTTATTTTCTAAAACATTCATATATCATTGTTTTTTATTAAAATGTATACCCTCCTCATGATAAATTATGATGTAATAAATTTCTATTTAGGAAATAATGTTTAGATCCTCTTTGATTTATGCATTTTATGAATAAATAAACAATTAATAAGATCATTATTTTAAAAAAATAAAAAAGAAAGCATTTCACATAAATAAAATTATTCTTGTTATCTTTTTTCATGAAATTACATCCATGTATCTTCATCTATGAATGTATATATTGTATATGGATTATGATGTTTTCAATTCCCAAAAATGAAATTTTATGTGATGGTTGTTTTCAAATCCCTCTATCTCATAGAATCTAATGATAAACATTTCTTCCTAACTCCTCCAGTGTTAGGTTTATCATATTGTATCTGATAACAATGGTGAAAACTAATATTACAAAAAAATCCTAGAATATTAATATAAAACAAAATAATCATACTAAAACGAACTTCAAAAACTTTTATGTTATAAATTTGTAAAAATTAATTCAGTCATATTTCTAAATATAATCATGTATTTTATCCTTTAATTGTGTAAAATTCAATAATTGTTTTGAATTCATACTTCATGGGTTATAGTAATCATAAATGTCTACTAGTATCCTCCTATCCTAATAATAGTAAACTGATAATTTTTCCATATTTACCAACCCAAAAACCCTAATTTGGCCCTATAGAAGTATATTTGTCTTCTAAATAATGATTAGGCTCTTCATCATGTGAATGTGTAAATTATTCCCTAGAGATAAGAGAATGAACATCCCATGAAGTATATAGTGAATAAGATGATTGATCTCTCATTACCCAACATATCAAAGAAACAAATAGGTTGTACAATTATATACATTCTAATCGATTACATAAAAATGTTAATAAAAAATAAAAAATTATCATAAAATAAAATAAAATAAACATTAAACAGTTTTGTTCATATTTGTTATACTAAAAAACTCCAAAAACATTAATGAGTGATGATATGGTATATAAAGTAATGAAAAAAAATCCAAAAAAAAATTATAAATAGTAAAAAATTTCCAAACTAAAAAATCATTTTAACACAAAAAATAAATCACTAAATATACTATTTTATTTTTTTATTTAACATATTAGATGATAAATAATTATTTTTCAACAACATAAATTAATAGAATTGTTATGAATGGGTAAACATGGTAAACTGGAAAAAAGAACAAGCATAAAAAACAAATTTGATATATAATTTATAATAAATGTTTTAATAAAAAATATAAAATTAAAACATATATAATTTTTTCTAAATTATAAACGTAAACATGAAATAAACATATGTTTCCATTAATATTTGGAATATAATATACGATGTTTTATTTAATTATTTTTTCATGATCATTCCATATAGTGAAAATCATGTCATTAAGGTGTTGATCAATATTATATGTTAATCATTCAATGGAAGTAGGTATCCTTCATAAATTGGATTCCTCATCAATATTATTGTCACCAAATTATTGTTCTTCCCCTTCTAATAAAATAGACTATTATTTTTCAGATTTCCCAATAAAATAATTTTTTTTGTATGTATTTTCATAATAAATAGACCAACTATGTATTCCAATATATTGATGTTAAAATGATTCATTCCAAATACCTCATGTCTAAAAATTTTATTTCTAATACACCATTTTATGTTAAACAATAGAACATGAAATTTAATGCAATATACCTCTTTTACTTCCAAATTACTCCATTTTACATAATTCATATGGAAATTTGGTTTTTTCTATGGTACTTGAAAATAAATTTCCACTTACAACCACCAATACAATACAATTTTAAACTTAATTTTTGTAGTCCTGATGTAGTGTATAAAATGTAAATCCCATAATATCTTACCCAAACCATGTTATCAAATTTAACATTTGACCGTCCACTAGTTGTCTCAACGTTTCTGATTCATCTTATCAGTCATGCATAGTTTCTTTAAACAATAAAAAAATGGTTATGTTATCCTCATTCAAAATAGAAATATCCTTTTTCATGGATTGAAATTATTTTGACAAATTAATATTATATATTATATATAACTAAGAATCATATGTTTTATATAAGATGCATAAATATACAATTATTATATGTCTTCTTCAAAATGAGTTGACATTAATAGTGTAGATCCCCTTTTCCACTCATATTTCCCCGTTCATGGATATATATAGGAAAATTGATATTCTCATATGTAGACATGTTTCTTATACTAGACTATGTTAACTCCTTAGTAATATACATCTCAACAGTGGAGGCGTCCAGTTGATATGTATTCCAAACAAAAAAAAATTGTTCTGTTTACAATCATTTTATATGGGTACATCCAATATATATATATATATATATATATATGAACACAAAAAATTATTTAATATTCAAAATGATCCATTACATGCACCAAGATATCATAAAAAGATGGAGGAAAATACAAATCTAATTGATAAAGTATAGAAACAACAATATTCACAAAATTTCTCACAACATTCTTATCGGTAACCTAATTTCAAATATAATTGAAAATATTTCATGCCAATATTATAATCATTTTGAAAAGGAAGGAAAATATTCAATAAAATGAAATAAGTACTACTTTTTCATCATTACGTGAATATTAGGAGAATTAAAAGCAATTAACCTAAAATCCTATAAAGTCTTTTTTTTATTTCTTGAATATCATTTTTCCAAATTCATATCAGGAATAAAATAAAAAACTAATTATCTAAAAAAATGATAATATATTACAATATGAGGGTTGGGAGGTAATATTTATCGCAGGAGTGGGATCTAACTTGAAATATATTCCCATTTATATTATATATATTCTTGTATTCCCCTAATATTTTTTCTTTAATTTTATATCTAACAATGTTTCAATCATATTGTAAAAGATATTCATCTCCACATTTCGGAATCAATGTTACATTTTTACCTTATGAAATCACTAATATCGTTGATCAATAAATATCGATGGTTTATTCCTAGTATTTCCATCATTAACAGATTTATGGTGTCTTTCTAAATGATAAAACATTGTTTTTCACCCACCCAAAAAAATTAATTTATATTGGATTTGGTACAAAAAAAATTTGGGTGATACATTTAATTCAATTTTTATGATTCCACAGGACTGATCCACAAACTAAAACATTAAATTTACTATTCATATTATTTTTCTCCAAATATCGAATTGATAATTTGTATTTTGTTTTTCAAAAATTGTATAATATCTCTTCTCTATAACAATGGATCCAGAAAAAAAATTTATTCTAAAAAGTCATTTATAAATAAAAAATCACTGCATATAGTTTAATATATTCCATTTTATATGAGTCATACACCATAATATCATATCACATAATAATTTCAAATAACAAATAAATGGTCAAAATAAAACATATATATCATTTCCAGTTTTTTTGTCTCACAGATCAATAAAATTATCATCAAATAATTTCAAATTATTGAAAATTCATGATATAACTTCTAAATTACAAATAAAATTGAACACAGACAATTTTTTATAATAAGAAATTGATATTGATTCATTAAATCCATATATATTTACTTTTTGATATTTATCCCACCAATTCAGAATGTAGGAAACTATTTGTCCTTTTCTTATCCACTATATATAATCAGTTGAAATTCATAATTTTACATAAAAAACCAACTCATATTAAATTATTCATATACTTTTTTTCCTTTTTAAAATTTCAAATTAATATTTCAAATTGTGAATTAAAAGAAGATACCAAAATTCCATGGAAGGAGGCTATTTAATAGCTAAATATTCTTTTGATTCATCACTCAACTTATACAGCGACGTAGTACATTAATGACACACTCACATATATATTATATTTATTCATATTTGGGAAATAGTCATTTAATCAAATTAATATTTCATTTTAACCAAATTCAATCAAGAATAATATTTTATTCACATATTGATATTATTATATAAGATCATTATCTTTAAGAAGAATATATTTAAACAATTTTAGAAACTATGTTAAATAATTTCCACTCAATTAATGTTTCACCTTAACATTAAATAATCATAAATCCATTAATAAAACATTAAATTTCATAAAACCTAGAAAAAATGGGTATTCAGCATCACTATATTTAGAATCAATTTTAAGTTTTTTCTCAATTGACACTACTTTATTATCATGAATCATTCCTTCGATTTTCATCAATGTTATTATCTTTCCCAGCATCATCACCAAGAGACCCAAAATACTTCCCAGAATCACCATTACAAATCCAAGGGTTGTGAAACATATTATAACAATTAAATATTAAATTTCCATTTATATCAATGATTTCAAACTTTTATATATTTAGAAATATTTCGAATGGACAGGAAAATATGCCATTATTTCAGACATTTCTATTAGTAAATTCCAAATTTGAACACAAATTCATCACCTATTTGATGTTTCTTAGAAATATTTAAATAATAATTATATAAAAAATATCAAAAATAAATATAATTTAAATATAATATAGTGGTGAAAAAGAGAATAAGAGGGGGAAATAGTATATTATTTCAATTATAATCCTGAAGATAAACATCTAGTATAATTACCCAGTAAAATGTTTATATATTTTTCAATAAAACAAATTATAATTTTTAAAATATTTATAACATTAAATGAAAAATTGAATGCAAATTTGGATGAACAAAAAATTATAAAATAAAAAAGTAGGTAAATTTATTGTAATGTTTTCAGAATTTGCATGTAACAGAATTTTGAAATTTCAAAAAAAATGACTACCTAAAATGTATAATAATATATTGTAGAAAATAATTGACAACAAGTTTAAATATTATTCTTATATCATAAAAATAAATCCATATAATTTATTGAAAAATAAAAAACATAGTTATAAAATTCTATCAGTTTTCATTTTCCTTTGAATGATATTAAATAAAAAAATTTGATAATTATTAACCAGAATCCAAATCATGTGATAAAACCCTGGTATTTATAGAATAATAATATTTATTTACTATTAATATTTATGAATAAAATATTTTTATAAAAAAATGGGATTCTTTTTTTGACAGTGTATTGAACACATAACAATAGGTTTCATTGAATTATTACATTGAACACGTCATTGAGTTATACCGAAAGATAATATAATTATAATTTTATTTTAAAAGGTTGTTAAAACTTATAATTTGTATTAGTTGGAATGAATAGAACTAACAAAATTATGGTTTATCATGTTAGTTAAATGTTATCACATTTATCCAATAAATTTAGAGGCTCAAAAAAAGAATGAATCCAATTTTAAGCATGAAATACTCTAATAATTTTAAAAGGTTAGATTACCGCCTTTTGAGGGAGACACATTTTTAAATCTAGTATTGTTCACATTAATATTTTTTGTTGGAAAAAATCCACATATTATTCCAATTTGTGACATAGAAATGTACATTGGGTGAGTTTTTGGAATTTTTTTGATAAATTTAATTTTTAATGAATATTGAAAAATACTGCATTTTATGTCAAAAATGTATTTTCAACATATATATTTATATGGTTAGATTATATTTTTAATCGGTTTTAATTAGGAATTATATTATGATTTTACCATTTAATGAAATTTTTTTCATTGGAATTAATTTCATTTTTTTAATTACACATAAACCCGTGACAATCTTTTGATAGTTATTATTTCATAAAAACATGCTTTTTAGTTTTGTCAAGGGAAATTAATTTTAAAATAATTTCTACAACTAATGTGTTTTTAATTTTAAAAAATGTATTAATTTTTTGAATTCAGTATGTTCAATTTTTGTAAATATGTATCTTTTATCTTAGACATTATGAATAGTAACATTAGTAAAAATATTATTTACCTTGGTTGAAGGGTAAATCGGGGAAATAAGGGTAAAAATAATAATATAACAATAATATTAAATTACCCTAATACATTTACTAACTCTATTGGGTGTGGTATTTCTAAAAATTTGTATACTTAGGTCAAATTTTGGACCCCATGGATCCAATTGTGTTTGAAAACAACATTTAATTAATTTAAATTTAATGTCAAAGAAAATATAACTTAAACATGTATATTTTAATAAAAACAATTTATGGAATGATGTATGTGTTATCTTCAACCTAAAATATTCTATAGAAATATAAAAAGATTTATAAAATCATTGCATTCTATGAATAATTTCTAGGCATCATGTAAATAAATATATCTATGACACAATTATGTTGTAGTGTTTAAATTATTAATGAATGATTCAAATAAATGAGATTATAATTATAAAAATAAATTTATTTTTAATCTTTTTAGGTCATGCACGAATTTTATGGATGATTTTAACATTTTATATTTTAATTAATGAAGGTTTTTCGAAATAATAACGTTGTTACGGATTTTTAAAAATTCATGATCTGAATAGTATAAAAATTGACATAAATGAGTTTTCAAATCAATTAATATTTTATTAAATGATATAATAGACCTAAAAATCTATGATTCAGCCAATTGACATATATGATGTATCATATATCATTAATGATCCATTTTTGGGTCTCTTGGAATTTTATAGATACTATGGTAACCATATATTATGGATATACATGAAGACATGGTAATAGTTATATAAGTTTACTAAGGGTTAAAGCTAAAAGCTAATGCTAATTTTTTGACCTAAACATGTATAAAACCAATTTGATGAGATAATTTCTACCAATAATAATCTGATATCATAAATATGTCAATTTTGTATTATTATAATTCTAAAATTAATTAATAATTTTAAAATTTCATAAACTGCCCCACCTCCCACATATTGAAGGACACCATCTATAACCCTTACTCACTCCTCTAAAGACCCATTGGATCCTTAAAACTCTACCTAAATAAGCTCCTGACATCCATATATTCTTCCTAGAATCCTTACATTGTGAATAAGGTAATTATAGAATTCATTTTAGCTTAACTCCAAAGGAATTACTAGGCTAGAGGTAATGTCTTCTCTCAAGATTCTTTCTTTTATTTTTCATTTTCCAACCCCCTAATCTCTCATTATTCCAATTATTTATAACAAAAAAGTATATAAAATATAATAGGTTGTTTTTATTTAAATTATATTGTACTACACCTACAAAATCCTCTATCTAGTAGGTATAGAACATATAGTTTCTTGTGGACGGTGAACTACAGCCTCATGGAATGATGATTGTTCAATCTTCTTTTACCACATCTTATGGTGGCCATTATGATGGAACTATAATTATATATGATATTTATGATATTTAATTTACCAATATTCTTCTGTAATTATCATTTAGAACATTACTTTATACTTTTAATGTTGTATAAATATGATAATTTCATTTTAAGATGTGCAGACTACTGCCCCCTCAAAGTGATATGGCGCATACATGCTATACCTGAAACATATAAAATATGTAATTAATGAACATATGTAACATTTAAAACATTTATACTATACTGGAATTTAAATATACCTATTTATCATATATTTTTGAATCCTTTAAATATTAAAAAGAAATGAATGTAGTGTTCATGCGTACGTACGGCTTACATTCCCCATGAACGGTGCATTTCATTTATTGTATCCAATTGTTATGTACTATTATAAATACATATATATACTAGATATATATAATATATATTATTTCTAAATCATTAATATCATTTTAGAGATAATGAACTTTGGACCCCATAGACAATATTTAATTAGAACAAGTTCATTTTTTAGTGAACTATCAAATATCAACAAAATGATTGATATTAAATTTAAAAAATTATGTAATGATAATTACAGAGTTATAAGTGATTAAAGGTAATAATAATGTGGAAAATGTTTTTGAATCATGTTTACATTAACTTATGTTTATTATTCAGAAAGAACAGAGAACTTACGTGACAAGTCAGACTCAATGTAAGGGGCGTCTTCTCAATCTCGTTTAACTAAGGCATATTTTGATTTATAAATGACATTATTTTATATAGTGTATAAAAAACATTGAAATTTCATTTCATTCAAAGGTAATTTATTTCTATGAATCATTTTACTAATCATCAAATGTAATGTTTCTTTTTAACATACTTTGTGATAGTGACTTTTAAACCGGAGTCAGTATTATTTGATATTTTTCTTCCTTAACAATATGTAGTGTATTTAATAGGAAACTAAACACCATATAACTTATTTAGTTTTGGTATTGAAAATGGTATGTAGAATTCATTGATTATGTCAATATCTTGAAATGATATATAGTGATTGCAATGGTGAAATGTTATCTTTCCGTTATTATTGTTTTATATGTAACAAATATGTTATGGTTCTTGGGAATTGTTTACATTTAAATGTGGTTCTATGATAACAATATGGTCAGTGATCTAGAGATAGCCCTCCAATTCATTGTTTAACATGATTAAGGTAACCATTAATGTTTCTCTAAAAATATTTCTGAATATATCGTGAGGTTTATTCCAAACGTAACTCTATATGTAATTGTGAACGATACAATGTAAGTATATTAATGATTCCATAGGATAGAATTATTATTTATGATTTTATATTTCATTCAGATATCTTATAATTTCATTAGTTATGTTAAAGATTTTATGATTTATCATTGGAAAGTGTGATCTCATTGATTTGTATGTATTTATGGTCTAAATTCTTTCCATATTTTATAACCATTACTGATCTTCTTATGCTCATAACATTTTTTGAAATGTTTTTCACTAGTTATAAGTAAGGGAAATAGAATTGAATAATTTAAGAAGATTTATATCATGAAAATAATTTGTTTTCTTTTAAGTGTTTTTATTTCATGAAAAAAATTGATAGAGTAAAAGTGTTTACATGTAATATTAATGTCGTTATGTATATGTTATAAAATATCTATCTAAATATCTGAACCATAAATTATCCAAAATGAAAATTATTAACTAAATTAAATAATAATGTAATTTTTTAGGCTGGGGACTTATAGTTTCTATCAACAGTCTGATTAGACAACTTTACGATTTAGGAAATTGTTATAAAAATATCCATAATTTTTTTTACTTTATGGATGATTGAAATAATATAGAATTTTAAGATTAAAATTTTTTAATCATCTCAATTATGTTTGTTCAGAATAGTTTTTTAGAGGAAACAGGACATCAATGATGGGATGGCATCAACAGGAAAACAACCTTCCAAATTAGTAACCCGAGATGGTCAGAATAAGAATTAAAGAGTTTGTTTTCATGATGGCTCAGTTGAATCAGGTGGTAAATGGTACTTGTGTTTATAGACGATATTGTGGTACATTCTAAATGTAAATATGACCATGAAATTCAATTAATGTTTTTCAGGAAAACAATAAATGAAACAAGACCTCATGGGAAATTCAAAAAGTTTGAGTTTTGGTTGAAAAAAATTTCATTACATGGTTCAATTGTTTATAAAGATGGTATAACTCTTGATGACAATAAAAAAATTGTTTAAGATTGTCCAAGACCCACAAATAAAACCTAGATCCGTAGTATTCTTGGTTTGATAGGATATTAACAATGGTTTGTTGAATATTTTGTTTTTTTATCTAGCCCAATGACTAAGCTAACTCAAAAAGGTGTTAAGTTCATCTTGAAAAAATAAAGTATTATTGATTTCAGGAATATGAAAAATATTGTTGAATGCTCTAGTTTTGGCATTACCTTCTAGAGATGGTGAGTTTTATATCTACAATGATGCTTAATAGAAATGACATGGTTGTGTCCTAATAGAGAATGATTTGGTATTTGCTTATGCTTTACATCATTTGAAAACTCATGAGTTAAATTACCCTATATATGATTTGGAATTTGTTGTAATTGTCATATCATTAAAAATTTTGAGGCATCATTTGTATGGTGTAATGTGTGAAATATAAACTAATAATAAAAGTTTTCAAAATATTTTCACTAAGAATTAATTAGAAATGTGATAGTGGATATGGCTAGAATTATTCAAGGACTATCATTGCATGATCTATTACTAACCCGTAAAGGCAAATAATGCAGTTTATGCTACGAGTCAAAAGAGTAATGCTACATTAATTATGCTACATTTGAAATGAGATCCTTTGGTTTTTGATTTGATTAATTTAGTATTGGAAGTTTATGGTGTAGGGAATTCTTCTTTTTTGTATTAGGTCGTAGTGAAATAATTCTCTATGAGGCAGAATCAATCAAGCACATAAAGAAGACAGTGAGTTGTAAAAAATGTAGAATTGGTTCAGAAGGGTAATTTACCTAAATTTAACAATGATAATGATTTTGTTTTGATGTTTGGAAAGAGGTTATGTGTGACCTGTGATTCATAGTTTAAGAAAGTGTTGTTATGTGATGCTCGTAGTTCTCCATTTTAAGTGCATCTTAGAAGTACTGAAATGTACAGAGAGATTCAGGAGTATTACTAGTGGGATGGAATGAAAAAAGATATTAGTGACTTTACTATGAATTGTTGAACTTGTCAACAGGTTAAAAAAGAATTATAGTTACAAAAACAGATACATCAACCTTTTCTAATTCTTAAGTAGAAATTGGAAAATGTGTCCCTTGATTTCGTAGTGGGATAAACAAATTCATCCTGAAGTAACAACACAATTTGGGTTATTATTGATCAATTGAGAAAATCTTCTCATTTTCATCCTATTCAAGATATTGTGTTACTATGTCAACATTTTCAATTGTATATTAAAGAGACATTCTTATTACATTGAGTTCCCCACACCACAGTATCAGATCTTGATCCCATGTTAACTTCTATCATTTTTAAGGGCCTTCAGAAGATGTTGGGAAGAGAATTTAATTTTTTTTACATCTTTCCATCCACAATCAGATGGGTATTCAGAATGCAAAATTCAGACCGTGGATGATACGCTACGTGCTTGTTCAATATATTATTATGGAAGATAGTACAATCATATTTCATTCTATGAGTATTCTTAATATAATAATTTTCATTACAGTATATAGATGGAAACATTTGATGCATTATATAGAATGTAGTGTTGATCTATAACTTTGGGGGATGAATTAGGTAAAAGAACATTGATGGAATCACAATTGGGAGAAGAGGTAGAAGAAATAGATTAGTTGATTCAAAAGATCATGAGAAATGATAAGAGAGGGTATAGAAGATATGCGGATAACCAGAGGTAGGATATTTATTTAGAGGTTTATGATCATGTCTTTATCAATTATTATCCATGGAATAGTGTGATGTGTTTTAGTAAAAAGGTAATTCGAAGTCCAAGGATCATTGGAACCTATGAAATCCTGGAGAATGTTTGACCAGTTTCGCATATAGTGTCTTTTCCTCCATGTTTATCCAATCTACATAATGTTTTTCATGATTCAATGTTGAGAATTTATATGCCTAATCCATCTCATTTTTTGAGTCTAGAGGTACATCAGTTGGAAGTGAATATTTCTTATAAGGAACAAACAGCCCAAATTGTGGACTACATTTAGAAAGTGTTGTGGAATAAAGTAATCCATCCGGTAAAGGTTTTTGGAAAATCCATATGGTTGAAGATGCATCTTGTGAATCTGAAAATTCTATGTTGTATAAATACCCCCACTTATTTGATATGTAAATAATATTGTAAGGACATAATTTCCAAAGGGGGGAAAGATGTAACAAATAAGGTATTTATATAAAAATTCTTTTTTTCATTTCTATTAATATTTATAAATAAGATATTATTTTTACAAAAAAAATATCCTTTATCCGAGAGCATACTCAACATGCAACAACTGGTTTTTTTGAAATCATACGTTTCAAACAACTTTGAGTTATGTCAAAAAATAATATAATATTATTATTTTTAAAAAAGTTGTTGTTAAGGACAAGCTGTTGTATTTTATGGAATGAATAGAACTAAATATATTACGATTAATCTTGTTCATTAATTGTTTTTACATTTATTAAATAAATTTAGAGGCTCAAAATTAGAATCAATCCAATTTTAAGCATTAAATACTCTAATAAATTTAAAAGTTAGGTTTACCACATTTTGATGAAGAACCCTTTTTAAATCAATTTTTGTCAATTTCATATGTCCCATTAGACATAATAAACATCCTCATTAGAGGTGAGAAAAAATATTTACTTTGGTTTATTTTTTGGTGTTTTTCTGATAAAGATCATTTTTAATGAATTGTGACAAATACTACAATTTATGTCAAAACTGTCATTTCATCTAATTTAATTACATGGGATGATTATGTTTATAACTGGGATTAAAGTGTAATTACATTATGTTTTTACCATTTAATCCAACTGTTTCCATTGGATGTAATTTCACTTTTTAATTAGACATAATCCCATAATAGTCTTTTGATAGTTATTTTTTCTTAAATTCATGTTTTTTGGATTTAAAAAAGGGAATTAATTTTAAATTAATTTATGAAACATCACTATTACGAATTTTGAAAATAAAATTCTTTTTTTGGAATCAGGATGTGAAAATTTTTTAAATAGGTATCTTTTATTTTTAGACATTATGAATAGTAAATTTAGTAAAAAATTTATTTACCGTGGTTAAATGGTATATATGGTAAATAAGGGCCAGATAGTTGATATTATTATAATATTAAATTACCCTAACATAGGTCTTAAAACTATTTTATGTGATATTTCTGACCATGGGCTTCCTTGGGATGATTTGAGAACACTATAGAGCCACTTTTGAGTGAATATGACTTTTAATTAGTTATAATTTGATTTTAAGGAAAATATAACATAAACATGTATATTTTAGTAAAAAAAATTCTATATAGGGTTATATAACAGATATATTATACTATAAAGAATTATTATACAGATAAAAATGTCTCATACATCATGTTAATTTATTTTTTATTTTTAGACATCATATAAATAAATATATTTATTATAGAATGATGATGTAGTGTTGCCTTATAAATGAATGATTAAATAAATAAGAATCTAGGTATTAAAATAAATTTATTTTGAAAATTTTTATGTCATACACTAATTTTTTGGATTATTATTAATTTTTATCTTTGAATTAAAAAAGGTTTATAGAAAAAATAATGTTTTTATGGAGTTTTAAAAATTCATTATATAAATAGTATAAAAATTGACCTAAATGAGTTTTTAAATCAATTTATATTTTATTAAATGATATAATAGTCCTAAAAACCTAAGATTCATACAAATGACCTATATTATGGTACAAATGTCATTAACTATCCATTTTGGGTCTCTACTCATTTTATAGTTACTATGGTAACCATATATTATGAATATACCACAACACATTGTAAAAGATAAATAAGATTGCTAAAGGTTAAACCTAAAAGATAAAGTTAATTTTGTGGCCTAAATATGTCTATAAACCATTATATGAAAGAATCTAGAACCTACTCATCTAATATTTTAAATATATTATTCTTTAAATTTGAATTTGAAAATCAATTAATAATAAACGAATTCTTTCAAACATTCTTAATGTGTCACATCATCCTCTTATAAGAGGACACCACCTCTAAACACTACTCATACCTCTCATTCCCCCTTAGATAATCCAAAATGATCCCAAATATGCTCCCAAAATCCTTATCTTCCAATTAGTAGCATTATATTTGGGAGAATGAAAATAACGAATCCATTTTATCTTAACTCAAAAAACGTTTCCCAACTAGAGGTAATGTACACTTTCAAAATTCATTCTTTTGTTTACCTTCTCCGACCCCCAATACTCTATTTATTCAATTAATTTATAAAAACACCAAAATAAAACTATAGTAGGTTGTTGTTATGAAAATTATTTCTAACTACACTCACACACACCTCTCTCTCACGGGTATAGAACATACTATTTCTGTTGATGGAGAACTACTGCTGTCACGACCCATCCTCGGGGCCCGTGCCGTGACTACCCCAAGCCCGCCTTCTATAGGCCAGGGGCTAGAGACTAGCACTAAAGGCGTAAATCCCGATAACTGGGAAGGCATTGCCTTTATAAAAGTAAACAAAACACCACAGAGTAGAAGCATAAGCAAAACACTAAGTACAAAAGAAAGTGCTGAAAAGTAAATGAGCCAGAATACAAACCCAAATGAAAGTAAAACTACAACTGAACAAGTACAACCGAAAAAGACAACTGCTAGAATAACAGAAGCAGCTCCTGGGTCGTCCTCCTCGTATCCTACCTGAAGGGTAGGTACAGATGGCGCAGCTCCTAGATCGTCCACCACTGATCCTACCTGAAGGGTAGGTACAGATAGCCTCCTCAACTCTCTCGCCCGTCAACCTCCTCTGAGTGTCATCTCACTGTGAATCCCACCTACAGGTACTGACTCATCGTGTAGTCCACCTTCGGGTACCGTCCAGTCCTCAAACACTCGACCTCCGTTAGCACTGTATGTCGTCTGCAACTAACACAATGAGGTGGGGGCATAGCCCGTGCAGGGGTGAGTATAACGATACTCAGTAGGGACCCCGACACCGTCAAGATCTCACCAAAACAACATGGATAACCACAACGAAGATCTCAATAGATAACCTCTACTTAGTTATATGCCATGCATATACCTAAGTTATCAAGTAACCCATCTCAATCATGAGGAAAACACCAAGATCATGAAATCAATGGATAACCACTACCCAGGTATATGCACATACATATACCTAAGTTATCAAGTGACCCATCTCAATCATGAGGTAAACACAAAGGTCAAAAGTCTCAGCTCAAACCAGGATTTCCATTATCTAAACCGTAACTACGGAAGAGCTCTGTTTCTGGAGTGTACAGTGGTCCTGTCATGACTCCGAGGGACTTCTCACAAACCTAAAACTGTTGAGGTACTCCTCCTGTCGAGTACCGTGGGTCAGCCACCCAAACACAGTAGTTCTTCTCGTCGGTGTATGTCACCCAAACACAGTATTGCACACCCCCTAGTAGCCTGCTGAGGTACACTCTGGATGAGTACTGCGGGTCTGCACTATCACACAGGTAGTGCTCCATCCTCCATGGGTCGGCACCTCACAAAGTAGTGCTCCGTCAATTGGGCTAGTCGACTCACTCCAAGTCGAGACAGTCAAACAGTCGTTAGGTCTCAGTCGGCTACACGGTCTCCGTACTCCGCATGCTCCTCACTAGGAGGGTCTTCTCCACGAGCTACAGGTCGATAATCTAAGTATCTCAAAGTCCCATGAATAAGTATCTCAAAGGGCCGCCTCGTCATAGGGGTCTCAACGCACCATACGGCCCGTCAATCGGACATCCGGTCTATGAGTTATTAGCCTTTTCGTCCCAGGGGCTCGGTTGGTTTCGTGTGCAAACCAATCTGTCCGTATCTCAACTGTACCCCGAACTCTCATAGGTTATACTCATAGGGACCGTTTCCCAACGTGATCACCAACTCCGCTGATGGTTCGTCAAATGGACGTCTGGTCTGAAAGATATCAGCTTTTCCGTTCCAGGGGCCCAGTTGCATTTCGGGTACAATCCATCCCATCCACTATCCAACTACATCCAAAACTCGGGAGAAGTATGCCAAAAGTTCCATCTCATCAAGAGGAATTCAACGAGACAGACGGTGCGTCAATCGGACGCCCGGTCTGTGAGTTATTGGCTTTTTTTGTTCTAGGGGCCCGGTTGGTTTTGTGAGTAAACCAACCCGACCACACTCTGACGACATCCAATCCTCGAGAATAGTAATCCAAAAGATCCGTCTCACTTAGAGGAATCCATCAAATTCGATGACATGTCAATCGGACGTCCGAAGCTCATGATATAAGTGTTTCCGTTCTGAGGGCCAGGTTGGTTTCATATCCGAACCAACCCGGCCGAACCCAAAGTGTTCCAAATCCTTGAGTGTGATATACTGAAACGACCGTCTCGTTCCAAGGATCGCTACGCAACTGACGGTGCATCGATCGGAGGTCCGTTGGCCATGATATGGGAAAAAGCCCAAAGAGGGTCTGAAAACGGGGGGTCTGGGCCAGGGCCGACCCGGGTCTGACCCGGCTGGGCCCGGCCCTGCCAGGCCGGCTCGGCCGACACGGCCGCGCGGATGCTACAGGTGGGGTGTGCGGTCTCCCCCCCCCCCCTCGCAGCTAATTGGTGCCGGCGGCGCGCCGGCACCGCCTTCCGCGGACCACCGGACGCGCTCCGTTGATCCGTTTCTCCTGTCTTCTTCACCAACGGTTCTCTCGGGACCCGACATTCACCACGAAGGGATTCAAACACCATATCGGCCTTCTTCTTCATCGATCGTCGATCCGCACATCAATAAACAAGCTGCGGAGGGTTATCGGGCCATGTTTGTTCGGCCCGCGTCCTATACGTTAGGTGTTATCAATTGGCTAATAATAAACACATGATTTTAATCATTGAAGAGGGTATAATTTATCTAAAATAAATTATATGAATTCTTTGCAATCAAAAACCCATGCACGAGAGATTAAAAATTTGAATACGCGGTGTGACGACGTCACGCATTCTTGCCGCTCGATCCCGCGTGGTGTGACGATGTTGCACATCCTTGCTGCTTGATCCTACGCGGTGCGATGGAACCGCATCAATTTCATTCGATCCTCAACAACAAGAAAAACAAAAAGGGAGGAGGACAATCCTGTTTGTGCGGTCCGGCCTCCTTCCGTTAACTGATATCATGCGGTCCAAATGTCACGGATAAAAGACGAAAGAGAATCACGTAAGGAAATCATGTAAACCCCCTACCTCGGTTTCAAGAGAGGAGTCGCGGAAAGAGGATTTGAAGAAGACGTCGGGGTGCATCTGAGGAGGAAGCGACATCTCCTCACGTGTTGTAGTGAAGAGGAAGGAAGGCACATCGTCATTCTTCGTGGAAGAATGGTGTTCTTCTTCGGAGACCGATTCGTTCTTCACGTTCTTCATCGATGAAGAAGATTTTTCTTCAAGCCTCCCAAATCCTCCCATGCAACAAAGGAACTAACCCAAAATAAATTAAGTCACACTTATTTTATTATCTCAACATGGCTTTTGAAATTCAAGAGTTTGAATTTCAAAAACTCACATTAAACTCACTACATTAATGTCATAAGTTATTAACTTAAGTTGACAATATTAATGGTGAGTTGATGGGGTTAGAGGATATGAAGGGGTGGGGTTCGTGTGGGCCCCACCACCCTAATAAGCTCCCAAGGGAGGTTGGGTAGTTACCCAACTTCCATCCAATGAATTAAACACGTAGAGTAAAATGAAAATTGTTGTTAAATTTTTATTTTTAACTTCCACAATTTTTATCAACTTGTCTCGAGTAAACGCAACTCCAGAATAGGCGTTTATAAGCAAATACCTGTGTTGCGGTTCCATCGGTGCCCTCAGAATTTGATTCTGGGCACCAGTTCAAAAGTTAGAAATTCTCGCTCGTTCGTTCACTGAACGTACCTGAGCTAAATTTTGGAAAATGATTCCGGGCAGACCGGGCCTCGGAATCTGGTGCCGTCAGAAACTGAGTTCCTGTAAAATTCTAAAAAATATTAACAAAACAATTTCCCTTGAATTTTACAGATCTTTACATTAGTCCCACCTCATGGATTTATGTCCCCGTAAAGCTACAACATCAACCAGGGATACGAAAATGGTACTGAGCACGCATCTGAGCCTCCTGCTCTCATGTGCTCACCTGGAGGTTCCATACTGCCAGTGAAAGCGCACCCGAGGAATCGATCGTCCTCATCAGATCCGCTTCTATCGATCCTCAATCCCCACCAGAAACTCCATGAATGACAACCCCATCGCCATCGTCCAGCTCCTCATAGTCGATGATATGCGAACGGTTGAGCACGTATCTCCTCAATTGAGATACGTGGAAGTCGTCGTGCACCTGGTGCAACTGCGGTGGATGGGTCAAGCAGAAAACCACCCCGCCTATGCAACTGAGGACCTAGGAAGGTCCGTTGAACCTCAGAGATAACTTTCCTCCTTGTCCACATCTTCGTAAACCTCATCGAGGTGAGACCCGTATAGGGACATGATCATTATCCTCGAACTCTAGAGGTCTCCAACTTCTGTTAGAACTGAAACTCAAACGATTGTTTCCATGAGGGTATGGTTGACCGACTCACGTGTGATCGGTCGCACCCTCCTGTGAAAGAGTTTATCATGTGCTGCCTGGGGTTTCCTTTTCACCGACCAAGGAAAACCCATCCCGACTTTTTCCTAAAACCATCAATTTGATTATGAACAGTTATTGCCCATTCCATACTCAAACTAACGTCGTAGGGCCTCGACGTTGACACCAAGAGATTCCAACCGGAACTCTCACCTCGAGGGTCTAACCACACCGTCGGTGTAAGTGTGATTATCGAGTCTCCTCCCAAGGTATCTCCAGACGTGAGGGTCAAGTCCACGACTTACCGAAAACTCTAGGTATGGAACAAGATTTGTGAAAGCAAGGAATGATTCATATCGACGTCTGTTACTACAGCAGCTAGTAGTGGAAATAGACTGTCCCTTGAATCATTTCTAGAGCCATTGGGTCACACTCCTTGACCGCATGCAGTCGCACTCTTCCTCCGCCCTCTAGCTCCCTGAGCCTGGCGGGGATAACTAAGGCGGATTGTTGTAGCATGTTAATATGTAGACCACCTCAGGCTGCTCTCCAAGCTCTGCCTCGAAGTCTGCTGCTTCGTAGACTTATATATCCTTTAGGCTTCCTCTTATGGAAACAATTAACATGGCAGAGTCTCCAAGACTGGTGGCAGTTTCCTATTTCATACTGTACTGTGCAGTCTTAATCCACTCTTGGATGATCTGCACCTTCTATGCTTACGATTTGAAAGAGCTGCTAAAATTTCTCCTTTTCCGAAAAGAGAAACACGGTCTCATCCCCTGGATGAACCAAGCCCATTGCCTGATACAGTCAATCCTGACATGAATGACGCATTCATGCCCTGGATGATGTCGTAAGGCCTCGACGTAACTACTAAGATATCCAACTGTCACTCTCACCTCCAAGGGTCGAGTCACACTATCAGCATCAGTGTGAGGTCACTTGGTCTCCTTCAGTAGAAATCTCGAATGTGAGGGTCAAGTCAACAGTTTTAATCGTGACCACTCTATATAAACCAAACAAAAGGACAGGAAAGCAAACAATGATAAGTGTCTTTTTATTATTTCAGATCATAGTACAAAGACACGAATACAACAGAAACATAGAAATAGAAGTACAAGGGACGTATCCACTAGTTCCGCTCCTGTCTACATGCTCCCGGAGCTCTACTGCCTTGTCCACTACTCACCTGTTGCTCAACCACCCACCGCTACTTCTGCCTCGGTGGCTCCTCCAAAGCCTGCGGATCAACTGTACGAGGTGTCGGACAGTCACGTGCCAGGTGACCCTTCCTGCCGCAGGAGTAACACTGTCCGTTTCTGGCACGCCTGGCTCTGACCCAACCTCGGGTGCCCCGCACCAACGGTCCTAAAACCCGAGATCATCCAACAACTAGTCTGGTCCTCCTGGACCTATGCATCATCTGTCTACTTCCCACATATGACTTGGCTACTGATCAAAAAACACGCGGCAAAGGCAAAATCTCCAGTACTCACTCGGGGTTTAGACCTACTGGCACAAACTCCACCATGAAGAAGGTCTCAAAGTCTTCCCATGCGAAGGTCATCCCGTAGCAAAACTGAAACATGTGGCTCCACCACCTACCTACTGCTGCCTGATGGAGTCTGGCAGCAAAGATCACCATGAAGTCTACGGGCATCCCCACTAGCCTCAAGACTCTCACCACAACCTCCATCCAAACCTCAACCGCCTGCGGGTCCATCTGTCCCCGGAACCTGGGTGGCCTCTGGCGCTGGAACTCGTGCCGCGCACTCAAGTGGCGTGGATCGCCTACTGCTGGGGCTGGTGGCATCAGTGGCCCATCATATGGTAGTACCGCTAGTGCCTCAACTACAAGAGGGCCCTGTACCGAAGCCTCGTCGCTCGACAGGCTGTCAGTACGCACATCCCTCTGGGCTCTAGCTGGTCTTCCGTAAAAAGGAATCCGGAAAGAAACAACGTGACATGGTCAAACGATTATACCTGGTGAGCTAACCTGGTTTGAGATTTTTTAAGGGAATACCTTTGAAAGCACACACACAATAAGTGTTTTCGTGCACAAAGTCATAAATCAGTTGTCAGGGTCCTGGTGTATGGATACGTCGGCCACCCGCACCAACACTGGACTCCCTGAACTAAAAACCACACTCGGTACTCTTAACATTATTTCTTCACAGAAAGAAAATATCAGAGTTATAAGTTATGCGGTAGAAACGACTCCTCTGATACCAATTTGTCAGGACCCGTCCTCGGGGCCCGTGCCGTGACTACCCCAAGCCCTCCTTCCATAGGCCAGGGGCTGGAGACTAGCACCAAAGGAGTAAATCCCAATAACTAGGAAGACATTGCCTTTATAAATGTAAACAAAACACCACAGAGTACAAGAGGAAGCAAAACACTAAGTACAAAAGAATGTGCTGAAAAGTAAATGGGCCAGAATACAAACCCAAATGAAAGTAAAACTACAACTGAACAAGTACAACAGAAAAAGACAAAAGCTGGAAGAACGGAAGAAGCTCCTGGGTCGTCCTCCTCGGATCCTACCGGAAGGGTAGGTTTAGTTGGCGCAACTTCTGGATCATCCACCACTGATCATACCTGAAGGGTAGGTACATATAGCCTCCTCAACGCTCTCGCCCGTCAACCTCCTCCGAGTGTCTTCTCACTGTGAAGTCCACCTCCAGGTACTGACTCGTCGTGTAGTCCACCTCCGGGTACCATCCAGTCCTCAAACACTCGGCCTCCGTCAGCACTACCCGACGTCTGCAACAAACACAACGAGGTGTGGGCATAACCCGTGCAGGGGTGAGTATAATGATACTCAGGTGGGTCCCCGAGACCCTCATGGTCTCACTTAACCAACATGGAAAACCACAAAGAAGATCTCAATAGATAACCTCTACTTAGGTATATGCCATGCATATACCTCAGTTATCAAGTAACCCATCTCAATCATGAGGAAAACACCAAGATCATGAAATCGACGGATAACCACTACCTAGGTATATGCCCATATATATACCTAAGTTATCAAGTGACCCATCTCAATCATGAGGTAAACACAAAGGTCAAAAGTCTCAGCTCAAACTAGGATTTTCATTATCGAAACCATAACTGATGAAGAGCTCTGTGTCTAGAGTGTACATTGGTCCTGTCACGACTCCGAGGTACTGCTCACTAACATAAGACTGCTGAGGTACTCCTCCTATCGAGTACAGCGGGTCAGCCACCCAAAAACAGTAGTGCTTCCCGACGGGGTATGTCACCCAAACATAGTAGTGCACACCCCCTAGTAGCCTACTGAGGTACACTCCGGAAGAGTACCGCGGGTCTGCACTGTCACACAGGTAGTGCTCCGTCCGTCATGGGTCTGCACCTTGCAAACTAGTGCTCTATCCACTGGGCTAGTCGACTCACTCCAAGTCGAGTCGATCAAACAGTCGTCAGGTCTCAATCGGCTACACGGTCTCCATACACCGCACACTGGTCTCTAGGAGGGTCTGCTCCACGAGCTACAGGTCGATACTCCAATTATATCAATGTCCCACGAAGAAGTATCTCAAATGACCGCCTCGTTATAGGGGTCACAATGTAACAGACGGCCCGTCAATCAGATGTCCGGTCTGTGAGTTATTATCCTTTTCGTCCCAAGGGCCCAGTTGGTTTCGTGTGCGAACCAATCCCGCCGTATCTCAGCTGTACCCCGAACTATCATAGGGTATACTCATAGGGATCGTTTCTCAACGTGATCACCAACGCTGCTGACTGTTCGTCAAACAGACGTCTGGTCTGAAAGATATCATCTTTTCCGTTCCACGGGCCCGGTTGGATTTCGGGTAAAATCCAACCCTGCCACTATCCAACTACATCCAAAACACAGGCAAAGTATTCCAAAAGTTCCATCTCATCTGGAGGAATTCAACGAGACAGACGGTGCGTCAATCGGACGCCCGGTCTGTGAGTTATTGGCTTTTTTTTTGTTCTAGGGGCCCGGATGGTTTCGTGAGCGAACCAACCTGACTACACTCCGACGACATCCAAACCTCGAGCAGAGTAAGCCAAAATATCATTATCAATTAGAGGAATCTATCAATGTCAATGACACGTCAATCAGACGTCTGGAGCTCATGATATAAGTGTTTCCGCTCCGAGGGCCCGGTTGGTTTCGTATCTGAACCAACCCGCCTGAACCCAAAGTGTTCTGAAAATTTGAGTGCGATATACCGAAAAGACCGTCTCGTTCCAAGGATGTCTACTCAACTAACAGTGCATCGATCAGAGTTCTGTAGCCTATGATATGGGCAAAATACCAAAGAGGGTCTGAAAACGGGGGGTCTGGGCCCGGGCCGACCCGGGTCCGACCCGGCGGGGCCCGGCCCGGCCGGCTCGGTCCGGCCGGACCATCCTGCCGCGACTCGGCCAGTTCGGTCATGCGGAAGCCGCGGGTCGGGTGCGTGGTCCCCCCACCCCCACCCCTCACCGCTAATTGGAGCCAGCGGCAACCGCCGCCGCCCACCTTCCGGCGGCGCGCCGACACTGCCTTCCGCAGACCACCGGATGCGCTCCGGTGGTCCGTTTCTCCTGTCGTCTTCGCCAATGGTCCTCTCAGGACCCAAACATCACCGAAAAGGGATTCAAACGCCATAGTGGCATACTTCGTCGTCGTTCGTCGATCCGCACATCGATAAACAAGCTACTGATGGTTATCGGGTAGTGTTTGTTCGGCCCACGTCCTCGGCGTTAGGTGTTATCAATTGGCTAATAATAAACACATGATTTTAATCATTGATGAGGGTATAATTTATCCAAAATAAATTATACGAATTCCTTGCAATAAAAAACCCACGCATGAGAGTATAAAAATTTGAAAACACGGCGTGACGACGTCGCGCATGCTTGTCGCTCGATCCCGCGTGGCGTGACGATGTCGCGCATCCTTGCTGATCGATCCCGCGCAGTGCAATGGCACCACATCAACTTCATTCGATCCGCAACAACAAGAAAAACAAAAAGGGAGGGAGACATTCGTGTTTGTGCGGTCCGGCCTCCTCCCGTTAACTGATATCATGCGGTCCAAATGTCGCGGATAAAAGATGGAAGAGAATCACGTAAGGAAAATCACATAAACCCCCTACCTCGGTTTCCACAGCGGAGTCGCGGAAAGAGGATTTGAAGACGACATCGGGGTGCGTCTGAGGAGGAAGAGGCGTCTCCTCACGTGTTGCGGTGAAGAGGAAGGAAGGCATGTCATCGTTCTTCATGGAAGGATGGTGTTCTTCGTCAGAGACCGATTCGTTCTTCACGTTCTTCATCGATAAATAAGATTTTTCTTCAAGCCTCCCAAATCCACCCAAGCAACAAAGGAACTAACCCAAAATAAATTAAGTCACACTTAATTTATAAACTCAACATGGATTTTGAAATTCAAGTGTTTGAATTTCAAAAACTAACATTAAACTCACTACATTAATGTCATAAGTTATTAACATAAGTTGACAATGGTAATGGTGAGTTGAGGGGGTTAGAGGATATGAAGGGGTGGGGTCCGTGTGGGCCCCACCACCCTCATAACCTCCCAAGGGAGGTTGGGTAGTTACCCAACATCCATCCAAAGGATTAGTTACTTAGAGTAAAATAAAAATTGTTGTTAAATTTTTATTTTTAACTTCCACAATTTTTATCAACTTCTCTCGAGTAAATGCAACTCCGGAATAGGCATTTATAAGCAAATAACGGCGCCGTGGTTCCATCGGTGCCCTCAAAATTTGATTCCGAGAACCAGTTCAAAATTTAGAAATTCTCGCTCGTTCGTTCACTGAACGTACCCATGCTAAACTTCAGAAAATGATTCCGGGCACACCGGGCCTCGGAATTAGGCGTCGTCAGAAACTACGTTCTTTTAAAATTCTAAAGAAAATTAAAAAAACAATTTCCCTTGAATTTTACGGATCTTTACAACTGCCTCACGAAACGTTGAGTGTTTGTAATTCTCCTACCACCTCTTTTGGTGGCCATTATGATGGATTATAATTATATGTGATATTTAAGATATATATTATATCTATATGCTTCATTAATTGTCATTTAAAATATACTTTTATTCTTTTCTTGTTATATAAAAACGATAATTTCGTTTGAGGAAGTGCAGACTACCAACCTCTCCAACTAATATGAATTGTTCATGCTATAATTGATGGAATTAAATATATTTTGTAACATAAATAACATATATATCATACTATAATTATGATATACCTATTTATCCTTTATTTTTCCTTCCCCTAAATAAGAAAAGGAAATTAATGTAGCGTTCATGCGTACAAACGGCTGACCGAATTTGTGAATAGTGTATTTAATTTATTATCCCAAAATGTTATGTAATATTTTAAATAAAAATATATACTGAATATATATGATATATATGATTTCTAGAAAATTAATATCATTTTGGAGATAATTTAATTTTGACCCCATGGACAATTTGTAATTGGAACAAGATGGTTTTTTACTCAATAACCAAATATCGACAAAACCACCAATATTATCTTAAATAATCATGTAATGTTTGTAGCACGATAAAAAGTGATATAAAATGAATTATAAACATAAACATCTTTATGATGCAACTATAAAAAACTAATTTCTATTATTTAGGAAGAACAAGGAACATATGTGACAAGTCAGACTCATGGTAAGGGTCTTCATCACAATATCCTTTCATTGAGTAATATTTTGATTTATACAAGAATTTCTTTTATACAGTCTAAAAACCCAATTTATTTTTCTTTTCATTCAAAGGGAATATATTCTCTATGAAACGTATTACTAATGGAAAAAAGTAATGATTATTTTTAATGAATGTGGTGAAAAAGGCTTTTCTACTACTATGAGTATTATTTGATATTTGGATTCCTTAACAAACCATAGTATTTTTACACGAAAAATGAATAACACATACCATTTACTGTATTTTCATATTAAAAATTGATTTGAGAAAGAATTTATTATTTAAATATCATGAACTATTATATTGTGATTACAGTATGGAAATGTTATCTCCATGTTATGATTGTTTTATGTGTAATGAATATTTTATGGTTCATGGGAATTGTTTATATATATGAGTGGTTCTATGATAATCCTAGAATGGGGATCCCGAGATGGCTCCCCAATGCATTGGGTAACATGACTTAGGTAAACATTAATGTTTATCATATGTTATTTTGGGAATATACCGTGATAGGTATTCCAAACATAACTCCCTATGTAGTTGTGAAAGCTAAAATGTAAGTATATTACGTATTCCACAATATACAATTATGATTTCTGATTTTTTTGGGTTATTCATAAATCTTATGATATCATGAGATATATAAAAGAGCATATTATTTATTTTTGAAAAGTATGATCTCATTTATTTTATGTATTGATGGTTTAATGTTTTTATTCCTTATTTTATATCCCTTGCTGATAATTTTATGCTCATCCCATGTTTTCGAATTTTTTTTAATATATTATAAGGAAGGGAAAGAGAAAAGAAGAATTCAAGATGATTTATATAAAGAAAATAATTCTTGTTTCATTTTAAGAGTAGTTTTTTGGAAATAAATTAATATTGAGTAGTGTCTATATTTAATCTTTATATTGTTATGTATAAGTTATTTCCTAATTCTATAAAGCTCTAAACTAGACGATATCATCAATGTGAATTATTAACATAATTCAATAAGTTAGTAATGTTTAAGGATGGGGCATTATATCAAGTGTGAATTGTCTATTTTTATGATTTGTTGTCATAGAATAATTTATGAATTTTTTTTCTAGAAAAACAACTAAAATTGTCACGACCCATCACCCAGGGGGGGCCCATGTCGTGATTACCCCATGCTCTCCTTCCATAGGCTAGGGGCTGGCAACTAGCACCGAAGGAATATTCCCTAAAACTGGGATGGAATTTCCTTTATAACATGTAAACACATGAATCTAGCACACAACAAGATAAGAACTCAAGTAAACTGAATAGATAAAGAAGTGTGTACAGTAGGAAAAAGGGGCGATAAGACTAGTCCAACTGGAATGTAAAAGAAGTTGAATGTACAAGTAAACTGGATCAGCTCCTGTGATCACACACCAAAGATCCTACCTGAAGGGTAGGTATAGTTCTCGAACGGTCGTCTCTACAGTTCGCCTCATCTAACATCCACCTCCGAGCCACCTCCAATCCTGATACTCTCGTCCTCAATCAGCGATGTCTGTCGTCTGCACAAAAAACAATACGATGTGGGCATTGCCCGTGAAGGGGTGAGTATAACGATACTCAGTAGGGACCCTGAGACCATCAAGGTCTCACAAAATCCACAAAGGATAATCCACAAAGTCTGAAATCAACTTACAACCCAACTTAGTTATATTCCCATACATATACCTATGTTATCAAATATTCCCATCTCAATCATGAGGAAACATAGAGTCAAACTCAAAATAAAAAAGCTCAAATGTTCAACAAATGAAGGAATACCATGAAGGAAAGTACCACACTGGTATGCCACACAGAACAATACCACCATGGTATTACCACGAAGGAAAATACCACAAGGTATGGACTCAGTTCACACTAGCTATTTTTTAGGTATAGTAGTAGAGATGATTAGATGTAACTACAGAATCATATTTCTCTATTAAGAGGAAGACCCATTAAGGATCACTAATCATCATCAGACCCACATAGGATCTCTAGGTGATGACCCACACAGGATCACTCGGTGCTGACCCATAGGGGATCGCTTGATCCTGACCCAAATAGAATCCCTCGGGGCTGACCCACAAAAGATTTCTAGGTACTGGCCCTGAAAATATCGCTCGGTGATAACCCACAAAAGATCACTCTGGTAGTCCTACATTGAGTCATAGAGCGGTTCCATGTGGGACCCTCAATCACAGGCCCATGATGGATGTCTTTCTCAAGTCATGGCCTGCTACTGGGTTCACGCACTAGGCTTGCTCGTCTCATGTAGGGTCCTCTCTTCAAGACACTAGTCGATACAAAAACAACTATAACGTCCACTAAGAATTTTCCCAAAGCACTACCACACCATAGGGGTTTTAAATCAATAGATGGTTCATCAATCGGACACCCAGTTTGTGAGTTATTAGCCTTTTTGTGCCAAGGGACCGGTTGGATTCGTTCTCGATCCTACCTGACCATTCCAATATATTATACAAATCTCAAATGGGGTTTACCAAAGGGTCTGTCTCACTCTAAGGTTTTCTTCATTGTAGAATTATCGTTAAACAGACGTTCAGTGCCAATGGTATGGCCATAAGAGCGTAACGGGTCGAAGTGGGTCTGTGTCCGGTCCGACCCGGTCGGACCGACCCGACCTAGGCCACGGAGGCCGCGAGAGGCCACGGAAGGTAGTGAGGCCGCATGGCAGCACAAAAGGCTGAGGGGTGGCGTGGAGAGACATCAGGGTGGTGTAGCATGGCCACAGAGTGGCTCGGTGAGGCCACGGGGACCGCATGCAGGAGAGAAGCCACGGGCGACGCTGAGCGGCGCGAGGCCTTCGGTGACATGGAGCGGCACGAGGTTGCGATCACCACAGGGCGGCGGGGCACCTTGAAGAGTTGCTTCCATGGTTCAGCAGAGCATCGTGCCTTCACTGGGGGCTGGCTTGACCAGCCTCCCTTCGTTCATCACCTTCATTGCGTTTCTCAAGTTCCACATGTTCCAAACACATACACTAGTCACGGTCACCATCGCGAAGATAAAATAAAACATCAACAAGGCTTGTGGAGGGGTCATGCCATTTTTTTTTGGCCTGTACCATCCACATTTGCATGGTAGCATACGGCTCAAGGATGATGATTTAATGTGAGAGGGAAATTAAAATTGATCTAATTAAAACACACCCCTACCTTGTTTGATTGTTGACATCGATGAGAGAAGTTGAAGTTGTCGACGTTCGTTGCGCCGGCCACACACCTCTGATCCCAAGCTTGTTCGTTGGATAATCATTATTTGATGGATGTGGTTCTTCATTGATGATGATTTCCACCAATGAAGAATGTATCGAGGAAGAAGTAGAATTCATGTGTCGACATTCTTCAGTGGAGGTGCTCTTTGTTGGAGGATGTGTTCTTCCATGTTCTCCTCTTGCCAACCCTTTCCTCTCAATTCCACCAAAATGAAAATTATCCCACATAATAGAACATGTTATCTATAATGTTTTTTGGAATAATTTTGAATTATCAAAATTAATTTATTGACGAGTTGGTATAATTAATTAAGGTGGTGGCACAAATAATGTGAGGGAGTTAAAGTGGTATTTCACCCATAAAAAGGGGAGTTAAAGGGGGTTTTAGCCTCGGGTGGTCCCCACCACCATAACCCACATGAGAGGTTAATCCTGGCGGTCTCCACCTCTTTTACATCATATGGGAGGTTTAGTTCGGGTGGTCCGCACCTCTCAACATCCACATGAGAGTTCCAAATAAAATAAAATGGTACATAATTTTATTTTATTTTATTCTTTCACAAAAAATCCAAGATTCTATCTTTCATTGTCGACCTACTACGGTCGAGCTGAAATTCCCCTTATGCCAAAATTGGCACTGCATGTTAGACAGTGTCCTCAGATTTCAATTTCGAGCACTGTTTCAAATGTTACAAGAACCAGCCCATACTTTTAATGAACGTACCCGAAAACCTGTTCAAAAATTCATTTCAGGAACACCGATCATCATAATCACGCGCTGTCAATTTTCTCGGACACGTAAAAATCCCATTTGATTAAAAACATTACATGGAAATTCTGAGTTTTTACATTCTCCCCACCTTAGGGATTTATGTCCACACCAGCCACAATTCAAATGAAGGGAACAATTGGGAGTACTATGCAAGAATCCGAGCCTCCCGCTCCAATGTGCTCTCTTGGAGGTTCTCGTGGGGCCAACAAATGCGCACCAGAGGTTTCCACAGTCCATGATAGACCCACTCCTGTCAATCCACAATCTCTACTAGAACCTCTGAAAATGTCTCCCCATCGTCGACGTCAAGCTCACCATGGTCGATAATGTGGGAAGGGTCCTGCACATATCTCCTTAGCTGGGATACATGGATGTCGTCGTGCACCCAGTGAAACTGAGGTGGATGAACTAAGCCATAAACCACCTCGCCAACTCTACAGAGGACCTGAAAGTATCCAATGATCCCCAGAGAAAACTTGTTTCCTCTCCCAAATATCTGCAAACCACATTGGGGTGAGACCCATAGAATGATGTGGTCACCATCCTCTAACTCTAGAGGTCTCTGTCATCTGTCAGTATAAGAATTATGCCTACTCTGTTTAGTCCTAATCAGCTTCTGGATGATCTTCAATTTGTCTGTGATAACTCGTACAATCTCTGGTCCCACAAGTGCTGACTCCCCTTGGCCAGTCCAGCACAATTTTGATCAGCAAGGTCACCTATACAACACATAAAAAGGTGCCATCCCAATGATGGAGTGATAGATATTGTTTTATGAAAACTCTACCAACGTCAATTGATCCTCCCAACTGCGACCAAAGCTGAGGATGCAGGCACAAAACATGTCCTCGAGGGTCAGAATAGTCCACTCGATCTGGCCATCCATCTAGGGATGGAAGGTGGTTCTCAAACAAAGTTGCATCGCGAAAGCCTCGTGAAAACCCATCCATAGCCGGGAAGTAAAACGTGCATCACGATCAGAGACAGTAGTCGAGGGTACTCAATGTAACTGCACAATCTCCTGCATGTAGAGGTGTCTCATGATCTCTACTGAACACTGCTCTTTGATTGGTAAGAAGTGGGCCGACTTGGTGAGTCAGTTGATGATCACCCAAATCGAGTCATGTCACTTGGATGTACATGGATTTCCTCTCACTAATTCCATGGATATCCCATCCCACTTCCACTATGGAACCTCTAACGTTTGAACCCAGCTTGCTAGTACCAAATGCTCCACCTTCACATGCTGACATGTGAGGCACCGAGAGAAAAACACTACAAATTCTTTCTTCATTCCCAACCACCAATGATGTCGTCAGAGATCTTGATACATCATTTCCACTAATGGATGTACCGCTAGTGGGGATGTGTGTAACTCCCTCATCACTTCCTACCGAATCACATTGGTACCGTGGTACGTCCATTGAAGAGGATGATTTACTCCCCACCTTTAGAAAAACCATCTGGTGCCTACCCTATGGATATCTAAGAACGTCGAGCCTCGTAGTCAGCATCCCCATGATGCACCTCCCTAAATCGCTGATCAACTGGGTGAGTGACTCTAAGAGATAGAAACAAATCTGTCAATCTCGATCGATAAAGGATATTTGAAAAGTAGCCAGATTCTTCACCACCTTGCCTAGCAGATTTATACCAAATTATCTGCTGAGTGCATCTGCTACAACGTTCCCCTTCCCAAGAGTATAGACTATCTAAAAAGTCATAGTCCTGGAGAAACTCAATTCATCGAATCTATCACTGGTTCAGGACCTTCTGAGAGAAGATTTACCTGAGACTCTTTTGATTAGTGTACACTATAAAATGTTTGTCCATCATGTAATGTCACCACATATTAAAGGTGAAGACCACTACTACTAATTACAGGTCCTGGGTAGCATAGTTTTTCCCTTGCTGAATCATATGTCAAGAACCATAAGTGATCATTTCTCTCTCTTGCATAAAGAAACATCTGTGTCTGGTCCTTAATTCGTCGTTGTAGACTACGTACCCTACACCCTCCTCTAGAAACCTCAAGATTGGGGCCCCAGTCAGCCTCTAACTCATCTATTGAAATCTCTACTAGCATCTCTCTGACCAAATGAAGGGTTTCCCCATCTTTGTCAACGCTGATTAAGGTGCTGCAACTCTGGAGAAATATGGCACAAATCTCCAGTAGTATCCGGCCAAAACTAGGTAACTCCATATCTATGTCACACTCCTGGGTGGATTCAAATCATGTACCACCCCAATCATCACTGGATCCACTACAAATCTATCCTCTGAGATGACATGTCCTAGAAAGTTAACCTCTCTGATCCATAACTGTCACTTCGAGAGCATACTATTATGTTGGTGCTCTCAGAGTGTGTCTAGTACTACTAATAAATGATAAGAATGCTCCTCCTCATTAGCCGAGTAAATCGGAACAACATAGATAAAGACTACTACAAAGAGATCAAGGTATGGCTGAAAGATCATGTTCATGTGTCCCATGAACTTTTCTGCAGCATTGGTCATGACGAATGGCATAACCAAGAACTTGTAGTGGCCGTAACGACAACGGAATGTTGTCTTCTGTACATCCTCGTCT
The DNA here is from genome assembly GCA_963277665.1 of Viscum album. Lineage (NCBI taxonomy): Eukaryota > Viridiplantae > Streptophyta > Magnoliopsida > Santalales > Viscaceae > Viscum > Viscum album. The sequence goes on along the minus strand of OY728121.1, from coordinate 1,762,745,301 downwards.
TGTACTCTGAGCTGGTGATAAACTGATCTGAGGTCTATCATCACAAACCACCGTGCTCCATTCAGCTGATCGAAGAGGTCCACAATCCTCTGAAGTGGGTACTTTTTTTCATGGTCACTTGATTTTGGAGTAGATAGTCATCACAAAGGCTCAAGCTCCCATCCACCATTTGGGTGAACAAAATCAGGGCTGCCTAAGGAGAAACACTGGGCCAGATGAATAATTTCCTCTACTATTCCTCTAGATTTACCCACATCTCATGATACTCCACGGGAGCCATCTGATACACTGTTGTAGATAATGGTGTCATCCCGGGGTACAAGTCAATGTAAAATTCTACATCTCATTGAAGAGGTATACTTGAAACATCATCAAAAAAGACATCTGCATACTGGTCCACCACTATTGGATAGCTCATACTCTCCACATCAACTGCCCCGAGGGTAAGGTTAGCCAACATATTAGTGATCGGCTGCACCCTCCTCTGCGTATGTCCATAATGTGCGGAAAAGTATCCCCTATCGATGGTGAAGGTAAACCTGGTCCCATCCATGCGGACACACGACACTTTGAGCCTAATACAGTCTATTAGAGGATGGACTATAGAAAACCAGTTTATACCGAAGATGATGTTGTAAGGTCTCGACGCTGCTACTAGAAGATCCCAACCGAATCTCTTACCTCCTAGAGTCATCTCACACTATCGACCCCAGTGTGTAATTGTCGAATTCTCTCTTGTAAGAGTCTCTATCCATAAGGATCGAGCCAACTAATCCGTCGGAATCTCCGAGCTCTGAACGAGGGAAATGGAAATAAAATAATGACTGCCACTGATGTCTATAAGTAATGCCTCTAAGGTGGAGTAGACATAGATCATACCTTGTATTATCTCTGGTGCACCGTGAACGCAGGCCTCAGCTGCCTGGAGATGAGATTTCCCCTATCATCTTACTCCCTACGGTCGGGGTGGACCACATGGTGGTGGTGGCAATAACATCTCGAATCGTCCCCCACCTCCAGCTGTAGGGACATCTCCTTTGCCACATCTACCTCCTCCCTGTGGACCTCTTTGGGCAAACCTTTGTCTCTACCGGGCCAGTCCCTTGACTGTCTTCTGATTATTTGCAGGGCGGGTTGGACATTAATGAGACATGTTACCCTACCCTCTTCATGCGTAATAATGCCCGCTCCTAGGATGAATGGCTATTCCTCTTGTGCCCCACACAACTGAACATGAATCCTATGGTTGTTCCCCTTTAGGTCTGGTCCTCTTTGACCTCTGTGTCATCTATCTGAAACTAGATACAGAAGACTCCACTACGTGATGACTAGTAGTGGGTCTCACTTCTGGTGACTACTCAGCAAGGAGATTCTCCACTAGGAGGGCTCTCTCTAACACCCCATCCTGCGTCGGGATACTATGTGAGATCATCAAAACCCTGATCTCCCACCTGAGTCCATGCTCGGTGGTCTGGGATCTGATGAATGGGTCATGCACCATATCTGTGGAGTAGTATGAGAGGTCATTGAATCTCACTGAGTACTGAGCAAAAATCATGTGGCCCTTCTGTAGATGAAGTAGCCTCTGAATGTGCACTGCAGGAAGAGTTTCTGGAACAAAATCTGCATGAAACGGGCTCTCGAAGTCTGTCCAGAGAAGCATCACCTCATCGTGAGCCTAGAGCATCAAGCTCTACCATCTTCATGCTGCTTCCTATAGAAGTCTCGCGGCAAGGACCACCATGAGATCGTCTAGTGTCCCTTCCAGTAGAAAGACACTCACCACAACCTCCATACAATCCTTAGTGGCATGTGGGTCTGTCTCTCCCCTGAACCTAGGTGGCCTTTGGAACTGGAACTCATGCAACGTGCTCATGCGGTGTGAACCCTCAATTGCTGGTGCTGGTGGAATCAGTGGCCCAATGGGTATTGGTATCGATGGTTCCTCCCCTAGTGCCTCTACAGAAAGAGGGCCCTACACTGAGGCCTCATTGCTCGGTGGGCTATAAGTGCATACAATACCCTGAACCCTAGCTGGTTGTCTGCGTGAAGGAATACTGAAATGAAACAGGGGCTCCATAGTAAATAAGCTATACCTAGAGATCCAACTCAATATATCACAATGAAAACTCTTGAAAACATAGACATAGTTAGTGTTTTGATGCACTTATTCAGAAATAAGATGTCAGATTCATAGTTTAGGGATATGTTGGCCGCCACACCAACACTATATTCCCTAAACTGATAACCACCATCACAACACATAACACTATTTCCGTTAAAAAAAATGATCAGAGTCCTATGTTCTATGGTAGAACTGATTTCTCTTATACCAATTTGTCACAACACATCCCCGGGGCCTGTGACATAAATACCTCAATCTCACCTTCCATTGGCTAGGGGATGGAAACTGGCACCGAAGGCGTATTCCCCAAAACTGGGATGACTTTTCCTTTATAACCTATAAACACACGCAACTATCACATAGTAAGATACAAACTCATGTAAATTGAATAGTAAACAGAGTGTGTACAGTAAGAAAAAGGGGTCAGAATACAATCCCAACTGGAATGTACAAGAAATTCAAAGTACAAGTAAAATAGAATAGCTCCTATGATCACCCACCACGGATCCTACCTAAAGGGTATGTACTTCTCTCAAATGGTCATCCATGCAGTTCGCCTTGTCTAACGTCCACCTGCAAGACAACTCCAGTCCTGGTACTCTTGCCCTCTATCAGTGATGTCTATCATCTGCACCCAACACAACAAGGTGAATACATAGTCCATGAAAGGGTGAGTATAAGGATACTCACCAGGTACCACGAGACCCTCAAGGTATCACAAAATCCACAAAGGATAATCCACAATGCATGAAATCAACTAACAACCCACCTTATGTATATGACCATACATATATCTATGTTATCAAGAATACCCATCTCAATCATGAGGAAACACAAAGTCAAAATCAAAATCCCAAGGCTCAGATGTTCCAAAAAGGATGGAATACCACGAAATCAAGTACCACACATGTACACCACATTGAAAAATACCACCAATGATTTAGCATGAAGGGAAATACAATAATGTACAGACTCAGCTGACACCAGGTATTTCTTAGGTACTACAGTATAGATGAATATATGTAAGTTCTGAATCATCTTATTCTATTAAAAGGCAGACCCATGAATGATCTATAATCATCATTAGACCCACATATGATTTCTAGGTGTTGACCCACACAAGATCGCTCGGTACTGACCCACACAGGATCTCTCGGTGGTGACCCATAGAGGATCGCTCGGTGCTGACCCACACAGGATCATGAGGTGCTAACCCACATAGGATCGGTTTGTGCTGACCCACACTAGATCGCTTAGGTATTCTAGTATAGAATCATAGATCAGTTCCTTGTGGGACCCTCAATATCAGACCCACGAAGAATCTCTTTCTCAGGTCACATCTAGCTACTAGGTTCCCGCAATAGGCATTCCCATCTCCGGGAGGGTCCTCTCCTCAAGCCACTAGTCGATACTCTTAATTCTACGAATTCCCACGAAGAAATATCCCAAAGGACCACCATGACATAGGGTTCTCAACAAAACAGATGGTGTGTCAATCGAATGCCCAGTTTTTGAGTTATTAGCCTTTTAGTCCTTAGGGCCCAGTTGGATTTGTGATTGATCCAACCCGACATTTCCCCAGATGTATCTGAATCTTTAGTTGGGTTTACAAAAGGGTTCATCTAACTCTAATGTTTTAATTTCCATAGATGGTTCATCAAAGAGACATCCGGTGCCAAAGTTATGGCCAAAAGAGCGTAAAAAGATTGATGTGGGTCCGGGTCCGGCCCGAACCCGATCAGACCAACCTAGTTTGGGTCGACCCAACCTGACCCGCCGGGTCAGGCCTGGCCCATTTTGCGTCCCAGCCCACGCTGGGTGGCCCGGCCTGTGGTGGGCGTTCAGGTACGCGCTGGGAGGCCCTACCTGGGCAGTGTGGTGGGGCCACAGAGGGCCGCAGATGCCACGATGGTTGGCAGAGGGCCACAAAGACACATGGCGGCATGAAAGGGTGGTGCGGTGAGATCGCATGCACCGCGGGGCGGCACGAGGCCATTGGTGTCGTGTGGCAACGCGAGGCCGCGGGTCCCGCGGGGCGGCCGAGGCTATGGGAGGTGGATTCTCATGTTGCACGGAGGTCGTGTTGCAGTGAAGTTTCGTTCCTTCTCTGATAGATGGATTCACATGTCACCCTTCGTTCATCGACTTCATCGAGGTTCTTGAGTTCCACTAGTGACAACCCCTGGCACGAGTCGCAATCACTATCGTGAAGATCAGACAAAAGATCGACATGATTTGCGGTGTGGTCGAGCCATGTTTGTTTGGCTCGTACGCTCTTCGTTAGGTTGGTAGCATCCAACTCAAGTTAGATGATTCAATTTGAGATGGAATTTAACATTTATCAAATTAAAACACACCCCTACATCATTTGATTGTTGACGTCGATGAGAGAAGTCAAAGTTGTCGATGTTCGCCATGCCCGTCAGATACCCTTGATCACAAGCTCGTTCGTCGGATAAACACTCTTTGATTGAAGTGGTTATTCATGGTTGAAGAAGTCCACCATTGGAGGTTGTCTCGATGAAGAAGTCAAAGTCGTGCGTCGAAGTTCTTTGTTGGAGGAGCTCTTCATTGGAGGATGTGTTCTTACACATTCTCCTTTTGCCAACCCTTTCACCTAAATTCCACCAAAATGAAAAGTAGCCCACATAATAGAACATATTATCTATTATGTTTGATGGCATAATTAAAAATTAGCTAATTTAAATAATTAATGAGTTGGTATAATTAATTAATCCTGGTGGTCCCCACCTCCATAACCTCACATGGGAGGTCTAGTTCTGGAGTACCCCATCTCTAATCATCCACATGAGAGTTCCAAATAAAATAAAATGTTAAACAATTTTATTTTAATTTATTCTATCATGAAAGACCCAAATTCTATATTAAATCCTCAACCTACTGTGGTCATGGTGATGGTCTCCTTAAGAGATTTCTGGTGATGCGAGTTCAACGATATCCTAATATTTCAATTCCGAGCACCGGTTCGAATGTTTCAACAACCGACATGTACGTTAACTAAAAAAACCAGGAAAAAAGTTAAGAAATTCATTCTAGGCACACCAAGCCTTGGAATAACACACCATTAATTTTCACGGACTCGAAAAATTCCCATCGATTAAAAAAAATTACCTAGAATTTCGTTGTCTTTAAAAAAATTTCTAAGAAACATTAATTGATTCTGTAATACAATTTTATAGTACTGTTAAAACAACCTAATGTTGAATTCGTAACATAGTATATATATAAACAGAATTAATATTACCTAAAATTTATTCATACTATTTTATAAAAAAATTTCAAAGCATATTATGTACAATTTTTTCTTTGAGAACATGTTTTATTTAAATGTAAAACACTAATAACCAAAATTTTAAATATTTTAGTTCACCTCATTTGGTACAATAAAAATATTAATTTTTGGTGAGAAAAATTCATTCTGTCTTAATACCATTTGATGCATGTGTAATTCCTAAAAAATAAAACATAGAATAAATATACCTATACAGTGGGATAATCCTTTGTATATGAATAATAATTTAACCTAATGTATTAGTGGGGAAAAGAAGCACATCCATATCTATTATCTATTGTAATAAATGGTTTTATTAATCCTAATAGATTCAAAAGCTAAAATATATCTATTTGTATACAATAATTATTTGTGAAGGAACAAATCAGAAATTCATATTTTGTATTCAACATGAATTTTAAAATTATACTGATAATAACTCTTAATATATAGATTTCAAATTTAATAAATTATTTTTCAAGATAAGACTATCCTCCTATAATTATAAATCTGAGGATAATCATATTAACTACTTATATACTATTTTCGGTAGAATTGTATGAAAATTGACATGTATGTATATGTTATATTTTAATATCAATATATCAAAAATAAATTCACATAATTAATCTATATTTATTAATATACATGTACGGTTATATATAAAAACATATTGCAAAAAAATAATCCAAATAAGATACAATAAGAGATTTACTGTAGATATTTTAGATATGATGTAGTATAAATATCTATTAAAAAATTTAGTACAAAATGCATTTCTTATAGTAGTGACATCAGAACCTTGAGAAATAATGTAGACATTTATGATCTATAATTAATGAAAATAATTCTTTATTACACTAGTTATATAAGCCAAGGTGATATATAGAGAAAAAAACATTTTCACTTAGTTAATATAATAACCATTGAGAAATTAGAATTCACATGGATTTCTCTAGTCGGTTACAAATAACCGAAGTGAAAAATCTAAATTGATATATACATTTTGTACAGTTGTAATTTTCAGCATTTGTATAGTATATATCCCCATTTTTTACATATTTTAAAAAATTTATTTAATTAATATTTTATTTTAAGCCTGAATTTCATTTTATCTAATGTTATCCCTATATTACCCATAATCATTCATAAAAAATGTTGCATTATTAATATTTTGTTTATATTGGATTCAACAAAATAGTTTTTAATATATTAAAATATGTTCCCATCAAGCATTTTTTATCTTCCAATCCAAATTTTAATGGGTCACTCTTTAAATATCATAATTTATCCATTAATTTAGAAATAATATTTATGAAAATGTTTTCAAATATTTTTAGTGTATAATTTTTGAAATCAATTTTAATTCTGAGTCATAATTTCTTATTTTTTATATTTGATAAAAAATTATATTATATATTATTTTTATTTAATATAGAAACATCATTCCTTGATTTATGTTTTCTATATGAATGTACACCATTATTTTTTCATGGATTTTAAATTAAGTATTTACTCTACTAGTTGTATAAATTACAATATAAAAATGGTTTCGTGTATTTCTTATTACTAATGATATTATAGTGGTTTTTATATAAAGGGATCATTATACATATGTCAACAAATTATATTCCATAAATTAACACTATATTAGGGTTGGGTCCCCTTTCATTCAATGGATATCTTATGATTATGATAGGAATTATCATGTGACCCACTTCATTCTTATTATTGTTATGATTTGACCAAATTTTATAAGATTTAATTATATGGATCACATAATGGTATATATATTAATGATCTTCTAAAAAAGAGATCAAAATAATTTGGTAAATAATTAATATTATTATATAACATGTTAAAGGACTCATTCCTAATGTATTATGATACATTATCTAAAAACCATCAAAATGATGTGTGTTCTCCTATAGTTAACAAGTTCATTTTGATATGAATGTTTATAAAAATATGAAAAGTTTATAATGACATTATTGGATTAAATAGTATTTTTTTATAATTATACAGTGATATCATTGGAAATAAAAAAAATTTGATCCCATTGTGATCATCATTTTTTATATTCATATGAATGTATCATTTTAATTTCGAAATGATATTTTATTTGTATTCATCACAAATATTTTTTTATTTTATTACAATAAAACCTGAAGATTTTGAAAATAAATTTTAAATTGAATGAATGAAAAACTGAGCTGCTACTAAACATCACTTTGTTATGTCGAAGTATGTAATAATTACTTTTCTACCTCTCTAATTTGTATATTGATGAAATGACAAACAAGGACGCATTTAGTGGGATATTTATAGTCTGATATGACAAACACAATTTTTGGTTAATAGTAACAATGTCTTATGAATAGAAATATGAATAATGATATATCCGTCATAAATAGTAAATCATATTATTAATTTATTTTATTATGGTTATATGATAATATGATCTTGATCAAATTATCAATGTGATATAAAATGAATTATAGTTTTAAAATTTTTATTTTTTGAATAAATTATTGTTTTATTTTAAAATAAAAATAATAATAATTAGAATATTTTTTTTGTTAAATGGAGTTCATTTTTAAATTCTACAGGTCCAAAAATGGTTATTGTTAATTTTTGGGATTTTCCTCAAATAATCATTTTTTTAGGAATAGTAAAATACAGTAATTTACCATATATATAAAATATCATTAAAATTTAGTATTGCTTGTATCTTTGCAGATGTAAGAACAGTTTGTTCGAACTCACATGAATATATTACTATTATTTGAATCATGATTAAATAATATTGTGTTTCTTTTGAAAAATAAAAAATTATTGAATACAATAATGGGAAAAACCTCTTCTCCTCCACTATAAACACCCCCTCCCACTCCATATTCTCATCACTACTCTCTTGCCTTGTTACTTGCCATAATTAATCCAAAATATCTCATTATCCTCCACCACATATAAAATCCATTTTTCTCTTAAAAATACAAACTCATGTCCCCCAAATAGGCCCTTAGGGAAGACTACTTAAAGAGGTAAATTCCACTGTTCATTTCTTTTATTTAAATTCCATTTCGTTGATTTTTGTTTCCTCACCTCAATTATTCTAAATAATTTGACGATTCCATTATTGTACATGTAAATGAATGTTTTTATTAAAAATTAATAATTGATAATCATCTCTTATTTTCCATTATATTATATTAAAAATGAAAGAATCATCTAAGATGGGTCAATTTATCACATTCAAGGATGACGAGTTTTCAATATCTATTACCGTCTTCCATTCTAGTCAAAAAACCATTTCAATGGTTGAACCAAACTATAATATGTGTATCATAACTTATTTATCATTTTGGAAACCATTTTTAGATAGAGTATTAATTTATATATCAAAATGAGTTCTTTGTGATTAAGAAATGCCAATTAACCCAAATAATTGTGATTAATGAATTATATAGAGATTAATCATCATTCCAAATAACCAAATGAATTTTATGACCATTTAATTTTGGGGTTGTTCACTAACAACATATTACATCTATTTTGGACATCCATTCTCAGTCTACATGTTTATCCATATATGAATATAAGTAAACCGATCATGAATACCATGGAAGAAACCACTCCCAAACAATGAAGTTGAATCTCTTATCCTATCAAAAGTACATGAATGAAACGAATAAGGTTATAGTAAATCAATTAAATGTATAAGAGGTTCTAGAATCATTTATGTATATCATTTCATTGACTATTCAAGTCATTATAATCATGTGAGGAACACCTTCACACTTATGGTAAAGGTTTTCTAAATAAACCTCCTCATTCATTCGAGTTACTCTTATTCTCTACATACCACAATTAAAATATTATTTATTCATATTTACTCCTCATTTATTAATTTATAATTTTTCTATAAATTTATACAAACCAAAATTCATCATTCATTTCTGGGGAGTTATAAGTCTTAAAAAGCTCTTCCAAAAAATTTCCTATAATATAAGCCCGATTCATGGGAATTTATCAAATTATTACATATTTTAAAAGGAAAACAATGCTATTTTTTTGAATAAAATTATCATTACAAAGTCGATGATTTTATTATAAAATACTATCTTACTTATCTTCTATTTTTATATAAATAATTTTCTAAAAGAACAATTCTTTTCAAAGTAAAACAATATTAATCTCAAGAATTACTCTATGATTTTATAAAATTATCTTCATAAATTTCAACAATATTTATTATTATTATGTATTATTGGGATTAATATTATATTATATCATATACAATATTTAATTTAATCTATTATTATTAGATTTATTATGGATGTGTTATCATAAATCCATTCATAAATTTACTATGAATGGTTACTATTTATCATTAATGTTTGTGTAATGTTATTTATATGTCATAAATTACATTCAATATGAATGTATATGTTGCTTATGTTTATCCCAATTCATATGAGTAATTTATCTGACTTTATAAGTGTGAGGTGTTTCCCAATTTATCCCATATGTGTATCGGTATATCTCACTAAACAAACAATGGTCGTGACATGAGGGCCAGACAAAATGGATATTTAGGATCTTGGCACAAGGCCATTACATTATCATTATCATTTCTTACATTATTAATTCCTTAATTAAGAAAATATTATTGACAATTAATTTTTTTATTTTACTAGAAGAATACGCATTATTATTATTTATTATGGATTTATTTATTCAACACTTATTTCAGACTTAATATTTTCATGTATATTTTTAAAGGCATGTGTTTATAGTTATTCGCCATGCCTAATGTTTATGTTTATGTTATATTATTCTATATTTCTTACCTATAAGAATCCATTGAGATAACCTCTTTCTTATGTTTCATTTTCATTGGACATGAATAAGTTTATTAGGAGTGACCTTCAAGGATAAACTTACAGTTGTGGATTTTCCCAATAGACCATATATTTTGTATTTAATTTCATGTTGTGATGATGAATTTATCTATATATCTGGTTTCTATAGCTACTAAACAGCTCAGTCCAGCAGGACACATATTCCTTGTTTATAGTCCAGTTTAATTAATAAAGGAATTAGCTCTAGGAAGTTGGGGTTTGGTCTTTATAGTTGGCATCAAGGATGTTTAGTAGAAACCATAGAAACTAGATTTAGAAAACATAGACTAAAGAGAAAAACACTAACACATTATTTGAGGATAAACAAACAAGAAAATACTAAAATCATGTTAATAAATATATTATGTGGATATTTCTAGAAAATATATCAATGTATGGATACTACAAGTGGGAATGGTTCTAGTAAAGACGGACCTATGTTTGAAAACACCAATAAGGAGTATGAGGAATTCCCTGGGGTATCCTGGTACAAGACATAAGACATTTCTGCACAAATGGATTGATACTCCTAGGGGATATGATTAGGATAACTATCATTTATTACAAGACATTATGAAGTATTTAAATATAAATTTTACCTCAATAAAATCTTGTTTTTTATGGGAATAGTCGGGGATACGATTTCAATTTCTGAATTGTATTTTTATATATTGATATTATAAATTAAGATTCTTAACCTAACCTAGTGTATGAACTTATCTATAAATTGTGTGTAGTGTAAGAAATATAAACATCATAAACACATGTATCATATCTATGGATTTCCCTCCGATGCAAGATAATGATGTTGTCCCTGGAACTACAACTGTTGGTGAGAAAATTATAAGAATACTGGGAAAATGGGCTCAGGTTTGGAAAAATATCCTCACCCAAATGGAGCATCTTGAACCACAACATGGAGAATCTATGTTAGATCTTTTTTAGGAAATTTTCTCCATAATTAAATGGGACTAAAACCCAATTTTTAGTTGAGAAATGGATATGTTCCCTAGAGAAGATATTTCCCACATTGAGATTTAATGAAAGAGAAAAAAAATTCATGAACATTTATCATGTATAAGGAGATACAGATTAGTTGTGGTAATTAATCCAAAATAAAAAGTAAGAGGAAGAAATAGAAGATATGTAATGGCATGATTTTATGAAAAAATTCGTAGAAAAATATTTTCCCTGAAAACAATGAGTGGATATGGCAGGGAAATTCTTGAATCTGAGGTAGAAGGAAGATGGAAATGTTGAAATGTATGAAGCCAACTTTATAAGTATGGAAAGTATAATCATGGAATACATATGTAATCCAAGTAGCAATATTGATAGATTCATTGATGGTATAAAAATATTCCTCCAAAGGGATCAAGTATCCCAATGTTTCTCTCAAATGAATATATAATATTAAGTGCTATTATGATATAAAATGAATTTTCAATGTCTTATGACATTAATGGAATGAAAGAGAAGAAGAGGGCTGCTGAAAACTTTGGGAATGGAAATAAAGAAATGGGGAAGATTGGATGTGTCGACCTTGCACTCTAATGTAATTGTGTGAAGAATCACCCGAGAACATACTTGAAGGTAATGGTAGTGCGTTACAAGTGGAATGAAAATGCCTCCAACCTCATGATTATAATGGATTAAAAAAATCTACAAATGTTTAATGCTACAATTTCAGGGATATGGGACATTATGCACATGAATGTACTAAGTGATTTGGAAATGTTCCTAAAATATGGCCTGGGGAGAAAGGCCTTGCTTTTTCAGTCACAAATACAGAGGTTAATGTTCTTAATGATATGGTGTCATGTATTTTAATCATTTCCTAAAACACATCCTATTCTTTGTTTCTTTCTATATCATCACATTCTTTCATATCTTCCGAGTTTTACATGAAAATTAGATATTTCAAATTTAATTTAATAAGGGAGATGTCAGAAAATACTTTAATGTGAAGTATTATTGAACTAATTTCATGTTAGGAAGTCTCCATTATGGAATATAAATTTGATTTATCTTCTTATATTATCATAATACCCATAATATAATTTGTTAAAATTCTTGAGATGGATTGGATTTAGAACTACGATGCGAAAAATTTTCAATATAAGAGGGAGATTACAATTTTTGATGACGATGTGGAAACCATTTTTATTATAAAACCATCACCATAAAATAATTATCAAGATACACACCCAATAACTCTACTAAATTTTATTATTTGGGAGGAAGGGAATGAAATATCTATGGGTGAGGAAAAGAATGTTTAACTAGTGTAAGTAGCTATTGTGTTGGAATATGTTGATGTGTTTTTAGATGATTTACCTAGATATCCTCCAGGATGGGAAGTTGAGTTTTCTATTGATTAAAATCCCTTGTTAAAGGGCTATATCAATGCCTCCTTACAAATGGACACTATAGAGTTAGTATACCTGAAGTAACACCTAGAGTAATTGAGTGATAATGGATTTATTCACCCAAATTTTATCCCATGGATATCCCATATTTTTTTCATCAAGAAGAATGATGGATCTATTAGGTTGTTAATTGTCTACAGGGAGAGAAATGATATAACAATAAATAACATGTATCTCATTCCTCTAATTTTTGATTTATTAGATCAACTTCATGGAGGCCAATTTTTTTTTTGATGATTGACATTCAATATAGATATAATCAGTTTCTTGTAAAGAAAGGAGTCATTCATAAGACAACATTTTTAACAAGGTATGGGAATTACATGGTTATAGTAATTCCTTTTGGACTGACTAATTCACCGTAGATTTTCATGTATCTATTGAATATTGGTTTTAATGAATAACAAGAAAACAATTTGGTGGTATTTATTGACGATAATGTGGTATACTCCAAATTTTATGAAGATCATGAAAATCCCTTGTCCAATATTCAAAATACTATTCAAATAAATGAACTATATAGGTTTTTAGAAAGTGTTGATTTTTTTATCAATCTGTTTCCTTTATTGGCCACATTGTCTCTAAGGATAGAATATGAGTTGATACTATGATGAAAACACCTGTACAAGAATGGCTTAATCCAATTAACATAATAGACGTACATAATTTTATTTGTTTAGTAGGTTATTATCAATAATTCATTTGGAAAATATTCTATTTATCCAACCTAATTTCTATTCTTACACACAAAGGGGTATTTTTCATAGGGAAAAAATAATGTGAGTATTGTTTTTAGGAATTGGAGAGGAGATTAGTGAATGATCTGATCCTAACTCTACCATTGGGGAATAATGGTTTTGTGATCTATAATGACTCATAAATGAAAGGACATGGTTGTGTCCTCATACAGAATAACATAGTTATATCCTAAGAAATGAGGAAGATTAAAATTCCTGAAATGAACAATCCTACTCATGACCGTGAGTTAGAAGCTGTAATAACTTTTTTTGATGATATAGAGACATTATCTCTATGATGAAAAATGGTAAATATATATGGATCATATAAGTTTGAAATATAACTTATCATAGACATAACTCAACATGATGAATAAGTGATGGATCGATCTTCTCATAGATTATGATTGGTCCATAAACTGTCATCCATGAGAGACAATCAAGTTAGATGATACATTGAGACAGAAGGATCATGGAGTTCACAACAATATGAGGATTGACAGGGATCCATTGTACATGGATTTATTTAGCCAGGATATGATAATTACTAAAGATGGAGAAGCATCACTACTTAATTAAATGGTCTCTCAACCATCATTATTGGAAATAATTAATGCTTCACAATCTAATAATGATAATCTCTAAAAGAAAATTAATGATCTTAAAGACAGTATGTCGGTAAACATCAATGTTGATGATGGAATTCAGAAATTTGGGAAGATTCTATGTGTTCCCTCTCTACTTGAGATAAAAAGAGAGTTATTGGATGATTCTCATAGCTGAAATTTATCTATACATCATGGTAGCACTAATAGGTTTATATAATTGAATGAAAATTTATCATGGGACCAAATAAAGAGGGAAATTGAGGAATATGCATCTATATGTCTTGTGTTTCAATACGTAAAGGTAGAACAATAACATCCAAGAGGAGTCATAAATCCAAAATAAATTCTTACATGGAAAGGGGATGACACCACCTAGGTATTTTATCACTAGATTACCCAAAAATATGATAAATAATGATTCAATATGGGTAATTATTTATCGGCATGTGAAATAATCTCATTTCTTCTCTATATAGTAGTATTTCCCACTAGAGTGGCTTACATGAATTTCTATCAATGACGGTGTATGATGTTATGGAGAACCTATTTCAACAATTTCTTATCACGATACGCGATTTACATAAATTTTTTAGAAATGTATTAAAAAATATTTGGATACAAACCTTCGTTTGGGTACATATTATAATCCTAAAACTGAGGGGTTATCAGAAAGGATGATCTAAATGGCAGCAGAAATGTAGAGATCTTTATCAATCGACTTTGAATGTTTATGGGATCTGTATTTACCATTGTTAGAGTTTTTCTACAATAATAGATTCCATTCATGTATTCAAATGGAACCAAATGAATTATTGTACAGAAAGAGATGTCATAAACCAACATGTTGGGATGATGTTAGTGAAAGGAATTTTGTGGGCCCAGAGGCTATAATGGAAACTAAAGTAATGTTAAAGACAATTAATGGACATATAAATGTAGCTCAATTTATGAAAAAGTTCTATGACAAAAATCGAAGGAATGATTTGGAATTTCAATTTTAAGATCACATTTTATAAAAAGTATCTCCAAGGAAGGGAATTTTTTGATTTCAAATGAAATGGAATCTAAACACTAAATAAATTTAATTTTTGAAATTATAAAAACAATTGGACTGGTTGTATGTCATTTGGTTATGCCACCTACCCTATCTAAAGTACACAATGTGTTCGGTGACTCATTGCTAAGAAAGTACATACCAGAGCCAGAGCATGTCCTCACTTCTAAAGGTATATAATTGTAACTGGACCTATCTTATTGTGAAGAGAATATCCATGTTCTCACACTAAAGAACATGTTCTATGTAATTGGATGACACGACTAGTAAAGTCACTTTGGAAATATTATAAAATCGAAGAGGTAACAGGGGATCCTAAGGAACATATCACGAACAACTACACTAATATTTTTATGCGGTAACTTTCTAGTAATTTCAGATAAATTTTTTTTGTTAGGTGGGGATAATGTAACACCCAAAAATTCTGAAAATATATTTCATATGGAATTAATGAAACACTATGTATATACAATACACAAAATTATTATAAACTATCAGGTAAACATAATTTTCCACTTCTTTGATTTGAATTTTGAAAAACTGACATATATTGTTGTGTTCAATAAAATATTTGGAGTCAGATAAGACAAACGTAGTTTTTGATGAATAATAACATAACCTGATGAATAGTAATTTATATAATAATATAACCCTTATTAATAGTAAATAATATTATTATTTTATTTCCCAATGGTTATAAGAGAATGATATATTGATTAATATTTCAAGGTGATATATAATAAATACGAGTTTTAAAAATGTTATTTTTTGAATACATTAGGATATTATTTAAGAACTAAATTATAAAAATTTAGAAAAATATTATTATAAAATGTGGTTCAATTTTAATTTCTACTCTTCCAAAAATGGTTGTGGTGATGTTTTGGTATTTTTCTGAAATTCTCAAATTTTTATGAATATTAAATTACGGTAATTTACCTTATATATACATTATCTGTTAAATTCATTATTACTAGGATCTTGGATGATGTAATAAAAAATATGAAAAATCAAATGAAAATATTGTGGTTCATGGTCTCAATAATAAATACTCTTGGTTGCATTTTGAAAAATAACACAATGAAGAGTAAAATAACTGGAAAACCATCCTCCCCACCACTATAAAATCTCCTCCTCACCCCAATTATTTTCACTCATCTTAATCCATGTTCATTCTATATAATATTCACAAATCTCCACAAAATCTCCTCCCCCATGCCCATCAGCCCTTGGAATAAAAAAATTTCCAAAACTACTCCGCTAAAGTGGCTCTCACAGATGATTATATTAAGAGGTAAATTCCACTTTACATTATTTTATTTCAAGGTCCTTTCTTTTAATTTTCATTACTCACCTCCTTTTATCCAAATTTTGTGATGAATCCATTACAATACATATACTATAATTTTTTTATGATAAAAGAAATAATTCTTCATCATCTATTCTTTCCTCTTATTTTATACTTGAAATTAAAACACAATCAGAGATGCGTTAATTTATTACATTCAAGGACGATGAGTTTTCAATTTCCCGTGCCTTCATAAATTCATGTCATGAAACCATTTTTATGGTTGAAACAAAATATAATATTTCCAGTATAAATTATTTATGGTTATGGAATCCATTTTTACACATGTTATTCATTTAAAGTTCAAAATGAGCTCGTTTTGATCAAGAACTTCCAAATAACCCATTTAATTTTCAGTAGTGTTTTTTATATAGATTAATATTCAATACCAGTATCCAAATAAATTTTATGTCCTTGTAATATTATGGTTGTTCACTAATAACAGTCTAATTCTATTATGTATAACCATTCTCATTATACATGTTTATCTATACATGAATACAAGTAAACCGATCATGAAAACCAAGGAAGAAAACACCTCCAAACAATGAAATCGAATCTCTTAAACCACAAAAAGTCCATGAATGATCCTGATAAAGTTATAGTAAATAAATTAAACTTAGAGGATGTTCTAGAATCAATAATTTATGAGTCTATGTTGGATTATTTTGGTCATTATTATTAAGCGAGGAAGAGAATCAGTCATAAGGTAAAGGATTTCAACCTGAACATCCACTTTAATTGGAGTTACTCTTATTATCTACTTACAAAAAATAAATTATTATTTATTAATATTTAATCATCAAATATTAATGTTATAATGTAATATATATGTGTAAAAACTGGAATCATACTTTTATTTATAGGGAGTTATACTTTTTAAAAATCATATTTCAAAAAACATTTCTGTAATACATGCCTAATTCAAGAATATTTCTAAAATTATTACATATTTCGAAAGGAACTCTATAATTATTTTTTGGAAACGATTATTTTTATTATATAACTCATTCTATAATGAAAATACTATATTACTTCATTTATTGTTTTATACAAATATTGTTCCAAAATAACTTTTCTTTTCAAAGTAGTATAGTATTTATCAATACAATACTCGATTGTTTTATAACAATGTCTTCATCTATATCGACACTATTTTTTGATTATTATGTATTATTGGGATAAATATTTTATGATATAGTCTACCATATTTCATTTAATGGTTTATGATTATTTTGATTATGGATGTTCAATATTAAAACCATTCAGCAATTTACTCCGAATGGATAGGGTTTATAGGTAATGTTCGGGGAATGTTATTTACATTTCATAAATTAGTTTCAATGAAAATTTATATTTTGTTTATGATTATCCCAGTTCATATAGGAAATATATTGGAATTATTAAATTTCATGTGGGTCCTGCTCTAACCGCTCAGTGTATCAGATGGTCTCATTATAAAAACTCTGGTCTTGGCATAAGGCCTTGACAAAATGGATATTTATGTTCTTGGCCTGAGGCCTTGATGACATGGTTACGATATCTTGAATTATGCATTCGCTCATTATGAAAATAGAATTCATATTTCATGTGGTTATTTTTATAATAAACATGATTATTATTTTTTATGGAATTATTTATTTGTCTCTAATTCCTACCACAATGTGTTAAAATTTATATTTAAGGGCTTGTGTTTTTAGTTACTCACACAGCCTAATGTTTATGTTAATGATATCTTACACTATATTTCATACCCTTTTTGAGAATTTTATCTCACCCCTATATTATGTTTTAAGACATTAAGTAGTTTATTATGAGTAACATTTAACAATAAACCTATAGATGTATATGTTCCCCATAACACATCTGTGTTTTATTTCATTTCACGATGTAATGTCGGTCTTATGTATGTATCTTATTTCCAAAGCTACTAAACTACTCGGTCCTTTGGGATGTATATTCCTTTTTTATATGAAATTTAATGTAAAATGGCACTAGCTCCAGGCCACTAGGGATGGTTCTTTACAATTACTCGTGTACATATCATTATATTCCTATGTAATTCTCTAAATATTACCTATCGTAATTTGAGGATGTCAATTTTGTGTGATTTTCTAGTACATCTTATCAAAATGATGTTATTTTTATAGTGGATAAATTATATGATAGTTGAATAAGGAATGTGTTTCTTTAGTAAATGAATTATCTTACACCATTAACACTACAAACAAATTGACATTGGTATTTTATATATTGGATTCATTTCTTTACATCACTTAATTATGGGAAAATTTAATTCTGGGGTCTCCGTTTTATATCAAAAAATAATTCAGGAAATTTTAGTTGATACAATCTTATTTTAGGATGAATTAGTTTTTATATGTTAAGGTTAATCATTATTTAAATTTTAGTGATAACTATTTTGGTTTTTTGTGACAATTTTATATTATTTAGTGATTAGTACATGAAAACCTTAATAGAAACCCAATTGATAATCCAAACTGACAGGTCTTTGGGAAGGATAACATCCAATGGTTTTTTTTCTAATGTGGTAATTTTTTGTTTATTCTAATTATTAAAAGAATTTATAGATACTAGAATGTGGATGTGGTCATGGAATATATTCAACAATGGTTAATAACCATAAAGATGACAAGATTATCATCAAATATTTTTACACTCTAGTAGATGATGAGTGTACATAATACTGAACAACAGAATATATGAAACCTTGATATAAGAATTGGATAATAATGTTAAATTTACAATAAAAAGTTAATTAATTATGTTAAAGAACTAGGTTGATGAATTTATGAAAACCCAGCATATAGAATCAAAAAATGAACAGATAGTGATTTACGTGGAACTGAATAGATTTGTAAGAATTTTTTAGAATGCGAAATTTTTTTACTGAAATTACTATTTATTTTTATACTTTAATTATCTTGTGGTTTTCAAAAAAATCATACAATATATAAAAATTATCAATTTTAAAACTATACCTCATTTTATAACACCTTGAATAATTAATCAAGATGTCATTATCTTAATGCCTTACAAAAATAAAATAATAATACAATTTACTATTCATTAGGGTTATATTACTCATTATAAGGTTATGTTACTGTTCAATTAAAATCAATTTGATTCTATCAGAAACAAAATAAATTACTGATCACAACCATAGATTAGAATTTTTTTAAATTCAAATCAAAGAAGCGGAAAAACTATGTTTAATGGCCAGTTTATAAATATCTACTAAAAAAGAATAATTATGTATAGAGTTAGTGATTCATGGATTAAAATTTATTTGTAAATCCATAGGTTGTTACAGTTAGACCTACACTTGCACAAAAATAAATCTAATTGGTAATGAACTTATTGTTCTTATATACGGAGAACTACCGACTTATGAAGGGATGTTGTTCAGTTTTCCTTTACCTGCACTCATGGTTTGTAATTATGAAAGAAAATATATTTTTATACAATATATATATATTTAAGATATATTTATACTTCATAAATTATTATAAATAACATACCATCATTATTTTGATTTTGTTTAAATACAATAACATCATTTGTGGAAGTGTCAACTACTGCCTCCCTCAATGAGATGTCATCGGTTGAAATCAAAATGGAATGTATTAAAGAATGGTTTAGTATGAATAATAAATAAATACTAAATACTAAATCCACCAGAATTAGTACACACAAACACACATATATATATATATATATGTTTATATATTCATATTTCATTTATATTCCTTCTTTCATGATTGAAATTAAACCTAAAAAATATTCTGGTGTGCGAATGACCTAGGATCTCTATGAATACTGTATTTCATTTTATACTTATATAATTTATCAAATATTATAAATATTTATATATTAAATATATTTGAAATTTATATCATTTTTATATTCTTTAAATAAATAAATCATGAATTGAGTTACAAAATCAACAATAATAAGTCCAAAAATTTGTGAAATACATTGTAGATATTACCCAAATCATAACACTAACATGGAATTGTTAATAAGTGTGTAATATGAATTAATATATGGAATTAGATACAATATTTTTGTAACATCCACCATCATTTATTGGTAAGTGGATTTATACTATCACTTTCATTTATGTTATATTTATGCCTTATTCACTAATAATTTATTATGTGTGATGAATATACTTCCCATGATTTATTAGATGGATTTTTACCCATAAAATTATTTTTATCAACAAATATAATTGTTGATATCTTTCTCAGGGAGTCTATTTTTAAAAAGATTCCAAATTTTAAATGAAGTTTTGTATCAATTTGACTTCATTGAGACACATTCCATAAAATGAACCCGTATTATTATATGATATGTATAAATTACACTTTGAGATTTTATGTCATTAATATTATACATTTAGTGATATTTTAATGTTCATGTAATTTTAGGTTCTTATATGGGATTTCTTAATCAAAGTTACAATGTTACAAGAGTTAGTTTCTATAATCTCATCATTTATCAGGATTATTTGTGATTTTGATTTATTTGAAGAAATTTTATGATCCTTATTCCGAGATAGCTCATGAAATGTATTATCCTTTGGTTATTAATTATTTATTCATTTATTATTATCATTTTTATACTATGTAATTGGTATCCTAATTATGAAATTCTTTTCAATAAAACATTAACATATTTTCCTATTCGGTTTGATTAATGTTTTTTTAGAACAACATGTTTTTAAAATTGTATTTAAAATTATTATTTGATATCATTTTCTGGGAATATGGATTTCAAAAATAATTTATGGCTCCAAAATATTTCTTTATATGTTTTAAATATATTTTAAAATTAAAATTCATCTGAAATGTTATTTTTTTAAAAAATAATTTTTTCCAAGTCATAAAGTATATTTTTATCTAGATATTATTTTCAAAAATATTCCCAAATTAATTTACAGCTCATATAACATCCATTGGTGTTACTGAAGACCTTATGTGTAATTGATCAAAAATATATATTATAATTATTTTTAGGAATAGATTTTTTAATGAATGATGGTTATGATAACCATTTCCCTTTCTTGGGATATATTTTTATGAAACACACTTATTTTAAAATTTTATTATTTTATGAATTTATTATAAAACATGAATTTTTTCTATATGTTATTATGTGGTGACTTGTTTATGATACCCATTTCATTTAATGGGTTTTGATGTGATTATTAATGACCTTATAGAACATGTATGTATGATTTCCTTATAATATGGGTGGGACCTATATCTAAATCCCACACATTGGGTAATGATTTATATCTCACAAGATAATGATGAAAATCATTTCAATGGTCTTGATCCGCTATTGATGATTGGGAAACCAGATACAATATAGAAATATGGTGAAACATGATCATCTATGTGATGATGGGGAATCCCAGTCCACTATAAGATGATGGAAAACATGATACCCTATAAGGAAAAGATTTTGACTGGGGGTGGAGGTGGTTCCAATCAAATATTTGTATTCCCCATAACAACTCTTGATCTATTTGTATATGAGTATTAAATTATTGGGAATGATACCACATGATTATGTGTCTTCCAAAATTTCATGTCTTATTTCTTTGTAATATATCTATGTCTTATGCTCTTTATCCCCTAATAATTCATCCCTTATGAACATCTTATCATTTTCCCATGATTAATGTTTATTTTAATTAATATGTAGTGTATTATATTATAATACTATGATCACATTATCATTCTACTATGCTACTGTTTATGTTTACATATCTCACTTGTTTACCCAAAAATAATGTTTCATAGATTATTGTAATTTATTTAGATTAATGCATCACTGAGGTTAATAAAATCAATATGGAAGTCTCCCATGATTATAGGGAGGTATGTCGTGTACCATATGTTCTGTTGAAGAAAGTAGTTATGGTAATTACCATGATGTGGTCATTCATAAACCTAGAAAATTTTTCTCTAATTTTGGAGGAATAAATATACTGTAATCTTCAATATTATATTTCTAGTTACCTATTGTAAAAAATTAATCATCCTTATTATATATATATTTCACAGGGTATGTTTCCACTAGATCCTATAGTTTTTAGTTATCTACCAAGTTTTCGCTTACTAAGTATCTCATCCCACACCTTTTCTATTTCATTTTCATAGGTTATGATGATATTTATTATGTTTCATATGCATAAGAATGTATATACTCATGAAGAATCTAACGGGATATAATTTTTCCCACATATGTACCATTTATTTTGTGTTTATGTATCTAATGGAATTAAACTAACACAACTATTGGGCATCTGTTTATGTAAAGTATTTATTATTATGTAAAAATGATGTCATTTTAATGTATAAAAATTGAGAGTTACTATAATTGGTATAAAAAATAGTTTACCATTGTAACTATGATGAGAAAACCTTAGTTAGATTGAGTGGTTTCCAAAAAATACATCTTTATAAAGATATTATAAGTGGATTTGGAATAGGAACAAATGTACGTTAGTGTAAAAAACCTAAAAACACCATATGGGGCTAGACTCAATCTAGAATTATTTGTACAACAATGGACCTTATAGCACTATTGTTTTCATAGTCTCTAGGGATGTGCATTGTTAATTAATAAATACTACAAAATGCATCAAGAATATTTTAAATATGAGTATTATATGAATAACCTTGGATAAAAAAAGGATTCATGGATTAAATAAGGTGTCATAATTTAGAAATTATATTTGTTGGTGTTCTTTAATATGTGTTTTTTCACGATGATAAATATTTCATACAATATGTGTTTTTTGGTTTTACTCAATGACTAAAACCTGAAGGAACAACATTAATGGTGATTTTGATAGGAAGTGAAATTATTTTACTTTTGAAAAACAAAAAAAAATTAGGATCAAGAATGAGAAAATATCATTTCTATGATATCCCAAATATCTCATTATAAAAATCATGCTAGAATTACTATGAGAAAAGTTAGAAATAACATCTTATTGAGTTGATCATGAGGAAACATCCACCATCATTTAGTGGTTCTTCTGATCCACTTGTGTCTGAAAAATGGATTGGTAACGTTGAAAATATATTTTTGATCCTATATTTTTTAGAAAATGAAAAGGTAATTTTGTCTATTTATAATTAGTAATGTGAAGAGTAATAGTACCAACCATTAATACAGAATACAAGGAACCATGATCAAATTGAATCCATATTTTTGGATGATTTCAAGGACATATTCCTCAACAAGTACATTCCATGTGTACATAAAAAATGGTAAACGAGATCCATTAGTTGAAGAAAATGGATGATGAATTCATTTGACCCTATGAGGAAGATTTCAGTAGTCTAGTAATGTATGCCCATTTAATTATCATCCAACACCAAAATAATGTTGATGAGTTATCCAATGGAATAATGTCAGGTATCAGAATGTAATTGTCTAGAAGAGGCTTTAGTTTGTACGATGAGATTGTGCATTGTGAATGAAATGATTAAATGGAGTTTCGATTTACATATCAATATCATGGTTTTAACAATAAAAAGAATATGGAGATAAAAATGAAAATCTAAAAAAATTGGAGAGAACTATATGATCCTTCCTTTATGTTATATGTATGGAAATAATAATTTATGATATTTTATTATGGGGTATAAAAATATTTTATGTGTGGACGGGAAGGCCATCTAGAAGTTTATTACTATATTAATGGGAATATTTTTTCCAATTATGATGATTTTGGGAACGTTTTATAGATTTAACCGCCACACTTAATTTATTCATGTGTAAGGAGGATGGGCATTAAGCTATCAACTTCACAACCTTATGGGTGGGTGATTATGATCCACATTAACACCCTCTTAAACCAAGGGACATGGGGAAATCTCATGAGATCGTGATTATTCTTGGGGGATTCTAATAATGTAGTGGTAAATAGTACAACAACTATAATCTATAGACCTAGTTATGTATTATTATATTATGGACCCACCCACTCATTCAAATTTAAATTTAATTGTGTATGGTATTATGATTAGAACCAAATGAATACATATGGAATACGCAGTACAAACCCCTAATGGTATGAAGATTTCATCTCAAGTATATGATACCAATACAGTTGATTTTAGTGGGAATGTGTTTCCTTCAATTATATTATTTAATATTTTTCTTGAATTATAAGTCAACTATGTCATGGATTTAAATTCACTATACAGATCCAACAATAATTATTGTGGACGAGATGTAAATTTTGATATTAAGAAAAACTATGATTTTAAATTAAAATAATTATATATGTGAACTTCCCACGGAGATTACATCCATTTTATAGATTTTAATTTCTATTAATAAGCCATGTTTGTCACAAATGGTTGGGGAGAATGTCCACATTCGTGATATTCGATCAATTTTGTATTTTTGGATGTCTTTATAGAAGTGTTTTCTAGATGGACACTAATGCAAGATGTTGGGTCCCCAATAAATTATATACCATGTTCCACCACAATTTAAAAGTTTCTATACATAATATCCAAATTGGGAGTCATGAATTGGACAAAGAACATCATGAAAAACCCCAATAAAGGATTCATCTAGAAAAGTGCTTCTCCTAGGGGTTCATCTATTCTATTTTCAAAAAAAGAGGGATCAATAGAATTATTAATTTATTATCAGTAGTCGAACAATATCTCATTCATAAAAAATTATCAACTTCCCCCAATTGATTCCATGTTTGATCAACTATATGGATCTCAATACTTTTCAATGATTGACATGCAATCCCAATATCATCAATTGAAATTCAAAATGGATGATATACCCAATAATACATCATGTAAAAGGTATGAGAACAATGAATATATAATGATTCATTTTGGTCTTACTAATTCCATTGTTATCTTCATGGATTCGATTAATACTGTCATTAGAAATTTCCCTTACCAGTTTTTTGTAATTATTATAAATCATATTCTTATCGATTCCATGAACAAGTATGATCATGAGTACAACTTGTTAATTGAAGTAATTATCACAATAAAGGTGATTTTTTATGAAAAAAATGACCATGTGTGAATTTTGAATGAAAGTTTTTACATTTTTCTATCACATAATGTCAAGAGAAGGTGCACCTGTAGATTTATCATAAACAGAGGCTATATAGAGTTTTACTAGACTAACCACAATGACATAGATCAACATTTATCTTATATTACATAGACACTATTAATAATTTTTTTGTGAATTTGTTACAACAATCTATTCATTTGACAATTTCAAATCAAAATTTGAAACTTTCCTCTAGACATATGAATGTGAGGAAAATTTGAAGGAACTAAAGAGACGGTTGGTTAGTTCAACTTTTCATACATTACCTAATAATGAATAATGGATTATAATATATAGTGAATAATCCAATATGGTATTGGATAGGGTCTTTATTCCTAATAATATTTTTTTCCCTAATTCCTCATGAAAATTTATGATTCATGAGTAAAATCATCAAATTCATGATTTGGATTTAGAATTTGTAGTTTTTTTATTTAATATATGGAGTGATCATATTTATGGGAAAATTAGGATATATAAATTGATCACAATTTTTTGAAAATATATTCACATTGATGGACTTGAAAAGGATCTGTAGTAGACGATTTGGGTTGACAACGGATTATGAAAACTCAATAAATTAACACCGCAGGAAAGTGAACAAGATGAATGGAGATTTGATTCCACAGGATCATGGAAGATTATCCATGCTTAGGATAAATAATATCCAATATTATTGTATTTTTAAAGCATGTATTTAGGAATCCTAAAGTATGGTGAAATTTTTTATCTTTCTCTATTGAATTTCCATCCCTCTATCCTATTGAAGATCAATTAGTAGAAAAGGATAACATAGAGTTTCAAAAGAATGATATAATATTTCCTATATTTAACATTGATTATGATAGAAATTTATTGTTTTGGAAATGTGTATGCCTTCCATTGATTATGGTTTTAATGAAGGATTTTTTAGATAAAGCACATAAATATTCATTCACTATTCATTCTTCAACTATAAGGAAGTATAGATATTTGAAAAATACTTTTTGTTGGATAGAATGAAGAGGTATATCACAGTGTTTTCATCACAAGGAATATTATGTAGTATATTGAGGCTATGAGACAAAAGTATATGGGGATTTTGTATATATAACTCATAACATAATGGAAATTATGGAACATCACTATGTATTTCGTCATTAGAATTCAAAAAACCTATAAATAGATTAATGATAAATATGTTGTAGTATTCAACATTACTAATTTATCACACTTCATCACTATAAAATTAATAATTATCTTTGAATCTTTTTTCTTGATTATATATTAAGTAAGTGGTAATTATTCATGATGTACCACATTTTGTTGAACTTGATCGCGGTTTGAGTTTTACATCCAATTTTTTATGAATAATTCAATATCCAAAAGATACATAATTTATTTCCAGAAAATATTATCATCCATTGATAGATGGTTAGATTGGATGATAATTTCAAACATTATAGGATAGGATATGTTCTTGTTATCGGGATTTTGAGGTGTGATGTAACCAATACCCTCATCTAGTTGAGTTCACATAAAATAATTTATTTCACTAAAGCATTCATATGGATCACTATGAATCACTCTTGTGGATGAATTATAGAGATATAATGTAAAATGATAATTTTTAGAATGAATTCTATTGATAACAAAGATCACTACAGAAATGGTAGTGATTGTTAGAACCATTTAGTAGTATATCTAGGCAGTTCAATGTTAGATGAAAAGTAATGATGATAGTCAAAAGAGTTATATAGAATATTAATTTGGTGAGAAGGGGTTTCTATGAATTTTATCCTTGAAGAAGGTTCTGATGTTTTGGAAGGAAGGGTAACTAAGACCTTAGTATATTTGTATAATAGAAATATTAAATCGTATCTGAATGGTAGACTATCAAAAAAAAATTTCCCCAAAATCTCTCTCATGTCCATGGTGTGTTCCATGTATCTATAATTTTTATGTACATACATGAGATTTCACATGTACTAAACATAGTGGTCATTAAATTAGAGCTGGATCATTGATACATAGAACAAACATTTGAAATTATTGATCATAAAGATAATATTCAGTTTAATAATACCACTAACCTAGTCAATGTTTTATAGAGAAATCATCAGTTAGATGAATCTACATGGGAACATGAGGATATTATTAGGAACTACTATCACTATTTATTTATATGAGTATGATGAATTTCGAGGTAAAAATTATGTTTAAGGTGGTATAATTTAACACCCTAAGTTCTTATGATCCTCTTTTTTGAAAGAAATAATTTAATTATATGATTCCAATTTATTTTAACACAAATTAAAACATTAATTATATCATATAATATGTTAATATGTCACTACATGCACCATCATCATAGCTTCCACTACATGCTACATTGAGTTTCTACAGAAATACATTTTATTATTATAATAATTTATATGTGATAGTTATAGCATAGTTGTTAAAAATAGTAATTTGAATATGATTAACAAATTTTTAAATTTAATTTATAATGTTTTTATATAAATAATACTTATATATTATAGGACATATAATTTTTGGTAAATCCTTTATATTTTAGGAAATACTATTTTCTTAAAATAATTCCATATTATTTCCTTTAATGATCAGTAATAAATTAAATGTTATTAACTATTAGGAATATAATTTTATTAAATAAACATAATTTTTACATTCATAATTCAAAAAATATATTTAGGTGTTTTTTTGTGTTTTTTTCAGTAACATTATTTTTAATGAATAAAGAAAAATAATGAATTTTAATTCAAAATAGCTTTTTCACCTAATTTATTAATATTAATAAATTAAATTTTAATATGTATTTAATATGGAAATATATTAATTTTTATTGAATTTATAGAATTTTGGAAATTGGGACCAATTTAACATTGAAATTGGATATAAAAATATCACATACAGTTAATATTTTTTCCTTAAAAAACTAACTGTCACAATAAGTCTGCATGATAAATTTTCAAATAATTTATGACTATTCAATTATTATAATTTGGAAAATGGATTACATATTTGATATATAAATAAAATATAATTTCTAAGAGTGTAAAATTATTTTTTTTTACCAAAAAAATTTATGAATGGGATTAAAATTAACTACAACAGTCAAGAGAAAAAATATGTTAACAAATGACTAAACTGTAAATATAAATACCAAAATGACATAGAAACGTTTCCAAATGATAATTTTTTTCATATTGAAATTATATCCCACTATATGTTAGATTTGGAACATTATTGAAGAAACATAACATGGGGAAAATATGGGTGGAAATCCCTTTTCAATAATTTTGAGTAATTCTACCCCTCCTCTACTATAAAAAGGCTCTTTACACTCCCACTTATTCGGACATCTCAATCCCTTATTCCCATACTACCTCATGCCGTTCTAAATTATTTTCATCCTATAACTGCAAAAACATTCCAATTAAATTCTTATATATTAAACTCATAATCCTAAATATCTTGATTGGGTTTTAATCTAATGGCTCGACTTAAACATACACAAACATCCATCTAATGGGTAACGAAGATACCATTCTTGTGTATGAAAAACTACCACGTCCGTAAATGATGTTCTTCAATTTCCATTACCAATATTCATAGATGGGATGTATGATCCATGATATTTATTAGATGATATATATGGTATTTATGGTGTTTTTTGTTTTTCTATAATCATTATAGAACACACAACTTCATGATATCTAGTTTTTTTATATGATAACATCGTTTCTTGAAGTGTGGACTACTTCCTCCTTAAAGAGAGTTGATTCGTTCACAATATACATGGAAAATATTAAACATTGTTTTAGTAAAAAAATTATATATTTGTGAAATAATATTGATACTAAATTTACTATATATATATATATCATATACTTTCATTCTATCAAAAATGAATATTAAACTAAAATAGTGTTCATCCATACGTATAACCTACCATCTCCATGAATGGTGTATTCCATTTAATATTTAAATCATTTTTATATAATTATAAATATTTATATAGTTAATATGTGTGATATTTATATCATTTTTTACATTTGGTAAAAAATTAAATCATGATTTATGTAAGATGATTAATAATAATAAGTCCAAAAATTTATGAAAATCATAAACGATATTACCAGAACAGTAAAACTAACATGTAACTGTTAATAAGTGGGTTATATAATTCCATGCATGGTATTCAATATATGATTTTGGTTCTATGATTGATTTATAATAATAATATATTTAATTTAAATGATGTTTGGGTGAGTAGAAATAATGTCAATACATTAGGTAAGGTGATTTCTAGTCTCACATTTATTTCTATGAGATTTGTGACTTATAAATCTCTCATTTATTTTCTGTTGTTTATAAAATTCCCAAGAACACATTATATGATTTCTCATACATAAATTTATTCTTATATATATATCCATTATATGATATCTCTTTCACAGGGTTTATGTTTCAAAATATACTATATAATTGAAGAAGTTTGCTATTAATTTTCCATCATTGAGTGAGATTCAATGATATGCACCTATATTTTTTTATAAGATGTATACACTAAACAATTACATATTTTATCATGAATATCATTATATTATAGTTATTATAAAAATAATTTCATTTCATTTTAAAATATGTGGAGTTTTATTCATTATTACTAAGTGATAATAAATTATTGAAACGACATATTTGTTTATCATGTTTGTTTACGATTATTCATTAAATGATGAAATATTATGGCCCAACATTTAAAATACAAATAAATGTTCTTCTACACTGGTTATTAATCTATTCATAATTAATTTTTACCATTTTATAACAATTTCATGCATATTATTGTTATTATTTGTTTACAAAAATAGTAACCTATTTCCCACTTGGATTGGATACAAATTTTACTCAAAAAATCATGTCTTCAAAAATGATTTCAATTTTCTTTAAAAATGATATTATTTTCTAAATTTCATGTAAACACGATTTTTAATTTTTTAATTGTTTTCAAATCATCCACTTATAATTTTCAACTTATTTTCATAGAATTGTTTTTAAAATATTAATGTTTTTAAGAGGTTTTTATCAAAACATATAGGATATTTTCTTTACAAAATTTTTTTACTATATCTGCATAGTTTATATTCAATCTAAGATAAAATCTATTAGTTTTAATATTTCATTTATAAATAACTTATCAAATGGTTCCATTCATATTATTTTTATTAATAGTTTATGTTTTTATGTCATAATTGTCATTAAAAATGATTTATCTTTCCCGATTTACATGCTTATGAAACTCACTTTATTCAGGGGTAATTATTTGATTATTTGATTGTGAAACAATTATATTTTCTTAATGAATAGTGAATATTAGAAATATGGTTCATGGGAGGGTACCCCAAGACAGAAATATGAGGATACAAAGGGGGGAATTATAATCATGAAAAAAGATCGTAAAAATTAATAAATACCAATCCCAAAGAAAAAGGGTACATGGGAGTGAATTCAATTCCTGAATTAAGAACACACATGGGAGGGAATCCAAATAAATTAATAAGGGTACATGATAAGGCATATTATGCTCTATACAAGTTGATTAGTGCGAGGGAATAAATCCATCGAAATAAGAAGGTACGTTAGAGGGAATCCAAATCCAAATTCAAGTACAGTGGTCATTATAAAAATCCTCACATGTTATGAGGTTCATGGTTGGTATCCTTGACATATGATTTTCTATGATTATGTGTATTTCACAATTATAGAACTTATTCCTCTCTTATGATATCATAGATAATTTTATTGATTACCTTATGATTCATATATTATGATCTTCTGATCATTGTTCCATGACTCTTGGTTATGTTCATTGATATGCATGGTATGATATTATAATTTTATTATCAGGTTCCCATACCGTTATTCTCCCGTTATTATTACATATATCAATTTTTTACCCTTACTGATCGTTCTTGATCACTATTTTATAGGTTTTTGTTCTCCAGTTTATAAATAATGGTTTTACGTTGGGGTATAAAAAGGGGAAGACTTATAATGGATTTATTGAATATATTTCCACAAGATAGAAGATTATGATTCCATGTTTCCAGAGACAATATAATATTATACTTCATAGGAATATATTTTGTAAATATGTGAGAATTCATATAAAATTATGTAATATCCATGTATGCTAAATGTGGGATTCAATAAAATATTCTTAATCAAGGTAATTAAAACAATTTTAAAGGTTATTTTTTATCTTCCATTATGTATAAGTATTTGAGAATATCACATATATTATAAATAAAAAATTAATCAAGGTATCCTTTAATTGACTTTTTAATTAGCTATATTATGATAAAAGGGGCGTTGAAAATTATAACAAACACCACTATATAATAATAGTGTTCATTAATCATACTAAAATATATATTGTAAATATTAAATCTATTTACACATAACAGATAGTTTCTAGATCAATACTGACACATTGAGAATTATTTAGGTCCATAGGTCGATCAAATATATAATAGATACATTATAAGGGATACATGTTATTAATCCATAATAAATTATGATAAAAATAATAAATTTCAAAAAAAAATTAACACATCCTTCTTTTTCACAAAGTAGACTATTGTAGTCATAGATCTAGGTATAGATTAATATATAAACAAAAATTCATGATAGTCATGGATCTAGGAATAAATACATTAAAAATGATTGATTTAATTTGTACTATACGAGATAGTCCTGAATCTATGTATGGATTCATCTATAAACCCAAATTCATGATATTGGGGAAGAATATTTAGTTTATTTGCAAATAAAACATTATATTCCTAACAAATTTTCATGTTATTAATTTGAATTCCTCACTTATCATTTGATTTAGGTGTCCTTATGGTTGGGTATCATAACCTAGATCATTGAACCTTCATCCCAAGGGATTTCCTAATCGTCCTTCCACAATGATATGATAATATAACTATTTGGGATATTAAATAAGAAATACTTATCTCAATATTTTATATTATATTTTTTATGAAATACCAATAAAAACCCAATATAATTTCATTACAGAAAAATCGAATAATAGTTTAATATAAATGAATTATCATCTCAAAAAATCAATTTGTGACATTTCTTTAATCATAGATGTGATCATATCTACATGGGGTTTTTCCCTATTGTACAATATACATTGATTGGATTTGAGATTCCACATTTTATGAAAAAATGTTTGAAATTAACAAAATTATCTATACATAATATTAAAATATACTTTAAGATGAAGATGGAAGATTATGTGTACTCTATAACACTTCATTAATGTGTTCAACATTATCAGTAGTGGTAATGTGTTTCATTCCATGTTCCCTCAATACAAGATATTATAGGGGAATAATTTTATCAATGTATCAATTTTTGTGTATTTTTTTATCCTAATAACCATACCCTATAAACAATAATCATTTTAGTGTGGGATGATCAATACCTTGGAGATTTTTATTTGCTATTTCGTTGATTTTCTTCATTGAATTGTTTTTTTAGTTATGTGAAAAAATTCTTACTCTACCACAATATAAACAATTATATTATCCCATGTGAAGATTAATTGGTTGATTTCCTATAAAATTATAATAGTTTGAAGTTGGAATTTCATCCTTCCAGTTGACTTATCATCATTATTTACATGATACATCA
Organism: Viscum album; assembly: GCA_963277665.1. Taxonomy (NCBI): domain Eukaryota; kingdom Viridiplantae; phylum Streptophyta; class Magnoliopsida; order Santalales; family Viscaceae; genus Viscum; species Viscum album. The sequence goes on along the minus strand of OY728121.1, from coordinate 1,762,711,944 downwards.
CATCCCTTTTCATTTCTGGATAATATTGAGTGTTTTTAGATTCTATCTCAACAATTGTATGACATAAAAAATTTAATAATTGTTTATGATATATATAATGTAATACATCCTTTTGATTATTAGGAATTCATACAGTAAATAAGGTATCTTTTTTACTATTTTTATCAAGAATAAAATGAGAGTCAAACACATGATGTTTTGTGAAATTTTTCCCATATGGTAAAATAAATTCACTCCCTTACTTCATTAATTATATTAATTAGTATTCAATTGTTTCATAAACTATCTTCAAAAAATAATAAATGAAAAAAATCGTATCCCACGATTTCCATTACATATAATCTATGTCATCCATTTTGATTTTTGGTATTAATGGGATTCCACCACTAGAAAAATAAAAATATAAAAATAATATTATGAAAATAAAACTCAATTACTATTTTAGGAGAACAGAATATCAAATATCACTTTCATTAGAGTGACCACATACTCCACAAATAATTGATTAGAAGTTATGATAAAATATAGTGTATGTTTCATCATAACTGACTCAATGGTTAGTTACTATATCATTATTTAATTAGCGATCTCAATATGAGTTGGACAATTTCTCAAAGAAAGAGATATTTTTGTCCTCATTACAATAGTAATTTTCAATTCCCCACCAAAATTTCATTATATCTCTCATTTGAACAGTCAGCACATTATCCATTGGACCAACTATTAACTAAGTTCATTTAGGTTTCCTCCATGAAAGAGAGTAATAGAATACTGGTAGTGAGTATACATAAATTTATGATTATACAAAATTTAATTCAATAATCATATAATAAGGATTTCATAAATGTAATGATTATAATATCATACGGATATATCAGTTTTAATCAAGGTAAATAAACATTTTTTTCTAAGAGAATAATATATACATATATATATATATTCAAATCCATCATAATTGTATGTGATGATAATTTGATTAAACTTATAATATTTTGTGGCAGTCATGAACTTGTTTCATAATAAATTCACATTCACCATGAAACAAAATGATGGCCTAGAAAAAAGATTCCATTTATTTTTTTGTTATTACCCCAACATTCATCTCTATGGAAACAATTCCAAATTTTAGTATCGGGATAGGGTTGAATTTCTGGTAAAAAAATGTATTCCATACATTACAAAAATATAATGACAATATATTATATTTATCAATATGGTTTTCATTGTTTTTTATAAAATAATCTCACAAAATAACTAGTACATACTCTAATACTGACATATAAAACCAATTTTAATCATAAAATAATTATTAATTTAATCTATTGATTTAAATAATACATATCATAAACAGTTACTCATCCCATGGATCAGGTGGATTAGTTTCATGGATGTTATCTACATAATTATCAATGTTTACAATAGTTGTAAAATATTGTGCATAATTTAAATACTGTAGAAAAATTATATAAGATTCACATGATACAATAATATTCATAGAAAGGTATTGGGAACATAATAAAGGGGATATCTTATATGATTAGAAAGGAAAAAGCATGTCATAACATGAAAAAAACCAAGAGGAATAAAAAATATAAAAATAAAAGAAAAAATATCCCTACAATACAAGAAAAAAACATTTCATATAATCATAGATAATTAATTGATCAGTAATAAATAGTTAATAATATTACATGCCTCATAATAAATCCTAGATTTTATATATATTGTGGTCAAAATATAATAGTTCATATTACATAAATAACATCATAATATTGAACACATTGAAATCCAAAGATATGAAACACATCATGAAAGATTAAAATTACATGATTTTTTACAATTAAATGTTTCCAATCAAGACTAATAAGAGTAAAATATTTATAAAACTCAAAATTACAATTTATAAAAAATTAATAAATTTATTTACATGCATGGAAATGTGTGGAATCATGTCATGCCTATGTCTGTGAGAAAATATTAATTATGTACACTCTTCAATATATCAAGATATTAATTATTATGCAGACTCATTATATGGTGATATTTGAATCCATGTTCCGTCATTTGTACATATGTGTTCCATTATAAATCATTAATCAACATATAATTTAATATTAATAAAAAAATAACGGGTTACCGATACCTCCAAAATAAGAATAATTATATTTTAATAAGGAACATAAAATAACATCATGAATTGTATCATTAGATAGTAATAACATATTCATAAAAAATAATAACATAATATAAGAAATTATAAGATGAAATAATAAACAAAACTCAATTTTTTATAAAATAATTTCAATATAAATGAAAAAAGAATACAAAATCTCAAAATAATGATCCTTATATGATTTTAAAATTAAATAATTTTACAGTCATAATTATAAATTTTCTATATTAATTTAACTATTGTATTCATAATATCTACTAGAAAAGTCATAATTCATGAATATATATTTAATTTTAAAATATTTTTAATATAGAAATGGAAGGAGGAATTCATTAAAATTTAGTTTCTAGGATGATGTAGTTCAATAAGAACATCAGTAACATGATAAAATTAGTTTTATATGGCATTTCATTACCATTACCCTTGATTTATACATAATTTCAATTAAAATTGTAATTATAAAAAATCATATTTACCTTTTTTAAAAACAGTCTAAAATATAAGTAAATTTATTATTGAATATTATAATAGTACTCAACATTTAATTATTATTCTAATCTCCATTCAAGATTGGTTTGTAGTGTCATTAAACATTTACACATCCTTTATAATGTGGATCTCATTCGAAACAAAATGATTTGATGATTCATAATTTATGATATTGAAATCTATAACTTATAAAGATTTAAAAATATCATATATCATTACAATAGTGTTTTTTATGCTGGATATAAATATATTCCATGTTTGATTATTTTGGTCAATTAGGAAATTAAAAATATACATTAATAAAAATTCAACTATATAATACAAAATTTGTCCAACCATTTTCCAATATGTAATTTATTATTATAGTAATGTAATCGTAGTACTTATATTCCAACTTTGATTAATGAATATGTTTTATAGAAAAATTCATTTTTCTAGTTAGGAAAACTAGAAGATGAACGCATCTAAAATGGATTGATTGGTATGGTTAAATATGTGCTTAATTATACTAAATATAATTAAAAAATAATAATATTTTTATTTTTTTACTGTATTTAACAAAATTTTAATATTTTTTGGAAATGATGTTAAAACTAGAATAATAGGAAAAAATGATTCTCTATGGAGGACATAGTCTACATATATACATGTTTTACATTCCTTTTTTTATATGTGTATGTAAATGAATAAATTATTTTTATTATAGTAATATAAATACTATAATGTATAAAAATTAAAATGATTTCATCATATAATTATGGTGATATTATATTTTTAAGTGTGATATTATGAATAAAACATAATAAAGAGAAAATATATATGTTTGATACATGGTCTTTATATAGAATCTCCCTTAAAATTAATGTGATTAGGAAAACTATGAGTGACTAGGGACGTCGTTCTCTGTATATGGTTCTATGGTGGGTCAAATGGGTTAGTCTCATGGAAAATTTCAAAGGGGATTCCAAACATTGAATTTTGTAATTTGTATATTCATATATGTGAATGTAACCACACTTCTAGAAAAAAAAAATTTCATTAATTAAATGATAATATTTAAGTGTTACTAGAGTAAAAAATGAAATAGTTTAGGGGAAAATTTTATTATTTAAAAAAAATCACAACCATTCAATTATGGTCTTGGTATCAAAATTTTTGGGTAATTTTCCACTAGTTTATTTATACAGATGCAATAGGTTAATTTCAAAATTTAACCACACAAACACATAAAAGTAATTTTTAAATATAAATATTATTCATTAGAATCAATATATATATATAATAAAATATTCTTAGATAATGATTTTAGACTCAAATATTGATTTAATACTATTTGAATAAATTTTATGAGGCTTTTAGGGAAATCCAAAACTGAAGCACAAAATTAAAATAATTAATATAAAGATAAGACAAAAAATAATTATATATTTTTAACATTTTACATGACATAAAATAATAAATGAAATAGGTTTTATATATACAATGAAAATTTAAAAATGAATATTGATATTAATAAATATATAATTTTATTATATTATTTGATTTTATATTATTTTTGATATGTATAAATTTTACAAATTTAAAGAAATTTTAATTTTGAAAATCCCAATGTTTTTGAAAAAATATCATCCTATTAGAAAATGACCAAAAAAATTACCACTTAATTTTTTAATCTAAATTAAAAAATTGGTTCAATTTATCTTATCAAAATTCTAAAATTTGGAAAAAAAACGTTTACAAAATTAATTATATTAATAAATTGTAATATTTAAAATATTATTTTACATCATCAAATCCTATTACTATTCTTCTCTTTTGAGTCATCGACTAAAATTAGAATGACACTGAGAGAACTCCTATAAACTACTTATATTTAAATGGTGATGATTTTGAATTGAATATAAAATTATAGTAATTACCATGTTATTTATAATATATTTTTGATCTCTTATATATGTTGTTGCATTAATGAATTAAAATCGAACATTATTTTATAATTTCATTATAATATCTAAAAAAATTCATCATTTGAAATTTTTCATGGTATCATAAAAGAATAAAATTGTAATTTTTTATAATACCGTGGAGAAAAAAATAGTAAAATGATTTGTGTTCCCCAATATTGCTCTAATACATAGACTAGATAATTAGTCTACATATTTGTGGTGTCCTTTAAACAATTGCAGTAAGATTTAGTATGTTTGAATGAAAAATTGGTTAATAACATATGTAATATGGATTTGTGAAACCATATTATTTAAAATATTTGATATTATTTATAATTTATGAAAATTATGATGTATCCATATTTCAATGTTTTAATTCATATATTTATTATAATATTATAAATCGTGTTTTTTCCATCATATTTTGATGTAATTCCCAAAATCATACCCATGTTATGTAATAAATTCATTTAATAATCTTTGATGAACGTATGACCTCACCCATATATTATATTTCCATTTCCCCAGGATTTAATCAAATTTAATTAAATCTTTTTCTGTATAGAGTATAATAAAGCAAGAGATTTTTAGATACTTTTAAAACCTTTTACAGATAATGATATTTGTTATATAATAAGAAAATATCGAATTATTGAAAATAAATACTTCATATTAGTTAACTTTTTTATAAGGCACTAAAACACTAAAACTATTTAGTTTATTGAATTAACCAATGTAAATAATAGGATTATGTCATTAAGCTGTGAAATAGTAATAATATGGTGAATAATATAGTGAATTAATTATCTATGCTTTCAACATTATGTTTATTCATAATATTAAATTATCCTCTATATAGGAAATGATTTGAATTATATAATATAATTCAAAATACAATGATACCTTCAATCATATCATTAGTTTCCTTAAATGATTGGCGACACATAACCTTATTGTATTCTTGGATTTCCAATTTCATGAGAGAAACAATTAATGAAATTCTACAATAATCTAGGATTTGTATCAAATTAAATTCACTGATTCAACCAATTATCATGGTATAAAAAAATTGTTGTTGTATCTATAAATCCCAATTTATGGGATATGATATAGGGAATCCTTATATTTTTATATCAATGATAACTTTTTCAATCAATGTTATAGATACTATAGAAGTAATGTAATTATATTTTTCTATCACTGATAATGAAATAAAATAGTGGGACCACTCTATACTACCACCATGATTCCATGTATCTAGTGTACCAATGAGAAATGGGGTGAATTAATATCAATTTTTTACAAAAACCAATAACATTAACTTATCTTAAATGACTTTTTATGTTTTCGAACCAAATAATAATAAATATCATTAAATCGTGTATGATATAATTTAAATAAGATGGAAGTGTAAATGATTTTTTGTATAGTTTTCAAAAAATGAGTTAACCTAGTTCTTGGGGTTGGTTTTTTTATACATTTTTTTAAAATTATAATAATTTAGTAATTTTAGTAGTTTTGGAATGGTCAGCCATTACACAACAATGAATCTCACATAGTGGGATCTAAAACCATTTTAATACTTGTTTTTACTAGTTTCCTGATTTTTCAATTCATAATTTTCTTTTTAATTATAAAATTGACTCTACTCTAAAACATCACCATACATAAAATTATATATAGTGAAACCCATTCTTATGGTTTAATAATATTTGATCCTTTCCACCCAAGGATATATTTCTTCATCATTGGTAATATTTTAGTGAATTTATGTCATCATATCAAATAACTTCTTCACTAATATTTTCATGTTTTATTCAAAAATCTACAGTTTTTTTATCTCATGCTCTTTAATGTTATGATTACTATAATAATTATTCAGAGTGTATCTATTAATTGTAACATCCCATGTGCTTTATGTATCCACTTAAACATAGTCAATAACTTCTATTGATATTTTATTTGGACCAAGTTTCAACTCCAACTTTTCATAGTGTCATCCATTTTTATGATCTATATAAAAAAATTTATGAATTATGATTTACCCTTTATAAATATCACAAATTTCACATCATTATCATAAAAAATGAATAGTCATGACTTAAATATTTTATTGTGATGATAGTCTTTAATATACAATGAACACATATATTTAGAATTCAATTTTTCATTCTTATAGTTCATCATCTACATAAAGTTAATTCCAAATTCGTCAATCTCTATAACATTGATGATATCATACAATAATCTTATAATTTATTTGTTCGTAATATCATCCTTTAACATGATTTTTTAACACTGACTCCAGTCATACAACTCTGTACTATTTCACGAACTTTTTTTCAAATCTTCTAAAAACTATAAAATGAATAAAACTTATAAATACTTATAATTACTGTTATTTTGAAAAATAAACATTGATTCTTCATCTCACATAACATTTAAATAATCCCACAGAGAAAACATTCACTCTTCTTAACATCATTTTCATCAAAATTTCCTAGCATATCACCATCTATTTTGATGATCAACTCATAACATCATGAAATCTTATTAGAAAATTATAAAAATAATAATTCATAGTATACATTATCATTTATTGAATTTTTGAATTCCTTCATACATAATTATCAATAAATACAAACTTTTTCATACAAAAAATTATTCCAAACAAATATGATGAAAAACATAGGACCTTCACAAACACAGGGGAACATCAGAGATGGATTTTTTTAAATAATTATATATTTACTCCAATAAATTATTTTTTATCCTGATTTTTTTGTCCATGATCTACGAATATGCATGAATTTATATTTTGAAAAACCTATATCACCACTTAGATTGATTAATATTCTGTGGGTCCAGTCAAATAACATCAAAAAAAGGTTTGATATGATGAAAAATTTCTTAAAATATAATAATGATGATACTCAGAGTAGATTTTTTTGTGAATAATTATTTTTAAATTTATGGTTAATGATGTTTTTTATAATGATATATAGTATATTTCCCTATTGAAAAAAATGCATTGTTTTTAATTTTCAATGAAAAGTTGATTTTTTATATTGATAGATGGAGGAAATTAAGAATTTGGATAAAGTGATGAATATATTTTTAACACATATACATCACTACATGTTTTGTGAATTGAATATAAATATTCAAGGAGTTAAATATCATTGTAATATTGTGATAGAAAAAGGAATTTTTAATTTATCATGATAACTTTATGTTTGTGATTTTTGTCTGTATGTATGATCGTTTTAATGATTCAATGGTTGTTAGTTTTAAATTATTATTATTTATTTTATTTTACTAGATTTACATATAATTTTAGTGTTTATTAAATCATTAACATTTAATGGGTTGATATCCTAGTTGGAAAATGAATTGACATAAAAATTTAATAATTGAGTAATATATTGATAAGAAATATCATTCTAATTTTACCACAATTGGATAAGTATTTCATGGATTATTGTAAATATTCTATAGAATGATCTTTTATATTATTTATTTTGGATACTCATGAGGATTTTGATCATTAACATCGCCTCATGACTCATTAATAATATTTTCATTCTAATGACCATGGGTTTTAGATGGATTAAAAATCATTGATTTATCGGTTGAATAATATATATTTTTATATAATTAGAATTTATATATCATTGAACATTTTAATATATATATTTTCAAATTATGATAAAAAACATAATAATTAAATATGGTTGGAATATAATAAGCCATTTAACTAAACATTATGTATGCGATTTGAAGTGGGTATTATAATTGGTATGATGAACCATAAATTCAACAGAGATATTTTTTTGTTTATATAAAGATAAATAGAAGCTTCGAATTCCATTAACACAGATACATATAATTATGTCTAATGTGGAAGGAACAATAGTTTTAGAACCATTGATTATTATATGTTCCTTGATATAATGATTAAATAGTTTTGAGATTTTATACATCTTGTTCAATGACATTCATGATGCAATAAATATTATGTAGATGGCTTATTAGAAGTTTAATATTTGATAGTGTATTCATTATATTCATGTAAAACATGTAGTTCCATCATTTATGTGAACTGAAATGATGCATTATTTCCATATCACCCAATTTATAGATTATCATTGGCTAAAAAATGTATCATAGTATGTAGTAGAACATATAGATACTAGTTATGATGACGGTTACTATAGAGTTTATATACAAATATAAAATCTATCTATTTCTATATACATAGTATTAATTTCTATATAGGACATTATATTAGATAGAATTTAATTTTTGAAAAATTATAATATTATGAATAATTTTTTGTTTGATCATTAATTATCATTTTAATAAATGATATGATTTAGGTATAAGTTTACTTTTTTATGAATATTTCTCAATTACTTATAAAGTGTGATTCATTATCACCTAATGATCTAAAATGATTTTTGGGAATGATATTTATATAAATTATTGGGTACATAATAAAATTATTTCTTAGATAGAAAAAATATTTTCTGTTCAATTAATTAATTAAATAATTTTTTTATACTTATAGATTGTAATATGGTATATCATTTCATTAAGAAAAGAAAATTATATTGGAATATTAATAACTAAAGGAATACATAATGTTTACATTGTAATAATCTAGATAGAAAATATTAGCATGATCATGCTCTTTCTGGTATAATATAATGGAAACTACTAAATTATTCATTAAATGAAACCATTTTATGAGTAGTATTTTATAATGTTCAAATCAACATTGCATAATTTTTTTTACTGATATTATATGTTTGATTGAGAATTTTGTAAAGGTAACCACAAAATATTCATCTTACTATTAATATTTCAGCTATGAATCGGTAAATCGTTAAACAAAATTCATATTGGCTATAATAACCTCCTGATTTATATGTTAGTGACTGTGTGATAATATTAATTTTCTCACCATTATCATATTGGAGAATTTATATTTATAGTAATTTTTAGTATTAAATTTTTATTTCATTCTATAATATAATATTCACATGGAAGGTTATTATACCTCCCCACCCTTAATCACTAAGAATAGTAATTAGATCAGACCTCCACATTACCCTTCTCCAACTCCATTATAGTCCAAATGATGTCATCTTTCAGCAATTTCCTATAGTGGTATATTTGGAAGACTATATCCATATATCCATTTATGCATCTAACACGAGTATCAAATTTATTATTTTTATTTTACTACATTCAAACATGACAAAACTGATCTCATCTAAATAGATTGAATAGTTTGTATTCCTTAGGTTTCTAGATACATATAATACTCAAAAATTAAAAATGAATGTAATAAGTATTTGAAAAAAAATATAGTGATTAATTATAATATCATCTAGTATATATGTGAAATTATTTATAGATCTTCTCTTGGTATATCGGTGGGAGTAAATGATAATAATGGGAGAGTTTAGATACTTGTTGGGGATAAATAGAAAAATAGAATCCATCATAAAATACATTAAGAAATAAAATTATGGACGTAAGGAAAAATCATCAAATATTCCACATAACGAATATTGTAAATGTGTTAAAAACCCCGTGGTATCATGTAACATAAATATTAATATATATATCTATAAATGTTTTATAATTATTTAATTCATCATAAAACATATTATAAACGAAATATAAATTCCGTCTATAAAGACATCATAAACCCAATTTGAAAATAATCCTATGAAGAGATCAATAATAATTGTGCATGCATACACTACAATTCTAGAGTAAATTTCCTCAAGAAACCTACTAGTGAATCTAGGGACTATAATGGAACTCAACTATAAAATAATAACACTATTTCATTAATCGAAAGAATATTAGATTAATTAAAAATTAAATACATTATCAACAAAAAAATATATACTCAAAAGATTTAATAAGTTATAATAACACATTTTCTATGTAAAAATAGATGTTCATTTTAATTTCTATAGGTCTTTCATTTAATCTGATTTTGAATAGAATTTGGGTGATGGAGAGAGTGAGAAATTCATTTTTTCAATGTGGTGGTGGAAATTATTCTCTATTATTGATTTGTTATTCATTTTTTTTACAAAACCATTTATTCTATATTAGTAATTCTTATTTCAAGGATGAATCTAATTTTCCATTTCATAGTTAAGTAAAGATAGTGGATTTCAATGATTTTTTTAATAGATGGATAATGGGTACAGATATAATGGGATCAATGTCACTGATTATAGAATATTTCATCAAGGAACATTAATTCCAATATGGTGGTAGGATAAACCATGTAATCCAATAAAAAGAGGGTAAGGGTGTTATATAAGGGGTATTTTACCCTAGATAATGATCCAAATGATGAATAGTTTTTTAAATTTATTACCTCTTACCAATAATGAAACTAAAAAATATCTCTTACTTGATGTCTAGGAACTGAAAAAATTTATTATTGGGCTATATCAAATAAAATTATTTTTTCTACATGATTTTTTATCCAATAATTTATACTTTTCACAAGATAGACAACAAAATTAGTTTAATAGATAAATGTTTTTTGTTATTTTGAACACTAATATTTTTTTATCCTTCTATAATTGGTTTCAATGATCATCCTATCTCCAATCCCATTAAATTAATGGGAAAATAACACTTCTTTTCAATTATTTACTCTCATAATAGATATCAATTTTATAGGGGTATATGGTTGGATGTTTAATATCGTAGTTACAAGATTAATGGTCATGGTATTATACTTATTGAACTAATTAGATAATGAATAAAGATGAAAAAGTGGGTGTAAGTAATAACTTCTTATCTTCTTGGTAATTGAGAGAATTATTTGAACATAGGGATCTAAATAAATTCAATTTGATATGTTTCAAATATAGATGGTATAGGATGAAACTCAATGGTATGGTGGTAAAAACACATTAAATATATTTTCTTAATGTGTAATTTTTGATACTTGTAAATCGATTTCTAGAATTGCCTAATAAAAATTCAGATTCTGATCATCATCCAAAAATGATTGATCATGAATGTACATACATTAATACACCCTTTAATTATGGGTAATTAATGATGGTCCATACCTTTTATCTCCGGTTTATATTCCTATGTATTGTGGAATTCCAAAATATGATCAATTTACTAGAATTTTCAGTCATATTAGGAGGCATATTTTCTCTATGAAAGGTAAATCTCTCTCCATGGAATGTCGTGTTTTTTTGGTAAAATCAGTCATCAACCCCAAAAAATAATCATTCATAGTGTATGAATGGTTTGTTTCTCTCATATAGAATATAATTGTCCCCATAATTACTTTTTATGTATTGTCAAAATATATGGTGAAAGTGTAAAAATCTATTTTCTAGAATACTTTTCCCATGTGTTTTGAAATTGGGGGTCTGGGAATTTAAAATCTTCTATAATTTAATAGACCAGTCCTAGTTGTTTTTGTTTGGAATCTCATAAATGGTGATATATAATTTCTTGGATATATCTATGATTGATGTATGAATATGATCAAGAATGAAAATTATATTTTCTTTGATTCCTATATTTTTCATTCTTTCAATCCTATTTTCATATTAACTGATTCTCAATCTAGATGTTTGGTCTCCAAAAAATCTTATCTCAACTTTTTAACAGCTCATTGGAATGGGGTTCCACTAATTGATTCTCTCTATCAGGATGACACAAACATAGATTATTTTATTTAGATCAATGATAAATTTAATAACATGGAGGATCCATCAAACGACCTTAAATGCATTGTTTTCAGTTTTTTCTTCTCATAGTAATGTGTCTTCTTGGGTTGGAACCCTACTCAAAGAATCATTCTCACATAAAAATTATTCTATGATAATTTTGTATGTTCTAATGCTGATATTAAATTTTTTTTGGAAATTGAATAATAGATTCACCATCACCTCTTGGTCCACTATTGCTTAGAGGTTTTCAGACAATAAGATACAAACTAATGACATTTTTAAGATCTTCGTTATTTACTATTTTTCAATATAGTCAATTTTCCATCAGAATATGTAGGATATTTTATATTTTATATTTTTTTGGGTTACTTCCCCATACATGTTGACATATGTTTCGAAAACCATTTAATTTTAATTTTATTTTACTTCTTATAGTTATAAATTTATCAAAAGATGGTATAATCATCCAATATATCCTAATATTCATATACATTGACATGTCTCTGTGGAAAAATTGTGTACCATTCTCTAGAAAGATCGAAATCTACGGGTTGATGATTGAGCTGCTCTCATTCCCCATGTTTCTTTTGTGCATCTGTTATATTTTTTAGAAATTATAACATATATCTAATGTATTATTTCCACATTTAGATTCATTATCATTCTACCATTAGAATAATTAAAATTAATCATAATTTTTTCCTCCATATTTTAAAATGTATGTTCTTAAGATGTCACCTTTGGTGGGATGGATAAAAATAAACACTGATTGGCCATCAAGAGGTAACCTATATTCATCAAGTTATTTGGGTATTTTCAAATATAATAATTTGGATGGATTAGTAATTCTACATTGTTCATATGTATTTTCAAGTTCTCTGGAAGTAGAAATACTATGTGTTATAATTATGATAGAGAAACTCAAAAAGGGAGGTTAGAGAAAATATTTTGCTGGAATGTGACTCCACCACTATATTGAATCTATCAAAAAAACCTAATCTCATATCATATGCATTATAACTCTTATATGGATCAATTTCATAGATTTATTCACATCCATCCCATATATCATCACCAATGTCTATAGTGGGATAATTCTTTGTAAGATGGCCTTTCTAGAAAACGTGTGAATGAAAACTATCCTATGTGGTATGATCATATTCCTATTGATCTCATTTATCTATTTATAGGGTACAATGTAATGTTACTTCTTTATAATACTGTAATCCTGATATTCTTTTTTAGTAATGGATTCTTTCTATTTAGGTATGGTTCTCTTCTTACCATTATAACATAGCATAACAAATACGTAATACCAACCATAAAAAAAACCACAAAATTTTATTCTGTGTAATTTAAAAAAATGAAATTAAATTGTGGGTAACAATATCAGTGAATAATTTTTGAAATATATTCATATAATATTTTCAATAAATACAAATTAATTGATAATTGTTAGTTGATATGAAGACAATTTTTAGTAAAGGTAATTTATTCATCAATGATATATTTTATCTAATTTTTTTTTAAAATACTATTGTTATAAAATGATATAATTAATTTTTGGAAAATTTATAAATGATATTTTAGAAAATAAATATCAATTTTTAAATAATAATTTATAATTATCTTATGGTGAAATTTTTATGTTTCTCGGAAAAGTTTTCATTATCAAAAAATAGTTAGAAATACTTATTTTAATATAAAACAATTTTCCTATTTAATATTTTTCTATTTCAAATTCTGTATATTGTTATCATAAAAATGTAATTAATAAATTAAAATTATTAATAAATTTCAATTTTTGGGTTTTAATGGAATCATTTAATTGAATTATATAAACAAACAATATTTATTTGAAATTTTTATTTTTTTAAATCAATTTTAATTACTTTATAATGATTTAATATTAAAACATATAAATCAAATAATGTTTCTCAAATTTTTAATAATTCATTCCATATTGTTTATTAGTGGGTCCAATTTTCGTAAATATGAACCATTTTTTTTTGGCATTATGAATAATAACATTACATATTTTTCTTAACATTGTAATGGGTAAATCAGATAATAAATGATACTAATAATATTGATAAGGTCTCAAAAATGATAGCATCACTTGAATAATTTTTATTGGTTGAGTCTAATACATCCTTAATAAAAAAATTCATTTATATACCATCTTGTTCCCATTTTAGTATGATTATAAAAACGATATTTCTTTTTTTTTAAAAGTCCAAAATATCCCAATCTATATTTTAATAATTATAATATTTTTAAAATGAGATAAAAGTTGGATTAGTTATGTAATTTATCATATTTTTATATTTTAGTTATTTATATTCATCACGGTAATCCAATACCTTAATATTATAATTAATAAAAAATAAATTAAAATAAATTAAATTTTTTTTATGTAATATTATTTCTCAAAATTATTGTGATAAAAAAAATATATACATGAAATAGATATTTTAATAATATATTAAAATAATCTTTTCTTATTTTAATTATATTCATGATTTTATTAATATAAAATTATGTATTTGATCTAAAAATTGACATTATTAACTATTTAGGAATGTAATGTTTTATTAAATAATATAATATCCATAAAATTATTAGAATCATGAAAATTAATATTATATTGTCAATGAACGTATTTTTGGTAAATTTAATGATCTATTTTAATTATATAGTAACATTATTAACCCTTAATGTGAGGGAATTTTTAAATATTTCGGTAATTGTCTACAGGGTTAACGAAGGAATCAAGAAAATAATGGGGAATATGTGTGATTAAAACTTGTATAATTTTTCTTATAATAATGTATTAATACCTCTACTCATATTATATTCCATATAAATATGTTTGTATCCTTTTATAATTTATAATTTATTTATATTAATTGAATATTTGGACAAACTCGACGAGTTCTTCTCCCCTCACTTATCAAAGGGCACATATCCATCCTGTAATGCCACGACCCTAGTTACCCAGAGTCAGTGCATTACTACATAACATTGGCATGATCACAAGAAAGATCAAATCTCGAAAGACCGATTGGTTTAGTAGCCTTGGAAACATTAGATATATTCATAAGTCTTACATTACATAATAAAATGAAAAACTACTACAACAACATATTGTCTCCATAATCCACAGTCATATCACCACATAATATCCCTGAAGGTCATTCATAATTTACTTCTTCACTTCCTGGGAAAAATAAAACATAGAAAAGGGGTGAGCTCAAATGCCCAGTAAGGATAACAATATTGCGGAAACTTTCATAAATAAGAATAAACATTTAAGGCAATGTATAACTAAAACAAAAGCCTTTCAAACATGAACTTTCAACATGGTATGACATAAATAAAATGAAATAATGCCATTTACTTATTCACATGGATATTCTACTAATCGAATAGTCACATGAAAAATCAATAACCACTTTCATAATGTTGGAATGCATAATGCCAGACTATCATAAACACATAGCCAAGGCCTCGTGCCAAGACTACAAATAAGATTTTGCCAAGGCCTTGTGCCAAGACACTAGTTTATCTCATGAGACCTACCGATGCATCGAAGAGCTATATAGGGCTCCACCCGTCACATATTAAGTCCAATGCATTCCCATATGAAAAGGTTTAAACATAACATAAAAATTCGTATTAAAACTAGCATAAGAAATGTCAATAATTTCACCATAAACTATGAATGGTATAAAAATAGCACATCCACAGTCAAACATATCACAAAACCTTCAATACAATATAGAATTTCTGTATCATAATAAATCAACTTCAAATAAGCGTAAAATCCATCAAAGGATGTTGACATAGATGAAATGAAAACTCTTTTTAGTGAAATATCTCTTTCTATTTTTGAAATCATTTAAGAGCCATATAAAATAAAACATTTTCTTTTAAAATATTCTTATAATCTTGTAAGGAAAGCTTTGAAGATTTTATAACGGCAGAAAATAGCCGCACCCGCCATATAAGTTAAAAAACATTCTTACCTAAATTCTGTCGAAAAGGTTAAAAAGGACCTTGTTTTGAAAACGACGGAACGATTCCTTTATAAACCTCTTATATAAAGTCAAACAAGGGTATAAATGACATTAAACCATATTCGTGTAAATAATAAAAATGTTCTGAAATACATTTTTAAGAAAACCTGGATGTGGATGATAAAGTGATCCTAGAAGATTATTACATATAAACAACCTCGGATAATGAAGAGATTGTATAATAACCCTTACCTTGTACATTTCCTTGGTTGGGGTATGTTAACCTCCTGTATAATTCTGAAATAATTGTTATTAAATTATACAAGAATCATATATATTAATATGATATCATATATGATCTTTTAACATTGATTTGTTAATAATATCTTAGAATTATCGTCGTTTCGGGTGTTAACTTACTCATTTTCTTTTATATGTTTTGTTACATAAACCATGGGTGTTGTATCTTATTAATATCCAGAATGATATCAAGTCCTTAAACATCATTTTTAAATCATCAAATGATAATTATACTTGAATGGATACGATGGAGAATGAATCTCATCGCGTTCGTGGAGACGGTAGTCCGTACGTACGCACGAGCGAAAATATCATTCTTTTGATATTAAAATAATATATAAATGGATGGTATATCATATATAAATAATCATTAACATGTTATATTTATTATTTACATGAGTTACACATCATTATTATACCCATCCAAATAATAATATAGTGAATAACAATTACACCACGACGTAGAGACGGTAAGACGTACGTACGCACGTATGGTGACATGTTATTCAAAGGGTGGATAGAGTACATAATATGGGTGTACCATATTTATAATAACATCACAGTATATGTGAGATACTGGAGTTATTATTTTAGAATGGTAAGAACAAATAAAGAAGAAGTGGAAGAAGAAAGGAACTTGAAAAGGGGTGGTGAAAACATTACCTCTTCTTCGGGTTCTTCCTTTTGATTTGATCAAAAGGGCTCCTTAGGTTGGCTTTCTGATCAAACTAAGGCCTCTAGGTTGTAGTTAGGGATGTTGAGAGAGTATTTGGGCAGAGTTTGTCCGAACCAAAAGGCTTTGAAGGTGTGAAGAAATGATAAGGAGGAGTGCCCTTTTATAAGAGGGATGAGGGGCACCTTTGGAAAAGTTAGAAATATTAATTTATAAAAAATTAATATTCGGTTTCTAATGGCTCCAAAGTTTATTATTAAAAGGTTAAGGTGGGTATAGGTCGAAACCAACTCAACCAATATAATTTAGACAGGTTTGGGTACTTATATTAACCTTATCATTAAGTATTAACTCTAAGTTAATTAGTTTCACTTTTACAATGTCTCTTTGTATTTTTATATAATATGGTAAATAAACTTACTATATAAATCCAATCGACCCCAAAGTGGTCCATTAATGATGAAACTATCATGATATAAGTCTCTTGGCCGAACCTTAGATTTTTAGGAATTTAATATCAATTAATAATATAATATTTGTTTTAAGAACTCTTTTATATCAATTTTGAAACTATTCAATAGTTGATTTTTTAGAAACTCATAACAGATTGATTACTTCTAACAATGTAAATTAAATCAATACTAATATATCATATTATCCCAGAAAATTAGTTTAATTCATTAAAAGTTTCATATTTAATTTATTTGGGTATTTATAATATCAATTAATTTAATTTTTCACTATTTTAGTAATTACTGCATCATCATTGTGTCATAAATAAAATAAATTATTTAATGTCTAAAAATTATAAATAAAATATAATTATGTAGGAAATCGTTTTATCTTTCTAATGAATATTTATAATCTAACATCCAACATATATATCCCTATGTAATAATTGTTTTTCTAAAAGTTATATGCTTGTGTCATTTTTGCATTCATTTTAACTTAATTAAAATAAAGTGTCCCTATCACCTACAAGTGGCACCATGGGGTTCCCAAATCGACCCAAAGATGCCTATGGTCCAAAGTTGATTATTCAAAGGTTAAGGTGGGGATAGGTCTAAAACATCTCAACCAATAGAATTTAGACAGGTTTGGGTACTTATATTAACCTTATCTTTAAGTATTTACTCTTAGTTAATTAGTTTCACTTTTACAATGTCTCTTTGTATTTTTATATAATATGGTTAATAATCTTACTATATACATCCAAGAGTCCCCCAAGTGTTCCATTAATGATGAAACTATCATGATATAAGTCTCTTGGCCGAACCTTAGATTTTTAGGAATTTAATATCAATTAATAATATAATATTTTTTTATGAACTCTTTTATGTCAATTTTGACACTATTCAATAGTTGATCTTTTTTGAAACTAATAAAAGATTGATTACTTAGAACAAAGTAAATTAAATCAATACTAATATATCATATTATCCCAGAAAATTATTTTAATTCATTAAAAGTTTCATATTATATTTATTTGGGTATTTATAATATAAATTAATTTAATTTTTCACTATTTTAGTAATTACTACATCATCATTGTGTCATAAATAAAATAAATTATTTAATGTCTAAAAATTATAAATAAAGTACTATTATGTAGTAAATCTTTTTATCTTTCTAATTAATAATTATAATCTAAAATCAAACATATATAACCCTATGTAATAATTGTTTTTCTAAAAGATATATGCCTCTGTCATTTTTGCATTCATTTTAACTTAATTAAAATAAAGTGTCCCTATCACCTACAAGTGGCACCATAGGGTCCCCAAATCGACCCAAAGATGCCTATGGTCTATCATGTATCATCCAATAAGGCTAGGACACGTTTTAGGGTAATTTAGTATTATTATAATATTATTTTATTAAACCTTATTTACCGGATTTACCCTTAACCATGGTAAATAAAATATTTACTGCAGTAATTATTCAAAATGTCTAAAAATAAAAGGTACCTATATACACAATTTGAACATACTGATTCCAAATATGGAATCCATTTTTCTAAATTCAAAACAAATAAGTGGCAGAAATTAATTTAAAATTAATTCCCGTTGTCAAAAGAAAAAGCGTGTTTTTAAGAGATAATAACTATCAAAAGATTGACACTTGTTTATGTTCTGTTTAACTGTAAAATTATTTCCAATGACCAAAATTATATTAAATGGTAAAAATATATTCTAAATATACTTTAAAACCACTAAAATTTATAATTTATCACTATTAATTATTTTGATTAAAAAAGTTGTTTTTAATTAAAATTTAGTAATTTTAACTATTCATCAAAATATGAAAGTTATCCGAAATGTACCAAAATTTCACCTTAGGCTAAATTTGATATTCCAAATCCAAAAATGAAGTCCATTTTGAAATATAAAATATATATAATTTCAAAAGGTAGGTATTACTATTCATAACGGCTAGTTTGATTGGTTATGGTGTGTTAGAACTCGGTGTTGCGTACAACACACGCTATCACATTATTCAATGAGAAGCGTACCGTAGAAGCTTGGGGTGTTACACATCGCTTTACTTATCACTAAAGAACCAATTTGGTTTAGAAGTTATTAACACAAATACCATGCCTGATTCTATTACTTATTTATAGTATACATTTAAAATATTAACACAACCCATATAGGGATTAATTTGAAAATCAAAGGATAATATCAACGAAGATTTATCATTTTTATTGACATGTATTGGTTATAATTGTTCATCAAGATGAATATAGTCATACATAACCATTATTATATATTGAAACCAATATATTCCATATAATTAGGAGTTTTTATTTTAATTCCACAACCAATATCCATCTATACTTCCATCAATTTGGAAACAAAACCATCATTTTTGGGTAAAGTACACCACCACCTCATAAAATGATGCAATCCAGTTTCAATAAACATATATAATGGATTATTATAATTATGTTATTAGTGTTTATTTATGAAAATTTTCAAATTATTATCATTCTGAGAATATTGTATAAATTTTAATTCAGTACCATACCACTCATAAAAAAGGAAATCATCATTCATTAGTGTGTGTGGACTGCCACTTCCGTAAATAGATTGAATTCTTTTTCCAACAACACATATGATAGATGAGATATATATATATATATAATTTATTAGATAATTAAAATGAAATTTATTATATTATTATACTTAATGAATTATAAAATGATACATATCTTCATTATATATGGATAAGTGAATATTGAAAAGTAACACTTACATACATTGGACTTGTTGTCTCAATAAAGGTAAATTAGATCATTATTTTCTTACAAAATAGTTAATTATTTGTATTAAATGTATAATTCATGTATAAAATTATATTTGTGTATGGATTATTATCTTGGATATTATATATTAATATTCTACTTGTTCATAGTCGACTTACCAATTCCTTTTTCGACATATGAAATAAATATCGTTAAAACATACCATGTGGTTTCTGTTAGTGACTAATTAAATATAGCATACAAATATGTACAATAATGTTGATTACAAACATGAAAAATGTTCTCAATTTAAATTAAAAATTAACCTATTTTTATTTTTCATAATGGTAAGGAATGTTCTTGTGAGATATAACGTAAGGTAAATTATTTTTAAAAATTCACTTTAAAAGATTCCCTTAAACCTATATTTTTCTTTGATACCCTTATTTTAAAAATTATTTAATGGATTTATTTATATGGATGTTAATGAATAATTCATTTAAATTTATTTTATCTTTTGATCATAATAAAAAATTTTAGATAGGTCATCTATTCCTGTCATTTTTTTACATTATTTACATAACTTTTGTAGTTTTTTTAATGTAAACATTGATAATGTATTGTTATTCATCCATAATATTTATTTAAATTATTTATTATTTTATAATCACTAATGTATTATTGAATGAAAATATATTTTTTCATTTATATTGTAACTTAAAAAATGTTTTAAAAGGAAAGGAATAAATAAATATACAAAAATGATTTGTTATTAGTGAAAAAAACGTTTTATAATTATAGATTCTAAAAATTTGGATATTGTAATTGGAAAAAAATTAACAGTAAAGGGGTTTATTTTATAAACCAATGGTATGTTATCTCATTATATCTCTCCCACTCATTGGATAGTAGGACATAATTGTTATATTTGTATTATCCTAATAGAATATGGGAATATACTCTAATGGTTATTCCAAATATGATACAAAGATAAATGATTAGATTTCTCCTTAGATTTTATGGTATTATACTTCAACTAAAATTCCATGCTTAATCGGGATAGTAATTTCAAGTGTAACTGTGAGGGATAATCCATGTATTACAATCATTATTATTCCATGGGTAGTTCAAAATAAAATGAAAATGATTTCTCTAGTATCATACAATATTTAACTAATAATTAAATCTATTTTATGGAAGATAAATAATTTAAAATTTTAAATCAATATTCATAAATCATTATATAGTTAAAATTATAACATTTTAGAACAAACATTTATAATTAGTTTTTCATGATTTAAATGAAACCATAATATTTTTATTTTTTGATTATTATTTATAATAAAAATTTTTATTACAAAATTTATATATGGAATGTTAAATCTTGTGTATGAAATTATCAATCTTGAAACTAATTATTATTTTGAAAATATGTGACATAAAAATTATTTTTTACTCATCATACATTTTAACATATTTTCCATATGGCTTAAGGTTACATATGAGAAACGAATAAGCCGTGTTGATTGTCATGAATATTTTTCATGAAATGAAATCATATTTTACATTAATGGATTTATATTTTAAAAAAATGTATACTAATTTGGAATATATTTTTTATAATATAACTCATTAATTTATAATTTTCTTAATCTAACAACTGAAAACTATAATACTAACTAATGTTTAGTAATTGTTGAAAATGAAATTTTATCTAAAGTCATTTGTATGTATTGAGATTTATGACGAGTCCTGAAAGTTTATATCACTGATGGTTTTACATAACTTTAGAGGATATGATTTTATTTGAAAATATTTTTAATTTAATAAATAACCTCAATGTATAGTTGGTTAGGGAGAATTATGGTTATAAAAGATAAATAGAGAAGTGTTGATGATTCCATTATTAAGGATATCATACTATTTATCATCCTAATAAGATAATGTATTATGATTATGTTGATATCCTCATAATATAATTTTTTGAATTATTACATGTTTTAATAGAGTAGTTGAAGAACCCTATTTGTGTGTGGATTTTTTTGACGACTAGTTTTTATTTTTTATCATTAGTGATCAATGAAAAACGAATAACTTGTTGTGGTCAATATGATGAATCAGCTCCAAAGATAAGGAAGCCTACAAAATTTAATCATGTCTTGATAAGTAATGTAATATAAAAATTACTTACAAATTTATATTTCAATACTAGAATATTCTATTTTGAAAACTTTTGACTCAAGAATTCAAAAGCAGTGGGGAGAAATATTGTTTCCAATGATATTCAATTTATATTATAAATAATGATTTTTTGAAAGATATAAGTGTTATAATACATTACTTCAAAAATATGACGACACAAAACATGATCGATCAATGTTTAATAGTCACAACAAATATGGTTTTTGATAATAGTAGATTCTAGAAAATCAGTATGATTGGATTTACAAAAATATTTTTTCAACGTAGTATAGACTTTACAGATCACGAAACATAGTTTTAAGACTACAATGGGAGTAAAGAAAATGATGGAGGAAAAATCTACATTGATGATTTCTACATAGCAGCACTACGCATAGCATGAATCATGCTATGTGGAATATGTAGGGAGAATTTTTCTTGGGAGGATCACAGTTCATTTAAGTATTGATGTTTGTATGAGGCTCTAAGATTTTGTTTGAGAGGAACTGATTCATTTTTGGAAGGAATCGACCAATGTGAGGAAAATATTGAGGAGCTATTCTCACTATATAGAACAGTTCGCATTGAATAATATACCACATCAATGATTTAGGAAAATTGTATTAGGAGTATTTCATTATTTGGTTTCCAATATAAAGGACAGTCAAAAAATGGTTTTATGTATGAAAATTTTTCATAGAACATATTCTCTTCTAGTATATTTTATTTAATTGAGAAGTTTTCAAGAGAGAAATCTATAACTAGAAGTAATTAAAAAAGGAAAATATTCTAAAAATGATGAAATTTTCAACAGAAGGAGTTTTGGGTATTACTAGCTCAAAAAGAAAAAAGGGGTTGCAATGTAGTGTTGGTTTGTTAAAGCATCATCCATCTATAAAGCATAGGTGACCTTTGAATAAATAGTAGTCTAAAAAGGAAAGGATGTCTATAGAGCATATGAAATCCATGGAAAATCATCCAATCATGATGTTGGGGGAGTTCTGTTGAAGAATAATAGTGAAGAATTCATGCCAAATGGTGAAACACATCATGTAGTTTCTAAAGGATATATGATAGTTATTGAAGGAGAAATATTATTTTAACCCCTTCAATATGCTTCATTAGGAAAATTATTAGTTGAAAATTTAGACGTGGTAATCTCACACACTTGTGTTGATTCCCTCTGAAGGGTTATTTGATCCATTTCATGGGTATAATATGCCCACTATGATTTACAAAGTAAAAAAAATTAAGTGTAACAAGTTGATACAAAATTAATAGAGAAGTGAAGTAATTCATATTTTGTTTGTGTTAATATGAAACATACATGATCCTAATTTTTTATTTGAATAGAGAAGAAGAGATTTAGACTGATATATTCATGTTATATTATTGAGTGTTGAAGAAAGGTAATAAGTCACATTCTACACTATTGAACATTATTTTGTGTCCATGAAGAATATACTATTCCCACTTATAAGATTGATTATTATTCAGGGAATATTTATTTTAATGATGCTACATTTTCTGATCATTATTGTTTTAATACTCAAAAAGAAGTATTTTCATTATAGAAATATTAGAATAAAGTGATTTAGTGATGATTGATTTTAACTGAAGAAGAAATATAGATCATGACCCAACTATACACTCTTGCATTTCTATTTTCACAGATCAATGATTGAAGAAGAAGATCTGCTAACGAAATTGAAATCATCTAAATCAAATTTGTATCATAGATAATTTAGTGTCTATAAATCTAGAACAAATCTATATAATTGTGATTGAAAGAAGAATATTAGGCTGCTATACTGATTTATATTGATAATATGTAAGAAGATTTTCTTTCATGTTGTTTTGAATATAACAATGTAAAGAAAATGGTTGGGGAAGAACAAAACAGAACTATAAAATCCTATGGGACTCAACAGTATATGAATTTCTTGGTGTTACACACCCTTATCAATAAGGATAATAATACCTTGGGAGGTAGTATAAATATTTATCCAATTCTATAAAAAGGATTATCTAGAAGTGTTGTAAAATGAAATAGAAAAGTTATGTAAAAGATTCACTATTATATTGTTTTCATTATTCTAGATGAGGTTAAAGATGTGTCCTACTCCTTGCAGCCACATTAAAATGAATTATTTATAGTTATTCTATAGTCAGGAAAATTTCCACGACATTATAAGGACTAGATAATCTTATTGAGTAGTGAAACTTGTAAAATAATAATGTTTTAAATTTAATGATTTCATATAGTTGCACATGAAAGGGAAAATAGAATATTAAATTCAATATTCTAATTGGTCTAAGAGGTATGGGTATTAAATGATGAAATTCTTTAGAAATCTGACAACACTAATTCTCCCCTCTCAGTGATAAGTGTATCCCAAACCCATCCGTTTAGCTTGAACCAATGAAAAAACATGGTTGTGAATGAAGATGAATTGGTTGTAGTTATGAAAAAATTAAAATAGTTGCTATAATGAAAATTATAGGTATTATTGTTACCCAGATATCTTAATATATGATTAGAATCATGAAACTATGTGGGTTTTTAAAGTCATCAAATGATATATAAATTATGATCATTGTAATTTTTGGTGATAATTATCAGAAGGGTAAATGTATTAATAGAATTATATTGAAATTAATTTGGAAATAATCTACCATGAATATTTTAATTGAATGGGAATATGTTTTTTTCATGTAATGGGGGAAATAAAGAAATAATATTCCTAAGGAAAAGTTATGGTTTGGTTAATATAACAAAGAGAAATAATTTTATTCCAATAGAATCAATTAAATGTTTAAAATGTGAGGAGTATGGTAATAATGAAAATTATTGTTCTAGGTATAATGATTATTTACATGATCATTAAGAACATACAATTGAAATTATAGCAATTCATAATGGCATTTTTTTGCACAATAATGAATTATTAATGATTTACGAGATGTATGGATTGTATCATGACTTCTATTTTAATATTTTTAAATCAAAGTAAATGATAAAAAATATTTATAGGAGTAAACTTTTAGTAATTATGATGGAATTTAATTGTTAATAAATAACGGTGATTGATTAATTATTCTACATATATGGATTTATGAGTTTTTATGTAGTGCTATTTCACATCTTAAATGGCCTAAATACCAATTTTTAGGTTTTAAGTGATGCATATTCTTTGGGAAACATTTCTTTAGTCTTGTAGTTGTTTGAGATATATGTAGTACAAATGTTTACTATGTGAAAAATATATTTATGAAAAAATTCCCTTTATATTTTTTTTGAAATAATCTTAACATTCTATTTAAACAATGCTCTTTATATATCATTTTATGATTAAAGTTTTGTACAGGGAGGATTTTTTTATATTTTGTAGAAGTATTTTATCATAACCTTGGGATTGAAATGGGATTTTGTGATAAATTGATTTTTGGAAAAAAGTACATTATTTGTTTTGAAAATTATGTGATATTATAGGATGTTATTTGATGATTCATGATTAAATTAATCATTGGATGTGAAATTGTACTAAATTATATTTATTGTGATTGATGTTATTTATGAAAAGGAATAAAATATCCCGTTGACTATATGATTAAGAAATAAACATTTTTAAATAGATATCATGAGTTATTGATTTTATTTGGAGGAAAATGATATATATATATATATATATTTGAAAAATATGTGATAAAAAACTTTTATTCATTATTTTTCTATCTAGTTTAGAAATTTTTGAAGAAATACAGGGTTAGTTTTTTGTCAAATAATATATTCTAATTTTTTATATTATTATTGAGGATTTTTTGATAAATGTTGTATTTCATCATATGAAGGTTTATTAATATTTTAAATTATCATATATTTTATTTAATTTTTTTTATAACATAGAATGTAAAGAGGAACATATTATTATTAATTTATGGATTTATTTGATCTATTAAATGATCATTTTAGTTCGTCATAAATGAAAATTTCATCATTGACACTCATAATTTGGTGAATAAGATTAAAATGTGGTATAAATTGATTGAAGTATGAAATTCATCAAGTAAAATATTTATATTTCTATATTATATTACTATTGATGATAAAACTATTACACAACACTATAAAAATTATTTTGAAATAAAAATGTCATCTGTAATGTTTTCTTACTATGAAACCAATTACCATTTAACCTGTAATAGATTTAATGTTTTTATGGTTAATTTTATCATGGGAATGTTTTATGTCACACACTATCAGTAATTGGTTGTTGTTTTTTTTCCGTGTCCATTTTTTCAATTCCTATTTCTTTCAACATTTATACCATGTTATGTGATTCTCTAGAAGATTTTCTTAGTCCCCTTTTATATATTTTAAATTTGACATTATAGAAACACTTTTTATGATATCTAATACAAAATTTTTTTTTAGAAAATTGAAACACATAGTCTTGAATCCCATTTGAGAAATTGTGAGGATGAAATTTTTTAATGTGGGGTGGGTGAAGTAATATCTTGAGCTTTTTTAATTGATGTCTATGATCGATAGAAAAAAAATAAACCTCATCAAGTATTAACAAATGGTGAAGTATTATAATATGGATGTTATAACCCAACTAAAAAAATGATTATATAAATATCATGATCTAATTTTTTAAATAAATAAATATATATATATATTATGGTCAAAACTAAATTATTTATAAATTCTTACTAAATAAATACTGAAATTTTTAACTCGATTATATTCTTCAAGGACTTTTTTATATCAAAAATGTTTTTTTGTTTGTTTTTGTGGGAAGTTATATAATAAATAATTTTAACCATTGGAAATAATAAATGAATAAATTAATGTCAAATTTTAGATAATTATTTGAAAACTACCATATAAAGAATGTTTGATATTTATCAAAAATTATTTATTTTTTATTTAATAGTGAGAAATGCTAATTTTTATTAATAAACTTCTTTTTTAATGTATTCACAAAATGAAATTATATTATTTTTGATAAAAAAAATTATTACTTAAATTTTATTAAAAATTATTCCAATTTTTGGTGATTAAATTAATTTCATACTTGAATACGGGTATTAAAATAATATTTAAAAATGGAATTTTTATAATAAAATAGTTATACTTGCATATTTATTATTTTTTTTAAATATAATTCATCCGGTTATAATTTTTGAAATTTTGAAACATGTTTCAATATTTTTATTCTGTTGACCCAAAATTTGTTAATAATTTATTACCATTTTTTTCAATACGAATTGTATCATTTTTATTTTTCCCCATAGTAAAAAAAATTATGTAATTTAACATAAAAATAATATGATATGGACAGTAAAACTTCACAAACACATTCCGTATAATTAATTTTTTAGTACATTACATCCATACTCAGACATAATTTTGTTCTATAATATATTTTACATTTTGGTGAGATTGTAACATTTATAATTTTTATAATTAAATGTCTAAAATATAACTCTTGTTTTTAATAAATATAATTTATTACCATAGGAACTACCAACATATTTCATTATATTATCATTTTATTTTGAAATAGATATTATTTATTTTAATAATTTGTTCTTTTTAAAAATTAAATAATTTCATTTCATATTTACACAACACTGACGTAGTAATAATAAAATTAGATGAAAAAAATAAAATGATACTAAATATTACAAAATTTAAAATAATTTAAGATAATTAATGGTGTAAAATTGTATACATCAATACTACATGGTATTGATGTATTAAAACAATTTATTATAATTTTAATTATTTTATTTATGTCCTAAAATCAACATATGTTATAGATAACCAAATTAACATTATTTATATTTTATCAAAATATTAATTTATTAAATGATATAAATCAATTAGAAGTCAATGATTCATCCAAATAAAAAAGATATAGTTAAATATAGAAAAAATGGTATATTTATTGGCCACTTTCTGATTTTATAGTTAAATTATTAACACATGATGTATAAAAAAATTTATATCGTTATAATTTTACAATGGGTTAAAAATGTTTAAAACAAATATAAAAGGCAAAAATTGGGACTAAAACGTGTATAATTTTTTTTATTTCAGGATTTCATTTAAATATAAAAATATATTATAAGTAAATCAATTCATTCAATTTTTTAATTGAAATAATTAATTTATCTTAATTTATTAATTTTGATAAATTCCAATAGTGTGCATCCCCTCTCTTATAAAATGATATATATTTTTTCCTATACAAAAAAACCACAAAAACATTTAGATCACCCAATATCAACCAATATACCTTACGCTATTATATTCAATCATTACATTAGTATTCGTTTACAGATAACACAAACCATACTGGGGCAGATGTATTCTCTATGATGTAACTGGATCTATGCTTCATTCTTTTATTTCTTCCTTTGGATATATAGACTATTATTAGGCATTACATTGTGTGATGATTTTTGGTTTGGAGAATTCTGTCGGGAATAAGATTATCCTATCAGTGGTGGAAATGAATTCAAAAATTATATTAGATGCATTGAGATGGATATGTACCATTACTTGTAAGAGACTTATCAACATCAGTGTGGTCATACAGGATATCTATCATGAATGAAATATTTTTATTCACTGCCATGATTCTAGGGCTCACCAAATTATGTTATTCACTTATTTTTAATATTTTTGATTGTTACCTACTGAAGGTGATGACTTGGTTAAAGGTGATTCCCTAGACCATCACTATATACACTCCCTTAGGGTTTTATAGCTTTGTCTCTTTGTATAAATTATTTTATATATTTTTTATTCCCTCTTCCTTAAAAAAATTAAAAATATATAGCTTAAAGGAGTGTTATGGTTTACAACAACATGGTGTATATTTATTTTACAATCAACAACATTCATATCATAAAAAATATAATAATAAAATAAAACAAATTTCGAAAATAGGGTGATTTTTTTTATGATAATATTACATCCAATATCCATCTCCACTTATATCAAATGTGAATCAAAATTAGCAATAATGTGTACGAAGGACTACCACCTAAAAAACTGATGTAATTCACTTTCAATCACTATCTATCATAGATAATTATAAATACTGAACTAATTTTTTATCTATGATATTAATGAAATATTTATCATTATAGATAAATAATACATCATTTAACATCTTATCAGTGAATTCACTAAAAATTATAATATCATTCATCTCTTCCTATGGACTACCAACAATGGGAAGTGATGTGATTCATTTTTGATCCCCACATCACATTGATGATATATATATGTATAATTAAAGAAATAATGTTATATTTATGACATAATTATTAATATACAAATATAAAATATTTCTTACCATGTTTTAGAAATGGTTAAAAAAAATGGAATCACTACTCATGCATACATATGACATATCACCTCAATGAATATAACATAGTTCATTTTTTATAAACTTCCTTACAGATCCATTAATAAAATCAAAATTTATGTATTAAATTTTAATAATGTAATTATTATTATTATTTAGTTGACTTATCAATGAACCCATTAACCCTATATGAATTTATGAACCCATTTTGGTCTTATTAAACGAACTTCATCAAGAAGTACAACATGATTTGAATAAATATATATAAATATATATAAATCATTAAGAGATGTTGTAAATGAATAAAAACATGAAAAATTTTCTTAATAATGTAATAATTATCTGTTTTATTATTCTGGTTAAAGAATAATGATAATAATGAATTATACAAAATGAAATTGACTTTATTTTTAATAAATCATATTTTAATGTTTAACAAAAAAATATTTTTCATAAATATTCATATTTAGAAATGTATTTTAAATTTGTATATAAAATATAATAAAATAATTATCATTTAAATTTTATGTCTCTTTAGGAATTATATTTACTAATTTGAAAATAAATATTTTAACGGAATTTATTTACCCTATTCAAAAAAGAAATTAAGGGAATGTTCTATTTGTACACACATGAAGATGAGGAATTTTCCCGCCACTTTAACTATTATTTTATTTTTGGATTCCATTATAACTGTTAATGTATAATTCAAATAAAATACCGCTTTCATTTTATAGGAATTGTTTTATAAAAATGTTGTTATAAAATAAAATATTATATTAGTATCAAGAAATGATTTATTACCGGTTCAAATAACTTTTTTTGTTCGAGGACATTACATAATATTTTATGGCTCTGTGGAATTATTTATCATGAATGGTGTTTCCATTATAAACCAATTCTCATTGAGTTAATTGTGGATCTAAAATTTATTGGGTATATTTATGCATTTAACGAATTGGGTATCCGTTAATAGAATATTGGAATATACAATAATGGTTATACCAAATATGGAATATAGATGTCCTATTAGGTTTATCCTAAAATATTATGGGAATATGTTGTGATGATTATTATTTATATAACCATGATTTTTATTTAATGTTTTATAATGATTTGTTTCTATGAATAAATATTATTGTTATTCTGTGTGTATGTTATAATGACATGATAATGATTGCTTAATTTTTCTACCTTATTTACCAATAACTAATTTTTGTTCTTATGAAAGTCATTTTATATTTATAGGTAACTGATTTTGTTGCGAATGAAAATATTATAATGTGTTTTTCATGATTATAAAGACAACTTATGATATTATTTTGTCGTTTATTATTTATTTTTTATTTATTTAGGAAATTATATTGAATAGAATGTGATATCATGGGATTTAAAATTATTATTTTCTATACAATTCGTTTGAGTATGTGAAATTTTTTATAATTAATCATATACTGTAGGTTTCATTGATACCTTATATTCCCCTTATTCATTTTTTTGTGCTTACACACCTTTAAAAAATAAATTGTTTTAAATATAGGTAATAGATAATAAGAGGTAATTTTGATAGTGAGGACTATTTTTCTAGAAATGAAATAATGTTTTACATTAAACATATTTGATTTTAAAAAAATTGAAAATTACTATAAGTGTACTATTTTTAATATATGGGATTATAATGCTTGATAAATTACATAACTCTATAAAATATTAATACTAAACAATATTTTGGATTCAAAGAATTTCATATCTATTATACAGACACATGATTATGTAATTTTCAATGTTAGGGATTACATTCATGATTATAATCCATCCACACTAATATGGTGGATTTTATTTTTTTTATTTTAATCCTATTTAATTTTAATATTTATTAATGATGATGAAATTGATGAAAATATACCTAAATTATTTTTGAACAATTTTTTAGGATATTACACGTTTCATTTTGAACAAAATATTGATGTATATAAAATTTTAGAATATTAGAAAAAAAATCTTCCTTGATGATTCCATACACACCTTTTAAATATTCACTAAAAGATAGCATAGTTATTATGGTTAAAAGAGGTATTTGTGATGAGTTATTTAAAAAATAATTCTTTTAGCTTATATAAAATAAATTCAAAATGTTTCATAAGGGAAATATTAATAAGAAGAAAAAATATCCATTGACCCTAATGTCATTATAGTTAAAAAATCATAAAAAATCATTTAAATATAAATTTTAAAATCATTAATTCATTTTTAAAACGCATGGACTTAAAAGAAATAGTTTAGTGATATAGTTGAAATAAGGATGATTTATCATAAAAAAATTCTCAAATGTATTTCATAACAATGAGTGGTATATAAAATAAAAAAATGTAAAATACGTAGATTCAAAATGATAATGAAGTTTTTTGTGGTTTAATATAAAAATATATTTTAATTTGATTAACTATATATTTAACTATATATAATGGAGAATGAAAATGTAATTTTAGTATTAACCATAATTTCATTTGTATCTTTCTAATAATATAAACCATGAAATAATAAAATAGTATATGAATATTTAAAAAACATGAAATAAATTTATTCATGTTATTAATTATCAATGGGGCAGTATTAACAAAAATAGATTGAACAAAATTGTGGAATATGAAATATGGCACATAGAAATAGAAGTGAGTCCATAAACCCCAAAAAACATCATTACAATGAAGGGGAAAATAAAAAATGAATTGATTATGTTTGTAAATGTAAATCCACATAAAATAATAGAAATTAAAAAATCAAATAATTAGTGGTTATTAAAATATTAGTCATGTTATAACATAGACAATGAAGAAGTAATTTAACTCAATGAGATGAAATTGAGTTCTAAAACCATGTACTGTAATCCCAACTAACCAATAATGTAAATATTTTCTTATATAATTAAATTTAAATATTTTTTTAATTTTTTTTAAAAATAATTTGTAATATCTTATTATTATTTCTTTTTATTTATTTATTTTATTTATATTAAATTTTTAAATCATTTATGGTAATTTATAATGCATTCAGGGTCATCAATTCATTTTCAATGGACAAATTATACGATATAGAATTGGATGAAGGATTAATGGATCCATCATATGAATGATATTGAAAATGATATAATTATTATATTAATACATTAACTATATTTTCATAATTACTTATGGAATGATGAAAATACAATCAAATCACATCACATTGTCAATGTGGAGGACCAAAAATATGAACAAGAAACATTATCATTTTTTATGAATTTAAAGGAAATTAATTTAAATGATATATTATATTTTAAACCCCTAATGTTTTTAAATATCATATATATTCATATTTCAAACATTATAACCTTCGACTCTATTTGATGATAAAAAATAAACTACACAACTAAATAGATATTATTTTTAATACATATTCATGTGTGATGATACTTTTTTTAACAATAAGTATTCTATGATGATAGATAATATATTAAATTTATATAATAAATATAATTATCACAATATAAGATATATATATATCTATATATATACTAATTCATTCATAATAACTAACCCTGAATGGTTGTAATGGGAAATGAAATGGATCAGATTTTGAGGCAGTAGTCCATATATAAGCTTGAAGGATGGTTTATTTTCAAATTTAAGAGATAAAAATGCTTAAAGTTATTCCATTATCAAAATAACGTAACAGTATATAGGGAATGAATTTTCAAATTTTTTGGAATGTTTAAGATGACATTTTTTGAGGTATTATGATAATTAAATTAAAATTAACGTTTCATATTATTACAACCACTACAATGATCCTCAATTTAATTTTTCATTGAGTACCTTATAGATGGTCCTTTTCGAATATACAAACATCTTAAATATTTTTGTGAAATTTTAGATGTGTGCATATTAGTGGTTGGATAAGCTAGGTGGCATACTATGTGTGAGGAATATAATAGAGCTGGTTTTAATATAAAACTGAAGAGAGGAAAAAACGAAGACTTTACAAAAAAATAAAATTAATATAATTTATAATTCTTGTTTATATGGATTTTTTTTTATAATTTTTGATGATAGGATAGATATATGTAATATGAAACACATAAAATAAAATTTATACATGTTTCCCCAAAATTTTAAACCATATAAATTATATTTATGCACCATTATGTATTTCAAAAATCACAACGTGTCCTCTCTCATTAATGGTCTAGAATGTTACTATAAAAACATATTTTACCCACAAATGTAAAATTTATTCTATGATCAACCATATCTGAAACACTTGTCCATGTATAATATTTATAGTAATTTAAAATAACTAAATTAAATATTTTTAACAAAAATTACCATTGAAGTAATTTTAGGACTCTTCACAATGATCTCACTAAAAAATATCATTATAATAATATAATTTGTATATAAAATTTCCACATAATAAAAAACATATATTTTTATAATATATTATTGGATCACCATAATTCTAAAAATATATATTAAATTATATGTTTTAAAACCCATTTGAATGTTTTTAATTTTCATTACAAGAGTTATGCATTGGAATTATGTATGCATTTAAGGTAATTATTTCATGGGAAAAATTTTAAAATAGAATACCATCATAATAAAAAATACATAAAATTAACCATTTATTATCATTAACGACATCTTTTAGTCCCATTGAAATCATTATAGATATATTAAAAATAATATTGTGAAATTTTAGAAATATTCCCTAATAAATGAATACCTTCATTTCCAAAGTAAAATAAAAATGAATTTTAATTTATTTTAACATAATATCATGTAATGAACTCTAATCATAAAAATGATTAATGGAATTTGTAATGGTGAATTTAAGGCCTTTAGACATTAGTTTTTTTACCATTGTTTCCCAATTGACCCTTAATTTCCATGATACATTTTACCATAGTTATTATTCATTAGTATAAAATAAATTTTACTTATTTAACAAATTAAGAAATTAAATTTCCATATAAGTGATTAATTTTAGTAAATTCATCTATAAAAGCTGCAGAAAGTACCTTTTAAAACAAAACCCCACTATTTCATGAAATATTGTTCCTCCATATTTATATTTCAAAATATTAAAAAATGTTCACGAAAAATGATTTATTATATCAATTCGTTGAAAAATAATCATAATTTTTTTTCTAAAAGAAAATATTGAAATTTTAAAAACAATAAAAATTAATCTTTTTGAATACTTCAAAATAAAATGAAATTTTCTATAAAGTTGTTAATTTTCACTTTTAACAAAAAAAAAATCATCTTCATAGAAAGATCCTAAAACACCATCCACATATAATTCTGATGTGATAATTTTAAAATTTTAATCTTATTGTAAAATAAAATTTATAAACTTGGAATAAAATCAATATAAAATTATCTCACATATATAAATATGAAAAAAAATTATTAATTATTTTTAAGCATAAAATTATTTTTTAAACGCATATTTATATTTTTATAATATTTATTAAATAAATATTATTTGAATATGACCATTATATATATTTTTTAGAATTTTTAATCACCTGTTTTTATCTACCAATTTAATTACAAGGATATGAATTCAATATTTAAATAATATTATTTCATAGTCGTTAAATCTTGTTGTTGTTTGTCGTTTATATTATTGACCATACTATTCTATTAAAATCTATGAGAATTTCATTCTCCCACCAATATAATTAGTTTTCCTAATAACATTTTCATTTTGATCAATTTAATTAAATGGTTAAATATTTGAAAATGAATTTTTTAAAAATTGATGCCACCATAAAAGATAATAATATTTCTTAGTAGTGGTATTGAGAAAAAAATAATGGTTACATGAAATAACATATTATCAGGTGCCTCTATATAAGAAAAATCATAAGGATGTAAAATTATGTTCTAGAAATAGAAATTCAATTTTTAATGAAAAATATATATTGATAGAGAACATTATCATGATAAATTAAATTGCCAACCCACATAAATCAATTAGTGTTTAGGAAGACCATGAATTAATAAAAATTTATGCTGATAGGATGAAATTTTCAATTCGAGATCATTTTCCTAGAATTCAGTAATTATTTTACATCCAATATAGAGAGAACATCATATTATAATGACCAGAATTTTTGAAATTTCCAAATCAATATTTTATCATTTTGTTTCGTTTTAATCAATCTCTAATTCTCAATTATAGGGTAATATGTAATTACTATAATATTTAGACAAAAAATTATTATCACATGTTTTCATAATATCCCATATAAATATTCCTCCATATAGAGAAATACAATAGGAATCTATGACGCATGAAAAATAATCAAAATAGTTCAACATAAATCATTAAAAAATTAACATGGTTTTAAATTCATCAAAATATGTCAAAAAAATTCAAACCTAATGATTTAAATGAAATTATCATGTATTACTCTAAGATGAACATAACATTTA
This sequence comes from Viscum album, assembly GCA_963277665.1. NCBI lineage: Eukaryota > Viridiplantae > Streptophyta > Magnoliopsida > Santalales > Viscaceae > Viscum > Viscum album. The sequence goes on along the minus strand of OY728121.1, from coordinate 1,762,675,307 downwards.
TATCATAATAACATTATTCACATACCATAATATATATACCCAGATCATATATTGTCTAAATATATGATTTTCTTTTCAATAAATAACCCAAATCAACATAAAACAACTATAAAAAATATATAATTTTTCAATAATACTAAATGTTTATTACTAAAAATAAATCAAAAACTGGAAAATAATTTTCAGTTTATAGTAATTATATAATTTTGATAAAACTTATTAAAATTCTTTTCATTTTTTCCATATATTCACTAAATGACTTTTCATACACATGGTTCACTAAATAATCAAATATAAGTCCCCAAAATGTAATAACTATTTATTACATTATTAGATAACTACCACAAATTCAATCATAATTTTCAGTACAAATGTTATCAATATATTTTATTTTATCTCCAAAAAATCCATTCTTAACAAATAATATTTTCTATAAAATTCGATCTAAGACAAATATTTATATAATAATAAATATTACCAATATATAATTAATCATATTAAATTATCAGCACATCAAATTCTGGTTATATTCTGTAATAAATTTGGTCAACCTAAGAATTATCTACCCATGATACAATAGATAAATATGATAAAAATTTTGAATAACATAGGTTAACATAGGCTGTATCTTCTCATTCATAATATTATTAGATATAGAAAATACAAAAATACAAAAATAGCACCACATTATGTAGTCTTATGAAACAATCATTACTAACGAATGATGATTGAGTTAATAACTAATATTATGCTATGATAGATGTTACACCTAGGTGAAACCTTGTCACAGCTTCATCGACCTTCCATAATCTATAAAAAAATTATTTTACCGTGAAACAAAATATATCATTATTAAACATGATCTATTACATTACTCTATAATCTTAAATATCGTAATAACCTCTAATAAATTTATGTTCTCTATCAATTTTTTCACATTCTTGTTCCTGAGAAACCTATAAATATCCTTTTATATATAATGTCACACCCTGAAAAGTGTCACCAAGAAAAGGATTCCATTTTGATAATTATTAAATAAACAAGTGATCCCATTGAGAAGGATTGATTATCTTAGTAATATGGGGTGAGTGGATAGATATATTATTCCTAAATTAAATATTATATCATGATGTACAACCATAAAATTCATGTTATACAAATATTATTTCTGCTTTTGAATCCCTAAAATAGTTCATGGAGAGCATTGTACAAAAATAAAAGAAAATTACAAAAAAAATATTGAAATCATTATATTAATAGTGAAAAAAATGTATTTTAAAAATGAATTTTTTTATATTTATTCATAAAATTAAGATGGAATATAAAACAATTCAAAATGATAATAGAATTTTTTTTTAAAAAATCACCACATTTGTAACTATTGAATCATAATAATATTAAAATTAATAAAATGAAATAAAAAATTTAATGAATATAATGAGATTCATGATAAATATTAACATATGGATCATACAAACACCCCACAAAAGAAAACATTGACTAATATGCACTATGTCATAAACAATAGAGATACATGAAATCCTTTCAAAAATTATTATGGTATAGTGAGAATTAATCAACAATGTTAATATTTACAACAAATATAAATCTAAATAAGACAATAGTAAATGAATCATAAAATAATCTATGGAATTTACACCAATAATATTCATGCATCAAAAAGTATTATGAATGTATATAATACAATGATGATAAATTGAGTTATGAAACCCCTAATATTGAGTCTGAATCACCATATATATTCTTTATATCGTATATGAAAAATAAATAAAATGTCTATAGGATTTATTACATTTTCATGTTTTATTATATAATTATTATCCATTTTATTCCATTTATATTCAAGACTTATATATTTATTAACTAAATAACATTCTAGTAAAATGTTTTGTGGTTGTTCTGTTCAAAATCATAGATAAAATAGATATTTGGACCATCATTGAAGCTTTCATAGTTCCATCATATTGAAAATATTAATATTGAAATGTTTTTTTTTGTTTTAAAACATTTAATAAAATTTTATATTCATCTATTAAAGGTGAAACTTCTATGGTATTATTTTATTTATCATTGTAAATAGTTCTTTTTTAATAAATTTATTTATCAACAGTGTGGACACTGTGTTTGGGATTGAACAGAATCTATCATTAATATATATAAATACTGGTATATTTTAATAAATGTACATTTTTTTATTTCATTATTTTCATTTTTCCCATTATTTAGAACATCATATGAGAAAAGAGAGACAATGATTGATTCATTAATTCTAGAATTATACAAGGAGTGACATGAGATTGGTTGGCATTGGACTCTATAAGGAACGTTTTCATTGGAATTTGGGTGTTTCTATTTGAAAAAAAATATATTGTTTGATTATTTTATTATAAATTATTGAAATGAAATACACAATAAATACACAATTCAAAAAATTCACTAAGTTTAATGTCATAAACTATAGAGGGTTTAATAAAATGAAAATGGGCTATCATCATCAGATGATCAGATTAGAGAATGATGAATGATTGGATTTAGGTGAATCAAGAGGCAATATACAACACATTCCATATAAATTACAAGGGAATGAATATTTCTAAAAAAAATATTATAAATCTTGGTATGTATCATTAAATGTAGTGTATTCCCTTTTTAATTTGATTATTGATAATGTTTTCTAAAATTCATTTATTTATATTGGATTTTACACCAATCACATGATACTGAATTTATAAACTAAATTGGAAAATAAATTTTTATTTCATTTTCCCTGATAACACCAACAATTTTCTTCATTATGGGATATTTGTATGATAAGTCTATTTGAATAATGGATATTCATATATTTTTGTGAATTTCCCTTCTTCAATCAAAATATTTTTCATCGTTGGCACCCATGGTCAATGTCTGACAATTTTAAGAATGTTCAATTGAAATCATACCCCCTATATTCATTTTGATTAGAAAAATATAATCAAGATGATGATATTGAGATGGATTTAGAATTTTTTGGGTGATTATTTATAGAAATAGTATCTATATGATAAATGGTAATGAAATTTTCTATGATTTTCATGTGTATACCCATATTTAGATTCATGACAATTATAGGAATGAAATTAAAGATTTCGGATGGCCCCTACTGATATCGAGTGGTCAAATTATTAATGGGGAAGAAAATTTGATGGATCTGAGATTCCTATGAAGAAACAATTTTTCACTAGAAAAAATAGAGACATTCCATGTATTGTAGAAGAAAACAATTTGTGTAATTAATTTTCGATGTAATTTTATATTTTCAATGGAGTTATGGATCAAACATTGTGTGGTTAGGCCCACGCGATATTTGACACTACCCAAGATTCTATATGTGTTTCATATACACATTCTAGTGGCTCAGGGTGTTAATAGATTATATATACCATGAGGTAATGACTTGTGGATATACATGGCCAGCCGATCTATGTTGCGAATGTAAAAGAACATGATCTCATGTGGACATAGTCTTCCATCAACTCTTATACATTCATATGGTATGAAATGGAATGCCAAGCCACATCTAGGGAAGAACACGACCATGTAGTTAGGTAGTGTTAAATGACATATATCCCCATATTTACACAATGTATTCAACTAGAATCTTATTCTAATAATATATCCTTTTTAAAAATTCACTTTTCGGATTTCAAGTAGCCTATTATGATATGTTATTTTTCTTGAATAATAACGGTTTCAATAATATTTTATTTCAAGATAAAAAATAAGGTGTTGAAAGAATGAATCCTATTCGGATTATTCTTGATTTATTGTAGTTGTCAGGATGGATTATCTTAAAGATATATAGGTTTCCAAACACCCTATCACATTAGGGTGTAGTTTCCCCACATTCCTCTGAATGTACTAATTTATACCTCCTGCTTCACTAGCGCACTGTTAGACTTTTTATTGTGTAATACCCACCTAATTGTGGAGGATTCAGGTTCTCTACCATTTGAGTGGAACCCCCATATTATTCTAGGTTTTGGGTCCTATGTTTATTGACTGTAACATTCATAAATTACCAAGGAGTGGATCCCTATTTTATTATTTTACAAACTATAACCCAAAATATGATATTTTTTTGGGAATATGTTCTCTAAGGGTTACCAACAATTGGTCTAGGGGATGAGACCTATATCAGTTGAGTGGAACCCCCTTACCATATGATGGTAAGGATACTAAATTTGAGATTTATAGAATTAAGTTTGTGGATTAATTATGATGTGTGGTCCCTTCAAATGGATTTATTAGATTTACACATATGATGTTAAGTATCGGTGATGGGCCTTTGGAACTATGGGTAGACTTGTAACCCTCGAATGAAATATGATATAGAGACCAAACTTCTCTCTAATCTATGATATATTTTTGATAAACTATATATATGTGATATGTTTCTTTTCATTCTTGTAATTACTTGTGCTAACCGTTACTGTATCATCATATTTAACCCTTTGGAGTTTTATGGAATTCTACACACCTTATATATACTCACCCATCCATGAGATGTTTTTATTTATTATTTTTATGTAGACAATTCATATTCTAACAATACATTATAATAGTATATATATATTTGTGAATTAATTGCATCTTATTGGAAGGAATTGTAATTCCTCGACCTTAATAGACCCTGAGCTATTGCCTTACATTATTTTATTGGAATCATTACATTGAATAAAACCCAAATAAACTAATCAATTTAGTATTTTTTTAACCAACAGATTACAATCCTAATACCAAAAATACATTATGTAATTCAAAATAGAACATGATATATAATAAATCAAAATGAATATAATCCTTGAAATCGTATTCAAATATTACTTATTTAATACATAGGGAAAGGAAACTAAATATGTGTGAGAGAAAATGATTAGTAATGGTATGTAATGATGACTAAATAATAAATCCATGAAAAAAATTAACATGGAATAGAAAAAATGGAGAACTCATGCCATTCAAATAATATAATAATGCATAATCCATATCTGAAGGTAAATAAATAACAGAACTAAAATATATTCGACAAACTAATAATGAAATGAATCCATATATAATGTAAAAGAAAAAAATAACATGGATTATAACATTAATAACTGAATTATCAATAATTGATGTTTTTGATTTTTTTTATTCTATATATCCTTGGTACATGGATCCCATACCGTTATGATCATTCACAAGATTTTTTAGCATATTGGGTAGAAACCATATGATTTTTCCAACAAATTCATCCCATTAGACTATAAATACATCAAGGAAACTACATTAATCAGTACCCAACCTCTTTATACCATTAAAAATAAATCATTAAATATCAATTAATATAATTAAAACATTTAACATATTCCATATCAAATAGTCATGTTGAGTAATACATGTGAATGTTTCAATATTTTTCCTGTTAAAGAAATTACTATCAAAGTGAACACATTTTTTCAAAAAAAAATTACATTTTAGGAAATAATAATATAATATTTCATGTAAATGTTGATATTTGAGATAAATTTAATTTATATTAAAAATTATCACAAGGATGTGATTCTTTCAGTACAAATCTAACATTCAAAATTGAAATTGATATTATGTTGATGACATTTACCACATGTAAATTTTATAGTCATACACATTAGACGAGACAATTAAATGTTAATCATAAAATAACATAATCTATGATTGAATCATTATATTAAATTAAAACGGTTCATTATATAAAACATTAAAAATTAGTGGTGAAAATGGAATTTATCTCAGACATGTAAAAACTGAGATGAAAATCATATTCCTCACACTTTGTTTTGGATGAATGATATTTAAAATCTTGAATAATGGTTTTAAGAATTTTATTAACATAATCTAGAACTGTATTAATATCTATTATATCTTATATATAATTATTATAATATATAATATCTCATTCATTAATACTCATTTATTATTTACTTCATCCTAGGAGTTAAATACCTAGTTTTTTGTATGTTTTCACTTCATCTTTTTCCTAGATCATTATATCATCGTCTATATGATGTAAAATTGTATTTTAAAATCATATATCATAATTATATTTATATTTATTATAATTAATTAAATATGATATAGGAAATGTAATGCATCGTTCATGGATAATGTTGGTCGTATATATGCATGACACTACTTCCATTTCATTTTCAAATTAAAAGAACATAATGTAAAAGATGTATATTTAAATTGTTATTATATTAAAATATTTTCTTCTTATTTATGACATATTTTTATATGTATAATCCTTAATATATTCCAAGTACTGTGAGAATGAAGGGCATCACTTGGAGGATGCAATATTCCACAAGTCTAGAAATAGTGTGATCATATTATCACAAAATGAAAATCAAAGTGGTATGTTTTATATAATAATAATAAATGAATAAATACATTAAAAATATCATATATATCATACATAAAATAAAAATACATAATTATTCCATTACTGAATATTGGTAAAAGAATGCTCAAATAACATCGGTTCATGAGGCGGTAGTTCGTTGTACACATGAACAATGATTGTGTATCCCATTTGATTTAAGTGTGTGAATGTTTATGTATAAGTCATAGTATAAAAAACTATGTATATTGAAGATAATTTGGTTATTAAATATGATTATATAAAAATATTTAAGGGGTATAGATGTAAATGAAACCAAAGTGATCATCGAAATATTTTACCTCTTATTCGGGTAACTCCAATTGGTTTATACAAAGAGACTTATTTGGATGGATTTATTCCAAAAGGTATGATTTTAAGAGGATTGGACTTATTTATTGGTCTTTTTTTCATATTTTTTGTATCATCCAATTCTATTTAGAATTATGAATAAATGGGAGGGTTAGTGCCTTTTTATAGTGAAGGAGGAGTGCCATTCAAATTAATATAAAAAGGTAAACACTATTGAGAGTTATGCATTACATAATGTTCCTAAAATATATATATATATTATATAAACTTGATCGATATGGGAAAAATGTGGCAAAAAATTTTATTTTTTACATGTTTCATTATCATTTTGGCCCATAAGATTGAGACTGAGTCCCATGTAATGCTATTTATTCACTTAATTGTTCTAATTAATTTTAATTACATTCACTATTATTTTTTGAATTTTTTTTGAATTATATATTATAAATTATGATCATTACAAAAATTAAATAAAATTTTCCAAATTCTAATTATATAATTTGATGAAGTAAATTTAAAATTAATCATATAGAAGAGACGATAAATCGGATTTTAGAGTGAAAATGTTCCATTTCAATTATGTTTTTATATCCAATATCAATATGAAATTGATTCCAATGAACTAAAATAGATTAATTAATATATAATTTATATATTTATAATTATGAAATTTTAAATTTTTTTTATTAAAATAAATTATTTAGTTGAAATGTCAGTTTTCAATTAAAATTTATTATTTTTAACTCTTTAACAAAAAATAAAACATCTCATAATAATACCAAAATTTAAAACACCTAAAATTTATGATGTTATTTCCTAAATAATGTTTAATTTGAAATATTAAATTTATAAAATTTAGTAAATTGAGTATTAAATAGGGTTCACTATTTGATGGTGGAAAAAATGACATTAGGAAAAATATATTGATTTTTGATTCATTAAATTTTGTTTTCTCGTATCTTACGACTATTAAATATATTGGATTCGTGGTAAAAATAATTTTATTGAATATATAATATATATTTTTCGATAATATAATTCCATTATAATAATTATACTATTTTAAATATCACAAACTTTTAGATCAGATAAATAAGTCTATGATAAAATATTTCCATTTATATTTATATGGTTTCAATATTAATTTATAATTGATTATTAACCAGTGAATTCATCCATATATTTTCATAATATATTTAATATTATTCCTAACCACCAATTTCATGGGTAGGTTATATTTTCAATGATGAAATAATAATATAATATATTGTTCTTCGTTAAAATTGAGTCTGGCATGTAAAGAAAACCATGGAAGAAATATGTTCTCATGTATATCCCGAACACAAATAGGGTTCTGTTTAATGAAATATAAGATCCTATTTACTTTACATAAAATCTATAGGATATCTATTTTAAATATATTAAATATCTCATTAACATATTAATTTTCATGAAATTTACTCTAATAAATAAAGTGTTCATACTTTTGAATTTTAGGGGGTCCCATTCTACCCACATAAATTAAACTGTATAATGTCATTTAAAACATGAATATATTAATCATGGATCAGATATTTTGAAAAACTATTATAAAAAAATCCTCATTTTCCATATGGGTAATATCAAATATTATTAATTAGAAATAAATGGAAATACAAAAATCGCATGAAGATTAGGCTTTCAAATTGGAGAAAATTATTGAAAACATGGACATGAAAAAATGTTATAAATATCATGTACTTTTGGAAAGTGATATGAAAAATTTTCATGAGATTTTTATTAACCAAAAAACCAAAAAAATAGTATTGATTGATGGTTATTGATATCTTCAATAATGTTGATCATAATATAACACATTTTTTCATTACCATTTTCCCACAATTGAGGAATTCTTATATTTTCTATGAATATATATAAATAAGCATACTTAATACATTTCAATAATCACAATCTAAAAATATAGGTATTCCTTAATCGATTTCTACTTCATTTCTTATCACCTGTTATATCATGATGTGAAGAAATATATTAACCTATAAAACCTCATGCAATGTTCATTGTAATTCATTTCATAAATGTTTAACCATATGATCCATCAATGTATATTGATCCCAAAAATTAGAATCAATTCCAATGTATTATATAAAATCCAATTAACTTTATCTCTATCGATCATGTCATTATCCAAGAATCTTGATTTCAATATTAGGAACATATTAAGGCTTATCTTTCCCTCACACATTTATTTTCAAAATAAATTACCTTGTTATAGAATCAATTTACTTTTTACCATTTAAAATATTATTTATAATAATTAATTAATTATTATTTCAAAATAATACATATTTATTTCATAATTTTCATGATGATAATATCCTTAGTAAAATACTTTTACTACAAATTTCATAGATCGTAATATATAATCACCTTGATCTTTCCCATTTGGTTATATTAAGAACATATGATTGAACTTCATACCATAGCCATATTATAAGATACATTCCATTGATTATTGGGGAATTAATTTACATGGTTCCCCATATAATTGAAACTATAACACGGAATTTTTGTGTTTTTCCTATTTATTTTGTATTAATTTTCCTCATGAACCACATATCTTCACATATAAAAAACCCCAATACTTTGAAGTATTTACCATTGTTATTTATTCCATAGTTATCACATATGAAAAAATGATTCAATCTCTTATTCCATTTATCAAATATTTTCTCTTCAATTATGGTATTATCTTTCATTATTTTGAATCAATAATACATAGATAATCATGTATCAATATTGATAGAACATAAAATTATTCTTTGAATGTGTATAATTTCGAAGAATGTATTTCCCTTCAATGGGTTCAGTTAAAACATTTAAATATGTGGTCAATATTCCAATATGTGTTTCATATAAAATCCTTAGTATACATTAATAACCATGTGAAGGTATGTTCATCCTCCGTGACACCATATTCCTCTGTTTCATTAAACAATGTAACATTCTCATCATTTAGATTGTTTCTCACACGGGAAATATTTATCAATGAATGTATCCATGAAAAAATTCATTTCCATGAGTTAAATTTTATCTTTGTTTCTTGTATTATGGATCTAAAAACTCCATTCACAGGTATAGCCATACACACAATACACTAAAAGTGTAACCATTTACTTTTCACCACCTCTGATTCCAAGAATATCCTCTCTAAAGACTTCATCCATTTCTTATCGTCCATTCTATTAGTAGTTACGCTTAAATATGGGGGAATCTATTTTAAAAAGCGATACATCATGGTATAATATCATTGTGTGAATGGTTTCTTCATCCATTATATGTTATACATCATAATCGGAATAAAATTCCAGAATATATCCAAAACATTATTAGTTTATATACCATATATATATCCCTTCTCTATAGGGAATCCTCTAGATTGTCTGTGAGTATCAATACCATTATTCATTCTAGGAGTGATTTATAATCAATTGAATATATTTTATTTGACCATATAATTATGTAACATAATTTATAATCACAATGTTATTAAATCACAGGTCATAAATTGATTAATGTTTCTACAAATACTATCATAATAATAAAAATGGTTTCTTTCGGGATAGCATTACATTCAAAACCTTAATAATTGTGTATAAAGAAATTTCCATTTATCATAACCATATATTCTAAGAGTGTCAAAAAACGTGTGTAATAATGCACTTTTTCATGTACTGGTTTATGATCGAGTCAAGCCCAAATCACCTTATCAGAGTTGTTAAGACAAGGTACGTTTATTCCATAAGAACATCCAATTGTTGTATCCATATAGGGATGTTTTTCTAGGAATACCCACATAATAACTACCTTATCAAAATTTTAGATTTCCATATATAATTATCATAAATATTTATCTTAGGGTTATTTCCCCTAATATATGTTTCTTAATGATATTTTTTAATGTTGAAACTAAACATTCCTTGAATCCTACTATAATTCCCTAACTATAGTATCCCAAAACGGTTGCATTACAATTTTTACTTTGGAATTATTCGTTATAATAAAAAGCTAAAGGACAGATCATTTTAGTTGTTTTTGAAAAACATGATTACATAAATCACAATCATATTAAATTTTGAAATAAAATAACATCATATATAATAAAACGATATCAACAACATCATAAAAATATTATTCAAATACTTCTTCATCATAACCTGTAGAAATGAAACAAATATATTGTGTGCTCAAATACATTATAAGGGCAAGAATAATAGAAGAAATAATGAATCAATGAGAATAAATAAATATAGAAATGTATATAATATATTTCAAATTCCATTAAAATAACTAGATTAGTCATAGTTAATATACCATGGAAAATAACTGATCCACATGCCATTTTGTCACGATCTTCCTTCACCAAAAGGAGGGAAGGGTTAGTAGGTTAACAAGCCCTTCCTTCTTTAAGTTTAAGGAGAGACAATGACCCCTGAAACCCACCTTCTATAGGCCCTGGAGTGGCGACTAGCACCAAGGGTATGGAAATTTCACACAAATGGAAGGCATTACCCTTATTGTTTTATAGGATCAGGAGATAAGATGATGAAACCCAGCAACACCAAAGCTAAAAGAAAAGTAATGCCCAAATAAAACCATTCCCACATGAATGTTCCAAATGTAAAAGCCAAAAAAGTACAAAAGTGACATCAAGGGTAAGTAACAAACAAGGAAAACAAAAACTGCGACTACCCCAAAGGTCCGAGCTAGTATGGTCCTGCACGAACACCGAAGTCCTCCAGGAAACCTGAAAGTAGTTTTATAAACGTAGGGTGAGCATACATATACACTCAGTAGGGAAAACCAAAGACTCTCGTGCACAAGTGGTGGAACGTACTAAAGTCCCGTGAGAATAAGACAACCAACACTATCAAGGAGTTCACCCATCCCACTCACTGGCTACCCTCACCAAATAACGCAAGTCACGAAATTTATATAATTAGAGCATATCGATGTTTGGGTACCTAGTTTCACTTTCCCACTTGTTATTGATGACATATTATGCATCGGACCAATCCCGCCTTTCTCACTGCAGTCCCACTGCCACACCCGCCTGCACACACCTGGGCCACAACCGCATGCAGTCCCATTGCCGAATGTCGCCCGCAAACACCTGGGCCACAACTGTCACATGTAACCACACCTACAAACACCTAGGCCAGAACATCCACTTCCACACCCGAAGACACCTGGGCTAGAAGATCCACTACCATGCCCAAAGACACTAGGGCCTCATCCCGAAGACACTTGGGAAACCACCTGCCCGCACACACCTAGGCCAACGACCACACTACCCTGCCCAAAGATTCTTGGGATAATAATGGACCTCAGGCCATCACAGACTTCCCAATGATACTTGGGATATCCGGGAAAGGGAGAAGAAAAGGAGCTAATAACCAGGCACTAATAATATTGTTGTAAAAAACACCCTCCCCCATGAAATGGGGGCGTTCAGCACTAAGTTCTCAACTTGGGTGGTGCACGAATAAGAAACAAAAATCTACAAGTATATATATATAGGTAACATGAACTCACCCAAAGTTAGGTTTTTCTCCAGACAGCCTACAGATGACAACAACACTCAAGTCCGAGTCATGACTCTCACTAACAAAACAAATTTGTCCCATTCTTGTTTTCATGTTCAGTAATAATGTTTAAATAAGTTCATGCACTACTGGGGAACTAATATCATAAGCACAAACCAAGGAAAATAACCAGCCAAAAGTCAATTTAATCATTCACACCTGGTTCTCTTGTTAAGTCACAACAACAAAGGGGTAAGAGAGATCCCTCAAAGTACTGGAACCAAAGACAACCTCGAGACACTACCCCGTGTCCCCCCCCCAAAGGTTTCTCATTAACAGAGGATCCCACCCCAATTCATGATATAAACAAGGTAACCACCCAGTCATAAGACTCGCAACCACTGAATCAATAACAATAGGGGATCCCATTCCCAATTTCACACAACCACCGAGAGTATAAAAACAGAGGATCTCATCCCCTCCCACATTTCCACCAATCGGTCCATGAAATAAAACAGCCAAACCACTACCACCAACACTAAGCAGGGCCATGCTGGTATTTTCAGATTTAAATTATTTTAAACACTCCATGATTTCAATTTCTGTGTGATTTAACCGGGGTTTATCAGAGAAGGATTGATCCTGGTGTGTTCCGTTTATTTGGAAGCATGTACGTGATTAATTCCATTTTACACAAGGATCTCACAACCACAAAATAACCACTTAAAAACATCACGAAGGGTTCATTAGTGCACAGAGAAATACCACCAATGGCCATGATTTTCAGTAGGCATAAGGCCGCACAATTCATAAAAAAGACCATAATATAAAATAGCATCAAAGATCATATCCCCCCTTTTTTCTTTATATAATCAGTTCATTATATTTATTTAGGTATGGTTTATCTAATTCTACAGAGACAAAGCATGCCCACCCCGAATTATACACAAAAGGGAGAGACTAAGGAGAAAATTCCTTCATTTTTGGTCAACGATCGACACTAAGGACAGGCGCAGAACGTCACGGATAGCGATGCGGCTCGCCTAAAAGAAAATCGCCTCATCTATCAATGCTTAGTCCGGACATGGAACTTCATGCATAGCGATGTGGCCCGCCTAAACGAAGGGTACTCTAGCACAAGGTGAATGAGAAAAGAAGAGATCTACGACGAACCCTTTACTTATAAGGGATGCAGACAGTTGAGATAATAATGTCATACCGCGTAAGGAGTGGAGGTCGGGGATTGACCACGCGTCCCCACACATTATTAAATGGGTTGGGTGGTTTCAACCGGCACAGACACCTGGTTAATTCATTAAATATTTAATTAGACCATTTATGGGCGTTACCAGGCTTTAAAACATGCTTAAAGGAGTCAAAATAGGGTTTAAAACCCTAATTGCGCAAGGAGCGCCACTGGAAAGAACACTCATGGGTAGGCCAGAGCCACTAGTAGCCGAGAACTACCGGAAGGTGGTAGCTACCGGTAGCCAAGAGCTACCGGTAGACGAGATACCCGTAGGCTGCAGCTACCGGTAGACCGAGCTCTACGTAGGCTGCAGCTACCGGTAGGCCGCGCTACCGGTAGGCTGCAGCTACTGGTATCCAAGTTACCGATAGCCAGAGCTACGAGTAGCTCCTGCTATCGGTAGACCAAGATACCAGTAGACCAAGCTACCAGTAGGCCGACATACCAGTAGGTTGCGGCTACCGGTAGACCGAGCAATAGATAGGCCTACCAAACTTCCCTGAGATTCCCGGATCCGAAAACCCAACATGAGATTTTCACAATGTAATGGACCACAAAAAAACCTGGCCATTACATCATATACCTCTTAAACGATTCTCGTCCTCGACAATAAAAACAACCCAGAAGGAAAGAGAGGGTCCGAACAACCACCTCGAAAGATACCTCTTAGGAGTGAACCTCATTGTTAACTAAGAAAACTTTCCTGTCACGAAACAAGAAAGATATCATGTCAAACTACCCAGGCATGTGGGCGTTGGGGAGTCTCCTTACCCATGTCAAGATATTATCCGCTTTCGGTGGCACTGACTCGCCCGCACGGGTTTAATCACATCCACCTTAATGCGTCTTGATTAGAGGTGGGTTCTCTCCTCCCCCCATAGCCAGGGACATTCACACACATTCAAAGTAAAGAAAACTAGTATTCATAGCCAACAAGGTAAAACGTTCTACCACAATAGGTATAACAAACAGAACATTACAAACTCAAAACGCAAAACAACTCTGGGTACTGGGCATGCATCTATGCTTCCCTCTCCCATATACTCTTCTTAAGCCTACCATGTCTCCACAACACACGAAACAAGGGAATGTTTTCCCATGAAGCACCTTTTCATTGCGATCCTCGACCAATATTGTTCTCTCCACAAAAGACATGTCATCCTTGATGTCCAGATCTCCCCAGCCGAGGACTTGTGAATCGTCGTGCAGATACCGACAGAGTTGGGAAACATGGAATACATAATGTAACCTAAATAGAGGTGGTGGTAATGCTATCTGATAATCCACTTCGCCGACACGCCAAAATACTTCAAATAGACCGATGAACCTAGGTGAAAGCTTACTCCCCTTGTCGAACCTCCGTTTTCCACTCTGAGGTGAGACCTTCAAGAACATGTGGTATCTAACCTCAAACTCCAAGGGCCTCCTCCTGGTATCGGCATACGACTTCTGTCAGTCCTGGGCCGCCTTCATCCTTTCCCATATGAGTTGAACCTTCTCTTTCATGCTCTGCACCAACTCTGAGCCAAGGATTCCCCCCTCTCTGACTTTGGTCCAACACACAGGTGAGCCACATGGCCTCTCGTACAATGCTTCAAACTGGGCCATACCAAAACTGTCTCTTCAGTCCCTGGTCCATCTTGGACACACCAGGGTGTACTGCTAGGGGTGAGCTGTGAAACTCACTGAGAACCTTTCCACACATCACTTCTGGAACAAACAACCTTCCCTGGAAAAGCATCTGGTTCTGACCATCCTCCGTCAATCCTTCCGGAGCATTTCCCTGGTCAACTCTGTCATGCATCACTTCGCACTCAGGGTCTCCCCACCGATACTCCTCCACTTGCTGCAACAGAGAATATTGCACTGTCATCTGATACAGGCAGCCTCTACCGCTACCAATCCTTTCATCCAGGAGTAAGGCAGCCAACTCCTCCATTTCCTTCTAGGTGTCCGCCGACTCTCGGACTGCATCCTTCTGCATCCTCCTGCTCAAGGCATCAGCCACTACATTTCCCTTCCCTGAAGTGTAGGATACCTCGAAGTCGTAATCCTAGAAGAACTCCATCCACCATTGCTGCCAAAAGTGTATATCCCGCAGGGAGAAGATATACCTCAAGATTTTGTGATCTGTGAAGACCACGAAGAATTCTCCGATGAGTTAGTGCTGTCATAACATCAGTGCAAAAACGACCGCTGCAAGCTCCAGGTCGTTTGTGGCATAATTACGCTCATGAGGGCGTAGCTGCCTAGACCTATAAGAGATCACCCCTTGTCGTGGAATCAACACACATCCCAGGCCCTGTCCTGAAACATCACAGAACACCTCATATGCCTCCCTTTCTTTTGGTAATCTCAGTATAGGGGAACTAACCAACTTCTCCTTCAGATATCTGAAGGCTAACTCGCACTTCTCACTCTATATGGAAACCTGGTCTTTCTTGGTCAGGACTGTCAAAGGGGCTGCTACTCGGGAGAAGTTGGGTACGAACCTCCAATAGTAACCTTACAGCCCGAGGAAACTACAGACCTCTGCCACATTATTGGGTGTTACCATAGAAACAACTGCCTCAACATTTGATGGGTCCACCGCTACCCCCTGCTCAGACCCCACGTGCCCGAGGAAGTGAACTTCTCGTGTCCAGAACATGAATTTTGACAACATACCATAGAGCTGGTGATGTTGGAGGACCTCCAAAACCATCCTCAAGTGCCTCGCATGGTCCTCCACGTATCTTTAATAGACCTGGATGTCGTGGATGAACACAACTACGAACCTATCAAGGTACTCCCAAAAGATGGATTTCTTAAGCCCCATAAACACATTCGGGGCGTTCGTAACACCAAAGGGAATGACTACAAACTCAAAGTGTCCATACCTGCACCTGAACGTCACCTTCAGGATTTTGCCTTCCTTCACTCTCAGCTGGTGGTACCCAGACCGCATGTCGATCTTTGAGAACAACCCTGCTCTTTTCAGCTGGTCGAAAAGATCGTTTGTCCTCGTAAGAGGGTAGAGATTCTTAATTATCACCTGGTTCAGCCTCCTGTAGTCTATGTACAACCTAAGACCACCATCTTCCTTCTTTTCAAACAAGATTGGAGCACCCCACGGTGATTCAATCAGCCGAACATAACCCCTCTTCATTAGATCGTCAATTTGGATCCACAACTACTTTAGCTCTGAAGGTGCCATCTGGTAAGGAGCCATCGAGATCGGACGAGCGCCGAGATGCAGGTCTACCCCGAACTAGATTACATGTTGAGGGTGTAGAGTCGTCACCTCCTTAGGGAAGACGCCCCTAAACTCATGGACGATCTCTAGCACCTCCACCATTTCAGCATCTACTGACACTTCTGACATCTCAGCTAACAAGGAGAGGAGGGGTTCATCTCACCTGCTGCCCTTCTGACTGCTCCGCTCACCAGTGAAGGTAACACGCCGGACACCCATGTCTGAGAACACGACCCTTCCTCGAAAATAGTCGATGACGATACACATATGGAATATCCATTCGATGCCTAGGATGACATCGTATGGTTGTATCTGTAGCAGAAGAAGATCTCTAACCGACTGATTTCGCCCTATCGTCATTCTGCATCCCCGACAAACAAAAAACAAGTCGGTCGGACCCCCGACTGGTGTTCTCAACACCAGGGAAACTGGGAGTCTCTCGACATCTAAACCTATAGAATGGGCTAGACTGGGTGCAAAAAATGACTGCGAAGCTCCAGTGTCGAACAAGGCATAAGCAATGGTACTAAACAAACTGATCGTACCTCGAACAACTGTCGGTCCTGCTAGAACTGCTGCCTCCGTGGCGTGTACCTGTCCATGCCCAGCTCCCCTACCCCTCGTCTGTCGGCCACCTCCCCAACCACACCCCGGTCGAGGTTCCTGAGGTGCACCCTGAGGTTGGCCTCCTCCTCCTACGTCTGCCCTCGGAGGAGCGGGTGCTCGCTGGCCATGCTGCTGCTGCTGGAAAGGCCTGGCTGGAAGCTGCTGCTGGGGCGGGTGGTGGGGCTGTCCGCCAACTCCGTACTATACCCGGTCCGGGTAGTGACTCCGGAGATGTCCATGGCTCCCAAAAACGAAGCACCGCAGTCACGGGCCTGAAGGAAAAGGGAGAGGACCGGGGGATCAAAACTGAAACTGTTGCGGTCTGCTCCCCGCTGGTTGGAACCTACAGGGTCCTGATGCAGGAGGCCTGGTGCTGATGGACTTCCCCTTCAATGTTCCCAACTAGATCCCCTCTCGTGACACTCCTACTAGAGTGTGCATCCTCTCCACTACTTCGGCCTTCTTCTGGACCTCTACGTATGTTGGCAGGGTAAAGGGGGTAACATCATACTGGAGGGAGGGTCGGAGCACCTCCTCTAAACGTATTTCTTGAGACTCCTCATCTGGAAAGAGGTTCAGAGAAAAATGTAGGACGTCCTTGAATGTGATTCCTAGATCCCTCACTGACATAATCCCCTACTGGAGGGAGAGTAACTCCTGTCTCTTTTCCACCTTCATTGTCGAAGAGAGGAATTACGCCCGGAACTCCCTCTCGAAATCAGCCCATGCCACCTCAGCCTATCTCCTCTCCCCCAGGTAATGTGTCCACCACTGATGCATGACCCCCCACATTTGTTTGATGGCCAGTGGAACCCAGTACTCAGTCAGGGCCCGAATCAGGCCGAAAGCTATCACTAGCTCCTCTAGCCAGCCTTTTGTCTTAATGTCAGAGGTGTTGCCCCCATACTTCTCAAGGGTCTATCTCTAGAATACCCGATGAGTCTTCTGCCACTGGTCGTCCTACTCCCCTCGATAATCTATCTACTAATCATCCAAAGTAGTCTATGTGCCCGCGATCTCCTGTACCACACGTGGTCGCCTTCCAGGTTCCATAGCTGAAGGTTAACAAGGAATGCCTAAGCCCAAATAGTGCAGAATATTGTTCTTAAAACTTATGAATATTTTTATTTATTCTTAATTCCCATGAAATCACAGAAACATGAGATCCGAAGTCATCATTATGCATGTACCTTTCCTAGGGTCTCTACCCCGCAATCAGTGTGGCCTCACATGGTCGTTTGGTAGGTCCAGAGTCCTTGCATCGGATCACGGGGGCCCTAAAATCCCGTGTCCTTGCTGGTCTTCCCTGGCCTAATTCACGCAAAAAGGTCACCCAACACTATTTCCATACCATCCTATGCAATCCTCACTATTCCTAACTCCAGACTCCATCCTATCTCTCATCCACTTCCCTCTGATACCATTCTGTCACGACCCGCCTTCACCAAAAGTAGGTAAGGGTCAGCAGGTTTCCAATCCCTTCTTTCTTTAAGTTGAAGGAGAGATAATGACCCCTGAAACCCGCCTTCAATAGGTCCCTGAGTGGTGACTAGAACCGAGGGTATGGGAATTTAACACAAATGGAAGGCATTACCGTTTTTGTTTTATAGGATCGGGAGATAAGATGATGAAACCTAGCAACACCAAAGCTAAATAAAAAGTAAATCCAAAAGTAAACCATTCCCACATGCATGTTCCAAAAGTAAAAGCCAAAAAGTACAAAAGTGACTACAAGGGTAAGTACCAAATAAGGAAAACAACAACTGTGAATTCCCCAAAGCTCTGAGCTAGTACGGTCCCGCAAGATCCTCGCAGTCCTCCTAGAAACCTAAAAGCAGTTTTATACACGTAGGGTGAGCATACAAGTACACTCAGTAAGGAAAACCAAAGACTCTTGTGCACAATTGGGGGAACGTACTAAAGTCCCGTGAGAAGCAAACAGCCAACACTATCAAAGAGTTCAACCATCCCACAAACCGGCTACACTCACCAAATAACGCAATTCAAGTAATATAGATAATAAGAGCACATCGATGTTCGGGTACCCCGCGCCACATTCCCACTGGTTATTGATGACATCCTACGCATCAGACCAATCCCACCATTCTCATTGTAGTCCCACTACCACATCCACTCGCACACACCTAGGCCACAACCGCACGTAGTCACACTGCTGAATCCTGCCCACAAACACCGGGGCCACAACTGTCACGCGTAACCACGCCTGCAAACACATAGGCCAGAACAACCACCTCCACGCCCGAAGACACCTGGGCTTGAAGATCCACTAACACACCTGAAGACACCTGGGCCTCATCCCCAAGACACTTGGGAAACACCTACCATCTCACACCTGGGTCAACCCCCACACTACCCTATCTGAAGATTCTTTGGCTAATAATGGACCTCAGACCATCACAGCCTGCCCGAAAATTCTTGGTCTATCCGGGAAAGGGATCAAAAAAGGAGCTAATAACCAGCCACTAATAATAGTGTTGGGAAAAACACCCTCCCCCATGAAATGGGGGTGTTCAGCACTAAGTTCTCAACTTGGGTGGGGTGTGAATAAGAAACACAAATCTACAAGTATAAATATTGGTAGGAAGCACTAACCCAATTTTAGGTTTATCTTCAGACAGCCTACAGATCACAACATGACTCATGTCCGAGTCACGACTCTCGCCAACAAAACCCATTTGTCTCATTCTTGTTTTCATGTTCAGTAATAATGATTAAATAAGTTCATGCACTAATGGGAAACTAATATCATCAACACAAACCTAGGAAAATATCCATCCAAAAGTCAATTTAAAAATTCACACCCGGTTCTCTTCTAATGTCACAACAACAAAGGGTTAAGAGAGATCCCTCGATGTAATGGAACCAAATACAACCCTGAGACACCACCCCGTGTCCCCCCCCAAAGGTTTCTCATCAACAGAGGATCCCACCCCAATTCGCGATATAAACAAGGTAACAACCCAGTCATAAGACTCGTAACCACTGAATCCATAACAACAGGGGATCCCATCCCCAATTTCACACAACCACCGAGAGTATAAAATCAAGGGATTCCGTCCCCTCCCACATTTCCACCAATCGGCCATTGAAAGAAAACAACCAAACCACTAACACCAACACTAAGCAGGGCCATGCCGGAATTTTCAGATTTAAATGATTTTACACACTCCATGATTTTAATTTCCATGTGCTTTAACCGGGGGTTATCACAGAAGGATTTATTCTGGTGATTTCAATTTATTTAGCCGGATGTATGTGATTAATTACTTTTTAAAGCAGGTGCCCACAACCTCAAAATAACCACTTAAAAACATCACAAAGGGATCATTAGTGCACAAAGAAATACCTCCAACAGCCATGATTTTCAGTAGGCATTAGCCCACATAATTAAGAAAAGAAGATCATAATATAAAACAACATCAACGATCACATCCCCCCTTCTTTCTTTATATAATCAGTTCATTATCTTTATTTAGGTCAGGTTTATCCAATTCTACAGAGACAAAGCATGCCCACCCTGCATGATACTCAAAATGGAGAGACTAAGGAGAAAATTCCCTACTTGTTGGTCAACGATCGACGCTGAGGCTGGGCACAGAATATCACGGATAACGATGTGGGTTGCCTGAATGAAAATCGCCTCATGTATCAACACTTAGGCCGGATGCGGAACTTCACACATAGCGATGTGGCTCACCTGAGCGAAGGGTACTCTAGAGCAGGGTGAATGAGAAAAGAAGAGACCCATGACAAACCATTTACTTATAAGGGCCGCAGACAGTGGAGATAAGAATGCCAAACCGCGTATGGAGCGGGGGTCGTGGGTTGACCATGCATCCCCACACATTATTAAAGGGTCTGGGTGGTTTAAACCGATGCAGACACTAGGTTAATTCATTAAATATTTAATTAGATCATTTATGGGCATTACTGGACTTTAAAACACACTTAAAAGAGTCAAAATAGGGTTTAAAACCCTAATTGTGCAAGGAGTTCCACTGGACAGAACCTGCGGGGGTAGGCCAGAGCCACCGGTAGCTGAGATACACCGGTAGGATGAGCTATTGGTAGGCTGCATCTACCGGTAGACAGAGCTACCGGTAGCTGTAGCTACCGGTAGGCTGCGGCTATCGGTAGACCGAGCTACCGGTATGCCTGCTACCGGTAGGCTAAGGCTACCAGTAGGCCTACTAAACTTCACCTAGATTCCAGGACCAAAGAACCCAACATGATATTTTCACAAAGTAATGGACCCCAAAAATCTAGGGCCATTACACATTTAATCAATAAGTAATGAATGAAATTCCTCCATAGGTAATTTTTCATAAAAATAACATAGATAATAATAAAATTAATAACTCAATTATAAATAATGTAAATTCATTATAATTGGATTATATATTTTATAGGTACAAGTAACGATTACTTTTAATACCTTTCAAAAGACGTTATATCATTTTTGGTAGAATCACATCTGATTTGTCCAACTGATTTGTCTCTTGAGTTTGCCTTTGATTTTTGGGGTTACAATAAATGATCCAAAAATAATGTCATAATAGTAAAAATAATCCATCTTATATCAAATAATCTATTTTATTCAATAAAATAATTCCTTATTATATATTCGTATTTATTAAAGGATACAAATTTGCCAACATTTCCCAAATTAATCAAATAACTGACAAAGTAAAAACCGTATTCGAAAATGTTATACGGTTTTGGAAAAACTAAAATATATTGCATGAGAATACTTTTATTTAATATAAATATAACATAAAATAATAATGATATAAAGGGTCTGTATATACACGACAAATAATAAGTAATTAATAAATATGACAATTATCTCATTGTTGTAAAAAGATAGATGAAAATCCCATATATTAAGCATTATTTAGATTTAACACTCTTTAAAATCATGAATAATGGTTATAAGCATGTTATTAAGTTACAAGAAAACATTATTATTATATATGATACCATATATTGACTTTTTTTAACATATTATAACCCATTCATTAAAAATATTTCTAATTTACATCCATTAAATTGTTAATTGACTTTTTTTTAGTGTGGTCTGACTTGGTATTTTTCTTCTTATTAATTAGATAATTATTTCATAATCTAAAGAATTTAAAAACTTACATAATTATAATATATATTATTTACATATTTATTTATAATAAATCATAGAATTTGGATATAGGATATGAATCTCACCATTCATGGAGACGGTAGGTCGTACGTACACATGAACAATACTACATTCTCATTGACGTAGTAATGAAATGAAAAGAAAATTATATATAAATAGATATTATAATTACAATATAATATTTATTTCATATATGAAAAATATTTTAATTTAAATAACCTATATTACTTTTCATGTATACCAGGAATGAATCATATCACTTTGACGAGGATGTTGTCTACTCATCCACAACATTATTATATTCATAAAATATGGAAAGCATAAATCTATGGATTAAATTAAAATTATTTAATGAAAAATTATAAATATTATATGTAAAATATATAAACTATAAATACATCATTATTTCATCCTCCAATGTTGGTAAATGGAAGAACAAATTATAGTGGTTCATGAGGTATTAGTTTGTTGTACACTGAAATGAAGATTATTTATCTCATTTGATCGATGTGTGTGAAAGTGAAGGTAAAAAACATAGAATAGAAAATATAATTTTCTTAATGAAAATGAGGTTAATCTATAATCATATAATAAATATATTTGAAGGGGTTTTTAGTTAAATGAAACAAAATTTATCATTGATGGAAAATACATATTTTTCAAGTAACTCCCTTTGGATTATACTGAAATACATCCTTTGTTGTATTTCATAAAAAAATTATTCTTATAGGTGTTGAGGATATATTTTGGGAACTTATTTTATCAGTTTACATATGAGAAAAATTTCTTTAGATGTGTGAATAAATGGGAGGGTGAGTTCCCTTTTGATGTAGAGGAGGAGTAGAATTCACATAATTAATAAATTTAAACAATATTGTGACGTATCCATTATATAATATACCACAAAAAAACATAAAAATATTTAAATGGGATTATAGCTTTCAAAATATTTCCTTCTATTTTCCTTTTTTAAAATTTTCTTCATCATATTTTCTTATGTTTAATGCATAGTATCTTGTTATTTTAATTTTTCTCTTAATAGTTGTAATATATTATAATTAATATCACTAATATTTTTCATGATAAACTTCGTAAAAATTATTTCAAATTATATTCAATTATAAATCAAAATATTTATACCATTTTTCCAAATTTTAATCATAATGTATTTAGAAATTAATATAAAATTAATCCCATTGATGGGACAAGAAATTGGGTTTTTAAGGTGAAAATGTTTAAAGATTGCTATGTTTTTATTTTCAATTACAATGATAAATTCTATTAATAGTTCTTAAATTTAATATATATATATTTATATATATTAAATAATTTGACATTAATAATAGTTTAAAATATAATTTATCCTCATAAATTATATAGATAACAACGTAGTTTTGAGTAAAATTTCAATATTTTTCAGTATTTATCTTAAAATGAATTCTCAATGAAAATTTCCAAAAAATCACCCTAAATTAAATTTTAATTATTATTTCAAAAAAAAAATTGTATTGATATAAGTATTTTTTAAAATTTTTAAAATTTATATTTAAATATGGGTTTCCCTTAAGAGGAAGCAAAATTGCCTTTTGAAAGAAAAAAATTTTTATAGATAAAATTCGGTTTGTTTATATCATATACCTATTAAAACTATTGTATGGATGTAAAACATATATCATTTGATATTATATATATATACATAAATATATTTCAATAATTTCATTAAATAATAGAAATTAATAAAAATTACGAAGATAAAACACATTTTTGGCATATTTTATATTAAACAAATCCCTTTATATTCATTAGTTTTCTATATTCATTTATAATTAATTGGTATCCAATGAATTAAACAATATATTTTAATAAATTACTTAATTGTATAAATAAAATCCCATATAAATCTTGGTTATATATTTATATATTAAATAAGAATATAATATATTATTGTTCAATTAAAAGTTGTCTTACGTGCAATACAAACCATTGATAAAATATTTTCTAGAATGCATTTCTATTATACAAATGGCTCAATGTATAGAAAGTTAATAAATTTATTTCATGAATTAAAGTCTCTATAAAAGATTTATTTAAAATATTAAATATATCAAAAATTCTTAGGACATTATTTTGTATTATAAACATGGTGTTGTGTGACATACAAGTATTAAATATAATTTTCTCACATTATAATATTAGGGTGTTAAAGGAATGGATACTATGAGCTAGTCTCTAACAATATCACAGTAGTAAATTTTTTCTTTGGATGGGAATGCATTTCTATTTGGTTGTTTATTTTCCAACGTTACTCATTAGAATACATTATAATAATCCACTGTTTTTTCCTACTTTTTTTTCTTGAAAGGTTCTACTTGAGATGTTAAAATAATTATATTATTAACCTATATGTTTTCATTGAGAGGTATGGTTTCATGTGTACAAGTAAATTAGTAAAAGGATACCAAATCAATTTATTCCTTCTTGGTTCTAGCTAACATCACCTAGAAAATTGGTGGTAGTTTTGGGGTTGTGAAATCTTTTATTTACACCTTATATGAAGACCCTTTGGGGTAGGGTCATTATAGAGTTGAGTTGGTGGAGTTCCTCCCATAGTTTCGTGTTAATAAGGTACAATTATGATGTATTGGTTATGATTAATGAAATAAATGACCATATTTCAGGAGTGTAGATTTCAGGATAGGGAATAAAATTTACAAAGGATGGAATATTTTTATATTCACCCGAAACATGAATACATTTGTAAAGACATGAAATACATAGAAAATGGTTACAAAGAAAAGTGGTATATAAGTATTATTGATTGTGTCATTTGAAAATAATTCTTATGCCATATACAAATATGTATAAGATCATGTAACCATAGTATTTCCTGGTCACTTATATGATGCCTTCACAAAGTCATCCATCATAGTTACCAATTCATGATCATGATAATAATCTAATGATTGATGATACCTAAATCCCATATAGTGTTTCCTCTAGATAGGAATAGGGATGAACCCCTGCTATTGAGCATCTGATTGATACATTGTTATAGCTTAATGATAAACACAAGATTATCGTGTTCCATATGTTCCAGCTTCTCATACAATTGTGGTTCTATAGGGAGCTTTATCCCAAGGAAGGGGAGGATTAGACTGGGTTAGTTATTAATGTATTAAGGCTTCTGTAGGCCCAGTCTTATCTAATAGATTTATAAAAATCCATCAGTTATATTGGATGATTCTTAATAATTGTTTACAATTTTAGATTAAACACAATGTCATATTTTAGATAAAATCTCAAGCACTTAGACTTGTTTCCCATAAGAGAGAAATAACATTGAATTGATTCCATTAACTATATCCTATGAAATAATAATTTAACCAATATATTGGTTGGAGATTTAGTACCCCCACATCACATATTGAAAAATATATGTGTGTGTTACAAATAATCATAAAACATTCATCAAATCGTAGACGTTGAAATATTCATTACCTTAAATATTTAATTATAGGATAACACATGAACAAAATGGGTTCCCTAAACATTTTTCATTTTGATCATAAACATAATACATACATAAAAAAATAAGGATGGTATAATTGGATCATATTCCTAGTAAAGCTTATGTATCAAAAAATTATATCATCATTGATGAAATTTATTTTGAATGAAAACATTGAATAATTATCGTGGAAAATAACATTTCCATTTTGAAATGACATCCACATTTTTAAAACATTATTCAAAATTATTGATGAATAAATTTTATGAAAATATATTATTATAAAATTATAAATTATTATTCAAATAATATATGAGTACTAATATTGAGAAATCCTACTCATTCTATATAGTGTAAAAAGCATTCAGAATTTTTTTTTCTTCACAAAATAAAAAGGTACGTCAATGGGAAAATGAAAAATATATTACATTAAACATGTTTTTTAAAAATTCAAACATGGGTTAAAATGAAATTAAAATATATTCAATGAATAGTTCAATCCTTTTTGAAATAATTTTTGGGAAAAATGGACATGGAATCTAAATAATCGATAGGAGGTCTTAAAAATAAAAACTCGTGAATAATGACATGATTATGACATAAAACCATATAAATTTATAATTATTTGGGTCATGAGGCACAAGAAGGGATGAAATTATATATATTTTTATAACAATAAATTTTCAATATATGACTCATTAAATGCATTCAGGGGATTTTTATACACCAAAAAAGATGAAGAATGTAGAGTATAACATTTGTGTCACATAGAAATAAAAGTGAGACAAAAAGAACATAAATTGACTTTCTCATATTTTTACATTATTCATATTGCATAATAATAAACATAGAAGAATTTTTATTTTTATATAATATTTTCAGGTATATTATTCAATTGATTTTTTATACCATGTTATATAAAATTTTTCAATTAATTATTTAAATTTTCGATATTTGGATGATATTCATTTCATAACACTAAAATGACATTGGTTCCACAACAATGGTATAAGAGGTTATAATTATATCATCTCTAATGTTATAAACATTTATTATTTATATAATATATTCATAAATTTATTTTTAAACCGACCTTTAAATATTTTTTTTGAAAATGCAAATTTGTTAGAACTATTGAGACGGTATTCCATATATCTGCATGATTAACTTTTCAATTTTTCAATGGTCAATATGGAAACAATTTCATCATTTTATCATAAATGGTTCAACATTATATCAGATATATAATATTGCATATTTATAAAAAGGCACACACACACTTATATATATATATATTATCCATGTGATATGGTGGTGAACAAATCATCACATAGCTTCCTAGAGGTGGTAGTCCACATGTACAGACAGAAGACATTATCATTTTACAGAGTATGGATTGTTAAGTATATTTTTAGTTATTTGATAATTATAGAACATTTAATATTTCATGATTATTATATATTTATATATAAATAAAATATTTCATTATAAAAATTACTAAGAGACAGTGATGGAAAAATAATTAAATCAGTTCGTCAGGAAGCAAATCTGCATACACACTTAAGATGGTTACGTTTCACATTTGATGGAAGATGAGAAGGATATAGGGATTTAAATTAACATAATAATAGATTATTATATGATAGATGTGTTTTATATAATATAATCATGTTTCAACTTTATTAGAATTAGGTATAACATGAAATAACTAAAACATGTAGCAAAACATTATACCTCTTATGCATTATTTAACACCTTAATACATCTAAGGTTGGTAAAATGATCAAAATAATTCCTCTAAAATTATTGGAAGAATTATGGGATGGGTTTTGTGTTGGAATTAGATAACCATAATGGTTTTTCAATTTTGAATGAATGAGATTGTAGGGATCCCTTTTATAAGAAAATGGCGTGGAAATCAAAGAATTTATCAAAATATTTTAAAAATATTAATATTTATTTTTAAATTGATACAAACTCATTTAATTAGAAAAATGGATGAATAATGTTTTAAATAATCTATAATAAATAAAAATATATGATATATGAATAAGTTTGTATATTTATATTTATATTTTAACCCCTCATTAACCATTTTTAAACATACCCCTATAACTAGGGTTACTTCACACAGATGGAGAACAAATTCAAAAATTAAAAAAATGGACCAAAAATGGCCAATGTTTGATATTGTCAACTATATCATAATCACATTGTTGAATATTATATTTTTATTAATTTTATATTATTTTTAAAAAATATTATTATTTTTAAATATAATTAATTTAAATATTTTATATTTATTATTTAAATTGATATTAATAATATCAATATCACATGTAGGATTTGAACTATGAATTTTAAAAACCCACAAAAATGTGATTTGAATATATATAATTCATGGATCACATTAATTTTCAAAAATTATATTATATATAATTTTTTTAATATTATTTATTTTATTTTTCCATTAATTGTATTATTATTGCATTAACTAAAAATTATAAATTTACTACCATAATGATGATAAATCATTTATATTTGAAATTAATATTTATTGATCAATATATCCTCTAGATGATCCCATTTTGAAAATATTATTAAAATCAAGTGTGTGAAAGTTATTACTTTACAATGAATATATTATTATAAATGTCCTATTTCATTTCAATTTCTAGAAAATGAAATATAATTGAATATAAGGGAATTATTTATTTTATGGGCTCACAAAAAAAATTAAATAATGATTTATTTCCATTATTTAGTCTTTATCATATTATTTTTATCATTAGGTTCATGATTTACCATTTTTTGTTCTAATAAACATTGTTAAGGGAGCTATCCATATTTAAAAATAATACTATTATCATTTTAACTAAATATGGACCTTCTAATTCAAAAACTTGATTCAATTTTTAAATATTCAATTAAATTGTGTGGATGAATTTAATTTAAAATTAAAATACAAAAAGGCAATGAAAACAAATATTTCAAAAAATACTTCTTAAAATTTGAACAATGTTTATACTAAATTCAATAATGAAATTCCTTTCAAAATATATTAATGGATTATTTTATATCATAATAAACTAGATAAATTTTAAGACTAATAAAAATTAGAATCATAATTTTTAAATACTTAAAAAAACATTTTTAATAAACATCTTTATTTTTCACTACTATATGAATAATGGATATTTTATAAGAAATTGATATATTTCTCCAAAATATATTTTTGAATGATAAAAATAGACTACTAATAAAATCAGTTCTAATTTTGGGATAATTTATCATCATAATTTTATTTATTATAACTGTCACATATATATTACAGTATGTAGTTAAACATATTAATATATGTCTCTTTAACGATAAGTTTACATTATTAATTATAACACCCTAATATTTTGAAAATAAATATTTAATTCATGAAACACTAGGTCTCTACAAATCCACACATTTTTAACCTATTCAGAAAACATATTTTTTCCACCATTGTGATTTTAAATTCAAAAAACTAACATACACAGTTGCGTTTAGTAAGATATTTGGTGTCTAATAAGATAAACGTAACTTTTGGTGAATATTAACTTATATTTACTAATATTAATATTAATAGTAATATGACCCTTATGTTTAGTAAATAACAATATTATTTTATTTTATTAAGGTTTTGAGATGTTGATTTATGTTTCAATGCGACATAAAATGTATTATTGTTTTAAAATTATTATTTTTTGAATAAACTATGATATTATTTCAAAATTTAAATAATAACATTAATAAAATCATTTTCATAAAATTGAGTTCATTTTTGAATTTTACACATAGAAAAATCTTAGGGGTGATTATTTGGGAATTTTCCGAAATACCCGAATTTTTGATGAATAGTAAAGTATAGTAATTTACTGTATATATACATTATCAATTAAATTTAATATTCATAGTATCATGGCTGATGTAAGAACACATATTTCAAACTCTCATGAACTTATTAATATTATGTATCAATTGAATCAACACTATTGGTTCTCTTAAGAGAAATAATAAAATAATGAATAGTATATTCAGAAAATAACTCCTCTCCTCAACGATAACCCCCCCCCCCCCACCCACCCACTCTTATATTCACCCCTATAATACATTACGGTCCTAAATATTATGAAAAATACCCTTACCTTGTCACCCCACACGTCCAGGAGCTCTTTGTCTTTCCAAAAGACCAAAACCTCTTCCCTTATGGAGGTCCCCACAGAGATTATTTCAAGAGTTAAGACATCTTTTTTTTCATTTAGTTTTATTTCAATTTATCTTCTATTCTTATTTTCACATATCATTCTCTATCCAATGGATCCTTATAACTCTAGAATCATATATATATATATATATAATTTAATTATCCCATTATAATTAATAACCATTATAAATCTTATTACATTATCTCTCTCATTTATAAAAGAAATCGTCGTCTGTGAGGTTCCAATTTACATCATTCATTATCGATGATGTTTTATTCATCATTTATCCATAATTATGACTATTGAATGAATTTTAATGGTTGAAATAGACTGTAATATACTTTTTATAACCTATATAATATTCGAGAACAATTATATTTACATAATATTAAATCATATTACTGAACTAGTTCCAAATAATCAAAATACCGCTAAAATAATATAAATCATTTTCATTACTATTTCATCTAATGATTCATCATAATGTAATGTAAACATATGATATAAATTAAAATTAACACCTATTTATGTGTATAATTAAAATTTATATTCAATTATTGATATTTACAACCATTCCCCATGGACATTATTACATAAAAACAAGTGAACGGATTATTAAATTCACGAAAGAAACCACTATTGAAAGACAAAATTCACTATTATAACATATCTATCAGAACAT
The DNA here is from genome assembly GCA_963277665.1 of Viscum album. NCBI lineage: Eukaryota > Viridiplantae > Streptophyta > Magnoliopsida > Santalales > Viscaceae > Viscum > Viscum album. Next base: position 1,762,644,259 of record OY728121.1, on the reverse strand, counting down.
AAATGAACTAAAAAATTTGATAAACTAAATAATAATATAACAGGTTAATAATTATTTTATTAATGATTATAATTTCTAATTTTTGTACTATATGGTCAACAGCGGAACATTCAAACTTAAGTTAAGGGTTTTCCACCCAACCCTCCATTTTCATCCGGGTTAATTTGCATATATACATACCTAAATTCAATTATTACTAATTAATATTTTCTCATCATTAATTCTGTTTTAATGTTATATATATGTGTTCTAATAATTATCATAAATTCATATATGAGTAGTTTTCTGTTTTAAAAGGATCATTCAGAACTCATTCCGGATTAAATTGCATGTTTCAAGGGAAATTCTGAAAATCATTCCAATTTTCAAGGGTAATTTATAATATATTTTCATCAACAAAAATCTATATAAAATCCCATATTTTATTATGAAAATAACTTCTTACCTGAAATCTGGTTTTATACAAATATTTTTTCAAAAGAACTATTTTTTTCAATGTAAAAGATTGTTTATCTCAAAAATTACTCGAAGATTTAATAAGAGTATATTCATCTATTTCAACAATCATGTTGATTATTATGTATCATTGGGATGAATATTTATGATATCATATATATTATTTTATTAAATTATTTATTAATATTTTTAATGTTGATGTGCTATCTTAAAAATATTCACCAATTTACATTGAATGGTTAGTCAATATTCATAATTTCCCTGGAACGTTTTTAACATTTCAGGTGTTAGTTTGAATATGAATGTATATATTTTTTATGTTTATTTCCATTAATATAAGAATATTATTGGGCTTATTATGTGATGGGTGATACCCTCTATATCACATTTATGCATCAGTATTTCTCATTATACAAATATATATGAACTTGGTTGAGGTCTTGCCCATTTTGAAATAGAGTTTTTTCTAAGGCCTTTATTATATGTCTAAGGATATCTGTAATATGCATTTACATCATTTTGAAGTGATAAATTATATGTTAATTAGGTTATTTGACTAGTATAATACCCATGATTTTGTTTTATTTTGACAATATTTACTCAACTCATATTATTGTCATATTATGTTCACGAGTATTTGTAAAGGCATGTGATTTCAATTATTTACCATTCCCATTATTTATATAAACATCCATTGTATTTAATACCCTTATTTAGAATTTTATCTACTCCCTTTCATATGATTTATTTTCCGTGAACATGAAGATGTATATTATTATTCACTATCATGGATAATCTTAAAGTTGTGGTTGTTCCTAGTGAAAATTTTATGTTGTTTTTCTTTTCAATTTTTATTGTTGAACATATGTATGTATCTGGATCCCAAAATCTACTAAAATAATTCTTCTTTAGCGATTAATATTCCTTTTTTTTATGACAATGTAATAAAATAATGAACTGACTTTGGGAAATTGGGATCAATCCATAGAGTTTGAATCAAATGAAGTTTAACAAAAAATGTGGAAACTGGATTTTGAAATCATAGATTAGGGGAAACCCGCCTAGGATTGTCTTTGATGAAATATGTATAATAACATCATGGTATTTTGGTAAGGAATTTATTTTTTGAATCTTTTTATGAGATAGATAATTTTTTAAATACTACAAGTAGATGTGGTTTCGGTCCAGATGTACCAAGGAGTGAAAACTCCAACCATGATTTTCAGTCTTGACCTGGGGTATCCTGGTTCACACCATGAGCATTTTATGCACATGGTTTGACACTCCCAATGGATAGTTTTAGGATAATTCTTATGTTCTTTACTATCCATTATGTAGTATTTAAATTTATGTTTTTTGTCTAAGAAACCTTTTTTAAGATAATCAGATTGTCCATGCATAGGATTTATACTTATGTTAATGATATTTTCTAAGTTAATATAATACAATATGATTCATTACCTAATCATGTGTATGATATTATTTAGAAATGACTCTTACTGAAATGAATGGAAACTTCATGAACACATGTATCCCATGTTTGAATTTGCCTCTCGTGTAGGATAATGTTGTTGGCTATGAAGTTGTGACTAGTGCGGATAAAATTATAACTATACTGGGACAACTTATTTAGGTAACGACTAATAACCTAGCCCATATAGAGCATCTGGATCGACAATGTGAAGGAGCTATGTCAGATCTCTTTATGAAACAAAATCCTCCATCATTTTATTGGACTACAAACCCATTTTTATCTTATTAGTGGATAACATCTCAGGAGAAGATATTTCATTCATTAGAATGTAATGAAAGGGGTAAGTTCATCATGGATGTTTATCATCTACTAGGAGATACAGATTAGTGGTGGTCATTAATCCAAAACACAATGTAGTATAAAGATATAGAAGAGATTATGTTGATTAAATTTAAGGAAATATTTATAGAGAAATACATTCCTCGTGAACACCAAGAGGATATGGAATGGAAGTTTCTGAATTTGATGCTAAATAAAGTGATAATGTTTCAAAGTATGAAACTGACTTCCCAAGGATAGAATGGGATAATATATACTACATATTAAATCCAAGGAACATGATTTATCGATTCGATGATGGCCTAAATCCATTCATTTGTTGGGAATAGGTCACTAAAAGTTCTATATCATATGGGGATATAGATTCATGTGATATTAAGATAGAAAAGGAATTATCTTTGTATTATGACTATAATTCAATAAAAGAAATTAAGAGTGTTGTAGAAAACTGTAGAAAATTAAATAATGTAGTGTGGTAGAATGGAATAGTAGAATTTCATCCCTGTGATTATTGTGGAAGGAAATACTTTGGTTCCAACATTAAAAGAAAAAGAGTATGCTACAAATGTGGGCAGAAAGGCCATCATGCTAGAGATTTAAAGGGGTATAAGGATGCTATTAGTGTTCAATGCTTTGTTTTTAGGGAGATGTTAATAGTTGATAATGATTTTCCAATGCATCATGAAAACATTCCACATAAAAGGCCAATGGAGTATTGACTTGATAATTTGATCCCAACTGATAATATTGAAGTTTCTAATGATGTGGTGGAAATTATTTTAATGTTTTTATCAGTCTTAACCAACAATTTATTTGATTATAGATCACCTCATTCTTTCATATCTTTCTAGTTTAGAAGAAAATAGATATTTAAAATTTAATTTAATAATGAAGTTATCAGTAAAAACTCCAACGGGATGTATCATTGCAACAATGTTGTGTTGGGAAGTCCCCGTTATGGCATAAAAATGAGCTTTATATGCAGATTTTATTATCATACCCATGATTGTATTTGATATAATCCTCGGTATAGATTGGCTTTAAAACCATGATGTAAATAGTTATATCAACGTGGGAGAGGATACAATTTTTTAAGATGATGTTGAATACATTATCTTTAGGGTAGAAACATCACCATATGGTTCTCATATAGATCCACCCCAGTAGCTATACTAAATTCAATTATTAGGGAATAAAGTAATGAAAAAAAATTGGCTGAGTAAGGGAATGTTCAAATAGGGGACTTACCAATTGGGAAAGAAAATGTTCTTTTGTTTGAAAAGGATTTACCTAGACATCATCGAGAGATGGAAATTGAGTATTACATTGACTTAATTCATGATTATAGGATCATATAAAAGGCCACTTGTAGAATGGACACTGTGGAGTTAGTGGAGCTAAAAAACAACTATCATAATTGAGTGATAAAAGATTTATTCTCCCTGGTGTTTCTCCATGGATTACCCAAATTCATTTTGATAATAAAAAAAGATGGATCATTGAGGTTGTGCATTGAATACAAGGAGATCATTTCTATAACAATGAATAAAAAGTTTCCCCTACCTCATATAGATTATTTATTTGATCCCCATCATGAAGCTGTTTATATTTTTCGAAGATTGATCTTCAATCAGGATATCATCCATTGTTTTTATGGGATTGAAGATATTACAAATAGATCATTTCAAACCAGGTATGGGAATTACGAGTTTATAGTAATTATTTTTTACTGATTAATGAATCCTTTATGTTTATGGATCTAATGTATTGTGTTTTCATGGAATATCTTGATGTCATTGTGTTGGTTGTTTTATATGATATCTTTTTATAATCCAAAAGCTATAAGGATCCTGAAAATCACTTGTGCGCTATTCAGATGATTCTTAAAAGAAACAAATAATTTAGAATGTTTTTCAAGAATCAATTTTGGATTTAATAAGTTTCCATTTGTGGATAGATTTTCTCTAAGGATTGAGAATCTATTGATCCTATGAAGACAATGGTTGTCCAAGAATTGGATACTCGGAAAAACATAATTTTTTACATAGTTTTATATGATTAGAATGTTATTATCATAATTTCTTTCATAACTTCACCCATTAATCCATCTAAATCACCATGAATACACATAATGTGGTTATGTTCATATGTACCAAAACATTTAAGGAATATTTAGATGAATGGAATATAAGATAACTTAGTGCTCTGATCATAACTCTACCATTGGGTAATAATGGGTTTGTGAGATGTAGTAATGCATCAAAAAAATGACTTGGTTGTGACCTCATATATAATAATATAGTCATTTACAATCAATCAAGGAAGTTAAAAATTAATTAAAAAAATATCTAACTCGTGATTTTGATTTAGAAGTTGTAGTCTTGTCCTTGAAGATATGGAGACATTAACTTCATGGAGAAAAATTATTAATATTTATAGATCATAATAGTTTAAATATATCTTCTCACAAAAATAACTCAACATGAGGCAAAGCATATGGACCAAACTACTCAAGGATTAATATTGTATCGTTCACTACCACCCATGAAAGGAAAACAAGTTAGCAGATGCGTTGAGAAGAAAGGATCATGAAGTACTCAAAAAATTGAGGATTGACAAAAAGAATTTGTACATGGATCTAGTGAGGATGGAAATTGGAGTTATCATGAAGGTGAAAGATTACTAATGTTTAATTCAGTTGACCAACCATATTTATTAGAAATAATTAAATATTTTGATCCTAATGATGAGAACCATCAATATAAAATCAATCCTATAATATATCGGATGATTTCTAACATCATGTACGAATATGGAATTCAAATATTGGGAAGAGGCTTTCTGTTCAAGCTATACACTAGCTAAAAGGTTGATATTTTATAATTACCATAGTTATAATTTTTCCATACATGATGGTAGCACTAAGAGGTATACTGATTTTGGGGAACATTTTTGGTAGTATAACATGAAGAGGGAAATTGTGGATTATGTATCAAAATATTTAGTCTGTGAAAAAGTGAATGCTGAAAGGAAACATCCACAAGGATTTATTCGTCCTCTACCTATTTCTACATGGAAATGGGATGACATCACAATGGATTTTTTCACTAGATTACCCAAAACATCATGAATGAATGATGTAATATGGGTAATTGTGTATTAAATTTCGAAATATTCACATTTCCTCGCTATAATGGAGGCTTATCTACTAGAGCGCGGATCAAGACTCAACATAAATGATGTTGTGATAAATCATTGACCACCACTCGCAATTTATTCTGATCGTGATCAACGATTTAAATCAAAATTTACGAAAAGTCATTGGAATGCTTTGGATACTGAGCTTCATTTGAGTTCACGTTATCACCCTCAAAATGACGGGCAATCAGGGAGGATGATCCAAACCTTAAATAACATGTTGAGATAATGTTGACATTACTTTAAAGTTATATGGGATCAATATTTACCTATAGTGGATTTTTCCTACAATAATTTTTTCCATTCAAGTATTTAAGTGCAACCATATAAATCTTGGTAGAAAAAGTGACGTTGTACACCAAATAGTTGGGAAAAAGTTGGGTAGAGGAAGCTTGTGGAGGAAAATATAGGGAAGGTAAATACTATTCCTGGCCATATGGAATCAACTCAATACAGAACAAAATGTAATGATGATAATCAAAAGAATTATTTTTTATTTCATGGGGAGATCATGTTTTCATAGATTTATCTCTATCTAAGGGTGTTGTATGATTTGGAATGAATGGGAAAATAATCCCTAGGTACCTAGGCCCTTTTGAAATTCTTGAGGGAATTTTATCTATTGTGTATCATTTGAATATGACACCTTGGATCTCTAAATTACATAATTTGTTCCATGTCTCACTGTTTAGAAATTACATGACATACCCAATTAATGTCCTCACTTCTAAAGTTATAGAATTTGATGATGACTTATTGTACTGTGAAGAGCCTATCCGAGATTCTAGAAAATAAAGAATAGGTGTTGAAGAATTAGAAGAATTGACTGGTAAATATTCTTGGGAAAAATCATAAAATTTTAGAGGTAATAAGGTAGCCGGAAGGGCATATGATGAAAATCTACACATTTTTTCTAAGTTATCAATCAATGAATTTTAAGGATGAAATTTTGTGAGGAGGTAATGGAACACCACAATGTTTATAAAATAAAGACTGAATGAATAAGACACTGAGTCTCTACAAAAGAAAATTTTTGTATAACCTAGCTAGAAAACATAAATATATCAACCTATGTAATTTGAAATTTGAAAAACTGAGAAACACAGTTGTGTTTGGTAAGATATTTTGAGTCTAATAAGAAAAACATAATTATTCCAGAATAGTAACATACCCATATGATTAGTAATATGGCCATTATGAGTAGTAAATAATAACATATTTTTTATTTTCATATGGATATGAGTTCACGGTTTATTATTCAATGTGATATAAAATGAATTATAGTATTAAAATAGTTATTTTAAAAAAAATGTGATTTTATTTAAAAATTAAATTTATAATATTTATAAATTTATTTTAAAAAATATGCTCATATTTGAATTCTACAAATCGAAAAATGGTTAGGGTGAGTTTTTGGTATTTTTCTATAATACCCAAATTTTTGATGAACTGTAAAATAAAGCAATTTATCCTATGAATACATTATCATTTAAATTCACTATTCCTAAAATCATGATTAATTTAAGAACACATATTTCAAAATCACATACTGTTATTACTATAAGTTTCCACATTAACCAACACTATTGGTTTACTTGACATAAATAATAAAATAATGAATAAGATATTCACAAACCACTCCTCTCCTCCACTATAATAACCCCCACACCCTCACTTCATTGTCACATCACTTCACTATTCCTTGATACTCCTCAATATTCTTCCAAAAAACCCTTCCCCAATTACTCCCCACGTCCAATATCATATTTAATTTCCAAAAAACAAAAACCCTTCCCGTTGGGAGGTTCTCATGGAGGTAATTTGAAGCGTTAAAGCACAATTCTTTTTCATTTGGTTTCATTTCAGTTTATCTAAATTTCAAATTCTATACTAACCTACTATATAAAATTGATCAGTATAACTCTATTATAATCTATATACTTTAATTATACCATGTTAATGTAATAACCATTATCAATTATCTAATTCCCTCTTTCCTTTATAAATGAAATCATCGTCTATGAGGTTCCAATTTACAACATTTATTGACGAAAATGATTTACTATTAAATTTATCCTTCATTACTATTCATGAAACGATTTTTAATGATTAAGAATAAACTAATATATTTATTATAACATATTTAATATTAATGAACTAGTATATGTACATAAAATTAAATCATATGACCAAACTAGTTCCAAATAATCAAAATACCGCAAAAATAATACAAGTGGTTGTCATTAATATTTCATCTAATGATTCATCTGAATTCCATGTATCCAAATTTTATAAATGAAAATTTAAAACTATTAATTTTAATAAATAATATTTAAATTCAATTATGGATAATTACGTCCAATCCACCTGAACTCCATTACATGAGAACTAGTTAACCAATTATAAAAATCGAGAAAACAAACACTCTGGAAGGATGAAGTTCAACATTATAACAAATAAATAAGGACATAAATTAACTAAAAACATTATAATAAACTAAATAAATATATACTTGTTTTTATTTATGTTATTATTTTCTCTAATTTCATATTCGTGGACCATATGGTCATGATTGGAACATTCAGACTTAAGGTAAGGGTTTTCCACCCAAACTTCTATTTTCATTCGAGTTATTATTATTATCTTCTTACATGAATTAAATTCTTATTAATTCAAATTTACTCCCCATAATTTCTTTTTTAATTTTTTATATATGTGTTCCCACGAGAATCTTACCTTCATTTATTGGGAGTTATATGTTATAAGGGATCATTCAAAAATCATTCCAGATATACAAGAATGATTCAAGGGAAATTCTCAAACTCTTTTCAATTTTCAATTGCACTATATAATTGGTTTTTAAAGAATATTATATATAAAAAATAAATAATTTTATTGTGAAATTATGATCTTACTTCTCTTTAGATTTTATAAAAATATTTTTCCATAAGATGTCAATTTTCAAAGTAAAAGAGTGTTTATCTCTTGAATTACTTGATGATTTCATAAGAGTATCTTAATTTGTTTCAATGCTCCTATTTATTATTATGTATTTTTGGGATTAATATTTATGATATAAACTAACAAATTTTATTTAGTGTTTTATAATTAGGTTTATTGTGGATGATTTATCTTAAAATCATTCACAATTTTACTCTGAATGGTTAGTGATTATGCTTAATGTTCGGGGAATGTTATTTATGTTTCATATTTTAGTTTGAATATGAATGCATATATTGTTTATGTTTATCCCATATCATATGATAAATTAATTGGTCATATTATTGGATATGTGGGGCCCAATATAGCCCCTCGATGCATTGGTAGGTCTAATGAGAACAATAGATACAGACATGGTCGAGACCTTACCCATTTTGAGATATGGTTTTGGACGAGGCCTTAATTATTTTTAGAAATCATAGTAGAGGACATGAAGATATGTTTCATAATGTCCATAATATCAATTATAATCTTTATGAAGCTATAAATTTAATGTTCATTAGGTTTCATGACTAGAAGAATACCACATATTATGTTTTCATGTGAAAATATTTATTCATCTCATATTGATGTAATATTATGTTCATGATTATTTTTAAAGTATTGTGATATAAATTATTCACCATGACTAATGTTTATGTTGTCATCTTCTTTATTGAATACCAATACTGAGAATTTGAACTCTCCCATTTCATATGTTTCATTTCCCTGAACACGAAGTGTTATATAATGATTGACTTGGAGGGATAATCTTTCAGTGGTGGTTGATCCTTGTGTAAACATTATGTTGTTTTTCTTTTAAGGTTGTAATTTGGAACATATTTGTTTATCTAGATTCTAAAACCTAATAAAATACATGGCCTTCTGGATTCATATTCCTTATTTATAATCTAATTTAATGAAATAAGGCACAGGCTCTGGTCAAATGTGTTCAGGTCCTCACAGTCATATAATAATATTCCTTTTGTCCGTTTATGATCAATTTTTCATTTCATAAATACTATAAATTTTTTTATCTAAAATACAGAGATATTTTAGTATACCCTTCTTAATAAATTAGATCCTCATTATTTAATCATTTTCATAACAACTAGTGGTTTTACGTTTCCATGTAACTTTATTGAATTATGAAATTATAAGAAGGGATAGTAAAATGCATACAAGATAAGAGAGAAATAAAAGAATGAAGGTCTTCTGAAAAAACACATTACTAAGCTTCAATATTTGGAATAATTATTGGGATGTAAAAACATGGATATGAAAGAAATATAGAACATCCAAGGACCAAAAGAGAGTTAAAGGCAATATGTTCTTGATAAAGTTAACGATCGAAATGTTTTAATTCTATGAATTGATAAAATGACATTTATTTCCCTTTATGAAATGTAAATTGATATGATTTTTTTACCAAGATCATTTTCCTATATATGGGTAAATAAATTAATTACTTATATAATAACATGAGAAAATATGTATAATTGAAATCAATATATTGTGTTTTAAAAAATATACACCAAATTATTATAATTTTATCCAATAAATAATGGTTTAAGATGAATTTTTCATGCTTGATCATTAAAATAAAATTATAAAGGATAAAAATAATTCAGAAATCAATAAAAATGGAATCCACATGACATTATGGATAAAATATTGGCACATGGTAAATATGATTCCCAAAAATAATAAACAATTATATGAGGAAAACTGCTTTATTCTCCAATATTCAACATTAAAACCTAGAGATCATCATTGTAATATTCAATAAATGATTTTAAATTATATTCCAAAAGATGATACAAACATTTACATAATCCAAAAAATAATAATTTTTTGATCACATCATCTTCATTGTATATTTTAGAATTTATCAATCAAAATTTTCACCACGTAAACATAAAATCTCTATAATATGATAAATATATACTAAAAATAACCTAGACATCCATAAGTCCCTAAAAATTTATATATTCTTCAAAAATATAATTTCACTATTATACCTCAAATATTATACGATAATATTCGTGTTTTAATAATTATATAGGGTTCCCAAGATTGTGAGTATCTTTCAAAATAACATTAATAACTTAACAAGAATTCAATTTCAGAAACCATGTTAATTTATAAGATAAAACATGTTTTCCAAAAAATAAAATAGTTTTTGTATTATAGATTTTATAAATAATGAAAAATAATTATACTGACTAATATATCATATAAGTTAGTTCTAGTAAATGTACTCTTGCTTCCCATTTTTTGTCGGTTCAAGCATCATGGCCTTATTAGAAGTGGTGGGTTTTCAGTTGACCATCAATTTTCATTTTTTTAAAAATATTAATATAATCATTTTAACAATCCCCAAAATTTAATAATGACCCATAAAATATATTAACATATATAATCATAACGAGATTTTTTCACATTAAAGCATATAAAATAGCTTTAATTTTTCATGACACAAGTGTAATGACACACACATACATAAATATTAGATATCATATAAAAATTAAAACAAAAAACATATTTCGCCGAAATATTCTAAATTAATTCTTGATCAAATAGATCTACTTTTTAAACATATGGTATATATATATGAATCCTAAAATTACAATAGATTCCTTAAAATATCATCACATAAAATAAAAAAAAAAATTATTATTATAATCACATTTTTATCCTCCAAAAATTTGTACCAATGATGATATGAATAAATTTTTAGATAATTCTCATGAAGGACTAGAGATTGAGGTTGTTTCATTCTAGAAGACTAATTTTCCTGGTTACATGACTTTTTACAAAGTAGTTCTTTTCATTTAGATTTTGTTGAATGGATGATGGTCTGAAAATCTTCACGGGTCTCTCTATTGAAGGATGTTACTGGTATTTAACATTGAAAAATTTGACGATAATTAATGGTGAATATTCAATATATAAAATAGAGGATATTTTCCATGGTCTAATGAGGGTTATGGATTTCTCTAGTTATGTAACATCCCAGGTAAATAAAGAATAATACATTTTCATACTTATTAATATTTATGAATTTAAAATTAATTTTACTTTAAATGGGTTTCTATGTTCGATAGCGTACCCGATAAGCAAAAAAGAGTTTCTTTGAAATCTTACGTTGCACACTAGTAATAAAATAATATTACTTTAAATGGTAGATAACACGTAGCCGTTTAATTGGAGGGAGTGAATAGAAATAACTAAAAGAAGACTATATATGTTTGTTAAATGTATTTACATTTATCTAATAAAGGATAAAGGGCTTAAAATACGAAAAGAATTCAATTTTAGGCAAAGATACACTAATATTCACTAAAAGGTCAAACTATCGCCTTTGGATGGTGAACCATCTTTAAATATAGTCTTGGTCACTCTTATACGTTTTATTGGACCAAATAAAATTCTTCTTTAGAATCGGGACATCAAAATTTACTTTGTGTAAATTTTTGGTATTTTTCCGATAAAGTTCATTTTTTACTGAATAATGAAAATGTTTTATTTAAATTAAAAACTAGTTTTTAATCTAATTTATTTATATGATTAGATTATCTTTTGAATTTGTTATAAAGTGGAATTAGAATATATTTTTACTCTTTAACCCAATAGTGGTCGTTGGAATTATTTTCACTTTGAAATTGGACTAAAACTAGTGTCAATATTTTGTATATATTGTTTCATAAAAACACTATATTTATTCTGACAATGGGATTAATTATTAAATTAATTAATGTAACTTATATGTTTTTAATTTTGTAAAATAGGCATCATTTTTGAATTTGGAATATCAAATATATCATAGGGTGATTTTTTGGTATTTTTCTAAAAAACAACAATTTTTTATGAATAGTGAAACCACTAAGTGGTACTTAAAAAACTTATTTTTTGATTAAATGAAATTTTTCCGCCTCTGTGTTTTGAATTTCAAAAATCCTACATACATGGTTTTCATTAGGAAGTAAAATTGTGTTCAATGGGATTAAAATAATTTTTTTTAGAATAGTAACTTTTACATTTTTAATCGCGATTAGAGGTAATTAGTGTAATTTAAGGTAAAAGTAATGTTTTAATAATATAAAATGACCTTGACACATGTCTTACACCTATTGGATTTTTCATGGCCGACCACGAATATCCATGGGACAACTTGAGGACCCCATGTATCAACTTTGGTAGGAAAATGACATCAATAAGTATTTATTTAATGTTAAAATGAAAATGTCACAAACATGTGTTCTTTTACTAAAACAATTTTTACATGGGTTTATACAAGTCATATTTTTTACTATAAATATTTGTTAGAAATATAAAACGATTTCCTACATCATGATAGTTTTTTTATAATTTTTAGACATTAGATAAATTAAATTATTTATGAGACCATGGTGATGCAGTGATTACCTCATTATTTAACGATTTTACTAAAATGAAAAGATAATGTAAAATATAAGAACTAAACTTGTCAAAAACCTATTGGATGGGTGTATTTCAAACTATTATCACCTTATACTCGAAATATATAATTTTGGGACCTTCTAAATCCTAAAATAATTTTATAATAAAGTATCCTTTTATAACTTTCCAAGAGTTCCCCTCCTCTCCTCTTATAAAAGGCCTCCACCTCTACAACCTTACCCACACATATCAAGCCTTTGTATCGGACAAACCCTACCCATTTTCTCTCTCCACATCCCTATATTACTCCTAGAAGCCTCACTTTGGGCAGAAGTCTTTCCAAGGAATCCTTTGCGCTCAAATCAAAAAGAGTTACCCGATTTAAAGGTAGTGTCTTAACTTGTGTTCTTATGTTTTATTTTGCTTCTCCAACCCCCTAAACTATTTTTATTCCTTTCTCTCGTAACAACACCAGTAGCTAAAATATACTAGGATGTTGATATTATATGTATTAGAGCTACACTTACACACACCTTCATCTAATGGTTAAAGAGCATACTGTTTCCGTGGATGGTGAATTTCTGCAGCATGAAACGATGATTGTTCAATATTTTTCTAACACCTTCAAAGGTGCCCATTAAGATGACACTGTATTTATATATTATATATAATATTTTAATGTTTTCCTTGAGCTTCTGCATTTTTAATTTATGGCATACCTTTATGTCTTCCATTATGGGTATACGCGATATCTTCATTTTCTGAAATGCGGACTACCGCCCCCTCAAGGTGATTTGATTCATTAATGCCATATGTGGGACGTATAAATGATGGAGTTAATGATATTATATATAAAATTATACTGGAATTATAATATACCTTTATATAATTATGATTACATTCCATAAAATACAAAATAGAAATGAATGTAGCATTCATGCGTACGTACGGCTTACCGTCTCCATGAACGGTGCATTTAATTTCTTACATCTAAATGTTATGTAATATTATAAATGTTTGTATATACTGGATCTATATGATATATATGATATCTACATCATGATTATAACTCTGGATATAACGGATACATGAAAAAATGTAATTATAAAGAGCTTATTGTTTACTCAAGTACCAAGGATCGTTAAAACGACCGTTATTAACTTATATAATTACACAGTGTTGATGACATGGTAATAAGTGATATAAAAGGAATAATGAACTTGAAAAAGGTTCTTAAGCAAGTATAAATCAACTCAAGTTTATTATTCAGGGCATTAAAGAACGATCGAGTCAAGTCGGACCCGAGGTAAGGGACATCATCTCAATCTCCATTCATTGAGGCATATTTTGTTTTATACAAAACTTTCTTTTATACGGTGTATAAACCCCTTTTACTTTTATGTTTATTCCAAAAGGAATCTTTTTATATGAAGCATTTACTAAATGACAAAAGGGAATGTTTTTTTGTCATACGTATGCGGGGAAAATGACTTCTCCGCCGTCGTGACCATTATTTGAGATTCGGCTTCCTCTACAAGCCATAACTTTTTTTGAATGAATAATAAATAAAATGTTTTAATTTTATTTTATTTTTGTATGGAAAATGGTTTTCATAATGTTTTTATATCAATGTGTTGTATTTATATATTGTGATTGAAAAGTGGAAATGTTATGCTTTCTTTATGCATGTTTAATGTGATACGATTATGTTATGGTTCTTGGGAATTGTTATGAAGACGGGTGGTTCTGTGATAAACTATGGGTGGGTGAGCATGTTAGAGCTCTCCAATGCATTGGGTAATTCAAAAGAGTTAAACGTTAAGGTTTTTCTGAAGAGATTTAGTTAATATACTATGTGGGTATTCCAAACGTAACCAAGACGGTTACTCCCTATGTAAAAATGTTATGAATGCCTCAAGTTACCTTTATGTCTTATGATTTCTATGATTTATTCATGATTTGATGAGGTATGTTAAAGTTATTATGTTTTATGAGTAAAGTATGATTTCATTGATTCTTTTGTATACATGTACTCATGTTTCCTTTCCATATTTGTATATCCCTTACTGAGCTTTTTATGCACATCCCAAGTTTTTGATATGTTTTTCACACGTCAAGGGAAAGGTACATGATGTGATGATTGGGTCAAGTAAGTGTCAATAAATAATCCATGTTTTCTTTTAAATATGTTTCCGTTGATGGGAAAATGAGTATTATCTTTTATGTAACCACTTTTTTTAAATGTGAAATGTAATGCTTGATTTATGATCTAATTCTCTAAAACTCTAAACATGAAATGATCCTCATCTTTTATTATTGAAATATCTCAAGAATAAATAATGTTTAAGGTCAGGGCCTTATAGTTGGTATCAGAGGTCATTTTAGACAAATTTAGGAGTTAGAAAATTGTTAAATTATAAATTAATTTATGGTACGATTGAAATGATATAGCATTTGAAGATTACCATATTGATTCTCCTAAGATATTTCTGTCTTAAGAATGGTTTTTAATAGAGGAAACAAAAAAAATTTCTAGGAAGGAATACAGAGGGAAATTACCTCTCAAATCAGTATCCTGAGACAGTCAGAATCTGAACTATACAGATTGTTGCAGTGATGGCTCAGTTGACTCAAGTGAAAAATGTTGGTTGTTTTGATTGATGATATTTTGGTGTTTTCTAAAAGTAAAGAGGAGAATTAAATTTATTTAAGGGTTATTTTGCGTACCTTAAGATAAATGAAACTGTATGGAAAATTCGGCAAGTGTGATTTTTTGTTACAAAAAATTTCTTTCCTTGGCCACATTGTTTCAAAAAAATGGCATACCTGTTGATCCTACTAAAAAAAAGTTTTTGAAGAATGTCCAAAACCCAAAAATGTAACCGAGATCCATAGTTTTCTTATTTTTTTAGGTTACTACCAAAGGTTTGTTGAAAATATTTCACGGTTATCTAGTCCAATAAAAAAGCTAACTCGAAAGGGTGTTATGTTTATCTGGACAAAAGAATGTGATGATAGTTTTCAGGAGTTGAATAGAAGATTGGTGAATGCTCCAGTTTTGGCACTACCTTCCAGGAATGATGAGTTTGTTATATAAAGTGCTGCTTCGTTGAAGAGGATTTTTTGTTTCCTTATGCAAAATGATCAGGAAATTTCATATGCTTAACGTCAGTTGAAAACTCATGAGGTAAATTACCCTATACATGATTTGGAATTAGCTGTTGTTTTTTCACTTTAAAAATTTTCAGGCATCATTTGTATGGAGTAAAGTGTGAAATATATACTGATGACAAAATTTTAAAATATATATTCACACAGAAATAATTGAACATGATACAGAGGATATGGAAATAATTAATCAAGGATTATGATTATACAATTCATTACCATCTGGGAAAAAAAATAAAGTGGCTGATGCATTGAGTTGAAAAATTAATTCTTCATTAACAATGCTGTGTTTGGAACGTGATACTTTGGTTAAGGATTTGATGAAATTTTGCATAAAAGTTGTTGGTGTAGGATGTCCTTCTGTTTTGTTTCATGTATCAGTGAAATCTTTTCTATCAAACAGAATCAAGAAAGCACAGAAGCAGGATAGTGAGTTTAAGAAAAAGGTAGAGCTGGTTTAGAAGGGTAAGTTTCCTGAATTTAATATTGATAATGATTATTTTTTGATGTTTCGGTAGAGATTATGTGTGCCTGGTGATTCACAGTTGAATAATGAGTTGATATGTGAGGCACATAGTTCCTCGTTTTCAGTTCATCCTGGCAGTACTAAGATGTACAGAGATCTGGGGGAGTATTACTGGTGGGATGGAATGAAAAGAGATATAGCTGATTTTACTGTGAAGTGTTTGACTTTTCCGAAGGTTAAATCAAAGTGGCAGTTGCCGAAAGGGATGCTTCAGCCTTTACCAGTGCCAGAGTGGAAATGGGAAAATATATCCATGGACTTTGTTGTGGGATTACTTTAGACATCTCGAGGTAATAATGCAATCTGGGTTATTGTTGATCGCTTAACTAAATCTACTCATTTCCTTGCTATACGAGATATTTTTTCACTAGATCAACTTTCTCGTTTTCATCTTAAAGAGATAGTCACCTTACATGTTGTTAATCTCTCCATTGTATTTGATCGTTATCCCAGGATTACTACTAACTTTTGGAAAGGCCTTCAGAAGTCGTTGGGTACTGAATACAATTTTAGTACAGCTTTTCATCCTCAATTAGATGGGAAGTCAGAATGAACAATTCAGACTTTTGAGGATATGCTATGTGCCTGTTTGATGGATTATCAGGGGAGTTGTGGCCAACATCTTTTTTTGGTTGAATTTTCATATAATAACAGTTTTCATTCCAGTATACAGATGGAACCGTTTGAGTAATTATATGCGAAGCGGTGTCAAACTCCAGGTTTTTGGGATGATGTGGGTAAAAGGATACTTATGGGACCAGAATTGGTAGTAGAGATGGCAGAAAAAGTTCAGTTGATTTAGAAACACATTAGAACAGCTCAGAGCAGGCAGAAGAGTTATGCGAATAACCGGTGGAAGGATCTATCTTTCGAGGTAGGTGATCAAGTTTTTCTCAATGTTTCACTATGGAAAACTATGATGCGATTTGGTAAGAAAGGAAAGATGATTCCAAGGTTCATTGGACCATATGAAATTCTAGGAAAAGTTGGATCAGTAGCTTAACGAGTGGATTTACCTCTGAGTATATCTTAGGTACACAATTTTTTTCATGTTTCGATGTTGAGAAAGTATATTCCAGATCCATGTCATGTTTGGAGCCCAGAGGTAGTTCAGTTGGAACAGAATCTCTCTTATGAAGAACAACTAGTCCAGATTCTTGACCAATGAGAGCAAGTGTTCCGGAATAAATAAATTCATCAGGTAAAGGTTTTTTTGGAAAACCATATAGTTGAAGAGGCAACGTGGGAATCTAAAAATGCTACGAGGGATAAATACCCCCACTTATTTTCATAAGTGAATAAAATTGCGAGGACTCAATTCCCAAAAGGGGGGAAGGATGTAACATCCCATGTAAATAAAGAATAATACATTTTCATATTTATTAATATTTCCGAATTAAATCGTAATTTTACTTTAAATGGATTGCAATGTTCGATAGCATACCCGATACGCAACAAAGAGTTTCTTTGAAATCTTACGTTGCACACTAGTAATAAAATAATATTATTTTAAATGGTAGTTAACACGTAGTCGTTGTATTGGTGAGAATGAATAGAAATAACTAAAATATAATTATATATGTTTGTTAAATGTTTTTACATTTATCCAATAAAGGATAAAGGCTTAAAATATGAAAAAATTCAATTTTAGGCATAGATACTCTAATATTCACTAAAAGGTCGAACTATCACCTTTTGATGGCGTACCCTATTTAAATATAGTTTTGGTCACTCTTATATATTCTATTGAACCAAATAAAATTCATCTTTATAATCGGGACATCAAAATTTACTTTGGGTAAATTTTTGGTATTTTTCCGACAAAGTTCATTTTTTAATGAATAGTGAAACATGTTGTATTTTAATTCAAAACCCCTTTTTAATCTAATTTATTTATAGGAATAGATTATATTTTTAATTGGATTTAAATTTAAATTAGAATATATTTTTACCATTTAATCCAATAGTGGTCGTTGGAATTAATTTCACTTTGAAATTGGACATAAACTACTGTCAATCATTCGATATATATTATTTCATAAAAACATGCTATTTGTTCTGACATCGGGAATTAATTATTAAATTAATTAATTTAACATATATGTTTTGAATTTTGTAAAATATACATAATTTTTGAATTCGGAATATCAAATATATATTAGGGTTACGTTTTGGTATTTTTTTTCTGAAAAACATCAATTTTTGATGAACAGTGAAACCACTAAGTGGTACTTAAAAAACTAATTTTTCGTTTAAATGAAATTTTACCACCTCTGTGTTTTGAATTTCAAAAATCTGAAATACATTTTTGTCATTATGAAGTAAAATGTGGTTCAATGGGATTAAAATAATTTTTTGTTGAATAGTTACTTTTAAATTTTTAATCGCGATTAGAAGTAATTAGTATAATTTAAGGTAAAAATAATGTTTTAATAATATGAAATGACCTTGACACATGTTCTACCCTTATTGTATGTGTCATGGCCGACCAAGAAAATCCATGGGTCAACTTGGGGACCCCATGGAGCCACTTTGGTAGGAAAATGACATTTATTACTTTTTATTTAATGTTAAAATGAAAATGTCACAAACATGTGTTGTTTTACTAAAACAATTTTTACATGGGGTTATACAAGTCATATTTTTTACTATAAATATTCATTAGAAAGTTAAAACGATTTCCAACATCATGATATTTGTTTTATAATTTTTATACATTAAATAAATTAAATTATTTATGACACCATGATGATGTAGCGATTACCTCATTATTTAACGATTTAAATAAAATGAAAAGATAATGTAAAATCTAATACCTACACATGCCATAAACCTATTGGATGGGTTGATTTAGAACTCTTATCACCTTATCCTAAAAATATTTAATTTTGGGACCTTTAAAATCCTAATAGAATTTTATAAAAAAGTATCCTTTTATAACATTCCAAGAGTGCCCCTCCTCTCCTCTTATAAAAGGCCCCCACCTCTACCACCTTACCTACACCACTCAAGCCTTTGTCTCGGCAAACCCCTTCCCATTGTTTCTCTCCACATCCCTATCTTACTTCTAGAAGCCTCACTTTGGGAATAAGTCTTTCCAAGGAAGCCTTTGAGCTCAAATCAAAAAGAGTTTCCCGATTTAAAGGTAGTGTCTTCACTTGTGTTCTTATGTTTTATTTAGCTTCTCCAACCCCCTAAAATCTTTTTATTTGTTTATTCTGTAACAAAACTAGTATCTTCAATACACTAGGATGTTTTTATGAGTTGTATTATGGCTAAAATTACACACACCTTCATCTAATGGTTAAAGAGCATACTGTTTCCGTGGATGGTGAATTTATGCCTCACGAAACGATGATTGTTTAATATTATTCTAACACCTTCAAAGGTGGCCATTAATGTGACACTATATTTATATATGATATATAATATGTTTATGTTTTACTTAAGCTTATGTATTTTTCAGTTATGGAATTCCTTTATGGATTCCATTATGGGTATACGTGATATCTTCATTTTATGAAGTGCGGACTACCGCCCCCTCAAAGTGATTTGATTCGTTAATGACATATGTGGGATGTATAAAGGATGGAGTTAATGATATTATATATGAAATTATACTGGAATTATAGTATACCTTTATATCATTATGATTCCATTCCATAAAATACGAAATAGAAATGAATGTAGCGTTCATGCGTACGTACGGCTTACCGTCTCCATGAACGGTGCGTTTCATTTCTTACCTCCAAAATGTTATGCAATATTATAAATGCATGTATATACTGGATATATATGATATATATGATATATAAATCATGATTATACCTCTGGATATAATGGATACATGATCAACTATAATTATAAAGAGTTTATTTTTGACTCATGTACCAATGATCATTAAAACACCCGTTATTAACTTAAATAATTACATAGTGTTCATGACATAGTAATAAGTGATATTAAAAGAATAATGAACTTGAAAAAGGTTTTTAAGAAATTAAAAATTAACTCAAGTTTATTATTCAGTACATTAGAGAATGATCGAGTCAAGTCGGACCCGAGGTAAGGGACATCGTCTCAATCTCCTTTCATTGAGGCTTATTTTGTTTTATACACAACTTTGTTTTATACGGTGTATAAACACATTTTAATTTTATGTTAATTACAAAAGGAATATTTTTATACTAATCATTTAATAAATCACAAAAGGGAATGTTTTTTTTGTCTTACGTATGCGGCGACAATGACTTTTCGCCGTCATGACCATTATTTGTGTTTCGGCTTCCTCTACAAGACATAACTTTTTTTGAATGAAAAATAAATACCATGTTTTACTTTTCTTTTAGTTTTGTATTGAAAATGGTTTTCATAAAGTTTTTATATCAATGTGTTGTATTGATATCTTGTGATTGAAAAGTGGAAATGTTATGTTTCCTTTATGCATGTTTTCTGTGATACGATTATGTTATGGTTCTTGGGAATTGTTATGAAGACGAGTGATTCTATGATAAACTAAGGATGGGTGAGCCCGTTATAGCTCTCCAATGAATTGGGTAATGCGAATGAGTTAAACTTTAGGGTTTCTCCGAAGAGATTTAGGGAATATAATGTGATGGGTATTCCAAACGTAACCAAGAGGGTTACTCCCTACGTAAGAATGTTATGAATGCCTCAAGTTACCTTTATGTCTTATGATTTCTATTATTTATTAATGATTTAATTAGTTATTTTAATGTGATTATGTTTTATGAGTAAAGTATGATTTCATTGAGTCTTATATATACATGTACTCATGTTTCCTTTCTATATTTTTATATCCCTTACTGAGCTTTTTATGCTCATCCCAAGTTTTTGAAATGATTTCACAGGTCAACGGAAAGGTACATGATGTGATGATAGGGTCAAGGAAGTTATAATAAATAATCCATGTTTTATTTTAAATACGTTTCTGTTGATGGGAAAAAGTTGTATTAGCTTTTATGTAACCACTTTTTAAAATGTGGAATGTAATGCATGATTTATGATCTAATTATCTAAAACACTAAAGATGAAAAGATCCTCTACATGTATTCTTGAAATATCTCATGATTAAGTAAGGTTTAAGGCCGGGGCCTTATAAGTTATGTTGGCCAATATTTGTGGCCTCATTGATGAAGATACTGCCCAGAGTTCACGTTTCAATGATTCTTAAATGGCCAATGGAATTTTTCCAAAGAAATTGGAGATGAAGATGGATCCCAAGAGTTAGGATGCATGACTCATGTTGGATCACATTTTAGGATATTTCATTATGGTGGTTACGTGTTAGTTTTATCGTTATGTGGATATGATTGTATTTAATATTTTTATTCTAGGGTTTTACATTATAATTGTATTGATATTTGAATTTTGAAATCCACGGTTTCTATAATTGAATTTTAGAATATTTTTTTACGACTAAATCTTAATGTGAATATTGAAAATTTAAAAAAATGAATTTATATAATGATACAAATTATAGCATACTACAACCCAAATTCTATGAGCTGGTGTAGAGAACAAAAATATTATATTTCAAGTGTTGATACTAATATATGTTCCCAATTATTCCCATATAAAACATACAAAATCAAAATTAAATATTGGATCAATTACATACAAAATTATCAATATTGTATAAGTGTTTTAGAGAATTATGAAAAAATAATAATTGTTTGGGTTCATTAAAAAGAGGTTTATAAATATCATCATCATCTCCCACTATACTCAAAATTTCATATTACATGTTATGTTTTAATAATCTCCCATAAAATTAAACCAAAATTAATCATTAACATATCATTTAACTAATACTTTTTAAAACCTATGATGAAGAGATTTATGAAAGGGTGAACTTGAACACTTAGTAATATTATACATGGGAGATATCAATCGATAATCATATGAAGGAAAACAATAATCATAAGGGTTTCTAATCATGACCATAACATAAAATGTTCATGCACAATCTAAAAAAATATCATAAAACTGAACGAAGACATTAATTTATATCATTTCAGAATAGATGAATAATAATAATAAGATACCATAATAACTCAATACTAACCCACAAGTCTGGATTATAAATATATGTAGCACAAACTTTAAAAATTAAACCATTTGAAAAGTCAATGGAATCCAAAATGACAATAGAATATAGAATAATCTCACATTTCTATCACAACATGACTTCAGATAGGCCTCAAGCCACAAAAACCCCATGTCTGCATCTGTAGGATAGGGGTTTCGTCAAGTGTCAATGGAAAAAAAACTCAAGGAGGTTGTGTCCTATGTACCTACATAGACACATGAATCCAACTCCTTGAAAAGGTTTATAGGAAATACAGAAACTTTTAAAACTGTTCTAAATTAATGTCAACGTCCATAAACCACTAGATGGTACAAGAGTACGGTAGTGAATAGTGAAATGTAAATTGGAAAACACACAACAAAAGAAAAATGCAGTCCCAAACTGATAAAAACAATAAAAGATTATCCTCTTAGAGTATCCATATCATGTATCCCTACAATGACCACCAAACGCTCTGTATGCAGCTTGTATCTCTGTGCTCCACTGTAGTCAAAGTCACCCTATCCGTCATCTCCAAAATAGATGACCTTTGTTGAGAATATACCAAATAGGGATGAGTATATAAATACCTAGTAGAACACCCTAAAAAGGTGAAGGTGGAGACATAAGAGATATAACTGAAGAGGAGTTGTAAATGGAACGTTGTATAGTATTAGTGGAAAGAAAGTGTGCGGCTCAAGCCCAATAGTGTGTTGTAGTGCACTCATTAGAACATAAGGAGATAGAGACTGTGACAATATGGACTCCTCATCCATTCTATGCAATATATATCTAGAGACTATACTCATCCAACGATATAAATATAGACAAATAAAATCATGGAATACTCTACACATCTTCACTTCCCCTAGAAGGAGAGTTACCAAGACCCAAGGAGATGGTTTGGTATCAATATATATATATATTCAATGTCAAGGAATCCCAAATGAGAGACTATGGGGATCTCCATCTCACATATCCTTCCAAGAAGATGAGTAGACAATTTTTCCAGGGTAAAACCATCTATAATTCCCAACACCTCATGTTTCATCCCTGGAGATTGAAGTCAAAAGGAATAAAATCGACACACATCGATAATATCCTCTTTGGATATCACTGAATCCCCTTCACAGATTTATGCTGCATCCCAAGGTTGTGTATCGGTGGAGAAACCCCCCCTCTTTCTCATAAGTCCTTAGGTATGTTGATCCACACCTCACCAATGTGACACACATTTAAGGGACTTCTCAGAGTCATCGGGGACTGCACTGACCTGCCCAGCTAGAGGATATACCTGGTATCATTGAGGACTACACTACCCAACACAACAAGATGTTCCGATAAGTATCACCAGGGACTAAAATACTCAACCGACTAGGATTGTCATCTTGGAATCTCTCTTTAGGGATTACACCACCCAACACAGGTGGATGGTCATTCCATTATAGTCTTCAGGGACTACACTACCCAACCTAGTTGGATGGTCATCCTAGTATCGTCTTCAGGGACTATATTATCAAGCCTAGCTAGATGGTCAACATAGAATGATCTGGGTAGCCTATCTGATATTTTCCATCAGCGGGTGTCTTCTCTACATGTTCTGACCCTACCATTCACATCATATCTTAAAATCCACTTCTAAGGGAACCATCAAGTTCTACATGAATAAAAATCAATATAGGCATATTGTGGGATGAAATATGAGTTCAAACATAGGAGAGACCAGGGATTTTTGATTACTCAAAAGATCCCAAACAGTACATGGGGTGTGAGGGGGCCCAAATGGCATGTGGCCCATCTTCGCTTCTATGACATGTCTCTAGTCAGAAATGGTTCTAATTCTATGTGTTATTTTATTCCATGTACATGGAAAAGATGTCATGTCCCGCCTATTTTGTGAATGGGCCATGTCTGATGGTTGTTTTTGTGTACTCGGAATCCATTTCCTTGTACTTCAGTACACAATGAGTCAGTTTACACTTAATGATACATGTGTTTCCAAGACATGTCTATGTTCTAAGTCCATGGAGTTCTCCTAGAATTGTGATTTTTCACATGTCTCATATCAAATGGGGAGGTGGAAGATGGCGTTTCAAAAGAGTACAAATCATTCAATCATTAAATATTTAGAAACTACTGTACCGCAAAAGAGGGATGCTACACACCCTATGTTGTTCGTTTAACATAGATTGAAGTCTGAATTTTTTTTCCAAAAACTCCAATTTCATCTAAAATCATCACTTGGGATCCAAATCATCTTCAACTGCAGTCTATTTCACTATAATATACTCTAAAAACTTCAAATATACCTGAATAATGTGATACATATTCGTCACTAGTTAAATATCAACCTCTTTCCAAAATGAGGGTTTGGAAATGTCTTCTGATCCCTATCGCTTCTTTATACCTGATCATATTTTCGTGAATACTTTGTATTTTTCACCCACACATCATTCCATTTCAAGATCTATTCCTTTCTCACAAATTTATTTTCATTCCATGATTATGTCTCATTTCGGGGACCTCGAATCAGTTCAGGTCAACATAAAATTGTTGAATGTGGATCCACCAGGATTTCACAGTGATAATTGAAAAAAAATGTGAAGATAGGCCCCCAAAACCAAGGATTAATTCATCACCAACCATGTTTGAATGGATAGTGATCGATATTGTGGGAACTAGAGTTAGAACATGTGATAAAAAAATATTAAATATAGTTCAAAGGATACTGCAGAGCTTGAAATCAAAGGAACATGTTGAAGAATTTATATTTAAATTGCTCAAAAATTTAAACTAATCCATTAACATGGCAAAGACGATACCTATCTAGATTGGATCGATTTCTATTGATGAAGAACTTGTTATCCTATAAAGGAGGATAGACTGTTGCATTTGTCACTTCTCTATTCATCTTGATCCATGTAGTTTTTGTTTATTCTTCAGTGTTCATCATTCGCCAATGGGAAGGAGAAGAAGAGAGGGAGGCATCATTGAAAAAAAATATTTATGTGGATAAAACCTCAAAACCATGAATATATAACCATTTATTATGTTACTGTATTTTTGTAATTAATTGAATAAATTAATTAATTTAATCACACAAATGAACTGCAAGTGGGAGAGGGGTCTAAATATCCTACACCGAATCAATTTAAATCATTCAGAGGGTTAACACCATGTTTTAGACCCAACGGTGGCCTTGGATTTCTGATCTGATCATATGTCTAATAGATATCCCATTTTCTTTAATTAATTTTTCTTGTGTAATATAAAATGTATTTAATATTATTAGAAGATAAATTTTAAGAAAACATAGCCTCTGAATCACATGTCATCTCAACTCCATGCTCTGGAATAATATTTAGAAATATATCAATGTCTTATTAGGAAAACACCAGGTCTCTATATAATTAATACTTCAATATTTTAATCCATAAAAAGTAAAACTAAACAAAAACCATGGGATACTAACCCCGCATCTCGCTCTCCCACTTCCGTGAACTATCCTGCACATTTTCATGCTACAATAATAAGTGAACCAAATAGATATCTAGTCCTTGATGGGCCAACTCATGTTGGTGCTAAATTGAAACCGAGTGCTCTACAAAGGTGAAGCAATCCTTGACTTCTATCTTTCCTATGTTAATAATCTGCATAGGGCCAGGCGCGTATCTCTTCAACTATGATATGTGTAAGACATTATGCACCCGCTCCAACTATGGGTGTAATGTTAGGTGGTAATAAATACTATTGATACTCTATATTATCTCGAATAGCCTGTGGAACCTTATATATAACCAGCTTCCCCTTCCAACCCTATGCATCCCAAATCATAGTGATACTCTCATGAAGACATGGTCTCCTTACTCAAAATCCATGTACCAACAACTACTATCTTTGTAGGATTTATGTATGCTCTTGGTTGTCACCATCAATTGATGGGTGGCCTGCACCTTCTCTATCATTTTCTATGCCAAATCTAGGACAACAATTGATGAATATTCATTCTCCATCTGGAATAAGTTTGACCTATATGGTATCCCATGTATGTCATCAAAAATTATCATGCCTACGGTCGATTGTTAGCTATTATTTTATGAAAACTCCACTAATGGAAGCTGATCCTACGATCACCTTCCAAAATCCAAGA
The DNA here is from genome assembly GCA_963277665.1 of Viscum album. Lineage (NCBI taxonomy): Eukaryota > Viridiplantae > Streptophyta > Magnoliopsida > Santalales > Viscaceae > Viscum > Viscum album. The sequence goes on along the minus strand of OY728121.1, from coordinate 1,762,617,456 downwards.
CACAAGCTCTATGAATATCCTCTATTACCTGGATAGTGTGACCATTTTTCCAATAATTCTTGGGATGAATGTATGTAATCATCAACAACTAGGTCCCTAATTTCTCATGTAGTCCTCTCCATAATCCCAAGGTATATTGGGCGACATGAACAGAGACAATCACTGAGCGTACCTTGTGAAGGCGGATGATGTCTTGCATGTACGAAATCCATATAATCTCCATCAAAATATACTCCCTGATATAATGGAAGTGTGAATACTTGTAGAATCATTCCACTATAGCCCAGATGGCTTTGTGGATCTTCCCTAACCATGGGATTCCTATGATAAAGTCTATGGATAAATTTTCCCATTTCTTGTCTAGGATATCAGGTGGGTACAACAAACTAGTTAGAGTCGAGTGCTCATCCTTCACCTGCTGATATATATTGCATTATTAGACAAACTCATCTACAATCCTTCTTATGATAGTCCACAAAATCTTCCACTAAATATCCCTTTACATATTCCCCACACTAGGATTTATATCTTACCGAGATGTGTGGAACTCCCACCCCAATTCCTCCCGCATCACCACTGGAACCAATGTTATCCCCCATAACATGATATCAATGTTCCCTATTCATATTATATATATGGTTAATATATTTTAGATAAATGATCACACATTACCTACCACTCAATTTATTCAATTTGATACTCTTTCACTCTCTTCAGGGGCATAAGAGTCAACACCCCCACTGTATGAAAATAGTACCCTCCTATTCAATTAGGTTTAGTTATAGGGTTTCTAACTACATTGATTCATCGTACACTAGGTGATCATGGGATGTCATACTAATGGAATCTTCTACCTTTTTATCCATTCCAGGAGTATATACTATCTCGAATTCAAATTTCTATAGGAACACCAACGAGCATCACTGCCAATGGTGTAGGTCTCTCTGAGTGATGACGTACCTGACACTCTGGTGGTCTGAGTAAACCATAATGAACTATACCAAAAGGTAGTGCCACCACATCATAAATGTGAAGATTAATTATATTATTTATAGTTCATTAGTCTCATTTTCCTACTAATGGTTTCTCAACTACTTCGACTAATATGTGATGAACTCCTCACGTTGCATCAGCAAGAAACCAGGCCCAACTTATGTGGTGTCTCAATATAACATTAACTCAAATCCTTCATATGGAACTCTCAAAACTAGGGCGCTCTTAGGCCTCTACCTCAACTCCTTGAATCATTTTTTGGAACTAATCAAAATAGGTAAATGACTATCCATACCACATCAAAGTTGTTAAAGGTGTTATGATTCAGGATTAGTCTTCCAAAAATCTTCAGTAGTACCGCACCAAGATAAGAAATATTTTCACCTCAAACACATTCTATGTTGGATCACTATAAGGAACTTCATCGACCATCACTAGATCCCTAGCTAACCCCTGCTCGAATATGAACTTCCCTAGAATGTGAGTCATTTATATCAAAAACTATAATCTCATGAACTTTTCATAAAACGTGTTCTCTAGAAGTAATTTAAGGAACTTACTCAAGTGCAATTCATTCACCTATGCTATTATAGAGTAAAAAAGTATGTCATCGATTAAGAAAATTAAAAAATGTTCCATTAATGGATGGAAGATATGGTTCATTAAATTCATGAAACCTGCTGTGGAATTTGTCAATCCAAGGGGAATCCCTAGGAACTCTTAGTGTCTATAGATACAATGAAAGGAAAACTTCTGAATATCAACCACATCAACCAGAATTTGGTGTAGATGTTACTCGGAATGATGTTAGATAACCATATTATACACTTATACATTTCAAAGTGGACTTCAATCCTTGTGAAGGGGTACCTTTTCTTTGTAATGGAAAAATTTAGGCACTGATAATCCACAAAATGCTATATGATTTCATCTGCCATTTTCACAAACAAAATTTGATCCAGCCAAAGGGATACATGGGTTTTGAGGGAACCCTTATCATGAAGGTCCTCTAACTACAACCTCAGATGATGGAGCTCAGTGGATGACATCGAATATCTTACAAAAGATATCAGGGTAGTCATTGGCTACATGTAATTTCAAAAAACCAACTACCATATCAGAGGTAGTCCCCGAACGGTATTCATTAATGATGTCCACATAATAATCCACGATAGAAGGGATCTACCTACCCAAATTATATTCTTCACCAAGGGACATTCACTCTAGATGATGGGTAATGGGAAGAAACTTCTTGCCCACAGCACCAACTCGCCCAGATATGTGGTCTCTCTCACTGTGAAAAGGGAGCCTCGTCCCATCATCACATAGTCATATAACTAACCTATGGTGAAGGTAAATCTAGGTTCAAACCATAGAAATCCAATTCATTCCTAGGATGACACCTTAGGGTCACATTGTGATGATCAGTGGGTCCCACATGAACCTCTCTCCTCCAAGCGATAGCTCGTAATGCTGAAATATGATAGATATAAGTGAGTATTACCTATAAGTACCCCATTTCATACATGATGTTATGGAATCTCTAATGGGAGATTCCACTCCCACACAATGATTCAAGATATAAAAGAATGGCTAGCCTCAATGACTACTAATAATAACGCAAGATTATGTAAACATAGATCATACATTCAATCTTTTACTATGCCTCCAGATCATAGATTTCCATAGCCTACAGCTTCCCATGACCCCGACCGCTAGCTCCCTTAGCCTGATGTGGGCCACCTAGTTGTTGTGGTTGGAGAACCTCATACTTCCATCATCCACATGTAGCTCTTCCTACTCCTACACTGGATCTGCCTCCCTAGTGACCATCAGGTCCCCACCGGGGAGATACCTGACCAAAGTGTTTTCTTTTCCATGAAGATCCATCTATTTCCAACCTGGGAGGTTTAGTATGCTGGTTGAGACACTCTTGGGCCATGTGACCTCACCCTTAACATGTGTAGCTTTGGTACTCTATGGAATTACTGGGTGCTATGTGTTTCCCCTAAACTCGGTGAGCACACCCCAGAGTATGATCATGAATGGGTCTCCTATTATGAGACCTTCGAAGCCTTCCTACGACTAATGATGAACCAACAATGTCATGTCTACCACCAACTCCAGCTATCTGGCATCCCTCTTTCATGAATTTCTCCATCATGAGTGCCTACTCTAGCACCCTAGCATAGGTGGGGACACAAAGGGGAACTATTTTATCATTGATCTCTCTTTGGAGTCCCTAATTGAACATTCATACTCATATGTAAAAATAGATGCTCATGTCAAGAGAGTATCTCATAAATCTTGTGATCCTTGCAGCATATTGTGTCATTGTCATCCCTCCCCACTGATGGTCCAGAAGCTGCTAAATCTAGACAGAGCATAAGTAGGAGGGGTAGTACTCCTCGAAAAATAGCTACAAGATGTCATCCTATGAGAGTGTCACCTCAGTGTACATATAGGTACCTAAGATACACCATATCATAGATTCTTTGTGGAATTGGATTGCTTCCAAATCCAGATTATGATTTTTTGAGGTCTGAACTAGTCTGAACACACAGAAAACTATCTCTAGTAAATCCTCTATTTCCTGAGGGTAAGGCTCACCGTGGAACCTCAGTGGTCAATAACATCAAAACTCTTAGAGTTTTCTTAGAATATGAATGTACCTATCCTTTTAATTTTTTACTATCTTCTGCTCAATGAGTGGTGGTTCTGATACTAGTCCACCGTGAGTAAGGGGATCACAAGGTTGAAGCTAAACTGAAGCCTCATAACTCATAGGGCAATCATTGTGAATGAGATTAGGAATAATTGTTGGCATGATTCATAGAGGCATCATAAATATTTTCATGGAGTACCATAATTAGATGTGTATATATATATCAACAATGGAATGGGGTGGTGACTCAAGAAGCAAATTCAACTACTCAATTCTATATGATGCATGTACCACTATTCTCTTGAACAAATGTATGTGGGTTCCGAGTTGAAAAGAAGGTAATTATGGTCCTCATGAATGGATACATCAACCACCAATACCATCACTTGTCTCCTAGTCTTGAGCACTGGTCTTAGTAATCTTCTAAAATATCTTCCTAAATCCCAACCAATCCATTTTTAGGGGATGTATAAACGATGTCCCGATGAATGAACCAAATATGATACCATTCTATGACAAACATGACCCACGCTGGGGCTCGAGTCACTAATACCCCAGGCATACCTCCCTAGGAAAGGGCTTTTCATCACGCCAAAAATGCACAAAAGACTCCGGGAGGATGTTTCCCAATAACCTACAAACACAAACCAATCCAAATCAATGAAAAAGTATAGAGAAAAAGAAGAAAAAATAAATGATACTATAAAGGAGCATCAAAATAAATGAACCTATAAATGGAACAATGGTACAGTATTGAATACTGAATTGAAAAGGGGAATAACACTGGCCAAATTAGAATCCAGTCCCAACCAAATTCTAACAGGAAAAGTTTATTTGCTGCGAGCGCCCATATTGAGATGGTGAGGTGATGAACTGCTCGTCAAGTTTTCACTGCCTATTGTCTGAGAGTAGACCCTCAAAAGATGAGAAGATAAACACACAAATTACATGGAATACAAGCACATATTCACCGCCACTATAAGGAGAGTTACCAAAACCAACTGAGTGGGTACTACATTAGGATGGATATATATATATATTTATGCTCATTCAAATAAGCCCAACTGAAAGAGTAATGGATGTCTGTCTCACATCTTATCCCATGAAGATGAGTATCCAATAGTTCCAATGTAAAACCATCTACAATCCCATACACCTCATGTGTCTTCCCAAGACAGTCATGTAAAAGGGGACAATATCACGACACCTCGATACTATAATCATTGGATGGAACTAACTCACCCACATGGCTTAACGTCGCGTCACAAGGATGTGTTTACTTTGGGAAAGAACCAATATTTATCTTGAGCTCTTAGTTATTGAAATCCACTCCTTGCCTATGTGGCGCACAACTGAGGGACTTATATGAGTCAACAAGGACTACAATTCCCTACCTAGTTGGTGGATCATCCGAGTATAAATGTTAACTGTGCAACCTAGCCCAGCTGGAGAGTAATCCTAGTATCATTGGGGACTATGCTACCCATCCAAGGTGGATTTTCATCTCGAAATCTATCATTGGGGACTGCACTACCCAGTCCCCTAGATGATTATCCCAGTATAGTCACTGGGGACTACACAACCCATCCCTCATGGAGGATTATCCTAGTAATGTCGTCGTTGACTACACTACCCATCCCAGCGGGAGGGTCTACACAAAATCCTCATGTAAGCCTATCTATACACTTAGGTCCTTGGGTTTCTTTTCTACACATGAAAATGCAGATCATTGAAATCATATCTAATAATCCACTTATAAGGGAATCATGAAATTCTATGTGAAAACGCACTCTGGATAGACATCTTTCAGGCCATAATACAAGTTCAAACAAAAAAAGATATGAATAATTGAAGACTACTAAAAATATCCAAATAGTACATGGTGTGTGAGGGGGACCACCCAGCATGTGGCCCCTCATTGTTGCATGACCAGGTATTTGGTCGGACTAGGGTCCTACACCATGTGGTAGTGCATGCCATGTCAGTGGAATACACAACATTTTCTGCCTATCCGGGGGCCAGGCTGTGTCCTCTAGACATGTCTTGGTACTCAAACATCATGTCTGAGTACATTGGTACAATGTGTGTTAGTTCAATTGGGATGTTGTGCATGTGTCCAGGTCATGTTCGTGAGCTCAGTGCATAGTTTGCACCTAAACATTTTCTCTTTCACATGGCACATCTCACGCGAGAAGGTCATACCAGGTGTTCCAAAGGGACTATAATACATGTAATTCTTAACTCATCCAGAACCCTAATTCCACTTCTCAATGTGTCTACACACCATTTCTTCATCACTGAACAGGGAGTGTAGTCGGGTTTCTAGCCTGGAACTCATGTTTCTTCCTGAATCGTTATCTGTGTTTCCAAATCTCTTCAACTATGGTCATAGATGCCTAAATCTGATATGAAAACACTTGATCTCGCTGAAAAATGACAGATTTCATCACCGTTCATTGATAATAAACTCCATTCCAAAACCAGGTTTTTTCCAGAATATCTTGTTGGACTCCTCATGAACTAATCATTTGTTAATTATCAAAAATCCTATTAAACATGGTTAAATCCTATAAATTATATCAAATGGTGTATATTATTTTTTATGTATTCTCAAGCTTTGTGAAGAACCATTAATTTCTCAACATTCATTTTAATTACGTTATACTATCCTTGATTTACTTTTATAATAACATCTGTGATAAAAAACTAAGTCTAATTCATTCTATGATCATCATTGCTTAAGTCTGAATATAGTTAGTTTGAGAAACAATACATCATGAACAAGAAAGACACTGAGAAACAAGACACCGTGAAAAATCAAGAAATCGTGAAGCAAGACACAATGATGCAAGAAACCGTGAAGCAGAACACTATGAAGAAAGACACTGTGAACAAGCAAGACACTGTGAAAAAAGACACCGTGAAGAAAGAAACCATGAAGAAGACACCGTGAACAAAAAGACACTGTGAACAAGACACTGTGAATCAAGACACCATGAACAAAAAGTCACTGTGACCATAAGAAAACATGAACAAGAAAAATTAACCAATCCAGATAGAGTGTGAAGGAGACACAGTTTTTATGACATAACATGACATCGTTTCCTAATATGTATTTTTATGTTTTCTAATTTAATCTTCAATGGTCATATTTGATGATTTTAATGCATATACATAATTAATGATTATTTGTAGACATATCATCATACAATATGAGGTACGAGGTGCAGAAATTATGAAACCTGTCGGCCACAACATGTGAACTCCATGTTAAAAGAGGGGTGCTTCCCAGAGACAATAAGTGGAATGAAAATAAGATAAGGCATACATGAGAATAGTGTGTGGCACGATACTAAGAAGAATCAATACAATAAAAAAGATACATATAAGAAAGCATCACCTCATGAAACTAGATACTACTGAGGAATACACTAAGCATACTAGAATCCTGATAACATTTTCATGCTGTGAAACACTATGAAGAGAAAATGAAGAATCAATCTATCTTGCAACACTATGTTCCCGATATGTTCACTTGAGTTCCACATCTGCTTCATCTATGAAGTCCAGAGCTACAAAGACTAACACTCAGAGCATTTTTGATCCCATCACAATATTACTGATCTTTTGTGTATCATTTTATTAAATTTCTAACAGAGTGTGTATATGTATAATAACGCACACTGTCTCCTACATCAAACTGAAGGATATAAGATATCCTTTCTCAAACACTCATTTATACTTGTGTATACCCGTAGATAAGTGTGGAAGAGGTCCTTGTGTGTCCTGCTTATTTGTACCCACAAAGAACTATGGAAGAGGTCACTCTGCATCCTAGATAGTCTTGTGTACTGTTGATAACCCCAATACAGGGTGTGGGACAAAGTTTATTTATGTAAATTTCTTGGTGGCAGGTGATCTCCAAGAGGAGTGGCTTAGGTCTCGTCCTGAGACTGGACCACTTGTTTTATATCTGATGTTCACCTTAATTAATTTTCTTTGGTTTACTGCTTTTCTCTAAAACTCAGAAATCACTAAATTCACTATGATTTTTATACTTAGAAAGATGTTATAACTATTATGTCTCAGTATAATAGTTTCAAAAGTAGTAATAATAACTCATTTTATGATTTATGTGAATTAGCACATCTTCTAAGAAGTCATTGAAAGAGTCAAACACTTATAACTGTATTACATTCATTAACTAGGATTTATTTACTATTTGGGGAAATATTTTTGAATTAATCTTTACAAAAAATTTTATAGTTAGTCAATTCACCGCACCCCACTTGAGTAATCTACTCCGACCATCATTTCGTATCAGAGGCTGTTTATAAGGACTTTGTTTACTCTTACTCAACTGTGATTATGGTTAAATCTTAAAGATCTATAAATTTCTATTAATTATAAATTTCTAGATCTTTAAAACTCTTCTAGTATTATGGATAATATATTGGAAGGTGTTGCAACCAACAGACCACCATTCATTAAAAGAACCAACTATTCTCAATGGAAAATTAAAATGAAAATGCATTTAGAGAGTTTGAGTTTTGAAATTTGGACTTCCATTATAGATGAATATAAGATTCCTAATACTGATAAAATCACATGGGATGAACCTACCAAAACTCCCTACAAAAATAATTTCAAAGAAAGTAATTACTTATAATGCACCTTAAGAGATGATGTATTCAGTAGAATTATTTCCTATAAAACTACCCATGAAATTTGGGATACCCTATCTGTTCCACATGTGGGAACATCTATTCTAAAAGAAATGAGACTTAATAATAATAGTATTAAATATGATAATTTTAAGATGAAACTTGATGAATCTATCTCTAACATGTATCTTAGGTTCAATGAGATTATCAACACAATGATCTCACTTGGAAAAGAAGTCACTCCCAAGGAATAGATCATGGGAATTCTAAGATTTCTACCTGAAAAATAGAGGGGAACCTCTATCTCTATTAAAGAATTAGGTGCCATCAACAAAATTCATGTGAAATAACTCATTGGGAAATTCATGATGTATGAGGAAGAGCCGAAATTCAACAAGGAGGATGCAGATGAACCAATGTGAAAATATATTACATTCAAGACAACCTCTAAACACAAAGACAAAGGTAAACTGGATGCTTCTGTAGAAAGCTCCACCAGTGATATATCATCATCTGACAGTGACGAGGATATGGTTCAATTATCCAGAATATTGAAAAGATTTTACAAGAAGAAGAACTTTTTCAGAACGCCTAAAATTAAGGGAAAATATGAAAAAAAAAATGAAATCGGAAGGATTGGATAAGATGTGATAAGACTGATGAAATTGTCTTCTATGAGTGTAAGTGTAAAGGACACATCATGGCTGACTGTAGAAAGATCAAATACAAAAATAAATATGATGACAAGGATATGAAGTATAAAAAGGCAATGAAAGCAACCTGGAGTGCCTATGACGACAGTTCATGTGACTCAAAAACATCACATGATGAACAGGATAACAAAGCCAATATGTGTTTTAAGACAAACACTCCTGAGGTAACACTGGACTCCTCTATACATAATTCATAATATTCTAGTGATTAGAGTTAATATGAAAATATGAGTAATGAAATTTTTTTTGAATACTATAACATTCTTGAAGGGGAATGCGATGAACTAAAAGACAAATATAAATCAATAATGAAACAACATCCTCTCATTGTGAATGTTAAATCCTAACTCCCAACTGAAAAATAGAAAAAAAAATCAACTACTCAAAGAAAATAATGAATTAAAAATGTCCAATGAGCAATTGATGAATGTACTTGAAAAGTTTACCAATGGGATGAATACCCTTACACAAATTCTTGGAAAAATGATTGCACCTAAATAAAACACTGGAATTGGTTATCAATATGGAAAAAGAAATTTTTGTAGAACAAATTTTGTTTCAAGATCAATGACATATAGTTTTACTCCCTATTCTGGACACAAATCAACTAATCCAATCCTTGATACATATTCTACTGTTTCAGGTTTTTCTGGACCGAATATAGTTCATTTTTACAATACATTACATAATTCTTATAAGAAACCTTTGAGGAAAATATGGGTTCCAAAGAACTTATCACCAATATTACTGGACCCAAGCAAGTATGGGTACCAAAATCTGTTTTGAGTTAATATTGTTGTAGGAAAACTTCTTAAAGGGTTCCTTTAAAACACTACGGTACCTAGATAGAGTATGTTCAAGGAACATGATAGGGGAATACCCATGCATCAAGAACCTAATAAAGGTAGATGGAGGACATGTCACATATAGTGACAATTCCCAAGGAAATATTATTATCCTCGGCCAAATCGGTAACTCTAACTCACTTTTAATTTCTAAGGTATTTTTTGTTAAGGGATTAAAGTATAATCTTCTTAGTTTCCACAATTATATGATGATGGATTTCAGGATATAATTGAAAATTATGCTTGTAATGTATTTAATTCTAAAGAATAATTAATATTTTCAATATTAATAAATGAAAAAGGTTACTCTGTTAACTTAGATTCTTTAGCTTCTCAAAATGTGTCATTCTTAGGTGTATTTTATAAAGAGTCTTGGCTATGGCATATGATACTAGGAAAATGTAATGTTCAATCCCTTAGAAATATAACAAGAATAATAATTGTTAAAGACTTACCCAAACTTGAGTTTCCAAATAACAAAGTTTCTTATCCTTGTGAAAAGGGGAAACAACACAATGTTTCCTTCAAACCAAAGAAAGATGTGTTAACTTCTCAACATTTCAAATTTTTTCCCATGGATTTGTTTAGAACATGTATAGTTTCATGTTTAAATGGGAGGAACTATGTTTAGGTTCTTGTAGATGACTCTTCTAGATATACAAGGAATATCGTTTTAGCTCACAAATGTGAAGCCTACTCTTATTTTACTAAAAATGTCAAGTCAGTAGAAAACCATAGCGTACTTAGAATGAAATACTAAAGAAGTGATCATGGACATGAGTTTGAAAATCAAGAGTTTGAATCCTTTTTCTAACAAAATGGTTATAGTCACAATTTCTCTACCCCTAGAACTCCTCAAAAAATTCTAGTTGTAAAGAGAATAAGTAGATCGCCGCAAGAGATTTAAAGAACAATTATGTTTGAGTATGACCTATCAATATATTTTTGGACTGAAGTTGTCAATATAGTGTGCTACATAATAAATATAGTATTGATCCGACCCATTCTTAAGAGGACTCCTTATGAGTTATAGATCAATAGAAAACCCAAGGTTAACTACTTCAATGTTTTTGGTTTTAAATTCTATATTCGTAATTCCAAAGACAGTCTTGACAAGTTTGCATCCAAAAGTGATGAAGGTATATTTTTAGTATTTTCCATGCCCTGTAAATCCTATAGAGTGTTCAATAAAAGAATTAAATGTGTGGAAGAATCTGTTCATGTCAAATTTGATGAAACAGATCCACATGAGCCTAAAACCTTTTTAGAGAACCTGGAGGATGATGTTTCAAATCTGGAAATCAATTCAAAATCCTCAGAAACATCTATGAAAGAATTTGTGAAAACGTCCTGGTCTGGAATTTTCATAGATTCAAGTCACAATGAACCTGAATCAATGGATGAATCTGAAATCACTAGCCCCTCTTTTTCTAGAGATGTTAGAACTCTCAATAACCATCCCTAAATGGAGTTGTATGAGACGTAGCCAAAGGAACACAAACTAGAGCCTCCCTTAGAAATCAGTTTGAACATCAAGTCTTCTTGTCAAAACATAATCCTAATGACATTAATGATTCTATCAATGAAAATTTTTTGTTAATTATTATGCAAGAAGAACATAATCAGTTTGAAAGAATCAAAGTTTGGAAACGTATTGAAATACCTAAGGACACATTCACAATGGGCACAAAATGGGTGTTTGCAAATAAGGTAGATTAAGATGGTAACATAGTTAGAAATAAGGCTATATTAGTTGCACAAGTCTTTAGTCAATAAGAAGGAATTTACTATGAGGAGAATTTTTCACCAGTATCTAGACTTAAATCCATCAGAATCCTACTTTCTTATGCTGCACATCTGAATTTCAAACTATATCAAATGGATTTTAAGAGTGCATTCATAAATGGGTATATAGCTGAGGATATTTTTGTTGAACAACCCCTCGATTTACAAACCCTCATTTTCCAAATCATATTTTTAAACTATCAAAAGCAATACATGGTTTAAAATAAGCTCCAAGAGCCTGGTATGATAGGCTGAGTACTTTTCTTGTTTCAAAAGATTTTATAAAAGGAATAGCAGATCCTACCATTATTATAAAACATATTTACAATGATGTTTTATTTGTTCAAATATATGTATATGGTATTATTTTTGGATAATAAATAAATTCTTTATGTGTTAATTTTTTTAAAATGATGCAAAATGAATTCTAAATGAGTTTAATGGGTTAACTAAAATTCATTCTTGGATTTCAAATATTTCCAAATAATGATGGTATTATTTTTACTCAATGTAAATATACTACAGATCTTCTAAAAAGTTTTTGATTGAAAAACACTAAAATTAGTAACACTCCCATAAGTTGAACATGTAATTTGGGTCTTGATGAAGTTTGAAAAGTTGTTGATCAAACCTCTTATAGAGGAATGTTTGGATTTTTACTCCATTTGACTGCTAGTCAACATGATATTATGTTTACAGTGAGTATGTGTACTTATTTGCAAGAAAATACTAAGGAATCTCATTTAAATGCTGTAAAGGGAATTTTCAAATACCTCAAGCATAAACCCAATCTAGGACTGTTACTTTCTAGAAGACAATCATTTGAATTAGTGAGTTATTTTGATGATGACTTCGGTGGCTGCAAGTTAGATAGATAAAGCACCTCTTGAACTTGTCACTTTTTATGCAAGTTACTAGTAATTTGGTGTAGTAAGAAATCAAATTTTATTGCATTATCTACTGAAAAAGATGAATACATAGCTACTGGCAGTTGTTGTGAAAAATGTTTTTGGGTAAAACACACATTACATGATTATGTATATCAATTTAGGCATGTAGCTATAAATTTTGACAACACAAGTACTATTAACATTTCTAAAAATCATGTTTCACAGTATCGGAAAAATCATATTGATGTAAGTCATCGCTTTTTGAGAGATCATTCTCATAAAGGTGATATCACATTGGAATTCATTGGTATTGAGTATTAGATTGCTTATATATTCACCAAACCATTAAATTTTGAGAGAATAGACTACATCTTACATGAATTAGGAATGATAATTATTAAGTAAATGTCTAACTGGTTTTGTATCTTATTGTTTCAGGTTTATGGTATCATAGTTAGTATTTTGTTATTACTATCTGACAGTTACTGTCTCACTGTAACATACATTCTCCATCTCACTGAGAAGTTCGTTTAATCTCTCACCGCAAAGCTGATGTTTACTGTCTCGCCATAACTCCCAATCATTGTCTCACCTAAACACTCTGACCGGGTCCCATCGTAATTTTTTTTATAATTTTTATTAAAAATCTTATTGTGGTAATTAATCAATTTACCTCTTCACTTTACCGTGTTTTTATTTTTGCGACGTTTCGTATTTCTAAATGATAAAATAAAGAATTTATCACTCGATTCTTCACTTGGACTTTCTTCTATTCACACTTATCAAACCCTTCATCAACCCTGCAACACTTTTCACTCTCTCGAACATTCAGTGAATTCCCATGATGAAACACCCTTCATCGTCGACTCCTAAGAAGTGAAACTCGAAGAAGAAAAATATTGCACCTAAAATAGCACTCGAAGGACCTCTAAACTCGAATCTAGTGAACCGAGTTGTCATACATGAAAAAATGGTTTGTATGAATTGGATTCTATCTAGTAAGTCATTGGTTTTGAATGTGTTAGAACAATAATGATGGTTAGAGTGGTTTTTGATGGAAGACAGACCTATCTGTCCTATGTTAGTGGCTCATTTCTATCAATATGTTCAGTTCAACATTGAGTCTGAAGATGGATATGTTGTAAGATGCTAGATCAATGGGCAGAAATGCTCAATCTCTTTGAGGTTATGGGATACATGCCTGAGGAAACCTCTTGATGGAATCTGTGTGGATTATCAGAGAGGACCTCCACCCTCAACCAAATTCTTTGATCTTGAATATGATTTGGAAGCCTTAACGAGAAATAGAACCAAAAGTAGATCCATTATTGCTGAACTAGAAGGAGAATCAAAGCTTTTATTCTTGTTTATACAAAATATTGTTGGCCCTAGAATTGGTTATTTTTCATGTTTTAAAATATCAGGATGTGTTCCTTATTCATCTTATGAAAAGTAGGAATAAGTTCAACCTGTGCGAGTATATCATTCATCACATGTGTGTGATGATCAAACACAAATCTAAGTCAAATTCCATTTTTTACTCTTGTCTTATCTCATCCATTCTTGTTGCTAAAGGTATGGTTGGACATAATGAAGAAGTAATTATGGATTGTGAATTATACCTCTCTAAAGACACAATTAAGAGAATGAAGATAAAATGGAATCCATGGAAAAATAAATTGGAGGAAGTCAATGATAGAGTTTATGAGAAATTAAATCCAGTGGAACATCCCTCAAAACGAAGAAATATTTCTGATCCTGATTTGGAACCAGATGAGATTGTTGAGTACTATTCTGAAGAAGAAGAAGAGGTTGTTATGACTCTCAGGGAAACTCTTTCTATTGAAAAAGACAATACACATGTCCTTCTTGTGGTATGTGAAAAAGAAGTCCCTTCACCTTCAGAAGTTGCAAATCTGGAAGATCAACCCGAGGTTGAAACATGCTTGTTTCCAAAGAAACTGACAAGGATTCAATGGAATAACCTATAGTGGAAGAGATACCAGGTATGCAAGAAGCCATTCTTGAGGAACTCCTAGTGTAACAATATTCTCCTAAAATCATCCCTTCGTCTGAAGAATGAATGGAGCTATCTTTTCAGTAGGCTAGGCAGGATAAGGGTGACGAACCAAGAGCATTTTCTCTATAATTATATCAATACCCTAAGCCTCTCAGTGTTGAGAATGAGGATACTTTTGAGGGGAAAATCCCCCAAATATGGAGTCTACTGAAGAACCAAACCCAAGTGTTTCAATTCCTATAGACAATCGATATATGTTCCCCAGTTTCTATGGTGTGAATGACTTTTAGGAAGTCTCAGCAAAATTCCTTGACCTTCCCACTTCGTTCGAGTTGAAATTAGTCTCTAATATATCCCCTGATAAGATACCTTAAACCCATTCAATCCCTATTTCTGATCCTTCATCAATACAACCATCCTTTGTGATTGAGGATGATATAAAGGATTTTGGCACTACCCTTTTGTCTAGTGTAAAAAAGTGCTGAATTATCAACCTACTCTTGTGGAAAATCTTAGTATAAAACATGCCCCTTTATTGTTGGAGAAAGATATTTGGAAAATAAAACATAAAATTATTCATGAGATTAAGGAAGTAAGTGATGAGAACTGACTACTTAGTGATGAAGTGATGTCTTTAAGAAGTATGATTGAAGACATACAGAAAGAGTTGCATTCGAGATCATAACTTATTTCTCCTCCTGTAAAACACGCTGTTACTAAACACCCATAGTATAATGACCCATGATTGACATATATGGACATTATATTACTTTTCCAGAAAACTTAATACATGAAAAAAATAGAGGCCCATAGACCGTATTAGTTTAGTGTCTGTAGAAACTCGGAACATAATCTTCTAATCGTGGTGAAATATCTTCAACATCTTCTATAAAGATATTCCCCTTTTGTTTTCTTATATAAATTCTTTCTTTATTTCCTTGGGAAAAGAAAACATAATAAGGGTGAGATTAAAAGCTTAGTATGGGTAAGCATGGAGAAAATAAAATACACCATATATATTTGAACATAAAAACATGAACATAATGTTTAAACATAAAAATATTGAGTTGAAATAAATCTTGGCAGTACGTAAGGCATAGACCATAAAGAAGCATTAATAATGATAAAATAGAATGGGAATAAAATAGGTAATTGTGTAAAACCGCTAATCACATATTATGATTTCCATAGTAGACAAGGAATTGATTCCAAGACCATCATAGTGGACAAAGTCCATTACTGAACCGGGATTACCTAACGTTCCAACCCTATATTACTGAACAAGATTCACTTATCGTTCTAGCCATGTCTATATCATGAGATATAAATCTTTACCCAATTCATTGGATGGAGATATAGGTCCCACCCATCTAATATTTAAATCATTCTTACATATACCACAAAACAATCAAAAATCATTCATCATATCCTAATGAAAAAATGGGTTTCATAAACATCATCCCATCATAACATAATCCCTTTAAAAAAATGGATATCATTTCATCATAAGAAAAATCAGTACATTTAAATAATAGAGACACTACGCTTGATACATAAACATACTAAATAATGTCATCATAGATGAAAAATATTTTTGATAAAACTTATGAAATGAATTATTAAGGAAAATAACCTTTCTTCTTCAAAATAATTTTCCTTTCTCAAAATGCCTTGAAAATTTAAAAGAAAATTATTTTATTGAAAATAATCATGAAATCTGGTAGATTAAGCTTCATGGAAATAAGGGATTATGAAAACCTAAAAATCAATTCATTCCATATAAGTTATAAAAATCATTCTCCTTGTACTTTTACCGAATAAGTCAAAAAGTACCTCATATAGTAAACAAAAGGAATATTCCTTCCATAACAAATATTAAAGGTAAAAAAAGGGTAAAATGTCATTGAAAATACATGGATTAATATTAAACACTTTATGAAAACATTTTTATGGACATGGATGAAGAATATAACCCTTGTAAAAACTTACATAAAAGCAATCCTAGATAAAAATGAGATTGCAAAATTAACCCTTACCTTAGGTCTGATGGGATTTGTATGTATCTGAACCTCCTCTATAATGATTTAAATAATGTGATTGACTCATTCTAGAATCATAATCATTGTTATGATATCATATATTGTCATATTCTTATCTTCTTACTAGGAATATATCATTTCTACTTTTTCTTCATGTGTTCATTTCTCTATGTTCTTATACGTGTTTCGTCAAATAAATTCTTATTCATATTTTTAGGTTAAATATAAATAATTTAAATAATGTTATTATTGTAATATATATCATATATATTCATTCAATTCATTTATATAATAAATATTCAATGAAGACAATATAGAACGAGTCGCATCACATCGTGGAGATGGTGGGCCGTATGTACGCATGAGTGATTATATCATTCCCATGATTGTGGAATTGTATTGAAGTGTATGGTGTATAATATTTCAGAATCAATATCAATTTACAATAATCAAAAATAGTTACTTCTTCCATCCTTAAACACATCCAATTATGTTAGTGATGATATAAAAGATTACACCACAGCGTGGAGACAGTAAGACATATATATGCACTTGTGGTGATTTTAATTTTTTATAGGATGGATTGAAGATAAAATATGGTTGTTTCATATTAATAATAACATATCAGTATACAATTGATACTGTATTAATTACTTAATAATGAAACAACTCATATAGAGAAAGTAGGAGAAGCAATAAGATTGTAAGAATTGGTAAAAGATATTACCTCATCTTCGATGCGCCACCTCTTAACCTTCTCTAAGGGAACTAATGTTTGACTTTAAAGAATACCATGACCTCTAGTAGGTTTCTAGAGAAGTGTAGAAGTAAAATGGACATGGTTTTGATGAATTTGAAATCTCCAAAATGGTGTCAAGTGGAGAGGAAGGAGGTTCCCTTTTATAAGGGAAGAGAGGGGCACCTTTGGAAACCTAAAAATATTAATTTATAATAAATTCAAACCCAATTAAAAACATACAAAAATGACTGAATTAGAACATGAGATGAGATAGGGTTGTAATATCATCAACCAATAACATTTAGACATGTTTTATGTTTATTTTAAACCTTATCTTTTTATTTATTTTTATTTAATCGATTTAATTTTATTTATGGTAATAATATACTAAATTTTAAATTGTTATAATTTCATTCTTATATGTAGTAAATTCCAAATAAATGGATACTTTATAATCTTTTATACCATTTAATTTTCAATTTTTAATTTTTAAATATTTTTGTGATTTTTATATAATTTAATAAGTTGTTATTTTTATAAAATAGAAACAGTGTAAATTTTGACACTATTCATTAATTTGAATTTAAATAAAATACTCATAGAGAATATATTCGAACGAATATATTTAATAGGTTACTAACATGTCATATTATTCTAAAATATTTGTAGATCATATTAATTAGTTAATACAATATTTATTTTAAAATTTCTAAAATCATTTATTTGAAATTTCTTTTAATAAAATTAATACTACATCGTTTCTTTATAATTATTTAATACACTTGTTTTTTTCATAAAAATTAAAAATAAAATACTATGATGAAAATATATCTAATATATTTCATAATAATAATTTTTGTCGAATTTTTCTTCTAAAACCCCCAACATTTAAAATGTTATGTTTATTAAATTATGAAGGTGAAAACATTGACATCATTTAAAATAAAACAATATAAGAGTCATAATCACATTTATAAGGCTTTAAATAGTCAACAATTAGACATTTGGATGAATATGGTTTATATTTACAATACCACTATGTTTTTGGCAGGTTTTAGGACCTTTAATGGGTATTATTAGTTTAATAAAAACTATATTTCTTATTTTTCACTAAATAAATTATTTCTGCATCATTAATGTATATGCTATTAAGGTAATTATATATTTTTTAAAAATTACAAATAAATTACCATGATAAATAAAAATATTATATATTTCAAATTTTTATTTATAACCGAATTTATATTCTGTATGACCTTATATAAAAAATAATTTAATTGTTCAATTATGAGTGAGACATTTTTCACTTTCATTTAAATAAAAAAAATTAAAGTTCTTAATCACATACAAGTGTTTCCTAATAGATACCATTTCGACAAAAGAATATTTTAGGACGATATATAAGCTTCCAATTATATTAAAACAAGTGTTAGGATAATTTTATAATATTATTTTTACCCTTAATTACCTAACTCTCCTTTAACTCTGGTAAATAAAATTTACCGTAGTTACTATTCATAATGCCCAAAAAAATTATCCTATTAACATAATTTAGACCTACATATTCCAAATATGGAATTAATTTCTCAAAATTCAAAACATAGAAGATGCAGTAATTAATTTAAAATTAATACCTTTGTCAAAAAAATGGGTTTTTGTTTAAAACATTGCAAAATATTGAATTGAGTTTTCCTACGAATTCAATGTAAAATTAATGCTAATTAAATTAATTATATTAAATGGTAAAAATATATTCCATTTATAATTAAAAAAAATTTACTATTATAATTTAACCATTTAAATTATCTCGATGAAAAAAGTTTTTTTAAGTAAAATTCAGTGTATTTTTACTATTCATCCAAATAAGCACGTTGTCATAAAAATATCAAAAAATTACCCAATGTGAATTTTTATATCCTGATTAAATATAATAAGTTTGGTTTTAAAAATTGAAATTATAAAATTGTCAAAAATTAGATTTAAAATGGGTGCTCCATCAAAAGGCGGCAAAAACCCATTTTTTGAAAAATATTTATTGTACCCAAAAAATTTATTTTCATCAAATACCATGATCTAAAAAATGTTTAAGATTAATTATTATGTTATAAAATACGAAATTCTGTTAATAATATTCATAACGGATAGTTTATAATAATATTATAATAATATATCTTTCAGTGAAACTCAGTATTGTGTGTAATAGACGCTATCGAGGAAGGTCGCTCTTGCATGTTATGAAAGCCAAGTCAGGGTTGTGTGTATCTCAAGCTTCCATTAGTGTTGCGTATAACATATTAAAAATAGAGTTCATTTATACATTGATCAAAATATATACTTGGGGTAGTGTAAAATTAATTTTATTCAAAGATCCTGAAATTGTGTGCAACATAAGCAAAGAATAGTGTTGTGTATACCACAAGGAAGTATGGTGTTGTACAGCGCAAGATAATATTACGTATGTGTACAAAAAAATACATAAAATAAATTAAAAATAATATTTCTCATAAAATCTCGGGGTGCTATATTCTACACCCCTTAAAATGAATTTCTCTCTCGAAATTCGTCGGGGTTATAAATGGATTTCTTTTCTTTCATAGAAACCCACATCGTAAGAAGAAATTATAAAACTTTATTTTAAAAAAGGAACATTAGAAACATAAAGGATACCCAAGGTAACTCATCCTTGGGTTTCCACATAAGATAATATAGGTGAAAATATGGATATAGAAGATATATCTAACCATCATGTTCTAATGGAGAGTGGGAGAGAGCATGGCTATGAAAAATCCAACAATCAAAAAGCCATAAATTTGTGATGATCTAAGGTATCATCTGATATATCAGATATGAGGGAACTAGGACAACAATTTTGGTTTTCATGATCATATCCCTAATGTTGAATAATTTTTGAATTAAATTAAATACATACATGATTTTGGTACATTCTCACCGTTAATCGTTCCTTGAGAAGTTTCCACTTCATCTATTAAAGAAATGAATTTTAAATTGTCATTATTAATGTGTTAGTAGATCAATCGATAGAAGGATAGGTCATTCCATCTATCTCAAACATAAGGATATAAAAAGTTATTAAATATACATAAGTCCATCTATGGTGAGATTAATCCTATATGGTTCCAAAAATGGACTTATACTTCATCTATCATGCCAGTTAATAAAATAAAACTAGTTTCTACTAACCAAGGACTTCCTATAGGCTAGTGGTAAGCTATAAAGGCATGTCACACTTCAGTTGTGGGATCGATTCTCGCATCCTTGTCCGACACGATGGTTTGTCATCCGTCCTACAGGTTGTCCTTTTTCTAAAACTATACTATTATAACACTTCCGAAATATTATCAAAAAAGTATATCCTTAAACAATACTATGTGTTTTCTAACTTAATCCATTCCAATCTTTAGGATTATCCAAAATACTTCTGTCCAACCTCATAGTGTAATGGAAACTATTATTAGAAAGGTCATCTACCAATCTTGTGAATACCATCATTTATCCCTGATATATCAGATGATATAACTTTTTGGTCACATTCCAAACATGTGAATACATTAATCATGTATTATCTTGAAACATGATTTAACATATAACCTTAGTGAAAATATGAATGCTGTAAAAATTTAACTATTTCCACACTCCATAATCCCAAAATTTCAATATACTCATATCGTGATTCCTTATATCAGTCATGAGCTCATTAATACTGTCAAACATATTATTTTCTCCTCATCCCTTAATTATGTGTATATCATATTCTTTACTATAATCTTTCAAACACTTTTCATGGTTAATGGTACCATATTCTTATAGAAAACCATGATGGACCAATACATAGATATTACAATATAACATAAAAGTAACTCAACAACATTATTCTTGAATACCAATACATAAACACTTCAATCCATCCTCTACAATGATTTTCAATGGAATAAGTCCTTCCATGATTTAGATGTAACCTCTTAGTTTAGGGCATTGATTTGGGTAATGCACATGTTCTCCAAAGATAAGTCATTGAACTCAATAACGGTCTGTCACTCTTTGACCCTTCTCTCCACACAGATAACATTTTCCCCTCCATTTTATGTATTCATCAAGGTTCTTCATCCCTTATTCAGAAACCTCAATATTCCTTTCTCTATTCTCATCACCATGCGAACATGCATAAATGTCCATATTCCTCTTATTTGATGAATTTGGAACACCACTAAAGTTCACCTTATTAATCATATATCATGATGACTGATTCAGAATAATCACAAAATCTTTCTTTCTAGGCATTACACAATTTAGTTTCTCATAGTCACCAATTTTTTCACTGGATTCAACGTTGTCCCAATTCCTTTTTGTTGCCTCCATTGACAAAAACCAAATATCATGGTGTAAGAAATAGTTAAAATAATGAGGAACCACAAAATTATAAAAATTATAAATTATCACACATTCATTAATCCATAACACCTTAGGTTCACCCTAGGTTATTCATGATCATAAACATAATTCTAGGACTTTAATCTATCGTTATTTTAAACCTTAGGGACATCCCTATACATACCTTATAAATATCTCTTGGGATCTCACTATAGTATTCACATCCTAGTTTCCAAAAGTTAACTAATGCTTCGCTCTGATACCAAGTATAATGACCCAAGATTTACGTACATGGACATTACATTACTTTTTTAGAAAACTAAATCTATGAAAAAAACAGATTCCCAGAGACCGTATTAGTTTAGTGTTATTAGAAACTCGGGACGTAATCTTATAATCTTTGTGAATGATCTTCAGCAACTCCCATAAAGATCTTCCCCTTTTTTGACCTAAAACCTTTCTTTATATCCTGGGGAAAAGAAAACACAAAAAGGATACGCTCAAATGCTCAGTAAGGTTAGGCATGGATAAAATAAAACAAACCATATACATTTGGACTTAAAAACATGAACATATTGATTAAAAATCAAAATCTTGAGTTGAAATAAATCATGGTAGTGCTTAAGGCATAGATAATAATGAATCATTAACAATGATAAAATAGAATGGGAATAAAACATGAAATTGTGGAAAACCATTAAGAACATGTTATTATTTCCATAGTATCCAAGGCATTGCTGCCAAGAACATCATAGTGGACAAAGTCCACTACTGAACCAATTTTACATGTCGTTCCAACCCTGTATTACTGAACCAGATTCACTTGTCGTTCCATCCATGTCTATCTCATGAGATATAAATCATTACCCAATGCATTAAATGGATATATAGTTCCCACCCATCTCATATTGAAATCATTCATACGTGTGCCACAAAATAATCATAAATCATTCATCGTAACCCAAAGTTTAAAAATGGGTTTAATAAACATCATCCCATTATAACACAATCCATATAAAACAAATGGAAATCATTTCATCATAAGAAAAATAAAAACATGTAAATAATAGAGAAAATACACTTGAAACATAAACAGACTAAATAATTTCATATTAGATGAAAATAGTTTTGATAAAACACTTGAAATGAATTCTTGAGAAAAATATCCTTTCTTCTTCAAAATAATTTTCCTTTATAAAAAATACATTTATTTTTAAAAGAATAGGAATTTATTGAAAATAATCATGAAATATTGTAGAGTACGATTCATGGAAATAATGTGTTACAAAACTGTAAAAATCTGTACATGTTATATATGTTTAAAAAGAATTCTCCTCGTACTTTTACCGAAAAAGTAAAAATGTACTACGTATGGTAAAAAAAAGAAATATTCCTTCCATAAAAGAAACTAAAAGTGAAACAGGGATAAACATGACATTATGAAAACATGGAAGAATATTAGACACTTTATGAAAAACTTTTTATGGACATAGATGAAAAATATAACCCCATTATACACTTATGTATAAGCAATCCTGGATAAAAATGAGATTGTAAAATTAACACTTACCTTAGGTCCGATATGATTTGTATGTATTTGAACCTCCTGTATAATGATTTAAATAATATCATTGACTTATTCCATAATCATATTCATTGTTATGATATCATATATGGTCATATTATTATCTTCTTATTAGTAACATTTCATTGCTTCTGGTTCTTCGGGTGTTCATTGTTTTATGTTCTTATGCATGTTTTGTGGAATAAAATATTATTTATATTTTTCGGACATATATGAATCATTTAAAGAATTTTATTAGTGTAATATATATAATATTTATTCATTCAATTCATTCAATTCATTTATATAATCATTATTAAATTAATATCATGTAGAACGAGTCACATCACATCGTGGAGACGGTAGTCCATATGTATTCACAAGCGATGATATCATTCCCATGATTGTGGAATTGTATTGAATTTTATGGTGTACAATATTTCAGAATAAATATAACATTAAAATAATAAAATATAGTAATTTCTTCCATCCTTATACCATCCGAGTAATTTAGTGATGAAATAAAAGATTACACCACCGTGTGGAGACGGTATGACGTACCTATGCAAGCGTGGTGATTTCATTATTTTATAGGATGGATAAAAGATAGAATATGGTTGTTTAATATTCATAATAACATAAAATTATATAATTTATATTTTAGTTATTACTTAATAATGAAACAACTCATATAGAGGCAGTAGGAGAAGATATAACATTGAAAGAATCTGTAAAGGATATTACCTCCTCTTCAATGGGCCACCTCTTAACATCCTCCTAGTGCACTAAAGATGGCCTTTAATGATAACCAGGACCTCTAGTAGGTTTCTAGGGATGTGGATATTTGAAATGATAATGGTTGTGACGAATTTTAAATCTCAAAATGGGATGTAGTGGAGAGGGAGGATGTTCCCTTTTATAAAGGAGGAGAGGGGAACCTTTGAAAACCTAAAAATATTAATTTATAATAAATTCAAAACCCAATTAAAACCCCGCAAAAAAGACTCAATTAGAATATGAGATGAGATAGGGTTGTAATATCATCAACTTAATACATTAAGACATGTTTTATGTTAATATTAAACCTTATCATTTTGATTTATATTTATTTAATATATTTATTTTTATTTATAGTAATAATATTATACATTTTAAATTGTTATACATAATTACTTATATGTTGTCTATTTTAAATAATTTCATAATTTATAACCATTTAGACCATATAATTTTAAATTTTTAAATTTTAAATATTGTTGATATTTTTAAATAATTTAATAATATGTTATTTTTATAAAATACCGATAGTGTAAATTTTGACACTATTTATTTATTTGAATTTGAATAAAATACACATAGAGAATATATTCCATCAAAAATATTTAATAAGTTATTAACATGTCTTATTCTTCTAAAAAATTCGTGGAGTATAGTAATTAGTTAATATAATATTTATTTTAATATTTTTAAATTCATTTATTTCAAATTTCTCTTAATAAAATTATTACTACATCATTTCTGTATAATTATTTTTTGTACTTATTTGATGCCTAAAAATTAAAAATAAAATACTTTGAGGAAAAAAATTAATATATTTTGTAAATATTCTTTTAGACGTATTTATCTTCTAAAAAACCCAACTTTTAAAATGTTATGTTTATTAAATTATGAAGGTGACAAATTTTACATCATTTAAAATAAAATAATATAATTGTCATAATCACATTTATAATTCTTAAAATGGTCAAAAAATAGACCTTTGGATGCTTATGGAATATATTTATAGGAACAATAAGTTTTGGTCCGGTTTTTGGGCCTTTAAGAGGTATTATTAGTTTAATAAAGACTATATTATGGATTTTTCATTAAATAAATAGTATCTGCATCATTAATGTATACACTATTAAAGTAATTATATATTTCTTAAAAATTACGAATAAATTACCATGATAAAAAATCATTTTATCATTCAAATGAGTATTTATATCTGACTTTATATTCTGTATGACCTTATATTAAAAATAATTTAATTATTAATGTTTGAGTGAGACATATTTCACTTTCATTTAAATAATATAAATTAAAGGTCTCAATCACATACAAGTGGGTTCTGACAGATTCCATTTCGACCCAAGTATATTTTAGGATGAAATAAAATCATCCAATTATATTAAAACAAGTGTTAGGATAATTTTATAATATTATTTTTACCCTTAATTACCTAATTTACCTTTAATTGTGGTAAATAAAATATACCATAGTTACTATTCATAATGCCCAAAAAAATAATGTATTCTATTAACATAATTTCAACCTACTTATTCCAAATATAGAATCCATTTCTCAAAATTAAAAACAGAGAAGTTGCGGTAATTATTTTAAAATTAATCCCGTTGTCGAGAAAATGAGTTTTTGTTTAAAACATTGGAAAAGATTGAATTGATTTTTCTTACGAATTCAATGTAAAATTAATGCCAATGACATATATTATATTAAATGGTAAAAATAAAATAAAAATATATTTTAAAAAAATTACTATTATAATTTAACCATATTAATTTTCTCGATGAAAAAATGTGGGTTTTTATTAAAATTCAGCGTGATTTTACTATTCATCAAAATAAGAACGTTGTGAGAAAAATATCAAAACAATTAAAATATAAATTTTTATATCCTGACTCAAAATAAGAAGTTTATTTTGTAATATTTAACTTATAAACTTGTTAAAAATTATATTTAAAATGGGTGCGCCATCAAAAGGCGATAAAACTGTATTTTTTTTAAAATATTTATTTTACCCGAAAAATTTATTTTCTTCACATACCATGATGTAGAAAATGTGTAAGTTGAGTTATTATGTTATAAAATCCCAAATTAATTTAATAATATTCATAACGGCTAGTTCATAATAATATTATAATAATATATCGTTTAGTGAAACTGAGTATTGTGTACAACACACGCTATTGAGGAAGGTCACTCTTGCGTGTAATGCAAGCCATGTCAGGGTTGCATGTAGTGAAAGTTTTCATCGGTGTTGGGTATAACGTAATCAAAATACAGTTCATTTATACATTGATCAAAATATATACTTGTTGTTGTGTAAAATGAATTTTATTCTAAAGGACATGAAATTCTGTGCAACACAAACCAAGAATAGTGTTGCGTATACTACAAACAAATATGATGTTGTGTATAGTGAAAGCTAATATAGGTGATGTGTACAACAAAAGATATCAAATAAATTAAAAAGAATATTTCTCATAAAATATCAGGGTGATACATTCTGCCCCATTAATATGAATTTCTCTCTCAAAATTAATCGGAGTTATAAATGGTTTTATTTTCATTCATAGAAACCCACATCATAAAAAGGAATACTAAAACATTATTTTAAAAAGGTAATTTTAGAAACATAAAGGATACCCAATGTAACTCATCACTAGATTTCCATATAGGATAATATAGGTGAAAATATGGATATGGAAGATAAATCTAAACATCATGTTCTAATAGAGAATGGTAGAGAACATAGCTATGAAAATGCCAACAATCACAAAGCAATAAATTTGTGATGATCTAAGGTACCATCTGATTCATTAGATATGAGGTCACTAGGACAATATTTTTGGTTTTCCAGAACATTTCCCTAATGTTGAATAATTTTTGAATTAAATGAAATAATTACTTGATTTTGGAACATTTCAACCTTAATCGTTCGTTGAACAATATCCAGTTCAACTATTAAAGAAATGAAGTTGAATTTGTCATTCGTAAAGTGATAGCAGATCATGTGATAGAATGATAGGTCATTCCATCAGTCTCAAAAATTATGTTCGAAAAAGTTATTAAATATACATAAGTCCATCTATGGTGAGATTAATCATATATGGTACAAAAATGGACTTATACATCATCTATCATACCACTTAATAAAATAAAACTTGTCTCTACTAACCATGGACTTTTTGTAGGCCAATAGTAGGCGATAAAGGCATGTCGCACTTCAGTTGTGGGTTCGATTCTCACATCCCTGTCCGATGCGATGGGTTTTCAACTGTCCTGTAGGTTGTCCTATTTCTAAAACTATACTATTATAACATTTCTGAAATAATATCCAAAAGTTCTAGCCATAAACAATACTATCTGATGTCTAACTTAATCCATTCCAAACATTAGGCTTATCCATAATACTTTTGTCTAATCTCATAGTATAAAGAAAACTATTACGAGAAAGGTCACCTACCAAGCCTGTGAATACCATCATTTATCCCCCATATATCATTCAATATATCTTTTTGGTCATATTCAAAACATATGAATACCTTAATCATGTATTCTCTTGAAACATGAGTTATTATAGAACCTTAGTGAAAACATGAATTCTGTCAAAAGTTAACTCTTTCCACATACCAAAAATCCCAAAATTTCTATATACTCAAACCATGATGTCACTTAGTCCTTATATCAGTCATGAGCTCATTAATACTATCAATAATATTATTTTCTCCTTATCCCTCCATTATGCGCATATCATATGCTTTCCAGAAATATTTCATTCACTTTTCATGGTTACTGGTACCATATTCTTATGGAAAACCACAATAGACAAATACCTAGATATTACACTATACCATAAAAGTACCTCAACTTCATTATTCTTGAATACCAATAGATAAAAACTTCAATCCTTAATATTCAATGTTTGTCGTGGAATAAGTCATTCCATGATATAGAAGTAACCTCTTAGGACAGGGCATTGAGTTGGATAATTCCCATGTTCTCCACAGATAAGACATTGATCTATATAACAGTCTATCACTCTATGACCCTTCTCCCCACATAGGTAACATCTTCCCCTCCATTTGATGTATTTATCAAGGTTCTTCTTCCCTTCTTTATAAATCTCAATCTTCCATTCTCTATGATCCTCACCAAGGGAACATGCATAAATGTCCATATTCATCTTTTTTGATGAATTAGTAATACCACTAAAGTTCACCTTGTTAATAATTTTTCGCAATGACTGATTCAGAATAATCACAATATCTTTCTTTCTAGGCATTACAAATTTTTTTTTCTCATAGTCACCAATTTTTCCATTGGATTCAACGTTGTCCCAACTCCATGTTGTTCCCTCCATTGACTAAAACCAAAAACCATGGTTTAAGAAATAGTTAAAAAAACGAGGAACCACATAATACTAAAAAGTATAACTTATCACAAATTCATTAATTCATAACAACTTAAGATTACCCTAAGTTATTCAAGATCATCAACATAATTCTAGGACTGTAACCTATAGTTATACTAAACCTTAGGGACATCCCTAGACATACGTTAGAAATATCTATAGGGATCTCACTAAAGATATCGCATCCTAGTTTCCAATGGTTAACTAATCCTTCGCTCTGATAGCAACTATAATGTCCCAAGATTGACGTATATGGACATTACATTAATTTTTCGAAAAAAACAATACATGACACAAAACAGACGCCCAAAGACCATATTAGTTTAGTGTCTTTAGAAACTCGGAACTTAATATTATAATTGTGGTGAATTATTTTCATCATATCCCATAATGATCTTCCCCTTTTTTTCATACCTAAAACCTTTCATTATATCATGGGGAAATGAAAACACAAAAACTGTGATCTCAAATTCTCTATAAGGGTATGTATGGAGAAAATAAAACAAACAATATACATTGGATCTTAAAAAGATGAACATAATGTTTAAACATCAAAATTTAGTGTTGAAATAAATCTGGGAAGTAAATAAGGCATATATCATAAAGAAAAATTAATCATGATAAAATAGAATTGGAATGAAACATGTAATTATGGAAAACCATTATGCACATGTTATGATTTCCATAATTGGCAAGGCATTTCTTCCAAGACCATCATAGTGGACAAAGTCCATTACTGAACCGAGTATACATGTCGTTCCAGCCCTATATTACTGAACTAGATTCATGTGTTGTTCTAGTCATATCTATATCACGAGATAAAAATCATAACGTAATGCATGTTAGGTAGATATAGTTCCCTCCCCATTTCATATTGAAATCATTCAAACATGTTCCAAGAAACAATCATAAATCATTCATCATAACCCAAAGAATAAAAATGGGTTTCATAAACATCATCCCATCATAACATAATCCATATATAAAAATTCATATCATTTAATAAAAATAAAAATAAAAACATATAAATAATAGATACAATATGATTGAAACATAAACATACAAAATAATGTCATCTTAGATGAAAAATAGTTTTGATAAGAAACTTGAAATGATTTCTTGAGGAAAATATCCTTTCTTCTTCAAATTCATTTTCCTTTCTCAAAATTCCATGCAATTTTAAAAGAAATGGATTTTATTGAAAATAATCATGGAATCTTGAAGAGTATTCTTCATGAAAATAAGTCGTTAAAAAACCATAGAAATCCATTCATGCCATATAAGTTTAAAAAACATTCTCCTAGTACTTTTACTGATTAAGTAAAAAAGTACCTCGTATGGTAAACAAAAGAATGAGTCCTTATATACCACAAAGTAAAAGTCAAAAAGGGGTAAAAATGACTTTTAAAAAACAATTAATAACTTTATACTATTTATGAAAACATTTTTATGGACATGGAAGAGAAACATAACCACAGTATACGCTTACGTATAAGCAGTCCCGGATAAAAATGAGATTGCAAAATTATTCGTTACATTAGGTCTGATATGATTTATACATATCTGAAACTCCTGTATAATGATTTAAATAATGTCATTGACTTATTACATAATCATATTCATTGTTATGATATCATATATGGTCATATTCTTATCTTCTTATTAGTAATATTTCATTTCTACTTGTTCTTCAGGTGTTCATTGCTTTATGTTCATATGCATGTTTTGTCGAATAAATTTTTATTTCCATTTTTAGGATATAGATAAATCATTTAAATAATGTTGTTAGTGTAATAAATATCATATTTATTCATTCAATTCATTTATATAATCATTAATCATTTAAGATCATGTAGAACGAGTCCCATCACATCTTGGAGACGGTAGGCCGTATGTACGCACGAGCGATGATATAATTCCCATGATTGTGGAATTGTATTTCAGTGTATGGTGTATAATATTTCAGAATCAATATCACTTTTAAATAATCATATATAGTTATTTCTTCCATTCTTATACCCATACAAGTAAGTAAGTGATGAAAAAAAAATATTACACCATAGGGTGGAGATGGTAGGACATACATACACAAGCGTGGTGATTTCATTTTTTCATATGATGGATAGAAGATATAATATGGTAGATTAATATTCATAATAACATATAAGTATATAGTTGATACTTTAGTTATTAATTAATAATGAAACAACTCATATAGAGTAAGTAGGAGAAGAAATAAGATTTACAGAATTGGTAAAGGATGTTACCTCTTCTTCGATGCGCCACCAATTAACCTCCTTTTAGGGCACTAAGGTTGGCCTCTGAAGATGACCAGGACCACTTGTAGGTTTATAGGGAAGTGGATAAGTGAAATTTGAAGGGTTTTGATGAATTCTAAAGCTCTAAAATTGTGTGAAGTGGAGAGGGAGGAGGTGCCCTTTTATAAGGGAAGAGATGGGCACCTTTGAAAACCAAAAAAATATTAATTTGTAATAAATTTAAACCCTGGTTAAAAAGCCCCAAAAATGACTCAATTAGAAGAAGAGATGTGATAGGGTTGTGATCTCATCAACCAATAACATTTATACAGTTTTTATGTTTATTTTGAACCTTATCATTTTGATTTATTCATATTTAATCTATTTATTTTTATTTATGGTAGTAATATTTTAAATATTAAATTGTTATAAATACATACTTATATGTTGTCAATTTTACATAACGTCATACGTTATAACCATTTAGACCATATAATTTTAAATTTGTAATTTATAAATATTTTTTGTGATTTTTAAAAAATTTAATAATATGTTATTTTTAAAAAATACCAATATTGTAAATTTTGACACTATTGATTTATTTGAATTTAAATAAAATACACATAGAGAATATATTAGAACCAACATATTTAATTTTTTTAATCATGTCATATTATTCTAAAAAATTAGTGGAGCATATTAATTAGTTAATATAATATTTATTTTAATATTTTTAAACCCATTTATTTGATATTTCTCTTAATAAAATTATTACTACATCATTTCTATATAATTATTTAATATACTTATTTGTTGCATAAAAATAGTAAATAAAATACTATGATGAAAATAAATCTAATATATTTCATAATAATACTTTTAGTCTAATTTATATTCTAAAACACCCAACTTTTAAAATGTTAACTTTATTAAATTTTGATGGTCACAACATTTACTTCATTAAAATAAAATAATATAAGTGTCATGATCGCTATTTTAATTCTCTAAATGGTAAAAAATTATACCTTTGGATGATTAAAATTTATATGTACAGTACTAAAATGTTTTTTTCAGGTTTTTGGGCCATTAACGGGTATTATTAGATTAATAAAAACTATATTATTGATTTTGAACTAAATAAATTATTTCTGCATCCTTAATATATAAGCTAATAATGTAATTATATATTTCTTAAAAATAAAAAATAATTTTCCATGATAAAGAAAAAAATGTTAAGTTGAAAAATAGTATTTATAACTGAATTTATATTTTCTATGACCTTATATTAAAAATAATTTTATTATAAAAGTTTGAGTGAAACATATTTCACTTTCATTTATATTAAATAAATTAAAGGTCTTAATCAAATAAAATTTGGTTCTAATAGATATCATTTATACCCAAGTATATTTTAGAACGAAATATAAATATCCAATTATATTAAAACAATTGTTCAGGAAATTTTATAATATTATGTTTACCATTAATTACCATATTTACCTTTAATAGTGGTAAATAATATTTACAGTAGTTACTATTCATAATGCAAAAAAATAAAATGTATCCTATTAACATAATTTGGACCTACTGATTCGAAATATGGAATCCATATATCTAAATTCAAAATATAGAAGTTGTAGTAATTAATTTAAAATTAATCTCATTGTCAAAAAAACAGGTTTTCGTTTAAAACATTGTAAAAGATTGAATTGATATTACCTACTAATTCAATGTAAAATTTATTCTAATGAAATAAATTATATTAAATTGTAAAAATATATTCTATTTATACTTTAAAATAAATTACTATTATAATTTTACCATATTAATTATCTTGATGAAAAAAAAATTTAAGTAAAAATCAACATGTTTTAATTATTCATCAAAATAAAAATGTTGTCGGAAAAATATCAAAACTTTATCCAATGTAAATTTTTATATCGTGATTGAAAATAAGAAGTTTATTTTGTAAAATTGAAATTATAAACTTTTCAAAAATTATATTTAAAATGGAATCCAAGTAAGAGTTGCGTGTAGTGAAAGCTTCCTTTGGTGTTGCGTATAACATAATCAAAATATAGTCCATTTATAAATTGATCCAAAATCTATACATGGTGTTGCATAAAATGCGTTTTATTCAAAAGAACATGAAATTGTGGGTAACACAAGCCAAGAATAGTGTTGCTTATACTAAAGAAAATACGGTGTTGTGTAAAGCGTAAGCTAATCTTAGTGATGTGTACAACACAAGACATCAAATAAATTAAAAAGAATATTTCTCATAAAATCTCTGATCATTAAATTCTACCCCCCTTGAAATGAATTTCACCCTCGATATTCATCGGGTTTATAAATGGTTTCCTTTTTTTTAGAGAAACCTATATCGAAAAAAGGAATACTAAATATTTATTTTAAAAAATGAATGTTAGAAACATAATGGATACCCACAATAACTCGTCAATGGGTTTCCACATAGGATAATATAGGTGAAAATATGGATATGGATGAGAAATCTGGCTATCATGTTCTGATGGAGAGTGGTAGAGAACATGGCTATGAAAAATCCAACAATGACAAAGCCATAAATTTGTGATGATCTATGGTACAATCTGATTCATCAGATATGAGTGCACTAGGACAACATTTTTGGATTTCATGATCACTTCCCATAGGTTAAAGAATTTTTGAATTTAAAGAAATACTTACATGATTTTGGTACAATCTTACTTTTAATCGTTCCTTGAAGAATTTATACTTCATATTTTAAAGAAATGAAGTTGAATATGTTGTTCGTAAAGTGTTAGAAGATCATGAGATAGAATGATAGGTCATTCAATATGTCTCAAACATAAGGTTTGAAAAAGTTATTAAATATACATAAGTCCATATATGGAGAGATTAATCATATATGGTTCCAAAAATGGAGTTATACTTCAACTATCTTACCAAGTAATAAAATAAAACGAGTTTCTACTAAATAGGATCCTCTTGTAGGCCAGTGGTAGGCGATAAAGGTTTATCGCACTTCTGTTGTGGGTTCGATTCCCACAACCCTATCTGACGAGATGGGTTCTCGTTTGTCCTTCAGGTGGTCCTTTTTATAAAACTATACTATTATAACATTTCATAAATAATAAAAAAATGTTCTAGCCTTAAACAATACTATATGATGTCAAACATAATCCATTCTAATCATTAGGCATATCCAAAATACTTATGTCAATCTCATAGTATAAAGAAAACTATTACTAGAAAGGTCATCTACAAAGATTGGTAATACCATCATTTATCCCTGATATATCATACGATATATCTTGTTAGTCACATTCCAATCATATGAATACCTTAATCATGTATTCTATTGAAACATGAGTTACCATATAAACTTAGTGAAAACATTAATGCTTTCAAAAGATAACACTTTCCACATACTAAAATACCAAAATTTTTATATACTCAAACCATATTGTCATTGTGTCCTTATATCAGTCATGAACTCATTAATACTATCAAATATATTATTTTCTCCTTATCCCTTCATTATGCGCATATCATCTGCTTTCTAAAAATATTTCAATCACATTTCATGGTTACCAGAACTGTGATCTTATGGGAAACCACAATGGAACAATAAATAGATATTCCAATATACCCTAAAAGTATCTCAACAACATTATTCATGAATACCAATACATAAACACTTCAATCCATCCTCTTCAATGATTGTCATAGAATAAGTCCTTCATTGGTTTAGAAGTAACCACCTAGGTTGGGGCATTGAGTTGGGTAATGCCCATGTTCTCCACTAATAAGACATTGAACTCCATAGAAGTCTATCACTCTGTGATCCTTCTCCCCAGACATATAACATCATCCCTTCCATTTGATGTATTCATCAAGGTTCTTCGTCCCTTTATAAATCTCAATATTACTTTATATATTATCCTCACCATGAAAACATGCATAAAAGACCATCTTCCTCTTATTTGAGGAATTAGGAATACCACTAAATATCACCTTGTTAATCATATATCGTGATGACTGATTCAGAATAATCAAAATATCTTTCTATTTATGCATTACACAATTTCGTTGCTCATAGTCATCAATTTTTCCATTGGATTCAATGTGGAACCAATTCCTTGTGGATACCTCTATTGACTAAAACCAAAAACCATGGTGTAAGAAATAGTTAAAATAATGAGGAACCACATAATCAAAAAAATTATTACTTATCACACATTTTTTTAATCCATAACACCTTAGGAACAACCTAGGTTATTCATGATCATCAACATAATTCAAGGACTGTAACCTATATTTATATTATACCATAGGGACATCCCTAGACATACCTCAGAAATATCTCTAGGGATCTCACTAATGTTTTTGCGTCCTAGTTTCCAATGGTTAACTAAACATTTTCTCTGAAACCAACTATAATGACCCAAGCTTGAATTACATAGACATTAAATTTATTTTGCAGAAAACTTAATACATGACCAATATAGAAACGCAACGACCGCAATAGTTTATGGTCTTTAGAATCTCGGAACATAATCTTCAAATCATGGTGAAAGATCATCAACATCTCCCATAATGATTTTCCACTTTTTTTTACGTAAAACCTTTGTTTATATCTTGGGGAAAGGAAAAAATAAAAGGGTGAGCTCAAATTCTCAGTAAGGGTAAGAATGGAGAAAATAAAACATACCATATACATTTGAACAAAAAAAATGAACATAATGCTTAAACATCAAAATCATTTGTTGAAATAAATCTTGGAAATACGTAAAGAATAGATCATAAAGAAACATTAATTGTGATAAAATAGAACGGGAATAAAACATATAATTTTGGAAAACCATTAAGTAAATGTTATGATTTCCATAGTAGCCAATACATTACTTCCAAGACCATTATAGTGGACAAATTCCATTATTGAAATGGGTTTACTTTTCGTTCCATCCCTGTATTACTAAACTGGATTCACTTGTTGTTCTATCCATGTCTATCTAATCAGATATAAACTCTTACCCAATCCATTGGAGGTAGAAATTGTTCCCACCCATCTCATATTGAAATCATTCTTATGTGTGCCACAAAACAATCATAAATCATTCATCATAACCCGAATAATAAAAATATGTTTCATAAACATCATCCCATCATAAAATAATCAACATTAAAAAATGGATATAATTTCATAATAAGAAAAAACAAATCATTAAAATAGTAGTGACACTATTCTTGAAACATAAACATAATAAAATAATGTCATCTTAATGAATTTTTTTTTTGATAAAACACAAGAAATGAGTTCTTGAGGAAAATATCCTTCTTCCAAATCATTTTCCTTTCTAAAAATGACTTCCAATTTAAAATAAAAGGATTTTATTGAAAATAATCATGAAATCTTGTAGATTTAGCTTCATGTAAATAAGACGTTATGAAATCGTAAAACTATGTTCATGCCGTATAAGTTAAAAAAACATTCTCCTCGTACATTTACCGAAAAAGCCAAAATGTAACTCTTATGGTAAAAAAAATAAATATTCCTTCCATAACACAAGGTAAAAGTCAAAATTGGTAAAATAACTTTAAACATACATGGAAGAATATTAAACACTTTATGAAAACATTTTTATTGACATGGATGAAAAATATAACCCCATTATACACTTACTTATAAGCAATCCTGAAAAAAAATGAGACTACAATATTATCCTTTACCTTAGGTCTGATATACTTTGTACATATCCAAACCTCATGTATAATGATTTAAATAATGTCATTGACTTATTCAATAATCATATTCATTGTCATTATATCTTATATGGTCATACTCTTATCTTCTTATTATTAATAATTCATTGTTACTTGTTCTTTGGGTGTTCATTACTTTATGTTCTTATGCATGTTTTGTCGAATAAATTCTTATTCCTATTTTTAGGTTATAGATAAATCAATGAAATAAAGTTATTATTGTAATATATATCATATTTATTCATTCAATTCATTTATATAATCATTATTCAATGAAGATCATGTAGAACAAGCCGCATCACATTGTGGAGACGGTAGGCCGTAAGTACGCACGAGCGAAGATATCATTCCCCTGATTGTGGAATTGTATTGAAGTGTATGGTGTATAAAATTTCATATTCAATATCACTTTTCAATAATCATATATAGTTATTTATTCCATCCTTATACACATCCAATTATCTTAGTGATGAAATAATAGATTACACCACAATGTGGAGACGGTAAGACCTACGTACTCACGCGTGGTGATTTCATTTTTCATAGGATGGATAGAAGATATAATATGTTTGTTTCAAATTAATAATAACATATCAGTATACAATTTATACTATAGTTATTACTTAATAATGAAACATCTCATATAGAGGAAGTGGGAGAAGAAATAAGATTGAAAGAATCGGCAAAGGATATCACCTCTTCTTCGATGTGCCACCTCTTAACCTCCTCTTTGGGCACTAAAGATGGTATTTGAAGAAGACCAGGACATATATTAGGTTTATAGGGAAGTTTATAAGTGAAATAGACAGGGTTTTGACGAATTGGGAAGCTCCAAAATGGTGTGATGTGGAGAGGGAGGATGTTCCCTTTTATAAGGGAGGAGAGGGGCATCTTTGGAAACGAAAAAAAATATAAATTTGTAATAAATTGAAACCCCATTAAAAAACCCCCAGAAATGACTCAATTCGAAGAAGAGATTTGATAAGTTTGTAATCTCTTCAACCAATAAAATTTAGACATGTTTTATGTTTATTTTAAACCATGTCATTTTTATTTATTCTTATTTAATCTTTGTAATTTTATTTATGGTAATAATATTCTAAATTATAAATTGTTATAAATACATACTTATATGTTTTAAATATCACATAATTGAATACATTATAACCATTTAGACCATATAAATTTTAATTTGTAATTTTTAAATTTTATTTTATTTTTAAATAATTTTATAATTTATTATTTTTATAAAATACCAATTGTGTATATTTTGACTCTATTCATTTATTTGAATTTAAATAAAATACACATATGGAATATATTCGAAAAAAAATATTTAATAGGATAAAAACATGTCATATTCTTATAAAAAATTCTTGGAGAATATTAATTAGTTAATATAATATTTATTTTAATATTTTTAAAACCATTTATTTGATATATCTCTTAATAAAATTATTTCTACAACATTTCTGTATAATTATTTAATATGCTTATTTGTTGAATAAAATATAAAAATAAAACAATATTGTAGACGCCGGAAAAGTCCGCTGTTCCCAAACAATGCTCCGGATGCGGAAAGCGAGGTCGTATTTGGAGTCAGAAGCACGTTTCGGAGGGCCCGGAGGCCTTGCACGGTATTTTGGAGGCCCGCGCGCAAAGTTGCAGCAAGGCGCGCAAACCTCCCGGGATGCGCGCAAAGCGCTGGGCCGGCGCGCAATTTTGGGCGCCCGTGGCCCGCGCGACTCCCTTGCGCGCCGGGCCCGATTCCGCGCCCGCGAAGGAAATTCCACGCCCACGAACCGGATTCCGCGCCCGGGGTTGCCTATAAATATAAGGCGACCCCCGACGTTTTGAAGGTTGCTGGAATTCGAAGAGTCGCTCGTTCGCGCAATCCGACCCCCTCCGCGCGCAATGCCGATCTTCAGGTAACCTCCTTTCTTTCGCGCAAGAAAGCCTCAGGGTTCGCCTTCGCGCGCAATCCCTTTGGCTCCTTTCTTTTTGAATTAACTCTTCACCCAGAGGCCTTCGCGCACAAAAGAAGCCTCTTGCGCGCAATTTCCCACGGGTGCGCGCAATGCAGCCCGATTGCGTGCACCCCCCCTTTTCAAAGTGGCCATTCGTTAAAGAATGAGTCGTTTCCCCCGCACGCTGTTCGAAGCCTGGTGCGCGCAATCTTCATCTTCCGCGCGCAAAGCGCTGGCCCAATTGCGCGCCAGCCCGCCCATTTGTGCGCCGACCCGCGGTATTGCGCGCCAACTCCTCTTTTGCGCGCAAACTGCCAGGGTCGCCCCTTTGACCCCCTGAGGGTACCCGCCTGCGTGGCGCCCGATGATCTTCATCCCGGGTGCCCGCACCGTGCGTTGTCTTCCCGTGCGGCCCTCCAGGCTCGCGCGAAGTGACACAGACCCATCGGCGGCACTATCTCGTCCACGCTACAAGACGTTAAACTGCCAAGTGTTTCGTCCAACATGACGTTAAACTGTACATCGTCCGCGCTGAAAGACGTTAAACTGCCAAGTGTTTCGTCCAACATGACGTTAAACTGTACCTCGACCGTGCTGCAAGACGTTAAACTGCCAAGTGTTTCGTCCAACATGACGTTAAACTGTACCTCGTCCATGCTGCAAGACGTTAAACTGCCAAGTGTTTCGTCCAACATGACGTTAAACTGTACCTCGTCCGCACTGCAAGACGTTAAACTGCCAAGTGTTTC
Organism: Viscum album; assembly: GCA_963277665.1. NCBI lineage: Eukaryota > Viridiplantae > Streptophyta > Magnoliopsida > Santalales > Viscaceae > Viscum > Viscum album. Next base: position 1,762,578,216 of record OY728121.1, on the reverse strand, counting down.
GTCCAACATGACGTTAAACTGTACCTCGTCCGCGCTGCAAGACGTTAAACTGCCAAGTGTTTCGTCCAACATGACGTTAAACTGTACCACGTCCAAGCTGCACGACGCTAAACTGTCTAGCCTCCATCGTCCTCAACACACGACGTTAAACTGTACTTCGTCCGGCAAGACGTTAAACCGTCTGCTTCGTCCTCAACACACGACGTTAAACAGTACTTCATCTGGCAAGACGTTAAACTGTCCGCATCGCCCGATCCCGTTCCTCGCACGCAGGGTCCCCCTCCCGGTTTGGATGTGGTCCCCACCCGCTCGTCTCGGCAGGGATGTCAGGGTTGGAGTGGCCTTCGCCCACGGAGGTAGAGTGTCACAGACAGAACAAACTATGTGGACTTTGATCCTTGTCTCCTAAACAGGGTACGTAGGAAGCCTCCATGAGGTTCAAGCCCACCACCTGGTCGTCCCGGTCGTATTCACGTCGGTTCGTCCATCAGTGGACCCCTCTCGGTTTCACATTTGCGTCGATTCACCTATGAATCCGCCCCTGTGGGAGACTGCACGTGTGTATCTCCATTGTGCTTCCCCACTGCCTAAGCCAGTAGAGGGCGTGACAGGGATCGAGGTCTCTTACCTTCGGCCCAAGTCCCTCTCCAACTGAGCTTTGCCGCATCCGGGCTGCCTCAGTGCGTAAGTCCGGACAGAATGAACTACGTGGACTTTGATCCCTGTCTCCTAAACAGGGTACGTAGGAAGCCTCTCCGAGGTTCAAGCCCACCACCTGGTCTCCCCGGCCGTATTCACGTCGGTTCGTCCATCAGTGGACCCCTCCTGGGTTCACACTCGCGTCGATTCACCTATGAATCCGCCCCTATGGGAGACTGCACGTGTGTATCTCCATTGTGCTTCCCTACTGCCTTTTTTCTCTTTTTTCCTTTCAACGTCCAGCATGACGTGAAACTGTGATCCACTCGACCGTTCCATCCCCCTCCGTGCGAGGTGGTTCGGTTCAATCCTCCGCCCGGCGGCCTCGACCTCTTCGTGAGTCGGCTTGCCGACGTCCAGCATGACGTTAAACTGTATATTCGAACTACGCTGACTTTGATCCGCGCCAACGCGAGGTACGTAGGAAGCCCCTACGGGGTCCAAGCTCTTCACTCCATCATCCATCCTGATCAATACCCGGGCCGCCACATCCCGTTGGGGTCATTCCATTTCATTCCATTCCACTTCACTCGGGAAGCCGCCCACGTGCTGGCCCCAGCGTCGGAGGTTCCTCGCAAGGGGTTCTGTCATCTGATCCACTTCTCGTGTTGATCAGTCCAATGACGTCCCCGCTAGACGTTAAACTCGCGGCATACCCCGTGTTAAACATGGGAAGCTGAGGAAAACCTCAGGTAACACAGTTCCCCGCACCCAGCGCGGGATGCCTCAGGCCATCACGCCTTCGAGAAGCCCTATTAGGGGCGGAAGGCAGACATGCAGAGTCTCAGTGTTAAGACACGCCCCCAACACCCAGAGCTACCCGGTCTCCTCACCGCAGGTTGCTTCCTCGACCAGACCCCTTGGAGCGTCCGGGCGGAAGCAGCGTAATTAACCGATGTCCATGAAGATATGGTGCCGGGAACGATATTCACGAACATTATTAAATCTATGAGGGAGACCCGGATTAGGCAACGAGTTCCGAGGAGACGTCCACGGAAGGAGGAGCCGACATCCCATCATCCCGGTTTCGATCAAGGAGCAGACGCCCCTGAATAAGGGACGAATGCCGCCCGCCCTTGGAAAGCGGGACTGTGGGGCCACAAGCCGCGCGCCCATCCCCTCGGGCCGATGGGTGCACGCGCGAACGCGTCCTGGCGGAACAGCATCGGAACAGAAACCCGACGCACATCCGCACCGAAACAGAAAAATGGTGAACCCGACGTGAATCTCTTCTCCTCAATACGAAGACCGATTGCTTTCAGAGGTGTTGGAAGACCAGCATGCTCCTCGACCGAGCATTCAACACCGGGGCACTGAACCCGCCAGGGGCTGGGGAAGGGAAATCGGGCACTCCGTCTCACGACGTCGATGGCCTGGGTTCCCCCCACGGAAGGCGTCGCGGCACTAATGGTTGGTTGTCGATTCCTTTTCCTGTCAGTGTTAATGGGTTTTTCTCCCTGCTTTCAGGAATCAAGTCGCCCAATCCAGTGCCCGATCTCCACCCGCCCACTGGCGCAGGGGTAGGGGAAACACTGACGTGGCTACTCCGCGTGGTAACGCCCGTTCCACAGCCGTCCCAGCAGCCACAGCTACGGGGCAACCACGCCCTCTCTCCCCCTCGAAGGTCATCCAGAGAAGGGTGATCAACAACTTGGTGCGGAGATATGAGGAAGAGGGAGTCATCCCCACCAGGGACATGGCTCGCCTAGACCTCGAGGAAGCTGCACCTCGCCACCAACGCCGGCCCCGAGGGCCGCGCAGGGAGGCACCGCTGCCTACCTCGACGTCCAACCGCTTCGGGAGTTTATCCCCAGAACACTCCGACAGTTCCTTCCCCTATGCAGATGAGGTGGAAGACGCCCGGGACTACCCTATCCGAGATTCGCTCCAGGGATCCGCGATAAGGGCTCCTGTCAGGCCACGGCGACACTGCCGCCAGGCCCCTCAAGTCGAAGAACGGGCTCTCCACCTGCCCGCGCCGCTCATCCCGACTCGTTTGTCCCGACGCCAACGTCGGGCACGAGCAGAAGAGGATGCCTACCTTGGGGCCCTAGCAACAGCGGCTGCGTTGGATCAAGCCACTGATGGCTCCAGTCACCAGACCCCTGCGCATTCTGAGCAGGGGAACTTTTATGCCCGACCTGGATCGAGGCCCCGACCGCCCCAAAGGCAGGTTGGGTTGACTCTCCCGGTTGCTGGTACAGGCAATAGCCACCGCGGACCACCTCGCTGTAGCGCTATTCACCAACAGGGTCTACTCCGCGTGGCCGATCCAAGAGGCATGGGTCACCCCACCATTCGATCCCGTCCCGGAGGCCTCCCCGGAATCATCTCTCCCCGCGCCCCCTTTGATATCTGTCCCGGTGCTCCTTGCAGCTTGGTTTCCAGTCCTCTTGGCCCCAGCACCAGTGCTGCCGGAGGACGCCAGGATAGAGATCAGCCATGCCCCGAAGAACCACCCAGGGGCAGGAAGGCGAGGCGTCGACGCCGAGGGAAGAATGTTATGGAATTCCGGACAGTGATCTGACCGGTTCGTTTCTCTGATACAGAGGCGGAGTATGATTCCGCGACGGATCCTTCCCCCCGATCCCGCCAGTTAGGGGCAGGGGTAGGAATGTGGCACGTCATCCTCGTACTTCGCGAGAGCGAGATCGATACGATCCCTGCTTCTCTCCGAAGGTATATCCGAAGTAGTGAGGGCCTGGTAGACCCCCAAGGATCAAGCTTGCGGTTGGTACCGGCCCCTCCGGAAGCACCTTCTGCCTCGATCGGAGAAGCTGGAGACTTTTTCTGGGCACCGATGGTCGAACCACGATCTAGTGCACCCTTGGCGAGCACCGACGCTACGTCAGGATGTTCGCCCGCCGGCCCGTCCTATCGTGATGTGGTAGCTAGGGCACCGCCACCCTCAGAGGGTGGCCCAGGATATGGAGGCCAATCGGCCTGCTCGCCGTATTCACCGCCGGCCAGCCCGTCGGCCCAGCGGCCCGCCTCGGCACCACTGCCGGTTCCCCGTCCATTCCCAGTCATTGAAGAGGACCAAGGAGACCTGGGTCCCGAGTTTGAGTCGTGGAGCTTCTGGATCGTCCTTGCAGAGGGCCACTTCCCTGAGAAGTTTTGGCCAGTCGCAGGACCCGACTTTGATGCACCCGAATCACTCACCCCGGATGAGTTCGAATGCTTCCGCCGAACTCTCCGGTAGACTCACTTCCATCTTCACCGCCTACAAATGCCATATCCCAGGAGTCAAGCACACCTGGAGGATATTGGTGAGCAGTTCCATCAAATTGACCTGGCCACGCTCCCCGCGGTTCGGCACCCTGGGTCATTTGGGCACCACGAGGCCCTCCAACAACGATGCGTTGAGTGTTTTCAAGTACTCCGCAAGGTTATCGAGGGAGCCACTCCCCACGTGTATATCTGTGGATGGGGGCAGTACGCTGCCCTACGCTTCAGTGTGATTCACCGACAGCCCGATTCATTGGGTGGCCCTGAGGGTACATCCCCAGGGACGGAAACGGTCAATATGGCCGACCTGTCGGGGGAGGGGAACGGTTTGGAACTTCTCGACGGGGGCTCTCCCCCCGAAGACAAGCCGTTGTTGGATCCATCGGTGAGAGTTACTCGTCACCAGAGGAACCTCCTGGGTCTCCCCACACCCACTGAAGCACCGACGTTGAGCCGGAACGTCAGCAAAGGTAAAGAGCACGGCGGGGCTATGAAGCCCGCCGACCCATCTGCCTCCACGCAGAGGGCAGATGAGGATCCTGAGAAGGCTATGCTACGTCAACAGCTCGCCGAGCAGAAGAAGCTAGTTGACCAGCTCCTCGCCGAGCACGCTGCAGAGCAGCGGCCTGACTACGGTGATCCTAGGCCAGGACAGCAGGGACAGGAACAACCACCCCTCGATGAGGCTCTCCCGGGAAACCGTGATTATGCCATGTTTGCCGACAGGGGAGAGGCCATTGCCTATGGCAAGAGGGCGCGGTATGTTTCACCGCACCCTCCCGAGCGACGTGACTACCTGAGAGACCCCGCTCGGATTCCTCCCGCTGCCCCAAGGGTCGCTCCGCCCGCCATCCCACGAGCTGCCGAGTTCGACGACCCGATTGAAGGACCATGCAATGCGCTCGTGGTGAGAGATCCTCGCCAGGACTGGAACCCATGTCCGGACGATCCGATGGCGGCACTCATCGCCCGCTTGGAAGCCTTGGAGACTCGGCAAGTGGTGATCCCACCGGACGGCAAGCCATACCCAGCATGGGTGGATGACATGCCGGCGCCTCCGGGATTCGGGAATCCCACTTTCGCCCCCTTCAACGGAACTGGAGATCTGCCACAGCATTTGGCCCATTTCAACTCGAGGTGTGGGCCTATGATGGGAACTCCGGCGCTGCAGGAGGCCGCTAAGCTTCGCTGCTTTGTCCAGACACTGGAAGGGCCAGCATTTGTCTGGTACAGCCAGCTCCCCGTCGGGTCGATAACTAGCTGGGAGGACCTTCGTAGACAATTCCTCTACCAGTTCAGTTCCACCACCCGGAAGACGAGTATCGCAGACCTCTTCAAGTGCAAGCAGAGGCCTAATGAGCGAGTCGCGGATTTCGTCGCCCGATGGAAGGGTCTCACGTATTCCCTTGACATGCCATTGACTCAGGAGCAGTTGCTGACAATGTGCGTCGGGAACGTCAAGACCGAGTTGGTCCCTTCCTTGATCACTCAGAATTACCCCGGAGGGTTCAGGGACTTCTCAGACAAAGCTCAACGTCTTGAGGAAGCCCTGCAACAGGCCAGTCAGGCACACCCGATGCCTCCTATGATTCCTGCAAGGAGAGCCAGTAGGGATGAGGCCGCTGTTGTTGCCCAGATAGAGGCCCCCAGGCCGTTGGAGCTGCTGCCGGTGAGGCCAGCTCCACAGCCTCACAGGAATCCGCCTCCACGGGCTCAGTTCCCGGCCCAGCAGCGGGAGCCCCAGAACCGGCCGGCCCCTCCGCGTAATGTACCGCCACAACCCAGGCGAGATAATCAGGGTCCACCTCCTCGGCAGGCCCCTCCAGCCCCTCGTCAAGACCACGCTCCCAGGGGCCCGCGATACCTGACTTACTCATTTCACGAGGATCAGGTCCCCGGTTATTTCCGGAGCGCCATGGAGCAGAGGAGTGTGCGACTGCCTGAGTGTTGGAAGCCAGAGGAAGCACATCTCACGGATAACCCCCGCTTCTTCCCTTACCATCGGGCCCTGGGGCACACCATCCGGCGGTGCTACGTGTTTAAGGACTGGCTCCAAGACCAGATTAAAAACAATGTAATCAGGTTGGGCCCAGCTCCAGCACAAGTGGCGGGCGTGTTCGTGGGATCAAATGATGATAGTGGCAATGAGGAAGAATGGCAGCTGGTCTCCGACCGCGGATCCCAGAAGTATAAAAACTGTATGGCCCGCAAGATGATCATTCGCGCCCATGGAATCATCCGTGCGCGCTTGAATCAGCCTGAGCCCCCAGAATCTGTGGGTGCTGCTTCGACATCGTCATCCCAGCCTGCCTCTTCCGAGAAGAGCAAACGGCGGCGGCGCAAGAAGGAAGAGCGCGCCCCGCCAGTTCCGCCACTATCCCGCACTCTCAAGGATTTCATGCCCCCGGAGATGGGGGTCCCTCCTCGGATCCGCCCGGCGATGGATGATTCGTCCGATGACAGTGTTGGGTATGCTTCGGTTAATACCGTCGAGCTGGTAAATCCCTTTTCGGTTCCCGACATTGAAGAACACCAGGTGGACCTCCCTAGTGTCCCCGGTCGTCGCCACCGCCGGAGGAACCACAACAACAAGAGTCGCTGGGGAACAACAGTTGGTACCTCCAGCCAGGACGTGCACGCCGCTGAGACCAGGAAGTAGGCTCAAAACCGAGCTCAGCGCGCGCAGCCCCCCCCCCCCCCCCATCCGGGGATGACGGATTCGCCTCCGCCACTGTTTGTGGTGTGGGACCAGGCAGAACCGCCTCAGCCGCGTCGCGACCAGCTCCGCCCTGCCACGAGTCCATCCCGGCCTCCTGACCCTAGTACGGTGACTACTTCCCCGGCTTCAACCAATGAACAGCGAGATTCTCCAAGTACCAGTCGGCCTCCGGTCCAACCGGCAAGGCCCGTCATGCCTCAAACCGCAGAGCAACCTCCTGCAACCAGGGGCTCGCGCTTGGCCAAAAAGAATGATGTCCTGAAGCACTTGGCCGACATCCCAGCAAGGCTCTCCATCCTTGAGGCTCTGCGCATGTCATCTGAGATGTGCGAGGCACTCGCCGAAGCCCTGAAGAGCCCCCTCCAGTTTGAGACAGAGGTTTCGGCTGCAGAGGCCTTTCACGCCGAAACGATCGAGGACGCCGAATGTCAGGCAGTTATCTCGTTCTCTGGTAAGGATGAAGACCCTCCTATACAGGGGCACATTCGTCCGCTGTATGTTACTGGCCAGTTCAATGGCCTTGAAGTCCGGCGTTGTCTTGTCGACACGGGGTCCGGGATTAACCTGATTCCCACTCGGACGCTCCGTAGATTGGGGTTGTCTGAGGATGACTTGATCCCCTCCGACCTCAGGATCCAGGGGTACGACCGCACCGAGCAAACCCCGGTCGACAAGATACGCTTGAAGACCCAGTTCAGTGACTTGGTTGCCAACACCGATTTCATGGTAGTCTCTCAAGACACTGTGTACAACGCACTGATGGGCAGGCCATGACTCCACCTTCACGCGGCGGTTCCCTAATCATACCACCAATGCCTCAAATACTCCCTTAACGGTCGAGTAGGCGTGCTTCAGGGAGATGCCTCTCATTTTGCCTCATGTGAAGCCCGCTATCTGGACGCGGACTATTACAAGAGCAAGGATAAGCAGATCATGGCAGGTGAGGTTGAGCCTGTCACTGTTGCAAGTGATCCCTGGGCAAGTTTGGATGACGCTTACATCCTCCCGATTCATCGGTTTGACGTAGCCATGGTCTCGACGGCCTGTGAGTCTCCTGATGAGATGACCGCGACCGCCCATGCCCGCACCAGCGACCCAGCAGGATCTGGTAGCCCCAATGCAGTTTCCAACGCAGTATCTCCCGTGGACGATCCCTCCCTGAGTGGAGAGGACATGGAAGATGCACCCCCAGCCTTTGAGGAGGGAGTCTCCGCCACGGTCGATGAGTTAGTACAGGTGAACCTTGGAACCGAGGCAAATCCAAGACCCACATTGGTCAGTGCCGCCATGACCTCTGAGGAGCGGCAGCAGTACGTGGACTTCCTCAGACAGCACCGTGATGTGTTCGCTTGGGGCTATGACGAGATGCCGGGGCTAGATCCTCAGGTAGTCGTCCACCACCTTGGTCTCCCGGCGAACCATCGCGGGTTCAAGAAGCCTCCCAGGAAGATTCACCCATTCCACGGTGCCATGGTTGAGGCCGAAGTTGACAAGCTTATCAAAGCCAACTTCGCGAGGGAAGTTCAGTACCCCAAATGGCTGGCCAACATTGTGCCGGTCAGGAAGAAGAACGGGCAGATCAGAGTCTGCATCGACTTTCGTGATCTCAACCGCCACTGTCCGAAGGATGATTTTTCCCTTCCAGTGACAGAGCTGTTGATTGACGCCACGGCAGGGTTCCGATCCCTCTCCTTCATGGATGGATACTCCGGATACAACCAAATCCGGATGGCCCCTGAGGATGAGTAGTTCACTGCCTTCAGGGCCCCCCAAGGTATATTTTGTTACCAGGTCATGCCCTTCGGCCTGAAGAATGCAGGTGCCACCTATCAACGGGCGATGCACCGCATATTCAAGCCAATCCTCGGCACACTGGTGGAATGCTACGTTGACGACTTGGTGGTCAAATCGCGCTAGTGTCAGGACCATCTCAAAGATCTTGAGAAAGTGTTCGGCTTCCTCCGGTCTCGCTGCCTGAAGATGAACCTGTCGAAGTGTGCCTTCGGAGTCACCTCCGGGATGTTTCTTGGCTTTGTGGTAAGATACCGGGGTATTGAGATCGACCCAGAGAAGATCAGGGCGATTAGCCAGATGCCTCCCCCAGGTAACATCCGGGAACTGCAAGGGTTCCAAGGCCACTTAGCCTATATACACTGATTCATCGCGAATCTGGCCGGCAAGTGTAAGCCCTTCTCTCAGCTCATGAAGAAAGGTGCCACCTATGTATGGGATAAAGAGTGTCAGACCGCTTTCGAGGAAATCAAGAAGTACCTGCTTCAACCTCCGGTTCTGATGCCGCCTGTATCCGGGAAGCCGCTGGTCCTTTATGTGACTGCCCTGGAATGGTCCCTTGGTGCCCTTCTCGCCCAGAAGAACAACGAGGGAACAGAGAATAGCCTCTATTACCTCAGTCGCATGCTCCTCGATGTGGAAGTTAGGTATTCCCCCATCGAGAAGAGCTGCCTGGCGCTCGTATTTGCCGTACAGATATTACGGCACTACTTGCAGCACCATGAGGTAGAGTTGGTTTCTCGGGTAGACCCGTTGAAATATATCCTGAGCCGGCCTATGTTGACTGGCCGTCTAGCACGGTGGGATGTGATTGTCCAGCAGTTCGACATCAGGTATGTGTCTCAGAAGGCCATCAAAGGGCAAGCATTGGCAGACTTTCTGGCTGCTCACCCGACCTCCGCGGATCAGCCGCTGGATCTAGGCTTTCCCGATGAGGCCATTCTCTCGGTCGGTCATGCCGGTCCATGCTGGCAGATGCACTTTGACGGTGCCTCCCGGAGCCCCACCGGTAGAAGACTCTATAATCCTGAGCTCAACAGAGTGGGCTTGGGTATCGTCTTGATTAACCCGGAGCAAGCTGTGCTGCCATACTCTTTCCTGTTGTCAGAGGGCTGTACCAACAATGAGGCGGAAAACCACACCCTCATCACTGGCCTCGAGTTGGCTCTCGAGATCGACGTGCCCCATCTGTTTGTGAAAGGGGACTCCGAGCTGGTTGTTAAGCAGATCAATGGCGACTATGTTGTCAGGAAGCCGGAACTTGTGCCGTTGCTGGAGTGCACCCTCCTTCTGATGGCCCAGTTCCCTTCTCGGCCAGAAATTGTCCATATTCCCCGGTCGCAGAACGGTCGAGTAGATGCTTTGGCCAGCCTTGCTGCGTCACTTGTAGAGCCTGAACAGGATAACCTAATCGTCCGTGTGACGCACCGCAGGCTCATCACTCCCGTTATCCCGGAGGGAGATCGCGACCCGTCGGTAAGTAATCTCACCACGGTTGCCCCTATGCCCGGAGCCCCAAGTACCCAAGATATGGCATTCGAACCAGCCCCTGATTGGAGGATGCCTTTGGTTGACTACCTCCAACATGGCATTCTCCCGTCGGATCGGGCCTAGCGCGAGCGAGTTCGACGCCGCGCATCGCAGTTTGTCCTCCAGAGCAATCCCGGCCTGGAGCAGATCCTCTATAGACGCGGATTTGATGGTGTTCTCCTCCGTTGCCTTCATGGAGTTGAGATCCCACGAGTCATTCAAGAGGTTCATGTTGGTTCATGCGGTGCCCATCAGACTGGTCCAATGCTGTCCCACCAGATTCGGAGGTTGGGATACTTCTGGCCCTCCATGATCCACGACTGCATCGAGTATGCCAGGAGGTGCCATGCGTGCCAGGTTCATGCGAACTTTGTGCATCGGCCGCCGGAGCCTCTCCATACCATCAGGTATTCTTGGCCCTTTGCATTCTGGGGGATGGACGTTGTGGGACCTTACCCGCCGGCGACGGCTCGCCAGTGCCGGTTCATTTTGACCGCTACGGACTTCTTCTCCAAATGGGCAGAGGCGATTCCGCTCAGAGAGGACAAGTCCTGTTCGATCGTTGACTTCATGACCTCCAACATCATTTATCGATTTGGAGTGCCTCACGCTATCCTCACGGATAACGGAGCCAATTTTCGAGCAGCCGAGTTGAAGATGTTGTACGCCAAGTACAACATTCGCTCGAACCATACATCTCGCTATCATGCGCAGGCGAATGGACAGATTGAGGCGTTTAACAAAACCCTCTCTAACATTCTGCAAAAGATGGTTGGTCAGAACAGGAAGAGTTGGCCGGACCAGCTCCCCAACGCCCTCTGGGCTTATCGTACGACGACTCGCAATTCCACCCAGATGACCCCTTATTCCCTGGTGTATGGAGCTGAGGTCGTCCTGCCCATCGAGATCCAATTACCGTCCTTGCGCACTGCGGTCTACGACAAGCAGGCGCCGGACAGAGCTGCTGAAGCCCGTCTAGTCGAGCTGGAAGCACTGGATGAGAATAGGCTTCGCTCATTGCACAACTTGGAGAGGCATCAAAGCAGAATGGCTCGAGCTTTCAATAAGAAGGTTCGCCTCCTCTCCTTCCTGTAGGGTGACCTAGTACTGGCCCTAAGAGCGCCAATGATCCCCGGCAGGAAGCCACCCAAGTTGGAGCCCAAGTGGGAGGGACCTCTTGTCATCCACAAAGTCTATCCCAATGGCGCGTACTCCCTAGAGACTATGGATGGTGAGTGTGTCACACCTCCCACCAACGCTAGGTTCCTCAAGCAGTACATTGCCTGAGTGCACTTCGTCCGCGCGGCAAGACGTTAAACTGCCAAGCATCTTCGTCCAACACGACGTTAAACTGTACTTCGTCCCGCACGACGTTAAACTGCAGTTCGTCCCACACGACGTTAAACTGCATTCGTCCTGCATGACGCTAAACTGCACCACGTCCGAGCTACAAGACGTTAAACTGTTCAGCATCCGTCCCGCATGACGTTAAACTGCACTTCAAGAACTACGTATGGCTTGATTCCCATCCTTATGGGATATGTAGGACCGCCTGAACATTCATGTTTCAGGCCCAGCCCCATCCTTCGGGAATTTCCATCCCATCTCGGGCCCTTGGCCCAGTTGCCTCTGGGTGTGCGGCGTATGGTGTGAACGCGGGGCTATACCCTCATTCACGTCGGTTTGCTCGCCACGCTGTACGCCCCCCACGTTTGTGGATGCCTTATGCTCCCCCCTTTCTCTTTTCGTCCTGCATGACGTTAAACTGCACTTCAAGAATTACGTACGGCTTGATTCCCATCCTTATGGGATACGTAGGACTGCCTGAACATTCATGTTTCAGGCCCATCCCCATTTCCCGGGAGTCTCTATCCCGCGTTGGGCCTATGGCCCAAGTTCCCCTCCTTTTTGTGCGAGGCGTATGGCGTGAGCGGGGGATTATGTCCTCATTCACGTTGGCCTACTGGCCGCGTCGTACGCCTCCCCTGTGTGTGGGACCACCTCACACCCCCCATCGTCCTGCATGACGTTAAACTGCCTCTCAAGAACTACGTGCGGCTTGATTCCCATCCTAATGGGATACGTTGGACCGCCTGGACGCTTGTGTTTCAGGTCCAGCCCCGTCTCTTGGTTGATCACAGGGATCTTCCGTCTTTTGGTTGCTCTCAGGGTGAGTCCTCCGACCCTTTCCGGTGATCTGTTAACATGTTTTGGGTACTCAGGTCTATGACCCGTAGTGTCGGATTCGATCCCGACATGTCCTGTGTTGCTTGTCGGACCTCGCGCTTCCTCTTGTTTGAGCCTTCACTCAAAGGGATCCTCGTTAGCGGTTTGGGTATGATGCATCAGTGCTCTCCTACCACTCCGGGTTGATTTACCGGCGGGTCCTGGGCCGCAAATCGATATGAATCCTGCGCTTGAGCAGTTGATGCTCGTTTGCTTGCCCCGTCCTAGGCTGACGCGATCGGATGTTGTGTTGAGAATATGGTCAGCGACATCCTTGATCGCCATGTCGGCTCTTTCAGGCTCTGAACATTGGTTGTGCAGTCCTCATCACACTCCACCTTTGTGCGTTTTAGTGGAATCTCGACACTCTCTTCATACTGACCTTCAGTACACCTTTACACGTTAGGCAGGCCAACCAGGGTAATGGTGTCTGTCGAGGCTCCGACGATCTGAGCACCAAGTATATATTCTGATGTCCTCCCTAAGGGCCATGTGTAGCTGGACCCTCGTCCCCATAAGGAGGAAGGAGTCGCCCGAACAATCGCGTTCTGGGCCCAGTATAACTGGAGGCTAGCATCTCTGCCCCTCGGGTGATGGACATACGCAGGCCCCTATCCCAGGATCCTTCTCCTGGAATCGTGCGTGACCGTAGGGCTGGGTATGTTCCCACCTCCGCTGAGTCCGCCATATCGCAATAAGCGGATTCCTCCATGGTCCGAGCCACACGACCTTAAATTGTGTTGTCTGGTCCTACCACACGACCGTAAACTGTGATCGTCTTGGCCGCCCGACGAGAAACGGCACTGCATCTTGATGTTCTCCTCAGGGGACACTCACGTTGGGCACAGGTTAATAACCACGCCATTCATCAATGCCTTTCATGGATTGATTATTGTGGCGACGCCAGATATTTCTTAATCACAGGCATGTCGCTGCACAAAGAAAAACCATCCACCGTTAAGGACAAACAAGAAATATCAAATACCGCTTCTTCTGTGTGCGAGGGCCAGACCCGCACCCCTCCCCGCGCTGGTGCCCGATTGTGTTGCGCCGCACTTCAAGAACTACGTGTGGCTTGATTCCCATCCTTATGGGATACGTAGGAACGCCCGGATGTTTGAAACTTCGGGTCCAGCCCCCACCTCTTAAAGATTCCCCCTTCTCTTGGGAATCCGCCGCCTTCGGGTCACCCTCAAGGCGTGTCCCTCGATCCCTTGCAGTGGTCCCCCGGTGTCATGAGTACTCTGGTTTAGTGCCAGGAGGGTCAGGTTCAGCTTGGTCAGGTTCCTTCCACTTTTCAGGCTTCGTGCTCCCTTTCATTCGGACCCATCACATATGCCCTGGGTGGAGCCCCTGTGAGCGGTCTGGACACAATGCCTCAGTGCTCTCCCACCGACTCGGGCTGGTGCCCCCAAGGGTCTCGGATAGCAAATCGATATGAATCCTGTGCTTGAGCGGTTGATGCTCATTTGCTACCTCATTCCATCAACGGTCAGTACAATATTGATGCTGCTTTTCCACCACGGTCGGCAGTACTCCCATATCGTTACACCGGTGCCCCCAGTCCTTGAGTGAATGGCCGCATGATTCACATTACATTTTCCACCCCCCATTCTGACCAGGAAAAATATCGACACTCTTGACACTATCCCTCAGTGCATCTTTGCCTATCCAGGGGATGGAACCACGATGTGGCATGCTTTGAGGTCCCTATGGTCTGAGCTCTAAGACCTTAAACTAAGATCTGTCCCTATGGTCCGAGCTCTACGAATTTAAACTAAGATCTCCCTAATCGAGGTTCTACGCCCTGCATGACATTAAACTGCACTTTCAGAACTACGTGTGGATTGATCTCCAGCCTGATGGAGTACGTAGGAACGCCCGGGCATCTCGACTCGGGTCCAGCCTCAGGGATCGCTAAGTCCCGCCCCTCCTCGTCGCAGGCCGTCTGGCCTGGCTTCCGGTAGAGTGGTGCAGTTGTGATATTCTCCCCGATCCAGCTCGGGATGCCCCATCGCAATGATGGGAAGCGACAGTTTCCTCGTCAAAGGGGTTCTGTCTGAGAATTGGGGTGATTCACGACCAGATTAGTGCATCCGCCTAATACGCTTTCCCCACGGTGGCGTAATTTTGGGAGCGTTGGATTCTGTCCGAACAAATCATCACTTCGCCCCACGCTTCGCATGCCCTGTTGATCTGGATTTCCACCCTTGTGTCTGAAGGAACCCCCAAAGCGGCATCGATGATGACATGTGATCCGCCTCCTGCAATATGAATGATGACCTTCGGTCCGTCTATTACAGTAGTATGGTCGATTGATCCAGTCTCCGCTTTCCGTCTTGGGCATTTCCTGGAAGGCCGACCGTCGTGGATTTCGGAATTCGGGACATGCGATTCACCCTTTCTAATTTCCCTATGTTCGGATAAAATCTTAACGCCCCTAGTGTTGTCCCGCTCGTGTGTCGGAACGAGTTGGGGGGATGATACATTGATTAGGTCTGAGGTCTCCTTTCCAAGGAATGATCTCCCTCTTTTCTTTAAAAATCCAGGCCCAATTGTGGATGCCTGAAGCTTGGTTAATGCTCCCGCGAGACAATGAATGGTGGTTGAGCATGTTAAGCCAAAAGATGCAGATAAATATATTGGTTCATACAAATGGATCGAAATATTGAGTAGCGGAAGCAAATGCTCTGGGAGTGGCAAAAACAAATCCCCTGTGGATTAGCGTGCTGAATAAGTCTTTCTAATGCCGCTAACCTTTGGCTGGCGGCCTCCAGGGCTGCTTCTCGCTCATTGCGTGCCCTCTCCTCGTCGGCGGTCGCAGAACGCAGTTCGTCGATCCTGGCCTGTACACGCTCCCGCTCAACTTGAAGTGTGACCATCTGTTGGCCCGCCTCCGTCATTTGTACCTGGGCATCATCCAGCTGGGCCGTTAGTTGCTCCACAAGCTCAGTGCACGTTGCGACGAAGGCCTCCTTCTCTGCCGCCTGCCCTTCGAGACGCCAGACTTCCTGCTCCGCCACGAGGAGCGCCCGCGTGCTCTCCGACATGTCCCGACAATGTGCGACGTCGGCACGCCGGCGGCTATCGCGCATCTTTTCGGCCATGAAATCACAGACCTTCAGATGGAGGCGTTGAGCATCAGCTCCCCCGGCACACAGGAAGCACAGCCAGGTTTGAAGCGGCCCCATGCGCCCCAGCCACACCGATGGGTCTCGCTTGAGGAAGCGCTGGATACACTTCCACCCCCTGCGGCGCGTTATCCGGCTCTCCTCGACCGCCTCCGCGTCCGAGTCATCCATCTCCTCGGGGTCGGCAGGCCGGTAGGCAGGGAAGGCAGCCAGCAGGTCTGCTGCAGGGTCCGCCCCTAGGGTGTCCGCACGGGGGATAGGTTCCCCGACATCTGGGTGACCTTCTTCTCCCGCCCCAGTGGCGTTGACACCCTTTTCAGCCCCCGACCTCTCTCCGATGGCAGCACCGCCGGCGTCCGCTGCCCCCTGATCAGCAGTTGGTGGGTCCGGCTCGGTGTGGGAAGTCTGTTCCGGAGCAGGAGGCATGTCTGCCACTGGTCCACTCGTGGATGGCCCGGGTTCGGCAGCCCGACGAGCCTCCAGTGTTGAGATCACTGCGCAGGGCAAGCCGTGGTTAGTCACGGATCGTCAACAGCAAGCACCGACAATAAGGTAAAGAGACTTACGGGAATCCAAAGCATCATCTTCCTCTATTCCGGCTGCCGCAGGAGCAATTGCATCAGGGGACCCCTCAGCGCTTGTCAATTCGATGATGGGCGTCTGGCCCCCGCCTTGTCCTGCTGGCGCCTCTCCTACTCCTACTGAGGATGCCTGACCAACATCCGCGCACTCCTGAGGAAAGTGAAGAAATGGGTTAGAAGCTGCATAAAAGAATGGATGAAGCAGGTTGAGTAGGGATAGAAGCGGACCTCGAGGAGCTCAGTGATATCAATGTTGCCAGAGTCAGCCCCCTCGCCGCTCTCCCGTGGGCTCCCCTGATGGGATCTTCCCTCGGAGCCTTCATCCTCCCCCGTCTCCTCCTCTTCCTCGGAGTCGTTGCTACTGTCATCTTCCTCCGGCGGCATCTGTTCTGGAGCAGGCTCTAGACCGAGCATCACCTTCACCATAAGGGATGGCTCCGCACGCAGACCACGTTGGCGCGCGTACTCGTCCATGGCCGTCAGATACGCATACCGCCGGTGGAAGTTCACCCTGTCGGCAACCTGAAGGCGCCCGACCGCTGGCAGATGGATTCCTTCGCTGGTTATCTTCTGCCAGATGGTTTCGGTCCCCAGCGACTGCCGCAGGGTCATCCAGGCCGACCACAGCGCTGGGAAGACCGCATCGTTGGAGGGTTCGAGCAGACGCCTTACCTGCTTCCCGGGCCGCTCTTCGACCACCGCACGTGCCCCCTCTCTGGGCGCCGAGGTCGTAGCGGCAGCCTGCGACGTGCCCGCCGCCGAAGTCCCTGCTCGCGCCGGCTCCGCTGTTTGGCGCGCCTCCGTTCTCCCCCGTGTGACGGCGCCTCGCCTCCTTCCTTGACGCCCGGTCTCCGCACGGGTGACCTCGAGCCACCGAACTGGCTTCCGTAGAAGCCCCTGGGGGTAAGCGATGGCCCAGTGTTCGGCGTACTCGGTTGCCAAGCCTGCGTCGACCCCGGTAGGAGGGAGAGTGATTACGTCGCCAGAGCCGAAAGCGGTGAACATTAGCCACATCTGGCGAAGGACGCAAGGGTTCGCCTCCTCCCGGACAGAAGTGAATACCCTCTTCGGCATCCGTTGAAGGCACCCGAAATGCCTGGCGAACCGGGTTGGCACGTAGGGCTCGCAGATCACCTTCCCGTCGATCCGAGCCACGAGCACCCCGCCCCGCATTTTCAGGAAGTATTCGTGCTGCTCCAGCGGACCCTGCCCATTGTCGATCATCTGGCCAGCGGGAGTGGGGAACGGGCTGATGTTGAAATTGGCGTGATTGCCAATCCGAATCCTCACGCCCTCCTCATTTAGAGTCATCGGAGTGACCCCCGCGATGTTCAGCAGAGAGGGTCGCAGGCCGTTCCCCGGAGGAATGACGGCGTTTGGAAACGTGTACCCACCAAGGTGAGCAGCCACCCAGCCGTGGAAGAATTGAAAAGGCCCACAGATCCTTCGTGGCGACCCCCCTTGCGAGATGCGTCCCAGGATGGCGTACAGGTTATCCAGCACCGGGACCCCGAGGTTATATCTTTTGTTGGCGGCCATGGCGCCCGCCATCGCGAGTGTCTCCGGCCGGACGCCCATTCTCGCGTCCCGCACTGGCAGGAGCCACCCACTCAGAAAGGCGGCCAGGAACGCCGCGTACCGGACATTTGGGTCCCGGGCCTCGATGACGCGGTACCCCCATGAGCGGTAGTCGCCCGTCTCCAGGACCCGCCAGTACGACCCGTTCCGGCTCCTCTGAGCCGCGGTCGGGCACCGCTTCCCCCTGCCTGGCATCTTGACCGCCGGGTCATGCTCCAAGAACTGGCCGAACCACTCCTTGTAGGCTATGTCATTGTGGAAGTCCTTGATCCTGAGCCGCTGCGTGGCCAGGTCAAGAAGATGCCATGTCAGAATGGGAGTCCGTGACCTATCTTCCCAGATGTTCTTCGGAGGCAGGAACTCATCGTATTGGTAACCCTCCAACGGGATACCTCCGATGCAGTGGATGTCCCAGAGGCCGAGGATAACCTCCCCATGGTGAAGATGGAAGGTGTTGGTATCCAGGGACCAGCGGGTGAACAGCTCCGGCCTGAGCTCAGACTGCTGGTAGAAGTGGAACTGCGACGTCCACACCGCCTCAAACAGGCCGATGTACCGCAACTCCTCTGCGAAGTGATCGCAAGTGTGGCTTACCCAGAACGACCAGGCCCACTCACTGGTGAAATTTCCACCAGACCGCAAGTCCCAGTCCTTCAGCCAGCCCTTGCTGTCGTCGGTGACGCTCTGGCGATATGTGCTCGAGTAGAGGGCTGCAGAGTTCTCCGCAGTAGGCTCACTTCTGACGATGGTTCGCGTCCTCGGGTTCAAGACATAGACATCTATGTGTCTGGTCTCCCTGGCAGGATGCCCATTGTTGGTGATGTTATAGCGGGGAAGCTCGTCCTCCCGAGTCACCCAGGTCCGTGGCGCATCAACCTCGAACCCTGGCACCGGAACATCATCTAAGATGCCAAAGTTCCAGAGCGGCAGGTTGTCCGACAGCGGATATGTCTTCTGGGCCGGCGTCAGCAAGTCGAACAAGGATTGATTGTCGGAAACAATCTCCTTGGCTCTGTAGACCTCCTCGTTCATCGCCATCTCAGCTCTGCGAGTGGCGGCATCCCCCTCATTCCATTGATTCGCGGCCATCTCAGAAGCTCCGGGAGTCGTGTGAGTTAAGGGATGAGGCGTGCGGAATCGGAAGAGGCTGGTAGAGAAGTTTAAGAGTTGGCGCGCAATCCTAGTGGACGGCGCGCAATTGGGAAGTCTGTCACGTAAAACCCCGGGTGTTCTCGCAAAGACAGGCCGAAATCCGGAAGGTTTACGAGACGAACGGGTGAATTCCGCGCCGGTATGGGCAATTTCGCGCACGAGAGCTTGAAAGCTTGTCGCGTGGAAGGCCGGTGTACGGTGCGGGGGACCCAGGGCCCCTATTTATAGGCAAGGCCGGGTGTCCGCGCTGCGCGGAAAGCGCTTTGCGCGACCGAGACGGCGAATTCCGCGCCCGACGCCCTTTTTTGCGCGCGACAGTCCCGCGCCACCCAGGACTTCGGCATTCCGGCGTCTCCCTCAGAACACGATCGTTGTGACCTCTCGCCGATCAGATTCCGAGGGGGGGCTTTTGTAGATGCCAGAAAAGTCTGTTGTTCCCAAACAAAGCTCCGGATGCGGAAAGCGAGGTCGTATTTGGAGTCAGAATCACGTTTCGGAGGGCCCGGAGGCCTTGTGCGGTATTTTGGAGGCCCGCACGCAAAGTTGCAGCAAGGCGCGCAAACCTCCCGGGATGCGCGCAAAGCGCTGGGCCGGCGCGCAATTTTGCGCGCCCGTGGCCTGTGCGACTCCCTTGCGCGCCGGGCCCGATTCCGCGCCCGCGAAGGAAATTCCGCGCCCGCGAACCGGATTCCGCGCCCGGGGTTGCCTATAAATATAAGGAGACCCCCGACGTTTTGAAGGTTGCCGGAATTCGAAGAGTCGCTCGTTCGCACAATCCGACCCCCTCCGCGCGCAATGCCGATCTTCAGGTAACCTCCTTTCTTTCGCGCAAGAAAGCCTCGGGGTTCGCCTTCGCGCGCAATCCCTTTGGCTCCTTTATTTTTGAATTAACTCTTCACCCAGAGGCCTTCGTGCGCAAAAGAAGCCTCTTGCGCGCAATTGCCCCCGGGTGCGCGCAATCCAGCCCGATTGCGCGCACCCCCCCTTTTCAAAGTGGCCATTTGTTAATGAATGAGCCGTTGCCCCCGCGTGCTGTCCGAAGCCCGGTGCGCGCAATCTTCATCTTCCGCGCGCAAAGCGCTGGCCCAATTGCGCGCCAGCCCGCCCATTTGCGCGCCGACCCGCGGTATTGCGCGCCAACTCCTCTTTTGCGCGCAAACCACCAGGGTCACCCCTTTCACCCCCTGAGGGTACCCGCCTACGTGGCGCCCGATGATCTTCATCCCGGGTGCCCGCACCGTGCGTTGTCTTCCCGTGCGGCCCTCCAGGCTCGCGCGAAGTGACACGGACCCATCGGCGGCACTATCTTGTCCGCGATGCAAGACGTTAAACTGCCAAGTGTTTCGTCCAACATGACGTTAAACTGTACCTCGTCCGAGCTAAAAGACATTAAACTGCCAAGTGTTTCATCCAACATGACGTTAAACTGTACCTCGTCTGCGCTGCAAGATGTTAAACTTCCAAGTGTTTCGTCCAACATGACGTTAAACTGTACCTCGTCCGCGCTGCAAGACGTTAAACTGCCAAGTGTTTCGTCCAACATGACGTTAAACTGTACCTCGTCCGCGCTGCAAGACATTAAACTGCCAAGTGTTTCGTCCAACATGACGTTAAACTGTACCTCGTCCGCACTGCATGACGTTAAACTGCCATGTGTTTCTTCCAACATGACGTTAAACTGTACCACATCCAAGCTGCACGACGCTAAACTGCCTAGCCTCCATCGTCCTCAACACACGACGTTAAACTGTACTTCGTCCGGCAAGACGTTAAACCGTCCGCTTCGTCCTCAACACACGACGTTAAACTGTACTTCGTCCGGCAAGACGTTAAACCGTCCGCATCGCCTGATCCCGTGCCTCGCACGCAGGGTCCCCCTCCCGGTTTGGATGTGGCCCCCACCTGCTCGTCTCTGCAGGGATGTCGGGGTTGGAGTGGCCTTCGCCCACGGGGGTAGAGTGTCACAGACAGAATGAACTACGTGGACTTTGATCCCTGTCTCCTAAACAGGGTACGTAGGAAGCCTCCCTGAGGTTCAAGCCCACCACCTGGTCATCCCGGTCGTATTCACGTCGGTTCGTCCATCAGTGGAGCCCTCTCGGGTTCACATTTGCGTCGATTCACCTATGAATCCGCCCCTGTGGGAGATTGCACGTGTGTATCTCCATTGTGCTTCCCCACTGCCGAAGCTAGTAGAGGGCGTGACAGGGATCGAGGTCTCTTACCTTCGGCCCAAGTCCCTCTCCAACTGAGCTTTGCCGCATCCGGGCGCGTAAGTCCTGACAGAATGAACTACGTGGACTTTGATCCCTGTCTCCTAAACAGGGTACGTAGGAAGCCTCTCCGAGGTTCAAGCCCACCAACTGGTCGTCCCGATCGTATTCACGTCGGTTCGTCCATCAGTGGACCCCTCCTGGGTTCACACTCGCGTCGATACACCTATGAATCCGCCCCTGTGGGAGACTGCACGTGTGTATCTCCATTGTGCTTCCCCACTGCCTTTTTTCTCTTTTTTCTTTTCAGCGTCCAGCATGACGTGAAACTGTGATCCACCCGGCCGTTCCATCCCCCTCCGTGCGAGGTGGTTCGGTACAATCCTCCGCCCGACGGCCTCGACCTCTTCGTGAGTCGGCTTGCCGACGTCCTGCAAGACGTTAAACTGTATATTCGAACTACGCTGACTTTGATCCGCACCAACGCGCGGTACCTAGGAAGCCCCTACGGGGTCCAAGATCTTCACTCCATCATCCATCCTGATCCTTACCCGGGCCGCCACATCCCGGTGGGGTCATTCAATTTCATTCCATTCCACTTCACTCGGGAAGCTGCCCACGCGCTGGCCCCAGCGTCGGAGGTTCCTCGCAAGGGGTTCTGTCATCTGATCCACTTCTCGTGTTGATCAGTCCGATGCCGTCCCCGCTGGACGTTAAACTGGCGGCATACCCCGTGTTAAACATGGGAAGCTGAGGAAAACCTCAGGTAACACAGTTCCCCGCACCCAGCGCAGGATGCCTCAGGCCATCACGCCTTCGAGAAGCCCTATTAGGTACGGAAGGCAGACATGCAGAGTCGCAGTGTTAAGACACGCCCCCAACACCCAGAGCTACCCGGTCTCCTCACCGCAGGTTGCTGCCCCGACCAGACCCCTTGGAGCGTCCGGGCGGAAGCAGCGTAATTAATCAGGGTCCATGAAGATATGGCGCCGGGAACGAGATTCACGAACATTCTTAAATCTATGAGGGAGACCCGGATTAGGCAACGAGTTCCGAGGAGACGTCCACGGAAGGAGGATCCGACATCCCATCATCCCGGTTTCAATCAAGGAGCAGACGCCGCTGAATAAGGGACGAATGCCGCCCGCCCTTGGAAAGCGGGACTGCGGGGCCACAAGCCGCGCGCCCATCCCCTCGGGTCGACGGGTGCACGCGCGAACACGTCCTAGCGGAACAGCATCGGAACAGAAACCCGATGCACATCCGCACCGAAACAAATATGATGAAAATAAATATAATAAATTTAATAATAATACTTTTAGTGTAATTTATCTTCTAAAACACCAATCTTTTTAAATGTTAATCTTATTAAACAATAAAGGTAACAACTTTGACATCATTTAAAATAAAATAATATAAGTGTCATAATCACTTTTATAAGGCTCCAAATGGTCAACAATTAGACCATTTGATGATTATGGTTTATATTTATAGTACCAATAAGTTTTGGTCAGGTTTTTGGGCATTTAATGGGTAATATTAGTTTAATAAAAACTATATTATTGATTTTTCACTAAATAAATTATTTCTCAATCATTAATGTATATGAAATTAAAGTAATTATATATTTCATAAAAATTAAAAATAAATTTCCATGATGAAAAAAAACATTTTAACTTTAAAATGAGTACCTATAAATGAATTTATATTCTCTATGACCTTATATTAAAAATAATTTAATTATTAATGTTTGAGTGAAACATATTTCACTTTCATTTAAATAAAATAAATTAAAAGTCTTAATCACATACAAGTGGGTTCTAATAGATTCCATTTTGACCCAAGTATATTTTTGTACGAAATATAATCATCCAATTATATTAAAACAAGTGTTAGAATAATTTTATAATTTTATTTTTACCCTTAATTAACTAATTTATCTTTAACTGTGATAAATAAAATTTACCGTAGTTACTATTCATAATGCCAAAAAATAAAAAGTATCCTATTCACATAATTTGGACCTAATGATTCAATATTTGGAATTAATTTCTCCAAATTAAAAACATCGATGTTGCAGTAATTAGTTTAAAATTAATCTCGTTGTCGAAAAAACGGGTTTTTGTTTAAAACATTGCAAAATATTGAATTGATTTTACCTACGAATTCAATGTAAAATTAATGATAATGGAATAAATTATACTAAATGGTAATAATATATTCAATTTATAATTTAAAAAAATTTAATATTGTAATTTATCCATATAAATTATCTCGATGAAAAATTTGTTTTTAAGTAACATTCAACGTGTTTTTACTATTCATCAAAATAAGAATGTTGTCAGAAAAATTTCAAAACATTATCCAATGTAAATTTTTATATCCTGATTCAAAATAATAAGTATATTTTGTAATAATGAACTTATAAAATTTTCAAAAATTATATTTAAAATTGTTGCGCCATCAAAAGGCAGCAAAACTTCATTTTTTAAAAAATATTTATTTTACACGAAAAATTTATTTTATTCACATACCATGATCTATAAAATCGGTAAGATTAATGATTATCTTAATAAATCCAAAATTTATTTAATACTATTAATAACAGTTAGTTCATAATAATATTATAATAATATATAGTTCAGTGAAACTCAGTGTTGTGTACAACACACACTATCAAGGAAGGTCGCTCTTTCGTGTAATGAAAGCCAAGTCAGGGTTGCGTGTAGTGAAAGCCACCTTTGGTGTTGTGTATAACATAATAAAAAAATAGTTCATTTATACATTGATCAAAATATATACATGGTGTTGTGTAAAATGAGTTCTATTTGAAATTACATGAAATTTTGTGCAATACAAGCCAAGAATAGTGTTGCATATACTACAAGAAAATACAGAGTTGTGTATAGCGCAAGCTAATCCTGGTGATTTTTCCAACACAATACATCAAATAAATTTAAAATATTATTTCTCATCAAATCTTGGGGAGTTACATTCTACCCCCCTTAAATTGAATTTCACCTTCGAAATTTGTTGGGGTTATAAATGGTTTTCTTTTCATTCATAGAAACCCAAATCGTAAAAAGGAATAATAAAACATTATTTTAAAAAAGGAACGTTATAAACATAACAGATAGCCAATTTAACTCATCAATGTGTTTCGACATAGGAGAATATAGGTGGAAATATGGATAAAGAAGAGAAATCTAACCATCAAGTTCTGATGGAGAGTGGTAGAGAACATGGCTACGAAAAATCCAACAATAACGAAGCCATAAATTTGTGATTATCTCAGGTACATTCTGATTCATAAGATATGAGGGCACATGGACAAAATTTTTGGTTTTCAAGATCATTTCCATATTGTTTAGGAAATATTTAATTTAAAAAAACACTTACTTGATTTTGGTACAATCTCACCTTTAGTCGGCCATTGAGCAATTATTACTTCATCTCTTAAAGAAATGAAGTTGAATTTGTCATTCTTAATGTGTTAGAAGAACATGTGATAGAATGATAAGTCATTCCTTCTGTCTCAAAAATAAGGTTAGAAAACTTTATTAAATATACATAAGTCCATCTATGGTGAGTTTAATCGTATATGGTTCCAAAAATGGACTTATAATTCATATATCATATCACATAATAAAATAAAACTAGTTTCTACTAACCAGATACTTCCTTTAGACCAGTGGTAGATGATAAAGGCCTGCCACACTTTAATTGTGGGTTTGATTCCCACAACCCTGTCCAACGTGATGGGTTGTCGTCTGTCCTGCATGTTGTCCTTTTTCTAAAACTATACTTTTATAATATTTTAAAAATAATATTAAAAAGTACTAGCCTATAACAATACTATCTTATGTCTAACATAATCCTTTCCAATATTTAATCTTATCCAAAATACCTCTGTCCAATCTCTTAGTATAAAGAAAACTATTACTAGAAAGGTCATCTACCAAGCATGTGAATAACATCATTTATACTACATATATCATAAGATAAATTTTTTTGGTCACATTCCAAACATGTGAATACCTTATTCATGTATTCTATTGAACCATTAGTTACCATAAAACCTTAGTGAAGACATGAATGCTGTCAAAAGTTAACTATTTCCACATACCAAAATCCCAAAATTTCTATATTCTCAAACCATAATGTCACTCAGTCCTTATATCAGTCATGAGCTCATTAATACTATAAATCATATTATTTTCTCCTTATCCCTTCATTATGCGCATTTCATATTCTTTACTAAAATATATCAATCACTTTTCATGGTTACCAGTACCATATGCTTAGATAAAACCACAATGGACCAATACATAGATATTCCAATATACCATAAAAGTACCTCAACAACATTATTCTCGAATACTAATACAAATACACCTCAATCCATCGTCTTTAATGATTGTCATGGAATAAGTCCTTCCTTGATTGAGATGTAACCTCTTAGGTCAGGAGTTGGGTAATTCCCATGTTCTCCACAGATAATACATTGAACTCCATAATAGTCTGTCCCTCTATGACCCTTCTCCCCACATAGATAACATCTTCCCCTCCATTTGATGTATTCATCAAGTTTCATCTCCCCTTATTTAGAAATCTATATCTTCCATTCTCTATGTTCCTCAACATGTGAACATTCATAAAATTGCATCTTCCTCTTATTTGATGAATTAGGAATAACACTAATGTTCACCTTGTCAATCATATATCATGAGGGCTGATTCGTCATAATCACAATAACTTTATTTCTAGGTATTTCACAATTTCGTTTCTCATAGTCACCAATTTTTACATTGGATTCAATTTTTACCCAATTCCTTATGGTTCCCTCCATTGACTAAAACCAAAAACCATGGTGTAAGAAACAATTAAAATAATAAGGAACCACATAATCATAACAAGTATAAATCACACATTTTTAATCCAAAACAACTTAGGTTCACTCTAGGTTATTCATGACCATCAACATAATTCTAAGACTATAACATATAGTTTTACTAATCCTAAGGGAAAACCCTAGACATACCTTAGAAATATCTCTAGGGATATCACTGAAGCTTTTGCATCCTAGTTTCCAATGGATACCTAAACCTTTGCTCTGATACCAACTATAATGACCCAAAAATGATGTATGTGGACATTACATTACTTTTGAAAAAAACTTAAAACATGACAAAAACAGACGCCCAAAGACAGTATTAGTTTAGTGTCTTTAGAAACGTGGAACATAATCTTTTAATCATGGTGAATGATCATTATCATCTCCTAAAAAGATATTCCAATTTTGTTTTCTCACCTAAAACATTTCTGTATATCCTGGTGAAAATAAAACACAAAAAGGGAGAGATCAAAAGCTTATTAAGGGTAAGAATGGAGAAAATAAAACAAACCATATACATTAGAACTTATAAACATGATCATAATGTATAAACATCAAAATCTTGATTTGAAATAAATCTTGTCTATACGTAAGGAATAGATCTCAACGAAACATAAATCATGATAAAATATAATGGGAAGGAAACATGTAATTTTGGAAAACCATTAAGCACATGTTATGATTTCTATAGTAGCCAAGGAATTGCTGCCAAGATCATCATGGTGGACAAAGTCAATTACTAAACTGGGTTTACTTGTCATTCCAGCCCTATATTACTAAACCAAATTCTATTTTCATTCCCTCCATGTCTATCTCATGAGATACAAATCTTTATCTAATGCATTGGAGGGATAAATAGGTCCCACCAATCTCATATTGAAATCATTCTTACATGTTCCCCAAAACAATCATCAGTCATTCATCATAACCCAATGAATAAAAATGGGTTTCTTAAACATCATCAAATCATAACATAATCCATATAAAACAAATGGATATCATTTCATCAATAGAAAAATCAAAACATGTAAATAATAGAGACATTATGCTTGAAACATAAACATACTAAATAATGTCATCTTAGATGAAAAATAGTTTTTATAACACACTTGAAATGAATTCTTGAGGAAAATATCCTTTCTTCTTCAAAATCATTTTTCTTTCTCAAAATTTTATCAAATTATTTTTAAAAAATGATTTTATTGAAAATAATCATGAAATATTGTAGAGTAATATTCATGTAAATAATGTGTTATGAAACCTTAAAAATCCGGTCATGTCGTATAAGTTAAGAAAACATTCTCCTCGTACTTTTATCGAAAAATTCAAAAAGTACCTCATTTGGTAAAAAAAATATTCCTTCCATAAAACAAAGTAAAAGTCGAAAAGGGGTAATCATGACTTTAAACATAAATTGAAAAATATTAAACACTTTATGTAAACATTTTTATGGACATGGATGAAAAATATAACCCCATTATACACTTACGTATAAGCAATCCTGGATAAAAATGAGATTGAAAAAATTATCCCTTACCATTGGTTCGATATGCTTTGTACATATCTAAACCTCCTGTATAATGATTCAAATAATATCATTGAATTATTATAGAATCATATTCATTGTTATGATATCATATATGGTCATATTCTTATCTTCTTATTAGTAATATATCATTTCTACTTGTTCTTCGGGAGTTCATTGCTTTATGTTCTTATGCGTGTTTTGTCGAATAAATTTTTATTCCTATTTTTATGTTATAGATAAAAAATTTAATTAATGTTATTAGTGTAATATATATCATATTTATTCATTAAATTCATTTATATAATCATTATTCAATGATGATCATGTAGAATGAGTCGCATCACATCGTGGAGACGGTATGCCGTATGTACGCACGAGCAGTGATATCATTACCATGATTGTGGAATTGTATTTAAGTTTCTGGTGTATAATATTTTAGAATCAATATCACTTTAAAATAATCATATATAGTTATTTAACCATCCTTTTACCCATCCATGTATGTTAGTGATGAAATAAAATATTACATCATAGCGTGGAGATGGTAAGACGTACGTACGCACATGTGGTGATTTAATTTTTTCATAGGATGGATAGAAGATAGAATATGGTTGTTTCATATTAATAATAACATATCAGTATACAATTTATACTATAGTTATTACTTAATAATGAAACAACTCATATAGAGGAATTAGGAAAAGAAATGAGATTGAATGAATCAGAAAAGGATATTAACTCTTATTCACTACGCCACCTCTTAACCTCCTCTTAAGGCACTAATGTTGGTATATGAAGAAGACCAGGACCTATAGTAGGTTTACAGGGAAGTGGAAATAACGGAGGAGAGGGGAAACTTTGGAAACTAAAACGATATTAATTTATAATTAATTCAAAACCCAATTAAAAACCTCCAAAAATTACTCAATTAGAAGATGAGATGAGATAGGGTTGTAATCTCATCATCCAATAACATTTATACATGTTTTATGTTTATTTTAAACCTTTTCATTTTTATTTATTTTTATTTAATCTATTTAATTTTATTTATGGTAATAATATTATAAATTTTAAATTGTTATAAATACATACTTATATGTTTTCAATTTCACATAATTGGATACTTTATAACCTGTTATACCGTATAATGTTAAATTTGTAATTTTTAAACATTTTGGTGATTTTTATATAATTTAATAATATGTTATTTTTATAAAATACCAATACTGTAAATTTTTACACTATTCGTTTAATTGAATTTAAATAAAATACACCTAGAGAATAAATTCAAACCAAAATATTTAATAGGATACTAACATGTCCTATTTTTCTATAAAATTCGTGGAGAATATTAATTAATTAATTAATTATTTATTTTAATATTATAAAAAAGACTTATTTGATATTTGTCTTAAATGAAATTATTACTACATCATTTCAGTATAATTATTTAATTATATTATTTTTTCATAAAAATTAAAAATAAAATACTATAATGAAAATAAATCTAATAGATTTCATAATAATACCTTTATTTGAATTTATCTTGTAAAACACCCAACTTTTAAAATGTTACGTTTATTAGATTATGAAGGTGAAAACATTGACATCATTTAAAATAAAATAATATAAGTGTCCTAATCACTTTTATAAGGATCTAAATGGTCAAAAACAAGACCTTTGGATTCTTATAGTTTATATTTACAGGACCAATAAGTTTTGGTCATGTTTTTGGGACTTTAATGGGCATTATTAGTTTAATAAAAACTATATTGTTTATTTTACACTAAAAAAAGTATTTCTGCATAATTAATGTATAAGATATTAAGGTAATTATATATTTCATAAAAATTACAAATAAATTACCATGATAAAGAAAAATATTTTAGCTTTAAAATGAGAATTTATAAACGAATTTATATTCTGTATGACCATATATTAAAAATAATTTATTTATTAATGTTTGAGTGAGACATATTTCAATTTCATTTAAATAAAATAAATTAAAGGACTTAATCACATACAAGTGGGTTCTAATAGATACCATTTCGACCCAATTATATTTTAGGATGAAATATAATCATCCAATTATATTATAAAAAGTGTTAGGATAATTTTATAATATTATTTTTAGCCACAATTACCTAATTTTCCTTTAATTATGGTAAATAAAATTTACTTACGTTAGTATTTATAATGGAAAAAAATAAAAATTAGACTATTAACCTAATTTGGAACTAATTATTACAAATATGGAATCCATTTCTCCAAATTCAAAGCATATAATTTGAAGTAATTAATTTAAAATTATTCCCGTTGTCCAAAAACGGGTTTTTGTTTAAAACATTCCAATTGATTGAATTGATTTTACCTATGAATTCAATGTAAAATTAATGAATATTCCATAAATTATATTAAATGGTAAAAATATTTTCTATTTATAATTTAAATCAATTTAATATTATAATTTAAACATATAAATTATTTTGATGAAAAAAGTTGTTTTTAAGTAAAATTCATCATGTTTTTACTATTCATCAAAATAAGAACGTTGTCCGATAAATATCAAAACATTGTCCACTTTAAATTTTAATATCCTGATTAAAAAGATAAAGTTTATTTTTTAAAATTGAACTTATAAACTTGTCAAAAATTAGATTTAAAATTGGTGCTCCATTAAATGGTTGAAAAGCTGCAATTTTTTAAAAATATTTATTTTACCCGAAAAATTTATTTTCATCACATACCATGATCTAGAAAATGTGTAAAATGAATGATTATGTTATAAAATCCAAAATTCAGTTATTACTATTCATATTGGCTAGTTCATAATAATATTGTAATAAAATATCGTTCAGTGAAACTCAGTATTGTGTACAACACATGCTATCGAGGAAGGTCGCTCTTGCGTGTAATTCAAGCTAACTCAGGGTTGCATGTAGTGAAATCTTCCATCAGTGTTTCATATAACATAATAAAAATATTTTTCATTTAAACATTGATCAAAATATATACTTGTTGCTGTGTAAATTGAATTTTATTCCAATGAACATGAAATTGAGTGCAACACAATCCAAGAATAGTGTTGCGTATACTACAAGCAAATATAGTGTTGTGTATAGAGATAGCTAATCAAAGAGATGTGCACAACACAAGACAATAGATAAATTAAAAATAATATTTCTTATAAAATATTTGGGCGTTACACATAGGATATTGTGTCTCTGATTCAACCTTATTTTTCTTCCTTAGATGAAAAGTTCACTGAAAGGAAAAAACATATTGTGAAGGAGATGAGAGCGCTTATTGTAAATCATAACAAACTCACTGCTGAATATACG
The DNA here is from genome assembly GCA_963277665.1 of Viscum album. Lineage (NCBI taxonomy): Eukaryota > Viridiplantae > Streptophyta > Magnoliopsida > Santalales > Viscaceae > Viscum > Viscum album. The sequence goes on along the minus strand of OY728121.1, from coordinate 1,762,547,605 downwards.
AGGTGTCTTCAAAAGGTGATGAATCAACTGAAATCTTTCACCACTACTGTCAATGCTTCTACAGCCTCTGGTCAATCCTCTCAACCCTATTTATACAGTGACCTACTCAGAATAGTTGTCAAATAAGAGTTGCATACTATCCTTAGTGGCTTAAATAATGATTCTCTACCTGACTTTATCATGAACAGTGAAAGATTTCTTGATATGGTTCAAATTCACTCTAAAATTTCTAATGATGCCTAGTAATAGATTTCCAAGAATGTGGACTTCTACTTCAACCGAATCTTCTCCAAGACTAACATGACAAATCATTTCAAATATCTTGTGGAAAATATAAGGAATACCCTTGTAACTCAATATGTCAAGACCCAAGTCCAAAAGCTCAATGAGATTACTCGATTTTTGGGCAATTATATGCAAAAAAGGATGATTTTGAGATAGCAATGTAGTATGGTGGTGAGATCATTGCAGATTTCAAAAAACTCTTGAGTCCCTATATTCATGTATAGAGTTCATCCATTGTTACTCTTATGGATTCACCTCTACCATACCCTCAACTACTATGTCTATCGGGAAATCACTGAGTTAGATCAGGCCTCTAATTATTGATCAACACCTACCTTGATCTTCTACCACTCCTACTCTGGCTCCATCTGTTTTTGAAGGCCTTCCTTTACATCCTCTATTGACCAGCTCACTCCCTTCTTATACCTCAACCTCAGCTCATATGGCTTCCTCTTATACTGCGGATAAAGGAAAATAGAAGATCATTCAGTGAAGAAGAATATTGATTACTCCATTTTGATAGGAATGATGTTGTTTTTGTTTTTCTCCTTTCTATTTTTACTGAATCTTATTTTCATTAAGGAAATGTGCACCCTTTCTTGTCTCTTATTATTCAATCTTTTTGATAATCCCAAAAGGGGGAGAAAATTATTATATTTTTTAAATTACTCTATATATATCTAGTTGAAGAAAAGGTGGAGAGATATCTAAATATACATGAATTGTGATCATCAAAAAGGGGGAGATTGTTGGACTCCTCATGAACTACTCATGTTTTAATTATCACAAATCATATTCATCTTAGATAAATCCTATAAATTATATCAAATCATTTTTACTATTGTTTAATAATTCTCATGATTTATGAAGAACCATTAATTGATCTACATTCATTTTAATTAATTTATGTAAATAATTGAATAAATTAATTCATTTTATCACTTAAGCATACTCCCACAAGTGAGGGTTCTGGACATCCCACACTAACTCATATTACACAGTGCCTAGGTGAAACACTACCTTCCTAAACAAACCATGGTATATGATTTCCAATAAACAGATCCATTTAAGAGTTATCTCATTTTCATTAATTAACATATATTGAATAAATTAAATTTTTTTTTATAAAATTAATTCCAGGAACATCGATCCTTGGAATCACATGTCATCTTAGAAACTATCTCAGGGAATAATATTTATAAATATTTCAATGTATTATTAAGAATAATTTGGGTCTCTGCAGTTGACCTCTGTTCGTCAATAAAATTGACTTTTTCCTTTAACTAATTATACACTAATACATATCTCCTATAATGGATCAATAATTGTAAATCGTTTACTATAATAATCCCTTGAGATATAATTCATTACACTATTTCTGAGATGGATATATAAGTCATATCCATCACGTAATGAAAACAATTCATATATATTTTCCATTAGGATAAAAATTTTCGTCATATCCAGGCCCATGAATAATTTATATTCATTATAATTTCATAATTTGATATCACATTGAAAAGAAATGGGATTCCTAAGAAGGTGATTTAGTCTTCATAAAAAACTATCCATAAAAATAACAAGGATTCTATACTTATATAATATCCATAGTAAATATTATGTGACCTAAAAATATGTCATCAATGATAAAAAATTATTATGAAATATCACTTAAATTAATTCACATGGAAAATTACATCCCCCCATTCAAATTACATATAAAAAAACAAGTACACATATATATGAACGAACTTTACTTCAATATGAACATGAAAATATATAATTGACACATAAAATCACTGGGAAATCATTATGGTGGGAAAATTAAATCATGTAGAATATGTTTAAAATACAATACTACCATATTTTTTCAAAAAAAGTAAAAAATTTCCACGTTTGGGAAAAGGGAAAAATTATTAATATTAATCCAATTCTTAAAAAATATAAACTGGGTAAGACTAAATTTTTTAAAAAAATAATGAGAATATAAAAATAATTGTGGATTTCATTTTTAAAAAACATAGAAATGAAATATTAATATTCCCCAAGATATAATTATATATAAATAATCCCGAATAATAGCGAGATTATAAATTTACTCATTACCACATTGGTGTTTTTGAATCATATGCCTTAAAATACAATGTATTTTAAATTTATTTTTATATCCCATATTTTTAAGGATAATATTAATTAATTAATTTTTCTGTAAATATAGAATCCACAAAAAAGAAACATGTGTTGTATAATGAATGTATCCTATAGATATAAAATTGAGTTGAAAATCTATTCCCTTTAGTCCGACTCATCAAATATCTTATTTAAAATACTCAATAACATGATTAGGTAAATTTATACATGATCATAAACCTTTTTCATCTTCATTATTTATGATTTTAATTTAAAAATATGTTTTATAAAATTTCCCTATTAATTATGAGATCCTTTGATATTTTAATGATATTCATTTATCAAATCTAAAATGACTTTAGTTAGTATAATATGTTCAATGATGTTATTATAAATGCATATATAAAAGAATAATAGTTTCATAATTATCATTTTACAACATCCATTATACTTATAAATTCAGCCATTAAATATGTTAATGTGATTTGAACTATGTTACAACCATATAGACAGCTGGTTATACATATAGATGACTAAAATTTACATTTTTCAGTAATCAATATTGAATGAAGTTTTTTATTATTTTATAAATCATAAATTAAAATAAATACATAAATATATAAATCATATAACACCTTTAAATATACTTATATATATCTGCTATTTTATAAGTGATGAAAAAAGAATCAGATCATTTGGTTGGGGTGGTAGCCCACAATATGCATGACTAATGTTATCATTTTATAGTATATATAATGATAGAAATATTTTTTTCTATATTATTAATATAAAATGATATATATATATATATATATATATTTCATTGAACTACTATATATAACATGTATCTATTTTTATAACCATTCTTAAGAGATGATGATGAATAACGAAATGCTTCAGTTCGGGATGTGGTACTCCTTCAAACACATGAATGATGGATTCATTACCCATTTGATAAATTATTAATTTGGTATAAGCAGTGCTATTAAAATAAAAAAATAGCATTTAGAATTTATTTTTTCGATATGTAGTAATAGTGGAAAATTATTTCATTTAGGTGGAAGATTAAAAAAAATAAATCTTTTAGATAAAAATTATGGTTGATCCTTGAAATAAATATTTTTTAAGACCTTAAAAAACAATATTATTGGTATTATTCACAAAATAAGGCATTTAGAATGACAATAAAGATTCTGGAATGGATTTTATCAAGTTTGTTTAGAATAAAAATTGTTTTGATTTGTTCAATCATGAGAATAAGATATTCACTTTTATAAGACATGGGAGGTAACTCTTGGAATTTCACAATATATAAAACAAATATAAATTATTTGTTAAATTAAAATGTTTCAAAAACAAATATTTAGAATATATTAATATTACAATGTGAAATAATATTATACAATAAAAATTAGATTTTTTTTCTATCATTTTACCCCCATTATTTGGTTTTAACACATAATTAACCAATTTTAAGCATAATATGAAGATAAGGGTTTTCACTGTTTGAGGGTTATTTTAATTATTATAAAACAAAAAAAGACCCATAAATAGATGAATATTAATATTATACACCATATCCCAGTAACCTGGCCAATTCAATGATTTTTGTGAATTTTTTACCCTTTACGATAATATGTTTTTTAAATATTAGTAATTTTAATTTTTACAACTGATAACTACATTTAATTGAATAATATCAAGATAAAAAAAATAATTTTACCCAATTAGATTAAAAATTCGGGAATATATTTTTATATTCATGAAAATTTTTGGACAAACCAAATATCCTCAAATTATATTTCTTTTAATATGTTTAACATTATTCATTTTATTTTCCATTAATTATATAATTAAAACATTATAATAGTGTGTTCATTTAGGTCATTATTTCATGATTAAATTTTAAAATAATTACCAAGATGAATATAAAACTTTATATTTAAAATTTTATTTATATTCAACAATATCTAATGGATAAACTCGTATTCAAAATATTATCAAAAACAAGAGTGTATCCAATTTGACTATTCTAGGAAGAAATATTATAAGGGTTATAATCTCATCCAAATGGGAATAATACGAAATATAACCAAATATAGGATGAAAATGTTGATAATTTAATTACAAAATATCAATAATTTATTTTAATGGTAAATTTATTATCTTTATTAAATTATTTCTAACATTAATTATGACGTTTTCCATTTACCTAGGGAATAAATCTTACTTAGGTTATAAGTCATATTGAAAACAAATATTGGTCAAACATTTATGAAATTTGGACCTCAATTTCTAAGTAACTAATCCTATTTTTCATATAAATAAAAAATAAAACGATGCATTTGATTTAACATTATATTGGAAAAAATTGTTTTTTTTCAAATTTTTTTTAATATAATATTATTTTCTAATAAAATTATACAAATTATTAATTTAAAAACATATTATTGAGTTATATTAAAGAGTAAAAAATTAGTTAAATTTTAAATCTAATATGTAATAATTTTTTACTTTCTAAATACATTTACGATATATAAGTTTTTAAAAAATTCATATTTTTTAGAATTCAATGTAAAATCAATATTTTCTGAAAAATTTAAACATTTCACCAAAAGATAAATTTGATACACTAATTTGAAAACAAATTGTTATATCATAACACAATATTTAAATTTTTTCACATATTATTTCTACTATTCTCCCAAAAAAACAATAAAAATCCTATTCGAAGAAAACATATTTTTGAGGAATAAAATAACGTTATAAACAAAATGAGTGCTTATCTCATAAGAATTAATCAATGAATTTTTATTAATTAGAAATATTTCAAATATATATTTAGTATATTAGTTAATGATATTCATATCTTTCAATTAATTGGCTATTATATAATGGTCATACAATAATATTTTTCCTTTCTATTCAACTCAATATTTTGTATCTTGTATGATTTAGAAAACATTTTTCAAAATAATGGGAAAATTAATCATACAAATAATTTGATTATATGTGTATGAAAACATGATACTAGAATTTTAAAACAATAAACTACATATCATAAAACCTAATATGGATTCATGGAATAAATATTTTTTATTCAAATGATATGAATTAAAAATTTAATTAAAAAGATCAATTTCATCATAATATAGATGCAAGATTTTGGAAGAAACATAGGCATATAAAATTGTTATCAAGTATACATGGAAAAAAATTCACTAATTATTTTAAGGAGATAAAATTATAATCCTACATGAAATTATATGCATGAAAATGGGGACCACACATAATATTATGGACATGAAATCCATGTTCGTGAATATAAATATTGACATGAATGATTAGTATATTTTTAATCTTACAAATATGAAAAATAGGACCTCGATAAGTCATGTTGAGAAGAAAACCAAGTCTATAAAAGTAATTGAAAATAAGAAATAATTTTCACAAATAAAATATTTTCTTAATGAGTAATCCATTTTTATAAAATTCATTATAGGTATTTAATAGAGCCAACCATCACACAATTATAATCCTTATATACAAAAACTATATGACAATTTACTATTTATCATATCTTTATATCATAACCCTCAGAAAATAAATATGTTCCATAATCAAATCACCATAATATTAATAAACTAAATATAGTATTATTTTTATTATATCATTTTATAATATCCAAACTAAAATATATTTATCAAAAATTAATATTATCACTGAAGAGAATTATCTTTTAAATATAACATGAATAGTTTCTGAGGAAAAAAACATTTTCATTGTTAAATCATTTATTTTAAACTCCCTATATAATATGAAAATAATTTTAGTTTAAAAAAATGGAATATTTTAATGTAAACCTCAAATAAAAGAGTGGAAATGATTTTGGAAGTTTTCATTCATGCAGTATATGTTAAAAAACATCTGCTTCTTAGATTATAAAAAGTAAAAATTTAAATCATTCACAAAATAAAATAATATTAATTTTAGATCATTTTTAAAAATTAATAATCAGCAGAATTTATATAATAATTCATAATAAAATATTAAAAAAATTATTATAATCAATTTTATAGAAACCTTGATGTGGACAAAATATTACTGATAGAATAGTAAAAAATATTATGATTTCTTAAGAAACCAATCATGTGGTTTGTTGGTTATTTTTAGAGTAAAAATTATTGAAATAATTTTATTCATTATATATAACTATAAATGAAACATAATTAATGGTATTAATAATAGGAGTATGATATAATTTATCTTATTGGAAATTCAATAGCAAACAGTCCAGATAAAATGGGATCACAACAGAAACCCCTTACAACTTTGGTAACAATGAAATATATTTCCCCGGAATGATACAAATAAAATTTTAGTATGAAATAAAATTAATATTAATATATTCATGATATTAGATGTTAAATTGTATGTATATACACCTCATTAAATAATATAGGTGAATAACATTACAAATGCACCCAAGAAGACAATTTGAGACGATAAACCCTTAACTCCAATCACATCATTATCCATTCGCATTTAAAAATACATTATAATAAATATAAATTATTTATATATGTATTATATAATAGTAATAATTTATATTATAGAAAAAATTAATCAAATATAGAATCATATGAACCGTTTTTAGAAAATTTTTTATTAAAATAATGGTTCTCGTCTATAATTACTTGTATTTTAATGCATGATTCAATTCTAAGGTCTGTATAATTATAATTTTTCATGAATCCACAATATACGAACTTTTTTACATGATATTTATATCAAGTTTATATTCATTATATGCATATATAAATATTAAACCATAAGTGGTATAGATATAAAAATCAACTACACCCTTGGAGACAATATATCACATATAAACATGGTATTTTCACATTTTTACAGTATTCATTTTATAAAAACAAGAAATAATTCAATATTAAATATCATTATTATATATTATTATTCATATATATTCATAAAATATATTCTCATTACAATAAATGTAAATTGGAAATGCAAAATGAATCACATATCCTTGAGTTGGTGGAATTTACACATTTTTTGTGTGACGTTAACATTTTCAAATGGAATAGATTGTAAAAAATTAATATATGGTATTATAAATATTAAATAATAATTACAAAAAATATATATTTTATCAGCTCTAAATCATTCATAATAATCAATAATTTAATAATTTTTGGGAAAATGAATTGTATCACACTCTAGAGATGGTAAGCCATACGTGTGCACAGGTGATAAATAGACTGTGATCATTTATGATGATAACCTCTTATTTGAAGTAATTATTTCAGATATTATTATCAGGTTCATAGGGATAGTCCTTTTGGAATTCCATAACCTTTTTTATAATGAAAATTATAATAATTTTTTGAGAAATAAAGATACAAATTTTTAATCATAGAATGGATAGTTTCCCTTTTATATTTGAGGGGTGAGTTAATATTGGGACTTCATAAAACTGGAAAATATAATAAATAAATTCTATAGGAAAAAGAATCCAGATACCTAGGGTATTTCATATAATGTATTAAATGGAATAAATAACATTAATAAATAATATTTATTTAGGTTTATGTTGTATTTATAACCTTATGATTTGGATTAACCCTTTAGTTAACCTATTATAACTTTATTCACTAAAAAGTCTTTTCAAATTTAAATTGAAATAATTTTAATTATTGGTATAAATATGGTTCATAACTGGAGAAGTAATGTTAGCATAAAGAATATAATATCCCCATTTTCATATTTCTATTTTTATGATATTTAAATTATTAAATAAAATATTTTTATCATAATGTGTTATTAATTTGTTTTTTAAATATTTATTTAATATGACATTAAATACACCATCCAAATAATTTAATTCTAATATAATACATAAAAATATCCATTATTGTTATAATTTATATATTTTATTTATTATAAAACTTATTTAATCCATTAAATTTTATTTTCTTATTTCATAGAAAACAATTATTTGAATAATATAATGCTTGCATAAGAACTGCATCAGCATTGCATATGCGTTTTATGTATTTATATAATCATTAAAACAAAAAAAATTGGAAAATTAAATATAATTTATCAAAGATTAATAAAATAATTTTTTCATTAATTATCTATTTTTAAAAATAATTATTTCATGAAAACCAACTTAATATGTTATTATGAACTTTACAGCCATACACAAGTATTACGAATTTATTTGAAGAATATAACAATTATATAAATAAAAAAATATTATGTAACAATCCAAATAACCCTTAATAATGTATAGTTATTAAAAATATCAATGAAGATCTTTTTAAATTACAATAAATATCTTTAAGACACAAATTTGGCATTCCATGAGCTATGTGTGTATTACATCAGAATTGAAAATGTTTTTTGTATTTATAATAAAGTAATTCCATATATTTATTTTTTAATAATTAATGAATGATAATATTATTATTTTAATTTAATTTATTCATTAAATATGATTATATATTTTTTATTTTATGAATGCCTTGGGTAGATCATAAAGGGCGTCACATTTCATAACAAGAAATATTTTTTACTATAGAATAATTATTTTACGAAACTAGAAAAATAAAAAAATTAATGATCAGGTAAATATGAAATTATGAAGCAAACAATAATGAAAATATAATAAAATTAAATTCATATAAGATACTTAAATAATTTATAATTAAATTTCATAACAAAGAATGAACTTTTTTTCTAGAAAAACTCATTTTAAAACCCTTAAATTAATTTATACAAAACAAATCATTTATAATTAGGATTGTTTTGTAATTAAATAGATTATTTATATAAAATTTATAAATTAGATAATATAATATAAATTTAAATTAATATTTCAATACATAAATGAAAGGATGTGATTGACTGAAAAATCCACAAAATGGTATTTCTAATTTCATTCAAAACCCATTCCTTTTAGATAATTCAAAAAAAAAACTAACCAAATTTTTATTTAATAAATTTTTGAAAATAAGTTTCTTTTTTTGAAATATATATTATAAACATTCCAATAATAATTATAATATAATCTTACATAAAATTATAAAAATCATTTTTGAAGAATTTGTTTTTCAGAATAAATTGGCTATATATAAAAATTATGATCATATGTCCTATGAATTTATAAATTAAATTACTTATTTTAATATATTAATATCTTATTCATACCCAAAAATTTAATTCCTAGTTTATAAATATAACTTTTATATAATAACATTTCATGGTTTATAATCCTGGTGTGTAGTTTCATAATTATTATCAAGAACAATTCTCCATTTATAAATCATGGGGTGTTACAATGATTAAGCAAAAGCATTTCTACATAAAAATATTAAATATAATTATAAAATATTATGACTCTTAAATTATAAACAAAAAAAATATTCAAAATTTTTTATATTACTCAAATAATCTATTAGAGTTGCTATTACCCTTTATATAATATATTTTTAAATCAGTTTTTCATTATAATTAAACATATGAGATGAATTAAAATATATATTTATTAATCAAGGAATAATATAACATATTTTTATAAATTTATCCTTATATTCAATCACATTCTTATTATATTGATGATATTATACATTTGGAATTGTCATTTTTCCATTTAATATTATAAAAATTTGTATGAATCATAGAACAATAATTAATCCACTATTGAAATTTGATAAAATTTAGTAATATATAAATGAATGTCATAAATGAAAATGGTATAGTAGGACTACCATTGTAGCGTGTTGGTTTAGAAATATAACCCCAAGGATTAGTATGTAGTAAAATTCCAATAAATGCTTATTATTTGTTTTTTTAAAACTATTGGACGACACATCTAGTCATTAATAAAATATTATTGACGAAAAAAATTATAGTTCAATTCAATTATATTTTAATTTTCAATGATTTCTATGCTAAAAAATTAGATAACATCATTGATTTTTTTATAAGAAATTTATTACACAACTGAAACAACATCCATTAATATCCAATAAAATTATTTAATTGGATTTGAATAATACTCCCCATTTAATTTTTTAGAAACAATTTCTTTATTTAATAGTTCACAGTTACATTATAATTCCCCCATAACATATACTATAGAATGGTTGGTTTTATTATTTTTTATTCAATCAACACCACATTCTATAGAAAATCAAAAATATTAATAAGAAATTGTTATTAAGTTATAGATAATTTTTCAACACAATTTACCTTTTGTGAAAAGATTTCTATATGTGAACATTTTATCATGATATACATCTTTGATAAGAATTTCACCATAAAATTTTTGATTGTGTTCAAGATTACCTGAAAATTTTAAAAAAAATTGTATGAAAATATTTTCTGAAAATCATATATGTATTTTATAAATACTCACTTTTCAAATAATTTGAATATAGAATGAGTATTTTAATAAAACATACTATGATTCTTGAGAAATGTTTCTCAAAATGATCATTATTATTATAATTTCATATTTTATAGTACTACCTAAAAATTCACTTCTATTATGGTTGTACACAAAAATATATTTCTTGTTTTCTATATAAAAATTATAATAAAAAAACCAATAATAATTTATATTCCATAACACATTATGATAAAAATATATTAACCCAAAAACATCTCTACCATCCATTTCATTGTCTATCATAATAATTCCACATTCTATCATAATTATAATTTGATTCAATAATAATTATTTAAAAAAGTATTTTTTTCAAAATAAATGTAAATTTTTTATATTGTATATATTCACTAATGAGGATACCAATTATTAAATGTGGATTAATACCACATTTCTCTTAAAAAAAATTAAACATTATTCCCCAAAATTCATTCCTTTTTTAATACTTATACCATATATACATCTATATCTCCAAGTTTCCCTTGAATATGTAATCAATATCATTTTATCTATAATTAATTTCACCAGGAAGGTAATTACCCTAGTAAATTTTTACATCATAAAAATAGGAAGAGTACGTAACAAATTTGACAAAAATAAATAATTCATGATCTTTCATTGAGATAGTATTATTACATAATTGTATTTTACTCTATAATAAAATTAAAATATTAATTAATAATATATTCTTATAATAAAAAATCTTCAATTAGAGCAAGACACAATTTGTGAATCTAGTAGTTGCTAACCTATTTCATATAGGTTGATCGGTGCCCATTTAATATCATAATCAATAAGATCTTGTCATCATGGCATTAATCATCACCTGTAATATTCTATCATTCATCAATAAGACAAGTATCCATTAATGAAATTAAAATATGGATTATATCATCAAAAAATTGTACACACGTCATCCAAAATGAACACTACACAGAAATTCGATGGGAGATATAAACATCAATTTTTTCTATGTTAAGGAATACAACTCATCATAATCATAAATACCATCCATTAGAGATATATTTCATTTCAATAACTCACATACTATGATTTTAAACATGTATATTCATCCTCAATATATTATTGAATGAGTCCAATTTTAATGGATTAAAATTGATTTTCAACTTGTAATCCCATATATAATTCAATTTTTTCTCTATTTGACTACAGTTATTAGTAAATTGAACCTTCCATCACACCGTTGAATAAAAATAAAAGGTGTAATGAATATATCCACAATAATGGTAATGGTTTCTAGGGGGAGAATATAAATATAACTAAATTTGTGAATTTATCTTTACTAAAATTATACCTTTCAACGTCAATATTATGTAGAAAACAAATTTTTTTATGTTCTATCATTCCTCAGAAATAATATCTAACATTATGTTTATTCAACTGTGTTATTGTTGATTCTCGTATATCAATTAATTATTTCTATTATTATACTATTAGACACCCAAATCATCTATTATAACTGCTGTGGGTTCTTGTTTTATGTCATGAGATGTTTATTTATTCCATATAAAATCATACACCATACTATATTTTTTATTCCAATGTATCATTTTCATATATGGACAATAATCCACCTCAATGTACTTTTATAAAAACCTCAACCATATAAAGTTATAATTTCTTTTCCACTTTTTAAAAAAATATAAGGATTCATTCCAGATGTTGAATAATTTTTTAAAAACCGATGATTTGTTTTTTTAATAATTGATTCATTTGACAAACTCATATACCTTATTATTTAAATAATTGATAATACATATTTACACTATGATATGTTGTTTTTTAATATCTCCCTTATCTCCCTATTTATAATAGAGTTGTTTATTTTCATCATTAAACTCTTATTTTACTACAACCTATTATTTCGTATAGACATCGACATCACTATGAAATCCATTTATTTTATTTTTTGGGATTATTTATCATCTATTATTTTTGGATCAACTTATTCCATATTGCAGGGTTAAATGGCCCCTTATTCCCCCCCATTGTGTTATAACTATATTTATATGAATTTACAATATAATTAAAAACATCTCAATTAATTTATTTATAGTCCTAAATTTCTCTTCATCCAGTTAACAGAAAAACAAGACATATTTTAATGAATGATATTACTATATAATATTTTTTACTTGATGATATTTAAATTCAAATCATTAGTTTATTCCAATAAATAATCATCATTGTCAAAATCATAATTTTTTTATGTCTTTAGACACAATCATGAATGGTTCCCTACCTGTCCACACAAGAAGAAAGATATTTATTAAATTACATAAAACATTCCGGTTCTCATATTTAGATTTTATGAAAACAATTTCAATACCAAATCAATATATTACTCAACTTGATCAGAGAGAATTGAAATCATTCTCAATCTCTAAAATCCAACTTCTTGAGACATAAACTATTCAATATCATCATTCTTATATATCCTCATTTCTAAAATAAAATATATAAAATGATAATTTTCAAGACAAATATTATTTATATTATTATTTTTAATAAAATATTTTTTATATTAAAGCATGGGATATCTCTTCCCAAAAACCATTAAAGAATTTTATAATCACCACAGATTTCATTTACTCAATTTATATCCTAATATATCACATTTTACCAACTAAATATGGATACAATACATTCATTTTAATGAAACCATAAATCCTCAAACTAAATCTATAGAAAATTAAAAAAAATTACCCAATGATTTAGTTGATTTTAAAGATATTTAACAACCAATCTCAATTTTCATGTTTAAAAAAAAGATAACAATAGCATTATGATCGTATTATATAACACAAATTCTACATAACATAATAATTTTTTTCATGTAATTATTCAACACTTTTTAATTTTCTATTAACAATGATTTATTTTATATACTAGTTCAAGTAAAATTAACTATAATTTGGAATAAATTTATACATAAGGAAAAGATATATTTTTCTATAAAACTATACAACTACTAAATTTTATTCCCATAAAACTAATTAATGTTTTTATTATTTACTAATCCCATAAAATAATTAAAATATATTAAGTAATTTAATCCAAACTACATGAATAAATATAATCAATTCAAAACACATTAAAACCAAAAATATTAGTATACTATCACTAAATGTGTAAGGATATCAATGGAGTTTTTTAAGAGAACATCTATGAGGGTGGGATTGAATTAGTGTATGTAGGATTTATAATTAAACAAATTTTCCACAATTTCCCACTACCCATGATGATATGTACTTGATTACCAATATGGTCACTAATTGATCTTCGTTAAAAGATGATCCAAATTTTTTCCATCTTATCCTCACATCTTACTAAGTTTTTTCAATTAGTTTTTCCCAAATATATGTCTTACTTCCCAAATAAATATAATAAAAATTCAAGACATTGATGAATACTTTTTTTTTGTATTTTACCCAAATATTAAAAATATACGGAGAATACACAAGCACTGTACATATTTATCCTGATCAATTAATCTAAATAATTTATTGGGGAATAATATAAGTAACTATTATTCCCTATATCACTCCACTTGAATTTTTTATTGGTAGGATATCTATATATAAATGGCATATATTCTATAGATATATAAAATATCTAAAATGAAATAAAAGATTTAATTCTAGTAAAAATAGAACTATTTTATTGAAATATTTTTTCACTAGATGGTGTTTAGTGGAAAAAATATCCTTTAGCTACTAATTAATCAAATGACATCTCTATTACATGAGTTTTAAATGATTATTCTTCTTGTTATCCTTTTTAAAGTAAATTTATGTGTTGTAAGATTCATTATTTTCCATATCATATTTTATTGGAATTCCACAATTCTAATATGATAAGTATCTAAATTCTTTTGTTTTTTTCATCAAAAAAATGTTTTGATTTTATGTGGTCTTATATATCCAAATTTCATGATTTCAAAAAAATATATTCTTAATACTTAACGAGAAAAAATATAAATTTCTTTCATTGATGTATTTCTATCAATATGAAATGACCTATTTTACATATTCCATCAAATTTAAGTAAAAAAATTTGAATAGATTATCAAAACATATTACTTGAAATATAGTAATTTTAAACAATAAAACCTATTAAATTATTCTCAATTTCAATGAATTAGTACACTTTAAGATGTATAATAGAAAATATCATATAGTTTTTATTTTTATTAAATTATATAATAAAATGTTTTACTAAAATTATGATAATATATGTTCTTGAAAATAAATAATTTATAAAATATGCCATATTTTTATCGACCAATTATTATTTTATACATAAGAATATAGAATCTATTTCATCACAATTCATTACAATTATGAAAAAAAATCTTAAAAGACTAAATAATATTTAAAATCATTTAAATATTAAGAAAATGTTTTCAATAAATTTTTGTTTGATTATCGATATTCATAAATTCAATATTTTTAATACAATAAAATAATTATTAAAAAAGTTAAATGAGTCAATCCATTAATTAAATACATTAATATATCATTTATTTAGATTTATATTCTGAAATTATCTTTATAATACATGTATAGAATCATAATAATTTAGATACTATGATGAATAGATATAAAATAATCATTTTTGAGGAATGTTGTTAAATTTAACTCATCATAATATTCTCAAATGGTACCCATAATACATATACAATAAATGAAATATTCATTAAAAACTAAATAGAAGGAACCCTAATAATGTGAGAGAACAGATGACCTATAATGGTAAAAATGGGATATATCAATCGATGACCAAAATAAAGAATAAATTTAGAATATAGGTGTGTGAATATGATCTGATATTAAAAATATCAAAAACAATCAACAAATATATGTTATTAATCATGGAAAAAGTCCATTTTATAATACAATAGTTAGGTAAATAAATTATAATCGTTAATAGTCAATATAGAGGCGCGAGAATATACCATAACAATAAGAGGTAAATTTATAGTATAAACATAAGAATAGAAAAAGAATAATTAGTGAAGGGTCATTTATTGGAACTTCATAGCAGATATATTACGTTACAGGATTGGGTTCACTCCCAGTTCCCTTATTTCCATAACTGAGGATCACTCCCAAGACTATCATGAGGATACATTCCAATATTAAATCTAGTTCACCACCCATTATAGTTCATATTTTCTCATGAAATATTAATATTTAACATATGTCATAGAAGTAAAATTAATTATATAATAAACCATATCATATTGAAAACCAAACATAACTATAAAAAATTATACTAAAAAAATCATCACTACGTTATATTATAACCCAATTATTTGATACGGGTTTAATAATAGTCTCATAAAAAAATTCCAAAGGAAATGCAAGAGGAAATATAGAATCAAATTCAAAATATCATCCCAATAATCCATCTAGATAATGGAATTTTATATTATCACAATGGATAATATTGTTTTAATTATAAAAATCTATTGAGGGTATTTTAATTGATGAAAATTATATATATATAAAATCATATACACCGTTTTTCCTCAATTAGAAAAATATTTATCTATTTATGCATAGAAGGAAACTAAAGATTTAAATAATATCATGTTTATTCTTACCAATTGAAATTACTATATAAAATATTCAAGTAATATCTAATTTTTGGAATAAAAATGTACTCAAAAATAGTAATTCATGTATTCTATGATAAAATTGATCATTCCATTCCCACATTTGTAAAAATTATAAAATGAGACAAATATAAAACATGTGAAATGATTCATTTGAATAATTTTGAATTCAATAAAATGTAGAGTTAAAATATTTCTCAATCATTTATGTAAAGATACATACAATCACAAAACATGTTTCAGATCATATAACAAAATGGTTATCAATAAAAGATAAAATAAATTTATTGTTTTATTTAAATTATTTATTTATCATTCTATTATCTAAAGAGTGAATAAATGGTAATAATATTTGAATATATCTTGAATTAATAGAGGGTGTGAAAATAATTTTTTTATATAATATGGATCATATAATATCACTCAATATATGTTCATCATAGATAATATCATATAGAAATTTGATTGAAAAATGAATCCTTACTATTTTAGTAACTATTGAATGACAACCCTTAGTAAATTAAATTACACATATTAAAAAAATACCATAAATAGTAAATTATTATAGATATAATATTTAAAAGGTTAGGATATTGAAAATACTAACATAAATAATTGGATAACATAAATCATATGAAATAAACTCATATTTATGCAAAGAATATCCACCTTAGGCATTCGTTCTTTATCCACATTAAATGATGTTTTGGAGAACATATATCCCTGGTTTCTGTATCCTCCATTGAAATTAATCATTAGGATTTTGGAACAATGATTATAATGACCATAACATAAATGTATTGGATAATGATATAGGGTGAGTATCTAAGAGTGTCATAGTTAATATATAATTAACATTTCTTTTAGTGAATATATGAGTGCAGGTTCACATTTATAACTGAGTGGAGTCACACAATTGGATCTTTTAATTATACTAAAATATAACAATTTCACGATCATTGGTATATGTCTCAAAATGTGTATAAGATCACTGAATATATTATATAAGAACAAAATAAATTTAAAATATAGGACATAAACACTATTTTATCTATATTTTACCATTATCTCTTTATATTAATCCCTCATTAACCCTTCTGACCAATATCATTATAAGATGACGTTTACAATTGTTATTAACCTACATTAGTAAATATTATCTTCCATATATATACTTATATTTATTATAATGGATTTAAATTTTTAATAAATTTTAATTGATTAATTTTATAGAATTTTTTTAATATATTTAAAAATAATGACACAAAACATATGAGATAAGATTTTAGGTAATCAAATTCTGATGCAAAAAATTAATTTTATCCCAATTTCATTCCTACTAAAAACACTTAAATGATTTTTAAAATATTAATTACATTATTTTTTCCAAAAACATCATTAATATAATTAATTAAATAAATACTTATATATATATTTAATTTATTGATATAATAAATTTAACATGCATAAACACAAATTTTTATAATAGCATCCCATTTTAAACTAAAATAATTTTATTTTATTTTTTAATGAATTGATAAAAAATGAATTTATTTAAAAATATTAATAAATAGTTTTTGATATTGGAAATAATAAAAAATATTTTATAAAAAAAATATTTTCCAAAAATTCATATAAACAAGGAAATTAAAAAGAGATCTTTTGAATCAATACACTTTATTATGTAATTAATATTATCAACAATTTGTATTTCATTAAAATAAAATATAATGTGATTAATATTAAATGGTATAATAATTATACATATATGTTAATGTTTTTCTCTAGAAAATATCTCAAAAAAAATAAATTTTCAAACGAAAATATATTTTTAAATTAGGTCTTGTTACATTTAAGCCCTTATAAGAATGTTTCCAACTATATTCTATAACTCAGATACAAATAAATATGGAATCCTCAAACTCATCACACCCTTGGTTCCCCAAAATGAATCCTTAAATTTATAGGATCTCACAAAAAATTGATATGTTGAGTGTTCTTGTTACAATTAAATTTGTCTATTCAATAAAAAAGATCAATAATTTTTTACACATAAGATACATCATGGTCAAATGGTAGATCCTATGAATTTATAATAAGAAAATGAACTTGTATTTACATATTAGGTAGTGATACATATATTATATTCTCAAGTTGAGATAGGTTTGGTAATTTTTAGAGAAATATTATACCGTGTGGGATAAACCAAGAATATCAATTGTACCAATATATATAGGGATCATCATGTGTAATCACCCAACCTAGAAACCCCTTCAAATACGCATTTGAGCCTTTTTACAGTAAGTCCTGAATTTAATTCCCTATCCCCAATAGGGTGAAGACTAATAACCAGATAACCAATAACATCCTGGGGTATTTATTTTATATAATTAAAACATGATACATGGAATAAAAAAGGGAATGATAACTAAGAATGAAAAAATCCATTTTAAAATGAGTTCTCATAGGAGTGATATTATGAACAGAATATGATACAAACCCAAATAACATGTGAAAAAATATCCACAAATATTAAACTAAAAATTTAATAGAAATGATATCTGTTACATTAAAAATTTATTATCATCTTGACAACAAAAAATGATAATATTCTGACATAATCCTCATTGGATCACTATATAACCATCCACTTTCCGTCATTAGAAAAAGTAAAGTGTGCACAACCCCAAGACAGTGTATTGTTTTTCATATAAAATTGGATAGTTGGATCCAAAATTGTTGTATGATAATTTGACTCTATTAAATTAACATAATATGATAAATTATATATAAAAAATCAATGTATGAAATGTTTTTATATTTATATAAAAATCTTGTTAAAACATTTCCCTTTTTCATAGTACTAATAAAAAATGATAACAATGTTTCATAGCATACATCATATAATAGTTTTTAGTATATAAAATGTTTAAAATATATCATATCAAATCTAATGTCGCAGAAGGAATGTGATATAGATATTATCCTATGTAAAAAAGTAGTTAGGTTAGATGGGTCTCTAATAGAGAAATAACAATCATGAAGCTTGGACACTAAATTCCTTAGTGCTAATTATTTTAGGAACTATGGGTAGTGTAAAACCCCATATTTTTATGAATTATATAATATAATAACTTTTTTTAGATATATGGTATATAAGACTCATGAATATTGGAACACCCTAGAAAGTGTAACACATATGGTGTTAATAGAGAATCCCAAATACTAAAACCTCTACCAAGGTACCCAAGGATCCTATAGGCTACATTTTAAAAATAACCTCAATGAAAATATTAAATTTCAGAATAAAATTCAAAAAAACCCCATTTTATCCATATCCTTTCATTGGAAAACTATTTTACAAACCAGTATAGAATGCATCAAAAACCATCATTTATATTTAAAAATTATGGGATAACCATATATCAACACAGACCAAATTACCCAAGTAAATTAAAAAAATGAAGGAGAATGATAATTATAATACAAAAACCTCATTTGAAAAGAATACAAATAAATATTTCATGACACATATTATTGCGATGGACCCACATATCTCAAAATTATGTCTCAAAATAAGCATTACCTGATAATAGACCTGGAGTAATAAAAAATAGTAACAATTAAGACGGGTACCATAAATAATTATTCTCCAAAAACAAAATCATTATTCCATATGAAAATTTATTTGCGGAGAAACATTATCAACATGTTACTAAATTATTATAATATTAAATACATAACCATCAAAATATTCAACCTCTAGGAGTAGAACTAAAGTTGTATATTTTATAAATTGAGACAAAATCACAATGAAATTAATATATCAGACCTATGAAGCATAGATCCAATAAAAATTTCATTAATGATGGATGAAAGTTAAGTAAATTGGTAGAAGATAATAATTAAATGAAAACTAGTTAAATATGGGTTATAATAGAATGATGATATGATTGATGTATCATTAAATGACAAGGGATATCCTATACATTAGAATGGGATAGGTTTGTTTAAAAAAAGTGGGATATAAAAAACAATTAGGGTATTTTATTTGTAAAAATTACGTTCAAAAAAAAAATTAACCTTTTTATACTAAGGCCACCAATATGATGGTGACTACTGAATATATGTAGTAGATTTAAAGAGGCACACTGGTTAGTAGGGGATTCCCACCGTCATGCCAATGAAATAATGTAAAATTCATATTGTCTGTCCCTACGACTATATGGATGGTGTAATATGACATGTTGGGTAGTGTGGATTCTGTATGAACCCCACAATTACATTATTCCTCCAAATGGATAGTGGTTCCCACATATATTCCATTGGTATTTTGGATCCACCAAGTCAACAATAGAACCTAAAAAAAGTGGTGACCCTATTAAAAATAAAAGGGGACATACATGGAATATGATTTTATTATTATTGATAAAATATTATGTTATAACGGTATTATATAACCCATAAATGGTATTTTATAGAAATTTGTGAGGCCATGTCACCCAAACCAATTGTTTTTTATCCCTAGTCTCAGGAGAATGTTAATTATTACACAAAAAAATTGAATGTTAGATTAGAACTCCCATGAAAAACATTTATATTTAAATGAATCATCTATAATGGTTATTCTTCAATTGAAATGATTTAATCCATATACATATATTCATATCATAGAACATGGTTTGGATAAGTATTCTAATTTATGGAATGAAATTTGTGGAAACCATCCAGAGTGACTCACAATGATGTTGTTAAAAAAACTAATAAGGATATTTAGAATTTTTCCACATGACCTAAACAACCCATCATTTAACATAGAAAAATTTCTATATTTCCAAATATGAAAATTAACCAACTGACAAGATCCACTAATAACAACTTTTTCAGCAATGGAAAACATAAAATGATGTAATCAACATTATGAAAATAATTTTCACAAAATATATGATGTAACCAATAATAACATCT
Organism: Viscum album; assembly: GCA_963277665.1. NCBI lineage: Eukaryota > Viridiplantae > Streptophyta > Magnoliopsida > Santalales > Viscaceae > Viscum > Viscum album. The sequence goes on along the minus strand of OY728121.1, from coordinate 1,762,526,108 downwards.
ATCTTAAATACATATCGATGTATCCTACAGAAGACACAATCCCTCAAGAGATACCTCACACACCTCCAACTAAGAGAATGGTGACATATAAGGGAGAATCAAAAAAATCCCCATAGGTATTAATTCTAATTGAATATTGGTAAATTATTTTATAAGAAAACAAAACCAATCCAAGATGGATATCCCACTATACACTAGTATCCTAGAGGTAGGAATGGAGCATTTCATCTAAGAGAAGAATAATTAGATCTATTTGACCATCTACGACTAGATGGTATGATATAAACATTCATACATGAGTCTCTATCACATTATTAATACTTTTCAAGAACCGATAAGTCATCATGGTATTCGTCTTATAGAAAACATAGTAGGTGAAGCCATGTAATTTCGTAATTTTCAATTTATAAATAATAAATTGATCATAGACAATGGATGTGTCCTTAATAATAATTAAATGAGATATTTTTTCAACTTTTAAATGACCAACATGATGGTATTCTTCCAAAATATGTCTATTGGAGTACCATAAGAATTTTGATATAAAATTTTCAGATTACCAACCGAGACCTGAAAGAGGCTGAAGGTGTCCTCAATTATCAAGGTGATCTATGTTAATTATTTTTGAAGATTTAACAATGGGATACATAATAAAAAACATCACACATCATACATGTCCACCAAATTGGCAATCACACATCATAAAACACATTCATAATGACATGATGAATGGCCAATGATGAAATATGGAAAAAATTCACGTAAGATTATTTAAAAAATAAGGGATGAAAATTTTATTTTCAATGTAATATATTCAATCACAGTAAAGATACCAATAATGAATAATCTCTAAAACAGATAATGATGTAACCAAAAAATTGAATTCCATTTCCCTGGGGTGTAGGTGATGTCAAAGTCAAATGAATTATTAATCTAAAACCATTTCATCCAAAAAAATATTTATTTTTTATCATCAAATGATTGGATAACATTGAAATATATGATCAAATAAGAAACTATATCAAGGAATTTCTGTGAACTAATAAAATTCAATATATGATACTAAATTTTACATTGATATATTACAATAATGTTATTGAGTCTTAATATTTACAAAATCCTCATTCATTTGGTTATCTTGCCTAGTAGCATGTTGTGAATAATTTAAAATACCATTATAAATATCCTAATGAAGGAATGTAGATAAAACTGTATTATTTAGTACATCAAATCCATAAAAACCTCTAGATAATATATTTATAAAAAAGAATACAACGATATTCTTAATGGTTACACCTAATCATATGTTTACAATTTAGTATTTCTAACTCTTGAACATTGAGATTTTGATAGGTTGACCATAATTATATTATTTAAAACAACATTCCCTCATTCTGTGGTCAAATATGTCATCAATGCATGTTAAATTATAATTGTTTTCAAATATTATCGAACATGTATTTTTATTTACTATGAATAAATAAAGTGAACAATATGAATATATATAAATGTAAACTATGGTATCCCCTGAAAATATACTATGATGAACAAGTCTGTTATCTATTCGGTCATCCAATATGATCTTAAACTCCATTATCTCCATGGATTTTATACAATTGGGTGGTATTGATATAATATAACTATATGAAAGAATATTGAGTGAAAATTATACTTTATCTATAGTGGAACACCATATAATCCTTCTAGAATGAACTCGTTGAAATCATAATCAATCAAGGGAAGATAAAAGTGATAGGAAATATATTTAGGATCATACAGAATGGATGAAAATAAAATCATATGATATTTGGGAAAAATCCTTACATGAAATTATAATAGTCCCCTCACCCCCATGAAAACATAAAAGTTAAATATATAATAGAAAACATGCTAATGATTACATCAATTCTATGATCGGTGAGAAAAAAACAAATTAATCATGAATTATATGTTGAAAAGATCCTAGTCATGATCTAGAAAATCCCAAGCTAACTATGTTCCAGCAATCAAAAGATATCCTGAAGGAGAAAAACCCCCTTCTCCTTTCATCTATAAATTATATTTTTATGGAATATATCTAAATACATGATCTATATAGAATGTTTCAACACATAAATTAAATGCATTGAATAAAAATGAGTCTAAAAACCATTATCGATCAATGAAATTTATGTTGTAGATGAAAAATAATAGAACATTCCACTACAGTTGAGACAAAATTAAAATCTACCAGAGAATATTCAATTTTTAATGGTTATTCACTTCATAGGAATATGATAATATCCTTATTGACATCCAATATTCATAATATTTCAGTGTTTCAATTGAAGAATATGATTAAATACAATAATAAGGAATATAAATATCATAGAAGAACCAATATAGATAACCTCAATGGCTATAGTGACTGTATTCTACTAGAGGTGTAAGGAATGATCGTCCAGTGTACCTTACAATTCTATAAATGAATTAAGTAAATATTTCACAATTAACTACCACTAATGGAACGGTAAAAATTTTCAACTAATATCTCCCTCAAGAACCCATTACACTGTTATTCCACAAACTCTTATTCCCATATGGAACACTAGATCTATCAATCAGTTAATGGGAATAGAGGTTCAATCATTTCATGACTTCTATATTACATTCACAATAATTTAACTATAGTCTTTGTAAGTATGTTTTTATCACATTATTATATATAACTATGAAATAATATCAGGATATAATCCATGATATCATTTATGTGCCTTCCACTACCCATTCATCAAATTCCATATTGAAAATCTAACCTACTCCACAAAATGATTGAGATATTATTTTGTATAAAACTCTCCATAATATTGAAATATAATTCCATATAATTTTAAATTATCATAGATACCATGAATAAAAATATAATTAATAGAATCATGTATCATTTATATTCAAATTCCACAAGATTTCATTCCTAAACAGTAGAATCACACCACCATTTACATGTACTATTGAGCTTAACTATTGTGAAAATTACAATAACATATTAAACTATATCTCCTAAATGAATGACCCAATCAATCATGTAATTATATTCCACCGCCTCATGTGGTTCATTCATACTGCTAATGGATGGAAGTTCTCACAAGTTATCTCACATGATATATATGTTTCTCCTATAGACACAAATTGTACCTAATTATGTTTGATTTGAATAAGAGGTGTATTTTATTCTAGGTCATAAAATTCACTCAAGATATCCTCTAGGAGGTTTTTATAAAGTGTAGGTTTCCCTTGAGGTGAAATGTCCTCTACCACCTTATAGGGGGTCCTTGAAAGATGTATCAGAGTTATAATAATACATTAAAAAGATAGTGGGATTCATTATGATAACTAAAAAACATTACTTTCCACCCAATTAAAATAAATAAAAAATCATAATATACATTCCAACCCACCACCAAAGACACATAACCCAACATCCCAAAGTGAATTGATTCTCTCTGTGGTAATAAATTTTTAAAAAACAAAACTTCCCCTAACGTTCAAAAAATAAATTATCATGTAAATAAACATCACATGAATAACCATGAACAATTCCATTATATGAAATGTTCATGACATGAGTAAAAAAAAACTACCAACACATATTTAATGTGATCTATGGTGAGAACCAATGTGCTTTCACAATCACCTCGAGATTTTGGAAAGTAACAGTGAAATCAACATCAACTAGATGAAAAAAATTTCCAAACAAATAAGAACATACACGGGATTTAAATGTCATAGGTAACTAATATTAAATAAGAAATAAAAATGCGTTCCTGTAATATATAGACCTCAAAAAGTTTATTGATAAAAAACATTAAATATGTCTATAAACATTTATAAAACGATAACCTCAATATCCAAATTGTACTTCATCTGACTTATGGGTAATGACTTCCCATATCAGCAGATTCTACATGTAGAATAGTTACATGTAAACCACTATCTCATTATTGTGTGTTTTCCTATCATATATAATAGAAACTAGGGTATACACAACCCCAAGGGAGTATTTTGGGTGTTTGATAATCCTGATCAATTCAATACATCAATGGTACTCCATCATATTACGTGGTATTAAAAACCTATTATTATCAATTTAAAATTAAATAAGGAATGATAAATTGTTTTATCAATTATATAAAAATAAGAATAAAATATTTCCTCTTTTTAACAATTATATTACATATATAGGTACCATTATTTCAATGAATATATAAAATTTTCAATTCAAAAATATCAAATAATGAATCATGTTATTTGAATGAAAATTTATTACATTCCATTCACAATATAAATCAAATCATGAATTTTATAGGTTGGTTTTGATAGTTATCTTATACAATAATTGTTTCATGACTAGTGTGAAATAAAATAACAAGAATATATGAATTAATTATATAGGGATCGAGTAACTCCATAGAAAGAAAAACCTCATAAATTTTCATTACAATGTTCGAATAACTAATTAATAGAAGATCTTTGAATAGATGTCCACCACATAAAGGTAACCCCCTATGGTGTAAATGGAGAATTCCCAATACAAAATATTCCTGAAATGTATCCCAGGGTCTCATGTACTATAATTATAATATCATCTAAAAGGAATGATCACATTTGACTATTCAACATAAAACAAAACATTTAATAAATATATATATATTTTGAAAACCCATTTCTAAACAAATCATAATTCTTTAAAAAAAATTCCATTCAACTATTATTGTTAGAAAAAAAATAAAAACCCTATTTTCAGTCTCACATCAATCATTTTATTAAATATGTCAAATATTATTTTAAAAATAATATGTATCCAAGATTATGAATGGTACATCAATCATAGGCTTGAGTTGGAACCACCTACCTAAAAATTAGGTCACACACTATCTATGATGGGATACATAGAACAAAAACAAAGGTGACATATAAACAATATATAAGGTTCCTTAATTAATTAATTACAAAATATAAAATTATTTTTCCAGATGAAAAGTTTATTTTGATATGATCATTCAGTAAATACCACATGATTCTCACATTACTCACCACAATCTTCTAGAGATTTTTCCTCCTTATGATTAAAAAAATTAATGATAATAAATAGTGATGTAATCACAAATGGATTGATATATTGAACAAATTGATCATAAAAACACATCTAATTCCATAAAATTTGATAATTGAGAAGATAATTGATTGATCATTATAAACCATGAAAATAAAAGAAAAAAAGTTAAATAATAAATAGAATATTGAAGGATCATTGAATGATATGTGAGTGAGTCAGTAGGGTAACTACATATATTATATTCAAAAAATTAGGATTGGGGTTGTAATTGAGTGTTTTAGGGGCGCCAAATAATGTTAACATAATAAATTAATGAACCAAGCATAAGGGAACCTACTACCTAGTAGGGTCCACCAGGATTTCTAGTGGATATTGGATGAATTCATATAGCATTAAGCACAACACTAAAATTGTGATAGACACCCTCAAACCAGTTAATGGGGTACATAAGGAACCCCATATTTCTAGCATAGCATCAGTTCACTACTTTCCTCCATCAGCCACAAAACAAGGAAGATACTCCTTGAATGTCCACAAATCCTCCTCTTCCACTTCCAAAAAATGAAAAAAAGACAAATAAAAAATTGTATGTACCTAGAATATGATATTATCGAATTAAAATATTTCAAAATAACATAATTTTTTTTTATGTTATATTCATATAAATACAATTCACTTAATTTTGAACACTAAATACCACTGATAATTGATAGTAAAAATGTCTTGTCAACTCTATGGTAAGATAATTTATTCACAAATGTTTCTAATATAATGTGTAATATCATCTAATTGTTCAGGCTTCAATTTCATTTTTTTCATTTAATAAATCGTACATTTTTGGAATTATTCCTTTACTACAAAATAAATTGTCAATATAATCCATATGAAATCTTCACTGAATTTGTGGATGTACAAAAATATGATCATAGAATGGTAATGATAAAAACCCCTTGAAATATATATATCATGCTCCTATCATATCATCAACTGTTTGAGGATCATATAACACTTACACTCTATATGAGAATCATATGTATTACTAAATTGTAAATCATTATTCAGATCATGATGATGAATTTTCTATAAAATCTAGTTAAACCACATGTCCCATATTGATAAAATAAAATAAGGTGCCCCCTGAAAATTTTATAAATAATTAAGGTACATCCTATAATTTTGATCATGATAGAATTATTATTTTATACTATTAATACATTAGAATATCATAATGTGATCAACTATAAATAATATATAATTTTTGTCAATAGTTTTTTGGGATCCCAAATATGAAATCATTTGTGATGTTTTCCAATTTCTATTCTATTAGGGGTAATTAATGTAAAATTCCATTATCAAAATTCAACCAATATAGAACTTAGTGAAAAAACCATTTATATATAAATTCCACAATATACCTTTTCATGTCGTCCCATTTTAAATACTCATTTACATTATTATATATATTAGTATATCGAGGATAAAAAGATATAGATCATCATATAAAGTCTCATTAATAAAATTATATATTTTAGGACATATATTCTATTACTCATATGGAATATATAATCAAATTTCAAATTGAGATTTCAAATGTTACCAACTTTCTTCTTTACGTAAAAATATTCCATTTTCACCTGTTTAATCATCGTGTTGCTTAGAGGTTTAACATTCATGTAATAATGTTATGATATGTCCAACTATATTATGATTTAAATATCCAAGTTATAAAAATAAATCTGTATTGGATTACATTCATTCATTGTATTGTTTAAAATTGCTTGACAATTCCTACATTGTGCTTTAACAGCAATGTTTTCATTCTCATTATGGAAATGTATAGAGAAATTATAATATTTAGAAATATATTTTATTCTAAATTGTTACATATTACATACTTTCCTTGTGAATAAATAAAATATTAATTTTAGATTATTATATTTATCACATCTATCACTATAATTATAATGCATCAATATTTTATGTGAAATTATTACAAATACCAACTCAAAATCAAGAGTTTAGAAAATTTCATTGGGAATTTCAAATTACTGTGATGTATAATCTCTGACTATATTATTATAAAATAGGATGGATGTATACTTGTTATTTAATGATTCAATATTGAAATAATTTTGTTCTCTCTAATAGAATAATAATAAAATAAGTATAATAACTAACATTATTTTCAAGACACTTTAATTTTCCTCACATTCATATATATAATAGTAGTTTTTAAATTATGAGATATTCTTTCTATTGGATGTGATATAAATTAATTATTTAATAATTAATATATTTAAAATAAAAAACAAATGAAAATTAATGATCCTAGTCAAAATAGTTATTTTATTCTATTCTTTAACCAATTTTATCTACAAAAGACCCCCTATGATAAGCTCACCTGAGATTATCTATAGCAAGAATACAACTTTCGATTGACATAATTCACATATGATACATATTGAAAAAAATTATCCTTCATAATGGTATCCAATAGAGTCCTAATTTTTATATATTTTTCAATATTTATTTAATAATTTGTGAAAATATTATCTATAAATACTACCGTTGACTGATTTACGTAATATCTAAATACACTATTCAAAAAATCCATAATGATATCAAGGATATTAGTAAGTAAAAGTAAAATCAATATAAATACACAATGAATTTACCTCATAAAAATTTTATCTTTCATTTATCCTCTTTATGGACCTTCAATTTATGATATCATGAATTATGTTCATTCATTGAAAAATATTTATCCCTTTATAGTTGAAAAAATTAGTCATCAATATAGGGGAGGGTACGTAGAACCCTCAGTTTCAGGTACATGAACCCTTATTTTTTTATATGAATATGTAATGTTTGGCTTTTGTTTCATGAGGTTATGAAATTTTTTTATAGTTGATTGTGGATTTTATTAGTCGATCATGATTTCATAATGGTTAGTAGAAATTATGCAATAGCCAAAGGAAACCATTCATGGGAAAACATTTGGATGATTGAAAACACCTAGTTGTCATATGTTTAGGCCCAACATTGACGGTGTTTACAAGAAACCATGTGAGACACATTTCATTTGGGACTGTGAAAAATTCATAGTTATAACAAGATTACATGTCCATATGAGCCAAATATGTTATAGATGGATTCAGATAATAAAAACACATGGTTGGATCTTGTTTTTTCAAGACAACAGGGCATGACCATGTTGTTTAAAATCACCCCTTTAATTTTTTTTGATCTAATTCGAATTAGATCCTCTTAGCCTCTGTTTTCCACAAATTCACTAATAACATGATGTCCATTTTATCCCAATGTGTGAGAGACATTTACATTTGAAAATATAGTGATTTATAGTTGAATTAAAGGAGGATTAACATTTAAACCTATTATTAAGCCTCTATTCTTGGACATTCATCATTTTGGTCATCTCATTCTCTTTATAAGAACCTTATATATAATCCAATATTGATATATCAATGTTCCATGAGGGAAATTTCAATGACTTTTTTCTAGGTCATGGTTATAAAAGGTTATTCATGATTAGATCAAGAGAATCACTTTGTGTCTCTTCATTTAACCAGTGATTGTGGGGTAGTTGTCTTCCCTCTTGAATGCACATTATTATAACATGAAGGCATAATTTGAAAAAAAAAATTACATTTAATGTGAAATTTTTGTGTGATCCATGATAGAAATAACATTGGTGATGGTTTTGAGAACTTTTTTATATTTGATGGTTTTGTGGGAAATGAACATTTTTTATAATTTTAAAATCATGATTTTTTTTAATTATGAATTTTTTTATTTATAGAGAATGGATGTTAAAATTTTATAAATGTGGAATTTTTTAATTTAGATTAAAATGGCATGGATTTCGGAATACTTATTATCATGTCTTCATATATCCTTTTATGAGGACTTGTTGTAATATATCTTTTTGAATTGTATTGATGAGTTAACAGAAGATGAGATTTTTTTCATTAGGATGAAATAGTAGATCAATGGTATAATTCTCACGAGTACAAAATGGTCACCTTGTAATTCATGTGTGGATATGTGGGGGCATGTAATTTTTATGAGATATAAATATGTGAAATTATTTGATCTATTATTTTAAATAAATTCCATTGAAAATTGGTTGGATTTAATCCTATCTATTTAAATTGTTTTAAACTGCATAATTTTAATTTGAAAAAATGAGTTTTCCTTCTGTTTTGAGAAGGGAAGTCATTGGAAAAATCATAACATTCATAATCTCACCCCTTCATGGGCACTATTGTCCATTTTCATAGGTTATATATCAAGACACAAGTAAAGAGAAGGTATCAAATTTTTTAGAGTTTATTCTTGATACAGTTTGAATGGATTATCATGTTATGGAATATAGTAGGTCGGGTTTTTCTTGTTTGATGTATTTAGTTTATATGGATTTTATTGTCTTTGGTTTTCCTAAGATGATGCATTTCGGTTTCCTCTTGTACAATGTTATGGTTTTTGTTTTGGAATTTTTTGCCTGGGTTTTACTTTTTACATGTGCATCACATAAGGTTTTGGTTCATATATTTAACATATCTTGGTTTTTTTATGTTCAATGGTAAAATCATAAAATTATTTTATTTTAACACGATGACACTTATTTAGATCCATTTATGTCTTTGTGATGTCATAGATTTCCCATAAAACCTACTACCTCTTCCTAAAAAAATTGGTGAGGGGAGGGATGTTCCAAATTGTATTGGTTTGATCAAACCATGAATATCATTCTGGGTGGATTCATCTATCCTGGAAATGTAATATAGGATATAGGGTCTTAAAAACATTTAATTTATAATATAAGATAGAATATCTAACCTTATTACTCAAAATATCCTTAATCCAAGCAGTTTGGGTACTTGAGGTTTTGGAAGATATGTCAAGGTTTGTTTTCAACTCTTCATCATGTGTTTATATGAAGGGAGTTACAAAACATGAATCATAAGAATGAATTCCTTTTAGGATTGAAATGTTAATTATTAATTTCATGATTTATGAAATGTTAATATAACTTTTTTATTTATTATAAGTTTTAAAAATGTTTTAAAATGATATTATTTTGAAGAGGATGGGTAATAATTTTTTTTGGGAAATTATTAAAATGGTTAATTATTGTTAAATTTGAATATGAAAAATTTTTAGTAATATCATTCGATTATGTAAATAAAAATTGATGTGAATTAAGTTGGTATTGATTGAGTCTAAATAGAGTTTATTCTATTTATTGATAATTGGACTCGGTAGATTCCACAAGATTAAAATTAAATAGGATGATTATAATGGGGTTGCAATTATATGGACCCATCCTTAAAACATTACATAATCTTGAAATAAATGGATAATTGACATTGAGTATATTTTCAGGTTTAGTGTTTTATAGAATTTGGACGTAACTATTAAATATCAACTTTAATATTACAAGTAGACACTACTGCTTGGTATTAATTTTTTCAAAAAAAAAACAAACAAGTCTAGTTCCATGTTTTAGATAGAATGACTTTTCCTTGATATCATCCTTCACCCTTATTCCCCATAAATTCCAATGGAAATCATTTCAAAAGATTGGTATTAGCATAAAAATATCTGTAAGGGATATAAAATATGGAATGAAAACATTATCCCATCAATAAATACAAAACAATATAACCACACTTTTCAATCAGAACATACCTTATGAAATCATAATATTTATGAATAACACACAGAAATCATAAATCAAAAAGGTAACTTAAGGCATACATAAAATACTTACATTGTAGTTATAACATCTATGTAGGGGGTTATGTCAGAATACACATCACAGTATATTCCCTAAATCTATTAGGAGAAACATTAATGTTTTCCTCCGTCACGTTACACTATGTATTGGAGAGCTATCATGGGCTCACCCGCACTAGGTTTATCATTGATCCACCCTTTAACGTAAACAATGCCCAAAAAACATAAAATATTAATATCACTTAATACAAGTATAATGGAAATATATAATTTCTATATTGCAATCACAACATATCGGTTAATTATTTTGACCTAATAAATGTTTTTTCAAACCATTTTCAAAATCATTTAAAACATTTAATAAAGTGATATTTGAATAAATGTGTCCCAAAAAATTTGAAGATTTTAAATTATTAATCATTTGAAAACATTATTTTAAATTTAAATAATTCCTAAAAACCATTTTAAAACTTGTAAATTAATGATAATGATTTAGAAGAGTAAATCATTAAAACATTTAAATTTATATTTTAGTTAAATAGGTTGTAACCGAACGAGAGACGCTTGAAAACAAATAATTGAGGAATAAAATATAAAAAAACATTATAATATCATGAGAATAAAAGGATTCATGATATAATATTCCAAAGGATAGTATATACACCATATAATAGTTTATTGGAACATAAAAACAATGAAGTATCAATGTATTGAAAATTGAGATGACATCCATTATAAAGACGGTATCTCAGATTAAGGATAAAATAATTACATAATTATGTGTGAAAAATATAAATATATTCAATATGATTATGTTTTAGTGAAGAAACTGCATTAGTCATTCAAACATATTTATTGCATGACATAATCTCCAAGAATAAGTTTAACCCCAATGAATTGAAATTGAGTTAAGATGTTCTTTTACAGATATTCGACAGCATAACAGTATCACTAGAAAATTCAGAAAATGATCTCATGAGATAAAAAAGGGTTTTTCATCACTTGGACATGAAATTTACAGCAATAAAGATATATAATAACATATATCAACATAATAAGATGTAAATTAAAACCCTGAACCATAAGTAGTCTTTTAAAAATAGGAAGGTGAAAGGTTCCCTAATCTATTTGGTAACTTAAAAAACATACACCACATGAAAGAATGATCACAAAATGATTATGTAAATACCCATAAATTAATGTTTTTTACACCAAAATAAAATCATGGGAAGTACATAAACCACAAAAAGGAAATATTTGCTTATATATCATGAATCTCACAAGAATAAAAAGTGAGATTAAAAACTCTTACCATGTGGTAATCCATCGAGTCGTATGAACCAAAGTTAATAACAATAAAATGAATCACACAATACCATGAATATAAAGATAACTAGGATAATATATATATATATATCAAATGGAATTACAAAATACTCCACATGTACTAAATAAGTGGGGAAAATGGAAATATTGAGGAATTAAATGTGACATAAGAATCCCTTTACCTCATGTATGACTTGACTTGTTTGTTCCTTGTTTTTACTGAATAACAAACTTTTGTTAATTTATACTTGATTAAGAAAATTTTCATGTTTATTATTCCTTTTATATCACTTAATACCATGTTATAATCATTATGTAATCATTCAAGTTGATAATGGTCATTTTGTCGATATTTGGTACTACAGTCAGAAATGAACAACTTATAATTACTAGTAGTCCACGTGGTCAAGAGTCTATTATATCCATAATTATATTCAATATTTATAAATCATATTTATCATATAAATATCCATTATATATATTTATTTATAATATTACATATCATTTAGAGGTAATAAATGAAATGCATCGTTCATGGAGACGATAAGTCTTACGTACGCATGAACACTGCATTCATTTATATTTCGTATTTAATGGAATTGAAACATAATGATAAATAGTTATATTATTAATCTAGTATGATATAATATATAATTTCATTTATTCCATCCTTTATACTTCCCATGCATGTCATGAACGAGTCGGATCGTTTTGAGGGGACGGTAGTCCGCTCTTCCTCAAATGAAATTATCGCATTTACCCATAATAGAATCCATAAAGGTATTCTATTAATGAAAAAATACAAAAGTATAAAGAAAAAATAATTATAACATATATATCGTACATAAATATACTTCCATAATAATGGAAACCATAAGAGGCAGTAGGAGATATTTGAACAATCATCATTTTGTGAGGCATTAGTTTGTTGTCCATAGAAACAGTATGTTCTTAACATTTAGATGGAGGTGTGTGTAAGTGTAGATCAAATCATACTCATAAGAAAAAAATATTATATAGAGGATAGTGGTTTTGTTATAAAATAAAGTAATAAAAATAGGTTAGGAGGATAGAGATGTAAAATAAATGAAAAGGACTTAAGAGAAGACATTACCTTTAAATTGGGTATCTCCCTTTATTTTGAACCAAAAGGTTTACTTGACGTGACTTATGCCTAAGGTAATGATTCTAGGTAGAATAGAGGGATATTTTGACTTATTTTTCTTGGGGTAGGGTGATCCATGGGGATTGAGAGGTGTGATTAATGGGTTAGAAATGGTGTCCTTTTATAATGGGGAGGAGGGGCTCTTTAGGAAAGAGTGAAAATATTATTTTATTATATATTTATTTTCAGATTCTAAAGATCCAAAACGCATTAATGGCGATGATAAGATGACCCATGGTTGAAATAATATAATTCAATAATAATTGTATAGGTTTTGGATAATTTTTTAATCTTTATAATCTAGTTAATTTAAATCGTTTATTAATGAGGTAAACAATGCATCATTATTGTGTCATAAAAAATTTATTTATTTGATGTCTAAAAATTATAAGAAAAATACAATTATATAGGAAATATTTTTATCTTTCCAAATAATATTTATATTATAAATGATAAATTATATTACCACATGAAAAAATTTATTTAGTAAAATATATTAGTTTTTTAATTTTTAACTTTACATTATGTTAATTAAAATAAAGTGTCATTTTTACTCTTATGTTGTTCCATGGGGTCCCAAAATAGACCCATGGATTCCCATGGGTGGCCATTACTCATCCAACAAGGTTAGGACATGTGTGAAGGTAATTTTTCATTAATATAATATTTTTTTACCTTGAATTTCCCTACTTACCTTCAATCGTGGTCAATAAAAGTCAAAGGTTACTATTCCACAAAAATTATTTTCATCTTACTGAACCACATTTTAATTTCTAATAACAACCATGTATGTTGGATTTATGAAATTCAATACACATAAGTAGTAAAATTTTATTTAAATGAAAAAGTCGGATTTTTAACAAAAACCTAGTGGTTTCACTATTCATCAAAAATTGTTGTTTTTCATAAAATTACCAAAAATTCAGCCTAAGATATACATGATATTCAGAATTCAAAAACTATGTCTATTTTACCTAATTAAAAACATAGAAGTTGGATTTTATTATTTAAAATTAATACCTTTTTTCAAAACAAAAAGAATGTTTTTAAGAAATAATAACTATCAAAAGATTTACACATTTTTTTGCCCAATTTCAAATTGAAAATTTTCCAATAAAAATCATTGGATTAAATAGAAAAAATATAATATAATTAAAAATTAAAACTAATTAAAAAGGTAATATAAACATATAAATAAATTAGATTAAAAGGCATATTTGAATTAAAATACAGTATTTCTCACTATTCATTAAAAATTTAATATTATCAGAAAAAACCAAACATTTACCCAATGTTAATTTGGATGTCCCGATTCTAAAGTTAATTTTTATTTTGTTATATAGAAAATATAAAATTGGCCAAAATTAAATTTAAAGAGGGTTCTCCATCAGAAGGTATTAAATCAACCTTTCGAAGAATATTAGAGTATTTAGGTTTAAAATCAGATTCATTCTTATTTTAAGCCTCTTAAATTTATTGGATAACTGTAAATATATTTAAAAAACATGTATAATCATTTTTTTGATAGTTCTATTCATCCCAGCCATTACAACATCTAGGTGTTAACTACCATTTAAAATAATAATAATAATATATTATGATTCAATACAACTCAACGTTGTGTACAACGTAATATTTCAATGGAACATGTTCTGGTGTATCAGGTACACCATCGAACATAGAATTCCCATTAAAATAAAATTAATAATTAAATTGAAAAAATTAATAAATATGAAATAGTCATATTCTTTATTTACCTGGGATGTTACATCCTTCCCCTCATTTGGGAATTACGTCCTTACAATTTTAAAATTTGGATCTAAAACATAAATTAATGTCCTACATTAGAAAAATATTCAGAAAACCTATTACATTATAATAAAGGAAGAGAATTAGAAAGGTCAAAAAAGTCAATAGATACTAGTAATGCATTAAAACATGGATGTGGAGGAGAATCCAAATCATCAAGTTCTGATGGAGAGTGATAGAAAACATGATTAGAGGAAATTTAACCACCAGAAAATCACAAACATGTGATGGGTTAAACATTCTTTGATTCCATATTAGGAAAATTTAACAAAAAAAGTTTTTGTTTTAAGTTTATTTTCTTTATGTTGAGGAATTTTTTTATGAGCTTCACAAAAAACATAATGAAACATACTTACTTTTCATGTCCACTTTCCTCCATTACTAAATTCTTACCTCAAACTCATTTTTTGTCCAATAATGAGTATTCATGATGAATTTTTCACATTTAAGTCATTATAATCAAATTATAGGGAATAGAAGAATCCATTAAATATGAACTATATTTTTCCCATATCTTTAGAAAATAACCTAAACCAAAATGGTTAGTAGAAGATCTGATAATCACCAAAATGGATAATATTTTACAAAAATAAAAACTACTCCTAATATACAAAACAAGTCCAACAATACCCAATCTTCAATATATACAATTCAATAAATAACTGTCCATAAAATTATTAAATGTAATCAATAATAATATTGATACCCAAATCTCATAAGGATTTAGTCATATAGTCTTCCAAGAAAAATCATAAGATTTATCTCCAAATTACATCAGTTACACTTAAAGTCTCATATTAAAAATTAATTAACCTAATAAATTATTATCAATGATAGGTTAATCATTTCCATATATAACCCATAATCAACTTATTCTTGATTCATAATATAATCAAACTGAAAATAATTAGTCATACTAACCTGGGACTTCACATAGTCCAATAGTGGTGATAAATCCCAGTCGCATTTTGGATGTGGGTTCGATTCCCATAGATTTGTCTGACATGATGGGCTGTCACACGATCTACGTGTTTTCCATTTTGAAAAACAATAGAATTTTATAACAATAAAAAATAGATAAATTCATTAAAAATTACCATAATCTATTTTAACCACAATGGTTATCTAATAGAATTCATTTTTCTTCCCAAAATGTGTTAACCTATAATTGCCGCAAATTTAATGATCATATAAACCCAAATGGTTCTTTATAACTATATCCCAAAAACAAAAGATAATTATTCCTTGAATAAAATTTTCATTTATGAAACATCAGGGTTTCACATAATATCAAAATTCTTTTAATGTAATCCAATCCTCAAAATAGAATTAATACTTTTAGGCATTTAACAATCCTAAAATATACCACAACACTTGAATCCCTTATATATTGTCTTCTTACTCATTCAACATTATTCATGATCCATTAACCATTACATTCCAACATATTCTGAAATACATCTTTCATAAAAACAAAATCATGAATCATATCCTAAGAATCAATAATGTCTAAACATCAGTTATGAACTAATCCATACATTTCATTGATCATTGCCAGTTTCCTCAACTCAATTAGAATTACATTAGTTATTGGTAAACATATATTTGTATGATCCTGGTGATCCCATTCCCAAGCATTCTTCATAGTACATCTATTTGTATAATGACCATAGTCACCACATTTAAAACATTTAATTGATCCGTCATAAATAACTTCATTCCCTTTCCTAGATTCAACTGGACTCTTCCTTTTCAATGGATGGATCTTGCTTTATGTCCTTTATATTAACATCTATAGAAACTTCCTATCACATGAAACATTTTACTATGTGTTTCTTTTCTCATCCTTGATATATATGTTTTTTAATATACATACCAATACGATTATTATAATAAAATCTGTGGGGATTGGTTTATCGCATATACGATGCCTTATAAAAAACACCATGGTTCAGGCGGTCAATCATGAATGCAGATAGTTGGTTGAGAATAACCAAAATAATTCTCATTACAGCTCCTATTTCATTTAGTTTCTCATTATGAACACCGTCATAGTATTCTCCATATCCATTGTTACTTTGGTGTCGGCTAGATTCTTCCATTTACTAAAAGAAAAATTTATGTGTGAGTATGTTAGTAAAATCATCATATAATATCTTATGAGAATGGTAAATACAAAGATATACTTATTCATGTTATCTTAAACTTATTATATATGTTTAAAATAAATATGACTCGTTTTAAAACCCTAACCAGTTAGGTTATGTCACCAATTCTTAATGAACACCCTAACATCTAAATTTATCTAAACCGACCTCTGATACAAATGACCCAGCCTTAAAACATAACATAATTTTGAAATAAATGGATAATTCACATTTTGAATATTTGAAGGTTTATAGTTTTTTAGAATTAGGCCATAACTACTATATATCAAATTGAATATTAAAAGTATACACTACTACTCAGTATCCATTTTTTTCCATACAATTAAAATAAAACATATCTACTTCCATGTTTTTGATAGCTTGAATTTTTCTGGATGGCATACTTGACCCTTATTCATCTTTAAATATGGTGTAAAACATTAATAAAATTTGGGATGAGCGTAAAAAGGTCAGAAAGGGACAAAAAATAAGGAATTAAAGCATTATCCCATCAGTAAATACAAAATAATGAAACCATACTTTTTATCATAAGAAACCTTATGAAATCAAAATATTTACTAATAACAACTAAAAATGATAAGTCATAAAGGTAACTTATGGCATACCTAAAATACATAAATTGTAGCTATCACAACTATATAGGGAGATACATTGGAATATCCATCATAGTATATTCCCTAAATCTCATAATAGAAATATTAACATTTACCACTGTCATGTTACACAATGCATTTGAAAGCTATTTCAGGATCACCTTCCCAAGGATTATCATGGAACCACCCATATATGTAAATAATTCCAAAAAAATATTACATATTCCTAACACTTAATACAAGTATAAAGGAAAGATAACCTTTCAACATTGTAATAATAACATATAATTTAATGATTTTAAAATAATCAGTGCTTTATCAAACCATTTTTAAAATCAATTAAAACATTTAATAAAGTGATTTTTGAATAAATGTGTCCTATTCCACATTGAATATTTTAAATGATTTAGAATTTTAAAACAATAATTTCCATAGAAATAAATCCTAAAAACCATTTCAAATCATGGAAATTAAAATGAATTTTTTAGAATAATAAATCTTTAGAACATTTATAATGATATTTTAGTTAATGGGATTTTATCAAAATGAGGGACATTTGGAAACAAATAATCAAGGAATAATATGTAATAATAACATTATAATATCATGGGAATCAAATTATTGATGATATAATATTCCAAAGGATAGTATATAAACCATATAAAAGTGAATTGGCACATAACAACAATGAAGTCTCAATGGAATGTAAATTGAGATGAAATACCATATAAAGACGGTATCCATAGATTAATTATAAATCAATGACATATTTATGTGTGAAAAATATAAATACAGTCAATTGGATAGGATATTCAGTGTAAAAAAATCAAAGGTCATTCAATCATATTCATTGAATGAAATACTCAACAAGTAGAAGTTTAACCAAAATGAATTGAAATTTGGTTAAGAAGTCCTCTTACAAAAATTTGACAGCCTAAAGGCATCATTTTAAAATTTATAAAATGAGTTAAAGAGAGAGAAAATGTTATCTCATCACTTGGACATAAAATATACAAAAATTATGATATATAATAACATATCCCAATATAAGAAGATGTAAATTAAAACAGATACCCAAATGAAGTATTTTAAAAAAAGGAGGGTGAAAGGTTCCATTATCGATTTGGTAACATATGAAACATACTCCACATGAAAGAAGGATCATACAATGAAGATGTAAATACCCATAAATTAATTTATATTGCAACAAGAACACAATCATGTGTATTACAAAACCCACAAAAAATGAAATAGTGACTAATATAGCATGAATCTCACTCGAATAAAAAGTGACATTGAAAACCCCTAGCATGTTGTAATCAATCGAGCCATATGATCGAAAGATAATAAACACCAAATGAATCATAAATTACCATAAATATCAATATAATCAGGCTAATATATATACCAAATGGCAGTACATAATACCCCATAGGCAATAATATGTGGAGAACAACAGAAATATCACTGAATTAAAAGTGAGATAAGAATCCCCTTACCCCTTGTCTGACATGACTTGTTTGTTCCTTTTTATTCCTAATTAATAAACATAAGTTAATTTATACATGATTAAGAACCTTCTTCAAGTTTATTATTTCTTTTATATCACTTATTACCTTTTAATAAACATTATGAAATAATTTAAGTTAATAATGGTCATTTTGTTGATATTTGGTACATGAGTAAAAAATGAACACCTTATAATTACAACATGTCCATGTGGTCCAAAGTAAATTACATCCCAAATGATATTCATGATTTATTTAACCACGGTAAATAAAAGTCATATGATGCAAATAAACAAAATTTATTTCCATATTATTGAACTAAAATTTACATACTAATAATAACCATGTGTGTTGGATTGTTGAAATTCAATTCACAGAAGGGGAAAATTTTCATTTAAATGAAAATGTCAGATTTGTATCTACTACTTAGTGGTTTCACTATTCATAAAAAATTGACGTTTTTCAGAAAAAATACCAAAAATTCAGCCTAAACTATATTTGATATTTTTAATTCATTAATGAGGTCTATTTTACCAAATTCAAAACATAGATGTTGGATTAATTAATTTATAATGAATTCTCATTGTCAAAACAAAAAGCGTGTTTTTAAGACATAATAACTATCAAAAGATTGACACTTGTTTAATACCAATGTCCAAGTGAGATATATTCCAATGACCAAAATTGGATTAAATGGTAAAAATATAATTTAATTAAACATTAAATAAAAATATAAATATGACCTATCTATATAAATAAATTATAATAAAAGGTAGATTGAAATAAAAATACATTATTTTTCACTATTCATTAAAAATTGAATTTTATCTGAAAAATACAAAAAAATTCCCAATGTAAATTTTGATTTACCAATTCCTAAGAAAATGTTTATTCTATCAAATAGAAAATATAAAAGTGGCCAAAACATGATTTAATAAGGGTTCACCATAAAAAATTTGTAAATCAACATTTTAAAAAATATTAGAGTATTTATGCTTAAAATCATATTCTTTATTATTTTAATCCTATAAAATTTATTGGATAAATGAAAAAATTAATAAAAATTTAAAATCAATTTTTAGTTATTTCACTTCATTCCTGCCATTACAACGGTTAGGCATTTACAACCATTGAAAATAATAATAATATTTTTAATATTTTTTGGTACAACTCTACGATGCGTGCAACGTAAGATTTCAAAGAAAAATGTTGTTGTGTATTGGGTACGCCAGTGAACAAAGAATCCTTTTTACAGTAAAAATAAATATTAATTGACTAATATTAATAAATATTAAATAGTCATATTCTTCATTTACCTGGGATGTTACAGAAATGGAGCCAAAGGTGAACCAACCACTAGTTGTGATTATTTACCATGTTTTCATGTTTTGGAAAGAGGGAATAGAAATGATAAACATAATCAAGGTATCAGTCCAATCAGTTACAAATTTAGACTCCAGTGATCATTATGGGTTGTTCTAAACAAATAAAGGCATATGTGTGGTTGAATATGATGAGTAATATATTTGAATTCATTAGCACACCATCAGAGTTATAAGTAAATTTGGAATCCTATAGGTTTAGAATTTATTAGGATAGTGGTGGTCATCATGATTTTTTGATAAATTTGATAAATAAAATACATGGTATGATTTTGAATAATTTTTCATAAACAAAGTATATCGTCGCATGTTCTTAATTAATATGACAATGGACATTCTCAATTTGTAACAATATAATCTCTCGGTAAGATAATATATAGATAAATTTATGAATTTAGTGCTTTTCAATAAAATTTAAAATAAGTACATAATAGGAGGATCACTTTATTTATGTTGTTATTGAATATAGATATTCACTTAATGATTTTTATGCTTTTAATTTTGGAGTTTTCATAGATAGTCATCTGAGAAATGGGGGAAAAGAGACATGTTGGAAAAAATATATTGAGGAAGCATGTCAGTTTGTATAGTAATGGGTTGTAAATATAATGATATATAAAATATGAAAAAATAATGGTTGTTCATTTCTAGATATATAATGTATGCTTATTTAGCCATTCCATTTCAAAAAAGGTGTTTTCACAGATCTGGGAATGATAGAAGTTATGATATCATGGAATCCACTGAAGAACGTATTTGAGTTATGTAGTTTCATTAGAATTGTGGGATATTATAGATGATTTATACTTGAAATTTTAGGTTTTCCATCATTTATGAAATATTTTATGAGTAAATATCTACCCATATAGAGGAATGAGGAATTCCATAAATATATTCAAGAGATTATTGTAAGACATATATCAATAATTGTCCATACATTTACATATTCTGGATAAGGATATATACTTAATTGTGGTTCATCAATATAGGGGATGAGTTATGATCTCATGAAAGGAGAACATATGGTTTCGTATAGCTCAATGAAGATACAATTTCAGGAGAATAACTTCCCAACACATGATTTGGATTATTTTATGAATTACTTAGTTTATAGACGTGGTGTAATTATATTATTGGTTTTAAAATAAATATACTTATGGACTACAATATCATGATACATGTTTTCTCATTATTATATTTGAACTTTGGAAATGGATATGTATGAAATACATACAAATATTTGATTTTGGCTTAATTTAAACATCGGTTAAATTCTATTTAGCATGATATTCAATAAAAATGAATTAATATAATCATTTGGATAAAGAATAATCTTATTATTTGTCATTTATATTAGTTATTACATTCATACATATGGATTTTACCAACCATGGAGGTGTTGTATTTTTTATTTCTAGTTTTGTTTTTCCCTTTTTTATATCACCATTTGAATGAGTCTCAAATATTGGACCCTAAATGTGATCCCATGTGGTCAAAACTCTGTAATGGGGAGACAGTTGAGTGATGGATGATGGATGAGAGAATATCATTGAAAATTTGAGATCAGATCATGGTTTCTATGGTTTTTCAATAACATCATATATATTCCTACACCCTTCATGATGGTTTTTTAATCTTGTTATTCAAAGGAACTATAAGGTCCTGAAATAAAAATGATGTGGTTTGGAATGTAAATGGATATGTAATAATTTTTATTTGATATTACAAACATCATTGTAGGTAAAGGAAATACACAGGAAACCAGGGGGATTAGTATAGTACATACCAACTCCAATGTCGATGTTTGAGTAGATTGCTAGTGATTTTTTATATGATTTCCATGGATGGTTAGGAAAAAATATTCGATATGTGTAATTTTTGTTCACCTCATGAATTCATCTCATTTTATCTTTATATGTGAATCCCCTATGGTGTAACACTAGTTCAATATGTATATATCTAAAAGGTTTTAAATAGGATTGGTGTTCAAGACTTTATTATCTATGATAGAGACACCATGTTCATATATTATTTTTTGTATCCATTATAGTAATACTATAGGATAATGTTCACTATGATCCATATGCAACATCCACTAATGGATAAAAACCAAATCGGACAATCAAAGTGTTCGATGCCATGGTTTGTTCTTATTTAATGGATTTGGTGGATAATGGGAGGGGAACATAATATTAATTTATTTTTATACAACGAAAGTAATAAATATTCATTTGATACATATCAATTTGATGCATTGTATGAGTGTCCTTATCATTCTCCCCTATTTTTTGGTGGAAACTGGTGTGGATTTGTTATTTAAACCCATCGTTGGGTAAGATTAAATGAAAATGATTATGGTTTTTTAATATAATATAGATAATGCATAGAGTTAGTATAAATTATAGAAGTATAATCTTATAAGACCATTTTCTATTTTGGGGAGTGATCATGTTCTTGATAATTTCTCCAAATCATGGAAATATTCTTTTTTGTTATGTAGGGAATGCAATCTTGTTGATAAATAGTCCATTTTGATATACATGAATGTCTTGATGCTGTGGAATATTAGTTGGATTTTCAACCAAGGACTAGTTCAGTGAATAAACTGTTTAATTTATATCAATTTAAGTACTATCATATCGATTTTAACTATGAGAATCAATTATATTATTTTAACCTTGAGCCATATTTTATATTGGTTCATGTCCAATTTATCATTATAGATAGGAATGAAAATATAATTTTTTTAGGAAATCATGGATTTAGTGAATTTTTTATGGATGTAAGGTCTGATTCAAGAAGAAATGATAGAATATGAAAATGAAATACTATAAAAATGTCCCTAAATCATCCAGGAAAAATCTGGTTTCCATTTTGTAGAGATGTAAATGATAATGGTGGGGTGAATGTGGCACACAGATATCAACTTCCAGACCATTTATTTAGGTTTCATATATATATATATATATATATATATTAATTTAATGTAACCTCATATTGGATCTGACAAATTTTGGTTCTTTTCATGAGTGGAATTGTTTATAAATGGATAGTATAAACAATTCAATCCCTCTAAGAAACCATTTAAGCGAAAATAATGGGTACTGGAAAGGAACAATGTCGATGCATGATTTTTCCAGACTATGTGGGTTATCTAGAGAAATCATGTGGTACACCAATAATTTAGGTTATTAGAAATCCTATTATTGGCAAATGTTTGTTTCTAATTTTGTGAGCCAAATGTTCAAGGGATGGATTGAGACAGAAAAAAACAAATTCTTGGTGTATTGATTTCCAAATAATAAAACCTATCCAAGATTTGTATAGTCAACCCATTGAAATATGTGGATATAATTTTAATTATAAACATTAATCATTGGTTTTCCCCTAATAACCCTATATAAAAATTTTATGTTTCTCCAATTGATCAATAATTGTATCCTTTGGAATGAGAGTGATCCATAGGCGAATCAAAGGATGTTGGAGATTTAGATCTACTAGTAATTATCTATTTTAGGATATACTTAATTGATCCATTTTCATTCACATTCATATATACATAAATATAATACTTTTTGGATATATCCTTTTGCAATTATTGTAACTTTCATTTTTGTGTGGATAGATATGCGTTGGGCATGGGGATTTATGATCAGATGTAGAAAATCCTATTGTTGTTCACCATTTCATCCAATTTTTCTTGGGTTGGTTTCTTATCCATTGACACCACATGAACTTGATTTTCAATAAATCAATGTAATTAATCATTGAATTATAAAATATTATTCCAATGATATCTAAAATAATTACATTTTATTATCATCTTATAATAATTTATGTTCATCCTATCCCACATTTAGATCATTATTTGTTGTCGTCAATTCTTTCCTCTCAATGATAATAATTTTCCATAGTGTTAATATGAAATAATAAATGGATATATACTGATATTGATAACCTGTGTCGGGTTACTACCAATTTTTTAATATATGGAAGAGCTTTAATAAATCTTTTTAGCTATATTGGGATTTAATTGTTATGAATCAAAAAAATCACTTTATTATGAAAGATTATATATTTTATCCAATAGATTGACTTATCCACATTTAATTCAAAAATTTATTTTAATTATCTTTGAAATAAATATAAAAAACTCTACTTTGATAAAAATGTATGTTACCAATGAATTATAATCATTATTTTTAAATCACAATATATCATTATTATACATATGTTATAATAATACATTCACTATAATAAAAATTGTTTATTTTCATTATTGAATAAATACTTAGTAATGTGGTTTCATTAATGATCACAAGCATATACAATAATTTTCTTCTCAAACAGGTCCCTTCATAAAAACAACATTCATCCAAAATATATTTATAACCTAGTAAAATATAACCCCAATAATGTGATA
This sequence comes from Viscum album, assembly GCA_963277665.1. NCBI lineage: Eukaryota > Viridiplantae > Streptophyta > Magnoliopsida > Santalales > Viscaceae > Viscum > Viscum album. Next base: position 1,762,500,879 of record OY728121.1, on the reverse strand, counting down.
ATATAAATGATCTATAATGGAAAACATTGGGGATATGAATAGATTATAAAAATGATATATAATATTTGAATAAGGTTATGAAAAAATTTTATGTACTTTTGATAATTATACTGAATCAAAAACGGCTCATTAAGTAGGAATACAGGAGTAAGGCTACAACATAGATAAATTAAATTTTTCATTATTTTCAAAAATCATCAATAATATATCATGATTCACAATAACATATCATAAGAATTATAAATAATTTTGATTAATACAAATAAACATTAAAAATAATTTACATAGTCATGGTTAATTTAAAAGACTATTATAGTTGATAATGGATCGATTTGGATTGGGTTAACTCCCCATTACGTTATTTACTATCGTCTAAATCACTCTTAAGACTGTCATAGTGAAAAGAGAGCCTCATTAAACTAGGTTCAATGCCTATTCTAGTCGATATTTTCTATGTAGATTTAAATATCTAACCAATGAATTTATATGATATATTATTAAAGTATCTCCTTATAGATATTTAAAACAATAAATGTTTTCTAAAAAATATCATAACAAAAACCTTATTTATTTCATTACTTAATATTCCCTTGAAATTAAAATGTATTCCAACTAATTTTATCATAACATAATTAACCCATCGCAATTTAACATGCTTAATAGAATCACACTTAAAAAAATATCATAATTCATCTTGATAAAGGTTGAAGATTTTATCGTAATATTTTTTCTATAGTGAAACATACCAATATTTATAAATGTTGATATGTATTAAAAATACCATTAAAAGAGCCTTTTAAATTTTCTTTAAAACTAGGGGAAATTAAATTTTCAATATATTTGTTTAATAAAATTCCAATAACGTTTAGAAATGTATTTTATTTGAATATAATAATTTAAACATTTAATGTAATCATTAATTCAATGAATATCCATGATAGAGATAAATATTGTCCATTCCAAACATGTCAAAAGATAAAATCATTTCAATCTTTTTTAAAATTCCTATATTCATTAGTAAAAAATTTAAATGATTAATTTTATCCTCTTTTAAATAAATATACTGTTATTTAAAATATTATTTCTTATAAATTAATTTATATATAAAAACATACATAAAAATTTATTTAGAATATGAAAAAAAATTCACCATTTAATGTAGAAATAAAGTTTACTTTTTTGAAATCATTACATAGATCACTTTAATTACTAAAGTGTGGGACACTATAATAAATAATTTAAATTAACGGATTAAATAGAGGACAAAAAATTTGTTTTCTGTAAATTATAAGGATAATATAATTTCCTTCAATGGAAAATATTCAATGAAAATCCCATAAAAATGAATTTGTATCATAAAAACATATCACTTTTGTTATATTTGAATCTTGGCCATAAAAAATTAATTATAACAAAATTAATTATTACATTCCATTTATATAATTATATTCATGATATCTCATATAAAAGATATTATTTTCAAAATAATAATACAAATAGGTTAATAATAAGAAACATATATCAGTGGAACAATATTTTAATGAATAACCCATAATACAAGTCATGTCATTATTTATATGTGTTCAAAATATTTAATAAGAAATATAGTATTCTAAAAAATTTATTATACTCCATAATTTAGAAATAAATCTTAATATTTTTATTTATATATCAATTTCACTTATTCTTCTATTACAAATAATTATTCAGATCATTAATTTTGAAAAAATTGGTATGTTTTCATTACAGTATTTGGTTTGAATATTCCATTACTTATGAATTTGTTAATTTTTCTACATAAAATGAAACATTGTAATTTCATATGTGTCAGATTTTTTATCTATATATTAATTTATAAAAATTAATAATATTTTGTTCTGGAAATAATTTACATCATTTCATGGAGACAGTTGTCTGTACATGTGCATGACTGATATTTAAACATTCTAATGGGTGGAAAAAAGAATGGTACAAAATAATTCACCATTTAAAGAATTGGATATATCATTAATATGTTATATGTTAATTAAATATTTCATTATTACCATTCTTGAAATATGGAAGAAAACTGAACCACGTCACATCATGGTGGTGGTATTCCATACATATAGATTATCGATGGTGTCATTTTTCAATGGATGGGATAAAAATAGAAAATTTCTACAAATAATTATGTATGCAATTCATATTTGTACAAAAATTTTAATATTATTTTAGTACATTTGGAAAAGTATATTAAAGAATGAAACATTAAAAATATATTTAATAATATTCAAACATTTTTTGTATCATCTCTTGCAATAAACAATATTGGTTTATGAATAGATATAAAGGTAAAAATAGAACAATAAGTTTAGGTATAAGAAATCTAGAGTTTATTTTGAATTATATTGGATTTTATATTTTTATATTTTGTTATTAATAATATATTATAACATTTTAGCTTTTATAAGTGTGGGAATGGAATAATTCTGAGTATTTAGAATATTGAATTACAATTATGTATCTATAGTGGGAATATTGGTGCAAATTGGATCAATGAAAATGATATGAGAAGATAGTATTGGAATTAATTTAGAATTTATGTTTTAGAAATGTTTATAAAAAATTTTATAAGTTATCTATCATGGTCATACCCTAGTTATCCATTTAAATCATTACCATTGTATGATGATTTTAAACAAGGTTATAGTTTATTTTGACCATATATTATATGCATCACATATACTGATATTAATTATACTTATATTAATATTGTAAAAAATTTAATTCTTATATGTTTTATAAATCCAATCATATACCTTAAAAAATTTGTAAAACAATTTTTTAATAAAAACATTTAATTTCTAGAATAAGCCTATATTTAATCATATTTATTATTAATTAAAAAAATTAATTAAATGATAATATTTTATATTTCGAATATTATCTATGAAATTTTTAAAATTAAAAAATTACTAATTACTAATACAATTTATTAATATGGAATATCATTTTTATCCTGTTATTTATTATCCAAAAAACCATGTCTTTTTATATTAACATTATTTATTTATCATTTATAAATAATTGAAAATACATAAATTAATCTTAAACAATTTTAAAATAGGGAAAAAATTATTTTTTGTGCTTTCAATTTCATCCTAAAAATCATAAATTATAAATATCATTCTAAAATATAATTCAAACTAGTCATTTAGGATTAATAGTAATTTGTTTTTGAGTTATTATTTTCAATAATTATATCACATTATAAAAAAACATATAGTCAAATTCATTTTCTAATTATTAATAATTTTTATTATATTTTTATAGCTTCAGGAATGAAAATTTATTGATCACATCAGACAAATTAAAAAGAATGTTTATTATAAAATCATATGGTTTTATGTTCAACACCCCCACCCATGCCATACAACATTCTCCCTTGAAATTATGTCTCCTTAATACAAAATTTATGATGATATATATTCCTCAAAAAATCATTAATATCAATCATTCATCCAAATATTCATAAAAAATAATATTGTTATTCTTGGTGGTATATTTCCAAAATACATTATCTTTTTTATCCAATATATCGCATTTTTGTTCCTCTTATGATATTTTAGTGTTCAATATTAGTTTATTTATGTTGATTCCATGTGAATTATCATGTATGTTTGTCCCAAATAGAGATACATGGAACACATAAAAAACATGAGATAACTGTGATGGATATAAAAAATGATTATATATGATAATAAAGTGATCGTGAATCTCAACGGGTATATCATATGTAGGTCTCAACGTCCCCCATATAGGAAATACATAAATATTTTTCAATGGATATAATAATAGTAATACCCTATAGCCAATATCAATCTCTAGTTATGAAAGAACAATTTGAAAATAAATTTTGTGTCAACTATGACATACTCCAATGTTCTTATTCATTATTTTATCTTTCTCTTCCATTACCTCATATGGATCATGCTTAGAATTTTTCTAGAACTTTATAACAAAACATTGCAGTTATGGACAATCTTTATTATGGGGATTAATTTGGATCCATATTAAAACTCGAGCGAAGTATATTATTATATAAAAACTAAACCAGAGAATTATGTTTTTCTTAATTACATCTCAAATCCATATAAAAAACAATTAAACAATACTCTATTATTTAAATAATCCATTATAAATGGCAATTTATTTATGGTTAATATGTAATGTTTAATATCAACTATGTATTCAATTCATTCTGAACACTTCTATTGAAATTGGATTTACTCCATTGCACTTGAAAATATATAATGGAATTTTGTAACCAATAAATGTTGTTTATACCAATTATTATATCACAGAAATTTTTTGATGTGATAAAACATATTTTGGAATAGTTAAATGTTCATATTTTTTATAAATATTGACTAAAACCAAATATTATTTGAGAATTTTTATGTTTTTAAAAGTTTTACTTAAAAATATATGGTGTAATTTTTTTTTCAATTATAGTATGTGTTATTAATTAAACACACCCTTATATGTTTTTCTCTGAGGCATAAATTTCTATCATGCCATCCACCGTATACATACAGTATAATAAGGCATTGCATGATTTCATTTGAGAGACACTATTTCATAAATTCACATATATTTATACTTCCATGAGAAATAGATAATGGTTAACTATGATCTTTATCCCATTCCCATTAATCAACTACGAAATTTATATGAATCATACTCAATTCCTTAAAATTATAATTCAATATCAATTGGGTTTGAACTCTTGAATATTCTTCAAATTCATACATTGTTAAACATATTCCAAATGTGAATATCTAATAATCAAATGGCTGGATAGGTGATCATTAATCTAATAATGATATAATCATTTAACACTTTCCCATTATTTGTAGATCCTTTTTATAAAAATTCAAAATATTTGAATCAATACCAGTCGATTTCATTTTCAATCTTGATTTCCCCTTTGAACTATGGGAATTATGGACATTGTACACCATACCATGGTTTTAATATATTAACCTGTCAAAATTGTTAAACCAATCCAACCTACCCTATTGTAATATATTTAACTCTTTCTATTTGAATACATAATTCATGATTATATGATATATTTTTATATATGAAATCCCTCCCCCAAAATATGTGCCTGCATATTTTCAAATAAATAATTACCACCACCAACATGAAATAATCTGTCGGGTAATTATCCTCATGATTTTTAAATTCTCGTGATTCATATGATATCACCATATCAGTATGAATTATTATGTATAAAAACATATTCCTTGATTAATTAATAAATATCATACACTATAATCAAATTAATTTTTGTTAAAGAACTAGTCACCTAAACAACATTAATTTCATCACCCTAATGTTTTCTTCACTATCAATTACCTAGTGGTTGTAATATACCATTCTATTCAACATTTAAATTAATGTTTCTGGCTTTGAGATGTTTTCTAAAATGTATATATTCACTCATTCCAACCTAAAAAACTATGGATCAAAATTATGATGGGTGGTATAGTCCCAATACTAAATATAATATGACTATGAAGTATGATTGAATATACCCTCTCATGAGATTATATGATCCAAAATAAAGAGTTAGGCTATAGGTTTTATCATGTTGAAAATTTTAAAGATAATATCACCTCCATCTAGGTATGAAAAAAATTCCTCAATTGATCTTTAATGAATTCATTTATCTTGCAATATTTATAAATAGAATTTATAATTACTAACCCAAAGTACAATTTGTAATCTCTAAGAGACTATATATTAAATCCATGAAGAAATTATGGGTATCATATGGTATATATAATATCATAATAAAATCAAAATATCTATTCCCCTTACAAATTTTTATTTATTTATATCCTCCCTGACCTCAAATGATGGTAAAAAAATTCAGTACCTTCACTGAAAAATATCAGGATCTATTTATTTTCTCAAAAATTCATCAAATATAGGGTATTTAATTATAACTCTTACAAGATATAATTATATGTTCACGATCATCTCTGTATAGATAATTCAAAGATCATTTTTCGTAGCTATAATAATAGGTTCAACCCATGGTGATGAACATGGATGAATGTATCATGTATGAATACACATTATTAGTTTCATATATAATTCTTGAAACAATATAGGATCCATTATGTCTATATTCATTGAGATATATGATTCACATGATATGTGTTCTTTAAAAGGTCATCTTCACGATTCGATGGATGGCTTGGAATGTAATTTGGAAAAAAATCCAAAAAATTGGAATATTGAAATTTTATAGTTTCCCCTAACCATTACTGGTAAATATCCTTCATGAATATGTCGTAATACCCACACAATATATATAATTTTAATTGGATATATATTTTAATTAATGATAAAAATGATGACCATGGTTTGGTTCAAAATATCATATTTCTCCTCTCTTCATTGAAAATCAATATATACTCTATATAATGTGTGGAAAGACATTAACAAAATAACATTTAATTCCAATGTAGGAATAATAAATATATTTTAAGGAAACCCATTTCAATAAACATCTTTCAATGAGGATATATATACTTTAGATATAATAATCATACCACTTGGATTTAATTAGAGTGAGGAATCATATCATTTTAAAAATAATTACAAATATGTCGAAAATTAATAATAATTACTATTAAATAATAAAAAATTATTATTATCCTATCTATAATTAATTTCATTATAAATTTTCTTTTATTTCATCCTCAAATTTATCCTAATGGTTCTTATGGATGTTCTGAACTAACCATAGTATTTCCCCCTGGACTATGAAACTAGTTGTGTTGTTATCCATCTTTGTTGTGCATTAGGTGATGATTGAGTTGATTCCCAGCAAATTTTTTTTGGGTTATTACACATAGCTACTTCTATTCTATGCCATGTGTCAGCATTTCATTATATGAAAAAGGTTATATTTTCATGGAAAATATTTAATAAATACATAACCTATATATCATGATGATATATTTTACAGAAATTTATCATATAGGTTATCATAAATGTATTTTAAATGTAATCACTAAAAATAAAAACAACATGATTTGATAACAATTAAGGAAAAATAATCATTATTTAATAAATTATTAGATCAATTATGATGAATTTTCAATACATTTAAAATTAATAAAATGCCAAATGTTGTAATCTTTTAGTGCCATTTGAGAGTATATTGTTAATAAATATATTTTATTACTGTTCTTTAATATCTTGTATAGTTTTATTATTAATTTTTTTACTTATTAGTCATACCATAAATAAAAACATTCAACAAAGCCACAAGCAATAAAACTAAATTAAATTTTAAGTATAGATACTCAATATCTTTATTAATGGTAGATATCAAATGATGACCTGAATTGATAATATTATGATCATACAGATATGTGCACATGATACAAACATACAATAATAATGCCAAATATTTTCATTATAATTTATCCTTATTCATTTCATAACGAATTTTCATAAATGAATCAAATTTTCATACGAATTTAGAATTATTTATAATCAATCATAATACATTAAAATATATCAATAAAATATGGAAAATTTTCACACGCATAAATATAATAGATATAGTTATCCAATTTAAAGGTCCACATCCATAGATATAATTGTGTAAAAACTCCCATTGTGTATTCGGTTAAAAGTAACCCCAAAATATTTAATGAAATGTATTTCATTGAATGAATTTAATTTCTATTATATAATTTTTTACACATAAATATATGTTTTGATGAACTGTGATATTCAATTAGTATTACTATTTAATAATGACCCATAATAACTATAAATTAAACATAGAAGAAAAAATTGAAATAAATACACCATGAATACTAGTTATAATTTTCTTAAATTAATAATAAATACTGAAAAATAATTTCTAAAGACTTTTTAAATCCCTTATGTATTTATAAATTCATTTCTTTTAACAATTATTATAATTTAAATTTTAAAATATATAAAATAATTAATTATTTAAACATTTATATTTTTATAAAAAAATCAATATCAGTTTCAATATGATCTGTAAAATTTATCCATTAGTTTATTTTTTTTCAAAATTACAAAAAAATATTACATTTTTTATGAATAGTTTAAAAAAATGGTTTTTATTGAAAAAATATTTTTCATATTAAGAATTTTTATTTATAGATATATTTTTAATTGTTTTTAAAATTATAGTAAGATCAATTATGTTTTTAAAAATATAATTTAGTTTGGTTGAATCAATTATATTATGATATTTTATATAAATGCATTTCAAAAATAAGAATTATTGTTGCATAGAAATACTTATTTTCGCATTCATGGGTATAATGTAAAATAATGTTATGCGACCTTTTAAATTATAATTTATCATACTAGTGTCCATATTTTGAAACATAATAAATAACATTATATATTATTTTTGACTTAACGAATGTTTATAATAAACAATAAATATAATAATAATATTTTATCTGGATTAAGTTAAATTATAGTTTTAGGTGAATGTGTGAATGTTAATTTTTCGTCACTCATTGTTTTTTTGTCAAATTATATTAAAATTTTATAATAATTGATTGAAAAATTTATTATATATCATAATTAGAGTTTAATCTTAATAGATAAAGTACAAAGTTAAATAAACTGATAATAGTTATCATTGGGAAAAATTATATGGTAAAAGTTAATAAATATCTGTATTAAACAAAAAATGTTGTAAAACAATTATTTTCTTCATTCTTGAAAAGTAGATCGAAAATAAAATCACTAAAATCCATTATTTATCATATTTATAGACACATGGAATGGGTTTCAATTATAATTATTGATTTTTTTGGTATTTAAAAAATAACCATCCTCCAAAAATATAAAAGAGGACCACCTTCCCACACATCATTACACATCAAAAGGCTATTAAATCGACCAAAAAAACCCAAAATTTCACAACCTCGAGTTGAGTTATGTTACCTTTTTTTATTCCTTTGTTTGTGATTAAATATATTAGGATGAGTTCGTAATAGGCTGGGAGAGTTAGGAATTGTTTTGGAAGGTTTTGGATTCCTTTTTAGTGATGCACAGTTTGAGCAAGGTTAGGGGAAACCGTGTAGAATTACAAAAAAAACCATGCAACTCAATGAAGTGGTTTTCCGCACAGTTTGTTCACGTTTTTTCTAACCATGAAAGGAGGTCATATGTTATGCCTTCAAGGCAGTATCATCCACTTGGTTAGCTAATAGTTTCCATAACAGTGTGAACTAACCAAGCATCCCACTAAAATGGGGTTTTAAATCGGGTTAGTCGGGAGTAACTCTAACTCACCTATTTCTTCTACCACTCAAACCCTACATAGAATTCCTACATTTAAAAGTATGGGGTTTCTCTCAAACTCATTTTGAAAGGTTTTTGAAGGGGTTTCATGTTTTTTATAATGCGGTTCATTTTTTATATTTATTCTCTTTGGGTTTCTTTGTGGTTTTCTGAAGATATACTCTTCCCATAATCTCAATTTTCTAGATCTACATTCATTAATGTAGATATTGGGGTGTTGTATCGAAAAGTGATGATTTTAGGGCTAATTTATGATAGGGAAGTAGATCTAGAGTGATTTTCATTTTTATATCACCATATGTGTGGTTTGGTTGCTTGTGGGTAGATTTCACTAAATCCCTAATGTTATGTGGCTTTTCTCTTGACTCCACCTTGTTAGAACTTGAGTACTTGGATAGAACTATTTTTTCATGAAAATAATTGCCAATTTGATGTGAAAATATTGCTGGAAACCATTTTTTCAATGATTTGGGGATTTTGGGTGAAGGTAGGTAATGTTCAAAAAAGAGGCCTTGCCATGTGATTTTAAAATGTAGATTTTAAAACTTATTTCATGGTTTAATTTATAAATATTGATTTAGATGATGAATTGAAAAAAACTGAGGTATTATTGAAAAGTGGTTTGGTATGAAAAATAGTAAAATGTTGTTTTCAATAAATAATTGATTTATTGAAGTGAATGGAAATGTGTTGGAATTATTGATGTGGAAGAGTTATATTTTGGTTTTAGATAAAAAAAAATTATGATTTAGTGACTTTGATGTGATATGCTTGTTCATGGGTTAAGCATTATAGATTCTGTTAATTGTCTTCAATGTTGGAAGTGAGTACCAATATTAAAAGAGGATGGATAGTGGATGGAAGAGCCATCATCAATGTATAAGTTGGTGGGATGTACCACATATTTTGGAATGATGAAAACGGGTTTGGATGTGTAGTTCCACTGTTGTTGTTTTTCTATTGAGTGTCTCGATGCAAGATAGAAATTGGTTCTGCTATTGTGTGAAGGTGATATGTCTTATAGATTTGTGTGGATTTCATAGGATGAATTTTCTTGGGAAGATTATGTTTGGATTGTGTAAATTGTTGAATAATTGGTTGTTTTATATACATTGTTTTATATAATTCTGCTAAAGGTATTATCCTAGTGGCGTCTATAGGGAAGTCATTTAGAGAAATCATTATGATTATTATTCATCTAACTTGATTTAGAACTTGGGTGCTTTTTCAAATGTTTTATTCTAGGACACAGGTAAGGGTAAAACATCTCATTGCTAGTGGTTTGACATGGTGCTTTGGTGATGTTGTCATGAATGGAGCATAGGGCATGATGTGGAGAAATTTATGGTGTTCTAGTTCTTTTGGGTATGGTTGTGTGGTCTTCCACTTGGTACTTTTATATTTGAATTGATTGTATCAGAATTTGGGAATTTTTATGGGATCATTTGATTTTATTTTTTCAATGTATGGGTTGGGTTTATCGTTGACACAAATCATGTCGTTTGTTGATAATGGTTTGTTTCATTTGGTTTTATTCAAATGGAAAAATTATTCCCTAATTTTTCCTGAAGCCCTCAGAATTTATTTCCTTTCATTGACACCTTAGGAACTTCACTTCAGGTCCAGTTACACCTCACCCCATTTTCAAGACCATGGGGAAGGGGACGATTGTTACAAAAAATATCCCCCCAAATTCATTATCCTTGTTTTTTTTATTATTTTATTCTTCGAATAAAAATACCATGGTCCATAGAAAGGGATCCATTGGAGGAATTTCGAAGACATGGAAAAAATTTTCACTAAGCACATTATTTTTATTTATTCTCATAAAAAATTAATTCTTTTCAAAATAATTCCAATATAAAATCATGAGTATACCATATATAATTGGATTAAATTACAATTTATAATAAAAAATATCCATACCCCCTCCATCATGTTGTAAACAAAACCGTCGATAATTTTTTGTGGTGGACTACTGCCTCATGTAGAAATGTAATTTATTAGTCATAATTAACTATCAAAAAATGGGATAATGTTTTCTTAAAAGATCTTATATTATATCTATAAATCAATTATAAATCTAGAATAATAATATAACATAAAAATTATTTATTTATTTGTATGTGAAAATAATAACGTTGATTGTGTGAACATCAAACTACCACCTCATGAAGCGATATTATTTAAAATTAACTTCTGATTTTATGAAAGGTAATAAAGATGGGTTTAATGAAAATATTTTAAACATATAATATAAAAATTATTATTGATGTTTATTATTTTATTTACATTTCTTTTGTTTCGAGATCTGAAAAACTATAGAAATCTTTCAAGTGCATGCATGACATAGTGTCTTCCTAAAAAATTTAATTTATCTTCAATCTCAAAAAATAATGGATTACTATAAATATATTAATTATTAAAAAAAATTTATTTATAAAATGTCTTATATTATAAATATTATGGAAGCATGATAAATGTAATGAAAAAAACTAAACAAAAACAAATGTGAAAAATGAAGCATTTGAAACAAAAAACATGATTTTACCAATGAATTTTTTATAAATTGGTTATAAAATATCATATATAATATTATATAATATGATAAATATGACCATTTAGTATTAATATAAGATTAAAAATATATATTTACTATATTATAATTTTTAGTATGGACAAAGGAAGAAGAGTCTTATGGTGATGGATTTTCATGAAAGTTTTACTTCTCTGTGAAAAAGTACTTATATACCAAATTTTTTCATTAGGGTTGTAAATACATACAATGAATGTATATCATGATCCTTAAAATGAATATTATAGAATATAAATATAAATATTAATTTTTACTTATTTTATGGGAATTATGATTGAAAACATAAAAAAGTGGTAATGTTTTAATGTTACGCTCTTAATTTTTTTAGTATTATTTATGATATGTTTAATCTAACATCCAGAAATAAATTTTTTATTATCATAATTTTTTTTTCAAGAATTAATTGTTTTTATTTCTTTTAACACTCTTTATGATGACATTATTCTAAAATAATTTTTTATAAAACAAAATTTTTCACTCTCTTCACTAAAAACCATATTTTCTTCTATTTCCTTGTGTTATAAAAATAATTAAAGGATATTTTAAAAAGCTAATAGTTTTTTAATATATTTAGATCTATTTTTTAATTTTTACAAAATTTTTTAATATGTTACTTCTTATAAATTTCTCAAGGAGAAATTTTTTTCCTTTAACCAAAACTGTGAATTTATTATTTATTATAACGTGTGTGACATGATAAAAATTTTATTCAATCATTACCTCTAAATTATTTTAATCTTATATTATATATTTTTAAGGTTATATTTTATGGAATTATTTATAATAAAATTAGAAAAATATTATATTTTAATAATGGTATTTAAAATGAAAGATATATTTTCCTCCAAAATGTTTTAATGATCATATATAGAATCTATATTCATAAATGACAACAGACATTAGAGTTTATAGTTTTTTTAAGAGGGATATTTTTTAGTGGTATAATCCTTGTTAATTATATTTTTGGTTTATTTTTCTAAGAATGATTTATATTTTTTCCTCAAAACATTTTTATTTTCCCTAGGTTATGATACAATGAAAATGATTCTTAAACCAATTTCAATTTCCATATGAAAGAAGTTAAGGAATGATTAATGATATTTTTTTTTAAAAATATAGTTTATTTGATTATTTTGACCTTTATATCCCTCCAAATAATTGGGTAGAAATTTATACCATATTATAAAATTATAGTAAAAAGATAATGTAATTAATCTGGTATGGGAAAAATATGATGTAATTGATGAACTATTGAAAAAATAAAAATGTTTTATTCATTATGGGAAACATTTACTGATTCAAGATTAGTTAGATTTTGTGAAATATGTGGGAATTACTTGTCAACTATGATTTTATTTTCTCGGCTGTTAACATTTACATATGAATTGGTTTTTGTAATTTTGATAATGCCACACTAATACTCAATGAAACTATAGTACATGATTTCATTATGTTGATTTCACACAATTATCATAAATGTACTCAAAATGATTATTTTATATTATATTACACATTTTTCTGATATTTTAATGATTGGTTATGAAACATGTAAGTTATGTTAATGATATCATTCCCTTATTATTTTTTCAAATACATTAGTTTTGTTAATCTATTGATATTTGTCAAGATGAATCATATTTTTCATCTAATTTAACATTTCTTATGTATCATTTCCCTTATTTATAAAAAAGGTATTTAATTTGGGTATTAGAATGACATGTACTATATGGGATGATCATTGGGGGTGATTTTTAATATCAAACATGATATAAGAATAATTTTTATCTAGTTTGTAACAACATAACTCATTTACCATAATCTAGTGTTTATTTATTGAATTTATTTATTATTATTCTATAATTATATATTTTTTTAATATGGAAATCCATGATATTTATTTTATATGTTATATTCATGGTTTAGTTAACCATTAAAACTATGATTAAAATATATTATTTAGATCCTCAGGTACATTTTTATGTATAATTTAAAGTTAATTTGAATTACTAGAAAGTGTTTTGGAAATTTTGTGAAGGATGGGTCATGGGGGTTCCAATAAATTATATCCCTATCTGTATACAACAAATGGATATGTCCAAATTATAATTTTACCTAGGAGTGGTAACTCTATAAATTTCATGTTTACATAGACGTGATCATAACCTGGTATATGATAATGGAACTTATTACAGACCAATGTTTTCACTTTTATGGGGTAGAATTTAGACAGTATTAAACTCGTTACTAACCATCATTAATTCTTTAGTAGATTTTTTCTATCTATGAACGTGGTTTAAATTATTATATCATACATTTAGAAGTGTGTCTCATGTTATGGACATCATATATTATTTTTTCACAATGGAAAAATATGATTAATTATTAATAATGAAAAAAATAAATACTTTTTTTATTATATGTTATTAAATTTAGAATTATAATTTTTATGTTATAATTGATCTCGTCAAATATTGATGTATCGAATTTTATATTATTTATATTAGTTCATGTATATCATGAAAAGAATATGGGGATGTTCATTGCTATACTTTTTAGCTATAGGATGATTTTAAAATGAAAAGAAATAATCGTATGGTTATCTCATATAAGGAAAATTATTAATCTCTAGTTTATGTTTTTGAAGAATGTGATTCAAAAAATCACATTATTCTCTCTCTGGTTGAAAATGATGTTATGTTATGCATGTAAATTCATTCTATGAATAAATACCACATCAATTTCCATGGGATATACGTCTTTTTTGATAATCCAAACCAACCTATGATCACTTGTCACTATGAAAATAAATATGGTATTTCGGTATAAATAAATACCATTTTTATGTTTTCATCCCTATTCTAATCTTTATTTTGTCTCTAATGGATTCATAGAAACTCGAAGAAAAGGTTTCGCTTATTTTTTTGTGGTTTTATTATGTATTTTGTGAAGATTTTATTAGTATTGAACGAATAAATGAATTTATGTCCTCACATGAAGTCAAATATTATGCTTCACCATTTTCAATATCTCCATATTGAATGACACCAATAATGTTTCATTAAATTGATCAATAAACTCTAGGTGAACCATTATGAAATAATTAATTAACCCATTTTGGTATCCATGGGTTCATTGGTTCTTTTTTTTAAGAATAATGATGTATTTATAAAATTTTGAAATGAGTATTGTGAGCAAAAAAATCAAAATCTTGAATAATTATCATGTACCCCATATTAATGACTTATTTTATCAACAAAATATACCTCATTACATTCCAAATATTTAAATTCATTCTAGACACAATATTTTGAGGTCCAATAAGGATTATATACAAATGGATTAATTTAATTCAATCAACAGACACTATTTGTATATAGAGATAACATTCAGTCATACCAACTCCCCATTTATCTAAATGAATTTAATGATTAAAGTAATTATTGATTACCATAATATATTATTCATAATACTTATAGAGAATATTCTTATATGAATAATGTGAAAGGGATAGCCTGATGATCCTAGGATAATTTTTTGATGACCCCAAGTAAAGATAATTTATTGAAAAATTTAAAATGTATGATTATTTTTACAAGAGGTTCCTTTTGGGGACATATAACATAAGGTGATGTTATTTTAGTGAGTCCATCAATGATGAAGATTATTGAATTTTTTCCATTACAAAGAAAGTGGACTAAGATATATATACTTATTTTTTGTCATTTAATTATCTATATTTTGTTTTGAATTTATCATGAATGTACAATTCACACACTAATATAACATAGAAGGGAGCCATGTTCCTCTGAATATATTGAATGTGAGGTGATTTTCAATTAAATGAAGAAAAAATTTACTAGTACCCCTTTATAAAGATTACCTTATAGTGGATATGGGTATGTAATATACTGGGATATATTGGTGAATTCATTGGTGTAAATTATTATGTATAACGTCAAGGTCATAGATTATGCATCGTGACAATTGAAGGTGCATGACTAAAATTTCCCAACTCATGATTCATAGTTATCTTGTGTGAACATTTCACTAAAAATATTAGGTAATTATCAGTACATAGAATACTATGAATTATACAATGATCAAACAAGTATAAAGTACATTTTCATATAAAAAATATTTAATATTAATATAATATTTTGGTTTAAGATGACCAATGATTAGGACTACTCATTAAAATAACATCGTTGGAATGTGAACAATATGGAAGATGATTTGTGTCAAATTGATCATGAAATCTTTTCCATGATGGGGATAAAATAAGATCCAATATTCCATTATATATAATGGGTTAATGTTGAAATATTGAGTGAAGGTGAAATTTCAGATATTTCTAAAATAATTGATCAATGGATTTTACATTAGAGTGAAAAAGGGGGAAAAGAATGATTTGAAGCTAAAATGGATCGGGATAATTGAACACTTATTTATAAAAATTGTGATGGAATGATGTTGTGTGGGAAATTTTTATATCTTATGTCGATACCAGAAATTATTAATGTAATCTAAGAGGATCATAGTTCATTATTAATATTCATACTGGATGTAAATAAATGATTAGATATTTGATAGTGACCTTTTAATGTTAGGTAATAAAGTGTGATATCAGAGAGTTTGTATCTCTGATCATGTTATATAATCATGTTATGGAAGAGATTAAACAATACATGGGGCTGTTACAACCATTACCCATACTATTATTTATATTGGAAAATATTGACATGGATTTTTTAGTTATATTTCCATAAACTGCTAATTTGAATAATGTTATATGGGTTGCAATTGATTTTTATTCGATGTCTACCCAATTAACTTATATCATAGATTATTTATCTTTGGATCAAATTTCATGGATATTTATTATGAATGTTGTAATAATTCATATATTACAACAGTCTATTGTATCTAATAAGTTTTAATGGTTCAACTCGTTTTTTATGTGAAAACTATAGTTAGAACATGAAAATTATTTAGGTTTCTTCAATATATTGTGTCCTAAAAAAATATGTCGCAGATAAAATTTTACACCCTATAAGATATTCTATGATATTGTTCTATTTATTAAATATTTAATGGTAATAACACCATTCACTAGTTGATTTTTCATATGAAAATATCATTTACTCGGGTATTCATATGTGTCCTTATGAAGAACTCTTATGGAAAAAGTATAGAAAACCAGTGTTTGGAGATGAAGATGGATAATGAATTTAATTTGTACATGAGGATGATGAATAATTAGAATATAAAGTTACAAAAATTAAATAACCAATAATGTGATCACAACATTAGAAAAAATGCTATCCGGGTAGTCATTGATGTGATCTGGAATTTTATATATGTGAGAAGGTGTTTGTATGAAAGAATTCATGGATGTTGGTAATCATAGTTGGATTTAATTTAAAAATAATCCATGAGTATATATTTCATTCTTGAATTATTTGATTTAGATGAATGGTATATTATTGATTGACACATCCAATGAAACTCTCTAAATTCGATGATGTATTTGAATATTTTCTGAAGAAGTACACACATGACCCATGACATGTTCTAAACTACAAGGTCATACCATTAAAGAATGAACAATTTACTGAATAACTACCATTTTATATTATTGATTGTAAAAAAATTATTGAATAGGAACACTCACATTGTGATAGTTTTGTGGAGACACAACCATCATAATAAATCTGTGTAGGTCCTAAGGCTTTAATGAGGCAGAAATATCCACAATTTTTAATAAACTGATGGAATAATTATTGTGGAATTCCTTATTTGGGAAAATAATGTAACACTAATATATATTATAAAATATATTTTTTTAAATATATTCAATTTATTTGATAGTATTAATTACATACAATACTGAGTTTTAATGAACCGTGATGTACAACAAATATTGTTATCAAAAAAATGATCATTATAAAAGACATATTAAACATATAGATCATAATTTTAATAAGGAAATTTAAATATATATATATTGGATTTAAATATAGAATAAATATTGTTAAATGGGTTATTAACTTTTATTAATCCATTATATATTTCAATAATACATTTCATCTATTTTTTAAATTTATAATTTAAAAAAAATAATTATTAGAACTATTAAAAAAATTGACAAAATAAAAATAATAAAAATAATAATGTCATTATTACCTTAGGGGTATGTTTTGTGAATTTTGAAAAAGTAAACCTTTTTTATGAATATACATAAATACTAGTTTTTATTTGAAAATATCTTTTCTAATTAAAGTATTTATATTGTAATACATCGATTTTAAAAAGAAAAAAAATAATTTTTTTAATTATATTATTATTAATTCAAATAATTATTTAATAATTAATTTATTATCTAATTTTGAGATTATTTTTTTTACATTTTCAATATTTTTTCATCATAAAAATATTTTGATAGTCACATTTTTAGGATTGTTATTTAATTAAATTCAACCCCCTATTTTAACCAGATAAATTAAAATTATTTCATATTTAGAAAAATTAAAAGTAATATTATAAAATATGGAAGGAAAATTATTTCAATCATAATGAAAAATAGAACAATAATAAATAATTACCATTATTATGTTTAAAAAACATGTTTCGTGTGTCTATGTTAAAATTACATTTTTATCACAGAGTGGTTATTTATTTGTTATGTCTATTTTTATATTTAAAATAATTTTGTCCAAATTAACTTATAAGGATTATTTTAAATTATGAATTAAGGGAAACGTTTTTACATGTTAACTAAAAAGAATATTGGTAGTGCTGAAAAATAAAATTGTAAAATTTAGTAAAAATATAGATTAATGCAGAACAATTTTTTTCATGTGAGTTTTTTGGTGTGTATAGACCATATATAACATATAATAATTTTTTTAAATTAATTTCATAATTTCATGAAAATTAATTCCCATTATTCAACATATTTGGGTATTTTAAAAAATGTTCCAACTCCTCAATTATAAATGGCGATCTCCCCTCATCACATAGTTATAACTCATAATACATTTGTCTAAGAAAAACCTAGAATAAATATATATATCTAATCCATTTCTATGTTATATTTCTTATATTCTATATAAATTCCTACATTGGGGTTATTTATAAGAGATCCAAATTAGGGTTTTCTAAGCAAGGGTAATTGTCATCACACCACTCTAACTCTATAATTGTTATCTTACAACATTCATTAATTTAAAAATAATTTCCATTTAAACATTCCAATATATATAATATAATTTTTTTATGTTTATGTAATATATTATATTTGTCTCCTCTTCCAATATGTAGTAAAAATAAACTAATGATCATGTGTTTGGGGGACTACTACCTCACAATCTATTGTAAATTGTATATCATCACTCTCTTTCATAACTAGATATATTGATTTTTTTGAAACTGTTATATTATATATAGTACTAAGTATAATTATCGAATAATAATATAATAGAAAAAATATTACATTCCATTCTATGGTAAAATTATAATGTTTCTTATGTGCACGTCACTCTACCGCCTTGGGTAATGACTTCATTTTTTATCTAAAAATCATTCACATTTAAGGAAATAAGGACTAGTTTAATAAAATTATCTAAATTATATGAATTAAAATTTATTATTTAAAGGTATTATATAATTTACCATTCATTATTTTTCTGCCTAGAGATAAAGGAAACAATATTCATGTGTACGAACAACCATCCATCTTCGTAAACAGTGAAATTAATTTTTTTTTGAAAAATTATTTGATATCTATAAATACATATATTATTAATATATTTGATAATTTTATCATGAATAATGTTATTTATAATATGGGAAAATGATCAAACTAAATGGAAAAAAATACTAAACCAAAAACTACATGAGAAATGAAACACACATTCCCCAATATATGATTTTATCAATGAATTGTTAGTAATTGGGAACTAAAATTTCATAGGTAAAGTGTATGTCCTATGAAACATGTTTTTATTTTTCATTAATAATTTAATTATGTTAATATATTTATTATATATGTTGTTATAACATTAATTGATAATGTTGATGCATAACGTATGTGATTTTCATCACATATTTATTTCTGTGGGATACATGCCTTATACCCCACATGTTTCCTTTCTGCGGTTTATTTATGGAGAATGAATATTTTTTATGATCCTTAAATTTATAGTTATCTGATATAAAAATCACCAATGGCTCTTTATTTCATTGGGATATATGATTTAAAATATATAAATCAGATAATGTTTTCTTCGTACAATCTCAATGACTATTGATATAATTTAAGATATGCTCCAAATGAAGATATCATATGATATACCAATCAATAAAATCATAAATTTTATTATTCATTGGTTATTAAATTAATATGATTAGGTTCCTTTAAATTTACACTCTTTATTGTCTCAATATAATAATAGAATATTTGTAATGAAAATGTTAATTAATTAATCCCTTTACTAAGAAACCCCCATTATAACAGGAGCATATTTTATAAATATATTCTAAAGAAATTATTTCTATTTTAAAATTATTGTTTAAATACTTATAACAATTGTTTAATTTTTAAATATATTTTTTAAAATTAATATTATTTCCTTTTTGAAATTTAGGTTTTTTTTAATTTTTATCAAAAATGATAAAGGAATCATTATTTAAACATGTATGGAAGGAATGGAATTTTCATCTGTTATTTACACTCAATTATTAGAAGCATACCTTACATGTTTCTAATAATATTTTAAAATGAAATAAAAATTTTATAATTCTAGTAATTTTTTATTTTAAGGAATTCATTTAAAATGAAAGTTATATTTTTTATAAAATGATCTAATGATCATTTATGAAACTTTTTTTCATCAACAAAAAACCCTTAGTTTTTCATATACATTATTGCGGATAAATTACAATGGCACCGACCTTATAATATCATTGGATGGTTATTTCTAATAATTCTGTTGAAAACATTTTTTTGAATCCTATGACTTTTCCATAGGGTTTGTCTTGAAGAAATGCTTTTGAAACCAAATTTTTGTAGTGTTATGACATGAAAAATGTATAATGATATTTTGGAAATCATATATATGGATTGTGATATTTTTGGGGCCTATATATAAATATAATTAAATCGGTAATTTTTTTAATATAATTAGATAATTAGGAACACAACTTGATGGACCACATATGTTATAGGAATCATAGTGATGTTTTTGATCCACTAAAGAAAAAGGTCATTGTGCATCATCCACTATGGAAAATTGTGGATGATTCCTAATCATTTTTTTGAAATTTTTAGGGATTCCTATACCACTACATTTTTTATGGTCTTATTAGTTAAAAAAGAAATATAAATTGGTTTCTGGACTTATCATAATGATGATACACATATATTACATGAAATTATGGTTAATGATATATTTATGAATATTTGTGACTATTTTGATGTATTTATTTAAGATGATAATATTTCTTGTCATGAATCATGTGTATAAGAATTTATATATTGTGTATAAACCCTGAAATATATGTCCATGATCCTACACCATAATGCTTATCTTATTCTTTATTATTACCATCCATTTAAATCTCAGATTTTTACCCTTACTGAGAATATTATATCACCCATTTATATTTTTTTCATTCCCAAAGTTATGAAGAATGGATTAATTAGGAAATATCTATGAATTTTATGAAATTTGAAGATCATTATGTGAGATTAAAATATTTTTAATCAAATATGAATATTTTATATCTTTCCTTAAAATATAATAAGACTTTATGTTCCCAGAGCATGTCTTTATGGTACATATTATCCATTTATCTAAAAATATGAAATATTTGTGTTTGAAATGTTTGAATAAATTAATCTCTCCAAATTCACCCATTTTCATAAAAAGGGTTCATTCAAGGGCCATTATAGTTGAATGTGACCCATATTTACACAAGTTCAATCCCCATTCTATTCTTTGTTGTCTCATGAGATACTCGCCCTTACCTAATGAATTAGATGTATATATAATTCAAATCACCAAAATCTAATAATGAAAACCATAAATAATTTTTCCATAATTTTTTATCAATATATTCACCAAAACATTATATCATATCATTCGATAATAAGAAGGTTTCAAAAAAATAATCATAAAATAATTTACCCGTGTGTTTGAAAATAGTTTTATCAAATAATCCATAATGGATAATCATACAATTAAATAAATATATAGGATGTTTTTTTATTTAAACATGACTCTAGAGAATAAAATATTTCTTTAAAGGAGGTGATAAATATAAAAATTAACACAAAAAGTGAATTCGATCATTTAATTGAAAATATGGTAAATATCATTTAAAATAAATATCTATAAAATTTTTAATAAATATTGGGATTTATTTTTTATTTCTAATTTACCATATAAATGATTAATAGAAGTTATTAGTGAATAAAATCTTCTAGATATTATTAAAACCCACTCCCAAAAAATAAATTATAAGTAATCTCCCTTCACATACGTCTGTTCAATGTCTAAAATGATCTATCTGTAATGATATACAAAATATTTATTTTAACAAAATATAAAAATTATTTTATTGAAAAAATCATTCTCAAAACTATTATATAGATTATAACATAGATAAATTTTTTATATACATGAAATAAATATTCCTCAAACATCAAGGAAATAACATAGACTTTATATATAAATAAATACATCAATTATTTAAACTTCCAATATTTTAAATTAGATGTAGTACATTAAAATTAATATAATAAAAATATAAGGATGAAATATATTGATTTTAATTGATTTGAAATATATAATTTCACTCAATTTAATTTTATTGTTTAAAATATATTGGAGAAATGATATTGAAACATAAACCCTTACCGGATTCGTAACATTATAATTGTAAGACCTATAAATGAAAAAAAATTATAATAAATAATAAATAATAAAAATTTACTCATTCTTATTCTATAAAATATTTAAAAAAAATTGCGCTATAATAACAAAAATTGGTTCATAATATGAATCATGTATCAAAAAATCAATATTGTCGAAATTGACCCATACCAAATGATTTATATTTATTTGTTAACATTGAAACATATTGTGTAAACAATTAAGATTTTTTTCATCTATTACATATCCATATTGAAAAAAATATTTCTATACATAATTCCCTTGAAATATTCATTTTATATTTATTAACAATTCATTATTAAAATCATTATTTAGGTGAAACATTGTTTATTTTACATGCATGTTTTGGTTAAACGGTACCAGTTTTTTCACCATTGATATTGTTTCATCATCTAAATATTGTAGTTAATGTCACAAATGTTATGTTAAATAATTATAAACAATTTTATAATATTTTATATAAAATATTTTAAGAAAAATATATACATAACATCGTAGAGATGGTAGTATGTGGGTATGAATGGGGGATGATTCCACGTTCTGATTGATAGAAAAAAATGGTACACAATAATATAAATTAGAATTTTATTAATTATTACATATATCTTTATATATATATTATTATTTATTTAATATATATATATTATCCTCCATGTTTAGAGTAAGTAAAATAAATATCACATGGAATTGTATATGTCATAGTCGACACATACACATGGGGGGACATTATCATCTTACAACTGATAAGAAACTTATAAAAAATACATCAAAAAATAAAATAAAATAATGTATTAAGAATAAATAATCTGATTCCATTATATTATCATATTTATAGAACATTTTTATGAGGTTTAAGATGAAGGAAACTGGAAAAAGAGAAATAAGAACATATACCACTTCTTGGGGTATCCTCATTTTAAATGGACCTTAATACTTCATAGATGAGTATTTAATAAAAAATATACCTAATGTTAATTACTAATAATATCAATAGATTATTTTTGTTTATATTAATTATGTAAATGGGTTCTAGTTTTGTGCAGAAATGTGGCGAGAACATTCCACCTTTTAAGTGAGGGGATTGGAACACTTGTTATTGTTAAAAATATAATAATATTTAATGCCAGTGTCTTGTGAAATATGATCCATATTAGCTCATGTTACTAGATGTTATTATATTAGATCAATATAAATCCATCCAAAAGTTTTCATAAATTTTCATAGGTCAATTTATCACTTATATCCATTGTTTAATACCTTCTTAACACTTGTTACAATACCATTGTCTCAATATTGACATCAAATTACAATTAATTTTGATGAAAAAATAATTTATATAAATAAAATAATATTAATTATTATAATTTAAACTATTTATGAATTTTTAAAATATTGATTTCCTTTATATGGTAAAAATTAATTCAAATATCTATATGTAAAATCCATGAAATAAAATTATATAGAAAATAATTTTCAGCATAAAATATAATTCATTCAAATTTCATACATTGTAAAAACATATTGATGAATGTCGTTGTAGTTAATGTTATATATAATCTACTAATATAGAAAAAAAATACTAGAACGATATTGAAGAATTTATTTTTTTATGAAAAAACAATGTTTTTGAAAAAATGTTTTACATAATATCATTTATTTTTATTTTCAAAAGCATTATATAATTATATAAAAATGACTAAACCAATTAAATCAATTTGTAAATATTTTGAAGATATATTTTTTTCATTATTAGTTTGAAATTTTTTTTATAAAATATATCTATCAAAAAAAATTCATATAAAAAATATTTATTGTACTTCATTATGGTCAATGGTATTTATAATATGAATTATTATATTAAAAAAGTATATCTCAATTCAATGAAATATAATTATATTCACTATATCATTTATATAATTTACACTTATATTTTCATGGTTTCATTTATTATAATATTTTAAAACCTATCGAATCTACTGCATAAATCAATATTATTAAAATTAGTGGTGTTTTTGGGAATTATTAATCATTGACCTTTAAGTATATATAATCAAAAAAATTAATCATTATCAATTTCCAATATTATGAAGGTTAAAATTTTGTCAAATATATTTAATACTGAAATCAATTTCAAAATCACTATAACAAAAAATTGGTAGACATCTTAATTACAATTACAATTTTTAGAAATTTCATATTAAAAATTACAAAAAAATACTCTTAAACTACAAAATTATTAACCTTACACTTTATATATAAAAATTTAAGAACATTTTCAATATATAATTAAAATAATAATATTATCCTAGAGTGATTTTATGAATATGAATAATTATCCTTGTGTTAATGAAATCATTCACACACATGATAAAATAACTCTTCTGAATTCGTGAAAACAACTCTAATAGAGTTTTTCCATGACATTTTCCACAATAGTAAGTCATTGTTACGAATAAAATTTATCCATTAAAATTAATATAATATAAAAAAATTAATAAATTATTGTTATAAATCATATGAAAAAATGGGTATAACAAGAATACTAATTTTCATTAGCTTATATAGAACATACTCTTACAAATAAGAAAGGGAGAAATTAAGAGAAACCATTAATAACTACATTCTTCCATAATCATTCCAGGACAACTCCAATGGATTTGACACACATCCCACAGTTTATCCATAATGGTAAATTATAATATACTAATTCAAGGACAATAAGTCAATTCACTTCATGATAACATATTTAACACCCTTAGATATTATAAAATATTTATTTTTATCAAAAAACTCTAATTTGTTATTTTTTTGCGTTGTAGGAATCACTAAGTTTTCATGAACTCAGATATAAAATAAATATTATTATTTAATCAAGACCATTAAATCCGATATATAAAAAATGGATGTGTGAGTAGGAATAATATAACATAGGATATTATGTATTAATGTTTTATATAATGAATTTATATTGATAAATATGTAATTAATTGTCTAAATTTTTTTATTGATTTTAAAACATGTTTTTCTAAACTAAATGGTTTATATTTATTTTTATGAACATATAAAAAAATTTAATTTTTATAAAATTTTGTGAAATTTATTTTTAATGAATTGAAATAATTTATGAGATGAGAAAATTAAAAAATATCTTTTGTAATTTTTTTTGAATTTTTCTGAAATTTTCAAATTTTTAATGAATAATAAAAAATAAGTATTTTTATTAAAAATTTAATTTTCGTTTAAATAATAAAAATTGATAAATTTTTTTAAAAAAATTTTACAAGTATAATGGGATAATATATATTATTATTAAACCACAAATGGTCATTAGAATAAATTTATTTTTTAATTTTAATGTTATATCTTTTAATAATAAAGATAGTATTCTCTATGGAAGAAATCTTCATCCTTGTGTCTATGAAGTTATTATAACGTTTAATTATTACTCATATGTTAATAGAATATGATAAAATGGAACAATATTTTTGATTAATAATAATTTATATTATATAACGTGTTCAACCTAATTTTTAGCATAATGAAATTTTAAAAAATTAATTAATGTGATTAATGTTATAACGGGTTTACCATGTGATTAATCTTAAAACGTGAGGGTTAAAAGACATTACAACTTGACTAAACCCTCTTTTATGTCCTTATATTGAACATATATTATATAATATTCAATAATAAGACATATTTTATTATAGTGTCTAGTGTAAAACGTTTTTATTAATTTTTCTTCTAAAACATTTTTAGTTTTTACTTTTTACCACTTATAAAAGAGAACCCCCTTTTTTCTCCAACTCAATAATAAAATTCATTTTTTATATACAATACACACCCAAATAACATTATTATATCCTATTCCATGTCATGTATAGATCATTTTGATTATGAAGCCCTCCTATGAAGGCATTTGGTGCAATCCAAAGGAGTTTTTTTTTGAAGAAGAGGCATCACTCTTAACACGTAAATTTATATTCAGTTAATCTTACAAATCTATAAAATAATATTCATAAAAAATTTATAAATTCATATGTATATAAAATATATTTATATTCAATTTATTTAATTTAGTAAACAATATCCATCTACAGTAACATAAAATGGGAAACAATACCATTCATCGTGTGTACGGTGGAGTACTGTCTTGCGAAACGATGTAATAAGAGATGCATTGCCACCTCTTATAGATGGAGATAAGAATTGATTTAATTTTTAAAAGTAAAATTAATTATATATTTATTATCTTGAATTTATAATATCAAATATACCTTCATTCCTTTCAGTCTATTGGAAATATGTAACATTGCTCAAGGGTATTTGTGGACTACCACCTCCAAGAAGTGATATGACTCTTTCATTTAATTTTTAATAGATTGTATTAATGACATATTTAATGAATATATATGAGATATATGAAAAAATTATTCTTTTTTGTAAATATATTTTTTATCCATCATTCTTTCTATCTATGTAGAAAATGCAGTCACTGTTTATACGGACATATTTCCTACAATATTAGTGAATAGTGAAATTCATTTTTTCAATATGACATTTATAGAACAATAAAAATAAACTTAATATGAATATTTATAATATTTATATTATTTTTAATTTTTTTATGATGTAAAAAAGATTAATAAAATTAAAAAATAAATATCAAAATAACACAAACATGAAAAATTGTTTGATTGTTTCCAGAAATATTATATTAAAGAAACATTCTTAATGAGAATATGATAAAATGGTGTACGTAAATAATATATGGTATGAAACATATTATTATTTTTCTACAATTCATTTATAAATAATCAATTTTTATTGTATTTTACGATTAAATGTGTTTGATGAATCATAACACATGAAATGTGGTGTTTCTATTGTCTTATTTATTTATAGAAGCCTCATTCAATATTAAAAAATCATTTCATTTTTTGGGTGTATATACCTCATCATTGAAATTTTATATCATGAATTTAACTAATATACATATATTTAATTATATATTTGTTTTCATTATTTAATTTTCTAATTGATTTGACTGTCACCCGATGGCAAAGGGGTTTTCATCTCACGTTTATTTCCATGAGATAGTTTCCATATTCACCACTTGTTTCTTGTATGTGGTCTATAAAAATACCACGAATGCTTATTATGATTATTTATAAGAATATAATAACATATTCAAATGAATATATGGTTATTTATTTCATGGGGATTACTATTCAAAATTTACACAATTTGAAACAATTTTATGTTATATTCTCATTGTTTATATGGATTGATTTTTATTATCCTTTTTATGAAGAACTTTTAAAATCTATCTCTCAAGAAAATAACTAATTCTCTTATTTCCAAGTTTCTACATTATTATATGTGAATTCCTGACCTATGTGACACATACTGGGTCCCCAATCTAGTTAGTCACATTACCTCAATTGTTCCTCCCAGTACGCAAGTACCTACCGACTAACATAGTGGGTCTAAAACAAATATTTTTTGGGTATACTATACCCTCTTTATAAAATAATCACAACAATATAAATAATAAACAATTTCCAACTAATAATTAATGAAAGTATTTTAATAAAAATAAAATACATATTGATTTAATAAGATAATCCAAAACTGGAAAATGATATCCAAACCAAAGAAGTAGATATATGATTAGATATATGTGTTAATTATCAAATGAAAAACCAAAATAATGACTCAGTGTAAA
Source organism: Viscum album (assembly GCA_963277665.1). Lineage (NCBI taxonomy): Eukaryota > Viridiplantae > Streptophyta > Magnoliopsida > Santalales > Viscaceae > Viscum > Viscum album. Next base: position 1,762,472,228 of record OY728121.1, on the reverse strand, counting down.
ATCCATTGTGTTTCTATATAAAATGTATGTTTACATCATCCATTCTCTACCCCATCTCATAAATTTAACATCATGATCATTCCCTAATATTGAATATAAATATAAAGTCTATTCAGGTAACGCTTATGTATCTCAAGTTGGGTTTCAATATAACTTATCTTGGCACCACCAATTAAATCTAAACCAATATCCAATATATACAAGTGTATGTATTTTTTTTAATGAAAAAATTAATAAAGTTGATTAAATATATTTCACATTTAAAATAATTATTTAATTAACCACAGAATACATGGGTCCTATACGACACTTAATCCAACAAAATCTTCATCAGCCCATGCTGGAGTCTAAACCATATCACATATGGAATAAATATTTATTATATCATGTCCTCCCATTATTATTTTATTTCCAATATCTTAAAATGGTTTATTATAATTCATGTCAAATTTCAATATAATAGGGCCTATAAAATCTTGTCTAGCACCCCTTGGGTATTTCTATTATAAATCCCCATTCCACACCTTTTGGGTACTAGGAGTACCTGTCCAGGTCTTTTAATTAATAATTGCGTGCATGCATTGGAACTCCGAATATCATATCATGAACACTGTAGTAATTTAGTGCATTATTCATTATTGTTTACATAATTAATCAATAAATATAATATAATATATATATCTTTTTCTTCAAGGATAATCATCATTAACCACTTTATCAATAATTCCCATAATGGTGAACCATTTCAAATACCAGAATAGACATTATTCATCACATAAATGAATATTGAATAATATGAACAATTCATCATTATACAGTCTATCGAACATTAATAATATAACCAATTAACCCTTATATGTTAATAAAACAATCCATTTTTTCCATTTTCAACCAAATCATATTCACATTAAACAACCAATTTCTTAATCCCACTAAAATTCCAATTCCATAATCCTTTATTTCAAAAAAATTCATTTATGAATTAATTAATTAAATTAAAAATTGAAATTAACAAACATTAAAATTTCAATTCAACAAATAAATATGTCCAATTATAATAAAGGCTATGGGAATTAGAAATTTTACCACATTCTTTTTGAATATTGATGGATGTTCACCCATCCAAAACCCCAAAATATATTATGAAAATTTATGATTATAAAATGCACAAGGTCCTGGAACAGAACATAATAACTAGATAAAATGGAACACTACCCTCAAAACCTATATCTGAACCAAATGAAAAATGTGTAAATCATTCATCTTTATTAGTAAATCGATAAAAATGATAGGAATCCAATAGAAAAATTAAACACATACAGTGGATGATAAAATAAATTAATATGATCTTTGATTCTACATAAAATAGGTGTTTGGTTCCTTGGAATCTTCCCAGAAGACAATAAAAATGAATGAAATAAGTTTTTGATAACAAAAGATGATTTGGGGTCAAAACCAATGTTGTTCATGAATTTTAAATAAATGTTTGGGGGAATTAAATGTCATGCATGTGGATTCCTTACTATGGTTTTTTTTGAAACCATGGTCCTTAACAACAATCCTCCTCTCTAGGGGTTCATTGTTTATCTAAAGTGGTGCACATATTGAATAAATATTACCCACAACCCATCATTCAAAAATAGGTTTCATGTTTTCATAGGAACATCCACCCATATTTTATTAACAATGTTCCAACTATATATATCCCATTGGGCATTCTAATTTTACTAATTTCATCAAAAAAATCACAAATAAAAAAACCATATTACAATAACAAATGCGAAAAGAGTAGCATAAAAGGGGAAAACACATCTATTAAAAATATTAGGATCATATAATCTCATCACCTAATAAAATCTCATCCTTGAGAGGTAATCCAAAGCATCTCTATGATTCCATGGGAAAATGTTTTTCCTACTAATCCTATATATATTCTTCTCTATCCCAAGTTTCCTATTGAATAAGTCCATGTTTCCTTAATCGAACTATCTTCGTATTATTTACCAACAAATAATTCTAACTATGTTCTATAAAATGAATTAGATTCTCTGTAGTGGGCGTATCATCCTCTAGATAAACATCTTCAACATCGATCAGATGAGATGGATATGGGTGATACTAACATTGTTATCGGGCATGAAAAATATTGTTCATTGAACTATACTCTATGTTAGTGCCAATAAGTATATTGCCTACCTAATTCCCTCCAAAATCAAAAAATATATGAAAGACATGGGGACTGACATTACCAATATCCAAATACCATGGTGTCCAAATCTAGGGGCACATTAAGAAACACATGGTCACCCACCTAAAAATCAAGGGTTCTTCGATGCATATGATCATACAGATTCTTCTTACTCTAATTTGTAGATATATGTTTCTAATACAGATTATCCTACTCTTGGGACTCATACATGAGACTCATTCCCAAAATCTATGAATGAAATGCCTCCATATTATATAGTGGTGATCCACTTGGTCTACCATAAAGGGCCTCATATGGTTCGATCTTAATAGTTTCATGATATTTATATTTAATTAAAAAATCAAGAATGGATAAGTGTATATCCAAAGACCAAAAATTATATATGACATTTTCCTGTATCATATGCTCAAAAAAGTATAGTACATTATATAATAACATTTATATGTGGGTGGAATACCATAATCAGAAATACCTATGTATCAAATTCCTCATGATGATCATTCCAAATGTGATAAGTAAAATGTGATTCAATGTTTAAACTATGGTGTGTGGTATACCATGCTGATAATATATCTCTAGAATTAACAGTTCCCTAGACTGATCCATTAAAAATGTTTCTTGTATAGGCATGAAATGAGATTCTTTCATATATTAGTCCACAATTACTAATATGACATCATTCATTCTAGACATCCTCTAGAGTCCCACAATGAACTCGATGACAATTTCATCACACATCAACTATTGTACGATAAATGGTTTTAGTAAACCATCCGGTTGTTGATGCTCTAACTCAATTATTAACTGGTGAATCACTATGTAATGAACAATTTATTTTCCTTTTACATTCCCTGGAAAAAAATATCAATGTGGGTCAATGTACATTTTTGTCAAACCTGTAAGTTCCACAAAATTTGTGGGATTATATTCATGCATCATATCCTCTCCCACACATTTATAGACAACAACATGGACTCTGAAATAGATGATCTCATCCTCATATATAGTCTAATCATAAGATGAGACCTAAACTTACAATATTTCTCCAATTCAATAATAGTCTAGATCCTCAAATTTTTTATTTCAGATCTATCTCAAAAGTATAGAATCAACTTCTTCTAATTCAAGGGTCATCATAACATGCCCCTATAAATCCTAAATATGAATCAAAGCCCACAAGTTCCTCGTATATAACCCCTAACTAGAGTATTAAACATCCATGGTCTTTTTATTATTGGGAAAATTGTCAGCAACACTATTTCCCTGAACAAGTATATATTTTAATTTAAAATAAAATGAATAAATGAACTCCAAACATAAAAAATTTTAGAGATTCAAATATCACTATGAAAGAATAGTCTTTAAACTCTTATTATCGGTACACACTTTAAATATTTTCCAATAGATAAGCCTCCAACCATTCAATGTATATAATAATTCATCTTACTTGAGGTCATGCATAGGGTAAAGACATTATTGTGGTATCACATGTCATGACCCATATGTTATAATTCAATATACCTTTATAAAAAAACTCAATGTCTGACTGTAGATTCATTAAAAAAAACTATATAATCCTTCCCTAGATCATTTAGGATGTAGATCAATGTGGTATTGAAACACTTATTAAACTAATTGAATGAATTCACATAATCACTTGGCTATGATAACTTTATTCCCTTCTTTAGCAGTCTAGAAAGTGGTGATGAGAAGAGGCATATATAGAGGATTAAATTTTGATAATAGTGCACTAATCCCATAAAACTATAGATATAAATATAATTATTTGATTTCCCTCAGTAAACCACCACCTTTACCTTCACTATGTTAACAGAAACACCTCATATGAGATTCTCTATCCAATGAAATATACCATATCAATTTAGAATGGAAAAATATATATAATGGAGTATAGATAATGCTCTATCAGGGTACACATAATGATTTAATGGTGTTTGGAAAGATTATAATGATTCCAGTATTACACCAAAATTTCATCCAAAATAATAGAAAACGGATCCCTAAATGGGTGAATGATTCAGTTTATCAAGGCCATAAATAGACCACGATCATTCATTAGCCTAAGAAAAATAATGATAAATTATATAGGTCATACCTTCTTTTGAAATTAGTTTGTGTCAAATAGTATGGTTTAACGGTCAAATGATGATACCCCAATATCAAGTCAATATTGGGGAAAATTAAACTACCTATCAACTATTCAATGTGATCATCGATACTTGGGTGAGGGTATCATATTTTCCCTATCATCCCTTTAAAATTATATAAATCAACACATAATGGCAACACCCCATCACAATTCATAGAAAAACCTAGATAACCCCAGGACAGTGTACTCATCAGAGTAAATCCTTTATCCATAAACTATTATAGCTGATTCTTAATCTCTTGATTCATTCTTGGTTCTATTCTGTAAGCTAGAAGGGAAACTCGTTCATCTCCAATCATGATCTCAATTGAAAAATAAACATCTCTCATATTTGTCTCATTTTCATTTCCTCTAGAAACATGTCATGAATTCAATCTAATATGAGTGGAATGAAATTTTGCTTCATAGCACTATTGTCCTACAATAGTCTTGCAACCTAAGTAGTGATCTATCCTAGTTTCGAAATAAATACACCTAATTTTACTTCCTTGATATATGAATCTCTATGATCAACAAAATTATCACTCAAAATATATGTAAATTTTACATCCCAATGGTAAAAATAAATGTGGGTTTTCTATGAACTTGTCTATTACATTCACAAAACCAATTCATTGGCTTACATTTTAATTATGCAATGATCCCAAGGAAATATTTGCTTCTAAAACTCAATAGAATGTTCCTTAAATATATAGATGTCCCTTATAATCACTCCTAATGCCTTGTGGATCATAATTACTCCACTCACAAACTCCATCATTAGATTCCAACATTTCATATGTAGTGAAGATAAAAAAGGATAACATTTTCCCCCAAATTAAAAACTATCAAATTTAGAAGATACAAGCATAGTACCTTTAACTACCGATGAGGTAGAACTGATATTGTAAGCCCTGTAAATTTCAAGGGAAATTTTTTCTTAATTTTCTTTGAGATTTTACGAGTATCCAGTTTTGGACGGCACCAGATTCCGAGGCCTGGTGTGCCCGAAATCAATTTTCAGAGTTTTGCTCGGGTACGTTCAATGAATGAACGAGTGGGGTTTCTTAACATTTGAATCGGTGCTCGGAATTGAAATATGAGGGAACCGATGAAACCAAAGCACTAGTAATTTCTTAGGAACACCTTTTCTGCAGTTGCGTTTACTCGGGTGACGTTATTAAAAAATGGGTTAACTAATGAATGAAATAAAAAATTGTGCTACAATTTTTTTATTTTCTATTCTAAGTAGTTTTAACCTATGCATGGATGTTAGAGTGGGGCCCACTACATCCTAACTCCATTTGGTAAGATAATAGTGATGTGGGGCCCACACTAGCCCCACCCCTTCAAATTCCTTAAAACCTCCCTCGTGCATTTAATTGTGTAACACACCAGCACCCCCTTTTAAATGACTTGTCAACTCTCAATATTAATTGGAATGTTAAAGGCTCTTCAATTAATTTAATTAATTGAATGAGATATTTTGAATTTCAATTTAATGTTGGAATGTGTGTTTGTGAATAAAATAAGAAAATATTTTATTTTATTGGGGAATTTTTTGTTGTGCGAGAAGGAAAAGGAGATAACTCTTGCGCTCTGAAGAACATCATCTTCCTTGTCGAAGAACAAGAAGAATGTTGAGTCTACGACGAAGAACTCTATAACAAGAAGGGAAGATTTCCATACAGTCTTCTTCCCTCTCTGCAGTCGGTGAGAGATGCCTTCTTCGAATAATGACGACACACCGCAACCTTCATCGGGCGAACATCGACGATGCTTACGGAGCCTCGATCCCCGACACCGTCTTCCATGATGCTGTCTTCCGCGACATCCTTTCCTCGTGATGATCCTCATTCGAAGACTCATCGATGTAGGGGTTTGAGTTCAATTTAATGTATTAAATTTGTGCTCGCTTGACGAAGATATTTTATTTTGGGCCGCCTGTTATCGTTATAACGGGAGGAGGTCGGACCGCAAGAACACATATGACCCTCCTCCCCCTTTGTTGTTTAATTCATTGCGGCTCGAAAGAAGGCGGCGCGGTGCAATAGCACCACGCAGAATCAAGAAGGAACACGGAAAATAAGGGTGGTGCCGTCACGCCGCGTCGTTGAGGCCAAACAAAGCTGCGGCTGTAGTCAGGCCGCAGCGAATGGGCACGGCGCCCTCGCACTGTGCCGTAGAATCGTGAATAGGCCGCGGCTGAAGCGGGGCTGCGGCATAGGGGCGCGGCGTCGTCGCGCCGCGCCGGTCGGATAAGGTCGCGACCCAATTCTGTGGCGGTGCAAGGAGGGGCACCCAGAACCACCGGCGCCGACACTTTGGAGGCACGGGAACGCTGGGTCCCGCGACGGTAGCACCGGCCGGATTGTTGAGCTAGTCGTTTCAGAAGGACCAGGTGTCATAACCCCCAGCTAGCCAAGAGGCGGGCCCCCCTCGTGGGGGCCTTTCTTCAATCAAGTGGGGCAGTGTGCCCCCACATTGCGCGTCTGCTTGGCTAGCGCCGAGCCGCCCCGCCCAGCCCGGACCGGCCGCACCGCGCCGGCCCGGCCGAGCCACGGCCAGGCTGGTCTGGACCTGGGTCAGGTCTACCCGGTTTGGGCCGACCCAGGGGGTCTTGGGCCGGGTCGGTGCGGGCCCAAAACCCCCTAAAACCGGACAAGTTTGTTTAAATGCCCGTAACATGGGCTACAAACATCTGATCGACGCACCTTCATTGGTGATGCGATCTGTGGATCGATATGGTCATTTCGGTATATTACACTCATTTTTTCGAAGAACTTTGTGTACGTCCGGGTTGATTCGAACACGAAACCAACCGGGCCCTCGGAGCAGAAACGTTTATAACATGAGCTCCGGACGTCCGATTGACGTGTCGTCGAATTTGTTGGATTCCTTTTAGTGAGACAGATCTTTTAGCATACTCATCTAAAGGTTTGGACGCAGTTGAAGTGTGGTTGGTTTGGTTTTGACTTAAAAACCAACAGAGCCCCTGGAACGAAAGGCAAATAACTCTCAGACCGGGCATCCGATTGATGCGAAGTCTGTCACGTTAAGTTCCTTTTGTCGAGACGGAACATTGGGATAAATCAACTACAGACTACGTGTCAGTTGATTTATCAACCCCCCTAGGCTCGTGGAGCGGACCCTCCCGGAATCGAGCATGATGTGTGCGGGAACCCTAGTGCTGGCTGTGACTGCGACGATGACGACGACTGCACTGAAATCCTCCGTGGGTTCGGCAGAGACGATGACTACACTGAAATCCTCCATGGGTTCGGCAACGATGACATCCATGCTGAAATCCTACGTGGTTTCGACGACGATTACTACAGTTCTTATATCTTACGTGGGTTCAGCAGTACTACTATTCTTGTATTCTACGTGGGTCCGATAGTATTTGACTATGTACTTGTATCCTACGTGGGTCCAGCAGAGTAGCTGGTCCTGTATCCTACGTGGGTCTGACATCTTAGCTGGTCTATTATCCTACGTGGGTCCCACCATAGATGAATCAGCGGCTACATCTAATCATATTTATCACCTTATGAAGAAGTATACCTGTATGAGACGAGTCTTGACTTTTAATCATTATATTGGATATGATTGACATTCCTTCCTATATGGATTGGGTTGTGTTATCCTGTGTGGATTGGATTGTGTTATCCTGTGTGGATGTGATTGAACTTAGGCTCGCATGTTGGAGCTGAATGGGAATTGATGACTTAGGTATATGTATGGGCATATACCTAAGTAGTGTTGGATGGTACTTTGTGATTGTATCTTTCGATTGTGGATTATCCTTTGTGTATTATAGGAGACCATTGGGGGTCTCGGGGTCCCTACTGAGTAGAGTATACTCACCTCTTCATGGGTTATGCCCGCACAACATTGTGTTGCATGCAAAGGATGGACAGCGCTGATTGTGGTTGAGGCTTGTGGAGCATGTCGGTACCTGGAGGTGGACCACTGGGCGGGACGTACACGGAGCGGACGGCTGGACCCGAGGATCCGATGAGGCTATCAGTACCCACTAATCAGGTGGGAATTCCAGTGGACGGCTCGACGTTACTACTTTACTTTCAGTTGCGGTACTTTCTTTCCAGTTGTACATTACTTTCAGTTTGGGTTTGTATTCTGGTACACTTACTTTTCTGCACTTACTATTGTACCCAATTTTACGAAGTGTTTACTTCTTCTTTCTTACTTTGTGGTGTTTGTTTACTTTATAAAGGCAATTCCTTCCGCTTTTTGTCGGGATTTACGCCTTAGTGCTAGTCTCCAGCCCCTGGCCTATGGGAGGCGGGTTTAGGGTAGTGACGGCACGGGTCCCGAGGACGGGTCGTGACAACTTGGTATCAGTGGAGTTCAGTTCTATCATAGAACTCAAGACTCTGATCTTTCTTATATTTGAAGCATTACTGTTAAGGGTATTGAGTGTGGTTATCAGTCCAGGGAGTCCAGTGTTGGTGCGGCGGCCGACGTATCTGTACACCAAGACCCTGACTCCTGATTTCTGACTCAATGCACGAAAACATTGATTACATGTGTGTTTCAAATGTTTTCTTTGTGATTACCTTCTGTCAGCTCACTAGGTATGTTGTTTTGACAATGGTGCAGCTGTTTCTTTTCAGGATGACCCCATGACAGCAACCAGCTAGGGTTCAGTGCTTTGTGCGAGACGACAGTCCACCGAGCGACGACGCCTCGGTGCAGGGCCCTTTTACAGCTGAGGCATCAGCGGTACCTCTACCCGCCAAGCCACTGATGCCACCATCCCCAGCCGGTGAGAGTGCACGTTGCCTTAGTGTACTGCACGAGTTTCAGCGTCATAGACTGCCCAGGTTCTGTGGGGAGACGGACCCTCAGGCAGCCGAGGATTGGATGGAGGCTATAGTTCGAGTCGTCAGGTTAGTGGGGACACCATCTGACCTCATGGTGATCCTTACAGAGAGCCTCCTGCATGCGGTAGTAGGCAGATGGTGGAGCTTGATGCTTCAGGTGCATGATGAGGCATATCTCCTCTATACAGACATTGAGAGCCTCTTCCGCTCAGAGTTCATCCTAGCCACCCTCCATGCGGTGCTCATCCAGGAGCTACTATAGTTGCGGTAGGGTAGCATAACGGTCGCCCCATACTCAAAAAGTTTTACCGATGTCTCGCGCTATTCGACAGACATGGTATGTGACCCATTCTTTTGGGCCCGGAACCTCGAGCAGGGAATGAGGCATGAGATCAGGGAATCGATGGTCTCCCTCAGCATTCCGACACAGACTAGAATACTCGAGCGATACCTTCTCATAGAGAGCTTTCTTGCTGAGCCTACACCAGCAGCGAGACTTACCGTAGGGCGGCACGTAGTAGAGTCGTCTGTAGTTGGGAGTCGACCAACGTCATAGGGGTGCAGGAATACCATACCATCATGAATATGACCTCAAGACACTAGCTCAGAGGTGCGGGGCATACGGTGCAGAGCCAGACTTACGAGGATTAGACAGTGCTACGCAAGCGGCGGGTAGGGCCACTTGACTCGTGACTACCCGATCCGCCGTGCAGAGGAGCAGCATACGGTTGTGGGGCCACCCATGCAGAGGTAGAAGGTCGACTTTGGTGGTCCGTAGTGAGTAGGTGGATGAGGCAGCGGAGCTGGCCGAGCAGTAGGTGGTGGACGACGCTTTGAGGCTTTACCACCACCACCACAAAAAGGTCCACCCCGACCACAGGGAGCTGGCGGACAGAGGCAGGCTCAGCTTCTGGCAGCGGAGGTCTACGAACATGGCACGCCAGAGATGATTTGAGAAACTATTTGTGTCTACTTCACCCTTTCTTTAGTTCTTATAGACACATCAGCGAGTAATTCTTTCATTGGCGCTTCCCGTATTCGGAGCTCGGAGATTCCAATGGAGTCGTTGGCTCGATCCTTATGGCTAAGGACTCCTATGGGAGCAGACTCGATGATTACACACTGGTGACGGAAGTGTGAGATTACTCTAAGAGGTGAGAGATTTAGCTGGGATCTTCTTGTAGCGGCGTCGAGGCCTTACGACGTCATCTTGGGCTTGGATTGGTAATCTACAGTCCATACTTAGATCAATTGTATTAGGCGCAAGGTGCGGTGTGTTCGCACCGATGGGAGCATGTTCACCTTCACCGGAGAGAAGGGAGCCTTTGCAGCACAGGATAGACTCACACAGAGGAGAGGATAGCTGATAACTCATCAGTTTCCTAGCCTCATCCTTGGAGCAGTTGACGTGCAGAGTTCGAGTTTTCTGGTAGTGGTGGATCAGTATTCGGACGTTTTTCCTGACGACGTTCCAGGACTACCTCCTCGCAGTGAGGTATACATATATATTGACTTATACCCTGGGAAAACCCCGATATCCACTCTTTCATATCGGATGGCTCCCGCTGAGCATTGAGAGCTACTAGTACAGCTGTAGGACTTGCAGGGAAAGGGATTCATCCGACCTAGTGTTTCACCCTGGGCATCCTCGATTTTTTCGCCAAGAAGGCGGACAGGATCTTTCGACTGTGTGTCGACTATCGTCGCCTGAACCAGGTGACAGTGAGGAACAAGTATCCGCCACCGAGGATTGAATACCTCATCAATCAGCTCAAGGGAGAACAGTGTTTCTCGAAGATATACCTCAGATCAGGATATCATCAGCTCAGAGTTCGGGACGAGGACGTGCAGAATACGACCTTCAGATGTCGGTATGACCACTATGACTTATTGGTTATGCCTGTCGGCATAAACAACACTCCTGCGGTGTTCATGAGTCTCATAAAAAGGATATTTCATCCATACCTCGATCAATTTGTCGTGGTCTTCATTGACGACATATTGATATACTCGACCACTGAGGAGGAGCACGTCTACCACTTGCGGGTTTTACTGGACACACTCCGAGAGAACCAACTTTATGGTAAGCCCTAGAAATTTCAGTTTTGGTTATGTGAGGTCCACTTCACGGGACACGTCATCTCTGAGGTGGGAGTTACAGTGGATCATGTGAAGATCAAGGCAGAACTAGATTGCGATCCACCTAGGAGCGTGATGGAGCTGCGTAGTTTCTTGGGTATAGCTGGGTACTACCGGAGGTTCATGCCAGACTTATCCATAGTTTTGGAACTACTTTAATCTTTGAGGAAGAATGGTAAACCCTTCATGTGGTTAGATAGATGTCAGTAGAGATTACAGGAGCTGAGACAGAGACTGACGAGCGCACCTATCTTGAGGCTACCAGAGGAGGAAGTGGGGTACGTAGTCTATTGTGATGCATCTGGGAGCAGACTCGGATGTGTCCTGATGCAGGAGCGTGCAGTGATCGCCTATGGATCACGTCAGTTTGAGGCAACATTGGCAGAACTACGCTGCCCATGACCAACAGTTAGCAGTAGTGGTCTTCGCTCTGAAGATGTGGCGGCACTATCTGATGGGTGAGCATTTACTCTCTACTCTTACCACCAGAGTCTCAGGTACATCTTCTCACAGATGGAATTGAATCTGAGATATTGTCGATGGATCGAGTTCCTCCAGGAATATGACTTTGATATAGTCTATACTCCTGGAAAGGCGAACGTAGTAGCCTATCGTCTCAGCAGGAGGACGGGTATTCAGCTACTCGAGGAGGCGACATAGCAGCTATCCTCTTTGTAGATATCCTTCGTGGATAGAGATGGAGCAACATTTCTTAAATCACTCATAGTAACTCCTCCACTACTATAGAGGGTCAGAGAGGCACAGTGTGGGCACACTGACGGTGAGACGTGACAAGCACAGATATCCTCAGGACTGGAACCTGATGGGTTTTCTATGGGAGGAGAGCACATTGTTCTTTTCAAAAGACATACCATGGTAGTAGCTACTTTACATGAGGAGGTGCTGAGAGAGTTTCACACTTCCCCTTTAGCGGTACATCCAAGAGTGGAGAAGATGTACAAGGATCTCAGACGACAGCACTGGTGACCGGGTATAAAGAAGGTTGTAGCTGAGTTCGTTTCTCGATGCCTCACATGTCAACAAGTGAAGGTGGAGAACCAGGTACCAATAGCCTTGGTGTAGCCCATGGATGTCCCGGAGTGGAAGTGGGATGAGATATCAATGGACTTCGTGACTGTACTTCCACGTTCTTCCAGAGGTCACAACTCCATTTGGGTGATTGTCAACCGACTCACCAATTCGGCCCACTTCTTACCCATCAGAGAGCAGGGATTAGTGGAGAGCCTGGGATGCCTCTACATTCAAGAGATTGTATGGATTAATGGTGTGTCATCATATATCGTCTTTGATCAAGATTTTCTCTTTACTTCCCGATTTTTGAAGCGGTTTCAGGAGGCATTCAGGATACAACTACGACTGAGCACCGCCTTTCTCCCACAGACGGATGGTCAGACTGAGAAGACCATTCATACTCTCGAGGACATGCTCTGTGCATTTGTTCTCGACTTTGGTCACAACTAGGAGGACCAAATACCATTGGTGAAGTTCGCGTACAACAACAGTTACCACTCCACCATCAGGATGGAACTATGCGAGGAATTGTATGGAAGACATTGCAGATCACCTCTATGCTGGACAGACCCTAGGGAGTCAGCACTTGTGGGGCAAGAGATGGTCCATGCCATGACAGAGAAGGTCCAGGTCATCCAGGAGCGGATGAGGACATCCTAGATTCGATAGAATTCTTATGTTGACAGGAGGCGGATACCACAAGAGTTCAAGGATGGGGACCACGTCTTCTTACGGGTCGCATCTCGACATGGATTATGGAGATTTGGCCGGGGCGACAAGTTATCTCCGCGCTTCATCGGACCATTCCAGGTTCTCAGTAGGATAGGCGAGGTGGCTTATCGCCTGGATCTACCACCTCAGTTGCACTGGGTGCACGAAATCTTCCACGTATCTCAGCTGAGGAGATACTTGCACGACCCGACGCATGTCATCAACTATGGGGAGTTGGACATTGACGATGGGGAGACATTTGCAGAGGACCCGGTGGAGATCGAGGATCAACCGGAGCGGGTCCTATGTGTTTAGTTGATTCCATTAGTGCGCATCATATGTCAGCACGGGATCCTCTAGGAGAGCACATGGGAGCGGGAGGCTCAGATGCGTGCTCAGTACCCCCATTTGTTTCCCTAGTTTGCAATGTATCTTTATGGGGACGTAAACCCCTGAGGTGGGAGTAATGTAAAGACCCATAAATTTCAAGGGAAATTTTTACTTATTTTTATTTGGGATTTTACAAGTACGCAGTTTCTAAAGGCACCTGATTCCGAGGCCTGGTGTGCCCGGAATAAATTTCTGAAGTTTAGCTCGGTTACATTAAGTGAACGAACAAGTGAGTTTTCGTAACTTTTGAACTGGTGCTCGGAATCGAAATCTGAGGGCACCGATTAAATCGAAGCACCGGTAATTTTTTTAGGAACACCTATTCTGGAGTTGCGTTTACTCTGGTGATGTTATTAATAAATGGGTTAAATAAGGAATGAAATAAAAATTTGTGCTAGAATTTATTATTTTCTATTCTAAGTAGTTATAACATATGCATGGATGTTGGAGTGGGGCCCACTACATCCTAACTCCATTTGGTATGACAATAGTGAGGTGGGGCCCACAAGATCCCCACCCCTTCAATTTCCTTAAAACCTTCCTCGTGCATTTAATTGTGTAACACACCCGCGCCACCTTTTAAATTACATGGTAACTCTCGATATTAATTGGACTGTTAAAGGCTCTTCAATTAATTTAATTAAATGAATGAGATATTTTGAATTTGAATTTAATGTTGTCGTGTATGTGTGTGTGTGTGAATAAAATAAGACAATATCTTATTTTTTGGGGGGTTGTTTTGTTGTGCGAGACGGAGGAGGAGAGAACTCTTGCACTCTGAAGAACATCTTCTTCCTCGTAGAAAAACGCAAAGAACGCCGAGTCTACGACGAACAACATCATCACCACAATGGAAGATCATTTTGCAATCTCCTTCCCTCTCCACAGCCGTGGAGAGACACCTTCTTCGAAGAATGATGACGTGTCGCATCCTTCATCGGTCGAACGTCGACGACGCTTACGGAGCCTCGATCCGTGATGTCGTCTTCCATGACACTATCCTTCGCGACGCCGTCTTCCGCGATGTCCTATCCCCACGACGATCCTCATTTGATGACTCATCGAGGTAGAGGTTTGATTTAAACATAGTGGATTAAATTTGTGCTCGCTTGATGAAGATATTTTATTTTGGGCCGCCTGTTATTGTTATAATGGGAGGAGGTCGGATCGCATGAACACGTCCGACCCTCCTCCCCCTTTGTTGTTGAATTCGTTGCAGCTCAAACGAAGGTGGCGCGGTGGTATGGAACCGTGCAAAATCAAGGAGGAACACGATGAAGAAGGACGACGCTGTTGCGCCACACCGTTGAGGCCAAACGAAGCCACAACCAAAATTGGGCCGCGGTGAAGGGGCATGGTGCCGTCGCACGACGTCGGAGAACCTTGAAGAGGTCGTGGCCGGAGTAGGGCCGGGGCAGAGGGGCACGACGCCGTCACGCCGCAGTGGTCGGACAAGGCCGTGGCCCAAAGCTGCCATGGTGTAAGGAGGGGCAGCCAGAACCGCCGGCCGCCGACACATCGAAGGGACGGGACCGCGGTGTCCCGCGGTGGAAGCACCGGCCAGCCAGCAGGGCAGGCCGTTTCGGAAGGACCCGGGGTCGTAACCCCCGGCTTGCCAAGAGGTAGGCCCCCCCTCATGGGAGCCATTCTTCAATCATGGGGGGCAGCATGTCCCCCCTTTGTGCGTCCACTCAGCCAGTGTCGAGCCGCCCCGCTCGGCCAGCGCCGGGCCGCCCAGGCCGGACCGGCTGCACTGGGCCGCGCCGACCATGCCAGGCCGCGCCAGATGGGTCAGGACACGCCCAGGCTGGGTCGGGCTGCTCTCTAATGGGCAGGAACCAGAACCGGGTCGGTTCAACCCAAGGGGTCTTGGGTGGGTCATTCCGGGCCCAAAACCCCTAAAACCGGACATGTTTGTTTAAATGCCCGTAACATGGGCTACGGACCTCCGATCGACGCACCGTCAGTTGCGATGTGATCTTTCAATCGAGCCTTTTGTTTTGGTATATTGCACTCATGATTTTGGAGATCATTGGGTATGATCGGGTTAGTTCGGACTCGAAACCAACCGGGCCCTCGGAGCAAAAACGCTTATAACTTGAGCTCCGGACGTCCGATTGACATGTCGTCGACTTTGTTGGATTCCTCATTGTGAGAAGGACCTTTTGGATTACTCTGTTCGATGTTTGGACGTAGTTAGACTGCGGTCGAATTGGTTTTGACTTAAAAACCAACCTGTCCCCCGGAATGAAAAAGCAAATAACTCTCAGACCGGGCGTCCGGTTGATGCATCGTCTGTCCCATTGAGTTCATTTTGTCGAGACGGATCATTGGGATACATCAACTCCGGACTACATGTCGTTGGATGTATCGACACCCCTTGGCTCATGGAGCATACCCCCTGGAATGGAGCATGCTGTGTGCGGGTACCCTAGAGCTGGCTGCGACTGCGACGACGATGACGACTGCACTGAAATCCTCCATGGGTTTGGCAGCGACGACGACTGCACATAAATCCTCTATGGGTTCGGCAGCGATGACGACTGTGGGGAAATCCTCTATGGGTTCGACGGTGATGACTACAATTTTTTGTATCCTAAGTGGGTCCGAAATTACTACTGTTCTTGTATCCTACATTGGTCCGACAGTATTTGACTCTATACTTGTACCCTATGTGGGTCCGACAGATTAGCTGATCTTTTACCCTGCATGGGTTATATGACTTAGCTGGTCTAGTATCCTACGTGGGTCCCATCTTAGATGAATCAGTGGCTACATCTGATCATCTCTATCAGCTTTTGAAGAAGTATAAAGGTGTGTGCTGAGTCTTGACATTCAATCATTATCCTAGATATGATTGACTTGCCTTCCTATGTGGATTGGGTTGTGTTATCCTGTGTGGATTGGATTTCGCTATCCTGTGTGGACGTGATCGAACTTGGGCTCGGATGTTGGAGCCAAACTGGAATTTTTGACTTAGGTATATGTATAGGAATATACCTAAGTAGTGTTGGATGTTACTTCGTGATTGTATCGTTCATTTGTGGATTATCCTTTGTGGATTCTGGGAGACCATTAGGGGTCTCAGGGTCCCTACTGTGTAGTGTATACACACCCCTACATGGGCTATTCCCGCACTACGTTGTGTTGGATGTAAATGACGGACAACGCTGATCGTGGTTGAGGCTTGTGGAGCAAGTCGCTACCTGAAGGTGGACTACTAGGCGGGACGTACACGGAGAAGATGGATGGACCTGAGGAGCTGAGGAGGCTATATATACCCACCCGTCAGGTGGGACTTCCAGTGGATGGCTCGACGTTGCTACTTTACTTCCACTTTCTATACTTTTTTCCATTTGTACATTACTTTCAGTTGGGGTTTGTATTCAGGCCCACTTCCTTTTTCACACTTACTATTGTACCTAGTTTTACTTAGTGTTTATTTTTGGTTGCTAACTATGTAATGTTTGTTTACTTTATAAAGGGAATGCCTTCCCCTTTTTGTCGGGATTTACGCCTTGGTGCTAGTCGCCGGCCCCTGGCCTATAGGAGGCGGTCTTGGGGTAGTCATGAAATGGGCCCCGAGGATGGGTAGTGACAGATATCAAAAAGTATCGGATGAAATGAATAAAACTCTCCATATCCTCTCCATAATTATTTTGTATACTTCCCATGAGATCCACCACTTTTTTCATTTTGATTCTCTAGAATATCATACAATGTTCCATATCTATAACTACACCACATGAAAAACAAAAACTACCAAACAGATATGGTGTAGAAGTCCCCATTCCATTATTCTGGATCTTCCTATATCTTATGTTACCCCCTATAGGACTAGGGTTTCTATGAATCCCTTTTAGATATCCCATCCCACCTAGATATCATCA
Organism: Viscum album; assembly: GCA_963277665.1. NCBI lineage: Eukaryota > Viridiplantae > Streptophyta > Magnoliopsida > Santalales > Viscaceae > Viscum > Viscum album. Next base: position 1,762,454,861 of record OY728121.1, on the reverse strand, counting down.
CTCTTCTAGTTTTTTGGGGATCTATCTACAAATTTGATCCATCCTGCAACACTAATGGTAGAGCAATTGAGAATTATCCTGAGAGACATACCATTCATCCTAGCCACACTTCATTCCACTACTCTAGTTCATGTTCTCATAGTGACTCTTCCATCACTCAGAAGACATATGTCATTTTCATCCAATATAAAACCTACATCCCCCACTGAAATCTTCATTCATGTTACCCTAAGAAATGAAACCCCGATTCACCACATCCAAAAACATATTGAACATAATGATTTAAACCTGATATATAATCATTTATTTAATTTGATATTGGGAAATCTTCACTAATATAGCCTCATACCCTTCCAATAAAAAAACAATGCACTAAAAATTAGTGAAGCTTCCATCATATTCTATAACAGACATGAATCTCTATATCAATCACATAAAATCGGCTTCCCTCTCTTTCATAATCATCATATTATATAGGTGATCCATGAACATCTCTAAAATAAAAATTAATATATATTCCATAGTTTTCCATCTTATATCCGGATGTACCACTAATGTTTTAGCTAACCACATACCAAATAATCAACCTAATTTATTCTTCTCTTAGAAAGAGTCAATATGCATTCATGGATAATCTCGATTGATCCGTTCTTGAAACTAGACAACATTGGTCCACCCAATCTCATGTATATCATACAGTGCTATAACTGGAAATCTCCTTACATGTTACACATATTTCACATATCCTTCCCTATGTCTATTTCCATAAAATCTATGGTTTGAAAAAATTTCTCATGAAACTACTCTTCAAGTCCATAACCTGAAACTATCGAAGAAACTGGTTCGTCTATAGGTGGATTATTTCCAAACTTGTCCTCCTCTCATAATATCAATATACATCATCATGGGGGAATATATATAAAATTAAAAAATATATATTAGTTAACATAACAAATAATAATAACATCTTAATAATATGGACTAAATCTATGGAAGGTAATTATTTATTTACCTGATACATAGTCTATATCGTGGTTCTATCAGAACCCTCTAGAATCCCTCAACTATGTCATGTATAAAAAAGGTTAAAAAAATAATTTATCCATTTTCTACCTACCAACCCATTAATACAGTTCAATTAACCACATATAGGAACATTTAAATGTTTCAATATTATAATAGGCACAGTTTTCATTTAAATTTTTCATGAAATGGAAATAATATAATTTGGACAAATCAACCATTAAATTCTATTCTAGGAATTCTTAAAATGATGCATGTCACAATATGTCTTGAGTAACAAAAATGATAAATTGTTACACAATAATTTTTCCATTACAGTCCACGATGAAAAAATCATGATAAATAAAAACATCACATAACAAGTGCATCAACTGTAATGAGACCACCATAAACAATAAAATTAAACATTAAGAAAATAAATCCCTCTAAAGTGGTATAGTGTTTTACATTTACATTTTTTATCTAGTCCTATGAATGAGATCATTACAAAGGTTTTATCCATCCTTGTCACATATTTGTCTTTCCCAAAATATATATAACAAAATTAAAGTTAAGAAAACTATTCTAATGTCACTGTGTAATGACTCGACTCAGGTGCCACAAACCAGTGCCTAAATTCAATTGGTCACATGAACTTAGGAACACATACCCATAAACCAGATTATTCCCACTATTAGTTAGGGTTTAAAATAGATATATCATGGGGATATCACTACTAAAAATTTGGGATATATCCACGGACCTATAGCCACAATTTTATAGGTCTGTGGCTATAGGTTTCATACTGCCACATATTTTTTTCCAATCCATGGCTAAATCGCACGATTCTGTTTTTTCCCCCAATCCCTCGGGCTTCCTCCATGCCTCATGTTTCCTCCTCCCCAAGCCCTCCTCCTCGCCGCGCCCTCCTCCTTCACGACGCCTCCATGTCGTGCACTCCTCCTCCCCGACGCCTCCTCACCGCGCCCTCCTCACCGCGGCCTCCTCTCCTACACCTCCTCGCCGTGACCCTCCTTCCGGATGCTACCCTCACCAGCAGCACCTCTCCGGCGATTCCCCGTGGCGGACGGCCTCCCCTCCCTTGTGCTCCCTCGCCAGCCGTGGCCTCCCCTCCCTGCGTGAACGCCTCCAGTGCCCCACCTCCCTACGCGCACGCCTCCGGCACACCTCCTTGTTGGCCAGTCCACCTCCAGTGACCGGACCCCTCCTGGTCGAGCACTCTTAGCACTGCCAAGATTATGTAAAATGTACATAGTATTCATGGATTTATAGGGTACTATAAGTGATTTTTTGCACACATCGCAAGGATTGTAATTCATTTGACCTCCCATATGTGGAATAGGAAGAAGTTTTCCTAGACTAAACAGTACCAAAGATCCATCAAGGGATTGATGTTCAGCTTAATGAGTGATCATATTTTTAGACTATCTATGGAGATCATGGAGTACTTAGTTTATGGTTCTGACTTTAGAAAAGTGATTGGTTGGATGTTGATGCAGATATATAATTTTATTACATATGGGTCAAGGAAAATAGTACCCCATGAGTAGAAAAACATGAATTTTGATCTAGATCTAGTATTATTAGTCCTAACTTAGACGATTTGCAAGAATTGTCTTATGCGTGATCAAATTGATATTTAATTAGACCATCAGAGTCCCGGGGATGTATTCACATATAGGGACATGAACATGAGGAACTGTTTCATGTTTTAATTCTTATAGATAAATGAATTTGAGATATTATATACTCATTGAATTTAAATTTTTTTATTAGATTCCATTAGAATGAAGTCCCATGCTCATTTTACTTAGGAGGCATTTGGGCGATTTTCTACCATGACATGAACACTTGTTGGGATTGTGGGTGAATATTTTATTAAGTTGAGGGTGATGACTCCTTTAATTATCCATCATGTGAGATATTTCATTTTAGGTTACACCTACTATGAGTTATTATGTGACTAGATATCCTTCACATATTCACCCAAAAGATTTTTTGAATAAGGGAATGGTATCTTAATTTTATAGGGATGGACTGTGGTCCTAGTAATGATGTTAGAGTATGTAATTATAGAGTTTCACACAACCAATTTTCTATACATACTTAGGTGTGGAATATGTAAATAATACTTCATTGGAAATTTTTGTGGGCTATTAATGCACAAAACAAGGCTGATTTCATCTCTTGATGCTTCACATGTCAGAAGGTGAAGACTATGATCCAGGTTCGAGTTGATTTTTAACAACCCCTAGTGATCCTAGAGTGGAAATGGAATTGAATTTCCATTTACATTAGTACATGGTGTTAATGTACATCAAGAGCCCATGAACCCATCTATTTTATAATTGACCAACTTCTGGAGATCGTGAAATTCCTTTATATCTCGGAGTAATGTCTAGAGGAGTGTTTGGGAAAGTCGTAAAATAGTAGATTGTTTTCCATTATGGGTTACCCTCATATATTCTATCAAAACCTGATATATGGTTCACATTATGGCTTTGGAGGGGCCTATATGTGATAACTATGAGCTAGATAAATATGAGTACAACCTTCCAACCCTAGACAAATGGGAACACCGAGATCACTATAGAGGTACTTGATTATATGCGAGGGCTTGTGTAGTAGACTTCATCTACAGCTATGAAAATTGCATTCCCCTGATAGAATTTTTTTCATATAATATCTACCATTCTACTATCACTATTTATCATCTTGAGGCCATCTATGAAAGTACCTTCAGGCCACCATTGTTCCCCAAATAGGCCGTAAAGAAATCTCTTGTTGGGCCATATATTGTCTAGGAAATGATAGAGAAGTACAAGTTCATCCATGACTTCATGAAGACATCCCAGAATAAGTTGAAATATAATATATATCTATAGAAAAGGCCATTGGAAATTGAGTAGAGAGACCAAACATTCCTTTATGTCTCCCTGCAATGTGGATTGGGGAGATTTTTCCAGGGTTCATGATATCTCTACCGCCACGATTCATATCCCTCTCTGTGGCTAAATCATAAACCGTTTTTTCTCCCAATTATCATCGGGCGCCTCCTCTGCCCTCTAACCGCGCCCTCCTCCTCCCCGACGCCTCCCCGTCATGCCCTCCTCCTTCCCGATGACTCCTCACCGCGCCCTCCTTCTCCCAGATGCCTCCTCGCCGCGCCCTCCTCTTCGAGCCCTCCTCCCCGACGACTCCTCACCGCGACCCTCCTTCCCGACGTGACCCTCCCCCACGACGCCTCCTCCCAGCGACCCTCCTCCTTGACTCATCTCTTCCGACGGCTCCTCGCTGCGACCCTCCTCCTCACCGCGACCCTCCTCCCGGACGCCTCCTCCCGGACGCCTCCTCCCTGACTCCTCTCTTCCGACTCCGAGGCATGTTTTTATGTATGTAAGTATATGAATTATATAATATTCTTCATAGTTCACGAAGTTGCAGAAATTTACTCTAACCTTGGGAGGTGATGAGAATTCTATGTATCATCGATTTGAGTATGGGTTGATAATTCCAAATAAAAAAAGTTGAGGGAGGATCCCCCTATCTCACCCATTAGGTATGACCGAAGTATCTTTTCTGAGACCCATTAATAATGAAAGAGAGTCTTGATTTGTAGATAAGTTATTGAATAAGCTTAATAAATATGGTTGAGAAACCAAAACTGTCAAGTACTTAAAAAGTGAAATCCTAGATAAGAGTGTCAAAATCTTTAGAGATGTCAATATTTAAATCAATATTTCTAGGTTTGGATCTCCTCTATAATATATTCACACATTAAGAGTTAATATATAAATAATCTGTCACTTCCATGTATAAGCACCAACTAATCTTCTTCCATATTCAATTATCTAAGAGTTGAATGAGTTTTGAATGTTATTTTAAAAACAAAAATTGGAAATCGTAGCCATGTAGCTTCTCATATATTACAACCAATCACTATTTGAAAACTCATGTAACATGAGTGGCCTTTTTTGGGAGATAATACTTCTTCTCTTCCTTGTCTAATTATTATGCAAAGTTAGATGATTCTGTTGTTGCTGATGCGTACATCGATCTCTTGACAATTTCATTATCCAATTCCTTGCTTGGTATGGATGCCAATGATCCTCCTAAAACATTGGCAACCATCAAATTTATTGGTTCCATATTTTCCAATGTAAGAACTAGCTTTCATAAAAAAACATGATATATGTGCTTTTACATGGAGAAGAAAACTTCTGTTTCATTTGAGCATTGTTACAGATAGCTGCCCAAAAGATGATAACAATGGTTTCTCATTCATGCCAATGATCCAAATTTCTGAATGTCTGTATGAGTTCTCGTGTCATCTATTTTCTTTACTTCTACACTTGGAACCATATAGTTTTATGTAAGTGTTTATGCCTTTTTTTCTGTCCCTTTATTCCATCATTCATGTAATATTCTAATATTTAGTTATGAATTTTCTATTTATTAAATAGTTTATGGTATTGTAGATGTTAAGGGCTACACTCTTCATCGGTTTTAGAAATGATCCTGATTGAGGATGGTCCCTATTATTTTTTCATGCTGAAAATCCTGCTTGGGAAGCTCTCTCAAAGTCTCTATAGTCAGGTATGTCCTGTAATTGAAGGTTATTCAATATAGTAGCTTCAAGAATCCATTTTTCTTCATTTTTAAAGATGATTTAATCTTTGGAAAATTTGTATAATTACCTAAATCGTGTAAAATGTGTCCTTTTTTTCTGTCTACAGTTGACACACTGATCACATATATATATGAAGTTGTTATATCTCATTTATTTTCCCACTATTTTCTTATAGGTGGTTTCTTATGATAAGACATGTTCTATCCACCACCATCAAATACAATGAGTTCAAGATTTTGGTATGGTTTATTCCATTTTTATTCTTTCAGCCACCTATGTAAAATATATGAGTAGTCATTCAATTTGACATTACCGTTTATCTGCTTATAGGGTGCTTCTTCTGGTGCAAGATCCCAAACAACTGACTCAGGTACCATATCAATGTCATCATTGTACCTAACGGTATGTAATAACTTATTCCATCATGATTTTTGTTTTATGTACTCTGAATTCGTTATTCAAATTACAAAATTGTAAATGTGCTTTTCAAAATATTCTCTTAATGAAAAATGTAATTTTAGCTTATGTAATTTAATTTCTCCATGCATCCAAATAAAACATATCATTCTTTATATATTGAACATCAACTATTCTCTATACTTTCAAGGGAGTTATATGATTATTAGCTGCTTTATTGTATTTATTACTCAGTGCGATTTTATTATTATCACATGATCATCAGTAGTTGCATTTTTTTGGTTCTCCAACTCTTGTGTATGTAGATTCATATCATAGTCTTTGAACTTTTCTACTATCGGGTATGTTATACCTGAATCGTATGATCGTAGGGTGTCTACTTAGTGTAAAATTTTATTGGACCATCCGATGATCCTCCATTGCATATTTTATTCTCACAGCGCATATTCTTTCCTCTGATTGCAGTGTACTCCATCCGATGACCAATCCGATATTCTCACTCTGCCCATTCGTGTCATTGCACGACCCCTTCATTTGGTTGTTTTACACTCAAATTCTCATACTGTGTCTGGTTATCTTGAACCATTTCATCTTTGATTATAACCTTATGATAGTTACTGCATGCGGAAGTATTGCAAGATCGCCTCTATCCGAGCAATGGAGTCTTGGTTTATCCGAGCATCTCGGTCGGTGTATTTATGTCTGAACATCCCCCATGCCCGCAACACCCACCCTGCCACCTTCGAATCAGCCCGCACCATCCCCCCAACACCTGCAACCAGCCCCTTTCAACCAGCATTCCAGCCTCCTCCCGCTCCCTTCGCTCCAGGTCTGAAGATGTTTCCCCGCGGATGTCGCTGGATTTGGCCAACACGCTACGGTCACGCCGCGGTCACTCTGCGGTCACGCGGCGGTCAAGCCGCGGTCACACCGCGGTCACGCCGCGGTCACTCCATTGTCACGCCGCGGTCACGCCGTGATTTTGCCCTCCTCCAGCCACATCCATCCCACACCAGCCCCCTTCCACCTTCATTTCAGCCCGCTGCCACCAGCATTCCAGCCCGCAACAGCCCCCCCACCACCTTCGAATCAGCCCGCACCATCCCCCAACACCTGCAACTAGCCCCCTTACACCCACATTCTAGCCTCCTCCCACTCCCTTCGCTCCTGGCCGGAAGATGCTGCCATGCGGATGTCGCTGGATCGGGCCAACACGCCGCGGTCATGCCTTGATTTTGCCCTGCTCCAGTGACATCCAGCCCACACCAGCCCCCTTCCACCTTCATTTCAGCCCGCTGCCACCCGCATTCCAGCCCGCAACAGCCCCCCCCCCCCCCACCACCTTCGAATCAGCCCGCACTATCCCCCCAAAACCTGCAACCAGCCCCCTTCCACCCGCATTCCAGCCTCCTCCCACTCCCTTCGCTCCTGGCCGGAAGATGCTGCACTGCGGATGTCGCTGGATCGGGCCAACATGCTGCGGTCATGCCGCGGTAACGCCGCAGTCATGCCGTGTTTTTTCCCTGCTCCAGCCACATCCAACCCACACCATCCCCCTTCCACCTTCATTTCAGCCTGCTGCCACAAGCATTCCTGCCCACAACAGCCCCCCACCCCCACCACCTTCGAATCAGCCCGCACCGTCCCCCCAACACCTGAAACCAGCCCCCTTCCACCCGCATTCCAGCCTCCTCCCACTCCCTTCGCTCCTGGCCGGAAGATGCTGCCCTGCAGATGTCGCTGGATCAGGCCAACACACTGCGGTCACGCTACGGTCACGCCGCGGTCACGCCACGGGCAGGCCGCGGTCAGGCCGCGGTCACGCCTCGGTCACGCCGCGGTCACGCCGCGGTCATGCCGCAGTCACGCCGCAGTCACACCGTGATTTGTCCCTGCTCCAGCCACATCCAGCCCACACCAGCCCCCTTCCACCTTCATTTCAGCCCGCTGCTATCGGCATTCCAGCCCGCAACAGCCCCCCCTTCCACCTTCGAATCTTCCCGCACCATCCCCCCAACACCTGCAACCAGCCCCCTTCTACCCGCATTCCAGCCACCTCCCGCTCCCTTCGCTCCTGGCCGGAATATGCTGCCCTGCGGATGTCGCTGGATCGGGCCAACACACTGCGGTCACACCGCGGTCACGCCACGGTCACTCCGCGGTCACGTCGCGGTCATGCCGCGGTCACACCGCGGTCACGCCACAGTCACGCCGCGGTCACGCCACGATCACTCCACAGTCACGCCGTAGTCATGCTGTGATTTGGCCCTACTCCAGCCACATCCAGCCCACACCAACCCCCTTCCACCTTCATTTCAGCCTGCTTCCATCGGCATTCTAGCCCACAACAGCCGCCCTGTCACTGCATCAGGTCAACACGTTATGGTCACGCCGCGATCACGCTGCGGTCTCGCCGCGGTCACGACATGGTATTAATATTTTTCCCTTTCAGAGAATCTTTCAACGAAATATTAATAGAGGATGGCTTGCAGAATTTCTGTACAATTCCGCACTTATCAGTGGCATGGCCTATCATCCTGAAATGCTCATTGTACTTTGGTATGTTTTCTAATACAAAACATACCTCAATAAGATGATCATTTATATCAATAGAAACACATTCCAGGGGTTGTAGAGGGACAGAGGGAGGGGTGTCCGGCAGGGGGGTGTCAAGCAGGGGGGAGTGGTGTCTAGGGGGTGTCCAGTGGGGCTGTCCAGTTGGGCCATGGGGGCTGTCCAGTGGGGTGCAGGGGGCAGGGTGTACGGGGCAGGGGTGTCCAGCAGGGGGAGGGGTGTCTAACAGGGGGGGGGGTTGTCCAAGCAGGGGGAGGGGTGTCCGGCAGGGTGGGGAGGGCTATCCAGGGGGTGCAGGGGGTGTGTAGTGGGGCTGTCCAGTGGGGTTGTCCAGTTGGGGCATGGGGGCTGTCCAGTGGGGTGTAGGGGGGGCATGGGGGACTAAGGGGGGCATGGGGGTGCAGGGGGGTGTTCAAGGGGGCTGTCCAGGGGGTTGTAAGGGGGTGCAAGAGGGCTGTCCAGAAACCTAAGCCCATGAAGGTTATGAATGTCTCTATAGAGAAAATGCAGTGCTGTCCAAATCTGGAAAATATCATAAAACATCCCATAGATACTTCACAGGAACTTGGTATAACTATTTCACCACCTATAGATAGTGAGAACGGTGCTATAAAATCTAGTTACTCTATTTCAAATCATAATTACAATGTTTTGTTTAATGCCGTAAAACATGAAATATGATGATTTATGTTGATGAAATGATTACAATTTGTAAGAACATGAGCCTCATAATTATTGTAAAATCACAAAATAATGGTATGTTTGAAGTGAAAGACATAGGCATATCTAATAAAACCTTAGGCATTGAAATTGTTAGATATAGACCAAATAAAGTTTCTTACATATCTCAAAATGGTTAAATATTAAATATTAAAAATAGACACATGTTTGAATCACTAAAAATTTCCAATGTACTCCTAGTAAAACACTTTAAATTTTCTTCAACACAAAAACCCATTGCTGATGATGATATTCATTTTAGGTGTAAAATCCGTTATGATAATATTTTTGGTAGAATTATGTACTCTGATTTCCATGGGACCTGATATTGCCTATGAAATCTACAGTCATAGCAGATTTATGACCACACCTGGTGCAGGTGGGCTGCGGGGGGGGGGGGGGGTGGAGGTGGGCTGGGGGGCGGCAGGGGGGCTGGGGGTAGCAGGTGGATGGGGGGTGGCTGGTGCAGGGGGCTGGGGTTGGGGGGGTGGGATTATAGATTTGGGATAGTATGGGGGGTGTCCATACAGGGGAGGGGGTGTCCAGATAGGGGGGGGGTGTGTCCAGACAGGGGGGATGTCGCTTGACCGGGCCAACACGTTGTGGTCACGCTGCGGTCATGCCGCAGTCACGCCGCAGTCACACCATGGTCACGCCACGGTCATGCCGCGGTCACGCCGCGGTCACGCCGTGATTTGGCCTTGCTCCAGGATGACACCCTACGGCGGTTACTCCTCCATAGAGAAACGTTGAATGGTTAGCTCTATAATTTTTCGTATTTACTCATTCCTAAACTATATCTCCTCTCAGCGCTGCCTCTCATCCATCTTTCCATAAAACGTGCATAGGAGGTGGTACAAAGGCTCAATTCAACTGAAAACATTGGTTTGGAATTGTCTGGCATATTTTATTGTACATGTATCACATAATATTTGTTCGGTAATTCTTCTTTTTCCTCATCCTCTTCACATGTTTTCCGAACCAGATCATCCTCATCCTCTGCACATGTCGTCTGAAACGGATCAGCCTGTTGTGATGGAAATTCAATGTCTGCTTTTGGCTGTTTTAGATGAAATTCCTTCCATAATTCCCTCATCTCATGTAGCACTCATTGGAGGACGATGATCACTGCCAAGTTGAGTTTTAAAGGCTACAAACAATCTGTTTGATGCAATTCCAAAGAGGCTGTTCTATTCTGAGGGCCTATTTCATGCTGGAGTTCCCACATTTCCCCCACAAGCTGGAAAAGGGTGGTCTGTCTAGGCCTATGAAAACAGGGCTTGTTTGTTATGGACAAAGATTCAACTGGAGACCTGGTTTTCTTGAAGAGCTTCCATGAAGGGTCTTCACTGTAGAGGATACTAGCTCTGGCCTGTATTTGGTAGTTGCTTCCATGATGGTTCCCACAACCGTTTCACTGAATTTCACACCAAACCAAGCCCTGATAGTGACTCTTATTCGATGCACTATAAAAATCCCATGGCCAACCAACCAAAATCAAACCAGCTATTCCAGGGCCATTTCCACTCTCACTAAAAAAATACAAACTCAAGCCCGTTTACAATTCCAATCTCCCACTTCAATTTAGCCACTATGAACTCATTTCCAATCCCCCACCATTTTTCAATCCACCTAGGCAACCCATCCACAACTTGACCACCAATCAGGCCAACCCACCTCTCAACTTCTAAGCCACCAACCCCACATTTTCCACCAGTCATCCCACTTTAAAACCATTCCAAACCTCACCCAATTCTAACCAATTAAACCAGACCCCTTAACATTTGAAGCCCACATCTAAATTCCTCTTCCAACTCACTTAAGGGGGGCAGGCTGTCCAGTAGGGGGGCGGGGCTGTCCAGTAGGGGGGAGGGCTGTCCAGCAGGGGGGAGGCATGAAAAAGATTCCTTCACCTGTTTTATATGACAATTAATTTTCGGTTATCGTACCCTAACATATGTAGGTTTTTAATGTTCCCCCAGAGAAGAAGTAGAATCTCTCTCAGAACTCTATCGAACAACAATCTGCTCTAGATCCTGTTATTCCAGGTACTTCTCCTCCTCTTTCTTATGCTACTAATAACTATTCCATTCTGTCTAAAAAACCTCGTTATGATCAAAATGAATCTTCCTCTGATTTTTTCTCTATGAATTATTCTTCTCTACACTGATGCGACCTGACCACTACTATCACATCCCATATTTCTAAAAAAACAATGCCTCTTTTATGAAAAGTACCCTGGTTTTAACTACAGGTGACTCCACAATGGGAAAGTAGCATGAGACCAAATCAGATGTCCAAAATCCTGGTTCTGGGGGGGGGGGTCTGTCCTGGAGTGTCTAGATTCTGGGGGGGCAGGACTGGCAGGGGTGTCTAGGGTATGGGGGTCTTTCCTGGGGGGGGGGGGGGGGGGCTGTCCTGGGGTGTCCAGGGTCAGGGGGCAGGGGGCACGGGTGTCCAGCAGGGGGAGGGGTGTCCAGTAGGGGGAGGGGATGTCCAGGTAGGGGGAGGGGTGTCCAGCATGGGGGAGGGGTGTCCATGGGGGGTGGTCCAGGGGTGTCCAGGGTCTGGGGGGGGTCTGTCCTGGGGTGTCCAGGGGCAGGGGGCAGGGGTGTCCAGTAGGGGGAGGGGTGTCCAGCAGGGGGAGGGGATGTCCAGGCAGGGGGAGGGGTGTCCAGGATGGGGGAGGGGTGTCCAGGGGGTGGTCTAGGGGTGTCCAGGGTCTGGGGGGGTCTATCCTAGGGTGGGTTCTGTCCTGGGGTGTCCAGGGTCAGGGGGTAGGGGGGAGGGGGCAGGGGTGTCCAGTAGGGGGATGGTTGTCCAGCAGGGGGAGGGGTGTCCAGCATGGGGGAGGGGTGTCCCGGGGGGTGGTCCAGGGGTGTCCAGTGTCTGGGGGGGGGTCTGTCCTGGGGTGGGGTCTGTCCTAGGGTGTCCAGGGTCAGGGGGCAGGGGGTAGGGTCCAGGGGTGTCTAGCAGGGGAAGGGGTGTCCAGTAGGGGGATCTAATATAACTCTTGAAATCTCATTCTTGTGTTTCCAATGAGTTCTTGGACTGATGTAACAATAGAAAGCATAAACCATTTAACAAAAAGAGATCCGATCCTCGTTAAGGAAGGTGCAAGTGATAAGCTTTCAAGTCGGGTTTCATGTCCTCAAAGCACACAAAATTTAGAAAAGTTCTTGAACAATCCCTACTGTTTTGTTTACATCCACATTTCCCAAAAACTAATTCCCAGCTCACCATAAGCCTAACAAGGATAATCTCTCTCTTTTATCTAGTTCTGATACCGCCATAACTAGCTGGTCCATTATGGACACTTAATGAGTAGGTTTTCACTAAAGGTAACCTTACACCCTATGCTACAACTCTATTCTTCTATGAAAATAATGAGGAAATTTCATTTGGCCAATAGGGGGGCTGTCCAGAAGGGGGGCTGTCCAGCAGGGGGGGCTGTCCAGCAGGGGGGCTGTCCAGCAGGGGGGGGGGGGGGGCTGTCCAGCAGGGGGAGGGGGTCTAGGGGTTCCAGGGGGTGTCCCGGGGTTTTGGGGGTCCAGGTGGTGTCCAGGTGTGGTGTCTAAGGGTGTTCAGTGGGGGTCCAGGTGGTGGTGTCCAGGGGTGTCCAGTGGGTGGTGTCCAGAGGTGTCCAGTTGGGGCATGGGGGCTGTCCAGTGGGGTGCAGGGGCAGGGGGCAGGGGCAAGGGTGTCCAGCAGGGGGGAGGGGTGTCCAGCAGGGGGGGGGGGGGCTGTCCAAGCAGGGGGGAGGGGTGTCCGGCAGGGTGGGGAGGGTTGTCCAGGGGGTGCAGGGGGTGTCCAGTTGGGGCATGGGGGCTGTCCAGTGGGGTGCAGGGGGGGCATGGGGGACTAAAGGGGGCATGGGGGGTGCATGGGGGGGTGTTTTGTTTCATGTGGATTTGTGGCCTCACCATATTGGTTGTTCCATTTTGAGGTACTGTATTGTAAGGGTAGTTATAACCCCTATGACCCAAGTATCTTCAAAATATTGATCATTTGTATTTCTCATCCTCTAAGATATTTCTATAGGTTTCCTCGGGTGAAAACATTGATCGCCATTTCTGCTTTGCATCATCAGAGCTCTTTCCATACCTATCTCTCCTTGAACTCATATCATTTCTTGTTTTATAGTGGAGCTGACGTCCTTCCTTCAAGGAAGAACTGAAGACCCTTCTCGGTGATAGTTCCACAAGTGTAGAAATGAGAATATGAACTTTTGGATCCTGGTGTAGATGGGCTGCAGGGGGGGGGGTGGTGCAGGTGGGCTGGGGGGGCAGGGGGAAGGGGGGACTGGCAGGGGGTGGCAGGGGGGACTAGCAGGGGGCTGGGGGGGGGGGCAGGGGGGGACTGGTAGGGGGAGGGGGGTGGGTTGGCAGGGGGACAAGCAGGGGGGGCTGGCAGGGGGTGGCAGGGGGCAGGGGGCAGGGGGGACAAGCAGGGGAGTGGCAGGGGGAAGGGGGCAGGGGGGCTGGCAGGGGGGTGGAAGGGGGGACTAGCAAGGGGCAGGGGGGGGACTAGCAAGGGGTAGGGGGATGGCAGGGGACAAGCAGGGGGACAAGAATGTGGGTGGCAGGGTGCAGGGGGGACTGGCAGGGGGTGGCAGAGGGGGACTAGCAGGGGGTGTGGCAGGGGGCAGGGGGGACTGGCAGGGGGCAGGGGGACAAGCAGGGGGGCTGGCAGGGGGGTGGTAGGGGGCAGGGGGCAGGGGGACAAGCAGGGGAGTGGCAGGGGGGACTAGCAGGGGTAGGGGGCAGGGGGGCTGGCAGGGGGTGGTCGGGGGGACTAGCAAGGGGCAGGGGGGACTTGCAGGGGGCAGGGGGGCTGGCATGGGGACAAGAAGGTGGGTGGCAGGGGGCAGGGGGGACTGGCAGGGGGTGTCTGCAAGGCAGTGGGGATGAGGGCAGGGGGGGGTCTGCAAGGCATAAGGGAGGGGTGCAAGAGGTGTTCAGGGGGGGGTGTCTAGGGGGTGTCCAGGGGGTGTCCAGGGGGGTGTCCAGGGGGTTTCCCGGGGGGTGTCCAGGGGGTGTCAGGGGGGGTGTCCAGGGGGGTTTCCAGGGGGGTGTCCAGGGGGGTTGGGGGGTATTTTGTTTATGTACGTGCACACCCTATAGCCACAGTTTTAAACCGTGGCTATTGGTTTATTGCCACGGTTTTTAACCGTGGCTATAGACCTAACTCAACAGTTTCCAACCGTGGCTATAGATCCTGTCCATCGTCTAATATAGCCACGGTTGAAACCGTGGCATTAAGTATACAGACACGGTTTGGAACCGTGGCTATAGGTCTAGGACAATAGCCACGCCAAACTTAGCCACGGTTCCTCAAACTGTGGATATTACCTATAGCCACGGTTTGAGGGCCTATAGCCACAGTTTAGAACCGTGGCTATAGCCCGAATTTCGAGTACTGTATTATACCCGCTTTATCAAAAAATCACAGAACCAGAAATAATAATCAATAGCCAAGTTGTAAGGAATAATAACTTTGTAATATCATAACATATACCAACTAGTGTCACATGATAAACCAAATCATTTTAAAAATTTACATACAATATAAGTAGATATTTCATTCCATATATGTGTCATGTTTTATATTGAAATCAAAAATTCATAACCACTAAAATCTCCCAATAGGGTCTCGAACATGGAATATTTATATCATTCATGATTCCTCCCAACTCATCCATATAATATATAAATCTAACCCTAATCCAATACCGGAAACATGAATTCAATTCGGGTAATGATTAGAAAGACCATATATGGTGTTATTACATCTCAGTAGGCCACCACCAAAATCATATAAAACAATATAAAATCTATAATATTTTATAAAGATGTATAAAAAATATTAAAAAAAAATTGATCAGGAAACAATTTTAACATTTTAAATTATTCATTAATTAACTACCTAAATCTACTGGTTCAGTATGTCACAAGAAAAAAATAACTACTTTATCTCATGTAAGAGTCTAAACCATTTAACATAGGGAATCACAATTTATTTTATCATGATATTTCATTATTCATTTAATTGAAATTTCATAACATGACTACATGGAACATGATTCTATTTCAAATATCATGTGGACTAGAACATCATGGATGGAACCCTAATTCATGCCAGTGGTAGGGCATGGAAAAATAAATTTAATTTTTCCTAGTTCAGCATAGAGGTTGACCAGTGTCGTCTCACTTGAATAGCTTTCTCAATCGTTCACTTACTTAATCCAATTTAACTAAACTAATTATTTTTGGTTTTTCTATTTATTCTAGGAATGGAATGTAATTTAATTTAAATAAAAGATAAAACTAACATGAAATGAAAAAATTCAATTAAATGAGAAAGAACATGGCCTTTATAGGTTGGTTTAAAGGATTCTTCATTTAACTTGTTGGAATTTAAATTATGTTTGATAATTCAATTATGAGAAATCATTCATGAATTGCTATTCTTTTATTTATTAGTGTGAATTCTTGAATTCATTGTTCAATCATAACTTCACCTCCTCCTATAATCAAGGTTGATGGAACACCTCGATCGAGAGTGTGACATCTTCTAAGACGTGGCTCCATCATATGCCATTTAAACCACTGAATGGATCAACTCCATAATATTAAGAGATTGTATCCCATAAAATGAAGGAAATTTTTTTAATAAAATAATAGAAATCAGATTGAGATCAGTGTCCTGGTGGACGTTCGCCACACCCGTGCACATCTCTCTTTCTCCTCAAAAACTTAATAAAACATCAGAATTTAAGAACATAATAAATGAAATTTCCACATACCTCCCTTAAGAAATGTCTTGGGTTAACCCCTAATTTTTGAGTTTAAGAGTTCACGATGGATAATATGAGAATAATAACATAAGAAAAGGAGATAAGATGAAGGGGAAAACATGGTGGATGGGTGGAGACAGAAATAAAAATAATGCATTAATTTTATTAGAGATATAAATTACAATTGAAAACTAAATCAAAAATAAATGAAAGAAATTAAATGGGGAAGATTTATGGTCGGCCTCTCTCATTGGAGATCTCCTCGTTTTTGCCTTGATGGAATAAAATGGATAATGAGATTCTTTGAGAGGGTGGATCTCTCCTCCTTTTATCGCGATAATTTTTCCCCCGAATGTTTACAGGTTGTAGCCAAAATAAATGAAATCTTCAAGAGTTATGCCCTATTAAATGTTGTTCATAATGTTCTTTGGAATTTCCACTCATTATCTCAGTGTATTTGGACATGTGTTCCAAGAGTTTAGGTCATTTTACTCTGAGCATTTATTCTATCCAGTCTGACTCGCCAAATCACAAGCCTCCAGATTAGGATGCTTTAATGACCCCTTAAACGGACAATAAATGTGGTATTTCCTTAATGAAATATTTACCAAAACTCTTTTCTTGTCCCCCCCTGAATTTCATAACATTTTGTCCCACAATGAATGAGTTATGGACCCCACACCAAAAATCTGCAGAACTGTGAACAGTTTTCATGCTCCCACTTGTGAGCTTCTTTTGAGCATCCATATCGCCGATTCATCTTTTATTCAAAAAATAGTAAATTAATCCCTGGATGTGTAAAATATGTAAAATAAATAATTTTGAAATTTGGATTAGTGTAGAACATTTTATGGCCAGACAATATAAATAAGTTAAAATAGTTAAAAATTATACATGGGCCATTTTTACTATTAAGCATAAAATATTATTAATATCAAAAAAATGTGACAATTACCCATGAAATAACACTATGGTGAGATTATAAACAATTATTTACTGTATAAAATATATGAAAATGTGTGCTTCACCACTCCCCCACACTTAAAAATTGCACTCCTGGGAAATCATCTTACATCCATATCAAATTCCATATAACAATTAAAAATCAGAAAATATCATTGATCTTTTCCAAAACAGAAGTCCATCATGTATCATATATCAAAAAAAGGCCTCTATAATTTTATTTCAATCATGAAAATTTATTCAACCTCATAAATCAATCCATGCCCCAATCACAACCTACCTCACATTGAATTTTTTATTACTCTTCGCTCATGAGAAATTGAATCAAGAGTTATACTAATACTTGAAAATCGCATGTATCACCATAGAATTGTGAAAATTATCATTTCTCCACATAATGAAACATGAAAATGAATTTAATCATTAGGGATTTAATTAAAGGTTAAAATTATTCTAAGGAATAGGGTTGGTGGGAAAATTATTGAAAAAAATTCTAGTCTAGAAAGAGGAGGTTTGACTTCTATGTACAATTCATGATTAAATCAAGGAATACCACATGTAATTCCTCTCTTAATCCTGCCTGAAAATGTGAAACAAACACCACCCCATTTTATGACATGGTACATGAACCAATAAGTGATTATAATTAATGATATCATCTATGTTCTCCCAATTTTTTTCAATACTCCAGAAAGGCACATCTTTATTTTTTTTCTATTTCATGGAGGATGAGATGAAAATTGAATACAATGAATGAATGACAATTCATGACCTCGATTTTTGAGATGGAGAAGATTCATAAAATAATGTACTATGAGGAATTCAATCTCATCTCTATTCTTTCATTTTTTTGAATGAAAAATTGATGAAATAAATAAAGCACAATAAAATGATGACACATTCCCAATTCTCTTATTGTCCATTGCCAAGAGTATTGAAAAACACCTCGCATCACAAATAAATGATAAACATCCTAATTAATTCACACTAAAGGCCCTTCCCCCACACTAAAACTTGACATAACCACTCAAAAATAATAAATGTGCAAGTAGATAAGGAAAAACAGGCTTGTAATGTGGCTTAAACCAATAAGGCAATTCATTGCATCTAAGGGCTTACAAAGGATAATTGTAAAGGTGGGTCTCAAGATATAATTTAGATTTATAAAGAGATACCTCAATAATTTCAAATACATTCCATGAAATCCAAATATTCGAAAGAGAATTAATCACAAATTCTAGTTCTCACACAAAATTCAAGTTCCAATCCAGAAAGTTTGGGTATTAGGAAGAATATGTAAAAGTAGTTTAGAATACCTCATAGGATCGGAAAAATATTTTCATTCAGTGTATCATGGGCATGGATTTAAAAAATTATTCAAACTCATTAAAATTCTTGAAAATCCATATCAAGGGAAAATAATTCATATCAACAATAAATTAAAATTAATTATTTCAAAAATCATTTCAACTCTTTCAAAATCAATTGATGTGTGAAATGTGATAAGAATATTCATTAAAGATCAAAATATGTTTTTCACCAAAAAATGAATGGATTTTAAATGAATATAATAAAAAGTGATCTCCCTTTTGAAATAAATATTTGGTCCTTTTCCTCTAATTATAAGGGCTACCTTTTGCCTTCATGATCCTAAAAAAGAAAATTTTCCCCAATTAATCACAAGGATCATTTCATTTAAGCTCAAAATGAAAAGAGGTAGGGGGACACATGCTAGACTATTTCCTAATAATGAATTTTGAATTTATATTACTAGAAATCATGTAAAGATAAATGTTGGTATGATCCCCCATGTGGGCCCTGAAATCTTTTACTACCTCTAGAGGGCAGTACCAGCTTTATTCCATAATCTGTCAGTGGATGAAGCTTCTTTGATTTGAACCATCGCATGTGGATCTTCCCAGCATGATGTCTTTTGTTCTTTTCTGGGGAGGACTCCATAGACAGATTATACCAGATCCATCCCCTTCACAATTTGGTACAACTTTCCTGGAGAGGGTAGGATGGAGTACAGAGCCTCATCATCATTTGTTTCTACTTGTGCAACATTCTTCTTCTCTTCTTGTACTCCCTCTAATGAATATTCAATGCCTTTAGGGAGCATCAAGTGTTCATCTATAGGTTAATATTCTTTTTCATCTTCTTTTATGGCAATGTAGGGATTGATCAAATCTGATAATTGAATATTATAAGGAGTGATGCTCAAATCGGATTGAATGAAATAAGAAAAGTTAGAGTTCATAGAAGGATCATTTCCTTGAGTTGGTTCTGGTTCAATAAATTCTTCAGTTGAAAGTTCCTCTTGGAGTTGATTATCACTGGATGGAGGTAGGTAGTCGGTCTCCTCCATATTGACTTCAAATTCCACCAATTGGTTGGGGTCTTATTTCCGTGGTGTTGGCTCTTATTCTATGCAAGGCTTGGAGAGATCAAGCAAATCCTCACATTCATTCCAGAATTTATCCAATTCTTTTTGATCTCTAACATTTTCCTCTGTTGGAAAGTCATCCTCCACATCATCTATCTCGGGTAGAATTGGTCGATTTTGGATGAATGTGTCTTCAGTTACCCCGACATTTACCTCCTCTGGTTCTTCAATGATGAGTGGTGAAATTTATTCAACCACTATCTCAGGTTCATACACCAGCTCAAGGTCGGGTTACTCCATCCTTGCTTGATCATAGTCCAATTCCCATTCCTTTTTCCTCCCCAAATCCTCAAAATTATTACTAATCCTTTCAACCCTATCATTTAGGCCATGATAATCAATTTCTGGTTCTTGATATTTCACCTATGAGTAATTTTCCCATGCATAATAATTGTAATTTGAATTCATCATGGAAAAATAAATTATTTTTTATTTTTTAAAATATAATGAAAACTATCTAAAATTTTAAAATAGAATAAGTAATGTGAACGACTGAGTAGCTCCCCAGAAATGATGCCAGTTTCGGCGCACGCCAGTCGTAGGGCATGGGAAAAGCATTTTAATTTTTCCTAATGTTGCATAGAGGCTGACCAGGGTCGTGGCACATGAGGAGATTTCTCAATCGTTCACTTACATAATCTAATTTAACTAAACTAATTATTTTTGGTTGTTTTTATTTAATCTAGGAAAGGAATACAATTTAATTTAGATAAATGACAAAACTAACATGAAATGAAAAAATGCAATTAATTGAGAAAGAACATGGTCTTTATTGGTTGGTTTGTGGGTTCCATCATTATCCTTGTTGGTATTTAAATTATGTTTGATAATTCAATTATGAGATCTCATTCATGAATTCCTATTATTTTATTTATTGGTGTCAAATCATGAAATAATTTTTCAATCATAACTTCACCTACTACTATAATCAACATTGATGGCACACCTCGATTGAGAGTGTGACATCTTCCAAGACCTAACTCCATCGTATGCCATTTCAACCACTGAATGGCTCAACTCCATCTTATGAAGATCTTGTATCCATTATAAGGGAGTTAAAATATTTAATAAAAAATAGAATTGAGTTTGAGATCAGTGTCATGGTGGACGATCACCACACCCATGCACATCACTCTTTCTCATCACAAACTTAATATAACATCAGAATTAGGCACAAAATAAATTCAATTTCCACATACCTCTTTCAGGCCAAGTATTAGTTTAACCACTCATTTTTTAGGTTAAGATTTCATGGTGGATTATATGAGAAGAATAACATAAAAAAAGAAAGAGAAAATATGAAGAAGAAAATACGGTGGATGTGTGGACACATAAATAAAAATAATTCATGAATTTTGTTTGAAATATAAATTACAATTGAAAACTAAAACAAAAATAATGAAAAGAATTGAAATGGGGAATATTTGTGGCTGGCCTCCCTCGGTGGAGATCTCCTTCTTGGTGCCTTGAAAGAATGGAATGGAGAATGGGATTCTTTGAGAGGATAGAGCCCTCCTCCTTTTGTAGCCAGAATTTATCCCCTGAATGTTGACGCATTTTATACCCATTAAATGGAATCTTCACGCATTAATCCTTTCTTAAATGTTGTTCATAATGTTATTGGGCGTTTCCCCTCAAAAGATCAGCAGATTTGGACTTGTAGTCCGAGATTTATGGTCGTTTTACTCTGAGCATTTATTCTGTCCAGTCAGATTCACCAAATTGCAAACCTCCGGATTAAGATTCTTTAATGACCCCTTAAACGGCCCATAAACACGGTATCGCCTTAATTAAAGATTCTACAAAACTCATTTCGTGCCCCCACCGAATTTCAAAACATTTGGGCCCACCGTGAATGTGTTGTGGACCACACACCAAAAATCGGAAAAACTGTGAACATTTTTCATTCTTCCACATGAGAGCTTCTTTTGAGCTTTCGTATCGCCGATCCAGCTTTTAGTCCAAAATTAGAAAATGAATCCCTAGATGTCTATAATCTGGAAAAGAAATAATTTTCAAATTTTTATTAGTGTAGATAATGTTAAAAAAAATAGAAATAAGTTAAAACAATTAAAAAATCGAAATGGGCCATTTTTAGTATTAAGCTCAAAATATTACTAATATCATAAAAATGTGACAATTACCCATACAATAACAATATGGTGAAATTATAACCAAATATTTTATAGTATAAAATATATGAAAATTTGAGCTTCATCAATCCCCTTGTGCATTTGGAGTACCATTCCTCTCCGCAGACCTCATTGGTATTCAGGTCATCAATCCATGTACCATACATTAAAATTCACAGGCATGAATTGGGTCCCATAACATTATTCTGGCACCCACTTGGTATTCAATGAATCCTTCCATGTCACATTCCCCATCAATTAATAAATCACATATATGAACTATATTATATTCATCAAGGTTAATCATCCTAATCCTTCTTATAATAATTTCTCATTAAAGGTCACTATTTCAATTTATATCAAAAATAGTGGTTCTCTAATTAAATCATGGTGAATAGTATGAAAAATTCTCCATTAAACCATATAACAACATTTAATAATATAATACATTAATTAATCAGGATTAATAATAAAATCACTTGATTCACAGTATTGGCCAATTCACATTCATATTAATCAATAAAATTTATAAAATTGTTGATCATCTCATTCCATAATCCCAATATTCCACTAATATAATAATTTGATTGATCAATCAATTAAATAAATTCATAAAATAAACTACACAACATGGAAATTATAATTTCATAAATTCATTCATTTAATTATAATCAATACTATATTAATTGAAAATTATACCAACCACTTCGTGGTTATTGGTAACCAATCACCAAAAAAACACCCAAATTGTTGTTGAATGTCAATGATTCGAATGGTTTTAGGCAACTATGACCAAAACCTAATATTATAATAAATTTAAAAAAAACCATAAAAATTATTTTCTAAATGAATTTCTAAACATGGAAAAATCATTCAACTTAATTAGGAATGATAAATGAGATAGTGGAATCTAAATGCGGAATAAAACACTTATTTTGGTGGATATCGTTCTTTAATCAGATCCTTAATGCATCATAAAATATGTTTTTTTATATTTAGAATCATCTTAAGATCCTCTAAAAAATTAATGGTAGTCAGAATAGATATATCTATGACTGTTTGGAGTTATAATTGGGGAATTCATGAAATATAAATAAATTCTAAGAGGAATTAAATCATGCCCACATATTTTCTGAGGTAGGGGAACACAATTTAACAAACCATTAACTTTAACTATGTGCCTCCTCTCGGGGGTTCCCTATTTATCCTATATGGAATACAGTTGGACTAAACATTCACCTACCTAGAATACCCATAATATATTGGGGAACTATTTGGGAAGGTGGTCGAATGGTTTGGACAAACCATGAACCATTAGTGAGCCACATACTATCTCCCCAAAACATGGTGCAAAATTCATAGGGAAAGCCCCAAAGGTTTCCGTATTTTCATTAAACCCATATAAAACACCTTGGGATTCTAGACCTCTCTAATTTCACACAAAATAACTCCATTAAAAAATATCCACATTATAACTAAAATAAGTAAAAATTATACTTTAGAATTACCACATGACATCTACAGAATAGTTTATGATCTTACATTACACATCATTCCAATTCATATTTCTATCTTAAAAAGTTTCAATGAATGTTATTAATAAAAATCAACTTTATATCACCCATGAAACAAAAAAAATTTCAAATACAATTTTACCGATGTTTTACTTTTCACAGAATGATTTTAAAAAATCATATATTCTTTTTCTTGTGATCGAACTTTTATATTTTTTCCAAAAACATGAAAGAAATTTTTTCTCAAATGTCTATGAAGTAAAAATTATTTTCCACAACAAAAAACCCACAATGATTTAATTTCATACTTAAAATATGATCTGTCTCTTTTCATTGAATTTTTTTTTCTTTATTATGTGTAGTTTTTTATATTTTTATGATGTGATAATAGGATGGAAAGGGTATTTTTGTCATTACATGATTCAAATGACCTTTCAAAATCATTTTCGATCTATGATGACTTCCTTTAATATCACCAAATCATTACATGATATAAGACCCAATTATACCATCCTTATTATTTTTCTCATTGATTTATGTCTATAATGACAATATATTTATGAAATTCACTTCAATTTAATAGTAATTTGTTATATTGAAATGTTTATCATACTCATTTCCATAATAAGTATTATCATATGATGAATTATATATGTTATATTAGAAAAAAATATACAAAATATGTGAAATCTAGAACCTATGTTTCCCTATATTCTATTGAGTAATGATTAATGTTCAATGGGTAAATGTGAGGATATCTCAAACCCTAAGAAATAGGGTATACATAATGTTAACTGAACTGAAAAAAAGATGGTGAAAAATATGTTATGCTAATTTAACATTATAGGGTATTATAGAATGTAATATTGAGCCCTTAAAAGGTACAAATAGGGGATATCAAAATTTTTTAGGGCTTGCATGGGATATTATACACTGTTTTCCATGTTTGGAATGTCTTGGTGGTAATTCTTAACATCAAATATTCTATAATTATGTGTATGTGAAAAATCTATATGTTATTACATTGACATTATATAACGGGTTGTGTTCATTGATTAAATTATTTATAATGTCTTGTCATATAAAAATATTTATTACATGACTCATGTTTATGACATATGACATGAGTGGTATGATTTTAAAATTTTGATCTCATTTTCTCTTATACTTATTATCTTGTAACGTTGATATATCCCATGACTACCCCTATAAGTCTACTTATCTCACCCTCTCTTATGTTAATTTTCCCCAGGGAATGAAGAAAGATTTTTTTATATTATTTCTATAAGGATTACTAAATGGGGGATTATTATTGGTGAATTTGAAGTTCATTATTGAAATAAAATGACTCTATTTCAACACGGATACGTCACTAAACCTTCGTGGTCCCCAGACATA
This sequence comes from Viscum album, assembly GCA_963277665.1. Classification (NCBI taxonomy): domain Eukaryota; kingdom Viridiplantae; phylum Streptophyta; class Magnoliopsida; order Santalales; family Viscaceae; genus Viscum; species Viscum album. The sequence goes on along the minus strand of OY728121.1, from coordinate 1,762,430,248 downwards.
TTTTTATGATGAAATCAATTATAATGAATTAATATGTCTTATCTATGTATGAAATTATTATGTTTAACAAGATAGTATTATTGGATCATGTTAGATATCCATTATAAGTAAGATGTGAAAACATTATTGATAACACTATGAATATGTCTATGGATATGTAAACATTTAAAAAAAATATCCCAAAATTTTGTTGACAGATAGAGATGTTGTTCTCCAAGAAATTAAATCCTATTATAAATACTAAAATTGAATATGGATATATAATAGTTGTACATAGTTTCAAGAACTCACAAATCGATCATTTTATGTTGAATTTTTTATTACATAGTGCATACAAATTGGCCTTGATATGAACACAATTATGTTTAGTTTATAAGAGGAAAAAATTTCTACCATCATAGTTGATTTAAAAAAACACAATTTATGACATTAGATATACCTAGGGACTCATAGATTCAAAATAATGATCCATGATTATGTTTTTTCATGAAGAAAATTTTAGGATTGACCATAATGATCAACGATGGATGTCTATCAGGATTAACCTTTTTATACGGCTAAGGGATTAAATTTATAATTGTGTATTTGATGTGATATACTACTTTCAGAAATATTATTGAATAGTATTGGATCTTATTGAATTCCATTATATCATTAAATTTTTACTTTATTGTTATCTTCTATTAATAATGATTAGATATTTAATTGGTTGTATAAATCCTTATTGGTACAATGATAACATCTCATGATTATGATTATTAACCTATTGATATTTTGGGAATGTGCTTCATGTAAATATTTTAATTATTTTAAGAGGTGTAGTTTATGTTATCTAAAGAATTAATTGTATTTCCCATTACAAAGTCCACTTCAATTTCCAAAGAAGCGATGTCATGTTTGGTTTTCCAAACCATCCCATGATTTTCTATTAATGTGCTGAAAAATATCCAAATCTGATGGACATCAAATCTATTTTGTGGGACATTACTCCTTCTAGAAATGACTATTTATCATAATTTTTTTGGATAGACTCACCATCAATGTTATATATTCTATGCGATATTTTTTTATGCCATTCATAAGTATATTACTATCTTTAATGGAATTACCGGATTGATTTTTCAACAGAATACATTCCTAATTGTAAACTATTTTCAAATTCTTCATATTGAATAGCCCCAATTGAGTTTTTGGAATCAGAGAAAAAACCCAATTTGAATCTTAAAAAGTGTCTATTCATCCATGAGTTTCACCAAGTGGATAAACTATTATTTTTTTTGTGGAATTATGGATTAATGAGACTCTATATTTATTTAAAGTATCTAAAAAGGATCACTTTCAATAAATAGTTTCCTCTATCATTTATTGATGAATTATTTGATCAATTTTATGGATAGAAATATTTTACAACAATGGATATTCATTATGGATATCATTAATTCATAGTTAAGATGAATTATATACCATATATAACATTTTGTACATGGTATTGACACTATGAATATATATTTATTCAATCTTTTTGAAAATTCCATAACTATATTCAATGAATTTTGAATGGAAATTTTAAATATTACCATGATCATTTTTTGATAGTATTTTTAGGTGATATTACATTAAATTCCAATACAATGGAAGAGAATATAATTCACATAATATTTTACAAAACCACCTATGGAAGGATAAATTGTATGTGAAATTCATAAAGTTAGAATTTTTGGAATAAAAGTTTTTTTCTAGGTCATATTACCTTAAGAGAGGGTATATTGATCAATCTATCAATGAAGGATGCTATTAATCATTTGGGTAGAACTTCCACTATGACTATGATATGATAAATTAATGGTTTATTACTCCATTTTCTATGGTTTTTGGATAATTTATAATGTTTTTACAATCCATTAACATTGTTTACCCTGATGGGAGCCAATATCCATTTTAGAAATGACTATAATTAATTTATTACTGAGATAAACTTAGATTTTGTTCGTGGCCTTCTTTGTATAATAGAATACATCAGAATTTGGTTTGGAATATGTTGTAATTCACTGAAGAAGGGGACAATATGTGTTTACATGAAGAATTACATTTTCATGGCTTATTCCCTATACAATTAAATTTTCATGAGAAAAACTACCCAACTCGTGATTTGGTGTCTGCTATAGTAATTTTCTCATTAATTTTATTTTGTATTTATATTTATGGAAAAATATTTTATATATATGATGATAAAAAAAGAATAAATTATATAATAACCTGTAAATAGTTGAATATGTTCTATAGAGAAATGTTGGAACTCTTTAATGATTATTAATGATCAAAACATTACCACCCTTAAAAACCAAAAAATGTGATTGATTATTTGAGTTGAAAGGATATTCCTGGATTATATATAATTATGATAGAAAAAGATATAAGATTTATTGATTTTCACATGATGGGAATAAGAATTAAAATGGACAGTGCATAACCAAATCATTCTCAAATAATCTTTTAACCATCTATCCAATGAAAAATAATGAATGTACTAGGAATATATATACATGTAGAATATTTTTAGAGATGTTAATGATTATAACCAAGATTATGATGAAATGACGAGATTCAAGAATTATATATGTTTTTTTACCATTCCGAATTTGGAAAACCTGTTTTTATAGGAAGCTCATATCCATATATATATAAATTAATTGTTCCCAATTAATGAAGAATTATTTATTGAGATCTGATAGAATATCAAAATGACAATTTCATGGATATAGATATTGTGGAGTTTTTATTTAAGTTATCGGTATGATTTAATGTTATGGTTAACAAACAAAATTATATGGATTTTTAAATTCATTAACCATAGCGTAATGAAAATGAAAAAAACATTAAATTGGTCATTAGACAACAAAAAACACAAAAAATAAAATATTTACAATTAGATGGTAGTCTATAAACATAAAAAATTATCACCATTCATTGATATTAGAGAATATTTTTCTCAATACCAACTTACAATGATATAAATTATATAATTTTTATGGTTTCATGGATTAAAAATTTATTTTACAACTGATTGTGATATGAGGATTATCTCAATGTTAAAAATAGTATTTAATTGGATTTGGATATGTTGTTATATTTAAAAAAATATTACCATCCCCATATAGAAAGTTAATAAGAGAGAATAAATAAACAATATAGGATATTCAATGATCTTTTTCTATGGATTTAAAATATGGTCGGAAAAATACCTTTCAATAATTGAGTTCTTTTAGTAAAATAACATTTACTCGAGCATTTGTATTAATATTTATGAATATCTATATGGAATGAAGTGTGGATCTCTAATATGACTTGATAATGTTAGGGAAACAAAGCTAATGGAACATAAGCTAGCTCTGGGTTTGGAAGATAATGTTGTATCCATTAAGAAACAAAAATAATATGAACAATGTCGATAGAAAAGTTGTGGTGATATTCTTATACATAATCATTAATATGATTTCACATTGATAGTGTTTCTATAATATTATGTTTGTAACATGTTTATGGGAATAAAAATGATAGGAAATTTAATCACTTTTTATATTATTCCATTAATGATTCTTGATCAGGTATATATGGTAGATTTTTGTATAGCACATCCACTAAACCTCACATAAGTCTCTGATATGTTCCATGTATCCCTCCTGATGAAGTACATACAAGATAATTCATAAGTAAAAAAATTGGAATACATACTACTAGATATGAATATTATTTATAATTAAACGCCTTTATAGATTCTTTATTGATGAGAGAATGCTCTACCAGACAAAAGAACTCACATCATCCATGTTTTATGGATAAATTGTCATAATAAGGAAGCTATGTGGGAACTATAGGATATTACATGGTAGATGTATCCTCAATTATTAGTAAAAGAGAGATGTAATAGTGAGGGTAAATTTTATTTTGAAAGTATATAATGTAATGGAGGTTTATTTTTTGAATTATAATTTTTTAAATGAATATAGATTCTTCGATATCTTGTGTTCACAAAACTCCATGTTTTAGAAAACATCAATATAAAATTAAAATTATAATTTATTCATGGATATTATTACCTAATTATTATACATGGTTTTAAAAATTTAAATAATTTTTTTTGAAAATTATGTATAATTGTTTAAAAAAAATTAATATATATTGATAACAAGTATTAATGTTTTTTATCATTACATGCTTCAAAAATTATTTTTATATAAAAAATTTATTACCTTCAATTAACAAATAATAATTTTAGTTTTTGAACATCAAGAAATTTCGTATATCATTATGAATATATATTTTGTAAATAATTATACTGAAACCATCATTTTTCATGTATAATTTTATAATCTTGTTATTGATAATATTATGGATTTAAGGGAAATATAAAAATATATATATTATATTTTTTTAAACTGGGAAATTAAATAAAAATAATTATATTCTCTGGAAAATGAATGAAAATGTGAAATTTTAAATTTTGTAATTTATTTATACATTCTATTCAATTTTATATCATATTGTTTTGAAATAATTAATGTAGGTTATAAAAAAATGGGAAAATCTGGACAACTGTCAACCTCAATTGTTATGAGGACAAATAACCTAATTGAGTGGACCAGTCATCCAAGAATTCCATGAGATATATCCTACCAAGTGGAATGCTTGGATCATGGGAGGAACCATGAGCATGGGTTGTATTAAGCCCGCATAGGACAGGTATACTGTGAACCATTTTTAGTATGTGTTTGGGTGTTATAGAGCCCACCATCATTCATTCTTTTAAGCTGAGTTACCCACAGAGTTTATTATTTATGAGGTAACCTACTTTTCATTAGGATTATGTGATACAATAGTCAATTTTACTATTCCCTGATAAATAAAATAATTTTGTCCATATCCATATCATCGTACTCCCTGATAGGATATTTCTGGACCTGAAATTCTCAACCACATTCCACCGTTATCCATTAAAACCATCATTGTGAGCACATGGCGTGATGTTTAAGAGCTCTTTGCTCGAACCATTTACCAATGATAATGCACCAAATCACCATGGATCTCCTTTGGGACACCATCCTACTTCATTAATGACTTATTAGAGGCTTCACCTGACCACTATAGAGGCTAGATTAGAAGATGATTTTCCACTGCCTTGCCACTGATCCATGTGACCCTCCACCAATCAGACTATAGTTCCTTGTATGTCATGTCAATCAAAGCATGATCCACAGAATATCTAAGGGGAGGCTTATTTACATGGTGGATTTATTTGACATAGAAAATATCATTAACATATTATATCATCCATATATTAATTATAAAAATATTGGAAAATATTCAAACCTTTATCCAATTTTTAAAATAACAAAAGGTTATCTGTAATCATTGAAGGAGGATTCAATTATCCACCTTTCTGAATAAATAGGGGCCCAGCCATTATCAAATTATGGTGTTTTTCCACATTGAGGCCTAGTATATTCTTCTTCATTTTTATGAATTCATTTCAATTATTTTTTATTCCCCTTCTTTGTTATTTTTATTTTGTTTTCTTTTAATATTTTAAAATAGTACATTCTTTTTTTATTTAAGATTCATCACCCATCTCCCCCTTATCCTTTTTCTTCTTCGTTATTTTATTCTATGTTATTATTATTTTATTAATCTCCAATGTTTTGATATTTTATTATTCTTGTTCTTGTTCTTCTAATTCTTCTTCATTTTTTATTTATTTTCTCCATTCAGTTTATGTTATTTAATTTTCATTATCCCTCTTCAGGTTATGTTTTTTACAATTATTTCATGTGTAAGTTCTATTTTATTTTTATTTTCTTATTCATCATCTGAATATCTTAATAATTAAATTTTCATCATTTACATCTCCATATTTTTATCCACTTGGATATATAACCTTTAATATGGATGGGTAGACCTAAGGATTGGACTAATGGTGGATAGGTTTTGATAAATTTATTTTAAATTTTTTCTATTTTTATTATCGAAGATGATAGTAAAATAAATGTGTGTGGTGAATTTCAACAATAAAATGCATCCCCCGCCAATCCATATTTTTTATTTTAATCATTTACCTCGATCCCATTGATCAAATTCTCTTCACATGATGGAGTTGAATAGAACAATAGATGAAAATAAACATGATAGAGTTGTGTCTTAGAATATATCAATCTCTTGACTAAGGTGTTCTGTCTACCATTATTAAAGGAGATCATGGAATTTTGATTTCTTGGAAAATGAAGATTTCATAATTTCTAAATAATATAATACTAATTCATGTGTGTGATTTCATAACTGAACTATCAAAAAATCGAAAACATATAACGATGAATTGTAATCGAACTATTTACAAAACCAAGGACTATATTCATTCATTTCAACCACATTCTATCTGATTTTAAATGAAATATAAAATTGAATATAATTTTATTATATTAAATAATAATAAAATCCAAAAAAAAGGATTCTTATTGTAAAATTTGAAAAAATATTTGGTGAATTTGACATATTTCTAGAAATTTTGGAATATATTCATAGGAGCCAATTGTGGCCAGTGGCTAGGATTCACTATTAAATAACACAGAATTTTTATTTTAGTAATCCCCACAATTGGTGTGTGTAACAATATGAACTATTTTGAGGGATCTGTTCTGGTTTATAATTTTTAATTTTTCACTCTATTCATTGACTTCAATTATTTTCTAACATGACAAAAAATTGATGTTGTCAAATAATTATATATTAAATTTAGTAAACAATTACCCATTGGTGTAAGATGAAATAAAAGTTATAAAAAATATTGATAATTCCATCACACAGAGGATAAATGAATTCACTAACATGTCTGAGGTTATTTTGAATTATAATGACATAGAACATTAATTTCTGTTGATGGTAGTTATGTTTGATGAGGTAAAATGTGAATATGAAATACTAATTTCGATATAGGATGTTCCACTAGGGCTACATAATTTTTTATAATATATTTTGTAACTCCCCGACCCCAGTTACCCAGAGTCGGTGCATTATTACGTAACATTGGCATGATCACAAAAGATACGGTCTCGAAGGACTGATTAGTTTAGTAGCCTTGAAACACTAGATACATTCATAAGTTTTACATTACATTATGAAGTAATACAAAACTACAACAACATCTTGTATTTATATCCCCTCATATTATCCCTTCAGGTCATTTATAAAATATTTTTTCACATCCTGGAAAAATTAATAAATTGAAAGGGGTGAGCTCAGATTCTCACTAAGGATAGAAATATAGCGGAAGATTTCATAAATAAACATAAACATTTAAGGAAATGTATAACTAAACAAAATCCTTTTAAACATGAATTTCAGCATAATAAGGAGAAAGTAAAATTAAATAATGTTATTTACTTATTATCATGGATATTCTACTGGTCGAATAATCACATGAAATATCAATAAACACATTCATATTGATGGAATGCATAATTCCAGACTATCAAAACCACGTAGCCAAGGCCTCGTGCCAAGACTACAAATAAGATTTTGTCAAGGCCTCTTGCCAAGATTGCAGTTTGTCTCATGAGGCCTACCGATGCATCGAGGAGCTATAGCAGGCTCCACCCATCACTTATTAAGTCCAATGAATTCCTCATATGAATAGGTTTAAACATATCATAAAACATAACATAATCGTATCACATAAAACATGCATAAAGGAAACATAAAATTTCCACATTTCAATCAAAATATTCATATACCACACATTGATATAATAAAAACACTATCAAAACCATTTTCAATACCAAAATAAATGAAAATTGAAACATTAAATTTCTTTTTCAGTTAAAAAAAGTTATGGCTTGTAGAGGAAGGCAAAACTCAAATAATGGTCACAACGATGGAGAAGTCATTGTCACCGTGTATATAAGACAAAACATTCCTTTTGTTGTTTAGAAAAATTGATTCGTATAAAATGATTCCTTTTGGATAAAAGTAAAAGTAAAAGGTGTTTATACACCGTATAAAGGAATGTTGTGTATAAAACAAAATATGCCTTAATAAAAGGAGACTGAGACGAAGTCCCATACAAAGATCAATTTTTAAATAAAATAGATCTATTATGTGTATTCACTCTAAGTACACATTAATAAAGTTCAAATAAAATATAGGACATAATAATATCATGACATAATTTGAAAGTAGGAGATTAACCCAAAGAACAAAAATTGGGTTAAGAAGTTCCCTTACCTCATGTCCGACTTCACTTGACCGTTATTTAGTCTCCTGAATATTAAACTAGAGCTAATCACTACTATCTTAAGAACCTTTTTCAAGTTCATTATCTATTTTATATCACTTATTACAATGTTATTAAAATTATGTAGTGATTTAAGTTAATAAGAATCATTTTGTCGATCTTTGGTACTTGAGTCAACATTAAATTTCTTATAATTACAAGTTGTTTATGTGGTAGAATATCCTTTATCTAAAAAATTATATTCATTATGTAGATATCATATGTATCATATATATACAGTATATACATTCATTCATAATATTATGTAACATTTATAGGTATGAAATGAAATGCACCGTTCATGGAGACGGTAAGCCGTACGTACCCAAGAACACTACTTTCATTTCTATTTTGTATTTAATGGAATGAAATAATAATGATATAAAGTTATATTATAATTCCACTCTAATATCATATATAATATCATTTAATCCATCCTTTATACATCCCACATATGGCATTGACGATTCAAATCACTATGAGGGGGCGGTAGTCCGCACTTCCTAAATTGAAATTATCGCGTTTAACCATAATGGAAATCATAATGGTATTCCATAAATGAGAAATAAATGAGCATAAGTAAAACATAAAAATAATATATATATCATATATGAAAATAGTTTCACCATAATGGCCACCATGAGAGGTGTTAAAAGAAGATTAAATAATCATCGTTTGGTGAGGCAGTAATTCGCCACCCACAGAAACAGTGTGTTCTTTAACCATTAGACGAATGTATGTGTAAGTGTAAAGAAACTCCATTCATGACAACATCCTAGTATATTTTAGATACTGGTGTTGTTACAAAATATAGGAATAAAAAGAGTTTAAGGGGTTGGAGAAGAAAAATAAAACAAAAGAACATAACAGAAGACATTAACTTAAAATCGAGTAACTATTTTGATTTGAGCCAAAGGCTTCCTTGGGAAGACTTCTTCCCAAAGTGAGGCTTCTAAGAGTAATATAGGGAATCTTAGAGATTATTTATATAGAGGTTGTCTGATCCAAATGGCATTGATGGTGTGAATAAGGTGGTAGAGTTGGGGGCCATTTATAAGGGGAGAGGAGGGGCACTCTTGGAAAGTCATGAAATGTAACATTATTATGAAATTATTTTCTGATTTTAAATGTCCCACAATGATATATTTCTAGGATAAGGTAATATGGGTTCTAAATATACTCATCCAATAGGTTTTTGACAAGTTTATGTCTTATATTTTACATTATATTTTTATTTTATTTAAACAGTTAATTAATGAGGTAGTTGTTGCATCATCATACAGTCATACAATTTTTAATTTATATAATGTCCAAAAATTTTATAAAAATTATCATGATGTAGGAAATATTTTTATATTTCTAATGAATATTTATTGTCTAAAAGTTAACTTATATAACCCCATGTAAAAATTCTTTTAGTAAAATAACACATGTTTGTGAAAATTTTATTTTTACTTTAAATGAAAAGTTATTATTGTAATTTTCTTACCCAAGTGGCTCCATGGGTTCCCCATGTTGACCCATGGATTTTCTTGGTCGGATATAACTCATCCAATAAGGTTAGGACAAGTTTCATGATATTTTCAAATTTTTATAATATCATTTTTACCTTAAATTTCACTAATTACCTTTAATCTTGATTAATAGAACATAAAAGTGACTATTCACAAAAATTATTTTAATCTCATCGATCCACATTTTACTTCCTAATGAAAACGATGTATGTCGGAATTTGGAAATTCAAATAACAGAGGTGGTAAAATTTCATTTAAACAAAAAATCAGTTTTTTTTACTACCACTTAGTGGTTTCACAATTCGTCAAAAAACGATGTTTTTCATAACAACACAAAAAATTAACCCTAAGCGATATTTGATATTACTAACTCAAAAATAATTTATATTTTAAAATTTTTAATACATATAAGTTGAATTAATTAATTTAATAATTAATTCCCGCTATCACAACAAATAGCGTGTTTTCAAGAAATAATATCAATCAAAAGATTGAAAATTGTTTATGTCCAATTTCAAAAAGAAATTAATTCTAATGACCACCATTGGATAAAATTGTAAAAATATATTCTAATTATAATTTATAACCACTCAATTGTATAATTTATCACTATAAATAATTTTGATTAAAAAAGTTGTTTTTAATTATTTTTCACTATTCATCAAAAATTGGAAGTTCTCAGAAAAATACCAAAAAATCAACATAGGCTAATTTCGATATTCCAAATCCAAAACTGAAGTCCATTTTGAAATATAAAATTTATATAATTTCAAAAGGTGGGTATTACTATTCATAACTGCTACTTTTATTTGTCATGGTGTGTTAGAACTCGAGGTTGCGTACAACACACGCGGATATATTATTCAAAGATGAGCGTACCATGGAAGCTTGGGTTGTTACATTCTACCCGCCTTCAATAAATTGCGTCCTCGCAATTTAAATTATTTCTCTAAAAATAAAAGGTTGAAAATAGAATATACCATTGTGGAAAATCCCCATCAGAAATAGGTTTAATAAAAATATAACTTTAAAAGAAAGAATGATAAGTACAAAGGTCACCCGAGATAACCCATACTAGGATTCTATGAAAATATTGATATAGAGGAAAAACAAACCATCAAGGTCTGATGGAGAGTTGTATAAAAAAAGATTTGGAGAAAGTTAACTGCAACAAAATCAAAAACTTCTGATTGGTTAAACGTTCATTGATTCCCCAATTGGATAAGTTAACTGACAAAATTTTTGTTTTAAGTTACCTTTCATAAATTTGAGGAATTTATTTAGGATATTTACTAAGAACTTAAGTAAATATACTTACTTGTCATGTAGACTTTCATTCATTAATAATGTTTTTCCACAAACCCAGCTTTCACTCCAAATGGTAATAGAACTCAAAATTATTCTATTTAACATAATTTTATAAGGTTCCAAATATTAAAACATACTATTTAGGTTAGGAAAACTTTTTTGTAATAACCAGAGACTTCTTGTAGGCTATTGGTAGGTAATAAAGGCATGTCACACTATAGATGTGGGTTCGATTCCTAGATCTTTGTCCGACGCAACGGGTTATCTCCCAACCTGTAGGTTGTCCTTTTCCTAAAACTATAGTATTATAATATTCCAATACTAATATTAATAAATTTTTTAACCTGAAACAATACTATCCAAAGTTCATCTTAATCAATTCCAACCTTTATATTTATCCAAAATACCTCCGTACAGACTTTCTCTAAAAGGTCTCTAAATTCCAAAATCAATTGTATCATCAGATTCCTCAAACAAAGTAAAGTTTCTCTTATTGTCACATATAAAAATATGATTTCCTTAATCATATTAAAACCTTAATGAAAAAAATTACTGCAGTACAATCCTTATATATATCATATTATTATTATAACTAGAATATAATCCTTGAGTCCAAAATCACCAATACATTAATTATTCCACTTCAAATATAGTAACAACATAAGATTGCCCTTGACCCCTTGGCCTTTTCTGAGGTAAGTTCCCCTGACAATTAGAACAGTCATTTGCATAATTCCCCATTTCCATACAATTGTAGCATTCAACATTGATATCCTCTTTCTTTCCCTTGCAATCACAAGCCTGGTGACCTTTTTCTCCACATTTATAACAAACTCCCATTCCATTTAGGCAAATATCGGGGTGATTATTCCCACAATTATCACATAATGGAAAATCCTTATTTCCCTATTTCACTTTATTTGTCTCTTATTCCACCGTTCTCTTCCTCTCTTGCTTTACTTTGTTGTAATATGACTTAGAGAATTCCTTTTCTATCTTGATAGCATACGAGAATATATCTTCGTATGTTTAGAAATATTGTGATACTAAAGATCGACGGAGAAATGGTTTTAACCCATCAAGGAAATTATCAATCTTAATTCTTGGGTTACGTATATAATCTTCAACATGTCTTGCTAACCTTGTATAGTTGTCCTCATACTTTGTGACATTCTTATCCTCCTTCTGCCTTAGACTCAGAAATTACTTTTCCATATATGCTCGATGTCCATGTGGAATGTATTTTTCTAAGTAAATTTCCTTACACTCCCTCAATTACATACTTGATACTTCTTAATCGTCCTTTTTGTTTTGAATCAGTGTCCACGATTGATCGGCATCTCCAGTGAGGCTGTAAACTGCCATGAAAACTTTCTCCCTTCCGCTACTCCCCAAGGCGTGGAATATTTTCTTTAAGGAGATTATCCATTGCTCAGCTACAAATGGATTTGTACCCCCATTAAATTTTGGCAGTTGATTCCTCATGAAGCGGTCTAACATTGATCCTCCATGTTGCGGATCAGGGTGCTCCATACGAGTAAAGTTACTATTCATAAGATGAGTGAGTTGTCCCAGTATGGTGATAAGTTGATCAGCACCAGTTGTATCTCCACCTCCATTATAATTATCTTGAGTAGGCAGGAAATCCCTACATGGAGTGCGTGCATTGATACAGTTTCTATTCCTCCCACTATGCGCCATTTCTAAACAATGGCATAAACTAGATTATTTTATGAATCAAAATACATAATTACAATGTTGCAAAACACTTAACATAAATTTAACGATTTATGGATATAATCCTTAATCACAAACATGTTTTCTTTGAGTAAGTATATAATCATAACCCTTTACAGTGGTTTGTAAAGAAAATGAGAATTATCCTAAGCATATCCCTCGAGAGTGTCGTAACCAATAGTGCAGTAATGCCTGTTTTCGTACACCAGTTCCCATTCAAGTCTAGCTCAAAGCAGTGTTTTTGGGGTTTACCCCTAGGTATATCTGTGCCAGAGCCTCCTCTACTTGGTCGTATCCAGATAAGGATGTATTGATCGGAAAACTCACAAAATATCTATAATACCAAAATTTTAGGAAGTTCTTTTATACTAATCCTAAAATGTTGTCATTGGGCTATGTGCTCTAATCAGAGTTTATCTAAATCAAGCTTCAAAGTTTAGTACTAAACTTCCTCTGATAAAAACTATAACGCCCTGACCCCAGGTACCCAGAGTCGGTGCATTATTACGTAACATTGGCATGATCACAAAAGATGAGGTCTCGAAGGACTGATTAGTTTAGTAGCTTTACAACACTAGATACATTCATAAGATTTACATTACATCATAAAGTAATACAAAACATAAACAAAATATTGTCTCCATATCCCCTCATATAATCCCTTCAGGTCATTCATAAAATACTTCTTCACATCCTGGAAAAATTAAAACATTGAAAGGGGTGATCTCAGATGCTATGTAAGGATTACAATATAGCATAAGATTTCATAAATAAACATAAACATTTAAGGAAATTTATAACTAAACAAAATCCTTTTAAAAATGAACTTCATCGTAATATGGAAAAAGTAAAATGAAATAATTCCATTTACTAATTCACATTGTTATTATACTGGTCGAATAATCACATGAAATATCAATAAACACTTTCATAATGATGGAATGTATAATGCCAGAATATCAAAACCACGTAGCCAGGGCCTCGTGCCAAGAATACAAATAAGATTTTGTCAAGACCTCGTGCCAAGATAGCAGTTTGTCTCATGAGACTTACCGATGCATCGAGGAGCTATAGCATGCTCCACCCGTCACTTATTAAGTCTAATGCATTCCTCATATGAACAGGTTTAAACATATCAAAAACCATAACATAATCGTATCAAATAAAACATGAATAAAGGAAGCATAAAATTTCCACATTTTAATCACAATATATCAATACAACACATTTATATAATAAAAACACTTTCAAAACCATTTTCAATACCAAAATAAAAGAATATTAAAACTTGTTATTTATTTTTAATTTAAAAAAATTTACGGATTGTAGAGGAAGCCAAAACTCAAACAATGGTCACAGCGGTAGAGAAGTCATTATCGCCGCATACATAAGACAAACATTCCTTTTGTTTTTTAGTAAAAATGATTCGTATAAAATGATTCCTTTTTATTAAAAGTAAAAGTCAAAGGTTTGTATACATAGTATAAAGGAAAGTTGTGTATAAAACAAAATATGCCTCAATGAAAGGAGATTGAGACGAAGTCCCTTACAAAGATCATTTTTTAAATAAAATAGATCTATTATGTGTATTCACTATAAGTACACATAAAGAAATTACAAATACAAGATAGGACATAATAATATCATGAAATAATTTGAAAGTAGTAGATTAACCCAAAGAACAAAAATTGGGTTAAGAAGTTCCCTTACCTCGTGTCTGACTTCACTTCATCGTTCCTTAATATCCTGAATAATAAACTAGAGTTAATCTCTACTTCCTTAATAAAATTTTTCATGTTCATTATCTCTTTTATATCAATTATTACAATGTTACAAAAATTATGTATTCATTTAAGTTAATAACGGTCGTTTTGTTGATCTTTTGTACTTGAGTCAACAATAAACTTCATATAATTACAAGTTGTTTATGTGGTAGAATATCCATTTTCTCAAGAATTATATTCATGATTTAGATATCATATATAAAATATATATCCAGTATATACATTCATTAATAATATTAAATAACTTTTAGAGGTAAAAAATGGAATGCACCGTTCCTGGAGACGGTAAGCCGTACGTACGCATGAACACTACTTCCATTTCTATTTCATATTTAATGTAATGAAATCATAATGATATAAAGGTGTTTTATAATTCCAGTATAATATCATATATAATATCATTTACTCCATCCTTTATACATCCCACATATGGCATTAACGATTCAAATCATTTTGAGGGGGTGGTAGTCCGCACTACCTAAAATGAAATTATCGCGTTTACCCATAATGTAAATCATAAAGGTATGCCATAAATGAGAAATAAAGAAGAATAAGTAAAACATAAACATAATATATATATCATAAATGAAAATACTGTCATCATAATGGCCACCATGAGAGGTGTTAAAAGAAGATTGAACAATCATCGTTTCGTGAGACAGTAATTCACCACCCACAGAAACAGTATGTTCTTTAACCATTAGACGAAGGTATGTGTAATTTTAAATAAAATAATTCCCATGAAAACACCCTATTATATATTAGATACTGGTTTTTTACAAAATAAAGGAATAAAAAGAGTTTAAGGGGTTGGAGAAGCAAAATAAAACAAAACTTAATAGAAGACATTTCATTAAAATCGGGTAACTCTTTTGATTTGAGCCAAAGGCTTCCTTGGGAAGACTTATTCCCAAAGTGAGTCTTTTAGAAGTAATAGAAGGAAGTTGATAGAGTATTTGGGATGATTTTGGCCGATCCAAATGGATTTGATGGTGTGAATAAGGTGGTATAGGTGGGGTCCTTTTATAAGAGGAGAGGAGGGAACTCTTGGAATGTCATGCAATGTTACATTATTATGAAATGATTTTCTGATTTTAAAGGTCCAAAAATGATATATTTCGAGTCTATATTGATAAGGGTTCGAAATATACTCATCAAATAGGTTTTTCACTAGTGTATGTCTTAGATTTTACATTATCGTTTCATTTTATTTAAATCGTTAATTAATGAGTTAATCGCTGCATCATCATGGTGTCATGAAAATTTTAATTTATTTAATGTATAAAAATTATATAAAAAATATCATGATGTAGGAAGTCTTTTTATATTTTAAATGAATATTTATAGTTGAAAAGTTAACTTATATAACCCCATGTAATAATTGTTTAATTAAAACAACACATGTTTGGGACAATTTAGTTTTTACTTTAAATAAAAAGTTATTAATGTCATTTTCTTACCCAAGTGGCTCCATGGGGTCCCCATGTTTACCCATGGATTTCAGTGGTCGTCCATGACTCATCCAATAAGGTTAGGACAAGTGTCATGATATTTTCATATTTTTATAATATCATTTTTACCTTAAATTTCACAAATTACCTTTAATCACGATTAATAGAACTTAAAAGCTACTATTCACCAAATAAAAATTCATCCCATTGATAATAATTTTTCTGCATTATGAAAATTATGTATGTCGGATTTTTGAAATTCAAATTATAGAGGTGGTAAAATTTAATTTAAACGAAAAATCAGTTTTTTAAACTACCACTTAGTGGTTTCACTATTCACCAAAAATCGATGTTTTTCAGAACAACACCAAAAATTAACCGTAATATATATTTGATATTCCTAATTAATAAATGATCTCTATATTAAAAAATTCAAAACATATAATTTGAATTAATTAATTTAATAATTAATTCCCGATGTCACAATAAATAGCGTGTTTTTAAGAAATAATACCATTCAAAAGATTGACAATTGTTTATTTCCAATTTCAAAGTGAAATTAATTCTAATGACCAACATTGGATAAAATGGTAAAAATAAATTCTAATTACACTTTATAACCACTCAATTGTATAATTTATCACTATAAATTATTTTTATTAAAAAGTTTTTTTAAGTATTTTTCACTATTCATCAAAAATTGGAAGTTCCCAGAAAAATACCACAAATTCAACATAGGCTAATTTTGATATTCTGAATCCAAAAATGAAGTCCATTTTGAAATATAAAATTTATATAATTTCAAAAAGTGGGTAATACTATTCATAACTACTACTTTTATTGGTCGAAGTGGGTTTGAACTCGTGGTTGCGTACAACACACGCTGCTCTATTATTCAAAGAGGAGCGTACCATGGAAGCTTGGGGTGTTACATATTCAAAAATTAAGTCCCATGTTTACGGATAATCATCAAACCATCCCTTTGAAAATATATATCCAAATTGATTATGATGAGATAAAGTGTTTTAATGAAGAAGAATACTTTTTTAATGATATACCTATAGGAAATCAATAAGATCTGAATAATATATAGAAATATTTTGTGTTACAATTTGATCTCCCTGTTCCATAAAAGAATATGAGTTATCACAATTTCATATCAAGATATCCATGGAGGTGGAGAATTCATCCATGTGGTTTTATTTTAAGATAATATGGACTAGCTGGACTAACTACATCCGCCAATTGAGATCCAACATTAAGAGGAACATTTCACTAAGAATGTTATGGAATTTGATACAATTGAAAGAGATGATGTAATTTAAAATAATAACCCATTTGATTATATTCAATATTAATTTTGTATACCTCCATAAAATAATTTTTAGATTCATTCAATCCATGAACCGGCTTAGAGAATGATGAACCAAAAATGACATCACCTGCCATAGAACAAATGGACATACCTTAAATTATAGAACATTAATTCAAGGAGTGATATAAAGATATCCAATAATATATGAATTATTAAACTAAGATAAAAATTTCGAATATGGAATTATATAAATTGATTTTGATTCGTAAACATTAAATTATGAAAAATAAAATATATTTTCAATACTCATCTTTGGATGTTCAATTTATGAATCCAAAATGAAACTAAAACAGTAAAATAAATATGATGTTTCACAAGTATAATACATGATTCTGGGTGATCTATAATTCATACTAAACCCCACATACATTTTATTCTAAATTTTAAAGTGGTGGATTTGGTATAATCATTCCATTGGTCAATCCTCTTCACCAACAATGTAGTAGAATATGGAAAAAGAGTCATGTGTTTGTTTGATTCTATTATGAAACATACACCATTATAATATGGATAATTTATGTTAATAAAAATTTGTTGGTTTTAAAAATAATAGGCCCAACTTGGGGTATCATAATATAATTAATCTTTTTTACATTCATTCAAGGACAAAAAATTTCACTCTTAGGAATAATTTAGCATGAAACCCCACTTCCTATTTCATTTTTAGTATTAAATCCATGGTCTACAAGTTTTAATGATTTATTTTATTTTTTTTGTCCATGATGGTAAAAGGAAGAACAAAATAGTGGATGATGAGGAATGAATATTTATGATAAAAGGGAGTTAATTCATCATTTTAATTTAAAAATTCATTGTATTTATTAAAACATATTATGATAATGAAACTGGTATTTCATTTCCATACATTAATTTATGCATTACAAGAATTATCTAAGAGAAATTAATTTCTTAGGACCCCTACGATGCAATGAATTATATTTAAATGATGATTAGATTGAATAAAAAAGGTGTTGAATTGAATTATTAGATTAAATCATGGATATTAAAATGAGGAATCGTGATTTTAAGGAATTATTTGACTCATATAATTGAAATTTCCATACAATTTTTTCAATCACTGAATTTTTTAAATTTAAAACAATTCATTTATTATTATTAGTTAATCCTTGTGTGATTTTCTAGTGTTATATTTACAATTTATAAGATTATTTATAGAAAAAATAATTTTATTTTATCATTATCATATTTCATGAGTGACCATAAGCCACAGAACCTTCTTGATCATGCATTGGAAATTTTTTAAAGCTAATACATAAAAAAAATTATATGGTTTAGGAAACTTTAGATATACCCTTATCCTTGATAACACTACATAAATTCATCCTTTTTTGTCCTATGTAGGCCACCAAAGTCCTTGATTTGAATGATCAATTATTGAATCTATTTTACCAATTTCCTAGCATACTCATAAAATATGAATTATATTTGAATTTTTACTTGATGGGGCGGGGGAAGTCTTCGTAAAGGAGATTCACAACATTCTGCTAAAAAATGTTGTTGGTGCTTCATTGTGGTTGTTTAGAAAGGATGTTGATTCTTTTATTATACAATATTGGTTCACATCATGAAAAATAATAAAAGAATCATAATGGGATATCAAATGTAGAGAAAAAAAGATAACCATGATTGGAATGATAATTATTATCACATGTTGCAAGGTGGTTGATGTGAGGTTCATTCTAATAATTCATTTTGAAAATGTAGTGAATTTTATGAAATGTTATTTTGAAAAATATTTAATAGTATAAATAAATTATTTAGGGTTCATGTAATCCAATATAATCACGTGTTAATAATAAAATTAAATTTTATCTTGGGATGTCGTAGTTATTAAAATTTGAAGGGGATATTTTAAATAATCATTGAATTTTTATATCATGTATTATATTATAAATGATATGCATTCCCCACTATTTATTATTTTTTAAAACATCATTTCCTACCTTATCTAAGGCTTATATTGATTGGAATGTATATTGAACAACCTTCATGATTTGATTTGATATTTGTTTATGAGAGGTAGAGAGTGGTGTTCATTTATAATACTATATATAATGTGCATGTTATCATTATCTGATCAAATATATACTTGAACTAATATCATGAGAGATAAGTTAAAGGATTCAATGTGAGGTAGACCATCATTTGTAATGTTTAATAAGAATGAATTAAAGATATTTATTTATGATAAAAATAGAACCGTAATTGAGATATGAGGAAAAATTACAATACACGTACTGTGTTTTTCATATAAAAATGGGGAAGTCAAATTTATATTTTATGTGGATTTTTTAATTTTTGATCTAAATTATATTATCCATTATATTACAAAAATTCAATTTTAAAAATTTATAACATTAATAACCTAAAAGAATTAATTTATTAATGATATAATTCATAAAAATGTCTATTTAATTGTGGGGGGATCTGAAACACTCAATTTCAGGGAAAATGTTTAGTATTTAATAATTATTTTTTGAATGGATTAAATTATTATTAAAATAAAAATAATTATTTTATTAAAAAGTGGAAAATTTAAAATAAATAATTGAAATGTTTTTAGAATTAATGAAGCTATTTAATTATGAATTTCAAATTTTAATCATATAATCTATTCAATTTTACAACATTATTTTAAAATTATTTATATATATTACAAAAAAATTGGACAAATCTAGTTTTTGTCAACCTCAATGTTGATGAAGACACATAACCTAACAGAGTGGGTCGACTAGCCATGCATTAAATGAGAGAGACCTAACCATGTTTTATGTGTGGATAGAGAGAGGATCTGTGATCATGGGTGGACCTAAGACCACATTGATTGCGTGGTGTGGAACACGATTTTATTGTTGTTAGATTTTATAAGAGGGAGCCCACCCTAGTGAATTCTGATGAGCCATATCCCATATAGATTATTATATATGAGTAAATATCTTAGGGAAACATCCACTTCCATGCTATGAAGCCACATATCTCCGCCACTTTCTAGAGTAACATTACATGCATGCATTTCAAGGTATGCATGATCCATAAACTAGATAAAGGGATATAGGTTCCCCATGTTGATTTCATCTATGCTAAAAATATCATGAACACTAGATATCATCATATGATTCAACAATTAGATACTCAAATATATTTAAAACAAGATACTATTTTTTATCAATGAAAATGAATTCATTGACCATTTTAGAATAATTAAATGAGCCCCTTTCATATTGATGGATATCAAAGTTGCTCCAGAATATATTAGTATTGTAATAGGGAGGTGGGATACTCAATAAACCTTCATTTTTTCTATATTCAATTCATTAAATAATATTTAAATTTTATTCTTTTTTAAATTTTATTTATTATTTCAACACAACTCATTCATGTTTTTATTTATGTTTCAACATCCATCTCCTTCTACTTCTCCTTATTGTCATACATTTTATATTTTTATTTTAATTTTTATTCTATTAATTAATTTATTAGTTATTTTATTTTATTTTTATTATTTTCATTATATTATTCATATCAATTTTTTATCTCTTTGATTTTCATTCTTTCACTTTTTCTTCTTTATTCTGTCTTTTTATTTCATGTGTTCTTCTCCATATATTATAATTTTATTATTCTCTTTCTATCTATAATTTTTTAAATATTTAATCACATACCTCTATTTCTATCCACTGTGATCTATTGTTGTCATCATTGAGGGGTTGACATGGGGCTTGGACTAGGTGTGGTTACATGTTCTTGAATTTTTTCATAATGATTTTTTCATATTTTTGATTCATGAAAGAAATATTCAAGTGTGTACAAGTCATCACAATGATTTACAACTAAAATATATTAAAATTATTTATTTTTATCTTATCCCCACTTCAATAGATAATAATATATTCAATCAATGGATTTGATCCATTCAATGAATAAAAGGGAATTTTATGAAGCCGAGTCCCAGAAGATTACACACATTCTATTCTGGTGTGGAATCAAGCATGATTTCTTGTGGTGGTAGAATTTTAATTTGTAGGAATTAGAGAGTTAAAAAATTGTAATTAAATTATTTTTATTCCTGATTTTTATATTTCATATGTAAATTAACAAAAAAAATTAAACATTTAAATTAGAATAATGATAAAACATAAAATACAAAACAATGAATGCGTTTTTTATTTCTAAACTCATTATTTCTATATTAAATAGAAAATTTTAATAACAGAGGATTTTATTATTTTATAATTTTATATAAATTAAAAAATATAATTAGTTTAAGAAAATTATAAAAACAAAAAATATATATAGTTATTAGTTTATTTTGAATTAGTATGTAAAAAAATGGGAAACTTCCCAAGAGAGGCAACCGAGTTCAGTTACTGCGTGGAACTGGGGAAAAAATTAGAAATTTTCTTTTACCATTCCCCATTACTGTAATTATTCAATGAACAAATTATCTATGGGTGTATGTTTTTGGATTTTTCTGAGTGGAATAAATGTATTTTGAATAGTGAAAAATCTAAATTTTAATTGAAAATTTACTTGTTGATTAAATAAATCAAAAATTCATATATTTTTAAAAAAAATAATTAAAAGTATAATTATTAAAATTATGTTCTAAATAATTCAATATAGTTAATTATAATATATTTAATACTTATTTTTTTTAAAACAAATTATACTTATGAAAAATTTTCGTTGAAAAAAACCTTTTCATTATCATTGCTAGATACATTTTAAATTAAAATTTTCCACATATATGAAATAATTTTACAAAAATGGAATCATATATGGATTCATTATTTATTATATTATGTACTATGTCAATATATTTTTTTTATAAGTAATAGTAAAACTCTAAATATTAATTTTCATGGTTATGGTTAAAACTAGTTTGCCCGGGGGTTAAAAAGTATTGGGAAAAAAATAACATATAAAACCATAAAAATAATATTTTATTTTAATATGTATATATTATAATAATTAATTATTTATAATGATAAAATTTTGTGAATTTGTTCCATGAATAAAACATGTGTATAATATTATTTGTTCAGAAATTCCACAAGTCTCATCACCCTCAATTACAAATGGGAATCCTATATCCTCTCCTTGTTATACATCTGGTTCTTTATAGTTTATCCAGTAGCTAAAAATATATATTTCATAATTTATTCACCATTTAATATATGAATTATTTTATATTTTGAATCCCACCAAAAATAGATATTCCATAAAATCTAAGGAGGTTGTCAGAAGAATGGCGATTGTTCTTATTAAATAGATTTTTTTTCAATTTTTCTTAAACCATTATTAAATTGTACTTAGATATAATGATATATTATGATCCCTAAATCAAATATTTTTATATTTTATTATGTAAATTTAATAATCTATTACGATATCCTCCTATATAAAGTGTGAAATGAAACAGTTGATTGTGTGTATGGTGCATTACCGCCACACATACAAATGTAATTAGTTATCCATCTCTCCCTCTCAAAGAAGGAGATAATTATGTATTTAATGATTACATATTATATTTATGTTATAATTATACCTATAAAATATTAAAATAAAATATCTCTTCTAATATTAAATTTTTTTATTGAATTATAACATCGCTCGTACGTAAGGGTGGACTACCCCCTACCCTGAAGTGATGTAATTTTCATCATTTTATTTTGACATGAAAGTTAATAATGATATATTTATTGAATATATATGATATATATGGAAGAAACAGTAATCAGGAATATAGATATTGTATTAAACTTTTATTAATTTCAGCCCCTGGTAAAATGGAAATAGTCTTCATGCATACGTATGGCATGTCATATCCATCAATGAGGAAATTTATTTTATCTCTCTAAATTTTATGGATTACTATAAATAATCATATATTTGAAATATATTATATTTATATAATTACTAAATTTTTCAGATGATGGATACATGATCAATAGAAATTTACTAAATATAAAAAAATAAAAAACAAAGCAGTTATTAACAGAAAAGTGATTTTAACAAAAAATAGTTAATTACCTAGTGATAAATATATATAAATAGATCCAATATTGTATGATATATATGATTATTATTATATAATAAATATATAATAATTCTACATTTTCTCTATTTTGAAGTCAATTGATTACATAATATTTAATGACTTGTCGTAAGGGATTCAAAATATCAGTTTTATTTTTGTGTGACATATGCAATATTCACCACTCGTTTCTTTTTGATGGGGTATATACACCCCATTATGAAATGATATATAATAAAAATGTTTAATTTAATGATATCTATGTTTTATTTTATTTTATTTTTTATTGGGGATTCAAATTCATCAAGTTACCAATGTTAAAATAGAATTTCATCGCACATTTTTATCTATGAGACACATGAAATATTCACCACATTATTGTTTTTTTGGAGTATATATAGCACATGATAATAATATGTTATTATTCTCATAAATAGTTTTCTATATACACATTTATCAAAAAAAATTAAATTCATAAGGATTGTGATTCGAAATTTAACAATGTTGTAATGTTTTTATGTTACAATCCCATTGTTCATCTCATTTGTTTATAAATATAATTTCATTACTAAAATATTATAATCCATATCTCACTAAAATTAGATATTTTATTCTTAATTGGATACTTATATAGAGTAAATTTATACCTTAAATTTATTTCTCTCTAAATACTCATGATACTGAAAGAATAATTATACTATATCAACATTATTTCCATGTTTGGTTGAAAATCCCATTTCATCCATGACCAAAATATCGAAAAATGTTTTAAATATATTCTTAATAATTAAAAAATGAATTTTTTACTTTAGTATATATTCATATTTTACTTTTTATTAAAAGGATATAACGGAATCTTCTTCTCTGTTTCCAAACAATGTCCTTTTCACATTTTATAAAAACTATGAAATAGATCATTATGTTGACATGTAAATAAAGAAAGGATATTTCCAAAATAATTACAATTTAATTATTTAAATCATCCAAGATAAGTCTCTAGAGTTCATTTAATAGAATTTTTTTTCATAAATATGTTTGAAATTTAATTAATTTAATGTTGTGATTTCAAAAAGGAAATGAAAATTTTGTTATCAAATGTTTATTGGAATCATTGAAAATTTTTTCCATCTAAGATGAAATTCATTGATGATAGATAACATCTAATCGTTATATTATCCAAGGATATCATAATTTTTATATTTATGGATGATTTATATTTATGAAGAAAAGATTATGATGAAACCCATTTCTTTTCATTGGGTTATGTTACGAAGAAAAGATTATAACACCCATTTACATTATATGGGTATTGGTATTATAAATGTATTGTGATATAATGAACACAAAAGGATTATATATTGTTTTATATAAATGTCTTCATATAATTAATTGGATAATTATTAATTTTATAAGATCTCAAATGGTATATGTGAGGATTTTCCACAAAAGAAAAAGGTGGATACATGGGTGTTTATCTAAAGATTACAACAATGGGGTATATTAATGTTTATTTCATTTAGGAAATAAGAAGTTACATGTGAGAATATATTGACCAAAAATTACTATACATAATAGATTCCCACATTCTTGACTTTAGTATACTAGTGGTTATCCAAAGAATAACAAATTGAAAACGAGATGCAGGAGGGAATTAAAAGATTTAGTTGTGTTGTTTCTACTATAAAAAAGAGGTTACATGGGACTAGATGTGAAGAAATTATCTAGGTATTTATAGGAATCATGGATATAGGTTAATGAAATCCTGATGGTTCTCCACCAACATTCATGTGTTTTGAAGGTCCTATTGGAATCTGATACATAATATTTTTTAATCTTTTCTGTTATCTACAAATCAATGTAATATTTCAAAATTATTCTATAATGGATACAATTATTTTATTCATTTATGATTCATGTCTTATAATATTCCATTGATAATTTAATTACATTATTTTATGATACACGACATATAGGATATGGTTTTGAAATTTAATTCTCATGTTCATAGTCCCTTATACAACAATAATTTGGATATCTCGCATTTTTACCCTTATTGAGAATTTGAGATTATTATTTTTATGTTTCCTTCCCCAATAACAAGACAAGTGGTTCTAATTAGTTCCTTTTGATGAATATTTCTAAATGGGGAGACGATTAAGAGAGATATTAAATATCATTATTGAAATAATATGATTTTTTTATTATGATGACAATAATCCTTTATGGACCTGAATTGTGGTTTTATAAAATAAAATTAACATGCATTAATAAATATTTAGTAATTATGTATGAAATTTTGGGTTTTCCATGATATCATAATGTAGGTTTTGATAACAAGCCTAAAAATAATCATAACAAATCTAACTCCATTAACTTCATATCATTACATATACTCTAATAGATATTGTAATGAACCAAGATTTTATATTATGTAATCTTGTTATGATTATAATGCATTCGATATATTTCTCTTGATTCAGAACTAAAATAATATATCCAAAAAATATTTTATTAATGATATTGTGAAAAATAATATTATAATAAAACTTCTATTAATTTATATGATAGTACTCAACCTAAATTACATCAATTTAGAGGATACACACATATTTTGAAATCTAAATTAACTATTAAATAAGTATGAAATATTTAATACTAATAATTCATATAGGACAATTTAAAAAAATTATTATATATTAAATAATACATAGATATTCATTAAATTAGTAATATATGTGAAATAATATTATGAAAATATAAAACATTGTTTCTCAATAAAAACAATATTTTAATATTTTTTATTTTCTATTAAAAATTAATATTATAAAATTTAGAATATATATTTTATAAATTTTAAATTATATATTAAATATAATAAATACATTATTTCATGATAAATATTGTATATTATTATGAAGAAATTTATTCCTAGGTGAATAGGGGAAAATATGATTTTAACATATACTAATACATTTTGACAAATTTATAATATAAAAAAACCTAAAAAATAAATGGAATATTTTAATTAATAATATTTGTACATTATAAGAAAAATTAAATATTTTAAATATTAAAATAAATTTATGAGACCTATCCTTATAATTTTTGAATAATAGGTAAATAAATATAATAAAATTTACATTTTCTATTTATTTTAAATATTTAATTACATAGTGTATGTCAAATTTCGATTTATTTTAAAGAAAAAAATAACATAGTATACCATTATTGAATTATATAATATCATTTAGGTAAAGAAATTATTCTTTTACCCCAATCATAATTTTTTCTATAAAATTTTTTATTTCCCCTAAAAATGATATATTTCAAAATTTTCACTAACAATAAAATTTATTTTTTAAAAATTCATTTAAAACATATTTAAAAAATGTATAGTCAAATTACAGATAATTATTTAGAAATTGTGGAATAAAGAAAAATTATTTTCAATACAAGATAATAAATTATTAATGTTAATATTTATTTACATTTGTAAAAATTTATGAATGTAATAATATATTATTATGGAATAATAACATGTAGAAAATGTCTCCAAATAAACTGTAAACTTATTTTCAGCTATACCCTCCCTAAAACTACATTTATATTCATTATTATATCCTCTTAACCCTCAAATCATGATTTTCTATTTATATTACAATTGAAGTACCACTATCTTCCATTAGAAAATATGACTTCCACCATCACATCAAGGAAAAAATTAATATTATTTATTCATAAATATCTCATTTAAATAATTCCACTTGAAACCACTCCAAAAAATTTCCAAAAACTGATCATTGTATTAAACATGTTCCCTCTATTTCCTTTAAATCTTCAGTTCGAATGATATATTTCTCAATACATGTAATAATGATTCCCAAACCACTTTTCTCTCATATATGTCACCTTTGAATATAATTTATCCATTCATATATAATTAAATGAATATGGATCCAACGGTTAATTATTTTATTTATATGGAATTAATAATAATCAATGTTTCCCATTATCCCTAAAGAAAAAAAGATCTCCATTTTTTTGTAAGATTATTAATAATCAATGTTATAAATGTGAATTTAATGAATAATTAAGATATTGATAACATATTTATGTATTTAAAAATATATATCATTTTCAACAAACAACCAAGATACATAAAAATCAAAATCATCTATTGCTATTGGGGGAGACTATAGCCTCCACATAACAATATGTTTCATTATAATTTAGAAAACCCAAGATACAAAATATAAAAAATATTCAATAAATAATTTTTTGTATATAATTGTTAATATTTACGTTATGATGACCAATTTTCATCCTTACTATTGGTATATTAAATAGACTAGAATTTCATCTATGTGTACATGAAGACTACTCCCCCCATGGGGAGACGCAGTTCACTATTTGTTACCAGACATCATTTACAGTTATAAAAATGTAATTAATGAATAAATAAATTCTACTTAGGTAAATAATGTTGTGTTTTTTCAATTAATAATATTTTAATATATAAAACCTTTGTTCCCATACTAATATGGTTGAATAAAAATTACCATGACATTCATGTTTCCAATTTGATATTGGAAATTTATGAATAATAAAATAAATTGAACTACCTAAGACATGATAAATATTTATAGAAATTAAATTTCATTACCTTAAAAATCTGATAATGTTTAACGATGAATCACATAATGGGTATCGACAATGACGCTTTAACGTCTATTAAAAACAATCCCATTTTTTATTATTTGATAATAAAAATAAACTATAAATAACTTACAAATATATAATGAGTGATTATAAATGAATATTACCTAGTAAAGTTCATTTGAATATATTTCTATATTATTTTATTAATACGTTTATGTGTAACATCATTGTGGTTATGGAGAACTCATGGAATTTTGGAGTGAAAGGTATACATTTTTATTGACAAAATGTCCTTTAATTAATAATTATTATTCATTATTGACTATTGTTTGACAAGATGGTTTACTAATATTCTATGATTATATTATAATTACATTCTTCGGTCTTTTCTAAGAAATTATAGTGATATATATCATTAAACATAACATATGATGATATTTCAAAATGATATCTTTTTATTCTATGTACATAATCAAAATTATATCTAAACACCTCCATTATAATTTTTTAATCAAAAGTCATTTATTTATAGGAGAACTTTAATATTCTCCACTATAATATTCAAAAATGGGATCTACAACAAT
Organism: Viscum album; assembly: GCA_963277665.1. NCBI lineage: Eukaryota > Viridiplantae > Streptophyta > Magnoliopsida > Santalales > Viscaceae > Viscum > Viscum album. The sequence goes on along the minus strand of OY728121.1, from coordinate 1,762,401,458 downwards.
TATCATGATGTGGGTTAAAAATAAGGTAATTTCAAAATATCCAAAAATAATTTTCTTTTTTGTTTGTATTTTTCTATTCTATGATATATGTTATACATTTATATATTCTTCAAGGACCTATCATTTTTATATATTTTTAGGATGTGCTTAAAAAAATCATGTTTACTTCTTGAAAATGAATTTTTAATGTGCATAAAAACTTATTCATTAAACATAATGATATAAAATATCATCTCTTGAATAATTTAAATTTCTTCTCCAATATCTATTTTAAATGTTGAAACAAAAATAGATTTGTTTGATTTAAATTAAAATTTAAACTTCATGATAAATTGATCCTTTGGGTGATATTAATTTTGGGAATCAAATGGAGTACATTTGATATAATATTATTTTATTCATTAAATAAATCATTAGAATCAATTTTTCATTCAATTATTTTCATTATATAGTGAATTCTTCCTATCATATATCACACATATATATGGAAGATGAGGGATAGGGTCCAATATCTACCTCCACTACATTGGATGATGTTTTATATCCCATGAGATGAGAATGAGGTTTATGGAAATGATCATGTTATTCATTGTGGAAAAAGTTATGTGTTGACATTATTTTTTTATGTATTGTTCATAAGATTATGAAAATACAAGGTCCTAAATAAACGTATCACAATATTGTGTGTTAATAATATCATAAGAAAATTTGTTCATATAATTATTTTTGTGCATAACAACATTTTTATTTTTTATACTTTTTTTAAATGTCCGTGAGTTTCATCAAACTTATAAAAAATATTAGGATTTTTTAACGACCCATCCTCGGGGCCCGTGCCGTGACTAACCCAAGCCCGCCTTCCATAGACTAGGGGCTGTAGACTAGCACCAAAGGCGTAAATCCCGATAACTGGGAAGCCATTGCCTTTATAAAAGTAAACAAAACACCATAGAGTACAAGAGGAAGTAAAACACTAAGTACGAAGAGAAGTGCTGAAGGGTAAATGCGCCAGAATACAAACCCAAAAGAAAGTACAACTACAACTAAACAAAGTACAATAGAAAAAGACAACAGCTGGAAGGACAGAAGCGGATCCTGGGTTGTCCTCCTCAGATCCTTCCTAAAGGGTAGGTACAGATGGCGCATCTCCTGGATCGTCCACCACAGATCCTACCTGAAGGGTAGGTACAGATAGCCTTCATAACGCTCTCGCCCGTCAACCTCCTCCAAGTGTCATCTCACCATGAAGTCCACCTCCGGATACTAACTCGTCGTGTAGTCCACCTCCGGTTACTGGCTCGTCGTGTAGTCCACCTCCGGGTACCGTCCATTAATCAAACACTCGGCCTCCGTCAGCACTGCCCTTCATCTGCAACCAACACAACGAGGTGCGGGCATAGCCCGTGCAGGGGTGAGTATAACGATACTCATTAGGGACCCCGAGACCCTCAAGGTCTCACTAAAACCAACAAGGATAACCACAAATAAGATCTCAACAGATAACCTCTACTTAGGTATATGCCCATACATATACCTAAGTGATCAAGTAACCCATCTCAATCCTGAGGAAACACAAAGATTATGAAATCAACAGATAACCACTACCCAGGTAGATGCCCATACATATACCTAAGTTATCAAGTGACCCATATCAATCATGAGGAAACACAAAGGTCATGAAATCAATGGATAACCACTACCCAGGTATATGCCCATACCTATACCTAAGTTATCAAGTGACCCATCTCAATCCTGAGGAAACACAAAGGTCATAGACTCAGTTCAAACCAGGATTTTCATTATCGAAACTGTAACTGCTGAAGAGCTCCGTCTCTGGAGTGTACAATGTTCCTGTCACGACTCCGAGGTACTTCTTAATAACCTAAGACTGCTGAGGTACTCATCCTGTCGAGTACCGCGGGCCAGCCACCCAAACACAGTAGTGCTTCCCGCCGGGGTATGCCACCCAAACATAGTAGTGGACACCCCCTAGTAGCCTGCAGAGGTACTCTTCGGACGAGTACCGTGGGTTTGCACTGTCACACATCTAGTGCTCCATCCGCCATGGGTCTGCACCTCACAAAGTAGTGCTCCGTCCACTGGGCTAGTCGACTCACTCCAAGTCGAGTCGGTCAAGCAGTTGTTAAGTCTCCGTTAGCTACACAGTCTCCGTACTCCGCAGGCTCGTCTCTGGGAGGGTCCGCTCCACGATCTACAGGTCGATACTCCAAGTATCTAAAATTCCCACGAAGAAGTATCTCAAAGGACTGCCTCATCACATGGGTCTCAAAGCAACAAACGTCACGTCAATCGGACGCCCGGTCTGTGAGTTATTAGCCTTTTCGTCCCAGGGGCCCGGTTGGTTTTGTGAGCGAACCAACCTGGCCGTATCTCAACTGTACCCCGAAATCTCAAAGTTTATACTAAAAGGTACAGTTTCTCCAAGTGATCACCAACGTCACTGACGGTTCGTCAAACGGACGTCCGGTCTGAAAGATATCGGCTTTTCCGTTCCAAGGGCCCGGTTGTATTTCAGGTACAATCCAACTCGGCCATACTCCAACTGAATCCAAACCTCGGGGGGAGTATGCCAAAAGTTCCGTCTCATCAAGAGGAATTAAAAGATACAGACGGTGCGTCAATTGGACGCCCGGTCTGTGAGTTATTGGCTTTTTCGTTCCAGGGGCCCGGTTGGTTTCGTGAGCGAACCAACACGACCGCACTCCAACGACATCAAACCTCGATCGTAGTAAGACAAAATATCCGTCTTACTTATAGAAATCCACCAAAGTCGATGGCACATCAATCGGACGTTCGGAGCTCAAGATATGATTGTTTCTACTCCGAGGGCCAGGTTGGTTTCGTATCCGAACCAACCCGGCCGAACCCAAAGTGTTCTGAAACATTGAGTAAGATATACTGAAACGACTGTCTTGATCAAAGGACCGTATCGCCGCTGACGGTACGTCAATCAGAGGTCTACAACTCATGATATGGGTGAAAGACCGTGAGGGGTCCGAAAACAAGAGGTCTGGGCCCGGAACGACCCGGCCCGACCCCCCCTGGGTTAGCCCGAACCGGGACGACCTGACCCGGCGGGGCCTAGCCCGGCCCTGCCGGCGTGGCCTGGCCTGGCAGGCTCGATCCGACCAGACCGGCCCACCACGGCTAGGCCAGCGCGGCCGAGCGGAAGCCGCGGGTGGGGTGCGCGGCTCCCCCACACTCGCCGCTAATTGAGTCCGGCGGCAACTGCCGCCACCAGCCCTCTGGTGGTGCGCCGCCGCCGTCGGTCGCCGGCGCTGCTACGCCGGCGTGGCGCACCTCCACGGCCTTCTGCAGACCACCGGACGCACTCCGGTGGTCCATTTCTCCTGTCGTCTTCGCCAATGGTCCCCCCCGGGTCCTGACCTTCACTTCCAGGCCCTCAAAATTACCTTGCGGCCTCGTTTGTCGTCGCCCGACAATCCGCACGTCAATTAACAAAATGAGTCATCTTCGTGGTTCTCTGGCGCGACGCGATGGTGCCGCGCCCCTTCACCGTGGCCCGACTCCGTCCACGGATGTCTTCGGGTTTCTCCGATGTGGCGCGACAGCGTCACGCCCTTGTTCGTTTTCACGATGCGGCGCGACGGCGCCGCGCATTCCTTGCTGCACATTCCGCGTGGTGCGACGGCACCGCGCCATCCTCGTTTCAATCTACAAAGAAAAGGAGGAGGGTCGGCCATGTTTGTGTGGTCCCCCCCCCTCTCGTTTGTTGATAGAAAATGGTCAAATTTCAAGAAGATTGTCAAGGTAATAATCACGAACAAATTAAATAATAATCCTCAACATCAGTCCGCATGAAAGAACGATCTGCAGATCAACCTGGAATTGGTTGGTCCGCGCTCGTCGTTCTTTTCTCAAAAGATAACCGAACACCAGAATAAAATCCCCTACCTCAAGCATCATCAAGAGAGGGTTCGTCGCGGATTTTCTCGTCGCGGAAGAAAAGCGTCGCGGAAGGAGCGTCACGGAAGAAGCATTGTTGACGTCGCGGTACACGGCGTCGTGTCGTCGATCTCCGAGGGTTTGGCGTTCTTCGTCAGAGGTCGGAGTGTTCATTGTGTTCTTCACGTTCTTCGCATTCATCGTCGAAGAAGAACGCATTCCTTCAAATTCTCTCCACACCACAAGTCCCACTAAATAAAATAAGTTAAACCCTATTTTATTATTGACCTAAGCTTTGGAAATTAAAAAGATAAGAAACAAACAATTAATTCGTTGAATTAATTGTAACGATTTAACTGCCCAATTAATTGGGGCGTTTCTTAACCAGAAAAATGCACGGTTGTACTTTCTTTTGGGTTTTTATTCTGGCCCATTTACCCTTCATCACTTCTCTTTATACTTAGTGTTTTACTTCTTCTTGTACTGTGTGGTGTTTTGTTTGCTTTTAGAAAAGCAATTCTTTCCCAGTTATCGGGATTTACGCCTTTGGTGCTAGTCGCCAGCCCTTGGCCTATGGAAGGCAGGCTTAGGGTAGTCACAGAACGGGCCCTAAGGACGGGTCGTGACAGATTTCCTATATAAATTCTTGTAACATATATTTATACCATATAAAAATTATTATAAATCATGTACCATATTTATTATCTCACACTCTTTGTGAATCGAACATGTTTGTTCTATTGAGGTAAAATTTCGATATATTATGACATTTTTAAAATGTGTATTTTTTAATGATATTTTCAATAATATATTTCCCAGTTCTCATGTTTTATCATATGCATATGATATATTCCTTGTTATCAATACGATATGTTTTCCCTTACGGAGACATTGAGTTATAAATATTTAAATGACTTCTTGAACCTATAAAGAATGATTATTATAACCTATTTGAGGTCTAGATTATATTATATTATTTTTCAAATATTTTGAAATATAAAAAAATTTCATAAAATATGTTTACAACACTAACACTTATAGTAATTGGATTTGGTGAATAATTTTGAGATTTATTATCAAACATTAGGGAATGATGTAAAAAATTGAACGATTTTCATGAGTTTTTTGACATTGTATAGATTCATATGTGTAATATATTGACATTTAAAAATAGATTCCACTTTATGTAAAATAAGAACCTTACTATAAATCATATAATGGTTGAGTTAATAGTGATAATTAGTAATTATATTTAGGAATTAAGTTCAGATAACATTACTAAAATCCCTTATGGTGAGTATATGTATAGGGCACCATCCTAATTATTTTTGATATTTTATATATGTGAATTTTAAAGAAATAGTATTTTATATTGATACTATAACATGGATAACACTATGGAACCAATTTTTTTATGGGTAATAAATCTAAAAAAAGATACAAGAGTATCAACATGAACTTTATTTATTGAATAATGAGTGTGCATAACACTATTAATCTAGCATGAGGTAAGGAGGTATATGATTTTTCGATTCACAAACACTATGAAAAAATAAGAAGGATTTATTAAATTTGGAAATTATATTATCATGAATGAGGGTAACAAAACCTAAAAAATTATAAATGTTACAAAAATGTATGATGGCTGAACTAATATCTACATTGATGATATAAAATTTTGTCATATTTTGAGGTTTAGTTTTTGAAGAGAATATTTTTTATAATTACATTTCGTTGTTAATAATTCATCACTCAAATTATCCATTTTTTGTTTATGTAATGGATGATAAAATTTTTTATAAAGTTACTTATGTGTTGCATGTGAAATTTGATGATTTTCCAAATGAGTAACTAAATAGTATAAAATCAGGTCTTAAGAATCATGTGGTAATGTTTCCCCAATAATGATGAATTATTTTTATCAACCAGATTAATAACAGTATCTAAGGATATCTAATGAAATAATTGTTGAATTTTAATGGAATGTCTATATAACACTAACTAATCAATTAATGTTCGTAAATTTTTCATTTTAAATATTCTATAAATTTTTTGACATAGCATTATTTGTGAATCAGATAACAAATAGAAATGAAAAAATTCATAATTTTATTTATTTGAATTTTTTTAAATGTATTTTCATTTTTAAATCATAAAAACATAATTATATTTTGTTGAGTTTTCTAGGTTCATTAGAAATTGTACATTTTTTGACCTATCAAGGGGAAAACAGATTTATTAAAAACTATATGATTTTTAAAATTATGATGATATAAAAATTTCAAGATATTTAATGATACATTGTTTCATTTAAAAATATATATTAATCATTAAATATAATTAATATTAGATATATAATGGAAAAATTATATATCTATAGTTAATAATTTTTAAATCAAAATAATAAACCCCATCAAACAAATTTTTTTGGGTTATTCTATCATAATGATGTATTTAATAAGTACCACCAATGATTTGTTTTTGATTGAATAAAAAAATTTCTACTTTGATTATGTTTAATTAAAATAATCAAATTGGTGCCAGTCCTATACATGTTTTATTAAAAAATACATTTTATTTTTAAAACAACCATCATTCTTAAACGTTTTGGATTGTGTTTTTTTAATATATATGTATTATAGTTTATTTTTGTAACATATATGAGTTCACAATCACAAAATAGATTACATGTTTTGAATTAGGATAATTAATATTATGTATTATGTTCATATAATTTTTTTTATAATTAATAGTTACCAAGGAATCAATTTATCAATTCGGTCAACTATAAAATGAGTTTAATGGTACAAAATAATGGTATTACACTATATGATTTCTATAAAAACATTATTAAATCTCATTTTTTGTTGTATTTTTATTTTACCCTTAATCATATTTTTTTTATTTTAATTTTATGAAACATTCAAAATAAATTGTCTTTATAATACCTAAATCATTAATGAAATACCATGTGTCTCCCTCACCTCACTTATAAAAGGAAACCCTTGATCGTCCCTTATTCTAAAAAATTTACCCCTCTACGTTAGCCATGAAATTCAATAAAAAATCTATAATTTTTTCAACTACTTTGGAGATCCCATTACTAAAATAATACCATCAATAATTTCATATTGTTTAATGAAATGATATTTTCTATGAAGATGAAATATAAAAATAATAATAATTTAATGGTTATTCATTTTTCTAAATTCATTAATTATATTGTATACATACTATCAGAATGAATCTGGTTTCAGTAATATATTATGAAATTTTCATTTTATTGGAAAACAAATTCCTTCCTACATTTTTTCCCATTGAAAATTTATTCATCACTTGTGTGTATATATTTTCTAGCTACAACATTGAGGTGTGTAATTAATTTTTCAAAAACATTTTACAAGGACAATAATGAAATAAATGAGGAATATATTATATATTTGTAACGTGATTGTGACTTTGTAAAAACAATATATCATAAACCTCTAATAATTTTCATCCATATAATGATAGCATTGATCATGTGGAAAAATATTTTTCCACCACTGAAAAGAGACGTGCTTGGATTTCTAATTAACATATTAAAAGGATACTTATAAAACTATGTAATATGAAAAAAATTAAAATATTGGCTTGAATAATTTGGAAATTATGGAATTATTTCATATCTAATTTAATCCCAACCAACATACTAATTTTATTTTGAGAGACATTAACATGTCAAACATATGTTTTTGTAGTTTGAAAGAACAATTAAATTAAGGTATTTCACATTATTTTAAATGGAACAATGGTATTTTTATATAGATAATAATCATTAGTAGGAATGTATTTCATAAATTTAAAATAAATATAATTTTTTTTTTCAAATTCATTACACTATTATGAGATTCAAGGTAATGGATTTCTTATACAATATCATTTTACATCATGATCACTTATGTTAGGATATTCTTTGAGAAAATTATATGATCAAGAACTCATAAATTTTTTTATTTTCTTATATTCTTATTACATTTGGGCTTTATGTCATTAAATCTTATTTCAACTATTAATAAATTAATATTTAAAATATAATTTATATTTAGGGGATATTAATTTAAAAAGTATTATTTTAATGGATCCTTTCAAATTATTTTTCATATTTTTTGAAAAAATTTAATTCGTTTAGTATTTTTATCATTTATAATTCTAATGTCAATAAATTCCATTTCAAAAATATTATTTAATTTGTTATAATTTATTAAAAAGGATTAATTTAAACATTTTCTATATGGGTTATTTTTACCACTAATAAAAATTATTATAATGAACTTTATTAATATATATTCTTGACCATCGATTGCCACATGTATTGATGTTATATTTTAGAATATATACACTAAACAATTCATTACTGTTTTATAAAATAAATTAATTTCATCAATATATTATCAATTATTATTAATAGAATTGAAAATTTTAAAATATAATAAACTATATAATGGGATGGGAAAAATAATATAAGTGATTTATAACACCCAACAATCATTAAGATTAAAAGGTGTTATTTTTAGTGTTTTTTAATTCTATTATCATTTAAAATTTCTTGGATTTTTGAATCCCAATTATATATTATAAATATATTATTTTCTCTATTCTATAATTGATAATGGATTATACCATATTTTATAGACAATTGAATTTACCATTATGAAGTTCCCCTTCACTCTCCACTATAAATTTTAAGCTGTTCATTCTCATTCGTGGTAATATTAACAATATCATGGATTAATTGTGAATAATTTTTTTTACATAGATTATTTTTAAAATGTATTATAAATTTATATAATGAATTCATTTAATAATGATTATTATAACATTTATTTCATGAATTTTGAAATATTATCTATTATTATTTTAATAAGGTTAATTTTTATATTTATTAGGAATATTAAGAATGAATCGTAATGATAATTCAATAAATATTAGGAATTAATTCGATGATATAATGATTGGTGGAGAGTAGTTATAGATATCCAGATGATGTATCAAAATATATTAGGAGGGAAATGTTGAGTAAATAAGGCTTCCATGTGACTTTTCGATTCCTTTATGTTTTAAAAATAACAAACACTCTTTCTAAGGGCTAATTTTATTTCCCTAAAGATTTATCTTCACAAGGAAATTTTTCTTCCTCAAGGAAATTTTCTCCATACCTATTTTTCATTGTTCATATTTTATTTTCTCTAAATATAACTCTTTTTTCCTACGTGACAATTTCAGTTTCACATATAAAACCTCATAATTTTACAAATACATAGATATAGTGTATTCTATTTTCGGGATCAGAATCCAGGTTCCAAATTCCTTAGAATTCGGACTCCGAATTCTGTAGAATTCACTCTCTAAATTCTCGGAAATTAAGAATCAAAATTCTACGAAATTAAGAATTCTATTTCTCTGAAATTAATGTCCCGAATTCTCTAAAATTGAGAATCTGAATTCTCTGAAATTATGCTTCTGAATTCTCTGAAATTCAGACTCCAAGTTCCTTAGAATTCAGGCTCCGAATTTTCTGAATTTTAGACTCTGAATTCTCTGAATTTCAGTCAAAAAATTCTTTGAAATTCATACTCCAAATTATCTAATATTAATGGAAAAAATTCCTTAGAACTCTGGTTCTGAATTCCTTAGAATTTAGTATCTGAATTCCACATAATTCAGCTTTCTAATTCCACAGAATTCAGGTTCTGAATTCCAATGAATTTATTTTCTGATTTCCTCATAATTTAGGTTCTAAATTCCACAGATCTCAGACTTTGAATGCCTCAAAATTCTGACTCTTCATTCTACAGAATTCTAAATCCTAATTCCTGGGAAAATAGTATTTTAGTATCCATGTAATATAGTATCAAAATGTTTTCCTCTTAAACTCCGAACATTATTTTTCTTTAGACTATGAAAAATATATTTGATATAGAAACCATATTTTACTTACCCTTGTTATAGTTACAAAATAATGATGTGCATTCTGTTTCTAACTAACCATTGTTTTTGTGACACATGTATAGGTCCATCCGAAATTCAAAGAAAAATATAACAATTGGATGATGCAGGTGACCATTCAAGATGTGGATATTAATAGGACCTCATTTGAATGAGGAAAAGATAATATTCTACAACTTTACTGATTACATGTTGTTGAGGTTATTTCTAGAGAGAGAGACTCTCATGATTTGTGGGTAATGAAAATATTCTTCATATTACTTCTTGTGACTTTGATTGTTACTGCGTACAAGCGAGGGCTTCCAGGGATAGGAAGACAGATGTTTCGACTAACTTAAAGTTCTTTGACTTCCTTGATATGGAAGATAGAGGTGTCGACTGACTTGAAGTTTGTGGGCTTCATGGGATAGCAAGATAGACTCTGATATTTCTATTCAGGGCTTAGCCTGGAGTGGGTAAGACAGAAATTCTTGAAAGTATAAATCAAGGTACATTTATCCAATGTTATTAGATACCCTACTCTTTGTGTTAAATGATTTCATACTCGTTACTTATATTGTATCATGTTTGGTTCTGCTACATTTTGATTATTAGGGAAAGTTTAACATTCTTATACTTTCTTATACTTGTATACTATGATTAGTAAGATTCCATACACTTTAAGGTAGAATCTTTTTCATTTTAATATTTTTGTGAATTTCATTTCTATAACTTTATTTCAGTAATCTGGAAAGTTTCTAGAACTAAGAGGTATTGTGAATTTACCTTGTTTATCTTTATTAAATAATAGAATGTTTTATATCAACATTATAAGATCCAAAGTAATTTTATGGTATACAATTAACCCCCCAACATCTTGTATATTGAGAATATACATCATATTTTGATCTTATAATTATAATAAAATGAGGTATCTGAAATACTTATAATCACATATATTTTTTCTTGCTCAACATTTCATTGTTCTATATTTTCCTTTCATAGGATTCATATACTTGTTTACAAAATTTTATTACTAACAAGATTCTGTGGAATGATATTTTTTATGTGGAAGGAATGAATATTGGTTCAATTGACAATCATAATTCTACTAGACCACCTTTATTTTATTGGAATGATTATGAATATTGGAGGGATCGTATGCAAACTTTTTTTATTAACACTTGTGTTGAAAACTTTGTCATGCTAATTAGAGATTACATGATTCCTGATAAAGTAGTCTAAACCTTTCCTAATCAAGAAAATATAGAATATCAATTAAACTACAAGGTACACAATACTTTTTTGTGTTCCATGACCTGGAATATATATGTCTATATTTCTTCTTGTGAAGCTGTAAAATTTATTTTGAATAAATTGGAGGTTACACATTTTGGAACATACAATGTTTTCGAAACTAGAAGAGCTATGCTCAGATCTAAATATCATGATTTCTTCTTTCCTTATAGAGAGCATGTTTCTAATGTACTAAAACTTTTTGTGACCATAGTTAATAGTATACAATCCATGGGTGAAAAAGGGTCAGATGATGAGGAACTTGTGGAAAGGATGGTAGATATCTTACCTAATTAGTGGTAGTCAAATAGAGTAGTTATTGATGAGAATATGAATGTCTCATAGATTACTCTTGAGTAGCTTTTTGGAACTCTTCTTCAACATGAGAGAAGAATAAAAAAGTGACACTGATATAAACAAAAAGAAGAATGGAAATGGAAGTGTTTCTTTAACAACTTATTCAAATCATATGAAATACATGACTCCTGAGAGAGTTACAAGATCCAAATCTATGAGGATTGTTATTCAATCCGAATCGAGTGGAAGTTAATCTATGGAAAAATAGATATCCAATCTTTCCCGAAGGTTTAACAATATTGTATTACAGAAGAAAATTCAATCTAGATATAAAAGGAAAGAAATAAATGACATGTAAGATTCAGAAGTCACTTTCTATTAATGAAAAATAGAAGGGAATATAAGACTAGATTGTCTTATGCATACGAAAAAAGATATAAAGGAAAATCATTCTGAGAGGAATAGAAAGAAGTAAAACAAAGAGAAATCTACAAAAGTTTTAAAATCCAATGACACATGGAGTGCTAGTAGTGGTGACTCTTCTGTAGAATCCTCAGAGTACAAATATTCTGGACAGAATAATCTTGGTCTCTTAGACAAGCTACCTATTCAATATCAATGTCTAATTGATAAGGTACACAATGTTGAATCCATCAACAATGTATCCTTGAATGAAAATTATAGTGATAGTAAATATTATGTATCATTGGATGAAAAATCTTCTTCTACTGAAGAAAATACTTTACCTACTTCTGAAGATGTTTCTTGGTTTTCTAAGCTCCTTGAGAATGAAAATTCTAAAGTCATGAAAAATAACAATAAAGAAAATTCAAGGATTTCTATTCTTACTAAGGAAGTATTAGAAATTTATAATGATCTCAATAAGAAAATTAATTATTTTGAATGTTTTTCAAAAACCATTGAGGAAGATAATTCTATGAAGGATAAACTTTAAAAGAATCTAGATAAAGTAATTTCTAAGAAAAATCTATTCAAGACTAACTCTAGTGCTAAAACTAATGTGTTTGAGGATAAAAACATAGTAATTAAGCTAAAGTTAGAAATATTTTCCTAAAGGATGTTCTTGTCAAACATTACCATAGGAAAGGTAAAATTTGATAAGATGTATTCCCAAAATCGACCTCTAAGGAATAATTCTTGTATTGGTTATACTCATTGAAAACCAATTTTTAGTAACAATTATTTTGTACCTCAAACTGATCTATTCTGCACTAAGTGACAGTGTGGTGGGAATTGGAAAAAAAATTTCCATAAAAAAACTCAGTCTTTAGCTTTTCATATAGCTTTTTTTCTATGAAAATGTGGATTCATAAAATTTTTCTTTCTAATGTTTCCAGATCTTAGAAAGGTTGGGTTCCAGAAGTCTAACTATTATATTTTCGGGAAAAAAATATAGTACCAACAAAAATACATGGTACATGTATAGTGGATGTTCTCAGTATATGACTGGTAACAAAAACATCATTGAAATTATTATCATGAAAAATGGAGGAAAAGTAACATTCATAGATAATGCTCAGGGAGAAATTATTGGTAAAAATAACATTGTTCTTCTTGAAAAAACATAGATGTCAAATGTTTTATTTAAGGATCTTAAGCACAACCTTATTATAATAACTCAATTATATGATGAAGGTTACTTTGTGAATTTTTTGAATGACTAGTGTTTAGTACACAATTCCAATGAAAAGTTTATTCTTTCTGTCTGTTGGCATGAAAATGTTTACACACTAAACTTAGAATACCATAGGATCTATGATCTACCTTGTATTAGTGAAATAGATGATCATTCATTATTATGAAATAGAAGTTTTGGACACCATAACCTTATGAACCAATGAAAACTCTCATTGAAAAGAGTAGTTAAGGATCTATTAAATCTTATATTTGATCTTTCAAAAGATTGTGATCCTTTTCATATTGCCAGAAACATAATTCATGTTTTAAATCAGTCAGTGATGTCTCAACCATTGAATCATTACAGTTTGTGCATATGGATCATTATGGTCCAACACATACTAGAAGAATTAGTGTAAAATATCATGTATTTTTCTTAGTTTATGATTACACAAGATTTACATGGGTCTCAACCATTGAAATAAATAAAGCTATATTGGTTGGTAAAGGCTATAATCAACAAGAAGGAATAGACTATGAAGAAAACTATGATCCAGTATCTATACATGAATATATTCATATTTTACATTCCTTTTCATCATTCATTAATTTCAGAAATTTTCAAATGGATGTTAAATTTTATTTCATTAATGGTTATGTTAAAGAGGATGGTTTTGTTGAACAACCTCCTGATTTTTGAAGATACAAAACATCCTGAACAAGTTTTCAAAAATAAAAGTTCATTATATGGACTTAAAGAAGCCCCAAGTGCCTGGTACGATAGAATTATAAGATATTTTCTTCAAAACAATTATGTTAAAGGAAATGATGATCCTACACATATTATAAAGAATGTTAAGAAAAATGATTTAATTGTTTCAATTTATATTGATGAAATTATATTTGGTTAAAGTCAGATATCTTTAACTGATTACTTAATGGATCTATTGAAATATGAATTTGAAATGAGTATGACGGGTGAGTTTACATTTTTCCATGGTTTCAAATTTCTCAAAATCTATAAAAAATATATATATCCAAGAATAAATATATATAAAAAAACTTCTTTAAAAAGTATGGATATGACAACAGTAAGAGTATAATTAATCCCATTGGTACCTAAAATTCACTTGATCTTGATGATGATAGGAAACTAGTAGAACAAACATCTTTTAGAGGTATGATATGAAGTATACATTACTTGACAACTATTTATCCAAACCTAATGCGTTTGATATGATTATGTTCAAGATATCAATCCAATCTTAAGGAATCTCATTTAAAGACAGTGGAAAGGAATTTTCGCTACATAAAGGGAACCATGGATCTAATAATATTTTATATTTCTAGAAATAATATTGTTTTAAAATGTTTTTTGGATGCTGACTTTGGCGGATGTATAATGGATAGGAAAAGTAAATCTAGAAAATGTTATTTCTTAGAAGATTAATTATAATCTTGGGCATACCAAAAGCAACACTTAGTATCACCATCCACTGTTGAAGCTTCATATTTGTTAGTTTGATGTTGTATTGCTCATGTGTTGTGGATGCAACACACACTCAAAGACTATGATATGAGTTTTACCAAAACACAAATTTCTTGTGATAATACTAAAGCCATTGAATTATGTAAAAATAATTCACACCACTCTCGTGAAAAAAACATAAATAATAGGCATCAATTTTTTGGGATCACACACAAAAAGGAGATATTATTCATCAATTTATCAGAATGCATGATCAAATTGCTGATATTTTCACAAAATGTTGACCCTCCGAGATATTTTGAATACATAAAATAGATGTTAGAAATGATAACTGTAAGGTAATATTCTATATTATTATCTTGTTGAATCCTATATCCTTATAGTAAGATTCTTCTTTTTATAGTGTTATTAGATATTCTCATTAGTAAAAAATTATTTTAGTCAAAACATTTTGTAGTAAAAAATCATCGTAGTCAAAAGTTTCATAGTAAAAAATTTTTGTACTCAAAATTCTTGTACTAATTTTTTTTTCATAGTTAATTTTTTTTATAATATAAAATGTTCATAGTCAAATTTTTCATAGTCTAAAATTTTTTGTAATCAAAATTTCAGAATCTATTATTATTAAAAAATATTTTTTCCTCATTATGAATAATGATCCATGAATTCTGAAAGGTATATTTTCATTTATAAATTATTTTAATCTTCATTTACTTGTTGGTATTTTCTTTTTTTTTTAAATTTTTTGGATTCACTTTTCCTTATATCTGAATGTTTTTCTTAAAAACCTCAAATGATGGGAATTTATCAAAATCCTTCTTCGGCTATCATCTCATCCATCATATCTTCTCAATAACCATTCAACCATTGGATCAATCGGGGAAGCATAATTTTCGCATCAATTGCCTATATAAAGGACCCCCGAATGGTCCTCCCACATCAAACCCCAAGCTCTTGCATGTCTAAACTCTTCCCTTCCTACATAATAGTGTTCTAAATTTCCCAGGTCTTCATTAGTTCTGAATTTCTAAAGAATCCTCTCCTCAAAATGAAATGTCAACCGTAATGGAAATATCAAAATTGCATATTTATCATGAAAGGTTGGCAGACCTGGACTTCGTTATTAAGTATGATTCGATCATCTCAAAGAACATCAAGTTAAATGGCTGGGAGAGTATAGTTGTATTGATACCCAAGGTAGTGGATCCAGTGATTCCAGAGTTTCTTGTGGAGTTTTATGAATCTGTATATTTTTCCAATCATGGATGAAAAGAAAAAAATTTATTTCAAGAGTTATGGTAATAATTATTATCTTTTTTATTCTAAGGCATCCAGTTTGATTGGAATACCATACGAATGGGGAGATGAATATTATTCCCAAAAGTTACCAAATGATATAAGATGTTTTGATACAGAAAGGGCAATAGAGTGCCTTGGTATGGTTGGATTTAAGACTCCAATGATTAATCATATTTCTACAAATTTGATGATTCTAGAACATTAGGTTCAAGGATTTATCATTCTGAGGAATAGAGATAATGATATTCTGAACTAAAGATATATATATGTTTTGGATTTATTTGTGCACCTCAAAAAGAAAAATTTGGTTAAGTATATTTACTCACTATTCAGAATACCATGATTGGGAATCTGAAGCCCCATATTATGATTATCTATAAAGCCTATCAATGATCCTTTTTTTCTAGTTTAGAATCAATGAAAAATTCATTCATGTCGAAGTCATGAAATTTCAAAGTGATGCTGCTATGTGATGAAATCCTATGAAAGATGAAAATCAGTTTTTCTAGTTTTTAGGTGAATTTTATGAATTGTAGAAATCTGAAATATGTGTTCTTTTAAAGAAATAGGACGTGGATGAGACTTTCTAAAATGGTGAAAGGAAGAGGAAAGAAAAGAAAATGGATAGAAAAGGAAAAAACACCAGAGGCTAAGGAAACCCAGTCTGCACCTCTAATGCTAAAGAAACAAAAGGCCTATCCTGATGATATTTTGACTAAGTGGATATAAGATTAGATAAACTGGAATGAAGGGGAGCCTAAGATTGGCATGGACCCTGCTAATAAAAAATAATTTAAAGAACAGGTTACTAAAGATCTTTAGTAGCAACAAAAATACAAGAAAAAAAAGAAGAAGATGCATGAGGATGATATAGTACAATCTGTTCTTAAGGATGACGAGAAATAATATGACAAAGTGTTGGTACCAGAATCATTTTCATTAGAATAAATCCAGAAAACTCTGGGTAAGAAGTTGGTGATTCCAAAGAAAGATCAAGAATCATAAATAGTGCAAGATGAAGAAGTGGAAGAAGAAGAAGAAGAAGTAGAATAAAAAGAAGAAGGGGGTGGTGTAACCGATGATATGATAAAACAAGTAGAAGATTATAATGAGAGGAGAGTCCTTCTGAGAAGTTATAGATCAGAACTTTTGAATCTGAGTCTTAAAAAATTGATACCCCATGAAAAGATGAGAAGGTTGAAGAAGAAGTAAATAAATAGTATAAAGAATATTGTAGCAATCATGATTTCATACAACCCGAGGGTGTTGAGGTAAGAGCTGAGAATGAAGAAGTTGATGACGATATGATTTTTTAGCTATCTGATAATGAACATGAATCACCTAAACTAGAAGATATCATTCTGAGAACCGATAAGGGAAAGCATGTGATGGTTGATACTCTTACCATGTCTTTGGTCAGTAAGAAATATGCTTTTGCTTCATCAAAGTGGAAATATTTTGTACTTGAAAATGAATCCTCATCAACAAATCATTCGAATTCAGAATATTATTCTCTTGGAAATGACATTGTTTTTCATTCTTTGAAGAAGCTGGTAGATACTATTCTATTATTTCCAAGCATATATTCAAGATTCCAAATGCTTTAGCATTACTTAAACCAGAAAACATATTAAGAATCTATGGTGATGGATAAGTGTGTCAAACTTGAGGATGATTTCAAAACATTTTTTATAAATTATGAATCCCATAAAAGATCATTCATGAAGATGACTAGTTTTTCAAGGAAAAGTGTTAAAGAGATGATAATTCTAGATGAATTTCAAGATAATGTCAAGGTTGTTTTGAAACCGAAGATGTTAAGTTCAAATATCTCACTCTTTCTTCTGATGAAAAGCTATATCTTGAAGAAATATCTCCTAAGAAAGAAGTGAATGGTCTTAATGGGAAATTGTATTCAGTTTCTTAGGGTTGGAAGAGGGAAATGGATATTACAATTGAGCTTGAGGAAGAAATTTCTAAATAAGAAGAAGCCTTGAAGACTCAAACTGTTGTGATTAAGTCTCAGGAAGAAAAACTTAATTCCTTATAAAAGTAATGTGAAGATCAAGATCATATACTAAAGAACATGGAATATGATCTCAAGGATCTCATGAAACTTAAGACTGTTGTGATGAATTTGATGTCAAACGAAAAGGAGGGATAATTTCATTCCAAATTCGATCTTTTTTTTGTATTTTCCTTTTGGAAAAGTTTATTCAATCTTAATGAAATTCTTATAGCACTTCATATTTTTGGATGTTTAGTACTAACATTTCTGGTACCATACATTCTTTTAAATTCCCTTTATTCCTTTTTTAAAATCACAAAGGTAGAGAATGGAATGTCAAAATGAATACTGATTAAAGAATAAATTTCCCTATGGGGGAGTTCATCCATTGGGGAGTATTTATCATGGAGATTTTTTATGCAATAAAATGTAAAATATCTTTCAAGAAATCAATAATATGATTCTTAGGGTTTCCAAAGCTTAAGGGTGAGTTAGACTTAATCACTATTATCCATAAGTAATGGGAGATAAGTTTTTTTTCAAGGTCATAAAAATTTCAAAGTCCTTATATTCTTTCAATTTATAATGTTTATTCAGTCCAAAAAGGGGGATATTGTTGAGTCAATAAGGTTTCCTTATGACTTTTAAATTCCACAATGTTTTTAAATTCACAATCACTCTATCTTAATGAAAATTTTATTTCTCTAAAGATTTATCTTAATAAGGAAATTTTCATTTTTCAAGGAAATTTTCCCCTTACCTGTTTTTTGTTGTTTATATTTTAGAATCTCTAAATATAAATCCTTTTATTCATAAATAAAAATTTTGGTTTCACATCTAAAAATTTTTAATTATATAAATACTTAGATATTGAGTTTTCAGGTTTTTGGATCAGAATTCAGGTTCAAAATTCCTTAGAATTTAGACTCTGAATTCCTTAGAATTCAGACTCCGAATTCTCTAAAATTCAAAATCTGAAATTTCTAAAATTCAGAATATGAATTCATTGAAATTCAAGATCCGAATTCTCTGAAATATTGAATCTAAATTATTAAAAATCAGGTTCTGAATTCTCTAAAATTCAGACTTCGAATTTCTCATAATTCAGGTTTCTAATTTCATGAAATTCAAAATCCATATTCATTGAAATTTAGACATCAAATTCTTCGAAATTCAGGCTCTAAATTCTATGAAATTCAGGATCCAAATTGGTTAGAATTCGGACTCCGAATTCTTTAGAATTTTGACTCTGAATTCCATAGGATTCTAGTTCCGAATTTTTCAGAATTTAGGTTCTGAATTCCTCACAATTTGGTTTGGAATTCCCCATAATTCTGACTCCGAAGCCTCAAGAATTATGATTCTGAATTCCTTGGAAAATAGAATCCGAATATACCTCTAATATAGAATCTGAATGTTTTTGTCTTAGACTCCGAACTTTATTTTTCCTTAGACTCTGAAATATATATTTGATAGTGAAACCATGTTTGATATACCCTTATTATTGTTAGAAAACATTGTTGTGCATTCTGTTCTTAAACAACCATTGTTTGAGTGACACGTGTGTAGGTCCCTCCGAAATTAAAGGAAATATATGGTCTTTGGAGGAGGGATCCGACCGTAGGATATGTGATTATAAATAAGATCTCATTTGAAAGAGCCCAAGATACTATTCTACAACTATATTGATTTCATGTTGTTGAAGTGATTTATAGAGAGAGATACACTCATGCTTTGTGCATACTGAAAATCTTGTTTAGATTTATTTATGTGACTCCAATTGTTTTTGTGTACAACCAAGGCTTTCATGTGATTGGAAGACAGAGGTACTGACTACAATAATGTTTGAGGACTTACTTGAAAAGGAAGAAAGAGGTGCCAACTACCTTGAAGTTCGAGGGCTTGGGAGGATAGCAAGACAAGCACTGATATTACTATCAAGGGATTACCCTTCATTGGGAAAGATAGACTTTCTTGAATGTATAAATCAAGGGACATTTATCCAAGGTTGTTGGATACCCTACTCTATGGGTTAAATTAGTTCATACTTGTTACTTTTATTGTTTCAAGTTTGTTTTATGCTGCATTTTGATTATATGGAAAGTATAACTATCTTATTCTTTCTTATACTCATATACTCTGATTAGTAAGATTTTATATGATTAAACGTAGAACCTTTTTCCTTGTAAACTTTTCTTATATTTCATTTCTCCATCAATATTTCCACAATCTATCATGTTTTTACAACTAAGAGGTCTTGTGAATTTATCTTGTTTTACTTTGTCAAATATTAGAATGTTTTATATCAACATTAAAAGTTCCAAAGGAATTTTTAAATTATACAATTCACCCCCCTCATTTATAATGAGAATCTACATCATATTTCAATCGTACTGGAAAATATATGCATTCTATATTAAAGGGGTACATTTTTTACATAATCTTTTTTTATTTAATTTTGTCAAGGAAGAGATTTTGATAGAGTAGTTCATTATAACATGTATATACCTTAAAGAATAGTTCATGAATGATATGATTTATGATTATAATGTATTTATATATTTTTTATAATTAGCCATGTGAATTATATGTTGATATAGACTATGTATGGTCTTTTATCAAATAACATTGAATTAATCTCAGGTTATTTTTCATTCTCTCATTCATAATGATTAAGACTTATTCACTCATGATAGATTCTATTATACACAAAAAATTTATGAAATTTATCTCACACATTATTTTTCTTCCATTAATGATGAAGCATTTTTTTGATTTATTTCAGGGTTCCTAGAATACTTTTTATGATATTTTTTTATGTTTAATGTAGTTAGTGAATAATTTATTTTTTTTAGTATTCAGTGACTTCTAAACTGAACTATCCACCATGGTGTGATCCCATAAATATTTTCCCAATTTTATAATTTGAACATATAAACGAAATTTTGGATGACGATTTATGATAATTATATTAACTAAAATTATATTATTAATTTTTAGAAAACATTTATTGAAAAATTGGAAAACGTGGCTATTTGAAACTGAGAAACATTAGACAAAATGGGAAATCAAAAAAATCACAAAAACCATGTTTTAGATAATTATGTGAATTAAACTTATATAACTTCAAATAATTTTTAATTACTTTTCTATCTAGATAATCCATGTAGAGATTTTAAATATGATAATCCATCGGGTCCCATGTTTAGATATACTCCTCCATGGTTATATTCATTTTATTTTATACATTTGTCTAAATATGAGATTTCATGTTCATATAGACATAATTATCCATGTTGGTATACATTAAAATCATTCCATAGTTATTACTATCAGAATCCTCCTGAAGAAATTTTATTTTAAAAAACTCCTCCATTATTTCTCTAATAGAGTGAATAATAAGATCTCGTGATATTTCATTCTTTGCAGCCTCCCCACCTAATGCCCACTATGGGACTGCCAGTGAATCCTTATCTTGTACAGACATTATAGTATTGTTATAAATATTAGTAATATCCAAAAATATGAATTATTTTATAATCTGAGCTATATCATCCAACGTAACAATCTACTTCTCTTGTTCTTTTTCATCACCACATTCAGCCATTTGTTTTCACTCTGATGGTACAAACTCTTATTTTTTCATGTTCATTTGCATATACTTCACTATATATTACCTTGGGAATATTATTTTTGAATGACCATGTATATATTAGTTTCATTAAATTATAATAATCATTAATTACTTTAGATACATTCCCCTAGAACATAATATAGATCCTTGAATCATGATTTATTTGCTACACCTCATTCATTGTCTGAATTTTAATTCATCCACAATGTATTTTGTTTGTATGGTCAAATATGTAGTGGATAGAGTTCAAATCACCAATATATATCCTATATATATCCCTGGGATGTTAGTGAATAAAACTTCTTGAGCTAATTCATGGTTTTTCATAGACTGTACTTTAGTTTCTTTCCCATCAAAATGATTATGTAGGATGATATTCGACACTTCCATAATTGTAAACAACATTTTCACTATATTCAACCAAACCAATGAATATATTAAGGGTCATAAATAATATTACCATTTTCCTTTCATCCAAAAGCCTCCTATTGTTTGGGTATATTTCCATGAAGTCATTCATCTCCATAAATGACATTTTTTGGTTTGTAAAATCCCATTTACAAAGAATCAACATCAATAACAACCTTAGTACCCCTAGAACAAGAAAGGCCCTATAGAGAAGACTTGTGTTCATCCGTAGTTCACATAAAATAGTGAAATAGGTACACTAAATTAGGATTACTATTAAAGGTTCTTGTCCCTTTCGGGAAGAGAACACTATGTGATGTATCTATTCAGTCCACTATAGAGGAAGAAAGACCCAATATTCAAAATACCCATTGAGAGATTCATTCATGCAATCCCAATAGATCCGCGAGACCATCATTACGTGATGAAATAAGATTAAAAACCCTTTACATGGGTATACAATAATTGGTCCACAACTCGAATACCCATGTCTCTTTATAATGAAATTATTCAACTTCTAAAATAAAAACATGCTCTACCATCAGATTAGAAATGTAATACTCAATGAAAATATGATGGGATATTAGGAAACTAAAAATATTTTTTCTAATATCTAATCATAGTAATATACATATCATTATTCATTCCACACTTATAATAGAGGGATTTGGGAATGGAAATTGGGGTTTGGGAAGAATTACCCACACCTTCATGATATGACCATCATGATTCATGTGAATTTCATAAGGCCAAATAAATAGGTAAAAATGGTAGTTGTTGAATTATTAAGGAGATCTAGACCGAGATATAATCAAATAGTAATCTAATGAAAATCATATCAACGTATGTTATTTTTTTGATATGGCTAAAATTTTCTCGCCCCTAAAGCCATTAGGATATAAAGACGAACCTATTGATGGAGTCATCAAATGGAATATTTCGTTCTAATGTGGGATTATATGGTAATATTTAAGAGACATAATTCTTCTATGAAATCATAAGATAACATAATATGATGAAAATATCCCTAGAAAGGGTTTGGTACTATAGGTCTATGTGAAATAACCTGGAATGGTGACTTGTAATTAGGGTTATATAATGGGAGGAAGAAGTGATAGTAAGAAAATATATGGATTTTCCACTAAATATGGCAGATGAAAGTGTTGGGATTGAGTTTATTATTGATATGATATGGAATATGATTCATGTTATGATGAATAAAAATTACTATATTTAGAAAATTTAATTACAAAAAAGGAATAGCATATGATAGATCACATTATAAGATATAATCCTTAATTTATTAATGGAACTAATGATGCAATATTATCTTAATAATTGAATACACCATTGAAAAAATATTTTTATCCCTAATATTTCATTTATTAAAAAAATTCTATAAAAATTTCATCCAACGGACGATGTTGATCTATTATGGATTTTTATAAAGAACACGAAAATTGTTGGTTAAATCTAAAGTTTTTAATGGATATGATTTATCATGGATTACATAAATAAATAAAGTACTCAAGAGAAATATAATTAAACCTAATGGTATTTCATTATAATAAATATTGGGTAATAAGTAATTTTTTTCAAATTATGAATCTAACTTTATATGATTAGCTAGGAATGTTATTGAAAAAAAAAACATAATCCAACTCGCATAAATGATTTTTTCAATGATTAATATTTTTCTGTTATCCTATGGGAACTAGATTCAAGAAATTCATTATATGGTGATATATTATCAAGATCCATGATGATGGAGTATTTATTTTCTATGAGTTATATGTTAATTTTAATTAAATAAAAAAAATTCATTTTTGAGTACCTAGAAAAAATAAATGTATCAATGAATAAAAATAGAGGATGGGATTCTGACCATGTTCTATTTGTGGAATCATTCATAAAGGTATTTTATTAATGTGAAAATTGTCACATTACATTATTAGATAATGGGGTTATGAATAACAAGAATGAAATTTAATCAATGAGACTAATACGGTCTAGTTCTTATGATGTAAATAAAATTGGAATTATTCGAACAAATGTTCCAAGAATAAGTAAAACCTCCTCCAAATGAATACTTATGTATAGGGGAAAGATCAGGTGATTACAATATTTTAGGATTAAGTTTATATAGAGGTTTTGGGAGGTAAATTAAATTTTACACAAACATATGTACTGATTTATTTTATTATATATCATTGGACTCTTTTATATCATTCATTTTTTCAAGAAAATTGATTATTTCCATAGCACCTTATGAATGGATTTCTCTATAAAAACACATAGAGGAAATATAATTTCAAAAAGGATGTGTCTATCAGTTCCCATTATTATTCACATACATAACAAAATTGAAAAATATTTTTTTATACTAATAGTTGACTTTGTTATAATACTTTTAATGGATTTTTACCCAATACATAATTTATAATTTTATATTAAATAGGGGGATATTAATATTTGAGATCTAAATGTACAATCACATGTCATTAGAGGGAAGTCTATATCATTTTAATAGTGGAAATAATTTGTGATAGTAGAACTACATTTGGTAATTTATTTAGATGAAGTAGTCAAAAATTAATCAGTCTAGAATGAAATTAACAGGGGATGTACCTATTATGAATGAATGATTTTTGTGTTTATTAAATAAGTACATAAACATAATCATGATTGTAAAATTGATTTTTTTCATCAGTCTTATATGTAATGAGAAATCCATATTTATGACACCCTACAGGATAGAAATATGAAATTAGTGAAACTAAAGAAATAACTATTGTATTTTTGTGATTAGGGATCCATTTTACCTTGTTTTCAAAAATGGGTTCTCCTATTAGTATTCATATAATGGAATATGTGTCTATTTTATTGTGAATCGACTTCCTGGAAATATTTTCCTTTACAATAATGAAAAACTATCCTCTCCTCCTCATAGAGGAATTGATTGATCAAATTCAACGATATTAATAATAATAAATGATTTCATTTAAATCTTTATATCATAATCTATACGTAAAGATTCAATATATTAAATATTATATTTCATACATGTTATAGATATTAAAAATATATAGTAATTTCATTTTAATTGACAAATCCACAATTTGTTTTTATGGATATGATTAATAGTGCATACAGTGATTTTAATCGAAATATCATTTTGATATATATTGTTGATATCTTAATATATTATTTATAATATAATGTAAATAATAGTCATTAAAGACTCATTATTTTGAATCTTGAATAAATGGAATTATATTGAAAATTATGAAAATGAAAATTATGGATTCATGATGTTTATATTCTTGGAAACTTTGTCACTATGGATTAAATATCAAATTATTCTTTAATGAAAAATGTATTGATGAAATTTAAAATTTGTAAAACCACACCCAAACCATTATGATTAATGGACATGAGGTTCCAAACCATATTTTACATTCCCAAGAAATGTAATGGTAACAATACATGTTAACGCTATAGGAAGACATTGAGAAATGATTTTCCATAATGATGTTAAAAACCATAAAATGAAGACTAAAAATAAAGAATTCAATATATGTAATTAATAAATATAAATGATTTAAAATAATTGTAATTGATAAATTCAAAAAATATCATAGTGATAATGGAATCCAAAGAGATCAATTAGTAATGACCAAAATACAACTAGGACCATGGCATGTAATATAATATTATTCATAGAAACACATTTACTACATCCATGTTCCCAGTAAAAATTCCCTACATATATTATCTAGATTTATATCATGATATGTAAGATTCATTCCAATTTAATTTTTATGAGAAAATAACTTCTACATATTTAGAAATGCTCATAACCATGGGTTGAGTATATCACTCATTAGGCATTCCCCAATGCATTCCCAACATAACACGCTATAAAAAATACTAGTAAAAAAATTTATATAAAGAAGATGAAAACATAAAAATAGTTATACAAATATATAAGTGAAATTTGAATGAGTAAATAATTAACAAGATTATATCCATTTCCTAAAACATTGGAATAATTATTCAATATCCAAAAAAAACAAAAAAAACATACATAATAATTGTGTACAATTTGATATTGGTACATCAATACGACTCTCAGTTCCATTTTTTAAAATGGTATTTAATAACCATACAACAACACAAAATGAAAAATTTAACCAAATTATTGAAAATTAGATACTGTAACCTTTCATATAACATATAATCACGAAAAAATTTCCCTAAACCTATTTCTTGAAAAAAAAATTCCATAATTTGGAATTTATCATTTTCAAATGATTATAAATGTGGTTATCCAAAATCATTTCTATTTCTATATTTCCAATGAATAATCCAAAATGGATTTCACTTAGAAATAAAACAATGTTTTCATAGTAAATCAATTAAAAAAATTAAAAAAACCCATCAAATTCAGGAAAATGCGGATATTTTAGATGATCCACCTAAATCTCAATGGATGTTGAAAACAATGTACAAAACTAAATTAATGTAGAACTGGGCTTCAATTTTATTCCCATCAATAGATAATCTATGATCCCACTAAGATCCAAAAATAATAATAAAGTATTTTCCATAAGACACATAACCAAATGATCTAGGTGAGTGAAGTGAAGAAGATCAAAAAAGTGATATAGGAAAAAATAATATACTAATTAATCCAAATATATAACACAAATTGATATTTTAAAATATTAATCTGTATCAATTGAAAATTATATTTGAGTTTAAAGAGGATGATGAGATTGATAACATGGATGAATTTGTGAAAATGAGTCCTTTAAAGATATACATGATGGTTAAAAGTAATTTTCATATCACTAAACACATGTTGCATGTTTAGGATCCATAGTATTTAAAAATGTTATCCCAATGTGAAAATAATATAGGGAAATATCATGGTTATATAATTGTAAAGATGAGTTGTTTTCAAACCATGAACGTTATATTTGCCTGATATGTTCTCATATTAATCACTTTACATGTTTGGATCAAATACTTTGAAAATCCGTGTAGCAACATTGATTCTCCAAAAATTATGAAAAACATGATTACACTAGGCATTCTAATGATTTGGAAAAAGAATTTTTGAACTGTTTGTATTCCTAATAATGGACATCCTCGCATGTATATTTTCTTGAAAATAGTTCATGGTATCAACTAACTATTCTCAAACCATTCAACTCAGTCGGATCCTAATAAAATAACACAAATATTCAAAAAAATTATGAAACTTGACATAAACATTATATATGACAATAATATGTAATAAAAACCAAAATTATCAATGAATCATGGTGTTAAAATCTCCCCAACACTACTCTAGTGTTCCATTTTCCTATTCTTATTTCTCATCATAAATCTAGCCATGCTTCCATAAAATCCAATCCAATATAATTATAATAATCTATTTTATATTATATTTATTATCCACAAATAATACTGCTACATAAATCCATTTATCATTTTTAAAATGAATGACATGGTCCCATTTAGTCACATGGTATGGATCAATCTGGTACATCATTAATGTAGACACATAAGACTCATTTTTCATGAAAGTGATTCTTATAAGTAAATCTAATAGGTATGATATATCCAAAACTCATTCATGATTATCATTATGGGAAATGTATCTAGGAGTTAATAATCTTGTATTAAATAAATTATGACCTTCTATTAATTAATTGATTATTAAAGTAACACAATGACTATCGAAAAAGAATAATGGTCGTAGAAGACTGTCCACATATTATTTTGGACGAAGTTGACCAATCCCCAAAATCATTTTGATCTTCTTAACATTATTAATTATATCATGAAAAATCCATGGTCATATGGTTATGTCACACCAGATTCAACTGAAAAAATGTGTAAAATGAATAGGGAATTAATACAATGCTTAAAATATAGACAGATATAATTATTCCCAATTAGTGTTATTATATGAGAACTCCACTACTGTAATACGATCCTCCAATGAGACCCCAAAATCCTTTATTAATCCTTTAGTATTTCATTCATTTTTTTGATCATATTTTTAAATTTTACATCTATTTAGGGTTGATATTTTATTATCTTGTTTTTTTGGGTTACAATGACATGCTCTATGGAATTCTAAAAATAGTATTTAAATTTGTGGCCCTTGTAAGACAAAATTGATTCTAATTTTCTTTGAATCATTAAAAAATCATAGAGATATATGTTTTTATGTATTACACCATATTATTTTTAGATAATATAATATTTAAGATGCATTGATGTGTCAATCAACAATCACCCATATGGGACCATTTCTGTAAAACATTCTAGGAAAACCTCGGGATAAATAAAGGTCTATTTGTTCTCATTGCCATATAGGAAAAATTAATGACTAAAACCTAGTAGTGGGTAATTTTTCATCCAAAATTAAATTTTATTATATTATTAATATTGAGAAAATATCCACCAGAATTATCATTCTTATAAAACACAAAACCTCTAAGGAATAGAAAATTCTAAATGTGTAACTTTTTATTCAATTGCCTGTATGAAACACAATGAAAAAAGTATAGATGAATCTAACCACTCAATGATTTTATTTATGTTTAATATTTTTAAAAAATTTAATATATATTTTATCTTATAATTCAAGCAATATTGAGTTAGATTGTATCACACATAACAACGACATTCCTTGATGGTATGTTGTAAATGTAAGGAAGTGTTTTATTGAGAAACAATAAATTATTAATATAATATATAATATAATAAGATATAACCTAGAAAATAAGTTTATGGTTGTGAATATGATTAAAAAATATAAAAATATATGTTTTTCAAAAATTTAAAATGAATTAATTGTTTATTAATTAATTATAAATGAATATTAAAACCAATTGAACATAAAAATTACTATTTTTATGCAAAAAAGGTGATCAATCATAATTAATTAAATTTATTTATATTAGTGAATGGTACTAAGGAAATATGAATTATATATTTAATAGAATATTTTTTTATATTTATCCACTATATTTTATAGGCATAAGATAAGTACAAATCTAGTTTTACGGTTGCAAATTTTATTTTTCTAAAAAAATTGTTTTATTTTAATTGTGTGGATATTATAAAACCAAATTTTGGAAAATGTATAATTTTTTAATGTTAAAAAAGAAATATTTTTTTATATTGAATTATAATAACCTTATAAGTGTGATTTATTTTTTTTATTGAAGAGTCATTTTTTTATGAAAATAGAAAAATATTGAATTTTAATAGAAAACTAATTATTCATATAATATATTTATAAATTTAATTAAAAGTTTAATATTATTTTAAGGTATATTTATTAAAAGAATACATAAATTAATAACATTTAGTTCCTTTCAATAAATTATACAATGAAAACCAATACAAACACATTTTAATCTTTTGAACATTTTAACATTAAAACCCCACTTTTTAATCACTAACAACGAGAATAATTTGAAATTATCATATATCACATATGTTATTTGAATTTAGAAAAAATTATTCAACATTTTTAATAATCTTAATGAAGATTTTATATTTTGTTAGAATAAGTTACTTACTATAATGATTTGTGAAGGTAATGAAAATTAATTATAGTGAATAAGAGAAAAATAGTATTAAATGGGACTAATCCTAGAATTGACATGCCAAAATGACCTAGAAACAGGTCAAAAACACGTTTTATGGAACATATTGACCATAAAATTTATTTTACATATTTTTATTCATTATTTGGAGAATCTGATGTAAGGTAGGCCCCTGAAATGGTTTTAAAATTTTCTATTTACAAGAATTCCACTCCTCCTCTATGATAAAAAAGTTCTCACCCTTCCCACTTATTCAAACAATTAAATCCCTTTCACTCATTCAAAACATGAAAAATAATCTCTCATCATCCCTATCCTCATATTAGAATCCTCACATTATTCTGAATAAAACCCAATCACGATTTTTTGTTATAATCTAAAAGGAGTTACCTGGATAAGAGGTAACTTTCCTCAATGATGACTTCTAGTTCATTTACTTAGAAACAAAATTCATAATTTTTGAATAAGGATTATTTAATATCTGAATTATCAGAAATATTTTAATTTTTTTCAATGATAAGGGTTTTAAATATAGATTCACACACATACATGAAATGTGATATATAATCAATGTTCAAGTGTACGGAGGATCACCTCCTCGTGAACATATGTCATTCATTAACAAATTTACCACCATTCAAGCTATTAATAATTATGGATTTATGGATTATATATGATATTTATGGTATTAATAAATCATTTATTTTTATGGATGATTTTTTAATACCATACATTCATTCCATCTATTTGATAGAAATAAAATAACCTCTTTTGTGGACATGTGGACTACCATCTCTTCAATGCAATGATACAAAATCAAACATTACATTGAATGTTTGAAGAATGAGTTTAATAAAATTATGTGAACTATATGAAATATTTATGATAAATTAATTATAATATAAAATCTCATATATATCATTTATTTTTTCTTCTTTTAAATGGGATAAAAAATTGAAGTTGTGTTCATGAGTATTTATGTCAGACCATTTCCATGAAAGGAGGATTTAATTTCATATCGCCAAATATTATGGATTATAACAAATACATATGTATGTTATATATATAATATATTTATATGAAGGATTATATATTTTATTTTATATAATTATGATCTAATTAATAGGAAGTAAAATTAAAAGTTAATACATACTTGAAAAAGAAGCCAATTAACACCTGAAATAGTTTAAATAAAGAAGGATTTCTAGAAAATGTTTAATAATATATTATATGGAATTAATATTGCAATATCCCAAGTAAATAAAGAATATTACTTTTCATAGTTATTAATATTTGTTAATTAAATATTAATTTTACTTTAAGGGGTTGTTATGTTTGATGACATACCTGATACGCAACAACATGTTTCTTTAAAATCTTATGTTGCACAATAATAATATAATATTATTATTTTAAATGGTTGTTAACGCCTAGTCATTGTATTGGTAGTAATGAACCGAACTAACTAAAATATTATTATAAATGATTGTTAAATGTTTTTACATTTATCCAATTAAAGTGAGAGGCTAAAAATGTGTATGAATCTAATTTTATGCATAATTTATTTTTAAAGGTTGAGTTAGCACCTTTTGAGGGAGAACCCTCTTTAAATCTAGTTCAGGTCAAAAATATATGTTCTATTTCCCTAAATAAAATTATTCTTTAGAATTGGGAAATTAAAATTCACTTTGGGTAAATTTTTGGTATTTTTTTGATAAAATTCAATTTTTGATGAATATTGGAAGATATTGTATTTTCATTCAAAACTGCCTTTTAATCTAATTTATTTATATGGATATATTATATTTTTATTTTTTTAAATGTAATTAGATTATTTCTTACCATTTAATCCAATTATGTTCATTGGATGTAATTTGTCTTTAAAATCAGATATATACAAGTGTCAATATTTTGATAGTTATTATTTCTTAGAAACACGATTTTTGAAATGACTACACAAATTGAATTTAAATTAATTAATTAAAATTCTGTGTATTTAGTTTTCTAAAATAGAAATCATTTTTGAATTCATAATATCAAATATATCTTAGGCACAATTTTTTGTATATTTCTGAAAAACATTAATTTTTGATGATTATTGAAAACACTGAGTAGTAGCTAAAAAGTAGAAATTTTCATTTAAAGGAAATTTTACCACTTCTATGAATTAAATTTTAAAAATATTACATACATGGATTTTATTAGTAAGTAAAATGTGGTGAAAAATGCAAGCAATATTTTTTTTGTGAATAATAACTTTTGAGTTTTATTTACCGCGGTTAAAGGTAAATATGGTAATTCAATGTAAAAATAGTATTATAATAATATAAAATTAACATAACAATTTTACTAACCTTATTGTAGGAGTAATGGATGACCAAGACAATCCATGGGTGAAACTTTTGTTTTTTGAAAGTCACCAGGGTAATATAATGATATTAATAACTTTTTATTTAATGTAAAAATGAAAATATCATAGACATGTATTGTTTTGAAAAAAGAATTTCAATGCGGGGATATATAAATGATATATATGAAAATAAATATTCACTAGAAATTTATGAATAATTCCTACAATATAGTATATTTTTTAATTTTTAGACATCAAATAAATTAAATTATGTATCACAGAATAATGATGTATTGTTTACCTAATTAATAAATTAATTAAATAAATTATTTTATAAAGATTAAAATAATATTGAAACCTACACAATTATTATTTGATGAATTTATTTCAACCAAGATTTATTTATCTTCAACATTATTAAGTTTTTGACATATATAAACCAAAAATCATTATATAATAAAATAGTATTTTCACACTTTCATAAAGAGCCCCTCCTCCCCATTATAAAATTCCCTCACCTCTAACCCAATACTCACACCACTCAATCCCCATGACTCATCCAAACTCTGACCAAACAAGCTTTCAAGATCCCTATCATCCTCTTAGAAGCATTAATTTTGGGATAAGGCACTTCAACAAACCCTTTTGGTTCAAACCAAAGGGAGTTACCCGATTTAAAGGGAACATCTTCTATTAAGATCCTTTGTTTTATTTTACTTATCAAATCCCGCATAATATTATTATTCCTTTATTTTATAACAACACCAATATCCATAATATACTATTTTGTTTTTATGAGAAGGATTCTAATTACACTTACACACACCTCCATCTACTGGGTAAAGAACATAATGTTTCTGTGGACGGCTAACTAACGCCTCATGAAATGATGATTGTTCATTATTTTTATGCAACCTATTATGGTGTCCATTATGATAGAACTATATATATATATATTATATATATTATATTTATCTTTTTCATATGCTTATTTATTTTTCATTTATAGAATACCTTTATGGATTCCATAGTAGAATAATATGATAATCTCATTTCAGGATGTGCGGACTACCACACCCTCAATGTTATATGACTTGTTCATACCATATGTAGAACATATAAAGGATGTAGTTACTGATATTATATATATTATATTATACTAGAAATATAATATACCTATTTATCATTACGTTTTTATTCAATTAACTATGAAATGGAAATGAAAGTAGCGTTCATGCCTACGTACGACTTACCGTCTCCATGAATGGTGCATTCCATTTCTTACCTCGAAATGTTATGTACTATTATAAATACCTATATATACTAGATATATATGATATATACGATATCTAAATAATGGATAATAATTTGGATATAATGATATTTTTTCTAGATGAACAACTTGTAATTATAAGATGTCCATTTTTAACTCAAGTACCAAATATCGACCATAGAACCATTATTAACAAAAATGATTACATGATGTTTATAACATGGAAATAAATGATTTAAATGAAATGATAAACTTGAAAAAGGTTCATAAGCAAGTATAAATTAACATTAATTTATTATGCCAGAGATTAAAGAATGAATGGGTCAAGTCAGACACGAGGTTAGGGACTTCATCTCTATCTCCTTTCATTGAGGCATATTTTGTTTTATACAAGAATTTCTTTTATATGATCTATAAACACATTTTACATTTCATTTCCTTCAAATTTAATGTTTTTCTTTGAGGAGTTTTTCCAAATGAAAAAATAATAATTCTTTTAATGTAGGTGTAGACAATGACCTTTTCCACCTCTGAGAGTATTAGATGATGTTTTGGATTCTTTGACAAGTTGTAATGTTTTTAAAAGGAAAATAAATAAAATATAATATGTTAAGTATTTTGGTATTGAAAATGGTTTTGATAATTTATTTGTAATGTCAATACAATTAAATTATATATTGTGATTGAAGTGTAGAAATTTTATCTTTCTTTTATATTTGTTTCTGGTTTTATGAATATTTTATGGTTCTTGGGCATTGTAATGTATATGAGAGGTTATATGATAAACGTAGGGTGGGTGATCCTGAGATTGCTCTCCAATGCATTGTGTAATGTGACATAGGTAAATGAGAATGTTTCTCCTAAGAGATTTAGGAAATATACTGTGTTGGGTATTCCAAAAGTAACTCCTTACATAGCTATGAATGATACAATGTCAGTATGTTATAGATTCAACTAGTAGACTTTATGATTTCTATTTTCTATTTGTGATTCAAAAATATTATGATTTCATGAGGTATTTTAATGATCTTATGTTTTGTTTGTATTTATGAACTACTGTTTTCTTCCTTTGTTTTATAACTTGTTACTGAGCTTTTTATGATCATCCCATGTTTTGAAATGTTATTCAGATGACTTAATGATTAATAGGGTCAAGGATGGGATCAAGGAGAAGTCATTCTATCTAAAATATGGTACTAGACATGAATATTTTTTCAAGGGTTTTTTATGAAAAAATGGAAATGATGTAGAAGTGTATACCTTGTAATTTTTTATATGTAATGTAATAGTTATGGCCTAATTCCATAATACTGTAAACCTAAAAATATCGTCAATGTGAATTATTTATTTAATTCATGATTATGTTATGAATAAGGCTGGGTCCTTATAGATGGTATCAGAGGATGATTTAGATAACTTTTGGTGTTTGGGTTATGTTACATTAATATCCATAAATTAATTTAAGTAAATATTGAAATTATAGAATTTAAAGATTACCATGTTTCTTCACCAAAGGTATCTTTATGTTCAAAAAGTTTTCCACAGATGGAACAGGGAAGCTATTTTGGGACAACATCCAGAGGAAGACAACCTTCTAGATCTGCAACCTGAGATGGTCATAATTAGAACTAAATAGTTTGTTGTAATTATGGAAAAGTTGACATAGGCTATAAATGGTGGTGGTATCCATGCACGAGGTATTCCAGAATAACCATAGTGGATCATGTCAGTAGTGGATCATTTCTTGGTGCAACATCCACCATTGTTAAAAGGATAATCTGACAGTGTGCTAGCAGAAGGGTGGATTAAAGCAGTAGAGAAGATTTTTTATGTTATGGGGTGTTCATAACATCAAATGGTTTGTCTCGTTGTATACCGTTTGAATGGTGAAGTTGATCAATGGTGGTTGATGAACAAAAATATTAGGGATAGTGAGGAGATTGATGCTCATGATTAGGATGAATTCAAAGGTATGTTTCTTGATAATTTTTTTTCCAAAGGTGGGTTTTCATATGATATAAAACAAATTCCTATAATTGAGGAATTAGGATGACTCAGTTCCTTCTAATGAAGTAATTTTCACTTGACTAGAAAGGTATTCTCCAAATTTTAAACAATATCTACATAGTAAGGTAATCATTTTTACATTGGATTAAAGATAAATTATTTAAGGTATTTAGCTTCTCGTGAGTTCAAAAGTTATGAAAAACATTTTTGATGTATGGAGAATGTGGAAATGGAGTTTTCCGATGATCAAGTCTTGTTTGAAAAAAAATAAGAGGTCAATTTGGAAGGATAAAGGGAATAACTATTCAAAAAAGTCTGATGGTAAGAAACATAAGTTTACAGATTGTGAAAATTGTGGTAAAAAGCACACTGGCGAATGCCATTAGAATTCTGGTAAGTGTTACTGATGTTTTAAAATGGGACATAATGCTCTTAATTGCACTAAAAATGATCAGTGTAATTGTAAGACAAAATCTGATTTACAGTTAGTAAAAAAAATTAAGTGAAATGAAATGTGTAATTATGAAAATGGATGTCCAATTAAGAACTCAAATGAGGTAAAGGAACTGGAATACAAGAAAAAAAGGGGTGGTGAAGTTCATTGAAACTGCTTCAGCAGATATTAGGCCATCAAATGAAGTAGTACCAGGTTTCTTTCTTATTTGTTCAGATTATTCAAATTTTTTGTTTGATTCTGGATATACATATTCGTTCATTTTTGAGAAGTTTTCAAGTAAATTTTGAATTCCATCTCATGGTATGAATCATAAACATATGGTAATAACACTGGGGGGAACTGTTGAGATCAAATGTTATAAAAATAACCTTTTTATCCTTATGTGCGGAAAGAATCCACATGCAAACCTTATTGTTTTTCCTCTAGTTGAGTTTGAAGTTATTTTGGTTATGGAATGGCTTTCTGTTTATCATGCTAAGATTGACTACAAAGCTAAAGATGTTTCTTTTTAGAAATATATTCAGTTTGTGTACAATAATGAACCCTTAAATTTTATAACATATCAGGAAGTTGAAAATTTAGTAAAAGATGGAAATGAATGTTACCATTCACATATTATTGAAAACAATGGAACTGTTTTGATAAATTAGGTGCCAGTGGTAAATGAGTACCTTGATGTTTTTCTTAATGAGTTTCTTGGTATTATACCTGACCAGGAAGTTGAATTTACTATTCATATAGTTCCTGATGCTATGCCGATTTGAAAACCCCATTATTGAATATCTCAAATTGAACTTTTAGAGTTAATGAATCAACTACAGGAGTTACTAGATAAATGTATCATTCGACCTAGTACATCACCATGGGATGGTCCTATCTTATTTGTTAACAAGAAAGATGGTTCAATGATACTTATCAT
This sequence comes from Viscum album, assembly GCA_963277665.1. Taxonomy (NCBI): domain Eukaryota; kingdom Viridiplantae; phylum Streptophyta; class Magnoliopsida; order Santalales; family Viscaceae; genus Viscum; species Viscum album. The sequence continues at coordinate 1,762,364,855 of OY728121.1, read as the reverse complement.
TGATTATAGTGCATTTAATAACATCACTATTTAGAACATGTATCCTTTGCCTCATATCCATGATTTGTTTGATCAGAACCAAGGCACTCTTTATTTTCGGAAGATTTATTTGAGGTCAAGGTAACATCAGTTGAAGGTAATGGAAGAAGACATTTTGAACACGGCGTTTGGTACTAGATGTGGCCATTATTAATGTGTTGTTATGCCTTTAGGGTTAACCAATGCACATATTGTATTCATGGATCTTATGAATATAATTTTCTATGACTTCATGGATATGAAGATGGTTGTGTTCATTGATGATATTTTGGTTTATTATAAAACAAAAGTGGACCCTGAAAGTCATTTAAGGGTTGTCTTTAAAACCTTAAAATAAAAGAATCCTTATGGTAAATTTATGAAGTGGGTGTTTTGGTTACAAATAATTTCTTTCCTTTTCCACATTGTTTAAAAAATTGGCATAACTATTGATCCTACAAAAACAAAGGTTCTGGAAAAATGGACATGACCCACAAATACAACCAAGATCTGTAGTTTTGTTGTATTAGTAGCTTATTACCGGTGGTTTGACGACAATTTTACATAGTTATCTAGTCCAATTACTAAGTTAACTTGAAAATGAATTAAGTTCATTTGGAAAAAATGTGATGATTGTTTTCAGGAATTGAAAAGAAGATTGGTGAACACTCTAGATTGGTAACTACCTTCCAGAAATGGTGAGTTTGTTATCTAAAATGATGATTCATTGAAAGGAATTGGTTGTGTCCTTATGCAAAAGGATCTGGTAATTGCTTTTGCTTCACGTTAGTTGAAACCTCATTAGTAAAAATACCCTACACAAGATATGGAAGCAGTTATTGTTGTTTTTGCTTTAAAAATTTTGAGGCATCATTTGTATGGAGTAATATGTGAAATATATACTAACAAGAAAAGATTGAAGGATATATTCACCCAGAAAATATTGAACATGAGACATATGAGATGGTTGGAATTAATCAGGTATTATGATTGCACGATCCATTACCATTCGGGATAAGAAAATAAAGTGGTTGATACATTGAGTGGAAAATGTAATGCTTCATTAACCATGATACATTTTGAATGAGACCCTTTGGTTTTTGATTTGATGAACATTGGAAAACAAGTTTTTGGTGCACGAAATTAATATATTTGGATTCAAGTGACAGTGAAATCATCTCTATTAGACAGAATAAATCAAGCACAAGAGTAAGATAGTGAGTTGTAGAAAAATTTAGAGTTGGTTCAAAAGGGTATGTTTCCTGAATTTAACATTGATAATGATTGTGTTTTGAGATTTTTAATGAAATTCAGCATTCCATGTGATTCACGGTTGATAACTGATTTGTTATATGAATCTCATAGTTCCTTGTCTTTAGTTTGTCCTTGGAGTACTAATATGTACAAAGATCATTGGGAGTATTACTAGTGGGATCGAATGAAAACTGATATTGCAGACTCTACTTTGAGGTGTTTTACTTGTCAGAAGTTTAAAGGAGAGAGGCAGTTTCTGAAAGAGATGCTTCAGTCTTTATGGGTGCCAGAGTGGAAATGAGAAAATATATCAATGGAGTTCATTGTGGGATTACTGAAAACATCTTGAGGTAAAAAATGAAATCTCAAGATAATAATAGTTTACATTCTATTATATAAATGGCTCTATTTGAGTTTTATATTGGAAGTGGTTTCGAACTCTAGATTTTTGGGATGAAGTATATGAATGGAAGTTTATGGGACCAAAATTGGTAGAAGAGATAGGAGAAAAAGATATGTTGATTCAGAAGCACATGATAATAACTCAGAGTAGGTAGAAACGTTATGCGGATAATAGGAGGAAGGATATTACTTATGAGGTAGCTGATGATGTCATTCTCAATGTTTATCCATGGAAAAGTGTGATGCATTTTGGTAAGAATTTAAAGTTGTGTTCAAGGGCCATTAGACCTAATGAAATCCTAGTCGAATTTGGATCAGTTATGTATAGAGTGGATTTACCTCCATGATTGTCCCAGGTACACAATGTTTTCATGTTCCAATGATGAGAATGTATATGCCAGATCCATCTCATTTTTTTATGTCTAGAGGTACTTTAGTTGGAAGAGAATATCTGTTATGAGGAACAACCTATCCAAATTCTTGTCCACATAGAGAACTTGAGGTAGAATAAGTTAATTCACTAGGTAATGTTTTGGTAGAAAAACCATATGGTTAAAGAGGCAACATGGGAATCTAAAAATGCTATGAGGGAGAAATAACCACCCTTAATTTATATGTGAAGAAAAATTGAGAGGATAAAATTTCAAAAAGTGGGATGGATGTAATATCACAATTAAATAATGGATAATACATTTTAATTGTTATTAATCTTTTTAATTACATATTAATTTTATTTTATAGGGGTTTTAATGTTCTATGTCATACCTGATACAAAACAACAAGATTCATGGAAATCATACATTGCACAATAATAATATAATATTATTATTTTAAATTATAGTTAACACCTAGCCATTTTATTAGAGGTAATGTATTTAACTAGAAAAAATATGATTATACATGTTTGTTAAATGTTTTTAAATTTATCCAATAAAATATAGAGGCTTAAAATGTGAATGAATCTAATTTTAATCATAATTTACATTAAAAAGTTGAATAACTGCCTTTTGATGGAGAACCCAACATAAATATAGTTTTGGTCACTTTAATATGTTCTATTTGACCAAATAAAATTTTTCATTAGAATCTGGACATCAAAATCCACTTTGGGTAATATTTAGGTTTTTTCTGATAAAATTCAATTATTGATGAAAAGTGGAAAATATTGTATTTTAATTCAAAAATCCCATTTAATTTAATTTTTTTATATGCCTATATTATATTTTTAGTTATTCTCAAAGTGTAATTATATTATATTATTACAATTTATTCCATTTTTGTCATTTGATATAATTTCACATTGAAATTGTACATAAACAAGTGTCAATATTTTGATAGTGATTATTTCTTAAAAACAATCTTTTTGTTAGGAAAACGGGAATTAATTTTAAATTAATTAATGAAACCTCTATGTATATAATTAGGTAAAATAGACATCATTTTTAAAATCTTAATATCAAATATATCTTAGGTTCATTTTTTGGTATTTTTCAGAAAAACATCAATTTTTAATGAATAATGAAAATACTGAGTAGTAGTTAAAAAGATGACATCTTCATTTAAATGAAATCTTACAACTTCTGTGAATTGAATTTTGAAAATCCAACATACATGGTTTTTAATAGTATGTAAAATTTGGTCCAATATAATTAAAATATTTTTGGGTGAATAGTAACTTCTGACTTTTATTTGCTGCAACTAAAGGTAAATAGGGAAGTCCATGGTAGAGACCATATTATAATAATATAAAATTACCCTAAAAATTATCCTAACACCATTGGATAATTAATGTACGACCAAGACAATCCTTGGGTAAGACTTTCTTCCTTTTAAAGCCACTTGGTTAAGATAATGATATTAATAACTTTTTATTTAAAGTAAAAAATGAAAATATCATAAACATGTATTGTTTTGAAAAAACAATTTTAATGTGGGGTTATATAATTGATATATTTGAATATAAATATTCATTATTATTCTAAAAATATTTCAAAAATTATGGTATTTTTTTATAATTTTTAGACATTGAATAAATTTAATTATTTAAGACAAAATAATGATGTAGTGTTTACATCATTAATAAACGATTTAAATAAATAAGATTATAAAGATTAAAATAATATAAAAAACAAGCCCAATTATTATTGGATGAATTTATTTCTCCCATGAGTCATCTTAACTTCAACTTTAATAAGTTTTTGACATTTATAAATAGAATATCATTATATAATAAAATAATATTTTCCCACTTTCCTGAACATCCCATCCTCCCCCTTATAAAAATCCCTCACCTCTATCCCATTACTCACACCTCTCAGACCACTTGGATCATCTAACCCTATACCACATAAGCTCTTAATATCCCTCTCTTCCTCCAAGAAGCCTTACCTTAGGCAGAAGACATTTCTAGAAACCTGTTTCATTCAAACAAAAGGGTGTTACCCGATTTAAATATAATATCTTCTCTTAATTTCTTTTGTTTATAATGTTCCTCCAAACCACTAAACACATTTTATTCATTTATTTTTTTTTAAAATATTATCCTCAATATAATAGATTTATTGATATGAAATGTATTAAAACTAAACTTATACACACCTGCACTTAATGGGTAAAGAACATACAGTTTCTGTGGACGGAAAACAAACGCCTCACGAAAAGATGATTGTTCAATCTTCTCCTACCACGTCTTATGGAGTCCATTATGATTGAAGTGTATTTATAAATGATTTATGTTCTATTTAAAATTTTTCTATGGTTATTTATTTTTCATTTATAGAATACATTTATTGATTCCATAGTATGTAAATCCGATAATCTCATTTGAAGAATTGTAGAGTACCGCCCCCTCAAAGTGATTTGAATCGTTCATGGCATAAGTGGAACATATAAAGGTTAGAGTTAATGGGATTATATATATTATATTATCTATGAATTATAATATACCTATGTATCATTATGGTTTCATTCCATTAAATATGAAATAAAAATGTAAGTAGTGTTCATTCGTACTTATAGTATAACATTCCTAGAACGATGAATTCTATTTACTACCTCCAATTATTATGTTCTATTATAAATACATGTATATAATTGATATATATAATATATATGATATATAAATCATGAATAAAATTTTGGATATAAGGAAATTTTGGCCACATGTACAACTTGTAATTATAAGATGTCCATTTTTTTTACTCAACTACCAATTATTGAAAAAATGACCATTATTAACTTAATTAATTACATAATGTTTATAACATGGTAATAAGTGATTTTAAAGGAGTTATATACTCTAAAAAGGTTCTTAATAAAGTAGATATTAACTTTAGTTTATTATTCAAGAGATTTTAGAACTAACGGGTCTAGTCGGGCACGAGGTAAGGGACTTCATCTCAACCTCCTTTCATTGAGGAATATTTTGTTTTATACATGAATTTATTTTATACACCATATGAACACCTTTAACATTTCATTTCATTCAATGGGAATATTTTTATATGAGGCGTTTTACTAAATGGCTAAAAATAATGTTTCTTTAAATGTAAGCAGTGGCGATGACTTATTCAGATGCTGTGATTATTATTTGATCTGTTGGATTCCTTAACAAGTCAAATTTTTTTTAAAAGGAATATAAACCCAAAAATATATGTTACGTATTTTTGTATTGAAATATTTTTTGATAATTAATTTTTTAGGTCAATATATTTAAATTATATATTGTGATTGAAATGTTGATATGTTTTCTTTGCATTATATTTGTATTATGTGTTATGAATATGTTATGGTTGAAGGAAGTGTTACATATACGGGTGGTTCCGTGATAATCCTAATGACTGGTGATCCTAAGATAACTCTCCAATTCATTGGGTAATGTGACTGAGGTAAATATGAATGTTTCTCCTATGATATTTATGGAATATACTGTAATGGGTATTCTAAATTTAACTCCCTACGTATATTAGAAAGCTACAACACATGTATGTTATGTATACCCCAAGTTAACATTATGATTTATATTTTCTATGTGTTATTCATAAATCTTATCATTTCATGAGGAATGTTAAACAGCTTATGTTATGTATGTATTGATGAACTATTGTTTTCTTTCTTAGTTTTATAATCCCTTACTGAGCTTTTTATGCTCATCCCCTGTTTTGAAATGATTTCCACAAGACATAAAGATGAATATGGTCTAGGATGTGATCAAGGAAAAGTCATGATGTCTAAAACATGTGTCTAGACAAGACACTTTGTATTAATATTTTTTTATGAAAAAAAATATAAACTAAGTAGAAGGGTATACCTTGTAATTTTTGAGATGGAATGTAATAATTATTGCCTAATTCTCTAAAACTCGAAACCTCAAAAGATCATTAATGAAAATTATTCATTTAATTATAGATTATGTAATGTTTAATGTTGAGTCTTTACAAATATATTATATTGATAATGAGTGTATGGTTATTTTATAAGTTAATATGGAACATAACACTATTACACATGAAGTTAAAGGATGTTCAACCAATTAGAAATGAAATGTAAGGGACTTCATCTCAATTTCATTTTATTGAAGCATATTTTAATGTAACACACCATGTTCCTTTTATATGTTGTATATATTTCCCATTTTAAATTTAATATCAGGAATAATCATTACTCATGGAAATATGGGAAATCTGACAACATGTGATTCTAAGGCCCGTAGTGCCCAGAATGATCCATCGAAGTTGTGTTAATCATTAATTACCCACATAAGAGATTTTCCTAAAAAAGTGTTATAAATCATAAATGGTTTCCCAGATAAGAAATATGAGGGCACCATTGCATTCAGGATGGTGGTTTTACTCTAGCCGCGACTTAAGTTTAATCAGCACAGACCTCCTATGAGAAAACCCGAAAGTTACCTAACCATAAATAAATTAAATAAGTATAGTTATTTTATTTTTTAAATTCTCATAAGTCACAAACGGTGACTCGGATTAAAATTTTGAAACCACCACTGATATTGGCATGGTACTCTTCCTTTAGGATGATACTAACATTAGTTGGCATGAGCCAATAGTGGAAGTTAGTTTTTGGCAGTAAATAAAATAATTAAGTAACAATTATTTTATTTTTAAAATCCATAACATCTAGATGGTGACTCGGATTGAAAACCCCAGACTACCGTTGAGTTCATTGGGAATTTTTCACCTTAGATAGAGCATGTCCTCAACTGGAGTGGGTTGTGGGTGGATGTTATTAATTTATTGATATTTTTATGGTAAACTCAATAAATGCACGAGCGATGTTTTTGAACTTTTGAACTGATGATCGGATTGAAAATATGAGGGAATAGTTTAATCCACAGTTCCAAGATTCTCTTAAGGGGGGCCTCACTTCAGCCACAGTAGTTCTGAAGAAATAGAGATACATTTTTGGACTTTTTAAAAGAATAAATAAAATAAAATAAGTATTTTCTTTTCTTTCTTTTTCCTCCAACAGACAAGAGGAAACATGGGTCCAGCAACATGTCAAGCCAATATATGGATTGACCTTTCAATATTATGTAACTGCAACATTGGGGAATTATAAAGTTTCTTAATTAATGATCCCCCATTAATTCCAAATTTCATTACATACCCTCCCCCTCTCATATTTATATGAAGCTTGGGGAGAGGTATCGACACTTCTTCAGCAAGAAATGATGTGCCGACAAAGTGTTGAGATGCCAAACCCTTGGAGTAAGGAGCCGGTTCCGGCGAGTGGTGAAGAGAAACACCAAAACCCTTAACCGAAGATCAATGACCGAGCGATTATGTTAGAGGCTAGTTTTGTGGGATTCTGAACACAAACCAACTCCCCCAACCGCTGGCATTTCCCCATCGCTGTTGATGTAGGGGTTTGACTCTTGTTTAATTCAACTGATATTCTTGAACCCATTGATGGTTCCTTATGATTACAAGCTAAAACGGAGGGTGTGGGGCTAAAAAACACGGCTTAAACCCTCCATTACTATGATACACTTGTGTCGTTCGTGTAACCAAAAGAGGACGTCACACAGACACGCCCCAAAAGAGGAGGTCACAGACCATAGCTGCCGCGGTCATCGGAGCAGCCAACACTGGCCAGCTACAGAAGAGGTGTAGCACATCATCTTGCGCCTCTAGTGAGCATGGGGTAGGGGATTTTCAGCTGCGAAAGTCAGATAAGGTGACCGACACAGTGACCATCTGCGAAAAAAGAGGACGGCACGTCCAAAGCAACATCGGTGGGGAGTAGGTCGCCCCTAAAGCCGCGGTGGATGAGGAACCCGCCGCACGGGTTCCACTGCGACCAATCAGCGCCCACGTGGAACCACAGTTTCACAATCCAAATGACCTCAGGTTAGTTTGAGAGACTTGGGGGTCTCACCCCCACTCTTTCCAGCTCATGAGGACTGCGGTCCATTCCCCTGTGGGCCACACCACACATAGTCGGGCCAAAAGCTAGTGTGTCGCACCACCTAGCAGGCTAGGCCGCCTTCCTAGCCGGTTTCACCCCCATCGCTCGGGCCTCCCCATTATGGGTAGTTCATGCCCCTCTTGTGGTTTGAGCCTCCCCCTTGTGGGTCGGGATGGATGACAACCCAGATGGATGAGCCCTCCAGAGCCTAGTCCAACCGGTTCGGACCCGGACTGGGTTGAGTCAACCCCAACTGGGTCGAACGAGGTCGGTCTGACCAGGTCGGATTGTACCTGGGCCCTACTAGGCCTAGAAAAATATAAAGGTCCATAAATTGGGAACCAATCATCTTTTTGATGAACCTTCCATGGCATTGGAATCCATGGATCAAGATGTGTCTTTTAGTATAGTCCACTTGAGTATTTGAAATAGGTGGAGTACGGTCAGGTTGGATCAAACTCGTATCAAAGTGGGACCTCAGTAGTAAAATGCTAATAACTCACAGACTAGGTGTCTGATTGACGGCTCGTATATCGCCTTGGAACCCTTACGACATGTCGGGCCTTTGGGTTACTTCTTTGTGGAGATAATTTGTGGTCGAGGTATGAATGATATCTCGAGGGGAAGATTATTGGGAATACGAGTGCACTGGGTGCGAGGAAACCTATTAAAAGATGTTATGTGAAAAAAGAACATTGATCCTGTGTGGGTCTGCATCCATCGATCCTATGTAGGTCAGCTTCTATCATATCTTATTTCGTCCTGCACTAAAGGATCCTGTGTCGATCTGTGTATACCAGTCGTTAGTGGTTCAGATCCTATATCAGTCAGCGGGAGTTAGTACCTATTGATCCTATGTAGGTCAGCAGTAGTTCCTCTTAAAAGAATAAGATGAACTCGCATTAGACTAATCATATGTACTTCTAAACTAATTTTATATGTGGTTTGAGATGAGTCTGTTAACTTCGTGGTGTTATCTTTGTGTTGTTACCTGTATAATACTTCTACCATAGTTGTGTTACCTGTGTGGTACTTCTACCTTATTGGTGTTATCTTCATGAAGGTACCTATGTCGTACTTATATCTTCTTGGGGTTACGAATGTGGTCATTCTATCATTTTTGTGTTACCTACATGGTATTTCTATCATCGTGGTGTTACTTGTGTGGTACTTCAACCGTAGTGGTGTTATCTTAATGGTGTTACCTATGTGGTACTTATATCTTTGTGGTGTCACCTATGTGGTACATCTATCTTCATGGTGTTACATGTGTGCTGCTTCTATCTTCGTTGTGTTACATGGGTGGTACTTCTACCTTTCTGGTGTTATCTTCAGGGTGTTACCTGTGTGATACATCTATCATCATGGAGTTACCAGTATGGTATTTCTATCTTTATGGTGTTACATGTGTGGTACTTCTACCTTTGTGGTTTTATCTTTGTGGTGTTACATGTTTGGTAATTTTACCTTTTTGGTTTTATCATTCTGATGTTACCTGTGTGGTACCTGTAACATTGTGTTGTTACATGTGTGGTACTTATACCTCCATGGTGTTACCTGTAAAGTACATATAACATTTTAGTGTTCCATGTGTGGTTCTACTTCATGGTGTTACCTGTGTGGTACTTCTACCTTCGTTGTGTTACATTTTTGGTATTCTTCCCTCATGTAATATATGAGTATGTCATGATTACTTAGGTATATGAATGGTTATATTCCTATGTATATTTGTTCATTATCTCTTTGTTCTTGAGTTTGAATCCTTGCTTTGTGGTTTTTCTTTTGTGGAACTTTAGGAGACCTTCAGGGGTCACAGGGGGGGCTACGGAGTATTGATATACTCAAACCTACACGGGATTCTCCCGCACCTTGCTGTATCTTGTGCAGATGAAGAGCAGTGGGGCTGAGACTTGAGGGAGGTAGGACTAGGTGGTACAAAGAGGGGATAGGATGACATAGAGTGTTGTGGTAACAATCTGTACCTACCCATCAATTGGGTTCCTTAGTGGACTATCCATGCGATATTTTGTACTTTTTAGTTGTTTTTGTAACTTTTTTCAGTTGGGCTTGTATTCCATCCCCTTTTACTTTCGACACTCTTTTAATTTCATTATTCTATTAAAACAAATATTTACTTCATGTTTGGTTCTTTTTGTTTTCATGGACATTGAATCTGTACAGGTTAAAAATTAAATTCATTCATTTATTAGGGATACACCTTTCTGATGCTAGTCCCCAGCCGTTGGCCTATGGAAGGCGGTCTTGGGCTAGTCACGGCACATGCCCTGAAAGACGGTTTCTGACAATGTGGTATCAAAGGAGTTGGTTCTACCACTGAACTAGGACTCTGATATTTCCTATATGGAAATAGTTTTGAGTTTTATTAGTGTGGTTTCCCATTGGGGGAATCTAGTGTCATTGTGGCAGCTGACGTATCCGTACACCAGGACCCTGAATTCTGATTTCTGACACAGTGCATGAAAACACTGATTGTGTGTGTTTTTTGAATGTTTTTTCTTTTGTTTTCATTGAATTAGCTTGCCTAGTATAACTTATTAGACATGGAGAACCAGTTAATTTTGGATTCATCCACATAAAAATATAGCTAGGATTCCTGAGAGAGTACACGATGAAGGGAAATCGAGCGATGAGGCTTTGGTGCAGGACTCTATTATGGTATTAGCAGCTTCATTTGGTGCACCAGTAGTTCCAACACCCATTGGGTAGAAGATTCCACCATCCATAATAGCAGATAGTTCACGATGACACAACACATTGCACAAGATTCAGTAGCCTTGAGCTCTGAGGATCGGAGGTGAGACAGATAACCAGGCACCTAAGAACTGGATGGAGGTTGTGGGTAGAGTTATCCACCTAGTTGTGAAACCAGTAGTTCAGACGATAATACTTGAAGGTAGTCATTATTAGTGCGTGACTATGAGGATGCTCTGCATGGTGATTAAGCTTCAGTACATAGACATTTTCTTGAGATGGTACCTTCAGGAAGTATACCAGCTATATCATTGTAAGTTGGTCAGTAGTTAAAACTAGTAGTACCGGAAGAGGATGCATGTAGTCTTAGTGCCTTACACGTGTTTCAACATCAGATTCCCCTCAGGTTTTGAGGTGATCCTGACTCACAGTTGGTTATGGACTAGATTGATGAGGTGGCTGAGTTTCCATCTAGTTATGGCACCATTCGAACAGATGGGGGTCCTGGTAGAGAGCCATCTATGTGTCTCAACAGGATGATGGCATGGTTTGGATTAACCTGATCATCCGATAAGGTGGCCTTTAAGTGGAAAATCTTGAGAAAATTTCTCAATGAAGGGCGCATCATTCCTTAAAGAGCTAATGGATAAGAGTCCCCTAGAGCTTCTACCACTTCGGTGGGACGACATGTTGGTAGCTGAGTATTCATCGAGGCATACCGACTATCCCAGGTACTCGATGAGTATAGTATGGTCAGTGATTCAGGGCTCGAACCCCTCGAGCGAGGTGTTTTTAGGGACAGATGAATCTGTAGGGATGGAAACATGGATGTGGAGATATGAGAGTAGCATGATGTGGTGTACATTTAGAAACATTACAACCATCCCCAATGTGGTCCCCACCAGTTTCAGGGAGGTGGAGGATAAGGGAAAGGAGTATCCACATACAGTCAATTAGTGTGATGCAAGGGATTCATGAATGATTAGAGGTATAGTCTGTGTCTACTAGTAGCTGTCATAATAATTGATATAAAAAGTAAACACTCATCTTTCCCAAAATTTTGTTCAAGACCTAGAGTTTCCGATTAAACCATTGACTTGACCCTCAAATCAAGAGATACCTTTGGGAGGATAATCAATAATCACAATTATTCTGATGGTGTGATCTAACCCTTGATGTAAGAGTATCAGTCTGAACCTCTTAGTGGATGCATCGAGGCCTTAAAACATTATTTTGGGTATGAATTGGACATCCACAGTTCACAATCAAATTGATTGTATTAGGAAAAAAAGGTTGTAGTTTATCTTCAACAATGGAATGGGGTTTTCCTTGGTCGGTAAAAAAGTAAACCTAGATAGAATAGGATAAAATCACGCATAAGATGGTGAAACTGATAACTCTTGATTCGGCCATCCTTACCCTCATGGAAGTAGGATTTTTGAGTTTTCAGTTCCCAACAGTAGTGGAAGAGTGTGGGGAAATTATTTCCAATGATGTTTCTAGAATTACCTCCCCAAAGGAAGAGGGATTTATGATTTGGTTGGGTACTACAGAAGAGTTGTACCCAATATCTCTAGGGTAGAGTAATCCTTTTTATCTTTGACATATAAGGGGGTAGGCTTTCTTGTGGATGAAGATGTTCAATAGAGATTTTTGGACATGAGACAGCAACGATGGCTATAGTTTTTCCAAAACATTAACTTTTATACAGTCTATATTTCTGGGAAATGCAACTGGTTAGCAGATGCACTGAGCAGGTTGTCTGTTCTATAGCTATTGAGTGAGGCATCAGAGTAGATATTCATGCTACGAATATCCTTTTTTTATAATGATGGATCAGATTAACTCTAGTCTATGGTTGTCACTCCCCCAATTCATTAGCGAGTTCGGGAGGCACATCATGGTGATGCTGACTATGAGGCCCGATGTGCTCAGATATAGTCAGGATGATCTCTTTAAGGATTTTATGATGGTGAGGCGCACGTCATTCTCTTCATAGGACACACCCTGGTACTAGTGATTCTATGGGAGGAGGTGTTTAGGGCATTCCATACATCCCCTTTAACGGTACATCCTATAGTGGTGAAGGTGTACCATGACCTCCAGCCTCAGTACTGGTGGCCAGGGATAAAGGAACCAGTGTAAGATTTTGTATCATGATGAATCTCTTGTAATCATGTGAAGACTGCACATAGCTGGCAGAATTATTATGCCCACAGGAGACAGAGACCCTTGGATTTCGAGGAGAGAGACCATGTCTTCCTACGGGTCTCACCACGATGAGTATTGTGGAGATTATTTTGAGGTTGCAAGCTTTCTCTGAGGTTCATCATACCATTATAGATCCTTAGCACGATAGGCTAGGTGGCATACTGCTTGGCACTTCCACCACAGTTAGAGATGGTGAAAGTCGTCTTCCACGTATCCCAGCTAAGAAAATATGTCCATGACCCTTCTCACATCATTGACCACTGCGTCTGGACTTTGATGATGGGGCGACGTTTACGGAGGTTCCGGTACAGACTAAGGATCAACATGAGTGAGTCCTCCATGGGTGGTCGATACCTATGGTGTGCGTTAACTGGAAGCATGAAAACCTTCAGGATATCACATAGGAGATAAAGGCTCTCATTCGAGCTCAGTACCATCACTTCTTTAATTTTCTGTTGATTTGAATTTTGATGATGTAAAGCCTTATGGTGGTAGAATGTAATGTCCCAAGATTTCTGTATAATTTTATATAATTATATAAAATTATTTCGAGACCGCGAAATCTAATGGTTCATGATTTTGAGGACCATAGTTCCTAGAATGAAACATCGAAGTTTTGTTAAGATTTAATTAGTGCTCATAAGTAGTTTTCCCGATAAATGTGAAATAACTCTAAAACGGTTTTCTGAAATAGAAATATGAGTGCACTGTTGTGTTCAAGATGGTGGGTTTACCCTATGATGGATTTAAGTTTAGTTAGTATAGGCCTCCGATGATAAAACATGAAAATAGAATAACCATAAATAAAATAATTTTATAAAGTAATTTTATTGTTCAAATGCTTATAACTCAAAAACGGTGACTCAAATTAAAAATCTAATACCACCACTAAGACCATGAGGGTATGAACTCTTTAGGAAGATACTAACATTGGCCGATGTGGGCCAACATTGGAAGTTAGTTTTTGGACATATATAAAATAATTAAGTAAAATTCTTTTATTATTTAAATCCATAACATCTCAATGGTAGATGGGATCGAAAATACAAAAGTATCGCTGAGTTCTTTAGGGAGTTTTCTACTTGGGTGGAGCCTAACCTCGACTAGTGTGGGACAAGGTTGAAGATTATTAATTTATTGAAGTATTTTTATGTTAAGTTCAGTAAATGGGTGAGCAATGTTTTCTGACATTTGAACCGGTGCTCGAATTAAAAATCTGAGGGAACTATTGATTCTGTAGTGTCGGGATTCTCTTAAGAGAGGGTCCAATTCATCCATATTAGGTCTGGAGAAAAAAAGTTATATTTTGGGACTTTTTAAAAGAATAAATTAAATAACATAATTATTTCTTTTTATTTCTTTTTTTCCAGTAGACAAGAGGCAACAGGGGACAAGAGACATGTCAAGACAATAAATGGATTGACATTTCAATCCTATGTAGCTACAATGATGGGGAATCAAGAATTTTCCAAATTATTGATCCCCATTTATTACCAAAGTCATTACATACCCTCCCCATATCCAATTTATATAAATATTGGAGTGAGGTATCAGCACTACTTCACCAAAAAACGAAGTGCAGACAAAGTGAGGAGACGCCAAACCCTTGGAGGATGAAGCCAGTTCCGGTGAGTGGTGACGAGCGACACTGAAACCCAAAATCGAAGATTGATGATCTGACGGTGTCATTGGAGGCTAGTTTCGGGGGATGGAGAACACTGACCCACTCCCTAAATTTCAGGAATTTATCCATCATTATTGAGGTCGGGGTTTGATTCTTGTTTAATTCAAGTGATTTTCTTGAACCATTTGATCCACCCTCATGATTATAAGTTAACGTGGAGGGTGTGGGCCTAATGAACATGTCTGTAACCCTCTGCTAATTTTATAACCTTGTGCCTTCCATGGAAGACCACCTACGTGGTGGCACTGATAGGCTACAAAGGAGGCGGCGCGACGACGCGCGCTGCAAGAGGAGGCCATCACACTAAGCCTTGGAAGTCATCGAAGCGGCTGACGCCGGCCAACCATGGAGGAGCTGCGGCATGCCATCGTGCGCCGCTGGAGAGAAAGGGGTCACGGCTTGTTAGCTGTAGTGGTTGGAGGAGATGTCTGACACATCAACTTTCTAGAGAAGAAGAGGAAGGCATTACCAATGCACCGCTAGTGGGAAAGAGGCCGCAGTCGAAGTCACAGCGAAGGAGGAACCCACCATACAAGTTTTACTGAAACTGGTCGATGCCCATGTGGCACCGCCATTTCACATGTCGAATGGCCTCCAGGCCCTTCAGGAGACTATGGTGTCTCACCCCCAACACCTTGCCAGCTTGCGTAAACTGCAGGTCGCATCCCATGTGTCCGGGCAACCGGCCCATCGGGCCGCGCCGCCTAGCGAGCCGGGCTGCCTGCCCAACGGGCCACGCGCCCAGTGGGTCACGCCACCTCATGTCAAGCCTCAGCCCTTGCGGGCTTGGCCTCACCCTTTGGGATAGTCCATGCCACCCTTGTAGGCTAGGCCACCCCCTTGCAGGTCGGGTTGGACCGCGGCCAAATGGGACAAGACCACCGTGGCTCATTCCAGTCGAGTCGGACCCAGACTGGGTTGCACCAGACCAGGGCCCAACAGGACCGAGTAACTCTTAAGGGGCCATAACATGAGAACCATCCATCTGTTTGGTGTACTCCACATTAGTTTTGGAAATAGTTGGAGTACGATCATGTTGGATTGAACCGGAATCTAACCAGGGCCTCAGAACTAAAACAAAAATAACTCACTGACTGTGCATCCGATTAATGCACCGTCTGTCGCGTTGTAACCCTTATGACATGGCAGTCCATTCTATTTCCTCATTGTGGAGATTAGTGGTGGTCGAGGTATGAATGATATCTTGATGGTTAGATTCTTTAGAACACGAGCGCACTAGGTGCGATGAATCCTTTGGAAGGCTGTAACGTGAAGAAATAACATTGATCTTTTGTGGGTCTGAAACCATTGATACTGTGGGGTTCAGCTTATATCAGATCCTATGTGGGTCATCACTTAGCAATCATGTGTGGGTCAGAACATATCGATCCTCTATGGGTCAGATCCTGTGTAGGTTAGTGGGGGTTAGTACTAATCGATCCTGAGTGGGGCAACAACATCGCTTCTTACCTAAATAAGATGATCTAGCATTTGACTAATGATATGTACTTCTGTACTTATGTTATACCTTGTGTGAGATGAATATGTTAACATCATGGTGCTATCTTCGCGGTGTTACCTATTTGATACTTCTACTTTTTTGGTGTTAAATGTGTGGTACTTCTACCTTTGTGGTGTTATCTTCGTGGTTTTACCTATGTGGTATTTCTATCTTGTTGGTGTTATATGTCTC
This sequence comes from Viscum album, assembly GCA_963277665.1. Lineage (NCBI taxonomy): Eukaryota > Viridiplantae > Streptophyta > Magnoliopsida > Santalales > Viscaceae > Viscum > Viscum album. Next base: position 1,762,348,452 of record OY728121.1, on the reverse strand, counting down.
ATAATTCTATCTTCGTTGTGTTACATGTGTGGTACTTCTATCATCGTGGTGTTATCTGTGTGGAACTTCTATCTTCATGGGTTACCTGTGTGGTACTTCGATCATCGTGGTGTTACCTATGTGGTACTTCTAATTTCGTGGTGTTAACAGAGTGTTACTCCTAATTTCGTGGTGTTATATTCTTAGTGTTACCTGTGGGGTACTTCTATCTTCATGGTGTTACCTATGTGGTACTTCTATCTTCGTAGTTTTACCTATGTGTTACTTCTACCTTAATGGTGTTATCATCTTGGGGTTACCTGTTTGGTTCTTCTACCATTACCGTGTTATCTTCATGGTGATACCTATGGGGTACCTTTATCATTGTGGTCTTACATGTGTGGTACTTCTACCTCCATGGTGTTACCTATTTGGTACTTCTACCTTCGCAGTGTTGTCTTCATGGTGATACCTATGTTGTACTACTTCGTGGTGTTACATGTGTGGTACTTCTACGTTCATGGGGGTACCATTGGGGTATTCATCCCTCATGTGAGAGATGAGTATATCATGATATCTTTGGTATATGTATGGGTATATTAAAAACTAGAGTTGATGTTTATCACTTGGTTCTGGAGTTTGAGGGCTTTCATTGTGGATTTTCCATTGTGTAAATTTAGAAGACCTCAGGGGGGTCTCGGGGTCCCTAATAAGTATTTTTAGACTCACCCCTTCACCTGCTTTGCCTGAGCCTTTCTGGGTCTTGTGTAGATGATGAGAAGTGGGTCTGGGCCCTGAGGGAGACAGTACCAGGTGGTACACAGAGGAGACAGCCTGATGTGGAGTGATGTGGAGATGATCTGTACCTACCCTTCAGGTAAGATCTTCGATGGACGATCCCGAAGCTATTTTGTACATTTGGGTTTTACTTGCACCATTATTCTGTTGGGATTTTATTCAATCCCCTTTTACTTTCAGCACAATTTTACATTCAGCATACTTTTACTATAGTAGTTTACTTGGTGGTTTCTTCTTATTGTGTTCTTGAGTTGTGTGTCCATATTTGTTAAAAAGGAAATTCCTTCCCATAGTAGGGATACCCCATTCTAGTGCTAGTCGCCATACCCTGGCTTATGGAAGGCAGGCTTGGGGTAGTCACGACATGGGCCCTGAGGGATGGGTCGTGACATTAATTATTAAATAATATGATTTGAAAAGTGATTTAAAGTTGAATGCATTTTCGAAAAATATCACAGGATTGCTTTTTAAATCCCTTTTTATAGTAATTCTATTAATCTACGTTAGTAACCCTTCATTTAATCTACATTGGATATATTGTATTGATATCAAACATATTATGTTTTGGATGGTTTATGATTAACTTTGAAAAGGATAATGTAAACATTCACTTCCTTGATTCATTTTTATAGTCCTCTTGAATTATTTTATATCCAATTACCATTTGACAATAAATATCCCCTAAATGACAATATCATTTATCATGGATATGATTATTTCCTAAATCATATTCCATTCATACATATGGTGATTAATATGAAGATTATTTGATATTTTGTGAATAATTTCCCAATATTATTCTTTAAATCAATGATGAGATTTGATAAGGAACATTGTTTATGAATTAAATTGATTATCTGATATATGAAGAATTAATTGGATATCTAATACATGGGTGTGGACTGGTTATATACATCCACTCGATGCATCTAGAATCTCATGGGATATGTTAGTTTCCTATACGTAGTGGGGTTTTCACCCAGTTGGTTATAAACAATATTTTTAAAGGAAATGATACTAAAGGTACCATGTACCTTGGAAACATGGAATCCAATAATTAATAATTTCATTCATTTTGATTCAATAAATATTTTACTAGTTATTTCCAGTATGAAAAAAATATACATATTCTTTTAATTCTTAGTTTATTGATTAGATTGCATGTATTTTAGCTATTTTTTATTCAATTTAGATTATTCCCTATCTACATATTTTCAACTGCATGTGTGTTCAATTATTTATAGTTCCATAATTACTTTTATAATTGACTTGTTATATTTTTCGATGTAATTAATCATTACAGATCATCTAATGTAACAATTAATTTTCCATTTTCCAAGGACTACATGAGGTCTTCTATGAAAAATATACACGGATATTTTAGAGGGAATAAATTAATCCTATAATCAGAAATAAGTATGTGAGAATTAGTGTTTTCATTTTTATTAAAAGACTTACGTATGTCACTTTTTTAACAAGTCTAATATGATATTTGGTTATTTAGAATTTGATTCCATATAATCGTGAAAATTTTATGGTAGTAGACATCAAATCCCTGCTTACTAGGGCTAGAGTGCTATAGTAGTTATTAGAGAAATTTTATTTAAAAAATGAAAAATATATTTAGGAATCATATATACAGAACATAATATGGAGTTATAATTTTCGGAAATGTATATAACAACATCCTAGTGTTTTGGAATTGTAGATATTATGTGGGTATTCATAGAAATACATCAATTTCTAGAAGCTAAATGTTGACATGGTTTTCAAATGGATGTACCTAGGGGAAAAATTCTGAAAAGATTCATTGGGTATAGCTCGCTTGTAACTGTTACATGATAATGTGCCTTACTTCACCCTTGGATTTACAGTCATGGGGGATATAACATGGATAATTAACATATTATTTAAAAATAATTATGAAGTTTTTTAATATAAAATTATAATAAAAAACCGATGTTGAAAATGATTTTTTTTTCAAAAAGAAAATATCATTCCATGATTTAGGCATCCTACAAATGACCATATTTTTTCTCACTATGAATATTGTTGCACAAAATATGCTATTTTGTTTTTGAAAATGGTAGGACCCTGATGGACTAATGTTAAAGTTGAACTTTAAGTATAAGGTGGTGAAAATTAGAAACCAAATGGGACATTTAATGGAGTGAAATATATCATGTTCAATCCTAATCAATTAACCCCGAAATTTATTAATAACATATAAAAAACCCTCAGATTCACCAAATAAGCGATTTATGGAGCATACTAAGAGCTCGAGTTGTGGAGACCATAGAGGAAAAAAGGATTGATTTCCATAGTGCAAGAAATGTTGAAGTAGACACCCAAGAAACTACCCCAAGAGACTTGTGAGATTTTTTTGTGTGAAATAATGAAATAAGGAAAATAATTACAGAGTGAAAATAAAGAGTTTGACTAAAGGAAATAAATATCATCTTGAGGATCCGTCAAAAGTTTATAGCCTTAACTAAAGTTTACCATATAATTGGTAATGTCAATTACCTCTTCTAATTTATATATTATAGACCACGTAAGGTCCAATATGAAAATAAATTTATCAAGTATTTATGTATTGGGTTGTAACGAATTCCCGATTTAAAATGATATCCAATGATTTATATGTCAATTATGACCATCATATTTTTAAAATGATATTAACACGGTTTTAGAAAAAGGTTACACATATTCTAGGTGACAAACCATCAAATATGGAAAATTAATGGGGCTTAAACCCCTAAATAATGGATGATAAGTGTTTCACACCTACCACTATTCTACGTAAATTACTAGTTAATATATAATTATTTATTGATTAAAATTTGGATGAATAATAATTATAGATGAAAATTTAGTATCACTTTTGAGGTTTACATATTAATGTAAAAAACATTGATGTTTGAAAATAATATTATAAGAAAATGTAATAAATAGTTTTTGGGATAATATGTTCTTTAAAATGAAATTTTTTGTGGTTTGGAAATAAAAAAAAGGTTAATTGTTGGATATAAATTTCATTAATTAAGGTATAAATTAGAAATGTATAGATGAAAAACCAAAATAAAAATTGTTCTTATAAAATTTAAACTTATCAACCGTGTGAATTTCTATATATTTATTGAGAATAAATAAATTACGCAAAATTCAAGAAATAATCTTGAAACAAAAATGTTATCCTTATACCTTCAATTTTTTATAACCGATTCCTTCTAAATCATAGATGATTTGTGGCATTGAGAACCTAAAAATTCAATTAGTCATTCTAATGTTTTTGAGATATATACTTAATCACACTCTTTAAATATTTTCACTTTTTACCCTAAGTCTATGTTTTCAATTTTTATTAATCCTCTCCTATCCAGAAACCTAGTGATATGTTATCCTATGGGACTCTTTTACTTCTTATTCTCCTTTATTAAGAGAATATTTTATAAAATATTTTATAATATTGTTTTTTCATGAACATAATTTCAATAAATCAATCCTTTGAATACCAGTATTTTTTAAAATTAAAATAATGCAATTTATTTATGGTTATTTGAATCAAACACACCTAATATTCTAAAATAGTATCCTTATATTTGATAACGTGACTAAAATGAAACAGGAATCATACGATGGAATATAAACTCTCAAAACATTATTTTTTATTTACTATTTAAAAATAATTAATTTATTTATTAGATGTAAATTCAAAACATACTATTTTATCTTGCATCACATGAAACAATGAATTTCTTTTATGACATGGGTTATACACAATAAAATGATTTTTTGAGAAATAATATGTTTTTAAAATATTATTTAACATATTAATATATAACATAGCTATCAAAATTACAGATATGAATTAAATTAAGAAAAATATAAAAATATCTGTTTTACAAAATAAATAAACATAATTCATTTGTTACGAATTAGTTACAAATGAATATAAAAACTATTGAATACAATGAAAATATTTTCATGCATATAGTGGTGATAGATATTAATAAATTAAAATTATTACTATTATTCCATGATATTAATGAAATATATATTTTATATTGCATAAAATATTTTTGATATTCATAATGTAGATTTTATTGTCCTAAAATAAGAATAAAAACAGTTATATGCTTAAAAATGGTATTTTACTATGAATTCAATTTTCAATATTATAATAGAAAAATAGTTTTTATAAATATAAATTGGAAATATTATATTTTTTCACAAATAATATTTTTTTTAAATCGGAAGATATTACATTTCTAAGGGTGATTTTTTCTTAATTTTTATGATGATTTAATTTATTATAAATTATGAATAACTAAATTATTATTTGAATCTTCTTTTTTTCAACTATTTTTTATACAATTATATTATATTTTAATTTGGATTTAATGTATATTTATTTAAATATTCTATAAATTAATCCAATTTAGTTCATTTGAATAAATTTAAAATTTAATTTGAATATAAAAACATTTAAAACCTTTGATTATTTTCCCTTTAAATACCCTCTTTGTTGTCCCCATAGGTGGGATTTCATTTAAAATAATTTCTTCCACTTATGTGATTTTAATTTAGAAAAATTGATTCCATATTTGGAATCATCATAATTAAAAATTCCTATGAAGATAAACATAGTTTCTGATAAAAATGTGTATAGAAGTTAATTAAACATTATTGTAGTGATTGAGGGAAAAATAGCTTCCCAAGGGAGTAAACCATAATCATAAAGGAAAAATAACCTAGAATCGAGTACAAAACTCATAGTATGACGAAATTTATACTGTATAATACATTGGATCAATTTTTTTCATTATTTTAGGCACATCATTTTAGGGAGAGCTCTAAATTATTTTTAACATTATATATACAAGAATGTCAATCGACCTTCACTATAAAAAGGTGACCACCCCTCCCACTTATTCACAAATATAAATCTCATTTTATTGTTTATACCATGAAATAATAATATCCAAAAAGCACACCCCTGATATTATAAGCCTCAATTTTTTTTAAATAAATTAAATATTTTCATTCTATACAAGCCAAAATGTGTTAACCAAATAAGAGGCAACTCTCTTTAATAATGACTTTTGTATTATTTACTTCTCCACCAATTTAATTTTTTATATAATTATTAAAAAATAATCCAATTATCTTATATATTATTATATGTTATTATAGTAAAATTTAGACCCACAAATTTACACACATCAATAAAATGGAACATTCTATCATCGTTCGTCTATATGGTGGACTATCACCTCGTTAACCGATTTTAATCATTCTTTAATTTAAGAATATTAATTATAGGAACAGTGATGTTTTTATAGTTTGTATAGTATATATATGAAATATGATATTATATAATTTATTTATTCTTATTTAAATATTAATATAATCATAAAATCATTCATTCCCTTTTGTGGGAATATGATAACATAATTTGTGGCTTTGTGGACTACTGGATACTCATAGCGATGGGATTCATTCAGAATTTAGATGGAATGTATTAAGAATAAATTTAGTAAAAATAAGTTACCTATATGAAGTTAATATGTTAATATAATTATAATATTTATATATATCATTTACTATTCTTTCTTTAAAATATGAGAAAGGAATGGTAGAAACACTCATGTACACATACATCCTACTGTATCCATCCATGTTGTTTTTCATCTCATATATCCAATTGTTATTGAGTATAATAAATATATTTTAATATGATATATATATATGATATTTTAATCATGGTTCATATCCTCGAGAGGTTGAAATCATGATCTAATTAATATGAGAAAATATGACATGTCAGTACATACTTGAAAAACAATACAATGAACACATAAAATAGATAAAACAATGAACAATTGGCAATAAAATGGTAATAATATATAATAAGAAGATAATATATGAAATTTTAAATATTATTATGGTTTTATTATATATTAATAACAAGCTTAAAACTATTATAAATAACTTTAATGGGATTTCACCCAAAAGGAATCATAAGAGATGGGATTTCCTCTCAATTTCATTTAATTTTGGTATATCAAATTTGTTTTGGACCATGTATCATATTTCTGGAACATATACATACCATTTGAGATATAATACCATTAATTCGTCCTTAATAGTTTTATTTTGAATTTAATTTTAAATTATTTAATGTAACGAGATTTGAATGTAATGTTACAAAGTAGTAATGAAAATTCATAACTCAATTAATTTTCATTGTTTTATAATATATCCTCCTTATCATTAATATTTTATGTTTATGTGTATAAAAAATGTGACTGTTTATTCATGTATATCCCGTTCTTATTTTTGTTTTTATATTTCATAATATTAATCAATTCATTTATTAATTCTCAGTTATATGTTATGGTTTCATCAAGGGTTTATTTCACAATCATATTCTAATTGATATTTATCATTCTTGAGATACCATTAATGAAATGTATGTGATAATTTCCTAATAAACACTTTTCTTTTATTCTCCTATGGTTATTAATATCTTTCTTCAAGTAATAGTACCATTATTTATCTCTTCGATATACAATATTTTTTTAGAAATATTTTTTAAGAAATATAGAAATAATTTCTATCATTAGTATGAGAGAATATTTTATTCAAATGCCCTGTTTTCTAAAAAAATTCCAAAATGATATTAATATTCCCAAAATATTTTATTAGAGACAATTTTAACCTTTTATCATTTAAAAAGATTCAGAATGAAAAATATATTCAATTTTTGAACGTGGAACTTTTTAATCTTTTTTACCTTATAAAATAAATGTTCATTTTACCTTGTATGAAAAGTATTAAATTGTCTTCTATCATTCCGTCAAAACATATATTTCATTTATTAATTGCTAATTATTAAGGAATTATTTTTTTAAAAGTTATTTTTAATGTAAATGATTTTCAATAATGATTTTCCCCCAAGAATTTTTTTGAAATACCTTTTTATTGTATTTACATTCAGCAATGACAATGAAACATCATTTTACTCCACATAGGATATGTTTTATTAAATGAATCATTATAATTATATATTGAATAATTCTGATTGTCTTTGGAAAGGTTAGTATTGAAATTCACTTCATTGATTCATTTTTATAATGGCCTTGAAATATTCAATTTCAAGTCATCATTGATCATTAAATTTAACCTTAATATCCTTATCATTTATCATAGATTTGAATATAGATTAAATTGTATACAATTTTTACATATGTTTTTAATATTGAAAAGTATTTCATAGCTATAGAGTTATTGATAAATCTATATATTTTAACTAATGAAAATATTTCATAAGGAATATACTTTATGGATTAAATCTGTTATTTGATATAACTTAAAATATTTAGATATCTATGACATTGGCGGATATTATAGAAAACCCCTAAAAGCATCGAGAGTAACATAGGATGATTTATTTTCCATATATTAGTGGTTTTACCAACCATTATTTTATATAATGTCTATTGAATATTCATTTTGTTAAAGGTAAACTTTTCCTAGAAAACATGGAATCCAATAATTAATCATTTCTGTCATTTTTAGTTGTTATTATTACGCATGATATTATCACTATGAAAAAATCAATTTATATATCTCATTAACACTGTATTGATTAAATTTCATGGTTCTTAGCTGTTTACTTTTCGAGATTGATTATTCTATATAAATTTATTTTAAAGTTAATGTATGTTTAGTTATTGCTCCTGTATATAGATAATTATCATTGATTCATTATAGATTCAACTTTAATTAAACCTTAAGGAGTATTTTAGCTCACTGTTATTTTTTTCATTTTACTAGGAATCCAGGAAGTGTACTACCAATGATATAAAAATAAAATCAAGTGGACATTAATATATCTTAAAATAAACTATAATTATTTTGTAATTAGTATATTCAGTTGTAATAGAATAATCATTTTTGCATCACATATACCAAGACTAGAAAACTCACCAGTCGATCTAGATTTTATTGATTGTAATAATGTCGATGAAATGGTAGTAGACTATGGATCCAAGATTACTAGTGTTAGGGATATACAAATCCAGTCCTCTAAATATAATATAATATTTTTTATCACCATTTTAATTTCTTATTTTGATTGATGGTAGGGTATTTGATGTCATGAATCATAATAAATAAGAATCAAAATAAAATCTATAAAATGCATCATCGAACTCATATCCATCAATCATTTGTTATTGGAATCCACACCATTGAGTTTTATCCTCATTATTATTCATTCTAGATTTTATTTGTATACATCACCTACCTATAAAAAACTAGAAAAATTAAATTGGAATGAGTACCACAACATGGCCAAGCTTCAGAAATCCAAATGAATATTCCCTATAACAGACATTACTTTCAATTTTCAACATTATTCTTTTTCCTACTAATTATATAAATAATTATTAAACATATCAACATTAAAAATTTCTTTCCCTGAATAATACACCATGTCAAATTCAAAAAAAATGAAAATATTCCATCAATATTAGTTTTCCTATGTCCATTTGTCATTGTGAGAAAATGTTTTCTAATCTATTTTGATCAGTAAACATTGAAAATTTATCATAAAATGTAAAATGAATATATATCATTAATCAGGGACTAGAAAAAATAATTATAAATAATTACTTGTGTATTTCATCATATACAGTAGTTACTGTAGAGATATAGATGTGAAAACATTTTCTCCCAGCATGAGAACTAATCCCATCTTAGAAAAAAATTCTTCATAGTTAACCATGTAATCTTATCCTAGCTTTAGAAATGTATGGATAGGTAATGATGAAAGGTGAGATTTCACAACTTGAAATTGTTATTGGAAATCATTGATCCATTATTGTAGAAGACCATTCTTTTTCTTAACTATCATCGATGATGAAAGACATGGTGAATCATCATCAAAGAATCATCTACAACATTATATTCTACGGAATTTGGTTAATGAAAAAAATTGGTTATGGTTTCAAGACATAATAGAATCTATCATATTATGATCTATATAAACTCATATTTTTGAAATGATGTGACAAAGGAATCATACCACTTGTATCTATAATGCATCCATAAAAAAATTTAAAAATGATGATTTTCATTAAAGATACCCCACACCAAAGACATTTGTTTCTTAGGATTTCATGATATCCTAGAAGTATATATAATATCACCATTGAAAACAACTACAATGGATTCGAGGACGAATTTAATGATTTGATTCATCAATAATATAATTTTTTTGGATTATTCATAATAAAAAAGGGAATCACCACATTCTGGTAATATGTATTCAGAATATGGAATGACTTTTCAGAATTACATCCATTGAAACATCTTACTGATGATACCAATAACATAAATCAATATTCATGACCAATTTATGATCCTTAAATTTATTAATGTTAAAAAAAACTCTAGGAAGGGGATATTGATTCACAAAAATATCTTTTTTGAGTACTACATAGTTGACAGTAAGACAAAGTCTTCCATTCGTTTTCAAGACAAAATGTCAATTTGAATCCCTTGGAGACGTTCACAGTCGAATGGACCCTTCTCTTTCCATCTCATTCAAATAAACATATTCTTCCATAAATTTCATTGTTTCCATCCAATATGATAGAAGAAAAATAAGATTATTCTCGATCATTTTATTTTTTTGTAATTACACTTTTATTTATGTCGGTAATGTAAGGAAATTATTAATAAATACAATTGGAAATTATTCAATGATTATTGAAAATTTACTATGTTTGACATCATAAATAGATTCCATCATAACTTATTTCAATTGATATGATGTAGTCTCATCCATCAGAACCCATGGTGTGTATATTCCTATAATCCCATCGAAATATAATATAATCATATTATTTACAAAATATTGATATGTAAAACTATCATATATGGCCTAAAAATAAATATAATCCTTGTATGATGTTATAAATTCTATACCAAACATAAATTCATATTCATCCATCTATTGAAATGAGAAATCACATGCCAACTCTACTCCATTATTAGTTATAGAACATGATACACACATAAATTCACAATAATCATGCTTCCTAGAGGTGGTAGATGTTTCAAAGAAAAAGGAATCAAATCATCATGTAATCGTTAATGATCGAAAATAAGATAATAAATAAATGAGATCAATAGACCAATACATATAATAAAAAATCATGGAATTAAATAGTGTAGTAAAGAACACTTTAAATGGGCCAGATTGATCCTCCATTGTCATGTTTTAGGAATCATTATATTTAAAACATGTTGACATTATTATCCTTCTCTCTATAATGAGATTGTATTTCCAATGGTGTCATGGTGTATATATAATATCTATAGATTCAACAGTTTTTTGGACCATACTTATTATAACAAGATCAAACAAATAATTCATAAGATTTTTGAATATAGTATCTGTATTACCACCATCTAATATAGGGTATCTATGAAAATAACATTGGATATGTCCTATATGATCAATGTTATGACATAATGTATGATGATTAATAAAATCTTATTGAATATGCTTCAGTGAACCCCATTGATAATATTAGGTAAAACCCTTGAGTTGTGAGTGAGTGTCAACTGATCACTATGGGATATTATTATATACTATAGTCCCATTAAAATAGGATTCCCTATACCTCTTTTTATCAAAAATTGAGTTCCAAATCTTTTAATTAGGTAAAATTATACAACCCTTAGTTGAATTTATAAACATTAATCTTTCCACCATCGCTACAAAACCTTCCATCAATATATATTATGTAATAAATATAACATGTATCTTATAGTGAATCACTAGTCATAACCCATAATAAAATATGAATCAATTCAGGTACATACTACTAGAAACTTCTTTTCCAATGAGGATAATGTTCAATAAATAACTGTTTGATATATCGTCGATGAATTATCCTTCCTTAGGATAAAGAACTCTATTTTCAAAATCGTAAATGTGTGAGGATAGAATTTTTTTATGAAAAATTATTTAATTTCATTTCATATAAGGATTTGTTCAACTATATAATTGACTACTAAATACAACCATTATTAAGAAAAAACCCTTGATTAAACAGCACTAGCTTGACTGTCAACACAATTACTATACCATGAAAATTTATGATGTTATTGTTTATATTTTTTATACTCCCCCACATTTTTAGGGAATAAATAAATAAAAAATATGAGTTCCTTATTTTTTTTATCTCTACATTTTGATCCTTTTATCATGTATCTTCTTTCAAATAGCTTATATGAATTGATTGAAAATATTTAATGGTGTTGTGAATGTGTTTTTGGTTTTCCTATGGTTCAGGTGTAATCAAATTTTCCACAACAACATCATTATAACTCATGTGGTTTCTACATTTTTCCATTTCATCAACTATATCAAAACAAATAATATTCATCACATCAATGTAATAAAATGATAAACATCCATGTTAGAAAAAACAAAAAGTATCATAATTTTTATTAAAATTCATCACAACCAAGAATCAATACATTTAAAAAATCATGAATTAATTATGGAAAATATATACATAGTGGGTTTTCATATTAATAACTCACGATATACTATAATAAATGGTTATACTGACGTCAATGTGGAGAAAATACACTAAGATTCTTCTTAGAACAACTATGCACCCAAAACACCTTTATTACATGAAGTTCATCAAAAATAGCTGATAGGTTTACAACTAATAAATACATTTCATGTTATGAAATTACTAACACTCAACTACCAAAAAATGAAATAGAAGGATGGACTAAGAATAATAACATTTTTAACGTCACACCATAATGATTGTATTGAGAGTAAGAGATGTTCAACTAACCATAAATGACAACCCCCAAAAAATTGATCATTGGTAGTATATGTCAAATGAATAAAATTACATTAGGGTTGATTTTCCATAATGAAGTAAATATCCTGAAAATAAATAGTATAAATAATCATCAAAATATGTAAGTTTCATGAATTTTCATGATATAAACTAGTGGTAAATTAAAATGCCACAAAATATCATATTGAAAAAGGAATCTAAATACATGAACTAGTAGAACAAAAATACGACAATGGAACACCATCAAGTGAAACTCCAGATCTATCTCAATTCTCTAACTCTACCAACCACAATCAATGTAACAAATTGTATCCTAGATTTTAATTATCATTTTCCCTATACTATATCCCTATAAATGAAATGATAAAATTCACCAAGGTTCACATTAAGGGGGTGAGTGTGTCAGTTTGTATGAATTCAAAAATAAATTCCCAGTACCTACCAATGAAATACGAAAAAATTATCACATTTTTAATAAAGTAGTTGAAAAATTGTTGAACACTTATAAAATTACATAACTGATATTCATGTGGCTATTCCATAAATGAGAATAAATAGTACTCAAAAACATTTTAATAATAATTTCTTTATAAAAACATAGACATCAATAAACAAACTCAAAATTGGGATCCCAGATTAATGGTGATACTTTATATCTATACTTAGTCCCAGCTTTGATTGTGATACTATATGAGAATAATTTTTCTACAAAAAAACCTTCCAAAACATTTCTATGAAATTATGTAACCATATATTTCATGAAAAATAACACATTCATTGAGAACATTTCATAACAAATCATTCCTAAATAAAAAACAATACCTAATTTTAAAACCATGATTTTAAAAAAATTTACAATGATTTTTATGAAAATAAATTTCATTTATCAATTTCAAAAATCAGAATATATAAATTTTTCCTTAAATAAATTAGAGAATTTTTTAACGGAATATACATAAAATCATTTTTTGAAAAACAATTCTTCATATTCTAGATGAAACAGGGATGAGGGACGATCCACCTACCACTCAAAAGATGATGAATATGATAAATTAAAAAATTACATTTATATCTATCCATGTACATTAATTATATAAAAACCAACTAGGTCTCATCAATATCCATATCAAGGAACAGTTTTTATCCATGGGGTACTGTATGTTGTGAGATAAGTATGGGAAGATGATTGTATCCAAATAAAGGTAGATGAAATAATTTCTAATCAATAAATAAAGATATCCAACACACATTGATAGTCTATATCATTCCTTCAGATTAAAAGGTATCAATGAGGTACTCTATTGTGGAATAAGATTTCGATAACTTCTATGAAGAGGAAAAATGAGGTTTTGAGTTCTTAATATGAGCTTAAATCTAATGTTCAAATCATTGAATATAATTTTCTTGTTTAGGGATAATATTTTTTATGTAAATTCACTATTATATGTGTATATATTTTGAAAAAATCAATGTATCCACATAGTTATGAATCACAGTTTCCAAACATAGTTCCTACTTTGAATATTATATGATCTCATGGATATTTCAATTCTTCAGTTTTCCGTAATGTCTGATAAACCATTTTTAACCCTTGCTTCCCAAAATATCTAATATTACATATATAACTTTATAGTTCACATGGTTTGGTGAAATGGTGCTACAACAATTTCCTGGCCCAATTTATTTGATCATCACACAATTTCAACGAGATAGTGAATTGTGTATACTCAAAGATATCAAGAAAATAAACAGCAACACTAAAAAAAATAACTACTCTTCATATCCTCCCAAAATATTAACTAATCATCTTATAAGGTTAATATAAATAATAAATTGTTAATTTATAGTAAATGGGGGGTGCCACATAATATTAGACAATATAAAAAAGTATCATAGTCTCGTATATTTTGAAAGTTAATATAAATTACATTTTATAATTATTCTTGATTATAAGACTAATTTTACATGATTAAAAATAATGGGGCTCTATACTTATGCTTTTAATAATGTAAATAATGTTCTGATGAGTCAAATAAATATTATCTAGTGTACCAAAATTGAATATACAAGTAGTAATGACAAATTTTATATTTCTATTGTTGTATCAATGAAGAGTCATGTATGTGTCCTTATAAAAAATATATTTTGTACTGTATCCTCATGGTAGTTAATTATTAGTGAAAAGAATTATCCAAAACTTGATCATGAGTTTTTAATAATATTATATATAGTTAAGAAATCTTGGAATTGAATATATGGTAAAAAATGTGCAACATTTATAAATATATATAATACAGAAGGATTTTGTACATATACAAATTTAAAAAAAATGTGAAAATGAGGATAATGTTATGGATATAACATATAAAAGTCTATGATTAATTAATACACCACCTCCACGGGTGATAAAGATCATGAATATTTGACAAAAATGATGAAAAAACAAATATATTATATTCATTAATTTAATAAATTTTTCTATTGGAATAATTTTGTATGTGGAAACATCACATCAATTCAGTATTATTTATTACAATATTTAACTCTAAAATTATTTTTAGTGATAATAAATAAATTAAATTATATTTAAATATAGGTTAAAATATTTAAATTACATTTATTCTTTAGTTGGATTAAGAATCCAAAAGTATACTATTTTTTGTGGGATATCATTTTCCAAATACCATTTTATTGACATATCTCCATCTATTTTTCGTGTTTTGTGTATATGTTAAATGTTTCAATAGTACAATTTTGTTTCATAAAATGTATTAAATGTTCATTTTAAAATATTTTTGTAAATATTTTAAAAATATTAAATAAAAAACATCCTAAAATTTACAATATGATTAATTATTATCATATTAACATAGTAAAAATTATTTTTTTAGAATACAAATATTGATTACCCTTTCCCACTAGTATAAACATTATATTTTATCACGATTTATTTAAATGTTTTCAAGGATATTTTAAATGGAATTCATTATTTCTAAAGTATGGTTATAATTATTTAAATTTAAATAAGATTAATATAGTAATATTTTAAACATTTATGGAAATTAATTTTGAAAAAATATTTATAACTATGTTTATATCCACAGTAATATGGAAGTAAATTTTATTTTCATGTTTAAGTTTTATTTTATGAGGTCCTATTTTTACATTAAATCCATTTCTTGTAATGAATCTATTTTAACCTAATGAAAATAATAGATATTTTATTATAAATTATTTTGAAGAACAATCTCCATCTTGTGATCATTCACTATCATAATCCATTATTCATGGGTTACATTTACTCCTTCAAGTCCATATTACTAGTACCATGGATGAATTCACTATAATTTTAGTAGGATTCATTATGTCTTGGAAATATAAAATTATTTTATATGATATCCGTTAACTAATTATTATCATTATAATTTTCATTTATACAAAATATATATCATATTATTGATTCTTTACAAAAAAAATATTATTTATAAGTAATTTTTTAAAAAACTTATATTGATTATTCAATATCTATGTGGAATTAAATAAACATAAATGAGATAGGTGGGTCAAAATTATAGATATCCCCTCGATGCATTTAATTTTCACATGAGACAAAATAAAATTCTTGTAATATTATATTAGTATCTGGTTTTCTCCACCATAGTACATTTTAAATGATGCCTTGGTTATGTCCATGATTGTATGATTTTGAATAACATTATCGAGGCCTTCATGGAATATTAATGAACATCTAGATAAGTCAAACCATAATACTAATTCTATATATTCATCCATGTTATTTTAATATTTATATTTACCATGTTTTTTCATTAAACCGATGTTGTTGATTAGAAAGTATTGGTATTTAATGTTCACCATACCAAATTGATTATAGCTTATTTACTCAATATTTCATCACTTATATATAACCCTTATTGAGATTCTAAGATCACATTGATTATTTTTCTACCAAGGATATGTAGATGGACATATTGAATAATTCCAAATATAAAAAAAAATATTTTTTATGTGATCATTCTAATCATCCAATATAATAAAGTAATAAAAACTTATTTATTTTAAAATACTACTAAATTGATCATTCATGCAGGTTGAAATCCCATTAATATAGTAAAAATTTAATAATTTATGTACCGTCATTATGTTAATTTAGTTGTAGTGTAACACTATATGGATAAAGAATATAGATTAATGAATATTTAACACAATTTTATCCAATAATATTGTAATAATGATCATCTAAAATGTTTTAGGTGAACCTGAAGATATTTAAACTATAGGAAAAGATATCACATTGAAAAAACTAGAAGTTAATATAATTATATTAGTTAAGATGATGGGGGAATAAATGTGACGACCCAATTTTTATTAGTGAATTTGATATTCTAATAAATAAAAAGATGATGAAAATATATAACCTCTCAGACTTATTTAAAAATATAGAACAAATGAAATAAATAATATTTAATTATAGTATGATAATGAAGTTGTGAAAGAAACTTTCACATGTGGGATAGATTTGAAAAAATCACACATGACCCCCCTTTACCATCTAGAATACATGATTTTTGTAATGACTAATAAATATATCAGATGTAATTTAGAATCCATTTACCGTATCCTTCCCCTGAAGAATGATTTGTCATATCTGAATCATTGATGATGATTCCATGTCCAAAAGGATCATTATAAATATTCAATAATTTATTGATGATACATATACCACATATTATATGTTTTTTGGAATATATTATAGAACATTATCACACATTGAAATATCTATATTCAGAAAAAAACCCATCTAGTTCACAATTCACCAACAATAGATTATGGCCCTCGATAAACATATGGCTTCTTCTAATTTTATGAATATTTTCAAAACAAGAAATGAAAAAACATAAAAATAAAAAAAATCCAACAATTCTTTGAAGATAATTTATTTAAATCATTTAGACAATAATATTTTAAAACATTATTTTCTAATTCCACAATAAAATATATCTTTTTTAAAACACTCAATAATTTAAATGAATTTCATTGAAATAAATTTCTTATATATGAAATATTAGAAAACAATCAACCTAGTGTATAAAATAACTATTTTATTAAATGAAATTTAAATAATTATAATTGGATTAGAGTGTAATAGTAATATTAAAATAAATATTAAATATTTATGTTAAATATTTGCACACATCAAATGAAATTATTATGGCCTAAGAAATAATAATTTATTTTTTTGCTGAAATTATTTCATGAATTTAAGATGAATTTATACAAAACACTAATTTTTACAAATTGAATTTATATTTTTGTATTTATTTCAAATTTATAATTTATATTAAGGAGATTTTTTTATAACGTATGATTAACCATTAATAAATAATTTTCTAAAACATAAAAAATAGTGTTCAAATCATATGAAGTTTAGAATTAATAATTTCAAAAAAAATGCATTAACCTGTGAAATTTAATTTTATATTTTTAAATAATAAAAAATTACTAAAGACTAATGATGTTAATGAAATGTAATTAATATAAAATTAGGTAAAATTTTTATCATTAATATAATAGTTATTACTATTGTGTGAATGGATATAAAAATAGTTTTATACTAAAAATTATTTTTTCAATATACCCATAATCATTTTTTATTTTGAATTGATAGTAATAATAATTTATTTCAACATATAAAAATTGAATTTATAAATAATATTCCATATTTATAAAAAAACATGTAAAAATAAGTTAATGATACATCATTAATGATTTTTCGTAATGAATGGCATAAATAATAGAAATAGGTTGCCATGGTTATAGTTAAAATTAGTTGGGGGGGATAAATAATATGAAATTGGTGAAAGTACCATTTGAACTTATCTAATTTTTTTTGAAGAAATATTATCTTTTTATATCTTTTCATTCATTTAAAGTCTATTTTATGAGACATTCATATGACTGTAACACTATATTATTTAAAAAATTTGTATACTTCCATGTGTGTCCCTCCCCTCATTTATAAATATTCACCTTTTCTCCTCAATTATTAAAATGAATTCAATAAGCTATATCATAAAAACAATTCCTAAATACTATGATATATTATTACCATTTTATTTAGATTTTGGACTTTCTGTTTGTCAATCCAAATATGGGATATAATGTAATCCATGGTAGCCTTTCCAAGAAGCGTTAATTATCTTACCTTTCTATTTAAATGTTTATATGTTTCTCAACAACCGAAAAATATAATAGTTTCATACAATAATAATGAATATTGTATAATTAATATAATTATATGATATTATTATTTTGTACAATCCATGATCCACTTATATTCAATCAAATAGGAAACGAATGTTTCCCTAATTTGTATCTGTACACTACTGACTCTATGAACGTTATGATTTAGTTTCCATCATTGCATCTCATGGTTATTTTAAATTACTTATTGAATAACTATTTATGAAATTTATGATATAAAAAATATTTTAATGAATATTGATTGACAAAATATTGTTAAAATCATTTCATTATTTTAATTATAAAATGAAACAAACATTTATTCATATATTTGTACCACCATATCAATAAATAGTGTAATTACTTGTTTAAATTTTATTTATATAGATGGTTATAAATAATAATGTAGTGAAAATATATTATATTTATATCATTGTTAACATTATGGGGATGAATGAACAATAATCTATATAAGAGGATCATACATCCAAACTGAATCATATATAAAAATGATGTTGTTAAAATATGAAATGGTGGTGATGATAATGAATTATAATTTTTGATAGGGTTATAATAATTTATTCTTTAAAATATGTTATGTTATTTTGATTAATAATATAAGGACCTGGCCTTAAACATTACGTATTTTAGTAAATTCCATTATAATTTACTTCATTACATTCCCAAAGAACATTTAGATTTATTGTTTTCTGAAAATAGGAAATAATTCATACACATCAACCACCAAGCATAAAAAGTCGGTTTAACTAAAAAAATTCCATTTATTATAATTCCAATTTTTTTAATTAAAACATAAAAAAATTTCATGTAATTTATTCAAATGAATAATATTGGATTCTCATTTTCTCTAACCCATCCTCAAACCCAGTGAATATTTTTTTTTAAATTTGGATGAGAAAAAAAATCTTATTAATGGAAATAACAACTTATTGAAACCATTAGTACATGAATACATATAAGAATGTGAAATAAATTTCATAAATACATTCATCTCACCGAATAATGGTCATATAGTCACTTTGTGGAAACATGTGATTTTATTAGAACGCGAAAAACATAAATAATACCATAAATATAACTTACGGAATTACATACGTAATATTTTACCCCTCATGGAAACCTAATTATTTTTATCCCACAGGTCTACCTTACTATGTAACCCTCATGACTACCTTACCGTGTAATTATCGCAGTTACACAAAGCGTAACCATAGCTCTGTCATACAACATAAACATACCATATTAATTGGAGGGAGATATAGGTACCAACCATCATCCTAATCAATTCCATAGAAACATAACATAATCATAAAATATGGATACTTTCATTAAGACATCCCATTTGAATTTTATAAAAATATAAGTTTAAAAGATGATTTTAAAAGGAATGTACCTTACAAATATCTTTTTTTTGAAGTGAGAATTAAAAAACATATGTTTATACACTACAAATCCATACAATATTGAAAAATAAAAAAAATCGAAAAATAATCTTAAAACAACATATTTAATGATGTATATGGTTAACCCAATGATTGGATATGGTGTTAAGAATTCCTTACCTCAGGTTGGTCTTACATAAAAAGTGTTAAAACCTCAATAATCATGTTTTAAAGAGTGTTATTTATATAATACAGAACCATATTCATATTTATAATTACTTAAATGATATTATTATAATATCTTTCAACTCGTTTTGTAATAATATTTTGTTATTTTCATTGTTTCGGGTGCATTATTTCATGGTTTCCATAGTTGAATTATTACGAATTTTCTTGTCTCGTCGGATAAAAAATATATAAATGAAATTAAATGTCACTAATAAAAATACATGATTTTAAATGGTATTATATATCATTTTGGTTATGTTTTATTAGTATGAATCCTTAGATAAAACAATTTTTATGAACCATGGTTTTTTGGTGAATTTTGTTTATTCTAAAACACTTTTATTTTATTATTTAATATTACATAAAAATTTGATACACAATATAATATGACATATAATATTTATAATAAAATATTATTTAACCATATTATTTGTTTTAGGACCTCAGTCGAAGGAGTTAATATAAATTGAAAACACATCATCCATAATGTTGGTAAATTGACACATCATAGAAAATGTTTTTAATTTTAAAATAATTAGGAGAAGAGATGAAGCTTGATTAGGAATTTTTTCAAAAACATGATAAAATTACATTAAATATAAAATATTGTAGTTTTAATACCTCTTAGATTATGGTGGGTGAAGAGGGTTTATGAAAATAAAGGAAATTGAAAAGAAAATAAAAGAAAAAGACAACAGTTTCGTACCTCTTCAGTCCTCCTCCTTGGAAACATCCTTAAGGGATTTGGTTTTGGACTTATGGTGAGACTACTGGGCGATGGACATGGGGAAGATTTCTGGGATGGTAATTGGTTTGAAATTAAGTAAGATAAATGGAATTGACGTGTGAGGTGAAAATGTGGTGTGGGTCGAATTTATAGTGGATTAGTGGTGTGTTTTTAAATTAATATATTCATGAGATTATTATGTTGGCTCATTATTAATAATAGATTGAGCATTAAAATAAAATATATTATTAGTTATTTTATTTTAGATAATATGGTTCTTACATCATTAAACACACATTTAATAGCATATTTATCTTATAATTTATATATACTGTAATTTACCATATTTTACTATTCACTACAATTCAAGTATTTCATAAAAAAATCAAAAACTTAGCCCCACCATTTTCGGTCCATTGAATTGAAAAATTAAATACATTTTTTTATAATAATTCCCTACATATGAGAAACATAATTTTTAATTGAAATCATTATTTATTATTAAAATTCCAATTTAAAATTTATAACTATTTTTATTACACATTGTAAAATTTATTTAAGTCTCATAAATGTACCTAATAATAATAATAAAGAAAACAATATAATAATTTAGGTATATATTTTATGAAAATAATCATTCTTATAAATCAATAAATTAATTCTAAAATATAAATACATCATTTATCACTTATAAAAATACAAACACTTAATTTCTCATTTCCCAAATAATTCATTACGTATTCAATTATATAAATATATTATGATTACAATTATTAGATAAAAAAAATTTATCATCACAGGTGAGGTAACGATTTTATAATGAAAAATTATTGTTCCTTATGTTCATTTTAATTTTCCTATGGTAAGGTTACTATTCTACCAATTTAAATACCATATTTTTTATAATTATAAAAAAATTCATTATAAATTTTTAGTGAAATTAAATATTTAATAAAAAATTAAAAAACTTATTTTATAATTACCTAGGTTGTTAAATTATCCCCACCTTCTAGAAATTCCATCCTTACAAATTGTATTTAATTTTTAATCATGTGCGGGTTCCATTCCCTCATAGAGTTTTGAAATTCCAATGTTGATTGTTTAATAATGTGGTTTCTCCCCAAAACCATTACATGTTGAATTACATTATTTATCAATAAATTCTCCATATAATATATAATATAATGTGTATTTTCATTATAATAAAGTCCCCTTTTAAGTAAACTACTTTTGGGATCACAACATGCGATTGATCTAGAATATAGGTTCTCAACATCGATACATAAAAAACATGGTGTACCCCATACATACTCCGAGTAAAAGTTACTCAAAAGGAGAGTGGTCCAAATTCCTCCATGATTTCATAATGTCCAATTAACCTTGGATATATCTTTCATGTCTCTCCAAGATGAATAAAATTTTTACAGGGTGGTATTCTAATAAAAACATGATCACTTTCTTTGAATGAAAAGTCATTTCTCTTATTATATCGGTTAAGTTTATTCCTACTCTAAGATATACTCATGTGTTCCAGGATCATCTTAAATTTCACAACCACATCCTCTGCTAAGTCCAGTCCCTTAAACATCCATTCCCTGACTTCTCCCCAAAAAGATGGTTTTCAATACCACATTCCAAATAATGCCTCAAATGGTTCCATCAGTATAATAGAATGAAATTTTTTGAAAAAAAAAATAAAGAATGATGAAGACCCCAAATTAACTGGTTGGCTATTGAACATGCTCTAAGCACATCCTCCCATGTTTTAATAGTTCTCTCAATCATTTGATCAAATTGAAGATGAATAATTATGATAAAATTTAATTTTGTTCCCAACTACTTATGAAGGCCTTTCCTAAAGTGAAATGTTAAACTATGATAACTCTCATATAAATTAGGGAGAGGAACACCATGTGACATGGAAATCTATATGAGGTACATTTCAGAAAGCTATTCCAATGAAATATTATTTCAATTTGGAAGGGAATGTGTAGATTTGGATAATCATTCAATAGTAACCCAAATCACGTTGATACCTCGATATGTGTTTGGTTGTCCCACCACATAGTCCATGGATATATTTTTACATTTCCAATCTGTAACTGGTAAATTATAATGAAACTCCATTTGTATTTTCCACTCTATATTATCCTCATGACATGTCATACACTTCCTACTAAAATGTCTACTATATCATTTCATTCCATCCCACTAGTAATACACCTAAAGGTATTTGAAAATCTAAGTACTACCAGGATTTACTAATAATGGAGACCCATGAGATCCATACAAATTTTTTTCATTAGATTCCAAACATAATGAACACATAATTTCTCTAAAAATCATTATAAACTATCTTTATCAGTGGTAAATTATTTGAACATGCCCATCTTAAATTATTATACCTTTATCTGAATCTCATGTTCTTCCTTCTACAACAGCTTAATTCTGTATGATAGAGATGACTCCACAAACACAAGAAATAAAACAAGAAAATTTCCTAACCCAACAACATCCAATATAAAATTTATCAAATCAATAGTCAAGTGGTCATGTTCTAAATATAACATAGTTAATAATTCATGTTTTTTTTGACTCAAGGAATCATCCAAATTTTCTCTTCCATGAGGGTAATTAATCATGAAATCATATGTATTTATCATCTCCTGCCATATTCGCTTCCTCGTGTTTTATTCCTTATGAATGAATATATACGTGATACTTTTATGGTCAACTTGTATGTTAAATTTGATTTACATAAATGATGGCACCATATTTTCAATGTGAAAACCACAATAGTTAATTATAATTCAACTATGAGATAATTCAACTCATGTCGTTTCACTATTCATGGAGCATAAGAAATTACATGATCATTCAACATCAAAACACAACCATGTCACTTTAACGAACCATATCGGTAGATGAATAATTCACTATTTTTGTAGGGATGGTCTAAAAATAGGGCATTCACAAGTCTCTTATTAAGTATCTAAAATCAAAAAACACATTATTCTTTCCAACTAAATTTTACCCCTTTTGTGTAATCTTATTTAGTGGGCTAGATAACCCTGAATATTTTTAACAACCCATCTGTATTAACCCATTAATCCATGAAAACATCAAAATTATGTATCATTTATAGTTCATTTCCATTATTCAATGAAATTTTTATTGATTTATCTACTATTACTCTATCCTTATTTACAATTTTCCCAAAACAAGAAATCATTTTTAAACCAAAATCACAATTTTTAAATTATCCTTATAACGTATTTTCTTTATGATTTTGTAGGAAAATACATATATGCTTTCATGTTCCTCATAACAATTTTAATAGTTTAAAATATCATAAACAATAAACCATTTCGAAATAATAAATTAATATTTTATTCATAAGACCCATTTATATAGAAGTGTTATTTTTCAAAAAAAAATGTAAATATAATAAAATCATAATGGGAATATTTAGTATAAAAAGGGGTTTTCAGGATTTCATCCTACATATCCATCCATTGATGGTTCCTAGATATCATGTCAATCTTGTAAAAATACTGAGCTCACTGGAGCTGATCAAACAATTAATAAATATGTGGGGAAGGATCATTATTTTTATTAGTAATGTTATTCAAATAACTATAATCCATTCAAGGACGTAGGAATCCAAATATATTTTTAATGAATAAAATAAGATCACTTCATTGTGATGTGGTAGGATGAATGATGGATTTATCAATGAACTCCTGTAAATAAATTTTCAATTCAAGGAGTCTCACTTGATCCACTAAAAACGTGGTTTTGAAATTGGCTTAGCACTAGGAACCATGTTAATAGTAAATTCAACTTCCCAATCAGGTATAACACAGTTAAACTCATTAGGAAAACATATAGTCATTCATTTAATATGGGAATATTATTAATCTGAATAGTTCTATTATATTCAAATATATGAACACGATAAAATTCATTTCCATATTTTAATAGTTTCTCTACTTCCTGAAATGTTATGTATTTTAGGGGTTCATTATTTTATAAAAACTATACATTTCTCTATAAACTACTTCTTTACCTCTACAATAAGTCATATAATAATAAAAAAGCCAATCTGTACCAAGAATCATATCAAACACTTATAATGATGAAATAACTAGTTTTTAGGGTAATTTAATTCCATGGAAAGAAACAAGGAGATTCTAATAATGATTTTTATCAATTATATTTCCCACTAATGATTCAACCATATGTTCTTCTCTCTTTTCGTGGGATGAAATCTCCAATTTACATAAATATTCTCAGAAATAAAGTAATGTTTAGACCCCATATCAGAAAAGACATTAGAAAATTATGAGTAAAAAAATATTATCTAATATGACATCATTAGATGGATCGACATCTCTTGATGTAGTCAAAAATGATATCACTACACCTTTATTCTTATAATATAGTTATTTTTCTTCATTCAATTATTTCATTGGGATGGTATTTGTATAATGACCCCTCTCCACACATTTAAAACACTATATTGTTTTCTTATCAAAATTAACCTTAAGACCATTTTCATTAAAATCTTGGGCCATTTGTACAAACATACCACATAGAAAACACATCAATTTTTTGTTAAGGTATTCAATTTGGTTATTTAATAAAAAAAATCACAAACTAGAAACTATAATGTAATACCAATATATTTCATTGATTGAATCTTACCCATCACATTCCATCTAAAACTCATGTTCTTATTGTTTTCAATGTATATGTGATTTTCAAGAAACTACATTTCTACCTAATCTGAAAATCAGAATAGATACTAATAACTTTTTAATTCTTGGGGGGCCAATTGGAATCATTATCTTTGAATAAATAATAAATAAACAAGATTGATTTTTCTATCAGGTTTGTGAATAATATTTGGAGTGTAACTTTCAAATCGGGTGAAGCTTTCCACATACACGACCACTGAGTCCTATAAATTTTTTTCAATGAATGGAATTTAATTTACATCCTATTTCAATTAAGAATATTAAAATATTTTACAAGGAAATTAATTTTTAATTCCTCGCTGTCCGAAGAATCAATATCATCATTACCCCTAATATTCATGACCATTGACCACCACTAATCAGCTGCACATTCACAACGATAAATGGAAAGACTAAAATTTTGATTATATGAACAACCCATTAAATTGAATATAATTTAATTTTATTTAGTGCATCCTTTATCATCCCCTAGGTTAAAGATCCACTTAATATAAGAGGGTGTTGCCTCATAAAATGTACCACTATCATAATGTTCTTTTGTGGTATATCTGGTTGTTCTCTTTCTGGGATGCCACCATTATTTATATCTTATTTCACCTGAGAAGTTTCTTTCACAAATTTTTTAGTTCCAAATCCCACAATTCCACATTTTTTATTTAAAAAGATATCAACCTCTTCGTGACCTCATACTTCAGCTTCCCTTTTTCATCAACAGAAAACCAATCCGAGGAGAAATATCATAGATGATGAAATATTGTAATCATAAAATTATATATATTTTTATCATAAAGTTAATGTAAAAATTATTTATGGTAATCAATAAAAATCTTCCCAGTCCCTAATGTTATTTAATTGTTTCTATGATACCAACTATAAGTTCTATGCATTAAACATTACACAATCTAGTAAATTCCTTTAGAATTCACCTATATATATTCCTAAATATATTTTAGGATTAGTGTTTTATAAAATTAAGAAATAATTTATATATATCAACCCATAATAATAAAAAAAATTATAAAAAATTCATTTATTCCTAATACAAATGTTTTTAAAAAGTTTAAGAAATATTTTCTTGGAAATTCTTTCCTATATTCATCTTGGATTATCATTTTCTATTACCCATCCTTAAACCATATATTTAAAAAAACATGTAATGATAAAAAATATCAAAATATGGGATATGAAAATAAGTAGATAAACTATTAGTAAAATAATACTTATAGCCATATGAAATCATTTTCACGAAGACATTCTTCTTACTTAATAAGTATCATATTGTTACTTTGTAAAAACAAGAGATTTTCATAAAACATAAAAAACATAAATAATCCCATAAAGGTATCATGCGTATAATTTTATTAATATTGTATCCATAATGTCTACCATATGATTTTTAGTTCTCATAGATACCTTACGATTTAATCCTCAATACTACCTTGTGGTATAACCATCAAAGGTACACATGTAGTAATCATATGACCCAACTCCAACATAATCGTACCCAATGCATTGGAGGGACATATAGGAGACCAAAATAATCATAAATAATTTCCAAGAATTTTAAAATAATAAAAATAGTAAATTACTTTAATAAAATCATGCATTATTAATTTTTATACAAATATATCTTTAAAAATATATTATAAAAGAAAAGCGCTATAAAAATATCATTGAATTGATATAATAATTAATAGAATGAATTTAATTTTCCAATACACATTAAAAAAATATTAAAATATAATATAAAAAAATAAACTACATAGATAATCATTGTACTATATAATTAATGAAGTATAAGTTTAACCCAAAGAATGGAAATATGGTCAAAAGTTCCTTTACCTTGTGTTCATCTTAATTAAAATGAGTTCAATGCACCTGTATAATGGTTTAATTAGTTTATTTAAAATATTAAAGAATATTATTAATATTATTAATTACATATATAACATTCTCAAAACATATTTCAACCCATATGTTAATAATATTCTGTTATTCTCACTGTTTCGGGTGTATTTATTTCATTTTTTAAGTGGTTGGTTCTTTTTGGATTTTTGTATCGGAATGAAGAATTACACCAGAATTGAAATTACCAATTATTAAGAGACATCAATAATATTAAATGGCATTATATATTTTTTTATATGTTATGACTATGAGTAGTTAGATAAATCATTTGTAATGAACCTTTGTTTATCTTGGTATTTTTTATTCATCACAAATCACTATTGTTTAATTAAATAATATTATGTACAAAAAATTACTCTATAAAATAATATAACATATAATATGTATAATAAAATATTATTGAAACATTTTAATGGTTTTATGACTAGCTTTGAAGGAAGTAATGAATATCAACATTTCATGGAAAATATATTTATTTTTAGAATAAAAAAAATATGGGAAGATGTTCTATAATTAATTTTTTCATAAAAATAACAACATTAAATTATTTATAAAAAACTAAAGTTTTTAGGAATCCTAGATAATGGGATTTGAATATAGTATATGAAAAAAAATTGAAATTAGTTTAATTGAAAATGAAAGAGGATTTTAATCTCTTGAATCCACTTCATTGAGAACCTCCTTGTGGCCCTTAGTTTTATCCTTTTGGTGAGACCAGTAGGTCTTGGATGTGAGGAATTACCTTGAAAAGGAAATCTAATTGATATAAAACAATATAAAAGTCATTTAGGTTTGAGGATAAGAGGTAGTGAGGGGTGGTTTTTATAGTGGAAGAGGGGGGTGTTTTCTCATTATTGTATTTGTTTGTTTATCAATTTGGCTCTAGAATATGAATAGTTTGAGAAATATAACATAATATATTAAAATATTGAACATATGTTCGATATTATGGTATTTACATCATTCCTAACTCAAGGAATATTTTGTTTATCATATAAAGTTTATACACCATAAATTTCAGTATATTACTATTCAACAAATTTTTTTGTATTTTAGAAAAATCCTAAAAAATCATCCAAACCCTTTTTTGGACAAATAAAATTAAAAAATGTAATCAATTTGTTCCAAATAATTTTATAAATATGGAATATTTAATTTTTATTTAAAAACATAATTTATTTTAAAATAACAATTTTAAAATTATAACTAATTTTATAATGATTTGAAAATTTAATTAAAATCTCATAAAATTATCATATAATCATAATAAATAAATATTATAATTTATAAATATTTTCTATTAAAAAAATCATTTTAAATCATTAAAGTAATTCTATAACTGAAATTTAATATTAATGAATTAAAAAAAATCCAACACCTAATCTGATATTTCATAAATATTTAATTAAATATTACATGATATAAATTTACCATTATTAGACTTATCAGAAAAAAATTTATTTTTACTCTCAAAGGTGTGGTTACTATTCAATTTTCTTGAATTACTATTCCTTATGTTCATTTTACAATTCCTACTATCATGTTTCAATTACATCAATATAAATTTCTTAATTTCTATAAATATAAAATGATTTATTATATATTTATACCTAATTTAAAAATAAAATACCATAATTGAAATATATTTTATAATTACATGATTTGATAAAGATAATATGGTGATGTTACAGATACAGTATAAATTGAATGTTTTTATATTGGAGGTTAGATCTGTTTTAAATCAAGTTAGATTTGATGAATGAATTATCATCAAAATTTCATTTCTATGCGATATATTCAACATTCCCCATATATTTCAATAATGTGGTGTACATAATATCGATTTTGAAATTTATATAATAACTCATTGTTTGTTAATTATAATTATTCTTTAATTTGATGTTATTTTATTAATGGTTATTGAATTTATTTAGCTTCATTGAACCATTGAGATGACATATGGTTTTTACTCAATAATGTAATTTTTAAAAATTTAATTTCTCCATGAAATCAACACTATGAAATTTTATATTTATATTTAATTATCTAAAATTATAGAAATAACAAATAAATGAAATAAAAAATTAAACTATTCAAAATTGATTTGAATGTTTCTTCCTCATTGTGAGAATATTCATCCTAGAAACAACCACTATAGAGAGTTTAAAAAAGTATCTATTTGAATGGTGATAGTATAACTATGTTAAAATGGTCATTACACTAAATCTATCTTTTTATAGGTATTATTATTCGGAAAAAATACATAATATGTGTGTTTTTATCTATATTTAAAAATAATAAAATCTTGTAATCATTACAAAAATTACCACCAAAATTGTCTCTTTTGATTTTCTACATTAATCAATCTATCTAAATGGATATACTATTGTTTCCTTTTGAAAATATAGCCCACCTCTATGAATACATCACCAGGAAGTTTAATATTCATTATTTATTCTATTAAAAAATATTTAACCTCAAAAATATTCTCAAAAGATCTATCTGATTTCATAATATAGTTTTTTAAATAAAACTATATATGATACACTGATAAAAAAATATGTCTATTACATTACACAAAAAAGAATGTGAAATTTTGTTGGAAACATATATTGAAACTATGATTTCAGTAATTAGTATTTTAAATTGTTTAATAATTGATAAGTAAAACTGTAACTCTCACCCCCTCTATATAAAATATCTAGAACTGGGAAATGTGGAAAATAAATATCACATTCCAACTCATTAATCATCACAATAATATCATTCACACATAAATAAAAATTGTTTTATACTTCTCAACCCATCTTGATCATTTTAAAAGGCTCATGAATAACCCCAATGAATCCAAACATTATCAAAACAGTATTAATCAAATAATTGAAGAACTAGTTACAAAAATAAACTAATTTTATTAGAAAATTAATAATTTTCATTTTTTGGACATATACAATAATATAATAATTATCTAAAAAAATATATATTCAAAATTATTTCCAAATATCAGATTCCCCATCTTACAATATTTTTTCTATAATTATTCACCAACATTAATTTTAAATATTCCATTCATAATAAAATTATATCCTATGAATCAAAATTTCTCCATGAAATAAATTTTCCTTATCTAATGCTTTATACATCAGTTTCTAATAAATGATAATCTAATTAAATTTGAACAAAGTTTGTTTCTGATGTTATTTATTAAAAAATTCTAATTGACTTTAATAGATAATTTTTTCCCAATGGACTTCCATACAAATTATAGTCTAATTGAATTTCTTGTAAGGAATGATATTTTGATTTCCTTCGTTATATAGATTATTTTAAAAATTCACAACATTTAAATTATGTTTAAAATATAAATAATAGAGAATATAGACATCATATAGTATATTTTAATGGAATGAAATTTCACTTTATATTTTTCTTTACACACTAACAATGTTTGACTATATTTGTGAATAATAAAAGCACTTCTGTTACATGAAAATTCACCATCTCAAAAACTTTATTCAACATCCTTGAACATATATTTCCATTTATAACTTATTTATAATTTTTTAAAGACCAATAAAAGTCTATTCCATCATAGAATGATATTCTTATGTACTGTGCTTTTTGTGTCTAATGAAATTTTATAATCTTTTCCATTTTCAAACAGTATATACATTCATTTTTAATGTTTTTAAAATGATCTATATTTTTTCATTCATGAATGATCATCATGAATTCAGTAATACTTATTATCCCTTTAGAAAAAATAGGATTAAATAAAAACTTTTATACAATGTTGGATTCATTGAATAAGAAAAATTTCATAGTATGATGTCATTTGAATTCTTCTTAACAAATCATTGTAACTTTAAATCATCCTCTAAAAACATCATAATCGGTCTTTTATATCAAAAATTAAGAATATTTTATCTCACATGTTTACTAAAAACAATATTTTAACAAGAATTTAAAAATAAATTATAAAACGGATATAAATATATTAAATATTACCTTATGTATTTTTTTTAAACATTAAAACTATGATCACACAGCTTTTCTAAAAAATCATATAATTTCACATTCAGTTTTTTAATAAAAATCATCAAATCATAGCCATTCTAATAGAGGTTCTCTTATCACCACACTACTTGACAATGTTGTTTTTTCAAAAAAATATATCACAATTTGAAATTACAATTTATATCTATTTGAAAACATAATCTTCCACTCCCCCATTTATTTCCCTGTTTTTCATACATTAATTTTTTTATCCACCATTTTTTGATAACCACGTCATCATATTTTTTTTATGATTGTGAATACTCTACCTTATTAAAGATAATGTTCACTCTACCTATTTTTGGACAATGTCCAAAATTATCTCCCCCTTTTCTTCATAATCATATTTATTATGAGGGTCTTCCATAAGGACATCACAGAGAATATGGTGGAGGATTAACATTATTTTGTGTCCTCAAATTAAAAAAGCTTCCCTCTAATGTTTATATAAGGATAAAAATAAAACAACTAGTACATTTTTGGGAATATAATCATAAATTAAAATTTCACTGAATGCAATATCAATTATTGTGTGATTCTTTATATAATTTTAACTTTATATTGAATAATGAATATCGTTTTTATAGTGATCAATAAACCATTGGTCTTCACATTTTATCTTCAAAAGTGTAGAATAATTCTCCCTAAAATAATCTATTTATACATTTATTAATATCATATTAGTTTAATCTTGTTTTTAAGAAACATATTATAATTCCTCTATGGTAATTTTCGATGAAATATTTTTCTTCACAATCCATATAACACAACACAATCATAATAAAATTGTTTCATGTGATGTTGATGATCAATATTTTTAATTTGTAGACCAATAAGTATTTTTGTAAATATTAATTATCATATCATTTCATCTTCTGTATAAAAACATATTAGTGGATTTTCCATCATCATTTATGAGAATAAATTTAGTTGAAAACATATGTGATAAATTTGGATCACCGCTATTTCCTTCATAGAAATTGAAACCACAAAAAATGATGGGTCTTAAGTCTATATTAATGATATAAAATCCAATTAATATCCAAAAATATTTATGATTCACAAATTTCCTGACATCATCATTACTCATCATCCTACCAATTCTAATCAGAGAATAATCTTGTATACAATCTGTCAGGAAGTACATTTTAATCAATTCCAAAGGATAGTTTTCAGAAGTGAGGAATATGTACATCTCCTTCTATATAACTTGTGAAACAATGATTAATTATAATTATTAAATTGATTTTATTTCAAAATTTCAATTCATTTTATCATAAAACTCATTAAACTAGTTTTATATATCCTATATAAAATTTAATTCAGAAACATCCAAGCAATATTGGAGTCTGATGTTCATTTCCTTCACATGAATTTTTATGTAAATTATTCCTTTGGAAAAATTATATTTTTTCATGTACAGATAAACAACGTTTATTAGGACTAGTTTCCATTTAACAATATATAAATGTATTTCATAAAATTACACGCCTTTATTTCATATTTATTGAGGGAAAACCTAGGCAACTCAATTTAAACATTAATATAAACCATTCCAATTTATAAAGATTTCATTATATCAATCTAACAAATAGTGTAACAAAAATGTGGAGAAATATCTAAAAAATTATAAATAATCTATTTTCTCAATATAGACAAATATTTTTCCAAAATACATACAATAATCATTTTAATATCCATTATAGAAACATCACTCATTATTCCATGATAGATCTATATGTTTATTCTTCTTGTTTATTCATCTCGTTTCTAATATTTCAAACTCTATAATGAAATGTTTAATCCATACATTATTATGTTTCTTGATACATATATATGGGTGTAATTTTTTATCTATATTATCTAACCCTTTATTCATATTACTTATATATTCATTATGATTAATTTATATAGAAACTAATTATCGTTCAAACTATGAGGAATGTGGTATTTTATTTTTGAATGGAAATTTTATTATATTCTAAAATAGATCACTAATATTAAAAAAAATATTTATATTCAACATTTATTTATAGAGTATGAAATATTATATATTTATTTTCTTTTTTCACATTCCACATCACGTGAAACTTCTGATTATTCATTTACCTATTTGGAACATATTCTTTTTCATGTTATTTTTTCTCATTAGATGGCTTCAAATTAGATTCCTCAGAATTCTAAAGAACATTTCTTAATGATGAATAAATTTTAAAACATTCAGATAATAGGAATGTAAAACCTTTGGTAATTTTTTTTCAAACATAATTATCATATTCTACTAGGTGAATATCTCCAGATAATTCCTTTCTAACCATTTCAACAAATATTCCACGATTATCAATTTCTATCATTACTATGTTTGGAATTAAAAAACCAATGAAATATTTTTTTAAGGATTTTTTTATGAAATTTCATAGCATGTTATATGGGATCAATTCCGTAATAAAAATTTATTGTTTTCACATACAATAGTAAGGAATGTATCTTTCTTGAAAAATATAAATCATTTATATCTACCCAACATTCATCAACTCATTTATCCATATCATCCATTTTTCCTATATACCATGCGATCTTTTGGGGGGTTTTATGGACATATATATTATTGTTTAATTTAATACATCTTTTAGACATATTAAAAATAATTATAATTTTTCTCCTATAATTATTTTTTCTCCTTTCCATAATATAAACATACAACTCTAATTCTACTTATCTTCTATAAAAAACATTTCCATTGGCACTTATTTATTATTAAATAACATTATGTCGGTCAGTTAAGTGAAATCATTAATAAATGAGATAAATTAAATATCTACTAATATTCATTGATGTCTTATCAGCCGAAAGATTTAGTGAGATAACTAATTATGGAATATAGAATTCCTTCATTATTATAGATTTTAAAAATAACCATTCCTTTCGTTAATGTTTTTTAAATTTAATTTAACTTCCATTTCAGTGTATTTATGTTTTCTAAGGCATCAAATATGAAATATTATTCCATAATTGTTTTTCCAATATGACGAAGACATCAATGCCATAATGTTTTTATCATATGTAGTTAAATAAAATTAATTAAAATGTTATACAATTTAAAAGGGAATTCCCATTGTCACAAAATTAGCATCTTACACAATTCTGATGATAGGTTAATTGAATAAAATTATTAATGAAATACAAAAATAAAAATATTGGATCACGCTATGTATATTGAGTTTCCTCAGATTGGAATATAAAATATCATTTTCCATTATGTGATTTTCTTGAATAAAAAAGGACTACAATTCTATGATTTCTAAGAAAAAATAATTTCTAAAATGGAATTTTCATCAATCACAATTTTTAGTATCATTAAATATATTTATATCACTTGTAAAATTTTATTATCATTATGTATAATGATTCTCTTTTTCTTATTCCTTATTTTTAATGTTTTCGCTATTAATATATCTTTCATTGATATTAATCTTTCATTATTCATATTATTTCAAATCATACTAACATTTTCCATTAATAGTTGTGAAACATTCCTCATTAATGTGTCATAATTGGTCATATCATCCCAAAACATCCTCTTGGTTTCTAATGTAATTATTCATAAAAAACATTAATTAATATTATGATTCTGAATTTAATCCATCCCATAGATTATAAATGTTTCACTCTTTTCATATAATCATTATTCACATCATTTTATATATAATTTAATACTATGACATATTATTCCTTGAATTGTAATCCATATGACCAAAATCAGACATATAAGTAAGATTATATATTAAATATAAATATTATAATGAAATATGATTTTTTATACATTTAGTAATTTTAGTCCATTAAAAAATTTCAATATTCATTTCATCCAATAATAGAGAAAAATCATATATTTATTATTATAAACATTTTTTGATATATTATATTCCTCATATACATTCTCATGATAGCCTTTCACAACATTGTTTCTTGAAAATCAATTATTAGTAATATCAATTAGACAACTAAATTTATTCAGCAATGACTTCAATTGATTCATATAGTGATATTTCTATGCATCATTGGAATATTTAGCTATAATTATAAAACTATAAGGAAATTTTAATTCATCTATCACAAGGTACATTCACCCCCAATAAGTTCATTTGGGTTTTAAAAACATTTTTCGGTACACCTAAAATATTCACACTCAGATATAATTCAATATTTTTATTTTTAGTAGCTTGTAGATTAAAAATTATGTTATTCTGAATCTAATAATGATTTTTGTTTAAAAAAAAATTATTTCATTCTTCAAAAAAAATTCACATTCATTTTTCTTCATTATATTTTCATTCATTATTTCATTTCGAATAATATTTTCAATGTTCAAATTTATGTTTATAGTATTTATTCCATTCTTCGCCACATCTATCTTCTTCACAGTTTGGGAAATTTTACATTTTTTAAAAATATATTAATATGGGTTATACTTTTTATGAAAATTAATCTTCTTAATATTATTTGGTATATTCTAATTTGTAATTTGTTCTCAAAATTCTTCTTCTGTTTGGATAAAAAATTTTCATACCTCAAATTTATTTTCTTAAAAAATAGAACTTTTGGGTCACTTCATTCCAATAGATTTTTCTTCCAAATGTTCATTTTTATTAACTAAAATTATCCATGTGGAAATAGATTTAAAATCATCCAATTAATACAAATTTATAATATTTTAGTGGTAGTAAATCTATATACATTCTTTTACCCCACAATTAATTTTTCGAGGTAATGTTTTCCCCCTTCTTAATGATTTCAAAATATTAATTATCATTAAAATCATTTTGATTCACAATATCTGTATCATTTATTTTTTATATTTTAATATCTTCAAATTTAATTAAATAAATTTTCTTCTTTTTTAATGTAATATCATTTCCCATTTCATAAGTAACATGAATGGTTTTAGATTCTCGTAAAGATAAATCAACTTTTTCTTCGAATACGTAAAATTTGGAATCAAACAAATAGGAATGATTCCCATGAGTTTCCTAATAAAGTTATAATATTTAGAAACTTCTTTGAATCATATTATAAATCAAAAAATTCATTAACTTTGGGGAATTATTCATCAACTTTTTTTTCATCCCGCTTTATAATATCATTAGACAACATCCTTTAGATTTGAAACAATACCAATTGCGTTTTTGTGTTCGCCTAAACTATATCATCATATTTTTCCCATGAACCCTTAAATGTCTTGAGACCCATCAGCTTCCTAAATAAATTATCTAAAAATGAAATAAAAATATAATTTCAGATATTTATATCTTACTAAATATTTATCTTTTCAAAAATGTTACAATCATGACCCACAATTATCAAGATGAGGGACAGATGTCAATATTACATGGCCTTCCTTATTTAAGAGGAAAAATAGATAATGACCCCTATGTACTGCCTCTAATATGCACCGGGGTGGGTAATAGTACTAAGTGTATAAAAATATCACAAAATGTGGGGGAATTACCGTTTTTAATGTTTTCATTATTGGGAGGTAAGATATTCCGGCAAAAAAAATCCAACAAATATATATATATATATAATATTCTAAAATTCATCCCATATGAATTTTTATAGATAAATTGGGATAAAATAATAAAAAATCCGAAGTCAACACCAAAATATCATAGCTTAGCAGTGACACAACAACTATATCGACGCGTGAGCTAGTAAGGTCCAGCTTGGTTTGCATAATCTCTCTGGAAACCTAAAAGGAATTTTAAATACATAGGGCGATCATACAAGTATACTATGTTTGAAAAAATAAAGTTACTGTTGAACACGTGGGAGAGGCATTCTATTGCTTATATGGGATAAAAAAATAAAAAAATGCCTAACACGGTGTACAATCAACACCAACTTCACCAAGGTAAGCCCACAAAATATTGCATGTAATGTAAAGTAAATTAGTATTCACATCGATGATAGGGTACCCCGAACCACTGCCCATGGGTGAACTGGTCATCCTCATTGGTGAACGTCCTGATGCTACCATGCTCTTCCATATGCCCCAATATCAAAACATTCCCTCACACACCTATTCAACATACCACTTCCTTTCTAAAAACACATGTTCCATAACCACATCACTTCCCACTCAGAGGAACCTTGTTTAGAAAACGATATCCCCTTTCTGAGGACAAATGGTAAATTACAACATATATCATCCTAAAGACATTTGAGAAGCACACCTCACCCGCAGACATCTTGGCCTCACAACCACACCACAACCTTCCAAAATATTCTAAATAAAAAGAACAAATAATAGATTACAGCCAATAACTACCCTTCCATCCTCCCACCAGTATGATGGGAAAGGAAACCATCCCTCATAACAATAGGGGAGTTTGGAAAATTTTCCTCAACAAGTTTGGGGTTCATTTAGAAGTCACAAATAAATATATGTATATATATTGGTACAAGACACTCAGACCAACCTATTGGTTTTAAAGACAAACAACACTCCCACTCCAAAACCTCTCTTTCTGGAACCTCAAAAGTATAATGACACAACCATCCAAAAATATAACTCATAGACCATGTCATTTCATTCAACCAACTATCATTCATTATTTCACAAGACAATATTATTGATTTTATTCCTACCCATGCAAATTCCAAACACATTACATGTTATAAGGGTGAATAAAACATACAAACCACAACCCAAGAAAAATAGATAGAGAATGTATTTGGTAGAAAATTCAACTCTAAAACAAATTCCTTAAAAACATGTCTCTGGAAAATTTGGACCAAAGGCCAACACAATGTAACACCATCCTTCTTAAAAATTATCCCTCCCAAACCATCCTTGGAAGCCCCGCTGCCTGAAAAGAACAACATCTATAAAAAAACAAAACTCAGCTAGATTGTAGTCACAATGCATAACATGTTCTTCTATTCCATGATCAAAAACCCCTCAACCTGAAATTCCATTAAAAAACACATACAACCACATACAAAAAACCCACAGTAACCTTCCCCAAAAATGTCTCTCTACTGCATAAAAAAACCACACAATACCCACAGATCCAACGCCCTTGTTTTCCAATTTACTGACAACTATGCTTCCATCCAAAACACTATACCACCCACACAAGTCCCAAAAAAATTCAGTACCATACACCACATAAAACCACCCCTATAAAATATTGGGTATTTATATTTTACTAAAACTATTCTTTATTTCCACTTTATTAACTCATGTGTCATAACAAAACATTTTTAATCATGGGAAATCCATTTATTTAACTATATGTATGTTAGTAAACAAATTCCTATATTATATACCATTAAACATAGGATAAAAACAAGTGTAAATCATCCCATGTGATCAATAAAAAACCTGCAATGAAAATTATTTATAGAAATATACAACCAAAACAATTCACATCAAAGATCAAATATATCACCTAAAATAATGATCATCAACATCATCTTTTCATCCCCTAATTTTTTACTATGGTAGCCAAACATGTTGGTGTAACAAATCTTATTATCTTTATAAAACCATTAATTAATATTTTTATTCAACCATATTCTCATAGATAAATTGTTTTACCCACCCATCATGATACAAAATTAAAAGGGATATGATGGAATTCCTACCTTGATAATTAGACGATCAACAACTCCTCTATGTGGCAAAAATGGGGGTTGTGTGAGCTGAAGAAGGACACCATTGGAAAAGTCCACCAATGTGTACAATATAGATGTGAATCCATAGGGAATAAAGTATTTAGGCTTACCAAGATAAAATGAATGGGCTCAAGGAATAGGGAATATCATATTTTAAAAGAACTAAATCTTATATCAAAAGAAGGATTTTTTTTCAAATTGCCTATGAAAAGACGATCGTGGTCAAGACCACATTGGTTTTCCATTTCAAATTCTCTGGGACATTATTATATAATTGTTATAATTAATATCCTCTAATAATACTTCAGGACAAATAAAACAATGCTTTAAAGTCAATTTATGTCAAATAATACTTAAGAGGGGTGAAACATGAAAAATTTGAAAAAGTAGGAAATGAATCACTGATGGGTGACTCACCAATATGAGTCACCAACACTGAGTTAGTGACGCATATCTTTCATATTCAAGTCCCAGATATGACTCACTGACATGAGTCACTGACTTGATAAGAAGACAGTGAGACCCTGCGTGACTCACCAACATGAGTCCAATACATGACACACCGACAACAATACATCGATGCAACTCACTAACACCAATCACTAACACCCCCACAAATTAATTCCCAACCTACCAACACCCTAACCTATAGAAACCTAGCCTATAGAGATCCAACCTAATGACGACCACCCTACTAACACCCCAACCTACTGAATTTGTGCCACTTATGCTGAGATACCGATGATGAACTACCGACACAGAGACACTAATTCACCCTACCAATGGAAAATAAGAATTTTGGAAAACACATTAAATGTGATACTATTACATCCAAAAACACCCAAAACACTATATTTTTAAGAAGTAATGCACTAGGTGGGTTTTAGACATTACATTAGATACCTCTCAAATTACTCTTTCCCTAAAGAATCCAAAACCAAACATAGATGATTTTTGGGTCTAAACAACCACCCCAGAAGATACTTCTCAAGGATAAATGTCCATATGTTGTTCATTAGATGGAGTGAAACCTCAGAATCCATGAAAACCTCCACCCACTTCTACTAAACCAACGCCCATAAGATACCCCAAAATGAACCATCATTCCATACACATGAATTGGGGAATTTTTTCCTCCTTGACATGATATTATTTTCTATGTTCTGCACAGACATGCCTGCACGAGTTTAATCAATTCTCAAATAATGCCTATTGATTCGGAATTGGGTCTTACCCTAATCTTGGTTATGAATTCTCCACTTGTTTCAAAATAAAGAGTCAACTCTTCTCATAGAAAACAATGTTCAACAATTACACCATAGAGCAAGGAAAATAAGAAAATCTAAAAATAACTCCGGGTAATGGGAACACATTTCAATGTCTCGCAGCCATTTATTCTCCTCCAGGTCACTATGTCTCCGCAAACATGATCCAAGGGAATGGTCAATCGACACATCACTATCTCCCGACAATACTAGGCTACCACTGGCCACTACATGAACGTTGCATCATCCATGATATCGATCTCACCCCAGTGAATGACATAAGAGTCAATGTGAGTATACTAACAAAGTTATGAATCATGGGAGGTGTTGTGGGTCCACTCTAGCTACAGTGGTAATGCCAACTGGTATGCCACCACGCCAACCTTCCCCAACCCCACAATGTCTCTAATGATCTAGGTAGAATGATTACTCCCACAACAAAATCTATGCTTCCCATAATAGTGGAAAACTTTTAGCAAAGCTTTATCTCTATCCTCTAAGACCAAGGGCCTCCTCCAGTGATCATCATGTGAAATCTTCAAGAAATGTGATTCCTTCATCCTCTCATTGATAAGATTCATATCTTCTGTCATACTATATACTATGTCCAGACCAAGAACATCTGCCTCCCCATATTTTTTCTAGCTCAAAGGTGAACAACATGGTCTTCCATATAAAGCTTCAAATGAATCAATGACAATGGTAGAGTGATATCTATTATTGTAGGAAAACTATACCAATTGGAAAATGATTTACCCAAGACCGAGTAAACTCTATGTCGCATTCTTTCATCATGTCATCCAATGTCTAGATGGTCCTCTCTATCATCCCATCTATCAAAGGGTGGAAAGCAATGTTGTGGAACAACTGAGTTCTAAAAGAAGAATGCAGTCCCCTTTAGAATCATGAGGTGAAATTTGACTCCTGATATAATATTATTCATCTTGAATCCCCATTTAGCCACAGATCCTCATCCAAATAACTTCTCGCTTAGTAATCCACAATATTCGACTCCTTAATCGCTAAGAAGAGATATGATTTCATCATCTGATCCTACACTACATATATATCCTCAAATCCTCCCTAATAGAAGGGTAATATAATGAAAAAAGCAATTGAGATTTAATCCCACAATCATTCATGGACATCTAGGGGCTGGAAGAAACTACCGAGAATACATTTCCCGTCCTTTACCTACTGGAAATGCATCACTTTTCCACAAACTCCATGAATTCCCGCTTCATCCCAGACCACCAAAACTATTCCATTAATCCACTATACATCATGGAAACGCCCTGGTGTACCAGTAGAGGTGAGATAAATAGATCTAAAAATAACTCTTTCATGGATTAACACTGGAATAAAATGATTCTCAAGGAATAACATCTGATTCTGACCATCCTCTGACCATCCATCCAAAGCATCACCCATGTCAATGCGATCAGGCATCAAATCTTCCGTCGAGCCTCCCACTATGACTCCTCCAACTTATGCCTTAGATATGACTACAACATCATCTGAAATATACAAATTATATCTCCATCCATTCCAACATCTTAGTGTAAGGAATCCAACTCATCAATTTCCATCCATGAATCAACAAATTCTAAAACTAATTCCTTCTATGATTTCATTGTAAAGGAATAAGCCAAAAATTTCCACTTTCCTCTTGTGTGTGTGTCCAAAAAGTTGTAATCCTATAGAAAAACCATCCACCTTCACTTCTTAATTTTTTGGCCTTACTAAGAAATTATATAACTAAATAAATTTTGATCAGTGATGACTAGATATTTCTCCCCAATGTGGTAATGTCACCACTACTTTAGTGAAAAAATGAGTTCTATTAGCTATATATCATGGGTTGAATTGTTATTTTCATGGGTACATAACTACCTAGACCCATAATTGATCACTACCCGTTGATATTTAAACCCCAAACCCATTAATAGATGGGGTGAATAACAAAACCCCTCTAACATCCCCCATTAATCAGGAAACCTAATTACAAGATCACTAAGCAACATCCCATTCTGATAGCTGAATATTGCATAATGATACTCAATCCCACTAAAGGAATGGACTTTTCTGGTCAATTACATAAATGATGATTTTAGTTGAGGGAGAATAAGTACAACCCGCGAGTAATAGCATTCCATATTTTCAAAACTATGAACCTCTACAACATTCATAGGTTCTTCCCTCAAAACAACTACCTCAAAAATAAATGGGTTCACTAATGCACCTTGTTGTGACACCATATTTCAATGAAATTAGACCTCCAGTGTCCAATTCTAGCACTAGGAAAACTATATATAGACTTGGTTGAATCGAAGGACCTCTAGGACCATCCTACTACAATCAATATACTCATTATATAACATCTAGTATACCATAATGTCATAGATGAAAACAATGATGAACCAGTCCAAGAATCACTAAATATAGATTTCATAATTCACATGAATAAGGTTGGTCCATTCGTAACAATGAATGACATAAACATGAAATTGAAGTGATCATACCTACACTTGAAAGTAGTCTTTAGGATATCTTTTCCTTTACCCTCATTTGGTGATATCCAAAATGAAGATAGATCATATAGAACAAAATTTAGCCCCTTAGGTGGTCGAAAAGATTGTTTATCATCGAGATAATGTAATAGTTCTTGACTTTTACCTGATTCATTATCTAGTAGTCTATGTGATACCATTGACCACCATATACCTTCTTCACAAAGAAGAAACATGCACCCCATGGTGAAAAACTGGGCTAGAAAATGTGATTCTACATCATATCATCAATATGAATCATTTTCTCCCACAAATGAAGATTTTCCATCCAAAAATGATCGACTGAAATCATAGAAGCATTGAGATGAAATTGTATCATAAAATCAACATCTGGTCAAGGAGATAGGGTCAAAAACTCATAAGGAAAAACATCCAAGAACTCTCCAAGAACTCATAGGACCCCCACCATATTAGAATCCACTGATTCCACAGATAGATTGACAATAAAAGAATGAATAAAATTCAAATTTTTATTTCCCATATAACAAATCTACTCTCCAAATAAAGAAACATGTTGTCCATCCACATCTGACAACATGGAACTCACCATAAAGCAGTCAATGACAAAATGCATGTTAATTTACCACTAGATCCCTTGGATGAAATCATATGTCTGAATCTATAACATAAAGTGATCCCCACTAGATGGATGCGGCCCCATCATCAGTCTACATCCCGTAAAAATATCAAACAAGATGATCTGACCTATGATATCTTTACACAACACTAGAGGAATGGAATGACTCTCTATTTCAATTTCTAAATCATGGGCTATAGTTGGTTCATAGAAGGAGTGTGAATCTCCTGAATAAAACAAAGTGCATGAAATATTACTAAACACACTAGGTCAACGTCCAAAAGGAATTCTATAAAGAATTCCCTAAAGTCATACTCTACCTTCTCTATCGCCTCTTAGTGGAGTAGGAATCAGTTGTCCTTTTTAGTAAAATGGCCTGGCCAGAAACATATATTGAGTTTCGTGCTAAACCTACCAAAATACTCTATATTGAGATCAAAATAGTCACTGTATTTG
Source organism: Viscum album (assembly GCA_963277665.1). Lineage (NCBI taxonomy): Eukaryota > Viridiplantae > Streptophyta > Magnoliopsida > Santalales > Viscaceae > Viscum > Viscum album. Next base: position 1,762,303,878 of record OY728121.1, on the reverse strand, counting down.
AAGGTTTTAGTGGCCTCCACAACTGAAACATCTCGTTCCCAATCCTATGCTAAAAGAATGACGACTAGAAGGTTCAAACTAAAACTACTGAGGTTGAATCCGCATTAATCGAAACCTCAATGGCCCAAGTCCATGTTACCTACTACTAGGATCCATTCCCACTGTAGGACACTGTTGATTCACTTTTTTCAGTAGAAATCCTTGTGAGTTCATTCTCTCAACTATCTCATACTTCTTAGAGACTTCAAGGAATTTTCAGAATTGTGAAGGTAGTAAATGCGTACTTGAGAGAGTGACGATGTGCCTCCTCTATGTGTCTTGCCTAAGACTCCTCATCAAAAAATAGAGCCTAGTAAAAGTGAAGGAGATCATTGAACATGAAATCAATTACAATACTAGCATACTCCCTTGGTGGATGGACAATAAATCTTGTCTCTTTTTAGTTTTCATGGTTGGAGAACAGAATTAATCATGTAAATCCTTCTTGAAATCAATACGTAGAACATTTTCATGCCTTCTCTCCCCCACGTACAATGTCCACCACCGACTCATAGATCCCATTATTTGACTACCCACCAATGGAACCTGGTACTCAATCAGAGCCTGGATTATGTTGAAGATAATCTCATGCTTCTAGAGAAATATCTTTGTCTCCATGTTTGAGGCATCAACCTCGTAATATAATAGACTCCATTATAGAAAATAATGTAACATGCTCTTCCACTGGTTTTCCAACTCCTCTAGATCAATGCTCTACTGATCAGCTCTATTTTCATAATGATCCTCTACTTCCAAAGCCACTCATGGATGACGACTGGGATCTATAGTTGAAAGGTAATGAAATAACTCATAAGCCCCAGAAGTATGGAATTTTTTAGGAATAAATTAAACTCAATATTTATTCTAATATCACAAAACACCGAAAACAAACAAGAACACAAGTCATCATGATGCATGTATCTTTTTTATGGACTATACCCCGAAAACGGTGTAGGTTCAATTGGTTGTTTGATAAAAAAAGAGTCCATGAATTATATCATAGACGATCACTAATATCTCACTTCAATGAGAGTCTTCCCTGGTCTATGTCATTCCCGATGATCACCTCACATTGTTTCCCTACTAACCCCTTAAATCCTCATGTTCATAACTCATAACATCAACCTATATATCAACTATTGGCCTTTGATACTATTATATCATGACCCTACTTCAATATGATGACGAATGTGATTTCATAGTGTTATGACCTTCCTTATTGAAGATGAAAAAGAGATAATGAAACCCGACTCCCACCTCTTATATGCTCCTGGATAGTGACCAACACCAATGGTATACAAATCTCCAAAAATGGGAGGCATTACCCATTTAAATTATCCTAGATTGGGATAAAAGTTGTAGCATCCACAAATTGAATTCAATACATATATAAAAAAAATCTAAAATCTATCCCAAATGAATGTTTAAAGTAATCATGATAGAAATAAAAATAAAAAATCCAAATTAAATACCAAAAGAACAATGATAACTCACGACACAAAAAATATATAGACACCCAAACTAGTAGTGTCCATTGTGGTATGTGTAATATCCCTAGAAATCTGATAAACAATTATATATATAGTTTGATCATAGAAGTATAATATATAGGGAAAGAAGAAGTCACTCGTACACAAGTGGTAGAATCATATTAATTCCCCAATGATGAAAAACAATAAAAACTCATAAGAACCTAACATGGTATACTATCCAAATCAACCTCAACAAGGCATGCTCCCTAGAGAACAGAAGTCAAGGAATTTAATGTAGTAATCTCATTGATGATAGGGTTCCCAACACTACTTCCCACTAGTTAACTTCTCATCCCTAATGATGAACATCTTGTGGCTACCACTCTCTTCTAAAAGACCCACTATCACAAACTACCCACATACACGTAGGCCACATACCTCATCAATGAATTTAATTATGAAAATATGAAAATATGGTTGTTTTTAGTATGTAAAATACGTTCCAATAAAATGAAAATAATTTTTTGTGGATAGTAACTTTTTTACTTGAATTTACCACTGTTAAAGGAATATATGGTAATTCAAGGTAAAAACAAAATAATAATAATATAAATTTACCTTAACACTTTTCCTAACGTTATTGGATATGTAATGGCCAACTAATAAAATTCATTGGTGAGAATTTGGTCTTTTTGAAGCCACTTGGGTAATATAATGATATTAATAACTTTTTATTTAATGTAAAAATAAAAATATCACAAACATGTATTGTTTTGAGAATAAAATTTTAATGTGAGGATATATATTTGATATATTTGAAAATAATTATTCATTATAAATATAAAAATATTTCCTACATTATGGTATTTTTTATAATTTTTAGACATTAAATAAATTAAATTATTTATGACACAATAATGATGCAGTATTTACCTCATTGATAAATGAATTAAATAAATAAGAGTATAAAGATTAAAATAATATAAAGACCTATAAAAATATTATTGGATGAATTTATTTCGACCATATGTCTTCTTATCATCGACTTTAATATGTTTTCGACATTTGGAAACCGAAAAACATTATATAACAAAATAATATTTTCACACTTTCCTAAAGAGACCCCCCTCCCCCTTATAAAAATCCCTCACCTCTAACCCATTACTCACATCTCTCAAGACGCTTGTATCATCCAGACTCTACTCAAATAATCTCTCATGATCCCTATCTTAATCCTATATGTATTACCTTAGGTAGAAAGAACTTCAAGAATCCATTTTTTCAAACCAAAGGGAGTTACCCAATTCAAATGTAACGTCTTCTCTTATGTTCTTTTGTTTTATTTTACTTCTCCAACCCCCAATAATCTATTAATTCCTTTATATTAATAAAACACTAGTATCATCAATATGAGAGGTTGTTTTTATGAGAAGTATTAGAACTACACTTACCCACACCACCATCTAATGGGTAATGAACATACTATTTCTATGGATGGAAATACAGTGCCTCGCAAAATGATGATTGTTAAATCTTCTCCTACCACCTCTTATGGTGTCCATTAAGATGGAACTATATTTATATATGATATATATTATAATTATTTTTTTCTATTCTCCTGTATTTTTCATTTATAGAATACTTTTATGGATTCCATAGTACGTAAATATGATAATCTCATTTGAGGAAGTTCGGAATACCACCCCCTCAAAGTGATATGACTCATGCATGCCATACATGGAACATATATTGGATGGAGTTAATAAGATTATATATATGATATAATAATCAAATTATAATATAACTATGTATCATTATGTTTTTATTCCCTTAAATTTTAAATAGAAATCAGAGTGGCGTTCAAGTGTACGTACGACTTACTGTATCCATGAACGGTGCATTCCATTTCATACCATCAAATGTTGTGTACTATTATAAATAAATTTATATACTAGATATATATGATAAATATGATATCTAAATCATGAATATCAATTTGGATATAATGAAATTGTGACCACATGAACAACTTTTAATTATAAGAAGTCCATTTTTTACTCATGTACCAAATATCGACAAATCGACCATTATTAACGTAAATGATTACATAATATTTATAACAATGTAATAAGTGATTTTAATAGAATGATAATATCAAAAAAATGTTTTTAAAAAATTAGAAATTAACTTGATTTTTTTCTTCTAGTGATTAAGGAACAAACTGTTCAAGTCAGACACGATGTATTGGACTTTGTCTCAATCTCCATTCATTGAGGCATTTTTGTTTCATACATGAATTTATTTTATATGCTATATAAACTCCTTTGACATTTCATTTTATTCAAAGGGGATATTTTTCCAGAAGTATTTTTACAAAATGACACAAAATTATTATTCTTATAATGTAAGCGGTGACAATGACCATTTCCACCGCCACGATTACTATTCAATCTTTTGGATTCTTTAACAAGTCGTAATGTTCTTAAATAGAAAATAATCAACATATACTATGGTATGTATGTTGGTATTTAAAATGGTTTTGATAATGTATTTGTTATGTAAATATATTTAAATGATATATTTTGATTGAAATGTGGAAATGATATCTTTCCTTTATATCTGTTTTATATATTATGAATATGTTATGGTTATTAGGAATTGGTACGTATACGGGTGGTTCTGTGATAATCTTACTGAGGGTGAGCCCGAGATAGCTCTTCAATGAATTGGTTAACACGAAGGAGGTTAACGTGAATATTTCTCCTAAAAGATTTAGGGAATATACTGTGATGGGTATTCTAAATGTAAATCCCTAGACAGCTATGAAAGCTACAATGTAAGTATGTTAGGGAATCCAGAAGTTACCTTTATGATTTAGGTTTTCTATGCATGATTCATAAATCTTATGATTTAATTGAGTATGTTAATGATCTTATGTAATGTATGTATTGATGAAATAATGTTTTCATTCTCTGTTTCATAACCCCTTACTGTTCTTTTTATGATGATCCCAATTTTTGAAATGTTATTCACATGACATAAAGATTAATAGGTTCAAGGATGGAATAAGGAAATTTCCTGTGGTCTAAAACATTGGACGATGCATGACCCTTTTTTCAAGAGTTTTTATTTTTTGATTAATTGGAAACTAGGTAGAAGTGTCTACCTTGTAATTTTTTAGATTTAATGTAATAGTTATGCATTGATTCTCTAAAATTCTAATACTGAAAATGCTTACAATCAGAATTATTCTTTTAATTCAAGTCTATGAAATGTTTATTTTCATGTTCCTATAGTTGGTATTAGAGGCTGGTATAAATAACATTAAAAGTTAGGGTATTGTTAAATTAACATTAATAAATTAATTTATGTTAATATTAAAATAATCATATATACAGATTAACATGTTGCTTCGTCTAAGGTATCTTTGTGTTCAGAATGGTTTTCCATAGAGGAAATAGGGAAGCTATGTTGGGATGAAATTAGGAGGAATACAACCATATAAATGCACAACCTGATATGGTCGGAATCAGAACTGAACATTTTGATGCAGTGGTAAAACAGTTGACTCCAACTATAAATATTGGTGGTACCCTTGCACAAGATCAGCCAAATCAACCATCGAGGAACATTTCAGTAGTAGAGCATTTCTGGAGGCAACATATCCCATCTTTCATAGGATCATATGATCGTGTGCTAGCATAAGTGTTTATTAAAACACTAGAAAGGATTTTAGATGTTATGGGGTGTTTAGAACAACAAAAGGTTAGTCTCAATGTTTACAGTTTTGAAGGTGATGCTAATCTGTTGTGGTCGATAGTGAAAAATGCCAGGGATATTGAGGAGATTGATTCTCTTGATTCAGATGAATTCAAAAGAATGTTTCATGAGAATTATTTTCCTAAGGTGGTTCAACTTGGGATGGAAAAAAACTTCCTTGAATTGAGGCAAGAGGATGACTCAATGGATGCTTATGAAAGAAAATTCATAATACTGGCATGGTATGCTCCAAATTTGATACGAGACCAAGATTGTAAAGTGAACCATTTTTACTTAGGATTAAATCCAATGTATCAAAGGGAATTAGCTTCTTGTGAGTTCAAAATTTATGAAAAAATTGTTCTATGAGTGGAGAAGGTGGAAATTGTGTTTGCTTATGGTTAGGTATTCTTTGAAAAACAACAGAATAATAGGTCAAGGTGGAAGGAAAAAGGGAAGAACTCTTCAAAAAACACTCATAGTAAGAAGCTTAAGTTTACAGTTTGTAAAATTGTGGTAAAAATAATGTTAGGAAATGTGTTTTGAATTCTGTTAAGTGCTACTAATGATGTAAAATGGGATATAACCCTCTTAATTTCACTAAAAATGATCTGGGTAATGGTAAGATAGAATATTATTTACAGTCAGTAAAATGTATTAAGTGCAATGAAATGGGTCATTATGAAAATGAGTGTCCAATGAAGAACACATCTGAGATAAATGAAACAGACTACATGTAGAAAGGGCTGGTGAAATCCTTTGAAACAACTTTAGCATATGTTGGTCAATCAAATGAAGTAGAATTAGGTACATTGGTTGTTTGTTCATATCATGCCAATGTGTTGTTTGATTCAGAGTCTACAAATTTTTTCATTTCGGAGATGTTTTCTAGTAAATTGGGAATTCCATCTCATGATATGAATCCTAAACATATGGTAAAAACTCCGTTGGGAAATGTGGAGACCAAAAAATAAAATAACCATCCTATCCTTTTGTGCTGAAAGAATCTACCTGCAAACATTAGTGTTTTGCCTCAAGTAGAGTTTGATGTTATTTTGGGTATGGATTGGATTTAATTTTATCATGCTAATATTGAGTACAGAGCTAAAGAGGTTTATTTTTAGATATATTTTCAGTTTTTGTACAAGAATGAACCCTTACTATTTATAACATATCAGAAAGCTGAGAAACTAGTAAAAGATTGAAATGAATTTTACCTAGAACATATTGTTGAAAATAAAGGAACTATTTAGATTAATGATGTGCTAGTGTTAAATTATTACCTTGATGTTTTTACTGATGAGTTTCCTGGTGTTACACATTTTCGGGAAGTTGAATTTACTGTTGACTTAGTATATGATGGTAATCCAATTTCTAAACCCCTTTATCGAATGGCTAAAATTAAACGTTTATTGTTAAATAATCTACTGCAGTAATTATTATATAATGGTTTTATTCGACCTAGTACATCACTATTAGGATCTCCTGTCTTATTTGTTAAAAAGGAAGATGGTTCAATGATATATTTCATTGATTATAGACATTAAATAACATCACTAGTAAGAACAAGTATCTGTTTCCTCATATTGATGATTTGTTTGATTATCTCCAGGGAGCCCAGAATTTTTCGAAGATTGATTTGAGGTCTTGGTACCATCAGATGAAGGTAATGGAAGCTGACAATAAAAAGACTATGTTTTGTACTAGATATGGCCATTATAAATGTGTAGTTATGACTTTTGGGATAACCAATTCATCTGATGTATTCATGGATCTTATTAATATTTTTTTTGTGATTTCTTGGATAAGTTTGTGGTTGTGTTCAATGATGATATTTTAGATTATTTTAAATGAAAAGGGGAGCATGAAAGTCGTTTAATGGTTGTTTTAAAAACCTTAAATGAAAATAAAATCTGTAGGACATTTATCAAGTTGGGGTTTTGGATTAAAAAAATTTCATTCCGTAGTCACATTGTTTCAAAAAATGGAATAACTGTTGATCCTGCTATAACAAAAGTTTTTGAAGAATGGCCAAGACCAACAAATATAACCAAGATCCACAAATTTCTAGGTTTATCAGGTTATTACCAGATTGGTAATGTAATTTTTACACAGTTATCTAGTCCAATGACAAAGTTAACTCTGAAAGGTTTTAAGTTCTTTTGTAATAAAATGTAATGACTGTTTTCCGATATTGAAAAGAATATTGGTGAATGCTCTCGTTTTGGAAATAGCCTCTAGAATTGGTGAGTTTGTTATCTATAGTGATTCTTCATTTAAAGAACATGGTTGTGTCCTTATGCATAGTGATCAGGTAATTTTTTATGCTTCACGTCAGTTGAAACCTCATGTGTTAAATTACCCTACACGTGATTTGGAATTAGCTGATGTTGTTTTTTCATTAAAAATATGGAGGCATCATTTGTATGGAGTAAAATGTGAAATATATACCAACCACAAAAATTTGTTTTATATATTCACTCAGAAATGATTGAATGTGAGACATAGGATATAGTTGGAATTAATCAAGGATTATGATTGCATGATCCATTACCATCTAGGAAATGAAAATAAAGTGGATGATGCTTTGAGATGAAAAAGTAATGCTTCATTAACCATGCTATGTTTGGAACGAGATCCGTTGGTTTTTTATTTGATGAAAATTGGCATAGATTTTTTTGGTGCAGGAAATTATTTTGTTTTGTTTCAGGTGACAGTAAAATCATCACTATTAGAATGAATGATGAAAGTGCATAAGGAAGATAGAGAGTTTTAGAAAAAGGTAGATTTGGTTAAGAAAAGTATGTTGCCTGAATTTAACATTGATAATGATTGTGTTTTGATATTTGGAAATAGATTATGCTTGCCTTGTTATTCACAGTTGAGGAATGAGTTGTTCTGTGAAGCTCATAGTTACCTGTTTTTAGTTCATCATGTGAGTACTAAGATGTACCGAGTTCTTTAGGAGTATTACTGGTGGGATGGAATGAAATGTAATGTTACTGACTATACTATGAGGTGTTTGACTTGTCAGCAGGTTAATAAAGAGAGGTATTTTTTGAAAGAGATGCTTCAATCTTTACTGGTGCAAGAGTGGAAATGATAAAATATATCCATGGACTTCGTTGTGGGATTACCAAAGTCATCTCGAGGTAATAATGCAATCTGGGTTATTGTTGATCGATTGACTAAATCTTCTCATATCCTTCCTATTCGAGATAATTTATCTCTAGATCAACTTTATCAGTTTTATATTAAAGGAATTGTCAGGTTTCATGGTGTTCACCTCTCCATTGTATCTGATCGTGATCTGAGGGTTACGTCTAAATTTTGGAAAGGCCTTTAAAAGTCATTGGATACTGAATTAAATTTTTGTACAACATTTTATCCTAAATCAGATGGGCAGTCAGAACAAACAATTCAGACCCTGGAGGATATTCTATGATCATTTTCACTAGATTACCAAGGACGTTGGGACTAACATCTTCTTTGGTTGAATTTTCATATAATAACAGTTTTCATTCCGGTATACAAATGGCTCCATTTGAGGCATTACATGGGATGTGCTGTCGAGAACCATCTTTTTGGGAAGAAGTAGGTGAAAGGATGTTTATGGGATCATAATTGGTAGAAAATATGGTAGAAAAAGTTCAATTGATTCAGAATCACATGAGAATAGCATAGATTAGGCAGAAATATTATGCGGATAACAGGAGGAAGGATATTTCTTTTGAGGTAAGTGATCATATCATTCCCAATGTTTCTCCATGCAAATGTGTGAAGCATTTTGGTAAGATGGGAAATTTGAGTTCGAGGTTCATTGGACCTTATGAAATACTAGAGAGAGTTGGATGAGTTACGTATGGAGTGGCTTTACCTCCATGTTTTTCCTAGGAACAAAATGTTTTTAATGTTTCAATGTTGAGTAAGTATATTACAGATCCATCTCATTTTTTATGTCCAGATGTAGTTCAGTTAGAATAGAATCTATCTTCAGAGGATAACCGGTATAGATTCTTGACCGTATAGTGCGACTGTTGCAGAATAAGGTAATTCACTGGTTGAAGGTTTGGTGAAAAAACAAAATGGTTGAAGAGGCAATGGGGGAATATGAAAATGTTATTCGGTATAAATACCCCCACTTATTTGATAAGTGAAAACAATATGAGGACATAGTTTATAAAAGTGGGGAATGATATAACATCCTAAGTTAATAAAGAATAAAACATTTTCATAATTATTAATATTTGAGAATGAAATATTAATTTTACTTTAAAGGGGTGTCTATGTTCGATGGCGAACCCGATACAAAAAAATAGGTTTCATTGATATATTACGTTGCACAATAACAATATAATATTATTATATTAAATTATAGTTAATACCTATCCATTTTATTGGTGGGAATGAACTGAACGAACTAAAATTTGATTATACATTTATTTTAAATGTTTTTACATTCATCCAATGAATGTTAGAGGCTTAAAATGTGAATGAATCTAATATTAAGTATAATTTACTTTAAAAGGTTGATTTACCACCTTTTCATGGTGAACCCAGTGTAAATATAGTTTTGGTCACTTATATATGTACTATATGACCATATAAAATTCTTCTTTAGAATTTGGACATCAAAATTTACTTTGGGTAATATTTTTGTATTTTTCTAAAAAAAACAAATTTTGATGAATATTGGAAAATACTGTATTTTAATTCAAATCTTCCATTCAATCTAAATTATTTATTTATTTATATTATCTTTTTAATTAGTTATAATTTTTAATTATTTTATATTTTTACTATTTAATCCAATTTTGGTCATTGTAAGTAATTTCATTTTGAAATTGGACATAAACAAGTGTCAGTCTTTTGGTAGTTTTTAATTCTTAAACACATGCTTTTTTTACAATGGAAATTAATTTTAAATTTATTAATGAATCTTCAATGTATTTTATTAGTTAAAATACAAATCATTTTTGAATTTAGAAAATCGAATATATCTTAGGCTCATTTTTTGTTATATTTCTGAAAAATATCAATTTTTTATGAATTGTGAAAACACTAAGTAGTTGTTAAAAAGCCGACATTTCATTTAAATGAAATTTTATGACTAGTGTGAATTGAATTTTGAAATTCCAACATTCATGGTTGTTAATAGTAAATAAAATATGGTCCAATAAGAAGAAATTATTTTTTTGTGAATAGTAACTTTTGACTTTTATTGTCCGTGATTAAAGGAAAATATGGTAATTCAAGGTAAAAAAATATTATAATAAAATAAAATTACCTTAACACGAGTCCAAACATTATTGGATGAGTAATGGCCAACCAATAAAACCATTGGGTTTAATTTTTTATTTTGAATGCCACTTGGGTAAGATAATGATATTAATAACTTTTTATTTAAAATAAAAAATAAATATACCATAAACATGTATTGTTTTGCAAAAAAAATATTTAATGTGGGGTTATATATTTGATATATGTGACTATAAATAATCATTATAATCCTAAAATGATTTCCTATATTATGGTATTTTCAAATAATTTTTAGACATTAAATAAATTAAATTATTTATGCCACAATAATAATGTTGAGTTTACCTCATTAATAAATTATTTAAATATAGAATATTTTAAAGATTAAAATTATATACAAAACATGTCCATTTCATATTGGATGAATTTAGTTCGACCATTAGTCATCTTATCTTCTACATTAATATGTTTTTGGCATTTAGAAACTGAAAATTATTATATAATAAAATAATATTTTTACACTTTACAAAAGAGCCCCTCCTCCACCTTATAAAAAGCTCTCACCTCTAACCCATTACTCACACCATCAAACCCCTTGGATCGTCCAAAATCGGCCTAAAATATCTCTTAAGATCTATCTCTTCTATATATAATCCTTACATTCTGCAGAATAAATTTCAAGAAACCCTTGTGGTTCAAACAAAAGGGATTTTCCCGATTTATAGATAACATCTTCTCTTAAGTTATTTTGTTTTATTATACTTCTACAACCCCCTAAACTCAATTTATTCCATTATTTTATATAAAAACTAGTATCTTCACTATAATAGGTTGTTGTTATTATAAGGATTAGAACAGCACATACACACACCTCTATATAATAAGTAATGAACATACTATTTCTGTGGACGGAAAACTAACACCTCATGAAAAGATGATTGTTCAATCTTCCCCTACCACATATTATGATGTCCATTTTTATGGAACTGTATTTATATATTATTTATATTATATTTATATTGTTTTAATGCTTATGTATTTTTCATTTATAGAATACCTTTATGGATTCCATATTAGTTAAATATGCTAATATCATTTGGGAAAGTGCGGACTACCACCCCCTCAAAGTGATATAACTAGTACATGTCATACGTGGAACATATAAAGGATGGAGTTACTGGGATTTTATATATGATATTATACTACAATTATAATATACCTATGTATAATTATGTTTTAATTCCATTAAATATGAAATACTAATGAAAGTATCCTTCATTCGTATGTATGGAATACCATTCAATGAATGGTGCATTCTATTTCATACCTCAAAATATTATGTACTATTATAAATTCATGTATATAGTTGATATATATATGATATATATGATATATAGATCCTGAATATAATAATGGATGTAATTATATTTTGACCACATGATCAAATTGTAATTATAAGAAGTCCATTTTTGACTTGAGTACCAAACATAAAAAAGACCATTATTAAGTTAATTGATTGAATAATATTTATAATATGGTAATAAGTGATTTAAAAGGAATTATAAACACGAAAAAGGTTCTTAAGAAAGTAGATATTATCATTATTTTATTATTCAATAGATTATAGAACGAACATGTAACAACCCAAGCATTAATTAATTGAAATTCATCTTGATGTAATTAAATGTATTATTATGGTTTTATAAAATTTGAACTTCGTTGGTTTTTTGTTACTGGATTTTAAAATACCATTATGAATTTTTTCCATTATTAATACATTCGTTGAACATTGATCACATGATTGGTATAAATATAGGGCTTTAACATATCCAACTTACACAGACAAAGGAATAGATAACCTCAAGCACTCGACTTTCCCTGTACAAAGCCCATTTGTCGGAGCCCAAAATGGAGGTGGTGTGATTCAGATTTTCTCTTAACCAAGACCTAGATGATCTTGAACATGTTATGCTTGATCGGAACTGACAAAGGGCGAAGTGGAAGTTAATAGAGATTACACCCGAGCTATGTTATCGGAGCCGCCCCAAGAGTATGTCACCATCACACACCTTTCCCTTTGGCATTATGCAGGTGGTATAAGGGGTTATGTAACAGGAACCTAGCACTATGACTATATACATTATTTTTTTTATAAAGAATGTGCATTGATTTTATTGTTGATACATTGTAGATTGTTTTTAAATTACTAATATTATTTTTAGTTAATATTCAACTAAGAAATCTATTTTGATGAATTAATGGATTATCGAATTAAATAATATTTTAATAAAATATTATTATAATTAAATTAATTTTTATTATATATAAATGATCATGTAATTTTATGAATGCCATCGTAATTTTTATCATGGTTCAAAAATGTTAATGTCAAAAAACAATAATTTTCGGTAATTGTCATTTTTATTTTAAAAGTAAAAATTCACATATTTATATAATTATTTAGATAAATTGAATATTATTTTTGGAATCTGTTTCTCGAAATTATATAACGGTGAATTTTTAATAATTTTTTGAGATAGTCAAATTTTTGGGAAAAAATTAAGTACCGTTTAAATATATAATGTGTTTTATAACATCATAATGACCCCATAGTGATATACTAAAACTATATAAAAAATATGATCATCCAATATATGTTTCACCATTATAATAATGTTATTTTTGGTTTGTTTGATTTATTTTACAATGCTTTAGTGGAAAATTCAATGCTTATAAAATATTTTGTCTTTTTAAATTGTTTTCCTTTTGTGAGTGACTCACCTCCACATATGAATCCCTATTATTTTCTGAATTTCGGCCATTGTCCTTATATAATATTTTTTTCCTCTCCCCTTTGGAAAAAATCATTGGAAAAAACCATGTTCTAGTTTGTGGTTTTGATTAGTATAATATGAGGTGTCTCAAATCTAAATAATAATGATTTCCCTCTCATTTCCTATATATACCCACCCATGATCCCACTTCCTCTTCACTCAAATCCATTGGATTTAGACCAACCCATGCCATCATCCCTATAGAATCCTCCCAAGGTGTCCAAGATCCCAAGAATCCTCCCTCAAGCCTCTCCCAAGCCTTTGGGATCACACATCCAAGTAAGGGATTTCTTCCATTCTCATTACTGTCCAATTTTCATTAAGTTTTTATGCCTTTTTTTAAATTAAAAATGTTGGGGTATGATTTCACACCTCCTGTAAAGACCCGTAAAATTCAAGGGAAATTTTTTCGTAATTTTCTTTAGAATTTTACAAGAGCGCGGTTTCAGACGGCACCTGATTCCGAGGCCCGGAGAGCCCGGAATTAATTTCCGAAGTTTGGCTCGGGTACGTTCAGTGAACGAACGAGCGGGAATTCCTAACTTTTGATCCGGTGCATGGAATTGAAATCTGAGGGCACCGATGAACTCGCAGCGCCGATTTTCGCTTAATGAGACCTTTTCGGAAGTTGCGTTTGTTGCGGGTTGAAAGTTAGTTTTTGGGGTTTTCAGTTGAGTTAAATAAAATTTGTGTAAGACAAATTTTATTTTAAATTATTAAAAACCTACCAAAGGAGGTTAGAAGTGGGACCCACACCCACTTAACCTCCCTTGGGAGGATTAAGTGTGGTGGGGCCCACACGAACCCCTAGACTTTTCAAATTCTCTCAAAACCTCCCCTTTAACTCTTTTCATTAAATGTTGTCAACTTGAGTTACTTAATTAATTTTGGGAGTTTAACCTTTTTGAATTTCAAACTTTTGAAATTCTAATGTGTATTGTAATAATAAAATAAGAAGTTGTCTTATTTTATTTTGGGTTGTTTGTTTGTCTCCTTGGGAGCTTTTGGAGAGCCTCTTCTTCTTCAAACTCAACGAAGAACGCGAAGAACGTCGTTCTTCAACGAAGAACTTCTCCGCCGAAGAACACGATCCATCCGCGACGCCGTATCCGCGACGCGACGTACTTCTTCCGCGTCATCTCTTCCGCGACGGTTTTCCGCGACGAACGCCTTCGACAACAACTCTTCCTCCGATGTCAAAGGAATCGACACCCATATTCCACGACACCGTCAACGTGCGACTATCGAGGTAAGGATTCTTGAGTTCGTTGTTTCCTTTTTATTTGACTTTCCTCAAGACTTGACGTAGAACGCTCAAGTTTCCGACGAAGAACGCCGCTCCGCTCTTCTTCGTCTTCGGTGTCAACGAGAGAGAACATCGCACCTTCCTCGGACAACCTTCGTCGGCGTACAAGGATTCGCCAACGACGTGCCTCTTCGGACGTGCCTCTTCGTCGTTGAATTTGACGAACGACGACCGCGTCGCCCGACCTCCGCGACGTCGTCTTCCGCGGAACGTAGAACGATCTTCGAAACTTATACCCGAGGTAGGGGATGTTGATTTTAATATTTAATTATCTCATTCTTGCTCGGGGTTCGTATGACTAACGTGAGGATGTTGTTTATTTAATGTTGCGTTATTAATTTAACGTGAGGGGGGCCGGACCGTACGAACGCGGCCGAACCCCCTCCAACGTTCTTGTTTGTTCTTGCGGGAGGAAGCAAGTGGCGTGGTGCCGTCGCACCACGCGGTTGATCGTGCATTTATTTTACGCAACACCGTCGCGCGCACTCCATGGAAGAAACATCAAGAACGCGACGCCGTCGCGCCGCGTTGAAAGAAATTAAAGTGCGGCGGAGGGGCGCGGTGCCGTCGCACCGCGCCGGACGACGAACGCCGCGGCCGGTTCCGGGCCGCGGCGGAAGGAAAGACCGGCGGCCGGGCCGCCGGCGTCGGATGGCGAAGAAGGGGACCGGAAATTCCGGTCCCGTTTGAGAAAACCGGCCGGCCAGCTGGCCGGCCGGATGTCTTAAAAACCGGGGGAATTAATCCCCCGACCATCCATTAAAACCCCCCTCTTAATGAGGGGGGGGGGGGGGGGGTTCTTGAGGGAAGGGGGCAGCGCCCCCTTGGTTCGGCGCCAGCAGGCCCCCCCACGTGAGGGGGGGTGGTTTTAAAAGGATTGGCGCGCACAAAGGCCGCGCCTCTTGATGAATCGCGGGGCTTAGCCCCCGCGTGCGCAACCCGTGCGGCGCCAGACGCCGCCACCGCGGCCCGCCGCCGCCGCCCCCCGCGGCCCGCCGCCGCCGCCGCCCCCCGCGGCCCGCCGCCGCCGCACCGCCGCGCCGCCGCGCCGCCGCCGCCGCGCCGCCGCCGCCGGCCCCCGCGCCGCCCAGGGGGGGGTCGGGCCGGGTCGGCCCGGACCCGGACCCCCCTTTTCGAACCAGTTTTGGTTTTTGGCTCATAACATGAGCCTCGGACCTCCGAATGACGAACCCTCTGCGGCAACGCGATCCTTGGATCGAGACGGTCGTTTCGGTATATCGCACTCAAGGTTTCGGGTTACTTTGAGTTCGGCCGGGTTGGTTCGTTCACGAAACCAACCGGGCCTTCGGAGCGGAAACGCTCATATCTTGAGCCACGAACGTCCGATTGACGCGCCGTCAGTCGCGTTGCGTTCTTCTTAGTGAAACGGATCTTTTGGCATACTCCGCCCGAGGTTTGGACGCAGGTGGAGTACGGTCGGGTTGGTTTTGCCTTAAAAACCAACCGGGCCCCGGAGACGAAAAAGCCAATAACAAACAGACCAGGTGTCCGATTGACGCGCCGTCTGTTTCGTTGACTTCCTCTAGATGAGACGGAACATTTGACATACTCGGCCCGAGTTTTGGATGCAGTCGGAGTATGGCCGGGTTGGATTGTACACGAAATCCAACCGGGCCCCTGGAACGGATAAGCTGATATCTTACAGACTGGACGTCCGCTTGACGAGCCGTCAGCAGCGTTGGTGGTTACGTTGAGTAACGGTCCCTTTGAGTATACCCTATGAGAGTTCGGGGTACAGTTGAGATACGGCCGGGATTGGTTTCGCTCACGAAACCAACCGGGCCCCTGGGACGAAAAGGCTAATAACTCACAGACCGGGCGTCCGATCGACGCGCCGTCTGTTGCGTTGAGACCCCTGTGACGAGACGGTTCTTTGAGACACTTCTTCGCGGGACCTTGTGATACTTGGAGTATCGACCAGTAGCATGTGGAGTGGACCCTTCCGGAGACAAGCGGGTGGGAGAGTGCTTGGGTGTAGCGGCGGATCCGTGGAACTTGACAGTGGTGGTGCGCTTGGATGCAGCAGCAGACCCTTGGCGGTGGAGCGCTTGGTTGTAGCGGCGGACCCGCGATACTCTACGGAGTGTGTGCGCTTGGTTGTAGCGACAGACCCGCGATGGTGGAGACGAGCGTGCGGAGTACGGAGACCGTGTAGCCGGCTGAGACCTGACGACTGCTTGACCGACTCGACTTGGAGTGAGTCGACTAGCCCAGTGGACGGAGCGCCCGGTACTTGGCGGCAGACCCACGGCGGACGGAGCGCCTGGTAGTTGGCAGCAGACCCGCGGTACTCGACAGGAGGAGTACCTCAGTAGGCTATCTGGGTAGCGCCCGGTATTTGGCGACAGACCCTCAGCGGACGGAGCGCCAGGTAGTTGGCCGCAAACCCGCAGTACTCGACAGGAGGAGTACCTCAGCAGTCTTAGGTTAGTGAGCGGAGGCCTCAGAGTCGTGGCAGGACCACTGTACACTCTAGAGACGGAGCTCTTCAGTAGTTACGGTTTCGATAATGCAAATCCTGGTTTGAGCTGAGACTTTTGACCTTTGTGTTTCCTCATGATTGAGATGGGTTACTTGATAACTTAGGTATATTTATGGGAATATACCTGGGTAGTGGTTATCCGTTGATCTCATGATCCTTGTGTTTCCTCATGACTGAGAGGGGTTACTTAATAACTTAGGTATATGTATGGGCATATACCTAAGTAGAGTTTATCTGTTGTGATCTTCTTGTGGTTATCCTTGTTGGTTTTAGTGAGACCTTGAGGGTCTCGGGGTCCCTACTGAGTATCGTTATACTCACCCCTGCACGGGCTATGCCCGCACCTCGTTGTGTTGGTTGCAGACGACGGACAGTGCTGAAAGAAGCCGAAGGTTCGAGGACTGGACGGTACCTGGAGGTGGACTATACGACGAGGTGGTACCCGGAGGTGGACCACTGGGCGGGACATACTCGGAGCGGATGGCGGGACCCGAGGAGCAGAGGAGCTATCTGTACCCACCCTTCAGGTGGGATTTCCAGTGGACATCTCAGCGTAGCAGCTTTACTTTTCAGTCGCTGTTTTCCCTTTCGAGTTGTACTTTACAGTTGGTCTTGTATTTCCGGCCCCTTTTTACTTTTCAGCTCTTCTTGTTGTACTCAGTGTTTTACTTCCGCTTGTACTCTGTGGTGCTTGTTTTCTTTATAAAGGCAATGCCTTCCCAGTTATCGGGATTTTACGCCTTTGGTTCTAGTCGCCAGCCCCTGGCCTATGGAAGGCGGGCATGGGGTAGTCACGACACGGGCCCCGAGGACAGGTCGTGACAAATTGGTATCAGAGGGTTTCGGTTCTACCGCAGAACTTATAACTCTGATGTTTCATTCTGTGAAGCAATAGTGTTGAGAGTACCGAGTGTGGTTTTAAGTTCAGGGAGTCCAGTGTTGGTGCGGGCGGCCGCCGTATCCATACACCAGGACCCTGACAACTGATTTCCGACTTTGTGCACGAAAACACTGATTGCGTGTGTGTTTTCAAAGGTTTTTCCCCTTAAAACAGCTCAAACCAGGTCAGCTCACCAGGTATAATCGTTTGATCGTGTTACGTTGTTTCTTTCAGGATGGCCCCACGACGGCAGCCAGCTAGGGTTCCGAGAATCGAACGTGACGACAGCCCACTGAGCGACGAGGCCTCGGTGCAGGGCCCTTTGTCAGCAGCGGCACCGGCGGTAGCTCTACCCGCCGAGCCCCCGATGCTTCCAGCAGCAGCCGCTGACGATGCACGTCACCTCAGCGCACTGCATGAGTTTCAGCGCCAGCGACCGCCCAGGTTTCGCGGGGAGACGGATCCCCAGGCTGCAGAGGACTGGCTGGAGGCAGTGGTACGAGTGTTTAGGCTAGTGAGGACACCAGCGGACCTCATGGTGATCCTCGCTGCGAGCCTACTACACGCAGCAGCAGGTAGGTGGTGGAGCCACTTGTTTCAGTTTTGCGATGAGATGAACTTCGCATGGGAAGACTTCGAGACCTTCTTCAGGGTGGAGTTTGTGCCAGTATCTCTACACCCCGAGCGTGTACAGGAGATTCTGCCTTTACCGCGTGTTTTTCGATCAGAAGCCGAGTCATCTGTGGGCAGTAGACAGATGATGCAGAGGTCCAGGAGGACCAGACCAGCAGTTGGGCGATCTCGGGTTTTAGGACCAGTGGTGCAGGGCACCCGGAGTGGGAACAGAGCTAGCCGTGAAAGGAGCAGGTTGTGTTACTCATGCCGCGGAAAGGGTCACATGGCTCGTGACTGCCCGACCCGCCATGCGGAGGAGCAGCAGACGGTTGAGGAACCACCTAGGCAGAGGCAGAGGTTCGACCGTGGCGGTCCGCAGGGAGGAGGCGGACGAGGCAGAGGAGCTGGTCGAGCAGCAGGTGGTGGAGGACGCTTTGAGGCTCTTCCACCACCACCACCAGGAGGTCCACCCCGACCACAGGGAGTAGGTGAACATGCGAGAGCACAGCTTCAGGCAGCTGAAGCTTACGATCATGGAGCTCTGGGAGCAGGTGGACAGGGGAGGAACTAGTGGATACGTCTTTTGTACTTCTAGTTCCATGTTGATGTTGCTTTTGTGTAGCGTCTTGTATTATGAGCTGCAATAATAAAAGATGCATCCTTTGTGATGTTTTCATTCCTGTCCTCTTTTGTGATGTTACTAAGAGGTTCTAGTTGACTGTTTACTTGACCCTAACTTGTGAGACATCTACTGGAGGAGACCCAGTTACCACACACTGATGCCGACAGTGTGACTCAACCCTTGGAGGCGAGAGTAATGGTTGGATCTCTTAGTAGTAGCGTCGAGGCCTTACGACGTCATCCTTGGTATGGATTAGTATCATCCATGTTAGGATTGACTGTTTTAGGCAAAGAATGTGGTTCATCCAGGGGATGAGACCAGGTTTCTCTTATCGGCAAAGAAGAAATCTCGCAGCTCTTATGGGACCAGAGATGGTCCGGGCCACGTCAGAAGAGGTCCATGTCATCCAGGAGCGGATGAGGAAAACACAGAGCCGGCAGAAGTCATACGCTGACAGGAGGCGGAGGCCACTAGAGTTCGAGGATGGTGACCACGTCTTCTTGCGGGTCTCACCTCGACGTGGTATTCGGAGATTTGGCCGAGGAGGCAAGTTATCTCCGCGCTTCATCGGACCCTTCCAGGTCCTCAGCAAGGTTGGTGAGGTGGCTTATCGCCTGGCTCTACCACCTCAGATACACCGGGTGCACGACGTCTTCCACGTGTCTCAACTGAGGAGATACGTGCACGACCCGACGCACATCTTTGACCATGGGGAGCTTGACGTTGACTATGGGGCGACTTTTACGGAGGTCCCAGTGGAGATAGAGGATCGACAGGAGAGGGTCCTACATGGGCGATCGATTCCTCTTGTGCGCAACAGATGGCGGCACGGGAATCTCCAGGAGAGCACATGGGAGCGGGAGGCTCAGATGCGTGCTCAGTACCCTCTTTTGTTTCCCTAGTTTTGTTGTATCTTTACGGGGACGTAAAGTCCTGAGGTGGGAGTAATGTAAAGACCCGTAAAATTCAAGGGAAATTTTGTCGTAATTTTCTTTAGAATTTTACAAGAGCGCGGTTTCAGACGGCACCTGATTCCGAGGCCCGGAGTGCCCGGAATTAATTTCCGAAGTTTGGCTCGGGTACGTTCAGTGAACGAACGAGTGGGAATTCCTAACTTTTGATCCGGTGCTCGGAATTGAAATCTGAGGGCACCGATGAACTCGCAGCGCCGATTTTCGCTTAATGAGACCTTTTCGGAAGTTGCGTTTGTTGCGGGTTGAAAGTTAGTTTTTGGGGTTTTCAGTTGAGTTAAATAAAATTTGTGTAAGACAAATTTTATTTTAACTTTTTAAAAACCTACCAAAGGAGGTTCGAAGTGGGACCCACACCCACTTAACCTCCCTTGGGAGGATTAAGTGTGGTGGGGCCCACACGAACCCCTAGACTTTTCAAATTCTCTCAAAACCTCCCCTTTAACTCTTTTCATTAAATGTTGTCAACTTGAGTTACTTAATTAATTTTGGGAGTTTAACCTTTTTGAATTTCAAACTTTTGAAATTTTAATGTGTATTGTAATAATAAAATAAGAAGTTGTCTTATTTTATTTTGGGTTGTTTGTTTGTCTCCTTGGGAGCTTTTGGAGAGCCTCTTCTTCTTCAAACTCAACGAAGAACGCGAAGAACGTCGTTCTTCAACAAAGAACTTCTCCGCCGAAGAACACGATCCATCCGCGACGCCGTATCCGCGACGCGACGTACTTCTTCCGCGTCATCTCTTCCGCGACGGTTTTCCGCGACGAACGCCTTCGACAACGACTCTTCCTCCGACGTCAAAGGAATCGACACCCATATTCCACGACACCGTCAACGTGCGACTATCGAGGTAAGGATTCTTGAGTTCGTTGTTTCCTTTTTATTTGACTTTCCTCAAGACTTGACGTAGAACGCTCAAGTTTCCGACGAAGAACGCCGCTCCGCTCTTCTTCGTCTTCGGTGTCAACGAGAGAGAACACTGCACCTTCCTCGGACAACCTTCGTCGGCGTACAAGGATTCGCCAACGACGTGCCTCTTCGGACGCGCCTCTTCGTCGTTGAATTTGACGAACGACGACCGCGTCGCCCGACCTCCGCGACGTCGTCTTCCGCGGAACGTAGAACGATCTTCGAAACTT
Source organism: Viscum album (assembly GCA_963277665.1). Taxonomy (NCBI): domain Eukaryota; kingdom Viridiplantae; phylum Streptophyta; class Magnoliopsida; order Santalales; family Viscaceae; genus Viscum; species Viscum album. The sequence goes on along the minus strand of OY728121.1, from coordinate 1,762,282,479 downwards.
ATACCCGAGGTAGGGGATGTTGATTTTAATATTTAATTATCTCATTCTTGCTCGGGGTTCGTATGACTAACGTGAGGATGTTGTTTATTTAAAGTTGCAGTATTAATTTAACGTGAGGGGGACCGGACCGTACGAACGCGGCCGAACCCCCTCCAACATTCTTGTTTGTTCTTGTGGGAGGAAGCAAGTGGCGTGGTGCCGTCGCACCACGCGGTTGATCATGCATTTATTTTACGCAACACCGTCGTGCGCACTCCATGGAAGAAACATCAAGAACGCGACGCCGTCGCGCCGCGTTGAAAGAAATTAAAGTGCGGCGGAGGGGCGCGGTGCCGTCGCACCGCGCCGGACGACGAACGCCGCGGCCGGTTCCGGGCCGCGGCGGAACGAGGAGACCGCGGCCGGTTCCGGGCCGCGGCGGGACGAGAAGACCGCAGCCGGTTCCGGGCCGCGGCGGGACGAGGAGACCGCGGCCGGTTCCGGGCCGCGGCGGAAGGAAAGACCGGCGGCCGGGCCGCCGGCTTCGGATGCCGAAGAAGGGGACCGGAAATTCCGGTCCCGTTTGAGAAAACCGGCCGGCCAGCTGGCCGGCCGAATGTCTTAAAAACCGGGGGAATTAATCCCCCGGCCATCCATTAAAACCCCCCTCTTAATGAGGGGGGGGGGGGGGGGGGGCGGTTCTTGAGGGAAGGGGGCAGCGCCCCCTTGGTTCGGCGCCAGCAGGCCCCCCCACGTGAGGGGGGGGGGGGGGGGGGGGCGGTTTTAAAAGGACCGGCGCGGCACAAAGGCCGCGCCACTTGATGAATCGCGGGGCTTAGCCCCCGCGTGCGCAACCCGTGCGGCGCCAGACGCCGCCACCGCGGCCCGCCGCCGCCGCCGCCACCGCGGCCCGCCGCCGCCGCACCGCCGCGCCGCCTCGCCGCCGCCGCCGCGCCGCCGCGCCGCCTAGGGGGCGGTCGGGCCGGGTCGGCCCGGACCCGGACCCCCCTTTTCGAACCAGTTTTGGTTTTTGGCTCATAACTTGAGCCTCGGACCTCCGAATGATGAACCGTCTGCGGCAACGCGATCCTTGGATCGAGACGGTCGTTTCGGTATATCGCACTCAAGGTTTCGGGTTACTTTGAGTTCGGCCGGGTTGGTTCGTTCACGAAACCAACCGGGCCTTCGGAGCGGAAACGCTCATATCTTGAGCCACGAACGTCCGATTGACGCGCCGTGAGTCGCGTTGCGTTCCTCTTAGTGAAACGGATCTTTTGGCATACTCCGCCCGAGGTTTGGACGCAGGTGGAGTACGGTCGGGTTGGTTTTGCCTTAAAAACCAACCGGGCCCCGGAGACGAAAAAGCCAATAACAAACAGACCGGGTGTCCGATTGACGCGTCGTCTGTTTCGTTGACTTCCTCTAGATGAGACGGAACTTTTGACATACTCCGCCCGAGTTTTGGATGCAGTCGGAGTATGGCCGGGTTGGATTGTACCCGAAATCCAACCGGGCCCCTGGAACGGATAAGCTGATATCTTACAGACAGGACGTCCGCTTGACGAGCCGTCAGCAGCGTTGGTGGTTACGTTGAGTAACGGTCCCTTTGAGTATACCCTATGAGATTTCGGGGTACAGTTGAGATACGGCGGGGATTGGTTTCGCTCACGAAACCAACCGGGCCCCTGGGACGAAAAGGCTAATAACTCACAGACCGGGCGTCCGATCGACGCGCCGTCTCTTGCGTTGAGACCCCTGTGACGAGACGGTTCTTTGAGACACTTCTTCGCGGGACCTTGTGATACTTGGAGTATCGACCAGTAGCTTGTGGAGTGGACCCTTCCGGAGACGAGCGGGCGGGAGAGTGCTTGGGTGTAGCGGCGGATCCGTGGAACTTGACAGTGGTGGTGCGCTTGGATGCAGCAGCAGACCCTTGGCGGTGGAGCGCTTGGTTGTAGCGGCGGACCCGCGATACTCTACGGAGTGTGTGCGCTTGGTTGTAGCGACAGACCCGCGACGGTGGAGACGAGCGTGCGGAGTACGGAGACCGTGTATCCGGCTGAGACCTGACGACTGCTTGACCGACTCGACTTGGAGTGAGTCGACTAGCCCAGTGGACGGAGCGCCCGGTACTTGGCGGCAGACCCACGGCGGACGGAGCGCCTGGTAGTTGGCAGCAGACCCGCGGTACTCGACAGGAGGAGTACCTCAGTAGGCTATCTGGGTAGCGCCCGGTATTTGGCGACAGACCCTCAGCGGACGGAGCGCCAGGTAGTTGGCCGCAAACCCGCAGTACTCGACAGGAGGAGTACCTCAGCAGTCTTAGGTTAGTGATCGGCGGCCTCGGAGTCGTGGCAGGACCACTGTACACTCTAGAGACGGAGCTCTTCAGCAGTTACGGTTTCGATAATGAAAATCCTGGTTTGAGCTGAGACTTTTGACCTTTGTGTTTCCTCATGATTGAGATGGGTTACTTGATAACTTAGGTATATGTATGGGCATATACCTGGGTAGTGGTTATCCGTTGATCTAATGATCCTTGTGTTTCCTCATGACTGAGAGGGGTTACTTAATAACTTAGGTATATGTATGGGCATATACCTAAGTAGAGTTTATCTGTTGTGATCTTCTTGTGGTTATCCTTGTTGGTTTTAGTGAGACCTTGAGGGTCTCGGGGTCCCTACTGAGTATCGTTATACTCACCCCTGCACGGGCTATGCCCGCACCTCGTTGTGTTGGTTGCAGACGACGGACAGTGCTGACAGAAGCCGAAGGTTCGAGGACTGGACGGTACCTGGAGGTGGACTATACGACGAGGCGGTACCCGGAGGTGGACCACTGGGCGGGACATACTCGGAGTGGATGGCGGGACCCGAGGAGCAGAGGAGCTATCTGTACCCACCCTTCAGGTGGGATTTCCAGTGGACATCTCAGCGTAGCAGCTTTACTTTTCAGTCGCTGTTTTCCCTTTCGAGTTGTACTTTACAGTTGGGCTTGTATTTCCGGCCCCTTTTTACTTTTCAGCTCTTCTTTTTGTACTCAGTGTTTTACTTCCGCTTGTACTCTGTGGTGCTTGTTTTCTTTATAAAGGCAATGCCTTCCCAGTTATCGGGATTTTACGCCTTTGGTGCTAGTCGCCAGCCCCTGGCCTATGGAAGGCGGGCTTGGGGTAGTCACGGCACGGGCCCCGAGGACGGGTCGTGACACCTCCCCCATACATAAATTTTAATTTATGGATGATTTGAGACCCCTTTATCTTTCAATAATGCCTTCCATTTACACCCGTTACAATGCTGAAATTCCGAGAGGGATTTCCCTCTCCTCTTTTACATACAAGTAATAATTTTGTTTTATGCATCTAAATTCCATTACATTTGTTATGACATGTACCTATATGACCCCCTTACTCTCCATTTCATGTAAATATTATGAGACACCCTAATATATCTCATCAACCTTTTTTATGAAACCTTATGTCATGCTGTTATGCTGATGAAATTGGACCGCGTTTTTTCAAGACAAAATCGTTGTGTAGAGAATAGTATACCCATGTCTTTATCAAGGGTATTCACCTTAATTAACATATACATATTTAACGATACATTCATGTATTTATTCCCCATTAATTAATCATGTAATAACTTATGAAGTAGATTGATTCCATGTTATATGATCCATATGGCACACTTATGCATGAAATGAAATTTTTAAAAAGGTTGTGCCCTGATAGAACTCCAACGCATTGTGTAAAGTATAGTATCATGATACATCTTTTTCAATGGGTTTTGACTCATTCTAATTCTATTTCAACGATTTTTTACTCATGATTCATGTTCCATGAGTGTTTACTCATGCTCAATGTGAAATGAGCCTTGGCTCATGCTAATTCCATGTTAAGTTTTGTTGCCACATTTCCATGTTATGACTATCATTCTTTATCATACCTTTATGTTCATGTTTCTATTGTTCTCCATTGATATGCCTATTTTCTAACATGTATTTTATTCCTCATTTTATTCCATGTTTATTCTTTTACTGGGCTTTATAGCTCACCCTTTTCTGATGCATGTCCTTAGCTTATCCCAGGCAATGCTAAGTTCGAGGGAATGTTGTGGTCATGTAAAGGATGTTTTCTATAATTATGTTGTTTGTTTTATGTCCTAATATATTATGTAATGTTATTAATCCAAAAATATACTAAACCTCTCTATCTTCTATGTTGTATGAAGTGATGATTTTATTTTATAAATCGCGTTTAATTGAATAATAAAAAATCATGGTTGTTATAGTTGGTATAGGATGATAGGTTTAGTTATTTATGGGATTACGATTAAGAACCCCTACTGAAGCCTTAGATACAAGAATAAGTATAATAAAAATCACCCTATGTTTTTTTGAGAATTGATTATGTGGTTTATCAATAAAATACATCCCTCTAGAGATATAGGTAGGTAGAGGCGACTCTGGAACAAATGTATCCTAGGGGTAAAACACGAAAGCACTGTTTTGAGCTAGAATCGAACGGGAACTGGTGCATGACAATAGGCCTTTCTTCACTTTTGGTTACTAAATTCCCTGGGGATATGAATTGGTAAATTCAAAAGCATAGTGTGAACCATTATTAATCGAATAAAAAAATCTCCAAAGAATATATGTTAGAAATTAGATCATGGATATCATTGAAGAAAATAGATTCAAAGTTAAGGAAACAAAATCTTTTTATAAGTCATATGTTTTTGGATTACCCTTTATGTATTACCCCTATCTTTACATTTATTCTATCCAATGGTTGGTAATAGGAGTACTCGGGCTGACAACCGATGTGAAGACAAATGTGATGACTTTTCTAATGAGATGACCAATCTAATGGGAGTGGGCATCGTGAACATTGTTATGATGATCTCTCAATTAACTCAATATTTGAATAGAAACATGGGTCAAGAGGAACTTTCAACCCCCCCCCCCCCCAAGAAATAACAAGTCACTATAGAGAGCTTCATCAGACAAAGGAATCCTACTTTTAATGGATTTTATGATCCCTCAATCATAAAACAATGGATCAACTCCATTGAAAAGATCATATCCATCATTCAATGTTCCGAACAACAGAAGGTTAATCTTCCTACCTTTCTTATGGAGGGTGAAGTCGGTCAATGGTGGAAATTGGTCAAAAATATGAAGCCTAATGAGGATATTGAGGTGTTGGAATGGATGGATTTCTGGAATATTTTTTTTGATAAATATTTTCCACGAACCCTCCAACTTAAGATAGAGAGGTACTTCCAAACCCTTTAGAAAAAAAGACGATGAATATTTCAGATCATATGAGGAAAACATGACAAGGTTTGGTCAATACACTTCCATATTTTTTGTTATGCCTGAAATCATGGTTGATATCTTCTTTAGTAGGATGAAATCTATCCTGCATAATTCCCATACAATCCACGACATCGACTGCTATTAGTAAATTGTTTGATGATCCCACAAGGTTGAAATGGAGATTGGAAAACCTCAAGGGTATCATTTGGATAAGAAGTGTATGGAGGACTTTAATTCGAGATGTCTGATGGAAAAATACATCAGTTCTACGAAAATACAGTACCTGGTTGCGCCCAAATTTACCCTACGGGTAAAAGCGATCGATGTAGTACATGTAGGGGTCGAGTCCACAGGGACCGAAGAAGTAACCTTGAGACGCTATGATTTGGTGAAGGATGGGCTATGAAGTATCCAACTTTGGTTTTGATTTTGGATGGTTTAAATAACACTAATAAACCTACGTGAATTCAATTTAATGAAAATGGGGTTATCTAGGATTATGCTCGGGGTGGATTGAATGAATTTTACTTCTTTAAACAATTTTGGTTTTATTAATTCTTGATGAATCCATTCTTCAAAAATAACACTACCTTCATCATTTTCTGGTTTGGTGCTTACTAAACACAATTACTAATCCCTTATACACTTAGAGAACCAAATTCATGATCTCTCCGAGGTATATGGTCATTTAGTAATTGAATTTATTTTGCTCAAACACAGTAAAGATGAAGAGTAGAAATAACTGATGAATGGATGTCTTAAATTAATTATCCAATTAACAACAATTCGTTCATAAAATAACATTCAATCCAGCCTTTGCATCCTCCTAATATCAACCCATTAAGGGTTTATCCCTCCATTGATGGTATACTCTCAATGGTGGGAGGAAGATGGCTAACAAGAATTGGAATGAAGAAATTAAAACCACGGAAATAACGAGCACTCCTCCGTGTGTGTGAATGAAATTCACACCTATGCGTGAACTAATTCACAACAACACAGAGATATCATTCTGCTTTGTGATTATAATGTTTTAATAAATGAAATGGAAAATATATAAGAGAAGAAGTTGATTAAGAACATAAAGATACAAAAAAAAACTTACATGGAAATGGAAAACATTACAAAGGAAATTTGGAAGCAAAACATTACAATGAAACAAAGCATCCAAGATGATAAGAAATTTTTTCACACCTATTCCCTTCACCAATAGCTCCTTATATAGGCATATTAGGAGCCTTAGGTACATCCCCCAACAATTAATTCACCCCCCAACAATTAATAGAGTCAAATGGAGGGTGAATAATCAAAAGGAAATTGATGTTTTGAATTTGACCCGGAAAACTGTCCAGATTCGTCCACCACATTGACGTGTGAATTCGAAATTGATGAAGGCCGAATCCGGAGGGGCTGTAGAAGGGAAATATCTTCATCCATCTGTCCTCTATGAGCTGTAAAAATATCAGGAAATTTCTCTCATCCGTTTGGATGTTATAGTCGAAATGGTGGGACGGATTTCTATGCATTAATGACGACTCCACCATTTAAATCTCCACTTCAGATCCCTTTATCATCATGAAAACATCAGAATTAGCTCCAGCCACAGTTGAATAAAATGATCCTCATATTTTTATATTTCTAATGTATAAATTTGAGCTTCATTGGGCTTGGTTTATTGGCCCCACATTTGTTTGATGGGCCTTAGGCCCATTATGCTTTTTCCAGCATGTTTCTGCCTTCAGGCGCGAAATTATCCATCTTCCTTTGGGATTCATCCATCGGACCTAAAAGATAAAATGTTCCAAACAAAGTGATAAATCATATCCCAAAATTTCAAATCAAAATGATGAATATTGTAATTTCCACAAGCAAATTATTGAGTGGGCCCAAATTGACATTTTAAGCATGAATTGCACAATGATGGGAAATGAAGTTCAATTTCTGAATTGGACTAAAATTGATGTTTATGAACTTTTAAATACATTAATATTAAGATCTTAACAATGAATATTATCCACTTTCAGTGACTAATCAGTACCCCAGATGCCAATGGTGAGGAAAGAAGCACCCTGGAAATTTCTTAAAGGGGATGAGGAAATGCTTTAGGTGTAGAAGAGAAGGGACCGTAGCTATTAAATGTCGGAAAGAAAAACTCACTGCTACAACAGAGGAGAGAAATTCTCCACTAGACCCTTAGCATGGTGATCATTGCTTTAACTACAAAGAACCAGGGAATAATGCAAATCAGTGCCCTAAGATGAGGGTTTTCGGAGGTATCCAATAACCTCCAAGGTAGCAAGTGAGAGCTTTTTCCATCACTACCACTGATGTTAGCCCCTCTAACAAAGTGGTGATAGGTACACCATTTATTCATTAAATAATAGAGTACAATATTTTTTATTTATGTTCTACCCATTATTTTATATCCCAAATGTTTGGTAAAAAGATCATTTCCCAACCCCAAATCATAGAAGTAAAGTCGTCGGTGAGTACGAAAAATGGGGAAGTCATTGCATCCCATGATTATAACTCATCGCATGTCATAATATATGGATTTAATTTATCAGTGAACCTCTTCATACATCCTCTTGTGAAATTTGATGCAATTCTTGGAATGGATTGGCTTTCCTTAATATTGAGCCAACCTAAATTTCTGTGATAGGGAAATCACTCTCCCTGTTGAGAACTGACCCCCCATTCTATACATGTTCAAGGAGTATGATGAATCACCTTTAGCCCCATCATCTAAAACATATATATTACTTCCGTATGGGCACACATATCTTGCTAAGATGATTGTGTCTAAGTAGGAAACCATCGTTGAAAACATTCCTATTGTGAGAGAATTCGATGAAGTGTTTCTAGATGAATTTCCTGGTCTTTCTCCTAGAAGAGATGTTGAATTGTAAATTGAGCTTATACCTAGGGTATTTACTATATCCAAGACTCTATATAGAATGGTGGTTGTGGAGCTTGAGTAGCTGAAGAAACAATTACAGGAGTATCAAGATAAAGGGTTTATACACCCAAGTGCTTCAACTTGGGGTGCACGAGTACTCTTCATCAAGAAGAAATATGGGTCAATGCTTATTTTCATCGATCATCGTGAGCGTAACAAAATCATGATAAAGAATGTGTATACTCTCCCATGACTCAAGGACTTGTATTATCAGATTCTTGGAGCGCAATACATCTCCAAGTTGGATTTTCAGTTGGAATATTATCATCTAAGGGTGAAGTAGGAAGATATCCCCAAGACTTCTTTTTATACAAGATATGGGCACTATGAATTCAGAGTAATGCATTTTTGAATCACTAATGATCAAGAAATCTTCATTGACATGATGAATAGAGTCATTCGTTATTACCATAACAAATTTGGGGTAGTCCTTATAGAAGATATTCTGATATACTTCAAAACCAAGGGGGTCATGAGGATCATCTAAGAACTGTAATAAAGACCTTACAGAAGGAGAATCTCTATGAAAAGTATAGCCAGTGTGAGTTATGGTTTAAGGAGGTCACATTTATGGTCTATATCATCACATGTAATGGGATATCTATGGATCCCTCCAAAACAAATGCAATTGTGGTATGGTCGAGGCCAACATCGGTAACATATATCTGTAGCTTCTTAGTGTTAGATAGATATTATCGATGATTTGAGAGAAATTTCTCATTATTGTCCAACCCTCTTTCCAAGATAACTCGAAAGGGAGTAATGTTTTCTTAGAGTGACGAATACAAATAAATCATCAAGTAGTTAAGAAGGAGGCTTATCACTGCGCTTGTGCTCAATTTACCCACAAGTGGAGAACATTTTGAGGTATTCAGCGATGATTTGAAGAAGGGATTGGGATGTGTGATGATGAAAAATGACAACATCATTGTGTATGCTTCAAGGTAATTGAATTTTAATGAGCAAAATTGTCCTACACATGATTTGAAGTTGGCTGCGGTGATCTTCCCTTTAAAAATTTGGTGGCATTATCTCATTGGTGAGAAGTGTTAAATATATACGGACCACAAAATCCTCAAGTATATATTCATACAAAAAGATTTGAACATGAACCAATGAAGATGGTTAGAGCTGATCAAAGACTATAAATGTTCAATCCCTTAACAGCCTGAGAAAGAGAAAAATGTGGAATATGATTTAATTAGAAAGGCTCTAGAAATTTTATCATTGATGAGAATTGAAAATGATGCAATCTTCTTAGAGTTTATGAATATGGACATGAGAATCATAAATAAGGGAACATCATCGGTCCTTTCACAAATTATTACTCAACCATCTCTTTTGGAATATTTGAAGGATGCTCAAAAGGATGATGTGAGAATTCAGAAGAAAGTGGAAGCTATCAAAAGAGGGAAGTCCTCAGTTTTCAATGTTAATGGAAAAGGAATTGTGAGATTTGGGAAAATACTATGTGTTCCACCATGTTCAGATCTGATGAAGGACATTTTGGATGATACACATAGTTCAAATTTCTCTATTAATCCAAGAAACAAAAAGATTTGTTGGGATATCCGAGAGCATTATTGGTAGGATTATATAAAGAAGGAGATAACTGAGTATACATCAAAGTGCCTTATGTGTCAACAAGTGACGGAAGAGAGGCCTATGTCTAAGGGGATGACGTAGCCATTTCCCATACCAGAAAGGAAATGGGGGAAATCACCATGGAATTTTTCATCGGACATCTGAAGACATCCAATGGAAATAATGCAATATTAGTTGTTGTTGATCTTCTTAGAAAGTCTACACACTTGATTGAAATTCATCAAGATTTCACAATGGATCAACTAGAACAGATATATATCAGAGATGTGGTAAGGATGCATTGGGTACCACTATCGATTGTAACCGATCGAGATCCAAGATTCATATCTAATTTTGGAAGAGTCTTCAATATTCTTTAGATATTGAGCTGCACATTAGTACAACTTATCATCCTCAAACTGATGGCCAATCTAAGCAGACTATCCAAACACATGTGGGCATGTTGAGGGCATACTCAATTTAATTCAAAGGAGAATGGAATCAACATATTCATCTGGTTGAGTTCTCTTATAAAAACATTTTCCACTAGAAAATCTGAATGGGATCATATGAAGCCATGTATTCTAAGAGATGCAGAACACTATCATGTTGGGATGATGTTGGTGAGGATAAATTGCTAGGACCAGAAATGGTATAAGTAATTATAGAGAAGGGGAAAACCATTCCACAGCATATCAAGGCAGCCCAGAGTTGACAGAAATGTTATGCAGATAACTATTGATGATACCATGAGTTTAAAGTTGGAGACATGGTATCTCTACACATATCTCTATGGAATAAGGTCATGAGGTTTGGAAAGAAAGGGATGTTAAGTCATAGGTACATCAGCCCCTTTAAGATTCTTGATTGTGTTGGGGCTATGGCCTATCGACTTGTACATCCACAAACCATGGCCAGTGTACTTGATTTCCTTCATATATCCCTCTAAAGGAAGTACATATCAGACCCTTCAAATTTATTCTCTTCAGAGGTGGTACAGCTTGAGGATGAACATTCTTACGAGGAGAAACCTCTGACAATATTAGATCATAGAGAAAAAGTTCTACGAAATAAGACAATTCCCCTTGTCAAGGTGTTGTGGAAAAACCAAAAGGTTGAAGAAGAAAGGAGGGAATCGGAGGAAATGATGTTACAGAGTTACCCAAATTTGTTTTAGAGTGGGAAAACTAAATTTTGAGGGTGAAATTTCTGAATGTGGGACGATTGTAATGACCAAAACATTCATTAATGGAAATTACTATTTATATAATTAAAGGTCTTATTATGGTTTTTTTAAATTTGAACATCATTGGTTTTTCGTTTCTGAACTTTAAAATATCGTAATGAATTTTGACAGTTTCTAATATAGTTGTTTATCAGTGATCACATGAATAGTATAAATATAGGGCTCTAACCAATCCAATTTACTCAGATAAAGGTAGAGATGCCTCATCCAGTATACTTTCCCAGTATGATGCCCATTTTTTGGAGCTCAGAAAGGAGGTGGAATCATTTGGATTCACACTTGACCATGCCCAAGCCAAGCTAGAACACGTTATTCTTCATCAGAACTAACTACATGAAAATTGGAAGTTAATAGAGATTACTACCCGAGCGATGTTATCTAAGCAACCCAAAGTGTCTATCAACATCACACACCATACCCTTCAGTCTTATGTGGGTGTTATAATGGGTTATTTAACAATTTTCTAGGACTGTGACTATGTACGCTATTTTTGTATGAATAAAGTGCAATCATTTTATTATGTTACTTTGTAAACAGTTTTTAAAGCACCAATAGTATTTTTAGATAATATTCTACTAAGAAATCTATTTTTAAGAATTAATGGATTTTTTAATTAAATAACATTTTAATAAAATATTATTATAATTTAATTACTTTTTTTTTAATTTCAATGATCATATAATTTTATTAAATCAATTAAAATTTTTATTAAGGTTTGAAAACTGTTTTTGTAAAAACCAATGAATTTTCCGTAAATATTGGATTTTATTTTAATAGTAAAAATTCACATATTTATAAAATTATTTAGATAAAATGAATATTATTATTGGAATCAGGATGTCAAAATTATCCAATGGTGAATTTTTCATAATTTTCTGAGACAGTCGAATTTTTGGGTAAAAATTAGATACTATTTAAATATATATTGTGCATTATGACATCATAATTACATAATAGTGATACAATAAAATAATATAAAAATTATTATCAACAACTATATGTTTTACCATTAATATAATGTAAATTTGGGTTTGTTTTATTTATTTTACAATGCATTAGTAGACCATTCTAGGCTTATAAAACATTTTTTCTTTTTTAGTAGTTTTCCTTGAGAGTGTGACTCTCCTTCACATATGAAAACCTATTATACTTATAAGACCGACCATTGGACATATAAAGTATTTTTTTGCCCTCCCATTTTTCAGAAACCATAGGAAAACCCAATGGGATGTTTTGTGGTTTTGACTAGTTTAATGTGAGGTGTCCCAATCCTAAATAATAAAGAATTCCCTCTCATTTACTATATAAACCCACCCAAGCTCCCAATTAACCTCCACTCAAAGAATTTTTAGTTCGAAAAACCACTTCCCTCATTGCTATATAATCCTTCCAAGGTTTCCCAATCTCCAAATAAGCCTTTCTCAAACCACTCCCAAGCCTCTAGTATCACACTTCCAAGTAAGGGGTTTCCTCCTTTCTCATTTATGTCCAATTTTATTTAAGATGTTATGCCCTATTATATTTTATTATAAAAATTGGGGTTTGATTTATCACCTCCCACATACATCCCACTTTAGGTTTGGATGATGGGAGGCCCCTTTCTCTCTTAGTAATGCCTATAATGTACACCTGTTACAATGCTAGAATTCAGAGAGAGATTTATCTCTCCTCTTTTACATCCAAGTAATTGTTTTGAATTATACATCTAAATTCCATTAATTTTGATGGTAAATGTATCTATATGACCCCCTTACGGTCCATTTAATGTAAATATTATGATACACCCTTTTTTATCTCATCAAAAAAATTTATGATTCCTTTTGACATGCTGTTATGCTGCTGGAATTACATCGCATTTTTCCAAGCCAATATCATTGTGTAGTGAATACCAACCCATGTCTCTATCAAGGGTATTCACTATTATGAACATATACATATTGAATGGTACTTTTTATTTATTTATTCCACATTAATTAATCTTTTAATAACTTATTATGTCGATTTATTCTATGTTATATGATCCGTGTGGCACACTTATGCATTAAATGTAATGTTTAAGAAGGATGTACCTTGATAACGATTCAATGCATTGGGTAAAGTATAGTATCATGATACATCATGTACAATGGGTGTTGAATCATGCTAACTAAAGTGAAATGAGGTATTACTCATGGTTAATGTGTAATGAGGGTTTAATCATGCTCCATGTGAAATGAGCCTTGGCTCATACTAATTCCATGTTAAGTGTTGTTGCCACATTTCCTTGTTATGACAATCATGTTTTTTCATACCTTTATGTTATTTTTTCACTTGTGATCCACTAATATGCATATTTTCCAAAAATTTATTGTATTCTTCATTTTATTCCAAGTTTATTCCCTTAATAGTCTTTATAGCTCACTCTTTTCTTATGCATGTCCTAAGGTTATACCATGCGATGCAAGTACGAGGGAATGCAGTGGTCATATAAAGGATGTTTTCAAATAATATGTTGTGTGTTTTTTATAATCTGTTATATGATATTTCTATGCCCCGAAATCTCTCTACCTCTTGATCTTATATGTTGTATCAAGTGATGATTTTATGTAATATATCAGGTTTATGTGTGTAATAAAAAAGCAGTGTTGTTATAGAATGGGTCTAGTCGGACATTAGGTAAGGGACTTCTTCTCAATATCCATTCATTGAGGCATAATTTGTTTTATACACGATTTCTATAATATTCTATATAAACACCTTTACATTTAATTTCATTCAAAGTGAATATTTTTCTATGAGTCATTTTACTAAAAAGATAAAAAGAATGTTTCTTTTAATGAAAGCGATGACAATGACCTTTTTCACCACCTGGAGTATTATTTGATCCTCTTTCATCCTTAACAAGACTATTTTTTGTTTAAAAGGAAATTTAATACCATATACTATGTTACATATTTTAGTATTGAAAATGGTTTTTATAATGAATTTGTTACGTCAATATATTTAAATGATATATTGTGGTTGTAATGTGGAAATGTAAGCATTCCTTTATATTTGTTTAATGTGTTATTATATTTTATGGTTCTTGGGAATTGTTACGTATATGGGTTGTTCCGTGATAAAACTATGGACTAGTGATCCTGATATAGATCTCCAATTCATTGGGTAACTTGACAGAGGTAAACTTTAATGTTTCTCCTAAGAGATTTAGGGAATATACTATGATGGGTATTCCAAATGTAACTCCCTATGTAGTTGTAAAAGATACAACGTAAGTATGTTATGGATGCTACAAGTTACCTTCATGGTTTATGTTTTCTATTTGTGATTCATAAATATTATAATTTCATGAGTTATGTTAAAGAGCTTATGTGATGTATTTATTGATGAAATAATTTTTTGTTTCATTGTTTTATAATCCCTTACTGTGCTTTTTAGCCTCATCCAATGTCTTTAATTGTTTTTAAAAGGATGTAAAGAAGAATAGGGTTAAGGACGGGATCATGGAAAAGTCATCCTATCTAAAATATAGGTCTAGACATGACTGATTTTTTAAAAGTTTTTATATTATGAAAAATTGGAAACTATGTAGAAGATTCTACCTTTTAATTTTTGAGATGTAATTTAATAGTTATAGCCTAATTATCTAAAACACTAAATCTGAAAATATCCTCAATGTGAATTATTAATTTAATTCAAGATTATGTAAAGTTTAAGGCCAGGTCCTTATAAATATAGGATATTAAGAATGTGTGAATGGTTATTTTATAATCAAATAAGGTATATAATACTACTAAACAAGAGGATAAAGGAGGTTCACCCAATAGGAAATGAAATTTAAGGGACTACATCTCAATTTCATTATATTGAAGCATATTGTAATGAAACAAAACATGTTCCTTTTATATGGTGTATATACTACCCAATTAAATTTAATATCATGAATCAATAATTATTCATTGAAATATGTGTTTCAATTATAATTATTTTATATAATATAATTTTTACATAAATTTACAATATTGTAATGAAATTTCGTATCTCATTTTTTTTTCATAGGTTATATTACTTCCCCGTGGTCATTAATATTAAATTATTTTCTGTATAACTAATTTCAATGTATATGGAAATATTTGCAATTGTTATATGCTTATTTATAGTTGATACTTAGAATCAATGCATGGATTAATTCTCAATTTATCATTATGATCATTTGAAGGGATTATTTGAAAATCTCATTCTAATCAATATTTCAAATTCTGGGAAATTAAATTAATAAATTTATATGATCATTGTTCAATAAAACCTATTTTTCATCTACTATGGATATAAATTACATTTTCAACAAATTATAGCATTTTACACTCTCTGTTACTCAAAATGTTTAATAAAATGTTATTCATATATCCCAATGTCATTTATCTCTATAGCCAGAGAATATATTTTCTTATAAACCCCATAATTTATAAAATGGTTTTCAACAATCTTTTAATCCATTAAAAAGATATTTGTTAAATAATATATTACACTTTTTCATTTAAAATTATTTCTAATGTAATATTCTTTTCTATTTCAAAAAAAAGTTACAATTTAGACCTTTTTACCTTACAAAAGAAATGTATTTACCTTGTCACACATTTAAAAAATTACCCACATTCATTTCATTAAAACGTATTGTCCACAATTAAAAGGATAATTTTACTATTTAGTAATTTCAATATAATTGTTTTTAATTATATGGAATTATTTCGAGACCATGAAATCTGACAGCGCGTGATTTCGAGGCCCAGAGTGCCCAAAATGATCCGTTGAAGTTTTGTTAAATTTTAATTAGCGAGCATAAGCAATTTTCCCGAGAATGTGTTATAAAACTTTAATGGTTGCCCGAAGCAGAAATTTGATGGAAACGTTTCATTCTAGATGACGAGTTTACCCTAGGTTTGAGTTAATTTTAGTCGGTTCATACCTCCATTGAGAAAGCCAAAAAATGGCATTACAATAAATAAAATACTTAAATAATGTAATTTTATTTTTCACATCCTTATAACTCACGAATGGTGACTCAGATTAAAAAATTTAGACCACCACTAAGCCTGTGAGGGTATTCTTTCATTAAGATGATACTAACCTTGGCTGGCGCGGGCCAATAGTGGAAGATAGTTTTTGGATATAAATAAAATATTTAAGTAATAATTATTTTATTATTAAAATCCATAATATCTAAATGGTGACTCATATTGGAAATCTGAGAGTACCATTGAGTTCGTTGGGGAGTGTTATCCATAGGTGAAGCCTAACCTGGACTGTCACAGGTCAAGGGTGAACGTTATTAATTTATTGAAATGTTTTTAAGGTGCATTTAGTGAATGCACATGCAATGTTTTCTAACTATTGAACCGATGGTCGGATTACAAATCTGAGGGAACCAATGAATCCAATGTTTCAGGATTCTCTTATGGGATTCTTCACTTCTTCCATAGTAGTTCTGGAGAAAAATAGATAGATTTAGGGACTTACTAAAATTATAAATATAATAATTATTTTATTTCCATTCTTTTTCCTCCAACAGACAGGCGGAAACATGGGACCAGGGACGTGTCAAGCGAATACATTTATTGACCTTTCAATCCTATGTGATTGCCAATTTGGGAAATTAGAATGGTTATTAATTAATGATCCCCCATTAATTCCCAATTTCATTACATACCCTCCCCCTCTCATATTTATATAGAGCTTGGGGAGAGGTATCAACACTACTTCACCAATCAACTATGTGCTGAAAAAGTGTCGAAATGCCAAATCCTTGGAGGACGAAGCCCATTTTAGGGAGCATTGAAGAGCAACAATGAAACCCCTAACCAATTATTTCTGATCGAGCAACAATGAAACCCCTCAACCGCATGTGTTTCCCCATCGCTCTTAAAGTATAGGTTTGAATATTGTTTAATTCAAGTGATTTTCCTGAACCCTTTAAACCTCCCTCATGATTACAAGATAACGCGAAGGGCGCGAGACTAATGAACACAACCCGAACTATCCGCTACATTTCTACATGTATTCCTTCTGTGGAAGGCTGCTGGAATGATGACACTGACAGGTTTCGAAGTTCGCAGTGGGCCGACACACACCACAAGAGGAGGTCATGGAACTATGTTGCGATGGTCATCAGAGTGGCTGACACTGGCCGGACACAGAAGAGGTGCGGCTTGTCGTCGCGTGCCTCCAGTGAGCATGGGGCTGTGGCTTGTCAGCCATGGTGGTCAGAGGTGGTATTCGACAGAGTGGATGATCATGGAAGAAGAGGGTGGTAGGAATAGTGCGGCGCCGGTTGGAAATAGGTCATGACTGAAGCCACAGTGGATGAGGAACCCGCCGTGTGGGTTCCACGGCTATCGGTCAGCGCCCATGTGGCACCATAGTTTAACAATCTGAAAGGCCACCTGGACATTTGAGAGATTGGGGGGGTCTCCCCCCAGCCAGCTCGGGCGGACTGTGGGCCACACCCGCTGCGGGCTGCGGAACACACGGTAGGGATGCCAGCCCAGTGATCCGCGCCACCCTAGCGGGCTGGGCCGCCTGTCCAGTGGGTCGCCCCCCGGTTTGGCCCCCTTCTGGGCCGGGCCACGCCCCCTTGTGGGTTGGGCGAACTGTGGCCCAGCATGCCGAGCCCACCATGCCCTAGTCCAACCAGTTCAAACCTGCACCTGGTCAGGTTAACCTAAACCGGGTCAGTCTGGGTTTTTCAGCTAGGTCGGACCAGGCCAATGCCCTACCAGACCCAGAAACACTTAAAGAGACATAACATGTTAATTGAGAGTCTGTTTGACGAACTGTCTATGGATCTGGAATACTTGGATTGATAAGCTCCTTTTAGTATAGTCTAATTGAGTTTTAGAAACAGGTGGAGTAAAATGGGGTTAGATCGAAACTGAATCAAACCGGGACCTTAGAACTAAAACACTTTTGACTCAAAGTCCGAGCATCTTATTGACGCACTTTCTATTGCCTTGGATCCCTTACGACATTGAGGTTCTTTGGGTTATTCTTATGGGGAGCTAATTGGTGGTTGAGGTATGACCGATATCTCTAGGGGATGATTCTATGGAATAAAGCATACTAGGTGTGAGGAAATATGTGTTAGTTTGTAATGTCAAGAAAGAACATCGATCTTGTGGGGGTCAGAATCCATCGATCCTGTGTGGGTCAGATTCTATCAGATCCTATTTGGGTCAGTGCTCAAAAATATTGTGTGGGTCAGTGCATGACGATCATGTGTGGGTCAGATGCTGTGTGGGTCAGTGAGGGTTAGTACCTATTGATCATGTGTGGGTTAGCAGTAGTGCCTCTGTACAGAATACGATGATCTAGAATTATACTAATCATATGTTATTCTATAATTATGTTATACCTGGTGTGAGCTGAGTCTGGGAACTTCATGGTTTTATCTTTGTGGTGTTACCTGTGTGATATTTCTACCTTCATGGTGTTACCAGTGTAGTAGTTCTACATTTGTGGTGTTATCTTCGTGGTGTTACCTATGTGGAACTTATATCATTTTGGTGTTACATGTGTGGTAATTATATATTCATAGTGTTACATGTGTGTTAATTCTAACTTCGTGGTGTTACCTATGCGGGTCTTCTACCTTTGTGGTGTTATCTTCGTGGTGCTACCTGTGTGGTACATCTATCTTTGTGGTGTTACCTATGTGGAACATCTATCATCATGGTGTTCCATGTGTGCTACTTCTATCTTCATGGTGTTACCTATGTGTTACTTCTACCTTTGTGGGGTTATCTTCGTGGTGTTATGTTTGTGGTACTTCAATCTTCGTGGATTTACCATTGTGGTACTTCTATCTTTGTGGTGTTACCTATGTGGTACTTATACCAACATGGTTTAATCTTCATGGTGTTATCTGTGTTGTACTTTTACTATCTTTGTGTTATCTTCATGGTGATACATGTGTGATACCTATAACTTAGTTGTGTTACATGTATGGTACTTCTACCACAATAGTGTTACCTGTGTGGTACTTCTACCTCTGTAGTGTTCCATGTGTGTTACTACTTCATGGTGTCACATGTGTGGTACTTCTACCATCATGGTGTTACCTTGTTGGTATTCTTCACTAATGAGAGATATGAGTATATCATGATAACATAGGTATATGTATGGGAATATTCATAAGTAGAGTTGATGTCTATCTCTTCGTTCTTGAGTTTGTAAACTTTTTTTTGTTTAATCCTTTGTGGAACCTTAGGTGATATTTAGGGTTCTCGGGGTCCCTAATGAGTATTGTTATACTCACCTTTTTGTGTCTTATGAAAATGATGAGTAGTGGGGCTGAGACTTGAGGGAGCCAGGACTAGGTGGTACACAGAGGGGATGGATTGACATGGAGTTCTATGGAGATGATCTGTACATACCCATCAGGTAGGTTCCTCAGTGGACGATTCATGAGATGTTTTTGACTTTTCATTTGTACTAGTAACTTTTTCAGTTGGGCTAGTATTCCGGGCCCTTTTACTTGCAACACTTTTGTCATTTCAGCATACTTTTAATACAGATGTTCACTTCATGGTTATTTCTGGTTTCTATTCTTGGACTGTGTGCATATATCGGTTAAAAAGTAAATTCCTTCTCGTATTAGGGAAACATCTTTCTGGTGATAGTTTCTAGCCACTAGCCTATGGATGGAGAGCATGGGGTAGTCACAACACATGCCACGAAGGACAGGTCATGAAGATGTGGTATTAGAAGAGTTAGTTTTACCTAAGAACTAGGACTGTGATATTATCTCTATGGGAGGAGTGTGGAGTTTTATGGGTGTGGTTTTCATATTGGGGAATGTAGTGTTGGTGCGGCGGCCAACGTATCCATACACAAGGACCCTGAATTTTGATTTCTGACTCAGTGCACGAAAAAATGATTGCGTGTGTTTTCAGGATGTTTTTATTTTTTTCTCATTATGTTAGCTCACAAGGTATAACTTATTGGTCATGGTGCACTTGTTACATCCCGGATGCCTCCATGTAGGCAGCTTTCTTGGATTCTTATGAGTGTGCAAAATGAAGGCCCACCGAGTGATGAGGCTTTGGTGTAGGTCCCTCTTACGGTGTTACCACATTCGGGTTTTTCACCAGTAGTTCCATCACCTGTTGGGTAGAAGATGCCACCATCCCCACCTATATTGGGTTCATGCCTAATGAGAACATTGCACAAGCTTCAACAACGGAGAGCTCCGAGGATCCGAGTCTAGACAGATCCCAAGACCAGATAACTGGATGGGTCTTATGGATAGAGTTTTCTGCCTAGTTAGGACACCAGTAGATCAGATGATAATCATAGATTCTATTCTTTATCAGTGCATGGCTATAAGGGTTTTCCACAGGGTGATAAGGATTTGGTACATGGACCATTTCCCAGGATGGTACCTTCAGGTAGTGTACCAACTATAGCATTGCCCGTTGGACAGGAATTATAACCAGTAGTACCGAAAGAGGACACATGTAGGATTAGTTCCTTACATGTGTTTCATCATCAGATACCCCTCCTGTTTCGTGGTCATCCTGACTCACAGGTGGATAAGGACTAGGTTGAGGATGTGGCTATGTTTCCATCTAGCAAGGGAACCATTCGAATAGATGGTGGTCCTAGTAGAGAGCCTTCTATGTGGCTCAGCAGGATAATGACATGGTTTGGATTACCCTAATCATCTAATGACGTGAGATTTCAGTGGACTAGCTTGAGAACCATTCTAAAATAAGGGGGTATCATGACGTAAAGAGCTAAGGGATGATAGTTCCCTAGAGCTTATACTACTTGGGCATGACGACATGTTAGTGGCTAAGTATTCATCGAGGCATACCGACTATCCCTGGTACTCGATGAGTATAGAACGGTCAGTGCTTCAGGTCTCAGACCCCCCGAGAGAGGTGTTTTTTGGAAAAAATGAATCTATAGGGCAATAGGAGTGGATTTGGATCTATCAGAGCATCATAAGGTGGTGTACATTTTGACATGTTACAACCACCCCCACAGTGGTCCCCCCCAGGCTTAAGGAGCTGGGGGACAAGGGAAAGGAGTAGATGCATGCAATCAAAGTGTGTGACGCAGGAGCTCCATGAATGATTAGAGGAACAATATGTGTCTACTAATAGCTACCATATTAATAGACATTGGAACAAAACATTCATTATTTCTAAAAATCATGTTCAATACCTGGAGTTTCCGATTAAACAATTGAATTAACCCCTACATCTAGATATTCATTTGGGAGGATACTCAATAATCACACTTATTCCAATAGTGTGATATGACCCTTGAGGTAAGAGTTTCGGCCCAAACCTCTTATTGGAAGCGTCAAAGCCTTACGACATTGGTTTGGGTATGAACTGGACGTCTACACTTTATACTCAGATTGACTATATTAGGTAAAACGCTTGTTGTTTATCTTCAGCGATGGAATGGGGTTTTTCTTGGTCAGCAAAAAAGTAAACACATTCAGCACAGGATAATCTCATGCATAGTAGGGTGTAACAGATCACTCTTGAGTCGCCCATCCTTACCCTCGTGGCAGCCTGAGTATTGAGATTTCAGTTCCCAACAGTAGTTGCAGAGTGTGGGTACATCTTTTCAAAAGATGTATCCATAATTACCTCCCTGAAGGGAGAGGTATTTCTACTTGGACTGGGTACTGCCGAAAATTTGTACATTACTTCTCCAGGGTAGTGGAACCATTTTCATATTTGAAGAAGAAGAGGGTGGATTTCCAATGGGAAAAGAAGTGTCATCAGAGATTTTAGGAGATGAGTGAGAAACAATGGATAATGTTCTTCTAGGACTATAAATATGAGATAGTCTATATTCCTTTGAAGGGGAACATGGTAGCAGGTGCACTCAATAGGATTTATGGTCTACAGATGATGAGGGAGGCGTTAGAGCAACTAGTTTCCCTACAGTTATCCTTCATGGATAAATATGGATCAGTTTACCTTTAGTTTATGACTATTAGGCCACTAATTCTTCAGCGATTTTGAGAGGCACAACTTGGGGACGTTGAGTACTAGTCCCAACATGCTCAGATATACTTAGGATGGTCTCTTTGAGGATTTTCTAATGTTGGGGGTCTCATCGTTCAATTCATATGACACACCATCGTACCAGGGATGCTATGGGGGGAGGTGTTGAGGATGTTCCATACATCCCCTTTATGGTTCGTCCTGGTGTGGCGAAGGTGTACCATGACCTCTAGCATCTGTACTGGAGGACGGGGATAAAGGAAGCAGTGGTAGATTTTGTATCATGATGCCTCACCTGTCAACATGTGATGACTGCATAGAGCTAGCCTATGTCTAATGCTGATCGGAGACATAGACCCTTAGATTCCAAGGTGGGAGACCTTGTCTTCCCATAGGTCTAACCTCGATGAGTACTGTAGAGATTCATCCAGGGTGGAAATCTATCACTGAGGTTCATCAGACCTTTCCAGATCCTCCGAAAGAAAGGCTAGGTGGCATACCGCTTGGAACTTCCACTGCAGTTGGATAGGGTGCACGATGCCTTCCACAAATCACAACTAAAGAGATATGTGCATGACTCTTCTCTAATCATCGACCACTAAGAGTGTACTTTAATAACGGGGTGACATTTACAGAGGTTCTAATAGAGATTGAGGACCGACATGAGTGAGTCCTGCATGGCCAGTCAATACCTCTGGTGCACGTTTACTGGCAGTATAAGAACCTTCTAGAGAGCCCGTAGGCGCAGGAGTCTATGATTCAAGCTCAGTACCCTAATTTGTTTGATTTTCCATTGTTTTTGATTTTGAGTACATAAATCCTTATGGTGGGGAGAATGTAATGTACCAGAATTTCCATATAATTTTTTTAATTATATAGAATTATTTTGAGACTGGGAAATCTGGTAGTGTGTGATTTCGTGGTCTGGAGTGCCTAGAAAAAAATGTCGACGTTTTGTTTTTCTTTAATTATTTGGAGGAATAAGTCTTCTTGAAAAAAGGTGAAATAACTATTTAATAGTTTCCCAGAACATAAATCAGAGGGAAATGTTGTGTTCTGGATGGTGGTTTTACCCATAGATCTATTTAAATTTTGTCAGTGCATGCCTCCTATAAGAAAACCCAAAAATGGCATAATTCTAAATAAAATAATTAAATAAAGTTATTTAGGGTTCCAAATGCTTATAACTCATGGACGATGACTCGGATTAAAAATCTCAAAACACCACTGAGCTAGTGAGTGTATGATTTCATTAAGAGGATACAAATATAGGCTGGTACGGGCCAATAGTGGATGTTAGTTTGGTTGTATATAAAATAATTAAGTAATAATTATTATATTATTAAAATACATAACTTCTACATGGAAACCCATATGAGAGTACCATTGATTTCTTTGGGTGTGTTCTACTTAGGCGGAGCCTATCCTCGGTAATAGTTGGTCAAGGATGAACATTATAAATTTATTGAACTTTTTTAAGGTAAATTCAGTAAACGCATGAGTGGTGTTTTCTTACATTCGAACTGGTGCTCGAATTACAAATCTGGGGGAACCATTGAATCTGAAATAACGGGATTTTCATAAGAGAGGATCCAATTCAACCGTAATAGGTCAAAAAAATTTAGATTTTTGGACTTTTTAAAAGAATAAATAAAACAAAATAATTATACTATTTTATGTCATTTTTTCCCATGGACAATAGACAACGTGGGACCAGTGATGTGTCAAGACAATAAATGGATTGACCTTTCAATCCTATGTAACTGCGATATTGGGGAATTAGGAAAGTTCCCAGTTAATGAGCCCCCATTAGTTCCCAACATCATTACTTACCAACCCATCACATTTTTATATGGATTTTGGGGAGAGTTATCATCACTGCTTCACCAAACAACGAAGTGCTGACAATGTTCTGAGACACCAAAACCTTTGAGGATGGAGTCGGTTCTGGCAAGTGGTGACGACTGACACCGAAACCCCGAACTGAAGATTGATGATCGAGAAACATCATTGGAGGCTAGTTTCAGGGATGGAGAACGGTAACCCACTCTCTCAACTTCATAAATTTCTCCATCATTCATGAGTTAGTCGTTTGATTTTGGTTTAATTCAAGTGATTTTATTTTACCCTTTTATCCACCCTCATGATTACAGGCTTACATGGATGGCGTAGGGCTAACGAACGTGGATTGAACCCTCCGATACATTACTAAGCTTGTGCCTTCCATGAAAAACCACTAGCGCGGTGGCACGGACTGGATACAAAGGAGGCAGCGCGATGACAAGCACCGCAAGAGGAGGCCATGACACTAAGACTCAGTAGTCATTTTAGAGGTTGGCACCGGTTAGTCCAGGAGGAGGTGTGGCACGCCATCGCGTGCCGCTAGTGAGAAAGGGGTCACTTCTCATTATCCTATGTGGTCCGAAGAGGTCGGCAGTACATTAGTCGGCCGCAGAAGAAGTGGGAGGCACGACCAGTGCACCTCCAGTGGGAAAGAGGTTGCGATCAAAGGCGCGGTGAAGGAGGAACCCGCCCTGACCGGGTGGTGCCCATATAGGGCCACCGTTTAAAAAGTTGAATGGCCTCCAGGCTGTTTGGGAGACTGGGGGGTCTCACCCCCCCCCCCCTACCCCTTGCCAGCTCGGGAAAACAACAGGCCACGTCACATGCATCTGGGCCACAGGTGTAGCAGGTCGCGCCCTCTAGCGAGTCGCACCTCCTCGGGCCAGGCCACCCCCCTTTCGGGTCGGGCCACCCCCTTTTGGATTGGGCCATGCCTCACTTATAGGCTAGTACACCCCCTTGTAGGTCGGTCCGGACCGCGGCCTAGCGGGCCAAGCCCACAGTGGCCCATTCTAGCTAGGTCGGACCCGGACCGAGTCGAACAAGACAGGGGCCCATCCAGACCCCGAAACACTTAAAAGGCCATAACATGATAACTAGGATTACGTTTGATAAACCGTTGTGGTGATCAAATACTTGGATAGATACGGTCCTTTTGGTATACTATAAATGAATTTTGGAGATATTTGGAGTATGGTCATGTTGGATCGAACCTGAATCCAACTGGGGCCTCGGAACTAAAACACATATAGCTCAGAGAAAGAGCATCCAATTGATGCACAGTCTATCACGTTGGAACCCATACGACATGGAGATCCATTGGGATACATCATTTTAGAGAATAGTGGTGGTTGAGATATGACCGATATCTTGAGGTGTAGATTATACGGAACACGAGTGCACCAGGTGTGAGGAATCTTGTGGAAGGTTGAAACGTGAAGAAAGAACATCGATCCATTGTGGTTCAGAAACCATTATTCCTATGGGGTCAGCATATACCATATCCTGTGTGGGTTAACACTAAGAGATCATCTTCTGGTCAATGCATATTGATCATGTGTGGGTCTGATCCTATGTGGGTCAGTTGGGGTTAGTACCTATCGATCATGTGTAGGGAAGTAGCATTGCCTATTAACAGAATAAGATGATCTAGCTTACGACTGATCATTTATACTTCTGTAAATAAGTTATAACTTGTGTGAGCTGAGTCTGTTAACTTCGTGGTGTTATATTCGTGGTGTTACAAGTGTAATACTTCTACATTCGTGGTGTTACATGTGTGGTGCTTCTACCTTCGTGGTGTTATCTTCGTGGTGTTACCTATGTGGTACTTCTATCTTCTGGTAGTTACCTCTGCGGTAATTATATCTTCATGGTGTTTCCTATGTGGTACATCTATCTAGATGATTAAACTTTTGTGGTAATTTTATCTTTGTGTTGTTACCTGTATGGTACTTCAATCATCGTGGCGTTACATGTGTGGTACTTCTATCTTTGGGTGTTACCAGTGTGGTACTTCAACCTTCGTGGTTTAATCTTCATTATGATACCTGTGTGGTACTTCTATTTTCATGGTGTTACCTGTGTGGTACTTCTATATTCCTGGTGTTATCTATGTGGTACTTCTACTTTCATAGAGTCATCTTTGTGGGGGTAAGTTGATTGGTACTTTTACCTTTGTGGTGTTATCTTCATGGTGATACCTTTGGGGAAACTCTATCATTGTGGTGTTACATGTGTGGTACTTCAACCTCCGTGGTGTTACCCGTGTTGTACTTCTACCTTCGTGGTGTTGTCTTCATGGTGATACCTTTGTGGTACTACTTCGTGGTGTTATTTGTGTGGTACTTCTACCTTCATGGTGTTATCATTGTGGTATTCATCACTCATGTGAGAGATGAGTATATATTAATAACTTTGTTACAGGGATGGTTATATACCTAAGTAGAATTGATGTCTATTTATTCGCGCTTGCGTTTGGGTTCATTCATTGTTGTTTTTAAATTGGGGAAATTTTGGAGACCTTCGGGGGTTTCAGGGTACCTTGTGAGTATTGTTAGACTCACCCCTACATGGGCTTTTCCTGCACCTTGTTGTGTCTTTTTTAGATGATGAGAAGTGGGGCTGAGACATGAGGGAGACAGTAACAGGTGGTACATAGAAGAGACATGCTGACTTGGAGTGCTATGGAGACGCTCTGTACCTACTATTCAGGTAGGATCCTCAGTGGATGATCCAATGGGTGTTTGGTAAATTTTAGTTGTACTATTATGATTTTTTAGTTGGGCTTGTATTTTATCCCATTTTATTTTAAAAAATCTCATAAATTCACTATACATTTAGTAAGGAAATTTACTTTGTCATTGCTTCTTTTTGTTTTCTTCGATTGTGTGTCTGTACAGGATAAAAAGGCAATGCCTTCCCATATTTCTGATACGCCATTCTGGTGCTAGTCACCAGCCCCTAGCCTATGGAAGGAAGGCTTGGGGTAGTCATGACATGGGCCCTGAGGGATGGGTCATGATATTAATTATTAAATAAATTATTTTAAATGTGATTAAAAATTAAAGCTATTTTCAAAAAAAATCACTAGAATGTTTTTTAAATTCCTTTTTATAGTAAATCTATTAATCAACATCAACAACCCTTCATATAATATAAATTTTATATGTTTTAGTGATACCAATCATATTAATTTTTGGGTGGTTCCTGATTAACATTGATAAGGGTAAGGTTAACATTTACTTCTTTGATTTTTTTTATAGTCCTCTTGAAATATTTTATATTTAATTATCATTTGAAAATAAATTTCCCCTCAACGTCCATTAATTTATCAGGGATTTGATGATGTCAAAAATAATATTCCATTCTTACATATGGGTATTAATATGATGTATATTTATTATTTAGTGAATTATTTTTAAATATTCATCTTTTACTCAATGATGATATCTGATAAGGTTCTATGTTTATGAAATAAATTGATTATCTGATATATGTTGAATTAATTGGATATGTAAGACACAGATGTGGCCAAATTATAGACATCCCCTCGATGAATCTATAGTCTCATGGGCTATTTCAATTTTCTAGACATATTGGGGTTTTCACCGAGTCGGTTATAAACTATCTTTTTAACAGAAATGAAATTAACGGTACCTTGTACCTTAGAAAAAAGGCATCCAATAATAAATAATTTCATTCATTTTGATTCAATAATTTTTATCCAAAATATTTCCACTATGAAAAAAATCTATAGATTCATTTAATTCTCATATTATTGATTACATTTCATGTTTTTAGTGATTTTTCATTCCATTTAGATTATTCCATATCCCCTTATTTTCAATGGCATGTGGGTTCTGTTATTTAATGTTTTATCTTCACTTTTCTCATTGATTCGTTTTTTCAGATATACATAACCATTATTGATCATCTGATTACACAATTAATTTTCACTTTTTTTAGGAATCTCTGATGTGTTCTATGAAAAATATACAAGTATATTTTGGAGGAAATAAAATAATCCTATAATTAGAAATATTAATGATGGAATTAGTGTATTAATTTTTCTTAAAAGATTCTGGTATATACCTTTTTTAACAAGACTAATATGATATTTAGTAATTTGGGATTTGATTCCTTATAATCAGGAAAATTTTATGGTAGTAGACATCAGCTCTGTGCCTACATGGGTCGGGGTGATATAGTTGGTATCAGAGAAATTTTATTAAAAAACCTTAAAAATATATTTAGAAATCATATATAGTGAACATAATCTGGAGTTATATTTTTTTGAAAAGTATCGAATAACATCCTACTGTTTGGGTATTGAATATATTATATGTGTCTTCATAAAAATACTTCCATGTCTTGAAGATGAATGTTCACATGGTTTTCACATGGATGTACCCTGCGGTAATAATTCCTAAATGATTCATTGGTCATAGCTCGCGTGTAAGCCGTTACATGATAATGTTCCTTACTACATGCTTTGGATTACAGTCATGGGAGATATAACAAGGATAATTAATATTTTATTTACATAATATTATGAAATATTTGAATCTAAAATGAAAATAAGTAACCTAGTATATAAATATTTTTTATTCAAATTGAAAATACGGTTCCATTATTTAGGCATCCTATAAATGAATATATATTTTCTCGCTATGAATAATGTTACAAACACAATGCTTTCTATTTTTGTCAATGGAAGGACCCTGATGGATTAATGTTAACATTTAACATGAAGTACATGTGGTGAAAATTAGAAACCAAAATGGGATGTTGAAAGGAGTGTAATATATCATCTTCATTCCTAATCAATTTACAAAAAAAATATTAAAAAATATAAAAAACCAACTCTCGGAATCACTAATTAAGATATTTATGGATCTTGATAAGAGCTTGAGGTGTGGAGACCATAGAGGAAAAAAGGAATTGATTTACATAATGCATGAAATGTTGAAGGAGACACCCAAGAAACTGTCCCATGAGACTTGTGAGTTTTTTATTTGTGGGAAAGAATAAAATAATGAAAATAATTACAAATAAAAATAAAGATTATGATATAAGGAAAAAAATATCATCTTGAGGATCTATCAAATTTTAATTGCCTTAACTACAGTGAACCATGGAATAGGAAAACTCAATTACCTCTTCTAATTGATATATTCTAGAACAAAGAATGACCTATATGGAAATTAATGTATTAAGTATTTATGTATTAGGGTTGTAATGAATAACTGAGTTAAAAGGATATTTAATGATTTAATTTCAATTATGTCCATCATATATTTTAAATTATATTAATATGGTTTTAGAGAAAGGTTACATGTATTCTAGGTGACAATCCATCATATATTGAATGTAAATGTGGATTAAACCCCTAAATAATGGATGATAAGTGTTTCACACATACCACTATTATACGTGATTTACTTGTTAATATATAATTTTTTATAAATTAAAGTTTGCATGAATAATAATTATAGATGAAAAATTAGTGTCACTTTTGAGGTGTAATGAATAATTTACTAACCATTGATGTTTGATAATAATATTATAGGAAAATGTGATGACAAGTTTTTTTGATCATATAATCTATAAAAAAGAAATTTTTGGTGGTTTGGAAATAACAAAAAAAGGATCATTCATGGATATCAATTTCATTTAGTAAGGTATAAATTAAAAACTAATCGATGAAAAACCAAAAAAAATTGTTCTTATAAAATTTAAACATATCAATTATGTGATTTTCCATATATTCATGGAGAATAAATAAATTCACCAAAAATAAAATAAAATCTTGAAACAAAAATGTTATCCTTATAAATTCAATTTTTTTGAACTAATTGCCTCTAAATCTTCAATGATTTATGGAATTGAGGAAATAAAAATTCCATTAATCATTGAATTTTTTTTGAGATATATCATCAATAACATTCTATAATTTTTTCACTTTTCCTCTATGTCTATGTATTCAATTACGATTAATGATATACTATACAAAAACCAAGTGATATGTTATATTATGTGAATTTTTACTTTTCATTATCCTTTAATACAAGAACATTTTATAAAATATTTTAGAATGTGTTTTTTCATGTACATAATTTCAACATATCAATCCTTTGAATACAAATATTTTTTAAAATTAATATAATTCAATTTATTTGTGGTTGTAATAATCTAACACCCCAAATAGTTCAAAATAGTATTTTTATATTTGATAATGTGAGTAAAATGAAACATGAACCATAGGATGGAATATAACTTCTTGAAACATTATTTTTATTATTTAATTAGAAAAAATTAATTGCTTTTTAGATTTCAATTCACAACATACGGTTTTACCTTGCATTTCACACAATAATGACTTTCTCTAATGATTTCGGTTATAAAAAAGACAAACATTTACTCAGAAATAATATATTATTAAAATATTTTTAATACATTAAGATATAACATAGCTATAAAATTAATGGTAATGAATCAGAATAAGAAAAATATAAAAATATATGTTTTACAAAAATATAAATTTAATTCATTTCTTACGAATTAGTTAGAAATGAATATAAAAACAATTGAATACAAAGAAAGTATTTTTATGCTCACAGTGGTTCTTGATATTAAAAAATTAAAATTATTAGTATTATTCCATGATATTAATGTAATAAATATTTTATATTGAATTAAATATTTTTGCTAATAATAAAATAGATTTTATAGTCCTAAAATATGAATAAAACCAGTTTTATGCTAACAAATTGTATTTTAATAAAAAATCAATTTTCTAAATTATAATGGGAAACCAATTTTAGAAATATAAATTGGATGTTTTATATTTTTTCTTGAGGAATATTTTTTTTAAATTGGAAATTATTATTTCTCTGAGGGTGTTTTTTTGAACATTTTAATGATGATTTAATTTATTATCAATTTTGAAAAACAAAATGATTATTTAAAACCTCTTTTCTAAGCTAATTTTTTATATAGCTATATTATATTATAATTAGGTTTTAATGCATATTTATTTAGAAATTATATAAATTAATCCATTTTAGGTCATTTTAATAAATTTTAAATTTAAATTATATATAAAAACAATTCAAACCATTGATAATTTTCACATTAAATCCCTTCTTTGTTTTCCCCATCTATGGGAGTAAATTTAAATTAATTTTATCCACTTATTTGATTGTAATTTTGAAAAATGTATTCCATATTTGGAATCATCATAATTAATAATTTCTTTTGAGATAAATATATTTTTTGATACAAATGGTCAGAGATGTTAATTAAACATAATTATAGAGATTAAGACAGAAATTAGCTTCACATGGGACAAAACAAAAATCTTAAAGGAAAAATGAGCTAAAACAAGTACAAAAATCATTGTATGAAAAAATTTATATAGAATAATATATTAGATCAATTGTTTTTTATTATTTTCAGCACATATTTTAAGGGAGAGATCTCTATATTTTTTAACATTATTTATACAATAATTTCACTCTTCCTTCACTATAAAAAGGCAAACACCACTCCCACTTATTCACAAATATAAATCCATTTTATGTTCCAAACCATAAAAAAATAATATCAAAAAATCACACATCACATCTTATAAACCTCACTTTTTTCAAAAATAAATTTAATAATTTCATTCTATACAAGCAAACAGGTGTTAACCAAATAAGAGGTAACTCTCTTCAATAATGACTTTTGTATCATTTACGTCTCCACCCTTTTAATTTTTTATATCATTATTATTACATAATCTAGTTATTTTATATATAACTATATGATATTATAGTAAAATTTGGACCCACAATTTTACACACATTGATGAAAGGGAAAATTCTATCATCATTCGTCTATATGGTGGACTATAGCCTAGCGAAATGATTTCATTCATTCTTCAATTTACGAACATTAATTGTTTGAATAATGATTTTTTATAGTTTTTATAGTATATATTTGATATATTATATTTTACAAATTATTTATTCTTATTTAAAATTTAATATAATTATACCATCATGCATTCCCTTTTGTGGGAATATAATAACATTATTTGTGGATTTATGGACTACTGGATAATCATAGTGATGAAATTCATTCAAATTTTACATGGAATGTATTAGGAATATATTTAATAAAAATATGTTACATATAAGAAATAAATATGATAATATAATTATAATATATATATATCATTTACATTTCATTCTTTTAAATATAACAAGGTAATGGTAGCAGCATTCACGTATATGTATATCTCACTGTCTCCATGAATGGTGCATTTCATTTCGTATATCCAAATTTTATTGAGTATTATAAATATATATTAATATGATATATATATATATGATATTTTAATTATGGTTCATATCCTAGAGATGTTGACATCATGATCTGATTAATAGGATGAAAAATGACATGCCAATACATAATCAAATAACAACACAATTAACACGTGAAACAAATAAAATAATGACCAATTGATAACAAAATAGTAATAATATATAATAAGAAGATAATATAAGAAATTTTAAATATTATTATGGTTCTATTATATGTTAATAAAAATCATAAAAATATTATAAATAATGTTAATGGACTTTCACCAAAACTGAAACACAGGAGATGAGATTTCCTCTCAATTTCATTTCTTTTTTTTATATTAAAATGCTATAGACCATTTATCATATATATGGAATATATACATCCTATTTAATATATAATACCATTTTTCATCCTTAATAGTTTTATTTTGAATTATATTTCAAATTACTTAATGTAATGAGATTTGAAGATAATGTTATAATGTATTAATAAAATTTTTAACTCAATTCCTTACCATTGAGTTAAAATAACTCCTAGTTGTCATTGATATTCTAGGTTTATGTGTTAAAAATTTTGACACTGTATTCATGTATTTTTACTTTTTATTTGTGTATTTATATTTCATACAAATATTCAATTCATTTATTAATTCTCACTTCAATATTATGGTGACATCACGGGTTTATGTTAAAATCATATTATAATTGATATTTCTCATTACTGAGATTCCATTAATGGAATGTATATGATAATTTCTTAATAAAAACTATTACATTC
Source organism: Viscum album (assembly GCA_963277665.1). Lineage (NCBI taxonomy): Eukaryota > Viridiplantae > Streptophyta > Magnoliopsida > Santalales > Viscaceae > Viscum > Viscum album. Next base: position 1,762,249,415 of record OY728121.1, on the reverse strand, counting down.
TTCTCATATGGTTATTAATTACCTTATTCAAGTAATAATACCATTATTTATCCTTTCATAACACAAAATGATTTTGAAAATGTTTTTATGAAATCCAGAAATAATTTCTATCATTAGTTGGAGAGCCAATTTTATTCGAATACCCATTTTTCTAAAAAAATCCTAAATGATTATAATATTCTAAAATTATCTTATTAGAGATAATTTTATGATTTTATCATTTAAAAAGATTCCAAATAAACATTTTATTCAATTTTTTTACATGGAACTTTTTTATCATTTTTACCTTATAAATGAAATGTTCATTTTACCATGTACGAAATGTATTAAATTAACTACTATAATTCCTTTGAATCATCTCTTTCAAGTATTAATGGTTAATATTTAAGGAATTATTTTTTTAAATGTTATTTTTAATGTAAATGATTTTTTTTTATAAATTCCCCCCACGAATTTTTTTCAAAATACCTTTTTATAGTATTTATATTCATATATGAAAACAACACTCAATTTTACTCCAATTTTGTTATATTTTATTGAATTAGTCCTTATAATTATATATTGAATATTTATGATTGTATTTTGCACAGATAGTATTGAAATTTACTTCCATGATTCATTTTTATTGTCCCATTGAAATATTCAATTTCAAGTGATCATTTATCATTAAATTTTCCCTAAATATCTATATCATTTATCGTGGATTTGATTATAGCCTAAATTCTATACCATTTGAACATATGGGTTTTAATTTAAAAATGATTTCATATCTATGGAGGTATTGGTAAATCCATATATTTTAATCAATGAAAATATTTCATAAGGAACATACATCATGGATTAAATCTATTATTTGATATAACAAAAATTATTTAGATAGGTATGACATGGGAAGATATAATGGATTACCCTTAACAACATCTATGGTATCTTGGGATGAGTTATTTTTCTTATTTTAGTGGTGTTAACAATCAATATTTTACCGAATGTATTTTTAATATTCATGTTGTTAAAGGTATAATGTTCTTCAAAAACATGGAATCCAATAGTTAATCATTTTTTTGATTTTGATTTTGTTATTATTATGCATGATATTATCACTATTAAAAAATAATTGAATATATCTCATTAACACTGTATTGATTAAATTTCATGGTTTTTATTTACATACTTTTCAAGATTTATTATTCCATATAAATTTATTTTAATGGGAATGTATGTTTAGTTATTGATCACATATATAGATAATGATCATTGAACCATTATTGTTTCAACTATAATTAAACCTTAATGAGCATTTTATCTCACATTTATTTTGTCTCATTTTACCATGAATCCCTGATGTATACTCACAGTGATATAATTTGAAATCTATATTGAATAATTACATCAAAAAATAAACAATAATTATTTAAAAATTAGTATATTCAGTTGTAATAAAATAATCATTTATGTATCACATTTACCAAGACTAGAAAACTCATCAGTCGATATTTATTTTATTTCTTCTAATTATTTCAATTAAAAGGGATAAAAATATTGATCCTAGATTACCAGTGTTAGATATATAAAAAACTAGTACTTGAAATAAAATATAAAAAATTTTATCACCAGTTTATATTATAATTTTTATTGATGGTAGGGTCTTTGATGTTACTAATCATTAAAAATAAGAATCAAAATAAAATCTCTAAAATTCATCATCGATCTCATATCCATCAATCATTTGTTATTGGTATCAAAAAAAATTATTTTTATCCTCATTATTAGTTATTCTGGATTTTATTTGTATACATCACCTTCCTATAAAAATTTTAAAAATGAAATTCAAACAAGAACCACAACCTAGCCCTGCTTTAAAAATCCAAATGAATATTCCCTATAATATACATTACTTTCTATATTCCAAATTATTTTTTTTCATACTAATTATGTAAATAATTACTCAATATATCATTATTTAAAATTTTATTACCTGAATAATACATCATTTAAAATTCAAACAAATAAAAATATTCCATTAGTATTAGTTTCCCTATGTCCATATCTATTTATGAGAAAATGTTTTGTGAGCTATTTTGGTCAGTAAACATTTTAAATTTATCAGAAAAAGTAAAATGAATGCATATTATTAATCAAGGACTAAAAAAATAATTATAAATAATTACTTATGTATTTAATCATATACACTAGTAACTATAGAGATACAGATGTGAGACATTTTCCCCCTACATGACAACTTATCCCATGTAAGAAAAAAAAATCTTCATATTTAACCATGTAGTCATGTCCTAGTTATAGAAATGCAAGGATAGGTGATGATGAAAGGCGGTCATTCATCTCATGAAACTATTTTTTGAAATCACTACTCCATTACTATATAGCACCATTAATTTTAAAATATATAACCGATGTTGCAATTCATGATGAATTCTTATCAAAGAATCATCTTTAACATTATATTCCATGGATATTGGTTTATGGAATATATTGGTTGTTTTTTCCAAGACATAATAGACTCTGTCATATTGGATCTACATAAACTCTTTTTTTAGAAAATATTTTTCAAAGGAATCATAACTCTTGTATGTATAATTAAACCATAAAAATATTGGAAAATGATTGTTTTCATTAAATATACACGACACCATCGACATTTGTTTTGTAGAATGGGATATTATTCTAGAATAATATATAATATCATCATTGGAAACCACAATAATGGATTGAGGCCCCATTTAATTATTTGATTTATGAATACCATCAAAATTGTTGGTACATTCATAATAAAAAAAAGAATCACCACATTATGGTAATTAGTATTCCGAATATGGAATTATTTTTTAGAATTACATCCATCGACACATATTACTGATGATTCTGATAACATAAATTGATATTCATGACCCATTTAGGACTCTTAAATTTATTAATGTGGAAAATCTCTTGGAAATGGTGATTGAATCATTTATATAACTTATTTGAGTTCTCCATAGCTGACACTACGACGAAGTGTTCCATTCGATTTCTTTACAAAAAGTAAAGTAGAATCCCTTGGAGATGATCATGGTCGAATGGATCCTTCTCTTTCCATCTCATTCAAATAATCACCTAATTCCCTATATTTCATTGTTTCCAGCCAATATGATTGAAGAAAAATAAGATTATTCCCAATTATATTATTTATTTTTTATTCTATTTATCTTTATGGTGGCTATTTTTTGAAATTTTAAATAAATACTTTTGGAAATTATTCAATTATTATTGAAAATTTACTATGTTGGACATGATAAATAGATTCCATCATAACTTCCTTCAATTGATATGATATAGTCTCATCCATCATAATCCATGGTGTGTATCTTCCTATAACCCCTTCCGAATCTCATATAATGAGAATCATAACACCATATTGATATATAAAACGATCATATGTGGCCTAACAATAATTATGGTCCTTGAATAATGTTATAAATTCTATTCCAAAAATTAATGCGTACTCTTCCATCTCTTGAAATGAGAAATCACATAGCAACTATGTTGTATTGTTAGTTATAGAAGATGTTACACACATAAATGCACAATAATCTTGTATCCCAAGAGGTGGTTGATGTTTAAAAGAGAAAGGGATCAAGTCAACATGTAATCGCTTATGATTGAAAATAAGATAAGAAATAAAAGAGATCAATAGACCAAAAAACAATTAAAAATTATGGAATTTTTTAGTGTAGTACAGGACACTATAAATGGACCAGATTGATCCTCCATTTTCATTTTTTAGGAATCATGAAATTTAAAAAATGTTCCCCTTATTATCCTTTCTTCTTGAAGGATATTGTATTTTCTATCAAGTAACAGGGTACATATAATCTATATAAATTTGAAAATTTTGGGGATCATAGTTATTATAAAAATATCACACAAATAATTCATAGGATCTATGAATATAAGATTTGTATTACCACTATCTAAAATATGGACACTATGAATGTAACTTTGGATATGTCCCATTTGAAAAATGTTATAACATAATTTATGATGTTTTAATAAAATCTCACGGAATATTCTTCTGTGAACCCCATTGATAACATTATGTAAAACCCTTGATTTGTGAGTGAGTGTCAACTGATCCCTATTAGATATTATTACATAATATATCCCCATAAAAATAGGTGTCCCTATACCTATGTTTCCAAAAATGGAGTTCCAACTCTCTCAAGTACGTAAAATTATACAACCCCTAGTTGAATTTTTAAACTTACATCTTTCCACCATCACTACCAAACCATCCATCAATATATATTCTGTAATAAATAGAAAATCTCTCTTATAGTGAATCACCAGTCATACCCAATAATAAAACTTAAATCCATTCATGTATATACTACTAGAAACTTCCTTACCAAAGAGGGTTATGTTAAATAAATAACTGTATAATATATCGCTATTGAATTATCGTTCTTTGGGATAAATAAATCAATTTTCAAAAACTTAAATGTGTGTGAATTGAATTTTTTTATAAAAATTTATTAAATATCCTTTAAAATAAGGATTTGTTAAAATATATTATTGACTACTAAATACAACCACTATCAACAATGATCCTCGGTATAAACATCACTAGTTTGACTGTCAGCACAATTAGTGTTCCATGAAAATTTAGGATTTCTTTTTATTTTGATACTCCACCACTCTTTTAGAGAATAAATTACTAAAAAATATGAGTTTATTTTTTTTAATCTCTACATTTTGATTCTTTTATAAGGTATATTCTTTATGATATCCCATATGAATGGATTGGAAATATTGATTGGTGTTGTGGAAATATTGTTGGTTCTATTTTGGCTTAGGTGTAATCACATTTTCCACAACAACTTCTTAAAACTCATGAAGTGTCTATATTTTCCTATATCATAAACATTATAAAAACATAAAATATTCATCACATCAAAGTAACATAATTATTGACATCTATGTTAGAAAAAAGAATAGTAATCAACATTATTTTTACTAAAATTCACAATAACCAGTAATCAATATATTTAAAAATCATGAATTAAATATGAATAATATAATCCTAGTGGTATTTAATTTTAATAATTAATGATATACTAGAATCATTGGTTATACTAACATCGTTGTGGAGAAAATACACTATGATATTTCTTAGAACAACTATGTACCCAAAACAACTTTGTTACAAGAAGTTTATCCTAAATTGGTGATATATTTACCACTAATAAATACATTTCATGTTATGAAATTCCTAACTCTCAACTACAACCAAATGAAATAGAAGGATGGACTGAGACTAATATCCTTTGTAACATCCCACCATAATCATTGTCTTGAGATTATGATATGTTCCACTAACCATAAGTGACATCCCCAAAAAATTTATCAATTGTAGTATATGTCAATTAAAAATGATAAAATTAGGGTTGATTTTACCATATTAAGTAAATATCCTGAAAATACATATCATAGATAATCAAGAAATTCTATAAGATTCATGAATTTTCATTATAGAAATCCATGGTAAATTCAAATGCCTCCAAATATTAGAGTGACAAAGATATCTAAATACATCAACTAGTAGAACTAAAATAGGAAAATGAGAGATCATCACTAGAAACACCAAGTCGATCTCCATTATCCAACTCTACCAACCTCACTCAATGTATCAAATTTTATCCTATAAATGAATTATGCTTTTCCCTATACTATATCCATATAAATGTAATCCTAAAATTCACCATTGTTCCCATGATGGGGGTGAGTATAGCACTTAGTATGAATTCAAAATTAAATTCCCAGTACACACCAATGAAATATAAATAAATTATAACATTTTATATAATAAAATTTAACTATATTAAAAACATTATAAAATTAAACAGCTGAAATGCATCATACTAAACAATAAATGAGAATAAATCATACTCTAAAACATTTTACTAGATATTTCTTTCTAAAAACATACACATCAATAAACAAACTCAAAATTGGGGTCCTAGAGTAATGGTGATACTTAATAACTATACTCCACCCCAGTGTTTATTGTGGTATTTTATGAGATTAATAATTCCTAAAACAACACATGTGAAACCAATTGTATGAAATTATGTATCCGTATATTTCATTTAAAATAACACGTTCATTTAGAACATTTCATAACAAAACATTCCTGAATAAAAACCATTACAAAATATTTAAACCATTATTTTAAAATATTATAAATTGATGTTTATGAAAATTAATTTAATCTTACTATTTCAAAAATCATAATACATAATATTTTTCAGAAATAAATTATACAATGTTTTCACAAAATATAAAAAAAGAATTTTTTTGAAAAAAAATATTCATATTCTAGATCAAACACGGTTGAGGGAGGAACCACCTACTAATAAAAAGATGATGAATATGAATAATGAAACAAAAAAAATTATTTCTATCCATTGATATTAATAATGTAAAAACCCAACGAGGTCTCAACAAGATCCATATCAAGGAACAATTTTTATCAATGGTGTACTATATGTAGTGATATTAGTGTGGGAAGATGATTGTATCGAAATAAAGGTATATAAAATAATTTATCATCAATAAATATGGATCTTCTACACACATTGATAGTCTATATCATTTATTCAGATTAAAAGGTATAATAAAGGGATTCTATTTAGGAATAATAATTTGATTACTACTAAAAATAAGAAAAATTGAGGTTTTGAGGTCTTAATATGAGTTTAAATCTAATCTTTAGATCATTAAATATAAATTTCATGTTTTGGAAGAAATTATTTTTAGTAAATTCTCAATTTATGTGCATAATTTTTGAAAATATCAAGGTATCAAAATAGTTAGGAATCACAGTTTCCAAACATTGTTCCTACTATGGTCAATCTACTATCGCATGGATAATTCCATTCCTGGGTTTTCCATAATTTCTGAAATCACAATTTCAATACATTCTTCCAGAAATATCTAATATAACATATTTAACCCTATAGTTCCCATTGTTTGGTGAAATAGTGCTACAACTATTTTCTTGACTAGTTTATTTGATCCTCACACAATTTTAGGGAGATATTGAATAGTGTCTACTCAATGTTATAAAAAAATAAATAGAAACACCAAAAAACACAAAAATAATCTCAATATCCTCCATAATTATTAACTAAACATCTTATAAGGTAAATATACATAATAAATTATTAATTTATAGTAATTGCGGGGTTCCCACATAATGTATGACAATATAACAATGTATCATAGTCTCCTAGTATTTGAAGTAAAATATAAATGACATTTTATAATTCTTCTTGATTATAAAACTAATTATACATGATTTAAAAAAGAAGTTTTTTCATTATGAATTTAAGAATGTAAATAATGTTTTGATGTGTTAAATTAGATATTATCTAGTGTACCAAAATTGAATTTACCACTAGTAATGAATTTTTTTTTATTTATATTGATGTATCAAAGAAAATCCATGTATGTTTCCTTATAAAACTTATATTTTTTATTGCTACCTAATTGAAGTTAATTATTTGTGAATAGAATTATCCAAACCATGATAATGAGTTTGTAAAAATATTATTTATTGTTAAGACATGAAGGAATTTCTTATATGGTAAAAATGTGTAATATATATATATATATATATATATTACCAATAAATGTTATACATATCCAAATATAAAAATGTGATCATGAAGATAATGTTATGGATATAACTTCTAAATGACTATTATTAATTAATACACCACAACCGTGGTTTTGAAAGATTATGATTATTTGTCAAAAATGATGATAAAATAAATATATTATATTAATGAATTTAATAAATATGGCTATTCGAATAATTTTTTACGTGAAAACATCACATCAATTGTATATTATTAAAAATATATCATTGTAAGTTTATAAAAACATTCACATATGATTCTATGATATTTCAAGATAAAATATATTCCTTGAGTGGTGGAATGTTGAAATACGTCATCATTGGAGATTTTATATATAGATTTATTGTCATCATATATGTTCCACGTAATCTGGGATAAAAAATACAATTATTAAATTAAAATTATATCATTAATATCTATATACCCCATGGAACCACCAAAATGATTCAATATTTAAATTAATATTTTTTGTTGGATAATAGAAAATTATAATTTAAGACTATATATTATAATGTTTTTCTTATCAATATATAATTCCCAAGATAGTACATCCAAAAAAATTCATGAAACACATATCAATTCCATTGTGGAAATGGGGTGATGTCATTATGCTAATTTTAATGATCATTCCCATGAATATAAATAAGAATGAATCTATATAGGAATTTAGAAACATAATATCTATATTTTGGAAATATATACACTTCTGTAATTAAAATAAGAATTTTTTTGTTAATAGCTCTTACTCATTTACATATCAGGGTCTATTCATATTTTTTTAATGTATATAAACTATCATTTTATATAATTAATTTAAATTAATAACATTGTAATCAATAATATTTCTGATTTGGTTATAAAATTACTTTTATACCTATTTCTTTTTTTCAAAATAGATTTTTCATTTCATTTTAAGAACATTAATTTAATATAATTTATGACAATTATAGAAATATAATAATGGGAAATGGATTAAAAAATTTCAAAAATCATAATTAATATTAACGAATGTGGTCAAATAATATTATTTTAATAATTAATAGATCCATTGTAATATTTATTGCAATATTTATGGGTAAAATTATTTATAGAGATTAAAAATAACTATATAGGGTTTTATAATTACAAAAAACAAAATATTATACCTAATTTGATGGTTTTATTATAAAATTACCCTTATCATGTTTCAATTTTTTTTTCAAATTGGTTTTAATTTAATAATTAATTTAATATTATTTAGGCATTTTAGGTTAAATCATGCTTGTCCCTCCCCTCACTAATAAAAGAGAACCTCTTATGCTTCCTTATTAAAAAACATTATTCCATTTTTATAATCCATATCTCATATTAAGATAATTTAAATAACTATTTCCTTTATTATTGAGATCATATCCCTAACCTAATAACTTCCAATGAAGGCTAAATGTGTAATATAATTGATATTACATAAATAATAGGTAATAATATTTCTCAATTCATTCATTGGATATTTCTTCTTTATCTTTCACTAAATATATATTATCCAATATAACATTATCACATTTTTATATACAAAATATGTAGATTATATTAAAAATATTAGAATCCCATTTTCCACTTTTTTCTATACTTTGAATAATTAAATGATACCACATTTGAACTTATGACTGACTATCACCATATATCATTCTAAATTATTTCACAACACCATTGTACATGAATGATTATAATATTGTTATAAATAAATATATTTTATATTAAATATATTATTATTGTTATGAAAATATATTATATCACCATCCTGGATACATTTTTATTAATTTGTTATTGATAGTGAAACGTGTGTGTAATTATAGACTACCACCTCTATTATGTGATCTTATTAATTTTTCAGTCACCAAAATGAACAAATGAATATAATATTGTATATAATTTTTAGAAATAATATCCAAGAAATAATAATTATTATGTATATGATTTAAAATTTTCAAAAAACGTTTAACTATTTAAAATATAATGAATTAATGACGTCTAAATTAACAAAACATCCATATGTGGTTGAAGAAAGAAGAAACAATTAAATGAATGAACATAAAGTTTTTTTAAAGGGGATAATAAATATTTTACATAAAATATTATTCATTTTAAATTATTTATCAAATTTATATTCATTATACAAGAGTATCATACATGTACGACTCCACAAAGTCCCAATATAACTGGTTTAAATTACAATCTCATTTTATTTACGGATTATTTCTATACAAATATCCATTGGGAAATTTTTATTATCTTTTATTCTTGAATATCATATAATTTATTATCATTTGGATAATATTAGGTTTATATATTTAAGCTCAATTTCATCATTGGTTGGATTATGAATCAAAAAGTATAATATATTTTGTGGGATTTCTTTTTTCATGTAGTATTTTAATTGCACACTTCCATATATTATTCATGTTTTTATGTCTATTTTAAATGTTTCATTAATACAATTTTGTTTCATAAAATTTACAAAAATGTTTATTTTAATTTATTTTTTCAATATTTTAAAAATATTATAATAATAATAATTCTAAATTTTATAATAAGATTTATTGTTATCATATTAAAATAGTAAATAAATGATGTTTTTAGAATATATATATTGTTCACCCCTTACGACATGTATAGAAATTATATTTTATAAAAATTTATGTAAATTTTTTCAAGTATATTGTAAATTAGATATGTTATATCTAAATTATGGTTATAAATATTTAAATTTAGGTAAAAATAATAGGATAATATTCTCGATATTTCTAGATATTAATTTTGAAAAAATATTTATAAATCTTTTTATATATGTTGTAATAGGGAAGTTAATTTTATTTTATTGGTTAAATTTTATTTTATGAGGTCCTATTTTAACATTTAATCCATTTTTTGTAATGTATATATTTTAATAATTTGAAAATAATAGATAATGCATTAGAAATTATTTTTAAGAACAATCAACTTCTTGTGATAATTTTACTATCATAATCCATTATTCATGGGTAACTATTTCTCCTTTATTTACATATTTTTAGTACTAAGGATGAATTCACTATAATTTTAGTTACATTAATTATGTCTCAGAAATATAAAATTATTATATATGATATCCATTAACAAATTATTATTATGAATTTTATTTAATTTATAACAAAAATATATCATAGAATTTATTCTATAAAAATTAATTATTATTTATATATATGGAAATTTTAAAATTAAATATATTTATTATTCAATATATATGTGGAATTCAATAAACATCAATGAGATATGGTGGTGAGAATTATAGATAGACCTTCGATACATTTAATTTTCACATGAGAGAAAATAAAAGGAATTTAATATTGGATTTGTATATGGTTTACTCCACCATTGTACATTTGAAATGACGTCTTGGTTATGTCCCTAATAGTCTGATTTTTTTAAACATTACCATGGTCTTCATGGAATTTTCATGAACAATTGGATTAAAAAATCCACATTACGAATTCTATACATTCATCCATGTTATTTCAATAATGATATTAACCAATATTGTTCTTTGAATTGATGTTGTTCATTGGATAATATGTGTATTTAATATTTACCATACCAAATTGATTATGGCTTATTTATTCAATATTTCATCATCTATATATAACCCTTATTAAGATTCTAGGATCACATTATTTATTTATTTTCCAAGGATATATAGAAGGATATATGGAGTGATTTGAAATATAAAAAATGAATTTCTATGTAATAATTTTAATCATCCAATATAATATAGGAATAAAAAATTTATATATTTTAAAATACTACTAAATAGATCAATCATGAATGTTGAAATCTCATTAATCTCGTAAAAATGTAATAATGTATGTACCGTAATTTTGTTAATATAGTTGTAGGGTAATACTATATGGATGAAGAATATATATTAATGAATATTTAACAAAATATGATCCAATAATATGGTAATAATAATCAAGTGAAATGTTTTATTTGAACGTGAAGATATTTAAACTATAGGAAATGATATTAGTGAGAAAAACACTAGCAGTAAAAATAATGATATTAGTTAAGATGATGGGGGTAATAAAGTGAAGACCAAATTTTTATTAATCAATTCCATTTCTAAGGAATAAAAATTTGATGGAAATATAAAATCTCTGAAACTAATTGAACAATATAGAATAGATAAAATAATGAATATTTAATTATAGCATGACAATGAAGATGTGAATGAAACTTTCACACATGGGATAGATTGGAAAAAATCACCCATGATACCACTTTCCCATCTAGAGTACATGATTTTGATAAAAACTAATAAATATATCACATGTGACATAGAATTAATTTACTAAATTCTACTCAGATGAAGAAAGATTTTATCATATCAAAATCATTGACAATGATTCCATGTCCAAAAGGATCATGGTAAATATTCAATTATTTATTGATTTCCAATATACCCTATATTATGTATTTTTTGGAATATATTATAGAACATTATCACACATTGAAAATGATATGGTTAGAAAAAAATTCATCTAGTTCTCAATTTACCCACAATATATTGTGGCCCTCGATCAACATATGTCCTCCTCTATTTTGATGAATCATTACGATACATGATATGAAAACCCATACACCAAAAAAATTATTCCAACACTTTCAAAATAATTTATTTAAAAAATTTAGACAATAATATATCAAAACATTGTTTTCTAATTCGACAATAATATTGATCTATTTTAATACACTCAATAATTTAAATGCATTTAATTGAAATAAATTTCACAGATATGAAAGATTTGAAAACAATAAACCAATTGTATAAAAGTACCGTGTTATTTAATGAAATTCAAATAATGGTCATTGGATTGGAGGGTAATAGTAATATTAAATACACAATTAAATATTATGTTAAATAATTCCACACATCAAATGTATTGATTATTGCCTAAGGAATAATAATTTATTTTTTCACTAATATTTTTTCATGATTAAAATATGTATTTATACAAAACCCTTAATTTTTATAAATTGAATTTATATTTTTGTTTTTATTTCAATTTATAATTAATATTAATGAACTTTTTTGATAACGTATGAGTAACCATTAGTAAATAAGTTTCTAAAAATTAATAAATTGTGTTAACATCATATGAAGGTAAAAATGGTAATTTCAAAAAAATTCATTAACGTGTTAATTTTTTTTGTAATTTTAAAAATAAATAAATTACTAAAGACAAATGATGTTAATGAAATGTAATTAATATAAAATCATAAAAAAAATTAACATTAAGATAACAGTTATTTCTACTGTTTCAGTGGAAATAACCATAGTTTTATACTAAAAATTTCGATTTTCTATATACACCTTGTAATTATTTATATTGAATTGATAATAATATTATTTTATTTAATATATTAAAAATTAAATAGATAAATAATAATCCATATTTTTAAAAAACATGTAAAAATAATCTAATGATACCACATTAATGTTTTGTCATAATGAACAATAAAAATAATAGAAATAGGTTTCAATGGTTATGGTTAAAACTAGTTAGGGGGTTAAAAAATTTGAAATCGGTGAAAATACAATTAAAACTCATCTAAATATTTTTTTTGAAGATATATCATCTTTTTGATATTTTCTCTTTCTTTTAAAGTCTAATTCTTGAGACATTCACATGATTGTAACACAATATTATTTAAATCATTTGTGAAATTCCATATGTGTCCCTCCCCTAATTTATAAATATTCACCTTATCTCTTCCCTAATTAAAATGAATTCAATACACTATATCATAAAATCAATGCCTAAATACTTTGTTATATTATTACAGTTTTTATTTAGATTTTTTACTTTTTGTATGTGAATCCAAATATGGGATATAGTGTAATCCATGGTAGGCCTTTCAAAGGAGTGGTAATCATCATACCTTACTATTTAAATGTTTATATGTTCCTAAATAATCGGAAAATATAATATTTTCATACTATAATAATGTATCTTGTATAATTAATATATTTATAAGATTTTATTATTTTGTACAATCCATGATCCACTAACATTCATTGAAATAAGAAACAAATGTATCCCTCATGTGTATCTGTAGACTACCAACTCCATGAACATTATGATTTAGTTTCCATCACTGCATCTCTTGGATATTTAAAATTACTTATTGAATAAATATATATGAAATTTATGCTATAAAAAATATTATAATGAATATTTATTGACAAAATATCGTTAAAAATCATTTCATTATTTTAATTAGAAAATGAAACAAACAATCATGCATATATATGGACTTCCATATCCATAAATAGTGTAGTTAATTGTTTAAATTTCCTTATAGATATTTTTATATATAATAATTTAGTGAAAATATATTATATTTATATCATTATTCACATTATGGGGATGAATGAAAAAATATCTATATAAGAGGATCATACATCCAAACAGAATCATATATAAAAAATGATGTTTTTAACACATGAAATGATGGAGATGATAATGAATAATAATTTTTGATAGGGTAATATTACTATATTTTTTTAAATATTGTATGTTATTTTTATTGAAAATATAAGGACATGGATTTAAACATTACATAGTTTAGTAAATTCATGTGATGGCCTAGACCCTCATGGTCCACCCCTTTGCCAAAATCTGGATCCTAAGGGTGGCATCTCGGTGGGTGCGGCCGATCGGTGTGTGACCGATCGGCGTGCGAGAGATTGGTGTGACTGATCGGTATGACCGATCGGTGTGTCGCACGATCGGTGCCACCCGGCCTTGTCGGGTTTTTGATGGGCAGTTTCTCACGTAACACCACTTTTAATCCTTTTTAACCTTTTGGAAGTGGTTCAAGGCCATTTTTAAGTGCTTAATCAATTTTTAAATTCCATAAGGTGGGGTGACCCTCAAAGGACCCAGTTGTGTGTCTGCATATTGTGCCCCTCTGTTTATATAAAATACTTTAAAATCACGGCTTTTAAAACCTTTTTCTAATAGTAATCATTAAATACCAATTAATCCTGTCATGTGTAACCACCCAACCACAGGGGGAACAATGATCTAACATTAAATCCATTCAAAACCCCAATATCTCATAACAATGAGATCTTATCTATATATCGCACAAGAATTTATTCTTCTTCTTCCTTTTGGCCAGCTTCCTTTTCAACCCAGTGCATTTGGAGTCTCCCTTCCCAAGACAAGAGGTGCGCCTATACTGCAACCATTCTTCTCACCCTTGGAGTCCCTGGCGTTCTAGGCGCATGGAAAACACCGATCCTTGATCAACCACGTAGGGGTTTTCTTCATCTCTCTTTATTGTGTGTCGGGCGGGTTGGGTATGCTGTTGTTTCTATAGGGATTGATGAAACCAAACTTAATGAAGATAATGACCGGACCTTTAAATAATAAAGACGGTGTGATCGATGTTCTGCTGTACTCTTTTATGTTGATATATGTTGTGAACTGTATGGTCGTGTGCCCATAAAAAATCATGGCTATTGGTGGTCTTTCCTTGGGTCCTAATGAACCCTTTTCTTTGGTGACGACTAAATATCAATAACATGGAAATTTGTTAGTCACCTAAACTCAGTAGGTTTAAATAGATGTTCAGTAAAACAATAATCCATGTGTGACCACCCCAGTTAACAAATAGAAATAATAAGATAATGAATGATGTGCTTGAACCTGGATGTTTCCCACTGTGTTTTTGTTGTTGGTGTGTCATACTATTTGATACTTATGAGATTATGTGGGTGAGGATGGGATCCACTACTATGGCACGATAGTTGGTTGTGAATTTAAAATAGTGTGGGGCTATGTCTCGAGGCTTGGTTTTGTTCCAATACTTTGAGGGATCTCACTTATCCCTTTGTTGTTGTGACTTCACAAGAGAACTGGGTGTGAATATAAAGACCCATACTTTACATACATTGTTATTACATAAAAATTGAAGCATACTTATTAGAACATATAACAAAACCAAGAAAGGACCGTATAGGTATAGTGTCTTTAGAAACTGGGAAACATTAACAACTGGTTCATAAAGTGTCTACATTTTCTCCCATTTATTTCATCATATCTATAGTCCCTTGTGGCATATCTTACTTAATGACCTTCTTCCTGACATGGGGAAAGAAAACATACAAAAGGGTGAGCTCAAATGCTCAGTAAGGGTAAACAAAAGAAATATCAATCACGTAAAAATAAAAACATAAGATTTTGTAAATATTACCCTGCAAAAGAGATCAGAATTTCATAACATGGGATAAATCATGGAAGTGAAATGTAATTCCAATAATAATAACTTAAAACATGAAACTTTGTGGAATAAACACATAATCATTGAGAATCATTTCTTATTAGTCAAGACTCATTGCAATGACTATCTTAGTGGACAAAGTCCATTTATGAACTGAGTTCACTCCTCGTTTCAGTCCTATTTCACTGAACCGGTATAACCTGTCGTTCCAGCCATGTCTATCTCATGAGATATAAAATATTTACCCAATGCATTGGAGGGAGATATAGGTCCCACCCATCTCATAATGATACCATTCTTATGTGTGCCACAAAATCATAAACCATACATCATAGCATAACCCATGTAATAAAAATGGGAATATTAAACATCGTGACATCATAAAACAATTCATATAAGATAAAGGAATTCATAAAAATAATTCCATCATAACATAATAAAATCAATTTAATAATAGGGATAGAAACAGAACCCTTTATTATCTATGATAGAAAATAATTTTGATAAAACACTTGAACTCCATTCTTGAGGAAAATAGCATTTCTACTTCAAAAACACTTTTCCTTTCTTAACATGTCATACAATTATAAACTAAAAGAAGTTGATTAAAATTAAACTTGAAGACTTTTAAGGGATGCATCTTGGAAATAATGTTTTAAAAATCCATTCATGTCGTATAAGTTAAAAGAAAACATTCTTCTCGTACTTTTGTCGGAAATGTCAAAAAGTACCTCGTACGAAAAACGACAAAAGATTCCTTTCATATCTTTTACTAAAAACTCACTGAAGGGTAAAATTGGATATAAACTATTGTATAAGGATATAAATATTACATATTGAGGAAACGTGGATGTGGATGATAAAATACACCCCAATAAATTCCATTGTATAATCAATCTCGGATAAAAATGGGATTTTGATATTTCCCTTACCTTAGGTCCGATTTGCTTCGTAAGTGTCTGAACCTCCTGTATAATGATTTAAATAATGTTATAGACTTATTCAAGAATCATAATTATTTTTATGATATCATATATGGTCATATTCATAGCTTATTATTAGTAATATTTCATTACTACTTGTTATTCGGGTGTTTATAACTATTTGTTCTTATGCGTGTTTTGTCGAATGAATTCTTATTCTTATCTTTAGGTTATAGATACCTAATTTACATAATGTTTTTAGTGTAATATATATCATATTCATCCATTCAATTCATTTATATAATCATTATGCAATTAAGATCATGTTGAACGGGTCGCATCACATCGTGGAGACGATATTCCGTACGTACGAACGAGCGATGATATCGTTCCCATGATCATGGAATTGTATTGTAGTGTATGTATAATATTTCAGAATAAATATCACTTTACAATAATAATATATAGTTATTATTTACACCATTATACCCATCCAAGTAAGGTGGTGGGGAAAAATAGATTACACCACGGCGTGGAGACGGTATTCCGTACGTACGCACGCGCGGTGATTTCATTTTCCGTAGGAAGGATAGATGGTGAAATAAGGTTGTTTCATACATATAATAACGTATAAGTATATCAGTGATACTGATGTTATTACTTTATAATGAAACAACTAAAGAAGAATAAGTGGAAGAAGATATAAAGATGAATGAATCGGTAACGGACATTACCTCTTCTTTGAAGCGCCTCTTTGAGACCTCCTCTTAGGGCACTACAATTGGTCTTTGAAGAATACCAGGACCTCTAGGATGTTTCAAGGTAAGTGGGGAAGTGAAATGGGAAGTGATTGGCCGATCTTGAAGTCTAAAATTGGTGTGAGGAGGAGAGGTAGGAGGAGCCCGTTTATAAGGGAGGAGAGGGGCACCTTTGGAAATATAAGAAATATTAGTTTATATTAAATCCAGACCCCACATAAAAACTTCCAAAATGACTCATATCCAAATATTAGAGATTATAGGGTTGTAATCTCATCATCCAATAAAATTTAGACATGTTAGGAATTTATTTTAAACATTATCAACTTGATTTATCCTTATTTATCAATTTAATTTTATTTGTGGTAATAATATTCTAAATTTTAAATTATTATAAATAATTAAAAATGTGTTGTGAATTTTCCATAATTAGACACTTTATGACATTTTAGACCTTATAAATTTAAATTTATAATTTTTAAATATTTTTTTTATTTTTAAACAATTTTATTATATGTTATTTTTATAAAATAACAAAAGTGTCATTTTTGACACTATTCATTTATTTGAATTTAAATAAAATATATACAGATGATATGTTCAAACTAAAAGATTTAATATATCCATAAAACGTAATCTATATCTAGAAAATTAGTGGATCACATTAAATAGTTCATATAATATTTATTTTAATATTTTAAAAACCATTTATTTGATATTTTAATTAATAAAATAATTTCAACATCACTATTGTGTCATAATTAATGATAATTATTTAATCCCTAAAAAATATAAACAAATTCCTATGATGTAGATAATTTTATTATCTTTATGGAGACTATTCATGTTCTACGTTTCATGAAGTTTATCACTAAATTAAAATTATTATACTTATAAGATTTAAGAAATTGAAATGTTGTCACATTCTTTGGTTTTAAAAATAATTAAATTATTTTCATTGAAAAAAGTCCATTAAATGAATCTAATCTGACCCTTAGGTGATATGGGTCGACTTTTAGTCATTACATAGGATTTTGGCAGGTTTTAGGGTAATTTTATAATCTTTTATTTACCCTTAATTACTCGATTTACCTTTAACTATGGTAAATAAAATTTACCGTAGATACTATTCATGATGCACAAAAATAAAAAGTTTCCTATTAACATAATTTGGACCCACTAATTCTGAATATGGAATCCATTTTTCAAAATTCAAAACATATAAGTTGCAGTAATTAATTTAAGATAAATCTCGTTTTTAAGAAAACAGGTTTTAGAAGTTAAATCATTGCCAAAGATTTAAATGTTTTTACATATGAATTCAATGTGAAATTAATGCTAATGGCATATATTATATTATATTGTAAAAATATATTAAATTTATACTTTAAAACCATTCAATATTATAATTTATCCATATAAATTATCTCAATGAAAAAAAGTTGTTTTTATTTAAAAATTAGCGTATTTTTACTATTCCTCAATATATGAAAGTTATCAGAAAAATATGAAAAATTTATCCAAAGTAAATTTTTATACCCTAATTCAAAAGAAGAATTTTATATTGAAAAATTGAACATATAAACACGTCACAACCTATATTTAATGTGGGTGCTCCATCAAAAGGCGGAAAAACTTCATTTTTTGAAAAATAATTCTTTTATCCAAAAAAATTGATTTTTCATTTATAACTCATTCTAGAAAATGTATAAGTTCAATTAAAATGTTATAAAATTCAAAATTTAGTTCATACTATTCATAACGTCTAGTATTAATAGCATATTGTTTTTTAGTGAAACTCGGTATTGCGTACGACGCAAGCTATCGAGGAAGGCCGTGATTGCGTGTAAAGCAAGCCACAAAGTGTTTTGTGTAGTGAAAGATTCCTTTATTGATTTATATAAAAAAATATTCTCATAAAATTCTCATGTGTTACATTCTACCCCCCTTAAAATGAATTTCACCCTCGAGATTCGTCACTTTGTAACAAACATATGAGGATACCTCTCCCTCATCATATCCTCAAGTTCCCATTTAGCTTCTTCTAATTGGTGGTTCCTCCATAAAACATTCACCAAGCGAGTGGTCTTGTTTTGTAGGACTTTTTCACTACGATACAGAATCTCTATCGGCTGTTCTTCATAAGAAAGATCTTGCTCTAGCGGTATAACTTCTGAGCTGAGTACATGTGAAGGATCAGGTATGAACTTTCTCAGGAGAGATACATGGAACACATCGTGAACTTGATAGAGATTCGGTGGAAGCACCATTCTGTAAGCTACCTTCCCAACACGATCCATAATTTCAAAAGGACTGATATATCTAGGGCTCAACTTTCCCTTCTTTCCAAATCTCATGACCCTCTTCCAGGGAGATATTCATAAGAACACTTTATCACCCACTTCAAACTCTAGGTATTTTCTTCGGTTGTTGGCATAACGTTTCTGTCGACACTGAGCTGCTCTTATGTGTTTTTGAATAGATCAGATCTTTTCTGCCATATCATCAAGAAGATCAGGTTCTAATAGCTTTCATTCCCCAACTTCATCCCACCATGCTGGAGTCCTGCATTTGTTTCCATAGAGAGCTTCATAAGGAGCCATCTAAATACTGGAGTGAAAGCTATTATTATAAGAAAATTTCACCAAAGGTATGTGTTGATCCCAACAACCATTGAAATCCATAGAGCAAGCTCTCAACATATCTTATAGAGTTTGAATTGTTCTCTCGGATTGACCATCTGTCTAAGGATGATAAGAAGTGCTGAAACTCAACTC
Source organism: Viscum album (assembly GCA_963277665.1). NCBI lineage: Eukaryota > Viridiplantae > Streptophyta > Magnoliopsida > Santalales > Viscaceae > Viscum > Viscum album. The sequence goes on along the minus strand of OY728121.1, from coordinate 1,762,228,953 downwards.
TGTATTCAGAGTATGCTGAAGACATCGCTATAATATCGAGGTAAATCTCTGATCCCGATCAGATATAATATAAATTGGTACTCCATGAAATCTTACCACATCCTTTACATATATCCTGGAAAGCTGATCCAGAGAGAAATCCTCTCTAATAGAAATGAAGTGTGCAGACTTTGTAAGGTGATCAACTATGACCCAGATAACATTATTTCCTTTGGATGTTTTAGGATGTCCTGTGACAAAGTCCATAGTGATGTTTTCCCATTTCCATTCGGGTATGGGTAATGGTTGTAACATCCACTTAGACATTTGTCTCTCAGCTTTAACTTTCTGAAAAACCAAGCATAGAGAGACATATTCAGCAACATCTCTTTTCATGCCATCCCACCAGAAGTACTCTTTTAGGTCCCTATACATCTTCGTGCTTCCAGGATGAATAGAGAGTGAAGAATTATGTGCCTAATCCGGCAGCTCCTTCTTTAATTCTGGGATGGGAGGAACACAAACCCGATTCCTAAACATTATTATCCCATCACAATCAAGGTTGAATTCCGGAACATTTCTCACCTTCTTTTGTAACTCTACATCTTCTTTCTGTGCCTCTTGAATCTTCACATGTATAGATGGTTGAACATTAATTTGAGAAAGATACAATTTTTCCGCTTCCATTATGATTCCAGGATCCATCCTTTGTAAATCCGTAAATATTGGATCTTTTGTGATCCTTATCATGGATAAGCTAGAATGGTCATTTCGACTTAATGCATCTGCCACCTTGTTTTCTTTCCCAGGGTGGTAATGAATTGAGCAGTCATAATCCTTAATCAGTTCCAACCATCTTTTTTGGCGCATATTCAACTCCTTTTGTGTGAAAATATAATTTAAACTTTTATGATCAGTAAAAATGTCACACCTTTCTCCATAAAGATAATGCCTCCAAATATTTAATGCAAAGATTACCACAGCTAACTCCAAATCATGTGTTGGGTAATTTTTCTCCTGGATTTTCAACTATCGTGAGGAATAAGATATCACCATATCATTTTGCATAAGAACACACCCCAACCCCTTCTTGGATGCATTACTGTAGATCACAAACCTTTCTCCACTACAAGGCAGTGGGAGCACAAGTGCACTAGATAACCTTCTTTTCAACTCCTTGAAATTCTCTTCACATTCCTCAGTCCAAACAAACATAACTCTTTTCCGAGTCAACCTGGTGACTGGATTAGATAATCGTGAAAAATATTTCATGAAACGTCAATAATATCCAGCCAAACCAAGAAAACTACGGATCTCAGTTACTTTTATTGGTCTCAAACATCTTTCGATAACCTCTGTTTTTGCTGGATCCATAGATATCCCCTCTTTTGAGATTATGTGACCCAAAAATGAAACTTTTTGAATCCAAAATTCACACTTGGTAAATTTGGAATAAAGTTTCTCCTTTCCCAGGGTCTTCAATATAATTCTCAAGTGATATTCATGTTCTTCCTTGCTCTTTGAATAGACAAGAATATCATCTATAAATACTTCCAAAAATTGATCAAGATAGTCTCTAAAGACTCTATTCATCAGATCCATAAAGATATCAGTGGCATTTGTAAGACCAAATGGCATCACTATAAATTCATAGTGTCCATACCTTGTACGAAAAGCCTTCTTTGGTATATCTCCCTTTTGACACTTAATTGATGATACCCTGAATGAAGATGAATCTTGGAAAAGATTTGAGCTCCGTGTAGTTGGTCAAATAGGTCATCAATGTGTGGGAGATGATATTTGTTCTTGACAATGATCTTATTAAGTTATCGATAATCAATGTAGAGTCTCATTGATCCATCTTTCTTCTTAAAAAATAGAACAGGTGCTCCCCAAGGTGACGCACTAGGGCGTATGAATCCCTTATCAAGATTCTCTTGGAGTTGCTTCTTCAATTCTTGCAACTCAATTGGGGACATTCTATAAGGTGTCTTTGAAATAGGCAAAGCACCCGGTACGAGTTCTATTGAAAACTCAACTTCGCGATTTGGTGGAAGACCTGGAAATTCCTCTGGAAAGACATCATCAAACTCCCGTACAATGGGCATATTATTAATCGCGAGTTTCTCACCAACCATTTGAGATAAATAACCTTCATTCAGTGGAATCAAGACCCATAAGATGGAATAAATTTCCACTGGAAGGTTATGTTCATCCTTGCATCGGTAGACGATCATAGATTGATCTGGAATATGAAATGTGACTTCCCTTCTTTGGAAATTGATATGAGCTCCATATAAAGAAATCCAATCCATTCCAAGAATCACATAAAATTCTACTATAGGAGGGATCACAAGATTTGCATGAAGCACTTTCCCACAAACTTCAATCGGGGAAGAATTATAAACTTTTGGTGCGACTGTTGTGCCATTAGAGGTTGTCATAGCTTACACAACATCTAATTGTTGAGGTAATACAGTGATACTCTTAGAAAAATCTTCAGAAATAAAAGAGTGGGTGGATCCACAATCAAATAAAACATTTTCTACATTAGATTGGATGGTAAATGTACCATTCACCACATTGTTATCATACTCCACATCGCTGATAGAAATTTCATGTGACTTTCCTTTGTCTTTAGCCTTAATATTTTGTTGATGTAGATCATCATCAACAACCCTTAGATTAGGGCATTTATTGGCATAATTCCCCATCTCCTTGCACTTGAAACATTAAAGTGTAGTAGGTTCATTCTGTGTGTCCCTTCCTTTGTTTTCATCATTAGACATATTATTCCCATCATTGCGGCATTCAAATTCCCAATGACTTTCCTTTCCACATTTGAAACATTCACTTGTCCCTTTAAGACATCCTCCTCCATGTTTCTTTCCACACTTTGAGCATATGGGAAAGCTCAAATTCTTTTCAGTGTGCTCTTTAGATTTTCCTTTGAATTCCATTTTCCTCTTCTTATCAAACCCATATGACTGATGGGTTACTCCAATCTCCATCTCGACTTTGAGAGCACATCAAACGCTTTCCTCATATCTATTGAAGTCCCTTATGGCTAACGCCCTTCAAAGACTTGGTTTTAAGCCACTAAAGAATCGATCGATCTTAGTCTCAGGTTGGATAATAATACGAGAAGCGTACTTCGCAAGTCTTGTAAAATTTGCTTCATAGGTACCAATAGATTCATCATCCTTTTGCTTCAGTTCAAGAAAATCTTTCTTCATCTTTGTTCGGAGAATACGTGGGAAGTACTTATTGAAAAATAAGTTCTTGAACTCGTCCCATTCCATGGACTCAATTTCATCTCATTGCCTCGTATTCTTGATAGGATTCCACCATTGATCATAATCACCTTCCAAACGATACACTGTTAAGATGACTTTATCATGTTCAGAACATTGATGAACTGAAAATATCTTTTCAGTAGTACTAATCCATTGTTCAGCAACTAATGGATCAGTAGACCCATGGAATGAAGGTGGACGCTACCTCATGAAGGATTCAATAGAATGTTGCTCTTTTATTTGCTCATTTGGAAGTCCTGCATGGTTCCTAGCTTGAGAAAGTTTTGTGAGCATGGCTACAAGGTTTTGCATTCCAGCTCCCATAACGCTTGGTTGCTCAGGGGGAAAATCATTGCATTGCCCATCACATTCTGCATTAACACGGTTCCTTCGGGTTCCAGCCATTGACTAAAACCAAGAAGAATATTTTGAGCAACACTAATTATAAAACGAAAACCACATAATCAAGAATAAAATTTCACACTTAAGGTCTTATCCTAGGTTATTCGTGGCCATTTCTAAAACACTAAGATTGTTTTCTATGCTTAGACTTATCCTTAGGGTTCTTACTAAGGCTTTCACTTCCTAGTTTCCAAAGGTTGACTATACATTTCCTCTGATACAAACTATAAAGACCCATACTTTACATACATTTTTATTACTTCAAAATTGAATCATACTTATTAAAATATATAACAAAACCATGAAAGGACCGTATAGGTATAGTGTCTTTAGAAACTGGGAAACATAAACAACTGGTTCATAAAGCATCTACACTGTCTCCCATTTATTTCATCATATCTATAGTCCCTTTTGGAATATCTTACTTAATAACCTTCTTCCTGACCTGGGGAAAGAAGAAATACAAAAGGGTGATCTCAAATGCTCATTAAGGGTAAACAAAAGAAATATCAATCACATAAAAATAAAAACATAACATTTTGGAAATCTTACCCTGTAAAAGAGATCATAATTTCATAACATGGGATAAATCATGGAAGTGAAATGTAATCCCAATATTCATAACTTAAAACATTAAAATTTGTGTCATTCACACATAATCAATGATAATTATTTCTTATTAGTTAAGACTCATTGCCCAGACTATCATAGTGGACAATGTCCATTTTTTAACCGAGTTCACTCCTTGTTTTAGTCATGTTTCACTGAACCATTATAACCTGACGTTCTAGCCATTTCTATCTCATGAGATATAAAATCTTTACCCAATGCATTGGAGGGAGATATAGGTTCCACCCATCTCATAATGATACCATTCTTATCTGTGCCACAAAATCATAAACCATACATCATAGCATAACCCATGTAATAAAAATGGGAATCTTAAACATCGTGACATCATAAAAAAATTCATATAAGATAAACGAATTCATATAAATAATTCCATCAAAACATAATCAAATCAGTGTAATAATAGGGATAGAAACAGAACCCTTTATTATCTTATATGGAAAGTAATTTTGATAAAACACTTGATGTCCATTCTTGAGGAAAATAGCATTTCTACTTCAAAAACACTTTTCCTTTCTTAACATGTCATACAATTCTAAACTAAAAGAAGTTGATTAAAAATAAACTTGAAGACTTTTAAGGGAAGATTCTTGGAAATAATGTTTTAAAAATCCATTCATGCCGTATAAGTTAAAAGAAAACATTCTTCTCGTACTTTTGTCGGAAATGTCAAAAAGTACCTCCTACGAAAAACGTCAAAAGATTAATTTCATATCTTTTACTAAAAACTCACTGAAGGGTAAAATTGGATATAAACTATTGTATAAGGATATAAATATTACATATTGAAGAAACATGGATGTGGATGATGAAATAAACCCCAATAAATTCCATTGTATAATCAATCTCGGATAAAAATGAGATTGTTATATTTCCCTTACCTTAGGTCCGATTTGCTTCATAAGTGTCTGAAACTCCTGTATAATGATTTAAATAATTTTATTGACTTATTCCAGAATCATAATTATTTTTATGATATCATATATGGTCATATTCATAGCTTCTTATTAGTAATATTTCATTACTACTTGTTATTCGGGTGTTTATAACTTTTTGTTCTTATGTGTGTTTTGTCGAATGCATTCTTATTCTTATCTTTAGGTTATAGATACCTAATTTCCAGAATGGTATTAGTGTAATATATATCATATTCATCCATTCAATTCATTTATATAATCATTATGCAATGAAGATCATGTAGCACGGGTCGCATCACATCGTGGAGACGATATTCCGTACGTACGAACGAGCGATGATATCGTTCCCATGATCATGGAATTGTATTGGAGTGTATGTATACTATTTCAGAATCAATATCACTTTACAATAATAATATATAGTTATTATTGACACCATTATACCCATCCAAGTAAGGTGGTGGGGGAAGATAGATTACACCACGGCGTTGAGACGGTATTCCGTATGTACGCACACACGGTGATTTCATTTTCCGTAGGATGGATAGATGGTGAAATAAGGTTGTTTCATACTTATAATAACATATCATTATATGAGTGATACTGATATTATTACTTTATATTGAAACAACTAAAGAAGAAGAAGTGTAAGAATAAATAAAATGAAAGAATCAGTAACGGGCATTATATCTTCATTGAGGCGCCTCTTTGAGACTTCCTCTTAGGGCACTACAATTGGTCTTTGAAGAAGAGCAGGACCTCTAGGATGTTTCTAGGGAAGTGGGGTAGTGAAATTGGATGGAATTGTCTGAGCTTGAAGGCTCAAATTGGTTTGAGGAGGAGAGGGAGGAGGTTCCCTTTTATAAGGGAGGAGAGGGGCACCTTTGGAAATATAAGAAATATTAGTTTATATTAAATCCAAACCCCACATAAAAACTTCAAAAATGACTCATATCAGAATCTTATATGAGATAGTGTTTTAATCTCATCAACCAATAAAATTTATACATGTTAGGAATTTATTTTAAATATTATCAACTTGATTTATCATTATTTATCAACTTAATTTTATTTGTGGTAATAATATTCTAAATTTTAAATTATTATAAATAATTACACAAATGTTATTAATTTCCCATAATTTGACACTTTATTACATTTTAGACCATATAAATATTAATTAATAATTTTTAAATATTTTTGTTATTTTTAAACAATTTTATAATATGTTATTTTTATAAAATAACAAAAGTGTCAATTTTGACACTATTCATTTATTTGAATTTAAATAAAATATATACAGAATATATGTTCGAACTAAAAGATTTAAAAGATCTATAAAATGTCATATGTATCTATAAAATTAGTGGAGCACATTAAATATTTCATAGAATATTTATTTTATTATTTTTAAAACCAATTATTTGATATTTTATTTAATAAAATAATTTCAACATCACTATTGTGTCATAATTATTGATAATTATTTAATACCTAAAAATTATAAATAAATTCCTATGATGTAGATACATGTATTAGCTTTCTGGAGACTATTCATGTTCGAAGTTTCATGAAGTTTATCACTAAATTAAAATTACTATACTTATAAGATTTAAGAATGTGACATGTTGTCACATTCTATGGTTTTAATAATAATTAAATTATTTTCATGGACAAAAGTCCATTAAATGAATCTAATACAACCCTTATGTGATATGGGTCTACTTTTAGTCATCCAATAGGATTTTTGTAGGTGTTAGGGTAATTTTATAATCTTATATTTTCCCTTAATTACACGATTTACCTTTAACTATGGTAAATAAAATTTACCGTAATTACTATTAATGATGACCAAAAATTAAAATTAGCCTATTAACATAATTTGGACCCACTGATTCTGAATATGGAATACATTTTTCAAAATTAAAAACATATAAGTTGTAGTAATTAATTTAAAATAAAATCTGTTGTTAAGAAAACTGGTTTTAGAAGTTAAAACATTGCCAAAGATTGAAATGTTTTTACCTATGAATTCAATGTGAAATTAATGCTAATGACATAAATTATATTAAATGGTAAAAATATAATCTATTTATTCTTTAAAACCATTCAATATTAAAATTTATCCATATAAATTATCTCAATGAAAAAAAGTTGTTTTTAATTAAAAATTAGCGTATTTTTACTATTCATCAAAATATGAAAGTTATCATAAAAATATAAAAAATTTATCCAAAGTAAATTTTTATACAATAATTCAAAATAAGAATTTTATTTTGTCAAATTGAACTTATAATCATGTCAAAAACTAGATTTAATGTGGGTGCGCCATCAAAAGGTGGCGAAACTGCATTTTTTAAAAATACTTCTTTTATAAAAAAAACTGATTTTTCTTTTATACCTCATTTTAGAAAATGTATATGTTGAATTAAAATGTTATAAAATTCAAAATTCCGTTAATACTATTCATAACAGCTAGTTTTAATAGCATATTGTTTTTTAGTGAAACTCGGTATTGCGTACGACGCAAGCTATCGAGGAAGGTCGTGATTGTGTGTAAAGCAAGCCAAGCAAGTGTTGTGTGTAGTGAAAGATTCATTTTATGATTTATATAACAAAATATTTCTCATAAAAGTCTCGGGTGTTATAGTGAATGCTTAAATTGTTGGTTGGATGTTTCTCTTTTCCTGGCTTGTGGTTGTGCATGTTAGTTTCCCAGTAGTGTATAATTCACCCAAATGGGATCACGTGAACAAGAAAACAAGATTGGTTTAAATGGGAAATTGGTTTTTGGGATGATTTGTGACTTGGCTGCGAGTGTTGTGCTTTTCTCTATGAATGAATAGTAAGTAAGGTGTTTGTGCTTAGGTTGTGGAGTCCTTAGGTTGGGATGAGTGCCTGTTACCTATACATATATTGTATTTCTTATGTTTCTTAATCACGCCCCTCCCAATTTGACCACTTAGTGCCGAACACCCAATTTCATGGGGAGGGTGTTTTTTCCAAACCTCCTATGAGTGGCTGGTTGTTAGCTCCTTTTCTGCTCCCTTTCCCGAATATCTCAAGACTCTTCGGGTAGGTTGTGACGGCCTGAGGTTCATTATAGCCCAAGATTCTTTGGGCTGGGTAGTTGTGGTGGTTGTCCTAGGTGTGTGTGGGAAGGATGTTTCCCAAGAGTCCTCGAGATGAGGCCCAGGTGTCTTCGGGCGTGGATTAGTGGTTCTGGCCCAGGTTTTTGTGGGCATGGTTATGAGTGGTGGTTGTGGCACAGGTGTTTTCGGGTGGGATGGTGGTTGTGGCCCAGGTGTTTGCGGTCAGGATGCGTGGTTGCGGCCCAGGTGTGTGTGGGAGGGGTGTGGAAGTGGGACTATGGTGAGAATGACATGATTGTTACGATGCGTAGGATGTCTTCAATAACCAGTGGGAAAGTGGCGTGGGGTACCCAAATATTGATGTGCAATTACTATTCATTACAAGACTTGCATTCTTTGGGTAGTGTGCCTTGGCGAGGCTTGGGTGGATAGTTTACCTTGCTAGATTTTTTTGTTATCTCATTTTCACACAGGGAATTAGAATTACTCTCCACTTATGAATGAGGGCCTTTGGTTTTCCCTACAAAGTATACTTATTTTCTCACCCTACATACATAAAACTGCTTTCAGGTTTCTAGGAGGTCTTCAATTAACGTGCGGGAGCGTACTAGCTCAGACCTTAGGGCAGTTGCTGTTTTCATTTTCCTTTTTGTTTGTACATTACCTTTGGAGTTCTTATGTCTTGTATATTTTACATTTTAACATTAATATGGGAATGGTTTTCTTTTGTCTTCACCTTTACTTTCAGCTTTTGTGTTGTTGGGGTTGATATCTTATCTCCCGATCCTATAAAAATAAAAAGGGTAATGCCTTCCATTTTTTGTGTGATTCTATACCCTTGGTGCTGGTCACCACTCTGGGACCTGTCGAAGGAGAGTCTTGGGGGACATTATCTCTAGTTCAACTTAAAGAAGGAAGGGTCTGAAATTCTACATTCCCTTCTCTAATTTTGGTGAAAACGGGTCGTGATAGAATGGTATCAGAGGTGGTTGAGAGATAGGATGGAGTATGGGGATAGGTATAGTGAGGATTTCATGGGATGGAAGGGAAACCGTGTTGGTGATCTTGGTTCATGAAATAGGCCAGGGAAGACCAGATAAGACACGGGATTTTATGCCCCCCAGTGATCTGATGCAAGGACTCTAGACCTACTTTACGACCAAGTAAGGTTGCACTGATTGCAGGGTAGATAACCTAGTGGAGGTACATGCACCATAGTGACTTTTGTTAATGTGTTTCATGGGAATTATGGGGAATAAAACTCTACACTACTCAGGTTTAGGAATTCCTTGTTTCCTTGTAGGTATGGTACCAGAGAGACAACCATGAGTAGTGCAGATTATTGGGGCCCCAGATGTTTCTTTGGCTGATCAACAGAGGGCCGAATGAGAGGAGGATGATCAGTGGAAGAGGAAACTTCATTCCATTCAACGTCAAACCCTTGGTAAGTACGAGGGTAGCATCTCCGATGTGGAGACAGAGAGCTGGCTCGAGGAGCTAGTGATAGCTTTCAACGTGATTCGAGCTCCGATAGAGTACTCGGTCCTCTCTCTGCCTGCCAGATGCGGGGAGCAGCGTGTCAGTGGTGGATGCTTTATCTCGGGGAAAAGAAGGAGGCTGAGGTTGCGTGGGCTAACATCGAGAGTGAGTTCCGGGAAGAATTCATCTCCTCCACGATGAAGACTGAATAGAGGTAGGAGCTGATCTCCCTCTAGCAGTGGATCATTTCAGTAAGAGAGTTGGGGATCAAGTTCAAGGATCTTCTTCACATTGCTCTGAACCTCTTTCTGGATGAGGTGTCTCGGGAGTGACGTTTAGAGGAGGCACTTCGACCTTCTCTTCGGTATTTTGTTTCTCCCTTCACCTTACCGACCTACTTAGAGGTCAATAAGAAACATCATGTTGTGTAAAGGATGCACGCACTGGGAGGTGTATCATTAGAGGGGATCCAGTTGGGCTCTTCGAAGGGGAAGGTCATCAGCAGCATGCCTCTAGCATCAGGACCCTCTAGGTTTCGACCTGCAGGAAGCAGGCCTCAATAGTTCTATATCGGATCCCCAAGTCCTAGCCCTTTTCATTCTAGCCTAGGAACGAGGTGCTTCATCTGTCGGAGCCATGGACACCTTCAGAATCAGTGCCAGAATAGAGTACAGTACAGAGGGGGTGGGTAGGTTCAGCACCCACCTCATCCACAGCAGTTTCAAGCTAGGCCCCTTCAGCAACAGCAGTAGGGACAGTAGGCTCCCGCCCCTCCGAGAACAGACGTGGTGGGAGGAGGCCGACCTCAGGGCGCTCTTCAAGGACCTCGACAAGGGAATGGTCGGGGAGGCAGCCAATAACTAAGAGGTAGAGGAGCTGGGTGTTGGTAGTTGCATGCAGTGGAGGCAGCAGTTCCAGCAGGGCCAGAGGTCGTTCGAGGTATGATCATATTGTTCAGTACTTATGCTTATGCCTTGTTAGATACTGGAGCTTCACACTCCTTTCTTACACCCAGTCTGGCCCGTGCCCTGGGTTTAGACGTCGAGAGACTTTCAGTACCACTAGTGCTGAGCATGCCAGTTAGAGGTCAGACCAACTTGATTTATGTTTTCCGAGGGTGTAGACGGATGATAGGGTCACATCAGTCTATTGGGGATCTTCTACTGTTGTAGATAAAACCATATGATGTCACCCTAGGAATTGACTGGTTGTTCTCTGTATGTGTCATCATTTACTGCTTCTGAGGAAGGGTCATGTTTTCAGATTTGGGCGGTCAACCTGTAACTTTCATTAGTGATCCAGGCTGTCAGAATAGTAGCAAACGAGAGGATCCCATCCTTTCCCTGTTATTTGAACTATATGTGGAGTCGGTGGATGCAGAGATGGTAGAAGTCCCAGGTATCGTCAGTGAGTTTATGGACGTCGTACCTGAAGAGGTGGAGACTCTACCCCCTCGACATGATGTTGAGTTCCGGATAGAATTGCAACCTGGTGCCCCTCCGATTTTGATGGCTCCCTAATGGATGGAAATTCTGAGTTGCAGGAGTTGCGGATCCAGATTGATGATCTGATGAAGAAGGGTTTTGTTGGGCCAAGTGCGTCATCGTGGGTTGCTCCTTTCTTGTTTGCGAAAAATGATAATGGTGGTCTAAGACTGTGCATAGATTATAGGAGGCTAAATCAAGTTACAGTCAATAATCACTTTCCTCTCCTGAGGATAGGCGATCTCTTTGACTAGCTAAGGGGAGCATGTTTGTTCTCAAAGATCGTTCTGTGGTATGTATATCACCAAGTGAGGGTGAAGGAGGAAGATATCTCTAAGACTACCTTCAGGTGCAGATATAGGCACTTGGAGTTTGTGGTCATGCCATTCAGCATTACAAACACATCAGCTATGTTCATGAGACTCATGAACTATATCTTCCGGAAATACCTAGATCGGTTAGTAGTTGTGTTTATTGACGATATCCTGACCTACTCAAGATCAAAGGAGGGTCACGTAGAGCACCTGAGAACAGTTTTAGGGGTCCTCTGACGACACCAGCTCTTTCAGAATTTGTCAAATTGCATGTTCTGGATGGGATAAGTGCATTTCCTTTGGCACGTGGTGTCTGAATAAGGGATAGTCGTGGACCCATCGATGGTTGAGGTGGTTGTTTCTTAAGAAGCACCCAGGAGTGTGACAGAAGATTGTTGTTTCCTGGGTTTGGCAGGTTACTATCGGAGGTTCATGCCCAACTTCTCCCGAGTTGTTTCACCTTTGAAAAACTTGACCAAGAAGGGCCAGGCTATCGTGTGGATTGGGACGTGTGAGGCAGCATTCAGTTTTCTGAAGGAGAAGTTGGTAAGTGCCCCAGTGCTGAGGTTACCAGAACAAGGGGTGGCATATGAGGTGTTCTGTGATGCTTTTGGGAAAGGCCTCAGATGTTTGTGGATGCAGCAACAAAGGGTGATCTCGTATGGGTCTAGGCAGTTACGTCCCCATGAGCAGAAATATGACACCCATGATCTGGAACATACGGTGGCCATGTTGACACTAAAATTTTGGCGGCATTAACTCGTTGGGGAGCGCTTCATGGTCTTCACCGATCACAAAAGATTGAAGTATATCTTCTCCCAGCAGGACTTGAACTTGAGGTATTGTAGGTGGGTGGAGTTCCTTCAGGACTAAGACATCAATATTTCCTACACCTCATGAAATGGAAATGTGGAGGCCTATTCCTTGAGTAGGAAGTTGCGGAAGGATGTGGTTCGGGAGTCAGCGGATACATGTAGGGCGATGGAGGAGTTGGCTGCCCTACACCTAGATACAAGAATGGAAGGTGGCAGAGGTTTCCTGTATCAGATGACAGTGAAGTCATCTCTTCTGCAGTAGGTAGAGGAGTCCCAATGGTGTGACTGAGAAAGCGAAGTGATGCATTTCTAGGTTAACCAAGGTGATGCTCTAGAAGGGTGGACAGAGGATGGCCTGAATCGGGTGCTTTTCTGAGAAAATCTATTTGTTCCAGAGGTGATGCATGAGAGAGTTGTTAGTGAGTTCCAAAAATCACCCCTAGTGGTGAACCCAAGAGTTTCCATGATGTATTGGGGCTTGAGAGGTCAGTTCTGGTGGCCCGGGGTAAAGCGGTAAATTGCAGTGTTTGTAGCCAGATGCCTAGTGTGTCAGTAGATGAAGGCCGAACACCGTGTTCCAGGCGGTTTGCTACAGCCTTTGGATGTCCCCAAGTGGAAGTGGGATTCTGTCTCGGTGTATTTCTTCATGGTAATACCCATGTTTCAAGGAGGCTGTGATGCTATCTGGGTAGTGGTGGAGGGGTTGACGAAATCGGTTCACTTCCTGGAGATCAATGAGTTGAGTGTAGTGGATGCCTTAGCACGAAGGTACGTGGATGAGGTGGTGCGGTTGCATGGAGTTCCGATATCCATAGTCTCAGATAGGGGTGTACTTTTTACATCATGAATTTGGAGAGGATTACAGTATAAGTTTGGCACCCAACTTGGTCTTAGCACTACATTCCATCCCCAGACAGATGGATAGACAGAGCCCACCATCCAGACCTTGTAGGATTTGCTGCGGGCATGTATACTAGATTTTGGGGGATCGTGGGTATGAAACTTGATTCTAGTGGAGTTTTACTACAATAACAACTATCATTCTACCATTGGAATGGCTCTGTTTGAAGCTCTGTGTGGAAGGTCGTGTCACTCACCCGTATGATAGATAGTGGTTGGGAAAACTAGTGTTCATGGCCCACATGTGGTGCAGAGCACGACAGAGAATGTACAACTTATACGGGAGAGGATGAAGGTGGGACAGGACTGACAGAAGTCATATGCCAATAATAGGAGGTGACCCTTGGAGTTCGGGGTCGAGGACCACGTGTTCCTGAAGGTCTCCCCTCGGTGTGGACAATGGAGGTTCAGTAGGGGGAGTAAGCTTTCTCCCAGATTCATCAGACCCTTCTAAGTGTTGCGGCAGGTTAGAGAATTGGCTTATCAGCTAGAGCTACCACCGCTGCTACTTAGGATACATGGCGTCTTCTATGTGTCCAAACTCAGATGATATCTTCATGATGAGTCACACGTCCTCGATTGGGGAAAGGTGGATATTGAGGATGACATGAACTTTGTGGAATTACCAGTGAGTATTGAGGATTGTGAGGAGAATGTGCTTAGAGGATGAACAATCCCTTTTTCCGTGTGTTCTCGGGGGATGTAGGGCTCGCGGAGAGTACCTGGGAATGGGAGACGTAGAAGCATGCCCAATACCCAGAGCTGTTTTGGGTTTGGTTATGTTTCGTTCTATGCATGTTGAGATGTATTTCTGGCCTTGATAGTTTTGAGATGTTTTGTTTCCATATCTGGGGAGTGTTGTGAAATGTCCTAACTATGGAAAAGGGAGGACCCAATCCCTAATCAATATGCATTATGGTGGATGCAGTTAAACCCATGCGGGCGAGTCAGTTCCACCCAAATCAGATAATATCCTGACACAGAGGAATGAACTCCTTAATCCATATGACTACATAGTTGACCCTTGGGTGTTTCCTGGTTACTTGAGGGAGAGGTGTTTCTAGATGTCGATGAGGTTCACTCCTGAGATTTATCTTTCGAGGCGATTGTTCGGACCCCCCCTCTCTTCTTCTGGTTTGGTTTTGATTCTCAACGGTGAGAATAGTTTGAGAGGTATCTAATGTGATGGCCCAGACCCTCATGGTCCACCCATTTTCCAAAATTTAGATCCTATGGGTGGCGTCTCGGTGGGTGGGACCGATCGGTGTGCGGCCGATTGGAGTGCGACCGATCGGTGTGCAACCGATCGTCGTGCGACCAATCAGTGAAACCGATCGTTATGACTGATTGGTGTGTGGCATTATTGGTGCCACCTAGCCTTTTTGGTTTTTTATTCTACAGTTTCTCCCATAACAACACTTTTAGGCCTTTTAACCTTTTTGAAGTGGTTCAAGGCTATTTTTTATCATTTAATCAATGTTTAAATTCCAAAGGGTGGGGTGACCCTCAACGGACCCAGCTGTGTGTCCATGTATCGTGCCACTCCGTTTATATAAAAAACATTAAAATCATGGTTGTTACCACCTTTTTCGGTAGGAATCATTAAATAACAATTAATCAGGTCATGTGTAACCACCCAACCGCATGGGGAACCACAATCCGACTTTATTTCCATTCAAATCCCCATATACTGTAACCACGGGATCTTATCTAAATATCACATGGGAAATTCGCCTTCTTCTTCTTCCTTTTGGTCGACTTTCTTTTCTTACTAGTGAGTTTGGCTTCTCCCTTCCAAAGACAATATGTGCGCCTGTGCTGGAACCTTTTTTCTCACCCTTGGAGTCCCCAACGTTCTTGGCACGTGGGGAAATTCAATCCTTGATCAACCCAGTAGGGTTTTTACTTCGTCTCTCCTTACTGAGTATTATGCGGGGTGGGTATGCTATTTTTTCTATGGAAATTGATGAAAAAAAACTTAATGAATATAATGACCAGACTTTTATTGTATGAAGGGGGTGTGATCGATGTTCTGTTGTACTCTTTTTATGATGATATGTGTTGTGAACAGTATGGTCTTGTGCTAAATGAAAATCATGGTCATTGGTGGTCTTTCCTTGGGTCCTAATGAACCCTTGTCTTTGGTGATGACTAAATAACTGTAACATGGAAATTGGTTAGTAACCTAAACTCAGTTGTTTTAAATTGATGTTCAGTAAAACGAAAATCCCTATGTGACCACCCCGGTTAACAAATAGAAAGAAGAACCTAATGAATGATGTGATTGAACCTAGATGTTTTCCACTGTGTTTTGGTAGTTGGTGTGTCGTACTGGTTGATGATTGTGAGAGGATGTGGGTGAGGATGGGATCCTCTACTATGGCACAATTGTTGGTTGTGAATCTAAAATTGTGTTGGGCTTTATCTCAAGGATTGCTTTGGTTCCAATAATTTAAGGGATCTCACTTATCCATTTGTTGTTGTGACTTCACAAGAGAACCAGGTGTGAATTCATAAATTGTTGATTTGCTGTTTCTCTCTTCCTGGCTTGTGGTTGTGCCTGTTAGTTTCCCAGTAGTGTATAATTCACCCAAATGGTATCAGTCGATCATGAAATCAAGAATGATTTTAATGGGGAGTTGGTTTGGGGATGAGTTGTGACTTGGCCGCGAGTGCTGTTCTTTTCTTTATGAATGAATAGTAATGAGGGTGTTTGTGCTTAGGTTTTGGAGCCCCTAGGTTGGGATGAGTTCTTGTTACCTATACATATATTTTATTTCTTATGTTTCTTAATCGTGCCCCACCCATGTTTAGCACTTAGTGTCGAACACCCCATTTCATGGGGAGGGTGTTTTTCCCAACACTCATATGAGTGGCTGGTTATTAGCTCTTTTTCTGCTCCCTTTCCTAAATAGCCCAATACTCTTCAGGTAGGCTGTGAGGGCCTGAGGTCCATTATATCCCAAGATGCTTTGAGTCGGTAGTTGTGGTAGTTGGACCAGGTGTCTTTGGGCATGGCATAGATGTTCTAGCCCAGGTTTTCGCGGGCGTGGTTATGCGTGGTGGTTGTGGACCAGGTGTTTATGGGTGGGATGGTGGTTGTGGCCCAGGTGTTTGCGAGGGGGATGCGTGGTTGGGGCCTAGGAGTGTGTGGGCGGGGTGTGACAGGGGTACTGCAGTGAGAATGGCAGGATTGGTACGATGCGTAGGATGTCTTCAATAACTGGTGGGAAAGTGGCACGGGGTACCCAAATATCAATGGTCTATTACTATACATTACTTGACTTGGTTTTTTGGGGACTGTGCCTTGGTGAGGCTTGGGTGGATAGTTTACATTTCTAGATGTTTTGGTTATCTCTTTTTCTAACAGGGCATTAGAATGCCTCTCCACTTGGGCACGGGGGGCCTTTGGTTTTCCTTATTGAGTATACTTATATGCTCACCCTACATATATAAATCTGATTTCAGGTTTTAGGAGGACTTCAAGGATCATGCGGGACCGTACTAGCTCAGACCTTGGGTCAATTGCTGTTGTCATTTTCCATTTTGTTGGTACTTTACCTTTAGAGTTCTTGTGGCTTGTATATTTTACTTTTGAACATTCATATGTTAGTGGTTTACTTTCGGATTTACCTTTACTTTCATCTTTGGTGTTTTTGGGGTTTCGATCTTATCTCCCAATCCTATAAAAATAAAAAGGGTAATGCCTTCCATCTTATTGGTGATTCTAGAACCTTGGGGTTTGTATCCACTCCGGGACCTATCAAAGGTGGGTCTCTGGGGTCATTATCTCTCCTTCATCTTAAATAAGGAATAGTCGGGCAATCTGATGTCCCTTCTCTCCTTTCAGTGATGGCGGGTCGCGACAAATCATTTCTAATTTTCTTCATTATATTCCCAATGAACTTTTTGATTTAATTTTTTCTAAAAATAGGAAATAATTTACACAAATCAACCAAAAAAATAAATAGAGGGTTTAAAAAATAAGATTTATATTTTTTCATAATACCAATGTTTTCAGTTAATAATAAAACAATTTCATGTAATGTCTTCAAATAATTAATATTGGATTATCCTTTTCTTTTACCCATCCATAAACCTAGTGAATATTTTTTTAACATTGGATGAGAAAAATAGTATTAGTCAGCGAAATATAGACTTAGTGAAACCTTTAGTACACGAATACATATATGAATATGAAATCATTTTCATAAAGACATACATCTCACCAAATAAGTATCATATAGTAACTTTGTGGAAACATTAGATTTTTTATAACAGTGAAAACATAAATAATACCCTAAATATAACATGGGGAATTACTTACTTAATATTTTAACCCTCATGGAAACCTGATTATTTTTATCCATTAGGGATATCTTACAATGTATACCCCATGGCTACCTTACGGTGTAATTATCACAGTTACACTACGTGTAACCTTACCACCATCCTTCAACATAAACAGTCCATATTAATTAGAGGGAGATATGGGTTCCAAAATTCATCTTAAACAATTCCCAAGAACCATAACATAATCATAAAATAGGGATACATTCATTAAGTTATCCCATTTTAATTAAATAAAAATATAAGTTTAAAAGACAAATTTCAAATTAATTTCCCTCAAAAATATCTTATATTTGAAGTGAGAATTAATAAAACAAAAATAATATGTGTATAAACTATAAATCCATACAATAATGAACCATATAAAAAATAATTAGAAAAATAATCTAAATAGGACATATTTTATAAAGTATATGGTTAACCAAATGATTGGAAATGGTGTTAATAATTCCTTACCTCAGGTACATCTTACATAAATTATGTTCAAACCTCTTGAAAATGGTTTAAAGAGTGTTATTGATATATTAAAGAACCACATTCATATTTATAATTACATAAATTATATTCTCATAATATCTTTCAACTCATTTATTATTAATATTTTGTTATTTTCATTATTTCAGGTGCGTTATTTCACAGTATCCATGGTTGGTTTATTTCTAATTTTTTTGTCAGGTCATATAAAAACTATATAAATGAAATTAAATGTCACTAATAAATATACATGATATTAAATGTTATTATATATAATTTGGTTATATTTTATTAGAATTAATCATTAGATAAACCAATATTGAGGAACATGGGATTTTTTTGGAGAATTGTGTTTATTACGAAACACTTTTATTTTATTATTTAATATTATGAAATAAAAGATGATTCATAATATTATATATCATAAAATATGTATAATAAAATATTATTTTACCATATTATTGGTTTTTTTGACCATAATTGATAGAGGTAATATAAATTGAAAACACATCTTCCATGATGTTGGTAAATTGACACATCATGGGAAATGTTTTTATTTCTATAATAGTAAATAAAAGAGATAAAGCATGATGATGAATTTTTTCATAAACATGATAATGTTGCATTATATATAAGATATTGGAATTTTAATTCCTACTAGATACTTGTGGGTAAAGATAGTGTACGAAAATAAAAGCAATTGAAAAGAAAATATAAGAAAAATAGAAATGATTTTTACCTCTTTAGTCCTCCTCCTCGGGAACATCCTTATGCCCCATGGTATTGGACATGTGGTGAGACCAGTGGTTGTTGGACATGGGGAGGATTTCGGGGTTTGGAATTGGTTAAAAATAAAATATGATAAAATTAATTGAGGTGTGAGGTTAAGATGTTGTGTGCGTGGAATTTTCAATGGATGAGAGGGGTGTTTTTAAATTAATATATTCATTATTTTATTAAGATGGCTCAATATTAGGAATAGTTTGAGTATTATAATAAAATATATTAAAATAGTGAATTTAATTTAGATATCATTGTTCTTACATGAGTCACCACTCATTTAATAGCATATTTATCCGATAATTTATATATTACGTAATTTACCATATTTTACTCTTCAGAAAAATTCACGCATTTCATAAAAATACCAAAAATTCACACGCACCATTTTTCGGTCCATATATTTGAAAAATTATATAAATGTTTTGAAAATAATTCTCTATATATGAGAAATTTAATTTTTAATTTAAATCATAATTTATAATAAAAATACCAATTTAAAAATTATAATTATTTTTATAACACATTTTAAAATTTATTTATGTCTCATACAATTACCTAATAATAATAAAGAAATAATATAATAATTTAGGAATCTATTTCACGAAAATAAATTTTCTTTTAAATAAATAAAAAAATTCAAAAATTTATATTCGACATTGATCACTTTTAAAAATACAAAAACTAAATTTATCATTTCCCAAATATTTATTTACACATTCCATTATATAAATATATTATCATTACAATTATAAGATAAAAAAAAATTATACTAGCATAGGTGGGGAAACAATTCTATTATCCATAATTACTGTTCCTTTTGTTCATTTTACTATTCCTAAGGTAATGTTTCTATTATACCAATTTAAATTCCATATTTTCCATAATTATCAAATAATTAATTATAAATTTATAATTACTTTAAATATTTAATAATAGAATAAAAATAATTATTTTATACACCTGGGTTGTAAAATTATCCCCACCTTCTAGAAAATTCATCCATTCAATTTTATTTACTTTTTAATCAAGTGTGGGTTCCTTTCCCTCAAAGAATTTTCATATTCCGATGTTGATTCCTCAAAAATGTGGTTTCTCCACAAAACCATAACATATAGAACTTCATTACATAGTATTACATGGTCTCTATGATCTATAATATGAATTTTATTTTCTTCATAATAAAGGCGTCTTCTATGTAAACTATTTTTGGGCTCAAATCAAGATATTGATCTAGCCCATTCTTTCTCAAAATAAAAACATGAAAAAAATTATTTTCCCTAGATAAACTAAGAGGAAATGTTACTCGAAAAGAGAGTGGTCCAAATTCCCCCACGATTTCATAATTTCCAATGAACCTTGGACATAACATTAATTTCACTCCAAAATGACTTAAAATTTTACATGGTGATATTCTAATAAAAACAAGATCCCTTTTTTTTGAATGAAAATTCATTCCTCCTATTATCTGCATACAATTTATACCTACTCTAATATATCCTCATATGTTATTGGATCATCTTCACCTTCTCAACCACATCCTATACTAAGTCCAATCCCATCAACATCTATTTCTTGACTTCACCAAAAAAGCTAGTTTTCAAAACCACATTCCAAATAATGCCTCAAATAGTGTTATTCGTATAATAAAATGAAATATATTTTTATAAGAAAATTAAAATAAAGAATGATGAAGACCCCAACGTAACTGGTAGGCTATTAAACAACCTCGAATCACATCCTCCAATGCTTAAATTGGTTTCTCAATAATTTGATCAGATTGAGGATGAATGATTATGGTGAAATTTAATTCTATGCCCAACTACTTATGAAGGACTTTCCCAATGTAAAATATGATTGTACTGTAACTATCATATAAAATAGAAATAGGAACACCATGTGACTTGAAAAACTATTTTAGGTACATTTGAGAAAGTTATTCCAATGAAATATTATTTCAAATTGAGTGGAAATGTGTAGATTTGGATAGTCTGTCAACAATAACCCAAATCGCATTGTAACCTAGAGATGTATTTGGTAATCCCACCACATTTTCCACGGATATATTTTCCGATTTCCAGTATTTCACTGGAAAATCATGAAGAAACTACATTGGTAGTTGTCACTCTACATTATCCTCTTGACATGTCATACACTTCTTGGTAAAATCTCTAACATATCATTACATTCTATCTCACATGTAATACACCTAAAGGTATTTGAACATCTAGGTACTACCTAGATTTACTAAAAATGAATACCCATGATCTCGAAAAAAAAATTTCTTTATATTCCTAATATAAGGAACACATATTCTCTTCACAAATTCTGATAAAAAATCTTTATCAGTGGTAAATTTTTTAAACATACCCATCTTAAACTATTATACCTCTATCTGAAAGTCATGTTCTTCCTTATATACTAGCTTAATTCTATCTAACAGAGACAGCTCGACAATCATATTAAATAAAACTATAACATTTATTATAGGAAAAACATCTAATGTAACACCCCAAGTGTCTACAGTATGCTTCTCTTTGAATAATTCAATAGTGTGTGTTGTACGCAACATCGAGTTCTAACACACACCACAACCAATCGAACTAGCCGTTATGAATAGTAATACCGCCTTTTTGAAATTTTATAAATTTTATATCTAAAAATTGACTTCATTATTTTATTTGGAATATCGAGATTATCCTAGGGTAAAATTTTGGAACCTTTCAGATAACATTTTTATTTTCATGAATAGTGAAAATTACTAAATTTTAATTAAGAAAAACTTTTTTAATCGAAATAATTATTAGTGATAAATTATTAATTTGATTGGTTTTAAAGTATATTTAGAATATATTTTTACCATTTATTACAATTTTTTCATTGGAAATAATTTCTTAATTAAACCGGAAATGAACAAGTTTCAATCTTTTGATAGTTATTATCTATTAAAAACACGCTTTTTGTTTTAACAACGGGAATTAATTTTAAATTAATTTATGCCACTTTTGTGTTTTGAATTTGGAAATATGGATTCCATATTTGGAATCAGGATGTCCAAATTGTGTAAATAGGTAACTTTCATTTTTAGAAATTTTGAATAATTATTTCAGAAAATATTTTATTTACCATGGTTAAAGGGTAAATCCGGTAAATAAGGGTACAAAATTATATAATAATAAAAATAAATTATATTTAAATGTGTCCTAAACTTATTGGTTGATACATTTCCGACCATGGGCATCTTTGGGGCGATTTTGGGACCCCATGGAGCCACTTGTAAGTTATAATGACACTTTATATTAATTAAGTTAAAATAAATAGAAAAATGACATAAGCATATATGTTTTAGAAAAAAAAAATTCACATAGGGTTATATATGTCAGATATTTGATTATAAATATTCATTAGAAAGATAAAACGCTTTCCTATATAATGGTATTTTATTTACAATTTTTAAACACTAAATAATTTAATTTATTTATGACACAATGATGATGCAGTAAATAACTTATTAGTGAAAAATTAAAATAATTGATATTATAAATACTCTAATAAATATAATTTGAGACTTTTAATGAATTTAATTAATTTCATAGATTAATATGTATTTTTAGGATTGCTTAATTGAATTTGGTTTCAATTAATAAAGTTGTTAATACTTTAACAAAAATCAATTGTTGAATAGTGTCAAAATTCACATTAAATAGTTTTTAAAACATATATTATATTATTTATTGATATAAAATTCGATCAAATATACAGTTAGTCCAGGAGTCTTATATCATGATATGTGTATCATTAATAGACCACTTGGGGGTCTCTTGGAGGTATATAGTATGTTTATTAACTATATAATATAAAAATACAAAGTGACATGGTAAGTGTCAAACTAATTAACTAAGAGTTTAAACAAAAAGATATGGTTAATATAATGACCCAAACCTATATAAAGTCTATCGGTTGAGTGGTTTTAGACCCATCCCCGCCTTAAACTTTAAATAATACACTTTTGAGCCATTAGAAAGTGAATATTTATTTATTATAAAATAATATTTCTATCTTTTCCGAAGGTGCCCCTCGCCCGTCTTATAAAAGGGAACTCATCCTTCTCACTAATTCATATATTCAAAGCCTTTTGGATCAGCCAACCCCTACCCAAATACTCTATAAACTTCCCTCAATTCATACTAGAGGCTTTATTTGGATCTGAAAGCCAACCTATTGAGCCCTTTTCATCAAATCAAAAGGAAGAACCCAAAGAAGAGGTAATGTTTTCACCACCCTCTTTCAGGTTCCTTTCTTCTTTAACTTCTTCTTTATTTGTTATTCCCATTATAAAATAATAACTCAAGTATATAATATATACTGTGATTTTATTATAAATATGGTACAACCATATTCAGTATTTTATCCATCCTTTCAATGACATGTCACCATACATGTGTACGTACGACTTACCGTCTCCACGTCGTGGTGTAATTGTTATTCGATAAATTATTATTTGAATGGGTATAATAATGATGTTTAATTAATGTAAATAATAAATATAACATGATAATTATTCTTTATATATGATATATCATCCAATTATATATATTATTTTAATATCAAAAGAATGATAGTGTCGCTCATGCATACGTACAGACTACCGTCTCCACGAACGCGATGAGATTCATTCTCCATCATATCCATTCAAGTATAATTCTCATTTGATGATCAAAAATAATGTTAAAGGACTTGATATCTTTCTGGATATGAATAAGATACAACCTATCCATAACAAACAAGGCTTATTTAACAAAACATATAAAAGAAAACAAGTAAGTTAACACCTGAAACGAAGATAATTCTAAGATATTATTAACAATGAAATGATAAAAGATCATATATGATATCATATTAATGTATATGATTCTTGTATAATTTAATAAAAATTATTTCACCATTATACTGGAGGTTAACCTATACTCAACCAAGGAAATGTACAAGGTAAGGGTTTATTTCGCAATCTCTTCATTATCTGAGGTTGTTTATACGTAATAATCTACTAGGATTTCTTTATCATCCACATCCATGTTTCATAAAAATGTATTTCAAAACATTTTTACTATTTACAATAATATCGGTTAATGTCATTTATACCCTTGTTTGACTTTTTAAAAGATGTTTATAAAGTAATATTTCCGTCGTTTTCCAAACAAGGTGTTTTTTATCCTTTTCGACAGAATTAAGGTAAGAATGTTTTTTTAACTTATACGGGGGTGCGGCTATTTTCCGCCATTATAAAATATTTGAAGCATTCCTTAGAAGCTTATAAGAAAATTTTCAAAGTAAATGTATTATTTTATAATTATGTGACTCTTAAATGATTTGAAAATAGGAGGATATATTTCTCTAAAAAGAGTTTTGATTTCATCTATGTCAACATCCTTTGATGGATTTTAAGGTTAATTGGAGTTGATTTATTATAATACATAACTTCCATATTGTATTGATGGTTTTGTGATATGTTTGACTTTGGATGTGTTGTTTTTATACCATTCATGGTTTATGATGAAATTATTGAAATTACGTATGCTAGTTTTAATACGAATTTTTATGTTATGTTTAAATCTATTCATATGAGGAATGCATTGGACTTAATAAGTGATGGGTGGAGCCCGCTATAGCTCCTCGATTCATCTGTAGGTCTCATGGGACGAACTAGTGTCTTGGCACAAGGCCTTGAAAAAATATTATTTGTAGTCTTGGCACGAGGCCTTGGATATGTTGATATGAGAGTCTGCCATTACGCATTCTATCATTATGAAAGTGGTTATTGATATTGCATGTGATTATTCTATTAGAAGAATATCCATATAAATAAGTAAATGGAATTATTTAATTTTATTTTTTCCATACTATGTTGAAGTTCATGTTTAAAAGTCTTTTTTAGTTATACATTGCCTTAAATGTTTATTCTTATTAATGAAATTTTCCCTATATTGTTATCCTTACTGGGCATTTGAGCTCACACCTTTTCTATGTTTTATTTTTCCTAGGATGTGAATAAGTAATTTATGAATGACCTTCTGGGATAGTATGAGGGGATAAGATTGTGGACTATGGATACAATATTTTTTTAGTTTTCAATTTATGATGTAATGTAAACTTTATTAATGTATCTAGTTATTCCAAGGCTACTAAACTAATTGGTCTTTCGAGACTTGATCTTTCTTGTGATCATGCCAATGTTATGTAATAATTCACTGACTCTGGGTAACTAGGGTTGGGGCGTTACAGTTTGTATTAGAGGATGTTTAGTAAAACCTTGCAAGCTAGATTTAGATAAACTCTGATTAGAGCACATAGATTTAAGATGGAATTTGAGGATTAGTATAGAAGAACTTCCTAGAATTTTGGTATTGTTGAGATTTTGTGAGTTTTTCGAGCAATACATTCCTTTCTAGATACGAGAAGGTAGAGGTGGATCTAGCACAGATGTACCTAGGGGTAAAACCCAAAAATACAACTTTGAGATAGACTCGAACGGGAACTGGTGCACGACAACGGGCCTTGCTGCACTCAAGGTTACGACACTCCCTGGGGATATTCTAAGGATAACTCTCATTTTCTTTACAAATCATTATGAAGGGTTTTTGAGTATACACGCCCTCAAAGAAAACATTTTTATGATTATGGATTATATCCATAAATATTTCCATTTATGTTAACTATTTTATAATTATGGAATTATGTATTTTGATTCATAAACATATCTAGTTTATGCCATTGTTTAGAAATGGCACCTAGTGGAAGAAATGGAAACTATATAAATCCATGCACTCCATGTAGGGATTTCCCTCCTCCTCAAGATAATTATAGTGCAGCTGGTGATGTAACTAGTTCTGATCAACTTATCACCATACTGGGACAACTCACTCAGGTTATGAATAATAACCTTAACCGTATGGAGCACACTGAACCACAACGTGGAGGATCACTATTAGATCACCTCATTAAGAAACAACCACCAACATTCAATGGGAGTACAAATACATTAGTAGTTGAGCAATGGATAAGTTCCCTAGAGAAAATATTCCATTATTTGGGGAGTAGTGAAAGGGAAAAAGTTGTAATGGTGGTTTATCGCCTCACTGGAGATCTTGATCAATGGTGGTCATTGATTCAAAACACGTAGGAAGATGATGAAGTATCAAATATGGAATGGAGGGTGTTCAAAGATCTTTTTTTAGAAAAATACTTTACTCATGACCATCGAGCAGATATGGAAAGGAAATTTCTGAGTCTGAGACAAATGGAGGATGATAATATTGCAAAGTATGAGGCTAACATTACGAGGTTAGCAAGGTATGATGGAGATTATATACATAACCCAAAAAGTAAGATTGATTGTTTCTTTGATGGGTTAGAATCATTTCTCCATCGAGCATTAGTCTCACAATCCTTCTCATTGTACGAAGACATTGCCTCATGTGCTATCAAGACAGAAAAGGAATTGTCCATGTCTTATGACATTAAAGTAAAGAAAGAGAAAAAGAGGCCTGCTAATAAATCTGGGAATGGAAATAAGGGGAAGAAGAGAAAAGTTTAATATCCATCCTGCAGTTGTTGTGGGAAGAAACACCCTGGTACTTGCTTGAAGGGAATGGGAGTCTGTTATAAGTGTGGTGAAAAAGGCCACAAAACTCGTGATTGCAAGGGGAAGAAGGAAGTTATCGATGTTCAATGCTACAGCTACAGAGAGATGGGACATTATGAAAATGAATGTACTAAGCATCAGGGGAACTGACCTCAGAAAAGGACAAGGGATCAAGGCCAAGCTTATGCTATCATTACTGCTGAGGTAGAAGCTCCGAAAGACGTGGTGGAAGGAAATTTAATGGTTTCCTCATCTTTAGAAAATGCATTTTTTGATTCTGGATCATCACATTGTTTCATATCTTCCCAGTTTGCTAAGAAAATTAAATATTTCCAATTTGATTTAACAAGAGAGTTGTTAGTTAGAACTCATAAGGGAAGTATCATTGCAACAAAGTTTTGTGAATCCATCCCCATTATAGCACATAAATGTACTTTATCTGTTGATCTCGTCGTCATTCCTATGATTGAGTTAGATATAATCCTTGGTATGGATTGGATTTCCGACCATGATGCGAAGATTTATTATAATAAGAATGAGGTTATGATTTTTGAGGATGATGGTAAGGAACACCTTATCTTTAAAGCAGAATCGTCACCACCTAATAATTATCTTGTTCCACCCACAGTAGCTCAACTAAATTCAATTATTGGGGTGGAATAGAATGAAATAACAGTGGGTGAGGAAAGGAATGTTCAAATATAGGATGTACCTATAGTGAAATAAGATGTAGATGTGTTTCCATAAGATTTACCTGAACGTCCTCCAGAACGAGAAGTTGTGTTTTCCATTGATTTAATTCCCAGATCAAGGCCTATATCGAAGACCCCTTATAGAATGGCCACTGTAGAATTAGTTGAACTAAATAAAAAACCAGAGGAAATGAGTAATAAGGGATTTATTTTCCCTAGTGTTTCTCTATGTGGAGACCCTATTCTTTTTGTTAAAAATAAAGATGGATCTATGAGGTTATGTATCGACTACAGGGAGATCAATGCTATAAAAATAAAGAACAAGTATCCCCTACCTTGTATTGATGATTTATTTGACCAACTGCATGGAGCTCAATACGTTTCAAAGACTGACCTTCGATCTGGATACCATCTGTTGTGTGTGAAGAAGGAAGATATTCCGAAGACAGCATTTCGAACCAGGTACGGGCATTACGAGTTTACAGTAATGCCTTTTGGAATGACTAATGCACCCTCTGTATTCATGGATCTGATGAATAGTGTTTTCAAGGAATATCTCGAGGAATTTGTGGTGGTATTTATTGATGATATTGTGGTATACTCCAAAAGATATGAAGATCATGAAAATCACTTGTGCATTATATTGAAGACTCTGAGAAGACATGAAATATATGGGAAGTTTAGAAATTGTGAATTCTGGCTTCAAGAGATTTCTTTTCTTGGCCATATTGTCTCTAAAGATTGAATCTCTGTTGATCATTCTAAGACCACGGAAATCCAATAATGTCCAACACCTATGAGTATAACTGAGGTACACAGTTTTATTAGTTTAGCAGGTTATTATCGATGTTTCTTCCATAATTTTTTCCCGATCGGCTAACCCATTAACAACGCACAAACGTAATGGGGTTAAATTAGTTTGGACAAAACAGTGTGAAGAATTTTTTTAAGAACTAAAGAAAAGATTCGTCAATTCTCTTATATTGACTCTACCATTAGGAAATGATGGGTTCATTATTTATAGTGATGCATTGGAGAAAGGACATGGTTGTGTCCTTATGCAGAATGAAAGGGTTATTGCCTATATTTCATGAAAGTTGAAAATTCATGAGAAAAACAATCCTACTCATGATCTCGAGTTGGTGGATGTGATCTTTCCTTTAAAGATATGGATGCTCTACCTCTATGGTGAAAAATGTGAGATTTATACTGATCACAAGAGTTTAATGTATATTTCTCACAAAATTAACTCAACATGAGGCAAATGTGATGGTTTGAATTACTCAAGGATTATGATTGTATGATACACTACCACCCATGGAAGGAAAATAATGTGGCAGATGATTTGAGCAGAAAAGATCATGGAGTTTTGAACAATATGATAATTGAACGGGATCCAATTTTCATGGATCTAGTGAAGATGGGCATGGTAATTACCATAGAAGGTGAAACATCAATGATTTTTCAAATGGTTTCCAAACCATCTTTACTAGAAAGGATTACGATTTCTCATACTGATGATGAATAATTTCAAAATAAAATTAATTATTTGAATGATGGGAGATTGAGAAACATTGTGTATGAAGAAGGAATTTTGAAATTTGGGAAGAGGCTTTGTGTTTCCGATATAAATAATCTAAATAGGGAATTACTGGATGATGCTCATAGTTCCAATTTCTCTATACACCGTGGGAGCACCAAAATGAATAGATATTTGAAGAAACATTTTTGGTGGGACAACATGAAGAGGGAGATTGCTGATTTTGTGTCAAGATGTATGATTTTTCAACAAGTGAAAGCTAGAAGGCAACAGCCTAGTGGAGTATTTCATCCTCTTCCTATACCTGAGTCGAAATGGGATAATATCACGATGGACTTTGTCATGGGACTACCAAAGACTCCTAGAAGGAACGATGCAATATGGGTTATTGTTGATCGTCTTACCAAGTAAGAACATTCTCTTGCTATAAGAGATGATCTACCACTGGAAAATCTAGCATGAATATATATTGATGATGTTGTGAGACTTCATGGAGTACCCCTATCGATTGTTTCTGTTCATGATCCCTGTTTTACATCATGATTCTGGAAAAGTCTTTAGAAAGCCTTTGATACTGAACTTCATTTGAGCATTGCCTACCACACGCAAACAAATGGACAATCCGAATGAACTATTCAAACCTTAGAAGACATGTAGAGATCTTTCTCACGTGACTTTTAGGGTATGTGGGATCAATATTTACCTCTGGAAGAATTTTCCTATAATATTAGGTTCCATTCGAGTATTCAGATGGAACCATATGAAGTGTTATATGGAAAGAGATGTCGCACACCAACCTGTTAGGATGAAGTTGGTAAAAGAAAACATGTATGCCCACAACTGGTGGAGGAAACGATGGAAAATGGGAAGGTAATCTAAAACCATATCCAAAGCATCTCAAAGTAGGCAGAAGAACTATGCCGATAATCGAAGGACGGATTTGGAATTTCAAGTCTGTGATCATATTTTCTTGAAGGTATCTCTATGGGAGGGAGTCATACATTTTGGTAAGAAAGGTAAATTGAGTCCTAGGTACATCAGACCTTTTGAAATTCTTGAAAGAATTGGGGTTGTAGCTTACCGATTGGAAATGCTGCCAAGTCTCTCCAAAGTTCACGATGTGTTCCACATATCTCTATTGAGAAAATACATGCACGACCCAACGCATGTACTCACCTATGAGGAATTAGAACTGGAACCTGATATGTCTTATTGCGAAGATCCCATCAATATTTTTGATACGAGAGAACAAGTACTGGGAAACAGGACGACTCGTCCGGTAAAAGTCTTGTGGAGAAACCATAAGATGGTAGAGGCAAAGTAGGAACCCGAGGAACTTATAATGAAGAACCACCCGAGTCTTTTCATGTGGTAGTATTCTATAAATTTCGAGGATGAAATTATTTGAAGGAGGGGAGAATGTAACATCCCAAACTTCTATGGTACGCTTCTCTTTGAATAATGCAATAGCGTGTGTTGTACGCAACATCGAGTTCAAACACACACCACAACCAAACGAACTACCCATTATGAATAGTAATATCCACTTTTTGAAATTTTATAAATTTAATATCTCAAAATTGACTTCATTTTTAGATTTAGAATATCAAAATTATCCTAGGGTAAAATTTTGGAACTTTTAAAATAACATTTATATTTTGATGAATAATGAAAATTACTAAATTTTAATTAAAAACAACTTTTTAAATCGAAATAATTATTAGTGACAAATTATGAATTTAGTGGTTTTGAAGTATATTTATAATATATTTTTACCATTTAATACGATTTTGTTAATTGGAAATAATTTCACAATTAAATCGGAAATGACCAAGTGTCAATCTTTTGATAGTTATTATCTCTTAAAAACACGCTTTTTTGTTTTAACAAAGGGAATTAATTTTAAATTAATTTCTGC
This sequence comes from Viscum album, assembly GCA_963277665.1. Lineage (NCBI taxonomy): Eukaryota > Viridiplantae > Streptophyta > Magnoliopsida > Santalales > Viscaceae > Viscum > Viscum album. Next base: position 1,762,198,249 of record OY728121.1, on the reverse strand, counting down.
CAATTCTGTGATTTGAATTTGCAAAAATGTATTCCATATTTGGAATCAAGATGTCCAAATTGTGTAAATAGTTAACTTTCATTTTTAGACATTTTGAATAATTACTTCGGTAAATATTTTATTTAACATGGTTAAAGGGTAAATCCGGTAAATACGGGTAAAACATAATAATATAATAATAATGAGAAATTACCCTAAAACGTTTCCTAAACTTATTGTCTGATACATGTCCGACCATGGTAATATTTGGGTCGATTTTGGGACCCAATAGAGCCACTTTTAAGTGATAATGACACTTTATATTAATTACGTTAAAATAAATACAAAAATGACATATGTATATATCTTTTTGAAAAACAATTTTTACATAGGGTCATATATGTTGGATTTTCTATTATAAACATTCATTAGAAATAAAAACATATTTCCTATATAATCGTATTTTATTAATAATTTTTAGAAATTAAATAATTTAATTTATTTATGACACAATGATGATGTAGTAATTACCTTATTAATGAAATATTAAAATAATTGATATTATAAATACCCAAATAAAAATAATTTGAGACTTTTAATGAATTAAAATTATTTTATAGATTAATATGACATGTTAGGATTGCTTAAAAGATTTTGTATAGAATTAATAAAGTTGTTAAGACTTTAACAATAATCAATTATTGAATAGTGTCAAAATTCACATAAAAGAGTTTTTTAAACAAATATTATATTATTAATTGATATTAAATTCCTAAAAATCAAAGGATCGGCCAAGAGACTTATATAATGATAGGTGTATCATTAATGGACCACTTTGTGGTCTCTTGGAGGTATATAGTATGTTTATTTAATATATAATATAAAAATACAATCTAACATGGTAAGTGTCAAACTAATTAACTAAGAGTTAAAGCCAAAAGATAAGGTTAATATAATGACCCAAACCTATCTAAATTCTATTGGGTGGGTGGTTTTCGACCCATCCCCACCATAACCTTTAAATAATCCACTTGTGAGCCATTAGAAACTGAATATGATTTATTATAAAATAATATTTCTAGCTTTTCCAAAGGTGCCCCTCACCCCTCTTATAAAAGGGAACTCCCCCTTCTCACTAATCCACACATTAAAAGCCTTTTGGCTCGACAAACCCCTTCACAAATACTCTCTCAACTTCCCTCACATCACTCAAGAGTCCTTATTTATATCATAAAGACAACCTAATGAGCCCTTTTGATCAAATCAATAGGAAGATCCTGAATAAGAGGTAATGTTTTCACCACCCTTTTTCAAGTTCCTTTCTTCTTCAACTTCTTCTTTATTTGTTATTCCGATTATAAAATAATAACTCCTGTATCTTATATATACCGTGATGTTATTATAAATATGATACAACTATATTCATTATTCTATCCATCCTTTGAATGACATGTTACCATACGTGCGTACGTACGGCTTACCGTCTCCACGTCGTTGTGTAATTGTTATTCAATAAACTATTATTTTAATGGGTATAATAATGATGTGTAATTCATTTAAATAATAAATATAACATGATAATTATTCTGTATATATGATATACCATCCAATTATATATATTATTTTAATATCAAAAGAATGATATTGTCGCTCGTGCGTACGTACGGACTACCCTCTCCACCAATGTGATGGGATTCATTCTCCATCGTTTCCATTCAAGTATAATTCTCATTTGATGATTAAAAATAATTTTTAAGGACATGATATAATTCTAGATATGTATAAGATACCACCTATCCATAAAAAACATGGCTTATTTAACAAAACATATAAAAGAAAATGAGTAAGTTGACACCCGAAATGGCGATAATTCTATGATATTATTAACAAAACAATATTAAAAGATCATATATGATATCATATTAATGTATATTATTCTTGTAAAATTTAATAACAATTATTTCATGATTATACAGGAGGTTAACCTACCCTCATCCAAGGAAAAGTACAAGGTAAGGGATTATTTTGCAATCTCTTCATTATCGAGGTTGTTTATACATAATAATCTACTGGGATTTCTTAATCATCCACATCCCTGTTTCATAAAAATGTATTTCAAAACATTTTTACTATATACAAGAATATGGGGTAATTTCATTTATACCCTTTTTTGACTTTTTCTAAGAGTATTATGAAGGAATCTATCTGTCATTTTCCAAACAAGGTGCTTTTTAACGTTTTCGACAGAATTAAGGTAAGAATGATTTTTTAACTTATACGGCAGGTGCGTCTATTTTCCACCTTTATAAAATCTTCGAAGATTCCCTTACAATCATATAAGAAAATTTTCAATGTAAATTTTTTATTCTATAATTATGTGACACCTAATTTATTTTAAAATAAGAAGAGATATTTCTCCAAAAAGTGTTTTGATTTTATCTATGTCAGCATACTTTGATGGGTTTTAAGTTTATTTGGAGTTGATTTATTAAGATACAAAACATCCATATTGTATTGATGGTTTTGTGATATGTCTGACTGTGGATGTGTTATTTTTATACAATTCATGGTTTATTAAGAAATTATTCACATTTCATATGCTAGTTTTAATACGAATTTTTGTGTTATGTTTAAACTTGTTCATATGAGGAATGCATTGGACTTAATAAGTGACAGGTGGAGCCTCCTATCTCTCCTCGATGCATTTCTAGGTCTCATGAGACAAACTAGTGTCTTGGCACAAGGCCTTGAAAAAATCTTATTTTTGGTCTTGGCACGAGGCCTTGGCTTTGTGGTTATGATAGTCTGTCATTATACATTCCATTATTGTGAAATTGGTAATTGATATTGCATGGGATTATTCGATTAGTAGAATATCCTTGTGAATAAGTAAATGGCATTATTTCATTTTATTTTTTCCATACTATGTTTATGTTCATGTTTTAAAGGCTTTAGTATTAGTTATAGATTTCATTAAATGTTTATTATTATCTAAGAATGTTTCCTCTATATTGTTATCCTTACTTGGAATTTGATCTCACACCTTTTCTATGATTTATTTTTCCCAAGATGTGAAGAAGTAATTTATGAATGACCTACAGGGATAGTATGTGGGGATAAGAGTGTGGACTATGGAGACTATATTGTTGTAGTTTTCAATTTATGATGTAATGTAAACTCTATTAATGTATCTAGTTATTCAAAGGCTACTAAACTAATCGGTCTTTGGAGACTTGATCTTTCTTGTGATCATGAAAATGTTATATAATAATGCACTGACTCTGGGTAACTGGGGTCGGGGCGTTACATCTAAACTAAAATTTGTCAAATCTCTAACCAAGGGGTCATATCCTAAATATAACATGATTAAATATGCATGTTTTTTGACTCAAGGAATCAACCAAATTTTCTTTTCTATGATGGTAATTGATTATGCAATCATATTTCATTATCATCTCCCACCATCTTATCTACCAAGTGTTTAATTCTTTATGAATGAATATATACATGGTATATTAATAGTCAATATATATTTTAAATTTGATTTGGATAAATAATGCTTCCACATTTTCAATGTGAAAACCACAATATTTAATTACAAATCTACCATGAAATAATTCAACTCGTGTCATTTCAGTTTTCATAAAGCATAAGTAATTACATAATCATTTAACATCAGGACACAACCTTTTCCTTTTAATGATTCATATCTATAGATGAATAATTCACCATTTTTGGGGGGATGGTCCAAAAATACTCCATTCACAAATATCTTATTTAGTTTCTAAAGTCAAGAAACACATACTTCAATCCAACTAAATTTTACAACTTTTCATGTAAACTTATTTAGTGGGCTGGATAACCAGGAATATTTTTAACAATCCATCTGTAATAACCTATTAATCCGAGAAATCTATAAAATTCTGTACAATTAATAGTTCTCTTCCCTTAATCAATGAAATTTTTATTGAATTATCAACTATTATTCGATCCTTATTTACAATGTTCCAAAAACAAGAAATCGGTTTTAATCCAAAATCACAAATTAAAAATTATTCTTATAACATATTTTATTTAAGAGTTTTCAAGAAAATACATATTTTCTTTTCATGTTCCTCATATAATTTTTACAAGTTTAAAATATCATCAAAAGAAAAACTTATCCAAATATAAAAAAAATGTTCTATTCAAAAGAACCATTTATGTAGAAGGGTTATTTCTCAAACCAAAGGTAAAAAAAATAAAATCATAATGGGAATATTTAGTATGAAAAAAGGTTTCCAGGATGTCATCCTCCATATCCATCTACTGATGGTGCCCAGAAATCATGTCAATCTTGTAAAAATACTAAGCTCACAGGAGCTGACCAAACAATTAATCAATATGTGGGGAAGGATTATTATTCTTAATAGTAATGTTATTCAAAGCTCTATAATAAATTCAATGTCTCAGGAAACTAAATTTCTTTTTAATGAACAACTTAAGAGCACCTTGTATTGAAGTGCTCGGATGAATGATGGATTTGTCAAGGAACTCTTGTAAATTATTTTTCAATTCATGAAGTAACACTTGAGCCACTCAAAAACGTGGTTTTAAAATTGTCTTAGCACTAGGAACCAGGTAAATCGTAAATTAAACATCCTGATTAGGTATAACACAGTGAAACTCATTTGCAAAACCTATATTCATTCATTTACCATGGGAATATTATTAATCAAATAGTTCCCTTGTTTTAAAATTTATGATCAAGATAACATTCATTTCAATATTTTAATATTTTCTCATCTTCCTAATATATTATCAATTTAAGCGGTTAATTACTATTTAAAAACTAAAACTCCATATATAGACTACTTCTTTATGTCTACAATAAATCATATAATGATAAAAAATCCAATCTGTACAATGAATGATATCAATAAATTAAAATCTAAAAATAACTATGTTTAATAATAATTTATTTCCATATAATGAAACAATGAGATTATAATAATTCCTTTTTGCGGAAATATTTCCCACTAATATTTAAACCATATGTTCTTGTCTCATTTCATGAGGTGAAATCTCCAAATTACTAAAAAAAATATCAGAAATAATGTAATGTTTAGAACCCATATCGGAAAAGTCATTATAAAAATATGAGTATATTAAAAAAATTATCTAATAGGACGTCATTGGATGGATCGACATCACTTGACATAGTCAAAAATGATATCACTAGACCTTTCTTTTATAATATGGTTGTTTCCCATCACTCACATATTTTTTGGGAAGGTATGTGTATAAAGACCCATCTCCCCACATTTAACACACTATATTGTTTTCCTATCAAATTTAATCATAAGGGTATTTTCATTACATTCTTGGGACACTTTTATAAACATACCACATAGAAAACACATCCATGTTTTGTTAAGGTATTCCCTATGGTTCTTTTTACAAAAAGAAATCACAATATAGAAACTATAATTTCATACCAATATATTTCATTGATTGAATCTTACCCATCAATTACCATCTAGAACTCATCTTCTAATCGTTTTCAATATATATATGATTATCAAGAAACTACATTTCTACCAAATCTACAAATCAGAATTGTTACTCATAACTTTTGAATTCATGGGAGGCCAATTCAAATCATAATCTTGGATTTAATCCAATGTATACCAGATCTATTTTTCTATCATATTTGTGAATAATATTTGGTGTGTAACATTCCAATCGGGTGAAGTTTTCCTCATACACGACCCCTCGGTCTTCGTAATTTTGTTTCAACGAAAGTAATTTAATTTCCATCCTAATTCAAATTATCCTTATTAAAATATATACCAAGGAAAATAATTTTAATTTTATTGCATTCCATGGAATCAATCTCCTTGTACCCCTAATCTAAATGACCATTGACCAACGCTATTCTGCTTCACATTCAAAAAGATAAATGGAGAGACTAAAATTTTGATTATAAGAACAACCCATTACATTGAATTTCAGTTAATGTAATTTAATCCAACCTTTAACAAACACTAGGTCATAAGGCCCACTTAATGCAGGAGGGTGTTGCCTCATAAATTGTTCTCCTATCCTATAATTCTTTTTTGGTATCTCTGGTTTTTCTCATGCATGGATTCCACCATTGATTTTATCTTATTTCTACTAAGACAATTCTATAACAAAATGTTCATTTCCAAATCCAACAATTCCACATTTTAGATTTAAAAAGATATCAGCCTCTTGTTTCCCTATTACTCCAGCTCCCATTTTTCATCCCTGAAAAACCAATCTGAATAGAAATATCATAGATGATGAAGTATGGTAATCATCAAATTATATATTATTTCTACATAAAAATAATGTAAAAATAATTTAGGTTAATCTATTAACATCTTCTCATTCCATAATGTTATTTAAATCAATCTATGATACTAACTATATATTCATGGCCTTAATAATTATATAATCTGGTAAATTTCTTTTTAATTCACTTATATATATTCCAAAATATATTTTAAGTTTATTTTTTTAGAGAATCAGGACATGATTTATATATATCAACCGATAATGATAATTTTGTTCAGAAAAAAAATATGCATTAATTCATAATACAAGTGTTTTTAAAAAGTTCATGAAATGTTTTCTTGAAAATTCATCCCAACATTCATATTGAATTATTATTTTCTCTTACCCACCATTAACCCCTATGATTTTTTTTTAAAAAATGAAATGATAAAAAAATCACAATATGGGATATAAAAATAAGTTGATAAACCATTAGTAAAAGAATACTAGTAATCAAATGTAATCATTTTCACGAAGACATACTTCTCACCTAATAAGAATCATATAAATACTTTGTAAAAACAAGAGATTTTCATAAATCATATAAAACATAAATAATAACATAAATGTATCATGGGGAATAATTTTATTAATATTGTAACAATCATGGCTTCTTTATGATTTCTGGTCCTCATGGGTACATTGAATATAATCCTCAATACTACGTTATGTTATAACCATCACAGATACACTTGGAGTAACCATATGACCCAACTCAAACATAAACATACATCATCATAAATAATTCCCATGAATCGTAAAATAATCAAAAAATACAAATACATTTATAGAATCATTTATTTTTAAATTTTATAAAAATATATGGTTAAAATAATATTATAAATGAAATTTCCTATAAAAATATAATATAATTTAAATGGGAATTAACAAAATGAGTTTAATATGTCTTTAAATATTAAACAATAATAGAAAAACATAACATAAAAAAATAAATTACACAAATAATCTTAGTACTACGTAATTAATGAAGTAGAAGTTTTATCCAATAAATGGAAATTTGGAAAAGAATTTCCTTACCCTGGGTTCTTCTAACTTCATATGAGTTCAAACGACCTGTATAATGGTTTAATGAGTTTCATTAATATATTAAAAATAATATTCTTATTTATAATTACATATATGAAATTCTTCAAACATATTTCAACCCATTTTTTAATAATATTATTTTATTCTCCCTATTTTAGGTTAATTTATTTCTTTTTTTAAATGGTTTGTTCTTTATGGATTTTCTTATCGGAAGGGAGAATTACTCCAGAATTGAAATTACCTTTTATTAAAAAACATCCATAATATTAAATCGCAATATATATATAAACATTATTATAGGGTACGACTATGAGATTTCAGATAAATCATTGGTAATGAACCATATTTTATCTTGGTAAATTTTATTCATTATGAACCACTTTGGTTTTATTAATTAATATTATATATATAAAAATATTCTAGAACATAATATATCATATAATATGTATAATAAAAAATTATTTAAACATTTGTATAGTCTTATGACCAACTTTGAAGGCAGTAATGAAAATAAACATTTAATAGAAAATGTTATTATTTAAAGAATAAAAGGAAGATTAGAAGATGTTTGATAATTAATTTATCCCTAAAATGATAACATTCATTTATATATAAAAAAACATGAGTTTTCAGAACTCTTGGATAATGGTATTTTATGAGATTATACAAAATAATAATAATTGAAATGAATGTAAAATAAAATGAAAGGTGATTTTTATCTATTGAATCCTCCTCATTGAGAACAACATTATGGCCCTTGGTTATATACTTTTTCGTGAGACCAGAAGGTCTTGGATGTGTGGAATTCTCTTGATAAGGAAATCTAATTGATATTAAACAATATATGAGGCATTGAGACTTGAGGGGAAGAGGTGGTGAGGGGTGGTATTTATTATGGAAGAGAGTGGGGTTTTCTCATTATTTTATTCATTAGTTTATTAATTTGGCTCATGAATATGAATAGTTTGAGCTTTATAACATAATATATTAAAATTGATAAGGGATGTTCAATATTATGGTTTGTACATCATTCCTAACTCAAAGAATATTTTATTTATTCTATAATGTATATAAACTGTAAATTACTATATATTACTATTCAATGAAAAGTTGTGTATTTTAAAAAAATGCAAAAAAATCATCCCAACCCTTTTTTGACCTATATAATTTAAAAATGAAATCCATTTTTTCCAAATAAATTTATAAATATGGAATATTTAATTTTAATTTAAATACATAATATATTAGAAAATACCAAATTTAAAATTTTAACAAAATTTATAACAACTTGAAAATTTAATCACAATGTCATAAAATTATCCTATGATCATAATAAAACAAAATAATAATTTATCAATATTATTTATTAAAATAAATTTCATAGTAAATCACTAAAATAATTCGATAACTGAAATTAAATATTGATTACATAAAAAAATACAAACACCTAATTAGTAATTTCAAAAGTATTTAATTATATTTTACGTAATATAAATTTACCATGATTTCCCTTATAAGAAAAAAAAATTGTACTCACAAATGTGAGGTTACAATTAAATTTTCTAGAATTACGGTTCCCTATGGTTATTTTACTATTCATACTATCATGTTACAATTCAATCAATAAAAATTTCTTAATTTCTATAAATATAAAATGATTCATTATATATTTATACTGAATTTAAAAATTAAATTACAAATAATGAAATTTTTTTATAATTACATGAGTTGATAAATATTATATGGTGATGTCACAGATATACGATAAATTGAAATTTTTTATATAGTGGATATATATGTTATGTCTCTAGTTAGACTTTATTTAAGGTTTCTCATTGAATTTTCATTTCGATGCAAAATATTCCATATTCCCCATATAATTCAATAATGTGGTGTACATAATACCGATTTTAAATTTTATGTAATTACTCATTGTATGCTAATTATATTTATTCTTTAATTTTATGTTATTTTATACATGGTTATTGAATTTCTTTAGGTTTATTGATCCATTGTGACGGAGTTGTGGTTTTGACTCAATAATGTAATTTTTTCAAATTTCAATTCTCCATTAAATCAACACTAAAATTTTTTATAGTTATATTTAATTGTGAAAAATTATAGAAATAACAAAACAATAAAATAAAAGAATTAAACAATTAAATATTTATTTGTAAGTATCTTCCTCATTGTGATGAAATATATCCATGACAAAACCACTCTCTCGAGTTGAAAAAAATATCTATTTGAATGATGCTAATATAACTATAAGAAAATGGTCATGATAACAAATCTATCTCCTACTAGGTATTTCTATTCTGAAAAATACAGATTATTTATTTTTTATCTATATTTAGAGATAATATTTTATTTTAATCATTAAAAAACATTTCCACCCAAATTTCTCTTTGGAATTTCTACCTTAATCAATCTATCAAAAGGGATATACCATTGTTTCCATTTCAAAATCTTGTTCACATCTATAAATACATCACCAGCTAGTTAAATATTCATTATTTCCTCTATTAAAAATTAATTAACCTAAAAAATCTTCTCAATAGATGTACCTGATTTCACAATCTAGTTTTTTTGAACTAAAACTCTATTTGATACTCTGATAAAAAAATATTTTTATTACATTACATCAATAGGAAGGGGAAATCTTGTTGGAAACATATATTGAAACTATGTTTTCAGTAATTCGTTTTTTAAAGTATATGTTAATTGATAGGTAAAACTATAATTTTCACCCCCTCTAAATAGATTCTCTAGAAGTGAGAAATGTGAAAAATAAATTCAACATTCCAGCTCATTCAACATCCAAATAATATCATTAACACATAAATGAAAATATTGTTATACTTCCCAGCAAATATTTATCATTTAAAAAGACAAATGAATACCTCGAATGATTCCAAAATTATCAAACATTGTTAATAAAATAATTGATGAACCCGTTACAATAATAAAATAATTTAATGAAAAAATTAAGAATTTTCATTTTTACGACATACACAATAATAGAATAATTATCTACAAAAAAACTATTTACTAAAAATTATTTCCTAATATCAGATTCCTCAACTATCATTTTTTTCTCAATACGTCTTCACCAATAGTAGTTTTAAATATTCCATTCATTATTAAATTATATCCTATAAATCAAAATTTCTTCATGAAATAAAATTTTCATAATCAAATATGTTATACATTAGTTTCTCATAAATGATAATCTAATTCACATCCACTGAGATTAGTTTCTGATGGAATATAATAAAAAAATCTAATTGACTTCCATAGATAATGTTTTCCCAAAGGACTTCCTTACAAAACATAGCCTAATTGAATTTCTTATAATGAATACTATTTTCATTTCCTTCATTATGTAGAATACTTTACAACTTCACAAGTTTGAAATTATGATTTCTAAGAAATAATATTGAATATAGGCATTATACAGTATATTTTTATGGAATGAAATTTCACATTATATTTTTCGTTACACACTAATATTGTTTGACTCCATTTGTGAAGAATTAAGGGACTTATATTACATGCAAATTTACCATATCAAAACATTTTATTAAACCTTATTGAACATATATTACCATTTATAACTTATTTATAATTTTTTTAAGACCAATAAAACTCAATACAATCTAATAATTATATTCTTATGTTCTGTGTTTTGTGTGTCTAATGAAATTTTAAAATATTTTTCTTTTTCAAACAGTATAAACATTCATTTCTTATGATTTTGAAATGATATATATTTTTTCACTCATGAATGATCATCATTAATTCAGTCATACTTATCTTACCTTTTAAAAATAGAGGATTGAATAATGACTTCAATACAATTTTGGATTCATATAGTGAACAAAATTGGATAGTATGATGTCATATGAATTCTTCTTAAAAACATTGAATCATTCAATCTTTCTCTAGAAACATCATAATTGGACTTTTTTATCAAACATTTAGAATATTTTATATCACATGTTTACCAAAAACAATATTTTAAAAAGAATTTTGTCAAAAAAATTTATATTGAAATAGAACAAAATATATTAAATATTACCTTATGTATTTTTTACAAACATTAAAACTATGATCAAACACTTTTTTAAAAAAATAATATGACATAAATTTCAATTTTTAATAAAACTCATCAAATCATAGCCATTATAATATAGATTCTCTTATCCCCAAATTTCTTGATAATGTATTTTTTTTTAAAAAATTATATCATATTTTGAATATAAAAATTATATCTATATAAAACACTAATTTTACTCTCCCCCATTTATTTCCCCATTTTTCATCCTATAATTTCATTATCCACCATTTTTTGATAAACACGTCATCACATTCCCTTTTTAAAGGATTGTTAATATTGTCCCTTATTAAAGATAATGTCCACTCTCCATATTTTATGAAAAAGTTCAAAATTCTCTCCCCCTATTCGTTGTAATCAAATTCCTTATAAGGGTCTTTTGTATGGACATCACATAGACTATGGGTGAGGTTGAACATTATTTTTTAGCCCAAAAATACAAAGCTTCCCTCTAATGTTTATATGTGGATAAAATAAAAAAACTGGTACATTTTTGGGAATATAATCATATATTAAAAAATTACTAGATACAATATCAACTATTGTGTGATTCTTCATATCATTTTTTTATATTGAATAATGAATAGGGGTGTTCTAGTGATCAATAAATCATTGGCCTTCATATTTTATCTTCAACATTATAGAATAATGCTCCCTAAAATAATATATATATTCATTTAATAATATCCATTTAGTATAATCTTATTTTTAGTAAGAATATAATACTTTATATATGATAATTTTCAGTGAAATATTTTTCTTCCCAAACCATTTAACTCTATATTATCACAATAAAACTATTCTATGTGATGTTGATGATCAATATATTTAATTTTTAGACCAATAAGTATTTTTGTAAATATTAATTATAATATCATTACATTTCTATATAAAAACATATTAGAAGATTTTCTTTCATCATTTATGAGATTGAATTTAGTTTAAAATATATGTGATTAATTTGGGTCCCCCATATATCCTTCATAGAAATTCAAACCACAAACAATGATGGGTCTTAACTCTATATAAATGATAAAAAAATTAATTCAATATCCAAAAATATTTTTGATTCACAAATTTCCTAACATCATCATTACTCATCATCATACCAATTAAATTCGGAGGATAATATTGTTTATAATCTGTTAGGAAATACATTTTTAACAAATCCATTAGATAATTTTCATAAGATAGGAAAATGTATATCTCCATCTATTTAACATGTAAAATAATGATGAATTATATTTATTAAATGGATTTTATTTCAAAATTTCAATTAATTTTATCATAAAACTCTTTATACTAATTTTATATATCATATATAAAATTTAATTCAACCACGTAAAAGAAAATGTGGATTCTGATGTTCATTTCCTTCAAATGGATTTTTATATAAATTATACCTTTGAAAAATTATATTTTTTCATATAAAAATAAAAAACATGTATTAGTATTAGGTACCTTTTTACAATATATAAATGTATTTCATAAAATTACACACCTTCATTTCATATTTATTAAGGACAAACAAAAGAAAACATAATGTAAACATCATCGTAAATCATTCCTATTAATAATGATGACATTATATAAATCTAATAAATAGTGTCACAAAAATGTTGAGAAACATATAAAAACATTCTAAATAATCTACGCTATCAATATGGAATAATATTTGTCCAAAATACATACATTCAACCTATGAATATGCTTAATAGAAAGATCACTCATTATTCAGTGATAGATCTATATGTTTATTCTTGTTGTTTATTCATCTAGTTTCTAAAATTTCATACTCTATAATGAAATGTTGAATCCATATATTAAAGTGATTCTTGATACATATATGTGGGTGTCATTTTTACCTATATTATCTGACCCTTTATTCATATTACTTATAAATTCATTATGTTTTATTTACATAGAAACTAATTATTCTTCAAACTATGAGAAAAGTGATATTTTTTGAATGGATGTTTTATTATATTTTAAAATATATCATTCATATTAATAATAATATATTTGATTGAACTTTTATTTATAGAGTACGAAATATTAGATATTTTCATCCTTTTTTACTTTCTACATAAGATGATAATTCGGATTATTCATTTAACTATTTTGGATCAAATTCATTTTAATATTATTTTTTCTCATTAGAAGGCTTTAAATTAGATTCCTATGAATTCTAAATATGTTTTTTTAATGAATAATTGTTTTTAAATCATTCACATAATAAAAATATAAAAACATTTGTAAATTATTTTTCCAACATATTTATCATATTCTACTAGGTGAATATCTCTAGATAATTCATTTCTAACCATTTCATAAAAAATTGCATGATCATTATATTCTATCATTACTATGTAGGTAATTCCAAAAACAATGAAATATTTCATTAAAGTATATTTTTTATGAAATTTCATAACAAGTTATGTTGGTTTTTTTCTATAATAAACATTTATTTTTTACATGTAGAATATTAATTAATGTATCTCTCTTATAAAACTTAAAACATTTACATCTACCCAACATTCATCATCCCATTTATCCAGAACATCCATTTTTCTTATATAACATGTTATCTTTTATGGGGTTTTATGGACATGTATATTGATGTTTAATTCAATGCTTCTTTTTGATAGATTTAAAATTATTATAATTTTTCTCCTTTTATTATCAGTTCTCTTTTTAATAATATAAAATCCAAATATCATTAAACTTATATTCTATAAAAAACATTTCCATTGACACTTATTTAATATTTAATAACATTATATTGGTCATTTAAGTGAAATCATTAATAAATGTGATAAATTAAACATCTACTAATATGCATTGAGGTCTTATCATCCCAAAAAAAATATTGGTGAGTAAGATCAAGAATTATGGAATATAAAATTCATTCATTATTATAGATTTTAAAAATCACCATTCCTTTCATAAATGTTTTTTAAATATAATTTTACTTCCATTTTAGTGTTTTCATGTTATCTAAGGCATCTAATATGAAATTTTATTCCATAATTGTTTTTAATATTTCCAAGACATTAATGCCACAATGTTTCTATATTAAGTAATAAAATAACATTAATTAAAAACATTTACTATATGAAACAGATTTCCCATGGTCACAAAATTACCATATTACACACTTCTGATGATAGGTTAATTGATTAAAAATATTAATTTCATACAACACTAAAAATTTTGGATCACACTATGTAAAATGTGTTTCATCACATTTGCATATAAAATATCGTTTTCCATTATATTATTAGCTTGAATAAAAAAAGAACTAGAATCCTATGATTTCTATTAAAAAATTATTTCTAAAACTAAATTTTCATCAGTCATAATTTTTAGTATCATTCATGATCTTTATATCACATATAAAATTTTGTTATCAACAATTATCAAGAATAACTTATTTCATATTCCTTATTTTTATTGTTTTCCCAAAATTATTAACTCTTTCATTTATATTAATATTTCATTATTCATTTTATTTCAAAACATACAATCATTTTACATTAATCATTGTCAAACATTCCTCATTAATGTGTCAATGTTAGTCAAATCATCCCCAAAATTCCTCATGGTTTCTAATGTAATGATTCATAAGAAACATTAAAGACTATTATGATTCTATATTTATTTAATCCCACATATTATAATTATTTCACTCATTTCTAATAATCATTATTAACTTCATTTTATATATAATCCATTCATGTGGCACATTATTACATGAATTGCAATCCATATGACCAAAATATACATACCAGTAAAAATATCTATTTAATATCGATATTCTAATGAAATATGATCTTTTTATACCTTTAGTATTTTGAGTCCATTATAAAATTTCAATTGTGACATCATCCTATAATAGGGTAAAATCATATATATGTTATTACCAATATTTGATGATATGATATATTCCTCACAAACATTATAATGATATCCTTTTGCAACATTGTTTCATGAAAATAAATTATTTGTAACATCTATTGGACAATTAAATTTAGTCGTTGATGACTTCAACTGATTCATATAGTGATATTTCTATACATCATGAGAATATTTAACTTTAAATTATAAAACATTGATGAAATTTTAATTCATCTATCATAAGGTAAATTCATCCGCAATAAGTTCATTTGGGTTTTAAAAACCTAATTTGGTATATCTGAAATATTCATTCTGAGATATTATACAGTATTTATATATTTAGTAGCTTGTAGATTATGAATTATGATATCCTAAATATAATAATCATTTTTGTTTGATGACATAATAAATTTTTTCAAAAAAATTCACATTCATTGTTAATCATTATATTTTCATTATTGATTTGCTTTCTCATAACATGTTCAAAGTTCAAATTAATGTGGATAATATTTATTCCATTCATTACCTCCCCTGCCTTCTTCACAATTTGGAGAATTTAACATTTTTTCAAAATCTATTAATACGATTTATAATTTTTATGAAAATTCATCTTATAAGGATTTTTTATTATATTCCAATTTTTATTTCTTTCTCAAAATGGCTCTTCTATTTAGAAAAACGTTTTTCATATCTCCAATATTTTTTCTTAAAAAATAGAAGTTCTGGACCACTTCATTCAAAGATACTTCTCTTTGGAATTTTCTTCTTATTAACTAAAATTAGCCATGTGTAAATATATTTAAAATCATCCAATTACTAAAAATTTAGAACATTTGAATGTTAGTAACTGTATATACTTTTTTTACCTCATAAATAATTTTTTGAGATAATATATTTCCTCTTCATAATTATTTCAAAATCATCCTTATATTTAAAATCATTATGATTCACAATATCTTTATCTTCAATTTTTTATATTCTCATATTTTCAAAATTTATTAAATAAATTTTCTTCTTTTTTAATGTAATAACATTTCTCATTTAATATGTAATATTAATTTTTTTAGATTAATGTAGAGATAAATCAACTATTTCTTCTAATACATAAAATTTGGAATCAAACAAGATAGGAATGTTTCTCATGACATTCTTAACAATGGTATAATATTTACATACTTCTTTAAATAATATTATGATTCAAACAATTCATTAAATTTAGAGATGTATTCATCAACTATTTCTTTATCCCTCTTTATACTATCTTTTTGGGACATACTTTTGATTTCAAAAAGTACCAATTGCATTTTTGTATTCACTTAAAATATATCATCGAGTTTTTCCCATGAGTCCATAAATGTTTTCTGACCCATCAACTTCCTGAAAGAAATTTATAATAACGAAATAAAAATATAATTTCAGACATTTTTATAAACCTAAATATTTATCTTTCAATAAATGATATTGTCACAACCCTCTATTATCATGAATAGGGACGGATGTCAACTTTATATGGCCTTCCTTATTTAAGATGAAAAAGAGATAATAACCCCTGAGTACTGCTTGTAGTAGGCCCCAGAATGGATACCAGTACCAAGTGTATACAATTCTCACAAAAGAGGTTCATTACCCTTTTTATAGTAACCAAGATTGGGAGATAAGATACACAAGCATCAAAAAATCCATGATATATATATATATACTATGCTAAAATTCACCCTGCATGAATTTTCATAGAAAAATTGGGATAATAAATTAAAAACTCATAAGTCAATAACAAAAGAACATATCTTAGTATCAACACAACAATTATCCCGACACGTGAGCTAGTAGGGTCCAATTTGGTTTCCATAATCAATTTGGAAACCTGAAAGGATTTTTATATACATAGGTTGAACATACAAATATACTACATTAGAAAAGATGAATTTACTGTTTCACAAGTGGGAGAAGCATACTAATGCTCATATAAGAAAAAAAATCAAAAACTAAAATGCACCTAACAAGGTATACAATGAATGCAAACCTCACCATGATAATCTCACCAAATAATGCTTGTAATGTAATGTAAATTAGTAAGCACTTCGATGATAGGGTACCCTGAACCACATCACACTGTTTAACTTTTCCTCCCTTGAAGCAAACGTCATGATGCTACCATGCTCTTCCACAAGCCCCAATATCAAAACATGCCCTCACACACCAATGTCACATACCACATCCTTCCCGAAAACTAATGGGCCATAACCACATCACATCCTCCACAGAGGAACCCAGATAACAAAACCAGAACCTCATTCGGAGGAAAAATGGTAAAGTACAGCATATCTCATCGTGAAGTTTCTTGAGAAGCACACCCCGCTCGTAGACACCTTGGCATCACAACCACACCACAACCTTCTTGAATAGTCTAAATGGAATGAACCAAGAGTAGAAAAGATCTAATAACCAACCAGCCATCCTCGCACCAAAATATTGTGAAAAAACACGCACCCCCATAATAATGGGGGTGTTGGGAACATAGTCCTCAAAAAGGGTGGGGCTGATATAGAAGTCACAAATAAATATATATATATATATATAAGTACAAAACACTCAGACCAACCTATGGGTTTTCAGAACAAACAACAATCCCACACCAAAACCTCCCTTGCTGGAACCTCAAAAGTATAATTACACAACCATCCACAGATATAATTCATAGATCAAACTAATTCATTCAACCAACTGTCATTCATTATTTCCCAGGAAAATATTATCAATTTCATTCATATCCAAGAAACTACCAACCACAGTACCTATTAGAAGGGTGAAGAAACCATACCAACCATAACCAAAGACAAATAGATAGAGAATGTATTGGGTAAAAGATTCCACTCAAAAAGACGTTCCTAACAAACCTATCAATGGAAAATCTGAACAAAAGACCCACACAAGGTAAAACAGTACTTCTCAAAAATAATCACAATCTATCTATCCTTGGTTTCCCTACTACCTGAAAAGCTCAACATCTGGAAAAAAACAAAACTCAACCAGATTGCAGTCCCAATGCATAACAAGTTCATCTATTCCACAAACAATATCCTCTCCACCTGAAATTACGTTACACAACACGTACCCCCACATACATGAAATCCACAGTAACCATCACCAAAGACACAGCTCCGCTGCACACAAAAAAACCACACAATACCCACAGATTAAACCCCCGTGTTCAATAAAATACGGAAAACTATGCTTCCAACCACTACGCTATAAAACTCACACATGTCCCTAAAAATATAGAACCATACACTGCATAAAACCACACCAATCAAATAGAGGGTATTCATATTTGACTAAGAGTATTCTTTAATTCCACTTTCTTAACTCTTGCATGATAACAATACATGCTTAATCATGGGAAATCCATTTATTTTACACTATGTATGTTATTAAAGAAATTACCATATTTAATGCTATTCATCATATGATAAAAAACAAGTACAAATCTTCACATGTGCACAAGCACAAACCTCGAACATAAATTATTTTTAGACGGATACAACCCATTCAATTCACATCATATATCAAATATAACACCTAAAATAATGACCATCAACATAATATTTCTATCCCGTAATTTCTAACTAAGTTAGCCAAACTAGTTATTGTAACAAATATGATCGTTTTAATAACAACCTTAATTGATATTTTGATTACACCATATTCTCAAAGAAAAATGATTGTACTCACCCATCATAATAAAAAATTAATAGGGTGAATATAGAATTCCATCCTTCAAAAATAGACAATCAGCAACTCCTCTATGTGGAAAAAATGGGGGTTGTGTGAGCTGTAGAAGGACTCCAAGGGGAAAATAGACCAATTTCTACTACACAGAAGGGATTCCATAGGGAATAAAGGATTATGGAGTACCAATATAAAATGAAAGGGTTTAAGGAATAGGGAATCTCAACATAAAAACCAGATCTTATATCAATTGAAGGAATTGTTTCAAAAAGCCAATGAAAAGTCGATCGTGGTCAATACCACATTTGTTGTACATTTCAAATATTATGGGGCATTAGTATATTAAGGATATAATTAATATCCATTGAAATTACTTTAGAGAAAAGAAAAAAACTGTTTTAAAATCAATTTATGTCAAATAATACATTTGAGTGGTGAAATTGGAAAAGCAGGAAAAAGTAGGAAATTACTCACCGATGGGTGACTCACCAACACTGATCCACAGACGGATAACTCACTCATGCATGTCCCAGACGTGACTCATCGACATGAGTCACCGACATGACACACAGACAACAATACATTGACGTGACTCACCTATACAAGTCCCCTACATGACACATTGACAATAAGACATCGATGAAACTCACTAACGCCACTCACTAACACCCCGCTGATTGATGCCCGACTTACCGACACCCTGACCTACCGACGCATGGCCTACTGACACCCGATCTACCAGTGAACACCCTACTAACACCCCAAAAAATCAATGATGAGCCACTTATGATGAGATACCTATGATGAGGTACTCACACAGAGTCACTGATTCACCCTACCAATGAAAAATGTGAATTTTGGAAAACACTTTAAATATGCCACTATTACATCCATGGATAAATCACCCTATGTTGTTCAATAGATGCAGTGAAACCTCAATATTAAAGAACACCTCCACCCACATTTACTAAACCAACACCCATATGATACCCCCCACAAGCACCATATTTCAAGACAGATGAATTATGTAATTTCTACCTCCTTCCCAAGATACTATCTGCTCTGGTCCGCACAAACATGTTGTCACGGGTTTCATCAATTCTCAAATAATTCCTCTTGATTAAGGATGGGGTCCCCCCCGTATATTGGTTATTAATTTATCACATCTTACAAAATAAGGAAAAAATCATCACAAAGAAAACAATTTTCAATAATTACACCACATAGCAAGGAAGATAAGGAAAACTCAAAATAGCTATGGGTATAGGGAACACATTTGTGCTTCTCGCTACCATGTAATCACCTCCAGGACATCGTATCTCCGCAAGACATGATCTAGGGGAATGGTCAATCTAAACATCACCCTCTCCCAAAAATACTGGGCCACCACTGGCCACTACATGAATGTTGAATCATCCTTGATATCCATCTCTCCCCATTCAATTACACAGGAGTCATCTTGAGTATACCGAAAATGTTAGGAAGCCTGGAAGATATTGTGGGTCCTCTCCATCAATAGTTGCAATGCCAAATGGTACACCACCTCGCCAACATTCCCCAACACATCAATGTGTCTGATGAACCTGGGAGAATGCTTCCTCACTTATACAAATCTCTACTTCCAATCTTAAGGGAAATCCTTTAAGAGAATTTTGTCTCTATCCTCGAACTACATGGGCCTCCTTTAGTGATAAACACGCGACATCTTTATGAAATCTGATTCCTTTATCCTCTCATTGATAAGATACACCTTATCAGTCAAACTCAATACCATTTCTGGACCAAGAACTTGTGCATCCCCATATTTTTTCAACTCAAAGGAGAACAACATGGACAACAATATAAGGATTAAAATGAATCCTTTACCATGGAAGAGTGATAGATACATTTGTAAGAAAACTATACCAAGTGGAAAATGATTTACCCAAGACCCAGTAAAATCCAATTCTCATTCTTTGATCATGTACTAGAATGTCTAGATGGTCCTCTATGTCATCACATCTATCTAAGGGTGGAATGAAATATTGAGGAACAAATGAGTTGCAAAATAAATATGCAATCCCCTCTAGACTTATGAGGAAAAATATGCCTCCCGATATGATATTACTCATCTTGAAACCCTATGTGGCCACACCACCTCATCCAAATAACTTCTTTCCTAGGCATCCTCTATATTCGAATCCTTAATCGCTAAGAAGTGATCTAATTTCATAATATGATCCAACACTACCTAGATATCCTCAAAACCTCCCTAATCCATTGATAATATTATGATGAAATAAATTAAGATTTAATCCCACTTTCAGTCGGGTACATCTAGGGGCTGGAAGAAACTACCGAGAACATATTGCTCATCCTTCACCTATTGGAAATGCAACACTATGCCCAAAACTCCACCACTTACTGCTTCATCTCATACAACCAAAACTACTCCATTAAGTCACTGCACATCTTGGAAACTCCCAGGTGTACAACTAGTGGTGTTCTAGGAAAACCATGAATAACTTCATCATGGATCACCACTTGAATAAATAGATTCTCATGAAACAACATCTAATTATTACCATCCTCCAACCATCCTTCCAGAGAATCACCCTGGTTAATGCGTTCATGCACGAAATCTTCCCACGAGCCTCCCCACTAAGACTCCTCCTTATTCTACCTCAGAGAGAACTACAAAATAATCTAAAATATAAAAATTATACCTCCATCCATTACAAAATCTTAGTGTAAGGTATCCAAATCCTCCATCTCCATCCAAGAGTCTTCAAATTCTCAAACTACCACCTTGTATGGTTTCATTCTAAGGGAATAAGCCTTAACAAAATCCCTTTTCCAATTGTGTAAGGGTCATAAAAGTTCAAATCCTACAGAAAATCCATCCACCTTAACTTCCTAATGTTTAGTCCTTACTGAGAAAAGACTTACCTCAATCTCCTATGATCTGTGATGACCAGAATGTTCTCCCCAATGAGGTAATATAACTACATCTTTAGTGAAAAATGATTTCTAATAGCTACATATCATAGGTTGTATTGTTATTTTCATGGGTACATAACTACCTAGACCCATAAGAGATCACTCCACATAGATATTTCTGTGCACACCCTATGACTTGATGGGAAGAATTGAAAAACTCCTCTAACATCACCCATTACTCATGAAACCTGAGCACTAGATCACTAAGAAACATCCCATTTTGATGGCTGAATATTTCCTTCCACTACTCAATCCCCAAAAAGGCATGTTATTTTCTAGTGAAATCCATCAATGATGATTTTAGTTAAGGTAAATTGGGTACAAACCTCTAGTAATAGGATTCCATATTTTGAAAACTATGAACCTCAACCAAATTCGTGGGTTCTTCCCAAAAAAACTGCCTCAAATATCAATGGGATCACTAATGCACCTTGATGAGACACTATATTTCAAATAATGTAGACCTCCTATGTCTAAATTTAGAATTGTGAAAAATATATAAAGACCTGGTGTCATCGAAGGACCTCTAGGACCATCCTACGACTATCATTATACTCCTCCTATGACTTCTAGTATACCATAATTTCATAGATGAAAACCTCGATGAACCTGTCCAATAATCACTAAATAATGAATTCATAATTCCCATGAATAAGGCTATTTCCTTCATAACATCGAATGACATAACCACAAACATGAAGCGATCATACCAACACTTGACAACAGTCTTTAGAATATCTCTTCATTTACCCTTAGCTGGTGATATTTGGAAAGTAGATAGTTCATAGAGAACCAACTTTCTCCCCATAGGTGGTCGAAATGATCGTCTATCATCTAGAGAAGGTAACATTTCTTTTCCTTTACCAGATTCATCACCTAGTAGTCTATATGTTTTCATAGACCATCATATAACTTCTTCCCAAATAAGACAGATGCACCCCAAGGTGAAACACTAGGCCGGATAAGGGCCGTCTACATCATATCATCAATTTGAATCCTTTTCTTCCAAAACTCAAAAGGTTCCACATGATAAAGATCCACCGAAAATAGAGAAGAAATGAGATGAAATGGTATCCTAAACACAAATTCTTGTCCAGGGGATAGTGTCAAATACTCATTAGGAAAAACATCCATAAACTCTCGAAGAACTCTTTGAACCCCCACAATCATAGATTCCCTTGATTCCACTGAAAAATTGAACATCAAATAAAGAAGATGTTTCAAGTTCCTATTTCCCATCTAACATCTCGGCTCTCCAAATAAATCAACATGTTGTCCATCCACATCTGACAACATGGATCTCACTAGAATGCAGTCCATGAAGAAATGCATGTAAAATAAATATTTGATCCCTTGGATGACATCATATGTGTGAATCTATAACATGAAGTGATCCAGACTATATGGATGTGGTCCCAACATCAGTCTACATCCTCGAAAAATATCAAACAAGCTGATCTGATATATAGCTACTTTACACAACACTAGGGGCATGGAATGCCACTTTATCTCTATTTATAAAACGTGGGCTATAGATGGTACATAGAAGGAGTGTGAAGATCCAAAATGAAAAAAATAGCATGAAAGGGTCAAAAAAACACTAGGTCAAGGTCCCAATATAATTCACTAAGGAATTCCCTGAAGTCATCATCTACCTTCTCTTTATCCCCAGTATGAACCTGTTTTCTTTGTTTCTAAAATGGCCAAGCCAAAAACTTCTATTTAAGTATGTTATAAACCTACCAAAATCCTCTATATTAAGCTCAAACTGGTCACTATCAATGGAGGTTCTAGTGTCCTCCCAAACTGAAACATCTCATTCCCAATCCTATGATAAACAAATGAAGACTAGAAGGTCAAAACTGAAACTACTATGGTTGACTCTACATTAAACGAAACCTCAAAGGCCCAAGTCCCAATTACCTAATAATAGAAACCATTCCCATTTTAGGACATTGTTGGCTCACCTTTATCAGTATACCTCCTTGTAAGTTAATTATACCAACTATCTCCTCATTCATAAATAATTCTAAGAATTTTCAGAATTGTGAAGGGAGTAATTTCGTACTAGAGAGAGGGATGGTGTGCTACATCTATGTGTCTTTCTTGAGAATCCTCACCCAAAAAAAGAGCCTAAGAAAATTGAAGGAGGTCATTGATCTTGATCCCCAATTACAATACCAGCATACTCCCTTGGTGGATGGACAATAGGTCATTTCTCTTTTCATCTTTCATGGTTGAAGAGCATAATTCATCCTATAAGTCCTTCTCGATAATGATAAACAGAACATTTTTCTGCCTTCTCTACCCCAAGTACATTGTCCACCACCGAATCATAGGTTCCATTAATAGACTAACCACCAATGGAACCTGGTACTCAATTAGATCTGGAATTAGGCGGAAGATAATCTCAAGCTCATAGAGCATGATCTTGGTCTACAACTTTGAGACAATACCCTCGTACGTTCATAGAGCCTTTCGTTGGAAATAATATGACATGATCATCCAATGGATTCACCAATCTTCAAGATCAATGATCTATTTATTAGATAAATTTTAATATTGAGCCTCTACTACCTGATCCACTCCCGAATGAAGACCGAGTTCCATAGCTGAAAGGTAAATAAGGAACAAATAATCCCCAGATGTCACGAACCAGTCCGGGTCGCCATCTGACCCGGCGCCCGACCCGGTCCGCAACATTTCCCAAAGGGCATTCTCAATCCCCATGGGCTGGCACAGGTGCCCGGGTATCAAAAATAAACTTGGGAACGACTTAACCAGATGAATAAATATAAAACAGACAACAAGTCGAAAAAATTGAAACTAAAAACGTACAACCAAACAGACCCGTATATCAAGATTAGATATAATGTTTACAACTTGAACTAAAAACCCAAAAGAGACTACCTCAAAGGAAACTAAAACTCCAACACAAACCTCTGTGCGACATGATGTGTCACATCCCCAAGCCACCACCACCAAACCAACACGAGGATGCCACTTACATCCCGAACCACCAATGCTAAGCCTGATGCCTCGACCTGGAAAGAAAAAAAACACAATCTATATACACCCTAAGGTATATGTTGGGTGTGAGCTAAAATACCAATGAGATTCCATCAAGAAAAGGTTCCACACACAATTATTAAATGACAAATACATTTGCAACTTTAATTTTAGAAAAGAACTAAAATCTTGAACAACTTTAGACAAAACAGGTTTAGGGAAAACAGTTTTAAAAAGGAACAACTTTAATTAAAACACACTCACACACACACACTTAGTTTTAAAATAACCTAATTTTCACACCGATGACCGTAAAGTAACCAATGGGCACTAATATGGGAAGGGCCACATGGGTGTTAGGTAGCATGAGATGCTAGATCTTCGTGTCTCGGTGAAACATGGATTAGAAGGCCACGACCCTCAGAAAAGGTGTCTTAGAAGGCCACGACCCTCAGAAAACGTGGCTTAGAAGACCACAAACCTCAGAATAGCATATGATTAGTTAGTGTTGCAATTGTCAGTCCTTTTAGTGATACCAGGTCGATTCACCTCCAGAACACTGCCAACTAGTCTAGTCCACCCTCCTAGCTACACGGGCTTCCATGTTTGTGCTCAAACAAGTTTCAAATTCATGTCACATGTCATATTTATGTACCAAAGAAAAAAATACACCACACATGCCAAAAACCACTACTCTCACTCAGAAATACTATTTTGGAAGAATACACACTAAAAAAATTTCCACATGAAATCTGCACTACTTACATGACAAATTAAAAATACTGCATGTTCAAAGAAAACACGTTCAGTTTCAAACAAACCATTAAAAGAATTTATTAATCAAATTTAACCTATATTGCGGGACATTAACCACCGAAAACATTTACACCATGTAGTCAAAACAAATTTTTTCTATCTTTAATAATTATTTAATAAAACAATCAAAATTTTTATAAAAAAATTTTTAAAGAGAAAAACCACTACTATACACACAAAGCCAAACCAACCCCCCTTACATGAAAATACGCACACAACGTCACCTCAGGAACCGAAACTGTATTATGTACGCAATTAAAGAAGCTGCCTACACAGTTAAAAAGACTATTGCTACAGTTAAACAACCAACCAGAAAACCTTTCAAGCTTTTCTTAAAGTATGTCGCACGACTAAAACACCAAAACCCCACTCAGATACTCATTTAAGGCCAAACACATACCGACGCTACACCAAAATACCAATTACATCCTTTTCACATCCAAAAAATTACAAACAATTTACTAGAGATTAGATTTCAGCATCAAGTACACATATTATGACGACACCCTACTAAAAAATTCAATGCATGTCAAACATAAATGAAAGTCAACTTCGCACCAGAACATCAATGAAAATCAACTTCGCACCACACGCATTAATTAAATAACACTCTAAACAAATTAACCTTGAAAATTAATTAATCATATAGTAATTGGACATGGAACCACTTACCGAGAATGTAGAAAAAGTTCACAACATGATGCGAAATCACCAATCGCGCACCAAATTCACCGCAATCAACTCAAATAAACTCTAACATCAAACAACAAACCAATTACACCGAAATTGAACCAATTGAAACCTCAAACCCTAACCTAAAAACCTTTAAAAAATAACAAACAAACAATTGAAGTGGAATGAACCTATCGTGAGGGTGAAAGATGCTGGCCTAGCAGGACGAGGTGGTGCCAGAGCTGCGTCGGGGCTGTCAGGGGAGGAAGAATCTGTTCTAGTTCACCGGAGAGGGGGAGGAGGGGTACGGCTTTGGTAGTCGGTCTGGTGAGATCTCGGTGCGGTGTGGCTTGTGTTCACAGGGGGTGGCATTGCGGCTGGCGAGGGTGGCATGAGGGCGTGGCACCAGAGCAAGGGGATGGAGGGGTGGCGTTGCACAAGAGCAGATCAGGGGAGGCCTAGCGACGGTCTGCGCGGCTGGGTAGAGTGGGAGGAAGGTGTGCGGGGTCACGGCTGGGTGCTAGAGGGAGGCCGGTGCGAGGCAGGCTGGCGGAGCTGAGCTGGTCCGACAGAAGAGGAGGTGTGGCCCCTAGGGTTAGGGGGGAAAGCCAAGGATGAATAGTGCCCCATGGATGAATAGTGCCCCGTGGATGAATAGAGCACCGCGGATGAAGAGAGAAAAGTGGGATAAAAAATAGAAAGAAAACAGAAAAGGAATGATAATAAAAAACAAAGAATATAGAAAGAGGATAAAAAGGAAATTGAAAACAAACCAAAATCCAAAAGAAAAATGTAAACTTAATCCATTCTAAACCATAATAATAATAATAATAATAAGTTAGTAATTCTATAATTATAACTTTAATTTAACATCCATGAACAATTTAAAATATCCATTGAAATAATAATAATAATAATAATAATAATAACCTAATTGAAACATTAACATAAATAATCATAATATTAATAATAATGCTAAAGTAATAAATCTAGTTACAAAATAATTGCATTAATTGATGAGTCTGGACTCCATGCACAGATGCGTGCATGGTCACGGCACAGTCACACGTCCATGAAATAATAAATTTATTCGTAAAACGTTCCATTATTAAGGTAAGGCGCTACACCCGGCCGTGCGTATAGTCGCACACCCATATAATATCCGAATTTATTCTAAAATAGAACCGGTTCAAATAGCATTTCAAAACCAAGACTTAAAAATAATTAAATTAAAAAGAAGAGTCAGTCAGGGTGTGACAATTCTCCCCACCATGACACTTTATGCCCCCAAAAAGTCCCAAAGACTAGGTCAACCAACTGTTCCTTGCCAGACCACGAATACACCTAAGGCAAAACCTCAATCACCCAAAGACCGTGCATTACAAAACACCCATGACCAGAAACTTCAAAGAAATAAAAGCCTAAAACACTATGAAAAATAACCAACACCAAGGAACTAACCTCCAATCACTACTACAACATGGAACACCCTAACCCCTAACTTAGGGATTACCAGGGTTGCTCGATATCTCCAAGAAAAAACATCCAATAACCCATTATCTGAGGTAACCAATTAGAATGGTTGAGGTCGGGCGGAGCAAAAGAAAGGGGTTTCTCTTCGAGGCGCACTTTGAAAACAGAGTCTTCCACAAGCTTGTCCTATGGTGGTCTCCACACCATATTAGTGTTCTCGTCAAACATTGTTTCTTCAAACCAAAATAACTCACAACTCATAAAACCTCTAACACTAGCTTGACCTTCAAAGTTTTCTATGTTTAAATAACACAATAGGGGACATCAACAAGACCCGCACAGGTTCTCCCCACCGTTTTAAAATTTCTTAACACCACGAAACCCGTGCAGGCATTCCCAGTTTACTTGAACAATACTAACTGAACCCTTCATCATGAACCCACCACACGGGCCGACCATGAATAATTATTCACAAAGTGGACGACAATCTTCCACAGGAGATATATTTGATAGTAGAAACCCTTAACCAGGAGACAAACCAGACAAGCGCACAATAATTTCACAAGACATGAGCATCTCCACCACAAGGAGGTTCAGGGAGCACGCCTACTAGCTTTAAAAGAATACGGATTTTCTGAACCTCTTTAAGGCCCAAGAGGAATTCACACAATATAACATTGCAACAAGGATACACGACCTTCATACCCATCACAAAAAAATGAAGCCTTCAGATGCGATAGTGCAATTAAGAAATTTATGTTTTCCCCATCTGTTAGTGCGGACTTAAGTTGAACAGAACTCGTACCACGTCCGATGAGTTTTGACTATGCACAAGATTCACCCCAAGACCTATGGCTGGGGACCTGATGTCTGAAGCATCTACCGCCTCGTAGTCATAAGTTCACCACCTCTACATGGGACTCCCTCTGCTGGAAAAGCATCCTGCATACTTCTCTTCGTGTCTCACGCGACCACTCTATTAACATAACAACTGATAATTTCAGCGAATGACATAGAGTTTCTGACTAACCACACTAGAGATAGGAGGTTGAGCGGTCTGTCCGACACGCAATACGAACTGATGGAAGGAGCACACCACAAAAAATTCCCTTTGGTTCACACACTTCATTAGATAAGGGACCTACTCTTACAATAATAAAAACAGGACCAACAACTTGTATGAGTTTTAAACCAACGGTTCGACACTACTTCTGGGGAACATGGAACTAGATCATCAGAAAGGTCAACACATCTTCTTCGCCACATGTTGAATGGTCAATCACCCACGAGATCAAGCACTTTCCTTTCCTTCAGTTAGGTATAACCGTAGAATGATACTAGTCTTGTCGGTTACTCTTGACGTTGCTATTCCAACTAAAATGAAACTGTCATCATTTGCTGGTTTAGTCTCACTCCTCCAAACACACTTGAGACAACTTACACCCACACAACTTTTAGAGTTCCTCAAAAACTAGACACTTACACCTTCCCCAAAGAATTCAACGATATCAAACTGACCTCGACGTCTACGAATAGTCGACACCACCGAGCAGAACCCAACTCTGCCACTCCACTGAGAGTCTGAGTCGGGCCAAGAACGGAGATAGACCTGATGCGACCCACAGAATGTTTCTAGGGCACATATCCCAAAAAGAAACACAAAATAGCCTTCCACAAATCCAAACACATCACAAATCAAACCTTAACATTCCAGAATCAAATCCAATAATTCCAATTTAAAACATCAATTCATTTTCAATGAAAAATAATCACATGAAAACCCATGAACTGCACAACAAGCCCAAAATCTATTTTGAAAATTCATCTTTACTCTAAACGCAATGTCATTTTTTCCCATTTCCAAACCATTTGTGCCCAAAAACCCATTTAAGAAAATTCCCACATTCTAGAAAACAAGAATCAACCCTAGAAATCAATCAACCACCACTGATATTCCATGGTGCCTCGCAAGTATGCATTTTCATGCCACTCAGGCACCCATACACACGATTCACCAACTATCCATTAATCAATTCAACATGTACATGCAAGTACCCCTTGGAATACCACTAGAAAGAAACAAAGATACTCTGCTTCCAAAACAAAACATTCTCAATATTTGAAAACACCTTTTTTTCCAAAACAATTTCATAAATTCAAGGCAAATTTCAAGAATGTTTTCCATTTCTAAAACAACGCATTTCAATTTCAGATAACCCATGACATCCATTTACAAATTAAACTTCGGAAAACCAAATCCAAATTCCGAAATCAAGGTCTAAGAGGAATGCACCCCGTGTATCATTCCAACCACACACCTACATAAAATAAGAGCAGCACCACAGTCTACTTCCATTTTTAAAGGAAATTTTTTTTGTTCCAATCACAAAACTGAAGCAAGACATCAAAAACATCAAAGCACCTAGATAGAGGACTAGTAATCATGTCTAACCCAGCTACATGGTTTAGTAGGCCATTCCCGAGGTAAGAAACAACCACCAGGAGTGTCGAACCATACTCTTGGGAAACACATGGGTCGCTACTCCATGTGAGACCATGCACAGTACCAGTTTACTCCTATTTTCATCCCCCATTCACAAAGTGGAAATCCAAAAAAATTGAAATCATAGACTACCCCTGGCTACTCGAGGATCGTAATGATTAAGAGTTCCTAACGCTCTTCCTGCACCTACCCCTGGAGTACCGACAATCCTATCTTTGATCTACCTGACACCCCAAATAAAAAGAACAAAACCTCCTCTGATACCATTTTGTGACGAACTAGGTCGGGTCACCATCTGACCCGGTGCCCGAACCAGTCTGCGACACGGCCTGAAGGGCATTCCTTATCCCCACTGGCTGGCACAAGTGCCCAGATATCAAAAATATTCTTCGGAACGATATACCCGGATGAATAAATATAAAACAGACAACAAGCTGAAAAAATTGAAACTAAAAACAGACAACCAAACAGACCCTTATAACAAGTTAAGATTTAATGCTTAAAACATGAACTAAAAACACAAAAGATACTACATCAAAGGAAACCAAAACTTTAACACAAACCTCTACACGACATGAGGATTCACATCCCCAAGCCACTGCCACCAAACCAACGCGAGGATGCCAGTAACAACCTGAACCACTAATGCTATGCCCGATGCCTCAACCTGGAAATAAAAAACATATACATACACCCAATGGTGAATGTAGGGTGTGAGAAAAAATCTCAGTAAGATGCCATAAACAAAAGGTTCTATGCACAATTATTAAATGACAAATACATTTGCAACTTTAATTACAGAAAAGAACCCAAATCATGAAAAACTTTAGAGAAACAGGTTTATAGAAAATAGTTTTAAAATGGAACAACATAAATTAAAACACACGCACACTCACACACATACATTTAAAATAACCAATGTTTCACACCGATGAGCGTAATGTAACAAATGATCACTAATATGGTTGGGGCCACCTGGTTGTTAGCTATCTTGGGTCCCTAGATCTTCGTGTCTCGGTGAAACGTGGCGTAGAAGTCCACGACCTCAGAAAATGTGTCTTAGAAGGCCACGACCCTAAAAAAACGTGGCTTAGAAGACAAAGACCCTCAGAATAGCATATGTTCAATTAGTGTTTGAATCATCAGTCCTACTAGTGAAACCCGGTCGAGTCACCTCTGGATCTCTGCCCACTAGTCTAGTCCATCCTCTTAGCTTCCCGGGCTTCCTGGTTTGTGCTCAAACAAGTTTCAAATTCATGTCACATGTCATATTTATGTACCAAAATAAAACAAGACACTACACATGCCAAAAACCACTAATCTCACTCAGAAATACTATTTTGGAAGAATACACTGTAAAAATATTTCAAAATTAAATCTGCACTACTTACATGACAAATTAAAACTACTACATGGTCAAAGAAAACATGTTCAAATTCAAACAGAACATTAAAAAAATTTATTAAAAAATTTCAACCTTTGTTGCACGACTTTAACCACCGAAAACCTTTACACCATGTAGTCAAAACTAATTTTTTTCCATCTTTAATAATTATTTGATAAAAAATCCAAATTTTTATAAACAAATTTGTAAATAGAATAACTACTACTATACACACTAAGCTGACCCGAACCCCCTTACATGACAATACGCACACAACGTCACCTCAGGAACAGAAACTGCATTATGAACATAATTAAAGAATCCCCCTACACAGTTGAAAAGACCATCTCTACAGTTAATCATCCAAACAGAAAACCTTACCAGCCTTTCTTAAAGTATGTCAGATGACTAAAACACCCAAACCCCCTCAGACACCTATTTAACACCAAACACATACCTACGCTACACCAAAATACTAATTACATCCGTTGAACATCCATAAAAATACTAAAAATTAATTAGAGATGAGATTTCAGCATCAAGTACACGTATTATGACAACACCCTACTAAACAATTAAATGCATGTCAAATTTAAATGAAAATCAAATTCGCACTAGAACATCAATGGTAATGAACATTGCACCACACAAATTAATTAAATAACACTCTAAACAAATTAAACTTGCAAATTAATTAATCAAATAACAATTTTACATGGAACCTCTTACCTAGAATGTAGAAAAACTTCGCAACAAGATGCATAAACACCAATCACGCACCAAATTTGCTGCAATCAACTCAAATGAACTCTAACATCAAAAAACAAACCAATTACACCAAAATTGAACCAATTCCAACCTCAAACCCTATCCTAAAAACCTTAAAAAAATAATAAACAACCAATTGATGTCGAATGCACCTATGTCGAGCGTGTGGGATGCTGGATGTGCATGACGAGGTGGTGCCGGAGGTCCGTCGGGGCTGTCTGGGGAGGAAGAATATGTTCTGGTTCACCGGAGAGGGGGAGGAGGGGTGAGTCTTGGGTAGCCGGTCCGGTGAGGGCTTGGTGCGGTGCGACTTTGGTTCACATGGTGTGGCATTGTGGTTGGTAAGGGCGGCATGAGGGCGTGGCGCCGAAGCAAGGGGTTGGAGTGCTGGAGTTGGACAGAAGCAGGTCAGGGGAGGCCCAGTGACGGTCTGCGCGGTTGGGTAGAGCAAGAGGAAGGTGCATGGGTCGCGGATGGGTGCTAGAGGGAGGCCGGTGCAAGGCAGGCCGGTGGAGCTGAGCTGGTCCAACAGAAGAGGAGGTGTGGGGCCTAGGGTTTGGGGGGAAAGCTGCGGATGAATAGTGCACCGCTGATGAATATTGCGTTGTGGATGAAGAGAGCAAAAGAGGGAGGAAAAAAATAATAGAAAGAAAATAGAAAAGGAATGATAATAAAAAATATATAATGAATGTAGAAAGAGGATAAAAAGGGAATTGAAAACATACCAAAATCCAAAAGAAAAATGGAAACTTAATCCCTTCTAACCCATAATAATAATAATAAGTTAATAATTATATAATTATAAATTTAATTTAAAATCCATGGAAAATTTTAAATATCAATTGAAATAATAATAATAATAATAATAATAATAATAATAATAACCTAATTGAAACATTAACTTTAATAATCATAATATTAATAATAGTACTAATGTAATAAAACTGGTTACAAAATAATTGCATTAATTGATGAGTCTGGACTCCGTGCACATATGTGTGCATGGTCATGGAATTTTTGCACATCCATGAAATAATAAATTTATTCGTAAAAGGTTCCCTTATTAAGGTTAGGCGTTACACCCAGCCGCGCGTACAGTCGCACACCCATATAAGTTCTGAATTTCTCCTAAAATTGAACCAGTTCAAACTGCATATCAAAAGAAAGACTTAAAAATAATTAAATTAAAAACAAGTGTCAGTCGGGGTGTGACACCAGAAGTATGGAATTTATTTATGAATCAATTAAATTCATTATTTATTTTAATATCACAAAACACCCAAAACAAACAAGAACACAAGTCATCTTGATGCATGAATCTTTCCGATGGACTCGAAACTGAAAATGTTGTAGCTTCAATTGGTCATTTGGTAAACATAGAGTACATGAATTATAACATATAGGAGCCCTAAAATCTTGTTTCATATATAGTCTTCCTAGTTTTATGTCATTCCCCATGACCACCACACATTTTTTCCCTACCAACCCCTTAAATCCTCAAGTGCCTAACTCCAAACATCATCCTATTTATCAACCATCAGCCTCTAATACCATTATTTGATTACCCTTATTTATTATGATGAGGGATGGGAAGTCATAGTGTCATAACCTTCCTTATTGAAAATGAAATAGAGATAATGACTCTAGAGTCCCACCTCTCATAGGCTCCGGGATAGTGACCAACACCGAGGGTATACAAATATCATAAAATGTGAGGCATTTCCCTTTTTCGATTAACCATGATTTGGATATCAGTTGTTTCAACCACAAATAGACAACAATACATATATATAAAATAATCTAAAATCCATTCCAAATGAATTGTTAATGTTATACTGATAGAAATAAAATTAGAAACACCAAATTTAAAACCAAGATAAAAAAGATAAATCGTGACACAAAAACTATCAAGACACCCAAACTAGTAGTCTCCATCACGGTCTGTGTAATTTCACTAGAAACCTGAAAAACAGTTATATAAATAGTTTGAGAATACAAGTATACTATATATGAAAATAATAAGTCACTTTTACACATGTGGTAGAGTCATATTAATACCCCAATGATTAAAAACAGGAAATACTCATAAGAACAAACAAAGCTATACTATACACCTCAACCTCAACAAGGCATGATCACCAAAAAACACATGTCATGTAATTTAATGTAGTACTCACATTTATGATAGGGTTCTCCACACTAATTCCTAGTAGTTAATATCTAATCCTTAGAGGTGAAAATCTTATGTATTCCATGCTCTTCCAAAAGACGCACTTTCACAAACTTCCCACACACACCTAGGCCAGATACCACATCCCACCTGCAAACACCTAGAAAAAAACCAAAACACATCGGACACAATGAAACCTTGGACACAAAACCACAGACTTATCTCGACAAAACATGGGAAAGAAAAACATAATTCATCATGAATACACCTGGGAAGAACACCTCACGCGTAGACCCTTTGGACTTGAAACCACATCCCAACCTACCTGAAGAGTATAAGGCTACCAATGCCTAGAATAGGGAGTAGAGAAGAACAAATGGCTATACATCCATCATTCCATCGTGACATGGGAAAAGACACCCTCCCCCAAAATAATATTGATGTTCAATACGTTGTACTCAACACAGGTTCAGTTCATATAGAAATCACAAGTAAATACATATATGTATTTATACCAAACATTCATCCAAACCTATGGGTATTCAAAAAACATCCATCCCACACCAAAATTGTTCATGTTGCCACCTCTAATTCAAAACCACACTGATATAGATAGAATTAAACCATTAACTCATCCAATACATTCAACCAATTATCATTCATTAATTAAAAATATAAAATAATTGATATCATTCCTACTCGGGAAACTACCAAACAAAGTACACATTACAAGGGATAAGCAAACATACAAACCACTTACAAATCCAAACCGAGGGAGAAGGACCTAGGTAGAAGAATACACTATAACACCCATCACTAACATATCGGTAATTGGAAACTCTAGGATAAACTCCCATGCAATTTAACACCATAATTATTCAATATTACCTCTCCCAACCCATCCTCAGTAGCCCCACTATACAAAAAGATCCACACCAAAAAAAAACTACAAATCTCAACCAGATTGAAATCCCACTTCAAATTAAGTTCATCCAATCAATAATAAATAACCACTTAACCTAAGATTCTATTACACTATATGTACCACCACATACAAAAAACCCTCAGAAACCATCACCATTTTCTCAGAACTAGTGAAAACAAATACCAAACCATATGAACAAAGAGAACTACTTAGTCTTCCCCTACACTCACAACTGTTCTTCCAACTACAACACCATAGAACCCACACAAGGTTCTAAAATTTAAAATAACCATACAAATCTCACATACACACCTATCAAGCATAGTGTATTCATATATTAACAAACTATTCCTTATTTCAATTTTCATAATTCTTGGGTGATCATAACCAAAGTTAAATCATATAGAATCCATTAATTTAACCTGGTGTATATGATTAACTAGATGTTCATGTTTTCATACATTCAATAGGGGATTGACAACAAGTATAAATCATCACCAGTGGTTACAAAAATACCACAAAAAAACATTATTTTTTTATGGATAAAACCCATATCATTCACATTATAGTTCAATGATAACAGCTAAAAATGATCATCTACATTATCCTTTAAACCACTTATTTAATATGAAGGTATCTAAAACCATTATGTAATAGGTCTATTCAACTTCATAACACCCTTAATTAAGAATAGGATTCAATCGTATTTTCAGAGAGATACGAGTTTACCCACCTCGCATGGTACACCACTAAAAGAGGGATAAAGGAATATCTTCATCAAAAAATAGATGATTCGAAACTCCTTTTTGTGCAAAAAACTGGTGGTGCACGAGTAGTAAGAAGGAATCCAAGGGAAAACATGATCGCAATATATTGCATAGATGAAACTCCATGGGGAATAATAATTTTAGTAGTACCATATGAATATTAAATTGCTCATGGAATGGAGGAAATTTTGAAAATAAAAAGCTAGATTATATATCAATGGAAAGGAACATTTTCAGAAGCCCATTAAAAATTGGTTCATGGTCAAGACCGTGATGGTTTTTCATTTCAGTGTCTCTGAGGTGTTATGATATTAGGGAAATAATTAATATCCTTTGAAAAATATTCAAAAATTTAAAAATAAGGTTTTAAACTCAATTTATGTCAAACAAAATGTAAGAGAAATGAAGAATGAAATGCTTGAAATAGATGGAAATGACTTGCCGATGGGTGTGTCTAAGACCTGACTCACCAACATGATTCACCAGTGGGACCCACCGGCAGTGATTCACTAATGCGACTCATTGACATGGGTCATGGATGTGAATCACTAATATCGAGTCATCGATGTGACTCACCGATTCCACACACTGATGCCCAACCTACCAATTCTCGACCTACCAATGTCTGACATACTGATGCCCCAAACTACCCACACCCTGACCTACCAATGCCCGAACTACAAATTCTCGACCAATTGACGCCCGAACTATGGAGGTTTGACCCACCACTGCCTAACCTCCTTATGCTGATACACTAATGGTAAGCTACCAATGCTATGATTTCGTCGTGGATTCACTGATGGGACATTCTGACAGAAAAATTGGAATTTTTGAATGCTCTTGAAATAAGAAACGGTTACCACACTAAACACCTAAAAAATATTTTGACAACATAATGGAAGGGGGTGTTCTGTGCCATTACAATTATAGGATAATTTTTTATAATGGGTTGAAAAAAATATATATTTTTATCATCTTCCACCATTCAAAAAATTGATGATTTTGTGTCATTCTATTTTTTCAAATCATTAATTGTTTTCCAACAAAATATATTAATTCCTCTTCTATTTTCTAAAATTATTCTTCTGATGTAAATTATTGAACATGTAAACCATCCCTCATACCAATTGACATGACTTAAGTTTCACTAAACAAAAAAGTAATGGGGGGGGGGTGCAATGGATGTCTTATTAAAAATAGAAATTCTATCTAATATTTAACACCTAAAAATTGATATAGTTATTTTTTATTCAAAGATATTATATCAATTTCACAACCATGATATAATTGGAAGGAAAATAGGGAATGAGTTATTTATAATTTTTGACCTCATAGTAAGAAGCTAAATACCTATAATTTGAACTCTTGTGGGTCTATGTATATTCAAAATTATAATGATTTGAAAAAAATTTATGAAGCACCTATTATAATCCTTCAATAACCAGATAAGTATAATTATACTAAATCCCATCAATTTTCAGTTTTATCATTCCAAAATATTCCATAAACAAGTTTTTGAATCTTTTTAATATATACACTATAAAAATGTTCATCTATAATTATTTTTTTATCTGTTCATCTAAATGTTTCATTGGTTTCACTATTCTAATTATAGTGAATGAATATCTATTGTTCCTCACCAAAAATTATTTCAAATATTATGATCTATGTTAAATAATCTAAAAAAATATTATTCCTCAAAAAAATTCTAAAAAAATATATTATATTTATCTTTCTAGTTTCTCAAAAATTAATCTATATTTTATAATCTAATTGAATCTATATTGTATTACTTTATTCAACCAGAATGTTAACATCTATTTTAAACTAATAATATCAAAAATTATATAGTGTTTTGGATTTGGATACATATGATTTCATTGAAGTTTATTCAGAAATTTCTTGTCCCTTTTATATAGGTTCCCCTAAAATGAGAAGGCGTGTAACCATTTAAATTTTCTATTCAGTGAAAATTGATATCATTCCAACATAAATAAAAATATGTGGATTCTTCACAAATTAGAAAAAATATTCATGAAAAATCTTCAATACTCTATTGATTAAAACCAATCGCCTATAAAATTAATATCATATTCAAATAAATTGTTAAATGAATAATAAAATTGAAACTAATCATTCATTATTTCAAGATTTTTTGACAATATATTATTATTTAACATATGTAAACATAAATCAATTTATTAGTAATATTTATAAAATGAGAAATAACCCCTCAGGATTTACATTTCAAATTAAAATATACATAATTACTCTTAATTATTCCTTTAAAAATAATAATCTATTGTATTAATTTTCATTCTCCATATATGGTTAATTTTTACTCAACTCATGCTTCATAAAATATGTTTTCCAAAATGTTCATCAAATGGAAATAATCACAAATGTTTTTCTGATATAAATTAATTAAAACATATTTATTATTGAACATAATATAAAAATATTTTATAATGGGATTCCATGAAAAAAATTTCAAATGAACTTTTTTTCAATTGATGATTTTTAAATTTCCAACATTATGCAGTACATTTCATAACATCGAAAACATGAAATAAATAAATAAATAAATAATTCTTTAGTAGAAACCACATGCATTCTGATACCTTGAAAAAACATCCTCAATTTATTTATTTTAGTACACTGATGATGTTTTAATACATATCTTCAGCTTATAATGACATTTCATTCATGAAAATTCTCTATCTTATAATATTTGTTTTAACATAGATGTAATTATTTTTAAACATCTATATTAATTATAAATTTTGAGAAATATCCAAAACATAGATTACTTCAATAAAAAATTAACCAATATTTTATATTAGTTATATCAAATGAAATTATTAAAATATTCCTTTTCATTAACATCAATAACATTCTATGTATAAAATATTTTTCCACATATTTTCATTTTATATGTCTAGTAATTTTCATCCAGAATAATGTTTTCATAAAAAAAAATTCTACAAAC
The DNA here is from genome assembly GCA_963277665.1 of Viscum album. NCBI lineage: Eukaryota > Viridiplantae > Streptophyta > Magnoliopsida > Santalales > Viscaceae > Viscum > Viscum album. Next base: position 1,762,158,686 of record OY728121.1, on the reverse strand, counting down.
CATGGTATATATCATAACAATATAATGTATTTTGCAACATATAATTAACAAAATATCATTTTATAGAATTATAAAAAGCATTCTGAGAATCTAACATACACCAACAGCTTCAAAAAAATAATTTATAACTAACATTCAACATATTACTTCTCACAATCAAAACTAAAAAATACTAACAAAATAATATTTTCAACAAAGAATTATTTTCTAGAAAAACATTTTAAGGTATAGTTATGTTTCGTGATTCTAATGTGACCATAGTAGTAATGATCTTATGTTATTTTAATTAATTTTAGTATGATTATTAGACCTTATATTTAAAAAGATGAATTTTTGAATCCTTTCTTTAATAGATTTCATCTAGCTTCTTATCCACCACTTTTTAATTAGATTACATATTTTCTATTCATTTCAGTGTCTATCTGTACTCATAATAGAAAATGAATGATATTATGAAAAACATAAATTATTTATATCTTCAACCAGTTATATTTATATTAAATGTTCATATTACTTTTATAATGTTTTCATGACTTTATATACAACTCAAAAATAATTTAATTATTTATTACTGATATTTGATTTCATTTAACGTAATTTAAGAGAATATTTTTAATTTTACAAATGATTTACTTTTTAATAAGGGTTTCAATAGTATCATTGTTATAACATTTACTATGTGAATGGAATTTTCCACACCCATGACTACACTTTTATCTAATGATTCCATTACAAAATTTAAAATGTGATTTTATAGAATTTTAATCTAAATATTATTTAATTTTTTTTTATTTTTTATAATTTATTTAAAAATAAAATATATTTTCGTCAATAATTGTACCATGGATATGTTTATTGTATTTTAATATATAAAAATATTCATTCATATCTGTAATTATTTATCAGGAATATGATCCATTTTTACCATCATTATTCATTCTATGAATTTTAATTGATTACGATGATGATATCACGAAAACACATGATTTATTTTTTATGCATTGTGTTATGATATATTGATAGATATTTTATTCATATGTAGGATTAAATATTAAAGGATAATGGTTACATGATGGGTTCGGTCCATTTGATCCATACATAATATTGGGAACAAATTATTGATTAGGAAATGAAAGGGTACGTGGGTGTGTTATAGTTTTCGTAAAATAAGTTATATAAGAGGTTATCCCAGGCCCATGTAAGGTACAATCTTTGTTATCCCATTACTAATATGTTTTTATTGTCTTTTTGGGTAGCATTGAATTATGTTTTAAATGATTATCATTATTCCACAATTTTTATTATAAAATCAATCAATGTTATTTATTCAGTATGACCTAATCTCTCACGATCCTTGTGTCTTCAATGATTCAAGTATTATAAACTAAATAATAAATACTACATTACTGTGAATTATGAATTTATTGGAAATAATATAAAATATTTTTATACTATTCATATACCCTTATCCACATGTTGTTATAACTAATTATAACAGAATGACATCTCTAATGATTAATATTACTTATCATCTAAGGTAAACCTCTTTTATTTTTCTGTTGTATAGGATATGATGGATGTGTTTATATATGGTATGAATAACATGTTCAAAATTATAGAATATATATGTGTGGTAAATGAATATATTTCATGAAATTAGATAATCATGTATATATTAGTCATTGAAACAAAATATTTATTCTTATAGGGATGGTATTGTTATTTTATGTTTTGAGAATTCATAAAAAACAATTTAATAAATTTATATGCCTTGAATAAGTCAACATAGTTATAATCATCACAGGGTTAATTTATTTTAAGATATTATAATTATGAAAAATTAGAGACAACCTTAGGATTAGTATAACTATAGAATAACGTATTATGATATGGTAATGAAAGGAGTGTGGTTTTCAAAGAAAATAAATCATTATCTGAATATTATTTAAAAGATTTAGATTATGAAAACAAAATTTATGGATAAGAAATATTATGGTGATTTATTTGGTAATAACCCTATCATGACTAATTCTTAACGGTTAGGCCTATGATTTTACACTTGGATAGAAACTAATAAAGTATATTATTTGATAAATTCACTTTTTATGAATATACCATTCTATAGGATATGTGTAGACAATTTCAATTGATTATCTAGGAAAAAACTAAGGTTCCATATATTTAATTGAAGGTTTCAGGATGTAGACATTCCATTAATTATTTTCCTTTAAAATATTATTTTATATTGTTATTATAAATAACCACAGTATACATTTTGGGATCCTTAAATAGATAGAACCAAACATATCAATTTTTATATAGAATGTGATATAAAATGAAATCATTGTACCCATGAGATACTATATGATATGAGAGATGGAATGAAAAATATTATTTCTTTCATTCTAAAAATTATTCGAGACATGAGTCATGTAGATAGTCCAAATGAAAAATAGATTGAAAAACATAATATTGATTCTTTCATGAGGTAATATCCAAATTCTTTCTAAGGGTAAGATTATACACTAATAATAAAAATGTGTATCAAAATAGTTATAAATATAGATTCGATTCTATATTTCATGTCGAATTAAAAATTTATCTTGAAAATTTCATTTTTCGAATGTTAAATAGTAAAATTGTGGATTCCTATAACGAACATAAGGCAAAATGATGAAATTATCTCAATAGAGAGGTATAAGGGTAGAAGGTTATTTTTCAATATGTATATTCTATATATTCATTATATGAAATTAGTGAATAATTGTTTTGAGTTATGGAATCTTTTTGACAAATTTGTTTCTACCTATCAAAAAAAATATAAGGAATATGAGAAATAATTTTGGTATTGAAAACAATCATCAATGAATGATGTATGTAATGATCTATAAAATAAAAAAAGTCTTTAATCTGAATTATCCATATGTGAAATTTTTAGATATGATAAAATAATTTAATATTATGTCCATATGAAAGTAGAGAACATATTCCCCCATAAATCTCATTTATTTCATTAGAAAAGAATGATGTAATTCAAATAAAATTATAATAATTAAAATCGTGCAGTGGTCATAGAGACTCTCACATTATTCCAAAATTTCGGAATATAAATTATATTAAATTTTCGAAACGGTATATGTTAATTTTATTATTTTTTAATGGATGTAAATTGGTAGTTGATATAAAAATATGATAGGAAGATGATAGATAACTATTTAGATTTAGATAATTATTATCAAAATGAATGAGTAATAGAAAAATGACATTAAATGATTAAAGTATGAGGTATAATGCATATTTCCCTTGAATATGTGGGTCAATGATAATTATCAACATTAGAAACAACTAGATATAAGGAATTTTGGGATATATGATGAAATTACTTTTACTGATGTGGGATAGAAGAATAATGGGATGAAAGGATACATACCATCCAATATAAAACCATGAACAGATTATTTAATACATCTTCACACCACCCATTAAAATTTAAATATTATATAAGGGCATCACATTAAAACACGGATTATTAGATGATCATTATATATTGAAATGTTTTAATTGTATGATGATCATTTATTCGTATGTGGTATTTGGATTTAATATGATTTATTTTTTTAGAAATTTTATACAAACTAATTATACTATTCTCTATATATTTGAATTTGGCGAGACTTTGGGCATGCAATTTTTCTCTTTATATAGAAACAATATAAATTTATATGATATGTTTGTTGCATTTCATACTAAAATATAACATATAACCAATTATTCTGGAGAGAATAAGAAGTTTTTAAAATTATAATTACATCAATTATAGTGCCCTAGATTTTAATTCACAAGGGGTCATTATCTCTTACGGATGGGGATAAACTAAACATAGATGATATTCATAATGTTATTGAATATTCATATCTATTTCTTAAATAATAAATAGTCTCCATCAAAACATGGAAAATGGTTCTCTACCTACATCATGGACTCACTATATATTGGATTGACATGAGATATTGGAATTTAATAAACTATATTTGATATTCAATTTATTTGATTTATTTTTAATTGTTCACCACCATGCGATTCACCCATTAATTTTATTTACATGAATGATTGATCAATGGTAAGAATCATTTATTATCAATCTATATTCAAGATAACTATCAAGACCGTGTATTCCCATACTCGAATTGTTGGATTGAAATATGATGTGTGGTGACATCTATAGTTTTCATTTATTTACCTTCACGCTTGATACTATCAATTGAAGGTTAAATGTAACAAAATATCTAAGAATTATATTTTATTCCGTTATAGAAAGTGTTAATTTATATTGATTCAATTTTTAATTTTTAATAACCATAATATATAATTTATATATTAAATACCATCATTTGATATTTACTTGTTCGATATTTGGTGGTCATTATAGTATAAATTCTTATATAGTCTATAAAAAATAAGATTTTCTAGATCAGGTGGGAAATTTTTTAAGGCCATATGTAAGGAGAAATAATTTTAAAAATTTATTACTGTGAACTCTGTTAACAAGATGTATCATAAATGAAACATGTAATCACTACTAGGTTATATCAATAGAACCTTATAATACATAAGTCATTAAATATTGGCCAGGAAAAAACATGTGACTTAATTAATATTCATTCGGTATTAGATGGATATTATTGATTCATTTTAGAAAAATTAATACATTTATCTAGACAAAAAATAAATATACAAATAATTATCTATAGTTCATTACAATGGTTGGAATGTGATAAAATATCACAGATATAATGTGAATGTTGGTTAGTTCTCATGTACTAACAATACCTTATATTAGATAAGGGTGTGTTATATACATTGATTCATTGAATATGGTGCTAATATAAATTCATATATATATATATATATATTGTTATATATTATTCCACTATACAAATAAATGTTCATGCGTAATATTGCCCAACCGTTGATATAATTTTTGATGCATTACTTTTTTCATTATCGAAATTTATGAATTATCATTACATATAATTATTTTTATATATACTGATCATAAACATTTATATTATATTTTATACAAATAATATTTGAATATTCTGTTTAGAATATGGTTAATGATTAGTAAATATTATGAAAGATAATTAAATTAATAAAATAATAAGGAAAACATATTGGATCATGATTTTAGTCACAATGATCATGTTGGATTATATATGCTTAGGATAGTAAAAGATCAAATCTTTGGGGATTAATAATTTATGATCATTTAAATAATGAAGAATAAGGGGAAATTATATCATTAATTAATGTGTTTCAATAATCTATTTTTTGACCCTAGTTTTTACTTATAATTTAGTGGAATATTTCTAAAAATATTTATCAATCTAAGCACCGAGTCAATGTAGGATTCCAGGAGGGCCTCCAAATGGTGGAATTTAAAAAGTATATAATTTATGTCATGTTTTCTACGTTTTCATGGAATCATGTAGTAAAATATCTTAGGATTATCATATTGTAATTTAGAGACTATGGTTGACTTCATAATGTTGGGTTTTCCCTAAGCATGACATAATTTTTATCAGCATCGTTTTCAAGGTCAGGTGTGATTTATTGGCATGGTGTTAAATAAAGGATATTGATTTAATAAAATAAAATCAATATCCCTCTCATCCACCATAGGTTTGTTATTCATAGAAGATGATGAGTTCCCCCCATGTAGAGACAGATGAATAGAGGCAGAAATAAGTATAATATAAGTTTCTGATTCTTGATTTTGATGAAAATAAATATTGGGTTGTAATGTATTGACTCCCATGTGAGGATCCCTCCCAAAGACATTAATGTTCCACAAAACTGTCTGTGGATTTATGTTTTTCCTAGTCCATGTTTTATGTATGTATTTAATGTTGTAGATTCCTCAAATTCAGGATAGGGACCCAGTGAGGTCTGATATGGAGATTTCGGGGGAAACCATGTTGAATCATACTACTGGTATGGGAAATTCTATTTGGAATTTTTGATCACAAGGAGTATAAAATAGTTTCACTTGTAAATGTTTCTTCACATGTGGGGAAGATGAGTTTTGGGGAATCTGTGTCATGCATCAGGGTTTCAGGCCTAGTAGAGTCTCAGTGTTGTGCTTCCATATCACATTTATAGGGAAACCATGTGAACATACATCCCAGTGTGAATATACACATACAGCGTACACATGTTCTGAAAAGACACATGGTTAAGTGGTTGTTTAGCTAGGCCACCCTGTGTACTAGGGGTACATGATGTGTGGAATACATGGTTGGCTGACCCATGTGGGAAAAATACATGGTCATGACCTAATTTAGGTGAGATAAATCGTTTATAGGTGGTACATTCCACATAAACTCCCATGGCCATTCAAGCCATTATGCAAAGGAAATGGCCGAGTTTTCAGGTTTGATCAAACCCCATTTAGACCCCCTTACATGTCATGTATTATCATCTTTATTATTTTTTTCCTTTATAATATCATTATTTAGGGCTCATATGTAGTCTTGCGACTACCCTATCCTATGCAATTTTATGCATATAGCCCAATTATGACCTCTATTTGGGGCTTTCACACGTTATGAGATGAATTATTTTGGGGCGATTTAGTAATCAATGTCTTGGCCTACATGAGTTCACTATATTCTTTTGGGTATCCCTATGAAGGTACATTGTAGAATTAATTCTTAGTAAATTTTCTATATCCCCAAAATAGGATGATCTAGGATAGATATTTTCCCCCGTTCGAGGATTCAAGGCCAATATCCTCAATCATATTGTTTTCCAAGATTCAGTTCCTCGTATCATCTTCACCAACAATGAAAGAGATTTGATCTATTATCTAATTGGATTTCCCTCTAGAGTTGTTACATCATTGTTTATATGGCCCACTAAATTTTGAGTTCTACCATGTTTGTTTGGTAGAATCCTCAGGAACAATGCTACCAGGGCGGTTATCCCCTATCACAGTGATAAGATATTTGGGGTGTTAGATTTAGTTTGAAGGATCCACCACTATTGTTTGGAATTAACCTCATTCTAAAATATCTTTTCATTACCAGGATGGCGTCACGGAATCCCCCAGTAGTTTTGGGATCCCCTATCTGAGGTGTTGTGATGTTGATAATTTAGGCTATGTTCTTAGCATCCCCTAGTTGTCCTAGGACTGATTCCCTTTCTGAGTAATGACACATTCATGGTATTGTTAGGGTTATAATAATAACTTTTACTGATGGATGAGATACCATATCTTAGTATCATGTTCAGTTGGGTTCATATGTGATATTCTACATAGCGATATCTAATGACAACGATCTCTCGTATGTTTACCTCCTAAGATATAATGAGTTTTTCATCATCTTTATGATACTCAATGGAGTGGTCTCTATCTAATTTACTACTAGGGATGGTAGATTTGTTATTTATGGAGCGTATCTATCAGATGAATGTCATATTATGTGGATGAGTTCATGGAGTGTGTCTCCTATGCATGTGTTACCATCATGAATAGATTAAAATACTATAGAATGTTTTGAGATAGTGTAACACCCCAACACCAGTTACTTGGAATCGGTGCCTTATTCCATAAAATTGGCATGATTACAAGGAATCTAGTCCCGAAGGACCGATCAGTTTAGAAGTCTTGTAAAATAGATTACATACAAGAAGTTCAACATTACAACATGAAAAGAAACACAACAGTAATTTATTCAACAAGAAATGTACAGGCCTCCTAGATTATGCCTGCAAGTCACTCATAACTATCTTCTTCATATACTAGGAAAATAAAACACAAGAAATGGGTGAGCTCAGATGCTCAGTAAGGGTACATAATTTAGCAGAGGCTATAAATTTTTAAGTCAAGATGTGTATTACAACAATAGCCTTTTAAACATAAACATGAACATAATATGGAAAAAATAAATCAAACATTACCATATAAACATGCACATGGATATTCTACGTGTCGAATACTCACATGTAATAATTAATTTCATAATGAGGGAATGTATAGCACCAGCCATTAATTTCTATGTCAAGGCATCATGTCAGGACCTATGGGCTGACTATAACCGGACCCAAACCCGAAGAGCCTCTATACATGGACTCCATCCCGAAGAGCCTCTGTAACTAGACTCATACCCGGTGAGCCTCTGTCATCGGACTCCAACTCGAAGGGTCTACTGTAACTGGACCCCAACTCGGAGGACTTAATTTTACCGATCCCCAATAGATAAAATACTTGTCCAATATATTCATCATGAGAAAATATTGAAATATAACATAATCATTCATATTAAAACTAGCATAAGAAAAGTCTATACATTATCCATAAACAATGAATGGTATAAAAATAACACATCCACAATCAAAAATATCACAAAAAATTCAATAAAATATAGATGATTTTTATCATAATAAGTAAACTTCAAGAAAGATTAAAATCCATTAAAATATGTTGACATAAATGAAAATGATCAGTAAAATTCTTTGAGAGAAATTCCCCTTTTACATGAATTCATTTAAAATTATCAAAATTTATAAAGCTAGTAATTTAAAATGGTTTTTTGAATCAAAGTGTCCCATACCACATTGAAACATTTTTAAAACAATTTTCATTTCAAAACATTCACGTCCATATAAATAAATCCTTAAAATCATTTAGAATACATGGACATCAATTAAAAGGGTTTAGAAATATAAATACTTAAAACATTTAAAATGATGCTCTAGTTAAATAGAACCTCCCATAAAACCTTAAAATATTAATTTTGATATAATCTTTATAAAATATGGGTGTCTATGATAAGTATTTCCCATAAAATACTTACACATGAACAATCTTGGATAATAATTAGATTGAGGAAATAACGCCTACATTGTTGTAATCAATCGAGTCATATGAACAATAGTAAATAATGACCAAATTAATCACATAATATTTGGAATATATAGATAATAATGATAATATATATCAAATGGTAGTACACAATACACCAAATGCAATAAATAAGTGGTTAAGAATGGAAATATCAGAGAATTAAAAATGAGATAAGAAACCCCTTACCACGTGTCCGACTTGACTTGCTCGTATGTTTCGTGTTCTTCCTGAATAATAAAAATAAGATAATTTCTTCTTTATTAAGAATATTTTATAGTTTATTATTGTTTTTATATCACTTATTACATTTCTATAACTATTATTTAATTATTTGAGTTCATATCAGACATTTTTTCGATGTTGGGAACGTGAGTCAAAAATGAACATGAAATAATTACAAATTGTCCATGTGGTCAAAATTCCATTATCTATAGAATGATATTAAAAATTTTGATTTCATATATATCATATATTTTAGTATATAAATGTAATTATAAAAGTACATAACATTTGGAGATAAGAAATGAAATACAACTTTCATGAAGAAGGTAAGTCGTACGTACGCATGAACGCTACTTTCATTTCTATTTTTTATTTTAATGGAATTAAAAAAATAATGATACATAGGTATATTATAATTCCGGTATAATAAGATATATAATATCATAAAATCCATACTTTATACATCCCACATAAGTCATTAATGATTCATATCACATTGAGGGGGCGGTAGTCAGCACTTCCTCAAATGGAATTATCGTGTTTTACCCATAATGGAAACCATAATGTTATGATATAAATAGAAAATATAGAAGAAAACAAGAAAACAAAAACAAAATATATATATATCATATATAAATAAAGTTTCATCTTAATGTCAACCATGATAGGTGGTATGATATAATCAAACAATCATCGTTTCGTGAGACATTACTTCACCAACCACAGAAACAGTATGTTTTTCTACCATTAGATGGAGGTGTGTGTAAGTGTAGTTCGAACCCCTCTCATAAAAACATCCTAGTACATTTAGGATACTTGTGTTGCCATAAAAGAAAGGAATAAAAAGTGTTTAGTGGGGTTAGAGAAGTAAAATAAAACAAAATAAAAGAAAAGAATTTATGAGAAACTGATTCCATTAATTTGGGTAACTTACATTGGTTTGTACCAAAAATAACTTTTTGAAGTTACTTTTTCCTATGTTATGGAATCTAGGAGTAAGATATGGATCTCTAAATATTATTTGGGCAGGTTTTGGTTGAGCCAAGGGGCTTTAGAGGTGTGTGGAATGGGTTAAAAGTGGTGTCCTTTTATAAGGGGTAGGTGAGGCTCTTTAGGAAAGTGTGAAAATATTTTTTTATTATAAAGTGATATTAGGTTTATAATGGTCCAAAACAAATTAAATTTGGATATAAGATGATTAATTTTATAAATAAAATCATCCAATAATAATTGGACAGGTTTTGGATATAGTGTTAATATTAATAATCTTATTTATTTAAATCATTTTTTTGAGGTAAATACTTCATCATTATTCATTCATGAATAATTTAATTTAATTTATATCTATAAATTATAAAAAAATACCATAATGTAGGAAATAGTTTTATCTTTATGATGAATATTTATAGTCGAAAATATGACTTATATAACCCCATGTAAAACTTTATTTACTAAATGATATTTCTTTATGTAGTTTTTTTCTGTTCCATTAAGTCAATTAATATAATGTCTCATTATCATTCATAAGTAGATTCATGGGGTCCAAAAATCAACCCAAGGATGAAAATTATTGTACATGACTCATCCAATAAGGTTAGGAAAGGTTTTAAGGTAATTATTTATTATTATAATTTTCTTTTTTACCTTGAATTACCCTATTTATCTTTAACCATGGTAAATAAAAGTCAAAAATTACAATTCAACGAAATTTATTTTCATTTTATCGAACCACATTTTACATACTGAGGATAACTGTGTCTCTCTGATTTTGAATATTTAACTCACAGAAATTGTAAAATTATGTTTTATGCAAATTTGCAAATTCTCCTAGGGGGTGGGTAAAAGACGGTAAAAAGATCAATAAACATTTAATATATATATAAATATTATAAAATTAATCCAATGAATTGTGTTGAAATTATATAGGTATTTTTTATATATTTTGACCTAAAATAAAATTAAATAAAATAAATAAATATTTATATAAAAAGTTAGTTTTAACGAATAACTCAGTTTTTTTCACTATACATAAAAAATTGAATGTTTTCAAGAAAATACCAAAATTTCACCCTCAAATAATTTTGATATTATAAATTAAAAAATTAAGTCTATTTTACCAATTTAAATACAAAGAAGTTGAATTTATAAATTGAAAATTAATTTCCGTTGTCAAAACCAAAAATCGTGTTTTTAAGAAATAATAACTAACAAAAGATTGATACTTGTTTATGTTAAATTTAAAAGTTATATTATTTCAAATGAATAACTTTGGATTAAATGGTGAAAATATACTCTATTTAGACTTCCCAACCGTTGAAATTTATAATTTAACTCCACAAATTATTTTGATTAAAAAAGTTGTTTTCAGTTAAAATATAGTATTTTCACTATTCACAAAAATATAAAAGATATCAAAAAAACTCCAAAAATTTATTAAAACTAAATTCATATGTCCCGATTATATATAATAAGTTCATTTTGTTAAATTGAATATATAAAAGTTGAAAATATTGGATTTAAAAATGGATCTCTATTAAAAGGCGATAAAATTTCATTTTTTTAAAAAAATATTTCTTTTATCTGAAAAAAAAAATGAATTTGTTTTTTCATTATTTATATGAAACTCATAATATGGAATCAAAAATTATAATAATTATATAATGTTCATAATTTAGTTTATTCTATTCATAACCTCTTTTGAACGACTAGTTTGTTAAGGCATGGTGCGCTTGAACTGAGTGTGTGTGTGTAGTGAAAGATATTGAATTACTCTGAAATATAACCTACTATGAAATCATGGGGTGTTACCTTCATCCCTCCATTAATTAATTGCATCATCGCAATTTGAAATTTTTCTTCTAAAATAAATGGATGAAAATAGAAAATACCTTTGTGGGAAAACCCACATAGGAAATTGGGTTAATGAAATTTAGTCTTAATAAGTGGAAAAGGGGAGTGAAAAAGTCGCCACCAAATTATGATCATGATTAGGATGACATTGGTGGAAATTAGAGACACATAATTGGATGAAAATGTATATATTCATATGGTGTGATTTTGGTCATCAGTCACAAACAATTATAGAATTGAGGGCCTAAAATCCATTAATCTATGGTGATTTAAAAAAATAATCGGTTAAAAAAATAGAAGTTGTTAGGATAACACATTTTTAGTTTTAAGATCCCTTTCCTAAAGCTTTAGAATTAATTTCTTCATAAAATAAGGGAAGAAAAAAATATATACTTGACAAGTAGAATTCCATCCTTTTACTAATTTCTACCATAAACTCATTTTTCACTCAAAAATATAATTGAACATAAAAAATATTCTATTTATCCTATTCGTATAGGGTTCTGAATAAAAGGATTTATAATTCATCTACCAGAACATTAAAAACATTACATTATTCAATTTAGAACGTCATGTGGGTCAGTGGTAGGTGATACACCCTTGTCACACATCGGTTGTGGGATCAAGTCTCATGGTCGTGTCGGATGCGACGAGTTGCCGCCCAACCTCTGGGTTGTCGTTTTTATTGAAATCCAAAAATAATCTCAAACAAGACTTATCCAAAATACTTCTGTCCAAATTCACAGTCCAAAGTTTATAAGGATTGTAAGCAAAATGATGATCCTTCTGGCGACGTAATAACATGTGAACACCCTCATGATTTATTATTGTCAAACACTGCAACATACTAAAATACCATAAAACCTTATTTATTACATTCATGCTCCATTTTTCCTTATAGAATACTGGATATACTGTTTCTATTCAAAAAGGTTGTAAACACCAATAATGATGGAATAAACAAATCATTAATCAGTTTCATGGTAGTCAAGAATATCCAATATAATTTATCCAAATCAATCTTTTATTATTCTAAAATCACTACCTCAATATCATAACCATATTATGGTTTATATTTATATCAACTATATATTTTCCTAAAATTTATCATGTCATTGAGTCACTTTTCTTAGTTCAATACAATCTCATGTCTTTAATAAAATGGTACTGTAGTATAATATTTATATACTCTATAATTCTTATAACATGTACATCATTAACACAATAATAAAATGACACTATACTTTAATAACAATGAAAGAAATCTAATCCTTCATCTTCATCTTCAGTAGTATCATAACAATATTATTGTCAAATAGTAGGATTTGGGGTTTACACTAATGAATTGAACACTGATTCACGTACTATCCCAACTCCTTGAAGATTAAGCATTGTATATTTGAAACGTTTTTCTTAACCTTTCAATCACGTACATGTTTTCCTTTCTCTCCACTCTTATAACAATCTCTCATTCCCTTCATGAATTTACCAAGGTGATTCTTTCCACAGTTATCACATATGGAAAATCCTTATTTTCCCTCTTCCGTTTATGCATCGTTTTCTCTTCCATCCTTTTCTTCTCTTGCCTCACTTCAAAGCCATAAGACCAGAGAATTCATTACATATCTTATTAAAACGTGATACTATTTCTTCATATGTTGAGAATACATGGGAAACTATTTCCCATCTAAATGATGTACTAATACTGTGAAAGATATGATCTTTCTTACTCTTTGGATCATACGTTTTGCTGGATTTCACATTCCTACTTCTGGGTTCCATTTATATACAATGGCATACACTATGATGGTTTAGGAATTGTAATGAATAATTCCAAACATGTGAAATACCTAATGTAAATTGAACAGTTTATGGATATAATCCATAATCATAAAAATATTTTCCTTGAGGAGGTATATACTCATAAATCCTTCATTGTCACGACCCGTCCTCGGGGACTGTGTCGTGACTACCCCAGGCCCGCCTTCCATAGGCCAGGGGCTGGAGAATAGTACCAAAGGCCAAAATCCCGATAACTGGGAAGGCATTGCCTTTATATAAAATAAACACATCCAACTAGAGTACAAGCATAAGTAATAGTCTAAGAACGAAATAACATGCTGAAAAGTAAATGGGCCAGAATACAAACCCAACTGAAAAGTACAACTACAACTGAACGAAAGTACAATAGAAAAGACAAATAGCTAGAAGATAGATGCAGCTCTTGGTTGGTCCACCTAGGATCCTACCTGAAGGGTATTTACAGATATCCTCCTCAATGCTCTCTCCTGCTAACCTCCTCCGAGTACCATCCAGCCCTCTTACACTTGGTCTCTGTCAGCGATGTCCATCGTCTACATCCAACACAACGAGGTGCGGGCATAGCCCGTGAAGGGGTGAGTATAACAATACTAAGTAGGGACCCTGAGACCCTCACGTTCTCACAAAATCCAACATGTATAACCACCAATAAGGATCTCAACAGATAAACCATACTTAGGTAGAAGCCCATACTTATACCTAAGTTATCAAGTAACCCATCTGAATCATGAAGAAACACAAAGGTTATGAAATAAATGGATATCCACTACATAGGAATATTCCCATACATATACCTATGTTATCAAGTGAACCATCTCAATCACGAGGTAAACAAAAGTTCATTAAATCACCTCAAACCAGGATTTTCATTAAAGATATAGAAACCACAACTGCGGAAGAGCTCCTCCTCTGTCGAGAACTATGATCCTGTCACAACTCCGAGGCGCTTCTCACTAACCTTAGACTACTGAGGTACTCCTCCTGTCGAGCACTGTGGGTCTGCCACCCAAACACAGTGGTGCTCCCCGCCATGGGTCTTCCACCTCACAAAGTAGTGCTCCCCCTCATAGCCTATAGAGGTACTCCTTCTGTCGAGTTCCGCGAGTCTGCCACCCAAACATAGTAGTGCTCCCCACTGTGGGTGTGTCACCTAAACACAGTAGTGCTCCCCGCCATGGGTCTTCCACCCAAACACAGTAGTGCTCCCCACTGGACTATAAATCTCACTCCGACTCGAATCAGACAAGCAGTTATCAGGTCTTAGCCACCTACAAGGTCTCCGTACTCTGTACGCTCATCTCCGGGAGGGTCTTCTCCATGAGTTACTGGTCGATACTTGATAGTATCAAATAATCTCACGTGGAAGCATCTCAAATGACCGACTTGTCATAGTGGTCTCAACGCAAGAGAAGGTGCGTCAATCGGATCCCCAGTCTGTGAGTTATTAGCCTTTTAGTCCCAGGGGCCCGGTTGGTTTCGTGTATGAACCAACCCAGTCATATCTCAACATTACCCCGAACACTCATGGGGTATACTCAACGGAACTTTTTTCTCAATGTGATTACCGACACTGCTAACAGTTCGTCAAACAGACATCCGGTCTAAGAGATATTGGTATTACCGTTCCATGGGCCCGATTGGATTTCGGGTACGATCCAATCCTACCTTACTCCAACTACGTCCAATCATTAGGTGAATTATTCCAAAAGAACTATCTCATCAAGAGGAATCCAATAAAGTTGACGACACGTCAATCGGACATCCGGAGCTCATGTTATAAGTGTTTCCGCTCTAACGGCTCAGATGGTTTTGATTTCGAACCAACCCGGCCATACACAAACTTTGCTGAAACTTTAGTATGATATACCAAAACGAACGCCTCGATCCGGGGAATCCTATGCAACTAACATTGTGTCGATAAGAGGTATGTATCTCAAGATATGTCCGTTTAACTGAGAATGTTCTGAAAATAGGGGGTATGGGCCCGGTCCGACACATCCCAACACCCCCTGGGTCCACCCGAATTGGGTCGACTCAACTCGGGTACGAGTCCTGCCTGGTTGGGTGCGACCAGGCCTAGCTGGTGCAGCCCAGCCTAGCCGGCACGGCCTGGCCTGCGTGGCCCGCCCCGGCCCCGCCGTGGAGCTAGCTCCGCCAGTATGGTCGAGCGAAACGCGCGGAGCGGGGGGGGGGGGGGGGGCGAATTGACACTGGCGGCGCAAAGCGCCGCCCCACTATTGTCCCAGGATCCCGCGTGGCCGTGAAATCCACTATGTCGTGCTGTCGTGACATGCCACGGCGGGTCTTCTCCGGCGATGCACTGGGGCACCGGCACCTCCTGAAGGCCGGACAGCTCCGGCCGCCGCCTCCGGTCACCGGGAGCTTCCGCGGGCCACCAGAGTTTCTCTGGTAGTCCATTTTAGCTTATGTCTATTCTGGTGGTCTTCTCGGGTCCCAAGAATTACTGCGAAGGTGTTCAAACACCATCGCAGTCCCGTTTCATCGTCACCCATCAATCTACGCACAAAAGAACAACCAGCGGATTATCCGGCTTGTTTTTTCGCTCGTGCCCTCCGCATTAGAGGCTCAATCCATATTTCATCAATGAAAAGGGTTTAATTTATTCAAAATAAATTAAAAAAACACCCTACAATTAAAGACCCATGCACGATTGTATAAATCACATATACAAAAAAATACGAAAACCCCCTACATCAACAATTGATGTCAAACATCGGGCATCGCGGTAGATGGCATCGGAGAACGGCGTCGCGGAGATCGGTCGACGATTCCGTGGACATCAGGGTGTGTCCGAGGAGGAAACAACGTTGGCGAAAATGCGTTATTCAAATTGTAAAGTGTTCCTCGTCGAGGAAGAAAGTCCTTCGTCAGAGGCGTTCTTCATCGAAGAGGGTGGTGTTCTTTCTTTGAGAGAATAAAACCATTCTCTAATACTCTAGAGGTCTCCCCAAAATCTCAACCCAACAAATTCCCAAAATAAAATAATATCAAAGATATTATTAAATTCTCAAAATTATTTCAAAATTCAAACAACTTAATTTAATTAAGTAAAGAGTTAGAATTCATTTATTAACATGTGTTGGCAAACATTTAAGAGGGGAAGAGTCCACATAAATAGGGGAGTTTAAAGAGGGGGTTTAAAAAGAGTTTAGGGAATGTGAAAGGTGGGGGATCGTGTGGGACCCACCTCACATATATCCTCACATGGGTATTTAGGTGATATTTGGTCCCAACCCATCTTCCCCATGTAGGATATAACCACCTTAGATATAAAAAAAATTGTTCCCTAATTTTATTCACTTCTTATTAGACCAAAAAATTTAACTTCTCCTCCTGCACAAATGCAACTACGGTAAAGGTCATCTTATGCAATTTCCAGATATGTGAGTTCATCAGTTCCATCATATTTCAATTCCAAGCACTGGTTCAAAAGATAGAAAAACCCGCTAATTCTTTCACTGAACGTACCCGTGATAAACTTCGGAAATTGATTCCAGGCACACCGGGACTCGGAATCAGGTCCAGTCAGAAACCAAAGACTCATAAAATTACAGAGAAATTAAGAAAAAGTTTTCCTTAAAATTTTCATGTCTTAAAAGTACTCCCTCCTCAGGTATTTATGTCCCAATAAAGCTATATCACACACTAGGGAAACAAAATAAGGTAATGATCACGCATCTGAGCCTTTCGCTCCTATATGCTCTTCTGGAGGTTCCTGTGCTGCCAGTGAATGTGCACCAGAGGAATCGACCATCCTTGTAGGACCTGCTCCTATCGATCCTAAATCTCCACTAGAACCTCAGGAAAGTCTCCATGTCATTGATGTCTAGCTCTCCGAGGATGATGATGACAGATAGGTCATGCACATATCTCCTCAGCTGAGATATGTAAATGAAGTCGTGTACCCGGTGCATCTGAGGTTGAAAATCGAAGCGGTAAACCACCTCGCCTACATAGGCGAGGACCTAGAAGGGTCCGATGAACCTCAGAGATGACTTGCCTCTTGGACCACATCTCCATAGACCTCGTTGAGGTGAGACCCGTATAAAGACGTGGTCGCCATCCTCAAACTCCAGAGGTCTCCGTCTCCTATCACTATTGGACTTTGTCTACTCTATGTAGTCTCAACTACCATGAACCATAGGTGATCACTTCCAGCTTCTACATTAGGACACACCCGAGTCCTTTCCCTGATGCACCGCATAGAACTATTTAACCAATTCCCTCAAGATGGGATCACTGGTCAGCCAATACCTTAGCTCTTGAATGCTCTTCAAGAAGTGGTGCTACTACTCTGGAGAATTCTGGCACAACGGTATGTTTTTTCATCTCCCGAGTGATCGAATGAACCCTCTTATGCATGATTCCATCATGTGCTGCTTGGGGTTTCCTTTTCTCCAACCATGGAAAACCCACCCAACATTTTAGGAAAACCACAACCTCTTTTCCTAATACATTCAATATGTGTATGAACTATATTTGACCATTCCATACCCAAACTAACGTTGTAAGGCCTCGATGCTGCCACCAAGAGGATCCAACCGAACCTCTCGCCTCAAGGTCCAGATCACACCGTCGGCGTAAGCATGATTTTTGAGTAACCTCCCAAAGGTATCATTAGATGTGAGGGTCATGTAAAAGGCTTAACTAGAAACTCTAGGTCTA
The DNA here is from genome assembly GCA_963277665.1 of Viscum album. Taxonomy (NCBI): domain Eukaryota; kingdom Viridiplantae; phylum Streptophyta; class Magnoliopsida; order Santalales; family Viscaceae; genus Viscum; species Viscum album. The sequence continues at coordinate 1,762,140,199 of OY728121.1, read as the reverse complement.
GACCAAGATTCGTAGAAGGAAGTGATGATTATTATTAATGTCTATTGTTATGGCAGCTAGTAGTAGACACAGATCATTCCTGTAATCATCCATAGAGCCATTCGGTCGCACTCCTTGACCGCATGCAGCTACTCTCTTCCCCTTCCCTCCAGCTCCCTGAACCTAGCAGGTACTACAAGGGAAGATAGTTTTAACAAGCCGAAATGTTCACCACCACATGATGATCTCTTAGATCTGCCTCCACGTCTGCTGCTTTGTACATTCATCTATCCTTAACACTTATTCTTCTTGAAACATTTTACATTCCCATGTCTCTAAGACTGGCACTGGTTTCTTTCTTTACCTCTTCTAACATTCACTAGCTGTATCCGCTCAGCCAAAGATCATTCAACCACAAAGGTTCTCTCTAGCATCCTAACATAAGTAGAAATGCATAGAGGAATTGTGTTGGCTCGGATGTCCTTTAAACACACCTCACTCTGAGACTCGATCTCTAAATCACTGATCATATCGTATTCATCAAGTACCAAGAACGATCGGTACACCTAGATGACTACCCAGATACTGACATGTTGTCCTACCAAAGTTGTATAAGCTCTAGAAAACTCTCATCCACCTCCTCATGTTAGTCCTCAGCCGCCTTTGAGTTAGGCTATCCTCGGAACCAGATAGGAATCTAACGCTGAAACATGTGTAAGGAACTAATCCTACATGTGTCATCTACCAGTACCACCGGTTGAAACTGCAGACCAACAGGTAGTGATATAGTTGGCACACTACCCTAAGGTACTATCTCAATCATCGGTCCACATACCAAAGCCTCATCACTATGCGGACCAACCTCTTGGTCACTTGCTAGGAAAGACCAGTAGTTAAGATCTCCATCTTATTTACTAGTGACTAAAATAGGTGTAGAACTCTAGAAATCACCTCCATACAGTCCACTTCTGTATGGGAATTTGTCTCGCCTCGTAACCTCGAAGGCCTCTACTGCTAGAACTCGTGCAATGCGGTCTGTCAGCGTGCACTGTCCGCTAGTACACCTGGTGGTATCTGCTTCCCAACGGGTGGTGCTGCTGCTGGTACACCACATGAAGGTACCGACATAGCAAGAGGGATCTTCACCAGACCTCATCGCTCTGTGGTCCGTCATTGAGTATTCTCTTGGAAATCCAACTGACTGTCTACGTAGAGACATCCTGAACAGATGTGACACAGTCAAACGATTATACCTGGTGAGCTGACTTGGTTTGAGCTGACACAAGGAAAAACTATTGAAAACACACACGTAATAAGTGTTTTCATGCACTGAGTCAGAAATCAGTAGTCAGGGTCTTGGTGTATGAATACGTCGGCCGCCGCACCAACACTGGACTCTCTGAACTGAAAACCACACTCGTTACCCTTAACACTATTGCTTCATAGAAAAGAAATATCAGAGTTATAAGTTCTGCGGTTGAACTGACTCCTCTGATACCAATTTTTCACGACCCATCCTCGGGGCATGTGCCGTTACTACCCCATGCCCGCTTTCCATAGTCCAGGGGCTGGCGACCAAAACCAAATGCATAAATCCCGATAAATGGGAAGGAATTTCCTTTATAAAACATAAAAACATCCAACCTTAGTACAAGAGGAAGTAATACACTATGTACAATAGAAAGTGATGAAATGTAAATGGGCTAGAATACAAACCCAACTGAAAATTATAGCTACAACTGAATGAAAGTTCAACAGAAAAGACAAAAATCTAGAAGATAGAAGAAGATCCTGGGTTGTCCTCCTCAGATCCTACCTGAAGGGTAGGTATAGATAGCCTTCTCAACGCTCTCGCCCTCTAACCTCCTATAAGTACTGTCCATGTAAAGACCCGTAAATTCCAAGGAATTTTTTTTCTTAATTTTCTTTGGAATTTTACAACAACGCAGTTTCTGACGGCGCCTGATTCCGAGGCCCGGTGTGCCCGGAATCAAGTTCCAATGTTTGGCTTGGGTATGTTCAGTGAACGGACGAGCGGGTTTTTCTAACTTCTGAACCGGTGCTCGGAATCGAATTCTGAGGGCACTGATGGAATCGCTGCGCCGGTAACTCTGTAGAAACGCCTCTTCTAGAGTTGCGTTTCCACAAGTGTGGTTTTTAATTTTCGGGCTTAAAGTTAAGAAATAAAATAGTTGTGCGACAAACTTTATTTTATTTCACTTAAGTCGCTTGGAAGCCACTTGAAGCCACTTAATGCAGCTTAAGTGGAGTCGTTATGGATAGGGTGCTATCCAAAAAAATATCCTACCCTCTTGGTAGGATATTTGTGAGGTGGGACCCGCACAAGCCCCACCGTTTCTTTTCTTCTTAAGTAACGCACCCGCAGCCCCCTATTAAAAGAAGTCAACCGTGCGTTTTTCTGGTTAAGAAACGCCCCAATTAAATTGGGCAGTTAAGTTTTACAATTAATTCATCGAATTAATTGTTCGTTTCTTATCTTTTGTTTTTTTTCAAATTCTTAAGTTGATAATAAAATAAGTTGAGGACTTATTTTATTTTTGTTGAGGGGTTTGTGTTGTGTAAAACCTTTGGGAGAGCAGAGGTAGAATTCTACATTCTTCAACGAAGAACGCGACAAATGCGAAGAACGCGCCACCTCTGACGAAGAACGCTCGTTTTCCTTCCACGGAATTTCTCCCCTTCCGCGGCGAGACTGTTCAACGGATCTTCTTCTTCCCCTTCATCGTCAATGGATCGACGAACAAGCTCGGAAGAGGAATCGAGTAGCAAGCGACGACGGCTTCGCCTTCCCTCGATTCAGACGAATGCCGACGTCCCCCCTTCGACGTCGTCATCCTCGCAACGCCATACCACGACGAACCTCGAACGACGACACCTCCTTCATATCGGCTTATACCCACGGTAGGGGTTTGTATTCAATTATTTATATTTGTTCGTGAATACCAACTTGATGATGATCGTGGATTAAATCCATTTGTTATCGTATAACGCGAGTGGGTCGGACCGCACAAACACGGCCGACCCACCTCCTTATTTTTTTCGTGTTGGTTTCATGTGGTTGGTACGAGGAAATGTGGTGCCGTCGCACCATGCGGTTTCATGCGGAAGATATGTGCGGCGCCGTCGCGCCGCGCCGTGAAAGGAAGAGCAAGCACGCGACGTCGTCGCGCCACGTCAAAGAAACCTGAAGATATCCGCGGACGGAGTCGGGCCACGACGAAGGGGCGCGGCGCCAGCATGCCGCGCCAGAGAACCGCAAATACGGCACGTTTCATTTTGACGTGCGGATTGATGGGTGAAGACGAAGCGGGCCGTGAAGACGATTTGAGAGCCTCGCAGTAAAGATCGGGTCCCGGGAGGACCACTGGCGAAGACCGCACACAAAACAGACCGCCGGAGCACGTCCGGTAGCCCACGGAATCTCCCGCCGGCGCGGCGGCAGCGGCGGTCGGAGGCGGCGGCGGTGCCCAGCACGCCGCTGGAAAAACCCGCCGCGGCTGAACCCGCGGCGGCGACGCTGTTCCGCGGCCGCGCGGAACCGGTGGAGGGACGCGGCCCGGCCGCCGCGTCCAGTTGACTCGGGGTGGCCCCACGGGGGGCCGCGCTTCTCATCCGCGGGGGCAGCGCGCCCCCCACCCTCGGATCGGCCGTAGCCGCTGAGCTGACCCGCCAGTTCGGCCGGGTCGTGCTCTGGCCGGGCCAGACCGGGTCCGGCCGGGTCGGCCCGGGCCCGGACCCCCCGTCTTCGGACCATTTTTGGTCAAATGCTCGTAACTTGAGCTACGGGCCTCCAAACGACTCGCCGTCAGTGGAAACCTGATCCTCGGATCGAGACGTTCATTTCGGTATATCGCACTCAAGGTTTCGGAATACTTTGACTTCAACCGGGTTGGTTCGTACACGAAACCAACCAGGCCTTCGGAGCGGAAACGCTCATATCTTGAGCTACGGACGTCCGATTGACGTGCCGTCAGTTTTGTCGAATTCCTCCAAGTGAGACGGATCTTTTGGCTTACTCCGCTCGAGGTTTGGACTCAGTTGGAGTAAGGTCGGGTGGGATTTAACTTAAAATCCAACCGGGCCCCCGGGACGAAAAAGCCAACAACTTCCAGACCGGGCGTCCGATTGACGCGCCATCTGTTGCGTTGCATTCCTGTTGACGATACGGAACTTTTGGCATCCTCCGCCCGAGTTTTGGATGCAGATGGACAGTGGCCGGGTTGGATCGCACCGAAATCCAACTGGGCCCCTAGAACGGAAAAGCTGATACCTTTCTGACAGAACGTCCGTTTGACGAACCGTCAACGGCGTTGGTGATATCGTTGAGAAATGGTCCCTATGGGTATACCCTACGAGTGTTTGGGGTATAGTTTAGTTACGGCCGGATTGGTTCGCACACGAAACCAACCGGGCCCCTGGGACGAAAAGGCTAATAACTCACAGACCGGGCGTCCGATTGATGCGCCGTCTGTTGCGTTGAGACCCCTATGACGAGGTGGTCCTTTGAGATAATTCTTTGCGGGACTTTGTGATACTTGGAGTATCGACCAGTAGCTCGTGGAGCGGACCCTCCCGGAGATGAGCGTGCGGAGTACGGAGACCGTGTAGCCGGCTGAGACCTGACGACTGCTTGACCGACTCGACTTGGAGTGAGTCGACTAGCCCAGTGGACGGAACGCCCGGTATTTGGCGACAGACCCACAGCGGACGGAGCGCCTAGTAGTTGGCCTCAAACTCGCGGTACTCGATAGGAGGAGTACCTCTGTAGGCTATTGGGGGGAGCGCCCGGTATTTGGCGACAGACCCACAGCGGACGGAGCGCCCGGTAGTTGGCCGCAGACCTGCGGTACTCGACAGGAGGAGCACCTCAGCAGTCTTAGGTTAGTGAGCAGTACCTCGAAGTCGTGACAGGACCACTGTACACTCCAGAGACGGAGCTCTTCAGTAGTTATGGTTTCGATAATGAAAATCCTGGTTTGAGCTGAGACTTTTGACCTTTGTGTTTACCTCATGATTGAGATGGGTTACTTGATAACTTAGGTATATGTATGGGAATACACCTAAGTAGAGGTTATCTGTTGAGATCTTCTTTGTTTTTATCCTTGTTGTTTTAGTGAGACCTTGAGGGTCTCAGGGTCCCTACTGAGTATCATTATACTCACCCCTGCACGGGCTATGCCAGCACCTCGTTGTGTTGGTTGCAGACGACGGGCAGTGATGACGGAGGCCGAGTGTTCGAGGACTGGACGGTACCCGGTGGTGGACTACACGACGAGTCAGTACCCGGAGGTGGACTACACGACGTGACGACTCACAGAGGAGGTTGACGGACGAGAGAGTGGAGGAGGCTATCTGTACCTACCTTTCAGGAAGGATCCGTGGTGGATGACCAGGAGCTGCGCTATTTGTACCTACCCTTTAGGTAGGATCCGAGAAGGACGACCCAGGAGCTGCTTCCTACGTTCAGTTGTTTGTCTTTTTGTTGTCGTACCTTGTTTAGTTGTAGTCGTAGTTTTTCTTTTCGGTTTGTATTCTGGCCCATTTACTTTTCAGCATTTCTTTTGTACTTAGTGTTTTGCTTCCGCTTGTACTCTGTGGTGCTTGTTTTTCTTTTATAAGGAAACGCCTTCCCAGTTATCGGGATTTTATGCCTTTGGTGCAAGTCATCAACCCCTGGCCTATGGAAGGCGGGCTTGGGGTAGTCATGGAACGGGCCCCGAGGACGGGTCGTGAAAAATTGGTATCAGAGGAGTTCGGTTCTGCCGCAGAACTTATAACTCTGATGTTTCTTTCTGTGAAACAATAGTGTTAAGAGTACCGAGTATGGTTTTCAGTTCAGGGAGTCCAGTGTTGGTGCGGTCGGCCGACGTATCCATACACCAGGACGCTAACAACTGATTTTCGACTTTGTGCATGAAAACACTGTTTGTGTGTGTGTTTTACAGAAGTTTTATTTAAATGTCAGCTCAAACCAGGTCTGCTCACCAGGTATAATCTTTTGACCGTGTCACATTGTTTCTTTCAGGATGCCTCCCCATGGACGACCAGCTAGAGCCCCGAGAGTGGTACGTACTGATAGCCCGCCGAGCGATGAGGCCTCAGTACATGGCCCTATCCCAGTTGAGGCACCAGCGGTACTACTACACGTTGGGCCACCGATGCCACCGGCCCCAGCAGCAGAGGATGCATGTCGCTTGAGCGCACTGCATGAGTTCCAGTGCCAGAGGCCACCCAGGTTCCAGGGAGGAACGGACCCGCAGGCGGCTGAGGATTGGTTGGAGGCTGTGGTGAGAGTCTTCAGGCTAGTGGGAACGCCGACAGATTTCATGGTGATCCTTGCTGCCAGCCTTCTTCAGGCAGCAGCAGGCAGATGGTGGAGCCTGATGCTCCAGATGCATGACGAGGATGGGTCATGACAAATTGGTATCAGAGGAAGCGTGGTGTCGTCTCTCCATGCGGTTTCATGCGGAAGATATGTGCGGCGCCGTCGCGCCGCGCCGTGAAAGGAAGAGAAAGCACGCGACGCCGTCGCGCCATGTCAAAGAAACCTGACGAAATCCGCGGATGGAGTCCGGCCACGACGAATGGGCGCGGCGCCAGCACGCCGTGCCAGAGAACCGCGAACACGACATGTTTCTTTTTGACGTGTGGATTGAAGGGTGATGACGAAGCGGGCCACGAAGACGATTTGAGAGCCTCGCATTGAAGATCGGGTCCTGGAGGACCACTGGCAAAGACTGCACACAAAAAGGACCACCGGAGCGCGTCCGGTGGCCCGCGGAATCTCCCGCCGGCGCGGCGGTGCCGGCGGTCAGAGGCGGCGGCCGGAAACGGCCGGCCGCCAGGCGGCGGCAGCGCCCGGCGAGCCGCCTGTAAAACCCGCCACGACTGAAGCCGTCGCGGCAACGCGGTTCCGCGGCCGCGCGGAACCGGTGGAGGGAGGTGTCCCGGTCGCCGCGTCCGGTTGACTCAGGGCGGCCCCGCGAGGGGTCGCGCTTCTCATATGCGGGGGTAGCGCACCCCCCACCCTCGGCTCGGCCGTAGCCGCTGAGCCGACCCGCCGGTTCGGCCGACCCAGGGGGGGCTCGGGCCGGGTCGGCCCGGGCCCGGACCCCCCGTCTTCGGACCATTTTTGTTCAAATGCCTGTAACATGAGCTAAGGGCCTCCAAACAACACGCCGTCCGCGGCAACGTGATCCTTGGAGAGAGACGGTCGTTTCGTTATATCACACTCAAGGTTTCGGAATACTTTGAGTTCGACCGGGTTGGTTCGTACACGAAACCAACCTGGCCTTCGGAGCGGAAACACACATATCTTGAGCTACGGAGGTCCGATTGACGTGCCATCAGTTTTTTCGAATTCCTCCAAGTGAGACGGATCTTTTGCATTTCTCCGCTCGAGGTTTGGACGCAGTTGGTGTACGGTCAGGTTGGTTTTAACTTAAAAACCAACAGGGCCCCCGAGACGAAAAAGCCAATAACATCCAGACCGGGCGCCCGATTGACGCGTCGTCTGTTGTGTTACGTTCCGGTTGACGATGCGGAACTTTTGGAATCCTCCACCCGAGTTTTGGATGCAGATGGATAGTGGCCGTGTTGGATTGCACCGAAATCCAACCGGGCCCCTGGAACGGAAAAGCTGATACCTTTCTGACAGAACGTTCGTTTGACGAACCGTCAGTGGCGTTGGTGATCTCGTTGAGAAACGGTCCCTATGGTTATACCCTATGAGTGTTCGGGGTATAGTTGAGTTATGGTCGGATTGGTTCGCACACGAAACCAACCGAGCCCCTGGGACGAAAAGGCTAATAACTCACAGACCGGGCGACCGATTGACGCGCCGTCTGTTGCGTTGAGACCCCTATGACGAGGTGTTCCTTTGAGATACTTCATTGCAGGACTTTGTGATACATGGAGTGTCGACCAGTAGCTCGTGGAGCAGACCCTCTTGGAGACGAGCGTGCAGAGTATGGAGACCGTGTAGCCGGCTGAGACCTAACGACTGCTTGACCGACTCGACATGGAGTGAGTCGACTAGCCCAGTGGACGGAGCGCCCGGTATTTGGCGACAGACCCGCGGTGGACGGAGCGCCCGGTAGTTGGCCGCAGACCCGCGGTACTTAACAGGAGGAGTACCTCTGTAGGCTATTAGGGGGAGCGCCCGATATTTGGCGACAGACCCACAGCGGAAGGAGCGCCCAGTAGTTGGCCGCAGACCCGCGGTACTCGACAGGAGGAGCACCTCAGCAGTCTTAGGTTAGTGAGCAGTACCTTGGAGTCGTGACAGTACCACTGTACACTCCAGAGACGGAGCTCTTCAGTAGTTACGGTTTCGATAATCAAAATCCTGGTTTGTGCTGAGTCTTTTGACCTTTGTGTTTACCTCAGGATTGAGATGGGTTATTTGATAACTTAGGTATATGTATGTGCATATACCTAAGTAGAGGTTATCTGTTGAGATCTTCTTTGTGGTTATCCTTGTTGGTTTAGTGAGACCTTGAGGGTCTCGGGGTCCCTACTGAGTATCGTTATACTCACCCCTGCACGGGCTATACCCGCACCTCGTTGTGTTGGTTGCAGACGACGGGCAGTGCTGACGGAGGCCGAGTGTTCGAGGACTGGACAGTACCTGGAGGTGGACTACACGGCGAGTCAGTACCCGGAGGTGGACTACACGACGTGATGAATCACAGAGGAGGTTGACGGACGAGAGCGTGGAGGAAGCTATATGTACCTACCCTTCAGGTAGGATCCGTGGTGGACGACCAGGAGCTGCGCTATCTGTACCTACCCTTCAGGTAGGATCCGAGGAGGACGACCCAGGAGCTGCTTCCTACTTCCAGCTATTTGTCTTTTTGCTGTCGTACCTTGTTCAGTTGTAGTCGTACTTTTTCTTTTGGGTTTCTATTCTGGCCCATTTACTTTTCAGCAATTCTTTTGTAATTAGTGTTTTTCTTCCGCTTGTACTCTGTGGTGCTTGTTTTTATTTTATAAGTCAATGCCTTCCCAGTTATCTAGATTTTACGCCTTTGGTGCTAGTCGCTAGCCCCTGGCCTATGGAAGGCGAGCATGGGGTAGTCACGACACGGGCCCCGAGGACGGGTCGTGTCAGTCCAGTCCTCGTACACTTGGTTTCTATCACCGTTGTCCATGATATGCGTCATACACAACGAGGTGTGGGCATATTCCGTGCAAGGGTGAGTATAACGATACTCAGTAGGGACCCTGAGACCCTCAAGGTCTCACTAAATCCAACAAGGATAACCACAAAGAAGTATCTCAATAGATAACCCTTACTTAGGTATAATCCCATACTTATAACTAATTTATCAAGTAACCCATATTAATCATGAAGAAACACAAAGGTTATGAAATAAATGGATAACCTCTACATAGGTATATGACCATACATATACCTATGTTATCATGTGACCCATATCAGTCATGAGGTAAACACAAAGGTCATTGACTCAACTCGAACTAGGATTTTCATTAAAGATATCAAAACCACAACTATTGAAGAGCTCCTCCTCTGTTTAGAACTGTTATCCAATCACAAATCTGAGGCACTTCTCACTATCCTTAGACTGCTGAGGTACTCCTCCTATCAAGCACCGCGGGTCTACCACCCAAACACAGTAGTTCCCTCCACCATGGGTCTTCCACCTCACAAAGCAGTGCTCCCCCTCATATCCTACAAAGGTACTCCTTCTGTCGAGTACCACGGGTTACCCACACAGACACAGTAGTGCTCCCCACTGTGGGTCTACCACCGAAACACAGTAGTTCTCCCCACTGGGCTATACAAGTCACTCCGACTCGAATCAGACCACTAGTCTTCAGGTCTCAGCCAGCTACAAGTTTTTCGTACTCCGTACGCTTGTCTTTGGGAGGGTCTGCTCCACGAGCTACTGGTTGATAATTCCAATTATCACATAATCTCATGTGGAAATATCTCAAAGGATCTCCTCATCATCGGGGTCTCAATGCAATAGATGGTGTGTCAATCGGACACCCGGTCTGTGAGTTATTAGCCTTTTAGTCCTAGGGGCCCGGTTGGTTTCGTGTATGAAGAAACCCAGTCGTATCTAAACTGTACCCTGAAATCTCATTGGGTATACTCAAAGGAATCGATTCTCAACGTGATTACCAACGCCATTAACGGTTCGTCAAACGGACGTCCAGTCCGAGATATATTGGTATTACCGTTCCAGGGGCCCGGTTGGATTTCTGGTATGATCCAACCCAATATTACTCCAACTACATCCAAACCTCAGGTTAAGTATTCCAAAATAACAATATCATCTAGAGGAATCCAAAAAATTCGACGACACGTCAATCGGACATCCAGAGCTCAAGTTATAAGCATTTCTACTCCGAGGGTCTAGTTGGTTTCGAGTTATAACCAACTTCTATGTACACAAATGTTGCCTAAACCTTGAGTGTAATATTCCGAAATGACCGGCTAGATCCATGGAATCCTACACAACTGACGGTGCATTGATCGGAGGTCTGTAGCTCATGATATGGTCGTTTAACTGAGAACAGTCCGAAAATAGGGGGGTCTGGGCCCGGCCCTACTAGGGGAGCTCGCTCGGCCTGCTTGGCCAAGCGAAATGCATGGAGCAAGGTGGGGTGGTCCCCCGCTAATTGAAACCGGTGGCGCAAAGAGCCACCCCGCCATCATCCTGGGATCCCGCGCGGCAGTGGGATCCACTGCGTCGCACCGCCGCGGCAAGCCGCAGTTGTTCTTCTCTGGCGGCACACTGGGGCGCTGCCGCCTCCAGACAACCGGACGAATCCTGCCGCCACCTCCTATCACAGGCGCTGCCGCGGCGGCAACCCGTGCCGCCAGGAGCTTCTGCGGGCCACCATAGATTCTCAGGTGGTCCGCTTTATCTTTCGTCGCCGCCAGCGGTCTTCTCGTGTCCCGAACTTTACTGTAAAGGCGTTCAAACACCGTCGCAGTCCCATTTCATCGTTTCCCGTCAATCCACGCACAAAAGAACAACCTGCAGAGGGTCCGTCTTTTTTTTAGACTGTTCCCTCTGCATTAGAGGCTCAATCCATAATTCATCGACGACAAGGGTTTAATTTATTCAAAATAAATTAAACAAACACCCTGCAATTAAATACCCATACATGTGTGTATAAATCACATATACACAAAAATAAGAAAACCCCCTACCTCAACAATTCATGTTGAACATCGGGCAACGCGGTAAATGGTGTCGAAGAATGGCGTCACGGAGATCGGTTGATGATTCCGTGGATGTTGGGGTGTGTCCGAGGAGCAAACATCGTTGGAGACAATGCGTTCTCCGAGTCGTAAAGCATTCCTCGTTGAGGGAGAAAGTCCTTTGTGGGAGACTTTCTTTATCGAATAGGGTGGTGTTCTTTCTTTGAGGGAGGAACACCCATCTCTAATCCTCCATATCTCTCACTAATATCTCAACCCAACAAATGCCCAAAATAAAATAATAGAAAACCTATTAGTTAATTCTCACATGTATATCAAAACTCAAACTACTTAATTTAATTAAGTGAAGAGTTTGAAAATCATTTATTAACTTGTGTTGGAAAACATTTAACAGGGGAATAGGAAGAGGAAGTGTCCTAATAAATAGGGGAGTTTAAAGAGGGGGTTTAAAAGGAGTTTAGGGAATGTGAATGGTTGGCGCTCGTGTGGGCCCCACCTCACATATATCCACACATGTGTAGTTAGGTGCTTGTGGGTCCCACCCCAACTTTCGCATGTAGGATATAACCACATTAGATATAAAAATAAACTTCTTCCACAATTTTATTCACTTCTTATTAAACCAAAAAAATTAACTTCTCCTCCTGCACAAACACAACTGCGATAATCTTCCCCTTAAGCAATTACCGGTGTTGCAAGTTCATCGATGCCCTCAGATTTCAATTCTGAGCACCGGTTCAAAAGATAGGAAAACCCGCTCATTCATTCACTGAACGTACCTGAGAAAAACTTCAGAAATTGATTTTGGGCACACCGGGCCTCAGAATCATGTGACGTCAGAAACCACAGACTTGTAAAATTCCAAAAAAATTAAGAAAAAAATTTAATTGAAATTTCCGGGTCTTTACATTCATAATTATTTGTAAAGAAAATGATAATTATCCTAAGTATATCCCTAAGGAGTTTTGTAAACTAGAGTGAAGCAAGGCTCATTGTCATGCGCGAGTTCCTATTTGAGTCTAGCTCAAAGCTATGTTTTTGTGTTTTAACCCTAGGTATATCTGTTCTGGAGCAACTTCTACCTACTCATATCAAGACATGGATATATTTTCCTGGAAATCTCGCAAAATCACTACATTACCAAAATTCTAGAAAGTTTTTCATTACTAATCCTCAATGTCTATCTTAGGAAAATGTGAAATAATCAGAGATTATCTAAATATAGTTTCCAAGGTTATTGCTAAAATTCATTTGATACCAACTGTAACGCCCCAACCCTAGTTACCTGGAGTCGATGCATTATTACTTAACATCATCCTAATTACAAGGAATCAGGTCTCGAAAGACCGATCATTTTATCAATCTTGGAAAATATATTACATACATGAAGTTAAACATTAAAACATGAAAAGAAAAAAAATATTAATTAATTCCATTAGAAACGTCCAGGCCTCCTAAATTATGCCTGCAAGTCACTCATAACTAACTTCTTCATATCCTGGGAAAATAAAACATCATAAAGTGGTGATCTCAGATGCTCATTAAGGGTTAATAATTTAGTGGAAACTATAAACTTTTAAGTCAAGATGTGTAATAATTCAACATCCTTTTAAACATAAAAATTAACATAATATGTAAAACATAAGTCAAACATTACAATATAAACATGAACATGGATATTCTATAAGTCGTATAGTCACATGTAATAACTAATTTCATAATGAGAGAATGTATAGTACCAGAAATTAATTTTTGTGTCAAGGCCTCATGCTAGGACTTATGGGCAAACTGTAACCAAACCCAAACCCGAAGAGCCTCTGTAACCGTCCTCCATCCCGGAGAGCCTCTGTAAATTGTCTCCAACCTAGAGAGCTTTTGTAACTGGAATCCAACCCGGAGGGTCTGCTCTAACCAGACCCCAACCCGGAGGGCTTACTTTTACTGGTCCCCAACCCGGAACATACTAGTCCAATACAGTCATCATATGATGTGGTTGAAATATAACATAAACATTTGTATTAAAACTAGAATACGAAATGTCAATACATTATCCAGAAAGCATGAATGGTATAAAAATTACACATCCACAGTCAAAAATACCAAAAACAAATCAATACAATATGGATGATTTGTATCATAATAAGACAACTTTAAACAAGTTTAAAATTCCTTAAAGGGTGTTAACATACATGATGATGATAAATACCCCTTTTTCAAGAATTCCTTTAAAATTATCACAATTTATAAGGGTAGACATTTAAAAGTTATTTTTGAATAAAACTGTCCACTACCACTTTCAAAACATTTTTAAAAGAATTATCATTTCAAAACCTTAATTTCCATATAAATTAATCCTTATAATCATTTTTAATTTATTGACATCAATTAAAAGGGTTTATAAATATAAATATTTAAAACATTTAAAATTTTGATCAGTTGAATATACCCTACCCTAAAACCTTACAAGATTCCATTTTAAATCATTATTATAAAATATGAGTATCTATGATAAGTATGTCCCAGAAAATACTTACACATTAACAATCTCAAATAATAATGTGATTGAGGAAATAACCCATACCATGTTGTAATCAATCGAGTCATATGAAAAATAGTCAATAACCACCAAATGATTCTAAGAATATAATGAATATAATTATAATAATTATAATTTATATCAAATGGTAGTACACAATACCCCACATGAAATAAATAATTGGTGAACATTGGAAATCTCACGAAATTAAAAGTGAGATAAGAAACCCCTTACCACGTGTCAAACATGACTCGCTCTAATGTTCCTTGTTCTTCCGAAATAATAAACTTATGTTAATTTATAATTGGTTAAGAAAAATTTCAAGTTCATTATTCCTTTTATGGAACTTAATACATTTCTATAATAATTATTTAATTATTTTATTTCATGTCGGACATTGTGTCGATGTTCGGAACATGAGTCAAAAAATGAAATTGTTCTAAATATAAATTGTCCATGTGGTCAAAATTACATTATATATAGGTTGATATTACACATTTTTATTTCATATATATTATATATGTCCACTATATATATGTATTTATAATAGTACATAACATTTGGAGATAAGAAATGAAATGCACCATTCATGGAGACGGTAAGCCGTACGTACGCTTGAACGCTACTTTAATTTCTATTTTTTATTTTAATGGAATTAAAAAAAATTATGATTCATAGTTATATTATAATTCTAGTATAATATCATATATCATATCATTAACTCCATACTTTATACCTGCCACATATGTCATTAATGTGCCATATCACTTTTAGGGGGCAGTAGTCCCCACTTCCTCAATTGAAATTTTCTCGTTTTACCCATAATTGAAACCATAAAGGTATGATATAAATGGAAAATACATAAGCACAATGAAAACATAAACACAATATATATATCATATATAAATATAGTTCAATATTAATGGCAACCATGAGAGGAGGTATGAGATAATCGAACAATCATATTTTCTTGAGGCGTTAGTTTTCTAACCCGAGAAACTGTATGTTCTTCACCCATTAGATAGGGATGTGTGTAAGTGTAGTTAGAATAAATCTCATAAAAACATAGTATTATATTGGGGATATTGGTGTTTTCAAAAAAGAAATTAATAAAAAGAGTTTAGGGGGGTTGGAGAAGTAAAATAATACAAAATAAAATAAATGAATTTAAGATAAACTGGTACCTTTTATTTGGGTAACATCATTTGGTTTGAACCAAAAGGACTTTTTGATGTTACTTCTGCATAAGGTAAGGATTATAGGTGTAATATGGGAATCTTTATAGATTATTTGGGGAGGGTTTTGACGATCCAAGGGGCTTTACAGGTGTGTGGAATGGGATAGAAGTGGGGTCCTTTTATAAGGTGTAGGAGTGGCTCTTTAGGACAGTGTGAAAGTATTATTTTATTATACAGTGATATTAGGTTTCTAATGGTCCAAAAATAATTAAAGTCTAATATAAGATGACTCATGGTCCAAATAAAATAATCCAATAATAATTGGACATGTTTTGGATATAATTTTAATAATATTTTTATTATTTATTTAAATCATTTATTAATGAGGTAAATACTACATAATTATTGTGTCATAAATAATTTATTTTATATGATGTCTAAAAATTAAAAATAAAATACCACAATGTATGAAATTTTTTAAGATTTATAGTGAAGACTTATAGTTGAAATTATTACTTATATATGTCCATGAAAAAATTGATTTACTATAAGATATTTGTTTTTGTCATTTTTTCCTTTACATTATGTTAATTAAAATAAAGTGTCATTATCATTCATAAGTGTCTCCATGGGGTCCCAAAATAGACCCAAGGATGCCCATTGTCATCCATGACTCATCTAATAAGGTTAGGACAAGTGTTATGGTAATTTTATATTATTATAATTTTCTTTTTTAATTTAAATTACCATATTTAACTTTAACCGCGGTAAATAAAATTCAAGAGTTACTATTCACCAAAAAATTATTTTCATCTTATTGAACCACATTTTACATACTGAGGATAACTGTGTCTCTCTAATTTTTGAAATTAAACTCACTGAAATGGTAAAATTGTGTTTTATGCAAATTCGCAAATTCTCCTTGTAGGTGGGTAAAACACGGTAAAAAGGTCAATAAAATTTCTATATATCTAAACATATTATAAAATGACTGCAATGAATTAAAATGAAATTATATAGGGATTATGTTTCTATTTTTACCTAAAATAAATTTAAATAAAATAAATAATTATTTGAATAAAATGATGGTTTTGACATATAACTCAGTGTTTTTCACTATACATCAAAAATTGAATGTTTTCCGAAAAATACCAAAATTTTACCCTAAGATAATTATCATATTATGAATTCAAAATTTAATTATATATTACCAAATTAAAAAAATATAATATGAATTTATTAATTTAAAATTAATTCCCATTGTCAAAACCAAAAAAGTTCGTTTTTAAGAAATAATAACTAACAAAGGATTGATACTTGATTATGTTCAATTTCCAAGTAAAATTATTTTCAATGAATAACATTGAATTAAATAGTAAAAATATAATCTATTTATACTTCCAAAACATTAAAATAAATAATTTAACACTACACATTATTTTTATTAAAAAAGTTGTTTTCAGTTAATGTAATGTATTTTCACTATTCACCCAAATATAAAAGTTATCAGAAAAACACCAAAAATTTATTTAAAATAAAATCTTATGTCCCGATTCTAAAGAAGATGTTTATTTTTTCAAATGGATTAAATAAAAGTTTCAAATATTGGATTTAAAAAGGGATCTCCATTAAAAGTTGGTAAAATTGCATTATATAAAAAAATACTTTTTTTATCTGAAATAAACGAATTTGTTTTTTCATTATATCTAAAACACTCATAGTATGGATTCTAAAATTATAAGTATTATATAATGTTGAATATTAATTAATAATATTCATAACCTCTTTTTAATGGATAGTTTATTAAGTCTTGGTTCGCTTGAACTCAGTGTTGCGTGTAGTGCAAATTATTGAATTCCTCTGAAAAATAATGCACTATGAAATCTTGGGGTAATACAGATAGGAACCTCATGATATTTTGATAATATGAAGAGTATTTATAGGTGTTTATAGGAGTCTTAGTGGTGCTATCACTATTCTTTGGTGACACACATTGTCGTATGAGATTACCAGTCATGTATAGATAATGATGGGTTTAAGATTGAGTTTCTCTCTCGAATGGGTTCCTTATTGCTGGGTTGAGCGGTCTATTTAAGATTAATTAAAATCCCTTATTTTTTTTAATTTTTGAACCAATTTGATATTGTTATACTCTTAAATGTATATGATTTTCAGGAATATTTTCTATCTTTTGATGACCAGATACCTTTTGATGGAATCCCAGTAGGACCTTAGGTGGGTAGAGCTTAGTGATCATGAATGATAGAGTTATTTACTATATCATGGATGAGGAGATTTCTAGTAGGTTATTTTTATAGTGATCCCCTCTTTATATATATTTTTGACTCTTTGACATTTTTTGGGTGGCCTTGTATCTTTCCCTTTTTTGAATTCAATACAGTTATTGTACTATGGTTGAAATAAAGGTATGTGTGACATTATTTTTTTTATTGTTTTCCCATTTCTTGAGAGGGTTTTGGGTATGTATTTAATGGTACCACAAGAAAATACCTCTAAAACATGTGATATACCAAATTGGTGATGGTTACCAACAATGGCCTAAAGGGGAATTCTTATGGTAGTCTTGGCTTGTACCTTGTTTTGTCAGGTCATGATAGATTGGGTTTAGATGACGTCCTTCCCTGTGATCAATGGGTTAAAATAATTTCAGGATATGTTAATGGATTGTTTTATATAGTGATAGTGTTAACTTTTATTGAATTTGGATTTCCGGATTGGGACTCTAGTATTGATGCATCATATGACATATCTATTCAACTAGTGTCTAAAGACAATTTTTTTGACTCTATACAGTAGGACACTTTTCAAATTAAAATTTTTTCCATGAATCACATTAAATTAGGTTTTTGGTTTTCATGTCCATATTAAGTCAACTCCCCATATATACTCTTTGGTGTTTCATGATATTATTTAGGACCCCACCGAGATTCTTTGTTGAGATGTCAGTAAAATCATACCTGCGAGTCAATACTACCAAAATATGATAGAGTAGAGGTGTCATGGGTGAGTCCCATAGACTTTTGTGATCAAGGATGGGGTTTTTTATTTGTGTTTTTCATGGAGTACATTTTGGGCCCATTTTTAAATATTTGGAATCCCTGTGTTTTTATGGATTCCTTTTGTTCTCAACATTATAGTTTTTGACAAGACAGTTGAGGAGGATGTTGCTTTTCATGACATGTGTTCCGACACAGAACAATTTTGGATTCCTTCCCCAATAAGGAACATTTGTGATTCAAGAAACAAAACGGTTTTTGAGTTTCAATTCCACCCAATGTAGATATTTTTGAGGTGTGGTGGATGAGTTATGTTGACTTGTGTGTCCAAGGTAGGGATTCGATGATATCTACATTTGGTTAGTGAGGTACTGTACAACTAGACCCTATCACTATAGATGATAAGGGTGCTAATTCATATTAGCCTTTCTCAACATAGAATATATGTTACACCAAGTTTCACAATGTCGACCTAGTTGAGTAGTATGTGGTTGTGGACTATCAGTGTTTTTCCCTTCTTGGGTTCTTGTAAGGAGCATGAGAACCATTGTTGAGCATGTTGTCATTGGATTTCTAGGTGAGAGATCTATTTTTATCATCCTACCTAGTTTTTCTCTTTTCAATGACAATAATCACTATGTTAGTGGGAATTTAGTCACATATTTGTTTTACCTATAATACATTATAATATTTTTAATAATATATTTGAATCTTGCTATTGAGTTGGTGTGGGATTTCGAGGCACATAGATCCATGGTTTGGTGCTATTAAATTATTAAATATATTATATCATGCATTAAATATTTATTTGTAAATTTTTAATAAAATAAATTTGTGGACATGGATTGGAATTATGAGACTAAATATTAGTTCATAATGTGGATTTTCATTAACTCAGGAATATGTTTTTTCTGTGATGAGTGATAGCTCAGAGGGATGTTCCTTGAAGTGTGTTAAATAGAGAATATTGATTTTATAAAACTATTTCTATATAACTACCCCCTACTTTTTTGTGTTATTCATAGGATAGAATGATATCCCCCTTATATTTATGGAAATACTGAGTTACAATTGATTAGAAGAGGCACTACAAATCCTCGATCATTATAAAAACCCCTATTGGAACATTCTGTAGTGGCTCCCAAGTGCGGATCTCAGCTAAAACCTTCATTTTCTCTCCATGAGGTATGATTATTTTAGTTTTAATTATTTTTCATTTTTATGTATTATACTAATTTTTTATATCCCTTATATTCTTGTTAGACACCGGTGAGGGTAAATATAGAGATTTAGGTGGAATCTGGGGTAAATCATACTGCTCACAGGAGAAATTCATGATGATATTACTAATTATATGAAGTGTAGTGAATTATCACATTCCATGTGTTCTTATTATACTTGTAAGATTGGTTTTGTGTACTAAAAATTGTATAATGTGGTTACCCACCGATTATTGACCCGATTTCCTGTGGCCAGAAGAAATGGCCAAGGAAGTCATGTGAATGTACATGATCATTTAAATGTACTTAACTAGAGAATATAGGAATGAGAAAAAAACATTTCTTTTTTTATGGTTTTCTAGGAAACACTATGAATCAAGGTTAAAACTCTGTAGAAAACACAACTTGCTAATTAGCGTGGTAAAAAATATTGTCGGGGGCCATGTGAGGAGATACACAATGTGAACAGGATGGAAACACCATTTAAGTTGACATAGTCATCAATTCAATGTAGTAGAGGACATAGACGGGTGTTCATGTGGGGTCACATTCCATTAACACCCCATTAAACACTATTTAGTCTCCTCTTAGAGATTTATTAGCCTTGCACATCTTCATTAGCACTCATATTTAAGACTGCGAGTATCATATAATACATATTGTTTCACATATAACACATTGGTGGCCTCAGTGTGGTACGTTGAAATGATATGTGAGGCAATGACGTGGGTCATTTTGGTTTGAATTTATTCTTCTTGGAGAGTCTAATAAAGTCCCTTGGTTATTCCCTATAAGGGTACAATGTGGCACTTCATCCTAGGTATAGGGTCATGATCCTCATGATATGATGATCTAGGATAGATTTTGTGTTTCCATCCATGGATTCTGGGGTGGGATCCTCTACCATATCATTTACTGATATTGGGTTCATTTTATGATCCTAACTAATAAAACAAGCTTGGAAATACCCTATCTATGATGATAAAGCCATAATTTTTTTCCCATTTTCGGTTATATGATCCATAATGTAGTGGCCAATTTTCATAAGGATTTTTTGAATCATCAGATAAACAATTAAATACTCAGAAAATAGATAATATGGTGGTTTTCATTCAACGATATATTAACCCATACATCATGAGTTTTACTAGGTGGGGTTTTTTGGAATCATCATGACCAATTCTACATGGTAAGTGATCCTTTATATGAGTGACATGATTTTACGGATATCATATTGGGTTTTTTGTGTCCACTAGTAGTACTCAATGTTAAACCCTTTATAAGAGATATTTTTGTTAACACGATTGGTTTCCAATGTCCCCTAGTGGTGTTGGGAGTGACCCCTTATCCGAGGATATGTGTTATATAGTAATCCATATTGAGTTTGTAGTGTCCCCCAATATTTTATGGAGTGATCCCTATTCTGAGTGATGAGACCTATGTGGTAATAGTAGGGTTAGTTTCAACTTCTATCATGGATAAGTGAGATAAAAAAAATCATTGTATAGAGATATTCTAGGTTCTTTTATTAATTTATAAATAGAGAAATCTGAAGAGCATGTTCTCTCGGATGTATGCCTCCTGGGAAGGAAGGTTTGTACCATCATCTTTGTGATAACTGATGGATTGAAAGTCCTAAAACTTACAATCAGGGATGGTTGAGGTTTTTATAATGGAGTGTATCACTTATAAGTGTTCCATTAATATTTTTTAGGCTCATGGATAGTATATCATAGACATGATTTTCATTTCAACATTGAGTAGAATCCCATAGATTGATATGAGGTCGTACCTCAGGAGACTTTGAGATTTCAATGAGTATATCTGGGTGTTTCTAGGACTCCATGTGGTTCAGTAACATTACTAGGTTTACACAAAATGTGTTGTTATTATATTAGTTATTTCTAATAGATGATGGGATTGATATATAGTTTCTCTCTGGATTTGGTTCTCTCTGACTAAGTTTAGTAGACTTTTCATTTCGAATTATCTCTTTTCACATGGGTATTTCATGTCCATATTATGAATTCTTATACTCCCTCCTCTATTCGTTTTTCATGAAAATTTTGTGTAACTTGTAGAGAATAGTCATTTTCATGGGGTCATAGGAGGAAACATGGAAGATGAACCATAGTGGTTTAGACCGACCAAGGTGTTTACCAGATCATGGCCAAATAGATTTTTTGTATTTTATTTTGACTATGATCCCATCTTTCTATGATGGTGGACATTTTTACGGGTTTGGGAAGGATTTTATTTTTACCCATTACACATTTAGTACATCAATTATACTATTTTGGGGATATATGTATTAATTTTATTTCAGTTTATATTATATTTCACTATTTCGTGATGTGGTTGTTGGTGTGTGCTTATAGGTACCTTAGGAAAAGGCCTCCCATTTGAGTGATATTCCAAAATTGTGTTGGTGTCTAGCCCCTAGCCTATAGAGGAATTGGGGTTGTCGTGCCTCATAATCAATTGGGGTTTTTCATGATAATATTAATATATGATGATTAAATATCCATAGAAGGAATATATAAATCTGTAATAGAGAGTTCTTACTATTCATGAGTTCAACCTCAATTTTGGAAGTTTGATTTGATTCATGATCACAGTTTTCCATATTTTTTCATAATTGATGTTGTTGTAGTTGGATGATGTTCATAGCTCATGATTATCTATTCTTGATGGAAGTATGGAAATGTATAGAGGCTTTATGGAAAAATTATTTACGGAAAAATAATGAGATATATTACAGAGTATGTATATCGGTGCATAATAAGCCCACAAGATATGGTTAGGAAGAATATGTGTAAGTTGATTCTAATAATTCTAAAAATTACAATGTGAAAATCAGAAAATATAATGATTTATTTCATCATAGGACATCATAAGACATCAATATGTAAACAAACATTTATAGGTGTGGTCTATCACATTATGAAGTCAACACATTTTATTTCTAATAATGAATATTTAAATAATTATTATCTTTTAATAAATATATATTAATGAAATAAAATGGACTCATTGAATACAACATTATATTTTATCTGACTAAGATATGAGTTATATAATTATTTAATGTAAAATTATTCTAATATCATTGGATATAGGGTTTTTCAGAATGGTTGGTCATCATCAAATAAGTAGTCAGTATGAGGGAAAAATTCCGTTTCTATAGAATATTCATTGGATTTTTTTGATGATTTTAATGTATAATGGCATCAAAACTTCTTATATTCAAATATTCTTGTAAAAAGAGGTTTTACTAAATTATTTTAGTGGATCCATGTTATGGATCATATGTAATGAAGTGAATCACTCCAACAATATTGGGTGAAGTTAGAGAATTGAATCTATTCGTACTATATATAGAAGATGAGATAGTTGAGAAGTATTGATCCATTATGTATAACAACATGGTAGATCATGGTTGATAGAAGTGTAATGTTGGAAATTATCATCATTTTATAGAATTCAATATTTATGTAAATTTATTCTTCTATATTAATCCATGGATGTAGGTTACTATAATTTGAAAATAAGGGTATGCTCTACCATTGATATATTGACAATTTTTAGATTTTTTATGGAATTGGGATATTTATGAATTTCGTGTAACATTTTTCAAATCTATCTCATGTTCAGGTATTGTTCCATAATTCTAATTTTATAATGTACTTATATGATCCATCACATTCACTAAAGTCAGATGTTGTATCAAAAGAGAATTAATATTCTTATGGGAATGAATCAATATATGTTCTTGATTATAGAGAGAATGTGCTATGAAATAGGACCACTAAATTGGTCATTGTAATTTATTTGAAAAATCGTAAATTTCAAGAATTTATTTAGAAAATGGAGAATTTTACAAGTTAAGAGTATCATTAGTTTTTTAATTAGTGTGACCATATTTCTTAGAGAGGAATTATTTTAACGGTCTAGAATTTAACACGTTGAGATTCCAAATTTATTACATTAAAATAAAATTTGAGGAATCCAATAAAAAATTATATATAAAAAATTTAAAACCTATCTATTGGATTGGACATTCTAGATAAGACTGAGAAAAATATGATATATATATATATATATTATTCTAAAAAATAAAATGTATTAAATAATTCCAAATATGTAATATTAAATTTTTAATAAATTTAATTTATTTTTAAATTGATATATTATTTAATAATTATATATAAAATTTATTATTATATATATATATAATTAATTATTTTAATGAAACATATTAAAAGTGAATGATTAATCATTAATGCATTTGAATCTAATTTTATGAATGAAGAATAAATCCTTCTATTGTAAACAATGATATTTTTTGGAAAACAAAATTAATGTTTATAGTTTTTATCAAAATTTTTTAAATAAATCGATTTTTATCAATGACATAAATTCATTGTGCTATATATATATTCAATAAAATTTTGTATCATTCATATAATAGTTCTTTTAAGGTATTGGGTGAATATTCACATAATTTTATTCATAAAATAGAATTTATTAAAGACACATTTTCATTTAATTTGTCATAGTTATTTAAAAATCTTGATCATCAATATATTGAAAATGAATTTGAATCAATAATATATTTACATAATAATTAATTGTAAAAATCATAATCAAAATTTAATATGGTTTTGGTTTTTAAATTTCTAACAACATGTTTGAATAAGACATAAGAATAGAAATACTCCATAAGAATTTCTTTACGATCTTAGATGTGTTTTTTAAAATTTAATTATCTTTTCATCGATGAATTTTCATTTTTTACCACAAAAAATGTTACATTTAAATATTTATATGATTTATGTAATTAAATGAATATCCCTCCACTCACATATAAGTGGGACCATGTACTTGTCCAGTATTCACAAACAATAATCCCTCTAGATCCAAAAAATACCAAAAAAATATTATTATTTAATCATAATTATCATTCTTAATCTTCTATTTGTAAAATATTATTATCCTATGAAGGCTTGATGTGTAATCCATAGGACTCCTAGAAATGATGTGGTAATTGTTTTTTGAAACTCAATAAAGATTAATTTCTTCTTATACATCATATAAATATGGTATAAATATCCTAAAATTATTAATTTAAAACAAGTTGTATACTAATATGTTATTATGATTATGGTATGAGACATTCTACCTTCATTCAATCAAATAGAATATGATAGAATCAATCATATGTAAATGTGGAAAATCGACTCAACATAGAAATATGATTTGTTTCCCTCACTAACATTCATGGTTAGTTATATTTATACATTAACATAATATATTAATATTTATGATAAAATTATTAATTTTTAATTAAAAATATAATTTATTTATCATTTTCTATTTATGTTAGATAATGACAGTTATGCATATGAATACGTATGAACCGTTGTCTGTATGAATTCTGTAATTCAATTTTCATTAATTTACAATTGTAGATTGTTATAAATTGGTAATTAAAGAATTTATATTATACAAATTTTATTAGTGGTTTTTTTTGAATCTTGATTAATATGAATGGACCATAAATTCTGAACCAAAACATACACAAAAACCAAAGTAGTTAACACCTAAAAATATGATAAAAAAATATTGTAAATGAAATGTCGATAATAATTGTTATCTAATCCAGGTTTTTAATATTAATATTTTTTATATAGTTATAATAAATCTCAATGACTAATATATTTTTATAAATCGGTTTTTGAGCTATACATGCCTTATGTAATGTATCTCCATTTACCTTATTTCTGTAAGACACATTCTATATTCAATATTAATTTTATTCTTGCAGTATACATTCTAATACATTAATACCATAAATGAGGAATATTTGAAATATTTATGTAAAATAAAGTGAAATATTTTTTTATTTTATTCATTGTATTATGATTCAAATGTTACCATATCAGTAATGTATTTATTTTATAGTTTCAGTTTATTCTTTTCTAGATTATTATTACATTTTCAATGATGAAATTATTTGATCCATCTGTAATAAATCTCTTGTATTCTATTCTATAATTTATATTTCTAGAGATTACATAATTCCATTGATTTTATATTCTCTCTATACCACAAAGACTGTAATATTTTCATTATGAAAAATGAACATTTTATCCCCATATAGTAGAGAAACTATTAATTCCATGTAGATATTATCAATAATATATTTTGAATAATTCTGTTATAAGTATTAAATGGTTTATTTAACTCTTACATATATTATACATTATCGAAAAAAGGTTTAATGAAATATTATATTCAATTTTTGAATGTTGTATTTTTAACAATATTGGGAATGATATTTTTATTTTATCATTTACCATGTGAATAGTATTATAGGCATTCATGAATTCTCTTTAAAT
Source organism: Viscum album (assembly GCA_963277665.1). Lineage (NCBI taxonomy): Eukaryota > Viridiplantae > Streptophyta > Magnoliopsida > Santalales > Viscaceae > Viscum > Viscum album. Next base: position 1,762,114,647 of record OY728121.1, on the reverse strand, counting down.
ATAATTTTACATTAATTTTATCAATGATTCACTTCATATATTATTTTTTTCTACCATTTTATAAAATTTGTAAATTTAACTATGTTATTTAAAAATTGATAGTGAATATTCATTATTAAAATGTTCATGTTGTATTTTAATTATATCTTCAAATATAAAATATATATTTCATATTTCATATATTTTATCAGAGATATGATCCAATTTTCCACATATATTCTTTATAGATATGTATATTCAATATTATGATAAAATCGTTATGAAGGACCTTTTTATCTCTATGTGTTAATAAATGGTGAAATGATTTCATGATTTCATGATATTATATAATATTAATTAATGTATTATGATGATGTGATGTGTGGGTACATTGATTATATATATTACATTGAATAATAATTAACGTTTATGAGATAAAATTTTACTCATGAGTTTGTCCCTATACTAAATGTGGGTACACAAGAGGATGTACCATGCGTGAAATAGAAAAACGAGTGGTTATACCAGGCCTATAAAATGGATAATGGATTACTGTGTACTCATGTCATATAAATTAAATGATTAGAAATTTATCGCCATTATTAACAATATATCTATGAAATATAATTATTCTAGTGATATAATATCTTGGTTCATGTTATATGAACTTCTAATATGTATTTCTCCTATAATACCATTTCCTTATTCCAATATTATGATATAATAACTATAACTTAAATTTTTTTGATAGTTATGCTCATAATATCACAAACATGTGCTCATATTATCCTTGACTGTGATAATTGATTAATATCTTGCCTATTTACTCTTACTGAGCATCTAATATCACCCATTAATATGTATTCTTTTACTGGGTTATGATGAATATTTTTTGGACATTTATAAAAAATATTAAAACTCTGTGATAAATATACAATTGGTTATTTTGAATATCATTCATGAAATATTATTTTTATTTATCTAGTCATAAAATATTAAAGTAATTTATGTATTAGAGACTATATTGATTTATTATATGTTGTCTATTCATCTAAGTATATGTAATAAAAAATTGATTTATTTTATGGTCACCACAATAATCTATTTTTGATTCCACTTGTTTAGGAAAATTATAATCCTTTGAGCATTGGAAAAAGAAATAATTTATTTTATAAGATTTATATATTTTTTCACCTCATAGAATCGACATGATGAACCTATAAGATGAAAAATGTTCCATAGAATAAGAGTAATTGGTTACCCTCATCTTAAATTGTGTGTATCTCAGAATTAATGAGCCTATAGAAGACAATGGAACCATTAGTTTCATTTTGGTTTCAATATATTTTATTAATAAATAAATAATTGATTCACCTAGACATTGGATTGTTACTACATGTGATACTATTTTAGAAATAAAATCATGATCCATCATCATGTCTCTGATAATTTTAACATTTCCATTTGAGAGTAGTAATTAAAAAAAATTTAGTTTCAATTTATAGAATTGGTTAATATATCTATATCTCCCCAACATAAAAGTCACTAAACCGATCCTTTAAGCGAGTTCACCATGTTACATCTAGAGCACATCCCCGTATGGAAGAGGATTCTAGCTAGTACTGTACATATATAGCGTGATAATGCTGAGATGATACAAATTTATCATGGTGAAATAAAACACATAAATTATATAAGGAACAGAAAATTTAGATAAATAATATAAAGTGTGGTATATAGGAAAAACAAATTTTTATGTGAATATAAAACTCTATGGAAATATAAAAAATTAAAATGCATCCATAATTCAATCATAAATATTGTGTTGTACATAATTTGATCACAAATGTGTCAATGATATCAAATAAGAAAAATGTGGAAAAATGGATATATTTCTAACCATATACATAAGAATTATTATCAATACAATATCCCCAAATAGTCACTAAAAATTATTCCTATTCTCTTTACTATGCCTAAAAATTGGTGGCATCTACTCAAGTACCAAATGCTATGGATTCATGAGATAATTTTGAGTACAACATAGTTGGGTACCACTATTGGGGTCCCAGAATTCCACATTAGATATTCGTGTGAATGTTGGGTATATCAAAATGAATAAGTACCCAATAAATAAAAAGATAAATAAACAAAAAAAATGAAATTTTGATATCAGGGGATCCTTGTTTGAGCACCAGTCTAATCCAATCAATTTCAAATAAATATGGGTTGTCTTTGAGTATTCCCTGATGAGCACACATCCATTTGGATTAAACATAATCCAAGAACTCATCTGATGATTAAACAATTTCATACTTTATCACAAAAAATTATATCATTCATGTTGTAACTATTAAAAACATTATACCCCCACTAACATTCTCAAGATATCACATATAACTCAATTACGGTGATCTCATCTAATCAACCCCATGCATTTGGTATCACGTAAAATACATATTTCTCATACTGGACTTCATAATCAGGAACCGTATCAAATGTAGGTTCTCAAACTATAAATCCAAAACATATAGTGTCAACATAAAATTAGGAACTCTTTATGACATACCATACCTTATATACCGTCACTGCTACAAGGAAATAAATTTCATATAAATATTATTTAAAATGGGGTTAATTCATATTAATCATTTTAATATGAATTCACAACACAAGTTGGATATTAACAATTCACTAGTAAGAAATAACCACATGATCCCATATAACACGTTTATAATATCAAATATATTAATAATTTCAATTGTTTTTAATGGGAATCATTTCATTTCATGAAATTTATCTCCCTTTTATCAAGTCGAGATCATTCCACAGTCTCACCTATTATCCCAAACAATTCCCCACATTTTGGTTCCTCATATAATATAAGGATGTCCAATAGAATTTAACTTTTCCTTTGGGTCATTAATACATAATCCCAATTAATCCCAAATCACCTTAAATTATTTAAAAATTAAAAATATTATCATAGGAGAAATATTTATACACTTATTACATTACAATGAAACAATACATTATTTATAGAAATTTTATTTTTCCCCGTCACATGATAATTTTTTAGGGACTTATTGAAATGTGGGGAATCCCCGGAGGATCTATTTCATGGCCCACCTTCACAAAGATGCGAGAAGTGAAAGAAAACTACTAGACCATTCCTTATTCATTTTGAAGGAGAGATAATGACCCACATGTCCCAACTTCATTATTCCCCAGATTGGAAAATATAACCAAGGGTATAGAATCACACATAATATGGAATGCATTACCCTTTTTATAGAAAAATATCATGATATAAGACTGGTAGTCCGAAACAACTCCAAAATATGAAATTAAAAGTAAAAACAAAAAAACCATTCCCACATGCATGTCAAAAATAAAGTGATACAATTTATAAGAATACTATGATAAAAAGTACCAAAAGAAAGTAAAGCAGCAACGAAAACCACCGAAACTCGAGCTAGTAAGGTCTGGCAAGAACCTAAAATTCCTCCTAGAAACCTGATATTATTTATATATATGTATGGTGAGTATGTGGTTATACTATGTAGGGAAACCAAAAGCTCACATGCACAAGTGGAGAGGCATTCTAATTCCCCGTGATACTAGAGGTTACCAAAACATCTAGCAAGGAAACTATCGACCTAGCCTCACTAAGGAATCCTGCCTAAATAATGCAAGTCAGGTAATGAAATGGTAATAACACATTGATATTTAGGTACCCCATACCACTTTCCAACTTGTAATTTATGACATCCTATGCATCAGACTTCCCCCACAAGTTCCACTACAGTCCCACTACCTCCCAACAACAACCTTATGGGATAAAAAAACATCACAACCCACTTGTAGACACCTAGGCCACCAAAACACTACACGTCCCCACTTACATACACCTCGTCCACAATAGACACTACCACACCCAAAGACTCATGGGGTAGAACAACCACTACCCCTCCCAAAGACACCCGGGCCTCATAGTGAAGACACTGGGGAATCAAACATGCCCACACACATTTGGGCAAACCACTACAACACACCCTTCTCGAAGAGACTTCGGCCACAATGAACCATAGGTCATCACAGCCTACCTGAAGAGTCATGGGATACTGGGAGGGGGATAATAAAGGTGATAATAACTAGCCACTAAAAGGAATGTTGGGGAAAACACCCTCCCCCTAAAATGAGAGTTCTCATCATGAAGTGCTCATCATGGGTGGGGTACGTATAACAAAAATAGGAAATAGATTTTATACATTTAGGTAAACAAGAACTCACACAAACATAAGGGTTCTAAAATAGAAAACTAGCTCGTAAAAAACCACTCTCACTACTATCCCTACATGAAAAAAATACACAACATCCAAAACCAGAGCACTACCCATTTGTGGGAAAAAAATCCCCCATCGTACCATTTCTCATTTTTAGGTTAAAGTGATTATGTTGAAAATATTTCTCTACTATCGGGCAACTAAGTGGCACAAACACAAGCCAAAACAACATTGGATAGATGAAAGAAATGTCCAGCTATCTATTTAAGTATTCAATCCATGGTATCTAGAAATTTGATAATAATAAAAGGGATCATTGGTAACCCTTGAAGTACTGGAACCAAACCTAGCCCTAACATACAGTCTCTGCATAGCCTCAGATCTATAATCCAACAACTGAACAATGGGAGATCTCGTCCCCATCCACATCACCCCAAAAAATCAATGAGAGATACCATGTATACAACTATTGAATATCCAAGAATTTTTTAGATTTACCCATATCTGTTTATTACATTAATTCTTTCTTTTTGGTTAGCCAGGGTGACCACAACCGGATTCATATTCATTGAAAATTCATTTAATCAACCAAGTTTAGGTGATTAACAATTTTCTATGTTATATCCATTAAATCAAAAGATTATCTATAGAAATATAAGATCATTAGTGTTCACAAAAGGACAAAAAATGGCCATGAATTTCAGGGGAAATAATCCCATACAATTTATTAGATAAACATGGAATAACACATAACATCATCATCATTTATACCCCTTTTATTCATTAAAAGTACGTTTATTATCTTCATTATGTTTTGGTTTCTTTCACATCCATAGGAAACATTATCACACCCACCCTATATGATGCACAATAAATAGATATGAAAGTAAAACCCCAAATTGGATGTTCTAGGGTCAATGTTTTTGTCCTCATGCCAAGAAAAATGGATGAACGACATATGGGAAAGGAATACGTGAGGGATTGATTGTTGAGTGGGGAGAGATCCAGCACAACTGCACATTCGAGTAAGTCTCTAGGAACACTTGGAGAACAGAAATGAATTATGAATAGAGGATCTCAGCATCAGAAGAGGCTAGATCCAAAAATCAGGGAGATGATTTTGAAGTTCTTGGAGACATATCGTGGCATGACCACAATGTTAGGAAGTTTCACACGTCGAGATTACTTTTCATTTAATAATTATCCTCCTAGATGGCGGAGTTAACGGGTGTGAGTTAATAGTTTTCATCTATGAAGTGAAAAAACCATATATCAGGGGTGAAGTTTGAATGCATGGGGAAAGGTGTGACACCAAAGAAAAATAACCACATGATTTGGTAACTAAAGTTTCACCAGAATCTTGGGAGTTTAAAACATCTTTTGCTGGATTTAAATGGCTTTTAATAGGGTATTAATAAACTTTTACATCATAAAATATGTTACCAGGGGAAGAACTGGGAAAAAACATATGACCTGGAATAAAATTGGAAAAGGATAGGCCAATATATTTTGAGACACCGTAACTATTCCACGATAAGTAGTGCCACAATTTCAGTGTGTGGCCATGATAGATTCACCATCACGGTTACACCATTCCGGTGTAACCGTTTGGTAGAACAAAGATTTTGGAAAACTCTTATGTAAGAAGCCATGCGACCCCCCCCCCTCCCACACAAGAACACTACCATTACTAGACTTACACAAAGGAAGGGATTGGGAAACCCTAATTATTACATCAAATTCCTCTAAAACTATTCTCGTCCTTGAGAAATTAAAAACATCGTAATGAAAAGAATTATGAATAACCATCTTTACGATACATCATTGGACTAAACCTCTATGAAATATTTCTCTTGAACCATAGGAGAAACACTGAGGCTTTGCAAGGAAACATCCTTGACATCTAGGATCACCTCTCCCTCGTACTGTTCAAATGTATAAGCACTACTTCTCTTCTCCCTTATGTGGACACATGAACATATAAGGTCACACCACCCAAACATATGGATTATGGACTCACTGTTCTCGTGTCAATATAGTATCAAAATGGGGGGGGGGTACTAACTATTCTACACATTTTTAATAATATCCAAATTAATTTGTCTTGGATACGTACTAGGTCCTCCCATACCCACATCTATGATGTTCACACACATTCATAGAATAAGTAAAACAACCAAACTCATAGTTAACAAGGTCAACCATTACATCACAACAAATTACAAAACAAAAAAAAATCATAACAAATCTGGATATTAGGAACACATCTGTGCCTCCCATACCCTGGTTCTCTCCTCGGGGCCACCATGCCACCATAATACATGAAACCAGGGAATGGTCTTCCCATGAAGCACCTTCTTTTCATGATCCTCAATCCTCAATGGTCACTCAACGAATGTCACATCATCCTTAGTTTCCATCTCTCACTAGTCGAGGATGTGCGAGTCAACGTGTTGATACCGACAGAGATGAGACACGCAGAAGACATTGTGGACCCTCTATAATAGAGGTGGTAGTGCCAACCGTTATGCCACTTCAATGACTTGCCATTACACCTTGAAGGGTCTGATGAACCAGGGAGAAAACTTATTCTCCATGTCGAACCACTATGGCCCACATTGTAGGGGGAAATTTAAGAACACGTGGACCCCAAACCCGAAATCTAATCGTCTCATCCTATTTTTTTTCAAAGAACATTCGTCAGTCCTGCGTGACCTTCATCATATCACACACAAGATGAACCTTATTCTTCGAGCTATGCACCACATCCAGTCCATGTCAACTTTCTTCCCCATCCTATTCCCAACACACGGGTGAATGACACTGTCTTCCATACAAGGATTTGAATAGAGAAATTCCAATGTTAGAGTGATATGTATTGTTTTAGGAAAACTCTACCATTGTAAATTGTCATACCCATGATCCTATGAAGTCTAGAGCACAAGGTCACAACATATCTTCCAATTTATGTATGGTCTTATCTTTCTATCCACCCGGTTGGGGGTGGAAAGAAGTGATAAGGATTAGATGGGTACCGAAATAACGTCAAAATACCTTTGAAACCAATGAATAAAAGAGTCTATCCCCATCTTAAATGATAGTTATCAGAACTCCTTGAATCAAGACAACTTCTCCCACGTATTTCTGTTCAAAGGCATCCAGGAAGCTCGACTCCTCAATTGCTAAGAAGTAAGAAAATTTCTCCAAGTAGTCCACCACTATCCTGATTGTATCATAGCCTCCTTCAGCCCAGGGTATTCTTATGATGAAATCCATTGAAACTTCATCCCACTTCCACTCATGAATGTCTAAGGGCTGCAATAGACTGAACAGAACAAGGTGCTCAGCCTTTACTTGCTAGAACACAAGGTACTTTTCCACAAACTTTTCCACAACCTACATCACTCTAGGGAACCAAAAAAGATCCATTAAATCCTCGTTATATATTGGAAACACTTGGAGGTACTACCTAGGGAGATTTATGGAACTCACTGAGAACTCTCTCACACATCATCTCTAGGATAAACAACATCCCATGGAAACGTATCTGATTCTCACAATCATCTAACCATCCTTCTGGGGCATTTCCTTAGAAAACGCAATCACAAATCACATCAGCAACTATATCCCCCCACTTAGACTCTTCCACTTACTGTAACAAGGAAGACATCACCGCCATCTGGAACAGACATCCTCTACCATCTTCTACTCTAATGCTCGGTTGTAAACAAGTCCACCCGTCCATTGTAGTCCAAGAATCTACTGACTCTCGAATAACAACCTTCTATGAAATACATCTCATGGAATCATCCGCCACATTCCCCTTTCCAGATGTATAGGAGATATCGATTTCGCAGTCCGAAAGAAACTCCATCCACCTCTACTACGGTAAGATTAGGTCCCACTGGGAGAAGACATAGTTCAAGATCTTGTGATATTTGAAGACCATGGAGTGTTCCTCTTGAGTTAATTCCACCACAAAATTAGAAAAAACACAATTTTCAAAATATCTAGGACATGGGTGGAATAGTTAAGTTCGTGAGGATGTTATATCCTAGACCCATAGAAGATTACTCTCGGTTGGTGTATCGGAACACACCCCAAGCCTATACTAGAAGCATCCCAAAAAACATCAAAAACTACACATTCCATTGAAAAACTATGTACTAGTCCACTGACCAGTTTCTTGTTTAGATAATGGAATTTCATCTGACCCTACACACTCTAAATTAAATCCAGGTCTTTAATGATCAAGGTCATCAAAGGTACTATAAATTGAGAGAATTAAGCCACAAACCTCCTTTAGTAACCTACCAGTCCCATGAAACTACGAACCTATGTGATGTTCATAAGTGATTTCCAAGAAACAACGGATGTGTCATTCACTGGGTCCACTGCTATTCTCTGCTCGCATTCCATGTGTCCAAGGAAGTTCAATTCATGTGTCTAGAACATTAACATGGAAAACATCCTGTTGATTTGGTGGTGTGGGAGGACTTCCAATACTATCCTCTGATGCGTGGTGTGATCTTATTTTGATCTATATTTGAACAGGATTTCATCTATGAGCACAACTACGAACTGGTATGGATATTCGTGGATGAAGGAGTTCATGAGCCCCATGAACATGGATGGTGCGTTTGTAATTCCAAATGGCATGACCGAGAACATGAAGTTCCCATATCTACACCTAAAGGTAGTCATGGAGATATCACCCTCATTTACCCTGAAATAGTTATTTTATGACCACAGTTCAATCTTAGAGAACCAACCTGCCACCATCAACTGGTCAAAAAGGTCCTTAATCCTTGGGATGGTGTAGCGGTTCTAGATTATCACCTAATTCAGTCTCTGGTAGCCTATGCACAGCTTGATACCACCATCTTCTTTCTTTGTGAACATGACTATAGAACCTCACGACTACACGCTCGGTCAGATAAATCATTTATTCATCAGTTCATCTACATGCATCCACAACTCATGTAACGTAGAAGTTGTCATATTATAGGGAGAAATTGAAATCAGACTGTAACCAGGTTGCAATTCTATCCCAAACTCAACATCACGTCGAGGGGGTAGAGTCACCACCTGTCTAGGGAATATGTCCGTGAACTCACTGAAAATCCCCAGGACATCCACCATATTTGTATCTACTGACTCCACTGACATCTCATATAATAAGGAAATAAGGGGATCCACTTGCCGGCTACCCTCCTGGAAACCCTGAATTCCAACGAAAGTTACATGCTGGACACCCATATATGAAAACACAAACCTCTCTAAAAGCATTCAATAAGATCATGCACAAAAAATAGCCAGTTGATACTTAGGATGACATCATATGGATACATTTGTAGCAGATATTGATCCCCACAAGACTGATGCAGCCCTAAAAATAATCTTCAACCTCGATAAATGTCAAACAGGTTGGTCCATTTTCCAACTTTCATACACAACACCAGCTGTATTGATAATATCTCTATGTCTAGGCCCATGGTATTTAATAAACTAGGTACAAAAAATGACTGTGAATCTTTTGAATCAAACAAGGAACACACAAGAGTAACAAACAAGCTTATTGTACCTCGAACAAACTCTAGAACTACCAGAAATGCTGCCTTTATGGCATGAAACTACACATTACTAGCTCCCCTGCATCTCGGCTGTCGACCACCTCCTTTTCCATGCCCTGGTCGAGGTCCCTGTGGAGCGCCCTATGGTAGAACTCCTCCTTCAACGTCTCCTGTAGGTGGATTAGGAGCTCACTGCCAATGTTGTTGTTGCGGAAAAGGTCTAGCTAGAAACTGATGCTGCTGAGGTTGTCACTAAACCATCCCACCTCTACTGTATTTCACTTGCTCCTTGCACTGATTGTGAATATTCTCAAGGATACCATATATATAGATTCTTGGTTCTATGAATGTTGGGAATGGGCGATGTCTATGAGATCAGAACTGGAACTGCTGAGGCATGCTCCCCTTCAGCCGAATACTAAAAGACCCTAATGCTGGGGTCTACTGCTAACAACCATCCCCTTTGACGATCTCAACTTGATCCCCTTACATGGAACACCTCCCATTGTGTGCATCCTCTCAACCACATCAGCCTTCTTCTGTACCTCCATGTACGTCGGTATAGTGAAAGGAGAATCAACCTACTATAGAGAAGGTCTGAGGGCCTCCTCTAAGCACCTTTCCTGTAATTCATCATCTGGGAAGAGTTCTGGAGCCAAATAAAGGAGATCCTTGAACATGATCCCTAACTCCCATACCCAAAAGTCCCTTGTTGTAGGGAGATCATCTCTTGCCTCTTTTCAGTCTTCAACATAAAAGAATGGAATTCTGTACATAACTCCTTCTTGAAGTTAGTCCAGAAAACCTCATCACCATCCTCTCTCTTTGGTCGAGCATCCACCACTGACACACTTCTTCCCTAATATGACTGACTGCCAATGTAACCCAGTACTCCCTCAGAGCATGAATCAAGGTAACTGTGATAACCATCTTCCCAATCCAGCCTTTGGTCTTCAAGTCAAAAACACTGCCCTCGTACTTCCTGAGGGTCTACCGTTGGATAGAATGTATAGTCTTCTACCATATTTCACCCTCTTACTCTCTATCAATCCTCTTCTAGTTGACTATATCATCTTATTGGGCTTTGATCTCCCACACTACTTGTGGACATAGTCTAGGTTCCATATCTATAAGGTAAATAATTAATGTCTTTGTCTATGTAGTGTAGAAGATTTATTTTATATGTTTTTATACTTTTTATTCATTTTTAATTCCCAAATACAACCATGAAACACAAGAACACAAGTCATCATTATTCAGGTTCCATTCCTAGGGCCTCTACACTATAATCATTGTAGCCTCACCGGATTGTTTGGTAGGTCCAAATTGAATGCCTAGGATCCCGAGGGGCCCTAAAATCACATGTCCTAACATGTTTTCCATAGACTATTTCTATCACCATTATTTCCTAAAAATATTTCCATACCATCCCATGAAATTATATCTATGATAAACCCCAAACTCCATCTGGTCTCTCAACCATCACCGTTAATACAAATCTTTCATGAACCACCTTCACCATGATGACAGAAGGGATGAAAAACTACTAAATCCTTCATTCATCATGTTAAAGGTAAGATAATGTCCCCCCCGAGTCCCACCTTCATTAGGCCCCATAGTGAATACCAACACCAAGGGTATAGAATCCCACATAATATGGAAGGAATTACACTTTTGTAGATTAGGATTTGGATATAAAAAGGTAATCCCCCCAAAAATCCAAAAGTTGAAAGTAAAAGTAAAACCCATAAATTCATTCCCACATGCTTTCCCAAAATAATGGGATAAAAAGTACATGAATACTCTAATGAAAAGTTACAAATTATAGAAAAGTAGCGATGAAGACTCCCAAAACACGAGCTAGTAAGGTCTGGAACAGTCCCCAAATTCCACTTGGAAACTTGAAAGTAGTTTTATATACATAGGGTGAGTATATGGGTATACTTAGTAGGGAAACAATAATCTCTTGTGCACTAATGGGGAGGCATTCTAATTCCCCGGGAGATAACCGTTAACCAAAAAACATAGCAAGGAAACTATGAACCATTACTCACCAAGACATACTCCCAAAATAACACATGTTAGGTAATGTAATAGTTATAAAACATCAACATTTTCGTACCCCACACCGCTTTCCCACTATTTATTTAGGACTTCCTATATATCAGAACTCCACAACATGTTCCACTATAATCCCACTACTTCCCCCAAAAACAACCTTATGTTCTACCACAATGACGCATCCCACCCGCAGACACCTAGGCCACCACAACAACACAACCCCCCCCCCACCACCTACACCTTGGACTCAACAACCACTAGAACACCTGAAGAAACCTAGGCATGAACAACCAATACCATGTCTGAATACACCTGGACCTCATCCTGAAGACACTTGGGGGTCAATTCATCAGGCACAAACCAAGCCCAACCACCACAACACTCCCTTACTGATTAGTCTTGGGCCATAATGAAACTTCGGCCATCACAGCCTGCCTGATGAGTCTTAGGATACCTGGGAGAGGGAGATGAAAGGAGCTAATGACCAGGAACTCATACAAATGATATCAAAAACCCCCTCCCCCATTAAATGGTGGTCTTAAGAATGATCTTCTCAGCATGGGTGGGGTGAGTATAATAAACACATGAACTATATTTTATACATATATGTAAACAATTAGTCATCCCAACCAAAGGGTTCTAAAAGATTCAACATGACCATAAACAGCCACTCTCACTGATATCCCTACATGCACAATTACACAACAACAATAACCAGTGCACAACCCATTAATGGAAATAAATCGCCCATTGTCCCCGTTTTCATTTTCACGTTCAATTGATTCCATTGAAATTTATTCTCCACTATCTGGCAACTAAAAGTCACAACTACAAGGGAAAACAACACTATACTAAAGAAAGAAGTAGTCATGCATTTATATAAGCATTCACACCCGGTTCTCTTGTAATCTATCAAAACCAAAAGGGATCCATGAGATCCCCGAAGTACAGGAACCAAACCATGCCCCCACATACGAGGTTATCATGGCCCTAGATTCACAAACCAATAATTGAACAACAATAGATCCCATCCCCATCCATGTCACCCCACAATCATCAAGGAGAGAAACTATGTAGACCACTAGAACTGAAAATTGTCATGTTTACATTTATCCATCGCCAATTATTAAGTTCATTCTTTCTTTTTGGTTAGTTGGGGTTACCACACATCATATAATATTCAATCGGATTATATTTAATCAATCGAGTTTACACGGTTAACCTGTTTCTAGGCCAGACCCATTCCATCATAAGATTATCCCAAAAAACTGATGTTCATTAGTGCACATGAATGGACCACCATTGTCCATGAATTTCAATGGAAATAATCCCATACAATTCAAAAAATAAAAAAGGTATAACAAATCAACATCATTATCATTCACACCCCTTTTATTCAATAAAATTCTATTTATTACCATCATTATGGTTTGGTTTAATCCATCTCTCAAAAAAACATTATCACACACACCCCAAATGATTTACAGAAAAGGGAGACGAATGGAATACTCCTTCGTGGCTATTTAAGTGTAGATGTTTTTATCCTCGCATCAAGAATTGAGGATGCATGACATGCAGGAAAGGAAAACTTGAGGGCTTCAAGGAAGAGTGGGAAGACCTCCATCCCGATCACACAATGGAGTACGTCTTAAGGCACCCTTGGAGAACTGAAAGAAATTATGAATAGAGGATCTCAGTATAACATGACGTGAGAAACTAAAATTAGGGAAATGATTTTGAAGTAATTGATGCCAGATTGTGGCTTGACCACACAGTTGGTCAGTTTTACATGTTGGGTTTAATTGACATCAAATAATTTTCTTCGGAGATGGTGGAGATAATGTGTCATGACCCTCCTTCACCAAGATGAGGGAAGGGAAAAAAACTTCTATAACGTTACTTCATTAAGAGTATGGAGAGAGAATGAATTTTGAGTACTACCTTCAATAGGCACTATAGTGGCGACTAGCACCACAAGTATAGAATCACCCATAATATAGAAGGCACTACCATTTTTATAGAATAGATCAGGAGGTAATATGGTAAATCGAGAAAAACTCAAAACACAAAAATTAAATGTGAAGCCAGAACCCCATTTTCCATATGAAAATTCAAAATAATATGCTATAGACAAAAAAACTACAAATTAAATTACCAAAAGAAAAGAAAACAGAAACATCAATTATCTCAATATCCAAGATAGTATGGTCTCGCACGGTCCTCAATTTCCTCCTAGAAATATAAAAGCAATTTTATATACATGGGGTGAGTATACAGGTATACTTAGTTGGGAAAACCAAAATGTCTCCTAAAAATGTAAGGAGGCATTCTAATTCCATGTGATAAAGTTGAGGTAGAAAAAACACATATCAAGGGAAACTACCAACCAATCTCACCAAGGCACACTCCCCAAATAACGCATGTCAGGTAAAGTAATAGTAATATCACATCAATAATTAGGTACCCCGCACCTCTTTCCCACTGCTTATTAATGACATATTACACCTTGGACCTCCCCTTACATTTTTACTGCAGTCCCACTACCACCCCAACAACAACCTCTTGGGCCACCAAAATCACATATCCTTCCCACAGACACATGTTCCACCACAAAAATATGTAATCATTCCCATAGCTACCTGGTCCAGAGAAACCATATCTAACCACGCCCTCAGACACATGGTCCAGAAAAACCACTACCTTGCTCTAAGACACCTAGTCCTCATCCTAGAGACACTTGGGAAACCAACCAGCCTGTACACACCTGATCCAACAACCACAACGTACCCTTCCCAAATAATCATGGACAATAATGGACCTTACGCCAACACAACCAGCTTGAAGATCCTTGGGATACCTGGGATAGGGATCATAAATGAATCTAATAAACTCCCACTCATAAGAGTGTTGGGAAAATAAACCTCCCCTAAGAAATGGTGGTGTTCGGCACAAAGTTCTCAACGTTTGTGGGGGAGTATAGGAAACAAAATTCATATCGGTAATCATCCAATCAACCAAATCTAAGGGTTCTAAAAAAAGTTCTTATACAAACACCATTATTACTATTCATGCATGAAAAAATTTACAATAGCCACAACAAAAAAAAACAATCAATTGTACCCATTCTTGTTATCATGTTCATGTGATTTTGTTAGAATGATTCTCTACTACCAGAAACTAATAGGCACACAAAGAAGTCTAAAAAACATTGGGTTAAAGAATTAAATCACCAAATAACAATTCAAGCATTCACACCTGGTCCTCTTGTAATGTCACAACAACAAAAAAGTTCTTTGAGATCCCTGAATGTATTATAACCAAACATATCCCCAACATATAGTAAAATATCTGAATGCCAAATACAGAACAACAGGAGATCCCATCCCTATCCAAATCAACCCAAAAGCATCAAAGAGAGAGACCACACATAATACATGATCATAGAAAGTATTTTTCTAGATTTAACCAAACCATTTAACATGTTTGTACATCTCATTTGGTTAACCTGGGTGATCACTTAAGGATTCTTATTCATTGGGAGTCCATTTAATCAACATGTTTTAAGTGATTTTCCAGTTTCCATGTTATAGCCATTAAATCTCATGATTATCAAGAAAATCAAGGTTTATTAGTGCACAAGAAAGGACCACCAACAACCATGATTTTTAGTGGGAATAATCCCATACAATTCACAACATATAAATGAAGAAAAATTTGTACAACAACATCATCATCAAACACACCCCCGCCATTCATTAAAATCCATTTATTATCATTGTTATGGTTTGGATTCATCCATTCCCCCAAGGTGAAATTATCATTCCTTCCCTCATGATACATAGTAAAGGGAGCTAAAGGACAACCATACTTGGATGATCAATGATTAATGTTTTCTTCTCACGCTAAGATCACGGGTTGTGTGACTTGAAGATAAAGGACTCCAAGGAGTCAAAGAATGTGTATGAAGGGCTCTAGTATAATGCATGATTAATTAATAGGGAATGAAAATGAATCATGGAAAAGGAATGAGATCCAGGAAGAAGAAAAATAATCTTCATGTTATAAGAGGGAAGATCTTGGAGTTACGGGAAATGAAACTCAAACCTCATAAAAGGAGGATTGTGGTTCTGCCTCGTGGTTGGGTGGTTACAAATGATATTATCAATTATTATTTAATAATAATCTTATAGTATTTTGGATGTAACATCTTAAATTTAACATATATATTTTAAACAGTGAAAACCAAGTATAGGGGTGATGTTGGAAAGCACGGGGAAAAGCGTGATACCGACAAAAGGCCACATGTTTGGTAATGAAGAGTCTCCCAACTCTTGGGGGTTTAAAAATATTTTACTAGACATAAATGGATTTTAAAATGGTATTAAAATATTTTTACATCAATATATTTGTTATGAGGGTGGAACTGGAAATAAAACTCAAAAACTACAAAAACGAAAAAAGGGTGGGAGACACGGTGCCACCGTAACGGTGCCTCCAGTTTGGTGAGACAACCTAAGTGGTTCCCCCTTTTCAGTGTGTGATTGTGATGGTGCCCCCATACCTTTTCCACATCCATGGTTCCCCCTTCACCGTGCCACTGTCATGGTGCCACTGTAACCGGTACAACCATTTTAGTGGAATCGTTTGGTATGACATAGTTTTTGGCAAACTCCATAATGAGCCACTAAGGGGACCCCAGATACCCCATGCACCAAAACATTTCCCAAGTAATGGAATAGGAGGGTATAACCCATTACATGAAATATCTCTCAAAATATTCTTTTTATTGAGAATCCATGAGTAAACTAGATAAAAAGGCAGGGTTTCGAGCAACCACCTCATAAGATACCGCTCAGTGACAAAACCAGCCTAGAGTTGCTCGAATTCCAAAAGTAACCTTGAAATATAGGAGTATCTCTCTCACCCATATCCTGAAAAACTGTAGAAACACTAAGAAACCACAAAAACACAAAATTAAAACCATCCATATACATGGATTTGGGAGTTCCTTCCTCTATGTCACGATAGTATCTGCATTGGGTAGCACTAACTCATCCGCACTGGTTTAATCACATCAAAGTTAATGAATCTATATTAGGGATTTGATTCTCCCCTCTACACAATCTGGAATATTCACACACATTCAGAGAACAATGGAATCAACCCATCACATTGTCAACATGGTCAAGAACTACATCATAATCAAGTTCAAAAAACACAGAACAAAACTGAAAATAACTTTGGGTACATGGAATGAACCTATGACTCCTTTTCCAAGGTACTCTGCTCAAGGAAAAATACCTCCATAACACACACACCAGGGCAACAGTTCATCTACAAATCACATTCTCTTCATGTGCCTCGATCCTCACTATTCAATCCATGAAGGTCTCATTGTCCCCATAATCCAACTCTCCCTAGCTGAGGAAGTGTGTATCTTTATTAGATACTGACGAAGATTAGACACATGGAAGACGTTGTGAACCCTCATTAGTAGCGATAATAGTTTCAGCTTATAAGCCACTTTGTCAACCCATCACAACACCTCAAAGAATCTAATGATATTGGGAGAATTCATACCCCCTGTCGAACCACTATTTCCAATTCTGAGGGTGGACCATTATGAAAACATTGTCCCCAACCATTATCTCCAAGGGTATCATCCTATGGTTGGAATAAGTCTTCTGCCGGTCCAGATCCACCATAATCCCCGTTCATATAAGATGAACCTTCTTCTTCTTTCTCTGCAACACTTATGGGCAAAGAAACCATTCTTCCCCAACCTCATTCTGACACATGGGCAAACGACATGGTCTTCAGAGAAAGGCTTCAAACAATTCCACACTAATTGTAGAGTGATAACTAATATAATAGGAAAACTCTAAAAGAGGTAAGTGTTATACCCATAGTCCCCAAAAGTCGCAAACACATACCCGTTGCATTTCCTCCAATGTCTGTATGGTCCTCTATGACATTCAATCTATTTGGGGGTGGAATATAGTTCTGAGGCATATCAAGGTGAAAAAAGAAAGTTTCAATCCTTTAAATAATCATGAGGTAAGCCGTGTATCCAAATCCAAGACAATGGACCTTAGACCTCGACGTATTTGTACCACCTCTTCCATGTAACTTTGTATTAAGGCATCCACCACACTTGACTCCTTGACTTCCAGAAAGTGAGCTAATTTTGTTTGCCAGTCCACCACTACCCATATAGCATAACATGCTCCCTAAACCATAGGTAGTCCAATAATGAAATCCATCGAGATGTAATCCCACTTACACTATGGGACACCAAAAGGCTGCAAGAAACCTCACAATACGTGGTGTTTAGACTTCACCTACTGACACACAAGGCACTTTTCCACAAATTCTACCACTGCTCGCTTCACCCTGAGCCCCCAAAACTAATCCCTGAAGCCCTGTTACATCTTGTAAGCTCTTGAGTGTACCTCCAGTCATGATTTTCTGAACTCACTGATAACTCTCTCTTGCGTTTCCATAGGAAAGAACATATTTCAATGAAACACATCTAATTCTTACCATCATCTGACAATGCTTTCAGAGCATTACCATGGATAACACAATTTTTCATCACTTTAACCTCTATGTCACCCCAAGAGGACTCCTCCACCAGCTATGCCAAGGGTTATTCTACCTTCATCTGAAATAAACTACCTCTACTACCATCCACCCATGAATCCAAGTGTATGGTATCCGACTCCTCGATCACCATCAAGAGTCCACTAATTATCTAATCACACACTTCTTCGGCATCCTACTAATGGAATCGGCTGACACATTCCCCTTTCTTGAGGAGTAGGAAAATTGGAATTCGTAGTCATGAAAAAACTCCTTCCAAATTTTCAATCGCAAGTTCATGTCTCACTGGGAGAAGACATACCTTAGTCTCTTGTGATCTGTGAAGACCATGAAGTTTTTATAGATGATGTAATGTCACCACAACTTCTTCATAAGCACAACTACTACATGCTCCAGGTCATGGGAGGAATAGTTATGCTCATGGGGATGTAACATCCTAGAACAATAATAGATCACTCCCCACTGATGCATGAGCACACACCCCAATCCTAGCCCTGAATCATCATAGAACACTTCAAACATTACCCTTTACTTTAGAAAACATTGTACTAGGGCACTGACAAGTTTCCCTTTTGGATAACTGAATGCTTCCTGGAACATCTCAATCTATAGAAAATTGTAGTCTCTCTAGGTGAAGGATGTCAAAGGTGCTGCAACTCGATATAATATGGGAATGAACATCTTATTGTAACCTTCTAGACTGAGGAAACTATGAACCTACATCTTGTTCTTGGGTGTTCCCCATGAAAAAAACACTTAGATATTTAACAGGTCCACTTATATTCCCTTATGGGAAACCATGCGTCCAAGGATGTGCACCTCTCATGTATAGAACTGGAACATGCACAACATCCCATAGATCTAGTTCTTTCAGAGGAACTCTAAACCCATCCTCAGATGCTTGGGGTGATCCTCCGCAGATTTTGTGTAGATCAGGATGTTTTTGACAAACATGACAATGAACAGGTCCAGATATTCCTAGAAGAAGGAGTTCACGAGCACCAAGAACAAGACTGTCGCATTCATAATGTGACATAAAAGTAATCCCCTGTATGGACATAAAAGTAATCTTCGAGATTTCAACCTCCTCTAACATAAACTAGTGATACCCTGACTGTAGGTCAATATTAGAGAACCAAAATTCTCCCTTCAACTGGTCAAAAAGGATTTTGATCCTCAGGAGGAGGTAACAGTTATTGACTGTCACCTGATTGAACCTCCGGTAGTCTATAAATAGCATGAGACAATCATCTTCCTTTTTTTCAAAAAAGATCGGAGCACCCCATGGTGACGTCCATGGAGGGATAAAACCATTCTTCATCTATACATCAACCTGGATCTGCAACTCTAGCAACTCTAAAGGATCCATCATATAGGGAGTCATCGAAATTATGTGTGCCCCAGGTTTCAAGTCTATCCTAAACTCAACATCAAGTCCACGGGGGTAGAGTCACCACCTCTCTAGGTAAGACCTCGTGAAACTCACTAATGATTCCTAGGACTTTTACTATCCTTACATCTGCCGACTCCACTAATAGTTCATCTAACAAAGAAAGAAGGGGATCTACTCTCTGGCTGCCCTTCTCAAAACCCTGATCGGCAATGAAAGTTACACGTTGGCTATCCCTATCGGAAAAAATGACCCTTATACAAAAAAATTCAATAATTTTAGACATTGAGAACAGCCAGTCGATTACTAAAATGGAATCATATGGAAGAATTTGTACCATAATAATTTCCCCACTGGACTGATCTGACCCTTACATCAGTCTACATCCCCGGCAATCATAAGAAAAGCTAGTCTAACATCGGACTAGAGTACTCAATTATAGGGGCATGGAATGTCTCTCTACGTCTAGAACAAGAGCTTGGGATAGATTGGGTGAAATAGAGTGTGAAGATCCAGAAGCAAACAAGGAACATGAAATAGTTCTAAACAAGCTGATCGTACCTTGAATGAACTCTTGCCCCACTAGAACTACTGCCTCTATGATGCAAAACTGCCCACTCCTAGCTCCTCCTCCATTCGGATTTCAGCCGCCTCCCAGACCATGCCTTGGTTGAGGTTCTATAGGATCTCCCTACAGCTAGAATATTCCTGTAATGTCTGTTCTCGGAGGAGTGGGATCCCACATTCTCATCTATGGCTACTGAGAAGACTTATCCAGAAACTTCATATGCTGAGGCATGCGTTGAACCTTCCCACCTCCGCTATACTCCACACAGTCCAAGCCCTGATTCCAAAGGTTCCCACGACTATCATAGATGAAGCATCTTAGTCTTGGGAGAATAGAGAAAGGGTGAGGACTGGGAGATTGAATTTAGAACTGTTGGTGCTTTCTCCCCATCAGATGAAAACTGGAAGGCCTAGAGTTTGGAGGCTAGCTGCTGACGTCCTTCTCCTTCGACGAGCTCAACTGGTACCTAAACTTGTTCAGATGCCTCCTCAATATCTCTACAAAATGATTAGATATTTCATTTTCATATTTATTCTTCTTTAATTCCATATCTTTATATTTCCTCTATAGAACTTTCGATCTTTTTATTTTTTATGGTCTTTGCCTCAGTAGTGTCTAATGTGACACCACAAGATTTCATAGAATGTTATTTCTTCAAAGTAATGCAATAACATTCACTACACGCAACACTGACATCCAACGCACCATGACTTACCAAACTAGCTATTCGAAAGAGGTTATGAATAGTTTTAAATTAATTTTGAACAATATACAATCCTTTAAATTTTATAATCCATATTATGAGTTTCTTAGACATAATTTAAGAAAAAAAATAATTTCTTTTTCAGATAAAAGAATTAATTTTCAAAAAATGAAATATTACCACCTTTTAATGGAGAACACTTTTTCAATCAAATATTTGGAACTTTTATATATTGAATTTGACAAAATAAACTTCTTCATCAGAATCGGGACATAATAATTTAGTTTCAATAAATTTTTTGTGTTCTTATGATAACTTTCATATTCGGGTGAATAGTGAAAAATACTACATTTTAACTGAAACAACTTTTATAGTGTTTAATTATAAATTTTTATTATTTGGAAGTATAATTAGATTGTATTTTTACAATTTAATCCAATTATGGTCATTGTATGTAATTTTACTTTAAAATTGGACATAAACAAGTGTCAATCTTTTCATAGTTATTATTTCTTAAAAATTCATGTTTTGGATTTGACAACGAGAATTAATTTTAAATTAATTAATTCAACTTCTATGTTTTGAAATTGGTAAAATATAATTCATTATTGAATCTGAAATATAAAAATTATCTTAGTGTGAATTTTGTGTATTTTTCTTAAAACATTCATTTTTTGATTAATAGTGAAAAACACTACATTATAATTTAAAACCAAATTTTTATTTAAATAATTATATATTTTATTTAAATTTATTTTAGGTAAAAATAGATACATAATACCTATATATGATCAATTTAATTCATTGGATTCAGTTTATAATAACTTTAGATATTTAAAATTTTTATTTAACTTTTTACCGTCTTTACCCACCTCCTAGGAGCATTTGCAAATTTATATAAAACATAATATTACTACTTCTATGAGTTGAATTTCAAAAATATGATAGACACAGTTGATATCAGTAAGTAAAATATGGTTCAATAAAATGAAAATAATTTTTGGTGAATTGTAACTTTTTACATTTATTTACCACGGTGAAAAGTAGATATAGTAATTTAGGGTAAAAATAATATTATTATTACCCTAACACATGTCCTAATTCTATTGGATAACTGTAATTCGACCAAAAACAACCATAGGAAAAAATGTATCCTTTAGGCCCACTTCGATTAGATTAGGACATTAATAATTATTTAATTTATAGAAGAGTTAAAAAAATTTAAAATCAATGTTTAATAACTAAAACATTTTTAATATAGGGTAACACATAAGGTAAATTCGGATATAATTATTCATTAGAAAGATAAAATTATTTCCGAAATAATAGTATTTTGTTAATATTTTTTAGACAGTAAATAATTTAATTTATTTAGGACACAATGATGATGCAGTAATTACCTAATTAATGAAAGATTAAAATAATTGTCATTATAAATATCCAAATAAATGTAATTTTAGACTTTTTAAAAATTCCACTAATTTTATATATTAATAAGATATATTAGGGTTGAATATATGAATATTTTTAGATGTAATAATGCTATAATTTATTTATAAAAAACAAAATACCAAATAGTGTTAAAATTGACATAAAAGAGTTTTTATAAAAAATATTTTATTATTAATTACTATTCTATTCCTAAAAATTTATGGTTCATCCAAAAGACATATATAATGATATTTGTATCATTAATGAACCAGTTGGGGTTCTCTAGGATGTATATAGTATGTTTATTAACCATATAATATAAAAATACAAAGAGACATGGTAAATGTCATACTATTTATCTAAGAGTTAAATCTAAAAAATTAAGTTAATATACCGACCCAAACATGTCTAAAACCTATTGGTTGAGTGGTTTCGATGCAACCCCACCTTATACTTTAAATAATCATTTTGGGAGCCATTAGAAACAGAAAATTATTTTATTATAAAACAATATTTCTAGCTTTTCCTAAGGTGCCCCTCACCCCTCTTATAAAAGGGCACTCGCCCTTCTCTCTAATTCACACCTTTAAAGCCATTTGGCTTGGCCAAAACTGGCCCAAATACCATCTCAACTGTCCTACCTTCATCTTAGTGTCCTTAATTTAGTCATAATTCAATCATAAGGATCCCTTTTGATCATATCAAAAGGAAGAACCTGAAGAATAGGTAAATATTTCATCACCTCTTTCAAATTCCTTTCTTCTTCCACTTCCTCTTTCTTTGTAGTTTCCATTATAAAATAATAACTCAAGTATGTTCTACATAAATTTATTATATTATAAATATGGTATACACATATTAATTATTATATTCTTTCTTTTTAATGGCATGTCACCATACGTGAGTACATACGGCTTACCGTCTCCACATCATGGTATAATTGTCACTCAATAAAGTATTATTTGGATGGGTATAATAATTATGTGTAATTGATGTCAATAATGATTATATCATGATAATTATTCTTTATATATGATATAACATCCAATTATACATATTTTAATATCAAATGATTGATATTGTTTCTCGTGCGTACGTACGAATTACCGTCTCCACGAACGCGATGAGATTCGTTCCCCATCGTATCTATTCAAGACAAAATTTTATTATATGATTAAAAATAATGTTTAAAGACTTAATATCATTCTGAATAGGAATATGATACATCCTATCCATAAAAGAAATTACTTATGTAAAAAACATTTAATGTAAAATGAATCAGTTAACACCCAAAATGAGGTTAATACTAAGATATTATTAACAATGTAATGTTAAAAGATCATATATGATATCATATTAATGTATATGATTCTTGTATAAATTAATAATTATTATTTCACCATTATACATGAGGTTAACCTATGCTCGACCAAGGAAAAGTATAATTTAAGGGTTATTTCTACAATCTATTCATTATCCGAGGTTGTTTATATGTAATTATCTACTGGGACATCTTTATTATCCAAATCCATGTTTCTTAAAATGTATTTCAGAACATTTTTACTATTTACAAGACAATGGATAAATGTAATTTATACCATTATTTAACTTTTTATATTTTGAATGGAATCTTTCTGTTGTTTTCCAAACAATGTATTTTATGACCTTTTCAACAAAATTAAGATATGTATGTTTTTTAACAGATATGGCGGGTGCGGCTATTTTCCACCATTATAACATCGTTGAAGATTCCCTTACAAGATTATTAGAATATTTTTAAAATAAATTTTTTCTTTATAATTATGTTACACTTAAATGATTTCAAAATAGAAGGAGATATTTCTAAAAAAAAATGTTTTGATTTCCTCTATATCAACATACTTTGATGGATTTTTTGTTTATTTGAAGTTGATTTATTTTGATACAAATCTTCCATATTGTATTGAAGGTTTTGGGATATGTCTGAATATAGATGTTCTATTTTTATACCATTCATGGTTTATGGTTAATGTATTGATATTTTGTATCCTATTTTTAATACGAATTTTTATGTTTTATTTTAACCTTTTCATATGAAAAATATATAGGACTTTGTAAGTGATGGGTGGAGCCTGCTATAGCTCCTCGATGCATTAGTATGTATCATGAGATAACTTGACGTGGAATTGGATGAGGCCATTCACAATTTGATATATGGTTTTGGCCGAGGCCTTAATCATTTTTCGATGTCTTGGCTGAGGCCTTGAAAAAATGATTCAGAATGTCCGACATTATACATTCCTTCATTATGAAAAAATATTGATGGTTCATGTGGTCATTCGACTAGTATAATACCCCTGATTATGATTTATTATGGAATTATTTATTCAGCTCATATTCCTACAATAAAATTATTCATGCTTATTATTGGTAAAGGCATGTGGTTTCAATTATTCACCATGCTAAATATTTATGTTATTTTCCGTTGTATTGCTCACCCTTAATGAGCGTTTGAGCTCACCCCTTTCTTATGATTCACTTTCTAAGGATATGAAGAAGTTATTTATGAGTGACTTGCATGCATAATCTAGGAAGATTGGATGTTTCTAATGGAATAAGTTCGTGTTGTATTTCTTTTGATGATGTAAAGATGAACTTATGTATAAATATTTTTCCAATAATACTAAACTGGTCAGTATTTAGAGACATAATTTCCTTATGATCATCCCAATGTATTAAAATATTGCACCAACTCTGGGCTTCTGTGGTATGAGCATTACAGTTGGTATCGAAGGATGTTTAGTACAAACCTTGTAAACTAGATTTATATAAACTATGTTTAGTTCACATATCCCTAAGACAGACATAGAGAATTAGTATAGAAGAACATCCTAGAATTTTGGTATTGTAGATATTTTATGAGTTTTCCAAGCAATACATACCTTTCTGGATACGAATAGGTAGAGGCAGCTCTAGAAAATATGTACCTAGGGGTAAAACCCAAAAACACCGATTTGAGCTAGACTCGAACGGGAACTACTACACGACAACAGGCCTTGCTGCACTATTGTTTATGACACTTCCGGGGATATGCTTAGGATAATTCTCATTTTCATTAAAAATCATTATGACTGATTTATGAGTATATACCTCCTCAAATAAAATGTTTTTATGATTATGGATTATATCCATAATCTTTTAAATTTACGCTAGGTGTCTTACATTTTTGGAATTATTCATTGAAATTCATAAACTGACCTAGTGTATGCCATTGTATAGAAATGGCGCCCATAAGAAGGAATGTGAACTCCAGAAATACGTATGATCCAAATAGTTAGAAGGATCATACCTTTCACAGTATTAAGTCAACATTAAAAAGGGAAATAGTCTCCCATGTATTCACTACATATGAATAAATAGTATCATGTGTTAATAAGATAAGTAAAGAATTATCTAAATCCTATGGCTTTGAAGGGAATTCAGAGAAGAAAAGGATGGAAGAGAGAAATATTGAGAAAGGTATTAGGGAAAATATTGATTTTCTCATATGTGATAACTGTGGAAAGAATAATCACGGTAAATGCTTGAAGGGAATGAGAGTTTGTTATAAGTGTGTAGAAAAAGGACATCAAGTACGTGATTGCAAGGGTAAGAAAAAGGTTTCAAATGTAAAATGCTTCCTCAAAAAGAAATTGGGAAACTACGTAAATCAATGTACCAATCATAAAAGTATACCTCAAATGATTCTATTGGATAATAATCATGTTATGATACTACCACAAATGAAGAGGAATGACTAGTGTTCTTATGTTGTTACAGTAGAATTATTTCATTTGAGTGTTGTATCAGCAATATACTGGTTATATGAATTATGGAGATAAATAAGGATTTTACTGTAGTAATATTTTATTGAGGATTTAAGAATATATGGTTCTATGAAAAGTGACAAAATAGTAAGCTACACTTTTTGGAAACTAAATGGTTGAATGAAAGGTAATCCTTAATATGGTCCTGATAATGTGGTAGTTATTTTGGAATAAGAGATGGTTGATCTGGATATATTATATTGAATATTCTTGACTACCTTGAAACTGATTAATGATTTTCATATTCCATCATTGTTTTATTTTACATAATTATTGGATATAAGGAGTATATCCAGTATTTTATAAGGAATAAGGTAGAATGAATATTATCAATATGGTTTTATGTTAATTTAGGATGTTGTGGTGTTTTAAATGAATACATGATTGAGTTGTTCACATGTTTTTACATGGCCAAAAGGATCTTCATTATGTTTACCTTCCTAATAAATTTTGGACTATGAGTTTGGACAGAAATATTTTGTATAATTATAGTTTGAGATTATTTTTGGATTTCCCTAAAAGGACAACCTGGAGGTCGGGTGACAACTCATCATGTCCGGCAAGGCCGCGAGACTTGAACTCGCAACCGAAGGGTGACAAGGGTGTAACACATACCTTTAGCCCACGTGATTTCCTAGATTGAATAATGTTGTTTTTTAAAGGTCTTGTAGTTGAATTATAAATTCATTTTTTTGCAACCCTATACGAATATGATAAATAGAATATTTTTTAAGTTTTATTAACTTTTAGAGTGAAAGATTAGTTTGTGGTAGAAATTAGTTAATGGATGGAACTCTACTTGTAAAATATATATGTTTTTCTTCTCTTATTCTATGATGAAATTAATTATTAAACTTTAGTTAAGGGATATTAAAAATAAAAATGTGTTATCCAAATACCTTATGTTTTGTTGAATAAATTATATTTTAAATCATCATAGATTGATGGCTTTGAGGCCCTCAATTATAAAATTGTTTGTGACTAATGACCTGAATCACTCCCTATAAATATTTACATTTTCCTCCAATTATGTGTCTCTAATTTCTACCAATGTTCTCCTAATTGAGATCATAATTTTTTGGTGAATTTTTCAATCCACTTTTCCTCTTATTAAAACTAATTTTTATAAACCTAATTTTTGATGTGGTTATTCCCACAAATATATTTTCTATTTTCAAACTTTTATTTTCAAAGAAAGATTTCTAATTGTGATTTGGGAATTTAGTGAAGTAGGGAAGAATGTAACACCCCCAATATTTCATAGTACGTTATTTCATCAATGTAATCGAATAAATTGCACTACACATAACACAGAGTTCAAGCGCACCACAACTTACCAAACTAGCCGTTCAAAATATGTTATGAATAGTAATAACTAAAATTTGAACATTATATAATCCTTATAATTTTAAAATCCATTTTATGAGTTTCTTAGACATAATTTAAGAAGAAATTCATTTCTTTCAGATAAAAGAATATATTTTCAAAAAATGCAATTTTATAACCTTTTAATGGTGAACCCTATTTAAATTCAATATTAGAAACTTTTTTCTCTTCAATTTGACAAAATAAACTTATTCATTTCGATCGATACATAAGAATTTAGTTTCAAATTTTTTTGGTGTTTTCTGATAACTTTCTTATATGGTCGAATAGTGAAAAATACATTTTATTAACTAAAAACATCTGTTATAGTGTTTAATTATACATTTTAATGGTTTGGAAGTATAATTAGAATATATTTTTACCATTTAATCCAATTATGATGATTGTATGTATTTCACTTTAAAATTGGACATAAACAGGTGTCAATCTTTTGATAGTTATCATTTCTTAAAAATACAATTTTTGGTTTTGACAATGGGAATTAATTTTAAATTAACTAATTAAACTTATATGTTTTTAAATTGGTAAAAAATAATTCATTTTTGAATTCAGAATATCAAAATTTTCTTATGGTAAATTTTTGGTATTTTTCTGAAAACTTTCAATTATTGATGAATAGTGAAAAACACTGAGTTATAGTTTAAAACTAAATTTCGATTTAAATAATTATCTATTTTATTTAAATTTAATTTAGGTAAAAATAGATACATAATACCTATATAATTTCAATATAATTCATTGGAGTTGGTTTATAACAACTTTTGGTATATGAAAATTTTGTTGAACTATTTATCATCTTTACCCACCTCCTAGGAGCATTTGCAAATTTACACAAATCATAATTTTATCGATACATTGAGTTGAATTTCAAAAAATCGAGATACATGGTTGGTATCAGTAAGTAAAATTTGGTTCAATAAGATGAAAATAATTTTTGGTAAATAATAACTTTTTAATTTTAGTTACCACATATAAAACTAAATAGGGTAATTTATGGTAACAATGATATTATTATTACCCTAACACGTATACTAATTCTATTGGATAAGTGTAATTCGACTAAAAACAGCCTTAGAAGTAAAATAGGATCCTTTAGGTCCACTTGGGTTAGATTAGTACATTTATTATTATTTAATTCAAAAAAAGAGTTAAAAGAATTAAAATCAATGTTTAATAACGACAATATTTATAATATTGGGTTACTCAAAAGAATAATTCAACTATAAATATTCATTAGAAAGATAAAAAACTTAATACATAATGGTATTTTATTTATATTTTTTAGACATTAAATATTCTAATTTATTTATGACACAATGATGATGCAGTAATTACCTAATTAATGAAAGATTAAAATAATTGACATTATAAATATCCAAATAAATGTAATTTGAGACTTCTTCTAAATTTGACTAATTATATAGGTTAATATGACATATTAGGATTTATTAGATGAATTTCATTTGAAGTAACAAGCTTGTTATGAATTTAGAAAAAAAATACCAAATAGTGTCAAATATGACATAAAGGTATTTTTAAAAAAAGAATTATATTATTAATTAATATTCTATTACTAAAAATATATGGATCATCCAAAAGACTTATATAATGAGAGGTGTATCACTAATTAACCACTTAGGGTTCTTTTGAAGTATATAGTAAGTTTATTAACCATATAATATAAAAATACAATGAGAGGTGGTAAATGTCAAACAATTTAAGTTGGATTTAAATCTAAAAGATAAAGTTAATATACTGACCTAAACTTGACTAAAACCTATTGGTTGTGGGGATTTTGACCTATCCCCAAATTATATTTCAATTAATTCATTTTTTATCCATTATAAACCGAAACTGATTTTGTTATAAAATAATATTCTTTTCTTTTCCTAAGGTGCCCCTCACCCCTCTTATAAAAGGGCACCCCCCTTCACTCTAATTCACAACTTCAAAGCCACTTGGATCATCCAAACCGTGCCAAAATACCATCTAATATATCCTCCATTAATCTTATGGGCCTTCCTTTATTCATAAATCTAACCTAAGGAGAAATTTCGATCCAATCAAAAAGGAGAACCTGAAGAAGAGGTAAATATTTTATCACCTCTTTCAAATTCCTTTCTTCTTCCACTTCCTCTTTCATTGTTGTTTCCATCCTAAAATAATAAGTCCAGTATATTCTATATACTGTGATGTTATTATAAATATGGTATAACCATATTCATTATTCTATCCAAGTTTATAATGACATTTCACCATACGTGCGTACGTATGGCTTACCGTCACCACGTCGTGGTGTAATTGTTATTCAATACATTATTATATGGATGGGTATAATAATGATGTATAATTGATGTAAATAATAAATATAACATTATAATTATTCTTTATATATGATATACCATCCAATTATATATTATTTTCATATCACAAGAATGAAATTGTCGCTCGTACATACGTAAGGAATATCGTCTCCACGAACGCGATGAGATTCATTCCGCATCGTATCCATTAAATAATAATTTTCATTATCAGATTAAAAATATTTTGTAAGACTTAATATAATTAAGAATATGAATAAGATACATATTATCCCTAACAAACATTACTTAGGTAACAAATCATATAAATGAAAATGAATCAGTTAACACCCAAAATGACGATAGTACTAAGATACTATTAAGAAAGCAATGTTAAAAGATAATATAGGATATCATATTAATGTGTATGATTATTTTATAGATTAATAACAATTATTTCACCATTATATAGGAGGTTAACCTACCCTTGACCAAATAAATGTATATGGAAAGGTTTAATTATACAATCTTTTCATTATCTGAGATTGTTTATACATAATTATCTACTAGGACCTCTTTATCATCCACATCCATGTTTCTTAAAAATTATTTGAAAATATTTTTACTATTTACTAGACTGTGGGTTATAGTCATTTATATCCATATTTAATCTTATATATTTTTAAATGAATATTTCCGTCATTTTCCAAACAACTTACTTTATGACCTTTTCAAAAAAATTAAGATAAGTTTGTTTTTTAACTTATACGGCTGGTGAGGAAATTTTCCATTGTTATAACATCGTCAAAGATTCCCTTACAATATTTTCAAAATATTTTCAAAATAAATATTTTCATTATAATTATGTGACTCTTAAATGATTTCAAAATAGAAATAGACATTTCTCAAAAAATGTTTTGATTTCATCTATGTCAATATATATTGATGGATTTTATGTTTGTTTGAAGTTGATTTTTTATGATACAAATCATCCATATTGTATTGAATGTTTTGTGATATGTTTGACTGTGGATGTGATATTTTTATACCATTCATTGTTTATGGTTAAAGTATTGACATTTCGTATTCTATTTTAAATATGAACGTTTATGTTTTATTTCAACCTTTTATTATGAGGAATTTATTGGACTTAGTAAGTGATGGGTGGAGCTCACTATAGCTACTCGATGCATCAGTAGGTCTCACGAGATAACTTGATCTAGAATAGGACAAGGCCATTCCCAATTTGATATATGGTTTAGGCTGATGCCTTATTCATTTTTAGACTTCTTGTCCGAGGCCTTGACAAAATGTTTCAGAATGTCTGACATTATACATTCCCTCATTATGAAAATATTATTGATGGATTATGTGGTCATTCAACTAGTATAATATCCATGATTATGTTTTATTATGGAATTATTTACTTAGCTCATATTCCTACCATTAATGTATTATTGTTTTTTATTGGTAAAGTCATATGGATTAAATTATTCACAATGCTTAATATTTATGTTATCTTTCGCTGTATTTCTTACACTTATAGAGTGTTTGATCTCACCCATTTCTAATGTTTCATTTTCCGAGGATATGAAGATGTTACTTATGAGTGACTTCTAGGAATAATCTAGGAGGCATGGATTTTCATAATGAAATAAATTCTTGTTGTATTTCATTTCAAGTTCTAAAGTGTAACTTCTGTATGAATCTTTTTTCCAATAATATTAAACTGATTTCTCTTTTGAGACATGATTTACTTGTGAACATGCCAATGTATTAAAATAATACACCGACTTTGGGCTTCTAGGTTCGGGGCGTTATGTCTAATCCAAAAACAACATCTCTTTCCTTATTTTTCATCTTCTACTATTTCTATTTTGCAACAATTTAATCAGATAGGGTATTTTGTTTCACAATCATGGGTTTAGAAGATAAGGTTTCAATATTTGGTTCGTATTCCTTCTATACCATCTCTTTCTCTTTTCTTTTCATAGGGGCCGGTTTGGACAGTTCTCCATATTTACCATTACGGCTTAAATCTTGATCATCATTATCGGGAAGATAAAAAACTCTCATGTATTGATACTAAAAAAATTCCTCATTTATCTCCGGGTACCATCAAATTACAACATTATATTGAAAACATTGGCCTTTCATATTCAAGGGATTTTTTGGGATTCTATGCCCAAGAAAATAACCTACGATAAGATCACATTGTACATTATGATATGAGACTTGATGGAGCCAATTTTGATATTGATGATTGTAAAAAGATTTTACTTGATAATTTTTAGTTTCCATATATTAAAAAAAATACAACATGAATATAACAAAAAACTAAATAGAATCCTTGTCTTCATTCTGTGGAATGAGAATCCCTTTCATCTAGAGGAAAACTAATAGGTGGTTTTTTAGGAGATGAGTTATATTCGGTGCCATCATCCATTAATCCCAAGGCACTCAATAGCCTTAACATTCTCAAATAAACATTTTTATCTAGAAATCTACGAGAGAGAAAAATTTCATCTCATACATAAGGTATATCCTAGATTCTTGTATCCTAGTTGGGGGATAAAGGATAAGTCATTCCATAACGCTTGAATGAAAACATTTCAATTCCCCAATGTACATAAAAATGAATTATATCATGAAAATAATTTACCAAATCCATATACAATGGATCCTTAATTTTTTTTGGCCATGAAAATAATTTCCCAACTATTCTTCTTATGATTTTTGTAATAAGAGATCATAAATTGGAATGTCATTTCTGTCCAACAACCATTCTCTGAAAATTATCCAATTCTAGAGTTCCTAGTTTTCGTCCATTTGGGTATGCGATGATAGAACAAGTGAAATTCATAGCATAAAGAAAAGTGAAAAATATTGATGGAAAACTTAAAGGGAAGTTTTTATTCATTGAAAAAATAAAATTTGGATAAAAATGATGTAGGATGCGATTACAGGGGGTCCTTTATATAGGGTTCATGGATACAATTCATATTATCATATTAATCAAACAATTATGAATACACCTATATGACCTAATGGTTGATATGAATTCAGAAGAAGAATTTGTTGGTTTAAAACTTTTCAGGTTTTAAGGATAAAATGGAATTAAGGAACATGAATCCTGTATCTATTTATTAAAACTAGATTTAAATACCGACAATGAAAAATTGAAATTATAATGATATAAGATAAAAAACATACCTACCAGATTGCTCAGAAATATTTGTCATTATTGTTATGTTTTTTCTTATAAAATATAGGGTCTGAAAAGTATTATTTGGGGAATATGACTTTTTATATTCTGAACATTTTTGGTTCTGAATAATGTGGGGAAATAAAAAATAAATGAATAAACATATGAACTATCCCTATGAAAAGGAATATATTTATGTTAGTAGATAGTTTATAAAATAAAGATAATATAGATGATTATATTATGGTTATCAGTCCAGACATTATATTAATTTATTTCAATATATCGGAGGGTAATAATTTTGTAAATATGTCATCATGTTTACCTTTTGTTTCAATTAATTAAATAATGATATATCCTTTACGTTTATGACCCCTAAAAGAGTAATTCCTTATTTATATGTGTTTTATAAGAGTTTGATAGGAATGGTTTTTTCTTAGGGAAATGGCACTAGTATAATCACACAATATTTTTGTTTTTGTAATACTCTTGCCATAATATTTGACTGTGTGTTGGACCCACAACACTAGAGCACAACAACTTCGTGCTATTAAATTTTCAACATCATTATTGGAAATTTCTACTGAGTATTGATTAATTCATTACTAAGTGACTAATGAATATAATATGTTATGAAAAGTTCTAGATGTACGTTTTCCTTTAATTTTACATCCACTAATTATAGAATCAGAAAATAATTTTAAAACCAAGTCTTTTCCCAAAGATTTTGAATGTCTGAAAATCCTGTTTCCATTTAAATAATGATAAATTATTTTCAATTATTTTATATGGCATTCTTTTGAATTTTTCTGATATCCTGTACATAATCATACCAAAATGATTATGTCTGGATGGAGAGATTTTATGTATAATAAACTTCTTATCATACCTCTAAAATGTGTTTGATCTATTGGTTTCCTAGATTCATCAATATAAAAAGCGGTGGAGGTACTAATTAGAGAACTTATACTATTATTGTTTTCATTTTTATATTTCTTAAAAATATCATTAATATAATTGTATTGAGATATATATGTTCCTTCTGGTTTTTTAGAAATTTGTAAACTATGAAAAAAATTATAACTCACCCATCACACTCATTTCAATCTCATATTTTATAATATTTGAAAATGAATCAGTTGAGGATTACTGAGTTGATCCAAATATAATTCCATGAACATAAATTTTAGTAATCCGAAAAATAATATCATTCTTTATAAAAAGTAATGGATCAACTGTTCCCTTAACACAATTATTTTGTACAAAAAATTATGTAAGTCTTTCATACCAAGCTCTAGGTTCTTGTTTTAGTCTATATAAACCAATGGTACGATTGTAAACATGTTTACAATGTTTTGGGTCTTCAAAACTAGGAGTATGTTTTTCATAACCATCATCTTTAACATATCAATTAATGAAAGAACACTTAACATCCATTTCCAAAAGATTGAAACAGAACAATGCTGCAAAGCCTAGTAAAGTATGAATGGATTCATGTCTAGATACTAGAGCGTAGGTTTCTTCGTAGTCTATTCCTTAATTTTGAATATAGAATTTGAAAACTAATATTTATTTATTCATTTCAATGATTCCATTTTCATCATAGTTATTTCTAAATACCCATTTTAAACTAATTTATGAAATGTCTTTAGTTCTTCCAATTAAGGACCAGAAATTGTTTCTTTTGAATTCATTTAGTTCATCTAGCAGAGCTTTAATCCAATCATCTTCACCTAAATCATCATTAGGGATTTTAAGTTCTAATTAGGAAGGAAATTCAATATGATATACATACATTCTTAAACAATATATATTCCATAGAGGTTGATTTACAACACCACAAATAGTATCATTGGGATAATTCATAAGAAATAATTGATTTGGGTTTTGTAAAACTTGTTCATCAACATATCGTAGAAAATATTAGCTTGTAAATACTCATGAATCATTTTATTTAGAATTTTACTTATTAGAAGAATCTTCCATTAAAGGGTGATAATATGTTTCTGAAAACGCATCCGATGATATAGGTTGGGGATGTTTAAAAACAAAAAAAATTAGTTTCATCAATTTAAACACGTACTCTTTCTTAAATAGTACGTGAATTTTTTTAAAACCCTATATTCCTTAGAATTTATGGAATATCAATGGAAAATTTCTTCTTCATATTTTGGTGAAAATTTAATTAATTTATAATTAGTAATCGAAGTGAATACATTGCATCCAAATACATTGAAGTAAGAAACTATTTGATTTCGACTAGTCCATAACTTATAAGGTGTTTTATTAAGAAATGTTCTGATTAAAACATGATTTATAGAATAATAATCCCTACTAATAGATTCATACCAAAAAAATGGAAATAGAACATTTACACAACATGGTTCTCAGTTTATCTTGAATAATACAGATTCTACATTAAACAACAACATTTTTTGAGCAGTTCTTGAAGCTATGAAGTTACGAGTAATTCCTTTATTACGACATAATGTTTCAAAATATAAAATATAAAATTATCTTACATGATAACTATGAATAGATATCAATGGAAGCTTTTTATCATTTTTAT
Source organism: Viscum album (assembly GCA_963277665.1). Taxonomy (NCBI): domain Eukaryota; kingdom Viridiplantae; phylum Streptophyta; class Magnoliopsida; order Santalales; family Viscaceae; genus Viscum; species Viscum album. Next base: position 1,762,078,748 of record OY728121.1, on the reverse strand, counting down.
ATTTGGTTGAAAAATATTTAATATAAAAAAGGATTCATATTTCTTTTCAAGAAAATAGAACCATGTAAATATAGTGTAATCATCAACATAATCAAATATATTGTATTTAACTCCAATACATCCTGTTTATGTATGACCAAAAACTTCTATATTCACTAGATTTATTACATATAAATTTGTGACATAATTAATTTATTTAATGTTTGACATGTGTTTCTTGATATATTCACAAGGATCACAAAACACTAATGAATCAAATAAAAGCTCTGGTAGATCCATAACTATCCTTTTCTTTGAGTTTTTTCATAAGTTCATAATGGTATAATTTCATATTCATCTATGACATAACCATGATTTATCATCCATTTCACTATGGAATGGTAGGTCATGGATCCCAAGGTATTCTATATAAAGTGAGTAAAGGTTATCATGTGTATGGGCAGAGAGAATAAAATATTCCTTGGAAGTGTATACTGGGAATTTTTCATTCCTAAAATACACAATGTATCCATCATCGCATTATTTAATTATTCATATATGGATGTTATTATGAACTTTAATTGATAAAACATCTGTAATTAATGTTTTTCCGTGAAGAATAATATTAACTATTCCAAAAATTTCTACTTGTGCATTGTCTCCAAAATTTACTTTTCCACGTTTCCTTTAAATAATATTTAAAAATAAGATATTGTTAGCAGTCATGTGAGAAATACATCCATTATCCATGTACCATGTATTTTTAATGGAACATACTTTTTTTCGTCCAAATAAATAAGATAGACATTCAGAATCCAAATTTCATGGATCTGAAAATGTTAGAAATTAAAATATTAGGTATCCACATTTTCATAGAAAAATGAGCTTTATGAAAATATAAGGACTCTGTTCTATTTAAAAAAATAATTTCATTATCAACTAAATTGAAACTTAGTGAAAAATGGATCAGTTTGGGGAACAAAATAGTTATGACTAAAAACTAGTTTCCACTGTGAAATCAAAATCCAGAACTGTTCCTACAAGGATGAAGTTGTGAATACATTTCTTTTAAACCGTCCATTAAATGATAAAAGTTTTAAAAACCTTTTATGTAAATATTTAAGATTTTAGTCTTATGAATAAATTCTTATCCTCCTAGTCATCAGTCATAGTATATGATTTTGTCCATAATTTTTTTAGAAATAACATTTTCAAGATCATTAAAAAGTTCATCCTTTTCAGAATTAACTTAATTAAGGTTTTTGGAAACATTCTCAAAATCCATAGTTTTCTGATCAAGGTCATTTTAATGATCTTATACTACAGTGTTAAAATAAAATCCATAGAATTTTCCTTATCAAGTTTCTTATTGATCATACTATTTTTATTCTCCTGTAACATGGAAAAACTAGAGACCTCATTAAATGAATGTAAAATATTATTTTATTATGAGGAAGATTATTCAACCAATGATTAAAATATCTTTCATTAGTAAAATTAGAATTTATAGAAATAATGGATGATGATTTATCATTATGTACCTTAGCCAGGACACATTGATTTTTAGAAAGAATTCTGGCTATATTACCAATATTCTTCTTTCCAGAAGATTCAATATTCAAAGATTCATATGAAGAATCAGCAATGCTAATAATTTGGGAATCATTTTATTTGAGTAAATTCATAGCCTCATAATTTATGTTCATCTTCATATTCCTTTCTGAAATGTCAATCCTTTCTTTCTATCCATTTGAGTACAAGACAATCTGGCCTAATATTATGTTTCCTCTTTCATTCATAACATGTTAGCAATAAATTGTTTATATAAATTCCATATTAATAATTGTATCTATATTGAATATATTTATTTTAAATAATCTTGTTCATTCTTTGAAAAATATTCGAAAATTAATTCTTATAGTTATCACTATCACTTATTTCAGATATAACTGTAGCATTATAGAATTTTGATCTAGGAACTCTTTTAAGATTATTGAACATCATATGAGTTGATGAAGTAGTTAAAGAAAAAGTACCATTAAAATTAATTTTATTTTTTATCTTTTCATCTCTCATCATTCTAGTTTCATTCTACAGAAGATTCTTAAATGAATCATGATGAATATTGTCTTAAACATTCCTATTCTCATCAATTTCTATTCATTTTGATTCCCAATCACTGGGAATAATATATATTATCTTCTACACAATAATCTCATCATCAAGTAATTTACCACCAAGAGATTGAAGTATTTTTAAAATACTCAAAAACCATTATTGATCTTTGCATATAGCTTCTCCATAAGGAATCGTAAAATGAGGACATTTAGTTATAAGATAATCTCATTATTTCAATGAGAATGGATGCTCCAAAATTAGTAACTTCTAATTTATCCCTGATGCTATTAGTATCTTCACTAGATGAAATTTGGATATAATTGTTCTTATTAATGTAAAATAATGAAGTTTTTCATACCTTAATGTTATGTTGATACTCTTTTTTTCTCGATTAGTAAATTTTCTGATTCCCTTGTCGTGAATATTGTAGTCTCCCATTAGCATAACAATGTTACAAACACTAGTATTGATAATAAAATCCTTCATCTTATCTCTCCAGCACTCAATATCATTTCCATAAATCCTTGGAGGACTAGTAGGATTTACATTTTCTATATAGAAAATATTTATTCCTATCATTTTTCAAAAAATAAAAAATATTTTTTCCACAAAAAGTATTAGTAGAATAAGTTTATAAACAAATAAAATATTTAAGAAGGAAATTAACATGTAATTTAAGGAAAACAACTTGAGGAAGATAAATTATATGTTAGTATAAGTATTTCATATTCTTCCTTTGATACCAACTATAGGATCAAAACACGATAAGAGATGTTAAATTAAAATAGGGGTGAAATTACATTTCAAAAATAACTTTTTTATCCATAAAAAATATATATTTAGCAAAGTTAAATGGGATGGACTTGAAAACACACATTAGTTATTAAAAGATAATCTAATGTACTTAGTATTTGATAAGATGTATCCAATAAGGAAACATCAGAAAAGTTTACTTAAGGAATGATTCTACATTAAATTTTATGGAATCTCATTTATATCTGATTATAAAAGTATAAAAATGTATATGACAGTTATAGTTTTTTAAATGTATTGGAATTTATACATGTAATAAAACAGGAAAACTATAAGAAATATTTCAACCCAAAGAGAAGGATATCCAAAAACCATTGATAAAATTACCTCAATTTATAATTACATTATAGTCCATATTACCCACACCATGGTAAGCACTCGATATGAATATTAGAAATTATCATCCTATTTCGACAAGCCCTTGATCTCTGAGGTGATCATAACCTTTGTCTTCCTATCTCTGGAAACCACCAATTTATCAGAAAATATCAGATTCAAACTAAGAAGGTTTAACCAGGTGTTCTAAGCTTGAACAAGTAGTCCACAACTTTGGGACAAAGTAGTTTGAGTAGAGCTTTTGCAGCACCAACACCGAGCTCCCAGAAATCAATTCTTGATTTGAAGCTCAAGGAAAAAAATATATCTCTAATCTATTTCAAAATGGATGAGTATTTATAGGAATTGATTCCAATGGTCAGCTCCTCCTGCAATGGTTATATTTTTCCATAAACATTAGAGGGTCATGTACACATGTCACAAAGACAACGGTTAGTTAAAAACAGATTGTATCACATTGTTTCATGTAAGAAAACATAGGGAATTTAATAATGTTTACAAAACATGATCATACATTATGAAAGATTAACATATTTAGGATCCTTTAAAATCAAATTTTACTTTATGAAAATGTGATTATTATATGAAACAATCATTTAATTACATTATTAAATAATTGAGAATTTGAGTCAAGAAATATTTAAAATCAATGTTTAATTTTAAAAGAAATTAGAAACTAATTTTAAAAGAAATTAGAGTATGATTTCAAAAGAAATAGGATATTGATTTATAAAGAAATCAATGTTAAAATAATGGGAAAATAAGATTCTAAAGAAGTATACAGTTCTGAGTTATATAAGTGTTTTATGTTTTACATAGAAAAATATTGTTAGACATTGTTTTAGAAAACACTAGTTGCGACATTAAAAACCATAATTAAAGAAGAAAACATTCTTAAAAAAAGAAAATTTTCCTTAATAGAAAGTTTCTCAGTGAAATATAATTTTCCTATAGAAAATGTGTTTTTGATTTTAAAAACATAATTTAGTGGAAACATTATAAGGAAACTTATTGACTCAAAAAAATATTTCCCTGGAAGGTCATAAAACTCCAACTCCCATGACATCTGTCACACATACCGATGGGGTGACTAGGCTATACTACCCAGACATTATACATGAAATGATGACTTAGATAGTTAACTACTTCCAATAAAAATGAAATCAATATTGAAAACAAAAATTAAACATCATAAAAACCCCACTAAAGGATATATCATAGCGGTTATAATCTCGTAATACTATAGACAATCCATGGTAAACCACACTAGTAGTGTTAGAAAATCTCAGTTCCCAATAGCTCTATGAAACCTAATGGATGAATCTTGTAAATAAATATAAACCTCAATTAGTACTATAACAAAACCTACCTATATACATATCCATGTCATCAATAAAAAAGTTAATACACCACCAAATTTTCTAATGGATCCACACATTCTTATTTTAAAATAGTTAGACTAACGATTCAAATATTATAACATCATTTACTCTATACCATTATTCAAAAAATTTAATGATCTCTATTTATTTTTATATCACAACCCAGAGTTTTCATAGAATGTTATTCAATCATATATAATATTTGAAAAACCTTATTGAGATCATTTTTTGAACCATATAAAAAAACCAATACATTAATAAATAATTCATATCTCCAAATATATGGAGTAGTCACTTGATGAGTTTTCTATGTAGAATTCCTTTATTCAATTACAGGTAATTTACATAAATGGGTACTAAAAAATTCAATACCAATCCACATCTATTATTTTAGCACACATATTGATATAAATAACTAAAAGTAATAAAAAATATAAATTAAAACCACTACACATGGGACCTATATAAAATTAAAAATTATATCTTATAATGAACTTGAATCCTATATTTATTATACTAAACATTAAAATATAGACTTATATATTACATTATAGGGAATTAATTAATCTAAAAACATTTCACGTATAAGCTTCTATAATTATATTCCACAAATCAATTTGAAATTCTTCCCTTTCACCAAATGGGTACCAAAAGTAACATAGAATTAAAAACACATGGAAATAACATTTGATCATAAAATGGATTAGTATTATTTTATTGTATATATCTTGATGAAAAAAATCTAATTTTAGTAATAAATTATTCAATAAGAAACAATTAAATAAAATGGATCATTAAAATTCAACTAAAATTATTATAATAATTACACTAATAATATAAGCTCTGGTATATTAAATGATAATTCTAAACTAAAATTCGTAACATTTATAGGGTATATAAAGAATATTCATTCTCAATTATCTATTTTATTATTTATTGTACATTTTATAAAAATAAAATAAATTATAAACATACAAAACATAATTATATAATAAATAATAATAAAAATCTATATCATATAAACAAATTTCAAATAAAATTTTGATCATCTAAAAATATCATTTATCATGAGTTTTTTGTATTTATTAATATCAGTTAGAAAATATACTTATAAATTTTATTATTAATTTTATAAAATTAATTTCATCTTTTTATTTCAGGTAAAAATATTATTTTAGGATTATTTTTTTATTTTTTTAAAAATATTTATTTTTAAGAGATTAGTGTAAAATTCAATGAACAAAAATAATTGAAAATTTAATATATTTTCATGGATATAATAAAATCAAAAAAAATTAAAACCATTTTTTATTAAATTATGTAATTAATAAGTAAAATCTAACATTTAAAAACTATTTTTAATTGTAAAGTCTTAACTATTTCATTTTTTCAAATTATGTAATATAATATTACAATAAAAACAATTTGTTGGATTTTCAAAAAATTAAATATTAATATAGTGTATTTATGTATTTTCAAGATCATAAAGAAAAAATATTCTTATTTTGTTTCCATCAATTATATTTATGAATGAAAATAAAAAACATTCATAATTTTATCTATGTGATATTTTTTATATATAAAATTAAGCTTTAACAAAAAATGGTTTTTATGTATTATGTGTATTGAAATTTAAATTAATTTCTCAACACATAGAAATATTATTTAGTAACATTATTATTTTATATTTAGTTATTGCAATAAAATAATTTATCATGTCTTATTTAATTTTTTTTATAAAAATACATACGTCAAAATTTATTCTTTTAGAAAAAATAAAACTATTAGAAGATTAAAATCAAATAAAAGATATTGTACCACCATAATGAATATTTATTTTGGTCACTAATATGGCATATAATAATTTTTAATGGTCATGAATGATAATAATTTAAATATATAATTATTTATTATATAATATTTTGTGTACGAGGTCGATGTTTTGATGATAGGTTGGGGAATTAAAAGTAATTTAATAATAAGGATTAATTATATTGAATGATTTGAAAAATAAATATAAACATACATGAATTTGGATTTACATGCATGTAGTAAGAAAAAATGTGGAAAGAGTTCAAATAATCCCAATACAAGGTGTGTTAAATAATAAAATAATTAAATAATAAACATAAAATTAAATGGTTCTTAGAATCGAGTCTACTTGAATCTATTTGTATGGTTGGACTGTCTTAGTTATAACAAACTCCTTTTCATATGGTCATGTACATTAAATAATAATATTATATGTTATGATAATCAATTTCAAAATATATATTGAAATATGGAAAATATTCACAGTTGAAATAAAAATCTTTTTAATAAATTAATATCCATCCCACATTCATAAATAAAACTATGTTCATGGATTAATGCATTTGAGTGGAATATATGTGAATAAAATTTTGTGTGTTAAGAAAGTAAATTAAATTATTTATACAATGAAATAAAAATGTTACATCAATTCCACTTCATTGAAATTACTATATTTCTATGAAATTCAACCACTCATTATATCCATTAGAAAGTGGGATGAATAAATAAAATTAAAATATACAATATCTTTTGGAGTGGGACCCATGAATGAATCCCATGTGTAGCTACATACCCTTGGGATCTGTTATTCAATGTATTATACCAGATCCCATGAATTTTATTAATGGGTGTGAATGTGCCCCTTGGAATCCTAATTTCATGATTTTTTACATTCAATTTGGAGATATCAATCCTAGGCTATCTGAAAAAAATCTATGGTCCCCAATCATATATCTATGAAATTTATATGTTGAATTTCCCATCGGTATATTTACTGGCCTGAGAAAGGGCTTTACTCTGGGATTTTACCTGCCTTACTCATGGGATATAATTTTTATTGAATTTTCAAACTTATTAATCAAATAATTTCTTATCTCGAATGGGAGTTTCATTATGTGAATTGTTATTTAATTCTAAATTTTCTTCATTCTACTTTGTTTTTCTACACTTTTCCATGAAATTTAAACTTTTCATGCCATTTCATGGAGCGTCATTTTACATAATGAATCTATAAGGACTTGAATGTTTATTAATATAATTTACCTTTGTGATTATTTAAATTTCTTATTATGTAATATGTATATAAAATAACCCATTAAATTATTGTTTTTTATTATATTTTATATAATTTAATGGAATTCTAAGAAAATTTTCCATTGAAATTATATCCATTAAAAACGATCAAATTATGAGTATAAATATAGTGTTTTACTAAATCCATTTGACACATCTAATGGGATTGATTACCTCAACTAGTAGGATAACTCTCTAGAAATCCATTTTATTAGATAATCCATGGGAGATATCATCACTAGAAATTTCCCTTGTCCAAGAACAAGATGAGATCCAACAACACAAGAATGAATGAATGAATCCACGTACAGAAGATGTCCGGGATCATCAAAATCACAGCCCATACCTTACACAACGAACCACCTAAAGAAATTATCTTCATCGGATATCTTACTCTTAGGGGATTTTAAAGTATATTAAATTGATATATATGAAAACCAAATATTTATTAATATGTACATTATTTTATATAAACAAATTAATATATTTTCATCATATTATTGTTACTAATTAATTATTTTTATTTATATATAATAAAAAATATTATTTGTGTGTAATATTCAAATTCAATTAAAAAACTCATTTTTATGAAATATTTGGTTTTTAAATAAATAATATTTTAATTAAATGTTATCAATAAATATTTTTTATTAAATAAAAATGATAATGTAATTTTTATGATGTTAAATTTAATTTCTAAATTAATGAAATTTTCAAGAAAAGGAACATTTTCAATAAATATATTTTTTTAAAGAAAAAATTCATTTATTTTTGTAAATATTTTGATAAAAAGAATTTAATTATTTGAATTTGAACATATAAATTATGCAACACTTAATTTTTCATAATTTTCAGAGGTAATCGAATTTGTGTGTAAAAATTAAGTATTGTATAAATATACTTTGGTTGTTTTTACATAATAATGATCCAAATGTTATCTAACAAATACAATAAAATATAAGGACCACCAAATTTATGTTTTATATTTAAAATAACTTGATTTTAATTGTTTATTAGTAATTTTATAAATCCATTATGAATTCACGTAAACCATTAATATATTTTATGGTTTTCATATAATTTTATTAAGAAGTTGACTCACCGAAATTTAAGCAAGGTAATTATATTATTATGTTAACACCATGGCCTTATAAATTAATGAAAATCACTCCCATTTGGAAGATAACATGGGAAAACCCTTGAAATTATATGTGGTTTTGGTTATTTTATTATAAAGTGTCCAAAACCAATGTTTCATAAATTCTAATGAAATCTCCACGCTTTTCCTATATAAACCCACCCAAGATCCAAATTATCTTCAATCGAGCTCATTAGATAATTAATTTACTCTACCCTCACCTATCTAAGGTCCTCATATGTTTCCTTTATTATATCAAGGATCTCCTCCCATGCATTTGGAGTCACACATTCAAGTAAGGGGTCCTAAACCTCTCCAGTTTATTTACGTTTCGTTTTATCTTGTGCATATATTTCCAATTAATGATGCTGTTATATGTCTTACCACATTCCTATTACTTCCAATATCATGTAATAATTATAAAGGGCCCATATCTCTCCCATCAACCAAATTTTTGATTTTTTATGTTATGTTGTTATATTCTTAAAATTTTATCATGATAATAATGTGCCAAAGAAAATGTGTAGTTTATAAAATAACTATTTACTATCACAGTTGTATGGATTTATTCAGTTATAATTTTTTGAAATGGGACTTACATTAATTTATTCTATACTCCTTGATAATAGAATATTATATGTTGAATAAATCCATGTTTTACGACCTATGTGAAACACTTAATAATGATAATCAAATGTATTCGATAGATCCACCATGAATTATATATCACTCCAATGATTGGGTTAATTTTTAGTGTCATGAGATGTCAAGATGGGGCTTAGATTCCACCCGATTCTATTATGGGAATTTTTACATCATTATATCATGGAAGTTAGCCATGAACTATGTTTTTCATGTAGTGTATTATGTTGTTTCCACATTTCCCATGTCATGATTATCATGTTATATCATGTCTAATTTGCCATGTTTATGATTAAAACTCTTTTTATTCCACATTGATATGCCTATTTTCATACATGTATCACCTTATTCCAAGTATATTCCCCTACTTGGCTCTATAGCTCACTACATTAATATTTATGTCCCCAGTATCTCCCATGAAATTATAAGTATGATAATGTTTATTATGTTCTCAAAAATGATGATGTTTTTTATTGTATTACATAATAATGTAATATACCTAATTACTAATGATATTAGAATTATTATTCTTCCATGTTGTCTTAATTGTAATTTTACTTAATAAATCATGAATTAATGTGAAATATAGAATATATTTTTTATATTTGGTATCAAATGAAATGTTTACTTATTTTTTGGATTGTGATTAGAAAACACTAGAAAGGACATAGATATTAGACTAAATATAATAAAACATCCATAAATTTTGTAACATATAGTGTAACTAGTTTATAAATAAAATACATATCTTCCAGGATACTTTTTTTGGGTGCTGTTTCGGAATAGATGTACCTAGGGTTAAAAACTCCGAGAAGGTGCATCACTTAGGAAAAAATGAAACATAGTCCCTGAAAATGGAACTTACTACACCCCTATAATAAAACTCAATGGGGATATGTGTTTTTAAATTAATAATATCATTACAAATCATTATTAAGTTATGAAATACAAATTAGAATAAATATAATGGAATGTATCTTGGATAAAATAGATTAAATCCTATAAATTCATAATTTAATGAAATAAATGTATGTTATAATTTATATCATTAATTTAACTAGATTAAAAAATTATTTATTTATTAGTTTAAAAGTACCCATACCTAATTTTCTTTTTATAATAGATATTATCTAAAAAGAAGTTGAATCTGGTAATCAATCATGCTATTGGGAAATTGGATGACATCCCCTAATGAGATGCACATACTTATAGGAGAAATAATTGTGGACCAATGAAGATACTCTCTCTACTCACTCGGGTATCAAATTGAATGTAGGATCAGGTGGAGTGTCCAAATCCCCATAAGATAAGACAATATGCAATTAAGATCTTTAGGTGACAAAGGCCTCTGATTGTGTATGGATTATCTAATCCCATAATAGAGTAACAATGGATCAACTCCATTGAGAATATATTATTCATACTACATTTTCTATAAAAAGATATTTTAATAATATCTATTTATAGTACTTGGGTTGATGTAGAATAATGATTGAAAATTTTCAATAATATGAAGCTTGTGGATATATCTAAGTGATGGGGTGGAAGGAATACCAGAAATGTTTTTCCGAGAATTATTTTCCCTCAATTATCCATCATAAATGGAATGATATTTCATGACCTTGGGAACAAATATGAGTAAAATATCATGTGTTATGAGGAAAACATTTCATGAATTCCATGGTACACCTTCAAATTTTTCATTTCCCCCAAATTCATGGATGAACGCTTCATTTGTGGGATAAAACCTAGTATATGAAAATCCATTGTGGTCAAATATGTTGATATATATGATGAAATTGCATTATGAGCACTCAAATATGAAATATAGAATGAAGAGTATCATCGTTATCAAGAGGAGAAGAATAAAAAGGTGGAGTTTAACTATAGTGGTCTAATGGAGATATATAACGGTGCCACAAAATATCAACATCCCACCTTCCAAATGAGTGGAAAAAAGCGACCCATAAATTTACTAAGGGAATAATATATATTATTTAGGCATGGGAAGGAAGGAAACATAGGTATAGATTAAAGATAGGAGATATACACTAATGTGGTGGATGAAAAGAATCATTAAGTTAACCCTCAATGAATTGTTCATTACATCAACTACAATGATTCATGGAACATTTCATGAAAATGCACAAATATAAGGTTTCTAGAAGACAACCCAAAACCTCCATGGCTACAAGGGAGAGCTTTTTCCATCACAACCACTAAGGTATATACTGACAACAAAATGTGTCTCGAATTCTAGTTATTTATTCATGTGTAGTGAATATACATTTTTATTCATGTTCTATGCATCCTTAATTTTACTAAAGATTAGTAAAACTTTTTAAACACCACCACAATTCATGTGATAATATCGTTCAATGAAAACAAAAAATGGGGAAAATATTTCATCCCATGTATATAACTCATCCCATGTCACAATTTTTGGTCCGAAAATCCTCTCTAAATTTGGGATACACCCATTAGTGGAATTTAATGATTTTCTAGGAATTAATAGGATTTCACTATATTGATCCATCATATATTTCTGCAATAAGGAAATGACTCCCTATATTAATAATTGATCCTTAATTCGAAACTTATTCATGGAGGAGGATGAATCTTATTTACACCATCATAAAAATAATGGATGTTATTTCCATACGACAAAGCGTATCTAGCTAAAATTACTGGGTCTATGGAAAGAATCATTCTCGAAGATATTCCAAATTTGGGTGATTACACGGATTTATTTCTAAAGGAATTATCAGTCCTTCCATGTAGATGAGGTGGGGAATTTTATATCAATTATATACCTATGGTGTTAGGATTATCTAGTTAATAATATAGAATAGATGTTGTGGATCATGATGAGCTAAAAAATAACTTCAGGAGAATCTGGATAAAGGGTTCATATGCACAACTACTTCAACAAGGGGTAAAATAGCCTGCTTTTTTAAGAACAAGGATGGGTCAATGCACCACTGAATTGATTGTTTTGAGCTCAACCTGATCATGATAAATAAAAAGTATACTCTAACATAGATTAATGACTTCTTCAATTAGATACAAGGGGCACAATACATTTCCATGGTGGAACTATAGTGGGGATATTTTTATCATAGGGTAAAGGAGGATAAACCCATGATTGTATTTTGAAAAGGATAAGTTCACTATAAGTTCTTAGTGATTCTTTTTGCGATCATTAATGCTCCATAAATATTCATGGACTAGAAGAATGGAGTCATTAGGGATTACCTAAAGAAATTTTTTAATATTATTTATTGATGATATTTTGATACATTCCAGAACCATGGATAAAAATGAGTTGCATCTAATCAAGGTGATAATGCCATTGAGAATATATTAGATTCTATGTCATGTAAAACAATTATGTTTTCTAGGTAAACGAAGTCTTATTATTGGGAAATATCATCACAAGATATTAGATATCTTTGGACCCATCAAGTAAATGTAATTTAATGATGGACAATGCCAACATTAATGATAGTTATTTTTTGTTTCCATGGGATATCTCAGGATTATCAACAACTTGGGTGAAATTTCTCATGATGGTCAAATACTCAAACCATGATAACATATAAGGGTGTCTTATTTTCATGTATTAATGAATATTAAGAGGGATTAAAGGAGTTGAAAATGATTCCCATCATTAAACCTATGATCACACTACCCAAAAGTGGGGTGATTATTGTTGTATTTTGGTATTCTTCGAATAAGGGATTGGGATGTGTTTTAATACATAGTGAAAAAGTCATAGCTGAGGTTTAAAGTAAATACATGTTCACTTATAGAACTATATAAAACATGATCATGATTTTGCTATTTTGATATTCAATTTGAAAATATCGTGGAATTATCTCATTAAAGAGATGTTTGAAATATATATGGATCACAAAAACCACATGTACATTTTCACACAGAAAGATATTAATATGTGAAAACATAGTCAGTTAGATCTGATCAAAGACTATGATTTATAAATTAACATCCATCTCAGAAAAGTGAATAATATGGTAGATTCTATATGTTGAAAGGATCCATCAATATTATCATTTATGAAAATTGAGAGAGATCCAAATTTCATAGATTTAGAATGGATGGACTTGGGAATCATAAAGGACAGAACATCATCCATATTTTCACAAATTATTTCTCAACCATCCTCACTTAAACAATAATTGATTCATATTGAAATGATTCAGTAATATATAGTAAATTGGAATCCATACAAAAAGTAAGATTCTCATGTATTAATGTTAAGGAATAATGAGTAGGGATATTTGTGTCAACTGTATGTGTTCAATCAATTCCAGAGTTAATTAATGAACTAATGCATGATTCAAATTCCTCAATCTTTTCCATACCCCTAGTAATACCATAGCTATATCTAGATCTCCAAGAGTTCTAGTAGTGGGATAATATGAAAAGGGTGATCAAAAAATATACATCAGTACATATATTATGAAAACAACTGAAGGTAAGAAGGAAATAATACAATGGTATGCTGATACTGGTACCCATACATACAAGTAAATGGGAGAACAACACCATGGAAGTTTTCAGTAGACATCCAATGAAATCTTAAAGGAATAATACTATATGGGGTTTTTTGGTTATTCTTACAAAGACAACATGCCTCATTACAAACATGAGAGGATTTCTCAATGGATTAACAAGGACATATATAAATCAGAGAAGTGGTAATGCTTCATGGAGTACCACTATTAATTATATGTGACCGAGAAACAATATTCACCTATTAGATCTAGAAGAGTCTCCAAAACAACTTAAGACTAAGATTAACTTTATATTTTCTTATCACACATAATATGATGATGAATATGAATATAATATATAATAATTTGAGGACCTTTGGATACCATATTCAAATGAATTATAAGGAAGTTGGGATCATAATCTTCCTCTGGTCGAGTTATCTTAAAACCACAGTTTACACTCGAGCATCTAAATGCCTCCATATGAAGACCATTATGAATACAGTTTTAAAACAATTATATGTTTTGATGAATTTGGGGAACACAAAATACTAGGTCGTGAATTTGTTGATGAAATGATGGAAAATCATATGACAATTCACTATCACATCATGGGTCCTAGTATTCAATAGAGGAACTATGTTAAAAACCATTTATAAGATATAGATATTGTTGATGGAGACATGTAATATTCAATATAAATCCATGGAATAAAATAATGAGATTTGAGATGAACCAAAAGTATAGTGCAAGCTATTTCCACCCCTTTGAGATCCTTTATCGTATTAGAGAGGTGACCTACTGAATTGAACTCCTACCAAACAAATCAGAAGTACATGATGTATTTTTTATTCCATCATGTGAAAGTATAGACCAGCCCCCTCACTAGTATCCAACCTAGATGTGGTTTCATAGAATAATGACTCTCCTATATGGAGTAGCTTGAGAAGATCATAGATCCTGAAGGCCATGTTATAAAGAAAAAGATAATGCACCTGGTCAATGGGTTGTGATGAAACCAAATGTTTCAAGAAGAAAAATTGGGACTAGAGTTGGTGATGAAATAGAGCTACCCTCATAAATATAATTTGGTAAAAGAAATTTTTTATTATAAAATGCCATAAGGGGGAAATATTGTAATGACCACCATTCAAATAAATAAAATTTACATGTTCGTTAAATTAAATTTCAAAGTATGTAATATGGTTATATAAAAAACATTAACCTCACTGGTATTATTAAATTATATCAAATTTAATAGAATGTTATGAATCCATACCGTTGATAATATAGACGTTGAATAGTGGTCCAATTATTAGAATAAATATTGGGTTTTAACAAATGCTATTGATATTGAAAAAGGATGTGGTATCCTTACAAGTAGGATAATACCATACAAATACTATTTATCGTAGATTTTAAGGTATATATCATCACTTGAATTTACCAGTGACCAAGACAAAGTGGACATCTAGTAACATTAGAATGAGAATATTCATTTACGAGAGACATTTAATCTTATCAAAATAATAGTTCAAACCATTTGTGCTAAACCACCCCATGAATGTCTCAAAATCACACAACATACACATAGAGTGTATTCGGGTGGATTAAAAGAATATTTATCATGACCCTAGAAATATGAGTATGAATTATTTTTATAGAATAATGAATATAATTTCATCCTACTATTGTTATATTATAAATTATATTTAATTTGATTAAAAAATAGAATTTTTGGCTTATATTCAAATTAAATTATTGAATTATTTTTCATGAATTTATGGATTTTAAAATAATAAATTATTTTAATATAATATTTTTATGAAATAATTTTTTTTAAATAAAATTTTCATTTATTTTTACAAAGTATATTTTAATTTTTTTAAGGGTTCAAAAACTGATATTATCAAATAAACCCCCAATTTTCAATAAATGTCTATTTTAGTTTGAATGTCAATATTCCAATATCTAGAAAATTTTTAAGATAAAATTAATATTAATTTTTTTCACAACCTCATC
Organism: Viscum album; assembly: GCA_963277665.1. NCBI lineage: Eukaryota > Viridiplantae > Streptophyta > Magnoliopsida > Santalales > Viscaceae > Viscum > Viscum album. The sequence continues at coordinate 1,762,062,696 of OY728121.1, read as the reverse complement.
CCTGCAAATATACCCTTAAAGGGATAGAAATGAAGAAAAGAAGATAATGACCACCGAGACCTACCTAAAGTAGGCCATAGGTTGGAAACTAGCACCAACGGTTTTTAAATATCACCATATGCAATGAAATATTCTTGATTTTAAATAATTTCAGGATATAAGTTAGTCCATGCCCAAAAAAATAGAGGATATATATATATATAATCCAAATAAACCATCCCACATACATGTTTAAAATTGAACAGGTAAAAATACACAAGTCTCCAAATTAAATACCCAACAGTATAGAAAATAAGCGATATAAAAACTATCCCAAATCCTAAGTTAGTAATTCCCATCATAGTCCTCATAATCCTCATGGAATCCAAAAAGCTAAATTATATACATAAGGTGATCTTATAGGTATAGTAAATCAAAAATCCATTATCACTCATGCACAAGTGAGGAAAGCATACTTATGATCTCGTGGGAAAACAATACAAAACAATAGCACCAATAGGTATATTAACCATCTGAACCACCCTATAGAATTGTTAGTAAAGGACGGATTTCACGTAATGTAAAATAAGTAAATTAAATCGATGATTGGGTACTTTGGACCACATTCCACTTTTCTACTCATTATCCATTGTCGCACCATGACAGAAAATGTTCTGGATATCCAACCTCTTCCAAAAGTACAACTTCACATCCCTCCCGCACACACCTAGGCCAAACACATATCACATCCTACTCATAGGCTCTAGGTCCAAAAACCACAAAACATCACACCAAGAGACACCTGGGCCACAAAAACATCACATCCCATCCACAAAAACATGAGAAATCAATCAGAACACATCTCATTCAAATGAAACATGGGAAAGACCCTGTCATTTAAACTAAATAAAATCTAGGAAAGAAAAAATCATCTCTTCTCAAAGACACATTGGAAAGCACAAGCCATCTCTTCCCAACAGCACATCGAAAATCAAAACATTCCCACAAACACCTGGTCCTCATACCTCACCACAACATGATGAGGTAATCATGGGATATCACTGATTAGTATAGGCTGTATGGAATATTGTGTGGAAATCCATCCATCCTCCGACTATGATGTTAGTAATGACACCCTCCACCATGAAGATATGGGTGTTCGTCACATTTTCATCAACTATGGTGGGGTATAGATTGAAATCACATGGTAAATAAGTGTGTAATAATATTTGTTATCAAACACTCATGCCCAATCTATGGATTCTAAAACAAGAAACCAACTCACATTACCTCTTCCTTTGCTACAACATCTAAATGAACAACATCACACAACAAGTCAAAAAACCTGTTTCATATTCCAAAAAATTTATTTAATCATTTTTGTTTCTCTAAATAATATACCTCAATCCATTCCAAGATTTATTATTCAATTATTATGTCATCAATCACTACAAGTGATACCACTAAGAACAATGAACAACAAGAAACACAAGAATCATCATTTTAGAAGGAAAATATACTGATAAATTAAAGTAGATCCACATTAAAAACACATCATAACACATAATTTTGAGACATGGTAAATATTTCTATATGTTACTTATGGGGAAACTCTGGGTGAATTACCTATATAAACCATAGTTTCATTCTTCATAATAACCCCACTCAGATAACATATCAATGTAACCGTCCCCCTAACACGCATACCCCATATAGTAACACATTTCCCCACAACCAGTTCACAACCCTCTTATACAATACTTCTCAACCACCCCCATCAATCAATATCTCAACCTGAGAGTCTTGTACACCACCCAAGCCATCCCAAAAAACAAAATAATTCTCATAACCATACTACAACAGAAACCAAAACAAATGGACACATCACATCACCACATGTACTAATTAAAAACCAAACTCCAGTTTTAACATGGTATCCCTTATTTAATTACACTTATTAAATTAGGGGTTATCCTAAAAACTGTATGACCATGGGGAATCCATTTTTTAGCTGAATGTACTTGATTAACCAATTTCCACATATAAGCTACCAATAAAAAACAAAAAACGTACTTTCCAAAAATCATTTAGATTGAAAAAAGGCCCCTAATGGCCATGATTTTAAGTGTTTAGTTATCACATTGAAATATTTAATTCAACAAAAAAATAACAAAAAATAAACAACATTCACTATCCCCAACCATATGTATATTGATCATAAATAGGTTGATATTTCCTTGTTAATCCATATTACACTATTCTAACAAGAACACATTTGTTTCCCCACCCCTCTTTATTCATAAATAAGAGAGGGAAATGAAAAAAATACCTCAAATGGGTGTCAAAGTTCGTCATATTATAATGGATCATGAAAGAGGTCTCTAATAACCTGTCCAACAAGATTTTCATCCATCCCAAGATGCTACATCATCATCTCTGAAATAACAACTAAGGAGAACCCCATTTGAATGAAAGGAGACCATGCATTATAACATAGACAGAAAAAGGTATGAAAAAAGCGTTCAAAGTGGGAGAAATAGAAAAAATAGTGGAAAATGAACCTTGGAACAAATATAGATCACTATGGATAAAATAAGACAATATTGGAATCAATCCTTGGTGTATGAATCCCCAAAACACAGAAGAGGAGTCATCAGGTTGCCTAGGGTTGAAGGAGAATTGTCGTAGTAGTGGGTTTTAACAACCTAAGAGGATGTAATATTATTAAAACATTATAGTAGTGGGGGATTACACGACGTTTAGTCCTTTTTCATGTCACTAATTTTATTGTGGCAGGTTTACAAGGAAAAAATCCATCGCCCGTTGAATAATTTTATTTTTGAAAACCTAAAATATTACCCATTGTGAACCACCCAGAACAAGCCATGAAACAAAGATGCATGCAGTGTAATCTACTTACACAACATGTAATCTATGGAGTAGATTTTTCTCTCCCCCGACACCCACGAAAACTAAAAGAACATCTTATGAACACTTTCAAAATAATAAAATGTCAATTTAACTGTCCAATAAGGTGTAGACCATAACATTAGATACATATCAAATGATTGTTATCCTCAAGAATCCAAAACCAGTCTAAGAAGGAAAGGTGTTTGAATGAACACCTCATGAGTTAACTCTCAAGAGTGTCCCCACACCCAAAGGGTTACACCATCCAAACACACCAAACCAAATTACCACACATAAACTAGACACAAACTCACTACCACAACCACATGGCACCTATTTTCACACAACCACACAACCACACAACTAGCATGAAACTACTATGTCTTTTGAAATGAACTATCCCAATCATCCAAATTATGTAATTCTACCCTCCATGTAAATATTTTACCCAATATTGGAACCCCTAACTCACCCACATAGGTTTAATAACATTGTAGTTAATTCATCTCGATTAGGAATCTAGTCTTACACACCTTATGTTCCATGAAATTATCACACACCACATTTTAGGAACCAAGGAAAAATAAATCATTTAATAAAAAAGGATCATACATCACATTTCAAAACAAAATAGTGAAAATAGAAACTCAATTCATCTAATAGTAAAGGGCATACATCATCGTGTCTCTCTCCCAAATACTCTCATCTGGACCACTATGTCGCCCCAACACATGAACAACAGGTATGGTCCATCCATGAATCACCTTCACTTGACAAACCCGGATCACCAATTTCTACTCCATGAAAAATATTTCATCCATGATATCCAACTATCAAATCTAATGACATGGGATTTACGTGTAGATACCAATGAAGCTAAGAGACATAGAAGACATCCTGGATCCACCCCACCACTGTTGCAATACCAACTAGTAAACCATCTTTCCGACACTCCCCAACAAGTCAAAGCTCCCAAAAAACCTAGGAGAAATCTTCGTACCTCTACAGAACCTCCACTTCTGATGTTGAGGTAAAAAATTTAAGAACATGTGGTCTCTAACCTCGAATTCCCTGGTCCCCCATCTGTGATAGGCATATAACTTCTTCCAGCAATGTGTTACTTTCACCCTCTCAAGAACAAAAATAATATTCTCTATCATAATATAAACCAGCTTAGAACCAAGAACAAATTTCTCCACAACAATTATAAATCACAATGGCGAATGACATGTTCTTCCATATAAGTAATAAAATAAACCAATAAAGATAGAAGAGTAGAGCCTGTTATTATTAGAAAACTATACCAAATTTAGGTGTCATACCAAAGATCCCCCAAAGTCCAAGATGTATAATTGCATCATATCCTACAACAACTTGATAGTCCATTCCATCTTAAAATCTGTCTATGGGTGGAATGTATTGTTGAGGAATAACTAGGAACTAAAGGAATGATACAATCCCCTCCTGACTAGTGAGGAAAAATATGAATCCTGATCAGAGAAAATGGAACCTAGAATGCCATGCATCCACACCACCTCATCCATATGCCTCTTAGCCAAGGAATCAATTATTCCCAACACCGTTTTTGCTAATAAAGTTTCCAATTTCATCAATAAAGCATCTATCACTCTAATATAATCACCAACTACCTGAGCTCTAGGTATCCTTGTGACAAAATCCATCAATATTTCATCCGACATCCAATTGGGAACATTCAAGGGCTACAACAAACTACCTGGAACATGATTCTCATAAATCAGATAATGGAATAGAAACCATATTAACAAAAACTCCACCACTATCCAATTTATCTATGGATATAGAAACTGAAGCCTCAAGATATGTTAAATCATAGAATATCCAAGTTGTTCTAGAAAAGTTGATCTATGAAACTCATGAAGGACTCCATCATGCACTGTTACATGAAAAAAACATTCCCTGAAACAACATATGTTTCCGACCATCCATTGACCATCTTTTTAGAGAATCAATATGGTCAAAAAAACCATCCAACACCTTATCCAATGAGCCCCCCCATTTAGACACCTCCACCTTCTACTTCACAGATGACAAGACCATGATCTGAAACAAACATCCCCCTCCATCTTCCTTTCTTGAACCTATGTGCAAAGTTTCCAACTCCTCCATCACACTCTATGTGTTTGTAGACTCTTGAACAATCTAATTTTGTGAATTTCTTCTCAAAGTATCATCCATTACATTACCCATCCTTAATTCTTAATATATTTCAAAATCATTTCGTTAAAGAACCTCCATCCACCCCCACACTCACAATATCAGATCTCAAAAGGAAAATATATACCTAAAACTCTTACAATCCGTGAGGTCCAAAAAGAGAACCCTAATGAGGCAATGTCTCCTCGTCTTTAGAGTAAACATGAACTCTACTAGATTCAGATTATGGGTGGAATAGTTTCACTCTTGATGACATAACATCCGAGGCACATAAGAGAACATTTCCCATTGCTCCATCAACATGAATCCAAAATCTAGATGGGAATCATCAGAAATCATCATAAACATAACCCCTTTCTCTGGAAACTAGAGAAATAGAGAACTAGAAAACATCCCCTATATGTAACCTAATGCGGCATGAAATTAATCATTAGACACAAAATCATAGAATTTTCTAGTTTATCCTTTCTATGGGGATTTAACTTGAGATAAAATTGGTACAAGACTTTAATAATATTTGGAATGACCAAGGAATCTGTGAACCTCTCCAACATTCATAGGTTCTTCCCACAAGACAAAGTCTTCAACATTCACCAGTTCTACTATCACACCCTGCTGAGACTGTGCATTCCAAAGAAAATTCACATCTATTTTCTAGAAAATACACTTCAAAAACATTCCATAGAGCTGGTGGTGTAAATTAACCATAAAGATATCTCTAAGATAATCAGCATGATCCTCCTCTAACATTGGGTATATTATGATATCGTCAATTAATACATTGATGAACTACATAAGGAACTTATAGATCATGGAGTTCATGAGACACAGGAACATGGTTTGTGTGTTCGTATCATTAAATAGCCTAACTACAAACTGGATGTGCGAATAACTACACCTGAAGGCAGTCTTCAGGATTTTTATTTCCTTCACCCTCATCTATTGATATCCAAACCAAAAATAGATTATATAAAATTATCTCTCCCCTCTCAGTTGGTGGAAAATATCAAATAACCATGAAATAGGGTAACTATTCTTCACCATCACCTGATTCAACCTTTGGTAGTCTACGAAAAACCTCATACCACCATCTTTCTTCTTAAGGAACAACATCGGAGAACCATAATATGAGACACAATGATGGATAAATCCCATCTACAACAAATCTTTTATCTGAATCCTCCACTCCTGCAACACAGATTATTCTATCTAATAATATTCCTTTAAAATAAGAAAAGAATCGAGTTCACAGTCTATCATGAATCCCAAATCATATTGAGGGGGTATCATCACAACCTCCTCTATGAAAACATCTTGGAACACTATAATGACAAGGGGATCCTCTACCATTCTTTCACCTACTAATTACAATTAAATTCCATCCATCAAAGAGAGAAGGGCTCCACACAAAGAATATCCCCCTCCCAACCCCAATAATAAATGTAAACCACAGATTGACAATCCACATCTAAAAACATGACTCTCTTATTGAAGTAGAAGATAGTAGAATTTATGAATTAAAACTAGTCAATATTGAGGATGAAAATGTATGCATGAATATATAGTAGGAAGACGTATCCATGTGACTAATGGGGTCCCATCATCAGTTTACACCCTCAAAACAAATCAAACCAGCTACCCTGGCTTCTGAATAACTTACTCAATAACAGGGGAACAAGAAGCCACTATATGTCTAGTCCAATATCCTGGGTTAAAGTTGGTGCAAAATTGGATTATTATTCTCCTGAAATAATCAACGTAGAAAAAGGTTACTAAACTAAATAATCACATGTCTAACAATTTCTCACCCTATGGGAATTTTTTCCTCCACAGCACGAAACTGATCATTCCTTTATTCTCTTCCTCTCTAGTGATGTGTACCTCCAATGATACTCTTGGGTTGTTGTCCCATAGAATGAGGGACATCCTAAGGATGGACTCTACCTTCACCATCTCCCCTTTGTATAACATGAACCTGCTACCCATACTGCTAAAACGTCCTTAATGGAAACTACTATTGAGGCTTATGTTTAACCTATCCACCTCCCCCAAACTAAGCTCAAGAGGCCACAATGACAAGATTCTAATGATTTCTGTGAACTCCATAAAAGAAACACTTAGTTTCCATGTTGAGGGGAAATATATGTTGACTGGATTATTAAAATGGAAACTATTGAGGTTGAACCACTACGAATCAAGACCTTGATGGTCCTGATGCCTGTGACCTACCAATAGAAACTCTATATCTCGAAAAACTCTATTATCTCCCCTCTCACGGTAGACCACCTCATGAGCGCATCTTCAATATCACCTCTTCATTCTTCTTAACCTCTTTGTATGTTGGTAACATAAAATGAGTAAATGCATAATGTATAGAAGGATGAGGAGCCTCCTAAAGATGTTTAAAACATGAATCCTCATCTGTAAATGGATTTATGAATGAAAATGAGATCCTTGAACTAGATCCCCAGCTCTAACACTCGCATACACCCCAAATGAGAAGAGAGTAGCTCCTACCTTATCTCACCCGCTGAAAGAAAATCCAATCAGAACCTTATAGAGTCCCATACCTTTTACACATATCATTCCGTGATTTTAAGAATAATAAAACATCATATTAGAAGACATGAATCATAATGTGTTGTGTCTTGGAAGATTATGTACATAATTAAAAATCAGAAAAAATATTTTATCTCTATAATGAGATCATAACTTCCATTTTTATCATACATCTACATAGGATATCCTCTAGATAACATGAAAAAATGGATGATCTAAAAAAACTATTAAGGGGATAAACATTAGAATAAAGCTTACGCTGATGTGTTAGAAGGTATAACATAATGATATAAAAAGGCATTGAGCATATGGAATCCAAACATATAAAAATATGATCATATAAACATGGTGTCAAAGTAATGTGGAAGAAATATAAATGATGAATTTATTACGATTCAGTGCTCATTACACATAGGGGATCACAAGTCATATTTAACCACCAATATCGTTTCACATTTTAGCTTGAGTCAAGGATAACCGCCAAGACCCTTTCACAAAACATCTCATGAGACTCAACTTTACCCAATTAAATATAAATCATTCTAGGTTAAAAATTTATAACATATTCATTAATATTCATTACACATGTTGAATCATACACAATAAATGATTCATAAACATAAGGGTTAGCGATATTAAGAATTGGGTATCATAATTATTCCATAATGAATAACAAATGGGAGTATTATATAAATGTCCATGATAGAAATGGTTTAGATCATGCATGGAAAATCATAGGGTAGTATAGCCATATATCATGAAGATTGATGTCAACTTGATGTATTGACATGAAAAAATAGTACTTAAGAAACATTAGAATTAAAACATTTTAGTGCAGTTAGTGGAAAATATCAACGATCACTTAAAACAAAAAGGGAATATTATTTTATATAAAACTATAAGTGACCCAAGAAGGATTTCATAATAAAAAGAGAGGTTTTATAAAAATAATGGGGGAATAAAATATATATCATAGAGTTTACATGAAATTGGGTTTGGATTCAGGATATTCCATTAAATGGGTTACCTTGTTGAGAAGTATTGAGGAGGGGTCCAACTAAGAACACATATATCCATGAAAGAGAATGATGATTGGACCTCGATAAATGTGTCTGGATAATTTACACCGAATTTTAAATACATACAAAAAAATTAAAGATAAATTCATATGACATAAAAAAATCATAGAGAAACCTGAATGAATAACGGAGGTTTGGGTAGAATCCCTTACATTATGTCTGGTGGACTCATTCACTTAATCAAAATGTCCTCTTGAATTTATACTTCTTGGGATCCTTTTTACGGATGAGGACATGGTATTTTAATATGACTATGGGCTGATTGACATGTGGTTGATCTTGGGAAGATATTTTTTGAAAAAGTTAGATGAGGAAAGAGGTTTAAGAGGAGTCAATATTAGAGGGGGGTGAGAGAAGTTTTTATAGTGGAGGAGAGGGGTATTTTTTCAATATTTAATTCTTTAGTATTTTATTTTTCTCAAGATAAGAAGTAATTATAATTATTTAGAATAATAATATTAAATATATTATGTTAATTTAATCCATGGGTGCTTATATCCGCCATAATAATAAGAATAGTGTATTTAAATCATAATGTATATATACGGTAAATTACTATATTTCACTATTCATAAAAAATTCAAGTATTTCTAAAAAATCCAAAAACATCACCATATGAAATTTTAAACATTAAAAATTCTAAAATGAACTATATTTTTTAAAAATAATATTCTAAAAATGAAATTTTTAATTTTTAATTAAAAACTTAATATACTTGAAAACTAAAAATTTTAAAATTATAATTTCTTTTCTAACACTTTAAAAAATTTATTAAGGTCTCCTAAAATTAAAAAATAATTATAAGTCAGAAAAATAATAATCCTAGAAATTTTTTTATGAAAATAATATTTCATTTATATTATTATATTAGTCATAAAATTATAATTAAATATTTACGACTTAGAAAAAATTGAACACTTAATTAACAAATTTTTAAAATTTTTATTTACATATATTATGATATAATTAGTTCATATTGGATCTTATGAGATGGATAAATATTACTTATACTTTCATTGGTTATTTTACTATTACACTGGTTGGTTTACTATTCATATGGGTTACATTACTACACTAAAATACATGACACTATTTCATCACTATATGTTCCATAACATTATGAGATACATTTTATTCCACTCATTCATCATTTAATAGGATTTTATTTCTTTCTATATGTAATATAATGATATTATACTATAAGAAACAATTATAATAAGGTAATTACAAGGGAAAAACATTAGGTCATATATTCTTCCCCCTTGAGAAATTTCTCCCTTGAATTTTTTTTACATTATTAGTCTAAGAAAGTTTAGGTAATTTTCCTTCATTTCATCCTCCAGTTCCAATGTTTCCTCATCGTACATATGGTTCCACCATAGAACATTGACCAGGTGAGTAATATTGTTACTTATTACTCTGCCTCTATGATCCAAGATCTTCACTGGCTACTCCTAGTAATAATGATCATTATCCAACTGTACCACCACTAAAGACAGTACATGTGAAGGATCTGGCATGTACCTACATAATTTAGATACATGGAATACATCATGTACATGAGACATGTTAGGTGGAAGTGCTATTCAATATTACATACCTCCAACATGATCAAGATTCTTGAAGGGGACGTTGTACACATGACGTAGCTTTTCGTTCTTCTCAATCCCCCTGAACATCATCCATGTAGATATGTAGAGGAATTACATGTCTCCATCATTGAATTAAAGGTATCATTAATGATTTTCAACCTAACTCTTTGTCTACTCTATACTTGCATCATGTGATGTTGAATAGTTTTCAACTACTCCATCGTTTCTTCGATCAGTTCATGTCATATAAACATATGCTCACCAAATTCATCCCAACACACCAGCATTCTGATTCATTTCCCATAATGGGATTCATGTGGTTCTGTTTGGATGCAAGAGTCGAAACTGTTATTATAAGAGAATTAAACTGGTTGAAGATGTTGGTCCCTCCCTCCTTTTAAGTCCATAGAACATTCTCTCAACATATCTTATAATTTATGAATAGTTCCATCATATTGGAATCGGTTTGAGGAAGATAGGTAAGATTGATGTACACCATAGTTCTTAGGCCATGTCGGTTTATTTCCAGAACATTGAGGTGAGTATTGGATATCGATTAGATACAATAGAAAGTTCTACTCCATGTATCCATAACACCTTCTTCATATATATCATTGAATGTATATCCAATAAGAAGTCCTCTTGAATTGTGATAAAGTGATATGTCTTTGTAAGAGGATCTACAAGGAACAATATTTCATTATATCTTATGGAGGTCATTGGATGTTTATTGAAAAATCCTTTGGTAATTTTCTCCCACTACCATGTTATTATTGGTAGTGGATTCATCATCCCCTAAGTCTTTTGTTGTTAATCCTTCACTTTTTGACATAGTAGGATCATTTATGTATATCTAATAGTCTCCTTCTTCATATTTTCCAACCAAAAGTTCTCTCGGGTGTCTTTATACATCTCTATTCTCCCTAGGTAAATATAGACGGTTGAGCTTTGTGATTCATTAAAACGATCATTATTAATCTATGGATCCAATGGTATTCATAATCATGAACAAATTCACACAACTCATTCCTCATAAATCGTAATCTGGAAAAATTTCCCTTTTATAACCGCTTTCATAATTTTCATAATTTACACATCTCTTATTTTAGAATCCTTTATTTTCTTCAAGTAGGATGTTTGAGAAAAAGTATGATAAGGGATTGATTATATTCCTTGCTTAATTATTCCCATCTTCATCCTTGACAAATCTAAGAATATTGGATCCTTCTCAACTCCCATCATTGTTAATGATACAAGATTTTTTCTATATAGAGATTCTACCTCCTTATTTGACTTACTAGGATGATAGTGGCTTTAGAATTAAAAATCCTTGATGAGATATAACCATATTTTCTGGTGCATATTAAACCCCTTCTATGCGAATATATATTTGAGACACTTGTGATCAGTATATATCTCACACTTCTCCCCATTGAGATAACAAATCTATATTTTAAAAGAAAATATCATAGATTCCAACTAGAGATCTTGTGTGGGATAGTATTTCTCATTGACCATCGAGTGCATTAAGGAGTTTAATTTCACTTTATCATTTTTCATTAGTACTCTATATAAACCACTATATGAATCATCATTTAGATCCGTAAAATATTCTCCAATTGATGGGAGTGTCAGTACTTGTGCAATGATGTGATTATTTTTATGTTCTTAACTCTTTCGTGAAATTCATTGATCAAGACAATCTTCACTACTTTTGTATCATTTTGGTCATTAGGTTTGACAATAGGGGAATTTTCTTCACAAAACGTTTGTAAAACCCTGCTAGACCAAGAATGATAAGGATCACCTTTACAAATGTTATCATGGTCCACTATTCAATTTACTTTGTCATATATGGTTGTATAGATATCCATTTACTGATCCTAACATGACCCAATAATGATACATCCTCCATCCATAAATCACACTTATTGTACATTGCATACATTTTATCCCTTCACAATTTCATTATCACAATATTTAAATTATCATGCTATTCTCCCTTGCTTAGGGAGTACTTTAGAATATCATTGATAAAGACTACCAGAAATGTGTCAAGATAATATCTAAAGACTCTATTCATTAAATCCATGAATATTGTTGTATAATTAGTGATTCCAAAGGGAAAAACTATGAAATAAAAGAGTCCATACATCATTTGAAAGGATGTTTTGGGAATATCTTCCTTCCTCATCATTAATTGATAAAATCCCAACTAAAGGTTCGCCATTGAAAAATAACTATTTATATAAATCTGATTTAACATGTCATCTATTCAAGGAAGGGGATTATAGTACTTTATCGTGAATTTATTTATCTCACAATTATCAAGAAAGAGGTGGATTGAACCATCCATCTTAATGACATAGTAGATTGGTGCTCCACAATGAGAATCACTTAGGAATGTATAATCCTTTTTGAGATTATCCTCTAACTACTTATCAAGTTCTTCCATCTCTATAGTGGCCATTCTATACGGTTTCAATGATAGGGGTAGAGTTCCAGGAATAAGTTCAATAAGGAACTCTTGTAACTACCCGAAATTTTGAATAATATTGGTTTCCTAAATTTTTTTTCTATTTTATACAAAACAAAACTATATCCATTAATTAATGTAGTGAGTATAATTTAATGAGACTTCTGGGTTTCGATTGATATATGACTATTGGTTAATATGAACATTAGTCAATATGACCATTGGTCAATATGAATGTTGGAAGATAATGTGTTAAAGTTACAATTATTGTTTATAAATACAAGTGATCGTGGTTAATTAATACATAAAGAAGAGTTGATGGCGTCATCCACCAGACTCGGGTCTTACAAAGCCCATCTGTTAGAGCTTGGGAAGGAGGCAACATCTGTGGGATCTGATATGGACCAAGCCCAAGATGAGCTTTAACATGTGAAGCTTTAATAAAATCACATAATGGACAAGTTCAAGATGTTTTTAATCACCTCTTGGGCAATTTCATGTGAGGCTCCCCAAAATTTTATCACCATAACACACCTTACACTTAAGTCCTAGTTAGGTGTTATAAGGTGCTATGTAACTCTACCTTATTTACTTGTGTTAACCTTTTGTATAAGTAAAATTATTATATCTTATTATGGAATTGTTTGGGAATTTCAAAAATCTAGATAAATGTATGATAAATTTATTGTTCCATATTACTAATGAATTTTGGAAAAAATGGTAATATAAAATATTGAGGTAAACTTTAAATAATTAATAATGTGAAGTTATTTTCAAAAAATGGTATTATATAGTTGTGATCAGTACGAAAATTGGAAACTAATAAGATCAACTTGATTCTTAGTGAATTGTAATTTATAAATAGTAACATACCCTTATGAATAGTAATGAATATAAAATCGATCAAAAAAAGAGAAACATCACCCAGGAATGTATAAATACAATTTAGACATCTTAAAAGAGAGAAAAAAATCATAGTAGAAGTTGTGTAATTTTTTTCGGTCATAAGTATTTTATTTTAAATTTTAAAATTAATTTAAAATTTAAAAAAGGAAATTTATTTTCATAAAATGTAATCATAAATTGTTACTTTATTGTCTTATAGTTAAATACCAATTTTATGGGACCTTGATTAATTTTTCAAGGAGTTAAAAAACATTTTATAGTTTTAGACTTGTTTTTTTAAATGAATAATGATTTTATTAAAAAATTAAAATAAAAGTATGTAGAAAATTATTTTCATAAAATTTATATCATTTTTTATTTTATATCATCGATATTAGGATAGGGTGAATTTATGAGATTTTTATAAAATGTTTTGTTTTTCAATGAATAAGGAAAATACAGTTTTCAGTTTCAGGTGTTTAATGACATCATTAATGATGTAATAATGATGTAATAATTCTGGTAGAATTTTGAATAGTAAAATATTCTATATGGTTTCCCATGTGGATAATACCATGGGAATATACAATGGGTAATCCCATGGTTTTTCAACTACCATAGATGATGTGTCCCTTGGAAATTAATTAAATATTCCCTCAGTTTTCCTATAAATACCAAGCCATTCACTCATTCATTTCATTATAAAATCATCCTCAACGAATATCTGGTATTTTATCCTTCCAAGGAGTCCTCACTAAGTTCCATCATTCCCCCAAGGTCCTAACCTTCGAGCTTTGGAAGTCACTCTTCAAGGTAAGGGAACCATTCACCCTCCTCTTTTAAGTCATGACATCCTTTACTCTATGTATTCTATTTTCCAACTAATTATGTTGGGTTATGTTATTATATATGCCTATTAATTTCCATTTCATTTAAAAATTATGTAATACCCTCTCCACTCTCATCAATTGATTTTTTGAATTATTAAGTGACGTTGTTAGGTTGCCAAATTTTCGTAAATGAAAATGCAACTTCTATTTTCTTTCTTGTTTCCTTTCCATTTGGTATGTCAATCTAATATTCATACCTTGTTCATATTTATATTTTATTATGTACCTATAATTTATAATATGTTATTTATGATTGTTTTATCCTCGTCCCCTCTCTTTTTATTATCTTCTAAAACCATGTTATATAGTTGTTATGCTGCAGAAAGTTCACCTCAAAATTTCTCTCTCTCTCAATAACTTCTCTTATATTATTTAGGTGAATAAAACGACCTATTTCTTTTTATGGATGGTCATAAAGTCATAACAATTATATTCTTTATTCTTTAATTTTCATACATATAACCCTCACTCGATTTCCATGGGTTATAAATGACATAATGGTCTTATTTTTAATCACTTTTTAAATGTAACGATTTTGAAGTGAAACCCATTTTTTAATCTCTCTAGTTTAATAATGAAATGTATGATCATTATATATGTGGCTCACAAGAATGTAAAGGCTTATTATGGGTGAAACCTAAAAGTGTTCCAATGCATTTGTTAAATAATTTAATCTCTAGAGATGACAAGTTTCACAATACATTGGTGAATAACCTTGGTAATTTTTATAACACCTTCAGGAAGAACCATAATAGTATCTTCATGAATGTCTAAATTAAATGTTATAGCCAAATATTCAAGTTTTGATTAGCATTATTTATATTATTATTCCACTTTTCCCATTAACCATGTCTTTATTTTATTTATCAAGTTCTTATTTATATCACAAGTAAACAGATTCCCTTTTTTACCCTTACTAGGCCTTCAGCTCACCCTTTCCATTGATATATGTCTCCATGTTAAAAGATTCTATAATTGTACATAGGTTTAACTTTTCAAGAAGCTTTTAAAGGTGATTTAAAATAGTTTTTTTATGTTTTTATGTTTTGTTGTTCATGTTTTCCATGAAACTAGACTTTAATGATTCTCTGTTTGTAAAATGTAATGAAAAGTTATTTAATAAAAAAGAAGGATACTATAATTGGTATAAAATGGAGGTTTACTTATTTTTGGAAATTAGTATTTTAATACTTTTGGAGAACTATATAGAAAATTTTAAAAATAGAAAAATCTCCTGGTATTTTGGTGAGTATTTAGTATGTTGTTTATCAAGAAAATACATCCCTGTCTCGATACGAGCTGGTAGAGGCAGCTCTAGAACAAATGTACATAGGACTGTAAACATTGACAAAGAGATTAGGGCTTGACCCAAGGTATCCTAGTACATGACATTGGGCCTTGTTGCACTCTTGTTTACGACACTCCTTGGGGATATGTTTGGTTAATCATAATCTTTTTAAGAACCATTATAAAAGATATATAGAGAAATTTAATTTTTTAATCATGGAGTTTAACGACATAAAATCTTATATAGTATAAATATTCATAGATGAAATAATATTCTCAATAAGGTTTTATTCTTTTAGAAAATTTCATTAAATATGTGGAACTTTGCAAATGGTGACTACAATGGACCATGCACTAATGACCCTTTGATAGATGTCGAAATGGAAACATTCATGAGAATGATGAACCAAATAGCTCAAATTATTGGAAATAAAATGAATCAAGATGAGAGAATGATCTCACCATGATGAGAACCACATTCTCTTTAATCATTTATGCATCAATGAATACCGACATTTAGGGGATCTATAGACCCATTGATTCCTGAACAGTGGATCGGCTCGATCGAGATGTTATTTTTTGTGCTCTACTATTCTGAACAAGAGAAGGTGACCCTGGCAATTTGTCTCTTAGAGGGAGATTATGATAAATGGTGGGAACTGAATAAAAACACAAGGCCAAGAGGTGAAGTTGAATATATGTAGTGGGAAGAGTTCATAGGGATATTCTTCAAAAAGTATTTCCACCGATCGATGAGAACAAGAAGGGAGAAAAATTTTCTCAAGATGGAGCAGAAGGAGAATGAATCTATTGGAAGTTATGAGATGAAATTCACAAGGATTTCATGTTACACCTATAGCTTTTTTGTCGATCCAAATGGTATGTCTGATATATTCTTTAGTGGACTAAGACCTCATATACGGAAGAATCTAGCCAACCGAGATTATGATAGCTATGAAAAGATCATGTGAAGTGAGATGAAATTTGAACTAGAGTTTGGTGAGAAACAATGGTCTAATAAATATAATAATCAGAAAATATCTCTCCAGCAATTCTTAGGTAGGATATTTTATTAGGAAAGAAGATTCAATAAATTAAAATGACCCATTTTTAATAAATGTGGGAAGAAGAATTCAGGGAAGTGCCTGCTCGGGAGCATGAAGTGCTATAAGTGTGGTAGAGATGGCCACATTGAGCATATTTTTTGTAGTAAAGTAAAGCCCCACCTTCCCATCACTAACTACAGGTGGAAGATGGTGATGTCCATACCTGATGTACAATGTTGTATATGTAGACTACATGGTCACTTTTCCAATCACTATCCGAATCCGAGGGCAATGAAGGGGAATCACTATCAGGCTCAGAAATGGCAAAGAGAATAATGTTGTACATTTTCAATCACTACAGCTGAAGTTGAAGTGCCAAATGATGTGGTGGAAGGTACTCTTATTTTTCTCCAAAACCTATCATGTACATTGTTTCATTCTAGTTCTACTCATTCATTTATTTCCACAATGTTTGCAATTAATTTGGAATCAACCCTTGATTTTCTAAATGTAAAGTTATTAGTCTAGACTTCTGGTGGGATTATCCAAGAATCATCTGTGTTTAGAAACTCTAGAATTCACTTTATTCAGAATAATAGTATCCCAAATCTAGTAGTCACTTCCCTGATGGAATAGGACATTATACTAGGGATGGATAGAATCACAATTGATAATTCTAGGATCAAATGTAGAAGAAAGGAAATCTTAGTAGTCTATAATGGAAACCCTATAGTTATCTTCAACTGATAGATATCTCAACATGATCTAGGTCTAGAATATCCTCCTATATCCCCCATTATAGAGGTTATCAGTGTAGAATAAGAAGGAAATTAGAGTTTGAGGATAGAAAATGTACCCATCATCCAGGAATACATTGAATTATTTCATGAGAAGTTGCCCGGAACTCCACAAGAAAGAGTGGTATAGTTCTCCATTGAACTCATACCTGGATCCCATCTGATATCAAAGACCTTGTATAAGATGGAAAATTTCATGATGAAGGAGTTAAAGAATCAACTCCATGTTTTCTTGGAGAAGGGTTTTATCTGACTGATTGTGTCTCATTGGGGAGCACCTATTCTCTTTCCAAAGAAGAAGGATAGATCATTGCGGCTATGCATCGATTATACAGAACTGAATGAGATCATAGTGAAGAAAAAGTACCCTTCTCCTATAATTGATTACTTATTTGACCAACTTCCTGATGCTCAATTCTTCTCTAAGATTGACCTTCGATCTGTTTTTCATCAAATGAGGGTGACGAAAGAAGAGATTCCAAGAACTACCTTTCGATCCAAATATGGGCATTATGAGTTTGTTCTCACACCCTTTGGACTGACTAATGCACCTGATATTTTTATGGATTTGATGAATATAGTCATTAAGTAGTACCTTGATAACTTTGTGGTTCTTTTTATTGATGATATTATGATATATTTGAAAAGTTGTGAGGAGCATGAAGATCATATAAGGGTTATTTTGCAATCTCGATGGAAGGAGAGGATTTTGGGAAAGTTCAGCAAATGTAAATTATTGTAACAACAAGTATCATTCATGGGGAATATTGTAACCAATGGAGGAATCCTAGTTGACCATGAAAAGAAAAAAGTTGTATAGGTTTGGGCTCAGCTGACAACAATAACTTTGATTCGTAGTTTCCTTGGATTAATAGTATATTATAGTATGTTTGTGAAAATCTTTTTAAGACTTTATAATCCTTTAATGAAGATTACTTTAAAATGGGTCATGTTCCTCTGGACAATGGAGTTTGAGAAAAGTTTATAAGAGCTGAAGAAGAGACTGGTTACTAAAACCATGTTATCATTGCCCTCAAGTGGAGAAGGATTCATTATTTTTAGCTATGCATCTCTGAAATGGCATGAGTGTGTCCTTATGTAAAATCACAAGGTTATTTGTTATGCGTCACTATTGTTGAAGACACATTAGAAGAACTATCATACACATGATATGGAGAAGGATGTGGCCTTTTTGGTCTAATGATATGGAGGCACAATCTTTTGTGGAGAGTAATTTGATATATAAACATACCATAAAAGTTTGATGTATATTTACACACAAAAGGAATTGTACATGATACAAATGAGATGGTTGGATCTTCATAAAGACTATGACCATTCAATTCATTATCATCCTAGAAGAGAAAACAAAGTCATTGATGCATTATGATGGAAGGACCCAATTTTTCTTTCCATGATGAGGATTCAAAGAGATCCTTTGATCAGTGTCCTAGTAATTTTGTACTTTGGAATTATATGTGAGGAGACATCATCAACCCTAAAATTTTTTTTTTCTCATCCATATTTACTAGAGAAGATCAAGAAATATATGAAAGATGATCCTTTGTTACAGAAAAAGTTTGAGGCTATGAATGATGGGATGTTTCATGAGTTCTATATTGATCAAGAAGGTGTACTGAAATTTAATACAAGACTATGAGTTCCATATATTCCGAAAATAAAGAAGGATTAGATGGATGAATCTCATAGCTCTACTTTATCTATGCATCTTGGAAGCACAAAAATGTATATGGACCTTCATGATCATTATTGGTGGGATAATATGAAAAGGAAGATTGATGACTACACATTAATGTACGTAGTATGTCAGCATGTGAAGGAAGAGTGACAACATCCTAATGGGGTATTTCCAACACAACCCATACCATCATTGAAGTGTCATTGTATAACTATGGAATTCATCACTGGTCTCTCAAGAACTTCCAAAGGAATCAATGCGATATGGGTTATTGTGGACTGTCTCGCCAAGACGGCCCATTTTTTCTCTATTTTGGAAGATTTTTCTCTTGATCAACTTCCTAGGATTTATGTGAAGGAAGTGGTAAGGATGCATAGAGTTACAATGTCTATTGTATCTGATCACGATCCATAGTTCACATCAAAATTCATGAGGAGTCTTCCACAATCTCTGAGTACCGAATTGAATTTCAGTATGGCCTATCACCCCCATACTGATTTCCAATATGAAAGGACTATTAGAACTCTAAAGGGAATGTTGATAACATGCTCAATGTAATTTAATGGTGGAAGATATAAACATCTCCCATTAGTTGAGTTCTCTTACAATAATAACATCCACTCGAGCATTCAAATGGAACCATATGAAGCTCTATATGGTAAGATGTCATGATCCTTCCCCCGGGGCATGTATGGTGACTACCCCATGCCTTCCTTCTGTAGGCTAGGGGCTGGAGACTAGCACCAAAGGTGTAATTCCATAAAACATGGAAGGAATTTCCATTATAACCTGTAAAAACACAACCAAGAACACAACAAGATACAATATCAAGTAAACAAAACTGTAAATAGAGTGAGTGTAGTAAGTAAAAGGGGACAGAATACAAGTATAACTGGAATTTACAAGTACATCTGTGATACAATAAAACTGAAGAAAAGGAAATGTTAGATATCGGGTCATCCTCCGAGGTTCTTACCTGAATTGTAGGTACAATTTTCCTCCATAGCACTCCACCTCCACCCGTCTCATCTGTGCACTAACACGAAGTATGGTCCGCCGCCATGTACCGTTCAGTCCTGATTCTGCCAGCCTCAGTCATTATTATCTGTTGTCTGCATCCAACAAAACAAGGTGTGGGCATAACCGGTGTAGGGGTCAGTATAACGATACTTAGTAGGGACCCTGTGATCCTCTAAGTCTTACAAAATCCAAAAAGGATAAAACCCAAAGTATTAAATCAATAGATAACCTTACTTAGGTATATTCCCATACATATACCTAATTTATCTTGTAATTCATATCAATCATGTGTAAAACACAGAGGTTCTGACTCATCTCACACCAGGATTTATTCTAGGGGTAGTGTTAAGTAACACTCTCAGTCACAATGTCGCACACCTCGGATGCTAGATAACTCCTCCTATATCATTTATAGTGGGCCTGTCGCATCACAAAGAGGTTTTTCCCACTATCCTTGGACTGCAAAGGAACTCCTCTTGTCACGTACAGTGGATTTGGTGCGTCACCACGGAACTCCCCACCATGGGTATTCTGCGTGAGACAGAGGCGCTCCCCCTCGTGGCCTGTTATGGTACTCCTCCTATCGAGTATGGTGGGTTTGTCGGGTCACCAAGGATCTACCCACTGTGGGTCTTCTGCATCATGAAGGTGCTATCTACTAGGCTCATCGAGTCACTTCAAGTTGAAATGCTCAGCAGTCGTGAAGTCTCAGCTAGCCACTATGTTCCCGCACTACGCTTGCTCATCTCTAGGAGGATCTTCTCCACAAGCTACTGGACGATACTCCAACTTCCATGATGTCCAATGAAAAAGTGTCTCAGAGGTCCACCACATCATAAGGGTCTCAACGTAATAGACGACGCGTCAATCGGGCGCACGGTCTGTGAGTTATTAGCCTTTTAGTCTTGGGGGCCCGGTTGGATTTGTGCTTGATCCAACCTGACAGTTCCCGAAAACAATCCAAAACATAGTGGGTATCACTTAAAGGTATTGACTCAATCCAAGTTTTCCAATTCCACTAAGGGTTTGTCCAACAAAAATCTGGTGCCAATGTTATGTCCAGAGAAACTAAAAGGGCTCGTAGTTGGCCCGGGTCCGCTCCGACCCTGTCGGACTGACCCGGTTCAGGTCGAATCGGCCCACGAGGGCCACGAGGGAGGCTCGGCCGAGGGGTACTATGAGGGTGTGGACCGACCGCGGGTACCTCAAGGGAGTGGACCGGCCGCGGGGGAGCGGACCGGTCATGGGGGCGCCGACCGACCGTGGGGGTGCCGAACGGACGCATGGGCGACGATCGGCTGCGTGGGCACGTACCGGATGTGAGGGCGCCGACCGGACACATCGGCATGGACTGGCCATAGGGGCGCAGTCCAGCCGCGGGGGCGCTGACCAGCAATGGGGGCACGGTCCGGCCGTGGAGGCACGGACATGCCACTGGGGCGCGGACTGGCCGTGGGGGCGCAGACCGGACACGGGGGCGCGGAACTGCAGTGGTGCGGCAGACCGGCCACTTGGGGGCGGACCGGCCGTGGGGCGGCGGACCGTCCGTGGGTCAGCGGACTTGAAGTAGGGCAGCATACATGCTGCGGGTCGGCGAACCGGCCGAAGGGAGGCGGTCCGGCCGCAGAAAGTCCGTCTGGCAGCGGCGACTTGGCGAACGGCTGCGGGGGCCCTGACGGACACCGGCGGTGGCTCGGTGGACAGAAGAGCCACGAGTGGAGGTGTGACGGGATGGTTTCATTTCATTGTTTCCTTCATCACGTTCAACACCACAAATCATCCCAAGACTTGTGGAGGGGTTTGTCCAAGTTTTTTTGGCATGTACCCTCCGCATTAGGGTGGTAGAAAACGAATCAAATTAAACAAGAATGATGAATGTCAAAACCTCTTGCAATGATTATTTCTCTAAACCTGCAAAAGAAAATATATGCAGATTAGCTATTTAGAAAGTTGATCCGTGTTTCTTCTTTTAGAAGGGATGAACATGGGTAAAAAAATATATAATCATTCACAATAAACCCCTACCTTGGGTTGTTCATTGAAGTTGGCACGAGAATGAAGTACAGACATTGATTTGCTGTAGATGAAGACGTCCCACCTCCAAAGAAGTCCCAAGGAAGAAGGTCGAAGTCGAGGTCAGTGTTCTTTGATGGCGGAGCGCTCTTCATTGGGAGGAGACGTTCATCGTTGGAGAACATTATTTCTCAAAAGTATCTCTCCTCTCCCAATTCCAACTAATAAAAGTAAATAGGTGCCTATATAATTTACATAAGAGGAAATTATGTTGGAACACCCAAGTTAGCATAATTAATGTACCACATTGTCACAATTAAGTAGCTCAATTAATTGGCCCAATTTAATGGCTCAATTTAATGGAAGGGGAGGAATATTGGGGAGTTGGAGGGGGTTTCTCCCCATTTAATAAGGGAGTTGAGAGGTTTATCCCTTAGGTGATCCGAACCACCATAACCTCTCATGGGAGGTTAGGATCGGGTGGTCCCCAAGGCCATAACCTCTCATGGGAGGCTACAGTCTTGTGGTCCCCACTTCTCAACTTCCACCTGGAGGTTTCAAAAAATAATTGTTACACAATTTTATTTTATTTTCTTATTTCATGTAAAACCCAAAAATAAACCTTCACTCGACCAACTGTCATTGAGGTGAAAGTCTCTTTAAGCAAATAATGGTGTAGCGATTTCAATGGTGCCTTCAAATTTCAATTCTGAGAACCGGTTTAAAAGTTAGAAAAAAACCCTTTGGCATGTTTACTGAACGTACTCGATAAAATGGTCAGAGTTTTATTCCGGGCACACTGATCCTTGGAATGACACACTGTAAATTTTTGCGGAATAGTAATATTCAAATATATTAAAAAATTACATGGAAATTTTGGGTCTTTCCATTCTCCCCACATCGGGGATTTACATCCCCGTAAGCCAAAACTCATACCTAGGTAAACATGTGGGGGTACTAAGAACAAATCTGAGCCTCCCACACCCATGTGATATCCTAGAGGTTATCTTGCTTCCATCGAACATGCACAAGATGAATCAATTGTCCATGAAGGATCTGCTCCTTTAGATCCTCAATATCTACTGGAACCTCTGTCAAAGTCACCCCAACATCAATATCCAGCTCTCCAAGGTCGATGATGTGGGAAGTGTCATGCAAAGATCTCCTCAGCTGGGAAATATGGAAGATTTCATGCACCTGGTGCAATTGAGGTGGAAGAGATAAGCAGTATGCCACCTCTCCAACCATGATGAGGACCTGAAATGGTCCAATTAATCTTTGAGATAACTTTATGCCTTAGCCAATTCTCTGAAAACCTCGTTGAGGTGAGACCCATAGAAAGACGTGGTCCCCATCCTTGAACTCCAGAGGTATCTGTCTCTTCTCGGCATACGACTTCTGCCTACTCTATGCATTCTTCATCTGATCCTGGAAGATCTTCACCTTCTCTGTTGTAGCCCGTACCATCTCTGGTCCCACGAGTGCTGACTCCCCTGGGTTAGTCACGCCCAAAGGTGACCATCAAGGTCACTCGTACAACACCTCAAAAGGAGCCATCCCTATGGTGGAGTGATAGATATTGTTGAATCAAAACTCATCCAAAGGTATGTGATACTCTGAGATGCGACTGGAGTCAAGGACACATGCACATACCATGTCCTCGAGGGTCTGAATGCTCTGCTCAGTCTGTCCATCCGTCTGAGGATGGAAGGCGGTGCTCAAATGAAGCTCGGTCCCAAAATCCTCCTTCAACCCCTCCAAAATCCGGGAAGTAAAACATGAATCATGATCGTAGATAATCATCTAGGTTAGTCAATGTATCTGTAAAATATCATGCATGTAGAGGCATCCCGAGATCTCTATTGAACCCTGCTACCTAATCAATAGAAGATGGTCCGACTTGGTGAGCCGATCGATGATCACCCTAATCGAGTCATAACCCCTGGATGTATGTGGAAGTCTTACCATGAAGCCCATTGATATCTCATCCCATTTCCACTCTTGGAACTCTAAATGATGAACCATGTCTGATGGTACCTGATAATCCACCTTAAATTTCTGACAAGTGAGGCACTGAGAGACAAAATCGGCTACTGCATTCTTCATTCTCAGCCACCAGTGATGTCTTCAGAGATCCTTGTACTTATTCACCACTCCTGGATGTACTGCTATAGAGTAAGTGTGGAACTCGCTCAACACTTCCTCCTGAAGTGTCACTGGAACCATGGTACGCCCTATGAAGAGGATGACGTGCTCCCAAACTTCAGAAAATCCTTCAGGTGCCTGCCCTATGGATATCTGGGCATGTCGAGCCTCATAGTCAGAGTCCCGATGATGTGCCTCCATAAATTATTAAAGAATTGGGGGAGTTATTGTAAGAGACTAAAGGATAGATTCTCCTTCATGTTTCACTAAGGATATCTGAAAAGTGGCCAGATTCTCCATTTCCCCGCCTAACAGGTGTATACCAGATCTCTTGTTGAGTTCATCTACTACAATGTTCACCTTCCCAGGATTATAGACTATCTCGAAGTCATAGTCCTGGAACAACTCAAGGCAACGTCGCTATCTCAGTTTTAGTTCCTTCTAAGAGAAAATATACTTGAGACTCTTGTGATCAGAGTACACTGTAAAATGCTCGCCCATCAGATAGTGTCACCACATCTTCAAGGCAAAGACAACTGCTACTAACTCCAAGTCATGGCCTGCATAGTTCTTCTCGTGATGTCACAACTTTCATGAACTATAAGTGATCACTGCTCACCATTGCATTAGAACACATCTGAGTCCATTACCTAATGCTGCGTAGTAGACTATGTACCGAACGCCCTCCTCCGGTAGCCCCATGATGGGTGCACTAGTCAGCCCCTGCCTCAGCTCCTCAAAACCTCATTGGAATTTCATCGTCCAAACAATTTTTTCCTCTTCTTCGTCAAGGCTGATAGTGGTGCTGCAACTCTGTAGAAGCCTAGGACAATCCTCCGGTAATATCCATCCAAACCCAGGAAACTTCGTACTTTCATCAGACTCCCGGGAGGCTCCCAAGCATGTAATGCCTCAATCTTCGCTGTCTCCACTGCAACTCCAGCCTCTGATATGAAATTTCCTAGAAACTGAACCTCTCAGATTCATAACTGGAACTTTGATGCTTACCATAAAGATGGTTCTCTCAGATTGTGTCCATTACTACCTGCAAATGATAGGCATGCTCCTCATCAGTAGCCGAGTAGATCAGAATGTCATCAATTAAGACCACTACAAAGAGATCAAGGTATGGCTAAAAGATCCTATTCATGAGTATCATGAACACTTAAAGAGTATTGGTCACACTGAATGGCATAACCAAGAACCCGTAATTGGCGTATCGACACCCGAATTCCGTTTTCTGCACATCCTCATATCGAACTCTGAGATGGTGCTAGCCTAATTTGATGGATATGTTCGAGAACCACCCGTCTCCCTTCATCTAATCAAAGAGGTTTTCAATCCTCAAGAGTGGGTAATTGTTCTTCATGATCTCCTGGTTTAGGAATTGATAGTCAATACAAAGCCTCAAGCTCCTATCCACCTTCTTGGAGAATAGAATCAGGGCTGCCCAAGGAGAAACATTGTGTCAAATGAATCCCTTCCCCAGCAAGTCCTATAGCTATACCCACAGCTCACGAAGCTTATGGGAGGAATCTGATACGATGGTGTAGATATCTGTGTCATCCCAGGGTACAAGTCAATTTTAAAGTCCCCCTCTTTGTGAGGAGGTATACCTGGTACATCATCACAGAAAACATCCACGTACTAGTCCAACACTATAGGATAGATCAGACTCTCCACATCAACAGCTCTGAAGGTATGGCTAGCCAACTGATGTGTAACCAGCTACACCCTCCTCTCAGTAAGACCATCATGTGCTGCAAAGGCTATATTCTCGCCTGTGAAGGTAAACATGGTCCCATACATGCATACACACTTCACTTTGTTCCTAATACAGTCTATCTAAGCATGGACTATAGATAACTATTCCATACCCAAGATGACATCGTAAGGCCTCGACACCGCAACTATGAGATCCCAACATATGATCTCTCCTCTTATTGTAGGCTCACACTGCCGGCACCAGTGGATAATCATTGAATCCGATCCCATAGGAGTCTCTAGCCATAAGGATTGAGCCAAATACTCTGTCGGAATCTCCGAGTTTCGAATGAGGGTAGTTGAAATAAAATAATGACTGGAATATTTGTCTATATGTACTGCAACTAAGGTGGAATAGACATAGATCGTACCTCATATCATCTCTGTAGTGTTGCGATCATAGGCCTCAGCTGCTTGGAGATGAGATCTCTGCTGTCTACCTACTCCCTACAGTCGGGGTGGACATCCTAATGGTGGTGGTGGTAACATCACGAATCATCACCCACCACCAGTTGCACGGATGGCTCCTCCGCCATGTCCTCTTGCACCCTATGGACCTCATCAATCAAACCTCGGTCTGTACCTAGGTGGTCAATCGATCGTGTGCAGATCATCTGTACGGAGGGTCAGATAGTCATGAGCCTTGTGACCATGCCCGCCACATGTGTAACATAGCCCCCTCCTGGTATAACTGGCTCTGACTCCGATTCCCCGCACAACCGATATTGAGTCATGTGGTTGTACACATGTAGGTCCAGTCCTTTTGGACCCTTGTGACATCTGTCTACTACCAACTATAGAAGACTCTATGACGTGATGAATTGAAGTGGGTTACGCTACTGGTGACCGCTCAGCAAGGAAACTCCCCACGAAGAGGGCACTATCTAATACCCCTACATGCATCAGTATGTTGAGTGAGATCATTGGGGACTTGATATCCCGCATGAGCCCCTGGTCAACGTTTTGGGCCCGAAAGAAAGGGTCTCGCACCATATCAGTGGAGTAGCATGAGAGGTCAGTGAACATCACTGAGTACTGATCCACCGTCATACTTCCATGCTACAGATGAAGTAGCACCTGAATGCACACTTCGTAAAGAGTTGCTGGGACAAAAACCGCCCAAAATAGGGTCTCGATGTCTGCCTAGAAAAGTGTCACCTCATCGTGAACCTGGACCATCAACCTCCACCATCTGCCTGATACATCTTGTAGAAAGATGGAGGAAATATTCACCATGAGATCACCTGGTGTCCCTACCAGTCGGAAGACTCTTACCATAGCCTCCAGCCAATCCACAACCGCCTACGGTTCCATCTATCCCCTGAAACTGGGAGGCGTCTGGCACTGGATCTCATGAAATATGCTCAAGCGGCGTGCACCATCTGCTTCAGGGGCTAGTGGCATTGGTGGCCCAGTGGGGAGTGGTACCGCTGGTGCCTCAGCTAGTGCCTCTACTAGAAAAGGGCCCTTCACCGAGGCATTATTGCTCGGTGGTCTATCAGTGCGTACAACTCATGGAACTCTAGATGGTTGTCTTCGTGGTGGAATCCTAAAAAGAAACAGGTGAACCACGGTCAAAAGTTATACCTGTTGAGCTAAAAGTTATACCTGGTGAGCTAACTCAAAAGATCACAATGAAAACTGTTTTAAACACACACACAATCAATGTTTTCAGGCATTGAGTCAGAAATCAGATGTCAGGGTCATCGTGTATGGATACGTCCACCGCGGCAACAACACTGGACTCTCTAAACTGAAAACCGCACTCATTACCCCTAAAACTATTACATCATAGAAAAGATCAGAGTCCTAGTTCTGCGGTAGAACTGACTCCTCTGATAGAAATTTGTCATGATCCGTCTGCCTGTGCCCGTTCTATGACTACCCCAAGCCCTCCTTCCATAGGCCAAGGGCTGGCGACTAGAACAAAAGCTTTCCTTCCCAATAATTGTGATGACATATATATTATAACCTATAAAAACAAAACCAAGCACACAACATGATACAAACTCATGTAAACAGAACTATAAACAGAGTGAGTGTAGTAAGTAAAAGGGGCCATAATACAATCCCAAATAGAATGTACAATTACAAATGTTATATAATACAACTAATGAAATGGAAAAGTTTGTTGTGGGGTCGTCCTCTAGGGTTCCTACCTGAAGGGTAGGTACGGTTTTCCTCCAAGACCCTCCACGTCCACCCGTCTCCTCTGTATACGGACACGACGTATGGTCCACCTCCAGGTACCTTCTAGTCCTGGTACTATCATCCTCAGTCAGGGCTATTTTTCGTCTACATACCACACAACAAGGTGGAGGTGTATCCCGTGCATGGATTAGTATAACGATACTCCATAGGGCCTTGACACCCTCTAGGTCTCACAAAATCATACAAGGAAAAAGCACAACGTATGAAATGAACAGATAACATTACATAGGTATATGCCCATACATATACCTAAGTTTTCAAGTAATCTATCTTAATCATGAATAAAACACAGAGTGTATGACTCATCTTACACTAGGATTTATTCTATGGGTATTGTAATGTAACATTCTTAGTCACAACACCGAACACCTCGGCTGTTGCAGAACTCATCCTCTATTGAGTACAGTGGGTCTTCTGCATCACACAGAGGTGCTTCCCACTAACCATAGACTTCTGAGGTACTCCTCATGTCGATTACCATGGGTCTTCCATGTCACCAAGGCACTCCCCACTGTGGGTCGGGCACATCACATAGAGGTTCTCCCCCTCGCGGCCAGGTGAACTACTCCTCCTGTCATGCACCGTGGGTTTGTCACATCACCAAGGCACTCCCCACCATGCATCTTACGTGTCACCAAGTCACTCCCCACTGGTCAGGACAAGTCACTCTGAGTCGAAACTGTCAACAGTCGTCAGGTCGCATCCAGTCACCGGGTTCCCACACTATGCTCGTTCGTCTCCGGGAGGATCCGCTCCACAAGCTACTAGTCGATACTCCAACATCCCCGAAGTCCCACGAAGAACTGTCTCAGTGGTCCGCCACATCATAGGGGAATCAATGTAATAGACGAGGTGTCAATCGGATGCACATTCTGTGAGTTATTAGCCATTTAGTCCCAATGGCCAGGTTGGATTCATGGTCGATCCAATCTAACTATTCCCCAACTTAATCCAAAACACAATGGGTTATCACTCAAAGGGACCGAAATGCTGCAAGGTTCTGAA
This sequence comes from Viscum album, assembly GCA_963277665.1. Classification (NCBI taxonomy): domain Eukaryota; kingdom Viridiplantae; phylum Streptophyta; class Magnoliopsida; order Santalales; family Viscaceae; genus Viscum; species Viscum album. Next base: position 1,762,033,143 of record OY728121.1, on the reverse strand, counting down.
TGCCACTGAAGTTCCATCATCTAATGGATGTATGATACCAATGTTATGTCCAAAGAATGTAAAAGGGGCTGTAGGGGCCCGGGTCCGGTCCGACCCGGTCAGACTGACCCGGCCCACCCCATGATTTTTGCAACGGTTCCAAAAGGGTGGATCAGCTGAGGTGTAATATGAGGGCGCAGACTGGCTGTGGGTACCGTGAGGGTGAGAACAGGCCGCAAGGGCGTGGACCGGCCGCAGGGAGTGGATCGGCCGCGAGGGCGCAGACCAGTTTCGAGGGCGGCAGACTGGCTGTGAGGTCACAGACTGGCTATGAGGGCACAGACCGGGCATGAGGGTGCAGACCGGTCATGGCGTTGCAGATGGACCTCAGGGCGGTAGACCGGCCGTGGGTCGGTGGTCGGGCCGCGGGTCGACGGTCCATCCCAGGGGTGGCGGTACGGCCGCATAAAGGTAGTCTGGTGGTGGAGGCTCAGAGAACGGCGGTGGTGGCTCAGTGGACGGTGGCAGTGGGTCGGCGGACATCGGAAACGGCTCAGCGGGCGGGGGCAGAGGTTCGGCGAATGACGACAGGGGCTCGGCAGACGGCGACGATGGCGCGGTGGATGGCGGACGACGACGGCAGCTCCGCGGATGGCGAATGGGGGCGGCAGCTCAGCAAATGGTGAAAGAGGCTCGATGGACAGCTGTGTCATTAGTGTAGGATCTACAAAGCGGTGTTTTTGCGTCATATCCCTCATCATATTCAACACCAAAAATCATCAAATGATTTGTGGAGGGGTAGGGCCAGGTTTGTTTGGCATGTACCCACCGTGTTAGGGTGGTAGAAAATGGCTCAACATAAACAATAATTTAAAAGAAAAAACCCTCTGGAAATGATTATTCTCTAAAGCCGCAAAAGAAAACATATGCAGATCAACTATTTATAAATTTGATCTGTGTTCCTTGTTTTAGAAGGGAATATCATGGGTAAATAAATATTATCATTCACAATAAAACCCCTACCTCAGGTTCTTCACTAAAGCTGGCACGAGAAGGAAGTACGAACGTTGATTTTTCATAGATAACGACGTCCCACATCGGAAGAAGTCCTGGTGAAGAAGGTCGATGTCGAGGATGGTGTTCTTCATTGGTAGAGCTCTCTTCATTAGGAGGTGATGTTCTTATTTGGATAACAATATTTCTCCAAGGGCTCTCTCCTCCCCCAATTCCACCCAACAGCAAGATCCAATATAGTTATCTTAAGATGAAATTTTGTTGGCACACCCAAGATGGCGTAATTATGGTACTGCATTGGAACAATTAATTAGATCAATTAATTGGACCAATTTAATGGATCCATTTAATGGAATGGGTGGAATATTAGGGAGTTGGGAGGTTTCTCCCCATTTAATGAGGGAGTAGAGTGTTTTAGGGCTCGGTTGGTCCCCCCCACCATAACCTCTCTTGGGAGGTTTGGATCCATTAGTGGTTATGGTCCAGTGTTCCCCACTTTTGATCATCCACATAGAGTTTTCAAATAAAAAAAATTGTTAAACAATTTTATTTTTATTTTATATATTAATGTAAAAACCTAATACTAACCTTCGCTCTTGAAAAATTGTCATCAAGGTGAAAGTCTATTTATACAAATATTGGTGTTGAGAGTTCAACAGTGCCCTCATATTTTAATTCCGAGCACCATTTTAAAAGATAGATAAAAACCCGCTCGCACGTTTACTGGATATACATGAAAAAAAGTTCAGAAATTTATTTCAGGCACTCCAAGCATCGAAATAATGTGCCATAAATTTTCATGGACTCGTAATGTTCCCATATATTAAAAAAAATATTTTCATGGAAATTAAGGGTCTTTACATAAGTGATGTTGAACTTCTACTTGTTGGCATGAAGCTTGTGAAAGAATGCTTCATGGGCCTGATCTTATGTAGGAGATGACATAAAAGGTCCATGCCATCTAGAAACACATTAATGGTTCTCAGAGTCGGAAAAAGAGATATGCTAAAAACCATCGAAGGGACTTGGACTTTGATGTTTGTGATAAGGTCTTTCATCAAATTCCAGCATGGAAGAGATTCATGAGGTTTTGGTAGAAATTGAAGCTCATTCCAAAGTACATTGGCCCCTATGAAATCCTCCAATGCATGGGAGTCGTGGCCTATCTGGTTGCACTTCCTCCTAATCTAGAACACGTTCATGATATCTTCTACACATCCCTCTTTTCAGAACAACATATCTGACCCTTCACATTTAAAAAATCCATAGGTGGTACAACTAGATCATGACCTCTCTTATGAGGAGCAAACAGTTGAGATCTTGGATCGTAGATACAATGTTCTACAAAATAAGAATACCCACAATGTTAAGGTGTTGTGGAGGTACCACAAATGTGAAGAAGCCATGTGGGAACCACAAGAGTCTATGTGGATGAAGTACCCACACCTTTTCCCTTCTAAGTTCAAGAGTAAAATTTTATGGGTCAAACTTTTTTTAGGGGGTGGGGAAGAATGTAATGACCCAATCATTTGAATAATATATTTTTTTCCAAAATTTGTGTGTTATTTTATACTCAACAAAACTGTATCATTTAATTAATGAAGTGATTTTAATTAAATGAGGCCATTGCGTTTTGACTGTTATATGATTGTTGATCAATAGGACCATTTGAATCTAAACTTGTAACGTTACAATTATTGTTTATAAATACAAGTGATCTTGGATAATTAATTTAGAATGAATAGTCGATGGCTTCATCCAGTAGACACGGTCCATACAAAACCATCTGTCAGAGCGTCGGAAAGAGGTAGCATCTCTGGGCTTCGCACTGGACCAAGCTGAAGCTGAGCTTTAATATGTGAAGCCTGAATGGAATCGCCTAAGGGAGAAGTTCATTGTATTTGAAATCACCACTTGGACAATGTTTTATGAGCTGGCCCAATATTCTATCACCCTAGGACACCATACACATTGTTCTAATGCTGGTGTTATAAGGGGCTATGTAATGTGACATTTTTTACTGTTGTAAACCTTTGGTATAAGTAAAATTGTTATTTCTTATTATGGAAATGTTTGTGAATTTTAAATATCCAGATAAATGTATGACGAATTTACAGTTCCATATTACTAATGAATTTTAGAAAAAATGTTATTTTAAAAATTTCATGTAAACATTAAATAATTAATAATGTCAAATGATTATTAAAAAATGGTCTTCTATAGTTGTGATATGTAAGAAAATTATAGTCTAAAAAGATCAACATGTTTTTTAGTGGAAAGTAAAGTATAAATAGTAACATACCCTTAGGAATAGTAATGAATAGTAAATCAAAAAATAAAATAAAAACATCACCGATTAATGTATAAATACAATTTAGAAAAATGAAAAATGAAAAAATGATTATATTATATGTATTTTTAATTATGTAGGTCATAAATATTTTATTAAAAATTTTATAATTAATTATCAGTTTAAAATGAACATTAATTTTCATAAAATGTAATTATAAAATGTTTCATTAATGTCATATGGTTGTACAAAAATTTTATTGCACCATGATTAATTTTTTAAGGTGTTACAAAACATGTTAAAATTTTAGAGTTATTTTTTTGATTAAATAATGATTTTATTTAAGAATTAAATTAAAAATATTTAGAAATTTCTTTTCATAAAATGGAGTTTAGTTTTCAATTCATAGAATCTATATATGGTTAGGGTGAATTTATGATATTTTTATAAAATGTTTTGTTTTTTAGTGAATAGTGAAAATATAGCTTTGAGTTTTGAGTGTTTAATGACATCATTAATGATTTAATAATAAAATAATCATTCTGGTTGACCATTGAATTGTAAAATATACTCTGAGGTGTCCCATGTTTCCAATACCATGGGAAAATACCATGGGCCAGCCCATGGTTTTGCAATGACCACCGATGTGGTGTCCTATGGAAATTAATTACACAATCTCTCACTATTCATATAAATAACAAGTCATTCCATCATTAATTTCATTCGAAAATCCACCTCAATACAGCTCTGGTATTTTTCCTCCCATGATTTCCTCCCAAGGTGCCCTAAATCCCCTAAGGTCCCAACCTTCATGCTTCTGATGTCACACTTCAAGGTAAGGGAACCTTTCACCCTCCTCTTTTAAGTCATAACTTCCTTTATGTCATGTCTTCTAGTTTCCATATTATTATTTTTGGGTATGTCATTTTATATCCTTATTAGGGTCAATTTCATTTACAAATGATTATATACTCTTTATACTCTTGTCAATTGATTTTATTACTTTTTATGTGATGCCGGTAGTTTGTCGAATTTTCGTAAAAAAGCACATCTTCTATTTTCATTAATGTTTCCTTTCTGTGTGGTATGTCATTAAAATATCCATAACATGTTCATAGTTTCATATTATTTTGTCCCTATACTTTATTATAAGTTATTTATATGTATATCACCCTTGTAACCTCTATTTTTATTGTTTTATAAATCCATGTTATATAAAAGTTATGCAGTAGAAATTTCATTTGAAAATTTCTCTATCTTTCTCTCAATAAATTATCATATCTTATTTATGTAAATACCCATACATATTTTGTTTCTATGGGTGTTAAAAAATAGATTAAAATGTTATTCTTGATTCTTTAATTAACATAAATATAACCCTCACTCTATTTCTATGGGTTATAAATGACATTATGGTCTTGTTTGTAAGCACATTTAAAACGTCAAAATTTAGAATTGAGACCCCATTATTTTATGATATCATGGTTATTTATGAAATATATGATTATTATATATGTGGATAATATGAAATTAATGACATATTAAGGGTGCTCCATGATATATCTTCAATACATTGGGAACGAATTTAATCTCTAGATGTGACAAGTTTAATGGTACCTTGGTGAAGAACCTTGGTAATTTTTATAAAACCTTGGGGATGAAACTTGGTGATATGTTCATCAATGTCTAAATTAAATTTTGTAGCCACATATTCAATTTATGATTCATGTTTTTGATTATGAGATTCATATTTTTCCGTTGACCATATATTAATATTTTTTTTATCATGTTCTTGTTGATTCAAAAGTAAATAGATTCCCTTGTTAACCCATATTGTCCATTAAGCTCCCCCTTTACTTTAATGTAGGTCTCTAGGTTATAATATTATGTAATAGTATATAGGATGAAATTTTCAACAACCATTTCAATGGGATTTAAAATAGTGTTTTATCTTTTCATTTTTTATTGTTCCTGATTTCCTAGAAACTAGACTTTAAAGATCATCTATTTGTATATTGTAATGGAATGTTATGTAATAAAAGGTTGTGATGCTATAACTAATCCTCTTTATTAGGATTAAGACCATAAAATTATTTAGGAACTATTTTAGTGTATTCCATTACAATGAACATGACTTCGAGCACAGTTCTCCCCTTTTCTTCAATCATTTGAGCAAGACATGATTTCTCATAAGGCAATAATTTAAACACATGAGAAAATGAATGTAAAGGATATTAATAATCAACCATAAACTTATAAATAATTTATGGTTTCTTTATGAAGTGAAGAGTGGTCTAGCTTTCTTTATTGTTAGTTTAGGCTATGTATAAAGATACACAATCCATGTCTACGATAACATCAAACTAAAATAATGGAAGGATGATGAAATATTTTGGGAGATTTAGTCAACAAACATTAAACATATATGAGATATATAATTTGGATGCAATAATTTCCCTATAATTTTTTACCAAAAATAACTCAGTAAATAAATTTAATAGGTGGTGTTTTAATAGTTAAACTAACCTTTTGTGATATGAATGAATGTGTACCATCAGAATCAAATAGTTTATTCAATATTTCTGAATAAATAACTAGCATACCTAACACTGAATTATTATCTAGCCCCACATAAGTAACTATGATAATATATTCCCATCATTTTTTCTTTTGTTATTGAGGTATATTTCCCCCAAAAAACCATAGATTAGGAATTTGTTTATAATTCCCATTTTCATTTCATTTGAAATAGTGCACTACTGACTAAGAATTTATCTGAACAATCCTTTAATCATCCACATTGGTTGAATTCTTTATATACATTCTATTTTTTAGCTTGATGTCCCATTATTCCACTTTTGAAGCAATTATTGGCTCCCTATTGATAGTTCCAAGGTTCCTTCATCCCACAATTCTAATAGGTTTGATATTTGGTCCTCCTTCCATCATGTGATTTATTTTCAAAAACAACAATATTAGACTCCATTTTCCATTTTTAGTCACCAGGGCCACAAGAGCATTTAGATTATATGATATACATTTCATCCATGATGGATCAACTAATAACCTCCTGATAACTATATAATTCTAAAATCACCAAAACTTTTTAGAAACATGGATTTTTTATGCTAATGAAGCGATCCACAATGAATTTTTTGTTCATGAAAATATTAATGCACATATTGATAGCCTTGTGAATTTAACTTCATACTCCATGATGGACTCATATTCATTTATCTTGTGTTTTAGGAACCCACTTAATATATTGAGATGGATGATTTTGGGAAAATATTTTTTGAATAAAAATTTATTGAAATACTCCAATTCCTTGGAATCAATTTCCTCACGGGACATCAGATTCTTGATTAGTGTCCACCATTAATTAAACAATCTCTCACTGTTCCAATAAATAACAATCCATTCCATCATTAATTCCATTAGAAAATCCTCCTCAATGTAGCTCTGGTATTTGTTCCTCCCAAGGAGTCCTCCCATGGTTCCCCTAAGACACTAAGGTCCCAACCATCATGCTTCTGAAGTCACACTTCATGGTAAGGGAACATTTCAACCTCCTCTTTTAAGTCATGACTTCCTTTATGTAATGTCTTCAAATTTCCTTCTTATTATGTTGGGGTATGTTATTATATATCCTTATTAGTGTCCATTTCATTTCAAAATGATTATATACTCTCTATAATCTTATCAATTTATTTTCTGAATTTTTAAGTGACGCCGGTATTCTGTCGAATTTTCGTTAAAAAATCACATCTTCACTTTTCATTCATGTTTCCTTTCTATGTGGTATGTCATTAAAATATCCATACAATGTTCATAATTATATATTATTTTGTCTCTATACTATATTAAAAGTTATTTTTAAGCAGATTACCCTTGTACCCTCTATTTTTATTGTTTTATAAAACCATGTTATATAGAATTTATGCCGAAGAAATTTCCTCTCAAATTATATCTCACATTCTCTCAATAAATTGTCTTATCTTATTTATATAAATACCCATAAAAATTTCTATTCTATGGGTGTTCATAAAGACATTAAAATTTTATTCTTTATTCTTTAATTGACATAAATATAACCCTCACTCCCTTTATATGGGTTATAAATGAAATTATGGTCTTATTTGTAAGCACTTTTAAAACATCACAATTCAGAAGTGAGACCCCTTTATTTTAAGATCTTTGAAATATTAATGAAATGTATGATTATTATATATGAGGCTCACATGAATTTAAAGTCATATTAAGGGTGCTCCCTGATAGATCTCCAATGCATTGGGAAAATAATTTAATCCTTAGATGTGACAAGTTTAACGGTGCCTTAGTGAATAACATTGGTAATTTTTATAACACCTTGGGGATGGACATTGGTGATATGTTCATAAATGTCTAAATTAAATTCTATAGCCAAATATTCAATTTATGATTCATGTTTTTTATTATGATATGCATATTATTCCATTGACCATGTATTTTTATATTTTTTATCATGTTATTATTGATATCAAAAGTAAAGAGATTCCCTTGTTAACCCCTACTGGGCCTTTAGCTCACCCTATACTTTGATGTATGTCTCCAGGTTATGAGATGCAGTAATTTTACATAGGATGAAAATTTTAAGAATCTTTTCAAGGAGATTCAAATCAGTGTATTATGTTTTCATTTTTTATTGATCCTGATTTACTAGACACTAGACTTTAAATATCCTTTATTTTTATATTGAAATGGAATGTTATGTAATAAAAGGGGGTGATTCTATAACTCAAAGTATTTATTAGGAGTAAGACCAGGAAATTATTTTGAAACTCATTTAGTATATTCCATTACAATGAGCATGAATTAAAGCAGAGTTCTCTCATTTTTATCAATCATTTGAGCTAGGTATGATTTCTCATAAGGAAATAATTTAAACACATAAAAAAATGAATGTAAAGGATATTAGTCTTCAGCATTACACTTATAAATAATTTATGGTTTTTTTTGGGATGTGAAGAGTGATCTCCTAGTCCTGATAGTTAGTGTAGGATTTGTATAAAGATATAAAATCCATGTCTATGATAATATCAAACTCAACTAATGGAAGGATGATGAAATATTTGTGTAGGTTTAGTCAACAAACATTAAACAGGGATGAGATATATAATGTGGATGCAATAATTTCCCAATATTTTTTTATCATAAATAACACAATATATAATTATATAAGGTGGTGTTTTAATAGTTCAACTAAACTTTTGTGATATGAAAGTATGTGTAGCATCAGAATGAAATATTATATTCACTATTCTTGAATGAATAACTAGCATAACTAACACCACATTATTATCTGGCCCCACATAAGTAACTGTGATAATATATTCCCATAATTTTTTCTTTGGTTCTTAAGGTATGTTTCCCCCAAAAAACCCTAGATAATGAATTTTTTTATAATGACCATTTTCATTTCATTTTAATCAGTGCACTACTGACTGAGAATTTAACTGAACAATCCTTTAATCATCCACATTAGTTGGAATCTTCATATCCATTCTATTTTTTTATCATGATTTCCCATTATTCCACATTTGATGCAATTATTGGCTCCCTTTTTATAAGTCCAAGGTTTCTTCATCCCACAATTCTAATAGGTGTGATATTTGGTCCTCCTTCAATCATGTGATTTAATTTCCAAAACAACAATATTAGAATCCATTTTCCATTTTTAGTCATCTGGTCCTCAAGAACATTTAGAGTCTATGATCTACATTTCATCCATGATGAATCAACGAATAATATCCTCATAACTATTGAATTCTCAATTCACCAACACTTTTCAAAAACATGGATTTTTTATGCTGATGATGTGATCCACCAGGATTTTTGTGTTCATAAAAATATTAATGTGCATATTGATAGCCTTGTGAAATTAATTTCATAGGCCATGATTGACTCATCTTCATTTATCTTATGTTTTAGGAACCCACTTACAATTTTGAGATGGATGATTTTGGGAAAATATATATTGATAAAAATTTATTGAAATACTCCCAATCTGTGGAATCAATTTCCTCATGGAACATCATATTCTTGATAAGTGTCCACCATTGATCAGCTTAACCATCAAAACAATAGAAATATATTACAACTTTCTCTTCATTATAGCACTGGGGGCTAGAGAATATATTTTCATTGTATTTAATCCATTTTTCCTCATGGAGGGGATAATAAGATTCAAAAAACATAGGAGGCATTTTCTTCATGAATTATTATATGAAAACTTTCTCTTCCATTGGAAGATGATTGAAATCTACATGATTCATGATATTATTCATAACATGAGCCAGCTAATAGTGTATTGACATAATGTTTTGAGCACTTGTTCCCATCACATCTGGAATGTATTTAGGGAAATATTCACATTTCCAATCGCGTTGATTGCTGGAATGAGTTCATATACTTCCCACTTTTAGCTATGAAAAGAATGCACAATTAGAGGGCATGAATACATAGATAGTAGGTATTAAAAGGACACATTATACATAAATGGACAAACTATTAAATGAAAATTATATCCCAACTTTTGATTCACTAGGTTTCAATATAGAATATCCATGATATGTTCTTCAAATTTATTCTAAAGGGATTATTTTTTGTTCCCTTACCAATGTTTTGTACTAAGATTATGAATTTCAGAATAATATCCCTTGGGAGTTTCAATATAGAAGTGTATCAAGGCCCGTTTTTGTGCACCAATTCCAGTTTCAGTCTAGCTCAGTGTGGTGTATTTTGGTTTTACCCCTTCATAAAAATGTTCTAGAGCCACATCCACTTGTTCATATCCAGGAATGGATGTATTTTCCTGAAAATCCACTTACATTGTACATACAAAAAATTTTGTTTGTTTTCTTATACTTACTCTCCTATCTAAGGTTCTTACTAAAGTTCTTTTATTCCTAATATTCGAAAATTACTAGACCTTCCGATGATACAAATTATAAATACCCTAATATTTTACCCATATCATTAAATGGTTTTAAGAATAATGAAACATCACCTTACATGCCATGGATTGTAATTCCTAGTGCATTGGAATATTAGTAACATAATTAAACATATTAAATTAAACTTTTATTTAATATTCATAATTATATCTTAAATTACATTATTCTCATACATCTTCATTGGATAACCAGGAGATAACATGGACAATGGGAAAAGTTAAAATTCTAAGTAAGTGAATAAACATCAGAATAATATTTTAGCACGTGGGTTATAAGGCATGAGATAATGATATAAAAATACATGGATCATATGGAATAATAACATATAAACACTGAATAATATAAGATTGGGGTCATGGTAATGTTGAAGAAACAAAAATCATGACATTACCACAAATCAAGTGTCATTTTACATAGAGAAGCAAAAGTCCTGATTGAGGACAATGAATGTTGTAAAAGGTAGCCTGAGTCAAGGATAGCCGCCAAGACCATAACACAAAACGTCTCATGAGACTCCACATTACCCAATGCATTAGAGAACTATCTGGTATTACCCGTCATAACATGTTCATGAATATTATTTCCACATATTAAATCACAAATAACCAATCTCACATAATCATAATGGTTACCAATAGTATGAATTGGGTATCATAATCGTTACAGAAATCATAAAAAATGGTATTATCATAAATATTTTCATGAAAGAAAGGAATTAGAGAATTCATGGTCTTTCATAGGGTATTATAATAATATATAATGAAAATTGATGTCATATTGAAGTATTAACTTGTAAATAATAGTACATAAGAAACATTATAACTGAAACGTTTTATTGAGGCTAAAGAAAAATATCAAAGATCATATTAAGAATAAAGGGAATAATCATTTATATAAAACAATAAGTGAACCAAGAATTTTATCAAAATAAAAAAGAGTGGTTTTATAAAACAAATCATGGATTAAAAATAGATCATATATTGTACATGAAAATGGGTAATAAATCTGGATGTTCCCTTAATTGGGTTTGTTTATTGAGAAGTATTGAGGAGGGACCTAGTTGAAAACATGTTTATCCCTGAAATAGAATGATGATTCGACCTTGATACATGAGTTTGGAGCACGTAAACATCATTTAAAACATGAAAATAAAAATTATGGATATCTTAATTTGGGTTAATATAAAGGTAGGGAAACCCAAAGTAATAATGGATGTTCGGGTAGAATCCCATACCATAAGTCTGGTAGTGTCCGCCACTTGATCTTACTATCATCTTGAATTTACCGTGCTTGAGAGCCTATTTAGGGATGATGAGTTGGTATTTTGAAGAGACTAGGTGATGCTGAATGTGGGAAAGATCTTGGGAGGATATTTGAGAAATATTTAGAAATGGCACAAGGTTTCATAAGAGTCATGAATACAGGGGGTGAGGGTGGGGTTTATAGTGTAGGAGAGGGGTATTTTCAAATATTTAATCAATTAGTTTATTATATTTCTCTATAAAAGCAATAGTGAAAATTACTATGACTAAAAATAAAAACTAGATCATCTGAATTCTAAACTATGGTTCTTATACCATTCTGGATGGTAGGAATATTGTATTTAACTCATAATGCACATATATGTTTAATTACAATATTTCACCATTTATAAAAAAATCAACTATTATAGAAAAAAATGAAAAATACACCCAGACCATTTTTTGACATGTAGAACTCATAAAGGAACTCAAATTTATAAATATAATCATCTAAAAATGTGAAATTTAATTTTTAATTTAAAACATAATTTACTTAAAAAATACAAATTTCAAAATTAAAACTACTTTTCTAACACTTTGAAATATTTATTATGTTCTCGTAAAATTATTATGTAATTATAATAAATAAAAATAGTTGTCTAAATAATATTTTTTTGAAAATAAGTTCTATTTTAAAATTTTAAATTAGTTATAAAAATGTAATTAAATATTAATGACTTAGAAAAAAACATACAATGAATTAAATATTTAAAAAAACTATTTACTTATATTGTGATATAAATATATCATATTGGAAGTTATAAGATGGTTAAATTTTATCTATACATTCATTGATGATGTCACTTTAAAATTGGCAGATTTACTATTCATAAGGGTCACATTACAATTCCAAAAGTCAAGATAATATTTATTCGGTATATCTTCCATAAAATCAATAGATACCTTTTATTTCACTCATTGATCATTTATAAGTTTTGTATTGTTTTATATAATAAATATAATGTGATTATACTATAAGAAAAAATTAAAATAATGTGATTCCATTGAAAAAACGTTTGGTCATTATAAACTCCTTCTCGAAGTCGACCCAAGAAAAATTTTCCTCCTTCCGCTCCCTATGATATAGAATCCATCACAAACATGGTGCTCCATGAATCTTCTTAGAATCAAAATGATCTAAGTACTCTATCAGTGACCAGATCTAACTGAAATTCATCTCATTCTCTTCGATCCTTATTTCATTCTCCATGTCTAAAACACTACCCTTGTAAATTATCATATATTGCGGCTGTAATGCACAGAATATACCCTTCCATCTGTCATCCTCCTCAACTGGATTAACCCTCAGACGATCAATCAGGTCAGGATGATGAACTACAACTACCTATACCACATGCTGATAATGAAATGTATCAATAGATTAAAGGAAAATAATGATTTCCTAAGACCTGGTACTTTTTAATTGTATAAAAATATTTTTTTAAGTAATTTCTCTCATTTTACCCATTTTATTTTTTCCAAAACAACTGAAATAATACTACAACACACGTAATTATATGGGATGTAACTTCCTATATATCTACCCTTCACGAAGGAATATATTTCATGGACTTTAAATATTCATATAGTCAACATACTAGATCCCATGGGGCCTAAAATCATGAGTTCTATGTGGTCTCATTGGCCTATGTCTCGAACCATAGTCAACTGGAACAATTTCAAAACCATCCATTGAAATCCTCAAAACGCCTAACTCCAAACCACATCTTAACTCTCAAATATCTCCTCTGATACAATTCATTCATTGCCCCTCCATAAAATAATACCCATATTGGGTTGGAAATGTTGAAATGGAGATAATGACTCTTGAGACCATCATCTAGTAAGCCCCGGGGTGGCGACCCGCCTGTAGGGTGTATAAATATAACAATATGGGAGGCATTACCCATTACAATAATCAATATAGGGAGATAATATGATCCATCCCCAAAAAAATTTCAGGGTATATATATAATTGAAAAATAAAAAATTCATCCCACATTCATGTTTAAAATAAAACTTTTAAGAATATAAATGTTTCCAAACTATATAACCAAATGTAAAGAAAATCAGTGAAACAAAAACTGTCCTAAAGCCTGAGCTAGTAACACCCATCATTTTTTATGTAATCCTCCTAGAAACCTAAAAGTAGTTTGATATATGTTGTGTGAGCATACAAATATACTCATTATAAAAACCATTTTATCACATGCACTTGTGAGGGGCGAATAATAACACTCCCATGAGAAAACAACGGAACCCAACAACACATATTAGGTATACTAATCATCCCAACCACACCAATCCACACTCACCAAATAATGATATTCATGTATTGTAATATAATAATATAAAATATATGTTAGGGTAACCCACACCACTTTCCCACTGATTAGCATCTCTCACACCCAAATAAATGATGCCATGGTGCTGACACCACTTCTGAACATACACCATCAGAACCTACTTTCACACAACTAGGATATAAACCATATCACCACCTAGTCATAGACATATGAGCAAAAAACCATAACCACCCCCACCCATAGACACCTAGGACACCAATTATATTTCATCCCACTGGAAGAAACCTTGGAAAAAAATAAATAAAACATCCCATGCAGAATAATCCTTTTAACAGATAACACATCTCATCCTAAAGACTCATTTGAAATCAAAACTCCTCCAATACTGAAGACACCTAGGATGGCACAACTCATCTCACCATGAACACACGTGGAAAATCAATACTCTACCACACACACATGGGCCTCACACCTCACTGCAATATGCTCAAAGAATCTTGGGATATCATCACTTCGATTAGGGAGCAGGGAGGAGAGGGGGGCCATCCATCCAACCTCAGTAATGATGTTTTGGAAACACATCCTCCCTATTATGACTGGGGTGTTCAGAACATAGTTCTCAACTATAGTGGGTTTTGTATAGAAATCGAAAAGAAAATACACTTGTATACATATATTATGTCAAACACTTATAATCAACATATGGGTTTTCAAACAAACAACCGACTCACAAAATTTCCACCATTACTACTACCTCTAAATTCCCAACATCAACCAATAATTCATAAATCTGTTTTCACATTACAACAATTTTATTTAACCATTTTTATACTATTAAATAAGGAAAACCAATCCATTCCATTCAATATTAATAAATTATTGTATCATCCATAGCTACATGGGAAACAAATAAGCATAAAAAAACTATGATTTTAGAGGGAGAAGTTCCAAATAAATTAAGGTGGCTCCACATTAAATCCACATCGGACCACATTCTTCAGATATGGATTGATGATTTCTGCATGTTACTCAATTAGAATCTCTGATATAATTAATCATACCAACACTACTTTCCTTATTAAAAATTATCCCAAGTAGATCACATATCAAAATAACCTACCACCAACTCACAACCGCATATAGTGATAGATTTTCACAAAACCAGTTCACAAATAAACTATACAATACATTTCAACCACCCCACAAACAATGAATCTCACAACCTGAGATTCCATTACCCCCACCCAAGACATGCCACAACAAAAAATCACACTCACAACCATAATACATCACAAACTGGAACAAACCCACAAATCACATCCCACCATGTAGTAGGGAAAACACACATTAATATATAACAAGGAATCCCTTATTTACATCCACTTATGAATTAAGGGGTAATTATTGAAACTGTTTGATCCTAGTGAATCCATTAATTAGCCGAATTTAAATTATTAATCATCTACTATATGTTAGAGTCAAAACAATAATTAATAACACACATTCCACAAATCATTTTTTGTAAAAACATGGTCCCCCAATGGACATGATTTTCAGTGGGTGGAAATCCCATACAAATCACAATTTCATCCAAAAACACCTAATAATGGAGGATCATGCATCACTTATCCAAAAACCCTATATTTTGATCTTAAATTGGTTTAATTATATTTTATAATCCATATTCAAATATCATGACAAGGGAAAAATCGATATACCCACCCCTAATAATGAAAAAATAGGAGATATAAAAGAAAAACCACCTCAAAGGGTTGTCAAAGTACATCGTATGAAAATTGATCACAAAATAGATCTCTCATAACCTATACCTAAATATCTGCACCAATCTGAGGATTCTATGACACCCCCACACCAATAACAACAAATGAGAATCCCATTAGAACCAGGAGATATCATCTACCTTTTCATGCTATGAAGAATGATATGAAAAATGAGATCAACTGAGAATAAACCTCAGAAATAAAGGAAAAGAACCCCTTGAATCAAAGATGGATTGTTATTGATTGAATGAGAGAAGTTATGAATCCATCCTTGGTTTATGAATCCGTAAAATGTTGAAGAGGTGTATCATGGTATCCTAGTGTTGGGTAGAGTCATTGACACAGTAGGGTTTTCTAAATCAAGTAGCTATAAAATTATTAAAACATTGTAGTAGTGGGGGAATACATGACATGTACTCCCCTTTCACATTATGTAATGTCATCATGTTGTTTTCCACCGAAAAACCCATCGACATTCAATTTATTTTAATTTTTAAAACTTGAAATATTAAACCCCATGAACAACCCAAAATAAATCTTGAAACAAATATTTTTGCAATATAATCTACTCACATGAAATGTAATCCATGTTGCAGCTTTGCTGCACCGCTGACACACACGAAAACTCCCAAAAACTCATTTGAACTCTTCTGATAACCAAAAACTAGAAGAGTAATGGGATGGTAAGGCACAAACCATTGTATTAAGAAATTTTAATTTCTAAGTTATCCAATAGATAATTTTTAATAATATTCAGAGATTGTGAATTTTTTATGATAAAAATTTAAATATTGTATAAATATACATTCTGCATAATTACTTTATAAAAACCAAAATGTTATGTAATAAATACCATTGATGTTTTCTAAAATGAAATATATGTTTTCTATTTAAAATAAATTTATTTTATGATTAATTTAATAATGTAAAAAATCTATTATGAGTCATCCAAAATAATTAAATTATTTTATGGTTTTAAATTAATTTTGTTAAGGGTATGACACACCTCCTAAAGAAAATTAGTGTAAAATTGTTTTTATTATGTAACATTGAATTTTAAAATATAGAAAAACACTACCATTGTGTATAAAAAATGGTGAAAAACCAAGGTATGGTATTTGGTTTTCGTTATTTTATTATATAGAGTCAAAACCTAATGTTAGAGAAATAATAATGAAATTCCTACTCTTTTCCTCTCTAAACCCAACCAATCTCACATTTCTCTTCACTCGACATCCGTAGATCAGGTACTTAGTCTTTACTCAACAATATATATTCCTTCATAGGTTCCTTAGACCTCTCAAGAATATTCTCTGAAGAATTTGGAGTCACACACAGATGTAAGGGACCATCACCTTCTCTTTATTATTCATGTTTTTTATCTTCTGCCTTATATTAACAATTTTTAATGTTGGGAGACGTCTTAACATTTCCATATTAATTTCCATTTCATGTCCAATTTTTTAGTGACCCATTTCTCTCTTATCAACCAATTTTATGAATTTTTATATTGCAATTATTTTCTTCTGAAAGATCAATGTGATTTTTCAAATCTAATTCAATTTTCTAGAGAATACCATATTCATTTCCAATAAAGGGCTTTCACATTTATACACTTTTACGTATTTCAATTTGAAATAACATGTATGTATTCCACACTCCATTCTCATAAAATAAAATATGATTTATGAATCCATGTTGTATGATATATGTAAAACACAAAAGCATTATAACAAAAGGAAATTTCCTGGTTTTTCTAAAATTTTATAGCATTCCAACACATTGTGTAATATTTAATCATAGGATAGAGAGTGATCCTGATTCCTTTTTGCGAATTTTTCGGTCATGATGTCTATGAAGTTCACATCGACCAATGTTAATGATGAAATGTTTTATGTTGTTTCCACATTTACCATTATATGGTTATCATGTAATATCAAGTATCATTGTTCATGTTTATGGTTGATTAACATTTTATTCCACATTTATATGCCTATTATATTTCATGTATCACTTAATCCACATTTATTACCTTTTGGCCATTATATATAACCCATTTCTTTTGTATATCCCCCATTAATCCAATGTTGTTCTGAGTGCGATTTTCTAATGGAAGTCTTCAATAGGGATAATTATTTAATATTTAAAATTGTTATGTAATGTACCCAATTACCAAATAAACTAGACTTCTTGATCTTCCCGGAAATATTATGTTTATACTTAAATAAAGTGATAATGTAAAATAAGAAACATTGTTGTTATGTAATCATTCTCCATTTTCTCATCTTAATAATTTAAATTTATTAAACATGTAACCTGAAATAAATTAATAAATCATTATAGTTTTTCATGTTTTAAAATTAACTACTAAAATAAGGGGTATTATTTTCAAATATGAATTCATAAAATGATAGTATCAAACCCACCCACACATGAACTCAATCTTTTTCTAATGATTAAAATCATTTAATATTACAAATGAATATTATCCAAGCAATACATAATGTAAATTAAAACAAAATTAATTTAATAAATTGATAATTAACTATTAAATATTTAAAATTGAAATGTTTTTCAACTACTCATTTTTAAACAAATCAAAAAAATGATACATTTTAGTATTTCATAATATAAATTACCATGCCCTTAATTCACCTTTTCTAATTTTCTCTACTCATTATAAATCTACATTCCACATAAAATTTCCTCACTGTGAATTTTTTAACTCATTATTTATGGAAAAAAGTAAATCACATTTTTTATCGCACCTTGAATCATGATACCAACTAGACCCTTTTAATGCATCAAAATTATCCACCCCATGGAGTATTGATTATAAAATAATAATGGTGACCTCATTGTTCGGTTCAAATGACCCTGATGTTTCAAGGTATATAGTTAATGTTGATAAAACAATTACTCCTATGTATAAGTTAATCCCTAATATAAACTTCATGATGATCAATCGAATCTCTATAAATGTTTTCCCATTACAATTTACACCTCCCAATTTTGCAAAACATAGTGAATGGACATGAATCGGTGAACAATAATAAATTAAATATCATTTAATTAATTTACATCTGTATACATTTTAATAATTTTGTGTTTTTAAAAGACTCTCATCCACCACCCCTCCCAATATGAAAAAAATATTTTTTCTAAAAAAATTGGATTTCTATTCTCAATGAATTTTTCATTTATAAAAAATTAATTTTTTTAATATAATGTGTATAAATTTTTATTAAATGAAAATAGATTACCATTCTGATATCCAAAAAAACCCCTCAAAATTAATCATTTCAATAGACCAATTCCTTCCCCCTAGGTGACATCTCCCAGACAATCATTTTATGATAATCATATAAATACATAGATTATGGAATTAAATCGTTATGTTGTATTGTGATATATCTCTCTACTTTTATGGAAATTCATATATTATAGGGTGTTAAGAAGGATTTAAGTATTATAATATATAATTCAAAAGGGGTCAAAAATGTAATACGTAATTATATTAAATGAAAATTTTATAATTATGAATTTCATAGAAAACAATGAAAGATATAGAATAAATCATGCCTTATATCTAAATAAATATGCTTACTAAAATAAATGTATTTATTTTTTTGTAAAATTTATTGGGAATGTGAAAATATTATTGGGCCAATAGCTCATGGAAATGCACACAATTAAAAAATAATTAAATACATATTTCATATATTTTAATTTTTTGGAAATATCAAAAAAATTCTATTTAAAAAAACCAATCTGACAAATTAAGAGTTTTTTAATTACAATTCTATTTTTATGTTTTCATATTTATTCCATAATATTTCAAATTTCAATTTATGGTAAATAATACTTTTAAACATCTATTTATGGTAATCCTTAAAATTGTTGATCTCCATGTTCATCTTTAAAATAAAAAAGGTCTGAAAAATAAATAGTCAATTTAAAATATCTCATGTATAATATTTTTGAAGTATTATAACATTTATAAAATAAAAAATTACAATTAATTATGCATTGTGTGCATCATATTAATTTCATCTATTTTAATTGTTCCCTTTAATCATGCTTATGTATTAATTTTTCTCAAAGACAAGTTATCATTGACTATGGTATATATATAAGAGATATAAAAATATGTGGAATTTGTAAATAAATTTCTTATATTAAATAAATTTATTGTGATGAAATAAAAAAATGATAAAAAATAAAAAAAATTGTTAGGTTTCCACATGAAATATGCTATCTTTTTTATAGTATTTTAGCTCATCTTTATGTGTTTTGTCTCATGGGTGTATAATTAATTGATAATTTTTTTGGTTCAACCAATTTATGACATTGAATCACATCCCACAATGAAATTATCCCACTTGTTTAAATAATCATGATATTCTGAGGGTTTTATCAAAATCCAATATATTTAAAGGTTTAAAGTGTGAATATATATCATATCATTTTTGGAGATACTATTCCTTTTTAATTGTTGTTTTATATTCTTCAACAACTTCATTTAACAGTTTTTATACTGTAACATAATCCTATTCTTCATCCTATGATATATATTCATTTAAATATGAATATTTAGTGTCATATTGTTGCATGTAAATCTTTTTATTCTCCTTATTCCTCTTAATGTGTTCCATGTTTTTCAATGTTTTTCATTATAAATGTAGCAATCATATTCTATCCTTCATTATATTATTCTTTTTTACCCTATAAACTTTAATTGTTTAGAAAATCATTTATTGGAACAAATTTTGAATTGTAACATACCCTAATTTCTTTGGCTATTCTTTCATGATCTTGATAGTAATATTCAAAATTAGATTCTAGGATTTGGATTTATGCCACATTCTATGTTTTGTATGATTATATAAATATTTCTTATTTAACATTTCATAATTATAATTAAATAAACTCAATTAGTGTTTTCTAGATTAATGATATAGAATATATATATATATATTTTGGAATGTACATTGGATTCCTCTATTCACAAACAATAATAAACATGTGAATAAAAAGAAGTATAATAAATTTACACCATTTGATGATATCTATAAATAAATATTGATGAGAAAATTATTTTTAAATATTATAAATTGATAATATCTTATATACATACTCTAATCAGATATTACATAAATTTGTACTTCATTATGGCATTATTAATTCAATTAGGGATAAAATTTTTTAGAAATTATAATCAATATGAATGGAGACTCACTAAAGGTAAAATTAATATGTTATATACATTGAATGACCATGGTAAATCAAATGCTGTAATAAAGTAGAATTAAAATTTATTTAACAATAAATATTTAGCATTATGAATGATTTATATAAAATAAATATATACCACTGATTATGTGGGTTATTGAGAGTGTGGGAAAATAAAATTAAAAAAATTTTCAAGTCATAATAAATCCATGAGTATAATGTAATAATGTAAAATATTTTCATTGTATGATTATATTAATATAAAAATTGAGTTTATGTAAATCCCTTGGTTGGGGTAGACACACTCCTTCAAAATATTTTCCTTTTCAGATGGTCATTTACATTGATTATTAAAAATGTAGGCACTCAAAACCATTTTCAAAATTGAATTTTATTCTTTTAATAGTCACTATTTTACGGACAATCTAGTTATTTAATTATAAATAACTCCCTTGACCAATGATATGATAATTCTCATTTGTTGATGAATGAGAAATGAAGATATATGTGAAAAAATATTAATGAAAAATAAATTAATAAATAATTTCATAAAAATAATATATATATATATATATATATATATCATCAATTACTAATATTTAAAATTTTCGCGGAATGATAAAAAATTTAGGCCTCTCTGGGAGCTATGGTAAAATAATGAAAATAAAAAACAAAATTAATTTATCCCCCTATTGACGGACTACACATCACATCCTCTCACTCCATATCTATGACCTCAAATTCCATAAAATAACCTTTTTAATATTTATTTATAAGAATGAATATATCCCCAGGAATCTCAAATTTATTCCCTCCATACACTCATTTTCTCCAATTCAATATTTGTTGTTAATATGTCATAAAATGGGTTCTCTAGTCAATGATGACATGAATTTTTATGTTGAATTATCCATAACCATGTTCCATGATGTGACATAGGTTGTCACATAGTGTTTTTTCCTCTCCTCCCTACCTTGTTTTTTCTTATAATTTGTCTCACATTATAAATCTCGAATTATTTATTCATCACGAATGTGTGTTTCATGGTGTGATTCATTAATTTCAACTAAATGTTTCTCTTTTTCCTTTTCAATACACGATCGTTGAGTTACCCCATATAGTGGATCATCATTTTACATATTGAATACACATCATTTTAAATTTACACCCATTGATGTTAGGTGACATTAAACCTTCCAAAAATGGATTAATTATTAAATATTTAATGTGTATTTAAGAATTTAATTTCAAAAATACGATGTTTTATGTGGAAAAATATAGTTATGAAATATAATAATCATAATGGAATAAAAAATGAATAAAATATTCCTTTACAATAATGGATGCGGAATTCACAACTATAAACATTCCTCCAATCCATTATTATCCATTACTGAATCATTTTGAATCCTAAATTATGACTTTTTCCATATATATTTATAAAATTTTTATTTTCCACATTTGTCAATATTAAATTCCAAAAACACCTAAAGGAAACATTAATTAAAAATTACTTTTAATAATATACCTTTATTAATTACCAAAGAGTCCACTAAAAATTTAGTATGACAGATGATAATTTCAAAATGACAATGTCCTCAATTGTGATGAAGTACTCCACGATAATTTTGTTTTTATCAAAAAGTGTACTAACCATTCCGAAACCAATTATAATTAATATATTCCCATTACAATCATTAATTTTCCATCAATATATAATGTATTTATTTTTTTGTGTTTAAAATGTTTTAATATGTTTTGGTATTATTCATTATCCACAATTCATCTTTCCAAAAGAATTGATAGAATATCATTAGTGTGTATTTATATTATACTGAATTGATAAGGAAACATAAATATTTCTCATAAACACAAGATATATTTATTTTGTGAAAAATTTCCATTTAAAAATTAAATGGGATATTAATAATTATTTGATGATGAAAAAAATAGTCAATTTTGTACAATCATCCATACCATTGACGAAATGTATATTTCGATTGAGTTACATGAAGAGTACCACTTCCAAAATGTGATGTGTTCCATTTTCCTAAAAAATTTAAATGTGTTCAATAAAATGGTTTTAGATGTATTTATATGTGATTTATATCTAGATTTTCATTATTTTAGAGAAAAAATTGATTACATTTCTCTTAATCTAAGACAGAAAATGTCATTTTTGCATTTTTAAAAATAATATATTCTCTTTAGAAACAAATATAATTTTTATCACAAAAATATACAGATATTTTTAATAATAAAATTATGTAATAAAAGTAATATTATTTTGTAGAATTGTTTTTCCCTTTCCCAGTAAAAATATATTAATATTTAATAGACCAATTAAGATATAATAATGGTTCATCAAAAAATACCATTAAAAGTTCCACATAGAATTAATCAGCACAAGTTATAACAAAAATAAATAATATGAAGAACATATGCAATGAGAAATGCATATGTGACATATATTTCATTAACTTTTATAATATTTTCATTACGAACTCCCTGTTAAATATTGAGGTTTGATATTTACACATTATAACATGTGTGATGAAATATAAAACACATGAATCTAAGGATAAGAAAAAAATATAATTAAATAAATAATCTATAAATAGTATTTTAGATAAATAGTATATAGGTATATATATGAGTATATTAATATAATCTGTAACTATAATGTCTATTTCTAATAAATATGTTTTTACTATCATTCACATAAGTTAAGAGTTTATGTTGAGGGGTCTTCATAACAAAACAACCTTCTTGAGTCATAATTAATCCTCAAGATAATGGTTCTAGAAATGGTACTATTATTTTCTATGATGATATTATAATTCCATTACTATTAATTTTATATGGAATTAGGTTGATCAATTAATTTATTCTAAAAATTTGATGATGCTATGAAAAATTCCTATTCTATGTAAATGCTATCTTTTACGTAAATTTCAATATTAAATATTCCCATAAATCATATCCTCTATTTTATTAAAATTAAAATATTTTTTATTTCTATTTATGTAAATATTTATATTTTCCTCATTTTAGAAGTTTGATTTAACAATTTTTTGATGATTTTTTTTCAATAATGGTATCTCAAAATATACAAAACAATTTTCCATTCATGTTTTTATTTTTATATTCATGCTCCATGGACATCCAAGTATTATTTTCCAATTATTCATTATTTAAATTTATTTTAATCTGATTTGTTAATAAAAATCATTTTTCCTTCTTGAAAATAATTTTTTAGTGTTATTCATTTCGTATTTTATTAAATAATTTTTTTAAATTTCATACAAATATCATTTTACATTTAAATTTAATTATGATTTTTAATTACCTAAATCCCATTATGTTTTATCTAACGGTTCATCATAAAAATAAAATGACGAATTTCACTGGATGGGTTTTTAAACATTTTAAATCAAGTAATAAACTTTTGATATCACATTTTTCAATTATATTTGGAAATAAAAGAAAATAAATTTTTATTCCCCATATATTTTTGATATTGGGAATAACTGATATCTTATCGAAATAAATGTAAATTATTATGGGTGAGGAACTATATTTTACATATAGAAACAAGTTATGGTTTTAAAAATCATATGTTAAAAACATCAATCATGAAAATTATTTCAATAAAAATATTTCATATGTTTGTTTGTATAGATTATTTTTTAATAATTGTTTAAATAATGATGCATTAATAGTATTGATCTTAACATTGTTTATTGTTTTGTTATTTCATATTCTAAGGATAATTCCATATTTTTATGTCACATTCTAGAAATTATTCTTCATTGATCATGTCTACTGCTTAACACGCTAATGATGAGGTACATGTTTGTTCAATACAAGTAGAATGTTCAACATGTACAACATATAGATAATACATAATGTCATTTTATCATTATAATAATATATTTCACACATTTTCAGGACTTCTATTATGATTAATATTTCAAACATGATAAATGATAAGAGTATTCCATTTCTGAACATTTGATCTCACATCTTAATGATCGTTCAATTCCCAAATTATTAAAATGAATTTAACCTAAGTGGAATATAATTTGGGTATTAGGTTCATTCTATTATAGAGAAATTATATCAACTATCATTGAATATTTAACTTATGGAGTAGATCCCCAATGAGACTAAATTTTCTATTCATGGGTTTTTGTTATTATTCATAGGATATAAATACTACCAACTAGAAATGATGTCAAATAATGGTATGTTTATATTGGGTCACCAAATATGGAATCAATTCATATATGTGATGTATGTAATTTGAAAAATGTTTTAGGGAGTTACTGTACATGGATCCTCAATTACTAATTCGTATATGATAAATTTTTATAAAATTCCAATTTAGGATTATTATCAATTTAAGAGGTGTTTAATGATTTATGTAGTCTTATAAAGATGTATAAATTGTATAATTTTTGAATTTAATGTTTTTGACATTAAATAATATATTTTATCTTAATTGAAAAAGAATTTTTGAGATCTTTATGGAATTAAATTCAAATTTCTATATTTTATTAACATACTAAAAATTATTTTACTCAATTAAATTTAATATATTTCAATTTAGTAATGTTAAATAATTACATATATATGATGGGGAATTGTCTTTATGTTACCTGGTGATTGATTAACATGCTATAGATGATGATAATCGGTGAACAATTAATATTACCTTTAGAGTTGATTAAAAAATAAATATGTCGATAGTGTCAATAACATTAGAGATAATATATTTTACTCGAAAGATTTTTTTTTAGAAATTAATCCATAAATACGTATAAATGGTATTATAAATGTTAATATTTTATTAAAGATTTGAATTTATAGTGATCATTGAGAATAAATGGGAATAAAAATTATCTTAGACATGATTTGTTTTCAAAATAGTTTAAGGAATGGTATTCCACAAATAGAGAAGATTGTGGATTTTTACATTAATAAATATATAAATAGGAACACAACCCATATACATTTTATTATCAAACAATAATGAATTCATTTTAACATTTTATTGAAATAATAATGTGTAATATTTTTGTTTTATTAAATATTTATCATGAGTAAGTTAACCTAGAATTTGTAGTAGAAACATATATTTAAATGAAATAATTAAGGAAAAATATAATGTACCATTTCTTGTTATAAATTAAATATTTTGAATAAATAAAATGTTGAATACATTCAAAAAAATGGGATTGTGTTTTTAAATGATTGATATATTTATTTTGACATTAATCTCTTTAACAACTTCAATAGGCTTGTAAAATGGTACTTGAGCTGACAATATCATGTCATGAAGGGTCTTCCTGATCCCTATGGGTTGTTGTCTAGCTCTATGAATAAAAATAGAGTCATGGTGAAGGATTTCAAGATGAAAATAGTCAATCAAAAAATAATATTGTAATATAAAACAAATATCGTTAGTATCCCTCATGATCCTCAATGAGAAAAAACCACACTCATACTGATAGAAAATCCAAAAAATAGTAACTCATGTAGTAAATAATGAAAAAAATCATTCTCAAGTGGGTTGATCAATCAATTTAATAAGTACACAATTGATCCTCTCATCACCACCATCACCCAAGGTCATATATGTGAAGTACACCCTCCAAATCATTTTAGAATATTTCAGTTTCATAGAACTAGAATGAAAAATATCCTTATAGAGAAAATAAAAATGTATTCTTGGACACCAAGAGTGAAACATGATTTTACAGAATTTTCCACAAGTTTTCCCATTTTAAAATAACCAATTTCTGTTTATTTTATAAAAATCATGGAATGGATGTACATTTACAGATTTCATTCAAATAAATTTTAAATGTAATGTAAATAGGAATATAACAAAAATATTATAAAATGAATATTTTTCATAAATAATATTGGACATGAATAGGGATTATCAATAAATACAAATATTTAAAATACATATAAAATAATGATCCAAAGTTATATTCTTAGAGGTTTCTTTAGTTCCTAGATTAAGGATCGATGCACTACTCAAAATGACCAAAACATATCATTATTTTCTCAAATGTACCCAATCCTTAGGACAATAGGATTGAATCAGAAAAAACCACATCATGGGAAAACATACTGAACACGGTGTAGTTTTATTTTTCTTTGTTAATCCATTTATAAAGATTTAGAGACCATGTTTGATTTTCTCTATCACCCAACAACTAATCAGGCTCACATTTTCTATCAATATATTAATAAATCAAGGTAAACATATTCATATCAAATAGATTAATTATTCAACGCTTAAATTTAAAATATAGATGAATCATGTAATTTCCATTTCAAAAGAAAAATCATCTATTTTAATTAATTTCATGAAATTTATAACCATCATTCATTTTATTTAATTTTAACTCTTGAATATATAATAAAACATTAATTAAATTTAAAATTAAATTCCTAACATATTTCCCCATATATAGAAAACATTTTTTAATCACTTGAAATATTTTTGTATTTCACATATCCACCTCTATAATCAATTATCACAATGATTACAATTCAATTTATAGAAAATAATTTTAAATAAATTTCATTCTAAAAATAAATTATGGTTTAATTTATATAAAAGTGACTTATCTAACCACCTAATAATTCCTCACATCATATAATAATTTATCACCTATAATTGAAATCCCTAATAGAGAATTTAATTTAAGGAAGAACAAATAAGATTTATATGAATTTAAAATCATCATATCTATGTTCTAAAATATCAATATCGTGATGGTCCATCAATCTCAATGAGGATCAGAAAAGAATAGAATTCATATATTTTAGAAATATGGATTCCTTTAATAGATAAAAATTTATCACATCCCACAGAACAATGAGTTGAGAATAGAAATTGTTGAAGGAGGAAAAATAAACTACATAGAGTCTAGAATATGCAAGGGGTAAAATTAGGTATTACAAGTTTATTATAATGGGTTATAAAGGTGGGTTTTGTATCTTAATTAAAATATTTTAAGGATTAAAAACTCATAACATAGATTCGTTGGTTTGTCCACATGGTTATATAAAACAATATTCCAAACTGTGTTCCCTCACTATGATTTGGGAAAGGATTCATTATTTTCCTATTTGTCTATATAATCTATAATACAATATTGTGATAATTATTTTAAAATGAAATTATTTTCCGGGTTCTAGATACAATATTTTTGAATCCAAGCTCTAAAAAAAGTTTTGAGGGGAAACTATATCATTTTTTTTAACTGTTCACCCCCCATCTAGAGCCACAAAATTGGGTAGAAGACTTTCATTTTAAACATCACAACATTCTATAACTATATTCCAACCATTTAAAAGTAAAAAACAACAACAATTCCCTAAAAAATATAGATACAACCTAAAGCAAGACCCAAACAATAGATGCTAAAAAATAGATATGGGAATAACATGAATGACAGTAAGGATATGATTAAATCTCCCAACACTAATGATTTTTACCCTATATATTTCTATCAGGAATAATACACATTAATGTGATTTGGAAACAAAATCATTTTCAGTTCCTCACACTCTGATGTCTCATGGGAATCCAAACAATACATACAAGACACTTGAACTATAGGTACACATTTTCTAGGTAGAACCACCACCTCATAGAAAATAATTTAAAGATTCTAATATGAACTTGATAAATTATGTTCCACAACAAGGTCTTCCCATATCAACACATGAGGTGATTTATGATGTTTCATAGAGATAAATGATACATGAAAAATCAAATGAAACATTATCATCCATTTTTGAAATTCAAAATGGTAATTATCCATTTCAAACATCATAATTATATAGAAATTACACACGAAACATAGTGTATTGTTCTCCTATTTTTCAACATATCGATGGCCCAACTTAGGTGAATATATCAAAACCACATAGTCAGGAACTAAAAAAAACTATAATGTGTTGATGATGATAAGAATATGATTTTTATAAAAATTAATTAATAATCATTATATGATGAATCAATTAAATAATAAAGGAATTCTAATAGAATAAATATAATATAAAAATATAATATTTAATAATATTCAACAAAAATAAAAAAGATACATGTTCATCCAACTTGGTCCTTATCTTATTACATTTTATCTATAGGCTAGTAATTTTTAATATAATAATATTAATCCTATCAAAAATGTTTTTCCCATGATTGAACAAATATAATATTTCAAACATGAAAATAATTTCAATTTTCTATGTACCACATTATTTCGGATGATGAACTTATAAATGACATGTCATGATCCAAATCACTTTGGTCTCATTGCTTCCTAAAAGCCTCTATAAAAAAAGGGATGTGAATTAGGGATCCCTCATAGAACCTATAGAAGATGTAAATCCTATAAATATGAGAAACTGTTCACATATAGAATTATCATGTCTTTAAATATTGTTGCATCATTAATTCTTAAAAATTTATCTAATTTTTTTGTGGGTCGATCAATAAAAATTTCACATTATTCCCTCAATGTGTAAGTGGGAATGTAAAATTATTTGAATCAAAATCTCATCCCATATCAATATCTGGTTCCAAATATTCAAGTTAAATCCAAAAGGATTCTTATTCATGGCCTTTAAATTTTTTCACTTATAATAATCAGAAACAAAATGAACATTATCCAATTTTATAACTGATCTTCATAATCATCACATCATATCATATAAAATTTTCATTTTTACATGTTTCATTCCTAATGGGTAATATCAAAGTCTCTAAAAAGTATTAATTCCTCATAGGAAAATGTAACATGTACAATCTATGGATGTATAAAATACCCTATATAAAGAAAGACCAATCACAATGGTTTCCCATAAAAAATATGAAACTTTATTCCACATATATCATCTATATTATTCTTCATGAAGAATAATCATGATAAAACATAATATATAATAAATTATTTCCACAACATCCTTGGTCCAATCCACCTAAAAAAATTAAAATGAGAAAGAGACCCATCATGTTGAAGTATTTTTATGTATCAAGCACAACCTAGAAGGATGTTTCACTATCCAAGAATCAGGAATGAAATTACACCTAGAATGTGTGAATGAAATTTAAAAATCAATATTCCCATCTCCTCTAAAAGTGACTCAATATATTTTTACAGAATATATTAATCATTATATAATGATATAAACATATGGAAAATCATATCCACAAAATGTAATGTTGATAACATTTTGGAGAATTCATCATAGAAGTGAGTTTAATATCATGGGTTATATAATTAATTTATTGTTGTATTATCATTGGGGAACCGTATGACAATATGTTATCACCCTGCATAAGGACACATCCCCAACCAGAATTAATGCATAAAAAATACCACATATCCCTTCATTGCCTCAATAATAGTCAACCCTATATAATAATTCTAAAAATCATTTATTCATTAAAATAATTCTCACTCATAAAATCCCATAATAATGTAAATCATTTTTCTATGACAGAGGACATTATATTTGCCATCATTGATAAAATATTAGTCATCTAAAAGTAATACCCCTATTACCAAAAGAATAAACAAATCTCATTTTTTTATTCTGTTGTTATAACACCCTTCAACTTAATAGGGTAAACAAATGTTTTATTTTTTTGATTAAACATATTCGACAAAATTTTACAACAGAGCCTAAGAAATGTACTTCAATAACATGGATTAAATTCAATGTTATTTAAAAATTTATTAAAATATTTCCAAATTATGTACATATGAATCATTAGTTTTTTTGTAAAATAATATATCATCCAAAAATAGCACAATGAATTAATTGAGAATAAAAGAGGATCATTTGGAAAAATCATCTCATGTAAGTCTCTATATAATAATGGTAAACTTAGGTTTGATTAGTGGTGGATTAAATGTTATTATGGGATTTTGGATATTAGAATTAATATTTGTTATAGCTAAAAACCCAATACATAGTTTTCAAGGTTAGGACACATGTATATATCTAACCATGCACCAAACAATTAAACCTCATTAGGATTCTTAGATCGGGGTAATTTTTTGCAGCACAAATAGAAAACTGATGCACTCACTATTAGGGTACATACATGGTGAACCTTGATTTAGCCACATAATTAGATAAACCATTATCCATAACATGAATATTGACACTTATCTAACAGTTGAAAAAATTAAATTGATTCAAAATATGGAACATGGTTTGTTGGGACATACCATATAGTTTTAACCAACACTATTCCAAACTTGAAGAGCCTTATCATCTTCTCAAAAATTTATAAAAACCCCATAAAATTCCGCAAATATACACCCAAAAAAATTGTGCTAAAAATAATATGTAAGAATTATAATAATGACTGTAATATGATGTTAGAGTTCCTGATAAAAACATTTTACACAATAAATTCAACAATAAGTGGTTTTAATATTAGGAAGATATATTTATCAATGGTCTAGCTATTAAAATGAAAATAATTACTCTGTTAAATTTGTTTTATGTTGATGTCTAACTTAAAATTGAAAATTTTAAGGTTTATCATATGCGGACAACTATATCCCCATTTAATAGTGAAATTTATTAACTCAAATTTCATTATAAATTATTTATATATCAATTTAACTACAATTTCATAATATAAAATGATATATTTTATATTTCTAAATCATGATAAATGAGAAAAATAAAATTTCAATGAATTAATATTTACACTATGATACATTTCCCTCTAGGTATTGGTATCACTGAAAATGTAGTTTTATACAATTTATTCTATGAGCATCCACTTTTGTAATGAGTTTATGATTTATGGTTATGTTTTAAAAATTGTAGATGCATTATATATTCAGATTAAATTATTTTATTTAAAATAATATTAGATTTGATGAATTTTATACATCTTGTTAATCTATTTATTAAATTCTGATATGAAAATTGGGGAAATATAGCAAGATGTTGGTGGTTTGAATTTGGGTATCATGTTTGAGAAATTTTATTAACACATTTTGTTCATATTATAAATGATATATTTTTCTAGAACATATAAATAACTATGATCATATCTATAATAATACATGTGATCAATAGTGATAGAGAGGACATGTCATACAATGATATCTCTCAATATAATGACATGTATTAATAAGAATAAGTAATTTGTTGTCATATAACCTAGGTAATATATTAATTTATTGATTTAATGTATTTGAATAGACTCATTTTCCACTAATTATCTGTAAAATCACTATTTACATAATACTGATCCATTAAAAATATTGACATGATATATATTGAAATAATATAGAAAATTGGAATTTTTTTAATGATTATTTTACCCGATAGTATATTATACTAGGAAATGAATTTTAGATTCATAAAATGAGATTCTCTATTAAGGGAATCATTAATGTAGTATCATTCTTGTTAGTAGAATTATATCATATTCTATTTTCTTTTTTTAGTGTCTCTTAAACCAGGTTTTTCATTAACCATAATTATAAATATAAGTTATTATATTTCATTTATTAACTATACATACATTTTTTATTTCATTATCTAAGATATTAAATATTTTTTAAAAAAATTATGTAATAATAATCTTTATATTACTAAAAAAATATAATTTTGTTAAAATTATATTAAATTCAAATATTCATATTCATATACTAAACTATTATTTATCTTTAACTTTAAATGTCAGTTTTTACTATAGTTATTTAATGATCATAAATATCATAAAATAATATCCTATGATCAATAATAAATAGTTTTATTATTAAATTTTAGAATAATCCACATCATATAGTAATATTTATTACCTTTACTATAAATATATGTGATTTTATATTGACTATAACTTTTATTTCATTTCGTGATATGATAAAATAATTTCCATCCATACTATTATAAGAAAATATTCAAGTAAAAAACTTTTAGAATTGGTTTTTTTAATATTCTCAAAATATTTTTCTTTAAGACTCCTAATGTGTCACCATTAAATAAATTCAATCTATATTATAGTATTATAAATGAATGTTTTCTAAAAAAAGTATCTCATAACTTCTGTTTTTTAATTTCTAGACAAACAATTTGTGATACTTCAAAATTTCAAGGGATATAAATTGATTTATTATCCATTATGTCAAAAAATATTTTTTTTCAAAAGATTTTTTATTGGGTCCTGGAATTTTTACTATCCCATGTATTCTGCATCATCCTTGAAAACTATGAAGGAATATATTAAGGGGTTTTATCCATTTTTTATGGAAATTACTAATGAAGAATAGTTTTTTGAAACAAGGTTTGGTGGAAATTTATTTTTAATGTTAAAATAATATTATAATGACTTATATTATACAAAATTTTAATCAATTATTGTATACAATTTATTATATATTTATATAATTGAATCATTTTATTTCTGATCACTATATATATTGAAATATATCATAGATTTTTTTGGGTAATTTTATTATTATTACAACACTAGTATGATTTATTGAGGATTAATCAAATATAACATGTAGTTATTTATTTGGATTTAACCAATATTTATAGGTTTTCATTCATATGTAATTTGAAAATATAATAATAATAATATTTATTGTCCCATGATTTTTTGTAGTAATATACTAATTTTAAATCAGAATATATATATTAAATTAAATAAGAAGTATCTACTGTAAAAATTTCATATATATGATTTTCTATGTGGATTAGTCTGTAATGTGCTATAATGAATAATAATGATAATTCATATCATTAAATTTAAATAGAAGGATATCTTAATAAATAAGGGGAAACCAGATTTTTCCATCCCACTATTTGAACTTATTATCAAATAATAGTAATTTAACTATTAACACATCAGAGGATTGAGATATTTATCATACTAGAAATTCATTTTGGTTTTAATAAATTTTTAAATTTGAGTTCTAATATTACCATTTTTATGATTGGATGTTTCAATCCTATGTCTATGGTAGGTTATTTGTGTGCATCCTCTTATGAAATTATTTGTATTGTTAATAAATTAAAATTAGATAATACAAGTAGAATTATGATATTTAAAAATTACATAAAATTAAATATAATATTTCAATGTGTTGAAGTTGATAAAGTATATGCCATCAATAATTATTATATTACATTTTCACTCATTCTATTGTAAATGATACATAATATATTTCTATAGATTATTGTATGGATTTTTTCATATAATGATGATATTTACATGGTATTTCGTAATAATTTTTTCCAATTAGAATTGTAATGTTGATTTCCCTATATATGTAACAAATGATTATATTTTCCTAAGAAGATGAGCGTGGATCAATATATATATATATATATACATATTGTATTGCATAAATATGATTTAATATTAATATCCTAATATGGAAATTGATGATATTATAATTTGGTACTGAATTAGTAGGATTCTATCTAATGTAGATAAATTTTTAAGTTAATCATATTCCTATTATAATTAATTTTTTATTGGGTAAAGGTGTATAAAGGGATTCTATATCTATGATGATGATTGTGGATGAAAAATTATGGAGGAGATGAGAACATGAATTTGACCATTTCATAGTAATTTTATTCCACTGTATAGTATATTATTTTTTTCAATAAAAACTCTATTATGATAGATAACCTATTAATTATTAAATGTGAATTTTTAATAGAGTCAATCTATATATTTATTGATCTGGTTGAAATAAATTGATGAAATATTCCCCCTCTTCTACTCCTCATTCTGGATATTGACATGTAAATCGTTTTCATGTCATGTTATGTTCTATAATTATTATACCTACTATATGATTTTTTAGTGGTTTTGGTAAACTGTTTTACAAGTATACTGAAAGAACCTGGTTCCTTATTGGAGCTATTGATAATTTATTTTCATATTTTATTTAAGAAAAATAGGAGAAAAAGTGGTAAAGGCCCAAATGCAGGACTATTTCACAATGTGACTGAGGGTAAGACATCGTGTATTATGGTAAATAGGCATTTTTTAGGACATGAAAATGAAGTCAGAAAAAATATAGAAAAAATGTAATATACATGGTGTGTGAATTAAAATTACCCCTCGTGTATTTTGAAAATTTTTCTAAAATGTGAAGTAGCCTCATTTTCTCATTTTTAGATAGAAACTCACATGTGTTCTCTTAAACAGTAGCGCTGAGTATGATTTTTTCCCCGGAACCACTATCTGAACTCTGATTTGTTTTCCATCAGATGCATTGGAACAAAATTGGTAAGCTCTCGATTCATCATGGGTTGATCTTCATGATTTTTCTCTTGACCTA
This sequence comes from Viscum album, assembly GCA_963277665.1. Taxonomy (NCBI): domain Eukaryota; kingdom Viridiplantae; phylum Streptophyta; class Magnoliopsida; order Santalales; family Viscaceae; genus Viscum; species Viscum album. Next base: position 1,761,997,876 of record OY728121.1, on the reverse strand, counting down.
GTTATCATAGGTTGAGCATTTATACCCATTCTATTGATCTACGCTGTTTTAGGTCCAATTAGTGGTTGACGTTGGATAAGGAGAGTTATTAAACTATGAGGTAGGTGGTCTCATGCCTTTCATGAATTTTCTTGATGAATATTTGTTCTGAAGTGCCTCACAACCATGTTTAGGGTTTCCCCGTCATCTGAATTGACCCATGGTATTGGCTAATGTTGATTTGGTAATTAATTAAGTGAATTAAAGAGTGATTGAGGTTTCTTGATGTGATTGAAGGACACCCAATGATTTGTTTCCCTAAGATAACCAATGTTTATTCATTTGGACTAGGATGTGTTTGGGCATGCCTTTGAGTCCCTTTTTGGGGTTGTTAAAAATTAAACAGGTTAATTGAATGTTTTCTCGTGTGATGTAAATAATTGATAACCCTTTTATAGTTTATTTCACATTTTAGGCATGTTATGTGAATTTCACATGTTTGTTTATAATTATTATGCCTGTTATTGGTTAGATTACATGATTGAAATGTGAGATATTTGATTCGCATTATTTCTTTTTATTTTTTTATCCTTATAATTATGTAAATTACATGGTTTAATGATGAAATTTCTATATACTGAGTTTCACCAAGACATATTCTAATGTTATTATATACAAGGCTCTGAATCAATTGATTTATGGAATACCTATGGGAGAGGTTATTCTATGCATGTAGGTGTGGTCTTTCTATGCCTGTGGGTGAAGTTTTTGTTATGCCTGAGGGCATGGTTCAGAACTGAAAATTTAAATGGATGACTTATGATGTGTCTTCCATGCAAAAACACAATCTTGTATTCACACTTATTTAAATCTGTTTAGATTATCTTTTGAGGTATTGGTAATTCTTACATTATATGGGGTATTGAAAATATGGGGCCAAATCGCAAGATCATTATATTTTAATACAATGGAAATGTATATTGATAATGAACTAAATAAATAGAAATTTTTAATTGTAGGATTGTTAACTTTTGAGTACTTCATACTTTACGGATTAAAATTTGGTACACTACTTATTGAATATACTCATAGATAGATAAAAATAGATCTTTGGGTGGTATTCTACTACGATTAATTTCTCACAACCTATTTGGTTCATGTTTTGGGGACCAAATAGATTATATGATTTCAACTGTTGATAATGGAAAGTGCCTATATATGGGTACTTGGTATGCTGTTTAGGAGCACAAGAGCATCAGACCAAACTATGGCTTGTGATGCTTATGGGTTTTCTATTTTATTTCTATACATTGGTATTGTATATTTGAATTGATTACATTTTATCTTATTTTTTACTTTACGAGAACATGTGATATAGTGAATAATATATTTTATGTTAGGCCTTCTGGATATTTCTATTTTTAGTATTACATTGTTACATTATTGGCATGGTATTACTACATCAAATATTGTTATATTATTGTATATTTTGGTGTTTTACTCGTCCAATTGGGGTATAATTTTACCACTACCACACCTAGGCCCGTTATACTAGTCAGTTTCCTTTGAAGTTTGGGGAAATTCTCTTGAGGTTAGGTGGAAAACCAGGTACGAGGCACTTTTAGGTGGCCCTAAGACCGGGGACGTCCCAAAGTAGTATCTGAGTATGTTTATTTTCTGGTTTGCCTTAATTTTTCATGATTTTAGAAAGGTATAAGAAGAAATGGAGTTGGTAATAAACTGTGCTTGGGAGTAGCAATCCCACGTATAGGGAAAATCCAAATTGACTTGAATTGACATGAGAATTTTCGATTTTGATTGGTTATAGTGGATTTGATTTCATTGTTGGGTTATGTACATGTTTTGAGCTATTATTATTGATATTATTTGTCGTTTTATATTGTTTCATCCTGATGAGATGATGGTATTTCATCTCATGCATCATATATGAACTTGTTAAAAATCACATACCAAGCATTCTTGTCATGCCATTTAGGAGCATTGCTGATTGCATGCTATAATGATATATGTCAAGATAGATTTTCATGATGTTGTGATAGGTATGATGATTGATATATCTACTATTGTGATAGTTTTTTTGTATGTGCTATGATTGAAATGAGATGAAAACCAAATATTGGTCCTTGAGTTGAATGAGGCCCTCTTGGATCATAATATGGTGGATCATGTTTTAGACTTTTTATAGATTTTTATTATTATATATTATTCTCTGGTTCCAAACCTTGATTTTTAGGGAGTATGTGACCCAACAGATAGAAATTTAGTATACAAATAGTGGGGTTTTTAGCATAATAGGGGGTTTCTAGAAAATCCATAGGTTCTTTCCTAAAAACGTACATTAAACTGTGAGTATATTAGCCTAATATTCCATGTGTTCCTCATACCTGGAGACTATTAATTAGTGTGGGAGAACATGTAATTTATTAAATACTTGATTACATGCCATGTCCTAGATTGAAAAGTTGTGTACATGGGATGGATATACGCCTAGGATAGTGGAAGTATATACCTATGTAGGAGAATTAGGGTACATGATATGTATGGTTTGTACAAGCCGTGTACACCCCATTTGGTTAACTTTGAGGGTTTTCTTCTCTTATTTAGTTCTTACACTCTTCAACTGCAAACATCGATGATATTGAACTAATTTGTGTGAAAGACGACGAAGTGTCATTCCTCCATGAGGACCTCTAATTTTTCTCCAAGGGAGTGATGACTATCATACTCCAAAGGCAAAAGTAAATGGGATACCAAAAAATTATCTAGATGTACCAGTCATGACACCTACTAAAATACCATAAGCAGTTCCTAATACAATGTTAGTGGACGGATTTATGAGGTTTCTACAGACCATCCAGGGAGCACCATAGCCTACCACATCTACGGAAGAACTAATGCAGGTATTCCAGTAGCAGTGTCCACCTAATGTTTTAGGGGATGGAAGACCATAGGTAGTGGAATCATTATTCGATTCAATGATTTCTATCTTATATAATCATGAAAATCCTCATAAAAGGAGGATCAAATTTGGGACTTATATTATGTATGATTCCCCAAAGAGGTGGTGGGATGTTACTAAAAAGATCGTGCATCAGTGATACATGGAATGGGATGATTTTCAGAATTTCTTCTATGACTAATAATTTCACGAGATGCGGAGTGCCAATCGAGCCCGAGCGTTCATGAATATGGAGTTGGGTGATCTGTCAATAATGGACTACTCTACACATTTCATGCAATTTTAGAGATTCACACATATTCTAATGGAAGATGAGATATTGAGGGCTTGGGATTCAAGTATTTGATCAGGTATGAAATATGATCCCAGTTGCATGTTTTCATATTGCCTTCTATATTTTACATCATGAATCATGTTCTGATTATTGAGCATAATTTTCCCAAAGTTAGAGGTGCGACCCATGGCAGTTTGGAACCTAGATCTTGATATATCTCTCCTAGAAATAATTAGCATCATATAGAGTTTTCATGAGGTGATAGAGGCAGTTAGAATTTAACATCTAGAATCCAAGAGATATGGTACCTATGAAGAGTATATGGTCATATAAGACTATAGTGTCTGATGGACCCAGTTGTGTGTTGATATTATGGAAAGGAGGCCAATTTGTAGTGATTCTTCAAGGTGTTTACACAATCATCAAGTGAGAGACGTTCTTCACCAACTCGACATTGCATAGTAGGGTCTACAACTTCTCATTAGATTGGTAACTAGGGTATGTCATGGTGTTAAGGATGAGGTGGTGGTTATGTCCATGGTAGACAAACCTCAGGATCTCAATAACATCAATGTGTATCAACTAATGGTATCAAGTTAGTGCCACAGTTACGTGGTACATGTCAGACTTATGTAGTGCAATAGACCCAGTAGAAGCAGGATCCCAGACCATCTACTGTCAGAGGTAATTTCTAGTCAACTCCGTTTTAGCTTCTAAAATTTTTGATAAAGGGGATTTACATTATTTCATATATGTTCCCACTATGGATTGAAATGGGCTCAATTTTTTTAATTTTGATTTTGTTATAAATCTAGACACTCTATTAGGGATTATAACAGCAAGTGTGTGTTAGTTCAAGGAGTTCCCCTAGATGTTGGTGGGTGTCATTACTTATTGGACCTCTAATTTCTTGAGATGAACGGATTTGATGTCCTTTTTTGAATGGAATTATTTTTCTCATTTCAATCCTTTGTAGATTTCTATTTCCATACGGTGATTTCTACGTCACCAGAAGGAGGATCATTTCTAGACACCGATGAATTTGATGTTCATGTGAGATGAGTAGGACACGACAATTATGGGTTATGAGGGATGAAATTCCGGATTGAGAGCATATATATGGATGACCTGGGGAAATTTCAGGTATTTTCCCCCCTGTAGATGATTGTTTCTAGAAAATCATACTATATGAATATTCAGGACTACCTCCAATGATATAGGTAGAAATATCTATCAAGTAAGTTCTTGGAGCAGCACCGGTATCCATTCCTTCGTACATGATAACAACGATGGAGTTACAAGAGCTCAAGAGGTTGCTAGATTATTTAAAGATATGGGTTTCATCCGACCCGGTAATTCATCATGGGGTTTGCTATTTCATTTTCAAAAAAGGTGGATGTTAACCTTAGGATATGCCTGGATTATTGGAAATTGAACCAGTTGATAGTTAAAAATTAGTACCCTCTTCCACAAATTGATTATCTCAATAATAATCATTGGGGATCTCTGTTAATTTCTGAGAATAATTTGAGATATTTTTATCCTTAGTTTCATGTTAGACCATCAAACATACATCATATAGGCTTTCATAGATTTTTTGGTCTATACAAGAATCTTATTATGTCATTCGGTCTCACGAATGTGCCAATAGTTTTAATGGAAATGATGAACCAGGTGATCCATCCTTAAATTGATTCAGTTTTTGTGGTTTTCATTAATGATATCATGGTTCATTATCACAATGAAAACAATCATGCCACACCTCTTGAGATCATTTTGAATACAATGAGATAGAATCATTTCTATTCTATGCTCAGAAAGTGCCACTTCTAGATGAGTCATTTTCACTTTTGGGGCCACATAAACTCAAAGACAAAAGTATTAGTGGACTACGAGTAGGTGAGATCAGTAGTTTAATTTGAATATCACAATATTTTCATAGTGATACATATTTGTTTAGGGATATCTGATTAATAGAGGTACATCATACAAGAATTATCATGTTAAGTAGTGTTGTTGATAGGCCTAACTAAATAGATTGATTATTATTTATGGATAGATTCCTACAAGTCATCCTTTTAAGTGTTAAAAGGGGTTTTGGCATCATCACCGATACTGATTTTGAAAGATCTGATAAGGAGTTACACTATCTACTATAATGCATCACTTATAAGGTTAAAACTAGTTCTTATGATGGGGGATCGAGTCATTTCTTACGGATATCAGCAGTTTAGGCCACATTATTGGAATTACCTAACACACGATCTCGAGTTTGTTGCATTTGTTCATCCATTATATTTTTGGACACATTATATACATGGGGACTATTTTTTGTGTAAGAAGATGAAAATTTCATCAGGTACATATTTAGGAAGAATGATCTTAATATGAGGTAGAATATGTGGTAGGAATACCTTCAGTATTTTGATATTGAGCTTACCTACATGCCTAGTTAGAGAAAATAGTGGTTGATTCATTGAGTAGGGGGACTCATATACATGCAGTGTAGCAGGCCATTAGTGAGTGGATTCTTATGAAATTGTTTTATATGATGCATTCTGAGGTCTATGATAGTCAAGGATATAATTTTCATTAACCGATACTTGTTAACTCTATCATAAAAGATAGTTTTAGAATGAGGATTCTATCATATTTTGAAGGCCTAGTTCTATGGGAAAGTGTGGTAGGAGAGGAACATCCTCCTAGATCAACCATAGGTGTGGATCATGTTCTTCACTTACATGGTCATGTATAGGTTTCTTTTGAAATTCATGAGGAGATGAAGTGGTATTTTCATGCCTCTATATGTGTTGTGCATCCTAGGGTCACCAAGATGTATCATGAATTACATCGTTAGTATTGGGGATAGGAATGAAAATGGATGTAGATAGTTTTTTCGTCAGATTTTCCATCTGCCAGTAGGTGAAGGTGGAAACCCAATGACCTTCTAGATATTTACAACTACTACCAACTATGGAGAGGATATGTAATAACGTCACGATGGATTTTGTGATGGGGATATCGATGTCGCCTCAAGGTAATGATGTCGTATGGGTTGTGGTTGACAGGCTCCTAATGGATTCCCATTTTCTTCCTATCACAGAAACTATTAATCTGTATGAGCTTGGGAGGATTGAAATATGGGAAATTTTATGACTAAAATGGGTTCCACATTATATCATTTCATATAGGGACATCCATTTTACATATGATTTCAAGAAAGTGCTACAGAGGACCCTGGTTACAAATGTGATTCTGATAATGGAATACCACCCTCAGATTGATGTCCAATGAGAGAGCACAATTCATGTAATAGAGGACATGATTTCATCATGTGTCTTAGATTTTTGGGGTTCTTAGGAGATACACATACCCATGGTTGAGTAATATTATAGAAATATATTTTGGATACTATTTTGACGGTGCCCTATGAGTCTTTGTATTGTAGAAAATTCTAATTACCCCTGTGTTGGATGGATAGAGGAGAAGAATCTATTCATGAAACTCATCTTGTCTAGGAGACCACTGAGAATATTTAATTGATTTAGAAGAGGATGAATATAAATTAGTCTCTTCATGATTCTTATGTCAATCTCCATAGATGTCCTCTGATGTTTGAGGATAGGAATTATTTTTCCTATGTGTTGCAATGAGTTTGGGACATGAGATGATCAAGAGACATGGTATGCTTTCACCAAGATATGTCTGTACTTTTGATTTTCTTGAATGGGTCGGGCTGATTTCTTATTGGTTTCAGTTACCTCATAGGTACCAATCTATGAACAACATATTCCATATTTCGCAGTTGTGATGATACTTTTTCAGACCCCCTCATGCATTTCAACTTGAGGAGGTTGAGTTGGAGTTAGATGGTTCCATTTTGGAGCATCATATTCCAATTTTATATCATAGAAAAAAGGTTCTATGTGTCCTATATATTCCTTTAGTATGGGTGAAATGGAAGCATGTCCGAGTTCTGATACGGACCTAGGAGACAGAGGCATATGTACGATAATAGTGGCCCAAGTTGTTTGCATATTTTCATCACATCCCTTTGATGGGAAATTTGGGGATGAATAGATTTTAAGAGGGAAGATTGTAAGAACCTGGTTTCTCCATTGAGGTATGGATCTTTTCTATTTAGTTTCTATTTATGAAAAACTGGAGAAAAGGAGGTTAAGGGATGAATACAAGACTGTTCATCAATGTAACTGTAGGTTACACAATGTGTAATCCCAATACACACTGTGTATTGATGTCGACATGAATTTTTATGATGTGTTAATAAATTAAAGGATGGGATGGATAAAATGGAATGTAAAAGGATTATATATTCAATGTAAATACCATGTATTTTATAAAATTTTCTAAAATGGGAGGTGGCTTCATTTTCTCATTTTTGGAAAGATCCTCACTTGATTGTTAAGCTCTGCATTCCTATTGATCTATTATCCATGATTTATTATCTTAAACTAGTTATCAGAGGTTGAGTGTTTTTACCCAATTTTTATATCTTCACTGTTATAAGTTGAATTATATGATTATGCAAGATTATTAGAGTTGTATGACAAAATGGTAGGTAGTTTGATTTAATTCATGAATATGTGGTTGAATATATGTTTTGTAGTGTCAGCACCAATTTATAAGGTCCCACCTTCAACAAAATTGACCCATGTTATCAACTAATGTTGATTATGTAATTTATTAAGTGAATTAAAGAACTTTTTAGGTTGCTTAATGTTATTGTGGGAACCCCTTTGATGTTTTCCCTTAGATAAACAATTATTATCTATTTGGACTATGATTCTTATGGTAATGCATTTGTTTTCTCTTTTATGGTGGATAAAAATGAAATTATTTAGTTGAATGTTTTCCCAAAAGAGATAAATATTATTTTAAGACTTATCATTGTTAAATTAACATGTTAGGATTGTGACATGAGTTTCATATGGGATTTTATTATTGTTAGTCTTGGTAATGGTTAGATTACATGAAAGGCTTGTGACACATTTGAGGCCCATGAGAGTTATTATTTTGTTAACCTTGTTATAGTGAAAATTACATGTGTTTCTTTTATTCCAAAATAATGATTTACCAGTTATTACCAAGAAACATGATTAAATGCATATATATTGGGCTTGTACTTGATTGATTATTGAAATTCCTGCAGGCAGGGTTTTTCTATTCCTATGAGGTAGGTTTTTCTATGCCTACCGGATATGTTTTTTCTATGCCTGAGTGTGACATTCCGAACTGAATATTGAAATAGATGACCTATGACGCGTCTACCGAGGAAATGAATAGTCATGGATTCACTCATCTCCTACATCTATTTATATGGTCTTTTGAGAAATCAGTGTGCTTACTTTATATAGTGGATTGATGGTTTAAGACTAGATCACAAGATCTTTATAATCCAATAAAATTGAATAAACAGATGAACATGAACAAAAAAATTGAAATAAATACTTATATGAATTTTTTTAAATTTTAGTACTTCATACTTTTACTAATTTCACATTTCCAAACTACCTATTTAATATGCTTATAGGGAGATAGGAACATATTTTTGGGTGGTTGCATATTGGGACTTATTTCTCACACCCTGTTTGGGTCATGTATTCAGGCCCAAAGATATTATATGTTGGTAGGATTCAATATGGGAAAGTTCCAGTCTATAGGTACTGAATATGTTATTTAGGATCAATAGAGAATGGGACCAAGATGAGGCTTGAGACACAACAATGTTTTCTTTTGTATATCTACTCCTTGGTATTATATCTTGTAATAGATTACAGTTTATCGTATTTTGGATTCTTTCCTATAAATTGTGACATGAAGCATCATCTATTGTATGTCATGAATTCTGGTAATATATATTATTATTCATCCATTGTTTTCTTCTACTTTATTATATTTATTCTTTCACTATTTTTATATTATTGTATTCCACAATGTTATACTCTTCCAATGAGGGAATTTTTTCCCAACTATCATACATAGGTCGTCGCTGCTATTCAATAACCTCTAGTGTTTTGGGAAATGCACTTGATCCCATGTTTCGAACCATGTATGAGGCATTGTTAGGTGGAATCCGGACTCAATATGTTATATATTGTGTAAATTATGGGTGACCTAGTGAATACATTTTGACAGACCATGTTTTTTATATATCATTATGTTCAATATTGTACAATAAAGGAAACACTGAGCATAAAAACCATGAAATATAATTGTATTTGACAGTTATAAATATTTTCTTAATTGGTAGGTATTGATTGGATTATGTGATTTCCAAAATATATATTTATATATATAATTAACATGGTTAAAATATATATATATTAAAAACTATTATTTAAGTATTTAATCAATTTTTCATCAGGTTATATTATTATTCCAATTATGAATGTTTTTATCAATATTTTTGTGAAAATATTATTATATATTTGGGGAGATATATCAAATTATATCAGTTAAAAGGGTATTATTTTCGATGTTATAATTCCAAAATTACCATAGGATGAATTTCAATGAACCATCACGATTGAACAAGACATGACACCCTAGCTGACTAGTCACCATGATGAGGTACATCATGATAATGGAAGAAGGTATCATATAAATAAAATATATATACAACCATATTATAAAGTGGTATAAATAGATACAAAAAATATCCAAAAGAATATAATACAAACTAGATAAACCAGATGGTATGACAAGTCAAGATCAACAAATCTCCTTGTGGACAACCGTCACATCCAAACTGTCATGACACCCTCCACTCAAAGTGTACCCCTCATGGGCTAGCAATTTGAGAAGGGGGATAATGACCCCTGTGTCCCGCCTTTCGTAGGCCCCAATTTGGAGACTAGCACTGAGGGTATATTAAACACACAAATGGGAGGCATTGCCCTTTAAGATAACACATGCGGAAGAGAGAGTTAATATAGATGCCAACCAACTCCAACAAAAAACTAAAATATTAAAGAAAACCCAAGTGAACATATGTAATGTCATTCAAAAGTACTACAACTGGAAGGGGAAAACAACAACTACCCAAAAGAAAGTAAAAACATTAGCAACCCCTAGCCCGAACAGCTCCTACAACCCCAAGCTAGTAGTAACCAGCTTCATCTCCAAACTACTCCAAGTGGCCTAAAAAACAATTTATATATACATAGGGTGAGTATAACAGTATACTCAGTTGGATCCTCCCAGAGGCATCTCGTGCAAAAGGAAAGAATGCAGGATAAAGCTTAGTGAAACTAACTCATCATCTAAACATGTAAACTATGTTCCCAACCTCATCATTCCTACTCTCACCAAGTAACCCATACAATAATATATGATATAATAAATAATATCAAGGGTATCCCGCTACAACTTCTCCACTAGTTTGCCTCTTTTCCCCAACGTCACACGTCCTAAGCATTTATATCCAAAAATGCTTTCCCGCAGACACCTGGGCGAAGCCCCACAATATGCACCTTGTGTAAAAAACCACCACGTCCTCACAAGTGAGTAACCAGGTAGTTTCTGGGATCCACCATAGCTCGCATAACGTGTATCATAGGTTTGGTATTATACCTCAAGTCGTTATAGTCCAAACACCAAGTAAGGATCCTCAACCAATCATAGCCTATACACAATACACCTATAGTAGTCTATATGATACTATATCCAGAATATATGTGTGTCAATAACCACAAGACATTACAACCCTCTACACACATATGTGAGGAAAACTAACTATTGTGCCTACCAATAGAAGAGAGTAGGTCCAAGGGGGGTAGTCATCCATCCATCCTCCCACTAAAATGTCATGGAAAACACCCCTAGGGCTTAGAATCCTCGGGGTGTCAGTTTCCCTTACTAACAGGGTGGAGTGTCATATAGAAACACAAAAAGTATAGAATATACTATTGATCGCAACCACACTATGGACATTACCTAGTCATAGACTCAACAGCAACTTACATCTCTCGGACTCCCGACTTCCACTTCTAATACTAGGTATCCTATAAGCACACAACCATTTAAAAAAATTTATTTCCTTACTTCATTCCATTTTTATCAGTTCCACGTTATGTTAATTATTTATTTAATAATTATTTAACCATTTACAATTCCACATTAAATTTCATAAGCATCACACCCAAAGTCCACTGCTCCTTTAAAATTACAACCTCCTCATTATGTTCCAGAAAACTCTAACCCCATGGGATACCACCATTTATTCAATTATTCATTACAGAATTACTTTTCCTAATTCCCATGAATTCTAGAAAATCATTCTATGACACTAAACACAAGGGGTCACAACACAGTGATTATATGTACTACCCGTCGAGTCTTTGCCGCCTATAGCAAGAGCATAGACCAATCCTCCCATGAGAAGCTAAAAACGGAAAGCATGTGGCATAACCCATGTGTCATTGCCTCTTTTGGAAGAAGGTTATGCAAGAATAGCTGCCTTAGGTAGCGGGGAACCGTAAAATAGATAATCAACCAAAAAGAAATAGAAAGCATTGAACAATCACATCCATCTCATTCCATCATCCATAATGTCCTCCCTGAAACCGACATGCATAAACTGATGCATCTGGCCACCCTAGGTGTCATTTGCTACCACAACCAAAAGGACTCCATGGCCCCACATATCAAAATATCCATCAAGGCTCACATAACAACACATGAAGTGGGAAATCAACCTTCATTACAATTTTTCTCTTGGCCCTTTAACAATAAAGAGGGTAACTGAGTACCCTACATGGAATTATCTTTTAGGAATAAAATAATTCTTTAATCGATGTTGGGTTAATTGATTACTATTTTTATGTTCCAAATTCAGTAAACCTAATTAGTAAGTTATCATAAATAATTAAACATGTTTACTATGCCAATTTTATTAAAATCAAACTAAAACAAGAACTAGATTCGTTTACATGCCCCTTTATCTTAGCTAAATAATTATCAGCTAACCATTGTTTATATTCATTACAAATTTACATCAAGAACGAATAGCTAAGAAAAAAAATCATAGAAATGACAACATCTAGCAAAACAAGAGGCAAAAAAATACAATCCATGCCAATTTATTTACCCGGTTCAAATATTTATTTTTTTAATTTCATTGTCTTCTAGTGGGATAAAATGTGCTAATTAAAGTTGCACATAAAAGAAGAGAGAAGGAATGAATCCCCTAAATCAAATGGGTCTTTACATTCATAATATGAGAATAGTCCACAAAATGGATCACGATTGCCGACTATCGCGAAAACTACATCCACATGATGATGCCACAGTACGACTGCACCAACATAAACCCGAGAAAACTCTATTAGAAGCATGGAGATCACATGAAATAATATGGAAAGGTAAAACATGAGAATATGAACCCCAAAATAATGATGATAAAACATTCCTTATATCGAAATTTGATGGATACTTTTTGGTTTCCATGAAATAGGGGGTGCACTTGTAGCAAAAAGGACATCGAGGGAAACTGATCCATGGGGAAAAGTTTGATCTCATGATTCATACGTGTGGGAAGGAAATGTTTGAGCATCTCACACTAATGAAAAAATAGGTAGAACAAGGGAGGAAGATATCTTGTCCCTTTTGAATATTTAACAAAGAGACGTTTTATGATACACTTGATTTACCATTAAAAGAGGATCGCATTAAACCACTAGGTTTAACCCTGTAAATACATCCAGAGCATTAGCAACAATTCATATGGGAGTTATGTCCTTTGAATTGTTCTGAGTGTCCATATAATGAGGCTTTAAATGCATTTTTTTCATAGGAAATGTAAAGGGGAAAAACTGTAGGAAGCTGGATACACCATACATCCTACCATTCAGGAATCACTGTACACTTATAGTTCTAGAAACACTATACACCTACCATTCAGGAAACATTATACACCAACAGTTTTGGAAACAGTGTTCACCTATTGTTCTGGAAAAACTGTTCATAGAACTCAATATTGGGAAAAAGAATATCTCACTATTGGAACATCAAATTTGGATTGTTTACATATGTTTTTTGATGACATTGTTCATATAAGGTTACTGTTTCACTATTCACAGAAGGTCACCGATGACACTGTTCACATAAGGTCACCGATGTCACTGTTCACATAAGGTCACTATTGGAATGTTCACATAAGGTTACCGAAGATAATATTCACATAAAGTCACTGATGACACTATTCACAGAAGGTCACCGATATATTGTTCACATAATTTTACTGATGACACTGATCACATAAGGTCACCAATGTCACTATTCCCACAAGGTCTCCATTGCACTATTTAGATAAGGTTACCGATAACACTGTTCAAATAAGGTCACAAATGACACTTTTCATAGAAGGTCACCAATGAACTTTTCACATATGTTCATCATTGCACTGTTAACATAAGGTTACCAATGAAACTATTCACATATGGTCACTGATGACACTATTCATAGAATTTTACTGATTCTCTATTCATATATGCTCACTGATGACACTATTCACATAAGGTCACCACTGACACTATTCACAGAAGTTTACAGATTCAATGTTCACAATGGTCTACCATTGGAACTGTTCCCTGAAATGGAATATTTGGTAATGTGTTGAGTATATGTCACCTTAACTCCCAAAACAGCTCATTCACCTGAATTTCACAATGGAATGGACTAGACAGGTCTGGGCCATTACATCAGATACCTCTCAAAACATTATTGTCCTTGAGAATTCAAAATCCACCTAAAGGGAAAATGAAATGGGGTCAAAATAACCACACATCGAGATACCGCTCAAAAGAGAGAAGGCCACAAAAGCAAAAGAAGAAATCCATATTATAAACATGAAAGTTCTAACCACAAGGGAACATCATTATATGGATATAGTTAAACATCAAACAACTCTAAGTACTGATCATGTATCAGTGACTCATGTTCCCCGGTACTCTCTTACATGCCCCCGTGTCACCACAAGACATGATCCAAGGAGATAGAATGCTCGCACAACACCTTATCCTTGCGGTCTTGGATCTACATAGGTCGCTCCTCAATGGTTGCATCATCATCAAAATTGATCTCTCCCCAATAGATGATGTGAGAGTTATCGTGAAGATAACACCAAAGATGTGATACATAGATTACATCATATATCCGACTCATCTGTGAGGGAAGTGCTACTCGATACACCACAACTCCAAAACGAACTAACACATCGAAAGGCCCAACAAACCGTGGAGAAAGATTACTCCCACGACCAAACCTTCTCTACACATGAAAGTCAGTCACCTATAGAAACACATGATCCCAAAATTTAACTCTAAGGGTCTCCTACTTTGATAAAAATATTATTTCTTATGATATTTTGTTGTCTTCATCCTCTCACGAATCACTTGAACCTTTTCTGTGTTATTCTGCACAAGTTCAGGTCCGTGAATTGCTGACTCTCCAACCTCAGTCCTACACCATAGAGAACTACAGGTTCATCCATACAAGGCATCAAAAGGCACCATACCGATGGTCGATTGAAAAATATTATTGTAAGTGAACTCCACTAAGGGTATGTTCTTCATCCATGAACCTCCAAAATCCAGAACAAAAGAGCGTTACATTTCTTCAATAATATGGAAGGTTCGCTCTGTCTGACCATCTGTTGGAGGATGAAAAGAAGTGCTAATGCATATCTAAGAACTGAAATCATGCTGGAGACCTCTCCACACCCTAGAATAAAAGAAAGGATCTCAATGAGAAATGATCTTCCTTGGGACTCCATGAAGTCTCACCCCCACTTCTAGATAATGCCTTGACAAGACATCCACTATACTCGGCTCCTTGATTTCTATAAAGTGGGCTGATTTTTTTAAACGATCCACTACCACCCAAATAGCATCATGTCCTCCCGGAGCTTGAGGTAAACCAGTAACAATGTCCATTGAGATGTCCACCCAGTTCCATTGAGGAATCTCTAATGGTTGGAGCAGAACACCTTGAACACAGTGTTCGACCTTCACCTTTTGGAAAACCAAAAATTGATACACAAAATCTGTAACAGCACACATCAGCCCAGGCCACCAAAATTGGCTTCTCAAGGCTCAGTACATCATTGTCAGGCCATTATGCACCGCTAATGGATAATTATGAAACTCTCTGAGAACCATCTCGCACATTATCAAAGGAATAAAAATCCTTCTGTGATATAACACTGAGTGTTGTTCATCCTCCGACCAACAATCTGGGGCCTCAATAGAATCATCTCGACCTCTCCACACCTACACCTCAAGATTTCCCAATTGTGAATCTTCCACTTTCTTCACGAGAGATGAATACACCATCATCTGAAAAATACAACCTCTACCCCCAAAATCTCCCATATAAAGATATAATGTTGTCAGTTATTTCATAACACTTCAGGAGTCACTAGATTCATGCTCTACATCACTACGTGACTACTGACTCAGCGTATTAGCTACAACATTCCCATTTCTGTGTGTATATGATATTTCGAAGTCGTGTTCCTATAATAACTCCATCCACTGATGCTATCGTAAGTTCAAGTCACTTTGGGAGAAAACCTACCTCAAACTCTTATGATCACTGAAAACCACAAAGCTCGGACCAATGATATAATGTCTCCACAACATGAGATAAAATACCATGGATTCCAACTCTAGATCATGTGTGGAATAGTTACATTCATGGGGATGTAACTGCTGAAAACCATAAGAAACAACAGATCTTTTCTACATCAGATCACAACCTAACCCCAGATGTGAAGCATAGCATAAAACATCAAACTGAACCCCATTAGCTTGAAGAAAAAGAACTAGACCACTTACTAACTTCCCCTTTAGATACTTGAAAGATGCAGAAAAATGATCAGTACATATGAATACAAGATCCTTCATGGTCAAAGACGTCATAAGATTCACAACTCATGAGATATCGGATAAAAACCTCATGTAGTAGCATGCGAGTCCAAAGAACATTCACATCTTCAACACAGTCTTGGGGGCTTCCCAAGACACAAATACTTATATCTCAGATGGATCCACAACTACACCCTACTGGGACACAACATTCACCATGAAACTGACTTCTCGAACCCATAACTCACAATTCGACAACTTCCCAAACAACTGATGTTTACGAAGAACTCCCAAAACAACGTGTAGATGCTCTGCATGCTCCTCCTCATTTGTGGAGTACATAGGGATTTCGTTGATGAAAACTACCACGAAGTTGTGCTAGAACTTAGGAAACACTACATTAATCAATACAATGAACAAATCTAGATCATTCATCACTCCGATTGGCATTACAATGAACTTATAATGCCCATGACAACAACGGAAAGCAGTCTTCGGGATATCCACATCCTTCAAACACATCTGATCATATCCTGAGAGATAGTCGATCTTTGATAACCGTCTTTCACCATTCGTTGATTGAATAAATCATCAATTCTGGGGAAGTGAATAGTGATTCTTTATTGTCAATTTTTTTAAGCGACAGTAATCAACACACCTCCGAAAACTGTCATCGACCTTCATCACGAACAAAACTAGTGCACCCCACGGTGACACACTTGGCAGAACAAAACCACACTGTAACAAAACATCAAGCTATATATGTAGCTCTCATATCTCATAAGGGGTCATTCTATATGGAGATATAGAGATAGGAGATGCTCTTGGTTGTAGCTCGATCACAGACATGAACTCTCGTTGAGAGGGTAACACTACAACCTCTTCTGGAAAGACATCATTGTACTCTTATATGACCCTAGGAAACACCAACAAATGAACCTCTGACGAACACAACATCATATCAGCCATCATGGATGATAAGGATGGAATGAACCTATGACCCATCTGAGGTTCTTGCTCACAAGAAAACCCATCGTCTCTCCATCCACACCAAATAAAACAACCTTCTTCCTAAAGATATCCACAATAGCCTACACCAAATACAGTCAATCTATACTGAGGATAACACCATATGGTTGTATTCGTAAACATAGGAAATCTCCCTAAGAGCGGTGCTACACCGACACTATGTAATAGTTTCTCTATAATTCAAACAAGTCAACTAGACCTCCAACTGGCATAGTCAACATCAACGGAATTGGAATCCACTATAACTCAAGTCCAAAAGCATGGAAAATTCTAGGATATATGAAAAAGTGTGTTGCTATTGAATCAAAAAATGGATACACCATGGTAGGAAAAAAGAAAAGGGTACCTCGAATGATTTCTGGCTCCCCTAGAACTGGAAACGCTAGAGCATTAAGCTAACCATGAACTCCTTCATGGCTTCTATAACCATTATGATGACAACCACCATGACTCCACTCTACTCTATGAGGATGGGGAGCATCACGAGGATGTCTTATACATTCCCCATCTACCCTCTACTCATCTAAAGCTAGTGAAACCAACTGCTACTACCTTGGATGGAAATGTCACAATGGAGGATCCTGGAGCGGAGCACCAGGGGCACGACGACTTCTCTAAAATTTCAGGCACTCCTATTGCTGATGACCTCAACCAACACAAAAAAACACACACCTGATCCCTTTTCATAGGCCTGACAGTTGCTGCCTCTAGAGAAATGAGATGTCAAGGGATGGGACCTACCCCTGGCTTAACAAAAACACTTTTTCCCAGAAAACCAGGAATCATGGACCAAAGGTATACTTTGTGAGGAGTTATGATGACTCTCCTCTTTTAATGATCCAGTTCTGGCCTATGTCCTCTTGAAATCCTATTCCCTTTCTAGTACCTCAAGATATTTCTTCAGCATAACTGGGGTGACCTAGTACTGGATCTCAGGATGCAAATCCTCCTTTAATGCATCTCCTTGGCCTCTTCATCTGACTACAGGTCCAAAGCATATCATAAATAGTTCCTCAAACAGATTCTAAACTCTCGCACACTAGATCACCTCTATCGAAGAGTATGAATCTCTAGGCGACTGGACACCTTCATAGTCGAAGAGAGAAACTAGACTCTAAACTTGTCTCAGAACTCCTCCCATGAGACCGCTGACTCCTCGTGATCCTTGAGGAACAAGAACAACCACTAACTCGCTGCTCAACACAGCATCATCACAACCATGGTCTCCCAGTTCTGCTTCTGAGAAAAGATCAAACTGAAGCCTATCTCGACCTCCTCTAAGCAGTCTTCTAGGACTGCATCTAAAACAAATCCACCGTACTTTTGAAGACTGTATTACTGAAAATCTTAGAGTGTCTTCCTCCAAGTGTAATTTCCACCAACCTTTACCCTATGGCAATCTGATGGAATGTCTTGCTAGACATCTTCTATGTGATCCTGACGAGGATGTTGACCTGGAGCCATACCTATAAAATAACAAACAGTTAGGGCTCCTAAACCTAGAATATGTAAGAATCAACATTAAATAATTAATTTTTTTCCCTTTATTCATTTTAGAATAACATGTCCCAAGGTCTACCCATTCAAACATAGGCACAAAGAAGAATGATGCATGATCCATTACTAGGCCTCTACCCTAAAACTAGTATATCATCATTTATTGTCCATTGTAAACATAATGGTCCATACATCAGATCATACGGGGCCCTAAACGGAAATTTTTCAACCGGTCTCCAGTGTTTACATCACATGAAAAACATGAATGACACTATTACACAACCAACCAAGAATCCTCACATGTTCTTACCTCTAAACTACACCCAATCCCTCATCCTCGCTCTAATACCACTTTGTAATGACCCCCCTCCCCATAATGTGTACCCCTCCAGAGACGACAATGTGAGAAGGGAGATAATTTCCCCTGAATCTGGCCTCCAGTAGGCCCCGAGTTTGCTACTAGCACTGAGGGTATAGTAAACACACAAATGTAAGGCATTACCCTCTAAGAGAACACATGCTAAAGAGGGAGAAAAGATAGACACCAACAAAATCCAACTCAAAACAGAAATATAAATGAAAACCCAAGTGCAAAAATGTAATGTCATGAAAAAGTAATACAACTGGAATGGGAAACCTCATGTACCCAAAAAAAGTAAAAACAACTGCAGCCACAAGCCCAAACAGCTCCTGCAACCCCAAGCTAGAAAAAACCATCTTGATCTCCAACCTGCTCCAAGTGGCCTGAAAAACAGTTTATATATTCATAGGGTCAGTATAATAGTATACTCAGTTGGATCCTCTCCGAGGCCTCTTATGCAAAAGTAATGAAAGCATGCTAAGGAATAGTGAACAACAAGTGAAAGTAGCTCATTATATAAATAGGTATAATATTTTCCCATCCTCACCATGACTACACTCACCTAGTAAAACAAGCAAGAGTATGTAATATAATAAATAATATAAAGGGTAACCCACTACTACTTTTCCACTTTTTTTCCTCTTTTCCCCAACATTGCGCGTCCTATGCATCGCTCTAGAAAATTGTTTGGTCACAAACACCTAGGCGAAGAACCAAAATATGCACCTCGTGCAACAAAACCCCCATGTCCACACAACAAAGTAACCAGGTAGTTTCTGAGAGCCACCAAAGCATGTATAACGTGTATCACACATCATGTATTATACCTCATGCCATTACATCCCATACAATGTGTAAGGATCCTCAAGCCATCACAACCTATACACATTACACCTATAGTTTTCCATAGGATAATATGTCCAGAATATATGTGTGTGAATAACGGCAATCCATTACAGCCCTCTACAAACATATATGGGGAAAACTAACCACTATTCCTACCAGCACAAGTCACTAACAAGAGAATAGACCAAGGCCAATGTGGGTAGTCAGTCATCCATCCTCTCAGCAAGAATGTTGGGGAAAACACCCCCTAAGGATCAGAATCCTCAGGGTGTCAGTTTCACTTACTAAAGGGGTGGAGTTGTGTATTAAAACAAAAAAAGACCAGAATATTCTATATCTCACAACCAAACTATTTGAATAAGCTAGTATTATACTCATCTGCATATAATATCTCTCAGACTCCTTGCTTCAACTTCTAAGAATAGGTATCCTATAAGCACACAACCATTTAAAAATATTAATTTCCTTACTTCATTCCTTTTTAATCAGTTCCACTTAATGTTAATTACTTTTTTAAACATTAATTAACTATTTACAATTCCATATTAAATTTCATTAGCATCACGCCCAAAGTCCCCCACCCCTTTAAAATTACAACCTTATCATTATGTTCCAGTAAACTCTAACCCCATGGGTTAACACCATTTATTCCATTAATCAATATAGAATTACTTTCCAACATTCCCAAGAATTATATAAAACATTCTATTCTACTAAACACAAGGGGGCTCAACACCGTGAGTAGATGTACTACCTATTGTGACTTTTCCACCTATAGCAAGAGCATAGCCCCATCCTCCCTTGAGAAGCTAAACACGGAAATCATGTGCCATACCCGGTGCATCATTGCCTCTTTCAGAAGAAGGGATATCAAGACCAGCTAACTTTGGTAGTGGGAAAAGGTAAAATAGATAATGAACCAAAAAGAAGCAACAAGCATCCAACAATCACATTCATCCTGTTACGTCATCCTGGTGTCCTCCCTGACACCCGCATGCATAAACCGATGCATCTCGCCACCCAAGGCATCATTTATTGTCATAACCAAAATGCCTATATGCCCCCACATATCACATGATCCATCCAGGCTCACATCATAACACAAGAAGCAGGAAAAAAACATCTTAACAATTTGTCTCTTAGCCCATTAACAATAAAGAGGGTAACTAAAAACCATGAAAGGAATTGTCTCTTATCAAACAATTGGTTCATTAATCCATTTGGGTTAACCGATTATTTTTCACAGGTTCCAAATTCGGTAAAAATAATCAGTAAGTTATCACAAATAATTAAGCATGCTTATTGTGCCAATTTGATTATCATCATATTACAACAAAAACCAGATTCGTTTACATGCCACATTACCTTTAGAAAAACAATTATCAATTAATCTCGGATTACTTTCTTTTCCGATTTACATCAATAATGAATAGATACGGAAATTAATAATAGAAATCACTCTATCTAGAAAATAAGGATGCAAAAACATACGATCCATATCAATTTCTTCATCTGGTTCAAATTTTTGTTATGTTAATTCAATTTTCATCTAGTGGGATAAAACATGCTAATGACAGTTTCTTGCAAAAGAAGAGAGAAGAAACGAATCCCCTAACTCAAATGGTTCTTGATGTTTTTTATACGGGAATAGTCTACCAAACGGATCACGATCGCCTCCTCTCGTGATAACTACTTCCACATGAGGATGCCACGGTACGACCGCAACGACCAAAAACTAAGAAAACTCCATTAGAAGCATGGATATCACATGATATAATGTGGAAAGGGGAATAGGAGAAGATAAACCGCAAACTTACGACAATAAAACATACCTTATGTCGGTGATTGATGGATACTTCATGGTTGCACTGAAACATGGGGTGCACTTGCAGTAAAAAGGATGTTGAGGGAGACTGATCTACGGGGAAAAGATTGATCTCATGATTCATATGGGAAGGAAGGAAAGGTTCAAGGATCTCGCACTAGAGAACAATGAGGAAGAACAAGGGAGAAAGATATCTTGTCCCATATAGAGATTTAATATAGAGATGGTTTAAGATACACTTGATTCCCATTAAAAGAAGATCTCATTAAACCATG
Organism: Viscum album; assembly: GCA_963277665.1. Classification (NCBI taxonomy): domain Eukaryota; kingdom Viridiplantae; phylum Streptophyta; class Magnoliopsida; order Santalales; family Viscaceae; genus Viscum; species Viscum album. Next base: position 1,761,975,923 of record OY728121.1, on the reverse strand, counting down.
TGGTTTGACTAATTAAAAACATCTCGAGCCTTAGGAATAATTAATATAAGAGATATGGCCTTTGAATCCGCCTTAGAGTCCTTCAAAAAAGGCATTAAATGCATTTTATGTCAATGGTAATGTAAAGGGATGAACCATTATGAAACCGGACACATTGTACACCCTACGATTTGGGAAACACTACACACCAACCGTTATAGAAACAATGTACTCCTACCGTTATGGAAACATTGTACACCTACCGTTCTAGAAACAATGTACACCTACCTTACTGGAAACACTATACACCTACCGTTCTGGAAACATTGTACACTTATCATTCTGGAAACATTATACACCTACTGTTCTGGAAACACTGTACACCTACCGTTCTAGAAACTCTATTCACAGAACTCAAAATTTGGAAAAGGAAAAAAAGTTCACTATTTGAACCCCACTGTTCTAGAAACATGGTTCACAGAACTCAAAATTTACAAAAGGAATGAAAAGTTCACCGTTGGAACCTCACCTTTGGATTGTTTAATTAAGTTTACCAATGACACTGTTCATATATGGTTACCATTTCACTGTTCATAGAAGGTCACCGATGACACTGTTCACACAAGGTCACTTATGTCACTATTCACATAAGGTCATTGTTGCACTGTTCACATAAGGTTACTGATGACATAGTTCACCTAAGGTCACTGATGACACTGTTCACAGAAGGTCACCGATGACATTGTTCACATATGGTCACCAATGTCACTATTCAGAAAAACTCACCATTGCACTATTCACATAAGGTTACCAATGATACTTTTCACATAATGTCACTAATGACATTGTTCATAGAAGGTCACTGATCCACTATTCACACAAAGTCATCGCTGCACTCTTCACATAAGGTTTTCGATGACACTATTCACATAAGGTCACCGATACCACTATCCATAGAAGGCCACCGATGAACTATTCACATAAGCTCACTGATGACACTGTTCAAAGAAGCTGATTGATGAAACTGTTCACAGAAGGTTACCGATGCACTTTTCACAACGGTCTACCATTGGACCTGTTCATCAAAATTGAAAATTTGGCAATGATTAGGGGATATGTCACATTGACCTACAGAAACACCTCAAAAACCTGATTTTCTCAAAGGAATGGACCATAGAGGTCCAGACCATTACACAAACCATCCAAATACAAAGGAAATAACCTAAAGGGGAGTTTATATACTATTACATGCCCTTCTCTTTACATGGTACCTAAAACATAACTTCAAAAGCCACCCAATATTAAAATAATTGTGTGAACACAAATATCTATATGATAGCCCCATAGAGTCTATAAAATGTCTAATAATAATAATCCCAATGTTATAAATTTTCTGAAATAGAGATATTTAGAAATAATTTTCCTAAACCAAATAACATTTTTATGTCATTTTCCTTATGTTTTCATATATTCTAGTGATATCCAAAATTTTGATATTATGATAATTATGGGTGATAAAATAAGAAATGAAATCCATAAACCCTATGAAATATAATTTAAAATTTCTATGTAATTTTCTATCATGTAAAGCCATGTGATGAAACATCAAGTGAAAACATGTGATCAATAATCTATAACAAAATACCTCGGGTGATAAACAAACTGTAATTGAAAATTCACAACATATTTGGAAAAATCCAATACTAATACATATTACACAAATAATATCCTAAACTCAGAATACTTTGTTACCATCTAATATCAAGTCTTTCCATATTCCATTATTACCTGAAAAGTAACCCCTAGTGGTTCCACAAATTCTAGGGTCACCAATTTCCATCTCCAAATGATCCTAATGTTCAAAATTTTCTAGTTTTTTCAAAAATCAATTTCAAATTCTTGATGAAAATTTATGAAACATTTTCTGAAAAGAAAATATAATTTGTTCTTTGAAAACCCATTTCTAAAACAAAACTAGCCTTAAATATTTTATTCAAACTATTGGTGTGAAAAACCCAATTTCTAATTAAGGACTCCACTATGAACATAAATCATTAAGAGAATTAAAATTCGAAATCAAAACACATCCTCTTAATTAATAAATTAAATCAATTTTACAATAATTGTATTTAATTCATTGAACTTACCAATTTTATATAAAAACCATTATCAAAAAATGGGATAAAAATATCCTATGAAAACAGAAAAAAGTTAGTTGTATATTAGGTCATCATGATCTTATATCCCTACAAAAATTTCAATCCACTATAAAACCCATCATATCTAGCATCATTTACAAATTTAATTACATCAATATTCAATGAGAAAATATTTAGTGTACATCTAAAATGAAGATGAGATTTCAAAAAGGAAAGAATCATACCTCAATGTGATCTATCAATAACAATGGAAATATGTTTAAAATTTATGGGGCGATAACTAAAAAAATGTAGGGGAGGAAAAGGATGCACCCCTGGAAAAAGATACTAGAACTGGGGTTTTGGAAATAACTATGGTCATAGGTCACCCTAATAACAATGGGTTTTGAAACAATCATGGGTATAAGTATTTTTATAGATCCATTACCCCTAATGTTTGTAAAATATTGGAAATGGTTGTAAATTCCAACCTATACATAGGATTCTTGAAAACCCATTGGAATAGGTCCCCCCAAAACCCACGATTTTCAAAAAACATTTTTTATAGGTTTGGGTTTATAATCACTACCTACGGTTATACAAATACCATCGGTATAATTCATTCTTACAGCCCTAGTTTTCATAAACTATGGCTATAGATTTCTATTGAAAGCAAGAGAAAAAACACTTCTATAGGACACCAATTTTTTCATGGGAAAACCTATTCCAACAGTTCTCCACCTGTTTCCATGGATTAGATAAATATTCAGATGTAAATATATTTATATTTCGATAACCCTTTGTGGTTCAATGGAAATCCATTTAGATTGTATAGATGTGGTTCGGGGATCGAAACTAGCATCATGAAATTAATTAAATAGTATTCCTGTAATTTCAAAATAGCGGGTATAATGTTATTAACATGATGGAATACACCGCTTCCCACTTTTTGTAACCACTGGTAATGAATTTTCAAATTGTGGATATATCATAGTTCTATACTAATGGATTTTCCTCTAATAGTTTTCTAATCCATTGATATAGACTATAGCTATAGATTTATAGGCCATACCCATGGTTCCAAACTATGGTTATAGGGTCATTTCCTAGTAGTGATGAGCCAATGTGAGATTAATGGGATTATAGGGATTAAAACGACCATGTGAAATAGGGTAAAATCCCACTATTTAAATGTCCATAAGTGGTTGACATGTTTTCCATAAACATACTGCATGGTTAAACTAATAGTGCACATTAAATGTGTGCTTATATTATCAATTCCATCCGAGGGTTCATGTCCTAAATACTAGGCCACACGATTTTGTAATAACACTTTCAAACCATTTGATACCCATGAAAACTACTAGTCCCCACATGCAGTTTCACCGGGCATGTCACACCATTTTACTAAAGATGCTCAAACCATGTGAAATGACCTTATAAAATCATATTGGAATACCAAATAATTATCACAAGCTTAGACTAAACATTATCCAAAATCCAATAACTATTTAGTTTCTCTCAAAATCAAAAGTTTTTTAGACATTGAGGTCCCATATCATGCATGATATCCAAAGGAAAATAAAAAAGTCATGTTTGGATAACATGTGATCTAGAGGGTGCCACATTTCCCCCCACTAAAAGAAAATATGTCCCCATAATGCCCTCATGATCATGTTCCAATAATGGGAAAAGGACACTAATGCTTGAATAATTATTCCTTCTCCCACATCTCTTGGTTAGCCCATTTACACTTCCCAAATACCCAAAGTAAGGGAATCTTTTTTATCTGGTAATAACATATCTTAGTAATCCATATTCAGAACTAGTTTCACAAAAATGGTGGTATCAATAATTAGATAAACATAATCCCATTAAATCATGTGGGATGGACAAAGGTGAAACATCATCTGCTAGGAATCATGAAACATGTCATAAATTGTTATCAATAGAGATAATAAACCCAATTAATATTAAACAATTCCATATTTTTCCATATTATAAAAGTGGACAACAAACATCGACACCAACATCGACTTATTAACCAACTTCAGATGTATCAAGCAAGGTAACTAATGTATAAACAATATATAAAGTTGATTTTTTTATTTTTATTTATGAGTTTTAAACTGACCTCTATAAAGGAGACTTAAAAAATAATAATTTCATAGATAGTTTTTAAAAAATTGATGTCTAATAAAGTGTTGGTCTAAATTATAAGTGTCGATTAAACAAATAAACCAATGTAAAAAATTGAGCACATCCTTTTTTTCCTAATCAGTTTAATAAAAATTCAAGCGAACAACCTCATACTGTTTAGTTTTTGGAATCATATTGATAATGAAACTAAGGTTAAAACCACCTTTCGATGTAAATTTTAATCATAAAAACTCTTAAAATATTGTATTTTTTTAAAATATTTCAGCTTCGTTTTTTATGATTTCCAACAACAAAAGTTAAAAAATAGACAATTCATAATATTAAACATAAAAAATAATCAAAATACTTGTAATAAAACCACCTTATAAAAGAATAATAAGTATTTATCATTAACTAATTATATATTAAAACATACATTATTTTATCTTGTTAATCAAAAAATAACCAAGGCATTTTTATTATTAAGTCGAATTGAAATACAGATACCTTAAACTTAAAACATCATCAATGATGGTTATTATTGATGTATTCATTTAATATCCTTATGATCACACATCTATTATAGAAAAATAATATTTTTTTGAACACATGTTATTAGGAAATTGAATATTTGTTCATAAACATTAATATATACACACCTCAAATTGTAATCATACATAATAGATAGTTCTCAAATATTGGATGAAGATGGGTAAGTTCATTTTGGTTAGAAGACTGCTAATCACTGAATGATATTTCTTATATAAATTTAATACTGTTATAGAATATAGAAAAACATTACTATAACTAAGGTTATCAAAAATAGTAGTTACCACATTTGTGATTAGATCATACATGAATCATAAAACATAATCACCAAATTATGCCTGTCATTTTTTGTGATGAAAGTACAGTTAAAATAAATTATCTTGATAATATAATACAACAAGAACATATATATATATATATATTAAAAAATCAAAATAATATCTATTATAAAAAATAATCACCTTTACTTCCGCATATTGGAATGCATATGGATCCTTTATCAACATGTGTTCATAGTTAATTTTTTTCCATGAACTAAATTTTCATATATACGAACTAATAATACATGTATACAATATGAGAATTAAACATAACTAGTTTATAAAAAACAAATAACTTACATGTCAAATAGGATGGAAATTTTTTATGAACACTCTCTGATAAATATAATACCCAATATAAGGTCATTCATTTGGAAAAAAAACACCAAACATCCAATGCCCCCTAAATTTTGAAATGATAACAGTTAATGTCATTAAAATGATCATTAGTTCATAATTAGTTTTCTATTCTTACTTATCAAGAAATATAAAAAACCAACACTCAATCTCAATCTATGATATTTTCTCACAAGTATATGGAACTCTATTAGGATTCGTCACATATTGCACATCCATGTAAATGTTTTCTGAATCTATAAAATTGTAAATTTATGTGATTTATTTTTTTATAAGAATATTTTGAATATACATAATTTAAAAAGGAAACATGGTTATTCAATTCAATCCATTTTTTAATAATGATATAAAATATTATATGTTAATTTACTTACATGGAAGGAAACTATAACACATTCATGATGAGCTCTTCAAAATTAAATGGATGTATGATATATTATTTGAGAAATATAAATCGATATTATATTCAACATATATTTTACATCATCTAAAACTCATAGATACTATTAAAGGAAGAATAGTCCTTGAATAATCTTTATATCCCATAAGAAATATCAGATGTATCTACAGTCGATTATTTCAGAATGTTTGTCTTCATTTTTTCAATTTTTTTTCTTTTTATTCAATCGTATATAAATTAAATATGAGAAAAAATTATTAGTAATTTTCAATCATATGATATTAATATTTTAAAAAAACAAATACCTTGTTTGAAATATAATAAATAAAACCATATGGTCTAATTAAAAAATGACCCATAAAATCCACAACTATGGTAATCTCTTCAGAAGGAAACGATGGTAGAGTATTAGGATCAAGAATATTATGTATTGATACACTAACCTGACCCATCATCATAGGCTGTTGACGTATATAATCCCCCAAAAAATTAATGAGTCATAATGAAATGATATATATATGAGGATCTATAGAAAATAACTCACAGTATATGGTTTGGTCCTAGATAGGAGGTGGAGGATCAATGTAGGTAGGCCGGGTTGGGTAGTTTAATTAGGATGGTTGTAGAGGCTGAGAAACGGACTGAGTATCCTGGAAAGGATGCACATACTGTGACTGTAATTTCAAGTGTTCTAACAAATCGTGGTGCACATATGCTTGAATTTGATCACCCAATGATTGTTTCATATCTTTCAGTTCATATTTTAAGGATTCAATTTCTTGGTTTTTTATTTCATACATTGATGACCTGAAACTATTAGAATACTAACACCCACCTGAAATCAGAAAACACGCACGAGGAGTACTTTTTTTCCAAAATTAATGGCTTTGAAGTCCATCCATCCCTTAGGGATAAAAGATCCCAATGTATTTTTCTCTAGATGCACATCCTGAAAAAAAAATTATATTGGTGTTTATAACATATAAAATAAGAAAATTAATGATAACTAAATAAAATTTACATAAAATTGTATCATCTACTTCCTTATATTCCTATAAAAGATACTTATAATTTTTTTCTTCTTCTTACTCTTTTAAAATTTTCATGGTGTGTGGGGGAAGATGGAGGACTGAACTGGAACTCATCAGAACCACTATTAGAGTGATCTTTTGGTTCTTCAATTATTCAATCAATCATTATTTTCTTTATAAAATAAATAACCTATACATGATAAAGTATGATTATATACATTCCGCAACTTGAAGAATTAATGTTCTTTCCAAGAAGCATGTTATATGAAAAGTAAACTAATAAGTTCATTGGTACGTATATATATATATGAAATTTTAAAAGTTAAACTATTATCTATACTCAAATGTCTTATTCATGTCTAATGGGAAAAATATTTCTTCTAGTAATCTATATCTATAAACTGATACATGTTGCATGGGTTTTCATTTTTTCTTCAAAAAAAAAATAATTTTATTTTTCAACATCATTTTGAAATCACTCCATCAAACTGCTGCCAAAGTAAGTCATATATTCTTAATTACTTTTGTTTCATCAAAATTAAAAGTCATTTGAATTATAAAAAAATTCAAATTAGTAATTTAAAATATATAAAATTCAAAAATATGAAAAAATAAATAATTTTTTATATTCTACAATTACGGCCTCCCAAATATGGCCTTTTTCCATATTGTCGATGGCCTTACATTAATGATATAATATGATAATCTTACAATGGATATGTTTAGAGATATAGCTAATAAATTGTGTTTCATTTGGTTTAGTTTCATTATTAATATCATTAGAAGTAATAAGAAATCACTCAACGCCATGAGAAAGTTAATGTATTGGTGTAATTTCATGTTAACAAAATCGAGAACTCAATTTTGTAATATTAAAAGTAGAGGACTCTGCCGATGAAGTATTAGCATTAGTCTGAAAATTATTTTCTATAAATTAAATTATTTTTCATTAAATAATTATATTTATGGATATATATGAATATAAAAAAAATGAAAAATACTAGGGTACAAGTTCCTCTATATCTATATTAATATCCGTCATTGATACAAGAAATTGTAAAAAACATTTGTGGTACTGCATATTCTTAACCAATTGAATAAATAAAAATCTCAAAAAATAAAATATTTAATTTAAAAAGGAAAAACATGTGTTAGTTAAAGAAAAAAAATATTTTCTGATTTTTAACCAAACAAATATTTAAGCTAAATTATTATATAAATAAATTACTTCTAAAATTAGAGAAATATTTATAAATTTAAATATTGATTATTTATTAGATTACAGAGTTTTTAGACATTTAAATTTCAAAAAATAAAAAAATTTATATCATTACCAAATTAAATAGTAGGGGAATTCAGTGTTTTCCCATATCTCTTCAGTATGATCATTATTTACAACATTTACTATGATTAAATCATAATAATTGTTATCATATAATCATTTAATAGAAAAAAGTTGCGTATAAATAAATAATATCATCCTCACCATCATCCTATTCATCCAAATTGATTAATTTTCCTTAAAAAGGATTAACAAATTATCATCCAATGTATCACTAACATAAAATATTTGGTTTTCATATCAGGACATGATAAATGGTTCCACATTGCAATTACATTTTTCAAATCAACCAGTTTAATCTCATATTCATCATGTTTGACAAAACTATTACTTGCAACCCAATTAAACTAAACCAAAGTGACATGAATTTTAATATAATCAAATTTCCATAAGTATTTGTTAACTCCAAAATTTGGATTTTAAGATGAAATAGGGTTTTTATCATTTGCTCTCAAAAAATTATGTGCTTCTGTGAAGACCATTACACCACTATTTTGAATGGTATTCTTTTCCTCCAAATTTTTTTATGTAAAATGTGTTTCCATTAATATCAAAACCAATCCATGTGATCAAATTAAGAGAAGGTCCCCTACCAACAACATTAATGTTAATAATTCATATATATCTGTGGTGAAATTCTCATTAAACTATTGAAATTGTATTTTTATGCTGAATCATCAAGCAATTTTCATTTCATTTCTGATTTTGTAAAAATAATTCATCATTATGTGATGATATATCTGATTGAACCTCAATAATGTTGTTCAAAATGTATAAATATTCATGAATCACTTAATCATTTGGAATAAACAGTAACTTTATGCTTCAAATCCATATACCTTCATAATCAACTAGTATATATTGAGATACAGGCATTCCAATATGTTCCACTGCACACAAATAATTAGTAAAAAAAATCAATCACCTCTTAGGATACATATTCCTGAAGACTAGATTCTTATGCTAAATATATATTATTAACATATCCCTTCAAAATTTTCATATAACTTTCAAAAGGATAAATCAATATTAAATAAACAAGACCACATATTCTTATCTCACGCACCAAATGAATAAAAAAATGAAGCATTATATCAAAAAATGTATGTGGGAAATATATTTATAGTTGAAAAAAATAATAAATTCTTCATTATCCAAAACATCTAAAAAAATTGGATCAATAACATTCCTAAAAATTTATTTGAAAAGAATTATATAACCTGATTATAGTCTTTGTGATAGTCGTCGACAATATACATTTTTGTCTGACTCGTCAAAGTTATTGCATCAATACATGAAAATCATGAGATTTCATAAAAATTAATTTACAATCTGTTAATGACACCAAAATATTCCAATATTAAAAATAAATATTGGGTAAATTAATACCATGATGTCACTATAAAAAAATTTATATTTTCAATTTTTCAAAATGTGTGACAAGCTGGTGAAAAATATGTTCTGTTTCCATTAATAATGGGAGATAACTTCAAACCTATTACCATTGATATCATGTCCAATATATAATGAATTACATGTTTTTTCTTTCATTTTATGTCTATGAAAGTTCCAGTAAAATATTCACATATGTTTTTCTCAACATAAAAATCATTAATGTTATGTTTTATCTCTAAAAATCTCCAATAAGATAGTCTGAAAAAAATAGATTATTTCTTCTAAATATATTTGTGATGGTAAAAACGTATTTTATTTCCAAATTTCTAATTAATATTTTTCACACTGTCATCATATTTTTCAAAAGAAAAAGGTAATTAGGGAATGTTGTATTTTGGTAAACCAATAATTTTTTTTTCAATCAATGATAATGATGATCAATTCATCTCTTCGATTCCCCACGCACGCTTTCTTTCATCCATTCTACAATTGATAATATGAAGTATGTTCTTAAGAAAATTCACATTATTTATGTACCTTATTACTAAATAGTGATAAGTTTCCACATGTAGGAAATTAATTTATTGTTAACATTATCATAACACACAAAAGAAAATAAACTTTCGAGAATGTGTTTAGAACATTAACACTTCTCTCCCATAAAATATTCAAATATCAAATAAATGTTGAAAGATATACATTAATATCATTTCGCAGCTGTTTGGGTCCAGAAATCAGCATGCTCAACATAACATATTTTGTATTTATACATATATGTGGGGAAAAGTTATAAACTAAAAGAAAAACAGGCCCTGAAACCTGTTGGATAACGAGGCTATGATAGGGATTCATTCCATCAGTAGACAATCCCATTCTAGGATTTCTATATTCACTTCAAAAACCATGAAATTTATTTTCAAATCTCTTATATTTTGGGTAATCAGTTTGGATACATAAGTTACAATAAAATATGAACTCATCTATATTCCATATTATCCGTTTTTTATAAATTGAAATTTATTTCAAAAACCTCAATTGAGTAATTATTATAAGGTACCAAATTTATTTAGTGGGAGATTTGATTCTCGTACCTAAGAATTAATCATAGTAGAGTTTTTGGAATTGTATGAAAAAATTATTTGATGATATCATTATAATGTAAAAAAATTAATTTTTATTGAAGATAGATGCTAGTACCGGAGAATGGATCTAAGATGAATTTATCATATATCTTATAGAATGATGTCCCCCATTTTGGGAAGATTGATAAATATACATATTCTCTCCTATTAAATACACAATTATTTGGGAAATCATGTTTATTTTTTTTACCCCAATCACATTAGGTATAATATTTTTCACCTAAAAATTGGAATCTTGAAGCCCATTGTCTTCTAGGAGTTGCTCTTTTAAAATATCATGTAATTTTGAGACACATTTATCTATCAACCCATTTCATTCATTCATGTTAACTAATATCAAAACTAACAATAACACTACATGTTTACTACATCCTAGTCATGATGGTTTCTCAAAATATTCATACAATCATTCAATAGTTTCAATTTTTCGTTGGTTTTAAAACCAAAATCATAAAATAATTATTCAATATGATCATATGAATAATTATGAATATTGTTATAAACATTAGAAGCTGAATCATTAGTTCTTTCACAATTTCATATCCATCATGTATAATTAAGGCTAAAACCATAGCAAAATAGATTATCCATGATATCTCTAGATAATAAATTTCTCATATTCAAACACTTCACATATGACTAGAAAATCAATTCAATCCATGCAGATTTTTTTTTTCAGAAAATCCAAATAATTCATCGAATCCTTTTTCATATTATCTAGTGGTTCTCCACAAATTTATCCAATTTCGATCCCCTAAATACCTAATATAAATATTAAATTGTGGAATATATTAAATCATATAATCATTTAAATATATATATATATAAATAGATAAATTTAAAAAACACACATTCATTAAAAATGTTTAGTAATCAAATTATATTGTCTTAGTTGTCCCAAAATCATCTATAGGGAATACAACATTTCTTGATGAATACAAAAAGCCTTCATAATAGGTAAATATAAAAAAATAACATAAATTTGATAATCAACAATAATTACATCAATAATATATAGTGTAGATATATTTTTCAAAGAACATTTTCAAATTATATCCAAATCATCGACTTAATAACATCCACATATCTACAATTATCTAATATGTTATACTTCCCAGTTTTAATACTCACAAATAATATAAAATCAGGCATTATGTTTAATGTTTAAATATTCTTACTGATTATTATCTTTTTTCAACTATAAGTTTAACATATTCCATTAATGTATATAATATTCGTCATGAAAATAGTAAAAAATGGCAATGTATGAGTCATCAATATCATGACTCACTAATATAATTATGTGCAATAGATAGATGATTCACTGAAAGCAATGACTCACTGACAAATCAACCTACTTATAGGTTGGGTTACTGATACAATATTGATTCACCAGTAATATGGCATACAAACAAAGACACTCACTTAAAAAAATGACTCACCATCACATAAACCTACTAACAGAAGGTCATACAGATAGAATGACCTACAGATAGAGGAAACTACCGACAGAAAGATCTACCTATAGAAGGACCTACCTATAGAAGAACCTACCGATAGAAGGACCTACCAAAAAAGGGCCTACCGATTGAAGGACATATTAACCTAATTACATACTAACAGAATGACCAACAGATCAAAACTATGAAAATTATCTTTACTATTAAATTCAAGCTTTTAACCATTGGTCATATGGTGTTTATAATGCTACTAATTACTTCTATGACATTTTACATACATCATTAACATGAATTTTTGTTCAATAAGGTATATCACATATTTATAAAATTTCTATTATTGACCTCTTTACTATATAAATAAATCTCTTCAGAAAAAACCACAACAACTATATAAAGAAAACTTATTATGTTGAGAAAAGAATATTTAAGAAAAACACTCATTCTTTCCAGCTGTGAACAAGGATGGATATGTACTGAACCAAAAATACCAACATCCTTTAAAAAAAACAATAGAGAAGGGAACGTTTGATGGTCATCTTATCTCACTAGAAATAAAAACACAAAGCTTCCATGACACTCTATCTTGGTTTCTGTTTCTAGAAGTGGAATAAATCGTCAAATATTCAACATCTAATAAGTTAAGATGATTCAAGTAGATCACATAGTGAATTCAAAACCTTTTCTCATTATTTTGTTAGTGTTCCAAACATTGTTATTACTTTTCAAGTAGTGTTAGTGTGTTTGTATCACAAACACATATTATCTCATAAACTAAGAAGCAAGATCAAATATAACATCACTACTGCACTCATTTACACCATTTTTCTCCCATGTATATCTATAGAAGAGGTCCATGTATTGTTGGGTTATATTTTGTTTTTGATAAATAATTGAGGTAGAGGACTAGTTGACTTATAAAGCCTTATGTGTAATTGTGAACAGTGATCTAGGGTGTGGATCATGATTATTAATATAAACTACTTGGTGGAAGTTGATCACCATGTGGAGATAAATAGGTATCTTCTTGAGACTAATCATCTTGTTTCTCACTGTTGTGTTTTTAAAATTTATTTTTACCTATTTTCATACATATTTCAAAAATATATATTTCATTGATAGTTAATATTATTTAGTTTTTATAACTATTTTTTATTGATTAAACTTCATTCAAAAGTTATTTTAATAATTAAAATTACTATATTTGAGAATTTATCATTCTTTTGAGCAATTAATTGAACATTCAAAACTATTATAAATTAGTTACTTTGGTTTACTAGGATGTTTTGATTTTTAAATTGCGGAAATTTTTTAACAAGGTTATAAAATTTTTTTAATAGGAACTCAAATCACCCACCTCTTATATGTCTGACTCCAACCAACATTTAGTATCAATTGATTTTTTTAATCATCAATTTTCATTATTTTCAATGATTTTTCAATCCTTTCTGACTAAGATCATTGTTTTTATATTAAATATCTCTATATTTCTTATAGTTATAAATGATTATCAATTTAAAAACCAATTTTATATTATTTATTATTTAGAATAGATTTGAACATGTTTTTACTAATAGAGATATACTTTTCAATGGAACTAATTATGCATAGTGGAAAATTAAAATGAAGATGCATTTAGAATATATGGGTTTTGAAATCTTGTCTCCAATTGTAGATCCATATGAGATTCCACCTGTTTCATGAAAAACATGGGATGAACAAACTAAGGAAGATTATAATAATAACTACAATGAAATGAATTCCTTTATTGTGCCTTAGGAGATGAATAATTAAATAGTATTTGTATATGTAAAAAAACCCATGAAATTTGGAATACTATAGTTATTTCACATGAAAGAACCATTACTGTTAATTAAATGAGACATAATACATATACTATTAAATATGATAACATCAAAATGAATCATAATTAACCTATCTATGACATGTATCTCAGGGTTATTGAAATTTTAAATACTATGTTCTCTATGTAAAATAATGCAACAACAAAGGAACAAATCATGATAATTAATACATGACTTATAGAAAGATGGAGAGGAACTTCAATGTTAATAAATGAATCATTTGACTTCAAAAAATTTCCAGTAAAATAGATCATATATAATATGATTATGTACAGGGAAGAATTGAAGGTAGAAAAGGAAGAGGCTGATGAACCAAAGAGAATGTCAGTGTCATTCAAGACCACCTCTTAAAAACAAAGTGAAAAGAATATAGTATAAACTCATTCTGACAGTTCAAGAACTGAATAATCTCCATCGGATGGTGTTGTGGAATAATGTAAATTATCTAGAAAGTTTAAAAAAAATAATAGAATGATGGATTTATTTATAAATCCTTGATAAAAATAAACATATGACTACGAGGGAAACAAGAATAAGGACTAGAAGAGTGGTGATAACTCTAATGAGATACTCTATTATGAATGTAAGAGAAGAGTACATGTAAAGGGTGACTGAAATATGTTATATTATTCAAGGAGATATGAGAAAAATGATAAAAGGTGTATGATAGAAATGAATCCCACTTGAAGTGCTTCTGAGGATAGCTCTAGTGAGTCAATATATTCACCTGATAAGAAAGGCGAAAAAGCTAACATCCGGTTCATGAAAAACACTTATGAGGTAACCCTTGAATCTCCTATTGAAAATTTCTAATATTTTGAAGATGAATGTGATTCAAAAAACATGGCCAACATGTAAATGATTGAGTACTACAAAATACATGAATAAAAATGAAATTAAGTAATAGATAAATAAAATATTTTGAAGAAACAATGTGCTCTCCCCTCAAATTTTAAATCTAATCATACAATAGAGAAAAAAAAATTATGCAATTTCCCAAAAATACTAATGAGCATAAATAATCAAATTAATAGTTCAAAGATTCATAGAAAAGTTTACCAATGTTAAGAAAACTCTCACTAAAATACATTGTAAATAGGTTTTAGAAAATTATGATACTAGTATAGGTTATGAACCATTACAGAGAAACACTATGAAAAATAATTTTGTTTTAAAATCTAGAAAATTAGTCTTTGTAGGAATATTTGAAAGATCTACTACATATTTCAGCAGTGGAAAATCATTTACTACTTCTAGTTTTTCTATACCAAATAGAGTTTATTTTTCCAATACATGAATTATTTTATAGGAATCCCATGAAGAACATATGGGTTCCAAAGTATTTAATTACAAGTTTTACTTGAAACAATAATTTCATGGTAAGAAAATATTTTATTATTTGAATTTCCTTTGTAGGCAGTGTGATTGAAGCACTCCTAAAAAATCATATGAAACATGGGCATTAGATATTCCAGACACATGGCAGAGGAATAATTGAGATCTAGTAATTTAATTAATGTTGATAGTGGGCATGTCCATTTTTATGACAATGCCAATGGAAAATTAACAAGACATAGCCAAATCTGTAACAAAAATTCAATTTTAATTTCCAATTTAATTTTTATTGGTGAATTAAAGTACAATATTATCATTACCTCTTAGCTTTGTGATGATGGAGTAAATGTTAAATTTTAAAATCATGCATGTTATGTGTTTAATTATAATAATGAGTTATTATTTAATGCTTTTGGAAATGATATTGTTTATTCTATGAGCATGAATTCGATAGTTTATCAAAATGTTTCTTTCATAAGTGTTTTTAATAAAGATTTATTATTTTTTACAGGATATTAGGCTACTTTAAAACTCACTCAAATAGAAATATTTCAATGAATGGAGTATTCAAGGATCTACACAATCTATAATTTGTAGACAATATAGTCTGCAATCATTATTAAATCGGAAAACACCAAAAAATATAATTCAAACCAATGAAATAAGATTCAAAATCAAAACCACTTTATATGTTTCACATAATGTTTTTGGATGATCTAGATTTTCAAGTATTCATATGAAGCACAATGTCAAGGTTCATGTAGAAGACATCATTAGGTATACATGAACCTACTTTTTATCTCACCAGAGTGAATCTTGTTATTACTTATCCATGTATGATGGATATATAGAAAATATATGTGGTCATAGGATAAAAATATTATAAATTGACCATGGACATGAGTTTGAGAACCAATAGTTCTAATATTTTTTCTCAAAAAATATTTATGCTCATAACCTCTCTTCTCATATGTACCCCAGCGGAATGGAGCTATTGAAAAAGGAAGAAAACTATACCAGAAATATCTTGTACAATTCTCATTGAGTATGTCTTACTTGTTTATTTTTGGGGATGATGTTTTCAATACATCATGTTATGTAATTAATTGTGTTTAAATCAGACCAATTAAATAAGAAACCTCAATATGGGCTATGTTGCAATAGGAATCCCAAAGTAATATACTTTAATTTTTTTGGTTCCAAGGTTTATATTCTAAATACTATTGAATGTCTTGAAAAATTTGTATCCAAAAGGGATGAAGAAATTTTCCTAGGTTACTAAACCTCTACTAAATCCTATAGAGTTATTAATAAATGAACCAAATTTGCAGAAGATTCTATACATGTTAAATTTGTTGAAACGGATCCACATGAACCAAAACCCCTATTGAAAATATTGAGGAGGATCTGTCCAATCTAGACATAAATTATAGACCCTATGAATCTGATATTGAATAAGGTGTTAAATCAACTTTTTTTAAAATATCTCAAAATTCTTATCATAGTGAACGTGAACCTACAGATGAATCGAAAATAACTATTCCTTATTTTTTTAAAATTTATACCAACCCTTAATAACAATCGGTTAGATGATGTAGTTGTAGTCTTTGATAATGGGTCACAAACACGAGATTCTCTTTGGAACTAGGTTGAACATTAATGATTTTCAGAGCGTGAAACTAGAAACATTAACGATGAAATCAAGGAATATTTTTGGTTGATGTCCATGCAAGAAAAGTTGAATTAGTTTTAATCAAATAACTATTGGAACTAGTGGATAATACTAAACATACCATCACCATTAGAAATATGAGGGTATTTAGAAACCATGTAGATGAAATAGGAACCATAGTGAAGAATAAGGCCAAACTTGAAGCAGAATAATATATTTTAGAGGAACGCATTGAAAATGATGAATCCTTTATACCAGTTTCTATACTTGAAGCCATTATAATCCAATAATCGTATTCCACTCATATCAATTTCAAACTATATAAAATTTATGTTATAAGTGAATTCATAAATGGGTATATAGTTGAAGATGTATTTGTCGAACAACTCATGGTTCTACAAACCCTCGTTTTCAAAATCATGTTTCGAACATATCAAATTCTTTATATGGTTTACAATATGCACTAATAGTTGTCATGATATGTTTTGTACTTTTCAAATTTATAACGGTTTTACAGAAAGTATAGTTGATCCTACCCAAGTTATAAAAATAATTTATAAATATGTTTTAGTAGGTAAAAATCAATGTGTATAACATTATTTTTGATTTTTAATGAATTCATTCTGTATTGTTTTTAAAAAAATGATTCAATGTGAATTTGAAATGATATTAATGGGAGAACTCAAATTAATTCTTTTATTTCAAATCATCCAAGATTAAGAAGATATTATTTTAAATAAAAGTAAATATACTAAAGTTCTTTAAAAAGTATTGGATTTTATTGTACAAAACGTAGTGATATTTCAATGAGTAATACCTATATGTTAGAGTTTGATTAAAATGGTAAATCTCATGATCAAACCAATTATAGAGGGATGATTTGATTTCAACTTTTCATGATGGCTAGCCATCCTAATATTATGTTTAATGTATGTATGTGTTCCCATTTTCCTGATAACAACAAATAATTTCATTTAAATTTTTTTGAATGAATTTTTAAATACCTCAAGTATACTGCCATGTTAGGATTGTTCTACCCTAAAGGAAAATTATTTGATTTATTTAGTTATTCAGATGTTGATTTTAGTGTTCTTATGTTAGATATAAAAAGAACCTACAGAACATGTATCTATGTAGGGAAGTATCTAGTATCAAGGTGTTGTAAAAAGAAATTTTATGTGGAATTATCTTCTTATAAGGATTAAAACATTCCTACAGGTAGTTTTTTCTCAGATTTTTTAAATGAAACTAACTTCTCAAGATTTTGGGTATCATTTTAGACATGTCCCTATAAATAGTTCCAATAAAAGTGTTATTAACATATCTACAAAATCATGTTTCTCACTCTGAGAAAAAACATATTAATGTAATACAACACTTTTTGAGGGACCATTATCAAAATGTTTATATAACTCTTGAATTTATTTACACATAATATCATCTTATTGATATATTTACTAATTTATTAAACTCTAATTGAATGAGTTACATTAGACGTGAATTAGGGATAATTAATGTTTTGTTGACCTACTGTTAATAAATCATTGTTAAAACATAGTGTGGATGAATCACCAATATAACATTCGTAATGTATCACTATCAATGTCACATTGACCCCAATAGTGTCATGATGATAGATACATGTGTAAATCTTCATGCAGATAGTGTCATGATGACAACAATAGTGTCATGCTTACTGTGTCACACTGGCAGTGACTTATCGACACCGATTATGAATCCTTGAATGCCTCTCATCGATAGAACTTGCCACCAATTATAATATTTTTTCAAAATGACTATGTTCTACTAATTTCATTTAATTTAAAAAATATACTCAATTAATGGTTTATAAAATATTAATTGATAAAATCAAGTTGATCATACTTACTTATTACTCTCAGTTTTCCACTCTCTCACTCTTACCCTTAGGATCCCTTTATCTTCTTCCTTTTATCCATCATATCATCTATCGAACCCTCGAGATAGATAGATTAAAATGCTTCTTATAAGGATCAAGAGATTAGTCAAAACAAATAAAGCGATAGGAAGTAGAATTTATCAAATGTAAGCATATTCATCTAGGACTTAAAAAATGCATGGTAATGATTTAGTGAGAAGTTCACATAGAATGGTTATTAAAAAGTATCTCTTTTTAAATTTGATTTAGAAATAATAATGGTTGGAATGGTTCTCAAATAATTAAAGACTATATTACCCTAGACATGGAAATGAATTTCATCATCATTCCTTGTTTATTCTCACATGAAATGCGACATAGTATATTAAATCAATGGTTAATGGAATATGATCATTATTTTCTTCATGAAATTGGGAAGAATTTCATAAGGTACCTCGTGAAGCTATTTATGACGAATATCAGGGGAGTGATCCTCCCACAACTGATTTCTTTTCTAATGAGATATATTTGGGTGAGCTGAATAGTAATGACATTAATAGAAGATATATTTCTACAGAATTGGATGGTGATAATAGGATTTTATTAATGTTCATCCAACACCAGTTGCATCCCAGGAAAGGGGGGTTTTCTTCACTCATGTATCAAGATGTATATATTTTATACATGATGAATATAATACATATGGTAAATGTATGTAAGTATTTGATAGTCCATATTTGTGAAATGATAAAGCCTTATTTCCAGAAAAATTATATTTTTTACCCAGTAATTAAAACTTTCATGCTAAAATCCAATATATGGTAATGTGATGATGAAGAAACCATCTTTTTCTGTAGTGGTATATACCTACGTAAAGATATTTTCAAGTGAGTTAGGATAAATTGGAATCCCTCGAAGAGGGAGTGTGATGGAGATTATGAGAAAATATAGGATTATTTTAACCCAATTTACCATCCATCTTGGTCAAGAGATGTAATAGATCCTAGTCTGCCACTAGATGTTGATGTTTTCTTATCTGATGAAGAGGAAGTTGCTGAAACTATTAGGGAAGCTAATTCAACTATAAATGATAGGAGGGAACCTAATATTGGGCAAATTACTAAGGGGATAACTTTGGGACCAACTAGTCCACCTTAATATGTACTTTCAATGGAAAATATTGTAACCTTGTATGATGATGATGAGACTGAGGAATCATGAATTGTGGAGTATAATATCCAATAAAATGGTTCAGATGAGGAAACTAGTTAAGAAAAAGAATACATCATTGAAGAGGAAATTGGAAGTGATGTTTAATGTACTGGAAGTGAGGATGAGGATGAAGAATTTTCGGATTAAAGATGAGATGATGGGGGAGGAGAAATAGAAGAGGAATGCAGTTTAAGTGATAGTAGTTCAGAGCATCCAGGTGATGATCAAGGGGTTATAATAGAACATGTTGGTACTCTGGCTTAGGAATAGATTGTAGTCCACTTGAAGATGGCGCTAAAGAAGGGGAAATAATTGAAGTACAAGTTGAAGTAGAAGAATAGGTATCCCATGTACCAAGATTATTTTTTACTATATGTATATATCAATTGAGGGGTACCTTAGGGATAGAGAGTGAGAGTTCATACACTCACTCAATTTGATGTTATTATGATATCTGATTGAGAAAATCATCATGGTTATATTTCACTCAGCTAGATTAATCTAATTTTGATTTTAAGGATGATGTATCTATTCAAAGGAGACCAATAGTTTAGGAACCTACTCATTCTGACACACCTACAGTAGTTTCATCAACTTTTTCTCATGCACCTCTAGTGACATTAGTACGAGGTGACTGTGTCACCAAATCTAATATTGAAATTTTTATGTAAGATCTGATCTCTCTTATTAGAACATCATCCAAACCTCAAAATGATCCATTTACTACTTAAGTGAAAGAGATATTTCATTTTTTTCTGAAAGAGTTGTTTCTCAATTGAAACCTAGGATGACCTTAGTTGTTGTAAACAAAATGAAGGATAACCACAACATGAGGCAAGTGCTGACTGAAATGGTGTCATCCATAAACATATTTCTTTTTTATTAGAGTAAATCCTTGGATAATGTTCTAAAGTCTTATGAGGATGTAGTTTCGAGGAATTTTGTTACTCATCCTCATAATCATAATATTGTTATGAATATGTTGATATAATAACTCATAGATTTAGTGAAAGGTTAATCTTTCTTATCCTCTCCCTTTTGACACCCTCCAGATATTGAGGTGGTCTGGAATGTGATCAGAGAAGAGAATCAAACTATGAATGGTGGCACTAACTATGAGGGTCTCTCTATGAATAAAAGGAACAGTGATCACATCCATGACATGGTGAGATTCTATACAAAAGGTTCTATAAATACACAAGATGAAATAACCAAGAAAGTGGATTTTTATTTCAAGATAATATACACAAAGAATCAGTTCACCATCCACTTCATGTATTTAGTTGAGAATATGAGACTTCCTCTAGTGAACCAGTATTTTATAGATTAGGTGAAGATACTAAAGAAGTTTTATCTTAACCTTTACAAGTGTATGTAATTGAGGATTATTTGACCACTTATAAGGAATATGGTGGGTGACATTATCTTGGATTTCACCATCCATCTCGAGACTTATTTTCTTGTCCAGAGTATGAATATTGTTGTAAAAGCTACCTCACCTCTAAGACCAGATCTCCAATATGCAGCCTCTCTATATATCTCCTTTCTTTATTGGGAACAATATCCTACTTAAGATGTCAGATAGATCCATCCTTGATATTTTAGGGACCATTCTGGCCCTCGTACATCCTCTATACCAAGAATGTCCCTTCTAGTCTTTTCTCGAGGTCCTTTTCCTCCTATTAGAATTCAATATGAACCTTATTCCACTACTTCTATATCTACTAGTCCTAGTCTTGAAGATTCTAATAAGGGATTGAGAGTGATTAATTTTTCATTGTAGAAGATGTCGTTTTTATCACCTGTTTGATAGGGACACATTGTTGTTCATTTTTTATGTTCTTATCCAATGTAATTTTACTTGATTAGGAAATTCAGTAAGTCTTAATTCTCTTATATTTTATTTAATTATTTATATTCTTTTCATGACATTATTTTTTATTCAATTTACTATTTTTTATAATCCCAAAGGGGGGGAAAATTATTCATTAATTTAACTACTGATAATATGGAGACATGAATGGGGGCGAATTCCCATTCATTTTTAATTCAAGACGTAATGGGGAGATAGTAAGATGAATGAATATTTTTTTCATTAGAAATAAACCCATTTTTCATTATAATGAAATGTTTATAATCATCAATAAGGGGATATTGTTCGATCTATCAAGTTATAATGCTCACAAATCATTTCAATTAATGTTTAATAATGTTTTATGTGTTATGTTAAATTATTATTAATTATGATTATCTATAATCAACTATAATTTTATAATGATCTGTTAATTTTTATAATATAAGATAGTAAAACAAGGAATAATTGACAAGTATGTGTAACAGATATCATCACTCACCGATATAAGTATGAGCTACCGATAGATGAGTCATCAAAAGAAATGACTCACCAACACATCAACCCACTGACAAGTTGAGTCATAGAAACATTTTTGAGTCGCCGATTTTCTGACATACCAACAATGAAACTCACCAATAGTAATGAATTTATAACACATCAAGATACTGGAATAACAAAAAACTGATTGATGGACCTAGCAATAGAAGAAGTTATTGAATAATGGACCTACTGACAAAATAACCTACATACATATGGACCGACCGATAGAAGGAAATATCGATAGATAGATTTAACGATAGAAGGACCTACCGAAAAAATAACCACCTGACAGAAGGATATAGAGAAATAATGACCTATCAATCCACAGGTAGAAATTGTTAATTAATTTTAAATTCAATATTTTAACCAGGAGTCATATTGGGTTATTTAATTCTACTAATTAATTCTATTTCTTTTTATAGAAATTACTAAGTTCATTGTCATAGGTATGTGGTACAACACATATTTAGAAGATACCTACTATCGACCTGTTCTATATATAAATAAATCACATCAGAAAAATTAACATCAACTTTATAGATAGAACCTGCGAGGTGGAGAAAAGAATATAAAATAAGAACACTCATTCTTCCTAGCTCTGAACGAGGAAGGATTTTATGTGATCCCAAAAGTTCCCACATCCTTGATGGAACACACCCTAATGAAGAGAACCTCAGAGGGTCATCTAACCTCCTTGGAAACCATACAACAAAGCTTCCACTGCACATGGATTTTGGTTTTTTTTGATAAGTGGACTCAAACATCAAATCTAATACACCTAAGAAGTCTATAAGCTTCAAGAACAACACACAGAGCATTCTAAACGTTTTATTATTATTTCTTCTATGTTGTGCACATTTTTTTACTTTTCAAGTTGTGTGTGTGTCTATATCACAAACACATAATATCTCTTGAGCTAATCTAGATGATAAAATAAATCTTCACTCTCTCACATTTTTACACCATTTTCTTCTGCATATCACATTGGAATAGGTCGATGTGCAGCTTGGTTGTATTTTGATTCCCATAAGGAACTGTGGTTGGGTTCTAGTCGACCTTGATTTCCTTGTGTGATATTGTGATTCTAAATCCACTGTGTGGATCATGTTTATTAATATTAACTACTTGGGGGCATGTGATCACGAAGTGGATATGACTAGGCCTCTACTAGAGACTTGACCACTTGTTTTTCTCTACTGGGTGTTTCAAATTTAATTTCCCCTATTTTCACACATATTTTAGAAAAATATATATTAATTTTATAGTTAACCATAGTTAATATATATAACCATTTTTTGATTTTGTATATTTTGTTAAAAATTTAAATCAATCCTTTAAATTTCAGTAACTAATAAATAATCATTATTTTTAGAAATTAATTGAACAATCAAGAGTCTTATAAATTTTCTACATTGGTTAATTGGTGTGTTTATATTTTTAAATTTGGGGAATTTTAAAATAAGGGTTTTAATAAAAAAAATTATAATAACTTAATTCACCCCCTCTAGAGTGTCCAACTCCAACCAACATAATATAATTAAATACTACATTTATCTAGTACATTTTACATAATGTCATCATAATAGATCATTTTCAACCAACATATAATAGAAGCTTCAACAAAATGTAAATAAATATTTAAGACACATCAAAATGTCCAAAAAAATGAAAAATGTATATTTTACACATAAATGGTTCATAATGAAAATATTCAATATATATAATCATGAAAATTTGTAAATTCCTACATATATAAATTTATCAAAATAAAAAATCTTTTTGTAAAACAATTATTAATAAGAATCAAGTGAATAAAAATAGTTAAAAGAATAACTCTATAATAAAAATAAATGATAAAAAAGTACAGTTCGAAACTAAATAAAAGCATAAAAAATTTGGTTTTCTCCCAAAAATAGGATATCTAATTTGATGTAGCTACCTAATTTTTTTTGGAAGAACAAACACTACAAGATCAAACAAAACTGCTGGTAGAAATGAACAATAAACAAAATAAATAAATCAAACCACATATGATGGGTGGATAGAAAATGGTTTGCGAAATGAATTACATCTGTAGATGATTAAATAATTATAGAGACTAAAGAATAAAACTACATATCATGAAATAATGATTATTATTGAATAAAATATTCAAAAATCATCATTGGGATAACCAGGTCTCCATTGTCGGGTTCATCGTGATGAGATGGGGATTCAAAAATTCACAAAAAAATGATTATTTTTCAATTCCATATAATTTTTATAACCTTTTTTGGGTTAGTTATTAGAAAAACTGATGCCAAATTTTTTTTTAGTCTTTGGCATCAGTTTTCAATAAAATTTATAATTATTATTTTTAATTATTGTGGAATTTTTACATAGAACCGACCCCGAAATATTTTTCTCGTTTACAACATTGGTTTTATAGAATAACAGATGTCATAAATGAACCACGCAGTTGTTTTTGGTGTTAGTTTTTAGAAATAGGATGCTAAAAAGACAACTTTTCGTAGGATTATGTTCAAACTAATGCAAAAAAAATCCCCGCTACTATATTTTTAATCGGTATACTGAAAATAAATTCCATATCTTCAATGTGAATTCCAATATTTCTAATAATGGGTTAAAATCTGATAAAACATGATTTAAATCCTTGAAATCTAGAGGCTGGTAAAGAGTATATAAATTGGATTTTTGATGACTCTATGTCATGACCAACATCTTTGGGATCATCGGAACCCTTCCATTCTTCTTTTAAAAAAGAAGCATTCTAAATAATGACCTCTAACCCAACTCTATCTAGAAAAGGGTATATCCACATGGAATCCCATTAAATGTATCAATGGAATCCATATTAATATATTCCTAATATATTTAGTAATAGGAAAAATTTACCTTAAGAAAATTATTTTCCCTTGATCCACAAAAAGCAATCAATCAATCCTAATGTGCATTCTTAAGAACCTACATTTAATTTTTAGTGTGTAAATATTTATTTGTATACTAATATATGATGAATTTAAATATGTAACCCATGTCATATTCCAATAAATTCTAATCCAGTATGTCAACCTTGGGTCCTTGTTAGATATGACCATATAGGTAATCCCATGTATCCCTTAAATATAAAAATTTAAAAAAAAATTTGAGATATTCTGACAACAAAATATTATTAATTGGAACTAAATGAACCAATATCACATTTAAATAAATGATAACCCCAATAAAATCCCTCCCAATAGGATTTTATGGGAAATAAATAAAAATATCTATCCAAATGTCTTCCCACATTCATTCTAAAATGGGAAAATGTTTCAGAAAACCTTCAGGTCTCTGGTTTTCCCCAATATTTTTCTAAAGATTGGGACACCATGAATGAATATCTAAAATATACACGTTTATCCCTATCCACCAAAAACAATATCTCATGTTGTGATGCACCATGGTAACACCAAGATCTAATGACCAATGCGACATGTGTCTAGTTTCCATCTACTCCTGCCTCAATGGGATCATAACCACAAACGTGTTATGAAATAATAGCACTCCACTAGGATACATAGACCACTCACATGAGGTATCCCCACCAAAAATAATTTTACCCAAGAATCAGCACACTAGTTCTATCAACTAATCTAGATGATTTCAATCCTCAAAATATAATTCAACCTTCATAAAATGAAATAAAAAATATCCACCAATGTCCATCACTCAAAAACTCATTTCAACAAACATACTCTTCTAAGACCACTCCTCATGTAATTCATTCACATTTTTTGTTGGCACATTTTTACTCAATACATCAAAAACAAAATTACATTGACTATGATTTTATGTAATATTGATTTTAAAATTCTAAATAATATCCACCCTGATCTGTTTTTAAATGTTCATATAACTCTGAGTAAAATTATACTTCAATCTCTTATGATCAAAATACATTGTATAATTATCCATAATGAGACAGTTATTCCACATTTTAGTGCATTAATAACTACTACCAACTCAAGATCACATGTAGGATATTCTTTCCCATGATGGAACAACATGTGAAGTTCCTAGGTGACCTAGTATTTCTCACACACTAATACAATTCAAAATTCTTTCTAGGAGAATCGTAGAAAACCATATATCATAAAAATTATTATTCATGAATCAGGACTGCTACGGAAGTCAAACTCACAATCAACATCTAACAGGGTCTTCATTTTTTTCATTCTATTAAAAAATAAAACCATTTCGAGGTAAAGATGTTATCATATAAATAATAATGGATAAAACCAAAACAACCAATCTATAGTAAACTTATAAATCCAAGAATCTTTGGATATCAGAATAATTTTGTGGATCTTCTATGGAAATAGCTTCATATATCATTTCAATATCAACTAATAACCCCCTCCCAGGTATTCCATTCCCATAACATTCACTTCTCAAATCCACAAATCAATATTTTAGAATATTATTCTAATGATGATGTTAATTCATGTTTCAAAATATGATATATAAACGGTGAATATTCTCCTTCTCTACAATAGAGTACACCAGAATATCATCAATGAACAACACCGTACATCATTCTACAATTCAATGAATGATATATATTATCAAATACATAAATACAACCATATGAATGTGGTTACCTAGTTGAATAACAATGAACTCTAAATACTCATATCATCTTCTAAAAATTATCTTAGCCATGTCCTCTTCTCATTATATATATTGGTGGTACCTAGATTGGGGATCAATCATTGAAAACCAAAATTCAAGAATAAGATACTCGAAATAAAAATAAATACTGTGGAAATGATATGTTTTCTTAACAGTCACTCAATTCAAATTTTGACAATCGACAGATTGTATGAAACTCTAGTATACCATATCAGAAATATGTAAAATTTATGCCCATTGTGGCCCACATGGATAAATAAATCCTTTATCCTCAAAATCCTCAATATTGGACTTATATACCAACAACCCAGTTGAATCAACTTGATATGATGGTATAAAAATAGGGATCGAACCATAGAGTATGGAAATATTATCAAAACCTATATATATAGTGGTTACCTTAAAAGTCATCTTGAAATACCATGGGATACATGTACACCACTCCAGTAAGAGATTGAACCAAACAAGGTTCAACAAAATCAAGGAGTATCTCTAGAAGTTTGAACGATTCTATCCCATCATAAGGAACAATAGGACACTTCTTTCCTGATCTAGTGTCATACCTACCCAGAATGACATGAGTGACCCAACAGATGAGAAAAACTAATACTAGCATTGATAATATCTTATGTGTGCCTTAAAACTATTTTTTAAACCTTTCCCTGTATCGTGTAAAATAAATTATTATCAGGAAATAAATTTTTTCACATCACATCATTGTATTCCAGTATCACCCAACATGTGGTAAACATTAATCCTTGTTCAAACAACTTTCTGAAAGGCATGTAATGAACAACAATAATGAAATATGTTTTGAATGTAAATCTAACAAATCATTTATCTTTGATGATATAGAAGATTGATTTTAACATGTATCAAACTATTCACTCACTATATAAGATGAAATAAAAAAATTCTTCTTATATAATATTCCTTAAATCATATTTCTATGATGTATTTTGAGTCACATAAATTTTTTTAGTAATTTCCACATGAACTACCCCCTTGGACTTAGCATTTGACCCACCCACAATGGAATCATCTTCATAAACATAAAAATCCTTTGGTGAGAGTGGATCCAACCTTACTGCCCAGATAATTATAAATGATTATAAGCCATAGGATCATCCATAATGTTAGGATTGGATTGAACATGGAATCATCAGTGATGGTAAAAAAACTTCTTCAATAGTACTGAATAACCCAGAACTTGTCCTAAAAAATTTGACCACCCTAAATCATCATTTTCTATCAATAGTAGTATAATACCCTTTCTACACAATTATAAAATCATATATTTTCCTCATAATTAACATATCAGGGTAAAAATATTCATTAAGTATTTTCATAAATAAATTATGTGTAATATATTTTCTCAATTAATCTTTTACAATAGAGTATCAATATCACTTTTCATATCCATCGACCATGTGTGAAGAAAACCAGACCATATATTTCTCACGAGTCCTCAATAAGTTAAAGATCCTCTAAATCCACTCAAACCAATCCAATGATTCATGTATCTTTTATAACCATAGAAGTTAGGTTGATTACTTTTAGTGAATTCTAGGGACTGATCCACCACAAGTCTAGAGTTCCTGACACCCACTTGTCCCAGAGTCTGAATTTTTTTTATTAAAGCTTCATCAAAAAAGAAGAGTCCAGTAGTGGATTCTCTAACGAATACTTCCTTAAATCATACTATATAGAATTTATATGATCACTTCATGAAATAATAAAAAAATAATCATAATATAATTATAGCTCACCATTATATCATGTCCCATAAACATAAGACCAAATTCTATAATTCATTTGAATTCCTTAAATTGCTAACAGTTTGAATTATTCATGAATTCCAAAAACAAAAACCAAATATTTAAAAACTAATATAATAATTTAAATAGTTTTAATATTTATTTCATTATAATTTCTTCAAAAACTATTTATTAAGCCTCATAAAAAACCCCCGACCACCCATGGAAATGTGAGTTTAGACATGGAAGTGAGGTGTCTAGGAACCCTCCCACACATACTGCATGAATTCAGATGACCCCAAATCCATTCTATTCAAGAAAAAAATTTAAATCTCATGTACTATTAATTTACATCAGGTTGAGAAATCATAAAATAGAATTATATATTGAACCAACTGTAGGAAACAAAAACTCCCATGGGATATCCAATCACAGTGGTGTGGTCCACCAAGATAACATTAAAAAGACTCTTATATATCAAATTATGTTAAAAAATAAGATTAAAAAGAGGAATATATTGATATTTCCATGATCCATACTATTCATTAAAAACTAGCTAAACTAGGGTATAAGACTATACAAGACAAAAAGATTCCATGTGACCTACCATAATCTCCAAACCACTGTATAGTGAAGGAAACAATAAATATAGAAGATGGCATGCAATGAAGCAACCATCCCTTTATGTTGGTCTTATAAATCAAAATCTACTAATATCCTATGTAAAAATTATGGTGTGGTATCCACTCCCAATTGGATACCATAAATGTTTCTATACAGTATGTAATAACAAGAATGCAATAGTTCAAGATTTTAATGAAAATATTGTATTAAAATGAATTATCATAAATCAGAACCCTTTTTTAAATAATTTTAATTTTAATTTTGATAAAATCCTTTCATATACAAAAATATTTTAATAATAGATATATGTTTCATTAATAAAAATTATATCCATACCCTGATAAGGTAAGTAGGTAAAAAATTATTCATGAAAATTTTTTTAATATGAAGTTATGTGACACAAACACATGTAAATTTTTTTGAAAAAAAATCATAAAATAAACCCATAATGTGATATAAAAACCATAAATGAAAAATCGACCCATGTTAGACCATTGTGTAACTTCCTGGATCATGAGCTACAAAATGTGGTTCATGCTGGTTGGTTTTGTGGAATCAGGAACACCTCCAGGTACATAAGAGGGTGGCCACTAGAAAGGAGGGGCTATGATGGTTTAGTGGTGATATTATACCATCATAATCAAATTTTAACTCTTGTACAATAGATAAATGTATAGGAGGAAGACAATTATAATTCCACAGTAGATATAAATAAACATCCAAATATTGGATTATTAAAAAAATCCAAGGGTAATATCAGATAAAATATGAGTTTGTAAAGTCCCTATATAAAAATTAATTAAAAAGATGGAAAATTAATCCATCACAATACATGTAAAAAACATATAAAAAGGAAAATGTTTCTATCTTCAAATAGCATCATGATATATATATCATACCTATTATCCAATACTCCAATGAAATGAGCAATCGAACATTGTACCAAGGGTACTTTCCCTCATCCCACACGACATCCATGAAGTCTTCTTGGGTACCAAACATTGGATGGAATAGTGTGTGATATAACACTCAGTGGGCCACCAAAAACATTTTCTATAACAAATATAGTATTTTTTTTGTAAGATGAAGTAGTGTGAAATATATAGAGGGAATAAAATTATAAATGTAAATTTCACATTTTTCTAGATATTAAGGCTATCTATCAAAATGTAATCATAATCAAGGGCCATTTTTTATGCTTGTTAAAACAAAAACTATATCCAGTGATTATTAATATTTTCCCATTCCCCAATGGGATAGTTCCAACATATTAAATTAATAAGGTATCCTTAGTGAGTCTATAGACAATCTCCATAGAAACATTTGTAATGACATCGATACAGCCAAAGGATCATGTCCAAGGTTGTATAAGCTAGTCAAATACATGGAGTATAAATTTTGTATGAATCAAATGCAATGTATATTTGTGAAGTATAATTGTTCATGGAATCCTACTCATCCAAATGCAATGATTAGAAATTTAGAATTCATCAAAAGTAATCCATATCTTTAGAGTAAAATTATCCTTGGAATCATGGTCATCAGGATCTTAGGATATGAAATTTACATGGTATGAAAATAATTTATCATCTCATAATCATACCCAATCCATGAATCTATCCAAATAATTCCACATTTCTCATTTAATCCATTAAACCATTTTCGGAACTAGTTGTCACAATCAATAGAGGAATAAACACTCTCATATTATCTCATTTCATTCAATATGGATCTCATTGTGTTGGCAAACTCATGCACACCAAATATGGTTGTGTATCATGGGGATGATACAAGGAAAACTTTATGAATGTTAATGGTTGAGTTTTAATTTCTTAAACCATATTGAGGTTCTATGTCAGTAACATATGAAGGTTCAAATAATTTATCAAGGAATTTAATCAATTTAGGAGCAACAATTGAAGGTCTGCAATATAGTAAATTCAAAAAAGGTATAAAATAGTTAAGAATTATAGGAAAATGTATTTTTTCCAAATTTATTATTTTGGTAGAACACTAATATAGTATTAGATCATAACATGAACCATATTAGAATAAAATGGAGGAATAAAAGAATTCCAGGAAAATAGGGCATTATATCCCTTGCCAAAATATGTATCAGATAAAAAGTAAAACAATGAATGGATAAATAGGAATGTAGAACATACCACTTTCTATCCAGCAAGATTATTGATAGTCATATTAGACATTTTGTGATGAAATTTGAACATATCCTCATTAGAGGATTGAATGATATCTCTAATGGGATAAAAAGGATTTCTACTAGAAAAATTAAATAATGTGAAGAAATGGTTTAAATTAAATAATATGGAAATGGTAATTTTCAATCAAAATATTAGGTCTCCTAGTTTGGGTACATGGTTGACCAAATCATGTAACAACCATGTCTCCTTACCTATCTCTGAAAACCCTCACACAATCATGGTTCATGGTTAGAAATATTGTTCACCAACCTTTGATTTTTACCCTATCATGACATATGTAGACAATACTTGGGTGTCTGGCCCATGTTACACGGTTTCATCCAAAAATGTTCCCTTGGACATTGACCTAGACTACTCACTTGGGTGACATGGTTTCTTCTAACTGTTTGTCTAATATACCTTTTACGAAAAAAATGTGATTTGTGATATGATCAAACCTTGTACAACCCTATTTTCTCATTGGCCTAACTTAGAATTCACATTGCATCAAAATATAGGAAATACACTTGAAATAAAAATATTCCTGGCCTTTGAGAAAGGATTGTATCTTATAATCTCCCCCTATTAAGATAACTCATCTCTGGGTTGGTTTTCTGAGATTGGTCACACATCTTAAAACAATTTATATTATTTAGTACTTATATCTACCTCTGTATCTCATGTTTTATCCATCAAATGACCATGCATACATGGAAACCAAACTAGATGATATAACCAGCATTATAGATGTTTTGTGCTCTAATCAAGGAAGAATATAATATTCTCTTTGAATGACAAATCTACATTTAACTCAACCTAATATATATGTAGAGTATGATATGTGTTTGATTGCTGATGACATATATGTGACACATGGAAGATTTTGTGTATGTCATGGTACCACTAGGGAAACTACAAATGATAGTATATTAGCCTAATGCCATCCAGAATCTTAAAAGTCCCAACATACCATAGTGAATTATTATTATATCTCTGAATGTGTTTATAGCCTAGCCTATGTGAGATAAATAAAAAGTCTTGATCCCCGACCTCAAACGCTAGAGGGCATTGATGGATATTATTTTATGTTTTTTATCTAGACTATATAGTAGTCATCCACATTTGACCAAATATTCCATCTCTAAAGTCTCATTCATGACATGTGGTCAAAGCTATGTTTCTACTCCATCCACTAAATAACAAAATGGGGATAAACATGACCATGCATACAAATCCTCCTAATGTTCAATTTTTACTATATCTTGATAGCAATTATTGTATGTAAACTCAATTATTTTTATATTATTCTCCCAAAAACACCAAACATCCAAGACACATTCTCTAATAATTTCCAATAAAAATATAATGTTCCCTTTTTCTACCCATTAGTGTTAGGATTTCACATTGTACTCAAAATAACCTTTGTACCCTACACCCTCTATAGGACATGTAAGAACTATAATGTGAACTATGTTTCAGTATATGATAAAACTATATGAAGAACGTCATGAAGGACTACAACCTCAAAGATAAAAATTCACCAACCCTAATCTATTAAATGCTTTCCCTGATAGGCCTAGAATGGGAACCCTTTGTAATATTGTACATAATAACCCATACTGTACAACTACTTCAAGGATGTCTATGTAACCCAAATTGGTGTCAATATAAACATCTTACCACATCCAATTATTGATTGGAAACTACTGTAAAATCACTATTGGACACTTATGTTCCACATTCAATTGCTGACTCGTGAAACACCTCATTAAAAAATTATCTTTCTATCAATTCATATGATGCCACCAATATAAGAGATGTAATTCTATATACATAATAGTAAACTCAGGATATAATTCATAATTCGAGCCATGAAATTCCCACATTATCTCCAATTTTATTTCTTCTAGATTGTATAAATCCCAAGAATATATTTAATTTAATCCACACTAATTGTCCAACTAGGAGGCAAGTCACCACCTTTCACACATTCCTTTACGATAAATGTATGAACATAGTTTTTTATGAATTTATGGAGTGTTTATATTGTAAAATGTTATGGTTTAAATTCTTAATAGTGGTGTTATATGACTAAAATATGAGGTGATTGATGTATCTGGGCTTTTTTGGTATTTTTTGGATCTCATACACTATCTTTTTAGAAGAAAATAAAAATCCAAATGGGTGGAAGAAACTATGTGAGGTTGGTCGCATGATAAAAACTAATCATGTGGGGATGGATAGTCTTCATCATAAGTCAACATGATTTGAGTAAATTATGAAAATAGAGGCACATGACTAGGTGAGAGAAATTGGAGTTCATGAGAGAGGTGCTTTTCACAGTTTTCACTTGGATAGTCCTACCGTGCGTAGGGATGCAGCGGGTGCCCCCTTAGTACAACTGATGAAGCACAGTTTGGACAACACATGTGACCAAACTTTGTGACCCATGTTTTCTGGGTAAAATGACCAAATATTCAATAAACATATATTTATCATAAGAATATATTTTCCTCTTATTATTTGTACTGTAAAGGGTGTGGGACCACTCCTATGAATCCTAAGATAGGAATAAGAAGATCATCATTATCCAATCTCGGAATAAAGATCTATTCATTTTATTGGATATGACACAGTGAGTACACAATTTTTCAGTATTCTTCTTTTATCAATAGATTGACTGATTTATTAAATAGAAAGAAAATAATCGATATTTCATGTTTTTTTCTACTAATTGGTTTTCTACTAATATGAGTCAGATATAGATCTAATACTGGATGAGAAATCACCTACAGGAATACAGTATGTGGTCTCTGGATTTTCCCTTAATGTTGGGTTGTATATATATATTTCATTGTATTGCACACCCATTTTGATAAGTTACACCATTGAAATGAAATTTCTTCATTGATTAAAATGGATTGGTATGAAATAATTAATTAGTTATAACCATTTATAAATGATTAATTGTTAATTAATTCACTTTCAAACAACCTTGTGGGTGGGTTCATTAATTAATAGTTAGACCATGGGTGTAATATGAGTTGATCAACTTTAAAGTGAATCTTTATCCCTATATATTGTATTTTAATTGATGAAATATACATATAATTTTAATTGATTAATGTAAGAGAATAAATGATCATATCCCTAGCATATGGCCTTTTATTTCATGTATTAAAAATAAAATCCATAATAGAATGAAAAGGCCACATGGGGTTATTAGGAGGCACAATATTTTATTCTTATTAATTCCATTCAACTACCTTCAATGTAAGGGTTTAATTGGAATGATAACTATGATCATGATTGAAAAAATTAAATGATATTTTTTGAATTTTTAACATATGAGTTGGGAGACAAATGGGATCTCATACAAATTACTTTTATAGAATCATTTGGATACTTCCTTAATTAACATTAATTGACACATATGCTCCAAAGTGGACTACCACATACAAAAATATATGATTTACTGATATGTTCCCTACTAACAAAGGAACCATAATATGGATTTCCATGGAATGAATAATATATAAGATTCTATATAAAATAAGAATGAGACTTGGGATCCCTTAGTAGAGCACCAAGGATGCAGTCAAATTGCTGTGATGTAATACCACACCTAGAGAGAAACTAGGTGTCCAATCAGAAATTCCAAAGTTGGGATTGAAAGATACATGGTTCATGATAGGCCACGATTTATACCTGAAGTCCATATAAATAATTAAAAAGACATGTTTAGGTTAATAATTGAATAATTAATAAAATGTTTTATGTGATTTTTCTCCCAAGACAAAGAACAATCTCGAATTCATTCAGAATATAAAATAATAATTATGGAATTGTTAGGAAACTCTTTTCCACATATTCTTACGAGTGATTCAAGGCTACATACTAAGTGCTAAAACTTAATTTTTTATATGAGAAGTGATTTAATTATTATTTGGAGAATTTTTTGATAATGTCAATGAATATTATAGAGGATGGGTTTCCATGAGAACCCAGATCATAATAGGTTTTTTTCAGCACTTCCTTTACTTATTATATTATTGCCTACAAATTTTCATTTTAATATACTATCTAATGAGAATGAATTAGAAATCATTGGTGGTGTAAAACAAGTATTTCATCTTGAAACCTACTCGGTATGCCTTTAGTCATTGAGAAGAAATCATAAATTCATGTGTGGATAAGGTAAATTACCCTACTACAGGCATTTGATTTTTTATTGGGATTAGGGGTGCACAAGACCGAGCAGAAGATGATGATACTAGAAATGAATTTTTTTTAACATTTTAGATTTTTAAAATATTTTTAAAAAATTTATTTCATACCAATTTTTTTTATTTATAAAAACATGGAATGATCATTAATGTATTTTAGATTCCTTCTAGTAGTGTCATGCAGATCTATCTTTGGATGATATATATTGTGTGATTGATTTACTAATACTACTAATGATTATATGCTATCACAAATGTGACACAATCGTAAAAGGTGGAATTGTATGCATATAGATACACTCTCTTCCTATTTATTATAGTCACCGGCCGGTGGAATTTGTGTAAATTCACGTGAGGGCATGTGTCCAGCAGGGATTGGGGCACTGTTCAATTCCTTATGGGTTCATGATATTACAAATTGTTATTTTAGGCATGTTATTTTCTATTTTTCTATTATATTATCAGAATATATAAATGGTATTAGGAATAATTGGAATTTGGTAATGTGAAATACATTTTCATGGATAACCCGAATATAGAATAAAGTCAATTTTCCTCGAAAGAAAATTTTTGTTTAATGTATTTTGGCTATTAAAGTTGATTTCAATCCACCATTGGGAGATACACTCAAATTGGTTTGTTATCAGTTATTTAATTATGAGTACTATTTTGTTACAATATGATATGATGAGGGTATTTCATTTCATGAATCATTTTAGGCACCTTCTAGAAATCCCAGTTCATAAATTATACAATTACTTATAGGATGCATTGCTGGTTTTCATGATCTTGTGATACATTTTGTGATAGATTTACCTATCATTTTCATAGACGACCTATGCAGTGGAGAAAAAAACTTGGTTGGAACATGGAGTAGATTTGGTGACCTAATTATTACTTTTTTGATTAGTCTATAGAAGACAACCTAAGAATCCAATTGTAGATAATTGAATCATATATAAAAATTTTTATGGCAAGGAAAATGTTATGGTGAAGATTCAATGGACTGTATACTATTATAAATGAGGATTGTGGGCCCTTATGGATCATAATATAGAAGACCAATTTACTAAACCATTTAAAATGAATTGTTATATAATATCAATTGATTTTAAAATTAAAAGGAAATTTAAAATGTGAGATAGTTACATGACTTTCACACAATTATTAAGTGGATCTTAGAATGTTTCTCTATTGACGTTTGAGACTATTTATTTGTCCTAGCCCAAGATTTAGGATTAGATTGTGTGGTTCGACCAGGTTATAGAATATTTTTTTCTGGTCCTCCAATTTTCTCAATGAACATTGATTTCATTCTTTTATTAGGATGTGTTTGGAATTATAAAGGCATGTCGTCACCATGACCTACAGTCGCATGCCAGATTGTTTTCGATGACCTTTCTTTGAAATCTATGGGACATGGGATACTAGGGGATACTCCTATAGTTTCATCTGTCAAACTATTATTTTTTCAACCCACATGTTCTGTGTAAATGTTCTGTGAGGTGTTTTTTGGCTTCATGCTGACTTTTTATGGAGCACTACAGCCTGCTTCCTCTATTGATGGGTAGAAACTAGTATTCAAAAAGTAAGAGTAGTTCATGTTTTCATGGTAATATGGTCCACAGTATGAATTTTATTAGATATTTTTCATCATTTATATATTTTAGAATCCTATGAATCATCTTAGTAAAGGGGTAAACGTCCATACATATATGATTTTTGATTCCTCTAAGATATGGTGGGATTTCATTACACAAATAAATTGGTCTCAATAGAAGTGTTATAAAGAATTTAATTTGGACTTCAATTATTATGTATATTCTAAGAGATTGAGGGCCATTTGAGACTGATAGTTCATTCAATTGATGTAAGGTGTGTTATCATTAATGGATTATTTGTCCCATTTATCATAAATCGATATCTTCGAACCAATTCTAATGGGTGAAAAATTATATAAAGTTAAGAAATTCATGGACGGTCTATGGTATGATTCCTAATTGAATGTGAATTTCTATCAGATAACTACCATTCTAGGAATAGTGAATTAGAAATTTATCATACAGTGTAACATGAGAGAGGCTAGGTCTGTGAGTAAGGGAAGATCTGTACCTAGATCACGTACTACATCGACTAGAAAGAACATGTATCCATTATAGCTTATTCATGATGATATTTGTATCCAGATATCAAACTCGTGTGTTCAGGTGAGGTTCCATGTTATTTTTATACCAATACATACAAGGACTCTATGCGCAAGAGACCCATTCGAGTGTTGATCTTGTGGAATAATGTAGAATCATTAGCACTATTACAAGACTTTTATTCTATTATCCGAATAATGTGGTTCGACATCAACTATACATGATGGAGTGGTGTCAACAATTTCTTATTATGTAGGGAGTTTTAGTACAGCTAGCCGATCAGGCCAAGACATTGGTTGTGGTCATGGTCATGGTACATAAGTTTTATAGGGAGAGTATATATATAAACACATAGGGTAGCCATGATATATCAAAAGGAACAAAGAATATTCCATATATATTAAGTACACCACACACATCAAGGGATTAATCCAAGAACTTCTACTATGATACGTACTATAACATTACCAAATAATTTTCCATATACAATTTTTGATATAGGTACTTATCATATATTTATATCTATGATATTTTTGAAGGGACATGGGTTCAACGTATGTGTTTTGTGATAAATTTATGATACATGATACATCATTTAGAATTCATATGGGGGATTTACATCAGTGTCTGATGTTCCCCCTAGAGATTGGGGCTATCACTTTGTATGGAACTTCTTTTTTTCCGTGAGATAATGAGATTTGAAATCATTCAATGGATAGACTGGTTGGTTCCCCTTTCATTTTTTTAATTTGATTGTTATAATTTATTGGTGACCTTGAGATCACAATAGGGAAGATATTTTAATCACAAGGGTGATTGAAATGTCTTGGATAGCTTATATAGACCTTATAATGAAGTGGTAACTATCGATTTTTGAGGAAAAGTTGTTTATTCGAACTCGTACTTGTGTGTGGGGTTCATCGGTCCGTTTTGTAAAAAAGGGTGAAGGTACCCTTAGGTAATGTGTGGAATATCTGAAATTGAGACATCTGATGATTTAGAACTGATATCCCATTAAAAAAAATAGATGTCATTTTCTATAGTTTTTTAGAATCTAATGTGATATCAAAAATTGATTTATGATTTTGATATCATCATGTACATGTTATACCATTGTACATTCATAGGCGATACATTCATTGCTGGTCTGTTCAACAGGAGTATCTAGTTATTTTTTTCAATCTCATGAAGGCACCAATAGTTTTCTTGGAAACGAGGAACGTATTTTTTCATCTGTATCATGATTTTTTTTCTATTTTTTAGGAGTGATATCTTGGATTATTCACGCACTCTAAATAAAAATTCACAAAATCATAAGATCATAATGGATACACTGAGATATCATTAGTTATAAGATATTATCATAATGTGCCACTTATGGATGAATAAATTTCACATACTTTATCACATCATCTTATATACAAGTTTATATGTTTACCAAAAGAATGATGTTGCTAACGTTTGTTAGGAGAATCCCAATAACATATTTGAGATGCAGTGATTCTTGGGACTAAATGGATATTACATGTGTTTTAAACATGACTTCTCACAGATTAAATTATTACTTACAACCTAACTAATATGTGTGTGATCTTTTTTAGCTCAGATGCATGTTATTTATAATTTAAGGATCGAAAAAATATTCCCATTACTTCCTATAATGATTTTTCTAGAACTAGGTAGGAGTTACACTGGTTACTACTATGAAGAAGGTATGAGGCAAGCGTATATTCTAATTTAGGAAGGTATATATATGGTGTGTGGGTCTTATCAGTTGAGGTCACATGGGAGGAACTAATTAATGTATGATCTCAAATTAACTACAGTTGTACAAGAATTACACAATAGATGAAACTAATTATTAGGAGAGCATTTTGTGTTGTTCAGGAACAAAAAATAATCATGTATATTTCTAAACCATATGATCTGAATCTAAGATAGTGATAGTGGGTAGAGTTCCTGATGAATTTTTATTTCAATATTCCGTATATGCCTAGTAATGGTAATGTAGTGTCCTATGTAATTTTCCAAATGACTCATATATAGGAATTCCATGGATCTAGTATTTAGTGAATGATTATGGATTTAATTTTTCAGACTCCCGTAGTGGTGTGCAATATTTAGGGGTATACCATTATTTTTTCTCAGGATATGAAATCAATTCTTTTAGATAATGTGAGAATGAGACATCTTTTAGATGTGAAGTTTTTTCTATTACGTGAGTGTTTGTAAGATGATAAAAATCATCCATTTTGTACCATATGAGATGATCAAATTCTTTGTATACACGGTCATGTGTTGGTTTCGACATACATACGTGAGGAGATGATGCAAAAATTTGATGCTTTATATTGGAAATTTCATCTTGGAATCACTAATATGTATTGTTATTTCTATCACCAATACTGGATCATGATGAGTTTTTTGGTGTGCTCCACTCTCTTGAAGGTGAAGGTAGAACTCTGGTGACTAGTAGGACATTTACTACAGATTTCCATTACTGAGTGGAAATGTGATGATTTTTTGATGGATTTTGTGACCTGGTTACCAGAGTAACCACATGTAAATGATTACATTTGGTTTTTTAATCAGCGGCTCACAAATGATTCTTATTTTATACCCATCGGGGAGTCATTTTAATTAGATGATCATTAGATGTTTAAAATTTGTCTAATAGACAGAATTCACAGGGACTCTCAAACTATCATTTTAGAGGGTGATGTTTGGT
This sequence comes from Viscum album, assembly GCA_963277665.1. Taxonomy (NCBI): domain Eukaryota; kingdom Viridiplantae; phylum Streptophyta; class Magnoliopsida; order Santalales; family Viscaceae; genus Viscum; species Viscum album. The sequence goes on along the minus strand of OY728121.1, from coordinate 1,761,934,944 downwards.
TCACATCATAGTTCTAGAAATAATAGTAAAGTGAATTCAGTAGACTGGTTATTCTTAGCAGAACATACAACACTAAGACATATGGAAAGTCAAAATGCATGTGTCATGACCCATCCTCGAGGCCCGTGCCGTGACTACCCCAAGCCCACCATCCATAGGCCAGGGGCTGGCGACTAGAACCAAGGAATAATTCCTGGTAAAAAGGGAAGGCATTGCCTTTGTAAAGTAAACAAATGCACAGAGCAATAAAGCAGAAGTAAACACAAATAAAAACTGGGTATCACAGTAAGTGCGGAAAAATAAGTGGGCTAGTCTGCAAACATAAACTAAAAGTAAAGTACAACTGGAAAGGGAAAACAGCAACTGAAAGTAAAGTCGCAATGTCGAGCCATCCACAGGAAGTCCCACCTGAAGGGTGGGTACAGATAGCCTCCACAGCTCCTCGGGTCCAGCCGTCCGCTCCGAGTATGCCCCGCCCAGTGGTCCACCTCCGGGTACCGACCTACTCCTCATGACTCTACCACGATCAGCGCTGTCCGTCGTCTGCAACCAACACAACGTAGTGCGGGCATATCCCATGCATGGGTGAGTATAAGCTACTCAGTAGGGACCCAAAGACCCCAGAAGGTCTCCCTGAATCCACAAAGGATAATCCACAAAGGAAAGATACAATCACGAAGTAACATCCGACACTTCTTAGGTATATGCCCATACATATACCTATGTCCTCAATTCCAGTTCAGCTCCATTATCTGAGCCCAAGTACAACCAGTGCATAAAAGAAAACGTAACCCATTCCACAGAGGAAATCACAACCCAAATCCACACAGGAAAGCATAACGTAATCCAAATAGGATATCATGTCAATCTAATCAAAGATAAGGATTGAAAGTCAAGATTGAGCTCACACAGGTATACTTATTCATAAGATGATAAAGATGATCAGATATTTCCACTGATTCATCTAAGACGTCGGACCCACACATGATCGATAGGTACTAACCCCCGCAATGACCCACACAGGATAGGACCCACACAAAATTGAAAGGTAACTGACCCCCGAAATGACCTACATGGGATCATACCCACACATGATCTGTAGATAACTAACCCCCACAATGACCCACATAGGATCGGACCCCCACAGGATCGATAGGTAACTAACCCCCAAAATAACCCACACAGGATCGGACCCACACAGGATCTGTAGACGCTGGCCCACACAGGACCGCTGAGCGCTGACCCACACAGGATCGGTAGCACGGATCCACGTAGGGTCGCTGAGTGTTGTAGTCGTCACCGTTGAATCCACAGAGGATTTCTGTATTGTCATCATCGTCGTCGCAGTCGCATCCAGCTCTATGGTTCCCGCACACAGTAAGCTCGTTCGAGAGGGTCCGCTCCATGAGCCGAGGGGATGATACATCAACTGACACATAGTCCGGATTTGATGTATCCAAAAGTTCCATATCGTCAATATGAACTCAACGTCACAGACGGCGCGTCAATTGGACACCCGGTCTAGGTGTTATTGGCTTTTTCACCCTAAGGGCCCGGTTGGTTTTTAAGTCAAAACCAATCCGACCATACTCCAACTGCATCCAAACCTCGAGCGTAGTAATCCAAAAGGTCCGTCTCACTTAGAGGAATCCATCAAAGTCAACGACACGTCAATCAGATGTCTGGAGATCATGTTATAAGTGTTTCCGCTCTGAGGGCCCGGTTGGTTTTGTGAACGAGGCAACCCCGCCGAACACAAAGTACTCCGAAAACTTGAGTGTGATATATTTAAATGACCATCTCGTTCGAAGGATCACATCTCCGCTGACGGTTCCTCGATCGGAGGTATACAGCCCAAGTTATGGGAAAAAGACCGTGAGAGGTCCGGAAGTGGCGGTTTCAGGCCCGGGCCGACCCGGCCCGAGACCCCCTGTGTCTGCCTGAACCGGGTCGACCCGACCCGAGTCCGGGTCCGGCCTACTTGGGCATGGCCTAGAACAGCTGGCGCGGCCTGGCCTGGCCTGGGTGCAGCCCGGTCCGGCGTGCTGACGTGCTGGCCAAAGCCAGGTGGCTCAGCAGTTTCGACCGACCCCCCTCAAATTTGTAACTGCCGCCCACATGTGGGGGGCCACTCTTGTCCGAAGAGCCGGGGGTTTCGAACCCATGGCTCCTCTGTCTTGTCAGCCCGCTCCGGCCGGCTGGCTGTTGCCACCACGGGACCGGCATGGCCGGTCCTCCTGCTTCGACGCCGGCGGCCCGGAACCGGCCGCCGGTCTTCCTGCTCCGTCGCGGCCCCGCTCCGACCGCGGTGCCTTCAGGATTCTCCGACGGAGCGCGACGGCGCCGCAACCTTGTTTGATTCAGTGGCGTGGCGCGATGGTGCCACACATATCTTGCCACAAGACCCCGTGTGGTGCGACGGCACTGTGCCATCCGTATTCCAATCCACCACAAGGTAGACAAGAGAAAAAGGGGAGGAGGGTCGGTCGTGTTTGTGTAGTTCGGCCCCCTCCCGTTAACTGATAACAATCGGTCCAATTGTACAAGGAATGATAATGGAAGAAAATCACTAATAGAAACACATAAAACACCTCCCTCGTCGAATTCGTTGAGCGAGGGTTCATCGCAGAAAAAGGCGTTACGGAAGGAGAATCGTCTCATTGTCGATCTTCTGAGGATCCGACATTCTGGTCGACCTTCATCGGAGGTCGGCATTCTTCGCGTTCTTCATCGAAGAAGAAGAATAACTTCAACCTCCTTAGCTTTTCTCCCAAATCCTCCAAAAGCAACAAGTTCCAACCCAAATAAAATAAATACTACACTTATTTTATTAACATAACTTAAGTTTGAAATTCAAAAGTTGAATTAATCCACTCAAATAATTAACTCAACTTGACTTAATAAATGGAGGGTTATGGGAGGTTAGGGAAGATGAAGAGGTGGGGTTCATGTGGGCCCCACCCCTATCATAACCTCCCATGGGAAGTTGGGTGGCTCCCCCAACTTCCACTCAAAGGATAAACACTTGGAGAAAAATAAATATTGTAGCGCAAGTTTTTATTTTTAACTTCCATAATTTTAACAACTTTTCTCGTGAAAACGCAACTCCGGAAAAGGTGCGCCTAAGCAATTACCGGTGCTGTGAATCATTTGGCGACCTCAGAATTCAATTCTGAGCACTAGTTCAAATGTTACAAAAACATGCTCATTCGTTCACTGAACATACCTGAGCTAATCATCTGATAGAAATTCCGGGCACACCGGGACTCGGAATCAAGTGCCGTCAGAAACTGCACTCTTGAAAAATCCCAAATAAAATTTTGAAAAAATTTCCCTTGAATTTTACGGGTCTCTACATTACTCCCACCTCCGGGATTTATGTCCCCGTAAGGATACATCATAAACTAGGGAAACAAAAGTGGGTACTGGAATACATCTGATCCTCCCGCTCCCAAGTGCTCTCCTGGAGGTTCCCGTGCTTCCATTTGATGCGCACTAGAGGAATCGACCGTCTATGTAGGACCCGCTCCTATCGATCCTCGATCTCCACTAGGTCCTCCGCAAAAGTCGCCCCATCATCATTTCCAGCTCTCCATGGTCAATGATATGCGTCGGGTCATGAATGTATCTCCTCAGCTGAGATACGTGGAAGACGTCGTGCACTCGGTGCAACTAAGGTGGTAGAGCCAGGTGATAAGCCACCTCTCCAATCCTACTGAGGAACTGAAATGGTCTGATGAAACCTAGAGACAACTTGCCGCCTCGGCCAAATCTCTGTAATCCACGTCGAGGTGAGACCCTCAAGAAGACGTGGACGCCATCTTCGAACACTAGTGGCCTCCACCTCCTGTTATCATAAGACTTCTGCAGGCTCAAAGCTATCTTCATTCGCTCATGGATGACCCGGACCTTCTCTGTCGTGGCCAGGACCATCTCTGGTCCCACAATTGCTGACTCCCCAGGGTCTGTCTAGCACAAAGGTGATCAGTAAGGTTGGCCGTACAACGCCTCGTATGGTGTCATCCCGAGGGTGGAGTGGTAGTTGTTGTTGTATGCAAACTCCACCAAGGGTAGGTGGTCCTCCCAACTGTGACCAAAGTTGAGGACACATGTGCATAGCATGTCCTTTAGAGTCTGAATGGTCCTCTCAGTCTACCCTTCTGTCTAAGGGTGAAAGGCAGTGCTCAGACATAGTTGCGTCCCGAATGCCTCATGCAACCCCTTCCAAAGCCGGGAAGTAAAGCGAGCATCTTGATCAGAGACGATAGACGATGGAACACCATGACACCGTACAATCTCCTAAACGTAGAGACGTCCCAGGCTCTCTACTGAGCCCTACTCTCTGATGGGTTAGAAGTGAGTCAACTTGGTGAGTCGGTCGATAATCACCCAAATAGAGTCATGACCTCTGGAAGTAGGAGGAAGTCCAGTCATGAAGTCCATAGATATCCCATCCCACTTCCACTCTGGGACCTCCAAGGGTTGTACCAATCCTACTGGTACCTCATGCTCTGCCGTCATCTGCTGGCAGGTGAGGCATCGAGAAACATACTCTGCCACATGAATAGACTGAAAAGTGCTCACCGATCAGATAGTGTCGCCACTTCTTTAGAGCGAAGAACACTGCTGCTAACTCCAGGTCATGGGTAGCATAGTTCTGCTCATGCTGCCTCAACTAAAGTGATCCATAGGAGATCATGGACTGCTCCTACATCAAGAAACATCCAACTCCGGCCCCTGATGTATCGCAGTAAACTACGTACCCAACTCCCTCCTCCGGTAGCCTCAACATAGGCACGCTGGTCAATCTATGTCTCAGCACCTGGAAGCTCTGCTGACATCTGTCTGACCACACGAAGGGTTTCCCCTTCCTCCTTATCATTCTGCAAATCTCCAAAGATTTCTCCTTTGCCGAAAAAATAAATCTGGTCGCATCCCCAGGATGAACCATGTTCGTTGACTAATACATTCAATCCCGTCATGATTAGTTAATTCATTCCATGGATGACGTCATAAGGCCTTGACACTACTACCAAGAGATCCAATCGTTACTCTCGCCTCCAAGGGCTGAGTCACACTGTCGGCATTAGTGTGTGGTCACTGGGTCTCTTCCAGTAAGAATCTCATAAGTGACGGTCAAGTAAACAATTTTTAACCGGAATCTCTTAGTATTAACATAAAAAAGACAAGAAATAAAATTTCACCAATGCAAGTGTCTTTTATTACTTAAACTCAAAGAACAAGGACACAAGGAAACATAAAAAACGAAGCTAAAGGAATTAAGGGAAAAGGCCTCTATTCCTGGAGTTAGTCCCGCACTTGTCCACCCGCTTCTGGAGCTCCATGATCATGAGCATCCGCTGCCTAAAGTTGTGCTCTCCCCTGAGGTCGGGGTGGACCTCCTGGTGGTGGTGGTGGTAGAGCCTCAAAACGCCATCCACCACCTGCCGCTCGACCATCTCCTCGGCCTCGTCCACCTTCTCCCTACGGACCACCACGGTCGAACCACTGCCTCTGCCCAGGTGGTTCCTCAACCGTCTACTGCTCCTCTTCATGGTAGGTCGGGAAGTCACGAGCCATGTGGCCCTGCCCGCCGCATTCATTGCACTGTCTTCCACTCGTAAGACTAGTTCTGCTACGTGTTCCCCGCACCTCTGAGCTAGTATCTTGAGGTCATCCACCTGATGGCCTTGTCCGCATGGACCTCTATGACATCTGTCTACTGCCATCTGCAGAATACTCTTCCACGTGTCGCCCTTCGGTAGGTCTTGCCGCTGGTGTAGACTCAGCAACAAATCTCTCGATAACAAGGGCTCGCTCCAGTACCCTTGCCTGTGTCAGAATGCTGAGGGAGATCAGTGATGCCCTGATCTCATGCCTCAATCCTTGCTTGAAATTCTGGGCCTGGATGAATGTGTCTCATACCGTGTCCGTCGATTAGCTCGAGATATCGGTAAATCTCGTCGAGTACTGGACGACCGTCAAGCAGCCTGGCCGCAGCTGTAGAAGCTCATGGATGTGCACCGCATGGAGGGTGGTTGGGACGAACTCCGAGGGGAAGAGGCTCTCAAAGTCTGTCTATAGGAGAGATGTCTCATCGTGCACCTGGACCATCAAGCTCCACCATCTTCCTGCTACCGCGTGCAGGAGGCTCGCTGCGAGGATCACCATGAGGTCTGCTGGTGTCCTCACTAACATGAAAACCTGTACAAATGCCTCCATCCAATCCTCGTATGCTTGAGGGTCTGTCTCCCCACGGAACTTGGGTGGTCGCTGGCGCTGAAACTCGTGCAGTTCACTAAAGCAATGTGCATCGTCAGTGGCTGGGGCTGGTAGCATCGGTGACTTGGCGGGTAATGGTACCGCCGGTGCCTCTGCTGTCAAAGGGCCATGTACCGAGGCCTCCTCGCTCGGTGGGTTGTCGTCACGCACAACGCTCGGATGCCTAGCTGGATGCCATCATTGGGCCATCCTATTTAAGAAACAGGTGCTCCACGGTCAACATTATACCTGGTAAGATGACACAAAGTAATCACAATAAATACTTGAAACACACAGGAAATCAATGTGTTCGTGCATTATGTTCGAAATCAGAAGTCAGGGTCCTGGTGTACGGATACATCGGCCTCTTCCCCAACATTGGACACCCTGGACTGATAACCACAATCAATACCCTTAACACTATTTCTTCACATAGAATAAAGATCAGAGTCCAAAGTTCTACGGTAGAACCAAACTCCTCTGATACCAATTTATCCCGACCCATCCTCGAGGCCCGTGTCGTGACTACCCCAAGCCCGCCATCCCTAGGCCAGGGGCTGACGACTACCAACAAGGTGTAATTCCCAGTAAAATGGGAAGGCATGGCCATTGTAAAGTAATCAAACACACAGAGGAAGAAAAAATAATTAAACACTAAGTAAAAACTGGGTACAATAGTATGTGCGGAAAAATAAGTGGGCCAGTATACAAACCCAAACTGAAAGTAAAGTACAACTAGAAAGGGAAAACAACAACTAAAAGTAAAGCTGCAACATCTATCCATCCACAAAATTAATGCATGAATTGTGGGTACAAATAGCCTCCACAGCTCCTCGGGTCCAGCCGTCCGCTCCGAGTACGCCCCGCCCGGTGGTCCACCTCCGGGTACCGACCTGCTCATCATCCCTCTACCATGATCAGCGTTGTCCGTCGTCTGCAACCAACACAACGTAGTGTGGGCATATCACGTGCAGGGGTGAGTTTAAGCTTCTCAGTAGGGACCCCGAGACCCCCGAAGGTCTCCCAGAATCCACAAAGGAAAGATACAATCACGAAGTAACATCCGACACTGCTTAGGTATATTCCCATACATATAACTAAGTCCTCAATTCCAGTTCAGCTACAACATCATAGCCCAAGTACAACCAGTCCACACGGGAAAACGTAACCCTTTCCACATAGGAAATCACAACCCAAATCCACACAGGAAAGTATAATGTAGTCCCCACATGATATCAAGTTAATATTCTCGAAGATAAGGATTGAAAGTCACGATTCAGCTCACATAGATATACTTCATCGTAAGATGATATAGATGATCATATATTTCCAATGATTCATCTAATTTGTCCGACTCACACAGGATCGATAGGTACTAACCCCCGCGATGACCCACACAGGATCGGACCCAGACATGACTGATAGGTAACTAAACCCCGCAATAAACCACACAGGATTGGAAACACATAGGATCTGTAGGTAACTAACCCCAGCAATATCCCACACAGGATCGTACCCACACATGATCGATAGGTAACTAACCCTCACAATGACCCACACTGGATCGGACCCACACAAGATCTGTAGGCGCTGGCCCACACAGGACCACTGAGTGCTGACTCACACAGGATCTGACCCACATATGATTAGTAGCACTGATCCACGTAGGATCGCTGAGTTTTGTAGTCGTCGTCGTCGAATCCACGGGGGATTTCTGTACAATCGACATCGTCGTCACAGTCGCAGCCAGCTACAGGGTTGTCGCACACAGCAAGCTCGTTCGGGAGGGTCCGCTCCATGAGCTGAGGGTCTGATACATCAACTGAAACATAGTCCAGAGTTGATATAACCAAAATTTTTGTATCGTCAACAGGAACTCAACGTCACAGACGGCGCGTCAATCAGACCCCCGGTCTGAGAGTTATTGTCTTTTTCGTCCCAGGGGCCCTCTTGGTTTTTAAGTCAAAACTAATCCGACCGTACTCCAACTACATCCAAACCTCGAGCGGAGTGATATAAAAGGTCCATCACACATAGATGAATCCATCAAAGTCTTCGGCACGTCAATCAGACATCCGAAGCTCAAGTTATAAGCATTTCTGCTCCGAGGGCCCGGTTAATTTCGTGAGCGAACCAACCCGGCCGAAACCAAAGTACTCTGAAACCTTGAGTGTGATATATCGAAACAACAGTCTCGTTCCAAGGATCACATCACCGCTAATGGTTCATCGATCAGAGGTCCAAGGCCCATGTTTTGGGAAAAAGTCCGTGAGTGGTCCGGAAGTGGGGGTTTCGGGCCCGGACCGACCCGGCCCGAGACCCCCGAGGTTGGCCCGAACCGAGTCGACCCGACCCGGGTCCTTGTCTGGCCCGCTTGGGCGCGGCCCGACCCAGCATGGGCAGCCGGTCTGGCACACTGACGCACTGGCTAGAGCCAGGTGGCTAAGTCGTTTCAGCCGAGTGGACATGGGTGCGGGGGGGCGCGCTGCCCTCCGCCAGTTTGTAACCGCGACCCCCTTGTGGGGGACCGCTCATGTCTGGCCTGCCGGGGGTTTCGAACCCCTGGTTCCTCCTCTGTCTGTCCTGCCCTCTCCGGCCGGTCTATTTTTTCCGCCACTGGACCGGCATGGCCGGTCCCCCTGCTTCGATGCGGGCGGCCCGGAACCGGCCGCCGGTTTTCCTGATCTGCCGCGGCCTTGGTTCGCCCGGCGCGGCACGTTGGCACCGCGCCCCTCCACCGCAGCCCCGCTCCGACCATGGTGCCTTCTGGATTCTCTGACGTCACGCGACAGCGCCACACATTTCTTGCCGCAAGACACCGCGCGGTGCGACGGCACCGCGCCATCCCCATTCCAATCCACAACAAGGTAGACAAGAGAAAAAGGGGAGGAGGGTCGGTTGTGTTTGTGTGGTCCGGCCCCCTCCTGTTAACTGATAACAATCAGTCCAATTTTACGAGGAATGATGACGGAATAAAATCATGAATAGAAACACATAAAACCCCTACCTCGTCAAATTCATTGAGCGAGGGTACATCGCGGAAAAAGGGGTTGCGGAAGGAGAATCGTCGCGTCGTCGATATCCTAAGGATTCGGCATTCTTGTCGACCTTCATCGGAGGTCGGCGTTCTTCGTGTTCGTCGCGTTCTATGTCGAAGTAGAAGAAGAACTTCAAGATCCTTAGCTTTTCTCCCAAATCCTCCCAAAGCAACAAGTTCCAACCCAAATAAAATAATACTACAATTATTTTATTAACATAACTTATGTTTGAAATTCAAAAGTTGAATTAATCCACTAAATTAATTAACTCAACAAGACTTAATAAATGGAGGGTTATGGAAGGTTAGGGAAGATGATGAGGTGGGGTTCGTGCGGTCCCCACCACTCTCATAACCTCCCATGGGAAGTTGGGTGGTTCCCACAACTTCCACTCAAAGGCTAAACACTTTGAGAAAAATTAAAATTGTAGGTCAATTTTTTATTTTTAACTTCCATAATTTTGACAACATCTGTCATGAAAACGCAACCCCGGAAAAGGTGTTCCTAAGAAGTTACCGGTGCTCCAAATCAATCAGTTCCCTCAGAATCCAATTCCGAGCACCGGTTCAAAAGTTATAAAAACCCTCTCGTTCGTTCACTAAACGTACCCGAGCTAAACTTCGGATAGAAATTCTGGGCACACCGGGCCTCAGAATAAAGTGCCGTCAGAAACTGCGTTCTTGTAAAATACCAATAAAAATTAAGAAAAAAAATTCCATTGAATTTTTCGGGTCTCTACAGCATGATACAGGTTCATGAGTACATGATATGAGAATGTGTCTTGTATTTTTTCATCATAGTAGAGGGACATACACCTCGAGGAGTTCACCAACAAAAATGTATTTTATCATAGTATACAGATGGATTCATATAATTATTTATAGGGTAATACATACTGATAACACATTTTATGGTTAGCGGGGAAAAGGTAGCTATTCTTGGACCTCACCTCATATAGGAGACTATGGAGCATGTTCAGTTAACATAAAAGTTGATGGGTAATGCATAGACATTATATAAATATTATACAGATCACAGTTGATGACCTCTATAGTTTGAGTACATAGATTTAGTATTATTATGTGTATCACTAAGTATGGGACACAAGAGTATCTTGAGATAGGGTAATCTTTCACAGTAATACGTTTGGGTGTTTGACATTTTAGAAAGAGTCAGGAAGGTAGCCTATGAGATGAAGGCCAATTGAAAATGTGTGAATGAGGACAATTGGAAAACTAGAAATTTTGAATCATTTATTACTATTTGGGTGTGGAAAGTTACCACTAAGCCCATAAAATTGGATAGATATATCAACCTCACCATATAATAAGAGTGATATTCACCACTATGTTTGTTAGAAAACACTATTTGTGACAATCAAATAACTACAAATTCATCTCAATGAACCAGGACATAAACTATTATTCACATCTATTATCCTGGTGTGTCTAGTTATGAGCCTTCTCGATTGGAGTGTTAGCAACTAGATTTCCATTGCCAGTCATATATGCCATCTCAATATCGATAGATTGTAGAGATCAAGTCCACCTTCTATAATGAATGTTAATATCATGCTGCATAAATATGTATTTTAGTTTTGTTTTTCGATGTGCACAACAACATTCTCTCCCATCAAGTAATTCCTAAAATAATTTATGGTTTGAACAAAAATAGGTACATAAATATTTTTTATCAGGTAATTCTGTTAATGAGGCCTTAACTAGAAAGACTTGTATGCCAAGAGTTGATCCCCTGTCATCAAGATAGATCCCAAATTAATGCATGATGCATCAAAATAAACCATATTTGTTCGTCAAGGATCATGGAGAATTAGGGTAATTGATATAGAAATACATCCCAATAGCTCCCCATTATACTTCTCACATGCATCTGACCATCTAAATTTCAACCATATTTAATCACACCCATGATGAAAATATCCAGATGTAAAAAAGGTTAGATAAAAAACATGTAATAACCATCTAATCACAAGAGAATCCATATATCAAATACAATCATGGGTTTCTCATAAGAAACCATAACACCCAATATATATAGGTCAATATATAATCCAATATCATTGATGACGTGAAACTGGATGTGAGCCCTATCTTTCAAAAAAAATTGAGATTAGAATACAACCTATTCTCCCTCAACATATTATTAAATATTTCATTATTTTTCCATTATTTCAAAATTTATGAAAATATAAGACACTAACATCAATGAATAATACCCCAATATAACACAAATATGGGTGTGAAAAATTATTTATCAGGGCCATTAAAGTATCCTATGATCACATGAGGCCAAATAGAAAAACCCTATAATCATAAATGTCATACCAAATATGGAATTATTTATTTTTTATGTTTACCTTATTGAAAAGTACCATGTTTTAGAAAAACCTAAAATAAAATTTTAAGACATGTTGAGCTCCTCATAGATAGTATAATAGGTCATCTATTAGGGGTAAAGGATTCTAGTTTTTAATAATTAATAGTTTCAATTTCATTAAAACAACATATAATTTTTTTCCCATAAATCCTATTTACAAAAAGTATGGTCAAACACCTCTGAGAAGTATTGGGTCATATAAAACCATTTACATACAAGTCCTCTAGAAGACATTCGAGCTCCTGTAACCCATTAGTATCGACCCATTAAGGATTAGTGGATACTGGTGAAGCTACTAAACTAGAACAATAGCGAACTCCACCTTTCACATGAGAGGAATACTAGATATGTCCTCTAGGAATATACCCCACAAATGATCTAATACTGAATGAAAATAGGTATTTCACATTATTTGATAATCCAAATAAATTCTAGGACTATTAACATTAATCTCTCTGAACGCCTGATGCCTGGGTCGTACCCTACTAACCTTGAAGTTCCTTTCACACTTTTTAATAAAACCCCCTCTCATGTGATGTGAAATTTACTTTATATTGATATAAATAAATTTAAATATGATACTGAACCAGATAGTCCATCCTAGAAAAGGGGAAAATCATATACCTTTGAGGAAAACAATAACCATAAAAAACTGAAACCAACCTATGCCCATGGGAACTCACTTCATTAGTTTAAAATTTATGATTAAATCCCCAATATATTACAATGTCTTATAATGAAATAATAGAATTCAACGTTGAGACCAATGATCTCTAAAAAATGTACATATGTGAATGAATGAGAAACACCTATATAAAAAAGTATAGGCAAGAGATTGAACGTACTAGGATAATACCTAAATCCATATATAATATGGACCTCTACTGCATATGTATAGGCTAACCTGAATATATCTTTCCAAAAACATAAACATAAGAAACAAAGTGATTATCTAAAGAAGGAAAAATATATTATTATGTTATGAATGGTCTCTAGATCCCTAATCCTAGATGGCCTCCTTGTCCTAAATGAGATATATTACTCCATCTCCCAAACTGCTATGGATTTGTGAATCCTACTCTTGAACGTAGATTTGGATTCAACCCCCTCTCACAAAACAATGGATTGAAAGGTCATACTACACCCCAATATGTGGCCCATCGCATAATAGCCTCCTCACTAGACTTGGTTCTTATCACACTAGATACACATTTGTCACCTCCATCTAGAATAACGAAATAAAATAAAACTAGATGAAATCAAAAATTGGATGGTATTCCCCTCATGAGAATTAATGAAACAACACTTTGTACCACCATACACCATACTATTATATTGAGATGCTGGTGCACATTTCTATGGGCCCCATATTCTCTCATGATATTCTTAGTAATATGTTCCAAATTTACTATTTTAGTAATGGATGCCAACCAAAACACCATTACTTATAATTCGAATACATTTACTAAGGCCTTCCTTAAAGCATCTCTCCCATTATGGATCATCAGTAGAATAAAAAGTTGAAAATAATTTAATATCTATAAATAGATCTGAATAATACACAATGATCATCACACCCTACTCTAGTACCACATCCTAACCGGACCATTCATCTCTAAATGTTTCAGGAAAGATGAATGTATTAAAAAATGATTTAAAATCCCTCCAAACCATATCTAAAATCCTCTCATATGCATCAGATCATTCCCCCAGTTCTTAGCTACTCACTGATGTATAAATGTCACTATCCTGAAACTACACTTTGGATGAGTCTACAAGTTCATGAAAATCGAAAATGTTGTCCAAAGATAAAAAATAGCAGCCCGTTGGCCACCGAAACCTGACAATGTGTGTTGATTATTCTTCTAAAACACATGCTTCATCTCTATCAAATATGTATTTGGAAATATGAGTACCTATATGGTATGCATAATGTTCATGAAGAATCTCAGAACATACATCATCACCCATATTAGGAGAAATAGTTTGTACTAAAGTATAACTATAGTTGGTTTTATAGGGGACTCATGGGGCACCACCTCCAGAGCATGGCTATCACCACCCTACCAGCATACTAATGAAGTTCATTTTTTCTAGTATATATTTACAAAATATAATCAGACACCTCATAAAATATTAATTAATGAAAATATCACAAATATTCGAAGATTATTGGTACTATCCATCCTTTAAAGAAGCCACAACCCTATTAATGATCATAATTATAAGAATGCATTGTAGGAACTATCTATATGAAGACCAAATACACTACCTACTTACCAATACAGATTTTGTGTCTAGGTCAAGCTATCTATTTCATAGCACAACCGAAAAATTGGACTATCAATTGTAATTTATAGTAGAAACACACATGGAATTGAAATTGGAAACTCTACATAATAATTTCCATTACATATTAGTGTTTTAAACTATTCAATTCCATTCTCACTTATAAAACAATTTTAATAAATTATTGAATTTTAGAGATAATAATTTTATATTTTTATGGGCCATTGCCCATTTTAAATCTAAATGTTGTATCAATTTAATAATGACCATAACATGTCCACAACCACGAAACCAATGGTCAATGGTTAATGGTTTCAAAACTGACTGCCTAATGTGTTTGATGTAACCCACACAAGAAAACACTATTAGGATTAGGAAGTCACTTGGACTACTCGTTATGATTCTCAATATAAAAAACAAAATGGTAGTTGGTAAAAAATATATAACTACATTCACACAAAAAAAATTCACGACTTCTAGACATGAATCATAAATGGAATGAAATAATTCAATGAGTATCATCCCAATATGGTTTCTAAAATGATTCATAATGAGTTAATCCATTCCATATCATTCAACGGATAAAATTAAATTCCTCAATAATATAAATAATAACATCACATATCATGTGAAGCACCCAATGATCGAATAAAATAAACTATAATAGAAAAATATAGAACAATAATTTTATTTTTCGGAAACATTTTATTTTCCTAGAAAGTGGGTTAGAAATTCCTAAAAATTGAATTTAGAAAAATGAAAATATGTTCTAATATCCATTATAATTTATAAAAAATGTAAATCAAGAAATTGAGAACCTTATGATTAAAATTTCTAATTTCATGCCATGAGAACTACTAAATGTTTCCCCTAGACAGCGTTTCTTATGGACCAAATGGTGAATCTAATTATTTATAGGATTACGAATATCTTTGATGACCAAAGTTGGTATATTGGGTTGAAAATACCCTTATTATCGCTGTGTCACAACATTGTAATTTTTAAATGAAAATTTGGAAGAATAATATAGATCATTAGAATGTGTAAATAAACATCCACCGTTATGTTTATATAAAAAAATACAAGGTTTGTATCATATATAACTTGATAATTTCGTGTTTCTATTCAAAAAAGGAATGAAATTCCGGAAAAGAAGTATTTGGCCCAATTCATATTAAAAATATACAAAATAATGTAATGTATATATCAAGATTTCATCATGAGCCATAATGCGGTCCTTTACCCCATATTATTATGAAATTATCAATCAAGGATCATAATCTGGGAGCAATCATCGGTCCCTACCAAAATCCTTGAAGACTTATCAGGTACCGAATAACATCCCAAGCAAGATGTGAAATAAAACTCATGATGACACCACCAATAAAATGATACATGTAAATTTCATGAAATATATAACAATAAGGACCATTATAATCAAGAAAACATAACAACTCCCATAATTGAATCTTGGTGAAAACATACACTGCGGATTATGCCGAGTAATCCATTGTATGTCCAATATGAGCAAGATCCATGGTATTAAATGGCCATGGAATTGTAACTAATGGGACACACTAACAGAATAGACACCCACAGATACCATGGTCATTAGGACATAGCCCTGTAGGTACCACCATTTTCCTCGCAGACCTGTGCACCCCTACATGGGGCTCACCCACTTTCCCAAATGTTTTATCTGACTAATAGATGTCACCATAGGCTAGAACATGTTCTTTGTAGTGTGATTTCTCTTCACTCTCACACACCCTAGTAACCTTCCTCGAAGTTAACCATATTTTTAACTACTCCAAGCCAAGAACACTTAATGGTGGACTTCTAATCTAGTAGGTTCCAGAAAAGAATGGTGCACCTTGTTGACACGAGTCTTAAAATTTATAAATTTATACATTTTATCATTTTATTGTGTTACATTCAACACCCATTTTGTGAACAATTTCCTCATTGGGGACACAATATCTCAACATAAGAAGTTACCCTCATTTAAGGCTAGATTCTTGCTCTGATACAAAATTTAATAAGTGGGCCATGATCTCCCACAAACACACCAAAAACCCTTGCTGCTAGTGAGTAGACTATGGTGTTCAATGAGGCACAGTTGAGGTCACATGGTGGAATGTCCAGCTACCGGTCATGTGGTTAGTCTGTTCGGTACATTAAAATGTGTTATCAAAGCTAATTTTTCCTTTGACTTACTTTTTTGGGCTGGTAGAAAGGAGAATAGGAATGTATCCACTCAAATGTTTTCTTTTTTGAGAAAACTATTATTACTTGTTGAAATTTATTATGTTAATAATGTAAATTAATAACTATTTATTATTGATTTAATTAAATTAATATTCAATACAATTTTTAATATTAATATTATAATTTTTTTATTAATCATATAAGAATAAATATAGTTTATTCTGAAAACAATGTTATTTTAAAAACAATTCATCAGTTTTTTGAATTATTCAAAAATTATTTACTACCACATATAAAAATTTAATATTATAAAATAGATGCCATATTTTTAAATATAATTTTCACATTTTCATATAGAATAGTTTTAATATTATGAATTACAAACAGTATCTATGGGAATAATTATCACTATATAATAGGTAAATCATGTTAATGTATGTACAAATTAAGTGATAAAGCCATTATATTTCATCATAGTTCTTATTTGAGAGTTATTCTTCTTTACTTTTCACTTTATGATCTATATTAATTCTTTTAATGTAAAAATTTCCTTGAAATGACCTATATATTATTTAATGAATTGAAATATTCCAAATATAACTCCTAATGGTAAAAAAACTCTTATAGGTTCAAATAGAGACTGAATAAATTTATAAATGAAAATTAATGTCTAGTTTAACAATAATGAAATTATAATAATGATAAAAAATTATTTTTTTATAAATTATAAAATTACCTTGAATGATTTTGAAATGATGAGGCAGTTTCTCACAAATTAATAAAAAATATAATAAAAGTAAACAAAAGAATTAAATGTAATATAATTTTAATGATATAATTAGTGACACAAATTATTTAGATTAATAAAATATTTTATTATTATTATTTTAAGTTATAATATTATAATTAAATTTTTTGAATTATATATTATCTTTAAAATTATTTTAATAGTTTTGAAAATGTAAGTAATGATATTTTTAGAAACTAATTATTTTTATAAATTATATAAAATTAAATAAAAGGATCAAATAAGAGACTTGTTATAATATATATTGTCAAATATCATCATATTACCATTTATTGGAAATATGGATCCATTTTTCATGATAATAACATTGATTTACTATAATCATTTATGAAATTCAATGATTTCTTCCCCCAAAAATTATAATAGCTCAAACATCTATTAACATGTCAATGTCACATTGAGCCTTAAATTTTGAAAAAATCATAAAATATATCATATGAACTTCCATAAAAACATTACATTAGTGTGGTGATTCCCAAAAGCCCATTCCATGAGTTCATAAGAGGATTTCAAAGTGAGTAGTTTTAAATAAGAGGTAATCTCTTAAAATGATAAATTTCGTTTTTTATTCATACTTTAACTAATGTATGTTTTATATTTTTTTAAAAATAAAAAATTTAATCTCTATAATATAGTGAAATGTAGTTATGATTATGAATTAACAATTATTTACCCTCTTTCTGTCAAATGGGAGGTGGAAGTATAAACATTATAACCATACAACATTCCATCTCCAAATAACGAAATAATAAATTTCCCATAACAATATGTTATGGATAGGAATTTTTATGGGTTAAATTTATATTCATAAAACTGATGAAAAATTGATACATCTTTAATTAAAATATAATATCTACTTTCCTATCCTCTAAACATTTGGAAAATTGTGAGGTTCCTCGATCTTATGTTTTCACTACCACCCACACAAAGTGAAGTGATATACGTTTCAATGACATTTTAACTATAATTAAATAAGTGTTGATTTGATAAATATTTACAATAAATTTGCGGCAATAATGAAACTGTAATGTTCAGTTATTAACTACCATTCTGTTGTTCTGTCTTCTGAAAAATTATAATAACATTCTTCCATAAATATGGGATATTGTGTTTATGAATAGTGTGATTCATTTTTCTATATATAATTTCATATATTAATCTTATAATTTAAATAACTAATTTATATTTTATGTATATAATTAATTATTTTGTCAATTTTATGCAACCACAATCAATGTACAAGATTGAAAACTACTAAACCAAAACATTCAAGATAAATGAAGCATATATAACATTTCAAAGTAGTTCTAATAATGAAATATTAACAAAAGGGTGATAAGTAGTGATAAATAAATAATATATTATATGATATATAAGATTATGGTTCCCATTAATGTTATTTTTTATTTATCTAATTAATATAATTGGGATTTACATATTCATAGGTGGTTCTTTATTTCATGGGCTATATGAATCAATATTATCTAAAGTGGTAATAGCTTTTTCAATAAATAAATATTATTTAAGAATTTTTTATGTTTAATTTCCACATAAAGGAAAATAAAATTGTTGTAAAAACTCATGATACTATGTATAAAGTTTTATAGAAAATAGACTAAATTTTAAAATTTGGGTTGGTAAATTTTTATTCCATTTCCATCATTTTTTGTTAAAATGCCTTCAAGAATTTTATTAATACTCTTAATTTTAAAAATGAAACATATACCGATGAAGTTCTTTAGAAATTGTTGAAATTTAATATTCTAATATTTTGAAATATATTTATGTTTGAAAAGTTTAAAAACTATTAATAAAAAAATAATAATTCAAATTATATTATTTTAATGTAATTTCTCCCAATCTGGGCCACTCAATGTTTCGTAGCTTCCTTTACATGTTACCAATGTCCTTTTTAAATTTAAATTTGTCACATATTATTTTGGGAGTATTTTTTATTTAATATTTCATATTCAATTTGGGATGATTATTTTCAACAATAAATATATCATTAATATTTTAATGGAATTTTGTTATAAAATAACAATCATTGATGCTAATTATTCCACCTAGTGATATGATCTATTAATACCACAATTACCATTTCTATATATGGCTAATGATTATGTTGACGATTTATTTATGAATTTTTTTTAACTTTGGTTATTCAATTATTATTTTAGGATATCTTTATGAAACAAGTTTTATTTACAGAGGTTATGATCAGAGGATATGATGAATATTTTATTACTTTTTTGAACAAATATTTATGTTTTTAATTATGTGATGGGTTGATATGTTTTGAAAAATTTATGGTGGTAACAATATAAAACAATGATGATGGATGAATTATAACTATGGATAGTGGTTACATTATAATATAAGGATGATGGTCATGGAATAACAGAAGATATATGGTCATGGAAATATATACACCTAAAATGCATTGGTTAAGGATTGTTATCTCATGAGGTAATGTACAATATAAATATGATGGAACATATTTTTTAATGGATTTCCCCTATAATAGTCATGGTTGTGAACATCCACTACTACGATGGATTTAGATGTGATATGAATCAACTTTGATTTCCTTAGATGTGATCCATGACTAATAAAAAATGAATTTATATACTTGTGTGTGTTCCATGATTCCATGTCTTATGCCAAATTTATTCTCTCATGACTCATTTTTTTATTAAATTGCTATTTATTCCTAATTAACTACTATTCCTTATTCCATAACTCAATATTATGATCTATGATATGTGAGTTATAGATTTCCAATGTTAAGATCATTATCTTATACACTTATGATTTTGTTCTTATGAGATAATGGATATATTAATTGATTAACCTTATTAATAATATATGATAACCCATTCTTTTTTTTCTTTTCCCCCATTTATGAATTTTTTTGGGAATATTATATGAAATAATTATTTTTGATACAAGGAATATAATGGGATACACTTATCAACCAATTTTTTATATTTACATGAACCGAAAGATATTAAGAACCATATGATTCTAGAATTTAGTTTTATGATATGTAATCAATATTCAGAAAATAAGATATTATATTTACATATAACATGTATGCTTCACTATAGTTGGTTTCATAGTGTGGTTTAGTTAATATTTGTAAAATTTTATGTGAATACGTTAGTAATATCCTTAGGTATAATTGTACATAGAGGATAACATCCTAATGTTTTCTTAATGTGCATGGATAAAAAGTTCAAACATACAGTTTCATAGAGTTAAATAAATTTTCCTTGATTTATATATACTATAAATATTTTTAAGGTCTCTCAGTATAACTATTGTGTCTTAGAAATTTATTTATTATTTTCATCAATTGGTTGAAACTGGTAGGAATCTATATAACACATATAGAAAATTGAACGGTTTTCCATATGAGAAACCAAATTAAATGAGAGTTGTAATACTAGAACTTGTGATTATTTTTATCCAATTATCATGATATAAGACTAAAAATTAAAACATAACCAAATCCAAGACTCACCAGAGAAGAGAAGGATAGAGTTCACTAAGATCTCATATTGTGGAGGTTGTGATGAAAATAATATTAAGCTATCCATATATTTAAAATTTGTAATAAAACACTCATTTGAATGTCTCAGAGTAATTATAATATGTTTTCTATGTATAAGAGATTATAATGGAGCATATAATTTCGGATTTAAAAAGTTTAATTTTTTAGAGGGTGAAAAATATAATCCTATAGTACTACTTATAGTTCAATGTTTTGGGTAATATGCAAATTATCAGAGCCAATTCCCTAATCCAAGGGTTTCTTCCTAAAATAAGGACATAATAATGCTATGTCACTCTACAAATACAAATAATAGAATTTTTTTTTTATTTGTATTAAATATTTATATCAATTATATTTTAAATATATGAATCATAAAATAACTCAGGATTATTCAACAATTATTTCTTTATGGATTCCAAAACATAAGTTCAATGGTTTTCATAAAAATGAAATGTGATTTACTGGAATGGTCTTAATTATTTTTTGGGATAAATAGGTGATAAAATTATATGTGTAAAGTCCCGTAAAATTCAAGGGAAATTTTTTCTTAATTTTCTTTAGAATTTTACAAGAGCACGGTTTCAGACGGCACCTGATTCTGAGGCCCGGAGTGCCCAGAATCAATTTCCGAAGTTTTACTCGGGTACGTTTAGTGAACGAACGAGCGGGAATTCCTAACTTTTGATCCGGTGCTCGGAATTGAAATCCGAGGGCACCGATGAACTCGCAGCGCCGATTTTTGCTTAAAGAGACCTTTTCGGAAGTTGCGTTTGTTGCAGGACGAAAGTTAGTTTTTGGGAGAATTATAAAAAGTTGAATAAAAAAATGTGGTATTCTTTTTATTTTACTTTTTTAGGTTAACTCCTCTCAAAGGGAGTTAGGGGTGGAACCCACACCCACCTAACCTCCCTTGAGAGGATTAAGTGTGGTGGGACCCACACGAACCTAAACCTCTCATCTTCCCCCTTAAACTCCCCTCTCTCCCTCTTAAAAGTTTGTTAACTTAACATCTAATTAATTACACATGACATGTATAATTAATTAAGTGTTATGTTTTTGAATTTGAAGTTTTGAATTCCTTGGCTTGGTAAATAAAATAAGGAGGAACCTTATTTTATTTGGTTAGTTTTGTTTTTTTCATCTTGAGAGGTTTGTGAGCTTTTTCTTCCTTCTTCAATCTCCGACGAAGAATGCTCAAACTCCGACGAAGAACGCCGCTCCTCTCTTCTTCGTCTTCCGTGTCAACAAGAGGGAACGCCGCTTCCTCCTCGGACCTTCTTCGTCGGCATACGAAGATTCGCCAACGACGTATCTCTTCGGGCGTATCTCTTCGTCAACGGATTTGACGAACGACTACCGCGACGCCCGACCTCCGCGACGTTGTCTTCCGCGGGACGTTGACAAATCGTCGAACCTATACCCAAGGTAGGGGTTGTTGTATTTTGTTTATTTATTTATCCTTGTTCGTGGTTCATGCATGATTAACGTAAGGATTTTAAGTTGTGTTATCATTTAACGTGAGGGGGGCCGGACCGCATGAACACGGCCGAACCCCCTCCATCGTTCTTTTTGATTTACCTTGCGGGTGGAAACAAGGTGGCGTGGTTCCGTCGCACCACGCGGTTAATCGTGCAATTATATTACGCGACGCCGTCGCGCCGCGCCATGGAAGAATCATCAAGAACGCGACGTCATCGCGCCGCGTTGAAGGAAATCAAAGGTGCGGCGGAGGGGCACGGTGCCGTCGCACCGCACCGGACGACGAACACCGCGGCCGGTTCCGGGCCGCGGCGGAATGAGGAGACCGGCGGCCGGGCCGCCGGCGTCAGAAGCCGAAAAGGGGACCGGATTTTTCCGGTCCCGTTGGAGAAAACCGGCCGGCCAGCTGGCCGGCCGGATGGTCAAATCCGGGGGAAATTAATCCCCTGGCTAGCAATAAAGCCCCCCCCCCCCATTTAATTGGGAGGGGTGGTTTCTTGAGGGGGGGCAGGCGGCCCCCCGGTTTCCGCAAAAGTAGGCCCCCCACGTGGGGGGGGGCATTTTTAAAACAAAGGGGCGCGACTGATTGTCGCGCCGCCACCCCAATCAAGCGAGGGCTTAGCCCCCGCGCGCTGCCTCCGTGCGGCGCCGGGCTGCCGCGCCGCCGCGCCGGTCGGCCGGGCCGTGTCGGAACCTGTTCGGGTCGACCCGGTTCGGGCCGACCCAGGGGGGGTCGTGCCGGGTCGGCCCGGACCCGGACCCCCCCGTTTCGAATCAGTTTCGGTCTTTTGGCCATAACTTGAGCCACGGACCTCCGATCGACGAACCGTCTGTGGCAACGCGATCCTTGGATTGATACGGTCGTTTTGGTATATCGCACTCAAGGTTTCGGATTACTTTGAGTTCGGCCGGGTTGGTTCGTTCTTGAAACCAACCGGGCCCTCGGAGCGGAGACGCTCATATCTTGAGCTACGGACGTCCGATTGACGTACCGTCAGCTTTGTTGTGTTCCTCTTAGTGAGACGGATCTTTTGGAATACTCCGCCTGAGATTTGGACGCAGGTGGAGTACGGTCGGGTTGGTTTTGCCTTAAAAACCAACCGGGCCCCGGGGACGAAAATGCCAATAACTCTCAGACCGGGCGTCCGATCGACGCGCCGTCTGTTGCGTTGAGTTCCTGTTGACGATACGGAACTTTTGGATACATGAACTCTGGACTTTGTGACAGTTGATGTATCAGCATCTCGGCTCGTGGAGCGGACCCTCCGAACGAGCTTGCTGTGTGCGGGAACCCTAGTGCTGGCTGCGACTGTTACTATGACTACTACTGCTGCTACTGCTACTGTGACTGTGACGACGACAGTACAGAGATCCTGTGTGGATTCGACGACGACGACTACAGCACTCAGCGATCCTACGTGGATCAGTGTTACAGGTCCTGTGTGGGCCCGATCCTGTGTGGGTCCGATCCTGTGTGGGTCTTTGCGCTCAGTGGTCCTGTGTGAACCAGCGCCTACAGGTCCTACGTGGGCCCGATCCTATGTGGGTCTTTTGCGGGGGTTAGTTACCTATCGATCCTTCGTGGGTCCGACGACTTAGATGGATCAGAGATCATCTTTATCGTCTTTCGAAGAAGTATACCTGTGTGAGCTGAATCCTATTGCTTTCCTGTGTGGATTGGGTTGTGCAATCCTGTGTGGATTACGTTTTGCTTTCCTGTGTGGAATACGTTTACTTTCCTGTGTGGACTGAGTTGTACTTGGGCTCAGAGGTTGGAGCGTATTTGAAATTGATAACTTAGGTATATGTATAAGCATATACCTAAGCAGTGTCGGTTATTACTTCGTGATTGTTCCTTTCTTCGTGGTTTATCCTTTGTGGATTTGAGAGACCTTCAGGGGTCTCGGGGTCCCTACTGAGTAGCTTATACTCACCACTGCACGGGCTTTGCCCGCACTACGTTGTGTTGGTTGCAGACGACGGACATCGTTGACCTTAGCTGAGACTTGCAGAGCGGGACGGTACCCGGAGGTGGACCACTGGGCGGGAAGTGCTCGGAGCGGACGGCGGGACCCGTGGAGCATAGGAGCTATCTGTACCCACCCTTCCGGTGGGATTTCTAGTGGACAGCTCGGTGTAGCGGCTTTTACATTTCAGTTGCTGTTTTCCCTTTCGAGTTGTACTTTACTTTCAGTTGGGTTTGTATACTGGCCCATTTACTTTTCCGCACTTTCAGTTGTACTCTACTTTTGTTTAGTGTTTACTTTCCGCTTGCTTACTCTGTGGTGTTTGTTTACTTTTCAAAGGCAATGCCTTCCCATTTTACCGGGATTTACGCCTTGGTGCTAGTCGCCAGCCCCTGGCCTATGGAAGGCGGGCTTGGGGTAGTCACGGCACGGACCCCGAGGGCGGGTCGTGACAAATTGGTATCAGAGGAGTTCAGTTCTACCGCGAACTCTGATCTTTTCTATGTGAAGCAATAATGTTTAGCGTATTAGGTGTGGTTATCAGTCCAGGGAGTCCAGTGTTGGTGCGGCGGCCGACGTATCCGTACACCAGGACCCTGACTTCTGATTTCCGACTTAATGCACGAAAACATTGATTGCATGTGTGTTTCAATGTTTTCTTTGTGATTACTTATATCAGCTCACGAGGTATACTTTTCTGACCGTGGCGCACCTGTTTCCTTTTCAGGATTGCCCCACGATGGCAGCCAGCTAGGGTTCCGAGAGTCGAGCGTGACGACAGCCCACCGAGCAATGAGGCATCGGTGCAGGGCCCTTTGTCAGCAGTGGCACCGGCGGTAGCTCTACCCGCCGAGCCCCGGATGCTTCCAGCGCCAGCCGCTGACGATGCACGTCGCCTCAGCGCACTGCATGATTTTCAGCGACAGCGACCACCCAGGTTTCGCGGGGAGATGGATCCCCAGGCAGCAGAGGACTGGCTGGAGGCAGTGGTACGGGTGTTTAGGCTAGTGAGGACACCAGCAGACCTCATGGAGATCCTCGCTGCGAGCCTACTACACGCAGCTGCAGGACGATGGTGGAGCTTGATGCTCCAGGTGCACGATGAGGCATCTCTACTTTGGACGGACTTTGAGAGCCTCTTCCGCTCGGAGTTCGTCCCAGCCACCCTTCGTGCGGTGCGTATCCAGGAGCTTCTACAGCTGCGGCAGGGCAGCATGATGGTCGCTCAGTACTCGGCGAGATTTACCGATCTCTCGCGCTACTCGACCGACATGGTACGGGACCCATTCTTCCGGGCCCGGACCTTCGAGCAGGGTTTGAGACACGAGATCAGGGCATCGCTGATCTCCCTCAGCATACCGACTCAGACAGGAGTACTGGAGCGGGCCCTTCTGATCGAGAGCTTCCTTGTTGAGTCTACACTAGCACAGCGACCCACCGCAGGGCGGCACGTGGCAGAGTCATCTGCAGTAGGCAGTCGACGGATGACTCAGGGGTCCAGGCAGACCAGACCTTCGGGCAGACAACCTCAGGACACTGGCTCAGCAGTGCGGGGCACACAGCGAGGAGCCAGTCTTTCGAGAGGCAGACAGTGCTACTCGTGCGGCGGGCAGGGCCACATGGCTCGTGACTGCCCGACCCGCCGTTCCGAGGAGCAGCAGACAGTTGAGGGACCACCGAGGCAGAGGCAGAGGGTCGACCGTGGCGGCCCGCAGGGAGGAGGCGGACGAGGCAGAGGAGCTGGACGAGCAGCCGGTGGTGGACGACGCTTTGAGGCTCTGCCACCACCACCACCAGGAGGTCCACCCCGACCACAGGGAGCTGGCGGGAAGAGACAGGCACACCTCCAGGCAGCAGAGGCCTACGACCACGGCGCACCCGAGATGATTTGAGGTACTATCTGTGTCTATTCCACCCTTGCTGCAGTTCTTATAGACACAGGAGCGAGTCACTCTTTCATAGCCGCAGCCCTTGTTCGGAGCTCGGAGATTCCGACAGAGCCGTTGGCTCGATCCTTACGGCTAGAGACTCCTACGGGAGCAGACTCGAAGATTACGCACTGGTGCCGGCAGTGTGAGCTTACCCTAGGAGGCAAGAGCTTCGGCTGGGATCTTCTTGTAGCAGCGTCGAGGCCTTACGACGTCATCTTGGGCATGGATTGGCTATCTACGGTCCATGCAAAGATTGACTGTTTTAGGCGCAAGGTGCGATGTGTACGCACCGACGGGAGCAGGTTCACCTTCACTGGTGAGAAAGGAGCCTTAGCAGCACAGGATGGACTTCCGCAGAGGAGAGGACAGCCCATCACTCATCAGTTGGCTAGCCTCATCCTTGGAGCAGTTGACGTGCGGAGTCCTGGTTTTCCTGCAGTGGTGGATCAGTTTGCGGATGTTTTTCCCGACGACGTACCAGGGCTACCTCCTCGCAGAGAGGTAGACTTTTATATTGACTTGTACCCCGGGACAGCCCCGATATCCACTCCAGCATATCGGATGGCCCCCGCCGAGCTTCGAGAGCTACGGGTACAGTTGGAGGACTTTCAAGGCAAGGGGTTCATCCGACCCAGTGTTTCACCCTGGGCTTCCCCGATTTTGTTCGCCAAGAAGGCGGACAGGAGCTTGCGACATTGTGTTGACTATCGTCGCCTGAACCAGGTGACAGTGAGGAACAAGTATCTGCTACCGAGGATTGATGACCTCTTTGATCAGCTCAAGGGAGCACGGTGGTTCTCGAAGATAGACCTCAGGTCAGGCTATCATCAGCTCAGAGTCAGAGACGAGGATGTGCAGAAGACAGCCTTCAGATGTCGGTATGGCCACTATGAGTTCTTGGTTATGCCATTCGGTGTAACCAATGCTCCAGCGGTGTTCATGGCTCTCATGAACAGGATCTTTCAGCTATACCTCGATCGGTTTGTCATGGTTTTCGTCGACGACATTCTGATTTACTCTACGACAGAGGAGGAGCACGCCTATCACTTGTGAGTTGTACTAGACACACTCCGAGAGCACCAGCTTTATGGTAAGCTCTCGAAGTGCCAGTTTTGGATACGTGAGGTCCACTTCTTGGGACACGTTATCTCTGAGGCGGGAGTTGTAGTGGATCCTGCGAAGATTGAGGACGTGTTAGCTTGGGAGCCACCCAGGAGCGTGACTGAGGTTCGGAGTTTATTGGGACTAGCTGGATACTATCGGAGATTCGTGCCAGACTTCTCTAGAGTTGCAGCATCACTCACAGCTTTGACGAAGAAGAGGAAACCCTTCATGTGGTCTGACAGATGTCATCAGAGCTTCCAGGAGCTGAGACAGAGATTGACTAGCGCACCTATCTTGAGGTTGCCCGAGGAGGGAGTAGGGTACGTAGTCTACTGCGATGCATCAGGGACCGGACTCGGATGTGTTCTGATGCAGGAGCGGGCAGTGATCACCTATGGACCACGTCAGTTGAGGTCGCATGAGCAGAACTACGCTACCCATGACCTGGAGTTAGCAGCAGTGGTCTTCGCTCTGAAGACATGGAGACACTATCTGATGGGCGAACACTTTACAGTCTTTTCTGATCATCAGAGTCTTAGGTATATCTTCTCTTAGAAGGACCTGAACCTGAGACAGCGGCGATGGCTCGAGTTCCTCTAGGACTATGACTTTGAGATAGTCTATAATCCTGGGAAGGGGAACGTAGTAGCCGATGCCCTTAGCAGGAGGACAGGCATTCAGCTACTTGAGGAGGCGACGGACCAGCTAGCCTCTTTGCAGATATCCTTCATGGATAGAGATTGAGAAGCCTTCCTTCAGTCTCTCACAGTCACTCCTCCACTACTGCAGCGAGTCAGGGAGGCACAGCGTGGGGACGCTGACTGTGAGACACAGCGTGCACATATATCCTCGGGACAGGCACCTGATGGTTTCTCCCTTGGAGCAGAGCACGACATCCTTTTCAGAGGACGTACCATGGTACCAGTCGCTTTGCAAGAGGAAGTGCTGACAGAGTTTCACACTTCTCCTTTGGCGGTACATCCTGGAGTTGCGAAGATGTACCAGGTCCTCAGACGACAGCACTGGTGGCCGGGCATGAAGAAGGCAGTAGCAGAGTTCGTTTCTCGATGCCTCACCTGCCAGCAGGTGAAGGCAGAGCATCAGGTACCAGCAGGCTTGGTACAGCCCTTGGAGGTTCCGGAGTGGAAGTGGGACGGCATATCTATGGACTTTGTGACTGGACTTCCACGCACTTCCAGAGGTCACGACTCCATCTGGGTGATTGTTGACCGACTCACCAAGTCAGCACACTTCTTACCCATCAGAGAGAAGGGCTCAATGGAGAGCTTGGGACGTCTCTACGTTCAGGAGATTGTGCGGCTCCACGGTGTGCCATCATCTACCGTCTCCGATCGATATGCCCGCTTTACTACCCGGCTTTGGAAGGGGTTACAGGAGGCGTTCGGGATGCATCTACGTCTGAGCATAGCCTTTCACCCTCAGACGGATGGTCAGACGAAGAGGACCATTCAGACTCTCGAGGACATGCTCCGCGCATGTGTTCTCGACTTTGGTCGTAGCTGGAAGGACCACCTACCCTTGGTGGAGTTTGCGTACAACAACAGCTACCACTCCACCATTGGGATGGCACCGTACGAGGTGTTGTACGGCCGACCATGTAGATCTCCTTTGTGCTGGACAGACCCTGGAGAGTCAGCACTGGTGGGACCGGAGATGGTTCAGGCCACGACAGAGAAGGTCCAGGTCATCCAGGAGCGGATGAGGACAGCACAGAGCCGGCAGAAGTCATACGCTGATAGGAGGCGGAGGCCACTGGAGTTCGAGGATGGCGACCACGTCTTCTTGTGGGTCTCACCTCGACGTGGTATTCGGAGATTTGGCCGAGGCGGCAAGTTATCTCTGCGCTTCATCGGACCCTTCCAGGTCCTCAGTAGGATTGGTGAGGTGGCTTATCGCCTGACTCTACCACCTCAGTTGCACCGGGTGCACGACGTCTTCCACGTGTCTCAGCTGAGGAGATACGTGCACGACCCGATGCACATCATTGACCATAGGGAGCTTGACGTTGATGATGGGGCTACTTTTATGGAGGTCCTGGTGGAGATAGAGGATCGACAGGAGCGGGTCCGGCGTGGGCGATCGATTCCTCTTGTGCACATCAGATAGCAGCACGGGAATATACAGGAGAGCACATGGGAGCGGGAGGCTCAGATGCGTGCTCAGTACCCTCATTTGTTTCCCTAGTTTTTGATGTATCTTTACGGGGACGTAAAGCCCTGAGGTGGGAGTAATGTAAAGACCCGTAAAATTCAAGGGAAATTTTTTCTTAATTTTCTTTAGAATTTTACAAGAGCGCGGTTTCAGACGGCACCTGATTCCGAGGCCCGGAGTGCCCGAAATCAATTTCCGAAGTTTTTCTCGGGTACGTTCAGTGAACGAACGAGCGAGAATTCTTAACTTTTGATCCGGTGCTTGGAATTGAAATCCGAGGGCACCGATGAACTCGCAACGCCGATTTTCGCTTAAAGAGACCTTTTCGGAAGTTGCGTTTGTTGCGGGACGAAAGTTAGTTTTTGGGAGAATTATAAAAAGTTGAATAAAAAAATGTGGTATTCTTTTTATTTTACTTTTGTAGGTTAACTCCTCTCAAAGGGAGTTAGGGGTGGGACCCACACCCACTTAACCTCCCTTGAGAGAATTAAGTGTGGTGGGACCCACACGATCCTAAACCTCTCATCTTCCCCCTTAAACTCCCCTCTCTCCCTCTTAAATGTTTGTTAACTTAACATCTAATTAATTACACATGACATGTATAATTAATTAAGTGTTATGTTTTTGAATTTGAAGTTTTGAATTCCTTGGCTTGGTAAATAAAATAAGGAGGAACCTTATTTTATTTGGTTAGTTTTGTTTTTTTCATCTTGAGAGGTTTGTGAGCTTTTTCTTCCTTCTTCAATCTCCGACGAAGAACGCTCAAACTCCGACTAAGAACACCGCTCCTCTCTTCTTCGTCTTCCGTGTCAACAAGAGGGAACGCCGCTTCCTCCTCGGACCTTCTTCGTCGGCATACGAAGATTCACCAATGACGTATCTCTTCGGGCGTATCTCTTCGTCAACGGATTTGACGAACGACTACCGCGACGCCCGACCTCCGCGACGTTGTCTTCCGCGGGACGTTGACAAATCTTCGAACCTATACCCAAGGTAGGGGTTGTTGTATTTTGTTTATTTATTTATCCTTGTTCGTGATTCATGCATGATTAACGTAAGGATTTTATGTTGTGTTATCATTTAACGTGAGGGGGGCCGGACCGCATGAACACGGCCGAACCCCCTCCATCGTTCTTGTTGATTTACCTTGCGGGTGGAAACAAGGTGGCGTGGTGCCGTCGCACCACGCGGTTAATCGTGCAATTATATTACGCGACGCCGTCGCGCCGCGCCATGGAAGAATCATCAAGAACGCGACGCCGTTGCACCGCGTTGAAGGAAATCAAAGGTTCAGAGGAGGGGCGCAGTGCCGTCGCACCGCGTCGGACGACGAACACCGCGGCTGGTTCCGGGCCGCGGCGGAACGAGGAGACCGGCGGCCGGGCCGCCAGCGTCGGAAGCCGAAAATGGGACCGGATTTTTCCGGTCCCGTTGGAGAAAACCGGCCGGCTAACTGGCCGGCCGGATGGTCAAATCCGGGGGAAATTAATCCCCCGGCCAGCAATAAAGCCCCCCCCCCCCCATTTAATTGGGAGGGGCGGTTTCTTGAGGGGGGGCAGGCGGCCCCCCGGTTTCCGCACAAGCCTGCCCGCCACGTGGGGGGGGGGGGCGTTTTTAAAACAAAGGGGCGCGACTGATTGCCGCGCCGCCACCCCAATAAAGCGGGGGCTTAGCCCCCGCGCGATGCCTCAGTGCGGCGCCGGGCCGCCGCGCCGCCGGGCCGCCGCGCCGCCGCGCCGCTGCGCCGCCGGCCGGCCGGCCGGGCCGGGTCGGCCCGGACCCGGACCCCCCCGTTTCGAATCAGTTTCTGTCTTTTTGTCATAACTTGAGCCACGGACCTCCGATCGACGAACCGTCTGCGGCAACGCGATCCTTGGATCGAGACGGTCGTTTCGGTATATCGCACTCAAGGTTTCGGATTACATTGAGTTCGTCCAGGTTGGATCGTTCATGAAACCAACCGGGCCCTCAGAGCGGAAACGCTCATATCTTGAGCTACGGTCGTCTGATTGACGTACCGTCAGCTTTGTTGTGTTCCTCTTAGTGAGACGGATCTTTTGGAAGACTCCGCCCGAGGTTTGGATGCAGGTTGAGTACGGTCGGGTTGTTTTTGCCTTAAAAACCAACCGGGCCCCGGGGACGAAAATGCCAATAACTTTCAGACCGGGTGTCCGATCGACGCGCCGTCTGTTGCGTTGAGTTCCTGTTGACGATACGGAACTTTTGTATACATCAACTCTGGACTTTGTGACAGTTGATGTATCAGCCTCTCAGCTCGTGGAGCGGACCCTCCGAACGAGCTTGCTGTGTGCGGGAACCCTAGTGCTGGCTGCGACTGTTACTGTGACTACTACTACTGCTACTGCTACTGTGACTGCGACGACGACAGTACAGATATCCTGTGTGAATTCGACGACGAGGAGTACAGCACTCAGCGATCCTACGTGGATCAGTGCTACAGGTCCTGTGTGGGCCCGATCCTGTGTGGGTCCGATCCTATGTGGGTCTTTGCGCCCAGCGGTCCTGTGTGAACCAGCGCCTACAGGTCCTACGTGGGCCCGATCCTATGTGGGTCTTTTGCGGGGGTTAGTTACCTATCGATCCTTCATGGGTCCAATGACTTAGATGGATCAGAGATCATCTTTATCGTCTTTCGAAGAAGTATACATGTGTGAGCTGAATCCTATTGCTTTCCTGTGTGGATTGTGTTGTGCGATCCTGTGTGGATTACGTTTTGCTTTCCAGTGTGGAATACGTTTACTTTCCTGTGTGGACTGAGTTGTACTTGGGCTCGGAGGTTGGAGCGTATTTGAAATTGATAACTTAGGTATATGTATGGGCATATACCTAAGCAGTGTCGGTTAGTACTTCGTGATTGTTCCTTTCTTCGTGGTTTATCCTTTGTGGATTTGAGAGACCTTCAGGGGTCTCGGGGTCCCTACTGAGTAGCTTATACTCACCCCTGCACGGGCTTTGCCCGCACTACGTTGTGTTGGTTGCAGACGACGGACAGCGTTGACCTTAGCTGAGACTTGCAGAGTGGGACGGTACCCAGAGGTGGACCACTGGGCGGGAAGTGCTCGGAGCGGACGTCGGGACCCGTGGAGCAGAGGAGCTATATGTACCCACCCTTCAGGTGGGATTTCCAGTGGACAGCTCGGTGTAGCGGCTTTTACTTTTCAGTTGCTGTTTTCCCTTTAGAGTGGTACTTTACTTTCAGTTGGGTTTGTATACTGGCCCATTTACTTTTCCGCACTTTCAGTTGTAATCTGCTTTTGTTTACTGTTTACTTTCCGCTTGCTTACTCTGTGGTGTTTGTTTACTTTTCAAAGGCAATGCCTTCCCATTTTACCGGGATTTACGCCTTGGTGCTAGTCGCCAGACCCTGGCCTATGGAAGGTGGGCTTGGGGTAGTCACGGCACGGACCCCAAGGGCGGGTCGTGACAATATGGGTTAATAACGGTGACCTAGAAATGAAGTAATTATTTTATGACAATGTTATGAAGGTCATATTAAATGTTTATTATTTATTTAACTTATAAAATATTTTTAATGTTCTGTGATTTTAATTAATGAATATAGATCATGTTTAAAATTTGAATAATATATGTTTTCATGTGCGGATACCGTAAAAATTATACAAACCATAATCAGTTTAATATATTAAATTTGTTCAAAAGATCAAAATAATTAACTCCCTATTTTTTATGTAATGGAATTATGAATTCATTTTAAAATTAAACAAATTATTATGAAGAATAACATATTGATGACGAAATTAACCATTTCAATTATTATATGATTTCATATTTTGTTAATTACGGACAACATTATTTTTTATTATATATTAAAATTATGGTTGATTAGTGATTTATTTACAAAGATATAATTTCCTAGATATTTATTTTTATATAACGGATTTCCCATCAGGATTATATCCAAATTTATTTCATTTTATTTTTGTGAATTAACTACATTATAAATATATACCAATTTATCATGGTGATTAATAATTCTAAAGAGATATTACTTTTCATTGAGTTATAGGATACCCATATGAATAAATGTTAATTTAAAATGAATGTATCTTGGAGAAGAATGATATTTATGTTTTAGAAATATGTGTTGAAGTATAAGATATTGTACATTAGATTAAAAAATAATTAATGTGATGGTTATTGATGTAATATTATATTTGAAGATTGATGATTTATTTATTCATATGACAGTTTTTTTATATTGAGAAATATATTACTAGACCAATTATTTATTTCGTAATATTTATATCAATTTTATGAACTTCATGATATAGTTTTTTAATTCATGATAAGTTTATTTTTTGATTCACTCATCAAAAATTCCTCTAAAATACTCACTATCTAGAGAAATAAAATAAATTTTTGATGAAATTAAATAACTGAAGAAATTATTTTTTCCATTGGTGTTATTTTAATTTTCAAAGAATATATTTTCAATTTACATTAATGTTCTTATGTTCCTAAATCCATATGACTATCATGTTTCCCATTATATTTTCTTATGTGGGAGTTTTAATTACCCTTTTTGGGATGTGTGTAACAAAACAGAAAATTTAAATATCATAAATGAAATTGTCGACTAAAATATCAAATTGATCGGATGTAATTCATTAAGGGATGGGGAGAATGTAACAATCGGGGATTTTAAATGCTCAATATTATAAATATTCTAGAGTATATTCCATCCCAACCCTAAATGAAAAATGAATAATTATTATATATTACCATTATAACCTCCTTATAAAATTAAATGGTATGAAAATAAATAACTGATATATAATATATATATATATTAACTAAATATATACATATAAATAAATGTTTTTTAAATAATCACAAATTTTTTAGTAAATTCATTTATTCTTTTTATTAAAAATTAGTTTTATTTATTTTTTTACCAAATATTATAATGATTTTTTTGTTGATATACAAATTATAATTGATTGTATTGATGTTATATTTGAATTTAAAATTATAAAATTAACATGGGATGAAATTTTTTATTTTTTTGAAAATAACTATTTCTCCATTAACTGTAAAAAATACAAATTAAAATTTTAAAACCATTTTTTTATTTCAAGAATGTACAATGATAATTTTTTATAAAATTGATTCAAATAAAAAATTTATATTTTAATTTTTATATTGTCCAATTATTTTCATCAGAATTGTTTTTTAATTTTCTATACAACATTTAAAAATTTAAAAATGAGTTCTTATAAAAATATATTCACTTTCATGCAATTTATTATAGTCATAATAAATTGAATTATTTATTATTTTTAAATTATTTTTTTGGAATATTTTAGGAATATTATGTTTCAAATTTTATATATAAATATTTTTGTTCATGTAATAAGAATAAATCCATTACTATTCTCAAAATAAAATTCTAAAAAGTAGTTTGATCGCATTTTGATCATTGTTTAAAATTTTGTTAATTCTACTTATATATATATATTTAATTTTATAATTCAAATTCAATATTTTCAATGTCAAGGTTCAATTATGATAAATATGAACCTTTTATATTTAGGATGTATGAATAGTCACACGGGAAATGAATATCACCTCCGGAATGAGTAAATGATTTTAATATATGTTAAAATTAAGTTATAATGACATACGTTTTCATCCAAATTTTTATTTTATGAATTCAATCCAACTAATATAAAATTTTTATCAAAATTTATTTTTAATGGACAATTATCCATAAAAATTACCCATATAATATTTAAATCAAATAATGGGTTAAAATGTCAATATCATTGTATTAAATATCTCTTATATGCCTGCATATAGACTGTATAGTGATATGAAAGAATATATATTCTTATTTTTAGATTGAATAAATTATTTTCATGATAAAAATTTATTTATAATTTTTAGAAATTATAAAACTACATTAAATTTATATGAAATTCCAATGTTATTTTTCAATAGTTAATATATAAATGTATTAAATTAATTTAAAATTTTTGAATGTAAAATAATTTTATTGAGGTAACAGGTTACATGAATTTTACATAAAAATTTTAAAACCTATAATAATGTTAATGAAATATATTATTTTTTATTATTTTTATTTACATCTTTTTAGTCTAATCAATTTAATTGAGTGTAATTTTTGGGTAATTATATTTTATAATAAAATTATATAAAATAGGAAAAGGAAATAAAAATATTAATATAGGAAAATGAGAATAATATATTTACTAATATATATTTCCTATAAAATGGATTATATTTTTAGGGTTATTTAATTAAAATTACATTAACATATATCAATCCTTAATGAAATTCCAGGTGTGCCCCTCCCCTAAATTATAGAAGGGAACTCATCCTATCTCTTATTATAAAATCATTGAGCCTTATATATGGAATAATGTATTTCATGTGCCATTATATACTTTCTTGTAAGATTATTGATTGTGTTTTCATCCCAGAAGTCCATCCATAATGTCCTAAAGTGGATATTCAAATGTGTGTTTTCAAATAAGCGGTAATCTACTTATCCAGTTAGTTTTTTTAATAATTCATTTACCTAAACTAGTGTCTTATATTTTTAATAAAATAATAAATTAAGTATCCAAAATATGCAAAATTATCATTAGGATTATGAATAATAAATCATATACCATATTTTCATCAAATGTTTTGGGAAAGCATCGCAAATGCGTACGTACTACTTTCAATCTCAACATTGTGACACAATTATTTCAAATCACCATAAATTATGGAAAGATATTGAAATGATATTTATTTAAATATGTGATAATTTTAATATAATAATACTTCTCAAATTATAGTATCATATCCAACGTCATACCGTCAAACCCATTTGAAAATGATTATGTCGATTATGCATACGTGTAGACTTTGATGAACATGATTTCATCTAATTCTATTGTCCTTTATTAAAAAAAATGTAATGCGGTTTTATTTAATGAATATTTTTTTTTAATTTTGACTTATTTTTTATCATCCTTTTATTCTATCCTTCATAATTTAAAACAATGTTCAGGTTTACATATAGCTATTGTTACCATGAAAGGTCTAATTAATTATTATATATATACTATTATGGTTGAATTTAAACATGAATATAGTTAATAATTATTATTTTCATGTCATTATTAATGTTCTAGAGATTATGTAACCCTGATCAATGTAAAATGATAAAAAATATCAAACCAAAACATATATGAAAAATTAAGTAGATATCACCCAAAACTGTGATTTTAATAAAAAACTTTTTAAATATGTGAATAAAGAAAATAATTATTAAATATTTGTAACTATATATATGGTAATGGAACTAGAAGATGTGGATAATGAAAAAAAATTATAAGTAATTAGGTTCTATACGTTATGAAGGATTTCATACCTAATGTATGGGATATTCTGGTCAATTTTATTTTTATGTGACAAAAGAATTCTAGCCACTTGATTGTTTTGTGCATTTTATACTATTACCAGGAATTTTCTATATGATGAATATTGTGATATTTATTACGATTTACAAATCCATATAATGTTTTTTCTTTCATGGGGATTATGATCCAAATTTTAACAACATAGAAAGGTATTTATGATTTAATACTATTATAATCAGGATTGATTATGATTGAATTTCCATTCAAGGAAATTATATTATATTTATTTGATTATTCAATTTCACTTTTATTCTTCACAATTTATTTATGAAGAATAAATTTGTTCCATTTATTTACCACTCGTCAAAAACTCATCAGACATAATGAAATGTTTTATGGAATGGTACAATGTCATAAAATTTGATCAAAAACAATTTCTTCCACATATATATTTTTTAAAATGATTTTAAATATTTTTTAACATTTTCTATAAATATTTAAGGAAATTTTTACTGATGGATTTATTTTTATTAATAAAATTAATAAAATTAATAAAATTATTTTCTAGATAATTTTAAAAAACAATTTATTTTTATTTATTACCATATATGTTAAATAATTTATTTCTTTTAAATATACAATATAAGTGGATTTCCCAACCTAATTAATATTGAATTTAATGATACATAATTTTAAATTTTCAAATATTGTTTTATATGAAATTTTTTCCCTAATTTATCGTAATTATTTTATTTTAAATTTTATTTTCAATGATTAATTCGGTTTCCCTAAAAAAATATCTAAATGATCATTTATATTAATATTATTAATTAATATATAACCAAATTATCTACATTCACATATGGATTTTCCTTAGTTTTTTGTTCCCCTTTCTGTTTGGATGTGTGAAGTACTTCTTCGGAATGAAGGGACATTACATTGGGAAATGGCCTAGTTTTTTGAAATAAGGGAGTTTTGGTAT
Source organism: Viscum album (assembly GCA_963277665.1). NCBI lineage: Eukaryota > Viridiplantae > Streptophyta > Magnoliopsida > Santalales > Viscaceae > Viscum > Viscum album. The sequence goes on along the minus strand of OY728121.1, from coordinate 1,761,897,334 downwards.
AAATGTGTAAATGGGCATAGAAGGAACTCCATATGATTGTTTAACATTATGATTGGGTTTGAAAACAATATGTAGGTATTTGGATGAGTTCTTATAGGTAGGATATTACACACCATGTAATAGGTTTACATGCCATTTAATGTTCACTAGTTAGATTTATTGAATCTATATCGGGGAATGAATGGTTTACTTTATTTGAGAAGACATAAAATCTTGTAATGATAATGAAATTAGATTCTAGTAAATGTTAATGTGTTTATATAAATTTTTGGGCTGGTTGGATTACACATCATGAAATGGATTAGCAATCCATGTTAATATACTGTATTTTGGTATTTAAGGTGTTGTACTAATTACATTCAAATTCGTAAACTATTCAACATCCATCCTTTGATCCAGATTAATGAAAATTTGATTTTTGAAATTTCATCTCTATTCCAATTTCTCGTTCATATATCAATCACCAAGGTCGTTTTTTATGCATCGTCCGGTAAGATTAAAATTCTTTTTTCATTCCTGATAGTCGTGGTAGTTTAATTGGCCATAGTTAGGTTTTATATTCATTATCAAATGATGTTTTTTATCTACCATTTGATGGTTCTGGATGTTCCCTATCTCTGGTTAGTTTCTCCCTTGTTCTTCTATCATTGTTATCGAATAATTCTAGGTTTGTACTATTTTGATTTTGGTGTTCCTATGAAGTGGGTTAATTCAATGTATTTTTTATCAATAATGATAAATTAATTTGGGTTATTCGTTAAATTTTATTGATTTTCTATTTCAAGTGTTTTCTTTGAATAAGAAATATTTATTGGGATTATCTTGAAAAGAAGGTTTTTTATTCAAATATGTGTCTTTCAGACAACAATGATATAGGTGTTGATTATATTATTTAATAGTGACAATTAATTTAAAATTTATTTTTATAGTATTGTAAAATTGGAACCCTTTGGTGGGATTGAAATGAATAAAAGGACAATTATGTGAGTGTGGAAACACTAGTGATTGATTCATTGATCCTGAGAGACTCTAAAAGCACTCAGTATCAGTTAGATCTAATTTTTTCGGTATTGAGGTCTTTTTTATATCTACTCTGTATTTTCCTATTGTATAGTACCTAAATTATAGTGTGTTTCTCATTTATTTAATTTTATTTCATATTTTTTTTATCATGTATATTTAATCAATAGTTTTTAAATTATTTTGTACCTTAGTGTGTGACACCATGGTGATTGTTTTGTTGAAATTGAGAGTCTGTGGTAGTAATCAATATCAGTTTTATAAAACATTTTTCATGGGTTAGGACTCTTTTTGTGTCTACAATTTCATTTAACATAGGCCATATCCCACTAGATAATGTTCTATTTCACTTATAAATTTTTATCCCATGTTTGTTTTTTTATCATAGATTTTTTCTCATATGATTTTATAAGAGGTTGTATCACATGAATTCCCATTAGGACCATTCATGGATATAAAGTTTTTTTCTTAATGTTGAATGGTTATTCATTCCTATTTTATCACATATACTATCCATTTTATTTAATTTGTGATTATGGAAGGAATTTCGAAATAAAAAAGGGAAAATGATTTACACAATGGTCACGATTTATGAAGAATATTTATAAAATGGGTCTGTAAGTTAGAAATTTTAAATTCTTGATACTATTCAATTCATATAATATGGGTTGTTATCATACTTCCTTTTGTTGTCACACCCTAAATATTTCATTGGTTGGATGTAGTTGTTTTATTACAGGATCTATGTATGGTAATGGAAATCATATAGAGTATGAGAAGATCCTTTCATCATTACCTTTATATAATATTGGTTTGGAGGTGATTGTTTTCCTCATAGGGACATTCAAAAAATTCTTGTTTAGCCTATTCTAGCTTGTATTTTCTGGGTTTTTTCTATTTTATTCTTTATTTTACTCTTTTTTAATGCCTTTTCATTATTATATTTAATACTTTTTCTATTTTCCTTTTTTCATTTAACAATGTGATGGATGGCTCAAATGTATGTTTTTCTTGACTTGTATTGGTATGTTAAACATGATGACAGTATTTAATGTTAATTATACTTTACTAGAGATTTTAATGAGTGATATCATTCTTACACATTCATGTGATGGTTAATATTTTGTTTCCTGAGATTTTTATGATACTGATTTATTTTAAATTTGATATTTTATCATCAATTGATTAAAAAAATTTGAAACCAATTTTCATTTCATGGTTATTGATGTTATGATATGTTGAATGATTTTTGAACCTATGGAAAGCATATGCATATTTTTCAATTTTTTATGGGTGGTTATTTTGATGAACATTGATGGTGGTGATAATATAAATTGAGGATGGTGGAAACATTATAAAAATGGAAGATGTTTAAATTATAATTGGAGGACATTTCTTATATTATAAAAGAGGTAGGGCACACCCATATTTATATAGCTCTCTGTTTTATTATGTTAAAATAGTTATATAGTGAAATTTATATGACAATAATGTGGAATACACTATGTTTTCAAAGGGAATACAATAATTGATATTCATTGGGGTGAACCTTGACTACTATGATTTATAGGAGAGTTAACCCAGTCCGTAATGATAGACTTTAAAGTTATTTATGACTACTGAAGAAATGATTTTATATTATTTTTTTCTCTTATTATATTATATATCTTATGATAATCGTATAACATCATGGATCAGGTTTTATAATTCATTAATGATTATTGTCTTATGAATATCCATTATTTATTATATTGATAATTATAATTATCTATGATATACCAGAATGTATTTCAAATTCAAAGACCATTTTCTAATTCAAATATACTCAAGTTATGATTATGAAATCACTAACTTATGCCTTTTTCCCTTACTGATCCACTGAGATCACCGTTTCTTATGTATCATATCCCAATGTAATGAAGAATGGTTGAAGGAATGATATGTCATTGAAGGTTTCTAGTTATGAATAAATTAATGGGACACACGTATGAACCATTTGTTTATGTTTCCATAATTGAAACAATATAATAACTATATTATTTTTTCGGGTTGATTATGATATGTAATGATTATTAATATAAAATGAATTTTATATACATATATATGAAATTTATGTGTCTATAAATACATCATTGTTATCCAAGAGAGACCATATGAGTAATATGTGAGTGTAGGGCTCACATATTCATATATTTCTATAATTAAATCATTGACATAAATTTTCAAAATATTACAATATATTAGTTGTGATATTAGATTTTATATAGAACAGGATGGGATAACATAACTATTCATTAAATATTCAATAATGTTCTAGTTTATTATTTCAGAATATTCCCATGATTTCTCAATGATGAATCATTTGAGTGTAAATAAATTCTCACTACAAATTCTATTCACTATTTTAAAAATATTTAATAGATAATGATATAGATTAGGCTTAACCATACATTCTCATGACTCAATAATTGTCCAATTTCGGGGTAAGAAATTATTTTATTATTCGGAGTTGATGACATAATGCTATTTATATGAAGATATGTTTTAATATTTTTTATAAATGATATGACATATATTTTATATAGTGATTTTGTAATTCATCATATTGTTATATTTTTTAGTTTTTATTTGATTGGTGGTGTATAATTCATTCCTGGGATTACATAGATTATTCTACAGATGTCATATTTTAATACCCTTAGTTCCACTCACTACCTCATATACCATTGTTTGAATAAATTTTAGTAAATAACTGATCAAAACGATGACCATGTAGGGTTTCTCAATGTAACATTATCTGAAAAATTAAAATTGTGATTTTTTTTATAAATTCTCCATTCATCCTTTTTCATCCCAGATATATGTTTTATAAAGGATGGTTCTAATGGATAGAGGGTCTATGAATTGATTCTATGAGTGAATACATGCATCTTTAGTTTAGGTAGATATGATGTTCTAATGGACAAATAATGGTGTATTAGAATTATTGTAGGCATCAACATTCAACATGAGAAAACATGTGGTATGCTAGTATCTAGTCGATGGTTTATGTAGGACATATGTTGATGTTCCCAGACCACCTAGATATTGATGTTTCCTATATCATACCTAAAATCCCACTCTGCTACCTATTCCCCCCATTCTGATGGTGCATTAAATATACCAAACAAATTTTTCAACTCCTAGTAGTTATTTAACACATTAAAAAATAATTCCACCACATATGCCTGTATTTCTAATTTTAGGCCCCCATATTTTCCCATGAAAAATTCCATTCATTAATTCTTATTTATTGAATGTTAGAATCATCTATAGATTCTATAATATCGATTATTTCATAGATATATTTCAAATTATTCTTCCTATATGATATATAAGACATCATCTATGATGCATATTTGGTTTATATGTTGACCCACTGATGAATTCTTACATTATTCCTTGATTTGAAACTAATATACAATTTTCATGTTTTATCTTGATCATGAAATGATCTACATCAATTAAATCTATCTTACAGTTTAATATTTTTGTATAATATTCATGGACCTATTATAGATGGTGGATTAGTGATAATACAAAATTGGTTGATGTTAATTTTGGAAAATTGTGGTGGAATTTAAATATCACTAACATACTTTAAAAAAAATATTTATTCCCCCTGAATGGTCCATGTTATGAAATTTTTAGAAATCAATTCTATGTTGTGTGTAATTACCAATCCCATGATATTTTTTCATAGTACATATAACTTATTGTTCATCGTTGTATGATTTCCCGTAGGAGGGGGAATGCATATGATATTTGACTATGATAACACTAGACATAGAAGTATTATAAGAGGATGATAGTCTTAGTGACTAGACCTAACATGATTCATTCTGAACTATAATAAATGTGAAAAAAATCAATTCATTCGAGATATCAGATATATATTCACTAGTTATACGTGTTCCCTAATGGAAGACTCACTTCATAGAATATTCTGTGTATTGTGTAACTATCCCTAAGGAATGTTCCTGTTTACATCCACAATATATAATATTATATCCGGAATGGTGCTAAAGAAATTATGGATCTAGATAATGGTGAATTTTTTAGAACATAGATTCTTGGAATTTGAAAGAATATTACTAATTGTGATTTTATTTCTATCATTGAGTTCTAATATTGGACATGTGCACACTTGTTAAGTATAATTTAGTGGATTACTTCTAGGTTTATTTCACACAATATGAAAAATAAATCTGATTAGCATGACAAAAAATGGGATAGGGTTCACAGAATCAAAATTTGGCATGTGTAAGATAATTATCTCCAGGATCATTGAGATAGTGGAAGAACTGAAAATGTATATGATGGCTTTCAACAGTGTAACTTTACTTACTTGTGTGAATGTACTAATTAATATTTATTGTCATTCCACATTAATATCCCATAATATTTATAGATTTATATTCATGAGACATGTCTTCCATTTAATATTTTATTATGATATTCAATAATATTCCATTATTAATCTAATTATTTATATTTTGTTTGTATTATAGGTTTAATGGTATAATACTAATGGTGTAGTCCACCCACTGATTGTTTTTAGAAAATTTCTACTGGTTGGGATACTCTTGTTTACATGGAAGAACACATGAGGTCGTGTTTGTCTCTGAATATGATCTTGTGATTCTATATCTTGATAATGTATATGTAATAGATAGTTTGGTGACCATTAAATGGAATGTTGTAATATTTGCTGCATATTTGTGATCATGAAATATACTTTTTATGCATCTAGGATCACGTGAAATATATATACCATCTATTTACAACATAATAGTTCTTTAAATTATAATTTTTATTACACAATCATTTCATGATATGATTCTATTCTTTAAAGTTCTGATTATATATATTCAATTCCATAGAGATTTCTCTATTATAATTTTCTATCTAAAACATGAGAATGTTATATATATATATTTGAATATATATATATATGGGGGGTGTGACTGAGACTATTGTGTTGGTATTGATTCATTGGTTAGTTTTTTTAGGGTTACACCATGAGATATGGTTATACATCTAAGAAGAATTTTTTGTGTTCTCATAGGATGATTATGAACTTTTTTAGTGAATATAGATTTTATAAATGTTTCAATAATGTTTTCAAAAATGAATGAACAAAGTAGTCTTATGAGAAAACCAGATTATATAAGCTGGGATTCTACCTCTATTTAGGATTCTCTTATTCCACCACCTTAGACATAGGATCATGTAATATAAAACACTCATATAACTATAGTAGTAATATATGCAGTGGTATCACCTCAACAAGGTGTCCTTATACATAAAAATACCCTATCTGGAGTGGAATCAAGGTTTATGGATGGATAAGCGAGATACATAAAGGTATAAAATTATCTTTCCATTATGTTATCCAAAGATCCATAGGATACATGGGAATGGAGTGAAATAATCTAGGTAGTATTTAATCTGATTGATATTTATATGGATTGGAAGGTGATACTGGTTGGATTCATCCTATAGGAACAATATAGGAGGTGCGTTGGTGTGATGGGACAAATGATAATACATAAGTGTCTTAATTAGATTGATATCAGGGGACTATTATTCAAGGAGTTATTTTACAATATAATGATTCATTATTGAGTATAGTTGTTTATGGATATAAAGAAGGGTTCTATGAGGGTATCTACATAACCCAATCATTGCATATAACTACATTGCAGTGATCCTCCAATTGAAGGAAATGAAACATGAATGGTTATGTTGATTTATATTGGCCATCATCAAAACATAATACGATAGGTTTAGTATAACGAACTAGCAATATAAATTTATATTATATATAAGAACTTAACTGTCGAGTATGGCATGCAGTAAGATAGAGTGTTTTAATTCTTTACCCCTATAGTGATAAGGTAGGTGGTCCTCCTAATGTTGTGATGAGTTCATCTTCTGAAAAAAAAAATTGAAGACAAAGGGCATAGAGTATGGAAGAGGTATACATGTGGGGTAGAGTATGGTTCATTTGTCCCCCTCAAGTGGATTTCCATAGTGTTTAATGTTTTTTAAGGACATACATTATATAAAATTCTATATGTAACATTATATAAATTATAGATAGTCTGTAATGTGTGAGGAATCATTTTCATCTCATCTATAGTTATTCCTGGAAAAATTTATGTATTTTTCTATGGTAGAGGTGATTATTTATTCATTGAACTAAATGGGTTCTACACACACACACACACACACATATATATATATATCTATATTATCTCGACTCTAGTTTTTTTTTCAATGAATGTTTTATGGAGCTATGGTGGGATGAGTAAATATAGAGGATCCAACTCAATAAGATATTGGTGTGTGGCCATCTAATGTTTGAGTTATGGTCTTAATCTCATCAATATTTTCTACCACTTTTTGATTATGGGTTTTCAAACTCATTAATATATTCACATGTAATTACATTAATTGACATATTGACCATATTATATTATGTGTTTAATTTCACCAATTAATCATTGGGAATGAATGTAGTGTATCCCTAGTGATCCCGAAGATTCCTCTAGTCATTACTGTAAATGGAATTCTAGGGAGGATAATAATTTTGAAAGAAAAATTACTAGATGTAATTATTTCAATGTAATTATTATATACTGTCAAAGAATACATTGATCACTGTCTATGAGAGGAATAATTTACATTACCTAAAGGAGAAATATATGTGATGAATATATTGTGGGAGTCAGTAGTGGTTAGGGTTGGTCCATACATGATCTATAACATATATTGATTTTTAGACACCGAATTATGTTATTGTGAAAAATACACAAATTTTTTTCATGGAATGATAATCACTTTGATCATTTATTGGGGACCTCAGGAGTAAACATAATTGATATTAGATTATGAAATAATAAGTTGTAGGGTAGAGATATAGAAATTCCAATGATAGTATTTTAGTGATGGTATGGGATCTACGGTTACATAGTGATGTTGTTTGTTTTAAGAAATTCACTGAATGTACTAAAAGATCTCAAAAAAACTTATTCAATTTATACATTGTCGGGTTCATCGCGGTGTTTGTTGATAAATGATCATTTACTCATATATCATGGAGTATCAAGCCTGACATATGGAGGTTGTCTTATGTACATATTATGAATAATGGATTTAATACTTGCTATAAAAGTGTAAAATATTTATTAAATAACCGAAAATAATGGGGCATATTGTAACACCCTAATCTTCCACGATACACTTCTCATTCAATAATGCAATAGCTTGCATTGTACGCAACTTCGAGTTCTAACACACCGCGACTAATCAAAGTAGTCGTTATGAATAGTAATACCAACTTTTTAAAATTATAGAAATTTTATATTTCAAAATGGACTTCATTTTTGTATTCGTAATATCGAAATTATCCAATGTTGATTTTTTTGTAATTTTCTGAGAACATCCAATTTTTATGAATAGTGAAAAATACTTAAAAACAACATTTTAATCAAAGTATTTTATAGTGATAAATTATACTATTGAGTGGTTTTAAAATATAATTTGAATATATTTTTACTATTTTATCCAATGGTGGTCAATAGAATTAATTTCACTTTAAAATTGGACATAAACAATTGTCAATCTTTTGATATAAATTGTATCTGAAAAACACGCTATTTGTTGTGACAGCGGGATTTAATTATAAAATTAATTAATGCAACTTATATGTTTATAATTTTGTAAAATAGACATCATTTTTGAAATCGGAATATCAAATATATCTTAGGGTGAATTTTTTGGATTTTTCTGAAAAACTTCAATTTTTTATGAATAGTGAAACCACTAAGTGGTACTTATAAAAACTGATTTTTCGTTTAAATGAAATTTTACCACTTCTATGTTTTGAATATAAAAAATCCGACATAAATGGTTTTCATTAAGAAGTAAAATGTTGTTCAATGAGATTAAAATAATTTTTGGTGAATAGTAACTTTTAAGTTCTTAATCGCGATTAGAGGTAATTAGTGTAGTTTAAGGTAAAAATAATGTTTTAATAATATGAGATGAGCTTGACACCTGTCCTACCCTCATTGGATGTTCCATGGCCGACCAAGACAATCCATGGGTCAACTTGGGGACCCCATGGAGCCACTTTAGTTGGAAAATGACATAAATACCTTTTATTTAATGTTAAAGTAAAAAAATGACACAAACATGAAATGTTTTACTAAAACAATTTTTACATGGGGTTATACAAGTATTATTTTTGAATATAAATAGTCATTGGAAAGCTAAAAGTATTTCCTACATCATAGTAATTTGTTTTATAATTTTTAGACATTAAATAAATTAAATTATTTATGACATCATGATGATGCAGCGATGACCTCATTATTTAACGATTTAAATAAAATGGAATGATAAAGTAATATCTAAGACCTACACATGTCCAAAACCTATTGGATGAGGATATTTCTAACACTTATCACCTTATCCTCGAATTATAGAAGTGTGGGACCTTTAGAATCCGAAAAGCATTGTGTAATAAAGTAATATTTCATTACTTTCCAAGAGTGCTCCTCCTCTCCTCTTATAAAAGGCCCCCACCTATACCACCTTATTCACACATTCAATCCATTTGGCTTGGCCAAACTCTGCCCAAAAACTCTCCCAAAATCCCCCTCATACTCCTAGAATCCTCACTTTGGGCAGAACTCTTCCCAAGGATGCCTTTGGCTCAAATCAAAAAGAGTTACCCAATTTTAAGGTAATGTCTTCTCTTGTGTTATTTTATTTTATTTTTCTTCTCCAACCCCCTAAACAATTTTTATTAATTTTTTTGTAACATCACTTGTATCCTAAATATAATAGGATGTTTTTATAATATGGATTTGAGCTACACTTACACACACCTACATCTAATGGTTAAATAACATACTGTTTCTGTGGATGGTGAATTTTTGCCTCACGAAACGATGATTGTTCAACACTCATATAACACCTCTAATGGTGGCCATTATGATGACACTATTTTTATATATGATATATATTATTTTTTTGTTTTCCTTATGATTTTTTATTTTTCATTTATGGCATATCTTTATGGTTTCCATTATGGGTAAACACGATATTTTTATTTTCGGAAGTGCGGACTACCGCCCCCTCAAAGTGATTTGAATCGTTAATACCATATGTGGGATGAATAAAGGATGGAGTAAATGGTATTATACACTATATTATACTGTAAATATATTATACATTTATATCATTATGATTTCATTCCATTTAATACAAAATAGAAATGAAAGTAGCGTTCATGCGAATGTACGACTTACCGTCTCCATGAACGGTACATTTAATTTCTTACCTCTAAATGTTATGTAATATTATAAATGAATGTATATACTGGATATATATTATGTATATGATATATAAATCATGAATATAATTATGGATATAATGGATATATTAACACATTAACAAAGTGTAATTACAAGAAGTTTATTTTTGACTCAAGTACCTAAGATCAACAAAACGACCGTTATAAACTTAAATAATTACATAATGTTCATGACATGGTAATAAGTGATATAAAAGGAATAATTAACTTGAAAAAGGTTCTTAAGAAGGTAGATATTAACCCTAGTTTATTATTCAGGAGATCAAATAACGGTCGAGTGAATTCGGACACGAGGTAAGGGAACTTCTTAACCCAATTTCTATTCTTTGGGTTAATCTCCTACTTTCAAATTATGTCATGATATTATTATGTCCTATTTTGTATTTGTACTTTCTTTATGTGTATGTATAGTGAACACACATAATATATCTATTTTATTTTAAAAATGATCTATTTAAGGACTTCGTCTCAATCTCCTTTCATTGAGGCATATTTGGTTTTATACACAACTTTCTTTTATACGGTGTATAAACCCCTTTGACTTTTACGTTTATTCAAAAGGAATCTTTTTTATACGAAGGATTTTACTAAAGGACAAAAGGAATGTTTTTCTTATCATACGTATGCGGCGACAATGACTTCTCCTCCACCGTGACCATTATTTGAGTTTCAGCTTCCTCTACAAGCCGTAACTTTTTTTAAAATAAAAAATAAATTCCATGTTTTAATTTTCTTTTATTTTGGTATCGAAAATGGGTTTTAAAGTGTTATTATTATATCAATGTGTTGTATTGATATCTGGTGATTGAAAAGTGGAAATGTTATGTTTCCTTTATTCATATTTTATGTGATATGATTATGTTATGGTTTATGATATGTTTAAACTTGTTCATATGAGGAATGCATTGGACTTAATAAGTGACGGGTGGAGCCCGCTATAGCTCCTCGATGCATCGGTAGGTCTCATGAGACAAACAAGTGTCTTGGCACGAGGCCTTGACAAAATCTTATTTGTGGTCTTGGCACGAGGCCTTGGCTAAGTGGTTATGATAGTCTGGCATTATGCATTCCATCATTATGAAAGTGGTTATTGATATTTCATGTGATTATTCGACTAGTAGAATATCTATGTGAGTAAGTAAATGGCATTATTTCAGTTTACTTTTGACATATTATGCTAAAGATCACGTTTAAAAGGATTTTGTTTTCGTTATACATTTCCTTAAATGTTAATGTTTATTTATGAAAGCTTCCGCTATATTGTTATCCTTACTCATCATCTGAGCTCACCCTTTTCAATGTTTTAATATTTTTCAGGATGTGAAGAAGCATAATATGAATGACCTGCAGGGATAATATAAGGGGATATGAAGAGAATATGTCGTAGTTTTGTTTTACATTATGATGTAATGTAATATTTATGAATGTATCTAGTGTTTCCAAGGCTACTAAACTAATCGGTCTTTCGAGACGTGATCTTTTGTGATCATGCCAATGATACGAAGTAATGCACCGACTCTGGGTAGCTGGGGTCAGGGCATTATAGTTGGTATCAGAGGCAGTTTAGTACTAACCATGGAAGCTAGATTTAGATAAACTCTGATTAGAGCACATAGCCCGAAGATAGACTTTGAGGATTAGTATAGAAGAAATTCCTAGAATTTTGGTATTATAGAGATTTTGTGAGTTTTCCGAGCAATACATCCATGTCTGGATACGAGCAGGTAGAGGAGGCTCTGGAACAAATGTACCTAGTGGTAAAACCCAAAAACAACGCTTTGAGCAAGACTCGTACAGGAACTGGTGCACGACAATGGGCCTTGCTGCACTCTCGGTTACGCCACTCCCGAGGGATATGCTTTGGATAATTCTCCTTTTCATTACAAACCACTATGAAGGGTTATGAGTACATACTTCCTCAAAGAAAACATTTTTATGATTATGGATTATACCCATAAATAGTTCAATTTATGTTAAGTATTTTACATGTATGGAATTATGTATTTTGATTCACAAACTAATCTAGTTTATGCTATTGTTTAGAAATGGCACCTAGTGGAAGGAATGGAAACCGTATCAATGCACGCACTCCGTGTAGGGATTACCCTCCTGCTCAAGATAATTATTGTGGATCTGGAGATAGAACTGGTGCTGATCAACTTATTACCATACTGGGACAACTCACTCAGGTTATGAATAATAACCTTACTTGTATGGAGCACCCTGATCCACAACATGGAGGATCTATGTTAGATCACTTCATGAGGCAACAACCACCAACATTTAATGGGGGTACAAATCCATTAGTAGCTAAGGAATGGATAAACTCCTTAGAGAAAATATTCCACGCCTTGGGGAGTAGTGAAAGGGAAAAGGTTATCGTGGCAGTTTACCGCCTCACTGGAGATGCCGATCAATGGTGGTCGCTGATTCAAAACACAAAGGAAGATGAAGAAGTATCAAATATGGAATGGAAAGTGTTCAAAGATCTTTTCTTAGAAAAATAGTTTCCACATGACCATCGAGCAGATATGGAAAGACAATTTTTGAGTCTGAGACAATAGGAGGATGATAATGTCGCAAAGTATGAGCCTAACTTTACACGGTTAGCGAGGAATGCTGCAGATTATATACTTAACCCATGAAGTAAGATTGATAGTTTCTTTGATGGGTTAAAACCATTTCTTCGTCGAGATTTAGTATCATAATCTTTCTCAGCATACGAGGATATAGTCTCGTATGCTATCAAGACAGAAAATGAATTCTCTAAGTCTTATGACAATAAATTAAAGCAAGTGAAGAAGAGAACGGTGGAACAAGAGACAGATAAAGGGAAAAGTGGGAAGAAAGATTCTCTATTATGTGATAATTGTGGGAAGAATCACCCTGGTACATGCATAAAAGGAATGGGATTTTGCTATAAATGTGGAGAAAAAGTTCACCAGGCGCGTGATTGCAAGGGAAAGAAAAAGGCTATCAATGATGAATGCTACAATTGTAGGTAAAAGGGGCATTATGCAAATGAATGTCCTAAGGGCCAGGAAAACATACCTCAGAAAAGGACAAGGGATCAAGGAGAATATTATGTTGTTACTACAGATGAAGTTTAATAATTATTTTATTTGTGTTTTTGGACTCAAGAACTAGATTATGGTTATATGAATAATGTGATATATATATAAGGATTGTACTGAAATACATGTTGATTTCATTAAGGATTTAATATGATTAAGGTAATCATATTTTTAGTATGTAAAATAAGAGAAACTTTACTTTGTTAGGGGAATCTGATAAATTGATTTTGGAATTAAGAGACATTTTAGAGAAAGTTTGGACAGAGGTATTTTGGATAACTACATATGTCAGAATGGATTAAGTTGGACCTTGGATAGTATTGTTTATGGTTAAAACATTTATGAAGATTATTTTTGAAATATTATAATACTATAGTTTTAGGAAAACAACAACCTGCAGGGTGGTGCATAACCCGTTGCGTCGGACAAAGCTGCAGGAATCAAACCCACAACCATAGTGTGACATGCCTTTATTACCTACCACTAGCCTACAGGAAGTACCTGGTTATTACAAAATATTTTTCCTAATCTAAATGGTATGTGTTAATATTTTTAACCTTATACGATTAGGATAATTATAATATTTTTGAGTTCTATTATCTTTTTGGAGAGAAATATGGGTTCGTGGTAAAAATTTATTAAAGAATGAAAGCCTACATGACAAGTAAGTATATTTCCTTACATTCTTAGTAAATCTCTTAAATAAATCCCTCAACTTTATGAAAGGTTACTTAAAACAAAAACGTTGTTGGATAACTTTTCCAACTGAGGATTCAATGACCGTTTAACCAATCAAAAGTTTGTGATTTTCTTATTGTTAACTTTCTCATAATCCTATTTTCTACAACTCTCCATCAGACCTTCATGGTTTTGTTTCTCCTCCATGTCCATATTTTCATAGAATCCTAGTATGGGCTATCTCGGGCGACCTTTGTACTTATCTTTCTTTCTTTTAATGTTATATTTTTATTAACCTTATTTCCGATGTGTGTTTTACACAAAGGTATTTTCTATTTTCAACCATTTATTTTCCAAGAAAAATTTCAAATTGTGAGGACACAATTTATTGAAATTGTGGAGAATTTAACACCATGAGCTTCCACGATACACTTCTCATTCAATAATGCAATATCTTGCATTGTACGCAACTTCGAGTTCTAACACACCACGACTAATCATAGTAGCTGTTATGAATAGTAATACCCACTTTTTAAAATTATAGAAATTTTATATTTCAAAATGGACTTCATTTTTGTATTCTTAATATCGAAATTATCAAAAGTTGAATTTTTTGTAATTTTCTGAGAACATCCAATTTTTATGAACAGTGAAAAATACTTAAATTTTTTTTTAATCAAAGTATTTTATAGGGATAAATTATAGTATTTAGTGGATTTAAAGTATAATTAGAATATATTTTTACTATTTTATCCAATTGTGGTCATTAGAATTAATTTCACTTTAAAATTGGACATAAACAATTGTCAATCTTTTGATATAAATTCTTTCTTAAAAACACGCTATTTGTTGTGACAGCGGGAATTAATTATAAAATTAATTAATTCAACTTATATGTTTGTAATTTTGTAAAATAGACATCATTTTTGAAATTTGAATATCAAATATATCTTAGGGTGAATTTTTGGGATTGTTTCTGAAAAACATCAATTTTTGATGAATAGTGAAACCACTAAGTAGTACATATAAAAACTGATTTTTTGTTTAAATGAAAATTTTCCACTTCTATGTTTTGAATTTCAAAAATACAACATACATGGTTGTAATTAAGAAGTAAAATGTGGTTCAATGAGATTAAAATAATTTTTTGTGAATAGTAACTTTTAAGTTATTAATCGCAGTTAGAGGTAATTAGTGTAGTTTAAGGTAAAAATATTGTTTTAATAATATGATATGAGCTTGACACATGTCCTAACCACATTGGATGTTACATGCACGACCAATAAAATCCATGGGTCAACTTGGGAACCCCATGGAGCCACTTTAATTGGAAAATGACATAAATACCTTTTATTTAATGTTAAAGTAAAAAAACGACACAAACATGAAATGTTTTACTAAAACAATTTTTACATGAGGTTATACAAGTCATATTTATGACTATAAATAATAATTGCAAATATAAAAAGATTTCCTAAATCATAGAATTTTTTTTATAATTTTTAGACATTAAATAAATTAAATTATTTATGACATCCTGATGATGTAGCGATGACCTCATTATTTAGCGATTTAAATAAAATGGAAATATAATATAATATCTAAGACCTACACATGTCCAAAACCTATTGGATGAGGATATTTAGAACCATTATCACCTTAGACTCGAATTATAGAAGTGTGGGACCTTTATAATCCGAAAATCATTGTGTAATAAAGTAATATTTCATTACTTTCCAAGAGTGCCCCTCCTATCCTCTTATAAAAGTCCCCCACCTCTACCACCTTATTCACACTTTCAAGCCATTTGGCTCAGCCAACCTCTGACCAAATAATCTCCCAACTTCCCCCTCTTACTCCTAGAAGCCTCAGTTTGGGAAAAATGCTTCCCAAGTAAGCCTTTGGCTCAAATCAAAAAGAGTTACCCGATTTTAAGGTAATGTCTTCTCTTAGGTTCTTTTATTTTATTTTTCTTCTCCAACCCCCTGAAGACATTTTATTAATTTCTTTTGTAACAAAACCCATATCCTCAATATACTAGGATGTTGTTATAAGAAGGATTCGAGCTACACTTACACACACCTACATCTAATGGTTAAGGAACATACTGTTTATGTGGATGGTGAATTTTTGCCTCACGAAATGATGATTGTTCAACACTCATATAACACCTCTAATGGTGGCCATTATGATGAAACTATTTTTATATATGATATATATTATGTTTTTTTCCCTTATGATTTTTTATTTTTCATTTATGGATTACCTTTATGGTTTCCATTATGTGTAAACACAATATTTTCATTTTAAGAAGTGTGGACTACCTCCCCCTCAAAGTGATTTGAATCGTTAATACCATATGTGGGATGTATAAAGGATGGAGTAAAGGTATTATAAACTATATTATACTGGAATTATATTATAAATTTATATCATTTAGATTTCATTCCATTAAATATGAAATAGAAATGAAAGTAGCATTCATGCGTACGTACGGCTTACCGTCTCCATGAACGGTGCATTTCATTTCTTACCTCTAAATGTTATGTAAAATTATAAATGAATGTATATGCTGGATATATATGATGTATATGATATATATATCATGAATATAATTATGGATATAATGGATATATTAACACATGAACAAAGTGTAATTATAAGAAGTTTATTTTTGACTCAAGTACATAAGATCGACAAAACAACCGTTATAAACATAAATAATTACATAATGTTCATGACATGGTAATAAGTGATATAAAAGGAATAATGAACTTGAAAAAGGTTCTTTATAAGGTATAGATTAACTCTAGTTTACTATTCAAGAGATCAAAGAACGGTCGAGTGAATTCGGACATGAGGTAAGGGAACTTCTTAACCTAATTTCTATTCTTTGGGTTAATCTCCTACTTTCAAATTATGTCATGATATTATTATGTCCTATTTTGTATTTGTACTTTCATTATGTGTACTTATAGTGAATACACATAATAGATCTATTTTATTTTAAAAATGATCTATTTAAGGACTTCGTCTCAATTTTTTTTCATTGAGGCATATTCGGTTTTATACACAACTTTCTTTTATACGGTGTATAAACCCCTTGGACTTTTACGTTTATTCAAAAGGAATCTTTTTTATACGAAGCATTTTACTAAAGGACAAAAGGAAAGTTTTTCTTTTCGTACGTATGCGGCGACAATGACTTCTCCGCCGCCATGACCATTATTTGAGTTTCGGCTTCCTCTATAAGCCATAACTTTTTTTTAAATGAAAAATAAATTCTATGTTTTAATTTTCGTTTATTTTGGTATTGAAAATGGTTTTTAAAGTGTTTTTATTATATCAATGTGTTTTATTGATATCTTGTGATTGAAATGTGGAAATTTTATGTATCCTTTATGCATATTTTATGTGATATGATTATGTTATGGTTTATGATATGTTTAAACCTGTTCATATGAGGAAAGCATTGGACTTAATAAGTGATGGGTGGAGCCCGCTATAGTTCCTCGATGCATCGGTAGGTCTCATGAGACAAACTAGTGTCTTGGCACGAGGCCTTGACAAAATCATATTTGTGGTCTTGGCACGAGGCCTTGGCTACATGGTTATGATAGTCTGGCATTATGCATTCCATAATTATGAAAGTGGTTATTGATATTTCATGTGATTATTCGACTAGTAGAATATCCATGTGATTATGTAAATGGCATTATTTCATTTTACATTTTCCATATTATGCTAAAGTTCACGTTTTAAAGGCTTTTGTTTTAGTTATACATTGCCTTAAATGTTAATGTTTATTTATGAAAGCTTCCACTATATTGTTATCTTTACTGAGCATCTGAGCTCACCCCTTTCAGTGTTTTAATATTTTTCAGGATGTGAAGAAGTATAATATGAATGACTTGTTGGGATAATATAAGGGGATATGAAGAGAAGATGTTGTAGTTTTGTTTTATATTATGATGTAATGTAAGACTTATTAATGTATCTAGTGTTTCAAAGGCTACTAAACTAATCGGTCTTTTGAGACATGATCTTTTGTGATCATGCCAATGTTACGAAGTAATGCACCTACTCTGGGTAGCTGGGGTCGGGGCGTTACACATATTGTTTTGGTAAAATTATATCTATAGATAGAAGAATATTTTAGGTTGTGATTATCTGAGAAAAATACCATGTTATTTTATTTGGAGCATTCATTTAATGATATACTATCAGTTTTATATCATATATTTTTTTGGTTTATCATAATAAAATATAATATTGACTATGAAAGGGGTGATGTTTCAATTTTTAATCTAATTTGCAGAGAATTTACATATTTTTAAGGGAAATTTACCACACCCTAGTATTGATACTTTTTTAGTATTGTATTAGCTATGTTTTGTATGTTGAGTCATTGGGAATTGGTTTTGGAGTTTTATTGATCCATATGGATTAATTATTATCTTATTGGTCACATATTCTCATACCACATGAGTTGATGAATATGACCCATGACTAGAAACTCGTATACATGGTCCACTCTCTAAATAATTGGAGATATTATCACTCCAGTGAGATGCCTGTTAGGTATACATACAACAAGATTCATTTTTATATCATCACACAATGTTCCCTCAATGTGAGGTTGGGTTATTTGTGGATTATCTATAAAAATTTGAGAATGAGATGGAATATTAAATATTTAAGGGTATAATTTTATTATTTGAAATATGTGTGAAGACATATTATGTTTAGTAACATGGTAAGTAACTTATGGAGGGATAAATGAGCTTGATAAGATTGATGACTACCTGGAGGATAGTGGTTGTTTTGGTTTACATATCTATTAAATGTTCTGAATTTGGGAAAAAATATTTTTTTTAGATGGGTGAAAGTTAAATAGGTAACTAACTAAGGGAATGGTGTGATAGGAGAAGAGTTATCTTAGGGTAAACATAAAATCTTATGGTCATTAGATTATGTCGATGCGATCATACTGTATGGAATATGAAGAGTCCTTTATTCTAATGGGTATGTAATAATGAGAGACTTACATACATGTAAATTTTTAATACATCATGGGGAGAGAATAAATTATTGCGAGATTCATCCTTTAATACCATAAAAGACATAGGATAATGACCCAACATCATTTTTCAAGTAATTTATCCCATACAATACCTATTACGTGTTGGAATTGATAGGATAGAACAATGAACATTATGATGAGGGTTAATAAATACCAGTTTGATTCTTGATTTTTTGTACATTTTTATTAGCTAGCAATGTTTTCACAATTCTTATTAATTATCAATGTTCACTCTGTAGATAAGTTGGGAATGATTTTTTATATTGGGATAAAATTATTTCCTTGAGTTTATTTTACATTTTATAGAATAAAAATATAATTTATACATATAGGTACTTTCATATCATGAAAAAGGAATTAAGGAGTCATTTATGTATTATCACAACACGACATCCTCATACATAAGTATAGCATGAGTAGAAGATTTGTATATGGGAGGATATGTCTCAAGCATGTTCCCTTTACATTGATGAAGGAAGGGTTATTCAATTTTAAAAAAATTTTATGTAAAAAAATATTTTTAAATGATTATGATGGAACCATATGGGTACCCTTATAATATGAAATATTGTTCAATTCGTTATTGGAAAGAGGATATTGAGGCAGAACGTGTGGTATAATGACCCTTATCTTTATTAAATATTAATTCATGATTTATTACGTAAAATTACACAAAATAAAAATTAGTTGATTTAGAATTATAATGTATTTGGGAATTTGGTACATTATATAAAAACATAAAATAGGTATTATATAATCTAAATTTATGTAGTACTTCCTCAACATGATCGTATTATTCCTTTGTACTAAACACTATATCGGATAACCTAGAGACATATATAATAATGTTATGATATAAAAACCTGAATAATGGAATAAACATGGAATTACATGAAGAATTAAAACATATCAGAAAATATAAACACCAATGAGACATAAAAGGGGTTGGAATAAAAAAGATGAAAAATGTGACAAGATACTACATGATAACATAAAGAAAATGAGGGTGATCTCGAAAAAACATACAACAAAACAAAAACAAATATAGGCCATGTTTGAATACTATGAAATAATGATGGGAAATTTCCGGTCATAGGATTAGGATCACTACCAACACCCTTGCATGATGTCCCATGAGAAAAAAAACATTACCCATTGCCTTAGAGAACTCTATAATTACAGGAATACCTATCACCCCCATTTTATTATCATGATTAATAATGTCACGTAGATCATAAAACATGGAATCATTTTTTCATTACATTTTATTCCATGACCAAGGAGTGTGGAATAAATACTTGAATGTACCCAGTAAATAATGTATAACTTCATAAATGTGAACACTCATGATCGGATTTGGTTTGGTTTGGCGTGGAATATCATGATGAATTAAGGGAATAAATGGGGGAGTATAAATGTAAATGGAAGAGATTAAGGAGAGAGGAAGAGTTATGTCATAATTTAGGAATCATAGGGGTTGTATAGGGGATATATAATTACAATTTATGACATTAGGAATAGGAATGAAGGGTGATATGATAAATAAGATATTAGAATAAAGGGTATAAGGAAAACAACCCTTCTATTGAGAGTGTGAGTCCAACTAATTGGGAGTTGCTTAATTAGTCAATGTGGTACCCTGAGAGGACTCTATTGATGATAGGGAAGTGTTTGGACATGAAACAATGTCATTAAATGATGATAAATGGATGAAGGTGCGGGTTTCCATAGGAAATGGGTGTGGAATTATTTTTCATTTCATAGACAGAGGTTTTGGACTCCATATAAAAAATAAAAAAACCATAGACATTAACATGGTTTTTCAAATAGTAACATCCAAGGAGAGGTGTTTTTCATTATTTAATAAGGATAATTCCCTAACATATTATCGAATGATAATTGGTGATGTGGAGGTGATTAATAATCTTAAAAAATGAATTGAACCCTATGAAATATATTATAGATTTTCGAGGATTCAAAATAGATTAATATATTTATTGAAATAGAAATATAATAACATTATTTTAATGGTAAAAATATATTTGGTTGTTCATACAATTTATTATATTCATTATATCACTTTTTAGGTCATTAGATGGACATTAATGACACCATATATTTATACGGTATTTAGTTTTTACAAAAAAACTCAACGATCTCAAAAAATAAAGAGATTTCATAACTGGATAATTATGATGTTCTGATTCCAAAAATAATTTTAATTTTACACAAATAATTTTATAAATTTTTTCAGTTACACTTTAAAATAAGAATTGACCGTAATTGGGAAATGTTGGGTTTTCTTAGAGTAAAATTTTTTAAACACATGTCAAAATTAAATTCATTATACTAATAATTATACGATAATTTAGGATGAATTATTATTATTTATTAATACTATTTTAATAAAATTTTATCTATTTTAAAAATCAATAAAATAATATTTATAAATTGTAGTGACTTAATCCATGTAAGTCCAGAGCTAGTGTTTACTACTATTACTTTGGAATGATTACATAGAATCAGATCTGGATGTACAAAAGAGTTTAGTAGTATTGGAAAACCAAACACATAGATGGGTGTTGTATTTAAAATTAATACACTAATTACAAAAAAATTATTTTCAATGAAAACATTATTCTATGTAGTGTATACTTATTCTTTTAACTTTGTACACCACATAAATTTTTTGAGAAAGAATCTAAATAATGTTGAGTTCAAATTATCATTATGGTAAAGTAAATATAAATCAATAAGAATATTTAATATGGTGAGGAGAAAAGTAAAGAAACATGAAATTTAATTACTAAATTGAGAATTAAGTGCATAATAATTATATAGAGGTAAATAATTGTTTAAACATTCCATTTAAGTAGATGGATAAGTTATTATCAATATGGACCATCATATAACTTAAATAGATCACATTTAATTAACAAAATCACAACAAGATAAATCCATAGCTAATATAAAATAAAAAATACAATGTATAATAATAACTAAATAATGAAGGATGTAAATTCATAATTATTGAACGTCGTGCTTCCAATGAAAATCAAACATTTACCATCATGTCCATTCATAATATGGTTTAGTATACTATTATCCTGACATTTCATAGGTCTCTATAAATCAATGTGTAGAAACCCATCTATTCATCATGGAAACAAACTCTATGTTTTTTACTATAACTATGTTTATCTCAAAAGAATACCAATTAATCTATTTTATTACTTTAAATGGTCCCCAACCTAGTTTTTACATGTCCATATCCTTCTTCACATATCGTGTAATCATTTTAATTCAAAAAAATAATGTGCCTTATCAAATATTTTAATTGATTAATGTATAAAAATTTATCAATATTTCATAATTAAATCAAATAACATTCAATGTAAAACTCATATTTTCAAATTAAATATGTTTTAGGAAATTAAAATATCCAGGTTAAATGATATGGAAAATTAGGGTAAATTCAATATTTAGTGATCATATAAAATTGAATATTTTAGGGGGACTGCAAAAATAAATCATGGAAGTAAATTCCTATATAATCCTTGGAAAAATTAATAAAAAACAACCATATGGTATAATAAGGATTAATATCTCAAGTGGTGTAAAAATAACAAGTTGTTGGCATTGATGGATAGAAATATTATGTAATTATGTTTTTAAAAAATCCATGAGGAAAATACGCTATAGATTTTGAAAAATAAAATTTGAAAAAAAACCCTTGAAATTAAATTTTAAATAATTATTTAAAAATTAAAATTTTAATGTAGAAAATTAGGATTCATATAAACAATAAAGGGAAAATACTTAAAAGTTTTAAAAGGTAAAAAGATAATTCATTTTTCACTATATATATTTTAGAAAATATCCTGGTTCGAAAAGAAGAAAAAAATATCAATTTTAAAACATTTGTTAAAGAAATAATATAAAATGGAATTAAAAATGATCATTAATATACTCAAAACATTTAATAAAATATTTTTAGAAAATATTTTTTTTAGAATAAAATTGAATCTCTTAGTAAAGTGAGAAATGATTCCTCGTTATCATAAAACCTTTTTCTAAAATATTTTTTCTACCAAAAAGTGTATAAATTAAATTATTACTTGAAAAAATTCAGGAATAATATGATGAGAATAAAATGAATAAATTTATTAATTAAAAATCCAATAAATTCCTTTATTTAATTTCTAGTTTAAACAATAAAAAAAATGAGACTTTGATGTAAATCCTTGAAAACCATAATTTTTATGCGAGAATCAATAAATAAATTGAATTTGTTCCGCTAATATTGTTTCCAATTCTATCCCAGTGAAAATATGGTCGAGATATGTCTATCCAATAGGCTTTTGACATGTTTCAATGTTATTTTGGAAGTTATGCTTATTGTCTAGTCCCTTGTTAATCTTAATTTTACCTTAATCATTATAATTAATTTTATATACATTCACAAGTATTTTGGTAGAAAAAAAATTACAATTATTAGAAATTATAAATAATAATGATTTCGATTATCAAATACTTTTTTTCAAATTAAATTAACATCTGAAATATAAATTAATTTATATTTAATCCCATAGAAAAGACAAAGAATTAGGATTTTAAAGTAACATTTATGAAAATATTGAATTTTTTTTAAATACAATTTCAATATTTAATGGATTCAAATGTCTTCAATCAGGTTAATTGATGTATAATTTATCTAATTATACGTTAAAAAACAAAAACAATATAATTTCCCTTATAATTAAATTTAAGGAAAAAGCAATTTTTTAATTATATTTTTTTATTTTTCACTATTCATAAAAAATGTAACCTCATAGAAAAAATACTAAAAATTCACCATAAGCTAATAATGATTTAAATATTTCAAAAATGAGGTTTATTGTGACATATATTTTTTTTAATGTTAAAAAAATTAATTTAAAATGGGTACACCATTAACAGTCAATAAAATTACATATTTAGAATAGAATAATTGTTAAGCACAGAAGTAGATTTATTCTCATATAATAAGTATAAATCTGTTTAGATGAAACTAAAAAAATATTTCATTGAATATATATATATATATATATTTCATCAATATAATTCACTAATATTAATTAATTTAATTCATGTGGACAAAACACTTTTGTATTCTTGAAAACATTCCTATTATATTGAAATTTTTCTAATATTCATTTATAATTAATTGGTAAAATATAGGCCATGTATTTTCATTTGTTATTTAATATTACTCATAAACTATAATTATATCGTTTGGTTTTAGATTATTATATAAAATATTTTTATTTTAATAATATATTGTTGTTTTGTAAAACACGGTATTTCATGTAACACAGGTCCTAAAAAACACTCGTTGTTGTGTTCAATACAAACTAACTCTATATTGAATGAATTTTAATCTATAGAATATATTAAATTAAAATAAAATAAATAATATATCATAAATTATCTATAAGGTATATATTTTCTAATATAGGTTTTGTGTGTCATTCTCTCAAATACATGTTACCCTTTTAGAGTTTCCAGGGTGTTACATTCTCCAAACTTATATAAATTTCGTCCTAAAAATTTAATCTCAATCCTAGAAATATTTTTCATTATATTTGAAAATATCTTTACTGAAATCCTAAATAATATTATGACTTAATAATATATCCACTTAATAAGAGAGATTGATGATTAAAAATGTCACATAGAATAAAAAATATTGTGGTCTGTTAGTGGGATAACATCAGTGGAATGTGAAAATAAAGAGTTGGAGGAAAAAATAAATATTTATACAGAGTGATTGAGGCTATCAATAAAGATAAATCTAATAATAAATCGAATCACAAGGGCCTCAAATCGAAAAACAATTATGAATTAAAAGACCATAAGTTCTTCAAATATTATGTTATTATAATAATTGTATTTATATTTTTCATAATGATGAGGAATTATTTTATTGAAAAATAATATAAGTAAATATACATACATGATACTATTCAATTCCATACGAAAAATTTCATCTTTTTCTTGTGCTTCAATCAAATTATAATTCACCCCATACTCAATGAAATGGATATCCTAGAATGAATTGTTTTTTTGTTGTACTATATTTTTCAATAAAAAAATATTACTACCTATAAAACAAGTTATTATATTTCTTGATAACTATTTTAGAAAACCGATATATTTAATAAATGTTACACTCAACCTAAAAAGTGATACCAATGGATCTTTTATAGCATTTATTCATCACGTCATTTAACTAAAAATAATGAAATAATAACCAAGACATGGTGTAGGATAGTGGTAAGTGTGAGACCCTTATCGTTCATTGGTCATAGTTTGAAACCCCACTAACTTATCGTATTTGACGAATTGTCACCTAGTATAAAAGTTTTCCTTTTTTTTAAACCATATTAATTTGATTTCCAAAATATAAATTATGGACATACATGAAATAAGGTTAATCACTAAATAAATTTTTGGCAAAAAATTTCCACACTCCATCAATAAATAAATAATTTATCACTTTTATTTAATCATTGGTCCTTTTATGGACTAAATTTTAACATAGGTCCTTGAATATCTTTATCTATTCAAATGAATTATAATGGTTATTATATAAAATTTTAATTAACCTAAATGTTTCCCTCAGATGTTCCAAACTATATACACTGTAATTATCATTGGCATGTACTAGGATACACCAATGTTGGGCCCAACAGACCTATTCTGAGTTGTTACTCCTTGGTACATCTATTACACAACAATGTCCACATGTAGTATCCAAAGAGGGATATATTTCCATGAAAATACATATGATATGTACCTTACCAAAATTCTAGGATGTTTTTTTTTCTTATCCTCGGTGTATAATGCAAGGTTAAAATATCTAATTTATGTTTTCTTATATCCAGTTCCCATGGTAGTTAAAAAATCTTCATATGATTCAAAATTTTGTGAACTTACCCCATTAAGACCAGATCTATTGTCCAATAAAATTACATTCGAGTGATTAAAAGTAATTAAATCTTTAAGGACTGATGCGCTTTGTAGTATTGGTAATCTAAATACATATGTGGGTCATATATTACAAATTAATACACTAATTACAATAATTTTATTTTTTCTTTCAAGGAAAAATTTATTCCATCTAATGTCTCCTTGATTATCATTCTCAGCACACTTCATAAATTTGGAGGGAAAATAAAAAAAATAAGGTTGATATCAAATTACAAGTAAAGGTCATGTACAGCTGATTCAAAAAGTGAATCAATTAGAATAGTTAATATGGAAGTGTAATAATAGAATAAAAATTCATTTTAATCACAAAAATGAAAAGGTTGATTAAGAAAAATATGTAAAGGTGTATATCTGAAAAACATATGACATTTAAATAATTTATAAGTCATAATCAATTTGGAATGGAAAATAACTGAAATTCATCCTATTTAATTAATGAAATGATAATGAAATGCATCCATCGAAACTATCAAATATAAAATCTCATATCTAATAATAAGTAATTAATAAATGATGGAAATTATTAATTATAGTATGTCATGTTTCACAGGAACATGATACCTTAACATTAGAGAAACATTATAATACAATATAACTTACAATAATCAAGACCATTCACTTGAAAATTTTAATATATGAGTAAAATCCCCTCTATTGTGCATAGAATCAAAACATTAAGTGTAAGTTTCAGACTGATTTCATCTATTGATACTACTGATTCATTTTGGGGAAATCATTAAATGGTCCCCATCCTATGTATTTCATTTCTATATCATTCCTCATATATTGAAGAATTTATTTAATTCCAAAATAATTTTCCATATCAAATATATATAACGAATAAATGATACATATTTATGAAACATTATAGTGTAAAAAAATAACATTCCAAGTAAACAAATTATTTATTATTGTTATATGTTTTAAGAAATGAAAGTATATATTTGTAAAATGACATGAATAATTAGGGTAAATTAAATGTTCAATTATCATAGGAAGCTAAATATTTCAAGGGGAATAAAAAAAGAATCAACAAAGTGAATGTCAATTTTATTGTTTAAAAAATCAATCAAAACTAAAAAAATCTAAATAATAAGAATGTTTTCAGTCGAACATATCCCATGTGGAGTAAAAATAATGGGTTTTCATTGATGAATGGAAATGTTATAGAAACAAAATTCAAAACATTCTTGGGGAAAATATCGAGCATATTTTGAAAAAAATAGAATAACATTTTTTTTGAAAATAACTTATAAAATAATGTTCATTAATAAAATAACCTTTTAAACATGTAAAGGAACCATTAGATAAATTATGATTGGTAAATCCATACATGTCGTATAAGGTACAAAATAATTTCCATGGTAAAAAGGTTATAGAAGTGCCTTATTGGGAAATTTAAAAGAAGATTCATATGGATTAAATTGTAATAGAAAAAGGGTAAATATTTCTATAATAAATAATTTTTAAATGTTTAGAAATATTTTTGTAAACATATGCTGAAAAAAAATGTTTTAGATGAAAAAATATTCCACAACTAAAGATAAAAAAATCCCATTTTTTCATAAAATCATTTCACAATAATTTTTGAGTACCAAGTAGTGGAAATTGGTAATACTACCTAAAAATATAATTAATGTCCATATGAGATGAAAATTAATGTATTTATAAAACAATTATACAATTATTTATTCCAATAAAAATTAAATTGTAAATAATCCAAAAAAATGAGATTGTGATGTAAACCCATGAAAAGACCATAATGTTTATGAGAAAATAGACAACTAAATATATTATTGGGGTATAAATTAAATCCACATAAAAACATTAAATAAAATCAATGATAGTTAAAATTGATTGGACAAATAATTATACATTACCAATGACAAGGATGATGTAATGTATCCCCACTAAGAAGAATGATGTTATTAAATTATTTACCAATTGGTAAATTTTAACTCATATCCCATTAGAATAATTCATTCTAACTAAAGTTGAAAATACCAAGAGTAAAAAATAATTCATTATATAATATACCAATTTGGTTAGTAGATATGCCAAAAAAAAATAGCAAGTGGTGCATATGATATGTATCTCAAAGTGGTAAGTAGTTGGATGAAAATGTCTTACCTCGTGATTCCATTTGGGTGAAAATTATTTATCCTCTATTTTAATAGTTTAAGAATGTTAATAACTTATAACATAACCACAAAAATATCTATAATATCATTTGTTACTTTCTTATAATATCTTAGTAACCGTTTATTAATAATCATTCATTATTTTCAATATTTCAGTTGTTAATTTCCTTGCTTCTCGAGTAATTTATGACTTCTTTTTTTAAATAGTTTATAATTTCATAATATTAATTATGTAAAACAGAATTTAGATATCATTTATATTCATTATATATTTATTTATAATAACCGTTAAAATTTGGGTAAATTAAATATAATGCACCCCTCATGGAGATGGTAGATCGTATGTACGTATGAATTCTACATCCATTTCATTCAAATGCTATCACGAATTATAATTAAATTATATATTTGAATATTATAAATATAGTTTAATATTTATTCCATATATTTAACATATGTTAACTTAAACAATTACATAATAAATTCCTTTAATGTGTCAACGTTTCATATCTCTTTGAGGTGGTGGTAGTCCCCACATCTAGAAATGATATCATCAAATTTAAATAAAATGGAAATCCTAAAAATATTTTATAAATTATAATTTATAATTTATAAATACAACTAAAATATCACATGTTTCATATATAAATTTGAAATACATCATAATGTCCAACCGTGAGGGGTGGTATAGTGAAAATGAAGATCCTCGTTTCAAGAGGTGGTAGTTCAATGTACATGAACAATAATTTAGTATCCCATTTGATGAAACTATGTGTATGTTTAGGTAGAAAAATTTACCGAAAAAATATGTATTTTAATGATACTTATTAACTTATATATTGATGATACAAAAATAATTATAGGGATGGAGAATTAAATGAGTCAAAAGTTACCATTGGAGAAGGTTGTCTCTTACTCGGAAAAATCCGATTGGTTTATCCCAAAATAAATCCTTGGGTGACTTTATTCCAAATTGAAGGATCTTAGGATAAGTTTAGGGATTTTTCGAACTTATTGTTCAATATTTTTTTGAGAAAAAATGGTCTGAGATGTGTGAATAAATCTGAGGGGTGGGATCCTCTTTCTAGTTTAGTAGGACTGATATTCTTCTAAATAGTAAAAGGTAAATACTATTGTGAGGTCCCCATTACAACATGTGAGTTCAATAATTTTACATATTCTATAAAATGGATGATATGGTGGAAATATTTAATTACACTTTATTTTCACCAAGATTATATATTATTTTGGCCACTAAGATTAAGGTTTTTTTTCCATTAATAAGCTTTACTCTACCCAAATAATAGTACATAATTTTTATTACATTCACTACTAATTTGTTTATGAAATTATAAATTATACTTATTAGAAATTATAAATTATTATTATTCAAAATATCGAGTAATTATATTTATTTCAATCACAATATTAGCAGAAATTAATTAAAATTTCATCTTGAAGATAAGACGAAAAAGGTTGTTTTTAAGGTAAAATGTTCAAACGTTTGTTATGTTTTTATATAAAATATCAATGTGAAATTTATTCTAATGACCAATAATGTGTTAATTGATGTATAATATTTCTAATTATACATTAAAAATATATATAATATGACTTAATAAATAAATTAGACGAAAAACAAGTTTGAAACTAAAATTCAACAGTTTCACTATTGATAAAAAAATGAAACCTCATAGGAAATAAATACAAAAAATTAGCAATATGGTAATTTTTATATAATCATTTTACAAAATATTTTGATATTAACTTCTAAATTTTAATTTAGTTTCAAAATTCTATTTAAAATATGTGCTCTACTAAAATGTGTAAAATTTTATTTTTAGAAAAATATAATTGTTATGCATGAAATTAGATTTATTCTCATATTATTCTTATAATATATTTTTTATGAATGTAAAAGAAAATTTATCTAATATTTAATATTCATATATAAGTAATATCATGAAATAATATTAATTAATTTAAATTATTATGATTAAACACCTTTATAAGGAAAAAATCATTTATATTCAATTTTTTCATATATTCATTTATAATTAATTTTTCACCTCTAAACCAAGTATTATCATATGTTTTTTAATACTATTAATAAAAACTAATTTTAATGATAGGTTATATCATGTAATATTTAATAATATATTTTTATGGAAATATTATTGTTCGGGAAAACTAGGTCTTCTATGTAGCATAAGTCAATGATAAATATTGTTATTCGTTATAATGAAAGATACCTCTATATTATTGGAATTGATAGTTATAAAATATATTAAATTTATTTTAAATATAAAATATACCATAAATCAATGATGGGATAGAATTTATTATTTTATTGGTGTTGTGTTTAATACACACTATTGAATATAAGATACTTCTTAGGAGCTTTTGATGAATTACATAAATCCCTAAATTTAGATGAGTATTATAGACAAATATAATTTCTATTTTATTTTTTCATAATAAAAATCTTTTATAATGTAATGATTAAAATAAACTGTATTAATTATTTTATGGAAAATATAATATACTTTTTTATATTATTATGGTATTTATACGTATCCAATTAAAAAAATAACAAACTCCCTATGGGTATGGTGTCTGACAGTGAGATATTCACGTTGTGGTACAACATTCAAGGATTGGGACATGATTCCAATGAGCATGAACATCTCCCATAAATGGCTTCACTCATGCTCAGTTGTTTGATCTAATATTGGGATTGGTCAAGGTAAATTTCTAATTATCATATATCCCTCGAACGATCTAATGAATGGGAATTATATTATAGATACTACTGGTTGGGGCCATCACAAACTTTTCCTATAATAATTTTATATATGAAAAACCTATATTTAAATTAAATATAATAACTCTCTACATATGTTATATCATCTACATTAATGAAACATAACAGTCTTTAACATACAATTGGATATAATGAAGCCAAATATATTCTTTTGTTTTCTATATCCATTTTATATAATAATTATTTTAATGAAACATAACATTCTTTAGAATAGGGTAATTATATTTCATCACCTCCTATAGTTCCCACATTAATTCATCAATCTTGTGGTTTCGTCATAGAACATCGACCAGGTGCATTGTCATATTCAATTAAACATAGTCTCTATGATATAATATAATCACCGGATGTTCCTCTTAAGAATGATCGTTATCAAATGGAACAACCTCTAGATTGAGTACATGAAACTACTTTGGAATGTACCTCTTTATCATCCACATACATGATTCTTAAAAATGATTTTCAATACATTGTTACTATTTTACAGAATATGGGTTATAGTCATTTATACCCTTGTTTTAATTTTTTAATAATAAATTTATAATGGAATCTTTCCATCGTTTTCCAAACATGGTCCTTTTTTTTAAATTTTCAATAGAATTAAGGTACTAATTTTTTTAACTTATACAGCGGGTGTGGTTATTCTCAGCCATTTTTAAACCTTTGAAGCTTCCCTTACAAGTTTATAAGAATATTTTTAAAGTAAATGTTTTATTTTATAATTATGTGACTTTTAAATGAGTTCAAAATGAATATTTTAAGAATTTGTGGAAGGTACTCTTTATCAAGATCCATATTTTAAATGTTTTAATGATTTATCTTTGTAAATATTTTTAATTAATGTTCATGTTTTCAAAATGATTTTAAGGATTTATTTATATGGACATGATATTTCTCTTCAAAAGTTTCAATGTGGAATGGGACACTTTGATTCAAAAATCTCTTTTAAATTACTTCCTTTATAAATGTGTGACTTTTCAATGATTACAAAAAATAGATATTTCTCTCAAATAGTTTTCATTTCATCTATGTAAACATCCTTTGATGTATTTTAATATTATTTGATGTTGATACAAAACTTCCATATTTTATTTATGTTTTTGTGATATGTTTGACTGTGGATTTGTTATTTGTATACCATTCATGGTTTATGGAGAAAGTATTGACATTTCGTAAGCTAGTTTTAATAAAAATGTTTATGTTGTGATTAAACCTATTCATATGAGGAATGAATTGGACTTAGTAAGTGACGGGTGGAGCCCTCTATAGCTCCACGATGCATCGGTAGGTTTAATGAGACAAACTAGTGTCTTGGCACAATTCCTTGAAAAAATCTTATTTGTAGTCTTGGCACGAGGCCTTGGCTATGTGGTTATGATAGTCTGGAATTATGCATTCCATCATTATGAAAGTGGTTATTGATATTGAATGTGATTATTAGACTAGTATAATATACATGTGAATAATTAAATGGAATTATTTAATTTTTTCTTTACAATATTATGATGAATTAAATGTTTAAAATTCTTTTTTTAGTTATACATTTCCCTAAATGTTTATGTTTATTTATGAAAGTTTCCGCTATATTGTTATCCCTACTGAGCATCTGAGCTCACCCCTTTCAATGTTTTATTTTCCCCAGGATGTGAAGAAGTAATTTATGAATGACTTGTAGGGATAATATGAGGGGATATGAAGACAAAATGTTTTTTAGTAGTTTTAACATTATAATGTAATGTAAACATTATGAATGTATCTAGTTATTCCAAGGATACTAAACTAATTGGTCTTTCAAGACTTAATATTTCTTGTGATCATGCTAATGATATGTAATAATGCACCGACTCTAGGTAACTGGGGTCGGGGCATTACAGTTTGTATCAAAGGGAGGTTTAGTACAAACCTTGGAATCTAGTTTAGATATAATCTGATTATAGCACATATATTTAAGATTCGCTTTGAGGATTAGTATATAATAACATCCTAGAATTATGGAATTGTAGAGATTTTGTGAGTTTCCAAGCAATACATATCTGACAGGATACGAGTAGGTAGAGGCGGCTCTGGCACATATGTACGTAGGGGTAAAACCCGAAAACCCCACTTTGAGCTAGACTCGAACGGGAACTGGTGCATGACAACGCGCCTTTATGCACTCTTGGTTATGACACTCCCGAGGGATATGTTTAGGATAATTCTCATTTTTGTTACAAACCAATATGAAGGGTTTTCGAGTATATACCTTCTCAAGAAAACATTTTTGTTATTATGGATTATATCCATAAACTGTTAAATGTATATTAACTATTTTAAAAGTTTGGGATTAGGTTTGTATATTCATAAACTAATCAAGTGTATGCCATTGTTCAAAAATGGCGCCCAATAGAAGGAATGAGATGTCCAGCAATACGCATGATCCAAAGAGTAAGAAGGATCATATCTTTCATTGTATTAAGCCAGAATTTAGAAGGGAAATATACTCCCTTGTATTATCGTCATATATAGAAATAGTATCATGTGTTAATAAGATAAGTAAAGAATTCTCAGAGTCATGTGGCTTTGAAGGGAAGCCATAGAAGAAAAGGATGGTAGAGAGAAGGATAAATAAAGGGAAGAAGGTAAAAAAAGATTTTTCTATATGTGATAACTGTGGAAAGAATCACCATGGAAAATTCATTAAGGGAATGTGAGTATGTTATAAGTGTGGAGAAAAAGGACACCAAGTACGTGACTGAAAGTGTAAGAAAAAGGTTTCAAATGTAAAATGTTTCATCTGTAAGGAGTTTGGACACTACGCGAAGCAATGTCCAAGTCATCAGACTATGCCACAAATGATGCAATTGGATAACAATCAAGTTATGATATTACCAAAAATGGTGAGGAATGACTAGTGTTCTTATATTGTTATTTTGGAATTATTTCATTTAAGTGTTGTATCAATGACGTTCTGGAAATAAATAAGGATTGTACTGCATTACTATTTAATTGAGGATTTGAGATTTTATGGTACTATGAAACGTGACGCTACAGTGAGTTATCATTTTTTGAAATTACATGGTGGAAGGAATGATAAACCTAAATATGGTCCCAATATTGAGGTACTGATTTTGGAATAAGATATGGATTATTTGGGTAAATAAGAATGGATATTCTTGACTATCTGGAATCTGATTAAAGATTTGTATATTCCATCATTGTTGGAGTTTACAAAATTTTTGGATGGATTAAGTATATTCAGTATTCTATAAGGAATAAGGGAGAATGAATATAATCAATAAGGTTTTATGGTAATTCAGGATGATTTAGTGTTTTATAAAAATACGTGATGAAGGTGTTCACATGCTATTACGTGAAAAAAATATATTCATCGTGTTTACCTACCTTATAAATTTTGGACTGTGAGTTTGGGCAGAATTATTTTGGATGAGTCTAGTTTGAAATTATTTTGGGATTTCCATAAAATGGAAAACCCAGAGGTTGGGCGACAACCCGTTGCGTCCGGCAAGGCTGCAACACTTGAACCCACAACCAAAGGGCGACAAGGGTGTATCACCTACCACTAGCCCACGTGATGTCTCAGATTTAATAATATAGTTTTTTAAAGGGTTTGATATGTGAATTATAAATTCATTATTTTTGTAACCCTATATGATTAGGATAAGTAGAATATATATACACATATATTTTTTTAAAATCATTTACTGTGACTGATGAGTTTGTAGTAGGAATTAGTTGAAGGATGAAACTCTACTGGTCATGTTTATATAAATACATTATATATATATATATATATTTACTCTTATTTTATGGATAAATTAATCATAAAACATCAGGGAAGGGATATTAAGAAAAAAAATGTGTTATCCTAACACCTTACATTTTGTTGAACTGATGGTTTTTTAAATCATCATAAATGGTGGCTTTGAGACCCACATTTCTACAGTCGTTTTTGATTGATGACCTCAATCACTCCCTATAAATATTTTCGTTTTTCCTCCAATTACATGTCTCTAATTTCCCTCAATGTTCTCCTAATCGAGATCATAATTTGGTGGCGACCCTTTCATTTCCCTTTTCCTCTTATTAAGACAAAATTTTATTAACCCAATTTCTGATGTGGGTTTTCCCACAAAGATATTTTCTCTTTTCAACCTTTTATTTTCGAAGAAAAATTTCAATTTGTGAGGATATAATTTATTGATGGAGGGTAGAATGTAACACCCCTTGATTTCACAGTGCGTTATTTCTTCAAAATAATTCAATAACTTTCACTACACGCAACACCGAGTTCAAGCGCACCAGGACTTACCAAACTAGCCATTCAAAAGAGGTTATGAATAGTATTAACTGAATTTTGAACTTTATATAATTTTTATAATTTTATAATACATATTATGAGTATCTTAGACATAATTTTAGAATAAATTCATTGTTTTCAGATAAAAGAAGTATTTTTCAAAAATGAACTATTACCGACTTTTAATGGTGAACCCTTTTTAAATAAAATATTTTATAACTTTTTTATATTCAATTTGACTAAATATATTTATTCATTAGAATAGGGACATAAAAAATTGACAATGTAACACCCCAAGCTTCATCGGTATGCTTCTCTTTGAATAATACAAAAGTGTGTGTTGTACACAACTTCGAGTTCTAACACACATCACAACCAATCAAAATAGCCCTTATGAATAGTAATACCTAATTTTTTAAAATTTTATACAATTTATCTTTCAAAATGGGCTTTATTTTTGGATTATAAATATAGAAATTATCCTAGGATGAAATTTTGGTACTTTTCGGATAACTTTTATATTTCAATGAATAGTGAAAAAATACTAATTTTTTTTAAAAAACAACTTTTTTAATCAAAATAATTAATAGTGATAAATTATGAATTTGAGAGGTTTTAAAGTATATTTAGAATATAATTTTACCATTTAATACAATTTTTGTCATTGGACATAATTTCACATTTAAACAGGACATAATCAAGTGTCAATATTTTGATAGTTATTATATCATAAAAACACGCCTTTTGTTTTGACAGCGGGAAATAATTTTAAATTAATTTCATCCAATTCTGTGTTTTGAATTTGTAAAAATGGAATCTATATTTGTAATAATGATGTCCAAATTTTGTAAATAGGTAACTTTTATTTTTAGTCATTTTGAATAATTATTTCGGTAATTATTTTATTACCATGGTTAAAGGGTAAATCAGGTAAATAAGGGTAAAAAAATAATATTTTTATTATTATAAATTACCCTAAAACATGTCTTAACCCTATTGGTTGATACATGTCCGACCATGGGAATATTTGGGTCGATTTTGGGACCCCATGGATCCACTTGTAAGAGATAATGACCCATTATATTAATTAAGTTAAACTAAATACAAAAATGACATAAGCCTCTGTATTTTAGCAAACCAATTTTTACATAGGGTTATATATGTTATATATTCGACTATAAATATTAATTAGAAAGACATAATGATTTCCTACATAATGGTATTTTATTTATAATTTTTAGACATTAAATAATTTAATTTATTTATGATACAATGATGATGCAGTAATTAACTTATTAGTGAAATATTAAAAAAAGTTAATTTTAAATACCCAAATAAATATAATTTGATACTATTGATTAATTTAACGAATTT
This sequence comes from Viscum album, assembly GCA_963277665.1. Taxonomy (NCBI): domain Eukaryota; kingdom Viridiplantae; phylum Streptophyta; class Magnoliopsida; order Santalales; family Viscaceae; genus Viscum; species Viscum album. Next base: position 1,761,860,384 of record OY728121.1, on the reverse strand, counting down.
TATATGTTAATTTGACAAGTTATTATTGATTTAATCAACGTTTTTCAATGTAATCATGCTGTTATGAGTTTCTCAAAAATCAAATACCAAATAGTGTCAAAATTGACATAAAAGAGTTTTTAAAACAAATATTATATTATTAACTGATATTAAAATCCTAAAAATCTATGGTTTGGCCAAAGGACTTATATCAGGATAAGTGTATCATTAATGGACCACATGAGGGTCTCTTGGAGGTATATAGTATGTTTGTTAACAATATAATATAAAAATACAAAGTGACATGTTATGTGTCAAACTAATCAATTAAGAGTTAAAACTAAAATATAAGGTTAATATAACGAACCAAACCTGTCTAAATATTATTCGATGAGTGGTTTTCAAACCATACCCACATTAACCGTTAAATAATCCATTTTGGTGACATTAGAAACTGAATATGAATTTATTATAAAATTTAATGTTTAGCTTTTCCAAAGGTGCCCCTCACCCCTCTCATAAAAGGGGACTCCCCCATCTCACTAATTCACACATTCAAAGCCTATGGTCTTGGACAAAACCTTCCCAAATACTCTCTAAACTTCTCTCAATACAACCTAGATCCATTATTTTGATCATAAATCCAACCAATTGAGCCATTTTGATCAAATCAAAAGGAAGAACCCGAAGAAGAGGTAATGTTTTCACCACACTTTTTCAATTTCATTTCTTCTTCAACTTCTTCATTCCTTGTTATTTCCAATATAACATAATAAATCCAGTATATTCTATATAATGTGATGTTATTATACATATGGAACAACCAAATTCATTATTCTATCCATCCCTTGAATGACATGTCACCATATATGCGTACGTACAACCTACCGTCTCCACGTCATGGTGAATTGTTATTCAATATATTATTATTTATATGGGTATAATAATGATGTATAATTAATGTAAATAATAAATTTAACATGATAATTATTCTCTATATATGATATGATATCCAATTATATTTTATTTTAATATTAAAAGAATGATATTGTCGCTCGTGCGTACGTACGGACTACCGTCTCCATGAATGCGATGAGATTCATTCCCCATCATATCCATTCAAGTATAATTCTAATTTTATGATTAAAAATAATGTTTAAGGACTTGATATAATTATAGATATGAATAATATACAACTTATCCATAAAAAACACACAATACCTAACAAAACATATAAAATAAAGCGATTATGTTAACACCCGAAACGACGATAATACTAAAATATTATTAACAAAGCATTAATAGAAGATCATATATGATATCATTATTATGTATATGGTTAATTTATAACTTAATAACAATGTTTTAACTATTATAAAGGAGGTTAAAATACAATATACTAAGGAAAAGTTCATGGTAAGGGGGTTTCATCTCACTCCTTATTCTCGTGAGATTCATGCCATATTTCCACTATTATCTTTTGTGTGGTGTATGTACTGCCCATAATTTTATTCTTTGTGTAATACACTTTAATTTATGTGTATTTACATATTAATTGTATGATACCTATTTCATGGGGTGTATGTTTCCTATGTTACCAAATTGGTTAGAGTTTATTTCACAATCACATCATTATCCGAGGTTGTTTATACGTAATTATCTACTGGGAGCTCTTTATCATCCACATCCATGATTCTTAAAAATCTATTTCAAAAAATTCTTACTATTTTACAGAATATGTGTTAACTCATTTATACCTATGTTTATCTTTTTTTATAAGAATTTTATAAAGGAATCTTTCCATCATTTTCAAAACAAGGCCCTTTTATTAAATTTTAATCAAAATTAAGGTAGGATTGTTTTTTAACTTATACGGAAGGTGCGGTTATTCTCCGACGTTTTTACACCTTTTAAGCTTTCTAAAAATTATTATAAGAATATTTTTAATGTAAATGTTTTGTTTTATAATTATGTGACTTTTAAATGAGTTCAAAATGAATATTTTATGAATTTTTGAAAGGTACACTTTATCAAGATCCGAATTTTAAATGTTTTAAAGATTTATCTTTCTTAAAATTTTTAATTAATGTCCATGTTTTCAAAATGATTTTAAGTATTTATTTATATGGACATGATATTTCCCTTCAAACTATTCAAAGTGGTATGGGACACTTTGATTCAATAATATCTTTTAAATTACTTCTTTTATAAATGTGTGACTTTTCAATGATTTCAAAAAAAAATATTTTTCTCAAATAGGATTGATTTCATCTATGTCAACATCCTTTGATTGATTCTACACTTATTTGAAGTTGATAAAAAACTTCCATATTGTATTTATGTTTTTGTGAAATTTTTGAATATGGATGTGTTATTTGTATACCATTCATGGTTTATGGAGAAAATATTGACATTTCGTATGCTAGTTTTAATACGAATGATTATGTTATGATTAAGCCTATTCATATGAGCAATTTATTGGACTTATTGTGTGTCTGGTGGAGCCCGCTATAGCTCCTCAATGCATCGATAGGTCTCATGAGACAAACTAGTGTCTTGGCACAAGGCCTTGACAAAATCTTATTTGTAGTCTTGGCATGAGGCTTTGGCTATGTAGTTATGATAGTCCGGAATTATGCATTCCATCATTATGAAAGTGGTTATTGATATTGAATGTGATTATTCGACTATTAGAATATCTATGTGAATAAATAAATTGAATTATTCCATTTTATCTTTGACATATTATGCAGATGTTAATGTTTAAAAGGATTTTGTTTTAGTTAAACATTTATTTAAATGTTTATGTTTATTTATTAACGTTTATGCTATATTGTTATCCTTACTGAGCATATGAGCTCACCCCTTTCAATGTTTTATTTTTCCCAGGATGTGAAGATGTAATTTATGAATGACATGTGGGGATAAGAAGAGGGTATATGAAGACAATATGTTTTTGTAGTAGTTTTCACTTTATGATGTAATGTAATCATTATGAATGTTTCTAGTTATTCCAAGGCTACTAAATTAATCGGTCTTTAAAGACTTGATCTTTCTTGTGATTATGCCAATGCTATGTAATAATGCACCAACTCTAGGTAACTGGGGTCGGGGCGTTATAGTTGGTATCAATGGTAGGATTAGTAGAGACCTTGAAAGCTAGATTTAGATAACCTCTGATTAGAGCACATAGATTTAAGATAGACATTGAGGATTAGTATAGAAGAACTTCCTAGAATTTTGGTATTGTAGAGACTTCTTGAGTTTTCCGAGCAATACATCCCTGTCTGGATACGAGAAGGTAGAGGAAACTCTGGCACATATATACCTAGGGGTAAAACCCGAAAACAATGCTTTGAGCTAGACTCGAATGGGAAATGGTGCACGACAACGGGCCTTGCTACACTCTTGGTTACGACACTCCCAGGGTATATGCTTAGGATAATTCTCATTTTCATTACAAACCACTATTAAGGGTTTATGAGTATATACCTCCTCAAAAAAACATTTTTGTGATTATGGATTATATCCATAACCTATTTAATGAAAGTTATATATTATACAAGTTTGGAATTAGGTATTTCTATTCACAAATGAATCTAGTGTATGCCATTGTTCAGAAATGGTGCCGAGTAGAAGGAATGAGAACTCCAGAAATACGCATGATCCAAAAAGTAATAAGGATCATATCTTTCATAGTATTAAGCCATAATTTAAAAGGGAAATAGTCTCCCATGTATTATCATCATATGAAGAAAAGATATCATGTGTTAATAAGATAAGTAAAGAATTCTCAGAGTCCTATGGCTTTGAAAGGAAGATAGAAAAGAAAAGGATGGTAGAGTTAAGGATAGATAAAGGGAAGAAGGTAAACAAGGATTTTTTCATATGTGATAATTGTGGAAAGAATCACCTTGGAAAATGAATGAAGGGAATGGGAGTATGTTCTATGTTTGGAGAAAAAGGACACCAAGTACGTGACTGCAAGTGTAAGAAAAAGGTTTCAAAAGTAAAATGCTTTATCTGCAAGGAGTTTGGACACTACACGAACCAATGTCCCAGTAATCAGAAAATGCCGCAAATGATCCTATTTGGATAATAATCATGTTATGGTACTACCACAACTGAAGAGGAATGACTAGTGTTATTATGTTGTTATTTTGGAATTATTTTATTTAAGTGTTGTGTCAATGATGTTCTGGAAATAAATAAGGATTGTACTGTAGTACTATTTAATTGAGGATTTGGGATTTTATGGTACTAAGAAAAGTGATGCTACAGTAAGTTAATTTTTTTAGAAATTACATGGTTGAAGGTAAGATAATCCTTAATATGGTTCTAATATTGAGGTACTGATTTTGGAATAAGATATGGTTTATTGGGGAAAATTATATTGGATATTCTGGACTTCCTTGAAACTGATTAAAGATTAGTATATTCCATCATTTTTGGAGTTTACAAGATTTTTTGATGGATGAAGTATATCTAGTATTCTATATGGAATAAGGGAGAATGAACATAATCAATATGGTTTTATGGTAATTCAGGATGTTTCAGTGTTTTAAAAGAATACATGATGAAGGTGTTGACATGATATTACATGAGAAAAAGGATCTTCATTGTGTTTATCTACCTTATAAATTTTGGACTGTGAGGTTGGGAATAATTATTTTGGATAAGTCTAGTTTGAGATTATTTTTTGACTTCCATAAAAAGGACAACCTGGAGGTCAGGCGGTAACCCGTCGCGTCCGACAAGGCCGCAATACTTGAACCCACAACCGAAGCGCGACAAGGGTGTATCACCTACCACTAGCCCACGTGATGTCCTGGATTGAATAATGTAGTTTCATTAAAGGTTCTGATACATTAATTATAAATTCATTATTTCTGTAACCCTATACGATTATGATAAATAGAATATATATACCTATATATATATTTTAAATCTTTTAGAGTGAATGATGAGTTTTTAGTAGGAAATAGTTGAAGGGTGAATGTCTACTTGTCAAGTATATATAAATACATACACACATATATATATATATATATATATATTCTATTATTTTAGGGATAAATCAATTATTAAGCTTTAGGGAAGGGATCTTAAAACCAAAAATGTGTTATCTTAATACCTTACGTTTTGTTGAACCGATGGTATTTTAAATCATCATAAATTGGTTCTTTGAGGCCCACAATTCTACAATTGTCTATGATTGATGACCTCAATCACAACCTATAAATATTTACATTTCCCTCCAATTACGTGTCTCTAATATCCACCAATGTTCTCCTAATGGAGATCATAATTTTGTTGTGACCCTTTCATTTGTCTTTCCTCTTCTTAAGACTAAATTTTATTAACCCAGTTTCCGATGTGGGTTTTCCCAGAAAGATATTTTCTATTTTCAACATTTTATTTTCGATGAACAATTTCAAATTGCGAGGACACAATTTATTGAAGGAGCATATAATGTAACACCCCACAATTTCATAGTGCATTATTTCTTCAAAATGTGCACTACATGAAACACCGAGTTCAAACGCACCATGACATACCAAACTAGCCGTTCAAAAGAGGTTATGAATAGTTTTAACTGAATTTAGAACATTATATAATCTTTATAATTTTAGAATCCATATTATGGGTTTCTTATACATAATTTATGAACAAATTCAAATTTATTCAGATACAATAAGTGTTTTTCAAAAATTCACTTTTACCGACTTTTAATGGTGAACACTTTTTAAATCCAATATTTTAAAACTTTTATATGTTCAATTTGACTTAATTTATTTATTAATTAGAATGGGGACATAAAAAATTAACAATGTAACACCCCAACATTCCTCGGTATGATTCTCTTTGAATAATACATTAGCGTGTGTTGTACGTATCTTTGAGTTCTAACACACACCACAACCAATCAAACTAACCATAATGAATAGTAATACCTACTTTTTGAAATTTTATACATTTTATCCTTCAAAATGGACATCATTTTTGGATTCGGAATATCAAAATTATCCTAGGATGAAATTTTGGTACTTTTCGGATAACTTTTATATTTTGATGAATAGTAAAAATTACTAAATTTTAATTAAAAACAACTTTTTTAATCGAAAAAATTAATAGTGATAAATTATGATTTTGAGTGGTTCTAAATTATATTAAGAATATATTTTTATCATTTAATACTATGTTGGTCACTGTACATAATTTCACATTTAAACCGGACATAAACACGTGTCAATCTTTTGATAGTTATTATCTCTTAAAAACATGCTTTTTGTTTTGACATCGGGAATTAATTTTAAATTAATTTCAGCCACTTCTGTGTTTTTAATTTGGAAAAATTGACTCTATATTTGGAATCAGGATGTCCAAATTGTGTAAATAGGTAACTTTTATTTTTAGACATTTTGAAAAATTACTTCGGTAAATATTTTATTTACCATGTTTAAAAGGTAAATCTGGTAAATAAGGGTAAACAAATAATAATATTATTATAATAAATTACCCTAAAACATGTCTTAACCGTATTGGTTGATACTTGTCCGAACATGGGAATCATTGGGTCGATTTTGGGACCCCAGGGATCCACTTGTAAGTGATAATGACACTTTATATTAATTATGTTAAAGTAAATACAAAAATGACATAAGCCTATATATTTTAACAATAAATTTTTTACATAGGGTTATATATGATATATTTTCGACTATAAATATTCATTAGAAATATAAAAATATTTCCTACATAATTGTACTTTATTTATAATTTTTAGACATTAAATAATTTAATATATTTAGGACATAATGATGATGTAGTAATTACCTTATTTTCGAAATATTAAAATAATTGACATTATAAATAACCAAATAAATATAATATGAGACTTTTAATTAATTAAACGAATTTTATAGGTTAATATGATATGTTAGGATATATTTAATTAACTTTTTTAGAAGTAATCATGCTGTTATGAGTTTCACAAAAATCAAATACCAAATAGTGTCAAAATTGACATAAAAGAGTTTTTAAAACAAATATTATATTATTAATTGAAATTAAAATCTTAAAAATCTATGGTTCGGCCAAAGTACATGTATCATGATAGGTGTATCGTTAATGGACCACTTGGGGGTCTCTTGGAGGTATATTGTATGTTTATTAACTATATAATATAAAAATACAAAGTGACATGATAAGTGTAAAACTAATTAACTAAGAGTTAAAACTGAAAGATAAGGTTAATATAATGACCCAAACCAGTATAAATTCTATTGGTTGAGTAGTTATAGACCCATCCCCATATTAACCTTTAAATAATACACTTTTGAGACATTAGAAACCGAATATGAATTTATTATAAAATAATATTTCTAGCTTTTCCAAAGGTGCCCCTCACCCCTCTTATAAAAGGGAACTCCTTATTCTCTCTAATTAACACATTCAAAGCCTCTTGGCTCAGTCAATCCCAGACCAAATAATCTATAAATTTACCTCAATATAACCTATAGGCCTTAGTTTGATCATAAATCCAACCTAAATAGCCCTTTTGGTCAAATCAAAAGGAAGAACCCGAAGAAGAGGTAATGTTTTCACCACCCTTTTTCAAGTTCATTTCTTCTTCAACTTCTTCATTCCTTGTTATTTCCATTATAAAATAATAAATATAGTGTATTCTATATAATGTGATGTTATTATAAATATGGAACAAGTAAATTCATTATTCTATTCATCTCTTGATTGACATGTCACCATACGTGCGTACGTACGGCCTACTGTCTCCATGTCGTGGTGTAATTATTGTTCAATATATTATTATTTAGATGGGTATAATAATGATGTATAATTCATATAAATAATAAATATAACATGATAATTATTCTTTATATATGATATACCATCCAATTATATATTATTTTCACATCAGAAGAATGATATTGTCGCTCGTGCGTACGTACGGACTACAGTCTCCACAAATACGATGAGATTCATTCCCCATCGTATCCATTCAAGTATAATTATGATATTATGATTAAAAATAATGTTTAAGGACTTGATATCATTCTGGTTATGAATTAAATACAACCTATACGTAAAAAACATTCCTTATGTAAAAAAATATATAAAAGAAAGTGATTATGTTAACACCTGAAAACAACGATAATACTAAAATATTATTAACAAAGCATTAATAGAAGATCATATATGATATCATAATTTTGTATATGGTTCTTGTATAACTTAATAACAATGTTTTAACTATTATACAGGATTTTAACATACCATATACTAAATAAAAGTACAAATTAAGGGTTTTTAATCTCACTCCTTATTCTCATGAGATTCATGCCATATTGCCACTATTACCTTTTGTGTGGTGTATGTACTGACCATAATTGTATTATTTGTGTAATACATATTAATTTATTTTTATTTACATATTCATTGTATGATACGACTTTCATGGGGTGTTTGTCTCATAAGTTACAAAATTGGTAAGGTTTTATTTCACACTCTCTTCATTTTCCGAGGTTTTGTATACGTAATTATCTACTGGAACCTCTTTATCATCTACATCCATGTTTCATAAAAAGGTATTTCAAAACATTCTCAATAATTTATAGAATATGGGTTAAAGTCATTAATATCCTTGTTTGACTTTTTTATAAGAATTTTATAAAGGAATCTTTCCATCGTTTTCCAAACAAGGTCCATTTTTAAAATTTTCAACAGAATTAAGGTTAGAATGTTTTTTAACTTATACGGTGGATGCGGTTATTCTCTGCCGTTTTTACACCTTTGAAGCTTCCCTTAAAATATTATAAGTGTATTTTGAAAGTAATTGTTTCATTTTATAATTATGTGACTTTTAAATGAGTTCAAAATGAATATTTAAAGAATTTGTGAAAGGTACTCTTAATCAAGATCTGAATTTTAAAATTTTTAAAGATTTATATTTCTAAATATTTTAAATTAATTTCCATGTTTTCAAAATGATTTTATGGATTTATTTATATGGACATGATATTTCTCGTCAAATGTTTCAAAGTGGTATGGGACACTTTGATTCAAAAATCTCTTTTAAATTACTTCCTTTATAAATGTGGGACTTTTCAATGATTTAAAAAAAATATTTCTCTCAAATAGTTTTGATTTCATCTATGTCAACACCCTTTGTTGGATTTTAAGCTTATATGAAGTTGATAAAAAACTTCCACATTGTATTTCTGTTTTTGTGATATGTCTGAATGAGGATATGTTATTTGTATACCATTCATGGTTTATGGAGAAAGTATTGACATTTCGTATGCTAGTTATAATAAGAATGTTTATGTTATGATTAAACCTATTCATATGAGAAATGTATTGGACTTAGTAAGTGACGGGTGGAGCCCTCTATAGCTCCATGATGCATCGGTAGGTCTAATGAGACAAACTAGTGTCTTGGCGCAAGGCTTTGAAAAAATATTATTTGTAGTCCTAGCACGAGGCCTTGGCTGTGTGGTTATGATAGTCTGGCATTATGTATTCCATCATTATGAAAGTGGTTGTTGATATTGCATGTGATTATTCGACTAGTAGAATATACATGTGAATAAGTAAATGAAATTATTTCATTTTTTCTTTGCAATATTATGATGAAGTTAAAGTTTAAAAGGCTTTTGTTTTAGCTATACATTGCCTTAAATGTTTATGTTTATTTATGAATGTTTCTGCTATATTGTTATCTTTACTGAGCATCTGAGCTCACCCCTTTCTATGTTTCATTTTTTCCAGGGTGTGATGAAAAATTTAGGAATGACCTGCAGGGATAATTTGAGGGGATATGAAGACAAGACATTTTTGTAGTAGTTTTCACTTTATGATGTAATGTAAACTTTAGGAATGTAACTAGTTATTCCAAGGCTACTAAACTAATTGGTCTTTCTATACTTGATCTTTCTTGTGATCATGCCAATGATATGTAATAATGCACCGACTCTAGGTAACTGTTGTCAGGGCGTTACAGTTGGAATCAAAGGGAGGTTTAGCACAAACCTTGGAAGCTAGATTTAGATAAACTCTGATTAGAGCACATAGATTTAAGACGGACATTTAGGATTAGTATAGAATAACTTCCTAGAATTTTGGCATTGTAGAGATTTTGTGAGTTTTATGAGAAATACATCTCTATCTGGATACGAGCAGGTAGAGGCGGGTCTCGCACAAATTTACCTAGGGGTAAAACCCGAAAACACCACTTTGAGCAAGACTCGAAAGGGAACTGGTGCACAACAATAGGCTTTACTGCACTCTTGGATACGACACTCCCGGGGGATATGATTAGGATAATTCTCATTTTCTTTACAAACCACTATGAACGGTTTATATGTATATACCTCCTCTAGAAAACATTTTTGTGATTATGGATTATATCCATAAACTGTTTAATGTATGTTAACTGTTTTAAAAGTTTGGGATTAGGTATTTCTATTCATAAACTAATCTAGTGTATTCCATTATTCCGAAATGGTTCCCAGTAGAAGGAATGAGAACTCCAACAATACACATGATCCAAAGAGTAAGAAGGATCATATCATTCATTGTATTAAGCCAGAATTTAGAAGTAAATAGTCTCCCATATATTATCGTCATATGAAGAAGTAATATCATGTGTTAATAAGATAAGTAAATAATTATCAAATTCCTATGGCATTGAAGGGAAGCCAGAGAAGAAAAGGATGGTAGAGAGAAGGACAGTTAATGGGAAGAAAGTAAAGAAGGATTTTTTCATATGTGATAGATATGGAAAGAATCACCTTGGAAAATGCTTGAAGGGAATGTGAGTATGTTATAAGTGTGGAAAAAAAGGACACCAAGTACGTGATTGCAAGTGTAATAAAAGGTTTCAAATGTACAATTCTTCATCTGCAAGGAGTTTTCACACTATGCGAACAAATGTCCCAGTGATCAGACTATGCCTCAAATTATTCTATTGGATAATAATCAAGTTATAATACTACCACAAATGAATTGGACTAACTAGTGTACTTATGTTGTTATTTTAGAAATATTTCATTTAAGTGTTGTATCAATGATGTTCTAAAAATAAATAAGGATTGTACTGTAGTACTATTTAATTGAGGATTTGAGATTTTATGGTAGTAAGAAAAGTGACTCTACAACGAGTTAATTTTTTTTTGGAAATTACATGGTTGAAGGAAATATAAACCATAATATGATCCTAATATTGAGGTACTAATTTTGGAATAAGGTATGGTTTATTTGGGTAAATTATATTGGATATTCTTGACTTCCTTGAAACTGATTAACGATTTGTATATTCCATCATGGTTAGAGTTTACAACATTTTTGGATGGATGAAGTATATCCAGTACTGTATAAGGAATAAGGGAGCATGAATATAATCAATAAGGTTTTATGGTAATTCAGGATGTTTTAGTGTTTTAAAAGAATACATGATGAATGTGTTCAGATGCTATTTCATGAAAAAAAAGGATCTTCATTGTGTTTACCTACCTTATAAATTTTGGACTGTGAGTATGGGAAGAATTATTTTGGATAAGTCTAGTTTGAGATTATTTTTGGATTTCCATAAAATGTACAACCCGGAGGTTGGGCGGCAACCTGTCACGTCCGGCAAGGCCGCAAGACTTGAACCCACAACTGAAGGGCGACAAGGGTGTATCACCTACCACTAGCCCACGTGATGTCCCAGATTGAATAATGTAGTTTTTCAAAGGGTCTGATATGTGAATTATAAATTCATTATTTTTGTAACCTTATCTGATTAGGATAAATAGAATATATATACAGATTTTTTTTAATCTTTTAGATTGAATGATGAGTTTCTAGTATGAATTTATTGGTGGATGAAACTATACTTGTCCTGTATATATAAATACATATATATATATATGTATATATTTCCTCTTATTTTATGGATAAATTAATTATTAAACATTATGGAAGGGATCTTAAAACCAAAAATTTGTTATCTTAATACCTTATGTTTTGTTGAATTGATGCTATTTTAAATCATTATAAATTGGTGGCTTTGAGGTCCACAATTCTACAATTCTTTGTGATTGATGACCTCATTCACTCCCTATAAATATTTATGTTTTTTCTTCAATTAAGTGTCTCTAATTTCCACCAATGTTCTCCTAATCTAGACCATAATTTGGTGGGGACCCTTTCATTTATCTTTTCCTCTTATTAAGACTAAATTTTATTTACCCAATTTCAGATGTGGGCTTTCCAACAAAGATATTTTCTATTTTCAACCATTTATTTTCAAATAACAATTTGAAATTGAGAGGACACAACTTATTGAAGGAGGAGAGAATGTAACACCCCAAGATTTCACAGTGCGTTATTTGTTCAAAATAATTCAATAACTTGTACTTCACGGAACACCGAGTTCAAGCGCACCATGACTTACCAAACTATCCGATCAAAAGAGGTTACAAATAGTATTAACTAAATATTGAACCTTATATAATATTTATATTTTTGGTATCCATATTATTAGTTTCTTTGACATATTTTAAGAACAAATTCATTTTTTTAGATAGAAGAAGTATTTTTCAAAAATGCACTTTTACCGTCTTTTAATAGTAAACCATTTTTAAATCCAATATTTTATAACTTTTATATATTCAATTTGACTAAATATAATTATTCTGCAGAATGGGGACATCATAAATTTACAATATAACACCCCAACCTTCCTCGGTACACTTCTCTTTGAATAATACAGTAGCGTGTGTTGTACGCAACTTTGAGTTCTAACACACACCACAACCAATCAATCTACCCCTTATTAATCTTTATACATAATTTTTGAAATTTTATACATTTTATCATTAATAATGGACATCTGTTTTGGATTCGGAATACCAAAATTATCCTAGGATGAAATTTTGGTACTTCTCAAATAACTTTTATATTTTGATGAATAGTGAAATTTACTAAATTTTTATTAAAAACAACTTTTGTAATCGAAATAATTAATAGTGATAAATTATTAATTTCAGTGGTTTTAAAGAATATTTATAATATATTTTTACCTTTTAATACAATTTTGATCATTGGGAATAATTTCACATTTAAACAGGACATAAACAAGTGTCAATCTTTTGAAAGTTATTATCTCTTAAAAACACGCTTTTTATTTTGACAGTGGCAATTAATTTTAAATTAATTTCTGCCACTTCTGTGATTTGAATTTGAAAAAATGGAGTCCATATTTGTAATCAGGATGTCCAAATTGTTTAAATAGGTAACTTATATTTTTAGACATTTTGAATAATTATTTCGGTAAATATTTTATTTATCATGGTTAAAAGGTGAATATGGTAATAAGTGTAAGAAAATAATATTATTATAATAATAAATTAACCTAAAACGTGTCTTAACCCTATTTGTTGATACATGTCAGACTATGGGCATCTTTGGGTCGATTTTGGGACCCCATGGTTACACTTGTAAGTGATAATGACACTTTATATTAATTAAGTTAAACTAAATACAAAAATTACATAAGCTTATATATTTTAGAAAAGAAATTTTTACATAGGGTTATATATGTTATACTTTCAACTATAAATATTCATTAGAAAGCTAAAAATATTTCATACATAATGGTATTTTATTTATAATTTTTAGATATTAAATAATTTAATTTATTTATGACACAATGATGATGCAGTAATTACATTATTAATGAAATATTAAAATAATTAATATTATAAATACCCAAAAAATTATAATTCGAGACTTTTAATTAATTAAACGAATTTTATCGGTTAATATAAAATTCTAGGATTGATTTAATTAACATTGTTCGAAGTAATCATGATTTTATGAGTTTCACAAAAATCAAATACCAAATAGTCTCAAAATATACATAAAAGAGTTTTTAAAACAAATATTATATTATTAATTGTGATTAAAATCCTAAAAATATAATTTTCACCCAAAGGACTTTTATCATGATAGTTGTATCATTAATGGACCACGTGGGGGTCTCTTTGGGGTATATAGTAAGTTTATTAACTATATAATATAAAATTACAAAGTGACATGGTAAGTGTCAAACAAAATAACTAAGAGTTAAAAATAAAAGATAAGATTAATATAATGACCCAAACCTATCTAAATTATATTGGTTGAGTTTTTTTCGAACCATCCCCATATTAACCTTTAAATAATCCACTTTGGATCCATTATAAACCGAATATGTGTTTATTATAAAATAATATTTTTATCTTATCCAAAGGTGCCCCGCACCCCACTCATAAAAGGGAACTCCCCCTTCTCACTAATTAACACATTAAAAGTCTCTTGTCTCGGCCAACCCCTACACAAATACTCTCTCAACTTCCCTCACTACAACATAGAGGCCTTAGTTTGATCATAATGCCAACCTAAGGTTCCCTTTTTATCAAATCAAAAGGTAGAACCCAAAGAAGAGGTAATGTTTTCACCAGCCTTTTTCAAGTTCATTTCTTCTTCAACATCTTCTTTATTTGTTATTTCCATTATTAAATAATAACTCTAGTATATTATATATATTGTGATGTTATTATAAATATGGAACAACAAAATTCATTATTCTATCCATCCCTTGAATGACATGTCACCATATGTGTGTACGTACGTCCTAAGGTCTCCACGTCGTGGTGTAATTGTTATTCAATATATTATTATTCCGATGGGTATAATAATGATATATAATGCATGTAAATAAAAAATATAGAATGATAATGATTATGTATATATGATATACCATCCAATTATATATTATTTTAACATCAAAAGAATGATATTGTCTCTCGTGCGTACGTACGGACTACCGTCTCCCCGAATGCGATGAGATTCATTCCCCACTATATCCATTCAAGTATAATTATCATTTTATGATTAAAAATAATGTTTAAGGACTTGATATCATTCTGGATATGAATAAAATACATCCTATCCATAAAAAACATGCCTTATGTAACAAAACATATAAAATAAAGCGATTATCTTAACACCTGAAACGACGATAATACTATAATATTATTAACAAAGCATTAATAGAAGATCATATATGATATCATAATTATGTATATGGTTATTTTATAACATAATAACAATGTTTTAACTATTATAAATGAGGTTAACATACCATCTACTAAGGAAAAGTACAAGGTAGGTGGTTTTCATCACACTCCTTATTCTTGTGAGATTCATGCCATATTGCCAATATTACCTTTTTTGTGGTGTATGTACTGCCCATAATTCTATTCTTTGTGTAATACACATTAATTTATGTGTATTTACATATTAATTGTATGATACCACTTTCATGGGTTTTATGTTTCATATGCTACCAAATTGGTAAGGGTTTATTTCACAATCTCTTCATTATCCTTGGTTTTTTATACGTAATTATCTATTAGGACCTATTTATCATCCACATCCAAGTTTCTTAAAAATGTATTTCAATAAATTATTACTATTTTACAGAATATGAGTTAAAGTGATTTATAATCTTGTTTGAATTTTTTTATAAGATGTTTATAAAATAATATTTCCATCGTTCTCCAAACAAGGTTCTTTTTTACCTTTTCAACAGAATTAAGATAAGAATGTTTTTTTAACTTATACGGCGGGTGTAGTTATTCTCCACTGTTTTTAGACCTTTGAAGCTTCCCTTACAAGATTATAAGAATATTTTGAAAGTAAATGTTTTATTTGATAATTATTTTACTTTTAAATGATTTCAAAATGAATATTTTATGAATTTGTGAAAGGTACTCTTTATCAAGATCCTAATTTTAAATGTTTTAAAGATTTATCTTCCTAAATATTTTTAATTAATGTCCATGTTTTCAAAATGATTATAAGGATTTATTTATATGGAAATGATATTTCTCTTCAAATGTTTCAAAGTGGTATGGGACACTTTGATTCAAAAATCTCTTTTAAATAACTTCTTTTATAAATGTGTGACTTTTAAATGATTTAAAAAAAAGATTTTTCTCTAAAATAGTTTTCATTTCATCTATGTCAACATCCTTTGATGGGTTCTAATCTTATTTGAAGTTGATACAAAACTTCCATATTGTATTTATGTTTTTGTGATATGTTTGACTCTGGATCTGTTATTTGTATACCATTCATTATTTATGGAGAAGGTATCGACATTTCGTATATTAGTTTTAATACGAATGTTTATGTTATGATTAAACCAGTTCATATGAGGAATGCATTGGAATTAGTAAGTGACGGGTGGAGCCCGCTATAGCTCCTCGATGAATCGGTAGGTCTCATGAAACAAACTAGTGTCTTGGAACAAGGCCTTGACAAAATCTTATTTGTAGCCTTGGCATGAGGCATTGGATATGTTGTTATGATAGTATGGAATTATGCATTCCATCATTATGAAAGTGGTTATTGATATTTCATGTGATTATTAGACTACTAGAATATCCTTGTGAATAAGTAATTGCAATTATATTATTTTATCCAGGCCATATTATGCTGAAGTTAAAGTTTAAAAGGCATTTGTTCTAGTTATACATTGCCTTAAATGTTTATGTTTATTTACGAATGTTTATGCTATATTGTTATCCTTACTGAGCATTTGAGATCACCCCTTTCAATGTTTTATTTTTCCCTCGATGTGAAGAAGTAATTTATGAATGACCTGCAGTGATAATATGAGGGGATATGAATACAATATGTTTTTGTAGTAGTTTTTACTTTATGATGTAATGTAAAATTTATGAATGTATCTAGTTATTACAAGGATACTAAACTAATCGGTCTTTCGAGACTTGATCTTTCTTGTGATCATGCCAATGATATGTAATAATGCACTGACTCTAGGTAACTGGGGTCGGGGCGTTACACCCCGCCCCACTATTTCTCCCACTAGCTAGCTGGTCATCCCTAACAGAAAATGTCCTAACGCTACCATGCTCTTATTTCCCACACCCACTGGGCCTCACAACCATCCACATCCCTGCCCGCACACACCTGGTCCTCACAACCACAATATCCCTGCCCGCAGACACATGACCCTCATCCCGATGATTCCTGGGAAAAACACCTGCCCGAAGAGTCATGGGCTAACAACACACCAAACAAAACCAACCTTAGATCCTTGGGTGTAAGGTCACCTCCACCCATCGCAACCTAAGGAAGAGGGAGCAGGAAGGAGAGTAACTAGGGGGAAACAGCCTTCCCCATGTGATGGTGTGTCCGACACTAAGTTCCCAATGCGGGTGGGGTGCGACTAAACACAAAACATACTGTTACACATATATACCAACCCAAAGCCCAACCTATGGCTCCTCAAACATATACAAGCTGGTTCCCAAGCACTGCTACCTCAGAAAATAGGCACACAACAAATAGTTCACATTTTCCCTATTCGTGTTATCATTACATAACAGTTTAGAGTGAGTAAATCCATTCACTACTGGGCAACTAATAGGTACAACTACAGATGAAACAACAATTAAAGCAGTAAGGAAAACTATCGGGAAAATTTAAGCATTCACACCCAGTTCTCTTGTAAAGTCAAAAGAACTAAGGATAAAGTCAGATCCGTCGAAGTACTGGAAACAAAAAAACCTCGAGACACAGCCCTATGTCCCCAAAATCCAGGATCCAATTGTTTCTCAACAACAGAGGATCCCACCCGAATTTTTGTCACAACAGAGCAACCACATAGCCTCGGATTCACAACCAGTGAAAGTATGACAACAGGGGATCCCATCCCCACCCATATCACCCCATCAATCTAATCCCCCATCCAAGAAAACTATATAGTCACCCGAAATCAGCCCGTTAAAGAAAAAACAAATCCACTACCACCAACCGAAGGCAGGCCCTTACATGTATTTTCAGATTTAAATTATTTAACACACTCCATGGTTTCAATTCCACTATGCCTGAACCTGAGTTATCGCATTAAAGTGTTGATCTTTGTGCTTTCAAATTATTTAACCGAGTATACATAATTAGCCAATTCCATGTTATGTTTATTTAATCATCCAAGAACACTGAGGTTCATTAGTGCATAGATAAAGACCACCAACGACCATGATTTTCAGTGAGCATAGGCTCGTATAATTCAAAACACAAATCAACAAAAATGAGTATAGCATAACATCGATCACACCCCCCCTTTTCCTTATATAGAGGTCCATTCATTATCTTCATTAAGTTTGGTTTCATCAATTTCCATTGAGACAAAAGCATACCCACCATGCATGATTCACAGAAAGGAGAGAAGAAGGAGAAAATCCCTACCCAATTGATCAAGGATCGACGTTATGCCCTCGCGTGGAAACTGGAAATCAGGAGTAGCAGGAACTCCACCGAACACGATCAAGGAAAACGTCGCGTGGGTACAACTCGTTAGGAGGAAGGGTGTTCCGAGTGTAGGGTGATAGAGAAAATGAAACTTGGGGAGAAGAGAAGCCATTAGGTTATAAAGGGTGAGATATAGAATCCCCAGGACGGCTAAGATATCGAGAAAAACTCGAATCCACGGACGAAGTGGGATCGTGGGTTGACCATGCGGCTGGGCCACCCCACACGTCCAACATAAAAGGTACCTTCCCTTCGTGGTGGTTAAAACCGACAAACACCTCCTTAACCAAGGAAGGACTCACAGGATGCGATAGAGGCGTTTCTGAAAACGTGGTTAAAGGCAGGACCAAAATGCATGGTTTTCCATTTAAGGAGGGTAACTCACCAATCATTTAATTAAATACCATTAATGGGATTTAAAATAGGATTAAAGTGGTCAAAACATGGTTTACAAACCAATTCGCGCAAAAAAAAGGTTTTACTGGAAAACCCATGGAGAGGTCACCAGTAGGCTAGGTCTACCGGTAGACCAAGCCACCACTTGGATGAGGCTATCGATTGGCCGAGGCTACCGGTAGGCCAAGCTACCGGTAGGCAGAGGAAACTACTAGGCTGAGGCCGCAGGTAGGTCGAGCTACCGGTAGGTCGAGGCTACCGGTAGGCCGAGGCCACCGAGAGGTCGGGCTACCGGTAGACTAACGCTACCAGTCGGCCGAGGCAGCCGGTAGGCCGAGGCCACCGGTAGGCCCCTCAACCGGTAGGCCGAGGCTACCTGTAGGCCGAGGCCACGAATAGGCTGAGTTACCTATTAGTTGAGGCTACCGGTAGGACGAGGCTACCATTAGAAGTCTTATGCTTCACCGACAAGCTAGGATGGCCTTCTAGACCACCAAAAACACCCTAAACATAAACTTTTCACCATGTAATGGACCCTAAAACCCTGACACATTACATTAATGAAAAACTATCATGGTTCAATTATGGTTTTATACAAACAATTATGAATTTTCCATTTTACGGAATCTGGAATGTTTTCCCATAAACCATACTAAAATTTTTATCTATAAAGTTCTTAAACACTATTTTCACTACAATTTGACAACACATATCATGTATATTCCAATATTAAAATATTAATGTATGTTTGTGATTTAATTACTTTCATTCATGTAAACTTTAGGATATTACCCTTTAATATTCTTTTGTGATGATTATGAAACTCAATTCCTTCTATATGTAACCCTTATGTTAAGTTTTATGACATATTCATGATTATTTATGTTGAAAGCACATTCATGAACATAGAATTATGGGTTCCCAATGAATGTGCTCCAAAAAATGTAATAAAGTTTAGTTACATGATATTATATGTGCAATGGTATTGGTGGAACCTTGACTCATGCTCCTCTATGTTCAATGATCCTTGAATCATGATCCTCTATGTCTAATGAGAATTGAATAATTCTAAATTCATTTATTATGTTCATACAACAACACTATGATTCCATGATTATATGATCCCATGTTCAACATGTTATGATTATTTATGTTTAATCATGTTTCATACCTTTATATATCATTATGTTATTCTTTCAAACCCATGTGTTAGGCTTTACTCACATGTTTATTCTCATCCATGGATTTTATCTCATCCCTTTGTTCAGGTTATCCCCAGTTTTTTACAATTTAGACATATGAGAATAGTGTATATTAGGATCTCGTTATAAATATTAAATAATGAAATTTTTTGTCCAGTGTTTTCAGTTTTATGTACCTGGTCCTTCAAGATACTATACATTATGATCCTTGGATTCTAATTAGATGTTTAATTTTGCTTAAAATCTTATAATATTATGTAGTAAAGTCCAGCGTTTCTGCAGTTGGTATCAGGAGACAAGAGTAGTTATTTTTAGAGACTATAAATAGATCACTCTGGTAATAACCTTAGGGATAGGACTAATCATAAGAAAATATCACTCTATTTAGGTATTCACATAGTAAGCGGATTATCAATGAAAAAACATCAATGTTTGGATACTACAAGTGGATGTGGTTCTGCCACAGATGTTCCTAGGAGTGAAAACTCGGATATGGTGTTCCAGGCCTAACTCGAGGTAACATGGTACAGAATTATAAGCATTAGTACCAACCAATATTGACACACTTGGGGGATATGATATGGTATATTCATAAACTCATTACAAGGAAATATTAATAGTGGAAAAAAATTCCCATATGATTATATGATAAGAAAATGATCACGAATAGCCTAGATAGAAAAATAGGAAATTAGAAGTAATGACATACTTTTCCATTAAGTGTTTATCTTTTTATATTTAATGAGTCCTTTTATTTTTATTATCTATGTATTATATCAACCTAATTGAACATTTATTTCCTTAGATAATTAAATTAAATAGAAAAACATGTTCCAATAATCTATCTGATGGGAATGTAGTGATTTCCTAAATGAAATTCTTAATATGATGGAAACGAGTGCAGAAAACATCATGAAATTACTTGATCTACTATTCCACGTTATTAATAATAACATGAATCATGTGGAGTTCCATACTTATCTATGGGAAGTGAATGTTGTCATTGAATCCATCATGAACCAAAAGGCCGCCCATGTTTAGTTGATATTATGATCCCCTCCTCGTGGAATAATGGATTAAATAAATTGAAATGATATTCTATATCATCTAATGCTCAGAATAAGAGAAATTTATACCGGAGGTAAATCGTTTTGATGTGAAAGCTGATCAGTGGTAGACATTGATCATGAATATAATGGCCATGGAGGAAATGGATTCCTCAGAATGTGATGATATTATTAAAAAAAATTCAGCATATAATTTCTCAAAACCCTCCATATGAATATGGAAATGAAAATACAAAGACATAAGAAAAAAGAATATGAGTCATTGGGGGTATATAAAGAAAATATTTCATTTCTTGTAAGGTATGCCTCCAGTTTTTTCATTGAAACCGAAAAAAGTTAGACCGCTTCTTTAGCAGACTAAAGATGATTCTACAAATAGAATTAGATATTCAAGACATTGAAAGTTATAAGGAGATTTTCTATTATTCCCTTAAGGATTAAATGGTGGTTGTGGAATCTCAGTAGTCTGTTAGGCTCATTGAAAATATAAAAAAATGAAGAAAAATATGGGTGGATCAACAAGTAAATATCATCACAGAAAGATACCTGAATACCTGATGTAACAAAATTATGGGAAGAGGCATCCTGTGAACCTTCTAAAGTGAACTAGAAAATTATACAATTATGGAAGAATGAGGAATCTAGCTAAGATATTATTATGGGATATGAATAATTCCATGAAGGTGGTGGATTAAAGGAACGTGTAGATCAACACTCAGCCTGATGTGAAATGATTCAACTACAAGGAACATGGGAATTTTTCAAATCAATTCCCTAAGCTCAGGGTTTTTGGAAGAAATCAACAAAAACATCCACGGAAACAAGGATTGAAATATTCTTTCACTACTTATGATGTGGAGATCAATAATGATGTGGTGGTAGGTACGCTAGTAATTCATTCAAGAACAGTGAATGTATTATTTGATTCTGGTACAATTTATTCTTTCATATCATTTATGTATTGTAAAACTATTCAAACACCACCTCAAAATTTAGATATTGTGTTTTCTATGGGAACATCTATTGGAGAAATTATTGCATCCAAAGTACATAACACTTCCCTAGTTAATTTTTGTGGATTGAACAACACATAAAATATTGTTGTATGTCCTTTGGTGGAGTTTGATGCTATTTTATGAATGGATTGGAAATATTAATTTAAAGAAAACATCAACTATCAGGAAAGGGTGATCACTCTTCACATCCCGAAGCATCCAAAAATTCCTTACATGTTCAAGGAGGAATATGATTCTCCCTAAGAATTATCATCATGTTTGGATATTTCTTCCTTATGAGAAATCATATCTCACTAAAATGATTTAGGAAAAGGATATGATCATACTCAAAGACATTCGCTTTGAGTAGGATTACACAGATGTATGCCATGAAGAGTCTTTAGGTAATCCTCCTAATAGATAGGTTGAGTTCACAAATCGATGTTATTCCTAGATCTCTACCTATATCATGGACATGTTATATAATTTCCACAAATGTGCTAGAAGAACTAATGACAATGTAATAGGAAAATCTAGATAAGGGTTTCATATGCTTGAGACGTCACTAATGGTTGAGCCAGTCCTCTTCATTAAGAAGGATGGATAAATGTTTCTTGTCATCGATTATCATGAGATCTCTAAAATAATGATAAAGTACCAGTATACCCTTCCAAAGAGAGATGATTTGTTTGATTTTCTAGATGGGCCTCATTATTTTTATATGTTGTACCTTCAATTATGATATCACAAATTAATGGTGGGGAACTAAGATATTCCCAAGACTTCCTTTTGAATGAGGTATTGTCACAGTGAGTTCATTGTTATTCCCTTTGACTCAATATTTCTCCAACAATATTCATGTATTTAAGGAATATAATATTTATAGATTACCACAAAAAAAATTTGGTGGACATTATCGATGAAATTTAGATATACACCAAGAGAAAAGAGCAACATGAATATAATTTTAATAATATATTGAAGGGATTGAAAAGGGAGAAACATAATGAAATGTATAGTAAATGTGAGTTTTGAAGGGATGAGTGTCATTATGGGGGCATGTTATCACCATCTAAGGGATATATGTATACCCTTCCAAGATAATGGAAACAAAAGAGTGGCTCATGCTAACATTTGTAATAGAGATTTGTAACATTCATTTTCTATCCAGTTATTATCAATGGGTTTTAGAGAACATATATTGATTTTAAAATCCAATTACAATGATAAAATTTCGGTAGTGATGTTTTTCTTGAGACATGAATGTGGGTAAAGTTTTAATGAGCTCAAAAAGAGGCTTATCAATGCCTCATAACTCACTCCTAAAATGTGGAGAACTCTTTTGATATAAATTGATTCTTAAAATAATGTCTTAGGATTTGTACTGATGAAAAATAAAAAAATGACAGCCTACACCTCATGGTTGTTGAAAATCCAAGAGAAAAACTATCCAACTTGTGATATGGAGTTGGTAGTTGTGATCTTTGCATTGAAAATATGATGGTAATATCTCTATGGATAGATGAGTTGGATATATATTTATCACTAGAGTATGAAATATATATTAACAAAAAAGGAGATTAATACCCACCAACGAATGTGGTTAGAGCTCATCAGGGATTACTGTGGCTAAATCCACTACATTATCAGTGAGGAAAATAAGGTAGAAAAGGCTCTATGTGGAAAGGATCATTTTTATTTATCAATAATGATGATTGATAGGGATCCAATCATATTAGAATTGAATAGGATGGAAATGTGAATCCTTAAGGGAGGAACATCATCAATCCTTTCATAGATGATTTCTCAACCATTCCTCATGGAGAAAATAAAGGTTTTTCAAAGAAAAGATGATGAAATTTTGAAAAGGGGTGGATGCAATTGGATGTGAGAAATCCTCTGAGTTCATGATTGATGAGGAAGGAGATGTAAGGTTTGGGACATGATCATGTGTACCATTTGATATAGAGCTAAAGAAGGAGCTTCTGAATGACCCATATATATCAACCTTATTTATTCACCCAAGGAGCACAAAGATGTATTGAGATATCTAAAAGAATTATTGGTGGGATAATATAAGGAGGGACATTGTTGAATATACATCAAATTTCATAGTTTTTAAATAAGTGAAGGCTTAAAGACAAAAGTCTAATGGGACGATAAAACCATTGTCCATACAAACTTGGAAGTGGGAGAACGTCTCCATGGACATTCTCACTGGACATATAAGGACATCCAAAAAAATAATGATATATTGGTTATTTTGGATCATTATTCAATGACAGTTCAATTTATCTAACTCTTGGGGACATCACATTGAATAAAATTACACTGATATATATAAAAGAGGATTTAAGGTTTCATGTAGTACCCATAGGTATTTTTTCTGATCGAGATCTTAGATTCTACTCAAAGTTCCTGAAAAGTATCCAACATGCTCTAAGAACTAATTAGAACATCAGTAAAACATATCCTCCTCAAACTGATGTCCAATGTGATTATAATATTCAGAAATAGGATGAATTGTTGAGACCAAGTTATATGGAAATCAAAGGAGGATGTGACCATAATCCAACTCTAGTTGACTTCTAATAGAACAATATTTTTCTATTGAGTAACTGAATGGTTTCATATGAATACCTTTATGTGAAAATAATTAGAACACTAAAATCTAGGATGAAGTATGTGAGAAACGTTATTAGGACTTGAAATGGATGAAAATGTTAGAAATGCTGAAAACCATTCAGTATGACATAAGGAATCCCAAAGGTGATAGAAGAGCTATTCAGACAATGGATGAATGGATCTCGAGTTCAATGTTTTAGACATTGTATTCTTCTGCATATATCCATGGTTTAAGGTCATGAGATTTGGGGGGGGGGGCATAATGTTATGTCCTAGGTACATTATCCCCTTTGATATCTTGATCGCATCAGATCTATGACCTATCTACTAGAACAAACACCTACCATGTCTCAAGTACATGATGTATTACATGTAACCCTATTAGATGATGTACATATCAGATCCTTATCATGTATTATCTTCAGAGGAGGAACACTTGGAGAATGATCTATCTTATGAGGATAAGCTAGTGATGATCACCAATCATATAGATCAATTTTGAATCTATAAGACTGCACACTTAGTGGATGAACTGTGGAAGAACCATATATACCTAGAGGCAATATGGGAACAAGTGGAAGTGATGAATTAATGGTACCCACACCATCTTTCATCATAGAATGTAAAAAAAATCAAGGGATAAATTTCTTAAGGGGGGAATAATGTAATTAACCAATGTTTTATAAAGGTATTTCCATTATTATAATTATATATTATATTATAATCACATAATATTATATATAGAATACAATAAAACCTTTATTAATTAATAAGGAATCAAATAAATGGTCTCTCTAGAAGTTAAGGCACACATACCGATGAAATAGAAACATGACATTGGGAATAGTAATGTGATCCTTATGAATAGTAAACCAGCCAATGTAATAGTAACCTCACCAATTAGTATATTAATAAAAGTTTACAATCTTATTAGTTTCAATATGATATATTTTTTTTATATTATAATTAAATAATTTCTTTAAAAAATAAGTGTTGGTATTTTTGTATGTCTTGTTTGTTTAATTAAAATTTTAAGAATAATTTAAAAAATATAAATATCATTGTCATAAAATTTATTCATAATATAATAAATTTTGTTTCTTATGATTATAATATAATTATAAAATACCTTAATTATTTTTTCGAAGTGATAAAAAGATGTTTTAATTATAATTTTTTTATTTTTCAAGTAAATTATTATTTTAATTGAAATTTAATTTTATCATATATATATATATTTATATTTTAATAATTCTGTTCATTTTTAAAATCTCCACGTTGAAAGATTTTTAGGTAAATTATTGGGATTTTTCTAAAAAATGTGAATTTTTGGTGAATAGTGAAATTCTTTAATTTACAGTATATGTAAATAAATGTCTTTCTGAGTCATGCCTGAGTCATGGATGATATAACTTCCCATTTGTTCAGTTATAAATCCACACATTACTATATTTATTCACACAAATCATCACTATTTCTTTTCTGGAGAAAAAAAATAAAATATTGAATAAAATAATTGGAAAACACATCACTCCTTCACTATGAATAAAACCATTCACCACCTCATCTCCTCATACCACAAAACCTATTATATATGTTTATATTATGCTCAATACTATTCCAAAACTTATCCCCCACATCTTAGAGCTTATGGTCATATGAAATGACCAAAAACCAATCCCATAAGGAGGCTCTCAAGAGGTAAAACCCTCTTCAATTTTCATACAATTTGTTTTCAAGTTTCTTTACTGTATTTATTCCCTCACCTTTCCTAAAGAAAATGGTAAGAAAATTAAATTAACATATATATACTGGAATATTTTTTATTATAATGGAATAATACATAATCATTTATTCTTTCCTGTAAGAACCTAAATCTTCATTTCAGGTATGGATCTTTATTTCCAGTGTTTTTTAGAAAAGGGGGAGAATTTTTGAAATTTTATATGCATTTGGAATTTACATCAGAGTACATGATGTGTAACGAGATACCATGTATGACTTCATCTTGGATGTGTAATGGCTATGAAAAGGCCATGGGGGTGGCAAGGAAGATAGCTAATGTTGGGGGACAGTTGTGGCAAATACACGGTGTGTTCAATAACAATACATGTCGTTTAATTTTTTTTATTGACTAATCAGGTTGAGGTCATGTCTAATCCCCAGATTCATATTCTTCTAGCCATGTTTATTCCAATAGTGATTGAGAGCGATGAATCTTCTCTGGGCCACTGATTTTTCATCCTTTCTCTTATTTGAATTTTGGAGGGCGTCTTGGAATCCCACATATGACTCCTTCCTTATTCTAGAGCCTCCCCTCTGGATTTCTTCTCTCTTTAGAGTTATCCAAGGTTGAAAAAAATTAACCATATTATATATCTACATCATTTTAGGTTGATTAAAGGGCCAACGTTCAGGGGTGTTCTTTGTAGGACGTCGAGGTAGGTGGTTTTATTTGTTTCGTTGATTGATTTGGGTTTTATATGAGAAAGAGCTGAATACCCATATGTCTTTTATTTCTGGTTAAATTAATTGAACCATTTTTTATTCCATAGATTGATTTTTGGACTAAGGGTTTTTTTTGTGTAATAAATTGAAATTTCATGTTATGGAACACAACATTTGTTCATTTCCTTTTTTGACTATTTTGGGCCATTTGGTCCAGGTGTCCTTTGACGAAAACATTTCTTCCTTTCATTTCATCATAGTTTGGAACTAATTTAATTTTGTTTGATATTAAATAATTGTGATATGAATCTTTATTGTTTAGCCATGTAATAGTTGATATTACTTTGGGCTGCTTGAGATCAAATATGCGCGATTAAATTTGATAGGGTTGTGGGAACCTACTATTGTTAGACCATATGGGGAATTTACATTGAGTTATTTCTCATCGTATCAGTTATATTTCATTCTATGAGAACATAGGGGTGTTAATGGTGAGTTCTCTCTCAGAGTGTTTATAGTTTACATTAAGAGACCACATTGGGAATTTATGTTTAGTGATTTCCCAGAGATTCGGTATTAATTATGGAAAGACCATAGGGGAATTGATGGTGTTTTATTTCTTAGAGTGTCTTTAAATTTTTTATTTCATTATTTTTCTTGGGGGATATACTATGTGGGTTATCCTAAGGGCTAATGTAAAAATTGAATGTTTGTGACATGTCTTCCAAGAAAAAGCACAAGCATGGATTCATTCCTGTTAAGTAGTCTTCTAAGATACCTATTTTTGATACTTACATGATTAAATGTTGAACATTAAATGAAAAATAATGTAAATGTAAACTATAGGATTCCATACATTTGTGTACACCAGGTTCCATTGATGCATTTCCATTATAACCTTCTATATATACAGTTAATAACTGTTAGGCATAGATCATGTGGTGGTTTCATATTAGGATTTGTATCACACCCTATTCGGTTCATGATTTTGGACCCAAACAGATTATATGGTTACAAGTTTAGATAAGGAAAAGCGCCATTCTACATGAGTAACATGATAGTTGTGGATCTTGAGAGAATGGGACCAAGCTGAGGCTTGTGATGATGTTGGAGTTTTTTTTTCATTTTTTACTTTGATTTAGTACTTTATTTCCATAATTGTGACATGATTGGATGTTTTCCTAGACATATGTGACATGAATCATTTATATATGTTCTCAAAACTATTTATTTACTTTCAAACATCTGATGTTTAATTGTTGTAGGGTATTATTGCTTTCGCTACTATTTATTATTTGTTATTCAGCTATGCATACTCTTCCAATGAGGGTATAGTTTCCCCATTATCACACCCATGGACATTGCTGCTAGTCGGAAGCCTCTATCAGTCGAGAAAATGTGCTTGAGGCCATGTGACTAACTGGGAATGGGGCACCATTTTATGGCACCCAAATTTGGGAGGTTTCAAAGTGGTATTAAGGGAGGTTCATTTTGGATTCTGGTTATCGATTGGAGCCAATAGAAAGGGATTGAAAGGAATATGTAGTTAGTAATAAGTTGTTCCTAGGGATAGCTAACTTGTGTACTGGGAAAAGCCAATTTACCTTGATTATGGAAATTTATATAGTTTTTCAATTGTTACAGTTGATTTGATTTCACCATGTGGTGGTACACATGTTTTTTGTTGTGATGAATTATAACACTGAGGTTATAATTATGTTTCATTTCAATGATATGAGGGTATTCCATCTCATTCATCATATAGGCACTTGATAGGGATCGCATGTCATGCAATATTATCATGCCCTGTAGTGTGCATTACTGATTGCTTGCTGTTGGGATAGATGTTTTGATTGATATGCATGCTTTTTAGATATATGTTTGGATTGAATACCAGAAATATTTATTGGGGATTGGAAAATTTATGAATAATTTGAATGGGTGCCAAAAAAATTTCCTTAAGGTTTTATGGCCTTTCATGGATAAGAATTTGGTGGATCATGTGATTGATTTCACTTTTATACTTTGTGATATACATGAATATGATGTCAATATTTGATTCGTGGAGTTTATGGGCCACTACAGATCAAAATTGGAACTTTAGTGCTTGTTTTAGTATTTTATGGGGATCCTAAGTAGTTTTGGAGGATTATGGTCCTGAAAACCCAAGAATAAGTGATGTGTGATGGTAAATACAGGCCATGAATCCGTCTATTCAGGAAGAATTTTTTTCTTAAGTAAACACTGTGTACTGTGTGTACAAGACATATAGTCATTTATCATGTGACTAACTATGTTATTAGAGACATAGTGTTGGGAAATCATTAGTGGAACACGCCAGGTACTTAACCTACATACGTTTTTGCAAAGACTGTGTGTTTGGCCATGTGAATGACAACCCAGGTCAGTGAAAACCATCTTTTACACGCCATGTCATGAATATACTCACCGTGTAGTGTTATTCTAAGAGGACCTTGTATATTGAGCCATGTAGCAGTACATGGGATTGAGGGAACAAACAACTACATGCCATGTCTCAAGTAGAACATCCCATGTGTATGGGTGTTACACGACCTAGTTTGGTAGGAGTACACACCATGTTAAAAGACTAATGTTACATGTTGTGAATGGGTTATACATACCATGTACCCCTATTTTGAAAAATAGGAATTTTAACTTTCTCATGTTCCTTCTTACAAATATATGCTTTTTTCCTTGATAATCATGAACTGAGGTGTGCACTAGACCATGAAGAGTCATGCCACTAATAGGTCCTCTGGTAGTACTCCATATACATTGCAACAATCAAACACCAGAAATGGTAGATCGGGGACTACCAGCAGACCCTCACGTTGTGCATGTCTTAGAACCTACTATTATATTGAACATGGGTGCTAATTCAAGTTTCTGAGAAGGATTCATAAGGATGATGCAAAAATTCTAGGGATCATCTCATCCTGCCCCGTCTATAGATGAGTTGATGCAGGTCTTTCAGTAGAAACATTATCCAACATTCTCAGGGGATGGAGGACCTCGGGCTACAGAGTCATGGTTAGAAGACGTGCTATGAATATTCAATAATCTCGAGACACATCTTGGGAGGAGGGTGAATCTCACAACCTACATTCTTAGGGATTCATCCAAGAGATGATGGAAGGTGATATCACAGGAATGACACCAGTGGGTTATGGCTTGGGATGAGTTCCACCAGAAATTTTATGACTACCTCTTCATGGAGACCATGAGGGCCGACCGAGCCTGATAGTTTATGCGTTTGGAATTGGGTACTCTCTAGGTCATGAAATATTATTCTCACTTCATAGAAATGTTGTGATTCACACCCATTCTGGAGGTGATGAGTTATTTATGGCGAGGATGATTGAGGATGGTCTCAATAACGACATCTGATCCTAGGTGAACATCTTCAAGTTGACCTCAATATCATCAATATTCAATCAGGTACTGATCCCCAAGTGCAAACTAACATATTCTAGTGCTATGGGCCTAGAAAATTCAAGATCTAGAATATTTACTCTTCCATCTGATGGCAGGATGTGCCACACTGAGTCTACATGTGGTTATCCGTGTTGGTTGGATTTTTTTAGGTATCCTAGTGGTGTACTACTAGTGCAGGAAGATCAGACATAAGAAACCTCAGTTCTTGAGGGACCCAGTTGAGTACCGGTCTTTTGGAAATATGGGAAGACTTCAAAATTTGTACCACACCCTCCATCCAACAGATACTGAGGATGGATCTATTTCGACTCCTCATATCGAAGTAGGACCACCAGTTCATCATCATACTACGAGTTGGAGTTCTTCAAGGACGTTCAAGATGATGTATTGGCCATAGAAGTATTGGTAAGACAATGTGTTTTTGATATCCATTGGGTGGATCATCTCAAGGATCGTAGATAGCTTCACTGTGTTGTGGCACAGTTCATAATTTTGCATTGCATCAGACCCAAAAAGATCAGGATCCGGGACCATCTACGATTAGATGTACAATTTTGGTTTCTCTATTTTAGCTTCAATTCGTTTTGATATATTGGTGTCCCATATATTTATATATTTTCATGTTTTGGAGAGCCTTGGGCTCTGTATATTTACGTAGGCTAATATCATTCTGATGGACACTCCATTGGAGACTAGAACAGCTAGTGTACATTACTGCAACGAGTTCCCTCTTGAGTTTGGTGGGTGTCACTTTTTATGGGACCTTTTGGTCTTTGAGATGATGGGCTATGACATCATTTTCAGAATAGAAAGGGTAGTTCCCTACTAGGATATTTTAGATTTCATCATCGTAGGGTAATTATAGCATCACCAATGGTTGTATTTATTATATATATGAGTGAATGTGATGTACATGCGAGCAGAAATGAGCCCCAGCATCACATGTTGTGAGACGTTATTGCCCAGATTGCTAGTCTGTATCTGGATGACCAGGGGACATCATAGATGGACTTTCCTCTTGTGGTTTATAATTTCATGGATTTCTTTCCAAATGACTCTTCAGGTTTACCTATGCAATGAGAGGTATATTTCTCTATTGATCATGTGCTTGGAGTGGAATCGGTGTCCATTCATCTATATAGGATGTCTTCACTAGAGTTACAGGAGCTCAAGAATAAGTTAGAGGAGATACATGAAAAGTGTTCCATCCATCCCATTACTTCTACTTGGGGTTTTCCAATCCATTTCACGAAGAATGAGGATGATACCCTCAAACATTGCATTGATTTTCAGAAGCTGAACCAGTTGATTATTAAGAACAGATATCCCATACCGTGGATTAATGATCTCTTTGATCACCTTCGAGGATCCCGATAATTATAAAAGATTGGCCTGAGATCCAATTATCATTACTTGAATGTTAAAACAAAAGATATGCCTCTTAAATTCATTTGGAACAGGTATGGTCTATACGAGTATGTGGTTATGACATTT
This sequence comes from Viscum album, assembly GCA_963277665.1. NCBI lineage: Eukaryota > Viridiplantae > Streptophyta > Magnoliopsida > Santalales > Viscaceae > Viscum > Viscum album. The sequence continues at coordinate 1,761,828,332 of OY728121.1, read as the reverse complement.
GGTCAAAGGAATACGCGAGCAGTTTTCATGGAACTAATGAACCGTGTGTTCCATCCTTACATGGACACATTTGTGGTTGTTTTCATTGATGATATATTGGTGTACTTTCACACTCCACCCAACCATTACAACCATCTTGTGATCATTTTGATTGCACTGAGGGATCATTAGATATATGATAAGGTCTCAAAATGCCACTTTTGGATGGATTAGATTTAATTCTTTGGTCATGTTATCTCAGATACAATAGTTTCGGTAGACCCAGGGAAATTGAAAGCAATATATTCCTAGGATCAACCAAAGAACTTCTTTGAGGTTTGATGTTTTCTCGGGATTCCTGATTACTACATGCATTTTATACATGACCATTCATACTTATCAGCGCCATTTAAAGTATTGAATAAGAAGGGTGTGATGTATTTTTTATGGATTCTTGTTATGTAGCCTTTATGGTGATGAAAGGGATATTGAATTCACCACTAGTACTAGCTTTTTCAGAACCATGAAAGAGTTACAACAGTTTTCTGTGATGCATTAGGTATCGATATTGCAGTAGTACTTTTGCAGGTGGAAGGAGTCATTGTGTATGGGTCTCAACATTGGAGGATATGTGAGAGGAATTATCCTAAACGCCATCATGAGTTAGCTGCAGTTGTTCATGATTTAAATAGTTGGAAACATTATATTTTGGGAGAGAATTTTTCGGTTTTCACTAACAAAAAAAGAATCAGGTATATCATTACTCAATGAGACCTGAATTTGTGACAATGAAGGTTGGATGACTACCATTAGTACATTTACATTGATCATTCATGTATGCATAGTAAAGGAAATGCAGTGGATGATGCATTGAGAAAGAGGACTCAGATATAGGTTGCTCAAGTGGCTAGTAGTGAGTGGAAGCTTATTGATAGGTTTTCTAAGATGAATTTAGAGGTGTCTGACAGAGAGTGTAAGACATTTACTTCTTTTACAACTGTTACCTCTAGTCTATATGATTGATTGTGAATGAGGAAGCTAAGATATTCTGAATTCCTAGTCCTATAAGAGGGTTTTTTTAAGAGGGTACCCTACTCCAGGGTGGACTAGAGCTGAAGATGAGGTCTTGTTCTTTCATGGACACATATCGGCATTAAGAGACATATGTGAGGAGTTTATGCAAAACATCCATACTTCATCTTGGCCAGTTCATCCTTGTTTCAACACGATGTATTGATATTTGCATCATCTGTATTGGTGGCTAGATATGAAGAGGGATGTAGTGGGTTTTTTATGAATAGTTCCACATTCCAGTAGATGAAGGAAAAGCACTAGAAACCAACTGGGCTTCTAAATTAGTTACCCATTTCCCAAGTGGAAGTGGAATGACATTGCGATGGATTTCGTGATAGGTTTACCATGGTCACATTTAAGTAATGACGGTGTTTGAGTTTTCGTTGAAAAACTCTCAATGGTTGCACACTATTTACTATTCAATGATAACATTAGTGTTTATTAGATTGGAAGGTTTTAAGTCTGATAGATTTTATGTTTTCATGGGGTTCCACACTCTATCGTTTCAGAAAAGGAATCCCTATTTACTTCACATTTCTGTAAAGGGTTACAGATGGCTATGGGTGCACAATTACTTTTCAGTACATATTACCATCCCTAGACAGATGGCTAGTCAGAGCACAAAATTTAGGTGCTGGAGGATATGATTTGATCATGCATCCATGATTTTGGTGGTTCTTTAGAGATTCACATTCCAATGATGGAGTTTTACTATAATTATAGTTTTCAAGAAACTATTCAAAATGTAACCCTATGAGGCTCTATAGTGTAGGACATGCCGATAACACCTATGATATCTAGAGGCAGGAGAGACTAATATGATGGGACCAAATGTTCTCTAGGATACCATATAGAAGGTGGAGCATAATAGAAATAGGATGGCTTCTGTATAGTCATAGCCGAAGTATTATTCTGATTGACGGAGATGACCTCTGGAGTTCGTGGTCAGAGATCATGTTTTACTATGTGTTACACTGAGGTTGGGACACAAGAGGGTTTGGAGACAAGTAAAGATTTTACTGAGATACATAGGGTTGTTTGAGTTTTTGGAGAGAGTTGGGTTGGTTGCCTATTAGTTTCAGTTACCTCAAAGGTACCGGGGTATGCACGACATCTTTTACATTTCTCTACATTAGAATTACTTCTCAGACCATTCTCATGTTTTTAAACCATGAGTTGGATGAGTTGGTGACTGAAACATCATTCGAGAAGCATCTTCTTTAGGTTGTTGATCCCAGTGCAATGGGTATCTGTGGCTAGTCTATTCCTCTAGTATGGGTGTTTTGGTAGCATGAATGACTGCAAGACGAGGCTTGGAATATGGATTCCCTTGTGTGATCGTAGTGGTCGGGGCTGTTTGAGGATTATTCTTCACCATCAAGTTTGGAAAATTTGGGGACACATTAATATAAGGGGGAATTTTTTAAGAACCCAGATCTTCATTAAAGGTATGGGTCTTGATTTCGGGTTTTTTTGGGAAAAAGGGGAGAATTTTTGATAATTTATATGTGCGTGTTGTGTACTTATAAGTATACACCGTGTACCCAGTTACCATGTACGACCGATTCATGGGCATAGAGTAGCAGAGAAATGGTTGTGTGGGGTGATATGGAAGACTACTAATGTCGGGGTAGGGTTAAGGCAAATATACAGTGTGTTTATTATTAGTACACATTGTGTATGATTTATTTTAATGACTAATCAGACTGAGGTCACGTCTAATCCCCATGAATCATCTACTTATGGCCTTGTTTCATATAAGAGTTACCGAGAGAAACAAATATTCTCCGAGCCATAGATCCATCGTCTGTTTTCAGATTCAAACTCTAGAAAGTGCGTTGGAATCCCACCAGCAATCCATTACATCATCTAGAGCCTACCCTCCTGATTTCTTATCTATCTTGAGTTATCCAAGGTTGACCGATTTTAATCATTTTATAGATCTCTGTTGTTTTTTTCAGATTCAAGGGATGTCGTTCAATATTTTTCTTTGTACGACGTCAAGGTACGTGGTTATTTTCCTCTCGTTGGTGGTATTTGTGTTTTTTATGCCAATGTGATGATTATCCCGATTTTAGGTATTTTGGGTTAGGGAAATTGAACCATGTTTTATATAACTTAGATAGACTATTAGAATAATGTTTTTTTTGTCGAATTAAGTGAAATTTCTTGTTAAGGAACAACCCATGGGCGCATTTCCTTATTTTACTATTTTGGACTATTTGGCCTAGGTTTCCTATAAGCCAATGTTGCATCCATGACTTGCATGATAGGATGGAACTGATTGACTTTTTGTGATTGATAAATGCTTTTCATATGCATTGGAATTGTGTAGCCATGTATTATTTAAGATTACATTGGGTTGCTTGATATCATATATGCACGATTGAATTACATAGGGCTGTGAGAACCTGGTGTTGTTAGACCACATGGGGAATGGAAATTGAGTGCTTCCTCTTACTTTATATTATATTTCACTCAACGATAACATAGGGTGGATGGATTGTGAGTTCTCCCTCAATGTGTCTATAGTTAATGTTATGAGACAATAAGGGGGAATTGATACTGAGTTCTTCCTGAGAGGGTTTTTAGTTATAACTGAAATACCATAGGTGGAATTGATTGTGAGTTCTTCCTCAGAGTGTGTTTGACTATTTTAAAACATTATTCAGATAGAGGGGATAGACTATGGGGGATACCCAAAAGGGTTAATGTGAACATTGAATGTTTGTGACATGTCTACTAAGACCAAGAAAAAGCATGGATTCAGTCATATTTGGAAGTATTATGAGATACCTGTTTTTGATACTTACTTGATTAAATGTTGAACATTAAATTATAATAAATTTAAATGTAAACTATAGGATTGTTTACTATTGTGTACTCATAGTATTTTTTCTTCATTTCCATTATTACCTTATATATATATATATATACTCTCACTGAATGTTAGGCATAAATCTTGTGGTGTTTTCCTACAAGGATTTGTCTCACAACCTCTTTTTGTAATGCTTTTAGAACAAATCAAGTTATAAGGTTGTAGGTATAGAAAAATTAAAGATCCCTTTTTCACTAGGTACTTGATTAATGGGGAGCTGGAGAGTGTGGGACCATTCTAAGGCTTTCGATTCTTCTAGAGTTTATTTGGATTCATTTGTACTTTGATTTAGTACTGTATTTCTTGCATTAGGACTAATTTGGTTGTTTTCTTAGACATATGTTATATGAATGATTTATATATGTTCTCCAGTTGTTTATTTACTTTTATTATTTTTTGTCTATTTTTTTTTATATTATTGCATTCTCTATGTTTTATTTCATGTTATTCTATAGTGTATACTCTTCATATGATTGAATAGTTTCCCAACTCTCACACCCAAGGCCCTCACTACAAGTCGGCAGCCTCTGGAATTTGGGAAAATGCACTTGAGGCCATGTGACCAAACTAGTACGGGGCACCATTGGCCTACACCTAGAACAATGAAATTAAATTTCCCCTCCTTATATGCTTGAAATGAAAACACTATTTGATATGTGTTACTTTATAACATTTCAAGGGAGATGGATTATCAATTTCTACTACCGTCTTCAATTCGGATCATGAAACTATACTTATAGTTGAACCAAATTAATAAATATGTAATATATCCTATGTAAATTTTTTATTAATTTATTATTAAAGGTATTAATATTCAAGCATAAAAAGTTCATTGTGAGAAGAATCACTCAAAATAATTCAAGCATTTTATTCATTCCACTTCGACTTGGGCCTTCGGGATACGAAAATGGTCTACCTCATCATAAAAAAAGGTATTTGGTTTAATATTAAAAATGATGATTTGGAACCAATCTTTAAATATCTTTATCGAGGTCCATTCATCATTATTTTTGTTAATATACATGGTTTTAAAAGGATACCTAATCAATTATTTCTGAAAAGTAGGCCTGATTTAAGGGATCTTTGAGAATTTTTACCAATTTTCATGTATGCCCCATAATATGTTTCAATCCACCATTATTTTTATGAAATTACAAATTCTTATCATGAAAAATAATATTGGTTCAGTATAGGTTTTATACAAACAATTATTCCTTTTCCATCATTATATTCTTAAAAATGTTCCCATAAACTATAATGAAATGCATAATCACTAAATCTCCCTACACTCATTTTATATCAGTTTGACATCACTTATAATAATTTATTCTTATATTCCATTATTAATATCCATTTGGGATTTAATTCCTTTATTTCATGGACAATTTTATGATACAACCATTAATTATGCTTTTTTACATAATACAGGTTAAACCCTCCAGCAGAGCTAGGTAGTGGAATTTCCATGATGACTCCCTAAGAATACCCTCTAGTAGGACTGGGAAATGGAATTCACTGATGGCCTTTCAGAGTGGTACCCTCCTGATAGGTTGGGATGTTGAATTACATGATGACTATCAATGTAGAACCCCCTAACACACAGGGTCATGGGACCTCCACATTGAGTTTGGGCCCACTCGACTGTGAGGCCCAATGATGGGATGTGGTTTGACATTCCATTTGACTGAAGAAAATGAGGGACACATTCATCACCATGATGCGCCCTTGTGATGCGAACTAAAACTATGTGGTGTAGTCAGTGCCGACCAAATAAGATTCTGTCAAGGTATGGTTATTGATTCCCATCAACTTGTGTGTCCTGGGATGGTGCATGAGGTGATAGGAATCATAGATGGACTTACATTGGAATAATTGTTGACTCGTCTTCTTTGGATTAGTTGTTAGATGGAGATCTTATTAATATATTTGTTTGGATTCATTGACTAAGAATATATTTCATTTCTTTTACAGTACCCACTCCTTTGGTTTTGGTTACTCTCCTTCCAGGAGAGGTGAATATGTGGGAGGTATACTACATGTTTTATGTGGCTATCTTCTCAGGGTTAGATGATTCTACTATCCAACAATAGGTAGAAAAAACATGAAGAGAGTTCATATCCCCACAATTTATTTTTCCTTGATTTTGGATGAGTCCACTTTAACTCTCTTGTTGGGTTGAGCTATACTCCATCTATTCTATTTAATCGTACATTTTTCTCTTTACTTATTTATTATTTAGTGTGTCTCTTATTGATCCTCATTCACTTTATTTGGGCCATTCTACTAGTTTTTTATACTCACCCATGTATGGGATTCCCCAAACATGTGGTGTTTATTTTGAAGACATTGTATAGGTTGTTCTCAATATCATATGAACTTAAGGATACATGGTTCTTGGACCACATATGGTGGTCATAGCTTGTGATTTATGAGCTGAGTTGTGTCAACTATTTTACTCTTCCTGTTTTTTAAAATCAAGATTGATTTCTAGTTGGGTATATAATTTACCCATTGCATTTAGTTTAAACTACCATACACTTTTACTGTCTAATGGTTCATGCATGCTTAGTTTATTTTATAGCTGTTTTGAATCTTTAATTTATTTCCCACTTCAAATTTTCATTGAGGTGGATTTACATGTGTGTACAGGTGTATAAGAAAAGGCCTCCTAGATTTCAGTTTTTTTTCAGTTCTTTTCCCCACCCCTAGACTATAGATTTGTGCTTGGGGTAGTTTCGGATCGAGTCCCAGTTTGGGTTGGGTTGTGACAGAGTGGTATCAGAGGTGGTTCTTTATATGGAACATTTTTCATATGTTCATTAAAAAGTTGTAGTTGGGTTTAGGGAAACTATATAGAAATGTATCCAGTGTGGATCTCATGTATAAAGGCTAGTGATCGTACAAGCAGTTGATACATTAATTCACTCGGACCCTGATTTACCACTTGTCAACTTGACACTCTGGGACATTTGTTGTAGGAAATAATGTTATATGAATCATATATTATTGAGTCATTTAAATTCCTTCTTGTGACAGATCCCCATTTTTCATTGTTATGTATGTATATTATCATAGTAATATGGTACTCATTAATAAAATTTAATGATTCTTCATTGTTGATAGAAATCCTGAATACTAGCTTCGGTTCGTGACGACAACCTTATGAGTGACGATGTATCAGTTCAGGGTCCAACATGTGATCCCCTTCCGCCATGTTGGTATGGAGTAACAACTCTACCTATTGAGTATAATATAATCCTAACGGAACTGTCTGAGGACGTGGGATGGCTGAGTGCTCTCCAAGAGATCCAGTGCCAGAGACTGCTATGGTTCTGTAGTGAGCCAGATCCTCAACAAGTAGAGGATTGTCTAGAATCAAGGGTCATCAATTTATTCTTTCTCATACACTGAAACATATTATGGTGTATTTTGAATCTAGTCATATCTATGGAGAATATAGATGTTAATGAAGTGTTTTTACGTAGACGCACGATGAGTCGGCAGTCTCATTGGATGAATTCTTGAATCTATTCCGTATGGAGTACTACGCCTCCTAATTATGCTCCATGGGAATTCAGGTGACTCTAAGGGATTCACTTTGGAGGGAATAAAATGGTTGAGTCCATGGACAGGTTCACATACCGTATATGGTACTCTCTCAAAATGATCAGTGACGATAACATTCAAGAACAAAAGTTTGGGTGGGTAATCCATAGATACATTCGAGCTAGAGTAGTGCCATTATGCATCCCAACCAATGTCACAGTACTGCTGTAGGAACTAGTGAAAGATAGATTTCTATTAAATGGACTCTAGGTATCAAGATTTAGGAGTGGTTTAAACAGAGGTGAGTCATATAAAACATCTGGGACACGTGAGAGATATCAGAACAATGGACCCTTCTGCATGATGGCTTAGAAACGTGTTGTTGTAGAGTAGTGATAACCTAGATCATTATAGATTCATGGAGTGGTCTGTTTCAATTCATGTGATGGGAAAGGCCACATTGAGCATGAATACCCAACTAGATATGCAGAGAAGCATGTTATAAGAGTTGATAGACCACTACATAAGAGACATCATCATGATATGTGATCTCCCAGCTAGGGACAGGGTGGTCCCTAGGGTGGGGATGTTGGTATAAGTGTATGAGGAGTTGTGGGTGGTGTATGATGATATGGGATACTTCCACTATCACAATTAATTCCACGTTTGGTTCCAGGAGCTGACAGTTAGGGACATGGAAAACTAACAAATTTGGATGTATACGAACCAGTAATGAATGATATGATAAGAGGTATCCACTAGGTCCTTTCTACATTATATAGTAAAAATTTGTAGACATTTTTGGGAGGTAAGATTTTTTGTTTACACATTGCTCGAGGATCAACTAAGGTGACACTGGGATTCAGAGAAACCATGTGTCGGTGTTGTGCGATGGATTGTGGGAGAATGTCGTGGAATTCCAAGTATTATTTTTCTATATTACATTTTTTTCTAGGGATTTCACTAATAATTGTGGCAGAGTATCCGGTTTTGGGTTACTCACCTTCCCATAGAGGTGAAGAAACATAATGTATTCCACATTCCATATGTGCCTAGATTCTCATGGAGGGATGAGTCTACTAACCCTCTTTGTTCTTCAGTACTCTTTGGCATCAACTTTGGTATAGTTGTGGAGTTGTATGGTGAAATATTTATTTAGTCGATGGTGTTAAATCCATTACTTCTCGAGCGTGTGAGAGTGTCTCAGCTTCGATACATCAACTATGACGTCTTTCATGACAAGTTATACATAAGTGTCATCCTGATGTATTTTTTCTGATGAAATAAATCACATCATTCATGTATAAATTCTGATTCCTATCAAGTTATGCATAGTGGTTATGAGGGAGTTTCGAACTTCTATATTGGTTTTGAATCATGTTGTAGGGAACAGATAGGTTCAGTATCAGTTCCTCCAACTTTTTTATAATATTTTTTTAGGAGTGAAAAGAATTGAGGATGTAAATATGTTATTGACATAGTTTTTTCTATGTGATACAATGGTATATTACTATGAATAATATTAGATCCAGGATCAAAGATAGTGCATGATTCTTAGGCCCAATGTGTCTGAAATTAAATCTATAAAAATATTAAGGTTATTTTAAATATTCAAGTGTGTATTTTAAGGAAAAATAATGTAACATCTCTTAAAAGTATTCTCATATAATGTATATAATCCAATATTTCAGACCGTAATGTGGTGCTTACTCTAGGTGCAACATAAAATGAGTTAGTGTGGGACGTTCGGACCCCTCAGTCTCCCAGGGTACATTTAATTGGATCATATTAATTAATTAAGTTAATTAATTAAATTAAATTACCCAATGATATATATATATATTACTATGGTCGTTTTCCAAGGGGTTTTATCATTAAACTAGTATTTCAAATGATAAATCTAATCCTTTCCTTTGGAAAACAATGATAAAAGATGGCAGTTGACGATTAAACTATAGATCGAGGCGATTCGATGCACAAAAAATGAAACCTATCATGGAGAGCATGTAATTAATCAATTATTATTGATCCAATCCTACTATGAATCATCAATTTTATTATCCCATTTTGATTAAATAATTTTTCTTTGATGTTATATACTTTTGATCTACAATTATCATTCTTCACATGGCCCCACAGTTTATTAATTTTTCTTGTAACATTTCGACCTTCCTTTTAATATGAATATGGCCAATCCAAACACGATTGGTGCTTGATCCCAATGATCTACATTATTGGTTTCCTACCCCCACCCCACCTTTGAACATCATCAACATTCATTTTTGAATACCCAGAAATCAATCATTGAGAATTTGATCTTTGGTGAAATAAATTATTTATGAATATTAAGAATTTAGATTTGTTTATAGAATGGTGAAATGTGATGAAATATGGTGAATTGGATTATAATTTTAAGGTTATGAAATTATTCATTGGAGGAGTGTTGTCGGTGCTAGTTTGGGCCATACTGCATCAGGTGGTCCACAGTGGCAAAATGACTGGCAGTCATTAGTCAACGGAGGAGAGGGCAGTGGTCGGCTGGACACAGTGGCTGGTTTTTGACCCTGATATTGAGGTGTAATTTTTTAGACCAATATCTAGATTTTAATTCATGATCAAGAAATGGGCCCCATGAGATATCATTCAAGAATAATGAGACACAATACAACTTTTCCATCATGTGTTTTATTGAGGAAAATGAATAGTTCATTCCATGTGTTTTCCAATGCCGATCACAATGGGGTGATCCATATAATTTATTTCAAGATTAATACATTGTCCCCATTATGAACTATTCATTTTCAATGCAATGAAATATAGATTTTTCATTGGGTGTCCAATTCGGGTGAATGAATAGTCAATCCAATGAACTTTTCCTCATAGAACACAAAAGTGTTATTTTTCTGTTATCTGGTTCCATTTGAAAAGGAATTTTAGTGAAAATAGTTTTATTTCTCTTCAGTCCAAGGATGATAACTGTGCGCTCATCATCCTTTTATCCAGATATTCCATGTACTATGGGAGTACACTAGCATGCATAAGGGTGAACGAACAGAACTTTGAAACCTTGTATGGCTTGGTGCACGACCATGCACTGAGGTTTGGTCCGATATTGTTTGGGACCCATATACTATATGTACATATTTATGAATTTTCAACCTCTATTATCTCTTTCATTTAATCTCTGATTTTTTTCCATGAGTTTCTTATTTCTGGTTTTCTTATTCGTTGAACATGATAGAACCCTTGAATATGGTTTTATAGATATGATGTGAAATTTTCTGGATTTGGAAATCATAGAGGTGACATCTAATGAAAATTGTTATTATATAAGATTACCATAGAAGTATTAGGATTACCCTTTACCTAGAATCAGTAGTGCAATTTCCTGATGGTAGTACCTGGATTACCCTAATGTTGGGATAGGCAGTGGCTTTCCCTCCTGATCTTTCCGAGTTACCCTCTAGTAGGATAAGTGTAGTGCAGTTACTCGACATTCTAGGAATACCATCTAGATGGGTGGTGAATTAAAATTCCTTTACTATCTTCCATTTTTAACCCATTGGAGTTCCTCAATGTCCTAGAATATCCATCCAGTTGGGTTGGGTAGTGGTGTTCCCCAATGACCATTCTGGGATTACCCCCCCAGCTAGACTGAGAAGTGGAATTCCCTAACGAAAAAAATCTAAGAATAAATGTCCATCAATGATGGTTAGTGGTGTTTCCATGATGAATAATTGGGCTTATCATCTAGTATGAATATTTAGTGGCATTCCCCAATGACCATCTCAAGCGGCACCCTACATCTATGCTGGACAGTGGCATTCCAAAGTGACAATTAGAGTTGAACCCCTGATGCAATATGGGATGATTCCACCACTTTGTGTTTCTGTGCAATTGAATATGGGGAACAATGAAGTTATTTTATTTGACATGACTTTGGAAACATGAGAAATAGGGAAAAAATCCCCCATAGAGAAGAATCATTGTGACAGGAACTAAAACAGTGTAGGCTAGTGAGTTCCACCCAAATAGGATGGTATTATGGTGTGGTGATTGATTCCATTAGTCTATTGTGTCCTGGGAAGAAACAGGAGGTGCTGGTCAACATAGATGTGCATACATTGGAACAATTTTAGACTCAAGTTCTTGGGTTTAGTTGTGAGATGGATACCCCCTTACTCTCCCATTTAGGATTATTTGAATGAGAGTATATTTCTATCCTATTATAATACTCAGTACATTTGACTTTGATAATCTCTTTCTAGATTAGGAGAACTTGTGAAGGGTATTCCATGTTCTTTATGTGTCTATATTAATGTGGTTGGGTGATTATGCTCTCCTACTATAGGTATAAATGACTCGATGGGGATTTCATATCCACAACATTTCTAACTCCCCATGTTCGGATGAGTCTATATTCAGTCTCTTATTAGGTTGTGTTGTACTCCTTATGTTCTCTTTTATTTTATCATGTTCCATCTAATACATTCCTTTTTAGTGTATCTCTAACTTCTCCCCCTTCACCCTCAACTAGGTGTTTTACTATGTATGAATATACTCACTGATTCATGTATTTCAACCAACATGTGATGTGTCTTTTACAGATGACACATAGGTTGGTGGTGACATCATACATGCATAGGGATATAGGGTGCTTGGATAGCGTACGATGTTCGTATCTTGTGATTCTGTAGTTGATATCTCTCAGATGTTTTACATATCTAGTTTCTTGGATAAAAAATGATTATTATTTTCATTTATTTTCCCCTTTACTTCCTCTTTACATTATTGTACTCTATAACTATCTAGATGTTCATGCATGATTGGATTATTTTATAGCAGTGTTAAATCTTTTATATCGTTCCCTATGTACTTATTCATTGGGTTTTATTTTTTCATGTGTATAGGTTTTTAGCGAATAGCCTCATCAATTCTAGTGTGCCTTCGGTGCTTGTATCAACACCATTTCCAATGGAGGTGGTCTTGGGGAAGTTGCATCGTGATCCACAGTATGATTCTGGTTGTTACGTATATAGTGTAACAAAATAATTACAAAATCAAACTCTAGTTTTCATCGATGATAATCCGAATAGATCTTATATCTACTTTAAGAGACCATGGCATGATATAGAATCCTCTTAAAATTTTCTAAATTTTCCTCGACAATTTTAGGACCTAGATGTATTAATTCATCATCTTCTTCACAAAAAGAATGTGTTCTAGGACTCTTCACATAATGGGATTCAATGGGGGAATTTTGATGTTTGATAGGAAGATATTATTTTATTAGAAATAAATTATAGAAATACGTTGGCTTCTTTCTCCCTTGAGGTCAATTTATATTTCCCGCAACATGTACTAGAGTTTATAGATAGTTCGTTTAGATTAGACATTAGTTTGGGGGTGAGGATTTATGTTGAAGATATACTCATTCATTAGTTCATGTTATATAATCTTCTAAAAATATAGGTAAATCTATAATATCAATCAAATACAATAGATAGATATTTTCCATGTTGGAACACCACTTTCTTAATGTATATAATTGAAATTTGATCAAGTGACATGTCCTATAGAATCAAAATGAAGTGTGCGGTCTTTGTAAAATAATCCACCACAACCTAGATAGACGTGTTGCCACTTTATTTCTTTAAAAGTATAGTGATACATTCCATGGTGACGATTTCACATATCTACATATATACGGTAATGGTTGCAACATCCCCTAGTATTTTTTTCCTTTTCCTCCTTCACATGCAGACAAATAAGACATCATGATTTATATTTAGCGATCTCCCTATTAATAGTTTCCCTCCAATAGTGATCTTAATTATCTCAATACATATTTTATATTCATTAATTGATGGATATTTCTAATTTGGGTGCATCATCCAAAATCACCTATAAAAAAGGATTTGATGGTACATATAGTTGTGACCAGAATCTCACACCTCATTCGTTACCATTTAACTCCGAGTATTTCTCATTTCTTTTAGCTACCACATTATTCTAAAAACCAACAATGTCTCTTTGAGAAACCATTATCTTCTCTAAAATGGATAGTTGAAAAATCAATTATGAAAGGATTTATTTTGTTATTTCCTTTATAATTATCATGTCCATCATTTTCAAATCTAAGAAGATATGATCCTAATGTATTCCCATAAATGACAAAATTACACAATCTGTTATACATAGAGAATGTAACCCATTTTTTTCCTTCGAAATATGGCATTGGAATGAGAAGTCATTGTCCTTGATCACATATAAAAATATTCATTGGTGCATATTAATCTCTTTTTGTGTGAGAATATACTTGGGTTTTTATATGTAAATATTTATTACATCTACCCAAAGAGATAATGCCTCTATATTTTCAATCTAAGGATCACTACAACTAACTCCAGAGCATACATTGGGTAGTTATGTTCATGGAGATTCTATTTCTACGATTTATAATCTATCACTTTGTCAATCTACATTAAAATACAGTCCATACTCTTCTTCAAAGCATCACTTATTACCATGTAATGTTATCAACTTGTGGGTAGTGTGAGTTTCTGTGTAGTGATAAGAGTCTTTTTCACCTCTAGGATTCTTGCTCCTCATTAATTATTATAAACATACTTAACTCCATTCCAATTTAGTTTTGTTAGTGGATTTTCTATTCATGTTAATTTTCTCACAAATATCTGGTGATACCCAGCTAAGACAAGGAATCTATGAAATTATATCATATATGTGGGGTATGACAATCCATTAATTAGATCAATCATTGATGGGTTTATATATAACCCATTTTTGGATAAAAATACCCAATATTGATTCATCCTTTAATTAGAACTCAGATTTGTTCTACCTTTCATAGTGATTCTTCATTTGTATGGTCTTTAGAATAGTGATCAGGTTATCCTCATGACCCACCTTTCATTTAGTTTCTATTAGAATATATTCTTTAAATACTACAACAAATATATCTATCTAATCTATAAGGAATCTGATAATCAAGGCCTTGTTGATTTTTGAAGAATCGATGATTCTGAATGGAATTTTTATGAATTCATTGTTTCCATAACATGTATGTAATCCGGTCTTGAGGATATCATCATACATCCCCGTAAACTTGTAATACCCAACCACAAATCCACCTTGCATAATTGTTGTGCTCAATATAGCTGATCAGATAGGTAACCCATATATTAGTTAGAAACATTTTTTATTGTTATCTTGTTACGATCCTGATAATAAATTCAAATGTACCATTAGACTATCCTTCTTCATGCTGAAGAGAACTGGGGAACCCTGTGGTGAAGCTCTTGGGCATACAAACCCATTTTCTTGATTCTACTATAGTTATTTCATTTTCTCCTAAAGTTCTAGAACATCCATAATATATATAGATTCTTGGATAATGGTACATTCCTTGGTATATGATTGATTGAAAATTCAACCACTCTAATACATGGAAGACTTGTAAATTATTCGGGAAAACATCATTGTATTCCCTCACATTGGGAACATAATCTAGGATCACCCTTTCTACAGAATAAATCATTTGTGATATATATTCTTTCTCATGGGGAACTAATATCCATTATTGAGTTTTATGGTGCTAAAGAATAATATTCCATCTCCATGAATTTGTATTGAATATGAGGATAATTCATGATACAGAGAGGGATTTATCTATTGAGGAAATTTATGTTGGCACTATACATGGAAAGATAATAAATAATAACAATTCTATCAAATTCAACTAAATTGAGTATCACATGGTCTACATGGAATTTCATTAAAAAAAATTAAAAGAGGGTGAGTTGTATAATTGTGATAGAGTAATTGTCCCATTTTCATTTTCACTTATAACATTACATCAATGTTATGTTCTAGATTCTGAATTGTTTTACTAAACATTCATGATACGAAGAAATGCGTGGAAATAGAATAGAAAGGTAAATTATCTATTATTAAAAGAATAACTAATCTACATGACAGAACTTAATTGTTGGGATCCATCTTAGTTTTTGGGATTGAATATGATCTTATTTTTTTCTAATATGTTGTCAATTTTTTCAACCCATGTCATAGTGCATTGGTTTACAATGTTTCCTCGATCTTTGTAGTTGAAACAATAATAATTGTGATGAGGGTTGAATAGAGAATTATTTTCCATCTATTAAAATTATAGGATTTATCCCATCATAAATCTATATAAAATTATCTCCATTACCACTCTAAAAGAAATTTATCTCCCCCTAATTCAATTTTAGGGGTTCTTCTATCCACACTATTCACATGTGGGATTATGAAATTTCATAGAATCATCATATTTCTCCCTCAGAACATTAGAAATAAACTCCAGTTTCCCCTTATTAATCCCTTGATACCCATGATATTTGAAAAACTCCGTTTATAATATGAGTGCACATTTTGCAATTTCTTCATATAAATCAACATATCAGATCTCAATGGCTCTCCATATTCTAGGTTTTATCGCTCCAAAAAAGTGGCCAACATTTAATTTTTGGGTAAATACAACGATGAAGGTATATCATGAATGTATTGTGACGTCATACTCTTACACCTTTATAGATTCATTGACTATTTTCTTTCATTAGTGGTATTCCATTTATATTTTATTTTAGAGAATGTGAGGAAAATATTTATTGATAAACATTTTATATAATTTCTTCCACCCCTTAGAATCTATATATTCATGAGGATTCATAATATTGATCAATGTCCACCACTAATCATCTTCTCCATCAATTTTATAAACATCTTATCGAACCTTATTTTTCATAGATCATTTATGGATATACAATATTTTCTAAATGTTATTGATCCAATTTTCCTTAATTAAGGGATCATATGACCAATTGAACGACTTATTCTTTTGTAATATCAATGTTTCAATTGAATATTTTTTGTTATTATGGGGATGTGGTGGATCCTATTGATCTTTGTATCTATTAAAAACCTAATTTAGCTTGGATAGTATCATCATAATGGTAATTATTCCTAATCCCATTAGGTTGGGTATCTCTTTTAGTAAGTCATCAAATATCCCATCACAATGGGGTTTTACCAGATCCATCCTCTTTTCAACCATAGTATAAAATAAATGGAAATTTATGGAAATGTTTTATAAACTATTAATCACATAAATGGTAATCTGGTACCATTAATGATATAAATTATAAATGATATTTATTTTGTAATTTATGAATTTATCAGATTTAACCTATGAAATCCATGAGTTCTTTCCTAAAATATACTATTATGGGTATTTTTTCCCATTATTAGTGGTTCAAAATGAGATTATAAATTTAAATAATCCAATCACTAAAGAGAGAAAACCCATTTGTGTGGAATGATCCATTTTAGTACACCATTTACCATTCGATTCAAGCTTAACACAGTGTTTATGGTTTTAAACCCTGTGTACATATTTCCCAAACATGCATCCATTTATAGTATCCAGATAGGGATATATTTTAATAATAAATTAAGTACTATATAATTTAATATATATATATATATATATTAATTTTTATATGTTGTTTTATCAATTAGGATTTTGATAGGGTTTTCAAATCCTAATCTGAAAAATAACAAAACTTTTCATATGATACCAACTATTACAACCCTTCTCTTTATCACATGTCAATTCGTGATTTATTACATAAATATAATCAGATGAAAACCCAGATTATTTATATGTATATTTTATTTTTTAATTAGTGGTATTAAATGACTATTTAAGATGAGAATACACCATATTTATTGAAAACATTAATAACATGGCCATATTAATCCTTTATATATAACAATACATGGGATAACATGGGGAGAAACACAAGAAATGGATGTGATATAAATCCAAGTGAGGGAATAAAAATTGAGTAACATGATGAAAACAGAAAATGATAGAAAAATGCATATAAATGAGTCAAAAAGGGGTGAGAATCATAGACATGAATAATGAGTCATGATATATTATGATATCATAAAGGAATAATGGGAAGCATAGAAACAACTTAAAATAATTCATTATCTACATAGTTAATGTTTAACTGAATATAAAACATGAAAGAAAAAGTAATGTGATAGATTATGTACACTCCATAGTCACTTTCATATTTAATCACATGAGTAAAAAAATTACCAATGAATTGGAGCTCTATATAATTTCTGGAGCACACAACAGATTCATTTAATTCTCGTGATTAAGTGTGTCACATATATCATTAATCATTGAATATTTCTTCATAAATTTTTATTACAACAAATTTGAGTGTGGAATATATAAATTTATTCCTGAAATAATGAAATTATATGTTCATGAAGGTTAACACCATTGGTAGGAAGATGGAATTTGTATCCAGTACACATTTTTTTCTTAGTAACTTGTGGAAAAATTTAGGCAGCATAAAAGGGGCCAACAAATGTTCATGGAATGGATTATTGAGAGTGGATGAGGTATCTTATCATTTCGAAATATTTTTGTCAGTATGAGTGATATAGAAAACCATATCTCAACATTATGTAATAGATAAAAATTGTATAAAATTATGAGGTCAATTGAATAATTAGGGGAATGAATAAAGGTCGTACCTTGACAATGTGTCAAAAAGAGTCAATGAGGAGATTTTTAATAGCATGGGAAAACCTTGAGAAGACTCTATGGATGGTTGGGAAGATTATTTTCATTCCGCTGGAATTTTCAGTGACAATTAATGGGAGTTTGGGTGGTTTTATGAAGTAAATGAGGGAAAATTTATTTATGATTTCTCAGACATAGGTTTTTGAATTTATATATTTAAAAAAACCAAAACGATATGATAGTTTTTTCTAATGTGTTAATTAAAATATTGGTACTTTTAATTATTTGACTATGAAAAGGAAGGAACATTTGAAAACATTAATCTTTAGGGTTTTGAGGTGAGTGATACACTTAAGGAAATGATTTTTGAACCATAAAACATATTATAGGTTTTATAGCATTCATAAGGTCATTATAAATTTTATATAATGAATATAAAATCAAATTATTTTAATAGTAAGACATATATTTGTTCTTTTATTCTTTTTATAATATTAATTACTTCACTTTTGGGTCATTAAAATGTCACAATACACATCATATTTTTATACGGTATTTAATTTTTACATTACAAATTTATTTTATCATAAAATAATAAAATATTCACCATTATGAAATTTTAAAGTTATTTTTTGAAAAATAATATTCATTTTTTCAAAATAAATTTTCTAAAATGTTTATTTTAACATTTAAAATATTAATCATCATTTATTTAAAAATTATGGGTTTTTTTGAAAATAATTGTTTTTAAACACCTATGAAAATTACATTTTAATTCATAAGTTTTTATATTTTTATATTAAATAATAATTATTTAATAATAATATTTCAATGATATATTATTTTTATATAAAAAATTATATCATAAAAATAAATTCATTAGTAAAATTTGAATATCCCAAAAAACCAATTTTTGTTTTATTGTATCAAAATTAAAAATGATTATAAAATAACGATTGAATGTAAATATATTAATTATTTTCGTGAAAATAAAATATTAAAATTCATATTATTATTGTCTCCATACATATCCCCTTAATTCACTAGATATTGTCCTATATTTAGGGTGAAATATGTTAGTATGGTATTTTTATATATCCCCTAATACACTAGATATTGTCCTAAGTTATTTTAAGGTGGTTGATCGGTGTAAATATTTTGAGATGTGATATAAATGAGCATGAACATTTCTTATGCACAGTTTCCATAAAGCATACATATTTGGAAATATTATTGGGCTTAGTCAATGGAAAATCCTAGTGATGATATATTCCATGTAATCTTTAACATATGCGCTCTATAGGGTATTATCATACATATTGAAGCCATTACATCGTTTGTCTATGTCAATTGTATTTATCAAAATCCTATATTTATATTAACATAAGATCACTAGTAAACTACTTTATTATCAATGTTAATGTAACATAATTGTATTTTAAATCCAATTGTATATAATGAAAACAAATAAGTTCATGTTTATTCTATATCCATAGTATATATTAATTCATTTAATTAAATCCCAAGGGTAAATTTATTTATAAATGATCAATTCGTTTCATGTGGGGACCAAAACAATATAAGTGACCTTTGGGAGATTATAGATAATACATATATTTTTTTATTATAAAATACATGATAAAATTATTATACATATCATAGGAGGATACAGTTGTAATTTAATATAGGTGATCATTTTTTTAAAGTGAGTCATCTATTGGGACATTGATGACTGAGGACGAAATAGAAACTATTACACATTTTTGTGGGATCCTTTGATATCCCCATCTAGATATGAAACATTTTGTACATTATATATCTTCATTATCGCATCTAAGGTATTCCTTATGTTTCTAATGTGTATCATCTTTTGAGGTACAGAATCTATCCCACACATTTTATACAGTATGAATATTTATAGTGTGATCCAAACACATTATACATGGAATTCCCATTCTCGACTTTTGATAAGAGTGATAATGTCCTTTGAGAGATGATATAACCACTATTCCATATTCCATGACGTCATACATTTATCTAAGAGGATAATTGGGAGTGAGACAACGATTCTCAATCTCAATAGTGATATTAGATTGATTATAACCATTGAGAGTACATCTTAGGGATGGTAAGTTGTTATATAGTGATAATGGTAAGATCCTAAAATTTATTTTATATATGGTACATTATTTTTATAAATTTATCTTTACACTTTTGATTAATATATAATATTTATGTTAAAGAGGTATTTAATTAGTAAAATAGCATCCATGAATTGATGGATGTACTTAAAAAATGAGGATTTTCATTTTGTTGTTAGTAAAACACTAATGGCTTCTATATGGACTCTACCCACATAATAATGGAGTTTCTAAAGGTCATAGGGTTTCTATATACAACAATGGGTAGATGATTTGGTACCATATCATTGTGATAGGAAACCATTGGCCAGTTGTACAAGCTATGATATGTTAGATATTTATTCCACGAACAGCTTCTAACTGTTGATTCCCCTAAGCTTGATGATGCACCCCATCTGATACTAAATTAAATTCACTTCATGATTTTTTACTCCATTCATTTTTAACATTCTATAACACCCATTTCCTTCCATAATGTACCAATTTCAAATTCAATACATCCCTTAGATTCCATGGATCTCTCCTTTTAATCTCCCCTAAATTCAACTAGGTTAGTCTTATCTAGCGATTTTAGAATGGTGTGATTACATTATACCATTGATAGATTTCTATTATTACCTAAGATATGAATATGAATATATTATATATAAATGGATTAATTGATTATATAATGTTTATTTATACTATTTTTCATATATGGGTGATGTATAATGTTTTTTGACAAAGTAACTTAACCAGATCAAGATATACCGTCAATTATTAATGTTTTTTCTATATGTCCTTAAGACACATCTTCCTGTAGAACATGTAAATTTAAAATTGTTAATTAAACCAATGTTAGATGATGATACGTTGTGTTATTGGTGTTTTATTAGATACGAAACAATCATCTCTTTTACCCTAGCTTGAATTCTCTTGAAGTTTGGTTGTTTCCAAGAATGATTCATAAGATTGATAGACTTTTTATCTTCAAATTCCTGAATTTCTTATAATATCCCTCATTTATTCATTTTTTACTGGTTCCATGTGAAATTTTTAGAATCAATGTTCTATTATATATTTCATCATTGAATTATTATTATTCATTTAATCTAAAACAAATATTTTTAGTTGTCATTTTTTCATTGAAATAACTTGAAACTACATCCACTAGTGGGATCCATGGGGTATGTAATTCTATAAAAATCATCATTAAATAGAATCTATATTGGTATATATTTTTTTTATAAACCTCTTATTTGATAACAAATTACTAGAGATATGAATCCATTTTGTAGGAGGTGTCTCCTTGTGACTATGAGACATGGTCATAGATTAAATCCATTAATGAAATTTTGTATTTATTCATCAATATCATTGAATTAGGATCTTCATTATTATTTGTGGCCCTTTTATACTCTTATTTTATTTTTATTTTCAATTTTTATTGACTTGATTTTAGTCTATGTGTTTTTGTGATTGCCTTTGGTTGTGTATATATCGTCAGTTACCCCTAAGAAATACCTGATTCCTCGAGTACTTAAGAAGTATATTTTTATCATGTGTATTTATGGTCACATATTATTATATGTTACTCTTATATGTTAATTATGTTTTTTATTAAAATCTTATTATGATCTAACCATTTGTGTGTATTTTTCATTAATTTTAGGTACATTATTTATACTTATAAAAGGTCGACCACTATGATCTGATTAATCTTTAGAAGGGGATTATGAACAAAATCATATAATGAAGATGATATACCTATATATTGGGTAAAAAATTAAATCCTTCTAGCTTATCCAAAACATGATACCTTGAGGATTCTGTGAATGAATCCTGGAACTCAATTCCATGATAATACCTGGTAATTGTTCAATAGTCACCATAATTTCCTCACTCATGATGCAATTCCTTGACGATACCCTGATAGTTTTTACTAAAATTATTCATAGTTAATTTCTTTATTAAACATATTATATCATCAATATAACATGGATTCAATGCAATTATTAATTTGGAATATGGTATCTTATATAGAACACATGTTTTCCATATTATTCTCTTTATTATTTTATGGGAATTCATTTATATATTGTAATTTTCCATTTATTAATATTTATACATTTTAAAGGTGAATTATTGGTCTCCTATTGGGTTTTATTACCCCCAAAATTCATGGGTGTTCTTATAAATGTAATGAAATCATTTATTGGCATATAATCATGGTGATATGACTTGTTAAATATATTTTAGATTATGTGTAAAGATCATATTGTGGAACCATGCTGGAATCCATTGGAGTTTAAAAGTCTTACATTATAAACTATTCATATAAAAATTGTTACTTTATAATTTTATTCCACATTTGGATCCTGGCATTTTTATATTTAATTTTTTTCTATCATGTGTGAAATCTGATATTAAATTGTGCTGTTTTATCACCCACCTCAATTTATCAATTTTTTATTTATATAATTGGTAAATGGATATGATTTTAAGGATATAGTCACAAAATTAATGGAATATAGGACCTTATTGTTAGTTGGATTCTTCTTGTGAAATTGGAGTGTCACAAGAGGTCTTAAACATCTTAGGTGAAGAATAAGTTATTTGATTTTGAGAAATATACCAATGAGGTTAAATCCAAAAAAAATGGTATTATAGTAATTTTTTATAGAATAGTGAATATAGTTTGAACTATATAGTCATACATTGGTTGGTAGGGTAATAGTATCATTTATCATTTCTAGTGTCATATACTATTAAGAAATACTATTATTTGGAATGATCATTGTCTTCTAACACATGGAAAAAATATTTTAATAATAATTGGTAGGAACAATTATAATGATTTTAACATAGTATTATAATTCTGGTATTTTATCATCCTTATAAAAATATATATACATATTTATTCATCAGAATGATATGCTTTTATGGAACAGAAATGAATATAATTTAAATGTACACAAACATTATATCCAAATAATATAAGTTATTTCTTTACAGATATTTGTATGAATGGGGGTTTGGGATATAATATATTTCTACTTTTTGATATATAGTTTGATATTCATGTTTTTATAGGATGATTTATCAGGATTATTATTCATTAAAGTTGAATCTCTTTACATAGAATTTATAATTATTATAGACTTGTTTTATACATGAAAATAGAGATATTGATAAATAATGTATGTATTATTTTTTTGGAATATGTAATTTATTTTAAGGAATATTATTCCATCACTCATCCAAAAAATTCTATTTGGGGTTTTAGACATTTTGATTATATACATCGATTATTTTAATGATTAAAAATCACAATGAATATGTTTATAAAAAATTTGTGGAGAGAGATCAAAGAATCAATATTAAACGTAGTGCGATGAAATGATTTTTTATGATCCTTCATCAGAACATAATCACAAATTTTTTCCAAGATATTATAAAAATAAAAACAATATATTCATATATGTTACAAATAGATAACAATATAAGAGGATTAAATTTGTTTGAAGGAATAAAATATCTAAATTAGGTTCTTATATGTTACTTTTCATTTATGAGTAAGAAATTGGATTTCATGAGATTGGATATGATTATAAATATATTACAGCCTTTAAACATACATCAAGAGGTATATTTTTCATATCACATAGAGTATTTAATAAAATTTGAGGTTTCGTCATTATGGAATTCATGCCATTAATCATTTAGAAATATCATTACAATATCATTATAT
Source organism: Viscum album (assembly GCA_963277665.1). NCBI lineage: Eukaryota > Viridiplantae > Streptophyta > Magnoliopsida > Santalales > Viscaceae > Viscum > Viscum album. The sequence continues at coordinate 1,761,804,375 of OY728121.1, read as the reverse complement.
TATATAACCTGAGTTATTAGATTATGGATACCCACCTAGATATGATGCATGATATGTAATTTCTACAGAAGTCAAATAACTAGTAAATAGATTTTTTTAATTGGCCTCAATACCAGGTCTATAACCAGATGTATATTTTTTGAAAACCTATGACAGTATTAAATGAAAATTATATTATATATATATTAATAAAATAATATATAACCTCATGCTTATCAGGTTAACAAAACATTGATTTTGGAATGTTTAAATATTTAAAAATAAAATGTCTTCCATCATGGATAGATACATTGTGAAATGAAAAGGAGTACCAGTGTCCAATATGAGAGAATATGAGATGTTCATGCCGATTAATAAAATATTGATAGTATAGTAATCAAAACCAAAAATAAATAACATAAATTGAAGTTAAACATTTTATTTTCAACCATTTTATATGAAATGATTGATTTTTTAGCATCAATGTACATTAATATATTATATTTTTCTTAGTTTTCTAGACCAAAATGAGTATAGGATATCAAAAAATACAATGATCTGATATTTTTTGGGATTAATAATGATATATGGGTTTTTATTGGGGGAGTAATATGATGATATCTTAGTATTGAACTATATTATTATGAGACAATAGATATAAATAATGATATGATTTCTTCTTGGTGATGGGTTTTATGGAATTTTCATAATAATTTCTTGATTTATATCATTATTATGTTATTTTTAGTCACATTAAAAGTGATAATATTTTTTGAATTAGAAATTAGAAATTTCAATTAAATTATGTCATCTTATTAAAAATTTTGCAACAATTTGACCCATTGATGTTGAGAATCATGGAATTCTTGGTGTAAGATTTTATAAGAGTTTTGGATTAATTCATTTATGTTAATATTTATTTTTTGAGGTGATAATAACATCATAATTTGATATAGACTATATGTTAAAGATAAAACTTGTTTTCTCTAACATAAAAATATATCTTTTTATAATTACTCTATCAATACTATGTGAGTTTTAAATTTTTTGGAACTCCTACTATATATGGGTTTCATCTAAAATATGGAAATATCATTAGGTTTTAAAATAATAGGGATGTATCTTTTAGTTATGTGAGAATTATAAAAATATAAATAAGGTTCATGTGATGTACCAATATCCACATCAATAAAATGATTAATTTTATTATCATTTTAAGGGGACTCCATGGGTTTTGATGATAAATAAATGTTTTTGGTATCATACCACTGTTTTGAGGTGGTGTTGAATATTTAATATTTCAATTGTGTTTTTAAATGGGTAATTTTTTTGTTTACATATGGAGTCAAGAATACACATGTGTTATTATTTGGTATAATGGTATTCACATTTCATGACCTATTGGGTCTATTCAGGGATGAATTCATCGATGAAATCCACGTGTATTTAAAGATAAAAAATGTTTTTATAGTTTGTATTATGTTCTTTTTGGTATTTAAATTGTAGTAAAATCTGTGAAAATTTTATCCAAGTATATGTTCTAAATACACAATGTTTATTTATATAAATATGTCATATATTATTATTTCCAAATAGAACATCAATCATTTATTTTTGTAAATGATTCTTTTGGGAGTTCCCATGAGCATCATCCATATATGTTATTTTCACTATCCAAAATTATACTAGATGATGTTAATTCTTTATTTCTCATTTATTATATCCCCTATGTGTTTTTTAGATTATAAGTATCATTAATTTATCAGGATATGTCAATGTTCTAATACATTTGAATATCTCACAATGAAGATAAAAAATATATTACTATCATTGTTTATGTTGAGTCATAATGTATGTGCGGGTGGTGATATCCCAATGTAAAAATAAGGTATGATCACATAATAAATGTTATTCTACTTATGATACCAATTTCTTATATTAATATATATTTTAATTTTATATAGATATTACTTGATTTGATAATAAATTATGGTCATCCTATATAATAATATATTTTGATATATGATATCCCATCATGAAAAATATTTTTCATGTAATGATGGGTGAATTAAATTTGGGATTATTATATTTATATAAATTGAAATCAAGGTAATCATTTCATTATGTAATTTTCTATATGTTGGAATAAATATGGAATTGATTCATATAATAAATGTAAAAAATATGTGATGATGTTTAGAGATTTTAACACTACATATAATATTTACTTATTTAAGTGGTGGGATTTTACAAATATATAAGATACACCACTATATTTTCATCATCATGTTGATGAAAATTAATTATTAGATCACATGGTTGAATAGTGGACTTACTAAATTATTAATAGAGATGATCTAGATTAATATAATTTTTTTTATATTTGGCGGTATTTTAGAGGATGATACTCTTTACAGAAGTAATTTTATTGGTTATTCTACAAGGTTTACATATCATAAATATAGTCATCCATCCATATCCATCCAACAACCCGAAGGCCTTGAAATGTTTTATTTAAAACAAAACCCCCATTTAAAGGAATAAGGGGGAGAACCTAAACAGATATCAATGAATTAAAACAAATCACAGGGTGAAGGTCAAGTGATTCAAACCAAACTAACAACATGGAGCTACCCCTCCCCAGAAATTGATCGTGAAAGATCTGTCCATCGGTGCAAGGATTAACAGAAAGAAATTTTAATCATCCATCCTTATGTTTGAAATTTATAGAAGAAGTTATGTGAGGTGATCTGCTGTCTAGGAAAAATGTAGTCTTTTGGGGAGATGGTTTATTATGTCCCTATGTATTATTAAGAAGGGTATATTGAAGAATGATCACATTATAGCTCATTATTCATATCACGTGGATGGTATAAAAATAATTTTTAAGATGAATTGATTGATTTCATGATTGGTTACCCCTATAAATGAGGTAGATAATAAATCATCTATTTGGTGTTAAATTGATTATAAATTAATTTCGTTGACTGATGATATAATTATCCAAATTTGATGCATTATAAAAGATTTATATCGAAGTGAGGAGCCTCTATGAAATTATAATGATAATATGATTTGATTATTTATTTACATAGTTAGTTTAAAAGTTATTACAATATAGTAGTGGCACATAGTTAGAATATATTTATTCTTCTAATTCTGATATTTATGGGTAGATGAAACAGATTCTATCAACACTATAGAAAAATTTTAATCTATGTACCCATAATTTAGATAGTTTTTTAAGGAGTAATTTTTTCATTAATATTTCTTATATTAATAAATGAAATCACTTATTAATTCACATAACATAGTGATATTTTTATTTTGGATAAAATTTTGGATCAAAATTATTTTGTTCTGATTATTTTTATATGAAAACATTAATTCCAATTACGTCATACAATATGAAATTGGATATTTTTTTGATTATATAGAGGATAAAATCAATATCTTATTTTCTATATTCTAGTTGACATCATGTTGATGATCATCGGATTTTGGTGTGTGTTTTTATGAATTTGTTAATTATATTCCTCATTATGTATGCTAATATTTTTAGATATGATAATGTTTCATGGATATGTATTTCTATACATAATTTTTATACTATATTAGAAATATCTCACATAGATATGAACTTAACCCAAAAAATAATGATATTACCAAATTCCATAAATTTTCTACATCACAAAATATATATTAATGATAACAAAAAAATTATTTTCTCTGGTGATTTTTATTTTTATAAGGATATACTAATTTTGGAATGGATTTTGTTGATATAATATATAAAAAGTAATGAATTTAATAGTAGAATTAATCCATTATTTATTATTTTATATAGGTATGAGGTGAAGAAAGAATTCACCTGGCAGTGAGACTATCATATTTGATTTCCATAGCAGATTATTTTTTGAAATATAATACCTATAGAGGATTTTGGATATTTTTTTAGATCAAATTAAATAATTAGACAATTTCCATCTTCATTGGTTTGTTTTTTTTCATTTAATTAAATTTTGATGGTTTTTCCAAATAATAATCTCATGTGCTAGTAAATTTTTTTAAAGTGTTCAACATTCACAATTTATTGGTTTCTATCTTCTTGAAGATGATTAATGTTAATGTTATCTACTATGTGGGAATTGGATTCATTACATATCAATGTAGGTGATACTAAGGAAGGATTTATATAATTATAAATTAGTTTTATAAGAATTTAAAATTAATATAAAAATCATGTTATGTATGGTTACACTATGGTGTAAATTTTTCCAATTTTTAACAATTTTTCTTCTGCATTATAGTTGAAAAAATGTATCAATACTGGTCAATATTATGTACACATTACGTTATTGTTTCATTTGAATTGTATGTTAGTTTTTTAGTAAATAGTGAATAGTTTTAGTTAATTATTGTATTTTCACGGATGGAGAAAAAAATGTGAAAAATTCTATGTTAGTTGTCTAAATTGTAATGAAATTGGAAATTGATTTAATAAAAAAAATCTATTACACAATAGTCATATTTGAGTGGTAAACAAATCAATAATAGAGAAAGTATGTTAGTATTGATATAAAAAAGTTATAAAACAAAAATATTGGATTGAATAAAATGATAGAAGATATTAGGTTGTAATTAAATATATTTTTCCATTGAACCATGATATAAATGATTTTGGACGGTTGGTTAAAATTGTTTTTTAGTTGATATAGGGATTTTATCACATTATCATTCAGAACTATAGTTTACTTTACCTTAGTATTAACTAATCATTAGAGTTAAACAATTAATTTTATAATTATTTTTATTTATATATAGATTTTTATATTTTTGATATACGTTTTCAATCTTCATTACATTGGTTAATATCACTTAAATATGATATATCATATAAATCATTGAATATGTCACTAAATATCATAGACCTTGTCACAACCAGGCCCACCAATGTCCGACCTGTGACTACTATAAGCATGCCTCTAATAGTATAGGGGTTTGCATCTAGTGTTGAGTAGTAATATACTATAAATGGAAGTTATTGTACTAATGTAGATGAAAAAACACACATAACCAATCCCACACAACACTAAAAAGTAAAGCATTTGAATCCAAATGAAGGTATATGACTCTGATCCCCAAATATATTATGATATTAATATAGTTGATGAAGAAAATGGGATCCAAACAATATCCCCACCATATCAATATAGAGTCAACCTACCCCAATGTTGATGATCAAGTCAAATATAGTCTCCAAGTAAAAAAACATAGTCAGAAAATCTCTTTTTATCCTCCACCTACTCCCTATCATCATATGACTCCATATTAAGGGTCATTGTATGCATAAGACAACACACATGTGGGAAAATACCCTACCTGGATGAGTATGATAATACATTGTTGGAACCAAAAAATACTAAATATGAGTGACCCTTTATATTCCACTCAAAAAAATATATCACAATCAATTTATAAAATTATGAAATAGATATACTTATGAAAGAATCCATGATACTATGTGATCATAACCAATTGCCCACCATAATATTATTTTCAATGAGATGAACGTTCCAGGATAATCCAATCCATGAGCCATGATATCATCAGATAAACTCTAAGAAGAGGTCAATATCATTGTGAACATTTCATGAATGATCAATCCTCTAGGATGAACATGATATAGAGATAATGGGTCACTCCCAAAACCATTGACAGAAACGATGAACCAAGTCAAGGTGAACCCATGATGTTGGGGATCATATGTCAACAATACCAAAAACCCCACTAATATATACTTATAGAAATTGGATAAGAACCCCACTCAGGGAGATCACAATTATTACACACAACCCCACGGATGGGATAAAAATGATAGTGGATCTCACTCCATTCTCATGTATGGACACCACTACTCTATCTAAGACTCACTCTAAAGAGGGTATGACAATACATTGTTATATATTTAATGTTACATTGTACCATCATGGTAATGTAACAAGGAAACTATCTCATCCAATAATTTTCCCAAATATGGAATTTAGGATCTTAAAATAATCTTTATGGGGGTATTCAACATGTACTAGGAGGTACACAATGTGTCCAAATATCCCATATTATACTCATATCAAAATGATTCACATAGAATACAGGACTCGAGATAAATATCATGTATATAGAGTATACATCCCAAAGACAAAACAACTGACATTCTACCACTGTTTCATGGATATTTCTATGTAGTAGAATTTCCTGTATACTAACCTATGTACAAGTAGCTATGTTTGTGTAAACATGTCTTTTCCGTGTTCGAGTATTTGGTGTGCATATTTCTGTGTAAATTTTTTCCAGATAGTGTTCATTATTAAGTACAGATCAATCCACCAGGTAGGGGTCACACTACAAGTGACCGAGTCACATGGAATGTGATACTTAACTCTATATGGAACCCTAGTTCCATGGCCAGGGGGGAAAACAATACATGTAATGACATATTACACTCTCTCAGTCCCAATATTAATCAGTTCTCCAGGTCTCTCCTCCACATCAGCCAATTTTTACATTATTAACCACACATGAGATGTTACATATGGGGTTTTCCAAGCCTTACTATCACCATCATTTAGAATCTGTTACCACAAACTGCATGGACAACCATCATTTGAGTGATCTGTCACCTATCCTCAAAATCAAGTATAATGAAACCCAAAATCCATTCTATTCTTCATCTGATAATATACCACTACCATCTCACCTCAATCACAAAACTAATCTCAAACTTCCCAAATGTTATTTATCTATTGAATTGAGTAATTTTCTTGCAACAATCAAATACTAGGTACGCGTTTAACCAGTGGGAAAAAGGAAATTCCTATGAAGAAAATTCTAAAATTTGGGAACAAATATATATATCACAATATGTAAGTAGAGCCTTGGGCTCTGTATATTTACATAGGATGATATCAGGATGATGGACACTCTATTGGGGACTAGAACAGCTAGTGTACATTAGTGCAAGGAGTTCCCTCTTGAGTTTGGTGGGTGTCACTTTTTATGGGACATTTTTGTCTTAGAGATGATGGGCTATGACGTCCTTATCATAATAGAAAGGGTAGTTCCCTACCAGGATATTTTGGATTTTATCATTATGGGGTAAGTATAGGATCACCAGCAGTTGTATTGATTCTATATAAGAGTGAATGGGATGTCCCTGCGATTAGAAATAAGCCCGAGCATCACATGTTGTGAGATGTTATTTCCTAGATTGCTAGTCTGTATTTGGATGACCAGGGGACTTCAAAAATAGACTTTCCCCTTGTGGATAATCATTTCATGGATTTCTTTCCAGATGACTTTCCAGGTTTACCTATGCAATGAGAGGTATATTTCTCTATTGATCAGGTGCTAGGAGCAGCACCGGTGTCCATTCCTCTATATAGGATGGCTACACCAGAGCTACAGGATCTCAAGAAGCAGTTATAGGAGATACATGAAAAGAGTTTCATCCATCCTAGTACATCTCCTTGGGGGTTTCCAATCCATTTCACGAAGAAGGAGGATGATACCCTTAAAATTCTCATTGATTATCGGAAGTTGAACCAGTTGATTCCATAGAACAGATATCCCATACCGTGGATTGATGATTTCATTGATCAGCTTCGAGGAGCCCAATAATTCTAAAAGATTGACTTGAGATCCAGTTATCATTAGTTTAATTTTAGAACATAAGATATACCTCTTAAATTTATTTGGAATAGGTATGGTCTATATGAGTATGAGGTTATGACATTCGGTCTTAGGAATACGCTGGATGTTTTCATGGCCCTGATGAACTGTGTGTTCCATCCTTACATGGAAAAATTTGTGGTTGTTTTCATTTATGATATCTTGGTGTACTCTCACACTCGACACGACCATGAAATCCATCTTTTGATCATTTTGATTGCACCAAGGGATCATTATTTATATGATAAGGTCTCAAAATTCCACTTTTGGATGGTCTATATTCAATTCTTTGGTCATGTTATCTTAGATACAAGAGTTTAGGTAGACCTGGAGAAATTGAAAGCAGTATATTCCTAGGATCAAACAAATAATGTCTTTGAGGTTTGATGTTTTCATGTCCTGCCTGATTACTACATGTGTTTTATACATGGCCATTCATACCTATAGGCGCCATTTAAAGGATTGACTATGAAGGGTGTGATGTACTTTTGTATGGATTATTTTGATGTAGACTTTCTGGTAATGAAAGGGATATTGAATTCACCATTAATACTAATTTTTCCATAACCATGAAATAGTTACACCATTTTTCTATGATGCATTCGGTATCGATCTTGATGTAGTGCTTATGCAGGGGGAAGGAGTCGTTGTGTATGGGCCTCGACATTGGAGTCCATGTGAGAGGAATTACCCTACATGCGATCAGGAGTTATCTGTAGTTGTTCATGATTTACATAGTTGGAAACATTATGTTTTGGGAGAGAATTTTATGGTTTTCACTAACAAAAAAAGAATCAGGTTTGTCATTACACAATGAGGCTTGAATTTGAGACAATGAAGGTTGGTTGACTACCTTTAGTACATTTACCTTGAGCTTACCGATATTCCTAAGAAATGAAGTGCAGTGGCTGATGCATTGAGAAAGAGGACTCATATATAGGTTGTTCAAGAGGATAGTAGTGAGTGTTAGCTTATTTATAATTTTTCTATGATGAATTTGGAGCTGTGTGATAGAAAGTGTAAGACATTTACTTCTTCTACAGCTGTTTCCTCTAGTCTACATGATTGATTTTGAATGAGGAAGCGAGGATATTATGAATGCCTAGTCCTATGAGAAGGTTTTTTTAGAGGGTACCCTACTCCTGGGTGGACCAGAGGCGAGGATGAGGTCTTGTGTATTCATGGACACATATGGGCATTAAGAGACATATGTGAGGAGTTTATGCAAAACATCCATACTTCATCTTGGCCAGTTCATCCTTGTGACAACACGATGTATTGAGATTTTCATCATCGGTAATGGTGGCCAGGTATGAAGAGGGATGTAGTGGGTATTTTCTGACTAGTTCCACATTCCAGTAGATGAAGGCAAAGCACTAGAAACTAACCAGGCTTCTAAAGTAGTTACCAATTCCCCAAGTGGAGGTGGAATGTTGTTGTGATTGATTTTGTGACATGTTTTCCGAGGTCACATTTAGGTAATGACGGTGTTTGAGTTTTCATTGAAAAACTCTCAATGGTTGCGCACTATTTACTAGTCAATGATAAAATTATTGTTTATTAGATTGGAAGGTTGTAAGTCTCATAGATTTTATGTTTTCATGGGGATACACACTCTATCGTTTTAGAAAATGATTCCCTATTTACTTCACATTTCTGTAAAGGGCTACTGATGGATATGGGTGCACAATTACTTTTTAGTACATAATACCATCCCCAGACAGATTGATAGTCAGACCACACAATTTAGGTGCTGGAGGATATGCTTAGAGCATGCATCCATGATTTTGGAGGTTTTTTAGAGAATCATATTTTTTGGTGGAGTTTTACTATAATAATAGTTTTCAAGAAACTATTCAAAATGTAACCCTATGAGGCTCTATACTGTAGGATATGTCGATATCCCCTATGATAAATGGAGGTAGGAGTGACTGCTAGGATGGGACCTCATGTTGTCTAGGATACCATATAGAAGGTGGAGAAGAATAGGAATAGGATGGCTTCTGTATAGTCATAGCCGATGTATTATGTTGATCGATGGAGATGACCTATAGAGTTTGAGGTCAGAGATCATGTTTTAGTGTGTGTTACACTTATGTTGGGACACAAGAGGTTTAGGAGACAAGTAAAGATTTCACTGAGATACATTGGGTTGTTTGATTTTTTGGAGAGAGTTGGGTTTGTTTCCTATTAGTTTCAGTTACCTCAGAGTTACCAGGGTATGAAAGACATATATTACATTTCTCTACTTTGGAATTACTTCTCAAACTAGTCTCATGTTTTTCAACCATGAGGTGGTTGAGTTGGTGACTGAAACATCGTTCGAGAAGCATCTTCTTTAGGTTGTTGATCGCAGTGCAATGGGTATATGTGGCCAGTTTGTTCCTCTTTTATGGGTGTTTTGGTAGCATTAGAGAGTGCAAGACGAGACTTGGGAGATGGATGCCCTTGTGTGATCGTGGTGGTCGGGGCTGTTTGAGGATTCTTCTTCACCACCTAGTTTGGTAAATTCATAGACAAATAAATATAAGGGGGGAATTTTGTAAGAACCCAGATCTTCATTACAGGTATGGGTCTTGGTTTTGAGTTTTTTTGAGAAAAAGCGGAGAATTTTGGATAATTTCTAACTACATTTTGTGTACTTATAAGTACACATCGTGTACCCAATTACCACGTACGACCGAGTCATGGGCATGGAGAAGCTGAGACATGGTTGTGTGGGGTGACGTGGAAGACTACTATTGCCGGGGTAGGGTTGAGGCAATTATACAGTGTGTTTATTATTAGTACACTTTGCGTGCGATTTATTTTAATTAACTAATCAGACTAGGTTCACATCTAACCCCCCAAGATTCATCTTTTTTTGTCCTTATTTTATCAAGGAGTGACAGAGAAAAAAAAATCTTCTCCGAGCCACAGATCCATCGTCAGTTTTCAGATTCAAACTATGGAAAGTGTGTTGGAATCCTACCAGCGAGCCATTACATCATCTAGAGCCTACCCTCCTGATTTATTATCTCTCTTGAGTTATCCAATGTTGACCAATTTTAAAATTTTTATAGATCTATGTTGTTTTTTTCAGATTCAAGGGACGACGTTGGAAATTTTTCTTGTACGACTTCAAGGTAGGTGGTTTTTTTCCTCTCGTTGGTGGTATTTGAGTTTTATATTCCCATGTGCTGATTATCCCGATTTTAAGTATTTTGGGTTAGGGAAATTGAACCATGTTTTATATAACTTAGATGGATTGTTAGAATAAGGGTTTTAGTTTGTGGAATTACATGAAATATCTTGTTAAGGAACAACGCATGGATGCATTTCCCTATTTTACTATTTTGGACCATTTGGTCCAGGTTTCATATGAGCCAACATTGCATCCATTCCTTACTTGATAGGATGGAACTGATTACCGTTTTTTCTTGTTAAATTCTTTTCATATTCATTGGAATTGTTTATCCTTATATTAGTTGAGAATACATTGGGTTGCTTGATATCATATATGCACAATTGAATTGCATAGGGCAGTGAGAACCTGGTGTTGTTAGACCACATGTGTAAAGGATGTTGAGTGCTTCCTATGATTTCTATTATATTTCACTCTATGATAACATAGGTGGGATTGATGGAGAGTGATCCCTCAGTGTTTCAATAGTTTATGTTATGATATAACATGTGGGAATAGATATTGAGTTATTCACGAGAGGGTTTTTAGTTATAGTGGAAAGACCATAGGGGGAATTGATGGTGAGTTCTTCCTCAGAGTGTGTTTGAATTTTTTAAATCATTATTCAGATAGAGGGGATATACTATAGGGGATACCCAAAAGGGTTAATGTGAACATTGAATGATTGTGACATTTCTACCAAGACAATGAAAAAGCATGGATTCAGTCATATTTGGTAGTATTATGAGATACCTGTTATTGATACATACTTGCTTAAATGTTGAACATTAAATTATAATTAATTTAAATGTAAACTTTAGGATTTTTTACTATTGTGTACTCATAGTATTTTTGCTTCATTTCCATTATTACCTTCTATATATATATATACTCTCACTGAATGTTAGGCATAAATCTTGTGGTGTTTTCCTACAAGGATTTGTCTCACAACCTCTTTTAGTAATGATTTTGGAACCAATCAAGGTATAAGGATGTAGGTATAGATAAATTAAGGAGCCCTTTTTCATTAGGTACTTGATTAATGTGGAGCTAGAGAGTGTGGGACCATGCTGAGGCTTTCGATTCTTATAGAGTTTATTTGTACTCATTTGTAATTTGATTTAGTACTTTATTTCTTGCATTATGACCGATTTGGTTGTTTTCTTAGACATATGTTATATGAATAATTTATATATGTACTCCAGTTGTGTATTTACTTTTAGTATTTTGTTGCATACTTTTTTATGATATTATTTCATTCTCTACGTTTTATTTTGTGTTATTATATTGTGTATACTCCTCATATGATTGAATAGTTTCCCAACTCTCACACCCAAGGCCCTCACTGCAAGTCGGCAGCCTCTAGCATTTGGGAAAATGTGCATGAGTCCATGTGACCAACCTAGTACGGGGCACCATTGTCCTACACCTAGAACAATGAAATCACATTTCCCCTCCTTATATTGTTGAAATGAAAACGCTATCTGATATGTGTTACTTTATAACATTTCAAGGGAGATGGATTATCAATTTCTACAACCGTCTTCATTTACTTTCATGAAACTATTTTTATGGTTGAACAAAATTATTAAATATGTAATATATCCATTTTAAATATTTTATTAATTTATTATTAAAGGTATTAATATTCAAGCATAACAAGTTCATTGTGAGCAGAATCACTCAAAATAATTCAAGCATTGTATTCATGCCATCAGGATATGAAAATGGTCTACCTCTACATAAAAAAGGTATTTTGTTTAATATTAAAAATGAGGCTTTGGAACCAAATTTTAAATATCTTTATCAGGGTCAATTCATCATTATTTTTAGTAATATACATGTTTTTAGAAGGATACATAATCAATTTTTGCTGTAATGTAGGCCCAATTTAAGGGATCTTTGAGAATTCTTACCAATTTTCAAGTGTCCCCCATAATATGTTTTAATCCATCATTATTTTTCTTAAATTACAAATTTTTATAATGAAAATTAATATTGGTTTAGTATAGGTTTTATACAAACAATTATGCCTTTTCCATTTTTATATTCATAAAAATGATCCCATAAACTATAATGAAATGCATAATCACTAAAGTTCCCTAAACACTAATTTTATATTAGTTTGACATCACTTATAATAATATATTCTTATAGTACATTATTGATATCCTTGTGGGATTTAATTCCTTTATTTCATGGACACTTTTATATAAAACCATTAATTATGCTTTTGACATGATTATGATACCCAATTTATTTCTTAGGTAACCCTTATGTTAGTTTTGATTACATATCTATAAATATTTTTGTGGAATGAATATTCCTATTTATATTATGATGGGTGAACCCTGATAGAGATCCAATACATTAGGTATTGATTAGTCGCATGATATGTTATGTAAAACTATATTCGCGGTTAACCATGACTCGTGCTCCTCAATGTTCTACGAGCCTTGACTCATTCTCCCTTATGTGGAATGAGTTTTGATTCCTGCTAAATTTATGTTTTATGTTGCTTACACATTAATATTAATCCGTTATTATATCATCCAATGTTATACATGTAATGATTCCTTATGTTTAATCATGTTCTGTAACTTTTTATACCATTATGTTGTGCATTCTAACCCTTGCACTAAGCATTATTCATATCTTTATTCCCATAAAGGGATTTTATCTCACACATGTGTTCATATAATCCCATAGTTATCCTATGATTATGTATGAGAGAAATGGATTTTAGGAGTACATTATTTATATCAAATTTGTAAATGTTTCTTCTCTCATATTTTCAGTTTTATAAACCTTTAAATCCAAGAAACTATACTTTACAATCATTGACTTGTAATTTGATGTATAATTATGATTAAAATCAAGTAATATTATGTGGTAAAGGAAAGGGTATCTATAATTACCCTCTATTCGGATATTGGTAGTGGAGTTCTTTGATGTTCTGGGATTACCCTCCAATGGGGATTGGCAGCGGTGTTCCCTAATGATCATCCAAGCATAACCATCTTACTGGGTTGGGTATTGGAGTTCCCTAACATTCTGGGATTACCCTCCAGCTGGGATGGGAAGTGGAGTTCCGTGATTATATTTTTGGGAATACCCTCCACTTGGGTTGGGTAGTGGAATTTCCCAATGACATAATATAGGTTTAACCCTCCAGTAGAGATAGGTAGTGGAATTTTCATGATGACTCCCTAAGAATACCCTCTAGTAGGACTGGGAAATGGAATTCCCCGCTGGCCTTCCCGAGTGGTACCCTCCTGATGGGTTGGGATGTTGAATTACATGTTGACTATCAATGTAGAACCTCCTAACACACTGGGTCATGGGCCCTCCAAATTGAGTTTGTGCACACTCGACTGTGAGGCCCAATGATGGGATGTGGTTTGACATGCCATTTGACTAAAGAAAATGAGGTACACATTCCTCACCATGATGCGTTCTTGTGATGCGAACTAAAACTATGTGGTTTGGTCAGTGCCGCCCAAATAAGATTTTGTCAAGGTATGGTTATTGATTCCCATCGACTTCTGTGTCCTCCGATGGTGCATGAGGTGATAGTAATCGTAGATGGACTTACATTGGAATAGTTGTTGACCTGTCTTCTTTGGATTAATAGTTAGATGGAGATCTCATTAATCTATTTGTTTGGATTCATTGACTAAGAATATATTTCTTTCCTTTTACAGTACCCACTCCTTTGGTTTTGGTTACTCTCCTTCTAGGATAGGTGAAGATATGTGAGGTATACCACATGTTTTTTGTGGCTAGATTTTCATGGATAGATGAATCTACTATCCAACAATATGTTGAGAAGACACGAAGAGGAGTTCATATCCTCACAATTTTTTTTCCATGAGTTTGGATAAGTCTACTTTAACTCTCTTGTTGGGTTGAGCTATATTCCATCTATTCTCTTTAACCATACATTGTTCTCTTTACTTATTTCTTATTCAGTGTATCTCTTACTGATCCCCATTCACCTTATTTGGGCCATTCTACAAGGTTTTTTATACTCACCCATGTATGGGATTCCCCAAACATGTGATGTTTTTTTTATAGACATTGTATAGGTTTATCTCAATATCAGAGGAAGTTAAGGATAAGAGGTTCTTGAACCACGTATGGTGGTCATATCTTGTGATTTATGAGCTGATTTGTTTCAACTGTTTTACTCTTCTTGTTTTTTAAAATCATGATAGATTTCTTGTTGGGCATATAATTTCCCAACTATATTTCGTTTAAACTACCGTACACTTTTACTTTCTAATGGTTAATGCATGCTTAGATTATTTTATATCAGTTTTTCATCTTTAATTTATTTCCCACTTCACTATTTCATTGAGGTGGATTTACGTGTGTGTACAGGTGTTTAGGAAAAGTCCTCCCAGATTTCAGTGTTTTTTCGGTTCTTTTCCCCAACCCTAGCCTATATATGTGTGCTTGGTGTAGTTGCGGATCGAGTCCTAGTTTGGGTCGGGTTGTGACAAAGTGGTATCAGAGGTGGTTCATTATATGGAAAATTTTTCATACGTTCATTAAAAAGAAGTTTTTGGGTTTAGGGAATCAATATAGAAATGTATCCATTGTGGACCTCATGTAGGGAGGCTAGTGATCGTGCAGGCAGTTGACACATTCATTCCCCCGACCCTGATTTAACACTTGCCAACTCGACACTCGGAGACATTTTTTGTAGGAAACAATGTTATATGAATCATATAGTATTGAGTCATTTAAATTAATTCTTGTGATAAATCCCCATTTTTCATTGTTATGTATGTATATTATCATATTAATGTGGTACTCATTAATAAAATTAATGATTCTTCATTGATGATAGAAATCATGAATACTAGCTTCGCTTCATGATGACAACCTTATGAGTGACGAGGTATCAGTTCAAGGTCAAACATGTGATCCCCTTAATCCATGATGGTATAGAGTAACAACTCTACCTCTTGAGTATAATATCATCCTAATGGAACTTTTTGAGGACGTGGGACAGCTGAGTGATCTCCACAAGTTCTAGTTCTAGAGACTACAATGGTTCTGTAGTGAGCCTGATCCTCAAGAAGTAGAGGATTGTTTAGAATCAAGGGTTACCAATTTATTCATTCTCAGAAACTAAAACATTTTATGGTGGATTTAAAATCTAGTCATATCCATAGAGAATATAGATGTTAATGAAGCTTTTTTACTTAGATACATGATGAGTCGACACTCTCATGGGATGAATTCTAGAATCTATTCTGTAAGGAGTACTAAGCCTCCTGATTATGATCCATTGGGATTCAGGTGCTTCTAGGGGATTCACTAGGGAGGGAATAAAATGGTTGAGTCTATAGAGTGGTTCACATACCTTATGTGGTACTCTCTAAAAATTATCAGTGACGACAACATTCAGGAACAAAAGTTTGGGCAGGGAATCCATAGATATATTAGAGCTAGAGTAGTGCCATTGTGCATCCCAACAAATGTCAAGGTACTGGTGCAGACACTAGTGAAAGATAGATTTCTATCAGAGGTACTCTAGTTATCTATATTTATGACTGGGTGAAAAAGAGTTGAGTCATATACAACATCTGGGATGCGTGAGAGATATCAGAACAAGGGACCCTTCTGCATGATGGCTTAGGAACGTGGCGTTGTAGAGTAGTGATAACCTAGAGCACTATAGATTCATGGAGTGGTCTGTTTCTATGCATGTGATGGGAAAGGTCACATAGAGCATGAATACCCAACTAGCAATATAGAGGAGCATACTATAAGAGCTGATGGACCACCACATAAGAGACATCATCATGATCAGGGATCTCCCAGGTAGGGACATGGTGGTCCCTAGTGTGGGGAAGTTGGTAGAAGTGTATGAGGAGTTGTGGGTGGGGGATGCTGATATGGGATACTTACACTATCACAATGAATTCCACATTTGGTTCAAGGAGCTGGCATCCAGGGACATAGAAAACTAACGGATTTGGATATCTACGAACCAGTAATGAATGATATGATAAGCGGTATGCACTATGTCCTTTCTATATTATATAGTAGAAATTTGTAGACATTTTTGGTAGGTACACTTTTTTGTTTACACATTGCTTGAGGATCAACTAGAGTGACATTGGGAATCAGAGAAACCTTGTGTCGGTGTTGTGTGATGGATTGTGGGAGAACATTGTTGAATTCCAAGTACTGATTTTCTACATGAAAATTTTTTCTAGGGATTTTACTAATAATTCTTCCAGAGTATCCGGTTGTGGGTTACTCACCTTCCAATAGAGGTGAAGAAACATAAAGTATTCCACATTCCACATGTGCCTAGATTCTCATGGAGGGATGAGTATACTAACCCTCCTTGTTCTTCAGTACTCTTACATTCTTGGCATTAACTTTGGTATAGTTGTGGAGTTGGAGGGTGAAATTTTTCTTTAGTCGATGGTGTTGAATCCATTACTTCTCGAGCGTGTGAGAGTGTCTCATCTTGGATACATCAACTATAAGGTCATTCATGACAAGATTTACATAAGAGTCATCCTGATGGATTTTTTTTGATGAAATAAATCACATCATTCATGTATAAATTTTCATTCCTATCAAGTTATGCGTAGTGGTTATGAGGGAGTTTCGAACATATCCATTGGTTGTGCATCATGTTGTAGGGAACAGATAGGTTCAAGATCAATTCCTCCAACTTTTTTATAATATTTTTTAGTGAGTGAAAAGAATTTAGGATGTAAATATATTATAGATATAGTTTTTTCTATGTGATACAATGGTATATTAATATGAATAATATTAGATCCAGACGCTAAGATGGTACATGATTCCTAGGCCCAGTGTGTCGGAAAATAAATCTATATGAAAAAAGGTTATTTTAAATATGAAAGTGTGGATTTTAAATAAAAATAAAGTAATATATCTTAAAAGTATTCTCATATCATAAATATAATCCCATATTTGAGACCGTAATGTGGTGTTTACCCTAGGTGCAACGTAAAATGAGTTAGTGTGGGACGTTCGAACCCTCAGTCTCCAATGGAACATTTATGTGGATCATATTAATTAATTAAGTTAATTAAATAAATTAAATTAACCAATGATATATATATATATATTACTGTGGTCTTTTTCCAAGGGTTTGTATCATAAAACTAGTATATAAAATGATAAATCTAATCCTATCCTTTGGCAAACACTGATAAACGATGGAAGCTAACGATTAAACTCTGGATCGAGGAGATTCGATGCACAACAAGGGAAATAGATCATGGAGAGCATGTAATTCATCAATTATGATTGATCCAATCCTAGTATGAATCATCAATTTTATTATCCCATTTTGATTAAATAATTGTTCTTTGATTTTATATATTTTTGATCTACAATTATCATTATTCACATGGACCCACAGTTTATTAATTTTTGTTGTAGTATTTCGACCGTCCTTTTAATATGAATCATGGAAAATCCAAACACGATTGGGGTTTGATCCCAATGATATCCATTTTTAGTTTCATACCCCCACCACACCTTTGAACATCATCGACATTCATTTTTGAAAACCCAGAAATCAATCATTGAGCAGTTGATCTTTGGTGAAATAAATTATTTCTGCAGATTAAGAATTTAGATTTGTTAATAGAATGGTGAAATGTGATGAAATTTATTGAATTGGATTATATTGGAGGCTCATTTTAAGTTTATGACATTAATCATCGGAGGAGTGGTGTCGGTGCTAGTTTGGGTCATGCTGCATCTAGTGGTCCACAGCGGCAAAATGACTGGAAGTCATTAGTCACTGGAGGAGAGGGTTGTGGTCGGCTGGACACAGTTGCTAGTTTTTAACCCTGATATTGAGGTGTAATTTTTATACCAATATCTAGAATTTAATACATGATCAATACATGGTCCCCATGAGATATCATTAAAGAATAAGGAGACACAATATAACTTTTCCATCGGCTGTCCTATTGAGGAAAATCAATAGTTTATTCCATGTGTTTTCCAATGCCGATCACAACGGGGTGATCCATATAATTTATTTCAAGATTAATACATGGTCCTCATTATGAACTATTCATGTTCAATGCAATGAAATATAGATTCTTCATTAGGTGTCCAATTCGGGTGAATGAATAGTCAATCCAATGAACTTTTCCTCATAGAACACAAAAGTGTGATTTTTCTGTTATCTGGTTCCATTTGAAAAGGAATGTTAGTGAAAATATGTTTATTTCACTTCAGTACATGGATGATAACTATGCACTCATCATCCTTTTATCCATATATTCCATGTAATATGGGAGCAAACTAGCATGCATACGGGGTGCATTAACACAACTTTGAAACCTCGTATGGCTTGGTGCATGACCATGAAATGAGGTTGGGTCCGACATTGTGTGGGACCCATATACAATATGTACATCATTATGAATTTTCAACCTCTATTATCTCTTTTATATAATCTCTGATTTTCCTCAACGAGTTTCCTATGTCTGGTTTTCTTATTCATTGAACACGATTGAACCCTCGAATGTGGTTTTGTAGATATGATGTGAAATTTTATGGATTTGGAAAACATAGAGGTGACATCTAATGACAACTGTTATTATATAATATTACCATAATAGTATCATTATTACCCTTTACCTAGAATCAGTAGTGGAATTTCCTGATGGTAGTACCTAGATTACCCTCATGTTGTGTTAGGCAGTGGCTTTCCCTCATGATCTTTCCGAGTTATCCTCTAGTAGGATAAGTGTAGTGCAGTTACTCGACATTCTAGGAATACCATCTAGATGGGTGGGGAATTAAAATTATGTGACTATCTTCCATTTTTAACCCATTGGAGTTCCTCAATGTCCTTGAATTTCCATCCAGTTGGGTTGGGTAGTGGAGTTCCCCAATGACCATTCTGGGATTACCCCCAGCTAGACTAAGAAGTGGAATTCCCTAACAAAATCATCTAGGAATAACCTTCCATCAATGATGGTTAGTGGTGTTTCCTTGATGAATAATTGGTCTTAGAATCTAGTAGGAATATTCAGTGGTATTCCCCAATGACCATATCAAGAGGTACCCTTCAACTGTACTGGACAGTGGCATTCCAAAGTGACAATTAGAGTTGAACCCCTGATGCAATTAGGGATGATTCCTCGACTTTGTGTTCTTGTGTAATTGACTATGTGGAACAATGAAGTGATTTGGTTTGACATGACTTTGGAAACATGAGAAAGAGGGAAACATT
Organism: Viscum album; assembly: GCA_963277665.1. Taxonomy (NCBI): domain Eukaryota; kingdom Viridiplantae; phylum Streptophyta; class Magnoliopsida; order Santalales; family Viscaceae; genus Viscum; species Viscum album. The sequence goes on along the minus strand of OY728121.1, from coordinate 1,761,784,246 downwards.
CCCCCACAGAGAAGAATCCTTGTGACATGACCTAAAATCGTGTAGGCGAGTTAGTTCCACCCAAATAGGATGGTATTAAGGTGTGGTGATTGATTCCATTGGTCTATTGTGTCCTGGGAAGACACACGAGGTGCTGGTCATCATAGATGGACATACATTGGAACAGTTCAGGACTTAACTTCTTGGGTTGAGTTGTGAGATGGAAACCCCCTTACTCTCTCATTTGGGATTATTTTAATGAGAATATATTTCTATCCTATTATACTACCTAGTACATTTGACTTTTATACTCTATTTATAGATTATGAGAACTTGTGCAGGGTATTCCATGTGATTTATGTATCTATATTCATGTGGTTGAGTGATTATACTCTCCTACTAAAGGTAGAAATGTCTTGATGGGGAGTTCATATCCTCAGCATTTCTAGCTCCCCGTGTTTAGATGAGTCTACATTCAGTCTCTTATTAGGTTGTGTTGTACTCATTCTATTCTCTTTTATTTTACCATGTTCCCTCTAATACATTCCTCTTTAGTGTATCTCTATCTTCTCCCCCTTCACCCTCAACTGGGTGTTCTACAATGTATGAATATACTCACCGATGCATATATTTGAACCAACATGTGATGTGTCTTTTACATATGACACACAAGTTGGTGGTGACATCATACAAGCATAGGGATATATGGTGCTCGGATAGCGTACGATGTTCATAGCTTGTGATTCCGTAATTGATCTCTCTCATATGTTTTACATATCTAGTTTTTCATGATAAAAAATTATTATTTTTTCATTTATTTTCCCCTTTACTTCCACTTTACAACATTGTAATCTATAACTACCTAGATGTTCATGCATTATTGGATTATTTTATAGCAGTGTTGAATCTTTTATATCGTTCCCTATGTACTTATTCATTGGGTTTTATTTTTTCATGTGTACAGGTTTTTAGGGAATATCCTCATCAATACTAGTGTGCCTTCGCTACATGTATCCATACCCTTTCCAATAGAGGTGGTCTTGGGGAAGTTGCATCGTTATCCACAATTTGATTCTGGTTGTTACATATTTAGAGTAATAAAATATTTACAACACCAAAATCTATTTTTCATCGATGATAGTCCGAATAGATCTTATATCTACTTTAAGATACCATGACATGATATAGAATGGTCTTAAAATTTTCTAAATTTTCCTCATCAATTTTAGGACCTAGATGTATTAATTCATCGTCTTCTTCACCACAAGAAGGTGTTCTAGGACTCTTCACATAATGAGATTCAAAGGGGGAATTGAGATGTTTGAGAAGAAGATATTAATGTATTGGAAATAAATTATAGAAAAATGTTTGCTTCCTTCTCCTTTGAGGTCAATTTATATTTCCCACAACATTTACTAGAGTTTCTAGATAGTTCGATTATATTGGACATTAGTTAGGCGGTGAGAATTGATGTTGAAGATATACTCAGTCATTAGTGCATGTTATAGAATCGTCTAAAAAATTCAGTTAAATCTTGAACATCAATCAAATATAATAGATAGATATTTTCCATGTAGGAACACCACATCCTTAATGTATATAATAGAAATTTGATCAAGTTACAAGTCCTATCAAATCACAATGAAGTGTGTGGTCTTTGTAAAACAATCCACCATAACCTAGATAGACTTATTACCACTTGAGTTCTTCAAAAGGATAGTGATAGATTCCATGGTGACGATTTCACATCTCTACGTATGTACGGTAATGGTTGCAACATCACCTAGTATTTTGTTTCCTTTCCTCATTCACATGCGGACATACAAGACATCTTGATATATATTTAGCGATATCATTATTGATATTTTCCCACCAATAGTGATCTTAATTATCACAATACATATTTTCTATTAATTAATTGATGGATTTGTCTATGTTGGGTGAATCATCCAATATCACCTATAAAAAAGGCTTTGATGGTACACATAGTTGTGACTAGAATCTCACACCAACTTTGTTAACATTGAACATCGAGGATATCTCTTTTCTTTTAGCTACCACATTAATCTAAACACCAACATCGCCTCTTTGTGCATCCTTTATCTTCTCCAAAATGGACAGTTGACAAATCAATTATGAAAGGATTTATTATGTTCCTTCCTTTATGATTATCATGTCCATACTTTTCAAATCTAAGAAGATATGATCCTCCTGTATTCCCATAAATGATAAAATTACATAGTCAGTTATACATAGAGAATGTTCCCCATTATTTTACTTTTAAATATGGCATTGGATTGAGAAGTCCTAGTATTTGATCACATATAAAAAATTCATTGGTGCATATTAATCTCTTTTTTTGTAAGAATATACTTGAGGTTTTTTATATGTAAATATTTATTACATCTACCCAAATAGATAATGCCTCTATATTTTCAATGTAAGGATAACTAAAACTAACTCTAGAGCATGCATTGGGTAGATTTGTTCTTGGAGATTTAATTTCCATGATTTATATTCTATCACTTTTTCATTCTACTTTAAAATATAGTCCAAACTCTTCTTCAAAGCATCACTTATTACCATGAAATGTTATCAACTTGTGGGTAGTGTGAGTTCTTGTGTAGTGATAAGAGTCTTTTTCACCTCCATGATTCTCTCTCCTCATTAATTATTATAAACATACATAACTCTATTCCAATTTAGTTTTATTAGGGGAGTTTCAATTCATGTTAATTTTCCCACAAATATATGGTGATACCCAGCACAACCACGGAATCTATGAAATTATATCATATAAGTGGGGTATGAAAATCCATACATTAGATTAATCATTAAAGGGTCTATATATAACCCTTTTTGGGATAAAAATGCCCAATATTGATTCATCCTTTTAATAGAACTCAGATTTGTTGTAATTTTAATAGGGATTATCCTTCTGTATAGTCTTTAGAATAGTTCTAAGGTGATCCTCATGCCCCGCCATTCATTTAGTTTCTATTAGAATATATTATTTAAATATAAAAATAAATATATCTATGTAATGTGTAAAGAATCTGATAATCAAGACCTCGTTGATTTTTGAAGAATTGGTGATTCTGAATGGAATTTTTAAGAAGTCATAGTTCCCATTACATGTATGTAATCACATCTTGAGGATATCATCTTATATCCCACTAAAGTTTTAATACCCAACCAAAAATCCACCTTGGATAATTATTGTGCTCCATATAGCTGATCAAACAAGTAACCCATATATTGAGTTAGAAACATTTTTATGGTTATCTTGGTATGATCCTGATAATAAATTCAAATGTACCATTAGACTATCCTTCTTCTTGCTGAAGAGAACTGGGGCACCCTATGGTGAATCTCTTGGGCATACAAACCCATTTTCATTATTCTAATATAGTTATTTGATTGGCTCCTAAAGTTCCAGAACATCAATAATATATACAAATTCTTGGATAATGGTACTTTCCTAGGTATATTATAGATTGAAAGTTCAACCACTCTAATACATGGAAGACTACTAAATTATTCAGGAAAACATTATTGTATTCCCTCACATTGGGAACTTAATCTAGGATCACCATTTCCATCGACTCAAACATTTGTGATATATATTCTTTCTCATGGGGAACTAATATCCATTCTTGTGTTTTTTGGTTTTGACGAATAATCTTCCATCTCCATGAATTTATATTGAATCTATGGACAATTCATGATACAGAGAGGGATTTCTCTATTGGGGAAATTTATATTGGCATTATACAGGGAAAGCTAATCAATAATCACAATTCTATCAAATTCAACTAAATCGAGTATCACATGGTCTACATGGAATTTCATAAAAAATGTTTTAAAGGGGGTGAGTTATATACTTGTGATAGAGTAATTTTCCCATTTTCATTTTCACTTATAACAGTACTTCAATGTTAAGTTCTGGATTTTGAATTGTTTTACTAAACATTCATGATATGAAGAAATTCATGGAAATAGAATAGGAAGGTAAATTCTCTATTATTAAAAGAATAACTATACTACATGTCACAACTTAATTGTTGGGATCCACCTTAGTTGTTGGGATAGAATATGATCTCCCTTTTTTCCTTATTGGTTGTCAATTTTTTTAAACCAATGACATAGTTCATTTGTTTGCAATGTTTCCTCGATCCTTGTAGTTGAAACAATGATAAATGCGATAAGGGTTGAATAGAGAATTATTTTCCCTCTATTACAATAGAGGATTTATCCCTTCATAAATATATAATAAATTTCCTCCATTCCCACTCTAAATGAAATTCATCTCCCCATTATTCAATTTTTGGGGATATTCTTTCCACATTATTCACATGTGGGATTATGAAATTTCATAGCATCATCATATTTCTCCCTCAGAACATGATAATTAAACTCCAGTTTCCTCTTATTAATCCCTTGATACCCATGATATTTGAAAAACTACATTTCTAATATGAGGGCACATTTTACAATTTCCTCATAGTAATCAGCATCTCAGATCTCAATGGCTCTCCATAGTCTAGCTTTTATTGCACCAAAAAATGGCCAACATTGAATTTCTGGGTAAATACAATGATGGAGGTATATCATGCATGTATTATGACGACATACTATTACACCTTTATAGATTCATTGATTATTTTCTTTCTTTAGTGGTAGTCCATTTATATTTTATGTTTGATAATGCGTGGAAAATATTTATCAATAATCATTTTATCGAATTCCTACCACCCCATTGAATCTATATCTTCATGAGGATTCATAATATTGATCAATTTCCACCACTTATCGTCTTCTCCATCAATTTTATGAACATCTTTTAGAACCTTATTTTTTATAGTTCATTTATGGATAAAAAATATTTTCTAAATGTTATTGATCCAATTTTCCTTAATTAAGGGATCATATGACCAATTGAACGACTTTGTCTTTTATAATATTAATGTGTCAATTGAATCATTTTTTTATTATGGGGATTTGGTGGATCCTATTGATCTAGGTATCTTTTTAGAACCTAATATTTCTGGGATAGTATCATCATAATGGTAATTATTCATAATCCCAATAGGTTGGGTATATCTTTTGGTAAGTCATTAAATTTCCCATCACAATGGTTGTTTACCAGATCCATAATATTTCCAACCATAGTATAGAATATAGGGAAATTTATGGAAATATTTTATAAACTATTAATCACATTAATGGTAATTCTGTACCATTAATGATATAAATTATAAATGACATTTATTTTGTAATTTATGAATTTATCAGATTTAACCTAAGAAATCCATGTGTTATTTCCTAACATTTACTATTATGGGTATTCTTTTCCCATTATTAGTGTCTCAAAATGAGATTATGAATTTAAATAATCCAATCACTACAGAGTGACAAACCATTTTTGTGGAAAGATCCATTTTAGTTCACTATTTTCTATTCGAGTCTAGCTCAACATAGTGTTTCTGGTTTTAAACCATGTGTACATATTTTCCAAACATGAATCCACTTATAGTATCTAGATATGGATATATTTTAATGGTAAAATAGATACTATATACATTAAAAAATATATATATTCATCTATATACTTTGTTTTATAAATTAGGATTTTGATAGGGTTTTCTAATCATAATCCAAAAAAATAACAAAACTTTTCATATGATAACAACTATTACTACCCTTCTCTTTATCACATTTCAATTCATGATTTATTACATAAATATAATCAGATGAAAACCTAGATTATTTATATGTATATTTTATTTTGTAATTAGGGGTATTAAATGACTATTTAAGATTAGAATACGCCATATTTATTGAAAACATTATTAACATGGTCATATTAATCCTTTATATATAACACTACATGGGATAACATGGGGACAAACACAAGAAATAGATGTGATATAAATCCGAGTGAGGTAATAAACATTGAGTAACATGATGAAAACAAAAAATGATTGATAAATGCATATAAATGAGTCAAAAAGGGGTGAAAATCATAGACATGAATAATGAGTCATGATGTAGTATGATATCATAAAGGAATAATGGGGAGAATTGAAATAACTTAAAACAATTAATTATATACATAGGTCATGTTTAATTGATAATAAAACATGAATGAAAAATTAATGTGATAGATTATGTACACTCCATAATCCCTTTCATATTTAATCACATGAGTAAAAAATTTACCAATGAATTGGAGTGCTATATAATTTATAGAGCACACAACACATTCATTTCATTCTCATGATTAAGTGTGTCACATATATCATTAATCATTGAATATATCTTCATAAATTTTTTTACAATAAATTTGAGTGTCGAATATATAAATTTATGCATTCAAAAATGAAAATATATGTTCATGAAGGTTAACACCATTGATAAGAAGATGGTATTTGTATTCAGTACACATTTTTTTGGCTTACTAACTTGTGGAAAAATTTAGGCAGCATAAAAGGGGAATATAAATGTTCATGGAATGGATTATTGAATGTGGATGGGGTATCTTATCATTTCGAAATATTTTAGTCAGTAAGGGTGAAATAGAACACCATATCTCAACATTATGAAATAGATTAAACTTGTATAAAATTATGATGTTAATTGAATAATTAGGGGAATGAATAAAGGTCGTACCTTGACGATGTGTCAAAAAGAGTCAATGAGGAGATTTTTAAGAGCATGGGAAAACCTTGGGAGGACTCTATGGATGGTTGGGAAGATTATTTTCATTCCCCTATAATTTTTTATGAAAATTTATGGGAGTTTGGGTGGTTTTATGATGTAGATGAGGGAAAATTTATTTATGATTTCTCACACAAAGGTGGGAATTTATATATTTAAAAAAATAAAAACCCTGCGATGGTTTTTTTAATGTGTTAATTAAAATATTTGTGCTTTTAATTATTTGTCGATGAAAAGGAATGAACTTATAAAAATATTACCCTTTGGGGTTTTGAGGTGAGTGATACACTTATAGAAATTATTTGATAACCATAAAACATATTATAGGTTTTATAGCATTCTTAAGGTCATTATAAATTTAATATAATGAATATAAAATCAAATTATTTTAATGGTAAGACATATATTTGTTCTTTTATTCTTTTTATAATATTAATTACATCACCTTTGGGTCATTAAAATGTCACAATACACACCATATTTTTATATGGTATTTAATTTTTACATTACAAGTTTATTTTATCAGAAAATAATACAAAATTCACCATTTTGAAATTTTAAAGTTATTATTAGAAAAATAATATTCATTATATCAATATAAATTTTCTTATTTGTTAATTTTATCATGAAAAAAATTAACCATAATTTACTGAAAAATTATGGGGTTTTTTTTGAAAATAAATGTTCTAAAAAACCTATAAAAATTACATTTTAATTCATGTTTTTTTATTTTTATATTAAATAATAATTATTTAATAATAATATTTCAATAATATATTATTTTTCTATAAAAAAATTATTTCATAAAAATAAATTGATTAGTAAAATTTGAATATCCCAAAAAACCAATTTTTATTATATTGTATCAAAATTAAAAATGATTATAAAATAATGATTTAATGTAAATATATTAATTATTTTCTTGAAAATAAAATATAAAAATTCATATTATTATCATCTCCATACATATCCCCTTAATTCACTAGATATTTTCCTATGTTTAGGGTAAACTACGTTAGTATGGTCTTCGTATATAACCCCTTAATTCACTAGATATTGTCCTAAGTTATTTAAATGTGGTTGTTCAGTGTAAATATTTTGGGATGTGATATAAATGAGCATGAACATTTCCTAGACACAGTTTCCCTGAGGCCTCAATATTTGTAAATCTTATTGAGATTAGTCATTGGAAAATCCTAGTGATGATATTTTCAATGTAATCATTTACGTATGCGCTCTATAGGGTATTATCATACTTATTGATGTCATTACATCATTTGACTATATCAATTGTATTTATCAAAATCCTATATTTATAATAACATAAGATCACTGGTCAACTACTTTATTATCAATTTTATTGTATCATAATGGTATTTTAAATCCAATTGTATATAATAAAAACAAATAAGTTCATGTTTTTTCTCTATACATATTATATATTAATTCATTTAATTAAATCCCAAGGGTAAATTTATTTATAAATTTTCAATTCGTTGCATGTGGGGACCAAAACAATATAAGTGAACTTTGGGATATTATAGATAATACATATATTTTTTTGTTATGAAATACATGATAAAATTATTATACCTATCACAGGAGGATACATTAATTTACTATAGGTGACCATTTTTTTAAAGTGACTCCTCTATTGGTACATTGATGACTGAGGATGAGATAGAAACTATGAAAATTTTTGTTGGATCCTTTGATATCCCCATCTAGATATGAATCATTGTGTACATTATATATCTTCATTATCCCATCTAAGGTATTTAATATGTTTCTAATGTGTATCATATTTTGAGGTTCAGAATCTATCCTAGACATTTTATCCACTAGGAATATTTTTAGTGTGATCCAAACACAATATACATGGAATTCCCATTCGTGACTTTTAATAAGAGTGATAATGTCCTTTTAGAGATGATATAACCACTATTCCTTACTCCATGATGTCATACATTGATCTAAGAGGATACTTGGGACTGAGACAATGATTCTCAATCTCAATAGAGATATTTTATTGATTATAACCATTGAGAGTACATCTTAGGGATGGTATGATGTTATATAGTGATAATGGTAAGATCCTCAAATTTATTCTATATAAGGCACATTAGTTTTATAAATTTCTCATTACACTTTTGATTAAAATATAATATGTATGTTAAATAGGTATTTAATTAGTAAAATAGAATCCATGAATTGATAGATGTACTTAAAAAATGAGGATTTTCATTATGTTGTTATTAAAAAACAAATGGGTTCTATGTGGACTCTACCCACATAATAGTGGAGTTTCTATAGGTCATAGGGTTTCTATAGACACCAATGGGTAGATGATTTGGTACCATATCTTTGTGGTAGGGAACCATTGGCTAGTTGGACAAGCTAAGATATGTTAGATATTTCTTCCACAAACACCTTCTAATTGTTGATGCCCCTGAGCTTGATGATGCACCCCATATGAGGTTAAATTAAATTCACCACATGATTTTTTACTCCATTAATTTTTAACTATCTATAACACCCATTTCCTTCCATAATGTACTAATTTAAAATTCAATACATCCCTTATATTCCATGGATCTCTCCTTTTAATCTCCCCTAAATTCAACTAGGTTAGTCTTCTCTAGCAATTTTAGAATGGTGTGATTCCATTATACCTTTGCTAGATTTCCATTATAACCTATGATATGAAGATTAATATATGATATATAAATGGATTCAATGATTAGATAATGTTTATTTATTCTATTTTTCATATATGGGTTATGTATAATGATTTTTAACAAAGTATCTTAACCAGATCAAGATATACCGTCAATTATTAATGTTTTTTGTGTATGTGCTCATGAAACATCTTCATGTAGAACCTGTAAATTTAAAATTGATTATTAAACTAAAATTATGTGATGATATATTGTGTTATTGGTGTTTTATTAGATACGAAACCATCATCTCTTTTACCCTAGGATGAATTCTCATGAAGATAGGTTGTTTTCAAGAATGATTCATAAGATTGACAGACATTTGATCTTCAAATTCCTGAATTTCTTATTATATCCCACATTTATTGATTTTTAGTGGTTTGATGTTCAATTTTTAGAATCAATGTTCTATTATATATTTAATCATTGAATTATTATTATTCATTGATCTAAAACAAATATTTTTAGTTGTCATTTTTTCATTGAAATATCTTGAAACTACATCCACTGGTGGGATCCATGGGGTATGTAATTCTATAAAAACCATCATTACATAGAATCAATATTGGTATATTTTTTTTATAAACCTCTTATTTTATGAAAAATTACTAGAGATATGAATCAATTTTGTATGAGGTGTCTCTCTGTGACTGTGAGACATGGTCATAGATTAAATCCATTAATGAAATTTTGTATTTTTTCATCAATATCATTGACATTGGATATTAATTATTATTTGTGGTCCTTGTATACTATTATTTTTTTAATTTCAATTTTTATAGACTTGATTATAGTCCATGTGTTTTTGTGATTTCCTTTGGTTGTGTATATAGAATTAGTTACCCCTAGGAAATACCCAATTCCTCGAGTATTTAAGAAATATATTTTTATCATGTATATTTATGGTCCCATATTATTATATGTTACTCTTATATGTTAATTATGTTTTTATTAATATATTATTATGATCTAACCATGTGTGTGTATTTTTTATTATTATTATGTACATTATTGGTACTTATAAAAGGTGTACCACTATGATCTGATTAATCATTAGAAGGGGATTCTGAACAAAATCATATAATGCAGATGATAGACCTATATATTGGGTAAAAAATTAAATCCTTATAGCTTAGCCAAAACATGATACGTTGAGGATTCTGTGAATGAATCATGGAACTCAATTCCATGATAATACCCGGTAATTGTTCAATAGTCACCCTAATGTCGTGACTCATGACGCAATTTGTTGAGGATACCATGATAGTTTTTCTTAAAATTATTAATAGTTCATTTCCTTATTCAACATATTATATCATTAATCTTACATGGATTCACTACAATTATTAATTTGGAATATGGTGTCTTATATAGAACACATATTTTCCATATAGTTTCCGTTATTATTTGATGGGAATTTATTCATATAATGGAATTTTCCTATTATTAATTTTTATAAATTTTAAGGGTGAATTATTTGTCTCCTATTGGGTTTTATTACCCCCAAAATTCATGGGTGTTATTATAAATGTAAAGAAATCATTTATTGGCATAAAATCATGGTGATGTGAGTTGTTAAATATATTTTAGATTACATGTAAAGATCATATAGTGGAACCATGATGGAATATATAAGAGTTTAAAAGTCATAAATTATAACCTATTCCTATAAAAAAATTTACTTTGTAATTACATTCCACATTTGGAGCCTGGTTTTTTTATATTTAATTTTTTTCTATCATGTGTCCAATCTGATATTACATTGTGACGTTTTATCACCCACCTAAATTTATCAATTTTTTTTATTTATATTATTGGTAAATGGATATAAATTTAAGGATATAGTCAGAAAATTAACGGAATTTAGGCCCTTATTATTAGTTGGATTCTTCTTGCGAAATGGGAGTGGCACAAGAGTTCTTAAACATCTCGGGTGAAGAATCAGTTATTTGATTTTGGGAAATATACTACCGAGGTTAGATGTAACACCCAGAGATTTTATGATAAGTGTTATTTTTAATTTATTTTATGCCATGTGTTTTATGGTACACCATGATTATCTTGTGCAATACGCAACAGCGTATAAGCTTGCAGTATACGCAACACAATTTTTGGATCGTGTTATTCACAATTTCAAGTTCGTTTGATAATAGTCATTCTACACAACATTGAGTGTATATTTATATATATATATTCAATGTATAAATTAATTATGGTTGGATTTTGTTATACGCAACAACAAAGGAGTCTTGCATAACACGCAACCCTAACTTGGCTTTCATTACATGCAATCGCGACCTCCCTCGGTAGCGTGTGTAGTATGCAATACCAGGTTTCACTAAACAATGATATATGGTTATAATATTATTATAAACTAGCCATTATGAATTGTATTAACTAAATTTTGAATTTTATAACATTATTATTCATCTTACAAATTTTCTAGAACATGGTATGAGAACAAAATAAATTTTTTCGGGTAAAATAATTATTTTTCAGAAAATGCAGTTTTGCCGCCTTTTGATAGCGCACCCATTTTAAATATAATTTTTGAGAAGTTTATAAGTTAAATTTAACAAAATAAAATTATTCGTTTGAATCATGATATAAAAATTAACATTGGATAAAGTTTTGATATTTTTTGATAACTTTCATATTTTAAAGAATAGTAAAAACACGCTATATTTTAATTAAAAACAACTTTTTCCATCGTAATAATTTATATGGTTAAATTATAATATTTAATGGTTTTAAAGTATAAATAGAATATATTTTTACCCTTTAATATAATGTATGTCATTATCATTGATTTTACCTTGAATTCGTAGGTTAAATCAATTCAATCTTTTGCAATGTTTTAAAAAAAAACCCGTTTTCTTTCCACAACGGGATTAATTTTAATATCATTTTTTCAACTTTTTTGTATTGAATTTGGAAAAATGGATTCCATATTTTGAATCAGTGGGTCCAAATTATGTTAATATGCTACTTTTTATTTTTGGGCATTATGAATAGTAACTATGGTAAAATTGATTTACCATAGTTAAAGGTAAATCGGGTAATTAAGGGTAAATATAAGATTATAAAATTAACTAACACCTTCCAAAATCATATTTGATGACTAAAAGTCGACCCATATCACCTAAGGGTCGGATTGGATTCATTTAATGGACTTGTTTCCATGAAAATAAATAAATTATTATTAAAACCAAAGAAAGTGACAACATGTCACTCTCTTAAATTTTAAAAGTATATTAATTTTATCTTATTGATAAACTTCATGAAACTTCGAACATGAACAGTATACAGAAATCTAATAAGATTATCTACATCATATAAATTTATTTATAATTTGTAGGGATTAAATAATTATCAGTAATTGTGACACAATAGTGATGAAGAAATTGTTTATCTAGTGAGAAATCAAGAATATAGTTTTTATTAAACTAATAGTCACCATCAAAGGCACAAAACCCCCGACAAAAACTTATTGTTAATATAAATTTAATCAATAAGCATCCAAGGGTCGAATATTAGACAATTTGGTGAATTATAAAATCGATTATGACACTTATATTATTTTATTGTAAATGATGCCAAAGTTGTCACATTCATAATTTAATAAATATAACAATTTAAATATTGTGATTTTAAGATGATAAATTCAAGTAAAACTATTATTGTGAAATTTAATATATTTATATTCATCATATAAGTTTAGTTTTAATTTTTAGGCTACAAATAAGTATATTATATAATTATCCAAAAATGTTGTAGTAATTATTTTATTAAGAGATAAACCAAATAAATAGTATTAAAAATAATAAATTAAATATTATATAAACTATTTAATGTGATCCACTAATTTTATATATACATATGACATTTTATTAATTTATTAATGCTTTTATTTCGAACGTATCTTCTGTATTTATTTTATTTAAATTCAAATATATGAATAGTGTCAAAATTGACACTATTTTTATTTTATAAAAATAACATATTATAAAATTGTTTAAAAATCACAAAAATATTTAAAAAATTTAATTTTAAATTTATATGTTTAAAATGATATTAATTATCCAATTATGGACAATTCTCAACAAATAAGTAATTATTTGTTATAATTTAAAATTTAGAATGTTATTACCACAAATAAAATTTAATTGATTAAATAAGGATAAATCAAGTTGATAATATTTAAAATAAATTCCTAACATGTCTAAATTTTATTGGTTGATGATATTACAACAGTATAGTTTCTAATATCTTAATATGAGTCATTTTTTGTGGTTTTTAAGTGGGTTTAGATTTATTATAAATTAATATTTTTAAAATTTCTAAAGGTGCCCCTCTCCTCCCTTATAAAAGGGCACCTCCTCCCTCTCTTCCTAACAGCACTTTGAGCCTTCAAGATCGGCCAACCCCTGCCAAATTCTCTTCTCCACTTCCCTAAAAACATCCTAGAGGTCCTATTATACTTCAAAGACCAATATTATTTCCCTAAGAGGAGGTTTCAAAGAGGCATATCGAAGAAGAGGTAATTTCTTCTACCGATTCGTTCAAGCTTATTTCTTATTCAACTTCTTCTTCTTTAGTTGTTTCATTTTAAAGAAACAACATCAGTATCAATAATATACTGATATGTGATTATAAATATGAAAAAAACCCATTTCACCTTCTATCCATCCTACGGAAAACAAAATCACCGGGCGTGCGTACGTACAGAATACCGTCTCCACGCCGTGGTGTAATCTGTTTTTCCACCAACACCGTACATGGATTGGTATAATGGTGTAAAGAATAACTATAAATAGTTATTATAACATCATACAAATTCTGATATATTCTATCATCCACTCCACTCCAATTCAATAATTATGGAAATGATATAATAGCTCGTGCGTACGTACGGACTACCGTCTCCACGACGCGATGAGATTCATTCTCCATGTTAACCATTTAAGAATGATTATAAAGTATATATATGCAATAATAATGAAATATCTGACATTATAAAGCTAATGTATTTATGTATATATATATATATTTATGTCATCTACTTAATTCCATGCAACTCAATAAGGAAACGAAAACAACGTTCATGCGTACGTAACAGCCTATCATCTCCATGAACGGTGTATTTCATTCCATTTATCAATCTATTATATATATGTATATTATGAATATATATTATATAAAAATAATATTTTATATTCTGTAATTAAGTAATCATTATCTATTTAATCATATGAATAATTACAAGTCAAAACACGGACGACAAATGAAACTATTTTACCCAAAACACTCTTTAACATGGAATTTACAAAGGAACGGGTAATATAAAGTCATAAGTGAACCATATATGATATCATATCAATGAATATGATTCTTCATTAATTAAATTACATTATTTAAATCATTATACAGGAGGTTCGGATACATACGAAGCATATCGGACATAAGGTATGGGAAATATCACAATCTCATTTTTATCCAAGATTGTTTATAATTTGAAATTTACTGGGGTGTATTTTATCATCCAAATCCATGTTTCCTAAATATATAATATTTATATCCTTATACAATAGTTTATATCCAATTTTACCCTTCGGTGAGTTTTTAGTAAAAGATTTTAATGGAATCTTTTGTCGTTTTTCTTACGAGGTACTTTTTGACTTTTCCGACAAAAGTGTGAGAAGAATGTTTCTTTTTAACTTATACAGAATGAATGGATTTTTAAAAAATTATTTACAAGAAACATACTTTACATGTTTTCATGTTTATTTTTAATCAACTTCTTTTAGTTTAAAATTGTATGACATGTTATGAAAGGAAAATGTTTTTGAAGTAGAAAGGATATTTTCCTAATGAATTGAGTTTAAGAGTTTTATTAAAATTATTTTCCATCTAAGTTAATATAGGGTTCTGTTTCTATCCCTATTATTACATTGATTTGATTATGTTGTGATTGAATTATTTTTATGAATTACTTTATCTTATATGAATTTTTTTATGATGTCATGATGTTTATGAATCCCATTTTTATTACATGGTTTATGCTATGATGTATGGTTTATGATTTTGTGGCACACATAAGAATGGTATCATTATGAGATGGGTGGGAACTATATATCCCTCCAATGGATTGTGTAAAGATTTTATATCTCATGAGATAGACATGGTTGGAACTGTAAGTTAATCCGGTTCAGTGTTACAGGACTGAAACGAGGAGTGAACTCGATTCAGAAAGGGGATAGATCGCCTGCACAACACCTTATCCTTGCGGTATTGGATCTCCACATGTCTCTCCTCAAAGTTTTCATCATCATCAACATTGATCAATCCCCAATCGATGATGTAAGAGTCATCATGAATATAAAAACAGAGTTGTGATACATGGAAAACAGCATGTATCTGGCTCATATGTGGGGGAAGTGCTACCCGATACACCACAGCTCTAACACGAGCTAACACCTCGAAAGGCCCAACAAACCGAGGAGAAAGCTTACTTCCATGACCAAACCATGGCTTCCAATGATGTGGAGTCACCTTCAGAAACAAATGGTCCCAAAAATTAAACTCTAAGGGTCTCCTTCCTTGACCAACATATGATTTCTAATGATCTTGCACTGTCTTCATCCTCTCACAAATCACCTGAACCATCTCTGTTGTATTCTGCACTTGTTCTGGTACGAGAATTGCTGACTCTCCAACCCTAGTCCAGCACAATGGAGAATGGCATGGTCGACCATATTTGGCTTCAAAATGTGCCATACGAATGGTGGAGTAAAAACTATTATTGTAAGCGAACTCCACCAAGGGTAAGTTCCTAATCAAATAGCCTCCCATATCATGAACACAAGAGCATAACATGTCTTCAAGAGTCTGGATGGATCGATTTGTCTGAACATCTGTTTGAGGATTAAAAGAAGTGCTAAGGCATAGTTGAGAACCGAAAGCATGTTGGAGACCTCTCCACACCCTGGAGGAAAAACGAGGATCTCGATAAAAAATGATCATCCTAGGGACTCCATGAAGTCTCACCCCCTCCTCTACATACTGTCTCGACAAAACAATCACTGAGCTCGACTCCTTGATCGCTATGATGTGGGACGATTTTGTTAAACAATACACTACCACACAAACAACAACAAATCCTCCTGGGGAACGAGTTAAACCAATAACAATGTTCATTGAGATGTCCTTCTATTCCCACTAAGACATCTCTAATGGCTAGAGAATACCACTAGGAACACGGTGTTCGGCCTTCACCTTCTGTTAGACTAAACATCGAGACACAAACTCTGCAACCACACACTTCAGCCCAGGCCACCAAAACCGACTCCCTAGGGATCCGTACATCTATTTCATGCTAGGATGTACTTCTAAAGGTGAACTGAAGAACTCTTTGAGAACCGTCTCGCACACCATTAAGGGACCTTCCATGATACAACACTCAGTGTTGTTCATCCTATGACCAACCATCAGGGGCATCACCACAAACAATTTGGTCTCTATAGAACTCCACCTCTTGATCTCCCATGTGTGAAACTTCCACCTTCTACATCAGGGAAGACTATACCATCATCTGAAAAAGACAACCTCTACCCAGAACATCTTCCATATAGAGATGTAATGCTGACAGTTCTCCATTACTCTCCATGAATCACCGGATTCATGCACAACATCACTAAGTGTCTTTAGACTTAGTGCATCATCTACACAATTCCCTTTTACAGGTGTATACGATATTTCGAAGTCGTATTCTTATAGGAACTCCATCCACCAATGGTGTCGTATGATCAAGTCACACTCGAAGAAAACATACCTCAACCTCATATGATAAGTGAAAACCACAATGTTCTCACCAAAGAGGTAATGTATCTAAAACTTTAGAGAAAACACCAGGGATGCCATCTCAAGATCATGGGTGGCATACTTTCATTCATGGGGAACAACTGCCGAGAAACATAAGAAACAACTGACCTCTGCTGCATGAGAACACAACCTAACCCCAGATGTGAAGCATCATAGAAAACATCAAACTAAACTCCCTCAACTAGAAGACAAAGGACTGGATCACTTACTAACTTCTCCTTTAGATAATCGAATGCTACTGGACACTGATTAGTCTATATGAATTCCCGACCTTCCTAGTCAAAGCTATCAGCCGAGTCACAACTTGTGAGAAATCAGCTATGAACCTCCTATAGTAGCTTGCGATACCACTGAATCTTCGCACCTCTAACACTTTATTGGGGGTTGCCCAAGACACAACTACCTTTATCATCGATGGATCTGTAGCTACTATCTATTGGGACACATCATGCCCCATGAAACGGAATTCTTGAGCCCAATACTCACACTTTGACAACTTCCCGAACAACTGATGTTGGCGAAGAACTCCCAATACGGATTTTAAATGCTCTCTATGCTCCTCCTCAGATGTGGAGTACACAAGGATGTATTCGATGAAATCTACCATGAACATGCCCAAGATTTCAAGGAACAAAGCATTCATCAATCCCATGAATACAGATCGAGCATTTGTCACACCAAATGGCATTACAACGAACTGATAATGCCCATGATGACATCAGCAAGCAGTCATTGGGATATCTCCATCCTTAACATGAATCATATGATATTCCTACCACAAGTCGATCTTTGAGAAGCATATTGCACATATCAGTTGATCGAATAAATCATAAATCCACAAAAGATGATAATGTTTATTTATTGTCAGTTTGCTCAAGAGACGATAATCAACACACAACCGAACACTACTTTCAAACTTCTTCACAAACAAAATGGGTGCACCCCATGGTGACACACTTGGCCAAACAGAACTGCACTATAATGGACCATCAAGAAGTATATGTAGCTCTCGTAACTCAAAAGGTCCATCCTCTATGGAGACATAGAGATAGGAGACTCTCCTAGATGTAGCCAGATCGCAAACACGTTCTCTCGTCGAGGGGGTAATGTTAAAACCTCTTCAAGAAAGACATTATGATACTCCTCTACAACCCTAGGAAATGCCAAATTCTAAACCTCTAATGAACTCAGCACCATATCATCCATCATGGATGATATGGATGGAATGAGCCTATGACCCATCTGAGGATATCCCTCACCAACAAACACCACTTCCTCTACATCCGCACCAATGAGGACGACCTTATTTCTGAAGAAATCTACAATAGCCTACACAAAATACAACCAATCCATGCCATGGATGAGATCATATGGTTGTATTCAAAAATATAGGAAATCTCCCCAAGATTGGTGCTTCCACAACACTACCTCACAGTCTCTACATACTTCAAACAAGTCAGCTCAACCTCCAACTGGCGTAGTCAACGCCAAGGGCACAAGAAGCCTCTCTACCTTATGTCCTAAGGCATGGATATGGATAGGTGATATGAAGGAGTGTGTCATTGTTGAATCAATCAAGTAATACACAAATGGAGAAAACAATCAAAGGGTACCTCGAACGATTTCTGGATCACCTGGAGCTAGAAATGCTAGATCATGAAGCTGACCAAGACCTCTTCCACGAACTCTGTTACCCTGATGACAACCACCACCATGACTGCGCTCTGCTCTCTGAGGACGGGGAGTGTCATGGGGTTGCCCTCTACCTACCACATCTACCCTTAACTAATATAAAGCTGCTGCAATCGGCTGCGGCTGCCTCGGCTGGAACTGTCTCAACGAAGGAACCTAGAGCAAGCGCATAGTGCACAATGGCCACTCTAAAATTTTGGGAACTCCCACTGCTGATGACCATGACGACCACAAGAAAAATAAGTTCATGATCCCTTGGCATAGGCTTGAGAGTTTCTACCTCTGAATAAATGAGATGTGAAGGGCGGGGACCTACCACCGACCAAAAGAAATCTATTCTACACTGAAAAACGATAACCATAGACCATAGATATGCTTCGTGAAGAATCATACTGATTCCCCTCTCTTGATGATCTGGTCTGGGAAAAATTCCTCTCGACGGCCTCCGCCCTCGCCAGCACCTCAAGATAGGTTTTCAGCATAAATAGGGTGTCCTGACGCTAAATATCTGGATGCAAAGACTCCTCGAAATTCCTCGCCCTGGCCTCCTCATCTGATTGTATATCTGAAGCATATCATAAAAGGTTCCAGAAATGGATTCCAAACTCTCAAACACTGGAGGTCCCTTGTCGAAGGGTAAGAAGATCCTGGTGACTAGACCCACTACTAAAAATCAGGCCATTAGCGACCTCCTAAGGCGGGCGCTAGTATAAAAAAAAATTTAAATTTTTTTTTATTGAATTGAATATATAAATATATAAATATATATATATATATATATTCATATATATACTATTAAATACAATATTTTAAATATATATATATATATAATATATTTTAAATGTTTTAATATATATATAATATATATATAATATCAAATCATTGTGCTATAATAATTTAAAAACTTCGATTCAAGAAATAATCTCATTTCAGGTCTTTCGGAGCACGTTTGCTCCGAATGGGACCGCCCCATGCCGTTTTGGTGTTTTATGGCACCGGAAACGCGTTTTCGGCCGCCGCGGTCAAACGGCACCTCCGAATGAGGTGCCCTCTGGCCGAACATTTCACAATTCACGTCCCGGATGTTTTCGTACGGTTTCGTGGCATTCAGAGGTCGTTCGGGTGGTTTTGATCCCCCAATGCGCCATTTCAGCGCGCACCGCGCTGCTGAAAAGGACACAATCAGACGTGCCGCGCGCACCGCACGTCCGATGGACTTGCGGCCTCCTCCTGCATCTCAGGAATAATATTTCTATCGTTCCCGTGCGGTTTCAGGTTGTTTGGAGCACGTTTGCTCCGAATGGGACCGCCGCATGCCGTTTCGGTGTTTTATGGCGCCGGAAACGCGTTTCCGGCCGCCACGGTCAAACGGCACCTCTGAATGAGGTGCCGTCTGGCCGTCCATTTAACAATTCACGCCCCGGATGTTTCGTACGGTTTTGTGGCATTCGGAGGTCGTTCGGGTGGTTTTGACCCCCAAACGCGCCATTTCAGCGCGCGCCGTGCTGCTGAAAAGGACACAATCGGACGTGCCGCGCGCACCGCATGTCCGATGGACGTGCCGCCTCCTCCTGCATCTCAGGAATAATATTTATATCGTTCCCGTGCGGTTTCAGGTCGTTCGGAGCACGTTTGCTCCGAATTGGACCGCCGCACGCCGTTTTGGTGTTTAATGGCGCCGGAAATGCGTTTCCGGCCGCCGCGGTCACACGGCACCTCCAAATGAGGAGCCGTCTATCCGACCATTTCACAATTCATGCCCTGCATGTTGTCGTACGGTTTCGTGACATTCGGAGGTCGTTCGGGTGGTTTTGACCCCCCAACGCGCCATTTCAGCGCGCGCCGCGCTGCTGAAAAGGACACAATCGGACGTGCCGCGCGCACCGCACGTCCGATGGACATGCAGCCTCCTCCTGCATCTCAGGAATAATATTTCTATTGTTCTCGTGCGGTTTCAGGTCGTTCGGAGCAAGTTTGCTCCGAATTGGACCACCGCACGCCGTTTTGGTGTTTTGTGGCGCCAGAAACGCGTTTCCGGCCGCCGCAGTCACACGACACCTCCGATTGAGGTGCCGTCTGGACGACCATTTCACAATTCATGCCCCGGATGTTGTCGTACGGTTTCGTGGAATTCAGAGGTAGTTCGGGTGGTTTTGACCCCCCAACGCTCCATTTCAGCGCGCGCCGCGCTGCTGAAAAGGACACAATCGGATATGCCGCACGCACCGCACGTCCGATAGATGTGCGGCCTCCTCCTGCATCTCAGGAATAATATTTCTATCGTTCCGGTGCGGTTTCAGGTCGTTCAGAGCACGTTTTCTCCGAATGGGACCGCCACACGCCGTTTTGGTGTTTTATGGCGCCGGAAACGCGTATCCGGCTGCCGCGGTCAAACGGAACCTCCGACTGAGGTTCCGTATGGCCGACCATTTCACAATTCACGCCCCGGATGTTGTCGTACGGTTTCGTGGCATTCGGAGGTCGTTTGGGTGGTTTTGACCCCCCAACGCGCCATTTCAGCGTGCGCCGCGCTGCTGAAAAGGACACAATCGGACGTGCCGTGTGCACCGCACGTCCGATGGACGTGCGGCCTCCTCCTGCATCTCAGGAATAAGATTTCTATCGTTCTCCTGCGGTTTCAGATCGTTCGGAGCACGTTTGCTCTGAATTGGACCGCCACACGCTGTTTTGGTGTTTAATGGCGCCGAAAACGCGTTTCCGGCCGCCACAATCACACGGCACCTCCGAATGAGGTTCCGTCTATCTGAACATTTCACAATTCACGCCCCCAATGTTTTCGTTCGGTTTCGTGGCATTCGGAGGTCGTTCGGGTGGTTTTGACCCCCCAACGCGCCATTTCAGCGCGCTCCGCGCTGCTGAAAAGGACACAATCGGACGTGTCGCGCGCACCGCACGTCCGATGGATGTGAGGCCTCCTCCTGCATCTCAGGAATAATATTTCTATCGTTCCTGTGCGGTTTCAGGTCTTTCGGAGCACGTTTGATCCGAATTGGACCACCGCACTCCGTTTTGGTGTTTTATGGCGCCGGAAACGCATTTCCGGCCACCACGGTCACACGGCACCTCCGATTGAGGTGCCTTCTGGCCGAACATTTCACAATTCACGCCCCGGATGTTGTCGTACGGTTTCGTGGCATTCCGAGGTCGTTCGTGTGGTTTTGACTCCCCAACGCGCCATTTCAGCGCGCGCCGCGCTGCTGAAAAGGACACAATCAGACGTGCCGCGCGCACCGCACGTCCGATGGACGTGCGGACTCCTCCTGCATCTCAAGAATAATATTTCTATCGTTCCCGTGCGGTTTCAGGTCGTTCGGAGCACGTTTTCTCCGAATGGGACCGCCACACGCCGTTTTGGTGTTTAATGGCGCTGGAAACGCGTTTCCGGCCGCCGCGGTCAAACAGCACCTCCGAATGAGGTGCCGTCTGGCCGACCATTTCAAAATTCACGCCCGGATGTTGTCGTACGGTTTCGTGACATTCGGAGGTCGTTCGGGTGGTTTTGACCCCCCAACGCGCCATTTCAGCGCGCGCCGCGCTGCTGAAAAGGACACAATCGGACGTGCCGCGTGCACCGCACGTCCGATGGACGTGCGGCCTCCTCCTGCATCTCAGGAATAATATTTCTATCGTTCCCATGCGGGGAGGGGGGGGGGTGTCCGGGGTCGGGGGGGGGGGGGGGGGGCTGGCCGAGGTGCGGGGAGGGGTGTCCGGGGTGTCGGGGGCCTGTCAGGGGTGCAGGCAGGGGTGTTCGGGGTGCGGGGGTGTCCGGGGTGGGGGGGGGTGTCTGGGGTGCAGGGGGGCTTCGGGGGTGCGGGGTGGGGTGTCCGGGGTGCGGGGGGGCTGTCCGGGTTCGGAGGGGGGGGGGGGAGTGTCCGAGTGCGGGGGGGGGGGGGGGGGGGCTGTCTGTGGTGCGGGGGGGCTGTCTGGGTTCAGAGGGGGGTGTCCGAGTGCAGGGGGGCTGTCCGGGGTCCGGGGAGGCGTCCGGGGTGCGGGGGGCGGTCCGGAGTGCGCGCGGGGGGGGGGGGGGGGGGGGGGGGGCTGTCCGGGGTGCTGGGAGGCGTCCGGGGTGCGGGGGGCGGTCCGAAGTGCGCGGCGGGGGCTGTCCGGGGTGCGGGTGCCGTCGGGGGGGGGGGGGGGGGGAGGGCCGAGAGGCCGGAGGGCGGCGGCCGGAGGCCGGAGGGCAGAGGGCGGCGGCCAGAGACCGGGCGGCGGGGGAGGGCGGGCGGCGGGGGAGGCCGGGCGGCGGGGGAGGCCGTGCGGCGGGGGATGGGAGGGCGGCGAGGGAGGGCGGCGAGGGAGGGAGGGGGTTAGGGCGGCGATCGGGGGGGATCGGGGTCGAGGGATCTGGGGGGGGGGGGCGCAGAAGCCCCCCGTTTTTTTTATGTAGGTTAGCGACCGCCATTGGCGGTCGCTATTGGTTAGCTATAGCGACCGCCAATGGTGGTCGCCCGAGTCTGAGGGGCTTCAATTCCCCCTTTTCTAGTAGTGACCCCTTCGTAGTCGATGAAAGAAACTCGACTCTAAACCTGTCTCAGAACTCCTCCCATGAGAACCCTTACTCCTCACGATTCTAGAGGAACAAAAACCACCACTGCCTCACTTCTCCACGAAACATCGTCACAACCAAGGACACACAATGCTCCTTTTGATCATGAATCGAAATGAAGATGATATCAACCTCCTCTAACTAGTCTTCAGTGACTGCATCTGAAACAGAGCCCTCGTACTTCTGCAGACTCTGGCACTGAAACTCGTGGAGTGTCTTCCTCCAGCTGTTTTCGTCATCAACATCTACCTTGCAGCGATCTGCTGGAATAGACTGCTGGACATTTTCTGCACAAACCTAATGAGGACATCGACCTGGAGCCATACATAAAAATGACAACTGTTATAGGTCCTAAACCTGAAATATGGAAGACTCAGCATTAATTAATTAATTGATTTATTTTATTCATTTTAGTTTAACCTATCCCAAGGTATACCCATTCAAACACAAGCACAAAGAAGAAGGATGCATTATCCTTTCCTAGGTTTCTATACTGAAACAAGTAACACCTTGTTTAGTAGCCATTGTAAACCTAAAGGTCCGTTCATAAGATCATAGGGGGCCCTAAATGCGTATATCTCAGCCAGTATCAATTTTTTACCTCACTTGCTAATAATGAATGACATTTTTTCCCTACTAACCCATGAAACCTCACCTGTGCCTAAGTCCAAACTCCATCCTATCCCTCAACCAGACCTCTGATACCACACTGTTATTACCCCCACCCCACAAAGTGTACCCCTCCTGGGGCAGAAATTTGAGAAGGTAGATAATGACCCCCGAGTCCCGCCACTATTAGGCCCCGAGTTGGCGACTAGCACGGAGGGTATAATAAACACACAAATGGGAGGAATTTCCCTCTAAGAGAACACATGTGGAAGAGAGAGATAAGATAGATACCAACCAACTCCAACTCAAAACTGAAATATAAACGAAACCCAAGTTCACATATGTAATACCATGAAAACGTACTACAACTAAAAGGTAAATAACTACTAGTACCCAAAAGAATGTAAAAACAACAGAAACTAGAATCCTAAACTACTCCTGCAACCACAAGCTAGTAAACCCCAGCCTGATCTCCATCCTACACCAAGTGACCTGAAAAACAGTTTATATATATATAGGGTGTGTATAACAATATACTCAGTAGGATCCTCCCCGAAGCCTCTTGTGTAAAAGTAAAGAAAGTATGCCTAAGAACAGTGAACAACAAGTGAATCAAACACATAGCCTAAACACGTATACTAAGATCCCAGCCTCTCCACGGAAACTCTCACCATGTAATGCATACAAGAATATATCATAAAATAATGAATATCAAGGGTACCCCACCACTACTTCTCCACTGGTCTGCCTCTCTACCCACAACGTCGCACATCCTGAGCATCTCTCTCCATAAAGGCTTTCCCACAGACACTTGGGTGAAGCACCAACATATGCACCTCGTGTAAAAAAACCACCTTTTCCACAAACCAAAGTAACCAGGTAGTTTTTGGGAGCCACCACATCTCTCATAACATTTATCATGCATTGGGTATTTAATCTCAAACCATCACAGCCCATAAACAGAGTAAGGATCCTCAAACTATGATAGACTATACACGTTACACCTATAGTATTCTATACAAAACTATATCCATTATATTAGTGTGTGAATGACCACAAGCCATTACAGGCCTCTACACACATATATGTGGAAAACTAACCAATGTGCCTACCAGCACAAGTAACTACCATGATAAGAGAGAAGGTCCAAAGGGGGTAGTCATCCATCCATCCTCCCACCGGAATGTTGGGGGAAACACCCCCCAGGGCTCAGAATCCCCGAGGTGTCAGTTTCCCTTAGTGACAGGGTGGAGTAGCATAGAGAAACACAAAATTACAGAATATAATATAACTCAAAAGCACACTACGGGAAAAATATTGTCATAGACACAACTACAACTAACGTATCTCAGACTCCGTGCTGCTACTTCTAAGACTAGGTATCCTATAAGAAAACAACCATTTAAAAATAATTATTAGATTACTTCATTCCATTTTTATCTGTTCCACTGTATGTTAGTTAATTATTTAAACTTTAATTAACCATGAAAAATTCCACATTAAATTTTATAAGCATCACACCCAAAGTCAAATGTCCCTTCAAAAATTACAACATCATCATTATGTTCTAGATTCCCCATCCCCATGGGTTAACACCATTTATCCAATTATTCATTATAGAAACACATTCCCACAATCCCAGACATTATAGGAAAACATTATATGCTACTAAACACTAGTTGGATCAACACAGTGAGTAGATGTTCTACCCGTCGAGTCTTTTTGGCTTATAGTAAGAGTATATATCCATCCTTCCTTGAGAAGCTAAACACGTAAAGCACATGTAATACCCTGCCTGTCTTCACCACTTTTGGCTGAAGGGTAAGTAATACCAACTACCTTGAGTAGTGGGGAATAGTAAAGAAGATAAACAAAAAATCAAAATTACTAAGCATCCAACCATAACACCCATTCATTTCCATCATCCCTGGTGTCCTCCATGACACCCACATGCATAAACCAAGGCATCTCACCACTCTTGGTTTCATCTTCTGCCACCACCACAAAGGCCTCCATGCCTCCACATATTACCACAACCATTCAGGCTCACATAAAAACACAAGCAGCAGTAAAACAAACATCTTCATAATAGGGCTCTTGGCCCTTAAACAAACAAGAGGGTAACTCAGAACCCTACAAGAAATTATCTTTTAACAACCAATAGTTATTTAATCCATCTTGGATTAACTTATTTATTATTCGTTGGTTCTAAATTCTATAAACCTAACTAGTAAGTTATCACAAATAAATAAACATGCTTATTGTACTAATTTGATTAAAATCAAATTACAACAAGAACCAAATTCATTTACATGCCTCCTTATCGTTATCCAAACAATTTTCAATTAATCACATTATACCTTATTTATATATTTCTATCAAGAAAAAGCATAAATATCACACAATATAGCATAAACAAGAGGCAATAACATATGATCGATAACAATTTATTTCTCCGATTCAAATATTTATTATGTAAATTCCATTTTCATCTATTGGGATTAAACATGATAACAATATAGTTTCACGTAAAATAAAAAGAGAAGCAACGAATCCCCTTCCTCAAACAGTTTCTCACGTTCTCTATCCACACAACAGGTCACGATCCTCCTCTTGCGACATCTGCATCCACCGGAGGATGCCATGGTACGACCAGACAAACCAAACCCCAAGAAAATACCCATTAAAAGCATGTAGATTTCATGCTATAATATGGAAAGGAGAAACATGAGAATATGGTCCCTAACGTAATGACAATAAAACATACCTTATATTGAAGATTGATCAATACAGCTTGGTTGCATCAAAATAGAGCGGAACCAATCCGTGGGGTAATGTTTGATTGCACAACTCCTATGGGAAGGATTGAAAGGAGCTAGAAGCTCATAGCTGAGAACAAAGAGGAAGAACAAGGGAGGAATATATGTTGTCCCTTTTTGAAGAATTAATGGGGCGATATTTTAAGAAATTCTTAATTCCCCATTAAAAGCAGATCGCATTAAGCCACACGGTTTGACCATGTTAAAACATACCGAGCTGTAGGAATAATTAATATAGGAGTTATGGCCTTTGAATTAGCTTTATAGTCTTTAAAAAGTGTCTTTAATTTCATCTTACGTCAAAGGAAAACACTAATGGGATGAAACTGTAGGAAGCTGGAAACATTGTTCATGAACCTCACTGATAGATCATTGTTTAGGAACCTCACTAATAAAACCTCACCTATAGAACACTGTTCATGACCCTCACTGATAGAACACTGTTCATGAACCTCACCGTTAGAACACTGTTCACAAACCTTACCTTTAGAACCTCACCGATAGAACACTGTTCACTGAACCTCACCGATAAAACGCTGTTAATTGAACCTCACCTAAAGAACACTATTCACTGAACCTCAACGATAGAACATTGTTCATCGAACCTCACCAATATAACACTATTCACTGAACCTCATCGATAAAACACTATTCACTGAACCTCACTAATAGATCACTGTTCCCTGAATTAGAAATTTGGCTGTGTGTTGGGTATAAGTCACCTTAACCTCCTGGAACACCTCAAACACCACATTTTCACAAATTAATGGATCAGAGTGGTCCATCACATTACATTCATCTTTAGAATTAAGCAAAACTAGGAATATAGACATCAAAACACTACCTATTAGATGACAACATCTAATCCCAAAAGTTATAGAGACCATTTCTCTAATACCAATTATAACAACCTGAACCCAACACTCGAGTTCAGCTCCTATAAATGATGTTTATTTTTTTAGAAAAGAAGATACATGAATGTATATACAACATTTATTAAAAGAGAGGGACATTTACTAGACTATGTTTTGGAGGATTAGATATAAGGCTACAATCTATCAAATTTGATATAAAATTAAATAATGAAAAGCCAATGTTTCTTATGCATGCTCAATTACGATGGCATTGAATTTGGACTTCAAAGTGCCCTGTGAAAATAATTTTAATACAGGAGACAAGTATTACATTTCTTAGTAAGGGGTTCTAAAACCATTGATTAATCCTTTTAATGATATTATTTTGAATATTTTTTTGAAAAATATCTTAAAAATACCGTTTTAAAGACATTATTTTAATTTTATTATTCTATGAAAATACTAAATCCCATAGAATATACTTATCATAAAATAATTTTAAACATATTCCAGTGTTTTTCTAAAAACAATACACAATCTGAGGGAAAAAACTATTTGAAGCT
Organism: Viscum album; assembly: GCA_963277665.1. Classification (NCBI taxonomy): domain Eukaryota; kingdom Viridiplantae; phylum Streptophyta; class Magnoliopsida; order Santalales; family Viscaceae; genus Viscum; species Viscum album. Next base: position 1,761,755,845 of record OY728121.1, on the reverse strand, counting down.
AATTGAAACGTTGAATGTGTTCTTGGGCCTACCAATATAGAGAAGGTTGTTTTCACTCTCCAATGAACTTCCATATTTAACACATAAAAGCATCATATATTTGAAAACATTTTATACTTGTGTTACATATAAATGCATTTTCTACTAGAGTTTTTTATATTGAAAAGCGTGTCAATGTATTAGTATACATATTTATACTTATATATATATGTGTGTGTGTGTGTGTGTATTTATATAAATATATGAACATCGATAAAATACCATACATTTTTAGTTACCACCAATAATTATTCCACATTAACTTTTTTGGTACTATCCATGTATTCCTTTATTCTTTCTTAAAGAACATTTATTGCTCATATGAGTAGTTTGTTCTTATTAAATAAATCATAATAATTAAATACGTTCCACACATAAATTTTTAATGGTTATATACAACACTTCCAATTACATCCATGTATTTGATAATTTTGGAATTAATCCCTTACATTGAAACCATGAATTTATAATAATGTAATGAGTGTCGATGATATGCATAATGGATTGGTCATGTTTATATGAATATGTGATGACCATAATGTAAATAAGACATAATATCATGTTTTGAAAACTTTTTAGAGACATGGTGATAAAATTATAAACATCACTAGAGTGTTTCCAGGATTTCATTTTATGATAAAACTACGCACATTAATATAATGAATTATAAATTATTTATTAATGTTTTTATGCAATTAAAAAAATTATTATAAATGTCTGAATAAATTATATACACATACGATAATTTTTAAAATATATTATTTACATATACATGTATTCACCCTTCATGTATTATGTAACAACAAGGATTGGTGAATTAATTCTTAAAAGAAACATTGATAAATAAATATATCATTTATGAATAATAATTAAATCATTATCCTTATAATTTAATATATGATATATTGATAGGAAAAATTAGAATCTCAAAAATATTATTTATCATAAAACACTATTAACTGAATTTTTTCATAAATAATACTATGTATCCATACACATTATATTATGTAATGATTCAAGATTATAGAAAATATTTCATATATATGTATATTCTTGAAAAACAATTATACATGTATATGTTAATAAAGATAATCAATAATGGAATTTAATGAACAAAAATCTGGAAATAAATTAAGATTTCCCTTGTATTGCAGTGGATATGAGAAACATAATTTTATTATAATTATTTTAAAAATAAAACAAAATAGTTTCCCTTGAGTATCAGAACAAATTCATGTATGGTTTTCATAAAAAAAATATATCTCCTCACATAATTATTTATAGTAGAGGTGGAAGGATTAATCGCCCTCAACTATATCACACGAGATGTGAAACACACAATAAAGCATGTAGAGCATCTCAAACTGGGATTCCTACTCCTCAAATAAGGTGTGGAATAGAGGAAATGTAGAATATATAATATAGACCGAAGATATGAAGAAATAATCAGCATTACCATTCTAATTCAGACACTGATATAATGCATTTATACCCATTATTTCTATTGTGTAAACAATGACACATGCACAGCTTCCAGAGAAAGCTAGGTATAATTTTTTAGATAGTAAAATATTGACATATCATTATTAAATGACATAATCATTTTAAAGAGAAATTATTATAGAAAAAATTGAAACACATAATAAAAAACACTAGATATAATGAGATTCGAAAACTACAGAATATTTAGAAACATGTTCTATTTACTATCTAAATGAAAGATAAACTTGTGAAAGAGATAGACAATATGAAATGGAAATAACAATACTGTTGAAATAAAACAAAAATAAATCAATGAATTAATAGGTCTATCGGTGTCAATCGAGAAGATGATTTCAAGAAATGAGAACACAGGTGGACTAATTCTGTAATAAAACCCAAAAAGGGGGGAAACACCTAAAACCAATTTACACCAAATCATTCAATAAATAATAAATCATAAGATGTTTTAAAGGGATTTGAATTGATAAAAAGTCAAAAGGATGACACCTAACTCATAAATTTGAACACGCCATTCTCTATATCGACTGAAACCATAACACGATCTCATAAATTACTCGATTGACATTGAAACTCCTAGGAATCACTTAGAACATCAATGTCACCAGGACTCAGCCGATCCTCCCTTTCCAGATCAACCACCCCAACGATAATGTCTCTCATTTAGCTTCATCCACACCTCAAAGAAAAATCCTTCTCTTCCATTGGTTTCAATTTTCCCAAATCAGAACCCTCTTCCTGTGTATCCTCTTTTTTCAGTTTTTTAATCTACATTCCATTTCATATAATATTAAAAAAATTTAAAATTTTAATTTTATTAGATAACATGAAAATCATAATCATAGTTTGTATATTTTTCATGTTTTTAAAAAAATGTAATTAATAATACTTTTTTACAATAATTCTATATTTCATTATATGTATAAAACAAAATGTCTTAAATTTTATATTAGATATGGTAATATTATTATATAAATTTTAATAATATATATTATCTAATATGTATATATATATGAATGTTATCTCATTAATAAAATATATTACTAAGTCAACATATTAAAAACAATTATCATTACAAATTATTTAAAAAACGATATTATTGAAACGTGTATTTCAATTATGACATAATAATTAAAAATAATACAATGTTTATTAAAAATGATATCTTGAATATTAAATTATCTTTTAACCAAATTACGTTATACACTTAATTTAAAATTTTATTTTAAGAGAAAAATGTCTTAAAATTGTTTGTTTTGAAATTTTAAATAAATCCATTTAAAAAAATACAATAATACTATATTAAAATGTCTGGGTCGTTACATGTGATGTGTTTTTTGAGGTATCATATATCATTTTATTTTAATGTTATTCTTAATAAAGGATAATGAATTATATAATATGAAATATTGAAATAATTTTTTTGGAAATTGGTGAAATTCAAATAGGTATGATTTATTTAAAATAGAGTCCTAATAAATATTCAACTAGTTTCTATCCTTAATATAATTAAAATAATTATCCTAATGTGACATTTAGTTTTTGGTCTTGGAATGAGGTTGATTAGTTATAGTTGTTTTATGATGTTGTTATTATTTTTTCATAAGATGAAACATAGATAAGGGAAGGTTATGATTGATTGTATTTATTTCATTAGTATTTGAAGACGTCGTCATGGTGGGGAATTTGGTTAGATATAACTCGTTTTCAATACATTTTAGAAAAACAAACTTGAATATAATATTATTTGGACTTGAGTGATTAAATTAATCAATTCATAAATAAATTTTTCTAGGTTTTCTTAATTAGATATTTGAATTTAGATTTTTTATATTGGGAGAAAAGATCAGGGAATTTAATTTTTTTTTCAACCCATATCATTTGTAGTGTGATTACATTCATCAAATAATTTTGAGAGCTACATAAATGATATATATCATTGATGAATCCCATGAAAAATTCCTTTAAGAGATTCTAGTGATTAAATATATTAAATTTATGTGTAAATAATAATAGTGAAAATTGATCCAAATGATATATAATTTTTATATATTTCAAAACAATGAAATCTGTTAGAGGAGAATAGGAAATGTTCTCTATAGACCTTTTGAGAACAAATACTATTAGGCCATAGTATGTCACATGAGATCCCAAGCTGTTACAATGTCATGACACATACTAAATAAAATAACCATTGTAGATGTTTTTGTTTAAATATAATTGAAATATTATCCTAAAATAACCATGACATGGGGTGTATCCAAATTAGAATAATTAATTTTGGTAAAATCATTCATCATTTTAATTTGTGGAAAATTTCTAAATCATATCAAATTAAGAATCATTTATTCCAAAATATAGTCTATAATTATACAACAGATTCCAAAAATTATATATATATATATTATCATATATAATGAGATGATATTGAAGTTATTCTATAGCTATTTTTAATAACAATAAAACATTCGTAAATAGGAATAATTTTTTTAGAAGCTGAGGATATTATCCCAGAGACAAATCACCATGATGTGGAGAGTCTGAAAAAATTAATGGCCCAAAAAATCCAAAATTAAATTTCTATATTTAAATACAAATGTTTCCCCAAACAATTTCATATAGGATATTTGAAGACATTAAATAATATTTATTGTATTTCATACACCATGATATGATAATATGTTTACTAATTATTCTATATGAATATAATTTATCATTAAAAAATGATAGAGGACACTATTATTTGATGAAGGTCAAACAATGATGAAAATATTTAGTTTTCGATGAGTTATTCCATAGCCACATCCCTTCAAAGAGATGATGCCACGAGATAAAATATCTTATATTGTTGAACTTTTTTGAAAGGTGATAATAAAATTATTAAACATTTAACGAGACATAACACATTTTATAATGACTCCATACTATCCTAGGTAAAATTATGAATGTGTATTTGGACTATTTGATTTAAATGAATAAGTAATTTTTTAGGGTTATCTTCTAAAACTAATATTTCATTTTAGATTTTTTTCCCTTATACAGTGTACATTTATTTTACATATCAATGTTAATCATATTCACTCGAGATGTATAAACATTCAGTAATGATTATGTGTAATCAAATGTTATTGTGGAACCAGAGCGGGAGTACATTTCAATAATTTATATGAGTAACATATATCAAGGATATCTTATATTTAATTCTTAAAACATTAAAAAAATATCATTCCATGTAGGAGTTTCTTATGGATACATTTAATATAAATTGTTGAAAATATATTGTATAGGGAAAAAATTGATTGTAGGGAATGCCTTTTAAAAGAATTTCTTGGGGAGATATAATCTTAATAAAAATGTTTTTATTTTATTTCATTAACTAAATGTAATTCAATATGTTTGGGTAATATTTATTGAGGATGACCACATAATATGAATATTTTAAATATTTATATAATGTTTTCAAAAATAATTTATGTAATAAAAATGAAAAAATAATTGTGAGTGTCCAACATCCAAATATCTCCCTAGAGACCTTTTTTATAAAAGTGATGTTCAGTGGATAAATGAATCATATTTTGAACCAATAAATTCACAACCTTAAGAATAATGAAAATGGGTTCATCAAAATAAAATTTTATTATATTATGATGTGAAAAAATAATGTAATGAATGAGATAATAGAGTAAATGGAGAAGACGAATTCAATATTAATCAGCTAAATTAATTTAAATAGAAATTAAAAAAAATTAAGACATGGCCATCGTGAAAAACCGTATGCGGGGAAAAGTGATGGAAATTTCATCTCTATTGAGGAACTCCATCTCTAACTCGTAGTTCACCAATATTTATATGTGGATGTAACAATATAGTTCCTAAAATATCCGACCATTTTCATAGTTTCATGAATACATATCCACCCTCTCTTAAATGAATCTTCTACCCGGATTATAATTTGAGCATGTGAAGAATCAGATCATTAAAAATTATTGAGGACCCATCATTCTAAAATTTTATTATTTCATATTTTGATTTCACTATTCATAACATTACACCTCTATTAAAATGATAAAATGCTTTATACTAAAAACTCATTCTGATACTTGAATATCTAAAATCCCAGTAGATTATGTCTTCAACTATCCTTTAGTATATTATAGTAACTTACATAGGAACTATCTTACATTTCACCTCCATTGTTTCCATTTACATAATTAAAACATTTTTACTCAACGAGAATTATAAATTCTACATTATCTAATTTCTAGATAGCATGAATTGACATTAACTTTATGGTGAGTATCCTCTATCATATTAGACATATGATTTCATCAGTATTACGCTCCGATCATTTAATACATTTTGTGAAATCTATCATCAAACACACTGGAATCTGTCTAATTTTTTATTAATATTTCTATTTTTATCAACCCCATAGAATTATACAAATAGAAAACCTTTTATTTAATACCTCAAGGTTGAAATAATCTTAATACTATCAACATGTCATGGTTCAATATATTTTTCAAGGAAATGTCATCATTAATCAAGAACCAAATATTGACTAGTCTCATCATCGTATATTAGTATTACACCTCATTATCACCCCCATGACCCATAATACAAAAGTAAATTGTATAATGTATGATCTACATGAATAATTGAGTATATTATTTAGACCTATATGAACTTGGATTAGAGTCAGTGGTCCTTATACGCTAGTAATATTTTCCTAGACAATAACAAATATTAATTACCTATAAACAATACCAATATTCATATATCAATATTAAAAATTAAAATAGAAAACTTATGACACAGACATGTATATCAATTTAATCAATATAAAATACCCCAAATATAATTCCTCTCATTTACACCTTGAAGATTTTCAAAAATCCAAATAGAAGAAAATAAATTTTCTGATTTAAAAACTAAAGGGACTCAAATAAGAATGTTTCTAGGTATGGTGATTGATTCACATCGACATTTGTGTACATGGATAGTGTAGGAGGTGATGGGAATCATAGATGGACTTACATTGGAATAGTTTTGACTCGTATTCCTGGGATTAATTGTGAGATGAAGATCCCATTGATATATTTGTTTGGATTAATTGACTAAGAATATATTTCATTAATTTTATAGTACCCAGTCCTTTGGTTTTGGTTACTCTCCTTCCAGGACATGTGAAGATGTGTGAGGTATGCCATGTCCTATATGTGGCTAGCTTCTCATGGATAGATGGGTCTACTATCCAACTATAGGTAGTGATGACTCTAAGAGGAGTTCATCACCTCACAATTTCGTGTTCCTTATGTTTGTATGAGTCTACTTTAACTCTCTTATTGGGTTGAGGTATACTCTATCTATTCTCTTTTACCATACATTGTTCTTCTTAGTTCATTCTTATTCAGTGTATCTCTTACTAATCCCCATTCACCTTATTTGGTCCATTCTACTAGTTTTTTATATACTCACCCATGTAGGGGATTACCCAAAAATGTGATGTTTCTTTTGTAGACATTGGATAGGTTGTTCTCAATATCAAAAGAATATATGGTTATGTGGTTCATGGACCACTTATGGTGGTTCTAGCTTGTAATTTATGAGCTGAGACGTCTCACCTATTTTACTTTTTATGTTTTTTAAAATTGGGATAGATTTCTAGATGGGCTTATATTTTCCCCTTAACATTTAGTTTACAACACCATACGCTTTTACTATCTAATTTTTTAGGGATTCTTAGTTTATTTTATAGAAGTTTTTCAACATTAATTTATTCCCACTTCACTATTTCATTGAGGTGGATTGACATGTTTGTACATGTGTTTAGGAAAAGGCCTCCCAGAGTTTAGTGTTCCTTCAGTTCTTTTATCCACCCCAATCCTATGGATGTGGGCTTGGGGTAGTTGCGGATCGAGTCCCGGTTTGGGTCGTGTTACGAAAGAGTTATATCAGAGGTGGTTCTTTATATGGTACATTTATCATACGTTCATTAAAAACGAGTTGCTGGGTTTAGGGAAATAATATAAAAATGTATCTAGTCTGGATCTCATGTCGGGAGTCCAGTGATGGTGCAGGCGGTTGACAAATCCATTCACCCGAACCTTGCTTTACCACTTTTCAACTCGACACCCTAAGACATTTGCTATAGGAAACAATGTTATATGAATCATATAGTATTGAGTCATTTAAATTTATTCTTGTGAAAGATCCCCATTTTTCATTGATATATATGTATATTATCATAGGAATTTGTTACTCATTACTTAAATTAATGATTGGTCAATGATGATAAAAATTCTGAATACTAGCTCTGGTTCATGATGACAACCCTATGAGTGATGAGGTATCAGTTCAAGGTCCATCATGTGATCCCCTTCCTCCATGTGGGAATGGAGTAATACCTCTACCTATTGAGTATAATATCATCCTAATGGAACTATATGAGGACGTGGGAAGGCTGAGTGCTCTCCAAATGTTCTAGTGCCACAGACTTCTATGGTGTTGTAGTGAACCAAATCCTTAAGAAGTAGAGGATTGTCTAGAATCAGGGGTCAACAATTTTTTCTATCTCAGGAACTGAAACATTAGATGGTGGTTTTGGAAGCCATTCATTTATATGGAGTAGCTAGATGTTATTGAAGCATTTTTACATAGATGCCCGATGAGTCAACACTCCCATGGGATGAATTCTAGAATCTATTCTGTAAGATGTACTACACCTCCTGATTACGCTCTAATGTGATCCATGAGCTTCTAGGGGATTCACTAGGTAGGGAAGAAAATGGTTGATTACATAGAGAGGATCACATACCTTATGTGGTACTCTCTCAAAATGATCAGTGAAGACTACATTCATAAACAGAAATTTGGGAAGGGAATCCATAGAGAGATTCGAGCTAGTGTAGTTCCCCTGTGCATCCCAAACAATGTCAGGGTTCTGGTGAAAGCACCATTTAAATAGAAATTTATATCATGGGGATTATAGGTAGCTAGATCTAGGTGTGGGTGAAATAGAGTTGAGTGTTATAAAACAGCTTGGATGCGTGATATATATCAGAACAAGCGACCATTCTTCAAGATGGCTCAGGAATGTTGTGTTGTAGAGTAGTGATAACCTAGAGCACCATATGTTCATGGAGTGGTCTCATGCTATGAATTTATCGGGAAAGGTCACAAAGAGCATGACTACCCTACCATATATGATGAAGATAATATTATAATAGCTGATGGACCACTATAGAAGAGACACCATTATGATTAGGGATCTCCTAGACAGGGACATGGTGGTCCCTAGGGTGGGGAAGCTGGTAGAAGTTTATGAGTAGTTGTGGGTGGTGGATGCTGATATGAGATCATTCCACTATCACCATTAATTCCACATTAGGTTCAAGGAGCAGGCGGCCAGGGACATAGAAAACTACTAGATTTGGATGTCTACGAACTGGTAATGAATGACATGATAAGAGTTATGAACTATGTCCTTTATACATTATATAGAAGAATTTTTTCGACTTTTTTGGGAGGTACACATTTCTGTTTACACCATTCTTGAGGATCAACTAGGGCTACACTAGGCATTAGAGAATCCCTATGTTGGTGTTCTGCGATGGATTGAGGGAGAACATCGTGGCATTACAAGTAGTGTTTTTATACATGACAGTTTTTTCTAGGTATTTCACTAATTATTATGGCAGAGTATCCGGTTTGGGGTTACTCTCCTTCCAATAGAGGTGAAGAAACATACAGTATTCTACATGCAATCTGTACATAGATTTTAATGGATGGATGGGTCTACTTACCCTCCTTTTCCATCAGTACTCGTACATTCTTGGCATCAACATTTATAAAGTTGTGGAGTCGGAGGGTGCAATTTCTCTTCAGTTGATGGTGTTAAATCCATTGCTTCCCGAAAGTGTGGGAGATTCTCAGCTTGGAGACAACAATTATGAGGTCATTTTTGACAAGATATACATAAGAGTCATCCAAATGGATTTTTTATGAAGAAATAAATCACATCATTCATGTATAAATAGTGATTCATATCATGTTTTACGTAGTGGTTATGAGTGAGTTTCACCGTTCTCCATTGGCTGTGCATCCTATTGTAGGGAAGCGATAGGTACAAGATCAGTTCCTCAAACTCTTTTATAATTTTTTTGTGAGTGAAAATAATTGAGGAAGGGAATATATTATATACATTGTTTTTTCTATGTGATACAATGGTATATTACTAGGAATAATATTGGAGCCATGCGCTGAGATGGTGCATTATTTTTAGGCCCAATGTATCTAAAATTAATTATATAAAAATGTTAAAGTTATTTTAAATACACAAGTGTTGTTTCTTGAAAAATTAATGTAATATCTCTTAAAGGGTTTCTTAGATCATAAATCTAAGTACATATTTCATATTTTAATGTGTTTATTACTCTAGGTGGGACATAAAATGAGTTAGTGTGGGATGTTCAGACCCCTCAGTCGCCTAGGGTACATTTAAGTGGACTATATTAATTAATTAATTTAATTGATTAAATTAAATTACCCAATAATATATCACTATATATATCACAATGGTCATTTTCCAAGGGTTTGTATCATAACACTTGTATATAAAATGATAAATCCAATCCTTTCCTTTAGAAAACAATGATAAACGATGGTAGCCAACAATTAAGTCTGGATCAAGGAGATTCGATGCACGACAAATGAAACAGATCTGAGAGATCATGTAATTAATCAATGATGATTGATCACATCATTGTATGAATCATGAATTTTTTTATCCCCATTGGATTAAATAATTTTTCTTTGATTTTATAAACTTTTGATCTACTATTATCATTCTTCACATGGCCCCATAGTTTATTAAATTTTGTGGTATCATTTCGACCATGTCATTTAATAAAAATCAAGTCCAATAAAAAATGATTGGGGTTTGATACCAATGATCTCCATTTTGTTTTCCTACCCCCCACCTTTAACATCATCAAAATTCATTTTGGAATACCCAAAAATTAATCATTAATCATTTGATCTTATGTCAAATGAATTATTTTTGCTAGTTAAGAATATAGATTTGTTTATAAAATGGTTATATGTGATGGAATATGGTGAATTGGATTATATTGGAGGCACATTGCCAGGTTATGAAATTCATTATTGGAGGAGTGGTGTCGGTGCTAGTTTAGGCCATGCTGCATCAAGTGGTCTAAGGAAGCAACTTTAGTGGCATTCATTAGTCACCAGAGGAGAGGGCAGTGGTTAGCTGGACACAGCAGAGGACTTTTGACCCAAATATTGATGTGAAATTTTTGGGACCAATATCAATATTTTAATCCATGATCAAGACATGGGCCCCATGATATATCATTCAAGCATAATGTGACAGAATACATCTTTTCCTTTGGGTGTCCTATTGATGAAAATGAACAGTTCATTCCATGTATTTTCCCATGATGATCGTAATGGGGTGATCCATATAATTTATTTCAATATTAAGACATGGTCCCCATTAATAAATATTCATGTGCAATTCAATGAAATACAGATTCTTCATTGGGTGTCCAATTCAGAAAAATGAATAGTCAATCAAATGATATTTTACACAAGAAACACAACAATATGATTTTCTAGGTTATCTGGTTCCATTTGAAAAGGAATTCTAGTGAGAATATTTTTTTTTCCTTTAGTCCAATGATGATAACTATGTGCTCGTCATCCTTTTATCCAGATATTCCATGTACTATAGGAGTACACAAGCATGCATTTGGCTTCATGGAAACATCTTAGTAACCCTGTATGGATAGGTGCACGACAATGCGATGAGGTTGGGCCAAACATTTTGTGGGACCCATATACTATATGTACATCTTTATGAATTTTACACCCCTATTATCTCGATTATTTAAACTGTTATTTTGGCCCATGAGTTTCCTATCTTGGGTGTTCTTATTCGTGGAACATGATGGAACCCTCAAATGTGGTTTTGTAGATATGATGTGAAATTTTCTGTATTTGGATGACATAGAGGTGACACCTAATGACAACTGTTATTGTATAGGATTACCATAGAAGTATCAATATTACCCTTTATCTAGAATCAGTAGTGCCATTTTTGGTTGGTAGTACCTAGATTACCCTCATTTTGGGTTAGGCAGTGGCTTTACCTCATGATCTTTTAGAGTTACCCTCTAGTAGGATATGGGTTGTGCAGTTTCTCGACATTCCAGGAATAACATCTATATAGGTGTAGAAATGGAATTCCTTGACCATATTCCATTTCTAACCCATTGGAGTTCCTCAATGTCCCAAAATTACCATTAAGTTGGGTTGGGCATTGGATTTCCTCGATGACCATTCTGGGATTACCCCCAGCTAGGCTAGGAAGTGTAATTCCCTAATGACATCATCTATGCATAACCGTCCATCAAGGATGGTTAGTGGTGTTTCCTAGATGAATCATTGGGATTTGAATCTAGTAAGACTATGAAGTGTAATTACCCAGTGACCATCTCGAGCGGTGCCCAACACCTGTGCTGGATAGTGGCTTTCCAAAGAGACAATCAGAGTAGAAACCCTAATTCACTCGGGGACAATTCCTCCACTTTGAGTTTGTGTACACTTGATTGTGTGGAGTAATGAAGTGATTTGGTTTGACGTGACTTTGGACTCATGAGAAAGAGGGAAACTTTCCCCTATAAAGAAGCATCCTTGTGACATGACCTAAAACAATGTGGGAAAGTTAGTTCCACTCATATAGGATTGTATTAATGTATGGAGATTTATTCCATTGGTCTTTTGTGTCTTGGGAAGACACTTGAGGTGCTAGTCATCATAGATTGACATACATTGGAATAGTTTGTGACTCAACATCTTGGGTTGAGTTGTGAGATGTATACCCCCTTACTCCCTCATCTGGGATTCTTTGAATGAGAATATATTTCTATCTTCTTATACTACAAACTACATCTGACTTGGATACTCTGTTTTTAAGATTAGAGAACTCATGCAGGGTATTCCATGTGATTTCTGTGCCTATATTTTGTGGTTGGATGATTATAATCTCCTACTATAGGTAGGAAAGACTCGATGGGGAGTTCATATCCTCACCATTTCTAGCTCCATGTGTTCAGATGAGTTTACTTTCACTCTCTTATTTTGTTGTGTTGTACTCATTTTGTTCTCTTTTATTTTACCATGTTCTCTCTAATACATTCCTCTTTATTGAATCTCTAACTTCTCCCCCTTCAACCTCAATGGGGTGTTCAACTATGTATGAATATACTCACTGATGCATGTATCTCATCCATCATGTGATGTTTCTTTCAAAGATTACACATATGTTGGTGGTGACATCATAGAAGCATAGGGATATAGGGTGCTTGGACAGCATAATATGTTTGTAGCTTGTGATTCCGGAGATGATACTTCCCTGATGTTTTAGATATCATGTTTTTTTATCAGAAATTATTATTGGTTTTTATGTATTTTTCATTTTACTTCAACGTTACAATAAATTAATCTTTAACTATCTAGTGGTTCATGCATGATTGGATTATTTTAAAGTAGTGTTGAATCTTTTATATCGTTCCCTATGTACTCATTAATTGAGTTTGATTTTTTGCATGGGTATAGGTTTTTAGGGAATGGCCTCATCAATTATAGTGTGCCTTTGGTGATTCTATCCACACCCTTGCCAATGGATGAGGTCTTGGGGAAGTTTCATCATGATCCACAGTTTGATTGTAGTTGTTACATATATAGAGGAATAAAATATTTACAACTTCATACTCTAGTTTTCATCGACAATAGTCTGCATAGTTGTAACACCCCAAGATTTTATGAAAAATATTATTTTTAATTTCATTAATTTCTTGTTTTGTATGCTACACCAAAAGGAGCTGGCATGACACGCATCCCTGACTTGGCCTGCATTACACGCAATCGCGAACTTCCACGATAGCTTGTGTTGTACGCAATACCGAGTTTCGCTAAACAACGATATGTTATATAAACTAGCCATTATGAATAGTAATACCCAATTTTTTAAATTTTATAAATCTTATCTTTCGATGTGAACTTCATTTTTTGGATTCGGAATATCGAAATTAGACTAGGGTGAATTTTTGGTATTTTTCTGAAAACATTCAATTTTTGATGAATAGTGTAAACACTAGGTTACTACACAAAAAATGACTTTATATTTAAGTAATTATTTATTTTATTTAAATTTATGTTAGGTCAAAATTGATACATAGTACCTATATAAGTTCAATTTAATTCATTGGAGTCATTTTATATTAATTTTAGATATATAAAAATTTATTGAATTTTTCACCGTCTTTTACCCACCTCCTAGGAGAACTTGGAAATTCACATAAAACATAATTTTACCGCTTCTCTGAGTGGAATTTCAAAAATCCGAGAGACATGGTTAATATCAAGGACTAAAATGTTGTTCAATGAGATGAAAATAATTTGGGGTGAATAGTAACTTTTTACTTTTATTTACTACGGTTAAAAGTAAATATGGTAATTAAGGGTAAAAATGATATTATTATTACCCTAAAACATGTCCTAATTCTATTGGATAAGTGTAATTCACCCAAAAAAACCATAGGAATAAAATATGAACATTCAGGTACACTTGGATTAGATTACGACATTTATTATTAATTTATTTAAAAAAGGGTTAAAATAATTAAAATCAATGTTTTATAACTAAAACATTTTTAATATAGGGTTATACTTAAGATAAATTCAACTATAAATATTTATTATAAATATTAAAATATTTCCTACCTAATGGTATTATATTTATAATTTTTAGACATTTTATATGTTATGTTATTTATGACTCAATGGTGATTCAATAATTTCCTAAATAATGCAATATTAAAATAATTGATATTATACATAGCCAAATAAATGTAATTTGAAACTTTTTATGAAATAAACTACTTTTATCGGTTAATATTACATTTTAGTATTGATTTAATTAACTTCTTTCGATCTAATCACAATGTTATTATTTTCACAAAAATCAATTACCAAATAGTGTCAAAATTGAAATAAAATGGTTTTTTTAAAAAATATTATATTATTAATTGTTATTCTATTCCTTAAAATCTAAGGTTCGACCAAATGACTTAGATAAGGTTATATATATTAATAATAAACAAATTGGTGTTCTTTTGGCTTGTTATAGTAAGTTTATTAACCGTATAGTATAAGAAAACAAGAAGACGCGGTAAAAGATAAATTACTTAACATAGAGTTAAATCTAAATGATATGGTTAATATTTTAACATAAACATGTCTAAAATCCATTGTTTGAGAGGATTTCTACCCATCCCCACCTTATATTTGAAATAAATTAATTTGGAGGTATTAAAAACCGAATATGACTTTATTATTAAATAATATTTTATGTTTTTCCAAAGGTGCCCCTCTCCTCCCTTATAAAAAGGGAACCCATTCCCCCTTCTATTCACACACTTTTGAGCCTTTAATCTCATAAAACCCCTTCCCATTTCCCTTCTCCACTTCCCTAGAAACATTCTGGAGAATCTGTTCTTCTCAAAAGAGAAACTCTACTTCCTTAAGAGGAAGCTTAAAGGAGGTGCATCGAAGAAGAGGTAATCTCTTCTAACGATTTTTTCATGTTTCATTATTCTTCAACTTCTTCTTATTTAGTTGTTTCATTATAATGTAAAAACATAAGTATATATAATATACTGATATGTTATTATAGTTATGGAAAAACAATATTTCACCTTCTATCCATTCTACGGAAAAAGAAATCACCGCGCGTGCGTACGTACAGAATACCGTCTCCACGCCATGGTATAATCTGTTTTTCCAACACCACCTTACTTAGAAGGGTATAATGGTGTAAATAAATATCTATATATGGTTATTGTTAAGTGATATTGATTCTCTAATATGATACATACATTTAAATACAACTACACGATCATGAGAATGATATCATCGCTCGTGCGCACGTACGGAATACCGTCTCCCCGAACGCGATGAGATTCATTTTCAATGATTAACCATTCCAGACTGATTATAAAGTATATATAATGAATAATAATGAAATATATGACATAATAAATCTACTTTATTTATATATATATTTGTGTGTGTCATCTACATACTTCCATTCAATTTAATAAAGAAAGGAAAACAACATTCATGCGTTCGTACGACCTACCATCTCTATGAACGGTGTCTTTCATTTAATTTATCTATCTATTATATTTATATATTTACATAATATGTATGATATATAAATCATGTTTTATATTCTTGAAGTAAGTAAAACATGATATAATTAATAATAATATCATGAACAACAAGTCCAAACACGTACAATAAATGAAACAATTTTACCCAAAATGCTACTTTAACATGGAATTAACAAATGAACGGGTAATATAAATACCTACGTGAACCATATATGATATAATAACAATGAATATGATTCTGTAACAATTCAATGACATTATTTAAATAATTATATAGGAGGTTCGGATACATACGAAGCATATCAGACATAAGGTAAGGGATAATTATTCCAATATCTTTCTTATACGAGATTGTTTATTCATAAGTATTTACTGGGGTTATGTTTATCATCCATGCCCATATGTTTTCAAAATGTTTTCATGAATGGTTAAATTATCTTCCATGTATGTTTGAAGTCAGTTTTACCCTTTTTTAACATTTACCACATCATATGGAAGGAATCTTTCTTTTACAAGGAACTTTTTGACTTTTCTGACAAAAGTACGAGGAGAATATAATTTTTAACTTATACGGCATGAATGGATTTTTACGGTATAATACCTCCTCATTTTCATGAAGCATCATCTACAATATTGAATGATTATTTTCAAAAAAACCCTTTTCTTTTAAAATTTAATGGCATTTTTTGAAAAGAAAATGATTTTGAAGAAGAAAGGATATTTTCCTCAAGAATTAATTTCATGTGGTTTATCAAAACTATTTTCCATATAAAATGACATTATTTAATATTTTTATGTTTCAAGTACAATGTCTCCATTATTTACATGGTTTGATTCTTATTATGATGAAATTATATCCATTTTCAGTATGGATTATGTTATGATGGGATGATGTTTATAAAACCCATTTTTCTTCTTTGGGTTATGATGAATGATTTATGTTTATGTTCTCGCAAAAGTAAGAATGATTTCAATATGAGATATGTGGGACCTATATCTCCCTCCAATGCATTGGTTAAAGATTTATATCTCATGAGATAGACATGGCTGGAATGGTATATTAATCCAGTTCAGTGTTACAGGACTGGAACGAGGAGTGAACTTGATTCAGAACGGGACATTGTCCACTAAGATGGTCTTGGCAGTATTGTCTTGGCTACTATGGAAATAATAACATGTTCTTAATGGTTTACATAATTACATGATTTATTCCCATGTTATTTTATCAATATTGATGTTCATTTATAATATATGCCTTACGTACTTCCAAGATTTATGTCTTTGCACAAGATTTTGATGTTTAGATTTTATGTTCAAGATTTTACATTCAAATGTTTATGGATTGTTTTATGTTCCCTATGCTTACCCTTACTGAGAATTTGAGCTCATCATTTTTATGTTTTCTTTTCCCCAGGATATAATGAATGATTTTAGGTAAGAAAAAAAAGTGGAAGATCTTTAGCGGAGAAGTTGAAGATCTTTCACCAAGATTAGAAGATTAAATTCCGTGTTTCTAAAGACACTGAATTATTACGGTACTTGTGTGTCTGTGTTTGTTATATATTAAGTATTCTGAAAAAATAATGTAATGTCCTTGTACGTCAAGCTTTGGGCCTCTACAGTTGGTATCATAGGAAAGGTTTAGTCAATAATTGAAATCTATGATGCGAGAACTTTAGTGAGATCCCTAGAGATATTTATAAGGTATGTCTAGGGATGTCCCTAAGGTTAAGTATAAGTATAGGGTATAGTCCTAGAATTATGGTAACAATATTAGAAATAAACCTAAGATGTTAGATATTGATGGTAAACCCCTTTTATTAAGTTGTTTTCTTAGCATGATTTTTCCCCTCACACTATTCTCTTTGGCTTTTAGAAGATGGTTGGAACCCAAAGGAACTGTGTTGATCAATGTAATGGAAAATGAAATGATTTTCCTCCTGAACAAACCAATGTTATGGGAGATGGAGTGAAAAATCTTATTGATATACTTACACAAGCTATGAATCATTCTGGACATCCAAATGAGCAGTGAAGAAAACAATATTCTATTAAGTCCTTCAGGAGGCAACATCCACCTTCTTTTAGTGGGTAATCTGATCCACTTGTTGTTGAACAATGGATCAGAGCCGCTAAAAATATATTTTCAATTATTCAATGTTATGAACATGATAAATCCATCTTAGTAGTATATCGTCTGGAAGGTGAAGCTAATCAATTGTGGAATCTTATCAAGAATACGAGACCAAGAGATGATATTGAGTCCATGGTATGGGACGAGATCACGAACTTATTTTTCAATAAGTACTTCCCTCATATTTTTCGAACAAAGATGGAGAAGGAGTTTCTTGAACTAAAGAAAAATGATGATGAATCTGTTGGAATATATGAAGCGAATTTTACAAGGCTTGCAAGGTATGCATCTGGCTTTATCATCCAACCTGAAAGTATAGTTGATCGATTCTTCAGTGGCATAAAACCAAGTCTTCAATGCGAATTAGCTATAAGAGACTTCAGTGTCTATGAAGAAATTATGCGTTGTGATATCAAGGTTTAAATGGATGTTGGTGTTACATATCCATATCATGGTTTTGAAAAGAAACAAAAGATGGAGTTCAAGGAGAAATCTCAAAATAATAATGAAAAGAAGATGAATGTTTCCTAATGCTCAAAGTGTGGAAAGAAGCATGGTAGAGATTGTCTTAAAGGGACTAGAAAATTTTTTAAGAGTGGAAATGAATGTCATCGAGCAACTAAGTGTTGAAGTAATGGTAAAAGGGTTTCTAATGATGTGAATAAAGAAAAGACTGCGGAGAACACACCACCAACACATCATTTCTTTAAGTGAAATGTAATGGGGCATTATGCTAATCAATGCCCTAATCATGGGGTTAATTATGATCAATGTGATAAACCTCTTAAGGAAATGGATAAATGGAAGTCACATGTGATAACTATTTGTTAGTAAGTGTTTATAGTATCTTGGAATCTCATTTATAGTATCGTGGAATTTTGAAATATCTGTGTATTGGTCTATTGTGGTTTTCTATAAGAATATGGTACCAGTATCGCCGAAAATTGATTCAAATATTTTGGAAAACAGATGATATCCGCATAATGATGGGATCAGGAGAAAATGAATTGTTTGATAGTATTCATGAGCTCATGATTTATATAAGGACTAAGTGATATCATGGTTTGAGTATACAAAATTTTGGGATTTTGGTATGTGGAAAGAGTTAACTTTTGACAGCACTCATGTTTTCACTAAGGTTCAATGGGTATTCATTTTTCAAGAGAATACATGATTAAGGCCTTCGAATGTTTGGAAAGTGACTAACAAGAAATATCTTATGATATTTGGGGATCAACGATGGTATTAACATGCTTGTTATATGAACTCTCTGGTAATCATTTTCACTATAATATGAGATTGGAAAACAATATTTTGGATAAGCCTAAAGATTGGAATGGATTATGTTGGACATAAGTTAGTATTGATTAAGGCTAGAAATTTTTCGATATTGGTGATGGAATGTTATAATAAAGTAGTTTTAGAAAAATGAAAACCTATAGGATGGGTGACAACCCATCATGTCGGACAAGGCTCTTGGAATCGAACCCCCAACTGAAGTGCAACATGCCTTTATTTACAACCACTGGCATACAGGAAGTCCCTGGTTAGTAAGAACTAGTTATATTTTATTATGAAGGATTATAGATGAAGTATAATTCCATTTTGGAACCATATATGATTAATCTCACCATTGATGGAGTTATGTATATAACTTTTTCTAACTTATGTTTGAGATAGATGGAATGACCTATCATTCTGTCGCATGATCTGCTAAAACATCGGGAAAGACAAATTCAACTTCATTTCTTAAAGAGATGAACTGGAAATTGTTCAAGGCATGAACAACAGTGATATTATACCAAAATAAAGTAAGTATTTCTTCTAATTCAAATTCTTCAACTTTATGGAAATGATCTTGAAAACAAAACATGTTGTCCTAGTGCCCTTATATCTGATGAATCAGATGGTACCCTAGACCATCACAAATTTATGGCTTTGTGATTGTTGGATTTTTCATAGCCATGTTCTCTACCACTCTCCATCAGACCATGAAAGTTAGATTTCTCTTCCATATCCATATTTTCACATATGTACTCTTATGTGGAAACCCAGCGATTAATTAATTTGGGTAACCCTTACATTTCATACTTCAGTTTTTAAAGTCATGTTTTGATATTCCTTTTTATGATGTGGGTTTCTATTAATGAAACTTTCGAGTAGTAAACCATTTAAAACCCTGACAAATTTCGAGGGAGAAATTCATTTTAAGGGGGGTAGAATGTAACACCCAATGATTTTAGGAAAAATATTCTTTTTAATTTTATAAATGTCTTGATTTTAAGGCTACACCAAAAAGATCTTGCACGACACACATACCTGACTTGGCTTACATTACACGCAATCACGACCTTCCATGATAGTGTGTGTTGTACGCAATATCGAGTTTCGTTAAACAATGATATGTTATATAAACTAGCCGTTATGAATAGTAATACACACTTTTTGAAATTTTATAAATTTTATCTTTTGAAATGGTCTTCATTTTTGGATTCGGAATATCCAAATTATCCTTGGGTGAATTATTGGTATTTTTCTGAAAACTTTCATTTTTTGATGAATAATGAAAACACTAGGTTACTATTCAAAACCCGACTTTTTATTTAAATATTTATTTATTTTATTTAAATTTAATTTCTGTCAAAATTGACACATAATACTTATATAAGTTCAATGTAATTCATTGGATTCATTTTATAATAATTTTAGATATATAAAAATTTTATTGAACTTTTCACCGTCTTTTACCCCCCTCCTAGGAGAATTTAGAAATTCACATTAAACATAATTTTACCGCATCTGTGAGTGGAATTTCGAAAATCCGAGAGACACAGTTAATATCAAGGACTAAAATTTTGTTCCATTTGATGAAAATAATTTTTGGTAAATAGTAACTTTTTACTTTTATTTACCACGTTTAAAAGTAAATACGGAAATTAAGGGTAAAAATGATATTATTATTACCATAAAACATTTCCTAATTCTAGTTGATAAGTGTAATTCTACCCAAAACAACCATATGAATAACATATGACCATTTAGGTTCACTTTGATTAGATTAGGACATTTATTATTAATTTATTTAATTAAGGGTTAAAATAGTTAAAATCAAAGTTTAATAACTAATTTTTTTTAATATATGGTTACAAAAAAGATAAATTCGACCACTAATATTCATTAGAAATCTAAATATATTTCCTATCTAATGGTATTTTATTTATAATATTTAGAGATTAAATAATTTAAGTTATTAATGACACAATGGTGATGCAATAATTACATAAATAATGCAATATTTAAATAATTGATATTATAAATACCCAAATAAATATTATTTCAGACTTTTTATGAATTAAAATAATTTTCTAGGCCAATATGACATGTTATTATTGATTTAATTAACTTTTTTAGAATTAATAATGATGTTATGATGTTCACAAAAATCAATTACCAAATAGTGTCAATATTGAAAGAAAATAGTTTTTTTAAAATATTATATTATTAATTGTTATTTTATTCCTAAAAATATTAGGTTCAGCCAAATGACTTAGATAAGGTTATATATATTAATATTAAACAATTTGGGGTTCGTTTTTTTGTGATATTATGTTTATTAACCTTATAGTGTAAGAAAACATGAAGACACAGTAAAAGTTAACTTATTTAACTTAGAGTTAAATCTAAATGATAAGTTTAAAATTGTAACCTAAACATGTCTAAAATCTATTGGTTGAGAGTTTTTAGACCCATCCACACCTTATATTCGAAATAAATCAATTTGGAGCTATTAAAACCCGAATAGGACTTTATTATAAAATAATATTTTACGTTTTTCCAAAGGTACCCCTCTCATCCCTTATAAAAAGGGCACCTCTTTCCTCTTCACTTCAAACCCTATTGAGCCTTTAAGCTCGTCCAAAACCCTCCCATTTAACTTCTCCACTTCCCTAGAAAAATTATGGAGGTTCTTGTCTTCTCAAAAGTCCAAATCTACTTCCTTAAGGGGAATCTTAAAGGAGGTGCGTCGAAGAAGAGGTAATCTTTTTTATCGATTCTTTCATGTTTCATTCTTCTTCAACTTCTTCTTATTTTGTTTTTTCATTATAAAGTAATAACATAAGTATATCTAATATACTGATATGATATTATATATATTAAACAACCCTATTTCACCTTCTATCCATCCTACGGAAAATGAAATCACCGCGCATGCGTACGTACGAAATATCGTCTCCACGCCGTGGTGTAATCTGTTTTTCCAACACCACCTTACTTAGATGGGTATAATGGTGTAAATAAATAACTATATATTGTTATTATAAAGATATATTTATTCTTTAAATTTAAACATACACTTAAATACATTTCCAGGATCATGGGAATGATATCATCGCTCGTGCGTACGTATGGAATACTGTCTTCACAAACGCGATAAGATACATTTTCCATGATTAACAATTAAAAAATGATTATAAAGTATATATATTTAATAAAAAAGAAAAATATGACTTGTGAATCTACTGAATTTTTGTATATATATATATATATGTCATCTACTTACTTTCATTCAAGTCAATAAAGAAAGGAAAACAGCGTTCATGCGTACGTACGGCCTACCGTCTCCATGAACGGTGTGTTTCAATTCATTTATCTATCTATTATATATATATATACTGAATATATATGATATAAAAATCATGTTTTGAATTCTGGAAGTAAGTAAATCAAGATATAAGTGATAATAATATCAAGAACAACAAGTCCAAACACGTACGATAAATGGAACAATTTTACCCAAAACGCTACTTTGACATGGAATTGACAAATGAACGGGTAATATAAATACCTTAGATAACCATATATGATATAATAACAATGAATATGATTATGTAATAAGTCAATGACATTATTTAAATCATTATACAAGAGGTTCAGAGACATACAAAGCATATCAGACATAAGGTAAGGGTAAATTATTCCAATCTCATTCTTATTCGAGATTGTTTATTCGTAAGTATTTACTGGGGTTATGTTTATCATCCATGTCCATATGTTTTCAAAATGTTTTCATGAAATGTTAATTTTTTTTCCACGTATTTTTAAAGTCATTTTTAACCTTTTTTGACTTTTACCACATCGTATGGAAGGAATCTTTCTTTTACAAGGAACTTTTTTACTTTTTCGACAAAAGTATGAGGAGAATGTTATTTTTAACTTATATGGTGTGAAAGGATTTTTACGGTTTCATAATGCCTCATTTTCATGATTCTTCATCTACAATATTTCATGATTATTTTCAACAAAACCCATTTCTTTTCAAATTTAATGGCATTTTTTGAAAAGAAAATGATTTCGAAGAAGAAAGGATATTTTCCTCAAGAATTATTTTCAAGTGTTTTATCAAAACTATATTCCATCTAAAATGAAATTATTTAATATCTTTATTTTTAATGTATAATGTCTCCATTATTTACATGGTTTGATTCTTCTTATGATGAAATGATATGCTTTTTTTTGTATGGATTGTGTTATGATGGGATGATGTTTATGAAACCTATTTTAATTCTTTGGGTTATGATAAATGATTTATGTTTATGTTGTGGGAAAAGTAGAAAATGATTTCAATATGAGATTGGGGGAACTATATCTCCCTCCAATGCATTGGGTAAAGATTTAAATATCATGAGATAGACATGGCTGGAACGGTAAGTTAATCCGGTTCAGTGTTACAGGACTGGAACGAGGAGTGAACTCGATTCAGAACGGGACGTTGTCCACTAAGATGGTCTTGGAAGCAATGCCTTGGATTCTATAGAAATCATAACATTATTTTAATGGTTTCCACAATTACATGATTTATTACCATTATATTTTATCATGATTGATGATCCATTATGATATATTCCTTACGTACTTCCAAGATTTATGTCTTTTCTCAAGATTTTGATGTTTAGATTTTATGTTCAAGCTTTTTCATTCAAATGTTTATTTATTGTTTTATGTTCTCTATGCTTACCCTTACTGAGCATTTGAGTTCACACTTTTTAAGTTTTTTCACCAGGATATAAAGAATGGTTTTAGGTAAGAAAAGAAAAGGAGAAGATCATTATGGGAGAAGTTGAAAATATTTCACCGCGATTAGAAGATTAAATTCCGAGTTTCCAAAGACACTAAAATATTACTATCCTTATGTGTCTGTGTTTTTTCTTTATTAAGTATTCCACAAAAGTAATGTAATTTCCATGTATGTCAGGCTTTGGGTCTCTACAATTGGTATCAGAGAAAAGGTTTAGTCAACCTTTGGAAGCTATGATGCTGGAGCTTTAGTGAGATCCCTAGAGATCATTATATGGTATGTATAGGGATGTATTTAAGGTTAAGTATAAGTATAGGTTATAGTCCAAGAATTATGGTAATGATATTAGAATTTAAAAAATGATGTTAGATATTTAAGGTACACCCCCATTATTATGTTGTTTTCCTAGCTAGATTTTTGCCTCTCACACTATTCTTTTGGGTTTTAGACGATGGATGGAACCCGAAGGAACTGTGTTTATCAATGTAATGGACAACGCAATGATTTTCCTCCTGAACAAACGAATGTTATGGGAGATGGAGTGAAAAATATTATTGCTATACATACACAAGCTATGAATCATTCTGGACTTCTAAATGAGCAGAGAAGGGAACAATATTCTATTGAGTCCTTCGTGAGGCAATGTCCACCTTCTTTCAGTGGGTCTTCTGATCCACTTGTTGTTGTATAATGGATCAGTACAACTAAAAATATATTTTCAGTTCTTTAATGTTCTGAACATGATAAAGTCATCTTAACAGTATATCGTTTGAAGGGTGAATCTGATCAAGAATACGAGGCCAAGAGATGAAATTGAGTCCATGGAATGAGACGAGTTCAAGAAATTATTTTTCAATAAGAACTTCCCTCGTATTTATCGAAAAAAGATGGAGAAGGTGTTTCTTGAACTAAATCAAAATGATGATGAATCTATTGGTATATACGAAGCTGATTTTACAAGGCTTGCAAGGAATGTATCTAGCTTTATCATAAAACCTGAAAGTAAAGTTGATCGATTCTTTAGTGGATTAAAACCAAGTCTTCAAATGGAATTAGCTATAAGATACTTTAGTAGCTATGAAGAAATTGTGTATTGTTCTATCAAGGTAGAAATGGAATTTGGTGTTACATATCCATCTCATGGTTTTGACAAGAAAAGAAAGATGGAGTTTATGGAGAAATCTCAGAATAATGGTGAAAAGAAGATGAATGATTCCTTATGCTCAAATTGTGGAAAGAAACATGGTGGATATTGTCTTAAAGGGACTAGAAAATGTTTTCAGTTTGGAAAAGAAGGTCATCGAGTAGCTGAGTGTCGATGTAATGGAAAAAGGGTTTCTAATGATGTGAATAGAGAAAAGACTGCAGAAAACGCACCAACAACACTTCAATTCATCAAGTGCAAGGAAATGGGGCATTATGCTAATCAATTCCCTAATCCAAGGGTTAATAATGATCAACGTGAAAAACCACTTAAGGTAAAGGATAAAGGGAAGTCACATGCGATCACTATTTATGATTAATTTTTTATGGTATTCTGGAATCTCATTTATAGTGTCGTGGGATTTTGAAATATCGTTGTATTGGTCCATTGTGGTTTTCTATAAGAATATGGTGTCGGTAACCATGAAAATTGATTCAAATATTTTGGAAAGCAAATGATATGCGCATAATGATGGGATAAGGAGAAAATGAATTGTTTGATAGTATTCACGAGCTCATGATTGATATAATGACTAAGTGATATCATGGTTTGAGTATACAAAATTTTGGGATTTTGGTATGTGGAAAGAGTTAAATTTTGACAGCACTCATGTTTTCACTAAGGTTCAATGGGTATTCATTTTTCAATAGAATGCATCATTAAGGCCTTCTAATGTTTGGAATGTGACCAACAAGACATATCTTATGATATTTGGGGATCAACGATGGTATTAACATGCTTGTTATATGATCTCTCTGGTAATCATTTTCACTATAATATGAGTTTGGACAAAAGTATTTTGGATAAGCCTAAAGATTGGAATGGATTATGTTGGACATATGTTAGTATTTTTTAATTCTAGAAGTTTTTCGATATTATTGGTAGAATGTTATAATAATGTAGTTTTAGAAAAAGGACAACCTATAGGATGGGCGACAACCCGTCACGTCGAACAAGGTTGTGGGAATCGAACCCACAACCGAAGTGCGATATGCCTTTATTTCATACCACGGGCCTACAGGAAGTCCTTGGTTAGTATAAAGTAGTTTAATTTTATTATGCAAGATGATAGATGAAGTATAAGTCCATTTTGGAACCATATATGATTAATCTCCCCATAGATGGAATTATGTATATAACTTTTGAAAACTTATTTTTGAGACAGATGGAATGACCTATCATTCAATCGCATGATCTACAAAAACATCGCGAAAGACAAATTCAACTTCATTTCATAAAGAGATGAAGTGGAAATTGTTCAAGGTACAAACAGTAGTGTGAATATACCAAAATAAAGTAAGTATTTCTTCTAATTCAAATTCTTCATCTTTAGGGAAATATCTTGAAAACGGAAAATGTTGTCCTAGGGCCCTTATATCCGATGAATAAGATGGTACCCTAGATCATCACAAATTTAAGTCTTTGTGATTGTTGTATTTTTCATAGCCATGTTCTCTACCACTCTCCATCAGACCATGATGGTTAGATTTCTCTTCCATATCCATTTTTTCACCTATGTTCTCCTATGTGGAAACACATTGATTAGTTAATTTGGGTAACAGTTACGTTTCATACATTAGTTTTTAAAGTCATGTTTTGGAATTCCGTTTTACCATGTGGGTTTCTATAAAAAAACTTTCTATTAGTAAAACATTTATAACCCTGAAGAATTTCGAGGGTGAAATTCATTTTAAGGGGGCAGAATGTAACACCCCGAGATTTTACGAAAAATATTTTTTTTAATTTTATTAATGTCTTGTGTTGTATGATACACCAAAAGGATATTTCAAGACACGCATCCCTGACTTGGCTTGCATTACACACAATCGCGACCTTCCACAATATCGTCTCTTGTACGCAATACCGAGTTTCGCTAAACAACGATATGTTATATAAACTAGCCGTTATGAATAGTAAAACCCACTTTTTTAAATTTTATAACTTTTATCTTTTTAAATGGACTTAATTTTTGGATTTGGGATGTCGAAATTATCCTACAGTGAATTTTTTGGTATTTTTTAGAAAGCTTTTAATTTTTTATGAATAGTGAAAACACTAGATTACTATTCAATAACAGACTTTTAATTTAAATAATTATTTATTTTATTTAAATTTATTTTAGGTCAAAATTGACACATAATACCTATATAAGTTCAATTTAATTAATTGGAGTCATTTTAGAATAATTATATATATATATATATAAATTTTATTGATCATTTCACCGTCTTTTACCCACCTCCTAGGAGAATTTGGAAATTCACATAAAATATAATTTTACCGCTTCTGTGAGTGGAATTTCAAAAATCCGAGAGACATGATTAATATCATCGACTAAGATGTGGTTCAATGAGATGAATATAATTTTTGGTGAATATTAACTTTTTAGTTTTACTTACCACGGTTAAAAGAAAATTGGATAATTAAGGGTAAAAATGATATTATTATTACCCTAACACATGTCCTAATTCTATTGGATAAGTGTAATTCGAACAATAACAAACATAGGAATAAAATGTGACCATTTAGGTCTACTTGTATTAGATTAGGACATTTATTATTAATTTAATTAAAGAAGGGTTAAAATAGTTAAAATCAATGATTAATAACTAAAAAATTTTTAATATATGGTTATACATAAGATAAATTCGACTATAAATATTAATTAGAAATATAAAAATATTTACTACCTAATGGTATTTTATTTATATTTTTTAGACATTATATAATTTATGTTATTTTTTACACAATGGTGATGATGTAATTACCTAAATAATGAAATATTAAAATAATTGATATTATAAATACACAAATAAATGTAATTTGTGGATTTTTATGAATTAAACTAATTTTATAGGTTAATATGACATGTTATAATTTGTTAAATTAACTTTTTTCTAAATAATCATTCTTTTATGATTTTCACAAAAATCAATTACCAAATAGTGTCAAAATTGAAATAAAATAGTTTTTAAAACAAATATTATATTATTAATTTTTAATTTTTTCCTAAAATCTAAGGTTCGGCCAAATGAATTAGATAAGGTTATATATATTAATAATAAACAACTTGGGGTTCGTTTGGTTTATTTCAGTAAGTTTATTAACATTATTGTTCAAGAAAACAATAAGACACAGTAAAAGTTAAATTATTTAACATAGAGTTAATTATAAATGACAAGATTAAAATTGTAACATAGACTTGTCTAAAATAAATTTTTTGAGACGATTTCAACCCATAACCACCTTAGGATTGAAATAAATTAATTTGGAGCTATTAAAAACCGAATATGACTTTATTATAAAATAATATTTTAATTTTTTTCAAAGGTGCCCCTCTCCTCTCTTATAAAAGGGCACCCATTCCCTCTTATCTTCACACCATTTTGAGCCTTAAATCCCAGCCAAACCCTGCATGTTTCTCTTCTCCAATTCCCAAGCAACATTCTGGTGGTTCTGGGCTTCTCAAAAGACCAAATCTGCTTCCTTAAGAGGAAGCTTAAAGGAGGTGCGTCGAAGAAGAAGTAATCTCTTCTGACGATTCTTTCAAGTTTCTTTCTTCTTCAACTTCTTCTTATTTAGTTGTTTCATAATAAATTAATAACATCAGTATCTAAAATATACTGATATGTTATTATAAATATTAAACAACCCTATTTCACCTTCTATCTATCCTACGGAAAATGAAATCACCGCGTGTGCATACGTACGGAATACCGTCTCCATGCCGTGGTGTAATCTGTTTTTTCCAACACCACCTTACTTAGTTGGGTATAATGGTGTAAATAAATAACTATATATGTTTATTTTAAATTTATATTGATTCTGTAATATTATACATACACTTCAATACAATTCCACGATCATGGGATTGATATCATCGCTGGTGCGTACGTACGGAATACCGTCCCCACGAACGCGATGAGATTAATTTTCCATGATTAACCATTCAAGAATGATTATAAAGTATATATAATGAATAATAATGAAATATATGACATAATTAATCTACTAGATTTATGTATATATATATATATATATTTCATCTACTAACATCCATTCAAGTCAATAAAGAAAGGAAAACAGCGTTCATGCATACGTATGACCTACCGTCTCCATGAACGGTGTGTTTCATTTCATTTGTCTATCTAATATATATATATATATTGAATATATATGATATATAAATCATTTTTTACATTATGGAAGTAAGTAAATCATGATATAAGTAATAATAATAACACGAACAACAAGTCCAAACACATACGATAAATGAAACAATTTTACCCAAAACGCTACTTTAACATGGAATTGACAAATGAACGGGTAATATAAACACCTAAGTGAACCATATATGATATGATAACAATGAATATGATTCTGTAATAAGTCAATAAAATTATTTAAATCATTATACAATTGGTTCGGATACATACGTACCATATTAGACATAATGTAAGGGATAATTATTCAAATCTCATTCTTATCCGAGATTGTTTATTCGCAAGTATTTACTGGGGTTATGTTTATCATCCATGTCCATCTATTTTCAAAATGTTTTCATGAAATGTTAAATTTTCTTCCATGTATGTTTAAAGTCATTTTTACTCTTTTTTGACTTTTACCACATCGTATGGAAGAAATCATTCTTTTATGAGGAATATTTTTACTTTTCCGACAAAAGTACTAGGAGAATGTTATTTTTAACTTATACGGCGTGAACGGATATTTACGGTTTCATAATGCCTCATTTTCATTAAGCTCCCTCTACAAGATTGCATTATTATTTTCAAAAAAACCCTTTTCTTTTAAATTTTAATGTCATTTTGTGAAAAGAAAATGATTTTGAAGAAGAAAGGATATTTTCGTCAAGAATTCTTTTCAAGTGTTTTATCAAAACTATTTTTCATCTAAAATTACATTATTTAATATGTTTATTCTTCAAGTATAATGTCTCCATTAAATACATGGTTTTATTCTTCTTCTGATGAAATTATATCCATTTTTTTGTATGGATTATGTTATGATGGGGTGATGTTTATGAAACTCATTTTATTATTTGGGTTAAGATGAATGATTTATGTTTATGTTGTGGCACAAGTAAGAATGATTTCAATATGATATGGGTGGGACCTATATCTCCCTCCAATGCATTGGGTAAAAATTTATATCTCATGACATAGACATGGCTGGAACAGTAAGTTAATCCATTTTAGTGTTACAGGGCTGGAATGAGGAGTGAACTCGATTCAGAAAGGGACTTTGTCCACAAATATGGTCTTGGAAGCAATGCCTTGGAAACTATGGAAATCATAACATGTTCTTAATGGTTTCCAAAATTACATGATTCATTCCCATGCTATTTTATCACTATTGTTGTTCCTTTATGATATATGCCTTATGTACTTCCAAGATTCATGTCTTTGCTCAAGATTTTGATGTTTAGATTTTATGTTCAAGCTTTTTCATTCAAATGTTTGTGGATTGTTTTAGGTTCTCTATTCTTACCCTTACTGAGCATTTGAGAACACCCTTTTTATGTTTTCTTTTCCCCAGGATATAAAGAAATGTTTTAGTTAAGAAAAAAATGGGAATATCTTTAGGGGAGAAGTTGAAGATCATTCACCATGATTAGAAGATTAAATTCCGAGTTTCCAAAGACATTAAACTATTACGGTCCTTGTGTGTCTGTGTTTGTTATGTATTAAATATTCAGTAAAAGTAATGTAATGTCCATGTATGTAAAGCTTTGGGCCTCTACAATAGCTCTTATATATACTATAAGTTACCGTGATATGATATAGAATTGTCTTAATATTTTTTAAATTTTCCTTGACCATTTTTGGACCTAGATGTATTAATTCATCATCTTCATCACAAAAAGCAGGTGTTCTATGACTCTTCCCATAATGGGATTCAAAGGGGGGAATTTGGATGTTTGAGAAGAAGATATTATTTTTTGGTGAATAAAATACAGAAATATATTGGTCTCATTATCCATTAAGGTAAATTTATATTTCCCTCAACATGTACAAGAGTTTCTAGATAGTTCGTTCAGATTTGAAATTAGTTTGTGGTGAGAATTCATGTTGAAGATGTACTCAATCTTTAGTGCATGTTATATAATCTTCTAATTTTTTTTGGTAAATCTGGAATCTCAATCACATACAATAGAAAGATAGGTTCCATGTACAAACACCACTACCATAATGTATATTATTGAAATTTGATCGAGTGGGAAGTCAGATAAAATCACAATAAAGTGTGTAGACTTTGTAAAACAATCCACCACAACATAGAAAGACAAATTACCACTTTATTTCATCATAAGGATAGTGATATATTCCATGGTTATGATTTCACATCTTTACGTATGTACGGTAATAGTTTTAACATCCCCTAGTATTTTTTCCGTTCCGCCTTCACTTGAAGACATACAAGACATCATGATATATATTTAGTGATCTCCTTATACATATTGTCTGACAAATATGGACTTTAAGTATCTCAGTACATATTTTTTATCAATGAATTTATGGATATGTCTGAGCTAGGTGAATCATCCAATATCCCCTATAACAAAGGATTTGATGGTACACATAGTTGTGACCAGAATCTCACACCTACTTCATTAACATTGAACAATGAGGATATATATTTTCTTATAACTACCACATTATTCTAAACACCAACATCATCTCTCTGAGCATCCTTTATCCTCTCTAAATGGGCTGTTGAGAAATCATTTATGAAAGGATTTATTATGTTCCTTTATTTATGATTTTCATGTCCATCCTTTTCAAATTTAAGATGATATGACCCTCCTCTATTCCCATAAATGATAAAATTACACAATCTTTTATTCATAGAGAATGTGCACTAATATTTTCCTTCAAAACATGGCCTTGTATTGAGAAGTTGTAGTCCTTGATCACATATAAAAATATTCATTGGTGCATATTAATCACTTTTTGTGTGAGAATATACTTGAGGTTTTTTTATATGTAAATATTTATTAATTCTACCCAAAGAGATAATGACTCTATATTTTCAATGTAATGATCACTACAACTAACTCTAGATCAAAAATTAGGTAGTTCTATTCTTGGAGATTCTATTTCCATGATTTATATTCTATCACATTGTATTTATAATTTAAAATATAGTACCAACTCTTCGTAAATTCACCAATTATTACCATGAAATGTTATCAACTTGTGAGTAGTGTGAGTTTATGTGTAGTGATAAGACTCTTTTTCACCTCCGTGATTCTCTCTCCTCATTAGTTATTCTAAATATACTTAACTCCATTCCAATTTAACTTTGTTACTGGATTTTCTATTCAGGTTAATTTTGACACAAATATCTGGTGATACCCAGATAATAAAAGGAAATTATGAATATTTATCTTATAAGTGGTGTATGACCATCTATACATTGGATCTATCTTTGAAGGGTCTATATAAATCCCATTTTTTGGATAAAAATACTGAATAACGATACATCACTTAAATAAAACTCCTATATATTGTACTTTTAATTGGGAATCTCCTTTTGTATGGTATTTAGAATAGTGATCGGGTGACCGTCATGCCCTGCCTTTCATTTAGTGTCGATTAGAATATATTCTGTAAATACTACCACAAATATATCTATGTAATCTATATAGACTCTGATAATCAAGACCATTATGATTTTTGAAGAATTAGTGATTCTCAATGGAAATAATATGGAGTCATAGTCCCCATAACATGTATGTAAACCCGTCTTGAGTATATCATCTTAAATCACCCTAAATTTGTAATATCGAACCACATATCCACCTTGGATAATTATTGTTCTCCACATAACTGATCAAACAAGTAACCCATATATTAAGTTGGAAACTTTTTTTTATGATTATCATGTTAAGATCCGAATATTCAATTCAAAGGTACCATTCCCTATGTATATGATAGATTGAATATTCAACATCTCTAATACATGGAAGAGTAGTAAATTATTCTAGAGAAACGTCATTGTATTCCTTCACATTGGGAATGTCATCTAGGATCACCTCTTCCATAGAATCAATCATTTGTAATAGATATTCTTTCTCATAGGTAAATAATATTCATTCATGAGTTATTTGTTGCTTATGAATAGTCTTCCATATCCATGAATTTTTATTGAATCTAAGGACAATTCATGATATTGGGAGGGATTTCCCTATTGAGGAAATTTATGTCCGCTCTATACAGGGAATGATAATCAATAATCCAAATTCTATCAAGTTCAACTAAATCGAGTATGACATGGTCTACATGGAATTTCATACCAAAATGTTTTATAGGGGTTGAGTTATATACTTGTGATATAGTAATTTCCCCATTTTTCATTTTCACTTATAACATTACATCAATGCTATGTGTTGGATTCTAAATTGTTCTACTAAACATTCCTGATAGGAAGGAATGCATGGAAATAGAATAGAAAGGTAAATTCTCTTTTATTGAAATAATTACTAGAATAAATGTCGAAACTTAATTGTTGGGATCCACCTTAGTCATTAGGATTGAATAAGATCTCACTT
Organism: Viscum album; assembly: GCA_963277665.1. Lineage (NCBI taxonomy): Eukaryota > Viridiplantae > Streptophyta > Magnoliopsida > Santalales > Viscaceae > Viscum > Viscum album. Next base: position 1,761,722,062 of record OY728121.1, on the reverse strand, counting down.
TTTTCCTTATAGGTTGTCAATTTTTTTAACCCATGTCATAGTGCATTGGTTTGCAATGATTCATCGTTCCTTATAGTTGAAACAATGATAAATGTAATGACGGTTTAATAGAGAATTATTTTTCTTCTATTCCATTTGAGGATTTATCCCATCACAAATATAAAAAAAAGTTCCTCCATTCCCACTCTAAAAGAAATTCCTCTCTCCCCTAGTCAATTTTTGGGGTTCTTCATACGACACTATTGACATGTGGCAATATGAAATTTCATAGCATCATCATATTTATCCCTCAGAACATGATAATTAAACTCCAATTTCCTCTTATTATTCCCTTTATACACATGATATTTGATAATATCCAATTTTAAAATGAGGGCATATTGTAGAATTTCACCATAGCAATCAACGTCTTAGATCACTAGGGATCTCTTTACTCTAGATTTTATCCCTCAAAAAAGTGGCCAATATTGAATTTGTGGGTAAACAAAATGATGGAGGCACATAATACATATATTGTGAAGTCTGAATCATAAAAAGTTATAGGTTCATTAATTTTTTTCATTCTATAGTGGAAGTCCATTTATAATTTATGTTAGATAATGCATGGAAAATATTAATCGGTAAACATTTTATGGAATTATTTCCACCCCATCGAATCTATATCTTCCTCAGGATTCATATTCTTGATCAATTTCCACCACTGATCGGATTCTCCATCAATATGACAATCATATTTTAAAACCATATATTTCTCAGATCAGTTGTGGAAAAACAATATTTTCCAGATGTTATTGATCCAATTTTATTTAATTATGGGATTATATGGAAAATTGAACAACATAGTATATTGTAATATCAATGTATCAATTGCATCTTGTTTTTTATTAGGGGGATTTTGTGTATTCTATTGATCTAGGTATCTATTTAGAACCTAATTTAGCTAGGAGAGTATCATAATAATGTTTATTATTCCAATTCCCATTATGACGGGCATCTCATTTTTTCAGTCATTAAATTTCCCATCACATTAGTTTTCTACCAGATCCATCCTATTTCTAACAATAGTATTGAATAAAAAGAAATTTATGAAAATGATTTATTAACTCTTAACCACATAAATGGGAATCTAATATCATTAATTGTATAAATCATTAATGTCATTTATTTGGTAATTTATGAATTTATCATATTTAACCTAAGCAATCCATGTTTTCTTTCCTAAAATATAATATTCTAGGTATTTGTTCCCATTATTAGTGGTTTAAAATGAGATTATGAATTTAAATCATCCTATCCCTAAAGTGTGACAAACCATATGTGTAGAATGATCCTTTTTAGTGCACTAGTTCTCATTTGAGTCTAGCTCAACATAGTGTTTCTGGTTTTAAACCCTATGTACATATATGCCAAAGTTGTATCCACATATAGTATATAGATATGGATATATTTTTATGATAAAATAAATACTATATACTTTACCAATATATATATATATATTTATTTATTTATTTATTATTATAATTAGGTTTATCATTATGGATTTTGATTGGGTTTTCTAATCTTAATCCAAAAAAATAAAACTTTTCTTATGATACCAACAATAACAACCCTTCTCTTTATCACATGTCAATTCATGATTTATTTTATAAATGTAAAAAAAGACAAAATAGATTATTTATATGTGTATTCTATTTTGTAATTAGGGGTATTACATGACAATTTAAGATGGGAATACACCATTTTAATGGAAAAAATTATGAACATGGTCATATTATTCCTACAAATAAAAACCTGCATGGGATAACATGGGGACATACACAAGAAATCAATGTGATATATATACGAGTAAGGGAATAAACATTGGGTAATTTGATGAAAAGAAAAATGATATAAGAAGACATATAAATGATTCAAAAGGTGGTGAAAATCATAGACATGAACAATGAGGCATGATATAGTATGATAACATAAAATAATAATGGGAAACCTAGAAACAACTTTAAACAATTCATTATATACATAGTTCATGTTTAACTGAAAAGAAAACCTGAAGGAAAAGGTAATGTGATAGATTATGTAAACTCCATATTCACTTTCATATTTAATCACACGAGTAAAAAATTTACCATGCATTAGAGAGAAATATAATTTTTGGTGCACCCATCACTTTCATTTCATTCTAATGCTTAAGTGTGTCACATATATCATTAATAATTGAGTATTTTTTAATTAATTTTAATTAAAATAAATTGGATTGTGGAATATATAAATTTATGTCTACAATAATGAAATTATATGTTCAAAAAGGTTGACATATTTGATAGGAATATGGTATTGGTATTCAGTACACATTTGTTTGGCTTAGTAACTTGTGGATAAATTTAGGCAGCATAAAGGGGCATATAAATGTTCATGGATGGGATTAATGAGAGTGGATAGGGTGTCATATCATTTCGAAATATTAGGTTCAGTAAGGGTGATATAGAATACTATATCTCATCATTATGAAATAGATAAATTTTTTATAAAATTATGATGTTAATTGAATAACTAGGGGAATGAAAAGAGGCCTTACCTTGACAGTGTTTCTAAAAAAGTGAATGAGGAGCTTTTTAAGAGCATGGGAGAACCTTGTGAGGACTCTATAGATGATTGGGAAGATTATTTTCATTCACATGGAATTTTTAGTGAAATTTAATGGGATCTTGGGTGGTTTTACGTAGGAAATGAGTGAAAATTTATTTATGATTTCTCAAACATAGGTTCTGGAATTTATATAATTAAAAAAACCCAAAACCATGCGATGGTTTTTTCTAATGTGTTATATAAAATATTGGTGCTTTTAATTATTTTTCTAGGAAAAGGAATGATCTTATTATAATATTAACCTTTGGGGTTTTTAATTGAGTGATACAGTTAATGAAACGATTTAGAACCATAAAACATATTATAGGTTTTAAAGCATTCATAAGGTCATTATAAATTTAATATAATGAATATAAAAACAAAATATTTTAATGGTAAAAAATATATTTATTCTTTTATTCTTTTTATTATATTAATTATATCACTTTTGGGTGATTAAAATGTCACAATACACATCATATATTTATAAGGTATTTAATTTTTACATTAAAAAATTTTTTATCTCAGAAAATAATAAAAAATTCACAATTTGGAAATTTAAATGTTATTATTAGAAAAATAATATTCATTTTAACAAAATAATTTTTTTAATATGTAATTTATAACTTTAAAAATATTAATCATCATTTATTGGAAAATGTTGGGTTTTTTTTTGAAAATAATGGTTTTTAAACCCCTATAAAAATTACATTTTACAACATAATTTTTTTATTTTTATTTTACATAATAATTATTTAATAATAATATTTAAATAAATTAATATTTTTTTATTAAATCAATTACTTCATAAAAATAAATTCATTATTATAATTTGAATATCCAAAAAAAATATGATTCTCTTTTATTGTATAAAAAATAAAAACGTTTATAAAGTAATGATTAAAAGTAAATATAGTCATTATTTTCGTGAGAATAAAATATAAAAAATCATATTATTACTGTATTAATACATATAGCCTTAATTAACTAGATATCGTCTATAGTTTAGGGTGCACAATGGAGTTATTTTAATGGGGTTGTTCGATGTAAATATTTTGGGTTGTGATCTAAATGAGCATGATCATTTCCAATACAGAGTTTCCCTGATGCATTAATATTTGGAAATATTGTTGTCCTTGGCCAATGGAAAATCCTAATGATGATATATTCCATGGAAGCATTAACATATGTTATCTATAGGTTATTATCCTACTTATTGATGCCATTACATCGTTTGTCTATGTCAATTGTATTTATCAAAATCCTATATTTATAATAATCAAAAGATCACTGGTCAACTACTTTATTATGAATGGTAATGTTGCATAATCATATTTTAAATCCAATTGGACATAATGAAAAAAAATATGTTCATGTTTTTTCTATATCCATAGTAAATAATATTTCATTAAATTAAATCACTTGGGGAAATATCTGTATAAATGTTCAAGTCATAGCATGTGAGGACCAAAACAATATACGAGTCCTTTGAGAGATTATAGATAATACATATATTATTTGATTAAGAAATACAAGATAAAATTATTATTACTATCATATGAATATATAGTTTTAATTTACTATAGGTGAACATTTTTTGAGTGTGACTCCTCTATTTAGACATTGATGACTGAGGATGAAATGGAAACTATTACAATTTTTGTGGGATCCTCTGATATCACCATCCAAATATGAATAATTATGTACCTTATAGATCTTCATTCTCCCATCTATGGTATTCATTATGTGTCTAATGTGTATCATCTATTGAGGTTCATAATTTATCCCACACAATTTATCAACTATGAATATTTTCAGTGTGATCCATACACATTATACATGGAATTTCCATTCTTGATTTTAGACAAGGGTGATAATGACCTTTGAGAGATGAGATAACCACTATTCCTAATTCCATGATGTCATACATGGATCTATGTGGATACATGGGAGTGAGAGAATGATTATCGGTCTTAATAGTGAGATTTGATTGATTTTAGCCATTGAGAGTGCATCTTAGTGATGGTATGTAGTTATATAGTGATAATGGTAACATCCTCACATTAACTCTATATACGGAACATTAGGATTATAAATTTTTCATTACACTTTTGATTAATATATAACATGCTTGTCAAAGAGGTATTTAATTAGTAATATAGCATCCATGAATTGATGTATGTACTTAAAAATGATGCTTTTCATTATGTTGTTAGTAAAAAACAATTGGATTCTTGGAAGAATAGACCCACATTATAGTAGAGTTTACATAGGTCATAGGGTTTCTATAGACCGCAATGGGTATCTGGTTTAGTACCACATTTATGTGGTAGGGAACCATTGGCTAGTTGGACAAGCTAATAGAAGATAGATATTTCTTCCACGAACACCTTCTAACTGTTGATGCCCCTGAGCTGGATGATGCACCCAATCTGAGGCTACATTAAATGCACCACATGATTTTTTACTCCATTCATTTTTATCTATCTATAACATCCATTTCCTTCCCTAATATACCTATAAAAAATTTAATGCATCCCCTAGATTCTATGGTTCTCTTCTTTTAATCTCACCTTAATTCAATAAGGTTGGTCTTATCTTGTGATACTAGAATGGTGTGATTTCATTTTACCTCTGCTAGATTTATATTATATCCTGGGATATGAATATTAATATATGATATATAGATGGATTCACTGATTACATAATGTTTAATTATTCTATTTTTCATATATGGGTGATGTATAATTTTTTTTATGAATTATCTTAACCATATCATGATATACCGTCATTTATGAATGTTTTTTGGGTATTTACTTATGACTCATCTTTCTATAGAACTTGTAAATTTAAAATATATTATTAAAACAAAATAATATTATTATATGTTGTGTTATTAGTGGTTTATTAGATATGAAACTATCATCTCTTTTACGATAGCTTGAATTCTCATGATGTTTGGATGTTTCCAAGAATGATTCTTAAGATTGATGAACTTGTGATCTTCAAATTCCTGAATGTCATATTATATCCCACATTTATTCTTTTTTTATTGGTTAGATGTTAAATTTTTAGAATCAAGGATCTATTCTATATTTGATCGTTGAATTATTAATATTCATTGAATTAAAAAAAGATATTTTTAGTTGTCATTTTTTCCTTGAAATATCTTGAAAATATATCCACTGGTGGAATCCATGTGGTATGTAATTCTATAAAATCCATAATTACATAGTATCTATATTGGTATATAATTTTTTTATAATCCTCTTATTTTATGAAAACTAACTACAGATATTAATCCATTTTGTATGAGGTGGCTCACTGTGACTATGAGACGTGGTCATAGATTAAATCCATTAAGGAAATTTTTTATTTATTCATCAATATCATTTATTTTGGATCTTTATTATCATTTGTGGCCCTTGAATACTCTTATTTTTTAATTTGAATTTTAATGGACTTGATTTTAGTCAAGGTGTCTTTGTGATCACGTGTAGCTGTGTATATAGCATTAGTTACCCATATAAAATACTTGATTCCTAGAGTATTTAAAGAGTATCCTTTTATCATGTATATTTATGGTAAAATATTATTATATGTAACTCTTATATGTTCATTATGTTTTTTTATTAATATCATATTATTATCTATCCATTTGTGTGTGTTTTTTTATTAATTTTAGGTACATTATTGGTACTTATAATAGGTGGACCACTATGATATGATTAATAATTATAAGGGGAGTATGAACAACATAATATAATTCCAATGATGGACTTATATATTGGGTACAAAATTAAATCCTTCTATCATAGCCAAAACATGATACCGTGAGGATTCTGGGAATGATTCCTAGAACTCAATTCCATGAAAATACCTAGTAATTATTCAATAGTCACCCTAATGTCTTGACTCATAATGCGATTCCATGATGATTCCATGATAATTTTTACTAAAATTATTCATAGTTAATTTCCTCATTCAACATATTATATCATCAATCTAACATGGATTCAATGAAAGTATTAATCTGGCATATGGTGGCTTGTATAGGACACATGTTTTCCATTTAACCTCACTTATTATTTGATTTGAATTTATTCATATATTAGAATTAACCTATAATGAATGTTTACACTTTTTAAGGATAAATTAGTTGTCTCCTACTTGGTTTTATTACCCCCAAAATTTGTGGGTGTTATGATAAACGTGAAGACATAATTTATAGGAATAAAATCATGGTAATGTGACTTGTTAAATATATTATAGATTATGTGTAATGAAAATATAGGGGAACTATGGGGAACTCCATAAGAGTTTAAAAGTGTTACATTATATACTATTCATAAAAAAATTGTTACTCTGTAATTTCTTTCCACATTTGGAGCTTAGTTTATTTATATTTAATTTTTTTCTGCCATGTGTGAAATCTGATATTAGATTATGATGTTTTATCACCCACCTTAATTTATCAATTTTTTTTTGTTTTATTAAAATTATTGGTAAATGGATATGATTTAGGATATAGTAGAAAATTAACTACATTTAGGCCCTCATTGTTAGTTGTATACTTCTTGGGAAACTGGAGTGGCACAATAGGTCTTATACATCTCTGTTGAAGATCCAATTATTTGATTTTGGGAAATATAACAATGAGGTTAGATACAAACACAATGGTATTATAGTATTTTTTATAGTATATATAATATAGTTGTAAATACATAGTCATACATTGTTTGGTAGGGTAATAGTATCATTTGTCAATTCTAGTGTCATATATTATTGAGACTTACAATTATTTGGAATGATATTTTTGTTCTAACACATGGACGAAAATATTATAATAATAATTGGTATGAATGATTATAATGATTTGAACATAGTATTATAATTCTCGTATTTTATTATCCTTATAACAATATATATACATATATATTCATCCCAACGATGTGTTTTTATGGACATGAAATGAATGTAATTAAATTATAAGAAAATTATATATCCAAATAATATAAGTTATTTCTATATAGATATTGGTATGATTGGGGGTTGAGAACCAAAATAATTTCTATTTTTTTATACATAGTTTTATATTCATGTTTTTTTAAGGATGATTTATCAAGATTATTATTCCTTGAAGCTGAATCTATTTACATAGAATTTATAATTATTGGAGACTTGTTTTGGACTTGAGAATAGAGATATTGATAAAGAATGTATATGTTGTTTTTTTGGAAAATTTAATTTCATTCATGGAATATTATTCCATCCCTGATCCAATTAATTCAAGTTGGGGTTTTGTAAATTTATATTATATAAATTAATGATATTAAGGATTAAAAACTACAAAGGAGAGGTTTATAATATATTTTTTGAGAGATATCAAAAAATCAATATTCAACGTAGTGTGATGAAATGATTTTTTATGATCCGTCCTGGGAACATAATCATAAATTTGATCCTAGTTATTTTAAAAATAAAAACAATATAGTAATATAAGTGAAAAAATATATAAAAATAAAAGAGGCTTCCATTTTATTGGAGGAATAAAATATTTAAATTAGTTTCTTATATGTTACTATTTGTTTATGAGTATGAAATTGGATTTCATGTGATTTTATATGATTGGAAATATATTTCAACCTTTAACAATCAATCATGCTGTAATTTTTCAAATCACATAGAGGATTAAATAATATTATAGGGTTTTTCATCATGGAATTCAGGACTTTAATATTTTTGAAATATCATTTCACTATCATTATATTATAAAAACCGAGTTATTATATTATGGATACCCACCTTGATATGATGCATGAGATTTAATTTCTACAGGAGGCAAAGAACTATTAAATATATTTTTTTAATTGGTCTCAGTACTAGGTCTATATTCATATGTATATTTTTTGAAAATCTATGACATTATTAGATGAAAATTTTATTCTATTTATATTAATAAAATAATCTACAACACCAAGCTTATTATGTTAACAGAAAATTGAATTTAGAAGGTTTAAATATTAAAAATTAAAAGTTCTTCCATCATGGATAGATACATTGAAAAATGAATATGTGTGCCAATGAACAATATAATAGAATATGAGGTATTCATGCAGATTAATAAAATATTGCTATTAGAGTCATCAAAACAAAAAATAAATAACATAAATTGAAGTTAAAAGTTGTATTTTCAACCAGTTTATAATAAATAATTTATTTTTTAGCTTAAAACTACATTAATATAAAAGTTTTTTTAAATGTTTCTAGACCAAAATGATTATAGGATATCAAAAAAATTGGGTGATCCGATATATTTTGGGATTAATAATGATATAGTGGTTTTTATTGGGGTAGAGATGTGATGATATATAAGTATTTACATATAATATTGTTCTACAACATATATAAATAATAATATGATTTCATCTTGCTGATGGGTTTTATGTAATTTTCATAATTATTTTTAATTTATATCATTATTATGTTATTTTTTGTCTCATTAAATGTTATAATGTTTTTATAAATTAGAAATTAAAATTTTCAAATAAATTTTGTCATCTTATAAAAAATTGTGTAAGAATTTGACGCATTGATTTTGAGAATGATGTAATGGTTGGTGTAAGAGTTTATAAGAGTTTAGGATTGATTAATTTATATTAATAATAATTTTTTGGGGTGATAATAACATCATTATTTGATATAGAATATATATTATAGATAAAACATGTTTTCTATACCATATAAATATATCATTTTATAATCACTCTATTGACACTATGAGAGTTTTAAATTTATTTGAAGTCCTACAATAGATGCCTTTCATCTAAAATATTGAAATATCATTACGTTTTAAAATAATGGGGACGTTTATTTTAGTTATGTGAGAATAATAAACATATAAAGAAGGTTGATGTGAAGTAACACTAAACAATCTAATGAAATGATTAATTTTATTATCATTTGAAAAGGTCTACATAGTTTTTGAAGATAAATAAATTTTTACGGTATCATCCCATGGTTGTAAGGTGGTGTGGAATATTTAATATTTAAATCTTGTTTTTAAATTTGTAATTTTTTATATCACATATAGAGTCAATAATACACATGTGTTATTATTTGGTATAATGATATTCATATGTTATAACCTATTTGATCTATTCAAGGATGCATTCATTGATGATGTCAATGTGTATTAAAAGATAAATTAGGATTTTATAGTTTGTATGATGTTCTTTTTGTTATTTTTATTGTAGTAAATTATGTGAATCATTTATCCAAGTATATGTTCTAAATACCTGATGTTTATTTACATAAACATGTCATATATTATCATTTCCAAATAGAACATCCATAATTGATTTTTGTAAACAATTCTTCTAGGAGTTCCCATGACCATCGTCGATATATTTTATTTTCACTGTCTAAATTTATACTAGATGATGTTAATTATTTATTTCACATTGATTATATCCCCCTATGAGTTTTTCTCGATAATAAGTATCATTATTTTTTCCAGATATGTCAATGATAGACTAAATTTTAATATTTCACAATTAAGATAAAAAATAAATTACTATCATTTTTTAAGATGATTCATAATGTATGTATGGGTGGATGATATCCAAACATAAAAGGATGTTATGATCACATAATAAATATTATTATATATATGATACTGAGTTTCTTATATTAATATATATTTCAATTTTATATACATTACATGATTTGATAGAAAATTAAGGTCATCATATATAATAATATATTTTGATATATGTTATCCCATCATGAACAATTTTTTTCATGTAATGATGGGTGAGTTAAATTCCTTATTATTAAATTTATATATATGGAAATCCATGAAATATTTTCATTATGTAATATTCTATATATTGTAAGAAATATGGAATTGATTAATATAATACATGTAAATAATATGGGATAATGGTTGGAGATTTCAACACTACATATAATCGTGACTGATTTAAGTGGTGGGATTTTCCTAATCCATATGATGCACCACTATATTTTAATCAACAAGTAGATGAAAATTAATTTGTAGGTCATAACGTTGAATAATGGATTTACTAAATTATTAAAAACGATGATCTAGATTAATATAATTTTTTTTATATTTCAGTGGATGATGCTCCTTAAAAAATTAATTTTATTTGTTATTCTACAAGGTTTACATATCATAAATAATGTCTTCCATCCTTATATTTGAAATATATATAACAAGTTATGTGAGGTGATGTGGTGTCTAGGAAAAAAATATTCTTAATGGGAATAGATTATTATGTCCATAAGTATTATTATGAAGGGTATATTGAAGAATGATCACATTATAGCTCTTTATTCATATCATGTAGATGGTATAGAAAATAATTTTTAATATATATTGATGGATTACATGATTGGTTACCCCTGTAAATGCGGTATATAAGAAATCATATATTTTTCGTTAAATTGATTATAAATTATTTTATTTTGACTGATGAAATAATTATTCAAATTAGATGAATTATAAAATATTTATACAGAAGTGGGGAGCCGCTAAAAAATTCCAATGATAATAAGATATTATTATTTATTTACATATATAGTGCAAAAGCTATTACAGAATAGTGGTGGAACATAGTTATCATATATTTATTCCTTTAATTCTGATTTATATGGGTAGACAAATTAGAATTTATTAACACTATAGAAAAATTTTAATCTATGTAACCATAATTTAGATGGGTTTTTCAAGATAAATGTTTCCATTAAATTTTCTTCTATTAATAACAGAAATCACTTATCAATTTACATAACATGGTTTGATTTTTATTTTGGAAAAAAATTTTGATCAATTTTTTTTTATTCTGATGATTTTTATATGAAAACATTAATGACAATTACATTGTACAATTTGAAATTGGATATATTTTTGATTATATAGAGGATAAAATCTACATCATATTTTCTATATTCTATTTGTGATCATATTTCTGATCATTGGATTTTTATGTGTGTGTTTAGGAATTTGTTAATTTCATTCCTCATTATGTATGAATTTTTTCTAAATATGATAATGTTTCATGGATATGTATTTTTCTATATATGTTTTTAGAAAGTATTAGAAATATCTCACATAGGTATGCACTTAACCCCCAAAATTAAGATATTTCTGAATGCCTTAAATTGTCTATGTCACAAAATATATATGAATGATAACACAAATATTATTTTCTATGGTGATTTCTATGTTTATAAGGATATAATATTTTTTGAAAAGATTTATTTGATATAAGATATCAAAAAATATGAATTTAATAGTAGAATCAATCCCTTATTTATTATTTCATATAGGCATGATGTGATGAAGGAATGCACATGGAAGTGAGACTATCATATATGATTTTCATACCAGATTATGTTTTGAAATATAACAACTATATAGGATTTTCAATATTTTTTGAGATCAAATTAAATAATTCAACAATTTCCTTATGTGTTGGTTTTTTTCATTCAATTAAATTATGATGGATTTTCTAAATAATACTCTCAAATGAAAGTAATTTTTTTTAAAGGGTTCCTCATTATTAATATAATGGTTTCTATTCTCTAGAATAAGATTCATGTTAATGTTATCTACTATGTGGGAATTAGATTCATTACATTTAAATTTTGTGGATACTAAGGATGGATTTATATAATTATAAATTATTATTATATGATTTTAAAATTGATATAAAAATCGTGTTTTGTATGGTAAAACTATGGTGTGAATTTTTCCAATATTTGATGATTTTTCTTATGCATTGGAGTTGAAAAAATGTGTCAATACTGATCAATATTATGTAAAAATTACATTATTGTTTTATTTCAAATGTATTTTAATTTTTTTGTACATAGGGAATAGTTTTAGTTAATGATTGTAGTTTCACGGGTGGAGAAAACGGGGTGTAAACTTATATGTTAGTTGTTTTAATTTTAAATAAATTGTAAATTCCTTTAATAAAAATATCTATTACACAATTGTCATATAAGAGTGTTAAAAAATTCAATAATCGAAAATGTTTGTTAGTATTGAGATAAAGAAAATATAAAACAAAACTATTGGATTGAATCAAATGATATAATATATTAGGTAGTAATTAAATATATTCATCCATTAAACCATGATATAAATGATTTTGGATGGTTGGTTAAAAATATTATTTAGTGGATAAAGGGATTTTATCACAATGTCTTTCGGAAATATAGTTTACTATCCCTTAGAATTCTCTAATCGTTATAGTTAAACCATAACGTTTATCAATTTTTTTATTTGTAGATATTTTTATATTTTATATATGTGTTAGTAATCTTCATTAAATTCTTTAATTTCTCTTATATATTATATATCATATAAATCAGTAAAAATTTCACTAATTATCATAGACCTTGTCACAACCAGGCCCACCAATCTCCGAACTGTGACTACTATAATCCTGAGTCTAATAGTCTAGGGGTTGGCATCCAACACTGAGTAGTAGTATCCCAAAAATGTCAGGTATTGTACTAATGGAGATGAAGAAACACACATACTCAATCCCACAAAACACTAAAAAGTAATATAATTGAATCCAAATTAATGTATATGACTATGATTACAAAATAGAGTTTGATATTAATGTATTTTATGAAGAAAATGGGATCAAAATAAAATCCCAACCAAATTAGTAGAGAGTCAACCTACCCCAACATTGAGGAATAAGTCATATATAGTCTCCCAGTAAAACACCTCATTCTGAAAAGCTGATGTTATCCTCCCCTTACTCCCAATCATCATAGGACACCATCTAAAGGTTTATTGTATTCATAAGACCATACACATGTGTGAAAATACTGTAACAACCCATAGTTTATATACATTGTTAGTACTTCAGAATTGAAGCACACTTATTACAACATATAACAAAACCAGGAAAGGACCGTATAGGTATAGTGTCTTTAGAAACTGGGAAACATAAACAACTGGTTCATAAAGCATCTACACTGTCTCCCATTTTTTTCATCATATCTATAGTCCCATTTGGCATATCTTACTTAATAACTGTCTTCCAGACCTGGGGAAAGAAAACATACAAAAGGGTGAGCTCAAATGCTCATTAAGGGTAAACAAAATAAATATCAATCACATCATAAGAACATAACTTTTGGAAATCTTATCCTACAAAACAGATCATAATTTCATAACATGGGATAAATCATAGTAGTGAAATATAATCCAAATAATCATAACTTAAAACATGAAACTTTGTTTCATACAAACATAATCACAGAGAATCATTTCTTAGTAGTGAATAATCATATCCAATACTATCTTAGTGGAAAAAGTCCATTCCTGAACCGAGTTCACTCTTGGTTTCAGTCCTGTTTCACTGAACCGGTTTAACCTGCCGTTCCAGCCATGTATATCTCATGAGATATAAAATCTTTACCCAATTAATTGGAGGGAGATATAGGTCCCACCCATCTCATAATGATACCATTTTATATGTGCCACAAAATCATAAACCATACATCATAGCATAACACATGTAATAAAAATGGGATTCTTAAACATCGTGACATCATAAAACAATTCATATAAGATAAATGAATTCATAAAAATAATTCCATCACAACATAATCAAATCAATGTAATAATAGGGATATAAACAGAACCCTATATTATCTTAGATAGAAAATAATTTTGATAAAACACTTAAACTCCATTCTTGAGGAAAATATCCTTTCTACATCAAAAAAATTATTCTTTCTTAACATGTCATACAATTTTAAACAAAAAGAAGTTGATTAAAAATATACTTGAAAACTTGTAATGGAAGCATCATGGAAAGAATGTTTTAAAAATCCATTCATTCTATATATGTTAAGAACATTCTTCTCATACTTTTTTCGGAAAAGTCAAAAAGTACCTCGTACTAAAAACAACAAAAAATTCATTTCATATCTTTTACTAAAAACTCGCCGAAGGGTAAAATTGGATATAAACTACTGTAGAATGATATAAATATTACATTTTGAGGAAAAATGGATTTGGATGATAAAATACACCCCAGTAAATTTCAAAGTATGAACAATCTCGAATAAAAATGATATTGTGATATTTCCCTTACCTTAGGTCAGATTTGCTTTGTAAGTGTCTGAACCTCCTCTTCTTTGAAGCGCTTCTTTGAGACCTCCTATTAGGGAAATAAATTGGTCATTAAAGAAGACCAGGACCTATAGTATATCTCTAGGGAAGTGGAGAGGAGAAATTGGTAGGGGTTGGCCGAGCATGAAGGCTCAAAGTGGTGTGAGGAAGAGGGGGAGGAGGTGCCATTTTATAATGGAGGAGAGGGGCACCTTTGGAAAAACTAAAAATATTATTTTATTATAAAGAACAATTCAGTTTTAAATAGCTCCAAATTGATTTATTTCGAAGATAAGGTTGGGATGTGTCGAAATCCTCCCATCCAATAGAATTTAGACAAGTTTAGGTTCCTATTTTAACCTTATCATTTATATTTAACTTTAAGTTAGATAATTTTACTTTTACCGTGTCTTTTTGTGTTCTTACACTATAAGGTTAATAAACATACTATAACAAGCCAAACGAACCCCAAGTTGTTTATTATTAATATATATAACCTTATCTACGTCATTTGGCCTAACCTAAGAGTTTTAGGAATAAAATATCAATTAATAATATAATATTTGTTTTAAAAACTATTTTATGTCAATTTTGACACTATTTAGTAATTGATTTTTGTGAAAATCATAATAGAATTATTATTTCGAAAAAATTTAATAAAATCAATTCTAACATGTTATATTAACCTATAAAATTAGTGTAATTAATAAAAAGTCTCAAATTATATTTATTTGGGTATTTATATCATCGATTATTCCAATATTTTATTAATAAGATAATTAATGCATCATCATTGTGTCATAAATAAATTAAAATATTTAATGTCTAAAAATTAAAAACAAAATACCATTATGTACAAAATCTCTTTATATTTCTAATTATTATTTATAATCGAATTTATCTTATGTATAAACCTATATTAAAAATTATTTAGTTATTAAACGTTGATTTTAACTATTTTAACCCTTATTTAAATAAATTAATAATAAATGTCCTAATCTAATCCAAGTGGGCCTAAATGGTCTTAATTTATTCCTAAGGTTGTTTTTGGTCTAATTAAATTTATCCAATAGAATTAGGAAATGTATTAGGGTAATAATAATATCAATTTTACTCTTAATTACCCTATTTACTTTTAACCGTGGTAAATAAAAGTAAAAAGTTATTATTCACCAAAAAATTAATTTCATCTCATTGTACCACATTTTATTTAATGACATCAACCGTGTCTCTCGGATTTTATAAATTCTACTCACAGATGTGGTAAAATTATTTTTTATGAAAAATTCAGTTTTTTTAACTATAACTTAATGGTTTCACTATTCATCAAAAATTGAAAGTTTTCAGAAAAATACCAAAATTTTACCCTAGGCTAATTTCGAAATTCTGAATCCAAAAATGAAGTCAATTTTGAAAAATAAAATTTGCAATATTTGAAAAAGTTTTAATTACTATTCATAACGGCTGGTTTTAATAATATTTTAATAGCATATCGTTGTTTAGTGAAACTCGGTATTGCGTACGACGCAAGCTATCAAGGAAGGTCGTGATTGCATGTAAGGAAAGCCAAGATAGTGTTGTGTGTAGTGAAAGATTCCGTTGATGATTTATATAAAATAAAAAAAATATTTCTCATAAATGTCTCGGGTGTTACATTTTACCCCACATAAAATGAATTTCACCCTCAAAATTCGTCACTTGTAACAAACAGATGAGGATAGCTCTCCCTCATTATATGCTCAAGCTCCCTTGTAACTTCTTCTAATTGGTGGTTACTCCATAAAACTTTCACCAAGTGAGTGGTCTTGTTCCGTAGGACTTTTTCACTATGATCGAGAATCTCTATCGTCTGTTCTTCATAAGAAAGATCTTGTTCCAGCGGTACAACTTCTGAGCTGAGTACATGTGAAGGATCAGGTATGTATTTTCTCAGGAGAGATAAATGGAACACATCGTGAACTTGAGAGAGATTCGGTGGAAGCACCAATCGGTAAGCTACCCTTCCAACACGATCCAGTATTTCGAAAGGACTGATATATCTAGGGCTCAACATCCCCTTCTTTCCAAATCTCATGACCCTCTTCCAGGGATATATTCGTAAGAACACTTTATCACCCACTTCAAACTCTAGGTCTTTTCTTCGGTTGTCGGCATAACTTTTATGTCGACTTTGATATGCTCTTATGTGTTGTTGAATAGATATGACCATTTCTGCCATCTCATCAACAAGATCAGGTCCTAATAGCTTTCTTTCCCCAATTTCATCCCAGCAAGTTGAAGTCCTGCATTTCTTTCAATAGAGAGCTTCATAAGGAGCCATCTGAATACTGGAGTGAAAGCTATTATTATAAGAAAATTCCACCAAAGATAGGTGTTGATACCAACCACCTTGGAAATCCATAGAGCAGGCTCTCAACATATCTTCTAGAGTTTGAATTGTTCTCTCTGACTGACCGTCTGTCTGAGGATGATAAGTAGTGCTGAAACTCAACTTTGTATCCAGAGTATGCTGAATAATTCTCCAGAACATTGAGGTAAACCTCGGATCCCGATCAGATATAATATAAAGTGGTACTCCATGAAATCTTACCACTTCCTTTACATATATCCTGGTAAGCTGATCCAGAGTTAAATCCTCTCTAATATCAATGAAGTGTGCAGACTTTGTAAGATGATCAACTATGACCCAAATATCATTATTGCCTTTGGATGTTTTAGGAAGTCCTTTGACAATGTCCATAGTGATGTTTTCCCATTTCCATTCTGGTATGGGTAATAGTTGTGACATCCCCTTAGACTTCTGCCTCTCAGTTTTAACTTGCTGACAAACCAAGCATCGAGAGACATATTTAGAAAAATCTCTTTTCATTCCGTCCCACCAGAAGTACTCTTTCAGGTCCCTATACATCTTCATGCTTCCAGGATGAATAGAGAATGATGAACTATGAGCCCCATCCATCAGCTCCTTCTTTAATTCGGGGATGGGAGGAACACAAACCCGATTCCTGGACTTTATTATCCCATCACAATCAAGGTTGAAATCAGGAACATTTCTCACCTTCTTTTGTAACTCTACATCTTCTTTCTGTGCCTTTTTAATCTTCACATGTATAGATGGTTGAACATTCATTTGAGAAAGATAATTTTTTTCCCTTTCATTATAATTCCAAGATCCATCATTTGTAAATCCATAAATATTGGATCTTTTGTGATCCTTATCATGGATAAACTGACATGGTCTTGTCGACTTAATGCATTTTCCACCTTATTTGCTTTCCCAAGGTGGTAATGAATTGAGCAGTCGTAATCCTTAATCAGCTCAAACAATCTTCTTTTGTGCATATTCAGATCCTTTTGTGTGAAAATATACTTTAAACTTTTATAATCAGTATAAATGTCACACCTTACTCCACAAAGATAATGCCTCCAAATATTTAATGCAAAGATTACCACAGCTAACTCAAAATCATGAGTTGGGTAATTTTTCACATGTATTTTCAACTGTCGTGAGGCATAAGCTATCACCATATCATTTTGCATAAGAACACACCCCTATCACTTCTTGGATGCGTCACTGTAGATCACAAACCTTTCTCCACTATAAGGAAATGCGATTACAAGTGCAATGGATAATCTTTTATTCAACTCCTTGAAATTCTCTTCACATTCCTCAATCCAAACAAACTTAACTCCTTTCCGAGCCAACTTGGTGAGTGGATTCGATAATCATGAAAAATCATTCACAAAACGTCGATTATATCTAGAAAAACCAAGAAAACATCAGATCTCAGTTACTGTTGTTGGTCTCGACCATCTTTCGATAACCTCTATTTTTTCTAGATCCACAGATATCCCCTCTTTTGTGATTATGTGACCCAAAAATGAAACTTTTTGAAGCCAAAATTCACACTTGGTAAATTTGTCATAAAGCTTCTCCTTTCTCAGGGTCTTCAATATAATTCTCAAGTGATCTTCATTTTCTTCCTTGCTCTTTGAATATACAAGAATATCATCTATAATGACTACCACAAACTGATCAAGAGATTCTCTAAAGACTCTATTCATCAGATCCATGAAGATAGCAGGGGCATTAGTAAGATCAAATGGCATCACTATAAATTCATAGTGTCCATATTTTGTACGGAAAGCCGTCTTTGGTATATCCTCCCTTTTGACCCTTAATTGGTCATACCCTGAATGAAGATCAATCTTAGAAAAGTATTGTGCTCCGCATAGTTGGTCAAATAAGTCATCAATGCGTGGGAGAGGATATTTGTTCTTGATAGTGATCTTGTTAACTTCTCGATAATCAATGCAGAGTCTTATTGATCCATCTTTCTTCTTAACAATTTAAACAGGTGCTCCCCAAGGTGACACACTAGGGCGTATGAATCCCTTATCAAGATTCTCTTGGAGTTGCTTCTTCAATTCCAGCAACTCAATTGGGTCTATTCTATAAGGTGTCGTTGAAACAGGCAAAGCACCCAGTACGAGTTCTATTGAAAACTCAACTTCACGATTTGGTGGAAGACCCAGAAATTCCTCCCGAAATACATCATCAAACTTCTGTACAATGGGAATATTCTTAGTCGTGTGTTAGTCACCAACCATTTGAGATAAATAACCTTCATTTAGTGGAATCAAGACCCATAAGATGGAAGAAATTTCCACTGGAAGGTTATGTTCATCCTTGCATTGATAGACGATCATAGATTGATCTGGAATATGAAATGTGACTTTCCTTCTTTGTAAATTGATATGAGATCCATATAAAGAAATCCAATCCATGACAATAATCACATCAAATTCCACTATAAGAAGGATCACAAGATTTTCCGAAAGCACTTTCCCAAAAACTTCAATCGGATAAGAATTATAAGCTTTTGATACGACTGTTGTGCCATTAGGGGTTGTCAAATCTAACTCGACATCTAATTTTTGAGGTAATGCGGTGATAACCTTAGAAAATTATTCAAAAATAAAAGAGTGGGTGGATCCAGAATAAAAAAAATCTACTTTATAGTGGATGGTAAGTGTACCTTTGACCACATCATTATCGTACTCCACATCACTGATAGAAATTGCATGTGACATTCCTTTCTCTTTAGCCTTAAAAGTTTGTTGACGTCAACCATCATCATCATCCTTTTTATTTGGGCATTGATTGGCATAATTCCCCATCTTCTTGCACTTGAAACATTGAAGTGTAGTAGGTTCATTATGTGTATCCCTTTCTTTGTTTGCATCACTAGACATCTTCTTCCCATCATTGCGGCATTCAAATGCCAGATGACCTTCCTTTCCACAATTGAAACATTTACTTGTCCCTTTAAGAAAACTCTCTCCATGTTTCTTTCCGCACTTTGAGTATAAGGGAAAACTCATCTTCTTTTCAGTGTGCTCTTTAGATTTTCATTTGAATTCCATTTTCCTATTCTTATCAAACCCGTATGACTGATGGGTTACTCCAATCTCCATCTCGACTTTGAGAGCACAACGAACGATTTCCTCATAGATATTGAAGTCCATTATGGCTAACACACTTCGAAGACTTGGTTTTAATCCACTAAAGAATCGATCGATCTTACTCTCAGGTTGGATAATAATACCATAAGCATACCTTGAAAGTCTTGTAAAATTTTCTTCATAGGTACCAAAAGATTCATCATCCTTTTTCTTTAGTTCAAGAAACACCTTCTCCATCTTTGTTTGGATAATACAAGGGAAGTACTTATTGAAAAATATGTTCTTGAACTCACCCCATTCCATGGACTCAATTTCATCTCTTGGACTCGTATTCTTGATATGATTCCACCATTGATCCGCATCAACTTCCAAATGATACACTGCTAAGATGACTTTTTCATGTTCAGAACATTGAAGAAATGAAAATATCTTTTTAGTAGTACTAATCCATTGTTCAGCAACTAATGGATCTGTAGACCCACTAAATGAAGGTGGACGCTGCCTCATGAAGGATTCAACATAATGTTGCTCCTTCATTTGCTCGTTTGGAAGTCCAGCATGATTCATAGCTTGAGAAAGTTGTTTGAGCATGGTTACAAGATTTTTCATTCCAGCTCCCATAATGTTTGGTTGCTCAGGGGGACAATCATTGCATTGCCCGTCGCATTCCGCATTAACACAGTTCCTTCGGGTTCCATCCATTGACTAAAACCAAGAAGAATAGTGTGAGAAACACTAATTATAATAGGAAAACCACATAATCATGAATAAAATTTCACACTTATGGTCTTATCCTAGGATATTCATGGCCATTTCTAAA
Organism: Viscum album; assembly: GCA_963277665.1. NCBI lineage: Eukaryota > Viridiplantae > Streptophyta > Magnoliopsida > Santalales > Viscaceae > Viscum > Viscum album. The sequence continues at coordinate 1,761,700,982 of OY728121.1, read as the reverse complement.
ACAATAAGATTGTGTTCTATGCTTAGACTTTTCCATAGGATTTTTAATAAGGCTTTCACATCCAGGTTTCCAAAGGTTGACTATACCTTTCCTTTGATACCAAATGTAATGACCCATACATTACATACATTGTTATTTATTAGAATTGAATCACACTTATTACAAAATATAACAAATCTTGGAAAGGACCGTGTAGGTATAGTGTCTTTAGAAACTGGGAAACATAAACAACTGGTTCATAAAGCGTCTACACTATCTCCCATTTATTTCATCATACCTATAGTCTCTTTTAGAATATCTTACATAATAACCTTCTTCCTGACCTGGGGAAATAAAACATACAAAAGTGTGAGCTCAAATGCTCCGTAAGGGTAAACAAAAAAATATCAATCACATCAAAAGAACATAACTTTTGGAAATCTTAACCTTCAAAAGAGATCATAATTTCATAACATGGGATAAATCATAGTAGTAAAATGTAATCCCAATAATCATTCCATAAAATATTAAAATTTTTGGAATACAAACATAATCATAGGGAATCATTTAATATTAGTCAAGAATCATAGCCAAGACTATCTTAGTGGATAAAGTCCATTTCTGAACCGAGTTCACTCCTAGTTTCAGTCCTGTTTCACTGAACCAGTTTAACCTGTCGTCCCAGCCATGTCTATATCATGAGATATAAAATCTTTACCCATTGAATTGGAGGGAGATATAGGTCCCACCCATCTCATAATGATACCATTCTTATGTGTTCCAAAAAATCATAAACCATACATCATATCATAACCCATGTAATATAAATGGGATTCTTAAACATCATGACATCATATAACAATTCATATAAGATAAAGGAATTCATAAAAATAATTCCATCACAACATAATAAAATCAATGTAATAATAGGGATAGAAACATAACCCAATATTCTCTTAGATGGAAAATAATTTTGATAAAACACGTAAACTCCATTCTTGAGGAAAATATCCTTTCTACTTTAAAAACATTTTCCTTTCGTAACATGTCATACAGTTTTAAACTAAAAGAAGTTGATTAAAAATAAACATGAAAACTTGTAATGTAATATTCTTGGAAATAATGTTTTAAAAATCCATTCATTCCGCATAATTTAAAAAAAACATTCTTCTCATACTTTTGTCGGAAATGTCAAAAAGTACCTCGTACGAGAACTGACAAAAGATTCTGTTCATGTGTTTTACTAAAAACTCACCGAAGGGTAAAATTGGATATAAACTATTGTAGAAGTATATAAATATTAAATATTGAGGAAACATGGATGTGGATGAAAAAATACACCCCTATAAATTGCAAAGTATAAACAATATCGGATAAAAATGAGATTGTGATATTTCCCTTACCTTAGGTCTGATTTTCTTCGTAAGTGTCTGGACCTCCTCTTCTTTGAAGCGCTTCTTTGAGACCTCATTTTAGGGAACTAAAATTGGACTTTCAAGAAGACAAGGACCTCTAGGATGTCTCTAGGGAAGTGGATAGGAGAAATTGGAAGGGGTTGGCCGATCATGAAGGCTCAAAGTGGTGTGAGAAAGAGGGGGAGGAGGTGCCCTTTTATAAGGGAGGAGAGGGGAACCTTTGGAAAAACAAAAAATATTATTTTATAATAAAGCCAAATTCCTTTTTAAATAGCTCCATATTGATTTATTTCAAAGATAAGGTGGGGATGGGTCGAAATCCTCTCATCTAATAGAATTTAGACAAGTTTAGGTTCTTATTTTAACCTTATCATTTATATTTAACTTTAAGTTAGATAATTTTACTTTTACCATGTCTTTTGGTGTTCTTACACTATAAGGTTAAGAAAATTACAATAACAGGCCAAACGAACCCCAAATTGTTTATTATTAATATATATAACATTATCTAATTAATTTGGCTGAACCTTATATTTTTAGAAGTAAAATCACTATTAATAATATAATATTTGTTTTAAACACTATTTTATGTCAATTTTGACACTATTTGGTAATTCATTTTTTGAAAATCATAACAAATTGATTAGTTCGAAAATAGTTAATTAAGTCAATACTAACATGTCATATTAACCTAGAAAAATCGTGTAATTCATAAAAAGTCTCAAATTACATTTATTTGGGTATTTATAACATTGATTATGTCAATATTTCATTAATAAGATAATTACTGCATTATCATTGTGTCATAAATAAATTACTTTATTTAATGTCTAAAAATTAAAAATAAAATACCATTATGTAGGAAATCTTTTTAGATTTCTAATTAATATTTATAGTCTAATTGATCTTATGTATAATCCTATATTAAAAATGATTTAGTTATTAAACATTGATTTTAACTATTTTAACCCTTCTTTAAATAAATTAAAAATAAATGTCCTAATCTAATCCAAGTGGGCCTAAATGGTCATATTTTATTCCTAAGGTTGTATTTGGTCGAATTACACTTATCCAATAGAATTAGGACATGTGTTAGGGTAATAATAATATCATTTTTACTCTTAATTACCCTATTTACTTTTAACCGTGGTAAATAAAAGTAAAAAGTTACTATTCACTACAAAATTAATTTCATCTCATTGAACCACATTTTACTTATTGACATCAAACATGTCTCCCAGATTTTTGAAATTCTACTTGAAGAAACGGTAAAATTATGTTTTATGAAAAATTCAGTTTTCTTAACTACAACTTAGTGGTTTCACTATTCATCAAAAATCGAATGTTTTCAGAAAAATACCAAAATTTCACCCTAGGCTAATTTAGATATTCTGAATCCAAAAATGAAGTCAATTTTAAAAAATAAAATTTACAATATTTCAAAAAGTGGTTATTACTATTCATAACGGCTAGTTTTAATAATATTTTAATAGGATATCTTTGTTTAGTGAAACTCGGTATTGCGTACGACACAAGCTATCAAAGAAGGTCGTGATTGCATGTAAAGCAAGACAAGATAGTTTTGTGTATAGTGAAATATTCTTTTGATGATATATATAAAATAAAAACAAAATATTTCACATAAAATTCTCGGGTGTTACAAATACTATGCTGGGTTGAGTATGATAATACCTTATAGGACACCCAAAATTACTAAACACAAATCACCATTTATAGTCCACTCAAAACAATATATCAATTTCAATTTTTAAAATAAACAACTAGATATAATAAGGAAAGACACAATGCCACTATGCAATCATAACCAATTTCCCACCACAAATATTATTCTTAATGAGGCAAACGTTCAAGGATAATGCAATCCACAAGCCATGATATCATTAGATAAACTCGATGAAGAGTTATATATCATTGAGTACATTCTATGAATGATCACTCCTCTAGGATGCACCTGATACATAGATAAAGGGACATTCCTAGAACCATTTGGAGAAGGATGAACCCAGTAAAGGTGAACCCATGATTTTGTGGATCATATGTCAATGATATAAAAAACACCACTAATCTAGACTTCTAGACAAGGGATAAGAACCCCACCCAGGGAGGTCACACTAATTCCACACTACCGCACTAATGGGATAAAAATGATAGTAGATCTGACTCCAGTCTCATGTATGGACACCACAACTCTATCTGAGAGTCACTCTAAAAAGGGTATGAAAATACTTTGTTATATATTTAACGATACATTGTACCATCAAGGGAATATAACAAGAAAACTATCTCGTCCAAGGTTTTTCCAATATAATGAAGTGAGGATCTTAAAATAATCTTTCTGGTTGTATGTAATGTGTACTAGGGGTATAAAATGTGTCCAAATATCCCAAATTATACTCGTGTAAAAATTATTCACATAGAATTTAAATCTCAAGATACATATCATGTAGACTGAGTATACATCACGAAGATAAAAAAACTGACATTCTACTCATGTTTCATGAATAATTATGTGTAGTACACTTTCCTATATACTATCCTATGTACAAGTAGATATGTTTGTGTAAATATTTCTTTTACGTGCTCGAGTATTGGGTGTGAATCATTCAGTGTAAATTTTCTCAGGATTGTTTTCATTATTAAGTACACATCAATCCATCAGGTAGGGGTCACACTATAAGTGACTGAGTCTAAGGGAATGTGATATGTAACTCTAACTGGAACCCTAGTGCCTTGGCCAGGGGGAACACAATATGTGTAATGACATATTACACTCTATCTATACCAATATTTATCAGTTCTCTTGTCCTCTCCATCACATCACCAAATTTTGACACCATTAACCACATAAGAGATGTTACATATGGGGTTGTCCATGCCATACTATCACCATCATCTAGAATCAGTGACCACAAACTTCATGGAAAACCATCTTTTCAGTGATCTTTCACCAAACCTCAAAATCAAGTACACTGAAACCCAAAATATACTCTATTTTACTTCTGATCAAATAACACTACCATCTCACCTAAAAAAAATTAGTCACGAACATCCCCAATGTTAATTATCTGTTGTGTTGAATAACGTTCTTGTAATGATCAAATACTATATACATGTCAAACCACTTGGAAAATGGAAATTCCTATAAGGAAAATTCTAAAATATGGGGTGAAATATATATAACACAATATATGAGGAATTAACCTCACCCATTCTTCATTTGTCCTCGATTCATTATCGTGTAAAGAGATAAAAAATGTTATTAATAAATAAGATGAAATAATCTATTCCATAAATTCTGTTATATGAACAATGAATGTAGAAATTATTTTCATGAAATTTATCCATGTTCATATATGATTCATTAAATAGGATGGAAATCACAAAACAAAACATTATATGTGGAGTTTAAATCAATCTATGAAGAAGAACATTTGTATTCCCATCAGTGATGACTTCCACTGATTCTATTGGTGCAATTATGCACAATCTCATCACAATCTATCATCGTTTTCAAACAAAAACCTTCTCTAATGCCACCTTCGCCTCCAAGGTTTACCTTCTAACTATGATAAAAAAACAATAGTTTTATATTTGAATAATAATTAGGTCACTTCATTGAAAATAAGGAAATAAATTATACATTTTATTTACATTATTTACATATGCCCATAATGAAATTTTAAAAAAAATTCCACACTATCATTGATTGTGTTTAGAATTGGGTAAAAAATAAATTATTAATATAATTTTCCAACAAATTTACTATTTGGTCCCCTGTTTTGTAGTTATTTGAATTTCTTAAGGAATCATTGCACACGTGATATTTAAAATATTATATTCATTTCAAACAATTATTTAAGGCACACCTGGCTTAAAAATCAAACAATGACATAGTGACTTGTGCCCAAAATTACCCATATAATATCAAAATAAATACATTGAAAATATGATTCATTCAATTCTCCAAAACCTAGGTATTTTTCATCATGAAATGAGAAAAACATAATAAAAAAGTTTAGGGTATTGGTATCGCAACTGGGTATCGTACTCTAATGTACTCTCCTAAAGATTCTCATTATACCACCAGTCATGAAAAATGGGAATCAAATTCCAAATATATTTACTCCCCTAAAAATTCTCAATATTTACCAGATTTCCTTTAATGGTATCATCGTACTCTATGTCATCCTCTCCCAAGACGATAAAATGTGATGGGTCATACACATACTTCTTAAGATGTGATACATGGATGACATCTTATACCGAATCCAACAGCCCTGGTAGAGCTATGCGCTACACCACATCACCAAATAATTGTATTATATAGAAGGATACAATGAATCATAGAGATAACATTCAACCATGGAAAACTATCCTCAATCAATGTTGTGGTCGGATCCTCATGCATAATAGGTATACCTCCTTGAACTCCATAGGTCATTGTTTTCTATTAGAACATGACATATACAATATCAATTTAGTAATAATCTTATCCTAGATGAAATAAAATTTACCTATAGTTGATTTTGAAAACACTTGGACCATGATTTCAAACTCATCTAGATAAGTCTCAAAAATTGGTGACCTGTAGGCTCTCTCATTCATTCCAAGAATAGTGAAATACCAACTATGGATTTATAGAAATTCTTATATGAATAATCCACCTAGTATAGGTGATCATCCCCCCAACTACAAACAATGATCAACATGAAAGCCTGCAACATTCCATATAAGTCATCAATTGTCAGATATGTCTTGACATCAATCTGAGGGTGGAATATTTGGATAAAAAATAGGTGAGTCCAAATATCACATTTAAATCCTCTCTATAAATGAGATATTAAGCGTGATTCAGAAATATAGATGACTATTAAAGGAACACTATGGCTTCATACTAAATACTGCACATGGAGGCATCCCATGATATCTACTAAATGATACTCATCAATACATCGGAAGTGATTCAACATGGTGAGCTGGTCTATGATCACATAGATATAACTGTGCCATATATATACATGTGTTAATCCCTTCGTAATTTCAATCTATATCATATCCAAATTCCATTAATGAAACGAAATGGGTTGAGCTAAACCCGCTAGAAACTAGTGCTTGAACATCATCTACTGGAAATTGAGGCATTGATGGTGAAACAGTGTAACATTCTTCATTATTCCTAGAAACCAAAATAGATATAAGACGTCTAGGTATATTGTTGAAACACTTCGATGTACCAACAATGGGTATGTGAGAAACTCCCATAGAACCTCCTCCCTCTAAATAAAATGTACAATTTCCCATCCACTACGAAGGATAGTGAACTCTCTATCTTCATAATATTAATCAGGATCATGCCTAGTGAATATATAAGTATGTACTGTATCAAATTTTCTATTTCCATGACGAGGATCCTCGATGTGTTGTAAAACCATTCGGTTCATAACCATATGATAAATATATGAACTAACACCCTTTTCCATGAAGGAAAAACAGTAATGAGGCTATCTTCTCTAACACCTCATCCAACAAATGAAAACATGATCTAATATTGAGTGCATCATCCACCATGTTACCATCACCAGGAGTATTTAAAATATATGACTCATGGTCTTTGAGGATACTAATATTTCCCCTTTATCTCAAGATATGATCTGTCAATGAGAAGATACATTAGTGAATGTTTTTCAATGTAAATTATGAAATAATAACCCATAAGGTAGTTTGACCACAACATCAATGTGAATAGTACTACTACTAACTCATGATCATTATTCATGTATTTCTTCTCATTTTTTCTCAACTAACATGATATGTAGGCAACAAAATCCTATTTCAATATCATAACACAACCATGTCTACTCCCTGATGCATAACATATAATTAAATTCTCAACACCCACTTGGGGAAATCAAAAATGGGAGGGCTCATAAACCTCATCCTCTATTTCTATGAGAAATGAAGGAAACATTGTGACCACATGAATGGTTTCCCCTTTTTTCTCATGGTTTTCAGGGGTGATTCCACTATGGAGAAATCGGTTAAAAACCAATGATAGTACCCTTTTAACCCCAGGAAACATCATTCATCTGAAACACACATGGGTGGATACCTAGAGAGAACTAGATCAACCATTGTTATTTCATCTTTCACACAATCCTCTGAGACGACATGTCCCAAAATTTGGACCTACTAAATAAAATATTAAATTTCAAGAGATATCTATAACTAAGGTTCTCAATGTGTATATTCAAGACCATCCTCATGTGTCTGGCATGATCCTCCTCAATCTCCGAATACACTTTGATTTCGTTGATGAATACCAAAATTTATTAGTCTATGAATGGATAAATGATATGGTTCATGTTCCCCATGAACACTAAAATATAATTCAACTAGTGTTATGACATCTCAAATTTCTAATAATGACCATAAAGACAAATGAATGATTTATTCTATATACCCTTCTCCCATACTCATAGAAATTGATAGCCTTATCTAAGGTCAATATTTGAGAACCAAAGAACCCCTCTCAATGGATCAATGTTTTCATTTATTATTTAATGTATATAATTATTTATTATATTCACATTACTCAAGTGTGGGTATCCCAAAAATAACCTCATGCTCTCATTCCCCTTCTTGGAAAACAACCCTTTAGCTGCCTGGGTGGAAACGTGAGGTCTCAAAAAAACCATATACCACATGTCCTCAAACAATACCCTCCATGATCCTATGAAGGATCCTTCTAATTACCTGAAGAACATATCAGTGACATCCAGGTAAAAATTTCATCAAAAAAGCATATTTCTTTATATGGATGTAAACCCGTTACTTACTAAAGGAATGCATCCTCATACTCATCCACATCCGTAAAAAACTAATATCCCCATTCATCTATTTCCCTAATATTAATGTTAACCAACTTATGAGTAATTTACTCCACCATACTATTATTAAGATCATCCTATTCTTTCATGGTATATTTTCACCGAAAAATAAAAAACTCATTGCATCCCCATGGAAATACAACATGCTCTACCAAAAAAATCCAATATGGGGATGATCTATAGATAGCTAGTCCATACCTAATATGATGCTATAAGGACTCATTGCATCTACAAAGAGAAACCCTAAAATTATCACATCTAGGTTTTAGATCAAACTACCATAATATTTTCATGGCCACTGATTCACTACATGTTGGAGTCTCTAACCAAAAGGGTCGAGCCAATGACTCAACAAAAATATCCAATTATTGGACTATAGAAGTGGGAAGAAAGGAATGGCTTGAACATGTTCAATGAATACTAATGCTAAAGTATAAATGACACAGATCTTAAATCATTTCATCCATGGTTTATTTTGTTCTTATTCCTCCCATTATTTTTTCAAGCCTCGTCTATATCTACCATCTCCCTTAGCTTGGAACAGACCACCTAGGGGGTCGTGGTTGTAGTAGGTGGATCCTCTGACCACATCTTTCCCTACCGACTAATTTGCAATATATGGCACTCGACATATCACAATTCTCACTCCACTGTCTAATCTCAGTAGTCCCTCAACCATCTAATGATTTTTTGTTCGATGGGTCAGATAATCCTGAGCCATATGTCCTTGATTGTCATAAGATAAACACCTCCCCCCCCCCTCCGAAAACATGATCCACCCCAATATCAATGAACCATTAACCCTATGTAATTAGATCACATCCAAAGAATCAATTATTCATGGATCCTAGTGACTCTCATCAGCTTTCATTTTTGGAGATCTCAACAATAGTTTACCCATAACTAGATCCTATTATATGTTACCACTCTTCCACAAAGATCTCTACTACCATGTCTTGTTCAAGAAAAACATCATAGGTGGAATGGAAAGTGGTATTTTTGATTCCCTAATGTCCCAAATAAATATACTCTCAATGTTCCAATCTATGAATATCTGGGCTTGCACCGTATGAATAGGGTAGCTTGAGAGATTAGTAAACCTCACTATGTAATCTTCCATGTCAAATCTTCCCTATTGTAGATTCATAAGATCTTGTATATATACCACATAATCTGGTTGATATAACTGCTCAATGAATTGATTATTAATGTCTAACTAGGAGAGAAATGAATTAATGTGTGATAGATTCAAAAATATACAACATTTCCTATCAAATTTCAGTAGAATCCTCACTATGAGGACCACCATTATCTACAAAGGAGTCCTCATACCACGAAAAATGTGAGTGAATAGATCGATCAAGTCATCATCCACCTGCTGGTCTGTATCACCCCTTAACTAGGGATTTTACTATCTATAAAACACATGAAATTCATTAGGAGTATGTGTTATCTCTAGTGCATGTCCATTTATCGATGCCTCTCAACTAGGAAGAAAATCATTGTGATCATGTAGTGGAATCATGGCTAGCAATATTCATGGAGGAATCCTAAAATAAAATAAGAGTACCATGGTCAAATGTTTTTAACGTGGGAGATGACACGAGAATGAAATGGAAAACAACACCATTCTGAAATAATTCTTGTACCAAAATACTTCCCTTAATCTAATGATTACATGTACCGAGTTTAAAGGTAGGTGATTATTGTACTAGTGTATGGATACATCGGCCGCCTTACCAACACATGATTCCCTTGCGTGAATGTTAAACGTGAAATGGTAAACACGGTTTCCCTAAACTAATATTGTAGACTATGGTCCTATAGTAGAATTGACTACCTCTGATAGCACTTTCTCATAACCTGAAATACTAAGGTCTAACCCCTGACTACCCCATGCCAACCTCTAATAGGCCAGGTGATGGAGACCAATACAGAGTAGTAATATCACACAAATTGCAGGTCTTCTCCTAATGTACATGTAGAAAGACATAAATATCCAAATAAAAAAGGATAAAATGAAAAAAAAACGGAAACCTATGAATGCATAAAACTAGGACCCCACAACAGTGTACGAAAGTAAATTAATGAAAGTAGACAATGGGGCCAAGTATAATCCAAACCAAAACTGTAGTGTTTCTATATTTATCTAAGGGATTGGATTATTTAAAATGAAATATCTCAATAAAATACCTCAGTATGACAAGATCCAGATATGCTTCACCCACTCCCTATCCTCTCAATACACTATCAAAAGGTTCATTTTCACATTGAGACATGACATGTGTCGGACTAGGAAATTAAGGGTTCTTATAAATAAACCCATTCAGACACCCCAAAAACACTAAACAAGAATAAAAAAATATATTCGTCTTAATAAAAGATATCTCAACCATTGTATAATATAAACACCTAGATAAACATTTGAAAGACACAAGACACTAGGAGGTCTTAACCGACTTCCATCCAAAGTATTCTTGCCAATGCAATGCTCATTTTAAGAGGATCCATGAAACATGGCATGATATCATTAGATACACTCGCTGAAGAGGTCTAGATAATTATTCCCTTCCAAATAAATATCACTTTTTTAGTAATAAGTTGATAGACATATAAGGGTTCACACCCAGAACTGTTGGTTGACATCATGAACCCAATCTCGATAAAAACGCTACATAGGGGATAATATGTCAATAATAACACAAACCCCATTGATATACCCTGTTAAATGGGGTACCAATTAACTACTTAGGGAGGTCACACTAATTAATCAAATAATAGTTAGAGATCCAATATGATAGTGTATCGTAGTCCATTATCATAGAGGGAAAAAAACTCTATCTGAGACTCCAACTATAGTGGGGATCACAATACAATGATATGGAGATAATGATCTAATGTACCCACAAGGTAATAGACCAAGGGAAATATATCAACCTAGAGTGGTCAAATATATGGAAAGAAACAACTTCAAACAATATTTAAGGAGGTACATGTTATGGAACTGGGGGTACACAATGTGTCCAACTACCCCCAAGTCATCCCATTTGTAAAGGCTTCACACAACATGTATGTATCAAGATAAATTGTATGTAGAAGGGGTTCATTGTGTGTAGAGAAACATGAATCCTTACCGGTGTTTCATATTCATGACCATGTACTTGTCCTGCCCATGTTCCAAATAGGGTCCGAGTGGCTGTGTCTGTGTACACATGGTCATGTACATGACTGGGGGCACACTAAGGCTCAGTCCATGAAAATTTCCCTATGTCTTTGTACTTTTCAATGTACAATTGAAGACATCACAGAAAGGTCACTAAACAAGTGATCGAGTCACACATTTTGTGTTACATGACTCCAGATGTAACCCTAGTGCCATAGATAAGGGGACCACATGGTGTGTAATTCTAAATTACATGTTCTTTAAACTATGATTTATTTAATTCAATGGGGATTCCTCCACATTTCTTATGTACACCACCAATACCATCATCCTCACCAAAGTTCATAGATATGGGGTCGTCTTGGCCTTACAATTGACTTCATCCAGAATACACTCCCCCATCTACATAGAAATCCACCATTTGAGGGATTTGACACCAAACCTAATGTTAAGGAAGAACCAAACCCACAATTTGTTCTGATAAATCTCTGATCATCAACCTCCATCATCACACCTTGATGTCCCCACCAATAATGAATCCTCATGAATAATGGTAATGTAATGACAAAGAAAATAGGTATTCATCAAACCACATGCAAACTGAGAATTCATATGATGAACATGTTATGAACAAGGGGATAAATCTATAAACATATTATATGAAGAATTAACCCTGTCCATTTTTTGTTTTAACTCAATTAAATGTCATCAAAGGAGAAATACTTAAAGACGTAAATCTAAATTAACAAATAAACAACTCCATCAATTCAATTTCACCGATGATCAGTGTGTCAATTTTTTTTGGAATTGATCCACATTCATCTAGGATTTATGAAATGTGAGGGAAATCACAAAAAAAACATCCAACCTGGATTTTGAATTGATCATTAATAATGAAGAATTGTATCTCCATTTTTCATGAGATTTGTGATTTCTGTTTTTAGTGATGATCCATGATCTGATACAGATCTATCATCGTTTTCCATGATTATTCTTCACAATGACTTCAACGATTCCTTAGTTTAGACGATAACCCAAGTAAATGTTCGGAATACTTATATTTTGAAATAAAGAAGATATCTACATAAAAAAATGTAAAAAAATAATTATTTTATTTATTTTATTTAATTGTGAAAGGGATGGGGTTTTCCCAAATGACATGCACCACAGTGATTTTGTCAGTACTAGTGAAAAATTCATCTTATGAACTAAATGATACCCTCATATTTATAATACGATTCACTATTTGAGATTTATTCCAATTTTTCATGAAAATATCTATACATTGTTTTTATTATCTTTAATATATTTCAAACACTTAGTCAAAGCAGAATGGGCCATTTAATCACTCAGCATCGTAGTTCCTAGTATCGAAAATTATCAATATAATATAAAAAAATACATGAAAAATCAGAGTCATTAAGGAAATTATCATCATTGTGGGACATATTATACACAAATAAATGTAACCTTTACTAGATTCATAATGAAAATTATTTCCATATGTATTATCAGGAAGACATGAATATTGATTTATTGGTTTATGTGTCATATTATTTAACAATGGTTATTGAATATTTATTTTATTGAGTTCTTTATATAATTTTTTTATAAAAATAATTTTATTTCATTTAAGTGAAAAACAATATGTGTAATTTGAGCAAACAATTATCATTTTTTAAATATTAACATGGAATTATCAAATAATGGATTCTACTGTTGGATTTAGAAAATTTATGAATAATATAAAACTAATTACAATTAATGATGGATGTGTATTGAATGATGTATAATTGTATATAATTAAAAAAATATTTATCCTAGAATGTTTTACTTATATAAATATAATTCATGTTTAATAAAATTGATAGTTTTTTAATATGAAATTCAAAAACATTTGAGGAATATTGTAATTATAATAATTATAACTATAAATATCCCATGATGTTGAATGATGGAACATGATAGTTGAAGATGATTTGGGGTAATAAATAACCACCCACATATAAACCTAATCAAACACACAAGCACACACACACACACACATATATATATATATAGATTTAACTAAATTTATATAAAACTAGAAATTTTTTTGATGTAACAATGGTATATGTGGTAATTAAAAAGTTAAAAAATTTATGATTTAATGAGTTGAAACATTTTTGGTATTAATGTCATCAATGTGATGATTTTTGGTAGTTATAAGTATATGTTTTATTTTTAGATAGTGATGATTTTTTGAAGGGATCATTTCTTAATTTATTATGGAAGAGTCTGTATGTATGATATAACAACCTAAACTAGAAACTGAGGTTCTTCTCTTATATATTCTATATATTTTTTTATAAAAGAGGAATCATGAATTCATAAAAAAATTTTTTAAAAAAAGTTGACCTTTTAAAAGTCTAGGATCTATAGGATTACGTAAAGGATTACAATCTATCTGGGTAGAAATAAAAGTATACAATCAAAATCCAACATCTCTTCCATGGGTGCAAATACGATGGCATACAATATTGAACTTCATAGTAACCTAGGAAAATTATTTTAGAGTAAGAGATGAGCATTAAATTTCCTAGTAAGGGGTTTTAAAATCATTGATATATCCCTATAAAGATATTTTTTGAAAATAATTTAGAAAAATATTTTTAAAAATTATCATTTTAATGAAATTATTTTAATTTTCATATGATTTGAAAATAAAAAATATCATAGAAAATAAATATGTTAAAATTTTCTTTAAACATATTCTAATGTTTATTAGAAAATAATTCATAGGATTCTGAAAACAAAACACTATTATGAAGATACCTGAAATATTAAAGGTTTTCTTGGTCCTACCAACTTATCAGATGTTGGTTCCACTATACAATGACCATCCATAGTTACAATGTACAAGAAACCAATTTATTGAAATAATTTTTAGATTAATTTACTTATATATGTTATTTCCACAAGAGTTTTTTATTATAAAAAACATATCAATGTATTAAAATACATATGCATACATAAGTATGTATGTATATATATGTGTGTGTGTAAGTATGTATATAAATATATGATGTTTTATTACATCGCATGCAATGTTTGCTTACCAGAAAAAATATACCACAAAAACATTGCACGAACTATACATGTATTCCATTATCATTTATTAAAGAACATTTATTTCTCATACGAGTAGTTTGATATAATTAAATTAATAATAATAAAAAAATAATATCCACACTTAATATTTTAAAGGTAGCATAAAAAACATCGAACGATATCCATGTACTTGTTAATTTTGGAAATAAACCTTTAAATTGAAACCATAAATTTATTATAAGTCAGTGATTGTCGATCATATGCATAATCACATGGCCATGTTTATATGCAGATGCAATGACCTTAATGTTAAATACATGATGACATTTTATGTACACTTCTTAGATACATTGCGAGAAAATTATAAATGTGAAAATATTGTTTCCATGATTTCATTTTTTTCATTAAACTATTCTCATTAATATGAATAATCATAAATTATTTATTTATGAATAGTAATTTAATTTAATAAATTGTTAAAAATGTCTTAGTTAATTATATACACCATGATATGTGTCCAGAAAAATTATTTATGTATACATATATGCAACCATTATGTATTATGTATCAACAAAGTTGAATGAATTCATTTTTCAATGAAACATTGATAATAAATATTTAAGTGTTTAACAAAAATTAAAACATAAACATTATAAAGAAATACAAGAGAAGTAAATATGATATGTTAAAGTTTTGTAAAATAAACATCAATATAAAAAACTTTTAATTGAATTTGTTCATAACATAATATAAATATTAAAACACATTACATAATTTAATGAAGTAAGAGTAGGAAAAAAATTACATATGTATGTATATGATTTAAAAAATGTTATATATATATATGTAAATTAATGTAATTACATAATGGATTTCAGTGATCCTAAATATGAAATAAAATTAAAATTATCTTGAATTGTGGTGGATAAGAGATGAAAAATTATGTTGAATGTATTTCAAAAAGTTTTTTCCCATTCAGGAGAACAAATTTGTGTATGGTTTTGATAAAAAAAATTGTATATCTCCTTACAGAAATTTTTTCAGAAGACGTGAAAGAATCAATTTCCCTAAAATATGTCACAGGTGGTGTGCAACATACAATAAAGAAGTCTGGGCATCTCAAACAGGGCTTGATGCTCCTAAAACGAGGTGTGAAGTAGAGTTAATGTATAACAAAAAATATAAAAATAAGAGATAAATAAAGAATCAACATTACTATTATAATTCAGAATCTAAAATAAGGAACTTATATCTATTATCTCAACTGCATAAACAATGAATCATGAAAATATTACAGAGAAAGTTGGGTATACAGGTTTAGAAAACAACTTTTTGACATATCAATATTATTTGATAGAATCATTCAAACGAGAAAAAATCATAAAAAAATGGGCACAAATAATAAAAAAACTAGATAAAACAGAGATTTGAAAACAACAGAATAAGACGAAACATGATCTATTTAATATCTAAAAGCAAGAAAAACTAGAACAAGTGATACAAAATATAAAATGACAATATAATTTCCATCAGAAGAGAAAAAATAGATCAAGGATAAAATATGGAAATTAGTGTCAATGAAGAAGAATATTTGAAGAAAAGACAACTCGGGGGGACACATTCAGTCATTAAAACAACAAATTAGGCAAAGACATACTATTAGTTTACATGAAATAGGTCTATAAATAATAAATCTAAATATGTTCAAAAGGGATAAGAATATCTAAAAATAAAAAATGATGACACCTACCTCGCGATGAACTATACACCATCCTCATCATTGACTAAAACCCTAACCCAAGCTCAGACCATATTCAATGAGCTTCGCCTAGGTATTTGACATCCCTATAACTCAGTCAATACTCCATTTTCAAATCTATTCCCATGTGTAAATTTCTCTCATTCACCTTCAACCCCACCCCTAATGTTATACCCTCCGCCTCCATGGTATTCGACTTACCCGAATCGGAAACCTCATCACGCGGATCCCCTTTTTCAATTTTTTTATCAATTTATCATTTTATTTAATTTAACAATAAAATTTATATATTATTCAATATATTAAAAAACATGAAAATTAAAATCATATTATGTTTAATTTTTTTGAAATATATTTTATGTAATAATAAATTTATTATGTTAATTCCATATTTCATTAAATGTAGAATTCAAAACATCATAGATTTATATTAGATTTGTTTATAATATTATATTACATTTAGTATTATAATATTATAATATATATATATATACATATGTTTTATTATGAACAAATTATATTTATGTGTCAAATTATAAACAACACCTAACATAAAAAAAATCTATGAAAACAAATATTATTAAAACATGTATTTATATTTTATCAAAATAATTCAAAATAATACCAAGTTTAATAAAAAAATTATTTGTGATTATTAAATTAACTTTTACCCAAATAAATTAAAAAACCTAATTTAAAATGTTATTTTTAATGAAAATTGTTTTAATATTTTTTTAAATTTATAAATGAATCCATTTAATAATTGAAAAAACTATTTTCTGAATTTCTAGGCTATTACATTATTCCCCCTAAAAATAATTGAGCCCTCATATTTTTTTTTTACAAAATATTATTGAATTTTCTTCATCAGAATTAAAAAAAACTATGACTACAAATATCTAAACACTACTTATTAGATGACCACATCTAATCTCAAACGATATAGAAAACATTTTCTCTGATACCAATTATAACAACCTGAACCCAAAACTCAGGTTCAACTCCTATAAATGATGATTTTTTTTCAAAAAGATGATACTTGAATTTATACACAACATTTATTAAAAGAGAGGAAAATTTACCTTTCTATGTTTTGGAGGATTAGATATAAGGCTACAATCTATCAAATTTGATATAAAATTAAACAATAAAAATCCAACATTTCTTATGCATGCGCAAATACTATGGTGTCGATCTTTGGACTTCAAATTGCACTGTGAAAATGATTTTAATACATGAGATGAGTGTTAAATTTACCAGTAAGGGGTTCTGAAACCATTGATAAATACTTTTGAATATATTATTTTGATGATGCTTTTATAAAATATTTTTAAATATAACCATTTCAATACATTATTTTAATTTTATTATTCTATGAAAATACTAAATCCTGTAGAATATACTTATCATAAAATAATGTTAAACATATTCTAGAATTTTTCTTAAAACAATACACAATATAAAGAAATAAACATTTTTATGCTAATTGAAATGTAGAATTCTTTCTTTAGCCTCCCTACATAGAGAAGGTTGTTTTCACTCCCCAATGACCTTCCATATTTACCACAAACAAGCATCATATTTTTTGAAAACATTTTTGGCATGTGTTACTTATATATTCATTTTCCGCTAGAGTTTTTTAATAATGAAAAAAATTTCAATGTATTAAGAAACATATTCATACTTATATATATATATATATAATTATTTATATATATATATGATTGTCGATAAAATATCATACATGTTTGGTTACCACCAATAATTATAACACATTAATTTTTTGAGACTATCCATGTATTCCTTTATTCTTCCCTGAAGAAAATTTATTGCTCTTATGAGTAGTTTGTTCTTATTAAATAAATCATAAAAATTAATTATGTTCCAAATATAAAATTTTAAGGGTTACATAAAACACTTCCATTGATATCCATGTATTTGATAATTTTTTAATGAAGCCCTTACATTGAAACCATAAATTTATAATAATGCAATATGTGGCAATGATATGCATAATTTTTTGGTCATGTTTATATGCAGATGTGATGACCATAATGTTAATAAGACATAATATCATCTTAGGAACACTTTTTGAGACATGGTCGTAATATTATAAACACAACTATAGTTTTTCCATTATTTCATTTTATGATAATCCTACCCACATTAATATAATGAATTATCAATTATTTATAAATAATTATTTATGTACTTAAATAAATTCTTATAATTGTCTGAATAAAATATATAACCATATGATATGTTTTCAAATTAATTATTTACATATACATGTATTCATCCTTCATGTATTATGTAACAACAATGATTAGTGAATTCATTCTAAAAAATAAATAGTGATAAATAAATATATCAGTGTTGAAAATTAATTAAAACATTATCTTTATAAAGTAATATAAGATATGTGGATATGACAAATTAGAATCTCAAAAAATGTAATTTATCATATAACACTCTTAATTGGATTTTTTTTCATAACTCATATTATGTATCCATACACATTATATAATGTAATGAGTCAAGAGTAGAGAAAATATTACATATGTCTATATATTCTTGACAAGATTTTATACATGTATATGCTAATAAAAAAATTCCATAAAGGAATTTGAAGAAAAAAATATGGAAATAAATTAAGATGTCCCTTGAATTGCAGTGGGTATTAGAAGCATAATTTTATTGTATGTATTTTAAAAATAAAACAGAATAGTTTCCATTGAGCTTCAGAACAAATTCATGTATGGTTGTCATAAAAAATATATCTCCTCGCATAATTATTTATAGAAGAGTCGGAATGCTCAATCGCCCTCAAATCTATCACATGAAGTGTGAAACACCAAATAAATCATGTTGAGCATCTCGAACTGGGATTCCATCCCCTCAAATGAGGTGTTCGGTAGAGGAAATGTAGAACACACAATATAGACAGAAGAGATGAAGAAATAATCAGCTTTACCGTTTTAATTGGGACACTAATATAACGAATTTATACCCATTATCTCTATTTCGCAAACAATGAAACATTCATAGCTTCCCGAGCAAGGTGAGTATAATGTTTTAGATAGTAATATTTTGGCATATCATTATTAAATTATAGAATCATTTAAAAGAGAAAACATTATAGAAAAAATTAACACACATAATAAAAAACACTAGATATATTGAGATTTGAATATGGCGGAATAAGATGAAACATGTTCTATTTACTATCTAAATGAAAGATAAAATAGTGAAAAAGATTGACAATATTAAATGAAAATAACAATTCCATTGAAGGAAAAGAAATACATCAATGATATAATAAGGCTATTAGTGTCATCCAAGAAGATTATGTGAAGAAATGACAACTCAGGTTGACTGATTCGCACATAAAAACCACAATGGGGAAAAACACCTATAACCAATTTACACCAAATCAGTCCATAAATAATCAATCATAAAATGTTAAAAAGGGATTTGACTTGCTCAAAAGGAAAAATAACGACACCTACCTCATAAATTAAATCACACCATCCTCTATATCGACTAGAACCATAATACGATCTCATAAAATACTCAATCGCCATAGAAACTCCAAGGCATCACATAGATCTTCAATGTAAGTAGGACTCGACCGATCCTCCATTTCTAGATCAACCACCCCTACAACAATGTCTCTCGTTCAACTTCAACCCCACCCCAATGCAAGACCCTGCTCCTCCATTGGTTTTGATTTACCCAAATCAAAACCCTCTTCATACTCATCTGATTTTTTAAAAAAAAATTAATCCACATTTCATTTCCTATAATATTAAAAATGGTAAAAATTTTAAAAACAATATTTGTGAATATTAAATCAAATTTTTACCAAATTAATTACAACACTTAATTTAAAATGTCTTTTTCAGAGAAAATTGTCCTTAAAATATTTTTTTGTTTAAATTATAATTAAATCCATTTAAAAAAATTACAATAAAACTATATTTAGAATTTATGGGTGGTTACATGTGATATATTTTTTGAGGTATCATATATCATTTTATTTTAATTCTATTTTTACTAAAGGGTCATGAATTATATAATATGATAATTTGATATATTTCTTTTGGAAATGGGTGAAATCCAAATAGGTAAGATTTAATTAAAATATAGTCCCCATTAATATTCCTCTAGTTTATATAATTAAAATCATTGAAATGTTAATCTTAATGTAACTTTTAGTTTTTTGGTCTTGGAATGATGGTGATTGGTTATAGTTGTTTTATGATGTTGTTATTTTTTTCATAGGATGAAACATAGAGAAGGTAATGTTATGATGGACTATATTTATTTCTTTAGTTTATGAATAAGTCATATTGGTGGGGAATTTGGTTAGATATAACTCTTTTTCAATACTTTTTTATAAAAAACATGTACATAATATTATTAGGTCTTGATTGATTAAATTGATCAATTATTAAATGATTTTTTTCTAGGTTTTTTTAATTAGATATTTTAATTGAGATTTTATTAGATTGTGAGAGAATATCATGGAATTTTATATATTGTTTTTTCAAACCATATCCTTTGTAGTGTGATTACATTTATTAAATATTTTGGTGAGCTACCTGAATGAGATATATCATTGTTGAATTCCATGAAATGTACTATTAAGATATTCTAGTGATTTAATATTTTAAATGTATGTGTAAAGAATAATGGTGAAAATTGATTCAAATGATATATAATTTTTACATATTTCCCTAGAATTAAATCGGTTAGAGGAGAAGAGAAAATGTACTCTCTACCCCTTATGAGAACCAACACTGTTATCCCATAGTGTTTCCCATGAGAAGAAATGTTGTTACAATTCCATGACACATCCTACATGAAATAACCTTTGTGGATGTTTTTATTTAAATATAATAAAAATATTATCCAAAAATAAACATGACATGGGGTGTATTCAAATTAGAATATATAATTTTGGTAAAATCATTCATCATTTTAATTTGAGGAAACTTTCTAAATCATATCAAAATAAGTATCATTTAGTCAAAAATATTTTCTATAATCACACAACCCATTCCAAATATATATATATTTTTTATTATCATATATAATAAGATGATATTTAATTTATTCTTCAGTTGTTTTTAATTACAATAAAACATTCAAAAACTGCAATAATTTTTTTTGAAACTTTGGATATTATCTCAGAGACAAATCACCATGATGTGGAGAGTCCGAAAAAATAAATTCCCTAAGAAATAAAAACAATAATATTCTACCTTGGAATAAAAATGTTTCCCCAAACATTATCATATAGGATATTTGAATACCTTCAATAATATTTATAGGATTTCTTAGACCATTCTATGATAATATGTTTACTAGTTATTTTTTATGAATATAATTTATCATTACAAAATGATAAGGGCCACTATAATTTGATTAAGGTTAAACTGTTATTGAAATATTTATTTTTCAATGACTTATTCAATGGTCACATCCCTTTATAGAGATGATGCCATGGGATAAAATATCTTATATTGTTGATTTTTTTGAAATGTGATAATAATATTATTAAATGTTTAAATAGACATAAGTTTTTTATTTTGACTCCATACTATCCTAGGTAAAATTAAGATAGATTATTTAGACTATTGTATTTAAATGAATAAATAATATTTTAGGGTTATCATCAAAAACTAATATTTCATTTTAGATTTGTTTTTCTTTATACTGTGTACATTTCTTTTACATATAAATGTTAATCATATTCACTCGATATGTATAAATATTCATTAATGATTATGTCTACTCAAATGAGACTATGGAACCACAGTGGGTATATATTTCAAAAATTTATATGAGTAACATATATCAAGGATATATTTTATTTAATTGTTAAAACATTATAAAAAATCATGCCATGTATTAGTTTCCAAGGGTGATATTTAATATGATTGGTTGAAAAAATATTGTATAGGGAACAAATGTATTGTAATTTATGACTTTAAAATTAGTTTCCTTGAGAGATATACTCTTAATAAAAATTGATTTTTTTTATTTCATTAACTAATTGTTATTTAATATGTTTGGGTATTTTTTATTGAGGTTGACCACATAAGATGAATATGTTGAATATAAATATATTGTTTTGAATAATAATATACTTAATACAAATGAAAATATACTTGTGAGTGTCCAACATCCAAATATCTTCATAGAGACCTTTTGTTTTGATAGTGAATCTCTCTGGATGAATAAATCGTTATTTTAACCACTAAATTCACAACATTATGAATAATGAAAATGGGTTCATCAAAATAAACATTATTTTTATAATGATGTGAAAAAAGAATGTAATGAATGAGATAATAGAGTAAATTTTGAAAATGAATTCATTAATTTTCAGCTAAATTAATTTTAATAGAAATAAAAAAATAATTTAAGACAAGGCTATCATGAAAAACTGTATGTGGGGAAAAGTGATGAAAATTTCTTCTCTACTGAGAAATTTTGTCTCTAACTCATTGTTCACCAATATTTATATGTGGATGTAATAATATAGTTCCTACAATATCAGACTATGTTCATAGTTCAATGAATAAATATCCACCCTCTCCTAAATGATTCTTCTACCCCCATGTGAATTTGAGCATGTGAAGAATCATATCATTACAAATTGTTGAGGACCCACCATTCTAAAATGTTATAATTCCATATATAAATTTCACTATTAATTATATTCCACCTCTGTAAACCTGATAAAATCAATTGTACTAAAAAATATTTCTGATACTTTTATATATAAAATCCCACTAGATTATGTTTTAAGTTATCCTTTAGTGGATTGTATTTATTTACATAGAAATTGTATTAAATTTTACCTCCTTTATTTCCATCACCAAAATTTAATAAATCTTACTCAATCGTAATTATAAATTCTACATTATCTAATTTCAGGACAACATGAATCTATATTAACATCATGATGAGTATCCTCTATCATTTAATTCATACGAGTTCTTCCTTATGATGCTCTCATAATTTAATAGTTTTTGTGAAACCTATCATCAGACCAGCTAAAATACGTTTAATTTTTTATTAATATATCATTTTTTATCAATTCCATTGAATTATAAAAATAGGAAACTTTGTACATAACATCTCATGGATAAAATCATCTCAATACTCATCCACATGTCGTGGTTCAATGTATTTTTCAAGGAAATGTCGTCATTAATTTTGAAAACAAATATTCACTAGTCTCATAATTTTATAATTGTATTACACCTCATTATCACCACAGATGACACATAGTAAAAAATTAAATTGTATAATGTATGATCTCCAAGAATAATGGAGTAAATTAGTTAGACCTATATGAAATTGTTTTAGAGTTAGTGGTCCTTATATTCTACCAACATTTGGATTGACAATAACCAATATTCATTACTTCAAAACAATGCTAATATTAATTTATCAATGTAAAAAATAAAAATATATAACTTATGACACAAACATGTATATCAATTTAATCAACATGAAATTCCCAAAATATAATTCCACACATTTACACCTTGAAGATGTTAAAAAAATAAAATAAAATAAAATAAATTTCCCATTTTAAAAACTAAAGGGAACCAAATTATCAGTTATCAATATTATTTTTCCCCCATTCAATTTGTCATAAAAAAATGGGATTTACTCCTTTATGATAAGATATTTTGAGTGAGGATTAATTTTTTACAAAAATATAATTACTAATGGATGTCTTAAAATTGTTTAAAAATGATTCATATATAATTTAATTATATCATACAAACAAATCATTACATCTAGGAGAGAAGACTCTCATAATATAGGAATAATAATTATCCTTAAAATTATATAATAATTATAAAATAATTTGAAGCTCATATTATAAAACCCATCCAATAGTATCAAAAAAATAATATGGTTTGTACTTGGATTTTTATCTTCTGTTCCATTATGTAATTAAATTCATATCATTAAATGTTATAACCTATTCAAAAATATCTCAACCAATGATATTTGTAAATATAAGGCCCAATTTTGGAAAAAATATAGAAAAACTAATTACAAAACATCATATTTTGGGAAAAAAGTATAATATCAAAAAAGAAAACACCCTCAATGATAGAAAAAGGACAACATAATTAAGAAAAATTAAATCAACAATGTTGAAAAATGGATCCAATGGAAAACAATATTAAAATTTTATTTTAAAATTTATTGGATAAAAATATAGTACATATTATCATATTTAAATAACCCACCCCCACAAATAAAACTTAATATCATAATACATGTCAAATATATAGTGTGAGAAATATATAAAATAGTTGTATTTTAATTAAATCATAAATTTAAAACTTTCAAAGGAATCATATTGTTCATGGAATGTTTTAAAACCGTTTTCTCATCAAAATAATGTATGAAATGAGTTATAATGTATAAAGAAATATAAAACTACAAGTTAATTATATTTATAGTCAAAATGTATGTATTTTTTGAGGTCATAAAATACTTTAATTGGTGAATAAAAAAATTATAAGTAATTTTCCATCACAAATATATCAATAAGTTTTAATAACAAAAATAAATTTTCAATCATTTTTTAATGTTACCAAAACATCACAATCATTAAATTGGATTGGGAACTAACACTCATTTATTTTATTTTAGAAATTACTTTTTAATCCATGATTAAAAAACTTTAACATACTTCAGGGAATGTAGAAATGAAAACATAATTTGAAATATCAAGAAGAATGGAATGATTGAAAATTTTCACTTATAACAAATGATGCATTGTTTCCTTAATATTATATTAAACAAATCTCACTATTTTAATCTTTAATTCCAAGATTATGTGTTTTTTTGTTCCATAAAAAATAATAAATATGATCACTACATGTTATAATTAAAATTCAATAAAATTATATAATGATGTCGGTATATATTATTCATGAATAATATATAAATTTTTGATTTAATTAAATATATGTTATTGAAAGAGTATAGATAAGAATAATTACATAATATAGTAAAAATAGAAACATTATTGGAAAACTATATAATAAATAAAATGAATTAAAAATGGTTTCCTCCCATGAAACATTAATTTCAGTTTCTTTAGACAGAACATTATATATTAAAATTATTTCATGAACACTAAAAATGAATTTTATTCCATTACATTTTGAAAATGTTATATATTTTGTTTTCAAAATCAGTAAAATATATTCATTTATAGAATATGATTATAATATTCATGTCTTTTTAGGATTTGGTTCCTACAATATATAGATTCATGGAAATGTTATCTAAAAGTATACGAGAAATTAATCTCTCAGAATAGTAAAATAAGCATGTTCAATGGGATGAATCCCAGTGCTCCCCCACACATATGACATATCTAAAAAACATATTTATATGTTTTTGAGTCCAACTCATTATTTATAAAAGTATAATATAGAAATTATCTATTTTGTTTGTTTTATATAGTAGGTAGAATATCTATAAGTCTTGTAAATATTCCACTGAATTGATGAATATAGTTAGATCCAGTAACCATCTTATGATACATTTTTTATTAATAATTTATTATCTAGAAAACAAAATACACTTTCATCCTCTATGTTGTCAGAAAATTGAAAGAAATTATTTTATATTGAAATTGGTTGAACTATCCTTAAAATATCCCACCACTTTAAAACACACCAATATTTTTATAATCCTAATAGAAATAAAATTATAAATAAAATAATTAATAGGGAAATGATATGAAATAAAATTATTTTCATGGTAAATTGTTCTCTTAAAAAAAATTATACGAGTACTAAAAATCAACATGAGAATGAATCAAAATAGAAAATTGGTATTCAATTAGCACCCCCTCATAATCCTTATTTTTATAATCACGAATAATATTCTCAATTATCCTTAATCAATGTTTTTATTTTGGGGAATCAAACTATAATTTTTTATATAAAATTATATATGAATTTATTACTAAATTACCCTCTTGTAAGGGCCATGATTATCCTTTCTAATTTATTCATTAAAATATTATTATAAATTATTGATTAATGTTCAACACATCTCAAGTTATAACCATTAAAAAAATTAATATACCCATTGTCATGTCTGAAAAAATTTATATTTTTTTATCATACCAATCTATAACAGCACAACCATTGGCTAAAAACACTCTTCCACGAATTATTGGTACCATTTAATTTCTCTCTATTTCAGGAATGAAATTATCAATGGGTCTTGTTAGATTCCCTAAATTAGAAAGATAGCAATTGAATCATCTAATAAGTTAGGTTATGGATAAATTAAATATAATACTTTATGACACATTGAAATTTGTTAGAATTTATAACGACCTAATTGTTAGACATGTGTGAAATGAATCCTTATATCAACCTCGCATATATCACATAAAAATTTATGATCGTCAATTTCCCTAATTTGTTTACTTTAAATAAATCCTCCACATGTCATATAATTTATAAGGAATACTAATTTTGAGTGTAGTTCTATATTCCTCATTTAATCCAATGATTTTATTTTCCCTAATTCCTCATTTAATATATATATATAATCATCATGAGAAATTTTACATACAAATAGATTTTTATGGATTTTAATTGGAGAAAAATAATGTTAAGGATCCTAAAAAACTAAAGGAACATTAGGTAATTAGGTACATCATGTTATTTTTTTATCATTTGATTGATGGGGATGTAAGGAAAAATCATCAAAAAATGGGTATCACATTAAGAACATCCACATACATTTTTTAACCAATATGATTCGTGAAATCCAACTCTTTCTCGACATTTATTTCTTCTGTAACAATAGTTTCACTCTCATTTTTAGTACTATTGTCTGGATTTATATATTGAGCGTTTCATTGGAAATATCTACTAGGTTAATTCATATTTTAATTTATATAGAATAATGGTTATTTCTATATTCCTTATTGATTTAAAAACCACTATTTATAGTCACATACATGAATTTATCTATAGGATTAAATTATGTTTTCATATGATGCATCCCACTATCCAGTAATATCTTATAATATACTAATTACAAATTCTTTTTATCACAAATTACATATTTTAGAATCAGCAGCAATAATATTTTATTTATAATTAGTCTCTTGTCAATCAAGGATTCTTATAAAATACTAAGAAGTACACGTTAATTAAAATTGAGAACAACAGTTATCATCAGTTTGATAGATTTGAAATTGGGCATTGAGTTGTTATGGGAAACTAGAAGGTGACTGTATAATAATCCAATTCTCTTTAGATGAATTGATATAGTTGTTTTAATCACTGTTGTTTTAGTTATTTGAAAACCATACATAACTATCCATTATAAAAGGATTGAATATTATAAAATTAAAATTTGAATATGATTCATATGGAATGATAATGTTAAGGAATAATTTTCAAAAATCACCATACTTTCCACATTGGTAAAATTATTCTCTAATGTATTTGTGTTTTATGTCAGTTAAATCTATATCAAGATTCATTATATATGTATGGTTACCTAAGCTATGTTATTTTTATTTCAACTTGATTTTATTGGAATTTGATCCATTGATCAGGGGTGAACATATTTATAATGTCATTTTTTCCCAGAGTAATTATGATGTTATTATTATGTAAGAGTATTTTATATTTTGCTATGTTTTTATCAATTTTAACTTCATAATATTATCCATAATAATGGTCCATATGTATATGTCACGAGGGTAACAATACCCTATTATATACACACATGAGGACATAGGAGGGGATATGAAGATGGAGGAATTTCATATGATTATCAATAAGGCTATACTAAGGCTTTTGGATGTCATCCATATTTTCTAATAAATGAAATTGATCTTATTTCTAATTTAATCATTTAATATCGGTATATAAAAGTAAAATATGAAAACATATACACATGATAGCAGTTTTTATGTAAATTATCATAAAATTAATAATATTAATTTATATAATTACAATTGAGTCAGAATAAAAAAATCATATTTTTATTTTATTTGACCCAATGATCGAGAAGATTCCTTAAAATCTATTATATTTCACTTATAAAGGATATGGAGTATTCCTTGAAAAAATGAAAATGACGGAAATGGAAATTTTTTATTATTTAAGATCATTATTTCAATCGATATGTATAACCATAATTGAATAGTTTTTCCTAACATAATAGGGACTAAATAAATCTTCATCGAGGTTCTCTATAATGTTAGATCAATGAGGTCATGAGGATAGTTTAATTAATTAGAATTATTCCCTCTATAACTTTAGTTTTACATATTATCCTTGGTATTATGTATAGGTTCAATAATAAATTTTAAATTTTAAATTTAAATAGTTTTTATTTAAAAGAAAACTCATGTAGGAATGTGAAAATCCAATATTTCCAATTTAAATGTCTATGTAATGACCAATATGACATAATTGATTTTCTGAACATGGGGGTGATTGAATCATTGGTTAAAAATTCAAGGATAATGATTTTGAATCATTGGAAAGCTAATTTATTTTGTATATCAAAAAAATTAATACAAATTAGAAAATGCCCTGGTGTTTTCCATTTTAACAATGTATTGTCTCATGGTAATATGAGAATGTTTAAATAAATAGCCAAAATATGGACAAAATGTGTCGTATGATAGTGGATGATGTCATCCATAACCCTTGAAACCCCCACCATGAATGTTTTGGTAGGTGTGGTTTGTATTAAATTTTATGTTCTTGGGTAGGATTACATAGGGAATCTATTTCATTATACATGTTCGTGAACTCAATTTACTATACTACGGATGGTGTAGGGATTTAGAATTTTCATGTTTCCTTGTAATAGATGTAACACGTTCCACATCCCTTAGATATTAAATTTTTTTCCATGTTTGGTTATCAATTATTAATCCAGAATTGTAAGGGATAGATTAGTATGATTTTCTCTCATTTTCCCTGAATAATAAATCATGTTTCTTATCCTATTTTTATGATTACTTATGACTTGGTGACTTCTGAATGATGGATTAAGGGATATTTATCCTTACTATAAGAATTATTTTTATCTATTTTTTCATCAATCACTCCTTATCATTAATCCATCGAAGGCCACTGGTCATAAAACATTGTTTCTGTATCATGTTCTTGATGAATCAGTGGATTGTTTTAGTGATAAATTCTATATCCAATAACACTCTCACATAACACTTAATAAATAATATAATTGGGTCATTTTGGTTATGTTTATGATATGTTGTATAATATTATAAATTAATTATCTATGATTATTGGACAATTGGTTTTCTCTATGATCATTGTTAATCATGAACGTATTGGTGGTAAACATCCTGGTTAATTTCTCCAGGGAAAAAGCCATTTATTCTATTTTTTTCATTATATGGAATACCCATTCTTTAACACACACTTAATTTTGTAGATTTGTCTTAGGGTATATGGTCTGATATTTTTTAGGGTCCCTAAAATCATAGTGAGTCTGTAATTGGCGTCAAAATTGATATGGTAATAATTTTAAAACCATTTATAGCCATGTGTATGATATTATTATAATATTTTTAGAACAATTCATGATATTTATTGTTAATCATTACAATAATGCATGTTTATTTTTATTTCATATCTCATGGCATCATAATTCGGGTATATGGATTTTTAAATTTCACTATATCTATTAGACTTACCATTATAGTGGGATCATGATTGACATGTGATTTTTACATACATTGTCTTCTATGATGGTATGGGTGGGATAAAAAACAATTATTTTTATGTGGTAGTATAACATGATGGGTAATATATAATATATCATCTACATGTGGATGTATGATAATATCCCGATGGTGTTATGTATTATTCAATAACGTCAAACATTTCATGTTGGGAATATCATTAGACAAGGACAAAAATCATAAAAATGGTGGTCCACTTGAAGTTATTAATAAAAACCATAATTAGGTTGGGTTAAGAATAATTTCCCTAAAGGCAGAATAGGGAATGAGATTCGTAATTTTCTAAAATATGCACTAACTTGTGGATCATATTGTTATTTGTTAGGGTAAAAATTGACACATATATCGGTATCATGATGATATAGGTGGGCTCAAGGATTATGTCAGCTTATGTAGTGCATGGTGAATAAACATATGTGTTTTTTATATATTTACTTTTAGTATGAATTTAAATTATCATGACATGCAATTTCATATATTTACCTGCACTAATGTTTTGGAATAATTCTTGGTTTACAAATCATTTCATACTCACGCCCTATATAAGAATCCAAATTTGTGATCATACATCAGGATTGTGGATATTGGAATGGTCAAGGACTATGAAAGAGGAATATATAAAATTAAATGGTGATAGAATGATGTGTAGGGAAATAATTTTGAATTACCCAATAGTTAATTATTTTATTTTATGTATTGGTCATACCTATAATTCACTTGCCACATTATTTATCTTGGATTATTTTTCAATATTAAGATGTTATATAGTTATAATATAAGATATATCACATATTATTTATTACATTTATTTTATTTGTTGTTTTAATTATTTTATCCTAAACTGATATTGACGATATAGTCTCTGCACTTATGGTTTTTGGAACCTCACTTCTATTTTGAAAACTCTAGTGTACGGGCAGTGATAATGATCGTATATGGCACTCTTTATTTGACATGGTGAATCAGTTCATGTTGTTAAAATGTTTTATCGATGTAGTTTTTAACTATTAATTTTTGATCATGGGTTGGGGTAAGGAAGAACATGGTTGATCTATGTGGGACTCGATAAGTGGATTTCAATCATAGCTTTTAACAAATTCATATTGTACAATTATGTTACTATTATTTCGATTATTGTTATATATGTGATTTTACTACTTCATTATTTTAATATGTTTAATTTTTTGTTACAATTTTTGTGATTTGGGTTTGTTCATTTATCATGACTAAGATTTACAGAGAAATATAAGACATAAATTCTATTTAGTGCTACTTAATAGTTATTTAAATAAAATCCATAAATTGTGTTATCTATTTTGGATGTTCATGTTTTCCACTATTGTGTGATATATCTATTTCTCTATTACTGTGATATACTATTATGGACAAATAATTAATTTATCTTTATAATAGTTTTTTTAATGAACATATGTTATTCTGATCTACATATAGGTACGAATCACTATTCCTCTTATATGGATAATTTTAGGAGGGATGTACCTTAGGTTGTAGGATGCATCCTTGGAGAGAACCTGTGTGATCCAATGGAATCTATATGAAATATAATTAAATAATGGATTTAGACATTTCAATTTTTCTTTTATCATTTTAGATATTTATTAACTAACATGTTTAATTGGACTATCAGAAGATGCAATCTAGGATCCTTATCATATATATGAAATACCTTTACCACTACTGGCATCACATGGGGTTGTACCCCAAAATATTATTGTAGGATATTAAGTTAGTTATTCAATAGTGACTTTCTAGCCCTAAAATATTCTATTCGTTCATATTAATCGAATAAACATTAAGAAGACATTGATAAATCATAATGGGTTCTTCCAGCTCTAACATCTCTGATCCTTTCAAGGTATTAGAGGAGTAGAGGATATAGAGGATTGGATAGAAAACATCATGATAATATCAACCATGGCCAAAAAAAATTGTTTGATAGTGTGGTATTCGTAACATTTATGTTATATGGTTCTTCGCGGAGGTGGTGGACTATAATGAATCAAGCTTAAAGATAATTGGATTATATATGGGAAAATATAATGCAGTTTTTCCTAATAAAATCCTTCAATGATGACGATTTAACGTTTCTATAGATGAATTATTATTACAATAGATTTATTAAATTATTTGTTAATTTTTCTTGTTTTTGGGAGGTATAATTCTTTTTCAATCTTCCAGAATGAGGTAATACTCAAAAGGCCATGATGTTAAAGATAAGTCTATATCTAAAGATAAAATAGAATTGTTTGTGCATTGATATGAAATCATAACTAGAGGTGTTTTTCAAGGAAATGACAACTAGTAATGTTATATCGTAGAAAATGATAGTGATATTAAATCTATTTCCTAGAAAAAAGGTGAATAATGAACCTGATACATCTTTGATATTTTTAAAAAAGTGAAATTAATAATATTGATCAAGAGTATTTGGGAACCATGAATACATATTATATAAGGACATCCTCAGTATCCTAGAGGAGTAATGATTCAACCATGTGCAGTAATTATGGTATTGAGAAAATTTATGTAAACCATAAAGGATTTATCTTTTGGATAGAAAACACTATTTAATGGATATAAATCATTAATTATTTATTATAAGGAATTCCTAATTTTTTTAGTTATCTATCTATGATAGGCGTATTGGGCGACAACTAAGGATTTAGACAACCCATATGTCGACCAGTAAGGAGAAATGGTCTAGAGCTCTATCATGTCATGTTATTGTTGTGGAATATGAACAAAATGATGATGGTAAGTGATAGTATACTATTCATGTATAGTCTTGATAAAATATATGATATCTAACATTTTTATTGATACTATCCAATTATATTCATTTATCTCAATTAAAGTAGTATCTATAAAGGAATTACAATTTAGAATATATTTGAAGATTCATTATCTTTGGAGAAAATTAGTGAATCAATCAGATATTCATCATAGGTATTTAGAATTTATAGTATTGATCACATGATATGGAAAATTTACCCATTTCATTATCATAGACATGAATAACAACAATTTGATCATTTGGTTGGAAAGGAATAGAACACTTCATGTAAACATTGAAAAAAACTGATGATGGGTATCATATGGAAAAAATTAGGGGGGGGGGATTTTTTGATGAGTGGTGAGTGTATGTTTAAAGTTAGTGTAGTTGTATACGATTTGTGTCATATTGGAGCTCTTATAGAATAAGATTCATGTTTTTTTCTTTCTAGAGGATCAGAATTAGTACCGTCATATTTAATTTATATTTTTCATCATTAACTAGAAGTGTTTCATGAAATATATTTATTTCTACCTCTTAATTGGATGATTAATATTGAATGGGAATTCATGATAGGGGTGTATCCAATATGAATACCTTCATTTCATATGTAAATGTCCTAGGTGATGAAACTCATTTATGTGTAAAATTACATGAAATGGAAGGAATCTATTACAAGGATTTCCCCTCTATTGGGTG
This sequence comes from Viscum album, assembly GCA_963277665.1. Lineage (NCBI taxonomy): Eukaryota > Viridiplantae > Streptophyta > Magnoliopsida > Santalales > Viscaceae > Viscum > Viscum album. Next base: position 1,761,667,362 of record OY728121.1, on the reverse strand, counting down.
ATATAGTGTCATTATCAAAAAATATATTAGACACTAATTGAATATGTGAGTATTAAAAAATGGTAAACAATGTTAAAATTAACAAAATACATCACATTTTTAGGATCTATTATCTATTCATTCATATGTTAGGAGATCATTAGTTTTTATGAATGACCTACAATTACACAGTCATCATCTTTGGGTTACATAGGAGTACATTGTGAATACATTTTGAGGACAATATATGGTCTATAAATATTCATTGTTATGTTTTTTGGTTTTATAAAATCTCTAACTATGTTAATTTCACTCATGGAAAAAATAATTCATATTTATCATTAATAATTTGTTAAGGATTTCATTAAGGTCAACCTAATATATTCACGGACCTCATAACATCATTCATGGAAGCTCAAGAGAGCCTTTAGTAAAATTAAATAACATTTTTTGGAATTTTGTAGATGTTTCACATTTTGATTCAAAAGGTTTTCTTCCAAGGGCATGTATTGTGATTTTTTTTCTAGGGACTCAATGAAGGTGGAGGTAAGGATGTATTATACTAATCATTGGAATGTATTACAAATAGGTAGTTTACTAATATTAATAAGGTTCTACAATAATTTATACTTTATTTATCATTTTTATTTTACCCATTATATATTTTTCAAATAATTGGATGTTTGATTCCACATAGTGGTGCGGGGAAGCATTTACTAGTATAAATAGATTGTTTAAAATATCTAATATCTTGAATTTTCCATAACAATAGATAGTATATGTGGACGTCCAAAATTTAATGGTTGTTTTATTAGGTGATATTATAATTTAGTGTGATCAAGTGGAATTTTATCGATCTCTAATGAAATAAAAAAATGATTGGAATTATCACACAAAAGACATGTGGCTAGAATATGTGGTGTACACGTTGAACTGTTTGTGACATTGTTTCTTTAGATGTATTTTTTTCATACATAGATCAAAATTTCTTATGATATATATTCTAAAAGTGATAATTAAATATATAGTCTAGGATCTAGGTGTAGTATCAATATATTTTCAAGATCATTATTTCTTATCCACAAGGAAATCATCATATTTTTGTTGATGTACAATGTAAGAGGAAATAATATGCCCACAATCATAGAGATTGGATGTTAAACGATTAAGGGAATATGATTTGAATATAAGATAATATGGAGATTGATGTGAGTGACATGTGATGTGTTTTGATATTTTCACCTTTTCTTATCATATCTTCTTTAGATAACATATTTAAGTGTATCCAAGAGTACGATTCTAAATGTGCAGTAATTTAATAATGGTTGGAGGAATATAATCTAGAACCATAATATTCCCTACATTATGACATTGATCTTTATATCCATGGTATTTTTATAATTCATGCTTCAATACAGGAATATAATAAGAGATAGTCTCTTTAATCATGATAGATAATGAAGATAGTACTAATGAATATGTTGAATGGAATCATATGGTAGTTTTGGTGTTTTGGTGTGGAGAGGGATATCATTGTTTTAATTTCATAATGGAATACCTTCTAAAGAGTAAAATCCTAGCATCCACATCCAATTTTTTTCTATACCTATTTCAACTACCAATTTTGAAATTGGAGGATATCATGATGTATTCTATGATATTTTATCATTAGAGAAAATAAATTTTGATGTTGTGAGTGTTATAGTGTATTTTATGACTGATATAGACATTTTTATAACTATATTGGATAAACATTCCTTCAATGAGTATGGAATTATATTTATATATGAGATTATAAGCCTGCATGGATTTTCCTTGAGATTTTATTATATACAGTTATATGTGTTTTTTTTGGTTCTTGAAGAGAACTCATAAGATGTATGGACTTATCTCGTATTTAGTACAATATTTCACCTATAAATAGATTAATTGTTAATAAGGATGGTCTGGATTATTGAATATATAATTTTAGATTATGTCCTAAATATTTGAGTATCAATTTATGAGAATAAAATGCTGGTTAATTTTCTTATATTAACAACACATATGTTTTTATTTTGATGGCTAAATATGAGGGTCTATGTGGTTTAAATTTTTTTCACTACTATACATGCATGATATGGGTGACACAACTATTGTGATACCATCCTCCATGGAAGAGGATACATATAAAGTAAGGATGATCTATAATCAATTTTTCTTAATAGAAAAAAAATCCCAATATCATATTTTTAATGTAGTTAGAAACATTTTCTATTCAGTTTTAGAGATTAAAATTTTCTTATATTTGGCCCACCAAATGCAGCATCAGTGTCTTTGGAGTAATTGAAATAAGGCTATAAGGTTTGATGACTTAGTCATGATCATAACTGATATATGGATTTTGGATTAACATTTTTGTATTCCTCGTCATTATTGAGGTATGATTTTTATATGTTTCATGTTTCATAGATTCACATATTCTAATGATGTACTAAACATATTTTAAACTATGTAGAATTTGAGATGGAACTAGAGATATCATTCATTATGTTCACTATGGAGATCACATACAATAAAAGGTTGTTTTTAGTGTCATATGCAGCCACCTATTTAGCTAATATAAATTTATAGATTCGGACGAAAGGAAAAATGGGAGAAAGATTCTAAGATTCATTTATACTGGCCTGATATATTTGAGGTCCAGTCATGAGATACTTCTCAAAGTTAATAATTCCCAATAGGGGAAATTGTAACACCCAGGCCATGGGTTTTAAATTTTTGTGTAATGATCAACAAGACATGTTTGATTTTTAAATTTTTTATATGAATCTAGGGTTTATAAATTTTGTATATGTCTTTCAAAGAATTTGGATATCTTTATTGGGTTTTTGAGATCACATAGTAAAAAATGGTCAACAACACACAGTGGGGAAAGAAATTATAACTGTGGTTAGTCATTGATTGAGATAGAAAAAGGGGGGAAATTGAATTGCCAAGACACGATTTGGACATGTTGAATAAGAGGGTGTATTATCATTCAATATAGAAACCCTAGCTTTTAACCATATCATTTCATGATTTTATGAATTAATATCATTTAATTAGAACACAATGATCAAAATGAGTGGTCTCTTTGGAAGACTAGGAACATAGATATAAACAATTATACTAGAATAAATTTTATAATATTTATGTTCCATAATAGTCTCCTAAATTATTTTATGATACAATAGTTTCATATGATAACCTGGGGAATAGTAAACAAAAGATATGATCGAAAAGTCCCAATAATGTAATTAGAATAAAAAACAATCATATCACTCATGTAAATGGAATACCATGATAACATAATACACACAGAAGATGAAAAAACACGTAGATGTAATTAGTACCCAAAATGGAATCATACGATCAAGGAAATATGGGATTGTGGTAGAAAAATATAACAAGAAATAAGCACGAGTCAATTTGATCTTATTATACTATATGACATCGTAGAAAATGTCCCATAATGGAATAAGTTTACTCCATAATACTATACATAAAATTCCATGTGACTAAACATATTCCAAAAAATTTGATTTTTATCTGGGAACACCCATTATAACATATTTCTGAATATGTGTTCCACATAATGAATCACACACAAGGAATAAACAAATAGGTTATCCATTGAATGAAATGGGAATTGTAATCATGTCATAAGACATAACCAAAAGGCATATAACAATTGTATACATGAAAGATGAGATTAAATAATTTAAAAAAAATCCTAAAGTAAAATAATATTAATATATCATGAATAATGATATACAAATGAATTGAATGTACGAATAATATTATTTTTTTAAATTTTATAAATTAGTATCATTAGTGCGATTTAAAAAAAAATATTAAAGAGTCATCGAAGAGGAAAAATCCATCACAATTTCTATGAAACGAAATATTGAAAAAGTATTTTTTTATTGATAAAATAATATAGTTTAGAATAATATTGATAAAATAAAATGGATTATGTATAGTACCTGAAAATGTGTAATAAATAGACCTTTTAATCGGGATTTCGTATAGAGAGGAATTGAGAAGGGAACATTTCCAAACATTTATTTTCACCAGAAAAAGGTGAAATAATCAAGATTATTAAATTTGAAAACTATACATAGAATATAGGTGGGTTATATAAGCGTATTTAATAAATAATTTAATGTAAATATAGATACAGTGTGACATAAAAGAAAATTGGATGTTTAGGAAACTCCCACATCATATATCCTAATTTTTTCTTCACCTACAATTAATTTATAGTATTGTATAATTACATTCATTTATATCATAATTAACAACCAAATATATATATATTGGATATATTATAATTTTATTATGTTCATTTATGGCCATTATGTAGTGTTATAGTGCAATATTATATCATTTGGGGAGCATTAGTTTCATGGATTCAAGGTTGATTTACTTGTTTATTACAATGGAAGTTTTTAATATATGGAAATATATCTCAATATGTGAAATTAAATTATAATATTGAGACTTTGTAAATTTTAAGGGTCCCATACATAAATTATTAAATGTATGAGGGTTATTCATTTGATAAAATGTCTATAATAATTTCTTACATTATATTGGATGTTTTCCTACCATCATGATATAGTTTAATTTTATTTAATATTATGTATATATATTAGTTAGTGAACATGAAAATTTTATTCATTAAGTAAAAATAATAATTATAAATCATAATTATAGTTTTATGGCCATCCTTAAATGCAGTAATTGAATATGAAAACTCATTATCCATGAAGGGTGTGAATCAAGATATGAGGGATGATGTTCCAATTTTAGAATAAAAGAAGAAGAAAAGATAACATAATATAGATATTCCATTACTGCATTAATATTAGAGTATATATTCGATACTATAGTTTTCATTTTTCTTTGTATTTGTGAGTTTAGTATATCATAATAAAATAAAAACAAATTAACAGAGAAGGATTTAGGATTTCACCTCTTGAATGTTGTATCTTTGAGAACCTCTTTAAGGAACCTGGTTTTAGTCATTTGTTTATACCATAATTAGATGGACATGGGTAAGGGTATTCTTAATGGAATCAGGTCGAATATTAATATGTTACAAGGATTAGAATTAGTAACTATAAAAGTTGGTGAAGTGTGGTATTTATAGAGGAAGAGGTGTTTCTTTAATATTATATTCAGTAGTTTATTAGATTGGAACATGACTATCAATAATGTTGATTCCGGTGACTAAATTCAATAAGTGGTTTATAATAGTTTTAACCTATTTGTTCGTGTACGATCTATACATCATCTAAGACTAAAAAATTCATTTTTTTATCTTTTACCATAAATTATTATATTTCACTATTCACTAAATAGTCAACTGTTTTATAAGATTACCAATAATTCACTCAAACAATTTTAGGAAAATTTTATTTCAGAAAATGACACCATTTCCTGAAATTAATTTTCTTAATATTTGGAATTTAGTTTTTAAATAAAATCATCACTTATTACAAAATTAATTATTTAAGTATTATAATCGATTTTTTAGACATTGATACATTAGTTTAGGTCACATAAAATTATATTATAATTATAATACGACTTTTTGTTAAATTATTTGACTATTTAATGAATATAAATAATATTAATTACAAAATTTTAAATAATAATTTACGTTTTAAAAAATTACCAACCTTTATTATATCATTTTTATAGGTTTATTTATTTATACCATGATATAAATATATAATATTTTCATTTGTAAGCTGCAAAAATTTTATTTATTCTTTTATAGTTGAGGTTAATATACTAATGGCTAGATTACTATTCCTAATTTTATTATTTCTATTAAAATGGTCTTATTAATATTCCAATGGTATATGTTCATTAATTTCTATAAAAACCACTTAAATTATTTATTTATATTTCACTTGTATATTCTATCAAGGTTATATAGATAATATTATCTTAAGAAATAATATTATATTATTCATAGTATGTCTTATTTCTATATCTTTTTTCACGTTTCGGTTATTATAGTTGGTTGAGCATATAAATTTTTTTCTATTCTGATAATTTCATATACTATTTTTTGTACCATTGCAATATTATACATTCTTGTATGTCTATTTGATGACTATTGTCACATTTTTAAAAAATGAGAATAATATTTTTATTGGGCTCTCTTTGTGATGAATGTGTTTTAGGAAATTATTATAAGAAGGTAATCTCCATTGATAAATTTTATAGTCACTACATTATACCCTTATTAAATTTCACCATCAAATTTTCATTTTAAATATTATAGTCAAGACCCGTTTGGATATATCTCCTCCATCATCTGGTTCTCATGATTCCTTTTCATAATTGTGATTTCTCTAGAGTACCATGACCAGATGAGTGTTCTTATTATATTGATCTTTGTCTCTATGGTCCCAATATTTACCCATTATTCCTCATAAGAGAGATCAAATTCTAGATGCACCGTTTTTTGGTTCAATACATGTGGTGGATATGGTAATTTATTTATCAGAAGGGATACGACGTATATATATTTTACTTGATAAATGGTTGGTGGAATTTCTGGTCGATATGACACAACTTTGACAAGGTCATGAATATATATGGGGCAGATGTAACTTGGAAATAGCAACCATTTCATGCCAAATCCCATGACCTTGTTCCATTGAGATGTGTGGAGTAATACATTATCACCATCATTAGACTCTATTACATCTCAACATTTGTCTAAAAAGATTTCTTTCAAATGTTGAATTGGCTAAATATGTTATTAGATGGACATCTCCAATTAAACAATTTCATAGACCATTTCGAGTCATATTATCTTACCTTCATAAAACTCACCCCAACATGAATTTGTTATACATATTATTCTAAAATGGGCTTTAAATGGAGTCATTTGGAAGCTGGACTAGAAACTAGTGTTATTACATAAGTCGACCAGTGGAATATATTTATCCCATCATCCATTGATGTATGTTGATCATGATATCAACATTTATTATAGTGTATGAATAGCCCACTAATCGTGGACATGCGTTAGAAGGTACATGTTGTATTTAAGTTCAACTATTTATTTAAAGCATGATGGATAATTTTCCAGAACATGGAGGGGATCCTTGGATCATGATATAATATAATCTATAATAGTAATCCATGAAACCTCAACAAATCTCTAATGTATATATGTTCATTTTAGATGAGTGATAATTCCTCTAAAATTTAAATATTGTTAGTAGTATTTTAAATATGATCCACAACAACCAATATATAATTATTTCCACTTGATTTCGTTGGAATTCTAGTGACAAAGTCCATAGTGATTTTTTCTCATTTCCCTATAGTAATGGGTAATGGTTCCATTATCCCTATAGAATTATATCCTTCTAAATTTACAATATGACCTGACAGGAACTTTGATATATATATTTATTGATCCACATCTTCATATTCTCACTCCAATTATGTTATTAGAGATATAGATACATCTATGTGCTCTATGAGTGGATATAGAACTTTTAACTTTCTGAATCATTGATAATATCCATTTTATCAAATGATTTGATGGTACACATAGACAGGACCCAAATATAATGATTCCTTCCTCACCAATTTTCAACTCCTTGGATTTTCCAATTCCAATATCATCAAATTTTATTCTAAATTTGCTAAACATATCTTTTAATATCGATTATCTTCTCCAATAGGGATGGTTGAAATTTTAGTTCTGAAATGAATAATTATGTAACTTACATTATGATTCTCATGTCCATCATTTTCATTTCTACAAATGTTTGATCCATTTCCATTCTCATCATTGATAATGTTATAAGATCCTTTTTTCATAGAGAATCTTCCGCATTATTTCCATTAACCGTATTACATTGGATTGATCAATCCTTGTACATGATGTTATCTAACCATATCCATTAGTACATATTAATATATTTCAATATGAATATATAATTATGTCTCATAAGATCAGTATATATCTCACACCATCCCATATAAATTATATACAACCACATTTTCAATGTGAAGATCACAACAACCAACTCGAGATCATGTGTGGGATAGTTTATCTCATGAAATATCATCTACCTTGAGGGGTAGGCTGTCACATTTTAATTTTACTTCATTTCACAACCTAATGCATTCTATGATGCATTTTTGTATTCCACAATGAGTTCCCCACTTATTGGTTATGTAAATACTAGTTTAGTGATAATATTATTTTTCAATTAGTTGAATATGACTTCATATGATCTATTCAAGAAAAACATTATTCACTTAAAAGTCAGCTTCATTAGCGGGTTTGAATATAATTGTAAGTCCCTCAGAAATAAATGGTAATAAACCCCCACACCATGGAAAATATGGATTTATCTTATAGATAATATCCTAGGACACTTATCAATTGTATTTTTTATAAGGGTCCAATGATATCCATTTTATGGTGTTGACATTCTCCATTAATGATAATCCCTCCATCCATATCTATCATTTACTATACATTTCATATAGTTTCTCCTAATACAAGTTATTTAGAAAAATATTGAAATTCAACCTTGATCCTCCTAACGTTTGGTGCTTTATAGAATATCATATATAAAGAAAATGAAAATTTTCTCAAGTAAATATATAAAGACTCTATTTATAAATGTATGAAGACTATAAGAGAAATAGAGAGTTTGAAGGTCGTCAATATGGACACATTATGTGAATACCGAATTATAAAGGATGTCATGGTAACATCTTCCATACTATGCTTTAATCCGTGATATCCCAACAGAAGATCCACCATATAGAAATAAACAACCACATATATTTGATAAATCAAATCACATATATATGTTAAGAAATAAATATTTTATATCTGGTTAATTTAGATCATGATAATAAATTCTGAGGCACATTGATTCATTAAATTATTTTTGTTAATATTGAAATAATCAATGAGGAGGCACATTGATCCATCCTTAATTATGATGTGGATTGGCACACCCCCCAGGGATGCAGTAATATATATTAATCCATTTTCAATCTTCGCATTTAAATGATATATCAGTTTAAAAAACACATTGGTGGCTATTCGGTTTTGAGTCATTGATATGGGTAGATATCTATTAATAAGTTCAATTGAGAAATCAAACTCTTAGTTGGGAGGAAGACCATGAAATTATCCAAGGAAGACACATGTGTAGTCCCACACAACGATAATTTCTTCAATCATGATCCTCTACATTTTCGAAATCATTTGATCTCGAAATGATTTATTGTAGAGAAATAATAAACACAGTATTGAAAATTATTCTGAAATAGATTCAACCTCCTCCATACACTTTTATATAATTGGAGGATTCCATGATATTTGAATAGTGTTATCCATTTCTCAACAGTTGATGTCAACATTATATAATGATGGGTAGTCCATTCACCATATTGAATAAACAACCACCGATCAATGATATTTTATAATTTTTTTGGAAGGTTATGTCCAAAAATATTAACTAGGTAGTTGTTTTATACTTCATATCAAATAATTTTCTCATTCACTAGACTCACATATAACAAAACATTTATATGTTGAGGTTTTTTTGAATTGTTATACTGATATTCTATGAATTAAAAGAATACGTTAAACAAAAATAAAATAGTATTATCTCTATTTTAATTGAATACCATGTATATCTTTCATCAAATCCATTATAGGGTCTACCTCCGTAATAGTGATAGAACATGCCATTCCTTGCTACATTGGATGTCTTTATTGATGATTTACTCCAACAACACTTTGATGATAACATTTTATATCATAATTATAATGTTACTTACAGTTGAAACACTAATCTATATGAATAGTGTTTATCTGAACCATCCAATATTCTTCCTCATTGTTGGGTCTCTTCAATTCCCTTTATAAAAAATTATCCTGATGCCCCTCTCATACACATTTCAATCATCTCTTAGACACCATTATAGGTTTTCTGATATACTTCAACTTACACCTTTGGCATGTAAGATGTTGGTTTTTTTTCATTGATTTTATCTGTTGGTCCGCAACTATTAAACTGAATTTTCCTCTTTTAATTTCCAATCCCATGAGGCCCCTATGAATCACCCAAATCTATTTCTTCCTTAAGGGAATAACATAAAAAATACTCATAACTATTAAATTCTAAAACAACCATGTAATTTCATATAATCATCTATAATCAACAAAATAATAGATCCAATAAGAATTCAGTGTTCATGGAAAAGAAGAAGGCATTTTTTGGAACCCTTATAAATATTTACTCATATGCCTCAATTGAATCACCATCCATTTTCATGAGTTCAAGGAACACCCTCTCCATTATATGATGGAGATTTTGGTGAAAATATTTATTGAAAAATATTCTTTTTCATCCATCCCAATCGATGGAGTTAATAACCTCTTTATAATATCTTTTATCACCGTACTCCACTAATTATCTTAACCATAAAAATGATAGATGGACAATATAAATTTTCATATTTTATATATTGGATAACAGAGAATATATTTTCAATGGAGTTAATCCACTATTATATGGTGAGGGAATCACAATATTCACCAAAAAAGAGGAACTTTTCACATAAATGATTCAACCAATAATTTCTCAATCATAGGATAAGGAGGGAGTTCCACATGATTAATGTTATTATTCATAACATAAACTAGTTAATCTAATACATTCTTAATTTTTTGGGCTCTTTTTCCCACTAGGGTTGGCATATCATTTGTGAAATTATCTAATTTAATATCACAATGGTTTTTGGAACATGATCAACATTTCCCCACTATTAAATATTAAATATTAATAAAATAAAATTATGTAGAATGAGTACATATCTAATAATAATGTAAAAAAGGAAAAATTGAACACATATGGATAAAATAATAAATAAATAGTAAATCCTTAATTTTGATTTCTTATGTTAAAATCTAAGTTATCCATAGTGATATAAGTCTCAATAATATTCAGAGTTATTTTTTCTAGTCCAAATCTCAAAATATAACTAGACGGTCCACTAATACAAACTATATGGACCCTATCCTTTTACACAAATTATTACATTATATTAAACATAAATATATTTTAAATACTGACAAAGGATTGGGAATTTTAGTGTATATGGTTATTAGGTACATAGTTATAAAAAATTAAACCATAAGAATATATATTTTAATTAATCTCTAAAATAATAAACTAACATACTATCACGACCCATCCTATGGGACTATGTTGTGATTACCCCAAGCCAGCCTTCCATAGGACAGGGTTTGACAACTAGCACCACAGGCGTAAATTCCTATGCTGGGAAGGCATTGTCGTTATAAGAGTTAACACACAAAACAGAGTACACAACATGAAGTAAATACTCAGTAAAACATAATACAAAATATTGTTCTGGAAAGTAAATGGGCCAGTATACAAACCCAACTGAACAACAAGTACATGTAAAAAGGGTCAAACAGTTGAAAGTAAACAACAACTCCTGGATCGATCTATGGGGTTCCTACCTAAAGGGTAGGTACAGCTGGCCACCTCATCACTCATGTCCATCAGCATCATCTGTGTGCCGAATCTTCACAAGGTCCACCTCTGCCTGCCGTCAAGCTCTACAACTCTCTGCCTCGATCAGTGTTGTTCATCATCTACAACCAACACAACGATGTGCAGGCATATCCCATGCGGGGGTGAGTGTAACGATACTCATTAGGGGACCCCAAGACTTCGTAAGGTCTCCCAGAATCCACAAAGAATAAACCACAGAATAAAGATACAATCACAAAGTATCAACCAACCCTACTTAGGTATACGACCACACATATTCCTAAGTTACTAGTCACAACCTAACTCCAACTCTCGATCCCAATCGCAATCCAGTCCACACAAGAAGTAAAGTCTGTCACATCGATGAAAATTATTGAAAGACAAGACTCAGCTCACACTTGTATACAAGTCACGATGATGGGTAGAGATGATTAGATGTAGCATCTGAATCATCTTCTCTGTCGAATCCACATAGGATCCTGGAACAATATCAGCGCTATCGAACCCACGTAGGATCCTGGCACAGAGGTCGTCACCATCGAACTCTAATGTGATTCTGGTATAGTAGTAATAACTATTGAACCCACATAGGATCCTAGTATAGAAGTCACTCTTGTCGAACCCACAAGGGATCTCAGTACAGAAGTCATCATTGTCAAACCCACACAAGATTTCAGTTCAGTAGTCGTCACTATCGAACCCATGTAAGATCCTGGTACAGAAGTCACTGTCGAACCCACGTAGGATCCTATTACAGAAATCACTACTATCTCACCCACAAAGGATCCCAATTCAGAAGTCAATACTGTCGATCCCACATTGGATTCTGTCATCTCAGTCGCAGTCATCACAATGGTTCCCGCACACAGCATGCAGTACCACAAAACATGGCAAGGGAAGCACTTCCCTTTATCCGCGCTAAACAGAAAGTGATGATAAAGGTGTATACCTTTATCAGATCTAGTTAAAAGCACTGAAAAATCTAACCTTTATCAGTTCTAAAATAAGCGCCGATAAAGGTATACCCTTTATCAGCGCCTTTTTCGCGCTGAAAAAAGTGTACATTTATCAGTGCTTATTTTAGCAATGATAAAAGTATTTATTCTTAATTTATATAAAATTATAATATTTTTCAACGCTAAAATAAAAGTGCTGATAAAACATAAAATTTTCAGCACTTTTTATGCGCTGATAAAGAGATACCTTTATCAGCTCTGAAAAAGTGCTGATAAAATACCTATTTATCAGCTCTATAATTATAGTTCTGATAAATAGTTATTTTATCAGTGCTTTTTGAACGCTGATAAAGTTGGATCTTTATCAGTGCTGAAAAAGCGCTGATAAATTTATGTTTTATCCACTCTTTTATTTCATTATTGATAAAACATACCTTTATCAGTGCTTTCAAGGAGTGCTGATAAAGGTTCCAGCGGTTTCTATTTAATAACCCTAACAGTCCCTCCTCTCTCGCACGCGTTAAAGCTTTTGCAGAAGAAAAACCGGGACCCTATTCCACCGTGACTTCTCCTCCTCTTTTTCCTCCTATTCTATGTCCTCGTATTCCTCCTCTTCCTCCACCACCACCATTGGGTTTTTCTCCTCCTCCACTGCCTCTACACTATTGGGTTTTTTCCTCTATCGTGACCGTTGCTGCCCCCACCGCTGCCTCCACCACTGTGACTGCCGTTGCCTCCACCGTCACTGCCTCCACCAATGCTGGTCAGTGTAGGAGTATTTTTCCTTCTCTTGGGTTAATATAAATGAGAAATTATGATCCTTGAATGATTATGAGGACTTATAGTTTTTTATAAGTGAGTTGAACCTATGTATGGGTAGCTGGGGAAGAGAGAGAGCCCATGTGGTGAGACCCTTGTATTGTAGGTTGTTTTAGATAGCTAGTGTGTGAGAACCTATAGTAAGTGGTTGGTTTGGTTCACTAGATGATGTGTGTTTTGAGGTGGGGATAAGAGTGGCACCCATGGGCTAAGGATTTTGTAATAATTGATTTAAGGGGTTTGTGTGATATCCCAGTGGTCGTTAGAATGTGACTTAGGATTGTAGTGAGTTATTGAGTTTTGGTGGTTGGGGTAGACTAATGAGTGGGGTGGTCTTGGTGTTATGAATACCTTTGATACATAAATCCAGGGTATATTCTTGGACATGAGGTATTGATTTATATTAGGTGTTATCATGTTCATTGTGAAAGAATGGTCATGCCTTGGATTTGTATAAAGGAAGCACTCTCTATTCTTGAGTTTTGGTGTTATGACTGGGTTCAAGGACATGATCATTTGGATTCCTAACCCTATTGATTTATAGAATGGTTTTAATGTGACCATCAATATTGAACCTAGATGGATGGGTTTAGGGTAATGAAGCATGTTCATATTCCTTTGGTTTTGGAATAATTTTGATTAACTGGTGATGGTGTGGTAAGTTTTGGCATGGTGTGATGTTAGGATTGGAAAAGATTACCAGGGTTGTCTAATTGGAAATATGTTTCTTCCCCCTAATATTTGTCAAGATGTACGGGTTGGCTCATTGGGGTTGAATAGGGATATGATCCTACTCACTAGATACCACGTGTTATGTTGAAAAGATTGTACCATGATGTTTAAAGTCATGCGATTAGGATGTATGTGTCATGAAAGGTGTGATAACAGAGGATTGATCCGGGGTTACTCATTTGGGATATGCTATCTAGAATAAACATGGGGATTATACATAGTAAGTAGGACCTATTGGTCAGGGCTTACCCATTGTATGTTCATCTTTTATATTTTAGAAATTTTATTGAACTTGTTCTATCAAAGGTGGGTTCTATAATTTCTTGTTATCTTAAAGTATGTTTAACCATGGTGTGGTCTGATTTCAGTTTTAGTGGGTTTTTGGGGTTTGTGGGATGTGGTAAATGGTGTACATGGTTTTAGATTATTTTATTCTCATGATTTTCCCCTATTTTATGTTTTCATTTCAGTTGGAAATCTCCTCTGTTGTGTACCTCTCCTCTTCCATGAACACACCTATGTCGTGTACTTAACGACATCTTCACAGTGAGTTTTCTCCTATTACTCATTGGTTTTCTCTTGTTCTCTTGTTATTAATGTTTTATATTAATGGTAATAATGTGAAATATACGGGATAAATGCCTCGTGGAAAATCTTGGCCATTGGTTATCCCTGTTTGTGCACTAAATGAATTTCATGTCAGTTGGTTCTTGTTGAAAATTTGAATATAATAATTGGTGATTTATGTGTACTTGACTTATGAATGAACTCCCCAGGATGATAAAACTTCTGTGATGACCCCTGAATTAAAAAAAAAATTGAAAAAGGGATGCTTTATAAAATCTAAAATCGTGATTGTTTGGTTTTTATGGTGTTTCGATTGTGAGAATGATTGTGTTTCTGTATGGTGATTCGGTTATTGGCATGATTGATATGACATTTTATCCATGTTTTATTTCTTCTACCATTGAATATCAATCGAAACATTACCCATTTCAATGGAACCACCACATTGTTACTAGTGCAATTCCACTGAATCCTAAAAAACCACATCTAGAAGAATCTATGTGACACTTTATGGTGTGAAGAGGATGTTTTTTAGATTCTATATATTGGTAAAATACATGGTTTGTAGTCTTGATAAATGGAAAGTGCTTCACCATACATGGATTTCATATAGATTTTAATTCCATACAACAGTTATCTCAAAATTTACACCACATGACTCATCGTCTAACTCAAATTATGAATTTATTTTATTTAAAATGTTACATGTCATGTGAACGTAGGTCACACACAATGTATCCCAATATATATACTTCAGCATGAAACCATGTACATGCCATGAAATAATGGTAGAACCATATGATATGTGTTTTACTTCACTCACAGCATGTATAGATAAGATAGAAACTTGACGTGTATAGACTATACACCCCTAGTGGTAATGTAAGGACTACACACCGTGTATTCCACAAACATATGATGCATAGCCGGTGAAGTGACTCATTTTGTATCTAACGTACACGCCCTAAGCTTAGGTTGTTCTATATGTCATGTATTTTCAAAGGAATCATGCAGCTTTTATAAGACTAACTTGGAATTAATTTGATATATGTCAGATTAAATCAGGTATCATATCTATAGACGATGTTCACCCTAGAGGACAAAAAATGTATATGGATTTCACATGAGTTTAGAAATAGTAGTATACAACCAACCTTGACTAAGAACCCTACAGATTGTGTATCCATTGAACAAATTTTGTGCTATGTTAGTTTCATTATTATTATTTATCTTTTACTTAGATGATAATATTTTATGTATGATTAGTAAATTATAAATATCTTCTCATTTAGATCACAATATTAAGAATCCCTCATTCATTGGAAATTACACATGATGTGGTTTGGATATTTTAATTATCTTCACTCTGCTTGAGAGTTGACAAGTGACAAGTGAGATTTTTGGTGAAAATATGGAGTATGGTACTCCTCCATGTCTCAGTGAAGAGTCCTCCATGTATAGGTTTTAGGTACTCCATGGAGATATACAAAAGACAGGACACAGTCCCCCATATATAGATAGAGTTCAAGTACATTCACATGTTTTGGGGTAGGTTCCTCTATTTCATTGTAGAGGCATTTGTACCATGATTTTTTTTATAAAACCCAATAAATGATACTTGATTAATTAAAACATAATATTAGGAAAGTTTGAGATCGAACCAATAAAGACGATGAATATGAATAAAGAATGGATGAATTCCAATCGGTTGACAAAAGAGTATGAAGTTGTCGTGAAAGAGTTTATCATGTTTGTAGGAGGTCATGCATGTGACCCTTCTTAAATCCTTTGTCCATGTTTACACTGTTTTTATTCAAGAAAAATTAGTCCAGATAAGTTGGAAGAACACCTGATCTGTCATGGAATAGATTGAAGTTATACATGTTGGAATAAACATGGGGAAAAAACAAATGTAGGTAGTATCTCAGATAACACGACATTTTATGGATGATTTGATATGATTATAAGCGTGAACTGTGAAGACGATCGTATGGAGGGTGTGATTACAACTGTGAATGATGATGAAGATCGTATTGAAGAAATGACAAGGACAATTGATGATGAACTTTGTGATTACCCAAAAATGTGTGATAAGATAAAGAGTTGTGAAAAAATTCCATTGTATGCTGGTTGCACTAAATATATAGCGTTGTCTTCCGTACTGAATCTGTATAAATTGGAAACAGGAAACGGGTGGAGTGATTTCAGTTTTACAGAACTACTTGCTCTCCTAAATGACATTCTCCAAGAAGATAATGAACTCCCAAGCTGAACATACGATTCCAAACGAATGCTATGATCGATGGGTATAATCTTTAAGAGAATACACGCCTGCCCGAATGACTTTATATTGTTTCGTAAGGACGAAAAATCACCTAATGAATGCCCAAATTTTGGTTCTTCTCGATACAAGAAAGATTATTCTAGTCCTACGAATGTTTTATGGATCTTTCAAATCATTATAAGGTTTAGGAGCCTATATTGAAGTGAGGAGACTACATGAAAATTGACATGGAATAAAGATAAAAGAATTAAAGATTGGAAAATACGTCACTCGATAGACTCTCCTCAGTGGATAAGAATTGATCACGAGTATCCTGAATTTGGAAACGAGCTATGAAACCATCATCTAGCGTTATCTATAGATGGGGTGAATCCTTTTGGTTTTCAAAGCAGTAGTCATAGTACATGGCTAGTTATGTTGGTAAATTATAACTTACCATCACGGTTATGCATGAAATGAAAATACATCATGTTATCTATGCTTATATAAGGACAAAAACAACTGGGTAATGATATTTATGTATGTTTGGCTCCATTGATCGACGATTTGAAAATATTGTGGTATTAAGGTGTTGCGTTGTATGATGCTTACAAAAAAGAATATTTCACTTTGAAATCCATGTTGTACAGGATGATAAATGACTTTCCTATTTATGGAAATTTTTGAAGATATAGCATTAAAGGAACTCAAGGGTGTCCCATTTGCAAACAAGGTACACATTCAATTAGGTTGAAATATTAATCGAAAACCATGTTTTTAGTACATCATAGATTTCTACCTCAATAGCATAACTACTGATGTTGGACGACATCATTCGACGGATGTTCAGAAGAACGTACAACACCGTATCCACTAATGGGTGATCAATTGTTTGAGAATGTAAAATATTTTATCAAAACTTTTGGTAAACCGTTTTCGAAAAACCATTCGAAAACTGGTTGGAAATAGATATCAGTTTTTTTGAATTACCATACTGGAATTGTCTGTATGTAAGACATTTTCTTGATGTTATGCATATTGGAAAAAGCGTATGTGATAGTGTCATTGGCACATTGCTAATTTCACCCAAAAAAATGAAGTATGTAATTAAGGCTAGATTGGACATGGTTGAGATTGGAATACGAGAAGAGTTGGAACCAGTAAAGGGTGAAAAAAGAACATTTCTTCCTCCTGGTACATACATTCTTTCCAGTCAGGAGAGAAATCAGTTTTTCAACTTCTGAAATGACGTAAATGTTCAAGAGGGGTATTTATCAAATATTATGAACATTGTGTCATTGATCGATTTTAAATTCAATGGTCTAAAATCACATGACTGCAATATTTTGATGTAATATCTAATTCCTATAGATTTACATTTCAATTTTCCCAATAATGTTTGTCATACATTAATGAAGCTCAGTTTCTTCTTCTAATCTATGTGCAGCAAATTTATAGACCCGGATAAATTTCCAACTATGGAAAGGTAAATTGCCATGATAATATGTGAATTGAAAATGTTCTTCCCGCTGTCATTTTTTGATATGATGGTTCATTTGATGGTTCATTTGGTGAGAGAGATTCGACTATGTGGTCATGTACATTATAGATGGATATACCCCATTGAACGTTATATAATGATTTTGAAAGTGTACGTAAAAAATCAAAGTCATCCAGAGGGTTGTATTGCAGAGAAATATATTGTTTAGGTAGCTATTGAATTTTGTACCGAATACCTGTCTGGTATGGAAAAGGTTGGCCTACCAAAATCTCATCACACAGAGCGGCTTGAGGATAAAAAAATTTCTAGAAGAGTGTTTTTCACAATCAATATTATAGATCGAGAGCAGGCTCACCTTTACATTTTGCATATCCTTTTCGACGTTGACCCATATGTTCAAACCCACAAAGACATTCGTAGGAATTTAAATCCATCTAGGGCTGATAAATGGATATTAGATACACATAATCGATTGTTTATAGGATGGTTTCAAGACCATATTTTGAAGCAGTTAGAAGAAAATCCAGAATCTATTTTAGAATGACATCGAAGGCTAGCCATACAAGAAATTGTTTATGTATTATCTTAAAATGCTTATACAGTAAATGGTTATACATTCGATACTAATGAACATGATGAAGACAATACCATGCAAAATAGTGGGGTCACACTTGTGGCTGAGGCGATTCATGTTTTCAATGCTAAGGACAAATATCAAATTTATCTGAATATGTCATACATTGGCATCATCAAATGAATATGTGAGTTGGATTATACGAAATTCAAAGTGCCTATTTTTCAATGAAAATGGGTTGATAACATGAATTCTGTTAAAATAAATGAATTAGGAATTGTGAAAGATGATTTTAGTAAGGAAGGGGAGAAAGACAGACCATCTATAATGTCATCACAGGTAGTACAAGTATTTTATGATCCAGACCCCGCAAACCGAAATTGGTATATTATTTTGTTATCGACTAAAACAACTGAAGGGTCAGATGAATTTTCAACGGAGGATGACCCTTTTATAGGGTCTTCACAATCATTTTGCAGCGGTCCCAATGTAGACGGTGTTTTTTATGTCAGAGGATACCAAAATGAAGGGATTTACATAGTTGATAGAGGAGTCAAATCTCTTCAACCTTTAAATAAAAGAATACAGAGTACAATAATCAGGTTATTTGTTTATTGTAATATACATTGTGTTACTTTATGTTATTATCTATACGCTACTTGTTTTATGTAATCTAAATTAAATGATAAACCACTTCTGCAGATAATGACTTCTGCACCTACTGATGCACTGAATCCAAAGGAATAATATGTCTCTCAACCACCTACTGGTGGTCCCAGTGCAGAGCAACAACAAGTTTTTCAACCAGCTGGTGGTGGTCCCAGTGCAGAGCAACAACATGTTTCTCAACCTGTTGGTGCTGGTCCCAGTGCAGAGCAACAACATGTTTCTCAACCTGTTGTTGCTGGTCCCAGTGTTCATGCTAGTTCTCTCAAGAATGATATTGATTATACTTATGAGTAAATGGTATGAAATGAAACCCTGAAAGCGAAAAAAACAAGAGCACCGTAGTTTGACAATGTTAGCCAAAATCCTTAAGGAAAAAGGAAAAGGAATCAAATTTGAGTTGGGATGGACTAAGCGAGGCCAACATGTTAACACCAAAAAAGCCATCTTTAGTAGCTACATTGGAATCGTCACTCGTCAATGCGTTCCGATTGATGTATAGTCGTGGCACCATAATGAAACTGGTCTTAAGACACTAACGTGGGATGAGATTACAGTAACATTATGATATCATTTTTTTAATTTATTAAAATAAAATACCAAAACATTGACTTACTCTTCATCATCCATTAAAAAGTGCATTTATAGTAGAATCCTCGCACAAGGAATATGTATTAAGAGTTTCAGGAAAGATTCATAGAGGATTTTTCAAAATTTTAAAGAAATATCATTTTAAAGATGCTGAATGGAAAATGAAGCCTGACCCACCTCCTCTTTATGCACACTTGATATAATAAGGAGTGTGGGACGCGTTTATCTACCATCATGGGGAGCATACTTTTCAGGTACATTGTGTGGGGTAAAACGTTGTTTGATGTGGCTTATATTCATCACTTTTATTGATAGTTTTTTCTTTATGAAACAACAACTGAGTTTTGAAAATAAAAAACATGGACCAGAACCAGCATACCCTTACTGTAAAGCAAGGATGGGGTACACTTCACTTGGTAAAAAATTGTTACATCTTTTAAATCTATCGTCCTACTTATATGTGACATAAAACAACACCATAACCATGTTTCTCAGTTTATATGCAGATTGGTGAATCGAAATCGAAAGCCAAATCCATCCCATGCCATGTGATATGGAAGGAGGATAGTGTATATTAAGAGGGGATACTAATAGATTAATACACACAAAAAGTGTGGGAAACATGTGTAAGTATGACATAATATAAATTTGATTTGTTTTAAATCGCTATTATATTACAATGAGTACTTATTTTTCTATATATTCTATCTAACATAGTCATAGGAATCAACAACACCTGCACCAGATGCAGACATACATCTAGTAGCCTTGAAGCGGCCAGATAAGTATGGCCACATCAGAGGTGCGGGTTTTGGGGTGACACCCCGAACATATTTTCAAAATAATAAAAAGGAGAGGATAAAAATGAAAAAATTGAAAACCTGTAAGAAACATTGGTATTTTTTCAAAAAGAATTGCAATACCATTGTGAGATGATATCAACATTGATGGGGGAGAGGAAAAGATATGAATGAACTCAATAACATCTCGTGCGTGACGACCCCTCCCCACCCCCACCAGCTTTGAGGCAAACCATTCCCCTAAAAACCCCCACTTAGCTGAGGTAATCAATTTTTTTATAATTGTTTCTGTGAAATGTGATTGACATAGACACTGACACCTTTTCTTTACTAATATTATATTTAATGACCCAAAGTTTCATTAATGGAAATCTAAATAAATGTCTCTTTATGTTTATATAAAATGACAACTTCCTTGGTTTTATGTTAATAATTTTTACCGTTGCTAATATAGTTGTTGAACAGTGATCACATGATTAGTATAAATATAGGACTTTAACAAATCCATGTTACTCAGACAAAGGAAGTGATGGTCTCGTCCAATAGAATTGCCCCATACGAAGCCCATTTGTCGGAGCTCAGAAAAGAGGCGGCGTCTTTGGGAATAACTCTTGACCAAGCCAAAGCTGAGATTCATCATGTCAATCTCGAACGTGACCATCTATGGTAAAAGAGGAAGTTTATTGAAATTACCACTCGAGCGATGTTATCTGAGCCACCCCAAGAGTCTATCACCATCGCACACCTTACCCTTAGGTCTTATGTGGCTTTTTTAAGGGGTTATGTAACAAATAAATAGTACTAGGTTCATGTATAGTATTGTTGTATATAATTTTTAATATACTTTCTTGTCATTATTGATACATTGTAATTAGTTTTTAAAGTAAAAATAGTGTTTTTAGTTATTATTTAATTAAGAATTATATTTTATTAAATTAATGGATTTTTGAATTAATTAATATTTTAATAAAATATTATTATTATTATTATATTAATTTTTATTAAAAATAAATGATCTTATTATTTTATGAATGCAATTATAATTTTTATTAAGTTTTGAAATCCATTTCGGTCAAAACCCATGAATTTTCGATAAATGTCGGTTTTTATTTTAAAATTGAAAATTAAAATATTTAGAAAATTAAGTAGATAAATTAAATGTTATTTCTGGAATCAGGACGTCGGAATTATCCAATGGTAAATTTTTCATAATTTTCTGAGACAGTCAAATTTTTGGGTAAAAATTAAATACAGTTTAAATATATAATATGTTTTATGGCATCATAATGACCCAATAGTGATGTAATAAAAGAATATAAGATTTATTTTCGGCCAATATATGTTTTAACATTAAAATAATGTGATTTTGGTTTTGTTTGACTTACCTTTCAAAGAATTAATGTACCCCTCAAGACTTATTGAATACC
The DNA here is from genome assembly GCA_963277665.1 of Viscum album. Taxonomy (NCBI): domain Eukaryota; kingdom Viridiplantae; phylum Streptophyta; class Magnoliopsida; order Santalales; family Viscaceae; genus Viscum; species Viscum album. The sequence goes on along the minus strand of OY728121.1, from coordinate 1,761,644,872 downwards.
ATGTCTTTTTAAATTATTTTCCTTGGAAGTGTGACTCCCCTCCACATAATAAACCTCATTATTTTAAGAGGTTCGGACTTTGGCCTTATAAAATATTGATTTTCTCTTCCCTTGGACAAATACCATGGGGGAAAACCATGGAGAAAAGGATTTTATTGAAATTAATCATGAAATCTTGTAGAGTAAGCTTTATGGAAATAAGGAATTACGAAACTGTAAAAATCCATTCATGCCGTATAATTTTAAAAAAACATTCTCCTCGAACTTTTACCGAAAAAGTCATAATGTACCTCATTTGGTTAAAAAAGAATGATTCATTCCATAACACAAAGTAAAAGTAAAAAAGTGGTAAACATGTCCTTAAATATAAATGGAAGAATATTAAACACTTTATGAAAACATTTTTATGGACATGGATGAAAAATATAACCCCATTAATCACTTACATATAACCAATCCTAGATAAAAATGAGATTGAAAATTTATCCCTCACCTTAGGTCCGATATGCTTTGTACGTATATGAACCTCCTCTTCTTCGATGCGCCACCTCTTAACCTCCTCTTAGGGCAGTAAAGTTTGTCTTTGAAGAATACCAGGACCTCTAGTAGATTTCTACGGAAGTGGTGAAGTGAAATGGGCTGGGTTTTGAAGAATTTGAAGGCTCAAAAATGGTGTTAAGTGGAGAGGGAGGAGGTTCCCTTTTATAAGGGAAGATATGGGAACCTTTGGAAACCTAAAAATATTAAGTTATAATAAATTTGAACCTAAATTAAAAACCTCCAAAAATGAATCTATTCGAAGATTATATGAGATAGGGTTGTAATATCATCAACCAATAACATTTAGATATGTTTTATGTTTATTTTAAACCATATCGTTTTGATTTATTCTTATTTAATCCATTAAATCTTATTTATGGTAATAATATACTAAATTTTAAAATGTTATATATACATACTTATATGTTATCAATTTCACATAATTGGATACTTTATAAACATTTAGACCATATAATTTTCAAAATGTAATTTTTAAATATTGTTGTGATTTTTAAATAATATAATAATATGTTATTTTTATAAAATACCAATAGTGTAAATTTTTACACAATACATTTATTTGAATTTAAATAAAATACAAATAGAGAATATATTCATACTAAAATATTTAATTGGTTACTAACATGTCATATTCTTCTAAAAATTTCATGGAGCATATTAATTTGTTAATATAATATTTATTTTAATATTTTCAGAACAATTTATTTGATATTTCTATTAATAAAATTATTACGACATCATTCCTATATAATTATTTAATATACTTATTTTTTGAATAAAAATAAAAAATAAAATACTATGATGAAAATAAATCTAATATATTTCATAATAATACTTTTAGTCGAATTTGTCTTCTAATACACACAACTTTTAAAATGTTATGTTTATTAAAGTATGAAGGTGACAACTTTGACATCATTTAAAATAAAATAATATAAGTGTTATAATCACCTTTATAAGGCCCCAAATGGTCAAAAATTAGTCATTTGTATGGTTAGGATTTATATTTAAAGGATTAATATGTTTTGGTGCGGTTTTTGGTCCATTAATTGGTATTATTAGTTCAATAAAAACTATATTATTTATTTTTCAATAAATAAATTAATTCTGCACCATTAATGTATATGCTATTCAGGTAATTATATAATTCATAAAAATAAAAATTAAATTACCATGATAAAGAAAAAAAATTATCTTTTAGATGAGTATTTATAACCGAATTTATATTTTGTATGACCATATATTAAAAATAATTTAATTAATAAAGTTTGAGTGAGACATATTTCACTTTCATTTAAATAAAATAAATTAAAGGTATTAATCAGACACAAGTGGGTTCTAATAGTTTCCATTTTGAACCAAGTATATTTTAGGAAGAAATAAAATCATCTAATTATATTAAAACAAGTGTTAGGAAGATTTTTATAATATTATTTTTACCCTTAATTACCTAATTTACCTTTAATAGTGGTAAATAAAATTTACCATAGTTACTATTCATAATGCCCAAAAATAAAAAGTATCCTATTAACATGATTTGGAACTACTGATTCCAAATATGGAATCCTTTTCTCCAAATTCAAAACATAGAAGTTGCAGTAATTATTTTAAAATTAATTCCGTTGTCGAAAAAAACTAGTTTTTGTTTGAAACATTGCAAAAGATTGCATTGATTTTACCTAGGAATTCAATGTAAAATTAAGGATAAAGACATATATTATATTAAATGGAAAAAATATATTCTATTTATACTTTAAAACAATTAACTATTGTTATTAAACCATATAAATTATCCCGACAAAGAAAGTTGTTTTTAAAAAAATTCAGCATGTTTTTTCTATTCATCAAAATAATAATGTTGCTAGAAAAATATCAAAACATTATCCATTGTAAATTTTTATATCATAATTTAAAATAATAAGTTTATTGTATAAAATTGAACTTATAAACTTGTCAAAAATTAGATTTAAAATTGGTGCGCCATCAAAAGGCGGCAAAACTGCATTTTTGGGAAAATATTTATTTTACCCGAAAAATTTATTTTTTCCACATACAATGATATAGATAATGTGTAAGATTAATTATTATGTTATAACATCCAAGATGAAGTTAATACTATTAATAACGGATAGTTCATAATAATATTATAATAATATATCATTCAGTGAAACTCAGTATTGTGTACAACACACGCTATTGAGGAAGGTCGCACTTGCATGTAATGCAAGCCAAGTCAGGGTTGCGAGTAGTACAAGATTCCTTTGGTGTTGCATATAACATTATCAAAATATAGTTAATTTAAAAATTGATCAAAATCTTGTTATGATGTTGTGAAAAATGAATTTTATTCAAGAGAACATGAAATTGTGTGCAACAGAAGCCACAAATAGTGTTATGTATACTACAAGAAAATACGATTTTGTGTATAGCACAAGATAATCATGGTGATGTCTAAAACAAAAGAAAAAATATAAATTAAAAATAATATTTCTCATACAATCTTGGGGCATTATCGTGCCCCTGCACAGGAAACCATGTTTGGTACATTTAAATAATATGAATATTATTTAAAAAAATTGAACACATCTTTTTCACTATGGCTTGACCATAACCCTCCATAATTTTATTTATAGGGATGAGTGGGATCACAAGTACTAATTTTGGATCTTCATAACCCCTTATAAGGTGGATAAATGATAAGATATATTCATTCCTTACATAGCTTGTATATTTCTTATCATCATTCCCTCCCTCATTCACTCTCCTTCCCTCCTCCATTGTGTTTTTATTATGTGTCTATTTTTTAGAGGATATAATAACCGTTGAATTAGATCGTGAAAATGTAGTTTTTTATTGAATATCATTTACGAACATTCTTTGTTATAGTATCCTATTTTGGGCATTGGGTTTCATGACCCTATGATCATGAGGTTGGTGGTTCTATTTTTTATTTCCATTTGATTAACCCGAAATTTCTTCATTTAAATTAAATTAAATTATTAAAATTTAATTTCTTTCAGATGAATATTAAAAACCCAATTCCATTTAATTGGGGTTTTTAATCAAATTTGGAATGAAAAAGGGAAAAAACACCAATTTAATTGAAATGGGGTTTGATTTTAATAGGATTGAAAACTGAACAAATTTAAGTTGATGAATTTAAAATATGAAATTGATTTAATAAATTTATTACAAATAAATATATATAAAAATTGGTATAATTATAATTACATTGTCTCATTGGTTTTCTCTTAGAAAAGGAATGATTTGATTAATAAATTTTTTTATTTATGAATTGAAATTTAAATATTAAAATGAAAATTTTTTAGAATTGAATTTTAAATTATTTTCAAAATTAACTTTTCTCAATGATTTTTTATGAAATGAAATACTTTGTGGTTAGTTAGTTATTTTATACAAACATTCATGGTTTTAATTGACCTAACAATATATCGATTCATTATAAAACTAACATAAACATATATGCAGATCCTATACCCTGTGGAATTCTTTTTAGTCATATTTTTCCCATGACTGAGTGCTATGTATGCACATTTTCTTTTACCTCACGTTTTTGTGTGTTTATTCCTTAACATGGAACTATCATTCCTCCTAGAGGATGACTATTATTTTATTATTAATTATTTTATGTATATGTATTTTCTTAAACTATATTACACAATCCTTATGAATTTATATAATCTTTTTCCTATAGAATGTTTATTAAGTCATTTGATTACTACATTTCCCTAATTGGAAATGTATGTCATTATTGCTTTTAAATATGAATTGGAAATTCCAGTATTTTTTTATAAAATTGATATCATTATTTTTTTAATTATTTGATACATATTATTATATATTATTTGGTGAATCTCTACTGGGATTTTCTCTCACACAATACATATTTTATTGATAAATTTTAGATTTATTTTGTCTAGTTTCAAGAAAGGGGAAAAGTAAAACTTGGAGGTGGTAGTTGTGGTTGAACATTGGGATATTAAATGTTGTGATTGTTGGGACCTGGGTTGATTATCTTATTTTTTGATACTTTTTAGTAGAATATTTTGTTTGTATACATTTTTGACTTCTGTTATAGTTCTCCAAATGTAGTATTCTTTTGTGCATGCTAAATTTTATACTTTCTTATATTTTGTTTTTAGAAAATGAGTTCACACATTTATATTGATTGATTCCAGGTGAAAATCCTCAACTTATGTTGATACGGAATTCCCTTTGGGAATTTTAGGATCAGATCAATGGGTTTTATGAATTATGTAACTATTTTTAGGTACACTTAACAAACTATTTTATTCATTATTTATTGGGTCTTGTTTATGGTTGCATCAGGGGAAATTTTGTAATCATTTAATGGATTTTTGGTGTTCATGGTTTTTGTAAGGTTTTCCCACACTTTATTCCCTTCTTGTGAAAACTATGGAAACCCAAGAAAATTGGGATTCCATGGTTGAAACATGGTCTGATTAATGGTGATCCCACCAAGGAGATTCTTTAAAACCAAACAGAGGGGTTCATAGTTAGGGTGTACAGTTTGTTTAACTATGTTTCCTTTCCCATGAATCCAATCATGTGGATTTTAGTTAATCCAAATTTTCATTAAAAATTCTCAAACCATCTCGTTTGAACCTCTATCAACCCTATGTCCCGCTATAATGAGACCAAGGTTTGAGAGTTTCCAAAAGGACTAATTTGGACCCTTTAAAACTCTTATAAGGAAAATAGAAGATGGATGATCATTATTCATTAATTTCCTAGTAATTTTTTTATCCTCATTCATTCTGTCTATCTCTCTCCTCTCTCTACTATAGATTATAAAAGATATATGGGGTGTTGGAGGATATAATCAAAAGTTTGTAGATCATGAATATATGATCGATTCTAATATATCATTTTTTGAAATTATTTATTGGATTCTCTTTTTGAGGTATTTGGGTTACCGGCCCTACAATCTTTATGTATGTGGTTCTGTATATGATTTTCCATATGACTAACCACATATTTTGTGATTTTATTTAAATTACATGATTTTAATTTAATTTATTTAAATGTATTTGATACAAAATCAATTTAATTGAAATAGGGATTTAAATCAGATTTGACATGTAATTGGAAGAAATTACCATTCCAATTAATCCAGATACAATGTGAATTTGATGAAAATTAGAGGAATATTAAATTATTTTATTTGAATTGACAAATTGGTAATAAATTTTAATTTTTTAAAAATGGCCTAAATTATTTTGTTACAAATTCATTGCTCTTGTCCTACAAATGCATGATTTAACTAAAAACTCGTATTTTTCTTTTTATGTATATTGGAATATAAAAATGGAACATGGGGTGAATCATTTTTTAAATACTTCGAAAAATAAATTTCCCATCATTCATTAATTTTTGAGAATATGATATCCTAGGTAGTATGAGGGTTATTCTAGAAAAAAATGATAGTTTGTGATTTAGATTGCAACAGCTCGATGATTTACAAGTATAACAAAAAATTGTATGTAGGTATTATACCTTTTTGTTGTCGGTTTATCGTATTTGGCTAGTCATAGAGGGGTTTTTGTGAATATTTGTGTTTTCAACACATGAGTGTGTAAGGATACATCACATGGAATGGTCATACAAATTATAAGATAAAAATATTTCTCATTTATTATGTTTCATTATATATTCCATTGTTTTTAAATTTTTTTACACATGTTTTAGGAATTTATATACATTATTTTTATATATAAATTTTACTAAGTAATTTTTTAATACATTTTATTCATTTTAAATGTAAAGCATGATTTTTTTAAAAAAATCTTTTGAAATTACATTCCAAATTTTCTAAAATTTAATGTATAATTTGATTAATTAATTTTGGAATATTATTATGGAATACTTTATGGCATTATACTATGATTTTTTCCCATAACATAGTAGTTCCATTAGGTTTTTGCATACTTCCTCCACCTAGGTTCTTGAAAGGGGAAAGAACCACTTGAATGTATATGTTGTTGTTGATCTATGGGATTTGAGCTGCTAAGAATATTGGGACATGCGCTGTTTGTATTATATTCTATTACATTATATTTATACATTGGGTGTGTTGACCTGTTTGACATTGGGTATAGTTCTTCTTATGTAGTTTACTTTTTTACATATTGTCTTGTATAATTTTCTTCTATTGTGTTTTTGTATTAATTTTCCCCACATTCATGTTGATTGATTCTAGTTGTTAGTCTCAAACCTGTGGGTATCATGAATTACATTTGGTCGATGTCAGGCCTAGATTGGATATTAGGGTGGTTGGATATCAGGCTAGTTTGTGACATAGTGGAATAATATGTATAGGTTATTAGTTTTTCTTGATGACTATATGCAGTTGTGTGATGTTTTCCAGACATAATATGTAGTTTTGATTGAGTGTATGACCTTCTCTCACTACAATGAGACTTATGTCACTGGGGGTTATTTGGGAAATTTGTATTTTAGATTAGTTCTAATTCTTAATGTAATTTTAATTTTGGATAGAATGAAATAAAAATATGGTATTCTTATCTTTTGGGATTAATTTCCCATGTTGATCTATTTGAGAGTTAATTTTATATATTTAGTATTTTATGATGCTTTTTTATATATAAATGGCTCAGAGGATATGTGCGAATTGGATCTATGAGCAAGATGCAGATGAACCATAGTGTGAAAATCCTATTTCCACTAGAATTTGTTTGAGGACATCATGTGAGTATTAGATGCTCTGGGATAGGCACCTAAACATGGTTCCATTCAAGCTCCATATATGGATCCTCAAATGTATGGTTTATTGAATCATGCTATGGAGTTCATTCACCATAATATTACAACATTCCATTTCTCAATGAATTCCAAATTTTGAAAGAATTTGTTGATACATATCAATGTCCTACTTTAGTTCATAGAAATACCTGATGAAATCATCGTTATTGTGCCACCATCATGCTATATAGACCTATCAAGAGATATTGAGACATTATGATGATAGTGATGAAGTAATAGGGATCATTTTGGAATGAATTTGGAGTTATTTTCCACAATATGTTCCATCTAGAGTTAATTGTGTTATCATAGGATATGGAGTATCTAAAAATTGAGTAGGGTAACAGGACTATGACTAAATATGTGATTGCCTCTACTAAGAATCTATATTTAGATCTAGATATTTTATCTAATTAGAATATTAAAACTCAATGGTTTGATACGATACATCAATATGATATTCATTTTTTAGTTTCTTTATTGAATATTTAATGTTAATGTCGATGTGTTATATGTATCATTAATGTTTGAAATGGTCTATGCTGATAATTCAGGGTTAAGGGGAGTTTTATTTCTTCCAATGGACATTCTGTGATTTCCCATAAATGGAAAATGATGTCAGATTATTCTCAGGGTTGTTTTCAACTATAGGGTTTTTATAGACCACCTATAGTTCCTTATAGTGGCCCATTTATTTCTTAATATTTTGGAAAACTGGGGCACTTGAAATGGGATTTGAATAAGGAAACAAAGGTATGCTGTTTTTGAAGATTCTCAAAAACCCAATTTTATTTATTCCACATATATAATATTAAAAAAAGTAGTTTACTATCATCACCACCTAAAAAAACTATGGTGAAAAATGTTACCCATAAAAAAAGGTGTTCCAACCATTGGAATATGGAATGAAGCCTCTTCATGCAGTGGAAGAATCTCTAAAACGAAGTAGATATAGGTCGATTAACAGTGAGAGGTATTACTAATATATTTTTGTTATTACCAGATACATTATTTGATCCTAGTGAATCTCATTCATTAATTTCAACTCATATTTACAATCTCATACATCACTCTATGAATCATATTTCATATGTGAGGGATATTACAACACCCATCATTATAAAGAGATTGAATCGTCTTCAAATTCTTATTTGTGTGATCTCTTTTTTTAATATTGTGATTCCATGTGATTTATTGGTTCTAGAAAAGAAAACTATTAACATTATATTCAGGATGGATTTGATAATTGTAATAAATCCCGAATTGATTGTTAACTTCATCGTGTATCCTTTTCGGCATTTGATGGGGTGTGTTATGTCATTTAAGGGGAATGTTACTTGAGGTCATGTAAAACCAAACCATATTATCCATATTTACAAGAAATAATATATGTTTTTTATGATATGGATAGATCACCTTTGAATGGTGATCATCCTCTAGTTTTTGATCAGTGTTCTGACTTCTTTCCTTCTAACTTATGTAGTTTTCCACCGAAAAGGGACAAAGAGAATTCTATATGTTTTTTCTGGAGTCATCCAGCATCAATTATTTCCTATAGCAAAGAAGTCATAGAAATTTTGAGTTGAAGAGTAGTATTCAAGATCTAGTTGATAAAGGAATTATACTCCCAAGTGCATCCCCTTTTGTAGAGCCAATTCTATTTGTTTTGAAATATGATGGGTCATTTCTCCTTGGTGATTATTACTAAAAACAAAAATGAGTTGTGGTAAATAATAATTATTGGTAACCATGGATGTATAATCTATTTGGTCAGTTGAATGGGGTGAAGTTGTTCCAAAGGAATTATCTTCAATCTAGTTAACATCAGATGAGAATATACCTCTAGATTGAGTTCTATGGTATGAGCATGTTTGGGGATCCGGGGTGCACTAAAAACTGTGAAATATTACAGTGCCTTATCATTGGTTTCCTTCACGATAACTATACCACAAAAAAATTTTGTTTACAGTGAACGACCACCATGGAGGAAAAACGTAGTAATGGTTTCCCCACCATAAATAGAGTGTCTAACTACATGGAATTATTAATCATGAGGATGTTTCTGAAGGAAAAATTCAAGAATATGGTAGGTCAAGTAAACACTAGCCATGGAATACCCAACACAAGATTCTTGGAATCCAATATGAAACTATGAAATAAGAGCTATAAGTTTCCACACATTTGATATATCATTCATGCCTTGAGTTAGATGTTTCCTTTCTCTGAGAAACAATTATGCAATTTACTTTCCCGAGACTATAGGTGCTCTCAATGTCTAATGATTAAAGGTAATTCACCAAGAACTCAGACCAAGATTCAAATATTTCTGAGATAGGTTATAATTGAAGAACATGTGTTCAAAATTCACAGTAATGCGTTATCCATTCTGTTATTGACACAAACTCTTAAGAACAAGAATACAGTTGCATGGTCAAGGTCATGGTTTGTATTACTATTTTCATGTGGCCAAAAATTTTAAGATTTATTGGAAATGAAATGATTACAGTACACAATAATACCACCCAAAATAGAACATGATGCATCACAGTAGACCACATATCCTGTTTTACCCTCTAGATGGTTCAATATCAGCACATGAGCTCCAAAAAAAAACATTGAATATTTTTTCTTAACTAGACATTACTCTCTTATGAGTAAAAAACCCAAATAAAAGAGACCAACATTTGGAATTCGTTAATGAACCAGATATAATACCAAACTAACCCCATGAATCTCAATCTCTTGAAAACATTCTACAGATGTTCCCACTTCATAATAGCTAAATCCTTTTTAGGATAAATTAAAATATAACGTTCTGAAAAAAAAATTCATATGAAGAATAATTCCCAAATACAAAAATAACATTTTTATATCTTTGTATAATGTCAGTGATTTCTTAAAAAATCATTAACTACTATGAGATCATGTACATGGTCCTCCTAATTTTTTTTAAGCAATGTAATCATCAAAAAATAAAGCCATGATTGAATCAATATACTCATGGAAAATATGGTTAATTAAATCCATTAAAACTATAACAACAATGTTTAGAACCAAAAACATGATTAGGAAATCATAATGGTTGTACTATCTCCAATGGTTGTTTTTAGATTGTATGATTATTTTATTCTCATCTGATGTTAACTAGATTGAAGATCATTCCTTTGGAAGAACTTCACCCCATTCAACTGACCAAATAGAATATACATCCATGGTTACCAATAATTATTATTTACCACAACTCAATTGTTTTTTTAGTAATAATCACCAAGGAGAAATGACCCATCATATTTCAAAACAAATAGAATTGGCTCCACCAAAGGGGATGCATTTTGGAGTATAATGCCTTTATAAACTAGATCTTGAAACATAGTCTTCAAATCATAATTTCTACGACTTCCTTGATATAGGAAAGAATTGATACTGGATGACTCCAAAAAAACTTATAGAATCCTATTTGTCCCTTTTCGGTGGAAAAGTACATAAGTTATAAGGAAAGAGGTCAGAACACTCAGCAAAAACTAGAGGACGATCACCATTTAAAGATGATCTATCCATATCATAAATAACATATATCGTTTCTTATAAATATGGATAATATGGTTTGGTTTTACATGACCTCAAGTAACATTACCCTTATGAGACATCAGATAGGGACACACATATGAGAGATAATTGGTCCCTAATTTTTGTACATGGAATCTTTTTTACAAGCATTCTGGTTAAAAAAATTTCATTGGTGGGGTGGTTTTAACATCCAATTTCTTTTCATAAAGACTCCTAAAACACCATTTTAACCATGCCTTGGTTGGGTTTTATTTAGTTGTGCTTTAGGTATATATTTTTAAAATTTTAATTTCATTTGGGCTATACATAGTTGGTACATGCTTGTCCCTATCAGTGTTCCATTATAGTGGAAACAATATAGATGTTTTAAATAAGGGATTTTATGGTGGGATCTTGGTTATATAAACTATGTTCCCATCAATGGGAAACTGTGATACTCTGCTGTAAGTGGAACATTATTTTTATAACATGGAATCCCTACCTATGAAACCATTTGTGTAGAATTTAATTAATTTGAAAATACATTAAAAATTCTGGAACCACACTTTTTGGCACTTTCTTGACCCTAACAATCTCTGTTATGATTTTTAGAGTTCATAGGAATCTCACAATACCAATTCATTATCCTCCAAACCCCATACAAGGTGCATTTATGCTAGGAGATCATAAATTGATCATTTAGTAGTATGTTTACAACCCCCTTTTATTCTCTCTTGATCTCTCGTTCTCTCCTACAATTGGGATATTAGATCTCAGTATTGTTGGAGGATTGAATCTTAATTGATTTAGATATTGAATGTTGGCTTGAATAAGAGATCTCCTCTACTGGTATTCGTAATTGGATTCTCCAATTGTTGTCATTTTGTATTAGGATCTAGATTTTGTGGGTTTTGTTTATGATTTATCATTATATTGACTTTAAATTACATGATGTAATTAAATTTCATTATTTATATATAATTTCATTCAATGGGTTTGTAAAAACCCAATTCCAATGAATTGGGGGTTTGAATCTAATTCAGTAAGAAATTTGGAAAACACAATTTCCATTAAATTGTATTGTGATTTGAATTTGATTAAAAATTGAGTAAATTTGAATTTTGGAATTTAAATTGTGCAATTCATTTGTTATATTCATTTCAAATTTTTATTCGAGAAAAATTACTTAACTTGTTTTGATAGATACATATTGGTTTTATGCTCGGACATAAGGATTGATTTGATTCAAATAATATTTTGGTTTTTAAATCGATATTGGCATATTGAAATAATAAATAGGTTGAATTGTATTTTAAGAAATTATAAAATAAATTTCTCACCATTGATTGATGTTTTATCACATGAAATCCTAGGTATATAGTGTGTTATTTTATACAAACACACTATGTTTTGATTTCCTATGCAACAGATTGACTCTTTACAACACTATCAGAAGAATATAGAAAGATATTATCCCCAGTGGGATGTTAAATTGTAATCATTATCAAGTGTTAGTGGGTAATGTATTCAAATTGAAATTTAAATCGAAAGAGTGTGTGATGATCCCATGATATATAACTATCATTACTCATCGAAGATGATAAAGATGGTTGTTGTAAATATTATGGAATATATTCCATTGTTTGTATGTTGTTCTAAAGATTTTTTATGAATTTATATAAACTGTTTTATATAGAATGTTCATAAATTATTTTTTTAAAGTATTTCAATAATTTCAAATACGAAGAATTCTTTTTAAAATTTTAATTTGAAATTATATATCTGTATATTGAAAAATGAATGATTCATTTTGTTTTCTAATTTTGGAATCTTATTTGGGAATATTTGATGAGACAGTATTGGGACTTTAGCTTATAGACTACTTGTTCCATTGGGAGATCTTGGAATTCATCCTTCCCGATTGGAGCCATTGTAATTCAATAATTGTAGGTTGTTGTTGATGTTGATACTTGGTATTTGAGCTTCTATTTCATTTGTGACATGAGTAGTTTATCATATTTTCTAGCTGGTTATGATTACAATTTAGGTTTGATTTAATATTATAATTGGGGTATAGTTCTTAGTATATAGTTTTCTTTTGTGATTACTAAATTTTCTCTCTTTCATCAATCATTTATGAATAAAATATGTTCTTAGGTTTATATTACATGATGTCAGGTTCTAGTCGATAGCCTGTGGGGATCAGGAATGCCCTTTGAGCAATGTCATGATCGACTTTGTAATTAGGGTACGTGGATATCTAGGATGTTTCATGGAATTTATTCATGATCCATATAATAATATAGGAATGGGACCCTATAATAAGGATAATATTCAGTTATAATCCATTCACATGAGGTTGAATAACAATCCAAAGACAAAACCCAAAAAAACTTACCTTAAATAATATTTTCACCCATATGAGTGGGTGAAATAAACATAAAAATAATGAATCATGTTATATAATACATGAAATATATATTTACATTCTACAAATACATTAATCCGTTATCCTGATCATCAATAATAGTATTCGAGAAAGGTTAATATAAGATTATAGCAAGGGCGTCCCTCAAAACCCTACCCAGATTCTAATCATCTCAAGCATGAATATCCCACTATAACTTGGGAGATCCTTAATTAATATATCCTAATTATATTTCACTGTGATTTTTTGATAAATCTAATATATTTATGATTATATATATCATATTTCCATGAATCAATAATATGGGGATCACCTTCTATTATAGAATGAAGGTGGTTGATGCTGCATCATTTGTTTTTTAATATAGTATAGTTATAATAACATATAAATATCCCATCTACATGTAGTACCAGTATTGTAAAATTATCAATAAATATATATTTTTTTCTTATTCCATGAAATATAGGTTACACGATGGGTGGTTCAATAGGTGGATCTATATGTAGAACCACCGGTGGTTCATGTCTTACCACAATATCAGCGTGGAGGTTGATGCCTCATAGTCAGTCAACCAGAGGGTTCTACATAGGCATATATCTATAATATTATGAAACTTCCAAAGAACACAACAGTAAAATTTGTTATATTAAAAAAATATGATCATTAACTAATAGATGGAATGACTACAAGATACTTATTAATGTCCTGAAAATAATTGTCACTAGAACTTACCCTAAGCCCAGATACCCATTACATGGGTCATATTATATGGTAATGAATTAATTCATTATCATATTTGTCTTGTATTAATGGTTTCCAATCATAGGTTATATTGGAATCAACTAAATATTATTCAATTATAATCTTACTTAAGTACAACAAATTTAACATTTTTTCATAATGAGTTATAATTTATATTGTATTTATATAATGGTTCAGTTATAAATAATTCCATTCTTGTTTAGTTTATGTGTACATGTAATATGTTATATTCATAGTCCATTTAATTATAAAACATTCAATTATTAATATCTTGTAACCATGTATCAAAAAAAAATTATATTCTGGATTTTCAATTAAAATTCCATCAGCAAATTATATTAGAAAGCATAGTTTAGATTGAATAAGATACATAATTTGGACTATATTTATTCAAATAAATTTATACATTACAATTATAGTAACAAATGTATTTCAAAATATGAAACAAAAATTAAACCATCTAAAATTTTTATGGCATGGTATATGAATGTCATCTGAAACTATATATTCTTACAATGTTAACAAATTTAATGATCCATCTCCATACCTATGGAAGGTTTTTGATACAATAAAACATAACATCATATAAGATTTTTTCCCTAAGTGGGTAAAATAGCGATTCATTCCCATGTTAATCCTACAATAACAAGAACATTACCCAAAGTCATCAGATATACCCCCAATATTAGTAAGATACTCCCTGGATGATTCTTATTCGTTGGATGTGAAACATCCTAATCCCATGTCAATGATACCAGAAAATGTTGATGAATGAAAATATAAAACCACTGATATAGCTTTGTGACATCCCTAGCATGGTTCACCGATATATAACTAATCTAGAGGGATGTAAGACCTCATACATATGTAATTGTATTTCTAAGTCTTCTGAAAAAAAAATGGTGGTGTATAATAATTTGTGTAGAGAATATAACATATTAATTATAGAGGAAGATAGGGGAAACATAGTTAAAATAATAATTCTACATAATTAATAAAATAATAATAATTTAGTAAAAATATACTGAAAATAAATTCACTCGTATATGTGAAAATAATCTATCAATATCATGGAATAAGTCTTTTATACAGTACTAGGAAAAGAAATAAAGCATTCATTATAGGCCACTTCAATTTTTTAATACTGTATATCCCAAAAATTATTAAAGGGTACCATGTGGCATCCATAATAGGGTTTTAGTAGAAATTATATAGACCGAATGAATGGTTCAAAATGAAAATCAATTCTATTATTATAAAATTAAATTTTGTGAATATCATTTAAAATTATGTAATATATTTAGAAAAATCATGGCCAAAATAGGATTATTATGGGATAACTAGTTGACCCGACATTTATTATCCCTGAAGAGATTTCTCTAATATTGGGAATTTTATTTTTATAGTGGGACCAGAAGAATATATCCAGATAATCTAATATTATATAATTTTATGGAATCCATGGAAGATTTATTATAAATCATAAACAATACAACCATTTATAATCTACATAATATTAAAGAAATTATTTATTCATGGTTTTTGATCCAAATAAGAGTGATTAATCCCAAATGTATTCTCCTAAATTATGGGTTGAATCCAAGGGTTGAACACATGGAATTATGCACAAAAAATCTCCCACCACAACAATCTTGGATGTCCATTATTTTTTGGTAGGTCTCGATTCAAATAAATGGGTTTGACCAAATGATTTATTTGGAAAAGGGAATACTAAAGAACCTAAATAATAATTTGGAGCATTCTACTTTTTGTTGAGTTCCAGTCGAGCCCATTAATTATTTCTATAGAATTTCTAAATTTATTAAATTGGCTAAATTAAATGCGGGTTTACCACATGAAATTCACACTAATGTATCTAGTGAAATAATGTATATTATTTAATGTAATTTCTAGGATGGAATCCAAGGAACACATAAGGAAATCATTAACCTAAATTGTTATTCATTGTTACATAATTTTTATATAATTCCTATATGTTAATAATTATAAGTTCCCTCTAAATTTAGCATGAATTATATTTTATCATAATTAAACCAATTCCATGGATAAATCTAGAAATGATATCTATGTGACATCCATATAATTTCACTTTTAATTAGAAAATTTCCCAAATATTTTAAATTCATTAATGGTAATAAAAATATAATATTTTCAGATGACATGAAATTGGGGTTGGTAATACATAATAGATTACATTGTTTTTTCATAAATTATAAGAAATAAAATAACCTAGATGGGTTTTGGTAACAAATTTATGTTAGGGAATCTTGTTTTTTAATCCAAACTCATCATATGAAATTTTATAGGGTTGAGTGTTTCAATGAAATGTTAATTTGGAGGCATGTATTATTCCTATTTTTGGATTTATGGAAAAATTAGTGTAATGTAAGTTATATATTTATTTCTCATATCTACCCACATGTGGGTCAATGTACCATTTAATTACCATTGTGAATTTTGGAAAATATAATATATGCCACATAAAATTGTCCCATGGAAGTCTCCTTGATATATATAGGCCTTATAATCCAAATAGAGTAGGAGAATTTGAGAATCAATAAAAATCCGTATGATAAGGTATTTTAATTAAATATTGAAATTTATATATAAGTGGAACTATATAGTGAGGTTGGAGTTCATCAAATAGAAAAATTTACTAATATTATTTCCAAAATGACAGACTAATTTTTGTATAGATGTAGGATTGTGGATATCTATAACACCATGAAAATTCTGAAAGACTATCTTTTATTCGATAACTTGTATGAAATGCCACTCTAGGAAAATAAAATAATTCCAAAAACCTAAGACATTACGTTATATTACATTTAAAAAAATATATATTATATAAATTTTAATTTTTGTAACATTGAGTTATATTTCATTACATGCATGAATGATATTTTTTGATATTTATCATTATATGAAAAATTGAGTTTTGTAGAACCATAATATATTATAAAAATATTCAATATATTATAATTGAATATAACCCAGAAATTAAATTTGAATATATGAATGTGATTATATAATATCTTAAATTATTTTATTGGATTATTTTTTTTAATTTATTATAAATGATTATAAGAACTAGTTTAATATAAAGGAAATGTCTTTATGAAATCAATTTTCTATGTGAAGGAGTATTATCTTAATAAAAATAAATTAATAACTATTATTTGATGATTTTAATGAATCATATATATTATATGTCTAATAATTTTTTTTACATAAATACAATAGATTTCATTGAGATAAGATATGAATAATCTCAATATTACAAATAAAATCAATTTTTTAACAATGTTCGATTTTCCATCTTTTAATCGAACGCCAATTTTAACTTTAAATATTGAATCTTTTATAAATTTAATATTTACAAATTAAATTAAAATATGAGATAAGATGTAAAAATTATGTTACTGTGATATTATAGTATTTTTTGAGAACTTTTATTTTTATTGAAATAGTAAAAAATATTGGATTTTAACTAAAAACTATATTTTTCTACTTTATTTAGGTAGTTAAATTAGTTTTTTATTTCATATTAAATTATAATTATATTAATTATATTAATTTTAATAAAATTATGTAATTGAATCAATTTCGTATTAAAATTGTAAATAAAATTTTGGAAATTCTTTTAACATATTCACATTAAAAACCCAATTTGTTCACCCTTCCATAGGATTAATTTTAAATTCATTTCAGTCAGGAACTATCTAGGGAACCCTAATATCCCAATTCCCAAGCCTTACCCAAAATTCATCAAACCACTTTCCTAATCCCCATGGGTTAGTGACATGCTCCAGGAATCGTACAACATGCATGTGGGAGTTAATTTTCAAAAACAACATAATGAAAGAAAGATGAGAAATTCAATATGAAAACAAAAGAGACTCCAATGGGAGTAATGTATTAGAAGTTAACGTGGAATTAAATCCAAAATTTAATACAACCCAAACCAAAAAAAATTAAATAACCTTTGTCCCTAAGGACATGACTCACGACGTTTATGGTTCAATAGATTGATCCACCTCCAAAATACTATTTCACCAGGTCAAACGTGGAAGGATATAATATTAAAAACCCTATGGAACATATAGGGTGTGAGCTAAAAAACCCAGTAGGATCTCACCATAGATTCCAATCCAGATCTCGATAATATATTAACAAAATAAATTCTTTCAATTTTTTTGATAAACAAGTTTTTAATTTTAAATCATATTTAAACAAAGAATGTTATACATTTCAAATGAAGGAAAATTATATTAGCAACATATTTAAAATTGATGGAATATTTCTAAAAAAATGGATTAAATAAAACATTTTTATAAAACATTTTATATAAAAACAAATAGAATTTAATTTAGTTTAACAACATTGGTATACATTTATATTTTAAATATAATATATTTACGAACATGGTCATATGCAAATAAGTATGAAATATAACTACCCAACCCTTGTTACCCAGAGCCGATTTATTATTTTAATTCATTGGCATGATAACAAGGAATCAAGTCCTGAAAGACTGATCTGTTTAGAAGTCTTGGAAAGTAGATTATATACATGGATGTTACGTTGCACTTTCTAACATAAAACAAACAACAGATTCTTTGAGAATTCCATTGCTCCCTTACCTTAACCCTGCATATAAAACATAAAACACTTCTTGGGATCCTTGGAAAATAAATCATAAGAAAGGGGTGAGCTCAAATGCTCAGTATGGGTAAATAATTTAGCGAAAACAATAAAAATTTATGCCATGATGTGTAATAAAAACAACAACCTTTTTAACCATAATCATGAACATAATATGGAATAAATAAATAAATAATCACCATATAAGCAATCACATGGATATTCTAATAGTATAATAATCACATGTAATAACTATTTTCATAATGATGGAATGCCTAATGCCAGACATCATTACCACATAGTCAAGGCCTTGTGCCAAGACTTCAAATAAAATTTTGGCCAAGGCCTTGTGCAAAGAAAATAGTTTTTCTCATTAGACCTACCAATGCATCAAGGAGGTATATCAGGCTCCACCCATCAGTTACTAAGTCCACTACATTCCTCACATGAGAAGTTGAAACATAACATTTAAATTTATATTAAAACTAGAATACGAAATGTCAATACATTAACCATAAACCATGAATGGTATAAAAATAGAACATCCACAGTCAAAAATATCATAACTTATTCAATACAATATTAAAGATTGTATTATAATAATTCAACTTCAAAAAAGTTTAAAATCCATTAATTGATGTTGACATAGAAGAAAATTACTAGTAAAATGATTTTTGAGAAATACCCCTTATTCATGAAATCATTTAAAATTCTCACAATTTGTATAGGTAGTCATTTACAAGAGTGTTTTCAATAAAATTTTCCCGTACCACATTAAATATTTTTAAAATAATTATCATTTCAAAACATTCATGTCCATATAAATAAATCCTTAAAATCGTTTTGAAAACATGGACATTAATTAAAAGGGTTTAGAAAGATAAATCATTGAAACGTTTAAAATCATTATCTAGTTAAATAAAACATCCCATAAAAACTTAAAATATTACTTTTAAAGTCATTTTTATAAAATATTGGTATCTATGATAAGTATTTCCCATAAAATACTTACACAAAAACAACCTCAGATAATAATGAGATTGAGGAAATAACCCTTACCTCCTTGTAATCAATCAATACGTATGAACAATTGTCAATAACCACCAAAAATATCACAGAATATCATGAATATAATAAATATAATGAGAATAATGATAATATATATCAAATGGATGTTTGGAATACACCACATGCAATAAATAAGTGGTGAACAATGGAAATCTCATGGAATAAAAAGTGAGATAAAAAACCATATACCATGAACATTCCTTTGGTCGAGGGTAAGTTTATAATCTTTTATAATGACCTTTGTGTGTTATTAGATTATACCAGGACCATATTCATGTTTATTATAGCATACGTGATTAAATAGTTGATTCATACTACCCATTTAATAATTATTTTCATGTTAAATTAACATTTCAGATAATAATCACTTTCTTTATCGTACGTATTTTCCCTTGTTATTCTTGACCATATCATTTAGGTAACGATTTAAATACTTCAATAATATAAAACATGATTCATATATCATATATATTCGTAATATAAATAATTATAATATATAGATATATGAAATGGAAGACACCATTTATGGAGAAATTAGGTCGTACGTACACATAAATGTTGTTTCTGTTTTCATATCGTATTAAACGGAATCAAGTGAATAAGATATATGTAAAAAAAATAAACACACACATATATAAATATATATATATCTCTAGTATAATTATTATGTCAAATATTACGTACTAATTTGTAATATATATTTTTATAATCATCGATGAATGGTGAACGTCGAAATGAATCGCATCGTGTCGTGGAGACGGTAATCCGTACGTACGTACGAGTGACAATTTAATTTCATTAATGGTCAGGAATTGGATGGTATATTAATTTTACAGAGATATTATAATTTTATTTTCATTATTTATATACATATTAATAATCATCATGTCCATCCTAATAACATAGTGATGAATAACAAATTAAACCCCGGCGTGGAGACGGAAAGCCGTATGTATGCAAGCATGGTGACATTATCATTCATAAAAAGGATAGAATAATGAATATAGTTATTCCATATTTATAATAAAATTAATTTATATAGAAGATAATGGAGTTATTATTTTATAATGGAAACAATAAAGAAAGTGTAAGTTGAATAATTAGAGAACTTTAAAGAGGGTGGTGAAATCATTACCTCTTCATTAGGTTCTTCCTTTTTTGATCAAAATTTCTCTTTAGGTTGGATTTATGACCAAAATAAGGCCTATACGATGAATTTATGATACTTGGGAGGAAATTTGGTTAGGTTTTGGCTGAGCCAAATGGATTTGGATGTGTGAATTTGAGAGAACGGGAAGTGCCCTTTTATAAAAAGGGTGCAGACCACCTTAGAAAAAACATAAAATATTATATTATAATAATTCATTTTTGGTTTTTAAGGGATCCAAAATAAATTATTTAAAGTATAAGGTGGAGATGGTTCTAAAACCAATCAACCAATATATTTTAGACAGGTTTGGGTCACTATATTAACATCATATTTTAGATTTAACTCTTAGTTAAATAATTTGGCATTTACCATGTCTCTTTGTATTTTTATATTATATGGTTAATAAACATAAAATAAACATCCAAGAGAACACCTAGTGGTTAATTAATTTCACATATAATATTATTTAATCGCTTTGGCCTAACCTTGCACTTTTTGGAATAAAATACCAATTAATAATATAATATATGTTTAAAAAAACCAGTTATGTAAATTTTTACACTATTTGGTATTTTGTTTTTTCTAAATTCATAGAACAATTATTAATTCAAAAAAACTTCCTTTAATCAAACCTAATATGTCATATTAACCTATAAAAATATTTTAATTAAAAAAAATTCTCAAATTACATTTATTTGGGTGTTTATAATATCGATTATTTTAATATTTCATTAATAAGATAATTACTCTATCATCATTGTGTCATAAATTAATTAAATTATTTAATGTATAAAAATTATAAATAAAATAAAATTATTTAGTAAATATCATTATCT
Organism: Viscum album; assembly: GCA_963277665.1. Taxonomy (NCBI): domain Eukaryota; kingdom Viridiplantae; phylum Streptophyta; class Magnoliopsida; order Santalales; family Viscaceae; genus Viscum; species Viscum album. Next base: position 1,761,623,052 of record OY728121.1, on the reverse strand, counting down.
TTCTATTGAATATTTATAGTCGAATTCATCATATATTTAACCCTAAATTAAAAAAGGTTTAGTTATTAACCATTGAATTTAACACTTTTAACTCTTCTTTGAATTAAATAAAAATAAATGTCGTAATCTAATCCAAGTGGACCTAAAGGATAATATTTTTTTCCTAAGGTTGTTTTTTGTCAAATTACAATAATCCAATAGAATTAGGACATGTTTTAGTGTAATAATAGTTTCATTTTTATCCTTAATTACCCTATTTAATTTTAACAGTGGTAAATAAAAGTAAAAACATACTATTTCTCAAAAAATATATATATCTTCTTGAACCACATTTTTCTTATTGAGATCAACTGTGTATCCCGGATTTTTGAAATTCCACTCACAGAAGCGGTAAAAATATGTTTTATGCAAATTTACAAATTCTCCTAGGAGGTGGGTAAAAGACGGTAAAAAGTTCAACAAATTTTTTATATATCTAATCTTAGTATAAAATGACTTCAATAAATTAAATTGAACATATATAGGTATTATATTTCTATTTTTAACTAAAATAAAATTTTGTAAAATAAATAATTATTGAAATTAAAAGTCTCTTTTAAACAATGACTCGGGGGTTTTTACTATTCATCAAAAATTGAATGTTTTCCAAAAAATACCAAAACTTCACCAAAAGGTAATTTAAATATTCCGAATTAAAAAATGAAGCCTATTTTACCAAATTAAAAACATAGAAGTTTAATATATTAATTTTAATTTAATTCCCATTGTCAAAAATAGAAGGTGAATTTTTAATAAATAACAACTATAAAAAGATTGACACTTTTTTATGTACAATTTCAAAGTGAAATTCCATAAAATGACCATAATTGAATTAAATGGTGAATATATAATCTATTTATTTTTCCAAACCATTATAATATATAATTTAACACTATAAATAATCATGATTAATTTATTTTTCAGTTAAAATATAGTATCTTTCACTATTCACCCAAATATGAATGTTATAAAAAACACAAAAAATTTATTGAAACTAAATTATTATGTCCCTATTATAAAGATTTATATTGTTTTATCAAATTTAATGTATATAAATGTTTAAAATATTGGATTTAAATTTTTTTCACCACTAAAAGAAGGTAAGATTAAATTTTCATAAAAATACTTCTTTTATCTGAAAAAAAATGATTTAGTTCTTACCTATTGTCTAAGAAACTCATAATATGGATTCTAAAATTATAATGATTATATATCATTCAAAATTAAGTAAATACTATTCATAACCGCTTGTGAACAGCTAGTTTGGTAAGTCATGTTCCGCTTGAACTCAGTGTTGCGTGTAGTTCAAGTTATTGAATTACATTGATGAAATAATGTACTATGAAATCTTGGGGTGTTTCATTCTTCCCTACTTCAACAAATTGTGTCCTCACAATTTGAAAGCTTTCGTCAAAAATTAATGTTTGAAAATATAAAATACCATTGTGGGAAAACCCACATTAGAAATTGGGTTAATAAAATTTAGTCTTAATAAGAGGAAAAGGGAAATGAAAGGGTCACCACAAAATTATAATCTTGATTAGGAGAACATTGGTGGAAATTAGGGACAAAAAATTGGAGGAAGACATAAATATTTATAGGGAGTGACTGAGGTCATTAGTCACAAACAATTGTAGAATTGAGGGACTCAAATCCATCAATCTATGATGATGAAAAATATAATCGGTTCAATAAAACATAAGGTATTAGGATAACACATTTTTAGTTTTAGGATTTCCTACCTAAAGTTTAATATTTAATTTCTTCATAGACTAATAGAAGAATAAAAATATATACTTCACAATTATAGTTCCATCCATTAACTAATTTCTACCACAAACTCATCTTTCACTCAAATCGGTAATAGAACTTTCAAAAAATATTCGATTTATCCGATTTTTATAGGGTTCCAAAAAATGAATTTGTAATTCATCCATGAAAAATTTGAAAAAAAAAAAATTATTCAATCTATAAAATCACGTGGTCCAGTGGTAGGTGATAAACCCTTGTCGCCCATCAGTTGTGGGTTCAAGTCTCCAGACCTTGCCAGATGCGACGGGTTGCCGCCCGTCCTCCAAGTTGTCCTTTTACGGTAATACAAAAATAATCTCAAACAAGAAATATCCAAAATACTTCTATCTAAACCCATAGTCCAAAATTTATAAGGAAGGTCAATGTAATGAATGTCCTTTTTTCCATGTAATAACATGTGAACACCTTCATCATGAATTATTTTAAAACACTAAAACATCCTCAATTACCATAACACCTTACCGATTACATTTATGCTTCATTATTTTTTATAGAATACTGGATATAATACTTCTATCCAAAATTTTTGGAAACTCCAACAATGATGGAATATAAAAATCAATAATCAGTTTCAAGGTAGTTAAGAATATCCAATAAAATTTACGCAAATAAATCATGTATTATTCCAAAATAACTACGATAGTATCAGAACCATATTATGGTTTATCTTTCTCTCAATCATATATTTTCCAAAAATTTAACCTTCCATTGAGTCACTTTTCTTGGTTCCACACAATCTCAAGTCCTTAGTGAAATAGTACTGCAGTACAATCCTTATATACTCTATAATTCTTATAACATGTACATCATTAATACAATACTCAAATGACACAATACTTTAATAAAACTTAATAAATCTAAATTTTTTCTTTATCTAAAGTATTATCATAACATCATTATTATCTAATAACAGTATTTGGGGTATACTCTGATGACTTGGATATGGATTCTTGTAGTGTCCCAACTCCTTGCATATGAAGCATTGTACATTTGAAACTTTTTTCATACCCTGGCAATCATGTACTTGGTGTCCTTTTTCTCCACACATATAACAAAATCTCATTCCCTTCATGCATTTACCAAGTTGGTTATTTATATAGTTATTATATATGGGAAAATCCTTCTTTTCCATCATCCCTTTATCCATATTTTTCTCTTCCATCCTTTTCTTGTCTTTCTTCCCTTAAATGAAATAGGACTCAGAGAATTTTTTAATTTTCTTATTAATACATGATACTGTTTCATCATATGTTGATAATACATGGGAGACAATTTCCCTTCTAAATGATGGATTAATACCCTGAAAGATATGATTCTTCTTACTCATTGAATAAAACGTACCACTGGAGTTCGCATTCCTTCTACTCGGGGCCATTTCTACACAATAGAATACACTAGGTCTGTTTATGAATTGTAATGAATAATTCTAAACAATTAAAGTACCTAACATAAATTGAACAGTTTGTGGATATAATCCATAAATATATTTTCATTTTGGAAGTATATACTCGTAAATCATTCATAATTATTTTTATGGAAAATGAGAATTATCGTAAGAATATCCCCTGTGAGAGACGGAACCAAGAGGGCTGCAAGTCCCATTGTCGCGCACCAGTTCCAATTTGAGTCTAGCTCAAAGCATTATTTTTGTGTTTTACCCCATGGTACATATATTCAAAATACACCTCTACCTGCTTGTATCTAGACATGGATGTATTTGATTTGAAAACTCAAAAAATCTCTACATTTCCAAAATTCTAGGATGTTCTTCTATACTAATCATCAATTTCAATCTTAGGTTAATGTTCTCTAATAAGAGTTTATCTTAATCTAGTTTCCAAGGTTATTGCTAATCTTCCTTTGATACCAAATATCACACCTCGACCCCAGTTACCCATAGATGGGGCATTATTTTAATACATTGGAATCATTACATGGAATCATGTCCTGAAAGACTGAATAGTTTTGCAGTCCTGGAAAATATATTAAAAACATGGACGTTACATTACACTTTATAACATACAAAAAAATAATCCTTTTATAATTCCATTTCTACCTTAGATTTACCCTGCATCTCAAACATAAAACACTTATTTGGATCCTTGGAAAATCAAACATAAGAAAGGGGTGAGCTCAGATGCTCAGTAAGGGTAAATAATTTAGAATAAGCTATAAACATTTAAGGAATGATTTGTAATAAAAACAACAACCTTTTTAAACATAATATTTTACATAATATGGAAAAAATAAATCAAAATCACTATATAAACAAGCACCTGGATATTCTACTAGTCGAATAATAACATGTAATAAAAAAATTCATAATGAGGGAATGCCTAACGCCGAACATCATTACCACATATTGAAGTCCTTGGTCCAAGAGTACACATAAGTTTTTTGTCTAGGCCTTGATCCAAGAAACTATTTTTTCTCATGGTACCTACCGATGCATCAAGGAGCTGTAGAGGGCTCCACCCGTCAATTACAAAGTCCACTGCATTCCTCATATGAGAATTTGAAACCTAGAATAAACATCAGTATTAAAACTAGCATATAAAATGTCAATCCATTAAATGATGTTGACATAGATGAAAATGATCAGTAAAATGCTTTGAATGAAATACCACTTTTTCATGAAATTGTTTAAAATTATCACAATTATAAAGGAAGTCATTTAAAAAGTATTTTTGAATAATAATGTCCCATACCACTTTGAAACTTATTAAAACAATTATCATTTAAAAACATTCATGTCCATATAAATAAACCCTTAAAATAATTTTGAAAACATAGACATTAATTAAAATGGTTTAGAAAGATAAATATTTAACACATTTAAAACCACGATCTAGTTAAATTTACCCTCCCATAAAACCATAAAAGATTCCTTTTTTAATCATTTTTATAAAATATGGCTATCTATGATAAGTATGTCCTAGAAAATACTTACACATAAACATCCTAGAATAATAATGAGATTAGGGAAATAACCCTTAACTCATTGTAATCAATCAAGTCATATGAACAATAGTCAATAATCACAAAATGAATCGCATAATATCATGAATATAATGGGAATCCTGATAATTTATATCAAATGGCAATACACAATACACCACATGCTATAAATAAGTGGTGAACAGCGGAAATATCAAGGAATTAAAAGTGAGAAAAAAACCCCTTACCATGCACATTCCTTTGGCCGATGGAATGTTTAAACTCATGTATACTAACCATTGTATGTTATTATATTATTCCAGGACCATATCCATTTTTATTATATCGTACATATTTCATTTATGACTTTATACTACACATTTTATAATGATTTTCATGTTAAAATAACATTTCTGGTAATAATCGCTTTCTTTATTGAACATATTTTAACATGTTATTCTTGACCATAGCATTTAGGTCATGATTTAAATACATGAAGAATATAAAACTTGATTCATATATCATAAATATTTAGAATATAAATATTTATAATAGATAGATATATGAAATTGAAACACCACGTATGGGGACGGTAGGACGTATGTATGCATAAACGTTGTTTCTGTTTTCATATTGTATTGAACAGAATTAAGTGAATAAAATATATGTAAATACATAAATACATACACATATATATCTCCAGTATAATTTTTATGTCATATATTACATAATTTTTAGTAATACATATTTTTATAATCATCTATGAATTGTGAACGTGGAAACGAATCTCATCGCGTCGTGGAGACGGTAATCCGTACGTACTCACGATCAACTATAACATTTCATTAAAGGAGTGGAATTGGATGGTATATTAATTTTAAAAATACATTATCATGTTATTTTCATTATTTACATACATATTATTCATTATTATATCCATCCAAATAAAATAGTGTTGAATAACAAATTACACAATGTCGTGGAGACCGTAAGTCGTACACACGCACGCATGGTTACATTATCATTAATAAGATGGACAGAATAATGAATATATTTGTGATATATTTATAATAAAATCAAAGTATATAGAAGATACTGGATTTAAAATTTTATAATGTAAACAACAAAGAAATAGTATGTGGAAGAATAATAGAACTTGAAAGATAGTGGTGAAATCATTACCTCTTCTTCGGGTTCTTCCTTTTTATTTGATAGAAAGGGCTCTATAGTTTGGATTTATAACAAAATTAAGTCCTCTAGGATGAAGTTAGGATAGTTGGGAGGATATTTTGTCAGGGGTTGTCCGATCCAAACATCTTTGGAGGTGTGAATTTTAGAGAAGGGGCAATGCCCTTTTTAAAGAGGGCCGAGGGGCATCATAGAAAAAACGTAAAGTATTATTTTATAATAAGTTTATTTTCGGTTTATAATGGCACAAAAATATATTATTTAAATTATATGGTTGTTATGGGTCAAGAACCAATCATCCAATAGGTTTTTTACAGGATTGGTACACAATATTATTAGATTTAACTCTTAGTTAAATAGTTTTACATTTACCATGTCTCTTTGTATTTTTATATTATATAGTTAATGAACTTACAATAAACTTAAAGAGAACCCAAAGTGGTTTATTAATGACATATATTATTGTATTTAATCCCATTTTCCAAACTGTAAATTTTTAGGAATAGAATACAAATTAATAATATAATATTTGTTTTAAACACACTTTTATGTCTTTTTGAAACTATTTGGTATTTCATTTTTTCTAAATTCATAACAGCATTATTACTTCTAAAAAAATTCATTTATTCAACCCTAATATTTCATATTAACCTATAAAATTATCTTCATTAAAAAAATGTCTAAAATTACATTTATTTGGGTATTTATAATATCAATTATTTTAATAATTCATTAATAAGGTAATTACTACATCATCATTATGCCATAAATAAATTAAAATATGTAATGTATTAAATTTTTTTATAAAATAACCTTATCTGGGAAGTATATTTATATTTATAATGGATATTTATAGTATAATTTATCGTATTTTTAATCCTATATTAAAAATGGTTTAGTTATTAAACATTGAATTTAACAGTTTTGACTCTTCCTTGAATTAAATTATAATAAATGTCCTAATATAATCCAAGTGGACCTAAAGGATAATATTTTATTTCAAAGGATGTTTTTGGTCAAATTAAACTTATACAATAGAATTAGTACATGTGTTAGGGTAAGAATAATATCATTTTTACCCTTAATGACCATGTTTACTTTTAACAGTGGTAAATAAATGTTAAAAGATACCATTCACCAAAAATCATTTTTATCTTATCAAACCACATTTTTCTTACTGATATCAATCGTTTATCTCATATATGTTAAATTACACTCATAGAAGCTATACAATTATGTTTTATGCAAATTTTCAAATTCTCTTAGGAGGTGGGTAAAAGACTGTAAAAATTCAATAAAATTTTTATATATCTAAACTTATTATAAAATAACTCAAATGAATTACATTGAACATATACAGGTATTATTTATATATTTTTACCTAATAACAAATTAAATTAAATAAATAATTATTTATACAAAAATGCGGTTTTAAACAATACCTCAGAATTTTTCAGTATTCATAAAAAATTGATTATTTTCAGAAAAATACCAAAAATTCACCCTAAGATAATTTTGATATTCATAATTCAAAATTGAAATATATTTTACCAAATTAAAAACATATAATTTTCATTTATTAAATTAAAAATAATTACCGTTGTCAAATCCAAAAGATGTATTTTTAAAAAATAATAACTATCAAAAGATTGACACTTGTTTATGTCCAATTTCAAAGTGAAATTACATACAATGACCATAATTGGATTAAATGGTAAAAATATAATCTATTTATACTTCCAAACAATTAAAATGTATAATTTAACACTATAAATTATGTTGAATAAAAAATTTGTTTTCAATTAAAATAGAGTATTTTTCCTTATTCGCCCAAATATGGATGTTATTAGAAAAACACCAAAAAATTATTGAAACTAAATTCATATATCCCAATTCTAAAGAAGAAGATTATTTTTGACAAATTGAATATATAAAAGATTCAAATATTGGATTTTAAAAGGGTACACCATTAAAAGGTGGTAAAATTTCATTTCTTGAAAAATATTTCTTTTTTGTGAAAAAAATGAATTAGTTATTACATTATTTATAAGAAACTCACAATATAGATTATGAAATTATAAGGATTATATATAGTTCAAAATTAATTTAATACTATTCATAAGTTATTTTGAACAACTACTTTGGTAAGTCGTGGAGCACCTGAACTAGGTGTTGCGTGTAGTGCAGGTTATTGAATTACATTGAAGAAATAATGTACTATGAAATCTTGGGGTGTCACATGAAAGTAAAAGGATATAATACTCCACACTCTACAAGTGATCCTGGAAATATTTTTCTACAATTTCCCCTCAAACATATTCCAATGGTGACTCATGACCATCCCATTGGGATGTGACATAAATCATTTATGTTTTAGAATGTTGTATAAGAATTGATTGGGTACAAATAACTCATTAACTAATTAAGGGTTTCATGTTATGTAACATATTAAATGATGGGTAATTTATTTTATGACTGCTTAAAATATGATTATATCCCATCCCTCCAATTTTAAATTCCAATTTTCCATTTAAAAACCAAAATACATTTCTAATCAGAAACATAGTTCTTTAACATGATAAAAATGATGGGTTTCAATAAAAACATATTAATCCCTTTTTAATTGATTGAAATTAATTCAAAAATAATTCCATCAGTATTAAAATAAATTAAAATCGTTAAATTGATCAATATAATTGAAAAAAATTCCATCATATCTAAAATTCTATGTGAACAATTAAAATCTACAAATTTCCACAAACCCTCCACTATTCAATTGAATTGGGTATTTTCCAATTTTTCCATCCAAAACAATAAAAAATATCCCAATTCACTGGTAATTTGGTTTCATAAAATCAATTAAAATAAATTTTTAGTAATTGAATTTAAATGATCAAATGATATAAATCATGAAATTTATGGTTAATAAATTTGGGAAAATATATTGTTACCACATACGTTTTTTCAAAACACATCCCCTACAACAAAACCCATCAATGAGAAAAAATATTTAGACAACCTCGTAAATCATCCTAGATTTGAGACATATTATTATAATGCATAGATCTATCAATTTGATGATGATCCATTGAAATTACAAACGAGGAGAAAAATTGAAAGAAGAACAATAATGAGAATGCTTACCTGGGAATCCACACCACAAGAAAAACAATGATCGAAGGATGAAAAAAGGATCCTAGAAGGTTTGGGTACCTATAATATCACATGGGGAGGGCTTTGGGTCAAGAGAAACAAGAATAGAAATGAGGGTGAAAATTAACTCATTCTTGCTACATGATTAAAAACTAAAGTCATGGAAATAACTGATGTGTAAACCCACTAAACCTTGTGAAATAGATATAGTTCATAACCACCCAAAAATGTGTCTCATAAAATTTACACCCATTTATTAAATCACTCATGATGTGTTACAGATCAAAAATTCATGTAACCATTCATGATGTAAATCCTCTAATGAAACAAACTGTCTCATGATATTCATCTAAAAACCATTACACGTCAGGTAACATAATTACACTGCATGTAACCCTTTGGAAGCATGTAGACAATGACTGTAAAAGCTGAGAGTCCAAAAAATCTCAATGTTCACCATTATAGGTATCCCCAAATTCATTCATAACCCCACGCAGTTGAGAAAAAGGAAAAACCATGACCAGGTTAAAAAGGTGTACCTATCTTATCTGTAATGAGATGTTGTGATCTCCCCCCATAAAATCTATATGTCCCTAAAAATACTATGATGAATCTTACATTACATTAACAAACGCCCAATGATCTCACATCCGTGCCTCATATTACCATGTCTCGTGATTATCAGAACTGTGCTACCGAAGCTCACGAACAAAAGGTATCATCTTCCCATGAAGTAATATTTTCTCAGAATCAACTTTCCTAACCGTATTATCAATAAAATTGTTTTTTTCTATCATAATATATATCCAACTCAAAACTTGAGATGGATTAGATAATGAATTTTTCTGATGAAAAACATGTAACTGGATATGTGTCTATATTAGATATGGTGGATGTTCTAAATGGTATGAAACATTCCCCACGTTTTCAAAAACCTATAAAGGTCCTAAAAAAGAAGGATAATGTTTCCCTTCCACAGCAAGTTGCCTATGACCCAACTAGTGTGAAGCTTTCAAGAACAGATGTTCATAAACTATAAATTCCAAATGACTATTATTATTATCGACATAAGACTTATATCAGTTATAGGACGTCAACATTATCAAGTGAATTAAAAGAATTTTTACTGTCATCTATTTCACTAAAATGGTTTTACCAAGGAACTTTTACCAATATCTAACCAATATAATGGAGATTTAAAAGGATAAACATACAAGTCCTCAGAAAGAGCAAATATTATTGTGGGGTGGTTACTATTTTTATAAGAAAAATCATCCAACCCCTTGTGATCATCCCATGTCCCACCAATGTTAAGAACACAAGCACTAAGTATATCCTAATGATTAAATATAACTCTCTCTATCTGGCCATTTGACTATGGATGTTAGGCCATACACAAAGGGACCTAAGATCCCAGTGTCTCTAAAATTCCTCTCTAAAAGTGAGAATTGTAACAGGGATCCCTATTAGAAACTATATCAGATGGAAAATTATTAAAATGAATAATCTTATTAATGTAGAGATTTCCTAACTCCTCAGCTATGGGTATATCATGAATGGGTTCAAAGAGGACCTAATTGGAAAACCTATCGATCATAACCCACATCAGATTATTCTTTCGTTGGCTATGAGGCAAACCAATAACCATTTCAATAGACATTTCATCCCACTTCAAAGTAGGGACAATAAGTGGATAATGTGATCCTATTGGTTTTTGATTCTCAGCCTTAACAAGATACCATGTATAATAGTGGGAAACATTACCATCAATGCCTAGTTTTAAACCAGGCCACAAGAACTATCATCATATATCACAATACATCTTAGTGGTTTCTGGGTGTACTTCCCACTGGGAATTATGAAAATCCCCTATCATAACATTGATTCTTAATAACGACACAACTAAGTGATTCTGATAGCATAAAATACCCTATTAAGAGAATAACTAATGGAAAAATATCTCCCCACTATAAATATAGTCTATAATTCAATTGAATTCATCATGGATCTCTTCATTCAGAATAATTATATCGAGAATAGTGAATACCAAAAAAACAATATCTAATAAAACATAATCATCTTTCTCCTAAACATGAATAATCATCTGTGAAAAGATATCCACAAAATATTACCCTTTTGAAGATTCATTTACAATATGTGTTATAATATTCCTACAAAAATCATCCAAAATTACATTCACTTTCCCCAGGGTATATCTAATTTAAAATTAAAGAATTCGAGGTACTCTACCAAACACCCCTAGTATAGATTCAAATATATTTTAAATAATATATAATTCAATATGTTTTTGTTTGAATCCACAATAAATCTTTGTATGAAAAATAATTTCCACTAAATCATAAGTGTGTGCATCATAAACGCAAGTTCAAGGCTATGGGTAGGATATTTATCCTCATGTAGCCAAAGCTAATGAGATATATAACCCCAAACCTGATCACATTTCATAAAAATGGAGCCCAATCCAGAACACAATGCATCATAGAAGACCACATATCATTTTCCAGCTTCTAGAAGTGTCAACACTGGCGTTGTAGGGAATATAAATTTTTCCTCAACAAACAAATTATGACATGTATCATTCCATGAAAATAGCACCAATTATCTTGTTTGGGAAGTCATCGGAGAAGCCAACATTGTTAATTACTTCTCGAACTAGTTATAATATCTAGCTAAGCCCATGAATATCTTAATATTGAAGACATTTCAAGGTCTCCCCCAAGTCATAACAGCATTCACATTGTAAGGTTCAACTGATATACCATTGTGAGACACCATATGTTCCAAGAATATAACATCTCGAATCCAGAGATCAAATATTGAAATCATTTCCAAAATTCATTGATTTCTCGAATAAATCAAAATTTTTCATTGATGATTCATATGATCCTCCTCATACAAGGATTAATTGATGATGTCATCCAAGAATACTACAATAAAGGTATATATATACTCATGGGAAAACATGATCATCAAATCCATGAAAACTGAAGGAGAATTTGTTAGACCAAATGACAAAACAAAAAGCTCATAATGGCCAAACCTACATTGAAAGGAAGTTATTTTAATGTTAGATTCATTTATCCTTAACTGATTATAACAATATCCAAGGTATTTCTTTAAAAAATAATATCCCATCTTATCTAATAAAATATATCATATATTCATGGAAACATACAATTATTATTTTCTATAACTCAATTGAGCATTTGATAATCAATACATAAGAGAAGATAATCATCCACCATCATTGCAATGAAAACTTGCATAACCTAAGATAACACACTATGTCATAATAATCCTTTCCCATGAAGATCACCCCACAATGATATCAGATCTTTCTATTCTATTGGGACCATATGATAAGAGGGAATAGAGACTGGTTGAGTTTCAGGCATTAAATCAATATAAAACATGACCTCTCATGCTAGTGTTAAAGAAGAGAAACTATAAGGAATCATGTTGGGAAACTTGATAATAATTGAGGGATATCACCACTCAGTAATTCTAACTCCATTTCCAAAGAAAATAGTAATATTACATTACCCATATCTAGATAAGAAGGTTCATACCTTCTCAAACATGTGCCACATTCTCTTTTAATGATAAGAGACACAGCACTGTGTGTAGTGAGGTAGACACTTTTATCATAACAATAAATTCATGTTATATTTAAAATATAACAATATATTCAGAAAATTTTGTCATGTGATTTCATGTCAAGGACATGGAAACTCCATTCTATCTCAATATCTGACAAAGAGTAGACATAAGCAGGACAATGGAGACCCCATGCTCTATTTTTCCCAAGGGATATAGTAATATCTATTGAAAAAGATAAAATCTATGTTGGATGTTTTAATAGATTAACATTATAGGATGAAATAAACGAATTAGATGTACTAATGTGAAATCAATTAGTCAATGTTTAAGAATATAATATAATGGTACCTCTCACATTCATTGGACCAATATCTAGTTCCTCGAGATCCTCTTCCTCTATGTGACGTACCTTCATGCTTGATTCCTATAGTTGGAACCCTATTATACATGACACATCTGATTGCACTATAGTTTTAGTAGGAGGTGGTTATCTTGTTCCACTTCATATAGTAGAAATGATATGGCAGAATATTTGTATCTGTATTAAACTTCCACAATAGATATAGTTCTTGGGTGCCATAGTGAAAACCCCCTTAGAATATCCTATCTTTTCCATGAAGGATCTAACACAACCAATGGGAGAAAAAAGAACCCCTATCTTCCTTGACATTCCATCTAGGTCCATATCATCCATAATTTCCTAATCCACCACATCAGAATTATTGGGAATAATTTTCAGGAAAATAAGATAATTGATATATGAATGAATTGCAAACACAAATATTCGATCCTTCATCATCTAGAAAGTTAAAATCTCATGAAAAATCTACAGTAGCTCTTAAATTTTATTTTAATATGCAGTTATGTTTCTGTCAGCATGCACAAGCATGAAAAACTACATAGGCTTTTCCAAATCCATTGAATTTGGATATAAATAGTCTTAGAAAAGAACCGTGATGTATTTAAACTCTATGTGATCATGTTTCATTTTCATCACCATTGAATCCCACCATCTCCAACTCAGTCCATCTAGCACGAAGGTGGAAAAAATTACCTTTATTTCATCTAGAGTCACCAAGAACTCTAACAGAGATTCTATCCTACCCAAAAATACCTCAACATGTTAAGGATTAGTAGAGCCTTTGAAAACTGGGGGCTTCCTGTGAAGGAACTATTGACATTGATATGAATGAACATCCCCATGATGATCCACAACTAGAGCATAATCTTGTACTGGAGATGGTTCCTATCCCAGTTCTGTGACAATCCAAACAATCATCTCATCTAGATTTGGGCCCACTTGAGGATTCGAACGAGCTGGTTCAGTAGCATCTTCATCCTAGATCAAATTATCACATCTTCCCAGATGCATGATGATAAGAAACATTATTATCTAGAAATGGAGACATCAAATTAACACTCAGACTAAGAAACAATGGAAATTAATCCCAATATAAAGAACCATCAGGATTTTGATTTCAATGCATCCAAATCATAATTGCTTAATATATATAACTAATCCATAAGAAATATTTTCTTAAACACCCCTAGTGATGTAATAATTTTTTTTGTGATTCCAAGAAATGATCTCAATCGCGACAACAACATATGTCCTAAGAAGATTTCAAAAAGCATAATAACATCAAGACCTAAAGCTCAACAACCTACTCTGATACCATTTTATCACGGACCAGCTCTGGTACCCTGGTAACCTGATAGCTAGCCCAAAATTGACATATCTTATAGGGTGTTACAAATACCCATAGTCAGTGACTAGATCCTTCCACCATAAAACATGCATGTTATGAATTTTTTTCTACAAAATATAGGGGAAGTAAGGAAACCAATTCAATATACATAAAAAACTCCATTGGGAGCAACGTATCAGATGTTAACAAGGAATTAAATCACAAAGGTTCTATAACTAAAACCAACATTGTGAAAAACAACCCTAGTCTCTAAGTACACAAGTTGCCACATCTAACATTACATAGCTGGATCCACCTATAAAATATCATTTCAATCTACTCGATACTAGATGGAGATAATCTACAATCTCCTGAAAGAACATGTACGATGTGTGATAAATCTAACTATTGGGTTCCACCAAGGATTTCATATTATATTCCAATAATATATTAACAAAAAAATTCTTTCAATTTTAGAATAAAAAAGTATATAGTTTTAATGAATATTATAAATATTCATTCTATGGACATTAAAAGATGGAAAATAATTTATGGAATAAATTTACATGTTATTAAATATTTCTATTATAATGGAATAAATAGGAGATTTATATAAAGAAGTTTATTGTATTACAAAAGGCATGAAATGATGTTTTAGAAAAAATGATATACATTTTTATGTCAAATATAATCAGGAAAGAAACATGGTCATCTTTCCAATAGGTATAAATGATCCAGGATATAAGACTTCACGATCTCTAAGTGATCACATTTTTTGTAATACACACATACTTATAAAACTAGCCAATGGTGTCACATCACCATCCAATTAGGTGTGTGAGAAGATGATTTAATTTTAGAACATTTGATATGTCTAGAATGTGTCCAACTAATTTACATAGTACATAAGGATTTCATATTCTCTTTAAAAATAAATGGAAAAAATTTTCGTATGACTTATTAAAACATAATGTAGTCCCATTCCTCTACTTTCAAATTCCAATTTCTCATTTAAAACCAAAAACACATTTTTAATAAAAAAACATTCTTCTTTAACAAGATAAAGCCACTGGGATTCTATACAAAAAATTATAAACCATTTTCACATGACTAAAATCAATCCAAAAAAATGAAGCAATTTCAAAATCAAGTTATATAATTAAATTCAACAGTTAAATTGAAAAAGTTTCCATCAAATCTAAAATTTAAATTATATAATTTAAATCAACCATTTTCCACAAATTCTCCCCAATTCAATGGAGTTGGTGGTTTTCCCAAATTTCATGACAAACCATTTTAAATACCCCAATTCACTATTATCGGTTTTTTATAAATTCAATTGATAGAATGTTTGACAAATTTATTTTTAATCAACAAATGAAATAAATTATAAAATTTGAGGTTATTCAATTTGGACAAACGGAACAGAACCACCCACCTTCTTCGTGAAACTAAAAACTCTCAATGACACATGTCAATGATATCTATGTTTTATATTTCCTTGAAAATTAATGTAGAAGTAAAATATAGTAGTATAGTCAAACAATCCTCCCATTTGAGAATAACACCTTCAAGTCCAAAAGTTGGAGAAAGAGAGAAAGATGAAGAACAAAGTGACTGATGACCCATGAATCCCCACTATAAGAGATACATAAAAAAACAAAATACAGAACCCATAAGGCTTAGAGGGATCCATGATCAATAAGGAATGATTTGCGTCAGGTGAGCTGAGACTAGAGAGATGGGGAAAAAAGATGTCATCGTAGATGCATGTTTGAAAACTACATTCAGGGTATTACATGACATGTAATCCCACTACACATCATGAAATATATAAGATTCATAAATGAAAAAAAACACATCATATTAAATGAAAAAAATACATTAAATTAATTATTACTTGAAATGGATCATCATTTCGGGTGACCTTTCATGGTGGGAATCCTCTCAAGAAATGAAAATTCTCACAATATGCATCTAGAGACCATTACATGTTTTGTATCCTAGTAACATAGTGTGTAACCCTCTAGAATACTACAGAAAAATATATTTAATGTTATGAGCCCAAATAATCTCTTAAATCACCATTTTATGTATCCTTAAAATTTCTTCTCAACCAAAACCAGTCAACAAAATTGAAAAATATTGATAAAGATAAAAATGAGTACTTGTCAAATAAATAATGAGATGCTACAATTTCTACCGATTGATAGATTATAATATTGAAAAATGGATTATTTATTTTAATTCCCCATAATTTATAGATTTTAATTAGATAAAATTAGTGTTTTATAATAGAAATTATTGAATGTGATTAAAATTTATAATAGTGATTAAGAGAAAAATTTGATTAACAAGGGACTAATCCTTAATCATTAGGGAAAAATGACCTAGAAACTAATCCAAAACCCATTGGATGGATATATTTATTCTATAACCTCCCTTGGATCGAATATTTACAATTATTGGAGGCACATGATACACAGGGGACATCTCAATAGTTATTAATTTTATTTATTTACAAGAATTCCACTACACCTCCACTATAAACAATCACTCATACCTCCCATTAATTCACTCCTATAAATCCATTTTTATGACCTAATATCTGGCCAAATAATCTCCCAAAATCCCACACCACATCCTATAAGCAACAAATTGGAAATAAATATAATGAATTATGTCCATTTATATAACCAAAAACGAGTTACCGAAATAAGAAGTCATGCTATTCAACAATAACTTATGTTTCATTTGCTTATCCACCCCTTAATAAATATTAAATTTATAAAAACCATATTATCTTAAATATACTGAAATTTTGTTATTATAATATTTAAACCTAACATTTCACACACATCCATCTAAATGGGATAGGTAATCATCACTCGTCTGTACAGTGGACTTCAACGTCACAATCTGATGGCCTTTATTCTTCCATTAACACCCTTAAATGAATGAAATAATTATGGATTTTTATTTTTTATATTATATATATAATATATTAAATCTATTTATGGTTCTGTAATTTTTATGTAACACATAATGTCATGTGTTCCATTTTTTGGGGTTATGATAGCATCATCTGTGGATGTTTGGACTACTACCTTCTCAAAGCGATATTATTCATTCACACTATATATGGAATTTGTTAAAGATTATTTTAATATATATATATATATTTAATATATTACATAAATATGATACAATAATTATAATATACATATGTATCAATTAATTTTAATTCTTTTAATATAATGGAGAAATGGGTGTAACATTGATGCGTACGTATGACCTACTATCTCTACGCATGATGCATTTCATTTCATATATCCAAATTTTATATATTATTGTGAATATATATATACTAAATATTTATAATATTAAAATCATGTTTTATGTTATTTATATTATGAAATCATGTTCTAATTAATAGTTACAAGTGTAAACATACTCGAAAGACTAGCTAGTTAAATACTGAAATAAAGAAAATAAAGAATGATTGATAACAAATGGTTAATAAAATATTATATAAAATTAATATATGATCTTGATTATATGATTATGGTTACAGTATAAGTTTACAAAATTCTTAAACCCATTATACTTGTAGTTAATGGTCATTCTCCTAAACAAAACTCATGGTATGGGATTTCATCTAATTTTACATTCTATAGATAATTAATTGTTATTACACCACAAATAAATTTATTTTGGTGAATATTCATCCCATTTTACATTAATATCATGTTTCACTATTAATTTTTGTAATTTGATATTTCCCTTTGAAATATATCATCCAATGGTTTTTGACATGAAACATTCCAAGTGGTAAGATTTATAATTTCAATATCACTTTATTTTTTTTGAGTATTAACTTTCTCTTAAAACAATCCCTTCCTTATTATCATTTTATTTTATAATAAATTTTATATTTCCATATTCTCTAGTAATGGATATCATTATTTCCTGAACTATATACCATTTTTACATTCAATTTTCACATTGAAAATTATTTTTAATGACGATAAATCTCAATCTTTTACTCAATATGGATATTTGTTGATAACAATGTTGTTCATTAATTAAATAAATTATTATATAAATGGGGAATGTTTTTTACATGCACTATATGAGTTGGGTATTGTTTAATTCAAGCCCCTTGATGCATCAATAATTGAATAAGAAAAATCAGTTTTCCAAATCAGATTACTTTAAACTATCTTGAGAATAAATCATTATAGTAAACGTATAATGATCCTAGAAAACATGAAGTCCCATAAAAATGATTTTCCTTTTTTGAGAATCCATTTATTATATCGATCCATTATAGTTTTTCTTGGAAATTAACTATTTATTCATTTCATTTTTTTAAATGACATGTATTTAAGTTAATGACCATGAAATATCGATTATCCATTATCTAGATACAAATATTGAATGTGTTCTAATTTATTTACCATTCCATGTAAATTTATTCTCATTTAATAATTATTTAATACAATGTTCATACCCTTACTAATATTTTTATCTCATCCTTCTTTTTTATTGTTTCCCAAATTTAAAATGAAAAGATCGCTGATTGTGTTTTAAGTTATACTATTTATTTGGTTTTCTTGTGAATTATGTTTCTTTTTCTATTTCCGAATATAAAATTTGTATCATGTCATTACCATTTGATTACATATAATCATGAAATTGTAATAAAGTCAAAGGCACCAGACTATAGGGGTCATGTTGTTACTGTTGGTATAATAGGAATTATAGTAGCAACCTTGGAAACTATAATTATAAAGCATAGATTATATGACATAACCTTATGATAGGCTTCAAATATATGTAAAGAATATAATCATAAAATATTTTAATGGTAGATATTATGTGGGTGTTCCAAAAATACATCATTTTATAGATATTACAGGTTGATGTGGTTCTATGAATGATTTTTCTAGGGGTAATTAATCATAAAAGGTTTGTCATTCTTGAATCAAGTATAAAAAGGTATAGGAAAATGCACATTAATAAACACTTGTTTTGATACCCATATGGTATATTCTCAGGATTATTCACAATTTCCATACAAACAACTAAAAAGGATCTAAAATTAAATATTTCCCCAAATAACCATGTCCATTATTATGATATTAGTTATGGATTTCTTTTAAATTTATGATATGTGTATCAATAGTTTGGATATTGTAAATAATTTTAAATTATGTTATGATATAATCTGGTATATGTTAATATTTATAAATGGTTCAAGAAATAATTAATGGCATTAATACTATTGGAAAAAATAGATGTTTCCTTACTGATACATGAAACTGAGATTGTATTTGTATTGTCCATGTTGTAGATGTACTAGGGAAGCTCAATCATGTTATGAAACACAACCTAAGATGAATGGAGAAACATTTTCACTAACAATTTTGTCAATTTTGGATCCATTTATGAGATATAGTCCACAATTGTTTATTGGGACTACGGAATCCATGGTGGCTTAATAATGGATTAATTTTTTGAAAAGATAATCATGGCATTGGGATGTGGTGAAAAGTAAAAGGTTTAACTTATAGTTAATAATTAAAATGGAGATTTTTATCAAAGTTGGTCCTTGATCTAAAAACTAGGGATTAACAGGAAATATTACTCATGTAATGTAGTACATTTAAGGAGGAATTCTTTGATAAGTACATCCCTCATGATCAGTAAATTGATATGAATAGAAAGTTCCATAACATAAAGGAAAAAGAAGATGAATGTGTATCATATTATGATGCCACAATTACAATTTTATCTAGGTATATTGTGGATTATATATTCAATATTAATTTAATTCTTTATGATTTATTTGAAGGGAATAAACAAAGACTTCGAAGGCAACAATTTTCTATGAAAAACTCTTCATCCAAATTAATATTTCATGTGATATCACGATATATAAATAATTATCCACATATTATGACAACAAAAGGATGTAAGATAATAATAATTTGATGGATGAAAAAATAAAAAATAAATGGAAGAAGTGAATATAGGATTTTAAAACTGGTTATAAAAATTGAAATAATAACATAAATAAATTCTTGAATCAATTAGGGGATTTTTATAATTGAGGAGAATTGGGCCATAATGAAAAAACGACGAAAAGGGAATAAGGAAAATGATATTATTCAATGATAAAACTACAAGGATATGTGGAACTATGATAATGAATTAAGAAAAAGTCATTGGAATCTAGCATATAAAAGGATAAGATGATATGACCCAGCATATGGTATTGGTATATTTTAAGAGGAATGATTAATTTTCTAAATTATTTGGACCATCAAATAATACTTTAAGAGTTTGTAATGGATGATATACTAGTAATATGAATTATTAATTATAAATTTATTATACTAGATTGATATTTCTTTAAATATTTGAGAGAATTTATTTATTGGTTTAATGAAAAGTGATTCAATAGTAAGTTATATCTTTTAAAAAACAAGTGGTTGTAAGAAATACAACCCTTAATGTTTTCCCTATGTTGATAATTTTTTTAGATAATTATTGATAGATTAATGTTAATAAGATTCTACCAACTACCATGTAACTGATTCGAAAGTGTGGGATCATAAAAATTTTCAATAGATAATAATTGATGGAATTGTTAATGTTGAAATATTGATGTGATTTTAGAGATGGATGTACTACTTTAACTGGTGATGAAATATGTGCTAGGAAAGGGTTTACAAATTGTTTATCACATGACCAAAGGAGAATATTGTTTTTATAGAAACTTATCTAGAAAGTATATTTACTTATATATTTACATAGTTATGTAATTCCTAAACTCAATGAAAACTAGTCTTCAAACAAAAATAGAGTCATATTATAATCTTTTTTGGTGATATAAATAACCCTTTTCTTAGTTGTGGTTTAAGTAATTGTGGTCATAGAATTTAATCTAAATTTTTTATCTATTTCTCTTCATCTGATCATGATAGTTTGATTTATCTTATATATCCATGCATTCACTAATGTTCTCATATTCAAAATCATAGTTTTGTTATGAACTTCACATTTCCCCATTCCACCTTATTAATAAGATTATTTATTAATCCTATTTCTGATGAGTGACTTTTAATAGTATTATATTAAAATATCAAACCCTATATTACTGAGATCATGTTTAAATATTGACGATGAAATTAAATTCTGGTGGGTAGAATGAAAAACCAGATAAATTCATAAAGAGTGACTTTTATTCAAAAGTGTGTATTAAATTAAACATCAAGTATATAAAGGAATATTACCTCTAGAGAGATGATAACAAATTGACTATTTTAAAAACAATATGTGTCTTCTAATTCATGAAACATTGAGTTATCTTGTGTTACATATAATAACTAATTTTTTGGTCATTTGTGTTACATGCAAGACCATGGTTTACCATACCACAATATATTATGAAAATATTATTATTTAATATAATAAGATATAACATAGACATTAAATTATATTATAGGAATTTTATTAAATAACATATTATTATATAAAATTTAATTCAATGGTTACCAATTAATTATAACCAAATATAAGACCCAATTGATTATAAATGATCTGTTTTTCTAAAAAAATATTTTCATGTTTAGAATGAATTTTATAATAATAAAAATAAATTAATTACTACTAGTAGATGATTTAAATAATATATATATATATATATATATTATATATTCAATAAAATATTTTCTATATTCTTTCAAAAGATTTGATATATATAATAAAAATACAAACATAATAATATAAATAAAAACCAATATTTTTATAAAGGCATTTTTCACCTTTTAATGGATAACCAATATTAAATCATCTTCTTTACACTTTTATATATTTTATATGTTAATATAATCATCATTTTTTTAATCACATGATTAAAATTTGGGTGTGGTGAATTTTTGGTATTTTCTACGAAGTTTCATTTATTGATGAATAGTAAAAAATATTTCATTTTAATTGAAAGCATCATTTTTAAAAATTTTATTTGTATATTTATTTTGTTTATACTACATTATAGTTATTTAGATTAATTTTATATCAATTAAAAAAATTTATTTCGTTGGAATCAACATAAAATCTAAATTATAAATATAAACGTGGTTATCTTTTGAACATATTTATTTTAAAAAACCAGTTTGTCATCCCGTATGTGGAATTCATTTTAAATAAATTTCTACCCCTTATGTTATTTTATTTTGAAATATGGATTATATATTTTTTATTATATTACATTATATGTTATAATATGTTCAACATTGTTTTGGAATGGAAAAAATTAGTGAATTTTATGATAATTAATTGCATCAATGAAGTAAAATATTAGTTTAACAAGAGACTGAATTTTAAACAAAATGGAAAAACAACTTAGGAAACTCTATAAAATTAATTTTCCTGACATATTTTGACCATAAACTCTGTTGGATCTATTATTTTCATTATTGGAGTCAAATTATTTATGGGTTTCCTCGAAATATCTTTTACATTTTTATATTTAAATGAAATCCACTCCTCCTCCATTATTTAAAGGCGCACACCTCTCCCATTTATTTACACACATAGAGAACTTTTTATCACCCAAATACTACCAAAATAACCTAGAAATAACCCTAAAATAATATTAAAATAATCAGGTTTTTTAGAAATCAATACACATATGTCTATTGGTATACACCAAAAGGAGTTACCAGATGATTAGGCAACGTTCTTCAACAGTAACTTTCATATATTTTTCTTCTCCATCACTTAAATTTTTTAAAATAATACATATATAATAAAATAAGTTTATTAAATATAATAATATTTATTATTATATTTTTTAACCTTAAGCTTTCTTATACATCCAAAAAAATGGGATACACAATCATCATTCGTATGTATGGAAGACTAACGCATAATGAATCGATGACATATATTATTCCATTAAGTTATTTTAGGGTTGTAAATAAATATTTATTTATATTTAAAAACTAAAATATATAATATTTATAATTTATTTATTGTTCAAAAACTTTATATTACACATTTACTCATGTGTTTCAATTTGTAGGGATGTTATAACATCATATGTAGATATGTGGACTATCTCCTCCTCATTGCAAAGTGATTTGTTCATCATAAGCATTAAATGAATTAAATACTATTTAAAATAAATATGTTACATATATTAAATAATTTATACATGAATTGTAATATACATATATATCCTTTATTTTTAATTATATTATTATATGAATAAAATGGAAGTAAATATCAGACATATATAGGACCTACAGTCTTCTTGAACGGTGCATTTCATTTCCGATATCCCAATTTTATGAATTAATATATATGTATAAATATATTTGAAGAAAATATTTTATATGTTCCTTATGTTTTAACTTACTAAGATGATTAAATCTTTAAATTCTTAATTTGAACAATAAGTAACAATGAAAAACAATCTAAAAAAACTAGTAAAATAACAATGAATTAGTGAAAATAATGACTTATTTCTTGAAAATGGGTAATAAGATATTATTAAAATTTAATATATTGTAGTATCAATATGATTATGGTTCTTGTATAATATAATAAAGATCATAAAACCATTATATATTATGCGAATGGGAATTCAATCAAAAAGAAACTCAAGTTAAAGAATTTGTATTGATTTACATTCCATTGAGTCTTTTTTGTTATTATAAAACAATTTACATTAACAACGTAAGAGGTTTTTGTTTTGACTGCCTTGGTTGATTTCCACTTCATAATTCTCTATGTGTCTGAAAAATCTAACAAGCTTCATGTTCTATGTTCCTTATTGAAGCCTTCTGATTTTGTGAGATTTTTTTTACTTCCATGATTGTATTTTCATGATGTATTGAGTATGTTGTAAACTCCTTATGAGAATCTATAATTTTGGTCATTAATGTCTCAGGGGTATCCTCTAGTGAATGGAATTGACATGTCAGTGAGGGCCCTTGGTGTTGAGGTTGAAGACTTTTTTTTGGATGAAATTATTTTCCTTGATTCTGATTTTTCTATTGTTGTGGTTGTTGTGGCCTCTATCCCAGTGGATAATTTTGAAAATTATAATTGAGATGATTTTAATCTTCATAGTACATACCATGGGGATTTTTGTTATCCATCATTGTTCCCATAATCCATGTCAAAGATTCCTTCTTAGTATCCATACATCGATTTCCCACCATGTTTTCTCCTTGTACTATCCCTACTTATAGTTTCCATTAGAAACAAATTTTGTCCATCCAATCCAAAAAACAAGTAGATCTCCACATGTGACATCCTAATTAGTGAACATCATGAAGTATAATTTATAATTGAATGATTTCCCACAGACAATCCTTTGTTAAATGGTTCTGTTAATAGCAACATTTAAATTCCATAATGGGTATATCATTTTATCACACATTTTAAACATTCCAATGAACTAGGAAAAAAATCTTCATTTAATAGTTCAAAATTTAAAATTCATACCCTTATTTCCATAGACATTGGAAGAGTTCAATACCATGTCAAATATGTACTTACTAGATGATTCCATGATGTGATTAAATTTGGGGGATGACCTTGTATCCACTCCAATGATTTTTCTTTTAGTGAAATTATTAACAAGAAAAGCCTCACCACATAATTTGTGACATTTTAAAATTTGAATGAGTCAATAATCAATAAAAAACATCAAATGTTTTCATTCAAATCTACATGATGTATCCCTAAAAATTAATGTGAATGAGTATTCATCTGGATGAACAGTAGATTAATTTCAAAATGTTGATTAGCCCCGGGGTGTATGAGAATTCAATGGTAGACTCCCATGTTTAGGGTCATTTTTATTTGATTATCTCTTGTTCCATTGATTCCTTATTTGGACTTTCGGTCCTATCGGTTGGACCATATCATGCTCATATCCTTGAAATTGATCACTTCTAGGCATGATGTTTTATTCGTGGTTGGATTCCACCATTTTCTTCATATATAAGGTCTTCTCCAACTCAGGATCGAATAGATGATATTAAATTTTATCCTTGACTTGAGTGGAGTAGTCATGTAAAAAATTAGTACCAAAAACAGTGGCGTAAACTATACCATGTTCTCAATAATGTCTTTAAAATATAATTGAACAGAATTATAATTAATTTTAATATAGATACTATTCTAGGAAACATCATGAATTTGATAACCCCATAGGGCGTTTTAATTCCCTGTGGTACTTTTGAAAAACATATTTATAAAACCCAAACTACGATACTCAATTAAATAAAATGTAGTAATAAATAATGTTCTCAATTGAACCCAATTAGACAGTGTGTATATTGTAAATTAATTAAGTAAATGGATATAGAAATTTTTTAATTCATTTGATAAAATAGAAATAGTAGCAGCGATTATTGTGTTGAAATTCTATAAGTGGGAAATTATTGTTTCAAGGATTTTGGGTTATTATGTTAGGGATTCAAAAGAAATTCATTTATTCAGGTTTGGTGTTGGAATAACATTAGTAGGGATCCCTGTCTAGGGTATCCCCACTCTACTACGACCATTTCACCTTTGGAATGTACATCTACTTGGTTCAATCACAGAAATATGAGACCCAAAACAACATTTAAACATAACTAACCTAGATCGCATAATGGTCATGTGTAATGTGGGCTAATTACTTGGTGAAATTAAATAAATATCATCACAATGAATGATATGGTCATGAATTTGTTGAATGTTAATGAATTAGAATTGATAATATGTTTTTAGAAGTCCAAGAGAAGAATAGAAATTAGAAAATAATGCTTGAGCATTACATCCCCCTATAACTACACGCATGAAACATACAAGACTACTCAGTCATGATAAGGGAAAGTATCATGGGTACTCGAGGACGAATCATGGTGAAGAGGAGATTTAGATCTTCACTCAGTCATCTGTTGGTTTCTAACATCCTCCTTTTAGTCCTAGAGTGTGTTGGAATGGTGCTTGGAGGACTATCTTTATACCTAAATTCGTCAGCATGGCTTACACCCTCAGTTTAATTTTTCTCACATTGCCATTACCACAAAATGTAACATGGTTAAAAATCCTATAATCCCTTTGTAATTTATATGTATCTTTTGAATTTTCACAAATCTCATGCGAATTTTTTTTCCTTCATTTACTCAAGTTACAAAGTTTATTGGGGACTCACGACATGTAATCGGATCTCCCAAAGCGTCTTCATGTCACAACTTGTCCCAGTGACACAATTTACGTTTGGACATGTCGTGATGTGTAATGGTAGTACACGATGTGTAATCTGTTTTTTAAAGTTTTCCATGTCTCCTTCATCTTCACAAATCCTGGGTCACACTGCTTGAAAAAATAACGGTGTGAAGTGTCCTTTTTCTCAATATTTCTCCTTATTTCTTACAATTTTCTTAAATATATTTTACCAAACATTAAAAAATAAAATAAATAAAAAATTTATAAATTTATCAATATTATATATTTAAATTCCAAAAAAACACATTAAAATGATCCAAAATATTTGTGTGAAATATATTTAACAAATACCCAAACACATGAATTCAGCATTGTCCTCAAGGATTGAATATCAAAATACTATAAAGGGCATTCACCATATAATGAATTCAATTAAATTCTAGAAAATATGATTGATAAATAGAAAAAAAATTATGTACTTCACATATGAGAATTCATCAAGACATCATTTCTCAATGAGACTATTCAAACATGTATTTTATTATTTCTCTATTTTAATAACGTTGTTTATTCATTTTTACATTTTCATTTCTTAGTCCATTCCCACTATTATTTCAACTTTTAATTTACCTCACATGAATTTTTCTTCACATCAACATGGTACACAAATTGAATTCATCACATACCTTGAGAACATGTTAATACCATAAGCCATCAAGGCATGCAACGCCTCCACCACACAAAGACAGAGATCATTATTAATCATGAGGACTTCATCATTATGGATCAAAATGAATTTAAGGATTTATGGTAGGTAGTTCAATGGTGTAAAAAAGTAAGGATAATAAGTAAGGTTTAACTATAATGTACTTTTGGTTATAATAAAATATAAGCTAAATGATTGTCTCCCATAAATTTCATATCCCTCTCTTCCCCAAAAATTATAATGTGGGATCCGTATACATGTAAATGCAATGACAGAATAAACCTCCCTTTCTCATTTTTCTTTTCAAAATTTTATTTAATTTTTTCATTTCCAAAATCTATGCTAATGAAAAATCTAACATCCATCACCTAACTACATACGATCAAAAAATTGTGATTCTAGAAAATGGTGATTTTGGATCCTCCCAAGCCACAACCCTATTTTTTAAAATTTATATAAAAATATTTTTAATCAAGACTAGTGAATAATAAAATACAGGGAAATATTACATACCCTCCCCCTATATCAAAATCAACAACCCCCAATCAAAATATCCAAAATAATGAACATCTTAAAACTCCCAATAAAGTTCTTCCCCAACATTTACTCCTTTCAATATCATGAAAAACATTTAAGGGAAGGTAAGAAATAATAATATAGACTTGTAACCTGGATAATTTCATAAAACTGAAATTCATGGCTTCTACATAATAAAAGAAATTATTAATTCATTGAGGATCTCAGGATATGGGATAACAAAAAAGAATAACACAATAATTTTAAAATTGATTCTATTCAGTCATAGATTTTTAAAAGATGAAATGAAATTTCTAGAAGAAATCATGTCCTATATTCTCAATAAATAAAATATAGAATTAACGGGATAATTTTTCGTAGAGGATGTTTTGGGAATGAGATGAATGGATGGTATAATAACTCATGGAAATGCATATGAATAAATAAATCAATTAGTTCAAACATAAAAAATTCAAAACTATTCCAAATATATGAAAATTTTCATTGAAAATGAACAACATGCTCCCTAAATTATTATTTTTAAATAAAAACCATATATATATCACTAATAATTATTTTCCCCATTTATCTCATTAAAATTTATTGAAAAGTAAAATTAAATTTATGGCATGAAAGTTATCCTTTATAGGGTATTCCCCCTAGTTTTGTTGATTGAGGATTTAATCAAATATCCGGATGTAATTAGAAATTCAATCATTAAAATAATAAAAATGTATAAAATATAGTAAAAAGATATATAATTGAAATGAATAATCTCTTTTGACATTGATGATTCAAACATGGGTGGAATTCTTTAAACTTGAACCTTGGCACAACGTGAAATCTTTCCTCATGACGTTAAATTTTTCTTGTATATTCTTCTCATACTTCATTCCTCTACTTGTTTCCATCCATAATTTTCCTATAAATAAAAAAATATAAAAGTTAATGAAAAACAGATAGAAATAAAATAAAAAATTTTTATGGATGTTTTCTTTCTCCAAAAAACATAAAATAAATGATGAAAAATACAAAAACCTCGAGTTGCCTCCCGGAAGCTCTTTAGTTTACCGTCATTGGATCGACCATAACTCCTTATACTCAGGTGATTGAAGTTAGGAAAGAGGTTTCCTTATTTGGATATACAAAAATTCTATTCTATGATTCCTATATATATATTGGTCCTCTCACTCTTCCTAAAAGAATCATTACTATCCCATTGATGAAAACATATTCTATCTCTGTGGGCCCAATCTAGGGGTTCTTATCCCTTATTTGAATTCAAATTGAAGTTCACTAACATCTCAAACATTTTTTACTTTATTGAATTCATCTTGAATGAATGTTACTCCGCTATATTTAAATTTTTCATAATCATTCTTATCATTCTTTTTCTTTTTATTAAAGCCTTATTCAATTTCTACAAGAGCTACTACATCTATTTTTCCATGCAATACCACGTCTTTTTCATTCTTCAAATTATATTTTACAAATTCATCAACAAGTTCATCAATATTTTACCTCTCCCATTGAAAATTCCACATTACTTATGATCCTAAAACTCCCAAACTCATCAATTCACTATGAACATCAATTTTTTCCCTTCATGTAACTAGGAACAGTCATCCTAATAAAATTAGTACCTTCTCTTCATCCATCTGAATTCCTAGAAAATATATAAGATAATTTAAATCATCTACATTGACAATACAATCTTCATTAATCCCACGAGGATGTCTCAGAATTGTATCAACTATTTGAAGCATAACTCGTGTTGGGTTCATCTCATTCATTCTTAGGATCGTGAATGAGGAATATGAAATCATATTTATATTATCTCCTAAATTGTATAATTCTCTTCAAATCTCATTAATAAATATTGTAATAAGAATGGTAAAAACAATCAATATCCCTCTTATTTTTCAGAAGGATTAAAAACATACAGGTAAAATTTATTATCCTGGTATAATAGTGGATAATTCTTTAAGATTATTGTTATTAATAACCAAATCATTCATCAACTTTTTGTTGAAATGTACGTTTTGAATTTCCTCATCAAATTCAATATTTATGTGTATCATCTTGGATATCTTAAAAAACATTTAATGATCAAAAAATTTATCAATGCAATTTATCATTCTTATAGAAAAATCATATTATATAATCAGAAAAAATAACATTTGCAAACACAATGCCACCTAATTCATAAATGAAATAAAAAATTCTATGTGTCCTTTAAACATAATTTTACCACTACTATTATTTGAATATTGAAAATCATACATACAAAGTTGTGATTATTTAGATGTTTGAAGTCTGATAAGGAAAAAATTATTTTTCTTGAATAGTATCATACCGTTATGAATAGTAATGTTACCCTAATCAATATAAGTATGACCCTTATGAATTTTCAATCATACAAGTGAATATTAAACATAATAATGAGAGTATAAATAATTTTTTCCAATATATAAGTAAAAATATGATATAATTATATTTCCGTGTTTATATTTTTGTAAGTTGTTAATATTTAATTATTAATGTAATAATTTAAAACAGAATTTGTTTTCATAATACATTCTCATAAACAAGTATTTTAATTTTTTATTATTATATAATAATTTTATTAGACCATAATTAGTTTTTCAAAGTGTTAGAAATGCATTTTCAATTTGAAAAATTGTATTTTTCCATTAAATTTTGTTTTTAATTAAATATTAAAATAATCAAGTTTTGAAAATTATTTTCATAAAATGGATTTCATTTTATAATTATACACGTTGAAAAATGGTTAGGGTGATTTTTATATTTTTTTTGAAATACATAAATTTTTGTTGAATAGTGAATTAAATAATTTACAAAATATGCTAAATAAATGTATTTATGCATCATTCTTGTGTCATGGATGAGGTAAATGGAAATTGATTAAAACTAAAATTCAATATTTACTATATTTAGTCATGGAATACACACTATTTATTTTCATGAGGATAATTAATAATCTAATGAAATGAATATTGAGAAAACACCTCTCCCCTCCTCTATAAATACCACCATTAAATACCTTATTTCATCACACCTATCAAGATTAAATACATGTAAAAATTTTATCCCATCCTCTTCCTTATACCATTTCCCATGACCAGGAGATTTTATTCTCATCCAATGACCAATCCTAGGTTCATTTAAGAGGATCTCTTGAGGAAAATTCAAGAGGTAATTTCTCTCTTTCGATTAATTCAAATTCCATTCTAATATAATTTATTTTTTCTATAATACTAATCTTATCTTAAAAAATGTTTTAATAAATCCATATTAATTTATATTCTATTAATTAATCATGATAATGGAATATTATTCATTATTCTCCTCCCTATGTCTTGTTGTTTATAAAAATGAAATTTCCACCCACGTAGTGTTAATTTACCTACAACATGGGCGATGCACTTCCATTTTCCTTCAACACCTTCAAGGATATCAATAAAAAAATTGATTTTTTTTTAAAAATTCATATTAATTTTTACACCATTTATGTTTATTAAAAAACATTTATACAGAATACTAAATGAAAAAACAAAACATGTTCATTGTGATCAAAAAAGAGATGAATTTAACCAAAAACTATCATCATTAAATTTTATCTTATGATTCATCCACATGGTAGTTTATCATATTCATTATAAGAACTTATAAAATCCTAGAATATTATTAATAAAATTTAATATCAATTATTTATGTTTATCTATGTTCCCCATAAACTACCATCCATGTGTACATGTGACCCTTTCATGAAAACTTAGAAACAAGAAACCCTCTATCAATGAAATTAAACTCTATAACTCATAAAAGGCCAATAAAATAACTTAATAAGACCAAAATTAAGAAATTATATGTATGAAGTGGTTTTTAAATATTAATTAATTAATATAATTTGATTGTAGTGGACATTAAAGGGAAGAATTTGTTCAAACACATGGTAAGGAGATTTATTGAACCCAACTTTCTTTCTTTTGGGACTCCCTCCCCCACACCATTTTTAGTATGGTTATTTCATAAAAATCATTTAATCATAATTAACTTAACATATTCGGGATATAATATTTATACCCTATATCTTATGTCAAAGATAATGTTTTCCAAAATAACTCTTCTTTCAAAAACACACCCTTTACTTCTCACTCATGGTTGATGGTTCTTTTATCAAGTATGTTATTCCCTCATTCATTGGGGATCCCAATGTTTATGAATGAATGATTTATGAATAGAAACACATTCCATTCCATGGGTTATTTATGTCAAATATTCATATATGTTCTATCTGGAATGCATGATAATTTTAACATTATGATGTGACGAGTGATCTAAGAATTATATAGCACAATGTTGATGTTATGACGTGATGGGTGCACTAGGAATTATACAAAACTAAAATTTATTGGGTAATCTGTTTAAAATCTTGAGTTAAAGTGAAATATGAATGAATATAATGATTTATTTTTCAAAATTATTTTTTATTTTAAAACCCTAAGACATATGGTTTGAATTTTATTTATTTCCACTTTTCAATCCTGTTTATTAATTATTCATATCATGTTTCTTTTTCTATGCCTATTTTATGATGATAATGATTAGTCACAAACTTTTTAGTATTGTATCATGTTCTCATTCTTATACTTGTATTTTTTCTCAACCATTTTTTATGTATATCCCCATTTGATAAAATTAAATAATTATAAATCAAGGTCTCATAAGAAGCTAGATATGATGAAATTAATTAAATGTTTATATTTTATGATGTGAAAGTTATGTATGGTCTTATTTTATCGAAGACAAGAATCCTTTTCATCCCCATGTTGTAATTTGTTTATGTTATTTATCATTAAAATGATTTAAAATAAATGTATGAAAAGAATGGTCGCTAACATTGGAACCAGAGGCACATTTTTTTAATATGGTAATTAGGATTAGAGAACATTAATGAAAAACCTAATATGAGAATACGTAGATGTATGTACTCAAAAAACTCTATACATATGGATCCCATAAGATAAAATTTTAGTGTTACATTAATAATATAATAAATTATTTATTCATGTCATATTGACTTATATTTTCTTCTAACCATTTCAATTCTAGAAAATTGATGGAACATAAAGAAACTATCCCAACAACCCCTGTGAAGGGCAGTGAAATGATTCCCAAATGACATCCAAAACACATTGTGAGGTGATGTTAAAAACATCATGGTGATGCTAACTTAGTTGGCTCATGTTTTGATTTATAATCTGAATAATGTTGAACATCCACCATCACCTATGACAGAGAAACCTCATATCGATTGTTTTATGTAGAAACGACCACCGATGTTTAATATATATTCTGATCCAATTTTTGAGGAATAGTGGGTCAACTCAATGGAGAATATATTTTCTGTGCATCAATTTTATGTGACAGAGAAGGTGACTATGGTAGTTTATCCTATCGATAGAGTGGTTAACCAATGGTTGGATTTGATTAAGAACACAAAGACGAGAGACAAAATTGAAGATATTGAGTGGGAAGACATTAAGATATTGTTTCATAACATCTATTTCCCACAAAATCATCTTATGAATACATAGAGATAATTCATATAGTTAAAGGAAAAGGATAGAGGATCTATTGTGGCCTACAAAGAAAATTTCAAAATGATCGAATGGTACACTTCCGTAATTCTTATCAACTTTGATGGAAAAATTGATAGATTTGTTACTGGATTAAAACCAAACCATTTTAGGTAACATGTAATTCAGTAATTTGGTCAATATGAATAATTCATCCATTTCTTTATCTAAGTCGATATTGTTTTTTGAGAATGGGCCCATGTTTATAGTGATATGAAACAAATGATGGAGTTTTATTCTGAAGGATCTAATGCGAAAGGATGAATGAAAACTCAACAACCCACATGTCAAAAACGTCGGAAGACACATCATGGGAACTACCTAAAAGGGATGGAGAAATACTTCAAGTGTGGGAGATAATTCCATGAATCTCAGGATTTTTTAAAATACATTGTAAGGTAGGATAATGTGCTAGATAAAAGGAGACCACCACTCATGGTCCAATTCTAAATCTATAGGGAGAAAGGGTACTATGGAATAAAGATCAATAAACATTGAGTCTTCAAGGGTAATAACCATTAGAAACCACCAAAGAAAAAGAAAAAATGGAAGTATTATTGAAGCACTACTATGGAAGTGGATAATGAAAATGAAGTTGTAATATTTTCACATCCTATTCAAACATGAATGGAAAAACCCTTCTCTGATTTTTATGGTACACATTCCAATATATCTCACTTGTTTTATACAATTATTCAATCAATTCCCCAAATCCATGAAATCAATATATCTATAAAAACAATAATTGGTGAAATCACTACAACCCATGTGTTGGAATCTTCTCTTATTGGAATATGTGGGAAGATTATTCTAAAAATATCATGATACATTCCTTGGTGGAATTTGATGATATAATGTGAAGGGATTACGTCTATTTATATAGATAACATATCAACTATTGGTAAAAACAAAAAAACATTCATTTTATGAACTATCCCATCATACTTTAAAAAATAAGGTAGATCTTGACTTGCCTTTGAATTATCATTAAATTGTTTCATTGTTGGTTCCCTGTGAATTTGAATACATCGCACAATTGGTTGCGTCCAATGAAGTTATCCACTATGGATAAAATCAAATCATGAGGGAACTCAATGATGTATTTTCTGAAGGGTTACCTAGACATCCCCAAGATTGTGAGGTATATTACTCAACATAACTCATAACAATAGCTACTCCTATGTAAATGTGTATCTATAAGATGGAACCTATTGAACCAAAGGAGTTAAAGAAGTTGTTGTAAGATAATTTTGACAAAGGGTTCATACTCCCTAGTAGATCACCATGGGGATCACCAGTTCTCTTTTGGTAGAGGAAGGATTGATCAATGTGGTAGTGTATCGATTATTAAGAACACAACAAGATCACCATAAATAACAAGTATCCTCTCCCAAGTATTGAAGACATGTTTGATTAGATGCAGGGATCTCTATACATATCAAATATGGATCTTTATTTTGGATATCATCAGGTAATGGTGATCAAGGAAGATGATTATAATATTGCCTTCTGTATAAGGTATGGGAACTACGATTTTTTTGGTAATTCCATTGGCACATAAAAATTCCATAGCAATATTCGTGTATTTGATGACTAGAGTCTTTAGACATTACCTTGATAAATTTTTAGTAGTGTCTATTGATGATATTCCCATCGACACAAATATAATTGAGGGACATGAATAATATCTATAGCTTGTGTTGGAGACATTGAGAAATGATAAGTTTTATGTCATGTTTAGAAAGTGTGACATTTCTAAAAATCAAGTCACATTTTTGTGACATGTGAAAACAAATGAATAAATACATCTTGACCCTTCTAAAAAATGGAGATTCAGGAATGGCCTAGACTCTCTAGTTTCATAGAAATCTGTAGTCTTCATGCATTAACTAGGTACTACTGAAATTTTGTGATAAATTTCTCATGATTATAAAGCATTGTAACTATGTTAACAAGGGAAGGGGTAATGTATGTCTAGATGGGAAAATTTGAGGAAATCTAAAAAGAGATAATGAAAAGGAATGTCACTTCACTGATACTCACATTATTGAAGTGTGGAGAGTGTTTTGTGTTATACAGTGATTCATCAAAAAAATTCATGGGTTGTGTACTCATCAGAAATGATAATATGATAGCATATTCCTCATGGTAGTTGAAAATCAATGAGCCTAACTACCTGACACAACATCTCGACCTAGTAGTTGTAATTTTTTCATTTAAAATATAGTGGCACAACATCTATAGTGAGATGTGTGACATATATACCTATCATAGGAGAATAATTTTCACATTCACACAAAAGTATCTCTTCCTGCCTCAAAGATTATGTTTAGATATAATCAAATTCTATGATTTCTCTATTCACTATCATCTTGGAAAGCAAATAGGGTAGTTGATGCTCTTAGTAGGACAAAACCTGCTACTCTTCCCATAATGAATATTGAGAAACTACCAATCTTCATGATTATGCAAATGATGGATTTTTAAATCATAATATAAGGTAATACATCCTACAGTTCTGAAATTATTTCACCACTATCAATCCAAGAGAAGCTTAAGGGGGGATAAATGAACTATGTGGATTTACATAAGATGGTGAATCCAGTAATTGAAGATAAGCTGCAGTAGTTCCATAATGATGATAATGGTGTGATTCAGTTTGTAATGAGGCCTTGTGTGAATTAATCACATGGGATGAAGAATGATCTATTTGATAATTCACATAGCTCACCATTCTCTATCCAACTGAGTATCACCAAGATGAATCGTGACCAAAATAACACATCTTTTGTGACGACATGTAGAATGAGAATACCATATAAATCTCAATGTACATGATATGTTATATTTTGTTAATAAAGAGTGACCAATGTCCAATGGTATGATCAATCCATTGACTATAACTATGTGAAAATGGGAGAATGTCACTATGGACATTTTCATTGGTCTCCCGAAGATATCTAGAGGGAAAATGCTATATGGGATGTGGTGGATCGACTCACATGCACTACCCACTTTATCACTATTGGGGAAGATATCTCACTTAAACATATTGAAATGTTACATGAGATGGATGTGACGATACTTCATGGGGTTCCACTGTTGATTATTTTTTATCGTGATCCATGGTTCACATCTAAATTCTAGAAGAGTCATCAACATGCCTTATGTATTGAATTGAATTTCAGCACGACAAATCACCACCATACATATTCCAATATGAATGGTAAATTTAGATAATTGAATATATGTTAATAGATTTTTTTAGAAATTAATGGTGGATGTGATCAGGTTATCCCATTGGTTTAGTTCTCATAAAACCATATAACCCTAGTATTATGAAGTCTCCAAATAAATATCTATATAAAAGGTGATGTAAAGATTCGACCTTTTGGGAAGAATTCGGAGAAATAAAGATTCTTGGACCTGATATTGTACAATAAATAACAGAGATGGTTAAATATATCTAGGAACAAATGAAATAATCTTAGAGTAGAAAAAAAATCTATGATGAAAACCGTCGAACGGACTTGGAGTTCGACGTTGGTGATAAATTCTTCCTTCTAATATATCTACGGAAGAGATTGATGTGGTTTGAAAGGAAAGGGTATCTAATACCAAAGTACATTGGCCCCTTTTTGGATCCTTGAAAATACAAGAGTTGTGGGCTATTAGATTTCACTTACACTGAATATTTGTCAAGTTCATGATTTCTTTCATGTATCCATCATAATAATTTACATACCGAATCCCTTACATGAACTTTACTGAGAGGTGGTTGAGCTAGAAGATGATATATCTTTTGAGGAGAAGCCAGTAATGATTTTGTACCATAGAGATAAGGTTATATGAAACACGTCAACCCACATATTCAAACTATTTTGGAGGAAATATATTAATTATGAATAAACCTGGGAATTGTAGGATATTGTGAAGGAGAAGTACCATCCCGTGTTTATGTAAAACTAAATTTCTACAGTGAAATTTTCAAAGTAGGGAAGAATATAATGTCCCAAATTTTAATCAATACTATTTCTCCATTATTATATTTAGTTCATATAGTATAATCACGTAAAATAAAATTAGTAAACACAATTCCAAATCATTCTTAAATGAACTACTAAAATATATGTGACCGTTGAACATAATTTGTCTACTTTTATTATTTGAATTTCGTTTATCTAACATACACAGTTGCTATCTAAAAGTTTTTTGGACACTAATAGGAAAAACATAGTATTTTTGTGAATAATAGAATTCCCATATGAATAATAATGTTTCAGTTATGAATAGTAATATGACCCTTAGGAATAGTAAATCAGCCATGGGAATTGGTAACATGACTATGATATATAAATAATATTTATCCACCATATATGTTACAACATGATATTATTATAATATAGTTTTTTTTATTTTTCAAAGTCATGAATATATAATTATTATATTAATATTTCAAAAGAATATTAAATTTCATTATATTTTTTCATAAAAAATTATTTTTATGTCTTTATTTATATGATAATTTTATGGGACCTTAATTAAATTTTCAAAGTGTAAGAAAAGTTGTTTTAATTGAATTTTTTTTTCATGTAAAATATGATTTTAATTAAACATTATATTACTCATATTTAGATTTTTTTCCATAAATTGGATTTATTTTTTGAATTTCTACACGTCAAAAAAGGGTTAGGGTGAATTTTTTATATTCTTTGAATGAAAATAAATTTTCACGAATAGGGAAATTTGTTTATTTACATAATATGCTAAATAAATGAATTTCTGCATCATGCATGAGTCATGGATGATATAAATGGTCAATGTATATAACTCACATTCAATATTTAATCTATTTATTAATGGATTATCACTATTTTTTCCTTTAGATAAATTCCAAATATAATTAATTAAATATTAGGAAAACACCCCTCCCTTCCACTATAATTACCACATCTCACATCCTCATTTCCTCACACCTATGAGGAATCAATCCTTTTCCAAATTCAACGAAACGACTTACT
Source organism: Viscum album (assembly GCA_963277665.1). Classification (NCBI taxonomy): domain Eukaryota; kingdom Viridiplantae; phylum Streptophyta; class Magnoliopsida; order Santalales; family Viscaceae; genus Viscum; species Viscum album. The sequence continues at coordinate 1,761,584,468 of OY728121.1, read as the reverse complement.
TTTCCCATATCCCATGACCAGGATATCATTATCACATTCAAATACTAATCCATGTTTCATTTGGGATTATCTAAAGAAGAGAATTCAAAATGTAATTTATCTCTCTATTTTCCTTCAAATTCTTTTCAAATTTCATTTGTTTTCCACTAATGTCCAAAAATTAATTTATACAAATATCATGATAACACCAGTATGATTGATATAATGGTATTATATAATGTTAATGGAGGATTATAATTTATATTCCCCATCCATCTATTTATTTATATAAATGAAATCGTCCTCCAGGATGTGTTAATTTAAATTCATCGGGGGCGATGCACTTCCATTTTCATTCAAAAACATAAAGGCTATAAATAAAACCATTAAATGGACGAAAAAGATTTTAATATTTATTTTTGAACCCCTTTTATTTTCTAGAAACATTCTTTATTCATAATACTAAATGATAAAACAAAACATGTTCACTGTGATACAAAAACCGCCCAAATTAACCTAAAATGATCAAAATTAAATTTTTAGCAATGATTCATCAACATGGTATATAACCAAATTAATTATATGATAATTAAAATTTATATATGATCATTAATATCATGAAACAAATTTTCTTTATGTTTATCATTATTCTACATGAACTATCATTCATGTGTACAATTGAATCATTCATGGAAACTAAGAAAAAGAACAATACTAAACAATGAATTTAAACACAATTTTCAATACAAAAGACAATATAAGAACATAATAAAATCATAATGAATCAATTCCATGTGTAAATGGTTTTTATGTGTTAAATAATGAGTCTAATGTGACTATACAGAAGATTAATGTGAAGAAAGTGTTCGGACACATGGTAAGGGGAATTCTTGAACCCTACATTCCTTCTTTGATTTATACATATTTCGCTCCATTTTATGTATGGATATTCCTTAAAAATAATTTATTCTTTATTTTCTTACCATTTCTAGTATATAAATTTCTGCACTTCATTTTAGGTCAATCATAATGTTTTCCAAATTAAATCCTCTTTCAAAAACACAATTTTACTTATCATTCAAGGCTGATGGATCTTATTACAAGTATGTTATTCCCCATTTAATTTAGGAATATATTTTTTATGAATGTATGAATTATGGAAATAATAAAATTCCTTTTCATGGGTTATTTATTTTCATAATTGATATATGTTCTATGTGGCTTTCAGGATAATGATAACATTAGGATTTGTTGGGTGCGACCATAATTATAGAGCGCAATGATGAAGTTATGATGTGTCGGGTGTGCCCAAAATTATAAAATGCTACTATTAATTTGGTAATGTGATGAATCTCATTAGATAATGTGAAATATGAGGGAACATGATGGTATATTTTTTCACAAATATGTGTGGTAGTTAACTACAATGAAATAATGTATAATATTTATGCATTTCCAATTTTCAAACCTTTTTTAATTATCCTTGTCATGTTTATGATCATATGCCTATGTTATGATGATAATGATTATGCTCGCCCAATGTGGTATTATCTCCATTTTTTTCCTCTTACTGAGAGTTTAGCTCACCACCTTTTGATGAATATCCTCAGGTGATTTTTTGTACTAAAGAGAACCCAAAGGAAAATAAGAAGATAGAGATGAAAAAATTCAATAAATTCTTATATTTTATGTTCTTAAAGCTATGTATGGTTCTAGTTTTCCCAAGACTCTACAACTTTTTATCCTCGTAGTTTAATTTTTTAATGTTTCTTGTCATTAATGTTTTGTAAATGTAATGTAACGAATGTTGGGAGTCTATAAAACTTATGCTTCCATTAATCAGTCTTCACATGATTTTCCTAATATGGAAATAGTATTGGAAGATGGTATGGTGGATATGATTCTTCTTCATCATCCAGCTCATCTTATATTATGTTTTCAGGACATTATTCTAGTGGTTTTTGTTATTTCGGTCCTCCTAATTCAATACAACATCCAAATTTCTCCACTCCACTTCTATGTAATATTGTTTTCACATATAGATGATGTTTTTGTTTAGGGAATCCTGTAATCTCTCATCCTTAACATTTTCTAAGTGTCTCAGCAATCTGACTGACATGAAATTCTATGTTCATCATTGAAGATTACAGATTTTGTGAGCCATTTTTCAGTTCAGTGATTGAATTTCCATGATCTATTAAGTATGTTGTCAGCTCATTAAATAAAGATCTTGTTTTGGTCTTGAATGTTGCAGGTGTCTCCACTAGTGAAGGGACTTGACTAGTCTAAGGGGGCCCTTAGTGATGAGGTTTAAATCTATATTTATCTAGCTGAAATGTTTGTCATTGATTATGATTTTTCTGTTGGGGTGGTCGTAGCAGCCTCCATCCCTGTGCATAATTTTAACTATTATATTAAAAATAATTTTCATCTTTACAATTCATACCTAGAGGATTTTTATTATCCATGATAGAATCCATATTTTTTTTGTCATATATTCTATTTTAGAATCTATCCATCTACTTTCTAGCATGTTTTCTCCTTGTACTTTCACTTCTTCTAGTATCCATTGGAAATTGTTGTTGGTTATCTCATCCAAATACTCATTGCTCTCCTCAGGTGACTTCCTCATCAGTGAAACTCCAGAAACAATAGTAACAATCGAATTATTTTCCTAATAAAGTACTTTGTAAAATGTTTTTATTAGTAAGAACATTTTGATTCCATGATGAGGACATCACCTTATAAAACCACTTATATGTTCACATGGACTAAACAATGACTATTCATTTAGTTGTTCAATATTTATAATTCTTACCCGAAGATCCATATACATTAAAGGTGAGAAAAACATTATAAAATATTACCTTACATGATCTTACCATATTTTGATTGAATGAGGGAGAATACCTTGAATCTACTCTCATGCTTGGTCATTTAGAGAAAATATGAACAAGCGCGGCCTCACAACATCATTTGAATTTTTTTGAAATTAGAATATGTCACAAATATCTACGAAACATATAATGTGTAAATTTGGTCTTCATGAGGTTTCCAAGAAAATTTTAGTGATTGAGTAATCAACTGGATGCACGCTGAAATAATATCAAAATGTTGATTAGCCACTGGGGGTAAAAGAATTCTATCTTTGACTCTATTTTTAGGATCTTATGTAGTTGATTACTTCTTGTCCCCTTTTATTTCATCTTATGAAATATAGTCATGTTTGTTCACTTATCTCATTCTACACTCTATGAAATCGATCCCTTCCTGCCATGATGTTTTGTTCATGGTCGGCATCACAATTTTTCATCATACAAATAGTCTTCTCCAACATGGGTTTGAATACAAGATCATTGATTTTATTCTCTGCTCTTGTAGAGTAGTCGTGCAATAGATTAGTAACTACAATGATGGCATGAAAATAGATGTTTAAAATAAATAGTTAGAAAAATAATTATCTAAATTCCTAATTTATTTTAACACTGGAACCATTCCTAGAAATGGAGCTAATTTGATACCCTCATAGGGAATCATTAATTCGCTATAGTACTATACAAAAACAAATTCAGAAAACCCTATTTATGTGACTCAATTAATAAAAATTTAGTAATAATGAAAATTCGGGATCGAACCCAGAAATAAAGGGTGTATTTTCTTAAACAATTAAGGAATCATAAATTGAAATTATTTGCATCTATTGATAAAATAGAAATAAAATATGTGATGATTGGTTTAGAATTCATGTGGACGATCTACCTTAGTTCAGTGAATTTGGGTTCACGTGTTATGTATTCAATTGAAATGTGTTAATTCATGTTTGTTTTTATAATTTGCTTAAATGGGGTTCTTTTTCCTTGGTATCCCTACTCTAATACTATTATATCACATTTGGAATGGTCATCTACTTAGTTTAATCATAGAAATAGTATACCTAAAACCATATTTAAACAAAAAAACTGATATTTCATAATGGTGAAGTATTAAGTAGGTTAATTAAATATTCAAAATTAATAAAAACAATAGAACACGATCAATGGTCATGCATTTGTATAAAGATAATTAATAGGAATTTATAATCCATTTTCAGTAGTCCAAAATAAGAATTGAAAATAGGAAATAATCCCTAATAAACACATCCACCAATAATCACATAACCGGTCACTAAGAAGACTACTTTATCATGATTAGTGTGAGTGACATAGGTACCCAAGGAATATTCTGTTTAATAGGGGCTCTAGATCATCACTTTGTGATCTACCTGTGTCTCACTTGCTCCTACCCGTCCCATAGTGTTTTAGAGTGGTTTCCAGATGACACTTTTTATAGCTAAATTTATTTTCATGGCTTGAAGAGTCAATTTCTATTTTTTACACATCACTACCATAAATATGTGTAACTGGGTTACCAATCATGTAATCCCTTTCATTTTTCTATTCATCTTCTGAATCTGCACAAATATCGCACAAATCGCTTTTGTCAACATTTACTCCAGTCATCACTTGTATTGGGGACTCACATCATGTAATCAAATTTTATAGCATTTATTCATGAAAAGACCAATACCAATTGAATAATTTCAATTACAACATGTGGCAATGTGAAATTTTAATAAGAATTGTCTAATCAATTTGTACCAGTTTTCCATGTCCACTTAATCATAAAAAATTCGGGGTCAGGCCTCAATGGAAATATTGATTTTGATATTATGTCTCCTATATCATTTGATTTTATTAAATCTATTTCCATGGAATAAAAAAATAAATAAAAACAAAAAATTAAAAATTTGGAAGTATTGATAATTTAAATAAGAAAAATAGACACATTAAAATACTCAAGAATGTATGCAAGAAACCCATTCATCAAAAATCCCGATATTTAAATTCAAACTTGTCCATATGGATGGAATGGAAACATTTTACCTTGGTCATTCACCTTATGATGAATTATATTCAATTTTTAAAAAAAGTATCGATCAAATGAAAAATAAAATGTTTGAGCTTCTTATAGGAGAATTCAAAAACATAGCATTTTTCAATGAAACTAGTCAAAAATGTATTTTTATTTTCCTCTTTTTGAATAACAGTGTTTCCTCATTAATCCATTTTCATTTTTTAATCCATTAACACTAAACATGAAACTTTTAATTTACCTCACTTGAATATTTATGATCATCATCATGGTATAAAAATATAATTCTAGAGAAACCTCATGAATATGTAACTTACATTAAGATTTCATAGAATCGAACATCTCAATCACGTAATGAAAAACATTAGAATTAATCATCATAGATTCACTGTTAAGGATTAAATAACACCAAGGCTTTATGGTAGGTAGGCCATTGATGCAAAAATTAAGGCACAAAATGTAGGTTAATCTCTAATGTACTATTCATGGTAAAAAAGATATGATCTATGATTGTATCTATTTATAAATGTATTCTCTCTCTCTTCCAAAAAACATTCAATGATGGATCATGATAAATTTAAGAGAAATGATAGAATCAATATCTCTTTCACTTTTTTCATTTATATTTTCATTTTTTATTCTTCTTTGAATTCTATGATTAGGGAAAATCTCATATCTGTCACTTAACCACATAAAATCCAAAAAAACTCAGTATAGACAATTGATATTTTTTATCCTCCAATCACACAACCCAATTTTTTTTCAATTTTTTAGAAATTAGTTTTAGCAAGAGATGTGAATAACAATATACAGTGAAATATTTCATGGACTCTCCCCATATCACAATCATTATACCCCCAAATAATATCCAAAATAAAGTACATCTCAGATCAACCAATAATGTTCTCCCGTCACACATATTCTTTTTAATAACATGTTATAAGTTTAGTGGATGGATGGAATGGATATGATATTCTTATAACAGGGATCATTTCATAAAAATAAAATTCATGGATTCTATCAGTATAAAAGTGATTAATGGTAGGTGGTTCTTAAGATAAGGGATAAAAAAATTAATGACTCAATCATTTTTAAAGATATTATGTTAATATCATATTATTGATAAGATGAAAATATTATTTAAACAAAATATTCCTGAGTTTATCAAGAAATATAGTATAAAATGAATAGAAAATATTGCCACAATAGATATCTCAGGAATGAGACAAATGGTTGGTAAAATCACTCACAAAAATGAATGTGAATAATTTAATCAATTATTGCAAACATAAAAAATTAAAAACATGGTCAAATATCATAAATAAAACATTTATAATGATTTACATGTTCCTCAAATCATGATTTTTCAAATCCATATTCACATATGTATCTATACTAATTTATTTCTATGTTCTTCTCATTCAAATTTATTGACCAATAAATTAAAATTCAAGGAATGGTAACTACCTTGTGTATTTTATTTCTCCTAGTTATGTTGAATGAGTAATGAAAAAAATTAGTGCAAGTAATTGTAAATTTGTGAATCAAAATAACTAAAATGAAATTAATAAAGTTAAAAAGTATTAAATTGAAATGATTACTCCCTCTTGATATTTGATCTTCAATCCTAGGACTCACAGTTTCTTCAGAACCTATTCATATGGTGAAATTATCCCTCACTACATGTAATTTTTTTGTAGATTCTTCTCCTACTGTTTCTTTTGCATTTTTCCTATCATGATGGACCTTTAAACATAAAAATATACAATTATAAGTAAATTACATAGATATGAAATCAACAATATTTATGGACATGTTCATTCTCCTAAAAATATAAATTAAATAAAAAATAATACTACGAACCACTGGTTTCCTCACTGAAGTGATTTTTTGAAAATTATTGGACAGACCATACCTCATTTAGATCTTGTGATTGATGTCAAGAAAGAGGTTAATTAATCTAGATATATTGAATGTCAAAGCATTACTTATTCTATGTAAATTATCCATCTCCCTCCTTTTGAAACTAAATTTACATTCCCATTTTTTGAAAGAATTTTCTATCTCCATGGTCCCAATTCTGTTGTTCTTATCCCTTATGGAAAAATCAAATGGCAGTATTCAGACATCTGAAACTTTTTATTCCTCATTTAACTCATTATGAAGTAATGTTACTCCACTATATTCATATTTTTTTTATCATTTTCTTATATTTTTTATGGTTTTCCTTAATTATTAACTTTTTATAGTAGCTACACTAGCTCTTTTTCCCTGGGAAACCATTTCCTCTTCTTTCATCAAATTATCTCCTAGAAATTCATCAAATGGTTCATCATTATTTTGAATCAATCAGTTATTATTGAATGATAATTCAGATACTCCAACTCTTAATCTCATATCTCCATTGTGAACATCAATCAGTTCCCTTCATGATGATATGAACAGTATTCACAATATTATTGTAATCATCTCTTCATCCATATCCATCAAAAGAAAATATTTCAGAAAATATAACTCATCTACATTGACAATGAAATGTTCATGAATCTATCAGGGTCCTCTCACTATTGTATTAGCTAGTTCAAGCATAACATAAGTTGGTTGCATCTGGTTCAATCCCAGACTCATGAATGTGGCATATGTGATGACGTTTATAATTTCACATAAATCTCAAAAAGCTATACCAAACACATTAGTATCAATAGTAATAGAAATTGAAAAACAACATCGATCCCTCAACATCTTTAGTTAGTTTCTTGAAACAACTTCTAAACATGCTACTTCCAGTGGGATGGTGTCAATTTCTGAAAGCATTTTTTTCATCACCATATACTTAATGAACATTGCAAAGACTTCCGTGTTTTAAATTTCTTCAAAAAATGGAATGTTGATTTGTATTTTCATGAAAATCTCAAAGACCATCTAATTTTTCTCATTAATATTAACTATTTTTTCCAGATATGGAAACATTTGTGGAGATAGTTATTTTGAAGTTGATTCTTATTCATCATCCTCCTCAGCTTCTTTTTTCTTTTCTTGACATGCTTTTAATGGTTTGTTTCTTTATGCTATCTAAATTCAATACCACATCCCCCTAAAAAAATTATTCTTCTTTGAAATATGTCATTAAAAACTACAAGAGGTTGTTGTTTTAGCCATCTTGGATGCTCTTCTAATTTTCTTTATATATGTGTCTCATCAATATTACAGATTAGATGATCTAAGTTCCTCATTGAAGCATGTTTATTGTGAGAGATATTTTTCAGTACCATTATTGTGCTTCCATGATCTCTTGATTAGTTTTTGGATCATTAATTTCCACCCCTATGGTGGTCATGAATGTCGCAAGGGTATCCACCTATTAATGGACTGGAAATGTTAGTGATGCATGTTAGAGACGAGGATATAAAACCTTTTTATTTTGATGAAATGATTATTCTTGATTATTATTTTTATTCTGTTGTGGTGTTTCTGGCCTCAATCCCTTTTCATACTTTTGAAGATTATAAACAAATAATTTATGTCTTCCCTATATATACCTTGGTTATTTTGAGTAACCATCATTTCGTCCACGTTATTTAAATATATTCCAATTGAGTAGTCATCCATATATTTTCCACCATGTTTTTTCATTATACTATCCCTTATTCTAGTTTCCACTAGAAACAATTTCCCACCATTTTATTAATTACGAAATTTCAATTCCATGTGGAATATATTTTAATATAATTCTTTTCAAATGATCCCTTGTACTACAAAAATAATATTCATTTAACTGACCAAAATATAAAGTGCTGACCAACAGATCTATATACTTTGAAGGTGGAAAAGACCATGTATAAAATTCCCATACCTGATCTTACATGTTGTGATTAAATTTGGTGGAAGACATTGGATCTAATCTTATAATTTTTCTATTTGTGAATATCTAAACAAGAACATGATTGTAACATCATTTGTGACATAATTAAATTTTAATGTGTCACAAATCCATATGAAACTGCCAATGCGTGTGTTGGGGTCATCATGAGGTAGCCCGAGAAATTAATGGGGATGAGAAATCATCTGGATGACAACTAATTTAATTACAAAATTTAGTGTATCCACTTGGGGTATGAGAATACAAGGCATGACTCCTGTGTTTGAGGGTTATCTATAGTTGATTACCGATTAATCCACTTTATTTATCCTTAGTAATTGTGGTCATGTTGGATGGATCACCTATTGATCAACTCCATGAAATAGATCTCTTACATTAATGACGTTTTGTTGTTATCCATCTTCCTCCTAACCATTCTTACATATGGTCTTCTTGACCATTGGGGTGAATGCAATATCATCAATTTTATTCATTCCTTGAGTGGAGTAGTTTTTCAATAGAGTATTACCTGAAATAACTGCGCAACAATACTATGTGTAAAATATCTTGTTAAAACACAATAATCTAAATTCTTAATTAATGTATACATTGATATCATCGCCAAAAATGAGACTAATTTGATACCTCTATAGGGGGTTATCAATTATATAAAATACTATTCAAAAAACATTTTTATAAAACCTAAACTATGATAGTATTTTAAATATGTTTTAGTAACAATAAAAGTTTTGGATAAAACCCATAGAAAGAGTGTGTGTGTTTTATATTAATTTTGGAAACATAAATTAATTTTCTTAATTTATTTAACCAATGTGGTGTAACAACTGTAATGATTGGGTTGGAATTCAAGATTAGGGACATTCAAGGTTCATTGATTTTGGGTTCGTGTTCCAGGGATTCAATTAAAATTCATTCATTCATGTCTAGTGTTAGAATTGGGGAATTATGGATCTTTAGTCCTGGTATATCTTATCTACTCCAATGTTTCCACCTTTAGAATTTTCATCTACTTGGATAAATCACAGAAATAGGCAACCCATAATAATACTTGAACATAACAAACCTAGATTTCATAATGTCCAAGTGGAATGTAGTATAATTATTTGTTGCAATTAAATAAAAACATTAGAACTCTAGTAATGGTCATGCGTTTGTAGAAAGAGAATAAATTGGAATTAATAATCCATTTGCAAAAATCCAAATCAAGAATATAAAAGATAAAATAATCTGTAAGCATCACATCCCCCCAAAATCACATCACTCGACACTTATATTACTACACTATTCTGATAAGAATGAGTTACATGGGTACATAAAGAAGAATGATAATGAAGAGGGGTACTTAATCAACAATTTTTCATTCGTTGGTGTTACAATTCCACTTGTTGGTCCAAGAGTGTATTTAAAGGGTGTAAAAACTATTTTTATAGCTAAAGTCATTACTGGTGCTTTCAGTGTCCGTTTCATTTTTCACACACTGTCTTCATCATAACGTGTAACTATGTTACATGTCTTGTAATCCATTGGGTTTCTCTCAACACCTTCTGAATCTGTTAAAATCTCATGTAAATCTCATTTTCAGACTTTGACTCTAGTCATGAAGTCTACTAGGGACTCACATCATGTAATTAGCTTTCATAGTCTGTATGCATCTCTCAAGTCATCCAAGTATAAAGTTTTCATTTTAAACATGTTAGGAAGTGTAATGGCACTAAACAACATGTAATAAATCTATTATGGTTTTCCATGCCCAATTCATCTTCACAAATCAAGTGGCATGCCTCCATTTGCTCAATATTTCTTCTATTTTCATTACATTTTACTAAATCACTTTTCCCTAACAAAAAAACATAAAACACATCAAAACATTCCAAATTTGGAATGATTATTCATTTAAAAGAATTAAAAAAACTATAAATACATAGAAATGTATGCATGAAATAAAATTATCACTAAGGTTTATATAGTCATTATTATATCATATATTTCATATATATCCATTTTGCCTATAATTATTACCATTAATAAAAAAAATAATTGAAAAATAAATTTCCAGGCCTAGTCGAGGTTTTCAAGAAAATATATACTTGAGATACAAATTTGTAATTTTTTTGGAATGATTAAAAAATTATATTACATATTATAAATATAAAAGTGTGATTATGTCATAAATATTATATATAAAACATAATTCCAACATCGTTACCCTTAGTGAGGGGCAATGATGGAAAACGAGAAACATTGGTTCATGAGGCATCAATCCTCAATATCAAGGAACAGTAATTTTTTTATCAATAAGAATATGTTTTAGAATGAAACTGTTTATGAAATAAATTTAATAATATCAAAATAATTTAAGCATACTAATGTTATTAGATCTATCAGCATATATATGTTAATTTAATTATTAAAATTAAAAAATATAATTAAAACATTGGGTTAAAAGGTACACACCATCTTTAGACAAGATTATTTTTAACACCTAACCATCAATGGTAGTTATAATTCCCAAACTAAGACCACTAGGGTGTGCGTACTGATTTCAGGAATATATATTTGTATGCATTTTAAAAATAAATGGCTTGTGAAATTTTGGTAAAAGAGGATAGGGGGTGTTCATTTAAAATTGGCATAGGGAAATCATGTAATTTCATTAATTATTAAAATAATATATATTTTATTTCATTTAATATTAAAAAAAATTTATAATTTGGATATATTACTATTTTTACTGTATAGTAATAGAAAATAATATATGGGTAATTTTATGTGATTAATTCACCCTTATATCTTTATTTTATCTTTTCAGCACCCCTTTTTATCCTTAAATGTTGTATCACATTTTCCAAGAATTAGTGGTTTTAAATTTAAATATAATTTAAACATCATGGAAAGTCAATGGATTAAATTTTATACCGAATCCCGTTCAATTTTCCAATTTCAAGATATTAATTATTTTTATATATTTTAATATAATAATAATAATATAAAATATTATTAATTTTATTTTTGGGACTGCAAATCTAATTTTCCATTATAAATTGGAAGATAGATATTCATCCCAAATGTATACACTTTAAAAATAAAATATTAGACATAATTATAAATGAAATTATTTTTATTGTATATTTTATCATGAACACGTTTATTTAATCATGACTAAAATTCTTTATTGAATTGTTTTTTCTTTTATAATATATGTTTCATCATTTTAAAATCATTTAGAGTAATTATATGTTCATAAAAAATTTCAAAATAAATTACGATAATAAAAATACATTCACTCTAATAAATATAATAATTTAGAATCATTTAAACCTTATTTTTCCAAATGTAAACAAATATGATAAATTTTTTTAATAAAGTGTCTCATTCAAATTCCCAGGGAATAAAATACTATTCAAATCATTATCAATGAAAATATAAGAATAATTGGAATCAAATTGAATATTTAAGGGGTATGGATGTAATCCACTCATCTAATTTATTAATGGAATTTGATAGGGTTATTTTAAAGTCATATCACATATATTACACCCTGTATTGCCCGTGTACTATTATGGTGAACAAACATATTTTTCCTAATTATTATATATAATGACCAAAAATTAATGGGATCATTTTTACAAATTATGATCCTTAGGATTAAAAATATAGAATCCATATTTCAATAATTAATTAATGAAATTGGTATAAATGAATGTATGATATAATAATTAAACGTAAAGACGTATAGTTCTTAGGAAATTTTTTCAAAATGACAAAAAATGATCTTATAACAAAATAATATATAAGGATTGTTCTTATATAATTAATTTCATAGTTAATAATTATAGTATATTGATATTATATTAATTAAAAATTATATTCCAGTTATAGTATTTTATTAATAGTAATTAATTTATAAAATATGACGGTTTTACAATTCAATGAAAAATCATCCTACATAGAAATATCCTAAAAAACAAACCTATGACAATTTTAATATGTTGATTATTAAAATGAAAACCATTTTGAAAAATAATGTTTCAAAAAAATGTAAAAAAACAATATCACTTACTAAAAAAAGTAATAAAACAATTTATAAAAGGAAAATGAAATTTTGATGAAGAATAGATCTTTATGAAATATTGGTGGATAAATAAATAAGCATTGATCTATAAATATTCATTTTTGAAAAACAAGTATTCATATTTTCCATAGTATGTTAAATACTATTTATAACATATATTTAATGGATACGATATAATGGAAATATTTAAATATATATTTTATATTGTATCTCAATTACCTTGAAAATCATTGATGTGTTTCATAAGATAAATCATGACTATAATTATTATAAAATAAATTTTTAGACTGCAAATTTATACCCCCTAAATTAAATTTCACCATCATGATTTTATCTCGATCAAAAATAATGAAATATTTGAAAAAACAATTTCAAGTATCATATTTTATATAGGAATAATAAAACATCCATTAGAAGGAGTTGTAGTAATAATAAAGGTTACATAAATTAAATCATTCACAGTTACCAAAATAAAAATAAAATTGGTAGGAAATGAAAATATAGATCTGGTTGGGAATAATAACATCCAATTAATAATATTGACTGTAACAAGAATTTTTTTCAGAATAATAAAGAAATAAATTCAATAAACTAGTGGGGTTTTTAAAGAAAATTATTCATTACACATAAGGTAAAATATAATATTTTAAAATAATGATCATTTTTATAGAGATGAATGAAGAATTTACTATCAAGATGTTAGACACATGAAAATATATTTACTTGATTTTATTCAAATTCAAAATTATAATTCTGACATTAGGTTAATGTTTTTTAAATTTTCACTTTTATATCTACTCTTACTACATGAAAAGAATATTTAAGACAATGTTTTCCATTCTATATGTGATATAATTAACTTTTATCTATTCATAAGATCTATAAAATAAAAACTATTTGTTAATCTAATCTCTATATGTTTACCAAAACCAAAATGGTTTTCATAATATTACCAATATGGATAAATAATTATATTATAATACAACCAATTGATCTATAAATACATAACAATAAACCTAAATGTGTCACTTAAACTACTCTATATGATGTGAACTACGAGACTCCTATAATGTTTTTCTATTAAAATTATAATCCCAAATATTTGAAAGATTTTATGACATTTTTTTACAAAGATCATCATAAATATTTTCTTATGAAAACATGAAGTGAATAAAAATTTCACTAACCAAACATGTGAATACCCTTTTCTTATATTCTCCAAATATAATCTAATAACCTTTTCTGAGAACTATAAATCCTCAGAAATACCTAATGAACACAAATATTGCAATAAACTATCCAATATTTTCCATAAATTGGAAAATTAATTAAACATAAAAAAATATAAATTATGTCACTTTATCATCATATCAAATGTAAATTCAATGTTCATATATACAATATAATTTACATAACTATTATGAATAGTTTCTTTATCAAAAGAAAAATTATTATCCCAAAATCCAGAATATATTATTTTTTATATGTCCATTAAAAATGTGTTTTCCAAAATTAACATGATAACCCCAAATCAATTTTCTAGATTACTATCAACATTAATAATATTCTCATTAATCATTAATGAAAAACTATAAATGGTATTGTACGATTTCTGTATTAATCTTTATCAATCACACTAATTTTCTATATAATAACAAGACATATTCCCCACAATTAAATAAATTAATTATCTTCTCATTCCATTGATATCATAACTAAGGTTATTATTAAGAAATTTCATTTATATAGGGATCTTTTTCTTTAGGCTTCAACTGTATTCAACATATGAACTCCCATTTAACAAATTTTTTATGTTATTATATTTTTATAAATATTACCCATGTTGATGTGTTAAATTAAATAATTTTTTAGATTATGGGGAATAATCATAATGTTTCACATTAATGATCAATTTTCAGTTTGAATCACATATGGAAAATCATTCCATTTTGCACGGAATTCTATGTTACTGTAGTTTATTCTAGTTATTTAAATTAATTAAAATAAAAAATAAATATTTCAGGAAAAATATTCATTTTTAAATCAAATATATCCAATAAATATTATTTATATTATGTATATGCCACGATTGAATTTCTTAATCTATTAATACAAAAGATTATCCCAGTTCATATATTATAATAATCTATTCAAATCATTTATAATGATTTATAAATAAAATGTATATTAGCCCATGAATTTCCCACCCGTGTTCCCAAAAATCTGTACAGTTAAGGACCATTCATTATAGAACCATAGTTTTGTACAATGTATACATAATAATATATTTTATAGGGTATTAACCATACATATATATTTTCAATAACAATTGTCACGACCCGTCCCTCGTCCCCCATCCCCTGGGGCATGTTCCATGACTACCCCAAACCCACCTTCCATAGGCCAGGGTCTAGTAACTAGCACTTAAAGCGTATTCCCTAAAATTGGGAAGGAATTTCTTTATAACCTGTATCTCACACAACCAAGAACACATCATGATACAAACACAAGTAAACTGAATAGTAAAAAGAGTGTGCACAGTAAGAAAAAGATGCCAGAATACAAGACAAACTAGAAAGTAAAAGAAAACTAGAATGTATATGTAAACTGAAAAGATCCTATGAACACCCACCAAAGATCCTACATGAAGGGTAGGTACAGATCTCGAATAGTCATATCTACTGTATGCCTCGTCTATGGTCCACATCCGAGCTACCTCCAGTCCTGGTACCCTCATCCTTAGTCAGTGATGTCCATCATCTGCACCAAATACAACAAGGTGCAGGAGTAGCCCGTGCAGGGTTGAGTATAACGACACTCAATTGAGACCCTGACACCCCCCATAGGTCACTCATTATCCACAAAGGATAAACCAAAATGCATGAAAACAACTGTCATCTCTACATAGGTATATTCCCATAAATATACCTACATTATCAAGTATAACCACCTCATTCATGAGGAAACACAAGGCCCAAATCCATATACCATGGCTCAACTGTTCAACAAACGAAGGAATACAATGAAGGTAACACCACAAGGGTAATTACCATAAAGGTAACACCACACAGAATAATACCACAAAGGTTTCACCACTAAGGAAAGTACAACACAGGTATTCCATACAGAATAATACATCAAAGTAATCACCACAATGGTAAGTACCACACATGTACGCCACACAGAAGAAAAGCACCAATGTATCACCTCGAAGGAAAGTAACACATAGGTATTCCACATAGAAGAATACCACAAATGTACCACCATGAAGGTAAGTACCACACATGTAATCCATATAGAAGAATACAACCACGGTATCACCATGATGGAATGTACCACACATGTATGCCACACAATAGAGTACCACAAAGGTATCCCCTGAAGGTAAGGAATCATCTCACATCAGGTAAAACATAGGTATAGTAGTAGAGATGATTATATGTAACTACTGAATCAACTTATTCGGTTAAGAGGTAGACCCATGTAAGATCCTAAATCATAAGACCCACACAGGATCCTTGTATATCATCAAACCCACATATGATCCTAGTACACCAGACCCACACAGGATCCTAGTACATCATCAGACCCTCACAGGTTCCCAGTACATCATCAGACCCACAGTGGATCCTACTACAACAGACCCATATAGGATCATAGAGTAGTCCCATGTGGTTTTCTAGAGTGTATCCAAGTGAGACTCTCAAACCTAGACCAACAAAGGATCCCAAGCACATACCAACAAAGTATCCCTTTCCCATGTTACAACAAAATACAATGTTCCCGCAGTAAGCTTTCTTGATTCCAGTAGGATACGATTCTCAAGCCACAGGTAGAATACTATAATTTCCATTAAATACCACAAAGATGTATCTCAATGGGCCACCATGTAAAAGGGACCTCAACGTGACAGACACTGTGTCAATCGGACACCTGGTCTGTAAGTTATTGGTCATTTATTCCTGAGGGCCCGGTTGGATTCGTGTTCGATCCAACCCAGCTGTACCCCAACATTATCCAAAACATTAGTGGGTTATAGTAATAGAACCATCTCAATCCAAGGTTTTCAATGACGCAGACAGTTGTTCATTAAAACACCGGATGAGGGAGATATGTTGAATACAAGATAGCGCTATAATAATATTAATATTTTTATTGGGTGTTTCATAGACTCGAGCCATCTACTAGAATTTAATATTCAACATTATACTTATATCGACACTCTTAATGATATGATCACATGGCCACTAACAGTATGCCAATCGGACGTTGCATGCATGAGTTATATAGGGATGAAGATTTAATAATAATAATAATATATTATTATTATTATTTCAGTGTTTCGGGTACCCGATCCAAAAACCTAGAAAAGACATCCAATATTGGATTCATAATTTTTGTCTTGAAGTCAGTGTCACACTGCAACCGGTGTTTCGTGAAACTGTGGTTGCCCAGATAAGTTACAATCAAAACACGATTTCCCCAACAAAAATAATAATAACATTATTATATTATTTTTATTTTTATTTAGCCATATTTTCTTCAATCCATAATCCCATGTTCAATCTACCAATGCACTAATGCGCACCAAACAACTCTGAATTCACTCCGCCTTTATTTATTTATCTTTTAATTTCATTCCATTTCATTTCACCCATTTCTCTCTCCAATCTAACCCCTTCATGTTTTTTTCTCCTCTTAAAATTCATGCCTACTCTACCACCAAATCCAAGAGTCGCATTCGCATGATCCTACGCCTCCGGCCTCACTCGAATGAACCATGCACCTCCACGCTGGTCACCCATTTAGCCATCGGCCGCCTCATCTATCTCGCACTAGATGAACCCTTCGGCTTCGATGCCTCCACTTGACCGTTGCAACACGTTTCACCATCTACCTCGCCCATAGCCGCACCCTAAAGAAACACCGGAATCACGCCATCATGTTTCCCATTCCGTGGCCCACTACATCTTCGTTATAAACCTGAAAAATAAAATGATCACATATTCACGATCCTTGAGTAGATGGATCCACCTCCATATGTCATGCTCTATAGAATATTGTGTTTCCAATGCCAATAAATATTTGGCCGCCTCCTTCTGTGAGCCATTGCAGCTTCATTCCAAGCCCGAAAAATTAAACATTCACATATTATCGATCTATGGGTGGAGGGATTCGCGTCCATATATCATGCTCAGCAAAACTCCATGTTTCCAGTGCCAATAAATATTAGGCGTTGAAGAACACACGAAGAATGCATGAAGAATAAAATAAAATATCATGGTATATGTGCAGATCGATGGCCGTGATTGTTAGGACATCATCATTTAGAATCAAGAATATGGGGAATGAACAAATATATACTTATCATACATCCATATAAAACCCCTACCATGATGTTCGTTGGAGATGTCACAAGGAAGGAGATGAAGATGTCATCGTTGGTTGCTCTCGTATGATGCTCCCAATCCGATCTCATGCGCCATCCTCGTTCTTGATACAGAGAACATTTTTCGTTGGAGGATGTTCTTCCACCAACCAAAATCTCCCCAAATATCTCTCAAGGGCTCTCCGAAAGGCTCTCCCCAAAAGCTATCCATTTCCAAAAATCCCCCAAAACTAACATGTGAGGAGTCACCTAATTGATTAGTAGATCAACTAATTGTTTTTTATTAACTTGGGAGAATTTCATGGGTTTACTCACATTAATGGTGAGTTCAGGTGGTCCCCACCTCTAAGAATTGAACGGAGAGGTGAGGGATATTTAAAATAAAATATATTTATTTTATTTAATCCTCCATGAAAAATGTAAAAACCATATTCTTCACTCCACCCACTAATATCGAGGTTAAACCTAAAATATGTGAATCCTCATGCTGTGAGTTCAACGATGTATTCATATTATTAATCTGAGTACCTACTCAAAAGTTAGAAAACGCCACTCATGCATTTACTGAACGAACTCGAAAAAATGTTTGGAAACTTATTATCAATCACCCTTGACCAGAAACGGTCGAGGTTAGGATCTTCCTAGGTGAAAAACTCCCCAACGTACCCAGTGGAATTCTTAGATTTCCAATCGGAGTTACTGTTTAAATGTTAAGGATTTTACAATAAAATAATAGTCACATAATTATTTTATTTATTGCAAAAAACTAACATTCACTGGTGGCCCCCACCGGCCAGAGATAGTAACTACCTAAATAAAGAATACCATGATCTGTTTATCAGTTGTCTTGGATTGTCCAACAGAGTTACCGTTTGTGTGTTATAATCATTTTTAAAATAAAATAATTTTTTTAATTATTTTATTTACGGTTATACCATTTTTGAGTTTTCTCAAAAGAGGCCCACACCGACGAAACATAACTCGTTCCTAGGGTAAACCCACCATTATGAATGCAACAGTTCCCTTAGATTTCTAATTTTGGTAACTATTTCTGATTTATTCCACTTTTTCAAGAAAAATTCTTTGCGGCGCTAATTTAAGCGTATCAAAAAATTCGACGGATTATTATGGGAATCCAGTCCTCGGAATTGTCCGTCGTCAGATTTAGTTGTCTTTTAATAATTCCATATCACTAAAAAAATAAAATTGAATTTTCAGGACATTATATTCTCTCCACAATTGGGATTTACATCCTCAAAATCCACATTACAAAAAATAGGAATACTAGTGGGGGTACTGAGCACAAATCTGAGCCCCCCACTCCAATGTGTCTCATGGAGGTTCCCATGCTGCCATCACACACGCATAAAAGGTATCAATTACCCATGATGGATAGTCTCTTATTGATCCTCAATCTCCATTGTAACCTCCAAAAATGTTTCCCCATCCTTGATGTTTAGCTCTCCAAGGATGATTAAATGAGATGGGTCATGCATGTATCTCCTTAGAAAGAATGTGTAGAAGACGTGATATACCTGGTGCAACTGAGGGGGATGTTCTAGGTGTTATGACACCTCGCCAACACAGATGAGGACCTTGAAGGTTCCAATGAACCTCAGAGTTAACTTGATGCCCCGACCAAATCTTCACAAACCTCGTCAAGGTGAGACCCGTAGAAAGACATGGTTACCATCCTCAAACTCCAGAGGTCTCTGTCACTTTTCAGCATAAGACTTCTGCTCGATCTGAAAATTTTTCACATTCTTACAATTGAAGCATCATGATTCCAAATCTACCACTTCTTCCTTAATCTCTGGCCACTAGTACTGACGCTGATGGTCCTGGTACCATGGTACGTCCCCTGAAGAGGTCGACGTGCTCCCCAACTTTAAAAAATTCATCAGGTTCCTTCTCTGAGGATATCTAAAAACGTTGATCCTCATAGTCAGTGTCCCCCCATTGTGCCTCCCTAACTCACTAAAATAGTGGGGGATGGACTATGAGAGACTGACGAAAAAATTATCAATCTCTGTCCTCAAAGTATATCTGTAAAGCATCCAGCTACTCTATCACCTCACCTATCAGCTATATACCAGATCTCCTTTTGGGTGCATCTACTACAAAATTCCCCTACATATGAGAATATAATATCTCGAAGTCATATTATTGGAGGATCCCAAGCCAACATCATTTGTTTCAAGTTTAGGTCCTATGGAGAGAAGATATATTCGCGTCTTTTCTTGTCCGAGTAGACTGTAAAACATTCACCAATCATGTAATGCCACCAAACCTTCAGCAGAAAGACAACTGCTTCTAACTCCAGGTCATGGGTAGTGTAGTTCTACATATCAGTCTCTGTCTCAATCCTGAAATCTCTTTTTAAACTTCTCCAGCCACAATAAATAGATCCCCCTTTTCATCAAAGATGAAAAGTGTTATGCTACCCTGGGGATGTATGGTACAAATATCTGGTAGTACCTAACCAAAGAAGACATCCCTCTCCCTTTGGGGAGGTAATCCTGGAAAGATATTTTGAAAAGTTGTCCCCAAGCCTGTCCACTCTTGTTTGGAACTGAAAAATCAAAAATCCTGCTACCACAAGGGTAAGTCTGTGTCACAAACCAGGCCGGATTGTCATCCGACCCGACATCCAACCCGGTCTGCGACATGGCTCGAAGGGCATTCCCGATCCCCACGGACTGGAAACTAGTGCCGGGCATCAAAAAAAACCAGTTGGGAACGGTTTGGCCCATGAAAAAGATAAGCAAACATAAACTGAACAAGCATATGAATAAAGGAAAACAAACTGAACGACGTGGCAGCAGAAAAAGGAATAAATAAACGCGACATACCTCAGGTGACCCCGTGGATCACCATGGTACGACAACCACCCACTTCCAAAAGCGATCCAAGACTGAAACCTGCAACTGAAAAGTAAAGTAGGCGTGATCACTGAGATGCTCAGTAGGAAAGCCAAAAACAACCACGTCCTATGCCTCCGCCTTAATTAAGAAATCCACAATGCCAGTTTGGAAATATGATATAATAAAATAGTGTTTCTCCTTTTCAAAATTAAGTAACGAGTTTTCATTTTCAGGTAAATCCTTTTTCTTCGACTACATTTTCAAAATAGGTTTCAATCATGCACTTAACATTTCAAAATGGAAAGAAACCAGTTTGGATTAAAATATGGTTTTCATAAACAAGGCATCAAGTATGAAATCACTGAAAAGAAAGTTACATCATTAGCAACATGACAAAAATGAGCACCATGGGTAATCCCTATAGGTAGCTAAAACAAGTGGGAACCTAAAGACCTCGTACCTCAGTGAAACGTGGCTTAGAAGACCACGACCCTCAGAAAACGTGGCTTAGAAGGCCACGACCCTCAGAAAATTCATATGTTTAGTTAGTGTTGTCGCATCAATCCTGCTAGACAAACCGGGACGAACCCCTGCCGTGTCATCTAGCGTACTAGTCCTGGTCACCCACCTAGATACCCGGGTTTTCCCATTGTGCTCTATTTCTAATGGTGGTGAGTTTTCTTTATCAAACAATCAAACAAGTACATTACACTTTCTTTATCTAAAATTCATTCCACATTTCACCACCGCACTCCCTACTTAAGTGCATTCCCCATATTTACACCACACAAACATGGACAAGCCTTTACACTAGGCACACATCACAAACCACTCATCAACACTTTCATCCCAATTTTTTTTTTCAAATTTAGGGGAATGACTCAAAAAGGGGTTTTCTATTTTCGCAAACCAAATCTTAAAGTGCCAAACGGGCCTCAATAGAGGTTTTTTCTATTTCATAAAACATTCTTAAGATGCCAAACATGCTTAATTACATAAAGGGAACACTTTTTAAAATCAACCGGCCAGAAGTCCAAAAACCTTTAGAAATATCCATTACTAATTCAAACCATTTAGGAAATCAATTCTTTTCCAAGAAAAGTCACTTAGGACTAACGGCTTTGAAATACATTTCAATTTACCAATACAAGGCATAATAGTTTCTAGCAACCGCAATCAGATTCCATAGCATGTATATATATATATATATAGCATAGTGTGAAACATATTCTTAAAACAGTCAAGCAATTATGAATTTCAAATTAAAAGCTTAGGCATAGGGGACCTACCTCAAGACACGCAGCTTTTGACGATGGCAGCAGGAGACCGCTTCACCAACACACATATACATTTTCATATATATATATATATATATCCTTTGATCCAGGCACATATTCCCCGCGCCATGAGGAAACATGTGCAAGGAGGATATGTATATATACAAGCCTACCCATGTATATATATGTAGGCATTTGTCGTCAACCACATGAACTCACCATGCGACGACCAACGCGCTACAAAATAATTTAATAAATTAATCAAAACATAGTAAAACATTCCCAAGATGCGAAACCAAACCTCGATCCAAATACACACTCAGTTTCACGTAGGAAAAGCCACTTTAATAATCAAATGCAAACTTAATCTTTTTGAAGACCACTTTCGCACCACACACGCAATTGAATAAATCAATAAAAACATTTATGAAACACTTAAAAATTAGCACTATAAAATTTTCACCAAAAACTCACCCGATTTCATAAAAAAACACCACTTTAAAAATGAATCCAAAGAACAACCATACCAAAATATGTTTTTCGTTACTCAAACTATTTATAATTTAACTTCAAAGGTGCGCAATAAGTTCAACATGCCAAAATAATACATTTTTCCCTCAAACCACATTTTTAATACACTCGCACCTTGAGTGCTTTAGAAAATATTTCACACTTTCAAAACAAGGCTTGAAACTCTTTTCAAGAAACACTACAATACGATGTGCCGGACATAACCATTTATTTTGTAGAAAAATTCATTTTTAAAACATATACAAATTAAACTATTACCAAAACATAATTTTCACACCTAAAATAATTAATTGAATGTTTCCAAGAATTCCCACAACAAGACCCTATGAAAACATAAACAATTCTAAAAGGAAACTCAATTCCATCACACATGCATGTCAAAATATTCATAGAACACAATTCGCCATCAACCGATTTAACTATAGAACATGCAAACACTAATTGAGTAAACAAATTAAATCATTTAAGAACGTTAGGGCATGAAATCACCTCGGGTGAAAGAATTCCCAAATCTGTTGCGGATCTTCGACTGCACCAAAAATGCATCCCAAGCGAACCGAAATGAACCTTTAGGTGGAGAGGGTGCGGCGGCGCTAAGGGGACTCAGCAAGGAGGGCGCTGGTCATCGGAGGTGGACTGGCCAGCAGGGGGTGCGCCGGAGGCGTGCGGGCAGGGAGGGAAGATCGCGGCTGGCGGACGCGGTTCGGTGCGAGGCGATGCTTTGCGGTGTGATGCAGGTCGGCAGGAAGGTGCTTAGGCGGTTCATCGGGGGCGCTGGGGCGAGGCTTCGCCGGAGATGGAGACTGGCGGCGGCCGGTAGTGCGAAGCAACAAGGCAGGCCGGGGCAAGGCTGGCCGGAGTCGCCCAGGTCCGGCGAGAGGGTGGGGGGGAGGCCGGCGTCGCGCCACGAAGGGGAAACGCAGGGGTGGTGCGGGCTTAGGGTTAGGGAATGGGGAAGAAGGGTAGCGCGGTGGGAGAAATGAGGGAAATCCAAAAAAACCCAGTAAAAGAAAAAAGAAAGAAAGAATAATAAAAAAAATTAATGAGATGATATAAAATAAAACTAAATAAAAATAAAATAAAAATTTCATAATAATAATAAAAACAATAAGAAACATAATAATAATAATATATATAAAAACTTTAAGAAACCCAAAAAAAACATAAGTACAATTAAAAATTACGTCCGGAACTGATAGTTTCAACCGCAGAGACATCTAGCCGCGACCGCAACAACATCAAATAGTAGTCACGACCATAACTAGTATGTGCGACCGCAACTAATAGTAATGACTGAAAATAATAAAACAAACAAATTATTATTATTATTATTATTATAATCATTGAGACCGAGAAACACACGTGGTCACGGGCATGGTCTCGCGCGTGGTCACGCGTGCGTAATCGCGCGCGGTCACGCGCATGGTTGCGCATCTCAATAATAACACATAACAAAAAAAAACATTCCACTATTAAGATTAGGAACTGCACAGGGCGTGCATACGCTTGCGCGCCCATCTAAGAACCCAATTTCTTTTTAATTAAAACCGGTTCAAAACGTGGTTCAAAAACGAGACCCAAAATATTAAAATAAAATATCGGGCATTGCTAATTCTATGCACATCTATCAGCAACGCACAAATCACATTGAGTCCATCACGCATATCAACATAAAAAAAACTTAATGCCAAATAATAATTATAGAATAAGAATAAAATTAAAAGTCACTGTAATAGTGCGATGTTCGGGTGTGACAATTCTCCCCACCACAAAAACTTTTGGCCCCCAGAAAGTCACTCAGCCAAACGAGGAAACAAACTCGAGTTCAAAACTAAATGAGGCCAACAAAATCACAAGTCGGCGTGACCTTTCACTCCATCAGTCACACCCGACCAACTCTGAGGGAAACTGAAAAGAAAAGAACCATCAGGAAAAGAGGGGGGGTTCTCCCCACCACAAGAACCCGACTAGCACAACCGACATTCAGACTCTTAGCATGAACTTACTCTCGAACTGCTAACTTGATCCAAGAGGGAACCTCCACACAGACTAAACCTTGAAAAAAACATGACAAGATTCATGGTGAGTCTCCCTACCATTTAAGAACCGTCTATCTTAAACCAACCAGTAGAGATCGACCTGAGAACTTCCGAACCAAACCAGAAACCACTAAGACATGAGAAAACCCATAGAAGAATTCTACCAAAAGACAAACTTAACCATTACTCATCATTTCCACAAGAGGTGAGAATCTCCAAAACGAGCATGTACTAAAACAAAACATGTAACACTTGAGGAGGCGCAACTACTGGAATCACATGAAAACAAGATCACCATGCCTTTTTTTTACAACCATAGTGGGGTAATCAAGGAACAAAGACCACAACGAGAAAAAGAGACCTTTGCGCCTCTTATAGAAAAACAGAACCTTCAAAGACGAGGAAGCTTGAACCGAGAAACTTAAACTGTCCCTATTTTAGCACTGGAGACAAAAGTTAGACCAATGTGACCCACACCCAACGGTTCCTGACTGCGTGAAAGGCTTCACTCCGAGAACTGTGGCTGGAGCTCTGAGGTCTTGAAGCATCTACTGCCCCGCAGTCAGGAGTTGACAATCCCCTGTCGAGACTCCTCCTGATAAATCCGCTAGCGGAACTTCTCTATGTTTCCGCAAATGTCCACACTAACGGCAGGCCTTCGGAGGATGATGGAAAGTCAGCTTAAAGTACCCAAACCGGCCACAAAAGAGGCGAACAAGAGAGTGGCCTGACTAATAGAAGATGGAATTGTAAAGAAAACTTGTTTGAGATGGGTTCCTCTGGCTCGCACTCACAGAATGGGGAACCATCCCAAACACCAAAGGGAACCGGTCCTTGAACAATAGATGAAGACCCCACACAAGAGAAACTTTAGCTGATTCTGCGACATTCTCTTTGGAGGAAAGGGAACCAACTTCTTGAGATTTTCAACGTAGGCCTTCACTATTCATTGGCATTGCTGGACACTCACGAGCCTTGTCGCTTCCATCACCTTCGCTTCCACAAATATAAACCAACTAATGAGAGTGGTCTTAAACACCTTCCAAGTCATACCATCATGCAATGACACTAGGGTTATCTCCTCCACCAATCCCAAGTTGCACCTTCAAATGGACCTGAACCAACACAGATTCTCTTAGCTTTAGGAGTTCCCAATAACCTGAAAACACCAAAAATTTCACCAAGCCAGTCCGCTACCTTCGATAGATCACTATCACTGCATATGCTGGACAATAACCGAAAAGAATTAAATTCTACCAATCCGCTATGAGTCTGGGTAGAACCAACAACTAGAAGTGACCCACTAGAACTTCTGGGACTTTTCTGGGCAGCATACTCAAAACAAGAGGCACGAATCCGAATCAAAAGTCATCATAAATCAAAATTCCACACCACAATCACAACAAAAGCTCAAACTCAAATCACTATTCAAACCACAACTCAGTACGTCAAAGCCAAGAACTCACGAAAAGGAATACCCAACATGAAAAGAGAACGCTAAACAATTTCTCACTCACTTTTCTAAATGTTTGAAAAAACCCTTTTGAAAACCATCTTTCAGCAAGAAAAACAACTTAAATATCCACCATTGATATCCCATGAAGTCTCACACATACATATCCATGTGCTAGCTCAAGCACCCATCCAATCACATCACCAATTCCTCCACTTTCCACACGGGCACCTCAATGTATGTGATCACTCAAAGGAATACCAAGGGTCAATTCAAGACACTTCTCAATTTCAAAACAGATCATTCAGCATAAAGCAAAAATTCCTAACCAATTTGAAAAAGTAACTTATCATCAAAGCAATACATTTCCAATTTCCAAAACATTTTCCAATTCACATTCCAAAAAGTGTTGCTGAGATTCCAAAACAACATCCAAAACACCACCCATTTTCCCTTTTGAAACCACACATTTGTTAAAAGAAAAACAATCTCCATTTCAAAACCATTTTTCCACTCTAACACCACATTCCCATTTGAAACCACCTTCACAAAAATCCATTTTCATTTTCAAGATCTACTCACACCAACCAAAATGTAGGTCAACCATAAATCACATCAAACTTTCCAAAAATAAGGGACTAGTGGCTATGCCAACCCGGTAATATGGCTTAGCAGACCATGCTCCGAGCGGGCATCCACCACAGGAAGTATCTTGAACCGTGCACTCGGGCTGTACATGGGTCGCTACTCCATGCGAGTCCGCCACGTAACACTGGCTCACTTCCTTGGTCATCCCTCATCCACACATACCAATCCAAAGAAGAAAATTCAAATCCGGGACTACCCCTGGAAACTCGAGTCTCGGGACAGGCAAGGGTTCATGACGTCCTTCCCACACCTACCTCTCGAGTCCCGACACACCTAATCACCAAGCTACTCGACACCCCAAATAACAAGGGCACCTCTGATACCATTTTGTCACGAACCAGGCCGGATTGTCATCCGACCCGACACCCGACCCGGTCCGCGACATGGCCCGAAGGGCGTTCCCGATCCCCACGGGCTGGAAACTAGTGCCGGGCATCAAAACAAACCAGTTGTTAACGGTTTGGCCCATGAAAAAGATAAGCAAACATAAACTGAACAAGCATATGAATAAAGGAAAAAAAACTGAACGACATGGCAGCATAAAAAGGAATAAATAAACGCGACATACCTCAGGTGACCACGTGGATCACCATGGTACGACAACCACCCACATCCAAAAGCGATCCAAGACTGAAACCTGCAACTAAAAAGTAAAGTAGGCGTGAGCACCGAGATGCTCAGTAGGAAAGCCAAAAACAACCACGTCCTATGCCTCCTCCTTAATTAAGAAATCCACAATTCCAGTTTGGAAATAAGATATAATAAAATAGTGTTTCTCCTTTTCAAAATTAAGTAACGAGTTTTCATTTTCAGGTAAATCCTTTTTCTTCCACTACATTTTCAAAATAGGTTTCCAGCATGCACTTAACATTTCAAAATGGAAGGAAACCAGTTTGGATTAAAATATGGTTTTCATAAACAAGGCATCAAGTATGAAATCACTGAAAAGAAAGTTACATCATTAGCACCATGACAAAAATGAGCACCATGGGTAATCCCTATTGGTAGCTAAAACAAGTGGGAACCTAAAGACCTCGTACCTCAGTGAAACGTGGCTTAGAAGACCACGACCCTCAGAAAACGTGGCTTAGAAGGCCACGACCCTCAGAAAATTCATATGTTTAGTTAGTGTTGTCGCTTCAATCCTGCTAGACAAACCGGGATGAAACCCTGCCGTGTCATCTAGCGTACTAGTCCTGGTCACCCAACTAGATACCCGGGTTTTTCCATTGGGCTCTATTTCAAATGGTGGTGAGTTTTCTTTATCAAACAATCAAACAAGTACATTACACTTTCTTTATCTAAAATTCATTCCACATTTCACCACTGCACTCCCTACTTAAGTGCATTCCCCCTCTTTACACCACAAAAACATGGACAAGCCTTTACACTAGGCACACATCACAAACCACTCATCAACACTTGCATCCCATTTTATTTTATTTTTCAAATTTAGGGGAATGACTCAAAAAGGGGTTTTCTATTTTCGCAAACCAAATCATAAAGTGCCAAACGGGCCTCAATAGAGGTTTTTTCTATTTCATAAAACATTCTTAAGATGCCAAACATGCTTAATTACAATAAGGGAACACTTTTTAAAATCAACCGGCCAGAAGGCCAAACACCTTTAGAAATACCCATTACTAATTCAAACCATTTAGGAAATCAATTCTTTTCCATGAAAAGTCACTTAGGACCAACGACACTGAAATACATTTCAATTTACCAATACAAGGCATAATAGTTTCTAGCAACCGCAATCAGATTCCATAGCATGTATATATATATATATAGCATAGAGTGAAACATATTCTTAAAACAGTCAAGCAATTATGAATTTCAAATTAAAAGCTTAGGCATAGGGGACCTACCTCAAGACACGCAGCTTTTGACGATGGCAGCCCGAGACCGCTTCACCTACACACATATACATTTTCATATATATATATATATCCTTTGATCCAGGCACATATTCCCCGCGCCATGAGGAAACATGTGAAAGGAGGATATGTATATATACATGCCTACCCATGTATATATATGTAGGCGTTTGTCGTCAACCACACGAACTCACCATGCGACGACCAACGCGCTACAAAATAATTTAATAAATCAATCAAAACATAGTAAAACATTCCCAAGATGCGAAACCAAACCTCGATCCAAATACACACTCATTTTCATGTAGGAAAAGCCACTTTAAAAATCAAACGCAAACATAATCATTTTGAAGACCACTTTCGCACCACACACGCAATTGAATAAATCAATAAAACCATTTATGAAACACTTGAAAATTAGCACTATAAAATTTTCACCAAAAACTCACCCGATTTCATATAAAAAACACCACTTTAAAAATGAATCCAAAGAACAACCATACCAAAATATGTTTTTCGTTACTCAAACTATTTATAATTTAACTTCAAAGGTGCGTAATAAGTTCAACATGCCAAAATAATACATTTTTCCCTCAAACCACATTTTTAATACACTCGCACCTTGAGTGCTTTAGAAAATATTTCACACTTTCAAAACAAGGCTTGAAAATCTTTTCAAGAAACACTACAATACGATGTGGAGGACACAACCATTTATTTTGTAGAAAAATTCATTTTTAAAACATATACAAATTAAACTATTACCAAAACATACTTTTCACACCTAAAATAATTAATTGAATGTTTCCAAGAATTCCCACAACAAGACCCTATGAAAACATAAACAATTCTAAAAGGAAACTCAATTCCATCACACATGCATGTCAAAATATTCATTGAACACAATTCGCCATCAACCGATTAAACTATAGAACATGAAAACACTAATTGAGTAAACAAATTAAATCATTTAAGAACATTAGGGCATGAAATCACCTCGGGTGAAAGAATTCCCAAATCAGTTGCGGATCTTCGACTGCACCAAAAATGCATCCCAAGTGAACCGAAAAGAACCTTTAGGTGGAGAGGGTGCGGCGGCGCTAAGGGGACTCAGCAAGGAGGGCGCTGGTCATCAGAGGTGGACTGGCCAGCAGGGGGTGCGCCGGAGGCGTGCGGGCAGGGAGGGAAGATCGCGGCTGGCGGACGCGGTTCGGTGTGAGGCGATGCTGTGCGGTGTGATGCAGGTCGGCAGGAAGGTGCTCAGGTGGTTCGTCGGGGGCGCTGGGGCGCCGGAGATGGAGACTGGCGGCGGCCGGTAGTGAGAAGCAACAAGGCAGGCCGGGGCAAGGCTGGCCGGAGTCGCCCTGGTCCGGCGAGAGGGGGGGGGAGGCCAGTGTCGCGCCACGAAGGGGAAACGCAGGGGGGGTGCGGGCTTAGGGTTAGGTAATGGGGAAGAAGGGTAGCGCGGCGGGAGAAATGAGGGAAAGCCAAAAAAAAACAGTAAAAGAAAAAAGAAATAAAGAATAATAAAAAAAAGAATAATGAGATGATATAAAATAAAACTAAATAAAAATAAAATAAAAATTTCATAATAATAATAAAAACAATAAGAAACATAATAATAATAATATATATAAAAACTTTAAGAAACCCAAAAAACAAACATAAGTACAATTAAAAATTACGACCGGAACTGATAGTTGCAACCGCAGAGACATCTAGCCGCGACCGCTACAACATCAAATAGTAGTCACGACCATAACTAGTATGTGCGACCGCAACTAATAGTAATGACTGAAAATAATAAAACAAACAAATTATTATTATTATTATTATTATAATCAATGAGACCGAGAAACACACGTGGTCACGGGCATGGTCTCGCGCGTGGTCACGCGCGCGTAATCGCGTGCGGTCACGCGCATGGTTGCGCGTCTCAATAATAACACATAATAAAAAAAACATTCCACTATTAAGATTAGGAACTGCGCAGGGCGTGCATATGCTTGCGCGCCCATATAAGAACCCAATTTCTTTTAAATTAAAACCGGTTCAAAACGTGGTTCAAAAACGAGACCCAAAATATTAAAATAAAGTATCGGGCATTGCTAATTCTATGCACATCTATCAGCAACGCACAACTCACATTGAGTCCATCACGCATCTCAACATAAAAAAAAACTTAATTCCAAATAATAATTATAGAATAAGAATAAAATTAAAAGTCACTGTCATAGTGCGAGGTTCGGGTGTGATAGTCTGGCTGACTCATCAGTGATCGGCTTCAACCCCCTTTGGATGAGTCCATCATGTGCTGCCTGGTTTTGATTTTCGCCAACCAAGGAAAACCCCATTAAAAAGTAGTAGATAAACGATAACCTTTTTTCTTAATATAGTCAATATGTGTATGAACTGTATATTTCTAGTCCATACACAAACTGATGTCTTAAGGCCTCGATGTAGCCACCAAGAGGTTCCAACCGAAACTCTTTCCTAAAGGGTCAGATCACACCGTTGGCATAACTGTGTTTATCATGTCTCCTCCCAAAGGTATATACAAACGTGAGGGTCAAATCAATGGATTAACCGGAAACTCTAGGTATTTAACATGATTAGTGGAAAAAAAGTAATGATTGGTTCCTATGTCTATTGATACGACAACTAGTATTAAACAGAGACTGCACGTCGAATCCTTATTAGAGCCCTTGTGTTGCACTCCATGACCACATTCATCTACTCCCTTCCCCTGTCCTCCGGCTACCTGATCCTGGTGAGGACCACATAGGTGGGTGGTTGTAACATGTCGAAATGTACATTACCTCATGTTGATATCCTATCTCTGCTTTCATGTATACAACCTTGTAGATTCATCTATCCCTAACACATCTTCTTCCCGAAACATTTTTACGCACCCTTGTCTCTGAGAATGGTTCTAGATTTATGTTTTCCCACTAATAACATTCCCTAGCTATATATTATTTTCCAATGAAAATTCAACCACAATGGTACACTCTAAAACCCCAAAATAAGTAGGAATGCTATGAGGAATGGTGATGGATCATATGTCCGTAAACACACTGCACTCTAATGTTTGATCCCCGAAGCACTGATCGTATCGTATTCATCGAGTACCAGGAATAATCGGTATGAATTAATGAATACTCAGCTACTGACATGTCATCCTACCGAATTTATAAAATCTCTAGAGAACTCTCACCCACCTCCTCAAGCCAGTCCTTAGATGCCTGTGAGTTGGGATTTCCCCAGAACCTTAGGGCTATGTGATGCAAAATCACACGTAAGGAACTAAGCCTATATGTGTCCTCAACCAGTACTGCTGGTTGTAACGGAAGACCAAAAGAATGTGAAATAGCTAACACACTACCCGAAGGTAATATCTCAGGTAATAGTCCACATACCAAAGAATCGTCATTATGTGGACCATCCTCAGGGTGACTCCATGAAGAAATATAGTTTCTAAGATCCCCATCTTCTCTACGATTGTCTAAACTAGGTGTAAAACTCTAGCAAGCGCCTAAAGCCATCCCTCAGCTGTGTGGGAAACTGTCTCGCATCAAACCCTCAGAGGCCACTGTTGCTGGAACTCATGCAATGTGCTCAGTCGGCGTGCACCGTCCACTAGTACGGCTGGTGGTATCTACTTCCCAACCGGGGGTGGTGCTACTGGGACACCACCCAAATGTGCCAACATAGTAAGAGGGTCGTGCAGTGGAGCCTCTTCACTCGGTGGGCCATCATCATGTACTCTCTCAAGAATCCTAGCTTGTTGTCTATGCTATGGCATCCTGATAAGGAACAGGTTCCCCACAGTCATTCCTTTATACCTAGTGATCTAACTCATGAAAACATAAGAAAACATTTAAAAACACACATGCAATCAGTGTTTCTATGCACTGAGTTAGAAATCAGAAGTCAGGGTCCTAGTGTATGGATATATCATCCGCCAAACCAACACTGGATTCCCTAAACTGATAACCACAGTCACTACACTTAACACTATTGCCTTTAAAAGTATCAGAGTCCAATGTTCTATGGTAGAGCCGACTTCTTTGATACCAATTTGTCACAACTCGTCCCTCGGGGCCCGTGACTTGACAACCCCAAGCCTTCCTTCCATAGGCCAGGGGTGGGTGACTAGCACCGAAGGTGTATTCCCTAAAACTGGGAACACATTGCCTTTATAAATTGTTACTCACACAACCAAGCAGACAACACGATACAAACAAATGAAAAATGTATAGTGAAATGAGTGTGTACAGAAAGTAAGAGGGGAATGGATAAAATCCCATATGGAATGTATAAGAAAACTAGAATGTACAGTTAAACATAACCACTTCTAGGACCACCCGCCAAGGATTTTACCTGAAGGGTAGGTAAAAATATCGAATGGTGATCTCTATGGTACGCGTCGTCTATGGTCCACTTCGGAGCAACCTCAAGTCCTGGTACCCTCGTCCTAAGTCAGCATCTTTTGTCGTCTGCTCCAAACACAACAAGGTGCGGCATGGCCCGTGTAAGGTTGAGTATAACTATACTTAGTAGGGATCTCGAGACCCCCCAAAGGTCTCTCAAAATATGAAAAGCATAAACCAAAACTCATGAAAACCACTATCATCCCAACATAGGTTTATGACCATACATATACCAAATTTATCTAGTATACCAATCTCATTCATGAGGAAATAGAATCCCATATCCGTAGCCCAAGGCTCAACTATTCCTCATAGGAAGGAATACCACGAAGGTAAAACCAAATTGGTAAGTTCCACAAAGGTAACACCACACAAGAAAAATACAACAAAGCTTTCAATATGAAGGAAAGTATGACACATGATCGCCAAACATAAGAATTCCACAAAGTTATCACCATGAAGGTATGTACCACACAGGTATGCCACACTGAAGAATACCACAAAGGTATCGTCTTGAAGGAAAGTACCACATAGGTATGCCACATAGAAGAATACCACAAATATATCACCATGAAGGTATGTACAATACTGGTATTCCATACAAAATAATACAACCATTGTATCGCCACGAAGGAATGTACCACACATGTGGCGACAAAGAGGAATACCACAAAGGTATCTCCTTGAAGATAAGCACTTAGCTCACACAAGGTTTATGATAGGTACATCAGTAGAGTTGATTATATGTAACTACATAATCATCATACTATGTTAAGAGGAAGACCCACGTGGGATTCTAAATCATCAATCAATCATAGGATCCTAGTACATCATCAGACCTCCACATGATCCAAGTACAACAGACCCGCATAAAATACTAGTACATCATCAGACCCACATAGGATCCTAGTATAGCAGACCCACGTCAGATCCAAGAGTAGTCCCACATGGATTCCTAGAGCGGATCCAAGTGAGAATCGCAGACACAGACCCACAAACGATCCCAAGAATAGACCCCCAAAGGTTCCCTTTCTCATGTTAAATCCAGCTACAAGGTTCCCGTAATATGCTTGCTTGATTCTGGGAGGATCTTCTCTTGAATCCACATGTCAAATACTAAAACTACCATGATGTCCAACAAAAATATATCTCAGAGTACCGCCATGTAAAAGGGGTCTCAATGTAATAGACGGTGCATCATTTAGATGCCTAATCTGTATGTTATTGGATTTTTACTCAAGAGGGACTTGTTGGATTCGGGTTCGATCCGACCCGGCCGTACCCCAACTTTATTCAAAACTTATGTGGGGTATACCAAAAAAACCTTCTCGATTCAAGGTTTCCAATTTTGTAGACAGTTCATCATTTCAATACAACATATGGGAGATATGTCGAATACAATATCCCGTAATAATAATATAAATAGTATTATTGGGTGTTTCGTGGAACCTAGCCACAAAAAATAATTTAATATTCAACATTAGACTTAAATTGACCTTCTTAATGAAATGATCACATCACCAATGATGGTAAGTCAATAGGACTCATAAACGTGAAAAAGACATCCAATATTGGACTCATAATTTCTGTCTTGAAGTTAGGGTCAAACTGCCGCTGGCGGTTCTTGAAATCGAGGTTGCACAAATAAGTTATAATCAAAACATGTTTTTCCCAAAAAAAATAATAATAACATTATTATATTATTATGATATTTATTTTGAATTTTTTTACTTCAATCCAAAAACCCACATTCCATATACCGATGCTCTCATGCGCACCACACAACCCTCAATTCACTATTCCTTTATTTATTTCTCTTTTAATTTTATTTCATTTCATTGCAATCCTTTCTCTCTCCAATCTAACCCCTGCAATTTTTGTCTCCTCCTCAAATTCACGCCTATTATACCACCGAACCAAAGCACCTAATCCCCTAAATCATCCGCCTTTGACATTGGTGACCTAAACCATGCACCTCTGTGATGGTCACCCAATCAGCCACCAGTCGCCTCACCTAACTCGCACCAGCAGAACCCTTCAGCCCTGCTACCTTTTCTTGACTGCCACAGCACGTCACACCATCTACCTCACCGGGATCCACACCCTCAATACTTGTTGGAATTGCTCCATCATGTATACTTTTCTGTGGCCCACTACATCTTCATTCAAAACACGAAAAATAAAATGATCGCATATTCGCAATCCTCGGGTCAAGGGATCCACCTCCATATGTCGCCCTCAACAGAATATTGTATTTCCTGCCCCAATAAATATTTGGCCACCTCCTTGCGGATGCCATTGCGGCTTCTTTCCAAGCCTGAAAAATTAAACGATCACATATTTGCAATCCTTGCGTCGAGGGCTTCAAATCCATATATCCCACTCAGTAAAACTCTTTTTTTCTAGCGCTAATAAATATTAGGCGTTGAAGAATGCATGGATAACGCGTGAAGAACGAAATAAGAAGATCATGTTATATGTTTGGATCTATGGATATGTTTTTTTGGAAATCATAATTTAGAATCAAGAAAATAGTGAATGAACAAATTTAAATTTATCATACTTCTAAATAAACCCCCTTTCATGATGTTCTATTAGAGATGCCATGAGGAATGAGATGAATACGTCGACATTCGTTGCTCCCACGCCACGCTCCTGATCCAATCTCGTGCATCATCATCATTCATGATCCATAGGATGTTCTTCATTGGAAGAAGTTTTTCTGGAAACAAAAAACTCCAAAAATCTCTCCCAAAGTCTCTCCCAAAGGCTCTCCCTAAAATCTTCCATTTGCTAATAATCCCCCAAACTAATAGGTGAGGAGAAACTTAATTAATTAATAGAACAATTAATTTTTTTCTCAATAACTTGGGATAATTCTAAGGGTTTCCTCACATTAAAGGTGAGTTCGGGTGGTCCCTACCACATAGAATTAAAAGGAGAGGTGGGAGGATGTTTATAATAAAATATATTTATTTTATATAATCCCCCACAAAAAATGAAAAAACCAACTTCATCTCTTAACCACTAATATAGAGGTTAAACCTCCCTTAAGCGAATCCAAACACTATTAGTTCAACAATGTCTTTGGATTTTTAATCTGAGCACCGGTTCAAAAGATAGAAAATTTTGCTCATGCGTTTACTGAACGTATCCAAAAAAATGTTCAGAAAATATTTATCAGTCTTCCTCGACCTGTGCTGGCTGATGTTATACTTTTCCTAGGTGAAGAACGCCCCATCAAACCCAACGGTACTCTAGAATTTCCAATCCATGTATCTGTTTAAATGTTAGGGATTTTATAATAAAATAATTTTCACTTAATTATTTTATTTACAGCCAAAAACAAACATTCACTTGTGGCCCCCATCGGCCAATGTTATTATTTTCCTAAATAAAGCATAAACTCACAAGTTCAGCAGTTCTCTCGGATTTTCAATCCGATTAACTGTTTTTCATTTATAAACATTTGAAAAATGAAATAATTTATTTAATTATTTTATTTAAAATTATTCCATATTTGTGTTTTCTCACAGGAGGCCTTTGTAGACCAAACATAAGTCACACCTAGGGAAAACCCGCAATTCTGAACGCAATGATTCCCTCATATTTCTGATCTTGGAAATCGTTTAAGAGTTATTCCACTATTTCAGGAAAACTGCTTATGGGCACTAATTTCAGCCTTACAAAATTTTGACAATTCATTCCCAGCACTCTGGGCCTCATATTCACGTGCCGTCAGATTTCGCAGTCTCATAATAATTCCATATATTTATAAAAAAATATACGAAATTTCTGATACATTACAACAATATCCATTTACATAATCTAGACAGGGTTTTTAAAAAAACAAAATTACTAGTTTTTTCACAATGATTATTTAATCCAAATCAGTAAGGAAAATTTATGAATTACTATAAGACAAACTATAATGACCACTGATTTCTTATATAATTATTAATTATTATATTTTGAATATATTTTTTTACCAGAACAAAAATTTCATAAACCATAATGTATTATTATCTCTATAAATGTTGATATTTAAAAAACCCTACAAAAAAATATTCATCATAATCCAATATATTAATCACATATAGTTCCCTTATTATAAATATGATACTTAATATCCACAATCATAACATAGGTGTATGACAGAAAAAGGGTGACCTCTAGTGACCAATAAAGATAAATATTGTAGATTACAACCATAATAATGAAAACAGTATATCATGCTAATATATTAAAATAATCAATAGTTTATTCTGAATATAAAATAATATGAACCACAAAAATATATATCATAATCTCTAAAATAAATTCATATCGATGCACATGATTTATATGGGTTTTATAAAAGTAATAATCATTCAATATTCATAACACTATAATATTATTTCATGAGAATAGGAAATCATATTCTTGTGAATAATGATATTCTCAATCATTTTAATTATTCTTATTGTTATAAAAAATAAAAATAACTTATATACATGCATAAAAATTTGAATAAGTGTGTTCAAAATCTTGTCCACTCATTCTCGCATGATCAAATAAATAGTAAAATCAAACACACAAATGAAAATGTGTACATTTATATTTTTTTGATCATTTTACTTTAGCATAAACATATAACGAGATAATAACATCACATTTCATAATTAATTGGATAAATATAACATTCCCAACAATCACAAAATAAAAGTCCTTTCATATTAATGTCGTAAGATAACAAAAAATTCATCATATCATCATAACACAGCCTTTAAAAAATGGGTTTTAGAAATATGTTAGAAGAATGTTATTTAATTATAATGGGGATATATAATGATTTATTAATTTGATCATATCCCAAGTAAATAATTATAACCATCAATTAATTTTATTAATGAAAATCAATTTATTTAAAGTACTAATGAATTTTTTGTATTTGAAATTTTCTTTTTCTATTTTAAAATGTCTCATTTTAAATAAATTTTTCCGAAATATTATCAAAATATATTTCATTTATAAGAATGGTGAAAAAATAAAATATAATATTCAAATTATTTGGTGGTAAATATAGAGGAATGTTTTGTTCTTTTCATAATCATTAATCAAAAGATACAATTCAAACCCTCTTTAAAAAATAAAATGTTTTGACACCAAAAAACCCATAAAAACATTATGAAAATATTATAACATATAAAAAACTGTTATTATGAAATTTTTTATTAACATTAAATAAAATTCATGAATTTTTTTTTGATATTATAGAAATAGAAGAAAAAACATTTCTATCCAAAGTCGAAGAAATAAAGTTGGCTCGTCATAAAAACATTTCCAATAACAATTTTTCATCCAAAGATATGAAAATTGAGATAAGAAAAGTATTGAAATAATCCTAGGAAAATAAAAATTATATATGATTATATGATATATATTATAAAATTTCATAATTTTAAATTAAATTATAATTAATCCCAATTAATATGTTATTGATTAATAAATCCATTAATGACTTTTTATCTTTTGATTCACAATCCCATTAAAAAATAAAATTAACTAAAATGATAATTATCATTAAAATGTGTATATAAATATTTTTACTTTTAAAAATTGTATTACATAAACAAAGTTTCATAAAATATCAAATGTCTCCATGAATGAAATTTCATATGATAAACCCTTATACCATAGGAAATTTTCCATAAAAAATATCATAAAAGGGATCATTGGATGGATGTGTAAATACCCATACCTATAATGATAAAAATAATAAATTTAATTCATTGTAATTATAAATCCATAAAAATGATACATGTGGTTAATATGGTGGGTGTTCCAATGTAATAAAAGTGAGCTGTGGATTCTCATACCTCAAGTCATGCAATGCTTCATAATAAAATGTCCTATAAAATAAATATAAAATTATTAATTATATATATTAATTATTGATATTTATTTATATCATACCAAATATTATTTACTTATAATATATTAATTTTCATTAATTATCAATTTTATAATAAAATAACAATTTCATGTAATAATTAATTCATTTTTTATTGCATGTTATTGTTGATGGTTCTATTACTTGTACTGTGATATTGGTTTCATTATATAAAAAAATTTATTCATGGGTTATTAATCATATTTATTTATGCTAAAAAATATAAAAATTATTCATAAAAAGAGGTTTTGAGAAATTAATCACATTAATTTGTGGAGATGGTAGTCCATACAAAAAAACCAATAAGGTTTCAACTATTTTATTATTGGAATAATGGAACGTAAATATTAAATCAACTCTATAAAATAATTATTATATCACTTATATCATATATATATATATATATTAAATTTATCAATACCACCATTATAACAAATAAAAATTGAAAAATAAATCACATCGCTTCAATGAGGTGTTTTTCTACATGTACACACGAGCGACGATATAATTTTTTAATTGATTGAATTCTATGAAGGGTGATATGATATCACAATTTACAATTATAATTAACACAAGAATTTCATATATAACAATTATGTAATTAAACATATTAATCCACTATGGGAGGTTATTGAAAATGAATTACATTTTTTCACGTGGTAGTAGTCCTCCACAAAGACGAACATTTGTATCATTTCCCATTATAAAAACAAGAATATGGAATGATAATTTTCTATCAATATAAAAATATAAAAATATTTTATATAATTAATTTATTATATCAAAATATTTGGATGAATTT
Organism: Viscum album; assembly: GCA_963277665.1. Lineage (NCBI taxonomy): Eukaryota > Viridiplantae > Streptophyta > Magnoliopsida > Santalales > Viscaceae > Viscum > Viscum album. The sequence goes on along the minus strand of OY728121.1, from coordinate 1,761,544,378 downwards.
TTTAGGAGGAATAATAAGAAATACATGTTAAACATTTTACCAAAACCTATACCTTTTCAATAGAAAAAAATATTTTCTTAAAACAATAATTCCAATAAGGACACCATTATTAAAACATAATGACCTATGAAATGTATAGGGATATTTTATAATTGTTTTTGTGTAGGTAATCAGAGAAAATTGGATCATTATGTGTGTAGAGGAGATCTAAGTGGCTATCCTTTTACAAGTGATGGAAAGGGAACATATTGAAATTCATGATGTATTAAATTAATATTGAATAATTTTGAGGTAAAATTGGATCCAAATTGATATATTGATAATATATTTTTAGAAACAAATTATATCCCATCATCTAAACATTTGAACATGAGGACGTTATATTTTCACCCTTGTCTCATTGTTTTAACCCTAGGAACAGTTTAACCCTTTTTTCCATTAAAATTGATAACACATTTCTTAGTCGTTAATGGTCATAAATTTTAATATATGGTATAAATTGAAATATTAATTATGGAGGATGTGACACTGTAGACCATATATAATACCTTTTGTCCTAGTATAATATTTTATGTATTTTTAAATCGTTTAAAAAAATAAAAAAAAATTCATTAACATCATTTTTTGGATTATTCATTTATTTTTACATTATTAATGAAGAGATAAAAATGTGTATAGATTATATACCCTTAATAATAAATTATAAAATATAATTAACCATAAAATTTAGGGCACATGAAAATAAATCCAAAATATATTTATATATTGTTTTGTAAAATTATTATTGATAATGTTATACTACATGCACAATATCTGTGTCGTTACTAAGTAATCATGTAAGGAAATTATATAAACCACGTATATGTAAATAAATTCCCAAAATAATAATTTCTATATCCCAAAATTTTACCTTTATGATTCATTTAAAATTTATTTTAATCCTTACCTGGCCTTATTAGTGAAATTGAAAAAGAATAGAAATTAATATTTTCTTTTTCTTGTTATATCATAATATATAAGTCATTATAAAACCCAAATAGAATAATATTTCTATAACATAGCATAATTGATGATAATGGTTGAACCCTTCTCATATAAACGTTAAATGGATGGTTTTAGGATTATTTTAATGTCTTATCCCTAGTTTTTAACTCGAGTTAACCCCTTTACCCTTATCGAGGTGACAAATATTTACCTATGTTTCTATTATAATGAATAATATTAGAATGGGTCAATTTAAAAATTTTGAAAATTATATTTCAAATAATAAATCTATTTTCATTATGAAATCTTTCTAATTGGAAGAATCTAATTTAATATAAAATAATAATAAAAAATAGTTATTCGAAAAAGATATTATAATCTAAAAAATTATAATTTATCAAAAACTAGTATAATGATGATTACTTTTTAATCAATTAAATTATTAATAATTAATGGATCATTATATTATCGTAGAGTAATAATGTACATTATTATTACTATATTTATTAAAAAATGACGTTTTTTGGAGCATTTAGTATTTTCACCATTCATGGAAAATTCAAATTTGTATTTGAAAATTCATTGAATAACCCTGTATCTTAATTTTGACGCATTGATTTCCTGAAAGTTATAATTTATATTATTTTATATTTACGTAGATGTATGAAATTATAATGAACTGTATCAAATAAACCAATAATATATAACCCAAATCGAATCTCCATAGACTTGAAGGGTGTTCACGATTTCCTATGGATGGAGAATAGAACCTATAAATCAACAGTAACCAGAGGGAAAAAATCATACTGAATAAAATTGAATGGAATTTATATATATATTTAACTATTTTAAGAAAACTTGACGAAATAAATTTCGTTGAGAAAGTGATGCGATGGTATAAAAACAACTCGAATTCCTAATGAAATAAAATGTACATGTCTAAGAAAAGCAAAAAAGACATTTAATGTCCAAAAACCACTAGTCATCATGATATGGTGAAATATCATATCTTCTCACCACCCGCATCTCATACACAGTTTTAAGTGCACCTATACCCCTCACTATAGTGCGTTTAATTTTTCTACATCACATTACAAAACATGGTTTACAAACCACCAATGGTGTGTCAGTGGAGTGACCAAAACTGGATTATTAGGATCCCAATATGTTGTTCCATATATATTCTCTCTATAAAAATCAAAATATCTCCATTTCAAAGATAAAATGGCATGCTATGAAAAAATGATGATTTATATAAAAAAAGGTAAATATTTCCCTTTTCCCATTGTTCTAAATCAAAGGAATGAAAAATTATTTCCAGGTGTCATACAAAATTTTTTTATGTTTCATAATATCAAAAATATCATGTAGTAATATAACATACCAAAAATGGGAGACCATCATTTACCAAGAATTATATTACATACAAAAATAAATCATTTCTCTTTATTTATAAAAAAATTATATATTTTCTAACATTTATGGTTCATCCAAAGAAGGATGGAGAAGGAAATACCTACCTCATTCCCTGAATTCATCATAAATTCATTGGGATCTACACTCCATGAGGAAGAAAAATAACAAAATCATGTCCTCACATTATTTTCCATTTCTGAAAATAAATTTACATGATAAAAAAACTGGGAGAAAGAATATTTCATAACATACATAAGTGAACATGCTCATTGCATGATGTCCAACATAAGGGGTTTCCCATAAAAATAGCTCATTATGGATCTAGAAGGTATATAAGTAACATCGTCATAAAATTATATATCCATAAATGGTATCCTATGTCAACAATTTCATCATCAGAAATGATGGTGTAGATTGGATGATTGACCAGTAATAATAATAATAAACAATTTCAAGATCATGAAATGAATGAAGTGATCCAATTGAGGGGTAGATAACATCAATATTGTTAAAGATACCTCAGTATTGAGATACAATATGAGAATATAATTTTGAATGATTCAGGATTACGTCACATTAAAATTACTTTTCATGATGGATCTATGTCATAAATAGGGTATTTTTTATGTAAACATCCCATAACAAATATAGTAAAAAATGTACAACAAAATGGGTTAATTCTTCCTACGAGATATATTTATTTCATAAACAATGTTTTTTACTAGAAAAATGGTCTGTTATAGTAATATATTTTCATGACATGTTATAGGGAACCCATTTACAATATAAATTAGACATTTTTGACCGAAATGATACATGAAGGAATTTCCCATCCCATGTTCTTATAAAACTCACAAAAATAAACCCTAGGCCATTTAAACCAAAATATTATGAACTTAAACCCCACAGTGTATTAATTTTTTATTTAATATGTTATAATTTATCCACTATTTTAATTTTATCCCCCATGATGTCTTGCTAAAGAAGGGTGCTCTAGAATTAGGTGATGCTACAACTCCCTCATAAATCATTAACACTCACATTTCTATAAATAATATAATCTACGTTGATGTAACACTCATCCTAATAAAGTATAATTACCAAAAAAACACTACTACCGAATAACCAATGATCTACACTAGAATATACTCAACCAAAACATTTATATCCAAATCAATTTCTTCTTAACTAAAAACATTACAGGGATCAAGATGGTTAACCTTTAGCTAACATATGATGAAAATATAAATCATACCTATCTACTAAGTAATCAATATTATATGATTTGGTAAAATACAAAACCACTCAATGAACTCAAATGGTTTACAATGTATTGGTGCCATCATTTCCAATTTCCCAATATGATGATAAAAAAACGAAGTAAAACATATATGGAAACACCCTAGGATAGTTTCAATGACCCACATATAATTTAAGACTAAATTTTGCTATAAAAAAGTCAACATAAATTTTGGAATCTCATGAATGTCTCATAAACAATATTTTTAACATGAATACATCCCTCACCTACTAATGCCAAATATAATTGTGACCAAGTCGAGATACTATAAAAATAATCTATGGGATTCATTTTGATCAAAGAATGATATATATTTTTATTATAAAATTAAACCAGATCCATATGGATAGCCCATAATCACCCAAAATACATGACATAATCATGGAGTATATCAAACTAGATCAAAATAGCATACTCTATCACACGGTCCTTATATATGTGATAAATTGTAATCAACTCTTACTATGTCCACATCACCAACTAAAGAATATTACACATCAAATTGCTATGACTGATATCCCTAAGTGAAAAAATAGTAGAGGGAACCCCGTAAAACCTCAAAACCAATTAAATAAAAAGCATACCAAGATCTTCCACCTTTGATGTGAATCTGAATGAATTGAAATTTGATGGTTTTTTTGAACTAATCAATCATCACCCAGATATAATTCCTCTAAAGGAAATTCTTTCTTTAGTAAGAAACAGAGTTCATGGAAACCTCAGATAAATTCTCTACTAGAATTTTATGAGGCTAGAGAAAACCATAATGTTTTAGATTCCCCACTATTATCTACTAGAATATGTAACTAAATGAAAAAAAATAAATGATGTCCCTTTTTAGACACAGAAACCATAAACCTCATCCCATTTCACAATACATATTTTTGGTTCTCAAGTTCATTTTTAATGACGAAAAATTATAACAATACAACATGTAATTACTCATGGATAATGGGACAAAAAACTGATCCAAAAATTATTGAATAATATCTATACAATTACACCAACCAAGAATGGCCCCCATCAATAAACATTTTTCCTAATGTTTCTAAACTACCCATTGTACTACTAACATTGTATAATTGATGATTATAAAGATGATGATGATTGAGAAACAGTTAGAACCACATCTAAATCATCTCCCTAGGAATCGAGATATATCATAGTGTATATTCCCATAATGATCAAATCTAACATTAATTCCAATATTTATTGCGTTGGATTTCTCCTACTTAGAGCGTCTATAATGAAATTCACATTCCTTTGGTTTTATGTGGTATTGAAATAGAAAATTTTAAAATAGTCCACCCATCATATCTATCTAATATTAATATATTTTAGAGATAAGTTATATCATGGAATCTTATGAAAATAACTGATCATGATATTCCCACCAAAAAGGTAGCGCAACTATGTATAAACAGTTTTCCTTATCCAAGGATGCCCAAATCAATGAGTTGGGTAATTTATCTCATAGAAAAAAAGAATTGATATCCCTAGAAAACTACATTATTATTATATATAATCACACAACCCAAACAACCACTATAAGAATCATAGTATTTTATATACACCTTAACATGTTATGGAATTAAAATAATAGTTGTCGAAAATAGCATTAATTTATACTCATCAAAATAAAACTAACATTTATAGTTATATATGAATTTCACCCTTCATTGGTAAGAGTTGTAATAGATGATATTGTCCTCATGAAATCCTTCATCTTCTATTGATATTATTGTATAAGAAATATGTATCTCTTAGTCTTGATTACATTTAGTGGTTTCTCCCACTAATGGGTATCCTTTAACTTATCTAGAATAATTGAATTTCCATGCTCAGAAATCGTGTTCCAAAAGGACACCACATCATGAATCCCTGAAGTTCATTTAAAAATCAATAAATAAATCTTATATATCCTCTATATTCATATAAAAATATTATTATAGTCCTTAATCTTTTTTACTTATTCATTACTAAAATACAATATCATCAATGAATACTATGAAAAAGTTGTGACGATACATTTCAAATATATAGTTCCTAAATCCATAATTACTATTGGAGAATTTTTCAGATCATAAGAAATAAAATCATATTTATAATGTCCACACAAAATGATGAAGTCATTTTTCAGAATATCAGACAACAGAACATTCAGTTGATGATAAAATCAATGATTATTGATATTTAAAAACAAACTTTGCCCCATTAAATGAAGAAACAAATCATCCACATGGGGAATAGGGTACATATTATTAACTATCACTGGTTTTATATCCACTAATAAATAAATTATGATACTTATCTAAATTCATGGTTATGATAACTAGGGATACACATAGAGAAACTCATTGGAGAAAAAAGAATTATCTATCAAACCATCCAACTACTTCTTAAAATCATTCATCATAGCTACTTCCATGAAATTAGAGGGTACCACGATTTTTATTTCATACGAAACAACTGGTGATTCATAATCCCCAAATTCCTCTATAGATGAATACTAAAAATTCAATATATAATGACATATAACAAATCACTAACAACCTATGGATGATTTATAGGAGAAGAAACATAATTTGGCTTAACTAAAACAAAAAAAATCATATGAGCTCTAAGAGATATGGTCATAAAAAACCATACCTTAGATCCCACTCCCCAATAAATACCATATAGATCATGTCAGAAAAATGAAAAAAACACAATGACAAAAAAAATCTTAGCATGATTAGAAACCTGACAGTCCATCTAAATGAGTTTAACATATAGATCCAAATATAGAATGAAGAAATCTCAGAATATCCATATGTTATCTATCCATGCAGTATAAAATGGACACTGAAACCCCTACTCAATCTTCTGTCAATGAGTTGTTTCTATCTCCATAAAGGGGAAATGACATCAATTTTCTAATTTTTAATGTCAATAATAACTGAATATATAAATTAATGGGAGGAAGAATTATTAATTCAATTATTTTTTATAGAAGATGAAATAATGATATAAAGCTTCACTATCTCTAGGCCCATGCTAACCTCCACTAGAATCTCATCCACTAGGTGAAGGTACATTACTCATGTGGACTATCTATTGTGCCATTTTTTCACTAATGATTATGACAACACCATAGCTCCCGTTGGATCCAATGATCATCAACCGTAATGAGGAATAGACATGGGAAAATATGAACAACTATAAATGGTCCCGGGGGTCCTAAGAATTTCACATCATTTTCTATTGACGAAATATATATCAGGTGTGGTCAATATCTTTATATTGTTTGAATGTCAAAGTTACACTACTAATACACTGATATTGTGATGAAGGAATGATATTGAGATCCCCCTATAGTGATCATATGATGATCATTATACTTCCTCATCTATTACTAGAAATATTGAATCAGCAAATTCCTTTCTAGCATCAATGATTCTGTGTTGATCTAGTGAAATAAGAGGGTATTAAAACACATCATATCCAATAAAACAGGTATATATTATTATATTATTTTTTCAAACCATAAAAATATGGTACCCTCATTATTGTAAACCGCTCATATCACTAAGATAACCTGAAATGTCCTAATAAGTCATTGATTTGATCGACATTTTCCTACAATTCCTCCACCACTTATGGTTCACTCACATACTAAATGGATGGTGTAACATATAGTAACTATTATGATAGATCTATATCTCATATAGATCTTGTTTTAACCTCATCTTATTATTCCTTATCATCTAGAACATTTTTGTCGACATGATGACCTTTTAATAAGATGGCCTTGATAAGATTCAGATTCAAGGGTGAACACTATAGAGGATAATCACGTGTTTCACACTCCTATTATAGCATCCCGTCTTTTTATAACATAAACTTTCATTTCATTACACAAAACAGATGATCTTTAAGGTTTAGTGTCATGGAAACCAGGAACAATATACATGAAAAGATCAAAAAACACTCTTCTTAAACACTTGAAAGGATTCTCCTTAAGATAATCCTAGGTTCATTACTGCATCTCATAACCTGGGGACATACATAAAAAGAAAGGGTGAGCAGAAGGCCCAGTAAGGGAAACAAGAGAAACATTTTACATGTGAACTTGAGATACTTCAATAAGGCCATGAAAAGAACTTTAAGGCGTAAGAAAGAATCCATGAGGCATATCATAATAAAAATAACATTTTTCATAACTTAAAGATGTGGCTGCAACATTTAATATTGAAAATCATGAACATATCACCAAGGTCTATCCACATGGTGTCATTTGAAAATTACCAAGGTTATTCACCAAGATATCATGAAAATTGTAATCTCTAGTGGTTACATCATTACCCAATGCATTGGAGCGCAATCAGGGAGCACCCTTAAATTTGCCTTTATTATCATGTGAGCCACATATATCATCATCAAACGTTTCATAAATAACCCACATAGCATAAAATAAATGGGTTTCATTTCATAATCATAACATTTTAAAAACTGCTTTAAAGACATGATCTTTACGTCACTTTAAACCCACGGAAAGGGAAAGAGGGTCTCATGTATGTAAATACCAGAATTTAAAATGTAACATTTTGATATATATGTGAATACCTCTGTAGAAATAAGAGCTTTGAGTATTCACTTTATAACATAAAATAATTTTGAGAAAAGAGAGAGGTATTTTGAGACGAAAATTCTGCAGCATAACGGCTATGTTACAAGGTTTTAGAAAACATTGAAAAGAGAGGGGACATGGGTCACCCACTCATAAATGATCCATAAAACAGTAAGGGAACAGAATAAGAAGGATATATGGACATGGTAATGAAATTTTAAGGACATACCATTTTAAATGAAAAACATGGAAGGAAGACAAAAATTAGATTTCTCTTATGAAAATTCGGCAGCCTAACGGCGTCACTTAAACTTCAATAAAAAAGAATTGACAAGATCAAATAGGGTCTCTCATCATATGATCATAAGAGATCAGTATGATAGATATAGATATCATACCCCAACATAATAAAAGGAACTTTAAATACTTGACATGAAAATCGAACATGAAAAATGAGAAGGGTGAAAGAATCCCTTAAAAATTCGGTAGCCTAACGGTGTCACGTAAACTTCAAAAAAATTGAATTGACAAGGTCAAATAGGGCCTCTAATCATATGAACATAAGAGTCTAGTATGATAGATATAGATATAATACCCCAACATAATATAAAGGAACTTGAAAGAATTGACATGAAAGTAGAACTTCAAAATGAGAATGGTGAAAAACCACTTAAAAATTCGGCAGCCTAACGGCACCACTTAAACTTCAAAATACTGTATTGAAGAGATCAAATGGGGTCTCTCATCATATGATCATAAAATATCAGTATGATAAATTTAGAGATCATACCCCAACATAATAAAAAGGATCTTGAAAGACTTGACATGGAAGTAGAACTTTGAAAAAGAGAAGTGTGAAAGAATCCCTTAAAAAAATTCGGCAGCCTAACAGCGCCACTTAAAACATCATAAAATGAAATGATGAGAGTAAGAGGGGGTCTCTCAGCATATGAACATAAAATGGACAGTATAATGAATATAAAATAACATCCTCCAATCTAAGAACATGGATTATAAAATAATTGACATAAAAGAGATCACTTGAAAAGAAAGAGAGGGGTCAGATCCCTTACCTTAAAATGTAACTCTTAAACCTCAAAGGATGGGACCTTGAGGGCTTGGGGGCACCTTGGGAGGACTCCTTGGGAGGTAATGAGACCATAAATTTGTTGGGGAAGAGTGGGGAGTCGAATGGATGAGAGGAGGGCTTGGTATTTATAGGGAGAGTGAGGGGACAAGGCATTAATGGCCAAGGGACATCTCACATGTGCTTTTCTCAAACCCATGTGCTCTCCCTTGGCATTTACCATGGAGTTAGGCCACATGGGCCCCCCAAAACAATAATTCATCACCCTTGGCCGGAAAACTCTTAAAATATCTCATTACATCATCATGACACAGCTATGATGTCATTAAACATACCGAAACCCTAAAACTGCATTTTTACTATTCACTGAAAATTCAACTTTCTCAGAAAAATCCCAAAATCTCACACTAACCAAATATCAATGCTCTGATTTCAAAAATGAACTCCATTTTATAAAAATAATTTTCTAAATATTTTTAATTTATTTTTTAAAATAAATTCACTATTCACAGAAAATTCATTTTTTCAGAAAAAACCCCAAAAATTACCATAACATAATATCGGTGCTCTGAGTTCAAAAATGAAATCCATTTTATATAAATAATTTTCTAAATATTTTTAATTTAATTTTTTAATTAAAAAACACTATTCACCCGAAAAGATTAATACTTGAATAATAATTTATGAAACCGTTATTTAACCATTTTATTGAATCACATTACTTAATCAAGGTGCCTAGATTATATTAATATTTTCTTTAAGTGAGATTACTAATCAATTTGGTCACATTACTAATCCTAAGCGTAAAAGAACTATTCATAATTTACTATTCATCAAAAATCAAGTTGATCTTATTAGACTCGAAATTTCGTAGTGAACATAATTGTAGAAGACCATTTTTTGAAAATCATTACACATTTTTATTTATTTAAGGTTTACATAAACATTTTTAAAATATCATTTCTCTAAAATTTATCAAAAATATGCATACTATATTTATCTGGACATTTGAAAATTCATAAACTTCATCATAAGAAGAAATCCAAATTTTTATTTAAAACAAAGTATTACACAAGGCAATTACTGTCTCCTTACATAACCCCTTATCACACCAGCATAGGACCTAAGTGTAAGGTGTGCTAAGGTGAGAGAATCTGAGGGAGGCTCGGCCAACATCGCACGAGTCGTAATTTCTATCAGTTTGAACTTCTCGCGAAGGCGATTCCGTTCTAGCTTTACATGATGATGTTCGGCTTGGGTTTGGTCCAGAGAAAAGCCCAATGGTGCTACCTCCTTCCCATGTTCTATTAGATGGGCTTCGATCGGTCCAAGACTACTGGGTGAGGCCATCGAATCTTCTTTCTATAATAATTAACCAAGGTTACTTGTATTTAGAGACAATAATCAAAACATTTAGTTTCTAGTGGTCATATTGAACAATGGTCATATAACAGTCAAAACCCAACGGTCTCATTTTAATTATACTCATGTTATCAAATAAAACAGTTTTGTTGAGTATAAAAAATAAAATAAAATAACACACAAAATTAGGAAACAAAATTTATTCAAAATTTCGGGCCGTTACAATCTTCCCCCCTTAAGAAATTGCATCCTCGCAATTTTTAAAATTGGGTTTTGAAATTTCATTGAAAGTCCCACATCGGAAAAAGAGTCAGTAACACCATTACTTTAAAAGAAGGAAAAGGAAGTACAAATGCCACCCGAGTTTACTCATACTAGGATTCCATGTAGGAAACATGGACATGGAGGAGAAAACAAAGGGTCATGTCCTAAAGGAGAGTGATAGAAAACATGATTAAGAGGAAGTTAACCACTAGAAAATCCCAAAATTATGATGTGTGTAAGCGGTCTTTGATTACCTAGTAGGAAACGTAAACCAACAACGTTTTTGTTTTACGTTCCTTTTCATAACTTTAAGGAATTCATTTACAACATAGAACAAAAACATAAGTAAATATATCTACCTTCATGTAGAGTTTCATACATTAATACGTTTCTACCAAAACTAATCTTTTCTCCAAACGATGAGCATTCAAAACTACTTGGTCTCATCAAAACCCAAGAATCATCTTCTAGAGAATCACATAATCCACAAAAGATCCACTATCTATTTCTTCTATATTTAAACATTATCCCAAAAATAGAAAGGGTAAGGTAAAACAACTCTTCAAAAAGAATCCCATAGTAATGGAAACTAATTTTAAATCTTCAAAGTTCCATGGTACTACCCAAAGTTCATCATAGACCATTCTGTAAATAATGGTCCTTAAGATTCCACAAAATAAACCAAACTAAGATTGAAACCCAAATACAAGAAAGATTTGATAACATAGTCTTCCAAAATAAACGTCATTGTTCATCTCCAAACAACATCAACCACTCCTAACATCTTATGACAAAATTAGCTAACCTAAACATATTTTACCCAAGATAGGTTAATCATTCCCGTAAGTAACCTAAATTACGATAAGTCCGCCTTAAATTCATCGATTCTTCAAAATATAAGTCAACCTTACTCCTCAATGAAAATTCCATAGTAATCTATTTACCTCGATCAAATATGGTTCCCAAAATAAAGAAAGTCTTCCAAAATAATAATCATCTTTTAATCGCCTAATCATCTCTGTCGTATTAATACGGTAATCGTAGCATTTCCTATCACATTTGTTGTTGGGACATGTTCTTCCATTTCCCGCCATTAACTAAGAAAAAAACTATAATTAGGGGCTTAAATACTTAGCCAATAATCATTAAAAGGAAACTATAAGCATATAAGGATAAACTTATAGAAGGAAGGTATACCCTAACTTGTGATCCCCTAGGTTCCAATCTAGGTTATCCATGATCATATCTTCTTATGTGAATCTTTATTTTGTTCCTTTAATAATTGTTCATACTAAGATTATGACTTTACCAAGCATATCCCCCAGGAGTGTCGTAACCAAGAGTGCAGCAAGGCCCGTTGTCGTGTACCAGTTCCCGTTCGAGTCTAGCTCAAAACGGTGTTTTCAGGTTTTACCCCTATGTACATCTGTGCCATAGCCACCTCTACCTGCTCGTATCCAGACAGGGATGTATTTGCTTGGAAACCCATTACTCAATACTCACCAAAATACTAGGAAGATTTCCTATATATAAAATTTTCTATAGGGTTATTCCTAAAGTTTTAATATCCTAATTTCCACAAATAACTAAACCATCCTTTGATACCAACTATAGAATCCCGTCTTTTTATAACATAAACTTTCATTTCATTACACAAAACTGAGGATCTTTAAGGTTTAGTGTCTTGGAAACCAGGAACAATATACATGAAAAGATCAAAAAACACTCTTCTTAAACACTTGAAAGGATTCTCCTTAAGATAATCCTAGGTTCATTACTGCATCTCATAACCTGGGGACATACATAAAAATAAAGGGTGAGCAGAAGGCCCAGTAAGGGAAACAAGAGAAACATTTTACATGTGAACTTGAGATAATTCAATAAGGCCATGAAAAGAACTTTAAGGCGTAAGAAAGAATTCATGAGGCATATCATAATAAAAATAAAATTTTTCATAACTTAAAGATGTGGCTGCAACATTTAATATTGACAATCATGAACATATCACCAATGTCTATCCCCATGGTGTCATTTGAAAATTACCAAGGTTATTCACCAAGATATCATGAAAATTGTAATATCTAGTGGTTACATCATTACCCAATGCATTGGAGCGCTATCAGGGCGCACCCATAAATTTGCCTTTATTATCATGTGAGACACATATATCATCATCAAACGTTTCATAAATAACCCACATAGCATAAAATAAATGGGTTTCATTTCATAATCATAACATTTTAAAAACTGCTTTAAAGACATGATCTTTACGTCACTTTAAACCCACAGAAAGGGAAAGAGGGTCTCATGTATGTAAATCCCAGAATTTAAAATGGAACATTTTGATATATATGTGAATACATCTATAGAAATAAGAGCTTTGAGTATTCACTTTATAACATAAAATAATTTTGAGAAAAGAGAGAGGTATTTTGAGACGAAAATTCTGCAGCATAACGGCTATGTTACAAGGTTTTAGAAAACATTGAAAAGAGAGGGGACATGGGTCACCCACTCATAAATGATCCATAAAACAGTAAGGGAACAGAATAAGAAGGATATATGGACATGGTAATGAAATTTTAAGGACATACCATTTGAAATGAAAAACATGGAAGGAAGACAAAAATTAGATTTCTCTTATGAAAATTCGGCAGCCTAACTGCGTCACTTAAACGTCAATAAAAAAGAATTGACAAGATCAAATAGGGTCTCTCATCATATGATCATAAGAGATAAGTATGATAGATATAGAGATCATACCCCAACATAATAAAAGGAACTTGAAATACTTGACATGAAAATCGAACTTGAAAAATGAGAAGGGTGAAAGAATCCCTTAAAAATTCGGTAGGCTAACGGTGTCACTTAAACATCAAAAAAATTGAATTGACAAGGTCAAATAGGGACTCTAATCATATGAACATAAGAGTCCAGTATGATAGATATAGAGATAATACCCCAACATAATATAAAGAAACTTGAAATAATTGACATGAAAGTAGAACTTCAAAATGAGAATGGTGAAGAACCACTTAAAAATTCGGCAGCCTAACGGCGCCACTTAAACATCAAAATACTGTATTGAAGAGATCAAATGGGGTCTCTCATCATATGATCATAAAATATCAGTATGATAAATTTAGAGATCATACCCCAACATAATAAAAAGGAACTTGAAAGACTTGACATGGAAGTAGAACTTTGAAAAAGAGAAGTGTGAAAGAATCCCTTAAAAAAAATTCGGCAGCCTAACGGCGCCACTTAAAACTTCATAAAATGAAATGATGAGAGTAAGAGGGGGTCTCTCATCATATGAACATAAAATGGACAGTATAATGAATATAAAAGAACATCATACAACCTAATAACATGGAGTATAAAAGAATTGACATAAAAGAGATCACTTGAAAAGAAAGAGAGGGGTCGGATCCCTTACCTTAAAATGTAACTCTTAAACCTCAAAGGATGGGACCTTGAGGGCTTGGGGGCACCTTGAGAGGACTCCTTGGGAGGTAATGAGACCATAAATTCGTTGGGGAAGAGTGGGGAGTCGAATGGATGAGAGGAGGGCTTGGTATTTATAGGGAGAGTGAGGGGACAAGGCATTAATGGCCAAGAGACACCTCACATGTGCTTTTCTCAAACCCATGTGCTCTCCCTTGGCATTTACCATGGAGTTAGGCCACATGGGGCCCCCAAAACAATAATTCATCACCCTTGGACGGCCAACTCTTAAAATATCTCATTACATCATCATGACACAGCTATGATGTCCTTAAACATACCAAAACCCTAAAACTGCATTTTTACTATTCACTGAAAATTCAACTTTCTCAGAAAAATCTCAAAATCTCACACTAACCAAATATCAATGCTCTGATTTCAAAAATAAACTCCATTTTATAAAAATAATTTTATAAATATTTTTAATTTATTTTTTAAAATAAATACACTATTCACCGAAAATTCATTTTTTCAGAAAAAACCCCAAAAATTACCATAACATAATATCGGTGCTCTGAGTTCAAAAATGAAATCCATTTTATAAAAATAATTTTCTAAATATTTTTAATTTAATTTTTTAATTAAAAAACACTATTCACCCGAAAAGATTAATACTTGAATAAAAATTTATGCAACCGTTATTTAACCATTTTATTGAATCACATTACTTAATCAAGGTGCCTAGATTATATTAATATTTTCTTTAAGTGAGATTACTAATCCATTTGGTCACATTACTAATCCTAAGCGTAAAATCACTATTCATAATTTACTATTCATCAAAAATCAAGTTGATCTAATTAGACTCGAAATTTCGTAGTGAACATAATTGTAGAAGACAATTTTTTGAAAATCATTACACATTTTTATTTATTTAAGGTTTACAAAAACATTTTTAAAATATCCTTTCTCTAAAATTTATCAAAAATATGCATACTATATTTATCTGGACATTTGAAAATTCATAAACTTCATCATAAGAAGAAATCCAAATTTTTATTTAAAACAAAGTATTACAAAAGGCAATTACGGTCTCCTTACATAGCCCCTTATCACACCAGCATAGGACCTAAGTGTAAGGTGTGCTAAGATGAGAGAATCCGAGGGAGGCTCGACCAACATCGCACGAGTCGTAATTTCTATCAGTTTGAACTTCTTGCGAAGGCGATTCCGTTCTAGCTTTACATGATGAAGTTCGGCTTGGGTTTGGTCCCGAACAAAGCCCAATGGTGCTACCTCCTTCCCAAGTTCTGTTAGATGGGCTTCGATCGGTCCAAGACTACTGGGTGAGGCCATCGAATCTTCTTTCTATAATAATTAACCAAGGTTACTTGTATTTAGAGACAATAATCAAAACATTTAGTTTCTAGTGGTCATATTGAACAATGGTCATATAACAGTCAAAACCCAACGGTCTCATTTTAATTATACTCATGTTATCAAATAAAACAGTTTTGTTGAGTATAAAAAATAAAATAAAATAACACACAAAATTAGGAAACAAAATTTATTCAAAATTTCGGGCCGTTACACCTATACAACCCATAGAATATTTCTTAGATTCATGTTTCTATAGAAGATTAAAAAATCCATGGGATTATAAATAGGATTATCTCAGTTCAAACTATAAAACTCTATTGAAAACATAGATAAATATAACATGTTTAAATAAGATACGCACATCCCAACATCCCATGTCAAATGAGGCATGCTATGGATTAGTTTTTCATACACTCTCTAAAACCGACATCTCATGGAATGATAATTATATATCTTATCAACATACATCCCAAAACTATTTAAATTAATGATATGAAATAAAATTTTAAGGATCCAACTACATAGTCATAAAAAATGGTACCAGAACCAAATTATAATAGATTTGATGGTCATTCTAGATCTCTATGGGCTAGTGACATTCATCCTGGAATTAACAACAATGAAAGGGATTTATTTTTCCCAATCAAAAAATCACATCATAAATAAATAAACCAATATATTTATATATATAATAGAAATATACATTAGAAAAAAAATTAAATTTATACAATTACAAAGGCTAAATACTAGTTTTAAAAACAACGAAAATGATAGATAAAACTAATAACACATTAATAAGTAAACATGAAAGGGAAACTAAAAACAAAAAATTTCTACTATATGTGATATGTAGAAAATATACCACTATCTCACCACCATCTATCCATAACCATCTAGCATAACTGTCAACACCTCATTTTAATGACTTGCATTTTCCAACATCAAATTACAATACTTCTTGTACACACTACCAAATGCGTGTGTATGGTTTGATCTAATGAGACACAATATGATCCCACATAGGTGATCAATATCAATTATCCATAAAAAATCTTAATATAATAATTTCTATGAAAATATAGAATTATAATAAGTAAAGATGTTTTATATCAGAATAATGAAAAATATATCACCTCATCTATAGTTTTAAAAAATGGTAGGTAAAAATTTTGAAAAAATATTTTCTATAACAATTTACGACTCATAAAATATTGAATATTAATCTAAAATATTACATTGCAATGAATAATAAAAAAGTTTTATTGATCAAAAAATGATTGGCTAAAACGGTACTAATACCACATTCAATTACTACGGAACACTAAAAATCTTGTATCAAGGGCCAAAGGAGTAAAAGAACACCCCCTAAGTGAACCCCTAACAATATCAATAACATCTCCCTTGAACAACTAGCTAAATGAGATGAGGAACATACCATGATTACAATTCTATATATTATAATCCATGTTACCAAATACTAAAACACCAACCTATTTACCTTGGGTATCCCATGTGATTAATTTTTCTAATAAATTTTAATTGGAATCCCATATCTCCACAAAATTCATAAAACCATTTATACTATCAAAAAAAGTATTTCATAAACCATTTACAGACTCATATATCAATATACATAAAAATTATTCAGTTATGAAAAAATAAAACCCGCAATTTATAATGTAAATTTTCTTTATTGGAAATGCTCATCCAAGGTTATAAAAACAAAAATACAACCCATGGTTCTTCAAATACGAAGAGGAAATCATTGAAACCAAAAAAATAGGAAACATTTTATGAAAGATGATATATAAAACAATTTTAAATTTCACTAAAAATTATATAAACCCAATTCAAAATGAAATATATTTTTTATGAATGATTTCATTTTAATTAAAAGTTATTGTATGTTTCAAAAGAATACTTCAATATATTATTATTACAAAATATTCATTATATTTATTTTTTTATAATAGGGAACTTATTTTTCAAACCTACTCATTTATCAGTTATGTTATAATAGTAAAAATTTATTTAATATTTTTTAAAAATAATAAAAAGTACCTTTAATGACCATTTTGGTATGTTAACCCAATTATTAATATTATTATTATATTTAAAAAATATTAATATGGATTTACATTGAAAAATAAAAAATATCATTTTCATGTATCAATTTTTATTGAAACGAAAAAATCAAAATAATTTTTTAAAAATTATTTTACTTCACTGATTCAAATGTTACATTTCGATTTTTAATGTATTTATTTTATTTTAAATTAATGTTAAAAAAATTCCACATGATATTTTTGCTTTTATACAACAATTTCATCTATATATTTGAAATCACTTAACCTCATGGGATTTATGTTATCTTAATTATCCTTATGAGTTTATACTATTATATTAAGGATAATTTATTTTGAAACCTGAAACTATCATTAACTAAAGGGATCATATAAGGTTCAGTTATATAATATATATAATCCATAACTTTTTTTAGGACCATCCACCATGAATTAGAACTAACATTCCTTCAATGACATCTCTTTGGGAACACAATATATTTCCTTCTATTCATGGATGGCTGTTCTCCTAGGGTTTAATCATTGATTTAATAATGAAATTTGCCACTTTTAAAAATTCCAATTATCTATATGGTTTAAATACAATATATTTTATACGGAAAATTGTATATTATTTACCAAAAAAATCCATTAAATAGCTTTTGATATTCAATTACATTTTTTTTAAAATGTCGATTATTTTATTACATTATTATCTTTAAAAAATATTTGAATCTCATATTGATTACATTGGATCATTATTATATGATAAGTGAATTATATTTAAGTTGTCATGATATATTATGATGATAAATTTTGCAGTCCTATATCACCCTGTAATGAATTTTTATGAATTTAAATATCATCAAATATGTGTTCGATATATTTTTTTGTCTCCCAGTAGCAAGGTCATTAATGTTGTAGAAAAGAAATGTTATATTCAATATAAAAATGTATATTCTATATTTGAATGTTTATTTCAAATTATATTCTTACTCCCACGACTATGATATTCTATCATAGATAACGTTTTTCAAACTATTCTTTTAATATGTTTGTTATTTTATTTCATGCTCCATGATATAATTCATTAGCTATAATTTTTTTTGTTTATAATTTACATTTAATTTATATTTAACAAAAATACTCACATTAATCACACATATTATAAGATATTATTTATTCTTTTTTTACCCATACATTGAATTTTATATGGCACCTTTCATATGATCTAATTTCAGGAGGTTATAAATAATACTAAATTTTAAAATAATTCATGATGGGTATTATATGAGATTATTTTTGTTAGAGATGTTGAAGACATTTTGTGGTGTAAGATATTTTTTTGTAATTATTAGTGGAAAATATCTGAGTTTTTATAGTAAATGTTATTTTCTTATTCTTTATAACTATAACATACAAATTCCATCAAATGTTACTAGAATCAATAATTTACATTATTACATGTAATTACTAGATGATTTGGTCTGAATCATTTTTACAGGACCTCATTATAATGACCTAACAAATCGATCTACCATTATTTATAAATCTTCATTTCATATAGAACTATAATGGTGATGATTTAGGATCACACACCATTAATTCATAGTAACCTTACCCAAAACACTAGCCATATTTTCCTCACAAATACATATTATTAAATATTTTTCGATTATAATAACAAGTTCATCCCCAAAAATATATGAATTCCCAAAAATGATTTGAAAGCAAGGAATTAAAATTAATACATAACATATATTAATCCATTGATGTTTTCATTCAATGAATATTGGTATGAGAATTTAAGGAATATAATTTTGAGAAATATCCACCTCTATTAAAGATGATCCAAACCAATGTCTAGTATTGATGAATCATCTATAACGTTCATCATGGTCACCAATCCTTTTTTATAGTTATATATGAATAAATCATAATTAAATAAGTGGATGATCATGTATAAAGACTTATAACCATTTAATGTTTACTAATAAGTGGATACAATGGTTTTTTGATGTCCAATACTCCATTATTTAAAATGGAAATTGAAAAACATTCACAATTATACTAAGTGAAATACCCAATAATACAAATATATATAAAACTAAGGAGATATATTAAAAACATTATATAGATGTATTATAAATTATGTAATGAGGAATGATGATTTTTATTTGATATTATATGGATTTGATAATGTAATGGATGATCCAAATTTCGAAATTCCATCTCTTTTGGCCTATAAAATAACTCATAATGGAAGGTAAAATCTATTAATATTTGAGGAATCTTTAAGAAGACACCCACTAAAAAATAAGTGACCATGAGTGTTAAATATTACAATATTTTTCAATATAAAAAGTGGTTTTATGATTCATATACTTTACCATGATACAATTAAATCCACACAAGAACCTATAATGGAAGAAATTTAAAAAATTACGGAGACTTTGGTGGGAATATATAAATAATGAGAATCACCATTATTATGAAATATGTATTTATTGAATAATAATTTTTCATTTATATTAATATTTATGAATATGATATTAATTTTATGTTAAAGGGGATTATTTTTCCCATAGCATACCCGACACTCAACAATGGGTTTCTATGAAATCATGTGTTGCAAATAACATTGAGTTATACTAAAAAATAATACAATAATATTATTATTATTTTAAATGGTATTTAATTATGAGCTATTGTATTGGAAGGATAGAACAAAACAAACTAAAATATTTTTATACATGTTTCATTATTTTTTACATTTATCCGATAAATTTTAGAGGCATAATATGAGAATGAATAGGATTTTAATCATAAAATTCCCTAATATTTTTAAAAGGTTTATTTACAAAATTTTGATGGGTAACCTATTTTAAATATAGTTATTGTTATTTTTATATATTCTATTATAGAAACAATATTTCTTCATTAGATGGAGAACATCAAAGTTAACTATGGTTGAAATTTTGGTATTTTTTGATGAAATTCATGTTTTAATTAATAGAGAAAAATAATGAATTTTAAATCAAGAACACATTTTCATATAATTTATTTATATAGTTATATATTTATTATAAATGGTCTTATATTATAATTTTGTTAATTCTTTATCATTTCATCCAATTTGTTTCATTGTAAGTAATTTTCCAACGAAATTGGACATAAAGACACAACAATATTTTGATAGTTATTACATCTTGTAAACCAATTTTCTAGTTTTTAAAATGGGAATTAATTTTAAATTAATTTATAATTAATTATATGTTTTGAATTTGTAAAAATATATTCCATATTTGGAATCATAAGTTCCAATTTTTGTAAATTGGTGACTTGTTATTTGGAAATTATGAACAGTAATTTCATTACTTATATTGTTTACCATTGTAAAATGGTAAATAGGGTAAATAAGGGAATAGTAATTTTATAATAACATTAAACTACCAATAAAAGTGTCCTAATACTATTTTCTGATATTTTTCTAACAATAGAATCCATTGATCGATTTTTGGACCCCATGGAGCCACTTCGGCGTGATAATGAAATGTTATAAAAATTAATTCAAAGTAAAGAGAAATATAACCTAAACGTTTATATTTTTACAAAAAAAAATTATATAGGGATATAAAATTGATCTCTTAGACTATAAATATAAATTTTAAATAAAAAAATTTCTACATTATTGTATTTTGTTAATAATTTTTATACAATAAATAAACAAATTTAATTAAGACACAATGATGATATTGTGAATGCTACATAAATAACAGATTCAAATAAATGATATTATAAATATATAAATAAATATTATTTTACATAATTAGTGTCATTAATGTATTATATTGTTGAATATTATATTTCATGATTGAGTAAATAATTTCTGTTTGATGAATTTTGTTTTGAATCTGTAAAAAAATAATGTATGAGTGGTGTCCAAAATTGACATAATTTATAACTTAAAATATAAAATATTTTATTAAATGATATTAAATTCCAAAAATATATTATACAACAAAATGATTATTATAATTACAAATATATCATAAATTACTTTTTTTGGTCATTTGACATGATATGGTGATTAAATTAACCCACAATGTGTAAATAACATGAAATAAAAGTATGAATAAAAATGGTAAAATAATGGTTAAAGAAAAAATATAATGAAAATTATTTTTAAAAAACATGTGTAAAAATTATTTTATGATGGTTATACTAAATAAAATCAGGAAATATTAAAATTAAATGACCATTTTTACATTTTTAATCAAAATTTAATTTATAATAAATTAACATTTCAAGACATTCCTAAAGTGCCCATCTTACCTCTTATCAAAGGCCACCAAATCTACCCACTTACTCACAAATCTAAATCCCATTATATAGACCAAATTCTACTCAAATAATCTTCCAAAATTCATAACTTCATACTAGATGTATTTCCTTGTGAATAAGGAAATTCAAGAATTCCTTTTGGTGAAATTCAAAAAAATTAACCTGATTTAGAGGTGACATCTCCTCTCATGTTCAATTATTCTATTTTCAATCTGCACTCCCTATTCACATATTATTCATTAATAACATAAAAAATAATATCCTAAATAAACCAGGATGTTTTGAAGAACATTATATTAACCACACTTACATACACATTCATTTAATGGATACGAAGATAATGTTTTTGGGTACGGTGAACTACTGCCTCACTAAATGATGATTGTTCAATTTTATAGTACCACCTCTCATGGTGGCCATTATAATGGGAAATTAATTATATATGATATATATTATATTTATATTTTCCCTATTATTCATTAATTTTTATTAACAACATATAATTTCTCATTTCATGATGTGTAAATACAATAATCTCATTTTAGGAAGTGTGGACAACCGCCCACACAAAGTGATATGACTCGTTCATGGTATAAATAGAACATATAATTGATGGTTTTTTAAAAAACATGATAAATATATTACATAAATACAATAATGATATTATAATATACATTTAAACCATTTTATTATTTTTCTTTTAATGTGGAAATGAAATGATAGTAGCGTTCATTCAAACGTACGGTCTACAGTCCACATGAACTAGGCATTTAATTTATTATCTCCAAATGTTATATTATATTAAAAATACAAATATAATATATATATATATGTATGATATTTAAATAATTAATATCATTCTTGATATTATATACTTTTGACTACATGGTAAATTTATTACAAAACAAGAGCATCTTCGACTCAAGTACGGAATATTGACAAAATAACCGATATTAACTTAAATAATTATATAATTATTATAATGTGGTAATAAGTTATATAAAATGGAATAATAAATATGAAAACGTTTCTTATGAAATTATAAATTAAACTATGTTTATTATTTAGGAATATAAAGAAAAAATGAGACAAGTTGGACTCAAGGTAAGGGAACATCGTAACCCAATACACATAATAAATTTATTTAGTTTCAAAATGATTATTGTAAGGGAATTTCTAAACTCAATTTCCACTCATTGTTTTTTATGCATACATCATGGATTATATTATCCCACTGTTATGTGTTTAATCATTTTTTATTTTATTATGTTGCAATATACAGTTCAAATTTCCTTAATATATTGTTTCTACACAAAATAACCCAATTGATATATTTATACATCATTTATACGAACTTTTTAAGGAAATTATTAACTCAATTTACATTCATTGAGTCATATATCTATGTCATTGGTTTTGTTTTTCGCTGATTATGTGTGAATGACATATGATTGTTTTACCACGAATATAAAATTTTATTGGGTGTATTTTTACTTATCACACAAAATTATTTCATTTATTTAACCTTAATATATGGATATTACCTTTGTAAGGGAACATCTTAATGAGATTTTCATTATTTGGGTTAAACATTTACTTCTTGATTATATCATGCAAAAACTATGTGAAAAATGACTTTTGATATCCAATCCTATATTTATAAATTATTTATGTGTATTTACAGTTAATATACATAATGAATAAATTAAATTAACAAAATTATCTTCTTAATGGATTTTTTAAACTCAATTTCGACTCATTATGTTTTACGAATACTTTGTGGATTATATTATGCCACGATTTTGTATGGAATCACTATTTGTTTATGTATGTTGAAATTTAAAAATCACTATGTTTTTATATACTATTTCACCACATAATAACACCATTTATAAATTCTTATGACATTTTCATGATATTTTTAAGGAAAGTCATATCTCAATATTTTTTCATTGAGTTTAATATCGATGTCATTTGTTTTGTATTTTCAGGAATATGTGTGAATGACCTATGATTGTTTTAAACTTAATGTCAAATTATATTGGGGGTATTTTGATATATATCAAATAAATTTTTTATTTATTTATCTTTAATCTAAGGATACGATCTTGGTTAGGGACTTCATCTCAATATCCTTTTATTTAGGCACATTTTGATAATATACACCTCCTTCCTTTAGACAGTGTATAATAAAGCCCTTTGACATTCAATTTCGTTCATATGGAATTATTTTTATACAAATCATTTACAAAAATAAAAAATTAATGTTTTTACCATATGTGGAGACAATGACTTATCTACTATCATAACAATTATTTGAAATTTTGATTCCTCTACAGGCCTTACTATTTTAGTAAAAGGAAAATAAATACTTTATTCCCTTTTTGGGTGTTTTGGCATTGAAAGTAGATTTTGAATAGGATTTAATAGTTAAATATATTTAATTGATGTATTATTATTGAAAATGAATTGTTATTAGTCAAAAGTTCATATTTTTAATATTTTATGTGTTATGATTATATAATGGTACATGGTCAATTGACCAGTGGTTATGTGATAATCCAAAGATGGTTGGTTATGTGAAAACCCAAATGTTGGGGGGGGGGTAACGTGTTAATCCAATGATGGGTGGTTATGTGATAAACCAAATTTATATCAGTTCCATGATAAACCAGGAAAGCTGGTTACATTATAACCTCCAATGAATTGGGTATGGAAGACACTTGTATGTCTATTATATTTATTGATATGTGTGGAATTTTATCATATGGTTATTCCATTCATTTATTTTTATGTCCAAAGTTACCTTCATTTGTTTAATATTCTTTTAAATGGGGACTATGTTAATATATTGGTTACAAAAACGGTAATAAATGAGATTATATTCAATGATGTGTTTTTTCTACTTCATAAAGATAAAAAGTATTACTTTATGATAATGTTTTTATGTTTTTAATGTTTTCCATTGAATAACAGTTTCATTCACTATGAATCCATTACTAAGATATTATTCCACATCCCAATTTTTTAAATGATATTTTCAAAGTATTTAAATAATAATTGTGTCAAGGATGGGATCAAGGATGGGTTGTGGTATTAAAACATGAAATTATTTCATTTTTCATTTTAATGAGAATTTGTTTTTGAAAATAGTGCATATTG
This sequence comes from Viscum album, assembly GCA_963277665.1. NCBI lineage: Eukaryota > Viridiplantae > Streptophyta > Magnoliopsida > Santalales > Viscaceae > Viscum > Viscum album. Next base: position 1,761,518,960 of record OY728121.1, on the reverse strand, counting down.
AGTAGAGGTGTATACTTGAAATATTAAAGTCTTTATGTATTATCAATGACCAAATTCCCTTAATATCTCAACCTAAAAATATCCTCGATGTTAATTTATGTCAAATTATTGAATTTACTCAACATTATGTATTGTTTTTGGATGGGGATTTATAACTGGGATCAGTGGTCAGTTTAGGTAACTTTAGAGGTTAGGGTGTAATGTATGCATAAGTGAGAAGTTTTATATGACCATAGTGGTTAGAATATTATAAAGAATCATAGTTATTTTAGATAAATTAAATTATTTTATTATATCAAGAAAAATTATATCTTAGTGTTTACCCTCCTCATATGATATTATCTGATGAATTTACTAATATACTCACATTGACATTTTTTTAAGAAAATATCTAGATCTAGGAGGAAGTAATGTAAAAAAGAATTTGATGGAAACTATATAGGTTTTATGAATAAGAAACTAAATGAAATGGGAGATTCAATAGGAACAGTTGTGTTTATTCTTAGAAAAATATCTAGATTCATGATTACCAAATCAACCTTAGTGATTTTTTAAGGAATCATAAATGTGAGAATATAATCCCTATAGACGTTTGGGTAAAAATACAAAAGGTAAGTATATTCAAAATTCTATGTGTTAAAAAAGTGGAATGAAACACCTAGGAAAATGCTCAAAGGGATAGAATGATTCTATATATGTGGTAATGAAAGTCCAAAAGCAATGACCTACCATGGAAAAAGGAAGCATTAGTTGGATTCTAGAATGGTAAAGATGTTATTTTTTGAGGGATCAATTGGATGTTTTAAATGTGGTGTTTATGGTAAGTACGCATATATATTTTCTATGAGAAATTTTTTATAATTTGATATGCAGAATCTTACCAATATATGTTTACCAATTCCAATTTCCATTCAAATTAAGGTAGAGGAAACTTAAAATGACCTATGAAAGATATTGATTATTTGTAAGCTCATATTTTGAAATTAATGAAATCTAAGGAAATTATGAATGTTTTTAATTATAAGATATAATTATAAATAATAAGATAAAAAAACAAAGATAAAGTATCATGAAGAATGTTTGAGGATTAAGATGTCTACATTTTAGGAATTGAAGAGATTTGTTGGCTCAATATGTGTTGTTATGTATAAATGGATTAATTATGGGATTAATTTGGATGAATTATAGTATGTTTATCCCATATGTTGGTTATATGAGAATTTCAATTGAGGAATAAATATCATGTATTTAAGGTATATATTTATAAAGAACAATTAGTGGTTATAAGATCATTGAATTTGAGGCAATAAAGCTTATTACTTTCTTGGATACAAAAAGCGAGGTATGAGATAACCACAAAAGTAAAAATATGTTATAGTTATTTTTGAATATTTTATTTCATTTTGGGAATGTTTAATGAATTATAATGTTTTAGGAAAAGGAAAAACTATCAAAAGGGTGACAACACATTGCATCTGAAAAATCTATCGGAATCGAACCCACAACGGAAGGGTGATGAAGGCGCGTCAACTACCACTGGCCTACATAAAGACATTTATTAGAATGACTAATGATATTTAGTTAAATAATTTTATGGATCATTAATATGTTGAATTTTGGATCTTATACTTTATTAAATGGATATCAATAATACATGAATTTTTTTTCTGATTAAGTGATAAATTTTATTTTGGAAGACATTCACTCTTTTGGTAACACAACATACGTAAGAAAAATATAATACATTGGAAAATTATTTTAGGAGTAATTGTTGAATTTTATTTTTGAGAATCTATGTTTAATTATGCAGAAATAGTGATTTATGTTATTTAGGGAAATAATTAACCCATCATGGATAATATTTAATTTTGTTCATTACATTTATGTATGAAATTTGATGAGTTTTCAATGTTATTTGGAGATAAATGTTATGATTTATCATGGAATACTAAGTTGTAAAATTCTTATGAATTTTTGGTTTTCAATATTATTTTTGATTAATCTGAATATGTTTTAGTGCAATTGTTTATTGAATGGTATTTATTAATCTTTGGGGTAGTGTTTGTTGAATTTTGGTGATTAAGAGTTGTACTTTTTTATATTGTATTAGGATTTTTATGGATTATGTTATATTATACTAATAATTTTGATTTTCGTTAATGATGAAAGATAATATGAATTGATATTTAATCATTTGGGGAATACATGATTTTTAAAAAGATGATTCTAGCACCTCAGGAGTGACAAAGTCATCTTGAATACTCGTTATTTGTAGAAAAGTTGAGTCTATGGTAGATATTTATTAATAAATGATACTCTACTTGACAAGTAATTTTGTTTCCTTATGATATTTTTTTATGTAGTAAAATAATTCCTGAAAATTATGAAAATAAACTGAATATAGAAACATGTTCCATTTAATTTTCCTACTAGGAAATAAAAGACCGTTTAACCAATATGAAGATAATGGTTATCTGGTTGTTAACTTTCTCATAATCATATATTCAATCGCACTCCATCAGAACACGACACTTATGTTTTCTTACATATCAATGTTTTACTATACCAAACCCTGTTCTGTGTTTTCTCAGGTAATCATTGTACATCTATTTCATTCTTTTAAAGTGGTAGTTTTATTAAACATTTTTCCAATGTAGGATATTTATAGAAGTTACTCAGCCAAAATTTAAAATGATAAGGGTGTAATTTCCCAAATGGGGGAATGATGTAACCACCCATGAATATATAGAATAATAAAATTTCATTTATATTAATATTTAATAATATTATAAAAATTTTATGTTAAAGGGGATGTTTTTTCTGATAGCATACGTGACACAGAACAACGGGTTGCTCTGAAATCATATATGGCACACAATATTGAGTTATAATAAATAAATAATACAATAGTATTATTATTATTTTCAATGGTTGTTAACCTTGATCCATTATATTGTAAGGATTGAAAAGAACTAACTTTTATATGATTATAAATTTTTTTTTTGACATTTATCCAATAAATTGTAGAGGCTAAAATTGAGAATGAATCCAATTTTTTTCATAAAATCAAAAAATATGTTTAAAAGGTTGTTTTTCATTATTTTTATGGAGAAAAATTTTTAAATATAGTTTTTTAAAATTTTATGTATTCCTTTTGAAAAATAAATTTACTTTTTAGAATATGAACATCAAAACATAATTCGGTTGAAATGATGGTATTTTTATAACGAAATTGATATTTAAATCAATAATGAAAAATACTTCCTTTTAATTAATAACTACATTTTCATATAATTTATTTATATAGTTATATTAATATTTAAATTTGTTTAATGTTTAATTGGATTATGTTTATATCATTTAATAGAATAATGGTCATTTGATGTAATTTATCATTACAATTGGACATAAACACATGGTAATCTTTTGATATTTATATTTTTCATAAAAACACCCATTCTAGTTTTAATAATGGTAATTAATTTAAAATTATTTTATGCCAGTTATGATTCTGTAATTTGTATAAATGGATTCGATATTTTTAATCACATTTTCAAAATTTTTTAAATATGTATCTTTTATTTATGGACATTCTGAATAGTAACTTCATTAATTATTTGTTTTAACATGGTCAAATGCTAAATCGGGGAAATAAGGATTAAAATAATATTATAATAATATTAAACTATTCTAACCTATGTTTTAATCATATTATATTAGATATTTCGATCCATGGAAATCCTTGGATCGATTTTGGGACCCTATGGGGCCACTTAGGTGTGTAATAACTCATTATTATAATTAAATTAAAGAAAAGAGAAATATAACAAAAACATGTATATTTTAATTATGATTTTTTATATGGGGTAATATAATTCCTATATTTGACTATAACCAGTCATTTTAATTATTAAATGATTTCCTAAATCATGGTATTTTTTAAATAAATTTTATACTTTATTGAAATAAATTTAATTACAACACAATGATGATGCATTGACTACTTCATTTATAAAGTACTCAAATAAATTATATAATAAATTTTAAAATAAATAAAATTTTGACACAATTAATGTCATAAACAAATTATGTAGGTGAATATGATATTTTAGTATTGATTAAATGTTTTTTTCTAAATAATCATGTTGTTATGAATTTGTAAAAAAGGCCACTATGAATAGTGTCTACAATTGACACAATCCATAACTTAAAATATAAAATAGTTTATTAAATATAATTAAATTTCAAAAAATTCCATATTTTGTAAAAATAGTTATCATAGGTAAAAATATGTCATTAATTGTTTTTTGGATCATTTGACATGATATGGAAATTAAAATAAACCACAATTTGTAAGTAACATTATATCACTGTAATATTAAAAATTGTAAAATAATGGTTTAACAAAAAAGATAAAGATAAAGAAATATTAAAAACATGAAAAACAATTATTGGATGATGGGTACTTGAACTAAAATAATATTATCATCTAATTAAATTAGCATTGGACCATTTTTAATCGAAATTGAATTAATAATAAATTAAACATTCAAGATAATCCTAATGTGCCCCTCCTCCCTCTTATAAAAGGCCACCAACTCTACCCATTTACACACACCTCTCAATCTACTTGGATTGTCCAAAAACTAGTCAAATAAGAATCCAAAATACCTCATTTACTCATATATGTTATAATTGGGGCATATGGAAATTGATGAATGCCTCTTGGCTCAAATCAAATGAAGTTACCTGATTTATAGGTAACGTCTTCTCTCTAATTCAATTACATTATTTTTCTTCTCCACTACCTAAGATATTATTATTAATTGATTAACAAAATACTATCCTAAATTTACTAGGATTTTATGAGAATTATTTTAAGTAAATATTCACACGCCTCCTCCTAATGGATACATACATATAATAAAATATACAGAGAACTACTACCTAAAAAATGATGATTGTTTGATTTCCCCCTACCACCTCTAATAGTAGACATTATGATGGTATTGTAAATATATATTTAATATATTATGTTTATATTTTTCATATTATTTTATAATTTTTTTAAAACATCAAATTATGCTTTACATGATGTGTAAATACGATAATTTCATTTGAGGAAGTGTGGATTACCGCCTCATCAACGTGATACAACTTGTTCATTATATCCATGGAACATATAAAGGATGGTTTTATTAAAAATATGACACATAAATGACATTAATATAACACTGGTATTTTATTATACCTTTATATCTTATTATTATTAATATTTTAATATGAAGAAAATGAAATTACCATTCATGTGCACGTACGACCTACTGTCTCCATGAACGATGCATTTCATTAATTATCTCCAAATGTTATGCAATAACATAAATAAATATATAATTGATATATATGATATTTAAACCATGATTATCATTCTTAAGGTGATGTAATTTTGACTAAATGGACAATTTATATCAAAACAAGGTCATTTTCAACTCAAGTACCAAATATCGACAAAACGATCGATATTAACATAAATAATAATGTGATTTCTAAAAACTGGTAATATTTTATATAAAAATGAATAAGAAACATAAAAAAGGATTTTATGAAATTATTAATTAGCCTATTTTTTATCCAAGAATAAAAATAAATAAGAGAAAAGTTGGACACAAGGTAAGGGATCTTCTTAACCCAAATTCCATTCATTGGGATAATCTTCAACATCATGATTTTATCGTGCTATGATTATCTAGGATATAAAATTTGATATCGTATACTGTATTTATAATTTCAACAAGTTTATTTAACATTAATACACATAATAAATCAATTTTATTAAAAAATGATCCTTGTAATGGAATTTCTAAACTCAATTTCCACTCATTGGGTTTTAAGCACAAGTCATTGATTTTATAATTCCATGATTATGTGTTGAACATTTTTTATTTATATATGTTTTTATTTCAAAGATTTGTTGGTATGGATATATTATTTCTAAACATAATCACCCCATTGATAAATTTAAATGTCATTTATATGAAGTTTTTTCTAGAAATATTAACTCAATATCCATTCATTGAGTTAAATATCCATGTCATTGGTTTTTTTCAATAAAAAAATGGAATGACCCATAAATAGTTTAAACTGAATATCCAATTATATTTGGTGTATTTATATTTATAACACATAATTATATCATTTATTTATCCTTAATCTAAGCATATGATCTTGTTAGGGTAACTACGTAACCTTATTTCTATTCTTTGGGTTAGTATTTTACATTTAGATTATGTTGTGCTATGACTAAGTGAAAATTCACTTTTGATATAATATACTATATTTATACTTTATTTATGTGTATTTATAGTGAATATACACAATCAATCTATTTTAATTAAAAAATAATCTTTTTACGGTAATTTTTATACTCAATTTCGACTCATTAGGTTTTACGAAAACATAGTTGATTATATTATTCCATTATAATGAATGGAAAAACTGTTTATTTATTTATGATGAAATTTCCCCTTCACTTTTTTTGGATATATTAATAATTCACATAAACACCCCATTGATACATTATTATGTCATTTACATGATATTTGTATGGGAAATCTTAACTCACACTCCATTAATTGATTTAAATATACATGCCATTGGTTTTGTTATTCCATTAATATGTGTGAATAACCTATGATTATTTAAAAATGAAGACCCAATTATATTGGTTGAATACATACGTATCATTCATAATTATGTCTTGATTTATCCTTAATCTATGGATACAATCTTGGTAAGGGACATCATTTGAGTGTCCTTTAATTAAAGAATATTTTGATAATATACACGTCCTTCTTTTATACAGTTTATTATAAACCCCTTTTACATTTAATTTCATTCAAATGGAATATTTTTTCTATGATGAATTTTATATAAAGAAAAAAGGAATTATTTTAACCTTTGCGGTGACATGACTACTCTGCCACCATTACCGTTATTTTATTTTTGGATTCCCTTGTAATCATTAATTCTTTTTAATGGAAAATAAATCAATTATTCCATTTGTGGTGTTTTGGTATTGAGAATGATTTTATATGAATTGAATGAATCAATAAATTGAATTGATTTTTTGTTATTTCAAAAGAAATGTAATTATCAAAATATTGATATTCGCAATATTTTTTGTGTTATGATTATATAATTGAACATGGACATTTGTAGGGTGGTTATGTGATAAAACAAATATGTGTGGTTATGTGATAAATCAATTAATGAGTGCTTACATGATAAAACAATGATAGGTGGTTATGTGTTAAACCAAATGATTGTTGGTTCCGTGATAAACTTAGGATGGGTTTTATGTTATATCCTCCAACTCATTGGGTATGGACGTCATTGATATAGCTATTACATTTAGTGATATTTGTGGAATTCTATAGAATGGTTATTCCATTCATGTATGTTTTTGTCTCAATTATCATTTATTTGTTTTATGTTTATTTAAATGAGATTTATTGTATTATTTTGGTAATAAAAATGTTAATCAATGAGATTATATTCATTGAAGTGTGTTTGATACTTCTTAATGGGGAAAAGTATTACATAATGTTAATGTTTTCATGGTTTTCATGTTTTCTCAAGACTAAAAGTTCCTATTCATTATGTATCCATTACTAAGAATTTTTTGATTATACCAGGATCTCAAATTTTTTTGACAATAGATTAAGAAGAATAGGGTCAGGGACGGGATCACAGAAAAGTTATTTAGTGAAGAAAGAATATGTGTCGGGTTTCTTTTTAAAAACATTATGTTTTTGAAAAAATAGATACTGGGTAGAGTTGTCTACCTATAATATTCATGTTGTTATGTATTAGTTATGACATAATTCAATAAATCTCTAAACATAAAAATATCCACTATGGGAATTCATGTAAATTTATTGACATAACTAAACATTATGTAATGTTTTTTTCCATGTCCTTATCATTGGTTTCAGAGGTCGGTTAAGAAAACATTATAGGTTAGGGAGTTATTAAGTATTAGTTAGGCATTTTATATAACCATAGTTGTTAAAATATTAGAAAGAGTCACAGTTATTTTAGATAATATGAAAGAGTAAAATATAATATGAATAAGTATATCTTATTGTTTACCCTCTTAATAAGACAGTATTTGATTATTTCACTATTATACATACACTAACCTTTTTGGTTTTAGTAAATAGGTGGATCTAGCAGGCACCAAAGTAACAATGGATGTGAAGAAACCTACATTGGTTTTATAAATATCAAAATGAATGAATTGGGAGCTTCATTGAAAAGTCATATATTAATTATTAGCAGACTATACGGAGTCACGATTGACCACTCAAACCTTAGTCATTTTCTAAGGAATCATATATCCAAGAAAAGAATCCCTATGGAAGTTTAGGCAATAGTCATAAAGGTATGTTTATTCGAAAAACAATGTGTCAAAGATGTGGGAATAATATCCTAGGAAAATGTTACAATGGGTTGGAAAGATGTTAGATATGAGAAAATGAAGGTCATAAGGAAGTATCCTTCCATAGAAAAATGAAGCCTTTAATTATCTCCAGAAAAGTGAAAGAAGTTATTTTAGGAGGATCAATTGAATGTTTTAAAAGTGGTTTTCATGGTGATTATGAATATAGATGTCCTAAGTTAAAGATTACGAAATAGTATTAGTAGGATTGCACATATATATGATTACCAATACCTAATTCCATTCCAATTGAAGTTGAGGAAATTTATAATGACCTATAAAAGTTATGGAATATTTCTTAGCTCATGTTTTCACAAAATTGAAATCTTAAGAAATTATGCATGTTTTGTATAGGAAATAATTATAAAATAATAAGATGGAAAATCATGGATAAGGGATCATGAATATTGTTTGGTGATTATGATTTTTACATTTAATGAATTAACTAGTTATGTTTGATCTATAAGTATAGATATGTTTTAATGAAATAATGGGGGGATTAATTTTGAAGGCTTTGTATATTTGTAACAGTTATGTTTGTTATATAAAAATGTTAATTTTAGAAGATTTGTATTTTATTTTGTGGATATAATTATAACGAACTATTAGGGATTATATGATCCTTGAATTTGAGACAATTAAGGGTTAAAACTTTTTGGGATTCAAAATTAGAGGTATGATATAACCATTGAGGTAAAAATTTGGGATGGTTCTTTATGAAGATTTCATCTCATTTTGAAAATGTTTTAATAATTATATAGTTTTTTGAAAATTCAAAATACATGATAGGTGGAAACCCGTCACGTCCAGCAAGGCTATAGTAATAAATCACACAACTGAAGGGTGAAAAATCCACATGACCTACCACTGGCCTATGCCATGCCCCTAGTTTGAATGAATTATTCCCAATAGTTCCTTTTTTATGGATCAAGAATAATTTGATTATGGGAATTTATTTTTCATAAAATGAATATCTTTAGTAGAGGAAAATTATTATGTGATGAAGTGAAAAATTTAATTATAGAAGACGTTTACTCTTTTGGGAACACTATATGTCTATTGAAAAGAAAATAATATGGATTTTATTTGAGGAGTGATGTTTAAATTTTATTTTTGAACATTCTATGTTTTATTTTGGAATAATGACTATTTTGGTTATTTATGGAAATAATTTCTCTATAATGGATAAAATGTTATTAGTTTAGTTATTGTTAAATATGATACTTTATGTTTAGTTAATATCACTACAAAAAAACAGTTATGATTATCATGGAAGACAAGGTGACAAATACTTTTGAATTTTTTGGTTTTAATCTTAGTTTGGATTATTTAGAATAATTATAAGGGAAATTATTTATTGAATGTTCTATATTGAACTCTGGGGTATTTTTTGTTGAATTTTAGTGAATGGGAGTAGTATTGTTTTTTAATAAAGGATTATCATTTTTGGGGATTACCTGATCATGAACTAAACATTTTGATTTTGGTTAATCATTCAAGACTGGATGATTAGATATTTAATATTATGATGATTATGTGTTTTTAGATATTTATTCTAGCACATTAGGTGTGACCAAGTCAACTTCAATACTCATAAATTTGAGAATAGATGTCTTTGCAGTAGATATTTATTCAATAATGAAACTCTCATGACAAGTATTTTTTATCATTTTTTTCTATGTAGTAAAGTCATTTCACAACATTGTGAAAAATATCATTAAACTATTTTACATTTACTTTTACAACTGGGAAATAAAATGTTGTTTAACCCATTAGAAGTTTATAGTGATCTGGTTGTTAACATTCTTCCAACCATGTTTTCTATCGCTCTCTAACAGAACATGACACATAGTTTTTCTTCTATATCATTTTTTCTTGCATGGAATCTTAATATATTTTATCTCCTTTTATCTTTTTTACATTAATTTTTCGTATAAAGTTCTATTTTTATTATCCCTTTTTCTGAAGTGGGATTTTTAATCATGTTATTGTGCCAAATTTTAAAATTGCGAGGACAGAATTTCCAAAAGGGGGGAATGATGTAAGGACCCATGTATTTAATGTATAATGATTTTTCATTTCTATTTATATTTATTTATAATATATTAATTTTTCATTAAAATGGATTATTTTTAAAATAGCATACTCGACACACAACAACAGGATTATTCGTTATCTTATGTTGCACACAAAATTGAGTTCTACAGAAAAATAATACTATATAAGTAATATTATTTTTAATGGTAGTTATTAGATAGCTGTTTTACTGATGGGATTGAACAAAACTGACTACAATATTATTGTAAATGATTTTTAAATGTTTTTTCATTTATCTAATAAATTTTAGAGGCCTATAAGGATAATTAATCTGGTTTTAAACATAATATAATCTAATATTTTTAGAAGGTCGTTTACCACCTTTTGATAGATAAATCATTTTTAAATATATATTTTTTAACATTTAAATGTTATATTTGACAAAATAAATTTCATATTTTGAATCTGAACTTCTAAATTTAGATTGGATGAAATTTTGGAATTTTTCTGATGAAAAACAAATTTTAATTAATACTAATAAATAATGCAATTTAATAAAAAACTTCCTTTTCATCTAATTTATTTATATAGATATAATTTTCATTTATTTTATTTTATAGTTTAATTTGAATAAATTTATATCATTTATTCTAATTGTTGTCATTGGAATTAATTTTCCATTGAAATTTAACATAAATTCAAGCCAATCGTGGGGTGGTTAATATTTATTAAAAAATAACTTTCTAGTATTCACAACATGAATTAATTTTAAAATAGTTTCTACCAATTATGTTTTTTGAATTTAGAAAAATGGATCCCATAATTTGAAACATAATTGATAAATTTTTTAAATATGTATCTTTTATTTTTGGACCATATGAATAGTAATGTTAGTAAGTTTTTTATTTACCATGATTAAAAGGTAAATATTTTAAATAATGATAAAAAAAATATTATAATAACATTAAAATATCATAAAAAATATACTGATAATATTGGATTAGATCTTTGTGACCATTTACATCCATGGATCTATTTTGGGACCCCATGGAGTGGCTTGGTGTGACAATGACATGTTATAAGAATAATTTTAAAATAAAGATAAATATACAATTAAAATTTTTCTATTACTAAATATTTTTTTGGGGTTATATAATTGATCAATTCAACTATAAATAATTATTATAAAGATAAATATATTTAATACATCATGGTGTTTTATTAATAATTATTAGAGAATAAATATATAAATTTAATTAGGACACAATGATGATTTAGTGATTCCTTCATTAATAAGCGATTCAAATAAATGATATTATAAATATTAAAATAAATAATATTTTACATAATTAATGTAATCAACGAAATATATAGGTGAGTATGAAATTTTTGGATTCATTAGAGGTTTTTTTTTCAATGAATCATGTTTTTTTGAATTTAAAAAAAATCATGTATAAATTGTGTCTAAAATTGACATAATTCATAACATAAAATATAAAATAGTTTTTTAAATAAAAATAATTCCATAAAAAATAATATTGGGAAAAATGTTATGATACGTCCAATTATTTTACAAGTAACTTTTCATGGGTCATTTGACATTATATGGATGTAACATTAACCCACAATGTGTAAATAACATGATATCACAGTAAGATTAAAAATGGAAAAATATGTGTTTATCCAAAATGATAAGGATGGAACAGTATTCAAAACTTGTCTAAAAATATTTGACGATGTGTATTCAAACCAAAATAATATTAACTTCTCATTAAATAGGTTTTGGACTATTTTTAATCAAAATCGTATTTATAATAATTTATTATTTCACAACATTCCTCAAGTTCCCCTTCTGCATCTTATAAATGGAAGACACCTCTACAGACATACTAACACCACTAAATATCATTATATCAACCCATATATCTTCAAATAAGCTCCAAAAATCCATTAATTCCTCGTAGAATAATTACATTGGGAAGAATGAAATTCAAGAAATTTTGTAGGCTCAAATTAAAATAATTTTCCTAATTTATAGGTAATGTCTTCTCTCAAGTTCCTTTCCATTATATTCCTTATCCACTCTCTATGCTAATATTATTAATTTATTAAATAACAGAAACAATATCCTCAATATACATGGATTATTTAATGATATTTATTTGAACTAAACTTACACACACCTCCATCTAATGGATACAAACATATTGTTTATAAGTGCGGCGAACCACTACCTCATGAAATGTTGATTGTTCAATTTTACCATACCACCACTCATGGTGACCATTATGATTGTATTATAATTATATATGATATATTACATATTTAAATTTCCCCTATTTTTCTTCAATTTGTATTTACAATCTACTATTCTACTTTCCACGATGTGTAAATACGATAATTTCTGTTGAGGAAATATAGAATACCACCCCATCAATGTGATATGACCGGTTCGTGTTATATATGTAATATATAAAGGATTATTTTATTATAACTATTATACATACATAAAATAATTATAATAATCTGATTATTATATAAATTTATATAATTTTTTTATTATTTTTTTAATAAGACAATGAAATGAATGTAGCATCCATCCGTACCTACGACCTACCATCATCATGAACGTTTCATTTCATTTCATATTTACAAATGTTATGAACTATTATAAACACATTTATAATAGATATATATAATATTTAAATCATTAATATCATTCTATATATGATTTCATTTTTACTACATGGACAATTTATATCAAAAGAATTTCATTATGAACTCATGTACTGAATATTGACAAAACGACTGATAGTAACATAAATAATTATATACTTTTTTACATGGTATTTAGTGTTATAAAATGGAATAATATATGTGAAAAAGGTTCTTAAACAATTATAAATTAACTTATCTTTATTATTTTGTAATATAAATAAGGAACGAGACAATTTGGAATCAAGGTAATGGAATTTCATGACCAAATTTCCTTTATTTGGGTTAACCATCCAGTTCATGATTATGTCATGATAAGATTATGTGAAAAATAATTTTTTTTATAATATCATTTATTTATTATTAAATTATTTCTATATATAGTGAATACACATAATCAATCTATTTTATTATCAAAATTATCTTTTTATGAGAATTCCTAATCTCAATTTCCACTCATTGGGTTTTACACAAACATTAGGGATACTATTATGCTAGGATTATGTGTGGAATAATTGTTTTTTATTTATGTTGTAATTTATACTTCCCTTTTTGTGGATATACTATTTATACACATAATACACCAGTTGGTAAATTTTTTACATCATTTATAGAATCTTTTTAAGGGAAATATTAACTCTATCTCCATTCATTGAGTTAAATATCCATGTCATTGGATTTGTTTTTCAATGAATATTATTGAATGTACTATGATTTATATACATAGAATATCCAACTATATTTTGTGTATTTATATTTAGCACACATAATTATTTCATTTATTTATCCTTAATTTAGAAATACGATCTTTTCAAGGGAACATCTTAACATAATTTCCATTCTCTGTGATAATCTTTTACATCATGATTATGCCGTTATATGACTATGTGAAAATTTAATTGTGATATCATATATTTTATTTATAATTTATTTATGTGTATTTATAGTGAATATACATAATCAATCTATTTTATTAACAAAATGATCTTTTTTAGAGAATTTTTCAACTCAATTTCGACTCATTGGGTTTTACAAATACATCATTGATTATATTATCCAATTATTATGTATGTAATCAATATTTTTTTATTTATGATGAAATTTCAACTTCCCTTTGTGTGGAAACACTATTTCTACACATAATTAACCCACTGATAATGTCATGCATCATTTATATGAACATTGTAATGGAAATCATAACTCAATATCTATTCCTTGAGTGAAATATCCATGTAATTGGTTTTGTTTTTTCAAGAGTTTATGTAAATGGATTATGATTGTTACACACTGAATATACAATTATATTCTGTGTATTTGTATTTAAAAAAAATAATTATTTCATTGATTTATCCTTAACCTAATGATACAACCATGGTATGTAACATTATCTCAATCTCCTTTCATTGAGCCATATTTTCGATAATATACATATCCTACCTTTATCCAGTGTATAATATACTCCTTTGACTTTAAATTTAAGAACAAGTGAATTTGTTTTCTATGATAAATTTTACTCAATGGAGAATGTAATATTTTAAACATATGCGGTGATAACAACCTCTCTGCTTCCATAACCGTTATTTGATATTTGGATTCCTCTATAAGCCTTAATATTTTGTTAAAAGAAAAATAAATACAATACCTAATTTTTGGGTGATTTTCTATTTAAAATGGTCTTTCAAATGGATAGAATATTTCAATATATTGAATTGATTTCTTGTGATTGAAAATGAAATGTTATAAGTGAAATACTGACACATGTAATATGTGATTTCTTATGACTATATAATCATACATGGACATTTGAAAGGTCATTACATGATAAACCAAAGATGGGTGGTTACATGAAAAACCAAATTATGAGTGGTTATGGGATAAACTAATGATGGTTGTTTACATGAAAAACCATACTATGGGTGGTTTCATAATAAACCAAGGATGGGTGGTTACATTATAACCTCCAATGAATTAGGAATAAAAGTCGGTCATATGGCTATTCCATTTAGTGACATTTCTAGAATAAAATTGTCTAATTATTGCATTCATGTATTTTTATGTCCCAAGTTACATTTATATGTTTTATGCTCTATTATGTGAGATTTTCCGTAATATTTGGGTTACAAAATGTTAAGCAATGAGCCTATATTTTGTGAAGTGTTGTTTCTACTTTTTATAGGAGATAAGTATAACATTATGATAATGTTTTCATGGTTTACATTTTTTCTCAAGAATAATATATTTCATTCATTATGATTCCCTTACTGAGATTTTTATTCTCATCCAATGTTTTGAAATTTTTTTCATTTGACATAATTAAGAATAGAGTCAAGGATGAGATCCTGGAAATGTAACATTGTTAAAACCTAAAATGATGTCATGTTTATTTTTAAAGAGTTATAGATTTTGAAAAAAGTCGTTAGTGATTATATGGGTCTACTAATAATATTAATGATGTTATGTATTTGTAATGACCTAATTCTAAAAATCTATAAATTTGAAAATATCATTGATGTGCATTAAAGTAATTTTTTTCTTAAATAGAAATTATGTAATTTTTATGGTAGGGGCCTTATAACCATAGCTATTATAACTTAATTCATGTGAAATTTTTTAAGGCATATATCTACTCGAATTTTCTAAATTGGAGCTGAGAAAAATCAAAATTAAAATAAAATTGTTTCATAGATAATCATCTATAATAAAATTTTAGGACTCAATGTGTGAAACATGTGTGAATGTTATATAAGACCAATGGTTAGATATTATGAGGTGTGGGTGGTGAAAATTATACCGATGGTTAGAAATGTGTTTCTGAAGATTAAAATTTACCTTGAAAATATTGATAGTTTTTACAAATTTGATTTAATCTATAAAATTAGTTACCTTAGTAATACACTATGGAACATAATAATTTTATTTTACATTTAAATAGTTAATTAAAAATTATTAGTATGTCCATAATGTGTAAAAAAATTATTTCAAAAATGAAAACTAAATATAAACTCTCCATGCATTACATTAGATCATAGAGTCTCATATGAGATAACTGTTCCCTATAATTGACTATTGTAATATTTAATGTTTTAAGTGGAAACAGGTGGTATCAGGAAATGATGAAAAATAAATTCCATTGTGATTTTAATGTGATCTAAAATATATAGCTTCTTATAATGGAAAAGATTCATCCAAACTAAAGTAACAGTAGAATAATCCTTATAGTTCTGTGGGTATGAGATGGAAAAAATAGTAAATTTGGGATGTGTTAGAAAATTTATTAGACTAGGGACAGATATGGAATCCCAAATGAAACATAAGTTTACACCATACATGACACCTCTTCATATTATGGTTTGTTTTTACAATTGAATATAGGTCAAAAAAATCCATTGTTTTATTATAATATTATCGAAACAATAAACTATTCACGGTGATAATTTATAACATTTAAAAATATAATAATTTTTAATGTAATTCCTCTCAAAAACAAATAAAATGACGCCCATGACAATGAATTATAATATTTTGGGGTTCTCTTCTATGTATAGTGAAATACTCCCACCAAATATTCATGATAAATAATGTTCTTATATCAAATGTATATTTAGTTCATATTATTTTTCACGTAATATATGTTATTGAAGGTATATCTAGTTTTTTTCCAAAAAATCTGTTTTAAAAAGAAATGGATAAAACATAGATTCATAAGAGACATTGTCCAATTATTTTATCGATTTATGAAGTATAGAATTGGAATTCAAAAACACATGATATAAAATATTCTTAAAATAGTCTTCTTATTTTTTATATAATCATTGATGAAAATTGATAGGTCTTGATCATTCTATGTTTACATTTACAAAATATTAGAAATATTATAATCAAAATAAAATTTGAAAATTTTATTTACACATCATAAAAGTGACGTTTCAAATCTATCAAATAAAATTAGTAAATGATAAAGATGCAATAAATGAAGGTTATGTTGGACCAACTATTGAAGATATATATATATATATCATATTGGATGAATTATAATTTGGATAAATGAATTATGTATTGTATGAATAAGTAAATGGAAAGCCAATAATATGATGGAAATTTATGGAAAAAATAATTAGATGGTCATATATTTCTTGAGATCTAGTGAAAAAATTATTTATCATCATTTACCACCTCATCCATAATCAAAAAAATAATGGAGTGAAAGAGTGATTGATAGGGAATGAATACTATTTAATCTTGAATATATATTCCTAGTGTTTGAACATTTTGGGGGAAATTCAGGATTAATTGGGTAAAAAAATTATAAATAGCTAATTAAATTTTTATTTTTATTAATTCTATTTGGTACATATAATGAATCCACATTATTTCACCAATTAATGACAAATTTCTTACATTGGATTTGAAATTCCTCGATATACTCAAGAGGGTTTTCTAAATAAACATTAATCATGTTGTGTTGTATGATAAAAACCCATATATTGTTTTGGAATTATATGGAGAGACATGAATTGTTATTAATTGGTATTTCATCCTCTTCATGGTTACAAAAAGAATTTTATTATGGTGTATTGTTAAAAATAATGTTGCTAAGATCAATATTTGGAATAGAAAATATATGACATAGATACTAATTCCAATAATACTTACTTATATTCAAAACATCCAAGGGCTTACTCAATGATATTAAAGGTTCTTAATTTAAATATCATTGGTCTCTAGATTACTAAATCAATTATTAGAAAAAAATGTTATATTCTACTTCAAAAAAAAATGAATATCATCATTAAATGTGCTAATGATGATTGTAATCCGTACTCATAGAATTATACTTATATGTTTTTATATTCGCAAAGATATTATTTTAATATAAATAGAGTACAAAGTGTGTGTATAACATGAAATATGGGAGAGTATTATTTTTAGATTCATTTACATTTATTTAAGGAATACAACATATAAAAAATTTATTAAAGAATAATGATTATAAAATGATATTATTAGTGTTAATTACCACATACATATTTTGATTGTTCTCTAATTTCTCAATAGAAATTTATCATAAATAAAATATGGAATAAAATTATTTGAGGACAAAGAAGGATACCAAAACCTTCCGTAGTATTTGGTTCTCTTACATCTACAACTCAAAATTTAAAATTAATAATAAAATTTGTTATATATTGATATTTATCCTACCCAATATAATTTATATATGAAAAGAAATATTAGTGGAAAAAATATTTCATTTGATATTTATTTTTGGGTTGATATTAATTCATAATAATGCTTACGCCATCACTTTGGAATGAAAAAATTGAAAAATATATTCAAATTGGAACAATGAAAACCCAAATCTCATAAAATATAAACTGGAGGATCCTTGATGGGGATTCATAATTTTTATTGAAAATAATATTATGCTCAAATAATATAGTTTTAGTACTATTTATCTAGGAGTCCCTTATATTAATTTTGATATATTCCAAAAATTGTTTTCCCTACTCACACATACGAGGAAATTATGGGATGAAATGTACAATGATAATAAATCGTCAAGGTGGATTTCGTTCGTCCACACATAAAAATGATTCTTTGAGGATTGTGTTGTATTTGGATCACTAGTTATTCACTAATAATATAAGAAGAATAGATTAATTGTCAATACAACACATCATGGTGGTTAAAAATCATAGATACTTGAGAGATTGTATTAATTTTCCTTTTATTTAATTTGAAAAACTCATGTATTTTGTGGTATATTTTAAGTATTTATCGTGGTGGGATAAATAAGTACATGTTATAGGTAAAATGATAATTAGTAAATATCTTATATACTAAAAAATATTATATCATTTTTGTGTATTGGGGATACAAATATGTTATCACAAAACACATTATTGTATAATAATTTTTATGGGAGTAGTGGAGAATTATATATGTATGTTCAAAAAACCTAAAAACAGTCAACCCATAAATGAGCACATGTTGTGTATTTAAATATATATCATAATTATACCTTTTAATGGACTATAATTTATAAAATCAATGAATTCTATTGAATCAAATATTGTGATATTTAGTAAAATTGAATATCTTTTAGAATACCAGTGGAAATAACACAATTATCATCTATCTAGTAGTAATTATGAATTCTCCAGGTAGAGATCATCAAAAAAAAGTAATTCATTTGTATATTTTATTATCATGAATGAAAATTATGAGGTAAGGAAGTCATTATTTTAATTTTCTAATATTAGTTATATCTAACGGGATTCAATTGGAAATTCTATATTCAAAAAGAGAAATATAATGAAATTGAATGACTGAGAGATCTTTTTGAAAGAGATAAAAAAAAGGACCTAGTAATCATTATGATATATATATTTGAACCTGTTACTATGTAAATTTTTACAAATATGGTATCAATCATTTATAACTCAAAATATTCACACATGGATCTATGGTGAATATAAAAAATGGATTACTACCCTATTACGTGAATATATATCTTCTTATGAGATATATTTGAAATTATTTGGTAGGATGTATCTGGTTACATTTTTCTCTGTAAATATAAGTAGGTAAAATATGTTTTTTACAATAAATTATTTGAATACATGGAGGATTATAAGGTTTTTTATTTTCAAAAATAAATAATATCATATATATTTTCATGTATATGTCAATAATTTTTAATTGTGTTATTGTAACACCAAATTATTTGTTGGACTTATCATGTGTTAATCATGTTTTAATTATAAAAAATCCTATTAATAGTAATTAATCTCAATATTAATTGCACAAGATAACAAATCCTATTACTGTTAGTCAATTTCAATAATAACTACACATCATGATTTAATCATAACAAATCTTATGGATGTTAATTACTCTCTTTATTCTTTACATGTGTTATGCATGATCACAAATCTCACTTATATTATCACGCCTGTATAGTTATGATTCAAGTTCTCTTACTCTCTAATGATTAAACTTAATACATATTCTGCATATTACTATCTAAGTCTAAATATAGATATTTGTCTAAGTATGGAGACACCGTGAAGGACTCACCGTGACCTAGACACCGTGACTCAGACACCGTGAACCACACACCATGAAGGACAAACCGTGACCTCGAAACTGTGAGCTAGACCCTGTGACATGGATATACCATAAAGATCATACCATTACCACATACTGTGAAAACTGTACCGCGAAGAAGACACCGTTTACATAATCATTATGACTCTGTTTCTTAACTTTATGTCAATATTATTTAAATAATGCTAACGGTCAAATTTGAAGTTTTTAATACAATTAATGTTATTTAATGATAGTTGTTGGCATGTCAGGAAACCATATCCCGTACCTATGAAAAGGGAATCATTACTACTTCCAGAACTCATCGAATATAAGGAAGATTGAGATGCAGTACACAAAAATAAAAGAGAACTGAGAAAAGTGTGACAATACAACAAGAAGAACATACACACACGTGAGAGCACTGTGTTGAACTAGAAGAATAGTCCTGAATAAGAAATAGATTGCAAGAATTTCAAATAACTCTCATGAATGCAATCCAACACCACTGAAGAACACACGATGAATCGAGATATCATTCTCACTCATGTAGAACACTAGCTTAACTACGACACTCTGTTTTTTAACAGAAAAACTAGATAAGGACTCAGAATCATTACTGCTGAATCCAATGAGTCCAGAGCTTCATTGATATTCACTAGAGCATTCTAAACTCTTATTTGTTCTCTCTAAGTGATTTATTTATTAACATTTGAGCAGTGTGGTGTACTCTGTATATCTTATACACACGCTGTCTCCGGCACTGAACTGGAGGATATCAAAATACTAACTCCAAATATCTTAACTCTTGTTTACCCACGTAAACTATGGAAGAGGTCCTTGTGTTGCCTAGTATTATTTTTGTTTCCCATGAAGAACGATGGTAGAGGACCCTGCATGACCTGGAAAGATTTGTAAACTATTGTTAACCCTGATCCATGGTGTGGATCAAATTTATATAAATTTGAGAGGTTAATTTCTTGTCTTGAGACTGAACCTCCAGTTATATCTGCTGTGCATATTTAATTTAAGTTCAAAGTATACTACATATATCTTATTTATTCTACTTCTATTACATTGAACTAAAAAACTATTTTAAAGCTACTTTGATATTTATATTTGCATGTGTTTACAGTTATTGTAAATCAATAGGTTAGTTTCAAAATTTAGTTTGATCATGTGGTTAAATTAACAGAGACCTAATTAATATTTGAGAGGCTAAGTGAACAATTAAAATATGAATAATTCACTACAGTTTGACTTGATTTATAAATTGGGTGATTTTAAATAGACAATTTTTTTACAGAAATTTTAATTGAACTCAATTCACCCCCCTCTTGAGTATCCACTCCGACCAACAATTGGTATCAGAGGATTTGTTTTTGTTTAAAGATTTTTGAAATACTCTGTTTTTCAAATGTGATTTTAGTTACATCTTTAAAGATCTTAAATTTCTGTTTTTTCAAGATTTTATCACTTTAAATTATCTTTTTAAAATCTAGTTATGGATAATATACTAGAGGGTGCTTCTACTAACATGCCACGTTTCTTCAATGGTACGAACAATGATCAGTTGAAGCTTAAAATGAAAATTCATTTTGAGCGTATGGGTTTTGATATCTAGACTGCGATAGATTTTCAATATAAAATTCCAGAAACTAAACGAATAACATGAGATGAACCTACAAATACTGCTTACAATATAAACTGTAAAGCTATGACTACCATATAATGTGCTTTAGGGGATGGCGAATTTAACAGAATTTTTACTTGCAAAACTGATTTTGATATTTAAGATACTTTGGGTGTTTCTCATGAGTGAACAACCAATGTTAAAGAAATGAGATTAAATACTTATTATATTAAATATGATAACTTTAAAATGAAGACTGATGAACCTATTTCTGATATGTATCTCAGGTTTAATGAGATATTCAATACAATTAATTCACTTGGTAAATCTATTCCAGCAAAGGAACAAATTATGAGAAACTTGAGATGTCTACCAGACTGATGGAGAGGCACATCTGTTTTAATCGTAGAGTCATGTGACATTACTTCTCTACCTGTCAAAGAACTCATTAGTAAACTTATGATGTATGAGGAAGAACTCATGTTGAATAAAGAGGAATATGATGAACCAAAGAGAAAATATGTGGCTTTCAAGACTACTGCTTCAAAGAGCAAAGACAAGGAGAAAATGAAAATACCTACTGAGATTTCAACCAGTGAAGATTCTGAATCACATAGTGATACTGAAATATATCAGATAGCTAGAAGGTTTAAGAAATTTTATAGGAAGAAGAAATTTTTCAGAAAATCAAATTGCAAAGGGAAGTATGACAATAATGGACATTGGAAGAAGGATTGGAAAAAGCCAGATAGAAGTGATGAAGTTGTTTGCTATGAGTGAAAAAGGAAAAGGACACATTAAAGCATACTGCCCAAAGTTAAAACTCAAGATGAAATATGATTATAAGGACAATAAGTACAAGAAATCTATGAAGGCTACCTGGAGTGCTTCTGAAGACAGCAAAAGTGAATCTAAATTGTCTTATTCTGAAATAAATCGTGCCAACATGTGTTTTATGACTAACACATCTGAGGTAACCTTAGATACTCATGTTTTAAATTCATATTATTCTGGAGATGATGCAGAATCTGATTCTGATTCTGAAAACATGACTGGTGAGGAATTATTTTAATACTATAATATGATGGAAGAGACATGTAATGAACTTTATGATAAATACAAATCATTAAAGAAATATAATTCTCTCACATGAACTGTTAAAACTGAACTTTCTTTTGAAAAAGATAAAAATGATCAACTGTTAAAGGAGAACACTAAACTGAAGATTTCAAATGAGAAACTTAGAAAATACTTAGAGAAGTTCACAAATGGAAAGGATACACTATCTCAAATGCTAGGAATGAAAATAGCTCCCAAATAAACTACTGTAATAGTCTACAAACCAGGACAGAGACAGATTACTAAGAATAGATTTATTCCTAAATCTGGACAGAATACTGGTAGTTCTTGTTCTGGACATTCATATCCTTCAACTAGTAATTCACATAGTTATAAATCACATAGAGTTTATCGTTCAAAATATCTTGATTCTGTAAATTATATTAGACCCATAAGACAAATTTGGGTACCAAAAGCTTTGATTTCTAACCTTTCTGAACCCAAGATGATTTGGGTACCAAAGTCATTCTCGATCTAAAACTGTTTTGTATGAAACCTTCTTAAAGAGTTCCCAGAAGAAGACATGGTTTTTGGACAGTGGATGTTCAAGACATATGTGTGGGGATTACTCATGCTTCAAGACATTAATAAAAGTTGATGGAGTTCATGTCACCTTTGGTGATAATTCTAAAGGAAAGATCATCGGCCTCGGCCAAATTGGTACCACTAATTCAGTATTAATTTCTAATGTTTTATTTGTTGATGGACTGAAATATTATCTATTAAGTATTTCTCAATTGTGTGATGATGGTTTTAATTTAAAATTTGAAAATGATTGGTGTAATGTTTTTAATTCTAAAAATGTTTTAGTCTTTTCTTCTTTAATAAATGAAAATGTTTATGCAGTTGATTTAAATTCCTTAGCTAAGAAAAATGTTACGTGTTTAAATGATTTTCATAAAGATTCCAGGTTATGGCATAGAAGATTAGGACACTGCAACATACAATCACTTAGAAAACTAACTAGGAAAAACTTAGTTAAAGACCTACCTAAACCTGAGTTTCCAAATGACAAAGTTTGTAATCCCTATCAAAAGGGAAAGCAACATAATGTTTCTTCTAAATCAATGAAAGAAGTTTCAACATCTCATCTTCTTGAGTTGGTTCACATGTATTTTTTTAGAACATCTAGATTTTCTAGTTTATAAGGGAAGAACTGTGTATATGTCCTAGTAGATTAATTTTCTAGATATACTTGGGTATATTTCTTTGCTCACAAAAGTGAAGCTTATTATTAATTTGTTAAATACTCCAAATCTATAGAAACTCTTAGTGGACTTAAGATTAAAACTCTAAGAAGTAATCATGGCTGTGAGTTTCAAAATCATGAATTTGAATCATATTGCTCACACAATGGCTATAGTGATAACTTTTCTGCTCCTAGGAAACATCAGCAGAATGGTGTAGTAGAAAGATGAAATAGAACCCTGCAAGAAATTTCTAGAACTATGATTAATGAATATGACCTGCCTAATTACTTTTGGGATGAAGTTGTGAATACAACTTGTTATATTATTAATAGAGTCTTAATTAGACCTGTTCTTAAGAAGACCCTATATGAGTTGTGGAACAATAGAAAACCTAAATTTAGTTACTTTAGAGTTTTGGCTGCAAAGTCGTTATTATCAATACAAAAGATAATCTTGATAAGTTTTCTTCTAAGAGTGATGAAGTAATTTTTTTAGGATATTCCTTAACCAGCAAATCTTATAGATTTTTCAATAAAAGAACCATGTGTGTGGAAGAATCTGTTCAAATAAAATATGATGAAGCTGATCCACATGAGCCTTAAACCTCTCTTGAAAACTTGGAATAAGATTTATTTGTTCTGGACCTTAATGACATATCTAATGTACCTACTATAAAGACAACCAGTTCTGGACATATCCCAGAATCTGCACCTAATGAACCCGAACCTAGTGAAGAACCTGAAATTTCTAGTCCAACCTTTACTAGATAAACTAGAATTCTAAAGAATCATCCTTTAGATGCTGTTGTAGGAAATCATGATAGAGGGACACAGACTAGAGCTTCTCTAAGAAATCAGGTTGAACATCAAGCCTTCTTGTCACAGCTTGAACCTAAAAACATTGTTGATGCTATTAATGATGAATTTTGGGTAATTTCTATGCAAAAAGAACTCAATAAATTTGAAAGAAATAAAGTTTGAAATCTTGTTTATATACCTAAGGATACTTTCACAATAGGCACTAAATGGGTGTTTAGAAATAAAGTATATGAATATTGAAACATAGATAGAAATAAATCTAGGCTACTTGCACAAGGCTATAGTCAAGAAGAAGGTATTGACTATGAGGAGACTTTTTCTCCAGTAGCCAGATTAAAAGAAATTAGGATTATACTTTCTTATGCTTCACATCTAAATTTCAAACTATATCAAATGGATGTTAAGATTGCATTCCTGAATGGATATATTTCTGAGGATTTTTTAGTTGAACAACCACATGGATTTTTAAACCATCATTTTCCAAATCATATTTTCAAATAATCAAAAGCTTTATATGGTTTAAAGAAAGCTCCAAGAGCTTGGTATGATAGATTAAGTACTTTTCTAATTGCTAAAGGTTTTACAAAAGGAATAGTTGATCCTACTCTATTTATAAAACAATTTTCTAAAGATGTTTTAGTTGTACAAATTTATGTAGATGATATTATTTTTGAATCTTTAATAAATACATTATGTACTAATTTTTCTAAAATGATGAAAAATGAATTTGAAATGATTTTAATGGGAGAAATCAAAATCTTTCTTGTATTTCTAATATTTCAAAATAATGATGGAATTATTTTAACTCAAAGTAAATATACTAAAGAACATTTAAAAAGTTTAGGATTGGATAGAAAAAAAAGTACTGACACTCCCATGAGTACCACCTGTAAGTTGGATCTTGATGAAGATGTTAAATCTTTTGATCAAACCACTTATAGAGGAATGATTGGAAGTCTACTCTACCTGACTGCTAGTCATCCTGATATTATGTTTAGTGTGTGTATGTGTGCTCAATTTCAAGCAAACCCTAAAGAGTCACATTTAAATGTTGTGAAGATAAATTTCAAATACCTCAAGCATACTCCCAATTTAGGACAGTTCTATCCCAAAGGACAATCATTTGATTTAGTTAGTTATTTTGATGTTGATTTTGTTGGATGTAAGTTAGATAGAAAAAGAACCTTTGGATCATGTCACCTTTTAGGAATGTCACTATTATCATGGTGTATTATGAAACAAAATTATGTTTCATTATCTACTGCAGAAGCTAAATACATAGCTGCTGGCAGTTGTTGTGCACAGATTTTGTGGATGAAACTCACATTACTAGACTATGGATATTAATTCAGACATGTCCCAATAAATTATGATAACACAAGTGCTATTAACATTTCTAAGAATCATGTTTCTCATTCTAGGACAAGAAATATTGATGTAATACATCACTTTTTGAGGGATCATGATAAAAAAGGTGATATCACTTTGGAATTCATTGGTACTGAATATCATCTTGCTGATATATTCACTAAACCATTAAATTCTGAATGATTATACTACATCATACAAAATCTTAGTATGATTAAGAATAAGTAAATATCTTACTGATCTTAAGGTTTAATACTTTAATGTATTTCACTTTACGGTTTCATACTCACTGTGTTACAGTTACTATTTCATGCTCACGGTCTCACCAATATGACATTATGCTCACGGTCTGTCTACTCACTGTCTCACCATGACTACATAGAATGCTCACTATCTCAACATGACGACTACCAACTGTCTCACTATGATGACTAGTTTTCATCGCACTGTAATTCCAACTCATAGTCTCATCGTGAAGATTATTTATATTCTTATTTTTAACTCGTATCGCAGTAATTTTTTTTCACCACTTTTTGATTTCCCACGTTTTTGGTTTTATGATGTTTGACATTAACAAATGATAAAACATAAGGGATTCATTCGATTCCTTACCCGAACTCTCTCCTGAACCTTCTCTTCCCTCTCGCCCGAACCTTCAGTGGATGCCAAGGATGAAGCGTCCATCTTCACCATCATCTGAGAAGCACTGCTCTATAAAACAGAAGAGGATACCGAGGATAGCTCCCGAAGGACCTCTAAACCCAAACCTTATAGGCCATACTATTTTACCTGAAAAAGATGTTTTCCTCGAATGGTTTCTGTCTAGAAAGTATGTAGTTTTGTAAATTTTATGAGAACAAGGATGTCTTGAATGGTTCTATGGATAGAATAGACCAATTTACCCGAGGCTGGTATCACAATTCTATCAGTATGTGATGTTTTCCTTTGAGTATGGAGAATGCTTTATGGTGACAAGCTAGATAAATGGTCAGAAGTGATATTTTTCTTCGAGGCTGTGGGATGCATGCCTAAGAATTACACATGAATGAGTTTGTGAAGATTACCATAGAAAGCCTCCTCCAACAACCGACATATTTGACCTGGAGAATGCTTTGGAAATCCTGACTGGAAATGGCACTAAGCGAAGGGCCATAGCTGCTGAATTAGATGGAGAGACTAGACTTATGTTCAAATTTGTTCAAAATTTGATTAGCCCGAGGAAAAGATATTTTTCTATGATGAAGTAACAGGATGTGTTCCGGATTCACCTGTTGAAGAATGGCCATAAGATCAATCGTTGTATGTATGTTATTAACCATATATGTGAGCTGATCAAAGTCACTTCCAAATCCACCTCCTTGTTTTAATAAAGGATGATTTCAGCTATATTATTTTCCAAATGGATGGTTGGACCAAATGAAGAAAATTTAGAGGAATTTTAGTTATTCCTATCCATGCCTATCATTAGAAGGATGAATATTAGTAGGAACCCCTAGAAGAAGAAGTGGGATGAGGATAATGATCAACTCTATAAAAGGTTTAATCATGTTGACTATCCAAGAAGGCCTAAGAATCTATCTAATCCTAGTTTGGAACCACATGAAGTGGTTGAGTATTCAGAAGAAGATGAAGAGGAAGTAACAACAAAAGTATCTCCTAGAGAAGAAGCTAGAAGACCTCCAATGGAAATAACTCCTATTGAAAAAGAAAGGGTTGTTGTCCCTGCTGTAATCCCTGCTGAAATACCTCATGGAGAGGAAGTTGATGTTGGTTTGAAAGAAGAGGATGCTCCTTCTTCTAATGTGGATTTCAATCCAAAAAATCATCCTATGGCTGCAAGAAAGATGGTTTTTCCTGATTCAGAACAGCAAAAAACCTTATAGACAGATCCTGTTGGAAAAGATTTCCCTGTTGAGAAAGAAGCAAGTCTGTAAGCTCAACCAGTGGAACAATCGGTTCCTGAGATTATTCCCTTTGCTGAAGAGAGGATGGAAATTTCCTTTCAACTAGCAAGGAAAGTGTTTGCTAAAGATATTAGAGATGATCTTGTGGATCTTGACCATGTTCCTGATCCTCAAGAATTTGAAAGGGAAGCACAATTTGAGGGGGAGGAACCTCAAAACCTTGAGATTATAGAAGCTGGATCTGCTGATGCTTCTCAAGCGTCTGTCTCATACTCTGTGCACACCTGTTATGTTTTCCCAAGCATTTTTGATTTGAATGAGTCAGAGAAAGTGTCTACAATTGGAATAGACATTTCTTCTCTGTTTCAACTGAAGTTTGTAGCTCATCCAGAACCATGACCAGAGCCCCTACCTCAATCTGAATCAGAATCTGAGTCTGAAGATGACTTTGAACCTCAACCAGAACATGCTCCTCTATCTTTACCTGCACCCTTACCTGAGTTACACTCCTTATGAAAAAAAATGATCTGAAATTTTTTGGAGAAACATTGTTAGCTTGAGTTGAGAAAATTGTCTCCACCCAACCTCGTCTAGTTACTCAGTTAAGTCAAGAAGATGCATCAACTCTCTTGGAAAATATTATATTGCAAATTCAACTAATGATGATTCAAGAAATTAAAGAAGTTATAGTTGAGAATCAGCTACTGAGTGCTGATGTTGAAAATCTGAAAAATATGATAGAAAACTCGCAGAATGGGTTATATTTGAGATCAGATCCTTCTCTTGTTTCTACCCCTGCACCTGTTGCTGCTTCTCCTAAGACATCTGATTCCATCCTTGCTAGGGAGATTGTGTCTCAAGTTCATCCATATCTACTTTATTTTGATAAAAATATTGGAAAAAGACACACCTAGATGCTGGAACACATGAGGGATCTTGTAGAGCATCTGAATAAGCTTACAGATGAATACACTGGATGACTGCAAAAAGTTTTGAAACAACTCAAAGTTCTAACCGAAGCTGTTAAGGCTTCTCCTGCTTTTGGTCAGACCTCCACACCTTCTTTGAATGATTCTCTACTGGGATCCATAATCAAGGAAAAACTCCAGAATGCCTTCAGTGGCTTGGATCTATCTTCTTTGTCAGAAGTGGTTAAGAACTGTGATAAAGCATTGTACTTGGATAGAATTCATTCTAAGTTAGCCAATGATGCTCAACAGGAGATCACCAAGAATATAGATTTTTATCTCACCCGGATTTTCTCTATAAGTGATATGACATATCACTTTAGATATCTTGTATAAAATTTGACAATCCCTATGGTGACTCATGCTTTTAAAACTCAAGTTCAGAAACTTTCAGAGTTCACCATATTGTTGGACAAATTTATGGAGAATAAGGAGGATTTTGAAAAGGCTATGAAATATGGTGGTGAAATCATTGCTGATTTCATCAATCTTTTGAAGCCATATCTTTATGTGCAGAGTACTGCTATAGTTGCTCCAGCTACTGCACCCCTTAGACCTGGTCTACCTACCTTAGCCTCAACTTCCATGACAGTTAGCCAAGCTCTTTCACAGATCCAGCTAGTCATTCTTAACCAACCACAGCCAAGATCTTCTACTTTTTCCACTATGGATCCATCTATTTTTTAAGGTCTACCCTTACCCTCTTTGTCTACCCGATCTATGCCTTCTTCTACCTCAGCACCAGCTCCTACTACTGATAAAAGCATGGAAAATGTGGATCCCTGAAGCATCCAAGGACAGTTTTCTTTTTGATGGGATTTTATTTGTTGTTTCATGTTTTTATTTCTCCGGTATGTTCTCTTCTGAACCCTTTTTACTGCAAAATGCAGTGTTTCATTTCATTTTCTCTGCTTTTTGATAATCCCAAAAGGGGGAGAAAAGCTACAAGTATAAAATGGGGAGTAAAACTACAAGTTTCAGTACTATAATGCGATGTGTTATTAATGAAACTATTATTCTTTAATTTTATCTATTCTAATACTATAGTTTCATTAATGTTACATTTATTTTATATTCTGACTATATCTGATTTGGGATCATCAAAAAGGGGGATATTATTGGACTCCTGATGTGTTAATCATGTTTTAATGTTCAAAAATCCTATTACTATTAATTAATCTCAATCATAATTGAATAAGATCACGAATCCTATTACTTTTAATCAATTTCAATAATAACTACAAATCATGATTTAAGGATAAAAAACCTTATGGATGTTAATTACTGTCATTATTATTTACACGTCTTATGCATGATCAAAAATATCACTTATATTATCACGCATTTATATTTATGATTCATGTTCTCTTACTCCCTAATGATTAAACTTAATCCATATTCTGCATATTACTATCTAGGTCTAAATACATATATTTGTCTATGTATGGAGACACCGTGAAGGACTCACCGTGACCCAGACAACATGAACCAGACACCGTGAAGGACTCACCGTGACCCAGACACCGTGACCCAGACACCATGAACCAGACACCGTAAAGGAAAAACCGTGACCTCAACACCGTGATCTAGACACCATGACATAGAAATACCGTGAAGTTCATACCATGACCACATACCATGAAGACTATACCGTGAAGAAGACTCAATTTACATAATCACTGTGACACCATTTCTTAACATATTGTCAATATTATTTAAATAATCCTAACTGTTATATTTGATGTTTTTAATGCAATTAATGTTATTTAATTATAGTTGTTGGCATGTCAGGAAAACGTATCTTGTACCTATGAAAAGGGAATCATTCTTACTTCCAGAACTCGTGGAATATAAGGAATATTGAGATTTTGTACACAAAAATAGAAGAGAAGTGAGAAAAGTGTGACGATACAAAAAGAATAACTTACATACACCTGAGTGCACTGTGCTGTACTAGAAGAACAACCCTGAACAAGAAGGAGATTGCAAGACTTTCAATGAACTCTCATGAATGCAATCCAACACAATTGAAGAACACATGATGAATCTAGATATCATTATCACTCCTGTAGAAGACAATATTAACGATGACACTCTGCTTTTATATAGAAAAACCAGAGAAGGACTTAGAAGCATTCCTGCTAAATCCAACGAGTCCAGATCTACATTGATAATCACAAGAGATTTCTAAACTCTTTTTTGTTCTCTCTAAGTGATTTATGTATTAACTTTCAAGAAATGTGGTGTACTCTGTATATCTTATTCAGACACTGTCTCCTGCACTGAACTGGATGATATAAAAATCCTCACTCCAAATCTCATAACTCTTGATTACCCACGTCAACAATGGAAGAGGTCCTTGTGAGGCCTAGTCTTAGTTTTGTTTCCCATGGAGAACAATGGTAGAGGTCCCTACGTGTCCTGGATAGTTTTATAAACTGTTGTTATCCCCGATCCAGGGTGTGGATCAAATTTATATAAATTTGAGAGGACTAAGTCTCATCTTGAGACTGAACCTCTTGTTATATCTGTTGTGCATAATTAGATTAAGTTCAATGTATACTACACATATCTTATTTATTCTACTTCTATTTCATTGAAATACAAAACTATTTTAAATCTACTTTGATAGTTAAATTAGTAAGTGTTTACACTTATTGTAAATCAGTAGGTTAGTTTCAAAAGTTATTTTGATCTTGTGGTTAAAATAACTAAGACCTATTCAATGTTTGAGAAGCTAAGTGAACATTTACAATCTGTATAAATTCACTATAGTTTAACTTGTTTTATTTATTGGGGGATTTTAAATAGAAAATATTTTAACAGAAGTTTTTAGTGGAACTCAATTCACCCCCCTCTTGAGTATCCACTCTGACAAACATTATTCTTCAAAAAAACCTTTACACTGATAACCACAACAATGTCCCAAAATATCGCGTGGATGATGTTTTAGTTGTGGGAATAAATGATGATATAAGATTTATAAATAATTAGGGTAATAATTTGAATGATTGGAGGTATAATATCACCCCATGAAAGTAATTATTCAATAAATGGACGTTATATCTTTTATTTAATATTTTTATAGTAGTTCTATATTTCACATCATTAATAGTAGGGTAGAATAAAAATTATATTTTGCGGTGTGTAGAATTTTAATAATGGTCTGAAGGTAGTATGGTTTTCTTACTCTCTCATGTGAAATTATAGAAAATAAATATATTTCCATAAAAATATACCCCAATAAACCAAAAACACATTTGGATATTTGATAGGGAAATTTCTCCTTTCAAGAACTATTTTTTTCCACCAATTAAAAACTCAAAGGATATTATCTAATATATTATTCATATAAATTCCGCATAATTAATGATGTTTTCGTTTATAATACGTAAAGTAATATCAATGTTCTATAAAATTATAAGAATTTTTTCAATTAGGATATATTTATTTCATCCATTCATGGGGGATAAATTATTATATAATCAATATGTTAGATAATTTCTGAAAAAACATATATACTCAACAAATCTACATCCATTCCCTTTAAATAATTATAATTAAAATTATACCAGGGATTTATTTCATAGTTAAATTAGTATCCCCCATATATTATTTATGTTGAATAAAAAATCCCTATATAGAATCTCGGGAGAAATTGAAATCGCCATGGAAGAATATATGTATTACACATTAAAGTGAAAAAGAATTGTCATAAATAATAATTTTATTTTTTAAACTCATATCCCACTATGAAACATATCGAACATCTAGGCTTAATATTTTTATATTTTTTGAGACCATTTTAAATAATTAGTGTTTTGATATTCGATGTAAAGAAAAAACAGTTAAATACATTTAATATCTATTATGAATAGTTATAGTCATACTTGGACTATTTAAGTACCCATTATCAATAATTTACTAATTAAACTCTCAACTTCTTCAAAAATACATTGATATACTCAAATCAACATATAATGAATCTCATATCCTGCATACATAAATTTATTCAACCTAATTACTACATTCCCATTCATTATCTATAGTAGGTTTGATAAATAGACCATAAAACAATTTTAACACCCCAAACCATCATATTTCCACAAAAAACAATTATTAATAATTTTTAGACAACTTTATAGTAGTTTCCATTCAATACCTATAAACAATCATAGTTTTCTTTATAAAATATGACCCACGATTTAGTCTCTTAGATAAAAACCCCAATAAAACATTCCCTCAATGATAAAAATATATCCCAAAACTATACCTCACCAAAATTACATTAAAAAACTACCCATGTTATTAAATTTTCACCACTCTAATAAATCTAGAGAACTATATAAGAATACAATAAACCCTCTGTGTGAAAAATTTACATTTCCCCCATATATAGAAAAAATTTGACCCTTAGTGTCATCATCATCACCTATCAACTTTTTAATATCTATCCATAGGCTAACATTTCTGTTGATTTCATTTCACATAACCCACGCACTACCAGATGATATAATTTAATAAATTGTATTATATTATGATTTGAATGATTCTTGAATATTGTATTTTTATGTACATTGGAATTTATTCCAATGTTATTAAAGAATAAATGGAATTTCATTGAGGTAAAATCATATAGGTTCATGGGAATTAATTTTGTTATTTAGAAAAATATTTTAAAACTAATTTAGTATTACATTACCGGATAAAAGATTCAAACCATGTAAGAATTATTTTTTTGGTTATAATTTATCTATGTATTATAATTTATAATACCATGTTTTTGTAGAAAATCATACGTTGGGTTATTGTGATTTATCCAACATATCCTAATTTACATGATATGTGAAATTCATTGGCTTCAGACAAAATTATTTGACAAAATTTAAACAATCAAAATTAAAATCATTATAACTATTCTGAAATCCTGAATATTCACTAGTCCGAATACCATGAATAGTAGTAAAAGTGTAATTCTTCAATATTTATAATATAAATAAATAACATAATTATTAATTCATAGTAGGTACTAATAATCTTCTTAATGGTTTGACATTTCGAACATTTTTTTAGACGTAGTTCAAGAAGGATATGTTTGTTGTATTCTTTGTTCAATTTCATTTATTTTGAGTATAATTTATATATATGTCATTTATAATTATAAAATTTATCTCTAGGTATGATGATTATTGATGACTAATCTCTATTTTCAGTAATGGGGTTGTTATAGAAGGATTAAATTAGGTATTGGTGGGATGATGAATATATCAACCTCATATAATATAATTTAGCTAATTAACATAACATATAGGAGTCCTCCTCTTTTGGTAACCTCCTGTAATGAGACAGTGTGCATGATAGAGATCTATCAGGGCTTTAGCTCTGGGTTCGCTATATACATTTCAATGAATGTGTGGAACCATTAATTAAAAGATCATATTGATCAAAATTTGTTAGTACCTCACAAAAATTAGGAATTTATATTCATCCGGATTGACCACCCTCCAATAACACTAAATTTATAATAAACTTTTTTACACATATCTCAACCATTTAATAAGACAACATTTGAAATCAAACAAAACCATGGTTATGAACATACTAATCCCAACAAATATTCTTCATATAGGATCTTTCCAAAAGTAATTTCATGTATATATTCTAATGGAAGCTGATACGAATATTTTCACAATAGTAGTTATATTATCGAGGTAATCTAGCCAATTGAAAATATCTAGCGATGGAATCCTAGAAGAATTTAATGTAATTCCAGACACTTACATAATTTATTTATGTTTTATTTACCTAATGTCCCACTATTTATCCACCATCTCGTCCAAGAAGATTACAATACCACAGGAAATTGGAAACTCTATTTCCACAAATACAAAAAATCTTCAAATTATGCCATGTAATCATTCTACTATAATTAAATCCAATTTATTTTGAGCTAAAAACATTATATATATTGCTTTATATGTATCCTTCTATAGATAAATTGATGCACCAAAAATATCTATCCATCGACATATGTTTCTACAACATTAGACATTAAAATACATATTAAATATATTTATCACGATGAATTGGATTCTAAGTAGGTAAATCATATTAATGATGTTAGGAGTGAATAATATTCCAAAAACGTTTGTTTACAAAAACTCAAATTATTAATATGTAATCCACAGTCACTCAGGTTATCAGATTCCACTGTTATTTCAATTGTTAAAACTATATTTTATCAATAGTTTTCGTCCATTATAAAATAAATTATTTCACAAAAAATATATAATCAGAAAGTGAAGTGTGGTAGGTCTTTTTTTGATATGGTATTTCATTATAGAATCTAATGAAATCCCTTATCCACTATTTTTATAGTAAATGTTATCATTTTTTATGATTTTTTATTTTTTCTCCGGATTTGTACCTATTCATGTATTAATAGAATTAAATTAATTATTAAATAATCATTTTTATATAGACCTAAGGATATAAATTGAACCATTTTTCATATTATGTTTATTTGAGAATCAATTTTATAAAATTGTTCTTTGGAAAAAAAATTAAGTCAATATACTATTTAATTTTTAAGGAATATATATTGATATTCAATATTATAAGGATTTGGATTCCACAAATCTATTTCATCTATTCATGAAGATGATATGCTATAACTATTTATGAATTATGGATGATTTGAATAATTTTTTCATTTTTTACTAATTTATTTCAAGCATCACAATAAACATCTTTAAAAATTTAGATCAATGTTTATTTCGTGTTTATGGGATAGATCATTGGACTCACAATGAAATTTGACATTAACGGAGGATGTATTAATTGAAATATACCACATAAATTTTTTGATATTAAAATTAGATTATTGAGTATACTAAAAATAGTATAGTAATAATTGGCTATTTTTTACTGTAGCATTACCCCACCAATTTTTGAGGTCATTTGGGAAAGATTTTCATTATGAATATGACTTTTGATTTTGAGTGAATGTAAATATTTTTTTAAACAATCATTTTGTTAATTAGAAGAAATTATTGTTTGAATAATTTTTTATACTATTTCCATTTATATACCTTCAATTGTTTTGTATTCATTACCATACATTTTTTTATACTCATTGGAAATACATGACATTAAGAAAAATAATTTTCATTTAATCATGTAATGTTGATTTTTACCCAAATTATGATTAA
This sequence comes from Viscum album, assembly GCA_963277665.1. Classification (NCBI taxonomy): domain Eukaryota; kingdom Viridiplantae; phylum Streptophyta; class Magnoliopsida; order Santalales; family Viscaceae; genus Viscum; species Viscum album. The sequence continues at coordinate 1,761,482,408 of OY728121.1, read as the reverse complement.
TAATACAATATATTGGAAACTTTTAGATCATTTATAATTGAATACACATTATTTAAGACCATTTTAGAATCCATAGAGACAATTATTTGTCAAATAGAAAGACCCATTACATGAAAATTTTCATTCACAACTAAATTCATTTTAATAATTTTATAATTTTAATTCAACTCATGAATTAAAATTTGTGATATCAATAACCTCAAATGATTTTAAACCAAATATGGGACATCAGGTACTTATCTCTTGATTTCATGAAATTGGGTGTCATGATATTTTATTATTGTGCTTAATTTATTCATCTATAATTTGATAAAATAGTCAATTAAAAATTATAAAAATGAGTTATGTGTTTCTATTAATAATAATTTGTCTCGAAACCACCCTCATTCATTTATTAAATAATTAAAAAAATGTAAAAAGTATATTGATTGTTTGGTTTGAGATACATTTTCCTGTCAACTTCAAATTTTTATGCATTCTCTTTCAAAAATTCTGTAAAACAAAAAATATAATTTTGGATAGAGAAAGTGGAAAAAATAGTCATTTTGACATATACATTTGTGTGAGTAATTATGGATGATTAAAAATAGTATATGGTTTTTTTCTGTTTATTGATGATAAATAGAAGAAATTAAAATGAATATTTATTTACCATCTTATTTTAATTTTATGGTTTTTAGTATGGTCATAATTCTATGAATTCTATTTTTAAATATTGAAATACCCCACTCATTCATCAGATACTTTTGGATATATATAAATTTTCATGTTGGTTTTTTAATTTTTTATCTAAAAAATAGATGGAGATTATTTTCAAATCTATGTATAATGTAGATATATTTTTTATTTATCAAAATTTAAATTGATTTTTTATTATTGGTTTGATAGTTTTTTTCTTAAAAACATTTATGTGATTGTTCTTTGTAGTTGAGAAGTTAAGCAATTTTTGTTATATAGATGATCAGTCATAAATATAAATTTTCAATTTTTAATTATTAGAAAATTTATGATTGGATGGAATTTTTTTCATAAAAAATAATTTATGAAAAAATATAATGAGTACCCTTATTTGAATGTTTCATTTGATATGATTATGTTATATTTTTATATGATGATGAAAATTTTCATATGGAAACCTATATGATTATGTGTTTGAGAATTTTAAGAGGAAAAAAAATAAAAAACATTTAGTACTATTTTGTTTTCATGAAATAATAAAAATCTATATAATTTTTTATATTTTCCATTATTCTGTTTTGAAATTAGAAAATTGAATACTTTTTGAGAATATATGATTATATCACATCATTATATATATTTTTTATTATTTTCATCCAGTGAAAGTTAGATAGTTGTAAATATATATGTTTTAGAACTAATTATTTTAAGCCTATAAAAATGACAACTTTTTAATCTCACTGTAATAGTGTAAATTATGAAAATTGAAATTGTATATTAGAGTAAAACATTGTGGTAGAAATTTTTTAATGTGAAAATTTAAACGTAACATGTGGTCCATGCCACAGGGATTGGTAGGAGAGAAACAATATACTATTTACCCAAAATATACATACATGATCAACATGGTCATAACCTATCACAAGATACAACTAAAACCATTAGATAAACCAAAGAAATCTTTTTTAAGAACCACATTAAATGGTGGAATAATAGAATAATATCCTTGGTAGAGGAGTTAATTAGTAAAATTCGGTGCCACATGTAATTAACCATAGATTAAGTTAAAATTATCTTGTACTACGTAATATATAATATTTCTTAGACACTTTTTCATATGGTATTGGGATGGGAAACCCCAAATGTAAAAAATGTGTAACCTACATCATAACATGGGATATATGATGGTAATTTTTTTAAAAAATTTACAGGAGATGTTTCACTATATAGTGTTTAGAGAACACTAAATTAGGCATAAGAAAACTAAATTTATTAGGTTAAATGAGGATTGAATGTCATTGATATTTTATTGTGATATGGATAATGAGTAAATGGAGTTAGACATTGAATTCCATAGATAGATAATCTCACTATTTCATATATTAAGTGTTCTAATCTTCATATTGGTTGGTAAATAATAATAAAAAAATTGTTAATTATTTAGGATAAAATTCAATGCTATCTAGGATACATGAGATTTTGAAGGAAGAACATGTGTCACCATGCCCTGATACATGACACAATGATATGATATATTTCATATAATTAAAAAAATGTTTGTTATAGTATGTTACATTAAAATATGTTCTAAAATAATTTATGACATTATAGATTATAAATAAGCCTTTTTCTTAATTTTTATAAGAATGGGTAACTTTAATGGTGAATGTAAAGCAAGATTGTCAATTTTTTTGGTGGAATTATTACCCTTTTACGGAAACATAGAAATTTATATTTTTTATTAATATGATGTGGATATAATCACAACGATTATTAATATCATTTAGTTTTATTTTAGTCATGATTTGACACTTTATCCATTATTATTATTTTTTATATCTATTTTTTCCATTTCATCACACCAATGGGATAACCATTACATAATTGGTGTTTCGTGGCTTATGGGATAGATTACATTAGTAAATGGAAAATGTCAGAAATTTGAAGATTTATTCTTAATTTTTATTTTATGTGTTGAATTAGTATCACGCAGAGACTAAATTCTTCTTTAAATTTTTTCATTTATATTTCAATACATATAATAAATATATTTAGTTTAAAGAATTTTAATAGTGATTAATCACATATGATTACTTACACTAGTAATTTTTCAAAACTAATTAACCATGTTATTCTTCAAGATAATGAGATAATTATTCATTAATACCATATCCACCTAAATATATCATGAATTTTTTACCGTTATAATTTTATTTTCCACTTCAAGTTCAAATCTCTATCATTTTCTTACACTTCTCTTATTTTAAAGGTAATTTTTATTATTTTCACAACAATTTCATATAAACAAATTGTGGAATGGAACTGTATGTTATAATAAAATAAATATTTCTTGGGTATCTACCATTATAAATATATTGGTTGTTTGATTTTTTTTATTTTTTATCATGATAATAAATTCATAACATTTACCAGCTCCCATTAAGGGACACAATTTTTGGGGGAATTTAAAACTCATTGACAGTATAATAAATATAAGATAATTTTTTATTTATAGGGTTCACATATAGTGAAATGTATTTATTAGATTAATTTGGGTGGGATGTGAAGTAATTTCTATGGTATTTTCATTGAATCAATATTATGCCACATTAATAATGAATTATAGTCATTTTTTTGTAGAATCTATCATATATATTGATAGGAAAGCTTCCACTTCAAATAAATTTATTTATTAATTTTATTAATATATTTGGAAGTAACACTAGACATTACTAGATACTTATGTGTTAGTTAAATGGTGTTTGTGTTTGTTAGATTATTATATTTATAATATTTGATAAGATATTTTAATAAACATTTAGGAATGACAAAAGGTAATTTTTGTTTTGAAATAACATGATATTTATAGGATTATTTTCATACTATATTAATTTACGTTTTTAGAATGATGGTTCATGGGTTTTATTATATCATTATGATTTAAGTATATTATTCTTCCTATATTTCATTTTATACACTCACTTTACTCATATCTAATCTATGAATTATTATAGTTGGATTAAAGGTTATACAATAATCTCATTGTGACAATATAAATATCTATATTATTTGGGGTTCTTATGTTTTTAATATTATAACATGACTAGGGACACTTTTTAACCTGTAAAAGTGGAATGTTGTTTCAATACAATGGAAATTCTATTCATATTTTTTAAAATTCAAAATTTATCCATATAATTTACTTAACCATGATATTAAATTTTCAAATATAATTTTTTTATAAAAAATAAATACAACTCCAAAAAATAATTTTGAAACCACATTATTTATATTATGTTTTCTTTCAACCAGTAGTTTAAAATTTCCCTATTCATATAATTGAATTATATTTCTGATTAATTTTTGTTAAATGGTGTTTATTAATGATATATTCATTTCTACTCACATGAAAAGAGTTATTATCATTGACATAAATAAGGTTGAAGAAATTATTCCAATTAAAGAATCGAAAACTCATATAATTATAATTTTTAAAAGTGGTTAATAAATGTTACCTTAAAGATCATATTAAATTTTCATTATCAATTAATTTATAAATATAATTATCATAATTCATACTATTTTACTAATAGGGGTTAATATATATAAATATTAACATTGAATATATCTGATAATGTTTTTATATTTTGATTATTTTCTTACAATAGTTTCCTTTCAATTTATTTTCATCTCAAATGATTCCAGGTGACCTCACACATGATTTTTTAATTTTCAAAACTAAGACATTTATTGAAAATGTTCCACATATTTTTGGATACGTTATATAATATGGTTTATAAATATTAGGCTACACATAGCTATTAATGGACATAATTTGAAAATGTGAAAAGATGAGTGTTATAATTAACCCTATAATATTGGTAAAAAAATAATCAATATATGATTCCATATAATGAATTTCATTAAAACCTTCATAATAAACCTAAATCCTTGAATAATAAATTCGTTGTCAGGATAACCATTGGAAATCCTATTTTTATGGTTTTGAAGATATTTTGAAAATATTAATTCATTGAAATAGATAATTTCAATAGAATTTATACTATATTAATGAGAAATTTTTAAAGAAATTAATTATAAAATTAAAGATTTTTTCAAATCACTCTATTTTAATAACTATTTAAAAAAAAACAATATCCCAAAATGTCTTCAACATATTATTTGATGTTATAAACACCCAGATTTGGAAAATTTGTCTCTTATGAACTTCGTATCAAACAAATAGTCACATGGATTAGTTTATATCAAAATATTTTGGAATATGGTATATTTTAAATCAATTTTAATTTGTCTTCCGTAATGTATTGTTTTTATTTTATCATTTTCTAAAGTAATAACATTATCCAATTTTTCAAAAAATAAATCTATATTTAAATGTGCTATATTTTATGAAATATAGTGTAAAAAAGTCACCATATTAAGGTTTAGTAGTGGAAAAATATCTTACAAATCATTCAATATTTTATGAAACTATACAATAAAATTTTTTTATCAAAACTTTTCATTCCTTTTTATTTTTTCTGATGATCACTACCCAACGCAAAAACATTATCCTTTAATAAATATGTTATGTGAAAGGAATTACAAAATTAGTTATTTCATCATAAATAAATTAATAATATTTTAAACACACGTATATATATTATATAGATATTTTTTATTAATAAAAAAGAAAGGAGGTATAATGTTATTAAGAAAAAGTCTAATTTTATTATAAAATGTTATTTATATGAATGAATATGATGAAAAATAAATTATTTAATCCAAAAGGAAGGGATTTTATATATTTCATAGTGAAATTATATAAAATTATTTACACACCACTATGGTTGAAATTATTCAACAAAATTGTATGGAAATATTAGAAATATCTTATATTAAATTTATCAATTGGATTTTATATTTCTTTTAAATTAATGATAACATTGTGTTATTATTTACAAAAAATTTAAAAAAACCAATTAATATTATTATCACTTATATAATAAAATTTATTTATTTTGTTGTAATAAAAAAATATAAATATTAAATATGGATGTTGGAAATATAAAATTTAAATATATATGGATATTGTTAGGACTTGATATTTTTAAAATTGTTATTTGTAATATTTTTTTTCCAGAATAATTTAGAAACGTGTAAATTTACATATAAATTTATCTATTATGTATACATACTACAATTTTTAGGAATTTATTTGTATAATATAAAAGGTCATATTAATTATGATTAAATGATTCTGAATTATAGTATTTGTATTATGTTTATTAATATTAGAAATTATAAAATTCAATATCTCTGAGGAATACATATAATTATTATTTAAAAAAATTACTCCAAATAATGAATAATATAGATAGTTCTTTAACAATGATTTTGATTCATCATGTGATAAAAAAATTATATTACATCCTATTAAAAAGTACTAGAAGAATAATTTAATTCATAAAGACGTAATGTGTATAGTGATGAATTTAAATATGTAGAAATGAGGACTATGTTGAATTAAGAGTTTAATTCCTATATCAAAATTATATTAAAAATTAAATACAAAATTAAATATTATTTAAATTTATCATAAATTATATGTTATGTTGTATTTTTTATGGGAATGGTGGTACATTATTATAAAAACTAATGAAGTAAGATTCGTTGTTATTGAGGAAATGAATTTAAATGATGATACTGCATTTTATTTTCTTAAAAATGTAAAATATATTATGATTATATAAATAAATCCTCTAGTGAGACAAAAAATATAAATGTAACATTTTTATTGATAGATCAATTAATGTAATTCTTGAATATTATTAAAAAGTTTATTTTAATGATTAAAAATAAAAGAATAAATGTGTTTATCATAAAAGAATATATATATATATATCTAATAATATTAAAATAAATATTTTATTACTTATTTTAATATTTTATTATATATAATAAGGTGGAAATGATGTTAGTGACTCAAAAAGAATAACTAAAAAATTATTCTAGGTATGAATTGTATCGTTTTTAGGTAATTAATTTTTTGAATATAGTGTTTAAAATTTGTGGAAATTAATAATTTATTGAGGATAAATATTACAATGTTCCGAAATTTTATTTTCAAAAAAATATATACACAATTAAATAGAGAAATTATTTGATAAATAATATCAATAATGGAAGACATTGTTAATTCTATTAGAAGTTTGTGTTTCATTTAATATTGTTGTTATTGTAGAGGATGTCAGATCATCATGTCATGTTTTTAATTTTGGGTCTGTATGACCAATTACACAATATTAAATGTAAATAATGGGTTTTGAATGGCATAAATATGATAAAGTAATCATATTAAATACCTACGTCATGAAATATAATAAATTTAAAATGTTTGTTTTATATTATTATATATGATCATATAAGATATGAAAAAAATTTCCAAATTAAAAATATACATTAAAATTATATGCTATATAAAAATATTCATGGAATGATAATGTTTTTGAAAGATCATAAAAGTTAGAAATTATCAAATAAGAGTATTTCCTCTAAGACAGTAGAATTTTATTGTTCGAAAACCATAGAAATTATTTAGTCCATTCATTGAAAACAAATTATGAAAAATTTTATAATAAGTTATATATATATATATATATATTTATTAATACTAAATGTAAATTGAAATCATTACGTTATTAATAAGAGAATTTTATAGTTTTGTAATAATTTTTTCACTATAAACTTCTTAATATACCAATTAATAATATTTATATGATAGTATTTTCTTAAATGATGATAAATAGTTGATTATGAGTTTCCCATAATTAATAATTATGTTAATATTAATAATGGGTAATTGAATATTGGGTAATCAAATTTTAGTAAAATATAATTGTATGATAGTTCTTAAGTTTATTTTTAATTAAATATAAATAATACTTTTTCACATATTTTTTTCGTATAGAGATTAATTTACATGAATAATCAAATAAAATTCCTGATTATCAAATATAAATATTCTAATAAAATATTTAAAATATATTATTTTAGTACAATGTTTACTGCTTAACAAATGATTCATTTTTTATAAAATTGATATCTAATTCTTATATTTAAATTATATTTTATATAAAAAATATATATTTTCTTCTAATTATACTTTATGTACAAATTGTTTCCAAAATATAGGGAAATTTTTTTCCTTTTCATGGAAATTTATTTAGTTACAATTTTTTCACATTGAATATCAATGTTACAGTTTGTAAAATTTTATCTCACTTGGTTTTATCTATAAAGGTTTTTTTTGTTTTTTAATATTTTCTATTTTTTAATTTAATTACAATTAAATAGTATGATAAGCTCTTTCATCAGGGAAAATGAAAATTGTTTGAAGAATAATATTTTATCTTTGTTATAATCGTTTTAAAATATAAATTTTTTTACATTTTTATGATATAATGTGTTATATAACTTTTGATGATAAAATATTTCATTATTATATAATTATATTAATTTCTATTTAATAAGAAGTCATGAAATTCAACATTTTATGATTAAACTAATTACGAAGGATAATATAGAAAATAGTTAATTAATTGAATTTATGATATAATAAATAAAATAATACAGAGTGGTATGCTTATGTAGAAAATATAGGAGATTTTTATTATTTTAATAAGGATGTTAAAATTATACCAATTACATGAATAATGATTTAATAGGCAACAATAATATTCTTTATATTCCATATAAATATATAATAAATTATGGGATAGATTTTTTTAGAAATTTTTATGGTAATATGTCCACAAATTTTATAATTTTTTAGAAAAATTATATGAAATTATTAAAAGAATATTTTTATGTCACATAATCATATCCTAAATACTATTAATGATCATTTATTACTTGTAGCACATGTATTGATGATATGATGAACATGAATGTATCTTGAAATATTACCACAAAATAAAATTTTCCTCCATATCTCTATATAACCATTATCAGGGGAGTGGTCGAATTAATTAATATATATAACACTAATAAGTTTTAGAGTAATTATATTTTCAATAAACAACAATTTAGTATAATTTGATTATTGATCAGGTAGTGAGTGGAACCTCAAAGAACAATTTATTGAAATTGACACATAACTCATTTTTTCACTGTTTTTGATTATACTAACTTGTCTTATGATGGAAACCAGTGGGGATTGTTATTTTTAACATAATTATTCAAATTAATCGAAATCATAGAGAGATTATATCGATATTGTAGATATAGGATGACAAAATTAAAATTAATATATATATATAGATAATTATAATAATACACAATGTTGTTTCAATTATTACGGGTGATAGTTATGATTATATCCAAGTAGGAGACTAAAATATTAAGAAAAGTTATCAATATATGATTTTAATAAGATAATCAAATCCTACTGAAACAATACTACAATTTATAGTATGATTTCATGTTCTAATGTGGTTATGAATTTTATATTTCTATATTGAATAACACATATCATATCCCTATTTATTTACCTTTTCTATACCTAACAGAAAAATTATTTTCTTATATAGAACATGTTAGATAATATAATGATTACTGTAAGTCATTATATATATTTTCACATTGTAAAAACTAAAATAATCAAATATATATAATATTTATTCAATAATAGTTTAAACATTTGATTCAATACTCACTAGGAATCTTAAAATCACATTTTTTTGTATTTTAAAATCATTGACATCTAAGACTACCAATCACTATTATAAGATACTATTTACTTAGTATGGTTTACATTTTTATATTTTTCACGATGAATTTGTACAATATCTTTTAATTATAGAAGATTTCATGTTTTTATATTGGATTATTTTAATTTGTTTAAAGATATTACATTAATCTATGGATTTATAGGCATGTGAGATTGAGTGATGGAGGAAGTTTTAGTTATAAATGAAAAATTATAAAGATATATATCCTACAATAATGTAATAATAGAGTTTCTAGGAGGATGATCCAAGAGCTTTGACATTATCATATGAATATGGGTATTCTGTATTGTCTAATTGTGAAGTAGATTTCAAAGAAGAAGTAGATTGTTAAAAGTGTTTTGAAGGGAAATGGGTAAATTAGAAGACATTATGTTTGGTGATATTACACACACCCATACTAAGTATATCTTTTGTGACTCTTCTTCCTCCAAGAAGAAAAATATTATGTGTCCTCAAGACTACCCCAATATTATAAAAACTATAATGATTATGTCTATAGTGATATTTGTTGTGTGATATGAGATAGGGGTTTTAAATGTAGAGGGAAAATGGAATGAAATTACCTCTAAAATTATTATAGGTCCATTGGAAATTCATTTTAACAATGATTTCCAATGCAATTTTTTCTCAACGAAATTTAAATTCAGGTATGGATTCATTTTTAAATTTGAGAAGAATGAAATTAATGTCGAAATGATTTAGGGCTTCGAGTGGTACATGTAATAAAATGAAAAGGTGATTTTTCTGAAGTAGCTTTAGGTACTCTAAAAAATAAAACTTTCTCTTATTATAATACAATTAGAATGTGGTTTTCCAAAAATTGTATTGTATGAAATTTTCATATTATTATTCGGTAATGCATGCCAATATTTTTTGTAGATACCTAGAGGGTTATCTCCAATAAAATCAAACACTGGATGTGAGTTTCTTATCTTGGAAATATTGATCTATCATAGATCTAGTCACCAGTATTGGATGTTAAGGTATATTCTTACGGTTTTTAATTATATTATAGTTTTGGATGTGATCTGGATCTTTACGGTGTTTTGTGTTATTTATGAAATTTTTCTTTTGTTCTTTTGTTACTCCATTATTAAATAATGTCGTAAGAAAATAAAAAAAAGGGACATTAGTTGAGGGTAAAAACAAAAAAGAAACAAAAACATGATTTTTTGGATATTTATTATCATTCATTTTCATTAACTTTTATTGAGTATTGATTTTCATAATATTGAATCTTGTAAATTGGGTTATTTCTCTCATTCCCAACCACCACCTAATAATGAATCATAACACCATCATAAAATTCTGTAAAAAAATTAATTATAAAAATCATTTAAATAAAAAATAATTTATGGAACTTATATTTATAAAATGAATTACATTTTAAATTATAATAAAAAATAATTAAATTATGAATTATAAATAAAATTATGAAGATGGTATATATATGTGATATGAATTAGGTGCATATATATTGAAACAGTCTTCTGTGTTTTGGTGAAAAAATATATTTATATGTTTATATGAATATTTATTTATATATTAAATATTTTATAAATATAAGTATATTTTATTTTTTGATTTATCATTCTTTATGTTTATGTGTAAGAATTTATTTTTTATACCCAATAATTTAAATAATATAGTGTTATAGAAATTAAACATCCAATTATATTAATTTAATTTGATGAAAAAACAATTTTAGTCAAATTAATTATTTTATAATCGAGTCATGGTTTACTAATTGATGAATGTACATTTTTAATACTATATAGTAAAAATGTCCTATAACTATTGGATATATGAAATTTGACCCTATTTATCTAGGATAATGTAACTTCAATAATTGGTCAATAAATTGAAAAGAGTACATTAACCCATTTTCATTCCTCTGTCTAAATTGGACTTTATTTCCTTACTGTACATATATAGAACCAGCCATCAAATTTTTGGGGAAATTAAGGATTTTATATATAATTGAGTTTTGTGAGCATACATAATCTACCAAACCATTGTATTATTTATTATTTCAGTTCTTTGATTATGTTAATTTCAATAAATACTAACCAATATTTACCAAAATTTAGCCTAATAATTCCATTAATGTACAATAATTATTATATGATGACAAATTATATTTATGCCTTATTTATTTTTTCTATTTAAAATCAAAGTTGACAATCAACGAATGGGGATTATTTTAATTAAAATAATTTACTAAAATTATTTAAAATATATTAACTTATAATAAAATTTAAAAATATTTACATATTATATAATTAAAAAATATCAGATTAATGAGGTCAATTAGATTTTTATCAAAAAATTTAGAATTAATTTATTCAATAGTAAATATAAGATGGAAATTTTAATTTTTTTATAATTATCTACATCATAATAGTTTTTCATTGATTTTTAAATGAAATATATTATGTGTTACCAATTTTTTTATCATCATTTATAAAATTAATTTCATTTTTGGAATTTCATATATATAATATTTTCTTTTTTTTAGCTTTCAAAAAATTTATTTATTGAAAATGAAATGAAATAATATATTTTATACTTATAAACCAATATATATCATAGAAAAAAATTATAACACCTTTTATTTGATCAATTTATTTTTATATTGAAAAAATACTCCCATGAATAAGAAATATTTTCATATATTCTATATCAATCTAGTTGATATGAATTAAATATACCATACGTATTAGAAGTATTTTAATATAATTCATTTCAATAAATTACATTTATAATAAAAATTATTTTATATATTTTTTCCATGAGATGTGAATTAATGTCTTTGATGAATTTATATATGTAACATCACTCCCCTTGCGGTTGGCTTTAGCTGAGGAAGAATTTCTTCCTGGACTTTAGTGACATCCCTAGGGCTCCAAAGGCTGTAAATATAACACATACATCATTAATAGATGGAATTATATTTTCACATTTTAAATAAAGAAAACCAACCAATAATTATATTACCAAATACCACTATTAGATTCTTCATAAAATGTAAACACTCATGTAAATGCCATTAATATATGTACCAAACAATGAAAGAGTTCCATAGTGGAAGAGATCTACCATTGAAGTACACAGTAGATTAAAACTAACAAAACACAATGAAAAAACACATAAATCCAAAGATCCAATGTTATGAATGATCCAAATCCACAAAACACACCATGTGTCACAACTAACCAATAAAAAAGGTTTATACTTTACGTTTTCATGTTTCCTAATAAAAAACATCTCCAAAAGTACCAATGTTCTAAATAAGGGTTGAGAAATAAAAACTTTTAGTCTTTCCCCAAATCAATTCCTCTACTCCTTCCACTAGGTTGGAACATGTTATAACATTTATATAAGAAAATTTGTAAAGGACCATTTAAAATAGTTTAATAATTTTAAAAAATCCAAACAATTCCATATCCAAATTATTTTCTCAAATAACCAATTTCAAAGGAAATCAACTAAAAAATTCATTCTAACCATTTCATGAATTTTATTGGCATTACCTATTCCATATTTCAATTTTATACACTCCCGTACACAATAGCTTCATGTTACCATTGATAGTGGAACATCGTGTCCATATCTTGTCCATTTGACTGTGGAACATTCAAGACCATTTTCCAATGAATTCCATCCATTCATAACCATTTAATCCAACCAAATTACAATACAACGATATCCAAACCAATTTAGTCATTTCAATAAAAACAAAATTTTTTATATCCATAATAACAAACCATTTCAGTAAAAAAAACATTTTTTTGAAATTTCAATTTTCACAATCCATTCCTTTAGACCCAATATTTATTTAAAACACAATTCAATGCATAAATACTGAATAAATTTTCAAAATCATGTTAATGAATTCAGATTTTTTCAAAACACCAAATTCTACACAATATCATAAACCATCAACAATGAAGGATTCTATAAATTAATTTTTCTATAATTTCAAAACACATTTAAATCAAAAAATTCAATTGGAAATCAAGACTTAATTATATAAAAAAATATTAGAGGGAATCAATCAACCTCATGAATTATGGTGAAAATGATGAATGATCGGATAACATCCAATGAACTGTGTTGAATCATAAAAATCCAATAATATATCTATTCCCCTAACATAAATAATGACAAATATAAAAATTATTGGATTATCAAACTTTAGATCTATCTACCTCAAAAATAATATATGAACCTAATAAAGAGTGAATTAAAATGATCTAAGAAAAATAAAAAAAGATACTACTAATGATGACTTATTGGGGGAATAATGATTAAATTCTCTAGGAAACTTGTATGCACAACTACCCATTTTATGGGGTAGGATTCCATATGCCTTGGTGGGATACATCATTAATAAGGGCTGATTTTGAACAAAAAAGATGGTTAAAACATAATTTTGACACAGATCCACTTTTATAGGATCATGTTTTAATACCATGGATGGGTAGTCACACAGTTATGAAAAACTATGTGCTAATTGGAAACTATCCACTACATCAAAGAGTACCTCACACAGTTAGCCTTCACAATTTTATATACTATGAACCAAACCCACAGAAACCAACTACCCCACATTACTAGTTTCTCCTGGGATTCGGCACTATTTTTCAAAATCGTGTGCCTAACGTTCCACCTTCCCCATAGCCTCTGTCACACTATGCACGAAATCCTATTAGAGATTCACAATTTTCAAAAACACTTCTCATATAGTTCATCTACATAAAATCTCTAATAACATTCCAAAAATTTTCCAAACCCTCCAAAATTTTACCCAAAAACATTATTTACATAAAATTCATAAATTTCTGGATATATATAGAAAACTGTGGGTGCTACATTCTCCCATCCAGTGTCATCTCCATCCTCAAAAATTAGAATTTCATCATTGATCTGAATGGGTTATGGACATTTATCTTCCCTTTCCTTCCAATGTTCCCATGTCTCATCTTGAATATAACCATGTTTCCACAAAACCATCACAGGAATGATGCTTCTCCAATAAAATAATTTATCTCTTGTTTCGAAAAACTGAACTAGCACAATCACCAATAAAATATTTGATTTTGGTTCAATGTGATCTCATCAAATCACAATGTCTGGATTAGTCTAATAATTTTCTAACTGGGATACATAAAACACATTATACACTACACTAAACCATGGTGGAATTTCTATATGATATTCCACCTCAACAACAAGTTCATGTAGCTCAAACGGGAATATGTATCATTGAGATATCATTCCATAATGCATAAAAATGATATACAAGACTTAAATAGATCCTCAAAACACATGATCACTCGCCACATTGAACCATGGTTAACGATGATGATCCATATATGATTTTTGATGACTTTAGGCATCTACATTTGTTTCTAGATCTAATTAATCTTATCTAGTTTCACATAGACAAGGATCATCCTAACTAGTGATGTCTAACCTACTTCGACCCAATATAGTAAAGAATATCATGGTCACCCATATAATACTACAAAATGATTCATATGTATCAAGTATTGATAACAGTTTCAATAGAAGATCTCTACTAATAGTATCTACTGCTCCCATCAGTGACCAAAATGCATTACACATGATGGCCACATGTCTTGTAATGTTTCTATTGTCCGGGCAGACATCCCCTTTTTTTAAGGATGATACAACATTATCATATTTAACATAGTCCCAATGGATTTATGTAATTATTTCCATAAATGATATACAAACAACATATCTATATATGAGACTATCAAAACATGTATTTCATACCTCTGTACAACCACTCAGATACATATTTTGGAAATGGGCGAAACTGTATCAGATTCAGGAATAGAGATGAAATTGGATAACTCAGTGAGACAATCCATTATCACCTATTGAATTTTCTTTTGATCCATTCTGATGAGACCTATTACAAAATCCATGAAAATTTGTTTTCCATTTCCAAAAATGTATAGGTAAAAAATGCAATATACATAATAGTCACCGATGCTCCACGTTTACTAGATAACAAGTTTAACATATCTATATGAACTCATCCACATTAATTTTCATACCAACCCGAAACAAACAATGCTTTAAAATCCATTTACATATTTTATTTTACAGGATGAACACTCCATTTCTATTGGAGGTAAATATGAATAATTTGTTCCCAAGAATATATATGTATGACAATCTAATTTCCAAATAACAACACTGAATTCACATCTAGTTTCAATCCATCAATAGTCTCCATACCATAGATATTACTCATCATAGTGGCACATTCTAAATTTAATGTCTTCTTATTAAATGAAGCCACCAAATTAGGAAAAAAATATTATGAAATTAAAATATATCATAACCTAGGTATTCAAATTCTATGTGTATATCAGATAGGACCAACATCGAAGGCCACTAATCTGAAGCTTCTTTCTCCAAATGAGATTAAGAATTTATACTTAATTAATCTACCATAATATTTTTTACTAAATGAATATATGATGTCAAATTTTAACATTTGAATATACTCTATCCATCAACTTTATCACATATTCAATTAACATTGTTAAAATATATATTTTTTGATATTATGATCCATTGATATAGTAAATGTCTCACTAAATTGTTAATGGTTCCATGTATTCAAATCATGGACTATAGAAGATAACTCCAAATTGTGTGTTTGGTAATTCACCCCATGAAATCATAACATCCTTGACCAAAAAAAACCACATGTTATCCTTACATGGGAACATATCCGAACACATATCCAAAATCATCACAATATACCACGTACCCTTTCCTGATTCTAGAAAAATCACGATTGGTGGTGATATAAGGAAACCAATAAAATCATGGAATGATATTTAAAATTAATCATCTGATAGGAATTGATCATTATTCACTATAAAATCTATAACATGTGAGGCCACTCATGAAAATTCATGAAACAATTATCATAAATAACCCCCAAGACCAGGAAAAATGCATACTTGAAGAAATTATTGGGTGATTTACGAGACATAGGAACCTTTATCAATTTTGGATTCATAGAGTTTCATTAATTTGAGATTAAATTTCCAATGAAATAGACCTAATTTATCAAAAAAATAAACCATTGGTGATTTGGATTATATATGATTATCCCTGAAGATTCCCAAAATAGCATGTTGGTAAAAAATACCTCAATGTTACATTGCAATTTTTTTGGGTTGATTGTATTTTTGGAAAATAAGGATTCCATTGTATATTGTAGATTTCAACAGAGATTATTGACATAGTGAATTAACAATTATACAAGGAAATGGAATGGATACCCTTTAATTTGTTCATAAAATTTCATATATAACATGAAATCATTTCTCAGTGTTGGATTTCAATGAAGGCTTGTAAAAATATCTAGAAGGATAGCGTTTGGTGTAGAATGGGTATTATAAATTTGGGGTTTTAACACTATGGATAATCCCAAAGAATCATCACTAATGTTTGATGATTTGATGTGAATATCTGTTAATATGAGAGGCATTATGAATGGGATGAACTCATGGTGAATTGTAATGATAAGGAGAATCACGAATAATATATGAGTGTATTTTGAATTGTAGATTATGTGTATAGATGTTTTAGGAATTAATAGATATGGTTATAAATAGGCATATACCCCTTAAAAATAATATAGATTCTTAACAATGATTATAGGGATCTAGATTTGGGAAGGTGAATCGTGAATGTAGTTCTAGTGAAAAAAGTTTCAAAGAAAGGATGTTTGTGATGGGTACAAAAATATAACCAATGGTATTCATGTTCGAAAAGGATATGTAAACATCTCAAATCTAATTTTAGATTCTCAATATGAGATTTCTCCATGATAATTGGGTGAGATTCACAAAACGGGTGACCATCACAAATGATTCGGGGATCTAGAATTATGTTAATGCTTGTCAATAATTGAGTAGTTTCATAAAGGTGGTGTGAGCTTTGTGAAGGCATTATACATCATGAATGTTTTGAAACGATGTTTACTAGTGAATATATTATAATTTTATATTCATCATCTAGATGAAAGTGGGAGAAAAAAATACATCTATCTATAACTAGGGATGTATTCATTATTAATAATTATAGGACCTTGATTTCTATAAACTGAGAGTGGGTCTTTTTCGAAGCAGTGATAAATTGAAGCTGAAAAAGATAACCTTTTCCACCAGTGGTTTCCCATTGAATGAGAGTTACTGATTGACCCTCAGGAAGTTGGGATCTATCTAAAAACATTGTAATATTAGTAAACCTTGGAATAGAAATGATCTATCATGAACCATGTATTATGCAAGATCACCTTAGTGTATTTGTTACATAAACACATTTCTATTATATACCCACTGGATGTATCTTAATTAGGGTGATCAAAGTAAAACTGTTGTTTATCAATCATGATTTTATGTATATTCATTCATTGATATAGGATAAGGAGGTAAGAGTGTTTTGTTTAATGAAAAAACATGATTTAAAGGGAATGTTTTTCAATCGATCATACTCTAAATCATGCACCCCTGGGATATTTTAACATAGTTAGGATAATAATGTCATTATATCATTCTAAAAATCATCCTTTTTTCCATTCACATAGAAATATGTATTCCCCAAACACCAACATAACAGAAACTATATACCTCTAAAATATATGATTCATAAATTCCATAAAGAGTGTTGGTGTATTTGTAAGATTGAAAGGAATTATCACATATTCATAATAACCATATCTACTACTGAATTTTGTCCTTGGAATGTCCTCAATTAGTAAACACAATTGGTGATTTCCAAATCTTAATCCTTTTTGGAGTAATACTATTCTCCCCTCAATTACTCTAATAGATCGTCAATTCATGTATGTTGATAGACATTATTTTTCTCAACATGGTTAATCTTAAGATAATCCACAGACAACTGAAATGTTCCAAACATATTTTTTTAAAACAATATTGGTTCTACTCATGTAGACATTATATGGAAAATAAATCAATTCCATTATAGTTCTTCTATCTACATATTTCGTATATTTTTTTGGTTCCAACCAGTAATATGGAGGTGAAATAGGAGTGGTCACTAAAAAGAAAATCCATTATAAAATAAAATCTCTTATGGGTGCTATACTTAGGAAAAATCACAAGAAATACATCCATAAACTGCTAAAAAACTATGGGAAAACATTTATTTATGATCACATTCATTTATGACAATGTCAATGCAGCCATCTCATATGAAATAATTCCAACTACTTATGAGAAGAATTTTTTTTCACGTGCCTTTACAGTTTGGTATCCTCGAAAGAGATGCATTCCACCATTGACAATCATAAAACCGACACTTCATGTATTATATTTTATGTTTTTCTTAAACATGGTCATCCAATCTGTACCAATGATTATATCATTGATATCTATTTTTATTATAGAGAAATCACAAAACAACTTGGCTATATCCACTATTATTTAACATGCTTTGCACAAAAATCCAAAACATCATCATTGTCCAAGAGGAGTTTGATATTTCAACACATAAAGAATCAACTCAACACAGAAAAACAGAAAATGAAAAAAACAATAATTAATAGATGAATGGGATGAACCTATATCAATAAAACATTCATAAGGTAATAATTTAAAAGAATATTACCTATCACCACCGATGGCACATATTTATCGTCCATAATAACCTACTCTAATCCATATAATTTCATTATCGAGATAAATTGTTCATTATTTATCTATTTATATTTTCATTTATGAGGCTTCATTGTAATCCTAGAATCATTATATATATATATATATATTCTACCAATGATCAGTGTTTTTATTCCCTTTCCCCAGCAAATTATATGATTTCTACGACAACTATTATGTATCCTAAACACCTGAAATTGGATCACTACAAAAAATAAACAAAATATAACTCTCTGATTTAAATTATATAATGATCTAGGTTAATTTGAATACTCTCACTTAACGTGGGTAATTGAACTTCATTTGAAAAATTTTGGCTAGCTATTGGTTCTTGGAGGAAGACTTATTGATCTGATCATCTATGTCCGAGTCATGCTCCAACCCTAGAAGTTGGGGTCCCTCTTCCTCTTTCTATCAGCATTATATTTACCACCATTTCAAATAGGTGTCCACATACTACCTCTACCCATTTCTCTTGTACTGTCCCTTTCTGTGATAGTTAAGGAATTGGACATCTCTGTATAATCATTTCTACAGATGAGGGAAATATTATAGAGAATACTTTTCATTAGTCCCAAATCAAATATGTGTTCCTTTAACGAAAAATTGTGATATCTTTTAGTTAAAATCTTACTAAATTAATATATTTATCCACATAAATTATCAATGAGAGGCTCTCATACTTAAATCTAAAAAAATTTCTCACTCATACAATTCATATCATACGAGGACGAAATAGTTTGTTGATCATTTCTTAAAAAACCTTTTTTTCCTGGCCTTGGTCTAATTTATCATAAGCTGCTAAATTTCACAATTGGAATGCAAGATCCTCTAGTATATATGTCACTACATTGAATTTCAACTATGCTAGTGTGCCAAGTATGTGAATGATATAATTCATCTTATTTCAGCACACCTCAACCTTCTGTAGTTCTAAATCACTCCAAAAATATGGGTGGATTTTCCTTCTCGAACTGATAGGAATGATCCACTTTTCTTGATCCATACCAACTATTCCATATATCCAGATATTGAAAATCTTTGATTACAATTTGTAATTTTTTTTGGATGATATGTCACATATGTGAAATTATATTCATGGTAGCTTCATCTTGTTTGTTTCGAAAATTCCTACTCTGTTAAATTTTCAATATAGGCCTCAAAATCCATAACTATAACTCTCTATCAACTGAATTATTAAAAATTTCAAATTCTACCACATCAAACAATAACAATATTTCATTCCAAAATTCAAAATTTCAATTGTCAAATTTGTTTAAAAATTTCACTATACTTTTTAAAGTCATTCCAATTTTAAAATAATGATTTCATACTTTTTCAAAATATCACATTTGAAAATAGCAATAATAATGTTCGAAAAACAACAATTTTCTTAAAAAATAATTTATCATTAATCATCATGAAAAAATAATTATTAGTGGGATTTTATTTAAATAATGAATATCCTTATCGTATTATAGGCTAAAGCTATTAAAATTAGATTACACTTCCTGTAAGTGTCTTCAAAAAAATTATGTACCCAACTCCCTAGTAACATGAATCTCAACATAAAAAGGTATATAATGTTTTATTATGCTCTACATTTCATGTACCAAAATTCCTAATCCTATCTACAAATCAGACAGAATGAATATAATGGATCTAATTTCATCTCCCAGTCTAGGATAACTATAGTACATTTTCTGGTCAAGGACTGAACAAGTCGATACCACTTGTAGCTGTCCTCTAACCCCTATTGGATTGAGTGGAAGAGAAATTCTAATTATCTTGAAGGAGCATACCCAAGGTGCCAAATTCTTGAAATAAATAGAAACGTTTTCATTACCAAATAGGGAATTATTTAACTTTTTAAAATAAAACAACAAAACAAAACATTCCATAAGAAAATACCAATAGAAGATGCATTATGAAATTGTAAAAAATGTAATTGTAATTACATTAGTATCAAAACCCCACTATGATGGATAACCATGAAAGATGAAAACTATCATTAAATGACACAATTGAAGACAGATCCATCACAACTCAATAAAAACCTAAAAATATCCAATGCTCTATCATTATCTATTCTATAAATCCAAAAAACATCCCATGTATCATGATTCACAACTAAGGATGTGTGATACCTTATTGTTTCTTATGTACTGATAAAAAATTATTCAAAAGAAAAAATGTTCCAAAGAAGGGGTGATTAATAAAACATAGTAGTGTTTCCCCAAATGAAATCCCTACTAATGACACTACAGTAAAAAATGTAGTTAATATATATAAGACAATTTATATAAAAACTATTTAAATCACCACTTTAATTTATAATAATGAAAACAAATTCCATATGAAAAAAGATTTCTCATGTATACCAATTTCATTATATTGAAAGAAACAAGTCACTATATTAATATCATGAATTTTATTTTCAGTACCCATTCCACATCGCATTATCGCACAAACCCATACACACAAGATTGGTGTCAACATTGATCATTGAATTTCACATCAATAACCCATCCCTTTTATGGTGGTACATTCCCCACCATTTCACATCACATTACACACATGCATACCCATTTATTCCTAACACATGAATATTCAATCATTTCCAAACCAATTATATTACATAAATAAAACCACACTTTTATTTAAAAACATAATAATAAACCATTTCAATATAACCAAGATTTTTTTTGGAAAAACCTTCTTAAAAAAATAGTCCATATAAACAATAATTTTAATGAAAAAAATAATTCCATGTCACAAAACCAAAAAACCATTTTCAAATTTTCATTTTAAATTCATGCTATCATATTCATCTTTTTTCCAGGAACCCAGTTTTTTTAAATAGCAAAAACCATCTCCAAATAAGTTTTACATCACTCATTTTTAGAAATAATTTCACAAAAAAAATTAAAATCAATCCTTCTAGTTTAGATAACTGTATTCTATTTTGAATAAAATACAATGGAAATTATGGTGAAAATGATGAAATACATGATAACACACACAAATCCTAGTTGAATACCCAACACCCTACCTTATATATCTTCTCCTTAGATCAATAAGGCCAAACCAATCATTTATTTTCATGATAAACTCTATTTTAATATATTTTTAACTAGATTTTGTAAATGAAGAGATAGACAGGTTGATGTAGATCTATGAAAAACCATGTATTGATTATATAAATGATGACCTACCATGGGAATCAGGCTTCAACACACCTTCAAATGTCTGCATATCACATTCAATTTAATGTAAAAGAGTTCTAAAGCCTTTGATATGTGGAAACACTGAGATATGATTTATTATAGAAACAATGAATGGATAAATCATAATCCCGACCAAAATCCAAAATTTTAGGATGTTTCCTTGAAACACTGAACGATTATTTAAAAGGCTATGAAGCATTATGCACTATCAATGCACCATGCAATGTAGTTAGGGGCACCTCACCCATTTGTCCTGAATGTTTTAAGAAATTGTGTGAAAACCATATTAAATACCATTTTCCCTCATTGTACTATTTTTTTGGATTATTCGTGGTTTGGAAAAACTTTGTGCCTAACCATGCTCCATCCCCTTATCGCCAGTCTCACTATTCAGAGTTTCCTGTAATAGTTTAATGGTTTCCACAAACCATTCTCAAATCATGCACTTATATAATATCCCAAAAAACATTCCATAAGGATTCCAATCCATAAAACACTACACCCAATAAATTTATATACATAAAATACAGAAAATAATTATGACATACATGTAATCGGGGGTGCCACAATATAAAATAAATAACTGTATGGATTAGTTTTCCATTTCAAAAGGATTTAAAAAGGATAGTATTTGATTACAATTATATGAAATAAATTTATGAGGATAATTTTCTAATTACAAATATATAACCTTGAATTAATTAGTATTGAGAATATGGACTTGGTGATTAGTTTATATATATTTATCCATGATTCACAGATTTAGATCATATTTAGATTTTCCCTATAGGATTGGGTTTATTAAATTGATAATTTTTTATAATGAAAATTATTTATATTAATGAAATGTTTAACATGTTGTTATCACATGATATTTCAGATATTAAGAGCTGTGTTTTATCAATTTATTAGAAAAATTATCAATGATGACATTTTTAAATTCATTTGTCATCATTTATTAATGACCATTAAACATAAGTGACATTTTTTTTTCATTAATTTCATTTAATAATTATTAATTTTTTTATATATGATTGGATGTGAAGTGTCTATGAATTTATATAAGTCAAATTACATAAAATTACGATAGATGTTTTTTAATATTTTTTAACTGACAGTATTGAAATGAAAAATAATTAAAATATAAAACTAAAATATTTTGTAATGTAAGTTCACTACCAAAATATTTTCGTTACTTTTAAAAATGGTTACCTTTAGGTTTATGGTACTATCATTTCAATGATTAAATCTTGAAGTACTTTTGTGTTTGTGAATTGGGATTTGGTATGTTATTTTTAATGCTATGAGATTTGATTCCTTATGTATATTAACTAAGTACTTATATTATAGTGGTTATTTTTGGAATGAATCAAAATATCTAGGTATTTTACCATACTCTAACATTGGATTTGATGAATATTTAATTTAATTAAAAAAATAAAAATTTCACATCATGTTTTTAGTTAAATTATGAGATAATATTTCTTTGTGATTTTACAATCCCTTTAACATTCCCAAAATCCCATTAACTTTTTTGTAGGGAATTATCATTGTGTATCCTTATATAATTACATTGGTTGATGGTAATAGTTTTATTATATTATGCGATTTATAAAATTTCTATTTTATTATAATTGATGTTAAATAATTATTGTATTATCATGGGAAATATATTCCCCTTTTTAAGACATTATTAATAATGTTAAAACAACAACAATTTTATTTTTTACATCTATTATTCAATGGTTGAAATATATAGAGCGTAATTAAATGTCATTATGAATTTTTTTTGGTTATTTTGATTCATTTTATAATAAATTATTAATATCAATAATTAGTGAAACAATTTAAAATTTTAAAATCCATTATGTGACCTTATATATGGAACCATAATAATTCCACTATCTGATCAGGGAAAATTGTTGAAGTTAAATTGATTCCCGATGAATACTCAATTTTTCATCATATAAAATAATTGAATTTAATTTAATTAATTCATTTTATCTCACTAATCCCAAAAGTATTCTTATTAAATAAATGTTCCCTTTTTAGAATAATTAACTTCATCACATTTTTCATTTTGTTACATCCCATAAAAAATGGTCACTGATATATTTCAATATAAATAGATTTCATTATGGGTTGAAAAAAAAACACTATCTATTGTGAACTAAAATAAATATATCCTCTATCATTAAAAATTATAACATCCTGACATACTATGAGATGAAAAGAATTATAAGGGAAATGTGGAAATCTAAATTATGATCTTAATTTGAAGAAAAAATTTATGTTATCATATTTACGTTATGCATTCTGTCTAGAATATCAGCTTTCTACATGACCATTCTTCAAATGGCCCTCAAATAATAGTAAATAGACATACTGGTAGGAAAATTCCTTAATAGGATATTATCCACTAACATTGAATTTTATTTAACCATAACCAAATATATTATATAGAAGATACTCATGGTGAGAATATTATTAATGGTATATGTTTATACATCATGGAGATTTTATATTACCAAATAATGAATTGAAGGTTAACATAGATGTGTCTCTAGAATCCAAAAAATATAACATCCCCTCATGAGGATAGAGGGACATTATCTATCTCCATTAAATTTCAATATAAACACATTGTATTTTCCTAAAAACAAATTCCCTAATGACCGTCCAATATCACCATATATGGATAATAATTAGTGTGGATGGAGTCAACTAATAATTTGAAATAAATTATTACCCATGTTTTAGTACATAATATTAATAGTCTAATACAAAGCTTTTATCATAATACGTGTAGATAAGATTTTTTATGGTTTTGGGACATGTATTTTATGTCCGAGAGTGTCTAGTAACAAATATGGAATAAAAATTCTTTGACCTTGAATTTCCTTAGGCTACAACTAAGAGTCATATATCCTAGAGGAAAATATGAAAAAAAAAATCAAAAGGAAGACATAATACAACATAAATTCATTCTATAATTTATTTACATTGTTCCAATTAACAGTAATCATATATAAATTTATTGGTTTCGACAATTCCATCCACAAAACTGACTTCATTTTGATTCTTAATGTCTACATTTTCTCTTGACATCAGAGATTGTGGGAATTTCAAGGGTGATAAATTTACTATCCAAATATGTTACAATTGTTCAAAATTACTTTCTTACAATGGATATTCACCAATATATTCGAATTATTACATGAATAAATAAGAATATTAAAACCAAAAAGAGACATTGTCATAAAAAATATTGTAGCATACACTCACTAATCATACTATTCTATTAATATCTTGTTATATACGATATATTATTATCTTCATTGAGATTTTTTTTAACATATATGAAAAATGATGTTTACTAGAAGGAAATTTCATAACTTCATCTTCATGGGGATAATTGATGAACCCCTAACTATTTAACAATCCAATAGTAAATATCATTTTTGCACATAGTCCAACAGAATTATCATAATGATTTTGTAGAGTATTTTCTAGGATATGATATAGTTGAGTGAAATTAGAGTTATCCTTAAAATGGTTATTCTTCAAATATAAATATTAATTTATTTTGAATTAAACCTATAAATAATGAATTTATAAAACATATTATACATTATTTTGTGGAATGAATTTCATTATAGTTTCAGGACTTCAAATATTGATCAAACCCTACTCAATATAACATTACGAAATTTCCCAACTATCATCTTGAAAATAAAAAACATGGAAAACAATAACAATTGTAAATTGAATCCCTATATCAATGATTCATATTATGGATGTTGAATCTTTTATAATTTATTTAACATGAATAGGACATGATGAAAACACATAATAAAATTTTTCATCCAGTATAAATAAGTTAGAAGTATTTAGTCTTTTTTAATTATGTGGTAGTTAATCTCATGATAAATTAATAACATTTACATTCATGATAATATCAGGAAGCTATATTATTTCTTGGTGCCTTCACCAATTCCCTTTAATGTTTATAGAGTTTTCTATACATCTACCAAGACGATTTATATACCTAAAAAATTACATGAACTAAACTCCTAGTTCAAGACAATAGAGAATAATTTACCTTATTCAGAATAATATATAGAGATTTTGGACAATAGATATATTTTTAGAATAAACAATACTATTTATATGGTCTATGTTTTGTGTAGAAATAAAAATATAGATTAAACTAGTATGGAACCTAAGGAATTGATAAAGAATAAGTATCACAAGTTCTTTTTGGAAGAGATAATTTATTTTATTTTATAAATTCTTATAAGGGTGCAGAATGGGACACCACATCATTTTATGATATATTTTCTCCTAAAATATATTTAATTTATTTAATTTATTTTGTAGTTTGTGATACCTACAACCCGTAGTCTTAATGAAACAAAATATAGTATATCACTAGAAAAATGACACTAACGTTGGATATATGAATAGGAAATACCAAAGTATAGAAAATGTGAGGAAATGATTTATATTATAAAAATTCATTGATTAATGTATATAAAATATGTTCAAAATTTTATAATAAAATTTTCTTCTTCAAAAATATATATTCTTAAATAAGATATTTTTATTTTTAAGTAATAATCATATTTAATTTTTAATTAATTTAGAAATAGTAATTGATAAACAGATATTAATTTTAAATTTATCATATTATAATAATTAGAGAATGTTTTTTTAAAATTTTAAAAATATCATTATTTCTTTGACTAATACTGAAAAATTCTGAAATTCATTTGAAAATTTAATTGAGATTCATGGATTTTAAAAGTTAATTTTTTTATGTATTATTTATAATTAAAATTACATAAAATATATAATTAGTAATAAAATTAATTTCATTAGATGAAATTTTAGGCTTTATTTTTGTATAATAAAATTTATATAATTAAGAATAAAATTTTATGCTAAATTTATTCATCATGATTTTCTAGTTTAAAATAAATATTAATTTAAAAACTTCCTTGGATTTTTTTTTTATTTAATATGTAGAATTATTTGGACAAAATTTATAAAATATGCCTCGTTTAGTTATATTCAGTAGAAATAGTAAATGTGGTAAATAATTTCCACCTCTATAATAGTAAAACTTGAAAAGAGTGTAAAAAAATTGGATAATGATTTCTAATATCCATAAAAAATCCATTCTCATACTATATGAGTTCAGTTCAACATTTTTTTCATTTCATGAAAATTTATAAAATTTAATCATATTATAATTAGATACATGCCTTTATATTATGTTCTGAGATGAAAAAAATGATACTCTCTTGACCATAATATCTTTATATTCATTCCATAAAGATAAAGTAGGGATTTTCACCTTTAGATAGTTAGATTAAATAATAACTAATATATTTTCATATATTCTTATTTAAAAATTTTAGTGATTCATTATTTACCTTACATGTTTTTCAAATAATAACATGCTAATAATTAATCAAATAGAAAAAAATACAAGTTATTAAAAATATGAATGTAACTATAGTCTTGGTGAATTGTTTTGTTCAAATAAATTTATAGATAAAAAATATATCAGTGAATATTTAAAATAGTATATTATAAATCCATTTTTATCATTATATAATTAATGTAAAATTAAATTAATAGCAAAAAATAAAATTAAAAACATTATATAATGAATAAATATTTAATAAATTATTTAATGTTTTAAAAAATCATTTTTCTCACAATGTTAGTGGGATAAAATTTAATATACCAACCATTATACATTAAAGTAATGTTATTACATTAAATAAATCATCAATGGCCCTTAATTTATTAAAAATATTGATATTTTGGAAATTTTCAAAAATACGATTGGGGAGTTAAAAACAAGATATATTTATTAAAACATTAAGAAAAATTTTACAAACATTATTTTATTATATTATTGAATCATATAAAAATAATATTTTTAAAATTTCTCAATTTGGATTCATTTTATTATAAATTTTAATTTATAATAGTTTAATAAGTTAATAATTCAAAGAGGTCACCTCCCCTTCTCTCTTTTGGGATCATTTTGAGCCTTCTGAATCTCCCAAGACCTACCATTA
Source organism: Viscum album (assembly GCA_963277665.1). Lineage (NCBI taxonomy): Eukaryota > Viridiplantae > Streptophyta > Magnoliopsida > Santalales > Viscaceae > Viscum > Viscum album. Next base: position 1,761,453,876 of record OY728121.1, on the reverse strand, counting down.
TACCTAAAAATATTTTATCCCCATTTCCTAGATCTTTTATTCTTTACAACAATGTATTCTATCAATGCTCGTGGTAAATTGCAATATAGGCTTCTCAATGAAGATGAAAAACTATTATCCATGAAATTTTGATTATTTTAATTATTATAAAACCTCTAAATATACAATATTAATTCTAAAATAATTACTTTTTTATTAAAAATACATTGATTTATTATTATAATAATTGAACCACCATTTTCACCACCTTTATGTTATACATAAACTGAAAATATCATTCATGTATAAATATAACTTAATATCACCACATAGAAGAGTAATTCATTTTTCATTACATGAATTATTGGATTTTTATAAATATATAAGAAATAAATTTATATGATTTTTATGACATAGTAATGGTCCTTTAGATAAGATATATTCTTTAATTATATATTCATCCACATGTTAATATAAATATAACATAACAATGGCATATGTGTAGACTAAAACCCCTAAAAAGAGATGTGATTAATTTTTCATGCCCACCATTCATGAATTATCATAAATATTAATATAATGAATATAGATGATACTAAAATAAATATTAAAATTCTATATATTTTGGAATCACGATCATGATTCAAGGACTATAACCTCCAATCCTAAATTCACTTGAAAAAAGAATCATTTAGCACCAGATGCAATGAAAAAAAATTATTGTTTTCAAACAAGATATAATATGTAATAAATGGATCATATATGATATTTTTCAGATTAATTTGGTTTTAATATATTTTTATAAATAATATAAATATATTATATAGTATGTTAAGATCCCTATTGATGCTTGTTGAACATGAGGATAGCAATTACATCTCAGTTTTCTCTCTATTATGACATATTTTGTATTATAAACCTCCTTTATTGTGTATTTGTTTACTCCTTGATTTTTTTAAATTTGAAATCTATTTATTAATAATCATTTGTTTTTAAATTACATTTTACTCTTTTAATGGAAAACAATAAGAATGTTTTCAATCTGTTAGGAATTTGTTTTATTATACAATGTTTTTGGATCTCAATTATTTTAATTAAATGAATACTATTATATAACCTACAAAAATTCCATATATTTTATTTTATTTTTAATAGTTATAGAGTATCAATATTTTATTATAGATTTGCATACTTTCAAAACTCTAATCCAGAAATGAAATAAATAAATAAAAATCATATCTTTTGTTGGATTTTGATCAAATATACTTTTCATCCATATCCATATTATTGAAAATTGTTTAACATATGTCATTTTTATATTATCAAATAAAATTACATAAAATTTATGTCATCCGTAAAATTTAAAATTCATTGAAAATAATATTTCTATTTTTTTGGAATGTTTTAATTTTTTACTCTCATTATAGAATGTATGGAATGGATATTTATTTTCAATAAACACATATTTAATATAATTTCCCAACTGAATATCTGTTTTACACTATATAGCTTATTATATATGTTTTAATTAAGTTTACGATGAAACAAAATCAATGAAATACTATATAAAGGTTTATATTAAATTAAAATTATTTTTTTCAATGAAATTTATTTTTATTTAAACATATATTTCAAACTAATTGATTGTTACCAAATATTTTTTTTAATGTTGTGGTCACTAAATTTATCTGAAATGAAAAAATTGACTATTTTTATTGTACCTAACATATATATTACATATCTATATCATTTATATCATTTATATTCATTTTACATAAAAATATACTATATATAATATTCTTTTTTGATATGAATATTATCTGATAGACTGCAAGAATCATGATATTTTGAATAATATACTCAACATTTATTTTTATTGATAAGCCCTATTGTTGATTTAAATATATCATTCAATATATGAGGTCTGAAATAGACTAGAAGGGATATGTGGGTCTAGATTACACACAGTAGATCTATGATTTTATACGTCTCAACGTAAAATTATGTTGGATGGATTTTAATAATGTATTTTTGGTTATTCATACCCATAAATTAAATAATTGTGGCATAAGTCCATCAAGGAAATTGGACAATGATTTATGAGATCGTGATTATAATATAATGTATTCCCTTCATTGTTTATTGCACTATTAATATCAATGACATTAATGCAGTGATAGTTTCTACTATTTCACTTTTTTTTCCATATTTATGGTTAAATAAATATTTTCAGTTGATTAACTAAAATATTGATTATGCCTTAATTTTTCATGAATATTTCCAGGTCATGTAACAAGTACTTTTCATATCATATCATCCATTATTAGGTTTCATGTCTGTATTATATGATGAATGAATATATACATAATATCAAGGTTAATAGAATGTTTCTTTTTCATTGTTTTATATTTAAATTTAATATGGTAATAAAGTATTTTTTTACCATGATATATAAATTGATTAATACATTATTATAAGATCCCCTGTATCCATTACCATTATAATAATATAAACAATATATTTTGTTTACTCAAGATTAGGTTTCTTAACATTGAGTAGTATGATTTATCATTATATGACTGTTGTATTCAATTTTGTTGAAATTTTTTTAGGTAATGGTTTATTTATATTAATTTTGTAATTTTGAATAATTTGTAATTTTTTTATATTACATTCTGGATCTATAGTTATTTTCATTTTAATTACTATGTGTTTCAAGTGTATTATAAATATGTTCACAATATTATTTATGAACATGATTATTGATATATTTTACCTAAATTTCATTTTATAATATAGAAATTCATATACCAAGATATTGTTCCAAATGATGAGTATATACTGCATTACTACATTAATATTATCACATATCATTTAATCCTTATTCTATTTTGTGTTTACATGTTTGAATGTTATGTATCATTATATAAAACCATATTAAATATGTAAATAACTCCTTGTGACATTTTTTATATATTTCATCACTATTTATAACCTACAATAATATTTTTCAACTCATTGATATATATTATCTTATAGATCATTTTTTAGGAAAATTTAATTTTTTATCATATTTCCCCAGGTAATTGTATTTATAATTATATTGAGAGGTTACTATTCTATAAATATATTTATTTTAAAATTTAATATAGTAATGATTAATTAGATTTGTTTTTATTTATCTATAAATAAATTAAAATATAAGTTTAATTTGTTGATATATTTAATTTTCAATTTATTAAATAAATATAAAATTTGTATATTTTTATATAGTCCAATTAATTTATTATGATTGATTTGTTTTGTTAACTAATGGTTATTACATTAATTATTATATGGTATCCTAAACATAGGTAACATTTCATTAACTAAATTTGATAATGATTGAATTAATGGTTATTTGAATGAATCGTAGTATTCAAATTCTTATCTTTCGAGTATTACATTCAAAAAATTATGTGTTCATATATATATATATATATATATATATATTCACATAGATTCTATAAAAATATTATTTTTTATGATTTATGTTAACCTTATGTGGTTTTAGAAAATGACTTGATCATGAAGAATGTCTGTTAATAATTGGTGTGATAAAAAATGTGATGATTTTACACCACATCAACCAAATGGAATTGTATCTAGGGGACATAAACTATTATAATTCATAACTCCACATTCATATGAAGTTAACTAAAAAGTGAACCATGTTGGAATCCCAAAAACAAAATGGAAGGTTAAAAAGATATTGAGTCTTTCATGTGACAACATTTACCCATATATTATAGTTCCATTACTCAAAAAATTATTTATCAAAGGACCAACGTCATGGAAAAATAATTTTCTATTTATTTATTCTTATACCATGAGATTATAATTATATCATAATATTACATTTAAGGTGAAACAAAAAATTGCGAACCTCATTAATAGCAAAACAAATTTTGTAAATAAAAGTCATTAAATATAAGTGATAGTGGTATGTAAGAATAAATTTATTATTTTGTTCTTATGGTTTAAATGTAATCTATATTTTCACATATTTTCAACGATTTTGGGGATACGAATAAAAAAAATAGTCTATAATGGGATTTGTAAAAAAATCATATGGAAATTGGAAATTAGACCACTATGGACTATAAAATTAATAGTTCAATTGATATAGATATTTATATATTGAAATTATGAAATTTATCTTTTATGGATGAAGGAGAATTATGATCATAATTTTTATTCAGAGATAAAGTGTCAAATAATATCAATTTTTGTACACTAACAAAAAATATACTTTATTAATAAATTGAATTTAACAATTATCTGAATAAATTTTCTAATAGAAGGTATAATGTGATTAATAACAACTATAAACCTCCAATAACAAGGGAAAGCTAAGAAACAATTACACAACTACTAAAAAAGGTGATAACTATATTAAATTAAAAAGTGTTTCTTTTTCTCCCTAATAAAAAATGTTAATTTATTAATTGATAATGGGTTTAAAAATTTATTAATTCCATTTATTTTTTCTATAAATAAGCGTTAAACTACAGAAATAATTAATATAGAACTATCTGGGAACAAACATGGTTGTTTATTGATTTCATTCAATGTATAAAACAGTTCTATGCTAAATGTTTCAGGGTTCATGCTTCCTGAATATAATTTTTTATGTCGCTTGGTTGAATTCAATGAGATACTAATAATTTATTAAAAATCCCTATATAAATCACATAACAATGATTTCTATAAATATGTATTATTTTTTTCTTTTAAATCATCCCACATAATTATATATTATAGTAAAAAATATTATGAACGTCAATTGGAATTAAATTACAAATATTTGTTCATGAACCAATGTTAAAAGTAACTCTTATGGAAAATATTTTTTGATATAATCAATAATATAGATTATTTAATTATATATTTCTATATAAATTAATTTCAGGATAGAATATATGCTCCAATACTAGAAAATAAGGATTTATTTTTAATAAACATTATTAATTTTGTTTTTCATATACTAAAGCACCCTAGACAATTATTTCCCATTGAATGGGATGGATTCAATAAAAATAATTAACAGTATATTTATAAGTGTTTTATAGGCCTAATAATTCACTAAGGGGTGTATCAATCCAATTTTTTATAAGATTAATAGAAAAATTCAACTTCTTGTTTATTTTCATATGAATAAAAAATTCATAGTCAATAAGACATAAAATATTCTAAATATTTATTTCATGTTTGATAAACCCTGATTGTATTAGTAATCCTTAAAAACATACCATACATTTGAATAACATCAATTTTGTTTCAAAATTTAAGATGTAAATAATATAAAATTATGTATGAGTTATTTCTAAATCAATGTCCTTGTAATTACTTTTTTACATATAAACTCACATTATAGTTTACTGGATATGAAGAATATATTATTAAATATTTACTGGATTTATTAACTATTTTCTATATAGATTATATTATTAAATAATATATAGGTAAGTGAGAGAATAAATTTAATTTATGGATTCTATTTGATACCCTGAGAAAGAATAAAATTTATTCCAAATTTAAAGTGAGTAAAATTTAGTTGTATAATGATCCAGTATTTGGTCATATAAAAAAATACCAGAAGAAATATTTTGATACATTGATGATGTTGTTCATTTAAAAAGTACTTATGAATCCATCTATACATGAGATCCAATGTTTTCATGGGTTAGAAAGATCCATTTTTTTTGGTGAAATTTCCATGAAAAAATGCCATTATATTTTTTAATTAAGGAAAAAACTTCCTCAAGATAAATTTTTGTTAAAAGAGGTTCAAATATCATAAAATGATCTTTGAAAAATTATATATTATAGCATTACCCAATAGTGTGAATAGTCAATAATCAATATTTATTTTTCAAATAAGTGGTCAACAAATATCCCCATTTAATATTATAGGGTACAAATTTATGAATTAAATAAGTTGTTACCCCTGATTATAATTACCATATGTCATTCATTGTGTTTCAGATATTAATTTATTAATAATGTTTTTTATGAATTATTTGTTGTGAAATGTTACCAATATTTACAGATCCAAAGATAATATTTTCATTTTTTTTTGAACTACACCATTTTGGTACCACTTATGTGTACCACATACCGCTTTCATTTGATTTCACATTTTTATACTATTTCATAGTCCTTTGGGAGTGATTGATGGTTTTGAAGGAATGTAGGATGGCTGTTTTGGGATTCATCATCAACTATCATACTACGTTTTAGAGTTGTGTATAGTTGGGTACTTTTGTGGAGTAGGTGGTTATATAAGTCTTTGATTCATGATAACTATTTTAATAGATACTACTAATGCCTTCATAGTTAATCCATGGATAATTGGATGCATTATAGACCTATATTAGTAGTTTATCCCTATGACCTGGTGGGAGTCAAGTACCACATAGTGTTCTTGAGAGACACTTGCTTTTCATTTGTTATTACAGAATTTTTTATAGGTTTCTATATAGACATACATTGGGTGATGATGATATGGACATGTTCTATGGAATGATATTATGTGTTTTTTAGAAAATTTGGATGTGGTGTGGTATCGTAGGGTTGCACCATGGTCTACGATATTTTTTCCTTTTTGGTTCATCTTCATATGTGGTTGAGACCAGGCCATAGGATTTGATGACGAAATGAACTTGATCCTAATTTCATATCTCATTCAACTCCCATTCAATAATTATGCATATTTTGTTTATTTTAATTGATATCATGTTGTTAAATTGTCTAATTTGACCTCCCTATTTTTATATATGAGAAAAAAAAATTTCATTCAATCTCCTTATAAATAGTGGATCTCTTCTCATTTGGTTAATATATATATTCCATACTAACATTCATACATAATATATTATAATCATGATACTAATGGATCATGATTATATTTTTTCTGTGGTCTCATTATCCGTCATTCATCGTTAGTGTTCACTATGTTGGTGGGGATTTAATCACCTGATTAAATGATATGTGCTTCAATAATGATTTATACTAAAATTTATAACCATAATTGATTTATTTATTTTATGAGTATTTATTTTATTTATATTTCTATATTTGATATGATTTTTGGTATTATTTGAGGAGGACATTGATATTCTGTAAGCCCCTAAATATCACTGAAATTGGAATTATCGCATGGGTAATGAGAAAAGTGATCTCTTAAAATGAAAGTTTATGTTACATTATTTGTGGTTGATTCTTGAAAAAATTGGAAATTGAGGATTATTTTTATAAAAGACATGATTTTTTATGAATATATCCTTTGGTTTTGAAAATAAAAATTTATTATTTTCTTGAAATTATGTAATTAAATTATAAGGGTATTATTATTATTATTTTGAATAAATTAATTTCCCAAGAATGAATGATTGATTGATTGGTTTATTGAAGAACATGTGATCTTGAGTAGTTATAAGTATATTATGACATGCATTCGAGGAAAATGAATCTCTAGTAGATGGTTGATGATGAAAATACTAAGTAAAAAATTATTGACATGATTTCCCATGATGGGTCCCCAAATTGTGTGTGTATTGATTATCATTATGGCTTGAGACATGGTGAATTTTCACATATACAAGATATGTGATGATTATTGATATGTGTGAGGATTTTATATAGATAATTTAATGTACCTATGTGCTTATGGCCAATGTGTATTCTTTTATTTGAATAGATTACACATTTCATTATATAAAAAATAGATTCATTAATTCATATTACATCATGTAAATGTATATATATATATAATGATAACTTTTAGTCAATTTTGGTATATCATCCATCAATAGTTTTGAAATTATTTTTTAGGTTAAAAAATGTAAAACAAATTTCTGGAATTGTTCTTTAGAAATTGAAATCACGTGTTGTTTATCTAACATGGAATTGATTGTTGAAAAAATATGACAAGATACTATGATAATTAGTTAAAAAAACTTCCTATAAATCTATGAATTTGTATAATGGTTATGCTTGGACTATGTAAATATAAATAGAATCACTAAAGATGAAGTTGTGCGTAATTTACTTGACTATAGTTTGATGGTGGCAATTAGTGGAGTAATAGTCCACTTGTTTCATAGGGATTGTATGAATTCATCATGATGTTTTTCATGTTTTAATTTAGATTATGCTTTACTGTAGTCTATTTATGTATTATCTTTGGGTTCTCATCCCCTTGTGTATTGTTGATGTTATAGAAAAATCATTATTTCTCTATTGAAATTTATACGTTTAATGAGATTTCCACATGGAAAAATCGTTTCACTTAATATTTGGCACCATTCCATGTGATAGTCAAAAAACCCATCGATATCAAGAAATACATTCATTATATTTCAGCATTGGATCATATATCAATGATCAAGGTTATATGGCTAGTTTTATATAAAAAATATTATTGAAGTGGGTTTGTGGTGATTTATCCATAAATGTTATTATGTATTTTTTGAGGTAATTTTGGAAAGTTGGTTATACAGTTGTGATATAATAGGTAGTATTGAGTGGGTTTCTGAAAACATGAATAGTAGAAAGGCATAAGTCACTAATATTGTTTGGGAGAACAATTTTTAGAGAATTTTTTAGCTTATTTTAATTTTTTCAATTTTTTATAAGATTATTCTAAAATCCAGAATAATTAGAATATGCGTTTCTATATTTAGATGATTACCAAATTCTCATTGTTAGACATTTTACTGTTTAACATTGATGTGGTGTTGTATCATTCCACTGATAATATGTTTGAATTGGACAATGTAGGAAGATACTAGTGAACCAAAACTAGAAAAGCCTTTTGATAATTAAGATCTTGTAGAGATAGTGGTGTGTTCTATCGAAGCACTAGTATAGGCTACCACAAACATTACAACTCAAGAAACAATTATGGAACATATAATTTATAACATTAGTGATCATGCTCATGAGTATAATTTGTAAAAACATCAAGTATTCATAGGCTCTGATGATCCTCAAAAGGTACATGATTTGTTAAAAAAATGATGTGCATCATTATGAGTTCATTTAAATATACTATTCAATGAATGTGAAATGTGTTACCTTCATGCTTATGGGGGACTCACAAGATTTTTTTTATTTATTTTTATAAATGATGAAATATATGGGATTATAATTTATATTATTAACACCCCTTTTAATCGATAATTTCTATACAAAATCAATGGTCCTGGTGAAGTCTACCATGATTCCCACCCTTCGGTAAGAAGACATGAACCTAACATAGTATGGTACCCATTTTGGTGAAGTTAGCCATATTTATTTCAATAAACTAATGAATTATAAATTAAATTCCAAATTATTTAAGATGTTTTTTAGATGTCTTTTTTATCTTTGATATTAATTAAAAATATTACTTCTTATTTTGTTATATTATATATATATATTATAAATGGGAGTGGCCTATCTATAAATTATGTTTTGATGTATGTTTCTTTTAATCCAAGAGGACTTTATGGTATTTTTGTTAAGGGAAATATATGATTTATGAGTCTTAAGGTGGTTCCAGATAACTATACTCTTCCAAACCTCCTATAGTACCTCGATGTTTCCCTATAAAATTCATTCATTGTGGAATTGTTGGTTATTCTAACAATATTTTAGTGAAGAACCAATGATTTATAGATCATGTGGTCACTCAGGACCCCTGTAGATGTTTATCATGTATTTTATACTCTGTATTGTTGAACTATCTAATTAACTCATAAAGTTAATGTGGTATAATAATGTGTTTCATTAACTAAGTGGTGAAGCACCATGGATTTGAATCAAATATTATAAATGTTGTGGATGATTCTCCAGAGGATATAGATGTTGGCCTAATAATAGTTAGAGGTACCATCACTATGTGATAATCTTTAATGACCACAATATTTGAGACAAGTACATCTCACACTTCCTTATCAATTCATGTTTTTAATTTTCTGAATATTCTTATGGATCATTTACCTTATATGATGGATATCATTATGCCCCTTAGAATAGAGATATCGAAGGGATTTATATATACTTATTGACTTTATTCTCTATCACATATTGATCTCACATTGATTTTTCTTGTCCGGAAGATGAACATTCATGACATTATTATTATAATAGATTAGTGGATTTCTCATAAGTCCCATTTTGACCATTATTTTTTCAATGTATCCATTACCATGATAAATTGGTTGTCCCATTTTTTTGAGTAGATTTTGTACAAATGATTACTAGAGACGGATCACCTTTTCTAGAGTTGGGAAGGATAATTTCATGTTTTTTATCCAAAGTCGTGTTTTTATGTGGTTCTATCTCTCTAGTTTTAATTGAGTTTACCAATAATATTTTCATCTAAATTTTATGTATTTCAAAATTTAATTAACATTGGGTTATATATTGATTTATTAGATGGTACCAAGCCCATAAATATTTAATATTATCATATTGAACTAGATAAATGCAAATAGATAATGATATAATTAAATTTTTTATTGGATAAAAAATACACACTGAGATGGGCCACAATCAGTTTCTCCAGTTCTTTTCGAATAGGAAGATAATAGAACACTTCACCTTTGAGTAAATTTAAATAATAATATTTCAGTTATAGTAATGAACATGCAACTGTTACTTCATATAGATTATTTGTTTCACATCTTGCTGGGGAAAAGGTAGTTCTCAAATCATAACATCATTATATATATCACCAAGTGAAAATTAAGGAATATAATTACATGAAGAACACCATCCAGAGCTAGTATATCCATTATAAATCTCTAATTATTCTATATTTTTTATCCAACTATACTTAATGATTTATTGAATATAGTATCATGATATTCCATGTGTACCTAAACTCATTCATAGTAGTCTATGTGGAAGAAAATTTTTTATACTTAAATAATCGAAGATAATTTTAAAAATTTGAAATCCATTATGAATGTCATGATAAATTAAAAACATTCTTCCAAGCTATAGAAATGTAATTTTTGATGTTGAGATGTAATTTTCCTGGGACGTGAGGTCTCAGTAGATGGTTATTCAATTGATATTGATAAGGAAAATTTTAATATTTCATGGAAGAATACAATTATTGTTTATGATATTTGGATATTCTTAGGATTAGCTTGGCATCACCTCTAGTTCAATAAATGAATATCAAAATTGGATTCTCAATTGACTTCACCCACTCAAAATGTATTGTTTTTAGGATGATATGTGAAATGTAAAAATTTGTTTACTAATTTATGTCCCTCATGATTTCTACATTGGTGTTAACTCTTATAATATACGAGTAGGCATCTATAGTTATTTATAAAACATCCACTTTTAGATTGAGATGTGCTCTTATGTAGAGATTCCATGTGGTAGCATATTTTCAAGACACCTATGTACACTTTATATGATGTATCTTACACATTATCTCGAAGTCATAGTTATGATATTTACAATTAAAAGTTGTTGACATTACCTTTTTTGGGAAATATTTACCATCCTTTCAGCTATAAAATATTGAATTATTTCTTCTTTAAAAAAATTTGGAACATTCAGCAGAGTCATTAGGTGGACTACTCATGTTCTTTTGATTTTGAATTTTCAAACACCCCTGTTATGAGGAATGTTTTTGATAAATCAATTATAATGAAACATCCTACCTAGGTCATCAGAGAATCATTACAAGAGTGGTACATGATGTAAATATATGGTCATACGAATTTGGTAGTTTGGGAGAATTACAATGATATTATTGTAATTTTTTACCTCTTATCTTAGGGAGTGGATTCATCATGAACAATGTATTGATAATGAAATATCTGGAATTGTGGACTCTCTTCATATTGTCAATACCATTGGTAGGTGATCGTTCTCCAATGAGGTTATTATTTGATTTTTCAAGTAGTGTGTATGACCATTTCCATTTAGAAAACCATTTATGGGGGTATTTTATTAATTCTATGTGATCATTGAACCCTATAACACTATAGATGTTATATGATATGATGTGAGGATTTTGGATGATATGTGTGAGATGAGGAATCAGAAATATTGTTAATTATTATCATACATGTCAATAAGAAATTTTTAAGAACTATAAATATTCATGTTCACTTTAACATCTTTTTATGCCAACCAAATGTGGGATGTTATTTTGAAAGATTAAATATTCTGGTCTTAATATACCATTTACATGAAGAATGAAATATCAGTATAGTTGGTATACTTACCAAATTATCTAACATTACACCTATTTGATATAATACTGAAGATGATGAATTATTAAGACTCATTGTGAATGTGATTCCTCGATTTAATGGTGTTCCATCCAATATTTTATTTTTGAGGGTCTCCGTGTTCCTGTTTTAGATTTGGATTGGCCTTCATGATGAGTAGGGATCCTTGGATTGATTGATGACATATCATCCATATAATTTTGGCGAGACCAAATGAGAAATATAGATTATGGAAGACATGATTTTTACTTATGATATCAAGTTTTCTTGTTCATTTTATTGTCACAATGGATTGGTTGATCATTCATATAATAATATTTATCAGTATTCTATAAGGATGTATCCATTTTAATCCATCTTTATTTTTCTATATAAATCTATTTTCTATTTTTCATATATAGGGAAAGCATACTTTAATTAAATGAGCTTGGTCCAACATATGATGAAAATGATTGTTTTGAATAATTATAGAATGGTGAAGACATAGAGAGGGAAAATATCTTATTATGATATCATATATTAAATTAATAGTTATTTGTTATAGATTAGGGATTTATTATAGTTTTAACATGGGTGGTTCATTGGAGACCCAGAATTTAGGAATGATTCTAATGATGTTTGTTAGTTTATTTTTGATTATTGATTAGATTGGTAATTTATATTTTAAATTATCCACAACACAATGTTTAAATTGAAATAATAAATATTGTTCTTATCTCACAACTCATTATGCGTCCTTCTTACCAGTATCATGTCGGGCATTGGGAAAAACTTATGGTTGAATGAGATTAATCCATAATTAATCATCTAGTAAAGATTGTTGTTTTTTTAAAAGGTTTATCATGTAAATATTATACCTTTTTCCCATGTAAAATGGAATCAAGATTCTATTTCACATGAGACTTGGTAGAATGATAATTTAATGAGAGATTATTGTCCTCATCTATTGGGTATGTAATCTTCCTAAAATGATTTTTTTGATAGAATGTTTTTGTTTTGGGGAAGATATATCAACATATTATCTCATTTTGTTACTAATTACCTCACTCATTTTGTTTCCCATATTATTTGGAATTATTTTATGTAATTCATAAGTGTTTTCCATATTGGAAATAAATAATGGTTCATTATAGTATGTTGTACAATGGTCCATTAAGTTGTGGATTATTAGTGTTAGAGGGTAGAAAAGGATATCATTTAGTGATTTTCATATTGTATAGAGATATAAGGACCATATTCATGAGATACATCAAATAATGGAATACCTGAAAAAAATATTCTAGGTTGTTCCATAGCCATATGCTAGAGGACTATCCCTTTTGTGTATTCTGATTCAGCTGGGACATAGTCAACTTGAGACACACTACATTTTTTTGGAATTGTGGTGGTGTTTCGATGGATCTATAGACTTATTGTAGTTAAACTCAATAATATTGATATTTGTGCATGTTTTCAAGAGAATTCATAACTTTGAGGGGTTTTGGTGTCGTTGGGGGTGGTTGTTCCATTTTATAGGGTTGTTTAAATCTTTTTCTCCTAGATCATTGTGGGCTATGGAGTATCATTTTTTAAAATGTAACTTAATTAAAAAATTATATCTCATTATAATCATAATCGAATATCATATTCAATTATATCTGTTATAGACTCTCAGTATGTAAAATAAACAATTCCAACCACTCCTCGTGACAGATCAAAACATCGATGATTGTGTTTGATCATTTACCAGTAAGTGGATCTCCTATCATGTAATTACTCTAAATATTAACTTACATACATCATAAATAGTGATATATAATAAATCAATTAATTAATATAATAATTTATTTAAAGAATCATTCTTCTAGGATTACATGAAATGTGAATTAAAATTGGGAAATTGTATTAATTTCATTAGAATTTTATTTATTGGTGGAACTATGAGAAAATGTATGGCCTAAATATGTTGATTATATAATGAAATTATTTAATGTTTATTATCTATAAAAATGGATTAGAGAGATATATTATATTAAGTGGAATTAATTTCATTAAAAATGATTTTTCTTTCTAATTTAAAAGTAATAGTGAACTAGAAATTAAGAATCTGAATTCTAAATGGTTAAATGAATTTTAAATGAACGAATAATGTAGTAGTTAATAATTTAGTTATTAGATGATTTAGGCGTTAGTGAGACTATGTTTTTAGATGGAGTTATGGAGAGTAAAGATATGATTCAAACTCCATATTAATTAATTGATGATAAAAAACAATCTAGTCTATGATTTTAATGATTTTCCCTAATGGGTCCCCTAAATGTGTTTTGGTTGATTATCTTGATGGATTAATCCATAGAGAGTCTATACACATACTTTAACTAATATTATTATTGATATGTGTGAGGATCATAAAGATGGAAACAAATGTACCTCTTAGAATATGACGGTGGTGGTTGTTTACACAATTTAATTACAAATAAATTTTTTATAGAAAATTTTTTGTAATAAAAATAGTTTTCTATAAATTTTTTATATAATATATTAATTTAATAACGATATTATATATTTTACATATTTTTTAATGAGTTTTTTATTTGAAAATATGTAAATTAATTTCTATATCTTGATTTATTTTTATTACATTCCCATAATATTTAATTTTAATGGAACTGATTATGGAGAACGTGGTCAAATCCAATAAGAATAGTTATCTCACACCCTCCCTTTTACATCCGGAATTCATATATCCTAATATTCAATGTACAATGAAAGGGAAATAATGACATGTAGGTGGTAGTTTTTCGTGGTTAATGAGACTCTTTTGTGATAGGGGATGCTAGTGGAGCTAGGGTCCGCATGTTTCACCGGGATATTGAGATGTTATCAAGATGTTTTTCATGTTACTAGTTCTTATTTCCTCATTGATGAGTGTTTTAAATATCGATATGATACTATTATATGTCATATTTTAGTATGTAATATATACTGTTCTATTATCGATGATTTTTTTTCTATTGACTTTGGATATGGTGGAATGTTCTAGTTTCAAAACCATTAGGATTGGGAACACCCTTCATGTTTCTACATAGTTTTCCTATGTATCATTGTACGAGGGTATTCGTGTTGGTTCATTACATGAACAAGGACTAAATGTTATTGTTGGAATTTATGGATGGCTATGATTGATCAATATATTTCAATCTAATTATTGAAAACACAATGATAAAATATTTACTAATAAAGGATAACGATACCATGTCAGTGATGTTGATGAAAAGGGGCCAAATACTTGTGGTTATTAAAATCGTGAACTAATAATTCATATATTATGGTATGAAATTCAAACATTTCATATAAATTTTTATACATTTAAATAATGTAGTAGTTAATAAAGCCTATATTTGTGATATTTACTCTATAAAATATGGTAGAAAATATGGCAATGTTCATGATTCATAAAAATAGAATTATAATGTTCTGAACCTATAAAATATCCCATGAAAAATAGATTTTAAAGTAGAAGATAATTATGATTGAATAAACAACCTACACTATTAATATCAAATGTACAATGATGTATATTTATTTTACACAATAGATTGTACCAGATAACATGAACATAGAGATATCAGATTATATACCATGACTCTTTGTATGTAGAAAATAATATTGTTATTTTAAACAAAAGATTGTGTTGATGCATCCAATTATTATATCTATATGGTAGTTAAATAACAAAATCATTTATTTAATCATTGAAATTTATGAGATACAAAAATAATAATAAAATTTGATTAGTAGAAGATTGACACACAACGAT
Organism: Viscum album; assembly: GCA_963277665.1. Taxonomy (NCBI): domain Eukaryota; kingdom Viridiplantae; phylum Streptophyta; class Magnoliopsida; order Santalales; family Viscaceae; genus Viscum; species Viscum album. Next base: position 1,761,437,811 of record OY728121.1, on the reverse strand, counting down.
GTTAGACTTCATTATTATCCTAGTGTATTTCTCCTGTTTTCAACAATCACTATTGTTAAAAATGGATGAGTTATATCTATTTTGAGTGTAACATTATATATTATTAGATCAATATATTGGTTTACATCTAAATAACATGTGTCTCTAAAACATGTACAACATACATAGATGAACATTATCCTGAAATATCACCCTAATGTTGATATTAAATTCAAAAAGATAATTAATAAATTCAAATATATATTTAGATCATATTAAATAGACTTCAAAGATATTTTGAACCAACATCTTCTTATGTACTATTTTTCATATAAAAAAAATTCCACTATAACATCCTATGTGATGAAAATGAAGAACTATTAGTCATAAGATTCAAAACTCTGACATTGTATATTGAGTACATTTATAGTATATTGATGGAAACAGGTCATATACTTAAAATGATGTACAAGGATCGAATTATTAAATTATATATGAAATATTTACAATATCATGATATTATTAGTTTTGGTAATCATTGAATAGATCATCATTACAAATATGGGTAATGGTTTTTCCAAAATATTCCTCCTTGGAAGAAATTTAGGATTCTTTAGACAAGGGAAAACTCAACCATAATCAAATCTACCCCTTCTTCGATTCTTGATCCTGTATAAATTATAACTTATTTCATTTCACATCCTACATGTATCCCAAAAGAATAGTATGTGTTCTACGTAATGATTTAGTGTATGTTTATACAATATTTATCACCTTTACTAAAATTAGAAGAAAATTATTCTGAATGTGATCTATCTTTTGAGGAAAAACCAGTTTATATCCTGAAATTAAGACAAGATGATATATAGAATAAGAACCCATGATATATAAATGATTATCTCTAAAACCTTATATGTGTGGATGATATGAAGCATATAGAGGTTTTAAAGTAAAAATAATATATTTCCTACAAAAATAGTTTTTATAGTTTATTTTCATTAAATAAATTACTATTAAAAGTTCATAGGGTATTTTATAAGTATTAAATATGAAACTTATGACATATCTAATAGAATTAATGAAATAAAATGAAAAAAATACATTATTTTTTTGAAATATAAACATTTTGTTACCTCCATCTTTATTAGTCTCATATTATATAAATTCGTATAGAGGTGACCTCACTAGGGTTTTCCCTTTATCTAAACAATGATAAAATTCAATAAGTACGAGATCAGTGATATCACATAAAGGATAAGATCATACTAATTGAAATCAAAATTGTACACAAGAAAGTTGAACCATCAACCATTACTAACACCTATGAATATTTTACCCATATAACATATGAAAAATCCATGATGGATTTTTTTATAAATTCTTATATGACATAATTATGTACTTATTAATTGACAATATTGTTATTGTCACAATTATTTATTTAGACTCATTATATGTATAAAATAACATTTTTTGAATATGATTTTTTGAATTCTTCATTCAAACATTAAAAATAAATTTCAAAACATAGAGTATTTAAATATGATTAAATGATCACAATTTTATGATTTCAAATTTCTTCTTTAGTGTAGTCGAATTTTCCTTGTTTTTTTCCGAAATGTATGTATTTAATATAATTGGGAAAGTAAATTTTTTAATATTACTCTATATATTATGACCTCATTATAATATTTGTTTCACATTCAAATATATTAATCGTTTTCATGTTTAAAACATCATTCATTGAATAAAATTATTACTTTAAAATTAAAAAAAATAAAATCATGAAATCTATTCATTACTTTTTGAAACCTAGTTTAAATTCTATTAAAATAAAAAATATCATCAATATTTTTCAAGGAAAATATATAATAAAATTTTAGTTTTGTTTATGTATTAAATTTATGATCATGTAATCACTTATTATAATAATCATAAGAATATAATTTTCACTATACCAAATACTATATTTGATATTGGTGTGTATTCATTTTTATTTTTAAAAAGATAATATCCCAAAGGAATAATTTTATTCCATTGAATATTTTTTTATTAAAAATAAATTTCCCCATATCTATAAATTGTATTTTATGATGTTTTTTTAATTTTTGGAATGAGAATTTCCAAATTTGATAATAATTTCTTTTTCACATTTTTCTATAAAAATATGGTAACCTAGTAAAATATTATTACCTCAACATGTAATAAAATAATGTAAATTTGTTAAATTATTGATATATCCTCAAGATATCAGAGAAAATATCTCTAAATTAGGTTATATATGATTTATCAGTCCCAATATTATCACATATAAATATTTATAAATTTTTTTATTCACTGGGCTTAGGATATATCTCATTTTTTAATATTAAAACTATTTATGAAGATGGTAATATAATCTATAGTAAATTTATCCTTCCAACTCATTGTCAATTATTAACAAAAACATTTGACTAGTAATCATTAATATTACCCATATCCTATCATAATTACCTTCTCAAACACTATAGATAATATGTTCCTATGAATAAGTACTAAATATATTATTTACAAGTGTTTCATTAATTTGAGATTCAATATCAGAACATAAGTGTAATATTTTCTTGATAATTCATATATCGCATATTTATCCACTTATTCAATGATTTTTTACATTAATTTATTTTTTTTTATAAAACCCCAACTTTTATAAATTTACTATTATCATTATAGAATAATATTTTCATTCTCATTCAATTGTTATAACACGTTAATAATTTGGGTTTTCTTCCAATCTATAATGAAATAATTATAAGGTTTGTATAATTATTGAAATTTTTTTAATATATAATTATAATAATATGAAATAAAAAATAATTCATTATGTTTTACTATTTTTTAATATATTCAAATATATATTTACAAAAAAATTATATTTTTTTGTTAATTCAATCACTAAAATGTAAATTTTCAATTATTTTCATTGTAACTGTATCGATCAGATAGATGAGAAGACCATCAAAATTTGGAACAATATGATATACAATATATAATCTACCATGGCAATTTATGAGGGGATAATCCTATAAACCTGTCCCAATGACTGGATCGTCCAACTCAAATAATTTAAGGGAAAGAAAATAACTATCACTGAAACGATATGTTCAAAACTAAATTATTAATATTTATAAAATATATAATTAAAAATTTATGCAATAAATTAATTTATCTCTTAATAATATTATATTTATAGTTAAAAATATTTCTAATTTTATTATTTAGGGAAATTATAATTTATTTTTTATATAGAAGTCAATATTAAGGGTTCTTATTAACTAAATGACCATTTATCGAGTAAACATATTTAATCCTCAGCATAATTCTTCTAAATATTGTTTCATTCCACATAATTATTTTTATATATTATTTCTTGTTTTTAAATTCACATAAATTTCGTTCCACTAAAATTTTTTAAAAAGGATTCTTATATAAAAAAATTAATGCTCGTAAGTATTTTTCTTATCAATTTAACTTCATGGGTAAATGAATCATATTATGAATTAATTTTAATTATATATTCTATATATAACCTGATTTAAATATTATATATGATATCCCCATATAAAAAATATATTATTTGTTAAAATTCAATACATTTCATTCAATGGGGTTTAGATTTTAATATATGTATGATGTTTTATATCAAATAACTTTTTAAATGTTATAGAGTCTATCACCTAACTATTTTTAATCCATATTAATTATTTTATATAACCCATGGATTGATGTATGTAACTATAACATTATGAATATTAACTATGTAATGTTTATGGATGAATTTTCAGAGATTTTTCTTAAAATTTGTAGTGTTTTATTTAATTTCTACAGGTTCACAGTTGGTGAATTGTTTTGGAATACCAAGAAAAATCTATATGATTCCATGCACAATAATTCTAGGGCTAAAGGGAAGGAATCCATTTGGTGCACAGTTTTCCCAAACCGTGTAGAAGATTTGTAGAAACCGTGCTATATTGGAAAGTGGGATTTGGAACAGTTGGTTCATGGTTTTCTAACTCAATAATCCAATAATGTATAGATCACCCTTGAGGTAGTGGCTGGCCCATGATTATCACATGATTATGATTACCATGTGACTAAACAATCTATGGTAAGATAACTAGATCCTAAAAATGTTGATCTAGGTCATCTTTTTTGATTTAATTCATTTTCCCCCAAAATAGCCCAAACATGGGATGTTTCCCTCTCAATGATTGGAGAACCACTTCTAATAGATTTGGAAGCAATACATATGTGTTCCTTTTGGATTTGAAGTAGTATTCATAGGTTATTTTTATGTTATTGGTAATTATTATTGAGTTTACATAGATATTCTTCTTTATCTCTCTTGGTTTGTTGATCTACATCTAATGTTCATATGATTAAGATAATGGATACTAAATATGATTATATTTTTATTTTTTAAATATTTGGAAACATACCTATGGATGGTTTTTGGGTGATCCAACCTAGTTTATTTGGTCTTTTAGTTCTATTTTTCATTTTCTTCATAAAACATTAGGTTGGTGGCTTCACTCATGACACCTATATCTAGACCATGAAGTATTATATTCATAATGATAAAATTGTCTAAAATTGATGATCAAATTGATCTGCAAAAAATGGTGGGAACATTATTTTGTGATGCTGTGTAAATTTTTGTTGAATTTGGAACTAATATCCTTAGAGCATTGTAAAATGGTTTTTAAATGATGATTTTAAAAATGTTTTTTTGGTTTCGATTTATATAGGAAAGTCATATCAATAAGAGGTTTTTATATAGATTTTTTTTGAATTGATGTATTTTTTGGTGTTGAATTAGATTTTGGTCATACATGGTAGTGTGTGTTGATGAAAAATTATGAGGATTTTGTTGAATTATTACCATGTGTTTGGTGCCAAATGTGTAATGGAACATGGAATTTAATTACCTTGGTGAGACTAAGAAGATAGACTAGAAAAAGATATGGATTATGGTACTGTCATAACACATCATGCATGAGGACATGTTCGTATATAATGGTATATGTATTGGAATAGGATATGGAACAAATAGAAACACGAAATGGTTTTTAAAAACTATCTTCTTTTTATTCATGGAATATAATTGTACTGTAGAAAACAATTTTTTTAATCAAGTTTTGTTCATGATATAAATTGTTTAATGTTGTTTACTAAATTTTTATTTATATAAATGTTCTTATAAAATTTTATAACATGTTCTATACTAGGGTAATTATTGGTGAACAAATTGGGGAAAATATACTGAGATTCATTACTCACCACTTCCTTAGATCATTGGTGCTTCTGTATATGTTTTTTACTATGAGATATGTAATGTTAAATAATTCCACTTATCTAGTTATTCTTATTGATTATAGTGCAGAGAGTTGGAGTTGGGGTTTAAAGATATAAATTTTGGGCCTTTGAGTTTTGTTAGATTTTCTACCAATGTGTACATTGATATTATGGTCTTCTAAAAGGATACATGGTTTTAGATTGATATTTATAATTAAAAATTTTATATTTTTTTCATTATTATCATCCATCATATAGTAGTTTATTATTTTTTTTTTGTTTGATTTTTTGTTCTATTTTAAATGGGAAATCATCCACCATACATCTTAAATGACTTCAAATTTTATTTCTTACCTTTGGCATCTTGGGGAATTCACTTAAGTCCTTGTAATATCCTTCAGCAATCTCAAGAAAATGAAGATGACTAGATATTTTACAAGTTGTATCAATTTTTTTGGCCTATATTTCTATTTGAGACAAGTGGTAATAGCTTGGTCTATCTAATTGTCTTTCAAGAATAAGTTGTCTTTGACATGGAATCGGTCATCAGTATTGGAGTTAAAATCATTCCAGTTTATTCAATGTGTTGGGATCATAGAAGAAATTAGGTTTTTTAATAAATGAAATGTTGAGAGTAAAAATACATAGATAACCATTTTTATGTTGAACCTCACAATACCTGGGAGTTGGGGTCATATGTGTTTTGGAGACACTTATAGGATTTGGAATCACATTTTGATGGGTTTATCTAATGATATGACCATGACTAGATATTTTCAATGGAATCCCATTAGTGTAAATATTTCATTTCGATTAATGAATTTTCATTTTGTTCCAAATTTGAAAATATCATAAATTGGAAAAATTTGTTTTATAATGTGAGATTTTGAGAACGAGAATGATTTTGGTATTTTCAAAATGGGTTCATTTTCAAAAACAAGGTGAAATTTTAAACAATGTTTGAATGTGAAAAAAAGTTAATTTCAGAATGAACAATTGTGATAATAGGATGTGGTATAATTTGAAATTAATATACATCAGTTTAGATACATTGATATATATGATGATCAATTTGATTATAGAAAATTGGGCATGATAGGTGTATTATAAACCCATTGAAATAATCTTTTAAGAGTGTGGTTTCACCTGAGAAACTGTTGAACCAATATATGGATCAATGAATATTCTATGAATTTGAAACTGTGGAACGATAGAAAACGAGGGATGAGGCAAGGAATGTGTATCATTCTATCTAATTCTAGAATAAAAATCTGCATATCTTCCTTTGTGATTTAATATAAGAGCAGGAAGGAATGGTGTTAAACATGATGTATCATATCTTATACTTCATCAGAAAACATATAGATATGATGATCAATCTTGTGACTTACATTCTTGTTCATCTTGCATGCAAGTGGTGGGATTTAGCTGTTCGGGCTAAATGATACAACATCCTTTCATGGGTAGATTTGGAAAAAAAAATTAAAAAATAATATATCCTGTTATGTTCATAATTCAATATTAACATCATTATCATGATGTTGGAAAATATATTTTTTCAAAAGTGTGTAGCTAAATTCATGCATTTATAGTGCTTTTCCCTTTAATATTCTTCAAATTCATCCTTAAGGAATCACATATTTGAATTTGGGAAGAGATTGGTTTTTCCCTCAATGATTGTTGTGATCTGTATTCTAGAATACATACAGATAGTAAATAGAGCATTTGTAGCTGAAATTAACATCCCAGGATCTAATGAAAATGGAAGTATGTTGATATCTACATGAAATAGTGGGAACACTAATGCGAGGAGCAAGAGGAAGAGGGAAACTAATCTACAAGGTGGGTGAGTGAATCAGAATCCAATGGCTAGATCAAAAAATCATTCTCCATATCCAAAGTGATAATCTAGATGTTTCTAAATTTGTTCATTTGATTATGTAATGTTTGAGTGTATGACACCACTGAGAGAATACCACAATTTAATCAAAATGGGGGACCCTATAATTCTTTTTTCATTGTGCTCTGAGGTCAAGTGTTGTAGAAACATATTTGGTGTCAAATAAATTGCATAAAATGATAATGCGGGGGAAGAAGAATCAATATCATTATTATAAATGATCGATCCATGTTGATTCTACAAGTATGATGATCCTTAAGACAATGTTATCTCTACAGGAATCCAAGGAGAAAAGTGTAGTGACAAAGAAATAATAGGGAGTCGAACATGAAATTCTATATTTCTAGTTTAGACAATAAACAATATAAGATATGAATATTTTGAATTATACACTTATCCAATCAATGTTTGATATGGTTTCATCCCGTTCATTTCTTTTTTCTGATCTATTGATTTACTGCGTTCAAAATTCGATATGATGCCTTTTGTGATTAAACATGAAACCCCCCTTGTCAAAGTGAGTTCCATGCCTTTTGTGTATAAAATTCACTCTAAATATTGATGGAGTTAAGATAAATTAGGTTTTATCTATAATTCAGATGGATTTTTTTTTACAATCATGGGTGTAGATTTGAAGAAAACAACCAATTCTCATACTAACTTTTATACTACAATGGTCAATTTTCCAATAAAAGATGGTTTTGAGATACTCTTTGTATGGAACATGAATGTAATGGAAGGTGCGAAAATCATGTGAATCCAATAGTTGGATTGATATCATACCAATTGGTATAATTATCTTTGACATCAATTGATTATATCTATATGTATTGTTATCCATCATTGACAGATCCATTTCTGAACCAATTTCTTTTAAACCGTTCAGTGTTTCAACCTATTTCTGAACTGGCATATAGAATATATCTCCTTCTCGGGATTAGTCCTATTTTCCTTCCACATTATCATATGGAACAAATATACTAAATTGGTATTAATGTGTACTTGAAATATGGAATGAAAAGTGTTCATTCAACCTAGAGCATCCGTATCAGAAAAAAATGTTTTGTTGGTGAAAAAGAAATATGGATATCTTTTTTTAGTGTGGATTATTCTAAGAATAATCAAATAATAATAATGAATTTATATCCACTTCCATGCATTTATGATCGGTTATATCAATTGAGGGGTTCATAGTGGCCCTTTGAAATTGACATATGATAAGGACATTACAAAATTTAGGTTAGAAAGGAATATAATCTAAGGAAATAATTCTTAAGAATATATTTCCATTATGAATATATAGTAATTATTTTTTCTATTAGGAATTATCCCTTAGTCTATATGGAATTAATGAATCAGATAATTCGTTGATATTTGTATTTCTTTTTGGTTGTGTTTGTGGACAAAATATTTTTTGTATTCAACGAAATGGTAACATCATGAGAATCACTTTGATATGGTGGTTGGAATCTTGAGAGAACATCTGTTGGATTCCAAATTATCTAAGTGTGATTTTTGGATACACGTGTTAGGCTTTAATGGCCACGTAATCTATAAAAATGGTGATTTTGTGGATCCCGAAAGGTTAGAGGTTGTTATCTCTTAGAAATCACAATTTTATGGCTTCATGATCTATAGATTCCTTGGACTATATTATTATTAGTGATGCATTGTTTTTTATTTCTCATGACCATATCCTCCTTTGATAGATTGAGAAAGTAAAAATATTTCATTACATTGGGATGGTGAATGTCAGATGTGTTTCCAAGAGCTTAAGGTAAACCATACGTAATAACAAATAATGATTTTACTAAAATTAGGAAAAGGGTATGTGGTGTATTATAATTCTTCAAAATCAGGTTTGGGGTCTGTTCTCATAAAAGTAGGCCATGTTGTTGAATAGGGATCAAGGTAGTTCTGAGTACATGATATGAAATAACCAATGCATAATTGAGAGTGAGTTTCCATAGTCCATGATTTGAGAACATAAAAAAATATCTATATAGTGAGAAGTTTAATATGTTTACTGATTATATGAGTATGAATAATATTTTCTAACAACAATATTTTTAACTGAGAAAAAGATTATGGACAGTGTATCTCAAATTTTTTTATGTTGACTTCATGTATACACCGTATAAGGGAAATTCATTGGCATATGACTTTAGAAAAAAGACACATGCTCAGTTGGAAAAAATAGGATTCAGACCAGTGGATGTTGATGTTGATAATGGCATACACGAACATGTAATATGATGACGGGGATGATGTTTTGGTTTCCATTTAAGTTTCATTGGTTCGTGATTTGGAAAATATGTTTAATGAGACACATACATATAACTCATAATGTGTGGGGATGATGTAAAAACTCAATGGTTGGGAGACCATTGACTTATGGAAACTGGATGGTAGTTCAGTGTTGTGGTTTAGAGATCTGATGGTCGTACCTATGGATTATCCAGAACTATATCTTCATTATTAACACCATTCAAGATGGGTTGTTCATTCTATAATAAATAAGATTTGTAAGTCATTGAAATCATAGTTCGGGTGGACTGTTATGATAATTTTAGTGGCTTAGGTTTTTTGAGAATCCTAACTTGTTAAAAAATTAAGAAAGAGCATCAGCAACTAGAATGTATATTGCAGAATTTAACTATCCTTGATTGGAAGTTAGAGTAGGTAGCTATGGGTATTTAAATAGGCCTCAAAATAATTTTTTGGAAATATAATTCCATATGGTTGATAGTTTCTAGGATTACAATGTTATCATATTTTATTCTAATTTACAAAACATACATGGTAGAAGAAATTTAAAAAATCTATATCCAAGAAGAGGTTGTAAGGGTTAGTATTCTTGTTTTAATCATATAAAACATAGATTCAATGTTTAAATATATTTTTTAGAAATAAATTTCCAAATACATTTGTAATAAATAGACTATGAGTATGTTGTATCATGATAATAATGATTGGAAATTAGAAATGGTGATAAAATATTTGGAAGAAATCTCATGGGCCTATGTAATAGATATCAGTGGCTAATGGGAAGACAATATATAGTTAGTGGAGTTTACATATAACCAAATTTATTAGGACTTAATTAAAATGGATCTATTTGACATATTTTATGGGTGTCCAAGTTTTTGTCCAATTTGATGGGTGGTAAGAAGAGATACATCACTAGTCCGGTGAAGACTTATACAATAGATAATTGAGAAGATTCAGTTGATATGGAAATAGAAGGAGACATATCAGAGTTTTCAAAAATTCTATTTGTATCATCATTAATGACGGTTTTCATTCACATTGATTGATCTTGAGTTCATAAGGATCTCTAAAAAGCTTGTACATCTTCGTTTTTTGATTCGGGAACTATTATCTCCTCGGTACATAGTTCCTTTTGAGATACTGGAATGTGTTGTTGAGGTGGGATATAGGATGGGACCTCCCCAGTTGTAAAAATTGGTGAATAATGTGTTCCATGTATCTCATAATAAATTGTATCAATTTAATCATATCCATGTGATTCTATGAGATAATATTGAACTACATTGAGTTGATTCATTGGAACATATCAAATTAGAAATTGACGATAGACAATAGAAATTATTGGGAAGAAAAAGCATAGAACTACTTAGTTATTTGGGGAAACATGCTTAGATTAAAGAAGAGACATGTGAACTGGGGAAGGCAATAATTATTCAATGGCTATAAATATTTCATTATGATGATCGTTTTCTACTTTATAAAGATTGGATAATTAATGTTGGGGGGAATGTAGCTCCCCTAGTTTTAGATATGTCTCCATTGCATCATGATATTTAAGAATGTAATGTATATGGGTGATGTTTATGGGATTTTATAGAAATTTAGTGGTTTTTGGTGATTTTATAAAATATAAATATCGGTTTATTGTTTTGTAATTATTTAGAATACCTACATGAAAATGTATGCAATGAATATCGTGCTAAAGGGAGACATCACATGTGGTTCGTGATTTTATGAAATTGCATCAAAGTTTTATTTAAATTGTGATATATTGAATAGCAGGATATAGAATTGTTGGTTCATGGTTAAATCGATATGCGATCAAATTATGTGAGGTTCATCATTGAGGTAGTGTCTTGTGCACATTTTGTGAATGGTTTTCCTAAACATACATGGTTAAAAAATAGTCATAAAAAGTGGTTCTATGTCATTGTTGTCTTGTAATGCATTTTCCTCAAAAATGGTCCTGACTTATGACTTCCCCCCTCAAAATGGTCATAGAACCACTCACCATTAAATTGCATGTGATTTGAAGGCATTCCTCTATGACTTCAATTAATATTGTAATGGTATGTGCTCATTCATGGTGGTTCTTTTTGTGTTTTCTTTTATCTTCATCTCTCTCTATCTCGGTTCATAAGACTATGATCTCTAGGGATATATCTACGAGAGTGGATTAATTATATGACAATTTCTGGGCACTGTTAATGGGAGGGGAAGATATATAATGTGGTGTTTTTTAGAGATTAAACCTAGTTTTGTAGGTGTTTTAGTTATATTATATTCTTTAATTATAAATCCTGAGATTTGAGGATTTACTCTGGACTCCTCAATTTAGAACATTAAGGGTTAGTTACCAATTAATTAAAATTGTTCTAACTTTTATTAAAATGTAGGGAAAATAATGGTGTAAACCTTCTTTATTAATAGTTTGTGGATTTTTATGAATTTTTTAATTGTTTTGAAAGATGTTTTAATTAATGATTTTAAAAGATTGATTTTAAGAATATTTTTTTTTTGATTGAATGAGAAAAGGTATTTTAATAAATTAATGTTCAAAAGAATTTTTTTTGTAATTGATTCAATAAAATGTTTTTTTTATTGAAATGACATTATCGTTGAAGTCGTTTTGGCAGTAAAATGGTCTTTATGCATACATGGTGGTGTGTGTTCATATTTCATTATAAGGCTTGGTCAAAATAAGATCTTCTGATCGGTGTTAATGGTGTAATGTAAAATTGCATTAAATTACCTTCTGATGTATTATTAAATTGACATGAAAATTCTCATAAGTATGGAACTTTTATAATGAATCATGCATGTGTATGTGTGTTGATATGTGCTAATGTGGAATGTAATATGATATGAGACAAAAGGAAACAAGAAATGGTTTTCGAGAACATTCTAGGATTAATACATGGAAATTAGTTTTAATTTGGAATAATATTTTGTCAAAATGGTTTGGTTATCTGAAAAATTATTTCATGTTGTTTTATAAAAGTTGTTTTATAAAAGAATTTTTATAAAATTCGCTGACATGTTCTATCCTAGTGGCATAGATAGGGATTACTTAAGGAAAATATATGGAGTTTCATTACGCATCCCTTCATTGTCACTTTAGTTATTTTGTATTTGTTATTTACCAAAAGTTAGGTAATGTTAGATCATTTCACTTCTATAATGGTATATCATGATTCTACAGCATGGTGTTCATGTTTTATTTTTACGCTATGTCTTTGGTGACATTGTGTTTTGTATGTTTTTCTTCAACTATGTACATTAATATTATGGTTCATCCACTATTATACATTGATTCAGAATGATTTTGATCAATGACATGTTGAGTTGTATTTAATTATTATCATTCTACATATAGTAGTCTAATTTTTTTTGAATGTATGGCTGGTTGATTTATTTTCATGGGAAAACCATACCCCAAGTGCCTTGAAACCCTTCGACATTTATTATCATCATTTGGATTAATGTGTATGTCACTTAAGGCCATGAAACATCTTTCCAAATTCACAATCCAATGTTAAAGATGATGGATGTAACATTTATTTTTATTGATTAATTTATTTACCTCTTAATACATATACTCTTTTTTATTCACTATAAACTATCTTTTAAATTTTCCAATTGTTTAAAATGTAATCTTGTCTATGTTTTCTATATGAGACATTACGAAATTTATTTATAGTGGTTTTGTTTAAAAAAATATTGAAGACATAACTGTCTTGTCCATTTTTTGAGTTTTTTCGGTAATATTAGGATTTAATTACAAGTAATAAAGATTTATTGAAGTTAAATATTTTCATATTATTTGTTTAAAATTTAATTTGTTTTATAAAAATTATAAAAAATTATGTCATATTGATTTTTAAATCATATTATAAACTACTTTATAAAGGTTTTTTGAACATATTCCAAAAACATTTTAAGATTATTATGCATCACGTGGAATATTCTCTCATGATACAAACAATTAAATTTCCCAATATAGATTATGATGATGAATTTTGGAAATTATCATTTACAAGATTTTTTTTAAAAAAATTAACAAATAAATGAATGAATGATGAAAGATAAAATTTTCTTGTGGTGTACATATGTATGATTCATAATCTTATGAATGGTGTTGTGATTCCCATAACATGTCAACCCATATATAGTTATAAAAAATATTTTTTACATAAAAGTATTGATTGAATGTGACATAAACAATTTTTAAAAGTATATAATTACAATTCTAATACATAATATTGATTCATATACATAACCATGAATATTGATTTTTATTGTTTTATAGACATAAAGAGAAATATTTATATAATAATTACCAATAATTTATATTCAATTGTGATATTTTCTAATTCTACAAAAAAATTCTTTACTATGCATAATGACATAATATTATTAAATAAATTCTCTCACATAATACTCTTAAAGAAATGTGAATAATGATAATAATCTTCATAACTAAGACAAAAGTATTGAAAATATGTTTAATGTTAAACATCAAGTAATTACATCTCTTATTAGGAAAATAAAATTTTAATCAGGGTCAAATAATTTGGTAATATAATAAATAATTAATTAATGATTTATTAACAAAATAATGTATATAGTATTGAAACAAAATGATCAAATGAAAAAAATTCCAAAATTTAAATTAATTGATTTTATTATTTCGGAAATATTAATCTCAAAATAAATGATTTATTCATTATATGTTACATCGCATCAATTCCTATATCGAATAAATAAAAAACAACGATGAATAAAAAATCACAAGAATGTTTGATTTATAAATTCTACCCAAAGCATCAATGGGAAATATAATTATGGGTCCCAACCATCAAATACTATATACAAATGATTCCACATATATTTAAAAATAAATAAATAAATATAATATTTTATATTAATAAATCAATAATAAAGTTGAATATTGAATACATAATGTAAAAATTACTTCATCTATTGAATAACATTCATATAAATCTTTAGTGAATAGAAATCATATATAAAATTTATTATATGGAAAAAAATATATAGATTTTTTGAAATAATCATATATTTCTAGAGAACATGGTTGTGAATGTTAAAAATAATTTCAAATTAATTAGGTGGATTGATGGAGATCATACAATTAGGGATGTGAATAAAAATAGGTTAATATTTATATTAAATAAATTTATAATCCATAATTATATAAGAGGTGGTAGACCAAAAAGTAATTTTAATTTGTTTTTCATTAGATATGGAAATTAATTTGGATATTGTAGTGTCAAATTGATGTAGAACATTGAACAAACATTCTACAAGAAATTGAATCTCAATTTCAATAAGTATGAGTAATGGAAATTTAATTTTTTTCATAATATGTATATGATAAATATGATATATTTTTTTAATGAAATTAATATTTTTAAATCCTGTGAAAAAATAAACATATTTAATAAAAAATTGATTATAAGAATATGCATAATTGATCTTAATTTATATTTAGAAAATTTATTAATATAATATCAAATCCTGGAATAAAAACTAAAAGATAATAGAAAATTGGAATGTATATTAAATTTTTATTCTAGAAAATTTATGAATTTGATCAAAATAATAATTAATGGTTGTGACTAAATAATATTCTATTCATGCAACGAATGTTAAAAAGAGATTTTGTCCACAAACTTGTACTGAATATCAGAATTTACTAGTATTGGAATTTTAAAAAAGTTGTATTTAGTAACTACAAGGAAATTTAATATTTATAAAAATTTAAAATAGTAAATAATTGATGTAAATAAATTAAAATTGTTTATATGATATATATAATATTAATAAAAAAGAAACAATTTCCATACAAATAAAAATCAATCTTCGCATTTTCTTATAAATATAGATTATTTTTATTTGAGTACAGATGATATGTAAAATTAATATAAAAAATGAAAGCCCCATAAGAGATATTAGGACAGAATATAAAATGGTTTTATAATATAATTAAGATATAAATAAGATAAATGAAATTAAATCATAAACATGACCTAAAAATAGATATTCTAAAATAAAAATTCATATATTTTGTAACATATAAATATAATCTATCAAATGATTAAAAATTATATGATAGTTAAAATCCCATTATTTTTGTTAATTAATATATAAACAAAATTGTTTTTTAGAATAGTACAGTAAAATAATTCATTGTTCGAAACAAGAAATATGTGTAAAAATTAAGAACATGACAATGTGGCCATATTTTCATTATAACACTATAAAAAATCTATTAAATAGATAGAAGAAAAATTGAAACTATAATTACCATTATTATTTTGTCTTGTATGAAATAAAATGTCATTATTGGATATTATACAACATATTATGAATATTGATACATAATTCCAAACATGTATAAATAAAGTGTGATTGGGATGAGAAAGCCATAAATTTTTTACGATATATGAAATAAGAATAAAATATTCTATTCTATGTTTGAAAAAATAACAAAATAGTAAATTTTTTTATTATAAATTAAATAATAATAGTTCATGACACGCATAATATTTTAGTAAACTCTCCAAAGAAGAATTTATACAAAAAACAAAAATGAAATTCTATTTTAAATCCCCATAAATTGGATTTTTTGAAAGTATGATTCCTTCTAACCTGTGAAAAAATAAATAATTATATATAATATATAAATATAAAAAATTTATTTATATTTATAATAATAGTTCATGAGACGCATAATATTTTAGTAAACTCTCCAAAGAAGAATTTATACAAAAAAAAATGAAATTCTATTTTAAATCACCATAAAATGGATTTTTTGAAAGTATGATTCCTTCTAACCTGTGAAAAAATAAATAATTATATATAATATATAAATATAAAAAATTTATTTATATTTATATTAAAATATAAAATTCAATTAATTTTTTTTTATTTCATAATACTTCAGTGATAAATTCATTATTATAAGTGATAATTATTACATTCACTATGCTTGACTTAGTTAATTGATATGATTACCCACAACGTAGATAGTATTTAATCAAGCCTTGTGACAACCTGGTCCCTATGACAACACAGACACCCCGCCTTAACATGGTCGTCGGGTCCTGGCCCACCAGGTACCACCAGTTGCCCCAACAGACACGTGAGGCCCACCCCATGGTCCACCCACGTGCCTAAACGAGTTATCTGACTAATGGTAGTCCCCACAGGCTAACACATGTCCTTTCCAGTGTTCTTTGTCCTCACTCACACACACCCTGGCAAACTTCCCAAGAGGTCACCCATCCTGATCATTACTCCAGGCCAAGCACGCTTAACTATGGAGTTCTAATCAGACAGGCTCCCGAAAAGGAAGGTGCACCTTGTTGACATGAGTCATATCATTTAGTCATTTAACGCTTTATCATTTGGGGATGTTACATTCTCCCCCCTTTAGAGCACAACGCCCTCGTTGTGGGCCCTACATCTCAACCCAGGCAGTGCACCACACATAAGACTGGGTTCCTCCTCTGATACCAAATGTGACAACCTGGTCCCTGTAACAACACAAACACCCCGCCTTAACATGGTCGTCGGGTCCTGGCCCACCAGGTACCACCAGTTGCCCCAACAGACACGTGAGGCCCACCCCATGGTCCACCCACGTGCCTGAACGAGTTATCTGACTAATGATAGTCCCCACAGGCCAACACATGTCCTTTCCAGTGTGCTTTGTCCTCACTCACACACACACCTGGAAACTTCCCAGGAGGTCACCCATCCTGATCATTACTCCAGGCCAAGCACACTTAACTATGGAGTTCTAATCAGACAGGCTCCCGAAAAGGAAGGTGCACCTTGTTGACATGAGTCATATCATTTAGTCATTTAATGCTTTATCATTTGGGGATGTTACAAGCCTATACTATAAATTAATGTTTAAAAGATTTTTTTTGTGGTTTGGATTTCTATGGACTGCTTTTGGAGGATAGGTGATGAATTTCTCAGATATGGTAAAAATCTAATTTTTTAATATTTTTTGTTCCATTAAAATAAATTATTTCACAAAACATTACACATAGATATATTACTATTATAGAATTATTTAAACATAAAATATTAATCATTATTAAATTATATTATTATCAGTTTAAATTAATTTTTGATTTAAGTCATAAAACTTATTATATATTTCAAATTGGTTGAAAAACCAACACAAAAACCAATATTATTTTCAAAAATGAATAATAATATGATAATTATATAAAAATAATATCATTTTAATATTACCATAATGATTTTTAGGAACATTTCCTTAATGTGATATATTATTTCACATAGAAATATGATTATGATAGAAAACTAAATGATATTGAAAAAAGTTATTAATTATAATTTGTCTTGGTGCAAGTGTTTTACAATGTAAAACATACATATATAATTTAGTGTTATTATTATTAGTTGAAAAACTAATTTATCCTTATTGATTATAATTTGTTTTATAAATAAAATTGATAAATTTAAAATATACATTTAGTACTACACATGTAATTGTGTAATTATAAATGAAACAAGTCATTCATGAAGGCCTCATCCACATATATGAATGATTTATTTTTTATAACATAATGGTAGAGAAAATGAGTGTTAGATAAGGAATTATCATTATAATAATTTCATAATATAAAATATATCATTATAATAATTATATCTATGTACTCTTGAGATATTCTTGATAGCGACCTAAAATGAAATACCTCATTAAATGAGGCAGTAGTCCACACATATATATGAGTGATTATTATATTTTCTAGTGGATGGAAAGGAGGAAATAGATTTTCACAAAATTAAGATAATAACATTCATTGAATTAATGAAATGAATTTCATTATTTTTATATGTTTATAGAATACATGGAATTGTTTTAAATTGGATGAAACCAAAAATAATCATGTTAATACAATTACCACTTCTTCATGAATCCCTTTTTAGATCTCTCTATATGCCTTGATAATATAGCCATCTTTGATGAATATAAAAACTATATGTAAAAAACATTCATATGGTTTTTTCAGATAATTAACAATATTATTTGATTACTAATGGTGTATTTGTGAGGTGGTTAGGGTTTCTTATATTTGAGTGAGGAGAATTAATATTCTAATTATATTTATTCATTTTAGGCAATTAAAAACAATAAAAATAGAAACACATGTACAACCTAGTAGTTAAAGACTCATCCATCTCCATAGGGATACGAAATAACTACTATATTATTTACAATTTTATGTAACTATGGTATATTGGTATGGAAGTCCATTACTCGGGCCATATGCCTTATTTCCTAGCCATGAAATCCATTGTTTGATTTTTAATTCTACAATACATGTTTAATATTGTACCCACCAATGGTGAAGTACTTGTAAAATAAAATTTATAATACATAGGTAAATCCACAACACCTAGAGAAAGAAAATACAATTTCATCTCTAGTATAACATACAAATATAGTGTGATTTACCCCATCATGGGAGACCCAAATTGTAGAGACCTGCTATTATACAAATAGTCATAAAAATAAATATAATGTAAATGACATTATCAAAATCATCTGTTTCCAAAAATCCTCAAATTATAATATCAGTTAGAATGAGTTGATAGAAATTAATCAAATATAATTATATATCATATTTGTGATATTTGTGACTGTATCACATTGTTATAGCCCTTTTTAACCCATTCATTCTAAACAATGTTTAGTAATACATACCATGAAATTTTAATTGTATTATTACAAATAAAATGAATAATATTAATTAATGTTTGCAGGAATATTTAAATTTTCGAATGAATTTTCAATTAATGAATTTTAGGAATTTTAAAAATAAATTTTAGTAAAAATATAATAAATGAAAAAATTATGTTTTATAGAAAACATTATTTTGAATATAAATAATTATTTTACCCACAAACATGTGTAATGTTTATTTACATGAAATTATATGTTAATTAACATATAAGAGATATTTATGAGTCATTCATTCCAATAAATAATTAAATACAATGATATTATTACATTATTAATGAAAATGATAAAAACCTCTTTTATTACTAGAATAAAACATAATATGTTTTTTAAATTTCAAAACATATGTTTCTAAATTCAAATTATCATTTTTAAATGAATAAATTTACATCCAAAAAATAATTTTTTATATATTAAATTTCACATCAAATTAAATTTCCTCCACATGTTATGATATTTTCATAAATTTAATTAAATTTATTAAGAATTTTTTTTACTATTCATAAAAAATTAAAAAAATTTATAAATACACAAAATATCAACCAGATAAAAACCCATTATAATAAATTTTAAATTAAAAATCATTATATAATATTATGATTTTAACATATTTAAAAAAATTATCAATTGTTAACATATATATAAAAATAAATCATGATTCTATTGAAAAGTAAAACTATTATATTGGAATTAAAATCATTATTTTATATAATTTACTACTTAAATATATATTAATATATCTCCTAATACATTGAAATAATATATCATATCATAATAATATATTAAAAATGAAGTTATATTGTGATGTTTTTCAAACAATGTTTACTATTTTTTAAAGACTACCTTTGTTGATAAATGTTTTTGTATAAAAGGAAATATTGAGTTACTCGATGTTTACTATCCTTTGTTATGATGTGGCAGAAGCTGGAGAAATTTGTAATGTTAAATTCTTTTTAATGTTTGAAAGATATGAAATTTTCAATGTATATTGAAGATATATAGATGTATCATAACAACAATAGAATAAAATTTCATAGAAGTTGTTACTAAAGTGAAGGTTTCTGGAATTGCGAAGGATCTGATTAGACGATCCATTTGAAGAACTATTTGAAACATCTTTTATTTATTTATTGATGATATAAATGTTGTTTAGAAAATGAAAATCAAATGTAATAAGGTATCCGTAAATTACTCTCTAGATAAGTCATATAAACCTTTTTTAATATCCTAAAAACATCATAAGTAACACATTATACAAGTTGATTAATGTAGGATAAATCTGAAATAAAAATTTGTAATTTGAATAAAGCTAAATTTTTAAAATGAAATTTTTGTTCAAAATATTATTCTTCTTCATTGGTTTAATTATACAATCTATTGGAGAGGTGAAATGAATAGTATGATCAGACAAGAATTGAATATGAATAGTTTGATCCGAATGACAAAAAAATATGAAATGTAGGATCAAACTAAGAGAGGATATAAAAAATATGATCATAATTTGAAAGAATATAATTTTTTTGATTAGATGTATAACAAAAAAAATATGATCAGATTGAAAATGAAAATGAATTTAATGATTAGACGGATAAAAAAATCAACCAATATGATCAGATGGATAAATAGGATGAACTATGAAAATAGATGTAAAATGTCATTATTTCAAGTGTGCACAATATCGAAGTTAGAACATTGAATTTTTTAATGTGTTACGAAGATGATTTTTGCAAAATGGTATGATGTTAATGTCAGTAACATCTCAGATCATAGTGTCACCCAAAGGTTCCTCAATCCTAGTTGGTGACATAACCTCAGGCACATTTCCCAAAATGCAAGAGGCTATTGACTAGCAGTGGGATACAATGTATGATATTGCGGAAACTATTCCCTCATTGGAAGATTAAACATACTAGAAAAAAATTGTAAACAGTAGAGGAAAGAAGTATACCAAATAGGAATAACAATGGAAGACTGAAAGTAAATCCAACAGAAGCCACAATATATATATATATATATATATATATTATGTATAGCATATATATATGAAATTTTTTAAAACTTTCACAATTCTAGAATAGAATATATAATCCCATGTAAAAAAATAAACAAGTAAACTCTACCAGTATCGCAAGTCGTAGTTATATCCCTTACTATCTAGATCCAACAGCAATCAAGTACCTAATGAAGAATGGTGATTTCCCATATCCATACCTACAATGATATATTCTACTAGGGTCAATAAACATTACCCAAATAGGGTGTGAGAATAATCTTAGTAGGAAACCACCAAAATATCTTTTCCTATCTATCAGTTAATATATATATAGTAGGTAAAATTTTGAAAACAAAGCATTAAAATAATAAGTAAAAAAAGTAAAAAATCCAATAGTTTTCAATGACATTAAATAGAAATTTATTATTCATCCATTGAATCATGTAACAATGGGATCTAGCCAGAGCTCTATATCCATGGTGTAATGTATCAAAATAGATTTCTTAGAATACCATCTAAAAATCATGTCAGACAGAATCCAAGCATCTTCATTGGCCTGGATGTCTTGTTACATTCATTCAATTATTCACAACAACCAATGGGGATAGATCTCAAGCGATAACCACTTTTTTCTAATAGAACCAATTCATTTAAAAAATAACCCACTTGGAATGCTCTCACGGTCTATCCCCTTTGGTCTAACATGGAACTGTGAAAAATATAAACAACCACATGATAAATGTATCACGGTCTAATCCCCATGTATAAAATGTCTACACCAAGGCTCTCATAGTCATGTTTAACTAAATTGGAAGCCTCCTTAGTCTCCTTAGTCGAAGGCATTCATAGTCTGTGGGAAAAATAGTGCACATATCATATCAAGAAGCTCAAGTAATCTAACAATATTACATGGCTAAACATTCACAATACATGACATAGGTATTTCATATAATCAATCAAACTCTACCCTAATTAAACAAGTATTGTAAAAAACTCTATGTCACATAGGAAACAGGGACCAAAAACCATAAACAATCATTCATGGGTCTACACACCCATGGGGTTTCCCATACACAATGTACCTAACCATACGACTATGCAACAAACCATTATTAATCAATCACACCAAAGCAGGTAAAAACATGGTTCAATTCTAAAACAACAGAATATCCAAAACATGTGGTGTAAATATTTTAGCTTATAAATTACAATGAAAAACAATGAAATGCACAAAACACCTACCATGATGACGTATGATCGATATAATTGAACATAGGCCTATATTAGGGCAGTTCTACAAAATGATAAAAAAACACACAACCTTGATGAACTCACATGAGAGGAAAAATCCGGGATAAGGGTTCAAGAGGGATTGATAACTCGATTTTTGGATTACAACACACCCGATAGTGTCTCCATCAGATATCAGATGTAGATTTAGAAGGGGTTGAGAAATTATTTGTCATTACATAGTGCAATTTTATGAAACACAGGAAAAAGAAGCTGTTTTGGACATGATATGCATCCCTGCTCCGATATATCTAATGAAAAAAAATACACAACGTGTTCATTAACATTACACGTCGCATATTATCCACATCCATTCCCAAAATTAATTTATCTTTCGTGTCACCACACAACCTTGTACTCGACAATTACACGATCAAAACACTACAATACACGACAAGATAGGTACATGACATGTACTTAGGAAATCGTATTTTATTCCTTTTTTCTCCAAACAACCTAAAAATAAAATCAATATATGATAATAAGATTTGGGTTCTTAAAAACTTAACCCATTAATGAAACTCATCCTATAATTTCCCTTACAAGGGTGGTGAAGATGAATTTGTTATCAAATATTCCTACTATGATCGCACATCGGCATCCCTCTACCTAGTCCCATCATACACTCACATATTCTCCCATATCACTCGTACCATAGGAATAGACCGTCCATAGAGAACCTTCGTGCTACCATCCCCAATATAAATAAGTTTATCCATGAAGGATGCATCCACCTTTAACTCAGCCTCCTTAGGATGAAAAATGTTAGGCGTGTCTGAACAGTAACATCGTAGCTGAGAAACATAAAAGATATCGTGACAATATTGGTACCTCTAAGGTAACTACAACCAATAGGTATCCAGACGGACTCTCTCTAAAACCTAAAATGGCTTGTTGTATCTTGGGAAAAGCTTCCCCTATCTCCTAATCCTCCAGTTTCCCTACCTTGTTGTGACACATGGGAGAAACTGATCATCGACCTTGAACTCCAGAGTTTGTCTCCATCATTTGGCATAATATTTATATTCTGAATGTTCCATATCAAACCACTTCCAAATCAACCCCACCTGCATAGTGGTATTTCGAGCAAGATGATGTCCTAGTATAGCCACCTATCTATACTCTATCTGACATAAAAGTGATTTTCATGGACAATCATACAAAAACTCGTAAGGTGGCATCTAAATTGTTGATTGAAAACTATTATTGTAGGAAAATTAAACTAGGTGTATTTGTCTCTCCCAAGATGCCCTGTAATCCGACAAGCATACTCAATGAACATCCACCAAAACATGAATTGTTCACTCAGACTGGACATCTGTCTTTGGATGGTAAGATGTAATCAAGATTACAGATGTATTGATGGGCCTATTTATTCCATGTGAGAAACGAGAAGTAAACTGGGGATCCTAGTCAGAAATGATAGATTATGGAACTCCCTGAAAATGTACAATCTCGCTGAAGTATATCATTCCAATTCCATCAACACTAATGGTTTCCTTGAGTAGAATGAAATATGAGACCTTCATGAGTCCATAAACAACAACTTACTCTATATCATTTCATTGATAATACCTTATTTAAACCATCATGATAACCATCTCAGAATCATTCAACTTTCACTCGGGAATGGGTAACTACTCTAATTGCCATTCTAGTCGCTGATCTTAATCCATCACCTACTTATAGGTGGAACATATCATTAGAAAACCAAATAAATACCACTTCATTTATGGAAAATAATAATGAAAATGTACATCTAGATACATATGGGTGACAACAGTATGAACTTCCCATATGGACACATGAAAATCTAGCAACAGCTCCGCGCGTATGGCTGCAGACACACATAATGTAACACCCCGAGATTCCACGATACACTTCTCATTCAATAATGCAATAGCTTGAATTGTACGCAACTTCGAGTTATAACACACCACAGAAAATCAAAGTAGCCGTTATGAATAGTAATACCCACTTTTTAAAATTATAGAAATTTTATCTTTCAAAATAGACTTTATTTTTGTATTCTTAATATCAAAATTATCCTAAGTTTAATTTTTTGTAACTTTCTGAGAACTTCCAAATTTTTATGAACAGTGAAAAATACTTAAAACAAATTTTTTAATCAAAATAATTTTTATTGATAAATTATACTATTTAGTGGTTTTAAAGTATTATTAGAAAATATTTTAACCATTTTATCCAATGGTGGTCATTAGAATAAATTTAACATTGAAATTGTGCATGAACAATTGTCAATCTTTTGATATAAATTGTTTCTTAAAAACACGCTATTTGTTGTGACAGCGGGAATTAATTATAAAATTAATTAATGCAACTTACATGTTTGGAATTTTGTAAAATAGACATCATTTTTGAAATTGGAATATCAAATATAGCTTAGGGTGAATTTTTGAGATTATTCTGAAAAACTTCAATTTTTGATGAATAGTGAAACCACTAAGTGGTACTTATAAAAACCGATTTTTCATTTAAATGAAATTTTACCACATCTGTGTTTTGAATTTCAAAAATCCGACATACATGGTTGTCATTAATATGTAAAATGTGTTTCAATGAGATTAAAATAATTTTTGGTGAATAGTAACTTTTAAGTTCTTAATCACGATTAGAGGTAATTAGTGTAGTTTAAGGTAATAATAATGTTTTAATAATATGAGATGAGCTTGAAAAATGTCCTACCCTCATTTTATGTGGCATGGCCGACCAAGACAATCCATGGGTCAACTTGGGGACCCCATGTAGCCACTTTAGTTGGAAAATGACATAAATACCTTTTATTTAATGTTAAAGTAAAAAATGACAGAAACATGAAATGTTTTACTAAAAAAATTTACATGGGGATATACAAGTCATATTTTTGACTATAAATATTCATTGGGAAGATAAATATATTTCCTACATCATAGTATTTTTTTATAGTTTTTTGACGTTAAATAAATTAAATTATTTATGACATCATGATGATGCAGCGATGACCTCATTATTTAACGATTTAAATAAAATGAGAAGATAATGTAAAATACAAGGCATACACTTGTCCAAAGCCTATTGGATGAAGATATTTAGAACCCTTATCACCTTATCCTCTAATTATACAAGTTTGGGACCTTTATAATCCAAAAAGCATTGTATAATAGAATAACATTTCATTACTTTCCAAAAGTGCCCCTCCACTCCACTTGTAAAAGGCCCCCACCACTCCCACCTTATTCACACATTCAAGCCATTTGGCTTGGCCAAACTCTGCCCAAATACACTCCCAACTTCCCTCCCTTACTCCTAGAAGCCTCACTTTGTGCAGAATTCTTCCCAAGGAATCCTTTGGCTCAAATCATAAATAGTTACCCGATTTTTAGGTAATGTCTTCTCTAATGTTGTTTTGTTTTATTTAGCTTCCCCAACCCACTTAACTCTTTTTATTACATTCTTTTGTAACAACAATAGTATCCTCAATATACTTGGATGTTTTTATAATGAGTATTTGAGCTACACTTACACACACCTACATCTAATGGTTAAAGAACATACAGTTTCTGTGGATGGAGAATTTCTGCCTCACGAAACGATGATTGTTCAACACTCATAAAACACATTCAAAGGTGGCCACTAAGATTTTACTCTATTTATAATTGATATATAATATGTTTATTTTTTACTTAAGGTTCTGTATTTTTCATTTATGGCATACCTTTATGGTTTCCATTATGGGTAAACGCGATATTTTCATTTTAGGAAGTGCGGACTACCGCCCCCTCAAAGTGATTTGAATCATTAATAACATATGTGGGATGTATAAAGGATGGAGTAAATGGTATTATACATAATATTATACTGGAATTATATTATACATTTATATCATTATGATTTTATTCAATTAAATACGAAATAGAAATGAAAGTAGCGTTCATTCGTACGTACGGCTTACCGTCTCCATGAACGGTGCATTTCATTTCTTACCTCTAAATGTTACGTAATATTATGAATGAATGTATATACTAGATATATATGATATATATTATATCTACATAATGAATATAATTCTGGATACAATGGATATTTCACCACATGAACAACTTGTAATTATAAGAAGTTTATTTTTGACTCAAGTACCTATGATCAACAAAACGACCGTTATAAACTTAAATAATTACATAATGTTCATGACATTGTAATAAGTGATATAAAAGGAATAATGAACTTGAAAAATGTTCTTAAGAAGATAGATATGAACTCTAGTTTATTATTCAGGAGGTTAAAGAGTGGTCAAGTCAAGTCGGACACGAGGTAAGGGAATTTCTTAACCCAACTTCCATTCTTTGGGTTAATCTCCTACTTTTAAATTATGTCATGATATTATTATGTCCTATTTTGTATTTTACTTTATTTATGTGTAACTATAGTGAATACACAAAATAGATCTATTTTATTTTAAAAATGATCTTTTTAAGGACTTCGTCTCAATCTCCTTTCATTGAGGCATATTTGGTTTTATACACAACATACTTTTATACAGATTATAAACCCCTTTGACTTTTACGTTTATTCAAAAGGAATCTTTTTATACGAAGCGTTTTACTAAATAACAAAAAGGGAATATTTTTCTTTCTGTACATATGTGGCGACAACGACTTCTCTGCCGCCGTGACCATTATTTGAGTTTCGGCTTCCTCTACAAACCATCACATTTTTTAAACAAAAATAAATAAAATGTTTTAAATTTCTTTTATTTTGGTATTGAAAATGGTTTTGAAAGTGCTTTTATTATATCAATGTGTTGTATTGATATCTTGTGATGGAAATGTGGAAGTGTTATGTTTACGTTATGCATGTTTTATGTGATACGATTATGTTGTGGTTTATGATATGTTTAAACCTATTCATATTAGGAATGCATTGGACTTAATAAGTGACGGGTGGAGCCCGCTATAGATCCTCGATGCATCGGTAGGTCTCATGAGACAAACTAGTGTCTTGGAACGAGGCCTTGACAAAATCTTATTTGTGGTCTTGGAACGAGGACTTGGCTACGTGGTTATGATAGTCTTGCATTATGCATTCCATCATTATGAAAGTGGTTATTGATATTTCATGTGATTATTAGACTAGTAGAATATCCATGTGAGTAAGTAAAATGGAATTATTTAATTTTATTTTTTCCATATAATGCTGAAGTTCAAATTTAAAAAGGATTTTGTTTTAGTTATACATTGCCTTAAATGTTAATGTTTATTTATGAAAGCTTCTGCAATATTGTTATCCTTAATGAGCATCTGAGCTCACCCCTTTCAATGTTTTAATATTTTCCAGGATGTGAAGATTTTTTTTTATGAATGACCTGCAGGGATAGTCAGAAGAGGATATGAGTGTGGACTATGGAGATTTGTTATTGTAGTTTTTCACTTTATGATGTAATGTAACGTTTACGAATGTATCTAGTGTTTCCAAGGCTACTAAACTAATCGGTCTTTTGAGACTTGATCTTTTGCGATCATTCCAATTTTACGAAGTAATGCACCGACTCCGGGTAGCTGGGGTCGGGGCATTACAGTTGGTATCAGAGTCAGTTTAGTACTAACCTTGGAAGCTAGATTTTGATAAACTATGATTAAAGCACATAGCTCGAAGATAAACTTTGAGGATTAGTATATAAGAACTTCCTAGAATTTTGGTATTATAGAGATTTTGTGAGTTTTCCGAGAAATACATCCCTGTCTGGATACAAGCAGGTAGAGGTGGCTCTGGAACAGATGTACCTAGGGGTAAAACGCGAAAACACCGCTTTGAGCTAGACTCGAATGGGAACTGGTGCACGACAACGGGCCTTGCTGCACTCTTGGTTACGACACTCCCGGGGGATATGCTTAGGATAATTCTCATTTTCTTTATAAACCACTATGAAGGGTTATGAGTATATACTTTCTCGAAGAAATTTTTTTTATGATTATGGATTTTGTTCATAAATAGTTCAATTTATGTTAAGTATTTTACAAGTATGGAATTATGTATTTTGATTCATAAACTAATCTAGTTTATGCCATTGTTTAGAAATGGAGCCTAGTGGTTGGAATGGAAACCGTATCAATGCACACACTCCGTGTAGGGATTTCCCTCCTTCTCATGATAATTATTGTGGATCTGGAGATACAACTGGTGCTGATCAACTTATTACCATACTGGGACAACTCACTCAGGTTATGAATAATAACCTTACTCGTATGGAGCACCCTGATCCGCAACGTGGAGGATCAATGTTAGACCACTTCATGAGGCAACAACCACCAATATTTAATGGGGGTACAAATCCATTAGTAGATGAGCAATAGATAAACTCCTTAGAGAAAATATTCAACGCCTTGGGGAGTAGCGAAAGGGAGAAGGTTATCATGGAAGTTTAACGCCTCACTGGAAATGACGATCAATGGTGGTCATTGATTCAAAATACAAAGGAAGATGAAGAAGTATCGAGTATGGGATAGAGAGAGTTCAAAGATCTTTTCTTAGAAAAATACTTTCCACATGACCATCGAACAGATATGGAAAGGAAATTTCTGAGTCTGAGATAAAAGGAGGATGAGAATGTCGCAAAGTATGAGGCCAACATTTAAAGGTTAGTGAGGTATTATGTAGATTATAGAGGTTACCCAAGAAGTAATACTGATCATTTATTTGATGGGTTAAAACCATTTCTCCGTCGAGCATTAGCCTCACAACCCTTCTTGTCATACGAAGATATTGTCTCGTGTGCTATCAAGACGGAAAAGGAATTCTCTAAGTCTCATGACTTTAAAGAAAAGCTAGAAAAGAAGATAATGGTGGAACAAGAGACGGATAAAGGGAAAACGGGAAAGAAAAATTTTCCATTATGTGATAATTGTGGGAAGAATCACCATGGTCCTTGCCTAAAAGGAATGGGAGTTTTTTATACATGTGGAGAAAAAGGTCACCAGGTGCATGATTGCAAGGGAAAGAAAGAGGCTATCAATGTTGAATGCTAAAATTATAGAGAAATGGGGCATTATGAAAATGAATGTCCTAAGCGTTAGGGAAAATTACCTCAGAAAAGGCCAAGGGATCGAAGCCAATCTTATGTTGTGACTACAGTTGAAGCGGAATAATTAATGTATTAGTGCTTTTGGACTCATGGACTATATTCTGGTTATTAGAATAATGTGATATATATATATAATGATTGTACTTCATTACATGTTTTTTTCATTAAGGATTTAATATGATGAAGGTAATCATATTTTTAGTATGTGACAATAAGAAAAAATTTACTTTGTTTGGGGAATCTGAGGTTAAAATTGATTTTGGAATTGAGAGACCTTTAAGAGAAAGTCTGTATAGAGGTATTTTGGATAACTATAAAGGATGGAATGGATTATGTTGATCTTTGGATAGTATTTTTTAAGGTTAAAAAAATTAATGACGATTATTTTTGGAATAATATAATACTATAGTTTTAGGAAAAGGACAACCTGCAGGGTGGGGCATAACCCGTCGCGTCGGACAAAGATGCAGGAATCGAACCCATAACCATAGTGTGACAGGACTTTATTTCCTACCACTAGCCTACAGGAAGTCCCTGGTTATTACAAAATATTTTTACTAATCTAAATGGTATGTGTTAATATATGGAACCTTATACAATTAGGATAAATAGAATATTTTTGAGTTCTATTACCTTTTAGTGTGAAAGATGGGTTTGTGGTAACATTTATTAAAGAATGAAAGTCTACATGACAAGTATGTATATTCCCTTACGTTCTTAGTAAATCTTCTAAATAAATTCCTTAACATTATTAAAGGTACATTAAAACAAAAATGTTGCCAGTTAACTTTTCCAACTGGGGAATCAATGATCGTTTAACCAATCACAAGTTTGTGATTTTCTTATAGTTAACTTTATCCTAATCATGTTTTCTAAAACTCTCCATCAGACCTTGATGGTTTGTTTCTCCTCCATATCCATATTTTCATAGAATCCTATAATGGGCTATCTCGGGTGACCTTTGTACTTATCTTGCTTTCTTTTAATGTTATATTTTTATTAACCTTATTTCCGATGTGGGTTTTCCACAAAGGTATTTTCTATTTTCAACCTTTTATTTTCCATGAAAAATTTCAAATTGCGAGGACGAATTTATTGAAGGAGGGGAGAATGTAACACCCCGAGCATCCACGATACACTTCTCATTCAATAATGCAATAGCTTTCATTGTACGCAACTTCGAGTTCTAACACACCGCAACTAATCAAAGTAGCCATTATGAATAGTAATACCCACTTTTTAAAATTATAGATATTTTATATTTCAAAATAGACTTCACTTTTGTATTCGTAATATCAAAATTATCCTAAGTTTAATTTTTTGTAACTTTCTGAGAACATCCAATTTTTTATGAACAGTGAAAAATACTTAAAACAACATTTTTAATCAAAATAATTTATAGCGATAAATTATACTATTTAGTGGTTTTAAAGTATAATTAGAATATATTTTAACCATTTTATCAAATGGTGGTCATTAGAAATAATTTAACATTGAAATTGGGCATGAACAATTGTCAATCTTTTGGTATAAATTGTTTCTTAAAAACACGCTATTTGTTCTGACAGCGGGAATTAATTATAAAATTAATTAATGTAACTTATATGTTTGGAATTTTGTAAAATAGACATCATTTTTGAAATTGGAATATCAAATATAGCTTAGGGTTAATTTTTGGGATTTTTATGAAAAACATCAATTTTTGATGAATAGTGAAACCACTAAGTGGTACTTATAAAAACTGATTTTTCGTTTAAATGAAATTTTACAACATCTGTGTTTTGAATTTCAAAAATCTGACATACATGGTTGTCATTAAGAAGTAAAATGTGGTTCAATGAGATTAAAATAATTTTTGGTAAATAGTAACTTTTAAGTTCTTAATCGCGATTAGAGGTAATTAGTGTAGTTTAAGGAAATAATAACGTTTTAATAATATGATATGAGCTTGACACATGTCCTACCCTCATTGGATGTGCCATGGCCGACCAAGAAAATCCATGGGTCAACTTGGGGACCCTATGGAGCCACTTTAGTTGGAAAATGACATAAATACCATTTATTTAATGTTAATGTAAAAAATGACACAAACATGAAATGTTTTACTAAAAAAAAATTTACATGGGGATATACAAGTCATGTTTTTGAATATAAATAGTCATTGGAAATATAAATAGATTTCCTACATCATAGTAATTTTTTATAATTTGTAGACATTAAATAAATTAAATTATTTATGACATCATGATGATGCAGCGATGACCTCATTATTTAATGATTTAAATAAAATGAGAAGATAATGTAAAATCCAAGGCTTACACTTGTCCAAAGCCTATTGGATGAAGATATTTCGAACCCTTATCACCTTCTCCTCGAATTATACAAGTTTGGGACCTTTAGAATCCGAAAATCATTGTATAATAGAATAACATTTCATTACTTTCCAAAAGTGCCCCTCCTCTCCACTTATAAAAGGCCCCCACCACTCCCACCTTATTCACACTTTCAAGCCATTTGACTCAGCCAACCTCTGCCCAAATACTCTCCCAACTTCCCTCCCTTACTCCTAGAAGCCTCACTTTGTGCAGAATTCTTCCCAAGGAAGCATTTGGCTCAAATCAAAAATAGTTACCCGATTTTTAGGTAATGTCTTCTCTAATGTTGTTTTGTTTTATTTAGCTTCTCCAACCCCTTAACTCTTTTTATTCCTTTACTTTTTAACAACAACAGTATCCTCAATATAATAGGATGTTGTTATAATGAGTACTCAATCTACACTTACCCACACCTACATCTAATGGTTAAAGAATATACGGTTTCTGTGGATGGCGAATTTCTGCCTCATGAAACGATGATTGTTCAACACTCGTAAAACACCTTCAAAGGTGGCCATTAAGATTTCACTCAATTTATAAATGATATATAATATGTTTATGTTTTTCTTAAGCTTATTTATTTTTCATTTATGGCATACCTTTATTGTTTCCATTATGGGTAAACGCGATATTTTCATTTTAGGAAGTGCGGACTACCGCCCCCTCAAAGTGATTTGAATCGTTAATACCATATGTGGGATGTATAAAGGATGGAGTAAATGGTATTATACACCATATTATACTGGAATTATATTATACATTTATATCATTATGATTTCATTCCATTAAATACGAAATAGAAATGAAAGTAGCGTTCATGCATACGTACGGATTACCGTCTCCATGAACGGTGCATTTCATTTCTTACCTCTAAATGTTACGTAATATTATGAATGAATGTATATACGTGATATATATGATATATATGATATCTACATAATGAATATAATTCTGGATATAATGGATATTTCACCACATGAACAACTTGTAATTATAAGAAGTTTATTTTTGACTCAAGTACCTATGATCGACAAAACGACCGTTATAAACTTAAATAATTACATAATGTTCATGACATTGTAATAAGTGATATAAAAGGAATAATGAACTTGAAAAATGTTCTTAATAAGGTAGATATTAACTCTAGTATATTATTCAGGAGGTTAAAGAGCGGTTGAGTCATGTCGGACACGAGGTAAGGGAATTTCTTAACCCAACTTCCATTAATTGGGTTAATCTCCTACTTTTAAATTATGTCATGATATTATTATGTCCTATTTTTCATTTTTACTTTCTTTATGTGTAACTATAGTGGATAAACATAATAGATCTATTTTATTTTAAAAATTATCTTTTTAAGGACGTTGTCTCAATCTCCTTTTATTGAGGCATATTTTGTTTTATACACAACTTTCTTTTATACGGTTTATAAACCCCTTTGACTTTTACGTTTATTCAAAAGGAATCTTTTTATATGAAGTATTTTACTAAACGACAAAAAGGGAATGTTTTTCTTTCCGTACATATGAGGCGACAACGGCTTCTCTGCCGCCGTGACCATTATTTGAGTTTCGGCTTCCTCTACAAGCCATCACATTTTTTAAAGAAAAATAAATAAAAAGTTTTAAATTTCTTTTATTTTGGTATTGAAAATGGTTTTGAAATTGTTTTTATTATATCAATGTGTTGTATTGATATCTTGTGATGGAAATGTGGAAATGTTATGTTTCCTTTATCCATGTTTTATGTGATACGATTATGTTGTGTTTTATGATATGTTTAAACCTATTCATATGAGGAATTCATTGGACTTAATAAGTGACGGGCGGAGCCCGCTATAGCTCCTCGATGCATCGGTAGGTTTCATGTGACAAACTAGTGTCTTGGCATGAGGCCTTGACAAAATCTTATTTGTGGTCTTGGCATGAGGCCTTGGCTACGTGGTTATGATAGTCTGGCATTATGCATTCAATCATTATGAAAGTGGTTATTGATATCTCATGTGATTATTCGACTAGTAGAATATCCATGTGAGTAAGTAAAATGGAATTATTTAATTTTATTTTTTCCATATTATGCTGAAGACCAAGTTTAAAAAGGCTTTTGTTTTAGTTATACATTGCCTTAAATGTTAATGTTTATTTATGAAAGCTTTCGAAATATTGTTATCCTTACTGAGCATCTGATCTCACCCCTTTCAATGTTTTAATATTTTCCAGGATTTGAAGAAGTATTTTATGAATGACCTGCAGGGATAGTCAGAAAAGGATATGAGTGTGGACTATGGAGACTTTGTTATTGTAGTTTTTTACTTTATGATGTAATGTAACGTTTACGAATGTATCTAGTGTTTCCAAAGCTACTAAACTAATCGGTCTTTTGAGACTTGATCTTTTGTGATCATGCCAATGTTACAAAGTAATGCACCGACTCCAGGTAGCTGGGGTCGGGGCGTTACACATAAGCGCCCGCGAAATCGCAAAAAACTCATCCTCACCTATGGGAAACCTTTGAGAAGTATCCTCCCCTAAATTACTCTATTATAAAACTATTCTTTCTAAACAGATATATGCCTCATTTGAACATTATCTAGGAGTGTAGATGTAAAATTTATTGTCGGAACTAATATCTGACCTTGTTTTTAGTGCACCACCAGATGCATCTCAGAGAACATGTCCACAAGCTTCCACTCACTAT
Source organism: Viscum album (assembly GCA_963277665.1). Lineage (NCBI taxonomy): Eukaryota > Viridiplantae > Streptophyta > Magnoliopsida > Santalales > Viscaceae > Viscum > Viscum album. Next base: position 1,761,403,086 of record OY728121.1, on the reverse strand, counting down.
TGGCCTCATGTACTTCCTATATCTTAGTCCTCCTACTCAAAGCATCAGCAACTTCATTTCTTTTTCCTAGGTGTTTAGGCTTGCTCAATGTCAAAAGACTTAAGGTAATCAACCAACCTTTACTATCTCGAATTCAGATCATGTTGGGTAAAGATATACTTGAGGCTTTTTTAGTCTATTTATACAACAAAACACTCCCCTAAGATATAATGTCTCCAAAAACTCAATTCATACACAACTTTATCCAACTCAAGGCCTTGAGTAGGGAAGTTCCTCTCATGTGGCATCAACTTCTGTGATTCATACACAACGACTCCTTCCCCCTGCAGATGCACTACCACCATCCTGATACATGATCCATCATAGTAAAATGTGTAACTTTCACATGGTTAATGAAAAATTGGTGTTGATGATGATGTTAATATCCGTTTCTACTCATAAAAGGTTTAATTGTAGGAATAATCCCATAAGAAGCTCACATCCTTCTTAGTAAGGCTAGTTAGTGGTGCCGCAAAGCATGAAAAGTCCTGAATAATGTGTCTGTAGTAACCAGAAATCCCCCAAAAACACCATACCTCAATGATGTTATTCAGAATATTCTAGGAATCCAATTCTCTCAAATTCTCTAAGTATTTTGATACTCTTTCATCTGAGATGACATGACCCAAGAATTGAATTTGGTCCATCCAAATGTGTCAGTTTGAGATCTTAGCATATATCTGATGTTCTGTCAGTGTACTCAATATGATCTGAAGATGGATAGCATGGTCCTATTGAGTGTGAGAGTACACCAATATATCGTTCATGAATACTAGAAAAAAATAATCCATGTATGGAACACTTAGTTCATTAGTTTCATGAAAACTACCAGTGTGTTTTTAAGATCAAATGACATAACAAAATACTTATATATAATATACCTGATCTGAAGGGATGTAAGAGGTATTACAAATGGTATAAAATGAAATTAATGATAACCAGATCTCATTTCAATCTTCTATAATACCCAGTCTCCCTGAAACTTATAAAATAGGCTATCAATACTTGATAATAGATATCAAATCTTAACAGTCAACTGGTTCAGTTTCCAATAATCGACAAGTCTAAGGGTACCATCTGTCTTCTTCGCAAAAAGGGTAAGATATCCCCAAGAATAAATACAAGGTTGGATGAAACCCTTTTCTTCCAACTATTCGAGCTTCGTCATGAGCTCTTGTTACTCTAGTGTAGATATCCTATATGGATAAATGGACACTGGTGCAACTCTGAGCATAATCTCAATAGATAAATATACCTATCTCTCTAGAGGTAAATCTGAAATGTCATCTGGAAAGAAATCTCAAATAAAATCCACCACTATAAGAAATTACATATTTTAAATCTGCTATTCGTCTATATTTAAACTAGAAATATGGGTTGTGATTCCTTTGAACCCATGATGCTTGAGTCCAGCTCTTCTCATTTAGACATTCAATTCACCCTTGTGTAGAAAAGATCTTCCCTATGGGGAGGTGAAACTCACCCTATGGAGATTTTAGTAAATAATGGTCTAAAAGGAGACCAAATAGTTCATTATATGATTGAAATCAAAGCATGTCATCATTAAGACATAGAGGTCCCACACGATGTGGCACCCAACAACCTCAAGAGGGAATTCCTTACACTAATCTTACCTGGCCATTCTAATTTCCAATGGAGTGTCTTTATGTCATAACATCATTAGAAATAAAGATACAGGGACCAAGTATCTCAATAATTAAAGTTAGATTAAAACTATGGAGATCCCCTATATCAAAAAGAGATGAACCAAAAACAAAGGCAATTAGAATCATACCTCTAACCATATATGGTATAATATCCTACTCTTGATGGGTCTATTCCATCGAAAAATTCTGACTTGTACCATATCCATGTGACCCTACATGGATACCCTGAGCTGATCCACCCTACAATCACTGAAAACCTATCATCTGGTTACTATGACCACAACCACCTTCTCATCCTGAATGGCCTCATGAACTATAGTTACCTAAATTGTGAGAAATTGGGGGCCACAAACTTGTACGTGGAGTCATAATATATCCTCTCTAACTAAATTATGTTGAGAAAATCATGAAAAAATGATGTAGATGACCCATTTTTTCACAAGATCATCACTCAACTGGGTCTCTCAGGCAATGTGGTCTCATGTTCCCACTCTCCCCACAATGGTAGCATCTCACTTATCCACCTAAAGATACATCTATGCTGCTGGAATCATCGCACAAATCCCCATAACGACACATCATTATATCTGTCGAAGGTGTACTAGCCCTGAATTTTAATCTTCCCCAGCCCACAACTCCTAACTCCCCCAAATTGGGCTTGGAAATTATCACCTAGTTCACTATTATAGTCACTAATTTAAACCTAAATATTGTCATCTACAATCAGATTCCATACCTAAGGCCATCCTCAAATCTCCTAGCTAGTTATAACCCATAATCCCCCCCCCAATTATGTGTGAAGTGATAAATCTCTATAATGTGAGATGAGTTATCCATCACTGAAACAGTTCCCTGCTCCAAATGCATGAACTTCTGGGCTTGTTCATCCCTCATTGTATCAAGGTATAATTATCCATTTAAGGTCCTATTAAACTATTCATAATCCATATCTAGATGATTTCACACTTATGAAACAACATCCTTACATCTCTCTGAGAAATAATGTAGCATTTTAGTCATGAGCTTCACACTCCTCTCAAGTGGTGTCTATAGTTACTCCATGATAGAAATCTTGGCCTCCAACAATGGCTCTAAAGACAACGGTCCACTATCCCTTAATAAAGTGGGAGGATTCTAATGCTAGAAAACCCATGTCAAATCATACATTATCGAGGCATGGTATGGTGCTCCCTAAAAGGTATGAATCAGCCTCATAATGTATACCTAGAACTGTGCATCAGCACATGCATTTGATATAATAGTTGTTACCAAGACATGCATGACTGGAGGATATGCTGGGAGACCTTGATCTACCATTTCCAGTGTTTGATAATCTCCCTATACATGTTGTAATACCAAAGCATGTTTTGGTGGAATGAATTTGAAGTTTCATGTGAACATCTTAGTTCAAGATTAAAAAAAACTATAACTCAAGTGTGAAATAAAAAAACCAGTGACGAAAAGAATTCATGTTTTAAAAAAAGGTGTTACATGAGATGTAGAACCACTACATGTATTGTTCCCTTAATCACTAACACGGGTGTGTATCTATGCCATCCTAGTCTGGTGAAACCCCATATAGATGGTGTGGTACATCTAAGAACCGATGTTTACATTAATTTTCTCTCCTTCCAAGGTACTTATACATGGAATGAAATACAGAATTCCACTATTGTGATAATATATGGTGTCTGAACTCTAGGATCTGTCTGTATAACAAAATTTTCATCCACCCATGACTTTAGTCACACGACCTAATACATAGTAGATAACAACATGACATGTTCTCATAGTAGACAACGTGTTCTATAAATTTTTTACCAAACCTGTGCCCCTACTCACATAGTCAGTCACATGATCAATAAATACACGATTTGTACATATAATAGAAATCATGTAGTTATGAGAAGTAATTTCATCCATAGAATAAGAACACATGGTTTGTGTTCATAACATAACACACTATGTTTTTTGGGTTTTCCAAACAATAACCTCCGGAACTTCTTATGAACCGGAAAATCATACAATTTTAGCCATGGCTTTCCATATTCTGATCCATGCGGACCCATAGATACCTTGAATCAATAATTTTCATCCTTATTCAGATCATATGTTAATAGAATTAAATTATTGTTCAAACATGATCCACCTAATTCCAATCCATGTGAGACCACAATGCCTTAGGGACCAAATATTGGCCTCATTCCTAATAAAAAATTATATATATCAATGACATTTCAAAATATAAATTGTTTCTATCACTATATCTATCATAACAGCACACATATCTAGAATGACAACTATCACAATAGCATGAAATAATTGATGTTATCTACATGGAATCACTAGAATGCAAGAAAGATGATATCTAACAACTACTTATATGATCAATGAGATGGAATACCCTCATCTCATTGGGTTTCAATGATATATTACCACAATGATATCAATACTAATTGTACAAAACAATTGTGTCACCCAATGGTCCAATCAAATCAACTATAATAGTTCAATGTCCAAAAATTAAAAATCAATTCAATGTAATTTGGATTTTTCCTATACACAGGGTAACTAATCCAAGCCACAACTAATTACCAAACTCCATTACCTTAATATACCTTTCTAATGTCACCAATCAATATGAAAAAACTCAAACGAAATTATCCCTTTGATAACACATTATAACATCCCGTATCCAGCTGCCGCCCAAGGGTGCCACAAACCCTGTTGTTCACATAATCACAAGTGCATTTCAACTAACACCAGAGCATTTTGATTATTAGTGAGGGCCAAGGTGTGCATTGGAGAAAATATTCCCTCATTGGTAGAGTTTACACTGTGGAAAACTGATAATAAACAAAACAACAAGAAATAAAACCAAATGAAAATAACAGTTGAAGAAAAAAAGTAAATCCAACAGAATCCATGATATATATATCTATATATATGTGATTCATGGAAAATATCTAAACAAATATAAAAAAAAGACACAATGGTGGTAAGAAATATAGAAACCCATGTACAAAAGAAAAAAGTAAACTACAACAGCATCACAAGTCTCTGCTTGGTCCCATGTTCTCCATCTCTGACAACAATCTATTACCAGAATAAGATGGGTGATTGACCATATCCATAACTACAGTCATATAACCTCTGTGGGTCCAAAACCATGACCCAAACGTGGTGTGAAACAAATCCCAGTAGTTAACCAGAAAAATATTTTTTCCAATATATCATTTAATATATATATATATATATATTAGGTAATTGAAAAAAATGAATAATTAAATTAGGAAGTACTCAAAAGTAAACAAACCTATAATTCTCTTTTAATTTCACTCCACACTAATAATTCATCAATTGAATCATTTATTCTTAGGATCAAGCTCAAGTTCTATATCCCCTATGTAAAGAAACAAAACTGATGTTTTGTAAGACCATGAATATAACAATGTAAAACAAAAACCATGCTTGTTCTTTACATTAATAGACTCACCACATTCATTAAATTATATAAAATGATCCATTGGGAATTCTTTCACAGTATAACCCATTTGGTTTAACAAAATCAATATATTTAAATAAGGACCATATGGGAAATATCCTATTGTAAAACCCCTTTGGTCCAACATAGAATCAATTAAAATATAAAAACCACCTAGAAAATCTCTCAAATACTAATACCCTCAGGTCAAATATATAAACCAAGGCTCTAAAAGACCTATTTAAAGAAACTCGAATCCCTCTCAATCTCCCATGTCCAAGGCTCTTATAGTCCATTAGAATAATAGTGTACATATCATATCCAGCAGCCTAGTAAATCTAAAACTATTACATAGATAAACATTCATAATGCATATCACATGAATTTAATATAATCGATCGAACACCATCCTAATAAAACATGACATGGAAAACAGTGAATTCATTCTAGGAAACTTGGACCAACGTCCATAAACAATAAATCTAGGGGAAACACACCCATGGGATGTCCCATAAAAAACGTATCTAACCATACATATATGTAACAACCCTTTATCAGTCAATCAATAATTAGTAGGAAAAAATAGGGTATAATTACTAAATCAAACAAAAACCAAAATATGGTATTGTGAACTTTTAGCATATATAATCCATTGACAAAAAATGAAATGGACAAACCTCCTACCTCAATTTAAAATGATAGATATAATTGAATGTCATTGTAACACCCTGAGATTTTATGAAAAAATATCCTTTTAATTTCATTTATGTCTTGGGTTTTAATCTACAACAAGATTACCTTGCTTTATACGCAACACTATATGAGTTTGCAGTATACGCAACACTATTCTTGGATCATGTTACACACAATTTTGATAGTAGTTAATCTACGAATCATTGAGTCTGTATATATATATATATATATATATTCACTGTATAAATGAAATATGGTTGGATTCTGTTATACAAAACAACGGAAGAGTCTTTCACAACACGCAACCCTATCTAGGATTTCATTACACGCAATCGCGACCTTCCTCGATAGCGTGTGTTGTACGCAATACCGGTTTTTACTAAACAACGATATATTATTATAATATTATTATGAAGTAGCCGTTATTAATATTATTAACTAAATTATGAATTTTATAAAATTATTGTTAATCTTTCATATTTTCTAGAACATGGTATAAGAACAAAATAAATTTTTCGGGTAAAATAAGTATTTTTAAAAAAAATGCAGTTTTCCCGCCTTTTGATGGTGCAACCACTTTAATATATTTTTTGACATGTTTATAAGTTCAATTTTACAAAATAAAAATATTATTTGGAATCAGGATATAAAATTTTACGTAGGATAATTTTTTCACATTATTCTGATAACTTTCATATTTTAATGAATAGTAAAAACACGCTATATTTTAATTTAAAAAAACTTTTTTCATCGTAATGACTTATGTGATTAAATTATAATATTTAATGGTTTAAAATTATAAATATAATATATTTTTACCATTTAATATAATGTATGTCATTAGCCTTGATTTTACATTGAATTCATAGGTTAAATAAATTCAATCTTTTGCAATGTTTTAAAAAACCTGTTTTCTTTTGACTACAGGATTTATTTTAAATTAATTTCTGAAACATATGTGTATTTAATTTGGAAATAGTGATTCCATATTTGGAATCAGTGGGTACAAATTATATTAATAGAATATTTTTTATTTTTGGGCATTATGAATAGTAATAACGGTATATTTTATTTACCATAGTTAAAGGTAAATCGGGTAATTAAGGGTAAATATAAGATTATAAAATTACCCTAACACCTGTAAAAATCCTATTGGATGACTAAAAGTCGACCCATATCACCTATGGGTTGGATTATAATCATTTAATAGACTTTTTTCCTTGAAAATAACTTAATTATTATTAAAACTAAAGAAAGTGACAACATGTCACTCTCTTAAATCTTATAAGTATATTAATTTTAATTTAGTGATAAACTTCCTGAAACTTCGAACATGAATGGTATCCAGAAATTTAATAAAATTATATACATAATATGAATTTATTTATAATTTTTAGGTATTAAATAATTATCATTAATTGTGACACAATAGTGATGCAGAAATTGTTTATCCCGTGAAAAATCAAGAATATAGTTTTTATTAAACTAATAGTGACCATAAAAGGCACAAAACCCTGACCAAAACTTATTGGTCATGTAAATGGAAACCATAATAATCCAATGGTCGAATATTTGACCATTTTGAGCCTTATAAAAGCGATTATGACACTTATATTATTTTATTTTAAATGATTCCAAAGTTGTCACCTTCATAATTTTATAAATATAAAAAATTTAATATTGTGATTTTAAGATTCTAATTTCTAGTAAAAGTATTTTTTTGAAATTTATTATATTTATATTCATCATAGGATTTTATTTTTAATTTTTATGCAAAAAATATGTATATTAAATAATTATACAAAAATGATGTACTAATTATTTTATTAAGAGATAAACCAAATAAATGGTTTTTAAAATAATAAAATAAATATTATATGAACTACTTAATGTGCTCCACTAATTTTATAGATACATATGACCTTTTATGAATCTATTAATGCTTTTATTTTGAAAATGTATTCTTTTTATATTTTATTTATATTCAAACAAATGAATACTGTCAAAATTGACACTATTTTTATTTTATAAAAATAACATATTATAAAATTGTTTACAAATCACAAAAATATTTACAAATAATAAATTTAAATTTATATGGTATAAAATGTTATAAAGTTTCCAATTATTGAAAATTCACAACAAATAAGTAATTAGTTTTTATAATTTAAATTTAGAATGTTATTTCCACAAATATAATTAAATTGATTAAGTAAGGATAAATCAAGTTGATAATGTTTAAAATAGATTCCTAACATGTATAAATTTTTTTGGTTGATGATATTACAACCCTATATCATCTAATCTTCGGATATGAGTCCTTTTGGAAGTTTTTATGTTGGGTTGTGATTTAATATAAACTAATATTTCTTATATTTCCAAAGGTGCCCCTCTCCTCCCTTATAAAAGAGCATCTCCACCCTCTCTTCCTCACACCAATTTGAGCCTTCAAGCTCGGCCAAACCATGCCCATTTCCCTTTTAAACTTCCCTAGAAATATCCTAGAGGTCCTGTTCTTCTTCAAAGACCAATTTTATTACCCTAAGAGGAGGATTCAAAGAGGCATGTCAAAGAAGAGGTAATATCCGTTACTGATTCTTTCAATTTTCATTCTTCATAAACTTCTTATTTAGTCACTTCATTATGAAGTAATAACATCATATCCCTCATATACTTATATGTTATTATATATATGAAACAACCCTATTTCATCTTCTATCCATCCTACGGAAAACAAAATCACCGCGCGTGCGTACGTACGGAATACCGTCTCCACGCCGTGGTGTAATATGTTTTTCCACAAACACCTTACATGGATGGGTATAATGGTGTAAATAATATATATATATGGTTATTATAACATCATACTGATTATGATATATTATACCATCCACTCCAATTCTATAATTATGGGAATGATATCATCGCTCGTGTGTACGTACGGACTACCGTCTCCGCAACGTGATGTGATTCATTCTCCATGATTAACCATACATGAATGATCATAAAGTTTATATAATGAATAATAAAGAAATATATGAAATAATAATTCTACTGGATTTATATATATATATATGTATGTATGTCATCTATTTAGTTTCATTCAATTCAATAAGGAAACAAAAACATCGTTCATGCGTATGTACGGCCTAACATCTCCATGAATGGTGAATTTCATTCCTTTTATCGATATATAGTATATATGTATATGATGAATATATATAATAGATATAAATAATGTTTTACATTCTGTAATTATGTAAATCTGGATATAAGTAATAATATCAAGAAACGACAAGTCGAAACACATATGATAAATGAAATGATTTTACCCAAAACTCTGCTCTAACTTGGAATTTACAAAAGAACGGGTAATATAAAGTCATAAGTGAAAAATATATAATATCATATCAATGAATATGATTATTTAATAAGTCAATGAAATTATTTAAATAATTATACAGGAGTTTCGGAACCATACGAAGCATATCAAACCTAAGGTAAGGGATATCCTTTCCAATCTCGTTTTTATCCGAGATTGTTTATTCGTAAGTATTTACTGGGGTTATTTCTATCATCCATGTACATGTTTTATAAAAGTGTTTTCATGTATTTTTAAAGTCATTTTTACCCATTTTTTACTTTTACTACATGGTATTTGAGGAATATTTATTTTGTTTAAGTTACGAGGTACTTTTTTGACTTTTCCGACAAAAGTATGAGGAGAATGTTATTTTTAACTTATACAGTGTGAACGGACTTTTATGGTTTTATAAAGACTTATTTTCATGAAGCTTCCTCGAATAGATTTCATTACTATTTTCAACAAAAACCTTTTCTTCTAAAATTTCATGACATTTTGTGAAAGGAAAATGATTTTGAAGAAAAAAGGATATTTTCCTCAAAAATTCATTTCAAGTGTTTTATCAAAACCATTTTCATCTAAAATGACATTTTTTTACATGTGTATGTTTCATGTATCATGTCTCTATGATTTAAATGTTTCAATTTTCTTTTTATGAAATGATATCCATTTCATTTATATGGATTATGTGATGATGGGATGATTTTTATGAAACCCATTTTATTTATTAGGTTATTATGAATGATGTATGTATATTTTGTGGAACAATTAATAATGATTTCATTATGAGATGGGTGGGACCTATATCTACCTACAATGCATTGGGAAAAGATTTATATCTCATGACATAGACATGGTTGGAACGAGAAGTTAAATCGGTTCAGTAATATAGGACTGGAATGAGGAGTGAACTCGATTCAGAAATGGACTTTGTCCACTAAGATGGTCTTTGCAGCAATGCCTTGGCTACTGTGGAAATCATATGATGTTCTTAATGTTTTCCACAATTACATGTTTTATTTCCATGCTATTTTATCATGATTGATGTTACCTTATGATATATTCCTTACATACTTCAAAGATTCAAGTCTTTGCTCAAGATTTTGATGTTCAGATTTTATGTTCATGTTTTTTCATTCAAATGTTTATTTATTGTTTTATGTTCTCTTTGTTTACCCTTACTGGGAAATTGAGCTCACCCATATTATGTTTTCTTTTCCCTAGAATATAATGAAATGTTTTAGGTTAGAAAAAAGGGGATGATCTTTATTGGGATATGTTGAAGATCTTTCACCTCGATTAGAAGAATATATTATGAGTTTCCAAAGACACTAAACTATTACGGTCCTTGTGTGTCTGTTTTTGTTATGTATTATGTATTCCGAAAAAGTAATGTAATATATATGTATGTCACTCTTCAGGCCTCTGCAGTCGGTATCAGAGGAAAGGTTTAGTCAACCTTTGGAAACTAGGATGTGAGAAATTTAGTGAGATCCCTAGAGATATTTCTAAGGTATGTCTAGGGATGTCCCTAAGGATAAGTATACATATAGGATATAGTCCTTGAACTAAGGTAACGATCGTAGAATTTAACCTAAGATGTTAGATATTGAGGGTACTCCCCCTTTACTATTTTTTTCCCTAGCATGATTTTTTCCTCTCACACTATTTTTTTGGGTTTTAGAAAATGGCTGGAAACAGGAATATTCATGATAATGGAGGATATAATGGACAATGGAATGATATTATTCATGAGAAACCTAATGAAAAGGGATTTGGAAGTCCAAACATCAATATTATGCCTAATCATAAATCTCATAATATGATCAATAATCTCAACTTTGGTAAGTTTCCCGACTCAGATAATAATAGAAAGATGGAGTTTCATGGTGATCATAGAGGAAATAATGTTCAATTTCTCTCATGTAAATCATGTGGGAAGAGGCATTGGGGAGATTGTTTCAAAGGAACTGGAAGATGCTTTGGGTGTGGAAAAGGACACAAAGCCAGTAAGTGCAAATGAGAAGGTTCAGTTTAGAGCATGGATAATGATAATGGTATTCCTATGACATCAACAATGATTAGATGTTTTAAATGTGGAATGTATGGGCATTATGCAAACCAATTCCGTAAGGGAAAATCCCATGAATAGAATCAACATGGTCATATGAGTAGTATTTATATGGATGATGATGAAGACACTACAAATGAAATATGAGATGAAAGAAATGATGAAGCTCAATCAGTGGTTTAAGAAGTTACTGGAATGATTGTATGTTTATAAAGAATAATGCTTGGTACTATGGAATAAAGAATCATCTAAGTATTGTTACACTATTGTTTTTCCTAAATTATTTGAAAGTATATGTTGAATGGTACCGGTAACCATGAATGGTTATTCAGATATTTTTGGAATGTAGATGATATGCGCATAATGAAAGGATAAGAAGATAATGAGATGTTTGATTGTATTCTTGAGCTCATTACTGATATAAGGACTAAGTGATATCATTGTTTGAGTATATAGAGTTTTGAGGATTTTGGTATGTGGAAAGTGTTAACATTTAACTACATTCATGTTTTCACTAAGGTTCAATGGGTATTCATTCTTTAAGAGAATACATGATTAAGGTATTCACATGTTTGTAATTTGACCAACAAGATATATTTATGATATTTTGGGGATAAATGATGGAATTCACGTGATTGTTATGTGACATTTCAATTAATCATTTTCTTTATACTATGAGCATGGAACAAAGTATTTTATATAAGCCTAAAGATTGGAATGGATTATGTTGGACTTAAGTTAGTATTTTATAAGGATAGAACTTTTTTTGAAATTATTGATGGGATGTTATATGAATGTAGTTTTAGAAAATGGACAACCAGCAGGATGGGGGATAGCCCATCACGTCGGACAAGGCTGTGGGAATTGAACCCACAACCGAAGTGTGACTGGCCTTTATCACCTACCACTGGCCTACAAGAAGTCCCTGTTTAGTAGATACAAGTTTTATTATAATTATTAGTATGATATATGAAGTATAAGTCTATTTTAGGAACTATATTTGATTAATCTCACTATATATGAACTTATGTATTTTTGATAACTTTTATAACCCTTTGTTTGAGACAGATGGAATGACCCATCATTCTATCACATGATCTGCTAACACTTCACGAATGACAAATTAAACTTCATTTCATTAAGACATGAAGTGGAAATTGTCCAAAGAACGACCAACGGTGAAACTGTACTAAAATCACGAAACTATTTATTCTAATTCAGATTTCATCAACTTTAGGGAAATGATCATGAAATCCAAAAATGTTGTTCTAGTTCCCTTATATCCGATGAATCATATTGTACCTTAGATCATAACAAATCTATGGCTTTGTGATTGATGGCTTTTTCATAGCCATGTTCTCTACCACTCTCCATCAGAACATGATGGTTAGATTTTTCTTCCATATCCATTTTTTCACCTATGTTATCCTATATGGAAACCCAGTGATGAGTTTCATTGGTTAATTGTTACATTTCATACTTTAGTTTTTAAAATTATGTTTTAGTATTCCTTTTTACGATGTTTGTTTCGATAAATAGTAAACGATTTATAACCCCGACGAATTTCGAGGGCGAAATTAATTTTAAGGGGGGTAGAATGTAACACCCCATGATTTTATGAAAAAATATTATTTTAATTTCATTGATGTCTTGTGTTGTAAGCTACAACAAGATTACCTTTCTCTATACGCAACACCGTATGAGTTTGATGTATACGCAACACCATTCTTGGATCATGTTACACACAATTTTAATAGTAGTTATTCTACGAAACATTGAGTGTGTATATATATATATATATTCATTGTCTAAATGAAATATGGTTGGATTTTGTTATACGAAACAACGGAAGAGTCTTTCACAACATGCAACTCTAACTTGGCTTGCATTACATGCAATCACGACCTTCCTCGATAGCGTGTGTTGTACGCAATATCGGGTTTCACTAAACAATGATATATTATTATGAAGTAGCCGTTGTGAATAGTAATAAATAAAATTTTAATTTTATAACATTATTATTCATATTACACATTTTCTAGAATATGGTATAATAACAAAATAAATTTTTCGGGTAAAATAAGTATTTTTAGAAAAATGCATTTTTGCAGCCTTTTGATGGTGCACCCACTTTAAATCTAGTTTTTGAGAAGTTTATAAGTTCTGTTTTACAAAATAAAATTATAATTTTGAACCAGGATATAAAATTTTACCTTGCATAATTTTTTCATATTATTATGATAACTTTCATATTTTAATAAATAGTAAAAACACGCTATATTTTAATTAAAAAAACTTTTTTCATTGTAATAACTTCTGTGATTAAATTATAATATTGAATGGATTAAAATTATAAATAGAATATATTTTTACCATTTAATATAATTTATGTCATTAGCCTTTATTTTACATTGAATTCGTAGGTTAACTAAATTCAATCTTTTGCAATGTTTTAAACAAAAACCCGTTTTCTTTCGACAACAGGATTAATTTTAATTTAATTTCTGCAACTTATGTGTATTGAATTTGGAAAAATTGATTCCATATTTGGAATCAGTGGGTCAAATTTATATTAATAGACTACGTTTTTTTTTGCATTATGAATAGTAAAAACGGTAAATTTTATTTACCATAATTAAAGTTAAATCGGGTAATTAAGGGTAAATATAAGATTATAAAATTACCCTAACACCTGAAAAATCCTATTTTATGACTAAAAGACGACCCATATCACCTAAGGGTCTAATTAGAATCATTTAATGGAATTTGTTCCATGAAAATAACATAATTATTATTAAAACCAAAGAGAGTGACAACATGTCACTCTCTTAAATCTTATAAGTATAATAATTTTAATTTAGTGATAAAATTAATGAAAATTAGAACATGAATAGTATACAGAAATATAATTAAATTATATACATCAAATTAATTTATTTATAATTTTTATGGATTAAATAATTAACATTAATTGTAACACAATAGTGATGCAGAAATTGTTTATCTAGTGAAAAATCAAGAATATAGTTTTTATTAAACTAATTGTGACCATGAAATGCACAAAACCCTGACCAAAACTTATTTTTCATTTACATGCAAGCCATAATAATCCAATGGAATAATATTTGACCATTTTTATCCATATAGAAGCGACTATGACACTTATATTATTTTATTTTAAATGATGCCAAAGTTGTCACCTTCATAATTTAATAAATATAACAATTTAAATATATTTATTTTAAGATGATAAATTAGGGTAAAAGTATTTTTGTGAAATAAAATAGATTTATATTCATCATAAGATTTTATTTTTAATTTTTATGCAACAAATACGTATATTAAATAATTATACAAAAATGATGTAGTAATTATTTTATTACGAGATAAAAAAAATAAATGGTTTAAAAAAAATAAATTAAATATTATATGAACTATTTAAGGTGCTCCACTAATTTTCTAGATACATAATACCTTTTATGAATCTAGTAAATCTTTTAGTTCGAACATATCTTCTGTATATATTTTATTTAAATTCAAATTAATGAATAGTATCAATATTGACACTATTCTTATTTTATAAAAATAACATATTATAAAATTGATTAAAAATCAAAAAAATATTTAAAAATTATAAATTTAAATTTATATGGTATAAAATGTTATGAAGTATACAATTATGGAAAATTAACATCAAATAAGTAATAATTTCCTATAATTTAAAATTTAGAATGTTATTACCACAAATATAATTAAATTGATTAAGTAAGGATAAATCAAGTTGATAATGTTTAAAATAGATTCCTCACATGTCAAAATTTTATTTTTTGAAGAGATTAAAACCCTATCGCATCTAAGCTTTTGATATGAGTCATTTTGGATTTTTTTACGTGGGTTTGGTATTTAATATAAAATAATATTTCTTATATTTCCAAAGGTGCCCCTCTCCTCCCTTATAAAAGGCCATCTCATCCCTCTCTTCCTCACACAAATTTGAGCCTTTAGGCTCGGCCAAACCATTCCCATTTACCTTATCAACATCCCTAGAAACATCCTAGAAGTCCTGGTCTTCTTCAAAGACCAATTTTAGTACCCTAAGAGGAGGATTCAAAGAGGCGTGTCAAATAAGAGGTAATATCCGTTACCGATTCATTCAATTTTCTTTCGTCTTCAAATTCTTCTTATTTAGTTGTTTTGTTATGAAGTAATAACATAAGTATACTTCATATACTGATTTGTTATTATAAATATGAAACAACCCTATTTCACCTTCTCTCCATCCTACGGAAAACAAAATCACCACGTGTGCGTACGTACGGAATACCTTCTCCACGCAGTGGTGTAATCTGTTTTTCCACCAACACCTTACATGGATGGGTATAATGGTTTAAAGAATAACTATATATGGTTATTATAAAATCATACTGATTATGATATATTATACCATCCAACTCCAATTCTATAATTATGGGAACGATATCATCGCTTTTGCGTACGTACGGACTACCGTCTCCACAACGCGATGAGATTCATTCTCCATGATTAACCATACATGAATGATCATAGTGTTTATATAATGAATAATAATGAAATATATGAAATAATAATACTCCTAGATTTATGTATATATATATATATGTATGTCATCTATTTAGTTTCATTTAATTCAATAAGGAAACAAAAATATCGTTCATGCGTATGTATGGCCTACCGTCTCCATGAACGGTGTATTTTATTTCTTTTATAGATCTATAATATATATTTATATGATGAATATATATTATATATAAATCATGTTTTAAAAATTGGAATAATTTAAATCAGCATATAAGTAATAATATCAAAAAATGACAAGTCGAAACACATATGATAAATGAAATGATTTTACCCAAAACGCTACTTTAACATGGAATTTACAAAACAACGGGTAATATAAAGTCATATGTGAAACATATATGATATAATAACAATTAATATGATTATGTGATAAGTCAATGAAATTATTTATATCATTATACAGGAGGTTCAGAACCATACGAAGCATATCAAACCTAAGGTAAGGGATAACTTTTCCAATCTCGTTTTTTCTGATATTGATTATTCGTATGTATTTACTGGGGTTATTTCTATAATCCATGTCTATTTTTTATAAAATTATTTTCATGTATGTTTAATTTCACTTTTACCTATTTTTTACTTTTACTACATTTTATGTAAGGAATATTTCTTTTGTTTACGTTACGAGGTACTTTTTTTAACTTTTCTGACAAAAGTATGAGGAGAATGTTATTTTTTACTTATACAGTGTGAATGGATTTTTATGGTTTTATAAAGACTTATATTCATTAAGCTTCCCCCAAAAGATTTCATGACTATTTTCAATAAAAAACCTTTTCTTAAAAAATTTCATGACATTTTGTGAAATGAAAATGATTTTGAAGAAAAAAAGGATATTTTCCTCAAGAATTCATTTCAAGTGTTTTATCAAAACCATTTTCATCTAAGATGACATTATTTAAAATGTGTATGTTTCAAGTATCATGTATCTAGGATTTTAATGGTTTCACCTTTATTATTATGAAATGAGATCCATTTCTTTTATATGGATTATGTGATGATGGGATGATGTTAGTGAAACCCATTTTATTTATTGGTTTATTATGAATGATGTATGTTTAATTTGTGGCACAAGTAAGAATGATTTCATTATGAGATGGGTGTGACCTATATCTCCCTCTAATGCATTGGGTAACGATTTATATCTCATGAGATATACATGGATGGAATGGTATGTTAAACCGGTTCAGTAATACAGGACTGGAACGAAGAGTGAACTCGATTTAGAAATGGACTTTGTCCACTAAGATGGTCTTGGCAGCAATGCCTTGGATATTATGGAAATCATCTCATGTGCTTAATGGTTGCCACAATTACATGTTTTATTACCATGATATTTTCTCATGATTGATGTTCCCTTATGATATATTCCTTACGTACTTCCCAGATTCATGTATTTTCTCATGCTTTTGATGTTTAGATTTTATGTTCAATTTTTTTCATTCAAATGTTTATTGATTGTTTTATGTTCTCTATGTTTACCCTTAATGGGCATTTGAGCTCACCCATTTTATGTTTTCTTTTCCCCAGGATATTAATAATGTTTTTAGGTAAGAAAAAAAGGGGAAGATATTTATTGGGAGATGTTGAAGATCTTTCACCACTATTAGAAGATTTTATTCTGAGTTTCCAAAGACACTAAACAATTATGATCCTTGTTTGTCTGTTTTTTGTTATGTATTTTGTATTCCACAAAAGTAATATAATATCTATGTATGTCAAGCTTCGGGCCTCTATATTCATCCCATGAATCAGCCGAGATCAGTGTATATTTATAAAAATATGAACAATTCCAAACCTTGAATAAATCATATGAGCAGATTATTATAGTAGAAGGGCATAATAGGGGTTGACAACTCACTGGAGGGATTCCAATTTACCATATGGAGTCTCAATCCAAGGTCAGACAGAGAATAAAGAGACGTTTATAATTCGTCGGTCATTTTACATTGCTTCAGTACAAATAACAGTATGAATAAGGTGTTTCTAGACACGATTAGTGATCCCTCTACAATATATCAAACAAAAAAAGTAAATGGAATGTTCTTTAACACAACACACCATGTATTATCTTCAATAGGATCCGGACATATGCAACCTTCTAGGTCACCTCAAGACCATGTACTCGGCCGTCACATAGTCAAAATGCAGCGGTACATAGCAAGCTAGGTACATAATGTGCACTTGGAAGTACATAGTGTGTATTTAAAAAATCATATTTTCTTCATTTTTCCTCAAAACAAACAAAATGAAGATCTATGTAAAAAATCATATCTTGGTTCTTAATATGACTCTCAAAGTTATAATGATAATTTCTCATTAAGTTACAAATATGATGTTCATAAAATATTAAAATGTTAATGATGAATATAGTTTCTATGTTTTAATAGTATTAAAAATATATAGTTTAAGGAATATATAATCATGTTAGAACACTAGAGAATATGGGTAGATAAAATAATATTCTTGAGAACTGATGAATTTTTTTTAAAAATTTGAGAATAACCCCAAATATTTCTAAATGAATGTTAAATTCATATAAATGAATTTCATTAATTTGTAATGGCTAAATGATTTATCACTTTTGTTATTTTTGAATTACCTATAAATAGAGGTGAATAGTGAAATGTTCAAGTCACGGGTCATCTGTTTTTTAAAGGAAATTTCGTTGTGAAAGGCCAAGAAAAAATTTATTGAAACTTCAAGAAAGGAACTACAAAAGCCTAAAATAGGGACTTCTTTTAAAATATTTTTAATAGAAAAGGAAAATATCAACCGACAAATCATCGCACTACTTAATGTCATGGTTGATTCCCTTGTTTGTGAGACCATCAACCACCATGTTCCCTTTTCGATAGGTATGTGTGGCGATGCATCAGATATCCAGAAATGAGTTAAGGCAATTCATCTAGCACACTATAAGATGCCAAGAAAGGTGAGCCACACAATTCCAAATTGTACGAACAATGGTGTTTGAGTCACAATCAATCTAGATATTTTTCCATCCTTTTGATTAACAAATGTAATAGACTGAATCCCAGACAACATCTTTGCTTTAGGGGGAAGCGGTAATATCACAACTACCATAGAAACACCCATGAAACTGACCAAAAGAGTCCCTAAAGACTTCTCCATAGACCAAAGGTCTCAGATTTCCATTAGAAGCATCATCATCATTAATATAAATCCATCTAGAAAGTGGGTCTTTCAAGAAGTCTTTGAAAGAATACTTTAGTTGATGGAAGATTCCATCAACTCTAAGAAGTATCAGGACCGTAATGTCACCAGCCGAGTTGTTACAATGAACTTTCTGAAGCGTGCAACATCCCTAATGGAAATAATAATTATTCTGTGACTTGAATTTAGATTAAATGAGTAATTATTGTGAATTATGGAATTTATATCATACCAGATAATGTGGAAGACCTTTCCAACAGTAAATAAGAAGAGCTTTATGATTTGTCACGAAGTGTCAATCTCCACAAACCGTTTTTACTAAGAGAAAATATAGTCAGAGAATAACCATATATAATCAAACATGTCAGGAATAAAATTACAAAGAGCAGATTCTATAACACCAGAAAAAAATAAAGGATCGATGACATCCCTATGTTGATGACAAATGTTTAATTTAGAGAAAAGATGGATACCAAAATATTGGAGGCAGACCTCTGTAGGAATAAAGTTGTGAACATTATGCCAGACTAGATTAAGTCTTGAGGGTTTAATGAAAGGCTTATCAAATAAAATGAACCGTGAAATATTAGAAACAGTGTTAGTGATGTAGTGATTTTAAAAATTTCTAGAATCAAGAATACCATTGAGGGAAGGTTTCTAAATTAGAAAATCATCATAATTTTTAAAAGAGTAATCATCAACAACCTGCATTATAGGATCTGGGAGCTCTAGGTTACGAGCCTGCATAAAATCTTTTATAGTGCAGTTCATGATCTCCAGATTGGTATTAGGAGGAAACATAGAAATGAGAGGGGATCCAATCCAATTTTCAATCCATAAGATCATGGTAGATTCCGAGTAGACCATCAATCTGGAGTTCTGCCTGATGCTAAAAAAGGAGCTTCTAATGGAAAACCAAATCATGGAATTTACATAGTGAAAATATCCCTTTTAAGCATATCTAGGAACCTATATCTTTGAAAAGATATGGAGACATATTTATTATTGATTAGTCTCTAGGTGAATCTATCTTGAAGTGACTCATTATAAAATTTTAGATTTTTAATGCCAAGAACAACTCTCTCATGAGGTTTGCGACAGGTAGACCAGGGAATTGTAACTAGAATCCATTCAATAATACTACCAGTCCAAACAATGTATTTAATATAGAAATTAATTTTCTTTAGGAGGCTATCAAGCCATTTGTAAATAATCAGTGAGTAATACATTTTAGAAACAATATAAGATTTCACCAGGCAGATCCTTCCAGCCATGGAAATGGATTTCCACATCCATGAGGAATTTTGATTAATAACATGATCAACAACTGCGTTAAAATATGTGGGTTGAGGTATGTACCAAAATATGGGAACTCTCAAGTTGGAAAAGGGGGTGGATCCTTTTTTTATGCGAAGGCTTTCAATGATTTGACTATTCCCAGAAGAAGAGAAATTTATTCCAAAGAAGATAAAGGATTTTCTCCAACTAAAGGATTAACCCAAGACCTATTCATAGTGAGATAAGTCCTTTATAATGTTATGGACATTTATTTTACATCAATTAAGGACACTAATGATATCATCAGAATAAAAAAGATGGGATGACACATTTAGAATTCTCTCAGCCTGTATTGGTTTGAGTTTGTCATCATGCACTAGGCCAGAAATAAGTCTGGTAAGAGAATCCCCTGAGATGGGAAAAAGAGTAGCAGAGAGGGGATCACCTTGTAGAACCTGCTTATTTTGTTTAATATATCCCATGGGGGGATCCATTGATGAGGATGGAGATAGAGGCCGAATTGATAAGGGAGTTTATCCTACTAATGAATAAAACATTGAAACCAAAACTCTTAACAACATAGAATATAAATATCTAATATATGGTATCAAATGATTTCCTAATGTCGAGTTTTATGGCATTATTTTATCATCTGGAGACATTATTAAGAGATTTAGTGCATTCTGAATAATGTGAAATGTGATATTTTAAAGAACTACAATTGAAGAACCCTAATTGATTCTAGGATATGATTCTGCTACACAGAGAGGAGAGTCTATTGGAAAATGGAATATTAATGATTTTATAAAGGGATTTGATGAGGGAAATAGTATGGAATAAAGAAATTTAAGAGGCATTGGAAATATTGGGAACTAAGGCAAGTAATTGAGCATTAAGATGATAAGGGAGGACACCAATAGAAACGAAATATTTAATAAGCCTGAAAACATCTAAATGGACTATCTCCTAGTGATGTTGATGAAAACCCTTATTGAAACCATTCAGACCTAGAGCATTTTCAAGTTTGAGGCTAAAGACAGTGGATTTTGTTTCATGTTCAAGTGGAGTGCTCAAAACAAGTAGTCTATCTTCCGCATTGACTAAGGTTGGAATGATCCCAAGAAGAATATTTTTATTTATATTTGGCCCATTAATAATATTTTCAAAATAATTGACAACGTAATTAGATATGGAATGCTTAGACTCATTGGACTTGACATTGTCTTTAATGAACTATTGAGGGTGACATACATTCCTAACCCTTTGAAGGGAATTGTATAACTTAGTGTTTCTGTCATCATTTGAGTGCTATTTAGTTTTAAATATATTTTTTGCATATGTTTTCTTTGAGCACTAGAAGAGAATTGAGATTCATAGTGACATTTATATTATTTTGTGGATCAGAGATGAAGTCAAGGTTAATAGAGTTATTTTTAAATTTACTGATCTTGGTCTCAAGGGTGGCTATATCATCATCGATTTTCTTAGAAATATCCCCTTACCAACCCATAAGGCAGTGTTTTAGATCGATGAGCTTTTTAATAGAAGAAAAATAATTTGAGTGGTAAGTCATGGACTCCCAAAAACAATGAATGAGGATAGATAAATCCAAATCCTCAGACCATACATTACAAAATTTGAAAGGGATACTTGTTTTTTCTAGCTTAGAGTGAAAGTTAACATGAATACGATGAGGATCTGAGTTTAGATTAGGTAAGGTGACAGTATAGATGGTATCCAATGAATCAAGAGTTGTGGTATTCACCAGGGCCCTATCATGTTTTCTAGAAACTACACTACTATAATGTCTTTGGTACAATGTAAATTTGGCACCTATGCGATTGATTTCAACCATGGAACAATCCCCTATCGAGACTCTGAACACTCATGAAGAAATATGAGAATGAGAAGGACCTAGATTCTCACTGGGTGAAATAATAGAATTAAAATATAAAATAACCAACCATGGGTCATGGATAGAGCTATCCAACACAGATAAATCATGCCAAAGAGGCCTACAACCTTGATATCAATTCATAGAATAAAAACAGTTTTAGAAAATTATTCTATCGTGTTTAAGATCACAAGAGAACATTTGGTTAGAATAGTTCTAGACATTTACATCTTGCAAAGAAGAGAGGTAAAAAATCCTAAGATATTCAACATCACAACCATTATTTCATGCACCATGAATTTTTTTACCAGAACCAAAAAGATGGATAAATTTTAAAGAAAAATTAGTTTTTGGTTAAACGTGCCCCGGGATTTTGGGTTTATGAGTCTAATTAATTCTCTTAAGAATTGAAACGTTTTTAGGGTTTGTTATACCCTGAAAATTCCAAAAAATAACATCCATCAAAACCTATTTTGGGAGTGGAAATAGAATTGATATTGGTTCTCACAATACATTCGTATCATAAAAATCATTTTTATTTTATTATATTCCTTCCTTCTCATGCATGTGAGTTTACTAAATTGTGGTAAAAAAATGACCATAACATGTTTCATCGGATATTTTTCATAATTCTAGAAATTTTTAAAATGATAAAAATTGATTCAACCACCTTTCTTAGATTTCTAAAATCCTTTGGATCATTTTTATATCAAAGAGAGGTTCCCCATATCAACCCTTATAATGTAAATTTCAATTCCATAAAAGGAATTGGTATTACTACCATCAAATGAAATAGTTTTCATGCACAGAAAAAATTGATGATTTTATATCCTCTGTCACATGGTATGTATGTAATTGAGGAAGAAACTATTGGGTTTTCATTAATTATGATTGATTCTCAAATTAAATATTTTTTGAAGGGAATCATTGTTTTTGAGTGAAAATATAAAAAATTTATTCCTATGTGATTTTCATAATATGAAATTATGAAGGTAATGGTTTTCAAAACATCGAAATAATATTAGAAAAAACATGAATTTATCTATTAAGGAAATGATATTTTTATGGAAGAAAATATAAAAATATAGAATATAATTTTTGAATATTTGATAATTGGATATGAAGAATATATTAATAATTTTTTTCACAATTGTAAATTATTATATTTACAATACCACATGATTCAAATATACCTTGGATATTTCTAAAACTATTAAGAAATACATAATAGAATATCTTGAATGGTTTGATTCCAATATATCTATTATATAAAATAATTTAGACTTTTCACTTGATTATTTACATAACATTTTTATTCCTTATGATATGAGAAATTCTGCACTATTCAAAAATAAGATATTGGAAGAAATATATTTTCCATCTATAAGAATGTTAAAATCCCCATATGGTCGTTATATAATTGTTGACAATAGTGATTTAGAAGATAGAGAATACGAAAAAATGGATAAAAATATCACATATCATATCTCAAATAATTACCAAACTGTATGACAATTTAATGGGGAAAACATTCAATCAAATTATTTAATAGTGGATGAATACTTCCCACTATAATGAATTTTTCTAAAAATAATGTTGTATAATTTCAATGTGAATATAATGAAAATCCTAAATTGAATAAGTGGATCAAAATTACTAAATTAGAAGAATCGTCCAACAAATATAAGTATAATTTCATTTGAAGAAAAAGAGTTTTGATGAGTAAGAAAACTAAATGCAACTCCAATGATATTAATTATTTATAATATGACTATTCAAATATATCATATCATTAATTTGAAAAATTCGGATACTATATGATTCTTCATGTAGTCAATAATATTGAGTTAAAGAATTATAAACGTAATATATTTAAAATCCACTATTTATAAAACATTATGTTTGATAATATACATGATATGAAACATAATGCATAAGATTACTACTAAATATTGTTATTTAAATCTTAACATCAAAACATATTTGTTTCTATTGTGGGTATGAAAAAGAATAATAAATTTGTTAAAATATTTTTTATACATGTTGATAGAAAGAATTAATTATCTACCAATTAATTATAAGGGAAAATTAAATATTTTCATATAGATGATGTGTTTTTTATAAAAAACTATTTGTATTTAAAGAATTTTATATAATTATCATAAATTAAATAAATAAGTATTAGTTATATATATTAGGGAATATTATATTATTTAAATTTTTTAAAAAAATTCAAATTCATAAAATATTTTTTTTAGGAATAATATAAGAATACATCCTTAATAAAGAAAAAAATGTTGTATATTTATAAAAGGTGTTATACCATTATTTATTAGTAGACCAATTAGAAAACTATAATTTGAAACATTTTTTAATTATTTAAGAAAAATTGATTATTATTTGAAATCATAATTTCAAATTTTACATTTTATCCATTATTTTTATTGTTCTTATATGTTAAATGTATTGATGAATATTGAAAAATACTTTATTTTAATTGAAAATTAATGTTTCATCATAAAAATTTATAATTTAAATTTATATTATCATTATTTTTAATGTATTTTTAGATCTTTGTTATATCCGTTAATCGAATATAGGTTATTGGAATAAATTTCAAATTTAATTTGGATATAAACTCAATTTTATATTTTGAATGTTTTCACCTCAATAAATTGTATTCTCACCCAAATCAACTGAATTTATTTGAAATTAATTTAATTGAATTTTATGTTTACAATTTTTTATAATTTTTTCCATATTCAGAATCAATTTTCCCATATTAATTAAATACTATAATGTTAATTTTTTAAAATATGAATACTAAAGGTTGTAATTTTATTTACCACATTTAAAGGTAAATTGTTTAATTTTTTTTTCAAATAATTTTATAAATATTAAAATTACCCAAAAACATTTTATAATTTATTTTTTAGTGATTTTAAACTAAAACCAACCTTATGCAAATTTTATGACCTCTTGGAGATACGTGTTTGAATTTAATACCTTTATAGTATTTTACTTTAATGAAAAGTCAAACCCAACATACTTATGTTTTTTATAACTAATTTTTTTAATATATCATCATTTAAAAGATAATGTCATCATTAAATAGTGAATTGAAATGTAAAATATTTATCAACATCGGGATATTTTATTTATATATTTTATGTCATAAAATAATTATCTTAAATTTTAATATAATGATGATGCATTAATTGATAAATTAATGGAAATATCAAATAAGTTATATTTAAAAACCCAAAAAATATAATTTTAAATAATTAATACCACATGTTTAATTTTATTGATGACTTTCACATGCTAGAGGTGTTTTAGAATAATAGATTCCGATTTATCCTATTACAATGATATTTTTATAAAATCATGTAATACATAGTATCAACATTGTCACTAATGATATTTTAAAATAAATAATATTTTATTACATGATATAATTTTTATAATGGTCTAAAATTAGACCTAATGGTTAGGATAGGTTTTACAGTTTCATCGAATATTAATTTCAGGTTATTTTTTTCATTTTATATAAATTATATTGACCTTCATATTGTAAAATACAAGTTGTCACGATAAGAGTTAATAATGTTAAATAAGTGTTGAAATTGAAATTAAGAACTAAAAATTGGACAACTATGTCTAAATTTATTTTTATGAATGGATAATAAGCCATAATAATCCTGTATTCCAAATAAATGTATTTTTATCAATTTGGAAAATAATGCAAATTCATATAAATTTATTAATTTAATGAATTCCATGTCTTTGACACCCCTCCCTAATAAATGGGAACCTCGTATTATCTTTCCATCACACAAAGAAAACATTTGACTAGAAAATATAGACCTAAATATAATTCTAGAATCACTCCCCACATTATAATGTTTTTATTTTACTCTAAAATCTATTCATAGTGGTGTTATGGTTTTAATAAAAGTTGTTTTTTCGAAGAAAGTGTATAATTTATAATAAAGTATTTCAATTTTTTTCTTCCTTGTCATTCGAATCATCATTATCTAGAATTAAATAATAAGTCCAATATACTAAATAAACTGATACATTATAATATAAATATCATCACCTATATCAATATCAAACTCCATGAAATTGGAAAATAATTAAACAATTGTATGTATGGAATACAACACACTCATGTCCTGATATAAATATTTTCCATCACAATCTATCAGGAATGGTTATAATCATGTAATTAATAGGTATATATGATATTCAAAAAATATTCAACATTATTAGAGAATCATATATTATTTATGTTCATACCTTTCAATAAATTGATGATTATATTATCGTACATGATTACATTGGAACTATCACGTCCATGTAGCGTTTTGATTTGTTTTTCATCACCACATCACATAGATTATATATAAATGTAAATTATAATTTTTAGTATTATATAATTTTTATTAATAATATTATGAAAATTAAAAATAATTCTTATAGTCTGACTATAATTATCAATGAAAAATAGAAATATTAACCATATGTACAGATATCATACCATCTCCATGATTGTAACATAGTTCATTTTCCATATCCATATTTAAAAGATCAGTTTAAATGTTTAATTTAATAATTTTATTTATACTTATATCATTAATTTTATTATTAAAATCATTTAATAATTACCAATTTGACTATAGTCACTAAACCAAGGATATTTTGGACTCAAGTGTCGAATATCATCAAAACGCATGACATGAGAAAAAGTGATAAAAAAGTGAATAATAAAAGATAAATCTTATCCTAATAAATAGAATAATAATCGTAATTTTATTATTCAAGATGATAATGATTGTACATGAAGACTCGACCTCATGGTAAAGATATTCCCTTTAAAACCATATTGAATGTGACTATTTTAAATAATTTTACAAAAACCTAATCAAATATTTTGTAACACCTCGAGCTTCCATGATACGCCTCTCTTTCAATAATGCAATAACTTGAATTGTACGCAAGTTCGAGTTCTAAAACACCGCGAATAATCAATATAGTCGTTATGAATAGTAATACCTAATTTTTGAAATTTTATAAATTTTATTTTTCCAAATGGACTTCATTTTTGTATTCGTAATGTCGAAATTATCCTAAGTTGAATTTTTTGTATCTTTCTGAGAACTTCCAATTTTTTATGAATAGTGAAGAATACTTAAAACAACTTTTTTATCAAAATATTTACTGTGATAAATTATACAATTAAGTTGTTTTAAATTATAATTAGAATATATTTTTACAATTTTATCCAATGGTGGTCATTAGAATTAATTTAACATTGAAATTGGGCATAAACAATTGTCAATCTTTTGATATAAATTGTTTCTTAAAAACACGCTATTTGTTGTGACAGCGGGAATTAATTATAAAATTAATTAATGCAAATTATATTTTTGTAATTTTGTAAAATATAAATCCTTTTTGAAATAGGAATATAAAATATAGCTTAGGGTGAATTTTTGGGATTTTTTTGAAAAACTTCAATTTTTGATGAATAGTGAAACCACTAAGTGGTACTTATAAAAACTGATTTTTCATTTAAATGTAATTTTACCAATTCTGTGTTTTTAATTTCAAAAATCCAACAGAAATGGTTGTCATTAAGAAGTAAAATGTGGTTCAATGAGATTAATATAATTTTTTTGTGAATAGTAAATTTTAAGTTCTTAATCGCGATTAGTTGTAATTAGTGTAGTTTAAGGTAAAAATAATGTTTTAATAATATGAGATGAGCTTGACACATGTCTTACCCACATTGGATGTGCCATGGCCGACCAAGAAAATCCATGGGTCAACTTGGGGACCCCATGGAGCCACTTTTGATGGAAAATGACATAAATACCTTTTATTTAATGTTAAAGTAAAAAATAACACAAACATGAAATGTTTTACTAAAAAAGTTTTTACATGGGGTTATACAAGTCATATGTTTTACTATAAATAGTCATTGGAAAGATAAAAAGATTTACTACATCATAGTATTTTTTTATAATTTTTACACATCAAATAAATTAAATTATTTATGACATCATGATGATGCAACGATGACCTCATTATTTAACGATTTAAATAAAATAAAAAGATAATATAAAATCCAAGGCATAAACTTGTCAAAAACCTGTTGGATGAGTAGCTTTCGAACCCTTATCAGCTTACCCTCGAATTATATAAGTGTGGGACCTCTAAAATCCGAAACTCATTTTATAATAAAGTGACTTTTCTTTACTTTCCAAGAGTTCCCCTCCTCTACACTTATAAAAGGCCCCCATCTCTACCACCTTAATAACACTTTCAAAGCCTTTGGGCTCGGCTAAACTCTACCCAAATACTCTCCCAACTTCCCTCCCTTACTCCTAGAAGCCTCACTTTGGGCAGAAGTCTTCCCAAGGAAGCCTTTGGCTCAAATCAAAAGAGTTACCCAATTTTAAGGTAATGTCTTCTCTTATGTTATTTTGTTTTATTTTGCTTATCCAAACCCCTAAACTCTTTTTATTCCTTTCTTTTGTTACAACACCAGTATCCTCAATATACTAGGATGTTGTTATAATTAGTATTTGAGCTAAACTTAGACACACCTACATCTAATGGTTAAAGAACTTACGGTTTCTGTGGATGGCGAATTTCTGCCTCACGAAACGATGATTGTTCAACACTCCTAAAACACCTTCAAAGGTGGCCACTAAGATGTAACTCTATTTATCAATGATATATAATATGTTTATGTTTTCCATAAGGTTCTGTATTTTTCATTTATGGCATACCTTTATTGTTTCCATTATGGGAAAATGCGATATTTTCATTTTAAGAAGTGCGGACTACCGCCCCCTCAAAGTGATTTGAATCGTTAATGCCATATATGGGATGTATAAAGGATGGAGAAAATGATATCACTAGTGCAGAAATCGTTTTTTACATCGGTTATTTTTAATTTTTTACGTCGGTTTCTAGCCGACGTTAATACGTGCGACGTTATAAATAAGGTTTTTGGCGTCGGTTATTTAAAAACCGACGTCAAAAAGCATAAAATCGCGATGTTTATCACGTCGGTTATTTTAGAACCGACGTGATAAAGGGCCTAGAGAATGGTTTATCACGTCAGTTATGTTAGACCCGACATGATAAAAGGCCTAGAGAATGGTTTATCACGTCGGTTATCGAAGAACCGACGTGATCAACTGGGGTGAGGGGGGTTTATCACGTCCGTTCTATAAGAACCGACGTGATAAACTGGGCTGAGCGTGTTTTATCACGTCGGTTCATATAAAACCGACGTGAAAAACTGGGGGAGGGGGGTTTATCACGTCGGTTATTAACTAACCGACGTGATAAACCGGTGGGAGGGGGTTTATCACGTCGGTTAGTCAATAACCGACGTGATAAATCCTTGTCCAGGCCGTTTAGCACGTCCGTTATTCAATAACCGTCGTGCTAAACAATTCTCCAGGCCCTTTATCACGTCCGTTATTTAATAACCGACGTGATAAACCATTCTCTAAGCCTTTTATCACATCGGTTATTTAATAACCGACGTGATAAACTAGTTTACAGGCCTTTTATAACGTCGCTTATGAAATAACTGACTTGATAAACTATTTTCCAGGAATTTTATCACGTCGGTTATTAAATAACCGACGTGATAAACCCAATTTTTTTTAAACAGAATGCAGCGATCTTCTCTCCACCAGAATCAACCAGAAAATAAATCAAGAAATCATACCACAAAAATAGAAGTACATAAAAAATAAGCATGTAAATAGATAAAATATAAAACTTACCCACTAGACAGCATCCACCCTCATTTATACCCCATGGACAGCCCTCCCCCACCCCGTTGGAGCCCTCACCCTCATGTATACCCCCTGGACAGCCCTCCCCCACCCCTTTGGAGCCCTCACCCTCATGTATACCCCCTGGACAGCCCTCCCCCACCCCATTGGAGCTCCCACCCTCATGTATACCCCTTGGGCAACCCTCCCCCACCCCATTGGAGCCCCCACCACACTCCTGGACTGCCCCCCGACCCCCGGACACCCCCAAACACCCCTCGACAACCCCCACCCGCCTGAACAGCACCTCCTCACCCCCTCACCCCACTTGACATCCCCCACCACACCCCTGGACAACCCCGCCACCCCTGGACAACACTCCCACACCCCTGGACCGGCTTCCCACACCCCTGGACATCCCTGCCACCCCCAAGACTGTCCCCCCACCCCACCGGACAGCCATCCCCGACCGCTGGACACCCCCCAACCCCACTGAACACACCCCCACACCCTGGGAACCCCTCCCCCACAGACCCAAATCCATACCAGAAGAACCATCAAAAGTAGACCAAAACAAGAAGTAGAACAAAATTAAACATTCACTTATATAAAATTCAAAACTTACACTGTCAACTTCAAAAAAAAACTAAATCAAACCTAAACAACTACCAAATAGTCAATTAAAACGACAATATTCAAAATTACATTTTACATTACAAACAACTAAAATTCAATCAAACCTGTAAAATAATTTGACCACTCCACTTGTACGTGTTTGATATCTTCAGCAGTATAGGGTTGAGGGTCATCAAAAAGATACAAATGAAAAAGAAGATAGTTTACCTGTATAATGAATAAATCAAATTGAAATATGATGGCAATGTTTAAGAGGAAATCGTACCAGGTCAAAATTCACAACTGTCCCAGTTGTTATTATTTCATACATAAATCTTAACATATAATATCCGCATTCGATGAGGCCTTGTTGTTCATGACAATTCTGTTTTGAATGAGTGTAAATTCAATATATTATTTTTATGTAATAAATCAAAAAGTACAAATTATAAATGGAAATTTACCTTTTCCTTTACATATTTGATCTTTGCATTTCTTTTCTTTGTGTTTTTTCGAAAGTAGGCCCATGCACTGTTAGAAAAATAATACGAATGGGGAAAATTTAAAATTTATTATAATATATAAAACTATTGAGAAATTGAAACTTACTTTTCCAATATATTCTTAAAACTTGCCTGCACATCACCATGAATAGAGCATATCCAATAAAGAGCTTTCTCCCTTGAGAAAAAAATCCCAAACATCCAATGATTACTGATAAAAGGAAATTTAATGTTAGTGGTTTTTTATGTTAAAAGATAATTAACTATTTGAGGGAAATGTGTTTCATACCTCTCACAAAAATGCATCATCCAACATTGTTGGATTATATTCTTTTCAAATATTTCAGCAATATAAACCATTCTTTGTTCCTCAGTCAATGCACATGCTTCAGGGGAAATCAATTGTGGGTCCATGAATCCATATAGTTCTGTCAGTTCATTCCTCTCACAAATTTTATAAAGATACCTAATACAAAACATATATAAGTATACATTTTTAATAAATATAACACAGGGAAAAGGTGTTAAGACTTACATGGAAAAAATTTGCACCACGTTGATTCCCAAGTTATCTCCAGTAACAAGCTCCCTGATATCAGATTTTGTAATCCCCGCAGTTATTTCACGTCCACAAACAAGAGATTCCATTGGAAACTCATAAAAACCCAACAACAAATGTGAATATCTTGACAATCTGTCAAGACCACTGGAATCTGTATCTGATGTCATAGCCTGTTGTCTTTGTTGTTGTCTATACAGTATTTCTTTACCTTTGAAGTATTCCTGTGAAAAAAAAAAAATTGAGAATTATAGTAGTTTTCAAATGATAAAATAACTTTAATAAAAAAAATAAAATAAAAGATATAACATTCATACCTCTATGGTAATTATTCGAAGAAGTCTGGATGGCCAAACTAAAAAATGGCCGATACACTGTCCAACTGTCTCCACCTCATCTGTAGGTATTGGTACCCTAGCTGATCTATCTATAATATCCTGTACAGTGACCCTCTGATTCTCTACCTCTAATTGTTGATGATGAACTGTATCTCCTATACAATATACCGATCCGTATGCTACTATATGATGTTGAGAATCATCAACATACAACTCGCAATATGTAGGAAGCTGCGACGGAGGAATATGATAAAAAATGGGGTCCGCAGGCTAAGGTGGGGGAGTGGGAGCTACTGGCAGAGGTGGAGGATAAATAATGGGGTCTGAAGGGGGAGGTGGAGCAGTGGGAGCTGCAGTCTGAAATTGTCTTTGCATTTCTGAAAACATAGACCGCACCGAATCTCTAATCTTGTCTTCCTTCGTCGCATTAATATTTTGAACTTCAGCCTCCAAGGATTCTATTTTTTTTATAAACCTACTCAATGTTAGAAGTTTAAGAACGTGGAAACACTTTTCTTACAGATACGCCTGTCGGATATCCTCTTACACGACCAGGATGTTCGGGCCTTCCCAATGCTGAAAATAAAATATCTTCCCTCCCAGTAGCTGTAAATGTCCCCTCTGAACTTTGCTCCTCAAGAGAGTCCTGTATTAATTAATTGAACATTTTAGTAATGATTGAAACTTATATGAAGAAAAAAGTTAACGTAAATAAATTAAATAGATATCTTACAATCCTCTCAGCTACGATTCTCGATTCTTCCGAAAGATATTGCCCTTTTTTCCCTTCCGATCTCTCTTCCATTTTTCATGTCTAGATGGAGGGGATGTAGGGGCCACCTCTCCAGAGCGTGAAGACTCAGCTCTTAGTTGTTGAAATTTTTTCGCTATCATTTTTTCTTCCAATAATGTATACCCTCCCCGAGATAAACTATGAGGGTATACATTTTTAGATTAGATCTCCTGATGAGATTTCCTTGTTTGCTGTAATTTAAGAATAAGAAATCATTAACAAAACATTAATAAAATCATTTATATAAGAAAGTATATAAAAGTTTACATTGCCCTTACCAGAAATGACTCTTTTTTTCTACGTTCAAAAAACTGTCTCCATGTGTCTTCATCTATAAAAGGATATATACGACATGGATTGTCATGACTCCTATGACCATAAATGAAATCAGATGTGAGGGTTGATTTGAATTCCCTCTATCTCCTGGCAGCCAACGATAAGCATTTCTTCCTGACTCCTCCAGTGTCAGGAATATCAAATGTCATCTGATAAAAAAGAGGTTAAACATATTATATATACCAGAAAAATTAAAATAATGGTCAAACAATGACAAAAGATCTTACCAAAATTGTCTCCCACAACTAGGAGATAACCGCTTTATCCACACCTCTCCAATCATCATACTGAATGCTTACTTTGGTCTTAGCCTGAGTTGCAACAAAACTCTTAAAATCTTTGGCATTCAGACCTCTAGGAATATCATCATCATCAAACTCAACTACTATCCTCTGATCCTGCGTACGGGCAAGTGATAATTTTGGTAAACGTGTGCAACCACATTTACCAACCTTTGAACTCTTTGTCGTAATAGGATCATGTGAATGTTCATCCCTAGAGGTATGACCAACAATATGCTCTTCCCCAGAATCATGTGGTTGATCATCTGAATGATCTGTCATTATCCATCAAATCAAAAAAACAAACGTCAGTTCACAAATATAGAAATTCAAATATTTTA
Source organism: Viscum album (assembly GCA_963277665.1). Classification (NCBI taxonomy): domain Eukaryota; kingdom Viridiplantae; phylum Streptophyta; class Magnoliopsida; order Santalales; family Viscaceae; genus Viscum; species Viscum album. The sequence goes on along the minus strand of OY728121.1, from coordinate 1,761,369,231 downwards.
ATACTACTGTAATCAAAAAATAGAAAAGTGTACTAGGTTACATAATAGTAAACATTGGTAATATGGTAAGCATGTTAAACAATGGTAAAGATGGCAAAGATGGTCAAGATGGTAAAGATGGTCAAGATGGTAAAAAATGGAAAAAATGGTAAACCTGGTAAACATTGTAAACATGGTAAAGTAATTGTCAGTGAACAAAAATAAGCATTTTAAAATTCATGTAATGGTTATAAATTGTTGGGTCGTAGATCATTTCTTTCTGTCTGGGTTCCACCGGCTGGCTGGTGGTCATCCACCGGTTGGCCGGTGTCACCAGGCAGTGGGCAAGCCTACTGCCTGGGTCCTCCGGCTGGCCGGTGGGCAAGAACCGGTTGGCCGGTGCCCATACCGGCAGGCCGGTGTTCATCCACCGTTTGGCCGGTGTCACCAGGCAGTGGGAAAGCCTACTGCCTTGCCCTCCGGCTGGCCGGTGGGCAAGAACCGGTTGGCCGATGGCCATACCGGCTGGCCGGTGAGCTAACACCGGCTGACCGGTGGCTCTGGCAGAAAGCAATGCTTCTTCCAGAGACCACTGGCTGGCCGGTGGGAATCCACCGGTTGGCTGGTAGACTCAGAGAGTCAATATTAGCCTTCTTAGGCCAACTCCTGGGAAACATTTTTCCTAGCATAAAAACACTTGAAAACAAGTTAGAACACGATGAGAGTGATTGTGATCATTAAAATCCAAGAGAGAGGGGTACAACAATAAACATGATAAAGTAAACTAAACAAACTTAAAACAAACAATAACATATACTTATTTTATTTTAAAACATGTTTTAATAAATAAAAAACTTACAATATCTAAAATTTATGGAAAAAATAAATGTAAACAAGAAATAAACATATGTTACTTGTAATTTTAGGAATGTACAGATGGATTGTTTTCCCAAATTCCTTCGTCGTGATCGTTCCTTATGGCACGAACTTTTTCTTCAACATGATCGTCATTATGTTCTGTTAATATTTCCATTGATGTCGGGATCTCACATAAATCATCATATTCATCATGTTCATCCTCACCAACATATTGTTTTTTTCCTTGTAAAACATAAACCCACTGCATATCTGATTGATCTACTACATAAAAAATTTGTTTTGCATGTGTTTCCATTATAAAAGAATCAGCTGTCTCTTCCAATCTATTCAGATTAACAAGTTTCATTCCAAATTCATCGTGTCTGACACTGTTGTTACCGTTAAACCATTTACAGTTAAAAATGGGAACTTTAATTTTAAAGTAATCAACCACCCATATGTCTTCAATCACTCCATAATATGCATTTGATGCAGAAATTGGGTTTTTTTCCTTAGCACTCGAAAAATGCATTGCTTCTGCAAACACCAATACACCACTATTCTGAACCGCACTTCTGTTGTCCTGAGATTTTGTATGAAATGTATAACCATTAATGTCATAACCAGACCACGTTATCACATTTAAACATGGACCACCCACTATCCATTTTAATGTCTCTAATACATCTGATCTACCAAGCAAAGTCTTTTTGATCCATGACAAAAATGTTTTGTTGTGCTCATTCAAAATCCACATTTCTTTCTTCTTTGGATGACATTGTTTCAACTCATTAATGTGCAATTTGATATATGATTGAGCATCAGCTATGTTCTTCAAGATGTATGATTCTAACTTCTTCATCTGTTCAGCTGACAATGATTTGACTTTCAAGCCGCGAATCCCCTTTCCCTCATTATTAACTCGTTCATAGCGAGATGGGGGAAAACCTATGTGTTGCGCCGCAGCCATGTAGCTCGTACAAAACTCTGCTACCTCCTCAGAAATATACTTTTCAATAATGGAGGCTTCAGGTCGATATAGATTTTTAACATACCCCTTTAATATTTTCATATACCTTTCAAAAGGATACATCCAACGAAGATATACAGGTCCAAAAAACATTATTTCTCGAACCAGATGAATCATTAAATGCACCATTATATCAAAAAACGTTGGGGGAAAATACATTTCCAATTGACAAAGTATTAAAATTGCATCCTTTTACAAAATGTTCAAAGCATTCACATCAATCGCCTTGTTACAAATTGAATTGAAAAAATAACACAACTTCATTATAGTCTTTCTGACACGAATGGGAAATATTCCACGCAATGAAACTGGTAGAATTTGTTGCATCATGACGTGACAATCATGTGATTTCATACCTATCAACTTCAAGTCCTTCATTGAGACAAAATTTTTTACATTAGAAGAATAACCATGAGGCACTTTGGTATCATGAAGACACTGACAGAAGCTAATTTTCTCCCTCTTCGATAATGTATGACAAGCTGGGGGAAGAAATGTTCATCTTCCTTTAAGAGTGGGAGCTAACTCCAAACGTATTCCCATTGATAGTAAGTCTAATCTTTCATTCAACCCATCTTTAGTCTTTACTTTAATATCTAACAATTTTCCAATCAAAGAATCATATATATTCTTCTCCACGTGCATGACATCAATATTATGTTTAACATCATGATACCTCCAATATGGTATCTCAAAAAATATTGAACTTTTCTTCCAAATATGTCTATCATTACCAGATTTCTGTGTCTTTCCCAATGTCACGTCAAGGTTTTTCACCCTCTCAAAATACAGATCATGGGATAAAGGATTTGGAGCAGTATCAAATTCTTGTGAGCCATTAAATGCCTTTTTTAGTCTTCTATAAGGGTGTTCCATAGGCAAAAACATTCGATGACCCATGTACATTGTTTTCCTCCCATGATGCAATTGACAATAGGACGTCTGTTGTTCGCAAATTGGACATGCTTTATGCCCTTTAACACTGTATCCAGACAAATTTCCATATGCTGGGAAATCATTTATAGTGAATAGAAGCACTGCATGCAGTTGAAAATATTCCATTTTATAAGAATCATACACCCTAATACCATCAGCCCATAACAGTTTCAAATCATCAATCAATGGTGACAAGTAAACATCAATATCATTACCGGGTTGCTTTGGACTAGAGATCATTGTACTCAACATGACATATTTGCGCTTCATACAAACTTCAGGAGAGAGGTTGTAAATTACCAATAAAACAGGCCATGAACTATGTGTGCTACTGAGTGTTCGGTATGGATTCATTCCATCTGTGCACAACCCTAGTCTGAGATTTCTTATTTCATTTCCAAATGTAGAATACTACGCATCAATTTTCTTCCATTGTGGACAATCAGCTGGATGACGTATTTTTCCATCACATACCCGCTCTTCAGCATGCCATCTTAACCTTTTTGCATCATGGGAATTAGCAAATAAATGTTTGAAACGATTAATTATAGGAAGATACCAAATTACCTTTGAAGGGAGCTTTGTAATCTCTACATCACCCTGTGATTTTTCTTTCACCTTATACCTTGATGTCCCACATTTTGGACACTCTAACATAAATTCATATTCCTTCCTATATATAATGTAGTCATTCGGACAGGCATGCATTTTCTTGTATCCCAATCCCATCAGGCATAATATTTTCTTGGCTTTGTAATGTGAATCTGGAAGATCGTTATCTTTTGGAAGAATGCCTTTCATCAATTGTAGCAGCTCTGTAAAACTTCTGTCACTCCATCCATGCTTCGCCTTTAGGTTAATCAATCTTAACACCGCCGACAGAACCGTAAAATCTGTACAACTGGGATATAATGGATTTTCAGCATCACCATATAGACGTGCAACTGTCGGTTCTATCTCAATTTGTTCTGCTACAATATCGCGAATCATTTCTTCTATTCCATCGGAATTACCATCTTGCGAATCATCATCATCAGTGACATTCTGTCCAGTTTCACCATGCCAAATCCAAGGGCTGTAACTCCGATTAAAACCATGACATATCATATGATCTTTTGTCTCTCTACTTTTCAACTTCTTCATATTCAAACATTTCAGGCATGGACAGAAAAAAATGTCACTATTTGGAACATTTCGTTTTGCAAATTCCAAAAAGGAATCAACACCTTCCTCAAATTCATTGCTCATTCGATGTGCCGTAATCCATCTTCGACTCATTATTACCTATAACAAATATCAACAAAAAATATATATTTTTAAGATAATAAAAAACATGTTTATATGAAAAAAATCATAATTTGAATGTAAAACAATTTTAAATATAAAACAAATCTTGAAAGTAGTAGTAGTTTTCATAAGTACCCAGCACCAAATAGCTATATATCGTAAGTGTCATGTTAAAAATATGAATATAGACAATTTGTTTTATGTTTAATAATATTTTCCTATTATCTGATCATTCTGATTATATATTAAAATTACTATATCCTTTTGATCCGATATATAATCTAAGGATATTAATATTTCTTTAGAAAAAGTAATGTTAATATCATGGTAATGTAAAAAAAAGTATATGTCGAACTATATATATGTAATACCAAAAAAAAATACATATGTGTTTGGCCTGGGTTTCACACATAAATCAACTCATCTCACAGATTAAATTTTTGAATCATCCTACATAATACTTATTTTTATAACTTAGGGAATGAAAATAATAATGTTGCTGGAAGAATGGAACGTTACAGTACCACCCATTATTTTTCAGATTTTGCTGAAGCTAATCCACAATGTTTTAATAATCATTTGCGAGTTTAATGTTGCGAGTTGAATGAACATAATAACCATTTGCAATAAAAAAATCCACGAGATTCAAAAATGAACGAAAAGCACATCAAGAATCGAAACAAAAACGAACAAAATAAATTCGTGGAAGTCTTACTTGAATGTCGCGAGTTGAGATGATAGATCTGAGAGCAGTGAAAGAAGATAAACAATGAAGCCAAAATGAGTGTAATGCAGGCAATCGATGAGCCGATTAGAGTTTACCGCGCGAGAGAGAGACGAGTCGGCGACTGTCAATCGAAAAAATCGTAAATGACAGAACACGAGCTTTAATTTTTTTAAATGCTTTATAATGTCGGTTATATAATAACCGACGTTATAAACTATTTTTATGCTTTTTTACGTCAGTTATTTGATAACCGACGTAAAAAACCCCCCGCACATTGATTTGTTACGTCGGTTATCAAATAACTGACGTAAAAACCCAACAGGCGCGATTTGTAACGTCGGTTATTAAAATAACCGACGTGAAAAATCTACTCACCGCATTGTTACGTCAGTTATATATAACCGACATAAAAAATGGTGACGTAAAAAACGATTTCTGCACTAGTGTATTATATATGATGTTATACTGGAATTATAATATAACTTTATATCATTAATATTTCAATAAATATGAAATAGAAATGAAAGTAGCATTAATGTGTACGTACGGCTTACCGTCTCCATGAACGGTGCATTTCATTTCTTACCTCTAAACGTTATGGAATATTATAAATTCATGTATATACTGGATATATATGAGATATATGATATCTATATCATGAATATAATTCTGGATATAATGGATATATCACCACATGAACAACTTGTAATTATAAGAATGTTATTTTTGACTCAAGTACCTAAGCTCGACAAAATGACCGTTAAAAACTAAAATAATTACATAATGTTCATAACATGGTAATAAGGGATATAAAAGGAATAATGAACATGAAAAAGGTTCTTATGTAAATAGGAATTAACTATAGTTTATTATTCAGGAGGTTAAAGAACGGTCGAGTCAGGACCGGACGCAAGGTAAGGGAACTTCTTAACCCAATTTCCATTCTTTGGGTTAATCTCCTACATTCAAATTATGTCATGATATTATTATGTCCTATCTTGTATTTGTACTTTCTTTATGTGTACGTATAGTGAATACACATAATAGATCTATTTTATTTTAAAAATGATCTTTTTAAGGACTTTGTCTCGATCTCCTTTCATTGAGGCATATTTGGTTTTATACACAACTTTCTTTTATACGGTGTATAAACCCCTTTGACTTTTACGTTTATTCAAAAGGAATCTTTTTTATACGAAGTGTTTTACTAAAAGAAAAAAAGGGAATGTTTTCCTTTCCGTACTTATGCGGTGACAACGACTTCTCCGCCAGCGTGACCATTATTTGAGTTTCAGCTTCCTCTACAAGCCATCACTTTTTTTTATTGAAAAATAAATACAAAGTTTTAACTATCATTTATTTTGGTATTGAAAATGGTTTTGAAAGAGTTTTTATTATATCAATGTGTTGTATTGACATATTGTGATTGAAATGTGGAAATTTTATGTTTCCTTTATGCATGTTATATGTGATACGATTATGTTATGGTTTATGATATGTTTAAACCTATTCATATGAGGAATGCATTGGACTTAATAAGTGACGGGTGGAGCCCGCTATAGCTCCTCGATGCATCGGTAGGTCTCATGAGACAAACTAGTGTCTTGGCACGAGGCCTTGACAAAATATTATTTGTGGTCTTGGCACGAGGCCTTGGCTACGTGGTTATGATAGTTTGGCATTATGCATTCCATCATTATGAAAGTGGTTATTGATATTGCATGTGATTATTCGACTAGTAGAATATCCATGTGAATAAGTAAATGTCATTATCTCATTTTACTTTTGCAATATTATGTTGAATATCAAGTTTAAAAGGCTTTTGTTTTAGTTATACATTGCCTTAAATGTTTATGTTTATTTATGAAATCTTCCGCTATATTTTTATCCTTACTGAGCATCTGAGCTCACCCCTTTCAATGTTTTAATATTTTCCAGGATGTGATGAAGTATTTTGTGAATTTCCTACAGGGATAGTCAAAAGAAGATATGAGTGCGGACTATGGAGACTTTTTTATTGAAGTTTTTCACCATATGATGTAATGTAACATTTATGAATGTATCTAGTGTTTCTAAGGATACTAAACTAATCGGTCTATCGAGACTTGATCTTTTGTGATCATGCCATTGTTACGAAGTAATGCACCAACTCTGGGTAGCTGGGGTCAGGGCGTTACAGTTGTTATCAGAGGCAGTTTAGTACTAACCTTGGAAGCTAGATTTAGATAAACTCTGATTAGGAACATATCCCAAAGATAGACTTTGAGGATTAGTATATAAGAACTTCCTAGAATTTTGGTATTATAGAGATTTTGTGAGTTTTCTGAGCAATACATCCCTGTCATGATACGAGCAGGTAGAGGTGGCTCTGGCATAGATATACCTAGGGGTAAAACCCGAAAACACCGCTTTGAGCTAGACTCGAAAGGGAATTGGTGCACGACAACGGGCCTTGCTGCACTCTTGGTTATGATACTCCCGGGGGATATGCTTAGGATAATTCTCATTTCTTTACAAACCACTATGAAGGGTTATGAGTGTATACTTTCTCAAAGAAAACTTTTTTTTATGATTACGGATTATATCCATAAAATAGTTCAATTATTGTTAAGTGTTTTACAAGTACAGAATTATGTATTTTGATTCATAAACTAATCTATTTTATGCCATTATTTAGAAATGGCGCCTTGTGGAAGGAATGGAAACCGTATCAATGCACACACTTTGTGTAGGGATTGCCCTCCTGCTCAAGATAATTATTATGGAGCTGGAGATACAACTGGTGCTGATCAACTTATTACCATACTGGGACAACTCACTCAGGTTATGAATAATAACCTTACTCGTATGGAGCACCCTGATCCGCAACGTGGAGGATCAATGTTAGCCCGCTTCATGATTCAAAAACCGCCAACATTTAATGGGGGTACAAATCCATTAGTAGCTGAGCAATGGATAAACTCCTTAGAGAAAATATTCTATGCCTTGGGGAGTAGTGAAAGGGAGAAGGTTGTCATGGCAGTTTACCGCCTCACTGGAGAATCCGATCAGTGGTGGTCGTTGATTCAAAATACAAAGGTTGATGAAGAAGTATCGAGTATGGAATGGAGAGAATTAAAAGATCTTTTCTTAGAAAAATACTTTCCACATGACCATTGAGCAGATATGGAAAGGCAATTTTTGAGTCTGAGACAAAAGGAGGATGAGAATGTCGCAAAGTATGAGGCCATCTTTACAAGGTTAGTGAGGCATGCTACAGATTATATACGTAACCCAAGAAGTAAGATTGGTCGTTTATTTGATGGGTTAAAACCATTTCTCCATCGAGCATTAGTCTCACAAACCTTATCGTCATACGAAGATATTGTCTCATGTTCTATCAAGACAGAAAAGGAATTCTCTACGTCTTATGACAACAATGCAAAGCAAGAGAAGAAGAGAATGGTGGAACAAGAGACAGATAAAAAAGGGAAAGAATGATTTTACATTATGCGATAATTGTGGGAATAATCACCTTGGTACTTGCCTAAAAGGAATGGGAGTTTGTTATAAATGTGGGGAAAAAGGTCACCAGGCGCGTGATTTCAAGGGAAAGAAAGAGGCTATCAATGTTGAATGCTACAATTGTAGGGAAATGGGGCATTATGAAAATGAATGTCTTAAGCGTCAGGGAAACTTACCTCAGAAAAGGCCAAGGGATCAAGGACAATCTTATGCTGCTGCTACAGTTGAAGCGGAATAATTAATGTATTGGTGCTTTTGGACTCAAGGATTATATTCTGGTTATAAGGATAATGAGATTGTACTATAGTACTTGTTTTTTTCATTAATGATTTAATATGATGAACGTAATCATATTTTTAGTATGTGACAATAAGATAATCTTTACATTGTTTGGGGAATCTGATGTTATAATTGATTTTGGAATTTAAAGACCTTTTAGAAAAAGTCTGGATAAAGGTATTTTGGATAACATTGGATAGTATTGTTTAAGGTCAAAACATTTATGAAGATTATTTTTGGAATATTATAGTTTTATGAAAAAAGACAACCTGCAGGGTGGGGCATAACCCGTTGCGTCGGACAAAGCTGCATGAATTGAACCCACAACCATAGAGCGACATGCCTTTATTACCTACCACTAGCCTACAGGAAGTCTCTGGTTATTACAAAATAGTTTTACTAATCTAAATGGTATGTTTTAATATTTGGAACATTATACAATTAGGATAAATAGAATATTTTTGAGTTCTATAACCTTTTAGAGTGAAAGATGGGTTTGTGGTAAAAATTTATTAAAGAATGAAAGTCTACATGACGAGTATGTATATTCCCTTACGTTCTTAGTAAATCTCCTAAATAAATTCCCCAACTTTATAAAAGGTAACTCAAAACTAAAATGTTTTCGGTTATCTTTTCCAACTGGGGAATCAATGATCGTTTAACCAATCATAAGTTTGTGATTTTCTTATAGTTAACATTCTCCTAATCCTGTTTTCTACAACTCTCCATCAGACCTTGATGGTTTTTCTCTCATCCATATCCATATTTTCATTGAATCCTAGAATGGGCTATCTCGTGTGACCTTTGTACTTATCTTTCTTTCTTTTAATGTTATATATTTACTAACATTATTTCCGATGTGGGTTTTCCACAAAGGTATTCACTATTTTCAACCTTTTGTTTTCAAAGAAAAAATTTAAAATTACGAGGACACAATTTATGGAAGGAGGGGAGAATGTAACACCCCGAGCTTCCATGATACGCCTCTCTTTCAATAATGCAATAGCTTGAATTGTATGCAAGTTCGAGTTCTAAAATACCGTGACTAATCAAAGTAGCCATTATGAATAGTAATACCTAATTTTTGAAATTTTATAAATTTTATTTTTCCAAATGGACTTCATTTTGGTATTCGTAATATCAAAATTATCCTAAGTTTAATTTTTTGTATCTTTATGAGAACTTCCAATTTTTTTATGAATAGCGAAAAATACTTAAAACAACTTTTTTAATAAAAATAATTTACGGTGATAAATTATACTATTTAGTGGTTTTAAAGTATAATTAGAATATATTTTTTCAATTTTATCCAATGGTGGTCATTAGAATTAATTTAACATTGAAATTGGGCATAAACAATTCTCAATCTTTTGATATAAATTGTTTCTTAAAAACACTCTATTTGTTGTGACAGCAGGAATTAATTATAAAATTAATTAATGAATCTTATATGTTTTTAATTTTGTAAAATAGAAATAATTTTTGAAATATGAATATCAAATATATCTTAGGGTGAATTATTGGGATTTTTCTGAAAAACATCAATTTTTGATGAATAGTGAAACCACTAAGTGGTACTTATAAAAACTGATTTTTCTTTTAAATGAAATTTTACCACTTTTGTGTTTTGAATTTCAAAATTCCGACATACATGGTTGTCATTAAGAAGTAAAATTTGGTTCAATGAGATTAAAATAACTTTTTGGTGAATAGTAACTTTTAAGTTCTTAATCGCGATTAGAGGTAATTAGTGTAGTTTAAGGTAAAAATAATGTTTTAATAATATGAGATGAGCTTGAAACATGTCCTAACCTCATTGGATGTTCCATGGACGACCAAGACAATCCATGGGTCAAATTGGGGACCCCATGGAGCCACTTTAGTTGGAAAATGACATAAATACCTTTTAATTAATGTTAAAGTAAAAAAATGACACAAACATGAAATGTTTTACTAAAACAGTTTTTTCATGGGGTTATACAAGTCATATTTTTGACTATAAGTAGTCATTGGAAAGATAAAACGATTTCTTACATCATAGTAATTTTTTATAATTTTTAGACATTAAATAAATTAAATTATTTATGACATCATGATGATGAAGTGATAAACTCATTATTTAACAATTTAAATAAAATAAAAAGATAATGTAAAATACAAGGCTTAAACTTGTCAAAAACCTATTGGATGAGAAGATTTAGAACCCTTATCACCTTACCCTTGAGTTATGTAAGTGTGGGACCTCTAAAATCCGAAACTCATTTTATAATAAAGTGACTTTTCTTTACTTTCCAAGAGTGCCCCTCCTCTCCACTTATAAAAGGCCCCCACCTCTACCACCTTACTCACACATTCAAAGCCTTTTGGCTCGGCAAATCTCTGCCCAAATACTCTCCCAACTTCCCTCCCTTACTCCTAGAAACCTCACTTTGGGCAGAAGTCTTCCCAAGGATGCCTTTGGCTCAAATCAAAAGAGTTACCCAATTTTAAGGTAATGTCTTCTCTTATGTTATTTTGTTTTATTTTTCTTATCCAAACCCCTAAACTCTTTTTATTCCTTTCTTTTGTAACAACAACAGTATCATCAATATAATAGGATGTTGTTATAATGAGTATTCGAGCTACACTTACACACACCTACATCTAATGGTTAATGAACATACAGTTTCTATGGATGGTGAATTTCTGCCTCACGAAATGATGATTGTTCAACAATCATAAAACACCATCAAAGGTGGACATTAAGATTTCAATCTATTTATAAATGATATATAATATGTTTATGTTTTACTTAAGGTTATGTATTTTTCATTTTTGGCATACCTTTATTGTTTCCATTATGGGTAAACGAGATATTTTCATTTTAGGAAGTGCGGACTACCGCCCCCTCAAAGTGATTTGAATCGTTAATTCCATATGTGGGATGTATAAAGGATGGAGTAAATGATATTATATATGATTTTATACTGGAATTATAATATACCTTTATATCATTATGATTTAATTAAATATGAAATAGAAATGAAAGTAGCGTTCATGCGTACGTACGGCTTACCGTCTCCATGAAGGGTGCATTTCATTTCTTACCTCTAAACGTTATGGAATATTATAAATGCATGTATATACTGGATATATATGAGATATATGATATCTATATCCTGAATATAATTATGGATATAAGGGATATATCACCACATGAACAACTTGTAATTATAAGAATGTTATTTTTGACTCAAGTACCTAAGATCGACAAAATGACCGTAATAAACTTAAATAATTACATAATGTTCATAACATGGTAATAAGGTATATAAAAGGAATAATGAACATGAAAAATGTTCTTAAGTAAATAGGAAATAACTCTAGTTTATTATTCAGGAGGTTAAAGAACGGTCGAGTCAGGACAGGACGCAAGGTAAGGGAACTTCTTAACCCAATTTCCATTCTTTGGGTTAATCTCCTACATTCAAATTATGTCATGATATTATTATGTCCTATCTTTTATTTTTACATTCTTTATGTGTACTTATAGTGAATACACACAATAGATCTATTTTATTTTAAAAATGATCTTTATAAGGACTTTGTCTCAATCTCCTTTCATTGAGGCATATTTGGTTTTATACACAACTTTCTTTTATACGGTGTATAAACCCCTTTGACTTTTACATTTATTCAAAAGGAATATTTTTTATATGAAGCGTTTTAATAATTGACAAAAAGGGAATGTTTTCCTTTCCGTACTTATGCGGCGACAATGACTTCTCCGCCGCCGTTACCATTATTTGAGTTTCGGCTTCCACTACAAGCCATCACATTTTTTAATGAAAAATAAATACAAAGTTTTAACTTGCTTTTATTTTGGTATTGAAAATGGTTTTGAAAGTTTTTTTATTATATCAATGTGTTTTATTGACATCTTGTGATTGAAATGTGGAAATGTTATGTTTCCTTTATGCATGTTTTATGTGATATGATTATGTTAGGGTTTATGATATGTTTAAACCTATTCATATGAGGAATGCATTAGACTTAATAAGTGACGGGTGGAGCCCGCTATAGCTCCTCGATGCATCGGTATGTCTCATGGGACAAACTAGTGTCTTGGCACGAGGCCTTGACAAAATCTTATTTTTGGTCTTGGCACGAGGCCTTGGCTACGTGGTTATGATAGTCTGGCATTATGTATTCCATCATTATGAAAGTGGTTATAGATGTTGCATGTGATTAATCGACCAGTAGAATATCCATGTGAATAAGTAAATAAAATTATCTCATTTTACTTTTTCCATATTATGTTGAAGATCAAGTTAAAAAGGCTTTTGTTTTAGTTATACATTGCCTTAAATGTTTATGTTTATTTATGAAAGCTTCCGCTATATTGTTATCCTTACTGAGCATCTGATCTCACCCCTTTCAATGTTTTAATATTTTCCAGGATGTGAAGAAGTATTTTATGAATGACCTGCAGGGATAGTTAGAAGAGGATATGAGTGTGGACAGTGGAGACTTTGTTATTGTAGTTTTTCACCTCATGATGTAATTTAAAATTTATGAATGTATCTAGTGTTTCTAAGGCTACTAAACTATTTGGGCTTTCGAGACTTGATCTTTTGTGATCATGCCAATGTTACGAAGTAATGCACCGACTCTGGGTAGCTGGGGTCGGGGCGTTACATATTTTATAACATAAATTTAATTAATATAACACCATTCCCTCTGCAAACATTAATTATTTGTAATTTTTTAAAATGTATAGAATATTATTTTCATATAAAATGTTTACTTTTATGATTGTGTGATTTCGTAAAAATAAAAAGTTATTTCAATGTGGAAAAGATAATTTCCAAAATAAATTATTTCTGTAATATTTATGTTTTATGCATATTTTATGGTTAAAGGTAATTTATTATGAGTATGGGTGGTTCTATGAAAAACTGTGGGCGGGGGGGGGGGGGCATTATTTTTCTCTAATGCATTGGGTAATGGGATGGAGTAAACCTGTAGTGTTTTTCCTATGATATTAAGGGATTACACTATAGTGGTTATTCCAAATGTAACCATGATGATTTCACCACATATATCCTTGAGTAATACATTAAATTAAAGAGTTATATGGAAATGATTCCATATGTTACCTTTATGATTTATGTTTTCTATAAAGTCTTATAGGAATCATAGGATTTCATGAGGTGAGATAAAATAATTATGTCTTAGGGGTGAAATGTATAAATTTGGGAAAATAATTTCATTTGTTATAATTTATTCAAGAAAAAACCATTTATTTATTTCATTTTATCTCCCTTTCTGTAATATTTTTTTATATCAATTTTAAAATGCTTTTAGAGAGTATAAGGATGGGTAATAGAGTGGTAGAACTCATGTTGAAAATTTTATATTTTTTTCATGAAAATGAAATCATTATTTATTTTAAATGTTTTATATTAATAAAAATGGATATTTTTTAGTGGTTTTGACTTTCTTTGAATTTTTGTTGTCATATATGAATTTTGACTAGATACCATAAACTATAAATTTTAAAATATCCTCAATGTTAATAAAGGTATATTCTTGAATAATACATAGGATTATGTGATGTTTTATGATGGTTCTTTATATTTGGTATAAAAGGATGGTTTAAATAACAATAGGCATTTAGGACTTCTGATGAAACATAGGTTAGGTTTCTATATATATTATTTTAGGTAAATCCTTGTTCTCTCTATTTTTTAGATTGAATGAAATTAGTTAAAAATCGGCGGTAGATCTCAAACAACATATCTGTCTTTTCCAGATGACTTTCTTGTAATAATAATGTAAATATTATGTCCTTATTATAATGAAACTTTTTAATCAATAAAAATATCACTAAAAAAGTTATAAGAAATATAAAACACCACTTATCTATCCTGATACCGTAATTGATCAGTGGTTGTTTTTATAAAATCTTATTTTCTCAATTTTCATAGATGGTAAACATTATCAAGTAATTTTAAAATATTTTACCATATCAAAATTTTCTGAATAGTAATATTATTTTTATATATCTTCTTAAGAATGATACCCTTGCACTATATATTTATATTTTGTTATATCTTATAGTATTATTTTCCATACTTATGCTATTTTCAAAGGGCCCTCAATTTAAATTTTCAAAACTGACCAAATTTGAATTATTTATTAAAATCATGTTTAGTTAAAAGTTTTAAAATTAAAATTCATAATATATGATTTTAATAATAGTTTTATCTTAAAACACCAATAATTCCAATGTTCTGGATGATGTTTTTGGAAAAATCAATCAATGGACTTTGATGAAGCTCCAAAGAATTATTGCAATGTGTGGACCTTATTTCTATGTGTACATCATGACAATGATATCAGGTGGAAACCCAAAAAAAGGTTCAACAACATTTACTCTTCTAGAAGTTTTATTAAATCAATGGGAAATGTAATTAAAAATATCAAAATATAAAAGACTTCATGAATTAATAATTTGTGGTGATTTTATATTCGAATTAAAAATTAAAGCCATGAGATAACCATTGAGATTAAAACATGTTAAGGTTATTTTTTTATAATTTTATCATATATTAGGAATTTTATAATCATTATATAGTTATAATGAATGAATAACTTTTAGGATTATTAACAACTAGTTGCATCGAGTATGTCCACCAGATTTGAATTCTCAGCAAAAGGAAGACATGAATACATAACCTACCACTAGCCAACATGATGTCCTAGTTAGTATGACATTCTATTTTTTGTTAAATGATTTGATATATAAATAATATGTTTATTTTGGGAATAATTTTTTTTATAAAATTGATAACCTTATGATTGAAATTGATTCGATGATTAAGTGATTAATGTTATTTTTGAACATGGTTAGTACTTTTTGAACCCTACATGATGTATGTAATCAAAATACTATGGGATTTTTTTAGGGATATCGGTTGAATTATATTTTGGAATCCTATATATTTTTATTGTGGAATTATGGGGAATCCGGTTATTTCGGGAAATTTTCACCATATCATGAATATTACTAGGGAAATTAGATTTCAGAATGAGAATTCAATATTTATTGATGTTATTTATAAAACATAGTTATAAAATATTTCATATTTATATAATTCAATATTTGTATAGAATATTTTTGATTAATTTTAATGATATCAATTTTTTATTGATCTATGTTATACATTGGGTTTAACTATTGAATTTTGGAGATTGATGTAGTTTTTTGCAACAAAGGTTATTACTTTTCTATAAATATCATTTCATATCCCAATCATTTGGTTTCTTGTTAATGTTTCATGACATGAGGATTAAATAGTTAATCTTTTATAGATTTTTTTATTCTCTATATGTTGATTCTAGTTCTTCAAACAAGAAATATTCATCTTAAATACTAATCATTTGGAGAAAAAGATGAGTTTGTGATCAAAATTGATTGATGTATGAAAATATACTTTTCATGTAAGAATATTTTATTATATTCAAACTTTAGTTATTAAATTAATTTATCAACAATATGAAAATGATATAAATTTTTTTAATTTTCAACATTTCAGACTATAAAATCAATAACCTTTTAACTCATCCCATATTTACTCCATTATAATGGTTAATGATATAATGACCACGTCTTCTATCAATCTCTATCAAAAAATCATATTTTTTAACGTCAATGAAGAATTTATTGTATATGGAAACCTAGTACGTGTAATATCAGGTGACCGTCATGTATCCCTTTATCTGTATTAAATTTGATATCCCATTAAACATTTTTCTTATGTCGGAATTGAATAAATGTATGTTGAATAGTCAAAACCTGGTTACCAATATTAAGATAGAATTTCAAATAATTAATTAATTAATTTTGGGGGTGATAATGTAAAACTACCCCCCCCCCCCCCGAGAAAAAAAAATATGTTCGATATTAAGCATTATAATCCACATCGAGCATACGAAAACAACTGAATATTAATATTTAAATATTACCATTATAACCTAACTATATGAATGGGGATTATGAAAACCATTAATTGAATTATGAAAATATGGGTTTCACATGTTTATTGATTGAATACATTGACTAATGACTAATTGGAAATGATAATTTTAAACTTAATTAATATTAAGATTTTGTATTTTTTTGGAAAAACAATTTTTATGGCCGAAATGGAATTTTCTCATAATAAATTAAATTAATAGTAAATTTTAAATATATTAATGAAAATTTTACTTTACTAATTTAATAATAAAAATTTAATTCATTAATTATATTTTATATTATTATGATGTGAATGAATCCAATTTTAATTATAAGAAGATGAAAAAAATTTAATAGCTGTTTCAATGGATTTTAATTGAATAATTGAGTTAAAATTATTTTTGACACTTTTATTATTTTTATTTGACAAAATAAACCTCTTCTTTGAAATTCAATTATTAATACAAATATTTGTTTTATATTTATGTATTTTTTGAGAAGTTTAGTATTTTGATGAATAGTGAAAATTAGTGGATTTTAATTGGAAACACGTTTCCATCTAAATAATATAGAATCTAAAATAATTTTTTTGATTCATTTTAATGTGTAATTATATAAATATTATATAATTTAATCCTAATTTTGTCTTGTAATCAATTTAATATTGAATTTGGATATTGAAACAGTTTAATATTTCAATTGTTTCCATTTTAATAACCATTTTATACCATATAAACAGGATTAGTACTAAATTATTTTTAGTCAGTAATTTATTTTGAATTTTTAAAAATGGATTCTTAATTTTTTATGAAGGCCAAAATTGTGAAAATAATAATTTTTATTCATCTACAATATGAATAGGAATGTTAGTAATTTTAATTTCTATGGTTAAAGATATATCAGGTTATTAAGGATATAAATAATAATATAATTACTAGAAAATTACCCTAACCCATGTTATAAATTCATTTAATGAGTTAATGTTAAAATAATAATTCATGGGGTAGTTTTGTGACCTCTGGGTGCTACAAGTATTAATATATTCCCATTATTGTTTTTTATTTTAATGAATAGAAAAAGTAGTCATACTTATGTTTTAATAATTATAAATTTTCTATCATATTCTCATTTATAATATGTCATAATAATTAAATAGTAATTTTAAATCTAAAATATTTATCTACATCATGGAAATTTACTTCTAAAATTTATGTTATAAAACAATTACATTTAATGTTAACATAATGATAATTGATTTGTTGATTAACTAATAGAAAGATCAAATAATTGATATCAAAGAAGCTGAAGTAAATATATTTGTAAATAATTAATATCATAAATTAATTTAATAAATTAATTTTCAACGTTAGTTCTGTTTAAGAGTATTTTTTTTAATTTTTAATTTTTTTTGACGAATTTAAAAAGTCATGTAATGAATAGTGTAAAAATTTACATTAATGGTATTTTAAAAAAAATATTTTATTAAGTGATATAAATTTTATAAAAAATATATATTTATGTAAAATTATAGATATTGATATTAATATATCATCCATGATTAACTTATGTTTTTTTCATTTAATAGTATATATTTTAACAATCAAAGGGTAAAAAGATATGTTGTCACAGTAAGAGATTAAAAGGATAACTAATGTTCGAGAAATATAAGGATTAATAAATATTCAAAAATGGTGTCAGTTTCATTGGATTAATTTATATTGACCCATAATAATTATATGTTTTAAATAAACTAGTTTTGAGGAATTTTTAATAGAAAATTAAATTATCTTAATTTAAATGATTGGAGAATTCTAAAAGTTCCCCTCCACTATCTCAAAAATGAGAAATTATTATTCTCTTCTCATCACACATAACACCCATTTTATATCATCCAATATCCACCCAAATCCGTTACTATAATATTTATCCTTCTTCTAGAGAACTCATGTTTTGAATTATAGCATCCTTTGGGGTCTTAATTTGTAAAGATAATCATATTTTCCAAAGAAAGAGTAATATTTTTAATCATGTGTTTATAATTTACTTATTATTCCACATTGTTAAAAAAATATTCATCTAAGTTGAAATAATATCCACCCTATACTCAAAATAATTATATTTTAATATGTTAATATCATCTCCTAAATACTTTTCAACTTTCATCAAATGCGATTATAATTAAACATTCATGTGTACGATGGAAAACTAGCTCACAAAACAATATAATATTTTTCCATCATAGTAACTTAGGACCAGTTATAATAACATTATTAATGGATATATATGATATTAATTTCATATTTATCATTATTAGTGAATATTATATTATTTATGTTCTTACATTTCCATGCACATAATAATGATATGGTCGTTCTTAAATATTTGTGAACTATCACCTCCTTGAAGCAATGTGAATAATTTTTTATCACCAAAAACCATTATTGTTATATATAAGAATATTAAAATTATTAATATTATATTAATGATATTATTATAATTATTTAAATATTAAACTATAATTACATTTATTAATAATTGTCATTGAAAAATGGAAATGTAACACATGCGTAAGTACATCATACCATCTCCATGATTTAAATACGGTTCATTTTTCATATAAATATATAATGGATAGTTTTAAAAGAATAATTATTGTATAAAAGTTTTTATAAAATATTTTTTTATTATAAATTTTATTTTATTATCAAAATTTTGACTACAGTCATCATAACAATGTCATTTTTACTCAAGAATCAAATATCATCAAAACATCCGACATGAACATATATATTTATTTATTTGTTTTAACCTGATAATAAGTGATAAAAAATGAATAACTAACAATAAAATTGTTCTAAATCATGAAAATAATTGAACAATGTTTATTATTCATAAATATATATATTGTACATGATTATTCATTCTTACTGTAAGGGAATTTCTTTTAAAAATGACAGTCAAAGACACCCTTTCAAATATTTTTACAAAAGAAAAAAGGATTATTCTTTTAAAATATTTGAAATGAAATAAATTTTAATTATTTATTGATGATTTCATTTTTAGAGTGTAATTTTAATATTTTATAATTTTATGTTGAAAAGACAATTTTTCATTTATGTGTGTGGGACATTGTAAAAATTAAAGGTGATTAAATATGGAAAATTTATTTTCATCAAGATTTTTTTCTTTTTTAAAATATTTATATGTTATTTATATGTTATGGTTCTTTATAATTTTTTTGATCTTTGGATGGTTCTATGATAAAATGAGGGTGGGTGAGACTGTTATATCTGTACAATTTATTGGTTATTGGTACACAATAAACTGGTAGGGTTTATCCAAAGAGATTAAGCGAATATAATGCGGTGGTTATTCCAAATGTAATAATGAAGGTTACAACCTATATATAAGTGAAATAATATATATATTTATGAGTTCTATGGGAATTATGCTATAAGTTACCATTATTACTTATTTATTCTATGGATTTAGATATGAAATTTATGATTTTAGGTGGTAAGATAAATAGCTTATTTTTTGTGGGAGAAAAGTATAAATATTTATGATGTTTTAATGGGATTATAATTATTCATGGTATAATAGTTTCATTATTTTATTAAGTCCATTACTGAGTAATTTGTCTAATACTGTGTTTTAAATTGTTTTTCACCATATATTAGTATGTGTAAGTGAAATTAGTATGTCTAGTTAGATGATAGGAATATTTTTCTACAAAAATTAATTATGTAAATTTTAAATGTTTTATATTATCTAAAATGATAAAATTTAAGCATTATCCCCTATTTATGAATATAGAATGCTCTGTATGAATTATGAACTAATTTACTAAGACTCAACATGTAAAAAAACACTCAATGTAATTTTAAAGAAACATATCTCTAAATGTAAATATGTTCTTATAACTATTAAAGAAAAATATCCCTGTATGGAAATAATAATTATGTAAGGGGAAAATTTATTAGAATAAGCGTAAATTTTCACGACCGAAACAATGTTGCAGATCATACCCAAGTTATCCCAAGAACACCTCTATAGTCTAAGGGTGGGAACAAGTTTCAAAGGCCTAAATTAAATGGGGAGGTCATTGTATGTGTAACAGTATATACAATTATAGTCTGTTCATGACTAAAGTATAGAGGTAAAGAGTGATATAAAAAACACTATTATAATGTAATTCAAACATGCACGAACCTCTTAATAACACAAAATTTGGGTAATGTACATTGAAAATTCAATTAAAATAATACACAACAAACCAAAAATGTGTCCCAGCCTAATAGAAAATGGAAAATAAAAACTAATAATGGAGACCATCTCTTAAAACACAAGCTATGACGACAGTAAGTGGTCTTAGACTCACGTATCCCCATTCTTATCTATAGTGACAGTCGACATGTCTATTTATTTAAATAGAAATGATATGTGTGGTAAAAGACAATGTAGGGGTGAATATATACATACCCAATAGGACGACCTTAATTATGAATGGGGATGTGTATGCAATACAGTTGGAAGATAAAATTGTATATATATGAAGATATAATGAAAGAGTAAATCTCAACACAACAAAGAATAAAATTAATATATTTTGAAAACAAGGGGTTAAACATGATGATTAATTGAACTACCCATCGTGTTTTTTATACTCATAGTAGGATAGTATACTCATCAAACCACATGAACCTAAACACGAAATGTACAAGGAATACCCTATGCATATTTCCCTCTCCATGATGTAATGTATCCAAACAATCTTTGTTGATATCGAAGAGGGATATATAAATATATGTATATATATATATATTCTTAGTGAATGAGTCCCGAAATAGATATAAAAGGGATCTTTATATCACATCTCAACACAATATGATGAGTAACAAATATTTCTATACATCCATAAATGATGACCAATGTCTCTCATGTTAGCCTACATGAAACAATGAAACTATAACCAAGACACATCACTGTTCTACATAGTTATGCAGGTACAAACTCGAATTGGAGGACCCACCACTGGTGTGTTAGGTTTTCCACTCTCAATGCATCAATGACCCACTACTGACCTCAATTGGGGGCTACCACTTGTGAGACGTCATGGACCCATTCCCTAACACTACTATAGGCTACCAATCTGAAGATGTGGACCTATTCCACAATACTTTAGGGGTTTCCACAAAAAATATGTCAAGGAATCACTTCCCATATCAACTAGAGTGTAATCATGGATGAATTTGAGGACCCACTACCCAACTCTATTAGAGGGTACCACTCGCAAGTTCTATTGGGGATCCTACGAGGTCACTGACACCATCAGGAATTTCATTATCATATTTCATTCCTAGAA
Organism: Viscum album; assembly: GCA_963277665.1. Lineage (NCBI taxonomy): Eukaryota > Viridiplantae > Streptophyta > Magnoliopsida > Santalales > Viscaceae > Viscum > Viscum album. Next base: position 1,761,347,264 of record OY728121.1, on the reverse strand, counting down.
CATTTTACATTGTTTCTCTAAATACCTATCGGATAGAACCATAACATTATTTGAAAAAAATATAGAGGATAGGCTTCTAGAAGTCTGAAATATGATATCAAATGAAGGAGATATAGAAGGTTGAATTTTCTGAAAATAGGAAGTTTTGGTATATGGTGTGTGAGGATACCCACTCGATGTGTGGTCCGACTACACCGAATAGTAATTTTATTGGCTATCACTCAAATCTATCCCTTGTAGTGTTATACTCCCTGTAGGTGGACTACACGGCGTGTCATGTCTTATTGAGACTGAGATCTATCCCACATATTGTGTCTGTGTACGAGCCCCCATGTCCATGTACAAGACCCCATATATATTTACCAATGTAAATGGTGGTGTACCTGTCCTTGTACATCAACGTGGATTCCCACTACAACGATCAATCCCACATTTTTTTCAAATGGGAATTGGTATAGTTAATGTAGGAGAACTACACACGATTTCATCCTTATGTTTTTCTAAAACCCTAGAATACCCCTCTGAGGCGGCTACACAGCCTATGTTTATCATTACAAAATACGAGGAGTATAGTTTTTTTGAAAATTTCTAGTTACCATTCCTATTTGAAAATACTCATGATCACTATTTTATTAATGACTTATCTATAGTAGAATCTAGAGTATCTAGATGAAAATTGGGGATCTCTTCTATCATTCATCTGAAAATCGTTTCTATTCATCATTTAGGGCTTGTTTGTTTATTCTTCACCCCTATAATGTTATTACATTCGATATCATGAAATCAAATCAAAAAATCAGTTTCATGTTCTTCACAATGATTCAATTTTTATGATTAGATCATCAATACAATCTATTTTTGCAATACCACATGGTATCTAGGGGTTAAATTAGGCTCTATTCGACCCAAAAAATTATCGATCCAAGACTTTAGTGTCCACTAATTGACGATCACAAAGAATCAATTTTGACACGGAAAATTATTGTTTATTTAATATTTTCCAATATTTCACGGCCACAAACCAATATTAGGAATCCCAATGTTATATGACAATAGAAAATAATTGAATAATAATTCTCTAGCACCTGGAAGGGAAATTAACAGGGGCCCATAAATAAGAACGACAATCATTCAACTCATACATTTAAATAATTGGAGTAAAAACACAAAATACAATTTTTTATCTGTTGGGTATTTATCAATGATTAGAAACGTCTCAAATGAATATTTTAGAGGATTCTTTGTGCCTTTTACATTATGATATTCTCTGATCTGTTGTTTCATCATCATCCGACATAATTTTCCAGTAGCAAAAGAAAATAGAGCACTATAATTCACCTAGGTTGTTTCTATCTAAATATGGATAATTCAGCACATATATATTTAAATATATGTTATCTGCATCCTGGAAATAAATTTATTAACTAATTTAATATTTAATTAAATCAATTTTTGTATCTCTAAAGAGTGAGAGGTCAGAATGGTCAGCATCGACTTATTTTATATTGTTCCAAGTGTGAACACTGCATTACATACTCAACCATTGTCTCAAAATTATGATTTGATCTCCTATTTAATAATTATCAAATATTATTTAAGGATCTACACCCATGAAATTTTAAATCGTTTTAATATTATAATAACATTTATTTCAGGAACACATGGCCTCAGAATAACCTGTCGTCTCATAAACATTCCCTAGAAATTGATATTTAAATATTAAAAAAATCATATAATTTAAAACTGGATCTCCACCCCATTCCCTCATTCAATGATTTTCATAGAAAAAATTAATAAAAAATTAAAACAATTGAATACTGGAGAAACACATAGATCTCCTTCTTGGAGGAACTCTCTTGCACACCCCCATGCTTCCATAACACATGAACCAAGGGGATGGTACATCAAAAAATTGTCCACCATTGTCGACACTCAACCACCATTAGGAACACCACAAAAGTGGCTCCATCCTCGAAGTTAATGTTTCACTAGTAGATGATTTATGTGGTTTCATGCATGATTATCCAAAGAAGCAACACATGGATGATTTTATTCACCCACTCCAATAATAGGGGTATGCATAGGAAGTAAGGAATCTCGCCAACCCTATTGAAGATATCGAATGGCCTAATGAACTAAGTGAATAGGGTGCCTCCGAAGTAAAACCTCCACAATGATTGTTATGGGTACTCTAAAGAAAACATTGACTCTGAGCTTGATCTCAAAGGGCCTATAACTATGATTTGTATAAGATTTTGGTCTATTATAAGTCATCCTCACCCACTCATTAATGACTTTACATTATCCTTCATCAAAAACAACACCTATAGGACCACAAAAAATTACTCCCCAATCTATATCCAACACAAGGGTGACCTGAATGGTCTCCCATATAGAGGTTCATAGGGTACCATGTATATATTAGAGTGATAACTGTTGTTTTATGAAATCTCTACCAAAGGTAGGTGATCGTCGTAGCTGTAGATGTAGTCCAAAATGCATTCCCTCATCATATCCTCAAATACATGCATAAAGCACTCAATATACGAATCATTCTAGTGGTGAAATGATGTACTCATCTGGATTTGGGTCCTAAATTCCTCTTGCAAGACTATACACAATCATGATGTAAACTACATGTCATGAATGGAGATAATCATTAAGGGCACTGAGATAGGATAATGATCTCTCATACATACTAATTCCCCAATCACTCCACAAAATTCAACTACCCGATAGCAAGGAGCTATAATGACTTCATGATGTTGTCAACTATCACCTAGATGGTAACATGGACATTCAATTTCTGTTGAATCCCAGTGAAAAAATCAATTGATATACTTTCCCATTTCAACTATGGTAACTCAATGGGCTGTAACAAACAAACATGAACACAGTGGTCATCATTCACCTACAGAAATGTGAGGTACTAAGAAACAAAATAAGAAACTCATTTTTCTATTTCAAACCAATAAATAGGACACTACATGAGTCTATACATCTTTCGTGAACCAAGATGTACAGTTTACATAGAAGTGTGGGATTCCCACATCGCGTCCTCTTGAAACATGATATAAACCATTTCTCACCCCTAGAATTAGATAACATGATTCCCTGCATAAGAATATCTATGTTGTAAGTCTCTTGTGGATATCTGATCACTTATAACCTTGAATACGTTTTTTCCTAGTTGGTACTCTCTCACATTCAAACTATGTGATGGAAACAACACCCCAAAACATATAAATGTAGTACCCACTGGCACTACCTAATCACCTACAGTGATGAAAACTTCTTTGAATTATCCTATTCAAATTGCTCCTGGTACATCATTATAATTTAATATAAAGAAATGTTTTTTTCTGGGTGTATTAAATATCTTGAATTCACAGTCCTGAAATAACATTAATCTATTTTATTGTCTTGTGTTCAATTACCTCAATGTAATACATACTTGATAAATTAAATGTATTAAAAAACCAAAAACCACACCTCTAGAATGTTTTGTCTCCACATACTCAATGATATGTCTATTACTATCAGCTCTAGGACATGATTACCATTGTTTTTTTTTCAATGTGTCTAAACTAACTCAACCAAAATGTGATTAATGTGTCACACTATATCAATACACAGTTGACCCTAGCACCCAAGGCATCACAAATCACTACAAACACCATGTATTCCTCTAGTAGTCTCAAAAGTAGTGTACTCATCAGCCCCATCCACAACTACTCAATGGGTCATCAGATCTTCTTAAACTATGAAAATTGTTTTATTTTGTATGTTAGGGTAGTCAAAGGGGTTATGATTGTGGATAATTCTTCCACAATCCCCATGTACTACCCATCCATGCCATGAAAGCTTCACACCTTCGATATGATCTAAAGTGGATAATAAAAAATAACTACATCAATATGCGCTAGATCCATGGATAAACAATGCTCAGAATTGACATGCTCTGTAATGTGAACTTTTTGAATAAAGAACTAGCACATTGAGAGAACTCTGAAAGACTGGTGCTCTCAAATAAATTCTGGGTTAATCATCATGTGCTCTGCATCTTACTCCGATGATTCAGAGTTAACAAGTCTTTCATATGTGATAAAAATAATATAATATTCCATGTATAGATGTATGACCCCACTCATCAATGAAATAATCATAGAATGATCGTTCATAACAACAAATGGATTCATAAGGGACTCATAATGTTCATACTAACATCGAAAATCAATCATTGGAACATCATCCTATTTAACACACAACTGGTTGTAGCCTGACTTCAGATCAATCTTTAAGAACCACCTCGCACATCAAAATAGTTCAAAGTGGTTATCAATCATTGGATAGTTGTAATTTTTCGTTATCATGTTCAATTTTTTTTGAGAAAAATCCCTGAAAAGTTGCAAGATCCCATCCACGTTTTTCACAAAAAGCACTAGACCTGCCTCATTAGAAATAGTGGTTCTGATAAAATTATTATCGTGATGGTCCACCAACTAACAATGAATCTCCTAGATCTCATTAGGGTCCATCTGATATGAAATAGAAGATATCAGAGTGTTTCTGGGTTGAATGTTAAGTAAAAACACCATCTCCCGCCGTGGAGGAAATATGAAAACATACCCAAAGAAAATGTCCATGTAATCTTCCACAACTAATAGAACCTAGATTCCTAGAGGCTGATGCACCAAGGGATATAATAGAAAACTGATGGTTGATGGGTTACAAAATCTTCCTCACCTAACCCACATCCCCTCCATGAGATATCTCTCACATGAAGAAGAGAATATTTTCCCATTAGCACATAGGTATCTTACATTTTTGTAGTGACAATCGGTGTAGTATTAGAACATTGAAAAACAAACCATTACCAAGATGAGGTCGTAGGGTTCCATAATACTAACCAAAAAGACTCTTGTGAACCTCTCTCCACTAAGAAATTTCTCTCCTTTTAGATAAATGAAAGATAAAAAAGCAGTGCTTCCAATATGAATATCAATTTGATGTTGTTGGGATAGTGCCTCAACTAGGAGCTCTATATCTCGCACTATGAGTACAAATCTAAAGGAATGAGTGTAATATATGTCTACTAACAAAAATTAATGAGTATAAAACATCTAGATAATAACTCTTATAATATTGTAAACTATGAGGTCATTTACCTCTAATGATTTTAGTTGTAAGCAACCCCGACAACCATCTCCCTTATATGGACATTATACGGTTAGTGGTGGTTCTGAAATAATCTCAAATAACCTATCCTCTTTCCCATATAACCTCTTTCCCCTTCCCCAAATCCACCACCATATGTTAAAACCTATCCTCGTATAGGAGATCTTTGATCACCCCACATCCTCTACTATGGAGGTCAATATGAAAAATGCATGTAGTATTCAGTATGCCATATGGGGCAGTATCGTACTATGTTACCTAACCTATCATGTTTATTCAATTTACCCTCTCTAGTATTTTTTAGTACTCTATTCTACCTCAAACCATTTTCTAAAGATTCATCACCAAAATGTTTCATGTGATGATATCCTATCATCTTTCATCTACCAGATGCTACAAATAACTCAACTCGGTGGCACATACTGCTAGATCCACCTAAATAACATCCCCCTAATAGAAATATTTATTTCACAACTTCATGCTCGAACACATAGGTGGGGATGCACAAGTGCACTTTACTATCACATATCTATCATCGAAATCCATGATCAAAATTTCATCCTCATAAGTATCCTTCTCGAATCATGTCAAGGGAATACTATGTAAGGTCCATGAACCACTGGGTGTACTCATCCATCATCATCCTACCCTGCTATAGCTCCAAAATCTTCTTGACTTGAACTGATTACAAGAACATGTCTTGTATTACCTCATGAAACTTCTACTATATGTAATTCCATGTGTGGGTGGAATCATCATGACTCTTTATAATAAGGGTCCACTAGAACCTATTTACTCCATCAATTAATCTAGAAGCCCATGCATCCATATCATCTATCAGGTTCCAAATAAGAATGATGATTTGGACCACTGACTATAGCAAATTCTCTATTGTCTGAGGATCTGTCATGCCACATAACATCAACATTCCTTAATGATGGAACTCAGATAGCTTGATAATCCTACCCATTTACTAAAAAATAGCTATGAAAATGATATGATTTTCAAAAGGGTGAGGTTCTTGTACTTACCATCCTAGAGGATGGGGATGTTGGGATGGTCCACGAATTGGGGGATCTTCATTCATCGCTTATTTTTTTTAAAATAGGTTGTGTTATCGTGGATGGTTTTCATCATAGATGAATGTTGAATGATATCATAGAGTATAACTATTAGATGAGTATTTTGATATATAACAACAATAGTTTGAAGAATCAAGAATTATATTCAATGAATCAACATTATATGATGCATGCATGATTAATATTTACAAAAAATGTCTCCCCATGTTGAGATGACAAGTAGGTAGTTGGGGTCCAAGTAAAGGGATACGTCAGCCGCCACTACATCACCAGATTCCCTATACTAATATCAACACACAAGAAAATTTGAAACTGTTTCCCATAATCCTAATTAAATTCTATTAAGGGTTTATATATGATAAACATCATTTGTAATGAACATTATCGAATATCAATCTGTCACAATCTTACCAATGTTAGGGATCAATCCACAACTACCCCATGCCCGAAACCATAGGCTATGGGGGTGGGGATAAGCATATAATGCATAAATATCTCATAAAGTCATTTTCTTATGTTTTTGTATTCACACAATCTTCTTTATGCCTGAAAAAAGATCATATGAAAACAATATAAAATTTAGTTTAGCTGTAATTTATTCCTAGCATGCATGAACCTCTGGAAATAACAAAAATTGTACCATAAATTGAAAATTAAATACTAAAAATAAAAACCCAACTATAAATACAATCTCCCCCACAGAATCGGGAAATAGTAAATAGGTGAGAGATTCCATCTCCAAAATCCCAAGATATGACCACCATAAATGGTCACAACACCATGTATCAATAAACTCTTTTGTAGTCTGGGTTGACATGTCGGTTGATTACATAAGCCATGAGAAGGTGTTGACAATGCCCATTATGTGGTGTGTGTATATAAGTACCCATTAGGGTGCAATAAAAGATGGAGGGGGAGCTCTAAAAGAAACAATAGGAGGAGAAAATAGTGTATATTATAATCTATACTAGGAGAGTACAACTCAACCCAAAATGAGGGAATGTAATCTCGTAGAAACATAAGTTCCTAAAATTGGTGTGTAGTTGAACAACCTATTGAGTCTTCGAAACCATCAATGGTAGAGTAGACTCATGAAATTTTGAGTAGGTAAACAATAAATGGACATGTCATACCATGCATGTTTTTTACTCAACTAGAGGTAATGTTACTAAATACAAGGTGTATATTATAAATAAGTATATTGGTGTGTATATATATATACAAAAAGTCAAAGTATACCAATTAAGAGGGATTTTTTTTTAAAATACGTTTTTAAAAAAAAATATTTTTTAAAAAACGCCCAGGTTAAAAATATTTTTAAAAGTGCCCCTCAAAGGCGGCAGGCGCGATGCCGCCTTTGTGTTTCGGGGCAAAGGCGGCATCGCGCCTGCCGCCTTTGGCCTTTAACCGAAAGGCGGCATCCGCGATGCCGCCTTCCCCCTAAAAAAATTTTAATTTTTTTTTTGATATTTTTTATTTTTATTTTTATTTTTGTTTTGTTTTGTTTATATATATATATATATATATATATATATATATATATATAAATAAAACAAAAATTTTCAGCAGAATTTCTCTGCTACTAAATATCCAGCGGTACTGCCATTACAGCAGTCTGGATTCTGACAGAAACCCTCACCCAGACCTCCCTTTTATGAGATGCATTGCCCTGGAAATCATTCTGCATTTTCGATGTGGGATTCAGGTTCTCCCTTTCCTGCCAAGTACATTCTGCATTTCCGATGTGGGATTCTGTTTCAAGTGCGTGACTTTGAAAGACAATAAAATATAAACTATAAGACCAATATAAATGAAATTTTAAATATTGATTAAACATATAATTAATAGTTGAAATCAAAAAGAATTTTCTTAAAAATGATGATGCAAAATAATTTATAAGGTTTCAAAACCGCTTACCTGAAATTTAAAAAAGTTTCAAGTACGTAAATTTGAAAGACTATAAAAAATAAAATATAAAACGAATATAATTGAAACTTTAAAGATTGATTAAAGATATAAGAAATAGTTTAAAACAAAAGGAATTTCATAAAAAAGGTTAATAGAAAATAATTTATAACCTCTCAAAACCGCTTACTTGAAATTTAAAAATGTTTCAAGCACGTGAATTTGAGTGACTATAAAATATAAACTATAGAACAAATATAATTGAAACTTTAAACATTGATTAAACATATAATAAATAGTTGAAAACAAGAGGAATTTCATAAAAAATGTTAATGGAAAATAATTTATAAGCTCTCAAAACCGCCTACTTGAAACTTAAAAACGCTTCAAATACGTAAATTTGAACGAGTATAATTATATAAGTAATAATTAATAAGTAATAAGTAATAATTATAATGAATAATAATAATTAATATTTATATAACTTATTAATAATTAATAATTAATAATTACTAATTACTAACTAATTAATTATAATTATTAATTATATTACCAATTAACTAAATAATTAGTATATATATAATAATTAATAAGTAATAAGTAATAATTATTAATTATTAATTATAATAATTAATAATAATTAATATTTATATTACCAATTACTAATTAATAATTAATAATTAATAATTAATAATTAATTACTAATAATTATAATGAATAATAATAATAATTAATTACTAATAATTACAAATTAATTATTAATTAATTACTAATAATTATAATGAATAATAATAATAATTAATATTTATATTACTAATGAACTAATTAATAATTAATTTGTAATTAGTTAATTAGTAATATAAATATTAATTATTAATTAGTTAATTAGTAATATAAATATTAATTATTATTATTTATTATAATTATTAGTAATTAATTAGTTAATTGGTAATATAAATATTAATTATTATTATTCATTATATATGTAATAATTAATAAATAATTATTAATTAGTTAATTATTAAATAGTTAATTAATAATTATTAATTAATTACTAATACTTATTAATTAATTACTAATAATGATTAATTAATAACTAATAATTATTAGTTAATTATTAATTAGTTAATTAATAATTATTAATTAATTATTAATTAGTTAATTATTAGTAATTGTTAATTAGTTAATTATTAATTAATTATTAATTAGTTAATTATTAATTAATTACTAATAATTAATAATTAATTACTAATAATGATTAATTAATTATTAATTAGTTAATTATTAATAATTATTAATTAGTTAATTATTATTAATTACTAATTAATTATTAATTAGTTAATTATTAATTAGTTAATTATTAATTAATTACTAATAATTATTAATTAATTACTAATAATGATTAATTAATTACTAATAATTATTAGTTAATTATTATTAATTAAATAATTAATAATTAACTAATAAAAATTAACTAATAATTATTAGTAATAATTAGTAATATAAATATTAATTAACTAATTAATAATTAATTAATAATTATTAATTAACTAATTAATAATTAACTAATAATTATTATTAATTAATTATTAATTAACTAACTAATAATTAATTAACTAATTAATAATTATTAGTAATATAATTAATAATGATTAATTAATTATTAATTAATAATTATTAATTAAGTAATTAATAATTATTAGTAATATAATTAATAATGATTAATTAATTATTAATTAATTATTAATTAATAATTACTAATTAATAATTAATAATGATTAATTAATTATTAATTAATAATTATTAGTAATATAATTAATAATCATTTAGTTAATTAGTAATATAATTAATAATTGTAACTAATTAATTAGTAATTAGTAATTAGTAATTAGTAATTATTAATTATTAATTAGTAATTGGTAATATAAATATTAATTATTATTATTATTATTTATTATAATTAATAATTAATAATTATTACTTATTACTTATTAATTATTATATATATACTAATTATTTAGTTAATTGGTAATATAATTAATAATTATAATTAATTAGCTAGTAATTAGTAATTATTAATTATTAATTATTAATAAGTTATATAAATATTAATTATTATTATTCATTATAATTATTACTTATTACTTATTAATTATTACTTATATAATTATACTCGTTCAAATTTACGTATTTGAAGCGTTTTTAAGTTTCAAGTAGGCGGTTTTGAGAGCTTATAAATTATTTTCCATTAACATTTTTTATGAAATTCCTTTTGTTTTCAACTATTTCTTATATGTTTAATCAATGTTTAAAGTTTCAATTATATTTGTTCTATAGTTTATATTTTATAGTCACTCAGTTTCACATGCTTGAAACATTTTTAAATTTCAAGTAAGCGGTTTTGAGAGGTTATAAATTATTTTCTATCAATCTTTTTTATGAAAATCCTTTTGTTTTAAACTATTTCTTATATCTTTAATCAATCATTAAAGTTTCAATTATATTCGTTTTATATTTTATATTTTATAGTCTTTCAAATTCACGTACTTGAAACTTTTTTAAATTTCAAGTAAGCGGTTTTGAAACCTTATAAATTATTTTTCATCATCATTTTTAAGGAAATTATTTTTGATTTCAACTATTAATTATATGTTTAATCAATATTTAAAATTTCATTTATATTGGTCTTATAGTTTATATTTTATTGTCTTTCAAAGTCAGGAACTTGAAACAGAATCCCACATCGGAAATGCAGAATGTACTGCGCAGCAAAGAGAGAACCTGAATCCCACATCGAAAATGCAGAATGATTTCCAGGGCAATGCATCTTATAAAAGGGATGTCTGGGTGAGGGTTTCTGTCAGAATCCAGACTGCTGTAATGGCAGTACCGCTGGATATTTAGTAGCAGAGAAATTCTGCTGAAAATTTTTGTTTTATATATATATATATATATATATATATATATATATATAAACAAAACAAAACAAAATAAAAATAAAAATAAAAATAAAAAATATCAAAAAAAAATTAAAATTTTTTTAGGGGGAAGGCGGCATCGCGGATGCCGCCTTTCGGGTAAAGGCCAAAGGCGGCAGGCGCGATGCCGCCTTTGCCCCGAAACACAAAGGCGGCATCGCGCCTGCCGCCTTTGAGGGGTAGTTTTAAAAATATTTTTAACCTGGGCGTTTTTAAAAAAATATTTTTTTTGAAAAACGTATTTAAAAAAAAACCCCAATTAAGAGAGTAGTTGGATATCCATCTCAAATTTCTTCTTAAGTCAAATAGTAACTAATAGTTCTAGAATTCCATCAATGATGAGCAGTATATCACACATCTCCCTAGATGTAACTTATAAGGCCCCAACCTTTATCATTACATATACATGTGATAAGTCAATAATGTTTTCATTTAATTCACATTGAGGATATTTTAGGATTATATCTTTACATAAATAGGTCATAAAATATGCATTACAACTTGAATAATAAGTGTAGACACTTCTACTCTGAATCCAATTTTTTATAAAATAAAAAACTCATTAAATTGAAACATGAAATTGTTTCTTGTTTTAACAGAATAACTATTCCCTGATCACATAATTTACTCTTTTATTATTTATTTTCATACTAAAACCATTTCAAAAAATGTGATGAAAGTAAAAATATTTTTTGGGGATATGTACTGAAAGAAAACAGTTTTTTTTGGGATAACATGAAAACCATGAATACATTACTATAATGTAATACTTTTCACCTTTAAAAAGTGGTAAAAATACATCACTCAATATAAGCTCATTTCTTACCAATTCTATACCAAATTATTTCCACAATACAATAGAATGAAGCATATATCATATAATGGTATCTTGGAATATAAACATACAAAAATTAAATAAACATACATTTGACTTCCACAAATATCACTTAATTGGATAGACATATGGCCGACTTCCATACGCAATGCATTGGAGGATATAATGTAACCACCTGTAGTAGGATTATCATGGAACCACCGATTATTTAATTTTTCACATAACCATCTGTCATTTTTTTACCACGTAACCATCTGTCAGATGTCTAAGTACCATTATATAATAATAACACCAAAATATTAAAAATATCAACATTTCACTAATAACATTTTAGTTTAAATCACAAGAATCCATTTCAAGATATAGAAATACTCAGTCCACTTCAAAAACCATTTCCAATACCAAAATACCCAAAAAGGGAATAATGGATTTCTTTTCCTTTTAAAAACATTAAGGCTTACAGAGGAAGACAAATAACGATTATGGAAACAAAGATGTCATCTTCGCCGCATACGTTAAAAACATTCTTTTGGTCATTTAGTAAAATTATTACTATAAAAAAGATTCCCTTTAATTGAAATTAGAAATAAAATGGGTTTATTATAGACCATATAAATGAAGGAGGTGTATATTATCCAGATATGACTCAATGAAATAAGATTGAGAAGAAGTCTCTTACCTTGAGTATGATTTGTCCCGGATGTTCCTTGTTTGTACTAAATAATAAACAAAAGTTTCATTAAACTTTCAGAAGAATTTTTTTCAAGTTTATTATTTCTTTTATATCACTTATTACCCCATTATATAAATTAAAAAATTATTTATGTTAATATCGGTCATTTTTCGATATTGAGTACTTGAGTTGGAAAACACATTGTTATAATTTCAAATAGTACATGTCATCAAAAGTAAATTATCCCCATAATAGTATTCATGATTTAAATATCATATATATTTAGTATGTATGTATTTTTAATAGATCATGAACATTGGAGATATGAAGTGAAATTCACCATGCATGGGGATGGTATGTCGTACGTACGAATAAACGCAACATTCATTTATTTGTAATATTTATGAAATGAAAAAGAAATGATACTTATGTATATTAAAATTCCAAATATAATAACATATGATATATATGTTACATAATTTCACTAAATTCATCCTTTATATGTTCCATTTACTGCATGAACGAGTCATATCACCTTGAGGGGGTGGTAGTTAGCACTTCCTCAAATGAAATTTTCATATTTACACATCATAAATACCATAAAGGTATGTTATAAATAAAAAATAAAGTATCGTATAAAAATTATAAATATAATATATATCATATATAAATAAATTAAATCATAATTTCCATCATATGATGTTGTAGAGGAAAATCAAACAATCATCATTTTATGAGGCAGCAGTTCGATGTTCACAGAAACAGAATGTTTGCTTAAATTATATGGAAGGGTGTGTATGTGTAGTTCGAATAATTCTCAAAAAACAACATAGTATATTTAGGAAACCGGTGTTGTTATTTTAACAAATAATAAGAATAAAATTGGGAGTGGAGAATTAATAAAAAATTGAATGGAGAATTAGAGAAGACACTTGCTCTTAAAACTTGTAACTCCCTTTGATTTGAGCCAAAAGGATTAATATAATTTTCATATTCCTGTCGTATAGATTCGAGGAGGAAGAGTGAGATATTAGAACTTATTTGGGAAGATTTTGGACAAGTTAAGGAGCATGAGAGGGGTGATTAAATGGGTAGAGATGATTCCCTTTTAGAAGAAGGAGAAGGGGAATTTTAGAAATGTATTGAAATTTAATTTTATTATAAAATGAATTTTGGATTGAAATAGTACCAAAGTCATTTATTTAAAATATTAGATTATGTGGGGTAAGAAAATACTCAACAAATTTGTCTTAAAAAACTCATGGTCATTAATTTGACCTTATCTTTTATCATTACCCCATAGATAACTAATTTTACCCTTATCATACCTTCTGGTATATTCATACTATATGGTTAATATAGTCACTCTAAATTTCCATTGATGTTCATGTGGTTAATTAATTGAATTATCATCATGATCTAAGTTATTTGGTGTAATATTTGATTAAATGACTTTTATAAAATTTAAAAAGATTGAATTTGTTTTAAAAAACCCAATTACGTCAATTTTTATACTATTCATATCATGAAATTTAAAAACTCATAAAGAGATGATTATTTCATTCAAACATAATTAATTTTATGATAAAAAATTCATATTTATCCCAAAAAATTGTGTATGGAATAAAGGGTTTCAAAATAAATTTATTTTAATATTCATAATATCATTTATATAAATCATTCATTATTAAGTGACCTAAATAAATTTATTTATATGATGAATAAAAAATTATAAAGAAACTACAGTGATGAAAGAAATATTTTTATATTTCTAATTAATATTTATACTCGAAAAAATTACATTAATAACCCCTTATAAAAAATTTTTTACTAAAAGATACATGTTTTTGTTACATTTTTGTTTAAATTTAATTATTTCTTAGAAAATGTAATTTTCACATCCAGGTGGCACAATGGGGTCCCAAAATAGACCCAAATATTCTGATGGATAGAACTATCTCATATAGTAGGTTTAGAACACGTGTTAGGACAGTTTACTATTATTATGATATTATTTGTTTACCCTTATTTACTAGATTTTCCCTTTAACTATTGTAGAAAAACTAATTTCTAAATTTATTAGTCATAATTACTAAAAACAAATGGTATCTATTTACAAAATTTGGAACATATAAGTAAAAATATTGAATTTGTTTTTTCCAATTCAAAACAAATAAATGGCGTAAATTAATTTGAAATTAATTCTAGTTGTCCAATACAAAATGCGTGTTTTTAAAAAATAATAACTATTAGAAGATTGTCATCAGTATATGCACTATTAAAAAGTGATATTACATACATTGACCAAAATTGGATTAAATTATTAAAATATAATTCAATAACCCTTTAAAACCCATGAATAGAACAATATAGCAATATAAATAATTTATATTAAAAGGAAATTTTAAATAAAATAAAGTATTTTTCACTATTCATTAAACAATGAACTTTATTAGAAAAATACCAATATTTCATCCAATGTAAATTTTGATGTCCCTTTTCTAAATAAGATTTTTATTTTGTTAAATAGAACATTAGAAAGTGAAAAAGTATATATTTAAAATGGGTTCTCCATCAAAAGGAAGTAAAACGACCATTAAAAAATAGTAGAGTGTTTCATGATTCAAATCATATTCATTCTTATTTTAAGCCTCTAAAATTTATTGGGAATATTTAAAGACATTTAAAAAACATGTATAATCATATTATAGTTATTTCTGTTCATTCTCACTAATACAATGGATATGTGTTAACTACCATTTAAAATAATAATAATAATATATTATTTTTTGGTATAAATCAATATTGTGTGCAACGTATGATTTCTAAGAAAATTGATGTCGAGTGTTGAGTATGTTATTGGATAAAATGACATATTTATAATAAAATTAATATTTTATTCCTAAATAATAATCGATATGAAATATTATTATTCTATGAATAATTGGGATGCTACATCATTCCCCTATTTAGGAAATTGTGTCACCGTAATTTGATTTACTTATCTAATATGTGAGGGTATTTGTCCCTCATAACTTTTTCAGATTCCCATGTTTAATGTTCAATCATATGGTTTTTCCACAAAACCATTACATGATGATTCAACTTATTCTGTAATACTTTCTCTCTATAGTCAAGAATATGTGCTGGCTGTTCCTCATAAGAAATATTCTCTTCCAGCTAAACTCTCGATTGACTCATAACATGAGATGGATCCACCATATACTATCTACAAATTGAAACATGAAAAACATTTTGTACCTGGGATAAATATGGAGGTAAATCTACTCAATAGTAAACTAATCCAACATTCTCAATGATTTTATAGGGTCTAATAAACCTCAGATTTAGCTTTCTCTTTTTACCAAAATGCATCACATTTTTTCAATGGGAAACGTTGAGAATGAAATGACCACCCACTTTAAAAGAATAATCCTTCCTCCGGTTTTCCCCAGGAAACTTCGCCCTACTCTATGTTGTCGCCATGTGCTCTTGAATCATCTAAGATTTTTCTACCATCTATTCTACAAATTCATGTCCCATAAACATTCATTCAACCATTTCATCCAAAAAAGATGTAGTTAGAAACTTCATTCCATATAATGCTTCAAATAGTTCCATATTTATACTAGAAAGAAAAATGTTATTATAAGAAAAATTAACCAAATAATGATATTGGTCCCATATTCCATGGTAATCCATTGAACAATGACATAGCATATAATTCTAGGTCTGAATTGTTTGTTTTGACTTCCCGTATTATTGTGTATAAAAAGATATACTGAAATTTAATTAAGTTCCCAATAACATTTGAAGGACATCCCAAAAGTTATAAGTGAAACTAATATAATGATCAGATACAATGGACAGGGTAACTCCATGTAACATGACTATCTCTTTAACACAAAATAGAGATAGTATATCTAGATATAGAGTATCTCGAATAGAAATAAAATGACAATATTTTGTTAATCAATCAATAATAACTGATATTTCATTATTACCTTGAGGTGTTTTTGGTAACCCCAATAAAAAATCCTAGGACACATTTTCCCATTTCCACTCTGGCACTAGAAAAGGATGAAGCATCCATTTCGGTATCTTCTTCTTTGCTTAAACCGACTGACCAATAAAACACTTCATTGTAATATCATTAATATCGTTGTTCATAACATCCCACCAAAAATAATCATGATGTTTTATAGACATCATAATAGTGCATTTACGAATAGGAAATAGAGAACATTGAGCTTCACATAACAAAACTTTATTTAACTGGGAATCACAAGGCACACATAAAGTCTTTTCAAACATCAAAACAGAGTCTTCATCAATGTTAAATTTTGGTAACATAACTTTCTGACTCAATTATAACTTTTTCTACAACTCATTTTCTCCTTTATAAGATTTCTTAATTCTATATAATATAGATGATTTTAGTGCCACATAAACAACATAGAATTATTCCCTGCACCAACAACATCCAATCCAAAAATTAATCACATCAGAAACCGAAGGATGTCGTTTCAAATGTAGCATGGTCAAACTAGTATCACACTTTCATGTCAATGTGTTAGCCAATTTATTTTCCCTTTTAGTATAGTAAGGGATTGGTAAATTGTAATACTTCATTAAATATAGACACCTCCTATGTCACATGATTAATTCATTCTAGGTGAATATATACAAATTGTTTTTGATTAGAATATATTTCCCATGATATGTTATACAAATGATGCCTCTGAATTTTTAATGCAAAAAATAGATGTTAATTGCAAATCATGTGTACTGTAATATAACTCATTAAGTTTCATATTTTTTAATGCATAAAAAATTACCTAATCATTCTGCATTAGGAAAAAACCCTGTCCTTTCAACAAATCATCTCTATAGATCACAAATTCACCATTTTTGGAAGTCCAGGACAAAATAAGATCCTTTACCAATATTCTTCTCACATCCTGAAAACACTACTCAAATTCATTTATCGTGATGTAAAAAACCCCTTTACAAGTTATATAAGTTAGGGGGCTAGATAACCAAGAAAAATATTCAACAAACCTTCAATAATAACCCAATATTACAAGAAAACTATGAATATCAGTGATATTTGTAGGTCATGGCCCCTCTTCAACAAATTTTTATAGAATGGTCAATAGTTATGCCATATTTAAAAGCATTATGTCCAAGGAATTTTTTTTTAAAAAAATTCACTTTTATAGTATATTCCATATATTTTCTTTTCTTTTAATGTTTGAAAAAAAATACATAATTGACATTAATGTTCCTCTCAGATTTTAGAATATACAAAGTTATCATCTATAAAAAATACAACAAAATGATCTAGAAACTGGTAGAAGACAACTTTCATGAGATTCATAAATACATCAGGTGAAATAGATATCCTAATGGGCATAACTGAAAACTAATAATGCCCATATATTGTTCAAAAAGTTGTCTTTGGAATATCAACCTCTTTCACCTTCAGCTGATGGTATATAGAACTCAAATCAATCATCGAAAAATACTTATTTCCCCTTAGCTGATAAGAAAAATCACCAACGTGAGGAAAATTATACATGTTCATAATATTTATGTTATTCATGGATCTTTAATCAATACATTTTCTCATAGGACCATCTAAATTTTTCAAAAATAAAAGTGGGGCACCCCAGGGTGAAGTGCTTGGTCGAATGAAACTTTTATCATTTAATTTTGGAAAATGATTTTTAATTACACCAGTTCTAATTCAGTCAATATATAAGGCTGATAATAAATATTTTTTTCATTAGGCACTAAATAAAAAGTATATTCAACCACCTAATTGGGAACAATACTGTGAAATTCATTAAGAAAAACATCGGTGAATTCATTCAATACTGGAATGTCACCGATCGAAAAAGTTTCATTCTTTTGTGAATCTTGAGCCAGATAAATTTTACTTCCATATTTAATCATTCATTATTCTTATAGATATTTTATCAAAGGTATGAAGTAATTGAAAAAAAATATTATTCTCTTTACAATCAATTTGATCATGATAATATCACGACCCTTCCATGGGGCCCGTTCCGTGACTACCCCAAGCCCGCCTTCCATAGGCCAGGGGATGGCGACTAGCTCCCAAGGCAGAAATACCTGTAAAAGGGAAGGAATTTACTTTATAAAATTAAAAAAACACAACAGAGTACGCCAATGAAGTAAGAACTATGTAAAGATGAGTACAAAATTAAGTTCTAAAAAGTAAATGGGCCAGTATACAAACCCAACTGATTGTACAATACAACTGAAAAGGAAAGTACAAAAGCAGTAAACTAAAGCGGCAACCACTATGTCGTCCTCCGAGAATCCAACCTGAAGGTTGGGTATAGATATTCTCGTTGGTACCTCTGGTACGTTCGTCCGCTCCATGTACATCCCGCATGGTGGTCCATCTTCGTATATTGTCCATCTCCTCAAGCCTCAACCACAATTAGTGTTGTCCATCGTCAACAACCAACACAACGTAGTGCGGGCATTTCCTGTGCAGGGGTGAGTATAAAGATACTCAGTAGGGACCCTGAGACTCCTGAACATCTCCCAGAATCCATGATGGATAAACTGCAAAGGAAATATTCAAACACGAAGTATCAACCAACTCTACCTAGGTATAAGCCCATACATATACCTATGTAATCAATATCAGTTCTACTTCAACATCCGAGCCCATGCACAATCCAGTTCACACATGAAAGAAGTAAATCACATCAATGATAATGATTGAAAGACAAGACTCATCTCACACAGGTACACTACTTTTGAAGAGAGGTGGATATGATTAGATGAAGCCTCTGAATCATCATCTCTTTTGAACCCATGTAGGATCCAAGTACAGTAACAATCGCTGTCAAACACATGTAGGATCCATGTATAGTCGTCATCACTGCCAAACCCACATAGGATCCATGTACAGTCTTCCTCACTCCCGAACCCATGTAGGATCCATGTACAGTCGTCATCATCGTCGATCGCAGTCGCAACCAGCTCAAGGGTTCCCGCACACAGCGTACTCAATTCCGAGAAGTCCGCTCCTTGAGTAAAGGGTGTCGATATATCAACTATCACAAAGAACAGAGTTGATGTATCTCGATGTTCTGTCTTGTCAAAAAGAACTCAACGCGACAGAAAACATGTCAATGGGACACCCGGTATGAGAGATATTGGCTTTTTCGTTCCAGGGGCCCGGTTGGAAATATGCCTATTCCAAATCCATCCATTTACTAAAGTTTTCCAAAACTCACTTAGAGTAACGCAAAAGGAACTACTCGTCGATAGGGTCCTAGTTCCGTAGATGGTGCGTCGATCATACGTGTGATCTTTAAGTTATTCTCGTTTAAGTGAATAACGGGCTCGACCTGATAAGCCCAGTGGGATGGCAGGTCGGGTCACCAAGGTTTTGGTGGGTCCATCTAGGTAGGGGTGTTAGATTGGCCCTAAGAATCACGTGGTCCAGCCTGAGGGGTGCGACCCATCCCAAAGAGAGTGTGGCCCGGCCCAAAGTGGCACAGCCCGGCCCGGCGGGGCTCTGCCCGGTTGAGCGCATGGCCCAACTCGCTCGGCCAGCTGGTTGTGTGGTCCTAGGGGTGTGTGGCCACCCGGTTGTCCAAACCAGCGAATCCTTATGGCGCTGCACTCCCAAACCACCCGGCTAGGCTGGATGACCTTCTGGTGCAAGCAGCCCGCACGGGCGGGCAGCGGGTTCTCCAACGGGGCACCCTCATGGCGCCGTGGCCTCGCTCTGCCTGGCCGGGTGATAGGGCGGTCAGTCCATCAGTCGAAGCAGCCCACGAAGTGTGTTGCAGTTCATCTGCACAACAGGCGCAACAGATCCGGCTTCCTCTTCCGCAGAATTCCATGGTTGTGGCTCCGCTTTCCCAGCATGATGCAACAACATCGTGCTTCTTCCACCGCGGCCCGCTTGGTCGTAGCATTCTTTACCTGTGCGACAGCGGCGCTTGTGCTGCTGTCCTCTTTCATGTTCCACCTCCAATCGCCAATTCCAATAACAAAAACGATCAAACGGAGGGTCATTGGGCCGTGTTTGTTCGGCCCACGCCCTCCGCGTTAGGCGATAGAAATAGGACAGACAAACTAGATTATACAACAATGAAACGAGGCACAATTTTAATCCATTAAAATTGAACATAAGCCCTACCTCTATAACTGACACCACACATCGGGCATCGCGGAAGACGGCATCACGGGGAAAGAATTTGTAGGCAATGTCAGATTGCGTCTGAGGAGGAAGCAGTGTCTCCTCACTTGTCGCGGAGCAGAGAATGGTTGGTGTGTTGTCTTTTTTCGTGGAACCAGTGTTCTTTGTCGATGAAGTCACCGTTCTTCATCGGAGGGTCAGTGTTCCTTCCAAAAAACTGAATAGCTCCCACACAAAAAAAGCCATCCCCAAAATTAAATATTATGCTACATTATTATTTTATTTAACACAATCCATTTCAAATTTAAACATTCACAACACCTCATTAATTAAATGTGTTGGCAATTAATTAAAGATAGGGAGAGGAGGTGGAAGATTTCAAAAATGTTGGGAGAGTTGTCAACATTAAACAAGGGGTTTTAAAGGGGGGAGGGGGATGTTAAGGGAGTTATTTGGGGTGTTTATAGTGGGTTATGTAGATGAATGGTTGGGGCTCATGTGGGCCCCACTTCTCATTTATCCACACATGGGAAGTTGAGTGGTTGTGGGCCCCACCAAAAACTTCCAATGGGAGGGTTTAACTTCCAATTTTATAAAATAAAATTGTTCCAACAATTTTATTAATTTTAAACTAATTACCCAAATGATATTTTTCAACGCGCATAAAACGCAATAGTGGTAAAAGTTCCCTCATGCAATTACTAGTGCTGCGAGTTCATCAGTTCCCTCAAATTTCAATTCTGAGCACTGGTTCAAAAGATAGAAAAATATGCACGTTCATTTACTGAACGTGCCTGAGATAATCTATCGAAATTGATTCGGGGCACATCGGGCCTCAGAATGAAGTGCCATCAGAAGCTAAAGACTCATAAAATTCCAAAGTATTTAAGAAAAAAATTTCCTTGATATTTCAGGGTCTTTACATTACTCCCACCTTAGGGATTTACGTCCCCGAAAAGCTGCAACATAAAATAAGGAAACAAGTGATGGTACTGAGCATGAATCTATACCTCCTGCTCTCATTTCCCTTCTGAAGGTTCCCGTCCTATCAAAGAATGTGCACCATATGAATCGACCATCCACGTAGGACCCACTCTTTTCGATCCTCAATCTCCACTGATTCCTCCATGAATGTAGCCCAGTCATCGATATCCAGCTCCCAATGATCAATTATGTGGGTTGGGTCATGAACGTATCTTCTCAGCTGAGATACGTGGAAGACGTCATGCACCCGGTGCAACTGACGTGGGAGGGACAAGTGGTAAGCCACCTCGCCTACCCTACTGAGGACCTGGAATAGTCTGATGAAGCGCGAAGATAACATTCGACCCCGGCCAAATCTCTGTAATCCACATTGAGGTGAGACCCGTAAGAAAACATGGTTTATATCCTTGAACTCTAGTGGTCTCCATCTCCTACCAGCATAAGACTTCTGTCTGCTCTGTGTAGTCCTCGTCTTCTCCTGGATGATCTGCATCGTCTCCGTCATAACCTGAACCATCTCTGGTCCTACAAGTGCTGACTTCATAGGTTTAGTCCAGCACATGGGTGATCTACAGGGTCGGTCATACAGTGCCTTGTATGATTCCATCTTGATGGTGGAGTGGTAATTGTTATTGTACGCAAACTCCACCAAGGGTAGGTGATCCTCTCCATCTGGCAATCTGTCTGAGGATGAAAGGTAGTTCTCAGGCATATCTATGTCCCAAATGCCTCCTACAATCCCTTCCAAATCCATGATGTAATACGATCATCCCGATCGGAGACGATAGACGATGGCACACCATGAAGCAGTTTGATCTCCTGAATGTAGACGCATCCCAAGCTCTTTACTGAGCCCTGCTCTCAGATCGGAAGGAACTCATCCGACTTGGTGAGTCGGTATATGATCAACCAGATGGAGTCGTTTCCTCTAGAAGTATGTTGATGCCCCATCATGAAATACAAGGTTATACTGTCCAACATCCACTTCGGAACCTCTAAGGCATGTACAAAGCCTGCTAGTACATGGTGCTCCGCCTTCACTTTCTGGAAAGTGAAGCATCGTGAAACAAACTCTGCTACATAATTCCTCATACCCGGCCACCAGTACTGTCGTCTGAGGTCCTATTACATCTTCGCCACACCTGGTTGTACCGCTAGAGGGAAATATTGAAACTCCATCAGAACTTCCTCCTACAGTGCAAATGGTAACGTAGTATGTCGCTTGATGGGGATGATGTGTTCTCCTCCTTTAAAAAATCCATCTGGAGCATGCCCTGTGGAAATCTGACTACGTCACATCTCACAGTCAACATCCCACGATGCGCCTCATTGACCTGATGAAGAAGTGGAGGGCTAACTATGAGGGAATGTAGAAAATCTGCCCCAACTCTATACATGAAAGATATCTGCAAAGCGACTAACTACTCCATCACCTCTCCATGTAGCTGAATGCCCGATCTCCTACTGAGAGCATCAGGTACTCTGTTCCCCTTCCCAGGAGTATAGACTATCTCAAAGTCATAGTCTTAGAGGAACTAGATCCATCGACGCTGTCTCAGGTTCATATCCTTCTGTATGAAAATGTACCTGAGACTCTGGTGGTCAGAAAAGACTGTAAAGTGCTCTCCCTTCAGATAGTGCTGCCACATCTTCAAGGCGAAAACCACTGCTGCTAAATCCAGATCATGGGTAGCGAAGTTCTGCCCGTGCTACATCAACTGCCGTGAACCATAGGTGATCACTTCATACTCCTGCATCGGGACACACCCGAGTCTGGTCCCTGATGCGTCGCAGTAAACCGCGTACCCAATTCCCTCCTCTGGTAGCCTTAAGATGGGTGCACTGGTCAATCTCTGTCTCAGCATCTGAAAGCTCCGCTGGCATCTATCTGACCACACGAAGGGTTTCCCCTTCTTTTTCAAAGCTGAAAGAAGTGCTGGATCTCTGGAGAAGTCTGGAAAAAATCACTAATAGTACCCAGCCAGACCTAGGAAACTCCGCACCTCCATCACACTCCTGGGTGGCTCCCATGCAAGTACTTCCTTGATCCTCGCAGGATCCATTGCAACTCCCGCCTCAGAGATGACGTTCCCCATAAAGTGAACCTCTCGAATCCATAACTGGCACTTAGAGAGCTCACCCTAATGTTGGTTCTCTTAGAGTGTATCCAGTACATCCCAGAAGTGGTAGGAATTCTCATCCTCAGAAGTCATGTAAATAAGTATGTCGTCAATGAAGACTACATCAAACCAATCGAGGTAAGGATGAAATATCCTTTTCATGAGACTCATGAACACAGCTGGAGTTTTGGTTATACCGAAGGGAATATCAAAGACTCAAAATGGTCATACCGACACCAGAAGGACGTCTTCTACACATCCTCGTCTCGAACTCAGAGCTGGTGATAGCCTGACCTGAGGTCTATCTTCGAGAACCATCTTTCTCCATTGAGCTGATCAAAGAGGTCATAAATATTCAGGGGTGGATACGTGTTCCTTTAGGTCACCTGATTCAGGATACGATAGTCAACACATAGTCGTAAGCTCTCATCCGCCTTCTTGGAGAATAAAATCAAAGGAGCCAAGGGTGAATCACTGGGTCAGATTAATCCCTTTCCCTGCAAGTCCTCTAGCTGTACCCAAAACTCACAAAGCTCGGCTAGAGCCATCCGACATGCTGGAGTAGATATCTCTATTGTCCCGGTGTACATGTCAATGTATAAATCTACCTCTCTATGAGGAAGAAGTCCAAGAATGTATTCAGGGAAAACGTCTGCATGCAAATCCACCACAACACGAAAACTCGGACTTCGCACATCAACTACTCCTAGGATGAGACTAGCCAACTGATGTGTGATCGGCTTCCCTCTCTTCTGCATAAGTCCATCCTGCACTGCAAAGGCTCCCTTCTTGCCAGTGAAGGTGAACCTGCTCCCATCTGTTTGAACACACCGCACTTTGTGCATAATACAGTTGATCTGGGCATGGACTGTAGAAAACCATTCCATACCCAAGATGGAATCATAAGCCCTTGATTCTGCTACAAAGAAATCCCAGCCAAAGCTCTCTTCTGCTAGAGTAAGCTCACACTACTGGAACAAGTGCGTAATCATCGAGTCTGCTCCCGTAGGAGTCTCTAGCTGTAAGGATTGAGCCAACGGCTCCGTCAGAATCTCCGAGCTACAAAAAAGTGCAGAGACAATTAAATAATGACTCGCTCATGTGTCTATAAGAATTGCAGCAAGGGGGAGTATACACAGATAGTTACTCGAATCATCTCAGGTACACCGTAGTCATATTCCTCAACATTCTGGAGCTCGGCCTGCCCCTGTCTGCCAGCTCCCATATGGTCGGGGTGGTCCTCTTGGTTGTGGTGGTGGTAGAGCCTCGCAGTGTCGTCCACCACCCATTGCTCGTCCAGCTCTTCTGCCTCGTTCACCTTCTCCCTGTGGACCGCCATGGTCGAACCTCTTCCTCTACCTAGGAGGTCCCTCCACTATCTGCTGCTCATCTACATGGCAGGTCAGGCTGTCAAGAGCCATGTGGCCCTGCCCGCCTCATGCATAACATTTCCTACCCCTCGTATGGCTGGCTCTACTTCGTGTGCCCCGCACATTTGAACCAGTATCCTGAGGTCACCCACCTAATGGCCTGGTCCTCTTGGACCTCTGGAATATCTGTCTACTGCCGGCTGTAGAAGACTCTGCTACGTGTCACCCGGTGGTGGGTCTCACAACTGGCGTCAGCTCAGCAAGAAATCTCTCCACACGAAGGGATCGCTCTAGTACTCATTCATGCATCAGAATACTAAGGGAGACCATCGAATCCCTGATCTCATACCTCAGTCCATGCTCATAGGTTCAGGCCCAGAATAAGGGGTCCCATACCATGTTCGTGGAGTAGCATGAGAGGTTAGTAAATCTCACCGAGTACTAGGCTACGATCATGCTACACTGCCATAGTTGTAGTAGAAAATGGATGCGCACCGCACGGAGGGTGGATGGAACAATCTCCGAGCGGAAGAGGCTCTCGAAGTCTGTCCAAAGTTGAGATGTCTCGTCGTGCACCTGGAGCATTAGGCTCCACCATGTACCTACTTCTACATGCAGGAGACTCAGGGTGAGGATCACAATAAGGTCTACTGGTGTCCCTACAAACCTGAAGACTCTAAAGATAGCCTCCAGCTAATCCAAGAATGTCTGAGGGTCAATCTCTCCGCGGAACGTGGTTGGCCTCTGTCGCTTAAACCCGTGCAACGCACTCAAGCGGCGTGCACTCCCTGTTGTTGGGGCTAGTTTCATCGGTGGCACAGCGGATAATGGTACCGCTACTACCTCCACTATAATGGGGCCCTGCATCGAGGCCTCATTGCTCAATGGGCTGCCATCTCGCACATAACTAGGAACCCAGGATGGCTGCCTTTGTGGGTCCATACTAAAAAGAAAAATGTGTTCCATGGTCAAACAATATACTTGATGAGCTGAAACAAAGTAATCACAAAGAGAACTTTTAAAACACACAGGAAATCAGTGTTTTCGAGCACTGAGTCAGAAATCAGAATTCAGGGTCCTGGTGTATGGATATGTCGGCTGCCGCACCAACACTGGACTCCTTGGACCGAAAATCACACTCAATACTCTTAACACTACTTCTTCACAGTGAATAAATTATCAGAGTTCTGAGTTCTATGGTAGAAATGTCTCCTCTTATACCAATTTGTCACGACCCGTCCTCGGGGCCCATGTCGTGACTACCCCAAGCCCGCCTTCCAAAGGCCAGGGGCTGGCGACTAGCACCAAAGGCATAAATCCCGGTAAAAGGGAAGTCATTGCCTTTATAAAAGTAAACAAACACAACAGAGTACACAAGTGATGTAAGCACAAAGTAAAATAGAGTACAAAAGTAAGTGCTAAAAAGTAAATGGTCCTGTTTACAAACCCAACTGAAGGTACAATACTACAGAAAAGGAATATACATCAGATATAAAGTAAAGTGAAAACCACTGAGTTGTCCTATGAGAATCCCACCTAAACGGTGGGTATAGATAGTCTCGTCGGTACCTTGGGTCAATCCGTCCGCTCCGTGTACATCCCGCCTGGTGGTCCATCCCCGCATATTGTCTAGCTCCTCAAGCCTCAACCATGATCAGTGCAATCCTTCGTCTGTAACCAACAGAATGTAGTGCGGGCATTGCCCGTGCAGGGGTGAGTATAACGATACTCAGTAGGGACCCCGAGACTCTTGAAGGTATCCTAAAATCCACTAAGGATAAACCAAAAAGGAAATATACAAACAAGAATTATCAACCAACTCAAATTAGTTATATGCCCATACATATACTTAAGTCATCAATCTCAGTTCGGCTCCAACTTCTGAGCCCATGCACAATCCGGTCCACACAGGAAAGAAGTCAATCACATCAATGATAATTATTGAAGGACAAGACTCAGATCACATAGGTATAATACATTCGAAGAGGGGTGGATATGATTAGATGAAGCCTCTGATCATATCCTATGTCGAACCCACGTAGGATCCAAATACAGAAGTTGTCACTGCCGAACTGACATAGGATCAATGTACAGTAACCATCGATGTCGAACCCACGTAGGATCCAAGTATAGTCGGCATCACTGCCAAACCAATGGAGGATCCAAGTACAATCGTCCTCACTACCGAACCTACGTAGGTTCCACGTGTAGTCTTCATCGTCGTCGAACCCATAGAGGATTCCATCATGGTAGTCGTCGTAGTCGCAACCAGTTCAAGGGTTCCCGCACACAGCATACTCGATTTCGGGAGGGTCCGTCTCTCGAGTAAAGGGGGTCGTTACATCAACTATCATGAAGTCTAGAGTGGATGTATCCCGATGTTCCGTCTTTTCAAAAGGAACTCAACGCGACAGACGACGCGTTATTCGGACGCCTGATATGAGAGATATTGTCCTTTTCATTCTAGGGGCCCGGTTGGAAATATGCTCGTTCCAAACCCAGCCATTTACCAATGTTGTCCAAAACACCCATAGATTAATGAAAAAGGACCGACTCTTCGATTGGGACCCAGTTCCACATATGTCACGTCGATCGGATGCACGGTATTTATGTTATTCACGTTTATGTAAATAACGAGTCCGACCCGATAAGCACAGTGGGCTAGAGGGTCAGGTCACCCAGTTTATGGTGGGTCTGTCCTGGTAGGGGTGTCAGACTGGCCGAAAGGTTCACATGCTCCAGCATGAGGGGCGCGGCCTGGCCCGAAGAGAGAACGTCCCGGCTGGCTCGGCCGGCGGGCCAAGAGGTCCTAGGGGGCACGACCCCCCAGCTATCCGAACCCGCGGCACCTTATGGCGCCCCCTCCCAAACCGGGCGGCTAGGCGGGCTGGCCTTATGGAGCAAGCGTGTAGCCCTCCTAATACCATGGCCTTGGTCCGCCCGGCTGCCTGACGGTCCCTCCGGTCCTTCCAGCGAAGCGGGATGCGGTTCATCCGCACAACCGATGCGACGATGCCGTCTTCCTCCGCCGCAGCCTTCCCTGGACACGGCTCGGCATTCCCAGCAGGGTGCGACAGAGATGTGATTCCTCCACTGTGGCCCTCTTGGTCGGGGAATTCATTGTGTGTGTGATGGCGGCCCTTGCGCCGCCGACCGCTTCCGTGTTCTCCCTCTGTTCTCCAATTCCAATAATAAACAAGATGAAATGTAGGGTCATCGGGCCGTGTTTGTTCTTCCCACGCCCTAGGCATTAAGCAATAGAAATAGTTTGGACAAACAATATAATACAACAATGAACCTAGGCACAATTTTAATCCCTTAAAATTGAACATAGCCCCTACCTCTATAACTGACGTCACACGTCGGGCGTCGTGGAAGATAGCGTCGCAGGGAAAGAATGTATAGGTGATATCATAGTGCGTCCGAGGAGGATGTCATGTCTTCTCACTTTTATCAGAGAAGCGAATGGTTGGGGCATCGTCGTTTTTCGTGGAACCGGCATTCTTAATTGAAGAATTCACCATTCTTTTCCGGAGGGTCGGTGTTCTTCCCCAAAAACCCAAGAGCTCCCACACAACAAAAGTATTCCCCGAAATATAATAACAAGGTACCTTATTATATTATTTAACACAAGCCATTTCAAATTCAAAAATTAAAACCACCTCATTAATTAAATGTGTTAGCAATTAATTAAAGAGAGGGAGAGGAGGTGGAAGATCTCCTAAATGTTGGGAGAGTTTTCAACATTAAACAAGGGTGTTTAATTGGGGGGGGGGGGTTAAGGGAGTTATTTGGAGAGTTTAAAGTGGGTTAAGGAGATGAATTGTTGGGGCTCTTGTGGGCCCCACCTACCATTTATCCACACATGGGACGTTGGGTGGTTGTGGGCCCCACCAACAATATCACATGGGAGGGTTTAAATTCTAAATTTATTAAATAAAATTGTTCTATCAATTTTTTTTATTTTTAACTAATTCCCCAAATAATAATTCTAAACTCTCTTAAAATGCAACTGCTGTAAATGTCCACTTAAGCAATTATCGTTGTTGCAAGTTCATCAGTGCCCTCAGATTTCAATTCCTAACAATGGTTAAAAAGATAGAAAAACCCGCTCGTTCGTTTATTGAATGTACCTAAGCTAATCTTCAGAAATTTATTCCAGGAGCACCGAGCCTAGGAATCAATTGTCGTTAGAAGCCACAGGCTCGTAAAATTCCATAGTATTTAAGAAGAAATTTTCCATGAAATTTCCTGATCTTTAAAGATAAAATTAAAGCAAATCAATACCCAAAATGATATCAAATTACTCTTTGTAATGTTTAACAAGATTTTCTAGAAAGACTAAACTACTAATGATAATATGATGATTCCTATAAATCTTGGTTTCTTTAATAATTCCACCCATAGTTTTTTCCAAATGTTCTATATCACATTCATGATGTTCTATATCATATTTACTGGGAATTCTCTTAGAAATGAATGACTGTGAATATCCAGAGCCAAATTATATATTGGAATATTTTGAAGAAATTAGTGACATACCCATCACCACTTCATTTAATGGGCCGACATAAATCCAAGAAGTTTCAAAATATTTTTCTATTCCCTTCTGCTATCGATCTTGATAGATTCTACTCTGGTTAATCAACATTGGACGTACATTGGACTAATATCCTAACTCATTGCAAGTAATGGATCATACCGTGGGGTTTTCATTACCTATATGTTCATATTCATTTGAGTTATGAACAATATGACCATTTATAACACATCATAAAAACATTCTAGGATTTTTGAAGGCATTCTCAGAGATTCTTTTAACCACACATGTCACATATTGGAAAATTGGTTTTTTTTACCTCTATGATTCATTGATGAATTTTTCCCATTACCCGCCAAATAGATTGCCTCTTTGGTTTTCTCTCATGGGACACATGCTCAATAGAAGACATAATTTATACCTTCTCAGCATAATAGAAAATATTTTCAATGATTTTGAACTCCCGAGAAGCTAACACCCTTTGATAGTTCGGATTCAATCCTGAGTAAAATCAATTTTTCTTTCTATCAACATCCTGGATAAAATATGTGGAAAACCTTGAAAACTGGGTTAAATATTATTTATATGTAGCCACTGAATCTTCTTTTGATTTCCTCAATTAAAATAATTTTTTTTCCATATTAAGTTGAAAATGCTTAGGAAAATATTTCCCAAGGAATATATTCTTAAATTCATCCCATTCCATGGTCTCAATCACTTCACATCATCCGATATTTTTAATAATTGACCACCAATGATGAGCATCACCGTAAAAATGGTAAACAAATGGAATAAAATTTTAATTTTCTGAAAAACCCATTACATCAAAAATATTTTCCAATGATTTATTCCGTCATTAATCTCTCACTATGTTAGATAACCCTTTGAATAATGGGGGACGTTGGTCATAAAATGCTCTGCGATTGAAATATTCCACTATGGTTGGTCTAGTTGATCTAATTCATGAACACCACTACTATTTACCGCATGATTCAAATGATCCATTACTGTAACAAACTATTTATTTCCAATTCCTACCATCTCATGATGTTTATTTAGAAGGTTATTTCTCTCTATATTCCATACAAGCATAGTTTCCCTAATTCATTTTTATAAAACCATTTTGAAAAAACATATCCTAAATGAAGCGATGTAGTAATCCTCAAATTCTATATCATTTCAATTTGGCTATATAGTAAACATATTTTATGAATATTCTGTTAATAATATTCTATGACCTATAGTTATCTATACCAACCTCTAATACCAATTATAATGCCCCTGATTTAATCATTTCTCATTCTTTAGACTAGTCAATAATTTGACTTTTAATTCACATATAGGATCATTTAATGTTTTGATATTTAGAGAATTAGTTCATAACTTATAAATAAACATTTGAATATTAAAGGTAGACACTACTACTAACTATCTATTTTATTATAAAAAAAATTTGAAACGAAACATAACATCATTTCATGTTTTAACATCATAAAATTTCTTTGATCCCATCCATGACTATATTTTTTTTAATCTCCTATGAATTGTTTTTCAAAACATGGGTTGATCATAAAAATATCAGCGAGGGATACATAACGAATGAAAACCTATTAGTGATGGGATAACATGAAAACCCTGAATACCATATTAAAAAGTAATAATTTTCACAATTAAAAAGTTGTAAATACAGTTCACATAATATAAGCTAATTGCTTACCGATTCTATAACCAAATTATTACCACAATCCTATTTAAAGAAACATATAACATATAAAGGTTACTTGGGACATAAACATATATAAATGGAAAGGCCATATGTTTGATATACACACGTATCACTAAAAGGAATAACCATACAGACAAATAAAATACCAAATGCATTGGTGGTTATAATGTAAACACTCATCCTTGGTTTCTCACAAAACCACCCATCATTGGGTTTTCCAAGTAATCTACCTTCATTGGTTTATCAGGTAACCACCCTTCAAATTTCCAAGTAAAATTATATAATCATAACACATAAAATATGTAAAATGTCAACATTTCACTAATAACATTTCATTTTCAATCACAAGAAATAATTTCATGATATTGAAATGATTATTCCATTTCAAAAACTATTTTCAATTCCAATACACCAAAATAGTGAATACATGATTTCATTTCCTTTGAAAACATTATCTTTTGTAGAGGAAGCCAAATAATGATTACGACGATGGAGAGGTCATTGTCTCCAGATACGTTAAAAACATTAATTTTGACATTTAGAAAAACACTACGTTGAAAAAATATTCCCATTGTATGAAATTCAAATTAAAATAGGTTTATCAAAAACCATATAAAAAAGGAGGTGTATATTGTCAATATATACCTCAATGAAAGGAGATTAGGATGAAGTCTATTACTATGAGTCTGATTCGTCATGTATGTTACTTGTTATTCCTGAATGATAAAATGAAGTTGATTAATACTTTCTTTAAAAAAATTGTGTTTATTATTTCATTTATATGACTTATTTCCATGTTATAAAAATTATATAATTATTTATGTTAATATCCATCATTTTTTTGATATTGGGAACAGGAGTTGAAAATGATCTTGTTATTATTAAAAATTATCCATGTTGTCAAAAATTACATTATCTAAAAAATAGTATTCATTTTTTAAATATCATATATATCATGTATATATATATTTATAATATTCCATAACATTTTGAGATAAGAAATGAAATGCATAGTTCCTACTGACGTTATGTCATACGAATGTAGGAATGCGACTTTCGTTTATTTGTCAAATTAAAGAAATGATAACTAAATGATACATATGAATATTATAATTCCACTATAATATCTTATGATATATATACATTACATATTATCATTAATTCCATCTTTTATATGTTGTATGTATGGCATGAACGAGTCATATCACTTTGAGGGGGAGGTATTAGACACTTCCTCAATTGAAATTTTTGTATTTACATATCATGAAAAGCATAAAAGTATTATTATAAATGAAAATTAAATTATCATAGAGAAAATATAAATATAATATATATCATATAGAAATATCATTTCATCATAATGACCCCCATGAAAGGTGTTAGGGGAAAATCATACAATCATTGTTTTGTAAGGAAATTGTTCACCATACTGAGAAATTGTATGTTCGTATCCATCAGATAGATGTGTGTTTAAGTGTAGTTCAAATACATCTAATAAAAACATCCTATTATATTTATGGTAAGGTTTTTGATATTTAATAAATGATTAATAATATAATAGGGAGTGTAGAAGTAAAGTAATGGAGATGAACTTTAGAGAAGACAGTAGCTAATAAAACCTGTAACTCTCTTTGATTTGATCCTAAAGGACTTATGGAATTTTCTTCTACCTAAGGTAAGTCTTCTAGGAGGAAGAGAATGATTTTTGGAGATTATTTGGGTATAGTTTGGGTGATCCAAGGGGCTTTAGAGGTGTGATTAAATTTGTAGAGATGATGCCCCTTTATAAGAGAGAGGAGGGGCACTTTCAGAATGTATTGAAATATTATTTATTTTTAAAATTATTATTGGTTTCAAATGGTAAAAAAGGAATTTATTTAAAATATAAGATGATTTTGGGTTGAAAACATCCAAAAAAATATGATTTGGTTATGTCTCGGGAAAAAATTAAACCATATCTTTTATCTTGAACCCTTAGTAAAATAATTTGACTCTTACCAAGTTATCTTATGTATTCATAATATTTGGGTAAAATAGTTACTATAAAATTACAATATAACTAATGGGGTTAATTAATGAAATTTTAAACATTATATATGTCATTTGGCCAAATGTTATATTTTTATAACTAATATATCTTTAAGTAAAATAGTATTTTTTTTTAAAATCATTTATATCAATTTATATACTATTATCATCATGAAATTTTGAAAATTCATATCATAATGATTATTTTGAATAAATTTAATTATGAAAAATTTAACAAGTCATAAGAATGTATAAAATTAATGGATCAAATAAAATTTTCCAAAATAAATTTATTTTTACATTTATAATCTATGATATTTAAATAATTCATTAATAAGGTAATCACAACATCGTCATTGTGTCATAAATAAATTTATTTATTTGATATATTAAAAAAAATACCATGATATAAGATTTATTTAGAATTATAATTACTATTCGTAGTCTAATGTATCACATATATAAAAAGATATAAAAATTGTTTTACTAAATGATACATGTTTATGTTACATTTAATCAGTACGTTAAATTAAATCAAAAAAATTTTCATTTCACATCTATATGGATCTAGTGGTACCAAAATCGACCTCAAGATTCCCATGGTTTGAAATATATCATCTAATTGGATTAATACATGTGTTAGCAATGTTTAATGTTAGTTTAATATTATTTGTTACAATTATTTACTAGATTTACCCTTTAAACATGATAAATAAATTAATTATTGAAGTTACTATTCATAATTCCTAAAAAATAAAAGGTACATTTTTTTAAAATTTTAAACTACTGATTCAAAATAGGGAATGTAGTTTCCCATATTCAGTAGATAGAATTAGATGAAATTAATTTACAATTAATTCCCATTATCAAAACAAAAAAACATGTTATTAAGAGTTAATGATTATCCAACGACTGACATGTGTTTATGTCTAATTAAAATGTGAAGTTACCTACATTGACCAAATTTTATTTAAATGATTAAAATATAATCTAATAACACTTTAATCAAAATTAAATGAACAATCAATATATATAAATAATTTAGATGAAATGACACCTTTGATTAAAATGCAGTATTTTTCACAATTCATAAAAAATGAACCTTATCAGACAAATACCAAAATTTCATTACAAATAAATTTTTAAGTCCCACTTCTAAAGAATTATTTTATTTTGTCACATGGAACCTATAAATGTGAAATGAATAGATTTAAAATGGGTTCTCCAACAAAATGTGATAAAACAACATTTATAAAAATAGTAAAGTATTTCATTCTTAAAATTAGATTCATTCTTATTTTAAGCCTCTAAATTTAATTGGGAAATTTTAATTATATTTAAAAACATGTATAATCATATTTTAGTTAGTTATTTTCATTCACCCCCATGAAATGACTATGAGTAAACTATAATTTAAAACAATAATAATATTATATTTTTTTTGTATAACTCAAATTTGTGTGAAGCATATGATTTCAAAGAAACCCGATTTTTCATGTTTAGTAGGCTATCAGAGAAGATTTCATCATTACTGTAAAATTATTTTTTTCTACATAAATAATTATATATATTATAAAATATTATTATTTTTAAATACCATGGAGACAATCTAATTGTTCATGTCCAACCACGCCTCATCATTATGCCACATTGTATAGTGTAACAAACTCGATATAGAGTACAGATGCCCTAGTCAATCAAGGGGTTCCAATCGGAAGGCATTGAGGACCCACTACCCAACTCAATAGGATAGTACCACTTAGAAGACATTGAGGACACACTACTCATCTAAAATAGAGGGTACAACTTAAAATATAACTATTAGTTCCCTAAAATGTTGGGTGTCCACTATGAAGGGGTTGAGAACCCATAACCAAGATACACTAGAGTGAACAATATATAATACATCAAGGAACAAATACCATTGTTTTCAATACTACACCATCCGTAAGTTTCCATGGTGCTACTGCCTAGCTCTACTTGAGGGTACCACTCAGAAGATCTATTTGAGATCATGTGTGGTAACTTTCTTCATCGAGCATTGACTTCTATGGTTCCATTACATTAAAATGTCACAATGTATATCCAAATCCAAAACATATGGAAAAATTACATTCTATTTGTAAAAAACCCCAAGATAGTCTACTCTTATGAAAAATTTGATGTCAAATGAAGAATATATATAGGGTTAATGTTTTATTAAAAAGGAACTATGGGTACACGACTTGTGAGGAGACACACAAGACATGGGGTCCTGATACACTTCGTGGTATTGTCCCTATATAGAAGATGACGACATCCCCTGTTTGAGTACACACCATTTAGGTATAATACATGACGTTTCTAGGAAAACTAAGATTGGGTTGTGTCCTAGTTGGCGTGCCTATGAAGAGGACCTCATGTCCATTTACTATAGTACATGTTTTTGTAATTGGTCATTAACTTCCCCATGTTTTCTTACTTATTTGATCCACAACATGGGTTTTCAAACATATAAAGGGTACCAGACCTTTAAGAGATTTTCACATTGGGTGATCCGTATGTTTTTTAAAAACCTTGTCACCTCTCTTGGGGGGGGGGGATATGTGACTGTTGTTCATAATTACAAATGGAATGTTGTTGTGTTTTTAGCAGTTTTTACGTCCTACTCTATTGAAAATATCTACTAGATACCAATTCTATTTTATCCCTATCTTCAACAAAAATGGTGGGTGTTGATGAAAATTTTGAATCTCATCTGTCAGTTGCAAGAAATCACCTACTTTCTTCATTGGGGGTTTCATTTATTGCTTCACACACCGTGAATGGTTCTACATTAGATATATTGAACTCAGATAACTATCAAAATAAGTTGTTCCTCAAAACAATTATAGATATTTGATCAGTTCATAAATTTGATATTTTTCTCTCAAATCATTTCATATCCCGATGTCTAATCAGGCTCGGTACCACTAGGAAATTGTTGAATCTGAACCTAAGGGTGGAAACAGTGGAAATATGGAAGCAAAAATAGTAAATATAGCCATAATAGTGGTTTAAAAATTAGTTTAAATGTGTTATTGGTTACAATCAATAACTGGGATACCTAAGATAGAAAAATGATGGAAATAATTGAATTCCATTACTCAGGAACCTGATAATTCTTTAAAGGAAAAGGTCAAATTACAATAATAAGCATATTTAACAATTTTACAAAGGATCTAAAAAAACCTAATGATGAGTCCTTCCTATATTATATTTTGATATTTGATGTATAAAAAACATAAAATTTATTTTAAAGGATTTTTACATCTACGACATCCTGATATACTATAATCTAGTCATTCATCGTCATCCAAGGTGTTCCTCCAATGGAGAAGGAAGAGAGAGCACTTGAATTATATAAGGAATTGTGTGGATAACTATAGAAAATTATGAATGGAGATTTTAAAGAAAATGTATATATTTTACTAAAATTAATTAATAACCTATTTTAATCATTACTTATTTCACATGATATATAAATAATGAGTGAGAATCCTAAATGCCCAACATTGTCATTTTTTATGTCACAACATGGGTAAACAAAATGTTCAGGACTCAAAAGTGGTCTCAAATATCAGTTTTGAGCTCATGTTTATATTTTTTCAATTTTTATTTTAGGGCATGTGAATACATAATATTAAATATATTAAATATTTTTACAAAATTATTTCTTGTTATACCAAGCCTCGGAATCACACATTCTAAAAGTGCTACAATCTGAAATATATATAGAGAAATTTCTAAGTCTTACTAGAAAAACACATATCTACATATATAGCAATAAAAATACATAAGAAATTGGAAAATCAGAATCTTATTTTGTTTAACACATTCAAAATAAAAATCAATATGACATATTGATGGAAATATGTGTTAGATATGACCAACACATTCATTATGATGAAATATGTATTAAAAACATATGGGATAAGAATATTTTTAATTTAATAAAAATTAATCATGATGTATGAATATTAGGGAAAGTTAAATTTTGATATAAATTATCTATATGAAATAAAAATAACAAACCATGGATTCCCAATAGTGGATTTTATTCACATTTTATAGGTGATATAATGACATTTAAGGGTTGTAAAGGTCCTAATAGGGGAGGTCTAAATTTTTAAAATCACAATACATTTTACATTAGTATAATTGTAATTAATGTGATTGATTTCATGAAACTAGAGTATAAATTTGTTTTATAAACTGATGGGATTAAAAATCACAGTCCGTGTAAGCCAAAATATTTAGTATATAAAATAATTGATATTCAAGAAAGATTAATGTATCAATAAAAGTGTATAACATGGTAAAATCAATACTATGCGGTAAATAACCAATGGAAATATATTTTAGATTGTATAACATTGTAAATCTTACTAAATATGTACATTAAAAGAAAAAAAATTGTGGAATCAAAGACTCAGTCATGTTAGGTTGAAAAGAAAAAAAACAATATTACAAATTTTATACTATATGAAACACACCATTGATTAAATTTATGTAAGATGATGTTTTTTTGATGGTCAGAAATGGGAATATAGTTATTAAATGTATAAGAAATGTGATATTGAATATACTAAACCTATTGAACTTAATTATTCAAATATTATTGGGAATATGAGACAGAAATAAATAAAATGATATTTTTACATTATCAATTTTATTTATGATTTCAATTGGATGACAAAAATCATATTTATTAACCATCAATAATTTTCTAATGAAATTTTCAAATAATTCTGGAGATATGTTCAAAGGGAAATAAGGTTTTATATTAAAGAGTAGATAGCTAATAAGGATATATAATTCACATGAGATTCATTTAATTATAATCTAAAGAATCATGGAATAAAACATAAATATACTGCTCTATACACCAAAAAAATGGATTAATAGAATGTAAAATTATATCTTATGGAAAAATTTGAAGATCCATGTAGGTAGAGAACAAATTTTCAATGATCTATAGGAAAAATTCCTTTGAACTGTTGTATATATGAAAAATAAATCTATGTATTGTATAAAATAAAATAATATATCCTAATCAATGTGGTATAAAAACTCATATTTGAAATGTTAATCAATTTTTTGAAGTCTCTATCTACTAAAAATTAAATATTTTGGATCAATGAAAATTTGATAAAAATTGTGAGGAAGAAAAGTCATGGGATATTCACCCAATGGATGAAGCTACACTTATTAGATCAATCGTTTACCAATGTTTCTAGATTCCCTATACATTAATGTTTTTGAGAATAAAAAATAATTAACTAAGGCTATTGAATATATACTTGGAAGAAAAAAATTGGATTTCCAATGAATGTTAATATCTTCCAAAATAGATATATCATGACTCTAAGGAACCATTTAATGGAAAAAGTGAAGATATAAGATAAATATTGAAATATCACACCTTACAAAAAGAGGTTCAGAAATATTTATACATGGAAATATGAATGTTATGATTCATACATGAATATGGTTGAGATTAGAAAATCATAAATCTATCATTTAAAAGAGTTAACTACAATCAGTTTTAGAAGTAGTAAAACATAAAAACTGTTTGAAGGAAATGAACGGAATTTCAGATAAAATTTAATAACATAAAATATGGGTACATGTTCCATTAATAGTGGATAATAATTTTATTAGAAAAAATGATTATATATAAAAATTATGAATGAACCTAGAGAATTTTCAAGAAACCAAAATGACGTGTTTGTAATGGTCTTGTAAAAGTGGAAGGTTCTAAATATGAAAAATGGTTTTCCATATTTGTATGATTAAAAACCATTATAATGGTAATATCATTAGGTAAAAAAATAATTAATAATTTTTAACATTTGGATATAAATTCATCTTTCCTAAAGGGGATATTGAGAAAATAGATTAAATTTAGAAACCAAGTGGATTTATACATTTTCATTTACCATAAATAGTATTCTATATAGTGTTCAAGAAATACTACAATAAAAGATTCTAAAAACATCTATTATGGGTTCAACATCTACAATGATATGTTATGATAATTCTAAAAAAATTAAATCGTAAAATTTTAGTAAAATTATACACTTTTTGTTTTTACTTAAATCCTCACAAATAAATATTTTTTATTCCCTAGGTTTATGTGAAAAATATCAGTGAGATAAAAAATAATCTCATTTTTTGATATAAAATATAATTATAACATATGTTAATGAAACAAATCATATTGGATGATGTATATAATAATATGTGATTAGGAAATTCAATGGTACAATAATAATGATCAGGGTAGATATTGTATTAATAGAAAATAATCATTACCAGGATCATTTTTCAATGGGGAAGGTTTTATGAGTTGTTTTAATAATGAATCATTTTTTAGAGACATTGATAAAAGAGGAATAAGAATATGCTTCCTCTACTCAGGTACATAATCAAACATTGTGGATAAAATATAGTTATTCGATTTGAATGTGAATGTTTAGGAACCACTGAAAATTCATTATTATAATATATATGAAACCAATAAATATATTAAAAATATTAAAATTTTGAAGATAAAATAACATTGATGTTTAGATTCACTTCAGAAAATAGATTGTTTGTAGTGGAGTTGTTCTATAAGAATATATTTTAATTGAGTATCAAATTGATTATAATTTTACAAGACATATTAAAAATTAATGACATGTAGTTTTTTGGATGAATCATCATATTCATCCTACATCAAAGACTTACAAAAACATATTAATGGTGGACAAAAATATTCTATAGATTTTGTTGAAATAGTATTATTGAATGGAAGAACATTGTAAGTTGTTTTTAAATTTCATTCTATAATGGTTGATTTGTTATAGTTATCATAATATTAGGGAGTGAAAAAATAGATTTTAAAATATTATTATTTGATTATTTATAAATAATGCAGAGAAGAAAAATGTGAGTGGGCGATTATCATAATGTGGACAAATTTTTTCCATCATCAAGAGATGGAACTCCATAAAATTGGTTATATAATAAAATAATGTGGATTTAGTGAACCCATATTTGAGAAAAGTGATATATAGTAAAAAATAAAAAATTTGAGTTGTGAAAATGTATGAGTGATTAAAATTGAGGATTTCGAAACGTTCATAAAAATAATTTTCAATATGTCCAAATTGGTTGAATGGAGATACTTTAGGATTTTTTCTACCATATATTTGTATTTTTTGAATGATAATGTTTTTATAAATATTTATTTTATAAAACATAAAACGTATAGTCATTGGAATATAATAACATTTTGTTCTAATGGATCTGAAAATGGAGAAAGTTCTATTGTCATAATTTTTTGAAATATGGAATGTAAATAACATTAAAAAAGATTATGAATATTCTTAGATGAATTTTATTGGAAAAATAATCATTGACTGTGGATGTTGTCATAAAGTTTAATATTTGTATAGGGGAAATGCTATTTTTTAGTATATCCAACTGAAAAATATGTTGATAGAAATTATAGAGGATAATAATATTTCTATGATTAATAATGTCAAAAATATATCATTTTTTCCTTAAAAACATTATATATAACCTAAAAAAAAATTAGTTCATTTGTGCTCCTAAAAAACTCATGAATATGTCATGAAATAGGTTGAATATTTTAGGATAAAGGAGAAGTGAAAATTTATAGAGTTTCCAAATTTCATGCTTATAGATTATAATTTGGTTATAAATTTTATAATTATTCCCTAGATGAATAGTATGATCATAGGGAGAAGGAAGACGGATTGTATGATCAAAGAAAGAATGAAGTTGAAGAGTACAATAAAATTGAGAAACCTAATGAATATAATGATTAGAATCAGAATTTTGATGAATAGTATGGTTAGAATAAGAAATAATTTGTATCGAATGATTGGATTGAGATGGAAAATGAATATTATGTTAAGATGGAGAACAAAAATGAACAGTTTGATCAGATGTAGAACAAAGATAAATGGTATGATTGGAATTTGAAAGTATGTGAATAGTAATAATACCATGAAAATATTATTTTTCATTTTTCTAAAATGTAAAATTTACATTTCTGAATACTTTACGCAATTTAAAAAAATTATATTAATACAAAGATGATTCATCTTGAAGTGAGAATGTTTATTTTTCATAATGTTACAATGTTTATTTTTACAATTTTACGATGTTGATGTTTCATAAGGTTTCATTAATTAAAGAGTTTTTGAACAATGATTTTAAGGAATTAGGAAGAAGTATGGAAAATATAATGACCCAAGATTGATGTACATGGAAATTACATTACATTTTCAGAAAACATATTAAATGAAAAAATATGCCCAAAGACTGTATTAGTTTATGGTCTAAAGAAACTCAGAACAGATTCTTCTAATCATGGTGAAGATCATCAACATCTCCCATAAAGATCGTCCCCTTTTGTTTTCATACCTAAAACCATTATTTATATCCAGGGGAAAAGAAAACATAAAAAGAGTGAGCTCAAATGCTCTGTAAGGGTAATCATGGAGAAAATAAAACAAACCATATACATTTGAAATTAAAAACATGAACTTAATGTTTAAACAACAAAATATTGAGTGGAAATAAATCTTGGAAGTACGTAAGGAATAGATCATAAATAATCATTATTCATTATAAAATAGAATGGTAATAAAACATGTAATTTTGGAAAACCATTAAGCACATGTTATGACTTCCATAGTAGCTAAGGAATTGCTCCCTAGACCATCATAGTTGATGAAATCCATTACTGGACTGGGTTAACTTTCTATTCCAACCCTGTATTACTGAACTAAATTCACTTGTCATTACAGCCATGTCTATCTCAAGAAATATAAAAAATTACCCAATTCATTTGATGGAGATATAGGTCCCACCCATCTCATATTGAAATCAATCTTATGTGTGCCACAAAACAATCAAAAATGATTCATCATAACCCAATGAATAAAAATGGGTTTCATAAACATCATCCAATCATAACATAATCCATATAAAACAAATGGATATCATTTAATCATATGAAAAATCAAAACATGTAAATAATAGAGACACTATTCTTGAAACATAAACATTCTAAATAATGCCATCTTACATGGAATTTGTTTTATAAAACACATAAAATGAATTCTTGAGGAAAATATCCTTTCTTCTTCAAAATCATTTTCCTTTCTCACAATGACAGGAAATTTTAAAAGAAAGGGATTTTATAGAAAATAATCATGAAATATTGTAGATTAATATTCGTGGAAATAAGGCGTTGCAAAACTATAAAAATCCATTCATTCCGTATAAGTTAAAAAAACATTCTCCTCATACTTTTACTGAAAAAGTAAAAAAGTGCCTCGTATGGTAAAGAAAAGAATGATTCCATCCATAACACAAAGTAAAATTCAAAAGGGTTAAAAATGGCTTTAAAATACATTGAAAAATATTAAACACTTTATGAAAACATTTTTATGGACAAGGATGAAAAATATATCCCCAATATACCGTTACATATAAGCAATACCATATAAAAATGAGATTTAAAAATTATCCCTTACCTTAGGCCCGATATGCTTTGTACATATCTGAACCTCCTGTATAATGTTATAAATAATGTCAATTAATTATTCCGGAATTATATTCATTTTTATTATATCTTATATGGTCATATTATTATATTTTTATTAGTTATATTTCATTTCTACTTGTTCTTCAGGTGTTCATTTCATTATTTTTTAATGCGTGTTTTGTCAAATAAATTCTTATTCCTATTTTTTGGATATAGATACATAATTTAAATAATTTTATTAGTGGAATATATATCATATTTATTCATTCCAGTAATTTATATAACCATGATTCAATGAAGATCAAGTAGAATGAGTCGCATCACATCGTGGAGACGGTAGGCCGTATGTACGCACGAGCGATGATATCACTCCCATGATTGTGGAATTGTATTGAAGTGTATGGTGTATAATATTTCAGAATCAATATCACTTTACAAAAATCATATATAGTTAT
Organism: Viscum album; assembly: GCA_963277665.1. Classification (NCBI taxonomy): domain Eukaryota; kingdom Viridiplantae; phylum Streptophyta; class Magnoliopsida; order Santalales; family Viscaceae; genus Viscum; species Viscum album. Next base: position 1,761,303,607 of record OY728121.1, on the reverse strand, counting down.
TTCTTCCATCCTATTACCCATCCATGTATGTTAGTGATGAAATGAAATATTACACCACAGCGTGGAGATGGTATGCTGTACGTACGCACGCGTGGTGATTTCATTTTTTGATAGGATAGATAGATAAGAGAATATGGTTGTTTCATATTCATAATAACATATTTGTATACAATATATACTGTAGTTATTACTTAATAATGAAACAACTGTTATAGAGGAAGTAGGAGAAGAAATAAGATTGAAAGAATCAGAAAAAGATATTAGCTCTTCTTCAATGTGCCACCTCTTAACCTCCTCTTAGAGCACTAAAGTTGGTATTTTAAGAAGACCAGGAACTCTAGTCGGTTTCTAGAGATGTGGATAAGTGAAATGGGTAGGGTTTTGACGAATTTTAATGCTAAAAAATTGTGGGAAGTGGAGAGGGAGGAGGTGCCCTTTTATAAGGGAGGAGAGGGGCACCTTTGGAAACCTAAAAATTATTAATTTATAATAAATTTAAACCCCTATTATAAACCTATAAATATTACTAAATTAGAATATTAGATTAGATAAGGTTGTAATCTCATCAACCAATTACATTTTGACATGTTTTATGATTATTTTAAACCTTATCATTTGGATTTATTCTTATATAATCAATTTAATTTTATTTTTGGTAATAATATTTGAAATTTTAAATTGTTATAAATATATACTTATGTGTTGTCAATTTCACATAATTGGATACTTTATAACCCTTTAGACCATATTATTTTCAATTTGTAATTTTTAAATATTTTTGTGAGTTTTAAATAATTTAATATTATGTTATTTTAATAAAATACAAATAGTTTAAATTTTGACACTATTCATTTGTTTGAATTTAAATAAAAAACACATAAAGAATATTTTCTAACCAAAATATTTAATAGGTTACTAACATGTCATGTTCTTGTAAAAAAATCGTGTATCATATTAATTAGTTAATATAATATTTATTTTAATATTTTTAAAACCATTTATTTGATGTATCTCTTAATAAAATTATTACTACATCATATTTGCATAATTATTTAATATACTTATTTGTTTGATAAAAATTTAAAATAAAATAAATTGATGAAAATAAATCTAATACATTTTATATGAATAATTTTAGTCAAATTTATCTTCTTAAACACCCAACGTTTAAAATGATATGTTTATTAAATTATTCATGTTACAACTTTGACATCATTTAAAATAAAATAATATAAGTATCATAATTGATTTTATAAGGATCCAAACAGTCCAAAATTCTACCTTTGGATGTTAAGTGTTTATATTTACAGAAAAAATAAGTTTTGGTCCGGTTTTTAGGCCTTTAATGACTATTATTACTTTAATAAAACTATATTATTGATTATTCACTAAATAAATTATTTCTGCATCATTAATGTATAACGTATTAAGAAAAATATATATTTGATAAAAATTAAAAATAAATTACCATGATAAATAAAAACATTTTATAATTAAAATAAGTATTTATAACCAAATTTATATTCTGTATGACCTTATATTAAAAATAATTTAATTTTTAATGATTGAGTGAGACATATTTCACATTCATTTAAATAATATAATTTAAAGGTCTTAGTCACATGTGAGTGGGTTATAATAGATACCATTTCAACCCAAGTGTATTTTATGACGAAATATAATCATCCAATTATATTAAAACATGTGTTAGGATAATTGTTTTATATTATCTTTTCCCTTAATTACCTAATTTACCATTAACTATGGTAAACAAAATTTACCGTAGTTAATATTCATAATACCCAAAAATAAAAAGTACCATATTAACATAATTTGGACCTACTCATTCCAAATATGGAATCCATTTCTCCAAATTCAAAACATATATGTTGCAGTAATTAATTTAAAATTAATCCCATTGTCGAAAAAACGGGTTTTTCTTTAGAACATTGGAAAATATTGAATTGATTTTACGTACGAATTAAATGTAAAATTAATGATAATGACATACATTATATTAAATGGTAAAAATATATTCTATTTATATTTTAAAACAATTTAGTTTAATAATTTAATCATATAAATTATCTTGGTGAAAAAAAAAATTTTAAGTAAAATTCAGCGTGTTTTTTCTATTAATCAAAATAAGAACGTTGTCAGAAAAATATCAAAACTTTAACCAATGTAAATTTTTATACCATGATTCAAAATAAGAATTTAATTTTCTAAAATTGATCTTATAATATTGTCGAAAATTATATTTAAAATTGTTACACCATCAAAAGGTGAAAAAACTGCAATTTTTTTAAAAAATATATTTTACCAGAAAACTTTATTTTATTTATATAACATGATATTGAAAATGTGTAATATGAAGGATTATGTTATAAAATACAAAATTTAGTTAATACTATTCAAAAAGTATAGTTCATAATAATATTATAATAATATATCATTCAGTAAAACTCAGTATTCTGTACAACACACGCTATCGAGGAAGGTCGCTCTTGCGTGTAATGAATGCAATGTCAGGGTTGCACGTAGTGAAAGCATCCATTGTTATTGCGTATAAAATAATAAAAATATACTTCATATATTAATTGATTATAATATATACATGGAGTTGTGTAAAATGAATTTTATTTGAAAGAACATGAAATTGTGTGCGACAGAAGACAAGAATAGTGTTGCGTATACTACATGAAAATACAATGTGGTGTATAGTGCAAGCTAATCTTGGTGATGTGTACAAAAAAACCATTAAATAAATTAAAAATATATATTTCTCATAAAATATCGGGGCGTTACATTCTACCGCCTTTAAAATGAATTTCGCACTCAAAATTCATCAGGATTATAAACAGTTTTCTTTACTTTCTTAGAAAACCACATCATAAAAATGAATATCAAAACATTATTTTAAAAAATGAACGTTTGAAACCTAATATATAATCAAAGTAACTAATCACTAGGTTTCCACGTAGGAGAATATATGTGGAAATATGAATATGGAAGAGAAAACTAACCATTAAGTTTTGATGGAGAGTGTTCGAGAACATGTATATGAAAAAGCCATCAATCACAAAGACTTAAATTTGTGATGATCTAAGGTACCATCTAATTCATCATATATGAGGGAACTAGGAAAACATTTTTGGGTTTCAAGATCATTTCCCTAATGTTGAATAATTTTTGAATTAAAATAAATACTTTCATGATTTTGGTACAGTCTCACCATTAATCGTTCCTTGAACTATTTCCACTTCATCGCGTAAAGAAATGATGCTTAAATTTTCATTCGAAAAGCGTTAGCAAATCATGCGATCAGATGATATGTCATTCCATCTATCTGAAACATAAGTATAGGAAAAGTTATTAAATATACATAAGTCCATATATAGTGATATTAATCATATATGGTTCCAAAAATGGATATAAACACAATCTATCCTATAATTTAACAAAATTAAACCTGTTTCTACTAACCAAGGACATCCTGTAGGCTAGTGGTAGATGATAATGGCCTGCCACACATCAGTTGTGGGTTGAATTCCCATAACCCTATCCGAAGCGATGGGTTTTCGTCTGTCCTGCATGTTTTCCTTTTCCTAAAAGTATTCTTTTATATAATTTCAAAAATAATACCAAAAAGTTATAGCATTAAACAATACTATTTTATGTCTAAATTAATCCATTCCAATCCTTAGGCTTATCCAAAATAATTCTATTCAATCTCATAATATAAAATAACTATTACTACAATTGTCATCTACCAAGCTTGTGAATACCATCATTTATCCCCCATATATCATACGATATATCTTGTTGGTTACATTCCAAACATGTGAATACCTTAACCATGTATTATCTTGAAACACGAGTTACCATAGAAACTTAGTGAAATCATGAATGCTATAAAAGTTAACTCTTTCCACATTCCAAAATCCCAAATTTTCTAAATACTCAAACCATGATGTCACTTATACCTTATAACTGTCATGAGGTCATTAATACTCTCAAACTTATTATTTTATCCTTATCCCTTCATTCTACGCATATCATCTGCTTTTCAAAATTATTACAATCACTTTTCACGGTTACCGGTACCATATTATTATGGAAAACCATAGTGGACCAATACATAGACATTCCAATATACCATAAAAGTACCTCAACAACATTAATCTTGAATACAAATACATAAACACTTAAATCCATCCTATTCAATTATTGTCATGGAATAAGTCATTCCTTGATTTTGATGTATTCTATTAGGTTAGGACATTGAGTTGTGTAATTCCCATGTTATTCACAGATAAGAAATTGAACTCCATAATAGTCTATCACTCTATAACCCTTCTCCCCACACAGATAACATCTTCTCATCCATTTGAAGTATTCATCAAGTATCTTCTTCCATTATTTATATAACTCAATATTTCCATTCTCTATTCTCCACACCATGAGAACATGCATAAAAGTACTTATTCCTATTCATTGATGAGTTAGGAATACCACTAAAGATTACCTTGTTAATAATATATCGCGAAGACTGATTCGACATAATCACAATAACTTTCATTCTATGAACTATGCAATTTTGTTGCTCATAGTCACCAATTTTCCATTGGATTCAATGTTGACCCAATTCCTTATGGTTCCCTCCATTGACTAAAACCAAAAACCATGGTATAAGAAACCGTTAAAATAACAAGGAACCACATAATCAAAAAAATTATAACTTATCACACATTCTTTAATCCATAACACCTTAGGTATACCCTAGGTTATTCATGATCATCAACATAATTCTAGGACTATATACTATATTTATACAAAACCTTAGGGACATCCATAGACATATATTAAAAATATCTCTAGGGATCTCACTAATGTTTTCACATCCTAGTTTCCAAAGGATAACTGGAATTTCTCTCTGATACCAACAATAATGACCCAAGCTTGATGTACATGGACATTACATTACTTTTTCAGAAAACTTAATACATGAGAAAAATAGACACCAAAAAACTGTATTAGTTCAGTGTCTTTCGAAACTCATAACATAATCTTCTAATCATGGTGAAAGATCTTCAAAATCTCTTATAAATATATTACTGTTTTGTTTTCTTACCAAAAACCATTCTTTATATCATGGGGAAAAGAAAACAAAAAATTTGTTGATCTCAAATTCTCAATAAGGGTAAGAATGGAGAAAATAAAACAAACCATATAAATTTGAATATAAAAACATGAACATAATGTTTAAACATAAAAATATTGAGTTGAAATAAATCATGGAAGTACGTAAGGAATAGATCATAATGAAACATTAATCATGACAAAATATAATGGGAATAAAACATGTAATTTTGTAAAACCATTAAGAACATGTTATGAATTCTATAGTACCCATTGAATTGCTGCCAAAAGCATCATAGTAGACGAAGTCCATTACTGAATAGGGTTTACTTTCCATTCCAGCCCTGTATTACTGAAGCAGATTCACTTGTAATTCCATCCATGTATATATCATGGGATATAAATCTTTACCCAATGCATTGGAGGGAGATATAGGTCTCACCCGTATCATATTTAAATCATTCATATGTGTGCCACAAAACAATCATAAATCATTAATCATAACCCAAAGAATAAAAATGGGTTTCAAAAACATCATCCCATCATAACATAATCCATATAAAACAAACGGGTATAATTTCATCATAAGAAAAATAAAAAAATGTTAATAATAGAGACACTATTCTTGAAACGTAATCATACTAAATAATGTCATCCTAGATGAAAAATTGTTTTGATAAAACACATGCAATTAATTCTTGAGGAAAATATCCTTTATTCTTCAAAATAATTTTCCATTATCAAAATCCCATGAAATTTTAAAAGAAAATGATTTTATTGAAAATAATCATGAAATATTATAGGGTATGATTCCTGGAAATAAGGAGTTATGAAACTGTAAAAATCCTATCATGCCGTATAAGATAAAAAAACATTCTCCTCGTACATTTAACGAAAAAGTAAAAAAGTTCCTCGTATGGTTAAGAAAAGAACGATTCATTTCATAACAGAGAGTATAAGTCAAAAAGGGTTAAACATGAATTTAAAGATACATTGAAGATTATAAAACACATTAGGAAAACATTTTTATGGACATGGATGAAAAATATAACCCACTTATAGTGTTACATATAAGCAATCCCGGATAAAAATGAGATTGAAAAATTATCCCTTACCGTAGGTCTGGTATGCTTTGTACATAACCAAACATCCTGTATAATGATTTAAATAATGTCATTGAATTATTCCTGAATCAAATTCAATGTTATGATATCATATATGGTCATATTCTTATCTTTTTATTAGTAATATTTCATTTCTACTTGTTCTTCGGGTGTTTACTGCTTTATGTTCTGATGCGTGTTTTTTCGAATAAATTCTTTTTTTTATTTTTATTTTATAGATACATTAGTTAAAAAATATTATTAGTGTAATATATATCATATTTATTAATTTAATTTATTTATATAATAATTATTCAATTAATATCATGTAGAACAAGTCGCATCACATCGTGGAGACGTTAGGTCATATGTACGCACAAGCGATGATATCATTCCCATGATTTCAGAATTTTATTGAAGTGTATGGTGTATAATATTTCAGAATAAATATATATTTAGAATAATCATATCTAGTTATTTTTTTCCATCCTTATTCCCATTCAAGTCAGTTAGTGATGAAATAAAAGATTACACCATAGCGTGGAGACGATAAGTCATACGTACCCACGCGTGGTGACTTAATTTTTTCATTGGATGGATAGAATATAGAATATGGTTTTTTAATATTAATAATAACATATCAGTATAAAATTGATACTGTGGTTATTACTTAATAACGTAACAACTGATATAGGGGATGTTGGAGAAGAAATAAGATTGAAAGAATCGGTAAAGGATATTACCTCTTCTTCGATTCGCCACTTCTTAACCGCCACTTAGGGCACTAAAGATCATCTTTGAAGAATACCAATACCTCTAATATGTTTATAGGGAAATGTAGAAGTGAAATGGGTGGGGTTTTGTCGAATTTGAAATCTCCAAAATGGTGTGAAGTGGAGAGGGTGTAGATTCCCTTTTATAAAGGTGAAGAGGGGAACCTTTGGAAACCTAAAAATTATTAATTTATAATAAATTCAAACACCTATTAAAAACATCAAATAATTATTAAATTTGATTATGAGATGAGATAGGGTTGTAATATCATCAACCAATAACATTTATAAATGTTTTATGTTTATTTTAAACCTTATCATTTTGATTTATTCTTATTTAATCTATTAAATTTTATTTATGGTAATAATATTCTAAATTTTAAATTGTTTTAATTACATACTAATATTTTCAAAATTTCACATAATTGGATAAATTATATCGATTTAGAACATATAATTTTCAATTTGTAATTTTTAAATATTTTTGTTATTTTTAAATAATTTAATAACATGTTATTTTTATTAAATCTCAATAGTGTAAATTTTTACACTATTCATTTATTTGAATTTAAATAAAATACACAGAGAGAATATATTCAAACAAAAAAAATTAATAGGTTAATAACATGTAATATTTTTTTAAAAATTCATGTATCTTATTAAATAGTTAATATAATATTTATTTTACTATTTTTAAACCCATTTATTTGATATTTCTCATAAAAAAATTAATACTACATCATTTCTGTATAATTATTTATTAAACATATTTGTTGAATGAAAATTATAAATAAAATACTATGATGATAATAAATCTAAAATATTTTATAACAATACTTTTAGTCAAATTTATCTTCTAAAACCCACATCTTTTAAAATGTTATGTTTATTAAATCATGAAGGTAACAACTTTGAAATCATTTAAAATAAAATAATATAAGTGTCATAATCCCTTTTATATAGCTCCAAATGGTCAAAAAATTATTACTTTGGATGATTATGGTTTATATTTATAGGACCAATAAGTATTGGTCAGGGTTGTGGGCCTTTAATGGATATTATTAGTTTAAAAAAACTATATTACTGATTTTTCACTATAAAAATTATTTCTGCATCATTAATATATAAGCTATTAAGGTAATTATACATTTATGAAAAATTACAAATAAATTACCATGATAAAGAAAAACATTTTACATAAAAAATTAGTTTTTATAATCGAACTTATATTCTATATGACCTTATATTAAAAATAATTTAAATATTAAGCTTTGAGTGAGACATATTTCACTTTCATTTAAATAAAAACAATTAATGGTCTTAATCACATATAAGTGAGTTCTAATAGATACCACATTGACCCAAGTATATTTTATGAAAAAATATTTTAACCTAATTATATTAAAACAAGATTTAAGAAAAGTTTATAATATTATGATTACCATTGATTACCTAATTTACCTTTAACTATGGTAAATAAAATTCAACGTAGTTACTATTCATAATGCCTGAAAATAAAAATTAGCATATTAACATAATTTGGACCAACTGATTCCAAATATGGAATCCATTTCTACAAATTCAAAACACAATATTTAGATGAATTAATTTAAAATTTATAACGTTGTCAAAAAAAGGGATTTTGTTTAAAACATTTCAAAAGATTGAATTCATTTTACCTACGAATTCAATGTAAAATTAATGAAAATGACATAAATTATATTAAATAGTAAATATATATTCTATTTATATTTTAAAACAATTTAATATAATAAGTTAACCATATAAATTATCTCGATGAAAAAATAAGTCTTCATGTAAAATTCAACGTGTTTTTACTATTCATCAAAATAATATTGTTGTCAGAAAAATATCAAAACTTTATCCAATGTAAATGTTTATATCCTGATTAAAAATAAGAAGTTTATATTTTAAAATTGAATTTAAAAACTTGTAAAAAATTAGATTTAATGTGTGTGCACCATCAAAAGGCAGAAAAACTTCATTTTTTGAAAAATATTTATTTTACTCGAAAAAATTTATTTTCATCACATACCATGATCTAGAAAATGTTAAAGATGAATTATTATGTTATAAAATAAAAAATATAGTTAATACTATTCATAACGGCTAGTTCGTAACAATATTATAATAATATATCATTCAGGGAAACTCAGTATTGTGTAAAACTCACTCTATCAAGGGAGGTCGCTCTTGAGTGTAATGCAAGCCAAGTCAAGGTGGCGTGCAGTGAAAGATTCCTTTATTGTTCCAAATAACATAATAAAAATATAATTAATTTATACACTGATCAGAATCTATTGATGGTGTTGTGTAAATTGAATTTTATTCGAATGAATATGAAATTGTGTGCAACACAAGCCAAGAATAGTGTTGAGTATGCAAAAATAATATACGGTGTGGTGTATAGCGCAAGATAATCTTAGTGATGTGTAAAACACAAGAAATAAAATAAATTAAAAAAAAATATTTCTCCTAAAATATCCGGTAGTTACAGAAAATATGATATATTTAATAAATTCATGAATATTTGAGATGACTATACAATGGTTGAGAATAGTTGAGAATAATCCCAAAAAAATCAAATGATTAGGAAATTAAATTTTTTGAATATTCGAAGGCGGAAAAAAAATTTAATACATAAGTTTTCTATATCTAGAATAATAATAATGATAGGTTAAAAGAATATAATTCATTAGAATATTAATGTGTGTGTATATTTTTATGTGGTGAAAATATTTTGTTAGTGTGAGTTTCTATGCAATGTTATGTTTTCATTCAAAAAAATTTGGGACAGAATAAAGTTTCTGTTATGAGTCTAGGAAAGAGTCTAGGATTAGAATATCATTCATAGAGTATTATTCTGAGGAAGTTATATCTATGTAATTATGTAGATTTTCTAAAAGGATAAAAAAAATTTAACCTCGTAAAATTCAGATATTGTAAAACACTAAATTTTATAAAAATCCCATCAGACACATGCCCATCAAACATAGGTAGAAAAGGTAGAGCATCCATAAAGACTAGTATTGGATCACATCACAAAATGTTACATTATTTGGTTATGGATTGTTATTTGTATGAAAATATTTTTAAACTAAAGGGATTTGGTATAATTATTCATATTGGGAGATGGAGGGTTTCCAATGTAAGTTGATGAGAATCTTTTATTCACTACATTTAATTAGAGAATTTAAATGGGCTCATCGAATGGGGATATTAAATGATTTAGGAATGCAAACTGATTTAGAAACATGTATAAATGTTTTGACCTTCATGCATTGTTTTTATTTCATGAATTATTTTTACTAAATGTTGACAGGAAAATATCTATGAAATGTTTCATGGGTAATGTTTCTTAAATATATAAATTTTTAAAAACATATAAATCACTCTAACCCCCCATTAATTGTTCTATGATCCTTAGGAAAATAAAAAAATTGATATATATTGTTCATTAGGATAAACCTAGTACTCCGCTCATGCGATGAATGGAACTATAAATTAATTATTATTATTAACTATAGATTAACTTTTATAAAACATAGTAGTTCATATTAATATTGATTTTTTTAAAAAAATGGAATACATATTGATGTAATAAAATTTACCGAAATTGTGGAATAATAGTTACATAATGAGTAGCCTTCTCTATATAATACATAATGAAGGAAAATAGTGACATACAGACTTAATGTCGGGAATAATTGTTACAGAAATTAGGGAACAAACAGTGCTATCTCGAGATTGAAGAGATTCATATTTCTAAAATAGAAGAGCTTTGGAATCCTCCTGGGAATAAAAGGACGTCATAGCTTGGCATAGATGGTTGGCCACCATGCATTAAGTGTCAGATTTCTGCATGGATGGGTATAAGAAGGAATTAACCACTAACCTACTCTTATATAATATCACTTTATTTTAGAAATTATTTATCACTTTATTATCTATTCAATAAAAAATTTAAAACAATTTCCCGAGAAAGTGAAGAAAATTACTCGTGTTTTCAATGGGAAACATTACAAAAAAAATTATACCCCTTCTATTAAAGTAGTTATATATACTCCTAGTTTGAAAAAGTTTAATCCCAAATACCCTTAAATGGTTCTAGTGATTTGGTTGATTACATTGGATGTGAGAGTAATTCCACCCCAAACAACTTAATGAACTCTTTGAAACTCAATAGATTTTCACTTTTATAGCTTTATGACATATTAATGTAGGATTCATAACCTTATAATTATTATAATATATAATGTATGAGCTCTATGGATATATACATGAGAAACATTCCAGTCCAATCTATTTGCCCATAAATCATGGTAAAATAATTCCATATATCATCAGTTCAGAAAAGAATTATAAAATCAATGTAGGGTTATACACACGTGACAACAGAAAACAATATAATAAATATAGAATATGATCTGAAAATCATATATAATATATAAAAAGAATTATAAATGGAGAATAGAATAAGTATTCTATTGTTTCTTTCTAATCAAAAATGTAGAAAAAAATATTATGAAAATTTTATGATCTTAAAATTAGTCTCCTGGAAAGTAAACATGATATGGGTTACTAAATTTTTTTTGAATAAAACATTTAACTGGATATTGACAAATCACATTCTATGGAAAAAAATAAGAGAGGTTTTCTGATACTTTTATACAAATCCATTGAACCCGAAAAAGTATAATATGCAAGAGATTTACTATTCAAAGAATTTCATTATTACTTTGTAAATGTATAATGAGAGTCTACATAAAATATATTAAAAATGTATGATCCATTATATGTAAAAATTAATCTATTTTTTTGAAAAACATAATTATTATCAAGTCAAATTCGATAAGTAAAAGTTTAATACTATATCACCAACCACTTGAGTTCTAATCAATATTAAATAGTTTGGTATTTAACCATAAATATATTCCAGGAGAAGTATTAGATGGTAAAGAACACTATGAACAAACCTTCTAGAGCCATAAATGATATGTTTCTCTTATGTTTGTTCATCCATATTTAAGGATGAAAAAAATGGATGTATTTCGAAAATATATTTGACATTACCCACTGTTCATCACCTTTTCATGTTCTTACATCTCCATTGTCTTTTCCCCAAATATCAATATCCCATAATGGAGAAAATTACCATTAAATCACAATATCTTCATATAAAAACACTACCTTGTCATGGTTTGGAAATTAATTTTCTGAAGGATGTAGTCAATAAAAATAAAAAAAGTAAAGGAAACTAACAGTAATGTCTTATATAGGGAGATTTATTAAATTTTACATTGGTGGTAATCTGATGGAATGTAAGTCAAAACGGGTTGTAGATGATTATTATAGACTATTGGAGACTGGGAGTTATACAAAAATATCAGGGTGATGTGGTATTTTCTTAAAAAATTAATGGAAACTACTATAATGTTGTTAATCAAACACATTTCCAATTAATCATTATATATTCACATTCATTGAGAAAAAAATAGGAAATATATTACAACTACAAGTTTCTATATAAGTCCATTATTGTAATCCATTGAGAACATCTTAAACTGTAGGATAAAACATCAAATCATCACATTAGACATCCATAAAAATAGATTTATTTAATAAAAATAATATATTAAACATTAAATGAATTCTATCATGAAAAAAGGGAAAAATAAAATAAGAAATCTAAAAAGTAATAGCGAATATAATCAATAAAACACACCTCATGAAATAAATATATATAGTGAATAAATGAAAATTAATAAAATAAAATAAAATACTAATACGTATTTGACAACCTCTTTGTAGTTATTTCCATAGTATTCTCCATTGTACATCCTATCAAATCATGATGACATTTTCATCAATAAATTCTCAAATAATCATAATGAAGTCAATATTGTGAATGTGGAATGTATTATTTAAAAACTATGGACATCTTCATTATGTAATAGCATTAGGATAAAATTAAACCTTCATAGAAAATAAGTGAAGTTTGAAATGGTTATTGTATGATGAAATGTTAGTTGGAATTGTTGACATAGGCATAATGTATATTTTGGTCACTATAAAAACCCAATTTGGATTAACTTCATTGAAATTGTAGGATCAATGTGTATAGTCATTATTGTTTAGAAAAACATTTGAAACATCAACCATTTGAATTAAACTGATTCATTATTGTGTGCTAGAATTTTGAATTGAACATTATGCATAGTTTTTCTTTATTTATTAAACATACATCATTAACCAAGAATATCTTTTTTTTAAGAATTTATGAATAAATTAAGTGGAAGATGTTTTTTTTCAAATAGTATTGTATTCCCAATTTTTTGATTAAATCTACAAAATAGACATAAACATATATGTATAGATATAGGGTTAAGCATAAAATATTTTATAACTACATATATTTCCTTATATAATATAACTATTCTTATTTTACATCATTTCAAATAATTATAATAATGATATTTTATAGTGCGCATTTACTAATGATATTGAAAAATACTATTTCACATGCCAGAAAAATAATATTTATCACTTCTCATTATATTTTTCATCATAAAATATAGATAATTTATCATATAATCTAATAAATATATTAACAATATATATTCTTCAAGATATCACTTGATGATCAGGATTCTATTGAGATTGTGAATTAGTCAAAGGGTTCTCTACCGAGCTGTCAGTGGATATTCTTCTCATCACAACCTCACCTCTTTGATTGAAATTTTTCTTGGGAAGATACATTCAATATATATACTTCATCTGATGAAATGACCTTGGCTCCTTAACAAGTGATACCATTATATTATAATCACATTACTGTGTAAAAATTTATATTTGGTAAGAACCATTAAAAGATCCTAGACAATGTTTCACCTTAATGATGCTTAATTATCTACCTTATAATCCAAAATATACTGAGATTTATTTGTAGAATCATCATCCATGGCCTTATTTGAGCTCATATATTTAAAAAAATCAATTAAATATATATATGTATCCTATAAAAGAGTTTTTATCTTCATTTTTTTAGAAATGAACATCCATTTATCCTCAAATAAATTATTCTTCATCCCATCTATATAATATTAACATTACTTTATAATTCTTAAAATAATATTGGAACGTCTGGAATTCCATCCAATTGAAGTAACCATGATGGGATTTATATCATACTTCTGTACACAAGAAAAATGAAGCATATATAAATGTTCAAAGAAATGTATATTTGACTGGCCCAATCACGAACGCAAATGGAATCATTTCCCTCCTTTTAATTTCCTCATTTTTCTGAGTGATCATGTTTCCAGAAATATTATTTTTATGTGAAAGTGATTCATTCCTATATTGGATACATATATAAAAAATATTTAAAGTATCATACGAATATATATAATTTATTTATGGTTGATCACTCTATTATATCTATCAGAATTTGTACTTTTCTTGAGAATGTATTCTTTCTCCCCAATGAAAATTATGGAAATGCATTTATTCAGTAAGGATTTATCAAAAATAAATAATATTATTTCATTTTTGATAGGTAAGTATTCAGAAATATTTAATACAAATAAAATTATTGAACTCCAACTAAACCACTTGTAGACATAAGATTCGAATTCGTTCTATCTAAACCAAATTTAACTATAGTTTCAACAAACTGAATGGTTGATGACCTAGAATCTTTATTTATTCCATAAATAGATAATTGGAATTGGTAAAACTTTTTTTGTCTATTTGTGTCATAAAGCCTTCATATTGTGTTATATACACATATTATATAATTTTCCAACTATAGAAGGAACTTTAACATCCAAACCCCAATTTTCATAGTCAGGGTAAGGTGAAAAGGATTATATAATTTTAATTCATTTTAGAATTACATGTGGTAAAAATGATTCATTAGAGTTTATTAGTTGATATAGTGTGAATCCATTTTCACCATTTAATTCTTTATAAGTATATTCAAGTACATCCATGTCCGTCTTCTCTATGAATTTCCAATTACATAACACTTTGTTTTTATCATCTAGATGCTAAAATAAAATCTAGAATTTTTTTGGTAAAAGTAATCCATTTCATTAAATATAGCTTCCTTCCATTTGAAAAAATATGTGTCATGTACTCTATCGTTGTAGTTTGGTGGAATATTTTTATAAAAAATAATATTGTTTCGTTATCTTCAATGAATTGAATTCCAAAATGATCTATCTCTCTAACATCTTATGTCTTCACATGTATTAATTGTGTCTCTGGAACATCTTATTATGTAGGAAAATTTTGATGTTTCCCCTTAATTTCTATTGAATATCTTTTTCCAAGAATTAATTGATGTTTTTAACAATTCCAATATCACATTTAGAGATATTATCCTTCATAAGATGTATGTTGCTTTCCTCTGTAATTACATTTTATTAAAGGGCCATGTAGGTAATATCCCAATGATTCTACGGGTATCCTATAAATAAACAATTTATATATCATTTTTTTAGATTTGTAATTAAAATAGGCCTTAAAAATTCATCACAAGACAACACATGAAAATACGATGACATCATTTTCTCCCAACTACACAGTTTGTACTGTATACTACATGTCTCATTAGTTATAAATTTGATGAATATTTGTTACGTTATTGATAATGAATATCCCTTATAAGAAAATGGAATACTTTTATTTTCATAATTTATGTCAACATATTAATCAAGGTGAAGTTATTCCATTCCCTTACACCATTCCACTAATTTATACAAAGTGGTGTGAGTTTTGACAGCATCTCAAACACCTACAAATAATCAATAAAACCATGGTAATGATTTTATCCACATTATTATAGGTTGAAATTATTCATATTTATACCATGATGGTTCTCAACATCATTCATGTATTTTTTTTGTTATCTTAATGGAAGATAACATATACATAATTAAGTAGATATACACATATATAATAATATCAAAAGTAAATTTTGTGATTTTTGAATAAAGGAACTATTTATCTACAAAAAATGGTTAAAACAAAAAACTATGAAATTCAATTCAATACTATCCTTCTCCCATTATTCTTTTCATATAAATTAGGAAATAGGCATTTTTTTATAAACACGTGTGAATGACTCCAACTGGATTCAATTAAAAATAAACTTGATATATATCATTGTGTAATATTTTAAAATCTTTTTCTTATATATGACATTGCAAGTGATTCAATAGTCGGGTGTGTGGAAATTAATGTGATGTGGTTTCATTATCAACTTCTATTACTTTGTATTTGAAATCCAAAAAATAAAGACCATTATTTTAGTGTACCTTTTGAAAAAAAATTGTTATCATTATTAATTATTTATAATTAATTAACATACATGTAAATAAATATATTTTTATCATTTATGGATATTGAAATATTGTAATGAAAAAATATAGACCAAAATTATAATAAATTTAAAATAATGATCATTCCTATCTGAAATTTGTGGTGGTAATATCTGGAATACACAACATCTAGTATGGATCAATTCTATGGTCATGGATATACCTCCCCATAGTCAATAATTTTTCATCTACATTTTCCCTTTAAATTAATAGATATATGATCACAACAATATATATATAGTACACAATTAGAATAAAAATATAAAGTACATTTCTTATAAAATGCACTAGAAGAATCCCCTTATTTCTATGGTTCTTAGAATTTTCTCATCCAGTGGAATTACATTCCACCTTCAAAATAGATAACATCATGATCCCTTGATTTACCCATGATATTTCTCCCCTTGGAGTGGAGTTTTAATAATTCTTTTGATATAGGGAAAAACTTGTGACCTTTCTGTTTATTCACTCTAAATATATAGATAATGTAAAACCCCATCTTATAAACTACTTGTTGAAAATGTTTAAGTTGAATAGTTATATTATTCTCAATGATGTTCACATTAAAATTTACAATTGGTATTTAGAATATTTAAAATAGGGATTCAAGAATGATAGCATTACATAGTTCATCTATGATTTTAAACCATATAACCTCTAAGAACTCAATGTAGGTAGTGATCCATACCACAATCTATCTAGATGGATCACCCTCCTTATGATATCAATGAATTTTATCCATAAAGATCTTAACAAGTTCATGTAAACATATCCCATATTTTACACCATGTAGATTATTAAACATGAAATAAGAATTCAAGTGTTTAGGAGATTTCATGAGGTCTCATGTCATGGATGAAGGATTTAAAATTTGAACTTCAACCACATAGCCCATTTTTAAAAAATAAATAAAAATATTCAACACTCATTACCATTTTTATTGGGTCATTAGTTGATTATTCTAGCCTTTATAACTTTAGTTCATTGTGAAACCCTTCTATAAGGCATTTAATCCAATTATCAATGTTAGTTATAGTGGGGAGATGTAATTTCCCCATTATGGAAAATAGGGATAATATAGATGATGGACATTCAATTATAATAAAACTATAAATACGTTGAATATTATTAATTTTAAAACAAAAATTAGATGATAAACTAGAATAATAATAATTTTATTAACACTACCACTATTTTATCATATCACATGAGCCCTCACCATTAGAATAAAAATTTATATATTGATGTAAATTCAGTATTAATGGATTCATAATCTCCTTAAAATAAAAAATAATTTGGTTTTTTATTCTATATGATGTTCTTTTGGAAGGTAGGGCTTTCCCAATAATGAACTCTCAGCTCCTCGATCCATAGAGTTGAGTCCCGAATCATGAAATCTAGATATTGATTTCCTCACTACATTTCTCCTTGTTAGTCCTTATTTAAAGATGACTACATCTATTAATGTATGATGATTATTTGAACCTAAAAACTCCATAAAAAATCCATAATAAAATTATGTTCCTTCAAGAGGGTATGTCATATAGTATGTTCAATGGATTTCATTCAAAATCAACCAATGGAAGACCATCCCTGACTTAAAATTGAATTTAATGATTTTTTTAATCATTTTTAAATTTTTCCTAATTTACTATTAACATGTCTTGATAATATTATGTAATGTTTACAATAGTTATTAACCATTATTGATATATCATTTTATGAATTATATGTTTATTTATATTCCACCTCTGTATAATAGTTAATTTAATATTAATTTAAAATTATAACATCTATAAAATAAATAATGAATATGATACAAATAAATTAATATTTAAATTATTGTATCATGATTTTATCAAATGATTTATTTTTTATTTTTACATTATATCAAACTATAAAAAATTAAAAAACTCATTTTATCGGTGTTTTACTGAGTAATATCATTCATTATATAGACATTTTTTTGAACTAGGATGGAATCATCTTGGTTTAGTCTCAAACTTCCTCTACTAGCCTTAGGATGATCCATTAATTACTAGTATTTACAATTCATAATTTTATTTCTTATGGTAGATTTCATAAATTACCTTTGACATAAAGGTGCTTCATAATAATTGAGGGGGAGGAATCATGACCCATTAAATTTAATTTAAAAATTAATAATTGAAAACCCAACAAATAAATTAACATGAAACATTCCAACACATACACAAGTATTCTTGAAGCTCATGAATGTTCATAAACATTAAAAAGTTATGATAAATTAGACTTGAAAAAATTATTATCAATTAATTATTAATATTTATAATAAAAAAAGTTTTAGTAAAAAATTAATTTATTTTTTAATAAATTCACTTGAATCATTATAACCAAGAATATATTACTATTGATACCGATCATAAAATATTTTCATTAAAAATATACTATAGAACCAATAATCAAAAATAATTATATTATATAAATTAGGAATTTATCATTTCATTGAAACTGTTATGAATTTGTAAAACCTAGAATGTTACTATCAATAAATTTTCCTTGTAAGGTAACAGTAAACAATTTAAATTAATTTAATTATATCATATATTTGGTGAGTACATGTAATGTATATATGAGTAAAAAACACATACCAAGATTCACATTTACATGGGATATAGTCATGTAGCTTTTCCATGTGCCTCAGATAGACTACATGGCATGTACTCGAGAGATACCCAATGTGTATCACCCTTTCATTTTTTCCCCTAAATCAAAAAAATAATAAGTTTATTCGTCAAGTACATGACCACAAATTCATTCTCCCAATACACACATTATTTAATTGATGTTATATGTCTTCTTGGATCACTAAATGAATCATTGTGTACATCAAAAATTGGAAATAATTTACTACATGCCTTGTATGCTGTATATAAATATTCTTTGTCATTATTGCACTGGGATATTATTATAATGTAGCACTAACCACACACATAATACTAATTCCACCACTAAATCACATAGAGTTCAGTACATCTATGTTAGAAAATATACCCTTTAATATGAAAATCTAATTGTTACATTGGCCCAGTCATCTTTGGTGTAATATAAATATACCATATGTAATTTTAGATTTCTATGTCATGTATCATTTTTCAGGGATATATGTAGTTCCCATTTGTACATGTTGTGTACTCCAGCAATATACAATGTAATACAGTCTTCCTGGCCAAAATTTTCACCATCACAATAGAATATCCATTCTTCGGTAATTTTTTTTATTCATTAAGAATATCATTATCCCAACAAGGATGCTTAATATATTGATATCATTTTAATTAAAATTGGAGAAAAGAATCAATAATTCTGGAAACAAACATTTAATGAATGTTTCCCATAAAGATAAAAAATAATATAAATATCCATAAATTTAAAACAAGCCTTCTATGATGAAACACATTGTTTTTGGGAGAAGTAAATTTCATGGGATATGAAATAAAACAAGATGGGTTATTATTATATTCAGTCTCATATTCAATATTGTACATATTGTGAACACCATCACTTGTATAATTTTTACACAAAATATAAATATAAAGAAAACCCATTACCTAAATATAGAATATTTTAAATTTAAATTTAAAAAGAAATTATTTCTAATTAGATTAAAATGTTACCTCGTTTTTGGATCATTATCTAATGCGGATTTTGATCATTATAACCAATTTTTCCGATTTCCATCATTGAACATGTAGGATACATGTGTAGAATCCCAAAAATAGTGATCTACACTTCATAACATGTCCTCTGGATGATGCTGATCGATTTCGGGGTTCTTGAAATTATAATCAATCATTCTGAATAATTTACCATGTTTTCTTCAATATCATTTTGTCTTTATTTATTTATTCGCATTCATGATAATGTGGGATGGTTAATTTGTGATACATAGATTATCATATTTAATAAAAGTTCAATATTATTAGATTTTTTTATTAAATCTTAACAATAATCATTAAAATCTATTTATATAGTTATTTTTTTAAAATGTTTTATATTTTTATAACATCCTTTATAAAATAATATTATTTTAAAAATACCCCAATACAAATAATAATTTGATAATTTTTATTTTATGTTGTATTGTAACTCTCCCAATTAATAAATATTATTTAATATGATTGGAAAATAATATTTATCAACATAGATGATCTTGGTTTTCTATAACACCATATCATTTATTGAATAATAGAATAATGTTTTCATTTAAATTAATATTTTATCCAAAAATGTGAGAATAAATATTTATCTAATATTCAATTAAAATAATAAATATATTTCATTCACCTTCCATTAGGTAAAAATTTATATAATACATTTGATAAATTAAACGTAAAAAAAATTACTCTTTGAAGTTGGTAATAAAATTTATTTCATTAATTAAATTAATATAGATTTTTGATGATGTCGACAAAAACAAAAAATGTTTAACCTTATAGGGTTCTATCTCATTGTCAATCGGTAAAAATAAAAAAAAAGTCAATTTTACGATGTCGAAATCGATCAGGGAACACAATAAATAGAACATATTGTTGTGACATCTATAACCACATATAAACAAACTATAATTAATGAGATCCATTTTCTCTGTATCTAATTATGCATGTTTCACGTCGGTGTCATCAACTGATATTATCAATACGCCTTTTAGTTAATGTCTAAACAAATATTTTATTACTGATTGATCAATTAAAATAATATAAAGGTTATATTATACTCAAATTCCCAATATACATACATCCATCATGATGTAAGGGAGAAATACATCATCATGATATCCATTATAAACATTTCATTTGAGATGCACCCGTGATACCCAATATCTGGCTTGCATATCATTACACAATTATGGTCGGTAAATCTATCTATCTGATTCTTGACATGAATTACTAACAATCATAATGTCTATAGACAAATACACACGCTTTAAAATAAGAATATCTGATCAAACCAACACATATATAATTCAGTAATAATGGTTTCCTCTCATAATCGCCAGTCTTATGGATTTAAAAGTGTGAACATGATAAGTGGATTAAAATTTATTTTAAGAGAAATCCAAACTATAAATAACTATAATATGTTTCATATCATATAATATTATCCCACAATAGAAATCTATTTAAAAACATCATTATTGGACATCAAGATTCACTTTAGAGTGTGGAACTTCTATGACCTTAAATTTTTTAAATATAACATTGAACAATATTATGTTAATGACATGTATAAAACCAACGATATTTATAAATGTAATACTTTAATATTGAAACGATCAATAATACATGTAAACAAGGTACATAGAGTCGATTTTCAATCCCAAAATCTAGGTTTCACATTATACTTGTCCATAAAAATAAGATTTCCAAGGATCCTAATACATCACATGTAACTCCGAATTTAAAAAATAAGAGGAAGGAATGAATATCTCTTATCCCCACCACATGTAGTGTGACTAGTACCATCTTAAATCCCTAAATTGGGATGATATACTAAACACCACAAAAAAATCCATCTATATCTTGTTTAGTAGATATCTGGTTAAATAGTATCTCAAAAATGATATCCCCATGATGTGTGACACTAACACCCATAATAGTAGGATGGTTAACAACCATCTACTTGGGTTACCTTGTACCATCTCTATCTTACATATAAAACTAAAATGAGACAAACTAATCTAACTCCACTACTAATAAATCTATATGAAATCTATTGATAGAAGAATCCACTACCATGTTCACCTTCCCTAGATTATTGAATATATAAAATTTATAATAATTCAAGAACTCCAAATATTTTCTATACCACAAAATACAAAAAATATTATCACTAGAGTCATGAGGGAACACTATTTACTCAACACACACCCATTGAATTCTCAGTATGTGGGGATACTCATCAACAACTATTGAAGCTACTGAAATTACTATAGACAATTTCTAATTCATAGAAATGGCTACCCATATTTTCTTTTCAGTATAAACAATATATCATGTCCTTGGAAGAATTAGATATGAATATTCCCAAAGAACCAGTTATCCCATAGATTCTTTGTTACTCATACACACTCTTTAGGGGATCACAATCTACCATTTCCTAAACCATAGAGGGGTCTAATTCTAAACCCTTTTTTAAGATGGCATGTACATGGATGTGGACATATTAAATCCATAACTTACACATTGATAGAATGTAAAAACCCTGGTTATCCCAATGTATCTAAAAAACCACCCCCAATTATAAAACATGATTCTCATATAACTCTCTATAGAAATGAGTTTAATTGATAATGATATAATGAATTATCCCATGAATAAATTAATTATCCATATTATGAGTCCCTATAACCCATATATTGAATTTTTCCTAATTAATTTAAATATAATGAACTTAATGTAGCTGTAGAGGACCTATAAATACATATTTAGTACATTCCCCTATTTAGAATTGATCTTGTAGTAACCCAACATCATATTAAACATCATGATAAACTCCTTCCCTTATAACATGTTCTGGAGTTAGTTTTATATTAAAATTGGATTTTACTTCATTATTTTGCTTATGATTTTTAGATGATAATTCAAACATAAAATTATGCTACCATCCACCTATGCATGGAATTGAATTGTGCTCTCAGGGAAAACGCATAAGTTATTAGTAAGCCTATAATAAGAAAATATTACAACAACACCATCTTCTATAACTTCGCAAAAGTGGGAATATTATATTATACTGAAGATATCAGATCCATCCTCGATTTCATGACAATATATGAGTAGATCATTCAAGGGGGAGATGAGTTAAAATGTCACCAAGAAAAAATTTAGATCCAATGCCACTATAAGAAACTAAAATATCATTCCATCCAACATATAAGGTTCATGGTAAACTACATAACAGATAACAATTTTTTCCTACAATATATGTTCTTATTGTTATATTCTATAGATTCATTCTCTCCAACTAAGATTGATCTTATTCCACCATCCAAGTTATACTAAATCTCTCACTATTTATAGAAAAAATGTGTATCAACCATAGAAAATAATACAATATCATGTAATATATAATATACATTCATCCCATCTATGAAGGTATACAATGTAAATAATTTTCCTCTTTGAGTCAAGAAACACCATAATATGGGGAATGAAAATTTTAAAATATCATCATCGAAAGTCACAATTCATAATGGTAGACATAATTGATCAACTTAAAACACAATGAAATACAAAAAATTATGCATTTAGGATAATTTATCACATTTTCATGTATAAAAAAATTGAAACTAATGCAATGGATAAAAAAAATGATATCTCATAACACACAAGAAACATCTCAGTAATAAGAAATCATGGAGTGCAGTTATTAATACCATTTAAAACCAATTATTAATGAAATGGATTTTTAAAAACCATAGAACATCCAAATGTTATAAAAAATACAATTAAAATATATCATCTAAAAAATTATTTATTATCTAGATTTTTTAAATTGTGTTTCCCTAAGGAGTTTTAAAATTCATCCATGGTGAATGAATCTCAGTGGGAGAGAATCTATATTCGTTGCATGCCCCAAGGGACATCCAAAATTACTAGTATCAAGATCCATTTATACCGTATGTTTAGTCATATATGGTTCACCCTGATGGACATAATTATGAGGGTTTATAATTAGTGTAATTATAATAGACAAATACATTATCCAATATTTTAATGATTGTAGGTTTGTATTACACTATAAATGATATGGATGATATCACATAAACAAGATAAGTGCAATAATATTATTTGTCAAATATATGGTACAACTATAAAAATTATGTTTCAACATAATATCTGAAATCCCCTTGAACTATTAATATTGGGTTATGATATATTTCTATTGGTCGAGGCTTCACTCACTCCCTACCATGTGAGGGTAAACTCAAAATAATTTGTCATCACCAAGGCCTCATCACTAGGAAAATCATAAAGATGGAGATACAATGGTATCAAAAACATCCCACCACTTAAAAAATATATTGGGAAGAGGTAGTGGTTGTTACTGGCCTTAGGTGATATACCCAAGACACCAGTGGATATAAATAAATTAATGGGGCTCAAGAATATTTTCGGCATTACATTCCCTTTGAAATATAAAATTATAAACCATATGAAAGTAACAAAAAAACCACAATATGATGAACTAGTACAAAAATAAAACGTATAAATAACCATAAAGGAAACCATATCAGAGTACATGAAGAAAAAATGTCACATAACTAAGGGATTCAGTTAAAAAAAATCCCATAGACACCCAAGACATCAAACACAAAAATCCCATCCTACACAAATATTGATCTCAATACTCCCCACCCAATGTATCAAGAATAATCACTACAAAAATGATAAACATAGACATTAATTTTTCATTAATATATTTAATTTATAAAGACACAACATTTCTTAAAAAATGGGGGAGTATAAACATTTTACTATTTCCAGAATAACATCCTAAATCAATACACTAGGATAGATCATGTTATAAGATTAATATAAAAAATTTTGAAATCATTTTGATATGGTTTATAAAATTTACAAAAAAATTTATGAAGAAAAATTATTATTCATTTGATCATAATAAAATCCCATTTAATCCTTTTTCAATTCTATATAGAATACTAATTTATTGATTCCACACAACCACACATCCACAGAAACATTCCAATGTGACAGTTTCATACTCATGAGCATTCTATCATCGATCAACCTTGTCCTAAAAAGGAGAACGATATTTGGTTATTTAATGATTATTGCTTCTATTGGGCTATTTATTTTGAAAAATGAACTCAAACCAACCATGTCTTCCAAAATCCACACCAATACATTTTAGATAAAACATTTATTTATAGAAAAAGATTGAAAATTATTTTAAATGTATTAAATAAAATACATAATTTTAAATTTTCCTATTAAATTTTTTTTCAAAGAGGTTTTTCTAAAAAAATCCAATTTCCACAATCCCACAAATAAGGTAACTCAAGAGTTTTTCATCAAGATTCATGCTTAAATTTCAAAATTAATTTAATGAAAAAATAATAATTTCAATGTATGAATTCATGTTAAAATCAATTGGAGTTGACGATGAATCCACCCACCTCACAAACCGATGAAAAAATACATATTAGCATAATTATTTTATTGAGAAAATCACACACACAATTTACATACCTAAACAGTAGATATATTCCTATGTATGTCAAAAGAGTTTGTAAAATAACATGGATAAATCCATAAAGAATTAGATTAATTTTTTCAAAAAGATAATGAGAATATATCTTATAAGAATAATTTTTATGGTAACTTGTTGATGAATTTGGGACCCCAAAACACTTTTATTTTCCAACAGATCACTGTATCTGAAACCACGGGGGAAACGATTTATTTTAGTATATAGTTAATCGAAAACTATGGATTCTTGTAATTAAACTAAATTTGATAAACTAATTTCATATGGCCAATTTTTCACCACATAGTTAGGCCTCATTTTTTTCATAACGTGCATCATGTGTGAAGGTTCTAATGTATTGAGACACCCCTTTCATTTTTGGTTCATATAGTTATACAAACCATGCACCATTGATTACATTACATATGTACAATATTGTTTGACTTCTTGAAGGCATATTCACATTTTTGAAAAACCATGCACTAACTACGTTCCAACCCTATGACTACACTATTTCCTTGCACAGTTTCTAAGTGAGGATATATGGTTTCTACTAACCTTTCTCAAACTACGGTCCTTTAGATAATCCCTTGAGACATGTTAAAACTCCTCTCAACTGCCTAAAACATTAGCTGATTATGTTTAATTAAAAAATCAATAATAAAATAAATGATTATCTACTAGAAACAAGATGTACTATATTCTCTAAACCATTTGTATTTACAACCCTAGAATGTAGAAAACCATAATGGTTTTGGAATAGTTCCAGACACAACTCCAATATTTCATTTTCATGTCTCGACATTTCTTCCTAAATCTGAAACTAATTTCAGAAAACCAATAGTACATTGATGCATTTCACGTGAAATAATTTTCTTGACAATGAATTTTTTTCCAGCACAAGAACCATCATACCATTTGATGCATGTTAATAATTATTTCATCAAATCATTAGGTAATGATCCTGTTTATACATAAATAATTGAAATACATGAACAAATTATGCACTAAATGAACCATGGATGAATATTCTTAAAAAATATCACCTCTGCAACACATATGAGTATCTAAAAATGTCCTATGTAATAAGGAAATAACATTCCATAATTAAAAAAAAATGATTATTTCCAATACTTGAATATAATATCATGAAAACATGACCACTAAATTCTAAATAAAACTGGTATCGATGATAATACTCATATGAATTCAGAAATCTTTGATCCATCCCCATTTTATTCTTCATGAACTAATTCATTTACATTTTCTCCTATATAAGGCTAAATCCAACTAGTGAATCCTATCATATATCCCACCCAAAAATTTGGAGAACTATATGTATTCCCATACAAAGTTTTATACAAATCCATATATATAATGTCCTAATAACTATTCTTGTACGTGAACTCCAATAACAATATATGATGCACCTTTGAACCATAAAAATTCATTACACAATACATAATAAAATTTTCCATCATTTAGTTAATGATTTTTTATTTTAAATCCATTTTATATTGATATCCAATTCTCATAGATAGTTACGTATGAAGGTTTTTCTATTAGGATTTCATAAAAAACCAGACATATACCTGGGATCTTAGTATCATAAAATCATGTCTTGAACATCGTCAATTTTTATAATGATTGGGATATAAAATTTGAACAATTCCTCAACCAAATTATATTCATGAATCAGGAAAAATGGGATGAGATTTTGAGTCAATGATCTATCCCCCATATGGAATCATGTTACAAAACTTTTGTAGGAAACATATCAAAAAATCCAAGGATATATTCTACCAATACAAAATATGACCACTTTAGAGGGTTTATTTTTGAAATTATAGAGGGTTATAACCCCTTCTAAAGACATTAACAGCAGTTGTGAGGAATTGAAGCTAATGTGTCCGCCTACTATAATTAAATAATGTTTTGAGGAAGCACTATTTAAATCATGATCACTTATATGGAAGTTACAATTGAGGGTATTTAAACCTCCTCTAATGGGTACATAAATTCACCCAATGTGCTTCAGTTAGTGGAAGGTTTCATCATAACCACCTTGAATTGATGGTTTTAGGGGATGTTTAAATAGCCCCTAATCACTATTAATATAATATAAGTTTTTTTGACAATTTCCCCTTAAGAATATATTAATTTTTTAATTATTAAAATCATTTTCCCTCCCTCTATCGTGTTCTCTTGTGACTCCCACATCTAGTACTATTCACTAACGATTCCCTCCATTATCCCATTCTTCCACCCTTTTCTTTCCCTCCTATACTTCGAGGCCCTCCCTATAATTCTTTGGTGGTCTCATGTTTCTGCTTTCAATAGATCCTTCATATTCTATGATCGTGCCTATGTTCCCAAATATTGACCTAAATTCACATGAATTTTTATTCATAGGGGTTGTTATAATCAACACTACCTCTAAATAGGGGATTTAGGGGACATTTAAAATACCCCTAAACATTATTAATTTAGGTGATAATTGTTAAAAATCACCCCTAAAGATTCTATTTAGTTTCTAAATTGTAAACATGTATTCCCTCCTCTTATCCCATAATCTGACGACTCCCACCTTCGGTTCTGTTCTATAATGAGTCCCCTACTAGGTCTCATTCTCTTGAGCCTTCCTCTTCTCTCCTATGCTTCACAACCTCACCTCCAATTCCCATGTGGAAACCCGTTCCTCCTCCAAAATGATCCGACTAATTCTATGACCATGCCTAAACTCCCAAACAGTCCCTCCAATTCTGTGACTCCTCACTTTAGCACCATTTTGAAATTAAATCTCAGGGAATAGATGATTCGACATGTAGGATAGAAGACCAGTGCGCCTGCCACTAAGACTTTTGGATTTCGGTAATTAAAGTACACAATAGTGTATTTATATTTATAATTATGATTATTTATATAAATAATAATTGAATAAATATATAAATAATTTTAAATATATTACAACTTTATATTTATATAAATTAATATATACATTATTATATTATGTATTTATGAAATTTTATTAACGTGAATTTATATTATACATAATATATACAATAATATAAACTATATATTTTACATATCTAACTACATTCATTTGAGTAAATTTATTTTATAATAATTTTTATGTTGTGTATATTCGCACACATATATATATAATTTATTTATATACATAAATACATATTAATCTATTATATACACGATTATTTATTTAATTTATTTATACAATGTCTTTTAAAAATATGATTCTATAATTTCTTTCTATACCTATATTTATTATTATGAGTATTAAAATATATTTATTTTTATAAATTGTATACTTTTATATATAATCCAAATTATATGAAATACACACACACACAAATATTTACATATATAATAGAATTCATACAAATATTTCATATGAATAAAATTTTTAAATATTTATATATACAACTTTATATGAAATAAAATATTATATTATATATACAAAATATTTATATAATTTATTTCAATACAAATATTTAATATTAAAAACATTGATATATTTTTATTTAAACAAATATTATAAAGAAATATTATGTGCATTAATAATATTTATTATTATAAATCATATATCAAATATATAGTATTACCTATATATAAAATAAATTCATAAACATATATATATATTAATTATTATTATATAAATTATAATAACTACATTCTTGGGTTTCGATATCATATATTTTTTAAATAAACTAAATTTTTATATATATTGAGATTCTATGATTATTATTTTAATATATGTGTAATTAATATTATATGAAATATAGTTTACAAAAAGAATATTTAATATTTTTTATAAAATTAAAATATTATATTTTTTTATAAATATAAATGAAATTAAATACAATCATATAAATATTTTACCTAATCTATCGATAAAATGTATTTAAATAAATACATGTATAGTGTTTTCATTATATATATATATTACAGAATTTATCTTTTCAAATTAGTGGGGGTTAAATACCACCTCAAATTTATTTTATTAGTTGGGGGTTTTAGCCAACTCTAATTTAAGACATTAAAGGGGGTTTTAAAACCCCTCTAATTTTATTCATTAAGTAGGGTTTTGAACACCCACTAATATAAGATATTTGAGAGTGTTTTGAAGAACCATTAATTTCATTGATTAATGGTTGTTTCAAACCCCCTATATTTTCTGAAATTAGTATATGTTGATACCCTTAGTAGAATCCCTCCAAATATTTAAAAAATTGCATTAAAAAGTTTAAAGGGGGATCAAAACAACCACTAATTTATGAAATTACGTGGGGGTTGTTAACCCTATTTAAATTTGATTATTATCAAAGGTCTAAAAACTCCCCATACAATTTATATAGAAAATAAATTTATCGGGGGTTCATAACCCCCTCTAAATTTAGTTATTATATGGTTTGGTGCAAAAACTCCTCTAATTATACAGAAACTGATTTTAGAGGGGGTTTCTTATAAACCCCTCTAAATAATCCCATATATTAAACGAATTTCTTACAAATTCCCACATCCAAAAAAATAAAAGATACTAAAATATGTTCCATGGTTGCTGGATTTCTATAATTACCAATATATAGGTGAGGCATATAAAAAAACCTCTTAAATTTTAAGTCCAACCAACCAAAAATATTTACTCATCTCTATGTACATATTAATAATTACTTGATGAATAGACCATTTTGAAGGGTGGTAATCATTAAAATATAGTTTTTTAAACAAATAAATATACACAAATTCAATATATATATATATGTCAAAACAAGACACCTATTCATATTATATCCACAATTCTTCTCCTTCCTATTATGTTATTGTCTACATAAAACACATTCTGATTCAGATATCTGAGAATTTTAACAATATTTACCAAATATAAAACCAAAAAATATTAGGAAATATAAGAAATTAAATTGGATAAGATAATCATGGTTCATGCCTACTATGACCAATATTTTCGACCACGAATTTGTGGCTTATTTAGAAAAATAATTAAACTACTTACTATATAATGCATCTACCACTGAATTAACCTTTCACAATGTATAAATAAAGTAAATTTCGATCATTTGAATGTGTTACATCGATATTTTCAACATTATATTCAAACCCATATATGAGGAAATGTGTCCCAAACTTTTTTGATCAATAAAAAATGTTAATATATCAACAAAAATATAATTATTCTATATATTCAATTCATTGACTACTATAGCTAGTTCCTAATTGTGAGTCAGTTAGATCTTCATATGAAACAATAGATTTTGTGATCCATATCAAAAATCAAGATCTCATTGCATGAAGAATCATCCTAACCCTATTCCCAATGTATTATAATATACCACACAGCCCTTTCCATACATTGGAAACATATTGAAAACTGCTGATGTAATTCTATCCTTAAGATCTTGAATGAATTTTTAACATTCCTCATCCAAACCTAGGTGAATTCCTTTCCTCAAAATAGTTTTAATTTGTGATTAATAATTTTAAAATTCATGTAGAAATACTTTTTAGTAACTATGTAATATAATGAACATATGTAACTCAAGAACAGTTTTTTGGAAGATGCTGAGAGATAGAACCTTCTTCAATTTCATGTTTCATAAAAATTCCTTTAAAAAATAAAATGGCCAGATAAATGTACATATTGTATCAATAAATTATAATTAAAAAAATATACCTTATTCTCCAGCATGATACCCAAAAATATACCCAATATTTTCAAATGATCTATCATTATTCTTGAATATACCAGTATATCATCAAAAAACACAAAGTCTATAGAATCCAGATACCATTAAAATATCAAAATAAAAAATTCCATAAATATGGATGTTTAATTTGTAAAATTAAAAGGCTTAAAAATAAAATCACAATTTCAATTTCATCTTATGGAAGAAGTATTTAGAATATTATGTATCTGAACTATAAATTGGTGATATCACAAATGAATGTTAATTTTAGAGAATCATTGGGATCCCCTAAATTTATAGAATATTATTTCAATGTGTAGGGGAGGATATTGATTATTTATTGTATCATGGTTATACTAATGATAATATATACAAAACATAACGGATTCATTCACATTGTTAATAAAAAAATTGATGCTTACCATAGAGATGTACTTTTTCGGAAGAAACATTTTCATTTTCACTCTTCCAAAAAAATAATACTACCCCATTTCTATTGGTTCCATCAAATAATTTTGAAGGTAAATAAAACTGGTCGTAGGTAGGGGATCAACTATGTAATCCAAATGTCTATTCAGGTGGAAAACCCATGTTATTTTTAGGATTAACATAATTAAATCGGTCGAATATGTTTACAGAATATATTTTACCCATCAAATATACTGATGTAAATGTGGTTGTTTCTAACTGGTAAGAGATAGTTCCAAATACAATTACCATTTGTCTTACTGATATTGCATCCATTATCCGATCATTTTTAATTCATTTTTAACACCATTTGTTGATTTGAAACTAACCTACAATGAATAAATGTCATTATAAACCACAAATCTTGTTATCCAATCTATATAAGAGTCAATTAATACTTCTATATCTCTATTATAAATAAATACCACACCTTCTCAGTCAAATATCATATTATAAAAAAAATTATAAACATTTAAAATCATTACTTTTTAATTATACCAAAAGTGTTTGGAGTTTTGAAATAGGATGCATAATCTCAACATGTAATCACATTAGATCAATGGAATTATAACCAAAAAACGAATGGGAAATAACATTTATCTAAAAATTCATGAATAAGTGTATAATTAAATGGAATCATTCATTTCTCCACTGAATGTAATTTTTGATCATCCATGATCACTTTCTCGAATCCCTATAACTACCATGTTGATGCACTTTCCACTTTATTACCCTATTTATATTTCACTGGTTTAGGAGTCATTGGGTTCCTCAAATCATCATGTTTTTCTCAGTTCTTCTAATGAGAGATGTTATTATTTACTCATCCTATCAAATTATAAAATGAAATAAATACATGATAAGTGTTCTTAGTACCCAAATATGGATAACTATTACAATAGTGATGAAGATGTAATATCTGGTTCCATGTACTACATGCTCTAGGTGGTTCCATATAATCATATTTAATATGATCAATATAATCGCAGTAAAAAATTTCTGTCTTACTCATTTGTCGAGGTATTTTATTGATAGATACCATTTTCTGATTCTGTGATATACCCAAACCATCTGAAATTATGTTCCTCCTCTTCAAGTTTCATCATTGGAGTTCCCAAATAATCTCATAGAAATAAACATTCTTCCTCATATAGTGTTTTTTGAAATGTATCATTTTTCATGTTCTCTCTATTTTAGAATCACTGTATAATCTGTTACACAACATGTGCTATTATTTGAGGTAATTTGTTTTATCTACTGAAAATAAAAATTTAGTTCCATCTAGTATTCACATATAGTTACTTTTTTGAAAATATAACCTAATCATAAATATAGAAATAAAATCATTCCAAGAGATATTATCATCCTTCAAACATATTAATTCCATTTTTCTAGATATTAGTAATGTTTTAGTTTATATTTTTTGTATGGAAAATTTTTTTAAGACCGTCTGATGCTATGCCTTGTTCCAATTTATCCTAGACTGCTAAATACAATTATTGGTGTGATATATCCTATAACATATAATTTTCCAACATCACTTTTAACTCTTAGAGTTCCCTATGTAAATCTATAAATTTATTCCTACTAATCAAGAATATTTTTTCTTTTTTCAACCCTTAATCACACTAAAACATGGTTGGATTCTCATTTTCAAAGTAATATAAAAGATCAACTTGTATTGGTTCATCATTTTTGTTTCCACTATTAATGGCCTAAATATCTAGGAAAATAATTTGGACTAACTACCTATTTACCTATGTCTCAGATGTAACAAAATCCTTAGTAGTGTCTTTCAGTTTTTCCCTATAGTGGCTTCCTTGTTCAATTTGACATAACCATAACAAAAACCCATTTACCCTCACTTTTAATCAATCTGATAAATTGAAATATTAAATTTTCATATCAATAATTTCCACCATAATTTTTATTCACAATATTCTATTTTAAACACTTCCAAATTACCCCTTCAATCATCTTCAAAATATAATGTTTTGAATAAAAAATTCAACACTATTATTGTTTTTACCATTTTCAAAAATAATTTTGTCAATAATGAAAAATTATTTCAATTCAGAATTCATGATATCAATGCATGTCATGAAACACTAATAGTCTAAACCTATACCGATGAGGTTAAAAATCACCTTGAAGTTATGAAAACAATCATATAACTGAAACCCAAATAAAATGATTTTCCGTATAAAGAGTTTATCTATTATTTTAAATGATCAAAATTCAGCGTCCCAATGATATTACTCCATAATACCACTATACAATGAATATAGACTTATTAAGATTAATAATAATTCAAAATTAAAAATGGATATGATTTGTAACATCCCTCACCTCACCCATTGTATTTGGTAGTGGAGGTGGATGTTAATGGGAATATGTGGAAACCCCCACACACTAAAGGATAGTAATAAATACATTGGTCATAAAGAATATATAGGGGATGATTTTCCCATTGAATGATAAAGATCCATACAACATGTAAATATCTAATAAATTCTCAATAAGATGCATGAGTACAATACTAAAACTCAAAACTTACCCAAACCATCAACCATATTAATTTACAAAAAGACTAAAAGTTATAAAAAAAGTATTAAATGAAAAATACCAAAAAACAACAATTAAATTTATCTTGTTACTCCCAACATGCTCCAAGATCCATCATGATAAGACATAAATGAGATATAAACAATCCTCACAAAATAATTTTGTTATATTTCATTTACCTGTGAATCCATAGATAAAATCTATAAAGACACTATAGTTCCATAGAAGGGGGTGAGTGTAAATTTTTAGTATTTCCCCATTTACTAGAAAATCACACCACATGTACCAAACAATTTATCAAATTTGTACAAAAATATTTTAAAAAAATTAATTCATTTTATATCAAGGGGATATTTTTATTCAATGCGAAAATTAGATTTCCCTGAAATGAAATAAAAAAATAAATTTTAACCATCCTCAATTACATTGGGAATACACATTTTCTAAAACCAAAAAAATAGACTTCAACATATCCATTACCAAGTGATTGTTTCATACTCATTAATAGTCAATCATTGATCAATCATGACATGAATTGGTAACCAATAATAAGATCCCTAATGGAACACTCCCCTTCCACACAGTCATATATTTGTTAAAATAAACTCACTATAACCATGTATTCCAAAAATAGTTCCTTGAAATTTCAAATAAAACCATTCTTTAGTAAAAAAAATATAAACAACCATTCTGCATTTATAAAATAAAAACCTTAATTGTAAAATTTCTATTTTAAAATCATCATCAATGATTATTTCCCCCAAAACCATCAAATTTAAATTATTCCACAGAACCATCAATATATATGATCATTATAAGAATTAAAAATCAATTTCCCAATCAATTTACAATTTTTTTAGACTGACAATTTATGTAATATTATTGTGGATTCATGATAGAAACCATCAACCACAAAAAATGATGGAGAAAATGAAGAGTGGTGAAAATGTTCCCTTGAATCAACCATGATTAATATTTCTTTCCCAAAATACTATTATGAAATATCATGACCTTATCTAAATACATAAATTATGATTGATATATCCCCTGGGGATTATATCTAGGGTTCTCAGAAAGTGATATATGAGATCATAGTGGAATGACTAAAATTAGGATCATAATGGAAAATCCAGTCCTCCAATACAATTTGGTTCTCCAATAGATCTATCCCGAACCAAAATGAGTCATATCTCATCCCTTTGGAATAAATGTATTTTCATGGGATATTTTTTCATAATTGAGGATTATTAGAAATTAATCTAAATAGATGCATTAATTTTAGAGGTTCAACTATACACCACATGGCTAGGCTGCACTATTTTTTCAAATGTTCCCAACCATAAAATGTTGTACTTTCTCAAAACACCCAATGCACTATTAGATCACATGTTTCAACAAATCAAGTGAGAACCATTTTCACTCAAAAAAATTGTATGATTTATTATGGGTATCCTCATAGTTTTTCTATACAAGGAACCAACCATTTTACTAAAAATTTCCCACTATTTATCCTTTCTTAATTTCATGGGGATGATGAATGGTGTATATTGACCATGCTCAAACCTTTAACCACTTGAAAGGACTATGAGACATGCTAAAACTCATCTAAACAATTTAGAAAATAACCTGATCATTTTATATTCATAAAATACATAAATGAATATTCATGAACTTTAAATATAGGGTTATATGCTATCCAACACTTGATATATATTACTTGGGATCATAATTCTAATAATTGTTACCAAATTAAAAGAAAATATTTACGATGATGACAAAAGGAGGACATTGATCTAATAAACAATGTATATGATTCTCGTTATTTTTTTTATATATAACTTGATTGTACATGTTTCTTATCAAAAAAATGTTTTTAGAGCCCTTGTGAGAGGTTAATTTGGTTGTTATACCATAAATATATTCCCTAGGACGTGATATATACTCATAAAGCATTAATGTATTTCCCTAACTCCTAAATGAATTCTCACTTAATCCTTATATCTGAACTCTATTCTAGTGAATATATTCTTTGATACCACTCTATCCTGACCCAAATCATAGGGATCCACCAATATAGTATTGAGCTGAGTTTTAATGCTTAGTCACAACTAAAATTAAATAGGGGGTAGAGACTATCTTAGGGTAATTATATCACAAACATTGGAGGCCTTCTCATAATATACAAAAGAAACATGAAAATATCCATATACAAGTATAAATTAATAAATGTTAAAAACTCATTATAAAAAGTCATTCTTAACAACGACTCAGACTAAGTGATTTAAAATGATAACAAAAAACTAAAGGGATTAATATAATCCTACAATTGAATAAAAAGTGTACAATATAAAAATAATAATATAATTTTTTTCAGTAGGAATCTTCTAGAAACAATAGGGGTATATATAGAGAAACTAAGAACCACCATCTCTTTGTCCAATATCATCACCATCAAATGCTCATTTTTATTAATATGTAATGACTACTCACTCATCAACACTGTATATGTATTTTCCACCCATGACTATTCATTATCCAAAGTAGATATGGTGTTCCCTGAAGAGCAAGCCATATGGGCTCCCTTGACATCTAAATAATGTTCTCCCTTTATATGTTGATACATGTTTCCAAGGGTAACATGATGTGTGGGTCCTTATATGAAATTTTATATTTAACAATATATGTATATACTATCCATGAAATCTAGGGTTTGACAGATTTTCTATCCATACAAATTACCAATTATGTATAGAAAAACAATCTATAAATCCAAAAATGTATGTATATAATTTTCCAAAGAATAATTTAATCTATTTAAATAGTATATATCTTCTATAACACCCATAAAATGATTCAAATACAACATTTTTATCATTAGTATCCATATTTTGAACACATGTTGATAGGAAAAATCTCATCATGGTACATTTTGAGATACATTCTCGGTCTTGATCATGGAGCATCATCACCCATACTATCACTAGAATACCATCATAGTTGCCTCATTTACTCATATATTGAATCCAATAAAAAACACAAGTGAACTATTCCACCAAATGGGATTTCCACAATTATCAATTTCCTGGTAATAGTCAAATCATAATACAATGAAAAAAATAATGACAATCACCGATGAAAAGAGGCTTAAATAAATATAAATCAAAAGATAGTACTTAATAAATGTCTTTCTTGTTTGTCCATCACTGATGAAATATATACAATGGGGTGGAAAATAATTTAAATATATATATATTTAAAGAATAAATTTCAACATTCATAATTCCAGTATTATAAATGATATATGTAATTTAAAAAAACATGATCCATCAATTAAATTCTTCGCAATTAATTCAAATTTTATGAGGAAATATATTCATGGGTAAATATTTACAAAAAAACAAAACATGAAAATCGATCAGTCACAGATGTATAATTATTTTCCACTTCTGGTGATGGAACGAAATGTGAACTCTATTAATGAAGAAAATGAACATTGTATTATGAGTAGGGATCCATGATATCAGCATAATCATTGATAGCATTCCTCCATAGCAATCATATAATATATCTAGGGTTTTATATAAAAACAAATTAATGGAAAATATTATTTTATTAATTGAGGTTTAACATTAAAAAATATTAAATTAAAAATAAGTAAACAAATAAATTTAATTTCTTCATTTTACATAATTTTTTCATGTTAATATCATTAGGTGAAAAGGCTTGATGCTGACAACTATTATTCAATATCTTGGGTAATACCAATGTTCTAGATTTAATTTTAGATTTTTTTCACATATTATACAATTTTTAGGGGTTATAAGATTATTTTTAAACACAACACATTCCTAGTATAATATATATTTATATATATATTATTTTTTATTATACACAAAAAAGAGTCTCTAGGGGACCTGATAATCCATGAAAACTCCACAAATAACTCTTAAAATATAATTTTAAATACTCCAATAATTAAAATATAAAATTCAATGTGGCTGTAGAAATGGACATAAAGGGTGTGATTCAAAAGGAGAATCATGAGTATACATGTGATGTAGGATATTACTGGGGTTTGGATGTTATCTTTAATTACTAATCAATATCATTTATCTCATTAATATCTACACTATCTATGTGATAGTTTTTCATTTTGTGGATGTGTGATTAACATTCCATATTTCTGTAACATTGGAAGGCAACATATGTTTATTATATCATTTAAATTATTTATTTACTTATTACTTGTTTTTATTATCACTTCCTCCATATAGTCTTATGATTATTTGGTACCTATTTCATAGTGTTCCCTTAATGCCCCACTTAGCATTCATTTTTAGTCAACCACATGCATATGGGGTGGAAAGAATGTTTTCAGGTGACATTTTATCGCAATCTCAATGATTGATGTCTGTGTGTTATAAACATTATATTCTATACTACTCAAAAAATGGAATAGAACGGTAAATGATGATATAATATTACCCAATCATATAAAATTGAGTTAAGAGTCCATAAAAAATTATTTTAATAGGTTTAAATGCATTCTAAAATTTATTATAAAAAATTCCATTTTTAATAGAAAGGTATAAAAACATATTTTTTATCTTACTATTTAACATTTTATTACAAATTATAATTGATTAACAAATAATAAATGTTATTGAAATAAATATATTTTTGTTTACTATTTTTGTTTTAGTTCATGTTTCATTTCAATAGTACCTGTTTATTAACCATTATCATTGATTTTTATTTTCACATGAATGTGAGAACCACAAATAAGTGTAGTTGAGTCTGTGGTTATATTTTATAATTTTTCAAAACATTAAGTTTACAACTGAAATCATATAATTATTAGATAAATTTCAACACTAAATAAATAAAAAAATTTATTTAATAATCTAATGGAAAATATAGGAACATTATAATTATAAGGCCTAGCCCCATTGTGTGTGACTCTCCCATTTCAATGGAGACTTTTATCAGTTCATGGAAATTCACTATGATATGATATCAGTACAACTAAAATGAATACCCTCCAAAAAATTCCAAATCCAAATATGAAAATAAACATACTCATTTTATAACATGATTAAATATATTTCAATACCAAACAAGATGATATACATTGAACCCACTCCCATAAACTGATTAAAAATTCTATATCTACTACACTCTTTTTGATGTAATTATCTATTTGGTTCACCAATTTCTTATCCATAAATAAATCTATCTACTATACTACAAGAAAATATTCCAATAACCAATACCTCAATATAATGATACTATGGTGGTTTCATTTATGGATAACACACCACTATGGGGTTCCTGTTCGTCTACTAAAAAAATAATTGAATGGAAACTCCTACTGAACCTCTTGTATTATCATTGGTAGATCAAATGTATATTATTCAGAAATAGTGTATCTTTATTAAATACATTCCCCCTTAATATATGTATATTAATTGGTGAGATCATATAATACAAAAAATTATTTTGAATCTTAATGTCTTTTCAAATTCCCTAGAAACCACTCAAACATTCATGAAAATTAATGATGTTTCCTAGAAAGTCATCACCAAAAATATACTTAATATTTCTTGAAATTTTTTCCCAATTAATGATAATTCAAAAATATAATATAAATATCATGTTTAATTACTATTAAATTTTTAGCTAAATATACATATACCATGAATGTTAAAATTCCACATGATAACTACTTTATGAAATTATCCATCGAGTGTGACTACTCAATCCCACTATCCCAAGTCTAATTTATATTGTATAATTGAATGAGTCTTATACACTCAATAATTTTGGGAATATTATTCTTAATAATCCTCCACTATTTTATGGAGTTCAAATAAATTATTCTAAATTGATATATTTGTTGATCTTCCATATATCATTTTTTCAATTGAAAATATATTCATACACAATACATGATTGGGTTAAAAAACTAAATTTGTTATTAAACATTGATTCTTCCATCTTATGACAACATATTATTATATCTGATTCAATTTTTTCATTTTATAAATTTGAATGATGTCATTTCAGTCATCTAAAAATGATCATATAATATAAATGGATCATTCCGTTTGGCACAAGTCCCTAATTTTCATTATAATATTTCCTAAAGATTTATTGCTCACAATTCATGGTTTGATGAATATCACCTGTAATATTCTATTAAAATTTCATCTATCAGCATATATTCACATAGTATCTATTCCATATTTAAATTAACTGTAGTCAATAAAAATATCCAATTATTCAATCATTCAATACGAATAATTTTCTTATATGTAATTTTTTATTCTATATTTGATTTTTCATTGCACCAATCTATCTAGTCACCAACTAGTTTTTTTATTCCATTAGTGATTTAACGAATCCACCTAATTAGTCACTATTTTATTGTAAAATCAATGAATAGGATTTATTTCAAATGATATTTTTGAATATATATTATAGAACAGTGTACAAATCACATCTTCACCAGATGAAAATTGAACATTCTATAATGCATCAATCTCAAAACATCATTAGATTATATTTTGGCGACACGTTATGAATTCAATCATTTTTAGTTTTAAATTATCCAAGAAAACATCACCATATTAGATTTTTAGTATTATATTTCAATAATAAAATATTTTTCTCGAATCCCACTTATCCCCCTTTGTTGAACTCATAAAATCATAATTATGATCATGAATATAATTATAGTGTTACTAAAATATACAATTTAAATGAATAGTCTGACATATTAATAATTAGTTATTATACTCCATCATTAACTCTCTCTTAATTGAATCATGAAAATATCAAAAATCAATAATTTTAATAAACATAAAATATTATAAATAAGAAACCATAATACCTTTAATATCCCCCTTTGGACTGGTTGTCATCATTCTTAACAAATGATTAATATTTTTTGAAACATCTATCTAACCAAATATTCTCCCAAATAGAGTTTCAAAACACCACACTTCTAGATTAAGCTTAATTTATGATGCAATTACATTTTTCAACATATGTAATGTTGTGTCCATTAGAAGATAATTTTAAATAAAAAAATTTCACACACTTTTTTTTATAACACTATTAATATAATAAAAAAAATCTAACATAGATAGTATTAAATTTTATCCACCTTTCTCAAAATAATAATTAGGTTTGTGGGGTTCTTCCTTAAGAACATTCGTAAATAATTGGAAGAGTTTATATAAGTATTTACATCTTTAATTCCAAACATAATTCACTTATAATTCATGTGGTGAAAAAATCATCAATTTGATAGTTAATTGAAATATATATAAGTATAATTTCTCCACTAGAAACAACCACAATTATAAAATGATATTTAATATAAATTTTGATTGATCCTGAATTATGTATATGATATTTAAAAATATCAATATAATATTGATTATCAGAATCATATTTATTGGGTTTTTAATATTAACTCGAAATTAATCTTGAAAAGAATTCTTCTATATTATAGGTATATAATCCATGGTGGATGTAACACATCCTTCTCCCATTATAAAACTGTATCATAAATCTTTTCCTTACTATTCATACTCAAATATATTTCTCCAAGGGATAATGTTTCTACAGATCTTTATTTTTTATAATTGAAGTATTAATCTTGTATAACATCAATGAGAACATGAATATTTTTATAATTTATTCTTTAAATAAAATTCCCAATTGTATGTCACTTTTACATAAGTACATGTCATCATTAATTCTTACATGACTGATTCTGTTTGTTCATTATTTTATCACAGAAAAAAAATATTGTTTATATATTATCAATCCATGAAGTGGTATGATAATGTGAATATATGATAAAATTCTATATAAAATTAAAACGTATATTATAACCAATTTTTTCTTTACACACATTTACACCATTTGTAATAGGTGTAGGAACATCCATTGAATATTCAATTCCAATATTTTTTAACAACTACATGGAGTACATATCAATATATAGGATGATATATCAATAATTGTTTAAAATATTTAATTGGGAAATGTAATTTTACTCTCAAATAATTGGAATCTAAAACATTAATTTTATTTTTTAGTAAACCCGTTCAATATTTTAGTCCCATCACCTAAAAAAATGTGTCATCAACATAAAAAATAACAATTTTTGTACATATACTCATATTATTATTTTAAAAGTATTGATTAACATTTTCTATAGAAAATATCATCTTCTTCATGGGAATTTTATGTGAAGTGCACTGTGTTGCATTTGT
Organism: Viscum album; assembly: GCA_963277665.1. Taxonomy (NCBI): domain Eukaryota; kingdom Viridiplantae; phylum Streptophyta; class Magnoliopsida; order Santalales; family Viscaceae; genus Viscum; species Viscum album. The sequence continues at coordinate 1,761,260,889 of OY728121.1, read as the reverse complement.
TGTCAATGAGACATGTTGTTGTCTTAGACTGAATGGATGTCAAGAATTGTCAAGATGTGAATGCCAAAGGTTGTGATGGTGTTGGTGGTGAAGAAGAATGTCCATGGTACTAAGATGCATTTCACTTAGGAGATTCAATAAGTGGTATTGGAAATTGTGGTTGAAACATTCTCCATGAAAATAAGACGATTGTTGAGCTGTTCTTTAAGTTCTAAGAACTTGTATCAACTGGATACAATGTCACACCAATGTTTGAAGACCATGCATTGTAGTGACAATGCACGAGGAGTTGAAAGTGATCCATCAACAACTTCTAAGTGGATGAAGTGGATTAATAAAGTCCATGTACTATTTCTTAGTGCATGATGAATTGAAGATGATCCAACCTGATCTCTAATTAGATCAATGAAGAACATTGAAGAAGTTATTTGATTAAGGAGGTCGGTTGATGAAGAAGAACCTTCGGGACATCCATTCTTAAATATTGAATACATGATTAAGAGGATGAGGAATCCATTTGAAGAAGAAATGATGAAGAAGAAATGGCTTGAATGGAACTTGGAATCTGTCTTATACTCATGGGTTACTTTGTTTTTGACAATGTATTTGTACTGTCCTTTGCCAAAAAATTTGGCCAGCCAAGGCACCTTGAGGGTTCAACCCCAAGGCATGGGCGCTAGTGCACCACGCCCATGGGGGAACCCGTGGGGCGAGCCAGGGCGGCAGGGCTCACCCAAGCCACCGCATGGGCGCCTGGGGCACGCCCGGAGGAGCGCGGCAGGGGCCGTGTATAAGCCCCCGAGGGCACGCGGTGGTGAAGCCCGCGCACCCGAGGAAGCATAGTGGGCGCCAGTAGTGCGCCCACAGGGAGCAGAGAGTGGGCGCAGAGCGCGCCTGCAGGGAGAACACGGTGTGGGGCGGCACCGTGGAGGGAGAAGTTCAACTGAGGGGTTGAGGCGGCGCTAGGGTGATAAAAGCGCGGAAAAATAGCGCGCCGATTCGATGTGGGACGCGGAAATTTCACCTGGGACAGATCTGAGCCGTCCGTCTCATCGCGCGCTGGATCGCAGCCACTCATCTCATCTGCCGCGCGCCACGATTTTATCTAGCCGTCCGATGTATCTCAAACGCTTGATCCGACGGCTCCCAACTCGTCTCCTTCGTCGAGCCACCCCGAATCCACCAGCGAGCTTCCTTCGAACCAGAGACCTCCCCGAGGATAGAAATGGAGTGTCCGACCACCTCCGGCCAATCTAATTGCTCCAACGAGGTTGTCTGGCCACAAAGAAACCATCCATGCTATAAAATTACCTTGCATGCATCAAATGATGAAATTGGAGTTCGGCCGAGGCATGCAACGTTGCCGAGGCTTTGAAGGGTTCGTGATTTGCATGGATTGGAAGAAAAGAGGCCGTGCATGCGTTCTAAGTCGCATGCACGTGAAGAAGACCGAAGAAAATAAATACCCGCGTGAACCGAGGATAGAAACCAGATTTAAAGGATTTTTAAACATCTGAAATCTTCGGTGATTCAAGATTTATCGCACGCGGATGATCCGAGACGTCTCTGCCTATAAAAAGAGAGGTGAGTCTCTCATTGTGCTTGCTGAAATTTTGTTGAAGATCCGAAGTCCCGTGAGAGCGCTTAGCCTCACGAAGTAGAAGCCCTGCGCGCATCACTTGTGCGGTAGAAGCCCGGAGCTCCCATTAGCTCCGTAAGGATCCTTTTGTGCATACCTTGCGCGAAAGATGTTGGAGAAGAACCCTACGCGCCTTCCCCTTGCGCGGCAGGAAGAACCCGGGGCCGCAGCACCTTGCGCGCCCACGGTTGAAGCCCGCACTTGCGCGGCTTCCCCTTGCACCGAGACCTTGCGCGCATCCTTTGAAGGACAAAGGAGTTCGGGTGTGTGCAAGAAGAAGCCAAGAAGGCCGTTGCCACATTTCCCCTTGTGTGTGTGCAAGAAAAGGAAGTAAGCCGAGGCCAAGTGTGTGCAAGCAAGAATGTGAAGGCCGTGGCATTTGGTGCCTTTTGTGAAAAAAGAAAAAGAGGAGGCCATAGCCCTTGTGTGTACAAAATGGAGAACCAAGTGTGTGCATAAGTGAAGTGCACACTTTGAAGAATATTAAAAGAACAAGGAATAACCCGAGACCTTGGCTTGGGTATGAGCAAGTGGGTGAAGTGAAGATCACACCATTGTGTGTGTGTGTGAAACAAGGAAGACACCCTTTGGCACTTGTATGTGCAAATTGAAGAAGAGGCCGTAGCCCTTGGGGGTGTGCAAGAAGGAGCGGCCAATCTTGTGTTTCCAAATTGAACAAAAAAAATGTGTGTGCAAACAAAACCAGAAGTGGGCCGAACCTAGGTGTGTGCACTAAGAAGTGTGTATACACTTAGAAGAAGAAAAGGGAGGACATCCACACTAAAGTATAACACACATTCAAGTGTGTGAGCAAATTGAATAAAGTGTGTGAAGAAGTGAGAAGCTGGTGTGTGCTTAAAGGGTTACACCCTTTGAGGGTTTATTGCACCAAGAGGAGAAAGAGGAGAGAGCATGCATGCATGCATGCACGTGCACACGTGAACAAGTCTGAATCTGCTTGTGTGCATTTGAGGAGTACAAGACCAAGAGATCTTGAAGATATTGTGATGCCATGCATTCAGTGCATGAAGATGATTTGATGTGAGACTGAGCCAGACTGAAGTTAAAGAGATTGGTTGTCTGAGTTTTCAGTAGATTGAGAAGACCCTGATCAACAGAAGTGATCAGAAGATGAGCAAGACCAACAGACCTTTTCAGAGGTTGTTAAAGTTTCTTGAAGAGAGAAGCCTGGTCATACTTAGAAGAAGGTGATAAAGCCTGAGCAAGACGAGAAGACCAGATCAACTCAAGTGATCAGAGGTACAGAGCAAGGCCAGCAGTCTTTATCCTAGACTGCTGAAGATACTTGAAGAATCTTAAAGTGAAGAAGAGCTACTCATGTGACTCAAGGATCCAAGAGAAGACCCTGTGGGACTCATGGAGAAGAAGTCTTCAGTGGGATTCTGGAGCAGGCCAGTGGGACTCTGGTAACACTGTGTGAAGCAGTATAAAGACCCTCCTGTGGGACTCAGGAGAGATACGGTGGGAAGCTGTATCGACCATTGTAATACTAACAGATTATAATGGGAGAATCCATGCTGGGAGAGCATGGCAAGGATGTAGGCCTTTGGTGCCGAACATTGTAAATCCTTGTGTCCTGTGCCTTTTCATTACTGCATTATCCGGGAAAGGATGATAGACATAAGAAGATTGGATCGAGGCCTTAACAAGCCATAGAGGTTTAATTGATTAAGAATCAATTAGTAAATAGTTTTAAAGGATCACTGATTCACCCCCTCCCCCTCTCAGTGATTCACACTGATCTGGGCACTTCAATTGGTATCAGAGGGAGGTTACCTCTAAAAGATCCAAGGGAGTCTTTATGAAGTGCATATTTGAGGAAATGAGTGACCAGCCTCAAATGGAGATATCTGCCAAGACTCAGAAAAATAGAAAGAAGAAACAGGCCAAGAAGAAGAAGAAATCCTTTCCTAGATGTGATGAAGTTGGAACAATGAATGATCTTCAAAATTCACTCAAATATCTTCAGAAGACAGTCCCCAAGGAAGTGGAAATGTGTATTACTACTGGCATCCTTGATCTTCAAGAAGAAAAATTACAGCTAGAAAAAGAAGCCAATGCAATGGAAGATCAATTGGCTAAAAGGGTTGGCATAACCAACACTCTCAGAAAGCTGGTGATGGCTAAAGATGAAACTGTTTCTCTTTGCAATGATAGATATGAAGAAACTGCTGAAGAATTGCAAAGGAGCCTTTCTGAGAAAGATTTCTTTAAAATAATGGTCAGAGATGTTTTCCATGCACTGGAAAAGAGGCACAAAGTTTCAATGAATGTCAGAGATTCTCAACTTGAAGACAAAGTAAATAGGGTGAAGGAGCTTGACAACTCATTGCAAGAATTGAAAAAGGTGCATGATGACCAGATGAAAGAGTTGAAAGAAAATTGGGAAGGAAGGCTAAGATTGGTTCAGGATGAGAAGAACTCCCTCAATATGAAATGCTTAGAACTGGAGGTGATATTGAAAAATCAGCAATCACCCAAAGCCAAAGCCTCCCAGTCAGCTAAAATAAGAAATGTTGCTACTCAAGTGAGCATTGAGCAGGATGATTCTAAAAGAAAGACATCCTCTAATAAAAAGGCAACAACTTCTAAAAAGAAGGTACCATCCATCCCATCTTGTACTCATGCCTCTAAATGTGTTTCCACAAAAAGTTCAGGATGGAAGAATAACTCCAAACAAGTATGGATGAAGACAATGAAGAAATAATGCTCTCCTGAAACAACACAGCAAGTAAAGAAAAGTACCCAACAATCAGAATGACTAAAGAGGTCAAGATTTGTGGGTCAGTGTTGGTGTTGTAATAAGTATGGGCACTGTGCAAAGTGTTGTTGGTACAATCCATTGAATGCCAAAGCACAAAGGAATCCCATGCCTAGGGGGAGCAAGCCAGAGGAAAAGAAGCAGCATCCACAGATCCAGAGACATCTGTTTACTGAAATAGATTTGGATTACTTGACAACATCTGGGATGTGTGCAAAAGTGGTCAAAGAGATACATGTCAATCTCCAACTGTATCCAGAGCTCAAAAGAAGAAAATATCACAGAACCTGGCTCAAAAAAATCCTTGGGAAGAAAGAAGGAAGTTGAAGATGCTCCCAAGAAGGTTTTGAAAAAGGAAAAGAAGTCCTTGGAGTCTAAATCCAAGAAGGGTGATGCATCCAGAAGGACCACCAAGAAAACATGCTTCTACTGTGGAAGGAAAGGACACACCATGGATCTTTGTAAAGAAGCCATGAAATTAAATAGAAGCAGACTGGACACAAAAATACAATCAATCCAGAAGAAGAAGAAGGGATTGATTTAAAACAAGTTGCCTAAGAAAGGTAGCTTGACAGCATCTAAGGAACCATGTGGAACTTACAGAACTGGGGCCACTCTTCCAAATGATTTACTTGTCATATGCCCACATCAGTTGCAACTTGCCAAAGATCTTCAAAAAGCTGAAGATAAAGTTCTGGCAATTGCTAAGGAAAAAGGGAAGAAGAATATTTCACATGAAGATGTTTTGAGAACCACACCAGCACAATCATCAAAGAAGATCAGATGTGCAAGTGTGAAGACTGGTGAAAATGGGACATCTCGGTTGAGAGAATCTTCTCAACCTTGTTGTTCACATTAATGAACCAAGGAGGTTCCATCTTATTCCCTTATACACTTGTATTTACAGGTGCTAACATTGCAGGGAATTGAAGATGATGATCATTCTCAGCGGGAGGATGGTTTGGACAGAATGGAGTGCACCCCTTGAGGGGGAGCCAATCTGGAGAAGATGGTATTCTTAGATTAAAACCATCTTGAGAATAGTGAAGGTATTCCAATCATACTTTCATCCCTTGTTTCTTAATTGTATTCATCATGTCAATTAAGGGGGAGTATGGATTGAAGACAAATGGATGAAAGGGGGAGCTTTATCATTGCACCTGAACTTTCTAATGAGTTTTTTGAAGTTGTGCAGGATTTAGCAAATTCATTGTTATATCTGAAAAATTTCAAACCCCTAAGCATGATCTCACATGTGTAGAGAATTATGGACAGCTTTGAATTCCTTGGTCATATCACTCTTGTTTTCTACACCGGGTTGGCCCAAGTAGACTTAGAGTTGATTTACTAAAGGTTCTTTGATAAAGAGAACATGTGGCATCATCCCTATCTTAGTGATTTTCAAGAAGATTCTATTCAAAGGGAGGAAGATATTTTTGAAAGTGAACCACACCACACCTTTGCATTTGATTGCCAATAAGGGGGAGAAAATATTGGCACACATATTGAACCATTCATATGTGCTGAAGTGGTGTATTGACAACAAATAAAAAGGGGGAGATTGTAGTGCACTGTGTTGCATTTGTTGTCAATGAGGCATGTTGTTGTCTTAGAATGAATGGATGTCAAGAATTTTTAAGATGTGAATGCCAAAGGTTGTGATGGTGTTGGTGGTGAAGGAGAATGGCCATGGTACTAAGATGCATGTCACTTAGGAGATTCACTAAGTGGTATTGGAAATTGTGGTTGAAACATTCTCCATGAACATCAGACGATTGTTGAGCTATTCTTTATGTTCTAAGAACTTGTATCAACTGGATACAATGTCACACCAATGTTTGAAGACCATGCATTGTAGTGACAATGCACGAGGAGTTGAAAGTGATCCATCCACAACTTCTAAGTGGATTAAGTGGATTAATAAAGTCAATGTACTATTTCTTAGTGCATGATGAATTGAAGATGATCCAACCTGATCTCTAATTAGATCATTGAATAACATTGAAAAAGTTATTTGATTAAGGAGGTCAGTTGATGAAGAAGAACCTTCGGGACATCTATTCTTAAATATTGAATACATGATTAAGAAGAGGAGGAATCCATTTGAAGAAGAAATGATGAAGAAGAAATGGCCTGAATGGAACTTGGCATTTGTCTTATACTCATGGGTTACTTTTTTTTGACAAAGTATTTGTACTGTCCTTTGCCAAAAAATATGGCCAGCCAAGGCACCTTGAGGGTTCAACCCCATGGCATGGGTGCTAGGGCACCACACCCATGGGGGAACCCGTGGGGCGAGCCAGGGTGGCAGGGCGCACCCAAGACACCGCATGGGCGCCTGGGGCACACCCGGAGGAGCGCGGAAGGGGCCGTGTATAAGCCCCCGAGGGCACGCGGTGGTGAAGCCCGCGCACCCGAGGAAGCATAGTGGGCGCCAGTAGCGCACCCGCAGGGAGCAGAGAGTGGGCGCAGCAAGCGCCCGCAGGGAGAACACGGTGCGGGGCGGCACCGTGGAGGGAGAAGTTCAACTGAGGGGTTGAGGCGGCGCTAGGGTGATAAAGCGCGGAAAAACAGCGCGCCGATTCGATGTGGGACGCAGAAATTTCACCCGGGACAGATCTGAGCCGTCCGTCTCATCGCGCGCTGGATCGCAGCCGCTCATCTCATCTGCCGCGCGCCGCGATTTTATCCGGCCGTCCGATGTATCTCAAACGCTTGATCTGACGGCTCCCGACTCGTCTCCTTCATCGAGCCACCCCGAAGCCACCCGCGAGCTTCCTTCGAACCAGAGACCTCCCCGAGGATAGAAATGGAGTGTCCGACCACCTCCGGCCAATCTAATTGCTCCAACGAGGTCGTCTGGCCACAAAGAAGCCATCCATGCTGTAAAATGACCTTGCATGCATCAAATGTAGAAATTGGAGTTCGACCGAGGCATGCAACGTTGCCGAGGCTTTGAAGGGTTCGTGATTTGCATGGATTGGAAGAAAAGAGGCCGTGCATGCGTTCTAGGTCGCATGCACGTGAAGAAGAACGAAGAAAATAAATACCCGTGTGAACCGAGGGTAGAAACCAGATTTAAAGGATTTTTAAAGATCCAAAATCTTTGATGATTCAAGATTTATCGCACGCGGATGATCCGAGACGTCTCTGCCTATAAAAAGAGAGGTGAGGCTCTCATTGTGCTTGCTGAAATTTTGTTGAAGATCCGAAGTCCCGTGAGAGCGCTTAGCCTCGCGAAGTAGAAGCCCTGCGCGCATCACTTGTGCGACAGAAGCCCGGAGCTCCCATTAGCTCCGTAAGGATCCTTTTGTGCATACCTTGCACGAAAGAGGTTGGAGAATAACCCTGAGCGCCTTCCCCTTGCGCGGAAGGAAGAACCCGGGGCCTCAGCACCTTGCGCGCCCACGGTTGAAGCCCGCACTTGTGCGGCTGCCCCTTGCACCGAGACCTTGCGCGCATCCTTTGAAGGACAAGGGAGTTTGGGTGTGTGCAAGAAAAAGCCAAGAAGGTCGTTGCCACATTTCCCCTTGTGTGTGTGCAAGAAAAGGAAGTAAGCCAAGGACAAGTGTGTGCAAGCAAGAAAGTGAAGGCCGTGGAATTGTGTGCCTTTTGTGCAAAAAGAAAAAGAGGAGGCCGTAGCCCTTGTGTGTACAAAATGGAGAACCAAGTGTGTGCATAAGTGAAGTGCACACTTTGAAGAAGATTAAAAGAACAAGGAAGAACCCGAGACCTTGGCTTGGGTATGTGCAAGTGGGTGAAGTGAAGAGCACACCATTGTGTGTGTGTGTGTGTGCAACAAGGAAGACGCCCTTTGGCACTTGTATGTGCAAATTGAAGAAGAGGCTGTAGCCCTTGGGGGTGTGCAAGAAGGAGTGGCCAATCTTGTGTTTGAAAATTGAACAAAAAAAAAGTGTGTGCAAACAAAACAAGAAGTGGGCCGAACCTAGGTGTGTGCACTAAGAAGTGTGTATACACTTAGAAGAAGAAAAGGGAGGACATCCACACTAAAGTATAACACACATTCAAGTGTGTAAGCAAATTGAATAAAGTGTGTGAAGAAGTGAGAAGCTGGTGTGTGCTTAAAGTGTTACACCCTTTGAGGGTTTATTGCACCAAGAGGAGAAAGAGGAGTGTGCATGCATGCATGCATGCACGTGCACACGTGAACAAGTCTGAATATGCTTATGTGCATTTTAGGAGTCCAAGACCAGGAGATCTTGAAGATATTGTGATGCCATGCATTCAGTGCATGAAGTTGATTTGATGTGAGACTGAGCCAGACTGAAGTTAAAGAGATTGGTTGTCTGTGTTTTCAGTAGATTGAGAAGACCCTGATCAACAGAAGTGATCAGAAGCTGAGCAAGACCAACAGACCTTTTCAGAGGTTGTTGAAGTTTCTTGAAGAGAGAAGCCAGGTCATCCTTAGAAGAAGGTGATAAAGCCTGAGCAAGACGAGAAGACCTGATCAACTCAAGTGATCAGAGGTACAGAGCAAGGCCAGCAGTCTTTATCCCAGACTGCTGAAGATACATGAAGAATCTTAAAGTGAAGAAGAGCTACTCGTGGGACTCGAGGAGCCAAGAGAAGACCCTGTGGGACTCAGGGAGAAGAAGTCTTCAGTGGGATTCCGGAGCAGGCCAGTGGGACTCTGGTAACACTATGTGAAGCAGTATAAAGACCCTCCTGTGGGACTCAGGAGAGAAACGGTGGGAAGCTGTATCGACCATTGTAATACTAACAGATTATAATGGGAGAATCCATACTGGGAGAGCATGGCAAGGATGTAGGCCTTTGGTGCCAAACCTTGTAAATCCTTGTGTCCTGTGCCTTTTCATTACTGCATTATCCGGGAAAGGTTGAGAGACATAAGAAGAGTGGATCGAGGCATTAACAAGCCATAGAGGTTTAATTGATTAAGAATCAATTAGTAAAAAGTTTTAAAGGTTCACTGATTCACCCCCTCCCCCTCTTAGTGATTCACACTGATCTGGGCACTTCATTATGTTTTGAATATCAGGAATGATAAGCCTATTTAATCTCATTATATATTATTATGTATACTCAAAATGGTTCAACATTATTATATATAAATACACTAGGTTTCTCAATATTGACTTATTCACATATTTCATAACCCAACAATACTAGATTAAAATCTATATATTTCAAATTATATATTTTATTAAAAAAAACTAGCAAGAAAATTTTAATAGTTACATGTCTTACAATGTATGAAAAAGATTCATTAAGATGAGCACCTTCCAACAATGAAAATAAATTATAGATAAATAATAAAAATTTATGTGGATTTATCCATATATGTTGATATTTTGTTTCAACCATTTTTATCCTGTTAAATTAGTTCCTATTGGACATTGAATATGATCATAGGTTTCAATTTTCTCAATTAGTTATAAGTATAAATTTATATCAATTAAATAACATTTATATATAACTTACTCTAATGTTGAAACTCAATAATCCATTGATATAATTGTTATTTTACTATAAAATCACGATTTATTATATCTTTAAAATACTACTTTCAGATTTCTAATGACTTTATAAGTGTCAACCTATTTTTCTATTGTTTAAAAAATTATTGATTTTCCTCTATTATTATTCTTCTATCAAATTGACTGATCTGAGTCATCGTGAAGAATATTGGGGTTGCAACAATCATATATCTCATTTTTCTTCTTTGTAAGTCATCATTATATCATTAGTATCATATTACTTAACATATTCAAAAACAATTTTTATGGTGTAATGTAATTATTAGTATTCACATCAAAGGAATCAGCTAACATATGTAGATGAATATTTTAAAACATTATAATTTATTCTATTTGATTAATATTCCCTTATAATTCTTCATTAATTCTTCTAATAAAACATCCATACAAATTATTTTTATATATTTATTAATCCTAGACTCCCAAAATCCATGATTTCTTTCAATGTATATTTTTCATATACAATGTATCATAGGGAATATTTAATGAATCAGGTCAAAGAAAATGTCTCTTTTAAAAATTAACAACTATACCTATAACTCCAATCTAATGGAACAAAAAATGTAATTATTCATTCAGAATGCTTCTTACAGTTGCAATAAAATATTTTCTGATTTTATAAACACTTATTTTATAGGAGTGTGGAGAGACCTATATTACATTATAATTGCATGTTTCTAAAGATATTAATTGATTTATAACATATGATCTCCATTAAATTATATATTTTTAGAATAAATATATATACATTGATATCATTCTCTACATGACTTTTTAAACTTCACGAAAAAATCGACATCATATTATTTATCGTTCATGATGATTATGATGATCAAAAGAATAAATTCATATTTGAAATTAATAATGTAAAAAAATAATTTTATTGAATGATGACTCATAAAAAACCTAAATCAGGGTATATGGGCTCAAGGGGACTCATTGAATGAATTAAAATTTTATTAAATATTTGAATAACCAAATTTCCCATTAGAAAAACTATACAAATATCAATATATTTTCATTCCAGTTTTAGTAAACTAATTATGGAATATTACATAGAAGTTTCCCTCATAATTTTTTATCTATAACTTCTCATTTTCAAAGACACTAAATCTTTATTTCAACAACATAATATATGTTACCAGAATAAAATTGATCTCTAATATAATATAGATTACTCTTTGATTATTCAAACATTGTATTGCCATTTCAATATTTGATACATAAAATTATGTCTGAATAATTTATAATGATTTTAAATTTTCTATGTGAGAAATCATAGCTAACACTTACGATAATAGGCATAATACCATTAATAAATAAAACATCCTTTCTCTTTAATGTATGTTCTTAAATCGATATCTGGAAAATTACACTAATTAATGAGGGAATATAATTTTTTAAAGTGACTTATCTTAAATCTTGTTATTCATTATTTTTTATGATATTCATGTCACAAATATTATATGTTGAAAATCAAAAATTATGAATCCATGATTAATTCCTATTTCTATATTTTAGAAAATATTTAGAAATAAATGGTTTTATTCAATATTATTTTTTCAAAACTCTATTTGCATTACAATATATTTAATTTTCCCCAATATAATTTCCAATTATTCTTTATCATGGTGAATTTCATAGTTTTTCTTTTTGAAACCTATTTCTATGAAGTAAAATACATTTTACCATGTGTTCCTTTCATTCTGAAATCAATTTGGTTTTCATTCTCACAACAAATATTGAATGTTATTATACTTCCAATAAATTTTTCTACACTTTCTTCAATGCCTAATCACATGGAGTTACATGTTTTACCCTGAAATATACTCCTTCTACCCATAAATAAATTTGAAAAATAATAAATTTGAAACATATAATTCTCTATTGAAAAATCACTTTTCACAGTGATATGTATTTTGAGGTATAACATATCATTTTGAATTATTTTTCCAATTTCATAAAGAAAATATAGCTCTAGATATTATTATAAATTATATTGATGTTATTTGTTTGGATTATCCTTAATCAACTAAATAATTCCCATTGTTTAATTACACCTATATGTTTTGAATTATTATATAAATATTTCTATTTTGTGAGTTTAAATTTCAATTTATTCCATGGAAATGATCCTCCAATAACATTACATAATTTTATTATAACCTCAACAGAATTATTTAATTCTAAATATGTTACATCATGTTAGAATTAAGATTAAGGTATCATGATTGAATCTAATATCGCACTTCTTCCCTAGTATAATGTTTAAAAAAATAATATATTACCCACATTCCTTGTTTTAGAAGTGTTATATTGAATTTATTAATACCAAAAAGATGACAATAATTTTTTATGGAAGTTAATATTTTCCTTATTTTTAATTCCCATATTCCTAATTTAATATTTTATGTTCATTCATAAGATTTATTTTATCCCAATATATTAAAATTTTATTAATATGATATGTAACCCATATACATTTCTTCACCATATTCTCCCTCTCCATATAAAAATTTATCATTTTTATAAAATTCTAAAAGAATGTTTTAAGAATTTCTAAAATATAATATTTTAATTAAATAATTTTTGTAGATTAATACAAAACATTTGTACCAATTTTACTTCTTTTCATTTTTCATGATAAAATTTTCTCATATCTAATAGACTTACCATCATTGTTAGATGATTTTATCACATTTTTTGTATTAGGGTTTTGTAATAATAATCATCATTTTCTCCATCATTATTTATCTACCACTTCAGAAAATACCTAACGATTATACATAAAAATATTTAAGAGTTTTAATTTGTATATTCATCTACCACTCATGTAATATTTTTTAAATGAGGTTTGTAATTCTAAAATAATTTTTTTATTAGAATCATTATTATATTATTCCATACAAACCACAACATATTGTTAATGATTTCAAAATTTCATCTCCATTATGTAATTAAATGGTATCTCTGAATTAATTATTTTTTAAATGTTTTTTATTTCATAATATCATATCTAAAACTATTTTTAGGATATTTTTAAATGTAGAGGCCATATATATCTTCAAATGATGATATTTTATGAAAAATATTTATTTTAATGATTCCAATCAAAATTTTAACAATAATTGTAACATCCATGCCACATATGAACCATAAAATGTTATGAAAAAGTTCTATAACTGTAATTATGTATTCTTATATATTTTAATCTCCCATGAAAATGATATATTTAATATTTATATTATATATTTTATGCTTTTATTCCTTCACATTATTATTTCCCACAATAATATATATCAATTTTTATTATGTTTAATTTTCTATCATCTTACCCATCACTATAGTATAATTGGTCTTGGAAATTACAAGAGAATACAAATTAATTCATTCCCATAAAAAATAAAGATTTCAGTTTTCAAAATGTATCATATGTGAATATCTATTAATCAGTGGGAAAAAATTATTTTTCTCAAACACTTTCAGGATAATGGATAAGTATAAGGGTGTACTTATATTCTTCCATCCATGTATATTTGTTTCATTGAAAATATAAATACTCATTTCATTACTCAATTTTATATAATCCATGATATAAAATTTAAGGATCTTATGTGCAAAACATGGATTTTATCATACAATTGGATGATCTATGGATTCTGAAAATCATATAAAATGGGAGGATGAATCACTGGTGCTGTTTTATAATTACAATAAAAATGACATTAAAAAAAATAACATGTTATATTTTATATCAATTTCATGATTGTATCGAAACCATTCTCATAGGAAAAATAAGAATATAAGTCTAAACACCAAATATTTACATGGATCCCACCAATGTGACTGACTATGTCCTTAATAATGTGACTCATAATGGCCTATGAAAATTCATTTTTATTGGAGGTAAATAAAATCGGGAAAACTCTCATTAGTCTCCATTTTTCAACCAATAATTAATCATAAAGAATCTCATCAGTATATTATTCATACAACACATATGACATAATAAAATACAGAAAAATTTCAAAACATATCACAATAAAAATATCTCAAAATTCACTATTCAATATATCCTCCTTCATATATATATAATTTTGTGATACACTATTTCCATCTAGCAAGTCTCTTCCTGTTGTGCCTCAAAATTTTATGCCTCTATATGATTATACTCACTCTATTGCACTTGTGATCAACAAACGTCTATCAAGTCTCTCTTTCTCAACCAAATAATTCCACAGATTGAAACTCATAATGGTCTATTAATTAAATTATCATCACTTATGAGCTCCACCATACATTAATATCATATAATTATACTTTATATTCACCACAAAAAATAATTACCCATTTAAGATTGAGGGTTGGCACCCAAAATTGAGAAGTTGGATTTTATCATCTACATCAACTTTATGGAAACATCAGTAACATTTTAAATCAATATTGAATTACCTAAAAATCAATTAAAGAAGAATTATTATAGCATCTGTAAAACAAGAATGTTTAATTAATAATTGAGGAACCTCTATACATCAATATGGATAAATACTTTGCAATGATTATGTAAATATCCTCAGAATAGTTCAAGTACTGGTTTATCTTATGAAATCCTAAGTATCATCCCTATTCCATGTTACTAAAATATATTATTTTACTCAATATGATATAAATCATATAATTTACAAATTCCAATAAACTCATGATTTTTACAACAAGTTCCCTTCACTTGACTTCTCTATCAGATAGATGTCACATTAATTCATCTGGATTATTAACAAATTTTATTGTTATATCCCAATTTTTTCATTCCTTATCCATTGAAATATAATATAAGACATGATTAGGAAAAATGAATCTCGTATGTTTTCATAGAATATCTATCCGTGGAAATCATAATATTCTATCTAATTATCATCCATCTATTTCACCCTTGGAATCTTGTTTAGTTTAACATCTCAAAAAGTTTATCTACTAGTAACATATATCATCACACAACCTAAATATTCATAATTATATTTTCAATATCCCTTGGCTTACATAATGGTTACCCTAGCTTATATAACATAATAATACTATATTTTATGCATAATAAAATATCAATGTACAAAACAATTCTTTAAAAGTCTAGTGTCCTGGATGACTCGGTACACAAAACAAGAAAACATGTTACAAAATAAAAAATTTCATTATTCAATATTCATGAGGAGATCCTATGAACCTTTTTTCTCATATATCTCTGTTGGATTAAAATGGGATTCCATGAACCAAAGGATGATATCAAAGTCCAGGTAGGGAATAAACTTAATAATAATGTTTAGAACATAGGTTAGAAAGCGTTACATAATGATATAAAAAGGTGTCAAACATTAGTAAACATAAGGGGGAATAACATATAGAACATGGGATCATATAATCATGAATTAATAGTAATGTGGAAGAAATATTAAAAATTAATTTCTCAATATTCTAAGATAATTTCACATTAAGGTCCATGAGTCAAGGCTCATTGCACATAAAAGAGCATTATACCAGACTAACCCTAGAGACCGTTACACATGGATCATGAGACATGGATATCCAGCATGATAATTTCACATAACCTCTCATGAGACTACACAAGACCCAATGCATTGGAGTTAAATTTAGTTGAACCCATCATAACATGTTCGTGAATATTATTTACTTATAAATAATTGTACAATAGTAATAAAACATAACATATAGTTTTCCCATGGAATGAAATGGGTAACTTATTCATGTAATATGGATTTACAAATAAGAATATCAAAATAGTTTACATGAAAGAATGGATTTTGATCATACATTGAAATTTTTAAGTTAAAATAGTTATAGATCATGATATGTTATTTCAATCTAATGTGATAATATGTAAAAATTATTTATGAATGTAGATTATTAAAATATTTTATTGTGGATTAAGAACAATATAAAAATGAAATTAAAAAAGAACATGTAATAATATATTATTAAAAACCATTAGTAAAACATTAATGTTTTCATAATAAAAAGGGGGATTTTAAATAATATATGGTGGCTCAAAATATAATATAGAATTCACATTAAAATAATAATGAATTACGGATGTTCTTTTAAAACTTCCTACTTATTCGGAAGTATCACAAATGGAACCACATAAAACATTCATATACTCGATGAAGGAGGAAGATTATATCGTGATACCTGATATTGGAATTTTTAAATAGTATTTATAATATTTACATAAATAATAAGAGATATTAAATTTCATAAAAAGCGAGAAAGAGAAACCCAAAGCAATAATGGATGTTTGGGAATAATCCCTTACCTTTTGTTCAATGGTGTTCTAATATTTATAATAATGTCCTAGATAATCATATTTTATTTTTTAACTACTAATTATAGAATAATTTCTACATGTAATTTATTTAGTATAATTTTATTTGGTTCTAATATATCATATTTATGATTTATGGTGTTCAATTTTATCATTTCTGAGTTCTTGTTTTCATAATTTTAGTGATTGTCTCATTTATATAAGAGTATAAAAGTTCATGTAAAATGGAAATTGAAGTTCATAATTTAAGTTAAAATTTATTATTGATCATAAAAATGTATTATTTTTCATATAATTCATTTGGATATTTTGGGTGAGGATGAATCATTAATGAAATATTTAAGGCTAAATGCATGGACTATTTTGAGTGTGTTCACTCACAATAATTTTTTTTGTTTTTTTATATTAATCAGGTGTGTAAAATAATTAAAAAATATTAAATAATATATAATAAATAAATTACATTCTGGTTTACTCATGAAAATGTTTTGATGACCATCTTTGAAGACAGTAATAGAAACTGAAAACCCATCATCCTTGAATGTGAGAAATTAAAACATTTAGGATGATGTTTTCATTATTAATATAAAATGATGGGGAAATATAGATGATGAATAATCATTAAATTATCATAATATCATTCTAGAATATTTATGGTATTGGATTATTCATAACCCATGGATAATGGGGTGAGGAGGGAATCAAACATAAAGGAACATGAAAATTAAATAAAAGAAAAATTTAGAGAGGTTTACATCTGGATTACTTCCTCTCAATAACCTCCTTAGGGAAAAGGATATGGATATTTATTAAGACTAAATTATTCAGGATGTGAGGATGGGGATATGTAGGAGATTTGAGTAGAATTTTGACAAGGATCAAGTCATGAGTAGTGTGATGAGAAAAGGTTATGATGGGTTTTATTTATAGTCGATGAGAGGGGTGTTAGATAATTGATATATATGATTAGAAAATAAATGAAGATTTATTAAAGCCTCAAATTCATCCAAATAGGAAATTTACATTACATTTTTTAGTATATTGTTTAATAGGTACAAAAGATACGTTTGTGTTCTTATTTCTTCCAAATGAAAGTAAAAATAATCTTTTATAAGGAAACCATGATTTAATTATTAATTTGCAAAAAAATTACAAAAATATCTATATTATGCCATAGATACCAAATATAACACCTCAAACCCAATTTACTAGAGAAGGGTCCAAAAGATATTGTGTTTTTTTAAAAAACAAGCAATAAAATTATACAACATATTGAACAATAGAGGACCATTATGAGTCAAGGTTTAAGAGAATTAATTTCCACCATTACATTCAATTAAAACTAAATAATATTATGTTCAATTAATGACAATAATATTTTGTTTACTGAATCCACATATAAAAATATCCCACTATTAAATATAAAATACCTATATAATAACTTTTATTTATAGGGAGAAATTATATTTCAATAGTACGGGGTTTTGAAAAAGGATTATGATAAAACCATTGAAGAACAATTTTTTGAAATAATATTTTGTTGGAAAAAATATTTAAATACATAAAATTCAAAGTATATATCGAAATCATTATAAATCCACATAATTCCAAAAATATATAATTAATAAAATAATTATATTTTTAAATTCATTTGGTAACTCTCCATTGAAAATAATTATTCCTTGGTGGAATTTTTTCCGATACGTGGAACACAATAATTAAAAACCAAAACATAAGGCCACTTGACATAAGACAATTAAAAAAATGATCCCTTAATTATTTTGTGATTACTCTATAAAATATAGAATTCATCCTAATAGTTCCATTTTATAAAAAAATTTATATGGAATGTCCTTTCTTATATGTAACCCATAACGTTTCTAAATCACATACATGGAATAATTTTCATTTTCTGAAAATATTTTTCTTATTACATTTCATAAACATTCCATTATAAATGTTTTCTAATACCATTAAATAGAATCTGATTCTTATAATTACTATTCCTATTAAAAACTATAATTGTATGAAAAATTAAATTAGTGACTGCATGATCTCATAATGTGTGTAATGTTTCATATTAGATAGATAATGGACATACCTATTCATGCATGACGTTTCAGGGGATGCAGATGCATATTTTCACATAAAATAATATCTTAACATATAATTGCATATAAAATCCTAAAAATAATCATGGTACACATGTAATTTTGTAAAGAAAATAATTATAGGAAATAAACTTTTACATATATTTTAAACTATTATTTGATGGATAAGAATACCATTTGTAACTAATTAAATTAAATAAGGAATGTTAGATATGCTTAAACATGATTATATATATGAATATATATATATATATTTATATGATTATGCGTATTTATATGAATATATATATATGTGTGTGTGTGTGTGGATTTTAAAAGTTTAAAACACTATCCCCTTACAACCATAGGTTTTAGGACTTATGTTTTTAAAACAAAACACTAATCTCATCTATTTTTAATATTTATGGTTATTAATATATACATACACGTATATATAAATATATATATATATATATCTTTGAAAAATAAAAATAAATTGATAAAAGGGAACAAATCCTTACTAGAGATCATTCTTAGAAGTTATGTTTTGAATAATAACCCTTTATAATATATATATATATATATTTGAATTTATATTTTTTGACACATTTATTATTATTTTATTTTTGAATATTGGGAAAATGGTTCCAAACCCAGGGCCAATTTTTCATTGATATTTATAATAGTTTATTTACTCATCTATACCCATATTAAAACACCTGACCCTCTACCTTCTAAAAGATCAAATTTATTCTAATAAAAATTCCAGAAACCCATATCCCATTTATCAATCTAAATCAATTTGGGGTTCATTTTAGTTATTCAATTTTATTTGTTTTAAAATTTTAATAATATATATGTATATATATATATATGCATATATTTATCAGTTTGTGTGTATACATGCATATATACACATATATATCATTCGATATATATATATATATAAAGTGTTCTTATTTTAACCACAATGTCTATAAACAATGTTTGTAATTGTTTATTTTATATTATCAAATTATTTTTTCAAATGTTATACATACACATATATGTGTGTGTGTCTGTGTGTGTAAAAATATATGTCCATCAATTTTCATACAAGATGAGATTAGCGTTTTGTTTTAAAAATATAATTTCTAAAACCTCTGGTGGTAAGGGATTATTGTTTTAAATGTTTCTAATATATATATATATATATATATATATATGAATGTATATAAACATGTTTATGTATATCTAATATTTCTTATATATTTTCATATGTTACAAATTGTATTCTCATCCATCAAATTAATGATTAAAATATTAGTAAATTTTTTATTCATATAATCACCTTATATATAAAATTCACTGTGTCCGTTGATAATACATATCATTTTACGTTCAATTATATGTGAATATCTTATTTTATGTGATAACATGAATTTTTATCCCCTGTATTTCATCTATTACAGTTATGGCCTTAATCTGGATCATATGTTACCTTCCATGCTTTATGATTCATGCACACACTTATTTCATTTTTTATGTAATTATTGTTTTATTATAGTAAAAGTATTTAAAAGAATGGGATTATCATAAATAATTTTAGAAAACTAATTTAATGTAATGTTTATGAATTATTATTAGAAAATGTATATTATTAAATTTAAAATAGTTATATGTATGTGATTTAGAAATTTTTTGGGTTAGAGCTGCGAAAGGAAGTTCCATAGAAATTTTTTAGATAATGGAACTAGTATGATGAATGTTATGATATATTAAGTGGACCCATAATTATTAAGGGATATTTCTTCCACATTAGTTATGATTCATGGACGTTGGTTACCTTTTCAAAATTATTGTCTTCCATGTACCATGGAATAATACACCATTGAATTATAATTTTCAAAGTATTACGCGCAAATAATTTTACAAATAAAATTATTTTATGACATCTATATTTAACGAATTATATTTATTTTCAATTATTTAGAAGAGTACATAGATGTTTATTTATCCAAATATATTTTCAAAAAAAAAATATTATTTCATGAAAATATAATTTTATGGTTTTTTCGTAAACGTTTTTGAAACACCACTTATTCGGAATATTTAATGATCACCCTATGTTTTAAATTCCATTTACATGTATATTAGTTTTAAAAGTTGTTTTTTTAGGTGGATTGAGTTTACTAATGATAATTCTTTTTAATGAAATTTAATATTATTCATAATTAACGGAATATAATAAATTTATTTAAATATACAAAACCTAGACTGGTAAAGGTCTTCGATTGTGTAATGCGTTGTTTAAATATATAGTTTTTTTCTTAAAATAATTACATGTCATGTTTTGGTACCAACTCTGGGTAACTGGGGTTGGGGAATTACATACATTTAATGTATTACCAACATGATAATCATTGTGAATATTTTAACCTTAAATATCATGTATTGTCAACTATCCCCATATAATTTTTTCCTTGTATTCGAGTCTGTTATAATGGAGAACACTCTTATTATTGATCATGAAAAAACATCCATTCAATCTACTAGACATTGATCATAACTTTTACATTCAACATTATAGCCTTAAATCAAGTCACCTTCTAATTTTTCATCATTTTTTAAATTAAAAATCATTATATGATCAGACTGTATCACAATATAAAATTTTACGATAACCTTAATTCCACAAATAACATCTAAATATAAAATCCTCAGGATTTATATAACATTGAATATTATCAAATTTAAAAAGAAAAAACATACAACCATCATATCCAAAATAAAATTATATTCCATAATCTACTGTATTCACCAGTTTGGCCTTCATACGATCATGTCTGATCATTCTTTATAAATGCACTGAATTGGTTCTTAAACATTTTACAATTTCAACATAATCTATTTCTCAAAATAATATATTATAATTTTTAAAAATAATTAAAAATTCATATTGGATCATCAATATGATCATATTTTAAGAACATAATTAATAGAAAATTATCAAATCATTTTTTATGGGGACACAATTTTCATTATTCAGTAACTCATAAACTCTTGAATTAAAAAAGAATCCATAGTCATTATGTTGAAAATTTTTATAATATTCATTATGAAATTCCCAAAATGATAATGTATTTCATTATCTAGATAATTTTCTTGAAGCTGTGTAATCATGGTCCTATTTGTGTAAAAATTTCATGGGTAATTTTATTGATCTTATAATGGTGAGTCATTTAAATATTATAATATATATTTTTTAAAATTTTAATTTCATAAAAATATTATTTTATCAACCAATATACATTGATATATTAAAATTATAAAATTAGGAAAAAAATATTAAATTAAAATTTATAACATTCATTTTATATATATGGGAATACTTAATCATTAATGATTTATATATTATAATATCATTCAAGTAGGCTATAATAAAGACCAAAATAAAACTATTTTTTAACAATTGAATGAGTAATATTTCATTGTTTCATAATGATAGTATCAATTTTTAGAAATTAATATTGACTACATTAAAATGTTATCAAAGAGGTAAAATAAATATTATTGGTGGTATATGAATATAATAATAAATGAGAATGGATAAATTTTTATGGTAAAATGTATCTCAACATTCACAATTTATGTGGATAAATATTGATTTCAAATTTATTATGATTATTATTCTTAGAATGAATAATTTATCCTAATATGTTATTAAACATGTCATGAATATTTTATTTACAAAGAAACATCTCTAATAATATTTTATTTATAGATATTATGCTAAATTATATACATCATTCTTGGATGTATAAGTTGAAATGAAGGAAAATGTGATAGATTCATTTTTTAATATAATAAAAAGAGATATATATTGATTTATCATTTTAAAATCATTGAAATCACATAGATGTATTATTTTTCATTATATCCATATTCATAAATGTATATGTGAGGTATTGAAAAAAACATAAATATGTCATTAGTGGAGGATATAATCTACCTCTATGCAATAAAAACATTTATGTTTAATGTTAGATGGAAATGTGAAAATTGATGGTAATAAAAGTAAAATAATAACATTGAGTAATATAAATATATTTATATAAATATTTTATGGTTGTTAAAAATTATTTTCATGATCTTTATGATTTTAGAAACAAGGATACGTGTAGTTAATCAATTTTCCCCTCCTGGGTATCCTCTATCTGATCTTGCGTGATGCATTGAAAGGTTGGTCTTTAGGGGAGACTAGGATCTATAAGCCTTTGATAGGGATTTTGAGAGTGTTTGTATTAGATATTATTTTATTAAAACATTATAATGATATAGTGGATGTGAGTGGATGATGTTACACATTTCTAATAGATATTACTAACACCATTATAAATACACTAAATCTTAAAAATATTATATATGTCTTCCTCAATGTCAAATGCCCCTGAAAAAACCAAAATTAAATGGTATTAAGCTATAGAAAAACAATCCCTCATCTAATCAAATTGGATAAAATAGTTTTCATGTTTTCAATATTATAACATAGTTTAATCCCATTTAACTCATTTGACCATTACAGTTTCATCTATCATTTTATATAGTAACATAATTTTATAATAAATTATAATTAGTACCATATTAAATAATATATATTTTATGATTCCAAATAAGGAATCCATTTTAAAATATACAATTTTTAGTTTTAAACATTATATGTTATATATATAAATACATGATGAAAAAAATTTGAATTTTTTTTCTAAGAATAAAAATCAATTTACCTGAATATCATATATATTGATGATTCCCTTGAATGTTTTTGAATAATAAATAATATAAATAAATTTTATATTTATTCCAACAAAATAATCATAAAAATTTGAACGTATTTATTTAATTAAATATGATATAATCATTCTTCCATTTTAAGAAAATACACTTTGGTTATATGAAGTAAATCATTTGATTTATAATTCTAATATAATTTTTTTATATTTATTATTTTCCTCAATAAAAACACATATGTTCTATATAAAATCACTCAAGTAAAATCATATAATTCTTATGTCATGAAGATGGTATAAAACTATTGGTATTTTTAGATGTTATATTTTATCATAATTCATCTAAATCTCAACCAATTATGATAAATAATAAAATCATCCAATTCTGAATTTGATATGTTGAATTGAAAAATAGTTTTCTCATAAAAATAAAATTCATAAATAACATAATTTTTAATATAAATTTAATTTATATTTATAACGAAAAACATATTATATATAAAAATGAAATATACGTATAATGTGATTCTACTAATATATCGAATCATTGAAAAATTAAGTTAATTATTTGATTCTTTCTAATTTTTCCACATATTAAATACTTCTATAAGAATATTTTTATAGTGGTAAATATATTTTAATATGATAATATAAATTACACAAAAATATGTCACTAATAATCAAAAAATATTGGAATGAAAGTATAACATATAATTATAAACTAAATATAGTATTTTTTATATTTTTCTATCATTTATATAGTATAGTTTATGTTCTAATAATTTTCATAATAATATTTATCCAATATGTTGTACAAGTATTCTATTGTTTTTTGTTTCATATGATAAATGTTATTTAAAATAAAATTTATTTTAAGGAGAACAATAATTTGGTAAAATGTGTTGGTACGAGTGTAGACCATTATAGCCCTAGAATTAATTTGGAGGTTTTAAATAACTACTTATAAAATAATGATCATATGTGGGAATTTTTGTTATGTTCACTATTTTATGTAAGGGAATTGTAATAATATTCTCAACATGATAAATGAATATAATTATTATTTTCCAAACATTATGTCTCAACATGATATGTGATATCTTTCAATTAAATTTTGTGATCTTTCAAATGAATTATTTTGCCACAATTTCATGAGACATACCTTTGTTATGGTCCTAGTATCATGAATATAAAATCATATCTATAAAACCATATGACAATATGTGTTTGGGATAGATTAATAACATGTTTCATTATATACATTTTTTGGAAAAATATTATGTTTCTATTTATATTGAATCAATTAAATCACCCATGATCATGACCTCTAACATTATTCTTAATAATCATCAGAAAGATTACACTAGTAGAGCATTTTTCCCACATTTTCATGTGATTTTTAATTTTCATATGTAATTATATATCTATTTTAGTTAAATGTAATATCCTAAATATATAATTATGTAAACGATTATTTGAGATGTATAAATAATTATTATGTAGTATTATGTTTTTCCCCATAACTCAAATCATTAAATTATTATGTTCGAAGATTATGATATTATTAAGGATATAACCAATTTATCTTCTAATAATAATATAAAATTTATTATTATTTTTATTAATATACAAACATTTAGGATCATGATATATTTTTATTATTGTGGTTATGATAAACATTATATATAACATAATGATTAGACGGTTTTTGACCACCCATAGGTGGTCAATAATCTGAAATTTGTTAAATAAATTGATCATTTCTAGGATTGAATATTTTTATTCAATTAATGTGTCTAGAAAATTATAGTAAATGTAAAGAGATAAATTCCTAATTATCCTTATTAAAATTTTCTTATCTATTAATAGAGGACTCAGTTTGTTAAAGGAGGTATAAATTATGTTATACCACAAAGGTATTTTAGTTAAAAATGTTATTGACTTTATTTTAGAATAATTTAATGTATAATTAGTTATCAGAATATTTGGTTAGTAAAAATTAAAGATATAATGTATGGATTTTATATAAAATAGTTATACTTGAAGAAAAAATTCATTTATTAATATATATGAGAGGAATAATAAAATGGGTATCAAGCTGGTTTCATGGATCATTCGAAACAAGATCATTTTTTTCGTGAAAAAATGATGAATTTATTATTTGAAATAGGTTCTATGTTACTGTAATATAATATTAATGAATTCATGATATAATGAATGTTTCTCTAGTAAGACGCTGAAATTGTTCCCATTACAAATTTTAAAAGTATTAGATCGTCATAATCATTATTTGACATATTGATGATATTATTATTTAAGTTCACATAATGGAATTTCTTGATGAGCTGATTTGGGAATTGTCTAGGTTTTCTCTGATGATAGATCTTAGTCTAGATAAAAAATCATTATTATATATAATATAAGGGATAATAATCATATTGTTAGTATATGAATACATTTTATTCTATAAAATATTTTGACAAACATTTTTTTAATAGTTATGTAAAATCGGTGACAACACCCATAACAAAAAATTTATAATTGAGCAAGTAAAATTAATGAAAAATAATAAAATAAGTATTCTAAATAGTGATGATCCCATATTGGTTTTTGGATGTGTGGTATATTATATGGTTTTTAATCAAACAAAAGTAATTCAATATGTAATAATTGATAGTATATATATATTGAATCATGGAATATAATCATAAGATGTTGCGTAGTAGATTATATTTTAAATAGAGGTTTGGAAAATCCTCATAAATTTAATGACAAAGTTGACTGTTTGAATGTATTTATTTACTCTTCCATTATTGGAGATTGGGAATCATAGAAAACTGCTACCAAATATGTTTCCCATTTATATGGTCTGATTTGGGATGGATTTATAAGAATAAATTGGTAGTTTATATATTTAAATTTGATGTGGATTAAAGTTTCATGATGAGTGATCAGAATGAGCTGGTATGGATAAACCAGCTGTATATATAAACGTATATAAATTTGATTTCTGATAAGTAGATTTTATTTTGAGACACCCAAATTGTGAATCACAGAGAAAAATGGTGACACTAAATATAGAAAAAAGTAATTTCACCTAACGTGTCACTTAATCTGAATGTTGTTTGATAAATGATTTCAAGGAATATAAAATATAATAAGTACTCAAAATCAATAAAATATTTATAATAATTTCATTTTCTAGGTTATGATGAGTTGTTTCTATAAATAATTAATTCTAGGATGATTGGAAGCATTGTGGTTGGCCATTTAGCTATTAAGACTGATGTAGTAATTATTTTTGATTAAGCTAATGGGGGGAATAGAGTTTATGTAGTTAATAGGGAACTATGGTGGAACATTATTAACATTTATAAGAGAATATTAAATCTATAATATTTATTAATGGTTGATTATATAAAAATATGGACTCCATAATTTATCATTAAATTTAATGTATAGTCATGGTTGATCAGCTACTATAAATTCAAGAAGCACGGATGTTATGAGAATCAAATAATTATTATCATATGGAACATTAGGAAGATGTAAAAAATAATAATACTATGACTCTGTAATTATAAATTTATTATTTAAATAAGAATAAAAATTTTAATATTTTAATATTTAAATAAACTATTGAAATTTTAAAAGTATTTTAGATTCCCATATTGTGTACATGTAGTTGTAGTGGAGGTGGGGGAATTCATTGTAAAAAAGGATGACTTTCCAAGGAGATCATGTTATGTGGATTTCTTCCCATAATTAATGAGAGTTAAAAATTACAATATTTATGTTTCTGATTCTACTATAATGAGTAGGGTTGATTAGATGTATTTTTTAATCTATGTAGTAGTTCTCTTCTTCTATTTCTAAGAAAATGTATTATAGTATCCCCACTAAGCTTTTTTCACATTCCTGAACTATATAAATTATTTTTTATCAACATTTTATTCATTATTAATCTTTCAATAATTATTATTTGTTTCTATTAGGTTTTTATAATAATATTATTCATTAGTCATTGAATAATTATTTTTTCCCTTTTTATTATAATAATTTTATAATTTTTGAATCACATTATGTAATTGAATTAATTATTTAGAACATGAAATGTGACCATCTACTCTACCTCTATTTTTTATTTAACCTAGTGAGAGTCTTGTAAATTCCAATGTAATAACTAAACAATTTAGAAAAAAACATTAAAAAATTTGATAATTTTAATCATCCTACTTTGTTCGTAATCTCTAAAATAATTTTACCCTATAAAATTTGTTATTACACTCCTCCATAGGATAAGAATAAATTACTAGTTCTATTGAAATAGTTAAAGGTGGAATCCACTAAAATCTTATTACACACTTTTTGTTTAGATTTATATCATCTTTTTATGTTAAAATAATTGAATAAATATGGTGGAGTAAATCATAAAGAATACATAATGATTCTAATTTTTTGGTTATAAAGTAAATAATTTATATATTTCCTCTAAGACCAAATATTAGGACATGTAAAAATTTTATGACCCAAACAATGTAACAGTCTTACAGATCCCTTATAATAGTCATCCATTATAAACATAATTTACTATTAATTTAAAATAAATACATACTATGAAATACTAATTCATATTCATAATAAATATATTTCCCATTTTCATCCTATATTTCAATGTGAAACAATTTTTCATACAATGATTAATATATTGTTATATTATAAAAATAATTATAAAATGTAGCATCTGATGGACATTAAATGAATTAAAATATTATAGAATAATCACTATGAATATTTTACAGAAAATACAAATATATTTTACATAAAAACATATAATCAATAAATTATTTATAAAATTTAATGGTCCAATATTATGAAGACAAAAATATTTATTAAAATATTATTATATTTTTTTTAACAATGAAGGACCACTTTGAAAAAAGAACACATATATTATTTCAACATCCAATTTTAAATCCTATTAAAGAAAATTTATTGATCATCTAGTTGATTTTTATATTTAGTATAATGAGATGGTATTCCTTGAAAAAATTGTATAGATATAATCAATTTTAGTAGTGAAATAGATTATTTTTTGTCATTAATTTGAAACTATTTCCCCTTTTCCCACTAATAATGATTTTAGAATTTTAAATTCCACCATTAAAGTTGGTTTTATTTTGGAAAAAACACATTCATCAAATTAGACTCATCAAGTTATCTATATCAACTATTATTCGAACATTAAAAATGATGACAACTTCTACATAATATTTCACAGACTCTAACCATCCATCATTTTTATATTTCACTTTGACAATTTTATAGATTATAAGACTCTTCAATTAACATTAAGTAATTATAATTATCACTAAAATAACCATATATATATAAGTAACATGATAAACCATTACAAAAATTTGATGATCATGAATAACCATTAAAATATTTATTATTAATGTATCTTGTGTGGTAAACTCATTTTACATGAATGTTTCCATTTCTATATATTGATCTTGAACATCAAAAAATTTATCTTTCATGACAATGAAACCTAAAATTATACATCCAACCACTATAAAAAATTATTACTGATCCAAAACACGTTTTTTTATAACATTATTAGAAAACATCATATTATTTTGAGGGTCTAAGAATCAAATATGAACATTTATAATATTTTTAGTTTTCAATTATAAATAATATCCATATATATTATTAAAAACCAATTATTATAATAAATTAACAAAATTGAATCCAACCATATCATATAAATTAATTTCTATTTATGACTATATTTTATGGATTATAGTGAATAAGGAATGTATTTATTTATTAATCACGTCACCAAAATGTTATAAAATTGAAACACTCAAAGAACATCAATAAAACAAGTCAAATAATGTATTATTTGACCTCTATAACATACCACTCAATTATAATAATCAATAATGTGTGATTTATTAAACATTTATACAATATATGATGTGATCTTTATATTCTATGATAAATTATTAAGTAACACACTTTTATTAATGGTTCATAATATATACCAAAAATGATTTTAGACCTCATTTTTAACTATTTTAACATTTTAATGTGATAGGTACTTTTTTTAAAAGAACATAATAACCATACGTAATAAAATAATAAATAAACTTCATGAAATAGTAAAACCACAATCGTTTTTTACACTCCTTGGAATATATATTTACTTCAAATCTGTATGTATTATAGACTATTTTCCCTCTCAAATTCTCTACAAATAATGGTTTCATTTCTATATATAAATTATATTATTATTCTATAAATTGATTATAATATAATCATTACCAAAAACCATCCAATTATTTTATTCAAATGTGTTTCATATTTCTACTTTTAAGGGAACAACAACAAATTTATAAAAAATAAGATTAAAGTATTTTTCACTAGTTTCCCAAATTTAATAGCTAAATGTATCTATTTCTGGAATAGATAAATTATTTAGAATATTTATATTTATATTAGACATCAAATTCATGAATATAGATTAAATCATGAATATAAATATAAAATATAAAATTCTTGTCCAAAAATGAAATAAAAAAAATTAATTATTTATAAGAAAAACATTGATGAAGATTACCAAATCATGATTGAATATTACAGATAAATATGCATTATATAGACTCTTATGTAATTTTTAATCACTTTCACCTTCACTAAATAATATATCATTGATATTTTTAATTATATTTATCATTATATTTATTCTATCATCATGAATTTAAAATGAATGGTCCAAATGGATTATCCAATAACCTACCATTATATATTTTGAATATCATTTCTATAACATTCACATTTATTTGATTGGAATTCATCTCTTTAATAAATCTCCTTAGGAGAACATTCTAATCAAATAAAACATATTTTTAACCATCAATAGAGAAGATGATAATAATTAGTAAATATTAAATTGGAAAATAAATGAATAATTATTTTGTTAATGTGATGTTATATATATATTCAACAATATTTTTATGAAATTTTCTCACAATAAAATTATTTCTATGTACATTACATCTCATTCTAGGAGAAATCGTTTTATAAACTAACAATTCTATTCATTATAATTTTATTGAAAAGTTATCTTTTTATCATTGAAATAAAGTTACTGGTATCACATCTGAGACATATATAACAATTTTGAAAAACACACCACGTTATATTACTAAACTTATTTGAACACCAACCCATTGGGAACCATATACTTTTAATTTTACTAATGTGTGCATAAAAAAATTAAAATATATTTTACTCAATCTACACAATTAGGTTCCCCACACCTAGAATGATACATGTAACACTATAAATTTGTATGTAAATATTTTGGGACCTAAAAATTTTTGAGATTAAGGAGAGGAACTAATATAGATTAAAAATTGTAGGAATGTTATAAAATGTATTTTCTTTGCGTGTCTTGGTATAAAAATTAATACATCAAAAAACACATACCAATGTGTCTCATCCAATAAAAAATATGTTTCATGATTATATAATATTGGTATTATATCCATAAAAATGAACTATGTTAATCATAGTATGGAAATGAATTTTTTATATATTAACCTTTAAATTATATAAAATATTATTTTCATGGTTGATCACTATGGAATTTAATAATTTTTAGAGTTGTGGATCATCAATAATAGAATATTAAAATTTATATTTTATTTTTAGTAATTTAATGAATGTAAGTTATTTAATGGATCTTCTTCTAGAAATGATATTTCAACAACTCTTGTTTACATAGTTTATCCATTTTATTAATTCTATTTATGTTTATGGGTTTGTCATTAGAGTTCATCAAATGATTTGGGTTTTATAGTTCACCCTGACTAATATATTAAAATATTATATATATCAATGAAGAAAAATGAATAATTTTTTAATTAATGTAATTACCATTGATTGGAACCCTAGAAGAAAAATAAGAGATCAGGTTTGAATCTGATGGATGTGTTCTATACAGGGTTCTACAAATGGAATTCAGACAATGGAAATTTTTTTATGTGAAATCATTATAAATACCATTAGATATATTTAATGATATAAATATTTATATTATTTAATTATAAACCACCCATCCCACTATTTTAAATAATATATTATAAAAACTATAAATTCTTAGATGAAATAAGCCAATAATATTTGAGATGCATTGGAGGAGATCCACTTTTGAAATTTACAAGAATAAGATCTTGGATCGCTGATCAACAATATTTGAGGATCATGGGAAAAATGAAGGGCATATTTTAATCCTCAAAAAATATCTCTAGTGAACTTATACATCACCAAAAATAAATATGTTTTAGATATATGGATGGTTGTTATAGGTAAAATTTCATTGTAAATTGTTTTCTAAAATGGGGAGATTCATATTATATAATTTATTATTATGTCTCCTACCACCATAATTCATTGATTTTACTAATTTATTGAACAATTTAAATTCACCTATTGTATTCCATGATTATTTTCTATGGATATGTTATAAAGATTAAATAATCTTACCACTTTGTTATTGGGCCTCTAAAATATCTGTTTTTCTAGATCATCATTATTGGCATCTGGGCTTAGAATGAAAACATTTTTATTCTTGGTCATTAGAACACAATCCTCTATATTCTTGATAGTTATAGTAATCAATTGGTTATTTATATATCAAAGATGAATTGAGTATGGAAAAATGATCACATATAAGGTATATAGGGATTGATATTTCATTTAGAAATGGGAGGTGTAAAAATTTATTCTCAGGAGACATGAATTCTAAATTCCTTTCATTGGATGATGGTAATCAATGATAAACAGATTTTTTCAATGATTTTATTGGTTTAGGATATCCTACGAATATATTTCTATTGATATTAGTGGAAGAAGTGATTATTTTATTGTAATAATGACAATCTGTGGAAACTCACACTACACGTTATTTATTTTGGAGTAACAGTAGGTGTATTTTTTTAGTTTCACAATGTTTTGAGGGATTTTACTCAATATAAAAATTAAAACAACTGTATATTGGGACATATATTATAAGGCCATAGACCTAAACGTTAAATAATATCGAGTTACGTTGAGAACTCACATTGAGGATTTATTTGGTTTAGTGTTTTAGATAATTAAGATATAACTATTATATAAAAACTCAAATTTATGCAAAGATGATGAAACTAAAATAGTGTCCATTTCTTCCCCAAAAGAAACCATTTTATAACAAAAAATGATTTATTATCTTCATGAAATTATTTTTTACTTATTTCTCTGGTACATATGTATACCTTGTGGAAATTTTTTCAAAAACATGGGATGAGAACATAAATCTTAGTAAAGAATATAAAATAAGGAATAAAACTGTTAGCCCTTGAAATTTTTTATCCCATGAAAACATCATCAAAAAATCATTCCATTTACCCATAAAACAAAATATTTTTAACATACCTATTGATATCATAATATTCCTAAAAAATTCTTCTAAATCAAAAATCAAAAAGTAACTTGTGTCATTAGTATTATATATAAATTTTAGCTTTCATAGAAATATTTGGTGTATCCTTTATGGTTATGTTTTGATTAACCATTAGAGTATAATACTGAAATCTCATAGGAGAAACCTTAATGATAACCTCCATCTCATTACCGAATACATCGTGGAGCTATCTCAGGATCACACACCCCTGGTTTATAATGAAACCAACCTGATACAATAACAATGACCAAGAGCCACGACATAATTGTTGCACATAAAAAAGCATAAAGGAAAAATAGCATTTCAACATCACAATGAAAATATATCATTTCAAGATATTAACATAATAAATATTTTATTAATATAATTTCAAATAAAATCATACATGAAAATGGTATTTGTTATTTTTTATCAACATTACATCTTTTAGAGGTTTCCAAATATCAAATAATAGCTATGGTGGAGGAAAAATTCATTGTCGTTGTGAATATTAAAAAAATATCCCTTCTCTGATTTTGTAAAATTCTTATAAAAAAGATTACATTTGAAAATTATTGAATGAAATTAATATTTAATGTGGTTTATTATACACCATATAAAATTATGGGTTGTATAATATCAAGTAATTCCTCAATGAACGGAGATTGAGACAGAGTCCCTAACATAGAGTCTAACTTTACTCGTCTGACCATTATTTTCCTGAGTAATAAACCTAGGAAAATTTATAATTTCATTAGATACATTTCCAAGATTATTATAAATTTTATATAAATTATTACCACGTTAAAAAAATTCAAAACTATTCAGGTTCATATCAGATCTATGTCGATATTTTGTACTTGAGTTAATGATAATCTTGTTTTTATTTTAATTTTTTATATAGTAAAAATTACATTATCCCCAAGAATATAATTAATGATTTAAATAGAATATATATCTAATATAAATGTATTTATAATAATCTAGTGTATTTTGAGATATGAAATGAAATGCACCGTTCATGGAGACAGTATCCCATAGGTACGCATGAATTATACATTCTTTTCATTTTAATATAAAATGAATAATAATTCAAAAATATTATCATATATTATAATAACGTTATTATATTAATGTCACAAATTTATTGTAGTTTTAATAAATATGTCCTTTATATGTTCCCTGTAATGTGGGAACGAGTCATGTCGCATTAAGGGGGTAGTAATTGACACTTCATCAAACAAAATTATTGTATTTACATAACATGGAAAACATAATGATATATTAAAAATAAAAATTACATAATAATATAGAAAATATAAATGTAATATGTATTATATTCTAATATAGTGTCTATTATATTGGCCACTACGAGAATTGGTAGGGGAAAATTGAGCTATTATCATTTCGTAAAGATGTTGTTCCTCATACACAGAAATAGTATGTTCGTTACCCACTAAATGGAGGTCTCTGTTAGTGTAGATCAAAACTGTCACATAAAAAAGTCCTTTTATATTTACGATACTCTTGGTTTTATTTAATGTCATAATAATAATTGATTTTGGAGTCAATAATGGATAAGAATCTAAAAATCACCATAGAAGGAGTGGCATCTTAATCGGGTACCTTTTTTTGTTTAATACAAAAAATCTTCCATGGGGTATTTCTTCCCTATGAGAGGATTCTATAAAGAGGGTAGAGATTCGAGGAAGTGGTTTGTGTGGGTCTTCGTTGATCCAAATTGTCTTAATGTTTTAGTATTTCAGTATAAAGGTTACCTATTTATATGAGAGGGAAGGGGAACTCTAGGAAACTCTTAAATTATTAAATTAATATAAATAAATTTTTTATTTTATGCTGATCAAACATTAGATACGTCAAATATAATATAAATTTAGTTTTAAGTCATCTCATGGAATATTTTTTAGACATGTATTTATTTCATTTTGAACCTTATCTTTTCAGTTTACACTTAATTGATCTATATTAATATTAACGTAGGTAACCACAATTTTATTATTAAGAGGCTATTAATATTATATATAATGGGTAAATTTCACATAATGGGACACATAATTAACATTTGCACATTATAATAATATAATTGTTATTTTAAAATATTATTCTGATTTATAAATAATTTTATTAATTACTATTGGTACAAAACATCAATTATGTCCATTTTTCCACTATTCAATTTATTGAATTTAAATAAATTCTAAATAGTGTTGTAACTTAGGAAAACCCATTAAATAGTCTTATAACATGTCATATTCACATATATAATTATTTTATGACATAAATAATGTATATTAATATTTATTTTATTATTTTTAATAACATTCATTTGATTCCATCATTAATAAAGAAATCCCTGCATCATCACTATGTTATTATTTAATTTAATAATTTGTTGTAAAAAAATTATAAATAAAAATACAATGATGTAGGAAATATTTTTATCGATCTAATTAATATTTATTTTCAAATAAATAACTTATATAAACCCATAATACAATTCTTTTATTAAGAAGATATATCTTTGTAACATATTATCCTCTATATTAAATTAATATTTTTTTTGTTTCATAACCACACCCAAGTGGATTCAGAAGGCTAAATTTTCATCGTAACAATTTTAATGGTCATCCATATCACATTAAATAGGACTAGGACATGTTTTTTGATAGTTTTATACTATAATAAAATTTTTTACAATTTTTTACCTTATTTACTCTTTAGTAATGGTAAACAAAAAAATTACTAAAGTTACTATTAATCATGTAAAAAATTGACCTATTTACATAATATGGAAATTATGATTTAAAATTTGTTCTCTATTATTCAATATTAGAGATGAAAATGTTGTAGTAATAAATTTATTACTAATTCTTGTTTTCAAAACAAGAAAGTGGGTTTTTAGTAATAATTATCAGAATACTAACATGTGTTTATAACAAAATTTAAATTTGAAATTAGCAATGATGAAAATAATTCTAATAAAAGATAAAAAATTAATACAATTTTAGATTATAAAAAATTACAAGAAAATATTAATAAATCACAAATTAGATGAAAAGATAGTTTTGAATTAAAATGCAGTATTTTAAAATATTCATTTAAAAATGAAATTTTTCAGAAAAATTCCAAAATTCTACCAAATTTAATTTTTATGTCCTGTATCTAAAAATAATGTTTACTTTTTCAAATATAACTTATAATATTTTAAAAATCTATATTTAAGAATTGATTTCCATCTAAAGGTGGTAAAACTATCTTGAAAAAATATTAGAATATTTTATGTGAAAAATTCGATTTATTCTCATTTAATGCCTCTAAAATTAATTTGATAAAAAATAAACATTGTATTAACATGTGTAAAAGTTTTATATTTATATCATTTCCTTACATCAAATATAATTCATATAAATTAAATAACATTTTAAATAATAATATTAATATTGTATTATTTTTCAGTATAACTCAGCCTTTTGTGAAACGTAAGATTTTAGAGAAATCCATTATATTGAGTCTTGTATGATACCACACATAGTGTCCCCATTAAAATTAAATTAAAAACTAATTCTTAAATATTAATATATATGAAAAAAATATTTTTCTATAATTACTTGAATGTCACATAAGTTGAGTGATTTTACCTAGCTAAATATGATTTATTCCAAGATAACTTGAAATATTACTCCAGGTCATTAGACACATTGAGTTGAAATTCAAACATGAACTATGGAGGGATAAGGCCAATCATTCCTTTTCCATTTTACGAAATAACAAGTTCCTTAGGTTGTTCCATATTACATGTTCCTTGAGGGATAGTCTGTTTACTTCATCCACTAACTCCTACATGGATTATATCAGTATTTTGGACATGTATTTGCATCTTTGAGTATCCCATTAAGAGTATAATTGAAAATACAATTTTATTCTTTCATTTTTTCAGATTTAGAGTTATAATTAGATATTTTACGACATTTATGTATATTATAGAGATTCATGGATAAGAATATTGTTCAGGTATTATAATTACGGTGATGACTAGGTCATTACCCCTATCAAAGTAGTTAGAAGATTCCCAATATACTGTATACATGTAGAATATGCCCCAACATAGTTGGTGTGTTTCCAATGTACTTATATTGATACTCCCCAATAATCTAACTCTATCTTGGTATAGGTAAATATATGGAGTGTATACCCATATTTATCATATATAGTAGTAAATATTGATTCATCAATAAAGAATTTTGTGAGGTTGACCATCGTGATTGGAATCGAGGTGGAGTATTTTAGATCTACATGAAGTCTAATTATCCTTATTTGGTTGAAGATATTTAGATCCATTTAATTTTAATTGGATATCAATAAGATCATATATTTCACAGGGATCCATTTACCCCATTAACTTATGTGCATAACTGTATATTATTTCATATTTATTACTTATTTGTTAATGGGATGTCCTACAATGTATGTGTATACTCACCCTATATGGGAACTTCAAAAACGCGTTTTGTATTACATTAATTATTTTTATATTATAGTAGCCATGATGGACTTATTATCAGTGGAAATATAATTATATGGCGTCTCTGACTATGTTTGGAGTTCAAAGTGAAGGATCATCACCATAGATCCCATCTACTAATCCTATATAGTCATATCTTTGTTGATAACTATTTTACATCTTCTATTTGGGTATGAAATTTTAAAAATTACATTTTCATATATTTATCATTCATATTTTATTATATTTATTATATTCTATTCATAAATTATTCACACACTATTGGTTTCAGTTAATTAAATCACGACAGTATTGTATGCAGATAGGTCTAGGTTTGTATAGTTACATTATGATAAGACAACATATTTCAATGATGTCAACACATAGTCCATGTCTCCTACTAATGACCTATGAGATCAGGGGTTGGGTTTCACTCATATATTATATATATCCTAGGGGGTCATGTTGTTTTTTGTTGTGAATGATTGGTATTAGTGTTGGTTTATACAAGGAAATTTTTTACCGATGTTCAAGTTTTTATGATTCTATTTTGATCATACTGAAATGATGTTGATGCATATTGAGTTCATATCTAAGGATGTAAAACATAATTGGTGGGAACCATTTTATTTGTCCATACACTAAAATATTATTTCCTATTATTTGACTCATCATGTTGAGAAATTTGTTGTGGGGAACCAATATTCCATTCATTATATTTTATTTTTGATATTTAAATCGATTTAATTCTTGAGTTATATCTATATATATCTTCATATAACCATGAGATATCTTGTTAAATTGATGGAATCCTCAATTATGATAGCTATCGTGGACTGAATGATATGGTTTTGATAATTACCCATTGAGAGATACACATGTAGGATTTATTCCAATCGTATTCCTTCTAGTAGATCATAGATTAGGGGTTACACCTGATAAACAAATTATAGTCATACATATAGTTTTATTCAATTACGATCTTCTTCATACAAGGTAGCTGATATCTCTGGTATTTCATAAAGATTATGTCTGCATTATTATCATGTTATGTGAGTTTTAGTGCAATATTCTATGGATTTTTTCATCTATCTTGATCATTACGAATTATGGGATTGGTTCCATTCAGTGGTCAATCATTTTTTCCTTGAACATACCCCAACTGATCAAATGGTTATTCTCAAAGACAACCTTCTATAATGTGTATCATGACACTAGAGGAGATTGACAAGTTATACCCCGGATGATGATATACTCTCATGGATATGAGTATTTTACTTAATATTTTTTTTATTATCTTTTATTCCTACACTAATTGAATATCACAGTGTTTTTAGAGATGCATTGGTGTTGTATTTATGTTTCAGCGCACACGAAATGTTTTACAAACCTCACACACTACACTATTTATATTGTGATAGATTGAAAGATCCAAACATATCTGTGGATTAGGTTATTTTCAGTGACATTGAATCCACTATAATATTCATATGAATTCCGACTTATAATGGTGTGTTTGTGATGGCCATAGTGATCTAGTTTTTTCAAGTCGAGTTGTGTAACATCCCAGGTAAATAAAGAATAAAGAATTTTCATATTTATTAATATTTACGAATTAAATATTAATACTATTTTAAAGGGGTTGCTATGTTCGATAGCGTACCCGATACACAATGATGGGTTTCTTTGGAAACTTACGTTGCACACAAGTAATAAAATAATATTATTTTAAATGTTAGTTAACAAGTAGCCATTGTACTGGCGGGAATGGATAGAAATAACTAAAATATGATTAGATATGTTTTTAAATGTTTTTACATTTACCCAATAAAAGATAAAGGCTTAAAATACGGAAAGAGTTCAATTTTAGGGCATATATACTCTAATTTTCACTAAAGGTTCACTTATCATCTTTTAATGGTGAACCGTCATTAAATATAGTTTTGATCACTCTTATACTTTATTTTGGACCAAATATAACACTTCTTTAGAATCGGGACATCAAAATTTACTTTGTGTAAATTTTTGGTACCTTTCTGATAAAGTTCAATTTTTTTATGAATAGTGTAAAATGATGTATTTTAATTCAAAACCTCTTTTTAATCTAATTTATTTATATTATTAGATTATTATTTTAATTGGTTTTAATGGGAAATTAGAAAAAAATTACCAGTTAATCCAATGGTGGTCATTGGAATCAATTTCACTTTGAAATTGGACTTAAACTGGTGTCAATCTTTTGATACTTATTGTTTCACAAAAACACGCTATTTGTCATGACAGCGAGAATTAATTATTAAATTAATTAATTTGACTTATATGTTATTAATTTTGTAAAATGGACTTCATTTTTGAATTCGGAATATCAAATATAGCTTAGGGTGAATTTTTGGTAATTTTCTGAAAAACTTCAATTTTTGATGAATAGTGAAACCACTAAGTGGTAATCAAGCAAACTGATTTTTCAGTTAAATGAAAGTTTGCCACTAATGTGTATTGAATTTTGAAAATCCGACATACATGGTTGTCATTAGGAAGTAAAATGTGGTTCAATGAGATTAAAATAATTTTTTGGTGAATAGTAATTTTTTTTCATTAATCGCGATTAGAGGTAATTAGTGTAGTTTAAGGTAAAAATGGTATTATAAGAATGTGAAAACACCATGACACTGGTCCTATACCTATTGGGTGAGTCATGGCCGACCAAGACAAGACATGGGCCAACTTGGGGACCCCATGGAGCCACATTAGTTGGAAAATGACATTAATATATTTTTATTTAATGTTAAAGTTAAAATTACACTAACATAAATTGTTTTACTAAAATAATTTTTGAGTGGGGTTATACAAGTCCAAATTTTTATTATAAATAGTAATTTGAAAGCTAAAAATCTTTCCTACATCATAGTATTTATTTTATAATTTTTAGACATTAAATAAATTAAATTATATATGACATAATAATGATGCAGTGATGACATCATTATTTGACGATTTAAATAAAATGGAAAGATAATGTAAAATCTATGAACTAAACATGGCCAAAACCAATTGGATGAGTGGAGTTCTA
The DNA here is from genome assembly GCA_963277665.1 of Viscum album. NCBI lineage: Eukaryota > Viridiplantae > Streptophyta > Magnoliopsida > Santalales > Viscaceae > Viscum > Viscum album. The sequence continues at coordinate 1,761,220,668 of OY728121.1, read as the reverse complement.
AGACTTATCACCTTATCCACTAATTATATAAATGTTGGACCTTTTGAATCCGAAAAACATTTTCAAATAAAGTAATATTTCTTTACTTTCCAAAAGTTCCCCTCATCTCCTCTTATAAAAGGCCCCCACCTCTACCTCATTTCACACACTTCTCAAGCCTTTGTCTCGGCCAACCCCTGCCCAATTACTCTCTCCACATTCCTCTCCTCATCCTAGAGGATTCCCTTTGGGCAGAATCCTTTCAAAGGAAGCCTTTAGGATCAAATCAAAAGGGAGTTACACTTTTAAAGGTAATTCATTCTCTCTTGTTCATTTGTTTTATTTTGCTTCTCCAACCCTCTAAACTCTGTTTATTTACTTCTTTTGTAACAACACCAGTATCTTCAATATACTAGGATGTTGTTATAATATTTATTTGAGATACACTCTCACACAACTACATCAAATGGTTAAAGAACATACGGTTTCCGTGGATGGCGAAATTCTGCCTCCCGAAACGATGATTGTTCAATACTCATTTAACACCTTCAAGGGTGGCCATTATGATGTCACTATTTTTATATATGATATATAATATGTTTATTTTTTCTTTAAGCTTCTGTATTTTTCATTTTTGTCATACCTTTATGGTTTCCATTATGGGTAAACACGATATCTTCATTTAAGGAAGTGCGGACTACCGCCCCCTAAAAGTGATGTGATTCGTTAATGCCATATGTGGGACGTGTAAAGGATGGATTTAATGTTATTATATATGATGTTATACTGGAATTATAATATACCTCTATATTTATTATTTATTTCCATTAAAGTATGAGATAGAAATGAAATTAGCGTTCATGCGTACGTACAGCTTACCGTCTCCATGAACGGTGCATTTCATTTCATATCCCCAAATGTAATGTACTATTACATGTATATAATGTATATATATAATTAATGATATATCTAAATGATGAATATAATTCTGGAATTAAAATATACATACCTCTCATTTAGTTTTAATTTCACTAATATGACAATGAAATGAAAGTAGCGTTCATGCGTACGTACGGCTTACCGTCTCCATGAACGGTGCATTTCATTTCATACCTCTAAATGATTTTGTAATATTATAAATACATGTATATGCTAGATATATATGATATATATGATATCCAAATCATGAATTTCATTCTGGATATAAAGAACTTTTGACCACACGAACAACATGTAATTGTAAGAAGTCAACTTTCGACTTAAGAACCAAATATTTACAAAACAAACATTATTAACTTAAATGGTTACATAATGTTTATAACATGGAAATAAGTGATATAAAAGGTATAATTAAGTTTAAAAAGTTTCCTAATCAAGTATAAATTAACTCAAGTTTATTATTCAGGATGTTAAAGAACGATCGAGTCAAGTCGGACCCGAGGTAAGGGACTTCGTCTCAATCTCCTTTCATTGAGGCATATTTCGTTTTATACACAAATTTATTTTATACGGTGTATAAACTCCTTTGACATTTACTTTTATACAAAATGAATCTTTTTCTACGAAGCGTTATACTAAACGACAAAAAGGAATGTTTTTTTTAACGTACGTGGTGACAACGACCTTTTCCGCCGCCGCGAGTATTATTTGATCTTTGGCTTTCTCAACAAGCCGTAATGTTTTTAGAATAAAATAAATATCATATACTCTTTTATGTATTTTGGTATTGAAAATGGTTTTGAAAAAGGATTCTATTATGTCAATATATTTATGATATATTGTGATTGAAATGTGGAAATGTTATCATTCCTTTATATTGGTTTTATGTTTTATGATTTCATACTGGTACTTGGACATTTTAACGGGTGGTTACGTTATAAACCATATGACGGGTGGTGCCTTGAATACCAAGACGGGTGGTTACGTTATAACCTCCAATGCATTGGATATGGAAGTCGGCTGTATGGCTATTCCATTAAGTATGTATGGAAATTGGCCGTATGGCTATTCCATTAAGTGATATGTGTGGAAGTCAACCGTATGGTTATTCCACTTATGTATGTTTATGTCCCAAGTTACCTTTATATATTCTATGTGTTCTTTATATGGGTTTTATGGTAATCCTTTGGTTACAAAAAGGTAAGTAATGATACTTTATTCAGTGAAGATTTTTTTACTACTTCATGAAGGTGAAGGTATTACTTTGATATAGTATACATGGTTTACTTGATGTTTGAAAAACTAACAGTTTTTATTCTTTTTGTATCCCTTACTGAGATTTTTTATGCTCACTCCATGTTTTTCGAAATGTTTTTCACAGGACATAAAAGTGGAATAATGTCAAGGATGGGATCTAGGGAATGTCATGCTATCTAAAACATGGAATCTAGACATCTTTCTTTTTATGAGTTTTTATTTTATTGAAACTTAGTAGAAGTGTCTACTTTGTAATCTTTTAAGATGTAATAGTTATGTTCTAATTCTCTAAAACTCTATACCTGAAAAGATCCTCAATGTGAATTATTCATTTAATTCAATATTAAGTAAGGTTTAAGGCTGGGGACTTATAGTTGGTATCAGAGGACGGTTTAGACAACTTTAGGAGTTAGAAAAGAGTTAAATTATAATATGATTGAAATGATATAGCATTTACGGATTACCATGTTGCTTTGCCTAAGATATTTATGTTTTCAGAATGGTTTTCCGCAGAGGAAACAAAGTAGCTATGTTGGGACGACATCAGGAGGAAGATAACCTTCCAAATCAGCAACCTGAGATGGTCGGAATCGGAACTGAACAGTTTGTTACAATGATGGCACAGTTGACTCATGCTATAAATGGTTGTGGTATCCATGCACGAGATCAGCCAGATCAACCGCAAAGGAACATGTCAGTGGTGGAACATTTCATGAGGCAACATCCCACATCATTTAGAGGATCATCTGACCCTGTGCAAGCTGAAGGGTGTATTAAAGCACAGGAGAAGATTTTTGATGTCATGGGGTGTTCAGAACATCAAAAGGTTAGTCTTGCTGTTTACCGTTTTGAAGTTGAAGCTGATCAGTGGTGGTCGATGGTGAAAAATATAAGGGATAGTGATGAGATTGAGGATCTTCACTGGGACGAATTCAAAGGTATGTTTCTTGAGAAATATTTTCCTAAGGTGGTTCGTCTTAGGATGGAAAAATAGTTCCTAGAATTGAGGCAGGAGGATGATTCAGTGGCTGCTTATGAAGAAAAGTTCACTCAATTGGCAAGGTATGCTCCAAACATCATACGAGATCTTGATAGTAAAATAAACCGTTTTTACTCAGGGTTAAAGCCAAAGTATCGAAGGGCTTTAGCTTCTCGTGAATTCAAAAGTTATGAAAACTTGTTCGATGTGCGGAGAAGGTAGAAATGGAGTTATCCGATGATCAGGTGTTCTATGACAAACAACAGAATAAGAGGTCTAGTTGGCAGGAAAAGGGGAAGAATTCATCAAAGAAGCAAGGAGGTAAGAAAACCAAATATACATCCTGTGATAATTGTGGTAAAATGCATCCTGAAGAATGTTTGTCCAAGTCTGGTAAGTTCTTTCGGTGTGGTAAGTCTGGTCATATTGCTCGTAACTGTAAGTAAGAAGATCAAGCAGGAAATGAAAAGCCAACGGTAAGATGTTTTAAGTGTAATGAAATGGGTCATTATACAAACGAGTGTCCAACGAAGAACTCAACTGGGGGAATGCAGCTAGACTACAAGAAGAAAGGGGTGGTAAAATCATTTGCAACAACTTCAGCAAATGTTGGGCCATCGAATGAAGTGGTATCAGCTCCAGGGAGCTCAGTATTTTTCGAAGATTGACTTGAGGTCGGGGTACCATCAGTTGAAAGTAAAATAAGCAGACGTTCCGAAGACTGCGTTCCATACTAGATATGGCCATTATGAATTTGTAGTTATGCCTTTTGGGTTAACCAATGTACCTGATGTTTTCATGGACCTTATGAATAAAATTTTCCATGAGTTCTTGGATAAGTTTGTGTTTGTGTTTTGAGGTTTGTGAAGAGGTTATGTGTGCCTTGTGATTCACAGTTGAAGAATGAGTTGTTTTTTCATCTTGGCAGTAGTAAGATGTACAGAGGTCTGCGGGAGTATTACTAGTGGGATGGAATGAAAAGAGACATTGCTGATTTTACTGTGAAGTGTTTGACATGTCAACAGGTTAAAGCAGAGCAGCAGTTACCGAAAGGGATGCTTCAGCCTTTACCAGTTCCAGAGTGGAAATGGGAAAACATATCCATGGACTTTGTTGTGGGATTACCGAGGACATCGCGAGGTAATAATGCAATCTGTGTTATTGTTGATCGCTTGACCAAATCTGCTCATTTCCTTTCTATACGAGATACTTTCTCTCTTGATCAACTTTCCCGTCTGTATCTTAAAGAGATAGTCAGGTTACATGGAGTTCCTCTCTCCATTGTATCGGATCGTGATCCCAGGTTTACTTCTAACTTTTGGAAAGGCCTTCAGAAGTCGTTGGGTACAGTATTAAATTTTAGTACAGCTTTTCATCCTCAATCAGATGGGCAGTCAGAACGAACAATTCAGACATTGGAGGATATTCTACGAGCGTGTTCTATGGATTATCAGGGAAGATGGGACCAATATCTTTCTTTGGTTGAGTTTTCTTATAATAACAGTTTTCATTCCAGTATAAAAATGGCACCATTTCAGGCATTATATGGGAAGCGGTGTCGAACTACAGCATTTTGGGATGAAGTGGGTGAAAGGAAGCTGATGGGACCAGAATTGGTAGAAGATATGGCAGAAAAGTTCAGTTGATTCAGAAAACACATGAGAACAGCTCAGAGCAGGCAGAAGAGTTATGCGAATAATCGGAGGAAGGATCTATCTTTCGAGGTAGGTGATCATGTTTTTCTCAAGGTTTCTCCTTGGAAAAGCGTGATGATATTTGGTAAGAAAGGAAAGTTGAGTCCATGGTTTATTGGACCATATGAAATTCTGGAGAGAGTTGGATCAGTTGCATACCGGGTGGCTTTACCTCCGAGTTTATCAGGTACACAATGTTTTTCATGTTTCAATGTTGACAAAGTATATGCCAGATCCATCTCATGTTTTGAGTCCAGAGGTAGTTCAGTTGGAAGAGAACCTATCTTATGAGGAACAACCGGTCGAGAATCTTGACCATAGAGAGAAAGTGTTACGGAATAAGGTGATTCATCAGGTAAAGGTTTTGTGGAAAAACCATGTCATTGAAGAGGCAACGTGGGAATCTGAAAATTCTATGAGGGATAAATACCCCCACTTATTTTGATAAGTGAATAAAATTGCGAGAATGCAATTCCCAAAAGGGGGGAAGGATGTAACATCCCAGGTAAATAAAGCATAAAGAATTTTCATATTTATTAATATTTACGAATTAAATATTAATTTTATTTTAAAGGGGTTGCTATGTTCGATAGCGTACCCGATACACAACGATGAGTTTCTTTGGAAACTTACGTTGCACACAAGTAATAAAATAATATTATTTTAAATGTTAGTTAACAAGAAGCCATTGTACTGACGGGAATGGATATAAATATCTAAAATATTATTAGATATGTTTTTAAATGTTTTTACATTTACCCAATAAAAGATAAAGGCTTAAAATACGGAAAGAGCTCAATTTTAGGGCATATATACTCTAATTTTCACTAAAGGTTCACTTATCACCTTTTAATGGTGAACCGTCATTAAATATAGTTTTGATCACTCTTATACTTTATTTTGGACCAAATATAACTCTTCTTTAGAATCGGGACATCAAAATTTACTTTGTGTAAATTTTTGGTACCTTTCTGATAAAGTTCATTTTTTTTCTGAATAGTGTAAAATGTTGTATTTTAATTCAAAACCTATTTTTAATATAATTTATTTATATGATTAGATTATTAATTAAATTGGTTTTAAAGTGAAATTATAAAATATTTTTACCAGTTAATCCAATGGTGGTCATTGGAATCAATTTCACTTTGAAATTGGACTTAAACTGGTGTCAATCTTTTGATACTTATTGTTTCACAAAAACACGCTATTTGTCATGACAGCGGGAATTAATTATTAAATTAATTAATTTAACTTATATGTTTTGAATTTTGTAAAATGGACTTCATTTTTGAATTTGGAATATCAAATATAGCTTAGGGTGAATTTTTGGTAATTTTCTGAAAAACATCAATTTTTGATGAATAGTGAAACCACTAAGTGGTAATCAAGCAAACTGATTTTTCAGTTAAATGAAAGTTTACCACTAATGTGTATTGAATTTTGAAAATCCAACATACATGGTTGGCATTAGGAAGTAAAATTTGGTTCAATGAGATTAAAATAATTTTTTGGTGAATAGTAATTTTTTTTTCATTAATCACGATTAGAGGTAATTAGTGTAGTTTAAGGTAAAAATGGTATTATAAGAATGTGAAAACACCATGACACTTGTCCTACACCTTTTGGGTGAGTCATGGCCGACCAAGACAATCCATGGGCCAACTTGGGGACCCCATGGAGCCACTTTAGTTGGAAAATGACATTAATATATTTTTATTTAATGTTAAAGTGAAAATGACACTAACATAAATTGTTTTACTAAAATATTTTTTGAGTGGGGTTATACAAGTCAAAATTTTGATTATAAATTGTCATTGGAAAGATAAAAAGATTTCCTACATCATAGTAGTTTTTTTATAATTTTTAGACATTAAATAAATTAAATTATATATGACATAATAATGATGCAGCGATGACATCATTATTTGACGATTTAAATAAAATGGAACGAAATTGTAAAATCTATGAACTAAACATGGACAAAACCAATTGGATGAGTGGATTTAGAAGTCCTATCACCTTATCCACGAATTATATCAATGTGTGACCTTTTGAAACCGAAACACATTTTCAAATAAAGTAATATTTCTTTACTTTCTAAAAGTGCCCCTCCTCTCCTCTTATAAAAGGCCCCCACCTCTACCTCATTTCACACACTTCTCAAGCCTTTGGCTCGGCCAACCCCTGCCCAATTACTCTCTCCACATCCCTCTACTCATCCTAGAGGATTCCCTTTGGGCAGAATCCTTTCAAAGGAAGCCTTTAGGCTCAAATCAAAAGGGAGTTACACTTTTAAAGGTAATTCATTCTCTCTTGTTCATTTGTATTATTTTGCTTCTCCAACCCTCTAAACTCTTTTTATTTACTTGTTTTGTAACAACACCAGTATCTTCAATATACTAGGATGTTGTTATAATATTTATTTGAGCTACACTCTCACACAACTACATCAAATGGTTAAAGATCATACGGTTTCCGTGGATGGCGAAATTCTGCCTCCCGAAACGATGATTGTTCAATACTCATTTAACACCTTCAAGGGTGGCCATTATGATGTCACTATTTTTATATATGATATATAATATGTTTATGTTTTCTTTAAGCTTCTGTATTTTTCATTTTTGGCATACCTTTATGGTTTCCATTATGGGTAAACACGATATCTTCATTTAAGGAAGTGCGGACTACCGCCCCCTAAAAGTGATGTGATTCGTTAATGCCATATGTGAGACGTGTAAAGGATGGATTTAAAGTTATTATATATGATGTTATACTGGAATTATAATATACCTCTATATCATTATTATTTGTTTCCATTAACGTATGAGATAGAAACGAAAGTAGCGTTCATGCGTACGTACGGCTTACCGTCTCCATGAATGGTGCATTTCATTTCTTATCCCCAAATGTAATGTACTATTAAAATTACATGTATATAATGTATATATATAATTAATGATATATCTAAATGATGAATATAATTATGGAATTAAAATATACATACCTATCATTTAGTTTTAATTCCACTAATATGACAAAGAAATGAAAGTAGGGTTCATGCGTACGTACGGCTTACCGTCTCCATGAACGGTGCATTTCATTTCTTACCTCTAAATGATTATGTAATATTATAAATACATGTATATGCTAGATATATATGATATATATGATATCCAAATCAGGAATTTCATTCTGGATATAAAGAACTTTTGACCACACGAACAACATGTAATTGTAAGAAGTCAACTTTCGACTTAAGAACCAAATATTGACAAAACAAACATTATTAACGTAAATGGTTACATAATGTTTATAACATGGCAATAAGTGATATAAAAGGAATAATGAAGTTTAAAAAGGTTCTTAATCAAGTATAAATTAACTCAAGTTTATTATTAAGGACGTTAAAGAACGATCGAGTCAAGTCGGACCCGAGTTAAGGGACTTCCTCTCAATATCCTTTCATTGAGGTATATTTCGTTTTATACACAAATTTCTTTTATACGGTGTATAAACTCCTTTGAATTTTACTTTTATACAAAAGGAATCTTTTTCTACGAAGCGTTTTACTAAACGACAAAAAGGAATGTTTTTTTAACGTACGCGGTGACAACGACCTTTTCCGCCGCCGTGAGTATTATTTGATCTTTGGCTTTCTCAACAAGCCGTAATGTTTTTAGAATAAAATAAATACCATATACTCTTTTATGTATTTTGGTATTGAAAATGGTTTTGAAAAAGGATTCTATTATGTCAATATATTTATGATATATTGTGATTGAAATGTGGGAATTTTATCATTCCTTTATATTGGTTTTATGTTTTATGATTTTATACTGGTACTTGGACATTTTAACGGGTGGTTACGTTATAAACCATATGACGGGTGGTGCCGTGAATACCAGGACGGGTGGTTACGTTATAACCTCCAATGCATTGGGTATGGAAGTCGGCCGTATGGCTATTCCATTAAGTATGTATGGAAATTGGCCGTATGGCTATTCCATTATGTGATATGTGTGGAAGTCAACCGTATGGTTATTCCACTTAAGTATGTTTATGTCCCAAGTTACCTATATATATTCTATGTGTTCTTTATATGGGTTTTATGGTAATCCTTTGTTTAGAAAAAGGTAAGTAACGATACTTTATTCAGTGAAGATTTTTTTTACTACATCATGAAGGTGAAGGTATTACTTTGATATAGTATACATGGTTTACTTGATGTTTGAAAAACTAACAGTTTTCATTCTTTTTGTATCCCTTACTGAGCTTTTTATGCTCACTCCATGTTTTTCGAAATGTTTTTCACAGGACATAAAACTGGAATAAGGTCAAGGATGGGATCAAGGTAATGTCATGCTATCTAAAACATGGAATCTAGACATCTTTCTTTTTAAGAGAATTTATTTTATGGAAACTTAGTAGAAGTGTCTACTTTGTAATCTTTTAAGATGTAATAGTTATGTTCTAATTCTCTAAAACTCTAAACCTGAAAAGATCCTCAATGTGAATTATTCATTTAATTCAATATTAAGTATGGTTTAAGGCTGGGGCCTTATAATTTGTGTCAGCCATCTATATAAAGAAGTGGGAATCTTGGATCAATGTCATAAAAATCCCACTATTCATAACCCATAAGAGAAAATATGTTAGAGGAATAATCATAAAAATTCTAAAACACGAGAATATGTAGTGAAATGATCACATAGGGGATCAGTTATCCAATATGTGGGTGATGAAATTATTATTATTATGGGATCTATAACATGCCCTATGATTTCAAAACTGAGGTGCTTCATATGGTGGGAAGGTAGTGAAAAATTCTCTATAGATGATGTAATTTTTGTTAATAGGGAACATCTAGGATTGGTCATAGTTGTACCAAGGGAGGTGGTGCTGAATAAGGCCATGTGATGCCCACGATGGGAGATTTGAAAGTGTAGAAGATTTTGTGATGTAGAAAACCATAAAAACCATTTGGTTCATATAGTTTATAGGGATAATAGTTATGGGTGTTAATAGTTTTAGGCTATAGAGGGATCTAACCAGGTTACACCTGAGATGATTTGAGGTTCAATCTATGTATAATCCACATTATCCCTAGTACATGACACCACATTCATGGATCCCTCATTCATTTAAATATCCACCACTAATGAACTATTCAGTACAATACAATATGTAACTTGTTAGTTAGGGATAGAAGTTTTATTGGGATTTATTATACTTTTACGAGAATTTTTCAGTAGAGTTACGTTGTGATTAGTGAAGATTGTATGTCATGGTACCTGTTATTCATTGAAAATAATAATTATGACACCATCAAATGAATGTAGTAGTTTTTTAAAGTGAATTCATATATTTGTTATCTCTACATGCGAGATTGATTTCTATAGGATGGTTGAATGAGTTTCCCATTCACTTGTCAAAAGAACCTATCAACTAATTGAGTATGACTCCTAAACCAAATAAAAGATCCCATTACCCTATAGTTGGATATGATGGTCCTGGGTGTAGCGGGATATTTAGACATATGGATAGAGGTTTTAGAATAAAATGTTATGTATGTATTTCATAAATATGTTCTATGACTACATCTAATTCGGGAAATCAACTTATATATTTTCATCAACCATAAAACTAAACAAATAACTTCCACATGTTATCATAATTTCCTTATTGATCTCTAGGAATTAAGAGGTAGCTAGAAGTCATTTATGATGGGGATTTGAAATTCCCAGTGTGTCCCATTATGTTTATCTAGTGTTATTTGTTAAAAAATACAAACAATATAATGATATTATTTGTTGATTACTATATATAGAATATGGTAACAAAAATGAAAAATTACCACTTTATTTTCGACAACCTCCTCAACTTGTTGAATGTTTAAAATAGTTGTCAATGATTTATCATAGTTTCCATTACATTTATATGAGAAATTATAATGATGATTTTCTCAATAATCCATTTGAATGCTTTTAATATATTTATAAGTTATTATTGATTTCCATTATTGTTATAATTTCCCCAAATTTGATCATGGAACATATGAATCTTATATTTTAGACATTCTTGAACAAGTCTTGGGTTTTAATTATTAATGAAATTCTCATATATTCATTATTTTTTGAGGGTTTCACAAATAAATTATGAATTGTCATAGACTTTCTCTCATTTGAATAATTTTGTAGTAACCTCTGAAAGTGAATATTATGGATTTGAGTGGGTTAAATTACAGTGAATCTAATCTCTATGAATTGTGCATTAATGGACCTATAAAGGATTGATATCTTAATATCTTAATAGCCACCCAAGAATTTTTCAGTGGTGTGGAATTCCATCAAGTTATCATGGTATAATCAGAGTTGTGAGGAAAAGGATGACTTTTGTTCCTTTGTTGATACATCCATAGGTTAGAATTGATTGAATTATATTTTTTACACCCCTTTAGTTTTTCAAATATATATTTTCATGTAGGTGTGTGCAGTAATATCAAATGGGTTTATAATGTTGAGATATCCTGAGAGAAATTATGGACAAAAAAATATTGAATTTTTATTAGCAGATGTCAAACTGATTATTTGGAGACATTTTCTTTATAGAAATAATTCTATATGTTATTTAGGCCACCATAGACATAGGTACATGTTTACCCACAGTGACCTCCACTAGACGGTATAATATTTGTGGGAGTTTCTATCAAATTATGAAAATGATATTGGTTGTTTCATAGGGATGTGATATGCGAGGGAAAATTTCATTAGTATAATATCACATTCATGATTGAGTATGTCTTAGAAAATTCTTGTTAACTGACATATGATGTTTCCACAACTCCGTTCAATTAAGGAGTATTGATTGGTTGATATTTTTTCACATCTTTATGTGCAATCCATCATTCATCTTCATTATGAGACAACAAAATGGAACTCCTCCCATGATTCAATATTTTCATCATTGTTTTTGAGGGTTTTAAGGGTGTATTTTGGGAATGAGTTACAGATGAGAAAAAAATTCACCCCAATGAATCTTTATAGTATATTTTAACAATCGAGGTAATTGATGATATTCTTGGGATCCTCTATATCTATATTCAGTTAGAGAAATGTGATCCCTTACCATTAATGGTGTTTTCATTAAATACCTATTATCACCTCGTTAATTATCATGGAAACATTATAGAAACAATATCATATAACATATGAGATACCATATTTTTTTTACATTATTAAAGAGTGCTGTGTTAATTGGATAAATTTTTTCAATTGATAAATAATATGTTTCAGGTCATCTGTGAGCATTTGAGGTCAGATTAGAATCATAAGAGGACATTTAAAGATCATCCATAGCTGAATAAAAAATCTAATTGGAAGGCTAAAACATTTTTTTATATTAAATAAAAAACACACAATGGTTCCCATAACTATAAGGAACTGTGATCTTTCTCTCTGATGGAAAGCTTTCATCATGGGTCTTACTGATGATATGTGGGGGTTCAAATTAATTTAGTTTATGGGAGAGAAAATAAATCACACGAAGTAGCGGGGAATTATTTCATACTAAAGGATTATATTATATATTTGACTAATATTTTTGATTCAATACTAATTATAAATATGCCAAAGTCATCCCCGATTATTATAATAAGCTTTTAACATATTCAGAAGTGGCCACATATATGTGATATAGGTTCTCCAAAAATTTGACCATAAAAAGGTTTCATTATTTTTCTATCAATTGTACCATCTATATGTATATAAGTATCTCTACTAGTGATATAATCCATATTAATTAGTGGTCTACATCTTATTTTATTTTTATTTCATATCAAGAATATTGAATAACTGTGTTTTAGATCCATATTGTTAGTATATATAGAATTTATCATTATCTTGTTAGAAATTTTTTATTTTAATACTAATATCATTCCACATATGGTTCTTCCTAAGTATAATAGTTAATAGAAATAAACCTTTATAGTTTAGTTCCCCTAAATGAGATATTTCATAACCTTTTAATTCATGTGGAAGGTAAAAACATTGAATTTTAACATCACGTGAAAATGATATAGAGGAAACAAAATCCTTGAAAATAGAATTGTGGTTGTTTTTAATAAGTTAAGAATTATAGTTGAATGTAGATAAATTGAATATATCCCTTTTATGTTGGGTAATTAACTCATGTAGATTATTTCCCAATTAGGATGGTGATGGGTTTTGGAATCTTGTTTTCATAATTAAGGAGGGGTCCATCATATCCAGTCAGGATGAAAATCTAGGGCCATATAATTTGATGTATTTGGGGGTAATACCTTGAATTAAGACATATAATTTCAATTTTATTATATTAGGGACTTGATTAATCACATTCATAACCCCACATGAATTATTCTCGCTTAGATAAACAAGGTACAAATTAATCTTTATCATCATGCATAATTGGTTTCAAGAGGGACATACACATGAACTGTAAGATCAGGGATGAAATTACATCCTCATACACTCTTTAAAATATAAGAGATATGGATTATAGGAGTAGTATGACATCCTTTATAAAAGTATTTGGTATTACTATAAGTGGAATGCCATGAAGAATTTCCTCCACATCTGCTGATAAATGAGGTTAGGTATGTTGAGTTGTATGAAGAAATAAAGTATGTGGGATTACAGTAATATGTAATAAAATTTACACGTCTCTTGTTGATTATAACCCCATCAATGATATTATGAATCCACTATTTAAGGATCATATGGTATGAATTTACTAGTTTCATTGCACATTTATGGATGATTCTGGGAGATGAGTTTTGTTTTATCAACTAGGAATGTTAACACCAATGAATCTGATATTGAGTTCATTGTTATCTATATTTTTCATTATAATAACCTCCCCACGGGCCCTATCTATTATATAGGAAATATGGGGGACAAATATTTCAAAGCTAATGCATGATCAAATGGAGGGAAGACATGTGTATAAGATTTTCTGCTTTTACAGGTCCAATGGTGTTGGGAGAGGTTTTACATTAAAAATCAGAGGGTTTTGGATTTAATAAGAGTTATCTAATTGGACACATTATTATTGGGATATTTAGAATAAAAAACCTATAAGGAAGTATATTGTGGAGAGCTTTTACGAGAATACATTATAGATCTCCCTTTTTTCTATTCTCTCTATGAAAGAAGGGGAATATCACACATTGTCTCTTATATAATGTATGATCCCTATAAAATTTCTTACTTCATGCGGAAGAGTAAAAATATTTTTGAAGGAGTATTGAGACACCAATTTCACAAAGGATATAGTTTATTGTTTTGAAACATTAATGAAGGACTCTACGACATGAAGTAAGAAATATCTTTGTAGTGTGAAGGTGTAAAGTATGGTATGTGGTGAACTACCTAATACAATGATTTATGACTCTTGGAAAATTTTCTAAAATTCTATTTTTATCATTTTCTCTATCAGTTTCAATCTTTGAGATATAATCATGTATTTATTGGTGGAGGAAGAAAAAATAGCTCTTTCAAAATGTACATCTTCATTAAAAGTTATACTCTACTTGACATGTCAAACAAAAAAATCCCTCACACCAAAATGAATGTTATTTTCAGTTCGAATGTAGGAAATAGTCCTCTTTGAAGAGGAAGAACATTTCTTGTGGGGTAAAATACAAACCATCACTGCACTACATAATTTAATTTACAAGGAGTAGAAATTTACGGCCCCACTCATCCAACCAATTTTATTTTTGGGTTATGTGATAAGGGAATGAGAATGATTTATATAGTTTGGAGGTGTTATTTATTGAAAATTCCTCTTTATATGTTTTTACATGTCATTTTACAAACCACATATAATTTTTTTCATCATTATTGGCTTAGAAAAAAACTACATCCCTTATCAAAGTGGTTATAAGATTTAAGGCCACAAAGGATGTCTATCTCATCATATTGGGTACTTATTGCAATGAAATGGTGTAAAATACCTAGAAGAAACATGGATTTTGGATATATATATTGTAGTATACATATTTACTAGGATAATGGACTACCCATATTTAATGGTCTCAGATGATTTATTTTTAATGTAGCAAGAACATGTTGGTTTTTTTCATCAATGGGCTTACAACCTAGGCGACTTCAATGTAGTGAACAGCCTTTATGGATGAACTCCCTAAATTTATTTTTGTATCTCACACAAATGGTACATCAATTTTCATTAACTCTATGAGGTTGGAACTCGTTTTTCATAGGATTTTTAAACCTCAAATAGATTAGGCACCATATGGGATGCATAATGAATATTATGATTTATGGATGTATTTAATTTTTTTTAAATTTATTTGAATTTATCATTATGATCATGTTTGAATGTTTTATTTTATACATATATTCATCAATGAGAAGTAATATGAGTAGTTTCACCAATCATATTTCAATATTGATTTCTAATTTAGTGGGTATATTACTTAAAATGTTGAGGAATCCCTCTGCTAACATATTATTCCTCTAATCTGAATCGTAAATAATCTTATTTCATCACATTTTTATAAAAATTGATTTCCTAGAAGGATTCCATGATAAAATTATATATTATAAGATGAAACACATATTCTAACTGGTAGTAAAAGCATACAATGTTCACGTTTTGAAGATTTATAAAATGGTATTCATGTGAAAATATCTTCAATGGATCAGATAATTCTCAAATTATTTCAAGGAAATGAATTCATTTCTATTGGAACATTATATATTTTTTGTACCTTTGATAGATGAGATATGTAACACTATCCTATAACACATGTGTAATGATCGATTTTTTACCTTTTATAGTATATTTCTAATGTTTTATATATTTTAAAATTGTACATATGATTTACTTTCGATTTACATAATGAATGATAATTGTATATATAGGTAAAAAATATTTTTATAGATGTTTTGAGAGATTGGTAGTTCTTGGTTTATTTCATGTATTATAGAGTTCCCAATTTATAATATATAAAAAAAACTAGGATCTAACCCAAATATATCAACCATTTTTTTCAAATACTAACACATTGTAACAAATATAAAATGAATATGGGATTAGTCCATATGATATATCTCAACTAGGTTGAATCCCAATACTTAGGGATATATATGAGGATTTTTACCTATATCTATCCCAAGGGATGAGGCAAAACATATTTCACCATGAGTGAGTAATCTATTTACTATTTTTGATATGATAGTGGAAAAAAACTTCTTATGTGTTCAATTATCAGGATCAGTGACTTTGAAGATATCATGTTGTCATTGTGAAGATAAATGAAAAATTTTGTGTACTCCAAGACGTACTATGTAGAAAAGTATAAATATATTCATTGTTTATATCGGGCATCACTAGAATTGGGTGAATTAAAAAATGTATTTATAAAATTAGACCATATATAATTTTACATCTCTCGCTAGTGGGGGGTCTGACAGGTTTTTTATGTGGATACATTATCCTAGATTGTGAAGCTCGTATTGGATATATAAATGTAACCATAGTGTTGTTAATTGTAATCATGTATCCATATCCCATTATAGTGGTTCTAGTAAACCTTACTCATATTTATATGTTTTTGGGTAACAAATAAAAATCAAGGTCTCCACAGACCTATTTTGGACAATTTAAATATTTGAATGAATGGATGAAAGATAAAATTCATGTTATGAATATAAAAATGTAGAATAATTCACACAGTCATCCATTTTCCCAATTTTTGTCAATATTTATTCTATTTTCCTATCGTACATTGTTTTTTAGGATGTTATAAAAATGAAAAAAAATATAATTTCTATTTTTTTCCCCTATATTATATCATATTGGACCGTAATAGACAATGATTTTGGAACGCCAAAAAATATTTCATACAAAATATTATTTTTTGATGCATCTTAAAAATATAAAATAGATAATGTAATAATTTTTTACCTAAAACTCATTATAGGTTTTAAATGATATATGTGTTCATAGAACATACACATTCTATACAACTTACAAATTTTTTATGGATTGAGATATTTTTATCATCTTTTATTTTTTTTATTTTTATGCAATTGGATAATAATTTGAATGTAATAATTCCTTAAACTAGTTCACTAAAAAAATTATTAATATAATATTTCATTGAACCTATACGGTATTATTTAATTTTCATGACATGGTAGACATTTAAAAAGTTAATTTTTCCATTGATTTTCTTGAGGTCTAGTTATTTTATCCACCTGGGACCCAATTTAATGGTTGAAAATTATATACGAAAACATGAACAAACATAGAGAATAATTATTTTCCATAAAATACAATCCATTCATGTTGAGTTAGATGCCTAGTTTTATCTAAAAGATATGATGGTTATGTAAATTACACTATCCCTAATATGAAAATTGTACCTAATTCAATAGTGGAAATCACCCTTATTAGTATAGTAACTGAATTTAGGCAGAAAGATTAATTTGATTACCACTCAATAATCATATTATTAGATAACAAAACTGACCCACATATGACAACATCTTAGTATATATGTTACTAATAGATAGTAAATAGATTTTGGATCCCAATACCAGTATTTTTTGTATTGTTGTGAAATAATGGAAATGGGATAATAATTATACTATCATTATACACACCTATTTTCTAGATATTGTTAAAAATTTCGATAACAGATTTTCAAAATGGAATTTAATTTCCATTCACTATTTTGAATACATAGACATGCATGATCTCATCTTTTTAAATTCTTATATCATGAAAGGATTTGGATGTTCGATAATGTTACCTTATTGAATTTTACCTTATTAACAATCATATGGGTGAATAGGAGGATAATAGTACGTAGCTCCTATATGTTCTCATTAGGGAAGTAGTATTTCTTAATTTATAGCATTGTATAACAAAAAATTGGAATATTATGTACCTTATTTTGTGGTTAATGAGTAGTCATTATCATAAAGCATGGGACATGATGCCATTAGATAAATAGAAATGTGATAATTATATTTTTTTAAAAAAATGGACTACTCACTAGTTGAAGAATATATGAACCAGTGATATAACCGTTAGTGGTCCCCCAATAAGTCTGCTAATTAACCAGCTGATTTAAAAGAAAAATTAAATAAGGATCATTATAACTAATACTTTTTTGTTTGTTTTTTTACCTGTAATGTCTTGAAGAGACTCTAGGTTTTGGATACTCTACATTTTTTAATAATAGATGAAAAAACATAGATAGTCGTGGTTTTTTATCTCTTTTCTCTATATGAATGTTTTCTTAAGTGTAATATCCATTAATTTTAAATTGTTGGATGTGTAATATAAGATTAATTAAATAATTGTTAAATATGTAATGATTTCCAAGAAACAATCTTCTATTATACATGGATCATAAATATGTAAAATTATAATTTTCTATCCCCACACCCATTGAGTTTTTTCATATATATGGATGATATAATATCAAAAAAATTCAATAGTTACTGATGTGTTTGAGCCAAAATGTCAAAAATAATAGAATGATTAAGATTTTTTCATGTACAATGGTCTTAATGAGAACAATATTAATGATTCAGGGGCCATGTAGTGGGACCACATGAATGTATCATTTTTATTAACTAAACTAAATTGTTAAAAAATATGTTATATTGAAGAAGTATCATGTAGTATAATACCTTTTCATGTGACACCCTTTACCAGTTTCAAAAAAATCTATTTTCGGATCATTTTAATTTCCAAAACTCAATTATGACTATATCATGATTTTTGGGTGTATAATAAAAAATTACATAACATTTTATCTTGAATTTCATTGGAAAATTAAATTCTAGTTAGTAAAATTCCAGTTTCCTTGGATATTTATTCTCATAAAAGTCAAACCATAGGTCATACTTGTTTAAATCCTTGTATTTTGGACTACAAATTTTTTTTTCATGAATATAAGAATGATAAAAAAGTATGTAATATCAAGGATTATAAATATAATTTAATAATTCTTTTGTATAATATGTAAATCATAATCCATGAATTTTTGAGTCATTATTTAATAAAAAATGGAATTAATGTAATATAAAATAATAATGGAGGAAAAAATACCACACTCAGTCTTTTTATAAATCTATGAGTTTGATAGAATTTATAAAACTATATCCAGGGATATAATATGGATATTATTTGGAGACTGGGGAACTAAAAAATTATTAATGGTATAAAAACAATTACACAATAAGTCAAATATAGATTGGTGGGAGTATGTTGGCCATCACCACATTCATTCCACACCTGATTAATTTTTTCAATAATAATGAAATTAAAGTTGAAAAAAAAAATTTGAGGCCAATTGGTGTTGAATTAGTAATTATAAATATAATTTAAGTTAATGTAGAGAAGGAATATCAAATAAGTTATTTAAAAATATTTCTAACGATTTCAATAAGTATGAAACATATATCAATGGTCGGATGATATGAATTGGAAACATTCACATGAATACACATAGTTTATGATCATATTTCATAGACCAATTATTGTTGTAGTTTAAGGTCAAATTGATTAGGATAATTATTCCTAATTATAATGTTCACATAGGATTGATTAAATATTGATGATGTTTTAATTTTCATATATTTAAACAATGGTTTCATAACATTATATTAACATATATATGAAAACTATTTTCTGGTTTAAGGTATCAATGAATTTCTTAACTGTTATGAATTTTTATTATAACATATCATTTACCATAGGTTTCTATTGTTTATGGTTTCATTTCATTTCTAATTCAATGGGTTTGGATCCCCGAATAAGGATTCACAAATAATTATTCTTGAAACTTATCTTTAATGTGAGGATATGAATTATAATAATAATTTTGGGTTTATGACATACGAATAGCTAAATACGAAATGTAAATAATGAATGTTTTTGAACATTGTTTGAAATTTGAATTATTTTAGGGAAATGTGTGGTAATATGGAGAAAAAAATTATAGGAAAGATGAAAATGACTATCATTGAACATTAATTTTTGTGGTATAATTTGTAGAACTAGGATAGTGTTATATTATAAATATAAAAAACATCTATCCATTTTTGTAGGATACTATTTTATCCTATAATTAAGGATAGTTTGTGAGGATATATATTTCTTAATAAATAAATTTAAATTATTTAATAGTAAATGTTTAAAACATGATGGATGGATTTATAAATTATCTTTCCCAGATTAGTTTAAACTGAAATAATCAAGAATCTAGAAAATATCTAAAGACATATTTTTTAAGAGTTCCCTGAAATATATAACAGACATATTGCCTGAAAAAATGAATTATTTTTTATTTTTCTCGGATGTGAATTAGACAATGGATCTATGGGTTAATAAAGATAACATAAAAAGAAAAATAAATCCATATATAGATCATAGAATGAATCCCTAAAATAAATAAATCTAGCTCATATTTCAGATGTATTTTTTTCAGAGTGAGTCTATAACTGCTGGAACCTATGTAGGAATATCCTTCCCAGATCAAGCTCATTTTCAGGAGAGTTTTTGTATATTATGTCTTATCATATAATAGGGGGTTCCTTATGTGTATGTATATCATTAGGAAAATAATCATTCTAGAAATTTATCTTTATATGTTACTCTCAGTGTAGATATTTCATGCATGTAAGGCTAATGATTTTATTGAATATTTGGATGGGCCTATGATTATGGATCAATATATCCCAACACATCTTGTCAGAATGAGAATCAAAACACATGTAGTTCTTGGGAAATTATATGAATAGATATATCTCATATATAAGGAGTATGGTTAGTTTACTCTATATTACATGAATTCACACTACACCAATGACTTATACATATATTTATATCTAATGTGAGGATATAGAGGAAAAAATGGAATGGGAAACCCTAAGACATTTTAAGTCATGTTATATAAACATACACACTTTAATTTAAATTTCATTTCAAGTAATATGGTGGTTATGAAATATATGGCCTTATATCTAGGGTAATAGATTATTATTTAGGAACTACTTGTGAAATTTTAGACATTTTTTTCATGTTGGGTAAGAATGATCCCATATTATTAATGGGATAAAGTGAATGAAATTTATATTATGGTCTGTAGATGGATAAATGATGAAGGATATAAATGTAATTATATATCTCATTGAAATTATAATCAAGGAAGTCATAGATCTATGGGGTGTACTTGTATGGATCTGGATCATATGTAATGAAAGTGGACACCAAACAATGGAGGCCACTCCAATATTTTTACTGTCACGTTGGATAGACCAAAGTTTCCTCAATGAAAACAAATTATTAAAAATAAAATAATAATATAAAAAAATCTATGATCACATAAATCATATTAATTTTAAGAATCAAGTTAAAATATATATATTGTCAATGTTGTATTAAGATATTCCTTAGGATTGCTTTTGACACACATCATTTAACTTGTAAACTTTTGATGTTTATATTTTCATGTAGTTTTTAGTCAATTTAATAGTACTCTTTCAATGTAGATTTATTTCATACATCCATGGATTGATGTTGAAAATTTTAATATCATGTAGATTTGACCATGGCCCTAGTATAACACCATTTTGTGGGGGAATTTTTATTAATGTACTTTATGTTTTAAAATATTTATAAAATAAGTATTCCATAAATGGTCTTGCATCCAAACCTATGTATTTTATTTATGAATTTTTTTTTTGAGAAATCATTAATATTAGGGGAATTGATAAAATTAAAATAAACCTCTTATATAAATATTTCATCTTTTTAGATAAATATTCATTATTAAACATAAGGATTCATAAAAGAATCTAATTGTTCTAGTGCCATTGGAAACATTGGGACATAAAAATCATGGATATAAGTGTGTCCAAACATGTTCTATATTAAAAGAACCCTCCTCACACATATCATAATTACAAAAAAATTTTACACACCATGGGAATGAAAACATAAAAAAAGGGGATATAATATTCCCAAATATTGTTAGAAAGGTAGATCTCACTGATTACGAAAACATAACATGACCAAATGGTAAGTTTTATCTGATATTCACATTTGAATATCATTTCCCTCACAATAATGATCATAATCAAGGATTGTGGAATAATTATGGTATGTTTATATGATATTAATCATAATGGTATAAATAAAAGTTACATAAGATCATAAAATTATCATAATTCATGGAATTTTGTATACAATTAAATATAGAATATCATTCCTTTTTATATCAAGGCTCGTTACTAAGGAAATCAGAGCCTAATGTGGTTACTACCAAAACCATCATAGTATCCATGATTCAATCAAAATAATATCAATGTTGATAAATTACCCTCATAAATAAAATTCACTCCCCATTCTATTCAATTTTTTCTCATGAGATAGAAACCATTACCTAATGCACTGTATTTACCTATAATTCCATGCCCACATTTATTTACCTAAAATGTAACAATTTTCCATAGTTATACCATATCTAGAAACCCTTTTTATACCGTAACCACCATCCCTTGTTATAATTTAACCATATTCAAACACCCGTAAAGTTAAAGGGAAATTTTTTCTTAATTTTCTTTGTGATTTTACGAGTACGCAGTTTCTAACAGAACCTGATTCCAAGGCCCGGTGTGCCCGGAATCATTTTCCGATGTTTTTCTCAGGTACATTCCGTGAACGAACGAGCGAGTTTTTCTATCTTTTGAACTGGTGCTCGGAATCGAAACTTGAGGACACCGATGAAACCGCAACGCCGGCAATTTCATAAAAAGACCTTTTCCAGAGTTCTGTTTGCTCGGGAAGAATTGTTTAATTTTTTGTGCATTAAGACTATAGAGAAATAAATTTTTTTATAATAATTTTCATTCTTTAAAGTGGTTAAATCCTAAAGATAGAGGGTGGGTGGAACTAACCACCCATGTGAGGTTAATAGTGAGGTGGGGCCCACACGAGCCCCATCCCTTCAAATTCAATAACATCTCTAGAACCCCCATTTTATTTATGTGAGACACCCTCTCATTAATGATTCCAACATTACTTCATTTAATTTTGACAAGCTCAAGATTAATTAAGTTAAGTTAATTCAACTTTTAAATTTTGGAAATACATGGGTTGGGTAATAAAATAAGAAGAGTCTTATTTTATTTGGGGATGATCAGTTGTGTGGGGAATTGTAGGGGATAGAACCTTTATTCTTTGTTGGAGAATGTGATGATCGTCAAGACCTTGACAAAGAACGCCATCATCGCATGGAGTGATTGACGTGCCGTTCTCTCCTCTCCGCAACCGGTGTGAGACACCATCCACCTTGGACGTACACCGACACCATCAACTGCGACGCCGACCACCATCACTGTTGTTGAGGTAGGGGTTTTGAATTTGTTTTTTAATTTTTCCTTTCCATTCATCGTCAATTTCTTTGGTCTGCTTTTTATCAATTTAACGGGAGGAGGTCAGACCGCACGAACAGGGCCGACCCTCCTCCCCCTTTTGTTGTTGTGTTCATTCCGCTCAAACGAAGGTGGCGTGGTGAAACCGAACCGCGCGGAAACAAGGAGAAATGCGGCGAGGAAGCGCGGTGTCATTGTGACGCGCCATTGAGGCCGAACGAAGCTGCAGCTGGAGTTGGGTCGCAGCGAAGGGGCGTGGCGCCGTCGCGCCCCGCCGGAGAACCACGAAGAGGTCGCCGCCTTGGGCCGCATAGGAACATGGAGAGGTGGCCAGAACCACTGGCCACCGGCACGTCGGAGGGGAGTGACCACAGGGTACCATGGCGGTAGCATCGGCTGGCCGTTCAGAGAAGGTCGTGGATCGTAACCCCCGGCTGGCAAAAGGAGGGACCCCCACGTGGGGGCCGCCGTTTCAAAACAGGGGGGCATCGCCCCCCCCCCCCCCCCCCCCCCTTCCGCGACAGCTCGATCAGTGCCATGCTGGCCCTGCGGGCCGTGCCCACGCCAGGCCTACCGGCTGCCCTGGCCGGGCCGGACCCGACCCGGGTCGGGTCGCCCGGTTCGGGCAGACCCATGTTGTATCGGGTCGGGTCGGACCAGGCCCGAACCCCCCTTTTACTGGTAGTTTCATTCAATCTCCCCTAACATGGGCTACATACCTCCGATTGATGCACCTTCAGTTGATATGGATCCATGGATCGAGATGGACGTTTCGGTATATTACACTCAAGGTTTCGAAGAACTTTGGGTATGGGCGGGTTGGTTCGAACACGAGACCAACCGGGCCATCGGACCGTAAACGCCTATAACATGAGCTCTGAAAGTCCGATTGATTTGCTGTCAACTTTGTGGGATTCCTCTTAGTGAAAGGGACCTTTTGGGTTACTCCACTTGAGATTTGGACGCAGTTGGAGTATGGCTGGGTTGGATTGTACCCGAAATCCAACCAGTCCCCTGGAATGGAAAAGCCGTTAACTTTCAGACCGGACGTCTGTTTGACGATCCGTCAACGGCATTGGTGATAACATTGAGAAATGGTCCCTATAAGTATACCCTATGTGATTTTGGGGTACAATTGAGATATGGTCGGTTTGGTTCGTACATGAATCGAACCGGGCCCCTAGGACAAAAATGCTAATAACTCTCAAACCAGGCGTTCGATTGACGCGCCGTCTGTCGCATTGTCTTCCTATCGACGAGGCGTAACCATGGGATACATAAACTCTGGACTACGTGATAGTTTATTTATCGACCTCTTGGCTCGTGGAGCGGACCCTCCCCGAATGAGCGTGCTGTGTCCGGAAACCCAAGAGCTGGCTGAGACTTGACGACTACTGATTGATCGACTCGGAGTGTTTCAGATAGCCCAGTGGGAAGCGCTTTGTTGTAGCGACAGACCCACGTCAGAGGTGCTTTTGGTTGTAGTGGAAGACCCACTCTACTCAAAAGAAGGATTACCTTTTTAGGCTATGAGGGGGAGCGCTTGGTTGTAGCGGAGGACCCATGGTGGGAAGCGCTTGGTTGTAGCAGCAGGCCCACAGTACTCAACTGGTGGAGTACTACAGCAGTCCAAGGTTAGTGGGAAGCACTTGGTTGTAGTGGCAGGCCCACTGTACTCGATATAGAAGGAGTTACCCAGTAGCAATGGGTTCGACGGTGAAGACTTTCATGCTGGAATCCTCTGTGGGTTTGACGACGACGTCAATCGTACTGGAATCCTCCGGGGTTCGGCGGGGACGACTATAGTATTTGTATCCAACGTGGGTCCCAGCTAGATGAATCAGTAACTACATCTGATCATATCCTTTATCTTTAAAAATGATGTATACCTGTTTGATCAGAGTCTTGACTTTCAATCATTATCATCGATATGATTGACTTGCTTTCCTATGTGGATTTGGTTGTGCTTTCATGTGTGGATTGGGTTATACTAACCTGTGTGGACGTGATCGAACTTGGGCTCATATGTTGGAGCCGAAATAGAATTGATGACTTAGGTATATGTATGGGTATATACCTAGGTAGTGTTGGATGTTACTTTGTGATACAATATTTCGTTTTTTAATTATCCTTTGTGGATTCTGGGAGACCTTCGGTGGTCTCGGGGACCCTACTGAGTATCGTATACTCACACCTGCACGATCATCGCCCGCACTATGTTGTGTTGTTTGCAGACGACGGACATCATTGATAGAGGTTGAGGCTTGTAGAGCTGGACGATACCCAGAGGAGGATATCACGCTGAGATGGTGCCTGGAGGTGTATATCACGTCGAGATAGTGCCCGGAGGCGGACTTCACGACGAGTCGGTACCCGACAGAGACAAACAGACGTGGAGTGATGAGGAGGAGATCTGTACCTACCCATCAGGTAGGAAGCTGGAGAATGATCCAAGAGCAGCCTGTCACCTTTCATCTATTGTTCTTTGAGTTGTACTTTACTTTTATTTGTAGCTGTAATTTTCAATTGGGTCTATATTCCGTCCCATTTACCTTTCAGCACTTTCTTTTGTACCCCGTTTTACTTAGTGTTTACTTATTCTTTCTTACTCATTGGTGTTTGTTTACTTTATAAAGTAAATTTCCTCCCCTTTTGTCGGGATTTACACCTTTGTGCTAGTCTCCAGCCCCTGGCCTATGGAAGGCGTGCATGGGGTAGTCACGACATGGGTCCCGAGGAAGGGTCGTGACAAATTGGTATCATAGGAGTTTAGTTCTACCGCAGATCTCAAGACTCTGATCTTTCTTCTATATGAAGCAATAGTGTTATGGGTATTGAGTGTGGTTATCAGTCCAGGGAGTCCAGTGTTGGTGCGGTGGCCGACATATCCATACACCAGGACCCTGATTTCTGATTTCCATCTCAGTGCACGAAAACACTAATTGTATGTGTGTTTCAAAAGGTTTCTTTGTGATTACATTGTGTCAGCTCACTAGGTATACTGTTTGACATTGGCGCACCTGTTTCTTTTCAGGATGGCCCCACGACGCCAGCCAGCTAGGGTTCAGATATTTGAGTAAGACGACAGCCCACCGAGCGATGAGGCCTCGGTGTAGGGCCCCATTATAGCGGAGGCACTGACAGTACCTCTACCCACCGAGCCACCGATGCCACCAGACCCAGCTGTTGAGAACGCACGTCTCCTTAGTGAACTGAATGAGTTTCAGTGTCAGAGAACACCCTGGTTCCGCGGGGAGACAGACCCTCAGGCAGCCGAGGATTGGCTGGAGGCTATAGATCGAGTTTTCAGGTTAGTGGAGACACCAGCTGACTTCATGGTGATCCTTACTGGCAACCTCCTTCAGGCAGCAGCAGGATGATGGTGGAGCCTGATGCTCCAGGTACACGACAAGGCATCCCTTATGTGGGAAGACATCAAGAGCCTGTTCCGGGCAGAGTTTGTACCAACCACCCTTCGAGCGGTGCACATACAGGAGGTACTTAATCTTTAGCTTGGTAGCATGATGGTGGATTAGTATTCAGCGAGGTTCACCAATATCTCGCATTACTCCAGAGATATGGTACGAGGCCTTTTCTTCAGGGCCCAAACCTTCGAGCAAGGGCTCAGGTGAGATATTAGAGCCTCAGTAGTTTCTTAAAGCATCCCGATGCAGACATGGGTGTTGGAGCCTGCCCTCTTAGTAGATAGTTTCCTTGCTGAGCAGTCTCCAGTAGCAGAACCCACCACTACCCATCATGGGACCGAGTGTTCTACAGCGGGAAATAGACAAATGACGCAGAGGTCCAAGAGGACCAGACCTATAGGTGATCGACCGCATGACACAAGATCGTGTGTGTGGGGTTCCTGGTGTGGATAACGACTTACCAGGAGTGAATTGTGTTACTCCGACTGCGGGGTTGGTCACGTTTCTAGTGACTGTACGACCTGCCATACAGATGATCAACAGATAAACGAAGGACCTCCCAGACATAGGAAGAAGTTCGATTAGGGCTGATCTCATAGAGAAGGAGACCGAGGCAGGGGAGCTGGCCGTGTAGATGGAGGTGAACGACTCTTCGAGGTGTTGCCACCACCACCACCAGGAGGTCCATCCCGACCGCAGGGAACATGTGGACATGGGAGAGCTCAACTTCAGGCAGCTGAGGAATTTGACTATGGAGCTCCAAAAGCTGGAGGACTGGAGCGAAACTAGTTCCAGGCATAGAGGTTTTTGTTGTTGGTGCTTCTAGATTTCTTTTTTTGTGATTGTACGTGTCTTTGTACTTTGAGCTACAGTAATAAAAGACACATTTCTTGTGGTGTTTACTTTCATGTCCTCACTTCTTGTTGTTACTAAGTGGTCCCGGTTTAAAAATTGTTGAGTTGACCCTCACTTTTGAGATACTTACTAGATGAGACCTAGTGACCACACACCGATGCTGACAATGTGACTCAACCCTTGGAGGCGAGAGTGATGTTTGGATCTCTTGGTAGTAGCGTCGAGGCATTATGACATCATCCATGGTATGGATTAGTATCATCCATGTCGGGATTGACTGTATTAGGAAAAAAATGTGGTTCATCCTGGGGATGAGACCAGATTTCTCTTATCAGCAAAGAATAAATCTTAGCAGCTCTTGTTGGACCAGAGAAGGTCCGAGTCATTTAGGAGTGGATGAGGACAGCTTAAAGACAACAAAGGCTTATGGTGACAGGAGGCGGAGACCACTAGAGTTCGAGGATGGAGACCACGTCTTCTTGTGGGTCTCACCTCGACATGGATTACAGTGATTTGTCTTGGGTGGAAAGTTATCTCCGTGCTTCATCGGACCATTCCAGGTTCTCAGCAGGGTAGGCGAGGTGGCATTCCACCTGGCTCTATAACCTCAGGTGCACCAGGTGCACGACGTCTTCCATGTATCTCAGCCGAGGAGATACGTGCATGACCCGACACATTTCATCGACCATGGGGTGCTGGACCTTGAGGATGGGGAAACTTTTGCGGAGGTCCCGGTGGAGATCGAGGATCGATAGGAGTGGGTCCTACGTGGGTAGTCGATTCCTCTAGTCCGCATCAGGTGGCGGCATGGGAACCTCCAGGAGAGAACTTGGGAGCGGGAGGCTCAGATGTGTGCTCAGTACCCTCATTTGTTTCCCTAGTTTGTGATGTATCTTTACAGGGACGTAAAGATCTGAATTGAGAGTAATGTAAAGACCCATTAATTTCAAAGGAAAATTTTTCTTAATTTTCTATGGGATTTTACTAGTACGAAGTTTCTGACGACACCTGATTTCAAGTCCCGATGTGCCCGTAATAATTTTCCGAAATTTTTCTTGGGTACGTTCAGTGAACGAAAGAGCGGGTTATTCTATATTTTGAACCGGTGCTCGGAATCGAAATCTGAGGGCACCGATGAAACCGCAATGCCGGTAATTTCTTTAAAAGACCTTTTCCATAGAAGTGTTTACTACGAATGAGTTGTTTAATTTTTTGTGGATTAAGACTACAGAGAAATAAAATTTGTGCTACTAATTTTATTTCTTTAAAGTGGTTAAATCCTAAGGATGGAGCTTGGGTGGAACTAACCACCCATGTGAGGATAATAGTGAGGTGGGGACCACAGGAGCACCATCCCTTCATATTCCCTAACATCTCTAAAACCCCCCACTTTAATTATGTGACACACCCTCTCATTAATGATGCCAACTTTACTTCCTTTAATTTTGACAAGCTCACGATTAATTAAGTTAAGTTAATTCAACTTTTGAATTTTGGAAATGCATGGGTTGGGTAATAAAATAAGAAGAGTATTATTTTATTTGGGGTTGGTTGGTTGTGTGGGTTACTGGAGGAGATATAACCTGTCTTCTTCGTTGGAGAATGCAAAGAACATCAACACCTCGACGAAGAACGTTGTCACTGCAAGGAGTGCTTGATGTGCCGTTCTCTCCTCTCTGCAGCCAGTGTGAGACACCATCGACCTTGGATGTACGCCGACGTCGTCAATCGTGACGCTGACCTTTGTCGCCGTTGTTGAGGTAGGGGTTTGAATTTTTTCATGAATTTTTCCTTGCCATTCATCGTCAATTTCTTTGGGCCTCTTGTTATCAATTTAATGGGAGGTGTTCAGACCGCACGAACATGACCAACCCTCGTCCCCCTTTTGTTGTTGTTTTTATTTGGCTCAAATGAAGGTGGCACGGTGCAACGACACTGCACGGAAACAAGGAGAAATGCAGCGAGGAAGCGCGACGTTGTCGCGCCGCACCGTTGGGGCCGAACGAAGCTGCGATCGGAGATGGGCTGCGGTGAAGGTGCGCGGTGCCGTCGCACCGCGGCGGTGCAGGGAGAGGCGGCCAGAACTGCCGGCCGCTGGCTCATCGGAGGGGCTGGTCCACGGGGTACCGTAGCAGCGGCATTGGATGGATGTTCGGAGAAGGCAGGGGGTCATAACCCCCGGCTGGAGAAAGGAGCGACCTCCACGTGGGGGCCGCCGTTTCAAAACAGGGGGCAGCACCCCCCCCCCCCCCTTCTGCGACTGCTCGGCCAGCACCGAGCTGGCCACCAGGGCTGTGCCTGCGCCAGCCAACCAGCCACCCAGGCTGGGCCGGGCCACACCCGACCTGGGTCGGGTCGACCTGGTTCGGGCCGACCCAGGGGGTATCAGGCAGGGTCGGACCAGGCCCAAACCCCCTATTTTCGGGCAGTTTCGTCCAAATTCCCATAACATGGGATATGGAGCTCCAATCGACGCACGATCATTTGCGATGGGATCCCTTGATCGAGACGGTCGTTTCGGTATATTATACTCAAGATTTCAAAGAACTTTGGGTACGGCCGGGATGGTTCGAACACGAGACCAACCGGGCCCTCGGAGCAGAAATGCCTATAACTTGAGGCATGAACGTCCGATTGACGTTTTGTCGACATTGTTGGATTCCTCTTAGTGAGATAGAACTTTTGGATTACTACACTTGAGGTTTGGATGCAGTTGGAGTATGGTCGGGTTGGATTGTACCCGAAATCCACCCGGGCCCTTGGAACGGAAAAGCCGTTAACTTTCAGACCGGAAGTCCGTTTGACGAACCGTCAGCGGCATTGCTGATCACGTTGGGAAACAGTCCATATGAGTATACCCTATGTGAGTTTGGGGTACAGTTGAGATACGATCGGATTGGTTCGAAGATGAAACCAATCAGGCCCTTGGGAAGAAAAAGCTAATAACTCTCAGACTGGGCATTCGATTGACGCGCCGTCGTTCGCGTTGTGTTTCTATCGACGAGACAGAACCTTGGGATACATCAACAATGATCTACATGACAGTTGATGTATCGACCTATTGTATTGTGGAGCGGACCCTCCTGGAACGAGCGTGCTATGTGCGGAAACCCTAGAGCTGTCTGAGACTTGACCACTAATGATCGATCGACTCAGAGTGTTTCAGATAGTCCATTGGGGAGAGCTTGGTTGTAGCAGAAGACCCACAGCGGAGGAGCATTTGGTTGTAGCGGCAGACCCGCAGTACTCAACAGAAGGAGTACCTCTGTAGGCTATGAGGTGGAGCGCTTGGTTGTAGTGGCATAACCATGCTGGGAAGCACTTGGTTGTAGCAGAAAGCCCACAATACTCGACTGGTGGAGTACAACAGTAGTCTATGGTTAGTGGGAATTGCTTGGTTGTAGCGGCAGACCCATTGTACTCGATAAAGGAGGAGTTCCTTAGCAGCTATGGGTTCGACGGTGAAGACTTACATACTGGAATCCTCCGTGGGTTTGACGATAATGACAACTGTACTGGAATCCTCCGTGGGTTTGGCGGTGACGACTACAATACTTGTATCCTACGTGGGACCCAACTAGATGAATCAATAACTACATCTGATCATCTCCTTTTCCTTTACAAATGATGTATACCTATTTGAGCATAGTCGTGATTTTCAATAATTATCTTCGATATGATTGACTTGATTTCCTATGTGGATTAGGTTGTTCTTTCCTGTGTGGATTGGGTTGTACTATCCTATGTGGACGTGATCAAACTTGGGCTCGGATGTTGGAACTGAACTGGAATTGATTACTTATGTATATGTATCGGAATATACCTAAATAGTGTTGGATGTTACTTCGTGATTGAATCTTTCCTTACAGGATTATCCTTTGTGGATTCTGGGAGACCTTCGGGTGTCTCATGGACCCTACTGAGTATCGTATACTCACCCCTGCACGGGCTTTTCCCGCACTATGTTGTTTTGGTTGTAGACGACGGACATCGCTGATCGAGGTTGAGGCTTGTAGAGATGGATGGTACCCGGAGGAGGATCTCACGACGAGTCGGTGCCCGGAGGTGGATATCACGTCGAGATGGTGCCCGGAGGCGGACTTCACGAGGATTCGGTACCCGGAGGAGACAGATAGATGTGGAGTACTGAAAAGGAGATCTGTACCTACCCTTCAGGTAGGAAGCCGGAGGACGATCCAGGAGCGGCTTGTCACCTTTCAGCTGTTTCTCTTTTAGTTGTACTTTACATTCAGTTGTAGCTGTACTTTTCAATTGTGTTTGTTTTCTGTCCAATTTACCTTTCAGCACATTCTTTTGTACCCAATTTTACATAGTGTTTACTTATTCTTTCATACTCTGTGGTGTTTGGTTTATGTTATATAGGCAATGTCTTCCCCTTTTGTCAGGATTTACACCTTGGTGCTAGTCGCCAGCCCCTGGCCTATGGAAGGCGGGCTTGTCGTAGTCACAACACGGGTCCCGAGGACGGGTTGTGACACCATCATTCATGGATATAGAATAAGAAACATAACAAACATGAACCTTGGATTTTTGTTCAACTATATCATAAAACATTCACTCTATCATCACATAAAACCCCATGAAAATAAAAAAAAATCATAAATTTTTTTATCATTGATAACAACACAAATAATGAAGAATAAATGGGTTTCATAAAAATCTCATAAAAAACAATAACCATCCTTAGAAAGAGTAAGACTTGAATATAAGGATGAAATCTGAAGTAATGAATATTTAGCATTAATGAATATTATCATATATGAAAATTACATTATTATGTTAATGATACATATATTTATGGAAATAAATGGTCCATTTTTTAAATAAAATTCCATGTAAAAATAAATAAAAATATTAGGGAAAATATTTTCATGGAATATCACCTTATAAACCTAAAATGTATGATTCATAAAATTGAGGAGTCATGATGGTCGAAAATTCAACTAATGATACATATGTAAAAAAGAAAACATGAACTTCACAATTTGGTTAAAAACAAACAATTCACCACTTTTAATAAATTAAAAGAATGTTCCCCATAATGATTTCTAAATTAGTAAAAAATTGCTTAAAATAACATTAAAAAAGTGATAGTAGAAATAAAACGGTTGATAAAATTTTATAAATACATGAATATAAAGAAAATGGTTAATGAATAAATAGTTAAGGATAGTTGGTTTCCATTAAAAATAGTTCTTCGATGTTTTGACTATTAAAAGAGAGATAAATGAGAGAAAATAATTTAATCATATAAAATAACCAAATGAGGAGAATAATTAACCTGATTAATTTTATTTTTACTATATAATTTTAGGCAATTTTAATCAAACCACAAATAATATTGATTAAAATAGGATTGAAACATAAATCCTATACAGATTTGGTAACATTATTATTATAATACCCATTAAAAAATGAACCGTATATCAATATGTGTGTAAATAACATACATAATATTAATCATAAAATAATTTAAATGGAATTATGTAAACCCCATAAAAGATATAAGTTGTGAAAATTGAATATATCTTGCTGAAATAAGAAGTTGATGCAAATCACTTACCCTAGGTCCACAATCCATTGAACATTTTCAAACCTGTTGGGTCGGAAGAAACACCCGAGGAGGGAAAGATGGCAAGAGGGGGGGTGAATTGCCTTTTAAAAAATTGATTAACAAATTAAAAATCAAAGTAAGATGCAGCGGAAAGTAAAGAGGCAAGACACACAAAATTGATAACGGAGTTCGGCCAAAACCCGGCCTACGTCTCCGCTCCCAACTCAAACGTTGAGAGATTCCTACCGCTTGCTTTTCAATGGTTTTAGCAAGAAACCCACTATGCTTTGAGGTAGCACTAGGACCTATTACAGCTTGCATTTTATTGGTTTAGCAAGAACCCACTTACTTTTAATGGTTTAGTAAGAACCCACTAGCCTTCTTACAGGTGAAGGCTAGCTCACCTATATCTCAAGCTATTTAAAGGAAAGCTTGACAACCTCTTCACACCTTTGTGGTGGTGTGAGAACCCAAAGAAAGAGGGATGAGAAATAGAGTTTGGGGTTTGTAGGCACAAACCCAAATTTAAAGCTCAAAATAATAAAACAATAAAACCCGTTATTGGAGAAGCCTTGGGCGCCTTTGAATGATTGGAGATGTTGAAGGCCGCTTCCAAGCTTCTTGAGTGGTGCTCCTTGGATGTGGAAGTGGATGGAGCACTTGGGGTTCCTTTGGAGGAAAGCGCCGGAGGTACGCCGAATGATCAACAAGGTGTCCGTGGGCTTCCGTATAGTTCCGGGGTAGTGTCCAGGGCTTCCTTGGCCTTTATTTATAGGCATGGAACCCTTGGGGAGGCTTCGGAGCCGTTGGAGAGGCTAAAAGAGCCGTTGGGAGCCAAGTGGGCCAGCCTGGTCAAACTGCAACGGCTAGTTTGACTGGCTCCACCGGCTGGCCGGTACAGTCCCACCGGCTGGCCGGTGCCTTGGAATGTAGAGAGAATTCTGGTCCAGGCTCCACCGGCTGACCGGTGGAGGAGCCACCGGCTGGCCGGTGGTGAGACAGTAGGTCTCACTATTCATCTGGGTGCCACCGGTCGACCGGTGGAGGAGCCACCGGCTGGCCGGTGGCAAGACAGTAGCTTGCACTATTTGGGCTGGATGCCACAGGTCGACCGGTGACAGAGCCACCGGTCGACCGGTGGAACCTGGCAGTGGGCAATGCCTCTGCCAGTTCCACCGGCGGGCCGGTGCTATCACACCGGTTGGCCGGTGGACTGAATTTCAGTCCATTTTGCCAACTTTCTTGGGCCAATCCTTTGGCAACCTTGTGCCTTTCAATCAAAAACACTTCAAACAATGTTAGATAAACATGAAAGTGATTGTGATCATGAAAATTAAACCACGAGGGGATACGAGAGGTACAACAATCTCCCCCTATTTTGATGATCACAATCACCGAAACAATCAAAGTAAAATACTGAAATTAAAGACATTCTTAAAGGATAATTTGAAAATAAATCAAAGCATGATAGAAAAGATTCTCCCCCAATCAATCAAGAAATTTCTCCCCCTTTGTGATTATCAAAATAGAATGGGGCATAAAACTTGATTGAGGGAAATTTTGAAAAACAAGAGATGGGATTTGAAAATCAATTGAAATTTTGGAAATTGAAAGATTTGAATCAAAAAATGAATAACAGTTTGAATTGAACGTTTTGAATCAAAATTGAAATGAAAATTTGAAACCAAGTGTTGAAATTGAAGGTTTGAAAAAAAATTTGAAATTGAAAAGCTTAAACAATCCTAACTCCCCCTAAATAAAAACAACAAATCACCGGGGAAAGGAAACTAGTTTTGGCCCGGAGATACTCGCAAGAAGGGATTTTTCAATCCATACTTGTCTCATTGCGGGTCTTCTCCTATAGAACTCATCGGAAAAGAAAAAACTTTTGGGTTGACCATACCGGGCATTTTTACAATTGCATTCATAAATAAGGTGCCCGGGTTTTTTACAATAGTTACAAAATTTAAAACTAGAGCTCCCCCTTACAAAAACAGTGGGTGCATGGGAGGAGGAGGCTTGGTTGGTATAGCCAAGTCCTTGAGTGGTCCTAGAAATTCGTTGGGAACCTAGGAGATTGTTCAAATTTTGTTCCCCTTGGGTGAACTTAGCAAGGGTCTCCCTTAGGTCTTTGATGGTTGATTCCATGGAATCAACATTTGGGAAATTTTGGATTTTGAGGGACATCTCCTCCTTCTCTTTGAGAAGTTGTTCTTTTTCGGAAGAGAGTTTTTTGAAAGACTTTTTTAAAGCAGCGAATTTTGAAGAAAGCTCATGAAAACCATTTTCTAATTGGTCTCTAGCATGTGAGAGTTCATCATATGAAAGATGATTTAAAGAATTTTAATTTGAAGAGCAAGAGGAAGAGGAGTCGGAAGATGTTACCTCATGTTTTGCCATTAGGAATTTTTTACCTTGGTCGCTCGAGGAGAAGGAGGAGAATGAAGAGGTGGAGCTATCACTCCATGTTGCCTTTGAAGCCTTCTTCTTCTTCTTCTTGGCCCTTTTCTTGTGAAGTGGGCAAGCGGGTACGGATTTTTCTTCAAGTTCTTGCTCTTGAGCGGGTTCTTGCTTTTGAGCGGGTTCTTGCTTTGGAGCCTTGCTAGTACCTTCATAGGTTAGTTCTAACAATTTCCAAAGATCGAAAGAAGTAGTGCAAGAAGAAATGCAATTAAAAACATTACGGTCAAGACCACAATGTAGAGCGTTCATGGCTTTGCCATCAAGCTCAAAATTTGCAATATCATTGGGGGTCCATTTAGACTCATCGGGAGAGGAGAGGGAAAATCCTTGCATAACAATTCTATAAATTGGATAGCCAATACTTTTAAGAAATGTGTCCATGCGGGTTTTCCAAAAACTATAATCGGTTCCATCAAAGAATGGAGCACGATCCAAAGAAAATCCTTCGGGGGATTGAGAGGAAGAAGCGGTAGAAGCCATCAACAAAAAATAGGATCTTTAATTTGAAACCGGGTTAGGGAATTATTCAAATACGTCCTTTGATACCAATTGTTGGGTCGGAAGAAACACCCGAGGAGGGAAAGATGGCAAGAGGGGGGGTGATTTGCCTTTTAAAAAATTGATTAACAAATTAAAAATCAAAGTAAGATACAGCGGAAAGTAAAGAGGCAAGACACACAAAATTGATAACGGAGTTCGGCCAAAACCCGGCCTACGTCTCCGCTCCCAACTCAAACGTTGAGAGATTCCTACCGCTTGCTTTTCAATGGTTTTAGCAAGAAACCCACTAGGCTTTGAGGTAGCACTAGGACCTATTACAGCTTGCTTTTTATTGGTTTAGCAAGAACCCACTTACTTTTAATGGTTTAGTAAGAACCCACTAGCCTTCTTACAGGTGAAGGCTAGCTCACCTATATCTCAAGCTATTTAAAGGAAAGCTTGACAACCTCTTCACACCTTAGTGGTGGTGTGAGAACCCAAAGAAAGAGGGATGAGAAATAGAGTTTGGGGTTTGTAGGCACAAACCCAAATTTAAAGCTCAAAATAATAAAACAATAAAACCCGTTATTGGAGAAGCCTTGGGCGCCTTTGAATGATTGGAGATGTTGAAGGCCGCTTCCAAGCTTCTTGAGTGGTGCTCCTTGGATGTGGAAGTGGATGGAGCACTTGGGGTTCCTTTGGAGGAAAGCGCCGGTGGTACGCCGAATGATAAACAAGGTGTCCGTGGGCTTCCGTATAGTTCCGGGGTAGTGTCCAGGGCTTCCTTGGCCTTTATTTATAGGCATGGAACCCTTGGGGAGGCTTCGGAGCCGTTGGAGAGGCTAAAAGAGCCGTTGGGAGCCAAGTGGGCCAGCCTGGTCAAACTGCAACGGCTAGTTTGACTGGCTCCACCGGCTGGCCGGTACAGTCCCACCGGCTGGCCGGTGCCTTGGAATGTGGAGAGAATTCTGGTCCAGGCTCCACCGGCTGACCGGTGGAGGAGCCACCGGCTGGCCGGTGGTGAGACAGTAGGTCTCACTATTCATCTGGGTGCCACCGGTCGACCGGTGGAGGAGCCACCGGCTGGCCGGTGGCAAGACAGTAGCTTGCACTATTTGGGCTGGATGCCACAGGTCGACCGGTGACAGAGCCACCGGTCGACCGGTGGAACCTGGCAGTGGGCAATGCCTCTGCCAGTTCCACCGGCTGGCCGGTGCTATCACACCGGTTGGCCGGTGGACTGAATTTCAGTCCATTTTGCCAACTTTCTTGGGCCAATCCTTTGGCAACCTTGTGCCTTTCAATCAAAAACACTTCAAACAATGTTAGATAAACATGAAAGTGATTGTGATCATGAAAATTAAACCACGAGGGGATACGAGAGGTACAACAAAACCTACCAAATTTTAAAGAAATGTTTATTATAAACATACTATACAACTATATATATTTTTCAATATATGATATAATTTAATACTTTTATCACTCATTCAATAACAAATGATTATTTATATTACAATTATGTGTGACAACTACTTCATTTTTATTGTATGTTTTGGTTCATTTGTTTTGGTCATTCAACAATGTTTATTCATACTTCATAATAAAATGATAATAATGACATAAATAAAATATAAATTAAATTTAAAAATATTTTTAATCATCCATAAAAAATATAGATAAGAAAATAATTTACATTGTTTGGGGACAAGGTATGCTTAACATACACCTGAACACTATTTCCATTTTTCAACAAATATCAAAATATAATGGTCAATATTTACCCAAAATTACGTAATAATTATTAGATTTTATATATTAATTGAATTTCCTTTAATACAATTCAATTTAAATGGAATAGAAATACATTTCACACAAAATCATAGAAGTGCTAGTCTATACATATGCACGAACAATGCAATCATTTTTCAATTGCATGTAAGGTAATAAGGTATAAAGAATATTATAAATAAAAATGAATTATTATTTCAAAAATATTATTTATATACATATGAACTATCATAAAAATCATCTATTATTGATGGTTATGGATAATGAATTGTATTACAACTTTGATAGGGTAATATATACGTAAACACTAGCAATATTCTCACTATTTATTTGATAAAAATTTGCTGAATAATGTTGATTTAATAATAATAATAATAATACGTTAGTATATTTTGGATATGTAATTTAATATCTACATTGTAATTTTACTAATTTATATTTTTTTAAATAACAAATAAAAATAAATTGATCAGTTAAGTGGATTACCTTTTCTTTGAAGCATCCCTTTTGGAAATCCTCCTTACTACTATAGGGTTGGAATTTTTGCGGGACTAGAACCTATAGAACGTGTCTATATAAGTGGTGAAATTGAAAATGGTAGAGCATTTTCATGATAGAATAATCAATTTGGTTAGATTATGGGGTAATGGGGTTCAATTATATAATTATGTGGAGGGATTCACGTTGAATTTCATAAATTATTAATAAATATTACGGATGTTCTCAAGATAAATGGGTCCAAAAGAAAAAATAAAAATGAATTTTTTTTGTAACTGCCCATATCATATTACCCATTTCCTATTTTAATATTTTTGTATTTTTATGAAATTTAATAAACTATTATATTTATAAAATCAAATAATTTTCAATTTAGACACTATTCATTTAATTTGACTTTAATAAAATAAAGATATAGTTGGACATAGAACATGATCATTTTACATCACACTAAAATTTAATATGCAATTTAATAATTTCTGGAACTCCTTCAATTAAACATATTATGTTAGATATAATATTTTTATATTGATTTATTATATTTTTTATAATTTTGATAATTAATGGAATGATGTTTCATTATAATTTATGGTCATAATGTAATTAATAAGAAATTAGGAATAGTTTTCTATCATTGAAATAATTTTTTAAAATAAAAACTAATTCTAAAATTTATATAAAACATTATTTTGTTCCTATATGAAAACTAAATTTTATTAAAATATAAGTGATTTATATTTTGTAACATTCAATTATTTAAATGTTTTAATAGATCTTTTCATGGAAATATGCAACTTAAATGATTTTATTTCTATCATAGGAGGATAAGGGAAAAATTAAATTCATCCAATGTGAAATAAATTGAAAAATTATAGAATTATTATTTAAATTTATCATAGAATTATTACACAACACAAAATAAAATCTTCGTTTTATAAAAAATAATTTTAAGGCATATAACTTCATTTAGTCTTCTACCATGCTTGGAAATATATATAGTGAATATTAGAAGATATTATTTAATATAATTTACATATATAATTATAATCATTCACCTATAATGACTAATTTTATTTGTTATGATAAAAATACATTTAAAATATAAATGCTAATTTTCATAAAAATATATATTTTACGTTCAAATGGATTCAATTTTTATTTCTAATTAATCGATAACAACATAATTAATTATATTCATAACAAAACATATGTATTTATAATTAATTTATCATTATTAACGCACAATATTCCAATGGATAGGTGATAAAAATAAAATAGGAATATATTAATAGTATCATGTGTTTTTTTTAACTCAATGTCATGTGTAACCCATGATATGGAGAACGAAAATAATCATCAGTTGAAATCGAATATTTCATAAAATTTTGGGGTTTCAAATTATACCTCCCATAAATTGAAATTTACCTCAAAATTCATCACATCAATACAAAAAATGAGGATATAATTGTGTTATTATATCCATGGGTTCTTATTTAGCATCCCTGAATTTTTAATTTATCCAAATAAATTTCTCTAGGTGCATAGTTTTATTATATATCATATTATCTATGTATTACATGATTTATTTAATTTTTTTTCATAATTAAAATCAAATAATTGTGGTAAAAAAAATTTTATACATATTATGGATCACATATATACATCCTAAATAGAGGAAAATTTTGGACAATGTGAATTTGGGATATATTTAGTAGAATAACCTGAAGAAATAATATATGGTATATAATTAATCACGATTACCAAAATCCCCAACATCCCTAGGTCTTATAATTCACTTGTTATCAAACCTCATAACCTTCTTCCATGGAGAAATTCATAGAAAAAACTTCACATGAAATTTAAATATTAGGTCAGATGAATGATTTTCATCATAAAAATTTATCGGCAATGAGATGCTTTGATGAGTTGAATAATGACAGTTATTTTATATGTAAATTACATATTTCTCCCAACTCCCAATACAGATCATTATCCAACTCCATCCTATCACATTTTAGATTTTTAGTTCATTCTATTGACTGATTTATAAGGATACATCTAGATGTTCATTTGAAACAATTTATATATGAACGATCAACTAAATTATGGTGTCGATCCTATCTATCATTGAAATCCATTGAAATATATCTCATCATATCCTAAAGAATTTGACTCATTCTCCTAGACTGGAAACTTTTCTATAGATGAAATGTTATACTAAAACTCTACATTGTATCCTAAAGCTACTAATCTTTTCCAAAACCAATGAGGCAATCCTCAGATCAAGATCATATATAATTGATTTTGGTACTCCATGAAACCTTAACAAATCATAAATATATATCATATAAATATAATATATTGAAAAATACTCATAAATATAAATTAAGATTACTAACATTATAATGAGTAAATCAACAACCAAAATAGTATTATGTCATTTAAATATTTTGGGGGAGTCGAATAATAAAATCCATGTTGAGTATTTTACATTTCCAATCTAAAAAGGAAAATTCATTTATGATTC
This sequence comes from Viscum album, assembly GCA_963277665.1. Classification (NCBI taxonomy): domain Eukaryota; kingdom Viridiplantae; phylum Streptophyta; class Magnoliopsida; order Santalales; family Viscaceae; genus Viscum; species Viscum album. The sequence continues at coordinate 1,761,179,748 of OY728121.1, read as the reverse complement.
CATTATAATTTTGTATCAGAGATGTAATTTGATGATATACTATGAACATAGATAAATACTCAAAAATATCTCTTACCATTTTGTCAAAAATAATCTCTTTCAGATCTGAATAATTCATTATATATATAGGATGAATACAAAATGATGAAATGTGGGGCATATCCAACAACTCACACTTCAAATCTATTATGGAAAAAAATAATAATAGAACATTATAATTCAATCACAATAAGTGTCAATATTTAGAACATTTCTCAAATACATATGAAGTTCAACATCTTCGTTATATTCAATTTTAATATTAAAATTAATATATAGTTGAAATCACTTTTGAGAATGATATGATATTACCCATTCCATTATCATTATCATATAATTCCATTAAAACACTATAAAAATTCTATCTTTAATGATTTCCATCACAATTGGAAAGCATTCTCCTTTTGAATCATTGAATCATCCACATTGTTTTCGATCCCCAACTCATAATGTACTGAGTGTACATAATCTATTATCATCTACAACATCTTATATGGTGATTATTTAAATCTATTTGGGTTAAAATTTATATAAATAATTTATGTGAAGTATATATATCATATATTTATCTTCAAATATATTTCCACCAAATATTTATTGAATAATTTACTCTTAATCTGCCTGACTCATAACATGGTTAATTATCATCCATATCATCCAATTTGACTGAGGAATAAACTATAACTATATAATTGTACATGAAAAATCATCCTACCCCTTCGATTTATGAATTATCATAGACATAAAACCATTATCCTATACAAGATAATGATTTTATAGGTTCAATAACCATCCTTCTCTTTTTCTTCATGATATTCTCTTATTAGCAATCAATCCATAAGAACACTGATATATTTTTAGTAAATAAATTTAGTGGATTAGAAAAGTGTGAATAATTATACAAAAAGTGACTCTAATATCTACACCACTAGAGAGAACTCCTGATCTTTAACATAGTATTTGGTCATGGGAAATATTCAATGACTTTAGTATTTGAAGTATCTACTCATACACACTCACATAATATTATATGACCAATGAATGAAAGATTCCGAATAAATAATTTAAAATATGAAAATATTATAGAACTCTTCTCATCACATATTGGTTTTAGAACAATCCAATTGTGATATTCGTGATATTACATTCATATTTAATATATAAAATTTTCATCTAAAATTTATACTAAAAATAGTTAAATGTAATTTCTAAATAATATATTATTTAAATTCTTGAATGTAGTGGTCAAGTGTGTAATGTGAAATGGAATAATAAAAAATCTAGTGAATGTACATTGTATTGAATGTGATATTGGGTATTTCATCTGGACCATAAATTGGTGATATCGATAAGGAATGAAAATCTTAGAAAAACTATGAGCTGTAGATTGTTGGTAAAAATTTCAACAATACGGGGTTGAGGTTACATATTATAGTTAGTGATCCTGTTAACATCAAAATAATTTAAAAATAGTTTCATTGATCCATATTTCTTCATACAAATTGATTAGGTGCACCACAAGTTGATTAACTCATCTAATGGAATCTGTAATCTTGGATCAACTATAGTATTTTCGTATTTATTAAAACTCAATCATGTTCATTCTATTTAGATTCATTAAAAATAATATTTAATTCTTTTTTCTGCTTTATTGGGAACATAAATTCGGGCTATAGTGAAATGTAAGAAAATTCAACATGAAATACATCATCAAACTCAATAATAATAGGAAGATATTCTATATTGAGTTTTTATCAAACCATATGAGATAAATTACACTTTTTAATAGAAACCACAATCCATAAAATAGAGCTCATTTCAGTTGTATATTCACATTTATTGTCACAAAAATAGATGATCATTGGATAAATATATATAAAAAATGTTAATTACACTTCTCCAAAATTGATTTTGATTCCTTGTAATGAAATAATATCTATGAATAGTATCATATAAAATTTATCTAAAGGGATAATAACATGATTTATTAGAATCATATTGTCATAAAATTAAATCTATGAGGAACTATACACTTCAAATGTTATTGTTAACCCATTATGAATTTTCATTGCTATCTCGATATCTAATAATTGAGAAGGTAATTCAACAACATTAGATAATTTAAATGATATAACAGATTTAGAAGATCTAGAATAAATTAATACATTTTATATTATAGATTCTTTGATATGTGTAATTTTAGTCATGTCATTCTTGTAATCCTCTTCAATAGATTTGATCACATGAGATTTCAAAATTAATCTGGCCATAAAAATATTTTGTAAATTTCTAAAAAAAATATTTCGATCCATACAATGGTTGGAATAGTTTCTATACTCCATGATATTAATGATTGGAAGAATGTTACATCTATAAGTTGGAACTGTTATTTCCACTATTGTATGAACTAAACATTTCCCAACATTTTGATATTGAATGTCTCTTTGGCTTGGCTTCTAATATTTAGATCACTTACATATTTTTGGAATAAAATTTCTATGATTTTACATCACATATTTGAAACATGTAGGTGATTTTATATACCATCATCCATTAGATTTATTCAATCTATATTCGGACTTTATAAAATTTATCTTATCAAAACCATGGGAATGGTGAGAATCTCAAACATCCATTTAAACAATAGGTTCGTAGTAAAAAATTAAGCCATATATTATTATGTCTCTTATATCTAACACCTTTTTAAGACATTATTTTATTCCAACATGAATTGAACAATATTCATTTAAGGGTGATGATTAAACTATGACTATAAATTTACTATATAGTTAAATTAACAACATAAGTACCAATAAATTCATCAAATATAGGGTTGTGGTTATGAAATTTCTTCTTCACACTTGTATTTAGAATAAAATGGACGTACATACTAAAAAATATATTCCAAATCCATCCCCTTCCAAGTATTAAATTTTATCCAATGGAATTATATTTGATTTAATTTTAATTAATTGAACATATTACCCTTCCAAAAAATAAACTACAATGATAACTTTTTTTACTAATAACTCAGGAATAAAAAAAATTTCTCATTGATTTTGATCCATTACCATATGTAATGACCCTGACCCAAGAATCCCAGATATAGTTCGATACTTTATTTCATTTGTATAACTTAAAATTAATCACATATCGAATGACTTAATGGTTTTCTTGTTTTTGAGAACATGATATAAACGTGTAACCCTTATTATATTGGTAAATAAACATATAACATAAGAAAGGAGATTAAATTGAATCCCTGATCACATTTAACATTTTCATCATCATGGTTTAGTGGAAAAAAAGTACAATTAAAATAAATAGAATATATATTGAGTAAGAGTTAAATATAATAGAAACATTATTTAATAAAAAATGAATAATTATCATGGAAATGTATAAAAATTAAACCAATATTCACTTTAATTAATAACATTTTCACAATCTGAATCCATAGATAATATCATAGTGAAAATATCATGGATAAAATTTACTAAGATATCAATGAAGGAGATGCTTATGTAATGAATTTTTTCTTTTCCAAAGATCATATTTCATATACATTCAAGACCTTTTAAAATTCGTTTTACCCATTATGTGAAAAAAACCCATTTAATTTGGCAAACTTTGTCATATCATGAGACAACTAATACCTCAAAGGGACTTTCTATATATGTTACCCACATGTTATTGAATTTAAGAAGAATTCATTATATATAAAAATGTTCAATTTATTTCATTAATAATTAGTCCTTATCAACAAGTATCTGAATTGGGAAATAGGTAGAGATCAAAAATTGTTTTCGAGATAATTAAAATAAAATTCAACCTAAATACCAAATGTGAAATCTATATACACCATTGATAATTATCATATCCATAATAAAATAAGTCTGTATATTTAATAGAAATGAAATTCTCAATGAATTATGATCATAAATAAATCATTAAAATGTGCATACGACACATAAAATTGAATTGATTCATATTAACAAATATGTCTCAATAAAATTTTAATTGAGATTAAATCTATACCACTTTTTAACCAGTTGAATCATAATAACCATAAATTAAATAATAAAAAATGAAACAATAAATATCTTGTGGTTAAATATATTTGGTATATGACGTATCAAATGGGAATTATTCCACATAAAAGAAACTACTGGTGAATACGGAATATATCCCGGAGAAGTAAAAGTGAGATGTAAAACCCTTTACCTTGCACTTCATTTTTACCAAATGATATTTAACCTCATATATATTAGTTTGAGGAATGTTATTAACTTATATAAAACCCCTATAAATTGTTATTATATCATATATTATCCGTTTATAATATTTTATTACACATCTCTTAATAACCTTATAACATTTTCATTTTTTCTATTTATAACTACTCTGTATTTTAATTATGATTTCACTTTTACTTTTTTTACACATAATTATATCATGATTAAATAATCATAAAAATATAATACATTATATTAATATATTTTATATTTACTATATTTTTATTTATAGTAATCCGTAAAATATATTGATTGGAAATATAATACACCATTCATGGAGGCAGAAGCTTGTACGCATGCCTAAACACTCATTCAATTAAGTTAACATATTGAAATAACGAAAGTAAATGATATATATGTGTATTAAAATTATAGCATAATGTTTATGTAATATATGAATAATATTTTAATTAAATCAATAATTAATAATTTTTTTTAATTGATGAATAAATAACAACACTTTTAAGAGGTGGTAGTACACACGTCCACAAGAAATGTTATCGTATTCCAAAAAAATAGAATGAATGATGATATGTGTTATATAGTAATTAAATAATAATAAAGAAACTATAAATATAATATAATTCACATATAAATTATAAATCGTTCATTTTCAAAACCATGAATGGTTTTATTATAAGAAAAAATGACATTAGTTTGTAAGCAGTAGTCTGTTGTACACATGAATGATAATTATGTATCTCATTTGATAGATTTGTGTGAAGTTATAGGTCATAAATATGAAAAAACACATATCATTATATTGAATATATCACATTTTTATATTAAATTTATATAATATATTGTTAGGAGCGGAAAACGATAAAATCAACGTGATCGTTGAAAAATGGTACCTCTTCTTTTGGTAACTCAAATTGGTTTGTACCAAGGAAATTCATTTGTTTTCTATTATCCCAAAGTCATGCTTCTAGTATTGCTGGAGGGATATTTGTAGAATTATTAGTTGTTTTTTTTATGATCTTGAAGGCTTAGTTTGGTGTGAATAATTGATGGGATAGTTTCCCTTTTATAGTTATGGGGAGGGTCACTTTTGGAGACTCTCAAAATATTAAATTATTATAAATTAATATCAAATTAGAAGTGGTTGAGAATGAATTATTTAGAATTTAATATTAGGATTGGTAAAAACAATCACGTAAAATAATTTTTTTGATGGTTAAAGACAAATTATTACCCATACCTTTTGGTTTTATACATTATTTAATTTTCTTTAACTATTACACAAACAACATGGATTTAAATTTTTATGGGATAATATAGTTACTAAAAAAGAAAAAAGACCCATAAAAGGATCAATAATATTATTTTTAATTCATTTGGTATAGTTTTGTTTTTTTATAAATATTATATTATTTAATAAACTATTAATTATTTAAAAATATCATCAATATCAATTTTGACACTATTCATTACATTAACTATAAAAAACCGAAACATGTATATATCATTGAACCAAATATTTTAATAAATTCAAAATATTTTATATTTCTATAAAATTATTTTGGGATGACATTAATTTTCTCTAACTATATTTTGTAATATGTGCAATATAATTTATTTGATTCTTCAATTAATTGAATAATTAATACATCATCACTCAATAATTATTTAATATATGTTTTTAATAAATAAATATTTAAAAATAATTTCCCATAGGATTATAAATATTTTATATTTTAATTTTCAATATGTTATCAACATTATATTTTGGGTTCACCATTATAAGAAATATTAAAATCATTAAAAAAATTGTTAAAAGTTTGAGTTTTCATTGATTTTTTTACAAAGGTTATAATCTAATTCAAATGGACTTGAATAGGGATATTAAAAATATTAATGAATATGGATGGAAAAAACATAGCCAATAAAATAACAGCATGTTTTAGGGTAATTTTATAGTCCATATCATTTAATTTTTATCGTACATTACCTAATTTATTGTTATTCATAATAACTAAAAATAATAATTTTACTATCCATATATTAAAAAAGGACATATTTACTAACATTGGTCCTCTTGAATCCACATATGGAATCCATTTGTTAAAAATCTATAACATATAACTATGTCAAATTAATTTAAAATTAATATTTTATATATGGTGAGAAAATGGGTTTTAAATGTGATAATTTACAAAAGTATGATATTTTTTATATCAAAATTCATTATGAAAATGATTTTAGTAATGTTAAGTGTATTAATATGTTTCAAAATTATCTAATTTTTCTTTAAATAAAAATAAAAATATAATATAACACAATAAATTATTTATACAAAAAAACAAATTTTCAATTAAAATGTAGTATTTTTCACTATTTATAAAAAAATGAACTTATCAGAAACACATTATATTTTCCACTAAAGTGTGATTTTTAATCATGTTTAAAACGTTAATTTTATTTTTTCAAATTTAATTTTTAGAAGTGTGAAAATATTGTTGTTAAACAAGGTTTCCACTAATACGTGATAAATATGCCATTCGAAAATATAGTTTTTTTTTGTGAAATGATTGATTTATTCATATCTTATGAATTCCAATTATTTTGAATAAATTTTAATAACTTTGATTAAATATATAATATATTAATTTTATAATGTGGTTAATCATTTTCATCCCCCCCCCAATTTAATGGCTGGTTTATAACTATAATTATATTTCTTTATCTATTTATGTCGGGTGATGTGTGCAACATAAGCTCTAAAAAAATTGAATTTACATAAGAAGAGACATATGGTATAATCATGAGATGTTACATTCTATTCAATTTTGAAAAATTTATTCCTAAATAATTTCATGAATGTTTCCATTAAAACATGTAAGGGGTTTCCTCAATATATTATTCTAATGTTCCCATGTGGCCTTTCCTATTTTATTGTTTCTACACAGATCCTATACAAATTGAGTCATTTGACTGGTGAAAACATTCTATAATTATTCAGTAATATATATTCTCTTCAAGGTGATATAGATCAAGTTATAATTATATTTATTCATTGGTGATTACTTGTGTTGTATATAACAAGTTCATTATTAAAAATTATTTGACAAACACTTCATGAACATTTGCGGGACTTTGTGGCACTACAAATTAGTAAGTTACAACTATAATTCATTTACAAATTTTGTATTGTTTGATGTACCTATAGATCTGATTCAAATTACTATCTAATATTGTGACATCCTTTAATCGAGATATATGGAGAAGGATGTGCTCTCCGACCTGAAATTCATAATCCTTTATCTGGATGTGTTTTTGACCCACTCTTCTACATTGATCTCCATTAATATGAACTATAATTTTCATTATATTTCTCATTCTCTCTTCAAATTATTTATGTATTATATTATTCCCTTCACCAAATTAATCCCAAGAAGATGTATTATTAGATCTCTTTATACATAGTTCTTAATATGATTCAATTTGAATAATTTCATGGAAAAAATTTTTGTATGAAAACCCTACCAAAGATAAATATAAATCTCATATCCCTGATGATCATGTAATGATGATATCAAAAGATCTTATAATGTTTGAATAATACTTTAAAACTACCATTTTTTATGGATTGTTTTCAGTTCCCAATTTATGCTAAGCAGCAATAATTTTTTGAAGACTCCAATAAAATTTGATATAAAATGGGAATATTGATCAAACACAATATAGAGAAGTGATCTATGAATTTTCAAAACATTAGTAATGTAGAGTCTTTATTAGTGTTCAAGAGGTAAATATTCTCTTCAATAAAAATAATGTAATTATTTGTTAATGTGATCCTCAATAACCTATATCACATCCTTCATTCAAAGAGTTATTTTTTATTTATGTTACAATGTCCATCATAATTTAATTTCATTTCCACGAAGGTATTTAAAGAGGTCTCGCAAATCTTCTACAATGTTGTGTATTATAATTTACATGTTGAATAACCATAAATCATAACAAATATTAAGGAACTTCCTACTTCATATTAGCCCATTGAAAATTATCTTTCAGATCTCATTACATCATATTATAACCATTGTGTATTGAAAAATTTTATCATTGAGTGTATCTAATAGTTCCCTTATTAGATCTGGTATTAATGGACAAAAAAACCACTTCTCAAATTTCAAGATTCCATATTTACAAACTATTCCTTCTAATTCCCTATCTTTCAATGAAGTAAATTTATTAGGAAAATCATCATCATCATTTTGAGGTTTTTTTATGATTTTCATTAAAGATGGTATACAATTTATTTGAAAAAGGAGTGGGGTCTCTACTTCCAAAAAATAACCATATCAATATTTAATTAATACATGATTATTGGCTATCTACCAATCCTTATTTGGGTCGGAATTCCTTGATCATTCTGGATTAATGCATCTTCTTATTTAATTCTGTTTTCTATGTGGTTTGGTATTAAGAGTACATATTCTTAGATTATCACAAGTCAACATCTTTTTCTAATGATTATTTATTCGGATGAACATATATATTTGAAATGGTTGTGATCCATATATGTCTCGCCTATTTCTACATAGAGTTTGTGTGTCAATATCTACATAGAAAATATTACCAATGCTAAATCAAGATCATGAGTTAGATAATTTTTTTCATGAGTCTCGAATATCCTTGATGCATATTCAATAAAATTATCATTTTGAATAATGAAAAAACTCAATCCATTATTTGATGGATCACCATCTATCATAAACAAATCATATTATGACGATATAGTCCGAATTGAAGCATTAACCAATCTCCTCATCAAGTAAACAAAACATTCTTCACATTATTTTTTCAATGTGAACTTAAACTCATTGCGTGTGATATTAATCAATGTGTCATCAAAATGAGAAAAATTCTGAATGATTCAGTGATAGTAACCTCTTCTCCCAATAAAACTATTTAGCTCGATTGATTTTTTTGGTGTATGTGATGCCCCGATAATATGAAGTAATAACCTTATATTCAATACTGTGTATGACATGTGTCACCAAACACATATAGAAATATTATATTTGGATACATTATAACATATTAACGATTTAATATAGATTATATATATTTCCAAGTATGAAACTCCGAGTTAGTATGCATTAAATGTAATATCATCCTTCCTCAATATCTTTCATTAACTCAAGGGTCACCTTTAATGATATATTGTGTTACATGCCAGACCGAGTTTCACCAAATAATAATATATTATTAAAATATTATTGTTTAATATAATATGATATATCCTAGCAGTTATTCCAAAGGTTATGAACATTATTATCTAACATATGAAAATTTATGTTTTTTATAAGTATAATATTTATTCATTTGGTTGGAAATTAATGGGAAATGAAAATAAGAATACGTTGAATATAAAAAGAATTATTATGAATTATATAATTCCAAAGGAGTTATATCATAAAAAAATAATTAATTAATATTATAGAATTTTTTTAATGAAATATATATTGTATATATTCAACAAAATATTTTTTATATTCATCCATTATGTTTGACAGACATAATATTATAACAAACTCTATATAAAAAATAGTAACCTATATTTTTATGAATCCAATTTTACAAACTTTTAATGGAGAAACAATTTTAAATAAGAATTTGGCAATATAAATTATTTTAATATGTAAAAAACACTAAATATTTGAAACAGAAACATAGGATATTGGATAGGGTGAATTTTTTTTATATTTTCCTAAAAAAATTCATTTTTTATTGAATTGATAAAAATGCTAAGTTTTAAGTAAAAACTACTTTTTTCGTCTAATTTATTAATAACAATAAATGATATTTATAATTGGTTTTAATGAAAAATTAGATCTTAAATTTATCAATTAATATAATTTATTTCAATTTAATCAATTTTACATTGTAATTGTTTAAAAAAATATAGCAATATTTCAAATGTTTTATCCTTAAATCCATGCGTTGTTGTCCTAACTAAGGGGTTGAATTTTAAATTAATTTCTGCTACTTCAATTATTACAATTTTAATAACTCAACCCTATATTAGCAATTGGAATATTCTATATCTTAATATTATTACAACTTTGTTTCTTACAAAAAATATTAGCGACAGTGATTAAAATTCATTAAATGAATAAGGTTAAATTAATATTAATGAAGGACTAAACCTATTAACATTGGGGCCCAAATGACCAAGCCACCATTACACAACACATTTTATTACCATATTTCAGAAATTAACCTTACAATATTGAGTATTTTTTAGGACATTTTATTATTAAAAAACGTGGGTATACCTAACTTGTTTTCAAAATACCATGTGAGTACATTTCATCTTTTATAAAATGCCACCACCTATACCCATTACTCTCACCTCTCAAACCAAATATCTTCCCAAGATCCCTCCCGAATAACACTATTCCTCCATTTGGGAATAAATACTTCTATGTATGCCTTTTGTTAAATACCAATGAAGTTTCATGAATAAGGAGAATCATCATTTCTTATGCTCTACAGTAGAATTTCGTTTTTTAAATCCCTAAATTATTCTTCGTATATGATATTTTAACAATAAAAGTACCCTATTTATACGATCATTTTTATGAAAATTTTTCAACCTACACTTTTACAAAAATCCATATAATGGGTAAAAAATCATATAATTTCTATATATAGTGAACTACTACCTCTCAAGATAAAGGATTCTCATCTCACTATTTTTATCTCTGAGATTAATGTCAGGTTCCAGACTTGATTATTTTTCGTGGTGTATCTACTACTGATTTTAATATATTATATAATGAATTCAATTATCTTCATGTAATTTAATACTTTCATAAAATTTTATTTCTTCATGGGTGTTATATTTTAAAATTTTTCAATGTGGCATGGGACACTTTTTGAATGGTTATTGTTTATTTTCATCATCAATAACATTAATGATCTTTCAATTGTATTTCAATTTTAGAAAATTATATTTAATTTTTTCTATAAAACATATAATTTTCCTATCCAATGGTAATTCATGACCTTTTTCACATATTATTACCATTTTTAAAATCATGGGTACTCAAAATATTTTAAACATGTTTAAAAAAAACCCTACATCATTTATATATATAGTCGGAGAAAGAATTTTTTAAAAAAAATAATGTTTTATAAAAAAATTACAAAAATGATTGCAAAATTAATTTAAAAATATATTTTAAAAACTTTAGGCTATTAGAAAATTCATCAATGAAATTTTCTTTTTACCTCATTCAACTTCAATGGTCTTACCCGCAATCATTTCATTGAAGGATCCGTTTAAGGATTAAAATGAAACATGTTAATGAAAAAATTTCGATTGATTATTTTAAATGATTATTTTTTCTCAACTGGGTTCTAAAAATAAAAGGATATTTTCCTCAAGGATGTCTTTAAAAGATCATTTTTAATATTTTCATTCAAAAATGAACGAAACCCTTTCTTTTATTCCACTTATGGTATGTTTTATTCATACCATTCTTAGTTTTCCTCTTCCTGGTTTTTGATTTATTTGGCCAAAAATATTATTCACATTCACTTCCTCTATTCCCTATGTTCCCCAGAAATATTCAATTTTCTATTATCATTTATCATTGACTTTCCCTGAATTTACCATATTATTTATCAGGTATGTGTTCATTTCCTAAACCTTATATCATTTTTAGAAGGTGTTTACATTGATTATCATTTGAATATTTGGGTAAATATTTAAAAATTCCTATATCTTAATCCATTTTGATATTTGAGAAGCCAAAGTGATAAATCAAATTATTGAAATATGATAATTTTTTTGGAATAGTATAAAATAGTTGGGACACAGTTATATATATCATCTCCATGAATTGATAGTCTTATGAGATGATAAATTTGGATAGACATTATAGATTGTTTTTTCGATATATTTTTTATAAATTTTTATGGATAGTCTTGATGGTATAGGTACCATGTTACAAGGAAACATGAAATCTAATTATCATGAGTTTCCCACATTTTATTTTTAATTATTATTCATCAATGCAATTTTTCTTCTAAATATCTATGGATGCATTTAAAATTCAATTATTTAGATGGCATGTGTTTCAACTTCCTTCCTTTACATATTTTTTTTCATTATCTAGTTATTTAGTGAGATGTATTTACATTTATTACCCTTCAATATTGAGTATTCTCATTGATTCATTTATTATTCCACTCTATTTTACCCTTATTGAGCATTTGAGATCACCCTTATTGTGTTTTCCTTCCCCTGGAATCTAAGAATCAAGCCATTAATTATATATTATTCTTTACTAGATGGAATAATTTTATCCTTGATGTTGTTCATTTTAAATGATTAAAAAAATTATGTAGTAATTTATGTATATTATTCACATGTATTTATCTATTTTACGAATAATTCAAAACTATTGTTCTATCAAGATTTCATTCCATGTAAGCTTGAAAATGCTATTGATTTCTTATAATAAATCTGAAAAATCATGGCACAGGTTACAGAAACTAGTATTAGAGGAACATTATTTGAATCCTTGGGAACTATATTTATGGACACATGGATTAGATAATATAACATAATAGAAGAATTTATGGATATGTATTAATGAACATCCAAGAATTTTTTTATGGTCAATATTATATGAGTATTCTATGAAATATAACTCTTTATGAATACTACACATGGAAGTGGCTTTTGGCACAATTGAAACTAAGAGTAATAACTCTGAAAAACTATTCTAATCATGAATCAGGGTATCTTGGTAGACGACAATGATCCTTACATGCACCTAGTTTGACACTGCCTGCTGCTATTCATCAAATAATTCACATTCTCATTACAATCGATTATTGAAGGATTTAAATAAATAAAGAAATTGAATATTCTAGGTTAAATATAAGGAATTATAGATTTAAAAATAAATTGTCATGCTTTATATCTCTTATATACAATTATAATTTTTTCTCACTATGAATATTGTTTCTCACGGCATTATTTTCAGTTTTATTCAGTGGTTAGATCCATAAATGTTCAATATAACATCCAATATGATAGAACAATTGGTGAAAATTAGAAACCATATGATTGTTTTACCAGAGTGAATGATATAGTTTTTATTAAAAAAAAATTTCCCAAAATATTATTGACAATATATACCTTTAAAAACTCTAAAAATAACCAAAGATACGATGAATGGAGGTTTCTATGAGCTCAATTGGAGGAGACCATAATAAAAATATGGATTGATTTACGAGATATGAGAAGTGTAGAAGGAGAAAAAAAATAATTTGTATCAATGAAATAATGATATGCTTTTTGTGTGGGAAGAAATGATATAATGAAAAGTTATGCTGATAAAAAATGAAGAGTATGGTGGAAATAACTGGATTTCATCTTAATAAATCCTTCATAGTTGTTTATCTCAAGTTTATAGATATTGGAAACTACCCAAATAAATGGTTTCTTATAGAGGATAAACTCTTCACTGAGTAATTATCATTGTGTAAATATGAGGATGAAGTATTTATCTGTATTGGTAATATTGAAAACTATTTTTAAAATTATATTTAGTGACTAACCATATTTCAAGTATGTCCATGACATTTATTATTGAAATTATATTAATATGTTTTTAGAAAATGACAGAATGTAAGTCAGGTGAAGAATAATAAAATCCATTAAGTAAGAATGTCTTGAACACATTACCAAAGGACGATAATGTTTTTTTTCAGCCACGGACCTATGGAACTTCATGCATAATTTTTTAGTTAAAAACGTTGACCAATAAATGTCAATGATAAACATGTAATATAAATTTTGGGGATTAAAGATTAATCAATTAAAAATATTGTATTTTAAAGATAGTAAGAGAAAAAAAGTTAAACTTGTAACTCTTTTATAGACTTTAAGATCCTTTAAATGTTTCTTTTAGTGAATTAGGAATAAAAAATCATTATTAGAAACTAATATCTATGAGTAAAGGGATAAATTAGAATTTCATAAAAGGACAACCAAAAGATAGGATTTTTCACATGAAATAATAACCTACTAGGTAAGAAAATGTCCTTATATTATTTCCAATTTAAATAACTACCAATATTAGGAAAATCACTTCGCAATAAAATGTTATCCTATTACCTGAACTTCTGTTGAACCGATAGACTTCAAAATCATCAATGATTTATGGGATTGAGGGCCTCAAAATTATTTTTATCATTCAAATATTTTATTTATTACCTCATTTACTTCATATAAATATTTATTACATTCCTTCATGTACATGTATCTCCTTTCCACGAATGTTCTTCAATATAGAGACCTTATTAAGAGACAATACATTGGACCGTTTTACTTCACCATCCCTCTTTTATAGTTTATGACTTATGAACCCCTCTCACAGTGTGTGATTTCAAACATAGGAAGTATCAAAAAAACATTTCCTCGTGATCACATTTAAATTGTGAGAATGAAATTAAAATATGGTGGGGTGAATGATTGTCCTAAAAATCTTAAGTAAGAACCTTGTATTTGATAGTGTATGACACACGACACCATGTGTTTAATGTAATAAAATATCCAGGCAATTTATAATATAATTAGTCTTTAAAGTATATATTATATATTTTCATGCATGAAACACTGATTTATCAGGAATAAAAGGAAATATAGGATTTTCTTGATATCTTTGGTTACAAGCAAGAGAGGTCATGCGCAATACCTGGCATTACACAAAAGACCATGTTTCACAAAAAAGATGTATTAATTCAATGTTATTATTTGATAGAATATGATATATCAAGATTTTATGTTAGGTTTTATAAATATTATTAACTAACTTATGAAAATATATTGTCTATGGAAACATAATAGTAATTCATTTTTAACAATTAATGAGAAACAAAAATAAGAACAATTTTGATATATAAAGGAAATATTATTATTTTTTTGTATCCAAAGGAGTACTATCTAAATAAAAATAATCAATTATAATAAGTTAATTATTTTAATAAAATGTTTATTTTATATATTTAACGCAATATTTTTGATGTTTAACAATTTGGTTTGATGAAAATTACGTAAAAACAAACTCCATTTATCACCAAAACCCCTATATTTTTATAAAGCCTATTTCACCACCATTTGATGAAGAACCCATTATAAATATAAATTTTGACAATTTAATTTATAAAATATGTCAAAATTGAATTATTATTCTAAATTTAAACATAAAAATTTGTTTCACACAAAATTTTGATATTTTTCTCACACATTAAATTTTTTAATGAATAGATAAAAATACTGACTATTAGTTCAAAGCTTCTTTTTCATATAATATATTTAATCTTAAATTATAATTATAATATTTTTGAAACATTTATTAGATAATATTTTTTCCAATTATGAAAATTTATGTCATTTGAATAAATTTCACTTTTGAATTTATTATCAAAACATATGAATCTATCTGCTGTTTTTATTTTAATAAGCCACATTGTCGTACTGCCTGTGAGATAAAATTTATATTATTTTTCCACACTTTCGTGATTATAATTTTCAAAAGTGACTCTCAAATTTGGAAAAAGTGTAATTTATAATATCTAATAAAGAAAAATATGGTTTTATACCTAAAATTTTAATGAAAGAGATTGAAATTAATTTTATTGATTAAGGTTAAATAAAGCTTAATATAGTACTAAACCATTATCAAAGAGGCCCAAATGACCTATCCAATTTTACAAAACCCATTTACTAGAATTAAATCGGTAATGAAGTTTCCATTATTGAGTTTTTTTGGTTTTGGATTATTTTTTAGGTAAAAATGTGGGAACACATAAATTCTTTTCAATATTCCTAGTTAGTCTTTTTCCTCCTTTATAAACGGCCACCAACTATCCACATTCCTCACCCATGAAAACCAATTTAGATATATCTATAAAAATTGATTCCAAAAATCCCTCCACCCAACATTTATGTCACCCTTTTTTTCATAAAGACATCCAAAGAGTCTTTTTGGTACATTGGAAAATATGATACCTGATTAAGAGGTAACATCTTTCCCTAAGCTATGTAGTTTAATTAACATTATTCAAACCCTATACTATTAATATTATTTAATTTTATAAATAATCATTCATAATAAATAAATAATATTATTTTATGATAATTTTTTGACCTTCACTTTCATACAATTTGAACTAATGGGTAGCTAACATATTGTTTCTATGTATGAAAAACTGCTGCCTCAAGAAACGATGATGGTTCATTTTAACATTACCACATCTCATGGTGTCCATTGTGATTGAAACTATGTTTATATAATATTAATATAATATTTAATATTTATTTTAAATTATTTAATCGTTTTATTAATCATACCATTATTATATTCCATTTTATGTTATTAAGATAACATCATTTGATGTATTGTGGACTACCGCCCCTTCAAAATGATGTTATTAATTCATAGTATACATGGATGATATAAAGGTTGCTTTTAATTAAAAATATGATAAATAAAATTCCACTATATTATATTTGTAAAAGTATTATCTTTATGTAAATATTCTATCTCATTTTCATTATCAACTTTTCACACACATAAAAAGGGAGAACATTGTTTGTGGATGTGTCTACTACCACCACCTTTACACGATGTGATCCCTTTAAAATCACAAAAATTTATATATAAGTAAATAATATTTAATAAATTGGTATTTATGATTTAAATATCACCATACAAATATATGAGGATACATACCTTTTTTCTATGACGATCATTGAAAAATGGGAACATTACTCATGTGTTCGTACGAACTACCCTATAAATGATTGTGACATTGATTCATATTTCATAAACATATATAATAATTTAATTTAAAAGTATAATTAATTTATAAATATAATAATTATTTAATAATTATTATTCTGTATATATTATACAATAACCTGTTGACCATAGACGACATACGAATGTTCTTTTTGGAACATAAACTGAATTTGGTCAAAATGACCGACGTAAACATAAAATCATATGTAGTATTATAAATAATAGTTATAAGTGAAATTAATGCACTGATAGAAGTGAAAAAGAATCTAAATTAATTAGAGAAGTAAAATTAGTTAAATACTAATCATGGTAAATGATGTGCACCCAAATGCAATCTCAAGATAAGGGATTCTCATCTCACATTTTACATCTATTAGATAAATGTTATATTCACCACTTATATATTTTGTGTTCTTTATCTACTAAAAATTTATATATATATTATATCATAAGTTACATTTACTTCATGAGTTTTATGATTTAAAATGATTCAATGTGGTATGAGACACTATACATTTGTAAAAGAATATTTTCTAAACAATCACATTAGTGATCTTTCAATTTAATGTCCATTCGAAGAAATTATATTACCATTGTCCTATAAACCATTTAATTTCCCTATATTTTGGTAATTTTTGTACTTTTTATTATATTAGGACTATTTTTATACAATTGGTACTAAAAATGTTTTTAAAATGTTTTGAAGAAATCCCGCCTCCATTACTCTCTTTTGCCAGAGAACCTACTATCTTTTAAAACCCATGTTTTATTAAATTTTCATGAATTTTTTTAAAGGGACTTGGTAATGTCATTTTCACCCCTCTATCTTTTACCAATTTCATAATTTTAATCTCATTATTTCTTTCGGAACAATTAATTTTTATATGTTTTAAGCATGAAAAAATTATGTCATTCTAACCTGTATGGAATGTATGGAATTACCACCCATCATTTATTAGGATCGTACTATTCTTATTTAAAAGGATACATTTTAAATAAAATAATTTAAAAAATAATTTTGAATAAATTGTTTTTCAGTGGGGATTTTTTTATAAAAAGTCATCATGATTTTCTTGGATATAACCATTTATTATATTTCTATTCATCAAAGACAAAAAACCTTTATTTTACTAAACAACATGTATGTTATAATGATGCCAATATTTTTATTCCTTGGGATTTTTTATGTATGGAATTACCTTGGAAAGTATTCATAATCCGATATTTTATTGCACTTGGTCCCTTGAAATATTCAATTTCTTATTACCATTGAAATTGAATTTCTATATTCTACCATATCCTTTATCATGGATATGTTCATTGCGTATACAATATATCATTTTCATACTGAGTTTACATTGAATTTTAATTTAATATTTTTTTTAATATTGATAAATCCAAATATACTACTCCATATTTATTTTTGATAATGCACATTTCTAAATTGGTTATTAGATATATGAGGAATGGTTAGGATGGGATTGAAATGGTTGGGCCCTTGTTTTATATATCCCCTTGATGCATTAATTGTATCATGGGATGACTCATTTGGTGAAATTCCTTATATGTGTTTTTACTTGATATTAGGTAAATTTTCATCTAAAATATCTCTATGGAAAAGGTACCATGTACCTAGGAAACATGGAATCCAATAACAAAGAATTTACCTCATATTGGATTTAGTTATTTTTCATCTATGAGATTTTCCATCGAAATAACTATGAATACATTTCATTTTTAATTATTTAGATCGAAGTTTTTTCAGTTTATTAATATTCCATATTTATTTATTATTATCTAGTTATTTAATGTCATGTGTTAATATTTATTTCCATTCCATATCAACAAGTATCATTTAATAATTATTTCTTCCACTATATTTTTACAATTCCTAGCCTTTGATCTCACACTTGTTATGTTTCATTTCCACCATTATCCATGAAGAATAATATGAAATATATTCTGGTATTTAATATATGGAATAAATTTATCATCTATGTTATTTATTAGGAATGAAGAAAAAGAACTTATGTTGTAATTAGTGTATTCTTCTATCATTAAAGTATATGGTTTTTAAATACTAATAAACTATCATTCCATAGATATTTGATACATTTAAATCATTCCAATGTAATTGATATCAAACATCAGATCTGAGATATATGGGGTTGGTTGCAATAGTGTAGGCCATTCTAGGACTGCCTTTGTCTTCATAGGATCAGCTGATATCTCGTCCATAGAGACAATATGGAAAAGAAAACATTTCCTCAAGAAAGAAATCACACATTATAAATTAACCATATATTTAATTCATTTGGTGATTCCCATGAATGAACATAATGTAATTATCATGGTATTAAAATATTTTGGAATACACCATAATATAATAAATGAATACCAAACAAAAAATCATCAATATACTCTTTGAATAAATTATTCAGTAGATAAATAGAAAATGACAGTCCATTAGTCAATTCATATTGAACTACATAATACTTATAATGTCCACACCTCATCCAAAATTCTATTTTTTTAATGCGTTACTTATTTAAGTGAAGTTGTTGATAACCATATTAATGGTAAATCATTGAAAAATATTTATCGGTATGAAGGTAATAAAATAAACCATCAATGTGAGGTATATTATTTATGTTCATTTTTTAATATTATTGATTTCTATGTAACTAATTCACAACCTCATGGATACGTCATTCTTATTAAAAAATATAACAAGGGCTCCCCATGTTGATACACTAAGTTGAATAAATTCATTATTAATAAAATATTATCGTTGTTTTTTCATCTCCACTAATTCCAGAGTGTCAATTCAATGGGAGTCATTGATATTTGTTTTGAATTGAGGATTAAATTAAAGAAAAAAATCAACTTCTCACTATATGGTCTGTCAATGAAATTCCTTAGTAAATACATCAATTTATTCAGATAAAATAGTTCAAACCTCAATTTGAGAATTTACTTATTAATCCTGAGAAATTATTTTATCCTTTTTCCCAATAATTAATTTTATAGATCTATTGGGGGCATCATTATAATAATAAAATGGGGAAGTATCTTATCTAGTGATAATGAATTTTAAATCTTCCTCACATATCAAAATTTACATCATCTTGAAATAAATATTTGTATCATATTTTCAAATATAGTACATAGAAGAAGATTATAGAAAATTAATCCATAATAAAGTTGATTATATTATTAAGTAAATAATATTTATATTCCCAGTAGTTTCTTATTGACAAATATTTTTTAAAATTATAATTCCCATTACATTTTTGAATGAAAAATACCTAAATAAATCAAAGGGGAAATGTCTAATTTTATTTACAAACTAGGTCTATATAAAATAGAGAAATGATTTAGAGTTAAATAAATAATTTTTGAAATGTGATTATATGATTAATCTACCTTCAACAACAACATTTGGTACTTATACCTCAGTTGTAGTGATCACATGATAATGGAAGTCACCCCTTTGCAATATCTATGGTAGATTCCCCTCACACATGGAAAATTTATTTAAATAGTTTCCTATATATTTTTTAATGATGTACCAAATATAATTGATCTGTTTCCAATCCATTCATTCATAACATAGATGCCCATTTTTCCTCAATTATAACATTCTTCTATGCCATTTTATAATTTACCAAGATTTTTATTTAAAAAAAATTTAGATCATTGAAAATTAATAATCCCATTATTCTTCATTGTGGGGTTAACTTTATAATTATTCTTATCCGACCCCTTAATCTCTTGAGTTCTTTTAAAGAGTTAGGGTCTAGAGAATTCCTTCTCTATTTTTATGTCACATAAAAATTTTTAATCATGTGATGAAAATGATTGAGAATCCAATGGCCTTTAGAGACATGCAATGGGAATATTAATGAAATGATAAATCATCTATTCAAAATTAGATACGAAATATATAGAATACCAAGATAGTATAATAATTGTATCCTCATACTGTGCAATACTATCTTCTTAATTTTTCTTTAAGATAATGAATTTTCTCTTTATTTTAGTTAATTGTTCGTGAGGGGAATATTTTTAAAAAAATATTTCATTAAAGCTCTGTATTTTATATGTTTCATTTCATTTCCATTTTTAGTATTCTAGATCAACTCCCACTATATATCAGTATCACTTGTGATATAGTATACTCCTAGTAAACCCATTTCATTTAATCATATATAAATGGAACAAATATCTTGTCCATGAACTTGTTCAATTACTCATAAATAACTAGATTAGTATTATAACAAAAAATGAGGGCTTTATTAACATTAAACAATTAAACATATGTTTCTATTGGTTATTTTTTCATCTACTGACTATGATTTCAAAATATTTTCATGATATTATTAGTTACATCACCAACTGCATTTTCTTCATTTTTGGGGAATTACCTACATTGTCTATATGTGTTGATTCCCTTACTTAAATTATGTGACATTACTAATCAATGTCACACACTAGTTTATCCAATAGTCATCATGAGTTTTGTCCAATGATTAAAAAATAATATAATAAAAATGATTTGTTTTAATACTCTAAGGAATTATTATAGCCCTCATGTGGATTATGTTTGTCTAAAAATCTTATTATTAGGGTAACTACTAAACCTCCCTCTTATACTAATTGTAATGACATAGAACCTAGTATCTTGGAGCATGTTACCTAATTAATTACATTGTTGTTGAATACATGGAATCTTATCCCAAAAGAAGAAATATCTATGTAGTTTTGGAGTATATTATATGTACAATTAACCCTTATTACATTTTAAATTAAATATATAATATTAAAAATTAAATTAAATTTCACCATTGTACTCATCCAAAAATTTCATCTTCTGATCCAGTGGAAAAGAGAGAAAATATAATAGAGAGATCATCTGATCTATAATATTTTCAACTATTATAATATTTCCTGAATCAATAGTTAATAACCAATATGGAATGGTTAATTAATTGAACTGACGATCCATTTAATCTATAAATTATAAAAATATGGTTCCAAGGCTAATATGATAGTGAAAATATCATGGAAAAAATAACTAAAATAATAATGGTGTTAATGCTTACATATTCGAATTCATGTTTCCTATTAACATAATAGAAATAAATTCAAGGAAATTCACAATAATATGTCAACCTTATGATTAAAACCCCATTCTAATTGTCAAAAAATGACTTTTCATGAGCTACCGATGCATAAATGAGATTTTATATATATTGTACCCACTGATTATTGCATGTCCATAAAATTAATCATATATCAAAATTATAAATTTAATTCACTATTCAATAAGACATTTCAATAAGTATCCATATTTTGAAAAAAAATCAATTTTCAAATTATTTCCCTAGTATTTATAAAAACATTTAATGTAAACATCGAACATAAAAATGGTTTATAGATTCAATAATAATCAAATACATAACAAATGAAATATAGGTAATTTATATAAAATTTTTTCCAATTAATGAGGATCATGTATAAATAATACGGTAGTGCATACACCACATAAACATAAGTTGGTGAAAACTAACAAATAAATCTCATTAGGTTATAAATTGTGTTTTTGTAATTACAACTTTCTAACCAGTACAATCGTATGACCCAAACATTTAATAATAATAAAATAATACATTCAATACCAAAAAGATACATATAATCCTGATATGATATATCAAAGGGAAAATATACGACCAAAAATAAAGCACTGGTGAATATGGCATATATCTCATAGTAGTAAAAGTTATTCAATAAACCCTTTCCTTACAGTTCATTTGGGTTAAACCCTATTTAAAAACTTATATGATAGATTTAAGAGAGTTATTGACATATAACAGAACCACAATAATTTTTATGAAATAATAAATGTTCCATTTATAATATAATATCACCCTTCCATTTAAAATATCTTTATATTTTCATCATTTTAGTTAATAACTATTTTGTATTTCGAGAATGTTTGACATGTTATTTTTTATTCTTCTCACATAGATCATCATTTAATAATATAAAACTTTATATAAGTAATATAGATATTCATGAATTATTTATTTATAGTATTCCATAATTTTTATTGATAGGAAATGAAATACACTTTTCATAAAGATACTAGATCATATATACGCATTAAGCAATGTTTTTTATTTTCTTATTATATTAATAGAAGAAAAGTGAATGATATATATGTATAGTATAATTAAAGAATAATTTTTATGATATATATGAATCCTATTTTTATCAAACCCATCTATATAAATTTAACTGAATCACATCGCTTCAAGGAGGTGATTTTCCATAAGTCCTCACATGAAATTATCATATCTGAAAAACATGGGAAGCATGATGGTATTTGTGGTATAATAATTACAAAAATATATAGAAATAAAAAATAACTTATATGTAATATATGAACTATATATCCATAATTATTCCCATGCATGAAATGAGGTAATGGATTAATGGACAACATCAGTTCGCATGGTGTTAGTCCAACATACACTCGAGTGATGACATTGAATCCCATTTTTTATAAGTATTTTAATTTATAGGGTGTGACAATTATAAAAAAACATCTCATTATATTTAATATGTGGGAGTTATTGTATAAAAAATATATGAGAATAATTGAATGTGTCGATAATGAAATAAAATTAAACTGCTTGTTAAAGAATGTTACATATTCATATAGTAACCACTCTTGGTTTTCACAAATGGAATTCCTTGGTTTCATTTATACCCAAAATTATTCTTCTAGAATGTGGGGAGGGATGCAAGATATTTTTTAGGTAGGGTTTGGATGACATATAATGATATATTAGGGGTTAATCAATGAGGGAATAGGTTCCTTTTCATTATTGAAGTGAGGGTCACTTTTAGAAACTCTCCAAATATTAAATTAATATATATTAATTTAAAATTACAACATGATAGAAAACGGTTTATTTCAAAGTCAATATAATTATTAGTCTATAAAATCTCAAAAAATAATATTTAGACTTATTCAAGTCACATTCATAATTTTAGATTTTGGTTTTAACCCTTCTTTAATCTCTTTAACACTTATTCTGACAACATGGATTTTAAAAATATTGGTTTCATGTGGTTATAAAAAAATGATAGACAATCAATAAATTGAAAATTTAGGTTATTATTAAAATAATAAAAATCATTTAATAGAATTTTTTAGTCTTATAAATTTTAGATCAATTAATAAAATATTATTTGTTATAAAATATCTTTAATGTCAATTTTAACTTTAATCATTTCTTTGAATTTAAAATTTTCTCCACAATAAGATATATTCAAATTAAATATTTTAAAATAACCACAATATGTCAATGTAATATAAAAATTTCATGGATGATATTTATAATCTTTAATAAATTTATTTTATAATTTTTAATATCATTTATTTGTTTTCTATTAACATAATAATTACAACATTGTCATTTATAATTATTTATTAAATAAGCATTAAATATAAATATACAAGATGAAATTTAGTATTTTGGATTTAATATTACTATTTTTAGTTGAAAATAACTTCATAATAACCCTATATTAGAAAAAATAAACTTATTAAAAATATAATATTGACTTGTTTGACTTTTCATTGAATACAATTTTCTAAATGTTATAATCTCATTCAAATGGATGAAAATGGTAATATTATAGAACCATGAACTTTTATGGATGAAAACTACTCATCCAATAAAATTGGGTAATGTTTTAGTGTAATTTTATAGTCCATATCATATAATTCATACCCATAATTTCCTAATTTACCTTTTTATCGTGGTAAAAAAATTACAAAGATTATTATTCTGATTTTCCATAAATAAATGGGAGATAATTAAAAATTTTGGACCTCTAATATTAAAATTTGAAATATAATTTATAAATAATATAAAATATATATGTATATAATTAATTTATAATTAACTTGTAGATGGGGTGAGAAATGAGGATTTAAAAGTGAAAATTTTCAAATGTATGAAATGTTTTTATATCCAAATTCAATATAAAAAAAATTTAGGTTACTAAATGGTATACGTAGGTTTATTTTTGATTTAATTATATATTAATATCAACTTAAATGATAATATAACATTATAATTATTTTAAATGAAAATTAGGCTATCAATTATAATTTATTACTTTGCACTATTCATTAAAAATGAATCATACCCAAAAAATGAAAAAAATTAAACTTAATTAAATCTGCATTAAAATTTTGATTTTATTTTTTATAATATAATTTATAAAATTATCAGAACATAGTTATAAAAAATGTTCTCTATTAATATGCGAAAAATATTTCTATTAGGAAAATATACTTTTACAATGCATAAAATTTTCTCAGTTATGACTTTATGCCTATCAAATATGTCGAATGAATGAAAAAAAATTATTTAATATATAATATATAAATTACATACTTTTTTTAATAATGTTCATTCCCACTAATTTGAGATCTAGGTTATATCAATAATAATTATTCATTGTTTTTTAATGTGGATGTGGAGGGAAACATATGATATCTATGAAATTGAAATTATTTAAGTAGGGGAATAAAGAAAAATATTTTGGTGTTATACTCTAAAACTAGGCCATCAAAAAACTTACAATTATATTATTTAGGTTTCCTCAATAAAGATTCACTATAATGGTATTCCTTTGTTCTCTGAAATTTTTTTCATGATTCATGGGCTTGGGACATGGAATAATTATAGAAACAATAATATTCATTCCAACTACCACATCATTTGGTTACACATGTGGAAAATAATTTCATTTACCATAAAATTATTTTTTATTATGATGTCTATTAGACAAATTTAGTAGAGAAAATAAAATTATAATGTTTGTATAACATTAATCATAGTTTAAATCTTATGCGTCATGAAAAATCATGTATTGGATATCTGAATCATGACACCTAATTCTAAATATATGAAACTATTGTCTTAGCCTTAGTTGTCCATGGTCATTACCAAAAAAATTAGATTTAATCATATACTTGGAATTTTCCCCAGGATTGCCAATAATTATTTCTCATCCATCTATAAAAGGGATAACTAAACCACCCTTTGATTAAAATATAATTTCCCATATATTAATATATAGATAATTCATCTTTTTATCTCAATCATCATTTTATAACATAAAGATCGACAATAGAAGCATATTGTTCTACCACTAAAAATTTGAAACATAAAAAAATCGATCATATGTGTCTTCCATTATGATCATCATAACTAGAACCCTTATTTGTATTATAATTCTTAGTAGATTTCTTAATAATCTAGGGAAATAAATTACAATAATCTTTAAATTATATTATTATTAAGGGATAATTAGGTATATATCATTGGATATGTAAACAAAACATGAAAAATAAGAGTATGTGATCATTAGAATAACATTTGAAATCCATAAGCCATATATAAATGATCATAATATTGAATCAGGGAATAGGTATTTTCATTCCCTAATATGTGAATCATAATGAAATCAGAGAAAATGAATAGTGATACTATAAAAAGATTTATAGGAAATTAAATTTTGGAATAAAACTATGAATAAAAATCATTCTAGTTGTTATCAATGATCGCTTCCAAGTCTTAAAAAGTTGATTTGGAACAGTTCCCCAACCATCATTGTAGTCAAGGTTCACTCCCAAGACTATCATATTAGATACTGTGCAAGAAAATAACCTTTCTAAGAGGAATATAATTCATTAACACTCCATTAAATTATAAAATATTATAATAATGGGAGTAACTAATGAGGTCACATGAATAAGTAGGGTATCTAGGTCCTTTTTAGAGCCCAATAGTTGTATTTTTGAAGAAAATGACTATGATGAAATGTTAGTAAATACTCAGTTACCCAGGCCACATAATATGGTTGTAATGTATATGAAATTTCAATTCATGTTATATGGACACAGAATTTCCACTAATAGTGTATCATATGAATCATTATCATTTGACTGATCGAGACCTGTTAAAAGAAGGGGTTTATAATGGGATTCAAATGGTTATTCAAACTATGCAGATAGCCCATGTGTTGGTATTCTTAGGATAAATATGGGTAAAAGGTCAGGGTATGATTTCGTCAACCATGAACCCAAACCGAACGACCCAATTAATTATGGGTAAATAAATATTTTCCCTTTAAATATTTATTATATTTAATGAAATCTCCCATTTTTCTTATACTTTTAGTAATGTCCACCCCTCTTTATCACAGTTGAAGATACCTCTCAAACATATCCTAGGATTTTTTAAATCTGTTCCACCCTAACACCTATAGAGTAACCATTAGTATCTATGGATGCAAACTATTATGTTCCCCATTCCTCATGCATCATTTTTCATTTTTAATCCTCTCAAAGGAGTTGTTTTGGTGGGATTGCAAGTTTCTTATCTCTAGTGTGTCTGTATATTTGCTCATCTTCTACTATTTTATAATTTTTGAAAGTTTAATAATGTAGGAATAGTTTTCTACCAAGTTGATGTTGGCGGTATCTTGTTTTCCCTTAATGTCAGGGTGTTAATATAATATATTACGGTTTCCTAGGGTAGTTCTTCCAGGAGAAACCTATAAATTAAATTTTTATATAAAAAATAAAATGGGCCTAACCTAAATAATCCCTAAAACTCATTGGGTTAAATAATATATGAGATAAACCCACCATGTGAGGACTGTAGGTTTGATTCAAATATTTAATTTGTTCCTTATACCCCATTTCATAGGGATGCCAAATTACATTACAATGTTGTAAATTAAATAAATAGGAAATAAGTAATAGAGGACCATGTCTGGAAGAACATGGATGTTTTTCATCCTCTCTCATGATTGTGTTTTCATTAATAATATAAATATCCAACTAAAATAAATTGTATAATATATGTTATTTTGTGAATTTTAAGACTATTATATTATTTAATACACCTTCTATGTGGATTTTATTGACTATATAAATTTTATGTCCAATTTAATCAAAATAGGATTGTAGCATCCGTAAATTTTAGGAAATATATTAATTAAAATTAAATAACTTATTTAATAGATTATGTAACTTGCAATACATATTATAGAATCCATTATACACAACAAAATGTTCATCATTATTTTCATGAAACATAATTTTTCTTCAGTAACATGTGTCATACACCTAGTTTAGTCTCACTAGGAAAGAATATATTATTATTATTCTTCTTCTTCTTCTTATTATTTATGATAATTATGATGATTCCGTTGGAATGTTATGAATGAATAATATTTACTATATTATGAAAATATTTTTAATAAATGAATATATAATTAATTAAATTATTACCAAAAAAACTGATACCAAAATAAAATCCAATTGAATTTAATAGAAATGATTTAAAAAAGAATCTTTTTATATTCCCAATTGTGTTTTATATTAATAAAATAAACCAATTTATTTAATTTAATGATATTAACGATATAAATATAAATATATATAATATATATAATATATTGTTTAATATTCATCATTTGAGTTATATATAAATGATATAAATATAAATCTAATTTTATGAATAAAAATCAGTAATTATCAAAAGGATTTTTTTTGGGATTTGATGGGGAACATTATTTAAAAAACATTTTTGAAACTTATATTAAATTTATTTCGAAAAATAAAATTCAATTTTGATTTAACAACCAAAAAATTATTATAGGGTTAATATTTGATATATTTCTGAGATGTTTTATTAATTAATGATTATTGACAAATACCAAATCATCTCTAAAAACTAAAATTTCATAAAAATAATTTAAAATGAAAATTTATATTATAAATTCTTATAATATAATTATATTAATTATAAATTATTTAATCATATTTTTTTAATTGTCAACGTATTCATATTTTATTTTTATATAAAAACATTTGAATATTTTGAACGACTTAACATTATGAACATTCATTATCATCACGTCTAAACGACTAATTTTAAATGATATTTTTTATTTTTTGTGATTTTAATTTTGAAAAATAGATTAAATATTTAAAATAAATGTAACATATAATTTAAAATATTGTGAAAATAGTTTTTTATAAAAAATATTAGTGAAATAAAAAAAAATTATTTTAGTGATAAAAGGAAAATGTACTTTACATAGAATTAAAACATTAAATTATAGGGGAAATTACCTAGATCAATGTAATAAATCATTTTATGTTTATATTAAGAACATATATATTATCTATTCTACATATTTTAATTATTTCAACAACACTACATGTAAAAATGTTGTCATTTATTCCCTCTTTTAAAAAAGATTCTTGTTTACCACTCACCCCAAATAAAAAAGGCACCCCTAACCCCCTTCTTCAAACCTATAAAACCACATTTGGTCATCCAATCCCTTGGAAAGAAACTCACCGACATCACTTTCCACATCCACAATATTTTATATTTGGAACAATTCCAACATATGCAGGCATTAGAAAGAACCATTGTCATTACTCAAGGAAGAGGAAATGTTTTTATAAAAGTGTTTTTATTTTATATCCTTCGCCAAATCCGTGAATTATTATCATATCATGATCATAAAATAATTAATTCATCCTTAATAAATTGATTTTTTTATTAATGGAAATACCATCACCCACAAATACTTCTATAAAGTGGATTTGGAAATCATCATATGTGTCTATGGCGTACTACAACCTCATGAACTAATGTCATTCATTTTTTCATGACCAACATAAATGGATGGTCATGAGGATGGAAATAGTATTTAGAAATGATATTTATAATTTTTTTGATTTAATTTTTATTTTTAAATTAATATAAAACACATAAATTAATTCATTCATTTATGTGGGGATATAATAGTGTCATTATTGTGTATAGTGGACTACAGTGTCACAAAGCATTGGGATTCATCAATGAAATACATGAAATGAGTTAAGGATGAGTATAACAAAAATATATGAAAAATATGAAATTATTAATCTATTGTAATGGGAATATATATATATATATATAATATTTTTTTCATTTACTCAAAATGAAATGAAAATGGAAATGACATTCAAACCAACGTGCGACCTACATTCTACAAAAATGGTGTAATGCATTTTCTATCACTAAATTTTATGGTTTACTCTAAATAAATATATACTATATATATATATGACATTTATAATGTTTTTAAAATTCTTTCTATTTTGAAAAAACATTATTAATTTAAGAGGACCAGAAATTTAATGTCAAAACCTATACGAAAGACAAAAGGATAATTACTAGTAAAACAACATTAACATGGAATTATTATTAAACATAAAATAATGTCATAATAAAATCATATATGATATTAAAATTTAAACATGGTTCTTTGAAAATTTAGTAATTTTTTTAAAACCTCTATACATGAGTTACAATCACCGTGAATCAAAATAAATCATGAGGAAATCGTCTTTCTTGTATCACATCTATTTCTATTAGATGTGTTCTTTATTCAGCACTTGTCTTTCTTTTGGGTGTATATAAATTCAATATACGTATTCTATGAATATTATCAAAAAAATCGTTAAATTCATATCCATTTGATGATTTTTATTTCATTGGGTTAACGGTTTCAATGTTAACATAGAGTTAATGGATTTCCTTCTTGATTTTCCTTCTTCATTATGTAAGTTATGATGTACACTAAACATCATTTATGAGGTGTATATTTTTCCCCAATGACATGATATTTCAAGAATATAAGAATTTAAATTATATAATAAATTCTATAACATTATTGGGATTACTATTAGTAGATACAAAATGTGTAAGAAAAATTTATTACAATCTCATCATTTATCCAGATAGTGCATGATTAAGTATCAGAGGTGGAAATATAATAATTCTCATTCCATACATTATATTATAATTATTCAAGATATTTTCAACTAATTGAACTGATTTTTTAGTAATTAGTATGTATAGATTTTAATAATTTATTTTTATGGAAATCCAACTTCTTTTATCTCTTCAACTATATATCTAAGTTTTTTTAAAAAAATCAAAATATTTTTTCAAAAAAAATTTAAATGATATTTTCAACTCATATTAAATGGAATTATTTTTTAAAAAATATAGTTTTATTTAAAAAAAATTTAAATTAATTTCAATGATATTTTTAAATTTTATCTAGTCTATTTTTATGGAAAATCATTTAATATGATTTTATCATGTAGAAAATGATTTTCAAAAAATGTTATTTCCATAAACCATTCATTAATAACATTTCATTGTATTTCTATTTTTAAATGTCAAAAACACTTTTTTTAGAAGTCATCCACTATGGATATTTTATATTAATAGTATCCTTATTCTTTACCTCGATTGACAATGATTATTTTAATTTAATTGTTATGGAACCCATTTATTTTCTTCGAGTAAATCATGTTTTGAAGGGATTGTTATGAAACCCATTTTTTCATAGGATCATCATTTTTCAATGAGATTGATATGAAACTTATTAATTTTCCATGGGTAAAAAAATTTATTCAATATTATTGATTCTCTATATAATTTTTATGGTTAAGGTGTCTATGTAACAATATAATATTTGAGAAATATATGAAATGGGACTTCCTAATATAGTTATACAAAGGGTGGATCCCAATTATAGCTCATTGGTGATCCTGCTATTAATTATACGAATGTTTGAGCCCCATTAAAGCTCACATGAGAGATTTATATATCTTATATAATGGATAATCTCCACTAAATATCTCCAACACTAAGTTAATTGATTATATTAAAATTAAACTAAATGTTAATTCCAATATAAAATAAATTTGGAAGGGTTTTAAGAATATTACGATTCCAGATACAAATAGAATACTAATTGATTGTTATGTTTTTATAATATTTCTAATGATTGATATTCATTTAACATGGCTAATGATTTTTTATTTTGATGCATCATGAATTTTATAGGATTTCATATTATAAATCCATATAATTATGGGGGTTATATCTTTTATATTTATCTCATGCACTCTGATTATGTCAACATACATTTATGCACTTCTTATGAAGAATGATGAAATTCAATTGAAAAATATTTTTTTACCCTTAGTGTGAATTTTTCCACACCCTAGTTATATTTCATTTCCCATGGTTATAAATAATGTTTCTAAATGATTTATGAAAATAGTGTATTTCACTAGGATAATGTTGATTCCATAATGTAGAATAAATAAAGATGGGTCAAATTGAAGAAATGTATATATGATGGTTTGGAAATTATTTATATATGATTTTACCAAATTATTTAATGTTATCAAACTAAATGTTTAAGGATATTTTAAGTGATTTATTCTAATGTTTTTTTTGTTTCATGGTTTGTATAGAAACATTTTGGTTACAAATATCGACATCATAGATAGAAATTTAATGCTCAATATTAAAACATAGTTTATAGGATTACTGGAATCATATTTTTATAGTTGGAATCTAAGGGAGGTATATATTACCTTATAGATTATGATGTTTTCCAGATTGGTTGTCTCAAAATTTATGGATACCGTTAAAGGTCTAGGAATGATTATAATTTCAGTGTCATATACTTTTTAACTGATGGTATTATGTAGTAAAAACATTGATGTATGTAATAAAATAATCGGAGATATTTTATTATGTTAGTGTATTTATAAACCATATGATCACCATGAACTATATTTGGGGAAGAATTATTTTTCAGGATTAAATAAAAAATTGGGGCAACCAATCTGGTGGGTTATAACCCACGCCTCATGAAAAGAAGTGGGGCATAAAACCATAAATAAAGGATGATAAGGGTTTCACACATACCAGAATCCTACATGATGTTCCTGTTAAAATGAAATTTAATAGGTTAATATTTAATTTATTCCTAAATCATATTTAATTTTAATTTCAAAACAATGGATTGTTTATTATAAACGAATATAGAAACAAGTCCTTATAATTATTGGATTCCAAACATAGTCATGAAATGTTTGAATAATTTTTAGTGTGGTTATTATTGAATGATTTAGTTGAGATGATGTGTTTTACTACTAAATGCATAATTTTACAATAACATATTAATTTTTATTAAATTTTGAAATTGTAATACCATGTGCTACCTATTTTTATTTTTGATAATTTTTTAGGACATTAAAAATATCAGGTTTTTCCGTCATTGTTATTTATTCTTTAAAATATCATTTTACTACTTTAGGATTGAAAAATAAATCATGAATACTCATCACTAGGAGGAAAAGAAGATATTGTGCTGGAAACTGGGTGAAGGATAAAATCTTACAATCCATGTACTTAAATTCAATATTTTCTAGTCTAGATGGTGAAAGAATCATTCAAAATTAAGAAAAGGATCCTAAAATAAAATTCTACCAAATTGACATATTATCTTATAATATCGATGACATTTTACTAACCATTTTGGATTTTAGTTTTGTTGTGATTAACACACACATTTCCTAGTTCTCTATCACTCTATATTAGTCTAGGGTTATTATATGTCCCATCCAAAACCATCTTTTAATTTCCCAAAATGTTTCTCCATGTGTTGAATTATAGTTATATGAAACATGATGTGACATTTATGTTTCAAAATATCTCTTTAATGGGTTTTATTTATATAATCATTTTGTTGTTCATTTTTATAAAATAATTAAGAAATAATTAAATCGTTACATTAAAAAATGAATTTTGAGGGAGAAATTCTATTTTAGGTGGGGGTATGTTGATACACCCAATGATTTTTCAAAAAATATTCGTCAAATTAAATTGAAACTATTTTTTAGAATGATTTAGAAAATATTTAGTTCATAATGAACAATTCAAAAAACCAATTTTATTGTTTGTTTCACAAAAAATTACGTGTCATGGATAACATGTTTTATAGAAAATGGAAAATCTTACAAGATAATAATGTACTATTAACATTATTATTTAACAAGATAGTTATCACCTAGTCATTATGATGGTGGGAATGAAAAATATTTACTACAATATGAAAATACGGTTTAAATGTATTTTTATAATGAATTCATTTGTTACTATTTAATATGAAATGAAAATTATTACCATTTGAGTATAAGGGGAATGTTTCTATAAAATAACTACTTTTATACACCAAAATAGGTTTTATATTAATAAATTATATTATTTACCCTAATTAAATTAAATGAATATAATATATATATATAATACTCAAAAATATATTTTAAAATATACCAAATGTTTTTTCTAGAACTCTTATAATTATTAATATAATTATAATAAAAATAATGCTAAATGTTTTGAAGGCATTTTTGCAACATTTTGTTGGGGAACAGGTTTTAAAACTAAATTTTGATAATTTCATTAATTTTATTTGAAAAAATAACGTTATTTTTTGAAATTTAATTTTTGTAATTTTATTTATATCAACATTATTATTTTTTAAGAAGTATAATTTTCAGTTGAATAGTGGAGAATTACAAATTATAATAAAAAACATTTCAACTAAATAAATTATAATGTCAGAATATATTTTAATTTCTTAATATATTATTATATAAATTATTAACCATTAAAAAAATTTATTTCATTAAAATCATTTTCATATTCAATTTATAAATATAATTATTTCAAAATTCTGAACATTTTCACTTCAAAAACACACATTCTCATCACGTATTCAGTATTAATATGTAATTAATTGATTCAAATAATTTAATTTAATTTTGGAAAAATTGATTCAATATTTATGGATAATAATAACATAAACATTATAATTTAGAAAAAAAAGTTTTTGAAAAAAATTATTAATGACGGAAATAAAAATTAATTACGTTAATTATTGTAAAACGAGTTTACTTAGTGGATAAACATTAAACGTAAAGTGCCAAATAACCTGTAAATTTATTAAAACCACATTTTATTTAATTATTTTGATTTTATACCATGTTTAATATGTTTTATTGAATTATTTAATCCACAATACATGGACAATGTTTTGGGGAATTCCCTCTGGGAAAACATTACATATTTTCCACTCACCACCTTATAATTGGACTCCCCTCTACTCTTACTATATCCTATAAAATGATAGGTTTTCAGATAAATCAAGACCAAATAACTCAAAAAAATACATCCCTTAATACTAAAATAATTAACTTTGGATGAAATCCAACATAGTATGGTGTTAGTGCATCCCTAAATAGGATACCCGAAGAAGAGGTAATTTTATTCTAAAATAATATTTTTTTATTTCTTTTTCCACCTTTAGAAATTATTTTTTATATCAGGATTATATAATAAAATATGTATATTCTATATAATTATATATTTTAATGTGATGTTTATGAAAAAAACCTACACACAATTCCATCAAATCAGTTATGAAAAAATCATCCCTGCATACACTGTAATACCACCTCACAAACTGATATCATTTTCTTTTCCATTACCTCCAATCATGGTTGGGAATAATGTTTTAAATAATGTTTATATAAGATATTTATTATTTTTATGTTTTAATAATTACTATATAATTATTTTATAACACAAGCATTCATTCTTTTCGTTTTTTGAGAATACAATGACGTCGTTCGGGTTTATAGTGTACTAAAACCACATGATGTTATATGACCCATTTAAAAATTACATGGAATGTATTAATAATTTTTATAACAAAAATCTTTGATATATATTAAGTAATTACTCAAATTTAAATATAATATATATTTATTTATTTATTTATTTATACTTTTTTTAAATAAAAGGAAGATCCAAAAATCAATCATTTGTACAAATGAACTTACGTCCACATGAATGGTGTATTTCATTTCTATCACTTCATTTTTTAGATTTCATAGAATACATATATAATGAATATATAATAATAGTAACATTCTTAATTATGTATATTTTGAAATTATGAATTATGTTTGGGAAAAAAATAGCATGTAAAAATATATATGAAAAACAATGGGGTAATTGCATGAAATACCACTTTAACAATGAATTGTTAATAAATTGTTAATAAAAGGTCCTAAGAAAATCATATGTGATTTTAAAAATATATATATGTTTTTTAAAATTTTAATATCAGGTCTAAAACCACTACAAAGGATTTTAGAAAATTTTCTACCAAAGGATAGCATTAGGTATGGGGTTTTCCTCTCTAATATTTATTTTTATCATATGTATCCCCTAATCAAAACTTGTTTTTTATTTTTGGGGTAAAAAATATCTATTAAAATATTTTGTGAACGATATAATTATAATAATATCTATTTTAAAATCCATCCTAGGATCTCTCTATCATGGGGTTTATGGTTTCAATTTAACCAAATCATTAATGGATTTTTCTCTTCGTTTGCCATTGTTAAGATGTAAATTATGTTATACACTGACATTAATATTAGCAGTGTATATTCTTACCATTTTAGATTTTTTCTCATGATTTACATTAAATTAAATATATTCTGAATGATATTATTTCATAGAGATTTTAATTCAATGTTTTCATAGTACTAATAGTCATTTTTGAAAATCTAATCATTTATCAGGACTGTGCATGATTCATAATCTATTATAAAAATCATATATTTATTAAGAATTAAATTATACATTAATTATTCATAATTTTTTAAAGTAAATTTAATATTTTTATAAATTTTTTAAATAAAATATTGGTTAAATAGTTTTAAATAAAATTTTACTTCATTTCTCTCTTTGGTCAGAAATATGTGTACTAAAAAAACAATGTTATCCAAAAAGGCAATCAGAATGTTTTTAAATAAAACCTTAATTTAATGTTAAATGGAAAATATTTTATAAATTTATCGATGACTTCAAATATTTTTATAATGAATCTAAAATATTACTTTATATGTTTTAAATATTTTTTCCTAAAATTTTTCCTATTTTAACAAATGATTTTAGACATGAAAAGTCTATTTTAATAAAAATGATTTTAATAATCCTTTAATTTTATTTCCATTAATTAACATAGAATTTTTTTTTGTTATCTAACCACGGTGTTTGTTTTTAAAAATACAATCATCAATCATTCAATGAATAGATAATAATTTCTAAAAATAGACTATTATGGAACCCATTACTTTTCAATAATTGAATCTTGTTTCAATGAAATTAATTTGGATCAAATTGAAATTTTAGTGGGGTAATAATTATTGAAAAACTATTAAAATAAAACACATAACAATTCCATGGTATAATTAGGATATTAAATAATAATGATTATTTCCATGCGTTTTATGATGAAGGCATTATATTCTTGAAATTGTAATTGAGTATGATATAAAACAGATGACCCTGATACAGCAAATATGATGGGTTGAACTACATTATTGGTCATAGGTGATCTATATATATTATATATAATGGGTTGATCCCTAATATATATCATGATAAATGGGTGATCCTAATATAGGTTATATAAAGTGTTGAGCCTAATTATTTATAAAACGTGTGTCCAACTATTCCACTAATGACAGTCACTACTCTTTAGAAATATTTTGCATTTATCTGTGTAATTGACATCATGTTCCCAATAAAGTGTGGTTATAGTTGAGTGAACTATGTCTGGTATTCTACAAATTTGTATTAGAGTTTAATTTTCTTTTCCATAAAATTTTTGGATGCTATAAAGGAAATGAAGGACATATTGGGATTTGGTAATGCGCCTATACCATGGAGTAGCTGACCCATGTATAGTAGAAATAAAAATTACATTAGAGGTGATATATTTTTCTAGATTATTTTTATTACAATTTAATGGATTTCAATATTGGGGGATGTATTTGATGTTTTATGTTCCTTATGTTGGTGGATTGTTTCCCTTGGCCGATATAGAAAATAAGTACATCATTATGAAATCATCAAATTTTCTTCCATATATATAGGCCAATCATATGCTATTCCAGGTTTATATTAAATAGTACATTTATTGTAGCATGGTTTGATTGTATTACAACAATGTAAGTGCAATTTTTCTAAAAATAATTATAGGGACTCAAATAATATTGTTTTATATTAAATATATTCCAATAAAAATTTAGAAAGTGTGAGGCCTTTATATAATTTGAATTTAAATCTTTCTAATCAGACATTGAAATATATAAATAAATATATATATTTATATATATATATTTATACGAACATTTTTTTTCAACCTCTGAGATTAACCGATGATATAATATGGTTACCTCAAAATTTGACTTCCAATTGAAAATTAAATGGTTTTTCCCTTATAACATGAAATTCAAACCCTGTATATCAAGACCTTGGAAAAAATGTATAAAAACAAACCCTTATCTGACCTCAATATTGTGAATTATTTTGTGTATCATTTGTTATAGTTGATATATTCATCGTATATACCTAGATTTAAAATCATGTACAGGGGTGATAAATTTTTTTTGTAAGGATTGCACATTTACTATTCATATATTTGTGTTTATTGTGATTTTCAAATCCATCATTAAGGCATTTAATTGGAATTGGTATAGAAACTCCAACTCAATTTTATAGAGTCATGCATGTGAAGGGTGGTCATTAACATTTTTTAGATGTGGTGTTCCAAGATCAATAGTAGAACCCCTAGTAGTTCCACTCATGGCACCAATACTTATAAGTAATATGTGTAGTGACTCCCAATTTTTGGATTGGTTCCTACTACTTATTAAGATAGTTATGGGATCCCTATGACCATCAAAAACTAAACTAGATTGGATGTATATGTTTTAGTAGTAGAATATACCCATGTTTTCAGGGGATTGTGGACACTATTTTGTAGAGTCATTGTTAGAATCTAGGTTATTGATTTTTGAGCAACTCAAGACACTTACCAATATGAGAAGTAATATCAAGACATATATATTCTTTCTGATAACATTAATAGATAGTGGGATGTAATTATACATACGTAGAATCATCGGGATATGGTTTGGAGAGATTTTCATATAGTCTCCTATCAATATTTATATCCTAATATGTTGATGGTCTATAAAGCTAAAGAGTTTATTCACATAGAGTTTTGAACCTTATATGGAATGGTGTTTTCTTCTTATTTCATGAAGATTAATAATTTATAATCTATTCTATTACGTGACGTGTAATATAAATTTTGTAGATTTGATGATGGTAATAGGTATGACATAAAATCACAAGTGAATTTATTTTTTCTAAATACCACATATATCATAATGAATCAAAAACATATCATGATGTGTAACTTAATAGAGTTTGGAGGTATGATCCAGGGTTGTTCCTCACATAGATCTGGATCTACATCGATTAATTGTAAGATTATATGTTTGGAAAATCCACATGGTGATATTTGTTTCCATGGAATACACCCAGGTAGCCATTTACGGTAATTTATATGCAGTAGACTCGGATATAAGAGACCATTGTATACTAGGGAACCATTTATGTGCCGATAATGTAGATGGATTGGGAACATAATGCCATTTTTCGATCTTTTCCTCTAGTATCCATTGAGTGAGGGTTTTCACTGACTCCACATTCACAAAAAAATTGTAGCGTATTATTAAGTATGAAAATAGAGTGAAGACATTTGATCAGGTTGAGAAGGTGCTTATTGGCAGGATACTGTAAAAATTGTAAAATGCTTGTTTAGAGGGCATACTATGATTTTACAAACTATTTCTTGTGGTCATGTGTCATGCCTAATGTATGCAATAATATTGATAGCTGGGGATAAGTGTGAACTATCTTATATGGTGGGAGGTATTATTCTATTAGCCTCAATATTCGTATCATCTCTTATTGATACATTTGCTTCATATTACTTTATAAATGTGCATTTTATGGAGATCATTGTGCTTGATGTTTAGTTTTCATATTTTATGATGAAACTGTATAATCCATTTCAGATATGATCGGTGAGATTATACTAAAATATATATTTCACCATTGAGATAGGTGGATTCCAATTCCAATTCCAATGGGATATATTATTTTTAACGATTATATGGTTTGATGTAATTTTTATGATAGAATAGTTAGTTCCCAGTTATTCTTATGCTAGATTATGTTGTTGAAATATGACTTTAAATCACTAGAGGTTGGGGTTTTTCATTCACAAGGGTGAGTATGTTATCTAAGATATTTGATCTCGACCCAAAAATCATGGGATATGTGTGATGATATCAATGATTTATAGCACATAAATATATGATAGAAGAATGTTCCATGTGGATTTCCATCCAGTGGTATAATGTTTTCGGGATATTTTATAGGATGCAATCTCAGAACTCCCTCCAAAGAGGGAGTTATATTTTTTCCATCAAGAGAGTTGTTTGAGCTACATGAATATCCATTCTTCTATAATTTAATGATATAACTATTTTGTAGGAGATCGAGAGGAATATAAGTGATTTGGATTTTAAAGGATTTATAAAACCCATTGCAAAGAAGTGTGGTTCATTGGTCCTCTTCTCTAATAATGGTGATGGAACCCTTGAGAAATGATTATATATTTTCATTATTTAAACCAAAATATAGTTAAAAACTAGTATCTATTTCCTCATGAGAATGTTCTATTGGGTAAAATATTGATATAATGGATTTTCTGTAATATTGATTTGTTAACACGATATCATTTGGGAATGTTTGACCATTCGATATAACACATTTATGATTTCTTATTAGATATGGATTTTATGAGTATTTTTTAATTTTATTTTTTATCAGTTACGTACAAGATGTTTTCAAGGAATGGATGTGAAAGGATATATATCTATATTTTTAATTTTAATGTTGTACTTTTGGATGATATCATGGTGTATTCTCACACTCGACATGACCATAAAAGTCATCTTGAGTTGGTATTGAGTTCACTAATAGATAATCAGTTATATTCAAATCCCAAAAAGTTCCTTTTTTGGATGTATAATATTAACTCTGTGGGTTGTTCTATCTCAGATACATGAGTATTAGTAGTTCAATAGATGTTGATAGATTTATTTTTAGGGGAGAATCTGAAGAAACATTTATTTATGTGCAATTTCTATGGGATAGCTAATTATTAAATGAATTTCATATATTATTTCTCATTATAAGAAGAACATCATATATGCTTCAAAAATATGTGTGTGAATATTATATGTTATAAATTTTACAATATCATCATTCTGGAGCTGAAAGGGATAATATATTTAGTAGCAATTCGCATTTTTGCAGAGAAAGGTAGGAGTTACATAGTCTATTTTTACTTATCTAAAATTAGGATATGAGCATTTCTAATGTAGGTGGAGTGGAATCTGATGTATAGGTCTTGTTAGGTGAGGCCACATGATAAGAAATACACAAAAACAATCTCACGTTTCCTTTTGTTTTTCATGAAATATGTTTTTATAGGAATTACATTATAGGAGAGTGTTTTGTGGTGTTTATGGGGAAAAAGTATTCTGTACATTTTTAACGAGTTTGAGTTGAATCATAGGAAACAAAGGATGGTATAATACCAAAAATCATTTTTTATAAATCATTAATATGTTCCTAGTATGTGAAATTGTATTATCTATGTTGTAGATGAGGAGAATTAGATAAAGGTTGTTGTGGAGGCTAGTAGCAAGTGGAATCTTATGTCCCTATTTAATACGATACACATATATGTTATTGACCATCTTGGCCAGTCTATACTTTCATCATTATCAATCACCTCATTACATTTGAATAGAGTGGATATGATGCAGCTAATATATTCTAATGGCTTGGTTA
Source organism: Viscum album (assembly GCA_963277665.1). NCBI lineage: Eukaryota > Viridiplantae > Streptophyta > Magnoliopsida > Santalales > Viscaceae > Viscum > Viscum album. Next base: position 1,761,137,754 of record OY728121.1, on the reverse strand, counting down.
TATGGGAGAGTGTTATAGTAAATGACCAGACACATGGCCATAATTGTAATGAAAATGAGATATTTCTGATTCATGGAAACATCTACATTTCTATACATGTCTTATATGAGTTGACGCAATAGTCTCGTGCCTGTAAATTGTTTGTCAATATAGATCATAATAAGATCTATCATTACTAAAGAAAATAATATTTATTGATGAGGTTGAAAAGGTAGATAAATAGGTTTGTTACTCAGAGTTCCACTTATAATAATGTGATGGAAGAACACCAACGAATAAAATGGATTTTATAGTTTTTTCCTATTCATGAATGAAAATGGAGATACATAACCAAAAAAAATTTATGGGAGTTCATAGATAACCTCGGGGCATCGATTTCATATGGGTGATCATAAATGGGTTAAGAATGGTCACCAATATCCTGTGTATTTTGGAAAACGTATTAGTTGATGGGGTCTGGAGGCCCTATATTCATGAGATCATAAAACTCCATGAGGTTCCATGATATACAGTCACTAAAAAAGATTCTAATTTGACATCAATGTTTAAAAAGTGAAGCATGGGGGACTATGATCCTTATTTCTACTACATCAATCCAAGCACCCATAGACTAATGGTTATTTTGATCAGGTATTACATATTTTGGAAGACATGTTTCAATAATGTGTCTTTGATTTCAGATTGTTGTGGGAGAAACACTAACTACATGATGACTTCTATTATAATAAAATATTCCAATAGAACATCCAGATGGATCTGTATGATTCCCTATATAGTATGACTATTTTTTCAATCCTTTGATAGTTATATCCAAGATAGTAATCACTACTTGTTCCTTATCTCATTTAGTATACTTCTCGGTAGTTTCAAAGTATTAGGAACTGGATATATATATCTCACTTTGTATAGAAATCATTCCATGATCATCCTTGATGACAACAAATGATTACGGTTGGGTGTTGGGTTTTCCTATAGATTTCTCCTGTAGTATGGCATATATAGATTCTAAAACAATTTATGATAATACCTCATTACGTCAAGAAATTTGAGATTATTGAGAGGGTCATGCCAATAAAGTATCTTTTTTATGACCTCAGATGTACTAGGAATTCCCAACATCATCAATGTACGGTGTATTTACTTATACAATTTTCATCCACCACATATTTTCCATCCCAAGGAAATTGATTTTGGCATTGATCCACCCTTTGAGTATCATCCATTCCATGTTATTAATCTTTGAATAATAGTTTTTATGGAAGGTTATTTACCCTAGTACATGTCATATTGTAGTGGGGTCATGTATAGGATCAGTCTTAGGAGAAATAGATAGACATACTTTCCCATTTGTTATATTTATTCAACAACAAATCCTTACCACCCTTGGTAGGAAAATTTGGAGATGAATTTATTTAATGAGGGAAGATTGTATGAATCCAAATTTTCTATAAAGTATGAAACATTTTTTGGTGTCTATTATATTCTTAAATTAATCCTTATAATAGTTCCTAATGAGGTTAGGGGGGTATAGAGGGATTTATGGTATTTTTTTGGAGCCCAAAGCATTAAATTTTGAAGAAAGAATATAAGATTCTTGTTTATTTGAAACCGTGGAACCCTATCCCCTAGGATTGGTTAAACAATGTGGGATATTTTAGTGAACAACATAGGGGAACATCATATTATCTTGCATCCAATGTTGTACACCTGTAACACCCCATTATATTTTGAAAAATAATTCTAATGGATTAAATCATTTCGATATTTTGAGTATCATGAAACTCTAATTATGGATTGAAATATAAGTAACATTTAAATTATTCATTGTTACATAAAACAGTCTTTTAGGATCAAGTTATATAAATTAGTGATTTTATTATTTATTACAGACAACACTGAGTTAAAATGAAATGTGTCACATAATTAAAATATTATTATTAAATATTATAATTATCACCTAGATGTTATAATGGTGGGTATGAGTATAAAAAAATAATGAAAAAAAGTTTAAAATGATTATATAATGAGATATTTATTTTCCAATTATTTATAAATTTAAATAAAACCATTTGGAAATAAGGGAAATATGTTTCTATGAACAAACTTTTTATGGAAAAAAATGTGTTCTACAAAAATATAACAATAATCCAAATTTCAGTGAATTATTTTAATTATATTTATAATGTATATATATATATTCAATAAACTATTTAACATACATGTTATGCATTTACTAGATAAGTGATATGAATGAAATCAATTTAATGCTAAAAAATGTTTTTCCTTAAAAGATATATTACACTTTTCTTGCATGATTATTTTAAAACATAATAATCAAACATTAATAAATTTAATGAAATAAAATATAAATAATTTTTGAATTTATAATATCAAAATTAACATAGGATTAATATTTTTTACTATTTGATAAGATTCTTTTTTGATGATAAGAGAAAAATCGTGCATTTTATTTGAAAATTTTCATTTCACCTTGATTATTTACAATGCTTAATTATTTTTTAAATTTTACAAAAACATTAATTAAATAAATTTTTAATCTATAAATCTCATTAAATTCATTGGAAACAAATTTTTATTGAATTTTTTAAACAACATTTTAATCTTTTGATCATTTTCCCTTTAAAACCCCACCATATCATCAAGAATGTGGGATTAATATTAAATTATGTTGTCTCAAAATGTAAATTTAATTTAGAAAATTTTATTCAATATTTGGAATCAAAATAATTTATACTTTATAATAATAAAAAAATAATTTTGGATAAAATTTAAAACTAAATATAGATGAAATGTTTTACCATAATAAAGTTAAAAAGGGATTTCCAAGTGATTGAAATAAAATGATATATGAAAATATAACATATAATTTTTTTTAAAAACTAATTTATATAAATATGTATATGATTTAACTAATATGGTTCATAAATTTTCCATTTTAGGACTTTTTAACATTTGAAAAGCATGGGAGGACCCAATTCTTTCCAAAAATTCAAATTTTGTCATTTCCCATTCATTTTTAAAGGCCTCCAAAACTCCTTAATTCTTATCAGATTCACTCCATTTAGGTTCATTGAAGCCCTAAAAAAATAAAATAAAAAATTTCATCCAAAGGTACTATAATAATTTTTTATAATCTAACCTAGAAAATAATTTAGTGGTTATCTATAGAGAACACCCGTAGAAGATGTAATGTTCATCAACAAGAGTTTTTCTATTATTTCGTCCTCCACCAACATAAATTATCTTTTTATAATTATTTTTTGGCATCCATAGTATCATACATATATATAGATAATGTTATGTTAATTTCATGACCAACAAAAATCTCCACACACGTAAAAAGGATTAGAAAATCATAGTTTGTTTATACAGAGGACTTCCGCCTTGTAAACTGACGTCATTCATTTTTCCATTAAAGTCACTCCTTATTGTAAATAGTGATTTATTTATAGTTTATATATTATATTTATGAAAATTAATATTTTATTATTATTCTGGAAATATTATATCAGATATAGCATCATACTCTCTTTTTTATGGGAATACGATAATGTCGTTTGTGTCTATGGCTTACTATCGCCCCCGAAGTGATGGGATTCATTCAAGATTAACATGGAATTTATAATTGACATGTTTAATAAGAATTTTTTAAATATATGAAAATAATTTTTATATAATGAATATATATATATATATATCATTTACATCCCTTTCTTTCAATCATATAAGATAATGGAAACAACTTTCTTACATATATACAACCTATTGTCTCCATGAATGATGTAATTCATTTTCTATCAAAAAATTTTATGGATTAATAAATATATGGAATATGTATTATATTTATATCATTTAAAATGTATTTTATTGATTAAACAATGATCTATGTAAGAGGAAAAAATGACAAATCAAAGCATACATGGGAATCATTATAGTTATATCCAAAAATGATAATTGATCATGAAATTGTTTAGAAAAATGTAATAAAATGTCATAATAAAATCATATGTGATATGATGTAAATAAATATTTATATTTATTATTTTCAAAATAAACTTATATTCATTATAAATAAGGTTTAAATGTGTCTTATTAAATTGAATACATAAAGTAAGTGATTTTGATTCACATTTATATTTTGTGAGACCCAAGACATATTCTTCATTTATTTCATCAATGTGATGTATATACTTCCAATGAATGTATATTATGATAATTATAATTAAAATTATATATATTTATATATCTATTTTATGATATCACATTATGAGGGTTTAAGGTACTAATGTTAAAAAACTAATAAGGTATTTTTGACACAATTTCCATTCATTGGGATATAAGTTATGTTATGAACTAATCCTCTAATATAAAGTTTATGTACATACCCTTTGATAATTTATATTAGGATCATGCTTATTATTATGATATTTTAGGTTTATTTTAATAAAATATTTTCATTGGGATTATGTTTCAATGTTACCAATGTGGAATGAGTTTTATAATAGAATCTCTTCATTTAGTGGGATTGTTTATGATTGATCCTCTAATGATGAAATCCAATTATATATATATCAATTGAAAATTATGATTTTTTATATCCTCTATTATTTTCATGAGAATAAATTTTTTCCATTCATCTTCCTCTAAATATGTATTAAAGAGTTCAAAAAGAATGATTTTATGATATATCATCTTTTCTATCAAATTTCATTTATTTTTCCAAAAACATGTTTTCTAAAAAATTTTTACAAATATTTTAAACATTTTTAAAAATTATTTATTACAGAAATTATTCACCATGATTTAATCTTTATTAGATAATTTAAATGGAATCTTTCTATTTTTTTCAAAATCATTGTATGCTTGGATTATATAGAATTTGTAAAGGGAATATTCATTTAACAGGTATGAAATTAATTTAATTTTCTGAAAACATCACAATGAATTCCATTGAATATTCGATTACATATTTTTTTATTTATTTTCAATTAAAATTATTTTAAAAATTATTAATTTTTTTAAATAGTTTTTTTCGAAGTGGAAAGAAAAAATTTCTATACAAATGTTTTAAATGATCGCTAAAAACCTTTAATTTATAATATTTCATAGATATTGTTACATCTTTATTTCTGGGGTTAAAATCCATGGATGAAATTCATTATTCATTCAATGAATTTTTGATGATTTTTATTTCGTGGTGTTTATGAAACTTATTTCCCATTCATGTGTTATACCATTAGGAAATTATATTGAAACCCTATTCATCTTAATGGATTTCTTATATGAAAATGATTATGAGTCCTACCTATTTTCCATAGGTTATTATAAGAGAGATATTATTATAAAACCCATTTCATTACATTGGATATCATATGAGGAATGTTCTTTTGGTCTTCTGGAACACGTGCCCATTATTTTCATTATGTGATTCATGGCACCTGTATATCCATATAAAGAAATGGTTAATAATACATTTTATATGATCTCAACGGGTGCACTAGTGGTTATCCTTATCACAATAATGATTTTGTATGGGTTGTTATCCTCATAATTAAATATTTTATGAAGGAGGTTATCCCAAGCCCTAAGTATGTAAACTAGTGGGTTTCGAAGGCCCAACATGTTATGAATGTATTACTGGGAATATTTGATAAAGGATTTATTATAATATTTTATATGACCCAAATATTTTTCTTATGCTAATATTATGCTCTCATTTATCTTGTTCTTTGATTTAAATTATGATTCATATCTTACAAAATATAAATCATTATTCCATGTGTCATGTTTATATATATGATTGGATAGGTATGACCTTCATAAATTATGTCCCCAAATATATACAATTATTTTTATCTTATGATTTCATATGATCAAAGATTGATATAAATTGTGTTTTACCTTACTGGGCAATGGAGGTCGCCATTTCTATGGTTTTCATTCCATGGATTATGATGAATGGTTTTATTTTGGGAATGTGAAATATCCCACCCCTTACCGAATATATTTGGAAGAGGTTGTGCATGTTACAAGCCTTATCTGACATCCCCAAGACACCAAAGGCTACAAATAAATTTCACAGGAGTCATAAATTGTGGGGGGGGGTAGAATTTTCCAACTGAAAATAACAAAACCAAACCATGATAACCCTAATCAAAATACACTATATGATGTACGGGTACAATGTAATAGAACCTAAGGTAATCCCATTATAAAAAAACTAACTATATCCCATGTGAAAAATCAGATTATCAACTAGAAATAAAACCAACATCCAAAATAAACCCAATACATTAGAATAATATCAAAACAAAATACATTTTATAACTCAAGAATCCATGAACAATTAATCTTGATACACCACTAATGAACTGGGATACAATGGATTATCCGGTTTCCGGACATACAAAAAACATCAAATGAAAAAAAATTCCCAAGTAGGGGTTGAGTGAAAAACTCATTAGATTTTCACCAACTACTTCCCTAGTCACAGAACTATGATAGAATGTATTAGAAAATTTATATAAAAAACCTTATTTTAAATCCCAAATAGTTTTCAAACCAAATAATCTCCAAACCAAAAAATTGAAAATGGAAGAAACCCATTTTGTCTTTAAATAATTTCAAGTTAACATTTAGCATGCCCAAAAGATTTTCAACACACACCCACACATGGATTCTCTAGGGAGAGTTCGATATTTATGAGTGGTCTCTCATAAATGTACAACATTTTCACGGGGAATCCAAATCTCAATATCCCCAAAGGAAAAAACCCTTATATAGGGTCATGTTATTTTACCCCAATGGAACACTTCCCTTATCGAGTGTCACATCAGATAAATTTACTCATATCAACCCTATATGCCTAATATCATGACAACCAAACAATTTCAAACCAATTTAATAGAAAAAATTCAATTATTGAAAAACATTAATAACCAATTTTTCTTGATTAAAAACCAAACACAATTTTAAAATCATCATTTTAATATTATGAATCTGATTACACATTCCAAAAACCAACTATTTCTAAAATATCACAGACCTTCACTAAAGTGGTTCTCCCACAAATTTTTCACATCATTATAACAATTCAAATCAAGTAATTCACTAAATATGAAATTAATCCTTCATGTTTTGACAATAAGAGCCGAAAGTGAAATCACCCACCTCATAACATAGAAAAAATGATGAGTGACACAAATTAATAAACAAAAACCCCATATATATTTCAAAACCACCATAGATATTGTTCCATATCATCCAAATAGTAATATATCATCATTAATAGAAAAATAAAATTCTCTTCCCAACTGATTACATAGATGAATCAAAGTGAGGTAACTAGAAGAAAACTAAAGAAAACCACAATGAATGGTCAATTACCAAGGAATTCGGCATCTGACTCCCCGCTATATTCCAATAGATCACTTCCAGATTAATTAGTATGGTTTCATTGTCATTTTTGGGAAGTGGATATGGTGTTATGATATAATTATGCAATAAATAAGTTCTTTAAGGTGGTATTAGGATTATTTTTTGAAAATACAGAACATTATGTTAATCTACATCTTTAGGACACGCAATTAGGAAAACCATGTGATAGAAATATCCACTCAACACCCCACACATGGATAAATCACATAATTAGAGAAAATATTATCCAACCATGCTAAAATACTCTACCAAACATCAGAAAGATTCTTCTAGGTGGCTTCCTGGTTTGAAAAAACAATATTCCTCACAGTGTATCTTCCCATTGATCATTATTCTTGCAACATTGTTACCTAAATGGTGCTACATATTTTCTAAAAACTATGATAAAATTTTAAACCACAATAAAATCAAAAAAAAAAAATTAAAAAACTATCAACATTATAAATCATAACCCAATTACATTATATAGATAAAATAAATAAATAAAGGCTCAATTACCTGAATCCAATATTTCTATATTTTCACCACCATCAGTCTCTCCACCATCAAATTGTAAAAAACCACCATTTTCCTAAAAATGGTTAGGCAACTGGATGACCATTTCCTTCGTATATTTCCATTTTAAACTAAATTTGAGCATGATTCAATAAAACCTAAAATAGATGGGCAATTAACCCCCATAATATATTCTCTTTCATATCCAAAATCTAAATTTACACACAAACCAATGTATCATCTGGTTCAAGGTCAATGTGATCCTATTGAATCTCATGTTTAGGATTAAGTTGATTCTTCTGCAACTATGAAATATGAAACACATTATTCGCTGAAATAAACATTGGTGGAATGCAAAAAATAATATTCCCCCTCACAAACTTTTCCATGTATCTCAAAAGGACTTTTGTATTGAGGCAATAACATACCCATATTCGCAAAATTGCAATTCCCAATTCATTGAGAGAATCTAAAAAACAAATGATCAATCATATCAAATGAAAACATCAATGGATAAATATTTTCATATTATCTTTTATGAATATATTTAATCTTTATTCATGTCCTGAACAATTATGTATTTCCCATGTACTTTTATACAAGGCATGGTTGAGATAGTGAATTCTCACATCTTTCAACCAAACAATGTGGAGAAAGACAAGGATGATGATACCATACTTAAAAATGAGCCAAATTTATTGATTCCTTTTAAAATTAGTTATACAACCACTCTAATAATGATATTTTTTCCTCCCATGTGCCACCTAAATCTATTACAAAGGCCCAAAGAATGTCCTCCAAAAATTAATATCATCATTCTAGATTTCCCATATAGCTGAGGGTGATACACCATGTTCATATTTTGGAGTACCTGGGGAATTTTTTATAGGAATCCATATAAAATATTTAAACCACATCTCTTAGTATGATACTATTGAAAATGGTACTCCATTCCACTTTACACATCTCTGATATAGTTATTATATATAACCTATATCGGATGATATTCACTAAAATGGATGAAATAGACCAACCTTGTGATCCAATATTGAATCAAGAATATTGTATCATGTTTACAAACCATACTTGGGATACCATTCACAAAATACAAGTCTATATACTCCAATTTAAAAATAAGAATTGGTAAATAAAACAATAACCCATTCCCATCTTGCGATCTACATTAACTTGTTGGAAAATAGGGATTCTAAAAACAAACTTATCCCATTATATTTTCTATACAAACAACCAATATTTTTCATTAAACATATTAAAATATTTTATACTATATGATGGAAAACACATTTCAAATGGTGGTAAATATGATGTTTTTATTCACGATAGCAATAGGTATGACCATACCATCTTTAAAAAACATAAATTATCTCCCATATGGATCCATCCTTTAATATTCTCCCTAACAATGATTTTTGACCTCATATAAAAAAATTCTGATTTAGATTTATGTTCATCTATAACATTATTAATCAAAACATGGTTGCAAATAAATAATGGAAAAAACTGAAACACCACATTTGACATTTCAATGCACATGCGTGTTAATTATCAATGAATTCAGCTTCTACTAATCTAAATCGTCATTTTCCAACAAAATATATGTGATTATACATAATACATCTACCACTAAATTGACATTACCTTTTGTAAACATAATGTAGATGATAATAATTTTTGGGATATCCCATAAAAATTTTGTAAATGTGATTTAAATATCTTTGTGATAAAATGTGTTTTGAACTCATATGATCTTTAAAAACCATAAATTTACCATCATAGTGGTAATGATGAGAAGTATTAAATGAAGGACTAGATGAGATAATTAGAAATCATGTAATGGTATTACATATCCTCAAAATATAATAAGGATTATCAATTAGAAATAATATGATCTCCCTCCTGGAGAACACATCATTACCCATATCCTAAAGAATCACAATACCAATCATAAAATTTTCCTAATTATGGTAATATCAACATCATTCTTGATGTAAGGAGAACATTAGGAACTTTAAAATGCTTTTCACATTCATCATTCTATTGAAATGGAATGCCTTTCTTTTTCAATGATATCATAAGTGAATCTAGTCATGAAAATTCATATAAAATGAGTCAGTAATAATTGGATAATAAAAAGAAACTATTTATATAATTTTTTTTTGATATTTCCTAGAGATCATAGGCTCTATCATTTCTAGTTCCAATGAAATTATCCTCTTATAAAAAAAATATTAAAATTTTATAATTAAAATAATGATCTAGAGGATACAAAACATTCTTTCCAAGTGATTATCATGGTCAGACATTTTCCTTTAATACACTAATATCTAAACAAATTACACAACTACAAAAAAATACATATTCCTTTCTAAAATAAAATTCATAAATTCAATAAATACTAGTGTTCCATTAATAATAATGAATTTCATAACCACATACACAAAATGGCTATATCTATACATATATTATCACTACTGGAAAAGGGTCCTATACCCACGGTTTTCAAAAAAATGTGGGTATAGGAAAAATATAGGGACCTATACCCACAGTTTCAGAAAACCGTGGGTATAGATTATTTTTAAATACCCATACCCACTGTTTTTCAAAACTGTGGGTATATGTGTTTTTTGAAGAAGTATTCCCATGGTTTTGGCCAAACCGTGGGTATTATGTTTTTTTAGAAGACCTATACCCATAGTTCTTTAAAAACATGGGTATTGTGGTTTTTTTTTGAAGACCTATACCCATGGTTATTGAGAACTATGGGTATAGATTTCCCCCTATAAGGCGGGGGAAAATTACATGGGACAACGAAAAAAGTTTTCCGAGAAAACGATTAGGATTAATATATATAGATTTATACAAATAAAAAATAACAAAATTAATGTAGATGAGTAGGTGAGGAATTAGTTTTTGTTCTGCATCCCCGCTGGATCGAATCCTTACGGTAGGTATTTTTCTCAAACTATGAGTAATATTAATATATTAATATAAATATTGATATATATTTACATAATTAAGTTTTCTAGGTTGGTTAGGCGTTTCATATTTATTGCAGTGGTTGAGGTATCGAATCCCGCTGGATTCTTTGTTTAAAATCCAGGGATAGGGATCAGTATATTATTATAAATGCAGTAATATATTGGTGTAGTCATGCCAGCTTGGTTGGATAAGCGCTGGAATCTTGCTGCGTCAGACGCGGGTTCAAAACCAACTGCATTATTTTTTTCATAATACGGTCATAGATTAATATATATTTACAAATATATATATATATTAATATAAATGTCATATTTTATGTGGTGAGGTACATTGAAATAATAGTTCAGGTCACAGGATGTCACGGGTTCAACACCTGTGGGCTTCTTGATTTATATATTTTTACCCACGGTTTTTAATCCATGGGTATACGACTTTGAAAGTGTGGATGAGGCTTTGACATAGTGTAAAAAATATATACCCGTGGTTTTTCAACCCGTGGGTATAGTTTAAGAACCCTATACCGAGGCCTTTTAGCCCCATGGTTCCCAAAACTATGGGTATAGGCTATACACACAATTTTGTGGGCTATACCCACGGTTTTAAATTGTGGGTATAGGTAGTTTTTCAAGTAGTGTATTTTATTCAATATCGTCCTTATGAACCCCAAATTGGTGATATCTCAATAATAATTCAATTTCATAGAACCACTATGATCCCATAAATTGATCGAATTAAACATCAGTGTGTTGATGAAGATATGTATTATTAATCATAACTTGGTTAAGCATATGTGATCAAAAAAATGTTTTAGATATCCATCCACCTTTTTCAAAAAATGGTTGGTTATTCTCAAGGGGACATACTAGACTGAATAAACTCTTTTAATTCCAAATATTCCAACTAGAAACACAATGTAAGTAAATATTATTTTTAAATTAGTTTAATCAAATGTGATATAGGATTGGTCCCATGTATGAGATCAATATTAAACTCTTCCTCTCTTCTAGGTGGAAACAGTTGAAAATTATGAGGTAATATTTATGAAAACTGATGATATTTTTTTTATTGAAAATATCTACCCCTGAGATCATCCACCAATGAAAATGTTAAAATTTTCAAAGATTATGAGATAGTTCCAACTACCATCACTAAAAATATCATTTATCCTACATTTACACATGTATATCCTCTAAAGATAATCTTTATGCCATCATCAATCATAAGGAAAACCCTTAAGGTATAATAGTCGATGTAATAGTTACACCCAGTCAACCAATCCATACCTAGGATTCAATCATTGTGATATATCATAATATTAGAAAAATTCCATATCAACTCACCTAAATCAATAGTTATATAGAAATAATTATACATAATGCCTTGATATTCTCTTTGATCAAGAGGTGTTTAAATATTAAAAATGGGAGGAATAGTCTCAATATGAAAAAATATATTATCAATGTCATGATTACAAATAAATGATTGGTATGGTCTCATATCAGAAAAATATTTCATAAAGGATGAATTGATAATAATAATAATACATATCACCATTGACATTCTTGATTGATCATTCATGATCACTTTATTTGGTCCATATAATTTCTTACTCGTTTCAATTGTTTCTTTGTTACTCTAATATTATTGCAATAGTTCATGATTCATATAGTTATTAGACTCACCATGGATTTGTCGGTTAATCTGATATGAATTATTCTTATTCCCTTCTCCTGTCGATTCTTAAGATTTCTACAACACATGATATGAATTCAGAGAACCCGACCATGAAGCACTCTGATAATAGTGTTGGAGATTCCCAATCTGGTTGAAATAGCTATATTCTCTTGGTAGTTATATAAATTCTCACTTCTTGTAATAAATATAACTGCACTAGAAAGAAAATACCTAGATGATTGGTTTGTAATGATGATTCATGGATCTATCTATCTGATTCAGAGTAATTTAACTACCTTCTAAAAAGGTTTCCCTCTTTATCTTATTTCTAGTATTATAGTTCCAACCATCTCTCTTAGGTATCAACATGCTTCCTAGACCCTTAGTTTCTGAGATGTATCATTATTCCAAGATTAATATATTCATCATCTCTGTATAATTCTGTATACAATTAGTGTAAATAATCAACAAAATCTGGGGCACTAACAGTTATTAAAATTTTTGATCCATTAAGGTAACACATGCATCAACTTCATGTGCAATGAAAAATAAAATAATTCACTTATACAAGTTTTAATTCAGTAAGAGATTATTATAATTCATCCTAATTATGTGCGTTGTTTGTGAAATATTTAATGTATTAGGATAGTCTTTTTTTCCAATCCATTAAAATCCTCCCAAGTAATACCTTTTTCTAAATTACCTTGAACTATTAAATCCCACCACTATCATTCTAAAACCCAAACCATGTCTATTTCCATGTTGAAATTCATATCTTCTTGTATTTTTAGGAAATATAAGAATTTATTCATCAAATTTGGTAATACATTTACTTTCTATTGTTCTGAATCACCCTAAAATATTGTAGGATTCATCATAAAGAACAAAATGAAATGACCAACTTACCATTGTCATCCCTTCCATTACGTCTATATGAATCCTGAAATTCCTATAAAATAATATAAACTAGATATTCATTCACCTATGGATTATGTGGAACCACACATTCATTATTCCATTCTAGTTGGTTTCTTCAACACCAAACTGATGTCATTATATATAACCAAAAGGTAAAGCCTTACAGTCTCACTCCCTATCAACTGAAGTCTTAGTGATTCCAAATTTACCACATCACACATATCATAAAAAAGCTTTCAAAAACACAAATATTTTCCATATTCAATAAATTTTTTAAAATTACAAAAATATGTTTTCAAAACAAACAATTTTTAAATATTTTAAAAACTAAAAAAAATCATCCAAATCATTATTAAATACTCAAAATGAAATATGAAATATTATTGGGATGCCATTTCTTCCAATTCATGCCATTATATTATCATTGGATAAACCCGTGAAAATTATGTAACAACTAATATGAGTGTCTTACAAATTCATGTACCAAAATCCCTAGTATAGTGTAGTTTAGCATAAATAGGTCTGTTATACCACTTTATGCTCTAGATTTCATGCCCTGATGATCGTAATCCTTATTATCATCCAAAATACAATATTTAACTATATTTACATTCTACTCAATGACCAAAAATATAGTATCATTATTCGAAATTGTTATTTGGAATGACAAGGAATAATACCTATTTCAATATCCCACCCCACGCCCATTGTTTTGGGAATAGGAATTGGGTGTTACTAGTCATTGTGTCATTTACCAGACAGCAAACACTATAAATAAATTTTATGAGCATAATAAATAGTTAGGGTTTTATTTTACCTATAAAAATAAATCAACCAAATAAATATAAACATATCCAAATTATATAATATATGAAACATGTGTACAATGTATGTAAACTCTATGTAATACAAACTAAACATAATTCAAAACTACAACCATAAACCAAATCATTATAAAAATTGGAATGTAAAACCAACAAACCGAAGACAACAATGTATTCCTAAATACAATCCCAAAAAACTCTAATATCGAACGTAAAAATACATACCATGATATCATGATTAATTTTTAAATAACTAGAATACCATCGCTTTATATGTAACTCAATAAACAATATATAAAAACTCCACAAATATCCCATGAAGATGGTGAGAATAAAACACAATAGGATTTTCAACAATGATTTCCCTACTCACACCACTAGCATAGAACTTCTTATAATATTTATTTAAATAATTTTTATAAATGGAATAATAAAATCCAACCAAAAAAATTCCAATCCAGCTAATTTAAAAGGAAATATTCCAAATATGCCATCAACCCATTCCATTTTTTCATTTGGAAAACCCAAAACATGATCCCCAAACATGGATTCATATCGGATTCAGGGATTGTTTCATACCATTGAGTAGTCCCTCATCGATCTACCATGTCATCACAAGGTATCCATATATCAATTTCTCAAATTAAACATTTTCATTGTAAAGGATCACATAATTATACCCTAGTGGTACTGTCCCCCTATCCAGGGTCACATCATCAAAATGAAATCTCAACAACAATGTAATCCAAATACCATGCCAATACAACAATTCCAATACATAGAAATATATAAAACACATTATTGAAACAATTATACAAAACATTATTCAGTCATTATGACCAAAAACAACTTTTAAATCAATATTTTAAATTGTGATACCAATTTCTCCTTCCGCAAATCACCAATTTCAACAATCTCAAAAACCATCACTAAAAAGGATACCATGTAACACCCCGAGCTTCCACGATACGCTTCTCATTCAGTAATACAATAGCTTGCATTGTACGCAACTTCGAGTTCTAAAACACCGCGACTAATCAAAGTAGCCGTTATGAATAGTAATACCTTTTTTTTGAAATATTATAAATTTTATATGTCAAAATGGACTTCATTTTTGTATTCGTAATATCGAAATTAGCCTATGTTGAATTTTTGGTATTTTTCTGAGAACTTCTAAAATTTTATAAATAGTGAAAAATACTTAAAACAACTTTTTTAATCAAAATAATTTATAGTGATAAATTATAATATTTGATGGTTTTAAAGTATAATTAGAATATATTTTTACCATTTTATCCAATGGTGGTCATTAGAATTAATTTAACATTGAAATTGGACATAAACAATTGCCAATCTTTTGATATAAATTGTTTCTTAAAAACACGCTATTTGTTGTGACAGCGGGAATTAATTATAAAATTAATTAATGCAACTAATATGTTTGGAATTTTGTAAAATAGACATCATTTTTCAATTCGGAATATCAATTATAGCTTAGGGTGAAATTTTGGCCTTATTCTGAAAAACTTCAATTTTTGATGAATAGTGAAACCACTAAGTGGTTGTTAAATAACTGATTTTTCGTTTAAATGAAATATTACCACTTCTGTGATTTGATTTTCAAAAATCCGACATACATGGTTGTCATTAAGAAGTAAAATGTGGTTCAATGGGATAAAAATAATTTTTCGGTGAATAGTAACTTATTAAGTTCTTAATCGCGATTAGTGGTAATTAGGGTAGTTTAAGGTATAAATAATACTTTAATAATATTAAATGACCTAGACACATGTCCCAACCTCATTGGTTGTGTCATGGCCGACCAAGACAAGCCATGGCCTAACTTGGGGACCCCATGGATCCACTTTTGTTGGGAAATAACATAAATTACTTTTTATTTAATGTTAAAGTGAAAATGACACTAACATAAAGTGTTTTACTAAAACAATTTTTAAGTAGGGTTACACAAGTCAAAATTTTGATTATAAATAGTCATTGGAAAGATAAAAAGATTTCCTATATCATAGTATTTTTTTTATAATTTTTAGACATTAAATAAATTTAATTATTTATGACATAATAATGATGCAGCGATGACATCATTATTTGACGATTTAAATAAAATGGAAAGATAATATAAAATCTATGAACTACACATGGCCAAAACCAATTGGATGAGTGTATTTAGATGCCTTATCACCTTATCCACGAATTATATCAATGTGGGACCTTTTAAAACCGAAACACATTTTCAAATAATGTAATGTTCCTTTACTTTCCAAAAGTGCCCCTCCTCTCCTCTTATAAAAGGCCCCCACCTCTACCTCATTTCACACACTCTTCAAGCCATTGGCTCGGCCAACCCCTGCCCATTTGCTCTCTCCACATCCCTCTCCTCATCCTAGAGGATTCCCTTTGGGCAGAATCCTTTCAAAGGAAGCCTTTAGGCTCAACTCAAAAGGAGTTACACTTTTTAAGGTAATTCATTCTCTCATGTTCTTTTGTTTTATTTTGCTTCTCCAACCCCCTAAACTCTTTTTATTTACTTCTTTTGTAACAACACCAGTATCTTAAATATACTAGGATGTTGTTATAAGATTTGTTTGAGCTACACTTCCACACAACTACATCAAATGGTTAAAGAACATAAGGTTTCCGTGGATGGCGAAATTCTGCCTCCCGAAACGATGATTGTTCAACACTCATTTAACACCTTCAAAGGTGGCCATTATGATGTCACTATTTTTATATATGATATATAATATGTTTATGTTTTCCTTAAGCTTCTGTTTTTTCATTTTGGGCATACCTTTATGGTTTCCATTATGGGTAAAACACGATATCTTCATTTTAGGAAGCGCGGACTACCGCCCCCTGAAAGTGATTTGATTCGTTAATACCATATGTGGGATGTGTGAAGGATAAAGTTAATGATATTATATATGTTATTATACTGGAATTATAATATACTCTCATATCATTATGATTCCATTCCAGAAAATATGAAATAGAAATGGAAGTAGCGTTCATGCGTACGTACGGCTTACCGTCTCCATGAACGGTGCATTTCATTTCTTACCTCTAAATGTGATGTAATATTATAAATGAATGTATGTACTGGATATATATGACATATATGATATCTACATCATGAATACCATTCTGGATATAATGAACCTTTGACCAAATTAACAACATGTAAGTGTAAGAAGCCTATTTTTGACTTAAGAACCAAATACCGACAAAATGAACATTATTAACTTAAATAATTACATAATGTTCATATCATTGTAATAAGTGATATAATAAGGATAATGAAGTTGAAAATGGTTCTTAATAAGGTATATATTAACTCTAGTTTATTATTCAGGAGGTTAAAGAACGGTTGAGTCAAGTCAGACACGAGGTAAGGGAAATTCTTAACCCAATTTCCGTTCTTTGGGTTAATCTCCTACTTTCAAATTATGTCATGATGTTATTATGTCCTATTTTGTATTTTTACTTTCTTTATGTGTACCTATAGTGAATACACATAATAGATCTATTTTATTTTAAAAATGATCTTTTTAAGGACTTTGTCTCAATCTTCTTTCATTGAGGCATATTTGGTTTTATACACAACCTTCTTTTATACGATGTATAAACCCCTTTGACTTTTACGTTTATTCAAAAGGAATCTTTTTTATACGAAGCGTTTTGCTAAACGACAAAAGGGAATGTTTTTCTTTCCGTACTTATGCGGCGACAACTACTTCTCCGCCGCCGTGACCATTATTTGAGTTTCGGCTTCCTCTACAAGCCATCGTTTTCTTTTACAAAGTTTTAACATTCTTTTATTTTGGTATTGAAAATGGTTTTGAAAGCGTTTTTATTATATCAATGTGTTGTATTGATATCTTGTGATTGAAATGTGGAAATGTTATGTTTCCTTTATGCATGTTTTATGTGATACGATTATGTTATGGTTTATGATATGTTTAAACCTATTCATATGAGGAATGTATTGGACTTAATATGTGACGGGTGGAGCCCGCTATAGCTCCTCGATGCATCGGTAGGTCTCATGAGACAACTAGACGTGGAATTGGCCGAGGCCCTTTCCCAATTTGATTTATGGTTTTGGCCGAGGCCTTAATCATTTTAGATGTCTTGGCCGAGGCCTTGACAAAATTTTTCAGAATGTCCGGCATTATACATTCCCTCATTATGAAAGTGGTTATTGATATTACATGTGATTATTCGACCAGTAGAATATCCATGTGAAGAAGTAAATGGCATTATCTCATTTTACTTTTGCCATATTATGTTGAAGTTCATGTTTAAGAGGCTTTTGTTTTAGTTATACATTGCCTTAAATGTTAATGTTTATTTATGAAAGCTTCGGCATTATTGTTATCCTTACTGAGCATTTGAGCTCAGCCCTTTCAATGTTTAAAAATTTTCCAGGTTGTGAAGAAGTATTTTATGACTGACTTGCAAGAATAATCAGTGAAGATATGAGTGTGGACTATGAAGACCATGTTTTTTTGTAGTTTGTTTAATTTTGATGTAATGAAAGACTTATGAATGTATCTAGTGTTTCCAAGGCTACTAAACTAATCGGTCTTTCGAGACTTGATCTTTTGGGATCATGCCAATGTTACGAAGTAATGCACCGGCTCTGGGTAGCTGGGGTCGGGGCGTTACAGTTGGTATCAGAGGCAGTTTAGTACTAACCTTGGAAGCTAGATTTAGATAAACTCTGATTAGAGCACATAGCCCGAAGATAGACTTTGAGGATTAGTATAGAAGAACTTCCTAGAATTTTGGTATTGTAGAGATTTTGTGAGTTTTCCGAGCAATACATCCCTGTCTGGATACGAGCAGGTAGAGGCGGCTCTGGCACAGATGTACCTAGGGGTAAAACCTGAAAACACTGCTTTGAGCTAGACTCGAACGGGAACTGGTGCACGACAACGGGCCTTGCTGCACTCTTGGTTACGACACTCCCGGGGGATATGCTTAGGATAACTCTCATTTTCTTTACAAATCATTATGAAGGGTTTATGAGTATATACTTCCTCAAAGAAAACATTTCTTTTATGATTATGGATTATATCCATAAATAGTTCAATTTAAGTTAAGTGTTTTATAAGTTTGTGATTATGTATTTTGATTCATAAACTAATCTAGTTTATGCCATTATTTAGAAATGGCGCCTAGTGGAAGGAATGGAAACCGTATCAATGCACGCACTCCGTGTAGGGATTGCCCTCCTGCTCAGGATAATTATGGTGGAGCTAGTGATACAACTGGTGCTGATCAGCTTCTCACCGTACTGGGACAACTCACGCAGGTTATGAATAACAACCTTACTCGTATGGAGCACCCTGATCCGCAACGTGGAGGATCAATGCTAGACCGTTTCATGAGGCAACAACCGCCAACCTTCAATGGGAGTACAAATCCTACAGTAGCTGAGCAATGGATAAATTCCTTAGAGAAAATATTCCATGCCTTGGGGAGTAGTGAAAGGGAGAAGGTTGTCATGGCAGTTTACCGCCTCACTGGAGATGCCGATCAATGGTGGTCACTAATTCAAAACACAGAGGAAGATGATGAATTAACAAACATGGAATGGCAGGAGTTCAAAGATCTTTTCTTAGAA
The DNA here is from genome assembly GCA_963277665.1 of Viscum album. Classification (NCBI taxonomy): domain Eukaryota; kingdom Viridiplantae; phylum Streptophyta; class Magnoliopsida; order Santalales; family Viscaceae; genus Viscum; species Viscum album. Next base: position 1,761,117,738 of record OY728121.1, on the reverse strand, counting down.
AAATACTTTCCTCGTGACCATCGAGCAGATATGGAAAGGCAATTTCTGAGTCTGAGGCAGAAGGAGGATGAGAATGTCGCAAAGTATGAGGCTAACTTTACAAGGTTAGCGAGGCATGATGCAGATTATATACGTAACCCAAGAAGTAAGATTGATCGTTTCTTTGATGGGTTAAAACCATTTCTCCGTCGAGCTCTAGTGTCACAATCTTTCTCAACATACGAAGATATAGTCTCATGTGCTATCAAGACAGAAAAGGAATTCTCTAAGTCTTATGACAACAAAGTAAAGCAAGAGAAGAAGAGAACGGTGGAACAAGAGACAGATAAAGGGAAAAAGGGAAAGAAGGATTTTCCATTATGTGATAATTGTGGGAAGAATCACCCTGGTACTTGCCTAAAAGGAATGGGAGTCTGTTATAAATGTGGAGAAAAAGGTCACCAGGCACGTGATTGCAAGGGAAAGAAAGAGGCTGTCAAAGTTGAATGCTACAATTGTAGAGAAATGGGTCATTATGCAAATGAATGTCCTAAGCGTCAAGGAAACTTACCTCAGAAAAGGACAAGGGATCAAGGAAAATCTTATTCTATTACTACAGTTGAAGCAGAATAACTAATGTATTGGTGCTTTTGGACTCAAGGATTATATTCTGGTTATAAGAATAATGTAATATATATATATGGATTGTACTGCATTACTTTTTGATTTCAGTAAGGTTTTAATATGATTAAGGTAATCATATTTTTAGTATGTGACAATAAGAGAAACTTTTCTTTGTTTGGGGAATCTGATGTTACAATTGATTTTGGAATTAAGAGACCTTTTAGAGAAAGTCTGGACAGAGGTATTTTGGATAACTATAAAGGTTGGAGTGGATTAAGTTGATTTTTGGATAGTATGGTTTAAGGTTAAAAAAATTTATGAAGATTATTTTTGGAGTATTATAATACTATAGTTTTAGGAAAAGGACAACCTGCAGGGTGGGGCATAAACCGTCGCGTCAGACAAAGCTGTAGGAATCGAACCCACAATCAAAGTGCGACAGGCCTTTATTTCCTACCACTAGCCTACAGGAAGTCCCTGGTTATTACAAAATAATTTTACTAATCTAAATGGTATGTGTTAACCTTTGGTACCTTATACAATTAGGATAAATAGAATATTTTTGAGTTCTGTTACCATTTGGAGTAAAAGATGGGTTTGTGGTAAAAATTCATTAATGAATGAAAGTATACATAACAAGTATGTATATTCCCTTACGTTCTTAGTAAATCTCCTAAATAAAATCCTCAACATTATAAAAGGTAACTTAAAACAAAAATGTTGTCGGTTAACTTTTCCAACTAGGGATTCAATGACCGTTTAACCAATCACAAGTTTGTGATTTTCTTGTGGTTAAACTTTCTCCTAATCCTGTTTTCTATAACTCCCCACCAGACCTTGATGGTTTGTTTCTCCTCCATATCCATATTTTCATAGAATCCTATAATGGGCTATATCGGGTGACCTTTGTACTTATCCTGCTTTCTTTTAATGTTATATATTTATTAACCTTATTTTCGATGTGGGTTTTCCTCAAAGGTATTTTCTCTTTTCAACCTTGTATTTTCCAAGAAAAATTTCAAATTGCGAGGACGCAATTTATTGAAGGAGGGGAGAATGTAACACCCCGAGCTTCCACGATACGCTTCTCATTCAGTAATACAATAGCTTGCATTGTACGCAACTTCGAGTTCTAAAACACCGCGACTAATCAAAGTAGCCGTTATGAATAGTAATACCTTCTTTTTGAAATATTATAAATTTTATATGTCAAAATGGACTTCATTTTTGTATTCGTAATATCGAAATTAGCCTATGTTGAATTTTTGGTATTTTTCTGAGAACTTCTAAAATTTTATAAATAGTGAAAAATACTTAAAACAACTTTTTTAATCAAAATAATTTATAGTGATAAATTATAATATTTGATGGTTTTAAAGTATAATTAGAATATATTTTTACCATTTTATCCAATGGTGGTCATTAGAATTAATTTAACATTGAAATTGGACATAAACAATTGCCAATCTTTTGATATAAATTGTTTCTTAAAAACACGCTATTTGTTGTGACAGCGGGAATTAATTATAAAATTAATTAATGCAACTAATATGTTTGGAATTTTGTAAAATAGACATCATTTTTCAATTCGGAATATCAATTATAGCTTAGGGTGAAATTTTGGCCTTATTCTGAAAAACTTCAATTTTTGATGAATAGTGAAACCACTAAGTGGTTGTTAAATAACTGATTTTTCGTTTAAATGAAATATTACCACTTCTGTGATTTGATTTTCAAAAATCCGACATACATGGTTGTCATTAAGAAGTAAAATGTGGTTCAATGGGATAAAAATAATTTTTCGGTGAATAGTAACTTATTAAGTTCTTAATCGCGATTAGTGGTAATTAGGGTAGTTTAAGGTATAAATAATACTTTAATAATATTAAATGACCTAGACACATGTCCCAACCTCATTGGTTGTGTCATGGCCGACCAAGACAAGCCATGGCCTAACTTGGGGACCCCATGGATCCACTTTTGTTGGGAAATAACATAAATTACTTTTTATTTAATGTTAAAGTGAAAATGACACTAACATAAAGTGTTTTACTAAAACAATTTTTAAGTAGGGTTACACAAGTCAAAATTTTGATTATAAATAGTCATTGGAAAGATAAAAAGATTTCCTATATCATAGTATTTTTTTTATAATTTTTAGACATTAAATAAATTTAATTATTTATGACATAATAATGATGCAGCGATGACATCATTATTTGACGATTTAAATAAAATGGAAAGATAATATAAAATCTATGAACTACACATGGCCAAAACCAATTGGATGAGTGTATTTAGATGCCTTATCACCTTATCCACGAATTATATCAATGTGGGACCTTTTAAAACCGAAACACATTTTCAAATAATGTAATGTTCCTTTACTTTCCAAAAGTGCCCCTCCTCTCCTCTTATAAAAGGCCCCCACCTCTACCTCATTTCACACACTCTTCAAGCCATTGGCTCGGCCAACCCCTGCCCATTTGCTCTCTCCACATCCCTCTCCTCATCCTAGAGGATTCCCTTTGGGCAGAATCCTTTCAAAGGAAGCCTTTAGGCTCAACTCAAAAGGAGTTACACTTTTTAAGGTAATTCATTCTCTCATGTTCTTTTGTTTTATTTTGCTTCTCCAACCCCCTAAACTCTTTTTATTTACTTCTTTTGTAACAACACCAGTATCTTAAATATACTAGGATGTTGTTATAAGATTTGTTTGAGCTACACTTCCACACAACTACATCAAATGGTTAAAGAACATAAGGTTTCCGTGGATGGCGAAATTCTGCCTCCCGAAACGATGATTGTTCAACACTCATTTAACACCTTCAAAGGTGGCCATTATGATGTCACTATTTTTATATATGATATATAATATGTTTATGTTTTCCTTAAGCTTCTGTTTTTTCATTTTGGGCATACCTTTATGGTTTCCATTATGGGTAAAACACGATATCTTCATTTTAGGAAGCGCGGACTACCGCCCCCTGAAAGTGATTTGATTCGTTAATACCATATGTGGGATGTGTGAAGGATAAAGTTAATGATATTATATATGTTATTATACTGGAATTATAATATACTCTCATATCATTATGATTCCATTCCAGAAAATATGAAATAGAAATGGAAGTAGCGTTCATGCGTACGTACGGCTTACCGTCTCCATGAACGGTGCATTTCATTTCTTACCTCTAAATGTGATGTAATATTATAAATGAATGTATGTACTGGATATATATGACATATATGATATCTACATCATGAATACCATTCTGGATATAATGAACCTTTGACCAAATTAACAACATGTAAGTGTAAGAAGCCTATTTTTGACTTAAGAACCAAATACCGACAAAATGAACATTATTAACTTAAATAATTACATAATGTTCATATCATTGTAATAAGTGATATAATAAGGATAATGAAGTTGAAAATGGTTCTTAATAAGGTATATATTAACTCTAGTTTATTATTCAGGAGGTTAAAGAACGGTTGAGTCAAGTCAGACACGAGGTAAGGGAAATTCTTAACCCAATTTCCGTTCTTTGGGTTAATCTCCTACTTTCAAATTATGTCATGATGTTATTATGTCCTATTTTGTATTTTTACTTTCTTTATGTGTACCTATAGTGAATACACATAATAGATCTATTTTATTTTAAAAATGATCTTTTTAAGGACTTCGTCTCAATCTTCTTTCATTGAGGCATATTTGGTTTTATACACAACCTTCTTTTATACGATGTATAAACCCCTTTGACTTTTACGTTTATTCAAAAGGAATCTTTTTTATACGAAGCGTTTTGCTAAACGACAAAAGGGAATGTTTTTCTTTCCGTACTTATGCGGCGACAACTACTTCTCCGCCGCCGTGACCATTATTTGAGTTTCGGCTTCCTCTACAAGCCATCGTTTTCTTTTACAAAGTTTTAACATTCTTTTATTTTGGTATTGAAAATGGTTTTGAAAGCGTTTTTATTATATCAATGTGTTGTATTGATATCTTGTGATTGAAATGTGGAAATGTTATGTTTCCTTTATGCATGTTTTATGTGATACGATTATGTTATGGTTTATGATATGTTTAAACCTATTCATATGAGGAATGTATTGGACTTAATATGTGACGGGTGGAGCCCGCTATAGCTCCTCGATGCATCGGTAGGTCTCATGAGACAACTAGACGTGGAATTGGCCGAGGCCCTTTCCCAATTTGATTTATGGTTTTGGCCGAGGCCTTAATCATTTTAGATGTCTTGGCCGAGGCCTTGACAAAATTTTTCAGAATGTCCGGCATTATACATTCCCTCATTATGAAAGTGGTTATTGATATTACATGTGATTATTCGACCAGTAGAATATCCATGTGAAGAAGTAAATGGCATTATCTCATTTTACTTTTGCCATATTATGTTGAAGTTCATGTTTAAGAGGCTTTTGTTTTAGTTATACATTGCCTTAAATGTTAATGTTTATTTATGAAAGCTTCTGCATTATTGTTATCCTTACTGAGCATTTGAGCTCACCCCTTTCAATGTTTAAAAATTTTCCAGGTTGTGAAGAAGTATTTTATGACTGACTTGCAAGAATAATCAGTGAAGATATGAGTGTGGACTATGAAGACCATGTTTTTTTGTAGTTTGTTTAATTTTGATGTAATGAAAGACTTATGAATGTATCTAGTGTTTCCAAGGCTACTAAACTAATCGGTCTTTCGAGACTTGATCTTTTGGGATCATGCCAATGTTACGAAGTAATGCACCGGCTCTGGGTAGCTGGGGTCGGGGCGTTACATACCATATATAATTGTACATAAATTTCACAATTTAAATAAATAAATTAACTAAAAATAAAATCAAACATTCATGATCTAATAAGTTTATTAATGAGTGAATTTACCTACATCACAAATTAGGTGAAAATGTAAAATGAAAAAAAATCATCAATATTGTTTTCATAGATCATTGAAAAGACAACCCAAATCATGTCCCGTGTCTTCCAAAAAATAAAATCAAACCGATATTGGCATAAAAAAACTAGTATTTATCAACAATGGAAAAGATATTTAAATATATGATAAGGGATTTGAATAAAAATAATGAATTTCACCATGAACGGGCACTTACCAAAGAATATGGCATCCAACACACCAGGATTCGCGAAAACATCACTACCAGATCAAAGGAAATGGACTATTTTTCCTTGGGAAAATGTTGAAAAGTTTTATGGGTTAGATTATGGAAAAAAATTAATGGGTAAGTGGGTGACTTAGATTAGAAGAATTTTGGATCTTTTTTTAACTATGCATATATGTGGTACAAAGTAAAAGAAACTCTTGTTCTAACAATGTTCTTGTCACTGCCTCTCAACACCCCTAACATGGTTTTCTCACACAGTGAGAAAATATATGCACCAACCATTATAATTACCTCAAACCCACAATAGGATATTTTTCATGGGTGGTTGAAAGGGTATAATAAACCATGAACCTACCTTGTATACTTTTTTTCATGTTACGGTTTCCTATGTGGTACGGTATGGTTTTTAATAACCATTCACCTCTTTAATATCCCTAGAAACTTGTAAAAACACTTCCAAGACAACCAAAATATATCTCAATTAATTTATATAAATAAAATAAATTAATATTTTTGTAATTACATTAAATAGTGGGTGTTATAGTATGTCTATGAGGAATACTAAATTCGATGATCCATAAAGGAAATAATAATGATGTTCTACTAGATTAGAAGATTGTTTATCAGGTTTCCAAATTATTTAAAATATCACGATCCTCATGCATGATTTTATGTTATGTAATTATTATATTTCTAAAAAAAATTAATATCTATTTTTAATAATCCTTGGTTTCTAGAATTGGTATCCAAATAATGATTTAGATAACCATTTGAAACTATAATGTGAAATCTTCAGTCAGATCACTCTGGATATTTAAAATGATATTTCTTTGGATATTTCTATGGATAAGTCTAAGGATGTGATAAATTATATGAAAATATACATGAATTTTTTAAAGGATATATTAGTGGTTTGGAATAAATTTTAACCATGTTTGGATACTAAAAGTTGATATGGCTCTAGAATATATTTACTGTGGGGTAAAAACACTAAAAATATATATTGGGCTATACTTGATTGGAAATTAGTGTATCATTGTAGTATTTTATACATAATTTATTTGACACCCCCATGGGATATTCTTTGTATATTCGTAAACTCATAATGAACAATCCTGTAGGATTTAAAAAGATTATGACTATCAATAACCTATGATAATGCAAATTTTTCATTGATTAAAAATATGGAGTCTTGATTTAGACATACTAAAAGTTATTTTTTTATGATTATGTGGTTTTCAATATGAATAGTGTTTCTCACACTATGGTTTCTCAATTAATTATATTGAAACCCCTCTATGTAACTAGGATAACATTGAATGGCATGGTTAACTTATTGATGAGTAGAAAAATGGGATGAGGACTAGAGTAAAAGACATTGTGATTAGGGATAATGAGGTTTCATAGAACATGATTGACAATGTGTATGTTAAAAAACTTTAAAACTCACCATAGATGAGATGGAATTATACTTATATTATTTTGGGGAGTGGAGATGATAGAGGAATGATGATTCAGCTTTATATGTGTCGATAATGTGGGATGAAATACCCATGAATATGTGTTAAAGGAAATAGAATATTGTTTTACTATAGAAAATAAGAAAACAAACCAAGTAACTAGAAAATAAAAATAATGATTTTTTAATTAAATGTATGTTAATTTTAGTCTCACAATGGTATTTTCAATGGAGGAATTATTAAAATGTGTAATGTGTGGAAATTATGAAAATCAGTGTCTATGGGGGGAAATTAGAATGATAAGATACAAGGTGGACCATGTAATGGTTATAATTATTATGATGATGAGGATCCAAATGACATAATAAAGGAAAGTGGATTTATGGAATAATATATGTTATCATTGATAATGTTTTGATAATAAAATTGGATAATTGGAGTGTTTATGTTTGGTAATTCATGAATTACATCACATGAATTATTAAATACAAAATGATTGTTTAGTATAATATATTGTTTGGGATTTGAATGAATATGTTGAATGGTTCTAATGACAATGATAATTGGTTTATTTTTAGGTGGTATTTATTGAAAATGATTTACTAAGTGCTATATAATACATAATATGTTCTAGATTTTCAGATAACGTTATTGGAATGATGAGATATTGGATATGAAAATTATAAATTGGATAGTACCGATTATAAAGGAATTTATTATTAACCATTTGACAATGTGTTTTGTATTATATCTGATGGAGTTATAAACATTTTTGGATATGTAAAATAAATTAAAATAATGTTGGAAAGTTCATGTACTCATTGAGTTTTTATGGAAATTCAAGTAATTAACATTATTCAAGAGAACACATGTTGATGTTATACACATGTTTGGTTTGTGAAAATATGGATCTATTTTACGATATATGTTGAATTAAATTTATTTTAATTTATAGAAATATTTTAATCATCCCTAAAAAATTTAATTTTGGAAGGGTTATATAGATAAAAAGATATGGAATTATTTATGTTAAATAATGTACAAGGCTTTAGAGGGTAATGTATTACTTCACCCTATGATGATTTATGCATATTGGATAACCTATAATATCCATTTCTTGACAATGATAGATAAATATAGAAAAAATGGCGTATCATTATATCTACATATCTTATGATACATTAGTGGTAAATAAATAACCATTTCACAATAATTTCATAGAGAATTAGATTCAGTCACAATTGATCTATGAATATCGAAAGGGATAGATTGTTCTTATCAAATGGAATTAAATCAAGGAAGTATATCCTCTCATGAAGAATAATTAATATTAGGAAAAGGATAATGAAATAAAATGTTTCCATATTATAATAAATTATTATGATATAAATATAATTCGTAACCCTCTTTGGTTTATGTATTTTTGGTCATTAATCATATCTATATAATACCACATCATTATGATCAATAAACATTATAACTAACTATAATCATTTACACATTTATACCATTTCAAAATCATCCCTTCCCACCTATGTTATTCTCTATAGAAATGGTGTTATGAGATATTTTGGTAAGATTTATGATTCCAACATTCAATTTTAATGGAAGTCTTATTATTAATTTTTTAATGTGTATTACTAATAAGTAATTTTATGCAATTTAAACTTAAATGAAAGAAATTAATTTTTGTGGTGAAATATATTTTATGGGGTGTAGAATGTTACACCGTATGATTTTATGAAATTCAATTGTTTTCGAATTGATTTCAACTTTTCACTATTTTTTTAGCACAAAAAAGGATATTTTGTTGCATTACAAGTAAAAAAAATTATGTTGTGTTACACTCAATAATTTTTTTTCTTTTCATACACTAAATACAATGCTGATAATGTGTTGCACCAAATTCCATGTTAAAATGAATCATGTCGTACAATAAAAATATTATTATTTAAAGTAATAGTTTTCACCTATCCTTTGTAGTTGTGGGTATTAAAAAGAATAACGAAATTATGATAATATTGTTTAAAATTATATATTTAAGGAATTTTTTGGTGACCTTTTAATTTGACATTAAAATAAAAACTATTGGGAAAAATGAAATATTTTTGTAAAAACAATAGTTTTTGAAAATAAATGTGTTTTACCTACATAAAAATAATAAAAACACATTTTTGAATTATTTATTTAAAATTTTAATGTTATATATACTCAATAAAATATTTAATATTCATATTATGGGTTTCTAGACAAGTGATAAGAAAAAATAACTAAATATACAATTAAAAACTGTATTTTTCAAAGAAGACTATTGATTACATTTTTATCATATTCTTATTTTAAATAATTTTTTTTACAATTTTATAAAATTAATTCCAAAAATTAAACTTAATTTATTAATTCATAATTCCATAATTATAAATGTTTTATCAATTGAATTTTTTTCAAGTCCAACTTTTTGATGAATAACGAATATTACTGAATTATTATTGAGTACTATATTTTCATTATTATTATTTACAATGATAAACTACATTTAAAATTGGTTTAAATTTATAATTATATGAATGATATATATTTTTAATCCATTTTCATACATTGAGATGAATTATATATTTATAATGGATATAAAAACATTGTAAACTCTTGATCATATTCAATTTGTGAACATAATTTTTTTCAACTTCTACAGGATTCATATTAAATTAATTTTTGATTAATAGTTGACTATAATTTAAGAAAATGTGTAAATTATTTATAATTATAATATTTTAAATTATATAATATTGTGAACTTTTTTTACTAAATCAAATAGTAAATGTAGTAAAATTAAAATAACACATTTAAGTTAAAAATGGGCTTACTGTGGATTAAACTAAAAATATAATGACATGAATAACCTTTATCTTTATCAAAAAATATAGTATAGAAATAAATAATCCATTAAAACTCTTAAGTTCTATAATTTTCTATTTGGGTCCATTTCAATATATTTTAAACATGGGATCACTCATTTCTTATTAAAAATATCTGTTATCTATTCTCCCCATATATAAATGGACTCCCATATCCTCATTTCATAACACCATATAACCAATTTAAATTAGAAAATAACAATAAAAATATCTTTGAAACGTCATAATATCATCATATAAGCCTTATATTTTGAGAAATGTCACCTTAGTAATAATTTTTGTGAAAACCTAAAGAGTTTACACCAAGAACGGGAAACGTTCATTAAAGATAATTTTTGTTTATTTTTTTCCTCCACCCAAAATAATTTTTATAATAACATTATTAGATAAAAAATTCAATAAATTATAGATAATTATGTTTTTTATGTTAATTTATCTACCAAATATCATATCCACATCATTTATATGGGATATAAAATCAACATTCTGATGTACATCGGACAACCGCCTCGTAAAATGATGTCATACATTTCAGAAATACAACATATAATAGATAGAAAAATGATATAATTATTTTTTAAATATATTATGTTTGATATTTTTGATTTTATTATTATTCATGAACTATTATATCACAAAATCCACAATACTATAACATCATTCATGTGTATGACAGACTTCCACCTCATAAAGTGGTGAAATTCATTCATGCATTACATGGAATGTATTAAGGACTTGTTTAATAAAAAATGTTTCATATATATTAAATAAAACATATTCTATAATGATAATATATATATATATACCACTTTATTTTCATTCATTCATTCCAACATGAGAATTGAGACAATGTTTTTGCATATGTACAACATACTATCTCCATTAATGGTGTATTTCTTGTCCTTTTGACTAAATGTTATAGATTATTATAAATATATATATATTTAATTTTTTTTGTAATTATATCATTGTTTAAATATTTTATATTATGAAACCATTATTGATTAAAAGGACTAAAAATGAAAATTCCGAACATATTCAAAATCATATGGGTAATTACCCAAAACATTACATTAATAATAAATTATTGATAAAGATATAGTAAAAGGACATAATAGAATCATAAATTTCCTTATATATAGAAAAATTTATCTAATAGGTTTATAATAAACATATATTTATTATAAATAGGTTTTAATTTTTACGAATTATGTCAAGTCATATGGTATGATATTTTCCTCTCACTGTTATTTAATATGAGACACAAGCCATATTCAGCACATATTTTTGCAATAACATGTATATATAACCCATTAATTTATATTATAATGATTTCAATAATAATTATTTGAATTTACAAGTCTGTATTAGAATATTATTTTGAATATTTTATCATTTAAAAGTTATAAAATCAATAAGATAAATTTATCTAAATATTTATTATTTGTGACATAATTAATATTATACATATATCATCTTATATAATGTTTATATGTTTACCATTTATCATATTATATCATTAATATAATTCATTTAATGATATTTTATTTTTCATTAAGTTATATTATTTCTTCTGGATTATGATTCACTTTCAAAAAAGCGGTAAGTGTTTTATAATTCAATTTCCTTGCATGTCAAGAACATTTATGATTATTTATTTAATTAAAATGTCATTTGATTTAATTCATTGGGATAATTTTTACCTTCATTAATCTCTCCTTATGTATATATGAGTTCAAAAAGTAAATTTTTATGAAAAATCATTTTTCACCTAGAACCCCTTTTTTTAAAACCATGTTTTCTAGTAATTTTTTCAAAAAATATTTCAATATTTCATTAATATAAATTATGAAATAAATTTTGGTTTATATTGAACATTTTATAGAATTTTTTAAATGGAATATTAATCATTTTATCAAGAAAATGTTTGTTTCCCTTTTGTTGAATATATGAATGAAATATAAATTTTACTATTTCTGTAATGAATGAAATTTTTAGGTGTCACTCCAAAAAAATCCTTGAATAATACATATTATGTTTCAATATTTTAATTTTTTAATAATATTTTCAATTTTTTATTTTTTTTAATAAGATTTTTTTTAAAGAGGGAAGGATATTTTCCTCCATTAATGTATTAAATAATTGAGGAAAATAGTATTTACTATAACATTTCATCCATTTCTATTACTTATGACTTATGGGGATATCATCCATGGATACAATTGTTATCATTTATGTAAAGGATTTATGATTATGAAAACCTGATTTTTATTAATGTAAATTAACTTTTAAATGTTATACAATGAGAAAATTATTACTAAACATCCTTCCTTTCATAGGTTATATTGTGATGAAATGATTCTAAAACAACTATCTTTTACAATGTTTATGATATGGTGAAATGTTTATAAAAACCATTTTATTTCATCAGTTATTATATAAGGAATATTTGATGATCTTATCATACACATATGTGTGATTTTCATTATGTGAAAGGTTAGAACCATATATCCCTCCAATGAATTGGTTAATGATAAAAGTATTATAATATCAATCGGTACAAGGTTTGTTATCCCAACTAACAAATAATAGTACATATATGGTATGCGTCAAAACAAAAATGATGGTTTAATAGTTTTTTCCCAATAATGAAAATCTGGTTAATAGGTTTTCTTCCCAAGCACTATGTTAGGACATAGCTGGTTATCCAAAGCCTAACATGATATGAATTTATTAGTGTGTATAATTGAAATAACATTTTATATACTTATGTGTATTTTACAAATCAATGACTTATTCCAATCTTATGCTAACATGGCACTTATTCATTGAATTCAGGGATGATTCATTCCATATGAACATGAAGTAATTATTTAGTGAATACGGTTTATGATATATGATAGGATAGGTATTAACATCATAATTTAAGTTCAGTATTATTTATACTTGTTTTCTATTCATTTATATGATCATTTATATATTTCTTGTCTTTTTAATTGTACTAAAAATATAGGCTCACCATTTCTTATGTTTTATTTCCCTTGGTTTTAAATAATTTTTTATGTAGGCTATGTGTATTTAGTGTTATAATTGGAAATATCATTATGAGAAACATTGATTACCATTCCCCAATTTAGAATATTGTGTACCAACATTCTAATGCCACAAAACTACTATGGTCCTCAAGTGTGTTTTTTTGTTAATAAATTAATATTATGAAAAATATAAGTAATATTTATATATGATAATCATAGTTTTCAATTATTCTATTTATAGTTCTGTAATAATCATAGTAGTGGGTCTTATCTAGGTCAAAAGGGAGTCATTCAAACAATACAGATAGCTCATGCAAGTGGTGTCAACGAAAAAATATGCGGACAAGGTTTCTAATTGTTTTTTCCACCTATGCAGCCTAATTTTGTGACCTATTTAATGATGGGTAAATAATTATTTTCCACATAATTTTTTAATATGATTGATCCCCACTCCCCTTTTACTATTTCTCCAATGGCAGCCACCCCTCTCCCGTGTTTTATGTTACTATATTATTCAAACCTTGGAAATTTGATATAACCTCCATCTGGACTCTGATCAATTCGTCGACCACCTAGTTTTATTCATAGTAGTATAATCTATATTTCTACTACACCTTTATTCATTTGAATTCTTATCAATGGAGATATATTTGTTTGATCTCATATTCCCTATTTTTAGGGTGTTTTTTTTCTAATTTTATTTTATTATATCCTAAAATAGAGTCCAACAATGGAAAAATAATTCTCTACCAATGTGATATAGGGTTTCACATAATTTTCCTTTAATGAAATGGTGTTATATTGTTTTTTTTGGTTTCCCTACAGAAATATTCCTCTAGGGATGCCTATAAAGAGATTTAATATTTATATTATGTGAATTTGATTAAACTAGATGACCCATGAGACCCATTGAGTTTAAATTAGAAAACTTATTACCCCAAAGTAGAACCACCCCTTGGGTGCATTGATAGATAGCATTCAACCACCATGGGTGCCTATGCAATATATTAACCTACTGTGGTGTGGATTTTTACCCCTCTATTTTGGGTTGTTAAATGATTTCAATATGATGATAATTGAATAAAATGTAAAGTGGGAATGGTAGACCATGTCCATAACCCCTTGTCCATTGTTATTTCATTATCATTCATGAGTTTTCTCTCATTATTGAAGTGTCCAATTAAAATGAATTGGAAAATTACTTTAATTCTTGTCCATCTAATCCTCTAAAATTATATAAACTACATTTTGAGTTTTTCTGATTGATTATATAAATTTTATGCCCAATTGAATCAAAATCAAAAGTTTATATTATATGAGTTGACTTCAGGTCCATGAAAATTTCCTTATTTAATGGTGAGATCGAAAAATGGATTCCAAGATAGAAATTATTGAATAAACTCATCAATTTTATTTAATTAAATTATTTATAATGAAATAATTAATATGATTCTTAGGCTACACATGGGTTCTCATTTGAATGCCATGTTCTCACTCATTTTGAATCTATATTGTATATAACCAAAGTTATACATGGAAACCTTTATGTACAATACCAGATTGACATAAAGGGAATATTGTTATCAGGAAATAAGAGATTCATGGACTCCTTATGGGGACATCCAAGGATACACTTAGAGGAAATATTATTATAATACAATATGAGTCACACTTGGGCTCTTATTGTGTATAATCAATGATAGTCTCGTTGGGCGGTGATAGTATACCATTCCACGAGAAAAACTATAACTACTATGAGGAATTATAATAATGGTATTTTAAGGTTATTAGTTGATATATTCTGGGAGAGATAAATAGGTTACAATTTAGGAACCCCTTGCATGGGCTCCATCTCATTTGTAATGTTATATGAAATTATTATTTTATGAGTCTTATTATATAGAGTAAAATCAGGTATTTGGTCAAAGAAAACATATTATTTATGGAATTATTATCCCTATATTGTTTAGATATGATCAATGGGGGATTCTGAGACTACGATCTAGGTAAGGATATGGTATTATAAATTCAATCATTATTTAGTGATTACATAGAGGTGTTACGATTAAATATGTAGTAGGTAGTTGAGTATGCATGTTCCTTTTAAACCCTAAATTATGTGGGTTCTATATAAACTACACTTAATGGGGGATTCTCAGACTATTCACTTAATAGCATGTGGCCAACCTGGTTCAGATACTGGTGAGTAAACTAATTTTGGGCTGCTACATATTGTACAATACTAATCTATGTTCACTCACCATTCGATTAATGTATATATCATGACAAATCAATAAGTACATAATAAATATTATTTGTTTTCAATTATAGGGCCACCTATACTTTGTTACATCGTGACCACCATGCTTGGTTAAAATTTAACCACTTACTTCTGTTATAATATAACCATCATATGTGGTTATAATTTAACCACCATCCTTGGTTATAATAAATTGGAATTCCATAATAAAAAATAGATATATGTTCCACCTGAATATATAAAATTCATCATATAATCACATCATAACATGTGAAAATAAACTATGTTGCCTAAAAATTTCATCAATTAATCATAGCAGAATCTGTGGAATATAAATTGGTTTCTTAAATATATATATAATATGAACAATAACCATTAATTTAAAATTATTAATCGTATAAATTAATCATATCTCTATATAAACTTAATAAACATAAAATGATTCTATATTATTTAAAAAATCCATTGAATGATCACTATATCATTTATTGGGGAAAAGTACCTTTCAATTTTTTTAAAAATTTATCATAGAAAATTATTTCAAAATTTATTTCAGAAAAAATTTATTCAAAAAGAACCTTGGAAAAATATAATGAATCTTAAAAATAACGTGTTTTCATGATGATAGAAATTTATGATCTTGCCATATCATATAAAATAAAAAATTGTATTCATATTTTTTGTAACATGTAAAGACGTTACTCATATAGAAAAACAAAATGTTTCCTTTTTAATTGTTATATGAATTGAAAAACATATGTAAAATTTCATTTAAAAATTTATAGGATAAAAATAAAATCATTCTAGAAAACATTTATGAAAATATTAGTTATGGAGAAAATATTTCTTACAGAAATAGTAAAACATAACAAAATTTCCATAAAAATATTAATTCATTCTATTTAGTTATTAATGATACAAGAATTATGGAAAAAAATTTATTATTAAATAAATAAATGTTATTAATAATGAATGGTATTAAAGATATACAGATATATGAATAGCTCAAATAAAAATTCAACCCTATACTATCCCAATTAAAATATGAATGAAACATATATCCATTACAACATTGGTAAAATTTGGATCATAATACCATCAATGAAAGAACAAAAAATTTATTTGTAAATCCCCATATCAGTGGTAATAATAATCAAAAAAAATCTTGGAATGTATATTCTCTACATAAAATTAGTTGGCTGTAAATATGGAATGTGTCTCACTAAAATAAATGCGAGACGAAAATAGCTTAACATAGTTCCAACATACTTCACAACTATTTGAACCACCATGATAATAAATATATATTTTGTATAAATATATTCTAGAACCATTATCAGATATATCAAACTATTTATATTTTATATATATCCTTTTATCACATTTTAATTAATAATTAATTATTATAATCACTATTCTGGGTGATAACTCTTTATTATTATCATTAATGTTTTGGTTCTATAGTTTTTTCCTATACAAAATAATTATGGTAACATAATTAGTAAAATTTTAATCATTTTTTAATTAATATATTTATATTTTTGATAAAAAATTAGAATCATCCATAAAATTTAGAGATTGTAAAAGTAATAACACCATTCATAGTGATGGTAAGACATTCTTAGGCATGAAGGTTATTTCCATTCCTCGATTGAAAAAATAAAATAATGGTAAATAATATCTAATAATTAAAAAATAATTATAAAATAAAATATAAAATATATTTTGAATAATTACATCATTATTACCATCAACATAAACATAATTTAAGAAAAATACATCCCTTCATGGAGGAGATAGTCTACACGTATCCACGAACGACATTATCATTCTCCAAATATTTGGACTGTAAGAAAGTTGTATGATTTTATCATTAAGGAAGAATAATAATGATATAAATAATATATAAATATTGAAAAAATCATAATAACCACACTTTAATTATAGTGATGGAATATGAATTGTATCACTATGTAGTGATGGTTGGTTATATATACACATTAAATATACATTTACATATAATTTGATATAACGATGGAGAACACATGTGATTTCATAATATTAATTAATTTCTAATATATTTTGGATACTAATTTTTTATCTTATGATTAATATATTTATATAGAGGTGGGAAAATAAGAATTAAAAAGAAATTGATCAGTTAAGCAGAGTACCTCTCCTCTGAAGCAACATACTTTGATACCCTATTAAGGGATTTATGGAATGACTTGTGGGCGAAAAAACATCTAGAATGTGTCCTAGGGAGTGTTGAAGATAACTTTGTAGTGGTTGGCTATTCTAGAAATCTCATAGTGGTTCTAGGTTTATAAGGTTGGGGCGCCCATTTATTAATGAGTGGAAGGGAAATCATGGAATTTCATAACTGAATAAAATTGAATAAGTTGTTATCAAAAGAAATGGTTAAAATTTTATTATAAAATTTAAATGTAATACATTTATTCCAATATCTTATCACCTTTTTACTATTTTAATAATAATATTATTTTTATATGATTTAATAGAGTAATATTTTTATGAAATATAATTATTTTCAATTTAGACACTATATGTATAATTTTTCATAATGGACATAATACATATTTGTATTTAGAATATATTAATTTAATATAAAAATGTTATTTCACATTCATCATAAATTCATGGGACATATTAATTCTCATAACATTAAATCTTTTTAATATTTTTGGAATTAGTTAATGTATTTTTTTATTAAATTTATAAATATTGTATTCGTGTTGCATACAGATTTAAGTTCATTATGTAATTACAAAAAAAAATTATTAAATTATTTTTGAAAAAAGAATCATTAATCTCAAAATATAGTCATATATTCGTACATTTCTTTTTGGTGCCTATGTAGACACATAATTTATATTTAAATCATAGAAGTAGATGATTTTTAAAATTCATTGGTTTAAATATTTTATAGTCCATTTACTAGGAAGTGTTACACATAAGCAATAATATTTTCTGATTATTTTGGTAATGCATGAATTACATTAATAAGCTAATACTAATGACATAACATATTACCTCTTCAGCTAATTTCAAGCTAGGATAACATGATTTAACTTTTACCTAGGTGAAAAATATTTCTACTATTAGTATTCATTTTGGAAAAAAATAAATGGGTCATATTTACCAAATTAGGACCTCTTTATTATAATTATGAAATAAATTTTATCAGATTATATATATATTTTATATTAATATAATATAAAATAATTTCATAACAGACAATGAAAACAACTTTTTGGGGAAAAAATTATATAAAAGACACGGTTTATTAGTATCCCATGATTAGAAAAATATTAAATATATGTATTACAAAATCGTAATAATATTATAATATATAAATATATATGACTAAATGATATCACCAATAGTGGATTACATATTTTATTATAGAAAAAATACATTCTATTGATAAAAACAATTTTCATATAAATATCTCTTTTATTGTGAAATATTTTTTTTTCATTTCTAACGAATTGATAATCAATTATTTCAATTATTTCATATGTAAAACATTTTTTTTCTAAATTATTTAGACATGTTTGATAAATTATACGAAACATCTTTGTGATTTGTTTTAAAAAATAATATTTTAGATGTAACTCACTATTGGTTTAATCTCAATGTTTCAGGAAACAAAAGATAATTAAAAAAAATTCAATTGAATGAAAATTTTTAATTACATTTCTCTGTGTGACATATGTAATGATGATTTTCAATGGTTATTTGTGAATATTCATCATTGGATTTGACTTTTTCATAAAATAAGGTTTTTCGACTTTTTTCAGGTGTTGGGGAATTCATCCCTTGTATTACTAGGTCCCTTGGAGTTAAAACATGATGTACTCAAAGTAATTGATAAAGTAAATCCCTATTATTTACAATTATGCTACTGTGTTTTTTTAACTCTCCAAATGGTTTATGGTAAATATCCATTTCTTATAGAGATTTTAAAAATCATCTATTGTCATTTGAAATGTCTCATTTGTGGAACAAATATCTCAAATTCAAATGATTTTTGAAGTTAATTAGACCTATACAGGTAGAGAAAACACTGTTACATATGTATGGGAATAGAGGGTTTCATATGTGTTAAGATGGGATACAACTTGATATGTCACAAAATGTTTCATAATTCTTTTAGTCCCTAATTTATAATCATTTAACACTATTCTATGGGTGTATATATAACAGTTTTGAATGTAAATTCTCTATCATTAATTTTTTCACCACATTATAGTGGGGTGAGTGGTTAGATTGAGTTTTATATTTATAATGTGTATTTTTACTTTTTAAGACCATAATTTGGTTCCATTATCTATTAGTACCTTATTGGGGACCAAACAATCGAAATTATTTCTTTCTTTAAACACTAATTATAGTTAGAATCCAAATTAATTTAAGGGATACAGCCTCAACCCACTTAAGGTAGAACTCCAAGGAATTAAGGATGTAATAGAACTATATCATTGTTGACATGGGATATAAACTCACTTAATTAATTTTATATATAGGAAATGGATATTAATATTTGACTTTACGTAACTTCAATTGATGGAAATTGATTAAATATTAACATATGAAATAAGAATATATTTTTATATTGAATATTCCTCAATCCTATGTTATTGAATTACATAATCACATATTCTTTCCTATTGGATGGGAATGAGTTATTCCTGAATTATTAGTCGGACATGAGACTATATGGACCAAATACATGATATTAATGTTTTCCCATTTATCATTTCATCTATGGTGATCTTTGTTAAAACATCTCTCATACATTATCTTCTATATATTGAAACTTTCATAGGGAGTAATATTTATTATCCATCATCATATTTATTTTTTTTATTCTCTGTCTAACATATGTATCCCTTTTGTGGAACACGCCAATTAGATACATCCATAAAATTATTAAATACTATTTTTATGTAATTGATATATTTGACCTTTTATGTTGTATTACAAAGGAATTATTATACCACTATTCAATGAACATTGTTGGCACCCTTTTTTTCCGAAGTATAGATATAACATGTTTATAGATTCCTTCGATAATTAAACTATCTATTCATTATGTGAGTGTATGATGTGTGTTGGTGCTGAATCATAGTGGAACTTCTCCAATAACCCCTCACATATTTAAATAATGGATTTAAATTAACTGTTCTCCTGGAACTACTTCAATTGATCCACTTGATTTAAAACTATAACTCTCTATTGATAATAAAGTGAGATAACTATAATTACAGTCCCTATTCAAAACATGAAATGAGGGATTAATATTCAATATTAATGTAGGTGAATCCTTTTAACAATAATAATTAATGATGTAGTGAATCCAAGGGTGTATAGATGAGTATGACTCCTTAATCAATGTTTTTGTGTTTTTTGGCCTTCTATTTTTTTCATTTTGATTCAAGTGTCCACATCATTATATATCTCCCATGATTTATGGTAGTCTTCGATTGATAGGTAATATTCATTTGTTATGATTTATCCAATGCAGTGTTTTATACCGAATTATTCTCTATCAAAAAATATTTTACATCTAATCCTTTATACTCCAATTTTCATAAAATGTATTTAAAATTATTAAAAATGACTTTCCACTATTCCAAGAGTCATTCCCCCATGTGATGACTGATTATATACATGACTTGGATGTTATGAGTGTTATTATGGACTATGATTTGTTTTAGGGAAATACATATTTAATTAAATGTAACGATTATTTTAGTGAAATTTTTCTAATAAAATAAATATTGAGTCCAATCCAGAATCATGGTTTACTGATACAATATTAATTATTATCATTCCATGTGTCATTATAATATGGATGAAAAGAACCTGGTGATTGATTTAAGTAAGTCATGTGTTGAGTTTATGGATTCCCTCCCACATTGGAATTAAAAATGATGGACCCAAAATGGTTTTCAGCATACCTTAAAAATAATATGGAATGTCATGAGTGAATTTTAGGTATATCCATTATCTATAAGTCTATTTAAATTTAAAACTTTACTTCAAGGTTTTCTAAAAAGTTTAAATATCACTATGTCCTCTCTATATCTGCCCCAATACTTTCATGACTAATTGGGGAATATTCTATGTGGTTTATCGTCTATTTGTCTTTTATAAAAAAATTTAGAAAATGATCTTATGATTGAAATGACTTTCATGGAGATCTTCATAATTTATAATTAGTTCAAAAAAAGTAAACAATATTCCATAATAATATTTTTAAAATATGATACATATGATTTTTATATGTGTTTTCATAATTATTAATACCAAAAGGAATCATCCAATGACATTATATTACATTAGTTTTTAAATAATATAAATCATTATCATCTTTATGAGGCATTAAAAATTGAATGAATCCTAAATAAATAACAATAAAATAATATTTTTGATACCTTATTATATCATCAATAAGAAGTTCTTTATCAAGACTGGGAAATCAACCATATGACATTGTTGATTATGATATCAGATGTTGTTTAAATCCTAGATTTGTTATTCTGGTTTTTGGACCATGAAAATATTGGTGAATTATTTATGGTATTTTACCATATGAATGTTGTTTAATTGGATAATACCACCATCTATATCATTAATATTGGTTGTTTTAGTTGGTTTTATTCTTTTTATTGGGTATATTTAAAAATGATGATCATTTGTAAAGCTGGTATGGTAGGAATTTCCGTTAGGATTGATTCATATAATTTATATGTCATTCGTGGAAGTCACATCTATGTGTTGAATTATAAATGTTTCATAGACCTCATCTTTCTTGGATGTTTGGGACACACATATCATTTTTGGTTATGGATATTCCATTTTATCAACATTTAGTTGTCAAAGATTAAAAATGTTTAAGATAAACCTTCCATAAATTCCGTAGGGGTGTATATAAGATTCTCCCTATATTTTTCAACTAACCACTCTATGGTGGAATTGGAGATTAATAGGACTACACATATCTAAAATATATTAGCATCCAGTTATTCAAAATATGAATGTCTATAAATACAAAATCTATTAGTGATATAAATTCATGTTCTTATTAAGTAAAATGTGTAGGGATGTTTTGAAAATTTCCATGTAATGTGTGTCATTATGTATGTATGGAGTTTCCTCTTTTGAATTCAACATGTGGTTCTCATCTTATTTGGTTATTTTAACAAGGCCAAAAACATGTTATATTATGAAAAATAACTAAATCTTACCATGATCCATTGATTTTATTGATGGAAAATAAATATTCATAGTCAAAATCTTTAAAGAATTTTAAATTTTCATTTCAAAACCAATCATTGTGATAAGAATTGAACCATAATCAATAGTGGTTTGTATCATATCTCTCTGACACAAACCTTAGTTGATATATTAGGACATGTAGGATTCAAATGGAGCATTATCATGATGCAATTTCCCTATTAGGTATAAAAAATAATATTCCATGCTTTGAGGGTAGGATGATGGATCTTCCATATATTGATCCAAAAATGACCTCTATAGATGGACTATAAAATTTTAATCGTACTAAATGAATATGAATTTATAGTTATGTAAATTTTTTCTACATGATTATAAGGAATTGATTTTTCTTATAGGTTTGTACTCACTATTTTTATAAATTTTATGGGTTAATGAAAACATATACAAATTATGTTTATTTTTTCCCAAATGCCAAATAAAAAAACAATTGTGTATTAATGGAATGATATTTTTTGTGATGGATCATTATATGGTAATATCATCCAATTTTAGTGATAAATACAAGGATCTAATGTGTCTTTTCCTAATAGTATTCATTTTATACTACATGAATGATATGACATTGTGAGGATTTGTAAAGTCATATCTACATAATACAATTACACATTAGAGAAATATAACTCAATAAAATGGGGGACAAAAAGGAATCCACATATGCTACCCGAAATCCTTTTGAAAAAGGTAAATCATCCATGATTGGAAACATGGATAAGACCACAAAAACTTATTTCTACATGCCATAGTTTCTTAATATTGTATTGTGACACAAACTGTGGGGTTCTCACATTGAATATTAATTAGGGGATGAAGTATTTTAGGTATCTTGTTCTAGAACTATATCAAAAGTTGAAAATTTTATTATTTATTGGGTATTATCTATCAATGTCTTCCAAATATCTCAGCCTGATCAGATTATTTAACAATTCTTATTTGGACTTCTAAATTAATTGGATTTGGATTACCACTATTTGATGTAATTGTCCCAACATTCACATGTTTGGTTTTTTTAAATGTGTGCCTATGAGTTTTATCAAGACATAAAACGTCTGTAGGCAAGTGTATAGGATATTTACCGACTCGTTACTATGTATTCCCCAATTTCATCAACTCTTACGACCTCTACCTTAGTCTCTAGAGTCAAAAATGGGGAACTCATTATCATAAGTATAATCATCCTCCTTTAAGGGATTGATTAATTTAATTGAATTCATGTAAATATATATTAACTATTTAACTCATCAATATTTCATTTTTTTTGTACTTTTCCCATTTTACATTTTCGTATGATGGTGCTCATTATGTCGAGATAAATGTAATGATGTCCAAGTGGTTCAGGACTATGTTTGGAATTTCAATTTCTTTATATTCCTATAAAAGGCATGTGATGTGGTGGATATTATATTATTTAAAATTCATGATTTTCAAAGATGATGGCGTCGATCCGATTTTTCTCATCATGGTATAAGACTCATGTGAAAAAGATAGTTTTTTACAATTGTGTTAATAATATTTTGATTTTTATTAATTTTCATTTTTTTCTTTCAATGATCAATCTATTGTACACTCATATTTGTTGGTTATTACAATTCATTCTGTTCCAATCACATAATAGTAGAAAAACATTTAACTTTTACTTGGGTATTTCATAATTTTCTTATTGATAATAAACAATATTCTATATGATTTTCTTAATAATAGTTCCTTAATGGATGCTTTTCATCAATGATTGGTGAATGGGATAGTAATTTGAGTGATCATTGAGACTAACCTTTCCATTCCATATGGGATAAGGAAATAATAATATTTTTTTCTCATGACAACATTTATGATTCAAGGAACCTCCTAATCTAAAAATTAATATACACTTTTATATTAATACTCATATGGAAAACACATCTAATCCTTTAGCTAGTTTTGAGGAGAATATTTTTCAATTTTTTAAATTATAGAGGAGGAGTCATTCAACACTATGAGGGCTTAGAAGAAGGAGTTAGTGTTAGAGATAGATTCTGTTCTACAATTGAGATTTTCATAGTAGTAGTTATAATCCATTTTTATGCATATATTTTTTATTATAAAAATTTCATAATACACATTAATTTAACATTTAATATATAAATATACATTTAATTCAATCCAAGATGATTGTGAGGCATATTTTAAATGGTAATTAAGGTATTATTAAAATTATATGAAACATGAATTTAATAAAATTATATTAAACTCCAAAAAATTAATTATATTCAATAAATATTCTCATAATAGATAGGAGAACATGTGGACATATATAAGTTTGGGGTGAACTATAATTCCACATAATGGAAAATAAAAGAATAACATGTTGATTTTAAAACATGTCATTCAATAGATATATCATGGTTAACTAAAATCGTGTAAATTATAAACATGAATATAAAATCCTGGTATAAGATAATAACATCAAGGAAACAAAATATGTATATAAACAATTAAAAATATGGAATTGTATAAATTAGTCACAGATAACCTCTGGGAAAACATATAATAGTATGATTTTTATTACCTCTACTGAACCATACATTGTATGTCATGAGTTGATAACATCATTACGTTGGAGGGAAATATAATTATGGGCACATAGGAAAAATATATATCATTTATATACATAACTATGTTACATAGACCAGACTATAAAATTTTATCATTCATCACTTTTAATCCCATGATTGTTGTTCACTGTATATAAACCAATATAATCCCAATAAAGGTTAGATATGTAAATTTTGATGAAAACCATTAATGGAAATGTAAATTGTTTTTTAATAAAAAAATAATATCATGGAAAATCATGGGATAATATTATCATTAAAAAAGAGGTATATAAATATTATTTGATGTTTTTAATGAGATTTAAAATGGTATCACATCAGCTTTACATCTTAAGGATTATACGTGGGATGAATAAAAACGTATCCCTACATGAACATTTGAAATTCAAATCATAATATAAAAATGATTCATCACTAAAGGGGAGATGTGCATGATCCATTCCCTTGGATGGGAACATATTAAATTACGGAAGGAGCTTCATATGATTTTGATAACACCTTGTGAGGTATATAGGGTTGGAAATATAGAGTAACATTGATATAAAATGTGTTTGTGTTTCGATGAAAGGGTGGTTATGAGTGATTTTATATTGAATGGGACGAGAATTAATTATTAATTTATAATCTTGGGTGCTAGACACTATATAATAAAATATACAAAATCACAGACCTTCCCATGTTTCTAACAATGTAGATTGTTTATAAATATTTTATATGGGTAACAAATAAACCCATTATTGTGATACTATTTGTTATTTTTATGTGAGTCATGTTCATAATGAATTTATATGATCACATTAAAATAAAATAATTTGATTGTTGGATACGATAAGGGAATATAAAGTGAATCAAATAGATTTAAAAACACATTTTTTAGAGTGGGAAATACAATTATTTTTCATCGATAATCTTTTTAGTATTAATTTAATCAATTATTTTATTTTTAAAATAATCATTATTGGTTTATTTAGGTTTTTTAATTTCAGTAAAATAACTATTTTATCCAAACAATTCCCCAAATATGAATATTTACTATTTTAAATAAATTATTCCAATTTATTTAAACATATTGATCTTTAAGATTATAAAATATATTTATGCATATAAAAATTAAATTTGAGTTCATATATTTATATTTTCATTAATATTAAAATAAAACATATTTAAGTAGAATATTATACTAAAATAACATAGATTTATGTGATTTTGAATTCATAAAATGAAAATCATTATGGAATATATATATATATATATATATATATATATATAATTCCCAAAGATATAATTTCTCTTCCTCATATCAATTCCAATATTTATCTAAGTAATTATTTATTAATATATAATTTAATTTTGAAAATGATTAATAATCTAATTATTTCATTTAATAAATATATAAAAATTAATTCATTAATGTTCAACATTCATAACACATTATTCAACCATCATATTCCTTAAGGGTAAGTCATGTGATTGTGATACGTTCAAAGATTGGTTCGTTGAATATTATTGGGAATGGGATGTTGATATTCTAGAAATTATCTCATAATTGGATCTCTCATGATTTAGTAATTGAATATCATCTTGGTATCTATTAGGGTAAAGGATTTGATATTCCATCTCCCTCAGAATAATAAATTTTGGTGAATTGTAGGGTAATATCCTACTGTTATGGTCCATCTATATTAGTTTTTTCCATTTTGTTTTTATCCTAACCTCTGATATGTACTAATAAAAAAGCTGAATGTAAATTGATTCATTATCTATGATTACAATTTTTAACCCACCATTATATCTGATTTGAAAAAACATGTAAATTTTTGAAATAACTGTTGTAGTGAGTTTGTTTTTTTAAATTATTTTCATAATATTGATATTAATAATTTGAAAAGATAATTTCATTTAAAAAACTTCTGGTAATTATATTATATCCACTTTATTAATTTCTCTCTCAAAATTTAATTCAATACTAGACATACCATCTTTCTATGTGGGATATACAACACGAAAACTCATCTTTCTATTATGTTCTATCTGACGGATTCTTCAGAAGCTCGAGATAAACCTTATATCTCAATCAATCCAAATAAAGAGTGGAACTCCATTCAGTATTACTACTTCCCTATTTATTATACCAATTTAATTATTTTTTTCCTTTTATTTTTTTAAAAACATAGTAAATTGATTTTTTAACTAATGATTCAACTATCACATGAAATTTCTGGGAAAATAACCATTGTCCAATTTTGATGTTCGGATTTCAAAAATAAAACTAATTTTACCAAAAATAATTCTATAAATTTAAAAATTTACCCTTTTAAAAAGAACATCATTATTTAATTAATATAACTATTTTTATGATGATAAATGTTTCATATCAAAATACAATTTGAATTTGATATCAAAAAATAATATTATATATTATATTTAAATAAGTATAAATTTTGAATGTAATTTTATTAAATTAAAAAATATTTAAAAAAATATTTAATTCATCAAAATCTATTTCTAGATTAAAACTATATATATCCCAAAAATAAATTTTTTCTCATTTCAAAATCTTATTTTTATCTGACATTTAGTTTACCAATGTTTAAATTAACAATTATAATCTAGAATATTTTAATTATTTTAAAAAAAATCATCAAATTCACCTTGAGTGGACATAGGTACAAATTACATTGTTACACAACCATATTAACTAAAGGTAAGGTGTGTGATGATAATACATTCGTATGGTGGTTCAATGAACATAGTTCGGTTATAATCTCAAAAATCACAAACATCCCCCAAAAAGTATTTCTATTACTATTTAGTTATTAAATTCCAGGGTGATATTGGAAAATGGAAAATTCATGCGATTCCATTTTCATCAAAATATTAGGTAAATAGTGTTTAAAGGATATGATAAAACTGGGGGAGTACATCACTACTTCTATCTATATTAATTAGATGTTATCATAACCCTTAATATATACTAATCATAATTTTCAATATAAATTGGATTTATTATCAATGGTTTTTATTATTAATAGGTTATTAAATATTCTTGTTTATATATTTTAATTTTCCAAAATAAGAATTGACGTTTTTAGGTACTCTATAACATCAACTCATACTAAAGAATTAATTCATTTCAAAAGGGATTTAAATTTATAAAAAAAAATTTGTTGTTGGTAGAGCCCTAGATTTGGTGCCCAAAAATATGTCATCCAATAATAGTGAATCTCTAGAAATATTATGATAACCACCAAGAATTGTTATTATACTAAGTTGTTTTGGGAACACATTTTCGAGATTAACAATATGGAGACCCAATAATTTATATTTTGGGGGTTATAGATTCATTGAGTATGTCGAACCCTTCCAAATATAAATGAATTATAAGAATATATAATTCCCTTTAAACTGTAAATTTTAGAGGTCATGAATTATTACCATTCCCATTATTGATATGAACTAGTATATAAGTTTTTGGAAGGGTTCTTCTCATCCGATAATAGCCCTGGATGGTAAATTATTACACCATACTAATGATGTATTACACAATATCATAACTAATAACCTATGTTAATATACTTCTTTTTTTCTTAGGGTTCCCCAATATGGGACTACACTGAGTGAAGGAATTCAGATGTTTCTATTACATATATCTTCTGTCGTTTAAATTTGTTATCATTGGATTCAAACTATTGGGTGGGGGAAGAGTTTCCTATTCCAATTAGACATAAGGAATTTTCTATAGAACAAATTGTAAAAATTGTCCTTCCAAAGAT
Source organism: Viscum album (assembly GCA_963277665.1). NCBI lineage: Eukaryota > Viridiplantae > Streptophyta > Magnoliopsida > Santalales > Viscaceae > Viscum > Viscum album. The sequence goes on along the minus strand of OY728121.1, from coordinate 1,761,088,631 downwards.
TGTGGTTGTGATGTTTGAAACTCAATTATGTCAATGAGATATATGTTTATAATTATGATAGAGTGAACAACAATTTGGGTATTGATGGGTGGATCATGATATGATTTTCATAATTATATTTTTTTATTATAACTAGATTCTGAGGGCCTAGTATAGATAACATGGAAGTTACCAACTACTTTCCTAATACGTAGATCACCTAAAATCCTTCATCCATTATATAAAACCAAATCAGTTACCTTCATCTAAAAATTATTTTATGAATTATATCAAAATTTTTTTTAATAATGGGATCTCACTATTGAGGGTTATATATTGATTGCGTAAGGTGAGATTCTATCAAATGAACATGTCAAGGGTATATTTCTTATAATTAATTTAGTTCTAAGTCTCATGAAATCATTCATTTACAACACATAAATAGTTAATATTTCCTAAACTACATGGAAAAAATTTCATCAAATAATGTATGTATATCTAATCATTTATTTTATTCATTATTCAAATCCTATTACTGAGGTCACAACTAAGAATTTGAGGGAGTTCCCAACTGATACAAGATCTTTTATTTTTGATATTCACTCCTTGATATTTATTTTTTAGTATGAATTATGTATCATATAAAAAACAACATAATGTTCTTATTATTCACTAGCTACATGTTCTATATCAGCTGCATGGCCACTACTAATATACATTACAGAAATATAGTGAATTACTTGCATCACATTGCTTTATTAAATATTGAAGGAATTGTCACCCTTGATCATTAATGATAGTGTTATTTTATTATTATCATGGTTTATTCAACTCTTGGTGGGATACATTATCCTGAAAACAAAATGGGTAATCTTCATTAATTCCAAGATTCTCTTGGGGGTGTTCTGTAGTGGGCTATATAAAGAGAGTTTACATGAAACTATTTTTTACTCATTACTAGTTTAGATGGTTCACATGATTAGGGATACTACTAAGACTCATTAAGTAATGTATATCATAAATAAAATAGTATCCTTCACATGGAAAAATGATGAAGAATAAATTCCCTTATCCATTTCTATTAGGGGAAAACCTGATCAACTAATGTAGTTTTTTGGACCATGATTTATGCTACTAACGGACGTATCTATGGTAACTATTCTCCATACCTAGTGGGATGGTGTTTCTAGTACGTTGTGACAACTATAATTGTTTCCTCTACCATATTGAATATACACATATTTTTTTATGTGTGATATCTATACAATGTATATTTTGAATATACTCTATATTCTACTGAGGGAAATGATTACTCCTCAAGAATTAAAACTCATCAATTGAAAGTCTTGTTCGATCATTAAACAAGCATGAAATAATTTATTTTAAAAAATTATCTCATTAAAATTATCGAATATTATATCATCTCAGGAAAAATACATATATAGTGTACCAACTATGTTTTATAGTACCTAATACTAAGAGGATTCGAATAGTGATGACATTACATTATTTCCCTTCTATAAGGCTTTTCTAGTTGAGTAAATAAGTGAAATGTTGTGTGCCATGTTTTCCCTATCCATGGATTTGTGCAGTGGATGGGGAATTAAGGATCATCTAAAGGAAAATTATTAGATAACTAGTTAATATGGTATGAAGAAACTCATACTAATTTCCAAATTTGTTGAACCGTAGGAATTTAAGGGGAAAATCCAATCTTTATGAGAAATTATTCCATTTCATTAACAAGATTCATGTTTCCATTAAAGGGAATGTATTGTGTTTTGACCTGGAGATGTTTTTCAAATTCTTTAGATAAATATTATTTACATATTCCCCAATAATTATTTTTAATATCATAGCACAGACCCATTAGGAGAAAAAACATGACTAATATGTTTTAATTAGAAAATTATATCTTAATGACCATGATGATCACTTCATATTCTTTGAGGGAATCAATAACATTAATTGATAAATGATTTCTTTTCATGGATATCTTATTGTAGAAAATTAGTAGTTTATAATATTCTCTATTGCAATGGATGTTAATAAGTATAATGATGGTATGGAAAATGTTTATTTTATTTGAATATATTGTGGGTTAGAAAAAACATAGAATATCACTATACAATAATCAAATATGGATGGAATCATATTTCTATGTGACTCATGATATTAGGGACTTCTCGTAGTTGATTTGATAAGATGTGGAGATTCTCATCCAAATGAAATTTCACAATATGGTGGAACATCATGTAAACAACATAATGGGAAGGGAAACCATCACAGACCAATTTCCAAACATAGTAAGGATTCCTCCAACATGTACACTATTGAGGTCCATTGTGGATGATGATTAAAAGGGGATGACCTACAATCTATCTGATGTTCAAAATCATGGAGAGCTTCCAATATACTCACCATTAGATGGTAACTCTTGATCATTCTCAGTATAACCAATATTGCTTCATTTATGATTACATCGTTACGTATTACCTCTATAAATACATGTACAAATGATTCATCAAGGAATCCCCCAACTACAAGTACTAGCTGCTTGATAGATATATATCGTCATATACCTTGTAAACAATTTAGAAATATTTTGGTCCATAAATAACTCCAATATTTATTATATAAAGGAAGTTGGCATGCCTCTGAAATTACACCCCCCTTGACGGGAATTCATTTAAAATGTTATTTATCATGAATTCATTATCACATGTCGTAAACTGTGATCTACATATGTATTATTGAAAATCTATAAATCCATTTTAATAGCATGAATGCGCAAAATTTTTTTTTGAGGAATTTATTCCTTCTCTAATATGGCTATTATGAAGGTCTAATAAGCTATAATTATATTGATAATATGTGCATAATCCTATTATACTTTTATGACCGGAGTGTTCCAATCATCCTCTTATATGTGAGTAGGAATATAAGCCTAATACTCTGTTTCCCTTGAATTATGTTATGTAGATAATATGGTGGTGGTTATGATGATGTTTTTCTATTCCTATACTTATTCATATTTTAGGGTATTTTGAATACTTTGTAGAATGTGGGTATTGATGTGTGTATACCCATATATTGTCAGAAATATGTTCTAGAGGGATTCAATATCTATCGTATGAATATATTAACATTCAATGGTGGAAGAAATAATGTGTTCCTGCTACAGTACTCTAATTGTCATTGGAATATAGAAACATGCTTTATGTAGGGGGTAATAACATATACCTTCTCCCAATATATGATTGGAATGGGTCTCAAAATATCTCTTGGAACATTCAAAATGAAATTGAATCTTTTCTGGGTGTGGGGAGGGATGAGTACCATATATTTGGATACCAAAAATTTATATTAGTGGGATTCATTATGGAAGGGAGTACATGGTCATACTTCTAGTAATTGATGTATTCATATACATGAGGATTTATCATAGGTCCTACAATATAGGTGACTACATCTAGGACCTATGTGTGAAATTATTAGCAATTTAAGGGCTTGATGTTTGATAAAATTTCCAATGGTGATTGGTATACGAATACCATTAGGTTAACTCATATAATTTTTTTTATTGCGGACATCCATTCCACCTACCTAATATAAGGGAGAAATAATTTTTTCATATCCCATCAATAGGCTTAAAAAATGGGAGGAAATAGTTTTTTCTAATTCGTTCTATATCAACACCTCTCATAATTGGGTGGAAAATTAGTGGACAAAGGTGAATTGTTTTCCATCATATTAAATATCCATAGTTTTGATATTGAAACTCTAGTGATATTTCCTAATATGTGAATTTTACAATTAAGATTGAAGATAATGGTTAGTTGTTTTTTAATATAGATCCCAAACCAATGACGATAGATCCATATTCACTTCATGACTGGTATGATTCCATTTGGATTTAAGTTATATTTGTAGATTTCTTTAATGGTTTGAAACATATACAAAAACAAAAACCCATTAATGTATCCGAGAAAGTAAACAAATACAAGCATGATTGGTTTTTTTAATGGATACATGTTACACTAATTAATATTATATTAGAAAAAATGTCCTAACATGTTTTAATAGTAGTTATATGGGTGAATAAAATGATAAATTTTAGATCACCTTTTTTTTCATGCTTAAAGAGGATGAAATTATAAATTTATGGATAGTGACCAAACTCTTTGGATGAATTCCTATGGAGTTATTTATTGGATAAAAAAAATGCTTTTGCTATCTATAAAGAATAATGAAACTACTGTCTAATGGAAGGATGTCATCAAGGTGTATTACCAATGACCCTTATAAAGTATCAATCTTCAAGAGGATTGGATTTTAATATTGTCACACTATGTTTGGATGAATTATACCCTTTTTGAGGACTCCCTTATATATTTTATGGCATGATCATGAATACCACCAAATCGCAATATAAGAATTATCACCCTTATTTTCGGAATCTCTTATTAACATATAATTATGAAACCATTTTAATGAAAAAATTATTCATCATCATTGTATATATATGTATCTATCATAGGTTCTCTAAAAATTGTTCCATTTATATGTATTTATGGTTAAATATTTTTTGTACCATTTTTTGTATATGATGTTTTCCATCCAAATTTTTTATTATATTCAGATTTATAACAATGTTAACTGTGTTTCAAATCCATACAATTGGTAGTTCTATAATATATCATCATAGTGGGATAAAATTATATTTTTTATTAGGAAATCATGTCCCGAATGTGTTTCCTACTTATACATCAGAAAGGAATTAAAACCCATATAGTTCACATAGACATACCAAGACATGAGAATCCTATTATGTTCATGTGTCTAGGACCAAACCATGTAGTTTTAAGTAATTATTAAAACACATACCAAAAAATGATACGATGAAAAAAATGTGTGGGGTTTATTTTTGAAAGAAACATTATTCAGACATATAAAAAATAAATCCCTCTAGGAGGTGGCATGACCTCACTAGTAATTTAACCAAATATGGATGGTGATCGGTTTATGATAGTGGATATGAACATCACAGAGGCATCCTTTGTATCCAGCCAATACATGATTCAAATATCAACATATCCACTCTAGATAATGATTACACCTTGGAGTTGGCCCATGTGTAGTAATTTGATTGTTCCCATAATATGATAAAATTTGGTCAATAAAACAACATGTTACATGCTAAGAATGAGAATATTGTAATATTACAACATAAATGAATGTTTTTGGGATTACTCTTAGATATATTCCATACAGAATTTTCTCCCTATTCACTTATTGAGCTAGAAAAACCGATATCTGTTGATTTATAAAGAAAGGAAAGGGGATTATATATGTTTATATTTTTATTTCAATCATACTATATTTTTATAATCCCCAAATTGGGGCACATATAAAAATATTTTGAAAATAAATTTTTCTAAAGTTTCTAGATTTAGTAAACATTTAACACATAATGGGGCATATGATTAACTCTAGAAAATCATCTAAAGTCTCCAACACTACTTTGGTGAATGGGTTCCTCATTACGATGGGAATTCATAATTTAAAATCCTATCAGGACTCTATTTGTAATGGAGGGAATGTGTGTGAAAAGATTTATCATGGGATTCCCAAAAAAATAATGATATGTTAGTGTGCTTGAGGGCTTTATCAAGATTTCCTAATGGTCTCCGGTGACTTATTAATTTATCCATCACATGTTTTGGTTCTCAAGTAATAAAACCATTTTCAATCATTGTGAATGGGATAATATGAAGACAATTCATAAGAATAATGATAATATTGAGAGTTGGTAGGTGAATACATGAAGGATTAAATTTTATTTATACTGGTCTCTCTATGTTTGATAAGGGATATCAAAGGGTGTATCCTAAACAAAGGAAGATACACATTGGTGGTATTTCTTTGAGACAGATATTATTTCATTTATGGAATGTTATAAAAGAACATAAATTTTTTAAAAGGTTGACTTTCCCATCAAGAAACTTTTATGAAAGAATTATTTTTGTGGTATTTTCAATTATGATATGGGTGAATTGACACAGTTGGTCAGTGGTTATCATCCCAAAATGTAAATTTATAACTATTGGTCTTTCTTATTCACTTTTCATTTTATCACTATCTATTTCAAAGTTCATGTTTGGTGGATAATTGTGTATTTATTAATGGGGAAATAAAAAATATTTTCCCTATATTTTTATATATTCTACACAAAGTGATATGAAAAAAATAATCATAACACCAATTATTGTCATATATATGGTTAAAAAAAGATTCCTCTCCCAATACATGAATCTCATTTATAGGGGTGAAAGTATAAAACCTAAACATGTAAAAAAAATTATTTTTGACGACGAATAAGAACCACCTTACTGTGTAAACAGATTTCATTTACGGGGTTCACTATTTTAATGAGATGTTTCCATATATAGCTATATTTATCTATATAGAAAATTCCTATTATAATTTCATTAAATTTCATTTCCCAAATCTAGTATAAATTTTTTGGATGAACATTTTTTGTCTCACAAAAATATTATCGAATAACCTTCAAGGATTCTTTTAAAACATGTGTACCTTAATAATATATCGACCACATGTAATAATAGAGTTAATGAAGTGATAACATGTACTATTTTGTATATATTGATGATTAATATTGTTGATATTTGTCCTTGGAATCATAAAATCTATACTATTCATCAGGTCGTTCTAGATTTTAAAGCAAGCGTATGGTGTTTCTTACCAATGGAGTTATACAAATTGTATGATCGAGTGCACGAAGTAAATTATGTGTCATGTTTTTTGTGATATATATGTAACCCATTGAAAATTATTCATGGGTTCATGTTGGAAATTTATGATTGATCCACCATCTGATGTTATACAACAATGATTGATGATTGAAAGAAGAAGATCCTCTATGATCCTATCATTCCATTAGTATGAGTGATTTTTCAACATCATAACATCCAAGAGAGAACCAATGATTATGATTTCATTTTTCGGACAAAATTCATAAAGGAGGACAAAATGTTACCACTAATGTAATATTACATTGAACATTGAATATTTCTGAATGTATTTCTTTTTATTTGTTAGGATTTTACATTGAGTTATGTATGGATCCTGACTCCGTAATTAATATATAAAAAATATGTTTATATATTGGCATGAACAAATATAATTTCAATATTCGTCGAATTAAATTTTTTCATAACCATAGAAAGGAAATTTGAGATTGATAGGGATTCCAAAAAATGTGGTTTACCCAATTCATGATATAGGATTCTTCAACATTGAAATTATATTGATGAGATACCATTTGTAGGTGACATAAAAAATTTAAAATTTAAAATTATTCAATTTATTAAATGTCATAACATTCCACATCCTATATAATAACACCATTATTTAATATCTCCATTGGTATAAACATAAACCTATGTGATTATAGAGAAGTAATAACAGATGATTCACTATTTGAATAGAAATTTTTAGTATGATGGATATATAATGAAAAATATATAAGATCTATGTGATGAATAATTAACAAAATATAATCATTCATTAAATATTATGTAATTTTTTATTCAAAATTTATTAGAATTATCTCAATGTTGAGATCATTGATTCCGAGATTATTCTATTCTGAATTTTTTAATGAAATGATATATTTATCTACTGTGATTTAATATTTTCTCAAGGTAGTCAATAAATGTTTTCTTTTTTATTCTTCATTGAAAAAATTTATTTTACCATTTGGATTCCACAATATAGTCCATTGGTAATTTTTTGCAATGGAGAACCATAATATTTCATCTTTATTATTCCTATCCCATCGTTATTCATTCATTTCATAAATATTCTACCATGGGATTTATGAGTCCACATTTCTGAACAAGTTTAAGCATGAAAAATCCACTATAATTTTGACTGTCATCCAAACAAACATGGGTTATATTTTTTATAAATAGACCAAGGAGGATCAATGTATCCTGAATATTTTTTCTTGATTTCAGTAAAGAATATGGTTTCGCAAGGTTCAACAATATATGATCATGCAATTTAAATTACAATTTCTCACCATTAGTTGTTGTGAATCAATGATGGAATGTTATTCAATTTTTTATATTGGAATTTAAGGTCATCCTGCCACATGATTTCTAGTGAGATAAAATGATCATGTGGGACTTTTAGTGGAATAAGTATATTCCATAAAATTCATCAATACATGTTAGGTAATCATGAATAATATACACCATGTCTCTTATTTTCATGTGGAGGACAAGGCATCGGCCTGACATAAATATCACATACTATGTAAAAATTCCCAAATTCTACTTCGTTATAACCTAGTGGCAAGGTTGTGTGCATGGAGAAAAATAAAAACAAAATATGGTTGATAAAACATGTCAATTTCTAGTGGTAACATTCCCTATAGTTATACAATTGTAGTGGGAGCTATATCCAAGTTGGAAAAGTCCTGGTCCTTAGGCAGTTCCACATTTTCCCCCTAAGTAAAATGTTTTATACAACACATAAAAAACCAACCACATGTATATCCTTCTTTTAAACATATAATTTTTCATTCATGTCTCCCTCTATGATTAAAATTTCATGTATAGTTTGATAGTGGTTCTTTTTTTCTATAAAAATATGATATTAGATTATAAGGGTAGGACACATATTTCGGTAACCCTTCGCTGATGGAAGAAAGCATTTTTTGTCAATATTGTGGTGATACGGTCAATACTCCCATGAATATGTATGTTGAGGGTCCTCTATATATGAAATACTAGTAATGTTTTTACTCCTCCATCATAAAAATGGTTCATGAAGTCAATAAATGGATAGGCACACACACTTTATTTTGTGATGGGGAAGAGTTAGCTCCTAAGGAGTGTTCTCCCTAGACTATAGGACATATTAGTGGGAAGAACACCTAAATTTTTATTCTTCTGATGTTTTATAGGTTTTTGGAATTAATGGTGGGAACTATTGAGAGATAAGTAGTATAAACATCCTTAGCTGGGGATGGTTTTCATGTTTCATCTTTTTTGGACATTGATTTAATTAATATAATTCTCTTTAATTGTTTTTATTTCCATCATTGAATAAAGCATTTGGATTCCTATTTTTCTCTATGTATTTAGAAATAGTATTTGATTAATCATACTGAGAATGTTTATTTAAAATAATTCCTGGGATTTTCATAAATGTATTATGTCTTATTGATATAATGTTTGGAATGGCGGTGATGATGGATAAACTCATTTAGGCATATCATAATGGTATGTTAGGTCCCTAAGGGAGATCAATGTTATGAATCAAGGATCCAGTTCTCATCTATTTTATCCATATACCTTATATTGTTTCCTTAATATGACATTTTTTCCCCGCATAATTATGGGTGGGTATTTATCTCCATTACATTATATGATATTTTCCTATTATAGTAAATTTTTATTTTATAGGGGTTGTTGTTTTAAATATTTATTCCCATTGGGATACAATGTATTATATCTATATATTTTTACAAGGATCTAGGTATGTGATTGTATTTGGGTATATTTGTATAATTACTCTTATTTATGGGAAATAACCATTATATTCCTGACTTCATCCCCTAGACTATTAGAGGTGTTCATGGGGATTTATTATGAACATATTACTTGCCCTTGTGTGGCCCTGGTGGGTTATGACATGATAGGGATTTGGATATAAAACCCAGTATTGAGTTTTCATCCAGAATAAGGGTATTACATTAGGTGTGGTGTCCACTAAATTTATATTATTCCTCCTTGGTTTCAGTATTCATCAGTGGAATTTTTCTATATTAATTAATCATAAGTGATTAATTAATGGCATAATTAACATATATTTTTTATTGTTTTTCATATTGTATTATTTAAATTATTAATTAATCTTTCTCACTATGAATATCCTTTATACTATATTGGAAGGGAATTTAAGAAAATATAGAGAAGATAATTATGAAAATTAAAGGTCTATATAAATATTTCTTTTATCGATCTCTAAAAATAAACCACAAGTGACATAAAATCATGATCATTGATCAACTGTTGATGATGTTTTGAATTTAAATTTCTATATATCTCCATTAATTAGTATTTTTTACATTATATATGAATATCAGGACCCTATGCATTATATGATTTTAATTTTATTATATAATGTTTTATTCTATTGTTATTTCCCTACTTCATTAGAATTATTAGATCTACACTAGAAAAAAAGTGTCAGAACATGTACCAACACTATAACTAATACATTATTTTTTTATTCTTTTAAAATTATTAATTCATTCAGAATGGGTTTGTCATCATTTATTTTCATAAATATTTAATTTACAAATATGATCCCTATCCATATTTGAATACAATATAAATCATACATTTGAAATATTTGGATGAAATTATTTGTATTGTTGAAGGTGGGGACAATGATGAGTGATAATGAAATCTCGAGTATGCTTAAAAATATATATTTTTTATATGATGGGTTGTGAGATTGATGGGTAGTTTCCTGGGAACCCCTTCAATGTTTATGTCTCTATCATGGCTATGAATCAATAATTTGATGAATTAAATCGATAGATAAGGACTTTTTGGGCATATTAATTTATATTGGGGTAAAAATTAATGAAAACACTGAAGGTTAATGTGTTATCAAAATTTTGGGATTAAGGAGATGAAAAAAAGGCTCGATTACATGTTTCAAAAATCACTCGGGTTTGATGTAGTGGTAAATATGGTTTCATTTTTAGATAAAATTAATATGTATCTATAAACATGGTGGAAAAACTGTGTATCCTAAATCAAACTAGTATATCTTATACAAGGATTAAATTCTTGAGTTCCAACTTTGGAAATCATTACATGTTGATTAAAATCACACACCATATACACTCTATCAATACTTACTTGGTAGAACTGAAAAAATACATATAGTGAAACAATATATAATAAAAATAATCAATGATCTAGGATATTTCATTCATTTTACACCATTAACAACACATTCTATAGTGGTATATGTATAGTAACACAACATTACCATAAATTTTGTTCTATATAATTCACATTGTGTAGGAATACTATTACATAAAACAAAAATAATATATACAATGGGAGATTTCACTAAAGGTAAAAAACAAAATTTACACCTTGTGTATATATAATGAATTAAAATTAAAATGGTTTAATTTTATTATCAGAATTCATGTGAAACATATTTTCAAGAGTATTTATTTTCACTTAAATTTTTCCCTATTGTGATATTTCACACATCAATATCAATTTATGTGTAATATCATGTGATGTGTGATTTTTACCTTCAGTTTCTCTAAATTCATAATGATAGGGCATGTGTTTAGCATTATTGTTTTTTGTTTTGGTACTCACCTTGGGGGTAATTTTTTATTCTGAAAAGGTCTCACGCACTATAACTAGATCATGTAACCCCATTATTTTACATGCATTCATGTATTATATTAATTTGGTTTTTATTCATTGAACTATGTTCTTTGTCATTTTAAAGGCCCAAAATTTTGGTAGGTTACTCACTTTATCATTATAGATCTGTACTAATTTTATGGATATCTCAAATGATTTAGTTTCTTTTATACATACTTAAATTCTCATTGTACAAATAATAAATGTATAATGATGGATAATCCAATATTCGATGTGAATTTTTAATCATTTTTGAAGTCTTCCATTTCAATTTCAAATATATGGAATGGGTTTCCTAAATGATGATTTGTTATTGTAGTTTTTTTTTTGTAAAATACTGAACACAAATATGAACTTATTAAGGGTTTGGGGTCACAACTATGTTTAATGAAATGTGATCCTATAATCATGGATAGTAATGCTTGATAGACACATAAAAATTGCATTTGTTATTTTGTTAAGATTATCTCCCCTTTTATGTTATATGGTTGTAATGTTAAAAATGGTGGTTCTAATATGAACATGTAAATTGATACATTAGACTCCTTAAGAACCCCTTTGTGTACATTAAGGTATCGTGTGCAATAAAGAATCCAACAACCTATTTTTTTAGTTTTTTTACCTCCATCATTTTTTTTAAGGAAATATAATCCATTTGGGGTGCAGATGTGGCGAATGAGTAAAATATTTTCCATTAGTATATAGATAGATGGTAATATATTTTTCCCATATTTGATTTTTCAAAGAAATTCTTTTATATATGTATATTTGAATGTAATTTTCTCATTTGTTCTCAATTTTTGTTATGATGCATCTTGTTGAGAATGTTTCTACTCGCTCATGAATGGGAATTATCCAATGGTGTGTTATTTATAGTTAACAGATGTTAGGAATTATAGATTTTTTGGTTGAATTCGTGGTAGTTCTTTTCAAAAATTGATTTATATTAATTATTACTATTTATAATGTCTTGTGATTTACTAATCGTCAGCCATTTGTGATCCACAATATACTATATAAACACTATTATTGAAATATCATCGTTATATCCTAGTTTTTATATTGCTGTGTATGTGTATGAGTAAAAAACATGAAATATATGCATAAAAATTTTCATAAATCAAATATAATTACCAATTCCTAATATATAATTACTTATTTTTGAATGATGTGATTTTAATCCCATATATTTATGAACAATTATGGTTTAAAATTTTTAATAATCTAAAAAAGTATTTTTACACTATAATTTTTAAATACATTAATTTTTAAATATCAACATTTAATAATATTAACCTGAAATTGTTTATTTTATTTAAGCACAACTTTTCTAATTTATTTGATTGTTAATTTTTGTTTCTCAGAAATAGTTTATTTTTTGGTGAATACTGAAAAATAAAATTTTTTTATATCATGTTACTTTTATGCATTTATATTTAAAATATGTGGACATTTATTTTAAGTAATAATTTTAATGACCAAATATATAGTTAAAATGTAATATATTCAATTTGATAATAAAATTTTGAACTTCGAAATCTATCTTCAATATTTTAAAATCTAATTTATGTTTTTTTTGAAATATAAGATGCCTTTTTCTTATATTTAAATCAGATAATAAAAATTTTCTCTTCAACCTTGAATTGGTTTTATAGCGACATATATAATGTTTTAGAAATAATTATCTTATAAATTCCATGTAGATAAACATTATACATTACGATGATGGGAATTAAATTTTATTCTTAAAAAATAAAATTTATGAAAAATGGTATTGTTTGTTGTTAGTGAAAAAATATTTAAATTAATTCCTAAAACTACTAGAAAATGAATCTTTTTATAAGTATATAATATATTCAATCAGTTTAATGATCTTTTGATAATGATGTTATCTTAAATTTTTGTCATAATTATTTTTTCCATTTTGATAATTAATCATATTGTTTAAGAGTTAAATGTTCAAAAAAGGTAAAAATAAAATGTTATATCAATCCTTAAACATTAAAAAAATTTGTAATATCATTGGTTGGATTTATTTCCAAAACATCATTATTATATTCAATATAAATTAATCTCGAGCCACATGATTAAACTATGAAATACATTATATAATAAAATTTCATGTATTTATATGTTTTCTAACCACATAAATTATATAAGGGTACATACAGTCCTAAATTACTCACATACATGGTGAACTCAATAAAATTCATTAACTAAAGAAATAACTTCACATAATCACTCCACATATCTACGATGACCTACTTTAATCAAAATACCAACCAATGAGGTCCACTCATTTATGACAACGAGAGTTTTCAAAAGATTAGTTATGACTAAAATCCAAGATCATTCTTGTTAAATTATTATTACACCTCTATGAAATATATCATAATTTTTTTATAGAATCTCATATGATTCCCTAATACCGGAAGAAAATTATGATTATGGTATTACATGATTTTCATCTCTTTTTCCTTCCCATGAAAAATAATCACACAGCTTATGAATAGGTATAGATTTTCACCTCTATTAATTGATGATTATCATTTTACATCATTACCTTTCATAGATGGATCAAAAGAGATAATGAATCATTATATATATTTTTTATTATATAATGAGGATTATTTGAAGGTAATATGTTATCTATCTTATAACCCTACCATCCATTAGAATAATTTTACATTTCCAAAGCGAATATGTGGATAACCATGTCTACAAAGAGATTAATTTTTTTCCCTTTTCAATATTATATGATAGAACTGAAGGATATATTGTATCAATTTGTATTATATATGTTATATATATGATTTTGGAATGATTAATAATTATATACCACTATTCCTTTTCTGCTATAAAGAAAAAAATGTCATCTTTCGTACATATGGAATGTGACAACCCATAATGATTAAAGTTAAAATGACTAAATGATATGAATCATGTCAACATGGTGAAACATTTGTTGTAGAGATCCTTCATGATTATAAATCCATAGTTAAGAATGTGTTTTCTCAATTAGTGATTAGGATGAGTGACCTTCTAGGATGTTTCTCTAGGTGTGTGTGAGTGAGGAAAAAGAACAATAGAAATAAAAATTGATGGATTTTGGGGATATTCATTAGTTAGATGACCCATTGGAGAATATAGGTTTTCCCAAGTGAGGGGACCATATTTCATTGGTGAAACTAGTGGTACCTGGAATGCATGGAATCGATGAATATGTTAATAAGTTTTGTATGTGCATTCAGTAGGGCCTAGTTATTGAATGTATATCAGAGGAGGATCTCAGTATAAAAAGTGATGGAACATCTTTGGATGATTTGTACTGTCCACAATGAGGACATTTTTCTATAATAGTGGTTGAATATATAACCCTAGAATGATAAATGGTTAAAAGAGTAAATTATATAAATCTTTCTAATGAAATTAACTTTTCTTTTTGGGAGTTAGATTGATAAGATCATCAAAATTATGCATTCTTGTCCTAGATTAGTGATTTGGAAGGGTGACCTTCTGGGAAGTTAATCAAGGTGTGTAAGAGTGAGGAAAATGAATTGTGTAAATAAAATGTGTTTACTTGTCGGTGTAAAATTTTCATAAGACCCATTCGGGCATCTGGGTGGGCCCTAGGGTGGGCACCATGTGTCTTTTGGGAAACTGGTGTTACATGGTGGTCTTGCACATAACGTCAATGTTAAGGAGTGGTGTTTGAGCCATCAATGGGGACTAGTTACAACATGTACATCCGCCTCCATGAAAAGAAAATATTTTTTGAATTACCAACATATAAGTTATTTTCAAAAAAATTATAAAATTAATTATATTTATTTTCATTTCATTATTTATTTTTTTAGATATTTTTATTGTTTTATTTAAAAATTAACAATGGTTTATATATCAAAGACACATTCATGAAGTTTATAAAATAATAATATATATTTTTTTTTGGAATTAAATATTTAATTAATCAATGTTACATGATTATAAAAGTTCGAAAACATATGAAATATATATTAAAAAATATCTTAAACATGTATTTATAAACATTGAATAGATTTTTTTTACGATGATATAACATGTTTTACCAAAAAAAGAATCAATGGTATTTTTTTAGTCTATATTTCCCACCAATAATACATTTTTTACATTTTATAATTATTCATCAATATATATTTTATAGTTCCTGAGTAAAAAATAAAATTTTAACATAATATTTTTTCAGGGTTTATATAATTTAAATTTATTTTTTCTCTTTCATAGTGTTTTGGTTCATAAATATTTTTATCAATGATGTTTTTTTAATTTTACTCTTATTTTTATTTTTAATTATTATATTTACATTAAAATAGATATAAGAAAAATATTTAATAGACAACATTTCTTTTATTCTCTAGTAATTATTTCCATAGTTTCCTTTTTTCTGTTATTTTCCCCTAATATTTGGTGCATAAATATTGAAAGGCTTTTTTTAATCTAAACAAAAAATGAAATCTCTATTTTTAAATTGGAGTCAGTATCTTTAATATAAATATTCATCAAATTATTTAATTAGATATTTTAAATAATTTTAAATGAATGGTAATGTCTTCTTAACATATGAATCTCAATATAATTGTACCATCCCATGTAATGAATAATAAAACATATTTAATATTTATTAATATTTTTGAATTAAATATTAATTTATCTTTAAAAGGGTTTATATGTTCGATAGCGTACCTGATACGCAACAACGAGTTTCTTTGGAATCTTACATTGCACACTAATAATAAAATTTTATTATTTTAAATGGTAGTTAACTCCAAGACATTGTAGTGGAAGAAATGAACGAAAATAACTACAATATTGTTATACATGTTTGCTAGATAAATTTACTTTTATCCAATAAAAGTTAGTGGCTTAAGTGTGAATGAATCTAATTTTAAGCATAATTTACATTAAAAGGCCAGTTTACCTCCTTTTAATGGAGAACCCTCAATAAATTAATTTCTGGTCATCTTTATATGTTCTAATTGACAAAATATTATCCTTCTTTATAATGGGGACATCCAATTTTACTTTGGGTAATTTTTTGGTATTTTTCTGTTAAAGTTAATTTTTTAATGAATAGTGAAAAATATTGTATTTTAATTCAAAAGTTCCTTTTAATATAATTTATATATATGGTTAGATTATCTTTTAATTGGTTTTAAAGTGAAGTTAAAATATATTTTTACCATTCGATACAATTTTGGTCAATAGAAGTAATTTCACTTTGAAATTGGATATAAACAAATATTAATCTTTTGATAGTTATTGTTTCTTAGAAACACGCTATTTGTATTGATAACGGGAATTAATTTTTAAATTAATTAATGCCACATAAATTTTATGAATTTGAAAAAATAGACATCAATTTGGAATTCATAATAAAAAATAATGATTAGGCTGAATTTTTTGTTTTTTTCTGAAAAACATCAATTTTTTATGAATTGTGACACCACTTAGTGGTAGTTAAAAAACTGACATTTTCATTTAAATGAAATTTTACCACTTCTGTGAATTTAATTTCAAAAATCCTATATACATGGTTTTTATAAAGATTTAAAATGAGGTTCATTAAGATGAAATTAATTTTCAGTGAATAGTAACTTTAGACTTTTATTTACCGCGGTTAATGGTAAATAAGGTAATTCAAGGTCAAAAGAATATTATAATAACTCGAAATTAACTTAACACTTGTGAAAACCTTAATGAAAGAGTTATTAACGACCACGAGCATAATTGGGTCTAATTTTAGACCCCTTTGACCCATTGGAAGTGATAATGACAATTTAGATTAATTAATTTAAAGTAATGGCAAAAATGACATAAACAAAAATAATTTAGTAATTAATTTTTATATGGTGTTATATAAGTCCTATATTCGACTATAAGTATTATTTGGTAATATAAAAAAATTTCCTATATCATGGTATCTTTTTTATAATTTTTAGTTGAAAAATAAAATAAATTATTTATGACATAATTATGATGCAGTATTTTCCTCATTAATAAATAATTTAAATAAATAAGATTATAATGATTAAAATATTATCCAAATAATTTCTAATTATGATTGATTGATTTTTTTTCGACCATGAATCATATTATTTTTGACTATAATGATTTTTGGACCATTAAAAACTGAATATCATTATATTATAAAATAATTGTTTCAGACTTTCTAAAGAGCCCCTCCTCCCCCTTATAAAAGGAGACCACTTCTAACCAATTCTTCACACCTCTAAAGCCATTTTTCTTGTTCAAAATCTACAAAATTAATCTCTCAACATCTTTATACTCGTATTAGAAGCTTTAACAGAGGTAGAAGGCACCTCAAGATTTCCTTTGGTTCAAACCAAAGAGAGTAACCCAAATTAAAGGTAACTGTTTCTCTTAAATGTTTTTCTTTTATTTCACTTCTCCAACCCCTAAAATCTTTTTATTTTCATTCTTTTGTAACAACACCAGTATAATCAATATACTAGGATGTTTTTATGATATTTATTCAAACTACACTTACACACCTCCATCTAATGGATGAAGAACATAATGTTTCTGTGGATGGAAAACTAAGGAATCACGAAACGATGTTTGTTCAAATACATCTTACCGCCTCTCATGTTGGCCATTATGATAGAACTATATTTATATATGAAATATATTATGTTTATTAATTCCTTATGCTTATGTACTTCCCATTTATATCATGCCTTTATGGTTTCCATAGTGGGTAAATACGATAATCTCATTTGAGGAAGTGCGGACTACCGCCCCCTTAAAGTGATATGACACATTAATGCCTTATGTGGGAAGTATATAGTATAGTGTTAATGATATTATATATGAAATTATACCGGAATTATAATATACCTATGTATCATTATGTGTTATTTCAATTAAAATAAGAAATAGAAATGAAAGTAGTGTTCATGTGTACGTACGACATACAGTCTCCATGAAATGGTTAATTTCACTTCTTACCTCTAAATGTTATGTAATATAATACATACATGTATATAATGGATATATATGATATATATGATATATATATCATGAAAATTATTCTGTATATATGGACTATTGACAAAATGGACAACTTGTAAATATAAGTTGTTAATTTTTTACTCAAGTGCCAAATATCTACAAAACCAAAGTTTCTAACATAAATGATTACATAATGTTTATAACATGGTAATAAGTTATATAAAAGGACTAATAAACTTTGAAAAAGGTTCTTAATCAAGTAGAAATTAACTTTAGTTTATTATTCTGGATAATAATGAATGATCGAGTCAAGTTGGACACAAGGTATGGGACATCCTCTCAATCTCCTTTCATTGAGGAATTTTTTTTAATACACGACTTTCTTTTATACACTATATAACCACCCTTTACATTTCAATTGGAATATTTTTCTATGAAGCATTTTACTAAACGAAAAAATGGAATGTTTCTTTCAACGTAAGCGGTGACAATGACCTTTCTGCCGCCGTTAGTATTATTTGATTTATGGATTCCTCGACAATCCGTAATGTTTTTAAAAGAAAATAAATACCATATACTCTTTTATGCATTTTGGTACTGAAAATATTTTTGATAATGGATTTGTTATGTCAATATATTTATGTGATGTATTTTGATTTAAATGTGGAATTTTTTTCTTTTGTTTATAATTGTTTTTTGTGTTATGATTTTATAATGGTACTTGGACATTTGACGGGTGCTTACTTGATAAACTAAATTACTGGTGGTGTCATAAATACTAGGACGGGTTGTTACATTATAACCTCCAATGCATTGGATATGGAAGTCGGTCGTATGACAATTCCATTTAGTGATATTTGTGGATGTCGACCATATGGTTATTCCATTTATGTATTTTGATGTCCCAAGTTACCTTTATATGTTATGGGTTCATTATATTGGTTTTATGGTAATCTTTTGGTTAAAAAAAGGGTAAGTAATGATCTTTTATTCAGTGAAGAGTATTTACTACTTCATAAGGGTGAAAATTATTACTTATGTTAAATTATTCAGGGTTTACTTATTGTTTTGAAAAACTAACTATTTTATTTCTTTGTGTATCCTTTACTAAGCTTTTTATGCTCATCCAAAGTTTGGAAATGTTTTTCATAGGACATAAAGTAGTATAGGGTCAAGGATGTGATCATGGAAAAGTCATGTCGTCTAAAACATGGAACTAGACATGACTCTTTTTTTCAAGAGTTCATGTTTTGTAAAAAAATGGAAACTGAGTAGAAGTGTATACTTTGTAATATTTTTAAATGTAATAGTTATGGCCTAACACTCTAAAACACTAATCCTAAAGAGATTCTCAACATGAATTATTCATTTAATTCAATATTATTAATGTTTTAAGATTGGGTCTTTATAGTTGGTATCGGAGGTCGGATTAAGTAACTTTAAAAGTTTGTGTATTATTAAATTAATATCCATAAAGTAATTTATGTTAACATTGACATAATATAGAATTTACAAATTACCATGTTGCTTCACCTAAGACATTTTTGTGTTCAGATTGGTTTTCCATAGAGGAATTAGGGAAGCTATGTTGGGATGACATCTAGAGGAAGACAACCTTCCAAATCAGTAACGCGAGATGGTCAGAATAGGAACTGAACAGTTTTTTGCAGCGATGGCACAGTTGACTCGGGCTATAAATGGTGGTGGAATTCACTCACGAGATAAACCAGATCAACTGTAGAGGAACATGACAGTAGTGGATCATTTCAAGAGGCAACATCCCCCATCATTTAGAGGATCATATGACCCTGTTCTAGTATAAGGGTGAATTAAATCACTGGAAATGATTTTTGATGTCATGGGTTGTTCAGAACATCAAATGGTTAATCATTCTGTTTACCGTTTTGAAGGTTAAGTTGATCAGTGGTGGTCGACAATGAAAAATATCATGGATAGTCAATAGATTACTGCTTTCGATTGGCAAGAATTCAAAGGTATGTTTCTTCAGAAATATTTTCCTAAGGTGGTTCGTCTTATAATGGAAAAAAATCATAGAATTGAGGTAGGAGGATGACTTAGTGGCTGCTTATAATGAAAAATTCACTCGACTGGAAAGGTATGATGCAAAGTTCATCCGAGATCTTAATAGTAAGATAAACCGATTTTACTCAGGACTAAAGCCATGATATTGAAGAGTGTTATCCTCTCATGAGTTCAAAAGTTATGAAAAATATGTTCCATGTGCAAAGAAGGTGGAAATGGAGTTTTCCGATGAAAAAGTGTTCATTAAAAAACAACAGAATAAAGGGTCTAGTTGGCAGGAAAAGGGGAAGAATTCATCAAAGAATCCTGGTGGTAAGAAAAATAAATTTCCATCTTGTGATAATGTGGTAAAAAGAATCATGTAGAATGTTTATCGAGGTCTGGAAAGTGCTTCTAGTGTGGTTAGTCTCATCATATTGCTCATAACTGTATGGAAGATGAACAAGCATGCAATGAAAAGCCATAGGTATGATTTTTTAAGTGCAATGAAATGGGTCATTATGCAAATGAGTTTCTAGAAAAGAACTCAACTGAGTGAGAGCAGCCAGACTACAAGCATAAAGGGGTGGTGAAATCCTTCGCAACAACTTCAGCAAATGTTGGGCTATCGAATAAAGTAGTATCAGGTACACCGTTTGTTTGTTCAGATTATGCCAATGTGTTTTTTGATTCAGGGTCTACACACTGTTTCATTTATGAGATGGTTTATAGTTAATTGGGAATTCCATATCATGATATGAATACATAACTTGTTGTACAAACACATGGAGGAAATGTTGAGACAAAAAGAAATTATAAGAACATTCATGTACTCGTGTGCAGAAATAATCTACCTAAAACCTTATTCTTTTGCCTCTAGTAGAGTTTGATGTTATTTTGCGCACGTATTGGCTTTCCGTTTATCATGCTAAGATTGATTGTAGAGCTAAAGAGGTTTCTTTTTATAAATATTTACAGTTTGTGTACAAGAATGAACCCTTTCTTTTGATAACATATCAGGAAGCTGAGAAACTAGTAAAATATGGAAATGAATGTTACCTTGCACATATTGTTGAAAACAATTGAACTATTCAGATTAATGATCTGCTAGTGGTAAACGAGTACCTTGATGTTTTTCATGATGAGTTTCTTGGTATTATACCTGATTGGGAAGTTGAATTTACCGTTGACTAAGTTCCTGACGGTAATAAAATTTCAATACCCCCTTATCGAATGGCTCAAATTCAACTTTTAGAGTTAAATAATCTATTACAAGAGTTATTAGATAAGGGTTTCCTTCAACCTAGCACATCACCATGGGGTGCTTCTATATTGTTTGTTAAAAAGTAAGATTGTTCAATGAGACTTTTCAATGATTATAGAGTATTGAATAATATCACTATTAAGAATAACTATCCTTTTCCTCATATCGATGATTTGTTTGATCAGCTCCTAGGAGCTCAGTATTTTTCGAAGACTGACTTAAGGTCGGGGTACCATCAGTTGAAATTAAAGGAAACAGACATTCTGAAAACTGCGTTTCGTACTAGATATGGCTATTATGAATTTGTAGTTATTCCATTTCGGTTAACCAATGCACCTTCTGTATTCAGGGATATTATAAATAGAATTTTCCGTGAGTTCTTGGATAAGTTTGTGGTTGTGTTCATTGATGATATTTTGGTTAATTTTAAAAGTAAAGAGGAATATTAATGTTATTTAAGGGTTGACTTGAAAACCTTAAAATAAAAGAAACATTATGGGAAATTCAGAAAGTGTGAGTTTTGGTTAGAAATATTTCTTTCCTTAGTCACATTGTTTCAAAAAAATGGCATAACTGTTGATCCTGCTAAAACAAAAGTGGTTTAGAAATGGCCAAGACCAACAAATATAACAGAGATACGTAGTTTTCTTGGTTTGGTAGGTTATTATGAGAGGTTTGTGGAAAATTTTTCACGGTTATCTAGTCCAATGACTAAGTTAAATAGAAAAGGTGTTAAGTTCTTATGGACAAAATAATGTGATGATTGTATTCAGGAATTGAAAAGAAGATTGGTGAATTATCCAGTTTTGGCACTGCCTTCCAAAAATTTTGAGTTTGTTTTCTTTAGTGATGCTTTGTTGAAATGAATGGGTTGTGTCCTAATGCAAAATGATCAAGTAATTTCTTTTTCTTCATGTCAGTTGAAACCACATGAGTTAAATTACCCTACACATGATTTGGAATTAGTTGTAGTTGTTTTTGATTTAAAAATTTGAAGGCATCATTTGTATAGAGTGAAGTGTGAAATATATACTAATAAAAAAAGTTTTAAGTATATATTCACTCAAAAAGAATTGAACATGAGATAGAGGAGACAGTTGGAATTAATCAAGGATTATAATTGCACGATCCATTACCATCTGAGAGAAGCAAATAAATTCTCCGATGCTTTGAGTCGATAAAGTAATGTGTCATTATCCATGGTATGTTTGGAACGAGATCCTTTGGTTTTTGATTTGATGAACTTTGGAATAGAAGTTTTTGTTGCGAGAAATTATTCTAATTTTTTTCAGGTGTCAGTGAATTCATCTCTATCAAACAGAATTAATCAAGCGCAGAAAGGAGACATTGAGTTGTAAAAAAGGTAGAGTTGGTTGAGAAGGGTAAGTTTCCTGAATTTAACATTGATAATGATTGTGTTTTGAGATTTGGGAAGAGATTATGTGTAACTTTTTATTCAAAGTTGAAGAATGAGTTGTTATGTGAAGCTCATAGTTCTCAGTTTTCAGTTCATCCTGGTAGTACTAAGATGTACCGATGTCTTAGAGAGTATTACTGGTGGGATTGAATGAAAACAGATATTTATGATTTTACTGTGATGTGTTTGACTTGTCAGCAGGTTAAAGCAAAGCGACAGTTACTGAAAGGAATGCTTCATCCTTTACCAGTGCCAGAATGGAAATGGGAAAATATATCCATGGACTTCGTTGTGGGATTAACAAAGACATATCAAGGTAACAATGCATTCTGGGTTATAGTTGATCGATTGACTAAATCTTCTCATTTACTTCCTTTTCGATATACTTTGTCTCTAGATAAAATTGCTCGGTTGTAAGTTAAAGAGATATTCAGGGTGCATGGAGTTCCCGTCTCTATTGTATTTGATCGTGATCCCTAGTTCACTTCTAACTTTTTGGAAGGCCTTCAGAAATCATTGGGTACTGAATTAAATTTTAGTACAGATTTTCATCCTCAATCAGATGGGAAGTCTGAACAAATAATTCATACCATGGAGGATATGTTACGTTCTTGATCTATGGATTATTAGGGAATTTGGTACCAACATCTTTCATTGGTTGAATTTTCATATAATAACAGTTTTCATTCCAGAATAAAAATGGATCCATTTGAGGTATTATATGGAAAGAGTTGTTTAACTCCATCTTTTTAGGACGAAGTATGTGAATGGAAGCTGATGGGACCGGAATTGGTAGAAAAGATTGCTGAGAAAGTTCAGTTGATTCAGAACCACATGAGAACAGCTCAGAGCAGAGATAAAAGTTATGTCGATAACAAGAGGAAGGATCTTTCCTTTTAGGTAGGTGATCACGTCTTTCTTAAAGTTTCTCCATGAAAAAGTGTGATGGGTTTTGGTAAGAAGGGAAAGTTGAGTCTGAGGATCATTGGACCTTATAAAATTCTGGAGAAAGTTGTATCAGTTGCGTACAGAGTGGCTTTACCTCCAAGTTTATCCCAGTTACACAATTTTTTTCATGTTTCGATGTTGAGAAAGTATATGTCCGATCCAACTCATGTTTTGAGCCCCAAGGTAGTTCAGTTGGAAGATAATCTCTCTTATAAAGAAAAACCAGTTCAGATTCATGACCATAGAGAGAAAGTGTTGCGGAATAAGGTAATTTACCAGGTAACGGTTTTGTGGAAAAACCATATGGTTGAAGAGGAAACATGGGAATCTGAAAATGCTATGACGGATAAATACCCGCACTTATTTGCATAAGTGAATAAAAATTGAGAGGATGCAATTTCCAAAAGAGGGGAAGAATGTAACATCTCTAGTAAATGAATAATAACACATATTACATATTTATTAATATTTTTGAATTAAATATTAATTTTACTTCAAAAGTATTGCTATGTTCGATAGCGTACCCGATACACAACAACAGGTTTCGTTGGAATCTTACGTTGCACGCTAATAATATAATATTATTATTTTTAATGGTAATTAAATCCTGGCCATTTTAGAGGCGCGAATGAACAAAAATAACTACAATATTATTATACATGTTTTTTATATGTGTTTACATTTATCCAATAAAAGTTAGAGGCTTAAAATGTGAATGAATCTAATTTTATTCATAATTTACATTAAAAGGCCAATTTACTGCCTTTTAATGATGAACCATCATTAAATCAAGTCTTTTTTATCTTTATATGTTAAAATTGACCAAATATAATACTTCTTAAAATGGAGACATCAAATTTTAATTTGGGTAATTTTTTGTATTTTTCTGATATAGTTCATTTTTAATGAATAGTGAAAAATACTGTATTTTAATTCAAAAGTGCTTTTTAATAGAATATTTTTATATGGTTGGATTATATTTTTAATTGGTTTTAAAGTTAAAAATTAAAATATATTTTTACCATTTGATACAATTTTGGTCATTGGAAGTAATTTTACTTTGAAATTGGACATAAACAAGTATTAATCTTTTGATAGTAATTATTTCTTCAAAATATGCTATTTGTTTAGATAACGGGAATTAATTTTTAAATTAATTAATTCCACTTCTATGTTTTGAATTTGTAAAAATATATATCAATTTTTAATTTGGAATATCAAATAATGCTTAGGCTGAATTTTTTGTATTTCTCTGAAAAACATCAATTTTTGTTGAATACTGACACCACTTAGTGGTAGTTAAAAAACCTACTTTTTCATTTAAATGAAATTTTACCACTTCTGTAAATTTAATTTCAAGAATCCGACATAATGTTTTGTTATCAAGAAGTAAAATTTGTTTCATTAAGATGAAAATCATTTTTGATGAATAATTACTTTTGACTTTAATTTACCACGGTTAAAGGTAAATAAGGTAATTCAAGGTAAAAAGAATATTATAATAATCCAAAATTACCTTAACACTTGTCCAAACATTATTGGATGAGTCATTAATGACCATGGTCATCTTTGGGTAGATTTTGGACCCCTTTGACCCACTTGGAAGTGCTAATGACAATTTAGATTAATTAATTTAAAGTAAAGGCCTAAATGACATGAAAAAAAATATTTTAGTAATTGAATTTTATATGGTTTTATATAAGTTATATCTTCAACTATAAATATTCTTTTGAAATTAGAAAATATTTCCTATATCATGGTATTTTTTTATAACTTTTAGACAAAAAATAAATTAAATTATTTATGACATAATAATGATGCAGTATTTACCTCATTAATAAATCATTTAAATAAATAAGATTATAATGATTATAATATTATACAAAACATGTCCAATTCCGATTAGATGATTTTAATTCGACAATAAATCATCTTATCTTTGACTATAATGATTTTTAGACCATTAGAAACCGAATATTATTATATTATAAAATAATAGTTTCACAATTTCCTAAAGGGCCCCTTCTCCCCCTTATAATAAGAGACCACTTCAAACCAATTCCTCACACCTCTCAAGAAATTTGGCACGTCCAACTTCTGCCCAATTAAGCTCTAAACATCCCTCTCCTCCTCTTAGACGCCTTACCTTAGGCATAAGGCACTTCAAGAAGTCCTTTGGTTCAAACCAATGGTAGTTACCAAAATTAAAGATAATTGTTTCCCTTAAATTGTTTTCTTTTATTTTACTTCTCCAACCACTAACCTCTTTTTTTCATTTCTTGTGTAACAAAAACTGTATACTTAGTATACTAGGATATTTTTATGAGAAGGATTCTAACTATAGTTACACACACCTCTATCTAATGGATGGAGAAACATAATGTATCTGTGGATGGCAAACTAAGGCCTCAGGAAATGATGATTGTTCAATTACATCTTACCGCCTCTCATGGTGGCCATTATGATGGAACTGTATTCATATATGATATATATTATGTTTATTATTTCCATATTCTTTTATTCATCCAATTTATATCATGCCATTATGGTTTGCATAGTTGGTAAATACGATAATCTCATTTGAGGGAGTGCAGACTACCGCCCCCTTAAAGTGGTGTGACTCATTAATGCCTTATATGGGATGTATAAAGGATAGTGTTAATGATATTATATATGATATTATACTATATTTACAATATACCTATATATCATTATGTTTTAATTCCATTAAAATAAGTAATACAAATGAAAGTAGCGTTCATGCGTACGTACGGCTTACTGTCTCCATGAAACGGTGCATTTCATTTCAAACCTCTAAATGTTATGTAATATTATAAATACATGTGTATACTGGATATATATGATATATATGATAGATAAATAATTAATATAATTCTGGATATAATAGACTATTGAAAACATGGACAACTTGTAAATATTAGGTGTTCATTTTTGACTCAAGTGCCAAATATCTACAAAATGAATGTTATTAACATAAATGATTACATAATGTTTATAACATGGTAATAAGTTATATAAAATAAATAATAAACTTGAAAAATTTTCATAATCAAGTAGAAATTAACTTCAGTTTATTATTCAGGATATTAATGAACTATTGAGTCAATTCGGACACGAGGTAAGGGACTTCTTCTCAATCTCCTTTCTTTGAGGAACATTTTTTTTAATACCCGACTTTCTTTTATACGCTATATAAACACCCTTGAGTTTTCAAAGGGAATATTTTTCTATGAATCGTTTTCCTAAATGACAAAATGGAATTTTTCTATTAATGTAACCGGTGAGAACGACCTTTCCGCCACCACGAGTATTATTTGATCTATGGGTTCCTAAACAAGACGTAATGTTTTTAAAAGAAAATAAATACCATATACTCTTTTATGTATTTTGGTATTGAAAATGGTTTTGATAATGGATTTTTTATGTCAATATATTTAAGTTATATATTGTGATTGAAATGTGGAAATTGTTTCTTTCCTTTATAATTGTTTTATGTGTTATGATTTTATAACGCTACTTGGACATTTGATGGGTGGTTACGTGATAAACGAAATGATGGGTGGTTCCGTGAATACCAGGATGGGTGGTTATGTTATAACATCAAATTAATTATGTATGAATGTCTGCCTTATGGCTGTTACATTTATTGATATGTGTGGAAGTCGACTGTATGGTTATTCCATTTAAGTATGTTTATTTCCCAAGTTACCATTATATGTTATTTGTTCGTTATATGGGTTTTATGGTATTCCTTTTGTTTCAAAAAGGGTAGGTAATGATCTTTTATTTAGTGAAGAGTATTTACTACTTCATACAGTGGAAAAGTATTACTTTTGGTAATGTATTCATGGTTTACTTTTTGTTTTTAAAAACTAACTATTTTTTTCTTTGTGTATCCCTTACTGAGCTTTTTATGATCATCCCATGTTTTGAAATGGTTTTCACAAGATATAAAGTGGAATAGGGGAAATGATGGGATAAATGAAAAGTCATTCCATCTAAAACATGGAACTAGAAAAGACTCTTTTTTTTCAAGAGTTCATGTTTTGTAAAAAATTGGAAACTGAGTAGAAGTGTCCACTTTGTAATATTTTTAAATGCAATAGTTATGGCCTAAATCTCTAAAACACTAAACCTGAAAAGATCCTCAACATGAATTATTCATTTAATTAAATATTATGTACGATTTAAGGTCAGGTCCTTATAATAATGGTAAAAAATATATAATATTATTGTTTATAAATTTTTATATACAGACATTTAATAAATTTCTGAAATATATTTTATTTTTAATGCATACAAAAAGAAAATTTGTTACTAAACTCCTAACCATTATTTATTATTTAGAAACTTATAATGGTTTCAATGATATTTTGTTGATAATCATATGCACATAATTTTAAAATTTTTTATTTTCATGTCAATTGAATTTTTTCATAATGGAATGAAAAGTGATGTTGTATCACTAATACTAATTTTATCATAATGGGCGCATTTTCATCTATATGAATAGAATTTTTCATGAAAATATTTTCATTGAGAATATATTTTAATGTCTCTATAAAAATTCATTAAAGGTGTTTAGAAATTATATATATCATCATTTTTAAAAAGAATATAAAGTATTATGGACTGTTTTATAATGTGTCAATTTGATTTTTCAATACTATCTAAATTGACATTTCTTTATTCCATTGAAATAAAATTAATGACTTTATATTACACAACCATCATTTACATATTATTAAATTATTCATTATTATTATATCATTTAGGTTCTTAGGATCATGCACTCTATCACAGTCTATTTATTATTGGAGCTTATATTTTTGAAAAATATCAATATTTTCATTATCAATGATATATTAAATTCAATTGCAATAACAAAAATATTTTCATAATCATATCAAATATCAAAATATTGTGTTAGTTGATGGAATCTTATTGAGAGATTCATTTTATTTACTATGGTATCATTGATTATTTTTGATCACTATTCTTATGGATTTTTATTTATCAATAATGAATAATAACTATATATTATATTACTAAATTAACATAAGACAAAATCATTTGAAATATTGTCGTAACAAGTAGTGAATGGTTATATATATCCTTTTTCGGAAACAATAGTTTTCAAAAGTCAAATAAACTCGCATTTCAATGATTATAATGGCCCATAAAATAAAAATTTATTGGAATAAAGAAATAAATGTTTGAAAGATGGAATGGTATAGGGATATAATCGAAAGGATCATGGTGACAATAAATGTAACCATAATGAAAGGATCATTAAATCCAATATTATGAAATTTAATCATTAGGATATAAGATATTTTTACCTTTATCTGTTTTCTGATGTTGTTCTCCATGGATATGTTTTAAATATATTTTTATTGAATAAATGGAATAAGTAATGATTATCCACTATTCCATAGATATTTTTCATTATCAACTCTTTATAGTTTTCATTATATTTTAAAATTATTAATAATCTAAGGTCACCAATTGTTTTCTTCATCTTTACAGTATATATGAAGAAGGATTCATTTAATGATTTTCAAGGATGTGAAACAGTCTATCATGCTATTTTATTATTTTATAATTCATGATAGAATTAATGTATATAACTCAATTTAAAATACTACAATGATGACGAATCATTCTTAGGGAGATCCCTTGAATACTATACAATTTGAATAATGTGAACATCACCTCTTGGTTTCTAGTGTTGGGGTTTCTATAGGAGTTTCATTTTTTGAGATATCTCTTAGTTATATTTGGAAATCCATAATAGCTAATGGATATTGGTAGGGGTGTTGGTGACCATTGCATCTAGAGATGGACCAAAGTGTACACATAGAAAGAAAGGGATTTTGATATACATATTCATATCTTATAATAAGTCCATCTATGATGTTTATTTCAATATGTATTTCAATATATTCTGTTTTAATATAATTTGAAATATCAAGAGTCGGTTTTATATTATTAAATTATATATATATATATATATATTATTCCCTAATTGGAAGATATTTATGTAGTGGTGCTATGTTTTTATCATAGGTTTTTGGGTATACATCACCACTTATTGTTTGACAAACCTACACATTATTACCCCCCAAACCCAGTCAAATTGATGGTTGAATTGGAATAATACAGAAGAACTATTAATGATTCATGTAGGCCCTTATGGTCTGATTCATTCTATATTGGTACCAATGAGGTGAAGTCATAATGTTATAAGTTAGAGTTACTATTAATGCGATGACTATTTTGGAAATTTATTTTTGTGGTACTAAGGGGGATCTAGAGACATGTTTTCCTTAAATTTATATATTTATAGGTGAATTGGTCATTATATCATTTTTTCATGACTCTAAAAATATATTACACAACATAGATGAATAATAAATTTTTTCCGAGGTGAAAAAAAATTAAACATTAATCATGTAAAAATTACATACAATCATTCCTGTCATTCAAATAATCACTCATATATTTCTAAAATAATCATCATTGGATAATAAAATTATATAAATATCACAAATCATTGATAGAAATCATTTTTGAAGGATAAGAGTTGCGCCATTTCTATACCCACTGTTTAGACTCTTACTTATTATCAACAAGAAATGTAGAACTATTTCTCGGGAAGAATTTGAGTATTATAATTTCCCAAATTGATTAGTCCATTTTTCACTATTTCATGTTTAGTTTCTAAATATCTGTTATTCAGGATAGTATTCAACACAATTTTGGATTGGAAAATTCTAATCCATTATATTTCAAGTATTTTTCAAGGATATGGACCTCGTGGTTTTTGAAGGAGAGTGTGCCCTGTAAACTGAGGTCATTATAGGGGTTTAAATTCCCATTTCTATCTAGTTAAAACATTCTCATAAATGGTGAAAATTATTTCAATAACATCTACATATAAAATTATTGGAAATTAGTGGACATTCATTTTCTAAAAAACATAATATGAATGATATACCGTGGTGAGATTTAGATCTCATTAATATGATAAAATATTATTTAAATATTTAAGATCATCAAGTTGATAATATTATTTCATTTAAGAATGTATCATGTCTAGAAGAACTCATAATGTGTTCCCTAGGAATGTTTCATAGATGAATTAATCAATATTAGTTTTTTGATTTTCAAATCTTGAAGAAGGATACTCTGGTTATTGATTTCTTTTCAAAAAATTATAACCTATAAAAATGTTGCCATTGTGAGAAATTAAATTTGGGGATTCATGTAAAAGATAAATACATTAAATGAATGAATCTAGAGACCATCTTGAAATGAACCCATTATGGTTACATTGATCAGTGTCCACAGATATGATAATATTTAAATAAATGATTTCTTGATGATTGATATTTCTATTATGTGAAGAATTTGATTTTTTATTGGGTTCTATATGGGAAAATAGAGAGGGATGATGTTATTATGCACTATCACAAAACCATCCATCCATCATTATGATTTTTATTCTAAAAGGGAAAAATAGAAGGAAGAGGTCACTGACACTGAGGGGGAAGCAATAATGAAGTCCAAGGGCATCCCCCTGAATTATGATCACCACCCACCAGTTTAAAATGAGACACATTAGAATGGAAAAAACTATGAAACTCGGGACCACATGAGAGGTCAGGTAGTCTTCCACTTTGTTCTCCTTAGGCCAATAATCGGTGAATCTAACATTATTATTAGATAGATACCTTGCATTGCCTTATTGTATACGTAATTAATAGGGAGTGGGTCATTTACAATGAAAAGCATCATGAAAAATCATGGAGTCTGGTTCCAGTTTCACAATGATAATGTCCCACTATTTGAACATGGACAACCCAGTGAGAGCCACATGAACGTCCACATGAATAAAATTCACACTTACATAATGATCCATGAAATCCAGCACCAGACTCTCGAAGTGGTCATAGAGAATCCCTCCTCCTCGCATGTCACTAATTGCACAAGAACCATGTGTATTAAGCTTGAGACCACCCTATTGGGGAACCCAGCGAATCCACCTCCCATGTTCATTAGATCCATGGTGCTAAGACTTAGTCGGCGATGCCTGCCATGCGTGAAGGGATAGTTCCTCCTTCCTGATACTTGCCAGACCGATCAAGTAAATTACTATACATCATGTTCTGGCCACAACTGATCTACATGTAGAAGAGATCCCCCAAAACATATCTCGATTCGTTAATTTCCATAAATCCTTGCATCCTACATTGTAGATGGTGGATTGATCTCTTCTTCCTTAATATTCTCATCGATCCCCTGGAACAAGTGATTAATAAACCGCTTATTGTTATCAGCTTGGGATGAGTACCATATTAATACACCAAAGAAACTCCACAACTACTAAGAATATACAACATGATATTTCCCATGGATAAAAACTTCATAAAATAGTCCCATTTTATTATGTTAGTTTAATATTAGTGGATAAAGAGTGATTTCAAGGGATTTTATTATACTAGGGTCTTTATCTAGTGCATACTTTGTCAAAATCAGTAGTGTAGAAGTGTTAGAACTATAATTTATTTGGATGTTGTGTGTGTTATATGATTAAAACCATTGGTTATGATTGGAATGTAAGAATATTTGTTCAATAAAGCACACACACTTATATATATGATGCTGGCTACCAATCATATAGAAATATTGGATTCATGAACATTGTGAACATAAGATAATTATTTCCCTACAATTATAGGTATATTCTGTGAATTTTTAGGAGGGTCAAACTATGGTTTTACTCAACCATAGCATGATATAATTAACCTAATAATAATATATAGAAGAATTATATTTGGATTCATGCAATTGAATTGGAAATTGTGATGTTGAAACCTTTTGTTTAGGAATTAGTGGCATAGTATGGGAATATTGGGTAATTCCATTTGCTATTGAATTTGTATCTAGATGACGGAGGAGGGACACATGGTGAAAAAAATAATTTCATTTCTTCTTGAATTGATTGAGAGATGATGATCACTATTTATTTAATGTGGTGACCCCACTATCGCACATATAGATTGAGATTTTCCTATATTGGTGATGTCAATGTAGTTCTATAATATGTACAGATATAAAATGCTGATGGAACAAAAGGGTTTACCAAATTATTTGGAGTTTTTCAACGACATCATTTAAATGATAGTTTTCATGACTACATTTTTATTCATTATTGGCATAAAAAATGACTATAGACACCCATAATGGAGCGTTCCTCCCATTTTGTTATGTATAGTGTAATTATCATATTGAATCAATCACTCGAAGTATATTATTCTATGTCAGTAGAGTATTTATTTCATGGGGTTTTATTTTTCTAATTTATATATATAATCGTGAGTAATCCCAATGTAGGGGATAATATGACAATGTCATTTATTTGATAGAACTATCCTCCTTGAATATTTATTAAACCGCTCAATGGGTTAGGATGTGATGTTGAGATTATTGGGTTTGTTAGTGTTGTTACTTATGTTCTCATCGGGGCCAATTTCAATATAGGGAAAATATTAAAAAATTATTATATAGTGGTTTCAAACTAGTTATTGATTGGGGCATTGAATGCAGATTCATACGAGGGTTTTTAATGATATTGCCAAAAATTGGTGATGTTTTACTTTTTCAATGAGATATTGACATTGGAATGTATGTATTTACTCTTAAAGATGACAAAAAACTAATGTCATTCTAATTTGGCATGATTCCAGGAATGTCTTTATATTATAGTGTAAAATAATTTTGATATCCTCATTTTATAGTAAAACCTAGATGGATATTTTACATAAAAAACCATAAATAAATTTACTTATTGTTAGTAAGAAATTGTTTTCCACAGTAGGTAATGTTTTTTATGAATAATATTATATGGATGTATTTTTTGGATTCATTTAATAACACGATGTAGGATAACTATCAAAAAGGAAAGATTTCTGCTGGTGTAGAACAGAAATTCTCACAAAAGGAACACATTTTATATTTTTCGTGTTCTTTATTGGGAATGTATTATTGTTAGTTAAATAAATTATGAAGGAGTAAATAACCATCCCGTTATATTATTACATAATATTTTTTTGTACACATACCACTATAAAAAATGATTTATATGATATAGTGTGTTGATTATATATGAAATTTATTCATGAGATACATTATTGGGGATCCCCATTTGCATTGATTTATTAGAAGAATGTTTTTAATGGAGGGGAGGACGAGATGACAATTATTATTTTATCTAATCAAATAATATAATTGAAATAGTATTTTTCCTATTTATCATTGAACAAGGATGATATTATGTGAATTTAGAGTGTTAATATTATATTTTTTTTATTGATTCAGTTTTGTCGGTGGATTTTTTTATATCAACATTATTGATGTGTTGTATGGTAAATATTAAATAATAGATTAAAAATTAAAGATTTTATTTTAACTTATGTTTTGAAGTAATCTCTATTTGAAATAGATTTAAATTTTCCAACAGTGGTAGGATTAATTGATTAGTGACATTAATCAATTGGAATTGGTGAAATAAATAAATACATTTTGATTGTAATAATATTAGGACAAATTAACTAATTAAATTCATAATTAAATCCTCTCAAATCATTTATCCAAAAAACCCCTTTCTATAGAATATGATTGTGAAAAAGGAGAATAGTGCATTCAGTTAAACCCAAGGATCAAAAAAATTATTCCATCTATAATGTTTTCCAATAGAAAAAAAGATATGTGTTCTTTTTAAGCGATCGATCTATAGGTTATTCAAATACATTTTTAATTTAATTTTTTCTCTATCGATAACTATTTTGATAATGGATTAGTTTTTTGTAGTCTAATTTAAAATTTCACATCCCTATATGTTATCATATTTTATTTTTATGCAATGAATTATAAATATACAATGATTACCAATTATTCAAATCCATGGAAGATCCAAACCAAATGGAATGGTCCAAAACATAAAAAAGATACAAATTTATGATATTTTTAATTCCTAATTATCTTACCTTATTTTAATTCATGTATTTACCATAGTTTATCTTAATTCACAGATGATATAAGAATTTCATCATGATCAATTCATAATTTTAATTGAGATATTATTATTAATGAAATTATTAGCGGTTTGTTAATAATCTGGTTGTTCATGAATTGTGATGAGATATTGAATAATCATTGAATGGTTCGTTGGTGAAATGTTAATGGGAAATATTGAGTTTAGGTAATGGAAGGATTCATGTGAATCCCTTCTATTTTAGTATTTTTGTCATTTCGGGGTGTTAAATACATTTTAGGGGTAGATATGAGAATTTTTTTAATAATAAGAATTATCTAAAAATTTAGAATCAATGACATCAATATATGTAATTTCATCCAGATATATAATTTGGGTCTTTCTAATACAATAGTAAGATGGGTTTTAGTTAGATATAATTATCACATTCCGTGTAGATGAAATGAGCACACTGAGTATCCATAATGAAAATAGAACTAACAGTATGAGGATTATATATGCAGTTGGATATTATATAGTAAATTCCATGAATGTTATGACCAGAGCATGAGTAGCCTCATTTTTTAAAAATATTCATCCCATCATTACATGAAGAGTAATCTATCTTAGTATTCATATTTTATAAACTATTTTAATCTCCATGTATTTTCAACAATAAATGACACAGCCTATGGTGGTACATGAAAATAACCCCACTATTCACACATGTCATGTACCAAATCATAGATATTTTTAAGGTTAACAGTTACATTTAATTTAAAGAGGTAGTTGAATGAATATTCCTGAGATATTCCACATGAAATAAATCCAACTAGTAGATGTTGTTTAACACTCTATCCATTGGTGATTTTTTATATCTCCATAAAAAATACATGGATTTAGGCATGTCTTCCATACATCATAACTATTTTTCTCAAATTGTGTAATGGTGTAGCTCTAATTAATGTCAATTGTAAATAAAAATCTTATAAATATATATTAGTTGTGTTTTCTCTATTTGGATAATTATAATGATCTATTATAATTGTAATTGAAGTCACGGGATTAGTACACCTTTGGAAAGAATTATTTAATAGGGTGTAACAAACCTTAATCAAAGATATTTTCTATTACTCTGTTATATTATAAGGTCATGGGTGCTATATCAATAGAATAAGTACATCAGTATCTAATTTTTTAGATAGAGAACATGTCCTCTAAGACGGTCAAATTCACTCTAAAAAAAATTATACATTTGTGATTGGTGGGTATCCAAGATGTTATATATATTTTTTTAATGCCCTATTTACTTAGTGATAAGTCTTATACCCATTTATTTTGATAAATATGATTTTATATTCCTCACTCTATATGGAAATGTTTGAGTATTCTATTTTTTAATATGTAACAAATATTTTCCCAATGGTTTGTTATTATTAATATATGGATAGTCTTAAAAGGCCTACCTTTTAACCATGTTTCATGTTTGAGATATATTATAGGTTTCAATAACTATTGAAAATTCATTGTATGAAAAAATGTGTGGTAATCACTCAATGGATTAATGAATGCTTATATAATGAGAGAATCCCAATATATTATTTCTAGTGGAAATGAGGATGTGTAAGAGGATAATTAAATACTTTTTTGGAGACATTTGTCTCATTAATAACATAATAGATACATTCATGATGTGACATATATTTATGCAATAATCTAAAAAATTGTGTTATTTGTTGTATTATGATCATCCATAGATACTCAAGTGATAAGAACCATAACATGTTAGAGTAGTGATGATCATGTGTTCTATTTTTTAATAGATAATTTTTGTGGTTCAGTATAACTAGATCATTTTATTACCTCTTCATTTTTACTCTCTCATAGAAAGTATGTTCATATGAATATAAATTATTTTATAATTTTTTTTCTTTTCCACATCATACAGTTTAAATTTTTTATCAGTCATACATGAGCATTACTCCTAATATTGTTGGTTTTATATAGGTAACTCAATATCCAGAGAAAATATTCATGGATGTGGACACTGTGCGGCCCAATTGGGGTTAACACCATGTAATTTTACATAAATATTATTTTAGAGT
Organism: Viscum album; assembly: GCA_963277665.1. Classification (NCBI taxonomy): domain Eukaryota; kingdom Viridiplantae; phylum Streptophyta; class Magnoliopsida; order Santalales; family Viscaceae; genus Viscum; species Viscum album. The sequence continues at coordinate 1,761,051,328 of OY728121.1, read as the reverse complement.
ATTGTTTTATGATGTTATACATGAATTTTATGGCATTATATCGTTATATAAGTTACTTTAGAAGGTATAATTATACTATATATTTTTTCTATCTTATTAAAGATCTTGATAGATTTAATCGTCTTATGAAATTTTCTATTTTATTAATTTTTTGGTATTTAATTTTTTATTTATCTATTTTATATAGTTTAAATGTTTTTTTAAATTATACTAGTGTTGTAATATTTTTTATGCATTATATATATGTATTTTTCATTGTGTGTTATGTGAGAGGACCTCATATATTGTGTATACTATTTAATGATTTATAGTCATTATCCTATAGAATATTACAGGTAAGAAAGGGGTGAGAAACATGAGATTCTCTACTTTCATCAGTGAAATATTTGGTTAGGTATTGTTACTAACATCTAAAAATATTAAAGAATGACATGTGGTACAGTAGATTAATAATGTGAATTAACCAATAATAATAACCAATTAAAAATATACATAATCAAATTATCCTCATAAATTTTTCATCTGAAATCCTATAATATAAAAATTTTCAATATATAAAACTGAAATATAACCTTTGGAATGATTGTTGTAATATTTATCCATATCTTGTGTTTTTAATTGATAATAATTGCTCGGTACAGAGTGGCATGACCCAAATTTCAATTATCCAAAGAGCAATGATTAATATATTACTTAATTATAATACAAAATTAATAACCAATATGAAAAAAAATATAATTATAACTTTATAATTAACAATTCGCATTCCAAATATTATTAAGCAAATTCATATGTCATAATTTTCATTTCACACATAATATCATAATTTTATATTTTTAAGAAACTAATTATATATTTTTTGATATATCATCCAGTTAAAATTACTTTATAAAATAGGAACTGGAATATTAAAATAGATATTTGATTAATAATTAAATTAGTTAAAATTTTATCGTGAGATATTGATACCTGATAAATAAAAAATAAATATAATTTTATTATGAAAATATTTTATTGTAAAAATAGATTCTTGTAATGTTGTATAATTTTATAGTATTTGATATATTGATGAAGCTTAAAAAATTAAGACAATACCATGTTTTCATTGGAAATTTCATTTCATGTATATATTTCTACAATGTCCAAACAAAAAATGGTGTGAAACTACATTCCCATAGCTTAGTTTTTGAATTTAATTACACATCTCATTCTCCCTATAAATTTCATTATAATAATATTTTTTATAAAAACAATTTACTATAAAATAATATAAAACATTAAATATAGAATTCATTTTTTCCGTAAACATATTTTTTTATGAAAATATCACAAAAACAATGGCTTCTTTTTATACAACACACAATATGTGTTCAAAATATTTTCATGGGTCAAATTTTAAATATTCATATAAACCAATTTTTATTGAAAAATATTTTCAAAATAAATATAAGATCATAGAATTATATATAGCTTTAAGGAGGTATTTTAAAAAAACTATCCCCAAAAATAGAATATTGCAATTTTTTGAAACGACATAATGTTTATCAAGTCCCTATTGACAATCACCACTACACGATGCATCAATATACCACTACATCACTTTAATAAAAATCATAAATTAACCATCCTACCAATACTCCATGAGCTTAACTATACCCTCCCCCCTATTAGCCTGAAATAATTTCCCATGAGAGAATGTTTCCCTCTAGAAAACTACTACATCCAGATACAGCCACTTACAAAACCTTCTGACCTTTCAAAAATTAATTTGTAACTATATATTCTTATAGGATGTAGAATATGATATGATAAATCAAATTAACACCACTATAAAATGCTTTCCATAATTTCCCATTCATAAGACTTTATAACCTAGAACATCATTCCAAGTCATTCATTCCTTCATCACCCATTATGTATCTCAACACCACCCCCTTTTAGTGAACCATCATCCATAATACTAAAAATATATTTTTACCATTTATAATTTATTGTATAAATAACATTCTTAATTTGTTACCATTTATTTCATTACATAGTGATAGAATTGTACATATCTACTTTAAATATATTTCTATATATTTTGTTGATTAATTCAGGATTGGTTGATTTGTATTATAATATATCTACTAATTGTGATTATTCAATGATTTTAATTATCATTAAATTATTATTATTTTTATGATTAATAAGTTGATTTTGTTTTACATTTTTTAATAAAAATAAATATATATATATATATAACATCTTTTTAATTATGGTATTTATTTATTTAGATCATTTTTTAAATCCATTTATGTATTAAATTCAAAAAAAAATACTTATTTTTTATTTCTGATCTTCTTATAATGCTATGAAATTAAAATTGTAAATTTTAAAAATTTCATAAACATTAATTATAAATATAATTTATGATATAATAGTAATTATTTATATAAATTACCATTTATTGTTATTATAATATATTTTATTATAAAAATTATGTTATTCCATCGGAATTCATGATATTGCATTAAAATAAATTAAATCGTAAAATATATTTTTTGTATTAGTTTTTAAATAAAAATATATTTTGAAATAAAATTCAATTTATAAAGGAAGTTATTAATATAAATTTTTATTAATGATATGTTGTAAAAAATTAGACATTACCCTTATGTAGTTTATTTAATGTTTTTTGGATTGTCAACAATGAATTTTTAATAATATGTTATATTAAAAAACAATATTGTATGGTAAATTAAATTTTAAACGAATTCTTTTTTCATATGTTATTTACTAGGAAGGGAAATTTATTTATATTTAAAAATTTAAATTTATAATTTTCCGTGATGAATTTTTTCTCAATGGATAGTAGTTTTTAGATTCAAAAAATGTTTCTTTCATTAGAAGGTATACCATTATTTTTAATCTAATTCATTTTTATAAATGATATATGGACATTACAATACCACCGATATTCCTTTTTACAGTGCACAAAAAGGCCTTTAATAGTGCTCAAAACGTTCTTAATCACATTGATAATTAATGGGGCCTTTAGCAGCACTCGAAAAGTAATTGATAAATCTCTAGCTTTATATTGTTTGGCATTAATATAACAACACATGATGTAAAAAACTTATAATTTCAAATAATTCTTAATTCCTTTAATTTTCAAACTGAATACAAAAAATTTATTCACCTTGTATACAGAAGAAGAACTATTATATAAATTTGAAATAATGTTTTACATATTTACACTTATAGTTATCCCAGAATCATTTAAAAACATTAATGCTTCATCTTTTGACACCAATGATCCAATCTCACAAATTTTAACCCCTAGTTTCTGTTTCCGAACAAATCATCTCAACCCAAAAAATATAATTCCAATATAAGAAAGTAAATATACTGTTAATACTACTCTAAGATAACTAATTAAACATTAACATGAAATAATAAATGATAAAATTACAAAAAAATTACAAAAAATGGATTTCTTGTTATAATAGTGACATCGTGCTTTATATTGAGGAGGGGTTTATTACTACACATCACAAATGATTTCTCAATCATTTTCCTAAAATATGTAAATAATTTTATCGGTTTTGAGTATGTAACTTATATTTTTACTAAAAATAATTTCAAATTTAAATAATGACACATTTGGGTATATATAAAGGTCACACTGTGTATCAGATTGAGCATCGTCTAATTCATACATATCATAAATTTTTCATGTATCATTTTCCTAATCAATAAAAATAATTTGTATGAATTTTCTTGTTTTCATTAGACCTGTTTAGTTATTTATTGAAACATATTTTCAATGTGGAAACATAAATTTTATTTCATACATGTCACATCATGCGTCGAATTTACATGGGACTTATTCATACACATAAATAGTGACTTCTGAATAACTTTTAAAAATTATCAATTGAATGGGTTTATATTTTATTGGGTTTCATTGAGTGACATGTTTTAAACAAAATTGTAAATTTTAAACTCATAACTTACATTTTTAGTCACATCATTCAAACCATACGTCATATTAATGTTTTTTTCATTATCATACATCCCAAAAAACTCCTTGAACATTTTATAAAATTATCCAAAAAATCCCAATGTGTTTTCTCATCGTTCAGTATGACACTTTTTATTTTTTACTTAAATTAATTTATTTTTAATGAAAAAGGAATAGTTTGAGTAGTAGGGTTCATATCATGTAATTAATTGAGATAAATTTTAATCCAACACATAAAAATGATTCATGGATAATTTTCCTAAATTATCAAAACAATTAGAAATCAATTTCATAGTTTTTAGTATGTCATTTGGGCTTTTTACTAAAATTAATGTCAATTTTAAATGAAAAGACATAAATGGAGTAATACCGACCACACCATGCATCATATTGACGTGAGTATGATTCATACATTTAAAAAATGACATGTTGATCATTTAGATAATGTATAATTACAATAAAAATGTGTTTCTTGATTTCCAATATGCCAGTTGTGTTTTTAATAAAATTTATTTTCAAACTTGACACAATCATTTTGTGTCATATTGTTCACATAGTATGTCAGTTTTATTTGACACTACATCACAAAAATCAAAAAGAACTTAAGAATCACTATCCTAAATTATAAATTCAACCATATTTTTTTCATTTTTTTTTGAGTGATATGTTTTGAACATAAATGTCAATTTTAAAATGATAGCGTACACTTTTATTCATATCAACAACACTATGAAAAATATTGTGGGGTGGCTTATTCTTACAGATAAAAAAACTCATTTATAAATTTTCTAAAGTATCAAATAAATCTAAATGTGTTTTCTCAATATTTAGAATTTCACATTTTCTTTTTTACTTAAATTTATTTCAATTTTTTTAAAAAATGAAATATTGGAGTCAAAGAGGACAGATAATGTTCCATATTGATGTTTGGTTGACACCTAAACCTCACAAATGTATCATGGATAATTTTCCTAAATTATTAAAAAAAATCGGTTTCCTCACTTTTTAGTATGTCACTTTTTCTTTTTACTAAATTTCATGACAATTTTGAATAAAAAGAGATACTTTGAGTGATACCGGTCACACCATTCATCATATGTATGTGTGGTTGATTCCTAAACATAAAAATGGTTAATATATCATTTTCCTAATTTATGAAAATAATTCGAATGTAATAACAATTCATTCAGTATGTTACTTGTTTTTTAATATTATTAATGTCAATTATGAATAAAATGAAATAGTAAGAGTAAAAGGAGTCACACCATGAATTAGATTGTGGTGATTTTAAATCCTAGATATCACATATGACTTATGTATCATTTTCATAATGTATAAAAATATTTCTATTTTTTTGGTTTTTATTATTTCACCAGTTCTTTTTACTAAAATTAATGTCATTTTTAAATAAATCGACACACCTAGAATTATACTAATCACATCATGCATATTATTGGGGAGTGGTTTATTATTATAAATCACAAATGACTTATAGATAATTTTACCAATGTATTATAACAATATTAATGTTGTTTCTAGGTTTTAAGTAAGTTATATGTTATTTTTAATTAAATTTATGTCAATTTTAAATAAAGAAACAATTAGAGTTACAGTGGTATCCTCGTACATCAGATTGTGGTGAGGATTATCCCTCCACAAAAAAATGAATTTCATATCAGTTTCGATAATTTATGAATGCAATACGAATTTTTTTTCTTTTTTTTAGTATATTACATTTTCTTTTTAAAAAAATCATTGTCAATATTAAAAAAATAAACCCACATGGATTTATCCTAGACACATTGTGGATTATATTGAGGTGTAGTTGGCCCATACTCATCACAATGGACTTATGGGACATTTTTTTAATGTATCCAAACATTCTTAATATGCTTTCTCATTTTTCAATTTATCACATGTTCATTTTACTAGATTAATATCGACTTCTGATAAATAGAGACACTTATAATTATAGAGGTCACACCATGCATGTTACTGAGTTTTGGATGATTCATAGACATCAAAAAGTAATTTTGATAAATTATCAAAATAATACAAAAATGTTTTCTTAGATTTCAGTATGTCACTTTTTCTTTTTATTCAAATAAATATAAATTTTTAATAAATATAAATACATTTATTCATACTAGTAATTCCATTCATCATATTGAGGCGAGGATAATTTGTAAACATCACAAATGACTTATGTACTATTTTCCATAATTATCAAGACTATACAAACATATTTTCTTGTTTTTAATAGGGAGGTTGTGCTTTTTAAGAAAATTATTGTCAATTTTAAATAAAAACAGACACTTTGAGTCATACCTAGAACATTGTGGATTATATTGATGTGAGTAAGAATCATATATGTCAGAAATGTCATATGGACTATTGAATTACAGTATAAAAACAATATGAATATGTTTTCATGGTTTTGAGTATGTTATTTGTCTTTTTTACTAAAATGTATCTCTATTTAAAAATATAATGATGCACTTAGAGTCATATCTGCTCCACTGTGTGTCAAATTGAGGTGTGTATAATTATAAAACAACCCAAATTCTCGAAAAAACCGTAACTATCAATGTTTTAATGATTTACAATCCCTTTCTTTATCAAACTATCAATACTACATATTGACTCGATGTTCATATTTGAAAAAAAATTCTCTTAGATGAAATATTGGGGAGTGGAGGAAGATCATGTCCATAATATGTCATGTTAATCCTCCAAAATGAGAACATGAGCTTCCTCTACTATGCAAGTTTTCAACAAAAAATGTTTTTCATCTAAATAATGTCAACTATATGAAGTGTTTTTTTCTCGACAATGAAGAGCAATGAAAAGTAGAAAGATTTGTGGAAAAAAATATGTGTTAGATGAAAATGATAAAGAAATTAACTTCATAATTTTAGAGAAAAATGAAAAAATTAATTAAATAAGTAGTATTGATTCACAGTTTTGTGATGGAAGTATACATTCTGGACCCATTTTGTTGTTCTAATTATCCTTGTTATAGCCTTGAAGTCCAATCTCTCATAAGCATGTTCATATTTGAAAAAACTAGCATAACTCAAAAATTGATCCTCAAATATTAGAAACAAATTCATATGTGAATAATGATAAACAAATTTAATTAATATTAAATATTAAACATTCTACTAAATCAATTTATGTCATATATTCATGCTATATTTTTACATTATGCAATTATTTTATTGACCATTTTTTTTCTAAGAAAATATATATAGACTTATGAATATGGGTTCCATATACCTTCATAGAAGTACTGGAAAATATTAATACACAATTTGTTCATAATATTTTTAATTAAAGAGTAATTATCTTTGAAAATACCACTTTGGGAATGCTAGTTTATTCATGTAATAAGTTAACTCTCATAATCATACAAACATAAAAACCACCATCATTTCCATTTGTTTTTTAGACCCTCTATTAACATTTATAGAATAATAATAAAATTTATATGTGTTTAGATATTTAGATCTTATTATATATAACTAGATATTTTTCCAGATGTAGAACATGTACGGGTTCATGTTCTTGCCCCAAGCATCATTCTTTATTTTCCACAATACTGATGCACATCCCAATCATAACATAATCCTCAATAAAATATCAAATTAATTATATACAATGCTATTTATTTTTAAAACATTTTGTTTAGTGTATTAAAAATTTAAGAATTCCATAATGTTTGTTTTTTTTGGGTATCCATGTATAGAATCCATGAACTTAATATTTGGTGTATCCAAATTCATTTCAATGGGAATCTAATATCCTAAAAAATGGAATAAGTAACAAACGAAATGAAAATATATTTGATATTATTAAATTGCATATTTTTATCCCCATGTTGTTGGTATTATAAAGATTCAGTCATCTATAATTTTTCAGTCAAATGATTTTGGCCAAACCTCACTCAATTCGTCCATTTATGTGGATTATTTGTATTTTTATTCTAAAGAGGAGGTTTGGGGGAAAAAGTGTCCAAATATTTTTCGTGGGGGAACCCCTTAACTTTTTTAATATTTACTCTTAATAAAAATATGAAATGTATTTCGGGAAAATTAACACTGTGTATTAGATTTTGTAAAATAAATTCATAAAAACACACCTCTTGTATAAATTTAAAAAAAAGAAGTCGCTCCAATCAGAATCTAGGATATCATTTACATTCTCAAAAACATTGTAGCATTCATATTCATCTCTGTACATATTTTAATCAAAGTAAACTATGTGAATGCTGCCAATTTTTTACTTAATATCCACATAAATAATTATTTTCTGTATCCACTAGTAACATTCACTTTTTCAAAATGTTTATTCTAGAATTTTTAACATTGATCAATTCCATGAAATATAAAGGGTTATTCCAACTCTTATAGTCTAATTTTCCTTGAATAAAAATAGTTTAAACACAAATGAAGGATTTAAGATGGGTCATATGCAATAACTTATGAAAATGTGAGAAAATCAGTCACTCCATAATCATAATGTTTTATCATATGATTCCTTTACAACAATTATATATTCATATAAATCCAATTATAATCATGAATAATAATATTTATGAAAATAAATATGAAAAATATGTCCAACATGGGTCACTATCAAACCATATATCCCTCTCAAAAGAACCGTAAGAAGAAAACCATGCTAGAAAAAACCAAAACTGAAAAAATGTAGTTCTAATTAAAAATTACAAAAGGTCAGCAATGCCTAAAAAATCAATGATACTACTTTCTAATTAGACTTAAAAATATTTTTTGAAATTGATTAAAAAAATAAAAAAATTCAATAATGATTTACATATTAAGTAGTGACACATAAACATTTGTTAAAAATTATTTTTATAAGATTTTCATTAAATAAAAACGATCACATGGATACCATTTTTATTCATCCAATACCTCCTGGTCTAATCACTTTTTTAAAATATGACCTTAAACAATTTCATAAACAACTATTTTTTATATATCCTTTTCAAAACTCAAAGAAGTTTCAACATGCAATTTTATAAAACATGTTTGATTAGAGAAAATTTATTTTAAACTAGGAATGGTGGACTAAAACCCCATTTTCAAAAATTACACATTCATGGAATTTAAAATACAAACAATTCTAAAATTTTTCATTTGATAAATCTTTTAAAAGAGGGTTAAGTGAGAATCAGACCATATATGAAAACTCATTTTTATTAAAATTTGAAATGGGAAATCTCTTTTAAAAACATTCATGGGATGAGAATCCATTTTATAAATTAAATTTGACATCCCAATCTACTCATCCAACCGATTATTAAAAAAACATTGAAACACAAATAGAATTTCACACTAACCATTATATGGTGATTTAAAAACATTCAAAGACATAATAAGATTCAAATTCAAATCCACATGGGAAAAATATCTCTTTAATTAGAACCTCTCTTTTGGAAATCGATGCAACATTAAACAACCAAGACATCTTTATTAAAATTAACTATTTCTATAAAAGTGGGTAAAAATATAGATTTTAAGGGATAACTCTACAAGTTTTAAATAAAAAAATAATTTATAACCTTTTAAAAACTTTTAAATCACCCAAAATATTGGTTTTAAATACAATTAAAATGATAATAGTTTTTAAAAATTCAAGTCATTAATTGCATCTATTTTTAAAACCAAGTTAATTTTTCAATGAAATACATTTAATAATTTTTTAAATCACCCGTGCTCAAATATCATTCCATATCAAATGATAAAACCAATTAGAAAACTCACCTTGTGGCCAATTAAATATATAATAATTTGTAATCATTGGTAATAAATTTCATAAGAGATGACATTTAAACTCATAATTATGTCAATTTATGAATTACTTACCTTTATCAAATAACCTCATTGATTAAATTATTTCCATAATTATCTTATCTCATAAACCAAACCATTAAATTAGTGTCATAAAAAATAAGGTAACATTCAATTTTTAGGTATCCTATAAATTACAATTTATATGAACCCTTTTTGAATATATAGAGTGTGATGAAAACCCCAATGGGATAAGAAATTGAATCTAAATAATGTTTTTCACTAAGGAAACTATTAGTTTATGTTTGAAAATATGAAATAAAAAACCTTAATTATTTTAAGTAATAATTCTATAATAGAAAAAATTAAAAGAGTAAAATAAATTCATTTAAATGATAGATGACATAGGAAATATAAATATTCATAAATAAATATGAAAATAAATATATCACATCACATGTCGTCAATAATCACACATCATATTACAAGACATTTGTTTCTAAGGATATTAATACTACCATTAGTAACAGTAGCTGGAATACATAAACCCATTATTCTATATGAGGGATCTCATCACTATCATGGGGTCACTAAACAATCCTTTTAACACACTCAGTCTGACCAGGACACTATCCATTTCTAGTGCATAATTTGTACTAGTCAATCCATTGGTCTAGGTTACCAAATTAATTAATGGAAGAATGATATATGGAAACTATAAATTCATCAAGATACATTACATAACATAGTATGTAGTATTCATTTCTTTTCATGCAATGGTCTCCAGCCATGTAAACAACAACATGAAAATTATATAAAAAATTGTCTCATAGATATACATGAAACCGTAGTTTTATAATTTTATGAAATTTTCATACATAATAAATAGGGAAAAACTTATAAATAACATAAAGGATTATATATTTATATAATTTATCTCAAAAGGTATCTGTTTCATACTTCAACAGTATGATGCCAAATTCAATTAAAATATCTCTTATTCCATGAATGTGAACAATTTTACATTATAACTCAATAAAATTTACATCACAAGGGATTAAAAAATTAAATTAAAATAATAAGAACATGAAAACAGGTTTAATTAAAAGAAGGAACATGTGAGAAAAACTATCATCAATTGTTAATGATAAAATTTTTAGAAATATGGATGGATAGACTTAAGAGATTATTGAATTAAAATATATCTCTTATGATGACTTTCCAATTTGGCTAATATTTATACCCTTTTATGGATATGAAAATAATAAAAAACATAACCTTAAATTCATGTATATCTATAAAATACATCCATGACGTTAAATCATAAGGAAATACATGAATTTTTTTTGGATGTCATACAATTAGTTTTGATCATATTTATTCATAGAATATGTGGAGGGAGTGGAGTTCTTCAAGGAGGTATGGTAGCAGGGCTAGATTGTGGTGGAGTGGTATCATAGAGGTATGAAGACTGTGGGATAGTGGCACTCAGTGGCCGTAGGATTCTACAAGAGGGGTGGCATGGTGTGGATGTTACAGTGTGATTGGGTGACAGAATAGGACTGTAAAAAATGAGGTTATGTAAAGGAATCAGTGTGGCTTGGTTGTAGTAGTGCGGTTGGGAGAGCATTGAAGAGTGGGGACATCGGGGTTCAATAAGAGAAGTGGCACAACGAAAGTCATATTTAGCAAGCGCGTGATGGTGTGAGGGAGCAGAAAGTGACCATTGGGGATCATTTACAAAATTGGGGAACTATTTTGTGAGTGATACTAAAAAAGCACTAATGAATGTATGGTTTATGAGATCTAAAATTTAACGTGTAGATAAAACCTAACATTATCAGTGCATTTTAGAGCTAATAAAGGGTTATATTTATTATCACTAAAAAAGAGATAATAAAGATATAACATTAATAATTTATTTATATTAATATAGAAATTTATAATATATATATAATACATATTTATTTATAATTGTAAATAAAAATAAATATATATATTTAACATAATTTATATAGTAAATATATTTATATACATTTATAAATTTATAAAATTATAAATTCTATAAATAAATATTAATTGATTTATAATTATAAAATTAGAATAAATATATATTTTTTATTCATAATTTCATATAATAAATATAATAAATATAATATATATATATATATAAATTTTTAAAGAAGAATTTATTTATATTTATAACTATAAATTTAAATATATATTTAAATAATTATAAAATATAATCAATGTATTTCATATAATTCAAATGTTATAAATAACTATAATAATTATAATAATTATAAATGTTTATATGATTAAAAATATAATAAATATATTTATTATAAGATTATAATTTTTTAAATAAATATATATTTTTTATACTAAAAATTATTCAGCCGATATGAGATTCCACTCCAAAAAATAATTAGAATTTTAAAGACGAAAAAGAAGATAATGGATAATTTCAAACTATCAGTCATACTCACATACAAAAAGGGAATCATTAATTCATGAAGAGAATCATTCCCATAATCATGATAAGAGTCATCATCATCATTAGAAGTTTCCCTGTTTTATTATGAGTTTCTTTAGATGAAGATCACAATGTACATTTTCCTAGGTTGTTTCATCCCCATAGTGAGCACTGTGGAAGAAAATAGGGTAGACATGTTTCACTCATGCCCTCGACTACGAGTCCAATCCTCACTACCATGCCCACGATCCTGATTTTTTGGACGCCGACCCCACTTCTAGGTCATAACATGTTTTCAATCCCCTCCCAGATCATCCCTATGAAATTCCGAAATATATTTCTCCTTGAGGGTCTACCCAGAATAATATGATTTGCAGTTTCAATATAAGTGACATAAATATCATTGCAACTGTCAATAATTGGTACTCCTTGAACACTTGATTCCAATTTAAGAGTAGTCATGCCACTCCTTTGAGAAATGGATGGTAGACACCATGAAATGTGTACCATGCACTTTTATGTAGACTGATGAGAGGATTTTCACATAGAAAACAAATTTCAATTATTGGTAAAGATGTTTTATCCTTAAAGGAAAATGTTGTGGGATGGATTTTGATGTTCCAAAATACTACTCCATATTTAATGGATAAGTGGAATGATTACCCCATCCAGGAGTAAGAGGTGGATTTCCATGATTGATGATGAAAAGGTTTAATTTTATTAAATTTCAATTTACTAGTTTATTCCTAGAAAAAATGGAGTATTTACAATCTTTATAATTATAGATCTCTTCACGAACTTCAATTTGTCTTGTCACAGAGCCCAAATAGGCTTACTAATCAAAAGTTATGTCACATGGACGACGAATAAATTTCACCAAGGGACCTACGTAGGGGACCTACATGGATGACCTATGTGGAAGAATAATTTTTATACCCCTGTGTGGAAGAGTTGCATGAAGAAATTATGCGGAGGACCTGCGCGGAAAACATCACTTCAACAAGGTCCCCTCCATACCTCTAAATTGGAACCTTGGTCTCCCCATTGCAAAGATGAAAAAAGATAGAAGATATCCCAAATCTCCTATTTCGTAGCAGTTTTGCCAAGACCCCCGAATATTCTCAGGTAGCTCACTAAAACATGAGAGGAGAGAGAATTAAATAGGGATATTTGGTTCAATTTCCCTTCACGTTTTAGAACCTAAGGACATGTGTGGCGCACCTTCATGACACACCTTGGTGGAGCACCTGCATGACGCACCTTGGCGGAGCACCTCAGTGGAGCACCTGCGCGATGCACCTTGGGGGAGGACCTTGGAAAAGAACCTACATGGAGCACCTTCACGATGCACCTTCATGATGAACCAATATGATGCACCTTCATGACACACCATGGTAGAGAACCTACACAGAACACCTACGTGGTGCACCTTGGGGGAGCACCTGTGCGGAGCACCTCTATGGAGAACCTACGTGGGGCACCTGCTGATCCATACCGCAGGGGTTGCGCCCCAACACCCCTTCTCGGGATCAGTGATGTGTTGTGGTCACAGCACTAAAGCCCAATCCCTTCCCTTCCATCATGACCCTCCTTGGGAAATAGAGAGTAACACTACGAACATTTAGGGTCAGGTCGTCATTATTTTCCATTTCACCCTTTATGTGGACCAACTTCCAACCTAGGAATACCATGATATGAGATACTCCATCACACTCAATGATGTTCCTTGAAGCGACTTATTCCTCTGGTTTTCATTCACAATTTAAGAGTTTTAACTGTCCTTATGGATTCCTCAAGTACATTTAGTTGGTACACTACTCAAAAAAATTCTAAACCTCATCACTTGACTCATATGCTAGGTTAAATCTCAAATGGGAATCCTCCATAGGAGTACTCCCTAAAAAAATTCAAATAGGAATCCCCCTTAGGAATAATCCCCAACCAAACTCAAATGGGAAAGCACCTTATGTATATGCCCCAACCAAACATCTAATGGGCATCCTCCAAAAGAGTAAGCCCCATCATATCTCAAAGGGGCATCCCCCTAATGAGTAAGCCCACAACCAATCCTAAAATGGGAATCCTCCTTATGAGTAATCCATTACCAATCTCATAGGGCATCCATACAGGTGTAGTCGCCTAACCTTCATCCCTTTTCCCTTTCATTGAACCCTTGTCTAATATAAAGTTGATAGTGGGAGGTCTCGTCACCCTTCCCTCTTCCTGCATCGCCTCTCCCTCATTCACCCTCGTCACCATAGGCACTCCCTCATCCACTAGTGGGGGAGGAAAATTTTATGAGTCATTGTTGAATCGTTAACAACCTCTTGTTTACCACACTGAGAATGAGTCACGTGGGATTAGAGTTTTCTGATAATTAAAACATTTTTACAAACACCCATGATTGAATGAACTATGAGAACTATGATTCCCACTACAATCAGGATACATTGTATTCCTTCTCAGGGCCCAATCTCATGGGATATCTTCTATAAGAATCCAACCATAATTCCCTTAATCTCGGTATCCTCTTTAGGAATAAGTCCAAAATTAAAACCCAAAAATTCTAAAGTTATCCATTTTAGGATGTAATCCCAAAATCATTTCTCTCAATGGACTATACTCTGTTATTATGTTCATCAAACTACATGGGATTTGATTCCCATTAAAATGGGATATGTTGGAAGCCTCTTTAAGGTTAAAAATTGATACCTTAAATCAACCCTATTCTCCCCAGGCTATATTCTTAACAGGGCCTAATATAACATGGAAACCCATATACTTTCCATGTTCGTTGGGATATTTTGGTATAATCCCCACAAAAAACTCTGACTAAGCACATTTTTCTTAGATGTCCATACCACATGACATAAAACTACACTTCTAGGTCCTTATCACATGACCTTAAAAGAATTGTTGTGTCTCATTATCTGGATGCGAACTACGAGGGTTCAAATTCATTTCAAAAGTATACATAGGTAACAAATTTCATGGGGATGATCCCGATATCAAATCAAAACTTCTTATCCTTGGATGAAATTAAATTCTAGAGTGCCCCCACTGAGTAGCATTAAAGCCTATATCATTATAAAGATGATGAAAATAATCTCTACATAGTATATGATATGATACCATTCATGGAGAATCTCGAATACATACGGTTATCTCCATTAATGAAGAACCTTGAATACATACGAATGATTATAATTGTTTTTTACACATGTTAAAAAGTGATCGCATATTCCAAGGGATGTTTATCTTAAACATGGTGAATTAAAAAGGATTCATGAAAATATCCTAAATTAATATTGAGATTCCCAGAGTACAAAATAATTCCCCCCAAAATGGTTTGATGAGTCTGAACTGTCAACCTCTCAACCGATGCACAATCCTATGTATCATAATGTTCAAACAGAATGAATTCCTGCCTTTATAAGGTAGGGCACCTTTGGATAATTAACTATTAGAACTTACAGGTTACATAAATAAAACAAATGGAAACTGCCTGTATGTAGTGATTCATAAAACTAGAATACAGATTTCAAGGAATAATGAAACAAACTAACTCCATTAATATGGGAAACCTACAATAGAATAATCCCAAAACTAAACCCCCAAATCATCATGGAATCCTTTTTAGGATGTATTCCCTTACATATTTCTCTCAAAGGACTATAATCTCTTATGAGATTCCGTGAACTACGAGAACGCTGATTATATCAATATTCGAGAAACATAAGAATCCTTCTCAAGGACTAAACTCACTGGATATCCCTATCAAGAATACAACCCCAATTCCTTAAATCTGGGCATCGTCCATAAGAATAAGCCACTAATTAATCACCCAAAATCGTCAAGGCATCCTTTTCAATATGTAATCTAAACAAAATTTCTCTCGAAGTATATACTCTCCTATGACACTCATCGAACGACATGGGATTTGATTCCCATCCGTATGGGATACATATGAATCCTCCTTGAGGTTCAATCCCTAAACATCAAATCAAACATGTTCTCCTTGGTCTGTATTCCCATCAGGGTCTAATCATACTTGGAATCCCATATTCTTTCCATGTTCCATGGGATTCTTAGGTATAAGTCCCAAATTAAACATTGACTAAGCACCCTATTCATTTATATCCTTCCAATATTACATTAAACTATACGGTTAGGTCATTATCACATGACCTTAAAAGGTATGATGGGTCCCATTAAGCGGAATCGAACTACGAGGGTTCTAATTCCTATCACAAGGATATGTAGGAAACCCATTTCATGGTTACGTTTGCAATATCAAAACAAGCCATCATATCCCTGGATGACAATAAATCCAAGAGTTCCCCACTGAGTGGCTTAAAAAATTTTATCATCATAATGATGATTAAAAAATCTATAAATAGTATATGAGAGGATACCATTAATTGAGAACCTCGAATACATACAGATATCTCCATTAATGTAGATATTTGAATATTTTTAGATGATATTAATTTTTAAACATTTTTATAAGTGAATGAAAATTCCAAGGGAATATTATGATATAATTTTTTAATTAATAAGGATTCCTAAAAATATCCTAAATATACAAAGAATGTCCCAGAGTAATAAATAATTCCTTCCAAAATGGTGTGATGACTCTAAACTCCCATCCTCTCAACCAGTTCACATTACTAAGTATCGTAAAGTTCATACATAATGAAAACCTACATTTGGAATGAAGATCCCTTTTGGATAATAAACTTTTGGATGTTTCTGGTTCAATGAATAAATCCAATTGAAACTACCTAGCAGTAATGATTCCTAAAACTAGAACACACAATTCATGGTTCTACAAAACAAAAATGGTAATCCTAATGTGAATCCTTAACCATGTTAATAATGTTACCTACCTGTCAGAAACCTATCAATTGTTAAAGGAATACTAGACAAAGGAATTATAAATTCTTGTATCCATCTAAATGTTGCCTATTTAATGGATTTTGGTGTTTTTTCATGTTTTTTATCATAACACCCATCAATTGGAAAATCTATTTCTTCAAGATGACATGTATGAACATCCTAACCAATGCTCTAGTTGGATCCTTATCCATGAGCTGGATGCCATCACCCAGCCAGAATCTTCAATGCTCGGTCACCAACGTACTCGTAAAAGAGTACCATCATCACGATACAACCCCATCTTTGGAGGATTCCCAATGGGACCAACAGGTCAATAACAATCCTCGATCATCTCTCCAATGATGAACGATGACCAAGAAGTAAATGGTTCCAACCACCTTCTTCAACTATTTTTGGTCCTTATCCCTGGAATAATAACAGCAAGTCCCTCCCATAAAAAAAGGAGATTGATCATGTGGTCACTCAGGGACTCAATTCAAATATGCAAGGATCCTTTGTGAGGATTCCCACCAATAATAACCGCTATGAGAATTGTTAATTAATGAACCCCCAACATGATGGGGGTGTTGCCTCTAGATGTTTGTCCCTGGTCTCTCAGATTTGGGCATGCATGAAAAATAACATTGGATATCTTCCAGTCATCATGAAGAAGGTTCTTACCTATGCCACCTCAGGAGAAGTCCATCAACCTAACATGATGGAAAACAATGAGGGGGAACATACACCCAGACATTGTAATTTTGCTTCCCAATGGGCTCATCTAGTATCAACCCTCTAATCCCCTAGATAAATCGGATGGAGTACCATGAATAAGTACATACACCAACTTAAAAGTTATCATCCAGTCAGTAGGCTCATCTGACTGCATTTAAAAAAACCCACCAATATATTGTGCCATAAACTGGTAAATAGAAACATACACCTACTTATAATCACCAATTTTTTCTAGTAGTCTCATCTTCCTATATTAATTGAATTCCTTCAACAATTCTCATTGGAAATTAGTGAGCATGTACATACACCAGCCAATGTTCATCAAGCCTGCCAATAGTCTTGTTTTACTATACTCGGAGATTCCAGTCGGAAAGCTCTGATGAAAAATCTAGGGTAGAACCAACTCTCTACCCCCATGCATGAGTATTGTCAATACCCATTAATATAGATACGATTATAGGATAAGGCATATACACCTACTCTTGATATAGAATGGATGTATTTCCCCATTCTTCCATCTGAAGTCACAAAACACATCTTAACAATGTTGAAAGGGAAGACACAAATTCTGGAAGCATGTACGGATATTCTAACAACTACATCAGTTGTACCACGGGGAAAAACAGATTAATCTACCCCAACACATGGAATGACACATCGAATTCCATCCCTGAGCAGATACATACCTCTATTCCAGTCCAAGAGGTTCATGGAGAATACTCGACCATATCATACGAGCCATATGATCGGGAACATACACCATTTCCAATTAGAGGTAATCATTCTGTTCTGGTGACTGCTCCATGGAATGATCATAAACCTACCCATGATAATCACTTCTCCTAGCATGTTTCCCCATCTAAGTGTTAATGTACTTCAAAGAAGAGTTATCTACAAACATGGTTAGAAAATCAAGAGTCAAACTTCCATTTGAGTCCTCTTAATGTTGGAGTTCTTGAATCCCTAAGACATTTATGTATTACAGACCAATATCCTACCACTCATTTCAAAAGTATTGGAGTAGTATTATTAATTCGGATGTTCCCCATCAGAATAATCATCATGAATTCTTACTTCATGAAAACATAGTCTATCCAGAGAGCATATCTCTAAATGATAGCCACACAAACCCTCCATGTGTCCACAATACCAAGCAGCAAGAGGATATTTTCCTTTCTATAATCCACCATGGTGGTCCTCCCCATGATGTCATTCACTGCGAACGTCCTCTCCGCAGTAGTATTTCACACTGTCATTATAGTTATATAATTGAAATGTAGTGATGAGAAATACCTCCAATCTCGAGGCACTTGAAAACACAAGGCCAATCATGTCTGATGCCTTCTCATTGATGGGTAAAACACATTCTCAACCAGAAGACATCTTAGGGAAATTGGCAATCTCTTAACCTCCCTTGGATCATTAATTTTCTACTACAGTGTGTTATGTTTGGTCAGAACAAGTGGAGAAACATCTACCAAAACATGATGAAGATATGTTAAACTTGAAAAAACAATTGGCTAAAGGATAAATACTAGTCATGTTCTTGGCATTGGAGGAATTTCAATATAACATTCTGGAATTAATGGCAGAAGATTGTATTCATGTTATCTGCCTAAACTTTTGGATGACTCTTTATCATTTGAAATCCAATGTATAACCATTTGATTAAAATTAAAATCATGTAATGGTAATAGAAGGTATGGAACACCAAATTGATTTGGCATGTCTCTTAGTTTCCCGACATCCAAATGTTGAAAAACAACACAAACCCCTTCACTGTGCATGCCTTAATGCTCTAAATAGGTTATACCAGTTTATTTCTAAATCCCCATCTGGAGTTCATATTCGAGGATGGGGTGCACATGTAGCATTGAATTTTACTACACTCCAAAATCAGAAAAGTCTTCCAAATGTGGCCTCATGAAATGTTATTGCTCATGGTCAGCTATAATTTTGAATAGGCATCCCACTTAGAGGATATCAGCCGTCATATAACACACATTTCTGAAATAGAACAACAATATTCCAAAACAGGTTATTTGATTGGTTTTCAGATAATTCCCTCAGCTAATGTCTGAACCAAAATTCCCAAAAACTGAAGAGTAACTATGTAAATATCAGCCATTGCAGTTCAAGAACCACCACATCATACTGAGTTGGGGGATCTTTTAATTTAACCTTAATGTTCATTAAACAATGTTTAATGGATTGATGAAGAATAACAATGAATGTTTAAACCTATATGGCAGGGGGTTTTCACATCTATTATCCCCTCCTCAACAGAAGTCAGTTTTCTCCCGATTCAGGAAGAAGCCACAATGAAATCGCACAAATGAACTACCCATGGAATCCCTTCTGGTTACATACCGTCAAGAAGCTCTTGATAATCCATCATATAAGATAGGAGAGTCTCATGGAAGATACAGAGGGAAACAATCTTAAAAATATACTGAACAAATACCATCAATTAATTATGCGTCTATAAATGTCCTTACAAACATTACAGAAGATCCTCATCAAATTGAGTCTAGTTTTGGGGAATCTAAAGTTGATGTTCTTATCCATAATATAGACACGCTGTTACAAATGAAGAAGGTTCACATACCTAAAATTAGAGGCTTACCCAAAATCAAGGCATGCCTTCAAATAACCGACTCCCACCCACCGAAAGGCATGTGACAAGTGGAATGGTAAATGTAAGTTGAATATCACTCTTCTTCTAGATAAGGTCAATATATTTCACTTTAATATATATTTTCATAGAAAGAAGTGGATATGAAAGAGTTTAAAAGACTCAATACAGAGTTACTTCGATGTAGTATTTCTGCTAGATGTACTTCGCAGGAAGATCCTCAATTTTCATTTCCTATTGGAGCTCCTCAGCAATGATTATTTGTGGTAACTTTTGTTATAGATAATGAATTCCATACATTGTATATATAGTCAAGTTAGGATCAAACACATCTTAAGAAGCCTATTTGTTTGGTTTATCAGTGGAAAATACCAGCACCATCAATAGTGATTTTTCAGGTCATTGTACTAGCTCAAGCTCCTATTGTTGTACCAACATATGTTCCAGCTCATCCAAAAATTCCCGAAATTCTTATCAACATAATTAAGGAATTTAAAAAATATATTGGATGCATTTGAGGAATGATGTACACCTCTCCATCCGAAAAAAGCATACCCTAAATAGATGGATCTAATTCCTCCCCACCCAATTTGTTGAATACCACATTTCCCATTATTAATGGTTCGGGAGATCCTTTACAACAATTTACTCATTTCATTTCACATTGTGATCCAATGATTGGGACTACTCAAAAACAATAAGTAGTAATGATTTCGTGATTTGTGTAGTCATTACATGGACCATCTTTTGTATGGTATACAAGTTTTCCATCTCGATCAATTTCTGTATGGGAAGATCTTCGACAAAAATTCCTTCTTCAATTTAGCTCAATGCTACCAAAGAAAATAATTTTTTTTATCAGAAATTTAAAATGAGGGGATAATGAAAATGTTTTAGATTTCATTGTGTGCTGGAAATGATTAATATATTCCTGATGTCTATAACTGAAAAATGAAGAGTTTCTTCCAATTTGTGTGGAAAATATTTGTGATGGGTTAAGCACACCATTGATCCCCACAAAATAAACAAGAGGGTTTCTATACCATACATCAATTTATAAACATATTGATCAGTCCATCTGGAATGTAATGCTAAAATCTTGTAATTTCATCAGATCTGGGAAGGAAAATTGGGAATGAAGAGGTTGCGATTGTCACACTCAGTAAGCACATATACCTACTTCCACTTCAAAACATTCATCACATCGATGGTCTCTTCCTCCTTTACATTAGCAACAATGAACACCACATCAATATGATCCATGAGGCCAAAGGATGAAATAGTTTGAGGAGTTAATGAACAAATTTTATTCTTTCCAGTGTGAACAGGTTCCCTGTTACTTCATCTCACCTCTAGAAAATAATTTGGTTCAGTTTCCAAGGCCAAAGAAACAAAACAAAGAATGAGATGGTGATCTTTAGAATGATTGTACATTTTATAAGATGTTGGGGAATCCCATTCAGGAGTGTTTTTTTAAAAGTCCTCCTACAAAGAATTGTAGACTCTAGATAAGTAAAAATGAAATGTTATTCAGCCCATGTATCATGTGTTACTGCTACTGATTTAGAGGAAGAATGAAAATTTCATGAAGAAAAAAGTAAAAAATGCGTAAAAATATAATGATTAGATGAGCAAGAAAATGATCAACCAAACACATGCCATTCTATAAACAATGATCAAATAAATGATTGTATCTTCTGACACTCCTACCACAAAAAACCCATATTCATAAAAATATCACTCTTATAAAGGTAAATCCTCAAAGAAGTGACGTGATCAGAAGTAAAAAAAGAGCAGTTAGAAGAGGATGAGCTCATCTCATGGCCAAAGATTTACTTAAAATTAGCTAATTACATGCTCGTAGACATTTTGTGGCAACATCTAAATAGTCCCTCCATGAAATATGTTATACAATGAATCCACATATAGAAATAATGGTTGGGATATATAAATAGAGTTGTTGGAGTGATGCTGAATTTCATATTGACATGTTATATGAATGATAGAAGAATGTGTGATGAATTTTTGTGTTTAAATATTATGTTTATATATTTTATGAATAAATTATTTTTTTCTATTTATACATAAATTTAATAAATATTATTATCATATTATTAAATTTTATTTTTAATATATAATATAGTGGTTTCTATATTTTCTATTATAAATAATTCTTTTTTCCTTAATATTCTAATGGTCAAATGGGCACACAAATATTACTATATATTTTTCCTTAATTACTTATAGAAAATCTCAGTGAATATTTATAAATCCTTGATGTTATTTTCCTTAAATTATGATGGATTTTTAATCTTATTAAAAATAATATATATGTTAATGTAATTTTTAAAAGAATATTCGATTAACATTACACAATTCATATATTCTAAAGATATAATCCTCTATATTGTCATGAGAAACCAGATAGAGAAAAAATTTCAAAGGGATAGTTTTTACACCTATATAAGGTTTATTTATCTTCCATATTTTGTAAAATAGGAATCCGAGTACATAATTATGCTAATGAATTTTTTCATGTGTATTGATTTCATATGATTAATGTATTCTTATATATGAATCAATGGTGGCATTTTAAGACAATTAACTGTATAATTGGTGTATTAGTGATATTTATTGATTAATATATATCTATATTTAGAATAATAGTATACATTTACAAGTTATCTATTATTGGTCTCAACCATAACAATTAATTTTATTTTATTAATTCTTGTTTATATTTCTGATTACATGTTCTAGGAGGCCAAAAATTAATGTAATTATTCTTATAAATGGGATATTTATTTCTATAATTAATGTTGGGATAATTTATTCAATTTAAATATAATTCTATATTAAATAAATATTCTAATGAAAAAACATTAAATGAACTAGGATTACTCCTATGAAAAATTATTCTGGTTTCTTATCGTTTCTTATTATATAAAGTTTTGTTTTATTCTATTTATTAATAAAATCTTCTATTGTTTTAACATTATATCTCTCTTGGTGTCATTATTTTTGTATTATTTTTCATGTTGGTTTAATTATTTTTCCCACCATAGTTTATATAAATCCAAAATTAAATATTTATGTACCTATGGAAAAAATTATATCTATTTTACTCTTGTTCTAGAATTGTTTTTTATGGAAATTTTTTTTGACTATATCTCTTTAAAATAATCGAAATTTATTTGAATGAAATTTTTTACATTATTATACAATAATTTTTTTATTCTATATTATTATTAATTGTATTATCCTTTTGGAAATCACCCTAGATATATTAATTATATTATTATTTCAATTTATATTTTGTTTTTTTACCAAGAAGGAAATAACAAAAATACTCTCATTTTGTTACCAAAATAGAAATTAATATAAAAAATGATAAATTAATATTACTCTATTTCTCGATTGGAAAAGTGATATCTTGTTAAAATGATATAAAATAGAACTAAATTTACTTGATTTTATTTAAAATAATTATATATATATTTTAATCTAAAATAATTAAAAAAAATTACTGGGAGTGTAAGTGATCACATGTATAGTAAAAAAATAGTTTTCCTATGTTTTTCTATAGTGTGAAAATAATTATGAGTATCATAGTAAATCATTATAAGCAGAGGAATAAGATAAAAAACTAAATAATAAAAACAAATGTGGATCAGAATCATATAATTAAACAAATATAAACAATATGTACATCACTATTTTCCCTTAAACATTCCTGATTAGTGATTTTAATTTTGTTCTTGTAGTGATAAATAAGATTATCCCACATTCAAACTGTATCTATAAGATAAATGGTGTGATGAATATTCAATATAATTTTTAGGAACTCTGATAAAATATTTTATTTAATTATTAGTATATTCTATCTTGATGGACTATAGTTTGTGGTTATGATTTTATCATTTCATATACTCATATTCCAATGATGTAGGATCATGTTAATTCAAAAAATTCTTTTTATTCTTTTGTGTGTGATTTTTAGACATTCACAACATTGACATATTCCATTTTTAATTTTGAATATTTATAAATAAATTTACATAAAATTTATATTTTCAATATCTAGATACATTGATAATTTTTTCTCTATAGAGTGAAATGGGATAAATTGTTATTGAAATTGAATTTCAGAAGACTTGATTTTTGGAATTGTAATGTATTACTAATTAAGAAATTGGATTTGTCGAGTTTTGTTAACAAATTGATTTTGAGATATAATTATTTTATAAAATGAGTTATATTTATATGTTCAATGACTGGGATGTGATATGCAAGGATTATATGATATAAAAAATAAAGGATGTTATTCATCCATATGTATAATCCATATGATGAAGGACATATTGTTTTTAAACCACAGAAGTGTAGGACCCCGGGACACCCTGAGAGGGGAGGGGTGAATCAGGGTGGCAACTTTTTCTTCTTAAAGTTGTGGATCTTGTTCCCACGTTGGTAGGAACTACGTAAACCTGTATGATGGATATGAACAGCAATTAAACATTCACATGCAGAGAGATGACACATCTATTTTTACTTGGTTCACCACTAAGGGCTACGTCCAAGGAGCATACGCCGACAGGTTGTCGGTCGTACCTAAATCCACTATGCTTCACTAGCTGCGGATTACAAGTGTTCGGGTACAGACACTCTGTCCCAGGCTCACTGCCTTTACAATTGTTCAGGGATAGCTCACTGCGTCCCTCGGGTCACTCCCGTTGACTCCCCCTGGCTCACTGCCGTTGGTGAAGTCCCACTCAGTTTATAGACGTGAAGGTCTCTTCAATAGGTGTGCATTGATGTTCTTTGTCTCATGTTCAGCATGAGACTTTGCTTGCATCAGGGTTCAGAGTTGATGCTCTTTATAGTTCGATCTTTCTTCTTTAGTGCAATGACTGAATGCACTAGATCCCCTTGTCTTCGTTTTCCTGAATCACAATCACATATGTGATTGCTCAATAAATGAAGTTCAGCTTACTCGACATTCGTCAGAATCAATTCACCATCTATGCATGAGATCATGCATGTATCATTTAGATTTCTTCTTCAATCTCGCTTTGCACCAAAAGTATCAGACAATCTTCAGCTCTTGTGCAGCTCCAGAAAGGCGGGTGTGCTTCAACAGTGTCTTGGTCTCCTTTTCAAGCCCGGCGCGCAAGTCTCCCGGCGGCGCGCAAGTCTCAGGCGCGCAAGTCTAAACTGGCGTGCAAGTGTCACTGAAGAACCTGCGCGACACTGCCTTCTTGAACTTAATACTTGCGCGACTCACTTCCTTCCTTGCCCAAATCACCTGGGGCGCTCAACCATCAATCGGCGCGCAACCTCTACTTGCGCGACCCAACTACCACATGTGCAGTTCTACCACCTGCGCGACGAGAGCTCGAACAATATCAAAGTCTTGAGCTCCGTGAGAAATGAGGAGGGGTGGTCCAGTATTTATAGGCAAACTGGACACCCTGCGCGTCGGCGCGCAAGTCCCTCGACGGCGCGCAAGTCCCACGACGGCGCGCAAGTCTTGTCTTCAATAACCGCTGTCGCGCATGTCACTTGCGCGACCCAACCAACACTTGCACGACCTTCTTTCCTTAGCCAAATTTTGATGTTCTGATCCTCAAAAACATATGGCGCGCAAGTCTTTTATCCTCCAAGAGCACGGCGCGCAAGTCCCTTGGCCAAAATCACTCTTCTTCAACCCTTCCTCTGTCGATGTTCTTCAATCAAACATAGATCGTTGACCACAACTCTTGAACTCGACATGTCACCATGGAATCTCCTTTGTCAACAAATTTGTATGTCGTTTGTTTGCTTTGTCGACAAGCACGATCACCTCAACATCACTTCTTCTTGGTGAACTGTATCCTTCAGCAACTCTTTAGCTTTTATCACAAACTCCAATATTGTGATATGTATTCTTTGAAGGAACAGCTTTAGTACCATCATCGTCTATGACAATGTGATGTGCATGGCCATTTCATAAGTCAACTCATTGGCACATTGCCTCCTTCATCAACTGTCATGATCAACTTCATGCAAACCAATTCAATTCATCAAGAAGTCTCTTTCATGGTTCTCATGCAGTCATGAGAAATTACGTGGTATTCATCAAACCCATGGGTCTCATGCAATAATGAGGAATTTCATGGTATTCATCAAAGCCCATGGTGCTCATGCAATAATGAGGAAGTGCATGGTCTTCATCCAAAAACACCATCCTGCTTTAATCATCCTTGGATGGATTACTCCTCACATTCTTCATTGTTGTAAGCAATGTATCACCTTTGACACATGTTCTTTGAACTTATGATCAGCACAACAATCGTCTGAATCACTACTCCTCTACTTCATCGGAGTACTTCATGATCTCCTTCATTGTGAGCTTCCATTCCTCCATTTTATTGGAGTACTTCTTAATCTCTTTCATTTTGATATTCCATTGACAACTATTGACAACAAATACAATCCTATACACAAAGTGGTTCCAACAAGAAGTATGTAATTTTCCATATTGGTTGAATATTATTATCCTAGTCTATTCACTTTATTGTTATTTTAATAAATTTTTACTCCATAAGGAATCTCTATATCTAGTCCATTATCATATGTTTCTAGCTGAAAAATATTGATAAATATATTTATATACTAAATTTCAAATTTTATAAATTAGATAATAATTTTTTCTATTTCTAATTATGTTTAACTAATTTCAATTTCATTTATTATATTATTTGAATTTGTATTTAGATTAGATTACATATGAATAATTTGGGTTAATGTAACAATGTATTAATGAAATCACCACTACATCCACATATCAAGGTGCATGTACATGTCTTATGTGCTGATAGTGGAATGTTATAAGATCTTATATTCTATAGTTAATGGTTATGGATATTTTAATCATGATGGGTGCTAAATTATTCATTCATGTAATATTGACTGGGTTAAACTATCTAAATATGATCAATGCCATCTCTTATAGACAATTATTTTATGTATGGACTAGTTATTTTTTAACTCTAATAGAGAATGAAATCCGTTGTTTTTTAAATTATATATATATTTATAATGTTCTATATTGGTATATTAAATGAAAAATCAATTAAATTTCATATTTTTGGTTCTTAATTTACACAACTAGAAAAAAGTCATATTACCATGGTTCAAAACCATGACAATAGGCCCCTAAAGATGTGGTCTAGCATATGGCCACGATTTTGGAAAACTGTGGCCACTATCATAGAGGATGCAGGTCCCAACATAGTTCCATAGTTTTAGCCTTTACATTAGCTTCCTATTGCCATGGTTTTCAAAACCGTGGAAGTAAGCCTCAAAAAAGGCCATTGTGGCGATTGACCTATATCCATTGTAGAACCCGTGGCTATTGGAAGCTATTTCAATGGTTAAAATCATGGATATTGCCTCACTAAACCGTACCAATAGCCTAAATAAATTATGACACTATCATGTTTCAATCCATGTACCTCCCCTTTATGAACCAGCATACTCACTACTACACCGCATGACAATTCATATAAATATATATTATGATATATATATATATATATATATATATATTAACATAAACTGTGCGAATAACTTTAAAATCATGGTAGTATGTATTCCCACAAATATTTTGGTGGGAATTGTTTTCCCTTATAAGCATGGGAACACAATTGCTACGAGATTGAAAAACCATGGATACCATCCATCAAAAAATTATCCTACAACCACATTTTTAAATCCATGGCTATAGGCCATAGAACAATGTCTATTTCCTTGTAATATAGCCATGATTTTGAAAACCATGGCTATAGGCCACAGAAAACTAGCCTGTGATAATTGTTTTAAAATTGTTTCTATAGGCCAGAGAACCATGGATATAGGTCCATTGTAGTAGCCTCATTTTCTAATAGTGTTAGAAGGACAATTTTAACCAGTAATAGTGTCTCATACCAGATGATAGATTTTAATTTTTTTAAATTGGGGATCATGTTGAAGACAAATGTTGATATAGTAGGCCAAAAGATTCAATTACATATATCTAGCTTATCAAAAAATTTGTTACATTTTTGTTTCAAATTATTATTATTAAGAATTATAGTATCTATAGAGGTAATTATTTTAAAAAAAAAATTGTGCAAAATAAAATTAAATATGTAAAATCATTATATGATTAAAAAAGATTCGTTGTCGTCTAGGTATGGAATTTCATTATAGGATTCATGAACGGATTTTGGTCTATTTTACACCATACATGTCTTCACACATGAATGGTTATGTTGGATAATGTGTTCTTAATTTATTATTGATTGGTATAGATATTCCATAAAAATATTTATATATTTGAAAAATAATTCCATTACGTAGAAGAAACATTTTATGTTATTTCAAAATGAATTTATACTTTTTTTCTCATTAATGATAAAATAATAAAAACCAATTTCAGTTTTATCATGAAATATTCTTTATAATTGAATTGTGCATAAAATGTATTAAATTGAAATCTATTATAAGTATTAAGATTCCAAGATTCATATTAATACAATTTATTTTATGAATATCATAATTTTTTATATATCAAGGATAATTATCAAAAACATTCAACACCTGAATTCCATTTTTTTAAAGAACCAATTTCTTTTAATGCAAGTTGGTTTTAGGGTCCTAACGAAGTATACAACTTATTTGAATTAACCATATAACATTTCCATGTATTAATGGATGATGGTGGAAAATTGGAAGCTCTTGAAGGTTTGGATCTAATTAATCTAATATTAATGTGTTTATAAACATTATATGTCAATGAATGAATATTCTACACACATTCAAATTTTACAAGTTCATACGATATATAAGAAGGATATGAATGAATTGATCGTTGAGGTTTTAATTTGTGTAAGATTGTTGAATATTTTTCTAATTTCTTTAATGAAAGTTTGAAATTCAGGAAATAAGGATAATTCATGATTCCTATGTATGTGACCATAACATTGTTGTAGTAATGTTCACACTTTTTTGGGTCAGTTCATTCCACATAAGAACTACAACATCCTGATGCATTATAAAGTATATTCATTCAAATTAAGAAATATAATTTAGTATCTTACAATACATGAAATGCACAATTTATCTTTTGTTATAAAAAACTCCAAGTTTATCATTCTCTATACTTATGAAGGAGATACAATAATAAATTTTGTTACACAAAAGGCTGAGTCTCAACAGACAATGATATACAATTATTATTATGGCTTTTTTCACCTAGCCATTGTAATGTCATAAATGAATAATATTAACTAAATTATTAAAATTTGGGATTCAAATGTTTATATAATGAATACATTGGAATCCAATTTATTATAAATTAAAATAAAATAATTTTTATTAGAAAATATGTATTTTTATGAAAAACACATTTATTCCAATAAGGGAAATTTATCTTAGTATATTAAATTAATAACTACTAGTGAATTATATGAATTAATTTTTTGATATATATTCATTAAAATATTTTTAAATTTATAAAATAATATATATAGAAATAAAATATGGAAAAATCCTATTTTAAAGCAAAAAAAATTATTCTTTCTAAAATTTTGTTTAGCCGTATTTTAAAGGTATACTTGTTCAAAAACTATATTTTTAAAATTTTATAAGATTTATTGGAAAAAATAATCATCCTATTTGTAAGTGGAATTTATAAATTCTTCTACGGTGATTTTTTTGAACTATCTTTATCCATGAATAGTGAGATATATTGTACTTAATTGAAGACAGATTGTTCATCTCAATAATTTTAAACAATACATTATGTTTGTTATTTACTTGAATAACAATAATTCTTTATTATAAAATAGAAATAAATATCAATCATTATACACACATATCAATAAATTTGGATCATCTAGATTATTCTAAAGTGACTTCCAAACATACATCCTCTCATCATATAATCCTCTATTTGGTTTAAATAATTCCAATTATGTCCTTTGGTTAAAACCAATATTAGTTTCATAAAGAAGAGTTAATGCTAAATAATGAATGTATCTTATTACATTATAAATCATATTAAATTATTTCATTCAGAGATTATAAAATTATTAATTTATCATATATATACGAAGATGTTCCTATCATATGTTTATGGCCTAAAAATTCACACACAACCAACAAATTGGATACGAAATCACTATTTGTGTGTATGGAAGACACCACCAAATGAATCAATGTTTTTCGTTCATCAATTACCACCTCTCAAGGTTGGGTATTATATTTGAAATGATATTTATAAATTATATATATGATATTTACTATTAATTTATTCAACATTAATTATTATATAATAAATACCATCATTAATTATATTTTATAGGAATATGGAAAAAGAATTCATGTGTACGATGGACTACTTCAACATGATGAAATGTGATCTATTTACACTTTAGATTGAATTTCTTAAGGGTAGGTGTAATTAAAATATGTGATATATAAAACATTATAATTCTACTAGAATAATTATGTCATTTTTATATTCTAATAAGTAATTATACACATAATATATATCATCTGGACATCATGGTTTATATTATATAAATGAAGAAATCATGATCAACATAATAGTACCAAAAATAACAAGTCTAAATATACATGTAAAACAAAGTGCTTGTAGCCTTAAACGTTACATTATCATGGTATTGTTAATATAGGGGTCATATAAATTTATAATCATTTCATATATGGAATGATATATAGGATTATGATTTTTTGATATATTTTAAAATAAATTATTTTTTTTATAGAAGGTTTGAACATATATGATGAGATTCAATACATAAGGTAAGTGGACTTCTATTCTCACATTTACTTCAATTAAAATTATACATATAATTCACATATTTTTTTAGTGTTGTATATATATACCTATGACTTTATTAATCATTTATTTAATTTATGTCATCATATTAGATGATTTAATTAATGTTTTTCTTTTAAATATCTCATTGATCAATAATGACTCATGCTTTAAGGGTTTTTCTTACCTCGCTTTTACTTTTATGAGATGCATCTCATAATAATCACTTATTTTTTATTTATGGTATATATACTTACCATGAATTTAATTTATAATTATTATCCCTGAATATATGTGCATTATATATCCATTTGTGGATCCATTATCCATATTTTTTATGGATTCTATGATACCAATGAATTATGGGATTTTAGTCTCAATTTTCATTCCTTCATATGTTTGTTACCTTATAAACGTATTTTATTTTATGTGTTATATATAATAACCGTTTTAAATTTTATATAATTAATATATGTATTATAATGATATGTTATTACTTTGATTTATTGATATTATTTCTGTTACAACCCCCTCCCCACAAAGTGTACCCCTCCTGGGCCGACAATGTGAGATGGGAGATAATAACCCCCGATTCCCACCTCCAGTAGGCCCCAGGTTGGCGACTACCACCATGGGTAGAGTAACACACAAAATGGGAGGCATTACCCTCTAAGAGAACACATGTATAAGAGAGAAATAAGACAGACACCAATCAACTTCAACTCATACTAAAATATAAATGAAAACCCAAGTACACATTTGAAATGACATGAAAATGTACTACAACTGAAAGGGGAATGACTGCTAGTATCCAAAAGAAAGTAATAACAGCAGAAACCACAAGCCTGAACATCTACTGAAACCCCAAGCTAGTAGAAACCAGCTTGATCCACAACCTGCTCCAAGTGACCTAAAAATGGTTTATGTATACGTTGGGTGAGTATAACAGTAAACTTAGTAGGATCCTCCCCGAAACCTCATGCTCAAGGTAATGAAAGAATTATAATGCACAGTAAACAACAAGTGAAACTAACTCGTCACCTAAACAGATATACTATGTTTCCAGCCTCACCATGGCTACTCTCACCAAGTAACGCATACAATAATATATAATATAATAAGGAATATCTAGGGTACCCCGCAACTACTTCCTCACTGGTTTTCTGCTTTTACCCAATGTTTCATGTCCTGAGCATCTCTATCCAAAAAGGCTTCCCGGAGACACTTGTGCGAAGCACCGCAATATGCACCTCATGTAACAAAACCACCAAGTCCACACACCAAAGTAACTAGGATGTTTATAGGAGGCACCACAGCTCACATAATGTGTATCATACGTCTCCTATTATACCTCAAGCCATTACAACCCATACACCGAGTAAGGATTCTCAAGAAATCACGACCTATAAATGTTACACCTATAGTAGTACATAGAAAACTATATCCAAAATATATGTGTGTGAATGACCACAAGCCATTATAGCCCTCTACACACATATATGGGGAAAACTAACCAATGTGCCTACCAGAATCAGTAACTACCAAGAGAAGATAGTGGGGTCATATGGGGTAGTTAGCCATCCATCCTCCCACCAGAATGTTGGGGAATGTACCCCCCAGGGCTCAGAATCCCCGTGGTGTCAATTTCCCTTTCTGAAAGGGTGTAGTAGCATATAGAAACACAAAATGTACAAGATATATTATATCTCACAACCACACTATGGGCATTACCTAGTCTTAGCCACGACTGCAGCTAATGTATCTTAGCCTCGGGGATGCTACCTCTAAGACTAGGTATCCTATAACCACACAACCATTTAAAGAGATTTATAATATTAATTCATTCCCTTTTTATTAGTTACACTATACAGTAATTAACTCATTAAACATTAATTAACCATGAATAATTCCACATTAAATTGCATTACCATCCCACCCAAAGTCAAATGTTTCTTAAAAAATTACAACCTCTTCATATGTTCTAGAAACTATATCAACATGGGTTAACAAAATTTATTCAATTATACATTATATAAATACTTTCCCATATTTCCAGGCATTTTAGAAAAATATTCTATGCTACTAAACACAAGGGGGCTCAACACGGTGAGTAGATGTACTACCTGTCGAGTCTTTGCCGCTTATCGCAAGATCATATAGCCATCATTCCTTGAGAATCTAAACACAGAAATCACATGCCATACCCCGTGTGTCTTCACATATTTTAGAAGAAGGGTAAGTAAGACCCGCTACCTTGAGCAATGGGGAATAATAAAGTATATAAACAACCAATAAAAAAACAGAAAGCATCCAACAATCAAATCTATCCCATTCCATCATCCATGGTGTCCTCCCCGAAACCCACATGCATAAACCGATTCATCTCTCCACTCTATACATCATCTGCTTCCACAACCAAAAGGGCCACCACTCCTCCACATACTACCACAACCATCCATGCTCACATTAAAACACAAGAAGCATTAAAACAAACATCTTCACAATAAGGCTCCTATTCCTTAAACAAAAAAGAGGGTAACTCAAAACCCTATAAGCAATTATTATTTAACAACCACCAGTTCTTTAATCCATCTTCGGTTAACCGATTTATTATTCGTTGGTTCCAAATTCGATAAACCTTACCTGTATGTTATCGCCAACAAATAAACATGGTTATGACACTAATTTGATTAGCATAAAATTACAAAAAAAACCATATTTGTTTTCATTCCTCTTTATCTTTAGCCGACAATTATCAATTATCCCCAGTTTACGTTCTTTACCGATTTCCATCTAGAACAAACTGCTAAGCAAAGAAAGAATATATATCACACTATCTAGAAAAACAAGAGGAAATAATATATGATCAATATCAATTTATTTATATGGTTAAAATATTTATTATGAAAATAAAATTTCCATCTAGTGGGATTAAAAATTCTAACAATATAGTTTCATGTAAAATAAAGAGAAGCAATGATTCCCCTACCTCAAATAGTTCCTCACGTTCTTTATCCACACAACGTGTCACGATCCTCCTCTCGCGACAACAACATAAACCCAAGGATGCCATGGTACGAACAAACCAACCCAACCCCAAGAAAAACCCCATTAGAAGCATGGAGATTTCATGCTGTAATCTGGAAAGGAGAAATAGGAGGAGATGACCCCCCATGGAATGACTATAAAACATACATTATATCGTAGTTTGACCGATATAGCTCGGTTACATAAAAATAGAGTGGAACCAATATGTTGAATAA
Source organism: Viscum album (assembly GCA_963277665.1). NCBI lineage: Eukaryota > Viridiplantae > Streptophyta > Magnoliopsida > Santalales > Viscaceae > Viscum > Viscum album. The sequence continues at coordinate 1,761,016,652 of OY728121.1, read as the reverse complement.
AGATTTATTGTGAATATCCTAGTAGAATGATTGAAAATTTCTAGCATCTAATAGGTGAGAACAACGAGTATGAATAGAGGAGGATGATATCTTGTCCCTTTTTTAGAGTTAATGGGGTGACGGTTTAAGATACGCTTGATTCCCCTATAAAATCGGATCGCAATAACCCATGCGGTTTGACCGAGTAACAACATCCCGAGCCATGGGAATAATTAATATAGGATTTATGGTCTTTGAATCGGCATTAAGAGTCCTTAAAATAAATAATTAAATGTATTTTACGTCAATAGAAACGTCAAAGGGGTGAAACTGTAGGATGCTGGAAACACTGTTCATGAACCTCACTGGTCTGGAAACTCTATAGACCTACCATTACTGTAAACCTACCATTACTATACACCTACCATTTGAGGTTACTCATAGAGGTTACCAATAGACCTCACCATTCAAGAAAAATTGTTCATGGAACATCACTAATATAACAATGCTCACTAAATCCTCTCTGATAGAGCATTGTTCATTAAATCTTCACCGATAGAACAATGTTCATTGAATCCTGACTGATAGAACAATTTTCACTAAACCTCACTGATAGGACACTGTTTACTAAATCTTCACTGATAGAACACTGTTCACTAAATCCTAATTGATAGAACATTGTTCACTAAATCCTCACTGATAGAACACTATTCAATGAACTGGAAATTTGGAAAAGTGTTAGGGATATGTCACCTTGACCTCCCAGAACACCTAAAACAACATATTTTCACAATGTATTGGACCGGAGTGTTCTGGGACATTATATGAGATACCTCTCAAAACATTATCGTCATCGAGGATTCAAAACCAACCTAAAGAGACAAAAACACAGGGTCCGAAAAACCACCCATTGAGATACCTCTCAAAATAGAGAAATCCAAAAAAGAAACAAAAGAAATTCATAAATAAAACATTAATGGTATAACCACAAATGGAACATTGTTAAATGAAAATAGTTAAAAATCAAAAAACAATGGGTACTGAGCATGTATCGGTGACTCACATTCTCATGTACTCTACTACATTCAACCGTGTCACCACAAGACATGAACTAAAGGGATAGAACGCCCTTGCAACATCTTCTCCTTGCGGTATTGGATCTCTAAAGGTCTCTCTTCAAAGGTTAAATCATCATCATCAACATCGATCTCTCCCCAATTGATGATGTGAGAGTCATCATGAAGATAACGACAGAGCTGTGATACATGGAAAACATCATGTATCTGACTCATATATTGGGGAAGTGATAATTGATACGCCACAGCTCCAACACGGGCTAACAGATTGAAAGTCACAACAAACTGGGGAGAATGCTTGCTTCCAGGGCCAAACCACCTCTTCCCACGATGGGGAGTCACCATAAAAAACCCATGATCACCAACATTAAACTCTAAGGGTATCCATCGTTGATCAGCATATGATTTCTGACGATCTTGCTCTATCTTCATCCTCTCACGAATCACGTGGACCATATCTATTGTATTCTGCACTAGTTGTGGTCATAGAATTGCAAACTCCATGACCCCAGTCCAACAGAACGAAGAATGGCATGGTCGACCTTACTAGTCTTTAAAAAGTGTCATACCGATGGTGAAGTGAAAACTATTATTGTAAGCGATCTCCACCATGGCTATGTGCCTTATCCATGAGCCTTCAAAATAATTAACATAAGAGCATAACATGTCTTCAAGTGTCTGGATGGTTCACACTATCTGACCATCCATTTGAGGATGAAAAGAAGTGATGAGGCATAGTTAAGAAACAAAATCATGTTGGACACCTCTCCACACCCTTGAGGTAAAATGAGGATCTCGATCAGAAATGATCATCCTAGGGACTCCATGAAGTCTCACCACTATATCTAGATACTTCCGCGACAAAAAATTCACTGAGCTTGACTCCAGGATCGCTATGAAGTGGGTCGATTTTGTCAAATGATTCACTACCACCCAAATAGCATCATGTCCTCCTGGAGATCGAGGTAAACTAGTAATAAATTCCATTTTGTTGTCCTCCCACTTCCCCTGAGGAATCTCTAATGGTTGGAGAAGACTACATGAAACACAGTGTTCAGACTTCACCTTCTGGTAGGCAAAACATCAAGACACCAACTTTGCAACTGCACGCTTTGTCCCAGACCACCAAAACAGACTCCCCAAGGATAAGTACATCTTTGTCACGGCATGATGTACTACTAACGGTGAAATATGGAACTCTCAAAGAAACATATATCAAATCATCAAGGGAACAAAAATCCTTCCACGATACCACACTAGGTGTTGTTCATCCTCAGTCCAACCTTCAGGAGCTTCAACATAAACAACTCGGTCTCTCCAGACCTCCACCTCAAGATCCCCGAACTGGGACTCTTCCACCTTCTGCACTAGGGATGATTATACCATCATCTGAAAAATTCAACCTCTACCCCCAACTTCTCCCATATCAAGATGTAATGCTGATAGTTTTTCCATTACTCTCCACGAATCATTGGATTCACGCACATCATCACTACATGACATTCGACTCAGCGCATCAGCTACAAAATTCCTCTTTCTAGGTATATACTATATTTCGAAGTCGTATTCCTGCAAGAAATCCATCCATCCACACTGTCTTAAATTGAAGTCACGCTGGGAGAAAACATACCTCAAACTCTTATGATTAGTGAAAGCCATAAAACGCTCACCAATGAAGTAATGTATCCTCAACTTAAGAGAAAACACCATGTCTGCCAACTCAAGATCAAGGGTGGGATAATTGAATTCATGGGGACGCAATTGTTGAGAACCATAAGAAACAACTGACCTCAGCTGTATGAGAAAACAGCCTAGCCCTAGATGTGAAGCATCACAGAAAAAATCAAATTGAATTCCCTCAGATAGAAGACAATGGACTGGAGCACTTACTAACATCTCCTTTAAATACTAGAAAGATGCATAAAACTGATCAGTCCATATGAATTCCTGATCCTTCTATGTCAAAGCTATCATCGGAGTGACAACTCGTTAGAAATCGCCTACGAACTCCATGTAGTAGCCTACGAGACCATGGAATCATTGCACCTCTATCACTGTCTTGGGGGCTGCCCAAGACAGAACTGCTTCTATCTTCGATGGATCCACTACTACTCCCTGTTGGGACACAACATGCCCCAAGAAACAGACTTCTGAAGCCCAAAATTCAGACTTCGACAACTTCCCAAACTGATGATGTTGATGAAGAACTCTCAAAACGACTTGTAGATGCTCTATATTCTCCTCTTTAGATGTATAGTACACAAGGATATTGTAGATGAAAACTACAATGAACATGTCTAGGAACTCACGGAACACAGAATTCATCAATACCATGAATACATATGGAGCATTCATCATGACAAATGGCATTACAATGAAATCATAATGCCCATGAAGACAATATAAAGCAGTATTTGGGATATCCTCATCCTTCACACGCATCTGATGATATCCTAAACGCAAGTCAATATTTGATAACCAACTTTCACCCTTCATTTTATTGAATATATCATCAATTCACAGAATAGGATAGTGATTCTTTATTGTCACTTTGTTTAAGCGATGATAATCGATACAAAAATGAAAATTACTGTTGGACTTCTTCATGAAAAAAACTGGTGCACCCCATGGTGACACACATGGCTGAAGAAAACTACACTGTAACAGAACATCAAGCTGTATACGTAGATCTCATAACTCCAAAGGGTCAATCCTATATGAAGAAATAGAGATAAGAGACGCTCCTTGTTGTAGATCGATCACAAATTCGATCTCTCATTGAGGAGGTATTGCTACAACCTCTTCTAGAAAGACATTAGGGTACTCATCTATGACCCTAAGAAACCCCATCTTCTGAACAACTGATGAACTCAACATCATCTCATCCATCATGGATGATAAGTATGGAATGATCCTATGACCCATCCGAGGATCTCACTCACCAACAAACACCACTTTCTCTCCATCCGCTCCAATGAAGATGACCTTATTCCTGAATCAATCCATAATATCCTACACCGAATATAACCAATCCATGTCGATGATGACATCATATGGTTTTATTCGCAATCATAGGAAATCTCTCCAAGAGCGGTGTTGCCCCAACACTAGCTCACAATCTCTACATACTTCAAACAAGTCATCTAGACCTCTAACTGGTGTAGTCAACGCCAAGGGAACTGGAAGACTCTCTACCACAAGTCTCAATGCATGGAAAAGGGTAGGTGATATAAAGGAGTTTTTCGCTCTTGAATCAAACAAGGAACACACTAAGGTAGAAAACAAGAAAAGGGTACCTCGAACAATGTCTGGATCACCTGGAGCTGGAAACGCTAGAGCATGAAGCTGACCACGACCTCCTCCATGGCATCTGTGGCCCTGATGAAAACCAGCACCATGGCTCTGCTCTGCTCTCTAACAATGGGGAGATTCATGGGGTTATCCTCTACCATCCCCTTCTACCCTCTATTGATCTAAAGTATATGCAACTGGCTGCTGCTGCCTCAGTAGGAACTGCCTCAACGGAGGAACCTGGATCGTAGCGCCTGGTGCATGATGACCGCTTTGAAATGTCAGGTACTCCCAATGCTGATGACCAATACCAACATAAGAAAAACAAGTTCTTGATCCCTTGGAATAGGACCGACAGTTGCTTCCTCTGGAGAAAAGAGATGTGAAGGGTTGGGATCTACCCCCGGCTTAACGGAATCTCTTCTACCCTTAAAATCGATAACCCCAGACCGCAGCTCTGCTTCGTGAAGAATCAGGCATATTCCCCTCTCGTGATGATCCGGTCTTGGCCAAAGTCCTTTCCACAAACTTTGTCCTCTATAGCACATCAAGATATATGTTTAGCATAAATGGGGTGACCTGGTGCTAGATATCTCGATGAAAAGCCTCTTTGAAATGCCTCGCCCTGGCCTCCTCATCTGACATCAGGTCTGAAGCATATCGTAAAAGGTTCCTGAAACGGATTCCAAACCCTTGAGCACTAGAGCTCCCCTATCAAAGGGTATGAAGCTCCTGACGACTGGACACCTTCGCAGTCAAAGAATGAAACTCGACTCTAAACCTATCTCAGGACTCCTCCCAAGAGATTGTTGACTCCTCACGATCACCGAGGAACAATAACCACCACTACCTCACTTCTACATGCAACATCATCACAACCCAGGACACCCAGTTCTCTTTACGAGCATGAATCGAATAGAAGCTGATCTTGACCTCCTCTAACCATTCTTCCATGACTGCATCTAAAACAGAGCCCTTGTAATTCTATGGACTCTGGCGCGGAAACTCTCGGAGTAACTTCCCCCATGTGTTGTCATCGTCAACATCTACCCTACGGCGATCTGCTAGAACATCCCAATAAACATTTTCTGTGAAAACATGACGAGGATGTCAACCTGGAGCCATACCTGTAAAAGAACAACCTTTAGAGTTCCTAAATCTAGAATATGGATGACTCACCCTTAATTAATTAATTTCTTTATTTAATTCATTTTAGGTTAACATATCCCATGGTCTACCCATTCAAACACTGGAACAAAGAAGAATGATGCATGATCCTTTCATAGGTCTCTATCCTGCAACTAATACCACCTTGTTATGTATCCATTGTAAATTTAAAGGTTCATACATTAGATCATAGGGGGACCTAAACAACTATGTCTCAGACAGTCTCTAGTGTTTACCTCACTTTTTAAAAATGAATGACACGGTTTCCCTTCCAAACCATGAAACCTCACCTATTCCTAACTCCAAACTCCATCCTATACCTTAACCAGACCTCTGATACCACTCTATCATGTCCTCCTCCCTACATAGTGTACCCCTCCTAGGCTGGGAATGTGAGAAGGGAGATAATGACCCCTGAATCCCTCCTTTAGTAGGGTCCGAGTGGGAGACAAGTACTGAGGGTATAGTAGCACACAAAATGAAAGGCATTACCCTCTAAGAGAACACATGCAGAAGAGAGAGATATGATAGACACCAATCAACTCCAAATCCGACTACAATATAAACGAAAACCCAGGTACACATATGAAATACCATGAAAATGTACAATAACTAAAAGGGCAAAGACTACATGTACCCAAAAGAAAGTGAAAACAACAGCAACCACAAGCCCGAATAGCTCCTTCCACCCCAAGTTAGTAGAAACCAGCATGATTTACAACCTTCTCCAAGTGACCTAAAAATAGTTTATATATACATAGGGTGAGTATAACAGTATGCTTAGAAGGATCCTCCCAAAATCCACTCATTTAATTTAAAGAAAGCATGCTAAAGTACAGTGAACAACAAGTGAAACTAACTCGTCACCTAAACAGGTATACGATGTTTCAATCATCACCATGGATACTCTAACCATGTATCACATAAAAGAATATATCATAAAATAAAGAATATAAAGGGTACCCCGCTACTACTTCCCCATTGGTTTTCCACTTTTCCCCAACGTCACACGTCCTGAGCATCTATCTCTAAAAAGGATTTCACAAAGACCCCTGGGGGAAGTAGCACAATATGCACCTCGTGCAAAAAAAATATGATGTCCACACACCAAAACAACCAGGTAGTTTCTGGTAGCCACCACAACCCGCAAAACGTGTATCATACGTCGGGTATTATACCTCAAGACATTACGACCCATACACCGAGTAAGGATCCTCAAGCCATCACATCATATACACGTTACACCTATAGTAGTAGATAGAAAACTATATCCAGAATATATTTGTGTGAATAACCACAAGCCATTACAGCCGTCTACACACATATATGGGGAAAAATAACCAATGTTCCTACCAACAATAGTAACAACCATGAAAAGAGAGTGGGGCCAAATGGGGTAGTCAATCATCCATCCTCCCACCAGAATATTGGGAAAACACCCCTAGGGCTCAAAATCCCTGGAGTGTCAGCTTTCCTAACTAACATGATGGATTAGCGTATAAAAACAAAAAAAAATTACATGATATATTTTATTTTACAACCACACTATGGGCATTACCTATTCTTAGACACAACTACAGCTAACGTCTTTCAGACTCTAGGATGATAATTCTAAGAAAAGGTATCCTATAAGAACACAACCATTTAAAGAGAATTATTTGATTTCTTCATTCCCTTTTTATCAGTTCCACTGTATGTTAATTAATTCCTTGGACATTAATTAACCATGATTAATTCAACATTATATTTCATTAGAATCACACCCAAAGACCATTGTTCCTTCCAAAATTACAGCCTCTTCATTATCTTCCTACAACTCCATCCCCATGGGTTACTACCATTTATTCAATTATTCGTTATAGAATTACTTTCCCACATTTCCATGCATTCTGGAAAAACATTATATGCTACTAAACACAATGGGGATCAACACAGTTAGTAGATATACTACCCATCGAGTCTTTGCCACTTATAACAAGAGCATATACCCATCGTCCCTTGAGAAGCTAAACACAAAAAGCAGGCGGCATACCCCATGTGTCTTTGCCTCTTTCGGAAGAAGGGTAAGTAAGAACAACTGCCTTGAGTAGTGGGTAAAATTAAAGTAGATAAACAACCAATAAAAAAACAGAAATCATCCAGTGATCACATATATCCCATTCCATCATCCCTGGTGTCCGCCCTAAAACCCTCAAGCATAAACCGATGCATCTCGCCACCCTATGCGTCATCTGCTGCCATAACCAAAAGGGTTTCCAGGTCTCCACATATTAACACAACCATCCAAGACCACATTAAAACACAAGCAACAGTAAAACATAAATCTTCACAATTGGGCACTTGGCCCTTAAACAAAAAATTGGGTAACTCAGAACCCTACAAGTAATTATCTTTTGACAACCACCCATTATTTGATCCATCTTTGGTTACCTAATTTATTTTTAGTTGGTTCCAAATTTGAGGATCCTAACAAATAAGTTATCACAAATAAATAAACATTCTTACTGGTTCTAATTTAATTAACATCAAATTACAACAAGAACCCGATTCGTTTTCATGCCTCTTTATCTTTAGCCAATAATTATCAATAAATCCTGATTAACGTTCTTTACCGATTTCCATCAAGAACAAATAGCTAGGAAATGCAAGAATAGATATCACACTATCTAGAAAATTAAGAGGCAATAACATTTGATCGATATCAATTTATTTATCTGGTTAAAATATTTGTTGTGTCAATTCCATTGTCATCTAGTGGGATTAAACATGCTAAAAATACAGTTTCACATAAAAGAAAGAGAATCAATGAAACCCCTACCTCAAACAGTTCCTCCCGTTTTTTATCCTCACAACGGGTCACAATCTTCCTCTCGTGACAATTGCAACCAGCTAAGGATGCCACAATATGATAGCACCATCCAAACTACAAGAAAAACCCCATTAGAATCCTAGAGATTTCATGCTACAATCTGGAAAGGAGAAAAAAGAGGAGATGATCCCCAGAGGAACAACTATAAAACATACCTTATATCAAAGATTGATCGATATAGCTTGGTTGCATCAAGATAGAGAGGAACCAATCTGAGGAGTAATGTTTGATTGTGAAACTCATACGGTAAGGATTTAAAGGTTCTATAGTCTCATAGTCGAGAACCGATAGGAAGAACATGGGAGGATGATATCTTATCCCTTTTGAAGATTTAATGGGGCGATGGTTTATGATATGCTTAATTCCCCATTAAAATCGGAACGCATTAACACACGTGTTTTGACCAAGTAAAAACATCCTGAGCTGTAGGAATAATTAATATAGTATTTATGGTCTTTGAATTGTCCTTAAGAGTTCATAGAATATGGATTGAAATGTATTTTACGTCAAAGGAAACATCAAAGGGGTGAAACTGTATAAAGATGGAAACACTACTCATGAACCTCACTGGTCTGGAAAAACACTATTGTCCTTCCATTAATGTACATCAACCATAACTGTACACCAACTGTTAGAGGTTATTGATAGACCTCACTGTTCTGGAAACAATGTTCATGGAACCTCACTGATTGAACAATGTTCACTAAATCCTCAATGATAGAGAAATGTTCACTAAATCATCACTAATAGAACAATTTTCACTGAATCCTCACTAATAGAAAACTGTTCACTAAACCTCAGTAATAGAACACTATTCACTAAATCCTCACTGATGGAACACTATTCACAAAATCCTCACTGATAGAACATTTTTCACTAAATCCTCACAGATATAACACTATTCACTGAATTGGAAATCTGGCTAAGTGTTGGGGATACATCACCTTGACCTCTCGGAACACATCAAACATCATATATTCACAAAGTAATGGACCGGAGAGGTCTAGCCCATTACATCAGATACCTGTCAAAACATTCTCATCCTCAAGAATGAAAAACCAACCTGAAGAGTCAAAAAAAGAAACAGGTTCCAAAAAACCACCCATCGAGATATCTCCCAAAAGAGAGAAAGCCACAAAACCAACAAAATATTTTCATAAATAAAATTAGAACGGTCTAACCATAGAGGGAACATTGTTACATGAAAAGAGTTAAACATCAAACATATCTGGGTACTGAGCACGTATCTATGACTCACATTCCTAGGTATTGTCCTCAATTCCATCGTGTCACCATAATAAACGAACCATGGTGATAGAATGCATGTGCAACACCTCCTCCTTTTGTTCTTGGATCTCCAGAGGTCACTCCTCGACGGTTGCAACATCATCACCATCGATCTCTCCCCAATTGATGATGTGAGAGTCATCATGAAGATAATTGTGAAGATGTGATACATTGAAAACATTATGTATCTGACTCATCTGTGGGTGATGTTCTACTTGATATGCTAAAGCTCCAACATGGGATAACACCTTGAAAGGCCCAACAAACAAGGGAGAAATCTTTCTTCCACGACCAGACCTTCACTTCCCATGATGGGGAGTCACATTTAGAAACACATGATCTCCAACTTTAAACTATAAGGGTCTACATCATTGATCTTCATATGATTTCTAATGATCTTGTGTAGTCTTCATCCTCTCACAAAACACCTGGAACATCTCTATTGTATTATGCACTAGTTCTAGTCTGAGAATTGCTGACTCTCCAACCCCAATCCAGCACAATGAAGTACGACATGGTCGACCATACAAGGATTCAAAAGGTTCCATACTAATTTTGGAGTGAAAACTATTATTGTAAGCGAACTCCACCAAGGGTAAGAGCCTTATACATGAGCCTCTAAAATCATGAACATAAGAGCATAACATGTGTTCAAGAGTCTGGATGGTTCGCTCTGTCTGACCATCCGTTTGAGGATGAAATTTAGTGCTAAGGCATAGTTGATAACCAAAAGCATGATAGAGACCTCTCCAAACCCTAGAGGTAAAACGAGGATCTGAATCAGAAATTATAGTCCTTGGGACACCATGAAGTCTCACCAAATCTTCTAGATACTACCTCAAAAAAACATTCACTAATATTGACTTCTTGATTGCTCTGAAGTGTTTCAATTTTGTTAAATGATCCAATACCACCCAAAAAGCATCATGTCCTCCCGGAGCTTGAGGAAACCTAGAAATAAAGTCCATTGACATGTCCTCCCACTTCCACTGAGGAATCTATAATGGCTGGAGAAGGCCACCTGGAACATGGTGTTCGGCCTTCACCTTCTGGCAGACTAAAAGTCGAGACACAAACTCTGCAACTGCACGCTTCATCCCAGGCCACCAAATCTAACTCCTCAAGAATCAGTACATCTTTTTCATGCCAGGATGTACTGCTAAAGTCGAACTATGGAACTCTCGGAGAACCATCTCTCGCATCGTCAAGCGACCGAAAATCCTTCCATGATACAACACTCGGGGTTGTTCATCCTCAGTCCAACCATCAGGGGTTACGCCACAAACAACTCGGTCTCTCCAGACATCCACCTCAAGGCCCCCCAACTGGGATTCTTCCACCTTCTACCCTAGGTATGACTATACCGTCACTCGAAAAAGACATCGTCTACCCCCAAATTCTCCCATATCAAGATGTAATGTTGAATGTTCTTCCATTACTCTCCCAGAATCCCCAGATTCATGCAAATCATCACTACGTGACTTTCAACTCAGTGAATTAGTTACAACATTCATTTTTCCAGGTGTACATGATATTTTGATTTCGTATTCCTTCAAGAACTCCATCCACTGACACTGTCGAATGTTAAAGTCACACTGGGAGAAAACATACCTCAAACTCTTAGGATCAGTGAAAACCAAAAATCTCTCACCAATAATGTCTCCACAACTTCAGAGAAAACACCATGGATGCCAAGTCAAGATCATGGGTGGTATAGTTGCATTCATGGGGACACAACTGCTGCGACCCATAAGAAACAACTGACCACTACCACATGAGGACACAACCTTGCCCCAGGTCTGAAGCATTGCAGAAAATATCAAATTGAACTCCCTCAGCTGGAAGACAAAGGACTGGAGAACATACTAACATCTCTTTTAAATACATGGAAGCTGACTAACACTAAACATTCAATATGAATGTTCAATCCTTCATAGTCAAAGCTGTCATTGGAGTCGCAACTCATGAGAAATCGGACACGATCCCCCTGTAGTAGCCTATCAGACCATGGAAACATTGCACCTCCAACACTGTCTTGGGGGCTTCCCAAGACACAAATGCTTCTATCTTTGGTGGATCCATAGCTACTCCCTATTGGGACAAAACATTCCCCATGAAACAGAATTCTCGAACCCAAAACTCACACTTCGATAACTTCCCAGACAACTGATGTTGACGAAAAACTCTTGAAACGGCTTTTAGATGCTCTGCATGCCCCTCTTCAAATGTGCAGTACATAAGGATTTCATCGATGGAAACTACCACAAAATTATCCTGTAACTCATTGAATACTGCATTCATCATTCCCATGAATAGATCTAGAGAATTCGTCACACCAAATGGCATTACAATGAACTCATAATTCCTATGACGACAATCGAAAGTAGTCCTCGGGATATCCTCATCATTCACACGCAGCTGATGATATCCTAACCGCATGTTGATCTTTGATAACCAACTTGAACCCTTTAGTTTATCGAATAAATCATCATTTCACAGAAGAGGATAGCGATTCTTTATTGTCACTTTGATTAAGTGATGATAATCGACACACAACTGCAAAATACTATCAGCCTTCTTCACAAAAAAAAACTAGTGCACCCCATGGGGACACAGTTGGCTGAACAAAACCACACTATAACAGACCATCAAGCTATATACGTAGCTGTTGAAACTCATTAGGGTACATCCTATATGGAGATATAGAGATAAAATAAGCTCTTAACTGTAGCTCGGTCCCATACTCAATCTCTCATCGAGGAGGTAATGCTACAACCTCTTCTGGAAAGAGATCAGGGTACTCCTCTACGACCCTTGGAAACACCAAATGATGAACCACTAATGAACTCAACATCATCTCAACCATCATGGATGATAATAATGTAACACACCTATGACCCATCCGAGGATCCCGCTCACCAACAAACACCACTTGCTCTCCATCTGCTCCAATGAAGATGAACTTATTCTTGAAGCATTCCTCAATTGCCTGCACTAAATACAACCAATCCATTCCAAGGATGACATCATATTGTTGTATTTATAATCATAGGAAATATCCCGCTAATTGGTGTTTCCCCAACACTAGCTCATAGTCTCTACATACTTCAAACAAGTCTGCTTGATCTCCAACTGGCGTAGTCAACGCCAAGGGCACTGGAAGCCTCTCTACCTCAATTCCAAAATCATGGACAAGGGTAGGTGATATGACGGAGTGTGTCACTCTTAAATCAAACAAGGCATACACAAAGGTAGAAAACAAGAAAAGGGAATATCGAAAGATGTCTATCTCACATGGAGATGGCAACGCTAGAGCATGAAGCTAACCACGACCTCCTCCATGACCTCTCTGGCCCTGATGAAGACCACCACCACAGCCGCGCTCATCTCTTTGAGGTCGAGGATAATCAGGGGGTTGTCCTCTAACTGCCCATCTACCCACTATTGATCTATAGCCGGTGCAACTGGTTGCTGCTTCCTTGGATGGAACTTCCTCAATAGAGGAACCTGGAGCGTAGCGCCTAGTGCACGATGACCGCTCTGAAAGGTCGGGAAATCCTACTGCTGATGACCATGACCACCATAAGAAAAACAGGCGCCTGATCCCTTGTCATAGGACAGAGAGTTGCTTCCCCTGGTGAAATGAGATGTGAAGGGCTGGGACCTACCCCAGTTGAATGGAAACTCTTCTTCCCTGAAAACCGGGAACCCTGGACCACAACTCTTCTTTCTAAGGAATCTTGCTGATTCTCTTATTGTGATGATCCAGCCCTATCCAAAGTTCTTTTGACAACCTCTTCCCTTCCTAGAACTTCAAAATATGTTTTCACCATAAATGGGGGGACCTGGCACTGGATCTATGGATGCAATGACTCCTCGAAATTCCTCGCCCTGACCTCCACATTTGGAAGCAGGTCTGACGCATATCATAAAATGTCCCTAAAACATATTTCAATCTCTTGAACACTACTGATCCACTATTGAAGGGTAAAAAGATCCTAGAGACTAGATGCCTTCACAGTCGAATAAAGATGCTCGACTCTAAACTTGTCTTGGAACTCCTCCCCTGAGGTCGCTGACTCCCCACGATCCTCGAGGAACAAGAACCACCACTACTTCACTGCTCCACGCAGCATCATCACAACCAAGGACACCAAGTGATCTTTATAAGAATGAATCTAATAGAAGACGATATCGACCCTCTCTAACCAGACTTCCATGACTGCATTTGAAATATTTCCCTTGTACTTCTACAGACTCTGGTGCTGAAACTCTCAGAGTTTCTTCCTCCATGTTTTGTCGTCGTCAACCTCTACCCTACGACGATTTTCTAGAACAACCTGCTAGACATTTTTAACACAAACCTGACGAGGACGTTGACCTGGAGCCATACCTATAAAATAACAACTGCTGGATTTCCTAAACCTGGAATATGGAAGACTCAACATTAATTAATAAATTGTTTTCTTTTATTCTTTTTAGGTTAACCAATCACAGGTTCTACCCATTCAAACATAGGCATAATGAATAATGATGAATGATCATTTCCTAGGTCTCTACCCTACAACTAGTATCACCTTGTTTAGTATCCATTGTAAACATAATGGTTCGTACATCAGATCATATGGGTCCCTAAAGGCCTATATCTCAGTTGGTCACCAGTGTTTACCTCACTTGATAAACATGAATGACAACATTTCCCAACCAACACATGCAAAATCACCTTTTCCTAACTCCAAACTCCATCCTATCCCTCAAAGAGACCACTGATACCACTCTGTCATGACCCCTCCCCACCAAGTTTACCCCACCTGGGCCGGCAATGTGAGAAGGGAGATAATGACCGCCGAGTCCTGCCTCTAGTAGGCCCTGGGTTGGCGACTTGCACTGAGGGTATAGCAACATAGAAAATGGGAGGCATTACCCTCAAAGAGAACACATTCAGAAGAGAGAGATAAGATAGACAACAATAAACTCCAAATAAAACTGCAATATAATCGAAAACCCAAGTACACATATGAAATTCCAAGAAAAATTTCTACAAATGAAAGGGTAAAGACTGCAAGTACCCAAACGAATGTAAAAATAGCAGCAACCAAAATCCTGAACAGCTCCTGAAACACCAAGCTATTAGAAACCATCTTGATCTCAAACATGCTCCTTGTGACCTGAAAATAGTTTATATATACATTGGGGGAGTGTAATTGTATACTAAGTAGGATCCTCCCTAAAGCCTCTCATGAAAAGTAAGTAAATCATGATAAAGAACAATGAACAACAAGTGAAACTATCTCGTCAACTAAACAGGTATACTAAAATTCTAACCACACCATGGATACTCTAACCTTGTAATGCATACAAGAATATATCATCTAATAAATAATATTAAGGGCACCCCGCTACTACATACCCACTTGTTTGCTACTTTGCCCCAATGTCACACGTCTTGAGTATCTCTCTCCAAAAAGGCTTTCCCGCATACACCTAGGCGAAGCACCACAATACGAACCTCGTGTAGAAAAACAACCGCATCCACAGACGAATGTAACCAGGTAGTTTCTGGGAGCCACCACAGCTCGAATAACGTGTATCATACATCTGGTATAATACCTCAAGCCATTACAGCCTATACACTGAGTAAGGATCCCCAAGCCATCATGGCCTATACACGTTACACCTATAGTGGTACATATAAAACTATATCCAAAATATATGTGTGTGAATAACCACAAGACATTACATCCCTCAACACACATATATGGGGAAAACTAACCAATGTGCTCGCAAACCCCGGTAACTACCCAGAGAAGGGAGTGGGGCCAAAGGGGGTAGTCATCCATCCATCCTCCAACCGGAATTTTAGGGAAAACACCCCCTAGGGCTTGGAATCCCCGGGGTGTCAGTTTCCCTTACTGACAGGGTGGAGTAGCGTATAGAAATACAAAAATTACTGCATATATTATATCTCACAACCACACTATGAGAATTACATATTCTTAGACACAACTGCAGCTAATTTCTCTCAGACTCCGGGCTTCTAATTCTAAGACTAGGTATCCTATAACCATACAACCATTTAAAGAGATTTATTAGAATACTTCATTACCTTTTTATCAGTTCCACTATATAATAATTAATTATTTAATCATTAATTAACCATTGACAATTCCAACATAAAATTTCATTAGCATCACACCCAAAGTCAATTGTCCCTTCAAAAATTACAACCTCTTTATTATTTTCAAACAACTCCATCCACATGGGTTAACACCATTTATTCATTTATTCTTTATAGAATTACTTTACCATATTCCTAGGCATTCTAGAAAAACATTCTATGCTATAACCACAAGGGGGCACAACACGGTGAGTACTTGTAATACCCGTCAAGTCTTTTCCACTTATAGAAAGAGAATATATCCATCCTTAATTGAGAAGCTAAACACGGAAATCATGAGGCATACCCCACATGTCTTTGCCGCTTTTGAAAGAATGGTAAGTAATACTAGCTACCTTGAGCAGTGGGGAAAATTAAAGAAGATGAACAACCAATGAAAAAAACATCAAGCATCCAACAATCACATCTATCCCATTCCATCACCCCTGGTGTCCTCCGCGACACCCACATGCATAAACCGATGCACCTTGCCACTATAGGCATCATCTGCTGCCACACCCAAAAGGGCCTCAATTCCTCCACATATTACCAAAACCATCCAGTCTCAATATTAAAACAAAAGCAGTAGTAAAACAAAAATCTTCACAATTGGGATATTGGCCCTTAAAAAACAAGAGGGTGACTCAGAACCCTACAAGAAATTATCATTTAACAACCACCAGTTAATTAATCTATTTTGGGTTAACTGATTTATTATTTGTTGGTTCCAAATTCAGGAAACCTAACTACTAAGTTATCACAAATAAATAAAAATATTACTGCACTAATTTTATTAACATCAAATTATAACATGAACTAGATTCATTTTCATGCCTCTTTATATTTATCCAAAATTATCAATTAATCATGATTTACTTTATTTACCGATTTCCATCAAGAACAAATAGCTAAGTGAATCAAGCATAGATATCACACAATCTAGCAAAACAAGAGTCAATAAAATACGATCGATATTAATTTATTTACCCAGTTAAAATATTTATTATGTCAATTCCATTGTCATCTAGTGGGATTAAATATGCTAATAATATAGTTGGACATAAAAGAATGATATGCAATGAATCCCCTACCTCAAATAGTTCCACATGTTCTTTATCAACACAACGGTTCACGATCCTCCTCTCGCGACAACTGCATCCACTCGAGGATGCCACAATATGACATCACCAACCATACCCCATGAAAAACCCCATCAGAAGCGTGTAGATTTCATGCTATAATCCAGAAAGGTGAAACATGATGATATGATCCTCAAAGGAATGACTATAAAACAGACCTTATATCGAAGATTGACCGATATAGCTCGGTTTCATAAAAATAGTGCATAACTAATCTTAGGAGTAAAGTTTGACTGTGAAACTCCTATGGGAAGGATGGAAGGTTTATATCTTCTCATAGATGTGAACGAAGAGGAAGAACAAGTGAGGATGATATCATGTCCCTTTTGAAGATTTAATGGGCTGCCAATTTAAGATACGCTTAATTCCCCATTAAAAGAGGATTGCATTAACCCATGCGGTTTGACAAAGTAAATACATCCTGATCCATATGAATAATTAATATAGGATTTATGGTCTTTGAATCATCCTTAAGAGTAATTAAAATAAGGCTTTAAATGTATTTTATGCCAAAGGAAACATCAACGGGGTGAAACTGTTGGAAGCTGGAAACACTGTTCAGGAACCTCCTTGGTCTGGAAACACTATAGACCAACAATTATTGTACACCTATTGTTACTGTACACCTACCAGTAGAGGTTATTGATAGAACTCACCATTCTAGAAACACTGTTCAAGGTACCTAACTGATAGGACACTGTTTAATAAATCCTCACTGAAAGAGAATTGTTCACTAAATCATCACTGATAGAACATTGTTCACTGAATCCTCACTTATAGAACAATGTTCACTAAACCTCAATGATAGAACAATGTTCACTAAATCCTCACTAATAGAACAATGTTCACTAAATCCTCACTGATAGAACATTGTTCACTAAATCTTCACTAATAGAACATTGTTCACTGAATTGGAAACTTGGAAAAGTGTTGGGGATATGTCACCTTGACCTCCCGAAACACCTCAAACACCATATTATAACAATGTAATCGATTGGAGAGGTCTGCGCCACTATAATTTCGTTGGGATTTTTATTCAATGTTACCAAAATAGATAAGATAAATTTGTTACAATATCATTGTTAAAGAGGATTGTGTATTATTATGTCTATTATGATGAAATATAATAATATTCATGACTTGTATAAACCAATATTTATTCATAAATGTTTTATGTAGTTATACCAGTTTTTCCACTCTATGGTAATTTAAATTTTAGTGAATTTTTTAATTAAAATCTGACATCATTTCTCTTTTTTTTGGGAAGAATTTATTCCTTGAAAAAAATATATTATAAAAATATTTTTAATTTTTTTTATATTTCTTTAAGGATTATCATAATATGTTGTGTTTTAAAAAGTATTTTTTGAAATTAAAGGAATATTTTCCTAAATATTGTTTCTAATGATATTTTAATGGAATTATTAATAATAAAATTCAATAAACCTTATTATAAATTTTCTTATATGGGATATATTATTAATTGATACCATCATCATTATTTTCTATATTGATTAGGAAAATTTTAAATATATTGTTATGGAACCCATTTCTTTTAAATGGGTTAATCTTTTTTCAAAGACATTGCTATAGAAATAGATTATTTTCTATGGTTTAATCATGTTTTTAAAGGGATAATTATTATTACTATGATTTATTATGAAATTAATTCATTTACATGATATTATTACGTAATGGTACTTGTTAATTTGATGGGTGTCTATATTATAAACAAATGAAAGTTGGTTCCTTGATAATCTAATAACAGTTTGTTCTATGAAAAACCAAGGATGGGTTGGTCTATGATATCCCTTCAATGAATTGGTTATGGAATTATGTCATATGGTTTTTCAATTTTTAAGAAGTATTGCGTGAGTTATGTGAAAATTATTTCCATGGTTATATACATGTATTATTAATGATATAAATGGATTTCAAATGATTCTCATGATCTAGAATGATATCACAAAGATATGGTTTATTTATACATATAACTATTTCCTTTTCGATGTTTTCATATTTAATGATCTAGGTTTTGGTTCTTATGTGTTCACTTAAGATTTTCTCATGCACTATAATTCTAACCTCATACCCTTATCAACTATTATGCACTTTGATAACATCTAATTATTGACTCTTATTTTTACTATTATGCCATGTTTGAGATTACCCTTATATTTTTCTTTTTCCCCATATTATAATGAAATAGATTTAAAATATTATGTCTATAAGGTATATAAAAAGGATTATTTTTATAAAACAATTTGAAAAAAAAAATTGTGTTAAATAATTCTATTTTTCATCTTATGACTTTTGAATTTTTTAGGTAGTGATTTTTATATTAATTCTCTTAAACATTAAATGAAAATAGTTTTCAATAATTTAATGTTTCCTCGTTTTCCATTTTATGTAGCACAAGTTTTATGGAAAAAAATGGGTGATGATTATTTGAATCATATATGTGAATGTAATGTTATAGGTTTCAGCACAAGATATGCGAGGGTTTGTCCTAGGCAATTATAGTTGGTATCAATTGTCTGTTTATATAAATTTTTATATTTGGATGTTTTCATGGGAGGTTATCTTAAGAGTTAAAAATACCAACATAGGAAAATATGATTAAATTTTATCAAGGGATAAATGTATTACATAGCCAATTTGAGGGTTTTATGTAGTAAAAAATAATGAATTTATTAAGGAATTTTTAGGAGATATTTTATTTGTTAGAATTTTATGTACATTTGTATTTAATGTAATGTATTTCTCCAGTTTTAGTTGAAATATAATTTAGATTTTTTATAACATTTATGATTTATATGATCATGGATATTGAGTAAATTATTGGAAAACAAGTATTATTATTTAGACAACCATTGGATTTAATGGGGATTCGGTGAACAAATTTTTATTGTTACATCAAAATTATTCCACCATATTTTATGGATTGAAATCATAAAAAATGATATAATCCTTGAGGATAAAATAGTATTTAATTTGGAATATGTTTATTTTGTTATTATATATGGTTATGGAAGGATTCAATTTCGATTTTTGGTTTTACTATTTAATTTTGGGTGATAATTTATCATATGAAGGGTTATTCATTTTCAGAATTATCATTCCATGTTCCAAACATTTTGTTTTTGGTTAATGTCAATAAAAAGGTGGAATAGGTTGACATTACAGTTTACGGTTATGTGATCTTTACCAGAGTATATTAGATATCAAATAATAAACAAATAAAACATGGATAAAAATATTTTGGGCCAAATGATGAGATTTTAGTGGAAGTAGATTAATGGAATTAATTATACAAATAAAGTAAGTATATTTCTATATTCTCTTAGCCATGTTTGTAAGGGAATTCCTTCATTCTAGGAAAAGGTTATTGGGAAAAAAATTATCCATGTACCATTAATTGAGATGAAATGGTTGTCTTTTGATCATAAAATATTTATGGTTTTATGGACCATAACATTACATTGATCATTAAATTTCTTGTTTTTAATGACCTATGTCACTCTTTATAATTATTTTTGAATTTACTCTATTTCCACCTATGTTATACTATGTAGAGACTTAATTATTTGTAATATTATGAATTTTGTACGCCTCAAACTATTGATTTTAATGGTTGTTTTCTTAATTTAATTTATACGATGTCGGTTTTAATAAATTCATTCAATAAAATATTAATCCTTTGATAAGATAGATTGATTTTTAGTGAAAATTCATTTTAAGGGGGGTATGACGTATCATCCTTATATTTAATAAAACATATTCATTTAGATTAATTTTTATTCAATGCTAGATTTCATTTTATTAAATTCATAATTTATCATTCATTATACTCAATACTAATTTTATCATACATTTCATATAACATCAATATTCTTTGATAAATTGTGTTAGACATATGGTTCAGTCCCACTAGACAACAATATATTGTTAATATAATGAGAGTTATCACCTTCCTTTTAAAAAGGATAGAAAAAATATTATTAAAAATTATTAAATTACTTTTAATACATGTATATATAATTAATCATATATTTACCAATTAATTATAAATTAAAATAAAAACCGATTGAATATAAGGGATGTGTTTTAATGAAAAACAATTTTTATGCCCAAAATGTAATTTTATCTTAAGATATTAAATTATTCACTATCAGTAAAATAAATAAATTATAAATATATATTATATATTCAACTAAATATTTTTTTATTCATTCAATATTATTTATTATCATAAAATATGGAAAAATCCTATCTAAAAAATATATGTACGTTTTTTATAAGTCATTATTTCATCCTTTTATTAGAATACATGTTTTAAAATAAAATTTTTTCATTTTTATATTTTTTTCTTACCAAAAATTAGTCATCTTCTTAGAATTTTTATGTATCAAATTTCTTAATGATCTATAGTTTTTATATTTTTATCATAATTTTCATTTTGTTTTGAATCGTGAAAATAATAAATTTAATTTAAATACTATCATTTAATATAAAGAATTTATAATGATAAATTATATTATTTATTTTTTAAAAGTTAAATAAGATAAAAAATAGATTTATTAATCCAATTTATTTCATTTTAATAAATTTAATTATTATTTTTTTTATTAAAACATTTCCTTATTTTGAAAATTTTAATTTTAATGTCTCTCATTATTGTCTCATCTTTGAGATTATCATTAAAATAAATTCTTCAACAACATTTTCTTGAATGTGGAATAATGGATTCCATATTTTTTAGCAGAATAATTTATAAATTATAAAAATTTGAAAATACTTTTTCTAAATACATATTGGTGAACAAAATTAAAATTAACTACATATATTACTATAAAAATGATTTTACATAGCGGTAAAAATTTAATCTTGTTAGGAAAAATGTTATACTATATTTTTAAAACCTATTTTTATGTCAATTTATTGACCATATACAAAATTATTACTATAATGTTTCATTGTTGGAGACACATTATGTATTGTAGATAGCCAAATAGTGTTTTGTTTGTATTTAAAATAATGCCACTCTGCATCTATTATAAAAGGGCATTCTTTCCCCCACATCATTGTACACACCTCCCAAAAATATTGTGTATTCCAAAATAATCCCAAATTACTTCATAGAATACAATATTTAATACTATAAGTTTCGCTTTGTGATGTGGGAAAACCAATGAATTCATTTGGATCCAACCAAAAAGAGTTACTTGAATAAGTGATAACATACATAAATTGACATTTTGGTTTTATTTCATCAATAAACTATTAAATTAAACTATATAAAACTTTTATAATAACTTCAGTAAATTAAATATAGTGATATTTTTCTGTTAATTTTAATACCTAAACTTCACACACATCTATCTAATGAAATACACAATCATAATCTGATTGTACGACAGACAACCTCATTGTGGTCCAATGTCATTGGTTCTTCCATTTCCACCTCTAAAAGTTTTAAAAAATTATATAAATAATATTTAAAAAATATATTTATAATATTTATGATGTATTTATTCCTCATTAATTATTATATAACACAAACTTTCATTCATTCAATATTGTGATAATACGATAATGTCATTCCTATGTATGATAGATTTCCACCTTGTGAATTGATGTAATTTATTATTTCTTTACCCCGAATGTATTAAGGATGGATGAAAAAAAACTATTTTATATATAAAAAATGATAATGATACTATAATAATATATTTATATAAGATTTAATTTTCAATCTTCCAATATGATTATAAAATGGAAATAAGGTTCTTGTGTACAGTCTACCATCTCCATGACTAATGTATTTCATTTATGATTTGTAAAATTTATAAATTATTTTTAATTTAAATATACTAAATATATATGGTATTTTAATAATGGTTTACATTATGTAAATTAATTAATCCTGATAAAAGTAAAAGTACATTAAAGAAAAAGTCAAATTAAAATAACAATGTGATTATTATATAAAATGTAAAATTAACATGGAATTAATTAAAATTTTTAAATTTTATCCATTAATTAAATCATATATTGTATGATATATATAATTATTGTTCAATTATATTTTTTTAATGATCTAATATTTATAATACATGTTGTTTGAACAAGTATGGAATGATTCAGAACTTAAGGTAAGGGGATTTCTAGACTCAATTCCATTTCTAAGAGACGTATACAATATCCACCCATGGATTATATTTTTTGGTTAATGTACTACACTATAACCAATTAAATCATGAATATAATTTAGTTCATGATTTTAAATTTTTCAGTTGAAGTTATTCATTCATATATTTTATGATTCAGATGTAACTCGTGTATTAGGGGTTTTTCTTATCTCACTTTTATTTATATTAGATACATGGAATATTCACAACATATTTTTATTGTGAGGTGAATATAATACACAACAATGTACTCTATGATTTTTAAAAATAATTTTTTTCAATTTAAATATCTATTTGTGGTGAGTCACATTAATGGGGGTTATGGTTTCATTTTTATAAAATAGTTATTCTATTTTAGTCTCTAATATTGTTCATTAATACATTTTTAATTTTATATACCTATCTTATTTTATCAGGGGTATATAATATAGATTTGACAAGGTATATCATGTATCTCAATATGTTTATGATATTAAATGTCTCATTTGATGATGTAATTTCATGGGGATGATTATCCAAATTTTCCAAAGTGGTAAGTCTCTACTTTTACAATCTAATTGCATCCCACATTGTTTATGATTATGTCTCCAATGATGATATTCTATAATAATAATTGATTATATTATATTACATTTATTCATGATATTTTACATTAATTGGTATTTTTTTCACTCCTCAATACTTGAAAATTTTTAGAGATTGTTTCTAGGAATATCTGACTTCATTTATCTCTTTAGCCATAAATCATTATCCATTCTAAATCATCTCCCTTAAAAATATTATCAATTTTCTTATTTATTTTTAAATGATTTATATAATTTTTCACCATGAAATGTAATAATTTTTTTTAAAAAAATAATCCTTCACATGTTTTCATGATTTTTTCAAAGAATAGTATTTTCAAAATATTTTATGTTTTGAATAGTGTTTTTCATAATAAAAATGATATTTTCCTCAATAATTATTTTAATTATATGATAATGGTATTTCCATTCATCAATTTCAACAAGTCATGTTTTCAATTATCCTCCTATGTGGATATTTTATGTCGATACAATCCTCATTATATTATATATGGATTAATATTGATTTCAAGAGATTATTATGGAACCCAAATCATTTCCACAGGATGATCAAGTTTCAAAGATATTCTTATAGAACCTGTTTAATTTAAACGGTTATATCGTGTTATTAGTGGGATAATGGTTGTTACTATGAGTTTAGGAGGATATAACGTCTTTTATGTGTTATTATTATGTAATGGTTCATGGGAATTTTGTAGGTGGATATGTTATAGTCCAATGATGGGTTTTTTCGTGATAAACTCATAACTGGTGGTTGCATGATACACAAAGGAATGGTGTCTCCATGATAGCCCTACAATTCATTAGATTTATAATTAAACTATATAGTTTTTCAATTTTTGTAATTATAGTAATTGTTATTTGAAATTTATATCCCATGTTAGGTATATGATTTATTTAATCTTGTTATGAGTTAATGATGATTATCATGATTGATATTCACTTCACATGGATGATGGTTAGTAATTATAAAGACTCTTGTTTTTAACATGTTTTTATATTTAATAATCCAAGTATTTGTGAGTATGAGTTAGTTAAAAATTATCTCTTAAACTATAATTTTGTTCATACCCTTATGAAGACTTATTCTCCTTGAATACATCCAATTACTAATACATATGTTTACCCTTACAGAGAATTTGACACCACCATTATTATGTTTTTGTTTCCCCATGATATAATGAATTATTATGAAGGATATATTTCTAAAAACAATTTCACAAGGTTAATGTTAGTAATCTATTGTGAAATATGAAAAGGCGTATTAAATTCAAGAAATTTACATTTGATACCTTGTGAAATTACTTTGTATGTGTTTCTCAATTTTCCAAAACTCTAAATCTAAAAGGTCTTCCCAAATATTATAGATCCATGTGTTCCATTTTATGTTTTAATGTTTTTATAGAAAAAATTGGGTCAAAATTCTCATCAGCATCGCCATAAATGTGATGTTTGGTATTTCAGTACATGATTTGGGTGTGTGGGTCCTGGGATATTATTATAACTTACAAGGAATTATAATATAATAATAAAATTGGAATAAGTCTATCATAATAGATTGTATAAAATAATTTTATTTAATAAATTTATATAAATTAGTTGTGGTTGATAATAAAATTAAAAAAGAGTCAAATGCATTAGATCTAGATGGATTAGATGATATTATATTCAAAAAATTATTTTAATAATTTTTTAGTACATAGATGAGAATTTTTGAAGCTTTATTTATGGATTTTTTTCAAACATATAATATATGATTGAATTTCATTGGAAGTAGGTGTTATAACTAAATCTCGTGATGTGGTACCACTCTATAGTTAAATCCAAATTATCCTAATGAGTCTATGATGTTTCATCCATTCAGAATGATTTGGATTGTACATATGATATGAGATAACATTTCATGGGATTCTAAAAATATAATTCAAAATTATAGGGATTGATGGTCATTGGCTATTGTTAATTTAATGAATTAATAAACATACATGGAAGAAAGCACGTTTTTAAATACAAAATAATTTCAATCATGGGAAAATCATGGATTAATTTTTTAATACAAATCATGTTCTAATGGATTCAAAGATCAGATCAAAAACATAATAATGTTTTATAGATTCTATTTTATTTATATTCGTAATAAGATCTATCCTAATAGAAATTGATTTTTAATTAATTTCATCATTCATAAATTTTTCGATACCTTTAACTGAAATTAAAGAATGGTTGAGTAGGTATCCAAGTATTTTAAATTTTAT
Source organism: Viscum album (assembly GCA_963277665.1). Classification (NCBI taxonomy): domain Eukaryota; kingdom Viridiplantae; phylum Streptophyta; class Magnoliopsida; order Santalales; family Viscaceae; genus Viscum; species Viscum album. The sequence continues at coordinate 1,760,990,657 of OY728121.1, read as the reverse complement.
ATTTGATATGGAAATCTCATGGGAACTCTTGGTCTAGGATAATTATATAATGTATATCAAAATTAAAATATTTTATATATTAAATTTACTTATTATTGTGGACTACTAGATATATATAGTTCCCCACACAACACTAGATGATTTATTTTTTCAAAATTTATTGGGATTATTGTATTTATTATAGTCATATTTGACATGTTTTTATAGTACATAATTCATTAATTTTTTATTTAGATAGATTAATTAATTGGGTAGTGTAATCAATGAATCTATACATTCAATTGATGGTGAAAAAGAATTTCAAATTTTTGTTCCTATAATTCATATTTAGAAAAAAAAATGATTGCTTTTGAGTTATCCAATTACATATTTTCAGTAATAATTATAAATTTATTTCATCAATATCAAATGGAGATTTAAAATCAATTAGATATAATGATTAATTTATAGGATTTCTTCGAATATGGATTTATTAATTTTAGTCATTCCATTTAGGAATCATTTTTTATTTTTCACTGTAAAAGATGATGGTATATCTCTTCTTTTTCATTAAATAAAAAATGTGATATTATATTAATGTGATTAATAATAAATTTAAAATAAATTTAGTGATTTTTATATTTTATTAAAAAAAATTGTTGTTTTCTAATTTTATCATATATAAATGATATTTACTGATAATTTTGAATGAGATAAATATTATAATTATGACATTCAACAGAATATATAATCATTATGATTTCAAGGTTAATAATTCTGGAATTACTAATTAATATTCCAATTTTTTTCAAAATAAATCAAATATTCTATAATTAACCAGCCATAGTTTTTCATGTCACTAATTATAGTTGTTATCATTAATTTTAAAATAAGATTATATTAAAAAAATAGAGTTGTTATTCTAGATTGTTTGTATAAGAACATGTAAAATATGCAAAAATAAAATTGTTATATTATTTGTTGGTGATATTGTTCCTAGAGAATTTTATCTGGAGAGTTTAATGGTTGATATAAAGAAATTTGATGTTTGATTTACCATTGATTCAAATTTATATAGAGTTTCATGATATTACAGTTTTTAGTATAACTTTTATAGAAAATATTAATTTATTCCTCAATGATTAAATAATTAATTCATAATTAAAAGATGACTCATTGAGACAAATTTATTATCATGAAATAAATATGTTTAATAAGGGGTTTTATTCTTCACCACTAATAATTTATTCAATTTTTTTCTTGATATAAAAATTAAATAATAAAATCTAGGGATATACATTTATATGTAATCATCAATAGTGATATTTTAGAATTATTGTTAAAAATTTCACATGATAAATACTATCACATAAAGGATCTGAAGATATAAATAGCTTTTAATGCCTTAGTGAGTTCAGTATATAGACCACTATATAGAAGATTTTAATATATTCAGATAATATTATTTTGAGGAATAATTTTACTCATATGGATTTTAACATTAGAAAATTGTTATGGTAAATATACATAATAAAATTATTAATCAGTTATCTCACACAAATAAAAAAATTAATTACAGGGAAGATTCAATAAGTAGGAGGACTGGATAGGTAAATGAATTAGAGTATTAGTGATTGAAGATATAATTTTGGATTGAACTAAACCAGATAAAAATGAATATATGTGTAGAATAGTGTAAAATAGGTTAAATATTTCTGCTATAGTCCTATACCATTTGTTGGTGGAAAAAACAATTAACGTTTGAGAACATATAGAATAGTAATTGTTTATTATGTGGGAATATTAGACAATTTTTTAGTATTTTAGTTGATTTTGTTTCTTTTAGATATTTTAGTGGTTCCCCTAAGTCATAATATAAAGCCTATTACCATTTCTCATAACACTAATTATTAAATTAATCAACGAGTTGTTAGGATAAAACAATATATTAGATATTTTTTAGAGATCTATAATGAAAATATATTATAATTTTTATTGTATATCATGGATTTGATTGATAGTAAGTGAATAATGTATGTCATGGAAAATTAATATTTTTGTCTCCTTTACCTATAGTGTTCTCTAATATTTATGGTATTATAATATACTTCAAATTTTATTCCCTTATCACCATTAATTCATGTTGTCATTTCTATTATAGTTAATTTATTAGAAATAATTACATATTTTATACATATTTTTAGACACACATTATTCTATGGAAAATGGAAATATATATTTGAAAGAAGTGGTTATGGTAAATGTGGTTATACCATGTATCAAATCCAATGAATATCTAAATTTTTACATGATATTTTTAAGGGTACTGGAGAATAATATTTGAACATAGTATCAATTTTCCACTTCGATAACAATAAAGAAATGATTTATATGCATTAATTTGATGTTCTATATACATGTATATTTATATCAAAATTTTATTAGTGTAAAATGATATAGATAACACATTTCGGTTGAAAATATTGGGAGAGTTGATTTAAAAAGGACATATAATTCAAAATTAATTGGTAATATATTTGACATGGTTGAAGTATTTGGTTTTCATCAATTCTGATCTATATAGTTATTGGTTTTGAATTTATTATATCGTTAGTTTGTCTACATGTTTGGGAAACCAAATTCTAATATAATATTGAAACTATTAATAATATATCAGCCCTGAATTATATTTCCAAATTAATTGGATAAATGGTCTCCAATATGTAATTTTTATTAATATATATTGAATTTCAAATTGTGTTTTAGGTTTCTTAAAAAGTATGTACCAATTAAAACAATATAAAATGATTCTTTATGATGTGATACATTTGGAATAATACATGAACTTTATAGAATGTATTTTAACTATTTATAAGGGGAAACAGATGATATTTAATGGGAACTGTCTTTCCTTATTGATAATTCTATTATAGAATATACAAATTTAGGAAGACTCTTTAGAGAGGGATGATAAGATGAAATAATAGTTTGAAATTTTTTTGACATATAACATATCCCGATGACTTATTATCGATAAGAAATCATATTATTTGATGGATTTTCATTCACCAATATTGGTAGATATATTAGGTAATTATTTTAGGGGTAATTATTTATTTGTTTATTAATAAACAGTGAAACATTATACAACATGTATATAGTTATAGTGACAATGAAAAACACCATTATTGTAATCATTCTATGAAAATGTGTAATTCTTGATTTATTTAACTATCCATGTAAGATTGTTGTTCGATACTAAAACTTCAGTTTTATAATATAAAGGGATAGTATAGACCTTTGGATTTTCATAATTGAAATGATGCCAAACCAGGTAATTTGTTTTCAATAAAATATTTTCACTTCATCAAAAAAATTATCCTTCGAAAAGAACTCATTAAATCTATATTATCGATTTTTTTGTTTCTTTGGTTCCATGTGATATATGATTGTTCATTTCCATTAATGAAAATTTATAATCATTCTAAAACAATGGGGATTTTTTTCATATTTAAATATCAGAGACATAATTTATTCCTAGAAATACCATCACCCCTCCCAGCAATTTTATTTAAAAATATCAATATTATAATATTATATATAATGATATGATATTTTTGGATATGAAATCATTTTCGAAATTATCATTCTCTATACTAGTTATTTCGAAGTTGTGGGGGATTGGATAATGATCCTTGATGTTTGAGTAATGGTATTATGTAATTTAGTTTCATGTATACAATTTTTTCGGTTTTCCACTACATCCTAAATGTATATCATAACTATTTTAGATAATAAAAATTCATTAGTATTATTTATTATGATATATGATATTTAATATTTTCTAGAAATTGTTTTTAATATATAGATATTTTGGATTTCAAAAACCAAATATTTTAAGATATTTGGATTAAAAAATTGTAATTAAATCTTAAATAAGGATTATAGAACATTTTATTATTTAAATTTATTTTTTCATGTTATAGAGTATTTAATTTATTTTTTATTTATAGGAAATAAAATATTTTTATGTTAAATGATTGGGGATTAAATAAAAATCATATATGAAAATTAATATACAAATTATATGCTGAAATATAAAAATATATAAAAAGATTCAAAATATCTAATGATCATTTGGAGGCTCTTTATTTATGGGAAGCATATGTGGTTGAATGTACAAAGATATTATAAATAATGATCACTATTTAGAATTTTAAAATATCATTTAGTTTTTTAATCATATAATGAAACATTATAGTCTTTGAAATCTTTTTTTTTAATATTAGTTTTTATCGTTTTTATATTTTTATTATTATTTTTTAGGATTTATTTAATAAATTTCATTCATTTGAAATTTTATTTATATTTTCACTTTTAATTTATTAAATTATTAGATACAATCATCAATGTGACTACATGAGGGTAAATATTAAAATTTATCTTTTTAATATTTCTTTCGATGAGAATTGTTGCTAAATATATAAATTGATAGAGATATTAAATGATATGAAAATATTTTTTATTCTATGATTTTTATAACAACACTGAACAAGAAAACCAATGATGTAGTTTTATATAAAAACAATTTCATGTTCATTGCTGATATTTTTTCATTTTTTATGAACCATCATTTTTTCTAGCATTTCATCTCTTTTATTATAACACTACACATCTTAGGGTATTGATATTGTTACCCACGGATGCACTTTGAGGAACATTTATCACATGTTTTCATGGAATTTTGTTTATGATATACAATGTGTTATTATCCAAATTTCTTATTATATTTTCTTATCCAACATCACATTTTTAAGATATATTTTGTTTAATAGATTTAATGGATTTTGAGTAAAGGATAATGTTGTAATGATGTGTTATACTATTTCTAGGTGATCTTTATTAATGTACTGTTATAGGATCATTAGTTTCATTCATTTTAAATTTTAATTTATTACGCATGTTCCCTACATTGGTAAGTTGAATTATATAATATTTATATAATATTCATACTTAATATAATTATGATTCAGATTCCAAATTGTTAAAGGGTTTGAATTATCTTAATGTTGATTATTTAGATAATTAATTTCATTCATTTCCACATGTTTTATTGTAGCATAATTTATTTTTTTAATTCACAATCATATAGATTTTAAAATATTTTCATTGTTATTTTGATTGATGTAGCTTGATTTCTGTTGTATCATACTTTTTTGATTTACATATTTGATATTAATATATTGAAAATAAATTTTTTATACATAAAGTCTATATAATGATACTATATTATTAAATACGATTGAATATTATTATCCTCACATTCTTATTATTCTATTTTACATGATCAAAACTATTACTATGGATATTATAAATAAATGACTCCACCTATTTCTATATGAATGTTTTAAAATTATTTTTATATGACATTGGAGGTGATCATGGATTAATTTATTTGAGGAAGTTGATAATATTATTTCATGATCACTCTGATATATGTTTGATGTTAATGATGTGGGTTATTGTTGGTTATTATTATTTATATAGAAAAAGGTATATAATGTGTATTTTATATGTTTTCTTAATTTTATATTATGGAGAAGTTAAAATATATTTTTAGTTGTTGTTTACTAGTAATATTGAATCATAATCGAATAATTAAATGAATTAAATTATATGTAATTTTTATGGGTGGGGATAAATTTGTATACTAATAAACAAATAGAATTAATGAAGTTTATTAATTATTTAGTTCATAAATAATTGTATGATGAAATTTATTACAAAAGACTGATGATTTATATTGAATGTTTACTTTTTTAAATAAGTAATTGAAATGAAAATACATAGTTATAAAATGGTGGATGTGGAATTTATAATAATATATACGACATGTGGATAATTAATAGGTTATTATTATGAAATTTTATTATTGAGTCAGGTATTGTTTATTTTTGGGTTCTTATTATTATTTCTATAATGATGAAATATAGTGTCTCTTATTTTAGTTATTAGTAGTATCAGGCTTTGATACATGTCCTAGGATGTGATCATCTAATATTATAGATACTGTAATGGTTATTTATTTGTTGTGACTCACCACCAAATAATGTCTACATGAACAATACCGATTTGATTTATGAAGTGAATATTATACCCTCATCTTCTAGGATGTGAATGTGATCAATGGAAGACGTCTCCCCATATATCATTGTATATTTTTATATTTTTATATTTATCTAGTGATATGGGAATGATGATATAGTGTTTCACAATTTTTTTCAAGGGGTAGATAATCCATGGATGTTATGTGTTATGTAATTATAGATGTAGTGTGATTGTGTCAGTTTGAGTGTGATGTAGTTATGAATTTTTTATTATGTTGCTTTATGGTACTTATTTCATCTTATATAAGGGTTTGGTATGTTTATATGAATTGGGTGATAAATTATAGATGTTAATTGTTAGTAAATGATGGTATTTAGGTAAATAAGGATGATATTGTTGGGAAATTTTAGATATATATATTCATGATTATAATATCTCTATATATGAATTTAAATTTTTTTAGTGAGACATTGTGTGGTGTTTTTAATGTTCATGATAGGATATGTAATGCGTTTTCTTATTCATATTTGATTCAGATTTAAAATTCTTATTCAAAATTTTCTATATTGAATGAAGGGTTGATAATATTTTTTACAACACATTTTTCAACAATCATTCTATATAATATTTTAATATATTTACTTTAGGGATATTTTTGTTGATGAAAAGTAAAAGTATATGTGGTGGAGATCAATTTTTCTTATAACAATATTATTTCGCTATTTTCCATAATGAGTTTGATGATTGTTTATTTATTAAATTTCATTAATTATGTTGGATAAATATCATCGCAATACATTATTGGATACTATTTATTATTGAATTAAAAAAATAATACTTTTTATTATAATTCATGTTCCTCACATTTTGTTTTATTTATACTAATGAAACTTGTCACAATAATGTTATACAATGGGGGTGGGTTTCATGGGATACAACATTATAATCAACATGAATGATTATTTATATTATTGATATGATAGTTTAGAGTTGTTTATTTTATTTTGAAGAGTGAAATGGTGGATTTATTATTTATAAACTACTGAAAATATATCTCATTTTGTTCGGAAACTTATCTTCCTAAGAAAACGTAATATCGGTTGTTCTATTATAGTATTATAACGATGTGTTAATGAGTCATATGACCTGATATTATTTAAAATAATAAAATCATATAATAATTATAGTAATTTTGTGTCCTTGGGGTGGAACATATCGTGACCAAAAAAATTATAGATTTATTTTACAACATTTCTATAAGCTGAATATTATATTTCACATATAATCTCACAACAACGGAAAATAATGGTGAGAAATATTTAGGTAATGAAAATAAAAGTAACATATTTTACCGAACCTATTAAAATATCTCCATAATTTATCTAAACTATAAAGTTTTATAATCTTAATATATAAAATACTCATCTTGACAACCTAGGGACTGGAAATACAAAAAAGGGGTGATTTAAAATACTCATCAATGTAATGAAAGACTATCAACATGTCACTTAGAGTAAGATCAATGGAATTCGAGAAAACATGACTATGGGTGAATATTTTTTTAGAATATCCCTGGAAGAATAAATTTTATCAATAATAAATTCAAAAAATTCTTGAAATATCATGTGAAAAAATAGATTATCATAAGGGTGAGTAAACATGTAATAATAAATATGATCTATTAAACACATTTTTTGGTATAATGATGTTCATTGTCATGGAAATGTTTCTTAATAGTATATTATAGAACAAATATATGAATAGGTAATAATTAAAATGTATTTTAGGAATCATAAACCTAGTATCAATTAGTGGGTAATGTTTCGTAAACCCAGGATCAATTAGTAGAATTGGTATCTTAATGGTACAAATAATTTTTGAAATTGGTTTTAAAAAACCACCGTTTAATTGTGAATCAGAAATCACAATCCTAAAACCCATTATTGACATACATTTTTCAATACAAAGGTTCATTCGTGATTTTGGTTTCATGATTATACAACCATGTTGTGGCTTATTCCCCTATAAACTCTAACCCAGTAGGGATTTTGGTTTCACAAACCTATGTTACATTAGTATCTCATGATATGTAAAACCATATCCAACGAAATAAATATAGATATAAGACCCCTATTTTATTTATCTTGGAAAATGTTTTCCATAAGATATCAATACTAAAATAAATAAAAATTACACAAGGGTATAAACTACACTTTATGTCACTTAAAACCATAATTTCATAACATGATATCATATTTCTACCGGTATAACCTATTGTTTTAAACACCATAGGGAATGAATTATGTAATTAATTAAGATTGTTACTCATAAATTATAAATCCGTTTGTGTTATATCATTAAATTTTTTAAATGGATGAAAAATAATGATAAAATGAATTTATAGATCATTTGGGAAATCATCGTATTGAAAAGAAATTATGAATCTCATAAAAAATTAATCATTAAGAACATTACATGAATTCGTTTTTAAATCTCCAAATTAGAAGTAATCCAAATAACATAGCCTCAAAAAAATATAGTGCTTTTCATGGGTTAAGCTTACTGCATATAAAAAATATAGACATTAAAGTGAAATATCATTTGGTATTATTATTATAACACTATTATTGAATATAATAACATAAAACATAGTTATAAAACATTATTTTAAATAGGGAAAATGATATTTTTTATGATCAGTTGAGACAATTATAATATATATTTCAATATAATAAGGAATATTATTTTAAGATGCTTCAATATGGATACTAAATAAAAAATCTAATTAATATACAATTTTATTTTATTATCAATATTACTTAATTTTATAATGAATTGAATCCAAAAATGTAGTTTAATAAAATATAAGTATAAAATATGTATAATCCTCAATTAATAATTGTAATGAAAACCCTTTTTATTATAAAATATAATTTTCTTGAGAAAATACTTTTTTTCAATAAAAACTAAATTACAAGTAATTTATTGGATTTACGTAAAGATAAAATACAAACTAATACCTTGGAATATTCTGTGGTATAATTTCAGATCCAGGTGATTTGTTATCATAAAATTAAAAGGCATTTATAGCCTCCACATTGAATGAAAAATATATTACATATATTATATCACACAAGAACTGTTGTTAATAAAATATCTCCTAAATAGTACCTCATAGGATAAATTTGAGACCCCATTTAGATATGAGATATGTTATTTTAAGTAGACATGAAATAAATCTTTTATACATTGATTGTTTGGAAACATCACACAATGATTGAAATTTTATAAATATTAAGAGTTCTATTTTTTTTAAAAAAATTCATTCTTAATAATAGTGAGTTGTTTGAGTAATTTGAAAATGTTATTACAAATAGAATTCATGTTTTATAGTATATGTGATAATATATTTATATATTTAAATTATTTTTTTAAATCACATGTATGGGTAATAATAATTATATTATTATATTAATTTTTTTAAAAAAACTTAAATTACATGTTTAATTACATTCAATTAATTGATGATCATTGACTTTCAGGGGTGAATAATTATTGGGAGGTTATGTAATAATGTTGATAAATAAATTAAAAATTTTGTTTAATATTATATTATCATTTATTTTATGAGTTTAATGGTTTTTATGCATAAAATATAAATCTGAATAATTTTTTGAGATAATTAATAATAATAAATTATTATTTTCATTATTATTACAATTAATTTTGGAAAATAATTTTATTTTATTTTTAAATATAAAATGAGTGTGAATAAATTTTTTAAAAATACATATATATATATATATATATATTTATAAGAGTGGATATATATTATGTGTTTATTTACAAATATAATATAATTTTAAATTACATAATGACTGATGGTAGATCAAATGTTTGTATTTTTAGGGGTGGTAAAAAAAATTTATGGAAATAAAAGGTTGATATTGGAGACACTTGTATTGTAAAGGAGATAGAAAGAATTATTTAAAGGAATAATGAAATTTTTGTAAATAATAACAGTGGAATTTAAGAAAAAAATAGTAATAGTGGGTAAATGGGAGAGACTAAGTGAAAAGGGGAAAACCTCCCACTTCTGACACCTCCCTCTTCCCTCTTCCCCCTTTATATTGTTCTTGTATATATCTCATTTTATTATTTCATCCGAAATTATGTCATAAATATATTCTAAAATATTTATTGGATTGATAAAATATCTGTTCAGATAGGTTCTCCTTGATTATTATAAATTTAATCATATTTTTTTCAAATTTTACAAGGATTCACTGGTGAAATTGAAATTGGATATCAACCATTACAATCAAATCATCTATATACTAAAGGAATGAAGTTAATTATCATTTTATTCACTCATATACCAAATTTTCCATGATATAATTTAGGTGTTCAGATAATTTATAAATGTTCTTGATTACTAAAACAAGGTGTGTATGTCAGTGAACTCATGATCTCTCCCAATTAGTTTTTATTCACATTTATTGGAATGATATATGATTTTACAGAATTTTATCTAACACAAATTTTTTTATTTTTTTCCTAAATAAGAAAATTCTTAATTAATTATTGATTCTCATATCTTAGTTATATAAATATATGGTGCCTCATCAATTAATATAGTTACATGGGCTATATTGGATTTTGTCTTCTAGCATGTTGTTAGGCCACAAATAGATGATCCTTCATCACATAAGTGTGTATTAAATAAAATGGACACATTAATTTTTTTGTTATGATAATTGAGATATAGATCAATGAGACCATGTGTGTTGATATATGTCATCAGTTTTCTTAGATATCTTGATAGACTATATATGATTTTGATCACATGTATAGATATTGTATGTCATGATGATTTCTTGATTTTTTATATATGTGAACTCATTCCTTGATGTCTTATACATATTATTTAAACTCTATTTCTATGATTTATTATTATCACATATTTGTGAATTTGTATCCGTGATTCATTTTATGTTTTTACATCCATGACTATAATTTTGTATCTTGTTATGTCGTATTTGATGATGATCAAACGGGTGTGCTTATTGATAATACGAATCGTGATGTTAGATTATAAAAAAAATTACTTGTATTATATACCTTCTAGTATGATCCCCAACATTGGATGGAATCATTATTAGTTCTAAAAACATATGTATTTTCGTGACTGGAATTTTCCTTAGAGAGATATTGATCATCAAATGAGACAATTATGATGATGTACCTAACTATAGGTTGTGGATATGAAGACTCCATTCAATTTGAACACTATATTTCTGGTGTTATTATTATTATCATTTTTCTAAATTCCCATTGATCTTTTATGTGTCCAACTTGATGTCTGGTGTTGCTGTGTGTCTTGTTATTCGATTCCAAGAGAACAAGAGAGTAGTGTCCTCAATGAGATTTGTAATTCCATATAGCATGTTTTGTTAGTTTCATGAAATTTAAATTTAGATGTATGCAATATTAAATTAGTATATTGATATAATGATTCACTTTTTATGTGTTTAGAATCGATACTTCTGACATCCATTATGATTAACCATTCCATCATGGAGATAATTATGGTAAATCTAGGGTTTATGGTGGCATGGTTTGTGTATGTCTCCCCAGTCCTAAAATGTATATTTATTTTCATTTTAAAAATTCATTATTATTATATAATTATTTGTTTAAATTAGCACATATATTTAAATATGAATTCGTGGTGTCCTACTAAGACTTATAATCACAACCTACTCATGAATTTTAGCGCACATATAGATTTCATGAGGGATCGGTAGAAAGATAATGAAGAAATGGTGAGAAATTGAGAATAGAATCATAGATCTAGTAGAAGAATATGATAGACTACATGGGACCCCCTATTTTTTTAATATAATCATCTTTGTACACTGAACATGATTTCCATTTTTCAAACATTTATTTGTTTTACATGGTATGTTCAAATTCATCATGTAATATAATTATGTTCATTATATTTTTTAATATTATAAGTTAGTAATTTCTTTATTCATAGAATTATTAATGCGTTTATGTCTAATACATGCCTCCCCTTGATACCCTCAATACTAGTCAGGAACAACTTCTGTATGGGGTGGCGTATAGATGTTTAGGTAGATTCTGGCCTAGACCCAGTGGATTAGTTTGGTATTTTACAAAACTGTATTAGAGTATAACAACTATCTATATTCATTATTATCTTTTCCTTGATTTTGGATAGGTGTGACATTATATTGGAAATTTGGGACTCTAGTAGTGGAACTATAATATTACCTAGCTGGAACTATTTAGTTGACATCTTTGTTTCCATAATGTGAGGGAAATTTTGTTTTTCTATAATAGTTGACTAAATTCACCTCATGTGATGCACATAAGGATGATATGTGATTTATGATACTGTGGATGAATTCATGCATCATGACTAGGAACAAAGTTTTACTTTCCAAATATATAAATATTTATTTTTTTAACATAGATGATTATTAATTAAATGGAATGAATTTTTCTATATTTTTGGGATAATTTCTCTTTATATGGTATATGTTTGTTTTATTCCTACTATATAATATACTTAATGGAATTAGTTAATTTAATAGTTAATGATTTTTTTAGTGTATATACAATAATAGTGACCAATGTGAAGTGGTGGAGACAATGGATAATTCTAGGACATATACCCCGTGATTTATGGGTACACTCGTCATATAACCTTGTATGACCCCATAGATTTGAAAAGTTATACTTATGTTCTTAATGTTACCCTTATTATGATTATCTAAGAGTGGTATTATAATATTCAAGGTTAATATACTGATTTATTTGAATAAGACATCTATAGGTACGTCCTAGGGATAAGAATTCCTTCATCTGTGAGTATTTTAATATCATCAATTTTAAATGATAATAAAACCCCACTTTATTAATAAATAAGTATTATTTTTATTTTGAAATTTATTTTTTATATGAAATTAATTTACAATATAATTTCAAGGATTTAAGTAAGGGTAAAATGACAATTAATTCCTTAAAATATTCTATTGAATGTTTTTTAGTTAGGAACATAGTTAGAATGGGATTCTGGGGCACCAAGGGCCTCAGTGTTGACAAAATAAAAATTTTAAATACATTATACCACACACATTCTATATATCCATTCAATTCAATATCCCCATAAAATTTTCACATATTGGAAATCTGAGACCATTGTTAGGTTTGAGATATCCTGTTTACACTAGGTGACACAAAACATTAGTGTGTGCTCTGTGTTTGGTAGTATAACACATAAGTTACAATTATCTTAAATTTTTATTATAATTTTTTAAAGATAATTAAATCTATTTATAAATTTTTATCAAAATATTTATATGGGATCATTTTTTGTTTTAGAGTGTGAGTTTTACAATACGAGTGAGAGACTCATTGTTTTCAGTGGGTATTTATTTTCATCACACATATGAGAAAAAATAATAACAATGTTATTTTTTTTGTTGAAAAATTGGAAATAAAATTTTTATCTAAATACTATTAACTAATGAGTGACATTTCTCAATGGGTGAAAAATTACTGAGAGCTTATGTAATAATTATGATATTATTACCAGGTGATAAATAATTTCAAATGTGTGGTTAACATAGAATTATTACCTATTATAGGATTTTAATGGGAGTTGTGTTTAAAATATTATTGGTTTCAATGTTGGGAGATAATTAATAATAATATAAATATTTATTTTATTGTTACTAATATTAATTTTATAAATTAATATTAATTATTTCTGGAAAGTTAAACATTGTGTATATATATGCGTGTAATAAAAATATATGTAAATGTGATGGTGTGTATATGGATCGATATATATTATATATATATGTGTGTATGTATTTCATAAATATATATATATATTGGTGTATATATATATGAGTTTTTATTTTGAAATATAAATTTTTTTTAAATGGCATATTGAGAAAGGGAAGATTAAATTTATTTTTAATGGGCTAGTTCAAGGACAAGTAATGAGATTGGAGGGACAATGGGGGACACATTGGATGAATTGGCTAGAGGAATAAAATTGTGATGGAATAAGGAAATTGTTAAAAATATTAAATGAACAATCTAAAAATGAGTATAAATTGGATGGGATAAGTGAATAAGAGAAAACAACCTTCCTCTCATACGTCGCACATTATTATGCTACCCACACTTCCTTTTTCAAAAAATATTAATTGTTTTTATTATTTATATCATAATTAGTTATTCAAAATAATATGTGATACTAGCCATGTAAATTCTTAATTATGGCCTCTAGGTTTTCAATGATGAGTAAAAATTTTCAAAAAATTTCTTTCAATGGAATAAGGATTATGTGTTCAAATTTCACTCAAATGTCAACCCTTATCATCCAATATTTTGTGTACCTAATTTATGAAGTTAAATTTCATTTTCATCTCTCATTTACATTGTTTTCCATGTCATTGTTCTTGTATAGATAAAATTGATAATAATTATTGATTATTATTTCATGCGGTTTTGTTTAGGTTTTATTGTGATCTCAAACCTATGGTTTTGATTAACATTTGTTGGCATGGAAAATGATTTTATCCACATTGGGTGAATGAATATTAGTAAACGTTATGTCACGAATAATATTTAATATTAATTAGTTTATTAGGATTGAATCTTTATTAATTAAATGAACTAGGAAAAATAAATTGACATGTTTCTCTGGGTCACATTGTACATTGTGGGTTGGCTTGTTGTCTAGTCAATGATGGATGAGGGTTGATCACATATTATTGAGTTAGACTACGGGGTCACATTGATTTTTTTGTTGATATAATTGAAACCAATATCAATGAGATTGATTTTGAATAATTTTGTTTCAAGAGAATGTTTAGAATGAATGATATACCATGTTTTATTTTGATCTTGCTTTTAGATATAATATATAATAATAGTTTTATGTCGTCTTTATATGCACACTCTTTCTTTGATGTCATACATGTATTAGCATAATGGATTACCAATTTATTATTATAACATGATGGCTCATGTGTATGTATGGGATAATTGATGATTTTATATCTGTGATTCGACTTTGATATCCTATTTTTCCATTTTATATTATGAATCAATTTGTTTTCTTATTGCTAGAAATACAAATGATGTTATATCATCCAACGCTTTCCTTGTATGATCTAACTCTTTTTATGTTAACCTACCATAAAAGTTATCATTAGTGGTTCTTAAAAAGGGAGGATATTCATGATAGGTTTATAACTTATAGAGAGTCTGTACATGACATGTGATAATTATGTCTTTGTACCAGATCATATAGTGGAGATACGATGAAAAGTTAAATACTCTATAACACACTTGATTCCATAAATAATGTTACTCTACCCCAAGTGAAATGTTCATTAGAAAACTTCATTCATGGTGTTATGATGAGTAGCATGTTATTTTAGGCCCAGTGAACTATCATGTAGAATTAACAATGCTTAGTGTTATGAATATTATCGTGTTACTCGATGAAAATTGAACTATAGAGTAGATTTATTGATAGTTGGAGTTATACCATGTACAATAATTTTTTTGAGTTCTTGGGAATTCTATGTTGCATTTATTAAAGACTCCATGAGGATCTTGAGTGATTGATTCACCAAATCTTTTCCTTTCATGGTTTCTCATTACATAATTTATGATTTATTATTCCAACATGGATCAGATTATGGTATATTCGTTGTTCATAGTAGCATGGATAATTGTTGACATATCATTTTTTAAATGGATATTTATTTTATAATTACATCCTTGTAATTATTATGTAATGTAATTGTAGTTTTAAGAACACTTGGTAAATTAATCAAAAGTGGTTTCCAAATGGGTATTTTACTCACATCCTACTGAGGCATTTTATTGTACATGTAGATCTCATGTGGGATCTCAAAAAGTGAAAGGTCAACATGGTGGATTCCTGAGAAGAGGAACCTGGATCCAGTAGTGGACTATAATAGACATTTTAGAACCATATATTTGTTTATTTATTATATATTATATTTTTTAAATGGCATAGGTATGCCAATTTGGGATCCATTAATTAGTATTCCATGATTACATCACTTTCTACATATAAAATGATTACATTTATCTCATTTTTTTCCATTATAATATGGTTATTCAATACTCCTAATATCTTTTAATGATAGAATTTTTTTCAATGTAAATCCATTTGATACCAACGATTCTAATCGCAAACCTTTTGTATATGGAGAGGAACACAGGAGATCATGTGGAATTAAAGCATGGATCAAGTTATTTAGTTCAAATTATTAAAAAACATTATTATACTATCACAAAACATAATATAACTATATACTATAACTTTTTTAGGGAGGAATAATTATCACTCAATAAATGAAATTGACATATGATATATTTTTTCATTTTTCATACATTATATATGAATGAAAATTAACCTCGTGTATTATATATATGACTATATTAATAAATATATAATATCCTTATTAATTTATATTCTCTTTACCATAAATTAAAAATAATAATTGTATATAAATTTATATATTAGTTATAGTTTACTTTCAGTATTGGATGTTTATAAATTGTGATTTCTTTGCATGTATTAAAATTTAAATGATGATTCCCATTAATTAATAACCTATTTATCATAATTATATTATCAATAATATTATAATATATTGTCCATAATTATTTATAATTTTCTTATTCCTTTCTATGATACATTTAGCCATGGTTTAAAATGACATAATAAGTAATGTTAATGATTCATTAATATTTTTATTAATAAATGCCGTTATATTAGTTTCAAAATAGATATTAATATAACCCACAAATGAACAGAATGTTTCAAAAATACAATTTAAAAATTTTAATTCATATATTTTTTTATTATGAATGGTTATGAAAAATAATTACACTATCCTATGGTGATTTCATCTCAGACGTACACCTAGAAGATTTTTTCTTTTTTAATAGAATGATTGAATGATATATAGAGATTATATATTTAGAATAAAAAGAATTATATAAATATACAATTTACTCATTAAAATATCTTTAGAATCACATGTGTATGATGTAATTATTAATGAAATATGTATATTCGTGGAGGTGGAATTTCACACTTACGAAATGATGGTGTTATAATTTTTATAATGGAAAAGGAAAATGACAGATAATGGTTATTACATCAACATAATAACATTGAAAATAAAAAATATATTTAAATGGTTATTTATTAATTGAAAATGTAGATTTAGAATATAAACATTGAAATGGTAAAAGTTTGAGGAATACTTAATAATCACACTATGAACATGAGATTTCCCTTGGAGGCCTTCATTGAATTGGAGGCCATTTGGAAAAAAATTCTCATGGGGATTCAAAAAAAAATATGGATCAATGGGATTAAAATAGTGTAATAGATTTAAGTATATTATAATTTTTGTTTCATAATGAAATGGTTGTGGAATGACTCTTGTATATGTGATAACAATGGTATTTCTGTTAAAATATAAAATCACTATACAGTATTTAGTGGTAAAATTCATCTAAAAAGTGATTATAATATAGAGGAGTTTATGTTATGTCTATTAACATCTTATAAACCCTTTTAGAGAATTATTCCTAGCATATTTTGTCTTTCATACCATTTATGAACACTAGTTAAGACAATTTACCTTAATAATTGTAATTAATTTAAACCTACAAAATTTATTTTTAATGAAAACAAAAATAAAATAAAAATTATTTCATAATTTGGGAATATTTATAATGATATCAATTTAGTTATATTAGATAAAATTTATAAACTTGAAAGAATTATTTTTATTATAATAAATAGATGATGAATATTTTTTTTGTATAAAATATAACATTTTCATAAAATGTCAATTACTGATTTCTTAACTAAACATAATAAATCTATATATATAATTATACTAAAAAAGTAAATATTGTGAAAATAAATATGTTTAAATTTTTTTATAATTAGATCTTATTTATGGTATTCTATTAATGATATTTTAAAAATATTATTTTTTTTCAATTCAGCCATTATTTATCCCATTCATAAAAATATCATAAATTATTCCTAAGAAATTTTTGAAATTCTAATATTTTAAGGGAAACAAGTTTTAAATAAAAATTGTTATATTTTTAAATTAATTTTTAAAATATAAATCCAATATAAATAAGAAAAAATTCTATAAGAAAACACAACATTAAAATATTAACTATTATTATTTTATATCAAATAATTTTCAAATATAAATTAATCTAATTATATTAATTATTCCCAAAAAAATAATTAATGTATAATATATATTATTTAGTAAAATAAAACTTAATGCTATCAAATTTTAGTAAGAACCCATTTTAAGCATAAATTGATTTGATTTTCGTTTTTTTATAATAAAAAATTTATTCAAATTCATAAATAATTATAATGGAAAATATTTTATTAGATGATAATTTATTACATTGATGTTTCTATCAAATTTATTTACATATATATAAGCTGTAAAAATTATCTTCATAAGATATAAGAATAAGAAATTCTATTGTGGTTTTCATGCATGGTTTTTCAGTTATTATGAATCTTATAAAAATTTTAATGATCTGAAAATTTCTTGAAAATTCGTTCACTGAAGCACTAATTGTTACAGTACATTATTTTTCATGTTCTAGAGAAAACCCTAGTTATGAGATGTTATTTCCACTTTCTTAATAATGATCAATGTTGGGAGTTCATAAAATAATTTAATGAATTTTTTCAATTCTCAAAAAAAAAATATATGTATCATGCTAATTATAGCCACACCCATCACATTATTTCTTATATAATAGTGGAGAAATTATATTTCAAATAATTTTATCATAATAAAATTATCCTGGTTTAATTTTAGTTTAATGTTACTTGTGAAATAATCTACTAAATAGTTAATTTAATTTATTACTAAAATCTCTCAGTATTACATTCTCCACATTTAAATAATATATGACCTCATAATTTAAATTATTCATATTTAGAGAAAGTATATAAGGATATAAATATGATAAATAAGATAAAATATATATTTTATAGATATATATTGTCAACAAAAATATAGGAAACATATCATTTTCCCTATAATATGATTATCCTTGTTATTTATTTTTACTCTATTCAATAGAGTAAAACAACCCTTTTGATTGGGTATCATGGTTCATAATATTATTTTATTTTTATTTAGTTTTTAGTCATCCTTAAACAAACATATTTTAATAGGTTTCATTAAAATACAAAATGATAATTTTAATTTTTTTAATTATATGTGGTTCCGAGAGATAAACAGTTGTAACTTCTTGACATGGGTTCTATAGACTGGTTCCCTGAACCAGTCAGTTACATGACCTCCAGTGTGCCTCCCCGTATGCCAGATGATATCAAATAATAGAGATAGACCAATATCATTTATTGGGATACAATAAGTTCTTTATCTATGTTATCAAATAACGGAAGTAGATAAGCAACGACTGAATGATATATAATCTATAACCAAAACAATCTTGTATCACATGATGGCCAAAATAGGGAATACAATATCAAAAAATAAATAGTATATTTGTTATGCCATGTAAATTTAAATTGTTAATATGAAAAACCAAAATAAACACCCATAGAAAACTACCATGTGGCTCCTGAATACTATCTACATGCCTCATCCATTCTCTAACCCAACTCGCCAATCTTATATAGGTTTATTTTCGTTATCATTTCCTACCAAAATAAAGTGTATTCGTGTATTGATTTGGCTGCCCGATTAGGGGTGTGTAAAACACAGTAGGGTACCACTAGCATCACGCAAAACAATATATATTTACAAATATTGTATGAAATTGTATAAATAATAAAGTATACATCATTAGAAAAAATTGATCAAATTTCAATATTCATTAATTAACCACATAAACTCTTGTGATCCCTATCCCACACCTCAATTTCACATGGGTATTTGTAGCCATGTTCCCTATCCCAAACATTCTATATCATACGGGTATTAAAACCCTCATCCTTTTTCCCACACAAGAATATGACATGGTTATTTGTATCCTCAGTCCATATCCACAACTCATTTATAACATATAGTTATTTAGAACATCAATAATTTTCATAAATTCATATTTGAATCAATCAAACATATATCACACACATCACATCTATCACATCTTTCTCTTATATCATGGATAATAAACATTTACCCTTTTATCACATTCCACATCATGATATAAAATTAAAATTTATCTTGGTAAAGATGGTTCCTCAATTTAATAACATGGAGTAATATGAATAATAAACCATAAAACCATTTACATTATTTAAATAATATATATTTTACCTATTTATGGTTAATTATAATTACTCATAAATCTCATTTTCTATTAAATCATACTAAAATTAACTAACCAAATGAAATTAAAATTTCCCATCAATTACAAAATCACAATATTCCATTAATTAATTCACCTATTAATTAATCCAATTCAACAATCCCAATATCTCATCAATTATATAATCATAATTCCCATTCATTAATTCACCAATTAAAAAATATAATTATAAAATAACAATGTCCAATAAATTCTGTAATCACACATTACAACAAATAATTAACCAATTAGTTATTCTAATTCCACCAGCTATATAATCTCAACATTCTATTAATTAATTCATCAAATAATAAATCCAATAAAATGTTTCCAAAAATTAATTAATCAATTAATTCATTCTGTTAAATATTTGGTTTATCAACAATCCAATTGAAATATAATAATGAATACATTCTATTTTTATCAATACTATGAAAACAAAATTAAACCACATACCTCAAAATTGATGACAAAATATCTCTAATATAAATCCACAATTGAAGCGAAACAACTGCAATCACGAAAAAGAACAATATCTAGATCAAAACCTAGATCTAAAATAAAATGGAATATATTGAGAAAAAAATGATCAAGATTCATTTCTAATTGATGAAATATCCCTTGAATGCATTAGAGAATGACATGAGAGAGATTGAGAGCCATATAGGAAGAGAATATTTTATGTTTAGTGGTTCATATCTTCAATTTTTTCTTCCAATTATCAATAAAGGATGATTCAGTTCAGTGGAATCCATCTAGAAACATCGAAAAATTATAGGAAACAGTTATGGTCATATTGGGTCATGTTAGTGTCATGTTCAAGGGCTTTGAATTTTATAAATCCGATTTTCTTAATATAGAAAATTGAACACAATGTTTCCTGGGAAGGGGAATATAGTTTTCAAACCTGGTGACTAAACTGTATGCCTCTATTAGGGGATAAAAGATTACTCCTAATTGGATTCATGATTATCAAAACAGTATTCCAAATATATAATCCCTCAATATATAAGATTTTTCTATTTTCAGAGGTAGGGTGATCGGTTAGAGAAAATCCTGCACTAACCATGAACTACCCAAAACCCTTTGGAAATTTTCAAATTTCACCGATAACTACCCATGGTAAAACCAAAAAGGAATGATAAAAATGAAAAGAGTACCTAAATACAATCTCATGATATAACTAGAAATGGTCGGGATCCTAAAATATCCCCACCTTTTTAAAGGTCATCCATGAGTTGTACACCCAAGCATGTCTTCGATTCGGAGTCAACAAGGTCAATACCCTAAGTACTCATATCTACTTTTCCTTATAATTTTTCCTCCTTAACATTTTTATGTTTCCAGAAAACATGATCTATAGGCATGGTCTTTCCTAGAAAAACATTGTTATTTTGAACCAACACATGTATCTTATGCTCCTTAAATGAGGTATTTTTTTCAAGCCCATCATCCTTCACATTGACCACATGAGTACAATATATGAATCATCCTAATTGGTGATGCATGAAAATTTTCACGCATAACATTGTACCTCAATGAAAGATCCAATCTATATGAAACTATTCAAAATTTATTCACAACCTCAAATGGTCTGAGAATCTTGGGTGCTAGATACTCCTAATACAGAACCCTACGGGGACCCAATCCTGGAGGAAACCAAAGGAACCCATTGTCACCCTATATAAATTTGATGTGTCATCAACATTTATCTGTATATGACTTCTTTCTAATGTGATATCTATCCGTACACATTTGAATCACCTAAAACTACTATAACATCTCATAAATAAAAATCAGTCCCAAAAAATCTTACTCACCTTCCACCATCCAATATTGAGGGGATCTACATAGCCAACCATCAATATCCTTATATGGTCGATTGTTTAAATATTCTTTAAAACTGATGTTGTAGGAAAAGTCAACAAGCTATAATTAATTCTCCCACGTCCCACAAAAGTCAAAAACTCACACTCTTGACATACCCTCAAGAACATGAATAGTACGGTCTAACTAACCATTATCTATGGGTGGAACTTCAAACCATGTAAAAATTGTTTTCCATGGGACTTCTATAATACATTATAAAAGAATGAAGTAATGAATGAGATATGTATTGAAGTAATACTTCATGGAACCCTATCCAGATAGAATATTTATCAAACATACAAGTCTACCAAATAATTCATAGAGAATGTATCACGTATCAATAAAAAATGTGCTACCATTATTTACTTGAACACAATCACCAAAAATGCATCATTATACAGAGTATTCATAGATATTCCAACCAAAACATTCCTGGTAATTTCATCTAACATCCATTACTGAATGGGAAGGTATTGTGGTAATCAACTAGGTCGTTGAGGCTCACCCTTAATCTTTTTAAAGGTGTAGTATTGTGTCACAAACCATGATATCTCCTTTTTCATTCCTGGAAAACAGTAATTTTATCATAGTTCATGCTACATTTTGTAAAACAAGGATGTACCTCCCACTTTCGGGAATTAAATTCAGGAATCATGTACTCTTGGAAACTCATCGTAAAACCAACCTAGTTCCTCACATAAAATATCTCATCTTCATATATTCTCTAATCAGAAAGAGAATCCCCACTCTCTAGGATTTTCCTCAAGGATAGGTATCCTAGATCTTTATACAACCATTCCCTAATCCAAATCAAAAGAGTTGACTCAACATAAATTGATTTAGAAATCATATATTTTTGTCCCTCTTTAACCATAACATGCATCCTAGTTAGTAATGTCATCATATTCCATGTAACAATATACTCATGAACTACTTGATAGATGTTTTCCTTATTAATGCATCAAAAAAATTCCCTTTATTTGTTTATATTTTAGCTCAATATTGAATGATTGAATATACTCAACCCAACCCCAATATCGAATATTAAAATATCCTTATCAGAAGATGTTATTTAAGCTCTGATGATCTATAAACTCAATAATCATTTCACCAATATATAATTTTTCCAACCCATCATGGAATACAGAAGCACTTAAAACCTGAGGAAGTGTCTAGTGTATTTCATTTCATGTGGCACGAACTGCTAAAACACATATTCCAAATCTTGATCTCCCTAAATCAAGAGTACTATATTTGTGATCAAATATGCATCAAAAAAAATTATACACTCCTTCTTCTGCTTGGGAAGGATCATGATTACTCTTTTATTCAAGTTCTTATTCATCTCCTGGTAGGAATTATCACATGATCTAGAATATTTCGATTTTATCCCCTTCTTGGTCATACACAAAAAAGATGTTTCTAAATATGAAAAGTCCTGAACATACCGTCGATAATGTCTCTCTTATCCTAGAAATATAGGAATATCAAAAATTTCTGAGGTATACTCCCAAGATACAACAACATTAAACATCAATGGGGTTATTAAAATATATTAATTTGAGATAATGTGACCCAATAAATGTGCGTGATTAATCCAATATTAAAACATAGATATAATTGTGTATTGAAAATTCTCACATTGTGTACTCATGAAAGTTTCAAGAATTTGGGCATGATTGTCACGATTTTTAGAGTACAAAATTATTTCATTCAAAAATAAAACACAAAATTTTATCCTGGTATAGATGGATGATATTGTTCATAAACACTATAAATATTTATTGAGAATTCGTCAGATAAAAAGGTATCAAGATAGTCACATAAAGTCCATATATACTTCTTAAAGTAGTCTAAGGAATGTAATTAAGATTCACTCTCAACTGAGGATAACCCGATCTCAATTTAATCATAGAGATAACACATGCTCCCTATAACCGATAAAAAAGTTTTGTTATGTGTGTGTGGATACTGGTTCATTAAATTAATCAGGTTCAACATCCTTTAATCAATACATAGGTGTACAGTCCCTTCCCCCTTCTAAGAAAAAAACATGAGAACACCAAGTTGGCATACATGGAATGTTAAATCCCTTATACACTAACTCTTCTAGTTGATTCATAATCCCTTGAATCTCTTTTGGTGTCATTATGTACGGTGAAAAAAAAATTCACCACCCCCTACAAGATCTTAATATTAAATTACACATATCTCGCAATTGGATGCCCTACGAATTATTCAATAAAAATCCCGAATCATGTTCACTACAAGTGGAAATACATTATTATTTTGACATCTATAATCCAACAATAGACATGAAACATGGGTGGTGGGATTCCCCATTAGCTAATAAATTTTCCCTATTGATTCAAGGTAGATATCCTCTTCTCCATAGTTCACATAATTGACACACAAAAGATATGTAATTTTCTTTATCATGTGGTAGCAATCAATATGGTCTCCTTTTTCTACTAACCATACTATAACCATAATTTTGTAAAATCTTGGAAATACCCATAATTTAATGATCCTAACTGATAAAAAATAATCTTCCATGAGAGAACACCCCATTTTCAAAATAGGTTACTCTCAACTATACTCCCAAAGGTGCATCAATCATCATAACCCCACTCCCCGAATCCAATTCCAAACTCAACATATTCACTATATTTGTAGATATAAAAAATTCAATGCACCATTATCAAATAATTAACTATAATTAATAGAATCTACATGAATAATATTGTTTAGTGTCAATTATTCAACCTCACTATCCACAAGTGTATGCTAAATTACTAGAAACTATCTGGCATATATTCCTATTGATTTTGTCTGAGTCCCCTTTGTTTCACCACCTCGTTGTTACATGAGATCTTTCACAGAAGCACTGCATCCACGACCACTATAGTCATGGCCAGTACAACACTGACTACAAGAGAGATTGTGTAGAAGATTCCCTTCCCATACCCTAGTTATTTCTTGAATACCCATCATTATCAACATAAAATAGGTTTCTATAGAAATATTGTAGATGTCCCATACCACTGCAACATAAGTACTCTACTAGTGGTCAGGGAAATTTTCTATGCATGTGTCCCACCCTACCGATCTATTATAAGATCATTTGGGTGAGATATGTGGTTACAGATCCTTCCTATATGCATCCTTTTATTCAATGATCTTGTCATAACTATCATAATGATGATTACTACCATTAAAAGACATACCTCCTGACTGAATAGTACAAGCCACATGTTCTCAGATTTATTCTTGATTTAGGTTCCCTTCACATACAATATCCTTGTCCATTATATAAAAAAAATCAATAACAGAATGATGTTGACTTGGGACCTAATATCTCATTAAATTCATTCCTAAAAATGTCTTGTCGTAGCTATCTCATACCTTGAAAATTGTAGAAAAAATATAATCAAGTTTGTAAAGAGTCCAACATAGCCCATCACAGAGATACTCCATAGAATCAATGACATGAACATAGATGGCCTCTCATAGCAGAGCATATTTTGATAAACTTTTTCTACTTCTTCTGCAAAAATTCCTTCCATACCATACCCTCTAACTTCCAAGTACATTCTTGAACATCCCACCATCACTTCATTGATCCTCATAACATATAAGTATACAACATGACCTTCTTAATATTATGATTTCGCAAATGGTAAAGAGTAGTCTTGATGGTCTCAATCAAAAACTCAGCTACCTCAATTCCAACAAATCTAGTGAAATTCTCAGAGTTCTATAATTGAAACTCCCTTTTAAGGTCAAACATACCATTAAAAATTCATTATGGGAGAAACTCCATTAAATAAATAAATTATTCAATGTTCACAAGGAACTAATCTCTCTATACTTCATTATTTACAATAGGAGCCGCAGGTTCCCCAGCTGGAGGGTCATATAAGTCCACATTCCCCCGTCCTCCTATATGAAAACGTCCTCCTGGAGGCGTATATTTACAAAGAAAAATAATCACCTTAGGAAAGAATCCTCACTATTAAGACCATTCACAAGATAAATTAAAATAATTCCATAACAATTAATCCACAATTTACCGACCACCCAGTACAAAAATGATCCACTATCATAACCCCTATTAGACCAACATATGGGTCATTTTTAATTTGGGAAAACTCAAAAAAATTATTCATCTCTCTGTAGAAAACCATTTATTCACATTGTGAATAATTTATTTTTTTAAATTCATTTATGGAAGCTATTTAATTTTAATCATAGATGGAGTTAAAACACTCTCATTAAAATAACTTACCAAAATCCTAATTTTCATGTGTGTACCTAAAATGATGCACTCCACATAATAACCGTGATTGACTAGAATGATGTATGCATACTCAAATATCATGCTATACCGAGCCAAAATATATATCTTTGAAAATCACAGAATCATTAATCTCTTGAAACAACAGGTGCATCACTCGAGATAAAATAACATAAAGATAT
Organism: Viscum album; assembly: GCA_963277665.1. Classification (NCBI taxonomy): domain Eukaryota; kingdom Viridiplantae; phylum Streptophyta; class Magnoliopsida; order Santalales; family Viscaceae; genus Viscum; species Viscum album. The sequence goes on along the minus strand of OY728121.1, from coordinate 1,760,963,747 downwards.
ATAAACACACATCAATAAAAATAATCCAACCTTAGGTACAAGGATTTTACCAACATGCATGGGTTAGCTACTCCCGTGTATGATATATTAACCAAATATTGAATTATAATATTTTCTAGTATACCTTCCCCAAATAATATGACAATAGAAAAAAAGGGAACATCCATTGATTCCACATTTTGATGTCCCATCTTGGGTTCCACACAACTATTCCATGAACCCGTTAGTTACATGACCACATGCATACCCACCCATACATTAGATGTTTAAAATAAGTAGTGATGGTCTTATACTTTCCATGATGATACTATACCATATTTATTAAATGAGTAAAACATCATAAATAAATAAATAAATTCAAAAAAGATATATAAACAATAACCAAACCCAACTAGTATGACCTGATAACCAAAACATGAAATAAAAAAACCAAAATAGAATAGTAGATATGTAATGCCAAATTTGTTTCAAGTGTCAACATTCTAAACACATGATAAATAATGTCACTAAAAACTACTAACTAGGGACTCAATCAAATGTTTTTCTCTCATCCATGATCCATCCCAATATAGACATCTAACACATGGATATTTTCCTTATCCTGTCTTGAAAATGTGATTTCTATTTGGGTACCAATAATGTATCCCATGTATGGTGTCAGTAATACCTGGTAGGACTCCCACAATAGAATTGAAAACAATATACATTCAATAATAGTGTATAATTTTTTTAATAATAATTTTAAATGAAATGTAATTAATTATCACATTTTAGTTTTTAGTAATTAGCTACATAATCCCTTGTCATATTGAGGAAACATAAACATAAAATACATATTTTATCCCATGTCAAAATATAAAACATAACACAATTCAATGGATATTATCTATCATTTCCTTTCACAGCATGTCGCACCCAATTGAAACTATTGTCCCATGCCAACTCATGTGCATAAAACATCATGTCAAACATACTTTGGGTATTTGGATCCTTTGTCTTTGTCCCACAACTCATTGTCACATTGGTATTTGGAGCCCCAGTCCATGTCCAACACATTATCTCCCATATGGGTATTCAGATTCGTTTTGTATCCAACACCATAATATCACATGTGTATTGGGAGCCTTAGTCTCTATCCTAGATTAATTTATAACATATTCATATTTGGAACATTAGTTTGTATCCCACACTCACATATCAATCAATGAAGGATATATCACATATACCCCATATATAAAATCCATTAGTATTAATCAAAATTAATCCACATAAAAAATTTCAAATCACGGTATAAAATTACAATTTATCACAAAAAACATGGTTCGTCAATTTATTCAAATGCATTAATATTAAAAATTCATTAATTATACATTTAAATTATTCAATACATAATCAATTTAACCATTTGAGGTTACATCAGACATCTCACAACTCTAATTTTAAATTAATTTATACTCACATTAATTTAAAAATTACATAAATAGAATTTAACAATAATTAAATAATAACAATGTTCCATTAATTAATTAACAGATGAATTAATATAATTACACTATCATAATATGGAATGATTTCAATAATCTAAATATACTATTAATTAATTCAATAATTAAATAATCCAATTCCACAGTCCGAGTATAACACCCTATTATATAATCAACAATTATTTTTATTAGTTCATCAATTTTTTAATCCAATTCCACTAATTTCATAATCCCATCATTCCACATATAAATTCACTAATAAATTATATCAATTTGGTTTGTCCATAAATTTATTAATTAATTAGTTTATTCAATTAATGATTTAGTTGAAATTTTTTGCAATTGGAATCCAACAATTCCTACATGACATTGGAATTAAGAATATACGAATTAAATTTCACCACCTACCTTAATATTTATGTCGAAGTCTCACCATCATAAATCTCCAACTAATGTGAAACAACAATAATGATCACAATTAATAAGATCTAGGTCAAAACTGATATCCATGATAAAAAATATTAGATCCTACAAAACCTATATCGACTTCCATTATAAATAGTTGAAATCATACCTACAATGGATGAGAAAGTGAAGTGAGAAAGAGGGAAAGAATCAATTGATATGAGAATCTCTTGTGATGAGAGATGTAGATCTTCAATTTGGGCTTTGAATCATCCAGAACGAATGTTAGGAGGTCTTTGAATCTATTCAAGATATTCCATAATTGAGAGAAAACAGTTAGGCTCAAATTGGGTCATGTTAGGGTAATTTTTAGGGGTTCTGTATAAATTAAAAAAATATAAAAAATATTAAATATCATGTTTATGGTTTATTGGAATGGGATGCACAATGTTCTAAACTATTCCCCAACTATAATATCCTTCACTATGTGGGGTTTCATAGTCAGTTGGGGTAGGGAGTAAGCTTTGTGAAAAACGTTCACCAATTATTCACTAAATAAAACCCTTCCATCAATTTCCAATTTCACCAAAACAAACACTGAGATAAAACACAATCAAAATATACTCAAAAAAATGAAAATGGGTACCATAAATGCTTGAGATAAAACTAGATAAGGTTGGGATCATATAAAATCCTCTTCCAAAAATGAAATTAAATATGTCGAAAAATAATTTATATGAAATATATTCCTACATTTCTTAAATTATGGGAGAATTAACTTCATACTAATGGTTTTATATTATAAACCATGAATAAATTGTTGTTATTTGGATTTGATTCTCCTAGAAAACATATTATATATGATTTTTTAGAAAGAACCAAGACCAAATATCATATTCAAAAATCTATATTATATTATATTTATTCCTTAAATAACGTATTAATCATTTCCTACATAATTTTTTGTGAATAAAATAGATAAACCATATTCGCTTAGTTTATGAATTTTTTTATGACAATAATCAAATTTATCCCTTATGGTGGGGAATTTATTTCCCAAATTCTAATACTCCAAGAATTTTAAGCATTTGTGCGTAGGAGGAGAATTAGTCAAAAAATATTTTCCAAAATTGAATTAATTATAATATTTATCAATGATATATAATTATAATTTATATGGTATTATTTTAAAAGAAAATTAATTCATAATTTTAATTCATTGAGTCACCTACTTATGTTTTTCATCCCACAAAATATCCTTATTGGCAATTGAGATATAGTATTTCCCTAAAAATTTTCATTTGAGTTTACAAGATCTATATCATCCTTTAATTTCTATATAATACTAAGAGTCCCTTGATAAGTTTTCAACCATAATTTCTAAGTGAACTACAAATTTAAAGATAATAACTTTCAATGGATAATCCCTATAAAAGAGTCAGTTTTAAAGGGAAAAGAATCATTTAACACACATTAAAAATATGTAATAAAACATGATTTATATCATGTGTATTTTATATTATTATCCTCAAATGTTTCATTAGATTAAACATTCATTTTTTCACCATAAAAAATTTCGAATTCTTTTTTATATGAGGAGTTCTAGAAAAAAAATTTAGATTACATATTTCATGATCTCTATCTATTTCATAGATTCAACATCATCCTCCATCATTATATTATTAATTGGTTTCCACTATTAGTCATAATTAAATTCTAGATAATACACAAATATGACTACATTTTTAATATATGATCACTATGGGTTGACAAAAACCCCTCTATAGAATTGAACAATTTTTCAAAAATTAGTTCATTTGATATCCCAAAAATCTACTAAGTACATTAATGAATAAATTATAATCTATAAATTTTCTCTTAGTTTGTTTGGAAGAGAAAGAGAGGATTTTTTTTGTTATTCATAAACATTGACAATTGAGTGATAATTTCACCATGTCTGAATGATCAATCTTATGCCCCATTTATTTTCAAAATGAGATTATTTACATATTTCCTATAGAAACTAATGATCAATATATCTTTTAAGTATTCATATATTTCATTAATAATTGAATTTAAAATATAAGAATTATATAATCTTATAAAAAGGGTGAATATTTTCATAAAAATTATAAATCCTAAATGAAATAATAAATATATATATATATATAAATATATATATATATATATATATTTCAAGGAATCAATCTTCCTTATTCACTGTTTAATTCCAATTATGTTACCCTACCATACCAAAATAATGTTACCAAATCTATCATAATAGTTCATAAATGGAATTTGAAACACTAAATAATAACCCACAGTAATGGAAAATTGTTTTGTAGTTAAGCTTCATTATCGAAAAATGTGTGATGATTGACTTAATACATAATATTACATTTTCAGGGATACTATGCCTTGGGAAATAAATTTTTGTGGCCACATCAACCTATTTTTACCTATATAGTGATTTCATTTATAGGATTCCACCCAATATTATCTTCAAAAAAAAGATGTTATCAAATACATGGACATATCCATATAGTTTTCGTTAATTATCTCTCCTTCTAATCTGAATAAATAACTAAACTAATCCAAAAAAACATAACAATGATATAATATGATCAATGGTGAACCAATCAAAAAATATAATTTATTTAAATCATTCCCATATGTTGAATTATATATTCCATAAATAATTTCAAAATAATAGAACTGACTGTTTCAGGGTTTCTGTGGGATGGATACATAAGAAACATATTTTACTACACATGTGAAAATTTATAAATAGCTTAGCCAAATTGAACTCCCTTATATGTTACATATATGATATAACAAATTTATATTTGTAGGAATAGAAACAAAATCAATGGGGGTGCTCAATTTATTAGAAGGGGTATTAAACCCATCAATATATCATCATGGGTTATATCATAAAATTATGATAAAACATGATAACTGCTGAAATATCTTATTCAAAATTACATGGAAAAATAAGTGTTTTTTATAAGCCATTATATAATGAAATTTAATCACCAATGTGCTATTATATACAATCGAATAAGACTATAGAAAAAATATATAATAATAACAAAAAATGTTTCATAATCATAAGTTTAAGGATATTACATGTCTTGGAAATTCATAATAATAATGAATTTATGAACAACTATAAGAACTAATAATTATTACATTGTGTCTATGGATTCATAAAACTATTAACAAATACTAATATATTATTTAAAAACAAAATTTCCCTCTTCATGTTATCCGTCACAATCTTGTTTCCCACTAGAGATATATATTTGTAAAATTAATAGTTTATTGGTGTCTTGTACTTATCAAACATATATCCCATTTGAATAGTATATATCTCATACCATTGTTCTATTATTAACATTTATTTGAAAAACCTATAGCCAGTTATTGTCTCAGTCATGTTAATCTAATAACATATTTCAGACTTGTATATCAAAAACCAAAAAACATTTAGTATCTCATGAGAAATATCACTTTATATAATTCATTGGATAATTATAATCATATCCAAATATTATTATCATTGAATATATGTGACATAAGTTATCCATAATTTAACATATGATGATTTGTTTTTGGAAAATTCGGATCTATATTATTTACTAATGTTATCTTATAAAATGATATCAAAAGTTTATTAGTAGATACATAAATTTTACACTTACATAATGTGTATTTCATCATGATATTTATATATTTATTCAAAAAACATAACTATATATGTGTTGGAAATGTAAATTAGTACAGTTGAGAAAACCCATTAAAAATATATTTTATAATACATTTATAGAAATCTATATAGTTGTATGAAATTAGGAATATTTTCATATAATAAATTTATATAAGTAAACATTAATGTATTCTAATTACATAAAACTAAACTAAATCAAAATATTATATCATTTAAAAATACATAAATGTTTTTCACATGATGTGATGAGTGGGTGGAAACATTAAATCATAAATGGAAAATTTAATTTTATGGTTTTAAAAAAAATATTTAAATGGTTGAATCATATAAATGATTGAAATATAATGATTTCAAACATTAGTCTGTAAATTTTTTAATATCTCATTAAATGAATCGAATTTAAATTAAAAAAATAAAATTTCAATAATATTGGTTGGAATAGTTAATATGAATATAGAAGAAAAAGTGAACCTTTTTAAAAAAATAGAATTAAAGTTAACATCATTGATTTTATAATTAATGTGACCGATTAATGTAAATCTATAATGAATATTGATTACATTAATAATAATATCATCATAGAAATTAATATAACATTCTTTTAATACCATATTACAAAGTAATAGCAATGAATGTGAATTGAATATGATTTATGAAAAAACTGTACATTTTACACCTAAATTTTCAAATTCTCTTTAACAACCTAGATTACTAACGTATATGTACTAATAAAATATTTCAGAAAATTTTTCATATATATTACTATTCAAAAATATTAACTATAATAATTTTCATGAAATTATTAGTTAGTTATAATATATTTTCCTCATCAAATGTTTGATTAATTTAAATGTGTTTCGCTTTCATTTAAATATCAAAATTTATTATATTATCATGATAATAATATAATAATTCATAAATTAAAAACTATATTAGGTTAACTATTATTACATTGTATATAATAATCTAATTATATTATTTGAAAATCCTACTCCTGATTAATGAATGTGTAATCGTTGAGATCCTATTTGAATACATTTTATAAGAATATTAAATTGTATAATAAAAATATTGTATGTATTTATATAAATCACCAAAAAAGGTTTGTGTAATAAAAAATGTTTTAAATTGTCATATAAATTTTAATAATCATTGATGTATTTGGGTGATCAAGATAAATTCATTATTCTGTGTAATAATTATTCTAGATGTAAAAATAGAAAATGTTATATTTTTCATAGAATGGGGAAAATATCGAAATTTAGTTACATATTGTAATAATAAATATCTTATAAATTTCATAATTAATGAATATTTTATCTTACTAAACCACCTATGTAAGGTGGTTATTTAAAATGAAATGAATTGTTTCTTGGATGAATTTTTTTGCTGGAATACATGAATAACATGCATGTTTTTAGATTATAAAATGAAATGGTAATATAATGGTTATTCCTCTAACACAATAACATTAAATATAAAATCAATATTTATTTAATCAACTAAAAATGTTGAAAAATGTAATTAGATGATTTATATATAAATAAAAATATTTCAGGTAATGAATAATTATCAAATTGGGAAATTGGGATTTCCCATGGAGGACATCTTCAAAATGGTGATATAAGGATTTTCATTATATGAATGGGATATAATAAATATCACAGGTATCTTGGGGACATATAAATAGAAAATGATAATGATAAAATAAAAATTTAGTATTCCCTTGAAGGGTAGTGGGAAGTAACCTTTTATATGATAAGGTAGTGGAATTTATATAATACAAGGAAAAGTAATAGATAAAAGGAAAAATGGGTGAATTAATGTCAATGCTCATCTAGTGAATTATTTATATTATATTATATTATAATGTTTTACTTTATTAACCTTTAGTAAAACATTTATATGTTTTGTGGACATTACCACATTAATTGATTTTTACTACAGTTTTTCAATTTTTATGTATTAAAATAATATATCTATTTTACATAAGATTGAAATAAGGATTCTAAATTTCAATTGAATGTTATTATAATAAATTTTAAAAAGTTGAAAAATTATTTCTACTATAATAAAAGTATAACATATTGAATAAAAATTAGAAATAAAATTATTTGTGTCATATAATTTTATATGTAGATTAATAAATAAAATTTATTATTTTAAAAAAATAAAATTACTTCTCAAAAAAATATTTATCCATGAAAAAGGGTTCATAAATCTTCATACACAATTATACCCTAATTTCTTTATAAAAGTTGTGTTATTTTTAAAAACTACATTTTTTATATTCATCTGCAAATAATCTTTTTTAATGATAAAAATATTCCAAATATGTAATTTTTTAATAATTAATTAAAAATTTATTTCTATTTATCCAATGTAAATTTAGTATGTTTTGGAATTTTATATTTATGAAAATAAAAATTATAAAAAGATATTATTTTTAACAAAAAAATATTATTTATATACTAACACTTTCTATTATTAACTCCCATAAAATGGTAAATTAAATATGTGCTAATCTTTTGTATATAATATAATCATATATTATGAATTATATATTTGTATTGATAAGATAAATAATATGAATATAATTTTTTATATGATTATATATTTAAACATAATTTGATATATCTTGTCAATTATCTATATAAATTGGATAATATCAATTCATTTGGTTTAAAAATTAAAATTATTTTCTTGTATTGTAATTTATATATATAATTTTAATGTTATCTGAATATATAAATACATAATACATGATGATCTTCATTTAATATCAAGCCATATGGTACTCTATAATGGCAGTCATGTGTGGTAGTTCAAATGAGAGGGATAATTTGGAAATTTCTACTATCTTGAAAATATCTTTCAAATGATTTCCCTATAACCATTCTATATTTGAGTTATATTAAGGATTTTCTTGTAAAAATCACTGTGACCTCACATCGTTACCATTATGGAACAGATGAGCCTCCTTACTAAAATATCTACAACCTTTTTTCACTTCTTTTACAAAATTTATAGATGTTACAATGTTGTTATATCAATAATTACCCATCATGTTAATGGTTATATCAAAATATAATAATATTATTACTCTTATTATTTTTTCTCAATTATTATATATATTTTTTAATGTGAAATAATATATTCAAAAATGTAATTTAATTGGTACTAATGTACTAGCACATTATAAAATATCAAATATGCAAGAATATCATTATGTTATAAATGATAAAATTTATGGAGGGGTATATATAAATATAATTCAATTTTATAGTAATAAATTTTATTTATTAGATTAAGATATTTTAGATTTTATAGAATTTTTTTTAACTCATGTTATTTTAGTTGGTGAGGAATGTGGGACGTATGATAAATTCATTGTTAGATTAATCCAAATAAATATTATTTAGGGATAAATTCCATGCATGTGTCTAAATGTAAGAGAAATTTAAAATACGATGGTTATATCACTGATCGTGTTTAGCTGTTTGTCTATAGGGGTGGTATAATTTCTTTAACATGATTCTATTCTAGATAGATAATTTGAATCACCTACCAATTATCATTTTAATAGGTTCATTCCAAAGCTTGTGGATTCTACATAATGATTAAATTTTAGGATCTAAAGATATGTGGGAGACGTGTAGGTTTTATAGTCTTCATCATGTTACTTATACATTTTTTAATGATGTTATACTTCTATCCTCAATCCAATAAACAAATATCTTCAAATGGTTGTTAATAATTTGTGGGTCATTTAAAAAACTCAAACAATAATTAATGTGTTCCCAAAATGGGGTGGTGCGCCTAGATCCCCAAATTACTTTTAAACATTGAGAGAGTGTGTGTGAAAATGAATATAAATAAAATATGGAATAATAAATGGTTCATAAAATATTGGTATCAAGTAGCTAATCACTGATGTGAAATGGTTTTAATCATGCTTCCCATATTATGAAAAAAATATTTATATAAATTTTATTAAAATTGTCATGGGGAAGAATATTATGGAATATAGTTTCTAAAGGGTCCTATATAACTGTAATCTAAGTTCATACCCTATAACGATGTTAAAACTCTCAGAATCCCATGTTCAAACATTATTCTCAATATATACAAGGAATACATCTTGTAGGTATCTCATTCTCCCCATAATAATGTTTTATGAAAACACTCAACAAGTCAATCAATATTGGAAACCATTTCCATCAAGTTATTTTCAAATCAGATATCATGGGAATAATTCCACTTCATCATAAATTTCTAATATTCTATCCATTGTACCCTCCTTATGTGAATTAAAATCCTTCTATGGGGTTCACTATGAAATATTTACTTCAACATTCATATGTGTATTCCATGTATTTATGGAAATGATAGAAGATAAGTTGTATCCATCATCAGCATGAATGTTTAGAGAAATAAAGAATATATGGATGTGAAACTAGAAAACCATTGAACACCATAATGGATGTAATACATACGAATAATGTGAATCTTGTATACCCTTACATATAACATTATCTATAAAATAAATCTTTTAGTTTGATTATTGTGCTAAGGGTCATATCCCTTCAACAAGACATTCTTGTGGACATAAAATTATCATTATAAGGGAACTGTTTCATGATCCATAAAATTTCAAAAAGAAACATTGGGCTTCATTATTATACTATATTGATCTCAAATGAGAACACTTTTTTTAAATGATGTATGCATTATTCCATGAATGGATACTATAAGTTTGTTCGAGGTATATTAATTGATTATAGTATTTTGTAAAAATTATCATATAATTGGAATAATAAATAACATGTACATTAAAATTCATTTCCAATAATCTTTTATTTTTAGTACTTTGTATAATTATGTTATAATGTTATCTAACAAAACTACGATCTTTTTATCTTTGTTAATTTTTTTTAATATGTGAACATATGGTTATTCAAAATAAAGTCTTCAAAGTAGAACATTAATTACCCATATAAGATTCTATTCTAGAAAATAATGAATTTTCATAGCATCATAGCCTAGGTAAATTTGATACCAACATAGGTGGTAGAAAATATTCTCAACAAAGTATGAATACGTGGTTAAAAGTCAAAAATCACATGTAATAATAAGATGAGAATATGTGTATAATTAGGATAGGTTTAGATTTTGTATACAAATAAATAGTTTATAAATCATATAATTAAAAATATTATTTCATGAAAATACAATATATCAATGAAAAAACGAATAACATAAAATTATTTCACTACCATAAGTGGATGAATATGGACATAGTTGATAATGAATCACAAATGGTTTCTACAATTTCATAAGGATTCACATATTTATTTCCCATGGTGGATCCATATTCCAACAGTTGTTTCTGATGGCAGATTAGGCGAAAATCACTTATTTTCCATGTTAGATTGAGTCATCACAAATCATTTCATATTATCTCAAGAGATATAAAATGTAACGGCCCGGACCTCTCCGGTCCATTACTTTGTGAAATGTTGGTGTTGGAGGTGTTCTGGGAGGTCAAGGGGACTTATCCCCAAAACATTGCCAATATTCCAGTTCTGTGAACACTGTTTCTAGTTTATGAAGAGTAACAGATCGGTCTCACCGATCAGTCTGACAGATCTGTCTCATAGATCGGTTTCACAGATCGGTGTGACAGATCGGTTTCACAGATCGGTCTGACAGATCGGTTTCACAGATCGGTGTGACAGATCGGTTTAACAGATCGGTGTGACAGATCGGTTTCACAGATCGGTCTGACTAATCGGTTTCACATATCGGTGTGACAGATCAGTTTCACAGATCGGTTTCACAGATTAGTTTCACAGATCGGTCTGACAGATCGGTCTCACAGATCGGTCTGACATATCGGTGTGACAGATCGATTTCACATATCGGTCTGACAGATCGGTTTCACAGATCGGTGTGACAGATCGGTTTCACAGATCGGTGTGACAGATTAGTTTCACAGATCGGTGTGACAGATCGGTATCACAGATCGGTGTGACAGATCGGTATCACAGATCGGTCTGACAGATCGGTTTCACAGATCGGTGTCACAGATCGGTTTCACAGACTGGTCTGACAAATCGGTTTCACAGATCAGTGTGACAGATTGGTTTCACAGATCGGTGTGACAGATCGGTTTCACGGATCGGTGTGACAGATCGGTTTCACAGATCGGTCTGATAGATCGGTTTCGCAGATCGGTGTGACAGATCAGTTTCACAGATCGGTTTCATAGATCGGTTTCACAGATCGGTCTGACAGATCGGTTTCACAGATCGGTGTGACAGATCTGTTTCACAGATCGGTGTGACAGATCGGTTTCACGGATCGGTGTGACAGATCGGTTTCACAGATCAGTCTGACAGATCAGTTTCACAGATCGGTTTCAAAGATCGGTTTCACAGATCAGTTTTAGAGATTGGTTTCACAGATCGGTGTGACAGATCGGTTTCACAGATCAGTTTCACAGATCGGTTTCACAGATCGGTTTCATGTACAGTAACAGTGGGTGAACATTGTTTCCGGACTCCAACAGTTTTTCCCTTATGACGTTTCCTTTGACGTAAAATACATTTGAAGCCTTATTTTTAAGGGCTCTTAAGGCCGTTTAAAAAGCCATAAATCCTATATTAATTATTCCGAAGGCTTGGAATGTTTTACTTGGTCAAACCGCGTGGGTTAATGCGATCCGTTTTTAATGGAGAATTAACCGGATCCTAAACCGTCACCTCGTTAAATCTTAAAAAGGGACGAGATATCATTCTCCATTGTTCTTTCCCTTTGTTCTCAACTAAGAGGCGCTAGAACCTTTCAATCCTTTCCGTAGGAGTTGTACAATCAATCTTTACTCCTAGGATTGTTTCTGCTCTGTTTTTTGATGCAACCAAGCTGTGTCGATCATTCTTCCACATAAGTTGTCGCGAGAGAAGGACTATGTCCCGCTGTGTGGATATAGGACGTCAAGAACTCTTCGAGGTAGGGGATTCATGGATTCTCTAATTGTTTATGTGAAACTGTAGAATTAGCATGATTTAACCCTTTGGATCCCAATGAAATTGACCTAATTAAATACATGAACCGGATTAAAAGAATTGGTTGATCGCATGTTGTTGCTTTGTACCGTGATAACGGTTTGCCTCATGATTTCCTAGATAGAGTGATATCTATGATTTTCTTTAATTAGTTGCTCGTTCATGATGGAAATTGATAAAGAACGTAAAGCCGGAATTATTTGATAAATAATTGGATAAAGATAAAGAGGCATGTTAATGAATCTGTTAATTCTAAATGGATAAAAGAACTATTAGTTAGATAATTTCAAAAGGGTTCTGAGTTACCCGCTTTCTTGTAAGGCTGAATGCCTTGTGGTTTAGAGCTCTGAGTGCTCATTTTGTATGAATGTTGAATGCCTTGTTAAAGGGCCAAGTGCCCATTTTGTGATCTTTGTTTTCCTGCTGCTTGGGATTTGATGTGGGCCTGGATGGTTGTTGTGATATGTGGAGGCATGGAGGCCTTGTGGTTGTGGCAGCGGATGACGCCTAGTGTGGTGAGATGCATCATTTTATGCATATGGGTGTCGGGGAGGACATCAGGGGTGATGGAATGGGTTGGATGTGGTTTCTAGTTGCTTGCGGTTTTCTTGAATGATAATATGCTTTGTTTTTCCCCACTGCTCAAGGCAGCTGGTCTTGCTACCATTCTTCTGAAGGAGGCGAAGACGCGCGGGGTATGCCACGTGCTTTCCGTGTTTACCCTCTCGAGGGAGAATGGGTATATGCTCTTTCTATAGGCGGAAAAGACTCGACGGGTAGTATATCTACTCACCGTGTTGAGCTTTCTTTGTGTTTAGAAGCATAGGATGTTTTTCTAGAATGCCTGGGAATGTGGAAAATTAATTCTGTAATGAATGTTTGATTAAATGGTGAAAATCCACGGGGATGGAGATGCTGGAATTTAAAGGTGATGTGAATCTTAAAAAGGAGCAGTTGTTTTTGAAAGTGATGCCAATTCAGTTTAATATGGAATTGTTCATTCTTAATTAATGTTTAAAAAATTAATTAATGTATAGTGGAACTGATAAATGAGAATAGAGTAATCTAATAAAGCACTTCAATTGGTTGGGTGCTTATAGGATACCTAGTCTTTGAAGTAGCACCCTGGAGTCTGAGAGACGTTAGCTGCAGTTGTATCTAAGACTAGGTAATGCCCATAGTGTGGATGTGAGATATATATATATATATATATATATATATATATATATATATTCTGTACGTTTTGTGTTTCTATACGCTACTCCACCCTGTCGGTAAGGGAAGCTGACACCCCGGGGATTCTGAGCCCTAGGGGGTGTTTTCCCCAACATTCTGATGGGAGGTTGAATGGATGTCTACCCCCTTTGGCCCCGCTCTCTTCTCTTGGTAGATCTTTGTGCTGGTAGGCACAGTGGTTAGTTTTACCCATATATGTGTGTAGAGGGCTGTGATGGCTTGTGGTTATTTCCCACACATATATTCTGGATATAGTATCCTATGGACTACTATAGGTGTAACGTGTATAGGCTATAATGGCTTGAGGATCCTTACTCGGAGTATGGGCTATAATGGATTGAGGTATTATACCCGATGTATGATAAACGTTATACGAGCTGTGGTGGCTCCCGAAAACTACCTGGTTACTTTGGTTGTGAGGACGGTGTGCTAATTCGCCCAGGTGTCTGCGGGAAAGCCTTTGTGGTGCACGAGGTGGAGATTGTGGAGCTTAGCCCAGGTGTCTGCGGGCATGCCTTTGGAGAGAGATGCACAGGACGTATGTCGTTGGGGCAAAGCGGCAAACCAGTGGGGAAGTAGTAGCAGGGTACCCTTGATATTCTTTACTATATTCCATATTCTTGTATGTGTTACGTGGTGAGAGTAGCCATGGTGAGGTTGGGAACTTAGTATACCTATTTAGATAACGAGTTAGTTTCACTTGTTGTTCAATAGGCATTAGCATGCTTTCTTTACTTTTGCACGAAAGGCTTGGGGAGGATCCTACTGAGTATACTGTTATACTCACCCTATGTATATATAAACTGTTTTTCAGGTCACTTGGAGCAGGTTGGAGATCAAGCTGGTTACTACTAGCTTGCGGTTGGAGGAGGAGATGTTCGGGCTTGTGGTCACTGCTGTTTTACTTTCTTTTGGGTACTTTTAGTTTTCCCTTTCAGTTGTAGTACTTTTGCATGAAATTTCATATATGTACTTGGGTTTCTTTTATTTTTCAGTTATGAGTTGGAGTTGGATGGAATCTATTCTATCTCTCTCTTCTGCATGTGTTCTCTTAGAGGGCAATGGTTACTATTTGTGTGTGTATTATACCCTCGGTGCTAGTCGCCAACCTGGGGCCTACTGGAGGCGGGACTCTGGGGTCATTATCTCCCTTCTCACATTGCCGGCCCAGGAGGGGTACACTTTGTGGGGAGGGGGTCGTGACAGATTGGTATCTGAGGTCTGGTTGAGCGGTAGGATGGTGTTTGGAGTTAGGCACATGTGAGGATGCATGGGATGGTAGGGAAACAGTGTTATTCTTGTTTAGAAAGTAGGGTAAACACTGGAGACTGGCAGAGACATAGGCGTTTAGGGCCCCCTATGATCTGTTTCACGGACCTTTATGTTTACAGTGGCTACTAATCAAGTGATACCAATTGCAGGGTAGAGACCTAGGAAAGGATCATGCATCATTATTCTTTTCTCTTTTGTTTGAAAGGGTAGACCTTGGGATAGGTAACCTAAAATTAATAAAACAAAACAATTAATTAATTAATGTTGATTCTTCCATATTCCAGGATTAGGAGCTCTAACAGTTGTTATTTTACAGGTATGGTTCCAGGTCGACGTCCTCGTCAGGTTTGCGCAGAAGATGCCCAGCAGGCTGTTCCAGCAGATCGCCACCGGGTAGAGGATGACGACGATGGCACTTGGAGGAAGACACTCCGAGAGTTCCAGCGCCAGAGTCTACAGAAGTACGAGGGCTCTGTTTCAGATGCAGTCACAGAAGGCTGGTTAGAGGAGGTTGAGATCGGCTTCAGCTCGATTCGTGCTCGGAAGGAACACTGGGTGTCCTTGGTTGTGACAATGCTGCATGGAGCAGTGAGGCAATGGTGGTTCTTGTTCCTCGGTGATCGTGACGAGTCAACAATCTCATGGGAGGAGTTTCGAGACATGTTTAGAGTGGAGTTTCTTTCGTCGACTGCGAAGGCATCCAGTTGCCAAGAGCTTCTTACCCTTCGACAGGGGAGCTCCCGTGTTCGAGAGTTTGGAATCCATTTCAGGAACCTTCTACGATATGCTTTAGACCTGTTACCAGATGATGAGGCCATGGAGAGGCATTTCGAGGAGGCTTTGCGTCCAGAGATCCAGCGCCAGGTCACCCCATTTATGCTGAAGACATATCTAGAGGTGCTTCAGAGGGAAGAGGTTATTGAGAGGACTTTGGCTAGGACCGTATTGTCACGAGAGGGGAATCTTCATGATTCCTCACGAAGCAGAGATGTGGTCTGGGGTTCCCGGTTATCAGGGTAGAAGAGTTTCCGTTCACCTGGGGGTGGGTCCCAGCCCTTTCCATCTCGTTTCTCTGGAGGTAGCAACTCTCAGACCTATGCCAAGGGATCAGGCGCTTGCTTTTCTGGTGGTGGACGTGGTCATCCGCAGCGGGAGTGCCCGACTTTTCAGAGCAGTCATCGTGCACCAGGTGCTCCACTCCAGGTTCCTCCGTTGAGGTAGTTACAGCCGAGGCAGCAGCAGCAGGTTGCACCAGCTTTAGATCACCCGAGGGTAGATGGAGTAGGCAGAGGACAACCCCATGACGCTCCTCATCCTCAGATAGCAGAGCGTGGCCGTGGTGGTGGTCGTCATTAGGGTCACAGAGGCCGCAGAGGTGGTCGTGGTCAGCTTCATGCTCTAGCATTGCCCGCCCCAGGCGAGCAAGATGTCGTTCGAGGCACCCTTTGCTTGTTTTCTACCTTGGTGTATTCCTTGTTTGATTCAGGAGAAACACACTCCTTCATATCACCTACCCTTGTCCATGCTTTGGGACTTGAGGTAGAGAGGCTTCCAGTGCCCTTGGTGTTGACTACGCCAGTTGGAGGTCGAGATGAATTGTTTGAAATATGTAGAGACTGTGAGCTAGTGTTGGGGCAACACTGCTCTTGGGGAGATTTCCTATGTTTGAGAATACAACCATATGATGTCATTCTTGGCATGGATTGGTTGTATTCGGTGTAGGCTGTTGTGGATTGCTACAGGAAGAAGGCCATTTTCTTTGATGAAGATGGAGAGAAAGTGGTGTTTGTTGGTGAGAGAGATCCTTGGATGAGTCATAGACGAGTTCCATCCTTATCAACCATGATGGCTGGGATGACACTGAGTTGTTTAGTGGTTCAACAGCTGGCGTTTCCTAGGGTCGTAGAGGAGTACCCTGATGTCTTTCCAGAAGAGGTTGTATCCTTGCCCCCTCGACGAGAGATCGAGTTTGGGATCGAGCTACAGCCAGGAGCGTCTCCTATATCTATGTCTCCGTATAGGATGGCCCCATCTGAGTTACGAGAGCTACGTATTCAGCTCGATGGTCTGTTGCAGTGTGGTTTTGTTCGGCCAAGTGTGTCACCTTGGGGTGCACCAGTTTTGTTTGTGAAAAAAAAGGCTGATGGCAGTTTGCGGTTGTGCGTCGATTATTTTCGGTTAAACAAAGTGACAATAAAGAACCGCTATCCTCTCCCGCGGATTGATGACCTATTCGATCAACTGAAGGGTTAAAGTTGGTTTTCAAAGATAGACTTGCGGTCAGGATATCATCAGATGCATGTAAGGGATGAGGATATCCCGAAGACTGCTTTCCGCTGTCGTCATGGGCATTATGAGTTTGATGTAATTCCATTCGGCGTGACAAATGCTCCAGTTGTTTTCATGGGGTTGATGAATGATGTGTTCCGTGAATTCCTGGACATGTTTGTTGTGGTTTTCATCGACGACATCCTTGTGTACTCCACATCTGAAGAAGAGCATGCAGAGCATCTACGACTGTTTTGGGAGTTCTTCGCCAACATCGGTTTTTTGGGAAGTTGTCCAAGTGTGAGTTCTAGGATTGAGAAGTTCATTTCTTGGGACATGTTGTGTCCCAACAGGGAGTAGCTGTGGATCCTCTGAAGATAGAAACAGTGGTGTCTTGGCCAGCCCCCAAGACCGTGTCAGAGGTGCGAATTTTCCTTGGTCTCGCAGGCTATTATAGGAGGTTTGTGGCTAATTTCTCTCGAGTTGCGACTCCTCTGACAGCTTTGACCAGGAAGGATCAAGCGTTCATATGGAATGATCAGTGTCAGATATCTTTCGAGTATCTAAAGGAGAAGTTGGGGGTAGAGGTTGTCTTTTCCAGATGACGATGCAGTCATCCCTGATGCAGAAGGTGGAAGAGTCTCAGTTGCGTGATCCAGAGGTGGAAGCTTGGAGAGAAAGAGTTGTTTGTGGAGAGGCCCCTGATGGTTGGTCGGTGGATGAACAACACCGGGTGTTGTATCATGGCATGATTTTTGTTCCCTTGGAGATGCGTGAGATGGTTCTCCGAGAGTTCCATAGCTCGCCCTTAGCTGTACATCCTAGTGTGACAAAGATGTACCGGTCCTTGAGGAGACAGTTTTGGTGGCCTGGGCTAAAGCGTGCAGTGGTAGAGTTTTTGTCTCGATGTTTAGTCTGCCAGAAGGTGAAGGCTGAACACCATGTTCCTGGTGGTCTTCTCCAACACATATATATTCCTCAGTGGAAGTGGGAGGACATCTCAACGGACCTTTTTAGAGGTTTAACTCGAGCTCCGAGAGGACATGATACTATATGGGTGGTAGTGGATCATTTAACTAAATCGGCCCACTTCATAGAAATCAAGGAGTCGATCTCAGTGGAGGTTTTGTCGAGGCAGTATCTAGAGGAGGTGGTGAGGCTTCATGGAGTACCTAGGACGATCATTTCTGATCGAGATCCTCGTTTTACCTCTAGGGTGTGGAGAGGTCTCCAGCATGCTTTTGGCTCTCAACTGTGCTGTAGCACTGCTTTTCATCCTCAAACGGATGGTCAGACAGAGCGAACCATCCAGACTCTTGAAGACATGTTGCGCTCTTGTGTTCTTGATTCTGGAGGTTCATGGGTGAAGCACTTACCCTTGTTAGAGTTCGCTTACAATAATATTTTACACTCTACCATCGGCATGGCACCGTTTGAAGCCTTGTATGGCCGGCCATGCCGTTCTCCGTTGTGCTGGATTGGGGTCGGAGAGTCTGCAATTCTCGGACCAGAACTAGTGCAGAATACAATAGAGATGGTTTAGGTGATTCGTGAGAGGATGAAGACAACACAAGATCGTCATAAATATTATGCTGATCAAATAAGGAGACCCTTAGAGTTTAATGTTGGGGATCATGTGTTTCTAAAGGTGACTCCCCGTCGTGGGCAGCGAAGGTTGGTCGCGAAAGTAAGCTTTATCCCAGGTTTGTTGGGCCTTTCGAGGTGTTAGATCATGTTGGAGCTGTGGCATATCGAGTAGCACTTCCCCCTCAGATGAGTCGGATACATGATGTTTTCCATGTATCGCAGCTCCGTCGTTATCTTCATGATGAATCTCATGTTATCGATTGGGGAGAGATCGATATTGATGATGATGCACCCTTCGAGGAGCGATATGTGGAGATCCAAGACCACAAGGAGAAGGTGTTGTGTGGGTGTTCTATCCCTTTAGTTCGTGTCTTGTGGTGACACGGTGGCATGGAGGAGAGTACCTGGGAGCTTGAGTCACAGATACGTGCTCAGTACCCAGAGTTGTTTAATGTTTAACTCCTTTCATTTAATGATGTTTTCGTTATGGTTGGACCTTTCATGTTTTATTTGTGTACCTTTGATGTGATGTTATGTTTGAATGGTTTGTATGGATTGTTTGTTCCCATACTCCCGGATGTCGTAGTTTTGTTCCAGCTTTCGAACAACTCATGGTGGTTTTCCCCTGAGAGGTATATTATGGGGTGGTTGTTCGGACCCCTCTTTTCATTTGGGTTGGTTTTTAATTCTCAAGGACGTAAATGTTTTGAGAGGTATCTTATGTAATGGCCCAAGCCTCTCTGGTCCATTACTTTGTGAAATGTTGGTGTTGGAGGTGTTCTGGGAGGTCAAGGGGACTTATCCCCAACACATTGCCAATTTTCCAGTTCTATGAACAATGTTTCCAGTTTATGAACAGTAACAGATCGGTCTCACCGATCAGTCTGACAGATCGGTATCACAGATCGGTTTCATAGATCAGTGTGACATATCGGTTTCATAGATCGGTCTGACAGATCGGTTTCACATATCGGTGTGACAGATCGGTTTCACAGATCGGTGTGACAGATCGGTTTCACGGATCGGTGTGACAGATCGGTATCACAAATCGGTCTGACAGATCGGTTTCACAGATCGGTGTGAAAGATCAGATTCATAGATCAGTTTCACAGATTGGTCCGAGAGATCGGTCTCACAGATCAGTTTCATAGATCGATGTGACAGATCGGTGTCACAGACCGGTCTGACAGATCGGTTTCACAGATCGGTGTGACAGATCGGTTTCGCAGATCGGTGTGACAGATCAGTTTCACAGATCGGTGTGAGAGATCGGTATCACAGATCGGTCTGACAGATCGGTTTCACAGATCGGTGTGACAATTCATTTTCACAGATCGGTTTCACAGATCGGTCTCACAGATCGGTCTGACAGATCGGTTTCACAGATCGGTGTCACAGATCGGTTTCACAGATCGGTATGACAGATCGGTTTCACGGATCGGTGTGACAGATCAGTTTCACCGATCGGTCTGACAGATCGGTTTCACAGATCGGTGTGACAGATCAGTTTCACAGATCGGTTTCACAGATCGGTTTCACAGATCGGTCTGACAGATCGGTTTCACAGATCGGTGTGATAGTTCGGTTTCACAGATCGGTGTGACATATCGGTTTCACGAATCGGTGTGACAGATCGGTTTCACAGATCAGTCTGACAGATCAGTTTCACAGATCGGTTTCACAGATCGGTTTCACAGATCGGTTTCACAGATCGGTTTCACAGATCGGTTTCACAGATCAGTTTCACAAATCGGTTTCACAGATCGGTGTGACAGATCGGTTTCACAGATCGGTTTCATGTACAGTAACAGTGGGTGAACAGTGTTTCCAGACTCCTACAGTTTTGCCCTTTTAGCCTTTCCTTTGACGTAAAATACATTTAAAGCCATATTTTTAAGGGCTCTTAAGGCCATTTAAAAAGCCATAAATCCTATATTAATTATTCCTAAGTCTTGGAATGTTTAATTGGTCAAACCGCGTGGGTTAATGTGATCCGTTTTTAATGGAGAATTAACCGGATCTTAAACCGTCACCTCGTTATATCTTAAAAAGGGACGAGATATCATTCTCCCTTGTTATTTCCATTTGTTCTCAACTAAGAGGCGCTAGAACCTTTCAATCCTTTCCGTAGGAGTTGCACAATCAATCTTTACTCCTTGGATAGGTTCTGCTCTGTTTTTTGATGTAGCCAAGCTATGTCGATCATTCTTCCACATAAGTTGTCGCGAGAGAAGGACTGTGGCCCGCTGTGTGTATAAAGGATGTCAAGAACTCTTCGAGGTAGGGGATTCATGGCTTCTCTAATTGTTTATGTGCAACTGTAGAATTATCATGATTTAACCCTTTGGATCACAATGAAATTGACCAAATTAAATACTTGAACCGGATTAAAAGAATTGGTTGATCGCATGTCGTTTCTTTGTACCGTGATAACGGTTTGCCTCGGGTTTTCCTAGATAGGGTGATATCTATGATTTTCTTTAATTAGTTGCTCCTTCATGATGGAAATTGATAAAGAACGTAAAGCTGGAATTATTTGTTAAATAATTGGCTAAAGATAAAGTGGCATGTTAATGAATTTGTTAATTCTAGATGGATTAAAGAACTATTAGTTCGATAATTTCAAAAGGGTTCTGAGTTACCCGCTTTCTTGTAAGGCTGAATGCCTTGTGGTTTGGAGCTCTGAGTGCTCATTTTGTATGAAGGCTGAATGCCTTGTTAAAGGGCCAAGAGCCCATTTTGTGATCTTTGTTTTCCTGCTGCTTGTGATTTGATGTGAGCCTGGATGGTTGTTGTGATATGTGGAGGCATGGAGGCCTTGTGGTTGTGGAAGCGGATGACGCCTAGTGTGGCGAGATGCAATAGTTTATGCATATGGGTGTCGGGGAGGACATCAGGGGTGATGGAATGGGTTGGATGTGGCTGCTAGTTGCTTGTAGTTTTCTTGAATGATGATCTGCTTTGTTTTTTCCCACTGCTCAAGGCAGATGGTCTTGCTACCATTCTTCTGAAGGAGGCGAAGACGCGCGGGGTATGCCACGTGCTTTCCGTGTTTAGCCTCTCGAGGGAGAATGGATATATGCTCTTTCAATAGGCGGCAAAGACTCGACGGGTAGTATATCTACTCACCGTGTTAAGCTTCCTTTATGTTTAGAAGCATTGGATGTTTTTCTAGAATGCCTGGGAATGTGGAAAAGTAATTCTGTAATGAATGTTTGATTAAATGGTGAAAATCCACAGGGATTGAGATGCTGGAATTTAAAGGTGATGTGAATCTTAAAAAGGAGCAGTTGTTTTTGAAAGTGATGCCAATTCAGTTTAATGTGGAATTGTTCATTCTTAATTAATGTTTAAAGAATTAATTAATGTACTGTGGAACTGATAAATGAGAATGGAGTAATCTAATAAAGCTCTTCAATTGGTTGTGAGCTTATAGGATACCTAGTCTTTGAAGTAGCAGCCTGGAGTCTGAGAGACGTTAGCTGCAGTTGTATCTGAGACTAGGTAATGCCCATAGTGTGGATGTGAGATATATATATATATTCTGTACTTTTTGTGTTTCTATACGCTACTCCACCCTGTCGGTAAGGGAAACTGACACCCCAGGGATTCTGAGCCCTAGGGGTGTGTTTTCCCCAACATTCTGATGGGAGGTTGAATGGCTGACTACCCCCTTTGGCCCCGCTCTCTTCTCTTGGTAGATCTTTGTGCTGGTAGGCAAAGTGGTTAGTTTTATCCTTATATGTGTGTAGAGGGTTGTGATGGCTTGTGGTTATTTCCCACACACATATTCTGGATATAGTATCCTATGGACTACTATAGGTGTAACATGTATAGGCAATAATGGCTTGAGGATCCTTACTTGGAGTATGGGCTGTAATGGCTTGAGGTATTATACCGGATGTATGATACACGTTATACGAGCTGTGGTGGCTCCCGGAAACTACCTGGTTACTTTGGTTGTGAGGACGGTGTGGTACTTCGCCCAGGTGTCTGCGGGAAAGCCTTTGTGGTGCACGAGGTGCAGATTGTGGAGCTTAGCCCAGGTGTCTGTGGGCAAGCCTTTGGAGAGAGATGCACAGGACGTATGTCGTTGGGGAAAAGCGACAAACCAGTGGGGAAGTAGTAGCGGGGTACCCTTTATATTCTTTACTATATTCCATATTCTTGTATGCGTTACTTGGTAAGAGTATCCATGGTGAGGTTGGGAACTTAGTATACCTGTTTAGATAACGAGTTAGTTTCACTTGTTGTTCACTGGGCTTTATCATGCTTTCTTTACTTTTGCACGAGAGGCTTGGGGACGTTCCTACTGAGTATACTACTATACTCACCCTATGTATATATAAACTGTTTTTCAGGTCACTTGGAGAAGGTTGGAGATCTAGCTGGTTACTACTAGCTTGCGGTTGGAGGAGGAGCTGTTCGGGCTTGTGGTCGCTTCCGTTTTACTTTCTTTTGGGTTCTTTTAGTTTTCCCTTTCAGTTGTAGTAATTTTGCATGAAATTTCATATATGTACTTGGGTTTCTTTTATTTTTCAGTTATGAGTTGGAGTTGGTTGGAGTCTATTCTATCTCTCTCTTCTGCATGTGTTCTCTTAGAGGGTAATGCCTCCCATTTGTGTGTGTATTATACCCTCGGTGCTAGTCGCCAACCCGGGGCCTACTAGAGGCGGGACTCAGGGGTCATTATCCCCCTTCTCACATTGCCGGCCCAGGAGGGGTACACTTTGGGGGGAGGGGGTCATGACATAAAACAATTACAAAATAATTGGAATGTGTTATAGGACCCCTATAATAATCATTAATTAATATGTGTTCCAAAAAAAATTAATCTTTATCATATTATAGAGATCCCACGGATTGAAATTTGGTTTCAAATACCATTATAATGGAATAACATAATGAAATCATTTATAATTCCATCAATAACCAGTAAATCATCATCCCATGGAAAATATAAATTAATCCAATGATATAAAGTAACATTCATGTTATGTAATACTCAACCAGGATAATATATATTTTGAGACATAAACTATACATATAAAACGGATTGATTTATGTTAAAATTTTCCATAAAAATTCATTTATAAAAAATTATAGAACACACATTGATTGATGTAATGTTAAATTATGTATTAAATATTAAATTTCATTGGATGAAAACAATTTCTTACTTATGGTGGATTGATAGTAAATATAAAGGGAGTGAAGAATGATTAATCAAAAGAATATTTTATTACAAACACCATGAATTGAAAGAATATTTATGGAAAAATTTAATGAAAATGCACAATGAATCAAAATATATATCAATTTGATGTTAAATTCATAAAGAAGTACATTTTAGGTGTTTCAAATCAATATTCATCAAAAATTGTAAAAAGCATTGCCCATTTGGAAGAAGATTTAATAAATTATTTTATAAAATTAGGAGATAAATATGTTTTTCTAAAACCATGAGATCACTTAATAAAATATTAAAAAAACTAAAATATAGAAAAAATATGTTAACATGGAAGGAAAGTCAAGATATATTTATATAAAATTGTTGTTATTATCAGAAAATGATGATGTTATAACTCTACTCAGAAATTGTTATCAAAAGGATATGTTAATAGATTAGAAAAAAATTGAATTAGAAATAATTAAATAATATAATTTTTAATGATAAATTTTTATCAAATATAATCATTGGTGATAGATAAATATTTTTTAATGTATGTAAAATATTTTCAAATAATTTTAAATACCATTCTTGAAATTAAATATCATAAAAAAGATAAACTTAAATTATTTGATAACATTTTTTATGGGAAATATATATGTGTCAAGAAATAACAAATAGATAGGGGTCTCATCTATGATATTGTAATCCATATTACTAGAAAATTAAAAATACAAAAGAATAATCCAATGTGGATTTCCAATCCTTAAGAATAGAAGTGTATAAACTCGCAGATCCAACTACAACATAGTAGAAATTACTATCATCCATTAAACTAGATCAATGGAATATATATATATATATATATTAATTGAAAATCATTAAAATTAATACTCCACAAATAACATATTAGAAGGTGTAATGATATAAAAAAATATAGAAGGTAAATTTTCATGATCATGTCTAAAAACAACCAAAAAACACAAAAAAAATCAACTGCAAATCCATGATATATATTTGAAACATCTCATCATCTCTCAATAATATTCATACTACTATGTGACCAAATTATTGTGTACTCTATTCACCCCAATTACCATTCCAGTATCTGATAATACAAGGTATTCACACTACTTTGTGTATGTTCTGGATACGAACTAAACATGTATAAATGGATACCAACCATGTGTTATCTACCAAACTACTATAGAATAATCAGAATATGCACTATTTTATAGAATAAATTTCATTATTAGAGGTTCTATTATTTTATTTCAAAATCATTGTAATCGATTCCCCTATTCATAGTACTAAAATTAATTCATGGTTACACAATTTCAAAGAAAAATTTCAATAAACCATTTTCATTAATAAAATACCATTTAATTTCATATCAAAAACACTAATTTAAGAAATCCAATTACCAATGGTAGACACTAATATTATAAAAATCATCATGAAAGGGTCATCACTAGTACCACACTAATAGAAAAAAAGTAAATGTGAACTCTTGTAGATATAGTCAAGGAATTTATAAACTAGCATTTGAGGTACACCCATAACGTAATCACCATTTAATTTTAATTTCCATTTCTTAAATCCAATTATCTATGATCTATGAATATTTGAGAAGCCCAAAAAGTTATATCCTGAAGAATATAATTCGACAAGGGCGAACATTGAAACCTCTACCTTAATACCCAAGGATCATAGGTGTTGCATATATCAAAAAATGTATAATTTAATTATATCATTTCAAAAAAACATACAAACAACCTTTTTCATCAAAAACATTATTTTAAAATCCAATTTGATAATTTCATTTAGAAAAGTTTTTACAAAACATATTATAACACTTGTATTCGTAATAGCCAATTTAAATACATATAAAAATATCAAAGATCGTGCCAATTCATTTATGGGACCTTATATATAAAAAAGTAAAATCAGGGTTCATATAAATTATACTACTGCTGAAACCACAAAAATCATGTTTGGTAACAAAAAATAAGGGGATACATATGATAGAACATAATGGAATTAAATATAAATCAATAGTATTCTATAAAAACTATTCTAAGAACATTGGAAAATGTATAAAAAATAAATATGAGAAGTCTATTTTTTCATAATAGATACCACTAGGAATATATGAAACACCATAACCAGTGAGAGAAACATTCTATATAAGACAATTAGACAATGGACTGAGAATATATTATACAATGATAAATACAAGATCAAGAGTTCCACGGTATAAATAATAGAACCACTGTGAATTCCAAGATAAAAGTATGATTTTATATTGAATCGATCACAAATTTCAATTTGATGAAAACTAATTGAAAAAATATCTATAAAATGAGTTTGAGTTTATATAATATTTAATCAACCAAAATTTCCTAGAGAATAAATTGGGCTTTATAAAATGATAAAATATATTATTGTGTAAATTTTTTAGTAAACAATTTATTTAATATAGAGGATTTGATATCAGTCATGCCCTGGATATTTTCTTCGTGATGTTATATTTTAGAATAAATGAGAAACAAAAATATGAAACATAATAGGAAAAAATACTAAATTCCTTTTTCATTAAATTAATAGTCATTCATTTCATTAATAGATTTTAGGTCCTTAACCCAAAATTATTTCTTCCTAATATAATCAATATAGATCCTTGATATACATTCATTATTTGAATTGAATCCTATGAATATTTTTTTTGTCTTTTTATGTCATGTCCTCCTCAAAGAACTCATAAAAATATTAATACCATTTATTATGACCTCTGGGATGAATAAATCATGAAATTATGGATACTATAAAATTGGTATTGATAATATTTACCAAAAAATATGAATTTCTATCCCCTAAAAGTCACACCGAAGAATGATGATCTTGAAATTGGTTAGTTCATTGGCCCATCATATATGATTCAAAACTCCATGTCTCATTAAAATATCAACCATGGGTTCATAAAACATTTACCTATCAAATATACATCTCACATAAGAATTGAATCTTTGAATCAATGATCTCGGCCAAATTCTCCACAATCGAAACATCTATATCCAACTCAGTCTCCTCCCATATCCAAATAGGGGAAGGATACTGGAAGAACATCTTGAACTCAAATATGTGAAAAATTCAATAATTACTGTCAATTATAAAGGTAACACTAAATGAAATAAAACATTTCCCCTCACTTTGTGAAATCAAATGGCCAAAAAATCCCTGAGACAACGTATCTTACTCTAAAATCCAACAGTAACAAAAATTGGAAAAAAACATTCATGAATACATTTTTTATAATGTAAAACACTACAAGACAATGAAGATAATACGAATATGATTTCATAAAGTCTGATATGTAACTAATTGTCCAAAGAAATATCTTCGAAATCTTCTAGTGTTTGCAGAGTGACACTAAGTCACCTATGAATGGGATCACCTACCTTTTGAAAACAAAGAGGTGTCCTGTATGAGATACCATACAATTAATTTAAGAAAAAATTCCAATATATTATTTGAAATGTTTATTATAGGTGAAAATGACCAGTCTTTGATGTATAATACATGATCTAATTAAATCCAATATAAATCAACTAAGCATATCCTTGGTATTCTTTATAGGAAGATACATTTGGCCATCTATCTACGGATGGTAAACATAGCAAAATATGACATGCGTCCCCATCGCCTATTGGAACCCCATCTAGAACTTGGGTAAATTTGTGATCATTGGTTGAAAAAAATTATATGTGAACCTATGAAAACTAATAATATCCTATACATATATCATATCCAAATCATAACATTCAGGACGTAACCCTATGGGAAGCTCTGCCATCTCGGCTGGCATCTTCTCCTTCCTCGGACGGGGAGATGCCTTCGGGTACTACCCCTTCATGGTGGAGGGGGGCTTCACTGTGTGGATGGTTCCAAAAGGCCACATTGTAGAATTACTTATTCAAAAATAATAATAATAAAATGACATATTTCCTTCATTGAATAATCAATTAAAATATAGTGATCAATTATATGGATAGAACCTCATATTTCCCATCTACCAATGGATGACACTATAGTATACTAAAAGACATTATTTCTCATGTCATTATCTTATAGAGAGTCTATCATCATTACATGTACGAAGAGATGTTTTTGTTCATACAAATACACTATGAACATTGGTTCATACCATAATACATATTCATTTTTCCAATATAAATGATCACTATGTAAAAATGAAATAAATGAAATACATCATTACAGATGAA
This sequence comes from Viscum album, assembly GCA_963277665.1. Classification (NCBI taxonomy): domain Eukaryota; kingdom Viridiplantae; phylum Streptophyta; class Magnoliopsida; order Santalales; family Viscaceae; genus Viscum; species Viscum album. The sequence goes on along the minus strand of OY728121.1, from coordinate 1,760,935,245 downwards.
ATATTGAATGATAACTTTATTAATTATGAGAATAATCTCATGAAGAAGTTTAGACCAACCAAGAATTTTCTCCACACTATATAGAGATTCTTTTTCCCCATTTAACACATTATCATACCGATGGTAATGTATAACAGAATCGTAGAGAGTTGTCCACAACTAGAAACTGGTAAAACCATGATCTGATAATCCTCCTAAATATCTAGATGAAACTGAGTGAAATCCCCATTATGATTTATCTATATTTGAATTTAATAATATAATTAGATGGGTAATTAAAATTAAGAGAATCCATAATTACATCTACCTTACACATGGTCTTTCTAATGTCAATATAAAGTGTCTTGATGTGTTCCCCCCATATTTTCTAGCCAATATTATGTAGAATTAAAAAAAGATAAAACATAGAAACATTTGATCAAAATACAATATTCCTCTCCATAATAATATTGTTTCCCGAAATATTATTGGAATGTAAGATAATAGAAAGAAACAATAAGTGATTAGGGTATTTTTTTTTATAAAATGTCTGAATTTGAATAAACACATACACTACTAGAGGATAGTCATTCATAATAAAAAATTACAATCCCTTAGATGTAGAATCCCATTAGACCATGTATCCCTTAGTAGTTTTTTTAAGATGGTAATATGATTCAATTCCAAATATCATTTCATCACATCAATTAAATTCATGTGTTTAGTGTCTCAAGAATATTTCAACCCTTTATTGGTAAAAGAAATATATTTTGACCCAAATTTAATTTATTCGTTGAAAAATATTTATTCAATACAACAAGACATTGGATAAATTTTATCACAAATTTTTTCCATAATTATACTCATTTTAGGGAATCCTTCTCATTCTCGAGATTAGATGAATCATCATGATTTGAAATAAAATAACCCAATAACATAAATTCATGGATCTATAAATAAAATTTATAAATAATCCCATAATAATGGCGAATCCTAAATATATAAGAAACCACATTCCAAGGGCGATCATTCTCAATTTAAAACCATGAATAAATTTATTTATCATCCACAAATAATTTTAAAAAAAATCAATATAATAATGGAACATTAGGTTCATAAAATCCATAAAAAAATAAAATGCATTACCTATGATAAAAGACATTCCAATATATTGATAATTTCTATAAATGATCCTAATGTTTTTAATTAGTATTTCTATTTTTTTTATAATTTAAATTTAAATACCATGACCATGATGTGATCATAAAAGACCATGGTTCCCTATTTATCTAATAAAATGCATCATCAATGAGGGGGAATGTTATTTATTTTATCATTTTACGAAGTTCAACATTATAGAACCCACACATAGAAACAAAAAACAATTATTATTCATTGAAACTAGTAGGGTAATTGCCTATTGTCAAATAGTCATAAAATAAATAAATTCCCAATAATATTGTATAATTGAATATTTACCCTATTAGCTTATTATGTACCATTGTATAATATATATATATATATTCCATGTACTGATCAAAAAATTGATGAAAAACACTAAATATCACTCAATAGTATAACCAATGTTGTAATCATATAAAACATTAGGAATTTTCATAATAATAATGGGATTATCAAAAAAATTATAATGTCATCATGGTCAAGGGAAATGAAATAAATCATTCTCTAATGCTCTTTGTGATATGTTCCAAATATATTGGACTTTGGATACTCCTCTACATATAATTCACGATCGCTTCTATCAATTACCATGAACAAGACTTTCTAATGAAAAAAATCATTATCAATATATTGAGAAACTAGGTAATACATAGTGACGATGAAGATGAAAAAATCTATAATATAAATAAATAAACACCAGAAGAACTCTACATTGTATATAAAAATGGAAACATAAGTAATTCAAAACCTATTCACATTTACTATTCAAAGAGGTGTCAATAGGTCGTAGAAAATGAACATAATATATATTTTAATATTTATAAACTAAAAAATATAATTATGATATTAGTTTTGAGGAACCTATATAAAATTAAATATATTCTATAGATGATATATACAATATGGTACATGTCACTCTAGATGACCCACACCATCAATCACCAGAATTACTCAAACACTCCATGATGGTTTATAAAAGATAAGGACATTGGAAACATACCTATATGAATTTATGATTATAAATATTCTATTATGTAATTTCTATATTAGGATCTCTTCCGATAAAGTGGTAGAGAAACAAGCCTTAATGGAAATCAACAAATGTCATCAGTGGGCACAAGAACTTGAGATCTTTGCAATCTTGAGAAAAAAATCATCAACTGCGACATACCATTCCACACTAAGAAAATATTTGAGTAAAAATACTCATTACATATGAGGGTTCCGTGGAAACATTCATTTTCAAACCACCTATTTCACCTATAAAATTATTTATTTTTAACCCCGTTATTCCCCATATTCCACTCAAACTACCACTATGTGGATGAGATGTGATAGTGAATCTAATATTTCCCATAATATCCATTTCATTCATTATATCAATATCAACTGTACCAATATATATAGTTAGAATAATATAATATAATTATTATTGGATGTTAGAACTGAAATCCTTTAAGTATTTCTATACCTATAAATGATTATTCATAACTTCCTTTAAACAAAAACTGACTGGCTCCTCAAATAGTAGGTGTATAGGGACACTGAAAACTCTCTTTGAAGAAAATTGTGGAAATACAGTGTACTTATTATCCATATATATTATGTTTTCATCATCTATAACTAAACGGGTTTTATGATATTCTAGTGTAATTCTGCATGATGGTTTTCTAGAACCAAGGAATCCCCCATCGATTTCTAGGACCCCCAGGATTGAGCATTATAAACATCACATTAATATACACAATAGTATCCAAGATGTTGTGAAAGTGAATGATTTGGTCATTCAAATCCTTTGAGTATTATTAGATTTCTACAGTCATTGAAAGTGGGTTTCATGCATGTAATGACTTACACTCAGTCCATTAATCCTCCTTCTCCTAGATTCCCCTAAACATTTTAGTTTTGAAAATGGTGTATATTCTCATCCGTGATGGAAGATTCAAGTATTATATACTCTTAAATATAAGGATCTAATTTTGGATTACATTTATGAGTGTCTCTCATTGTATCCTCCTATAAGATATCCAGAATATGTCATGCTAGAATTTTTATATGTGCGAAATTAAAAAATATTTTATTAATAAAATCATTTTATATATAAAATTTTTATCTGGATAAAATATGATCATGTTAAAACACTAATAATAAAATATACACACCACAACATCACATGGATTCTTACGGGATTTTAAAATATATTCAAATATAATCACCTCAACAAACATAGACTTTCTCGAAAATCTAATCTCATGTATACCAATGCCAAAAGACTGAGCATTACCATGTTATAAAACCATATTTTGAGAAAAATTCATTGACAACCCATCATATTATTCTACAAATTGGTTCATTTTAATACCCAAAGTGAATTCTTGATAACCATAACAAGGTGACAATGACAACGGAATTTTGAAACTACCATTGTGAAGGATGTTTACATCTAAAAAAATTTACATTTAATATATAAATATAATAAAAATATATATGAAATATTCCATAATAAATTCTTTATAGTTGTAGCAATACTACTAATTGATGAAAATAAATGATAAAGATAAATTAAATCAACTATCTTAAATGAAGAAAAAATCAACAGTGAATCGATGTCATATAAAGGAATACTGAAACAATATAACCACAATCTAGACATATCCAGTGCACCATCAACCTCACTTCCTCAATGTAGTCCCATTCCCTTTCCTGTATTAGAGAAAATAGTTTATTCATATCCCCAAGGTAGTGCGCATTGTGTGATAAATAAGATCAGTTAGATCAATACTAGTTTTTTCCTAAAATTTTCCCATTAAAATATTACCAATTTTATTGTTTAATCTAAAAATTATATGGAACATAGTAGAATCCAAATAATTGTAAAAATTAGTGATTTAAATTATTTTAAAAGGAAATACAAGTAATAAAATTTAATAATATAATTCTGGTAAATCATTTACACTAATGAAAATAATAGGTCCATAAGGTGTGTTGATACCCTAATAGGGTGAGGGGGTGAATCAGGATATGCATATTCTTTTCAAAAAATTTCCATCCTCAATGGATATTAAACTAAATATTCAAAGGGTCACTTCATTTGCAATTATGTGTAAATTTTTTTCTTATTTATTTATTATTTATATAATGATTATTCATTGAATTAAATGTTTGATCAAAAGTATATGGAAACACATATTTTTACATGGTTAACACTCATTAGGATACATAAAAGGATAATACAATGAAAATATGATGATGTGCCAACTCCAATAAGACTCACTTACAAAATATTGTTCAGGTTAGATCACTTCAATGCCCTGGCCGACTAACTTTACGAGGTTTTGGGTCATGTCACTGCTTCCCAGCGATGACACCCTATGTCTCCTTCTATGGATCAATGTTGGTTTAACGGATCACCTTCTTCCTCTTGTTTTCTCACTATAATAGAATTGATCCACACATAGTTGATGAACTTTTATTTCTCTTCATTATATCTAAATAAAGAATCCTCCACTGTGTGTAGAATCTCTATTGAAGTCTAACATTAATAGAGTTGTGGAATACCACTTTGGCACAGTTACAATAGGCAAATAATTTTTCAAAAAATTCATGACTGTCACTACCTTTGAGAAGCTCGCATCTTTCATGAATCCCACATAGCATTAGTGAATCTCATTACATTAATGATATCGACTGCCGTTGTGAAGCACACAAAATTATTGACGAATATGTAGCTTGTGGGAAGATGATCTATTTTGGTTGGTTTTTTATTTCCTTCACAAACATCACCACTTTCACGACACATACATGTTTATATTGGAATTTATATCCATTAATAACTCCTTTAACATGAGAACATTTTCACAAAAACCACCTTTGTGAACCCCCTTTGGGAATATGGATCCCTAAAATCTACATTGTGTCACAATAGTTTTCATAAGGGATTATAGGCATATTTATATTAATTTATACTTATTTATGAAGCTTCCAACATCATTATCGCCATTTCACTATGCCCCTCTTTTGGTTCTCGATAGCTTTGTATCTCAAATCTCTATGAAAATATTTCATTGGCGATTCTTAATATAGTCACACAGATGACAGTCAAGATAGTTTTTCCAGCATGAAGAATACTTCTCAAAACCCATTCATCACAAAACTCATGAATTTTCCATATTTTCTTATGTCCTTCATGGAAATAAAATTTTGATGATATTATACATTCATTAAATATTTTGCAAGAAAAATGTTGGAAAACACAAGGAAACTGTGTCACCTAGTGTACACATTTTTTGGTACCACTTCCAAATTATCCTTTTCTTTTTCATGGATCATTTTCATCATTCCTTGTCATGAAAATCTGTAGAAATCCACAACTCAACATGGAAAACATTTTTCCAATGACCATAATCAAACCAAAAATAATGACATGCTACATTGAGGAATTTATTCCCAATGTAAAACATGTATCATATCATTTAATGTAAAAAATATAAAAAATTTAAATTCATTTTGTCACGACTTGTCCTATGGGGCCCGTGTCATGACTACCCCTAGCCCGCCTTCCATAGGCGTGGGGCTGGTGGCTAGCACCGAAAGTGTAAATCCCTAAAAATGGGAAGGCATTGCCTTTAAAAACTATAAACACACACAACTGAGTAAACTAGTAGAAAAATACTAAGTAAAACTATATATAAAATGAGTGTTGAAAAGTAAAGGGGCTAGACAAACAATCCCAACTATAAAGTACAAGGAAATTGAAAACTAATACTACTGAAGAAAGGTAAATAGCTATCGTATCGTCCCATGGGGAGCCCTACCTAAAGTGTAGGACAATAAGCCTCCACAGCACTCCACGTCCACCTATCTCCTCCGTGTGGTCAACCTCTAGGTACCGTCTAGTCTTGTCCACTCAACCTCGGTAAGCGATGTCCATCGTGTGCATCCAACTCAATGAGGTGCGGGCGCATCCTGTGTAGGTGTGAGTATAGCGCTACTCAGTAGGGACGCCGAGACCCTAAAAGACTCACCAAAATCCAACAAGGATACACAAAACAGTATGAAATCAACAGATGACATCATGTATATATATTCCCATACATATATCTAAGTTATCAAGTAATCCATTCCAATCATGAGGTAAACATAAAAGTTATAGACTCAACTCAAAACTGGATTTTATTCTAGGGGTATTATCAAGTAACATTCCCAGTCAAACTGTCGAAACCTCAGCTTCTAGAGTACTCCCCCTCTATAGAGTACTGGGGGCCCACCGCGTCACACAGAGGCGCTTCCATAATCCTTTCACTACTGAGGTACTCCTCCGGTCGAGTATTGTGGGTCTGCTATGTCACATAGAGATGCTCCCCAATATGGGTCTGTCGCGCCACACAGAGACACTCCACCTCATAGCCTGCTGAGGTTCTCCTCCTTTCAAGTACCATGGGTCTGCTACATCACAGAGAGGCACTCCCCAATGTGGGTCTACTGCAACCCCAAGGTTCTCCCCACTGGGCATGTCGAAACACTCTGAGTCGAGTAGGTCAGCAGTCACTAGCTCTCAGCCATCTACAAGGTCTCTGCACTTTTCTCGCTATTCTCTGGGAGAATCTCCTCCACGATCTACAGGTCGAAAACTCCAACTGTCACAAAGTTCCATGTCGAAGTATCTAAAAGGTTTTAGACGTCATAGAGGTCTCATCACAACTAACATCCCATAAAAATTATTCCCAGACTGTGAGTTATTAGCCATTATGTCCCAGGGGCCTAGTTGGATTAATGTATGATCCAACCTGGCCGTATCTCAACATAACCTCAAACTCCTGTGGGGTATACTCAAAGGGTTGGGTAAATTCCCTGATTACCAGCACTGCTGACAGTTCATCAAACGTTTGACCGGTGCCAAATATATGGCCAAAATAATGTAATGGTCGGTAGTGGACCTGGTTCCGGTCCGACCTGGTCGGGCTAACTCGGCCCGTCTTAGTCTGGGATGACCTGGTTTGGGATGACTCTGTCGGACCTATTGGGTCTAGCCAGGCCCATTGGGTGGGCCAACCAGTTTGGTTCGGCTCGGGCTCAGGTCCAGTTTAGCACGGAGTATCGTGAAGGCGGAACTCAGCGCGGCTCGGCCCAGAGGGTGCGACCGGGCCAATTCGTCCAACTCACCATGATGGGGGGATGCTAGCTTAGTTGGGAGGGATCAAGGGGGGGCTGTCCTGATGCGGCACATGGGGATAAGTTGGTTCAGGCATGACCAGGCGGGCGGCCAGGCGGGCAGCCGGCAAGGGCAGGGCACAGCCAGGCGGGCGCGGGGTTATGTCAGGGCGCGATGGGGGTTCGTGCAGCTGGATGGTTGAAAGGCCTAGCTGACATGGGTCCAGCCGAGGCGTACAGAAGGTGTGGGTGGCCGGTAGGATGGGCGGCGCAGGAGCAGCCGGAGGCAGTGTGGGATGCCGCAAGGGCTGATCGATTCACAGAGGCCGCGGGTAGAACAACCATCATCATTTCTGCCTCCGTCACCTCGTCATTGTTACGTCTCCATGCTGAAGAACGACACAAGAATGAAAATCGACAGAGGAAGTCGGGCCATGTAAGGTTGGCCCGCCCCATCTGCGTTTAGAGAGGTATCAATTAGAACATCAAGGAATGCAGATGAACAATAACACATCCGCAACCAATTCCTTTTTATCGATTGAAAATGATATGAAAAGGTATAACATCATCTAGTAATAAACCCCCTACCATTGATTCGTTGTTCGACATTTTTTGATGGAGTAGCGGAAGTTGGTCATCGAAGATGTGTCACGATAGTTGGAGATTTTAGGAAGAAATTGAAGAAGGTCTGTGTTCTTCGTTCTTCATTCTTCATTGGGAGATGGGGTTTTTTGTTGAAGAACTCTAATTATACCATGATCTCCTCTCAAAAGATCCCCACCAATTGATAAATTCCAACAAAAATAAATAATAAGATATTGACATCTTATTAATTTGTTGGCACCTTTTTCAAATTGGTAGAATTAAATAAATGGTCTCCAACTAATATATTCATGACTGTAGGCACAAAATTAATTAGGGGAGTTTAAGAGGCTCCATTTGGGTGGTGGCACCATTGTGTGGGGAGATCAAGGGGTTTCATCCTCAGGTGGCCGTGACCACTTTAATCCTCACATGGGAGGTTATGTTCTGGTGTACCCCACCACCATAACCTCAAATGGTAGGTTAAGGTGTGGTGGTTCCACCTACAACTACCTTGAGGAGGTTTTAACCACCAAACACCCACATGGTGACTCTTATAAAATAAAGTGAAAACTCAATTTATTTCATTACTTTCCACGAAAACCAAAAATCTATCTTCTATTCTCAACCAAATTTCGTCGAGGTGAAATTATTCTTAAGCGAATTACAGGGAAGCGAGTTCAACGGGGCCCCCGGATTTCAGTTCTGAGCATTGGTTAAGAAGTTATAAAAACCCACTCGTAAGTTTATAGAATATACCCTAACAAAACATCAAAAAATGATTTTGGGAACCCCGGGCCTCAGAATCAAGCACCGTAAATTTTCATGGACTCATAAAATTTCAATGTATTAAAAATAATTAACACGAGATTTCCAAGTCATTACATTCTCCCCACCTCAGGGCTTTACATCCCCATAAGCTAAAACTAGAACCAAGGGAACAATTGGGGGTACTGAGCATGCATCTGATCCTCCCGCTCCCATGTGCATTCCTAGAGGTTCCTATGCTACCAACGAACGCACACCAAAGTTATAGACTATCTATGTAGTACCCGCTCCTATCGATCCTCAACATACACTAGAACCTCCGTGAAAGTCACCCCATCATTGGATCCAACTCTCCATGGTCGATGATGCGAGAAGGGTTGTGCATGGTTCTCGTCGGCTGGGATAAGTGGAAGAAATCGTGCACCCAGTGCAAATATAGTGGTAGAGGAAGGTGGTAAGCCACTTCACCTACTCTGATAAGGACATGGAAAGGTCTGATGAATCGCTGAGATAACTTACCGCCTTTGAAAAATCTCTGTAATCATTATTGGGGTGAGACCTGTAGAAAGACGTGGTCACCATCCTCGATCTCCAGAGGTCTCCGTCTCCTACCAGTATACAACTTCTGCCTGCTCTGTGTAGTCTTCATCCACTCCTGGATGATCTTCACCTTCTCTGTGGTTTCTCGTACCATCTCTATTCCCACTAGTTCTAACTCCCCTAGGTCTGTCCAGCATAGTGGCGATTTGTAAGGTCGACCATATAAGGCATCAAAAGGTGTCATCCCGGTGGTGGAGTGATATCTGTTGTTGTATGAAAACTCCACCAATGGTAAGTGATCCTCCGAGATACAACCGAAGTCGAGGGCACAAGAATGCAACATTTCTTTGATGGTCTAAATGGTCCGCTCGGTCTGACCATCTATCAGAGGATGTAAGGGGGTGCTCAGATGAACCTGCGTCCCGAAAGCCTCCTTTAACCCCTTCCTTAGATGGGATGTAAACTGTGCGTCATGATCGTAGACAATAGAAGAAGGTACTCCATGTAGCAACACAATCTCTTGTATATAGAGGCATCCCAAGTTCTCTACTATGCCCCGCTCATAGATCGGTAGGAATTGGGTCGACTTAGTGAGTCGGTCTACGATCACCAAAATCGATTCATGTCCCCTGGAGGTCAATGGAAGTCCGATCACGATGTCCATGGGTATCAAATCCCACTTCCACTCTGGGACCTCTAAAGGTTGTACCATGCCTGCTAGTTCATGGTTCTCTACCTTCACTTGCTGAAAAGTGATGCATCGAGAGACAAACTCTGCTACCACCTTCTTTATACCTGGCCACCAGTACTATCGCTGAAGGTCCTGGTACATCTTCGCCACTACTGGATGTACTGCTAGTGGGGATGTGTGGAACTCCCTCAAAACTACCTCTTGAAGTGACACTAGCACCATAGTACATCCTTTGAAGAGGATGACATGCTCCCCACCTTCAAAAAATCCATCAAGTGCCTGCCCTGTGGATATCTAACAACGTCATGTCTCACAGTCAGTGTCCCCATGCCATGCCTCCCTGACTCGCTGAAGAAGTGGGGGAGTGAATGTAAGAGACTGTAGAAATCCCACTCCATCTCTATCCACAAAGGATATATGTAAGGTAGCCAGCTGCTATGTCGCCTCGCCTAGCAGCTGTATACGAGTTCTCATTCTGAGTGCATCTGCAACAACGTTTCCCATCCCAGGAGTGTAGAATATCTCGAAGTCATAGTCCTAGAGGAACTCAAGAAAACGTCGATGTCTCAGGTTCAGGTCCTTCTGAGAGAGGATATACATGAGTCTCTTGTGATAAGAGTACATGGTAAAATGTTCTCTAATCAGATAGTGTAGCCAAATCTTCATGGATAATACCAATGCTACTAACTCCAAGTCATGGGCAGCGTATTTCAGCTCATGTTGTCTCCACTTACATGAATCATACATGATCACTACTCACTCCTATATCAGGACACACCCGATTCCAGTCCCAGATGTGTCGCAATAAAAAACATACCCTATGGATTCCTCTAGAAGCATCCAGATGGGGGCACTACTCAGCCTCTTCCTCAGCTCAAGAATGCTCTACTGGCATCTTTTTGACCACACAAAGGGTTGCCCCTTCTTCCTCAAGTCTAATAGTGGTGCTGAAACTTTGTAGAAGTCTGGTAAGAACCACCAATAATAACCATCCAAATCTAGGAAACTCCAAACCACTGCCACTATCCTGGATGGCTCCCAAGCATGTATCACCTCGATCTTCAATAGATCCACTGGAGCTCTAGCCTTCGAGATGACATGTCCCAAAAAGTGAACCTCTCAGATCCAAATCCATCACTTCAAGATCTTACAATAAAGCTGGTGCTCACAAAGTGTGTCCAGTACTACCCGTAAATAGTAGGCATGATCCTCCTCAGTAGTCAAGTAGATCAGAATGTCTTCGATGAAGACTATGATAAAGTGATCGAGGTATGGTTTTAAGATCTTGTTCATGAGTCCCATGAACACTACTAGAGTGTTGGTTACGCCGATGTGCATTACTAAGAACTCATAGTGGCCGAATCGACACTTGATGGTTGTCATCTACACATCCCCGTCTCGAACTCTGAGTTGGTCCTAGCTTGATCTGATGTATATCTTCGAGAACCACCATTCTCCCTTCAGATAATCAAAGAGGTCTTCAATCCTCAAGAGTGGGTACTTTTTGTTCACGGTAACCTAGTTCAGGGGAAAGTAGTTGACACAAAGCCTCAAGCTCCCATCCTCATTCTCAGTGAAATGAATCGGGGTTTCCCAGGGGGAAACACTGGGGTAGATGAATCCCTTCACCTGCAAGTCCTCTAGATATACCTTCATCTCACAATGCTCCATAGGAGCCATTCGATGCACTGGTTTCGTTATCGATGTCGTCCCAGGGTACTTGTCATTGTAGAAGTAAACCTCTCTGCGAGGAGGTACTCCTAGAACATTGTCAGGGAAAACATCCACGTACCGGTCCACCACTACACGATACCTTAGACTCTACACATATACTTCTCTGAGGGTAAGACATGCCAACTGATGTGTGAGCGGCTGCACCCTCTTCCTAGTAAGTCTGTCTTGTGATGCAAAGTCTCCCTTCTTCCGGGTGAAGGTGAACCTGGTCTCATCCATTCAGAAACACCACACATTGCTCCTAAAACAGTCGATCTGAGCATGGACTGTAGATAACTAGTCCATACCCAAGATGACATCGAATGGCCTCGACACCACTATGAGGAGATCACAGACTGAGCTCTCGCCTCCGAGAGTAATATCACACTCCCGGCACCAGTGCATGATCGTCGAGTCTTCTCCCGCAGGAGTCTCTATCCATAAGGATCCTTCCAATATCTCCGTTGGAATATTCGAGCACCGAACGAGGGTAGTGGCAATGAAATAGTGACTAGAACCTGTGTCTATAAGTAGTGCAGCTAAGGTGGAATAGACACAAATAGTACCTCGAATCATCTTCAGAACCCCATGGCCGTATGCATGAGCTACCTAGAGCTGATCATTCCCCTATCCACCATCTCCCTGAGGTTGGCATGGACCTCTTGGTGGTGGTGGTGGTGGTAACACCTTGAAACGCTATCCACCGCCAGCTGCACGACCAGCTCCACCACCACGTCCTCCTGCTACCTGCGGACTTCATCGATCGAATCTATACCTCTGCCTGGGAGGTCCCTTAACTGTCTTCTGATTGTCAGTATGGCGGTTCAAACAGTCACGATCCATGTAACTCTTCCCACCACATGTGTGCCATTTTTTTTCTCTTTGTATGTATGTTACTACCATGGGTGCACCGTACAACTGACCCTAAGTCAAGCGGTCGTCCACCCGTGGGTCTGGTCCTCATGGACCTCTATGTCATATGTCTCCATCCATCTATAGAATACTCTTAATCATGTCGACTAGTGGTGTGTCTCGCTGCCTATGACTACTCAGTAAGGAAACTCTATTCCCGAAGGGCTCTCTCTAGCACCCATGCTTGGGTCGGGAGGTTGAGTGAGATCATCGAAGCCCCGATCTCTCGCCTGAGCCCCTTCTCGAATGTCCGGGCCCTGAAGAATGGGTGTCGAACCATATCTGTGGAGTGCTGTGAGAGGTCGGTGAACCTCACTGAGTACAGAGCTACGTTCATTCTACCCTGTTAAAGATGCAGTTGCTCCTATATCTGGACCGCACGAATGGTGGCTGGGACAAACTCCACCCGAAACAGGATCTCTAATTCCTTCCATAGTAGCATCATATAGTCATGCACCTAGATAACTAGGATCCACCATCTGCCTACTACTGACTAAATGATACTCGTGGCAAGGATCACCATAAGGTATGCTGGTGTCCCTACTAGTCTGAAGACTTTTACCACAGCCTCCAGCCAATCTTCAGCCGCATGTGGGTCCGTCTCTCCCCTAAACTAGGGTGGCATCTAGAAATATAACTCATGAAACGGGCTCAAGTAGTGTGAATCATATGATACTAGGCCTGGTGGAATCAGTGGACCAATGGGTATGGGAACCACTGGTGCCTCCAATAGAAACAAGCAATGCACTGATGCCTCGTCGCTCGGTGTGATGTCTGTGCATACAGCTCTCGGGGCACTTGCTGGTCATCCGCGGGGAGACATCCTGAAAAAATCAGATGTGGAACCGTCAAAATATTATACCTAGGGAGCTAACCTAGATGATCAGACTTATACAAAACTTTTTTAAAACACACTGGCAATAAGTGTTTTCGTGAACTGAGTCAGAAATCAGATGTCAGTGTCCTGGTGTATGGATACGTCAACCGCCGCACTAACACCGGACTCCCTGAACTAAAAACCACACTGAGTACCCTTAACACTACTGCTTCACATAAAAAAAGATCATATTAAAAATATATGGAGTAGAACCGACTCCTATGATACCAATTTGTCACGACCCGTCCCACGAGGCCAATGTCGTGACTACCCCAAGCCTACCTTCCATTGTCCAGGGGTTGGTGACTAGCACCAAAAGCCTAAATCCCTAAAACTGGGATGGAATTCCCTTTAAAAACTATAAGCATACAAAACAAATTAATATAGAAGCAATATACTAAGTAAAACTATATACAAAAGGAGTGATGAAATGTAAAGGGGCCGGAAATACAAACCCAACTATAAAGTACAAGGAAACTGAAAACAAATACAACTGATGAAAGGTAAAAGCCTCTCGGATCTTCCATCCGGTAGTCCTACCGGAAGGGTAGGACAGAAATCCTCCACAACACTCCATTTCCATCCATCTCCTCCGGGTGGTCCACCTCGGGGTACCATCCAGTCCTATCTACTCAACCTCAATAAGCATTTTCCATCATCTGCATCCAACACCACATGGTGCGGGCAAAGCCCGTGTAAGGTTGATTATAAAAATACTCAGTAGGAACCCCGAGACCCTCAAGGTCTCAACAAAATCCAACAAGGATGAACCAAAAAGTGTAAAATCGTCATATTACCCCTCTTAGGGATATGACCATTCATATACCTAAGTTATCATGTAATCCATCTCAATCATGTGGTAAAAAAATCTTACTGACTCACCTCAAACCAAGATTTTATTCATGGGTTAGGATTAAGTAACATTCCCAGTCACACTGTCGAAGCCTTGGCTGTTGGAGTACTCCTCCTATATAGAGTATTGTGGGTCTTCCGCCTCACACAGAGGTGCTTCCCACTATCCTTGAATTGCTGAGAGACTCCTCCTGTTGAGTATCGTGGGTCTGCTACGTAACACAGAGGCGCTCCCCACTATGGGTCAGCTATGTCAGATAGAGGAACTCCCCCATGTAGCCTATTTGGGTACTTCTCCTGTCGAGTATCGTGGGTCTTCTGTATCACACAGAGACGCTCCCCACTGTGGGTCTTCCGGGACACCAAGGCAATCTCCATTGGGTTAGTCAAAATACTCTGAATCAAATTGGGCAGTAGTCGTCAGGTCTTAGACAGCTACTAGGTCTCTGCACTATTCTATCTAATCTCTAGTAGAATCCACTCCATGATCTGCAGGTCAAAAACTCCAACTGTCGCGAAGTTTGACGTAGAAGTATCTCAAAGGCCTGCAACATCATAGAAGTCTCAACGCAACTGACAGCATGTCGAACAGATGCTCAGTCTGTGAGTTATTAGACTTTTAGTCCTTGTAGCGCGGTTGGATTTGTGTACGATCCAGCTTGAACGTATCTCAACATTATCCCAAACTCTTGTGGGGGTATACTCAAAGGGATGGATATGTTCCAAGATTACCAGCACTGTTGAAAGTTCCTCAAACTGTCGACTGGTGCCAAAGATATGGTCAAAAGAATGTAAAGGTCGGTAGTGGACCTGGGTCCAGTACGACCTGGCCGGACCAACTCGGCCCATCTTATTATGGGCCTACCCAGTTTGGGTTGACCTGTTCAGACCAGTTTGGTCTGGCCTGGTCCATTGGGTAGGCTATCCTGTTAGTTTCGGCCCAGGTTCAAGGACAGTTTGTCCCGGAGCATCACGAAGGCTCGACTCGGTGCGACTCGACCCGAAGGGCGCGACCGGGCCGGTTCGTCCAGCGCACCGCATGGGGGGGGGGGAATTTCGGCTCAGTCAAGAGGACTCAAGGGGGATGGTTCTTCGGCTCGGCCAGGAGGCCGCTTATTGTTCCGGTTCGCCGTCTTGGCCGGGAGGCCGCAAAGGGGGGCCGTCTCGAGGTGGTGTGCGGGGGTGCGCGACGGCCTGCAAGCGGCCGGTTGAGGCGTGGCAAGGAGGGCGGCCGGTTTGGTAATGGAATGACTAGTGTGGGAGGCCCGGTGGGTAGCTAGGCAAGCGGCCAGGTAGGCGGCCGGCTAGGGCAGCGAGCAGCCAGCGCGGGATGCTGGCTCCAGGCCAGGCGGGCGGCCAGGTGCGCAGCCAGGTGGGCGGCCACACGGGAGGCGAGGTGGGCGCGGGGTTCTGATAAGGCAAATGGGTGGCGCGTGCAGCCGGACATCCTTAAGCCCGGTCGACGTGGGTTCAGCAGGGGCACATGGGAGGTGCAGGCAGTCGGTAGGCGGGGCCCATGTGGGCCAGCCGAAGGGGGTGCGAGACGTCGTGGGTAGCGCAACCATTCTTGCTACCACCTTCGTCACCTCATAGTTGTTACATCGCCCTAAAGCATAAAGCCTCAATAAGGAAAATTGACGGAGGATGTTGGGCCATGTTTGGTTTTCCCACAATCTCCTCATTTAGGAAGGTATCTATTGTCTCATAAAGGAAAACAGATGTACAATAACATGTCCGCAAACAATTCCTTTCTAGCCGTTGAGGAGTATAATTAAAGGTTTAACATCATAATGTAATAATACCCCTACCTTTTATTCTAAATTTGATGTTTGTTTATGGAGTCGTGGAAGACGGTCATCGAAGATGTCTCACGATAGTTGATGATTTGGGGAAGAATATGGTGAAGGTCGGCATTCTTCATTCTTAATTCTTCATTGGAAGATGGGGTTCTTCGTTGGAGAACACTAATTCTCCCGAGCTCTCCTCTCAAAATATCCCCACCAAATGATAAATTCCAACTAAAAGAAATAATTATAGATTGGTATCTTATTTATTTTTTGACACCTTTTTCAAATTGGTAGAATTAAATTAATGGGCTCCACCAGATTAATTCATGAGTGTTGGCACAAAAATTAATTAGGGGAGTTCAAGAGGCTCCATTAGGGTGTTGGAACCATTATGTGGGGAGTTGAAGGGGTTTAAACCTCAGGTGATCCCGACCACTTTAATCCTCAAATGGGAGGTTATGTTCGGGTGGACCCCACTGTCATAACCTATCTTGGGAGGTTAAGGTGTGGTGGTCCCACATCCAATTCCCATGAGGATGTTTTAACCACGAAACACCCACATGGAGGCTCTAATAATATAAAGTGAAAACTATCTATATTTTTTTACTTTCCATGAAAACCCAAAATCTATATTCTATTCTCGACCAACTGGAATCGAGTTGAAAGTCTTCTTAAGTGAATACCAGTGTTGCGTGTTCAACGGTTTCCTCAGATTTCAGTTCCGAGAACCGGTTCAAATGTTATAAAAAAACCCACTCGTAGGTTTACTGAACGTACCTGAACAAAAATTCAAAAATATCTTCCATGCACACTGGGCCTCAGAATCAAGCGCCTTAAATTTTCGCACACTCATAAAATTCCCATGTATTAAAAAAAATTCCACGGGATTTCCGGGTCTTTACACCAATGTCAATAAATCATTGGATAATTATTTTTTATGTTTGTTAGTGATACATGAATAACAAATAATGACTACTTATCATTCAAGTATCTTGAGTAAATGAATCCCAAAAATACAAATATATGATTTCCCCATTAATTAAACCATGTTAGATACCAATTTCAAGTTCCTAAAACCTATTATCGATAATCTTTGGATAATGGATCACCCTAGAAATTGAACCACCTAATATATCCACTAGATAACTCCCAACAATTAACACTCAACCATGAAAACCAATGAAATCATGTAATGAAAATATGAAATTAGTTTCAACGGGATTATTTCATTTAATATTGAATTACAAAAAACAATTTCCATGATAATAAGACATCAAAAAATCATTTCAAAATTTCTTGAAAAGATCTATTAATTAACCAAAAAAGTGAAAAAATATCTACTCAAAAAAACTATTTTACACATGCATACAATAAAATTCAATAATTCTTCCAATTAAATAATTTTTTTTAAAAAAACTATGAAAAATCGATGTTCTTCCAAAAAAGAGATAGAGATAGAACCATAACCCTCATGTTCAAGATGCACTACAAGAACAATGGGATCCAAAAAACTAAAAAGAATGAAAATTTGAGATAAATTTAGTGTATTACAAAAAAACTGATTCCCATAAAATATAATATATGTTATAAAGGAAAAAAGATCATAAGATTTGTTTCATCAACTTATACAACAAAAATCAAATAATTCTCTAAGAATTATGAATGAATCGACCTCAAGAATTTAATCACACAAGGGTCTTAAATGATATTTGATAAGTATAAAGGCATTATCAATAGATCCTAAAATTTACAATACATGTATTATTAATTCCAAAGATATTTTGGTATTTTGATAGAATTGTTCGAACATAAAGATGTTGTCAATTTATAGAACTAAGATTTAAATTTGAATAGATGAGTTCATATAATGATATACAATCCAAAATCACCTCAAAAAAATATTTGAATTTTGGAATGAAGAAGAAATATGGATAAAAAAATTGATGTCTGGCCATTAACTTTAATATTTTTGTGTAGACATGAAATAAATCATGAATAATTGGTTCATAAAATTATCATTAAGAAATAATTATATGTCAAAACATGAATTTCCATGGAATAAAATTATGAAATCCCTATTCAAGACCTTAATATTATATAATGATTTTAATTGCTTGTATATCCCAAATAAAGTTTTTTTCTTTTATATATATTCCATTAAAATTATGATTATAAGATTATTGTATTATCCAACTATTTCAACAAGTTTTTCGTATATTTGATTACACTCCCACACATATCACTCATAATAAAACTCAAGTCATTTTAGAACACCATAAATTATGTAAAAAATCCAAAAATGTGGAATATATTAAAATTGTTAGTGTAATATTTAGTATCAGATTATAATCTAGTGAATTGTTAAGAAATTAAAATATAAAAAGGATGTAAAATTATCAATATATATTATTATAAATAATCAATAAAATTACATAATTGTGATAATGAGTTTTTGTAAAGGTAAATTACTAAAAATATATTTCCATTTCAACAATATATCCTAATAAGGAATCATTAAGGAAAATAATGATCTGATAAAATCTAATAATGGAATATAAAAGATTGTGATCATATATTTTATTTCAAAAAAGGGCATCATAATATCAATAACTATTACAATATTAATATCAATAAAATTGAACCCATTTGAATAGAGAACTTGATTTTGACCTGAATACCTAAAAAATAACAACGTCGTAATATTAAATCAGTATTCCATAAGAATTACATTATAAATAAAAGATGTAATATATTTTGAAATATGCCATAATGAATAAATATTAGAGACAAGAGGCAATTACATTATATATCTTTCACAATGTATGAAATTAAAAGTATTGTAAAATATACATACCTTAATAATATAATGAGAAATTCAATTGATGAATAAAACATCTAATTATTTTAATTGATAATCATTATCAACATTAAAATTATTTTTAGTTACAAATATTCCTAAATTGGGTTATTATAGTTTAATTTTTTTCATTGGTTTCTTAATATTAGAATCAGTTTTAAATCGTATTCCAAAGATCAAAATTAGGTAGTGATTATTATAACATTATGGATTAAATATAATTATTTTTCAGGATTTAAATTCTATTTAATATTATTTGTGTAGTTATCTAGAAATATGAAATACAAAACAAGCACACATCAGTGATTTTCTTATCCAATGAATGGTTTTTTTTAAAATTTTCTTGTTTAATATTGATATATACTATTTATAAGAAAAAAATAATTATTTAAATAATTATTTCATATTTTTCAAAAATTATGTTTTCATAATCATACAAGATATGATTTCATATCATTATTGAAATTGGTAGTCTAGTCAACACAAACTGGCACATTTATTAATTAATTGATTACTCTAATGTTATTTAGTAAAACATTAATTTTTATAGTATGGATAAATATCATTTTGTTATGATTGTTATTTTGTATTGTAATTATTAATAAGTTTGATAAAAATTGATCGATACTAAAAAAATATATATTGTGAATAATTTTTCTTCTTTTTAGTTCGATTGTTTTGGAGGTTGAATTTTATAACTTCTTTTTATCATTAATAACAATAATTTTTTATTAAATTTTTATTTCCAAAACATTATTCATAATATAAAAATTATTCATCCAATGTGATTATTCTTAGAACAATCTCTGAAAAGAGGTAATGAGAAAAATACATGAATCCATATTATTGTTAGTCTTCATATATGCATAAATGATGATTTGGTTTATATAAAATGGGTAGAATGTTAGTATGATTTATCACATATGATTATAAAATAATTCCACTATATAATTGTTATAAAATATTTTCACTTTTTTAATCAACATTATGTAGTGGAGTAAGATGAACATGTTTCTTCATGGAGGGTGTAGTTAGTACAAGAGTAAGTTTCATTTTTTTATTATTCATAAATTTAAAAGTTTTTTATAGTTCATGTTTGAAAAATATTTATATTAAAATATAAATATACTTGTGATAATGATGTTTTATTAATATTTTTTAGCATATATTTAGGAAGACTAAGTGCATATAATACAAATGTGACTAGGAAGGATATGTTTAAACTGTATATCTCATTACCTAGGTTATCTCCTTTTTTATTATGGTTAAACCATTGGGATATGGTCATTTTAGAAGACCAAAACACTTCATTATATCTATAATTATTTAGTCTAGGTATTTATATTTATTGGGAAAACAGAGGGGGAATAGATTGATGGAATATGCCGTGTGAATAAACCATTATAGTAGTGAATTTTTTTTGAATTGTTTGAAATAATTAGAATGTTTTTCAATATAATTCCACTATTTAAAAAGAGGATCCAATGTTGATAAATAATTGATAAGAAATTTATTTTTAAAATATCATCCCAATACACATATTTCTAAAATTGATTAAAAAATTTAGAATTAATTTGTCCTTATTTATTTATTTTTACCATTTTATCTTTTACAACAGTAGTTGTTTTTTACACATGTAACAATTATTATAAGTTTAAAAAGTTCCTTTTTATGCAATTCATTACCACTGATCCATATATACAATTAATTTAACTTAATTTATTTTATAAATGTAATAATGAATAGTTGTAAAATAATTCATATATTCTGAATTAAAAAAATATATTGAGAAAAAAATTAATTTTATCTAAAACATTAATTATTAGATTTTAAACTAGAATTACTATTTTAACTTTTACAATATAACAGAAAAAATAAAATAAAATAATTTTTTTTTTTAAACTTATTAAATATATTTGGAAAAATAATATCTCTATAAAATGGATTATATTTATAAAATAATTTATCACACTATTATGCATGAAGTCATAGTTTTTTAAAAGTAGAAATTTATTACCATGTTATTATTGACATCATCAATAAAAAAACATTCGTTTTTTATATTGAAATACAAAAATAGATAATTTAGATATTATTTTTAAATAATATATATATATATATATATATAATGAAAATATGAGTTATTTGAAAATTTACCATTTTAAGAATTAAGAAATATTTATATTATTTCTCAAAAAAATTTAAATTATTAAATAATGCTATATAAAATAAATTTCTGTACATAAATTTTTTTATAAGTTTGTTAAAAATAAATCAGTTATGATATATTAATGATACAAAAAATTAATATATAATTACTCACATTTATTGACATATTTTAATATAATAATTATTAAAATATTTATAAAAGTATAGTTCAACAAAATTAATTTTAGTTATGTGTTTCATTTTTTATTTGGTTCATATGAAATGATATATTAGTGATAATATTAAATTAATGGACTGAAATTTTAATTTCATGAACTTCTATACACTTATATAAATTTAATCCATCACAACTTTATCTATTAATAAATCTTAAAACTTTGTGATTGTAATTTTAACATATCCAACATCCAGGATATAACCTCAAATATTTTATCAACAAAACACTTTTAAGCTATATGAAGTTTCATATAATTATTTAACGAACATAAATCATTTATAAATTCATTTTCTACTATAAGTATATACCCTAATCATATATTCATAATTCCCTAGCTTTCGCAAAACATTAAAAATTTCAATTAAATTAAACCATAGGGAAATAATGTATTCCCCTGTAGGAGAACACTTATTTTCAACCACAAGTACATTATTTCACACACCTATTTATATATCACATGATCTCCAAAATAATATATACATCATTAAAAATTCCATGGATATATTCATCATTGAATAAATAATCAACTACATTTCTATCAATATAATCAATATCGAATTTTTGAAAATACTTAAATTACTAAATGCCACAAATATATTAATCATAAGAGTTATCAATACTTGAATAATCTTTTCTCCAATAACTATCATCATAAATTAAACCATTTCATCCAATCACTTTTCAATTTCGCTAATATAATTAATTATATGTTTCCATAACTTTGATAAAATTTTACTAAAGAAAAATCCTTTTTTGATTCATATACTCATAATAAAATTTATATTATTCAATAATATCATCTATAAATATTAGTCACTAATAAAAATTTCATTGTGCGATAAGATTTAATTTCTATATACTTATCAACTTCACTACCTTTTGTATGAATAGTAATACCACCTCGTCGAACTATAAAATGAATATTCATAAATTATAAAGTACTTAATTATACCCCATTATTTAGTTATCAGACATAGTGGTTTCTGGATACATTCCATTCTAAAAATCTTTTTTTTATCATTTTTCATTGATACAATAAATCAAAAATGATTATTATAATATCCAAAAATCAATATTAAAAAATTATATGAATATAAATGATCAATCTCCATTCACATTAATATCAACTTGTGGTACATTACTTTTAATTATTAGTCATTTGATTCCCTGAATATCAAGATCCATAGAGCCAATATTTAATTAATTACATGAGATAAAATGGTTAATGTATTACAATCATTCCAATTATCTTTTAGTTTTAGTTAAATTGATGATTACATAAAAACTATAAAAACTATGAAAATGTTCATTATATCAAAGAAATATTATTTCAACAACATTAAAATACGAATATTAAATAATTTGTATTTAAAATATCCCATTAAATATTTATAAATTTCTATCATTATATAATTTTCTATTAGAATATGGATCTTGATAACCTGGGGAAAGGAATTATTCGAATGGGATGATTACAAATGATCTACAATGAAAACTTATAAATAAATAAATAATATACATATATATTATATATATAATGTGGCATGAATAAATTATAAGACTATTAATATAATAAACTAAATCATATAGAATTATATGCAAATAATAATAAATGAAACAATGGACAATAATAATTTTTTCTCTACCAATGGTGGAATTCAATATTTTATAAATAAAAACCAATCATTAAAGACAATTCTCAATGGATTGATACATATATAGGGATATATTTATATCAAAATCATATATGTTTTGTCTCATGATACCAATAAATGCATTACTGGGTTATATAATTCCATATCTCGTCCTTCACTTTAATAGGTTCACAAAATTCAGAGAAATAGTAAACCATACATTTTATGAAATTATATAATGAAACAGTAACTAAATAAAAAAATGGTTTTATATACAATTAAAAACATGAAATTTTATTATACAATCAATATATTTTGTAATTCAATAATAAATAAGAAACCTAATACATCCCCAAAAATAAATAACTATTCATTCTCAAAAAATACTCCTCAATATAATTTTTTTTAAATGTACTGTCAACACTTTTTAGTGTTATATGTAAATTATTGGAAAAAAATGTTCATAATATATCCATAAAAATAAGTTGATTTATTTTATAAGAATATATCCACATTTTAATTCAGGAAAAATGGAAGGGATTTTACATAAATAAAAAAACACTTCCTAAAAAATGCATTGAAAGTTACCACAGAATAAGGGTTCATGAATTGAATTCATTCATACTATTATTTCAATCCAGTAAATGAAATATTTATATTTTATATAGTAAAGAATGGTTCATGGACCACACTATGGTAAATCAATTTGAATATTTTATGGGAAATGGGAGTGAAATCTAAAATTATAATTTTTTGAAAAATTTAATATTAATTTAATGTAATAATTTAGTCATCTAAGTCAATGGAATATTTTCAAATTGTGATGTAAAAATATATTTAAAAGAATCAATTTTATAAATAGTATATTTTTGGGTGTAGATCAATAGGAATAATTATTATCAATTTAAAATTATTATTTTATTATTATTCAAGTGAACTTGAAGGGAAAAACTTTTTTATAAATTTTAAAATATTATAAATCAAAAATCACATTGTTAGAAGAAAAAAAATTATATTGTATCAAAAAATAAACCTTCACTATATAGATATATAAATTACAATAAATTTATTTATTTCTGATAAATAACCAATGAACTAATATAGTAAGTTCATAATAAAAATATTTATCTCAATGAAAATGGAATTGTGTAATTATTATCCTTCATGACCAATATAGGTCCTGAAGTAATAAATAATAATAGAAGCTGTGAATTGTGGTAGTAAATTAAATATATAAAATAAAATTTAGTATAATAGATTTTTTAAATATAAAATTCATAAATATAATAATTTCAATAGAAGTGATCATAAATCAATGAATGCATGCTCATTAACTAAAATTACTCTCTATGTGGGTGAGTACTAATTGAAAATACATGTCATGAAATAGATATGATTTATCTTAATACATCAAATGAATTAAAAAAATATTATATTGATACATATAAATTATTAGAATTTACTATTGAATGGAAATATCAGTTATTACCAAAATCATATCTCAAGGAATTAATGGTTAATATAAAGAACGTTTTTCACTTGAGTAAAATTTTAATAAAAAAACTGAATGTGAGGGGATTTAGATGAAAAAAATTATTAGAACATTTTTTCAGATATGTTATCTAAAATATTTATTATGTACACTGCATAAAATTAATCTGAACCATAAAACCAAATATACCTCTGAGTGAGGAATATGATATAAAAACCCTTACCTCGACACTAATTCATTCAACACTTCCACAAAACATCATAGACATTTACATTAAGTACGGGAAATACATACTAATGATACTACTTCATCATTAAAAAATTTAACAGTCCTAATTTATATTCATAATATATATATTTATATATCATTTGGCGTATTTTTAGTTTTAAATATTTTCAATACTTGTTGTACATAGCTTCTATGGATCTGAACTAGTGTTGTAAAATTAGTTTTAAGGTATATTATTTTCCTACATTAAATCACCATTAAGAAATCTTCGATAATTTAATATAATTTCAATGATAGATTATAAAATATTAACCTCATTTCCGAGATTAATATTAAAGGATTTGTGAGGTGGAAATCAAAGACAACTTTGTCTCAACAATTCTTAATGGAAAATGTTTGATGTCTATGTTATGGATTTAAATATAAATACATTCCTATTATAAAAAATAAATATATACATATTTACATCATATTTTATTCATAAATAATTTTTCATTGTTAATTTAGATATAAATTCATAACGTTGTTTAATGAGGCATTCAAAGTGATGCAAACAATAACATTATATAATTAATTGATAAGTATGACGTTATTTTGTTGGAATATCATTATAAAAGAATAATTGAAACCTTATTTAATTTTAATATGTTTTATATGTCTTAATTATAAATAATTATAAATTTAATATAATCCTTTCAATATTATTTAATATGTATGAAGTAATCATTTTTTCACCATGAAGGACTTTTTTACATCTGAATATACCATGGATGATGAAGATTAATATAATCCATTCAAAGGTTATTTTTTCTCCAAGATTTTTTTTTCAGTTTTTTAAAATAATAATTTTTAACATCTCATACCGTTATTATATTCATAAAAAACAGTTTTAATATTTCTTTCAAATATCATAACATTGATAATAAGGTTTTGAAGAAAAAATTGACTATGAATCATTCCATGTAGGAATTTATCCACATGTACTCATATATAATGATTTTATTTTGTCATGGACAAGACCTCTCTAGTCTATTACTTTGTGAAAATAAGGAGTTTGATGTGTTATGGGAGGTCATGGTATATCATTTAAAGAGTTTTCTAGTTTTCTGATATTCCAACAATGAGTCTTGAATGGTAGGTTACTAATGGTGATTCCAGACCGGTTGGTGGTGACAGTATGTCACCAGCACTGACTCATACTGGTGACTTGTAATGATGAGTCACTAGTGGTGGGATGCGATGGTAGGTCACAAATGGTGTGTCACCAAAGTGTGAATCATCCTCTGTTGGATTCTCCATAAATGATTTGCGATGGAGGGTCATTGATGGTAGGTCACCAATAGTGACAGATAGTGGGGAATCATCTAGTGGTGACTCATAATGGTGACTCAACCATCAGTGACTCGTAACGGTGACACATCCATTAGTTACTCAGGATGGTGACTCATCTTGCAGTGACTCACAATGATGACACATCCAGTTGTGAATCATGATGGTAACTCTTCTAGTGGTGACTCGTGACGGTGACTCATATAGATGTGACTCGTGATGTAGACTCATCCAACATTGAGTCATCCAATGCTTGCTCATCTAATGTCGAATCATGAATCTATGTGTAGTCCATTTGTATGTCATGTAATTGTGATTAATCCCATATTAGGTCATCCATTGATGATTCGTTTCTATATTTTTTTTCAAATATCTAGTTTTTCCAGTTTTTCTAGATTTTCTCCTTTAACTTTTTATTAGACGTAAGATGCACTAAAAACCATGTTTAATTGTTTTGAATCTATTTAAAAGGTTGTAAAATGTATTTTTAAATTACTAATTCTCCGGAGGAATTTGGATAGTCAAAGGAAATGGTATTGATTGGGAATTTACTTTAATGTATTTTGAAATCATTTCATCCATCAATATAGAATCTAGTATTTCTAATGTTGGGAGCCTTTCATCTTCGTAAATTCCCCATTACACATTCAACTGAGCATTCCCAAAACTTTTCTTCATTGAGGATCTTTGAATCTATTTGGCAACCATGGATTGTGTTTCCCTGGAGCCTTGTGAATCTACAATTTGGTGCAAGGATGAGGTGGTAGTCATATATTTATAATGGTAGGGATCTCTTCATCCCTTTTCTTTTTGTATCATGCATTATGGGTGTATGGATGTTTCCCATGTGAAGGAAGTAGAATCCAAATTAAATAATGATAATTTATTCAGGTTAAAACCAATAAACATGGGCTTATAAAATGTTATTAATCACTCTATTTTTTTGTTTATTGATATTGTGATTTGTATGGGTAACATGCCTACTGAAAATCATGGTCATTGGTGGTCATTGATTGTGAACTCTCAATGACTTGTAATGTATTTTTATATTAGATGTCAAATGGTTGTATATATATATATAATAATAATTTATTAACCACATATTCCCAATTAAATAAATAGATTCCATAAGATCGAGGATTATTCATGATTACCCTCTACTTATCAAAGTGGAGTTAATGAATGAGTGTTTTCAAAATCGTAATACACTCACCTTGTTTGGTGTGGCTATGTGGTGTGTGTGGTATTTTTTGGTATATTTCTTTCTGTGGTTTTGTGGGGAAATGATTAAAGGAATTACTATAATGTGGGTGGTATGGGTGGTGTAATGGAATCTCAGGTTGAGAGACTGGCTGTTTGTGGAAAATATGGTTAGTGTTTCCGCAGCAGGGCAGCAGGTTCAGGTTATGCTATGTTAATGATACAGGGTGTTATGGGTGTGATGTTGTTATACTTTAGGGTTGTCATGATTTGTTGTGATTACTTGTGTTTCTGAGTATGAGTATGAGGTAAGGGTTTTATTTTTGAGAGTATGTATTGCACAGAATGACATTGAAGAATGATGATGATATTGTTTGTCGTATCTCTAAAGATGAGAGGAAATGTGGAGTGGGCTATTTAACTTTTTTCTTCTTCCTCTATTTTTTTTACACTATGTGTCTTGTTTTGAAATTTTCTTAGTAACTTCTTGGAAATGTTTGAAATTAATAAATGGGTTGTCATAATAAATAATTGTATTAGGTTAAATGAGTTTTCTATGGCTATGACATGAATTGTGGCTTGTTCTATAGTTTTTCATTTAGAGATAACAATACATTTGGTTTTTTGGGATCATTGTTTTTTTCGGAGGAACCCATAGATTGGTCTGGAATGTTTGATAATAAATATATATAAATAAATATTCTTTTTTTCATAATCACAACACTCTACTTGTAAAATATGTAAATAACACCCCCATTGTTAGGGGGAGGGTGACTTTTCTCGACAGCTTAGTGTGAGGATTAATGGATGGTTCTTTTAAGTGTGTGTGTGTGTGTTAGTTTGTTTGTGTTGTAGTTGATTTGGGATGAATCATATTATCTCCTGATATTGTTTTCCATGAAAATTGTAATGCCTTCGATATTTTGAGATTATATACCCTTGGTTCGAGTCAAAACCCTAGGGCCAATTAAAGGTGGTATGCGAGAGTCATTATTTCCCTTTCTTCATTTTCAACTCAAGAGGGTCATCATTGGAGGGATGTGGTCATGAAAAAATGGTATGAAAGGATGACGGTTGAGAGATATGATGCATTTTAGAGTTATTTAATGTTAGTATTCCTTGGGTTGGTAGTGAAACAATATCTGGTGATCATGGATTGTGATATTGGCCATGTAATATCGACTAGGACCAAAATATTTATGGATCTCATGATCATATGCAAGGAATATGAGTCTACTGGACGTCCAAGTGATCCTACATCATTATTATGGTAGAGAACCAAGTAATGGTACATGAATTATAATGACTTGTGTACTAGTTTTAATTGGGTGTTTCATGAAATTTTAAAAAGTAATTTTTTAAAATGAATCTAAAATAAAAAACCATACTACTGGGGTTTTGGAGATCCTAGTTTACCTTTTCTTCCATGGAAACTAGTTGTCATATATGTGTAGTGCAGGCAGTGCATGTTTAGTAGGATGGACCAATCGATCGATAGAGGGTTGATCGAACTGAATAGGATGATCTGTGGTAGAATATGTTACCTTCTTTCCGTTGACATGAATTGAGAAAGTACGAGGGTAGCATCTTGGATAACGAGACACAATGATAGATCGAGGATATTATGATCACCTCTCTTTTGATCCTGAATTTGATGAAGTATGGGATTCCTCTGGTAGTGAGCCAGATGTGGGGAGTTCATGTCAATAGAGGACATTTTACCTGGGAGAGAGGAAAGAGTAAGATGTTTTATTGGGTGACTACGATAAGGTTTTTTGGGCCGAATTCCACTAATCCCCCAAAAATTTTTATAAAAAGAAGGAGTTACATTCCATTGAACAAGGGAGTGTGTTAGTATGATATCTGGTGATTAATATCAGGGATCTCCTTTAGTTTTCTGTAGATCTATTTCTGTATGTGGAGTATGATGTGAGATTCTTAGAGGAGGCATTGCGTCCTTCTCTCCAATATGCAGTTACTCTCATTACCTAACCGAAATACATGGATGTCATGAATATGGTGAACATAGTTTAGGGGATTCACTCATTAGGAGGTTTACCAGAAGTGGGGATCCAAAAAGGTTCTTCTATGGGAAATTGTACAAGTTGTAGGTCTCAACCACTAGGGCCTTCCATCTTTTGGTCAGTATTGAGGCAACCTTAGCTGTTTTTGATACCACCTTTAGGTCCTCATGCATTTCCATTAAACATGGTACCTTGGTATTTCCCATGAAGTTCCCATTGACATATTTAGATTCAGTTCCAATGGACCGTTTGAGCCTAGTAAGCTGGAGGTGGGTATTTCCAACACTTTCCTCAATAGTATTTGCCGGTAGGGAAGTTCTAGTACTAGGTAAAGAAAGCTCATACTCCACTGAGGTGTGACAAAGAAGGTATAAGACAACCTCTGGGTATTCCTCGGGGACCACAACATGGTTTTGGTCAAAGAGGAAGTTTTCAGCTATGGGGAGGATGAGATGGGTGTTGTCAGTTTCACACTGGAGAGGCAGTAGTCCCAGTAGGGATCAAGATTGTCAAATGTTTGATTGGTTTTTTAGCACCCTTTCTTAATATTTGTTTGATCAAAGATATTTTCACTCATTTTTGTCTCCCATTGTATCCCCTACTATGGGAATAGATATATAAATGTTTCTTGGGTCCACGGTGATGATTTCTCTAGTCAGAGGTTAGACCACCTTTTTTGATTTACTGTGAGGATGTAGGCTGATGATTGGAATGCATCAGTCCCATGGGGATATTTTCTTATTACATATGAAATCATATGATTTCATCCTTATTAAAAACAAGTTGTACTCTATGCGTGTTGTTATAAATTTCTTCTAGATAAGAATCATGTTTTCATATATAGATTGTTAATGTGTTCCCTTCACTGGTAAAAGATCTTTTACGAGGGCAGTCAGCTTGCGAAGCCTCTTATTTCCATGCCGTCTGAGATGTTAGTGGAATCAATTGATTCCTACATAGAAGAGGTTCCCCATGTTTTTTGTGAGTTCGTGATTTTCTTTACTAT
Organism: Viscum album; assembly: GCA_963277665.1. Classification (NCBI taxonomy): domain Eukaryota; kingdom Viridiplantae; phylum Streptophyta; class Magnoliopsida; order Santalales; family Viscaceae; genus Viscum; species Viscum album. Next base: position 1,760,905,056 of record OY728121.1, on the reverse strand, counting down.
AAAGGATGTGACTCTACCCACAAAAATGTGATGATGAGATCGGGATATAATTACTACAAAATTCTTCTCTGATTTCATTGGATGATCCTAAGAGAGAACCTTTCGAGATGTTGGAGTTGAGGATTAAAGTAGATGATCTGATTGAGAAGGGTTTTATCTGACCCAATGTTTCATTGTGGTGTGCCCCAATATTTGTTTCAAAGAAGGACTCTAGTGTTTTGAGGTTGTGCATAGACTACTCAAGGTTGAATTAGGTAATGGTCATGAACCGTTGCCCACTCTAAAGGATAAACAATCTTTTTAACGAGATGAGGGGACCATGTTTTTTCTCTATGATCGATCTAGAATCAGGATATCACCAGGTGATGGTGGAGGAGGTTGATATCATAAAGACTACATCCAAGTGTAGGTATGGGAACTTCAAGTTCAATGTTATGTCGTTCGGTGAGACCAACTCACCATTTGGATTTATGGGGATCATGAACTCCCTTTTCTAAGAGTTCCTAGTCTGTCCCATCTTCTTATTCGACAATGCCATCCTAATCTACATGATGTAATAGGAGGAGAAAACTGATCATCTTCATACTAGTTTGGATCTCCTTCGATGCCTCCATCTCTATGGAAATATGTCTCACTGGGTGTTCGATATGATAGAGTTGAATTTACTTGGTCATGTGGTGTCACAACAGGGTGTATTAGTGGACCCTTCGAAGGTTGGGGAAGTTGTTTCTTGGTTATCAAACATGAATATTGCAGGGGTTTACATTTTTATCAGTATTTTAGTCTATTATTGGAAAATTGTACCCAATTTCTCTTGAGTTTTTCTCCCATTGTTAGATCTAACTAGAAAATATCATGATTTTTTGTGGAGTGAGAAGTTCCAAGTAGCATTCAACTATCTAAAGTGAAGGTTAGTCAGTGATCCGTTTTAAATATAGAGTGGTAATTTTAAAATGGTTTTGTGATGTTTCCAATATAGTATGAGATTTTTTCTTATAAAACAATGTGGAGTGATCTCTTATGGGTTCAGGAAGTAACATTCCCATGAACATTATTATTCCACTCTTGATATGGATCTTGCGGCAATCATGTCCATACTTATGTTGTGGATGTAATACCTCATTGGGCAGAGATTTTTGGTCTTCACATAATAAAATATCATGATGTATAAATCTTCCCTATGAGATACGAACTCTTAATAGTGGAGGTGGAGGGAGTTTCTTGGATACTATGACATAAATTTCTCTTACACCATAATAAAGGTAAACACAATGGATGATTCTTTGAGAAGGAATTTGTAGAAGTACGTAGTTTAGGAACCTATGGGTGCTTAATGGTGTTATAGGGGTTCGGTTCCTATCACTTAGATGTAGGAATGGAAAGAAGAAGAGGATTTATGTTTCATCTAATGGTGGTGTTTAGTGTGATTCAGATGGGGGAGGAGTCATAGTGGGGAGAATTAAAGAAAGAGGTGATACACGATCACATTGACTAGGGTGATTCTATAGAGGGATGAACATAGGATGGTAAGAATTATATAATATTATATTTAAGGATGAATTTTCTAATTTTGATGTATGAGGGACTCCAATGTGAGTTTCATACCTCACCTTTGGTGGTACACCAAACATTTTCAAAAATTTATCGTGGAAAGAGGAAGAAGTTTTGATGGCCTTAGATGATGTGGCTAGTGGGAGAGTATTTTGTAATGTTATTAGTGTTCTTATTATTTAATGTTGAGAACCATAGACCTCGGGGTTTGTTATATATTTTCGTTATCCCTGAGTGGAAATGGGATGACAACTCGATGGATTTCATAACAGGATTACTCAGGGATTAGGGAGACTGTGATGTGATCTAGCTATTAGTTGATCACCTGATAAAATTTTCTCACTTATTAGTGGTTAAAGAATCGGGAATATTGGATTCCTTATCCAAGAGGTATGTAGATTAGGTGGTTTTGTAACATTTATTTCTGAGAGCCACTGATTAAGATCTGGATACATGTTTTACCTCAAGAGTCTATAGGGGATTCTAACATGCTTTTGGCACTCAATTACGCCTCACCAATAACTTCCAACCTCAGATGGTTGGCTAGATAGAGTACACCATCTAGATGTGGAAGGATATATTTTAGGCATGTGTCTTGGAATTTTTTTGATCTTCGGTATAAAATATTCCCTTGGTAGAGTTTTCCAATAATAACATCTATCATTATTCCATTTTCATGGCTCCATTAGAATACATCTGTGGAAGACCATGTCATTCAGATTTATAATGGAAAGATGTTGGGGAACACAACTGATCTTGGCCCTTTTGACATGAAAATGACAAAAGAGAAGGATCGGCTTGTCTATCAGAGGAAGAAAGCACCAGATGACGGGAGTAAGTCATATTTTGGTATAAGGAGGAATAACATTGAGTTTGAGGTTGGGAAGAACTTATTATTCATGGTTTTTGATCAACATGGGAAGTAGAGGTTTGGAAATGGGAGTAAGCTTTCTCTTAGGATTATCTGGCCATTTGAGGTGTTGGGTGAGTTTCCAAGGTGGAAAACTAGATGGAACTAGCACCATTGTGGGAGAAGGTCCACGACGTCTTTCATGTCTCCCATATTTTTTGGTAACATTGTGATGAATCTCATGTCAATTACTGGGGTGAGTAAGATTTCAATGATGATATGAAATTCATGGAGTGGACAGTAGAAATTTTGGATCCTCAAGAGAAAGTGTTGTAGGATTTTTCATTCCATTGGTTTGTCTGTTATGGTGACATGGTGTACGGGTGGAGTGTACTTGGGAGAAAGAAGAACAAATGTGGGCCCAATACCAAGAGTTGTTCAGAGTTTTTCCTTATTTTTTTCCTTTTAAAATGTAATACTTGAAACTTTTTTGTTATGATATGAGTTTTTCCTTGTTCTATGATTTGTGATAATGTCCTGAAATTGGAAGGAAATGTCTAGATTCCTAATCAAGCCATAAGAATTGAGATGCCATTAAACCCATGTGGGTGACTTATTGTCATCTATATCAGATAGTATATTTATATGGAGGATGGTATTAGATGAACTATATGTCCAAACTCTGTGGATTTTGGTGCTTTTGTGGGTTGTCTTCTGGTATGTAGGGGTAGTAAATGACATAGGAGGTGTTCTTGGATGTGGAGGTTTCACTCCAACTTTCGAACAAAACAGGGGGGTTTATCATAGGAAGTTGGGGTATCCAAATCATAGTAGTGTTTCACCAATAGAAAGACCCTCAATAAGTATCTTACAGGGAGGTTTTTCAGACCCCTCTTTCTTTTGGGATTGGTTTTCAATTCTCAAGTGAGATAATAGAAATAGAGGTATCTAATGTAGTGGTCCGAACATCCCTTGTCCATTCCATTGTGAGAATATAGTGTTTTATTTGTTCTAGGAGTCAATAGTAGCTCATTTCTATAATATTCTTGTTCTCCAATTTTCCAATTGTGAGTCAGGAATGGTATGTCAATGTGGGTGAGTTTGTACCAGTATGTAGAGATGGTATGTCGCTAGTGGGGACTCATATCATTATCTCTCAAGAGTAAGTCATTGATGGTGGGATGTGAAAGTAGGTCTCTAGTGGTGATTCACCTAATGGTGACTCATCCAACGATGTGTCATCCACAAGTGTGTTTTGACGGCGATTTTATAATGGTATGTCGATGACAGTGACTTGTGATGGTGACTTGTCCATTGGTGACTCACAATGGTGACTCATCCAGTGGTGAATCAAGATGGTGACTCATCTAGTGGAGACTTGTGTTGGATAATCATCTATGATTGACTCGTGATGGTGAATATTCCAATGGTGACTTGTGATGGTGACATTTCCAGTGGTGACCCACAATGATGAGTTGTCCAGTGGTGACTCGCAATGGTATTTCGTTAGTGGGGACTCATGACGGTGACTCGTCCAATGGTGACTAGTCAAATGGTGACTCATCCAATGGTGACTGGTCCAATATAAAATCTTTTAATTGTATGTTTTCCTATAATAGGTCACCTAATCACTAGTCATTGAATTGTAGGCCATTAACTGGTGACTAATTTCCAGTGTTTTTCAAATGTTTAGTTTTTCCCGGATTTTCCAGTTTCCCAGTTAACATTTTATTTAACATAAAATGAGTTTAAATACATCATTAACAATTTTTAATCCATTTTAATGCGACTAAAATATATGTTTAAATTCATAATTAACTGAAGGTAGTTAGATATTCAAAATGTGAGGTGTTGATTGTTATCCAAAATTAAGGGATTTGAAATGGGTTCTTCTTCCTATATAAGATCTAGCCTTTCAAATGATGAGAAACATTATTCCTTGTACATTTCACCATACACTTACTACTGAGAGTCCCCATTACCTTTATAACCTGGGGATCTATGAATTTTTGTTGCACCCTTTGATTTCATTTCCATAGTGCCATTGGAACCCCCTGCTCGGCACCCAGAGGAGGTGGTTATAAGATGATTATCATGGAATGGATCCCTTTCTCTATTTCATTTGTATATCATCTAGGGTGGGTGTATGAATGCTTCCCTTATGATGGTAGTTGAATCCAAATTTAACAAATACAATTGAATCAACTCTAATCCAATAAACCAGGGAAGTTAAAAAGTTTGAATTTTTTTTTTGTTTTTCATCGACATTTTGAGTTGTATGGGCTATAGGACTACTAAAAATCGTGGTTGTAGGTGGTATTAATTTAAAATCGTGGTTAATTGGGATGGATTTTATTTATCATGTGTTGAAAAAATTTATATATTCAAATATATGGAAATTTTTTAACCACAAATAATTGATTAAACAAATGGATTCCTCTAGATGACACATGATCTATGACAACAACTAAATTAAGAAAGTGCAATTGAAGAATGAGTGTTTGGTAAATGTAAATACACCCTTCCTTATTTGGGGTGGTTATGTGTTCTGTGTCATTTTGTTTTGTATTGGGCCATTAGTGGTTGTGTGGTGTTGGGGTTGAGAGAAATACTGTAATGTGGGGTTGTACGGGTGGTGTAATAGAATATTAGTTTGAGATATTCACAGACTATGGAATGGATGGTAAGTGTTTCAGTAGTGGGGATGCATGTTGATATTGAGTTATTTTTATGTTATAAGCTGTGATGCGTGTTTTGTTTTTTTATATTAGGGTTGTCATGTTTGGTTATGATGAGTTGGGTTTCTATGTTTGATTGTGAGTTGGGTGTTTTCTTTGTGAGAGGATGTATTGGTGGGAAAGACTATGAAGAAAAATTATGGTATTTTCCGGAAAGGGTGTAAAGTAGAGAGGAAATTTGGTGTGATTTTTTTTACCTTTTTACTTCTTATTATGTGTATTTTTGGTTTGGGGCTTGTTTTTTGCCTTGGATAGTAACCGGTCAGGTTGGCATGAAATTAATAAAAGGGTTTTCCTAAAAAAAATAATGATATTCGGTTAAATTCATAGGTTAGGGTTATGAATTGGACTATGAATTGTTATGTATTTGTGATTTTATAGGTAGAAATAATTTTTGTTTTTGGAAAGGTTGTTTGTTTTAGAAGAAACCATAAAATAGGTTAGAGTGTTTTATACTAAATATATATACATATATTTTCCCTACCATTTCCATATACACCCCACCATTGGTGAGATCTATGTTCTGAAAATCCCCATTGTCATGGGGGATGGTGACCTTTATCAACATCCTGGTGGGAGGATGGATGGCTAGTTAATTACTCTTCCCGATATATTCTTCCATTAATTGGTACCCAATTATTTTTCGAGTAGGTTGTGGTGTTGTTTTGATCCCCAAGTGTCTGTAGGAGAGGTATGATTTCAAATGTTTCAATAGGATGAGATGGGTTTTGATACCTCTGTGTCATTAGGATATGGTATGGTTTTGGCCCAGATGTGTGTGGGAGGGATATGGAGTGCTTCGTATACCCAGGATAAGAGACAAGCTCTGAGGAATAGTTGTGTGTGGGCAGGATCTGACATGGGTCATGTGGAAGTGTCTGAAAGCACTATGACATTTGACATTAGGGTGTGATAAGTTAACTAGTGTGACGTTATGCAGGCTACCAAGACATTGATGTTCTAACTATATTAATTTTCATGAATCACATTGTTTGGTGATCATGCCTTTGTGAGGTTGGGATGGATAGTATTCTTTCTCATGTGTTGTTAGGTTATGTTGTTTTCTATGAGGGGATTTAGTATTCTTCTTCCACTTGTGCATGAGAAAAATCATTATTCCGAAATGATTATATTTTTATTCTCACCCAATTTATATAAAACTAGTTTCAAGTTTCATAGACTATGTACACTGTGATGGTCATTACTAGATCAGACATTGGGGAAAATTTTTGTGTCACTGCTTAGTTTTACTTTTGGTACCATCTTTAGAGACTTTTTTGTTTGTTTCTGTTTTATATAAATATGCATGTGGTTTTTTTTCATATATATATATACATTCCTTAGAGTTGTTTCTGGATGAACAATCTTATATCCCAATATTGTTTCCAATAAAAAAGAAATTCCTTTGATTTTGTGATATTCTATACCGTTGGTGTTTTTCTCCACCTCTATGCCTACTAGATGCAGGACTCAGGGGTGATTATCTATCTTCCTCCATTTCCAACTTATAAGGGGTATCATTGAAGGGAGGGGGTCATGAAACATTTTCATAGGAATGTGGGAAATATTTAATATGGTTTATCATTACATAATCTTTAATATTTTTTAAATAGAATATTTATATATTATATTAATGATTATGAAATTCTATTTAATTTGGTGAATGAAATTGAAACATGTTTCATTGCGGATGAGCTAGTATGAATAAGGAAGTAATTATAGTTTTTTTATTATTAATTGATTTTTTTTTGAGGCTTCTACAATAATAATAATATAATTATAGTGTAATAATTATACGAATTATAATATTATGGTATGGTGTCATTTAATTTTAGTTATAATATGTTATTTTTAAATCAATTGAAATTAGAAAGGAGTGCTTTGAAATTTATACCACATTTCATGGATTATCTTCTTTGAAAATTGTCATAAAACATTTATGGATGGTCTTTTGAGAATAATAAATCCAAAAAAATCTATAAATTAATTTTGAGTATAAGGTTTTGTTGAGTCTGGGTTGAAATAAATTGGCTGTTTTAGGAGGGGAATATCATATTGGAGATCTCCTCTTAGAAGTGAAATGGGATGTAATTTTTGAAAGTATCAATAGCTTCTTAATAAAGGGATTTCACTCATAATGAATGTTGACCAAAAATTGATAAAACATTGAGGGAGAAAATGATAAGGCTTAAATTGATATCAACTATGCATTATATCATATTTATTAATCATATATTGGTCTTCCTCACTTCATCAAGCCATTTTTACACCTTTTTATTTTTACAAAGGTAACTAGTTTTATAAAAGTAAATCAGCATTTACGCACTTAAATAAAATTAATCTTTTAACAAATATTGGGCCAAATAATTCCAAATTTGAATACCTTTTATTAATATTAAATTATAAAATGTGATTTATATTAATTTCAAATTATTAATTGTATAATATATTATTCTTTTAAAATATAAAATATGTTTATAATAAGAGATATGGGGTTCTAAATTAAAAAAATAATTTTTAAAATCATAACATCAATCATGAAATACATTTATTCTTTTTAAAATTGTTTTCCTTAATTTATTACTCTTAAATATATGGTCAATATATCTGAAAATCCTGTTATTTTTAAAAATTATATTTTACACTATTCAATAGAATGTATTTCTTTATATAAAAAATTCAAAACATTCCTTATAACAATATTTTAATGCAATGAATCCAAAAATTGATTTCATTTTTTAAAATTCACTATCTGATTTTAATAAATTAAACCTTTGAATAAAAATATTCTATATAAAAAATAGAATTTATTAGAAATTGTCTTTGTTATATTATAAAACATTAATATACATATTTATTATTAAATAAAAATATGAATAATTATTAAAAAATTATTAACAAATATATTATACCATTTGATAAAAAGTTTCCCGAAATATAAATTTATATCTCAGTAATATGTAGCATTTGGAATAATACATTTCTATATATCAATTGATTTAATTAGAGATTTTATATTTATAAATTAGTCAACTCATATTAAAAAAATTATATTTTGATTATATATACTTTATTAAGCGATTTATCCCTTTAAATATCACTAATTCGACATGTATATTTTTAAATATTAAATATATCCTCATTTCATTATTCTTGGTTTTGCATATGGAGAATGATATTCAACAAATTTTTGTATTAAAATGAAAAAATATATTAAAATTCAATTTTTATACATTCTCCCCCAACCTAAAGAATTTTTTTAATCATAAATCAACAGATACAATAATATTAATTTTAAAGGGGAACTCATAAATTTTCATAAAATCTAGATAATAATGGTTTTATTTACAAAATGAAATGGGAATTATATAAATGAAAACTATTATAAACAGTTTATAAAATAATATATCACATTATTAACTTCATATAAAATTCATGTAGGGTAAGATGGTCTCAATACATGTTGAATAAAAACCCACATTCATTATAAATTATCATAATTATTATCATAACTATTATAGTTTTAATTTAAAATAGAGTATCCTATATTTAGTGAAAACCAAAATAATATATAACCATAAAAAATATATAGTGGGAACTCATTATCAACGACATTAGTAGTTATTGAATAGGATGTTCTATATTTGAATGATTTTTTAGGACTAAATCCACAATTTCTTATTTACTAGGGCATTTTATCACATGATTCCCCACACAATTGAAATTGACTGAAAGAGATTTTATAGACTCATTAATTCCCTTACACGTGTAAGTTAGATGCCCTACATTTCGACAATTAATTCATTTACCTTTCCAAATATTTAAATTTACTCTTTGATTATTTAAAAATTTATGACAGCTAGAAAATTTTGTATTCTTTCCATCCTTATAATTCTCACTTAATCTTAAATGTCATATTTTCCTCTACTTCATTATTCCATTTTTAATTTAAATTGATTTCATGTTGTTGATTGGAATTATTAATAGTTTACTAACATTATCACATGATATGTCACTCCATCAGCAATTCCATTTAGTTGATTGATGAGATAATTTTCACCCTATCCATAAAAACTATTATTAACCACTTTCTATTGGGATTAAACAACTAAAAAACATAAGATATTGCATATTTTATGATCATCATAAAAAAGTATCAAAATTAAAAACAGAAAATTTAACTGCATAAATTAACCTAAAATATCATTATAAAGATATCATATATTTCATTCATATCAACATGTATAAAAAACGATTCAACTTATATCAATATCATTTTTATAAATATCATTTAATATTCTTTCTAGGTTACATTGAGTTTTTTTATCTCAAGCTTCTTAACATAATTCAAGGAAATAGCTCCCAAATTTACTTGAAAATTCTTAAAATATTCTGAACTCAAAAATCATCTAAATATTAACCCTCAAAATCCATGCTATCCTTTATCCTAGAAATTTCATATCAATTAATATGTTCTTTAACAAAAAAATATCTAACATTCAATATATGTTATCCATGGTCAAGGACTTATTTGGTTATTTATCATAACCATATTCAAATCCATAAGGTTTTTCCATAAAGACCATTTTTATTATCCAATTGATATCACCTATAAGTTTTAAAACAATTATATAGTTAGGGAACCATATCATGGATAAATTTTTGGTTGAGTTAATAACCATTCCACTTTTTATGGTATTTACACCAATGAACATCTATATTAAATCATGCATGCACACGTAATATCAAAGAAAAGTAGAAATTACAAAGAGAACAACACAATATATACCATATAAAAATAGTAAGGTACTATAAAATATATTTAATTATCACCTAAACATATCTATTGGGTTTTAACAAATATTTAACTGATAGTAATCCTTATAAAATAATTTCATTTCTACCTAAATAAAAAAATATATACTCCCTCAAAAATAATTATATTACATTGAAATTAGGATCAACTCTAAAATTTTATCCCTCAAATTATCCACAATAATCATCGTAATATGAAAATTTATCAGAAACATGGATTCATATAAACTGTATAACATTGAATACTACTCTTTGGTAATTACATGACTTATAACACATATTGAATTACATAAATTACAAATTACATTTATATTTATAGGAATATATTATTAGAAAAAAACAACAACTAAAAAAAGCCAAACTAAATGTAATAAATTACAAATTTTGAAATTTTTAAATGAATCTATATATTCCGAACAAGTCTTCAACATATCCCACAAATTTATCCTCATTTGTTAATCTTTTAATGATTTCACGACTACTACTTTTTTCCTTACCATTGGTATGTAATCAAATAATGTTGTGTGCACAAATTCTCAATAAGGTAACCATATAATGGTTGTCGTAACAAACATAATCATGGAAAACAAAATATCAATTAAATCAATAATATGAGAAGCTCAATTGTCAATTTAAATACATATAATTCTATATTCACGAAAATAAATAAAAATAAAGATAAAAATAATTATTGAACTCATAATAATGTAAGGAATAATGTCGAACATAGAGTCATAATTTCTAGGTATTATTGTATTACATTATAATGATAGGGGAGAGTAATAAAATAAATATGATTTTTTTCACATGAAACTTATTGATGCATTGAGGGGTTGTATAATTTTATGTGCCACATGTCACATGATTATGTCCAATGCAATCACCTTAAGATTATATAAGACAATCCATTATATTCCCCCAGGATGATCTAGAAATATAATACTAATATTATATATATATTGAAAATATTTTAACGTAAATAAATAATAAAAATAGATCAATAGTCAATAATCATTAATAATTTCAACAAGTGTCCTTAAAATTAATAACTGTTTTTTCAAGGTTTAAATCCTCCAATATAAATTTTCTAAATGAAAAGTTCTTACTATATATGGTAATATTTATATGGTTTATTTAATGATGAACATCATAAACATGATAAATATAAAAAATGGAGGTGGATTTATTAAAATTAAAATATTAAAAAAATTTATTGAAATAGAAAAGCTTGTTGATATAATTGAAAATCATGCTCATAAATAAATTATTAAAATTGATTCATATAAATGGGATCAAGATTTAAATTTTATGATATAGTAAGTTTAATACAAAAAATTTCAAATGTATATATTATTGGATAATTCATTATTCATATACCCTGTTGAGGTATTACATTTTTAATAATAGATGGTAAATTTAAGAATAAATAGAATCATGATTTTAGAGAACATTTTAAACATTGAAAATATAAACACATTTACGTGTCCCATTTAAGGGTAACATTACAAATGGTTTATTGAATGATTTTATAAATGATTAATTTTTACAAAAATATATGTAAAATATAGATATTAGAGTTTCCATCCTATTTATTTTAGAGAGTCCAAGATTGGATGAAAAACCAATAAAAGAAAATTAAGGATCATAATTTATATGTTTAAAATTCCTTTTCTCAAAACTAACAGTGTAATAAAAAATATTTTAATTAAAATTATATTATATCTCTAATTATCTTGATAAGTTATTATATAATAATATATTAGGGGGGAATAACCTATTAATGGAATTAATATTTTCATGAAAAATAATCATAACTCCTAAAAATTATAATCGAGATTTCAAAATATGTTTCCATTAACAAATTAAATGAAATAATAAATATTTTAAAATTGGATTTTTTATGTTTTAAATAGGAATATAGACTATACCAAATAATAAAATATATGGTAATTATGTTACCACGTTATATAATTTAATTATAAGAGATATAATAATAACTCAATAAAGGAAAATTCCTACAAGCATTGCAACATCTGTAAAAACATATTCTTAAACCATTACTTGAAAAGGAATTAATTATGAATAATATCCACCATGAATAAAATAATTATACGATAAATATTCCACCATTTAAAGTTATTATAGTAGTCAATAAAAAATATGGTTCAAAATATATACATCAATTGTCGAATTAATGATTGAGAAAATTTAACCCTCTAACATCAGTAATATTTTAATCAAAACCACATGAATTATAGTGATTAAAATTAATATTAGCTTAATATGATTAAAATATTATTAGTTATTTGATATATCTTGTAGAAAAAATATAAATAAGGGAAATATTATAAGGTTAATAATAGAATATATGCCATGAAGAGTGTATACTGATACTGAAACCCTTACTTTGGTCCTGAATTATTCTTTACTTTCTCCAATCGTCCAAAATAGTTCAATTTAGATATATAAATACAAAAAAATATAATGATTCCAAAATATTGCAATTTTTACTTCTCATAAGTTTCCATTATATATATATAAATATATTATATAGTTTTAACATATTTTGAACATGTGGTGTGTGATAGTTATTACTTCAAACTAGTTTTGTAAATCCAATCTTTGTTTCTATAATTTTCAAAAACTAAATTATTTTAATATCATCTAATGTAAATTATATTTTTTTCAAATAAGTTTATTAAAAAATTAATTTAATTTCATATAACTATTTGTAACGATCCCTGAGATTGAAATTATATTCAATCATGTTTCTATGATTCTTAATGATGGAATTAGAATTTCATAACTAATAACATAAATAATCTTATAAATTTAATAGAATAAAAAATAAAATTACAATATAAATACTCTCATAATATTTTTAAATTAATTTATTTGTCATTTTCACCCTTTAAATAAATCCATAACATTTTTCTATTGGTTAGATAAACTAGCCCAATGAAAATCATTTTTTAATTTAAATATTATTATAATGTGATTTAGCTATAATAAGATTATACCAAATAATAATGATAAAAACAAGATTGTATTATAGTGATATATTATATATTAATTTATTTATAAAAATAATATAACCAACTTGAATAATTTAATAAATATGAAGATATCATTTTTGTCTTATAGAATGATCTTAATGATGGTAGAAAATAAAAAATCATTTATTTTATAAATTTATAATAAGATATCTATATTTTTATATAAAATAAATAATATATTTAACATTATTTTTATACATTCATAACATTTTCATGAACAAAAATTTATAGAAGTGATGATATTAAAAATGGAAATCAGTCATTCAACAGAGGCAGTGATCAACACATAATAATGGATGATGACTTCATTATACATATAATGGAGAAAATGAGTAATAAGTTTTATTGGCATAGAATCATAAATATGTTCTAAGTATGACAAATTTTATATGTATCAGTATTATTATCAACACTCTATATTGTCTAAATAAAACGAAACATGTTGCATCATGGATGTGGTAGGACTTACAATGTATGAATGATGGATTCATTTTTTATAATGGAAAGGAAGATAATTCATATAAAAATAAATAAATATTATAATAGAGTAAAAAATAAAAATATTATATCCATTATTTATGTTGAAATTTAATTTTAGGAATAATTTTTACACATTAATATATAGAAAAGTGAATATAGTTGTCAAAATTTATTGCAGAGTTCTTCTATTAAGTATTTTGGAAAGAGTGACAAGACTTTAGGGATGTCCATTTGAGAATTTCAGAAAAACATAATGGTGGATTATTATTTTGATGATATGGTTGGATATAGTATGAGATAATATATATCTATCTTTATGTGATGGTATGTGAGGATAGGGGATCCAAATTTATATGTAAAAAGTGGTATCTTTTTTGTAAATACTAATTTTTTTTGAATAAGAGCATGTCACTCCCTTCGAAAGTGGAACAAAAAATTTTAGATAATGACGATATGAAGAGATAATGTTGATCTAGAACTAAATAACCATGTTCTATTCATTTTTTGAAAAAATAGTCAACCTTTATTGGTTAATTTCATTTTAACCACACTTTATATTTACCGAAGTACTAGTTTTGAAATATGATATACCAAAATGTGAAAAAATATTTTTCATAATACAAATGTTTAATTAATTAATAATAATTGATTTGAAAAATATAAATTATTTCTTGGGATGTAAAATATTGGTTTTTCAATTAAAAAATGTTTAAATATTAAAATTAATATATAAAAAACATATATGGAATTAGTAAAATATTTTAGGAATTTCTAAGTCATTCTTATATTCTAAAAAAGACATAAAAGTAATTATATTCCAAAAAATTATACATTTTATTATGAATCTAAAGAAATTATTTTTATGAAAATATAAACAATTAAACATATAATAATATTACTATGATGTATAGAATCTTTTTATTTTTTTCAAATTCAAATTTATATTATATATACACATATATAAAAAAAGATATAATAAAATAGTCTTTATAGTGAATTAAAATTTTAAGAATATTAAAATATTTCTTACTATTTTATAATTAAATTATTATCAATCAATTGTTCATATAAAAAATATGTTATCATAATAAATAATGGGTTTATAAAAAAGAATATTCACTCATACAATATATGAAATATTAACAAAAATAAATTTCTATTAAGAATATGACCACATTAGTTATTTTATCTATAATTAATTGAATATCATCACTATTAAAAAATTATGTATATATATATATACATTCCTTAACGAAGTTACTTGTATTCATTAATGATAAATAAATAGATAAATTTTGAATATCTAAAAATAATTTCGTTTTTTTGGATTTTTTTATTTATTCAATATATCAAACACATTATCATATTTAATGAAAGTATTTTATGAAAAAAATATTTGATGAAAAAATATAAAACTCTTTAATATACCAAGGTGACCTTTTAATATGTCTTCTCCTACTTATTTTTCCAATCAATTAATATAATTAGGAAATAAGTCCTTAATAATTATTCATTGAGATAATTTTATTAAAAAAGAATATCCAATGGAATTTCCTAACTAGTATTTTTTATATTCATCCCACTCATCAGGAACATGGGTGAAGATTGGATTAATTCTCAACTATCCTTTTTTGTATATATTACACGTTGTATCAGATGTTAATTAACTGTATCAACCATAATATATCCAAATAGTGTTTAATTTAAGGGGAACTGTATAATCCCTAAATTATATATCCATCATGATGTCATATTATACATTGACATATACATCATACATATCCATGGGGTATTAAATAACATCCACATAACATAATCAGAAAAATATTCTATATTACCTAAAAAAACTAAAATGTTTTTCAATACAATTGATATTATGATAAACATTACCATATCAAATTGTGATGAAAATTTTTGTACTAAAATAATCATCAAATGAGAGCATCCAAATCTCAAATGTCATATGAACCTGTCATTGAAAATGATGATAATAATTAAAATATTTAATAATCTAAATACAAATGTTAATGTAACTATTTTAGTAAAATATATTCCCAAGACCATTCAGGTTTAATGTTATATATAATTAGGAATAAAATTAACCATTTAAACTTATATCATTTTATATAAAGCTCATTTTGAAAATATTTGAGTAAACCATTAATTTAATGCCCCAACCCCAGTTACCCAGAGTTGGTGCATTATTTTAATACATTGGCATGATTACAATGAATAAAATCCCAAAAGACCGATCAGTTTAGCAGTATTGGAAATTAGATTACATGCATGAACATCACATTACACATTATAAAGTAAAACACAACATAAATGATCCTTTGAGAACACCATTAATCCCCTTGAAGAACCCTTCTTATCAATAATAATACAATTCTTGGATCCTAGGGAAAAAACCTAAGAATGTGGTGAGCTCAAAAACTCAGTATGGTTAAGAAATACAACAAAAGATAACAGAAATATTATTCATGGTGAATAATTTAAAACACATTCCTTTACAAAAAAATAAACATGAACACTTTATGGAAGGAATATTAGAAGAGTAAATAATTATATAATAAAACATATTCATGGCTATTCTACTAGTCGAATAACCACATGAACCATCAATAATATTTTCATAATGAGGGAATGTATAATTTGGGACATTCTAAATCATTTTTTCATGGCCTCGGCCAAGAGTTCTAAAAATGATTATGGCCTCGAACAAAATAATATATTAAATTGAGAAGGCCTCATCCAATTCCATGTCTTATTGTCTCACAAGACCTAAAGATGCACCTTGGAGCTATAGATGGATCCACTAGTAACTTACTAAGTCCAATACATTCATTGTATGAAATGGTTGAAACAAACCATAAACATTCATATTAAAAATAGCATGCTAATTATCAATACATTAACCCTAAACCATTATTTCTATAAAAATAACACATCCATAGTCAAATATTTCCCAAGAACATCAATAAAACATGAATGATTTTTATCATAGTATATCATCCTCGATCATGAATAATATCCTGTTATGGATTTTCATATAGTTGAAAATCATTAGTAAAAATCATTGAGAGAAATATTCCTTTTTTCATGAAATCATTTAAATATTAAATAATTTCTAAAGTAATTCCATTAAAATAAAATTTTGGATCAATGTGTCCCATAACACTATGAAACAATTTAAAGTAATTAAAATTTTAAAACATTCATGTCTATATAAATAAATCCCTAAAACCATTTTCAAAACAATGACCGTAATGAGAAAGGCTTAGAAGAAGAAATCATTAAACCATTTAAAATGAAGTTTTACTAAAAATTACCTTAAATATAATACCTTTGAAAAGTCATTTATGAAACATGTCCATTGATAATAAATATTTCTCAATAAATACTTACGTAAAAACAACCTTGGAAATTAATGAATTTGTGAAATTAACCCTTACCTTGCACATTACTTTGGTCAAGGGTACGTTTAACCTGTTATATAAAGACCATAGTATGTTATTAAATTATTCCATATCCATATTCATATTTATTATATCATAAATGATTCATTTATGACTTTATAATACCCATTAAAAAATGGTTTCCATGTTAAATTAACATTTCAGGTAAGAATCACTTTCTTTATCATACATGTTTTAACTTGTTATTCTTGATTGTATCATTTTGATCATGATTTAAGTTAATCCAGAATATAACACATGATTTTCATATCATATATATTTAGAATATAAATATATATAATAGATAGATATATGAAATGGAAAACACTATTTATGGGGATGGTACGTTATACATACGCTTAAATGCTCTTTCCATTTTCATATCATATTGATTGGATGTAACTGAATAACATATATATAATTAAATATATATATATATATATTATGTAGAATCATTATTTCATCTATTAAATAATTATTAATAATATTTTTTTAATCATCGTTGAATGGTGAATGACAAAATGAATCACATCGCGTCGTGGAGACGGGAATCCGTATGTACGCACGAACAACAATATCATTATATTGATGGTGAAATCATATGTAATTGGACCGCATATCATATATAAAAAATAATTAAAATGTTATATTTATTATTTAAATCACTTATAATCATTATTATACACACCCAGATATCAAAGTGTATGAATGAAAAACTACACCACAATGTGGAGACAGTAAGCCTTACGTAAGCATGTATGGTGACTTTGTCATTTATAGGATGGATAGAATAATGAATATGGTTGTACCGTATTTATAATAACATCATAGTATGTAGGAGTTATTAGAGTTATTTTTTTTTTGTCATGGATGTAACAATGAAAGATGATGTGGAAGAAGATAAGAAAATTAAGGAGGGTGGTGAAATTGTTTACTCTCTTCAGGTGTTTCATTTTGAGTTGATCAAAAGGGATCCATAGGTTGGATTTATGATAAATATAAAGACTCAAGGATTATGAAATGGATGTTGGGAGGATATTTGTGTAGGGGTTTGTAGAGAAAAATGGCACTGGAGGTGTGATTTTGAGAGAATGGGATGTACCCTTATATAAGAGAGTTGAGGGTCACTTTTGGAAAAGCTTGAAATATTATTTTATAATAAAATCATTTTTAGTTTATAATTCCTCCAAAATGATTTATTTCTAGGATAATGTGGGGATCGGTCTAAAAAAACTCATCCAATAGGATTTAGACAGGTTTAGGTCACCATATTAACCATATAGTTTATATTTAACTCTTAGTTAAATAGTTTAACTTTTAGCATGTCTTCGTTTATTCTTACACTATATGGTTAATAAACTTATGCTAAACTTCCAAGATGACCTCATGTGGTTAATTAATAACATATATAATATTATTTAATCAATTTTACAGAACTATAGATTTTTAGAAAAATTATATAATTTAATAATATAATATTTGTTTTAATAACTCATTTCTGTCAATTTTGACACTATTTAGTATTTCGTTTTTGGGAAAGTCATCACGAAATGATTACCTAAAAAAAGTTACATTAAATCAATAATAAAATGTCATATTCACTTCAAATATTCGTAGATATCATAAAATCTTTGAAATTGTTTTTATTTTAATATTTAAAATAACATTTATTTGATTCTTTCATTAATAATGAAATTACTCCATCATCATTGTGTCATAAATAAATTTAGCTATTTAATGTTTAAATATAATAAATAATATAAAATTATGTAGTAATTCATTTTAGCTTTATGATGAATATTTATAGTCAAATTTATCTTACGTAAAATGCTATATTAAAAATGGTTTAGATATTAAACATTGAATTTCACACTTTTAACTCTTCTTTAAATAAAATAATAATAAATGACCTAATTTAATCCATGTGGTCCATAGAGGATCATATTTAATTCCAAAATTTGATTTTGGATTAATTTCACTTATCCAATAGAATTAAGACATGTATAAGGGTAATTATAAATTCATTTTTACCCTTAATTACCCTATTTACTTTTAACCGTGGTCACTAAAAGTCAAATGTTACGATTCACAAAAAAAATTTCATATTATTAAAACAGATTTTTCTTACTGATTTCAACCTTTTCTCTTGGATTTTCAAAATTCAACTCAAAAAAGCGGTAAAATTATGATTTATGCATATTTTCAAATTCACGTAGATGGTGGGTAATGGACGGTAAAGAATTCAATAAAAATTTATACATAAAATTTTATTATAAAATGACTCTAATGTAGTAAATTGAACTTATTTAGGTACTATATATATATTTTTCATAAAATAAATTTAAATGGAATAAATTATTATTTAAATTAAAAGTTGGTTTTAATCAATAATCTTGTATTTTTCACTATTCATAAAAAATTTGAGTTCTTAGAATAATACAAAAAATTTACCTTATGATAAATTGGATATTATAAAATAAAAATGAATTATATTTTATCAACATAAAAACATATAAGTTTCATTAATTAAGATAAAATTAATTCCCCTTGTCAAAACAAAAACAGAAGATAATTTTAAATGTAAAAATAATCAAAAGATTGAATATATGTTTATGTCAATTTTAAATGTGAAATCTATTATCTATACTAAACTTGGCTTCCTCCTTGCCTATGTGTCACCATTTCCATCTTCCACGTCACCAGCATTATAATTTCCTCTACTTCCGATTCCCCATCCCCTGACACAATTAGGCCTCCCCCCCTCCCTCACTACACCTCCATTCCATCGGCTTCTCCTAGGGTTCCCACAGGCCTCCGTCAATCCCCTCTGACGACCCTCTCCGCGAGTCCCCTCTTCTGGTCACCTTCCCGATCATCCTCTGCCTTCACACCTCCACCTCCATGACCCAACCTCTGCGTGCTCCACCCTCGGTCCAATCTGGATTTCTCCTAGGGTTCCCACAACTATCAGTGACTCCCCAATCTCGAGCCTCTCTGTGATTCCCATCTCCCGGTCCCCTTCCCGATCATCCTCCGCCTCCACGCCTCTGCCTCCGCCTCTATGTCTCCACGCCTCCGCCTCCGCCTCCATGCTTCCCCGCCTCCTCCTCCACACCTCCACGCCTCCGCTGACACATTCTCAACGACTCCCTCCATTTTATGGTTTCCCTACATCCATCGTGACCCATTCGCCTTGGCCTCCGTCTTTTTGTGTGCCTGCCTCGGCTCCATCGTCGCAATCTATTCGGTCTGGTCCAGATTCGTCTCCTCGACACCTCCAAAGGTTTCCTCCTTCCCCTTGTGGTCATGATTTTCATCGCAGGTATATCTGTAACTCTTTATTTACACTATTTTTACCAATATGCATATCAAATCCACCTGTCATGAGATTTTGGTAACCTTTACCTACGGTAAACCCTTATTTTTTACTATAGTGACCCCACTAGCTATCTATCTGTCTTTCCTCTTATAATTTCTCATAGAATGGTCTTAATTTAATTTTTGGTGATGTAAAGTGACTTAATTTGAGTTCACCCTACTGTATATTGGCTTCAGCCCATATTTCTCTTTGTATTTAGTAATTTATTTCATGTTGATATTTATTCAAATGCTACCACAAGATTCAATCTGTATTGATCTTTTTTTACTCTATTTCATATTTTATGTTCTTATGATGTTTTTGACGTCTATTTGTTGAAACTTCTTAGCATGGTTGAATCACTACAATTAGGGAAAATAAATCTTGTTGCCCCTCTGCTAATATGACACCACCGAATCCAGCTTACTTGAGAAATTCATCCTTATTACATTGGGCTGAAGTATATTGGATTTTTTACAGGTTGAGACAAAACATATTCAAGATTATTTATATATCTGTGTTTCCCTTTTAGTTATACATTGATATTTAGGGATATCTTATTCATGTGTATCACAATTTTGAAAGAAGGTATTTTTAAAAATATTTTGACATATTTATGGATTTCTTATTAATGTGTTCCCTTTTAGTCACACATAGTATGTTTTCTTAAACATTAATGTATGTGCAGGTAAACATATTGGATGAATGTGTACTTCCCCATCCCCCTGCTTATTACATGTTCTTTGACCACAATAACTCCTTCTCACAACTAGAAACCCAGTTACAACAACATCTTTGTTTTCTAGAAATGTTTTCTTATTGGTCGTCAATCATTTAACATATAAATATTATTAACAGTTACTTCTACTAAATCTGAATTTTCATGTTTCAGAGCAGTAAATCTTTTTTCACAACAATGTTTTATTTTCTTTGATTAGTTGATCATGTATTTTATTTCTGTAATGGATCATATTTTAGAGTAGTGGAACACGTTTGAGCATGTGAATCATGCATTATTTTTTGGTTTTGTATCATGTTATTTGTTCAAGCAGTGTTTATGTTTTTTATTAGATCAATGAATCATTTTACAAGCAAATAATTAGACCAACATTATGCATGCCATCTTCGCAATATGTATTTTTAATATCCAGATTTAGTATGTAATTAATGAATACCTATAAGATAGGATGTTTGACTACTTAATATTGAAAATATAATCTTCAAAAACCACGAGTTGTAGTATGATATGAGACGATGTTCGATTATGTTTCTAATTTTATGTTGTTGTTGGGCACAATGTTTTTAAGAGTACATAATCTAATCATGGAAGAATTTATGTTTTAGTAATGGTTGAACTTGTGGGCATGATAGTAATTCCACACTTACTATATGTAACTAAGGATATTACAATATCACTAATTATGATTTGAGTTTTGATTTAATTTCATGTAGGTCAAATATTTGACTATTGGCATTTTCATGAAGTTTTGATTCCTTGCTATTGGTAACTAAATATATTAAAACATCACTAATTAATATTTGAGGTGTGATTTATTTTATTGTACGTCAAATATTTGACTACTGGCATTTTCATGAAATTTTTATGCCTTGATCATAATATCTGCCTATTGTTGATAGGTGTATTGATGGTCTATTTGACATCATTTTTTGACAACTGCATTTTCCATAATGATTCTATTAAATGTTTCTTATAATATGATATTCCTATAATTTCACAACATGTATTGAAGAGTTAGTATTAGAATTGAACATAACCAGGTACCACTATATTTAATTTCCCTATTTTATCATTTTTGAAAAAAACACCACATTATTGTAAAAGTCATTTTTTTCTTGCATGACTTGAAAATCAAAGCAGTGGATCTTTAGGACTATGTTTGAACACTGAAAATCAATTTGATACAACAGGTACAACTATTTAATGTACTTCGATATATGTTATTTATCTTCATTGAGTGTTACTTTAATGACATAAATGGAACTAACTAAAATTCCTTTTTTCATGTCATTTCCATTTTTTCAATGATTAGTACGTACAATCCATTTCTTCTTCTGGATTGGATATTGTATACCATCACATTTATATTTATATGATTTTAATTTTCCCGAATATTTGGTATTTATTCTTTAATGACAATTATTTCTGTAGAAATATATTTTCATTGAGTTTGATGTTGATGATTCGTCGTTTTTGATGTTTTGATGACTAGCTTGCTTGTGCTGGAGAGTGCCTTTTGCACACTATTCAATGATCTACATTAGGTCTTGATGCTATCCGATAGTTGCTGTCCTATTTTGTTTGATGGAAGGATTGGAGGAGTCCCTATGGATAGTACATGCATTTTAGGAGATCATGGAAATAGTAGGTTGTTTTGATCAATATTTTCTTCTTGAGATTTTGTTGGCTTTTCCTTTTTTTGGTTTGTAATTTTCTCAATCCCTAATTGTGTAAATCTAAGATACACTGTCTATTATTTTTGAATGAGTATGAAAAAATCAAATGTGTTTTGACAAACATGCCTTATGACAGCACCCATGATGGGGTAAAAAAACATACCATCAAGGAAGAAAAATGGTACGTTTTCTGTTATACTCTGTTTGATGCAAGAAATGATGGTTCTAAAAGAGAAACAAAGGCCTATAGATGTTCCTAGGAACTCTGTATATCTGTATACTAGATACAAAATCTAGTGTTTGGATCTGTAACATCTTAGAATAGTATAAACTGTTGAAGATGAAACGTTCAATGCTCAATTTTGTAACTTCTGTTCCAGTTATTCAGTATTTCTGTTACATATATGTCATCATTATGTACTTGATGATGGTCTTGGTGGATGAAGAGAATCATACTATTGTTCATAGGCACCCTGTGTTTCTATATTCTTGATAAACATTCCAGTTTTGGGCTTTGCAACATCTTATTACAATAGAAACATCCCAATATGTACATTTCTATACTCAATTCCTAAAATTATGTTTCCAGTATTCAGGATTTTTTAACATTTATTTCATCAGTATTAATTGATATCTAAGGATGATCACTATGTAACTTTTTTTATTCATCATCTGTTACTAATACTCCTATATTCTAGGTTATTCTCTTTTTTCACCTGTATGGGCACACCAACTCAGTCCACTCAGGTATTAATTATTTGTCTTCATTCTCTCTTATTATCATTAAATCATCAGCGTAGACATTTATTATTTTTGGGCAAGTGTTTGTTAAATTATTTTAGAGTTTGACCTTTTTATATGGATAACAAGTGTGTTGTATTACTGGTGTACATAATTGTAGGTTCTATAGGCAGAGAGGAGCTTCCGTGACGGGGCTGGGCAGGTTGGAGGGGAGGGGAGGGGAGGGGAGGATGAGGGTAGGTGGAGGGGCTGGCCAGGTTGGAGGGGAGGGGAGGGGAGGGGAGGATGAGGGTAGGGGGAGGGGGCTACTGGGGGAAGAGCTTGGGTAGGGGGGAGTGGTGGGGGAAGGGGCTGGGGAGGTAGGAGGGGAGGGGATGGGAGGGGAGGGGAGTATGAGGGCAGGGGGAGGGGGATGTTGGGGGAATTGGTTGGGTAGGGGGAAGAAGAGGAGAGGGGAGGATTAGGGGAGGGGAGGGGAGGATGAGGGCAGGGGGAAGGGGAAAGGGGGATGGGCTAGGTAGGTTGGAGGGGAGGGGAGGGGAGGGGAGGGTATGATGAGGGCAGGGGGGGAGGGGCTGGGCAGGTTGGAGGGGGAGGGGAGGGGAGGGCAGGGGAGGATGAGGGCAGGGGGGTAGGTGGAGGTGCTGGAAAGTTGGGGGGGACAAGCAGGCTAGATCATCCAGTTTTTCAGAGATCGTACACATCCAAATATCTACAACAGGTTTGTGTTCCTAGATTCATAGATGTTTTAACCCTTCTGGACATCATTATATATTTTCAGTTATGATTTACTAAGATAATAATTCTCAACAGGGTTGGTGTTGGTTTCCTCAACGCATCAAATTTTGTTGCATTGTCGGTATGTGTAACCGATTCCATTCAACAATAGATTTTGGTTTGTAATTTTTTCAATCCCTACTGGTGTAAATCTAAGCTACACTATCTATTCTTATTGCAAGAGTATGAAAAAATCAAATGTGTTTTGACAAACATGCCTTATGACAGCACCCATGATGGAGTAAACAAACATACCATCAAGGAAGAAAAATGGTATGTTTTCTGTTATACTCCGTTTGATGAAAGAAATGATGGTTCTAAAAGAGGAACAAAGGCCTATAGTTGTTCCTAGGATCTATGGATATCTGTATACTAGATACAAAATCTAGTTTTTGGATCTGTAACATCTTTGAATAGTAGAAACTGTTGAAGATATAACTTTCAATGCTCAATTTCTTAACTTCTGTTCCAGTTCTTCAGTATTTCTATTACATATATGTCTTCATTATGTACTTGATGATGGTCCTGGTGGAGGAAGAGAAGCATACTACTATTCATAGGCACCCTGTATTTCTATATACTTGATACACATTCCAGTTTTGGGCTCTGAACCATCTTATTACAATAGAAACTGCCCAATATGTAAATTTCTATACTCAATTCCAAAAATTCTGTTTCCAGTATTTAGGATTTCTGTAACATTTATTTCATCAGTATGTAATTGATATCTAAGGATGATCATTATGTAACTTTTTTTTATTAACCATCTGTTACTAATACTCCTACATTCTAGGTTATGCTCTTTTTTCCACCTATATGGGCACACCAAGTCAGTCCATTCAGGTATTAATTATTTGTCTTCAGTATCTCTTATTATCATTAAATCATCAGCGTAGACATTTATTATTTTTTTGAAAGTGTTTGTTGAATTATTTTAGAGTTTGATCATGTTATATGGAAACAAGTGTGTTGTATTACTGGTGTACATAATTGCAGGTTCTATAGGCAGAGAGGAGCTTCTGTGAGGGGGCTGTGCATGTTAGAGGGGAGGGGAGGGGAGGGGAGTATGAGGGCAGGGGGAGGGGCTGGCCAGGTTGGAGGGTAGGGGAGGGGAGGGGAGGATGAGGGCAGGGGGGAGGGGGCTTCTGGGGGAAGAGCTTGGACATGGGGGGAGTGGTGGGGGAAGGGGCTGGGGAGGTAGGAGGGGAGGGTAAGGGAGGGAAGGGGACAATGAGGGCATGGGGGAGGGAGATGCGGGGGGAATAGGTTGGGCAGGGGGGAGAAGAGGGGATGGGAGGATTAGGGTAGGGGAGGGGGGATGAGGGCAGGGGGAATGGGCTGGGCAGGTTGGATGGGAGGGGAGGGGAGGGCAGGGGAGGATGAGGGTAGGGGGGTAGGAGGAGGTGCTAGAAAGTTGGGGGGGGGACAAGCAGGCTGGATTAACCAGTTTTTTAGAGATCCTACACATCCAAATATCTACAACAGGCTTGTGTTCCTAGATTCATAGATGTTTTAACCCTTATGGACATCATTATATATTTTCAGTTATGATTTACTAAGATAATCATTCTCAACAGGGTTGGTGTTGGTTTCCTCAACGCATCAAATTGTGCTGCATTGTCAGTATGTGTAACCGATTCCATTCAACATTATATTTTTTCACTGTCATTCATGAAAAAAAAAATTTCATTTTTTTTGACATGTATGGAGTATTAATGTAATAGTGAAAAATGATTGATTTTATTTTTAGAATAATTAGTTGCATTATAAGTTAAAGTATCAACTATATCGGATATCGCAAATTACCTAGAAGATTGAACATTTTATTCCAGAGCATTTTAGTTTCCCATATGGATTGAATATCCCCTCTACACAATCCAGAATACCCAGACTATTTATTTTTTCAACCCATATTATTTATTTTTTCAACCCATATTATTTATTTTGTCAATAATATTCTATGCAGTAAGTATTGGATTCACTATGAAACTAAAATCCAGGACAAGGTGTCCAATACAACGAGGATTCTCTCCTACAGATCCACATCTTTGAACCAGGTATGTTCTCCTATTTTCCTATTAAATTTCATGCTACTGGTCATCGTGATTAGATTAATGTTGAACATGATTGACTGAGACAATCATTCTAAGCAGGGGTTGTATTGGTTTCCTCAACACATCACAGTCTGCTGCATAGATTGTATTTTTATCTTATTCTAATCAATATACAATTCATCATTGTTTGTTATCTACATTACATCATTTAAATAGATAATAATAATTTTCTTTCATCTAATTTAACTTTTTCCCTAAACATAACACACTGCATTTGTTCCTCTATGATGCCAATTGTTCAACATCTTCTTTCTTCTCAATGATTACAGTTGTTATATTTTGCTGCTACATATCCTTTTAATTCATTTCTTCATGTATAAAAATATGATTATTGATTTTGATGCCAATGATGTGGTCCAATAATATGTTACAGGGTCTCAACACTCTACATAAACAACAAGCACTACCAATGAACTGCATCCCTGTATAAGGGATACCATTAACCAAAAGACTGACAAGATTATCTTATATTTTGTGATGCAATTTCCAGGTATCACTTGACTAAATATATGTTTTTATAATTTCTAAATAATGTTTTTTTACATTGATAACATAAATTGTGTATTTTCTCCACTAATATAATGAAAGAACAAGTGAAAGTGTAACAATTTCACTTTCTGATGCCTATATCATTTACACTAAACCGAATTCCCAGTTTCTATTTTCTCACCTAAATTATGTTCTGCAGGGATCGATGTTCGTGTCAACCCAACATTCGGAACTTCTTCTCCACTAGGGTAATTTCTGCAAACTGGGAATGCATGTATTTACCTACACAACATTACATTACACTACCACTACTAATGGGAACAACAGATTCATTTAAAAAGTTGTGGTTGTTGTTACTTTATAGAACCTTCTATTCAAAACATAATGGTTCTCTGTTTCTCTATAAACATTATGTTATATTATCATGTTTTAAAAATTATCTATTATGTTTACATTCAAAATTTCCATGTTCATGTTTCACTATACCCATTTATGTGACTTAAGGATTTAACTTTGAAGAACTAGGAGCGGATATAGCAAATTTAGGAGCAGGGGTATAAGATTTTTTGTACTGTTTACCATAGAAAACAAGAGTAATGTTTTTCTCTTTCAGGATCAATTGTTTAAAAAAGATTATCGATGAGATGATAAAGATACAATTAAATGCTAACAGAAAGTGATATGATAGAGAAAGTTAGAGGTTCATGCCTTCCAGCACCCAACCATGGAGAAATTTGACCCTCAATTCCACTCAAACCCTCAATGACAGATGGCTTGCCGTTTATGCCAAACTATGATGTTCTTGTATGCCAAGGAGGATTTGAAAGATCTTCTATTTGAGAAATCAGAAGCTCTTCTATCTATAGAGGGCATTGTTTATTCCTCAATTTCTGTAATTTCTATTCTTATACATGAATCATTTATGTAACTATTGTTCCTTTATTATGTATTTTATAGAGAAGACTACTCACTATGTAACTTTTGTTCCTCATTTTATGTAACTTTTATTCCTTTATTATGTGTGTCATTTTCTTTTCAAATATTTTTACTATTAATATGAACTATTATGTTTTATAAATAGTATTATATGCTTAATAATAAGAATTATTTTATAGTTCTGTGCATCACACGGGCGGAGTACTAGTCACTTATAACGATCATCATTGTATTAAATGAATTAAATATAATATATTTATATTTACAAACCATTAAAATTATTAATTTAGCACTATAAATTAATTTTATTGAAAATGATCTTTTCAAAGAAAAATTAGTATTTTTCACTATTCATCAAAATATGAACTTTAACAGAAAAGTGCAAAAAATTTATCCAAACTAAATTTTTATGCCCCGATTCTATAGAAAAATTTAATTGAATTAAATTGAATATATAAAAGTGTCAAATATTTATTTTTAAAAGGTTTCACCATTAAAAGGTGGTAAAATTTCATTTTTTTTATACTTACATCTTTTATCTAAAAAATGAATTTGTTCTAATATTATTCCAAAGAAACACATAATATGGTTGTTAAAATTATATATAGTATATAAGATTCAATATATGGTTAATAGTATTCATAACCACTTTTGAACGGCTAGTTTGGTAAGTTGTGGTGTGCTCGAACTCTTGTGTTGCGTGTAACACATGTTATTAAATTAATTTAATGAGATTATGTACTATGAAATCTTGGGGTGTTACATTCTCTCTTAATTTATTAAATTTCGTTCTCACATTCAGAAATGTTTCTCCAAATATAAATGGTTAAAAATAGAAAAATACCTTTGTGGAAAACCCACATCAGAAATTGGGTCAATAAAATGTAGTCTTAATAAGAGGGAAAGGGAAATAAAAAATTCACCCCAAAATTATGATCTCAATTTGGATAAAATTGATTGAAATTAGAGACAAATAATTTGAGGAAAACATAAATATTTATAGGGAGTTAATGAGGTCATGAATCACAAATAAGTGTAAAATTGAGGGCCTCAAAGCCATCAATCTATGGTGATATAAAATACCATCAGTTCAACAAAACATAAGGTATTAGGGTAACACATTTTCTATTTTAAGATACCTTTTCTAAATTTTATAATTAATTTACACATATAATAATAGGGAAAAATTTACATCATAAGTATAGTTTATCCATCAACTAATTCTAACCACAAACTCAACATTCACTCCAAAAGATAATTGAATTCAAAAATATTAAATTTATCGTAATCATTTAGGGTTACAAAAAAATGACTTCATAATTCATTTGTCATCATATTTAAAAAAACTACATTACAAAAACTAGGACATTATGTAGGCCAATGGTTGGTGATGCACCTTTTTCGCCCATTGGTTGTGGGGTCAAGTCTCGCGCCCTTATTGGACATGACAGGTTTTTGCATGACCTCCGGGTTTCCCTTTTTATAAAAATCCAAAAATAATCTTAAGAAATTATTTAACATTAATAAAATAACCCAACACATAACTTAATCTACTCCAACCATTTGACTTATCCCAAATACTTCTGTCCATTCTCATAGTGCAAAATTTATAAGGAAGGTAAACAAAATGAAGATCTCTTTTCCATGTAATGATATATGATTTCATTCATCATGTATTATTTTAAAACATGGAAACACCCTATATTAACATAAGATCATATTTGTTAAATTAGTGCTCTATTATTCCATATAGAATACTAGTTAAATTTCTTATATCCAATAATTATGAATATACAAACAACGATGGAATAGAAAAACCAATAATCAGTTCTAGGTAGTCAAGAATATATGATATAATTTCGCTCAAATCAACCATATATTATTCCAAAATCACTACCTCAGTATGAGGATCATATTATAGTTTAACATTCCTTAAACCATTTATTTTCTAAAAGTATTAACCTGAAACTGTGTTAGTTTTCTTGGTAACATGAAATCTCAAATCATTAATGAAATAGTACTGCAATACAATCCTTATTTATTTCCATAATTTATAAAACCATTATATAATTGATACAACACTCAAATGAGATAATTCTTTGATAACTATATAATAACACTAGTCATTCCACTTCATCTGTGGTAGTAACATAACATCATTATTATCCAATAGCATTACTTGGTGCATACTATGATGATTTGGAAATTGATTCGTGTAGTGTACCAACTCTTTGTAGATGAAGAATTGTACATTTTAAACATTTTTCTTACCTTTGAAATCACGTTCTTTGTGTCCTTTTTCTCCACACTTATAACAATATCTTATTCCCTTAAAGAATTTACCAAGGTGATTCTTTCCACAGTTATCACATATGAGAAAATCCTTTATTCCAATCTTCCCTTTATCCATTATTCACTCTACCATCCTTTTCTTCTCTTGCTTCCCTGCAAATCCATATGACTCAGAGAAATATTTACATTTCTTAATAACACATGATATTATTTCATCATATGATGATAATATATGGGAGACTATTTTTTTTTTAAATTTTTGCTTTATACCATGAATGATATGATCCTTCTTAATCTTTTGATCATGGGTATTGCCGGAATTCTCATTCCTTCAACGAAGCGCCATTTCAAAACAATGGCATACACTAGGTTTGTTTATGAATCACAATACATTATTACAAAAAACTAAAATACCTAAAGTAAATTGAATGGTTATGCATATAATCTATAAAAATAAAATTTTTTCTTTGAGGATGTATTTACTCCTAAATCATTCATAATGGCTTGTATTGAAAATGTGAATTATCCTAGGCATATCCCCTAGGAGTGTCATAACCATGAATGATGTAAGGCCCATTTTCATGTACCATGACACCCTAGTTCAAGCCTGAAACACCTTTTCGTATTTTTCACTCCAAGGTACATATGTGGAAGAGCCTCCACTACCTTCTCATATCAGGACTGAGATGTATTGCATGGAGACTTCACAAAATCTCTACATTACCAAAATTATAGGATGTTATTCTATACTAATCATCGATTTCTATCTTAGGGTAATGTTATCTAATTAGGGTTCTTCTATATCTAGTTTCCATGGGATGTACTAAACTTCCTCTAATACCAAATATAACTCCCCAACCCCAGTTACCCGGTTTTAGTTCATTATTTTCATACATTGGAATGATTACAAGGAATTAAGTCCCGAATGAAAAATCAATTTAGCAGTCTAGGAAATTAGATTACTTACATGAATGTTATGTTAAATATTAAAACAATAGGACACTACATAAAGGATCCTTTGAGAATTCAATTAGACCCCAAGCTTAACTCTTCTTACCAATCGTAATACACTTCTTAGAATCCATGAAAAATAAAACATACAAAAGGGGTGAGCTCAAACTCTTAGTAAGGGAATTCTATACAGCAGAAGATAACATTAAAATTTTTCATGGTTAGTAATTTAAAATAAGTTCCTTTATAAATAATAAAAATGAACACTTTATAGTAGGAATATTATATTTGTAAATACTTCCATAATAAAACAAAGTCTTAGATATTCTAATAGTTGAATAACCGCTTGAAACATCAATAATATTTTCATAATGATGGAATGTATAATGTGGGACATTCTAAAACATTTTTTCAAGGAATCATTGAGGATGTCTAAAAATGATAAAGGCCTTGGCCAAAACCATATATAAAATTGGGAAAGGCCATAGACAATTCCATGCATAATTATCTCATGAGACCTACCGATTCACCGAGAAGCTATAGTAGGCTCCACCCGCCACTTACTAATTCAAATACATTATTCATATGAAAAGGATGAAAGATAACATATACATTCGTATTAATACTTGCAAACAAAATTTCAATACATTAACCCTAAATCATGAATTGTATAAAATTAACACATACACAGTCAAATATATCATAAAACCTTCAATACAATATGGAATATCGGAATCATAATAAATCAACCTCAATCAAGAATAAAATCCTATAAAGGATGTTCACATAGTAGAGAATGCTCAGTAAAAATCATTGAGGGAAATATCGCTTTTTCATGAAATCATTTAAATGTATCATATTTATAAATGAATTCATTTAAAATAAATTTTTGAATCCAAGTGTCACATACCACTTTGAAACTTTTTAATGGAATTAACATTTTAAAACATTAATGTCCATATAAATAAATCCTTAAAACCATTTTGCAAACATGGCCCTTAATGTGAAAGGTTTAAAAGAATAAATTTTAAAAAAATTAAAATGATGTTTTAGTAAAAATTACCCAAAAAAATACCATTGAAAAATATTTTATGAAACATGGACATGGATTATAAATATGTCCCAGTAAATTCTTACATTAAAACAACCGCGGATAATAAAGAGATTGTGAAATTAACTCTTACCATGAAATTTCCTTTGGTTGAGGGTACATTTAACCTCCTTTATATTGACCATAGTATGTTATTAAATTATTCCATAACCATATTCATATTTAATATATCATACATGATTCATTTATGACATTATACTACCCATTTAATAATGATTTCATTGTTAAATTAACATTTCAGGTAATAATCGCTTTCTTTATCGTACATGTTTTAACTGGTTATTCTTTATCGTATCATTCATATCATGATTAACATACATCTAGAATATAACACATGATTTATATATCATATATTTTAGAATATAAATATGTTTAATAGATAGATATATGAAACGGAAAACACTGTTTATGGAGACGGTAGGTCGTACGTACGCATAAATTCTATTTTCGTTTTCATATCGTATTGAATGGAAGTTAGTGAATAAGATATATGTACCTAAAGACATATATATACATATATATTTCTATTATGTAGCATTAGTATTTCATATATTACTTACATATTATTAATATATATTTTAATAATCATCGTTGAATGCTGAATGTGGAATTGAATCTCATCGCGTCGTGGTGACGGTAATCCGTACATATGCTGGAGTGACAATATCATTATATTGATGTTGAAATAATATGTAATTGGATGTTATATAATATATAAATAATAATTAAGATGTTATATTTATTATTTACATCAGTTATACTCATTATTATACCCATCCAAATAATGAAGTGTCTGAATAATAAACTACACCACGACGTGGAGATGATATGTCGTACGTACACACGTATGGTGACATTGTAATTTATAGGATGTATATAATAATTAATATTGTTTTAAAATATTTATAATGACATAATAGTATGTAGGAGGTATGGGAGTTATTATTTTGGTATGGAAACAACAAAGTAAAAGGATGTGGAAGAAGAAAAGAACATGAAAGTGGGTGGTGAAATTATTACCTCTTATTCTGGTGTTTCCTTTTGAGTTGATCAAAAAGGCTCCAAAGGTTCGATTTATGATCAAAGTAATAAATCGATGATTATTTGATATATTTTGGGAGGTTATTTCGGTAGGGGTTGGCCGAGCCAAATGGATTTGGAGGTGTGATTTTGAGAGAAGTCGAATTACCGTTTCAGAAGATAGTTGAGGGTCACATTAGGTGAAGCTTGAAATATTATTTTATAATAAAATAATTTTCAGTTTATAATTGCTCAAAAATGATTTAATTCTACAATAATGTTGGTTTTGGTCAAAAATAACTCCACAAATTGGTTTTAGATTGGTTTAGGTCACCATATTAACTTTATCTTTTAGATTTAACTCATAGTTAAATTGTTTATCTTTTACCGCGACTTCTTTTATTCTTACACTATATAGTTAATAATCTTACTCTAAACATTCAAGAGAACCTCAAGTGGCTAATTAATGAAATATATATTATTATTTAATCTGTTTTTCAGTTAATAATATTTTTATGTATATTATATAATTTACGAATATAATAATTTTCCTAAAAACTCATTTATGTCAATTTTGACACTATTCAGTATTTGTTTTTTTGCATGTTATAAAAAATATATTACTTTGAAAAAGATACATTTAATCAATAATAACATGTCATATTCACCTATAAAATTATTCAATGTCATACATGCTTTGAAATCATAATTATTTTAATATTTATAATACCATCTATTTGATTCTTTTATTAATAAGTTAATTACTTCATCATCGTTGTGTCATAAATAAATTTTATTATTTAAGGTCTAAAAATTATTAAAAAAATACCATGATGTAGGAAATAATTTTATCTTCCTAATTAATATTTATAGTCGAATTTATCTTAAGTATAACCTAATATTAAAAATGTTTTTGTCATTAAACGTTGAATTTAACACTTTTAGCTCTTCTTTAAATAAAATAATAATAGATGACCTAATCTAATACAAGTGGACCAAATAGGATAATATTTTATTCCCAAGGTTTTTTATTTTATAATTTAACTTATCCAATAGATATATTACATGTGTTAGGGTAATTATAATATCATTTTTACCCTCAATTACCTTATTTTCATTTAACCGTCGTAAATAAAAGTCAAAAGTTGTTATTTACCAAAAATTATTTTCACGTTATCGAACCACATTTTACATACTAATGTCAACTGCGTTTCTCCGATTTTTGAAATTCAACTCAAATAAGTGCTGAAATTATGTTTTATTTAATTTGTAAATTCTCTTAGAGGGTGGGTAAAAGAGGGTAAACATTTAAATAAAAATTTATAAATCTAATTTTATTATCAAATGAATAAAATGAATTACATTGAACATATATAGGTAATATATATCTATTTTGACATAAATAATTATAAATAAAATTAATATTTATTTAAATCAAAAATTTTTTTACACAATAAGGTAGTGTTTTTAACTATTAATCAAAAATTGGATGTTTTCAGAAAAAATACAAAAAATTCACCTTCTCATAGTTATAAAATTTAGTATTGTAAAATGAATTCAATTTTACCAAATTCAAACCATAAAATTTTCATTAATTAATTTAAAGTTAATTCCCTATGTAAAAACCAAAAAGTAGGTTATTTTTAAAAGTAAAAACTATCAAAATATTAACATGTTTTTTGTCAAATTTAAATGTGATATTACTTATATGGAACTACAATTTATTAAATGATAATAATATAATCTAATAATAATTCAACACCTTTAAAAATCATATTTTATCACTATAATATATTTTTATTAAAAATGTATGTTTCAATTAAAATTTAGTATTTTTCACTATTCATCCAAATATGGAAGTTATCTGAATGGTACCCATAATATACCCAAAATAAATTATTATGCCCCGATTATAAAGAAGTATTTAATTACATTAAATTGAATATATAAAAGTTCCAAATAATTCTTTTAAAAAGTTTTCTCTATTAAAAGTTTGTAAAATTTCATTTTTTTGAAAATTACTACTTTTATCCGAAAAAATGAATTTGTTCTAATAATATGTATAAGAAACACATAATTTGGTTTTTAAAATTATATAGAGTATATAATATTAAAAATTCAGTTATATACTATTCACAACTTGTTTTTGAATGACTAGTTTGGTAAGTTGTGGTACGCTCGAACATGGTGTTCTGTGCAGCGCAAGTTATTAATTTACTTTAATAAGATAACATACTATAAAATCTTGGGTTGTTACATTTAATCCTTAATAGCACATTAACATCACTAAAAAATTATCACAGAAAATAATATTTTATTGATTTCATACTTTTCAAACCATCATAATATAGAGATATGTAAAAATAAGAAATCAGTGGCATCAGATGCAGTATTAGTGTATATATAACTGATACAAATCAAATATGAAATGTTGGAATAACATGATCATATTTATATAATTATTATAATTATTAATGTTACATGTAAAAAATCATATATATTACATCATAAAATAATAAAATATTATATCAAAAATTAATTCATGTCATAGAAAAAAGGAAAATAATAAAATTATGACATATGCATATCAATAGAAATAAAAACTGAGTGGAAAAAGTATGTCAATGAATTTCCCTTGGTAGAAAAAAATTTACTCACATGTATCACAAGTGGGAGTAGGCTTCACCCACTAATATCGCTTCTGGATCAGTCTTGACTCATATGATTCCTTGGGGGACAAGCTCTCTCACAAATCTTCCATGGTGAAATGATTTTGGATTTGTTTTCCAAATTGTATAATGAGATATAAAACCATTGAAAATAAATAATATGGATGAAAAGTGTCACAGACATTACCATCCATAAATAATTATTGCACTTAAAATAATTAATTTTCATGTCATAAAAAGAAAATACAAATAAAATGGATTCAATATTAATATTAAAGGAAATAAAACATGGAAAACATTAATAATCCCAAAAAATAATTGTAACATGAAATAAACAAGGAAAATAAACTAATATTAATTGATATTAAGTATCATTCCATGTATTTAAAATCAATAATAACATAAAACTTGTTGTGTTTATACCCAATAAAATAATGGTATAAAAAATTCATTAATTTCCCCCAATAATTTGAATTATTTAATAGGGTTCATCACCCATCAATTAATGAAATTGGAAATAGTAAATTCTTAAAACAATTTTTTTTCAAGAGAATATATTCCTATTTATAGTGGAATTCTAGGAATCAAATAGACAGTGATGGATCGTTCTAATAGAATAGAAGGATATTATACAGAAATCCAGAGAATGAAGTCATGTTTAATTTCTAAAAGAAAATCCCAAATCAATTAAATTATATGGACACTGGAAATGATTTTGATGGAAAAATACATTTTATAAGTTAGGGAATAATAATATTTGGAACATAAAAAAGTCCTTTTTAATTGGAAATATATTGTAATTATTTATTTTATAAAACAATGAGAGGCAAAAAAAATTACTTTTGAATCCAGGAAAACATTATGGGAATGTTCCATCTAAAATAAAAAAACATGGTGAAGAATTTTGTTTGCATGGTTTTAAAATTTAAAATATATTTTAGATTTTATTTTTAGTTTTCATGGGAATAAAATGATACATGTAAATTTAAATGTTTTTAGAATAATTATGAAATGTAAACATTGAAAAAAAAATTAAATATGAAAAATAATACACAATAATATATCCTTGAGGAAAATGAATTATAATAATATAAATGTGTGTTTTTAATAGAATCATTTGATTCTAATAAATGAAGAAAAATATTAAATATTTTTAAATTCCCTTGTTGGACACGTAAAAAATAATAACAATAAAGGAAAATAATTTTTAAATGAAATAATGGTAATATTCGAGTCACATGAGATAACCCATTATTATGTTTTTTATTATAATGGATAAATATCGATGAAAATTAAAATATGGAAAATGGGGTGAAAAGATCATTTAAGATTATTGTAATTTTACTAAAAACTGAATAACAATAGAAAAAGGAAATTTTTATAATTTATTGTTTTCTTAGAAAATGCAATAGGTGGATAATATACCAATAAACTAAAAAGTGGTTCCACGAAACATATCATAGAGGAGTAATTTTCATAATGAAAAATTTTATGTCAATGATTTAAGTTTGGTTAAAAATTCATAAGATGTTTTTATTTTCGAATTTTAATCCATTATGAGAGAATGTGATTTTGAAATTCAGACCCTTTCAAAACAAAGAATATGTATTTTTAAATTGATTATGTAGTATAAAAATCATTTTTTAGAAAACATGCTAAATACAATGAAATAGGTCTCATGTTCATAAAATATAACATGAAAAACTATTACCATTTAACTTCTGCTCTAAAAATTTAATATACCCTCCAATATGAAAAACCAAATTATCAAAATATCTTGTTTTATAATGATATTTATACATGAATGTATTTTAAATATTTATTTATAGTGATTATCAACATTTTTATTTGTTATTTTTTCCTTTTTTCTAACATCACAGGTATATAGATTTTATCATCTATCTAGTCTCATATAAATCATTGAAGAATTCGTTCATATTCAAATGTTCATTATTAAAATATAAATAATATTAATTTAATTAATTATTTATAATTACTTATGTTGAATAAAGTTTAGTTGATGTGGGGTTCAATTATATCCGTGAACATGAAATTAGTAATTATCACACATCAAGGATAATCATACCTTAGGAAAGATGTTTTATTCATTACTATTTTCAGTATTATCATATCCCTTAAAATTAAAAAATAAAATCATATATAAAAATATTTATATCAAATGATTAATTTTTTTATTCTCATATTCATCCATTTTAAATTTTACAATAATCATCATGTATGTGACATCCCAGAACTAGATTCTACTGAATATGTTTCCTGATCCTAGTGGCCCACAGGGCCTCAAGCACATCTCCTTGAAGGAACAAGGGAAATAGACTAAATTAATTAATAGACAATGATAACAATAATAGAATCAATTGATATAAAATATAAAAAGTGACGACAATATGTAGTCTCGCTAGAAAACTGGAATGTGGGGATACAAGATAGTAAGTATAACATGTTCTAAACAATTATAAAAAAGTTCAAAAGACATTCCCAGGAATACTGAGCCCTGGCTCAGTCATCTGCAATCAAAATCAGTCCAAAACAGTAAGAAATCATGTGTTTAATGTTTTATGATTCCCATTATCCACACCATTAGTCATTTAATCTTCCCCAGGTACTCAACATTTCTGGGAGAGTTTGTGTGATAAATCTCAGTAGCCACTACCAATGTTGTCTATAACATATGGCCCTTGTAATGGATATGTAAAATTGTGAAATTAAGAATATATAATGTAAATAAGTAAAATGTTACGAAGTACCCAAGAACCTACTCCATCCCTTGTATGGTGTCTCAAAATATTAACATCATTATTTGATTTCTACTGGTTTATTAATTGGTCCCTTGATATAAATATAGAGGGATCCATGATGTAACCAGAAAATTATAATGATATTTCATAGTGAAGTTCAATGGTAAAAACCAAGGAATTATAAACCTCAAGGGTTACCAATTTAGTAATGATTGTAGCATGACTAAGGGTAAGAGTGTAATTCATTGATCACAGTCCAAGGAATTCCACAATAATATGCATAACAAGTCAATGTATTTCATCCAATGTAAAACAAGTCTAAACAATGATGGTTCCAACGGGTCTTTATCCAAGGCACCTAATTTTCAATGCTATATACAAGGAGTGAATTAAATGAATCCAGTAGTAATATTGAAGGGATCATATAGATTCAAATTTGAAATCCAGGGATAGAGAATAATTGATTCTAGGGGGTAAAAACAAATAAAGCTGAATTTTTTGAATCAGAATGAGGTTCATGGGTGATGAAAGAATTTCCTATGGAATCAACGACATGCTAGAGTCATGACACTCTTATATGATAATGATATTATATAATTATTTCTATGGTTCAAGAAATAACCATCTGTTAGTGTGACATCAGTAATTAAGAATGCAACAATTTAATCATGTCTTAATTAATCAATAAATCAATTTATTCCAATCCTTTCATTTAATTTGTGTGACAAGTCCATGTAGCATGAAACCATTCATTTTATCCATTTTAGGAATTTTCAATCATCTAGGATCACTTCTCTACCATTTGATAACATGGTAAGGGGTTCTATATATATGTAACCTATTATTCATTTATATTTAATGAGGCCAAGTCATATACTTAGTTTACATTCCAAATTCATTTTAACATTAATTTATTTATTTCAAGAAATTACCTTAGGGTGTTTGAGTGGGGATCCAACATGATACATTACATTATCCAATTCACAAATTAAATCAATTTGTATCATATAGAAAATATTTCCCTTAGATTGTACAAGCCAAGGGACACCTGAACTGCGGCTCAAATGTGTCAAAACACAAAAAATACAATTCTGAAAAGACATCATATATCGGATTAATGGAGTTTTGAGTGTAACCAATGACAACTAATCACATATTTTGAATAGATTATTCATATAGTTATAATGATTATATGAATGAAATCTAACTTCCATAAATAGACCATGAGGAAATCAGTAGACGTCACATGACCACTCCACAATCAACAAACTCGATGGTTTAGTTATAAACCACCCAAATTATGATTTATGACTCTCACCCTTAAGTATAATCCTTTGATTTGGATTGAAATGTAGTAGATATGAGGAAAAGATAAAAACGCTCACACCTGAATAACTAGGTTGAGGTAATGAGAGAGTAAGAATGAATCAATTGGACTCGTGTACATACCTTTGTGCATACAACATGAAGAACAAAGACTGAAATGGATCCTAGATGGAAGAGATCTCTTTACCCCTAGTTTAGGACTTCAAGATGATCCAAATGGGATAAAATGGATGTTCTGTACACTGGAACTCAAATTAGGGAAGAAGGGTGGGTTGATTAGATCATTAAGGTTAATGTTGTAAAATTACCCAATATTTATCCTATACATGCTTTGTCTGCACGGTGTGACAAAATGTGCGCCAACCATGCAGGAGAACCTGTAGGATGTGGTATACTATATGGTTAAGCCACATGGTTATGGAAACTGTGTGCTAACTGTTAAATAAGATTCTTATAGAAAATGAAACCATATGTACAGTTAGATATAACAGTGCACCCAACCCCTGTTGTTTAGTCTACCCATGCAATATGGCCATTGTTTAAAAAAATATGGGGTTTGGGATCTGAAAAAGCCTCAGAAATCTTGGTACCTTCACTAACTCACTAGGCATTGATATTAGTTCCAAAATAAAATTTTTGACTTAAATGTAAAGGATCCATACGAAAGTGAAAAACCTAGTTCTTAATGACACCCCCCTTAAATGAAATCGTCCCCATGTTCAGCTTCTTTGGGTGGTGAAACACAGTATGAGGCCAACACTAGACACTATGCATGTTTGATGGCCTCCAACTCCCATGTCTCATCCTAGACATGGATATGCATCTATAGAACCCATACTATAGGGATATATCATCCTAGGATAGACTTCATTCATTGGTCAATAATGGTTATTGGGTACTCTTTGACCATAGCATCATCATCTTACACGTCATTCTTAAGATCAAGTGTATAAGATGCATCAACAAGATATTTTTGATGCTTTGAAAAATAAAAGACATCATTAATTTCATGATACCTCTGACGTAACCGCAACCAATAAGATACCATCTCAACCCTCCATTGAATTTCAAATGACCCTACATAATGAGGTTATATATTCCCTTACTATCATAACCATCTACACTCATGCCTGGGAGATACCTGAAGTAAAACATGATCACCGACTACAGTCTCCAATGGTTGTGTCCATTGAT
The DNA here is from genome assembly GCA_963277665.1 of Viscum album. Classification (NCBI taxonomy): domain Eukaryota; kingdom Viridiplantae; phylum Streptophyta; class Magnoliopsida; order Santalales; family Viscaceae; genus Viscum; species Viscum album. The sequence continues at coordinate 1,760,863,956 of OY728121.1, read as the reverse complement.
CAGAAACTGATTTTTTTGGATTGAGTATTATCCATATGCTTCATGGTTATATAAACATGCTTTAAATACTCTTTATCATGATGAGGACATAGTAGGGATTCTACAAATTGCTCTAGTTATCAGAATAGTGAATGAAATGGATGACTATATAAGGCCTCAAAATTATCAATCTAATTTGTAACCTAAAAGATATTGTTATAGGAAAACTCAATAAGAGGGATATGATTTTCCCAAGAACTACTGAAATCAATGACACATTCCCAATGAATATCATGTAGAACCTGTATTTTATGTTTTGATTTTCCATTGGTCAGAGGGTGAAAATATTTCATAAGTACAACCTATGTTCACATGCCTTTCTACAATCCCTACTAGAAATGTGACATGAAATGAGTGTCCATATCTGAAATTATATTATAATGGACTAAATGTACTCATACGAGCATACGAAAATACATTATACCCATCTCCACAAGTGAGAATGTCTCCCAAATATGAAACAAATGGTCTACTTTCATTATTCTGTCAATAACTACCCATACAACATCAGTACCTCTTAGAGACCTAGAATATAACTAAAAAATCCATATAAATACATTATGATTTCCATTACCTGACTGAAATCAGTTGTAAAAATCATGTCTGTATCTATTTATCCACCTTAACATGTTGACATGTGTAACAAATAGTGATAATGACAACAATAAAATGTTTCATTCTTGACCACCAATACAGCCATCTAATATATCGATATACCTTAGTGATTCCTGTATGAATTTACCACTATAAATTGGGGGACACTTTAATCAACTCCACTCAAATATTTTTAGGATCCCATACACAACCATATATTCACAGGATGTCATCCCTATCCATAGAAAATTTTGATGTTTGTTAATCTTCCATTATACTCACACATACAACAAAGCCCTCATGATCCAAAAATTTTCAACCCATAAATTTCTCAAAGATGGGAGATTTAATATTCAATTATTAAAGGTAAGACTAGTTATGAATATCATGAAACTCCTATTGTATCTCATAGTACATGTGCCATTAACTATCATTCATCACAGGTTTTTAATATCCCATATGTTTGGGTTTTATAACATAGTGAATCTGGAACCACTTTTCCCTTCCTAAATTAGGAAAGATAATAATGAATAGATTTTAGGTACTTCACCCAAAATCACTATATTAGGTTCATGTCACACTATGAAAAGATATATTTGATTCTCTGGTGGTCCGAGTACACCAAAAACTAATCACCTAAATGATCGAGTCTCCATCAAAATAAGGAATGGAAAACTATTTCTAGCTAAAGATCTTGTGTCAGTTATTTTCTCTCATGAGGCATGAAATGATGTGATATTTATGAAAAAAGTATTTCCTCTTAAATTAGTATAGATCCTCATTCAATATATGATACATCCTCAAATATGGTATAACATTTTCATAGATTTGGTAGAATCACAATAGTTGTTGATACAAGCCTCCCTTTCCTCTCCATAAGGTGGGAATCACATTCTTGTTAATAGTGGAACATAATTCATTTCATGGAAAGCCATGTAAGAGGAGATGAAAGGTGTCTAAGTTCTTGTATGAATATCTTCTAATATCCATCCATCCCCAAGAAACACTTTATATCAAACACATTTTTTTCTGATCACAAAAAACTACAACACTATCCTTTTTGGGGTCAACAAATACAACTAATTCTGATATGATATGTCCCATGAAGTGTACATTGTCGATCCAAAAGTGGCACTTAGCAAGCTAGGAATAAATCATATGCTCTTTTAGTGTGATCATAAGGATATCATTGTATTTTTTGTGGTCTCTATGAGTATGAGAAAACACCAAAATTTCATCCACAAATACTACAAAAAAATAATCAAAATAGGGGTGGAAGAAATTGTTTATAGATAAATGAAAATGGTGGGCATGTTCGTAAGAACAAACGGCATAACAAGGTACTCATATAGACCATACATATTATATAAGGTTGTATGAGGTATGTCTGATATAATTAATTACACATGATGATAACCTTATCTCTGGTAAATCATAGATAATACCCTAGATCCATGGAGCTGGAATAAGAGATCATCTATTTGAGGGAGTGGATACTAGTTCTTTACTGTAATATCATTCTACATTCTATAATCCTCATAGAGGAATTAGTTTCTATCCACCTTATTGGTGAAAATCATGGGAGAATCCCATGAGTATGTACTAGAACTTTTAATGACATTTCCCTCTAAATCCTCTAAAACCCACTTGAGCTCCTAAATCAATGTAGGTTCCATCTTTAAGGTAGGAATAGTCACTGGTGCTTCTCCTAGAACATGATCTTTGGAAAACTCTACCTCTCTCTCTCTATCTAATGTGTTAATCCATAATATGAATTTGGAAATACATCTATGAAATGATCCACTACTAGAGTGAAATAATCATGACATAATACATGATACTCCAAGAAGATATTTTCAATCATAAAAGACCCCCCATCAAGCCCATGATGCTCTAGTCCATCTCTACTACCCTGAAAATCCAACTGACCCTCATGTAGATAACTTCCTTCCTACAACGATGTAAATGATACCATTCTGCAATAATAGTATAGAAATTCCCAATATCAAACAAACAAATCAATCTCGAAATGAAATCCAAACATGTAATATCAATAATGAAGATGTTCCATAAGAAAGGGTAAATACCTAACTCACGGGGAAAGACAATACATTTGTGTATTCATTAGTAACACACCCCAAATAGTATATTTATGGTCAATACACAACATTAATATTTTATCTCTTATCCAATACTTATTATCCTGAAGACCACCATCCCCTGAGAAATTTGGAGGACGCAATTGCTAGAACTCACGATTCAGATTACCCATTATAGGTGAAACTCATAGAGCACCATGCATGGACTAAATCATTTGTAGGAAACTATCATAGAAATTTGATTCAGTTCCCTGATTAAGAACATTTGGTAGTGCACCATGTTGGACTCCTAGTGGTAATACTGGAAGCTCAGTGCCGAACCAGTCTAAAGCATGGTCATCGCCACTTTTTTTGCATATGATATGAGGTTATTGTGGTGGAATTGGTAATAAAATTCAATGAACATGACTTAATTTTTTTTATGAACATAGATTGCAACACTATTAAATGCTAAACATGGATGTGATAACTAAAGAAGGTATACTGAAACAAATACCCACTTAGACGACTAGGTACTGGTAAGTGCTCAGGTATATGTTCCATATCATTTAGAATATAATTACATGGTTCACTAATTTAACTTTCATAGACATGAAATGTTTGGATATGGATTTGAAACCATTTCATTATTGATTTCATGCTTTACATTATAATGGATTTCTATTCCAATGGAATATGTTCCCATGCACACTATAAATAAAAATGAAACCCATTAATTTATATCATAACGGCTTGACATAGAAAATTACTCATCCCAATCCATGAGGGCCGATAAACCATGTGAATTATGATCAGAAATCACTCAATAAAACCCAAGAGTAATACAATTATAATCTAACAAGAAAAACATCACTCAAGAATCATAGAAATATCATGAATTGTAAAGAAGTGAAATTCACCAATATGGAATGACAATATGAATGACATACGAATTATAGGTGCTCTTATGATGCATGTAACAATTATCATTTCCATCATCTCATCAGGAAATATAAAAAATTATATATTAGTTAGAATAATAATCAATTACACCATAAAAAATGTGCATCAATAAGTGGAGAAATAATGTATACTGTAATAGGAAAAATAGAACAAAAATTATATTTTGGGTAACATGGATTTTACCCCAAACATGGGTTCATGATTCCCAAAAATGGCTTATGAACAAGTCTAATGCTTTAATAATCTCCAATATATTTTATAAAAATTGAAAAGAATGAATGGAAAACCTCCTGTGATACAACATTGTGATGTCCTGGACATGAATTCCACTTAATTGTTTCCTCGCGCCGGATTTTAGACATGGCATCAACACATCTCCCCAAATTCCAGAGGCTATCAAATATCAGTGAGGTACTAGGGTGCATATGTGGGGATAATATTCCCTCATTAATGGAGTGTATAATAGTGGATAAATAATATTATTTCTAAATTTTACATGTATCATTAGTGAACAGAAGGAACAATAGGAATAGAATAAAGTTAATAATAGATACCAATGACAACAACTCAATCTACTTGAATAACATAAAAAAATGTTGATGATATTTCTTGTTAATAGAAAACAAGAAAATATGGATATAAGAAAACCATAATATCATTTTCCAAAAAAGTATAATAGAATTGAAAATACTATACCAAGCATCCCAAGCTATAGCTCTGTTATATTATATCTATCCCCATAATAAATAAAATAGAAGTAAATTATTGGAAGTTTTATTATTCCCTTTATCAACTCCCAAAATCTGGTAATCTTCCCGAGGTACCAAACAGATCTCAAAGAGCGTTTGAGGAAAATTTCAATGGGCCACCAGCAATGGTGTCTATAACATTAGTCTATGTAATGGAAATTTAATATGATCAACCATAAATATATATTGTAAAGAAGTACAGTGTAACTATATACCTATGTAAATGCATCATCCAATGACTCGATAATCAACATGTAACCATTATTAATTTATATTTACTAGTATATTAATAATTCCAATGTTTGAAATAGTGAAGTTTCAAAGATGTAATAAGGAAACATGTAATGATATTTCATAACGAAATACCATGGTAGTAACCAGGGAAATTTAGTCCTCAAGGGTAACTAACTGAGTAATTATTATAGCCTGGATAAGGTTATGGGTTTAATCCAAGTATCATAGTCCATATATTTCCACAATAAGATTCATACTAAGTTCAAGGGGTTCATCCAAGGTTAAACATGTCTAATTTATGAATGGAACTGATGTACATTTTCCAAGGAACGTTCATTTGAATGATATATCTAAGGAGTGTATCCGAGGAATCCAATAATAATATTGAAAGTATACTACAATTTCATACAAGGAATCCAATGTTACAAAAGCATCAGGTTGCAAGTGGGTTTCAACAAAAGAAAACTGAATCCTTCAAATCAGATTGGGGTTTTTGAGTGCTCAAGGAATTTCTTATATAATCATAGCTGTAATCGAGTCAATCCACTGCTATTTGATAATGATTTCATATAAATTTCATATGGATTAATACATTACATTTTATTAGTTTTTTATTACAAATTTATTAAGAAACCATATAGTCAAGTCTTTTGTAATAAATAAGTCAATATGGTTCAAACCTAGCCTTTCATTAGTGTGACAAGTCTATGTTGTATGAAACCATTCATTTAATCCACTTAAGGAATTCTCAGTAGTCAAGGCTCACTATTATACCATAAATTATCAAGGGAAGGGGTGCTATGAACTTGTAATCAATTATTCAATTATATTTAATAAGGCCAATTCATATACTTATTATGCATTCCAATTTCCATTTGACATTAATTTATCAATTTGATTGACTTTCCCTAGGTGGGTCAAGTGGTGATAATAAATGGTACTTTCCATTATTAAATTCAAATATTAAATTGATCTGTTTATTATAGAAAATCATACCCTTAGATGGGCCAATACAGGGATCTCCCGAATGATGGTTTAAAGGTGTAAAAACACTAATACAACAATTATCTCAAAACAACCTACATGAGATCAACATAGTATTTGGAATAAACACTAAAAAATAATCAAACATTTAGAAACATAATAACCAATGGTTATAATGTTTATATTCATGGAATTGAATTTAAAAAAACGACACCCAATGAAATTAGTGATCCCAACATGATAATTCGAATATCAATGAACTTGAGGGATGAGTTATAGACCTCCCACCTTAGTATTGTTTGAATCTCCCCACCATTATTTTCTTCTGAAACGGCTTAAAATTGATTAGAACAATGAAAATGTTAAAAAAACTCACAACTCGATAACTAGGTCAAGAGATAGAAAAAGAAAAATGTGTCAAACTAACTATAGTACATATGGGTGCGCATCCAACATGATAAACAGACGCTTGAATGGATCTCGAATAAGGGATATCTCTTGATCACTATCATAGGCCTCTAAAAAGTTACAAATGGGAGAAAATGGTTGTTATATCTATGAAATAGAATAAGGGATGATGTTTGTGTTAATTAGATCATTATGAGTACAAGTATTAAATTACCCAAAATTTATGATTAGAATTATTTGTCTGCATAGTTTGAAAAAAAATAACTAAAGAATTAATAGGAACTTGAATGAAGGAGAACATCCCATGGTTAGGCAGCATGGTTACAGAAACTATGTGGAAACTGTGTGATACAGATCTACATGAAAATTCATCAATCTTCAAAGTTAGATATAACCATACTCCATACCCACACAAGATACTCTACTACTGCAATACGAAAATATTTTTCCAAAAACATGGGTTCTTGGATCTAGAGAAGCCTCATACACCTGTGTTACATTCTCTAAATCAGTAGGAATACATGTTAAGTCCATAATTAAGAATTATAATGAAATTTTAAGGATCCATACCATGGTAAAAAGTCGGGTTCTTACAAATTAGGTGTCCACACTAATGAAATCATAAACATACCATGGTTAATTTAATATTATATGGTTTTTATATTCTATTTAATTATTAAAATAGTTTAATGATATCATTTAGTGTTTAATATTATTTTATATAAAAATTATATGGTTCAATTAGGTGATTTCATGGATATAAATAAAATTCATTTTCTGGATAAATTATTTTTCCATCTTAGTTTGGTTCTCTAATACTATTAATTTTTTTATTCTTTTCGATCACATATATAATTGACATTATAATGAATATTTATTAATTGAATATTGATTGTAACGAAAATAGAATATATATAATTTAAAAAAATTATTTTAAAAATACATGAAAAGTTTATGTAAACACAAATACATTGGTCCATGGGCTGGTGGTGTTCACATACACATGGATGATGATTTCATTTTCAGCAAACTAAAGATATGCATAATATGACTTATGATTTAAGGATTATAAAATATTCATAATTATAATAACTATTAAATAAATTAATATTTTAAATATCCGGTATAGGTGGTGATGAAAAAATAACATACTACTTTGCGAATGTGGTAGTCTGTACACATGCCCGATAAATGTTTTTGGTTTCATGAAATGGAAAATTAGTTGTTGGTTATTACATATAAAAAATTTTAACAAATTATCAGCAGTGATACTGATTTTATAATATTATGATTTAGTAATTGAATTTTAGGAATAATAATTTTACATAATGAACTATAAAATATGAAGTAATGACAATTTATTTATATTTCACAACATGAAATATATCCGTAGGTAATGTGGTTTAACCACTGAGGGGTTATATATAATGAGCGATATAACATATTTTTGGTACCTATGATAGTTGAGGATTGGGTGGGTCAACCTATGGAAAATAATTGTGGGGTGTTTTGTGAGAAGAAGTGAAGGTTGGATGACACTATTTATTTGAGAAAATGGATTTAATTTTTCAAAATACCCATATCTTTTTAATAATGAAAATTCACCCTCAATGATTTTTGAGGTAACATTGGATAATAATATTTAGGAAAAGTGATATAGACATGGTATTAGTGAATCCCACCTAAAAATACACGTTTAATATATTATTTAATTCATTTACACTTTTTTTACATTTACTATTTTAGCTTTTAGCATGGCCGAAAATTTTTACATACGTAAAAAATTCATAATACATATAACATTAATTAAATATTTTATATAAATTTGAACAATTTATTACATTTCTAAAATGTCATTAATTTAATTCATTTTTAAAAAATTAGTTGAAAAATATTAAAATAATAATTGTTTTAGGTGTTAAAAACAACTTCATCAAAATAATTTTTCATCAGTCCAAAAAATTATATATATGTTAGTACACAAGAATAATTTATTTTTAAATAATAACATAAACTATATGAAAATAATTTTTTAGAAAGTTTATTCATAAATTTTTAAATCAATCTCCCAAAAAATCATAAATGGTAGATCATTTGAAAATAATTAATATTATACTAATCACGTAAATAATTATTTATAAAAATCATAATTTCATCCTAAAAAATGGACATGTTGAATAAACAAAAAAAATTATTTTTCAATGATTTTAATTCTTAAATTTATAAATTTTCAATTAAATAATAATATAATATATAATGAAAATTGATTTTATTTTAAATAATATGTTTATTTATCAATTTTTATTAATCATATTTAAAATATATTTATAATTATATATATATATATATTAATATATATAATAAATATGATAACCCATATTTTAATAAATTATTCATTGAATATAAACAATTCTAAATCAATGTCTGTGACAATGATTATTTTTAGTTATTTGTTTGATTTTAATTTTTTTATCTAGTAATGGTTTTATTATTCATATAATATTTATATGTATTATAATGATTTAGTTAGGTGTTATATAAATATAATGTTATGCATCACATGTATATTGATGAAACTATTAATTAAAATTGTCTAAATACTATAATTATCACCCTTATCCACTAACTTCATGTACGATATGTGTAGCATCCTTGGTTTAAGCTAAATGACATTTTATTTATGTATTTTATGTATATATATTTTTTGGGTCATGTTTAAGGAGGTTAAAAAAAGTTTTGGATTTTTTTGGGGATTTTATAGTGGTGCACATTTTATGAAAATTTATTATGAATTATGAATCACTGCCAAAGAACCCGTTCAAATGAAACAGCAGGAACTGGGTAGGGACACGATTAGGCTCATGGTTTTGGTAAACCATGTAGACACCTTGAGGAAGCAATGAAATTATGGATAGTGGGGAATAACATTAATGGAGTATAGTTTTTCAAACTCTGTCATAAAACCAAGTGTTGTGTTCTTAGAGGTAGAGGTTATTGCACCGTTTTTTTATGGTTAGGCAAATCATGCACCCTAACCATGCACCATAAAAAATTAGATCCATATTTTGTGAATCACAATTGATTTATCCTTTCAAAAAATTTCCTCAAAATTTTTATATCCAAATTCAACTGTGTCCTTGGGCTGTGGAGACTATTCCTTTCGACCTGGGAGTGATTTGAAGTCGAATCTAAGTGCTTTGGAGGCCATTAGTCCATACTATGTGATAATTAGCTGGGGATTTTCGTATAATTCTTCTACATCTATCTCGTGGAATTAGATATCCCATCATTTAGGGATATAGCTATGACATGTGATGTTAGAAATGATGATATATGATTATTTTTCTTAATGGAACAAGATATAAGGTCAGTCCATGGAGTTGTAATCCATGTTTTTGGATTTTTTTGGCATTATATAATTTTTAAAACATTTGTGTGGTAGTTGGATTCACTCATCAATCGTCTTATTATAAAACGAAGTCCTCATTTCAAATTCTTTGAATTTCATGAATGGAATTGTGAAATTGATGCATGTATTATGATTTAAAACATCATTATTGATGGTTTTTTGGAATATTTGAAATTGGTTGGATTTATGGAAAATTTGTTTTTCTTCACGAGTTTAATATGAATATTTTAAAATGTATTTATTGGTTATGATACCTAGAAATATATTTTTAGAAATATTTTAAATAAATAAAATGTCTTATAAAAATTCCATGGTGCGGTTTTTCCTATATGGTTTTGGGGTGTTCATTATGTTACATAGACCATGAATATATGGTGTGTATCACTGGGGTACAATTATGAGACCTTATATAAGTAGCCAGTTCAATTTTTGTGCATTAAAAATGGATACCTTAAGAATGCATGTTTGATCGATTAAACATTAATCTTTAGTATGAAACTATCACATGGGAATGCATGTGTGGTTGTGTGATTTTGTGGAATTAGTATTCCAAAATTTCATTTTAGAAATTCTTTTAAACATGTTTTTGGAATCTTTCCATGGAAACCATTTTGGTTTAGATACTGTTTTTTTTGAAAAGTATTTCTGGGTTTTTATCTATAAGGATAGAAATTGTTTTTAACTATTTTATATAAATGTTTTAACATGTTTTATACTATTTCTATAAGTTGCGATGTCATTGGGGAAATCATATAGTTATTTATACCCACACACTACTTGGGTACATTGGTGAATTTTTAGATTTTTATATCGATACTTGGGTAAAGGAAAGATATCATATATCATTAGTGATCATCAAGATAAAGTGGGTATGTCTTGTGGAGTTGTATCTTTGAGAAAGCTGGGCATTACTATGTTGATGTATTTTGGGTCTTCAGGTTTTTTAGGTCTTTATTTCTTTATAGTATTCTGATATAGATTGATTTTGTTTGTCATACTCATTGAGTTTTATTTTAGTACTCATGCATCATATGGTGGATTATTTGGTTTCAACATTTAGTCTAGTTCTTTTTTAAAAGGAAAAACATCACAAAATTTTTTAGAAAGAATTTGGTATATAATGATATCTTTTGGTGTACTATGGATGTAAAATAATAACAACTATCACCCACCACTTCTTTCGAAGAGAATGCGTGAGGTGTTATATGTTTGGAATGGTCTCATTTTGTTTAGTCCTAGAGTTGAAAATAATAAAGGTTTAGCACAAGAGTAGGGTAGTTAGAATGGAATAGCATTGTAAGATCATAAAATGTAGAGTATAATTTTATATTGAAAACATATTTATGTTGAAGCTCATGTAACTAGGGAGTTCAGGTATATGAGTCATTTTGAGACACTTCTAGGAATTGTAAACTCATCATCATTGTTTAGAAAATAAAATGAGTAGGAAATGAATTTTTTGTTATCAATTACAACTATGAGTGCATAATTTATTTTTTGTAATTATTTGAGATTTGGTGAAAAGATGTTTCTTTATTAAAATAGTTGAAAATTGATTTATTTTCAAAAATTAGGGATTAATTAGTTTTAAATGGTTTGAAAGATGAATTTTTTTAATAATGGAAATTAGTTTTTTGATATGTGTAATGTGGTAAATTTGAAATTTTAATTCATTAGTTACTGGAGTGTGTGAATAAATATAGTTTTCTTTTTGATAAAGAATTTCAACTGGTTGGAGTCCTTGAAATAAATTCAAAGAGGCTTCAGAATATGTTGTTTCATCTTGGTCACAGGTGAACCGAAAACTGGTTTAGAGTATTTTCTATTATTTTTAGTACAAGGATAGATGGAACATAAGGGTTCATACAAGGAAATTGGTTATTCATTTAAATTCTATAAGAAGAATCCATTCATCATTCACTGTGATTCTAAACTAGTAAAAGGAGAAGTGTGGATATATAACAAGAATAAAATCTCTTATTTTCTCATCACACTATATACGATGAATGTTATTTTGGATATATACATGTTGTAGGATCTAGAAAACCAATGTTTTAATTTAGTAGTTCAAGATAAATTATAGTGTGGAATAATAGGAGTGGATTTTAATGAATTCACAATAAAAAAATTATATCTTTATATGATCATAATTTTTAGAAGATAATTTTTTCATCACAAATCAAGTGAACATTACATTGATATAGGATGCTTAACAATTCCTGCGTATTGTCTACATTTCTTCGCAAGTTACTGCATGTGCATCCTTGAAATAATGAATGTTTGTATCATAGATGGGGATTAAAATTTTCACATGGATTTTCTTCATTGTATAAAAGATTATATAGATAATTTGTATAGATACATTGTGGTATAATGTGATATATCACCAACTACATGACAATAATGAATGTACAAACCTATGGAAAATGGTGGGAAGTATAATTATCAGAATAAGGGAATAAGGGAAACCTATTTCCAAGGTGGTAGTATAAATTAGAATCAAACAAATGGATTGATGAATAATTCTCCCAAATCAATAATGGTGCATGTATGTTCTCAATGGGGTTCTTTTGGCCACATTAAACGAGATTATATGACACCACCTAGATCATTCCACGATTGAAACAATATGGGTCCTATTTAACACTATTGTTTCAACTTTCCCTGATCAGATTCCCAAGACACATCTCATATTTCAAAAATATCATATGTTCAAATGGGAAAAGGGAATAAAAATAAAACACATCAGTAAAATAGATCTAGACATGGTGAATACCATGACACCTCAACCGGTTTTATGTCAACGGGGTAATGAATAACAAATTGAAACAATTACGAAAAAGTATGAAGTTGAGTAGATGAGTGTGGACAATAAATAGTCACCTTTTATAGTGAGAGGTGTGCTTATTTTAAATTATTCCCATATGCAATATTTCTTTGACATGGGTTCATCGAATTAAATTATTTTTCCTATTTATCATCAAGAAATCCATATTGAGATGATTCCATCTATTTGGAAAAATCAAAGTACTCTAATTCAAAGAGAATTTCAATTCATTATTTGAAAAACAAAATCTATAACTATATATAAGTGTGAATTTATCTTTTATTTCAATATCCATGCGGTGTATTTATCTGACCTAATCTTAGTTGTGGATTGGTGGAAATGTTCATATATCATTATAATCATTATACATGAAGGTTTTGTTTTACAACTATTTATAATATCATTAATATCTTTAGAAAATATTGGGATGTAAAGGTAGCTACAGTTGTCATTTTTCACCCAATGGTTGGAAATATATCTTATTAGTTATAATATTTGACATTTTTATTATTTTCTAAGATCATGGATTGGGGTTTTCTATCAATTTATTATCAGTTTCTTATAGTTTTTCATGATAATATCTCATATTTTACACATAAAAAATGTTCATTTTATTAATGACCTCTTGCCAAAGAGTAATCAAATCCCTTTTCAGTACCATCATATGGGAAAAAATTATTTGAGGTAATTGAACATATAGTTTGATGACTTGCAATGAAAAGGGTTCATTCATCCTAGCTTGTCTTTTTGGGTAACATTGTGGTTGTTTATGGAAAATTCAGATATAAATCTTCATATTTGTGTGGATTATCCTTATATTAACAATGTTATAGTAATGAATTTGTTTCCACTTCCCTGAATAGATGATATATTTGAAAAAATTAAGAGATCAAATTGGTTCTCTATAATTGATGTCTTCTCAGGATATCACCAAATGTTAGTACAGAAGGAGGATATATCAAAGCCATATTTCATGAGTATATGTTTTCATTATAATTAAGTATACATTACATTCCATATTACAAACACATGATTTGTTTATTTTAATGGACGAATTTGATATATTATAGATATCTAGATTTATTTGGGGTGGTGATTGCAGATGAAATATTGGTGTTTTCAAGGAAAACTGCTAACAATTAGAAACCCTTGGTAATATTGTGTTGTATCATATAGTATCATCATCTATATTTCTAACATTCAATGTGGGATTTTTTTGATATAATAGGTAAATATCAATGTCTATTTAATCACTGAAAATGATGTATCTATGGATCTAGATGATATAGAGGATGCAATATCTTAGCAACCAAAGTATATTATCATTGAGATACATAGTTTCCCTACCATATATGGTTATTATTTAGGGATTAATTTTTCTTTTTAGGACCTTCATCTCTAATAAATTATTTTACATTGTAAATTTTTCCATACCAATGGAAAAATGTAATAAAAAGTGTTTGAAATATCATAATGTTCATCTTACATTAGCAATAGTCATGTTATATCTAGGATCAATACAAAGATATTTAGTGTGTTGTGATTATTTTGGATCTAGCATATATTGTGTTCTGAAACTGGAAGATCGTGTATTTTTATGGACCATGATAGTTGTGGTTTCATAAAGAGAGCTACACAACACAAGAATTGGAATCATCTATAATTGTCCATTCTTTGAATTAATTTAATAATTACATCTTTAATGATAAATTCATGGGGTCCACATGTCCTATGAGATTACAAAACATTTTCTAAATAATATATTTCAACGTAAGACTAATATTATGGATACATTAGTGTAAAATTATTGACTCAAAATTGAGAATAAATTAGGTAAACAAATTCAATGGTGGATTTATTAAGTAGGAAGTAGTATAGTCATTTGGTGAAAGAGGCTTTAGATAAATGGAAGATGATGTTGATGATAGTTGATTTGCACATGTATTGTGATGAACATAGTAGTGTTGTGGATACCATTATATTTTATTTAAAACATAATTTGTCTTATAATTTTCAAAGTACATTTGATTATGACTATGATGGTATAGTGGTAAGGACAAAACTAAATTGTGTGGAGTCCATTGAGGGATGTAATCATGATAGAGGGTCAATTTTTTGGCTTCTAGATCAGATGGTTCTACATTAATCATATCAGGAACAACTTATTTAGTATTACTACCATTTGATATTGGGAATTCATCTGGGTATAAAAAATAGTTACAAGGAATTAAAAACAATGTTTTGGTGGGATGATATGAAAAGAATGGAGGATGGTGTTTTGTTGAGATGCATTACATATAAGTAGACTGAGAAAGAATAGTAGTGCCCAGTTTGTATGTTGCAGTATTTACCTATTCTGGATTCAAAATGGGATTTGATAGCCATGGATTTCGTGATAGGTATCCCATGGATGGTCCATAAACATGATTTAATATTGTAGATAGTGGAGAGGCTCAGAAATTCATCCCATTTCATCCTTTTCTGTGATTCTCATATGGTTATGGACTAGACGATAATATATATCTAGGGGGTCCTAAAAAGAAATGTTGTTCCAGTCATGATTCTATTAGACCAATAACCCACGATTACATCTCCTGTTCAGTAATATTTACATTTATCCTTTAGGAACTAGCTGACTTTTAGCATTGTGTATCATCCTTAAAGATATGGATAATCTAAATGGGTGATAGAGATGTTGGAGGACATGTTTGGGGATTGTGTAATTTATTTTGGAGGCTCTTGGGAGGATCAAATTCTATTTATATATTTCTCATATAGAAATATTAATCATTCCTTTATTCATATGGATCCTTTTATAGACCTTTATTTTCATCCTTCTCGTTCACCATATTGTTATCTAAAATCATGTGAGACATTACTTGTTGGAAAACGTCTTGTGGAACACACAATAGAAAATGGGTTGGTGAGGTGAATTATCAGTTGTATTTTCTACCAAGGATTCGATCAGTGTATAATTTTTTATTCTTTCTCAAGTTATGATTTATCAACCGCATAATGATTGTGTTATTCAGTGGCATCAAATAGACCTATAATTGTTTTCTACATTGGTCCATGGGCCTGGGAGGATTGTGTACAGGACATAGAACATATTGTGTGGGAAAATAATTGGTCTAATTTGGATTCTATGGTGACATGATAATATTCCTGTAAATATTTGGGATCATGAAAAATAAATGGTATATAATAGTATTTAAGTCTATTAGTCTAATTGTGGTTTTCAATATTCGGGGGATATAAATACCAATGGGGGGAGAATTTCACATCTTCTGTTTTTGGTACATGAGCCTTTATTTTTATATTTAATGAATATAAAGTGTTAGTTTTATTTTTTGGAAGTTTTATATATGTTATGAAATATTTTGATGTTTTATAGTGGTGAAATATTTTGTCATGGTTTGTAGAAACTATGCTAAACCTCCCAAGAAATTGTTCAACTGAAACTGTTTGCACTGGGTAGGTGCACAGTTAAATTAAATATTTTTCATAACCATCCAGAAAAAATCAGAAACTATTAAATTATTGATATAGGTGACTGTAATTGATTTTCTAATCACTATGGTGTGTTTGGAGTCAATGGCTAGTGCAATGTTTTCTAAGCCTTGTACCTGAACCGTGTAATGTTAAAAATTTTATGTCAACATATTGGATATCACTCAGTTTAGCCCCTCAATCAATTTTTTCAAAGAAAAATGTAATAATATGAATTAAAATTCATCCATTTGTTGTGGATACTATTACCTTCGTTCTTTGGGTAGATCAGTAAGAAACTCTATGTCTATTGGAGGCTCGTATTCCTTAATAATTTCTCATTTGTGGTGGTTTTCCATTTTTTATCAATCTTCCCTCTTTTTGAATTGTATATAAAACTCATTGGGGATAGTTATATATTTTGTAATTTAATTAATTATGATATATGATGGTTTATGTGAAAGTAATAATATCTATGGTTGGGTTTTGGAGTTTCAAGAAGAGTTTTTAGAGTTTTGTGACATCCTTTTGATACAACTATGGTTTCAAGGTAGGTGCCATCAATCTCGAATCTTCTTGATAGAATATGAAGGATTGATTTAAAATTGATTAAATATATTGAATGAAAATTTCAAATTTATATTTCATTACTTATTTAAAACACCATTAGTGAAGTTTTTGTGAATGTTTTTAAATTGGTAGTTTTTGTGGAAAATCATTTGGTTCGTGTTTTTAAAAGTAGGGTTTGTTTCTAATGCATCCAAATATGTATGTATAATTGATTCCAATAAAATTAGTTTTTTATTTAAATGGATTATATTTGTATTTCAAATATATGGTTGGTGTGAGTTCATTTAATTTATTTAACCTTGAATAAGGGGTGTCTTCCATTGTGGTATGAATACATGACCTTGTAGAAGGGGTCTTATGACATTGGGGAACATTAGAATTTTTTACCTTATGATGAATTTAATGATCGACGAGAAACCTCTCTTATGTGTTGATCTAAAACATAGGGAGGCATGTTTTGTTGTGCAGTTGAGTGGAATGATACTAAAAAATAAGAAATTACAATGTTTTTTCTAATACATTCCATGTTTCCAACAAAGGAAACTATATGTTTGAGAAACTATTTGGTTTGAAAAAATGTTATTGGATTTAATATAAAATGTTTCAAATTATTTGAATAGGTTTTATATAAATTTGATAACGTTTTCTATCTTAGTTTAATTATTTGGGATGTAATTGGGGAAATGATACTTTTCATTATACTCATCCCCGGCATGGACACTTTAGTACATTTATAAATGATCATTTATAACCATCAGTAGGTTGGGAGATGTTGAGTTAATTTTTTATGTCAATGAGTTTGGTTGGGCATGGTTACAAAATTTTAATCTGATGTAGTTTTTTGTTTTTTGGGACTCACTATGAGTTTCATTTCAAACTAGATACATCATATAACGCTTTTTTGGTATAATATATTTATTCTGTTGTTTCATTTTCTATGAAAACTCATCTTAAAAATTTATATAAATCTTTGAGTATTTATTTCAAGAATTTTTTTTCTTTTAGATGTCACATTATTCCTAGTAGAACCCACTCCATCCTCCCAAGAGAATTAAGTAGGGGAAAAATGGTACGACTTGTTTTTTGAATGTATGAATAAACCTATCATAAGATAAAACAATTACTAACATTGTAAATACCAACGTGGTGTGAGAATATTTTTTATGGGTAGAGTATTCACCACTAGGATACCCATTATGATTTAATTAGGACCATCACACTGTTATTCACTCAGAATCAATAATGATATAGTCTATTCCTTATTATTTTGAAACCAAATATCACTAAATTCATCCATTCTCCAATTTTCATTAAATATAATATTGATACACTTCCAAAATCCATTAATTAATTTTTTATATTTTAAAGACAAAAAGGGCCTCCAATATAAAAGTTTTCATGTAACCACACTATATAAAAGAATATTTGTTTTATGTATTTCTACAAATCTATGGGTTAGAGAAATGATATTTAGATATTATATAAATTGAAGTAAAATCATGACTTGTATTGTCAATTTACTCAATGGGGGATTATCTAATATGAAGAACTCATTAACTCACTAAATCATTAATTATAATTTGGTATCCTAATATAAAATTAATCTCCTCTATTGGAGTTTTTTTTGAAATATGTGAATCATTGTGATGTTAGAGAACTCTATGATGTTTATCTAGAAACACCTTAATCATTTTCTATGGCCATCACCATTAAAATTAAAAAAAGTATCATCACCATATAAAAATGAGATACACTTTTATTTATTCATATTTCCATAAATAAAAATAAATGGATGTGGTAAAATAAAGAAAACTCATAATAATTTTTTTGAGTAAAGAACTCCTCAAATCACCCTTATGTGTAGTAAGGAATAAAATAGTTTGGTTTTAATATATATATCTACATCCTAATCTTTGGATGAAATAATAAAAGAAAAAATATATTCAAATAAGAAATATAAATTATGTAGTGTAATGTTATGTTATTATCATTAGAGAATGAATATTATGATTTTTTTTGTTTATTTAATTTTAAAAAATTTATAATTATCGATGGGTATTATACATCCAACCACATTACTTCGAAAAAATTATTTCTTCAACTTCCTTATTTTTCCTTGAGATTCAAAAAATCATATTTCATTTAATTTATGTTTATTGAATTTTTCTTAATGATATTTCATTAAATACATTATAATATAATATATAATTCAACTCCCTAATTATTCATTTTATTTTTAATATAATATTCCATATTTATAATTAAATAATTATGTATCTATATTAATACGTTAATATATTTCCTTAAGAAAAAAAATAATGATCACATTTGATAGAGAATAATATATGTTCATACTTTCCAATTTATTATTCAGTTGAATTTAATTATAATCACGATGAAATTATAACATAAAATTGGTTTTTTAAACACTTCCAAATAAATAAAACAACTGATATGAATACAGAACTCATTTTGATCAACAAACTATTATTTTTAAATATATAAAAAATCAATATATCATTTGAGTAGAGTCCTCCTGGAATCATTTTTGGAATAATTTCATTAAAAAACATGAGTCTAAATCAAATGTTATAGGTGGATAGAATCTACAATATATTATATATAATTACTCAAATGAAAAATTTATTCAATGATTATTATCATGTAAATGTAATTCATAATTTTATAAATAAAGTACTCACCGTCCTCAATGTGTTCATTTGAAAACAATATATAATCACTATCTATAATGACTATTACTATATTTTCATCATCCATTATAATATAGATATTGTAATAAATCTCAGTTTTTTTTTTCATTTGGCATTCCTTATTATATTCTCCATATTAGAATTCCATTATTGGGGTAATTATATTAGAGAAAATAATTTTTTCTTGACCTAATAAACTATTGAAAAATCAAAATCAATGAATAATGATTTAGAAATTCAATGATGAAAGCTTCATCATAATTACCTATTGAAAACACTGAAATAACATGCATTTAAAAAAATAATAAAATAACATTAGAATGGTTTATATATTTTCATGTTTTCATACTGGATAAAATGAATCATTAATATCAGTAAAACTATTTATATAGAACCCTTAATAAACTAAATTATTGTTTCTATAGGTTATGTCTCCTTATTATTGAAATGTTTCATAAAAGTATAAATCGTATTATTCATGTTTATATAATTAGGGTAAGAGAAAACATATCTTGTTTTATACATGTTAATATGATCGAACCCTACAACCATTTTTAAACTACATTTTTCTTATTTTTTTTATCAAAATAAAATATTTATACGGTGGAAATAAATAATATATTATTTGAAATCCATTAACACCTCATGTTTTAGAATGTAATTCAACACTATCATATGTATTTTATAAAATCTAAATACAACTAGTTTCTTATGAATTTTGTTCCTCCACTCTTAGGGTTCTCATCATTAGTGTATATATCAGAATCATCATGAATGTTTAAAAAACCCACTCTAAAGAAGATGATGGTAATAAAATAAATCTTACACACTATACTTGATAAAAATTTATAAATTAAAGAAAAGTTATATATAATTAAACAATTTAATTCCAAGTATATTTTCTGTTTAGTGTATATTTGAGTGAAGACGAATATTTTACTAATAGAACACGTTTTATTACTATTAAAATCATATAGTTCATATTATTTATGCTAATAATTAATAAATGATTATTATTCAATATCTCCAATAAATTATCCACACATTTATCATGTAGATATCATCATATGTATTATATCCTATTATAAGATGGTAAAGTGATAACATATGATAGGGGTGAGGTCATATGCTCGATAGAGGAGTTGTTAAATTAAAATATCATATGTAAAAATAAGAAGTCTGAATAGTTTTTATAATAATATACAATATAATTCTTACAAAAATTGTAGTGGTAATAAATCATGACATCAAAGTTATCGAAAAAATAAAACATGAATCAAATGGGAGAATATATAATCATGAGCCATGTGATCAATAAATATTCATTAAAATAACCTTAAAACAACATCATTTATTATGTTTTACACTATAATTATCTTATGTATACATGACATTCTAGATCTACACCATCTATCTCCATGCTTACGAGTGACTAAAATGTACCCAAAAATTATTTTGTAATGAGAAGTAAATCATTATCAAATGAATTGGAGAGAGATATATATGAATTAATAGATATTTCATCCCTAATTACATGAGAAATTTGAAATAAATAAATCATTAAATCATAGAGAACCAGTGGGATGAAATACATGACTCATTCCTCACATAAAAAATAACACATTACAATAAATAGGGGTTCATTTAATACATCATAAATAACATGTGGAATAAAAATGTGAATTATATCCAACTAAACGAGATCAATATATGGAAAACATTCTTAATTATTTCAATAATAGTGACATGATAGTCTAATGGAATATAAATTGTTATCCATCTACCATATGTAATATTCTAGTAAAATTCTATTCAACTAATGTAATAAATCATATTGTACATTCACATTAACGAAAAGTGGTATTCGGAATAGATAATATTTTTAAAAATAATTCTATGTATTTAATCCTGGTTAAACACCTTCATTAAATGGAATAATAAACATTTTATTCATATAGTAATGGTTTTGTGGGAAAAAATTGTGGCTATACATAGAAATTGATTATGAAATGGAAACATAGTGATGGGTTATTTCTCTCAAATAGGTGTAAATTGAATAAATAATCAAGAGAAATAATGTTGATTGATATAATTGAAAAATAACTTTGATCGTTGAAATAAAATTTCATAATAATTTGAATTAAATGAAAAATATTTTAAATAAATTTAAAAATATCACAATCAAAATAATAAATTTCCTTGATCATTTAAAATAATATTAGAAACGATTTTTTATAAATATCAATGTAAATTTTTTTAATATAATATTAATTCTCTTAATGAAATCATCATATAAAATATAATATTATGTGGAATGGTGTGTTGACACAAAATTATTAAGAAAAATATTTTCACATTTTGATGAAAATGAGAAATTAAAATAATTGTAAATTTTTTTTTAATTTTTAAAGAATGTAATCTTGTAAAATATTGAAAAAATAAATTATGTAGTGATATAAAATTATATTTGAAAAATAATCTATTGAATATGGAAATGGAAATAGGTAGTTTCTTAATCGAGAAAATGAGAGGAAGTTAGTTTCTAATAAAAGAAATGCATTGGGTGAAACATCAGTCAAGGGGAAGTAAAATATTGAGGTGAAATTTTAAACCCTGTGAAAACACAATGAAAATTACCAGGTTTTTCTATAACAATTCTATATCCCCATAATGATTTTATATTTTAAATTATCTTAATTTCAACATATATTCGAAAATGAAACCAGATCAAATAATGTAATATTTCGACTTAAACACCTCTCAAAATAGAAATAGTTCAAAATAATTCATATTAAAATAAAAGTAAAAATAATTACATTCAAATAAAATGAATTATTTGAATATTTTGAAAGAAATTTATTATTTAGTAATCACAACATTTCAATGATATCATTTTCAATAGTATGAAATATGTCCCTATAAATTATATTTGAGTCAATAAACCCCTTACAGTATATTCCCAGTTTTCAAATCTTCTAAAAATAATAATTACGATAAAAATAGATCACATAATCAATTAATTCATTCAAAATTCATAATTATAACCATTTTATAATTTACCTATAAATATTGTATATATACATATCTTATTTTTATAATATTATGTTTGATTAATCCTACTAATTTTTAACATATTTATTAGTTTAATTGTTTTTCATCATTAATGTCAAAAAATTAATAATTACCATATCATTAAATATATTAAAATTTATTATTAATAGTAAAACTTATTTTTTTCTTTCATTTTATTGATATTTCTATCACAATATACAAATTTGAAATCAATAAAGAGAATGTTTCATTTATTTTTAAAGAATTAACATCTATATCTGAGTAGATGATTTAAAAATTAATTATTTCATTATTGAAAAAATATTTATATCTGTATTAATGTATTATATTATCCAAAATTATATTCTCAAAGTCATCAATGATATAAATTGAATGAATTGTTAATGGAGGTCTTTAAAGAAAGAAAATATAAACAAACAATAATAAATGACTGATGATTATATGGTTTGTGGTAATATTACTAATTTAGAAGTAAACTTTAATATTAATTGATTAATTTATTTACATATCATAAATATAAATAATTTTATGATGAATATAACTTATATTTAATTTATTACATAACATTAATAACATAATTATTTATTCTTATTGCGCACTTTTAAATAGTTGAAAATACAATGGTAGAGTGTTTCCCATGTTTTAATAGTTTATAAAATTTGACAAAAATAATTATTTATGTATTAAATATCATATACATAGCATAAAACTATAAAATAAACTATCAATATATATGATAAATGAATGATATAATATATTGTCCAATTAAAAAATAATTCATATATACGTATGAAAGATGATTTCAATTTCGATATAAGGTATTAATGGAGTAATATTTTTTATCATTTATTAATGTAAATATATCAATAATTATCATAAATATATTTTAAATTAATATTAAAAGTATTATTTATTTTAATTATAAATATTTTGTTAAGTGATAAATCCCTTTAAATCTCACCAATTCGATAAGTATTTTTTAAAACATTGAATATATCCTCAAATCATTCTTCTATGTTTTTCATATAGATAAATATTTCCAAAAAATTTAATTATAAATATGTGATCATAGATTAAAATTAAAATTTTATACATTCTATCTCCCATAAATAATGTTTTTACTCATAAATAGACACATAAGATAATATTAATTCTAAAGGGGAACTCAAAAAATTTTACAAACAACTCTATAATAATGGTTTTATTTATGAAATTGAATGAAAATTATATAAACAAAAACTGTTATATTAACATTATAAAATAATCTATCACATTACTAATTTTACATAAAATTATTCAAGTGTAAGATTCTCTAGATACTTGTTGAAAAATAACACACATTCAATTGAAATTACCTTAATTATTATCATAGTTCTTGTAGTTTTAATATATAATACAATATCCTCTATTAAATGAAAACATAAATAAAATTGAACCCTTAGAAATATATAGTGTAAATTTATTGTCGACTGCATTAGTAGTTTTTGAATAGGATCTTCCATATTTGATTGATTTTTTGAGACTAATTCCAAAATATCCCATTTACTAGGAAATTAGGTCGCATGATTCTAGACAAAACTGAAATTGACCACATTCTTATCAGATTTAACCATTACACAATTGAAATTTACCACATTCTAATGGGATTGAACCATTAAAATTTAACTTCATTAACTATGAAATAATAACATTATAATGTCATCATATATTTAATTCATATCAACATATATTATTTCATTCAACTTAAATAAATCTAATTTTAAAATATTTTATTTTCTATTTATCTTAGGTTAAATTTTGTTTTGTTATCTCATGATACATAACATAATCCCTGGAAATTGTCCCCAAATTGACATGAATTTTTTTTAATATATTCGGAACCCAAAAATCATCTAAAACCATACTCTTAATATCCTACCTATCCTTTATCCTTGAAATCACATATCAATTAATATGAACCTTAACATAAAAACATCTAATGTTTAATATATGTTATCTGAGGTCAATGTATTATTAGCTTATTTATCATAATAAAATTCAAATTCGTAAATTTTTTTCATAATGATATTTTTTATTATCCAAAGAACGACACCTATGAGTTTCAAACCTATTGTATAGTTTCAGAACTATTTCATGGGTAAAATTATGATTTAGTTAATAAACATTCCTATTTTTATGGTATTTACACCTATGTACATCTATATTATATCAGGCATGAACATGTAATATCTAGGAAAAGAATAAATTTTCAGGTGAGCCACTCAATATATACATTAAAAAATTAGTAGGATATTATACAATATATAGAATTATATCCAAAAAATATCTATAGGGTTTTAACTAATATTTATCAAATATTAATCCTTATAAAATAATTTCATTTATACATAAATACAAAAAAATATACTCCCTAAAAAAATTTATATTACAGTGAAATTATGATCAACAATAACATTTCAACCCTTAATATATCGACAATAATAATCTTAATATAAAACATTATCTAAAATGTGCTTTGATATAAGCTGTATAACATTGAATTCAGCTGTCTAGTAATTACATGACATATAGAACATATTAAATTACATCAATTCCCAACAGCTTTTATGTTAATATTATTAAATAATTATAAAAAACCGATAACTAACAACTACCAACTAATTTAAATAAATATGAAAATTTTAAAATTTTGAATGAAACTTAATATTCCATAGGAGTCTTCAACATATCCCACACATTATTTTTAATTTTATGATATATTAAGGATTTCACAAGTACAATTTTTTTTAATTATCATTGGAATGTAATCTTAATAACATTGTGAGCAAAAAATATCAATATGGGAACCATATAATAGTTTTCCCCACAATCATAAGAATGGAAGAGAAAATATTAATTAAATAAATAATATGATTAGTAATATGATCAACTTAAATACATGGAATTATATATTCATAAAAATAAATAAAAATATGGATAAAAATAAGTATTGATCTCAAAAAAATGTAAGGCATATTGATAAACAGACAGACATAATTTAAAGTTCTTATTGTATGAAATTATAATTATATGGATGGGTAATACAAAAATATAAATTTTTTTGTCACATGAGACATACTAATCTATTGATGGGATGTATCATTTTATGTTCCACACATCACATGATTAATTCTAATGTATTCCCCTTAATATTTAGTAATACATTCCATTAAATTCCCCCATGATGCTCTGGAAATATAATAATAATATTATATATATATATAATGAAAATAATTAATTGTAAATGCATAATTAAAAACATCAGTATAAAATAATCATTAATCATTTCAACAAGTCTCCTGAAAATAAATAAATTTTCATTCTACGTTGAAATCATCTAATATGAACTTTTTAAATGACGTCTTCTTACTATATGGGGTAATATTTATATGGTTCATTTAACGATGGAATATCAGGACAATGATAAATATAGAGAATTAAGGTGGATTTTTTAAAAAATGATATATTAAAAAAACCATGAAAATAGAATATTTTGATGATTTAAAGGAAAACAACCATCATTAAAAAAAATTATTCAAATTGTATCACATAAACGAGCTCAATATTTAAATTTGATGATACCACATGTTCCATCCCCCAATTTTAAAATGTATATATTATATGATAATTCATTATTAATATACACCAATAGGGTATTAAATTTTTATTATTATATGATAAATGTAAGAATAAAATTAGACATGATTATAGAGAACATTTTCAACCATAAAAATAAAAAACCATTTACATGTCTCAGTCATGGGTAACATTGGAAATGGTTTTGTGAATGATTTTAGAAAAGGAATAATTTTTTAAGAAATAAATGTAAATTGTGTTTCATAGAGATGTCATCCTTTTTATTTTAGATTGATAATTATAGGCTGAAAGAACCAATAAAAGCAAAATGAATGAGCATTATTATTAGGTTCAAAATGACTTTGTTCAAAATCCACATTGTAATTAAAAAAATATTTTTTATAAAATTATATTTTCCCCCAATTATCATGATAAATAATTATATAATAAAATATTATGGGGGAATAAACCATTTATGGAATAAATATTTTCATGAAAATTGATCATAACTCTAGAATATTAAAATTTAGTTTTCAAAATACATTTCCATTGACACATTAAATAAAATAATAAATATTTTATAAATGGATTTTTATGTTAAAAATATGAATATAGAGTGTACCAAATAATATAATTTATGGTTATAATGTTACCATAAAATATAATTTAATTACAAGGGATATAATAATAAATAAATAAAGGAATATTCCATCATGCATAACAACATTATTAAAAACTGATTCATAAATCATTTGATGAAAATGAACTAATTTGGAATATTATGTCCCACTAATAACATAATTATGTGATTAATATACTTCCATTTTTATTAATTATAGTTTTCAATATAAAATATTTTTCAAAATATATACATCCATTGTGGAATTAGTGTTTGATAAAATGTAACCCTCTGACATCAGTAATATTTTAATCTAAACCACATGAAATTGATTGATTGTGATTCATATTAGCTTAAATTGATTAAAATATTAATAATTATGTGATATCACTTGTAGAAATTATATAAATTATAGAAATAATATTAGTTTCATAATAGTATAAATGAGATGAAGAGAGTATGTTGAGACTAAAACCCTTACTACGGTCCACATTTATTATTTACGTTCACCAAACATCCAAAATAGTTCCATTTAGATATTTAAATACAAAAAAATATAATTAGTCACTAATATTTCCATTTATGCTTCCCATATATAGTATTTATATATATAAAAATATATTATATAGTCTTAACATCTTTTTGACACATAATGTGTAAAATTTCATATATCAAACTAGTTTTGTAAATGATGTGTTAGTTTTTATTATGTTAAAAAACTAAATTATTTTAAGATCATCTAGTGTACATTATATGTTGTTCCAATATGTTTAATAAAATCTATCTTCATTTCATTACATTATTTTTTACGATCCATGATATTGAAATTAGTTTCAAGCCTGTTTCTATGATTCTTAATAATGGAATTATGATTTCATAATTAATAACATAAGTAATCATATAAACAGACTATAAAAAATTACTATATAAATACTCTTATCATATTTTTAAATTTATTTATTTCTCAAATTCACCCATTAAATAAATTCTTAAATTTCTTACAGTGGTTGATTAAAATAGCCAAAATAAAATCATGTCATAATTGATGGATGATTATAAAGTGATTTAGTTGTAATAAGATTATACCTAAGCATTTTTATATAACTAGTTTGTATTATTTTTATATATTATATACTAAATTATATTTAAAAATAATATAACCAAAATATAGTTATTCCTAAATAGAGAGAAATCATTTTTGTCTTATAGAATGTTCTTTCTGATGGTTGAAAATACCACATTTGTTTACTTTATATGTTTATAATATGTTATCCATTTTTTCCATAAAATAAATAATATATTTAACATAATATTTATAAATTAATACCATTCCCATGATCAAAAATTTAAATAAGTGATGATATGAAAAATGGAAATCAATTATTCAACTGAGGAAGTAATCAACATAAAAGCATGGATGATGATTTTATTTTCTATATAGTGGAGAAAATGAGTAATTTGGATTACAGTTAAAGAATGATAAATATTTCATTAATACTGATGATATTATCATTATCAATATTATTATAATCATTGTATAGTGTTGATGTATAATTAAACATGTTGCATCATAGAGGATGTATGCCTCAGAATTCATGAATGATGGATTAATTTTTTATAATGTAAAGGGGGGTAATTCTTATAAAAATAAATAAATAATAGAAAATAAAAAAAATCAATATGATATCACATTTTAATGGTGAAATTTAATTTTAGGAATAATTCATTGACATTGATATATGTTAATGTGAATTGAGTGGTTTAAATTTTATAGCACAGTTTATGTATTATGTATTTTGGAAAGGGTGATGTGACTTTAGGGATGTCCATTTGAGAATTTTAAAAAAACCTAATGGCGGATAATAATATTTATGATATATTTGGATATAGTATGGGATGGTATTTATGGATGATTATATGAGGTTATGTGATGATAGAGAAGAAAAATTTATATATAAAAAGTTATAACAATTTTTTTAAATTCCCAAAAATAATGAATAAGATTTTGTCACACACATGGAATGTGGAACCAATATTTTAAGATAATAGAGATAAGAAGAGATAACTTTGATCGTGAACTAAATAAACATGTTCCTTGCATTTTTTTAAAAAAATGGTTCATTCTATATTGTTAAATTCTATTTTTCCACACTACATTTTTACCGTGGAAATAGTTTTAAAATTTGACATATCTAAATGTGAAACAATTATTTTCCAAATAAAAAATGTATAGTGAAGTTATAATAATTTATTTTAAAAATAAAAATTATGTTTTTTAATATCAAATGCGGTTTTAAATTAAAAAAAATTTAAAAATGTAAATAAATATATAAAATACATATATACAATTAGTAAAATATTTTAGGAAGTTCTAAGTCATATTTATATTCTCAAAATGAAATATAATTCAATATATTTCAAAAAATTATATATTATATTATCATTCTAAAATAAATCATTTTATGAAAATATGAAAAATTAAACATATGAAAATATAACTATGATGAATCGAAAAAGATTAATTTTTTCATATACAAATTTATATAATATATACACATATTGAAAGGTAATATATAATAAAAAATGTTTCTATAGTAAAAGAACTTTTTAAAAATATTACCTTCTTTCATATATATTTCCAATAATTTTAGAATGAAAACATTTTTATTCAATACTGCATATAAAAAATATGTTATCATCATTAATATTAGGGTTTATGGAAAGGAAAATTCAAATATAATAAATATGAAATATTTTCAAAAATAAATTTACAGGAATAATTTGATCATATTAGTTATTTTAGAAATAATAATTGAATATCATTAGTATAGAAAATAATTATATATATACATATAGGTATTCTATATAGTGGTTACTCTTATTCGTTAATGATTAATTAATGGATAGATTATGAAAATCTAAAAAAGAAATAGTTTATATTTGGATAATTTTTTTGCGATATACAAGATATCAAACAAAATATTTAATTTAATGAAAATCATATATTTAACAAATTTGATGGAAAAATATAACACTCATTAATCAACCAAGGATACATTATGTTATTTAATCTCGTAATTGTTTCAGAAATCCCTTAATATAATTATGAAATAAATCCTTAATAATGGTGAATAAAAAGAATGTGATTATAAAATAATTTTCTACTTGAGTTCCTAACTAGTTTTCTTGTATTCAGACCGCTCATCATGAACATGTGTGATGATTGGGTCATTTCACAACTATACTTTTTTGGACATATTACCCTTTGTTTCAAATTTTCCCCAACTGTATCAAAATTACAGTAACCAAATAGGGAGTAATTTAAGGAGAAATGTATAATATCAAAATTATATATCCATAAAGATGTCATTTTATACATTCACCTATCCATCATACATTTCTTAGGGGTTCTCAATAACGTCCAGTTATCAAAATCTCCAAAATATTCTATATTACCTCAAAAACCAAAATGTTCTTCCATACAGTTGATATTAGGATAAACATTGCCATATTATATTTTGATGATAATTTTGGCACTAAAATATTCATCAAATGAGAGATTCCAAATCTCAAATATTATTTAAACATGTCTTTGAAAATTATTATAATAATTAAAATATAGAATCAACTAATTATCTTTGTTAATATAACTATCTCAGTATAATATATTCCCATGATATTTTTAATTAAAATATATATAGAATTAGGAAAAATATTAACTATTTAAACATATATAATTTTATTTAATGGTCATTTTGACACTATTTGAGTAAAAAATTAATCAATAATAGAAATTTAACATCGCCAAAAAATAATCAATTAACATAATCTTGTATTGATATCATACATTTCATACCTTCATAATATTGAGAAATGGAAAAATATGAAAGCGGTGACTTCAGATGCAGTATAAGTGAAAATATAAGTGATAAAAGACAAAGCTCACAAGTTCAAATAACATGACCATGTTAATATAATTATTATACATAAGTAAGTTACATGAAATAAATCATAATTAATAATCATGAAATAACATAATACTATATCATAGAATGATTCATGTTATAGAAAGTAAGAAAATATAAAAATTGTTACATATACATTTCATTATAAATCAAAACATAGTGGATAATGTATGACAACAACATTCCCTTGGTGGAAACTAATTTACTCACACGTTTCATAGGTTAGAGTAGGATTCAGTCACTAATATCCCTTTCAGATCATTCTTGACTCATATGATTCCTTGGGGGAAAAGATTTTGTCACATATTTACCTTTGGGTAATGAGTTTGAATTTTTTTTCCAAATTTTATCTTGAGATATAAAACCAATGAAAATAAATAATAGGGAGTACATTTTTCACACACATTACCATCCATAAATAATTATTCCACAAAGAATAATTCATTGTCATAACATAAAAATCAATGCTAATAAAATGGGTTCCATGTCAATATTAAAGGAATAAAAAAAACATTACTAATTCTAAATAATAATTGTAACATGAAATACCCAATGAAATAAATTGATATAAAATGAAATTAAGTATCATTACATGTAAGTAAAATAAATAAAATTCACAAAACATGTTGTACTTCCACCAAATAGAATAAGGGTATGAAAAAAAATTCAATAATTTCCTCAATCAATTGACTTATGGAATTAGGGTCATCACCCTTCAATTAACGAAATGGGATATAGTGAATTCATAAAAAATGGAATTTTAAGTGATTTTATTAAAATTTATAGTGAAATTATAGGAAGCACATATATATGGAAGAATCATTACATTATAATAGAAGGATATTACATATCCATACATATAATAAAGGCAGGTTTTATAACAAATGATAATCCAAAGTAGATTATATTATTTAGAAAATAGAAATGATTTTGAGGGAAAATAACATTCAAGAAGATTGCGAATAAAAATATTAGGAATTCATAAATGTCCTATATCATTGTAAATATTTTTTAATTAATTATATTATAAAATTGTGAGAGAAAAATTTTATTTTTGAATTTATGAAAGAATTATGGTTTTGTTCTATCTAAAATAAATAAACATCGTGAAGCATTGTGTTCACATATTTGTAAAATATAAAAGAGATTTTAGATTGTATTTTTATATTATCTTAATAATAAAATAATACATATCGTTTTAAATGTTTTTAAAATAATTATGAAATATAAATATTGAAAAAATATTAAATTTGATAAAGAATAATCAATAATAAATCCTTGAGTGAAATAAATTATAATAATATAAAAGTGTGTTTGAAGAAGAAAAATTTTATTTTAATAATTTTATAAAAATATTAAATATTTTTAAATACCTTGGTTGAAAACTCAAATATTAAGAACAATAAAAAATATAATTTTAACTAAATAATGATAATATGAAAGTCAAATGATATAACACGTTATTAGGTTATTGATTATAATGGATAAATTTGGATGAAAATTAAAATTTTGAAAATGAAGTGAACCAATCATTAAATATTATGGTAATTTCCTAAAAAATTAAATACATTAGAGAAATAATATTTTTAGAAGTTTTTGATTTCATTTAAAATCGTATAGGTGGATAATTTACAATTAAACAAAAAATTTGTTCTGTGAAACTTATCATAGGGGATCAATTTTCATGAAGATTAATTTAATCACAATTATTTTAAGGGAGTCAAAAAGACATAAAACTTTTTTATTTTGGATTTTAAATCCTTTAAGAGAGAGAACATGATATTGAAATTCATGCCCTTTCGTAACAATAAATATGGATAGTAAAATTCATAATGCAGTATAAAAACCATTTTATAGAAACATGCAATCTACTAGTAAATATGTCCCATGTTCTTATAATATAAAACAACAATCAGATACCATTTATCTTTTCATCCAAAAATGTAACATGTTGTCCTATATGAGAAGCCTAACTATCAAAATATCTTATTTTATAATGATATTCATACATGAATGTATTTGAAATATTTATTTATAGTTATTATCTACATTTTTATTAGTTATTTATTCCTATTTTCCCACATCCAATGTTTTTGGATTTTATCATCCATCAAGTCTCATTGAATTAGTTAGAGAATTCATTCATTTTAAAAAGTTAATTATTAGAATATAAATAATAATAATTTAATTAATGACTTATAAATAAATATGTTGATTATATTTTAGTGTATTTGGGTTTCATCATTTGTCATTGACCATGAAAACTGTATTATGCACACTTCAAGGATGTTCATAAAATATGAAAGATGTTTAATTCGTTATTTTTTTTCAATATTAATTTATCTCTTAATATTAAAAAATAAAATCAATATATAAATATTTATATCATATTATTACTTTTATTTATTCCCATATTCATCT
Organism: Viscum album; assembly: GCA_963277665.1. Classification (NCBI taxonomy): domain Eukaryota; kingdom Viridiplantae; phylum Streptophyta; class Magnoliopsida; order Santalales; family Viscaceae; genus Viscum; species Viscum album. The sequence goes on along the minus strand of OY728121.1, from coordinate 1,760,831,209 downwards.
ATGATTAAATTTTATAACAATGATCGTGTATGTGACATCCTGGAATAGGAATCCACTTAATAGGTTCCCTGATCCCAATGGGGCACATGGCCTCAAGCACATCTACCTAAACTCCATCAGGTGCCAACTAGTAGTGAGGGCCAAGGGTGTATCTTTGGGGTTACTATGACCTCATTACATGAGTGTATCACAACATATATATAATATCGTAGGTAAAAAATTATATTAATAATATGTAACTGGAACACAAATTAAATATAGTAATGTAATAAATAGGCAAAGACAACCATAATAGAATCAACTGTAATAACATACAACAATTGATGAGGATAGGTAATCTCACTAGAAATCATGAAATCAGGAATATAAGACAACAAACATAATGTGTTCCAAAATGTTATAAAGGAAGTCAAAAGACACTCCCTAGAATACCGAGGTCTAACTCGGTCATATGCTCTATGAATTCCATCCTAAACAGCATGAAATAAAGTGTTCGAATATATATGCTTCCATTTATCAACTCCTATATTCATGTAATCTTCCGCATGTACCAAAAGGTTCTAGGATAGGGTGTGAGATAAATCATAGTAGGAAAACACTAATGGTATCAATAACATTTTTCCCTTGTAATAGAATCATAAAAGAATGATATCACGAATATATAATGAAAAGCAGTACTATCACGACCCGTCCCTCGGGGCATGAGCCATGACTACCCCAAGCCCGCCTTCTATAGTCTAGGTGTTTGTTACTAGAACTAGGTTGTAATATCCCTATATGGGAAGGTATTTCCATTAATCCTTTATGAAAAAAGACTATGAACACAAAAAGACAAAATACGAAGTAAAACTACAGTTGTAAAAGTGTGTACAGAAAGTATAGGGGCTAGAATACAATCCTAAATGAAAATGTGAAACTAAAAAATAAAACAGAAAACAGCTCCTGAGATCTTCCACCAAGGACCCTACCTTATGGGTAGGCATATCCCATCTTTGCAGCACTCCACATCAACCATCGCCATTTTCCCCCATTGGGTCCTAGCTCCGTGAGTCTTAGCGAGCCACTAAATTCTTGTAATTAATACACATGATTTTTCTGATGATCTACTCCTAAAGCCATTGGTCATATTTCAACTATCACTAAGACCCATTAAGACGTAACCTAATAATCTATCTTGTCATAAGGGTTCCAATGCAATAGATGACACGTCAATCAGACTCCCGGTCTGAGAGTTATAGGCATTTTAAGGATGAGGGCCCGGTTGGATTCATGTTTGATCAAACCTGGCCGTACTATAAAATTATCCCAAACTCTAGTGGATTATCTAACAAGGACCGCCTCATCTTATGGATTCCAATGTCGTAGACAGTTTGTAAAACGAACTTCGGGAATCTATGATACAGTATTTTAAGTGTGTCTGGGTCGAAAATGGTCCGGGTATGGTCCAACCCGCCCATTTTGGGTTGACCCGACTAGTTCCAGGTTCAACTCGGGTCTGACCTAGCCCAGTTCGAATTGGATGGGCCAGCCTGAGTGGGCTAGCCCATGGGATCTCCCCATGGGGCCATGGATCGGCTCATCCCATCTCGGTTGGGCGTGGCCCGCCTGTCTGTTCGTCCTACTAGCTAGCGCGGCACGCGACTAGGTGGCCCCAAGGGGACCTTCCTCCTTCCGAACAGACAAAGTTCCATTCAGTTCTTTGAAATGAAGACACCATGTCGCATTGGCTCCCTGTCACTGGGACCCAAAAGGCGCAGGTGGTGCATGACAGTGTATTTCCTTCCACAAACATGACCGGCCGGGATCCAGCAGCCCCTGCTGGTTCATCATTATGCCACCTTCTTCTATGGCCGGTGAGCGCCAGCCGTCACCTTTACCCACCAGTGCTGAACATCGGCAGGACTTCTGGTCTCTACTGGGTGTGCTCCAGTGGTTATTCTTCCCTTCAAAAAGTTCTGATGTCCCTCCCGGGATGTCTTCGTCACTTCGTGGATCCTGGATTCATCATTCCACTACGACTGGATATTCCTCCCTGAAAAATGAAACACAGAACAAAGTGGCAGGGGGTCCGGTACTTGTTCCGTTTTCCCACATTCTCCATGTTAGCATTATTTCCAGCGGTCAATAACAATTCATCACAAAAATAAATTTATTCCCGTTCAAAAATTCTTTGATTCATCCATCTTAAAAAATGCAGTAAAGAAACAATTCTCATGAATTAAGAAATAAACAACCACTACCTCAAGAATCGTTGGAGGTTTAACAGTTGTGGGGGAAGAAGTTTCCACATTCGATGAAGTCACTGATGTTCGTCGATCACGGGTCATTTCCGGCAATGATTATGTCCTCAAACAATGGAAGATGATGTATTACTATGCTAGAGGTTCCTCACAGTCTTCTATATAACCCAAACCTGATCCTCAATTAAATATATGGGGAGGGTGGGTAACTCATCAAAATGAATTAATAAGATTCATTAATTAATGAACCACTTAATTCTCTGTGGTGTGGTTACACTACTGAAGAGTCAAGCCCTTAAATTGGTTGAATACCATCAGTCCTACCACCACCACTCAACAGGGTGAAGGAAAATAAAATAACAATTTTTTGTTTTTTTAATATTTATTTAAAAGTAAAAAAACAAGTTTCTACCCCAACATACTACGGTATATGTTATTCCTTCCTTAAGCGAATCCTGACACTATACATTCAACACTGCCATTATATTATTAATTCAATCTCCTGTTAAAAATATGAAAATGTTGCTCTTGAATTTACTGAACATACATTAAAAAGGATCAAAAAACCATTCCACACACTAGGCCTTGGAATCAAGCACTGTCAATTTTCGAAGACTTGTAATAATCCCAAATAATTTTTAAAAAGTTTATATAGAATTTACTGGTCATTACATTCTTTCCACCTTATGTATTTTCATCCCCGAAAGCTACAGAAAAACTAGGGAAACAAATGGGGGTATGGACCACGAATCTGATCCTCACGCTGCCATGTTATCCCATGGGGGTTCCCATGCTACCAACGAACTCACACAAGAAAAAATCGCCACTCACAGAGGACCCACTCTTGTTGTTCCTATATCACCTCCATGAACTCCGCAAACGCCTCCCAATAATCGATGTCTAGCTCATGCCAGTCGATAACGTGCGATGGATCATGCACATACCTTTTCTGCTGTAACAAACAGAAAAAATTATGCACCTACTGCATCTGTGGGGGAAGAGGTACACGGTATGCCACCTCGCCAAATCTGTTGAGGATCAGGAAGGGCCTGATGAACCTTGGAGATAGCTTTCCACACCAGCCAAACCTTTATAATCCTCATCGGGGTGAGACCCATAGGAAGACATGGTCTCCCTACTCAATATCCAAGGGTCTTTGTCTCATTTATGCATAATACTTCTTTCAGCTTTGTTCTATATTCATCATCTCCTGGATGATCTTCACCTTCTCCATGGTAGCATGCACCAACTCTGGACCCATAAGTGCTAACTCTCTTTGGAATGTCTAGAATATTGGTGATCTTTAGGGTTTCCTGTATAAGGGATCAAACATATCCATGACGATTGTGGAGTGATAAATGTTGTTTTATGTGAAATCCACAATTGGATGGTGGTCCTCCCAACTATGGACATAATCATGGACACAAGCATTAATCATGTCCTCGAGTGTTTGTATGGTCCACTCTGTGTGAACATCTATTTGAGCATTAAAGGCAGTGCTCAAGCATAGTTATTTCATGAATTCCTTTCATAATCCCATCTACTAGTGGATTGTAAAACGAGGTTCGCAATCTGAGATGATCCTCGATGCATCCCCATGGTGTTTTATAGTATTCTATACTTGGAGATGTCCAAATCCCTCTACTTATCTTATCTCGTGGATTGGTAGAAAGTGGGCCGATTTGGTGAGTTGTTCAACGATCACCCAGATGTAATCGTCAAACCTAGACATAGATGGTAGCCCTGTCATGAAGTCCATGGATATACCATCCAACTTCCACTCTGGTATCTCATGTGGCTGAGCTAAGACTTCTATTACCTGATGCTCGGCCATCACTTGGTGACAAGTGAGGCATCATGATATGAACTCTACCACAACTTTCTTCATCAATAGCACCAGTATGGATTCTAGAGGTCATGGTACATCTTTTCGACACCAGGATATACCTCCAAAGGGGATGTAGGGAAATCCCTCAACACCTCCTCTCATAGCATGACTGGTACCAAAGTGCTTCCTCTGAAGATGATGACAAGCTCCTCATATTCAGAAAATCAATTTGGAGCTTTTCCTAAGGATATTTGTGCATGTAGAGCCTTTTAGTCTGTGTCCCCAAGAAGTACCTCCCTGACTCGTTGATTTTTATGGGAGAAACTATCATAGACTAGAGGTTAGTTCCTCCATCTCTATCCACAAAGGATTGTTGCAATGCGACTAGCTGCTTTGTCACCTCACTCAGCGACGGTAGACCAGACCTCCTTCTGAGAGCGCCTTCTACTACATTCTGATTCACAATAGTATAGACTATATCAATGTCATAATCCTGGTGGAACTCTATCCATCATCGATTTCCCATGCTATAGTCCATATGTAAGAATTTATACATGAGACTCTTCTTATTAGAAAAAATAGTAAATTGTTCACCCATGTATTAGCGTCGCCACATTTTCAGCGAAAGACCACTGATGCTAACACCATGTCATGGGTAGTATAGTTATTCTCATTCATTCTCAATTTTTGTGAGCTTTAGGTGATCACCGCTCGATCCTGCATAAGGACACATCCTAATCCGGTCTCTAATGGGTCACAGTAAACTTCCTACCCATCTCCCTCTTATAGTAGCCTCAAGATGGGGGCACTCGTCAATCTCGGCCTCAGCTCTAGAAAACTCAGATGGCATATCACCATCCACCCGAAGGGATGTCCCTTCATTTTCAAAGATGAAAAGGTCTTCACAACTTTGGAATAGTCAAGTACGAATCTCCGATAGTACCTATCCAATCCAAGGAAACATCGCACCTTAGTCACACTTCTGGGTGGATCTGATTCATGTACTTCCTCTATCATCATCAGATCCACTACAACTCTAGACTCTGAGATAACGTGGCCCAGGATGTGGACTCTCATATCCAGAATTGGAACTTCGAGATCATTCCATAAATTTGGAGCTCTAAGAGTGAATCCAAAACAATTTGTAGGTGTGTGGTGTTCTCATTCACTGACACTAAGTATATCAATATGTTGTCAATTAACACCACCAAAAACCAATAAAGGTAAAGCAGGAAGATCCCATTCATAATACTTATGAACACTATTGGAGTGTTGGTTATGCCGAAGTGAATCATCATGAAATCATAATTTCCATACAGACATCTAAAGGTCATATTCGGTACATCCTCATCTCGTACCCAGAGCTGGTGATAACTTGATCTAAGGCCTATCTTTGAAAACCATTGAAAACCATTTAGTTGGTCAAAGAGATCATCAATCCTCTATTGTGGATACATGTTTTCACGGTCACCTGGTTAAGGCACCGATAATCCACACATTGCGTTTGACACCCATCTGCCTTCTTTGCAAAAAAAATCGTGGATGCCCATGGACAAACACTGGGCCTTGTGAACCCTTTCATATACAAGCCCTCCAACTATACATGTAAATCTCCATGCTATGCGGGGGACATCTGATATCCTGGTGTAGATATCACTGCCATCCCGGGGTACATGTCCATATATAAGTCTACCTCACTGCGATGAGGTAGTCCCGAAACATCATCATGAAAGAAATCAGTATACTAGTCCACTACTATGTGATAACTTAGAATCATTATTTCAACAACTCAGATGGTATTGAAATACTTATGATGATTTATTGGCTTCACCATCCTTTGATAGAGTCCATATTGTGATGCAAATGTTTCCTTCTCAATGGTGAAGGAAAACCTTGTCCCATTCTCACGAACACACCACACATTGTGCCTCAAATAGTCGATCTAAACTTGGAAAGTGTATAGTAAGTCCATACCCAAGATGATGTCTTAAGGGCTCGACACTACTAAGAGGATATTCTAGGAAAATCCCTCACCTCCGAACGTGATCTCACCCTATATTCACCAGTGTGTAATCATCAAATATTATCTTGTATGAGTCTTTAATTACAAGGATAGAGTCAAAAACTCCTTCAGAAACTCTTAGCTCTAAACAAGTATCGTGGAAATAAAAGAGTGAATTGAAACTCTATCTACAAGAATTATCCCTAGGGTGGAATAGACACGGATATTAATTTTAATCATCTCTAGATCTTCGTGGTCTAAGGACTTTACTACATGAAGCTGAGCTCACCTGGGTCCACATGATCTCTTTTGTTAGGGTGGACCACGTGGTGGTAGTGGTGGTAGAACATCAAACTGTCATCCAACACCTATGGCCGGACCTGCTCTTCTCCCATGTCCTCCTCCCTGCGAACCCCCTCACTTGAACATCAGCCACAGTGTCGGTGGTCCCTTGGTCATCTGATAATTTTTTATGTGGGGAGTTAGATAGTAACAATCCATGTATCCATTTCTTCTGAATGAGTTACCAGGTTTAGTTCCCAGAAGACCTCCTCTACCTCGCAAGCTCATCACCTACAACCCTACATCCGGGTGTCATCCACTAGATGTTCTTGCCTCCATGGACCTCTATGTCATCATCCCAATGCCTACTACAGATGACTCGGCTACATGTCCTCTAGTGGTGGCTCTCAACATCTATGCTTGCTCACCTAATAATCTCTCCACCAATAATTCTCACTCGAGCACTCTAACCAATGTCGAGATATTGAGTTACATCATCGACACTCTAATTGCCCACGAGAGACACTACTTAAAAGTCTGATACCTGAAGAACGTGTCTCGTACCATGTAGGTGGAGTATCGTGAGAGGTCATTGAATCTCTCTGAGTACTAGGACACTGATAGACTTCCCTACTATAAGTACAGTAGCTCCATGAAACACATTGAGCATAATGTTTCTTGTATGAACACCTCATTGAAGTGGGTTTCGAAGTCCAACCCGGAGAGTTCCACCTCCTTGTGCATATGGAGTGTCAAACTCCACTATATCTTTATTTTGAACATAAAGAGGCTGGAATCTGGGATCACTATCAACTCTGTTGGATTCTCAACTAGGAGAAAAACCTATGCCCCATCCTCCAGCCAGTCCTCTTCTGTTTGGGGTTCTATCTCACCTCGAATCCTCAGAGGACACTCTCTTTGGAACTCGTGCAATTCTCTCAGTTGACGGGGATGGACTTCTAGTGGGAATAGTGTCAAATTCTACCCTTCGAGTAGTAGTGTTGCTGGTACACCACCAGAAGGTGCCAACACAGTAAGAGGACCTTGCACTAAAGCCTCATCCCTCGGTGGACCATCATCGTGTACTCTTTTCGGAATCCTTCTTTCTTGTCTATGCTATGGCATACTGAGAGGAAACAGGTGCATCATGGTCAATATGTTATACCTGGTGAGCTGACTCAAAGGAGATCAGGAGTAACAAAAATTTACAAAACACACACAATTAGTGTTTTCATGCACCGAGTTAGAAATCAGAATTTAGGGTGTGGGTGTATCGCTACGTCAAATTCCTCGCCAACACTTGCCTCCATGAATTTAAAACCACACTCAAAACACTTAACACTATTTCTACATTGGAATGATCATGGACTTATTTCTTTTGTAGAACTAATCGCCTTTGATACAACTTTGTCATGACCCATCCCCTGGGGCCCGAGCCCTGACTACCCTAAGCTTTTCTTCCATTGGCCAGAGGTTGGAATCTAGCACCATAAAGTAATATCCCTATAATAGAAAGGTATTGCCTTTAAGGATATACAAATAAAAAGTCCATGAAAACAACAATTTAGAACCAAGAATATAAACTACAATAGTAAAAGTGTGTACTAAAAGTAAGGGGGTCCGAATACAAGTCCAACTAAAATGATACAACTACAACCGGAAGAAGATAATAGCTCCTATGATCTTCCACCAAGGAACCTACAATAAAGGTAGGTACATTCTGTCTCTGTAGCTCTGCATGTCAACTATCACCGTAGTCCACTGTCAGGTCCTAGCTCCCCGAGTCTTAGCTAGCCACTGGATTCTTGTACACAATATGATTGATTTAGGGAGGATCTATTTCTCATTCCCTCAGTGATACTTCAATTGGATCTAAATATCACTATTAACTAACCTAATTTTCGTTCATGTCATAAGGGATCAAATCCAATAGAAGACATGTAAATCAAATGATTGGTCTGAGATTTGTAGGAATTTTAGTGCTGAGGGCTTAGTTAGATTCAGTTACTGTCTAACCCGGCCGTACACCAACATTCTCCAAAACTATGGTGGTGTATATAAAAATGACAGTTTCATCCAAAGGATTCTAACACCTTAGACCGTTCATCAAACCGATGTCTATTTTGTATGATAAGACCTTTTAGGTGTATCTGGACTTAAAATGGTATGTGTCTGGTCTCACCTAGTCGACCGACCCAACCTACACATCCATGGCCGCTCCAACCCAGTTCGGGTCGACTGACCCGGTTCCGACCCTGCTCAGTCGGCCCGTCTTGGGGGGGGGGGGGGTCTAGCGGGCGGTTTGGCCCACTAGATGGCACAACACCCAGCTGGGTGGCCACACAGGGACCTTCACCGTCTTGTATGGACCAAAGGTATGATGGGTTCCTTGAAATGGAGGCACTATGTGGTTTCCCCTCCTTGTTAATGGGAACCGCAGGACACGAGTCCCCTTCTCCTTCCTTCGCGGCTTTGAAGCTATGACCAATTCCACGCGGGGAACAGAGGTGCACCGCCTTCTAAAAACATGGCCTGCTGGGAGATAGCCGCCCCTACTGGTCTTCCACTACGCCACCCTCTTCTGTGGTAGGAGAGCACTGGCTGTGGCCTTCACCTTCCAGCCCCAGTCACCGGCGTCCCCACACTAGCGGGACTTCCACTGGCCATCGGGTGAGCTCTGGTGGTCTGTTTTCCCTTCCAAAAGCGCCTACAGGCCTCTCAGGATTTAATCATCACTGCTTGGCTCCCAGATTCATCTTTCTTCTTTGATTGAAAAAATTTACCTGTATAACGAGACAAATAATTAAGTGTCGGAGGGTGTGGGCCTTTTTCGTCTGGCATGTTCCCTCTGAGATATCATTATATCAAGTGGTTTATAACAATTCATCGGAAAAAAAAATTTAATAATATTTTGAACATTAGTGATTCATTATTATTCAAGAACTCAAAAAATAATCAATTCAAATGAATTTATAATTAAACAACCTCTACTTAGATAATCGTTGGAGGTGTCACGGTTGTGCTGGAAGAAAATAGCTCGTTGGATGAAATCTCTAGGGTTCGTTGATCCTGGATCATGGCTGCCCAAGCTTCTATCCTCCGTCAGTATATGATGTTGCAGTACTTCACCAAAGGTTCCTCACATTCATCTTCATAACCCCAACCCAACCCCCAATTATATAGAGGGAGAGGGTGATTAAGGAATCGAAATGATTAATGCGGTTCATTAATTAATGAACCTCTTAATTCCCAATGGTGTGGTTACACAACTAAAGAGTCAATCCCTAATGACCTAACAACCCATCTGTCCCACCACCGCCCCTCAACATGAGGTAGGAAAATAAAATAACAATTTCTATTTTATATTAATCTTTCATTAAAATTTGAAAAAATTAACTTGTTCACCCAAACTATTGTAGTCTAATTTAATCCCCTATTAATTGAATCTCAGAGTTACAGATTCAATGGTGACATCTATTTTCTAATCTGAGCACCAGTTTAAAAGATAAGAAATGCCTCTCGTGCATTTAATAAGTGTACTATAAAAAAAGATTAAAAATCCATTCTAAGCACTCCGGGCCTTTGAATCAAGAACCGTCAATTTTTACAGACTCATAACAATCAGAAATAATTTTAGAAATTTTTTTATGGAATTTCTATGTAATTACAAGTACAATGTAACTATGTACCCAAGTACCTACTTTGTACCTTGTATGTTGTCTCAACATATAACCATCATTATTTTATTGTTACCAAATTATTAATTGGTACCATGTTATAAATAGTGAAGGCTACAAGATGTAACAAGAAACCTGTAATGATATTTCATAGTGAAGATCCAATGTAGAAACCAAGGCAGCGTAGACCTCAAGGGTTACTAATTTAGTAGTGATTATAGCATGACTATGTGTTATATAGTAATATGTTGATCATAGTCTAAGGAATTCCACAATAATACACCTTCTATGTCCAAGGATTTTATCCAAGGTAAAACAAGGCTAAATAATGACTGGGCTCAATGTGCTTTATCCAAGGCACCCAATTATCAATGTTATATCCAAGGAGTGTGTGCAAGGTATATTATAATAATATTGAAAGGATTATATAATGTCAAACCTAGAATCAAATGTTGGAAAACAATCGGTTCTAGGGGGTTTCAACCATACATACCTAATTATTGAATAAGAATGGTTTTCCTGAGTGCTGAAGGCATTCCATATGTACTCAATGGACAGATCAAGTCTAGAAAATCTTATTTGATAAATATTTTATATAATGTTTCTTATGGTTCAATACATGGCCATTCATTAGTGTGACATGGGTTATTGAGCATTCCAAAATTTAATAATTTCTTATTGAATCGATAAATCCACTTGGTCCAATCCATTCCTTTCATTTGAGTGACTAGCCCATATAGCAGGAAACCATTCATTTAATCCATTTAAGTAATTTTTAATCTTGAAAAATCACTTCACTAATATTTGTTATCATGGTAAGGGGCTCTACATACATTCTACCTATTATTAAATAATATTTAATGAGTCCAATTCATATATATAGTGTACATTATAATTTAAATTTAACATTAATTTCTCAATTTCAAGAACCTACTTTAGGTGGGTGGAGTGGTGAGCATAAATTGTGCGTTACACTATCCAATTCAAAAATTTATTCAAGTTGTTGAATATAGAAAAGATCCCCCATAGAGGGTCAATCCAAGGAACACTCGAATGACCGCTCAATTGTGTCAAAACACTAAAATGACAATTAAGAAAAAAATCCTACATGGGATGGAGTGAGTTTTGGGGGTAACCACAAAAAACAAATCATATATCTGGGAAGAGAATGTCCAAATAGTTGTAATTATTATAAAAATGACTCATAAATTCAATAAATTGAAACCTAGGAAATCAGCTTTCCTCACACAAGAACTCTACAATCCATGAACGTGATGGATGAGTATAGACCTCCCAAAATAGGATTTTATGACTCTCCTCATCTTGTATAATCCGCTGATTTTTAATGGAATTTAGTAGATTTGAGAAAAGGTTAAAAATTATCACACCTGAATAACTAGGTGGAGGGAATGATAGAAGAATAATGACTTAAATAAGCTCAAGTGCATACCATTGTGAATCCAACATGAAGAACAATGACTCAAATGGATACTAGATGAAGTTGATCTCTTTATCCCTAGAATAGGAATTCAAAAAATCCAAATGGGATAAAATGCAAGTTCTATCCACAAGAAATCATATTAGGGAAGAAGGGTGGGTTTATTAGATCATTAAGGGTAAAGATGTAAAATTACTCGTATTTATCATGTAAATGATTTTTCTGTATGATGTGATTAATCATGCGGTAACCATGAAGGATCACCTATAAGAAGGGGAATACAATATGGTTTGGAAACATGGTAAGGTAAACCATGTGGAAACTATAAAAATGTATCTTTCAGTAAATGAAACCGTCTTTACAGTTAGATATAAAAGTGCACCCTACCCACACGGTTTACTCTACCCATAAAAAAGGCCATTTTTTCCAAAAATATAGTCTTTGTGCTCTGTAATATCCTTGAAAACCTTTAGGACCTTAATTGACTCTCTAGGCATTGATATTATGTCCCATATAAAAATTCAGACTAAAATTTAAAGGATCGATACCTTAGTCAAAAACTGGGTTCTTAAAGTCATCCCCGATAAAAGAACTTGTCCCCGAGTTCAACTTCCAAGGGTGGTGAAACACTGTATGAGAACAATTATGGTCACTGAGAATGTATGTTGGCCTTCCACTCCCAATTATCATCATTCATGTCCGCATGCATCCATAGAACCCATACTATAGGGATATATCAACATATGAGAGCCTTCATGCTCCAGTCAACAATCGGTATTGGGTACTCCTCAATGGTATTATTGTCATATAACTCAACATTATTATCATCAAAAGTATGAAATGTGCCATCATCATATTATTGATGCTATAAAATAGGGAAGACTTCATGCATGTCATGATACCACCAATGTAATAGTATCTAATAAGCTATAGGACATAATCTCTCTATAATATCAAACTATCATACGTAATGAGGTTATAGATTACCATTAATTCATAAGAATCTATTTCGTATCATGGGTGAAACCTAATGTGAAACATGATCCCCGACTGCGAACTCCAATGGTCATTGGAAATTATCAGCATATGATTTTTTAGATTGATTAGTGTCCATATGATTCATGGTTATCTAAACCTTCTCTAAAGTCTCTAGAATTTTATGAGCACCTACAAGGGCTTCCTTAAATTCTCCTTTCTAGAACTGTAGTAAAAGACATGGTCAACCATTTAATGCCTCAAAATTATACATCTAATTTGTCACCTAAAAGCTACTATTATAGGAAAATTCAACAAAAGGGATCTGATTATCCGAATAACCATTAAAAGCAATGACAAATTCTACAATCATATCATCTAGAACATGTATTATATGTTCTGATAGTTCATTGGTCAGAGGGTGAAAATATTTTTTAAAAGCACTTTATTTCCCATGCCTTATTGAAATCCCTACCATAACCGTGTCATGAAATTAAACTCCATATCTGAAATGATATTATGTTGGAATCCATGTAGTCATATGGACTTATATACATGAATTCTACCCATGTACTCAACTAATAATGTCTACTAAATAAGAATTAAATGGAGTACTTTCATTAGTCGGTCAATTACTTCCCATACAACATTGGTACCTCTCAGTGACCCAGGTAAGGTAACTATGAAATCCATAGAAATATCATTCCATTTCCATTCTATGTCTTTAAGAAACTCTAACAAGCCTATATATCACTAGTTCTCAACCATGACCTATTTACTTGTGTAACAACTAGTTAAAAATACATCAATCAAACGTTTCATCCCTGGCCACCAATATTGGCATCTAACATCTCGACAAAAATTAGATATTCTTGGATGAACTGCACACAGAGAAGTGTCGTACTATTCAATAAACTAATCTATAATATTTTTAGGAACCCAGACACATCCATGTATGCGCATGATTTCATCACTATCCACGGACCAATCCGGAGGTTGGTAATCTCCAAATTTACTCACATAGAGAACCAATCCCTCAGGACCCAAATTTTATACACATAAACTTAATAAGGATATAAGAGGTAATATTCAGTGATTATAGGTAATACTCCTCATGAATAACATGAAACTCTAGTTCGATCATATAGAAGAGGTCCATTAACTTTATTTCATCACTGGTTTCTCAAATGGCATGTGTCTGAGTTTTCTAACATTGTGAAGCTGAAACAACTTTTCCCTTCACAAGAATATACATAAGATCACAATCAATGTATTATAGTTACTCAACCCATCTTAACTATATGAAGTTGATGTCACACTATGAAAACAAATATTTGAGGCTCTTTTGGTTCATATACCCAAAAAATAGTTCACCCAAATGATTATGTCTCAATCAAATTAATGCAAGTAAAACTTCTACTAGCTCATGATCATGTGTTAGTTATTTTCTCTCATGAGGACTAAAATGTTAATATATGTCTGAAACAAATTTTTCCTCATTCATCATTGACACTCCTTGTCCGATACATGATACATAATAGAATATTTTATAACATTTCCCTGGATTTGGTATAATCAAAATATTTGTTGATAGAATCCTTCATTTCAGCTCTTAAAGGGGTTCATCACATTCTTATAACTAGAGGAACAAAACAACTTTCCAGGAAAGCCCTGTAAGAGGTGAATAAAGGTGTGTAAATTCTTGTATAAATATTTTTTAATATCCAGTCATCCCCATGAAACTCTGTATATCGGACATGTTCTTCGGATGATCCCAAGAAACCACATCCCTTACCTTTTTAGGGTCGATAAATACATCTGATTCTGATATGATATGACCTATGAAGTGAACATGGTCAATCCAAAAGTGGCACTTTTCATGCTAGGAATAAATATGATTCTCTCTTAGTGTACTCAGAATGATATCATGATGTTATTTATCGTCTCTATAAGTGTGAGAATAAATGGTTATTTCAACTCCGAATACTACAAAAAATTAATCCAAATAGGTATGGAACACCTTATTCATCAGAGAAATGAGAATAGTGGGAATGTTCATAAGATCAAAAAACATATCCAGGGGCTCATTCAGACCATACTTGTTATATAAGGTTATAAGACATTGGTCATATGGCCTTACAAACACCTGATGATTTCCTGATCTATAGTCAAACATAGGGAAGACCCTACACCCAGGATTCAGTTCTAATAGATCATCTATTTGATATACTGGATACTAGTTAATTGATGTAAACTGGTTCAACCACATATTATCCACGAATACTCATAAGGTTCCATCCACCTTCTTGGTGAAAATCATGGGATACCCCTAAGAGGATGTACAAATAAATATAATGTATTTTCCATAAAAATCCTCTAACTAACACATTTTCTCTGAATGTTCTATAGGTTCCATCATTTATAGAGGAATGGGCACTAGTGCTGCTCCAGGAACATGTTTGATTATAAACACTACCTCTATCTCTCTCTCTCTCTCACTAATGTGGTAATCTATAATATTCATCTGGAAAGACGTCCCTGAAATCATCAAATACTGGAAGGATATAATATTTACATAAACCATGATCCTTAAGTAATATATTTTCAATCATTGTAGATACTCTACCTAGACCATGATTCTCTAGTCCAAATCTATTGGCATGAATATTTTACTAACCCTTATTGAGATAAATTATTTCCTATATTTATGTAAAAGATACCAAGCCATGATAACCATCTCAAACAAATGATATTAAATATACGAATCCATCACGAGAATGAAATAAAACTTTGTAATCTTAATAATGAAGAGGTTCCCTAAGAAAGGGTAAATTCCTACCTCAAGGGGATAGTCCTTACATTTTTGTATTCCCTAGTAACAGACTCCTAATTGTGTATCTATTTGTATTATACCAATTAAATATTTTATATCTTTTCAAAGACTCAGTATAATGTCGACCACATCCCTTGTGAATGTAGGACGATGCTGTTATTGGAAATCACGAGCCAGATTAGACATTTTATGTGAAACTCATTGACCACCATGCATGGACTACATCAGTGGCAGGAAACTATCACGTGCATGGAAATCAGTTCTAGTATAGGGTATAGATGGTAGTTTATCGTGGTTAAACGTTAGCAGTAATACTAGCTTCTCAATTCCTAACATGTTTGAAGTATAGTTGTCGTCACCTTCTTGGAATATGATATAAGGATGTTGTGGTGGAATTGGTATAAAAATTCCATGAACATGTCTAAAAAAATATTTAAGATGATAGATAGTTACACTATTAAATGCTAAAAATATAAGGGATAACTATCCAAGGTATACTGAAACAATTACCCAATTAGATGGTCAGGTACTGGTAAGATCTCATGTATAAGTTTCATTTAAATTTAAATTAAATTACAACGTTCACTAATTTACCATTCATAATCGTGAAATGGTTGGAGAAGGACTTGAAAACTATTCATTATTGATGTCATGCTTCACTATATAATGGATATCCATTCCCAATAAATCAGGTCCCAGATAAACTATCACAAAAAATGAAACCCATTTATTTATAGCATAATGGCTCGAATTGAAAAAATACCCATACCAATCCAAGAGGGCCCATAAACCACATGAATTTAGATAGGAAATCACTCAATCAAAACTAAGAGTAGTAAAAAAATATCTAGTGATCACAACAACACTCAAAAATCATAGAAATAACAAGAAATGTAATGATGTGAAATTCACCTATATGGAATGTAAATATGCATGACATGCAGATTCTAGGTGCCTATATGATGCATGAAACAATGATAATTTCCATCATCTCATTTTCCCATAGAAGAAATAGAATATCCGATAGAATAAAAATAAATAACACTACACAATATGTGTGTCACCCAATAGTGAAATTATATCTATTGTAATTGGGGAAATAGAAAAAAAATGATATTTTGTTTTACTAGGATTTTACCCCAACCTCATTTTTTGACTCCTAAGAATGTTTTTTGACCAAGTACCAAGCATTATTAATCTCCAATATATTTTCTAAAAATAGTAAAGTAAGAACAAAAAACCTCCTATGATACCACTTTGTGACGTATTAGATCCAGATTTCACATAATTGGTTCCCAAAGCCCAATAGGACACATGGCCTCAAGCACATCTCCCTGAATGTTAGATGTTTTCAACTATTAGTGAGCTCCTAGTGTGAATCTACGGGGATAATATTCCATCATTACCAATGTGTAGAATAGAGGATAATTAATAACTTCTCTAAATTAGTGAAGTAACATAAGTAAAAAAAGAACAACAAAAATAGAATATTGTTATAAATAAGTACAGAGGGAAACAACTCAGTCATCAAGAATAACATATAATAGCTGATGATGGAATGTCATTTCACTAGAAAATTGGAAATCATGGAAACAATACATCCATAATTTCATGTTACATAAAATTATAATAGAAATCAATATAATATCACATGCATGATAAGATATGGATTGGTAATATGTTATCAAGATTCAGCCTAAATAAAAAGCAATCAAGTGTTGGAAGATGTATTCTTCCCTTTATCAACACCTAAATTTATCTATTCTTCCTTAGGTACCAAACGGTTGTCCGAGATGGTGTTTGACAAATCTCAATGGGCCACCACCTATGGTTTCTATAACATAGGCTTCTGTAGTGGAAATTTAATATTGATCAAGAATACATATATAATGTAATTTATTATAATGTAACTACATACCCTTCTACCTACATCAACCCTTGGCTAGTGTAGGAACATTTAGCCATCATTATTTTATTTCTACTATTTTATTAATATGTCGAATGTTATAAATTGTGAACATTACAAGATGTAATAAGGAAACCAGTAATGATATTTCATAATGAAGTTCCAAAGTAGTAAAAATGGAAATGTCAACCTCAAGGGTCACTAACTACATAGTTACTGTAGTCTAGTTAAGGGTGAGGGTGTATTCTGAGGAGCATAGTCCAAATCATTCCACAAAAATATTCATAATAAGTCTAAAGAGTTCATCCAAGGTAAAATGGGGAAAATGATGGTTCGGCCCAATGGGATTTAACCAAGAAATCAACTTTTCAATGATTTATCCATGGAGTTTATCCATGAAATCCTATAATAATTTTTAATTGATCCAACAGTTTCATACATGGAATCCAATTTTACCAAAGAATATGGTTCTAGGTGGGTCACAACCAAATAAAATAGAATCCTTCAAATTAGATTGGGCTTTCCAAGTGCTCAAGGCATTCCTTGTGGAATCAAAGGTGAGCTCGAGTCAGTAAGCTCTAATTTGATAATGATTTCATATATAATTTTACTAGGATTATATCATTAAATTTTAATAGTTTGATGATTCTAATTGAGAATGAAACTATATTTTCAAGTCTTATGTAATCAATAAGTCCCTTTGGTTCAATACTTGCCTTTAAGTAGTGTGACAAGGCCATGTTTCATGAATCCATTCATTTAATCCATATAACGAATTATCAATATTCAAGGATCACTATTCTACCATCAATTAACATGTTAATGGGAGCTATGGACATGTATCCAATTATTCTATTATATTTAATAAGGCCAAGTCATGTACTTATTATTCTATCCAATTTCCATTTTACATTAATTTATCAATTTGAATCACATTAAATAGGTGGGTATAGTGGTGAGCATACCTGGTACTTTCCATTATGAAATTCAAAAATTAAATCAATCCATTTAATATAGAAAATCATACGCTTAGGCCGGCCAAGACACGGCACACCCAAATGAAGGTTCAAATGTGTCATAACAAAAAAATTAAAATTATCTCAAAACACTCTACATGGTATCAACCGAGTATTGACCATAACCACTAAAATATAATCACCTATTTTGAAATAGAATAACTATATGATTCTAATGATTATACACATGTAATATAAATTCAATAAATGACACCCAATGTAAACAACCATACCCACACTATAACTCTAATATCAAAAAACACGAGGGATGAATTATAGAACTACCACATTAGGATTGCATGAAAATCCTCCACCAGTATTGAACATTGAATTTGATTGGAATAGAGAGTATCTAAAAAAATGGTAAAAGCACACATACCCTGATAAGTAGGTCTATGGAAATAGAGAAGAAGAATGGGCCAAACTAGCTAGAGTACTTACGATTAAGCATCCAACTTGATAAATGGAAGCTCTAATGGATCTCGAATGAAGGATATCTCATTATCCATATAATAGGCCTTAAAATTTGTAAAAATGGGAGAAAATTGTATTTCTATCCATAAAAATAGTATTAGGGAATAATAGTGATTTAATTGCATCATTAAGGGTATATGTATTAAATTATCCAAAAATTAACATTTGCATGGTTTGTCTACATGGTTAAAAAAACATACCTCAATCATGAATCGAAACCTCTATGAATGGGAAAATCCTCTAGATAGGATTCATGGTTAGGGAAACCATTCGGAAACTGTGTGAAATGTATCTACCCAAAATTTCAACCATCTACGCTGTTAGATATAACAATGCTCCATACCCACACATGGTAATTTAATAGTTCGACTGGGCCCTTTTTTCCAAAAATATGGGTTACGGGCTCTAGAGAAGCCGTAGACACCTTTAGTACCTTCTATTACTCATTAATAATCGATATTAGGTCCAAAATAATGAATTAAAATGAAATTTAAAGGATCCATACCTAGGTAAAAACACATGTTCTTAAAAAATTGGTGGTCACAAAGTTGGAATCATGAGCATACCATGCTTAATTTAATATTATAAGGTTGTTTAGATTCTCTTTAATTATTCCAATTGTCTAATGATACGATTTGGTGTTTATTATTGTGTTATATAATATTTATATGGATCTATGAGGTTATTTGAGGGATATAAATTAAATTCAATGTATGAATAAATAGTTTTTTCACCTAAGTTTGGTTCCCTAATAGTATTGATTTTAATATGATTTTTCATGACACATTCAATTGACATTTTATTCACTTTTTCTTAATAAAATATATTTGGTAATGTAAATATAATATTTACCATTTAAAACTCTTATAATAAAAATCAGTGAAATGATTATGGAAAACCAAATACATTGATCCATGGGATGGTAGTGTCCAAATACACTTGGATGATGATTTCATTTTTAGAAAAATAGAGAGTGGATTAATATGCCTAATGATTTAAGGATAAATAAAATTCATAAATATTATAACTATTCAATAAATTAACATTTTAACTATCCAATATAGATAGTGATGAAAAAATAACACATTACTTTATGAAGGTGGTAGTCTGTACACATGTACGAATAATGATTTTTTATCATGAAATGGAAAATTAGTTGTTGGTTAATACTTATAAATAATTGTAATAAAATTTCAGTATATTAGTGATACTGATGTTAAAATATTATTAATTTTTAATGGAATTTTAGGTATAATAAGTTCACATAATGAATTATAAAATATAAATTAATGAGTAGGTATTTATTTTTCACTACATGAAATATATCTATAAGAAATGATGTCAAATAATTTAGGTATTATACATAAGGAGGGTTATAAAATACATTATTCCCAAGGAATTTTGATAAGATGGTTGGTAGAGATTTAGAAATTAATATTGGGGGTGTTGTGAGATGAAGTGAGGACAGGATAAAACTATTTATTTCAGAAAAGGGATTGAATTTTTCAAAATACACATATCTAATTAATAATGTAAGATCACTCTCAGTGATTGTTGACATAATATTGACTAAAAATATTTAGGATAAGTGATAAGGTCCTGTAATTATTGAAACCCACATTACAGTACAAGTTTAATATATTATTTAAATCATTTAAAATTATATTTTTACTTTTACCATTTTAGCTTTTCGTATGGTCGCCAATTTTCGTAATAAGTAGAAAATTATTAATGTATATAAATTAAATTTAACATTTGATATGAATATGACCCAAGAATATATTTATTTATTTTAATTTAATTGAATTTCAAAAAATTACTACAAAAAATATTATACTGATAATTGTTATAGGTGTTAAAATCAATTTTGTCATAAAAATATTTCTTTACTTCAAAAAATTATATATAGGTTATTGAACAGTAATAAATATTTTTAATATAATAACATCAACCATAAAAGGAAATTTTTTATAAAGGGTAATCATAAATTTCCAAATCATTCACAAAACCAAATAATTTAATAAATGGTACATCATTTGTAGAAAGTGTGTATTATGCTAATCATCAAAATAATATTTTATAAAATTCCGAATTTCATCCCAAAAAATAGATATGTTTAATCAACAAATAAAAATAATTTTCAAAAACTTTAATTCAAAATTTTTAAATTATCTTCAAATTGGAAACATAATATATAATTAAAATTGATTTTGTTTTAAAAAACATATTTAGCAATCAAATTTTATTTCATTCTATTTCCATTTTATTTATAATCAAATGTATATTGATATATATATATATAAATATAATAAGCCATATTTAATAAAATAATTCATTGAATTGAAACCATTCTAAATAAATGTTAGTGAAAAATGTTATTTATAATTTTTTAATTGATTGTAATTTTTTTCTAGTAATGATGTTTTATTCGTATAGTATGAATATATTGTAGTTTGATTTAGTTTGGTGTTTCATGAGTATAATGTTATTTATCAGACGTCTTTTGATGATAATATTAATTTAAATTGTCTAAATACTCTGGTTATCACACTTATCCACTCACCCTCTGTATGATATGTTTAGAAACCCCAGTTTCAGGTACAAGACATTTTATTAATGTGTTTAATGTACATAACGTGTTTTCATTATATTAGAGGAGGTTAAAAATAGTTTTGGAATGTTTTGGGTATTTTATAGATGTGCACGGTTTAAGAACAGTTAGTATAAATCAGGAATCACTACCCATGAAACCATGAAAATGAAACCGTGAGAACTAAGTGGGCACATTGTTAGGTGCATGGGTTTTCCAAACCATGTGGACACCTAGTAGAACCCAAGAAATAATGGATATAGGTGTATAGAATGGATGAAACATAGTTTTTCTAACTATGTGAGGAAAAAAAGTGTGGTGTTCTTGGAATTATTGGTTATTGCAGAGTTTTCTTACGGTTAGGAATATCATAAGCACTAACCGTGATCCAAATAAATTACAACCTTATATTGTGGATCTCACTTGATTTATCCTCTAAACTAGTTTTTTTTTCAAAATGGCTATAATCTAAATTCGAATGTGTCCCAACACTATGGATATGATTCCCTTCTACCTAGGACTAATTCATTGTATAATATAGATGCACGGGGGGCCATTATTCCAATCTAAGTGATAATTATTGGTTGGTTTCCTTAGATTTCATCTGCATATATCTCTTGGAATCATAGATCACTACATTTAGGGATTTATCTATGACATTTAATGTTAGAATGGATGATAAAATATTTTTTCATTAATGGTAACAAGAAATAAGCTCAGTTTATGGTGTTTTATTCCATCTTATTGGTGTTTTGTGTCGTTCAATGGTTTCACATTCAGTTGTGAGGTAGTTATATTGAATCTTGAATCTTCTTGTTATAACATGAAGCCCATATTTTCTATTTTTTTATTTCATAAGGTTCATTTTGAAATTGATGTGTGTTTATTGATTTAAAACATCATTATTGACAGTTTTTTGAAATATGTGAGAGTAGTTGGTTTTATGAAAAATTTATTTTTCTTCATGGGTTTAATATGATGATTTTAAAATGTATGGTTTGGATTTGATTCTGGGAAATATGTTTTTAGAATTAATTTTAATAAAAAAACTTTTTTCTAAAAAATACATGGTTGGTTTTTTCCTATATGGTTTTGTGATTTCAATTTGTTAAAGTGACCATGAATATATAGTGTGTAACTTTGGGGTACAATTATGTGTCCTTGTATAAGAGGCATGTTACATTGTTTTTCATGAGAAATGGTTACCTTCTGAATACTTATTAGATCGATTAGACATTGATCATGAGTATGAAACTGTCACCTAAAAATGCATGTATGGTTGTGTGATTTTGTGGAATCAGAATTGAAAAATGTAATTTGAGAAATTTTTTTAAAGACTTGTTTGGAATCCTTCCATAAAAATCATTTGGTTGAAAACAAATTCTGTAATTTTATATAAAATTATATAAATTATTTTAAACTATTTTACATTAATTTTCTATCTTGGTTATATACAAGTTCCAAGAGTTGCGAAGTCATTGGAGAAATCCTATTGTTATTTTTACCCACCAACTACTTGGGTACATTGGTGAATTTTAATAAGGTAATGTCTTTCAGATTTGAATCATTGAAAAATTTGGGCATTTCTGTATTGATGTATTTCATGTCTTTGGGTTTTGTTGGTCTTGTATTCCGCATAGTATTCTTATGTATTTTATTTTTGGATAGTTTACTCTTTGAGTTTTGTTTTAGTAATCATGCATCTTATAGTTTTTAATTTTCTTTATTCTTTTTTCCTATTGTTTCTAGTTGTTTTATCATGGGAAACCCATCCCACAATTATTTTGGAATAATTTGGTATAGATTTCTAGCCTTTTGTGTCTTATGGATGTTACCTAAGGCCAAATAGAACCCACCACCTCTTCCGAAGAGAATGGGTTTGGGGTTATATGTTTCAAATGGTATCATTTTGTTTAGTCCTGGAGTTGGAATTCATACTGGTTTAGTACTTTATTAGGGAGGTTATAAAGGAGTGGTATTGTTAGAACATTAAATGTATAGCAAAAAAATACGTAGAAAACCTTTTTATGTTAAACCTCAAGTTTCTGGGGAGTTCAGGTACATGAGTGTTTTGATACACATATAGGAATTATAAACTCACCTCCATGGTTTATCCAATTAAATGAATATGAAATGAGTTGTTATGTACGACATAGAACTATGAGTGCATAATTCATTTTGTGTAATAATTAGTGATTTGGTGAAAATGTGTTGATTTTTTAGATTAGTTGAAAATTGTTTGATTTTCAAAATGATGGGATTAAATATTAAAAAAAATTATAGAAAGTGGATATTTTGTAATAATGGAAATTATTACTTTTATATGTGTAATGTGGTAATTTTGGAAATTTAAGCCTTCTCTTGCATGAGTGTGAGACTATATGTAATTTTCTTATTGATAAAGAATGTCAACTGGTAGGAGTCCGTGACTAAAACATGAACATGCTTCTTAAAATATGGTTTCACTTGTGTCGTAGGGGAACCGATAGCGGGTTTAGATTATTTTCTAGGATTTTCAAAAAATGGAAAGAGGGAACAGGAAGGATAAACCATGGAATGCGGATTATTCAATTCCATTCCACATGCAGAATCCATCAATCATTCATGGTCATTCTAAACCAGTAAAATAAGAATTGTTGATAAATTATAAGAATAAAATATGCTATTTTCATGTCACAATGTATGAGATGAATGTTATTTTTGATATGTATATGTTGAATGATCTAGAAAACCAATTTTTTGATTTTTTAATTTGAAGATAAATTAAACTATGGAATCACATGGGTGGATTGTAATGAATTCTTAAACAATGAATTTCATCCTCATAGGTTCATAATTTCTAGAATAACTTGATTTTTCATCACGAATCTAGTGAACATCTTATTGAAATAGTATGAACAATAATTCATGAATATAGTTCTATTTTCATCAGATGTTTCTACATGTGTGTCCTTGAAAAGAAGATTTTTTTATCATGGTTTGATCAAAACAATTTCTCAATGATTTTGGTTCATTGTATAATAGATTATACAATGATTTTTTATAGAGATATAGTAGTTAAAAGTGACATATCACTAACTATAGGTGAAGGAGGAATGTCAAAACCTATAGAAAATGGTAGGAACTGTAATTCTTAGAATAAGGGAATAAGGGATACCTATTTCCAAGGTAGTAGTATAACACAAAATAATACAATGGTATTGATGAATAATTCTCTTCAACCAAAGATCATCCATGTATGTCCACAATTTGGTTCTTTTGAACATATTAAATGAGACTGGATGACACCACCTAGAGCATGCTACATTTGTAAAAATATGGGTCATATTCTCCACTATTGTTTCAGTTCTCCCAAATTAGTTTCTTAAGACACATCTTCTATTTCAAATATTTAATATGTTTCTATGGAACATGGGAAGAAAAAAAGAATCAATAAAATCAATCTATCCATTGTGAATATAATGAATCCTCAACCATTTTTTTCTTAATAGGGTAATAAAGAAAAAATTGAATCAAGTAAGAAATTGTATGGATCTAAGTTGGTGATTGAGAACAATAAATATTCATCGTTGATGGTGATAGGTATGATTATATTGAACTCTAACAATATACAATATTTTTTGACATGGGGGAATCCCATTAATTTATATCTTTTATTGATCATCATGGTTTCCATGTTAAGATTATTCCTTCTTTTTGGTTACATCTAACTACTCTTATTCGAACAGACATTCCAGTCATTATTTGAACCAAATGATCTATAACTATATTTATGTGTAAATTTATTTTTTATTTTACTATTATCCATATATATTTCTATGAACTACTCCTAGATGTGGATGGGATTAAAATGTACAAATATCATATAGACTGTTATACCTGAAGGGTTCGTTTTAAAACTATTAATAATTTCAATTGTAACAGCCTGAGATTTTATGAGGAATATTTTTTATGTCTTATGTTATACGCAACACCAAAGGAATCATTCAATACACACAACACTGGCTTGGCTTGTGTTATACACAAGAGCAACCGTCCTCGATAGCTTGCGTTGTACGCAATGCCGAGTTTCATTAAAAAATGATATATTATTATTATATTATGAAATAGCAGTTCTAAATAGTATTTACTGAATTTTTAATTTCATAACATTATAATTCATATTACACATTTTCTATAATGAGATATGAAAACAAAATCAATTTTTCGGATAAAATAAGTATTTAAAAAAAATGCAATTCCACCACCTTTTGATGGCGCACCCATTTTAAATATTATTTCTGACAATTTTATAAGTTAAATTTTAAATAATAATATTATTATTTTTAATTAGGATATAAAAATTTACATTGGAAAAATTTTTGATATTTTTTTGACAACGTTCTTATGTTGATGAATAGTAAAAACACGCTAAATTTTTCTTAAAAACAAATTTTTCATCAAGATCGTTTATATGGATAAATGATAAACCTTAATGGTTTTAATGTATAAATAGAATATTTTTTAACCATTTAATATAATTTATTTCATTACCATTAATTTTACATTGAATTCATAGGTAAAAAATTTCAATCTATGGCAATGTATAACTTTTAAAACACGCTTTATTAACAACATGATTAATTTTAAATTAATTACTACAACATCATTTTTTTTGAATTTGAAAAATGGATTCCATATTTGGATTCAGTGGGTCCAAATTATGTTAATAGGTTACTTTTATTTTTTGATATAATGAATAGTTACTACGGTAATTTTTTTACTACATTTAAAGGTAAATCATGTAATTGAGTGTTAAAATAAGATTATAAAATTGCCCTAACACCTACCAAATTTTATTGGATGATTAAAAGTAGACCCATATCACCTAATGGTCGGAATAGATTCGTTTCATTGATTATTGACCATGAAAATGATATAATTATAATTAAAACCAAAAAAAGTTATAACATGTCACTCTATTATATCTTATAAGTGTAATAATTTTAATTTAGTGATATACCCCATATAACATCGAACATAAATAGTCTCTAAGAAGCTAATAAAATTATCTATATCATCTGAATTTATTTTGGTTATGTATGGATTAAATAATTATCATTAATGATGATACAAAAGTGATGTTGAAATTATTTTATTGATTGAAATAACAAATAAATGGTTTTAAAAATATTAAAATAAATATTATATTAACTATTTAATGTGATCAAATAATTTTCTAAATGGATATGAAATTTTAGAAATCTATTATATATTTTGGTTCAAATTTATACTATGTGTGTATTTTATTGAAATTCAAAAAAGTAAATAGTGACAAAATTAACACTATTGTTATTTTATAAATATAACATATCATAAAATTGATTAAAAATATCAAAAATATTTAAAAATTATAAATAGAAATTTAAATGGTCGAAAATGTCATAAATTATAAAATGATGCAAAATTCAAAACACATAAGTAAATATTTAAAAAAATTTAAAATTTTGAATATTAGTACCACAAATACAATTAAATATAGTAAATAATGAAAAATCAATTTGAAAAGGTTAAAAATAAATTCCCCACATGTTTCAATTTTAATGTTTGATGATATTAAATCCCTATCTCATTTAGTCTTCTAATTGAGTCTTTTTTGAGGGTCTTATGTGGGGTTTGAATTTATTATAAATTAATATTTCTTATGTTTCCAAAGGTGTCCCTCTCCTCCTTTATAAAAGGGAACCTCCTCCCTCTCCTTATCACACCATTTTGAGCCTTGAAGCTCAGCCAAAGCCAGTCCATTTCTCTTCTCCAATTCCCTATAAACCTACTTGAGGTCCTTGTATTCTTTAAAGACCTACTTTAGTGCCCTATGAGAAGAAATATAAGAGGTGCGTCCAAGAAGAGGTAATATCCTTTACCAATAATTTCAAATTTATTTCTTCTTCTAATTTTTCTTATTTATTTGTTTCATCATAAATTAATATGATTAGTATAACTAATATAATGATATGTTATTATAAATATGAAACAACCTTATTTCACATTCTTTCCATGCTATGGAAAATGAAATCACCGTGCGTGTATGCGTACAAAATACCATCTCCATGCTGTGGTGTAATCTGTTTTCCACCACCACCATACATGGATGGGTATAATGGTGTAAAGAATAACTATATATCATTATTATAAAATAATAATAATTCTGATATATTTTATCATCCACTCCAACACCATTCAATAATAATTGGAGTGATATCGTCACTCGTGCGTACGTATGGATTACCGTCTCCACGGTGTGATTTGATTCGTTCTACATGATATTCGTTAAACCAGGATTATATAAACGAATTTAATGAATAAATATGATATATATTATACTAATTCCATTCTATAATTGATGTAGTTATAGCCTAAAAATGAATAATAATCTATTTGTCCAAACACGCATAAGAACATAAATCAATGAACACCCGAATAACAAGGAGAAATGAAATATTACTAATAAGAAGATAAGAATATGACCATATATGATATCATAAAAATGAATATAATTCTTGAAAAAGTCAAGGAAATTAATTATATGATTATAAAGGAGGTTCAGATACATACAAAGCATATCTGACCAAAGGTAAGGGAAATTTTCGCAATCTATATTTTTATCGGAGATTGTTTATACTTTGATATTTACTGGGGAATATTTATCATCCACATCCATGATTCCTCAATATGTAATATTATCCCCCTACAATTGTATTAATACAATTATACCTATTGGTGAATTTTTAGTAAAAGATATGAAAGGATTCTTGTGTCGTTCATAGTAAAAGATACTTTTTGACATTTCTGGCCAAAGTATGAGAAGAATTTTTTTTAACTTATACAGCATGAACATATTTTTAGGATTTCATAGAAAATTATTTCCAGTAAGCTTACATTACAATTTTTCTATTTTATTTTCAATCAACATCTTTTAGTATGACATGATGAAAAGGGAAAAATGTTTATGAATTGGAAAGGATATTTTCTTCAAGAATGGAGTTAAAGTGTTTTACCAAAATTATTTTCCATCTATGATAATATAGGGTTCTATATCTATCCCTATTATAACATTAATTTGATTATTATATGATGGAATTGTGTTTATGAATTCTTTTATCATATAAGGATTATGTTATGATGGCATGATATTTAAGAATTCTATTTCTATTACATGGGTTATGCTATGATGTATGATTTATGATTTTGGGGAACACATAAGAATGGTTTTATTATGAGATGAGTGAGACCTATATCTCCCTCTAATGTATTGGGTAAAGATTTATATCTCTTGAGATAGACACAGATGGAAGGA
The DNA here is from genome assembly GCA_963277665.1 of Viscum album. Taxonomy (NCBI): domain Eukaryota; kingdom Viridiplantae; phylum Streptophyta; class Magnoliopsida; order Santalales; family Viscaceae; genus Viscum; species Viscum album. The sequence continues at coordinate 1,760,802,612 of OY728121.1, read as the reverse complement.
AATGTTAATATGGTTTAGTGATACTGGACTAGAACGAGGAGTGAACTCGGTTTAGTAATGGACTTTTTCCGCAATTATGGTCTTGGAAATGAGTCTTGACAAAAATTAAAGATTTTATATGATTATGTGTGTATGCCACAAGGTTTCATGGTTTGTACTATGATTAATGGGATTAAATTTCACTACTATGATTTATACCATGTCATGATATTATTATCTCTTTTGAAGGTTAATATTGTCAAAATGTTATGTTCTTATGAATATGATATGATTGAAATTTCCTTTTTTTTCCCTTACTGAGCATTTGAGCTCACCCTTTGTATGTTTTATTTTCCCCAGGTCAGGAATAAGGGTATTAAGTAGGATATTCCAAAAAGAGACTCTAGATATGATGAAATAAGCGGGAGACAATATAGATGACTTATGAACTAGTTTTTTATGATTCATGATTTCAAAATACACTATACATATACTGTAGTATCATGGTTTTTTATTTTTTGTAATAAGAATTCTTCAATTCTAATGTAATAACAATGTATCTAAATTATCGGTCATTATAGTTGGTATTAGAGGGACGTTATAGTCAACTATTGGAAACTAGGATGCGAAATCCTTAGTAAGAACCCTAAGGATATGTCTAAGCATAGAACACAATATTAGACTTTTATAAATGGCCATAAATAACCTATGATAATACCTAAAGTGTGAAATTTTATTCTTTATTATGTGGTTTTTCATTTATGATTAGTGTTTTCACACTATTCCTCTTGTATTTAGTCAGTGGCTAGAACCCGAAGGAATTGTGTTAATGCAGAATGTGAAGGGAAATGCAATTATTGTCACCCTGAGCAACCAAAAATTATTGGATCTGGAATGAAAAATCTTGTAGCCATGCTCACACAACTTTCTCAAGCTATGAATCATGCAGGACCTCCAAATCAGAAAAGGATGAAGCAACATTATGTTGAATCTTTCTTTAGGTAGTGTCCACCTTTATTCAGCGGGTCTTCTGATCTATTAGTAGCTAAAAAATGGATTAGTACCACTGAAATGATATTTTCAGTCCTTAAATGTTTTGAACATGATAAATTCATATTAGCAGTATATCGTTTGGAAGGTGAAGCTGATCAGTGGTGGAATATTGTCAAGAATAAAAGGCTAAGGGATGAAATTGAGTCCATGGAATAGGATGATTTTAATAACTTATTTCTCAATAAGTACTTCTCTTATATTCATCAAACAACGATGGAGAAGGAGTTTCTTTATATGAAGAAAAAGTACGATGAATCTATTGGTACCTACAATGAAAATTTTACAAGACTCGCAATGTTATGCTTCTGGGATTTTTATCCAACATGAGAGTAAGATCGATCGATTCTTTAGTGGCATAAAACCAAGTCTTTGTAGGGTGTTATCCATAAGTGACATCAATAGCTATGAAGAAATTATCTGATGTTCTCTCAAGGTTTATTTGGTGATTGGAGTAACCCATCAGTCATATGGGTTTGATAATAAGTGGAAAATTGAATTCAATGGAAAATATAAAGACCACATAGAAAAGAAGATGAGTTTTCTCTTATGCTCAATGTGTGGAATGAAACGTGGAGGGAATTGTATTAAAAGGACAAGTAAATGTTTTATATGTGGAAAAGAAGGTCATCGGGCTTTGGAATGCCAAAATGATGGGAAAAAGTTGTCTAGTGATGCGAACAATGAAAAGGATACATAGAATGCACCTCCTACAATTCAATGTTACCAGTGTAAGGAAATGGGGCATTATTCCAATCAATTCCTTAATCCAAGGGTTTTTTATGATGATCGATGTCAACAAACTCTTAAGGCCAAAGACAAAGGAAAGTCACATGAAATATTTATCAGTGATGTGGAGTACGATAACGAATTGATGAAAGGTACACTTACCATCCACTCTAATGTAGAAAAAATTTTATTTGATTATGGATTCACCCAGTCTTTTATTTCTAAAGAATTTTCAAAGGGTATAACCATACTACCCCAAAAATTAGCTATTGAGTTAGCTGGGACAACTCCTAATGGCACAAGATCCACATCTAAACTTTACAATTCTGCTTTGATTGATGTTTGTGGGAATGTGCTTCCTGCAAATCTTGTGATCCATCCTATCGTGAAATTTGATGTGACTCTTAGAATGGATTGGATTTCTTTATATGGATCTCATATCAATTTGCAATGAAGGGAAGTCACATTTCATATTCTTGATCAATCTATGATCATCTATCGATGCAAGGATGAACATAACCTTCCTATGGATATTTCTTCAATCTTATGGGTCTTGATTCCAATAAATGAAGGTCATTTATCTCAAACGGTTGGAGAGAAACTCACGGTTAAGAATATTCCCATTGAACGAATGATTGATGATTTCTTTATAGATTAATTTCTAGGCCTTCCACTAAATAGTGATATTGAGTTTTCAATAGAACTCATACCTAGTTCTATTCCCATTTCAAAGACACAATATAGTTTGGCCCCAATTGAGTTACAGGAATTGAAGATGAAACTCCAAGAGAATCTTGATAAGGGATTCATACACCCTAGTGCATCCCCTTGGAGAGAACCTATTCTGTTTGTTAAGAAGATAGATGGATCAATGAGACTCTTCATAGATTATCGAGAACATAAAAATATCACTATCAAGAGAAAATATCTTCTCCCATGCATTGATGACTTATTTAACCAACTATGCAGAGCTCAATACTTTTCCAAGATTGATCTCCGTTTAGGGTATCATCAATTAATGGTCAAAAGTTATGATATACCAAAGACGGATTTCCATACAAGGTATGAACACTCTGAATTTATATTGATGACATTTGGTCTTACTAATTCCCCTGCTATCTTCATGGATCTAACGAATAGAGTCTTTAGAGACTATCATGATCAGTTTGTGGAAGCCTTATAGATGATATTTTTGTCTATTCAAAGAACAAGGAAGAACATGAAGATCACTTAATAATTGAATTAATGACCCTAAGAAAGGAGTATCATTATGCCAAATTTACCAAGTGTGAATTTTGGCTACAAAAAGTTTCATTTTTGGGTCACACAATTTCAAAAGAGGGGATATTTGTGGATCTGGAAAAAACAGAGGTTATCGAAAGATGGTCGAGACCAACAACAGTAACTGAGATCCAAAGTTTTCTTGGTTTGGCTGGATTTTATCCACATTTTGTGAAATACTTTTCACGATTATCTAATGCACTCACCAGGTTGACTTGAAAAGGAGTTATGTTCGTTTGGAAGGAGGAGTGTGAAGAGAATTTCAAGAATTAAAAAGAATGTTAGCCAATGCACCTATGCTCACAGTGCCTTGTAGTGGAGAAAGGTTTGTGATCTACAGTGATGAATCGAAAAAGAGGATGTGGTTTTTTCTCATGAAAAATGATATGGTGATACCTTATGCATCACGACAGTTGAAAATCCAAGGGAAAAATTACCCAACTCATGATTCAAAAATACATACGGTAATCTTTGCATTAATAATTTGGAGGAATTATCTATATGGTGAAAGGTGTGATACTTATACTGATCATAAATGTTTAAAGTATATTTTCACACAAAAGGAGCTGAATATGCACCAAAGATGATGGTTGGAGATGATTAAGGATTACCAGAGCACAATTTATTATCACCCTGGGAATGAAAACAAGGTGGAAGATGCCTTAAGTCAACAAGGCCATGCTAGCTTATCCATGATTAGGATCACAAAAGATCCAATATTTAGGGATTTACAAAGGATGGATCATTGAATTATAATGGAAGGGGAAAAATATTATCTTTCTCAAATGAATTTTCAACCATCTATACATGTAATGATTAAAGAGGCACTGAAAGAAGATGTGGAGTTAAAAAAGAAGGTTAGAAATGTTCCTGAATTCCAAATTGATTATGATGAAGTAATATGGTTCAGAAATCGGGTCTCTGTTCCTCCCATCCCAGAATTACAGAAGGAAATATTTGATGATACTCATAGTTCTTCATTCTCTATTAACCCTAGAAGCATGAAGATGTATAAGGACCTGAACGATTACATATTGTGGGATGGAATAAAAAGAGATGTTGCAGAATATGTCTCTCGATGATTGGTTTGTCAGCAAGAGAAACCTGAGAGACAGATGTCTAATGGGATAATAAAACCATTACCCATACCAGAATGGAAATGGGAAAAAATCACTATGGACTTTTTCATTTGACTTCCTAAAACATCCAAAGGCAATAATTATAGATGGGTTATAGTTGATCATCTTATGAAGTCGGCACACTTCATTTCTATTAGAGTGGATTTATCTCTTGACAAGATTTCCATGATATATGTAAAGAAAGTGTTAAGATTGCATCGAGTACTATTTCCATTATATCTGATCGGGATCTGAGGTTTACCTCGATGTTTGGGTGGATTATTTAGCATACACTAGATACATAGTGGATTTTCAGCACTGCTTATCATCCTCAGACTGACAGTCAGTCTGAGATGACTATTCTATCTCTAGAAGACATGTTGAGATCTTTCTATATGGATTTCAAAGGTAGTTGGGATCAACACCAAACTTTGGTGGAATTTTCTTATAATAACATCTTTCACTCCAGTATTCAAATGGGTCCTTAGGAAGATATATTTGGAATGAAATGTAGAAATCCAACTTGCTGGGATTAAGTTGGGGAAAGAAAGCTATTAGGACCTAATCTTGTTGATGATACGGACGAAAAGGTCCGATCTATTCAAGAACATATAAGATTATCCTAGAGTCGAAAAAAAGGTTATGCTGACAACTAAAGAAAATACCTAGAATTTGAAGTGGGTGATAATGTGTTCTTACGAATATCTCATTGGAAGAGAGTAATGAGATTTGGAAAGTAGGGAAGGCTGAGCCCTAGGTATATTGGACTATTTGAAATATGGGATCGTTTTTAGATGTTAGCTTACCGATTGGCGCTTCCACCGAGTCTCTCTCAAGTTCATGATGTTTTCCATGTATCTCTCTTGAGAAAGTACACACCTGATCCTTCACATGTACTATGCTCAGAAGTAGTACCGCTGGAGAAAGAGCTTTTTTATAATGAACAGACGATAGAGATTCTGGATCATAACGAAAATGTTCTATGAATCAAGACAACTCTCTTGGTTAAAGTGTTATATAGGAACCACCAATTAGAATAAGTTGCATGGGAACTTGAGGATATGATGAGGGAGAGCTATCCTCATCTGTTTTTTATGAAGAGACGAATTTCGAGGGAGAAATTAATTTTAAGGGGGGTAGAATGTAACACCCTGAGATTTCATGAGGAATATTTTTTTGTCTTATGTTATATGCTACACTAAAGGAATCATTGACTACACACAACACTGGATTGTCTTATGTTACATGCAATAGAAACCTTCCTCGATAGCTTGTGTTGTGAGCAATAATAAGTTTCACTAAAAAATTGATATATTATTATAATATTATGAACAACAAGTTATGAATTGTTTTAAATGAATTTTGAATTTTATAACATTATAATTCATCTTACACATTTTCTAGAATGAGATATGAAAACAAAATCAATTTTTCGGATAAAAGAAGTATTTTTATAAAATTGCAGTTTTACATCCTTTTAATGGCGCATCAATTTTAAATATAATTTTTTACAAGATTATAAATTCAATTTTAAAATATAAACTTCTTGTTTTGAGTCAATATATATAAATTGATGTTGGATAAATATTTGATATTTTTCTGACAACGTTCTTATTTTGATGAATAGTAAAAACACGCAAATTTTTTCATAAAAACAACTTATTCCATCAAGATATTTTATATGGTTAAATGATAAACTTTAATGGTTTTAAATTATAAATAGAATATATTTTTATCATTTAATATAATTTATTTTTGTACCATTAATTTTACATTAAAATAATCGGTAAAGACATTTCAATCATTGCTAATGTTTTAATTTTTAGAACTCATTTTTTTAACAATGGGATTAATTTTAAATTAATTACTGAAAATTTTGTGATTGAATTTCGAAAAATGGATTCTATATTTGGATTCAGTGGGTCCAAATTATGTTAATAGGTTACTTTTATTTTTTTGAATTTATGAATAGTAACTACTGTAATTTTAATTTACATCAGTTAAAGGTAAATCTGGTAATTAAGGGTAAAAATACAATTATAAAAATATCCTAACACCTACCAAAATTCTATTGGATGAATAAAAGTAGAACCATATAACCTAAAGGTCATAATACATTCGTGACATGGATTATTGACCATGAAAATGATATAATTATAATTAAAACAAAAGAAAGTGACAACTTGTCACTCTCTTATATCTTATAAGTGTAATAATTTTAATTTAGTGATAAACTCCATAAAATGTAGAAAATGAATAATCTCTAGAAATCTAATAAACTTTTATACATCATTTGAATTTATTTTGAATTTTTAGGGACTAAATAATTATCATTAATGATGACACAATAGTGAGGTTGAAATTATTTTATTGATTGAAATATCAAAGAAATGGTTTCAAAAATATGAAAATAAATAATATATGAACTATTTAATGTGATACAAGAATTTTATAGATTAATATTACATGTTAGGAATCTATTAAATATTTTTTTTGAATATATCCCCAATGTAGATATTATTTAAATTAAAATAAATTAATAATGTCAAAAGTGAAACTAATATTATTTTATAAAAATAACATATTATAAAATTGTTTAAAAATCACAAAATTATTTAAAAATTATAAATTGAAATTTAAATGGTCTACCATGTCATAAATTATCCAATTATGGACAATTAAAAACACATAAGTAATTATTTATAACAATTTAAAATTTATAATATTATTACCACAAATAAAATTAAATTGATAAAATTAGGATAAATCAATTTGATAAGGTTGAAAATAAATTCCCAACTGGTAAAATGTTTATTGGATTATGAGATTACAACCATATATCATCTGATCATAGAATTTATTCTTTTTTGGTGGTTTTTATGTGGTGTTCGAATTTATTATAAATTAATATTTCTTATGTTTCCAATGGTTCCCCTCTTCTCCCTTATAAAAATGAACCTCCTCCCTCTCCTCCTCAAACCATTTTGAGCCTTCAAGTTCTTCCAAACCCTATCAATTTTCTTTTCTCCTCTTCCATAGAAAACTACTAGAGTTCCTGGTCTTCTTCAAAGACCAACTTTAGTTCCCTAAGAGAAGGTTTAGAAGAGGCGTGTCAAAGAAGAGGTAATATCCTTTACCAATCCTTTCAAATTTATTTCTTCTTCTACTTCAAATTATTTATTTGTTTCATCACAAATTAAAAACATCAGTATCAATAATATACTGATATGTTATTATAAATATGAAACAACCCCATTTCACCTTCTATCCATCCTACGGAAAAAGAAATCACCGCGCGTGCGTACGTACGGAATACCGTCTCCACGCCGTAGTGTAATCTGTTTTCCACCACCACCTTACATAGATTGGTATAATGGTGTAAATAATAACTATATATGATTATTATAACATGATACTAATTTTGAGATATTCTATCATCTAGTCCAACACCATTCAATAATTATGTGAATGATATCGTTGCTCATGTGTACGTACGACTTACCGTCTCCATGGTGCGATGTGATTCGTTCTACATGTTCTTTATTAAACCGTGATTATATAAACAAATTGAATGAATACATATGATATATATTATACAAATACTATTTTGTAAATGATGTAGCTATAACCTAAAAATATGAATAAGTGTGTATTCGACAAAACACGCATAGGAACATAATGCGATGAACACCCGAATAACAACTAGCAACGAAATATTACTCATAAAAAGATAAGAATATGACCATATATGATATCATAACAGGGAATACGATTTTGGAATAAGTCAATGACATTACTTAACTAATTATATAGAAGGTTTAGATACGTACAGAGCATATCAGAACAATGCTAAGGGAAAGTCTCGCAATCTCAAATTTTATTCAAGATTGTTTATACTTCGGTATTTACTGGGGAATATTTATCATCCACATTCATGCTTCCTCAATATGTACTATTATCCCCATAAAATTTTTTAAATCAAATTTTACCTATTGGTGAATTTTTATTAAAAGATATGAATGGAATATTTTGTCGTTCTCAATACGAGATACTTTTTGATTTTTCTAGCAAAAGTATGAGAAGACTGTTTTTTAACTTTTACGGCATGAAATTGTTTTCATGATTTCATAGAAAATTATTTACAGGATTCTTACTTTACAATTTTTCAAGTTTATTTTCAGTTAAATTATTTTTTTATCACATCATGAGAAAGGAAAAATGTTTATGAAGTATAATGGATATTTTCCTCATGAATGGAGTTCAAGTGTTTTATCAAAATTCTTTTCCATCTATGAAAATATAAGGTTCTATTTCTATCCCTATTATGAAATTGATTTGGTTATGTTATGATGGAATTATTTATATGAAGTCCTTTCTCATATATGGATCTTTGTATGATGGAATAATGTCTTAGAATTCCATTTTTATTACATGGGTTATTCTATGATGTATGATTTATGATTTTGTGTCACACATAAGAATGGTTTCATTATGAGATGTGTCTGACCTATATGTCCCACAAATTCATTGGGTAAAGATTTATATCTCATGAGGGAGACATGGATGGAAGGGTAAGTTAATCTGGTTCTGTGATACAAGATTGGATTGAGTTGTGTACTCGGTTTAGTAATGGACATTGTCCGCTATAATGGTCATGGAAATGAGTATATACTAATATGAAATGATTTTATATGATTATGTATGTATGCCAAAAAGTTTCATGTTTTATGTTATAATTAATGGGATTACATTTCACAACTATGATTTATCCCATGTCATGATATTATGATCACTTTTACAGCTTATGATTTTAAAAATTTTATGTTCTTATGAATATGCTAGGATTGATATTTCCTTTGTTTGCACTTACAGAGCATTTGAGCTAACCCTTTGTTTGTTTTCTTTTCCCCGGGTCAGGAAGAAGGGTATTAATTAGGATATGCCAAAAAGGGACTCTAGATATGATGAAATAAGTGGGAGACAATTTAGATGATTTATGAACCAGTTGTTTATGATTTCTAGTTTCTAAAGACAGTATACTTTTATGGTCCTATCATGGTTTCTTATATGCTGTTTTGAGTCTACTTCAATTCTAAAGTAATAACAATGTCTGTAAAATATGGTTCGTTTTATCTATAATCTCTTTAAAGGATATTGGGAATGAAAACAGAGTTGTAATAGTTTTTTTCCACCAAACAAAAGAACAATCTCTAATCAGTTAGCATATTTGACATTTTAATAATTGGATGAGATCATGGTTTGTGTGTTTCCATCAATTTATAATCAGTTTCCAAATGATTTACAAATAATATATATTCTTTTACTCATCAAAAATGTTGATTTTGGTATGGATATTTTACCATAGAACATTCTAGTCTAATATTTTTCTCAATGTATGGAAAAAAAATTTAATTATGGGAATTGAAGGTACAGTTTGAAGAGTTTAAAGGAAAAGGGTTCATTCAGCCTAGAATGTCTCTGTCGGTAGCACATGTATTGTTTGGGTAAAATGGTATATATAACACTTCATATTTGTGTGTATTATATTTAGATTAACTGTGTTATATTAATAAATTGGTGTCCACTTCCCTAAATAGATGATATATTGGAAACATTTTGGAGAACCCAGTGGTTCTCTAAAATTGTTGTTTTCTCAAGACTTCATCATATGACAGTACAGAAGGGGGATATACTATATACATCATTCAAGAGTAAATATAGTCATTATAATTATGTGTTCATTACATTATGTATTAAAAACACTCTATTTGTTTAATTGAATTGATGAATTTGATATATCATAGAAATATACATACATGTTTTGTGGTGTTTGTGGATGAAATATTAGTGTTCTCAAGGACAACTGATAACAATTAGAAACCCTTGGTAATTGTGTTGGGTATCTTATCGTATCATCATCTATATTCCAAACAATCAATGTATGATTTTTTTATACAATAAGTAAATCTTTATGGCCATGTTTCCACTGAAAATTACACATCTATGGATCTAGATGAGATAGAGGTTGTGATATCATAGAATCCACAAAATAATATCTACATGATACATATATTCCCTACCATATATTGTTATTATTTATGGATTTTTTTTTGATTTTTAGTAATATCTTCTTGAAATGAATTATATGATATTAAAAATTATTCCATACCAATGGGACAATGTATTTAAAAATTATTTTCAAGAGTTTTAATGTTAATATTACATTAGCAATGGTCAAGATATGTCTAGAATCAAGAACAATATATTTAGTGTATTGTGATGCTTTGGGATCTAGCTTGTGTTGTATTCTGATACCGGATGATCATATTTTATATAGATCAATATAGTTATGGTTTCATAAGTATAAATATACAACACAGTATTTGGAATTATCTAGTGTTCTCCCTGCTTGGAATAGATTGAATAATTACATCTTTAGTGATAAATTCAAGGGGTTTACATTCCATAAGAGTGTAAAACCAATTTTCTGACAAAATATATTTTAACCTAAGACAAAGAATATGGATGGAGTTCCATAATATTATTGACATAAAATTGATGTATACATCAGTTAAATGAAATTCGATGGTGGATTCATTATGTATGATGTCATATAGTTTTTTGGAGAAAGAGGCTTCAAATTAATGGATGATTATGGCGATGATAGTCGATATGCACATGTATTATAATGAAGATATTAGTGTTGTGGTTTCATTTATAGTTTCTTTTATATATGATTTGGGTTAGAAGTTTCACTATATTTATGCACCCTACTATGAATGTGTGGTTATAAGGACAAAACTCAATTTTTGTGAGACCATTCGGGGATGGAATCTTGATAGAGGACCTATTTTTCAGTTTCGAGATCAGATGGTAATATCATTGTCTTATCAGGAAAAACTTATTTAAGATTACAACCATTAAATAGGGGTTATTCTTCCTGGTATATAAAATATGTATAAGGAACTAAGAACAACACTTTGGTGGACTTATATGAAAATAATCATGGATGTGTTTTTTATGAAATGCTTCCCCTCTCAGTATATTAAGAAAGAGAAGTAGTGTAACATTTGTATGTTTTTGTATTTACATATTACAAATTCAAAATGGGATTTGATATCCATGGATTTTGTGACAGTTATCTTAAGGATGGTTCATAAACAAGATTTAATATGGGAGATATTGGAGAGGCTCATAATGTCGACCCATTTCATCCCTATCTTTAATTAATATATAGTTATGGACATGCCTATAATCTATATCTAGGGAGTTTTAAATAGGAATGGTGTTCTGGTCATGATTATTTCATACCAATATCACATGATTACATCTATTTTTTAGAAATATTTACATTAATCCATTAGGATATAGCTAACTATGAGCATGGTGTATCATCCATAAAGGGATGGAAAATCTAAATGGGTGATAGAGATGTTGGAGGACATGTTTGTGGATTGTGTAGTTTATTTTGGATGGCAATAGGAGGATCAATATCTATTAATATATTTCTCATATAAAAATATTTATCATGCCTCAAAACATAATGAACCTTTTAAAATCATTAAATTTATCCTTCTTGTTCTCCACATTGTTATCTGAAAACCTGTGAGACATTACTTGTTGGAAGAAGTCTTGTGAAACTAACTACAGGTAATGGGTTGGTGAGGTGGAAGATATGTTGGATTTTACACCAATGATCAGTTCATTGCATAATTTTTTTCACGTATCTAAATTTAATATGTATAAACTGAATATTGGCCTTGTTATTCAATTGTGTCATGTTGACCTATAATTAGTTTCTACATTGGTCCTTGGGCATGGGAGGATCGTGTATAGGCCATAGAATGTTTTATGTGAGAAATTAATTGGTATAATATTGGTTCTATGGTGACATGGTCAGACTCTAGTAAAAATTTGGGATTATTAAAAATAAATGGTAGATAAGTGGCCTAAACTCTTTCAGTCTAATGGTGATTTTCAAAAATATGGGCATAGAAAGACCAATGTGGAGGGAATGTATCACCCTCGGTTTTTTGTAGTTGACGCTTTATTTTTATATTTAAAAATATAAAGTATTTCGATTATTTGGGAAGGATTAGAGAAGATTTGATATATTTTTAAATTTTATAGTGGTGAAATATTTTATCATAGTTTGTAGAAACTACGCTACATCTCCGAAGAAACTCTACAATAGAAACAGTTGTTGATGGGTAGGTGCACTATTAAGTGCATGATTTTTCCTAACCATGTGGACACAAAATAGAAACCATGAAATTATTGATATAGTTTATTATAATTGTTTTTCTAACATCTATGGTGGTAATGGTGTCAGTGTCTACTGCACTGTTTTCTAAACCCTACACCCCAGCAACGAAACTTTAAAAATTTGATGCCATTTTTTTGATCTCAATCAGTTTATCCTCTTAAAATATTATTTTTTAAAATAAAAATTTAATATTATGAATTCCATTTCATCCCTTGGTTGGGGTAACTATTCCCTTTGATATTGGGGTTGATCAGTAAGAAACACTGTGGTTATTGGAGGCTCGTATTCCTTTACAATTTCTCATTCTTGGTGGTATTAACATTATTTATCAATCTTCCCTCTTTTTAAATTTTATATATAATCCATTGGGGAATGATCTATGATGTGTTATTTAATTCATGATGATATATGATTTTTTAATGGAAAAATATCTATTGTAGGGTTTTGGAGTTTCAAGAAGATTTTTTAGAGTTTTCTAACATCCTTTGGATTCACTAATGGTTTCAAGGTAGGTGGATTCACCCTCGAAACCTATTTTTAGAACATCAATGATTAATTTCATATTGATTTAATATCTTTAATTATATTCTTAAATTGATGTTTGATTATTTATTTAAAACATCATTATTTATTGATAGGTGAAAATATTGATATTGGTTGGTCTTGTGGAAAAAATGTGGTTAGTGAGTTTAAATGTATGGTTTGTTTTTAATGGATGGAAAGATGTTTTTATAATCAATTTAAATAAATGTGATGTTTCATTGAAATAGATTAGCTTGATATTTTTAATATACCTTTAGTTTGAGTTCATTTCATTTTTATGTCCTTGAATAAGGGGTGGTGTGCCATTAGGGTATGATTATGTGACCATGTTGAAGGGGAATAAGGCATTGGGGAACTATTAAAGGTGTAACCTTATGATTAATTTAATAAAAGATGACAAAATGTTCATATTTACTGAACTAAATACAAGGAATTCATGTGTGGTTTTGTGGAGGAGTGTAATGATTATGAAAAATTGGAATTTGAGAAGTATTTTATAATACTTGTTAGGTTTCCTACCATGGAAACTATATGTTTTAGAAACTATTTTGATTGAATTTTTATGGGGATTTAATATAAATTTATTTAAATTATATTAATATGTTTTATATAAAGATGATAACGTTTTCAATCCTAGTTGAATGAGTTGGGTTGTAATTGGGGAAATGATACGTTGTGTTATACTCATCCCCAATATAGACACATAAGTGAATTTTTAAATGTTGTATATTTTGAAAAAGTTAAGGAAAATAAATCTGATTTCATTATTTTTGCATCTTTATACCATGGGTATAGCATGTAGATTTAGATCATTCAGTCGGTCGGGAGATGTTGAGTTTTTTTCATGTCATTGATTTTTGTAGGACCTAGTTACATAATTTTACTCTGATGTAGTTTTCTGATGGTTGGGTCACTATTTGAGTTGTATTTTAGAATAGATGTGTTATATAATGGTTTTTTGGTATAATATTTTTGTTTTTTTGTATCATTTTCATGAAAAATTCATCCTAAAATTTTCAATAAATCTGTGAGTATTTATTGCTAGCCTTTTTTTCATGGGGTTGTCACATAAGTCCTAGTATCAACCACCCCCTCTTCCCAAGAGAATTAGGGAGGGGCGGGATGTTATGAAAAGTTTTTTAAATGTATGAATAAAACTATCACATGATAAAACATCCTCCTAACATAGTCAATACCAATGTTGTGCAAGACAATTTTTGTGGGTAAACTATTCACCACTAGGATCCACATTATGATCTAATTAAAAAATCACAGTATGAATCAATCAGAATCAATAATGTAAAAGTACATTGCTTATTAATTAAAAACAAAATATTGTTAAATTATTCCATTATCCTATTTTCATAAAATACAATATGGATACACATTTAATATCCAATAATTAATATTATATAGTTTTCAGAAAAAAAATGCCTCCAATATGAATGATATCTAGTCACCAGGACATATAACTGAATAGTTTTATTGATATTACTCCAGAATTATGGGTAAGAGAAATGATATTTAGATAATATCTCAAATGAAGTTAAATCATGCCTCCCTTTGTCAATTTGGTTGATGGGTATATTCCCTAATTTCAATAACTCATTAACTCACAAAATCATTCATGATTATTTGGAATCCTAATATAAATTAATATCCTACAAGAGTGTGTTTTGGAAACCTAAGAATCATTATAATGTTAGGGAACTCTATAATGTTTGACTACCAACACCTCAAGAATTTTCCATGGCCATCACAATTTAAAGTAAAACAAATTCCCATCCCCTTATAAAGAATAGATATACTTTTATTTATACACAATTCTATAAATAAAATTAATTAAATGATTTTAAATAAATAAAACTCATGATAATTTTTCTTAGTAATGAAATCATTAAATTGACCTTATGTTTAGTAAGGAATACAATATTTTGGTCTTAATCTATGTATATAAAAGTTAATCCTTGGATGAAATAATATAAGATGAAATATATTCATTATAAGCCATCTAAATTATGTAGTGTAATGTTATACTATTATAATTAAATAATGAATAATTTGATTTAATTTTTTTTATTTAATTTTCAAAACAATCATAACAATCAATGGGTATCTGACATCCAACCAAATTACATCAAAAAATTAATTCATCAACTTCCTTATTTTTTATTGAGATTCAAAAAAAATTCATCTTTCATTTCATTTATGTGAATTGAATTTTTCTTAATGATGTTTCATTCAGCACATCATAATTTAATATTGAATTCACATCTATATTTATGCATTCGTTTTATGATATAATAAGCTATATTATGATTTCAATAAAGATATATCTATATTAATGTGTTTATATTGTACATTAAGAAAAAAATAATGATCTATTTTGATAAAGAATAATATCTATTCTTCCTTTCCATTTTATGATGCATTTTAATTTCGTTATAATCAATAAGAAATTATAACATAAAATTGTTTTTTTAAAACACATCCAAATATATAAAATAACTATTATGAATACACAACGTATTTTGATCCAAAAACTATGTTTTTTAATTAATTAAAATAATTTCTATATGTATTTTGAGTAGAGTCTTATGGTAATAGTTTTATGAATAACTTCAGAAAAAACACATGAGGATACGTCATATGTGATAGGTAGACATAATATATAATATATTCTATATAATTACTCATATGAAAATTTAATTCAATGATTATTATCATGTAAATGTTTCTCATAATTTTCTAAAAGATTTACTCATAGTCATAAACTTGGTCATCTGAAAAAATAATATAATGATTATCGATAATAACTATTACTAAATTTTCATCATCCTTTATAATATAGATATTGTAATACCTATCAATTTTTTCTATTTTACATTTCATATTATATTTTCCATATACTAATAACATTATTGGGGTAATTATATGAGGCCAAATAATTTTTTAATTATCTTATAATATATTGAACAATCCCAATCAAGGAATAATGATTCTAGTTATTCAATGATGAAATGTTCATCATAATTACCATATGAAAACACTGTAATGACATAAATTTTATAAAGAATATTTCTTTAAAAAAATATCATAAGAATGATTGATATAACTTCATATATTGAAAATATAAGGCCCTGACCTTAAACATTACTTAGTCATGAATTAAATGAATAATTCACATAGCGAATCTTTTCAGGTTTAGAGTTTTAGAGAATTAGGTCATAACTATTACATCTCAAAAGATTAAATAGTAGACACTTCTACTAAGTTTCCTTAAAATAAAAAAACACTTAAAAAGAACATGTCTAGTTCCATGTTTTAGATAGAATATCCTTCCTTGATTTCATCCTCGAACCTATTCATCTTTATATCCTGTGGAAAACATTTCAAAAACATGGGATGAGCATAAAAAGCCCTGTAAAGGATACACAAATAAGGAAAACTATTATTTATTCAAAACAACAAGTAAACCATGAGTACTTTACCCAAGTAATACGTTTCACCTTTATGATGTAGTAAAAAATCTTCACTGAATAAAAGACCACTACTTACCCTTTTGTAACCAAATAATTACTATAAAACCCATATAAAGGACACATAACATATAAAGGTAACTTGGGAAATAAACATACTTAAATGGAATAACCATACGGTCGACTTCCACACATACATATTGGAATAGCCATACGGTCGACTTCCATATCCAATGCATTGGAGGTTATAACGTAACCACCCGTCCTGATATTCATGGCACCACCCGTCATATGGTTTTTCAGGTAAACACCCGTAAAATGTCCAAGTACCATCATTACACATAAAATATTGAAAATATATACATTTCAATAACAACATTGCATTTTCAATCACAATAAGTAATTCCAAGATTTTGAATTAATCAATCCATTTTCAACAACCATTTAAAATAGATTTTTGAATCAAAGTGTCCCATACCACTTTGAAGCTTTTAATTGAATTATAATTTTAAAACATTAATGTCCATATAAATAAATACTGAAAACCATTTTGAAACCATGGACATTAAAGATAAATATTTAGAATAATGAATCTTTAAAATATTTAAAACGATATTTTGGTTAAAGAGTTTTTAACAAAATGGGATACTCTTGAATACAAATAATTGTGGAATAACATTTAATCCGAACTTTATAATATAATGAGAAAAAATGGATTCGTGATATAATATGTCAAAGGAAATAATACACACCATATAAGAGTGAATTGGTGCATAACAACAATGAAGTCTCAATGGAAATGTAAATTGAGATGAAATCCATTATAAAGATGGTATCCTTAAATTAAGGATAAATCTATCACATAATTATGTGTGAGAAATATAAATACACCCAATATTAGTGGATATTATGTGTGAAAAAATCAGAGGTCATTCACACATAATCTTGGAAAAACAAAACCATTGACATAGATATTTAACTCAATGAAATGAGATTGAGTTATGATTTCCCATACAAGTTCGTAAGAATTTCTCAATCAGATGATTATGTGTAGAAATAGTATATCTACAAAAGAGTTTTTGGAAACTACAAAATAGAGATTCCAAACATAATATTTTCATAATGAAATCAAGAAGTATAGGTTGAACCCAAAGATTTGAAAGTGGGTCAAGAAGTTCCCATACAGAAATCCGACAGCCTAACAGTGTCACTTTAAAATTCAGAAAGTGAGTTGATGAGAGAGAAAATGAGATCTCATCACTTGACCATAAAATTTACATAAATAAGGATATATAAGAACATATCCCAACATAATATTATTTGAATTAATATACATAACAAAATATGTCTTTTAAAAAGAGGAGGATGAAAGGTTCCCTAACCGAATTGGGTAACTTCTGAAACGTACACCCCATGAAATAAGGGTCATACAATGAAGATGTAACTACCAATATATGAGATTATATTATACAAATAGTAAAATGATGGGAAGTACATACACCAACGTAAAGGAAATAGTGTCCAATGTAGCATGAATCTCATTGGAATAAAAAGTGAGATGATAATCACCTTATAAAAATTCGGCAGCCTAAAGACACCACCTAATAATTCAAAAATGGATTGATGAGATAAAATAGGGTATCTCATCATATTAACATAAAATATAAAGAAATATTAATATAAAATAACATCCCCCAACATAAGAAATATGATCTTGAAAAGAAATGACATAAAAGAGAGTGCTTAAAAAGAAAGAGAGAGGTCGGATCCCTTACCTCGTGTCCGATTTGACTCGATCGTTCTTTAATCTACTGAATAATAAACTTGAGTTAATTTCTATTTGATTAAGAACATTTTTCAAGTTAATTATTTATTTTATATCACTTATTACCATGTTATGCACATTATGTAATCATTTAAGTTAATAACGGTCGTTTTGTCGATACTTGGTACTTGAGTCAAAAATAAACTCTTTATAATCACAAGTTTGTTCATGGGGTAAAATAACCATTATATCCCGATTTATATTCATTATGTAGATATCATATATATCATATATATCCATTATATACATGCATTAATAATATTACATAATCATTTATAGGTATGAAATGAAATGCACCGTTCATGGAGACGGTAAGTCGTACGTACGCATGAACGCTACTTCCATTTATATTTCATATTTAATGAATTAAAACATAATGATATATATTAGTATTCTAATTATAGTATGGAATCATATATAATATCATTAAATATATCTTTTTTACATACCACATATGGTATTAACGATTCAAATCACTTTGAGGGGGTGGTAGTGTGCACTTCCTAAAATAAAGATATCGCGTTTACCCATAATGGGAACCATAACGGTATGCCATAAATGAAAAATAAAGAAGCTTAAGGAAAACATAAACACATTATATATCATATATAAATATGGTGACATCTTAATTTCCACCTTTAAAGGTGTTAAAATAATATTGAACAATCATTGTTTCGTGAGGCAGAAATTCACCATCCCCAGAAATAGTATGTTTTTAACCATAATATGTAGGTGTGTGTAAGTGTATCTCGAATACTTATTATAAAAACATCCTAGTATCTGTAAGATACTGTTTTTATTACAAAAGGAATTAATAAAAATATTTTAGGTGTTTGGAGAAGAAAAATAAAACAAAAGATCACAAGTGAAGACGTTACCTTAAAATCGGGTAACTCCCTTTAGATTGAACCAAAAGGGTTTCATGAAGAACTTCATGCCTAAGGTAAGGATTCTAGAATTAGGAGAGGTATTTGTAGAGACAAAATTATCAGAGAATGGCCGACACAAAGGCTTGAGAGATGTGGGTAAGGAGGTAGAGGTGGGGGCCTTTTATAAGAGGAAAGGAGGGGCACTCTTGGAAAGTCAAGAAAGGTGACATTATTTTCAAATGTGTTTCGGATTTTAAAGGTACCACTTCGATATATGTTGAGGATAAAGTTATAATGGTTCTAAATCCACCCATCCAATAGGTTTTTGACATGTTTAGGTCTTAGATTTTACATTATCTTTTTATTTTATTTAAATCGTTAAATAATGAGGTAACCGTTGCATCATCATGATGTCATAAATAATTTGATTTATTTAATATCAAAAAATTATAAAAAAATACTCTGTTGTAGGAAAATTTTTATCTTTCCAATGACTATTTATATTCAAATATCAGACTTGTATATCCCCATGTAAAAATTGTTTTATTAAAACAATACATGTTTGTGTCATTTTTACTTTTACTTTAAATAAAAGGCATTAATGTCATTATCTTACCCAAGTTGCTCCATGGGGTCCCAAAAATAGACCCATAGGTTTTATTGGTCAGACATGACTCATACAATAGGCTTAGGACAAGTGTCAAGATATTTTCATTTTATTATAATATCATTTTTACCTCAAATCACACTAATTACCTTTAATCGCGATTAATAAAACCTAAAAGTTACTTTTCATAAAAAATTATTTTCATCCTATTGAACCACATTTTTCTTAATAATGAAAATAATTTATATTCTATTTTTTAAATTCAAATCACATAAGTGGTAAAATTCCATTTAAAGGAAAAATCAGTTTTTGTAACTACCACTTTGTGGTTTTACTATTCATAAAAAATTAAGGTTTTTTAGAAAAAACCCAAAAATTCACCCCATGATACATTTGATATTCCAAATTCAAAAATGATGTATATTTTATCAAATTAATAACATAGAGGTTTCATTAATTAATTTTATAATTAAATCCTGTTGTCAAATCAAATAGCATGTTTTTAAGAAACAATATCTATCAAAAGATTGACACTCATTTATGTCCAATCACAAAGTGATATTAATTCCAATGACCACCATTGGATTAAGTGGTAAAAATATATTCTCATTTCACTTTAAAAAAAATTAAAAAGATAATATAACTATATCAATAAATTATATTAAAATGAGGTTTTGAATTAAAATACAACACTTTTCACTATTTATTAAAAAACGAACATTATCAGAAAAATACCAAAAATTTACACAAAGAAAATTTTAATGTCCCAATTCTAAATAAGAATTTTATTTTGTCAAATACAACATATAAAATTTTCAAAATTATATTTAAAAAGGGTTTTCCATCAAAAGGCGGTTAATCGACCTTTTAAAGAATATTAGAAACTTTATGTTTAAAATTGGATTCATTTTGATTTTTAATCCTCTAACATTTATTGTAAAAAGTAAAAATATTTGACAAACATATATAATCATTTTTTAGTTAGTTCTTCTCGTTACCATCATTACAACGGCTAGGTGCTAACTACCATTTAAAATAAAATTATTTTACTATTACAGTGCAACGTAAGATTTCAAAGGAACTCGTTGTTGCGAATTGGGTAAGCCATCAAGAATAGTGTTACCTTTAAATTAATATTAATATTTTATTCACAAATATGGATAAATATGAAAATTTAATATTCTTTATTCACCAGGGGTGTTACATCCTTCCCCCTTTTTGGGAATTGCATCCTCAAAATTTTAAAATTGGGCTCAAAAACTTCATTGAAAGCCCCACATTAGAAAAGGAGTAAATTAAACTATCAATTTAAAAGAAAGAAATGGAAGTACAAATGTCACTTGAGTTAACCCATTCTAGGATTCCATGTATGAAAACATTGATATGGATGAAAAAAAGGGTTATATTCTAAGGGAGTGTGATATAAAACATGTTTAGGAGAAAGTTAACCACCAGAAAATCACAAACTTGTGATGGGTTAAACGGTATTGGATTCCCTAGTAGGGAAAGTTAAAGGACAAAATTTTTTTCAGTCACTTTTCTTTGAGGAATTTATTTTTGAGCTTTACTAAAACATACGGAAACATTCTTACTTGTCATGTTGACATTCAACTTTTACTAGATTTCTTTCACAAACTCATATTTTCTCCAAAAGATGAGTATTTAGGATGGCTTGTTTACATTAAGAGAGCGATAATCAACTTCTAGAGAATCACCTAATCAAAAAAATTGAACTGTATACTTCCCATGTCTTTAGACCTTAACAAAAACTAAACCCAAAACGGTTAGTATTAGTTCAGATAATACCCAAAAAGGATAATCCTTTATAAAAAGGAAATCTATTCTTAATCTCCAAAATTTTTCCAACAAGACCCAAAGTTCAATGAAGACCAAAAGTAACCCAAAATAAGAATGAAACCCAAAATTTTAAAGGATTTAATCACATAGTCTTCCAAGTTAAATCGTAATATTTATCTCCAAACAACATCAGTTTCTCTTAATGTCTCATATTGAAAAGTAATTAACCAAATTACATATCCTCCATGATAGGTTAATAATTTCCATAGATAACCCAAAATCAACTTACTCTTAATTCATAAAATCATCTAACTAAAAAGAATTATTCAAACTATCCAGGGACTTCACGTAGTCCAATGGTAGGTGATAAATACCAGTCGCACTTGGGTTGTGGGTTCGATTCACGCAGTTTTGTCCGATGCGACGGGTTGTCACGCGGTCTACGTGTTGTCCTTTTTCCAAACTATATAATTCTCAAATCATTCCCCAAAAAGTGATAAAATCATCAAAAATAACCATAATATAATTTAACCTCAATTTTATCTAATTCCTTTCACTTTCCATCATAAGATATATTAACCCATAATTACCTCAAAAGTAAGGATCATATAAACCCAAATGGTTCTTTATAACTATGTCCACAAAAGAACAGATAACTATTCCTTGAATAAAATTTTCATATACCAAACATCAAGGTTACACATACTATAAAAAGTATTCTAATATAACCCCATCATCAAAAGAGACTTAATATTCTTAATAATTTCACCATAACTCTTGAAGCCCTTATATGTTCACTTCTTACTCATTCAATATTATTCATGATCCATTAACCATTCCTTTCCAACATATTCTGAAATACTTCTTTCCTAGAAACAAAATCATGAATCATATACTAAGATTCCAAAATAGGAAAACAAACATTAAGAAATAATCCATACCTTTGATTGGTCATTGTCAGTTTCTTCATCCTCAATCGGAATGGAATTAGGTATTCGTAAAAGAATATTTGTATGATATTGGTGGTCCCATTCCCGAAACTTCTTCATAGGACATGTGTTTTCATATTGACCATGCACACCACATTTAAAACATTCAATTGATCCCTCAGAAAGAACTTCTTTCCCTTTCCTCGAGTCAACTGGATGCTTCCATTTTCCCTAGAAGGTTCTTGCTTTATGACCTTCATTTCCACATCTATAGAATATTTCTGTCCCTTTGAAACATTTTCCAAGGTGTTTCCTTCAACATCTTTGACACATATGATTTTGAACACACTTACCATTATGATTATTACCTTTAGTTCCGTAGGGATTTGTTTCTCGCATATATGATGCCTTATAGAAATCACCATGGTTTAGGTGGTCAATCATGACTCCAGATAGTTGGTTGAGGATAAACACAAGAGTTATCATTGAAGCTCCCATATCATTCAGTTGCTCGCTCAGAAAAATGTCACAATTTCCTTCACATCCACTGTTACTTTGGTGCCTGCTAGATCCAACCAGTTACTAAAAGCAAAAAAGGTCAGTGTCAGTATATGAACAAAACCATCATGTACTAATGAGGAAGATAAACACTAAGATATACTTACTCATTCAATTTATCAAAAACTAGGACTCTTTCTGAAATCCTAACCATTATGGTAAAGTCACTTATCCTTAGAGAATACCATAACCTCTAAAGTTATCTAAACCGACCTCTGATACCAACTATAAGGCCTTGGCCTTAAACATTACATAATCATGAATTAAATGAATAATTCACATAGAGAATATTTTCAGGTTTTGAGTTTTAGAGAATTAGGCCATAACTATTACATCTCAAAAGATTAAATAGTAGACACTTCTACTAAGTTTCCATAAAATAAAAAAAGAACTTAAAAAGAAACATTTCTAGTTCCATGTTTTAGATATAATGTCTTTCCTTGACCCTATCCTTGACCCTATTCATCATTATGACATGTGGAAAATATTTCCAAAACATGGGATGAGCATAAAAAGCCCAGTAAAAGATACATAAAGAAGTAAAAATTTTTGTTTTTCAAAACAACAAGTAAACCATGAGTACTTTACCAAAGTAATAATTTTCGCCTTTATGAAGTACTAAAAATTCTTCACTGAATAAAATTCCAGTACATAACCTTTTGTAACCAAAAGAGTACCATAAAACCCATATAAAGAACAAATAACATATAAAGGTAACTTGGGACATAAGAATACTTAAATGGAATAACATAATGGTCAACTTCCACACATACTTAATGGAATAGCCATATGGGTGACTTCCATACCCAATTCATTGGAGGTTATAACGTAACCACACGTCCAGGTATTCACGGCACCACCCGTCATATGGTTTATCACGTAACCACCCGTAAAATGTCCAAGTAACATCATTACACATAAAATATTAAAAATATAAACATTTCAATAAAAACATTTCATTTGCAATCACAATAAGTAATTCCAATATATTGAAATAATCAATCCATTTTCAACAACCATGTAAAGGAGATTTTTGAATCAAAGTGTCCCATACCACTTTGAAGCTTTTAAAGGAATTATAATTTTAAAACATTAATGTCCATATAAATAAATACTGAAAATGATTTTGAAAACATGGACATTAAAGATAATGATTTAGAATAATTAATCTTTAAAACATTTAAAACGATATTTTTTTAATGATTTTTTAACAAAATGAGAGACTCTTGAATACAAATAATTGGGGAATAAAATTTAATAAAATCTTTATAATATCTTTAGAATAAAGGTATTTATGATAAAATATGTCAAAGGACAGTATACACACCATATAAGAGTGAATTGGTTCATAAAAACAATGAAGTCTCAATGGAAATGTAAATTGAGATGAAATCCATTATAAAGATGGTATCCTTAAATTAAAGATAAATCTATCACATAATTATGTCTGAGAAATATAAATACACCAAATATAAGTGGATATTATGTGTGAAGCAATTAGAGGTCATTCACACATAGTCATGGAAAAACAAAACCCATGACATAGATATTTAACTCAATGAAATGATATTGAGTTATGATTTCCCATACAAGTTCGTAAGAATTTATCAATGTGATTATTATGTGTATAAATATTATATCTACAAAAAGGTTTTTGGAAATTACAACATAGATATTCCACACATAATCTTGGCATAATAAAATAAAGAAGTATATGTTTAACCCAAATAATTGAAAGTGGGTCAAGAAGTTCCCTTACAGAAATCTGACAGCCTAACGACGTCACTTTCAAATTCAGAAAATGAGTTGATGAGAGAGAAAATGGTATCTGATCACATGGACATAAAATTTACATAAATAAGGATATATAAGAACATATCCCAAAATAATATTATGTGAACTAAAGGGCATAACAAAATAAGTCTTTTAAAAAGAGGAGGGTTAATGGTTCCCTTACCGAATTGGGTAACTTCCGAAACGTACACCCCATGAAAGAAGGGTGATACAATGAAGATGTTAATACCCATATATGAGAGTATATTATACAAATAGTAAAATAATTAGCATTACATAAACTAAAAAAAGGAAATAGTGGCCAATGTATCATGAATCTCACGGGAATAAAAAGTGAGATGAAAATCTCCTTATGAAAATTCGGCAGCCTAACGGCGCCACATAAAACATAAAAAATGGATTGATGAGATCATATATGGTATCTCATCATATTAACATAAAATTTACATAATTATTAATATAAAATAACATCCCCCAACATAAGAAATATGATATTTAAAATAAATGACATAAAATAGAGTACTTAAAAAGAAAGAGAGAGGTCAGATCCCTTACCTCGTGTCCGACTTGACTCGATCATTCTTTAACCTCCTAAATAATAAACTTGAGTTAATTTTTAATTGCATAAGTAACTTTTTCAATTTCATTATTCCTTTTATATCACTTATTACCATGTTATGCACTTTATGTAATCATTTAAGTTAATAACGGTCGTTTTTTCGATACTTGGTACTTGAGTCAAAAATAAACACTTTATAATTACAAGTTTGTTCATGGGGTAAAATATTAATTATATCCAGAATTATATTAATTATGTAGATATCATATATATCATATATATCCATTATATACATGAATTTATTATATTACATAATCATTTAGTGGTGAAAAGGAAATGCACCGTTCATGGAGATGGTAAGCCATATGTACGCATGAACACTACTTCCATTTATATTTCATATTTAATTGAATTAAAACCTAATGATAGATAATAGTATTATAATTCTAGCATGGTATCATAAATATTACAATTAATTCTATACTATATACATACCACATATGGTATTAATGAATCAAAACACTTTGAGGGGGCGGTAGTCCGCACTTCCTAAAATGAAGATATTGTGTTTACCCATAATGGATACCATAAAGGTATGAAATAAATTAAAAATACAGAAGATTAATAAAAAAATAAACATTTAATATATCATATATAAATATTGTGACATTTTAATGGTAAAAGTTTTAGGTGTTAAAAGAATATTGAACAATCATCGTTTCGTGAGGCAGAAATTTACCATCCACAGAAACAGTATGTTCTTTAACCGTTAGATGTAGGTGTGTGTAAGTGTATCTCGAATCCTTCTTATAAAAACGTCCTAGTATAGTTAATATATTTTTTTTTTACAAAAGAAAATAATAAACAGATTTTAGGGGGTTGGAGAAGCAAAATAAAACCAAAGAGCACAAGTGAAGACATTGCCTTAAAATCGGGTAACTCCCTTTGGTTTGAACCAAAAGGGTTTCTTGAAGAGCATCCTTCCAAAGGTAAGGATTATATAATTAGTAGAGATATTTTTAGAGACAAAATTGTTAGAGTGTGGGCGTGAAAAAGGCTTGCGAGGTGTGGGTAAGGAGGTAGAGGTGGTGGCCTTTTATATGATGAGAGGAGGGGCACTTTTGGAAAGTCAAGAAAGGTTACATTATTTTCAAATGTGTTTCGGATTTTAAAGATACCACATTGATATATTTCTAGGATAAGGTGATAAGAGTTATATATCCACCCATACAATAGGTTTTTGACATGTTTAGGTCTTATATTTAACATTATATTTTCATTTTATTTAAATCGTTAAATAATGAGGCAATCGATGCATCATCATGATGTCATAAATAATTTATTATATTTAATGTCTAAAAATTATAAAAAATACTATGATGTAGGAAATCTTTTTATCTTTCCAATGACTATTTATAGTCAAACATATGACCTGTATAACCCCATGAAAAAATTGTTTTATTAAAAAAATACGTGTTTGTGTAATTTTTACTTGTACTTTAAATAAAAGTCATTAATGTCATTGTCTTACCCAAGTGGCTCCATGGGGTCCCAAAAATCTACCAATGGGGTTTATTGGTCGGCCATGAATCATAAAATAGAATTAGGAAATGAGTCAAGATATTTTCATTTTATTATAATATCATTTTTAACTTTAATCACACTAATTACCTTTAATCGTGATTAATAAAACCAAAAAGTTATTTTTCATCAAAAATTACATTAATCCCATTGAACCACATTTTACATAATAATTAAAATCATTTATATTGTATTTTTAAAATTCAAATCATAGAAGTGGTAAAGTTCCATTTAAACGAAAAATTCGTTTTTGTAACTACCACTTTGTGGTTTCACTATCCATCAAAAATTAAGGTTTTTCAGAAAAAAACCAAAAATTCACCCTAAGATATATTTGATATTCTGAATTAAAAAATTATGTCTATTTTACCAAATTAATAACATAGAGGTTGAATTAATTAATTTTATAATTAAATCCCGTTGTCAAATCAAATAGCCTGTTTTTAAGAAACAATATCTATCAAAAGATTGACACTCATTTATGTCCAATCTCAAAGTGATATTAATTACAATGAACACCATTGGATTAAATGGTAAAAATATCTTCTAATTTCACTTTAAAACCAATTAAAAAGATAATATATCTATATAAATACATTAGATTAAAAAGAGGGTTTGAATTAAAATACAACACATTTTACTATTCATTAAAAAATGAACATTATCAGAAAAATAGAAATAATTTACACAAAGTAAATTTTGATGTCCCAATTCTAAAGAAGAATTTTATTTTTTCAAATAAAACATATAAAATTTTCAAATGTATATTCATAAAGGGTTTTCCATCAAAAGGCGGTTTATCGACCTTTTAAAGAATATTAGAAGATTTATTCTTAAAATTGGATTCATTTGCATTTTTAATCCTCTAAAATTTATTATAAAAAGTAAAAATATTTGAAAAACTTATATAATCATATTGTAGTTAGTTCTCTTCATTCCCATCATTACAATGGCTAGGTGCTAACTACCATTTAAAATAAAATTAGTTTATTATTAGAGTGCAACGTAAGATTTTAAAGGAACTCGTTGTTGCGTATTGGGTAAGACATCAAGCATAGCGTTCCCTTTAAAGTAATATTAATATTTTATTCACACATATGGATAAATATAAAAATGTCATATTCTTTATTTTCCCGGGGTGTTACAGAGACCAGTGAAACTGAATCATTAATAACAGTTAAAATATTTGAATATAGCCCTTTAAGATCGAAATTATAATTTCTTTAGGTTAATACCATATTCATTGAAATTTATCTGAAAATTAAACAATTTATTGCTTATGTTCAATTAATTTAGATGTGAGAAAACAAATCATGTGTTATACGTATTAATTGGATAAACCCATACTAAAATTTTTCAAACTATTTTTTATAGCTTCATCATCATTAAATATTTACATGGTAGAAATAAATAATGTATTATGAGAAATTAATTATCTTCTCCAGTTTTAAAAACTATTAAAACTCTCTCAGATGTTTCCTATAGAATGTACATGCATACTATTTCTTAGGAATGTTTTTCCTCCACTATTAGTGCCTTCTTCAATGGAGAATATTATAGATACATCATATGTTTCTAAAAAATTAACGTGGTATCATGAATTTGATGCAAATAAAATAAAAATTACACACCATAAATGATACACATCGATAAATAAAAGAACAATTATATATAATGAATCTATTTAAATCCTTGTATAGTTTTGGTTTATTGTATATCATAGTCAAGACACATATTTAACCATTAGAACCAATTTTAATTTTATTAAAATCATTTACTTCCTATTATATATGAAAAAAATCCCTAATTATTTTTCAACATCTCTAATAAATTATCCACAAATAGATCATCAAGATAAAATAATTTTTAATACACCCTTTTATAACATGGTTGTGTGGAAACCAATAATAGGGGTGAGGTTATATGCTCAATAGAGGAAAATTTATGCGGTGAAATTAAAATATGATATGTTAAAATAAGATCTTCATATGTTTTCTATCATGATACACAATATAATTCATACAAAAAATCCACTGATAATGAATCGTGATCTCAAGATTATCATAAAATAAAACATGAATCAAATGATAGATATATAAATATATTCATTGTGATCAATGTATAATCATTCAAATAACCATAAAACTAAATCATCTATTATGTTTTACAATATAATTAGACTATTTATACATTACTTTATGGATCCACACCATCGATCACCAAGCTTACTAGTAACTAATATATACTCAAAAATTATTTTATAATGATAAATTTTTCATTATCAAATGAATTAAGATATATATATATATATATATGAATTAAACCATATTTCATCCATAATAACATGAGAAACATGAAATAAATTAATCATTATATTATAGAGAACCAATTGGAAGGAAAACATGTTTCAGTTCTCAAAAAAAATTAAAACATTAAAATAAAATGTGTTTCATTTAATAGATCATAAAGAACCTGTGGAATAAAAATGAGAATTATATCTCATTAAAATAGATCCACATATGAAAAAATTAATTAATTCTATAAAAAATCATCACATGATAGTATAATGTAATCTAAATTTTTATCCAACTACCTCTTGTAGAATTCTAGTAAAATTCTATTTAACTAACGTAATAAATCATATTGTACTTTCACATTAAAGATAAGGGGTATTCTCAAAATATAATAATTTTCAAAAATCAATCTATGTAATGAATAAAGGTTAAACACCTTCAATGAATGGAATTAGAAATTGTATATTCATATATTAATTGTTCTATTGGAACAATTAAATTTATACATATAAGTTGAATATGAAATGGAGAGTTAATGATGAGTTATTTATCTAAAGTAAATATAAATTGAAGTAATAATAAAGTTAAATAACTTGGATGGTTATATTTTAAAAAAACTCATGATAAATCATATGAAATGTCAACAATAATTGAATTAAATGATATATATATTAAATAACTTTTAAAATGTCACACACAAAATAATAAATATACTTGATCATTTGAAATCACATTAGAAATGTATTTTTATAAATATAAAGTGGAAGTAATTTTTTTTATATAAAATAAATTATGATGATGAAATTATAAAACAAAACCTAATAGAATGTGGAATGATGTGTTCACACATTAATATTAAAAAAATAAACTTTTCACATTTTGAAGAAATGAATGATTTGAAAATTGGTAAAAAAATTCTTAGAAATTTTGGAGGTTGTAATATTGTAGAAAATTAAAAATATAAATTATGTAGTGATAAATAATTCAATTTTAAAAGCAATCTATTGAATATGGATATCTAAATAGGGCGTTTCTTAATCGAGAATAAGATTTGAGGTCAGTTTCGTATAAAAGAAACAATTTGGGTGAAATATGAGTCAAGGGGATTTAAAATTATGATATCAAATTTAAAACCACATTAAAATTAATTGGATATTATTAGGTTTTTCATTATCAATTATATTTCACCATAATTATTGTCTAGTTACATTTATCTTAATTTGTTTATAAAAATAGAAACCAAAACCCTTTATATTAGTGCAATATGTTAACAAAAACACCTCTCAAAAAATGAAATATTTTAAATTAAATAATATTTAAATAAAATTAAAGACAATTACATTAAAACACCTTGAATTAATTTAATATTTTAAAAGAAACCCATTCTTTAGTAATCACACAATTTCAATGATATCAATTTTTACAGTATGAAATATGTCTCCAGAAATTAAATTTGAGACAATGAACCGCATACATTTTATTTTAGATTTGTCAAATGTCGTATAAAATTCATTATAATAAAAATATATCAAATGATCACTTAATTAATTCAAAATTAATAATTATAATAATTGTATCATCTATATTTAAATATTATATATATATATATATATTATTTTTTATTATGCGTGTGTAATCCTACTCTTTTTTAACATATTTACTAGTTTATGTGTTTTTATCATTAATAACAAAATTTTCATCATTATCATATAATAAATTGTAGTAATATTTTTTATTAATAGTAATATATAATTTTTTTATGCTTCATTATATGGATATTTCTATCAAAATGTACTAATTTGAAATTGATGAAGAGAATGTTTCATTGATTTTAAAAAAACGTTAGTATCTAATTAAATGATGAAAAAATTAATGACTCCATTAATGAAAAAAAAATTATATATGTATTAATATATTATATTATACTACATTAAATTATCTTAGTTATAAATGATATTAAATAATGGTAGTGTTCCAGTAGGTGGTTAAAGAAAGAAAATTTGAACAAAAAATAATAGATAACTGATGATGTTTCCATTTGTGGTATTATAACTAGAGTTGAAGTAAAATATAATATTCATTTATTAATATATTAATATCTCATAATTATAAATAAGTTGATGATAAATATAACATATATTGAATTTATTACATAACATAAATATATGAATATTTCTTTCTTACTACACACGTTTAAAAAGAAGAAAATACAATGGTAGAGTATTGCTCATGATTTAATAGTTTTTACAAGTTGACTAAAAAATTATTTATTTATTAAATATAATATTCATAGCTTAAAACCATCCACAAAAATATACCTAAATATCACAAATGAATAATAGAATACATAGTTCCATAGAGGATGTAGTTTATATATATGTATTTATGATGATTTCAATTTTGATATAAGGTGTTAGTGGAGTAGTATTTTTCATCATTTATCAATTTCAATATTTCCAAAAATATCACAAAAATATATTTAATTCACCATTAGGACACTATTTCAATGTTGTTGATGTAAAATGAAATAGGTTGTATCATACAGGTTTTAGTCTTGATGTACACACAATTGAGTTATTCTCATTCAATTAGTAAAGAAGGAGAGGGTAGATAATTTAAATCCCATAAAAATAAAAAAAACATAGTATAGATTTAATAATAATGTTATAATTTCATAATGTCTATTATATGTTTAATGGAATAATATAGATAAGTGAAATGATTTTTATCCATATTGACTGACCCTTTGCATTTTTCTCAAGTACATGGTACTTGGTGGCGATTGAGAGTAAGTTTTGAGAGTTAAAAATACTAAAATATGGAATCCTGGAGAATTAATGGTTTTTAATTGTGTTTAATGATGTTTATTTTAATTTCATGTCTTGTAAAGTTTGATTAAAGGGTTTCTTTTTTGTGCGTAAATATTCAGTATTTAATTCATCGAAGTGATGTATTTGTTTTGTGAAACATGAATTCCATTATTTACATAACATGTAATGGGTACACACCCTATAAATAAACTATGTTTCATTCCTATAATGGCTATATCCATTGTGTTTTCATTGTTCCCATTGGCCAGTGGTACCTCCTCTCAATTTCTAGGAAACCAAAAGACCTCCATTCAGGTGTTTTGACATTCCTTTAATGGGTAACGATCCTTCTCCATCGTTCTCTTATCTGTGGTAGTTTGAGGTAATTTATATCGACATTATCTAGATTATTCAATCATGTTCCTAGATTTTATTAATTCCATGAGATGGAGGAAATCCCATGTTTCTAATATATTTTGATTGGTTGTTTGTTAGTGCAGTAGGGTCGTGGCGTCTTTCGATGTATACCGCTTCTAGAGAGAGAGGTGATCTGTTCTGAAAATGTTATATTAATCATGCGAAAAAAATTTATTCCATTGTGGTAGGGGATTCATTTTTTATTTTTTTATTTTTATATTAAATAGTACATTTATTTTGGTTTATAATATTATATTGAAATTAAATTAACATAATAAATATCAAACCATATTCATAATGAATTGGATAGTAATCCCATGTCAATGATGTTGTTCTATACAATGATATAAGCGTCTTCTTGATTTTATATATATTTTTATATCTATTATATTGTTTTTATCATGTTATTATCTATGGAATATCCTGCTGAAATTGGTAAGGAAAAAACCCATAATTAATTAATAATTAATTTTCATAAGAAACATTAAAAAGGAGAATGATTGTAATTTAGTGGATAATGTAATTATTTTGTCATTTAATCGAGGAAATTCACATGTTTAATTATGTTTTGTCTTTTATATAATTTATGTAATTTATAAATAATGTGAATGATGTTTATGTTTTTTTATAACAATTCAAAATGCATGCTTTGTAAGAATGGTTGGATTATTATAAACGTTTTAAAATTAATTATTTAATTAATTATTCATTAATTCCATGTGTTTCCACAATATATATCCTATAAAATATGAATTAGTTTAATAAATATGGTGTAAGAACTCATTATGTGATAATGATAATTTCAAGTGCCTGTGTTTTCCATTTTTTTGAATGAAGTGTGCCTTGAGATGGAGTTGTGATAGATCGTTTTTATATGGAGGCTATATTTCTAATTCTAGAGCACATATTTTCTATTTTATTGTTTTTACGGTATCCTTCTTGATATTCTATATATTTTAGATTCAATATGATACTTGTTATGTGATGGGGAGTCTCAGATGTGATTTGATCTAGGGATGGAAATTACATGGATACCAATGTGATGGGCCATGGAGGCCTAGATGATGTGGTAGTAATTGACGAATATGAATGTGAGATGCATGAAGATATGCATGTGGGTATTGATAATTGTATTGGATATGATAGAATATGTTGAAGCTGATATTACTCATTCATATGTTACTGAGATTTTTTATACTTGCTAAGGAATTTTTTTAATGGTTGAAGTCCTAGTTGCATGTTTAAGGATCATTCCTTTCCCCGCATCATGAAGAAGAAACACATGTTTGGTACGATAATTCCTGTAGGTAGTATCATAGATTGGTTTTCCTATATTTGAGGACTTATGGAAATATAATAGTATAAATTCAATAATTCATAACCCATGGGGTTATTGTTGACGAAATAAATATTCTAAAAGATGATAATCATGATAAAATGGGTCCTTAGTTTGGATTATGACTGTGGGAGTGGAAATTTCCCTGATTATTAATGTAATGTAACGTAAAGTACTGTAGTTCAATGTAATTTAATTTAATGTATTCTAATTTAATTAAATTCAATTTAATGTATTGTATTGTAATGTAATGTAATGTAATGTGATGTGATGTGATGTGATGTAATGTTATGCTATGTAATGTAATGTGACATAATTTAATGAAATTTAAAGTAATGTAATGTAATGTAATTTAATGTAATTTATTGTAAAGTAATGTAATGTAATGTAATGTAACATAATTTAATGTAATGTAATGTAATGTAATGTAATGTAATGTAATGTAATGTAATGTAATGTAATGTAATGTAATGTAATGTAATGTAATGTAATGTAATGTAATGTAATGTAATGTAATGTAATTTAATGTAATGTAAAGTAATTTAATGTAATTTAATGTAATGTATTGTACTATAGTGTAGTGTAATGTAATGTAATGTAATGTAATGTAATGTAGTGTATTGTAATGTAGTTTAGTGTAATTTAATGTAATGTAATGTAATGTAATGTAATGTAATGTAATGTAATGTAATGTAATATGTTGTAATGTAATTTCATGTAATGTAATGTATTGAAATGTAATGTAATGTAATGTAATGTAATGGTGTGGAATGTAATATGGATTAATTTCTATGTTTAATTAACCATTCATGAATTAGTTAAAGGAAGTGAATTGAAAATCCAATTTTAGTAATTAATGAGGCTCTTTAAATTCCTGATTTTTTTATAGGATATTTATTCTTTATAGTGGTGTCTGGGAGTCCCATGGAAATTAGTTGTAGTTGAGTCTACGACTACATTATGACCATCGTGTGGTTGTGATATACATTATATGATATATATTTAATGATTTCATATGATACCTCAAAAATTATGGTTAAGATATTAACACCCAATAAATTCTGGGATGGTGTTTTACCCAATAACAAGGTCGAAGGATGTATCTTTGACATCCCCCTCTCAAACCACACATTTCAATTGTTATGAACAATAGTAATTTTAATATATATGTGTGTAGAGGTTTGTGATTCCTTGTGTTTATTTCACACACATGTATTTCTAGATATTGTATCCAAAAGATCATTATAGGTCTGATGGGTATGCGTTGTGATGGCTTGAGGTACTCACTCATATTATTGTATATCATGGATTGGGTAATAATACCAGATGTTTGATATACCTTATAAATAATATGATGTATTGAATAAAATACATGGTTTAAATATATATGGATAGGATTATGGGATGATGTGCTGCACAATATTCATGTTGTGATATATTCTCCAAGTGTCTTTTGGTGGATTAATTTTTGTGAGTGATGGATCGAGGCATGCAACATTGGGGTAGAGTGTAAAAACAATGCAAATGTCAGATCAGGGTACCCTAGATGTTCATGTATTATATAAAACTCTCAATAAGACGTGATTATTGATGATAGTTCTCCATTGGGAAGTTGGTAACATAGTATACATGTTTAGGTGGCTATTTAGTTTCACTATTTTTTCACAGTGTTTCAACATTCTTTTTCATCTTCTTCACAAGTGGCTCTAGGGTGTACCCTATAGGGTATACTATAATGCTCACCCTACTAATATATAGACACTTTTCAGGTCATAAGGATCTTGTTAGTGATTATGTTGGATATTAGTAGCTCTTTACTTCTCATGAGCTATTTCGAATCCATGGTCAATGCAATATTTTCATTTTGGTGATTGTAGTTTCACTTTGTGTGATTATATTACTATATGAAATTGCATGTTTGAACATAGTATTTACTTATACATATATATTTAGGTAGGTAATCATTCTTTTATATTTCTTCTCTCTCTCCCTTCGGAATGTTTCCCTTCTAGGGTAATGCCCCCTTATGTATGTTTATTATACCCTTATTGGTAGTGGCCTACATGAAGCCTTGTTGAGGTAGGACTGGAGTTGCACCATTTTTCTTCACTCATTATTGCATCTTTGTATGGAGGGGGTTGTGAAAAAGTGGTATCTGATTTTTAGGTTTGATGGATAATATGGAGTGTTGAGTTAAAAATAGGTGAGGTTACTTCTATGCGAAGGAAACTATATCAGCTATGTTTAGTAAGTGATGATTACACAGATACCATATGAGAGATGGGTATTTAGGGCCCATTGTGATCTGATTTCATGCACATTATGTCTATTGAGACTTCTAAATCATTTGATATCAGTTTCTGCTTACATACCTAGGAAATGATCAAGAAAAATTCTTCTTTCCAGTTTTTTTTGATATTTCAATAGCATGGTAATGGTTAAAAATATAACAACATAATAATTAAATAATTAATGAAAACTATTCGATATTTTAGGTTTACAAGTCTAATAGTTTTTTCTATTTGAATGAATGGATTCAAGTCAATTCCCTCTTTTTGTGTGTGTTTAAGATACTAATTACGATGTGTGATCAGGTTATGAGGCTAGTGCAACACATGTTAAAGAGGAATCACATCTATAGATCAGTTAGAATTTCACCCATATTATGCTGAATACATTTATTGAGGTGCTAGATATAATAGAGGTTATTGAGAGGATGTTGTCTAGAACTAGATCATCATCATAGGGGTGTCATCCATATTCATTATGAAGCAAATATGTGTTTAGGGGTTCCCATTTGTATGGATATAAAAACATTTAATTAAGAAAGAGTATGTATCATCCCACATAATATCATTTTTCATGGTGTCGTAATATCTTATAACTACGCCAAGGGTTCATATGAAATATTTTTATGTGGATGTTAGGGTAATCCAAAGCAAGACTTCACAATATCTATACACAGTCAACATGAACCATGTTTTCAATATCAGGTTCATATGTTAAGGATTTTTTTTGTTTAGTTAATAGTAGATTGGTTCTTTATGTTGGGATCATAAGAGAGTATATAGGGTAGGTAGATTACATACCTGATATTCCCTTCATCCAAAATGAGTATAGTACATCATGGAGGCAGTCATTTGTAAGGTCAAAGAGGTCATGTAGAAAGTCATCTTAAGCTCATGTGTTAGTATTTCTAGGACTATTTGAACTAGAAATTTTTCTAGGGACCCCTTTCATGTTTACAATATGGGTGAATTCATTGTTTGTTTAAATAGGGAAATAAACCTTTTTATCATAAACCATGATCCCCAATTTTGGACATGAATTGAGGGTATTCCAGCTTCCTTGGTGTTGACTATGCGATTTTTAGGTCTAAAGAAATTGTATGATATATGTACAGTGAATAAGCTAGTTTTTGGGAGAAAACTGTATTGGGATGATTTTTTGTGTTTATTAATAAAGCCATGTTAAATATTCCTTAATATGGATTTATTATGTTTGGTGCAAGATATCATATATTTCATCAGTGCTGTGGTTTTTAATGATGTTTATGGTGATCCAAGATTGTTTTTTTGTGACCGGGACACAAAGATGGGTCAGAGGAATGTTTCTTTCCCACTGAAAATGATTTCTATGTTGTTATTGAGTTCATATACAGCTCAACAATTTGTGTTTCTAATTGTTTTGTATGAGCACCATGATTCATTTCTAGAAGAAGTTTTAGTGTTACCCTTTAATGATAGATTGTTTTTGGGATCAATCCATATCATTTCGTGTCTCCTATAATGATATCTCCATATAGGAATGGACCATTTGAGTGGAGATATCTATAGTTATAGATTTATGATTTCATTCAATGATGTTTTTTATCAGATGAGTATGTCACATTGGGGTGCACATTTTTTGTTTTTAAATAAGGATTATGATAGGCTGCATCATTTTTTCGATCACCACCACTTAAAAAAAGTGTCATTGAATAACTAATGTAGTCTTCCGTAGAATGATGATTTTTTCTATCTAGAAACTGAAAAATTTTTCTAACAAATATCAATTTGATGTTATTATATGATGAGATTTATGTGAAGGATGAGGATATTCTTAATAAATATTATTTTTATTGCCCAGGGAGTTATGAGATTATATGTGATTTCATTCAATATGATGAACGGTCTAGATAGGTTCTCATGGTTCAAGATCTCTTTGTTTATGGATATACTAGATAATTTCATTGTGTTTTTCATCAATGATATACTTCTGTACTTCACAAATCATGAGCAGAATTCATAGGATTTGTGTTTTTTTGGCGTTCTTCATCAAGGTAAGCAACTCATGAATTTTTATCAGTGTGATTTATGAGATCATGAAGATAGTTTCATGGTGCATTCCATGTCCATGTAAGGAGTAGCTATTGATTCATGGATGAAAAATATGGTTAGATCTTGGGAAACCCATAATATTGTGTAAGAGGTGAGTAGTTTCCATGGTCTTGTATTGTATAAAAAGATGGTGATAGCCAATTTCACGTAGGTTGAGACTCACAAAACATCATAGACCAATAAGGATCATATGTTCTTGTTGACTAAAAATTCATTGAAAAATAATGTGTTCCAAAAGGAGACGAAGTTTGATGATCAAGTCCATTGTTTTTCAGTAGAGGGAGTTATATTTTAGGTTTTCTATGACACATTGTGTCATGGATTGGGATATGTTATAATGAATTTGGGGGGTAACTATTTTCTTATCAGTCTCATACACTACATACCCATGTGTGTAACTATTCATCTCTATATCTGGATTTGGAATTAGTTGTGTTTTATTTGATTTTTTGGTGACATTAACTCATTAGTGATCATTGTGGGGTTTTTACTAATATTAAGAGATAAACATATGTATTCTCTCATCATTACATGATCATGAATTAGTGATGGTGGATGGAATTATTATAGGTATATGATATTGATGTTTATTTTATTCTGGTAATGGGAAATTGATTATCCAATGTGTTAAGAAGGTATTTATACATTAATTTCTTGCATGAATCTAGAGATTACTAGAGATTGATGAATTTATTCCAAGAAATGAGTCTAGATAAGGGCGAGTTTTCATGTAATGGGTGACTAATCCATATGAAAGGGTAGTCGTCTTTGCTGTAGCTAGTGGTGGAGTCGTAATAGAGGATGACTGAAGTGGAGGCAGGGAGTGACCACACTTTTTTGGTGATTCCCTTGATGGTTCATATAAGTGTGATCATCACTGGGAGTTATTACTCAAAATTATTTTTTGTTCCTTAAAATATGGGTGGGATCATTCTCTAGGATTTCCATAGTTCTCGTTTAGAAATACATTTCGATTTGACCAAAAGGGATTGTTCTTTGAGAGGTCAATTTTTGTGGCCAAATTTGAAGAATGTAGTTTGTGAGTTTGTTTCCCGATGTTTGGTATACAAGAATATGAAGGTACATCGTTGACTGCCCAGTGGTTTTGTAAAACCATTAGATATTCCCCTATAAAGATGGGATGAAATCTTCAAGGAAATCAGAACAAGTTTACCTCAATCTCATAGTGGATTTTGATCGATTTTGGTTATAGTGGATTTACTAAAAAAATATTCCCACATTATTGTGATCAAAGGGTTATGATTAGTGTAATTTGTTATGCTGATGTATCTAGAGGAGGTGGTGTGACTCCATGTAGTCCATAGGATGATTATATCTAATTGAGATCCCCATTTTACCTCTAGGGTGTGTAGAGTTCTCCATAATGCTTTTGAGTTTTAGTTATTACATTTAACTAATTGTCACTAATAGACTAATAGTCAGATAGAGCATACCATCCAAACATATGAAGGCATGTTTCACTCTTGTGACCTTGATTTTGGATTTTTATTAGTGAAGAGATTTACCATGTTAATGATTTCTTATAATAAAAAATTCCAATCAAACATTGTATAGAACAATTTGAATCGTTGTATGGTTTACCATTATGTTAACTATTGTGAAAGAATGGGGTTATATAGGAAACAATTATTGGACCAGAACTAGTATAGAATATGATATGATGGGTTAGGTAATTTATGAAAGGGTGAAGGAAAGTCAAGATCAAAATAAATCTTATTGTGATCGAAGGAAGAGACATCTATAATTCAATGGTCAAGATCTCGTGTTCATGAACATGACTCTTCATCATGTATAGTGATAGTTTGGTTGTGTGAGTAAGATATCAATGTGGCTTATAGGGTCTTTCATGGTGTAGCCACATGTAGGAGTCATGATGTATCAAATAAAACATCCCACAAAGATGATCTAAATACATGATTTTATTCACATGTATTAACTCCATAATTATCTTCATGATAAATCTCAAATCTTATATTATAGAGAGATCAATGTTGATGAAGAGGAGAACCCAAGGAGAGGCTTATGGATACTCAAAACTTCCTAAAGAAGGTTTTGTGTTTTCATGTTAATCCCATGGTTCATTTACTATGGTGGAATGGTTGCATCTCGAAGGGAGCCTAGTAACACCTATCATAGATGCCCACTTAGTACCCCATGATATTTGATCCTTTTCTCTTTTCTTTTTATATTTTTTCTTTTTTTGATTTGGACCGTTATAGTTTTTCAGATTGGTTCCACATGTTTCATTTTGTGGATTACTCTCAGTTGCGATTTATCTCAATATGGACAGTGTTAAAGAGCATGTTGTTTTTATTGGGTGGTTTTTTTTCATTACTATAGGGGTGGTGGTTGAGCTAATTTGATGAAGATATATATGAGAGATATCTCATGGGGTGTTTTTTTAGAGGTCCCATTTTATATTTTATATTTTTAGGATTTTGATTATAGACAATGAGAATTGATTTAGGGGTATCTAATATAAGGGAAGGGGCATATGTAGAACAAAACTTTCTGTGTTTCTAAAGCTTAGGATGCTCAGAGGAGGCGTGTATTAATAATGGACGGTTATGGATACTGAATGTAATAATCATAGATAATAGCCAACCTATAAATATTTTTAACATCATATATCCAATGTTCATGGATTCTTATAGCTAGTTCATAGGGTGGTTCATATCATTTAAATATTTGTGATTAAATGGTTCAAGGAGATTTTTTTTTGGAAAAACCGAAATACCAATATTTAAAAAATGTTTTAGGGTTATATACATTGTAAATCCCCTTTATAGTGAACATATAAAGGCTACAATGGTCATTTTTTTCTCTAACCATATTAGTATGGGTAATCCCTCTCATTATCTAGGTGACTTGCATAAATCTTATCAGAATGTTTGATATTCCTTTGAGGGGGATCAATATTTTTCCTTTAATCATTAATCCATGTTTGTATGATGTACTTTATACCTATTTTATCGTGGTTCTTCAATTTTATTCCCCTCATTTATTCATACCATGACAGGGATGATCATCTCAATGTTTCCCTTATAGGTGTATTTTTTTGTTGTGTCGCAGCATCTATTTGATGGATGGATCTTCCTATAGGAGAGGTTATTGGGACCTTTGACATTGGCCAGTTATCGTGTGAATAATATAATTTGCAATGATCTAGAGGATTAATTTTTTATGATTTTTTAAATGATAAATAAAAAAATAATCATGTTTTATCCCTTTTTATGAAAATGAAATTGATCTAATAATTATTGAAAAAGGATAAAATGAATTGGACAGATATCACATTGTGATGGTGATTATTTTCCATGATAGTGGTTAACTATTTGATTTAAATATAGTGTGATATTTATAGTAAAATTTCTTAGAATGTTATTAAGAAAGGTGTGGCTTGTTAAAATTGGTAATGAATATAAATGCACAATTAATTTACTATTAATTAGAATAACAACAATTAAATTGAAACTTTGTTTGTAATTTTATGGTTAATGCAATTTGATTATTATTAAATAAATTTAATTCACACGTTTAATTAATTGTAATAATCCAAGTGATTACTATAATTGATAAATAATGTGAATCATTTTTATGCCTGTTGTAGATAATAATAATTATTTCCTGAAAAATGAAAAAGGTTGGTCTCTTTGAAGAATATTTAATTTAATGGTTAAATTATTTTATAGAATCATGTCTTAGGATTCTCATATAATAAACCTGTGAGAAATGAAACCTTCAATAAAAGATAATATAAAAACTAGTTTTTTGATAAGGATAGTTTCTATGTCCTGATTTTTTTGTTTTTTGTTTACGGTTTACTACCTTGATTTGAAGTCGTGAGAGCTCACTTATGTGTGAAAACATGTTTCCTTGTTTTCCAGGCCAAATTGTATATTTTTATGTTGGTTCCTCCTAGTTTTATGATATTATCTATATGTGAGTTTATATATGTGATTTGATATGGAGTGGGGGTCCCATGTGTGATATGAGCCTATGATTGATGAGAATAGGATAACAAATGTGATGGGGAGGGGTGGATATGATGATGTTTTAGAAGATAACACCTACAATGGTAAGATGCATCACAATATACATGTGGTTGTCGATGATATAACTAGATATGATGGAATGGGTTAAATCTATAATTTCGCCATAATGTGACTATAAGAGATGTAGAGACCCAAAGCTTGATGTACAGAGAAATTACATTACATTTTCAGAATATCTAATACACACAAATACATACACCAAAGTATCATAATAGTTTAGTGTCTTTGGAATCTCGGAATCTAATGTTTTAATATTGGTGAAAGATCTTCAACATATCCCATAATGATTATCCATTTTTTACCTAAAACCTTTCTTTATATCCTGGGGAAAATAATACATATAAAGTGTCAGATCAAATGCTCTGTAAGGTTAAGCATGGAGAGAATATAACAAACCATATACATTTGATCTTAAAAACATGAACATAATGTTTAAACATCAAAAGCTTGAGCAGTGACATAAAACATGGCAGTACATAAGGCATATATCATAATGGAATATCAATAATGATAAAATAGCAGTGGAATAAAACATGTAATTTTGGAAAACCATTAAGCACATGTTATGATTTCCATAGTGGCCAAGGCATTGCTACCAAGACCATCTTAGTGGGAAAAGTCCCTTATTGAACCGGGTTTACTTGGCGTTCCATCCCTCTATTACTGAACAATATTTACTTTCCATTCCAGCCATGTCTATCTCATGAGATATAAATCTTTACCCAGTTCATTGGAGAGAGATAAAGGTCCCACCCATCTCATATTGATATCATTCTTACGTGTGCCACAACATAAACATAAATCTTTCATCATAACCCACAGAATAAAATGGGTTTCATAAACATCATCCATCATAACATAATCCATTTAAAACAAATGGATATCATTTCATCATAAGAAAAGTGAAACCATGTAAATCATAG
Organism: Viscum album; assembly: GCA_963277665.1. Lineage (NCBI taxonomy): Eukaryota > Viridiplantae > Streptophyta > Magnoliopsida > Santalales > Viscaceae > Viscum > Viscum album. Next base: position 1,760,759,413 of record OY728121.1, on the reverse strand, counting down.
AGACATTATAATTGAAACAAACTCAAATGAAATAATTTCATCTTAGATGGAAAATGGTTTTGATGAAACACTTTGAAATAAATTCTTGAGGAAAATATCATTTATTTTTCAAAATCATTTTCTTTTCACAAAATTCCATGAAATTTTAAAAGAAAAGTATTTTGTTGAAAATATTCATGAAATTTTTTAGAGGAAACTTCATTGAAATAAGCCATTATGAAACCATTCAAATCCATTCACGCCGTATAAGTTAAAAAACATTCTTATCGAACTTTTGCCGTAAAAGTCAAAAACTACCTCGTATGGTAAACAAAAGAATGATTCCTTACATACCATGTAGTAAAAGTCAAAAATGGGTAAAAAGGACATTAAATATACATGAAAAAAATTTAGAAAATAGTTACATTGATAATAAGTATAACCCCATTAAATACTTACATATAAGAAATCTAGGAAAAAAATGAGATTACAAAATTATCCCGTACCTTATATATGATATGCTTCTTATGTATCCGAACCCCCTATATTAGGATTTAAATAATTTCATTGAATTATTATAGAATCATATTCATTGTTATTATATAATCTATGGTTCACTTATGAATTTATATTACCAGTTATTTTTGTAAATTCAGGTTAAAGTAGCGTTTTGGGTAAAATCGTTTCATTTATCGTTCGTGTTTTAACATGTAATTATTCATACGATTACATATATAATCATTACTTACATACAAAATGTAAAACATGATTTATATATAATATATATTCAGAATATACATATATATAATAGATCGATAAATGGAACAAAATACACTGTTCATTGGGACGGTTGGCCGTACGTACGCATGGATGCCGTTTTTGTTTCCTTATTGAATTGAATGTAATTAATTAGATGACATAAATATATATATACATAAATAAAGTGGAATTATTATGTCACTTATTTCATGATTACTTATTATATATACTTTATAATGATTCATGAATTGTTAACATGGAAAATAAATCTCATCGCGTCGTGGAGATGGTAATCCTTACGTACGCACGAGCGATGATATCATTCCCATATTTATTGAATGGAATTGGAGTTGATGATATAATATCTTAGAATAAAAATGATGTTATAATAACCATATATATTTATTCATTACACCATTATACCTATCCAATTAAGGTGGTGGTGGAAAAACAGATTACACCACAACGTGGAGACGGTATTCTGTACATTCTCACACGCGGTGATTTCATTTTCCGTAGGATGTATAGAAGGTCAAATAGGGTTGTTTCATATTTATAATAACATATCAGAATATAATTAATACTTATGTTATTACTTCATAACGAAAAAACTAAATAAGAAGAAGTTGAAGAAGAAAGAAACTTGAAAGAATCGGTAGAAGAGATTATCTCTTCTTCGACGCACATCCTTTAAACTTCGTATTAGGGAACTAGTGTCAGTATTTTGAGAATACTAGAACCTCTATGATATAACTATAGATGTTGAGAAGAGGAATTTTCTGGGGTTTTCTTAGCATCAATGCTCAAAAGGTTGTGAAGAGAAGAGGGAAGGGGTGCCCTTTTTATAAGGGAGGAGAGGGGCACCTTTGGTAACATAAGAAATATTAATTTATAATAAATTCAACCTCACTCAAAAACCTCCAAAAATAACTCAACTCCAAATATTATATAATATAGGGTTGTAATTTCCTCAGACAATAAAATTTAGACATGTTGGGAGTTTATTTTAAATATTATCAACTTGATTTATCCTTATTTAATCTATTTAATTTAATTTGTGGTAATAAGACTCTAATTTTAAAATTGTTATAAATAATTACTTATGTGTTGTGAATTTTCCATAATTAGATAATTTATTACATTTAATACCTTATAAATTTAAATTTATAATTTTTAAATATTTTTGTGATTTTTAATCAAATATATAATATGTTGTTTTTATAAAATAACAATAGTGTCAATTTTAACAATATTCATTTATTTTAATTTAAATAAAATCCACACAGAGGATATATTCTAACAAAAATATTTAATAGATTCCTATCATATCATATTTGTCTAGAAAATTCTTGTAGAACATTATATAGTTCATATAATATTTATTTTAATATTTTTAAAACCATTTATTTGGTAATTTTGTTAATAAGAAAATTAGTACAGCATTTTTTTATGATTATTTAATACACATATTTGTTTCATAAAAATTAAAAATATATTCTTATGATAAATATTAATCTCATAGATTTTATAATAATTCTTTTACACGAATTTATCATCTAAAAATCACAACATATAAATTGTTATATTTATTAAATTATGATGGTGGCAACTTTGGAATCATTTAAAATAAAAAAATATAATTGTCATAATCATCTTTATAAGGATCCAAATGGTCACCAATTAGTCCATTGGATGATTAGTGTTTGTATTTACACTACAAATAAGTCTTTTTCTGGTTTTTGGGGCTTTTTATGTGTATTATTATTTCAATAAAAACTATATTATTGATTTTTCACTAAATAAATAATTACTGCAACATTAATGTATAAGCTAATAAAGAAAATAAATAATTCTTAAAAATTAAAAATAAATTACCATGATAAAGAAAAAGATTTTATATTTCAAATGAGTATTTATAACCGAATTTATATTCTGTATAACCTTATATTAAAAATAGTTTAATTATTAATGTTTGAGTGAGACATATTTAGCTTTCATTTAAATAAAATAAATTAAAGGTCTTAATCACATCCAAGTGTGTTCCAATGGATTCCTTTTCGACCAAAATATTCCATAGGACGAAATATAATCACCAAATTATATTAATACAAGTGTTAGGGAAATTTTGTAATATTATATTTACCCTCAATTACCCGATTTACATTTAACTATGGTAAATAAAATTTACCGTAGTTATTATTCATAGTGCCCAAAAATAAAAAGTATCCTCTTAACATAATTTGTACCTACTTCTTCCTAATATGGAATCCATTTTTCCAAATTTAAATCACATAATTTGGATAAATTATTTTAAAATTAATACCATTATTAAGAAAACGAGTTTTAAATGTTAAAACAATGCAAAAAGATTGAAATGTTTTTACCTGAGAATTCAATGTAAATTTAATGGTAACGAAATACATTATATTAAATGGTAAAAATATATTATATTTATAATTTAAAACCATTAAATATTATAATTTAACCATATAAATTATTATGAGGAAAAAAGTTGTTTTTAATTAAAATATTGCATGTTTTTACTATTCATTAAAATATGAAAGTTTTCATAATAATTTGAAAAATTTATCCAAAGTAAATTTTTATATCCTGATTCCAAAGAATAATTTTATTTTGTCAAATTAAACTTATAAACATGTCAAAAACTAGATTTAATGTGGGTGCACCATTAAAAGGCGGCAAAACTGCATTTTTTTAAAATACTTATTTTACCCTAAAAAATCATTTTGTTCTTATACCATGTTCTAAAAAATGCGTTAGATGAATAATAATGTTATAAAACTCAAAATTTAGTTAATAATATTCATAATGGCTAGTTCATAATAATATTATAATAATATATCGTTTTTTAGTAAAACCCGGTATTGCGTACAACACACGCTATCAAGGAAGGTCGCAATTGCGTGTAATAAAAGCCAAGTCAGGGTTGCGTGTAGTGTAAGACACCTTTTTTGTTGTGTATAACAAAATCCAACCATATTTCATTTATACATTGAATATATATATATATATATATACTCAATGTTGCATAGAATAACTACTATCAAACAAACTTGAAATTGTGTGTAACACGATCCAAGATTAGTTTTGCATATACTGCTATCTAATATTGTGTTGTGTATAGCACAAGATAATATTGGTGTATTGTACAATAGAAGATATGAAATAAATTAAAAAGAATATATATTATAATATCTTGGTTTGTTACATTCTACAACCCTTAAAAATAATTTCTCCCTCAAAATTCGTCGGGGTTATAAATGGTTTATTACATGAGAGTTTCTTTCATAGAAACCCACATTGTAAAAAAGAATACTAAAACCTAATTTTAAAAATTGAAGTATGAAACATATCGGGTACCCAAATTAACTCATCACTGGGTTTCCACATAGGAGAACATAGGGGAAAATATGGATATGGAAGAGAAATATAACCATCATGTTCTGATGGAGAGTGGTAGAGAACATGGCTATGAAAAATCCAACAATCACAAATCCATAAATTTGGGATGATCTAAGGTAACATCTGATTCATCAGATATAAAAGCACTAGGACAAAATTTTTGGTTTTCAAAATCATTTCCCAAATGTTGAAGAATTTTTTTAAATTAAAATAAATACTTACATGATATTGGTACAATCTCACTGTTGTTCGTGCCTTGAATAATTTCCACTTCATCTCTTAAAGAAATTAAGTTGAATTTGACTTCTGTGATGTTATAGTGGATCATGCTATAGAATGATAGGTCATTTCATTTGTCTCAAACATAAGGTTAGTTATAGTTATATACATAAGTCCATTTATGGTGAGATTAGTCGTATACAGTTTAAAAAATAGACATATACTTTATCTGTCATACCACATTATAAAATTAAACTAGTTTCTACTAACTAGGGACTTCCTGTAGGGCATTGGTAGATGATAAAGGCCTGTCACACTTCGGTTGTGTGTTCGATTCCCACATCCTTTTCCGACGCAACGGGTTGTTGCCCGTTCTGCATGTTGTCCCTTTTCATAAACTACACTGTTATAACATTCCATCAATAATATCGAAAAACTTTGTAGCCTTAAACAATACTAACTTATGTCCAAAATAATTCATTCTATTCTTTAGGCTTATCTAAAATTCTTCTGTCCAATCTCATTGTAAATAGAAAACAATTACTAGAAATGTCATCTACCGATCATTTGAATGCCATCATTTATCCCCCATATATCATAGGATATATCTTGTTGGTCACATTCCAAACATGTGAATACCATAATCATGTATTCTCTTGAAACATATATTACCATAGAACCATAGTGAAAACATGAATGTTATCAAAAGTTAACTCTTTCCATATACCAAAATCCCAAAAATTATATCTACTCAAACCATGATATCACATTTTCCTGACATCAGTCATGAGCTCAATAATACTATCAAACATCTCATTATCTCTTTATCCCTTCATTATGTGCATATCATCTACTTTCCAAAAATATTACAATTAATTTTCATGGTTACCGGTACTATATAATTATTGAAAACCAATACCTAGATATTCCAAAATTCCACGATGAGATAAATGAGATTCCGTGATACTATTTTGAAATCCCATTACATGAACACTTAATCATTACATAACATCATTGTCATACTCAACATCACAAATAGTGGTAACATGTGACTTCCCTTTATCAATTTCCTTAAGTGGTTTCTCACGTTGATCGTCATTAACCCGTGGATTAGGGAATTGATTAGCATAATGCCCCATTTCCGTGCACTTGATGCATTGAAGTGTTGGTGGTGCATTCTCTACAGTATTTTCTTTATTCACATAATTAGTAAACCTTTTTCCATTACTTCGACACTCAGCTGCTCGATGGCCTTATTTTCACACTTAATACATTTTCTAGTCCCTTTAAGACTATCTCCTCCACTCTTCTTTCCACTCATTGAGCATAAAGAAACATTCATCTTCTTTTCACCAATATTATGAGATTTCTCCTTGAACTCCATCTTTCGTTTCTTGTCAAAACCATGAGATGGAAATATTACAACAACTTCTAGTTCTACCGTGATAACACAAAAAACAATTTCTTCATTGCTACTGAAGTCTCTTATAGCTAATTCCCTTCGAAGACTTGGTTTTAAGCCACTAAAAAATAGATCAACTTTACATTTAGGTTGGATGATAAAACCAGATGCATACCATCAAAGTATGGTAAAAGTTTCTTCGTATACACCAACAGATTCATCATCCTTCTACTTAAGCTCAAGGAACTCCTTTTCCATCTTTGTTCGAATAATACGAGGGATGTACTTACAGAAAACATGTTCTTGAACTCGTCCCATTCCATGGATTCAATTTAATCTTGGGGCCTTGTATTCTTAATTAGAGTCCACCACTGGTCTGCTTCACCTACTAAATGGTAAATAGCTAGAATGAATTTATCATGTTCTAAACAACGAAGTATGGAAAAATATCTTTTCAATGGTACTGATCCATTTTTCAGCAACAAGTGGATCAGAAAACCCATTGAAAGAAGGAGGACGTTCCCTCATGAAGGACTCAATAGAATATTGTTCCCTTCTCTGATCATTTGGAGATCCAGAATGATTCATAGCTTGTGTAAGTATATCAATAAGATTTTTCACTCCATCTCTCATCACATTTGGTTGTTCCGGAGGAAAATCATTTCATTTTCCATTACATTGATCAATACGGTTCCTTTGGGATCCAACCACCATCTAAAACCAAAAAAGAAAAGTGTGAGAGGCAAAAATCATGACAGGAAAACAACATAATAAAGGTGGAGTACCTTCAATATCAAACATCTTAGGTTTAATTCTAATATCATTACCAAAATTCTAGGACCATAAACTATACATATAGTTAACCTTAGATACATCCCTAGACATACCATAGAAATATCTCTAGGGATATCACGAATGTTTTCGCATCCTAGTTTCCAAAGATTAACTAAACATTTCCTTTGATACCAACTGTAGAGACCCAAAGCTTGACGTACATAGAAATTAAATTACTTTTGTGGAAAATCTAATACATAACAAAAATAGACACCAAAAGACTGTAATAGTTTAGTGTCTTTGGAAACTTGGAATATAATCTTCTAATCTTGGGGAAAAATCTTCAACATCTCCCATAAAGTTCTTCCTTTTTTTAACCTAAAACATTTTTTATATCTTGCAGAAAAGAAAACATATAAAGGGTAATCTCAAATTCTTAGTAAAGGTAATATTAGAGAGAATAAAACAAACCATAAACATTTGAACATAAAAACATGAACATAATGTTTAATCATCAAAAACTTGAGCAATGACATAAAACATGGCAGTACATAAGGCATAGATCATAATGGAACATCAATCATGATAAAATTTCATGGGAATAAAACATTTAATTGTGGAAACCATTAAGCAAATGTTATGATTTCTATAGTTTCCAAGGCATTGCTTCCAAGATAATGTTAGTGGAAAAAGTCTCTTACTGAACTGGGTTTACTTGCTGTTCCAGCCCTATATTACTAAACCAGATTTACTTGCCATTCCATCCATGTCTATCTCATGAGATATAAATATTTACCCAATGAATTGGAGGGAGATATAGGTCTCACACATCTCATATTGAAATCATTATTATGTGTGCCACAACATAAACATAAATCATTCATCATAACACAAGGAATAAAATGGGTTTCATAAACATCATCCATCATAACATAATACATATAAAACAGATGGATTTCATTTAATCATAAGAAAAGTGAAACCATGTAAATCATAGAGACATTATACTTGAAATAAACTCATATTAAATAATTTCATCTTAGATGGAAAATTGTTTTGATAAAACACATTGAACAAAATTCTTGAGGAAAATATCCTTTCTTATTCAAAATCATTTTCTTTTCACAAAATGCCACGAAATTTTAAAAGAAAATGATTTTGTTAAAAATAGTCATGAAATGTTTTAGAGGAAACTTCATTGAAATAAGTCGTTATGAAAACGTTAAAATCCATTCACACCGTATAAGTTAAAAAAACATTATTCTCGTACTTTTTCCAGAAAAGTCAAAAAGTACCTCGTATGGTAAACAAAATAAATATTCCTTATATAACATGTAGTAAAAGTAAAAAATGGGTAAAAATGACATTAAATATACATGAAACCATTTTTATAAAATAGGGCTAGGGATGATACATATAACCCCAGTAAATACTTACATATAAGCAATCTAGGATAAAAAATGAGATTGCAAAATTATCCCTTACCTTATGTCGATATGATTCGTATGTATCTGAACCTCTTGTATAATGATTTAAATAATGTCATTGAATTATTAAAGAATCATATTCATTGTTATGATCTCATATATGGTTCACTTATGACTTTATATTACCTGTTATTTTGTAAATTCATGTTATATTAGTGTTTTGGGTAAAATCGTTTCATTTATCTTTCGTGTTTTAACTTGTAATTATTCATATGATTACAAAGATCATGATTAAATTAATCCAAAATTTAAAACATGATTTGTATATAATATATATTCATAATATACATATATATAATAGATCGATAAATGGAAATAAATACACCATTCATGGAGACGGTAGGCCGTACGTATGCATGAACGCTATTTTCGTTTCCTTATTGAATTGAATGTAATTAAGTAAATGACATATATATATATATATACATAAATACAGTATAATTATTATGTCACATATTTCATGATTACTTATTAAATATATTTTATAATCATTCGTGAATTGTAAACATGGAAAATGAATCTCATCGCGTCGTGGAGACGATAATCCTTACGTACACACGAGCGATGATATCGTTCCCATATTTGTTGAATGGAAGTGTAATTGATGATATAATATCTTAGAATCAATATGATTTTATAATAAAGATATATATTTCTTCTTTACACTGTTATACCTATCCAAGTAAGGTGGTGGTGGAAAAACAGGTTACACCACGACGTGGAGACGGTATTCCATATGTACGCATGCGCGGTGATTTTTTTTTCGTAGGATGTATAGAAGGTGAAATAGGTTTGTTTCATATATATAATAACTTATCATTATATAATTAATAATTTTGTTATTACTTTATAATGAAACAACAAAATAAGAAGAAGTTGATGAAGAAAGAAACATGAAAGAATCGGTCGAAGAGATTACCTCTTCTTCGACGGACCTCCTTTAAACTTCTTCTTAGGGCACTAGTGTTGGTATTTTGAGAATACCAGAAACCCTATGATATAACTAGAGAGGTTGAGAAGATTAATTGGTTGGGGTTTACGGAGCTTCAATTCTCAAAAGGGTGTGAAGAGAAGAGGGAAGGGGTTCCCTTTTTATAAGGGAGGAGAGGGGCACCATTGGTAACATAAGAAATATTAATTTATAATAAATTCAACCTCACTTAAAAACGTCCAGAAATAATTCAACACTAAAGATTATATGATATAGGGTTGTAATATCATCATACAATAAAATTTAGACATGTTGGGAATTTATTTTAAATATTATCAACTTGATTTATCCTTATTAAATCTATTTAATTTTATTTTTGGTAATAAGGCTCTAATTTTTAAATTGTTATAAATAACTACTTATGTGTTGTGAATTGTCCATAATTGGATAATATATGACATTTAATAGCATATAAATTGAAAATTTATTATTTTTAAATGTTTTTGTGATTTTTAAACAAATTTATAATATGTTATTTTTATAAAATAATAATAGTGTCAATTTTGAAAATATTCATTTATTATAATTTAAATAAAATCCACAGAGAGGATATATTCTGAAAAAATATTTAATAGATTCCTAACATATAAAATATTTCTAGAAAATTATTGTAGAACATTAAATAGTACATATAATATTTATTTGAATATCTTTAAAACCATTTATATGGTATATCTCTTAATAAGATAATTAGTACAACAGTTTTGTATAATTATTTAATATACTTATTTGATGAATAAAAATTAAAAATAAAATCCTATGATGAAGATAAATATCCTATATTTTATAATAATACTTTTACTCCAATATATCATCCTAAAATCACAACATATAAATTTTTATATTTATTAAATTATGAAGGTGACAACTTTGGAATCATTTAAAATAAAATAATATAAGTGTCATAATCGTCTTTATAAGGAACCAAATAGTAATCAATTCTTCCATTGGATGATTAGGGTTTATAAATACACTACCAATAAGTCTTGGTACGGTTTTTGGGGATTTTGATGTGTATTATTAATTCAATAAAAACAATATTATTGATTTTTCACTAAATAAATAATTTCAGCATCATTAATGTATAAGCTAATAAGGTAAATAAATAATTCATAAAAATTACACAGAAATTTCCTTGATAAAGAAAAATATTTTATCATTAAAATGAGTATTTATAACAGAATTTATATTTCGTATAACCTTATATTATAAATAGTTTAATTATTAAAGTTTGTGTGAGATATATTTGACTTTCATTTAAATAAAATAAATTAAAGGTCTTAATCACTTCCAAGTGGGTTCCAATGGATTTATTTTCAACCAAAATATGTCATAGGAAAAAATATAATCATCCAATTATATTAATACAAGTTTCAGGGTAATTTTATAATATTATATTTACCCTCAATTACCCAATTTACATTTAAATATGCTAAATTAAATTTACCGTAGTTACTATTCATAGTGCCCAAAAATAAAAAGTAGCCTATTAACATAATTTGGACCTGCTGATTCCAATTATGGAATCAATTTTTCCTTATTAAAATCACAGTAGTTGCTGAAATTAATTTAAAATTAATCCCATTGTTAAGAAAACAAGTTTTAAAAGTTAAAACATTGCAAAGGATTGAAATATTTTTACCTGTGAATTCAATGTAAAATTAATGGTAATTACATACATTATATTAAATGGTAAAAATATATTCTATTTATATGTTATAAAAATTAAATATTGTAATTTAATGATAAAAATTATTACGATGAAAAAAGTTGTTTTTAATTAAAATATAGCGTGTTTTTACTATTCATTTAAATATGAAAGTTATCAGAATAATTTGAAACTTTTATCCAAAGTAAATTTTTATATCCTAATTCCATAGAATAACTTTATTCTGTCAAATTGAAATTATAAACATGTCAAAAAATATATTTAAAGTGGGTGCGCCATCAAAAGGCGGCAAAAATGCATTTTAAAAAAAATACTTATTTTACCCGAAAAAATTTATTTTGTTCTTGTACAATGTTCTAGAAAATGTGTAATATGAGTAATAATGTTATAAAATTCAAAATTTAGTTAATAATATTCATAACAGATAGTTCATAATAATATTATAATAATATATTGTTGTTTAGTGAAACCCGGTATTGCGTACAACACACGCTATCAAGGAAGGTCGTGATTGTATGTAATGCAAGCCAAGTCAGGGTTGCGTGTAGTGCAAGACTCCTTTGTTATTTTATATAACAAAATACAACCATATTTCATTTATACATTGAATATATATATATATATACTCAATGTTGCGTAGAATAACTACTATCAATCAAACTTGAAATTGTCTGTAACACGATCCAAGATTAGTGTTGCGTATACTACAAGAAAATACTGTGTTGAATATACCACAAGATAATCATTGTCACGACTCGTCCTCGGGGCCCGTTCCATGACTACCCCAAGCCCGCCTTCCATAGGCTAGGGGCTGGCGACTAGCACCAAGGCGTAAATCCCAACAAAAGGGAAGGCATTTCCTTTGAAAAGTAAACAAGCATCACAGAGTAAGAAAGCAGAAAATTAAACACTAAGTAAAAACTGTACAAGTTGTGCTGAAAGTAAAATAGGGGCCAGAAATACAAGCCCAACTGTAAAGTACAATTGAAAGGGAAAAAAAGAAACTGAAAAAAAAGTTGTAGCGTCGAGCCGTCCTCTAGAAGTCCCACCTGAAGGGTGGGTACAGATATCCTCCACTGCTCCTCAGGTCCACCTGACCGCTCCGAGTATGCCCCACCCAATGGTCCACCTCCAGGTACCGTCCTGCTCCGCAAGCCTCCACCACGATCAGCGATGTCTGTCATCTGCATCCAACACCACGAAGTGCGGGCATAGCCCGTGCAGGGGAGAGTATAGGCTACTCAGTAGGGACCCAGAGACCCCCGAAGGTCTCCCGAAATCCACAAAGGATAATCCAAAAAGGAAAGATACAATCACGAAGTAACATCTGACATGGCTTAGGTATATGCCCATACATATACCTAAGTCATAAATTCTCGTTCGGCTCCAACGTCCGAGCCCAAGCACAACCCAGTCCACACAGGAAAGCAAACGTATACCCACACAGGATAGCACAACCCAATCCACAAAGGAGAGTAAAAAAGTAAATCCACACAAGATAGCTCAACAAAATCCACAAAGGAGAGTAAATAGTAAATCCACACAAGATAGCTCAACACAATCCACAAAGGAGAGTAAACAGTAAATCCACATAGGATAGCTCAAAATAATCCACAAAGGAGAGTAACACAAGATTCAGCTCACACAGGTATACTTCTTCGGATGACGATAAAGATGATCACTGATCCATCTATGTCGTCAGACCCACGAAGGATCGATAGGTAACTAACTCCCGCAATGACCCACACAGGATCGGGCCCAGACAGGACCTGTAGGCGCTGGCTCACACAGAACCGCTGAGCGCTGACCCACACAGGATCAGACCCACACAGGATCGGGCCCACACAGGACCTGTAGCACTGATCCACATAGGATCGCTGAGTGTTGTAGTCTTTGCAGTCCACTGAGGATCTCTGCACAGTCGTCGGCGCAGTCCACTGATGATCTCTGCACGGTCGTTGCCGCAGTCCACTGAGGATCTCTGCACGGTCGTCGCTGTCGAAGTAGCAGTCGCAGCCAGCACTAGGGTTCCCACACACAGCAAGCTCGTTTGGGGGGGGGGGGGGGTCCGCTCCACGAGCCGAGAGGCTGATACATCAACTATCACAAATTACGAATTTGATGTATCCAAATGTTCCGTATCGTCTACAGGAACTCAACGCCGTAGACGGCGCGTCAATCGGACGCCCGGTCTGAGAGTTATTGGCTTTTTCATCCGAGGGGCCCGATTGGTTTTTATGGAAAAACCAACCCGACCGTACTCCACCTGTGCCCAAACCTCGGGCGTAGTATTCCAAAAGATCCGTCTCACTTAGAGGAAATCAACAAAGCTGACGGAATGTCAATCGGACGTCCTTAGCTCAAGATATGAGCGTTTCCGCTCCGAAGGCCCTGTTGGTTTCGTGTACGAACCAACCCAGCCGAACTCAAAGTATTCCGAAACCTTGATTATGATATACCGAAACGACCGTCTCGATCCGAGGATCGCGTTGCCGCTGACGGCGAGTCGTTTGGAGGCCCGTAGCTCAAGTTACGGGAATTTGACCGAAAATAGTCCGAAGACGGGGGGTCCAGGTCCGGGCCGAGCCGGCCCGACCCCCCCCCCCCCCCTCGGTCGGCCGAACCGGGTCGACCTGGTCCGACCCGGTACGGCCCGGCCTGGCTCGGCCAGCCCGGCTCGGCTCGGCCGAGCGACGCGGGGGGGGGGGGGGGGGGGAGCCGCCACCCCCACGTGACACCCCCGCGGCACCCGTGGGGTGTCGCCCTGGGCAGCCGAGCGACGCGGGGGGGGGGGGGGGGAGCCGCCGCCCCCGCGTGACAACCCCACGGCACCCGCGGGGTGTCGCTCGGACAACCGGACGTGGCTTCAGCCGCGTCCTGCATGCGCCAGACCAGCGCGGTCATGGGTCCATGAGTGCCGCCGCCGCGACTTCTGTCGTGGCGGCCTTTTCCGGCAGCGCGCCGGGGCGCCGCCGCTCCCGGCTTCCAGCGCCGCCGCGCCGGTGACCCGTGCCGTCGGCGGCTTCCGCGGGCCGCCGGAGTCGCTCCGGTGGTTCGATTCTGTTCTTGTCTGCGTCACTGCTCCTCCCGGGACTCTCTCTTCACTGCGGAACCATCACACTTCCGTTGCGGCATGTTCCGTCGTCGCCCGTCAAATCCGCACAATAACGAAGAACGGTGGAGGGTTGTCGGGCCGTGTTCGTTTGGCCTGCACCCTCCGTGTTTGTGATAAACAACGGGAGGAACAATATTCAACATATGAATACATATCCGAAAACAATTTTTAATGAAATAATAATTGTTTATGAATCGGGTTCTTCATTCTTGAACGGAAACATCACGAGAAAAAGGAAAAGTTCACAACAACCCCTACCTCGTTGGTCGTCGTCGTACGCACGTCCTTCGCAGAATTGCCTGTCGCGGAAGGAGGAGATCTTCACGTTGTGGCGGAAGGGCGTCGCATCATCACGGAAGGGGGTCTCATCGACGAACTCTGAGGTTCAAGAACAAAAAGATTTAATTAAAAATAATTAAATCATTATTGAGTTTAAAAACCGCAAAGGAAATTAAAAGAAAAACCAAAACCCTCAACTCAACGAATGATCGAAGGTTCTTGTCGCGGATTAAGGAACGTCGCCGAAGAACGTCGCGGGAGAGGAAACGTCGGCATCGCGGAACACGTCGTCGTGTCGTTGATTTCCAGGTTCGGCGTTCTTCGTCGAAGGTCGGCGTTCTTCACGTTCTTCGCGTTCTTCACGAAGGAGAATGAAGGCTCAAGAACCTCTGACAAAATCTCTCAACGAGTAATCCTCCAAAAGACTTGTTGGTCTTATTTTATTATTACGCCAAAAAACAAAAAAGGTAAGTAACGACCCATCAATTCGTTGTATTAATTCAACGAAAGTAACAGCTCATTTAATTAATGAAGAAAACCGCTCAGTTAAATGGTCTGTTAAGAGTTTAAGAAAACGCGTCAGTTGACTTTCATAATGACGGGTTTTCGTGGGTGCATTACTTTGCAGAAAGAAACGGAGGGGATCGTGCAGGCCCCACCACGCAAATATCCTACGAAGGGGGTAGGATATTTCTGGATAGCACCGTATCCATTTTAACTCTGTTTAAGTGGCTTCCAAGTGGCTTCAAGCGGCTTAAGTGAAATAAAATAAAGTTGTCGAACAATTTATTTTATTTCTTAACTTTAAGCCCAAAAATGAAAAACCACACCCGAGCAAACGCAACTCTGGAAGAGGCGTTTCTAAGCAAATACCGGCGTTGCGATTTAATCGGTGCCCTCATAATTTGATTCCGGGCACCGGTTCAAAAGATAGAAAAACCCTCTCGTCCATTCACTGAACGTACCCGAGCCAAACTTTGGAAAATGATTCCGGGCACACCGGGCCTCGGAATCAGGTGCCTTCGGAAACTGTGTTCTTGTTAAATTTCAAAGAAAATTAAGAAAAAAAAATTCCTTGGAATTTACGGGTCTTTACATTACTCCCACCTTAGGGCTTTACGTCCCCATAAAGATACATCAAAAACTTGGGAAACAAATGTGGGTACTGAGCACGCATCTGAGACTCCCACTCCCAAGTGCTCTCCTGGAGGTTCTCGTGCTTCCATATGATGCGCACAAGTGGAATCGATAACCCACGTAGGACCCGCTCCTATTGATCCTCTATCTCCACCGGGACCTCCGCAAAAGTCGCCCCATCATCCACATCTAGCTCCCCATAGTCAATGATGTGTGTCGGGTCGTGCACGTATCTCCTCAGCTGAGATATGTGGAAGACATCGTGCACCTGGTGCAACTGAGGTGGCAGAGCCAGGCGATAAGCCACCTCGCCAATCCTGCTGAGGACCTGGAAAGGCCCGATGAAGCGTGGAGACAACTTGCCGCCTCATCCAAATCTTCGTAAACCACGTCGAGGTGAGACCCGCAAGAAGACGTGGTCCCCATCCTCGAACTCTAGTGGCCTCTGCCTCCTGTCAGCATATGACTTCGGCCGGCTCTGAGCTGTCCTCATCCGCTCCTGGATGACATAGACCTTCTCTGTCGTGGCCCAGACCATCTATGGTCCTACAAGTGCTGACTCCCCAGGGTCTGTCCAGCACAGAGGAGATCTGCAAGGCCTACCGTAAAACGCCTCGTATGGTGCCATCCTGATGGTGGAGTGGTAACCGTTGTTGTACGCAAACTCCACCAAGGGTAGGTGGTCTTCCCAGCTACGACCATAGTCGAGGACACATGCGCGGAGCATGTCCTCGAGAGTCTGAATGGTCATCTCCGTCGTACCATCCGTCTGAGGGTGAAAGGCGGTGCTCAGACGTAGCCGCGTCCCGAACTCCTCCTGCAACCCCTTCCAAAGCCGGAAAGTAAAACGAGGGTCCTGATTGGAGACGATAATCAATGGCACACCGTGAAGCTGTACAATCTCCTGAACGTTGAGACGCCCCAAGCTCTCCACTGAGCCCTGCTCTCGGATGGGTAAGAATTGTACAGACTTGGTGAGTCAGTCAAAAATCACCCAAATGGAGTCGTGACCTCTAGAAGTGCATGGAAGTACAATCACGAAGTCCATAGATATCCCATCCCACTTCCACTCCGGGACCTCCAAGGGCTATACCAAGCCTGATGGTACCTGATGCTCTGCCTTCACCTGCTGGCAGGTGAGGCACCATGAAACGAACTCTGCCACAGCCTTCTTCAAGCCCGGCCACCAGTGCTGCCATCTAAGGTCCTGGTACATCTTCTCCACTCCATGATGTACCACTAAAGGGGAAGTGTGAAACTCTCTCAGCACCTCCTCTCGTAAAGCGACTGGTACCAAGGTACGTCCTCTGAAAAGGACGTCGTGCTCTGCTCCAAAGGAGAGACCATCAGGTGCCTGTCCCGAGGATATCTGTGCACACCGTGTCTCACAGTCAGCCTCCCCACAATGTGCCTCTCTGACCCACTATAGTAGTGGAGAGGTGACTGTGAGAGACTGAAGGAAGGCTGCTCCATCTCTATCCACGAAGGATATCTGCAAAGCGGCTAGCTACTCTGTCGCCTCCTCAAGTAATTGGATGCCCGTCCTCCTGCTGAGGGCATCGGCTACCACGTTCCCCTTCCCAGGAGTATAGACTATCTCAAATTCATAGTCCTGTAGGAACTCGAGCCATCGCCGCTATCTCAGGTTCAGGTCCTTCTGAGAGAAGATGTACCTGAGACTCTGGTGGTCAGAAAAGACTGTAAAGCACTCGCCAATTAGATAGTTCCGCCATGTCTTCAGAGAGAAGACCACTACTGCTAACTCCAGGTCATGGGTAGCATATTTCTTCTCATGCGGCCTCAACTGACGTGATCCATAGGCAATCACGGCCTGCTCCTGCATCAGGAAACACCCGAGTCTGGTCCCTGATGCATCGCAGTAGACTACGTATCCAACTACCTCCTCAGGCATCCTCAAGATAGGTGCGCTGGTCAATCTCTGTCTCAGCTCCTGGAAGCTCTGCTGACATCTGTCTAACCACACAAAGGGTTTCCCCTTCATCGTCAACGCTGAGAGTGGCACCGCAACTCTGGATAATTCCGGCATGAATCTCCGATAGTATCCGGCTAGGACCAAGAAACTCCGCACCTCTGTCACGCTCCTGGGTGGATCCCAAGATAGCACTGCCTCGATCTTCGATGGATCCACAGGAACTCCCGCCTCAGAAATGACGTGCCCCAGGAAGTGGACCTCACGTAACCAGAACTAGCACTTGGAGAGCTTTCCATAAAGCTGGTGCTCTCGGAGTGTGTCTAGTACAACCCGAAAGTG
The DNA here is from genome assembly GCA_963277665.1 of Viscum album. Lineage (NCBI taxonomy): Eukaryota > Viridiplantae > Streptophyta > Magnoliopsida > Santalales > Viscaceae > Viscum > Viscum album. The sequence continues at coordinate 1,760,741,907 of OY728121.1, read as the reverse complement.
GTAGGCGTGCTCCTCCTCCGTGGTCGAGTACACAAAAATGTCGTCGATGAAGACCACGACAAATCGATCGAGGTATGGCTGGAAGATCCTGTTCATGAGGCTCATAAACACTACTGGAGCATTGGTTATGCCGAAAGGCATAACCAAGAACACATAGTGGCCATACCGACACCTGAAGACCGTCTTCTGCACGTCCTCGTCTCGAACTCTGAGCTGATGATAGCTTGACCTGAGGTCTATCTTCGAGAACCACCGTGCCCCTTGAGCTGATCGAAGAGGTCATCAATCCTCAGTAGCGGATACATTTTCCTCGCTGTCATCTAGTTCAAGCGACAATAGTCGACACACAGTCGCAAGCTCCCGTCCGCCTTCTTGGCGAACAAAATCGGCGAAGCCCAGGGTGAAACACTAGGTCGGATGAACCCCTTTCCCTCCAAGTCCTCCAACTGTACCTGTAGCTCTCGAAGATCAGCGAGGGCCATCTGATACACTGGAGTGGATATCGGGGCTGTCCCGGGGTATAGATCAATATAAAAGTCTACCTCTCTGTGAGGAGGTAGCCCTGGAACGTCATCGGGAAAGACGTCCGCATACTGATCAACCACTGCAGTAAAACTAGGACTCTTCACGTCCACCGCTCCTAGGATGAGGCTAGCCAACTGACGAGTGATGGGTTGTCCCCTCCTCTGCGAGAGTCCCTCCTGTGCTGCAAAGGCTCCCTTCTCACCGGTGAAGGTGAACCTGCTCCCGTTGGAGCGCACACATCGCACCCTGCGCCTAAAACAGTCAATCTAGGCATGGACCATAGATAACCAATCCATGCCCAAGATGACTTTGTAAGGCCTCGACGCTACTACAAGAAGATCCCAACAGAATCTCTCGCCTCCTAAAGTAAGCTCACACTGTCGGCACCAGTTCATAATCGTCGAGTCTGCTCCCGTAGGAGTCTCTAGCCGTAAGGATCGAGCCAACAGCTCTGTCGGAATCTCCGAGCTCCGAACAAGGGCAGTGGATATGAATGAGTGACTCGCTCCTGTGTCTATAAGAACTGAAGAAAGGGTGGAATAGACACAGATCGTACCACGAATCATCTCTGGTGCGCAGTGGTCATAGGCCTCCACTGCCTAGAGCTGTGCCTGTCTCTGGCCGCCAGCTCCCGGTGGTTGGGGTGGACCTCCTGGTGGTGGTGGTGGTAGAGCCTCAAAGCGTCGCCCACCACCTGCTGCTCGGCCAGCTCCTCTTCCTCGTCCGCCTCCTCCATGCGGACCGCCACGGTCGACCCTCTGCCTCTGCCTGGGTGGCCGCTCCACCATCTGGTGCTCCTCGGTACGGTGGGTCGGGCAGTCAAGAGCCATGTGGCCCTGCCCGCCGCACGAGTAGCACTACCTGCCTCTCGGAAGGCTGGCTCCGCGCTGTGTTTCCTGCACTGCTGAGCCAGTGTCCCGAGGTCGTCTGCCGGAAGGCCTGGTCTGCCTGGAACCCTGAGTCATTCGTCGGCTACTAGCTTCCGAAGACTCTGCTACCTGCCGCCCTGCGGTAGGTATCGCTGTGGACTCAGCCAGAAAGCTCTCGATCAGAAGGGCTCGCTCTAGCACTCCTTCCTGGGTCGGGATGCTGAGAGAGATCAGCGATGCCCTGATCTCGTGTCTCAATCCCTGATCGAAGATCCGGGCCCAGAAGAAGGGGTCACGTACCATGTCGGTCGAGTAGCGAGAAAGATCTGTGAACCTCGCCGTGTACTGGGCGAACATCAAGCTGCCTACCGCAGCTGAAGAAGCTCCTGAATGCGCACCGCATGGAGGGTGGTCGTGACGAACACTGAGCGGAAGAGGCTCTCGATGTCTGTCCAGATGAGGGAGGCCTCATCGTGCACTTGGAACATCAAGCTCTACCATCGTCCCACTGCTGCGTGCAGTAGGCTCGTCGCGAGAATCACCATGAGGTCTGCTGGTGTCCTCACTCGCCTGAAAACTCAGACGACCGCCTCTAGCCAGTCCTCGGCTGCCTGGGGGTCCGTCTCCCCACGAAACCTGGGTGGTCGCTGGCGCTGGAACTCGTGAAGAACTCCGAGGCGTCGTGCATCGTCAGCGATCGGTGCTGGAAGCATCGGGGGCTCAGCGGGTAAAGGCATCGTCAGTTCCTCTGCTGTCAACGGGCCCTGTACCGAGGCCTCGTCACTCGGCGGGCTGTCGTCATGCTCTACTCTCGAAACCCTAGCTGGCTGCCATCGTGGGGCCATCCGGAAAAGGAAAAAAGTGCGCCACGGTCAGAACAATATGTCTGGTGAGCTGACACAAGTAATCACAAAGAAAACATGAAACACACACGCAATCAATGTATTCGTGCATTAGGTCGGAAATCAGAAGTCAGGGTCCTGGTGTACGGATACGTCGGCCGCCGCACCAACACTGGACTCCCTGGACTGATGACCACACTCAATATGCTAAACACTATTGCTTCACATAGAATAAATATCAGAGTCTTCGGTAGAACCGACCAAATATGATACCAATTTGTCACGACCCGTCCTCGGGGCCCGTGCCATGACTACCCCAAGCCCGCCTTCCATAGGCTAGGGGCTGGCGACTAGCACCAAGGCGTAAATCCCAACAAAAGGGAAGGGATTTCCTTTGAAAAGTAAACTAGCTTCACATAGTAAGCAAGAGGAAAAGTAAACACTAAGTAAAAACTGTACAACCTATGCTGAAAGTAAAAAGGGGCCAGAAATACAAGCCCAACTGTAAAGTACAACTAAAAGGGAAAAACAGCAACTGAAAAGAAAAGCCGCAACATCGACCCGTCCTCTGGAAGTCCCACCTGAAGGGTTGGTACAGATAGCCTCCACTGCTCCTCAGGTCCACCTGACCGCTCCGAGTACGCCCCACCCAGTGGTCCACCTCTAGGTACCGTCCTGCTCCGCACGCCTCCACCACGATCAGCGTTGTCCGTCATCTGCAACCAACACCACAAAGTGTGGGCATAGCTCGTGCAGGGGTGAGTATAAGCTACTCAGTAGGGACCCCGAGACCCCCGAAGGACTCCCGAAATCCACAAATGATATTCCACAAAGGAAATATACAATCACGAAGTAACATCTGACACGGCTTAGGTATATGCCCATACATATACCTAAGTCATCAATTCCTGTTCGCCTCCAACGTCCGAGCCCCAGAACAACCCAGTCTACACAGGAAAGCAAACATATACCCACACAGGATAGCACAACACAATCCACAAAAGAGAGTAAACAGTAAATCCACACAGGATAGCTCAACACAATCCACAAAGGAGAGTAAACAGTAAATCCACACAGGATAGTTCAACACAATCCCCAAAGGAGAGTAAACAGTAAATCCACATAGGATAGCTCAACACAATTCACAAAGGAGAGTAACACATGATTCAGCTCACACAGGTATACTTCTTCGGATGACGATAAAGATGATCACTAATCCATCTAAGTCGTCGGACCCACGAAGGATCGATAGGTAACTAACCCACGCAATGACCCACACAGGATCGGGCCCACACAGGATCTGTAGGCGCTGGCTCACACAGAACCGCTGAGCGCTGACCCACACAGGATCATACCCACACAGGATCGGGCCCACACATGACCTGTAGCACTGATCCACATAGGATCGCTGAGTGCTGTAGTCGTCGCAGTCCACTGAGGATCTCTGCACAGTCTTCGTCGCAGTCCACTGAGGATCTCTGCACGGTCGTCGCCGCAGTCCACTGAGGATCTCTGCACGATCGTTGTTGTCGAAGTAGCAGTCGTAGCCAGCACTAGGGTTCTCGCACACAGCAAGCTCGTTCGGGAGGGTCCGCTCCACAAGCCGAGAGGCTGATACATCAATTGTCAAAAATTCCGAAGTTTATGTATCCAAAACTTCCGTATCGTCAACAGGAACTCAACGCCGCAGACGGCGCGTCAATCGGACGCCCGGTCTGCGAGTTATTGGCCTTTTCGTCTCAGGGGCAAGGTTGGTTTTTAAGGTAAAACCAACCCGACCGTACTCCACCTGCGTCCAAACCTCGGGCGGTGTATGCCAAAAGATCCGTCTCACTTAGAGGAAATCAACAAAGATGACGGAACATCAATCGGACGTCCGTAGCTCAAGATATGAGCGTTTCCGCTCCGAAGGCCCGGTTGGTTTCGTGTACGAACCAACCAGGCCGAACTCAAAGTATTCCCAATCCTTGAGTTCGATATGCCGAAATGACCGTCTCGATCCAAGGATCGTGTTGCCGCAGACAGCGAGTCGTTTGGAGGCCCGTAGCTCAAGTTACGAGCATTTGACCGAAAACAGTACGAAGATGGGGGGTCTGGGACCGGGCCGAGCCGGCCCGACCCCCCCCCCCCCTTGGGTCCGCCGAACCGGGTCAACCCGGTCCGACCCGATCGGACCGGTCCAGCCCGGCCAGGGCGCGGCCCGGCTCGGCTCGGCTGCGCGACGCGGGGGGGAGCAGCCACCCCCACGTGACACCCCCGCGGCACCCACGGGGTGGCGCCCTGGGCAGCCAAGCGACGCGGGGGGGAGCCGCAGCCCCCGCGCGGCAACCCCGCGGCACCCGCGGGGTGTCGCTCGGACAACCGGACGCGGCTTATTCCGTGTCCCGCGCGCGCCGGACCCGCGCGGTCGTGGGTCCGCGAGTGCTGCCGCCGCAGCTTCCGGCGCGGCGGCCTTGTCCGGCGGCGCGCCGGGGCGCCGCCGCTCCCGGATGTCGGCGCCGCTGGCGGCTTCCACGGGCCGCTGGAGTCGCTCCGGTGGTTCGATTCTGTTCCCGTCTGCGCTGCTGCTCCTCCCGGGACTCGCTCTTCACTGTGGAACCATCACACACCCGTTGCGGCACGTTCCGTCGTCGCCCGTCAAATCTGCACAATATCAAAGAACGGAGGAGGGTTGTCGGGCCGTGTTTGTTTGGCCCGCACCCTCCGCGTTAGTGATAAACAATGGGAGGAACAATATTCAACAGATGAATACATATCCGAAAACAATTTTTAATGAAATAAAAATTGTTTATGAATCGGGTTCTTCATTCTTGAACAGAAACATCACGGGAAAAAGGAAAAGTTCACAACAACCCCTACCTCATTGGTCGTCGTCGTACGCACGTCCTTCGCGGAATTGCTCATCGCGGAAGGAGGAGATCTTTGCGTCGTCGCGGAAGGGTGTCACGTTGTCCCGGAAGGGGGTCACGTCAACGAACTCCGAGGTTCAAGAACAAAAATATTTAATTAAAAATAATTAAATAATTTTTGAGTTTAAAAAACGAAAAAAAAATTAAAAGAAAAACTGAAACCCTCAACTCAACGGATGATCAATGGTTCTTGTCGTGGATTATGGAACGTCGCCGAAGAACGTCGTGGGAGAGGAAACGTCGGCGTTACGGCACACGGCGTCGCGTCGTCGATTTCCGGGTACGACGTTCTTCGTCGAAGGTCGGCATTCTTCGCGTTCTTTGCATTCTTCGCGAAGGAGAATGAAGGCTCAAGAACCTATGACAAAATCTCTCAACGAGTAATCCTTCAAAATATTTTTTGGTCTTATTTTATTATTACGCCAACAAACGAAAAAGGTAAGTAACGGCCCATCAATTCGTTGTATTAATTCAACGAAAGTAACAGCTAATTTAATTCACGAAGAAAACCACCCAATTAAATGGTCTGTTAAGAGTTTAATAAAACGCGTCAGTTGACTTTCATAATAACGGGTTTTCGCGGGTGCGTTACTTAGCGGAAAGAAACGGCGGGGCTCGTGCAGGCCCCTACTCGCAAATATCCTACCAAGGGGGTAGGATATTTCTGGATAGCACCCTATCCATTTTAACTCAGTTTAAGTGGCCTCCAAGTGGCTTCAAGTGGCTTAAGTGAAATAAAATAAAGTTTGTCGAACAATTTATTTTATTTCTTAACTTTAAGCCCAAAAATTAAAAACCATGCCCGAGAAACTGCAACTCCGGAAGAGGCATTTCTAAGAAAATATCGGTATTGCCATTTCATCGGTGCCCTCAGAATTTGATTCCGGGCACCGGTTCAAAAGTTAGAAAAACCCTCTCATTCGTTCACTGAACGTACCCGAGCCAAACTTCAGAAAATGATTCCAGGCACACCGGGCCTCAGAATCAGGTGCCGTCAGAAACTGCGTTCTTGTAAAATTTCAAAGAAAATTAAGGAAAAAAATTTCCTTGAAATTTACGGGTCTTTACAATTATGGTGTAGCGTACAATAGAAGATATGAAATTAATTAAAAAGAATTTATCTTATAAAATATTGGGTTGTTACAAGATCTGTTATGCTCGCTTATGAATCTATCAATTTTTCAATTAATGGGTTTCTTGTATTGTCTTCGTTCTTTTCCCAACTGATTGAGGTCCCTTCATGTTAATAGATTCATGTTTCCTTTTTTTGGAATATTAATATGGTTTTCATAGTGTTCCTTGATTGTGTAATTATTCTCATAATGATTATTTAAATCATAACCTAGGGGTTGGTGTTGATGCAATGAATGTATTAAAATATTTTAATATTGATAAACTGAGTCCTTGGATTTGATTATTTATTCAGGGAATGGAATTTACTCTAATAATTAATTACAAGTAATATAATTTAATTTACTATTATTAATTTTCTATTAATGATAATGGTTAATTAATATTACAAAATTAAAAAATATAAAGAAATTCTTAATGTAAAATAGGTCATAAATGTATCTTTTCAAGTGCTTGATTGCTTACAGGATGTCTGCTCTTTGTAGTGGCTTCCGTGAGTTTGAGAGACATTAGCTACTGTTGATTATATGACTAGGTTATGCTCAATATATGGCTAGGAGATATATTATGTAGTATATATTATTTTATTTTATATGATATCCCAACCATGTCGATTAAGGGAAATGACACCAAATGGACTGTAGGAGTGTGTTTTCCCCAATATCCTGATGGGAGGATAGATGGTGGACTACCCTATCTGGAAACTCTCTCTTCTCTGGGAAGTTTCTTATACTAGTATGAAATATGTTTTCTTATCCCATATATGACTTTATAGGGTTGTGATGTCTCATAGTTACATTACACAATTGAATTTTGATGTATAGCATCATATGTTTAATTATCAGTATGATTATTATTGGCTATGATCATTTGAGGTATATACCTGGTGTATTTGATTTAATGTACAGAGGTTTAATAACTGAAGTTTGATATATTTCATACAACCTTTGGAGGCTCCTAGAAACTAAATAATTACTACTGATATTGGTATATTAATGGTATAATGTGGTACATGAGGTTCATGTTATGATTCTATACCGATGTGTATTCCGGAAGAATAAATTTTGAAGAATAAAGGATCAAGATATGCAATGATGGAACAGAGTGGAAAAATAGTGGCAATGAAATGGTGGGGTACCCATGATGTTTCATTACTGTATTATAATATCTCTGTTATTCAATACATGTTTAGAGTTTTCCATGGTTTTATTATAATATTTGTATACATTTTTAGGTGATGAATTTGTTTCACTATTAATCATTATAATTGAGAATTCATTATTTATATTTTACATGAGGGACATTGATGAAGATCATGAAAAGTATACTATTACGCTCAGCCTATATATATATATTCTATATTTAATGACATCTGGAGAAAATTTGGGATCAGTAAGGGTATTAACAACCCATGGGTTTTTTGAGTAGTTTGGAATTCATGGGCAACATTATCTTTCCTTTTTGTACATGTAGTTTCCCATTTAGTAGCTATGGTAATATATTACATTTTATGTTTTGACATGGTATTTGCACACACCCACATATACATATATATATATATATTGATATATATATATATATATGTTTGAGCATATTTTTATTCTTGTATCTGACTTATCACTCTCTTTAACATGTTTCCCTTAATGGGTGATGCCTCCCATTTGCATGTTTTTTATACCCACGGTGCTAATCCCCAACCTCAGGCCTATTGGTGGTGTGACTTAGTTTTTAACCACATCTCCATTCTCATTCTAGTATCATTCTTGGGAGGGATTCATGGAATGATGAATAAATATTCATGAGTGAGAAGTTTGTGATTTTTGATTTTAAGCATTATATAAATATATTTCAATTCAATATAGGGATTTTTCTACGAAAATATTTTGATAATATTAGGGGATTGATATCTTATGAATGGGATGTAATGGTGTAACAGTATCTAGTGGAAACATAATTTTTTGAGTGGCCTTGAAGGGGAGGCGTGGGGACCCTTTTACAAGTGTTTATATTTCTATATATGTAAATAATATCTATTTACATTAAATATTGAAGTTGTTTCACATGTTATTTTCCTCCTAAATTGGAAAATAATGCTACAGAGGGGGATAGATTCTATATAATATCTAAATTACTCAATTATAAACATTTTTCATACTCGATTCAATCTATTTACCATTAGATTTCTTTATTTAAATTTTTTCTATTTTCTTATGGTATCTAGTCTTTAGATGATAAATTTATCAATATTTTTAAAAAAATATGTAGTTTTATTTTTAATATGGTTCTTCCATATAAAAATTATAAACATATTATATTAGTTTCACTTTTTAGTTAGGATAAAATTTAATTTTTACATAATAAATATATAATTCATTCAATATCGTAACAAGAGAAAATGATTTTTAATTTCAAAAATATTACATAAGTATTTACAAATTGAATTTTTTTATTAAATATATAATGTTAGTTTTAAAATATATGTTTAGACTATATACATATTTCTTAGATATTAATTTCATAGTTATTTGATAATATTTTCATCAAGGTCATGGTATTTCAAAAAATGGTAATTCACTCTATTAGTAAAAACAAATAATTTCATAAAAATACCATTATTTCATCCTAAGTTAATATAGATATTTATGTTTTAAAAATAATTTTCTGTTTAATATAATGAATATTCCAAAAATTATTATTTATCTCTATAATGAAAATTAAAAATAAATGTTAATATTATTTTATTAAAAAATGGATTTTATAAACATTATGTGATTTTTAATATTATACCTTATAGATATGTATTGTAAATAATATTTTTATTTTTTTTTGTAATTGAAAATTTTAATTTAACTGCATAAAATATAAAATATATATAAATCAATTCCATGAAAAAAATACATTTACAAAAAATTTGCATTGAAATGTAGCGTTAGTTTTTTATTTTCATTAAAATATATAGTCATACATTACTATCGAAAGTAAAATATCTATATAAATATTAAATATACATCTTATAATATTTAAATAATAATATTTTTAACACTTATATGTTACACGTAAATATATATATTTTTTTATTTATTTTATAATATATTTTAATTTCATTTTGAGTTATATTACTTGAAAATTTTGACTATAAAATATACTATTTAAGTTTACCTAATGAATTTATATCCAATGAACACATTTTCTATGACCATATATGTAATTTTCACTTTTCCTTCCTATGTATATACATAGTAAATCTTTCGTTCGTTCAAATCTCACTTCAAAAGGATCAATTATTATACAATATTATCGAAAATGATTTTTTTATTCATGTCTCTCTTCCTCATTATTGTTTCTTTTTGTTTTTTTTGATAATTTTGGTTGTTGATTCTCAATGGGAATTCCTAATTTTTAATACTTTATTATATTATATCTACGTAAAATTTTTTGTTTATCATCATTTATTATATTTATTTGTATATTCTTACAAAAAAATTGATGTGCAACACATTGATTTCAATTTTATTTTATATAATGTTTATATTTGTATTGAATATGTAATATTAGTTTAATTTACATCCTCGGGTATATTTACTTATAAATTTAAATTCCATTGAAATAAAATTCTTGTAAATAAAAATTTATAGTTTATATATATATATATATATTATTCTTTAAAAAGGCGTGTTACATTGTACCCATCCTCAATGAAATTTCATCCTAGAAATTTTAATTATATTTATAGAAATTGATAAGGTATTCCAAAGGATATACATGACACATAATCAAATTATAATGGATTTATCATCCTTACATACGTGGGAAAAATACATTTTTCCTCAAAATAGTTTTATCCTAAAATTTATTTAGTAAAAACACATTGAGAATAAATAATGGTATTTAATATGAAGACACATATTAACGAATTTTCTTATCATCAGTGTTCATAAACATCAATTCATTGATTTTATTTCATTATAATTAAAAAATTTCCCCTTATTTTGTAAACTAATCTATTTTGAAAAATAAGATTAAATATATCTAAAGGGATAATAAAGTTATTCAACAAATAGAATTCCAAGAACGTGATATTGAAGCAACATATTCATAAAAAAGGTTTTTTATTATTTATTCTACAACTACACATCGGGTGATGATTTGATTTTCATATATAAATTATTAGATATATTCCTCATTCTAATGTTGTATATTTTAGTTCCTTAACAGTTGTAATCTTTTGAATTCAATTCAACAATTTTTGTTTCATAGGAATTAAATTTTTATAGGAGTTGGTGGTGCTTATCATCCTCATTATCTTATGGATTAAAGAAATTATTTGAGTTATTTACTTGTTATTCACCTTTATTATAAAATACATTCCATACTATAAAAGGATTAACTAGTATTATAACAAATTATTCTACTAGGGACATAAATTATCCTCAATAATGTATGTATTTATGAGCTACAATACCACATATAATACATTTTTCAGTTCCAATAAGTCATTTTCCTTAGAGATTCTTTTAATATTATTGAGAGAATAAAATTTAACATTGATTATTTCACAATATTCCTCACCTACAACTCAATTAAAATATTCATTTCTTTTATTTGGTTCGTTTGGAAAACAAACATTATTCACAATTTTCATCCTGGTTTTTATAAATGGTTTTTCATAATAATTTTTTTTCATTCCATATCATCTCATGTTAGGTTTCTCATTAGGAAAATATATACATAGTGTATGAAATCATTCATTAACATTGTTCAATTTGGAATCATCCAATATTTACACTTAATGGATTTAATATATAGTGGTTAATATTTAATCCCATAAGAGTATTGTTTTATCATATAAAAAATGAATCCTCAAATTTTATTACACATTAAAATTTTAAAAATATATTTTAGTTAAAAAAAATTATTTCCTCATTATGAGATTCTTTATATTGTAGTATCTCATATTCCATAACATAATTTCATAATATGATAATTCATTCACAATGGATTTTAAGGAAAATGAGTTTAATCAATGTACATCCTCTTGATTTGTAAAAATAGGTGTGTAGTTAGGCTTCTTTATTATGCACTAGTTAATGATTGAGTTAGTACACAAATGACCAATATTTTATTACTCCTACAAGAATCTATATTAAATTCTATATTCATATTTATTATATTGAAAGGGATTATACATCCTATAGAAAAAAAAAACAACACACTACCAAGATTTTATTACTATACCCTATAATTATACTTATTCCATGGGGTTTATATAATGTAGTCTTACAATAATTCCCAACAAATAAAAAATAATTCATATAACAGAACCAATGGATTATATAGTTCATTGAAATTTTGATCAAACAAAACCTATCAATCCTTATTAAAAATAATAACTATTAATTTACTTAATCTGAAAACATTTTATCCCTTAATTATTTATAAACCCCAGTTTCATATAAACTAAGACAACCCTAGTCTAACACTCATTAATCCGGCGATAAAAACATAAATATGAATCATTTTCATTGATACGCATTATTAATTACAAGTTATTTATTTTATAACGTAAGAATTACATTTTGAGGTCAATTTTGGTTTAGTGGATTGAGAGTGATGACTAATATTTAAGTATTATAGTTTATTTTATTTTTATAAAAGGATACATTCCCTATTATATAATAATCTAATAAATGTTTAATAACTCTTCATCAAATCCCATATGTAACATATAATGAATACTCTTTCATGACCTGTCCCTTGGAGCACGTGCTGTGACTACCCCAAATCCGCCTTCTATAGGACTGGGTTTGGCGACTAGCACCAAAAATGCATTTCGCTAAAATGGGAAATAATTTCCTCAAAACCATTAAACACACAGATAGGGCACACTGTGCACAAATATAACACAACGGATGGAGGAAGGTACAACTACAACTAAAAACCACAACTGAGTGTAAAATAAATTATTGAATGTAAAAAGTGGCTAGAAAACAAGCCAACCTGAAATCGAAGAACATGTAAAAGGAAAACAGCTCTTGTGGTCACCCTCCCAGGATCCTACATTAAGGGTAGGTATAGATCATCACTGGTCTCTCCATATAAACCAGTCACCTCCGTACTCCGTCAAGTGCTGGATCCCTGAGTCTTAGTCAAAGATGCCCGTCATGTGCACATGAAAAAACAAGGTGTGGGCGAATCCCATGAAAGGGTGAGTATAACAATAATCATTGGGTACCCCAAGACCCCCGATGGTCTCTCAAAATTACACAAAAGTAATAACCACAAAGAATGATCTCAAACACAATGTACAAAGAAAAGTCTTAGCTCAAACAAGATATATATCTTAATGAACTGGAATAATTATGATTAGGAAAGAAGATAGATAATCTCATTCAGTCAAGATACATTTGTTGCTATACCATGCAAGATCTATAGAGGTGAGGACCCACACAAGATCCCTAGTGGATGACCAACACATGATCTCTAGGTGTTGATCCACCGAGGATCGTTAGGTGAAAACTCACACTGGATTTCTCAGTGCTTACCCACAGGGGATCCTTATGTGATGTCCCACATAGGATTTCTAGGTATTGACCCGAATAGTATTTCTAGGTGCTTACCCACACATGATATCTACGTTCTTACCCACACAGTATCGCTAGGTGCTAACCCACACATGATTAATATTTATTCTTTATGTCATAACCAGCCACTATATTTTGACTCATAGCATAGATGCTCTTGGGTGGATCATATCCTCAATCCATTATTCATACCTCAACCTCCATGATGTCCCACTATGAATTAACCCAAACAACCTCCATGACATAAGGGGTCTAACACAATAGACATCACGTTAATCAGATGCTCGGTCGGAATGTAATTGAAATTTTAGTATCGAGGGCTCGGTTGGATTTGAAATCCATCCATCCCACCCACACTCAAACATCCTCCAAAACCCATGTTAAGTATCTCAAAAGTACCAAATCATTATTTTGTTCCTCGTGCCACTAACTATGAATCAAAATGATTTCAAGTATGTGAGATTCGCTCGTATTAGTGAAACGGGGTCACTCTGGTCCGAGTTCAGAAGGGGCCCGACCCCCATGGTGGACGCATCCCGGCAGGCGGGTCCAGCCTAGATGGATGGTCCTGCCCGGATGGCGGGTCCAGACTAGCTAGAGGGTCTTGCCGAGCCTGTGGGTCTGGACAGGTTGGAGGGTCCGGCCTGCCGGTGGGTCTAGCCCGGCCGGCATTTCCGGTCGTCCTGGAAGAACCTGGACCAACGTCGTTCCCTTCAAGCATGCCGCTCCTCCTCCTCCACATGGCGTACCAACGTCGTTCCCTTCCACCGCAGCGGCCCAGCTAGCCACAGCTCTTACCTCTTTTGCACTTGCAGGTGCCACTCCTGCACAGATCCGATTCATCCTGCATCCCCTGTAGGTGGACGCCTTTGCGGGCCATCAAAGATACTTCAGTTTTCCATTTTTCGTCACATATTAATCTACAGGCCTCCCTGTATGTCACATCCACTATGATGCCCTCAGAAATTCCCTACCACCATGTTTCCTAGTAACGCATAAAAACATTCATAAACAAAAAATGGAGGGGTTTAGAGTCCTTGTTTTGATATGCTCACAGCCTCTTCGATTGTGTTCTAACATGGGGTGTTACTAATAAACAAAAATTATGAACAATCTCCAATTAATGAACCTGCCAAAAACACCCGCATGAATAGACGAGATGTGGATCAACCCATTAATAAATTGGCCTACGTATGTTTTATATTCCATGAGTGGAAAGAGGGGGAACATAAAATCACAAAAACCCCCTACATGGAAACAGTTCTGTAGTGGACGGAGAAGATTGACTTTCATGGGCGTTCTGCGTTCGTTGGTGCTCACCATCTCTCGTCGATTTCAGATTCGAATCCTCCAATGGTCAGTGATAAAAACTACATTCTTCATTGAAGGAAGTGGTTGTTGGATTTTCATCAGAGTTTACTCGCATAGGTTCCCCAATCCCATTCCAAACATTTTTTTAAATAATAGAAAAGGAACCACCCACGTTCTATTCATTAATGTGGTCCACTAATGAACCAAAATTAATTTATCCATTAATCCTATGAGTGTTGCAGTTACGCAATCAAAGGGTTTTCGGATTAAGTGTCTCTTATTCAATTCCCAATGTTACACTGTGGTCCCACCAACTTCCACTCAGTGGTTGGAGAAAGATTAATATAACTCATTTTGTTATTTAATTATTTTTCTGCAAAGTCCAAAAATTAACTTTTTTGACAGGCCCCTTTTAGTTGAATTTAAGCTTTGCCTAAGTGAATCATGTTGCATTGAATTCAACAGTTTCCTCGTATTTTCAATTTCTGCACCAGTTCAAATGATAAAAATCACCGCTCACACGTTTACTGAATATACATTAAAAAAATTCACAAACATATAACTGTCACACTCGACCCGCTCCAGTCGAGGGTGGGCTCTTCCTAATGGGAACACACACTCACGAGCTCAATGATACTCTTTGATTCTTAGTACGAGTGACAATTTAAGAGTTTAAGAATATAAAAATAAATTAATTGTTACTCCTTGATTTTTTATGGCCAAAAATTGACATCCACTGTTGGCCTACACTAGGAAATTCTAGGATCATCTTTTAGAAATAATACTGCCATGAGCTTAGTGGACGAATCATATTTATAATCAGAGTCACCATTCATGAGTTTTAATATTTTTCAAAATAAAATAACTTTATTAAATTCGTTTATTGAATTTTATTCCATTTATTTGTTTTCTCACTCAAGGAATACACTCTCTATATTTATGTCACACCTTTGGTAATCCAACCATTGTGAACGGAACAGTACCCTCTGATTTCTGATCCGAGCACCTGCTTAAGATTTATTCCACTCTATCAGGAAAACTTCTCATGCGTGCTATTTTTGGATCATAATTTTTTCAATGGATCATTAAAGGATCTCTGGACATCAGAATCACATGCCATTAATTTTTAATGTATCGTAAAAATACCATATAATTAAAAAAGTTACATAGAAATTATAGGACTTTACATCCTCGCCCTATTAGGTCTTTACGTCCCTGAAATCCAAAATAATGATAGGAAATCAAATGTGGGTAAAGAAAATGTATCTGATCCTTCTGCTCCCATGTGCACTCTTAGAGGTTCTCATGCTCCAACCAAATTTTCACTAGAGGAATTGACCACCCATGAAGGACCTGCTCCTGTCGATCCTCTATCTCTACTGGGAACTCCGTGAACGTCACCCCATCTTCAATGTGTTTCTCCCAATAGTCGATAACATGTGATGGACCATGCACATGATTCCTCTTCTGAAAAACATGGAAATTATTATGCACCCTGTGCATCTATGGGAGAAGAGCAAGGTGGTATGCCAATTCCCATACTCTTCTTTGGATCTGGAAAGGTCTAATGAACCACATTAGTAGCTCTCTGCCCCGGCCAAATCAGCACAATACTCGTCGTGATGTGACCTGTAGGAAGACATGGTCTCCATCCTCAAACTCTAAGGGTATCCATCTCTTATTGACATAAGACTTCTTCCGGATTTGTGCAGTCTTTATTCGCTCCTTCATGATCTCCACCTTCTCAGTGGTAGCCCTTACCAACTATGGACCCATAAGGGTTGACTCCCCTTAGTTTTTCCAACATATAGGTGTTTAGAATGGTGGCCCTTACAAGGCGTCAAATGGTGGAATTCCAATGTTTGAGTGATAAATACTATTTTATGTGAAATACAATAGGGGTAGGTGGTTCTCCAAACTATGTCTAGAATCAAGGACGTAACTGTGTTGCATGACCTCAGGAGTTTTTATGGCTCGCTTTATCTGACCATTTTTCTGATGATGAAAGGTAGTTCTCAAGTGTAGCTAAGTCCCAAATTCCTCATGTAATCCCATCCACAACCAAGATGTAAAACAAGTTTCATGATCTGAAACGATCGTTGATGGAACCCTATGAAGAAATAAAATCTCTTATATGTAGAGGCATCCCATGCCCTCTTCTGATTCCTACTCTTGGATGGGTAGTAAGTGGGACGAATTGGTGAGTCCGTCAACGATCACCAAGATGGAATCAGGGCCCCTGGATGTACATGGTATCCATATCATGAAGTCTATGGAGATTCCATCCCACTTCCATTGTGACACATTATGTGGCTGTGTCAAGCCTGTTGGAACCAAGTGCCCGGCCTTCACTTGCTGACATATGAGGCATCATGAAATGAACTATGCCACTGCTTTCATTGTTATTGGCCACCATTATTGACACTAGAGGTCTTGGTACATCTTCTCACTCTAAGATGTACCACCAAAGGGAATGTTTGGAACTCCCTCCACACCTCCTCCTGAACGGTCACTAGTAACATGTTGCATCCTCTGAAAAGGATGACATGCTCTCAACCTTTATAAAATATTTCGAGAGCCCGTCTTCAAGATATCCAAGCACGTTGGGTCTCACAGTCAATGTCCCCAAGTTGTTCCTCCCTTACTTTCTACAAGTGTGGGGGAGCGAAAATCATATACTGTAGGTAAGCTACTCCATTACTATTCACAATGTATATTTGTATCATGGATAGCTTTTCTTTCGCCTCCCACAATAGTTGTAAACCAAATCTCTTGCTGAGTGTGTCAACCACCATGTCCCCCTTCCAAGGAGTATAAACTATCTCAATGTAATATTCCTCGAGGAACTCCATCCATCACTACTGTCGCAAATATTGTTTGGTCAATAGAAAAATTTCCATACATGCAAAAAGCTACCCCCTTTAATTGATTGATGCTCAAATTGACCCTTTTCTAGTGGGTTCCCATTCTCCACAGTCACTTGGTTAATGTTCCAGTAATCCACACATAACCTCAAACACTATGTCTTACTATTCCCTTCTTTTATATGTCTCCAAACTGTACTCTTAGCCCTTGGACCCCTATTGGAGAAATCCGATATGAATTTTTAGATATCGATGTTTTCCCTAGGTATAAGCCAAAGAATAATTCCCTCTCCCTACAGGGAGATAATACTAGAATTTTTTTTGAAAGGTTGTCCCCACACTTTTCCACTATTGTTGTGAACTAAAAACTCAAAACACTTGCTACAATGATGGTAAGGCTGGATGACTCAAGAGTGATCAGCTACATGCTCTTATGGAAGAGTTTATCCCATGCTTCCTGGGTTTCTATTGTTGTTGACCAAGGAAAAAATAATTCAAACGTTGTAGATATACCACATCATTTTCCCTAAAATATTCAATATATGAATGAACTATGGATGACTAGTCCATACCCCAATGGATGTCATAAGGCCATGACACAGCCATCAAGAGGTTCCAAAAGAAACTCTCACCTCAAGGGTCAGATCACACTATCATCATAAGTGTGATTATCGAGTCTCCTCCTATAGGTATCTCCAGACGTAATGGTCAAGTCAATGGTTTAATTGAAAACTATTGGACTTGAACAAGATTTGTCACAAGATTCAATTATTAGTACCTATGTATATTAATATGGAAGCTTGTAGTATTCAAGGACCGTACCTCGAGACATTCTAGAGGCCCATGGGTTACACTCCATTACCTCATAAAGCAAATACATTCCCCTTTCCTCCAGCTCACTGATCCTGGTGGGGAACACATTGGGGATCTCCTTGTAATATATCAAAATATATGCCACCGCTAAATGATCTCCTATATCCTCTTCCAATTATACTTCCATGTAGATTCATTTGTCCTTATCACTTCCTCTTCTTGAAACATTTACACATCCACGTCACTGATATTGACACCAGTTTCCCACTTTCCCACTGCTGACATTCACTGATTGTATCTTCTCAGCCAAAGAATGTTCAATAAAAATGTTTCTCTCTAACACCATAATAGAAGTAAGAATTCACATAAGAATATAGCTAACTCAGAAGTCCCTAAACACATCCTGCACTGAGGTCTAATCCATTATGAATTGGTCGTATCATATTCATAGAGTACCTGGAATGGTAAGTTCACCTCGATGAATGCTCTGTTACTAATTTGTCATCATGCAGAAACTGTAGAAGATCTTGGGTACACAAACCACTTAGCATTTTATAGTAAGAGACCCCTTTCTCTGAGGAAGGTTCACAAGATTTGTCTATGGAAAAGTTACCACATTGTAAGATAGGGGTAATCTAAACCCTGCGATCACCCTGCTGATCCACGTAGAAGGCTCACTACAAGGTTATCAATCTGATATTATGGTGCCTGGGCTAGATGGAAACTCAGTCACCCCTTCAAGCCTGTCTTTAGCTGCATATGAGTAGGGAATTCCACGGAACCATAAGGGAATTTATCAGTAAAACTCTTGTAATGAACCGAGGCTAAATTTTTCCTCTACCAGTAGTTCCAGTAGTAACAACTCACCAACGGGCAGTGGTATCCCTAGGACACCACCCGAAGGTACCATCATGGGAAACGATCCTAGTATTGTAGCCTTATCACTATTTGGACCATTGTCATGGTCACGAATTGGAACCCTATATGGCTATATGTGTGGAGGAAGCTTGAAAGAGAATCAATATAAACCTCAGTCCATAAGTAATACATGGTGAGCTAACACAAAATGTATCAACTGAAAAAACATTTTCAAAATGAAAGAAACTAGTGTTATCACGTACTGAGTTGGAGAAAATAATTTAGGGTCCTGGTAGATGGATACCTCATCCACCACACAAACATTGGACTCCAAAGAGTGAAATCCGATATTAATATCGTTAACACTATTTCCATATTAAAAAAATAGACACATAGTTCTTCTTGTAGAACTAACCGCCTCTGATTCCATTTTGGAAAGACCCTTCCCCCAGGGCCCATGTCGTTGCTACCCCAATCTCGAATTCTATAGGCCAAGGGTTGGAAACTAGCACTAGAAAGGCATGTCCATAAAAAGGGAAGGCATTTCATCAAAACAAGTACAAACACAGACAGGGAACACAATGCAAAAATATTACACAATCGAATAAGAAATATACAACCATAACTAAAAATATCAACTGTGTGTAAATGTGTGTAATGAAGGTAAAAATGGGCCAGAATACAATCCAAACTGAAATGGAAGTATAGGTAAAATGAAAAAACTCATGAGGATACCTGATAAGGATCTTACCTGAAGGGCAGATAGAACTCATCACTATGTCTCTCCACATCAACCAGTCACCTCTGTACTCCATCAAGTACTAGCTCCCTAAGTCTCAGTAAAAGTTGACAGTCGTCTACAGAAGACAAAACAAGATATGGGCGAATCCTATGTATGGGTGAGTAAAACAATACTCAGTGGGTAACCTGAGACCCCCCAAAGGTAACTCATAATTCCACAATAAAATAACCACAGAGCATGATCTAATACACAAATTTCAGAGAATATGACTAAACTCAAACCATGTATATGACATAATTAACAATAATAATGATGATTAATCATAAAAAAAGATCATCTTATTTTATCAAGAGTCTTTTTCTGCTATAACGGACAAAGTCGATAGTGGTGCTGACCCACAAAGGATATCTATGTGTTGACCCACATAGGATCTCTAGGTGCTGACCCACACAGGATCACAAGGTGCCAACTAATAGAGGATCTCTAGGTGGTGACCCACACATGATCTCTTGATGTTGTCCCACAAAGGATCGGTAGGTGATCACTCACATAGGATTCCTAGGAGCATACCCACATAGTATTTCTAGGTGTTGGCTCACACAAGGTCGCTTGGTGATGACCCACACTGGGTCTCTTGGTGCTGGCCTACATAGGATTTCTATTCTTTCTTCACGTCACATCTTTCCATGGGATTCCTGCACCAATCATGTATGATTCCAAGATAATCCACTCCTCAAGCCATCAGACATTCCTAAACCACCATGATGTACCATGAAGAAGTAACCCTAAGAATATCCATGACATAAGGGTTCCAATGCAATAGACAACACCTCAATCGGATGATCGGTCTATATGTTATAGGCATTTTATTATCGAGGGCCTGGTTGGATTTGAGCTCAATCCAACCCTCCCGTACTCCAACATAATCCAAAACCCAAGTAGAGTATCTCCAAATTACCACCTTTTCGTAAAGTTCATCATGCCACTAACGACCCATCGAACAGAATCCCGGTAGGTGAGATTCATCATTTTAGTGAAACTGGGCCGCTCGGGTCTAGGTCCATTAGGGGTCCAGCCCGACTCATGGGTCTAGACCAGATATAAGTATCGTCCTGGCCGGCGGGTCCGAATAACCTCACGGGTTTGGCATGGATGGAGGGTCGGGCCCACAATCAGGTCCGTTGATGGCGCACCGACTGGAAGCGGAGCATCCATTGTGGCCAGTTGGCACCACCAGTGTGTGCCACCCCTCTTCCAAAACAGCTGTCTCAACCATCCATTTTTTATCTGAGTGGGACACTCCTCCATACCCATGCGGCGTCTCAACACCACGCCCTTCCACTGATGCGGCTTGGCTTTTCATAGCTCCTACCTTCGTGGCTCCTACAGGTGCTGGTCCACCACGTGGCCGGCTTAGTCGGCCCCCGACGTTGGTGGTGTTGTGACGCCGGTCGCCTCTGTGGGCCAATAGCGATGCTCTAGTGGTCATTTTTATTCAAGTCTTCATCTACGAGACTCCATGGTTGCTTCCTCCACAACGAAGCCCTCGGAAACACCCTGCCACCATGTTTCCCAATCGCACACCAGAAACGCTCATAAACCAAGAAGAGAGAGGGGTCCAAGACATTGTTTCTATTGACCCACACCTTCCGTGTCAGGGTTATAACATGGGGTGTTATCAATAAACATAAAGGATGAATAATAAAAAATTTAAGACCCCGCAACAACCACCTGCATGAATAGACGAGACACGGATTAACCCATTTGTCGGTTGGTCAGTGTTCATTGATTTTTCCAAGAACCCAAATATATATAGCTTCAAATCATGTAATCCACCTACCTAGAAACTATGTTGCGGTCGATGGTGAAGACTCATGTTCATAGACGTACCACATTCATTGACCCTCGCTATCACCCATCAATGTCCGGTTCAAATCCTCCAATGGTCATCGATTGAAACTATTTTCTTCATTGAAGGAAGTTATCAATGACATTTTGTCAGAGGCTCCTCTCATAGGATCCCAAAACCCATGACATAGGTTTTTTTAAATAATAGAAAATTAACTGGAAACGTTGTATTGATTATTGTATTTCATTAATTAACCAATATTTAATGATCCATTAATCCTTTGAGTATCATGGTTACGCAACCGAAGGGTCGTGCGAATAATTGTGTATGATTCAATATCTGACAGTACACTATGGTCCAAACAACTAAAAATCAACAGTTAGAGAAAGAATAAAATAAATAATTTAGTTATTTTATTATTTTTCCACAAATTCCAAAAATTAACTTTTACATCTGACCCTTTCCAATCAATGTTATGCTTCACATAAGCAAATTCTGGTGCTGCGAATTAAACAGTACCCTCAGATTTTCATTCTGTGCACTGGTTCAGAATAAAAAAAATCACCACTCGCAAATTTAGTGAATGTGCCTTAAAAAAGATCAAAAATTGATAACTTTCACACTATACCCACACTGGTTGTGGTTATGCTCTGCTTAAGGGGAACACGTCCTCGTAAAATCAACAGTGCTCTCGAATTCCCAATCCGAGTTACCGTTTATGAGTTAATGAGTTTATAACTAAAATAATGGTTACATAATTATTTTATTTATGGACAAAAACTAACTTCCAAAATTGGCATATTCCATCCAATTTTACGATCTACCTAAGGATTTCATACCCTCGCTAGCTCAGCAGTGGTCTCATATTTCTAATCAGAGTCACCATTCCTGAGTAATAAGAATGTTAAAAATAAAATAATTTTATTTAATTATTTTATTGATGGTTATGAGATTTTTGGGATTTCTCACTAGAGGACTACTCAAACTAAACATAAGTTGTGCATACTGTAAACCCACCATCCTGAACACAACGATTCCCTTAGATTTATGATTTGGGCACCCGTTTAGCAATTATTCAACGTTTTCAAGAAACCGCTCACACGCGCTATTTAGAGCTTAATAGTTTTTTGAAAGATCATTTTGGCATCTTTCGGCCTCGTAATAACTTGTCTCCAATGTTAACAATCTCCTAATAATCCCATGTAAATTAAAAATAATTACCTAAAAATTCTATGTTTTAACCTAGTATCCCATCTAAATAATTCAGAATATAATATTTCATAACCTCTGGAAATAAAAACATAAGATATTGGTGATATCAAATTATTATTATGGGTGAACAATAAAGATAAACACAAAATATAAAATGTGGAAATAAGATGATTATATATGTGTATTATCATGACACATAAGAAATGTCATATCCAGTAGAGTATATATCATATATCCGGAAATTATGCATAGAATAAAGTGTGACTTGAATCATAAGATTGAGTCAATAAAAATGATCCATTATAAAATACCATCATCATGATTACAAATACAAAACTATGTCTACATTCATCATTGGTACAATCAGTAGAATTAGAATTATTATATTTCTTAACCACATAATCAATAAATGTTATTATTAAATAATAAAAATGTACTCATGAATACAGATATATTGTGAGATATAAATACATATGGACTAAAATTGAGGTATATATTGGGCCCGACACTTCATTAATTCGTATATTTATGGCTAAAAGATATCATTTTATTCAAATAATCTTGAACCCAAGGGGAGAAAAATAAGCTATATTTCCCACATCATAATTAACCCATATATTAAAAATGATCTCATTCAAATTATTGTGTCAATATGATGGAAGTAAATTAGTTTCCATATCCATTAAAAATTTATTCGCATTAGGAAAAATATCATAGTTTCATAAAAAATAATTATATGATAAAATCATGGAATATAAATGAGAATCTAATGATATAATGTGAAATTATAACAAATTGTTATTCAATAATTATAATAAAACAAATGGAATTATAAAAATAATGAAAAAATGAAAATATATAAGAGAATAAATTCACCAATTAACTGATTTATAGAATATAGGTAGACACACTATAATAAAATGATTAAAAATTTGTATATTTATATAAGAAATTATTTTGAATAAGAATTATAGATATACATTGAAAACAATTTGGAAATTATATTTTTGTGATATACAATTTCTCTAAAGGATATATGAATTACAAAATTCATTTTGAGATATAATTTGGGGTTTTATATTAGTATAAAATAATCAATGATGAATATGATATTTCTAAAAAAAGGAATTAGATCAAAAATCCATTTTTAGAGAAAAAATAGAAGGTAAATAAAAAATATCTTTTTTTATTGAAATAATTTTTAAAAGAGATGTTTTTTAATTCTTTGTAATAAATAATTTCATTTAGAAACCATTTAACCATATATATTATCAGTATAAAATATTAAATTGTAGATTTTAATTTTTATTAACACATATTAAATAATTAATATAATTTTTTTTATTTTATTTTAAATGACCCATATGGGAAATAATGAAAAATACATTTATTCACTTAAAATAACGAAATTTAGTATAATTTGAACATAATAATATTTTGGGAATATATTGGGCTTTTTTCAAAATAATACAACGAATAAAGACATCGAAAATGGGTGGATTATAATAGTGAACAAGATACAGGGTTAGTTATGGATATATGAACCACATTACTGGATATAAGAATTAATAGTAAATGATATATTAAATGAAAATATAAAAACCCTTAAATAATAAAAAAATTAGTGGTTTATGAAATAATTATATTTACATAAATGTGTTTTCTTTAGGATGAAATATTGATTTTATTAATAAATGGGTAATTGGAACCCATAAAATTTAAATAATATTTAATTCAAAACACTTTTGACATTGGTAAAATTTTAATTGATGTCTATTTAAGCAATTTACATTATACAGTTATTTAATACATTAAATTTCATTCATATTATAATATAAATACATTAGATATAAATTAAACCATATCAATGATGTCATGAGGAACAATATGATATATTTCTCATGAAATTATTTTTGAGGAAAGAAACTCTTTAACATAAATTCTTTCATAGTCTAATACACTCCAATAATGTATATTAAAGAATAAATCACATAATAAAATTTTTCAGAAATATATACTTAAAAATTACCATTTTAATATAATTTTTATATATTATCTGCATGTTTATTTGTCTGATGTCATTATTTTCAAAATCTATTTTGAATATTCCTGACCATTTGAAGTAAAATTTGTAATTGTGATGTCTTCAATAAAAAATGTCATAAATTTATTCATCCAAAAATGAAATGGGGACTATAAATGATTTTATTAATTCATATATTGTTTTATAACCTCATTTAGTGTAAATTTTCTCAACAATACTTAATAATGAAATTGACGATTTCAGATACAAGGTGATTTTTTATGAAAAGAACTTGGTGTCTAATTTTTTGAGATTATTACTAATGATAAAATTCTAAAACCAAAAACATATCATTGGGTACTTAATTCATATATTACATGAAATTAATATCTCATAATCATTCTTTATATTAATTCATATAATTTTTCAAGTTGGTGGTCAAACTTACCAAGATAGAAATATATGATAAATATAGAATGATAAATATGTTTTTAAATATAATTTTACTAGAGATATAATGATCATAATTTTTATTAATAATATTTCTAATAAATTGAATGGTTTTTATGAAGACAATAACATATATGAAGGTATTACATAACAAGAAAATTTTAATATTTTATACATATTAATATATTTTTCTATGGTTAAATTTAAAATGATTGTTTATTACTCATATTATTAATAGGTTTCCCATTTTGACATAACTAAACCATATTTATTTCTTAATTATATCATTTATAACTTTGAAACAAACATATATCCTTTCATTAATTGCATCAATGGTTATCAGAATACACCATTCTCAAGAGGTCATAGTCTGCTCATATAGAAGGATAATGATTTAAATATCCATAGAATTAAGAAAATGATAAATATAATACATTAATTAAGAAAATAAATTTTGTATTAAATATAATTAATCTAAAATAAATTCACCATTTAAAATATTACATGATGGAAATGAAGGGAAACCAAACACATTACATAATTGAGGCAATATTCTACAAGTACAAATGATTTTTGTATTTGGTTTCATTTAGGTAAGATGGAATGTCTAGTTTAAATATATCGTATAAAATTAACAATAATATAAGGAATTATGATTTAATGATTAATATTATATGATTAAAAGAAAATGTTTTTGAAGAAAAACTATTACATATTGAGAATTAATTTGTGATTTTAATCATTTTCTTGACCTACTTCATAGAAATAGTGGACTTATTCCACTCTCCTTTGACATAAATATTATGTTAATGAATCTATATCCTAGGACAATGAATGATATAAAACATTCAAGTTTATTTTGAAATTTATTGTTTCTCTATATGGGTAATGTGTGACCCATCCTATAAGGGGTGAGAATGATATTTTTGTATATATTTGAAATTACTATAAAATTGGAACATGATTCCCATGAAAGATGGATCAAAAAAGGAACAATAATGGAGTGGATAGTATTATATGGTTGTGAAAATTTGAAAAACAAAGTTATAAATATTCCATGAACTTCTTTAATCCCTTTATCCATGAATATATTACTTTTCCTCTTTTATATTTTGTCATAGTAGCTTGTATTTACATAAATAATTTTTACATGATGAACAAAATAAAGTGTCTTCTAATATATAATATTTACCATAAAACTGATAATTTGAAAAATGTTTAAATGTTTCCCTGAATAAATTTCAGAAAAAATCAATTTAAAATAATAAATATATAGGAGTATTAAAACCAAATATTTGAGAAAATTCCGCATAAATAAAAAAATATCATATATATTTTTTCAATGTAAATATAGTTTTTTAACATTTAATATTTCACCTATGAAATTTAAATTTTTTCTATATCATTATTTCATAAGTCACAAATATGAAAATATATTTTAATAATTACAAAAATATCATTGAATTTGTAAGAGATGAATTTTTCACTGTTCACCTAAAAATAATATATTACAAATAGAATATCCAAATATAACAACAATATAATAATCAAATTATATAATAAAAAGTAATATAACATTCTGTATTTCGATTTATTGTCATTATAAATTTATTACTAGAATATGAGTGAAAAATATTAGGATAAAATTCATTTACATGAGAATAAAAGACGCTAAAATAATTTGTTCATAATATTAATATATATAAATTTGTAAAATAAATAATGACAATATGATAATATATTGAAATTTTTAATTTCAATTATTTCACATTTAATATACATTACATGAAAACTATTATTTAAAAAAAATATTTTTATACTACAACACATTAAATAATTTATATAAAATTAGTTAATTATATTATAAATTATAATATTACTAATCCATTGATATTGAATAAATTAATTTAATAATTTGTTGAAATCATATCATATATTAACAATATTATTATTATTTATTATATGTAATAGAAAAACATATATATGTCTATAATATTTTTATATCTTAACTTTATTTATTGGGAGTTTTATTATTTTAAATCTTCTCCTAAAAAATAAACGACATTATTTTACTTAGTGGATATGTATCAAACCTCAATAATTTAAATGATAATATCTCCAACATCCATATTTCCAATGATGAAATTTATAACCATCAAAATTAATTCATAAATATATTGTATTACAAAATAATTCAATCATTTAACTCCTAGTTTACATGGAATAGTTTTTTTTAATATTAGAGATACTTCATTAACTACTCATAGTTCTCTTTAAAATTATATGTTTTTTATCACTATAAGTGATACTCAAGGTTAATTATGATCCACAATAATTTTAACTCATAAATATTTTGGCCTTTTAATATATTATCTCTTATTGATATAAGTTTTTTTTCATGTATTTATTTACAGGGAGAAATATTCTATGTTATTCAATTTATTTTATGAGATTTAATATAATTTTCTTATATTTAATTTCAAATAAAATAATTTGAAATATTATATTATATAATTATATAAAAATAAATTTAAATTCCATTTAAATGAAAATAATTAAATAATAAGCATATAGTTCATTAAAATATCCGTCATAAAACATATGTTAATTATAGTGACTATTCTCAAAAATTTAACAAGCTTATTTAATTTTACAACATTTTAAAATATATTTACAAATTATTATATAACCTAAAAATAATTGGATGTGTTGTTATTAATATATGTTGAATTCACATCACAATTTTCTCTAATGTATCAATAATTTTCCAAATATTTTTATTATAATTGCAATGACTCCTTAATCTAGGTTTGTGTTGAATATATATTCATTTATCATCACAATCACTATATTTTTTCAGTTTTTAATATATTATTATTATATGTTAGGATTTTGGAAAACATCATACCATATCATGGATTCTTTCTTTAAAAACATAACAGATAACTCGTACCAAGTAAATCTGGTAAAAATGAATATTAACTATGACTAAAATGAACTACAATATGTTTTCACTGGAGAAATATTTTTATGTTCTATTCACCAAATACATATTTAATAAAAAAACTAACTACTTTTTAGTTTTTACAACCTTCTAATATATTTAGTTTGGGTGTGAAATGATTAAACACTCTAATATTTTACTATATAAACTTCCATTAAATAAATATAATGTAACATACCAACTAAGTAATGAATAATAAATATTTTTATCTATGTCTACTAATGAATTAGATAGTGTTTTGGAGGCATAAAATGAGAATAAATCCAATATTAAGCATGGAATACACTACTATTTTTAAAAGATTGTTTTACTACCTTTTGATGGAAAAACATTTTTAAATCAACCTTTTGACAATTTTATAAGCTCTATTTGTCAAAATGAACTTATTATTTAGGATTGGGACATTGAAATTTACATTGGATAATTTTTTGGTATTTTTTCGAAAAAGTTCATTTTTTTAATGAATAGTGAAAAATGTTGTATTTTAATTCAAAACCTCTTTTTAATCTAATTTATTTTTATGATTATATTATCTTTTGTATTTGTTTTAAAGTTAAATTAGAATATATTTTTACCATTTAATCCAATAGTGGTCCATGAAATTAATTTCACTTTGAAATTGGACTTAAACTACTGTTAGTCTTTTGATACTTATTGTTTTATAAAAACATGCTATTTGCAATGACAGCGGGAATTAATTATTAAATTAATTAATGCACCTTATATGTTTTTAATTTTGTAAAATAGAAATCATTTTTTAAATTAGAATATCAAATATAGCTTAGGGTGACGTTTTGGTATTTTTCTGAAAAACTTCAATTTTTGATGAATAGTGAAACCACTAAGTGGTACTTAAAAAACTATTTTTTCGTTTAAATGAAATTTTACCACCTCTATGTTTTTAATTTCAAAAATCCTACATACATGGTTTTCATTAAGAAGTAAAATGTGTTTTAATGGCATTAAAATAATTTTTTGGTGAATAGTAAATTTTATGTTTTTAATCACGATTAGTGGTAATTATTGTAGTTTAAGGTAAAAATAATGTTTTAATAATATGAAATGACCTAGAAACATGTCCTACCCTTATTTCATGTGTCATGGACGACCACAAAAACCCATGGGTCTATTTTTGGGACCCCATGGAGCCACATTGGTAGGAAAATAACATTAATGTCTTTTTATTTAATGTTAAAATGAAAATGACACAAACATGAGTTATTTTACTAAAACAATTTTTAAATTAGGTTATACACATCAGAATTTTGACTATAAATAGTCATTGGAAAGATAAGAATATTTAATACATCATAGTGTTTTTTTAATAATTTTTATACAATATATAAATTAAATTATTTATGTCACCATGATGATGCATCGATTACCTTATTATTTAACAATCTAAATAAAATGAAAATATAATGTAAAATCAAAGACCTGCACCTGTCAAAACCCCTATTGGATGGGTAGATTTAGAAACCTTATCACCTTATCCTCTAAATTTATAATTGTGGTACTTTTTAAATCTGAAAATCATTTTACAATCAAGTATCCTTTTGTAACTTTCCAAAAGTGCCCCTCCTCTTCTCTTATAAAAGGCCCCCACATCTACCACCTTTCCCACACCTCTCAAGCCTTTGGCTCGGCCAACCCCTATCCATTGTTTCTCAGCAAATCCCTCTATAACTCTTAAATTCCTCACTTTGGGCAGAAGTCTTCACAAGGAAGCATTTGACCTCAAATCAAAAAGAATTACCCGATTTAAAAGTAGTGTCTTCTCTTGTGTTATTCTGTTTTATTTAGATTCTCCAACCCCTTAAAAACATTTTATTCATTTATTTTGTAACAAAACCAGTATCTTCCATATAATAGTATGTTTTTATAAGAATTATTCGAGCTAAACATACACACACCTACATCTAATGGTTAAATAACATACTGTTTCCGTTGATGGCGAATTCCTGCCTCACAAAACGATGATTGTTTAATATAATTTTAACAACTTCAAAGGTGGCCATTAAGATGAAACTATATTTATATATGATATATAATATTTTTATGTTTTACTTAAGATTCTGTATTTTTCATTTATGGCATACCTTTATGGCTTCCATTATGGGTATACGCGATATCTTCATTTTAGAAAGTGCGGACTACTGCCCCTCAAAGTGATTTGATTCGTTAATACCATATGTGTTACGTATAAAGGATAAATTTAATGATATTATATATTATATTAGACGGTAATTATGATATACCTTTATATCATTATGATTTCACTCCATTAAGTAAGAAATAGAAATGAAATTAGCGTTCATGCGTACGTACGGCTTACCGTCTCCATGAACGGTGCATTTCATTTCATACCTATAAATGTTATGTAATATTATAAATGAATGTATATAATGGATATATATGATATATATGATATCTACATCATGAGTATAACTCTGGATATAATGTATACATGAACAAATTTTAATTATAAAGAGTTTATTTTTGACTCAAGTACCAATGATCGAGAAAATGACCGTTATTAACTTAAATAATTACATAGTAATCATGAAATTGTAATAAGTGATATTAATGGAATGATGAACTTGAAAAAGGTTCTTAATAAAGTAGAAATTAACTCATGTTTATTATTCAGGAGGTTAAAGAACGATCGAGTCAAGTCGTACCCAAGGTATGAGACTTCGTCTTGATCTCCTTTCATTGAAGCATATTTTGTTTTATACACAATCTTCTTTTATACGGTGTATAAACCCCTTTTACTTTTACATTAATCCAAAAGGAATCTTTTTTTATACTAAGCATTTTACTAAATGACAAAAGGGAATGTTTTTGTCATACGTATGCGGCGACAATGACTTCTACACCACTATGACCATTATTTGAGTTTTGGCTTCCTCTACAAGCCATACATTTTTTGAAAAGAAAAATAAATACCATGTTTTACTTTTCTTTAATTTTGGTATTGAAAATAGTTTTCATATTGTTTTTATATCAATGTGTTCTATTGATATCTTTTTATTGAAAAGTGGAAATTTTATGTTTCCTTTATGCATGTTTTATGTGATAGGATTATGTTTTTGTTCTTGGGAATTATTATGAAGACGGGTGGTTCCGTGATAATCTAAGGGCGGGTGAGCCCGATATAGATCTCCAATGCATTGGGTAACGCGAAGGAGTTAAACATTAAGGTATCTTCGAAGAGATTTAGGTAATATACTATTATGGGTATTACAAACGTAACCAAGAGGGTTACTCCCTACGTAAGAATGTTATAAATTCCTCAAGTTACCTTTATGTCTTATGATTTCTATGATTTATTCATGATTTGATGAGGTATGTTAAAGTGCTTATTTTAATGAGTAGAGTATGATTTCATTGATTCTTTTGTATACATGTACTCATGTTTCCTTTCCATATTTTTAGATCCCTTACTGAGCTTTTTATGCTCATCCCAAGTTTTTGAAATGATTTTCATAGGTCAAGAGAATGGTACATGATGTGATGATAGTGTCAATGAAGTGTCAATAAAGAATCCATGTTTTATTTTAAATATGATTCCATTGATGGGAAAAATGAATACTATTCTTTTATATAACCACATTGTTAAATGTGGAATGTAATGCAAGTTTTATGATCTAATTCTATACAACTCTAAACCTGAAAAGATCCTCAATGTGTAATCTTGTACTAACTCAAGATAATGTAAGGTTTAAGTCTAGGGCCTTATAGTTGGTATAAGAGGTTGGTTTAGATTACTTTAGGAGTTAGATTTCAATTAAATGATCATCCAAAAATATTTTTTATGGTCAAATTGAAATGATATAGCATTTACAGATTACCATGTTGCTTTTCCTGAGATATTTCTGTGATAAGAATGGCTTTCCATAGAGGAAACAGAGAAGCTTTTCTAGGAAGGCATATAGAGTATAATGACTTTTGAATCAGCAACCAGAGATGGTCTGAATTATAATTGAGCAGTTTACTACACTGATGGCTCAGTTGAATTAGGTGATAAATGGTGGTTGTGTTTATTGATGATGTTGTGGTGTTTTCTAAAAGTAAATAGGAGCATGAAAATAATTTAACGGTTATTTTTCAAACCTTAAAATAAAAGAAATTGTATGGTAAATTCAGTAAGTGTGAGTTTTGGTTGCAATAAATTTCTTTCCTTGTTCACATTGTTTCTAAAGATGGGATAGCTGTTGATCCTAAAAAAATGATGTTGAAGAATGGCCAAGACCCACAAATATAACTGTGATTCGTAGCTTCCATGGTTTGGACGGCTATTACCGAAGGATTGTTAGAAATTTTTCACAGTTATCTAGACCAATGACTAAGCTAACTTGGAAGGGTGTTAATATTTTCTGGATAAAAGAATGTGATGATTGTTTTCAGGAACTGAAAATAATATTGGTGAATGCTCTAGTTTTGGAAATACCTTCCAGGAATGGTGAGTTTATTATCTACAGTGATGATTCATTGAAAGGACTTGGTTGTTTCCTAATGCAGAATGATCAGGTAGTTTCTTATGCTTCACGACAGTTGAAAACTCATGAGGTAAATTACCCTACACATGATTTGGAATTTGCTGCTGTTGTTTTCTCTTTAAAAATTTGGAGGCATCATTTGTATGGAGTACAGTGTGAAATATATATCGATCAAAAAAGTTTAAAGTATATATTCACTCAGAAATAATTGAACATGAGACAGAGAAGATGTCTAGAATTAATCAAAGATTATAATTTTACAATTCATTACCATCCGGGAAAAGAACATAATGTGGTTGAAGCATTGAGTAGAAAGAGTAATTCTTCATTAACAATGTTCCATTTGGAACGTGATCCCTTGGTTACGGATTCGATGAACTTTTGCATAGAAGTTGTTGGTGCAGGATTTCCTTCTGTTTTGTTTCATGTATCAGTGAAATCTTCTCTATCAGATAGAATCAAGAAAGCATAGAAGGAAGACAGTGAGTTGCAGAAAAAGGTAGAGCTAGTTCAGAAGGGTAAGTTTCCTAAATTCAACATTGATAATGATTGTGATTTGAGAATTGGGAAGAGATTGTGTGTGCCTTGTGATTCACAGTTGAAGAGAGAGTTGTTATGTGAATCTCATAGTTCTCCGTTTTTAGTTCATCAAGGCAGTACTATGATGTATAGAGATATTCGGGAGTATTACTGGTGGGTTGGAATGAAAATGGATATTGCTGATTTTACTGTGAAGTGTTTGTCATGTCAACAGGTTAAAGCAGAGTGGCAGTTAACAAAAGGGATGCTTCAGCCTTTACCAGAGCCAAAGTGGAAATGGGAGAATATATTCATGGACTTTGTTGTGGGATTGCCGAAGACACCTCGAGGTAATAATGCAATTTGGGTTATTGTTGATCTCTTGACAAAATCTACTCATTTCCTTGCTATACGAGATAATTTGTTCCCCAGATCAACTTTCCCGTTTGTATCTTAAAGAGATAGTCAGGTTACATGGAGTTCCTCTCTCCATTGTATCTGACTGTGATCCCAGGTTCCCTTCTAACTTTTGGAAAGGCCTTTAGAAGTCGTTTGGTACTGAATTAAATTTTAGAACAGCTTTTCATCCTCAATCAGATGGGCAGTCAGAAAGAACAATCCAAACTTTGGAGGATATACTACGTGCTTGTTCGATGGATTATCAGGGAAGTTGGGACCAATATCTTTCTTTGGTTGAATTTTTATATAGTAACTGTTTTCATTCCAGTATACAGATGGCACCATTTGAGGCATTATATGGGAAGCAGTGTCGAACTCCAGCTTTCTTGGATGAAGTGGGTGAAAGGAAGCTAATGGCACTAAAATTGGTAAAAGAGTTGGAAGAAAAAGTTCAGCTGATACCGAAACACATGAGAACAGCTCAGAGCAGGCAGAAGAGTTATGCGGACAACAGGAGGAAGGATCTCCTTTTTGAGGTAGGTGATCATGTTTTTCTCAAAGTCTCACCATGGAAAAGTCTGATGCGGTTTGGTAATAATGGAAAGCTGAGTCCAAGGTTAATTGGACCATATGAAATTATGTAGAGAGTTGGATCAGTTTCATATCGAGTGGCTTTACCTCCGAGTTTATCTCAGGTACTCAATGTTTTTCATGTTTCAATGTTAAGGAAGTACATGCCAGATCCATCTCATGTTTTGCATCCAGAGGTAGTTCAGCTGGAAGAGAACCTATCTTATGAGGAACAACTGGTCCAGATTCTTGACCACATGGAGAAAGTGTTAAGGAATAAGGTGATTCATCAGGTAATGGTTTTGTGAAAAAACCACATGGTTGAAGAGGCAACATGGGAATCTTAAAATGCAATGAGGGCTAAATACGCCAACTTATTCGATATGTAAATAAATTGCGGGGACACAGTTTTCTAAAGGGGGGAAGAATGTAACATCCCAAGTAATTAATGAATAATAGATATTTTTATCTATGTTTACTAATGAATTAGATAGTGTTTTAGAGGCATAAAATGAGAATAAATCCAATCTTAATCATGAAATACACTAATATTTATAAACGATTTTTTTACTACCTTTTGATGGCAAACCATTTTTAAATCAAAATTTTGACAATTTTATAAGATCTATTTGTAAAAATAAACTTATAATTTATTATTGGGATATTGAAATTTACATTGGATAATTTTTTTATATTTTTCCGATAAAGTTCATTTTTTAATGAATAGTGAAAAATGTTGTATTTTAATTCAAAACCTCTTTTTAATCTAATTTATTTATATGATTAGATAGTCTATTGAATTGTTTTTAAAGTTAAATTAGAATATATTTTTACCATTTAATCCAATAGTGGTCGTTGAATTAATTTCACTTTGAAATTGGACTTAAACTAGTGTCAATCTATTGATATTTATTGTTTCATAAAAACACGTTATTTGCTCTGACAGCGGTAATTAATTATTAAATTAATTAATGTAACTTATATGTTTTGAATTTTGTAAAATATACATTATTTTTGAATTCAGAATATCAAATATAGATTGGGGTAATGTTTTGGTATATTTCTGAAAAACTTCAATTTTTGATGAATAGTGAAACCACTAAGTGGTACTTAAAAAACTGATTTTTCATTTAAATGAAATTTTACCACCTATGTGTTTTGAATTTCAAAAATCCGATATACATGGTTGTCATTAAGAAGTAAAATTTGGTTCAATGGGATTAAAATAATTTTTTTGTTGAATAGTAACTTTTAAGTTTTTAATCACGATTAGAGGTAATTAGTGTAGTTTAAGGTAAAAATAATGTTTTAATAATATGAAATGACCTAGAAACATGTCCTACCCTTATTGGATGTGTAATGGAAGACCCATAAAACCCATGGGTCGATTTTTGGGACCCCATGGAGCCACATTGGAAGGAAAATGACATTAATATCTTTTTATTTAATGTTAAAATGAAAATGACACAAACATGAGTTGTTTTACTAAAAAAAAATTTAAATAGGGTTATACGAGTCATATTTTTGACTATAAATAGTCATTGGAAATATAAAACGATTTCCTACATCATAGTAGTTTTTTAATAATTTTTAGACATTAAATAAATTAAATTATTTATGACACCATGATGATGCAGTGATTTCCTCATTATTTAACGATTTAAATAAAATGAAAAAAATGTAAAATCTAAGACCTAAACTTGTCAAAAACCTATTGGATGGGTAGATTTAGAACCCTTATAACCTTATACTAGAAATTTATAATTTTGGGACCTTTTAAATTCGAAAATCATTTTATAATAATGTATCCTTTTTTAACTTTCAAAGAGTGCCACTCCTCTCCTCTTATAAAAGTCCCCCACCTCTACCACCTTACCCACACCTCTCAAGCCTTTGGATCTGCCAAACCCTATCCATTTTGTCTCTCCAAATCCCTCTATAACTCTTAGAAGCCTCACTTTGGGCAGACGTCTTCCCAAGGAAGCCTTTGAGCTCAAATCAAAAGGAGTTACATGATTTAAAGGTATTGTCTTCTCTTGTGTTCTTATGTTTTATTTTTCTTCTCCAACCCCCTAAACACTTTTTATTCATTTCTTTTGTGACAATACCAGTATCTTACATATAGTATAATGTTGTTATAAGAATTATTGGAGCTAAACTTACACACACCTACATCTAATGGTTAAATAACATACTGTTTCCGTGGATGGAGAATTTTTGTCTCACGAAACGATTATTGTTCAATATTCTTTTAACACCCTCAAAGGTGGCCATTAAGATGACACTATAATTATATATGATATATAATATGTTTATGTTTTACTTAATCTTCTGTATTTTTAATTTATGGAGTACCTTTATGGCTTCCATTATGGGTATACGCGATATCTTCATTTTAGGAAGTGCGGACTACCGCCCCCTCAAAGTGATTTGCTTCGTTAATAACATATGTGGTACTTATAAATGATAAATTTAATGATATTATATATGATATTATATGGGATATATGATATAACTTTATACCATTATTATTTCACTCCATTAAGTAAGAAATATAAATGAAATTATAATTCATGCGTACGTACGTCTTACCGTCTCCATGAACGGTGCATTTCATTTCTGGCCTCTAAATGTTATGTAATATTATAAATGCATGTATATAATTTATATATATTATATATATGATATCTACATCATGATTATAACTATGGATATAATGGATACATGAAAAACTTGTAAATATAAAGAGTTTATTTTTGACTCAAGTACCAATGATCGATAAAATGACCGTTATTAACTTGAATAATTATATAGTGTTCATGACATGGTAATAAGTGATATAAAAGGAATAATGAACTTGAAAAAGGTTCATAAGAAAGTATAAATTAACTCATGTTTATTATTCAGGAAGATAAAGAACGATCGAGTCATTTCTGACCCGAGGTATGGGACTTCGTCTCAATATCCTTTCATTGAGGCATATTTTGTTTTATACACAACGTTCTTTTATACGGTGTATAAACCCCTTTGACTTTTACGTTTATCCAAAAGTAATCTTTTTTTATATGAAGCGTTTTACTAAACGATGAAAGGGAATTTTTATGTCGTACGTATGCGACAACGACAACTTTTCCGCTGCCATTACCATTATTTGAGTTTCGGCTTCCTCTACAAGCGATCCTTTTTTTTAAAGTATAATAAATACCCTATTTTACATTTATTTTATTTTGGTATTGAAAATGTTTTTGATAATGATTTTATATCAATGTGTTGTATTGATATATTGTGATTGAAAAGTGGAAAAGTTATGTTTCCTTTATGCATGTTTTATGGGATATGATTATGTTATGGTTCTTGGGCATTATTATGAAGACAGGTGGTTCCGTGATAAACTAAGGGCGGGTGAGCCTGATATAGCTCTCCAATGCATTCGGTAACGCGAAGGAATTAAACGTTAAGGTTTCTCCGAAGAGATTTAGTGAATATACTGTAATGGGTATTCCAAACATAACCAAGAGGGTTACTCCCTACGTAAGAATGTTATGACTGCCTCATGTTACCTTTATGTCTTATGATTTCTATGATTTATTCATGATTTGATGAGGTATGTTAAAGTGCTTATGTTTTATGAGTAGAGTATGATTTCATTGATTCTTATGTATACATGTACTCCTATTTCCTTTCCATATTTTTATATCTTTTACTGAGCTTTTTATGCTCATCCCAAGTTTTTGAAATGATTTTCACAGGACAAGAGAAAGGTACATGATGTGTTTATAGTGTCAATGATGTGTCAAGAAAGAATCCATGTTTTATTTTAAATATGTTTCCATTGATTGAAAAAATTAATACTATTCTTTTTTGTAACCACTTTGTTAAATTGTGGAATGTAATGCAAGTTTTATGATCTAATTCTCTAACACTCTAAACCTGAAAAGATCCTCAATGTGTAATCTTGTAATAACTCAAGATAAAGTAAGGTTTAAGGCTGGGGCCTTATATATAATGTTTCATACATATATGTCCAAAAATAATAATTGAACTAAAATTGTACAAAAAATATTAAACTAATAATTTTAAAAACATTAAATTATTATGAATCCTTTCATTAAATAAATAGTTATTACACTTCTAATATATATTTATTTTAGATCATAAATAGATAATATGATTTAATATTGAAAAGTACTATTGATTTCCCAACAACACTTTTTTGATGTGTGGTATATTTTTTCATAAATAAAAAAATCATCCACATTTAATGTAATATATATGAAGTAATATATTATTGTTATTTAATTTAGAAAATTATGTGATATAATTTTATGAACACTGAAATACTTCAATTTATAATAACAAATCATTTCAATATATTATCTATTTTTAATTAGGAAGTATGTTTTAGAGTTTTATAATATTAATTGTTTAAAATTAATTCAATTTATAATTTTCTATTCATATATGAGCTATTTTAATAATTATTATTTTTATCAAAATGCATATTTTTCTGTTGAATTTTGAAAAATATAGTTTCAACTAATATCTTAGACTCTATGACCATATAATGAAGAAGGTATGGCATAAATAATATTATTAAATATTAAATAACAAAAATAATTA
This sequence comes from Viscum album, assembly GCA_963277665.1. Classification (NCBI taxonomy): domain Eukaryota; kingdom Viridiplantae; phylum Streptophyta; class Magnoliopsida; order Santalales; family Viscaceae; genus Viscum; species Viscum album. The sequence continues at coordinate 1,760,703,314 of OY728121.1, read as the reverse complement.
AATTATGTAAAATAATTAATTTTATAATGTTAATTTAATTTATAAATCCCATGTTTTATATTTAATGAATATTATGTAATATTTTACTCCAATAACAGCTATATTCAATATGTTTCATTAACAAAATAAACCAACTGAGAAATTCATTTATGGTTTAAATTAAAAAAAATATAAGCATAATTATAATAATAATAAATTATTTAATTTCATAAACATAAACCACATTGATAGATTTATATTAATCCTTATTTTTGTGAACTATTACACAGTCACTAAAAATGATATCAATGCCTTCTGTATGTTAATATAAAAATCGATTTTATACATAATTACAAAAAATATAAATAAATGGATTTAATATTATGAATAAAATCTACTAATTATGTTATTAGGATGAAATATTTTTAAAATAGTAAATGAATATTTCTATGTTAAAAAAATTTTACCTCGGTAAAAACCCATAATATGAATAGTGATTAAAATATTATTAAAATTCCTAAAGCATGCTAGATAATTTAGCGAAATTGAATGTTTGAGTCTTTCTCGACCATCCATATTTTCGGACTCTACTATTTTCCATTATTGGACTGGCATTACCTTTGATTTCTAAAATTACCTCTTATAAGAATATTAAAAATGGGAATCATCTTTTATCTAAAAGGATTTGTTATGAAATCACAACTCATCTCACCCCAAAACTCATATATATGATTTTAGTCATCCAAAATTACTCCACAGAAATCCTAAAATATTCCATGTGGGTTTTTACTTCTCAAAATCCCACATCCAATAGAACTACTGTTTTTTAAGAAAGAGCTCCTCCAAGGAGTATGTTAAAATTATCAATTCCTCATCATTCGTTATATTTCATTTTATTCATCTTATTCCACCTAAAAATGAAATATAACCATAGAAAAATTAATATTTCAATATTTTAGGTTTTAAAAAAATTATAATTCTTATAGGACCACCATTTTCAACCATCCACATAATCATTCAAAAAATGCACATGTTAATTATGTTACGTGAGGACAGCTACCATTATAACTGATGTGATTTTGTTTTCCAAAACCACTATAAAGGTTTTGTTAAAAGGAGGTAATTATAAAATAAATATAATATTTACAATTTTATTATGAATTTTAATATATAAAATAATTCATACCATCTTTATGTTCAATGTAATATGAGAAAAATTCTCATGTGTACATACGAGCTACCTCTTCCATGATGAAAAATATTTATTTTTATTATAACCTTGTATTAATTATCTAAATCACTTAAAATTGGATTCTTAATAATAATAAATCCAAATAACATCCTTATTTGTCTATAATAATTATATTCTTCCAAAAGAGTCACATTCATAACCATATTCACTAATCAATTATAGCTTGTTCTTGTCCAGGTCGGTTTAACCACCCACATGTGAAATGATATAAATTTATTTGATTTATGAAAATAGAAAATTAATTCTGGTTAAATTTTAAATTTATAAATATAGTTGGATTATTTGTCTAAATAAATTTTATTAATATATATCATACTATAATTTCATGAACCATAAGTTTGTTAAATTTGTTTGATTTATGCTCGCCACCAACATCATCAAAATGGAAGATAAATTAAATATAAATGAAATGATATTATAATACTAGGAATAATTGTAAAAAATATTCAAATACATGGAATAAAGAATAATGTATCTATAATCAATAATCAATGCATCTTTTAATAAACTAGTATTAAACATAAAATTAATAATAATTAAACCCACTTATGAAAATCAAATATAAATAAATATAATATATGTATAAAATGATAATAAATAAATTTTATAAAAATTAATATATATTAATAAGTTAGTATAATATTTGAATAAGTGTGTTATGCTTTTTATATAGGATTCTAGATTGTGTCCGAATAATCCCAAAATCCAATGTATTATCATTTCATCTAAATTTTATTTCATTGAGTCATGTTTTATTTAATGCACCTATTTGAATTTATATTATGCCTATATGTTCTGTTACATATATATTATTTCATGAATTATCCATTATTCTATATTATTGATGTTTAATTTCATGTTATTTATTTCACAAGTTTTCTATTAATATGCCTCATAAAAAATAATTGGTTTTCATGACTGAACTTCTTTTCAGGATCTATTATTATTCCACATTGAAAAATATTTTTCTATATTGTTCTATTAAGTTCTGTCATATTATTATAATTCTATTATTCTTAGTTTTATATGGAATTATATTTACTTATTTAAATGATAATTAAATTTGATTATGTTGGGAATATTTTTTATAGGGACCCATACCTTTTACACTTTTCATTACATGCTTTTTAACATAATTTTAATTAATTATAATCCAAATAATGAGATTCATAGTGACCATGTATGACAGGTTTGATAGTACATAAATGATAGGATAAAATAAGGATTCTTCATCTTGTAATACATAATGAGCTCTTAAATACATTCAAGCTCCTAGAACTACATGACATAACCTGGGGAATACATAGGTTAAAGGGGTAGCTAAAAATATCATTAAGGAATAATTTTATGTTTAAAAAGACAAATAATGACTCATAAATTAAATATTCATTAAAAACGCATGTTGTGAAATAATGAAATCTCCCCCTCATGCTATCCATGTGTAGGTGTAAAAAAAGAATGAACAATATCCAAAATAATGGTAATTAGTTCGAGTTCAATGGTGGGGAAACTATATTCCCAGATTTTGTGTCTCCCCAATAGTAAAGGAAGACCCCAATGGAGGGTAAAGGAGATAATTTTATAAACCCTATATCAAAACAATCAAAATGGTTTACCTTATTTTTCAGATTCCTAAAACACACGTAACATGTAATATTACACGATATGTAATCCACATCAGTAGTGGATTTCTCATATCTTCCTTTTTCCTAATATTTCATGTCGTGTAATGTGTAAAAATCATGAAATTTATTTTCACATCATTTAATTACTTCAAAAAATTTCATGAGCAGTAGAAACATCACTACAATCATACATCTTATAAAGAAATACACATCATGCATATAGTCTATTTTCAGTTCTCAATATTTGATCCACCTTAAAAAATCCTGTATATATTCAGCTATTTTGATTCCTTTTCCACATATATATTTAATCACACCATAAAACAACATTCAAATAAATGTTTCCAAAAATTTTAAATAATAATAAATTAAATACAGAAATCAATTCTTTAAAATAACAGAAAATGTATGCAAAAAAGTACACTTATCAATATTTCATTTTCATTTTTCTAAGAAAATATTATAAATATTTTATTGAATTTTTAATGAACATTTTTGGAAGAATGTATTTTTTAAATTATGTTATTAAAATAACCCTTGGAGAAGATTTTTTTTATTTTTAGAAAATATTGATTTTTTATGAATAGTGAATATTACTGATTTTTTCAAAAAAATGTCATTTATTTCTAATAAGTTTCATAATTTAAATGTACTATTTTGTTATGAATTTATTTTCAAGTGACATAATTAATAATTGTTTACATTTAATAAAATTATTTTCATTTCAATTTTCATCATATTGTATTTTTGAATAAGTTTATATTTTCTTTTAAGAATGTTTGTTTTTTAACTATTCTAAATGCATAATGCTAATTCATTTTAATTAAATAAATAAATATATTTTGTGGTTTTTATTAAATAAATATTATATAATAAAAATCCATAAATTTTACTTCTAATGAATATAAATTTTATTAAATTTCATGGAGTTAATATAAACTAAAATTATTCATGAAAAGTATGTTTTATGAAAAATAACATTTTCGTAGAGTCTAATGGTTCAAAATTTAAGGAAAGTTCTCTAATTATATAAATTTAATTTTTTAAAATAGATTACATATTTTAATAAATATTTCATATAATTTATAATATGTTTGACTCATCTTTTATTCCTAATAAATAATTCAAATATTAAAACTATTTTACAGTAGATAATGTAAAAACAGTTTGACCAGGGGTGAAAATAAAATTTATAAGGTTTAAAATGACCTATAAACATTAATAAAATTAATTATATGGATATATATAGTCTCTATAATATAAGAGGGTATATAATTATCTCTTCTTTATACAGTTTTCATAATGAAAATGTTGGTACACCATTTTTCAGAATAATAGTTGTGCCACTCACCACAATTATAAAATTCCACCACCTCTCCTCTCCTCAAAACATTGTCAAATAAAATTTTCTATCCCAATACCTACCAAAAAATATTCCTTTATTCTCTAAATATAAATATATAAACTAGGATTATCAAGAAGTATTTTTATGATGGATTTTGTTGATAACCTCTATAGGTTGTCAAAATAATATGTATTATTCTTAACCACCTCATTCTACTTAATTTATTCTTCCACCACCTTAAAATATTCAAAAAATAATATAATATAATAAAAATATATCTGAAATATACATATATGTTATTATTTCCAAGGAATAACCAATATTAATTTTTTTTCCAACAAATGGGAAAAACCCATTAATCATGTGTAAAATTTTCTATAGCCTCATTAACCAATGTAATTTGATATTCAACATTTCGAATCAAATATTATGATAATGTAATATTTATTGTATATATATGTGATTTAAAAAACTATTAAAAAAATTTATTTATGATATCATTTACACCTTTCTACATTACATTGAATAGGGGACAGGATAATGTCATATGTGTGCACAGTGGGCTACCACCTCGCGATGTGATGTTATTCGTCTCTACTTAACATTTTACATGGAATTTCATATGTATAGTAGTAATGGATATATTATATAGATATGAAATAGAAATTATTTTATTTAAATATTTATTGTTTTAAAATATGATATAACATTTTCAATCTAGCACTGAAGAATGATTACGTTATTGCTACTTAGCTGTGGACTACCACCACCACAATGTAATGTGATAATATTTTCATCATTAAATCACAATGATGGTATATATAACATTATTTAAATAAATAATATATTAATTTTTATATTTTTATTTTTATGTAAAGATACAATATCACTTACCATTTTTTATAATGACCATTGAAAAATGGAAACAGAACTCCTGTGTAGGTACGACCTATTGTCACCATTAATGAAATGATGTTAATATTTTATTAAAATATTTTATTTAACATTTTAAATTTATAAATAATATATGTAAATTATTATTATTCCATAACTATTATTTATTAGAATAATTAACAAATACCTCTTCTAGTATAGTTAACCTAGTAAATATATTTTCACATATAAGTATAATACCATCAAAACATCCCAAGTGAACATAAACGAATAAATAATCTGGTATAACATGGTAAGATATAATATAATTTGGAAAATTTAAATAATTTTTTTTCTAATTCTTGTAAATAATCGCAATTCTTTTATTATTTTTGAAGATAATTATTAACATGATGGGGAAGACTATATGAAAGGAACTTTGTCTCAATTTTCATTCATTGGGTCATGATTAGAAGTTTCTCACCAATTTTCATTTATGACTTGTATATAATCTCCAATGGATAATGTTATAAAAATAATTTTACTATTATCATGATATTTAATAATATATTTAATGTTTTTCTTTCAACGGGTTTATTATTCAACTAATTCAAGTGTAAAATACAATTCATTTAAATAATCATTATTTAATTTTTCATTTTAAGTATATTTTTTTCAATTACTATTTTTTAAAAATTTTCTAATGTCTATTTTTACATATAAAAATAATTAGAAGCTAAATTTTATTTGAATTGTTTTTTTATTTCAATGTATTATAAAAATAATTCTCCTAATGTGATTTATATATAATTTTAATGATAGAAGAAAACAATTTATGTTTTATTTTATAGTATAATGTGAGAATAACTTTCCCTACAACTATAACCATTATTTTATTTTTCTAATCCTTTACATGATTAATTATTTTAGACAAAGTAATACACACATTCTATTGGTTTTTAATGAAAATGGTATTTAGATATATGAAATTCATTTTCATTCACATTTAAAATTGTGCTTCAAGAGTTTTATGATGAATTAGTGAAATCATAAAAAGAATTTACTCAAATTTGAACTTTAGAATTGGGAATGATAAAATGGTGAGATTTTTTTATTTCATATGAAGGTTTGATTCCAATTATTTATAATGGGTTATCCCAATATAGGAAATAGGATGGGTGTTCTTAGATAACGTCAGGTGAACCCGATATAGATTATAGGATTTGTTCACAGTGATTGCATTCCTCTTCATTGAGTAATATTCAATGTGTTAACAACAATTATTGAGGGGGTTAGAATAGGGGTTTCCAATGGATTTAATTGGGATTCAATTAGTTAAGAATGGGTTTAAAATTTTTTATGAATGTGAAGCTCTAAATTTCAAAAATGGGGTTTTTTTCTTTATATGGGTTTTAAATATTTTATTTGAGAAAAATTACAATTTCTTTGCTTTTGAAAATTATTTAATTCAGAAAATCAAATGACATTGAATATAAATGTAAACATTACAAGAATTTTCATTTCGTTCCTACACTAATAGATTCCTTCTTTTCTATGTCCTTACAATTATTTTTGTGCTTGCCACACATTTTCAATTTTTCCATTTGGACTAAGGATTGGAAATAGTAATGAATAATACAAGTGAGGATTAATAATTATTTTTCCGGAAAATAAAATATGTTTTATTTTAATTATTATATATTGTACTCAAAATAGATAATGATAATTATTTTCCACTTTGTATATATATTGGTTTCCCATATTAATTTTATAACCAATATATTTATAACTCTTAACATAAATGATCATTGGGGATGTATGAAGGAGAATTCTTGTTTCAATTCAATGGAGTATGTAATGCTTAATATATGGTCTATGTAGATGGTATTATACTAGGGTTATGATAACTTTGTGGATAAAGATGTTTTCGTGTTTGGTTTGTGTATTTTTATGGATTTCATCATGGGATTAGAATTAAATCTTAATATTAGGTTAAATATATTATACACCATTTTCATGTTTAAAGTGATGGATGTAAAACATGATTATGAAAATTTTAGAAAACATTTTATTAGGTTAAGGTGTATGTAACCCTTTTAGTTTTACATTTCATGTTATTTTAGGAAAAAACCAACTATTATTTAGGAATATTTTTAAAAGTTTTGGGGACAATTACAGTTTATCAAATATTTGATGTTGAGGTAATTATGGGTAATTATATTTTTGCTATCATTAAATAATTACGCACATACATTTGTGTTATTAAATATTGAAATTTGTTTTTATTATTTGGAGAGAAATGTTAAATCAAACTGATTTGAATATGTGATCAACACATTATAAACCATGGGATGAAATAATAGCCAAAAATATTTTGAATAATTTTATGGATATTTATTTATGTAATGTTTTATTTTGAACAATGGGTATGATTGCTGAATTTTTTAGTTTAATTTGTAATTTCATTTCATTAAGGTTTATTAATTTTTTTTAAAATATCATACCTTATGGTAACAATTTTTGTTTTATTTATTCGATAAGTAAATGAGGAATATATTGTAACATTATATGTTTTAAAAAGAAATGACAATGTTCGATAGCATATAAGATACATAGTAAAGAGCATAAATAGAAAAATAAATATTATTTTTATGAGACTATTATAACCCAAGAATTAAATTGAGGGAAATTAATAGTATTAAAAAATTATGAAACATAAAATGGTTCTACATATTAATAGTTAATTAATTAATTTTTAAAAACTTTTTAACATAATTTTAGTAAAGACATTTTATTCTTCAAATAAACTTTCATTAAGAAATATTATTATTGATTTTGTGAGAAAAAATCATAATTAAATTCAAAAAATTTTAATAATTTAATATAATAAAATAAGAATAATTTTTTAAATAACCATATAAAAATTATTTGATGGTGAGATTTTGATAAATTTTTTGAAAAGTTTTAATTTTCAATCAATAGTTAAAATATCTATTTATCAAAAAAATTATTTTTCACATATTCAAAATGTAAAATTACATTTTTTTATAAATTTTAAATAGTTAAATATTATATGAAATATTCCATTTAATTATTTTAAAATAAATATTATACATGAATTTAATATAAAATTAGTTTACATTTTTAATGGGATATTTCTTTGAGAGAACCAATTTTCACTATTTTTTATAAGTTTAATTTAAATTAAATGACCAAAATCTATTTTTTGAGTTTATTAATATGAAACAAATATTTCTAATTAGGAAATAAAAATTTATAAAAAATAACGCCTATATTTTTATAATGTTAATATAAACATTGGGGAATTTTGTTTCTAGGATAAAGGGTAATTTGAGTAATTAAGGGTAAAAATTAAATGGAAAAGAATATTAAATGATACTAAAAAATGCACAAATTTTATTTAAACAGTAATATTCATCCATAAAAATTCATTTTTGGAATATATGGCCTTTCATGTTCCATTGTAACTAAATATAACATTTATAATATTTATTTAATGAAAATGAAATCATAACACATTATTTATTTTAATAATTATAATATTTAAATATGGTGTTACCCAAAAATATATGTCCAAATATAAATATTATTTTTTAATATAGTTGATTTATTCTGAACATGGAAATGTATTTGTAATTTTTAGTAAATAAGTCATGAGCATTAATTCTTACACAACACTGAAGCTGAAATTATTTAATTCAATCTGCATATTAATTAATGTTATAAACAAACATTTTAGATTTAATCGACTTGTTTTATATGTTATCAAATAGTAGTTTCTAATTATATGTGTTGAATTTATTTTTTAAATGTCAAACTAATGAATAATCCTCACAATTCTCATTATAAATATATTTATATAAAATGATACTTTTAAAATGATATAATATTCATTAAAAGTTTTAAATTTAAACAAATTATAGCGATAAGATTTTAAATTTCATACAAAGATTATATATGGGACTTCTGAAATTTTATTTAACTATTTTAACACTTAATAAGTAAAAATCTATGTTTTCACCGTAAGAGATAAATGTGTTAAATAAGGGATAAAACCAATTGATGAAAATAAAACCATGACCTGATATTAAATAACAAATAATGGAACAAAAATATTTTAACATTGACACTTGAGGTTTAAATATGATTTTTTTTATCAACACTTTTCATTGGAAATTTCTTCTATATTATTTAATTATTGATAGTTACAAAATTATAATCTCTTAGTATTAAATATCTTTTATGTGTCCATATAGAGACAAAAACAATATATTAATAAAAATAAATATGTATTTTAATCTAAATGATATTATTTTCAATATATAAATATATCTTTATTTATTAGAAAATATATAATTAGTTGAATGTTTTTTGGTTTTAAAATAATATATATTTAATTAATAGGAAAACAAAATAATTAATTTTAAAAATACTAATTTTTATATATTTTGATTGAGTTAATGCATATAAATAAATATACATATCTATATGATATATTATATATGTTTTAAATCGTTATTATCAAATTATTTATTTTCCTTGATGTATTTGAAGGAAAATTAATTTAATATTTTTAAAATTAACATTAATTTTAATATATCAAAATAATATTTTATGAAATTATTTCAAATTCAACAAAATATCAAAATAATCCACATGAATGTAATATCGTTGAAAAAAATAAATGGTCAATCAATGATTCGTATTTTTATTTATAGTATCATTATAATAAAATTATAATTATAATAATGGTTTCTATGGTTATGGTAAAAAATAATTAACTAATGGGTTAATAAAAAAAGATAAGTTTTAAACACCTAATATTGTCTCAAGTATTTTTTACGACATTAAAAACCAAAAATATCATATATTCTAATCTCATTCCATTTGGATGAATTATTCAGGATTAATGAATTTTTTATTAATTAATATTTTGAGAATTTCTAAATGAGTCCCACACCTCAATTATAAATGTGCACCACCACCGTCACTTGATGAAACGACATTGATCCATTTAGCATGAACAGGTATAAAAGAATTGCCTTCTTAAAATATATAGAATGTTTTTGACGGATATGTTCCCTCTAAAATGCTAACCCTAGATCGCTTAATAAGCTATATAAAAAGTGTTCACCAAATAATAGATAATAATCATTACAGTCACTTCCAAGTTTATTTATTATTTGACTTATACATAATTTGTTTTTTCGCATGGTAAAGTAATTAATAAATTATTCAATATATTATTAGAAGTTATTATGATTATGGGAAAAGTATATAACACTTATTTTCCATCATATTAAAAATAGAATCATAATGAGTGCATACGTATGACATACCATTTACACATAGTGGTGTACTTTTTTTAATAACCAGTTTACAAGTATGTTTTTAATAATGGAAAGAGTGGATATATATGTAAAATATGAAATGTAATTAATTCTGTAAAATTTAAACCCCTCCCCCACTTCCTTAATATTTCAACCATTAAGGGAGTGATATTATCAATCTTCTGTATGTATCGTTCACCATCTCCACAAAGTGATGAGACACATTTTCCATAGAAAAATTCATTAATGATTATAAAAATGTATACAATGAATAAATATGATATTTATGATATTAATATCATTCTATAGATTATTGAAATATATCCAATCCATATGAACCATGACTTACTAGAAAAATAATTCATATGAAAATGAACCACTTAACAGTCGATACAGGCATAATAACAAAATTTTATTAAATGATATAAGATTATCATAAATGATATCATAAATTTTAATATGGTTATAGATTTAATGAATAATATTATTTACTAAATTATAGGGAATGAGGGGAATTTCCAGATATCATGAAACCATAATGATTTTCATGGTAAATTAAATGATTAAATGATTATTTTCAAAAAAAATTCCATTTTTTGTTTATAGTATTTTTGTTTAAATATGTTATTTTCCTTATAGAAATATTTATGATTCAAGAATTAATTTTTTATTATTATTATACAGTTCTTGGGATTTTTTTCATGAAATATGGTTTTATGATTTCCAACCAATTTATTATGTATGTTTATATTGAACGGTGACCCTGATAGTTATTCCAAGTTTAACTAAGATGGTTACATACAAGTAGAACATTGAGGGGTTTTTTAATGTATCTTTAAGGGTTATGTCATATATTTTTAGGGAGGATTATATCATTAGAATATATTAATGGACAATTATTCCCCATGTTACCATGATTTTCTATTATGATTTCAACATTTTCAATAAAAATGTAATGTTTGCACATGATAAGTTAATGAGTTTATGATTGAAGGAAAGTAAATGTTTCATAGAATTATGAAAAAATGTTACGAGTTTATCAGGATTCAAAATATAACTATATGGATATTATTTTTCCATCAATATTTCTCAAGAAATGTTTTATGGAAATATATTGGACTAAATGTTGATCTCTTGGGTAAAATGATTATAATTTTCAGCATTATATTTACTTTTGAAAAATGAATATTTATATAATTATATAAAAACTAATGATTTAATTCATTCATTTTCAGACCCATATTAATAATTTTTTTTAATTACATGTTTTTAAATTCCATTCATAGGGTTTAATGTATATAAAGTAGCATAATTTGCCAATTTTGGACATTTTTCATGAAAATAAGTAACATTTTATTATAAATACTTTTTTTAAAATGGTTATTTTATAGATGTAACCACTTGTAATGTATGGGTTTACAATATAAAGGGTTTTCGTCATTCTATAAAACCATAAAACATAATTATTTTTGGGAACAAATGAAAATGAATTCTATTAAATGTCATCAGAATATTTCTTGTTTAAAACTAGGTCCTTATATACCTTTTTATCAATTTATGTTGATGAACTCCTTTAATTTCTTTATTTATGGGCTTCATGAATGTAAAATTCGTCTTCAATAGTGATCATTTGATGAACAATATTTTTTTTATAGAAAAACTAATTAAATAATAAAATTAAACATTTCAACTATGTTTATTTTATTATGATCATTTTCATGATAGTAAGGACTTCCTCAACTCTATGAAATGGATCTTTGAAATGAAAATCATATAATATTAAATTTATTTTAATTAAAATGATGTACTTTTCATAAAATTGTTGTTTATGTTTTTGTGGTTATGATATTTCAAATGATAATTCTTTTTCTTATGTGGATGCAATTTAGTAAATAGGGGGATGTAAATCCCCATGTTTTTTAAAAGGAGGCTATGCACAAAAGTTGAAATACATATAACATAGAACATAAATGAACCATGAAATAATATTATATTAAATATTACAATGATAAAAAATCATTTACATTACAGGGTATAAAAAATATTAACTTCTTTATGAAATAAATATATAATTAACATATTAGTCTAAATTTATTATTGAAAACATAGTAAAGAAAAAAATAATATTTTAGTAGTACAATTATATTTATAAAAAATATGTTATCTTAAAAAATTATTTTTAACTATTTTTTTGACAAAATATTATAATATATATATATAATATTCAAGACACATTATTGAAAAAATATAATTTCATTTTTTAAATTATAAAATGAAAATTCAATTTTGTTGATGTTTTTGGAATTTTTTAGATAATAATAATGTTTTGGTGAATTATAAAAAAAATTAGTCCAAATAATATTATTTAATATGTGGAGTAATTTAAAATTTCCATTATGTTTTTTGTAGGAATTAATTTAACATAAGTATAAAATCTAGATATTTAACGAATGAAACAATCTTTTTGTTAGCGTACATGACGCACCATATTGAGTATAAACGAATAACTAAATATTATTATTTAAAAGATACCCTAATAATCTAGCCGTCAGAATAGAAGGTATGTATAAGATTAACTGAATGAAGAAAATATGGTCTAATAATATTATATAATTAATTATTTTGTAAAAATGGCTTATAAATGAAAATAAAACCATTTTGAAAATATGTGGAAATCATTTTGTGAAAAAATATTTGAATGGAAACAAGAATTTGTTTCCTCATACAATTAAAAATCAACCTTTAGGATTATATTAATGATATATAAACATATAGTATATTCAATATTCCATTTAACATTTATCCAATGTTTTTTCTAAACATGATATAAACATAAATCAAATTTTATGCGTAAAAAACTATTACGACCCAAGCTGTTATACATAAAATTCCCTTATGATTTAATATTTTATTAAATAATATGGTTATTAAAAAACAAGAAAATGATTTGTTTCATTATATCTAATTTAATTCATAATAATGTTATGAATATTTACTTTTGATAATATAGTTGATAGTTGGTGATCGCATAATTAGTATAAATATAGGTCATTTAAAAAATACAATTGACTCAGACTAAGGATGTGATGACCTAAACCTATAGAATTTTTCCCAATGATGCTCATTTACAAAATTATCTAAGAGAGATATAATCTATATGATTTTACCTTGACCAATATCAATTTGAAATCCAAAAACATAAGCATGATAGAAACCATTTATAATAGAAGTTCAATATCATCTAGATCAGAGCCCAAACCTTGTTTGTCGAACGGTCCCCTGAAAGTATCACCACCGCACACATTACTCATAGTGAAAATGTTAGTCTAATATTGGGATATTTATGGAAATATTAATAAAACTAAAATTTATATTTTTTATAATAATTATATTATTTTCAATTTTTTTACTTTATAAATTATATTTTTTTGATTTAATTAAACACAAATTTCAATTTTGAGTAATATTCAATGTTAATTAATAGATATATTTTAACAAATTTATTAATTTTTAATTAAAGATTATTTTAATTAAATTTTATTTTTAAATACTTTTTATTAATTAAAAATTTTCATATAATTTTTATGAAGTGCAATGTACATTTTTTAAGGGTTCAAAAACTGTTATTGACCAAAAACCCATTATTTATAAAAAAATGTAAAATATTATATTAAAATTCAAAATTCACATAATTTTAGAATTATTTATATTAAATATATATTATATTTTGAATCAAAATGTTTAAATTCTCTAATGGTGATTTTTTCAAAATTTTCTGAGACAAAAAAAGTTTCACATAAAAATTAAATACCATATAAATATACATCGGTTTTAAAACATAATAATTGCACAAAAATTATGTAATAAATAATATAATGGGAATATTATGTCCAATATATGATATCCCATTAAAATAATTTGATTTTATGTTAATTTGAAAAATATAATAATTCCTTAATGAATCATCCAAAATATATATTATATTTTATGATTTTAAATTATTTTTGTTAATATAGTAAGTCACCTACAAATAATCAAGGGTAATAATATATTATGATCTACCGATTTCATAATAAAATAATTAAATCATACTCAATTTTTTAAAAAAACATGGTATAAACCTTGGGTTTTTTGTGTTCTTGAATAATTTATTATATAGAGTCCAAAACCAATGTTTGGGAAATATTAGAGAAGTACCATATAATATAAAATATAAACAAACACTATATCACACATATCAACATTATAAATACATGGAAAATATCTCTAAACTTCATTCCCCTCTCTAGATCCTCCCACGCTTCTCCATGTTCTCTATAATCCCCACTTCAAACTTTTTGAGCCATAACCTCATGTAAGGGTTCTTTCCTATCAAAACATTTTCAAAGTTTCTTTATTTTGTTATGAAATTTTATATTCAATTAATATTGATGGGGAAAGTTTTTTAACCTTCCCTAAAATTCCATTATTATATATAAATTATGATATACCCATTTATCTCTCATTTACCAGTCCCATTTACACATTTTACTAGGCCTAAATATCTTAAGTATCCCTTCCCTTTTATTTTCAAAAATATTATTTATGATTTTATAACTTTTTTTCTAATTATATATGTGTTCACATTCACTCCCATGTATTCATTGTTTTCCAATTAATTTAAATATTTTTATATGCCCATTTCTATCTCATTAACACATTTTATTCACTTTTATGTTACCATATTTTGCTGCCGAATTTTCAGAGTGATTTTCCATGCAAACCAATTGTTTAGTTAATACCATACCCATTTCCTATCAAGGTTCTTTTGTTTTATGAACATATAACTTTTTATTAGTGACTTAAATTTATGTATTCCAAACTACAAAATTATGAAAAATATGAGGATGATTAATTAATCAATGTTTTATGATCTGTGTACACACTTAAGAATGAAAAGAAAATGAATGTGAGGGGTGCAACCTAAATTATATATAACTCCAATGCACTGGGTAATGATTATTATAATGATATGTTACTTTTGGATATGGGTATTCCAAAATCCTTTATGGGAATTTTCCACTATGAAGACATGGTGGTTTATCGTTGACCTATGTTTATGATACTGTGTTTTAGGTTGTTTCCATATTTCACTTTTTATGTTTATAATTCAATATCATGCCTTATAATTCATCATCCTTAATTCATCATTTATTTTCCATAACTAAAATGTATTATAGTTATCATGTTATTTAATTTTTATTCTCTTATTGGGTATTATTTGTGACCCCTTTCTTATGTATTTTCCATAGTTATCCAATGTAGTTTTCAAGTAAAGCATGATAATGAAGTTTCCAACAAAGATGTTGTAATTCATGTTTCAAATTTTAATGCAATGTCACTAATTCTCAAATAAATGAGATATCTATATATTTTTATTTGTATTAATTGTAATAATATGTTATTAAATAATGTAATAATGTTAAATAAAGATACTGGTTATTATAATTCGTATAATAGGAAAAGAATATTTTTTTGGGAATTAAGATTAGAGAACTATAAAAAAGTCCTTATGTATAATAATAAGAATAGGAAAACATATATAAATTTTAGATAGTATATAGTAATTTTTTTCCATAAAATACATCCATTTTTGGAAACTCCATCGGGACATAGTTCTGGAATAGATATATATAGGTGTAATAACTCCAACAAGGTATTCTGGGTATGACTCGGGGTATCCTAATAAATGAAATTATTCTATATTTCACACAAATTTTGAAAATCTCAGGGGATATGATTTGGTAATTCATATGATCCTTAAGAACCATTATTAAGGGAGTAATAAATATTCTTAAAAGATTATATATTAATAAATAGGTCATGGGTTAAAATAATCGATTCCTAGAAATTCGTAAGTTAAAAGAATACATGAACGTTATAAGTTATTCATTTACTGACAATAAATTCCCATTTATGTGTTTTAATGATAACTATAATCATATGTAGATTTCCATTTCATCATGTCAATGCTCTAAAATAAGATGTATCAGGGAAAAAATCAATGTGATAAGCAATGTGATGATTTCCCTAATGAGAAGTCCAACATTATGGGAGTAGGAATCACACACTTCATGATGATACACACTAATATTACTAAGTTTATAAATAAAATATTTAATAAGGAGGATTGATAAAATCACCAAAATAGTGAACACGCTCTAATTGAGAGCCTCATGCATCAAATTCCACCTAATTTCAATAGGTCATCCAATCCCTTAATCCTAAAATCATGGATCAAATACACTATAAATTACTTCCCTATACATTAATGTTTTGATCAAGGGATTGTTTTTCTGGTTTTTTATCATATGGAAGGTGTAGCTGATCAGTAGTGTAAATTTATCAAATTTATGAATCATGAATAAGATATAAAATCAATAGTGTTGATGGATTTCAAAAAAAAATTGTTAAATATTTTCTTCACACTCTCCATCAATAAAACTAAATGAATTTCTTTTCCCTCGTGAAAAAATGATGAAGATTCTATTGGGGTACGTGAGGAAAACTCCATTAAATTGCATGATATGGGTTCAGATTTGTTTTTACCACCAAGTGTAAGGTTAACCACTTCTTTTATGTGTTAAAACATGTCACATAGAAATCTATGATGATCCGTGACTTGGGTAGCTATGATGAAATTATTTATTGTTCCCTTAGTGTAAAACTATAACATAAGAATCACAAGGGTATCATGAGGATAATATATGGAAAGTGAAGATTATAAATTTTTTTCTAATAGATATATCTAATGGTGTCTTGGAATTTGAACATCCCACATTACAAAGGTTAGGAAAGAAGATTCCAATAAATTTCATGAAGGGGATGAGGAAATTCTATAGGTGTGGTGATAAAGTGCCCTAAACTAGTGATAACCAATAGGGGAACTTGCTTCAGCGATGGAGGATTAGAATTTTCCTGTCAACCCTTTTCATATTGTTTGAATGTACAACTACAAGGAATGAGGGAATGTTTCAAAAAATGCACTAAATCAAGGGTTTTTAGGGATAACCAACAATATCCAAGGTAATAAGGGGGGGATTTTTACCTCCCTATCACCAATGTAGATCCTGCTAAAGAAGTGTTGGATGGTAATATAGATATTTATTTAGTAATAGAAAAGATATATTTTGATTACTATTCTATTAATTCCTTCATATCATGAATGTTTAGTCAATATATCAACATACCACCTCAAATCATTGAATTAGAAATCATAATGAAAATAGTAAATGTGGTAATTATTGCATCCCAATTATGTCACTCCTCCCCTATGAATTTTTTTTGTTCAACTTCCTTGAGAACCTTATTATACTATATTTTTGGAATTTTATGTTGTTATATGCATGGATTGGATTTCCCTCTATATAGTTAATATAAATTTCCGTGAGAAGAGACCCACTCCCCATATTGATAATCGACCCTCAATTATATACAAGTTCAAATTGTAGGGTAAATCTTATTTAGAACCACCATATCAAGGATGGATATTTTTAAACTAAGAGAATGTGAATCTAGATCAAACTATTGTGTCTAAGGAAATAATCATCCTTAAAGATAGACCCATTATAAGGGAATATTCTTATGTGTTTCCCAATGGATTGTTTGGTCTTCCTCATAAAAGAGAAGTTGAATTTTTAGTCAAGCTTTTATCTAGGGCATTATAGTTATCCAAGATTCATTATAGAATGGATGTTGTGAATGTTTTTTCACTGAAGAAAAAACTTCACGAGTCTTTGGAGAAGGGTTTCAAAAGACCATGTGCTTTTCCATGGGGCTGAACCGTCATCTTCCTCATGATGAATGATAGTTCAATTTGCATTTGCATTGACTATCATGAGCAGAATTAGAACATGATAAATATCAAGTATCCCCTACCACAGATTGATGACTTTATTAATCAGTTACGTGGATGATTATATTTCTCGATGGTAGATCTGTAGTCGATATATTACCATATTAGGGTAGTAAAGGATGATATCACCATGGATTCTTTTCTCACCAGGTATGGTCACTATGTGTTGATTTTGATGCCTTTCAGACTCAATAATGCTCCATCAATATTCTTGGAATTTATGAATAGTGACTTTATGGATTACGATGAAATATTTTTTTAGTATTTATTAATAATATTCTAATATAATCTTAAATTAGGGAGGATCATAAGGAGTATATGAAAACTGTGCTAAATTTCATATTTAAGGTGATGCATTATGCAATGTTCAAAAAGTGTGAGTTCTGGTATAAGGACATCTCGTTCATTTGGAATATCATAAAAATCAATCATTTATAGTGGTCTATTTTAATATTGAGGAAATTTAAGGACGGATTAGGCCATTATCATTGATAGATATAAACAGTTTTCCTTGGGTTAGATTCTTATTATAGCTGATTTGTTATAAATCTATCATGATTTTCATACCCTCTTACTAAGCATAGTTAAAAGGGTATAATTTTTTTAGGGTATTATGAATTTTAGAAGATATTCAAGGAATTTAAAATGAGGATTATCACTTCATCTGTTCTAATAGTACCCTATAGTGGAGTTGTTTTAGGGTATTTAGTGATGCTTCGAATAAGGGAATGAGGTATTTGTATATGAAAAATTATAAATTCATTTCCCTTGTTCCAAGGTAATTGACTGTTCAAGAACATGAACTACCCAACACATGATCTTGAGTTTGATGTACTGATTTTACCTTTAAAAATATTGTGATGTTATATCATTGGGGTGATGTTTAAAATATATACAGATCAAAAAAGTATTGTGTATATATTCACATTGAAAAAGATTAATATGAACCACTGAATATTGTTAGAGATGATCAAAGACTATTAATACTCAATCCCATACTATTCTTAGAAGGAGAATAAAGTGGTAGATTCTCTAAGCATATAGGATCTGAATATTATATCACTGATGAGAATTGATAGGGATAATATCATCTTAAATAGGGAAAGGATAGATATGTGAATAATAATGGAATGTACATCATCCATCCATCAGAAAATGAATTTCAATAGTCACTACTAGAGAGGTTAAAGGATGATCAATGAGATGATATGGTAATTCATATCAATGGGGATGCTATAAGGAAAGGTAAATCCTTAGAGATCAATTTTATTGGTGACGATGTTGGGAGATTTCCAATAATACTATTTGTACCATCAAATCCATAGTTAAAGAAGGATTTTTTGGATTATAATCATATCTCAACCTTCTCCATCCACCTAGGAAGAACAAAGACATATCGATATTTCCATGAACAATATTGGTGGGAAAATATGAATTAGGAGATCGTAGAATACACATCATGATGTCATGTATGTCATCATGTTAATGAGGGAAGGAAAAAATCCAATGAGATGATATAACCATTACACACACCTATATGGAAATTGGGAAACAAAACCATGGACTTGATCACTACTCTTACAAATATATCATGAGGGAATAATTATATATGGGATGTGATGGATCTTCTTAAAAATAAAGCACACTTCATTGAGATATAATAGGAATTCTCAGTAGATCTACTTTCATGGATATATAATAGGGATTCGGTCAGGCTACATAGAGTACCACTATAAATTGAATCTGATCAAGATCCAAGACGTAACTATATGTTATTGAAGTGTATCCAACAAACTATGGAAATTGAGTTGAAAATCATTAAAACCTATCACCCTCAAACTGATGGCCTATATCAGCATACATTGTAGACACATGAGTAGATTTTGAGATCCTAATCAATGGATTTCATTAGTGGATGTGATGGAAATATTCATATGTTTGAGTTCTCTTAGAACAATTGATTCCACTTGAACATCGAAATAGATCCTTATGATACCCTCTATGGTAATAGGTTCACAAAACGTACATGTTAGGATGATGTTGAGGAAAGGAAACTACTAGGTCATTAAATGGACAAGGAGTTATTAGAGAAGGTTCAGATAATTCAATAATAGATCAAGGCTAGTCACAGTTGATAGAAGATATAAATTTAAAACCATAGGAGAGTCTTATAATTTGATTTTAGATACATGGTATTCCTCCAAATATCCCCATGGAAAATGTTATCACATTTGGAAATAAGGGAAATTATAATACATGATAAATCGGACCCTTAAAGATCTTTGATTGCATCAGAGAGGTGGCATGTCGACATGCACTCCCACCTAACACTTCTCATTTTCATGATGTATTCTAGCTATCACCCTTTATTAAGTACATACCTAAACCCTAACTTTTATTTAAAACATAGGTGGTATCATTGGACAATGATCATTCTTATGAGGAGAATCTACTAATGTTATTAGATCATAGAGATAATGTTCTATGAAATAAGACATTGTACCTTGTCAATTTGATATGTAGAAACCACATGTTTGAAGAATACTCATGGGAAAATTAGGAATAAATGAGAAACCATTACCCTAGTCTATTTTAATGGGGATAAAATTAAAATTTTAGGGGAATAATTCTTCAAGGGGGGATTATTGTAACAACCAGAACTATTACAAATAAAATTCCCTTACGATCTAATGTTTATTATGAAATATAGTTGTAGAAAAACCATTCACGTGTTTGGTATTATATATAATTAGATTCAAAAGAATGTTAAGAATATTAACAACTTATTATATAGATTTTAAACATTGAACATTTGATTAGTATATATATAGGGATTGTAACAAATTCAATTGCCTATGAACAAGGAAGTGTTGACCCCAACCAGTAGATGTTTTCCCATTGAAGAACAATAATTGTAGCTTCTGATGGAGATATAATCTTTGTAATTTTTCCTTAATCGATACAAATATCAAATACAACAACATAAGTAAGAGAGAAAACCATTTATGGAATAAGATCAATCCCATTGAGATCACCTCCTAAGACATGTTCGTCGAGTAACGCCATGAAAATCCCAGTATTGTGAACATTAGACTTAGGGCATACATAGCTATAACAATGGGATATGTAACAATACCACAATAATATGAATATGTATATTGTATAGAATAATTAATTTATCTTCATTTTTTATTATTTATTTACAAATGACATTTATTTTCATTCAATTAAACCCAAATTTTATTTTCGAGTAATAATCCAATTCTATTAACGAATTTATTTTGATGAATTAATATATTTTTTAAATAAACGGTATTTTAATAAAAAATTATTATAAATTTTCATTTATTATTTATTAATGTTCATCTAATTTTATCCACTAAAATGTACTTTTATATGGGTAAAAAACTGTTATTGTAAAAGAACCCAGCTTTTTTGAATAAATATTTAATATTATTTTAAATGAAAAAATGAACATATTTAGAAATTTATTTATATAAAATAAATATATATTTTTGTAATAAGATCATCTAAATTATCTAATTGTTAATTTTCCATAATTTTCTATGATAGTAAATTTTTGGGTGAAAATTAAATAATGTATAAATATATGGTGTGTTTTATGAATTCAACCCAAAATTATGTAATTATTATTATAGATATTAAACATAATCAATAATATGTTTTACCGTTAAAATAAAATGATTTTAATTTTATTTGATTAATTTTATAATTCCTTTATGTATCCTTTAAAATATATAATATATTTTCTGATTTGAAAATCATTTAATTAAATGAGTGACTCACCTCCACCTAAGAAAGACTAATATTTTAAACTTTTAGCCTATTTACTAATAAAATATTGATAAAATCCCCAATTAATAAATAAAAACATGGTAAAACTGATGGGACAATTATTGGTTTTGTATATTTTATTATATAGATTCTAAAACAAGTGTTTGTGAAATAATAAAGATCCTACTCTCATTTCCAATATAATCCCACCTAATATCTCAATTACCTTCACTATATATCTAGGTATCCAATCATTAACCTCCAGAACCTATCTATAATCTTTAAAAGGTTCCCCATGCTCTCAATAATCAGCTTTTTCAAGCTTTTGGACCCACACACACAAGTAAGGGGTCTTTCTGTTCTCATCATTATCAGAGTTTCATTATCTTGTTATGTCATTTTATTTTCAATTAATAATGACAAGTTATGTTTTATTATCTCCCCCATACATCCATTATTAATTATTAATTACAAAAGACACATTTACCTCTCATTAATCCATCACATGTACAATTGTTACCATGCTAAAATTTGATAAACATCTTTTCATTTTTTTCAATCTTATTTTATATAGTGTGCCTTCTTTTTATAATTATATATGTGTGTACATGTACATAAATTTCCCCATAATTTCCAAATTCATTTAAAAATTATGATAGACCCATTAATTTATCATCAACCTATTTTATCAACTTTTACATGACGTCGTTATGATGATGAATTTTAACCGTGATTTTTTTTCCAAACCAATAGTATTTTGAATATCATAGCCATTTATATCAAGGATTTTCACTTTTAGACAGAAATTATTTTTTATTGAGGAATAAAATTAATTGATGACACACACCTTTATCATGAAATTCATTATGATGATTAATGTGTCCATGTTTTATGAACTATATGAAACCCTTAAGCATGATAAAAAAATGACAGTGATGGGTGTGTTTAAAATTATATGAAAGTTAAATGAATTGGGTAACGCATAGTATCATGATATTCCATGTTGGTAAAGGGGTATAACTTATATATTTATGGACTTTTTCCACCCTTATTTAGTGTAATATTAGTCTTGACCAATGTCAGTGAGGCAATGATTTATGTTTTTTTCCCATATTTCCCATTTTATGATTATCATGCTATATCATTCCTTATTATTCATGTTTCTATATGCCTTAATGATTCTCATTATATATCAAGTATTATAATCTTTATTTTATACCATGTTTCTTCTCTTACTTGTCTTTATGGGTCACCCATTTTTATGTATTTCCCCGTGTTGTCAAATGTATTGTTATGCTCAAGCATCTATAAGATGTTTTCAACAACGTTGTCATAATTCATGTTTAAATTTTTAATTCAATGTACCTAATTCCCAAATACACTATAATCATTTATCTTCTAGGTTGTATTATGTAAAATATTATGTAATTAAATCACTTATTGATGTTTAATAATTATAAGGCTTGTTATAAATACTATAATTTTTAAAGGCAGTTTTGCCACATTTTGATGGTGGACAAGTTTTAAAACTAACTTATATAAGTTGAATAAATTTTATTCGATTAAATAAAAATTATTTTTGTAATAATAATTTAAAAATTATCTTGAATTTATGTTTTGGTAATTTTCTGATATGTTTCATTTTTATGTATAGTGAATCATAAAATATTTTTAATGAAAAAATTATTTTCATCAATAAAAATTTATACTGTTAAATTATAATTTCAATTTGTTTTAATGTATAATTATATCAATTCAAAATTCATTAATACAATTTAATACATTGTAATATTTTTTTAAAATTTATATATATAGATTTATTAATATTTTTAATAGTTTAACTTTATAAAACCACTTTCTCAACCCATCTATAAAATTAATTTTGAATTATGTTTATCCAATTGTGTGTTTAGAATATTAAAAAATTCATTACATATTTCAAATAATTTTTCCAAAAATATTAAAATATTTTCCATTTAAATTTGGAAAATATGAATAGTGAACTCAGTAATTCTTTTACCACATTTAAGGGTAAAAAATATTGATAAGGATTAGAAAATTACCAAAACACTTTTCATAAGTTAATTTTATTACTGATTTCCTACTAGAATAATATTTTGGTTGAACATATAACATATTTGAGCCATATGGATGAATTGAATACCCTTGTAATATTATATTTTATGAAAGGTCAAATCTATCATAGTAATGTTTTTATATGTATAAAATTTGTAATATATGTTCATCCAAAAAAATATGTTAAAAAGTAAATAATATTCTTAAAATTGAAAATAATTATATTCATCAAAGAAATTTATTTTTCATTTATATGTAAGAAATAATTACCTTAAAATATTTCATAATGATGATGAAATAATTATTAAATTCATTGAAACATCAGATAATGGATAATTAATATATTAAAATAATTAAAATGTGAGATAATTAATTTCATTAAAGAATTTTATAGATTACCTTTAAATTTTAGGAATTTAATATTTTTTAAATATATTGTTTTTTATTGCTTCTTTATAAAATTCATTGAATCTAATAGTGAAATATTTGGCATTAATGATATTTTCAAATAAGAAATATTTTTTAAATGATATAAAATTCATTAAAATAAAAAACAAATCGGTAAAATTAATAGAATATGGTTTTCAATTCAACATGATTCATTTATGTTAATTGTGACACATTTTGTAATAATAATGACCCTCAATTTCTAAAAAACCATGTTCTAATGATAAGAATTAAAAGAGTTAAATAAGGATTAAAACTACTGGATATGCTATATAATCCAGAATAGTTACCTAAATTTTATTTTATGAATTTATTTCAAACCATAATCATGTTATTTTTGAAATTTATTTGTTTAGATCCATTAGAAAATGGAAATTAATTTACCTGATGTTAATATTTTAGGATAATCCAAGAGTTTCCATCCCATCTCTAACAAAAGGAAACATCTTCATCTAATTTAATCACACATAGAAACCTATTTTGTTTACCCCCGATATGTAAAAACACCTTACTATTATAAATCATAGATTATAATGGTCTTAATTTAGGCATAACACTCACCATATTATTGTTAAGATGTTAAGGTATTAATTAAAGGAGATTGTACAAAAAGGGGGTTTTTTAATAAAAAGATTATGAATTTTTTATTTATAAAGATACCTAATACATTATTTAAATATTATAAAATTAAAAAATTATAATAAATAAAAATAAATTTTATTATGTTATTGGAATGTCCTGTATCTTTATCCATTTAAATCAAATGGGAAAAGAAGTTATTTTTCATGTAATATTTATCATTATTAACTTATAATTTATAAATTAAATTCATATCTTTCCGCACATAATAAAAGTTAGTCGTTAGTGAGTCCGAGTGAATTATCACCTCCACGAAGTGAAGTGATTCATTTTCCATCACCATATCGCATAAATGAAATATATTTTCATATTAAAATAATGAATATAGTATTTCTGATATTATTATTATTATCTAAATTTAAAATAAGACTTACCTTCTTCCCATATTTTTAGTTAAGAAATGATAATGATACTCACGTGTATATATAATCTACCTTCTTCATGATTGTAACGTAGTTCATTGTTAATATCCATATATCATTGATACAAGTAAAATTTTAACTGATGTATAAAAATAATAAATATATCAGGACTATTATTTTGAGGTATTATGGAATAATTACAACTTCTATTATATATATATAAAGACCCGTAAATATCAAGGAAATTTTTTTTCATAATTTCATTGGGATTTTTCAAGTGCGCAGTTTCTGACGGCACCTGATTCTGAGGGTCAGTGTGCCCGGAATCATTTTCTGAAGTTTAGCTCGGGTACGTTCAGTGAACGAACGAGCGGGTTTTTCTAACTTTTGAACCAGTGCTCAGATTCGAAATCCGCGGGAACCAATGAAACCGCATCGCTGGTTTTTTCTTAAGGATACTTTCTCTAGAGTTGTGTTTGCTCGGGAGGTGATGTTAAAAATGAAGAGGTTTCATTCCAGAGTCACTAGTACAAAAACCTTTTTTTACGTCACCATTTTCCACATCGGTTTTTTAGAACAAATGTGAAAATATCTAAAAATCGATTTTTCACGTCGGTTATTATATAAACGACGTTAAAATACATTTCCGCTGATTTTTCAAGTCGGTTATATAAGAACCGACTTTAAAAATCCATTTCATCTGATTTTTCACGTCGGTTATTATATAACCGACCTGAAAAAGTCACGAAAATCGATTTTTCACGTCGGTTATTAAATAACCGATGTGAAAAATCTATTATCGTAATTTTTCACGTCTGTTATTTAATAACAGACATGCAAAATGTTTTTAAAAATGTAGTTCATTTCTCAATCTTTAATTTGACAGGTCACGGAGCTGAAATGAAGTTACGGATTAAAAGTTATGGCCTTCAGAAGTTAATCATCTCTAAACGATGTCTTAAGAATGTCCAACTTCTAAAGGCCATAACATTTAATCCGTATCTCCGTTTGAGATCCGTGACCTATCAAATTAAATATTGGAAAATGAATTACATTTTTGTAAACTTTTTTTATGTCGGTTATTAAATAACCGAATTGAGAATTCCTTTTCCAGGAAAATATATTAAAATTTTCACTTATTTTTCACGTCGGTTATTAAATAATCGACATGAAAAATCTATTTCTTGAATTTTTCACGTCGGTTATTTCATAACCAATATGAAATATGTTTACAAAAATGTAGTTCATTTCCCAAGCTTTAATTTTACTGGTCACAGAGCTCAAACAAAGTTACGGATTAAAAGTTATAGCCTTTAGAAGTTGATCATCTCTAAACGATGTCTTAAAAATGTCCAACTTTTTAAGGCCATAACTTTTAATCTATAACTCTGTTTGAGCTCCGTGACCTGTCAAATTAAATCTTGAAAAATGAATTACATTTTTGTAAACTTTTTTCATGTCGGTTATTAAATAACCAACGTGAAAAATCCTGTCCAGGAAAATATATTAATATTTTCACTTATTTTTCACGTCGGTTATTTAATAACCGACATGAATTTTTTTTACCAAAATGTAGTTCATTTTTCAATACATAATTTGAAGGGTCACGGAGCTCAAACGGAGTTACGGATTAAAAGTTATGGCCTTGAGAAGTTGATCATCTCTAAACGATGTCTTAAGGATGTCCAACTTTTAAAGGCCATAACATTTAATCCGTAACTCTGTTTGAGCTCCGTGACCTGTCAAATTAAATCTTGGAAAATGAAGTACATTTTTGTAAACTGTTTTCACTTCGGATATTAAATAACTGACGTGAAAAAGTCTTGAAAATCGATATTTCACGTCGGTTATTTAATAACCGACGTGAAAGAGTGATGAAGATTGATTTTTCACGTCCGTTTAATAATAATCGACGTGAAAATTAAGTGAAAATTTTAATATCTTTTCACGTCGGTTATCATAAAACCGACGTGAATGATATTTTTAATATCCCGCGAACGTGAAATTTCAATTTTTTTACATCGTGACATCGAAATTTTTAATTGCCGCCTAAAATTTTTAATACCGTGTTTTCTCATAGAATCTCAATTATATGTTTCCATTATACACCCATCCTAATTTGAAGATCATTTATTTCAACCATTATCATTCCCCAAAATCGACTCTTTTTCTCTCGAACGTGAATCAATTATTTCTTCTTTCCGCGATCTTGTCAAGGTATATTTAATCATATATCCATGATTTATGTTTTTTATGATTTTTTTCTTAATTGATATACCATTTTATGAAAATTTCATTCAACCATCATATTTACACAGAATCAACTTGTTTTATCTTCAACTTGAATCAACGATTTCTTATTTCCGCAACCTCGTCAAGGTATTTGTAATTATTTTCCCATTATTTATATTTTATATGAGTCGTTTTCTTAATTAATATACCATTTAATGATTATTAATTTATTATAATGAGGGATGACTCTTTATATCATGATAAAACTGAAAATCCCCCTATGGATTCAAAAATTCTTTCTAATATGAAGTTACGATTTCATCATTCAAATTTTCCTCAAAAAAATATCAATCTTCTGAGGGTCATAACTTTTGATCCGTAAATCTGTTGGATCTCTATGACCTATCCAATAAAAGATT
The DNA here is from genome assembly GCA_963277665.1 of Viscum album. Lineage (NCBI taxonomy): Eukaryota > Viridiplantae > Streptophyta > Magnoliopsida > Santalales > Viscaceae > Viscum > Viscum album. The sequence goes on along the minus strand of OY728121.1, from coordinate 1,760,675,025 downwards.
ATAAAATTTTCTACAAGATAGTAAACATTTTTTTAGTCGTTTATTTAATAACCGACGTTAAAAATAACTTTTAACGTCGGTTATTTAATAACAGACGTAAAAAATGACTTATAACGTCGATTTTTTCAAAAACCGACGTAAAAAATGGCTTCAAATCGCCATTTTTCCAAAATGTATTTCACGTCGGTTTTTTAAAAACAGATGTTAAAAACTATATTACCCCATTTTTACGTCCGTTTTTAAATAACCGACGTAAAAAATAAAATTTTTAACGTCGCTCGCAATAACGTCGCTTAAAAACCGATGTTAAAAAGCCAAAAAAACCGATGTAAAAAAAGGTTTTTGTACTAGTGAGTGAAATGAAATACATGCTGCAATTTTATTTCTACTCTGTGTAATTATAAACTACATGTGGAAGTTGATGTGGGACCCACTAAATCCTAACTCCTCTTGATAGGATATTATTGAGGTGGGCCCCACACGAGCCCCACCTTTTCAAATTCCTCTAACCTCTCTTAAATTTGGAAAACCCCCCATTAATTTGTGACTCACCATCTCTCCCTCTTAAATACAGTCCAACACCTCAATTTTATGAGGAACCTTCCCTCCCTCTCTTTAATTAAATGCAAACGTATTTAATTAATGAGGAACCTTCCTCCTTTTTAAATGTTCCACCGCAGCAGATTAATTGTGTGGGGACTTATGTCATAAATCCCCCATTTATGAATTGAGTGAAATGACAAACCCACCACTCGTATTTAAAGGAGGCTAGGGGGAGGAGTTCTGGATGGATTCTTCAAGCGGCAGAACTCAAGCAGTGAAGCACGATACCCAACACTTGGAGAGTTTTCCTCTTCCTATAACGAAGAACGAAGAACGCTGATTCCATCCTCGGCTTCATCCTTCCCGACGTTGATGGAATGAAGCACATCTAATGCGACACCGTCTACCGCGACACTGATGAATGCCTTCTTCGAGGAAGGGGATTGGTTTTTGTGTTCATTAATATTCTTTTTCCATACAATGTTAAATTCTTTAGCTGCTTGTTATTGAATTAATGGGAGGGGCCCGAACAGCACGAACATGGCTGACCCTCCACCCCCTTTGTTGTTGTACTCATTGCGGCTCAAACGAAGGTAGCGCGGTTCAACGACACTGTGCGGGGACGAGGAGGAATGCGGTGAAAGAGCGATGCACCGTCGCACCGCGCCATTGAGGCCGAAAGAAGCCTCAGCCGGAGTTGGGCCGCGGCGGAGGGGCACTGTGCGATCTTACCACACTGGTCGGACAAAGGCCGCGGCCTAAGGCCAGGGCGGTGCATGGAAGGGCAGTCAGAATCACCGGCTGCCGGCGCTTCAGAGGGGAGAGACTGCGGGGTCCTGCGACGGCAGGCAGGTTACCCCCCACCCATGGGGGGCCGTTTCTTCAATCAAGGTGGGCAGTACACCCCCCCTTTCCGCGTCTGCTCGGCCAGTGCTGAGCCACCCCGCTCGGCCAGCGCCGAGCCGCCCAGGCCGGACCGGCCGCACCGGGTCGGGCCGACCGTGCCGGGCCGGACTGCCAACGACGGCGGGGCCGGGCCGCGCCCTAATGGGCAAGACCCGGACCAGGGTCGGGTCGACATGGTTCGGGACGACCTAGGGGGTCTCGGGACGGATCGGTCCGGGCCTGAAACTCCCTAAAATCTGTCAGGTTCGTTCAAATTCCCATAACATGGGCTACAGACCTTTGAATGATGCGTCGCCAGTTGCAATGCGATCCTTGGATCAAGATGGTCGTTTAGGTGTATTACACTTAAGGTTTCATAGAACTTTAGAAATGGCTGGGTTGGTTCGAACACGAAACCAACCGGGTGTTCGGAGCGTAAACACTTATAACATGAGCTCCGGACGTCTGATCAGCGTGCCATTGAAATTGTTGGTTTCCTCTTAGTGAGACGGACCTTTTGGCTTACTCAGCTCGTGGTTTGGATGCTGTTGGAGTACGGTCGGGTTGGTTTTGACTTAAAAACCAACCGGGACCTAGGGACGAAAAAGCCAATAACTCTCAGACCGGGCGTCCGATTGACGCGCCGTCGGTCACGTTAAGTTCTTTTGTCGAGACAGAACTTTTGGAAACATCAACTCCGGACTATGTGTCAGTTGATGTATCAAACCCCCTTGGCTCGTGGAGCAAACCCTCCCGGAATCAAGCATGCTATGTGCAGGAACGCTATAGTTGGCTACGACTGCAATGAGGATGACGACTGCACTGAAATCCGTCGTTGGTTCGGTAGCGACGATTACTGCATTGAAATTATAAATGGGTTCGATAGTGATGAAAACTGTTTTGGAATCCTCCATGGGTTCGACGACGATGACTACTATTCTTGTATCCTTTGTGGGTCCGGCAGTACGTGACTGATGTTCTTGTATCCTACGTGGATCTGGCAGTATTTGACTCTGTACTTGTATCCTACGTGGGTCCGGCGGAGTAGCTGGTCTTGTATCCTTTTTGGGTCCGATAGCTTAGCTGGTCTTGTATCCTACGTGGGTCTGACGGATTAGATGAATCAGTGGATACATCTGATCATCTCCATCGTCTTACGAAGAAGTATACTTGTGTGATCTGAGTCTTGACTTTTCAATCATTATATTTGATATGATTGACTTTCTTTCCAACATGGTTTGGGTTGTGTTATCCTGTATCGGTTGGTTGTGCTATCCTATGTGGACTGTATCGAACATGGGCTTGGATGATGAAGCAGAACTGGAATTGATGACTTAGGTATATGTATGGGCATATACCTAAGTAGAGTTGGTTGTTACTTTGGGATTGTACCTTTCCTTTGTGGTTTATCCTTCGTGGATTCGGGGAGACCTTTGGGGGTCTCGGGGTCCCTACTGAGTAGCGTATAGTCACCCCTGCACAGGCTATGCCCGCACTACATTGTGTTGGATGAAGATGACGGACATCACCGATCGTGGTCGAGGATTATGGAGAAAGTCGGTACCTGGAGGTGGACCACTAGGCGAGACGTACACAAAGCGGACGGCTGGACCCTAGAAAATGAGGAGACTGTTTGTACCCACCCTTCAAGTGAAATTTCTAGAGGACGACTCGGCATTGCTTCTTTACTTTTAAATTGTTGTAATTTCTTTCCAATTGTAATTTACTTTCAGTTGGGTTTGTATTCGGGCCAATTTTCTTTCCAGCACTTACAGTTGTACCAAATTTACTTAGTGTTTACTTCAGCTTGCTTACTCTGTGGTGTTTGTTTACTTATAAAGGCAATGCCTTCCCTTTTTAACGGGATTTACGCCTTTGGTGCTAGTCTCCAGCCCCTGGCCTAAGGAAGGCGGGCTTGGGGTAGTCACGGCACGGGCCCGGAGGACGAGTCATAAAAAATTTGTATCAGATGAGTTCAGTTCTACCGCAGAACTCAGAACACTGATCTTTCTTCTGTGTGGGGAAATAGTGATAAGGGTATTGAGTGTGGTTATCAGTTTAGGTATTCCAGTGTTGGTGCGGCAGCCTACGTATCCGTACACCAGGAACCTGTCATCTACTTTCTGACTTAGTGCACAAAAACACTGATTGCATGTGGGTTGCAAATGTTTTCCTTGTGATAACATTGTTTCAGCTCACCAGTTATACTGTTTTGACCGAGGCACACCTGTTTCTTTTCAAGATAGCCCCACAATGGTAGCCAACTAGGGTTTTGAGCTTTGTGAGAGACGACAGTCCACCGAGTGATGAGGCCTCGGTACAGGGCCCTTTTACAGCAGAGGCACCGGAGGTACCTCTACCCACCGAGCCACCGATGACACCAGCCCCAGCCGCTGAGAGTGCACGTCACCTTAGTGAACTGCACGCATTTAAGTGTTAGAGACCACCCAGGTTCTGTGGGGAGACAGACCCTTATGCAGCCGAGGATTGGCTGGAAGCTGTAGTTCGAGTTTTCAGGTTAGTGGGGACACCAGCTGACCTCAGGGTGATCCTTACAGTGAGACTCCTACACGCGGCAGCAGGCAGATGGTGGAGCCTGATGCTCCATGTGCAAGATGAGGCATCTCTCTTTTGGTTGGACATCGAGAGCATCTTTCACTCAGAGTTCTTCTTAGCCACCCTCCAAGTGATGCGCATTCAGGAGCTACTCTAGCTACGACAGGGAAACATAATGGTAGCCCAGTACTCGACAAGATTTAGCGATCTCTTGCACTTTTTGATGGACATGGTACGAGACTGATTCTTCTGGTCCCGGACCATTGAGTAGGGACTGAGGAATGAGATCAGGGCATCAATGATCTCTCTCAGAATTCCGACGTAGGCAGGAGTACTAGATTGAGCCTTTCTTATAAAGAGCTTTCTTGTTCAGCCTACACCAGCAGTGAGACCTACCGCAAGGCGGCATGTAGCTGAGTCATCTGTGGATATTAATCTACGGATTTCACAGGGGTCCAGGTGGACCAGACCATCAGGTGGACAACCCCAGGAAACTAGCTCAGAGGTGCGAGGCACACGGCGTAGAGCCAGCCTTCCGAGGAGCATATAGTGCTACACATGCAGCGGGATGGGACACATGGCTCGTGACTACCCGACCCACCATGCAAAGGTGCAGAAGACAGTTGAGGCACCACCCAGGCAGAGGCAGAGGGTCGACCGTGGTGGTGCGGATGGAGTATGCGGACAAGGTAGAGGATCACCGAGCAGCAGGTGATGGGCGACGCTTTGAGGCTTTGCCACCACCACCACCAGGAGGTCCACCCCGACCATAGGGAGCTGGCAGACAGAGGTAGGATTAGCTTCAGGAAGCGGAGGCCTACGACCACGGTGAACCAGAGATGATTTGAGGTACTATCTATGTCTACTCCACCCCTTCTGCAATTCTTATAGACACAGGAGCGAGTCATTCTTTCATTGCTGCTGCCCTTGTTCAGAGCTTGGAGATTCTGATGGAGCCATTGGCTAGATCCGTACGACTAGAGACTCTTACGGGAGTCGACTCGACGATTACGCACTGGTTTCGGCAGTGTGAGCTTACTCTAGGAGGAAAGAGTTTTGGCTGAGATCTTCTTGTAGCGGCGTCGAGGCCTTACGACGCCATCCTGGTCATGGATTGGTTATCTACAGTCCATGCTCAGATCGACTGTATTAGGCGTAGGGTGCGGTGTGTCGGCACCGATGGGAGTAGGTTCACCTTCACCGGAGAGAAGGGAGCCTTTGCAGCATAGGATGGACTCACAAAGAGGAGAGGAAAGCTGATCACTAATCAGTTAGCTAGCCTCATCCTAGGAGCAGTTGGCGTGCGGAGTCCGAGTGTTCCTGTAACTGTGGATCAGTATGTGGATGTTTTTCATGACGACGTTCTGGGACTACCTCCTCGCAGAGAGGTAGACCTCTATATTGACTTGTACCCTAGGACAATGTTGATATCCACTCCAGCATATCGGATGGCTCCCGCAGAGCTTTGAGAGCTACGGGTACAGCTGGAGGACATGTAGGGAAAGGGATTAATCCGACCTTGTGTTTCACCCTAGGGAGTCAGCACTTGTGGGACCAGAGATGGTCTAGGCCATGACAGAGAAGGTCTAGGTCATCCAGGGGAAGATGAGGATATCTCAGAGCCGACAGAAGTCTTATGTTGATAGGAGGCGGAGACAACTGGAGTTTGAGGATGGTGACCACGTTTTCTTGCGGGTCTCACCTCGACGTGGATTATGAAGATTTGGCTGAGGCAGAAAGTTATCTACATGCTTAATCGGACCATTCTAGGTTCTCAATAGGATAGGCGAGGTGGCTTATCACCTGGCTCTACCACCTCAGTTGCACCGGGTGCACGACGTCTTCCACGTATCTCAGCTGAGGAGGTACGTGCATGACCGGACGCATATCATCGACCATGGGGAGTTGGACATTGATGATGGGGAAACTTTTGTGGAGGTCCTGGTGGAGATCGAGGATCGACAATAGTGGGACCTACGTGGGTGGTCGATTCCTCTAGTTCGCATCCAGTGGCAGCACGAGAACCTCCAGGAGAGCACTTAATAGCGGGAGGCTTAGATGCGTGCTCAATACCCTCATTTGTTCCACTTGTTTGTTATGTATCTTTACAGGGATGTAAATCCCTGAGGAGGGAGTAATTTAAAGACACATAAATTTTAAGGAAATTGTTTTACTTAATTTCTTTGGGATTTTACGAGTGCGCAGTTTTTGACGGTACCTGATTCAGAGGGCCAGTGTGCCCAGAATCATTTTTTGATGTTTAGCTCGGGTACATTCAGTGAACGAATGAGTGGGTTTTTCTAACATTTGATCTAGTGCTCGGAATCGAAATCTGAGGGCACCGATGACACCACATCGCCGGTTTTTGCTTAAGGAGACTATTTCTGGAGTTGCGTTTGCTCGGGAGGTGATGTTATAAATTAAGTGGTTTAATTAAAGAGTGAAATGAAATACCTGCTGCAATTTTATTTCTACTATGTGTAATTATAACCTATGTGTGTAAGTTGAGGTGGGACCCACTAAATGCTAACTCCTCCTGATAGGATATTATTGAGGTGGGGCCCACATGAGACCCACCTCTTTAAATTCCTCTATCCTCTCTTAATGTTGGAAAACCCCCCATTAATTTGTAACTCACCAACTCTCCCTCTTAAATACAGGTCAACCCCTCATGTTTATGAGGAACCTTCCCTCCCTCTCTTTAATTAAATGCCAACGAGTTTAATTAATGAGTGACCTTCCACATTTTTAAATGTTCCACCACATAGGATTAATTGGGAGGGGCCCTATGTCATAAATCCCCCATTTATGACTTACGTGCAATAAAGAACCCACAACACCAATTTAAAGGATGCTAGGGGGAGGAGTTCTGGACTGCTTCTTCAAGCGGCGGAACGCTAGCAGTGAAGCACGACACCTAGCACATGGAGAGGTTTCTTCTTCCTCTAATGAAGAAATAAGAATGTCGATGCCACCCTCAGATTCATCCTTCCCAAATTTGACGGAACGACGCCCGTCTACCGCGACACCGACGAACGCCTTCTTCAAAGTAGGGGTTTGGTTTTGTGTTCGTGAATATTATTTTTCCATCCAACGTTAAATTCATTAGCCGCTTGTTATCAAATTGATGGGAGGGGGCCGGACCGCATGAACACGGCTGTCCCTCCTCACCCTTTGTCGTTGTACTCGTTGCAGCTCGAACGAAGGTGGCGCGGTGCAACGGCCCCACGCGGGAACGAGGAGGAACACAGCCAAGGAGCGTGGCGCCGTTGCGTCGCGCCATTGAAGCCGAAAGAAGTTGCAACTGGAGTCAGGACACGACGGAGGGGTGTGGCGCCATCACGGAGCGCTGGTCGGACAAAAGCCATGGCCTAAGGCCGCGGTGGTGCAGGGAAGGGCGGCCGGAATCACCGGCCGACGGTGCTTCAGAGGGGTGGGACCGCAGGGTCCCGCGGCGGCGGCACCAACCGGCCAGCCATGCCGGCCATTCGGAGGAGGCTGGGGGTCCTATCCCCCAGCGACAGGCAGGATCCCCCCCCCCTGGGGGGCCATTTTTTCAAACAAGGGGGGGCAGTGTGCCCCCCCTTTCCGCGTCCACTCGTCCAGCGCCGAGCCGCCTAGCCGGACAGGTCGCACCGGGCCGGGTCGCGCCGCCCGAGCCGGGCCGGGCCGCCTGCACCGGGCCAGGCCGCGCCGGCTTGGCCGGGCCACACCCTAATGGTCTGGACCCAGGTCAGGTCGACCCGGATCGAGCTGACACAGGGGGTCTCAGGCCGGGTCAGTTCGGGCCCAAAACCCCCTAAAATCGGACAAGTTCGTTCAAATGCCCATAACGTGGGCTACGGACCTCCAATTGACAAACCATCAGTTGCGATACAATACTTGGATCGAGATGTTCATTTAGGTTTATTACGCTCAAGGTTTTGTAGAACTTTTGAATGGATGGGTTGGTTCGAACAGAAAACCAACCGAGCCTTCGGAGAGGGAACACTTATAACTTAAACTCCAGACGTCTGATTGACATGCTGTCTACTTTGTTGGTTTCCTATTAGTGAGATGGGACTTTTTTATTACTCCGCTCGAGGTTTGGACGCAGTTGGTGTAATTTCGGGTTGGTTTTGACTTAATAACCAACATGGCCCATTGGACGAAAAAGCCAATAACTCGCAGACCAGGCGTCCGATTGACACGTTATCAGTCACGTTAATTTCCTTCTAACGAGATGGAACTTTTAAATAAATTAACTCTGGTCTATGTGTCAATTGATGTATCGAACCCCCTTGCCTTGTGGAGCAGACCCTCCCAGAAACGAGCATGTTGTGTGCGGGAACCCTAGAGCTAGCTACGACTGTGACGACGATGATGACTGCAATGAAATCCTCAGTGGGTTCGACAGTGACGACGACTGCACTTAAATCATCTGTGGGTTTGGCAGCGATGTCGACAATACTGGAATACTCTATGGGTTCAACGACGATGACTACTGTTCTTGTATCCATTGTGGGTCCGATAGTACGTTACTACTGTTCTTGTATGCTACGTGGGTCCTGCAGTATTTGACTCTGTACTTGTACCCTACGTGGGTCCGATAGAGTAGATGGTCTTGTATCCTTTGTGGGTCTGACAACATAGATTGTCCTATATCCTACGTGGGTCCCATAGCTTAGATGAATCTATGGCTACGTCTGATCATCTCTATCGTCTTGTGAATAAGTATACATGTGTGAGCTGGGTCTTTACTTTTGAATCATTATCTTCGATATGATTGACTTTCTTTCCCAAGTGGTTTCAGTTGTGTTATCATGTGTGGGTTGGTTGTGCTATCCTGTGTGGACTGTATCGAACTTGGGCTCGGTTGACGGAGCCGAAGTGGAATTGATGACTGAGGTATATGTATGGGAATATACCTAAGTAGAGTTGGTTGTTACTTCGTGATTGTATCTTTCCTTTGTGGTGTATCCCTCGTGGATTCTGGGAGATCTTTGAGGGGCTCGGGGTCCCTACTGAGTAGCGTATACTCACCCCTGTGTGGGAAATGACCGCACTAAGTTGTATTGGATGTAGGCGACAGACAACACTGATCGTGGTCGAGGCTTGTGAAGCAAGTTGGTACCTGGAGGTAGACCACTGGGCAGGACGTACACGGAGCGGACCGCTGGACCCAAGGAGCTAAGGAGACTGTCTGTACCCACCCTTCAGGTGGGATTTCTAGTGGATGACTCAACGTTGATGCTATACTTTTCAGTTGATGTACTTTCTTTCCAGTTTTACTTTACATTTAGTTGGGTTTATATTCTAGCTCATTTGATTTCCAGCACTTACAGTTGTACCCAGTTTATTTAGTGTTACTTCAGCTTGCTTACTCTGTGGTGTTTGTTTACTTATAAAAGCAATGCCTTCCCTTTTTATCGGGATTTACACCTTTGGTGCTAGTCACCAGCCCCTGGCCTATAGAAGGCGGGCCTGGGGTAGTCACGACATGGGCCCCAAGGACGGGCCGTGAAAATACATCATACAAATGTCATTTTGGATTCATGTACCGAATCATGTCAAAACGTCTGATGTGAACATAAATAATTATGTAATTTTTATAATATGATAATAAGTGGTATAAAAGGAATGATACACATGAAAATGTTTATAAATTTAGTAAATAAATAACCCATGATTATAATTCAGAATGTAAATGAATGGACGTGATGAGTAAGACTCAAGGTAATGGGCTTCTTAACGATAATCCTAATTTAAAATTATTTAAAGATTTAGTTTTCAAATCCTCAATATTCAGGACCATGTTATTAAAAAGGATATTTTTGAATTTATTTTTATTCATTTGGTATGATTTAAAATAATAATTAATATATTTTCCTCAAAAGTTGTCCATAAGAATCTATATAAGATTTATGTAAATGAATTTATTTAAAAAAAACCCAACATTTAATGTTTCTCTTAAACTCATATTATAAAAGTAAAAAAGAAATTCTTTTATAAGGAAAGAACATATTTTATGGATTCCATAATTCCATAACATTTTGACAATTTATTTCGATGATTTATTTTTTATTTCCAAAAAAAATCATTCATGTATGAGTGTGCGTGTTCTAAATAATGAAAAGTTATTTTAAATTGAAATATTTATTTTCCTCAAACATGTCTCTTTAATGAATGTTAAATGTGTTATTATTACATTATTGTTATTGGCCATTGATTATGATAACGGATTGATTCATGATAAAATTATGTTGGTTGATCCCATTATATATAGCTACCGCATTGGGTAATGGATGGAGTTAACCAATAAGGTTTATCCTAATAGATTATAGGAATATTATATGGTGGTTATTAATAATATAACATTGACAGACACTCCCTACATAGTTTAGAGTGCAATAGTAATTTTTGAGTGATATAGAAATTTATTTTCCATCTTACCGTCTTATCTATTATATTATTCTTACTAGTTTTGATGAAAATTTTTTGATTTCAAAATGGTAAAATAATGATATTTTGGAAATAATTATTCCAATTTTGTGGTAAAAATGTTATATTTTTTCAAAATTTTATATGTGTTATTTTTAGACTAAGGGATTCCATTATTTTATGTCCCTTAATATAATTTTTTGATCATCCCATATTTTAAATTTATTTTCACACATCATAATGATTTGTATATAAAAATAGGATTTTATGGTGAATGTACCGATAGTGTTTAATGAAAATAAATCATGGTTTTTATTAAAGGGTTTCGTTCAATATAAAAATAGAAACAAGGTATAAGTATCCTCATGTATTTTTTTGGTTTATTATATAATTTTTTGTCCTAATTCTCTAAAACACTATACCTAAAATATCATTTGGTAGTAAAAAAGTAAACTCTTGTCTATAGTCACTAGAATATGATATGATTATATTTGGGTCCTTATAGTTGGTATCATAGACAGGTTTAGAAAAAATTCAATATTTGGATGACTTTTATAGTGTTATTGATATCATCATTGGTTTAAAATCTCATGTTTTATCATTTTTTTATTATCTTATAAATTTTTTTAGGATCCATGTAATGAAATTTTACAGTGACTAATGGTATTTTTATAGATACTTATTTCATAGAAAATTATGGGTTATTAAATTTTCAGATGAAAAATGAATGGTATGAGACAATATTTGAGTTTAAAACAAGTTATGGATAATTGTATTATGTTTTTATGAAATTTTTATCTTTTTATGATTATTACATTTTTTAGAATAATGAAAACATGTAGACCATGTGACAAACCATCACATATGGAAAGTCTGTGGGTATTGAAGACAAAACCAAAGGGTGATAAGCTTGCATGATATTCCACTAGAATAAGTGACATCCTAGTTATTAAAAAATTGTTCTTCGTTAATTAAAAAATCTATTAATGAATGGTTAGATTTATTTTATTAACATATGATTTATTTAATACATATTCTTAGGATTGGAAAATGATTTTTTTATTAATGTTTATATAGATGATGTAAAATATATTGAGAACTATATATGATTATGTAAATTATAATAGTATTTTATGATATTATATTTTTTATGAATATATGATTTTATTTTTTATTTATGGTCATTAAGGTTATTTTTGTAAAGTATAACCAAACATAGAGATTCAATGATTAGTGAATCTAAATTTTTGAATGAGGCTTTTAGATTTATTTAGGTTATATGGTGATCAATATTAATACTATCATGGAATTCAATGTGATTAAATCCATATATTTTTTTTGTTTCAATCTTAGTGTTGAATATTTTTGTGGAATTTTATGGATAATTATTTATTGAATGATGAATATTGAAATTTAGGTATTACATTTGAATTTTAGAGATTAAATTATTTTTTTAATAATATAAATGTTTAATATTTTTTTACAATTATCTTCTCTTATCCAAACCATTTAGGATTTTGTTAATTGACAATGAGATGAAGAATATATAGTTATACTTTTTTTAATCCTTTGATATCTAGATGTGGATTCTAATCCTTTAGGAATGAAAATTTGAACTTAAATACACATTATTTTTAGAAAAAGCTGAGATTATGGTTGAAATTTATTAAAATATGAAACTCTACATTTCATGTTATCATATTTCCTTTTGATCTTGTTCTTGGGAGTAAAATAATTGTTCAACACTATGAAATGGATTATGAAAAAAAATTGTATGTTTACTTTTCATATTAGGAAATCAATTAATTTTTCACCCATCATAGATCTATGGTCCTATGATTTCTCACTTTCCCAATGTCATGATCTCTACCACATCCCATTAGATCATGATTATTATTTTTCTCCTTATTGTCTATTTTTTCTGACATTAAACCCTTCATTGTGTTATCTTAGGTGACCTTAATACATTTATTCAAACATTTTTAATAGAAGTTTAATTAGTCATTCTTCCAAAGTTGTATTTCAAAAATGGTATTTTGAATAGTATATTGATGGATATAGATCATGAGATAAAATTTTGATTCTGAAGTATATTAACTGGTATAGAATTTAACTACCTAAAATTTTAAAAATGAAACAATATTTTTGATAGCATACATGATATGCCATAATGAGATTAAGAAAATAACCAAATATTTTAATTTAAATGTTATTATTATAACATAGCCGTTAAATTGTATGGAATGACTAGGATGAACCTAATATTTAAAATATGTTTCAAAATTGTAAATTAAATGAATTATTTGGTGAAAAGATATTTATCAAATAAAATAAAACCCTTTTGAAAATAAAAGGAAATAATATTTTGAAAAACTATTCAAATTATTGAAACATTTTTTACAACAATAAAATAAAAAATCACACTTTTATATCTATATTAATGAAATATATTTTTAATATAATTTTTATAATTGATCCTCTGTGTTTACAATAAATGATTAAAAAATAAATCCAATGTTATGCATAAAATTATGTCTTTTTATAATTTCAGTTTTTCTCCTTTTGATGGTGCAGTTGTTCTAATAATAAGTCTCCATAATTTTATAAATTTTATTTTTAAAAAAATTCAATTTTCAAAGAAGAATTTTGAAATTTAAAAATTTGTAATTTCTGATATTTTTAATATAGGTTTAATTTTTATTGAAGAACGGTGAAAAATAAAGACTTTTAATTGAAATATGACATTTCATCTAAATATTTTATAATGTAAAATTATATATATTTTTTAAGTTACCTTAGACAAATTATAAAAAAATTTATATAATTTAGATTATTAGAATCATTTTTATATTGAATTTATAAATAAAACACAAAGAACATTTCACACTTTTAATTTTAAAAACCCACATTCTCATACCATCTAGGGGATTAATTTAAAAATAGTTTTTGAAATATATATGTTTTCTATTTTGAAAAATTAATTCCATATTTGGAATAATTAGGCCCAAATTATTTAAATTGGTCCCTTTTATTTTTGTACCATATGAATAGAAAACATAGTATTTTTTATTATAATGGGTAATAAAAAATAGAGTACTAAAGGGTAAAAATAATTATGATACGGATTTGAAAATTACACTAAATGTAGTGACCCGACCCTTGATATCCAGAAAAAACTGTCTTCATTCAATTAAAAAAGCATGATTATATGAAATCATGCCCTAAATGACTGATAATTTTAGTAGTCTTGGAAATCAATATACAAAAATGAAAATTTTATCACTAATGGATAGAATAATTAAAACTTATTTTTTTATTCGAAAAGAATAATCATATTTGAGGATAACTTTAATCCATTTAGTATATTCTTCCATATTATTCATTGTAGGCTTCATGGATTCCTTGGGAAAGAAACATAATATGGGGTATCTCAAATGCATTATAAAGGAAAAATATAGCATAAGAAATATTGAAAAAATTAGATTAACCAACATGGAAATATAAATAATATTAATTAAATTCCATTAAAATAACTATATAAGGAAAAATTAATATGAGAAGTTATAAAAATAAAACACATGCTATTAATCATTTAAATGAAATGAAAATAATCCAGAAATATCTCAAAGAAAAATATCATGGATGTATAATAACTAAAACTTATATGAATGAAATTATTAATTATTTATCTCCATGTTTCCTTGTAACATGGAACTACAACATTCCAGAACATTCATATGACTGTTTATCTATAACGTAAAGAACTCATCTATGGAGACTAGAAAACTATTTTGTCTCATGAGAGTACAGATGCATCGACGAGCTTTCTTTAACCAGTCCCCAAACCAAGTATTATATGTCCAAATAATTCTTCCATATCAAATAAATAATATACCACATAAAATATCTATATTTAATAATCAAAATTTATTTTTAAATAATAATTCATTGGAAGTTATATTACATCATGGTTTCTTGTGATTGAAATGATATCGAGGAAAAAACTATTAAACATTACAAAGTGGCCCATACTGCCTTCAAAACATTAAATAATAATTATTCATTAAATAAATGAGACATATACTATAATTTGAATCCATGTATTCATGTTATAAAATTTCCATGGATTGTATATAGACCAAAAAAAGAGAATCGGGGCATAATAACAATTAAGTCTCAGTAAAATATATGTTGAGATCAAATACATTATATATGAATCACATGCCCCAAAAGTGATAAAAATAAAATTAAACATCATAATACCATGAATATAAAATAATTTATGATTTAATATGTCAAAATGGGTACTAGGTACAACACATAATTGATGTAAATGGGGAATATGACATTCATATCACGGATGAAAAAAGTGATATGAAAATCCCTTACTAGTATTGTAATAAATGGATTGGCTAGCCCAAAGGTAAAAATCATTAAATAAAAAAAATTTAAATACCATGAATATAATATAATTCCTGATATTATAAGTCAATGTTCCAATAAGTACACCATATATAATAAATTCGGTGTACACCAATAAACTATGCACCATGTAATGAAAATGAGACAAGAATCTCTTATTACTTGAGTATATCTTGAGAAAAGGGTTCCATGAAATAGGAACATCAATTTAAACATTTATTATAATAATATTAACATAAATAATTATATAATATATTAAAATTGGATGTAGTAATAGATCAAAAAATAAGTGAGTAGTGAAAATGACATTAATCGTACATATTATAAAAATGAGATGAAAATTCATTACCTTATGATTCTTATTGGGTGAAATTACATTAAATTCATGTATAATAAATTTATGTCAATTTTATACTCTATTACTAACCTTTTTCAATTTTAAAATTACATTTATTTCTCATATTTCAATGTTTTGTAAACTGTACAAACAATTATTTTCACATCATACATTTTCATCCAAATTTATTTTATGTGTCCAAACAACTATTATTAGTCAACAATGGTCAAAAGATTCATTAAATAACATCTGAGAAATAATAATGATTATATAATTATAATATTTCTAATTTCAATTAAAATTTTAAAATAAAAAAATAAATACGGTTATCAAAATGAGCCAATGTTACAATCATGGAGACGATAGGTTGTACGTACGTTAGAGTAACCTACCATTTTTAAATGATCATTGTGTAATGAATTTAAGTATTTAAAATCATTATGGAATGATATTTATTTAAATAATACCATATTATTTGATCATATATACTTATATATATAATTATTTGATGTAAAATGAATCACATCATGTCGAGGAGGCGGTAGTCCACGTGTCTACGAACAACGTTATCTCTTTTAAAGTATATGAAACGGTAATAAAGAAGATGATATATATATATATATTATAATTCATGAAATATAATTATTTCATAAACATATTATTGATTTTGTGTATGTCACAGATGTTAAATTATAACAATTCTTTTATATATTACATCTATCGTGTGAACATATCACATCACTTTTATGGGTGGTAGTCCACACATCCAAAAACTATGTTATCATGAAATGAAATATACTCAATGAATGTATTATAAAATGAAATAACAATAATTAAATATTAAATATCATATATAGAATATATAAATATATTTCTGATCATAATATCCACCATGAGTGGTGGTAGCGGAAAATTTATCAATCATCATTTCGTGACGTAGTATTTCTCTTTACACAAAAACAATATGTTCGTTGCCCAATATATAGAGTAGTGTATTAGTGTATGTAAATCCATTCATATAAAAACACCCTAGAATATTTAAGATATAGGTTTTGTAATATAATCATATATGAAGAAGAGTACACAGAGTGTAGAATGGAAATGAATCTAAAAAATCATGACTAAAGTTGTGGCCTCTTAATCGGGTAACTACTTTTGGTTTTTCCCAAAATGATTCATTTTGAGAATTTCATTCATAATGGAGGATTAATGGTTTAGGGGTGAATTTTTTGGAAGATATTTGGGCATTTATTTTCTAATCATAAATGGAATTACATGTTTGATGAATATCGAGAGGTGGTGGACTTTTATTGGGAAGGAAAAGGACTTAGTAGGAATTTTTGGAACAAGTTAAGAGTGAACATGTTTTTACCATAACGAAGTCATAAAAAACCAAACATAAACCATTAATGGAAGTATAATTGATGAATTAGGTCTATATAATGGGTTTTTGACAAGTGAATATGTCATTTGGGCCCTTAACTAAATGTTGTACTCCATTGTTAATCATTATTTATCCTTAATAATTGTAATTAATTTTAATTACCTTCAATAATTTTTTTGTTAAAAACAAAGTTGAAATTATTATAAATTATATATTTATATTATTCCTAATATTTAATCCATTTTTTCAAATTCCAATCACATAATTAGAATAAGTTAAATTAAAAATAACCCCATAGACAGGACGATAATGTGGGATTTTAGAGTAAAAATAGTCTAAAGATCACTTTGTTTTAATTCAATTACAAATTTAAATTTATTACAATGAAATAAATTGTATTAATTGATAAATATTATATCCAATTAAACATAAATACATATTTAAAACATAATATGACATTATAACTAAATTAAAAGGATATGTAGTTTGGAACTAAAATTCATAATTTTTAGTTATTCACTAAAAATATAATCATTACAAAAAATTACTAAAACATCATCCTCATCAAATTTTTATGTTTATATTATAAATATTAAATTTAATATGACATATTATATTAACTAATTTATAAGAATTTATATTTAAAATTGGTTCTCCTTTAAAAGGCGGTAAAATGATTATAATAAAAATATAGGTTATTATGTTTGAAATAGAGGTTGTTTTTATCTAATACAAATAAAATATAATGAATCATTATAAAATATATTTTATTAAACACATAACACATATATTAAATTAAAATAATTAAATAATTGAAATTACTTTAATTTATTTCGGTAAAATATATTTGTGAGCATAAAAATTGTTTTATATAAAATCAATCTGGTTCTATTCAATTGGTTCCAACATTCATTTAGAATAAATTTATTAACAAATGAATTATTATTTTATAATTATAAATAATATATTTTCATATATTATTTCATACTATTCATAATGTAATTTTTATATTTTATTATAATAATATTTTAATAATGTTGTTTGGGTGAATTATTGCCTTGCATGTAACAGAAGCTTTCATGGAAGGTTGATATTGCATGTAATGAATGAAAAATCAGCATTTCATGTGATGAACTATATAGAATATATTTCAAATATATTTTAAATTATATAGATATTGTTTTACATTCAATGTATTATATGATGTTTCATGGACATTATCAAATATAAGGCTCTTAATTTAGTTTTTTGGGGCGTCCATTTCTCCCCATCTTATTTACATTGTGACCCCAAAATGTAAACACTATCATGTTGATATATTATTTGATGCTTCATATTTTTGAAATCCCACATCATTTGGAGGTTTTATTATTTATCCACTATAAAATATTGATTTGAAAGAACAAAGGGTACATGGAATAAGAAAAAACTATGTATCTATAAAGGATGACATCAATATAAAGTAGATATATGTTCTTAGTGGAAAAAGTAACCATTTAAAGGGGTTGAAGGGGGATTCCAAATAAAAACTAGTGAATAAAAAATGTAACGTTGAGGGCCTAAAATAAATTAACATTTGAGGATTTGGAACCATCAGGTCAACATAAATGTAGGTATTTGGAAAATATTTTATGTCTAAATCATTTCAACAATGTTTTATAATTAAATTATATAAAAAAATATTATTACAGGATAGTTTCCAATATCATATGAACTATCCTAAATTTTTTTCGTGGGTTGATGAAATTATAATTCATCCATTTACATCTAAAAAAATTATTTACTAACAATTAATTTTTATTTATTCATATAGCACTAAAAAAAATTAAACAGTTGTATGGTCTATAAAAGGGTATCAAGTATAACGGTTTGTCTATAACTATCTATCATAACCGATGTGGTTTATAGATTAGTCATTAGTCCTAAAAATTGATACTATTTTTTATAATTAATATTTATTCATAAAATGTTCAAACTAAAATCATTGAACAATAATAAGGACATTGCATAGGTCATTGGTTGGAAAAAACCATTATCTTCATTCGTTCATCGGTTCAAGACCTATATCCATACCAAATATGATTATTTGTCACTTGGATTATAGTAATTAAATTTTTAAATCATATTAATTCAATTTCAAAAATATATATTATTGACATTCTTGAAAAACAATTTATCACTAAATATATTTTTAACTATTGTTTTCAACAAAACTATAATACATAAATACTTCATCAATTTTATTTACAAATTGTAATTTTATTGGATTAATGATTATCTACAATATCATTAGTTGGATTTCTAAATCCTAAAACCATATATTCAATCTAAAACTACTTTGTTTTAAAATATGTTACTTATTATTTTTCAAAATCCTTTACAATGAATTGTAAAAAAATTTGGATTAACCTAATGAATAATCCATGGGAGTGTCAAACTAGGTGCATAGTAAGGCTCATTGTCATTTACCTGGTTACCTAGAGTCAGGCTCATATCACCTTGTTAGAGTTGTTACTCCTTGGTACATCAATGCTAGAACCATGCCCACTTTTAGTATCCATATGGGCATATATTTCTAGAAAGACCCAAATAAAATATAAATCACCAAAATTCATTGGTTTTCATCTATAATTTTACAAAAAAATTATCTTAGGTTTTTGTTCACTTACCTTCATTTTGTAAAATCTAGTTCCCATGGTTTCTAATAAATATCATTTAATACCAACACTAGTGACTCAATGTAACATACTAGGTAAATAAAGATTTTGAAATTTTTATATTTATTAATATTTGTGAATTAAATATTAATTTTACTTTAAAGGGGATGATATGTTCTATGGCATACCCTACAAGAAACAAGGGGTTTCTATGAAACATATGTTGCACACAACGTTGAGTTATACCGAAAAATAATATAATAATGTTATTATTTTAAATGGTAGTTAACTCATGGCCATTATATTAGAAAGAGTAAATAGAACTAACTATGATTTTATTATATATGTTTTTTAAATGTTTTTATATTTATCCAATAAAATTTAGAATATTAAAAAGTGAATGAATCCAATTTTATGCATAAACCCTCTATTATTCCTTAAAAGGACGATTTTCTACCTTTTGATGGAGAACCCCATTTAAATTTAATTTTTATCACTTTTATATGATTTATTTGAAAACATAATAATCTTATTTATAAGCGGGACATCAAAATTTACTTTGGATGAAATTTATGTATTTTTCTGATAATGTTGGTTTTTTGACGAATAGTGAAAATACTACATTTTAAATTCAAAAATTCCTTTTAATGTAATTTATTTATATTGAATTATTGTTATTTTAATTGGTCTTAAAGTGTAATTGGATTATATTTTTTTTAATATAATCCATTTTTGGTTATTTTATGTAAATTCACTCTTAATTTGGACATAAAAAACGTAAATATTTTGGTAGTTATTATTTCTTAAAAACACGCTTTTTTGTTTTGGGAATGATAATAAATATTAAATTAACTACTTCAATTTTTTTGATTTTAATTTGGAAAAATAGATTAAATATTTCGAAATAGGAGGTCCAAATTGGGTAAATATGTATCTTTTATTTTCAGACTTTATGATAATTTACTTCGGTAAACATTTTATTTACCATGGTTAAAGGGTAAATTTGGAAAATAAAGGTGAAGGTAATATTATAATAATATTAAATTACCCATAGAGTTGTTCTAATCCTATTTTAGGATACTTGTCTGACCATGGAAATCATTGGGTCTATTTTTGGATCCCATTGAGCTACTTGGGTGTTATAATGACACTATATTAATTAATTTAAAGTAAGGCCAAAAATAACCTAAACATTAACTTTTTTAATAAAAGTTTTTTTATATGGGGTTATATAGGTTATCTCTTAGACTATACATATTTTATGGAAATCGAAAACATTTTACTACATTATGGTATTTTATTTATAATTTTTACACATTATATATACAAATTTAGTTATGACATAATAATGATGCAGAAATTGCTTCATTAATAAGGGATTCAAAAATACGATATTATAAATTTTAAAATAAATCTATTTTAAACCTTTTTATTCCATCCATTAATTTTATATAATTTTATGACTTGTTATCTTGGAATTAATGAATATTTTTAAAATGAATCATGTTGGTTTGGATTTTTTAAAAAGTCTTGAAATGAATAGAATTAAAATTGACAAAAAGTGTTTTTAAATCAATTAATATTTTTCTAAATGATAAAATAGGCATTAAAATATAAAAATCGTCCAAATGACATATATGATGTTAAAATATTCATTAATGATCTATTTTGGGTCTCTTGGAATTTTATAGTAAATATATTAACCATATTGTATGAATATATAAGAGGACATGTTAAAAGATAAATAAGTTAACAAAAGGTTAAATAAAACAAATAAGGACTACAAAATATCTGACAAATATATAGTTATTATTATAATATTTTATTATGACTTATATACACCTTATATTCTAATTAAATTAGTTTTGGATATTTTTAATCTAAAAATAACTATATAATAAAATAATATTTTCAAACATTCCTAAAGAGTCCTACTTCCACTTATAAAATTCTATCAACTCTAACCCTTAGTCACACAACTCAAGCCATATTTTCTCAAAAAAAACTATGACCAAATAATCTCTCAAGATCCCTATCATCATCCTAGAAGACTTATCGTATGCATAAACCACATTAATAAATCCTTTTTGGTTTAACCCTAAGGGAGTTACCAGATTTAAAGATAAAGTCTTCACTCAAGTTCTCTTCTTTTATTTTACTTCTTTACTCCATATTATATTCTTATTATTTGATTAAATAACCACACCATTTTCCCCAATATACTCTTTTGTTTTTATGAGATGGATTCAAACAACACTTATACACATTTCCATCAAATGGATACAAAGATACTATTTTTGTGTACGATAATCTGTTGCCTCATGAAATGATGATTGTTCGATTATATCCTACCGCCTATCATTGTGGCCATTATGATGGAAATATATTTATATGGGTTATATATTATATTTATATTGTCTCTATTATTCTGTATTTTTCATTTACCACATACCTTTATGGTTTCCATATTGGATAATAACGATTATTTCATTTGAAGTAGTGTTGTCTACCACACCCTCAAAGTGATAGGACTCATTCATTCCATACGTGGGACGCGTAAATGATGAAGTTACTAAAATTATATATGATATTATACTAGAATTATAATACACCTATGTATCATTAGGTTTTAGTTCCATTAAATACAAAATAGAAATTAAAGTAGCATTCATGTGTATGTATAGTTTACCGTCTCCATGAATGGTGCATTTAATTTCTTATCTCCATATATTATATACTATTATAAATACACATATATATATATAGTAGATATATATGATATATATGATATATAAATCATGAATAAAATTTTAGAGATAATGGAATTTTGACCACATGTACAACTTTTAATTTTAGGAACATCATTTTTGACTCAAGTACCAAATATCAACCCAATGACCATTATTAACATAAATGATTATGTAATGATTATAACATGGTAATAAATAATATAAGAGGAATTATAAAATTGAAAATAGTTTTAATAACCCGTTTTTTTATAAATGACTTTGAAATTTTCATGATGTTATTCTGGAGCAGCGCCTTCAAACGGCGTATGATTCCGAGCCCCGGTGTGGCTGGAATTAAATTTTCAGTGCATACACACTGGACATGCCAAATAAATGGAATAAATCCTAAAAATTATCTTGGATAGGAAATTTGAGGGCACCATTGAGTCTAGATCATGCTTTTTACCCTATGAGGGGTGTAAGTTTTGTAGGTGCGGGCCTTCTCTGGAAAACGCAACCAGGGGCATTTTCATAATTTAGTAGCATTAGGCGTTGAATTTATAACTTATGAATGGAGCCTCAAATTGAAATTTTGATACCTCTATTATTCTCTATAGGTGGTGTTTACCCTAGGAAAGGCTTAACCTCGACCCCTCCGAAAGTTCGAGTATGAGATTTGTAGTGGGTTTTTGAAAAATTAATAAAAGTAGATTTTATTTCCCACTAAAGCCATAACCCACTCCACCCTTCTTCCCCATTTCACATCCTCTGGAGAAACCCCCTCAAGCGAAGCTCAAGACCTCATCCTCCCTCTCCAATCAATTATGAATCTACTACGGTGACGGTGGATCCCTCGTGAAGCGACAGGCTACGCGCATCAAGGTAGGATTGTGCGTATTTTTCTTTTTAAAATTCATCACCTTCTTTGAATTCATATGTATGCGTTGATTTTTCTTTTTCTTGTCGAGAGAAGCCCATTGATGTGTAGGATTTTTTCCAAGCCTCCCAATGTATTTTTCGGAATCAAAATCCGAGTATCGAAGGGACCGCAGGGGTCCGATTAAGTTTTGGGGGTTTTCAGGTGGTTTTCTGGCGGTTTGGGCCGGTCCGGCGAGGCTCAGCGGTAGTACGGCGAGGCTCAGTAGAGGTGGGGAGAGTCCCGGCGGCGGCGCGGTGGGGGGTCCAGGCGGCGGCATAGTCGGCCGGGCGGGCGTCATCGGTGGTGGCGTGGAGGGGGTCCTAGGCGGTGGTGGCGTCGGATAGGCGGCGATGGTCTTCAGTTGCGCCAGCTGAGGGGGGCACCAGCAGGGCGTGATGATGCGGCCGGACCAGCTTTTGTCGGCTAGCACCTATGGGAGACCGGGTTCTTCGAACCTCGGCTGGCAGACAAGGACCTGTGTATTGCGGGTCCCATGGAGGTAAAGTCGTACCAGCTTAAGCCGGTCCGGGCGAGGTGTGTCGGCCCACGCGGTGAACCGCAGGCCAGTTCAGGTATTTGGGGGGTCGACCGAACTGGCCCAAACCACCAGTTCGGTCCATTAAAAATTAATACGACCATAAAACTCAAGAAAAGTGTCGGATTCACGCGTCGTATGTGGTGACACATTCCTGGAATCAAGACAAACATTTTGAGATTGTTTTTAGAGTTTTTAATTCACGATATAAGGGCCTCGACGGTGAAAAACGCTCGTTATGTCGATTGGCATTATTCAGGGGGTTCTTGTTTTCGACAGCACAGACACATCCAGAGTCTGTTTTGAGTGTTTTCCACGACGTTGGGACCATTCTGCCAAGGCGGGGTTTTCCAGGGTGGTTTTAGGCATTGAAACCGCTGTTGTGGTGTGGGCCCCATGGCCCGTCTTTCAAGCTACGAGCAGCGATTAGAAAATTTTTCATCAGACGCCATTGGTGGCATGCGAGCAGTCGATTCTGCGTGATTTTTTGAGGGAATTTCAATGGTGAAATCTGACCTATTTAATTCAGCAAGGTGGAGTTGTACCCACAGGGGTCGTTTTGGGCATTGGCGGTGATTTATATCCTCTTCACCGGGTGCCCGTTTCAGAAAAGTGAGTAGTCAGTCATGTGTAATGTTCTGAGAGTATCGCAATGGAGCGATCCATTTGTTGCATTTCAGGACCTTGATGTGGGTCCCACGGAGCATCGCACGTGTGTGGTGCGGCAAAATGCATCTATTTTTCTGGATATCCATTCCACTCCTGTAAGCAGTCGATTTGACGTGTTTTTTTAGGGGATCGCAATTGTGCGATGCGCCTGACTGTTTCAGGACCAAGGGTCGGGACAATGGGACGTCATTCAGGCATAAAGCGGTGTTGGAAAAATTTTCCATATGATATTTGTTTGAGGCCAGTGGATTGAATATCTCACGTGTTTTTTCACACGGATTACAACGGTGCGATTCGTTTGGATGTGTGGAGCCTCATTAGAAATCTCATTAAATGTACAAGCATGAAAGGTGTACGGGTGGGGGTTCATCCTACAGTTTCTGCATATAACCCTTGGCATGTGATTGTAATCACTCCTGGGAGAGTGAAGTAAATATTTGAAGAGGTGTGGTTGGCCGTACCAAGGCCATGGTGGAAAAAGTTGGAGAACTTATGTTTTCACTCTTTTTGAGTTGATGTTAGAAATTAAGTGCATGATAGCCTTTGGGCTAGAAATGTGGTATACTCTGGGAGTATACAGGATTTCCTGGTGGTACAAGTTGTAGTTTATACCCGAGAATGCTTGTGTACGTGGTTTGGAGATGGGCTAGGGCAACACATTGTGAGATCCACATGTGCATACCATGTTCTACTTTAATAACATTTTCCTCTCGTGATAAAGAGGGTACATCTGTTAATGATGGTTTAGACCAGTAAGGTGGGCTGGTTTCCCTAGTTCTCTTCTCTACGGTTTCATCGGCGGAGTTGTTTGGGTTCCCCGGTTTCTCTAGTTGTGTAGGATTTCAGTATCACATCCCTTCGTGTTCCCTAGTTTGGTTATTATGGATTCAGTGTGAGAAATAATTTACGCAGGCACTAATCCTCTACCCATGAGTTTGTTTCCAGTAGGATGCGGAGCCCACTGAGCCCTAGGAATAGACTCCCTAGCCTAGTATCAATATCATGTCTTCCTTCCGTGATCTATCATTATGAGTTTTCCTAGGCATAGTTCCAGGTATCGGTGTGACCCACACTACACGGGCGCTGACTCTCTGCTAGGTGAGTTTTTCTACAGTCGGGTCATTGTGTGATACCCACTCCGTGATTCGTTGGACACTGTTTTCCCATCCGGTAGGGATGGCTAGAGCAGTTCTGGGTTTACCGTCCAGTGGGGCTGGGCAGTTGGTTTCCCAATGATTTTGTAGGTTTTACCCTCCGTTGGGGATGGGCAGTGGGTTGTCTGATGACCTTTTAGGGTTTACCCTCTAACAGGGTTGGGCTATGGGTTGCCCATCGACTTCTTCGTGTTTACTTCTAGTGAGGCTGGGCAGTGGGTTACCCGATGACCCTTTAATGTTTACCCTCCAGTAGGGCTGGGCAGTGGGTTTCCAATCAATTTCTTAGGGTTTACCCTCAAGTGGGGTTGGGAAGTGGGTTACAGATGACCTCTTAGGGTTTACCCTCCTGCTGGGCTGGGAAGTGAGTTACCTGCCGACGTCATAGGGTTTACCCTCCAGATGGGATGGGCAGTGGGTTACCCGATGGATTCTCTCGTACTTCGTCCCTTCTACTTGTCTAGTCTTTGAATTTTTTCCGTGACTACCAGAGCATGACCCTTGGTGATACAGGTCAGTGATGTGACAACTTAGACGTTAAGAAGACCTGTCGACTATGTGACAGTGAAGGGGTGTGGTTTGGCTTTCCCAGAACTCTCGAGAATGAGGGGTGATTTCCCCACCGAGACGCGCCCTTGTGATGCGACCTAAATCCGTGTGGGTGATTCAGTACCACCCAAAGTGGATAGTGTCATGGTGCGGTGATTTGAGCCCCTTGACTTGTAGTTCGGGGCAAATGTGCGGGATACTTGGCATCGATGGTGTTTACATCTGGAACTATTGGTGACTCACATTCTTGGGATGAGCTAAGATATGGAGATCCTCTTATGATCTGGTTCAAGTTTCTTGTTCAGCATATGGATACGTATATACCTTGTTCCAGCACCCACTTCTTGGGTTTTGGTTACTCTCCTTCCAGGAGATATGAAGACGCGCTGGGTATGCCACGTTATTTCCGTGTCTATCTTCTCATGGTTAGACGAGTGTATTCTCCTACTATATGTAGCGAAGGCTCAACAGGAAGTTCATCTTCTCACCATTTCTAGAAGCTTGTGTTAGGATGAGTCCACTTCCATCCACTTGTTGGGTTGAGATGTACTCTTTATTTCACACACTTTTGTACTCCTTCACTATTCCTTATTCGTTCTACTACTCACTCTTTGGTACCTCCTTTATTTCTCCCTCGACCCTTCGGGGTGTCCTAGTTGGTATTTTTATACTCACCCTTGCATGGGCTTTGTCCTCACTTGTTTTTCCCTTGCAGAAGACGGACATGATTCTCGTGACTACAGAATAGCTTAGGAGTTTGGGAGCTTGGACCGCATGTGGTGGTCGTAGTCAGGTTTTAGGTGTGGGACTCTCCCTACAGTTTTTATTTTTTTACCTGTTTTTTGGTTGTGGAACTTTTCTCATTGGGTGTGTCTTTTTCTTTTTTCTATTTAATTTACCTTCAGTACTCACTTTGTACTTTTTAGAGGTTGATGCCTCTTGTTGGATTGTTTATAGTAGTTGGTACTTTATTTTTCCTTTTACTCTGCACTTATGCATTGAGTGGGCTGCGTGTGTGTATAGGTTATTAGGCAAAGTCCTCCATGAGTTTTTATCCTTCCATGCTTATCACCAGCCCCAGACCTATGGAGGTGGGCTTGGGTTAGTTGCAGCTCCAGCCTGGGTAGTGTTGTGTTGTGACAAAGTATTATGAGAGGTGGTTCATTCCTTGGGACGTTGTTCGGATGTCCCTAAAAAGGGATTGGTTTGGATCTAGGGCAATAATTTCATTTTGTCTCGAGAGCGGCTCTCAAGCCAGGGAGTCCAGTGATGGTGTGGCGACCGACATATCCATTCACCAGGACAGTGAAAACCTATTTGTCGACTCAGCATGATGAGATACCCGTTGTAGGGAAAATTGGTTTGTGCATCACATAGGATTCAGTCTTTGATTGTCCTTCTTAAGTCAGCTCCCCATTGTTGTTATTGTCTTATACATATATGCTAATTTGATTGCGGTGCTCTTTGATAATATTTAGGATTCCTCCACGAAAACAGCAAGCCAGGATACCAGCTTTGATTTGTGACGACGACCCTGTGAGTGATGAGGCCTCAGTCCATGACCCATCATGCGAGTCCCTTTATCTGGGTGGTCCGGTAGTAGCACCCCCGCCTGGTGAGCAGCAGACAATGTTAGTAGAGTATACTGATCTTGAGCGTGGTTTGATAGCGCTCCATGAGTTTTAGCGGTAGAGACTGCTGAGGTTCAACGATGAGTCAGACCCCCAGGTAGCAGAGGTTTGTCTAGAGATAGTGGCTCGCCTCTTCACTCTTGTGCAGACCCCGATATATCAGATAGTGGCTTTGGCCACATGCCTTTTCCATGGATAAGCTAGGAATTGGTGGAGTGTGGTGACTCAGTTAATCGATGAGTCATCACTTTCGTGGGACAGCTTTCAGCTGCTGTTTCGTGAGAAGATTTACCCCTCATGATTATGCTCTGTTCGGATCTAGGACCTCATCTAGTTTCAACAAGGAAGGATGACAGTGATGGAGTACACGAATAGGTTCACGGACTGTGCACGCATTTACCCAGACTTGGTCCATGGCAGTAACTTCTGAGCATGGATGTTCAACCAGGGTCTCCATAGAGAGATTTTTTCCATCATCGTACCATTGGGCATCCCCACTTATGTCGAGGTTCTAGAGAAGGAAATGGTGACAGAGAGTTTCCTGTCACGTTTTATAGTTCGTGGGGGTAGTAGGAATGACAGATCTAAGAAGTCTGCCACATCTAGCAGGCACTGAATGACAGAACCTCGACGCATGTGGCCTTCCCACCGCTGGTTTTGGAGACATGGTCATGCACCACTGTGGTGGCAAAGCATAGGACCTCAGCTGAGGAGACCCTTTTGTGAGTGGACTCTGGGTTGTGGTTTTACAACACAGTTTCACCAGAGGGAACCAGGGAAGCCCAGAGTGCGCCGGTGCTACTCTTGTGAGGGACGAGTTCACCAAGCATACGACTGCCTGACCTGGTATGTTGAGAACATCAGCCAGGCAGCAGGCGCACCACCATGGCAGAGGTAGCTCCGTGATTGGAGTAGTGCCTAGAGAGGTGATACTAGAAGAGAAGCGGGAGGATCTAGAAGTGGGGTACGACCATACAAGGTCTTTCCATCACTACCAGGTGGTCCACGTCAGACTCCGGAATCTGACAGTTGGAACCACGGACAACCGTGAGCTTTGGATGTCTATGATTCAACAAAGCATGAGATGATAAGAGGTACACTTTACGTCTCTTCTACCTTTTCCAGTAAACTGTATAGAATATGTGTATTGAATTATATTTCTCCCTTCTCCATACTTGAGGTGTTATCAGGGTGATTCAGGGCGTCAGTGTAACCCTGTGTCGGTAACGTAGGAGTTGTGGACCCTTTTTCATTAGTTGATGGTGTCGACTCCTTTGCTTCCCGATCATGTAAGGGAGTATTGGCTGTGAGACATCGACTATGAAATCTTGCTTGACCATATATCCTTGAGTGTTTCCCCATATGGATATTCTGAATCAGGGAATAACCGGGCCTAGTTCCAGGTGCAAATGGTGATTCCGGTCGCGGCGTGAAATGTAGTGGTGCGACCGGGGAATTGAGATTCCCATTAGGCCCTTTGGGCAATTTGAGTCCATGCAAAGGGAAGTAAAGGTTCCCTACCACATTTCCTTAAACCCATGTCTTTATTTGGGGCACGAATCCCACGTGTATCTCTTGGGAAGATGTGTGCATGAACCTATGCACGTCACCGACAAGGGAAGACCTCACGTGAATACATAAATCCCTTGGTCCATGTGCATGACGTAGAACTGTGAAACAATTTTCTTGGGTATGGGAGAGCTTTGTGTGGGAATTGTACCCGGTGTTGGTCCCTGGTTTTTCTTTTCAGGGACGAAAATCATGAAGGAGGGAATGATGTATGAACCATGTTTTTTTATAATTGAATTCAAATTTTTCTTGACATTACTATGGTGTAGCGCCTTCAGATGGCATATGATTTCGAGCCCAGGTGTATAAGGCCTCGACCTTAAACCTTACTTAATATTGAATTAAATGAATAATTCACATTGATGTTGTTTTCACTGTTTATAGTTTTAGATAATTAGGACATAACTATTACATCTCAAAATATTACAAAGTAGAAACTTCTACTAAGATTACATAAAATAAAAACTCTTAAAAGGAAACAAGCCTAGTTCCATGTTTTATATAGCATGACTTTCCCTTCATCCAATCCTTGACCCTATTCCACATTATTTCCTGTGAAAAACATTTCAAAAAAACTTGGGGTGACTATAAAAAGCTCAGTAAGGGATACACAATGAAGGAAAACTATTAGTTTTTCAAAACAACATGTAAACCATGTATACTTTATCAAAGTAATAATTTTCACCTTTATGAAATTGTAAAAACTCTTCAATGAATAAAAGATCATTACTAATCCTTTTTTAACCAAAATATTAAAATAAAACCCACATAAATATCACATAACATATAAAGGTAACTTGGGACATAAACATACTTAAATGGAATAACCATACGGTCGACTTCCACACATATCACTTAATGGAATAGCCATACGACAGACTTTCATACCCAATTCATTGGAGGTTATAACATAACCACCCGTCCTAGTATTCACATCACCACCCGTCATATGGTTTATCACATAACCACCCATCAAATGTCCAAGTACCATTATAAAATCATAAAACATAAAACAAATATAATGGAATGAAAACATTTCCACACTTTGATCACAATATATCACATAAATATATTGACATATCAAATACATTATAAAAACCATTTTCAATACCAAAATACATAAATGAATATATGGTATTTATTTCATTTTAAAAACATTACTGCTTGTTGAGGAAGCCAAAGAGCAAATAATACTCACGGCGGCAGAAAAGGTCATTGTCACCACGTACGTTAAATGAAACATTCCTTTTTGTCATTTAGTAAAACGCTACATAGAAAAAGATTCCTTTTGTATAAAAGTAAAAGAATAAGGGGTTTATACACTGTATAAAATAAAGTTGTGTATAAAACGAAATATGCTTCAATGAAAGGAGATTTAGACGAAGTCCCTTACCTCGGTTCCAACTTGACTCGATCATTTTTTAACGTCCTCAATAATAAACTTGAGTTAATTTCTAACTGATTAAGAAAATTTTTCAAGTTCATTATTAATTTTATATCACTTATTACCAAGTTATAAACATTATTTAATCATTTAAGTTAATAATGTTTGTTTTGTTGATATTTGGTTCTTAAGTCGAAAGTGGACTTCTTACAATTACATGTTGTTCGTGTGGTCAATGGTTCATTATATCCAGAATGATATTCAAGATTTGGATATTATATATATAATATATATCCAGCATATACATGTATTTACAATATTACATAATCATTTATAGGTAAGAAATGAAAATCAACATTCATGGAGACGGTAAGTCTTACGTAAGCATGAACGCTACTTTCATTTCTATTTCATATTAATGGAATTAAAACTAAATGAGAGGTATGTGTATTTTCATTCTAGAATTATAATCTTCATTTAGATGTAACATAAATCATATATATCCATTATATATACTTACTTATTATAGTACATTACATTTGGGGATAATAAATGAAATGCACCGTTCATGGAGACGGTAAGCCATATGTACGCATAAACGCTACTTTCATTTCTATCTCATACTTTAATTGAGTGAAATCATAATGATAAAAAGGTATATTATAATTCCAGTATTATATCATATATAATATCATTAAATCCATACTTTATACATCCCATGTATGGCATTAATGAATCAAATCACTTTGAGGGGGCGGTAGTCCACAATTCCTTAAATGAAATTATCGTGTTTACCCACAATGGAAACCATAAAGGTATGAAACAAATGATAAATACAGAATATTAAGTAAAACATTAACATATTATATATCATATATAAATATAGTTACATCTTAATGGCCACCTTTGAAGGTGTTGTAAGAATATTGAACAATCATCGTTTCGTGAGGTAGGAATTCGCCATCCACGGAAACAGTATGTTCTTTAACCATTAGAAGTAGGTGTGTGTAAGTGTATATTGAATAATTCTTATGAAAACATCATAGTATATGGGAGATACAGTTTTTTTACAAAATAAATTAATAAAAAGAGTTTAGGGGGTTGGAGAAGCAAAATAAAACATAAGAACACAAGAGAAGACAATGCCTTTAAATCGGGTAACTCTTTTCGATTTGATCTCAAAGGCTTCCATGGAAGACTTCTGCCCAAAGTGAGGCTTCTAGGTGTAATATAGGGGTGTGGAGAGACAAAATGAGAAGGTTTCGACCAATCCAAGTGCTTGAGAGTTGTGGTTTTGGAGGTAGAGGTGGGGGCCTTTTATAAGAGGAAAGGAGCATGACTCTTGGAAGGTTAGAAGAGTTTACATTATTATAAAATGATTTTCGGATTTTAAAGGTCCCACATTGATATAATTAGAGGATAAGGTGATAAGGGTTCAAAATATACTCATCCAATAGGTCTTTGACATGTTTAGGTTTTATATTTTACATTATCTTTTTATTTTATTTAAGTCGTTAAATAATGTGGTAATCACTGCATCATCATGGTGTCATAAATAATTTAATTTATTTAATGTCTAAAAATTATAAAAAAAATATCATGATGTATTAAATCGCTTTATCTTTCTAATTAATATTTATAGTAAAAAATATGGCTTGTATAACCCCATTTAAAAATTGTTTTATTAAAACAACTCATGTTTGTGACATTTTTATTTTAACTTTAAATAAAATCCATTAATGTCATTATCTTACCCAAGTGGCTCCATGGGGTCCCCAAAAAATATACCCATGGATTTTATTGGTCGGCCATGACACATTCAATAAGGTTAGGAAATGTGTCTTGGTCATTTAATATTATTACAACTTTATTTTAACCTTAAATTACACTAATTACCTCTAATCGCGATTAAAAACATAAAAATTACTATTCACCATAAAATTATTTTAATCCCATTGAACCACATATTACTTATTAATGACAACCATGTATGTCATATTTTTGGAATTCAATACACAGAAGTGGTAATGTTTCATTTAAACGAAAAATCAGTTTTTAAGTACCACTTAGTGGTTTCACTATTCATCAAAAATTGAAGTTTTTCAGAAAAATAACAAAACATCACCCTATGCTATATTTGATATTCTGAATTCAAAAATGATGTCTATTTTAAAAAATTAAAAACATAAAAGTTGAATTAATTAATTTAATAATTAATTCCCGCTGTCAAGACAAATATCGTGTTTTTATGAAAAAAAAAGTATCAAAAGATTGACACTAGTTTAAGTCTGATTTCAAAGTGAAATTAATTTCAACGAACAAAATTGGATTAAATGGTAAAAATATATTCCAATTTAACTTTAAAACCAATTCAAAAGATAATATAATAATATAAATATATTATATTAAAAAGAGGTTTTGAATTAAAATAAAACATTTTTCACTGTTTATTAAAAAATGAACTTTATCAGAAAAATACCAAAAATTTACAAAAAGTAAATTTTGATGTCCCGATTCTAAAGAATAATTTTATTTTCTCTAATAGAATGTATAAGAGTGACTAAAACTATATTTATAGACAGTTCTCCATCAAAAGGTGATAAGTCGTGCTTTTGTGAATGTTAGAGTATATATGCCTAAAATTGAATTCTTTTCGTATTTTAAGCCTTTATTTTTTATTGGATAAATGTAGAAACATTAAAAAACATATATAATCATATTTTAGTTATTTCTATTCATTTTTTCCAATACAATAGCTACGTGTTAACTACCATTTAAAATAATATTATTTTATTACTACTGTACACTGTAAGATTTCAATGAAACTCTTTGTTGTGTATCAGGTACACTATCGAACATAGAAACCCCTTTAAAGTAAAATTAATATTTAAT
The DNA here is from genome assembly GCA_963277665.1 of Viscum album. Taxonomy (NCBI): domain Eukaryota; kingdom Viridiplantae; phylum Streptophyta; class Magnoliopsida; order Santalales; family Viscaceae; genus Viscum; species Viscum album. The sequence continues at coordinate 1,760,641,790 of OY728121.1, read as the reverse complement.
TCGCAAATATTAATAAATATGAAAATGTTTTATTCTTTATTTACCTGGTATTTTACATCCTTCCCCCCTTTTGGGAATTGCGTCTTTGCAATTTTATTCACTTATCAAAATAAGTGGGGGTATTTATCCCTCGTAGCATTTTCAGATTCCCATTTTGCCTCTTCAACAATATGGTTTTTCCACAAAACCATTACAAGGTGAATTACCGTATTTCGCAACACTTCCACTCTTCGGTCAAGATTCTGGACTGGTTGTTCTACATAAGATCGATTCTCTTCCAACTGAACTAAATCTGGGCTCAAAACATGAGATGGATCTGGCATGTACTACCTTAACATAGAAACATGAAAAACATTGTGTACCTGAGATAAACTCGGAGGTAATGCCACTCGGTATAAAACTGATCCAACTCTCTCCAAAATTTCTTATGGTCCAGTAGACCATGGACTTAGCTTTCCTTTCTTACCAAATTGCATCACACTTTTCCACGGTGAAACTTCGAAGAAAACATGATCACCTACCTCGAAAGATAGATCCTTCCTCCAGTTATCCGCATAACTTTTCGGTCTTCTCTGAGATGTTCTCATGTGTTTCGGAATCAACTGAACTTTTTCTGCCATCTCTTCTACCAATTCTAGTCCCATCAACTTCCTTTTATCCACATCATCCCAGAAAGTTGTAGTTCGACACCGCTTCCCATATAACGCCTCAAATGGCGCCATCTATATACTGGAATGAAAACTTTTATTATATGAAAACTCAACCAAAGAAAGATGTTGGTCCCAACATCCCTGATAATCCATTGAACAAGCACGTAGCATATCTTCAAAAGTCTGAATTGTTTGTTCTGACTGCCCATATGATTATAGATGAAAAGATGTGCTGAAATTTTATTCAGTGCCCAATGACTTATGAAGGCCTTTCCAGAAGGTAGATGTAAACCTGGGATCACGATCATATACAATGGAGAGGGGAACTCCATGCAACCTTAATATCTATTTAAGATAAAATCAAGCAAGTTGATCTAGAGAGAATGTATCTCGAATAGGAAGGAAATTAGCAGATTTAGTCAAGCGATCAATAATAACCCATATTGTATTATTACCTCGAGATGTCCTCGGTAATCCCACAATAAGGTCCATGGATATATTTTCCCATTTCCACTCTGGAACTGGTAGAGGCTGAAGCATCCCCTTCGGTAACTACCGCTCTACCTTAACCTGCTGACAAGTCATACACTTCATAGTAAAATCAGCAATAACTCTTCTCATTCCATCCAACCAGTAATACTCCCACAGATCTCTGTTAATCTATGTACTGCCAGGATTAACTGAAAACGGGGAACTATGAGCCTCACATAAAAACTCATTATTCAACATTGAATCACTAGGCACACACAATCTCATCCCTAATCTCAAAACAAAATCACTATCAATGTTGAATTTAGGCAACATTCCATTCTGAACCAGCTATACCTTTTTCGGAAACTCACTGTCTTTCTTCTGTGCTAGTTTAATTCTGTCTGATAGAGAAGATTTCACCGATACCTGAAACAAACCAGAAGGAATTCCTGCACAAACAACTTCCATGCCACATTTCATCAAATACTTAACCGAAAGATCACGTTCCAAATGCAACATTGTTAATGAAGAATTACCTTTTCGACTTAATGCATCTGCCACTTTATTTTCATTTCTTAGATGGTAATGAATTGTACAATCATAATCCTTGATTAATTCTATCCATCTCCTCTATCTCATGTTCAATTCTTTCTGTGTGAATATATACTTTAAACTTTTGTGACCTGTATATATTTCACACTTTACTCCATACAAATGATGCCTCCAAATTTTTAGAGCAAAAACAACAGCAGCTAATTCCTAATCATGTGTAGGGTAATTTACCTTATGAGTTCTCAACTGACGTGAAGCATAAGAAATTACCTGATCATTCTACATAATGACAAAACCAAGTCCATTCAATGGAGCATCACTGTAGATTACAAACTCACCATTCTTGGAAGGAAGTGCCAAAACTGGAGCATTCACCAATCTTCTTTTCAACTCATGAAAACAATCATCACATTCTTTTGTCCAGGTATACTTAACACCCTTTTGAGTTAGCTTAGTCATTGGACTAGATAACCGTGAAAAATTTCAAACCAACCTTCGGTAATAGCCTGCCAAACCCAGAAAACTATAAATCTCAGTTACATTTGTGGGTCTTGGCCATTCTTCAACAACCTTTGTTTTTGCAGGATCAACAGTTATCCCATCTTTAAAAACAATGTGACCAAAGAAAGAAATTGGTTGCAACCAAAACTCACACTTGCTGAATATCCCATACAATTTCGTTTGTTTTATGGTTTGCAAAATAACCCTTCAATGTCTTTCATTATACTCTATACTTTTAGAAAACTCCAAAATATCATCAATAAAAAAAACAACATTTTGCACCTGAGTCCACTGAGCCATCACTGCAACAAACTATTTAGTTCTGATTATGACGATCTCATGATACCGATTTGAAAGGTTATTTCCCTCTCTTTGCCTTCCCAGAAATGATGTTCTGTTTCTTCTATGAAAAACCATTCTTGACATAGAAATATATTAGGCGAAGCAACATGGTAATCATTAAATGCTATATCATTTCAATAATACCATAAATTAATTTATAATTTAACAATTTTCTAACTCCTAAAGTTGTCTAAACCAACCTGTGATACCAACTATAAGGCCCCGGCCTTAAACCTTACTTAATATTGAATTAAATGAATAATTCTCATTGAGGATCTTTTCACGATTTAGAGTTTTATTGAATTAGGACATAACTATTACATCTCAAAAGATTACAAAGTGGAAACTTCTACTAAGATTACATAAAATAAAAACTCTTAAAAGGAATCATGTTTACTTCCATGTTTTAGATTGCATGACTTTCCCTTTATCCCATCATTGACCCTATTCCACATTATGTCCTGTGAAAAACATATCAAAAAAACATGGGGTGAGCATAAAAAGTTCAGTAGGGGATACACAATGAATGAAAACTGTTAGTTTTTCAAATCAATATGTAAACCATGTATACTTTATCAAAGTAATACTATTCACCTTTATGAAGTAGTAAAAACACTTCAATGAATAAAAGATAATTACTTACCCTTTTGTAACCAATATATTACCATAAACCCCACATAAAGATCACATAACATATAAAGGTAACTTGGGACATAAACATACTTAAATGGAATAACCAAACGGAAGAATTCCACACATATCACTTAATGGAATAGCCATTCGAGCGACTTCCATACCCAATGCATTGGAGGTTATAACGTAACCACCCGTCCTAGTATTCACGGAACCACCGGTCATATGGTTTATCATGTAACCAACAGTCAAATGTCCAAGTACCATTATAAAATCATAAAACATAAAACAAATATAATGGAAAGAAAAAATTTCAACAAATTGATCACAATATATAACATTTATATATTGACATAAAAAATACATTATAAAAACCATTTTCAATACCAAAATACAAAAAATATTATGTTGTATTTATTTCATTTTAAAAACATTACAGCTTTTTGAGGAAGGCAAAGACCAAATAATACTCGTCGCGACAGAAAACGTCGTTGTCACCGCCTATGTTAAAAGAAACATTCCATTTTTTCATTTAGTAAAACGCTTCGTAGAAAAATATTCCTATTGTATAAAATTAAAATTCAAAGGGGTTTATACACTGTATAAAAGAATGTTGTGTATAAAACGAAATATGCCTCAATGAAAGGAGATTGAGACGAAGTCCCTTACCTTGGGTCCGACTTGACTCGATCGTTCTTTAACGTCCTGAATAATAAACATGAGTTAATTTGTACTTGATTAAGAACCTTTTTCAAGTTCATTATTACTTTTATATCACTTATTACAATGTTATAAACATTATGAAATCATTTAAGTTAATAATGTTTGTTTTGTCGATATTTGGTTCTTAATTCGAAAGTGGACTTCTTACAATTACATGTTGTTAGTGTGGTCAAAGGTTCATTATATCCAGAATGATATTCATGATTTGGATATAATATATATAATATATATCCATAATATACATGTATTTATAATATTACATAATCATTTGGAAGTAAGAAATGAAATGCACCATTCATGGAGACGGTAAGCCGTACGTACGCATGAACGCTACATTCATTTCTATGTCATATTAATGGAATTAAAACTAATTGATAGGTATGTATATTTTAATTCCCAAATTATATTAATCATTTAGATGTAACATACATCATATATATCCATTATATATATGTACTTATAATAGTACATTACATTTGGGGATAAGAAATGAAATGCACCGTTCATGGAGACAGTAAGCCGTATGTACGCATAAACACTACTTTCATTTCTATCTCATACTTTAATTGTGTAAAATCATAATGATAAAAAGGTATATTATAATTACAGTATATTATCATAAATAATATCATTAAATCCATCATTTATACATCCCACATATGGCATTAACGAATCAAATCACTTTGAGGGGGCGGTAGTCCGCACTTCCTAAAATGAAATTATCGTGTTTACCCACAATAGAAACCATAAAGGTATGAAAAAAATGAAAAATAAAGAGGCTTAAGTAAAAGATAAACATATTATATATTATATATAAATATAGTGACATCTTAATGGCCCCCTTTGAAGGTGTTGTAATAATATTGAACAATCATCGTTTCAGGAGGCAGAAATTCACTATCCACGGAAACAGTATGTTCTTTAACCATTAGATGTATGTGTGTCTAAGTGTAGCTATAATACTTCTTATAAAGACATCATAGTATATGGAAGATACTGGTTTTGTTACAAAATAAATGAATAAAAATATTTTAGGGGTTGGAGAAGCAAAATAAAACATAAGAACACAAGAGAAGACACTACCTTTAAATCTGGTAACTCTTTTTGATTTGATCTCAAAGGATTCCTTGGGAAGACTTCTGCCCAAAGTGAAGCTTCTAGGAGTAAGAGAGGTATGTGGAGAGAACAAATGATCCGGGGTTGGCCGAGCCAAAGGACTTAGATGTGTTGGTATGGAGGTAGAGGTGGGGGTCTTTTATAAGAGGAGAGGAGGGGCACTCTTGGAATATTATAAGAGTTTATTTTATTATAAAATTATTTTAGTATTTTAAAGGTCCCAAATTGATATAATTTGAGGATAAGGTGATAAGGGTTCGAAATATACTCATCCAATAGGTCTTTGACAAGTGCAGGTCTTAGATTTTACATTATCTTTTTATTTTATTTAAATCGTAAAATAATGAGGTAATCGCTGCATCATTATGGTGTCATATATAACTTAATTTATTTAATGTCTAAAAATTATAAAAAAATATCGTGATGTAGGAAATATTTTTATATTTCTAATGAAAATTTATAGTAAAAAATATGACATGTATAACCCCATTTAATTATTGTTTTAGTAATACAACTCATGTTAGTGACATTTTAATTTTAACTTTAAATAAAAGTCATTAATGTCATTATCTTACCAAAGTGGCTCCATAAGGTCCCCAAAAAATCTACCCATGGGTTTTCATGGTCAGTAATGAAACATCCAATAAGGTTAGGACATGTGTCTAGGTCATTTCATGTTGTTAAAACATTATTTTTACCTTCAATTACTCTAATTACCTCTAATCGCGATTAAAAACTTAAAATTTACTATTCACCAAAAAATTATTTTAATCGCATTGAACCACATTTTATATTTTAATGAAAACCATGTATGTAAGATTTTTGAAATTCAAAACACAGAAGTGGTAATGTTTCATTTAAATGAAAAATCAGTTTTTAAGTACCACTTATTGGTTTCACTATTCATCAAAAATTGAAGTTTTTCAGAAAAATACCAAAACATCACCCTAAGCTATATTTGATATTCCAAATTCAAAAATGATGTCTCTTTTAAAAAATTAAAAACATAAACGTTTCATTAATTAATTTAATAATAAATTCTCACTATCAAAACAAATAGCGTGTTTTTATGAAACAAAAAGTATCAAAAGATTGACACTAGTTTAAGTCCGATTTCAAGGTAAATTTAATTCCAATGAACACAATTGGATTAAATGGTAAAAATATATACTAATTTAAATTTAAAACCAATTAAAAAGATAATATAATCATATAAATAAATTATATTAAAATGAGTTTTTGAGTTAAAATACATCATTTTTCAATATTCATTAAAAAATGAACTTTATCGGAAAAATACAAAAAATTTACACAAAGTAAATTTTGATGTCCCGATTCTAAAAAATAATTTTATTTTGTCCAATATAATGTATAAGAGTTACAAAAACTATATTTATAGACGATTCTCCGTCAAAAGGCGATAAGTCGACCTTTTGTGAATGTTAGAGTATACATGCCTAAAATTGAATTCTTTTCGTATTTTAAGCCTTTATCATTTATTGGATAAATGTATAAACATTTAAAAATACATATATAATCATATTTTAGTTATTTCTATTCATTCCCACCAATACAACGTCTACGTGGTAACTACCATTTAAAATAATATTATTTTATTACTAGTGTGCAACGTAAGATTTCAAAGAAACTCTTTGTTGCGTATCGGGTACACTATCGAACATAGAAACACCTTTAAAGTAAAATTAATATTTAATTCCCAAATATTAATAAATATGAAAATGTTTTATTCTTTATTTACCTGGGATGTTACAATGTGTGGCTAGAATTAAATTTTCTGTGCATTCACACTGGGCAAGCCAAATAAATGGAATAACTCCTAAATGGTAGCACGGATCAGAAAAAAGAGGGCACCGTTGAGTCTGAGGCATGACATTTACCCTAAGAGGGGTGTAACTTTCGCAGGAGTGGGCCTTCTGTGGAAAATTCCACCAGGGGAATTTTCGTAATTTAGCAGTCTCGGGTGTTGACTTTATAACTTTCGAACGGAGCCTCAGATTGGAATTCTTGACCGTCGTTGTGCTCAGGTGGTGTTTTTGACCCTAGGGGTGTCTTAACCTCGACCCTGCCGAGAGTTCCGGTATGGGACTTCTAGTGGGTATTAAAAAAATTTATAAATTTTTATTTTATTTCCTTACCTAAGCCATAACACACTCCACCCTTCTTCCCCATTTCACTTCCTCTAGAGAAACCGTCTCAAGGGAAGCTCAAGACCTCGTCCCCCCTATCCAATCAAAAAGATCTCAGCTACGACGATGGTAGATCCCTCGTAAAGAGATGGTCTACATCCAACAAGGTAGGATGGTGCGTATTTTTCATTTTAAACATCCGCACCATCTTTGAAATCATATATATGCATCAAATAGTTGTTATATTGTTGAGAGAAACCCATAGTTGCATAGGATTTGTTCTATGATTTCTGATGCATTATTCCGGATTCAAAATATGAGTCCTGAAGTGACCACAGTGGTCCGATGATATTCCGAGGTTTTTTGGGTGGTTTTCCGGCAGTTCTGGCCGGTTTGGCACGGCTCAGTGGTGGCACGAAGAAGTCCAGTGGCGGCGCGGCGTGGCCTAGCGGCGGCGCGTTGGGGGTATAGGCGGAGGCGCGGTCAGTCCGGTGGTCTTTAGTGGCGGCGGTGCGGAGGGGAACCTAGGTAGTGGTGGCAGCACCCGGGTGAGGCAACATCGGCCGGGTAGTGGTGGTCTTCAGGGGTGCTAGTAGAGGGGGGCCCCGCAGGGTGTGACGATGCTGTCGGACCGGCTTTTTCCGACCGGAACGCGTGGGAGACCGGGGTCTTCAGACACCAGCTGGGAGACAAGGACCTGCGTATTTCAGGTCCTGTGGAGGTAAAGACGAACTGGATTAAGCGGGTCCGGGTGAGGTGGGACGGCCCGCACGGGGAACCGCGGGCCGGTTCAAGTATATGGTGGGTCGGCTGAACCTAACTGGCCCACCCGTTCGGTCCATTAAAACAAAAAACGGCCATAAATCTCAAGCCAGGTGTCAGATTTGTGCGTCGTATTCTGCGACATGTTCCTGGAATCAATAAAATATTTCTTAGATTGTGTTGGGAGTTATTAATTCCCTAGATGGGGGGCCTCTGTGGCGCAACATGCTCGTTAAGTGGATTGGCGTTATTCCGGGGGTTCTTGTTTTGGAATCGCAGACACATCTGGAGTCCTTTTTGAGCTCTGTTAGCAATGTTGGGACCCTGGCGTCGAGGGGTAGTTTTCCTGGGTGGTATCAGGTGTTGAAAATGGTGATGAGGTGTGGGCCCCACAACCCGTCTTTTATGCTACGGGCAACATTAAGCAAATTTTTCATCGGACGCATGTTCGGGGGGCGCGAGCAGTAGATTCTGTGCGTTTTTTCAAGGGCATTGCAGTGGCGCAATCTGGCCACTTTAATTAAGCATGGTGGATCGGTCCCCATGGGGGTCGTTTTGGGAATTGGAGGAGATTTCTATCCTCTTCACTGGGTTCCATTTTGTACAAGTTATTAGTCAGTCTTTTGTACTTTTCCGAGAGGATCACAATGGTGTGATCTGTTTGTTGCATTTCAGGACCGTGATGTGAGTCCCACGTAGCACCGCTCATGTGCGGTGTGGCGAATTGAATCTATTTCCCCAAATATTTGTTCCACGAATGTAAGCAGTCAATTTGAAGTGTTTTTTCGAGGGGATCGCAATGGGGCGATGCACCCAAATATTTCGGGACCGAGGCTCAGGACCACGGGACTCCATTCAGGTGTAATGCGGTATTGGACAAATTTTTAGTCAGATATCCATTTGAGGCGAGTGGATAGTCTATCTAACGTGATTTTCGGAGATGATTACAATAGTGTGATCCATTTGGATTTGTGGATCCTTATTCGAGATCTCATTATATGTGGAGCCACGAAAGCTGTACGGGTGGAGGTTCTTCATGTGGTGTCTGCAGAGAACCCTTGTGGTGGGATTTTGAGCACTCCTAGGAAAGTGAAGTAAATGTTTCAAGTGGTGTGGTTGGCCGAACCAAGTCCATGGTTGAAGTTAGTTGGAGAACTTGCATTTTCTTGTTTTTTGCGTTGACGTTTGACATCATGTGCATGATAGCCTTTGGGATGGAAATGTGGTATACACTGGGAGTATACAGGTTTTCCTGGTGGTACATGTTGTAGTTTGTACCCATGAATTTTTATGTACATGGTTTGGAGATGAGCTAGGGCCACAATTTGTGAGGGCCCAATGTGCGTACCTTGTTCTACTGTGTGTACATTTGACCTCTCGTGATGCAGAGGGCCCTTCTGTTAAATATGGTTTACACCGGAAGGGTGGGGTGGTTTCCCTTGGTTTTGTCCTCAATGGTTTGATCAAAAAAGTTGTTTGGGTTCCCCTGTTCCTTTAGCCGTGTGGGATTTTATTATCACGTCCCTTCGTGTTCCTTGGTAGGGTTATTGTGGATTTATTGTGTCCAATAATTTACGTGGGAAACTATACTCTACCCAAAGATGTTTTTTCCAGTATGGTGTGAAGCCTAGTGAGCCCTAGGTATAGACTCCCGAGATGAGTATCGAGATCATGTCTTCCTTCCACGATCTACCATTACGTGTTTCCCTAGGAAGAGTTCCAGGTATCGACATGACTCACACTACACAGGCGCTGACTCTCTGCTAGGTGAGTTGTTCCGGTGTTGGCTCATTGTGTGACACCCACTCCATGTTCCGTTGGATAGTGTTGTACCATCCAATTGGGAAGGCCATAGCAGTTCCGGGTTTACCCTCCAGTTGGGCGGGGCAGTGTGTTGCCCAATGAATTCTTAGGGTTTACCCTCCAACGAGGATATGTTGTGGTCTTCCCGATAACCTTTTAGGGTTTACTAACCAGTGCGGCTAGGCATTGGGTTTACCATCAACTTCTTAGGGATTACCCTCATGTGGGGCTGGGCGGTGGGTTACCCAACGACCATTTAGGGTTTACCCTCCAGCGGGGCTGGGCAGTGTGTTACCCATCAACTTATTAGGGTTTATCCTCTAGTGGGGTTGGGCAGTGGGTTACCTAATGACCTCTTAGGGATTACCCTCCAGTTGGGATGGGCAGTGGGTTACCTGACGACGTCATAGGGTATACCCTCCAACTGGGCTGGGCAGTGGGTTACCCGACAACTTCTCTCAGACTCAGTTCTTTCTAATAGGCTAGTCTATAGTGTTTCACCATGACTACCAGAGCAGGACCCTTGGTTATACGAGTCAGTGATGTGACAACATTGACTATGAGAAGACCTCTTGACTATGTGATAGTGACAAGGTGTGGTTTGACTTTCCCCAGAACTCTCTTGAACGATGGGCACTTTTCCCACTGCGACGTGTCCCTGTGATGCTACCTGAAACTGTGCGGGCGAGTCAGTACATCCCAGAGCGGATAGTGTTAAGGTGTGGTGATTTGATCCCCTGGACATGTAGTTCGAGGAAGACATGAAGGATACTAGGCATCAATGGTGCTTACTTCTGGGACTGTTGGCGACTCATTTTCATGGGCTGATCAATGAGATGAATATCTTCTAACAATCATGATCAGGTTTCTTGTTGAGCATATGGATATGTATATACCTTGTTCAAGTACACACTTCTTGGGTTTTTGTTACTCTCCATACAGGATAGGAGAAGAGGCTCAGGGTATTCCATGTGTTTCTATTTCCAGCTTCTCATGGTTAGATGAGTCTAATCTCCTACTAGAGGTAGCGAAGTCTCGACATGAAGATCATCTTCTCACCGTTTCTAGCTCCTTATGTTAGGAAGAGTCTACATCCTTCATCTTTTTGTGTTGAGATGTACTATCTAATGCACTCTCTTTTGTACCACTTTTCTATTCCATGTTCGATCTGCTGCTCACTCTTCGGAAACTCCTTTGTTGCTCCCTCAATCATTCATGGTATCCTACTGAGAATTTTTATACTCAACCCTTCTTGGGCTTCTCCCGCACTTGGTGTAACCTTGCAGACGACAGACATGTTTCTCGTGACTACAGAGGAGATTAATATTTTGGGATCTTGGACCACGTGCGGTGGTCGTAATCGGGTTCCAGGTGTGGGACTCTCCCAGATGTTTTTCTTTTGTTTACCTATTGCCAGGTTGTGGCACTTTTCTGATTGGTTGTGTGTTTTTCCCTTTTCTTTTCAGTTTACCATTAGCACTCACATTGTACTGTTTAGAGGTCGATGCACCTTGTTAGTTTGTTTATAGCAGTTGGTACATAACTTTTCCTTTTTCTCTTCACTTCTACATTGAGTGGACTACGTGTGTCTGTGTACAGGTACTAAGGCAAAGGACTCCCCGAGTTGTTTAGCCTTTGGAGCTTGTTGCTAGACCCTAACCTATGGATGCAGGAATGGGTTAGTTGCGGCTCGAGCCCGGGTAGGGTTGGGTTGTCAAAATGGTTCCTAAGAAATTATAAATTTTCTTTAGTTTATTAATCAGGAGATTAAATAATGAACAAGTCAAGTCAGAAAAGACGTAATGGAAATTCATAATCCAATTTCCATTCTTTGGGATAACATTTACTTCACGATTATGTCCATCTATGAATATGTGTGAATGACATATGATTGTTTTACACATAATATCCACTTATATTGGGTTTGTTTATATGTGTGACTTATAATTATGCCATTCATTTATCCTATATCTAATGGTTCCATCTTTGTAAGGGACTTCATCTCAATCTCTATTAATTGAAGAATATTTTAATTTATACACGACTTTATATTATATTTTTTATAAACCCCTTTCACTATTAATTTCATTAAAAGGGAATCATTTATCTACAAAATGTTTTATTAAAGAACAAAAATGAATATTACTTTGTAATGAACGTGGTGACAATGTCATTTCCTTCACAGTGAGTGTTATTTTATTTTTTGTATTACATAAAAATTCGTAATGTTTTTAAATGGAAAATAAATACCATATACTATTTTATGTATTTTGGTATTCAAAATGGTTTTGATAATTGATTAATTATGTCAATATATTTAAATTATATGTTGTAATTTCAATGTGGAAATTTAATCTTTCATTTATGTTTGTTTTATGTGTTATGAATATGTCATGGTTCAGGGGCATTTTTTACATATACTGGTGGTTCCATGAAAAACCAAGGGCAGTTGAGCCTGAGATAGCTCTCCAATGCATTGGGTAATGTGACAGATTTAAACGTAAATGTTTTCCCAAGAGATTTAGGGAATATACTGTGATGGGTACTCAAAATGTAACTACCAAGGTAGATGTGATAGATACAATATAAGTATGTTATGGATGCCAGAATTTGCCTTTATGATTTCTGATTTCATTTTTTATTCATAAATTATATGATATAGTGTGGCATGTTTATAAACGAAAAATTTTAATCCATTGACTTGTATGTATTTATGGACTACTTTTTTCATTCTAAAATTTATAATCCATACTGAGCTTTTTATGCTCATCCCGTGTTTTTTAGAAATGTTTTTCACAGGACATAAAGATGAATAGGGTAAAGGATGGGATCCTGGAAAAGTCATTTTGACTAAAATATGGAACATGAAATGACTATTTTTTAAAGATTTTTTAATTTATGAGAAAAATATGCTCATAGTAAATGTGTCTAGTTCATACTATTTTAGATGTAATGTAATTGTTATGGCCTAATTCTCTAAAACTCTAAACTTGAAAAGATCCCCAATGTGAATTATTATCTTAATTCAAGATTATTTATTGTTTAAGGCTGGTTCCTTCTACTCAACCCCAAATTGCATGAATATAGTGTCTTATATTAATTACATTTTCACGGTTATATGTAATCATTCCCCGAATTACCAATTAGTTTATTATTTTTGAATAACTAGATTCATAATTGAGAATTGTACTAAAAATGGATACAGTATAACAAAAAAAATTCTAAAAAATTAAACTAAATAAATGATAAATATTCTGAACCTAATATATTCCTAAATATCATTCATATTATGCTTCATGGATTCCATGTAAAATAAACATAATAGGGGTGAGATGTAATGCTTAGTAAAGGAAAATATTGAAGAGTCAATAATTAGTCAATCAGAATAGTCAATATGGAATGGTTAGTAACTATAAATATATTCCAGTTAAATAACTAGATAATGAAATATAAATATTTCAAGGTAGAAATCTAAAACACATTCCATTAATCGATGAACTGAAAATAAATGTATCCATTGATATTTCAATGCAAAATCTCATGGATGAAAATCAACTAAAACTAAAATGAATGAAATGATTCATTATTGTAATCAATGATTCATTGGAACGTGGAAACATTACAATAAATACATTTAAAAACATGGTTTAACAATCTGGGGAACCACCCCCCCACTAAGGCAACTATAAAACTATTTCATCTCGAGATAGAGTTGATGTGTCAAGTGTTTTTCATTAACCAGTCCCAAACACGTGTATTTCATGCCCAAAGAATTTATCATATATAAAATATGACAAATGACTTATCAAATATCCATATTGAATAAATAAAATGGATTTATCAACAATATCATAGAAGTTATTATGCAACAATAAGTTTTGTGGATATTAAAAGATATTGAGGAAATATCCTCATTAAACATTCCAAAGTGTTCCCTACCACTTTGAAATCCTTAACTAATAATTCCCCATGAATTAAATGAAACTAATAATATAATTATTATATGTTTATTAATGATATAACCTGTCAATGGTAATTATATACATCAAATAAAAGTGAATTGGCACATAATAACAATTAAGTGTGAATTAAATGTATGTTGAGACAGAATCTCATACATATGAATGGAAATACCAAAAAGTGACAATCATCAAATGAAATTTCTAAATACCAAGAATAAAAAATAATTAATGATATATTATATCATAAATTCTAGTAGTTACAACAAAAAAATGATGTAATTGGTTAATATGACTGTTATCTCATTGAAGTAAAAAGTGACATGGAAATACCTTTCTAATGTATTAACAAACGAATTAGAAAGCCCAGAGTTAATAAAAAATAAATATATAATTCAAATACCAATAATATAATAGATTTAGTTATATTATATTTCAATTTGGTTTTTTTACACCGAATATATGAAATTTGGTTTACAACAATAAATTGTGCCTCATATAATGAAAATGATATAATTATCCCTTACCACTTGAGAATATTTTTAGTCAAGGACTCAATGAAAATTTACCATCAATTGAATCATTTAATATCATGAAATAACATAAAATAATGATATAATATATAAAAAAGGGAAGTAGGTATTGAACACAATATATATTAATAGTGAAAATAACATTAATATCATAGATGTAAAAGGTGAGAAGAAAATCCCTTGCCTTATGTTTGCATTCAGGTGAACATACTTTGTCATCCTATAAAAATAATGTGTTTATTTTTTAATTTCATAATAAAAATTTTAATGTTTATAATTAATTTTCTTTACTTATTACCATGTTTCCTATACTACATAAAAAATTAAGTTTACATAAAATTTTTTTGACGAAATTCGGTTTATGTGTGAAAAAAATATTGCCGGCCAATTATGGTCAAGGGGTAATTATATAACATATCCATAATAATAACCATTTCATAATTATCATAATTTTAAATCAATTATACCTTTTAAATAAATCATTTAATATGATTATTAAAATTATCAAATGATATAATCATAGAGATTATAGGTAGTACGTACGCATGAGTAAAATTCCCATTTTTAAATGATCATTGTGGAAGGAATGTAAGTAACTAAATATTTTCCAAAATGATAATTATATAAAGATTACCATATTATTTTATCATATATAAATATATATATAATTAATTTATTTAAAAGGAACAACATCATGTTGAGGAGGCAGTAGTCCACACATCCATGGACAACTTGATCACTTTTAACATGTGTGAAAGGGTAATAAAAGAAACGGTATATATATATATATATTATATTTATAGACATATAATTATTTCATTAATATATTATTTTTTTGGTATTTCACTTAAATTTAACAACAACCATTCATTTATACATTCCATGTATCATGGGAAAGAATCTCATCAATTTGAGAGTGTGGTATTCCATAATTCCTTAAATGATTTTATAGTAAAATGAAAAGTTTTATATGTTTGTATTATAAATGGAATTAAACATAAATACATATTAAAAATAATATATAACATATATAAACATTATTAACATTATAATGATTACCATGAGACATGGTATGAGAATATTGAATAATCATCGTTTTGTGAGGCAGTATTTCACCATACATTGAAACTGTCTATTTGTTTCCCATTAGATGTCAGTGTGTGTAACTGTCGGTAGAAAAATTAGGTTAAATACATACTATTATATTTAGGATACAGATTTTTTGTAATAATATAATAATAATAGTAAACGGATTATTGAATGTAAATGAATCTAAAAAACATGCGAGAAGGTGTTACCTCTACCTAAGGTATCTTGTTGTGGATTATACCAAAAGGCTTCATTGGGAGTATTTCATTACTAATTGAGGAATCAAGTTCATTGGTAATATTTTTATGAAGCTATTTCTGATTATCCTTTCTAAACATATGGGTTTTATAAGTGTGATGAATGGGGATAGGTTTGGCCTTTTATAGAGAAGGAGAAAGACTCACTAGGAATTTTTGGAAACAAGTTTGGTGTGCACATTTTCTTACATAAAAATGTAATAAAAACAAAAAAAATCATTAATTATGGATCTATGTCCTATTTGTTTCCATAAAATGGTTTTTGGAAAAGTATATATGTAATTTGTGCCATTTAGTTATGGTTTAATCCATTATTTTGCTTGATATCCCTTCATAATTGTAATTAATTTTAGTTTCCTTCAATAATAATTTTGGTGATAAAAATTGAACCTATTAGACATTATAAATATTTCTAATTCATAACAAGGAATAATTTTTTTTTCAAATTCCAATCATAGATGTGGTGTGAATTAAATTAAAATTAATCCTGCAGATATAGTGACAATGTTGGTATTTAGTGTTACAATGTCCTAATGTTTGTTGTGTTTATACAATCCATTTCAAAGTTAAATTGATTCCAATGATGTAAATAGTATTAATAGATAAAAATATTTTATATTAAAACATTAAAATAGATATGAAAAATAATATATCCTCACATTTAAATTATATGAAATGGATGTTTTGAACAAAATTTTAGTACTTTTAGTTATTCATTAAAAATTGAATAATTATAGAAAATTACCAAAAAATCATCCTAAGAAAATTATTATATTAATATTTGATAGATTAAGTTTATTTTGACATATTATAATAAATAAATAGTAAAAATGTAGATTTAAAATATTTACACCATTAACTGGTGGTAAAATTTTCTTTTTCTAAATATAGGTTTTTATGTGTGAAATAGGGTCTGTTATTATCTGATAAACATAAATCCTATTGGATGAATATATAATATATTTATTTGAATATCTAATATAAATATTACATTAAAATAATTAAATTATTAAAATTAATTTATTTATTTATGGTAAAATAGTTTCTTCAGCATAAAAATGGTTTATATAAGAAGAGTTCGTTTATATTAAATTTCATCCAATATTATTTTCAAATTAATTTTTGAATCTATGAATAAATATTTTATTATTTCAGACCATATTTATCATTAATTATTGTGTAATGTTCATAGCATCTTTCTTATATCTTATTATAATAATATTTTAATAATATATCGTTGTTTGGTGGAACTCGGTCTTACGTATAGCACATGCTTTCGAAGAAGATCACACTTTCTTGTAATGAATTCTAAATTTGTGTTGCATTAATTGATCTACATAGAATATATTTTAAATATATTATAATTTATATTAATATTACATTACCTTTCACTATTTTTATCATGTTTCATTCACTCTACCGAATACAGGCTTCTTACATTCATTTTTTCATGGTGTCGTAATTATACATGTACTGATATTGTTTGATGAGTTATTATCAAATAGATGAATACATGAGTTTAATATATTAAATTCTATATCAACTTTCATGAAATTAACCCCCTTATTTTTTTCATTTTTATAAAGCTCAATCAGGACAAACTAATTTTTTTAATATGTTATCATTTTCAATATGTGGTCATCCATAAGATTTTTTACACAATAAATTGTGTTCGGAGATATAAAATATATTTCCTTTTCATGTAAATATGTGTTTACTTTTAAGGTATGAAATATTTACAATAATTCATTGGGCAATGATGATTCCATAATTATTTATTTAATCCAAAAAATATAAATGATAATAAAACTACTAAAATAAATAAAATAATAGAAAATTAATGTCATCTATGAATTTTTTATTTGAAATTAAAATCTTAGGTATGTATTAAAATATTCTTTTTAATAGAACATGTTTTATTTTAGAAAAATGTGAAGGTAATGAATATAAGAAAATTTAAATTTTTTATATTTTTAAATAAATAATTATTTATATAATTATGTTAAATTATTAAATAAAAAATATTGACCAAATTATTAGGATAATGTTTAACATGTCTTCAAATATTTATATATTGTTTTCTTGGAAAATTATATATAAAATATTGACCTTAAAATGGTAAAAATCTATGTTTTCATGGTATGAATTAAAGGTCATAAATAGTGGATAAACCAGAACAGAAAGGTCTAAATATAGGAAAAAATAATAATAATTTGAGATATATCAAGAGTTCCCCTCTATTATCCTATAAAAGGACACATATTCTTCTCATTTCAATACACTTCCAAACTAATTTTGTTAGACCAATACCATGACATATACCTTCATAGAATTCAAAAACACAATCAGGAGGCCTTATTTTATGGAGAACACTCACCATTGTGCTATTATGGTGTTAGTGAAAGGAGATTGTTCGAATAAGATGTAGTGTTTTTAATTAAGCATTCGTGTTTTGATTATTCTTACAAATACATAAAATATTATTCATCCATTAAAAAATAATAAATCTAGTGTTCTGAATATTAGGAGATGTTATTATGTTAGTTACATGATCCATAACCATCTCAACTTCCTTCAAATGGGGAAATAGGTTATTGTATATGTGTACTGTATATTACTACATCCTGACGCAATTAAATTAATTTTCCATCATATTCCCTCAATAATATTTATAATGATGTAATTAAAATATTATATATGATATTCATTACATAATTATCATTATGAAACTGTTATATATCATTTATATTATTACTTATGCAATCATAGAAAAATGATAATGTTGTTTGGGCGTATGTGTAAATTATCACCTCCACGAAGTGATGCCTTTCTTTTTTTCATTAACATATCAGATGAATTATATATAAAAGTATATTTACATGATTAATGTGATATTAATGACATTATTATAATTATTTAATGATAAAATAATTCTTACATTCTTCCCACAATGATCACTGGAAAATGAAACCATTACTCAAGTGTACGTACAACCTATTGTCCCTGTGATTGATACATAGTTAATTTATCATATCCATATTTAATGGAAATATTAAAAAGAATTGTTACTGTATAAAAATAATAATTAGTTCATGATTATTATTTTAGAGATGTTGTACTAACGAAATAGTTGATTTTAAATTTCATGTAAAAGTCATTTTGAACTCAAGTACTAAATATTAACAAAATGTGTGATGTTAAGTTAAATAATGTAGTAAATCTTATAACATGGTAATAAGAGATATAAAAGGAAAAATAAACATGAATAAGGTTCTCATTTTAGTAAATTATTAATTTATCTTTATTATTTAGGAATATTAATAATGTATGTGATGAATTAGACTCAAGCTAGGGGAATTTTTAACTAAAAACTTGTTTTAATTTTTTTAGATATTTATTTTCAAAATAATCCATTTTAATCTCCATGTTTTTATAAATTTTTTTATGAATTTTTTTACATGTAAATGAATTTTTTTAAATATTATTTTTCTAATTTAATAATAAAATTCAAAAATTAATCATTTATGTTTTTATGTAAAAGTAATTTCATTAAAAACATCATTTAATGTTAATCATTAAACTATTTTTTTAAATAAATAAAAGGGGATGTTTTTTATCTTATACTACCTCACCATATTTTACCACATTCAAGAAACCATAATATTTATAAACATCATTTTTATTTTTATAATTATATTTTCAAATTATATTATTTCCTTCATGAGTGTCTGGGTTTTAAAAAAACTAAAAAGTGATTTCAAAATAGATAATTTACTTTCATCATGATTGATTCATTTATTAAATTTTTATTTGATATAATCATATTGGGGTTATTGGGAATGTTTAATGAGTATGGGGTGTTCTGTGATCTAACAATCCTTATTAAGCAGGTTATATCTCTTCGATGCATTGGGTAATAGGACTAAGAAAACAAATTAGTTTTCTCATAAACAATTATTTTATTGTATAGTGGTGGTACATCAAAATGTAACAATGATGGATAATCCACATGTATCCATCAAAGCTAAATTATTTTTATTTGATATTTGGAAAATGACGTCCTTTGTTAAATATATATCTTTTTTATTCATTTATATTAGTTTCATAAAAATCATTGGATTTTAAAAAGGTAAGATAATGATCATCTTGAAATGATTATTTCTTTTTGGGGTAAAAATTTTTGGTTGTCAAAAATTTTTATTATGGGTTTTCATAGGACTAATTATTTATTTTATTTTATGTCCCTTACTATTTTTATTGTGCTCATCTCGGGTTTTTAAATGTTTTCCACAGTTCTTAATGATTTTTATAGACATGCAATATGTTATTATGAATGTATCAAATAAATTTCATGAAAAAAATTATATTTTATTTCAAAAGGGTTTCCTTTAGTTGAAAAAATTAATACTATGTATATCATTCCACTTGTAATGTATGGGTTTCCTATTTATTTGTTCAAAAAAAATTCAAAACACATAAACTAAAAAAATATTTTGAATATAATGAATGTGAATTATAGTATTAATTTAATTCAATATGCTATTTTTAATGTTGATTCCTCAAAATTAATATTTAAAAGTGACTTTTAATCAAGATATTACATTTTAATCATATTTATATTGTATTTTTTAAGAATACTTTTGTGTTTAAAAATTTGTTTGTCATAAAAAAATTAATGTCCAAAATGTTTCTATGATTTAATTGATTTATAAACCAAAATAAAGAGTGTTTTAAAATAAATTTATAAAACTTGTATCTATTAATATTAATTTTAATTCATGTAATTATGACTAACAATCCTAGAGTAAACATAAAATCATATTGTTATTGAAAATATTATTTTAGAATACACGCATCTTCATTGAATATTTGGGTTTAATTTAAATGTATTTTCATCCACTATTATGAAAGGTTGTAGAAAAATTTATTCCAAATTTTGAATAATAATTTATTATATTATTTAATAAGTTCACCTTAATTTTTGGTCATAATGGACAGTGAAAAGGAAATAAAATATATTAATGTGGTTAAGGTAATAATGAATTTATAGTGACGTTAAACTATAAAATAAGGTTTAAAATTGGCATAAAAATTTCCCAAAATATATTATAAGTTCATATATAGGCATTATAGTTTTCTATACTAAATAATGGTCTATGTTGGATCATTTTTTGATGAGAAAAATTGGGTACAAAATTTTATTTTCAAATATTACAACCATGCCACTCACCTCACTTATTAATGGAAACCCAATATCATCTCTAGTTCAAACCTTATAGGCCCTTTATATTATAAAATTGATTAAGTAATTATTTATTTAATACAATAACCAGAATCACTATCCCTTTTATTGATCATAAATACATCCTTTGTAATTAATTTGTGTTATCGGAAGAAGGTTTTATGTACAAGAGTTACAATGTCTAACCCAGGGTTTTTTGTACATCTTCCTCCACATACATAAAATATTATTAAATTATTAATATATAATAAAAATATTTTCTAAAATATAATATTTTTATTATGTTAAGGGAATTATCTAAATTTATCTTGACTTATAACCTATACGATGTATAATAAAAAATCATGTGTACTGTTGACTACCACAATGCGTATTGATGTAATTCATTTTTCATAATCAACACTAAATAATTGTTATAATGGTAGATTTAAATTATATTCATTCATTTTGAATAGGTTTATACTTATTTAATTATTATATCACATATTCAATCTGAATTTGAATTTTTTTTATAGCATATAATAATGTCGCTTTTGTATACAGATGACTACAACAACGTGAAGTGATTTTAATCAATTTTCACAGTTGCATTACATGAAAGGTAATAAAGATAAATTTAATATTTATATGTCATATATATATAATTATTGTGATATTAATATCATATTTATAATTTTATATAGTTAAGAGAAAAATGTTTTTCTTACACTGATCAATGTTAATGTCATTTGGGCATACCCATAAACTACTTTCTCGACGAAGTGATGTGGTTCTTTTTTCATCACCATGTCAAATGCATGATATATATATATGTATATTTAATTAAAAGTATTTCCTTCATTATATTTTTCTTATTTTGTGCTTTTAATATATTACATTCCTTCTTTCCATAATGATCTATGAAAAATGGAGTTGTTACTCACACGTACATACGACATATCTTCTCCAAGATTCTAACAAAGAAAACATTTAATAATCCTCATACATGACTTGTTTTAAAATTTTAATTTTTTATAAAAATGATAATTATTTCATTTGATTTATTCTTGAGATGATGAATAATTACCATTTTAACAATAATCAACCCATCGAAATCATTTTTACACATATGATGACTACTGTCAAAACATTAAATGTTAGCAGAAATGAGTAAAAAAATTTATATATCATTGTATGATAAGAAATAAAATAAATAATAAGATTTAAAAATGTTATAAAACATTATGAAATTATAATATTTCTTTCATTTGGGATAAAAAAAGAATATGTGATGTTCCAGACACAACATAAGGGACTTAATCTCAATTACCATTTATTGTTTAGTATTTTGGTGTTATGAACCTATATAATTCTATTATGTGTTTATATATCCCATTAAATATGTTTTATCATTAATTTTTTATTATAAGAATTATTTATAATGATATTATTGTCTTTATTTCATGGGGTGTATTATTACAAAGTATCTAAAGTGGTATGGCACGTTGATTTAAAAACAATAATTTAGTGTATTGTTTTTCAATTCTTACTCTTACATATCAAGTTATTTTAAAAGTAGTTTTATGAAAATTTTCAAATTCGAAAAAATTATTTATAATTGAAATTTTACTTTTATTATTGATTTCAATAAAATTATATCAAAATAAATATTTCAACGTCTTTTATAGGAATATTTTTTACAAAAAGTATAAAAGGTATTTTAATTTAATGTATTTGAAGACAATTACATTTCCATCATCCATAACATTTATGTGATACTCTATTTCATGTTCAAGATTTCATCTTTTCATCAAATGAAAAATAATATTTCTATTTTTTTGGTATAGAAAATGGTGTTATAAAGAAAAGGGTTTTTGATATCCAACTATTATTTCCATAAGAGTTCAAAAAAAATTCAAATGTTTTATGTTAAAAAAGTTAAAAAGTGCATGTTTAATTCATTAAATGGTACATCAAGATTATGATTGAGAAAAAGATAATGCCAATAGGGATTATATGAATCTATTATTCTAATTATAGCTCACAGGTGAGCCTGATATATTTTATAATATGGGTTCTCCTAGATTGCACCGGGTGAGCAAGATAAGGATTATACGATATGTGTTACAAGATAGGGATCTAATTTTTTGGGTGATGTATCTTTTCTTAATATAAAACAAGGATGTTTTTACCTAATATTTTATACTATTGATTTAACTAGATTATAGTTATTTGCGATATGGATTTAAAATAGGTCATAAATGTGATGGTATACTTTCCCATATTTGGATTTTATATTCATATTATGTTTTTTAAAAGTTTTATTTGTACACAAATTGCCGATTTATTTATGTGGGAATTTTATATTTTATATGCTCAAACAGTATTTATGATATTGATAAACATTTCATTGGACTTTTTTTACAAGAAAAACATTTTTCTTGTTTTTATGTCCCATATTGAAAATTTTATGCTCATAAAACATTTTCAAATTTTTTTCCACTAGTTTAAGGATCTAAATGAAAGATGAAGAATTCATGTTAAATTTCCTAAGGATTTTCCCTACCAATAAATAAATATTTTTTGAAAAAGTTTTTGTTTTAAAAAATTTATAAGGATTAAAATTTTCAACATTGTATATATATGGGGTTGTTATGTAATAGATCTGAACTAGCTCTCTAATACTATTAATATAAAATAATACTGTGATTAAAATAAATTTTATTCTATTTTAATGTCTCTAGAATAAGAATTGTTAAATTTGATTCTTGAAATTACTTATGATTCAAATGTATAATTTGATATCCAAAAATAGAATGCTCAAGAGTAATTACATGAGATAATAACAAAAATAACATGATTTTATACGATAGTGAAATCATATGAAATGCATTAGAAATAGAAATCAGTATAAAAATATATGTCATGACTAATAGCTAACACAACATCAAATTGCGTACATAGTCACATAATATGTTACATTCAAACCCTAATCCCACACATGATGTCTCATGTGACTAAAACATTACCGATTGAAGTGGAGGTATATATATATTAAGTCTCACCTATCAAATTAATTTCAATTACACAAATATCTATTCCACATAATGTAATTAATCATTATTCATAATCAGAACAATTACCCTTCTAAATAAAAGGGGTTACATATTGTTTTATCATATCTTAATCTATGGAATCGTTATAAAGAAAGAAATTAAGAAATGAGGATATGAAGTATTACACAATAAAAGTAATGAAAAGTTGGGGTATTATATAATTAATATAAAAAATACAAAAAAATATTTATATATGTATATTATAATTATTTTATATCATTAAAAGTTATGGTTATTATTGAATTTCAGAGAAATTACAAATGTTCATAATGAAAATCGCATTACCACATTGGAAATGCATTTTGATAAAAATAAAAATCTCATATTATTTATGGAATTATATTCAATAAATATATCCTCAGAATATAATAATGTAATAATAAAATTAAAATATTTTTGGTTATTCCATACATTCCCTATATGTTTGTAAAAAGTTCCTTTCAAATATTATAAGAAAAGTAAAAAAGGGTCTCATTGAAAAAATTATTATAAGATTCCTTTTAAGAAAATTATATAAAAGAAAATCATGTCATAGTTTATTTTATAAATCATTATATAATATTGTAAATAATTTTCAAATGTTTTTAGAGAACATTAATTTTAAAGGAACATGATTTTTGACCAAAGGGAGAAATAAAGTCATATTTTTAAAAAAAAATTCATAATAGTTTTATATATGTAAGTGGGTAAATTGTACTATTACATGAAAATATATAATATAACTACATGAGAAGTAAATTACTTAGGATTAGTAAAAAATGATCTAATTTAATTTCTTATTAGTATTAAATTATAAAAAAACCATGATTAAAATGAGATTGAATCGTAAACCATTATTGCTTTCATATCTTTTTAATCATAATCCACAAGAATTTAATAAGTCAACAATATCAAAAAATAAAAATAATTTTGAAGGATTCATGATATAATATGTAAAGGATAAATATATGTACAATATAAATAAAATTATTTGTATAACATAACATGTTTCTCAGAGAATGATGTTTTGAGAAGAAACCCTTTGCCATAGTCGAGGCTTTTTGTGTTTGTCATTTATGTCATATCGAAAAAATTATATCAATTTATTGGTTTCTTAAAAATTAAGTCAATTTTTATCCCTTATAATTAAACTATTTAATTCACTTACATTATTGAATTATTGAATTACCTAATGATTTATTTCTACATCATGTTTTTTAGAATGCTCTGTTCATAATTTCGATACAATATTATTTTGTTGACTATGGTATAATAGGAATGTTTATCCATCATCTCTAGAATAATATTCATGAAATTTTTATCATTAGTATATTGTATAATAATTTTAATAATAACTATTAATTACGGGTATTATAATGAAATATGTTATAATAATGGAGACTATAGGTCACACATACGTAGCGAAAAGTTTACATTCTCAATGATATTAATGGAAAAATGGTAAGTGTTATTTTATCTTCCTTTAATTGTCATGATGTCACAAATATCATATAATTTTATTTAATATACGTATATAATATCCATGTGATGTTGTAAAAAATAATATTTCTTCATGAGGAGGTAGTCCACCAAACACATGAAGGGTGAGAGCATTTTTCAATAGCTAGTATGTTTGAAATTAAAAGAATCATTAAATTTAAAAATTGATTAATGTTTTATGAATGTCATTTATAATTAATAAATAAACCCCAATGAACATCTTTAATTTGCGATGATTTAAATATTGATAAATATATTTGTGATGTGGTGGTCTTATAATAAAATAGATGATGGTTTTGATTCAAATTTCATTGAATAAGAGATGACTGAATATTATCTCATCCACAATATAAAATAATATAATATAAGATAAGTTAGTTTTATTATATTTTAATTATTAATTTATAATTTATGGCGGAAAAATAATACGAAAAAAGAATGCTCTCAATGATGACTATTTCCTCTTCATCAGGCCACCTATTTAGGATTATACATAGAGACTTCATCAATTCAATTTTTTTATCAATAAATGAATTATTACTAGAGAGTAGATAAGATAGGAAATTATATTGGTTTGAATTTCTTTTACCAGGGTTTTTTGGAATAGTGAAAATGAGAAGGTAGGGGGTCCCTTTTTATATGTTACGAGGAGTATTTTACTTGTAAATACAAAAAAATATTCAATAATGTGAAGTCACCTTTAAGCCAAGTGCATCAAAAATTGAAAAATAACAGAATTGAAAAAAATAAGGATTATAAAAACTCTATCATTAAATCTATATAAATTAGAAAAAAGGAATCCTTTTTAACACTATGGTTACTGACTTTTACTATGTAAATTATTTTTACCACTATAATTATTTATTATTTATTATTTTGACTATACCTTTTAAACCAAAAATAAAATAAAATAAATAGTTAATATAAATTATAATGAATAAAAATATAGAATATATTTATTAAAATTAATTTAAAATAACTGGAATAATTTAATTTCAAATTAATCTGGTAGACGTGTTGAAATATTTTAAAAAACGATAATGCACTATTTATGCAAAAGAGGATATTATAATACCTATATGAAAAGTTATAATAACTATATGAATACAAATTCACACACACATATATATATATTATAGATTTAATTTAAATAAATAATCATGAGAGGTTATTTTATTTAGTAATAATGGAGAAACATTATGATCTTTAAAATGGTTTTAAGAAAAAAATAATATTTGTAGCCTAAAATACTCGTATACTAAAAACCACCATAGATATGATTCAAATGTAATTAATTTGATTAAATAATAATAAATAATTATTATTCTATTTTTTAAACATATTATATAATTTTTTTAATGTTAGACAATTTTTTAAAAAGCAAAGACTTTTTACCAAAAAAACACTATAGTATTCACTATTCAAAAAAAGAAATATTTTCTAAAAAATGATAAAACATCACTTTATTTTAATATAGATATAATGTTTTAAAATATGATGTTAATTTTATGAAATAAAATTTATATGATTTCAAAATATTAATTTACATATTTTTCATAAGATAATTAAAAAACATTTTTGATGGAATTTTTTTTTGGGAATAAAAAACTATTATTAAGGTTATGTGTTTATTTGTTGTGATTTTTTTATAAAAATTTTCATTATGTTGGAAATATATATATATATATATATATATATTTATTAATGTTTTTATTATTTTCCAAACCTATCATTTTTACATATATGTTATATCGATCATGTTTAAATAATGATATGTTAATTATATATCATTGTTAGTTTAAAATCAACGATCCATGTAATGAATTACAAAAATATAAAAAGTTATATAAATATAATTATATTATAAATTATTATATATTTTGAATTTACTACCTTAAATAAATCTTTTCCTAACAATTTTATACTTTTCATAGTATTCAGATATTGGAATTATGAGAAATATATTTTGGAAAACCAACATCATAAAATTTGTCAATAATAGATACTCTTTAATTGTGGGAATGGTAATTATAAAGGAAATTATATAACTATGTTTTGGAAATTGAGGAAATTGGTAAAAATTTAATATATTCATATTGATGAGATTTTTAAATAATAATGGATTTTGATAGAAATCATTGATCATAAGAAAAATAACAATCAATATAAAGTTAACAACCAATGTACCATAAATATATGATTAATTAAAACCCATTGATCCATCATATATAATATTAATTGGATAATAATTTGGTTTCAATATCCATTCTTTAGAGTTTAGGGATTACTTTTATATTAATACATGGAACGTGATAAAATATAATTGAAATTATTTTTATAAATAGAATATCATATTTACATTATTCTTAAATTAATTTTCACATCACCTCTAACTATCAGTATTGAATATCCAATATGAATATATTTATTTCTCATTCAAAGAAATTTACTTTTAATGTATCATAATATACATAAAATATTAAAATAATATTCCTCGTATCAATGTTGAAACCCAAATAGCAGGCACACAGTAAGATAACTAACAAAACAAATAAAAATATATTAATCTATAGAATTCAAAAATTAATCCAATGGTTTAACGTAGATCATTCATCATATATGTTACCCCATATCCAAAATAACCTCAATTACATCATCTTGAAATTATTTTTTTACCTCAATGTTTATCTCATAACCATAAACATACTTCTCCAAAATCATTATAACATACTTATGAGATAATACTTAATGTTAGTCCTAATATTTATATATATATCAAAAAAATAAAAATTTCCCCCAATTTTTATGAAAATAGTGTAAATAAAATTAATCATCTAATTGGGTTTTAACCCATAATTTCTTCTATATAGTTTATTTTTTTCCAAAAAATGACAACATTATTTGACAATAATTACCCTACCATCAATTATGTATCAAATATTATCCTTTCCATAATCATGTTGCTTTTCAAAAAATATCACAATACCATTAAATATATGTATTATATTATAATTATAATTAAACATCTTCTTGAAAATATTTAATGAAAAACTATATTAAAACAATCCTTATATGTTTCATGATTCTTATGAAAATAATTCCAATGATAAATAACACTTTGATAACATGATTCTCATGTTTAAACACCTAAACACTTCTAAGATTCTATATAACTAATTTTCATAAAATATACCCTTATAAATTTAAGTATATATTAGGGAATTCACTAAATCAATTGCCATGTTCCCCATATTTATAACACTAAAACGTCACTAGTGACTTTGGTTTAACATTAATTATCAACATATTGTTAATCCAAATCTTCATTTTTCATTAATAATTATACACTTTGCAACCTCATTTTTCGCAAATAAATAAATATCCAATTAATATACTGATTTTTAAATACTTCCCCATCCAATATTTTATATATGTATGTAATGGAATCTTATTTTTTTATTATCTTTATAAATAAATCTTTAATGAGATGCCAACCTTATCTTCACTGTTGATTTTGGGAATTCAACTATGTTCCAACGGTTGAAAATAATTATATAATTACCATTTGGTATGATCACAAGATTCCTATATTACATCTCCATTATATTTCATTTCTTATTTTGACAATGATTATATTTACTTTAATATTTGTTATTCACATGATTTATTTAATTCCCCACCATTATCTAAAAGAAATAAATATATTAATTTATAATAATATAACAACCAAAAAATAAAAACATATAAATATATAAGTAAAAACATATAAATTTTAAATATATCTTAACTTGTGTGTTTCTCATTTTTAATCTAGTTTATCAATGCCAATACCTTCAATTCAGATTCCTAAAATAACAATTTTATGATGTAATTCATAATTGTTCATAAAGATTTTGTGAATTTCCAAAACATATATCCAATGAGTGTAAAAACAAGGTGTACTATGGATCATTATAATATACTAGTTAGTTCCCAATTCAAGATCGACACATGTTATTTATATTTATTACACTTAGAACATCTGTTCTAGAACCATGTCAACATATTGTATACCGTTAGGTATATAATTCCTTATTAACCACTCTCGTTATACATCACCAAGATTTTATGATAATTTTCATCTCATATTCTTATCATTAGACTTATAAATAATGGTTTCTCTTTGGGTTATGGTTGTTCCCAAATTTACCCATGTTTTGTGGAGTATTTTGTCACTATTATCACATAAAGCGTTTTCAAATCCTTTGATACCAAATAAAAACCTAAAGAAACCAAAATTTATATAGAGGTGATTTGGGTATGAAGATCCCGACATTGGTTCAAATTTATTGTATTATTAAATGATATTCTTAATGAATTATTTTAATTCATGTTGAAAATAATTTTTTGATCCTTGGTTATCACATCTGATAAATTGGTGGAATTCCTTTTAATTTATTTCAATTTCATAAATTCGATCATTTCCTTCAATAAAATATGTATGTACCAAATCTCCCAAAGAATTTTACATCTTCACTATACTAAGCCTAATCACCTATAGACTTTTAGGATCATATTGTTGAGCACTCAAAAGATATAGGATTGTTTTAGACCTCTGAATGTATATCCATAAAATTTATCAGTTCAGAGGAGAAGGTACATCATTGAATAAAAATTCCAAAAAGGGAATTGATTATGAAATATTTAAATAAGAAATAATATCTAATACATTCCACTACTACTCCATTTAATAAATCCATTATAGGGTTTTCCATAAATTGAATCTATTCTATCAACTGACTTAGGTTGTAGATTCATTGGGGTGGAATTGATGATGAAGAAGAAAAAATGGATTATGATCACTCCACCATTGTGTGATAAAATTCATATGTGTTAGAGTGAATATGTTCCCAACATGATTCAAATGAATCAACATGATATTGAAAATAAAAAAATAATAGAATATGAATAATAAAATTTATTAATAAACTATAGTGAATGGAAAACATATATGGGAAAAATTGATGATGCGATTACAAAATAAAAGCAGGAAATTACAATTGAATGTAAAAACCATTGATAAAAAGGAAGAATATGTATACTAATTACCTTCACCACCAGCTCATTATATAGGCATATTTAGATATTTATGTTTACCAACCATTAAAACATTCCTTCCCCATTAATTGAGAGATTAAAAAGAAGGGTGAGAAAATCAAGAGAAATTTTATGTTACAATGTTGACTAGAAAAATCCTCAAGAATCATCCATCTTCTTTACGTATTAATTTTTTACAGAATATTTTAGAATACATAGTGTCCTGGAATTGAAAATTTCTTATTCCATTTGTCCTATATCATTTTTGGAAATTTCACCAAAATTGGACCATCCTTTTGGATGTTATGCTCGATCTAGTGGGATGACATTTTGGGCATTCGAATATGGCCATCATTTAAATGTAATCACATGCTCACTATATCTCCATGAAAATGTCAGAATTAGTTTAAGACACATTTAATTGAATTAACTAATACCCATATTTTTAATTTATATATATTAATTTTTTGAATCAGTGTGCTTGGATTGTGGGTCGTAAAATTTTTATTGGACCATATGACCGTTAGTATTTGTCTAAAAATTTTATGCATTAATGCCCAAAAATCATAATCATACCTTGGGATTCACCCATCAATCCTAAAAGAAAAAACGTTACAAATGATGTGATAAATCATATTCCAAAATATCATGTTCAAAAAAATAACTAAATTAATTCCACGAATAGATGATTTATTGGAACCAATTTTTTTAAACATGATTTTCATTTTAGATAAGAAATGAAGTTCAATTTCTATAATGCACTGAAATTGATGATTTTGTAAGTTGTAACACATGAATGTCAAAATATTAACAAGTAGTATTAACCTCTTTTATCATCTAATCAGTTTTCTCATCATAGTTTATAATGTTTAAATAAACTTTGCTACGATACTTACTATAGTACCCCAATCCTTATATACGTATCAATTAAAATATTTTAATTAAAAAACCATTAATTTCAACTCTATGATCATGTGAAAATGTTTTTTTGTATTACTAGGTTCATAATACATTAATGAGGGATAAAATGAAATTTATTTTTTATTCACTATATTTATATCATAATTCATATTGAGATCCTAACATTAAGTGGGATAACATGGAGGACACATAGAAAAAAGTGATAAGTTAAAAATCCTTTTTAAGGAAAAATATTATATGGAAGCATATATTGTGAGTCAAAATTATAACATGATGTCACAATGGAGAAGAAAGGTGAGTAATAATATGGGAGGATAAAATTCAGATAATGGTCCCATAATAACATGGATTAATAATGAATGATTAATCTTTTTAATATAAGACATTTAAAATGTCAAAAATACAATACAAAAAACATTACATTTTAAAAAAAAAATCTCATAATAGATTGGGATTACACCCAATTCCCATTCATGACATATCACGAGAAAAAAAAATATTTCCCAATGATTAAGAGAGAAATATAATTTTTCCCACAAATTAAATTCAATACTTATACATGAATATGTGTTACACATGAAGAGATTAATAATAATTCATAAATTTTAAAATAACCAATAAAAAGAAAATGGGAACCATATCCATGATTCATATCATAATAAAAACACATTTCAAATTGATGACATTTTAGAAATTGTCATAATAAATGTATTACATCATTGGAGGAGGTGACTATGTGGAATGAAAATATGTATGAGTCATAGATGTATAATTTTACATATTCTATAACATTAAATGATGTAGTAATTGATGAATAAATATAATTATAAAAAAAATTAAAATATTATTAAGGAAAATAACTTCAAAACATTGGAAATAGTTTTTTTGAACATTAAATTAACAAACAATTAAGAGAATCCTTTTCATTGAAAATATATTTATAAACCATTAAATCAATATTCAACGAATATGTTGAAATTTAATTCCATAAATATTGTTAAATTTAAAAATGATCCTTCAAATTTTGTAATAAAAGACAAAATGTGCATCATTTACAAAAATACATAAATAATTGTTTTATAAAATATTTTGATAAAGAAAACCATTTGAAAAAATATATTATATTTATAATTACTGTGTTTTGAAAAATTATTTATATCAATTTTCTAATACCTGGATTTGAAAGTAAATAGATTTGTGACTAATGTGATAAATGTTATCAGATTTTCATAAATCTATTATCTTATTTATTTTAAGTACCTCAGACAAGAAAATGGTATTATTTGTTGAAAATTTGAGAAATAACTAAAGGATAATGAAATTAATTATTTTTATTATGAAATTAGTTTTTAATTAAATTTAGTGGGAATTCAAGCATAATTAATCCTGATTAAAATGAGATTAAAGTATAATCCTTTAGAGCTTGGTTACTTTTAAATCATAACCCCTATGAAAGAATGAAATTAATTATAACGTAAAATAACTTTATTTATGATGGTTTCATGATATAATATTTAAATGTTATTTTAAACACCATATGAATTATATTTATTGTATAAAAGAACATGTGTCTCAAATTGTAATGTTTTGAGATGAAACCCTTAAAACAAGTCTGTAATTATCTTATATGTACTTAATATTGATAATAATAAACATTAATCTGATATTTTTCTTCATAAGACCCATTTACAAGTGTAATATCTCTTACGTAAACCATTTTAATCATTTACTTTAATGAAATAATTAATTACATAACCATTAATTTCCAATTTGGAAGTTTTTAGGACACTCAGTTATAAGATTGAAAACAACATTTCTTTCTTAACCATGGTCAAAAAGATTATTGTTCAATCTCCTCCAAAAAATTATTAATTAAATAATATTTCTAAATATAAATTATACTTTTTAAAATTACTCTAAATTAAGGTTATGTAAATGAACTATGCTATAATCCTGGATATGTAAGTCCATATATATGTATGTGTAACATTTCCATTTTTCAATGATCCTAATGGAAAGAATGTAACTATTATATTATCTTTTAATAATTATTATAACAAAATAAATATCTTATTATTTATTTTAATACACTTACATATAACATCAATGTAATGATGTGTAATATAAGTTAAAAATATAACTTCTTCAGGCTGTAGTTTGCTGTTCACAAAAATTATGCATTCATTTTCTAATAGATGTTAGGGTATGAAATTATATGAAATATTAAATTTAGATAATGATTAACATTTCATGAAAAAAATATATACAAATTAAATTCATCATTATTAACATCCAATATATGTGGAGATTAAAATGAATTATATCAGTTCACGGGGTGGTAGTCCACCAAATACCTGAATGATGGTTTTGAATCTCATTTTATGGAAGGGGAGATGAATAAATATTATCAAATAAACAATATAAAATATTATTATATATTATGTAAAACTATTATTATATTTTAATTTGTATGACTTCGTTGATGGTGTAAAAAGATGATGAATGTTGATGAAACTCGATGAAGACTATTACCTCTTCTTTAGACCACCTACTTATAATTATACAGAAACCCTTCCCATATTGGAATTATGATCCATACATGGATTTTTTGAAAATAAATAGGAAATATAGAATTTATTTGGTTAGGTATTTCCAAATAAAATTGTTTTTGGATGTGTAGAATAGAGATTAATGGGCATTACCTTTGATATAGGGGGAGTGTAATTCTTGTAAGTTCATAAAAACTATTAAATAATGTGAAGTCACTCCCAGGAAAAGTTCTTCTAAAACTGAAAAATAAATCAACAGTGTTGAGATAATCTTTTTTAATACAAATAAAATTATAAATAAACATTTTTAATCATTTTATACACCTTACCAAAATTATTAGTCACTCATAACCCTATATTTTTTTTAAATTGTAAATTTTGTATTCATGTTTTCATAATTAGTTATCACTAAAAAATAAGTCTACCATACTATGTAATATAAATAATTATTATTTAAAATGTGAAATCAATTTTATCATATTTTTTCCATAGATGTGGTAGATATTAATTTAAAATAAAACCATGATAATGTCGAAAAAATAGTTTCTAATGAAATACATTTTCACACATATGGTGATCTTATAATAATTAAATTTAAAAAATCATAATTAAATAGAGTCATATTCATATTATATATATATATTATAAATAATTCATTTAAATTATTCCTCACTATCTGTTATTTTAATTTGGTAAGATCTTAAATCATTATGCTGTTTAAAACAATTTTTAAGAAAAACATGTATTTAAGACCAAAATTAAATCAATATTGAAATCCAATATAAAGATGATTTAATTTTATCAGGATGTATGATACAAAATTAATGAATAATTATGATAATTTTAAGTAATAATAAATAATAATGGTAATATTAAATCACTTTATTTAGAAAAAAATATATTTTTAACAAAAATCATAATTTTTCAATATTTGATTTGAAATCCTTTTTTTCAGAAAATCTCAATATTTCAACTTAATTTAATATAGGAATTCTGATTTAAAAATCATATTAATTTTATAGAATATTTTTTCTAAAATTCCAAATTATTAATTATAATATTTTATCATAAAATAAATAAAAATCATTTTTTATGGATACATTTTTTAGAATAAAATATCACTATTAAGTATTAATAGTAAGTTACTATTAATTTATAAATAAATTTTTATTAATGATGAAAATTATTTATATTTCATATTGTGGATGGTAATATTAACATCCACCAATTTAATGGCTAGTTTATAATAGTCATGTTTCAAAAATAATATTTTCACATTATATTACAATTCATTTAACTTCTATGTTTTCTGTAGCATAAGATATCAAGCAAGAAAAAATTACATAAACATAAATATATTCTAAATTATCGTGGTGTTACTTTTACCATTAAATCCAACTGAATTATATTACATCTGTATCAACACATATCCCACATATTTTTTCTTTTAAAATATAAAAATATAGATATGTTTCCCTTCTGGTGATGTTCAAATTTTCCATTACCGTTTTCATGGTTGATTTATCCTTATTTGTATGGTTTTGGTAAAAATAATGGAATTTTTAAAATATAAAAAAGTATTCCTTATTAAATTTCATATTAGAATATTCTACTAAACAGTTTATGTTATATATAATAATTTATTTTCCATGGATAATATATTTATATTTATTTAAATCTATTTTTTTAAATATATTACTTGATACATTATTGAAGATTCTTTTAGAATGTTATTTATAAGATCATAAACTAATGAAAATGTTATAAAAGGTTTTATAAAATAATTTTTTATTGGTTTATTTTTTATATTTCTCTATAATTTATCTAAATACAATGGTGTTATGATTTATGAATCAAAATTTAATATATTGATGTAGAAATCCATATTATGAATGAAATATTTTTATTAGTCTACCAGAATATGTTTTTGTGTTGCACGATACCACTAGTAAATGATATGAAATACAATTTACCCTAATGGGTTTCAATGATATGATTAATTTTTAATATCTTATCGAATACATATGAATAAATTATTTTTAGTTTCATCAAATATAAATCCTTAATTAATTATTTAATCTGTAATATGTCATGATATAATAATTTTCTGTGTGGCCTAGAACTCATTAAGAGTTGATTACAATGTTGGGAATCATCATGTTATTGTTTTTCATTCTTCTCTAGGTGGTTCATAAATATGATCTACTTACGCATTATTCAATTGGTTGTGACATAAAAATATGACCATATGGTGAGTTCAAATGTTGGTGTGAGGACGTGATCACATTTTAGTGTGATCACAATTCAGTTTGATCAGATGGTTTTGAATTTACATGATGTTATATTGATTAATTCACATTATTTTGGGTCGACATGGTCGTCGATTATTTTTTAAATAAATTCATTCCTTAATGTGATTTCCCTTAACATTTTTCAAAATATCTCTATTTACTATGTCTATTTTTGTTCCATATAATTTTTTATTCCCCTGATTATGATACATGAATGTTTTTTATTATCCCAAACTCTTATACCATCATACATGTTTTTTTCAGTTCTGATAAAATATACAACCATTATGACATGTAGATAAATGGTTTCGTTTCATGAGACTTCAATGAGAAATTTCTCTAATGATCATGTTTTCTTATATTCATATTATCGGAACCACAATGACATCTTTTTATTTTTCACAAACTCACTTTTTATGTTATCCCATTTTTTAATAATCAAACAAAAGTTTATGAAGATGATTAATTACTAATAAGAGTTCATATGAAGGATTATTATGTCTCCACTATTGATAAATGTTCACTAGTATCATAAAATAATATAATTTAATAGGTAAACCCAAAATACAAAAAATCAATAGATCAAGGAATTTAATGATTATTTATGAGAAGTAATGTTAATATTATTTAAATTAAGTAATATAAATAAATTTTGAGCTTCAATCATCTCATTTAATATCATAACATATGGTTAAAGTGCGTGTTTTTTATTGATACAACATGTGTGGGTAAGGTGATACATGATACCGAACTATTTGTGAGCATTATTATATGCTTCTGGTGATACGAATTAGATTCATAAATATTTTTGTTTGATTCATTATCAAATGATAATATTTTTACAACATAACCCACATGATTATTATTACCTGTAAAAATATGTTGGAATCTCTCATTGGTATCTGACATACTTAACATAAAATGAAACAATAATATTATGATCAATATTAACAATAGAAGTTTCATCATATACAAGAATAAATTTGTTGATTCCATATGATTATATGTAAAACATCTTGATTTGCTAACACAAGTTATTTATTTGTCAATTTATCAGTCATATTCGGGCTGATATCTACTTTTATGTACATATTTCAAAATATTTCTTCCATTCAAAACAATTATTCAGTAGATTCATTATCGAATATTGAATTAAGATTTTTAATTTTATTTCATCTATTTAACTATATGTTCTACGAAATAATTTATTTCCAATATTCTACAATAATACATCATGTGTTTTTGTTGTTGAAAATTTAATAAGAAATTTATATGGTTAGTTTCCCTTCATTATGTGTTTTCATCACATATATTCATTATAAAACTTTGAACTATTTTCTGATCACCACACTCCCCCTAATAAAAATCTAGTAAATCAATTAACAAATTGAGTCTCATCCCAAACATAATAAATGAATAATTTTATTTCATCCTTAAACAAATTATGAGTCCAAATAATTTTACATTAAATAATTTAAAACTATAACAAGTAAAAAATAGACCAAGATATGTTTTTATATCATTAATCAGAATCTTTGAATCGATATATATGATACGAAACCATTTTTGAGTGTCCAATTATATTAAATTTTATTTATTTTTAATAAAATCATTCCACTATGTTATTCTCATTCTTATTAGACATTATAAGTGAGTTGGAATTATTTTTTTCCATATTGTTTCTCAAATAGAATTTTAATTAACATATTTTGAATTTTTTATATTTGATCACTCTTACTACCTTCTTACCCAATGGAAATAGACATATTTTTCAATTGTACATTCTTCTTTTTTATTATCTTATCTATATTATATGAAATTATTTATGATTTTACCTCAATAAATATCTTAACATAGATTTTGACAGATATAAATTGTTCCATTTCATATATGAATTATTTTCATAATCATTATGAGAACATAATATTACTAGTAAACACAATATTATTAGTGATATATTTATATATTTTTCAAATTTTATAGGTTGAGATTCTTTATAAATTGAAATGTGTTGTTGTTTTTAATTATTCCCATTCATATAAGCATTATTAATCCACATGAATAATAAATTTTTTCTTTCCTAAATTTTATTAGTCTCGCAGAACAAATTACAAATATTGTTCCCATAATTTAAGTTGATTTTTTTAACAT
The DNA here is from genome assembly GCA_963277665.1 of Viscum album. Lineage (NCBI taxonomy): Eukaryota > Viridiplantae > Streptophyta > Magnoliopsida > Santalales > Viscaceae > Viscum > Viscum album. The sequence goes on along the minus strand of OY728121.1, from coordinate 1,760,603,448 downwards.
TAAATTTTCTTTTATTGATGTTGTGGAAAACATATAAAATTATTTTTCACTAACTCAATTATTTTAATATAATTCCGGGGACTTAAGGAAATTATTTATATAAACCATTGGATATATAAACTTTTATTATTTTAATTAGTAAGATTAATTATTAATTAATTTCTGCAATTTCTTACACTGGAATGTTACTGTAACTCTTAGTTAGTTATTTTAGGTGAATTTAATGAATAAAAATAATTAAATTCAGTGAATTTATATTATAAATAAAGTAAATTATATATTATAATATTATTTAAAGAATAATATCTCAATCATCATGTATTTTATTGAGGTCACTAATTTCTAATTTTACTTCCACCTGGATATCAAAACTGTATTTATCCATTTAATCAACAAAATATATTCAAAATGTATTATTCTCGAATTTCTGTTATGTAATTTATAACTAAAATTATTTATTTTACCTAAAAAATTAAATTAATTAAATCCATTAAAATTCTGATTTTGGTGATTCTACATCACTCCTTTCATTATAATGGAATCACCCTTATTTTCTACACAAATGGGTTCATTTAGAAGATATTACATGGCATAGATGTTAATTATCCCATTATTATATAAGCCAGAATTTCATATTATTATTTAAAAATCACTATACATATCCACATGGATTGAGAAAAAATATTCTTTTTATTGTATTCATTTATTTAGTACTATATCAAAATACTCTCTAACTACACCTAACAACAACCATTTATGGGATATCCATTTATATTTGTCATTATCTTCATCATATTATTCGTTTAGTATGAAATTTATTAAATAATCAGCAATAATTCATTAATTTAAACAATTAAATGTAATCATATTGTAATATTAAACATAAACTCACTAGACATATTTGGAAATCAGTGATATATGATCAATGGATTCTATGGTAAAAAAGTTCATGATTTTCTCCTTCTAGTGAATTCATTAGAACTATTTTTTAAAAAAATAGGTTTTAAAAAAAAATTAAATATGTTCTTAAATTTTACATTCTACTAACGATTGACCATTTTCTCATCTAATAATTAACTAAAACATTGTTATGTTTTTAAATATTCCATTCATCCGGGTATTGAACACCAAATGTAGAAATAATAAACTCATATTTTTATATGGTTATTTTCACTATCTTATTGAAGTTAATTAGATTATTAATAACATAATTATAAAATAAAGAAATATTATTTTTTTATCAGTGTAATTATTCAAGCCAAATATTTAAAATCCACTAATTTAGATATTATCAAATCGCAATTTATAATATCTCAATTGTAACTATTCTAACATTTTACTCTCCCTAGTTTATATTGTAGTTTATACCAATATTTAAGTCATAGTTGTTTTATATATACTACCCAAAAAAATAAGATCTCAACCCTTATATGGTAGAGTGCCATTTCAATTTTTAATTATTCCCCATTCAATAACTAATATTATTTGTGTTTGGTTGTTTAAGAGTGATCATGGAAGTATAATGGGGTATTGTGGATGATGTAGTATGAATAAATTCTACTATAGTTTCACTAATTAGGGGATAATACTTTGTACATTATGGGATGGTATGTTCCCCAACTAGTTGCATGACTATCAATGGGCTAGAATACCATACATAACCATTGGTGAGCCTCATGGTTATTTTTCGGATTATTTATGTAATTTCCCATACCAATCCAATTTTAATACTTTTTTCTTCCACCCAATCGCGAAGAACTCCTCACGCAAAATCTCCCCCCCTGTTTCACCTTCTATGGTGAGATCCATCAGCAATATTAGAATTTTACTTTAGTATATGTGTTGGCTAGATTACATTATTTCTGGAAATCATTTTTTAGTTTGTTCCCATTGTTTAGTTTCAATGTTGTGTCACTCTATTTTTATCTAAATTGAAATATTTCATGGGTATTGGTCTTATTATATATTTTTTATGATTTTAGCTAACTAAATCCAAATAATATGCATGTAGAAACATCGTTGGATTTGGTTGGTGTTCCTGGGACACACACCACAGTTAGTCATAATTATTAACTTGTTTAACTATGGTTTTTCAAATCAATTTTTCAATCACAAAAATTTATATATTTTATATTTTTGATTTTTTCCACATAAAAGTTATATTCCATAACTAAAATATTTCTAACATAGAAATATATTTTTGACTCTATGGCCATGTATTATTTTAGAAATGGACCACAAAAAAGAAATTTATTTTAAAATGGAATAATAATAAATTATTCATGGGTTGATGAATGTTAAATATAATTTTTCATTCATAGATAATCACAACCTTAGGTTTTAAAATCATATTATAGTTTCCTTAAATGAATTTTGAATGTTTAAAATGACTTCTTTTATGAAATAATTTTTTATAATCAAAACATACTTGTGATATCTACTACTAAAGAACTAGGTCCTTTAATTATATAAAGGGGTTATATTGTAAAATTATTTCTTGTTTTTTATTATTGTTTATCTTTAACAAATGATGGGCGAAATATGAACTTTAATGGATTTTGGTGACCCATTCATATATAAATTTAAATTTTTTAATTTCATTTTGGAAATTAATTGGTTAATTTCTCTTAATGATGGAAATATATAAATTTAGTTTTTATATAAATCATATTTATAAATTAAAATTACTTTATTGGAATTTTTGATACATTATAAAGATAATTTCTAATTTGTATTTCATTATATTTGATGACAAAGCTCTCATATAGGAGGTCCACATTAACTACATACATAATACTAGGCTGGGAATCCACCATTATTGGAGGTGATTATTACTTATTCACGTATTACTTGAATAAAATAAAACCCCGTAGAAGAATATTGAGTAGCTTATAGGGTTATTCCATATCTTTGAAAACACGTGTAAGGGAGGTTCTAGAAACTTATTTTATATATTGAGGTAATACGAGCTTTTTATAGTGGGTTGAACAATCATAAATATTTTCAGTAAGACTACCAATATGATGTAGGTATGATTTATTGGGGTACAAAAATTTGGAACAAAAAATAAATAATCGACACCATGGGTTTTCCTAACCATCGATAATCCGTGGTTATTTTAAAATTTTGAGAATTTTTTTTAAAAAAAATTTCAGATAAAAATATTTCATCAACTATTTTCATAAGTATTATAGTTTTGGACACATTTAGTGGTTTCCTAGTGAGTTATAATAACATCATACATGGATTACTGTAGAAGTAGGGTACATGAATAGATGAAACATGATTACAGGTTTAGGGTTTGGAATGGTTTTTGTTTGATGTTGGCACACAAAAAAATAACATGGGAGTTGGTAGAGGTCAGACCATTAGAAGGTTTTTTTATAATTCTCCTAATTATTTAGTTTTTAATGAGTCTCTTGATTTACTAATAATACATGTTGATGTATGTTTACCTCAAATGTAATATATAATTTCAGAAGGATATAATATGTTTTACTTTGGTATTTTCACATCACATTACCAGGTATATATCAATTGAATATTTTTCATGTTAGAGTATATTATTACCAGATTTTTGTTGTCTTAATTTTATCTGAATGTATATTCCCTAAAACTTTTATCATTAATATGTTATGTCTTGTTACTGCAATCATTTTTATGGAGAGGTTTACCTTAGGTACAATATCAACCACTAATCAGGGAACTGAGTTGTCATCGGGGATAATGGGATATTAAAAACTGATATCAGTGATTCATTTTTTTTAATATTGTTCAATTACAAAAAATAGATATAATCTATTCATGATAGTGTATTTAACGTGGTATTTGTACTTTTATCCCTATATCTGATAGAATCACATATTTATAGGGATGGATTGTTTCTATATTGTTCTCTTTAACTATTGATCTGATTACAGCTCAAGTGATACATTTTATTTATGAGGTGTTGTTTTATTAAATCTAGTTATATTCATTTTATTAAATAATTAAATTAGGCATGTTGGATTCAATTTCCATTTTCATGATTTCCTTTTATCAATTAATTTTTTAATTGGAGCATGACACAGTTAGATTATTTAATGTGTATGTATCCATTTAATCATTTATTTCCAATAATATTTTACAAGGTTTTCTTACATGACTAGTCCAATAATTATATAAAATAATTTTTTTCCTTCTCATACATATTCTATTATTAGGTGTTAGTAATTTAAAATTTAAATTCAATCATATATTTTAATTTCCTCAATAATGTGTAATTGAAATTTTATTTTTATAATACATAGTTAGTAAAATTTTGAATGTTTATAATAGGATATCTTTTTTGATTATTATGTGGAATCAATAATGTAAATTTCATATGTTTCCCAATATTATATGGAATTTAAATTACTTGAAACCAATACCCTTCGACAAAAAATATTTTTACTGATAGTATTATAATGTTAAAAAATTTAACTTTGTATGTATATATTGGACCAATTAAGGGTAAATGTGTACCCTTTATAAGGGTTGATTTTTCTTTTATATGATCCTATTATATGTGATGCCCATTTTTGTTGTTTCTATTAGGATGTTGAGTGTATAAGGTAGTAAAATTTCATTACATTGATATAAATGGTTATATTGTGTCCTTGAAGATGTGTAGTGATTGCAAGTAACATTATTGGTTTATTTTTTTACCCATAATCATGTATATAATATTATACATGAACATATATGTGAGACCCCTAAGTTATTGATTTCTATAATTTGATGTAGTGTTACTTTGGGATGAGGGTCACTATTATCAAAATAGTAATGATAATTTTGAGACGTGATATCAATTATTTGATTGGGAGAATAGTTTTTATATATAAAAAGAAATCCAAAATTAGTTGTTAGTACCATTATAACTTTATTGGTGTCCTGTGATAGGGGTAAATATATTCAATGTGTTCCTATAAATAGGTGTGGTAATGATTTAAACTTTCTGATTATGAAAATGGGAAATGAGGGGTTCTACTAGGTGGGAGGTATTTTCACATTTTATTCCCTTGTAATTGTATTATATGAATATATATTCTATAACATTTGGTATATATCCTGCTTTAGAAGGGGTATAACTCTTAAGATATATATACCTATTAAATACATCAAGTGTTTTTGTTAGGTGGAGCAATGGTAATCACTTATGGGAGACCTAAAACTACAAATTTATGATTGAGAAATCTTCTATGGATCAATATAAAAAATTATATAAGCAGTGTGTGGTTTTAGGTGCATTAGATTCCATGGAATTGGAAATACATATGGGGTAGACCTCAAGGATAAAGATTACATTGAATTAGTGGCTCACAAGAATAATATCACCCTCATAAAGGGGTATTAAAAAGAGGAATATCTAAATGTATCATACTATTATAATGCATGCTCCATTATTGATCGTGATTAATTAACATAGATTGTATTTCAGGATAGGAATCATTGATTTCCAGACAATATTAATATATAGATTTTATACAATAGGATGGTGGGATCATAATATAATTCCATTAAAATATATTAATGATTATGACTACTGTGTGGTTTAAAATGTATTATTCAGTTCCATACGTGATATTCTCAACCCTGATGAACACACCATGGGTTATCCTGGATTGATGGAATTTATATGCATGAAGGCATAGATAGTTGTTCAAATAGTATTGCGAACCTAGTGCTATTGATGTGAGACTTAAGAGATAAATATATTTTTCTATTACTTCATTTCTATAAATAGTGAAATCCCTATGATTTGATTATAAGTTTGTTGTATTCATGGATAATTTTATGATTGAACAGTTGATGTGGGTCATGGATTGTTCTGTTTAAGATTTATTACCCCTTCTGTAATTATGATATATAAAGTTTAATATTATTCTTGTTTAGAATTGGATGAGTAATGTGTTGGAGAGATTCCTGGAAACATAGTGGGATTCGTATGAAGTTGAAATATTTTTGGTAAAAAAATGATTTAGTTTATGCATACGGCATGGTGTCATAAATATAATGGTTCTTCAATTAGTAGTACCACTAATCTGAGATTGAACCATATAAAGATCTTATTTATAGATGAATGTGATGTCCACGAATTAGTATTAGTTTCACACATGTATTATGATGGAACTTATTAATAGTTTTCATAAGGATAGACACATGTGATATTATATTTTTGTAAGAAGACCATAGACTGTTCGAGTGTATATAACTCATTTTTATTGAGTTTTAGAAAATTATACACCAAATAATATTATAATGGGTGACCAATTGTTCTTCATTCTATTTATAAAGAATGAGAATGCGGGACAAATATAGTCATCACAAGTGAGGATAAATGGGATATAGATCATGGAGTTTGGAGTTCTATATAATGGTGTGATGATTTACATAGAACAATGGTGGGGAGAATTGTATTAGTCATATGAACATATTTTCTTTTAAGTAATTGTAACACCTCATGTTTCCATGGTACACTTCTATTTGAATAATACAATAGCTTGTGTTGTATGCAACATCGTGTTCTAGTACACTATGACCAATCAAACTAGCAGTTACGATTAATAATACCTCCTTTCTGAAATTTTATAAATTTTATTTTACAAAATGGACTTATTTTTTGGATTAATAATATAAAAATTATATTAGGGTGATTTTTTGGTATTTTTCTAAAAACATTCAATATTTGATGAATAGTGAAAAACAATACGTTATTGTTTAAAATTGGCTTTTAATTAAATAATTTTTTATTTAATTTTTTTAAATTAAATATATTTACATAACACATATATTAGTTCAATGTAATTCATTAGAGTGATTTGATAATAAGATTGGATGTATAAAATCTTATTGAAAATTTTAATGTCTTTTACCCACCTTCTAGACACATTTTGTAAATTTTCATAATAAATAATTTTAAAAATTCTATTAATTGAATTTCAAAAATCTAAGAGACAAAATTAAAATCAGTAAATAATTTTTTTTAATAGGATGAAAATAATTTTTAATGCATAGTAACTTTGGAATTTTTTTTACCATCGTTAAAAGTAAATAGGTTAATTAAAGGTAAAAATGATATTATAATTTCCCTAAAACATGTCCTAGTTCTATTGGATAGGTGTTTTTAGACCAAAATCAACCTCAGAAAAAAATAAGTTCCTTTTTGTTCCACCTAGATTAGATTAGGTCATTTATTATTTTTTAAATAAGAGTTAAAAGTGTTAAATTTAAATTTTAATAACTAAAACATTTTTAATATTGGGTTATACATATGATAATTTTGATTATAAATATTCATCAGAGAGATAAAAAGATTTCAAATACCATGGTTTTTTATTTATAATTTTTATACAATAAATAATTAAATTTATACATCACACAATGATGAAGTGGTAACAGCCATATTAAGAAAAGATTATAATAATTGATAATATAAATATAAAAATAAATGTAAATTGAGGATTTTTATTCATTCCAAAAATTATCTATGTTAATATGAAATGTATGGGTTGATTTAATAAATTTTTTTCGAAGTGATTATGTTTTTATGACTTTCAAAAAAATAGAAACGCTAAATAGTTTCAAAATTTAATAAATGAGTTTTTAAAACCAGTACTATATTATTAAATGATATAATATTACTAAAAACTTAAGGTTTAACCAAAGAAAATCTATAATGATATATGTGTCATTAATGAACCACTTGATATTCTTTTATAATTTTATAGTATGTTTGTTAACCATGTAATGTAAAAAAACAAGAAGACATTGTCAGTGTTAATATATATAACTAAAAGTTAAATCTAAAATATATGGTTAATATGGTGATCTAAATTTTTCTATAACCTATTGGTTGGGAAGATTATGACCCATCCCCACCATACCCTTGAAATAAATTCATTTAGAACCATTGGAAACAGAAAATTTATTTACAATAAAATATTATTTCAAACATTTCCTAAATTGACCCTCATCTCTCTTATAAAAGGGTACTTCTCCTTCTCTTAATTTCACACCTCTAAAGCAATTTGACTCAGCAAAAACCTACTCCAATATCCTCCCAACTACCCTCACTTACACCTAGAGGCCTTACATTGATCCTAAATGTAACCTATGTATCCCTTTTGATCAAATCAAATGGAAGCACCCGATGAAGAGGAAATAATTCCGTCACCTATTTCAAAGTTCTTTTATTCTTAACACACTAATCCATTGTTGTTTTTTAGTACAAAATAATAACTCCAATAACTTCTAAATACTTTTATGTTATTATAAATATGGTACAACCATTTTTATTATTCTATCCATTCTATGAATGAAAAAGTCACAATACATGTGTAAGTCCGACTTACCCTCTCCATGTCGTGGTGTACTTTTTTATTCAACAATTCATTTTTTTGATTTGAATAATAATGAGTATAATTTATGTTAATAATAAATATAACATGTTATCGATTATGTATATATGATATAACATCCAATTACATATGATTTTATGATCAATAGAATGATATTGTCGCCTATTCATACATATGGATTACTCTTTCCTCGGAAGAGATGGGATTCATTGCCTATCGTAACCATTGAAGATAATAATCATTTGATGATTTAAAAATAATATTTGAGAGTATGATATAATTTTGTTTGTGAATCAAATACAATTTATCCATAAAAAACATGACTTACATATCAAATCATATAAATGAAATAGAATTTGGTAACACACAAAACAATGATAGTACTGAAATATTATTTTCAATGAAATATTTTATGATCGTGTATGATATCAAATTTATTTATGAAGTTATTTTATAATATAATAACAATTATTTAACAGGAATACCAGAGGTTAATGTACCCTCTACCACAGAAAAGATCAAGGTAAGTGTTAATTTTACAATCACTTTATTATCTGTGGTTGTTTATTTGTAAGTATCTAATGGGAAATTTTTATCATCCACATCCATATTTTGTAAATATGGTATTTAAAAACATTTTTACTATTTCATATAATATATTTTAAAGTCATTTATATCCTTCTTTTACATTTTATTAATTTTTTTGAAAGGAATCTTTCTGTCATTTTACAAACAAGGTACTTTTTGATGTTTCTAACAAAATTTAAAAATGTTTTTTTGAACATAAAAGGAAGGTGCGACCATTTATGATAATATAAAACCTTGAAAACGTCACTCAAATCCTTATAATAATATTTTCAAATTATTTTTTTCTTTTTATAATTTTTTATTTTTAAATGATTTCAAAATAAAAATAGATTTTTCTCTCTAATATTTTTTATTTCATCTTTGTCAACATCCTATGAGGGATTTTAAACTAGTGCGATATTTATGTATCATGATAAAATCTACAATATTGTATTGACTGATTTGTGATATATTTGATTGTGGTTGAGTTATTTTTATACCATTCATTTTTTATTGTTAATATATTAACATCTCGTACTCCAGTTTTAATACGAATGTTTATATTATATTCCTACCCTTTGATATGTGGAGTTCATTAGACATAGTAAGTGATGGGTGGAGCCAGCTATAGCTCCTCGACAAATATTTAGGTCTCATGAGAACAACTATTGTCTTAGGACAAGTCCATTACAAAATCATATTTGTAGTCTTAGAATGAGGCCTCGACTATGTGGTTATGATATTCGGAATTATGCAATCCATCATTATGAAATTCGATATTGATATTGCATGTGATTATTCGACTAAAAGGATATCCATGTGAATATGTAAATGGAAATATTTGAGGTGCCCTTTATATATTATGGTGTTGATTAAATTTAAATGGCTAGTGTTTTAGTCATTTACATATCATTAAATGTTTATTCTTATTCATGAAAGTTTCCTCAATATAATTATCTTTACTGAGCATTTGAGATAACCCCTTCCTATGTTTTATTTCTCCCAAGGTGAAAATAAGTATAATATGATTGACTTTCAGGGATAATATATGTGATATTTTGTGTTAAAAGGAGAAACAATTCTGTAGTTTTCATTTCATAATGTAATGTAACACATATGTGCGTATCTAGTACTTCCAAGGATACTAAACTGATCAGTCATTCAAGATTTGATCCCTTATGATCAGACAATGTTATAAAATAATGCACCGACTCTGGGTAACTAGGTTTGAGAACTTATTGTTTTTAACATAGGATGTTTAGTACAAACCTTGGATTCTAGATTTCAAAAAACACTGATTAGATAACATTACCGTAAGATAGACTTTGAAGATTATTATAGAATAACTTCCTAGAATTTTGGTAATGTAGAGATTTTGTATATTTTCAATGAAATTAATCCATTTATGGATACAAGCATGCAGAGGCTGCTCTGACATAGATATAACTAGGAGTGAAAACTCCAACATGGAGTTTCGGTCTTGACCTGGGTTATCATGGTACACGACAACGGACTATGGTGCACTCTTGGTTACGAATCTCTTGGGGGATATGCTTAGGATATTTAAAATTTTCCTAGAAAACCCAATTAAAAGGATTTATGAGTAAATATTTCTCAAAGACAACATTTTTTATGATAATTAATTATATGAAAAAACTGTTCAATTTATGTTAGGTATTTTACTAGCTCAGAATTTTGTAATGTGATTCATAAAATAATATATTGTAATCCATTTTTAGAAATTCCTCATAGTGGAAGGAATGGAAACCATATCAATGAACGTAATCCATTTAGGGATTTCCAACCAACTCAATAAAATTATAGTGGTGTTGCTGATGGAACTTGTACTGATCAACTTATAACCATTCTAGGAAAACTCACTCAGGTTATGAATAATTACTTTACCCGTATGGAGCACCCTGATACACAATGTGGAGGAATAATGTTTGACCTATTCATGATTCAACATCCATCAACATTCAATGGGAATACAAATCCATTAGTAGTTGGTCAGTGGAAAATTTCCATTGAGAAAATATTTCATGCTTCGGGGAGTTGCGAAAGAGATAAAGATATCATGGCAGTTTATCACCTAACAAGATATGAAGATCAATGTCTGTCATTAATTCAAAACACAAATGATGATGAAGAAGTATCAAATATAGAATAGAGGGGTTATAAAGATATTTTCTAGGAAAAATACTTTCCTCTTGAACATAAAATAGATATGTTAAAGGAAATTTCTATGTCTGAGGAAAAATGAGGATGAGAATGTCACAATGTATGAGGTTAACATTACAAGGTTACCAAGGCCTGCTGAAAATTATATATGTACCCCAAAGAGTAAGATTGATCGATTTTTTGATGGGTTAAATCCATCTCTCTGTTGAGAATTAGTATCATAATCATTCTCATCATACGAAGATATAGTCTCATCTGCTATCAAGTTATAAAAATAATTATCTAGGTCTTACAGATTTAAAGAAAAGAAAGAGAAGAAGAGATCTACTTAACAATCCATGAAATGTAAATAAGGGGAAGATGGGAAAATATAATTATCGTCTTGCAGTAAATGTGGGAAGAAAAACCCAGGTACTAGCCTGAAGGGAATGTGAGTTTATTACAAGTTTGGTGTAAAAAGGAACCAAGTACATCATATAAAGGCGAAAAAAGAATCTATAAATGAAGAATGATATGATTTTAGAGAAAATGGGGCATTATGAAAATAAATTTCTAAAGAACTAAGGAAACATACATTAGAAAAGGCCATGAGAGAAAGACCAAGCTTAAGTGATCACTACTACTGAGGTTGATGATCTGAATGATGTGGTGGAAAGTACGTTAATTGTTTCCTCAATTTTAGCCAATAATTTATTTGATTTTGTATCATTGAATTGTTTCATATCTTTCCATCTTTCCAATAAAATTAGAAATTTTCATATTTGATTTAACATGTGAGCTGTCAGCCAAATCTCTGAGGGGAAATATCATTGAAAAATTGATATGTGAATTAGTTACTATTATTTCATATAAAAATAATTTATCTTATGATCTTATCATTATAACCATGATTCAAATTGATATAATCCTCATAATAAATTGTCTTTCAGACCATGATGTGAAAATTTATTATTAGAATAAGGATGTTATAATTTTTTATGATGATAAGAAATACCTTATCTTTAGAGTAGAAACGTCACCATCTGATTCTTATATAGATCCAACCCAGGTTGCTATACTAAATAAAATTATTTTGGAGTAAGGGAGTGAAATAAAAAAGGGTGAGGAAAATAATGTTCAAATAGATTATGTACCTATTGTGAAAGTATATGTTGACGGGTTTCTAGAGGATTTACCTGGACATCCTGCAAAAAGAGAAATTGTGTTTTCAATTCACTTAATTCCTAGTTCATGGCATATATCGAAGACCCCTTATACAATGAACACTATGGAATTAGTAGAACTAATGAAAAAACAAGAGTAATTGAGTATTAAAGGATTTATTCACCCTAGTGTATCTCCAAGGGGTTCCCCTACTCTTTTTGTTAAGAAGAACGATATATCTATGAGTTTGTGCATCGAATACAGGGATATCAAAGCTATTACAATAAATAACATGTATCCCTATCCTTTTATTGATGACTTATTTGATAAATTTCATGGAGCTCAATATTTTTCAATGCTTTACCTTCAATATGGATATCATCATTTTTGCGTGAAGAAGGAAGACAATCTGAGGAAAACATTTCGTACTAGGAATGGGCATTAAGAGTTTACATCAATGTCTTTTGGACAGAATACTGCACCTTCTATCTTTATGGATTTAATAAATAAATTTTTCAAAGAATACCGTGATGAATTTTTAGTGGTATTTATTGATGATATCTTGGTATACTCCAAAATCAATGAAGATCCTGAAAATAACTTTTCCACTATTCTATGGAATCTTAAATGAAATTAATTATATTGGATATTTGGAAAATGTGAATTCTGGCTTCAGGAGATTTATATTCATGGCTATATTGTCTCAGTGTATGGAATCTCGGTAGTTCCATAAATGATAAATGAAATTAATGAATCACCAGCATCGATGTGTATGACTTTGGTACATAGTTTTATTGGTCTAGCAGGTGATTGTCAGAGTTTCGTATAAAATTTTTCCTAATTAGCTAACCCATTTACCAATCTCACACGTAAAGGGGTTAAATTAGTTTGAAAATAAGAGTGTGAAGAATGATTAGAAGAACCTAATATAAGAATAGTCAATTCTCATATCTTGACTCTACCATCGGGGAATGATGAGTTTGTTATTTGTAGTGATGCTTCAAAGACAGTACTGGGTTTTGTACCTATTAAGAATGATAGAGTTATTTTCTATGCATCATGGTAGCTAAAAACTCATTAATAGAATTATCATACTCATGATATTGAGTTTGCAGTTGTAATCTTCTCTCTGTGGATATAGAGAAACTATCACTATGGTGAAAAATATGAGATATATACTAATCAAAAGAGTTTGATTCATATTTTATCACAAAAAGCACTCAACAAGAGGCAAAGGAGATGGCTTTAAATACTCAAGGATTCTGATTGCAAAATACACTACTACTCAGGGAAGGAAAATTTGGTGGAAGATTTCTTGAGTAGAACAGATCATGGAGTTATGAACAAGATGAGAGTTGAAAGGGATCATATATTCAGGGATATAGTAAATATGTATATCAGATTAATAATGGAAGGTGAAACATCGATACTTTTTCAAATAGTTTCCAATCCATCATTACTAGAAAGGATAAAAAAATTCTCATATTGATGACAAGGAGTTTCAAAATAAAATTAATGTTATGAATGATGTTAGATTGATCAAATTCATATATAAAGATGGAATTTTGTAATTTGGGGAGAGAATTTTTGTTACCGATATACCAGATCTAAAAAGGGAATTGTTGGATGATGCTATTAGCTCCTGTTTCTCTATAAACTATGGCTGCACTATGATGTGTAGATATTTTAAGGAACATTTTTGGTGGGACAACATGAAAATGGAGATTGATGATTATGTGTCAAGATATATGGTTTTTCAACGGGTTAATGCAAGAAGACGACATCCTAGAGGAGTAATTCAACCTTTTCCCATAGCTGAATGGAAATTCGATGATATTACGAGGGAAATTTTCATGGGGATGCAAAAGACTCAAAGATGGAATGATGAAATATGAGTCATTATTGATTTTCTTACCATGTTACCACATTTTCATGCCATAAGATAGGATTTACCACCTGAACGTTTAATAATAATATATATTAATGAATTTTTATTACTTCATGGTGTACCCTTATCGATTGTTTCTAATCATGATCCATGCTTTACATCAAGATTCTGGAAAAGTCTTCAGAAGTCCCTTGATACAGAAATTCGTTTTACCACTTCCTACCAACCTCAAACTGGTGGACAATCAGAATGGACAATTCAAACCTTAGAAGACATTTTGTCATCCTTCTCACATGACATTCAATGTATGGGGGATCGATATTTACCTCTGGTATAATTTTCCTATAACAATATCTTTCATTACAGTATTTAGATGACATTATATGAAGTGTTATATAGAAATATATGTCGCACACCAACTTGTTGCGATGATTTTGTGGAAGGAAAACATGTAGGCCCTGAACATGTTGGGGAATCAATGGATAAAGTGAAGATTATCCCAACCCACATCAATGAATATCAATGTAGGAACAGGTTCTATGCCGATAACTAAAGGAAGGATTTGGAATTTCAAGTAGGTGATCTTGTTTTCGTAAAGGTATCTCCAGGGAAAGGTGTTATATGATTTCATAAGAAGGGAAAATCAAGTCCCAAGTACATCATACCTTTCGAAATCCTAGAACGAATTGGACTTTTAGCATACCTTTTCTGAATGATGCCAAATCTCTCAAAGGTTCAAGACGTGTTTCATGTATCACTGTTGAAAAAAATACACACCTGTCCCAATGCATGTACTCACCTATGATGAAATAGAACTTGAACTTGATATATCGTATTTTGTAGATCATATCAATATTATTGAAACCATAGAACAAGTGTGGATAAACCGGATGACACCTCAAGTAAATGTTCTATGAAGAACCCATAAACTAGAAGTGGCAATGTGGGATCCTACAGAACTTATGATGAAGAACCACCCGAATATTTTTATGAAGTAATATTATGGAAATATCGAGGAGGAAATTATTTGAAGGAGGGTAGAATGTACCACCCCATGCTTCCACAATATGCTTCTCTTTGAATAATTCAACAGCTTGCGCTTTATGCAACATCGAGTTTTGGTACACCACGACCAGTCAATCTAGCAGTTTTGAATAGTAATACCAACTTTTGGAAATTTTTAAAATTTATTTTAAAAAATGGACATTATTTTTAGATTTGGAATATATAAATTAGCTTATGGTGAATTTTTTTTAATTTTCTAAAAACGTACAATTTTTTATGAATAGTAAAAAATACTACTTTATTATATAAAACCATCTTTTCTTTAAATAATAATTATTTTTATATAAACTTATTTTAGAGTTAAAATAGACACATAATACCTATATTATTTAAATTTAATCCATTGGATCAATAAAATGAAAATAATTTTTGGTGAATAGTATCTTCATAATTTTATTTACCACGTTTAAACGTAATTAGTCTATTTAAAGGTAAAATTGATATTATAAGTAGCCTAACCTGTATCTTAATTCTAATGGATAAGTTTATTTCGTCAAAAATAAACCAAAGTAATAAAATGTGATCCTATTTGATCCACTTGAATTAGATTTGGACATTTATTATTATTTAAAGAAGTGTTGAAAGTGTTACATTCAAATTTTAATAAATAATTTTTATTAATCTAGTGTTATAAATAAAAGAATTTTGATTATAAATATTCATTAAAAATATAGGAATATTTCCAACATAATGGTATTTTATTTTTAATTTTTAGACAATAATTATTTAAATTTATATATGACGCAACGATGATGCATTAAAGATCTTATTAACCAAAGATTAAATTAATTGAAATTATAAATATCAAAATAAATTTAAATTGATACTTTTTGTGAATTCAACGAATTTTCAAGGTTAATTTGAAATGTTAGAGTTGATTAAATATATTTTCATTGAAGTGATAAAGTTATTATGAATTTCACAGAAAACCAAATACTAAATAGTGTCCAAATTTACATATATGAGTTTTTAAAACAAATAATATATTATTAAAAGATATAATAAACCTAAAAATATGGTTTAGATTAAAGACATATATAATTATATATATGTCATTAATGAACCACTTCTGGTTCTATGGGCATTTTATAGTATGTTTGTTAACCATGTAATAGAAAATCACTACAAGAAATTATAAATGTTAAACTATATAACGAATAGTTAAATATAAATGATAAGGTTAATATGGTGACCTAAACTAGTCTAAAACTTCATGGTTCTGAATATTTCAACTCTTACACGCCATATCCTTGAAATAAATCCATTTGAATCCATTAGACACTGAAAATTATTTAATAATAAAATAATATTTCATGGTTTTTGTAAAGTGTCCCTCACCTCTCTTATAAAAGGGTATTGTCACGAACCAACCGGGGTCAACCCTAAACCGGTCACCCGAGCTGGTCCGCGACATAGCCCGAGAGGCATTCCCGATCCTCCTGGGCTGGCGACAAGCACCAGGGCATCAACAGAGGCTATGGGAACGACTTTTCCCTATATAAATAAATAAAATAGAAGAAATAATACAGAGTAACGTAGAATAAATAAACCAAATAAAGTGACTAAGAAGGAATAGAAGAAAAATAAAACTGACCAAACACGACATCCGAACTAACTCCATGCGACCTCGTGGGTCGCTCTCCGACTCAACGATCAAGAGTCGCCCTAGGCGAGCGCACTCAATCTATAGTCTACACAAACACTAAAAACAGAAATGAACTACAGGCGTGAGTATTAAAACTCAATAGGCTAGCCCGATATCAATTTCCAATGCACTACCTTTAAAAATAAAAGAAACATCATTTCATGTTTGAACTATAATTTATAAAAGTATGTTTTTCTATGTATTTTATATAAAACAAAAGTACGAACCATATCCTTTAACCATTTCCAAATTTGGGTTCATTTCATTAGTGTCAATGGCTTTTTAGAAAGGGAAAGTGATGTTTATATTTTCCAAATTTGTACAAAGTGGATTAAACACTTTCATTTGAAAACCATTTTTAGATACCTAATCAAAATAAATTTACCACCTTCCAAGGAAAAATATACATCAGAAATGCACAAAGTAAAACACAATGCAAGGGAAATGTAGGTATACATATGAGCATCATAATCACTACTGCAAGAAACCAAAATCGGAATAGACATGGGTGAACCTAGGATATTGAGAATAAACCAGAAGACACTAATACATTCAAAATCATCATTATCGACATGTCACGATGAAATCAAAACTCACAATACGCTTAACCATCCTCTCTCAGGTAGGTAAATGGAAAATACCATAGTAATAAACCCAATATATCCACCTACTATGGGCCACTGGTCAGTAACATAATCTACCAGTGCAGCAATAATTCTTATAATATTCTCTCAATATGCCAGATTCCCATGTCACAAGTGTTTGAAAAGGGGGTGATCCAACTGATGCCAGCTGAGCATCTAATGGTATATATATATATATATATCACAACATGCACCACCCACGTCACCCCATGGAACAACCTCTTGCCTTTAAAATACTGATGTACCCAGGAGCCTCTAAGCGCGGCCTCCCAAACAATCAGTTGCAACCAAGGAATGAGAGTTGTCCTAGGAGGGTGGTAATCAAAACAGTTTCATCTCTTTCCATAATGTGACAAAAGGGCATGTAATACATTTCACAATCACTACTCTAAAGAAAGTACCACTTCTTTATAAGACCAATCCTAGTTTAAAACCATTAAATGAACCCCCAAAACACTATTTCATAGGCTGCCAACATATTTATAAAACCAAAAAAACTATATTAATTTTCCAAATAAACATTAAGAGCTAACTAGGAAAATTCTCAATGAACCAAGGTACTTGTTCATGAATTAAAATAAATATTTTATCATTAAACCAGAACTCTGTTTTATATTCCGTGAATTATGTTGAAAAGCCAAACATGTATTCTTTCATTATTGGGTGTCCTCTCGTCAAGAGAGTATTTCATGTGTCGTGTATAAAATAAATATCACTTTATTACACTAATTAATTATAAAAAAACAATTCTCTAATACTATTTCATGTTTACTATAATTAATAAAATATTTAATTTGAACAAATAATGTGCGCAAATAGCAGGAAATGATGTACATTCCCTAATATTAATTTCACACATACAAAGGCATTTTTGTATTCCAAACCTATTCATATATCCTCCCAACTACCATCACATAAACTTATAGGACATAGATTAATCATAAATCCAACCTAAACATCTCTTTTGATCAAATCAAAAGGAACCACCTGAAGAAGAGGTAATAATTTCCTCACCTCTTTCCAATTTTTTTTCTTCTTTCATTTCTTATTTCTTTGATGTTTACATTCCAAAATAATAATTATAAAAAATTCTATATAATTTTATGTTATTATAAATATTTTATAACCATTTTCACTATTCTATAAATCATATTGGTGATAATGTGACCACACATTTGTACGTATGTCTTACCATCTCCACATCATGGTGTAGTTTGTTATTCTAAATTTCATTATTTGAATGGATATAATAATGAGAATAATCGATGTAAATAATAAATATAAGATTTTAATGATTGTATATACATTATATAACATCCAATTTTCAAATTATCTTACCATAAATATATTAATATTGTTGCTCGTGCGTACGTACGAATTACAATCTCCATGAATGCGACAAGATTCATTCCCCATCGTAACCATTCAATAATAACTTCTCTTTGATGAAATAAAAATAATTTGGAAGATAATATCATTCTAGATATGAATAAAATACATACAATACAAAACAAACATGACTAATGTAACAATATATATATTTGAAAAGGAACCAGGTTACACCGACAACAACAAAACCACTGAATTATTATTAACATTTAAATATTAGATGGTCATGTATGATATCATATTTATGCATTATGTTGTTTAATAATTTAATAACAATTATTTAACTATTATACATGAGGTTAAAATAACCTCAACAAAGTAAAATCACAAGATAATGGTTAATTTTACAATCTTTTTATTATTTAAGGTTGTTTATATGTAAGCATCTACTAGGAATTCTTTATCATACAAATTCATGTTTCTTAAAAATGTATTTCAAAACGTTTTTACTTTTTCCTTGAATATGGGTTAAAGTCATTATACCATTTTATTAATTTTTTTAAATAAATAAAAGGAATCTTTCTGTCATTTTTAAAACATGGTTCTTTATGACCATTTATAAAACAATTAAGGAAAGAGTGTTTTTAACTTATACGATAGGTGCTTCCATTTTCCACCATTATAATACCTCAGAAGCATAACTTAAAATATTATAATAATTTTTTCAAAATAATTTTTTTCTTGTATAATTATGTGACTTTTAAATGATTTCAAAATAGAAATATATATTTCTCTAAAATAGTTTTAATTTCATCTATGTCAATATCTTTTGAGGGATTTTACACTTGTTTGATGTTGATTTATTATGATAAAATCATCCATATTGTATTTAAGGTTCTGTAATATGTTTGAAAGTGGATGTGTTATTTTTATACCATTCATTTATTATAGTTAAAATATTAACATTTTTTATGTTAGCTTAATATGAATTTTTATGTTATGGTCCAAGATTTTCATATAAGGAGTGCATTGGACATAATAAGTGATAGTTGGAGCCCGCTATAGCTCCTAAATGCATCGGTAGGTCTGACGAGAAAAATTAGTATCTTGGAATAAGGCCTTGACAAAATATTTTTTTTAGTCTTCACACGTGGCCTTGACAATGTTGTTATGATGTCCGACATTATGGATTCCATCATTATGAAATTTTCTATTGATATTAATGTGATTATTTGACTACAATAATATCAATGTGAATAAGTAAATGGAATTATTTGATTTAGCTTTTCCATATTATGATGCGGTTTATTTTTAAAAGGTTTGTGTTTTTGTCTTATACATTTCCATAAATGTTTGTTCTTATTTATGAAGGTTTCTGCAATATTTTTCTCCTTACTGAGAATCGGAGCTCACCCCTTTCTATATTTTATTTTTCCCAAGATGTGAAGAAGTATATTATTACAAAAATTCATGGATAAGGTAAGCGATATGAGTGTGTTCAAAAGAGTCACAATTTTTTTTCATTTCATAATATATTGTAGAACTTATGTTTGTATTTTGTACATCCAATACTACTAAACTAATCAGTCATCTAGGACTTGATCCTTTGTAATCAAGACAATGTTATTTAATAATGCACTGACTCTATGTAACTAGGGTTGGTGAATTACATTAATTATATGGATTCAGAAATTTTGACTATTCATTTTTCAAATTACTATGTGATAATAATGTGAAAATTAATTTTTGTCTATCTATTTTATTAATAGTAACAAATATAGATTGTATATGTAGTAGTTGTATGAGATTTATTGTGGTTCCATATCCAGGGAAATTCATGAACCTGGTAAATATTATGTCGGTTATGGTTGTTAATGGTATTAATTAGCATATTCCTTCATGTCTCGAGTCACTACTACTGGAATAGTATGTATTTCATTGGTGGAGTTAGTTAGGCTTTTTGTGTAGGTTATCATAATGAGGTTAGATATGAGTTATCCAAAGATGTTTAATATGGGTAATTTTTAATCATGGAGTTTTATCATATTGGATGTGATATTTATGTTTTTGGAATAAATCATGATTTTTATGATAAACCACTATGTTTGTGTATAGGGCCGGAAATAGGATGACTCATAAATTTTGTTTATAAACTAAGAATGTTGTGATGGGATTTTTATGAAAGGTTAATTAATTGAAAATAATGTTTTCTGATTTGGATTCCCCATCCAACACATCATTTTAACATAAAATGTATTCTTTGTTAAACAATTATGGTGGTTGGTGCACCGTGGATCAGAAATGACCTTTGTGGGAATGACCTAGGGAGGTGTTCACCATAAAGTGGATGATTAATTAGTCAAACACACATTTGGTTCCCTTTCTGGGTTGTCATAAAATGGTATTTATTATTGTATATAGACATTTAGAATCATTTTTTTATTGCTGTAGTTTTTATTTTCGTACTAATTATACCTTTTTATTGAAATCATATTTAGAATTCGAGCGCAACTTGAAGAATATTGAGGATGGATGGATAGACCAGAGTAATTAGTGGTTCATCAATATGGATAGTATGAAGATTAGATGTTGGTATATTGAGAAAATAAATGATTCTATATGAAGTTGTGCATCTTTTTGAAGTTTCATTAAACGAAAAAGAACTTTATTGTGTTGTTCACTGAGGTCACGAGAATAAAATCTTGATTTTTGTGGTGTTTTCATAACCATATTAATTTTTTGTGTTATTCTCATTAGAGTATAGTGTGTTAGTAACACCCATGGGATATAATGAATAATTTAGGTGGATGCTCAATACATGGATTTTTGTTCCAGGGTGGGATGTTTTATAATGAATCAATTGTAAGATCCCAACCATCCAATGGATAATATTTCAATAGACCCTTATAATGATATATAATTTGATATTTTTTTAATTTAACTTATTGGAAGATCATATAGTGAATTTCAGAGAGTTTGAGGTTTAAAAAAATAATTTAGTGACACTAACAAAGTAGTATATATCCACCTATTTTTTTAGTGGAAATAGATTAGCTATAGAGGGAAGATGGGTGAAAAAACTAGATAATTGACAACCAGATGCCTACTGGATCCTTATAGATCAAAAATGGTTTAATTTTTTTTCGTAATGGAGTTTCTATATCATTCCAAACTAAAAACCATTTACTACCCTCTCCATTCAACCTACAGATAGTACACTTCCCACACTCCCTCTTATCCACCCTCACATCCCATGTTTTATCTCCCCTAACCCTTGTCTAATTTCGCTTATTTATGATGTGTATCTATGAAAAAAAATGATACAACAATTATGTATCCCATTTTTCATTACCTTAAAATATATCTATATCTCATCACTTTTATCTAAAACACACTATTTTTCAGAATCTTTATTCTGCATAGTTGTATTCTAATTTGGGATAAGGAAATCGACAATAATTAGTGTGTGTACTCTTCTAAGGATTTAGTATTTGGTCTTAGGTCATGGCCCATAGGCTAATAATTTTCTAAAAGTAAGTTTCTAGTGATTCATTCAATTTTTTCATCGAATGGACTCATATTAATTTAAATTAACAAATGGGGTTGTGACTTAGATGGATTACATAATATTATTTTTTTGAAATAAGTAAAAAGGTTTGATTTCAATTGATCTCCTTATTTTAGGATTGTACATTTTGATGTATAGTAAAAAAGATTGCATAAAATGAAATTATTTTTATATCAATGATTATCAAATATGTTATCCTAATTATTGATAATTGAGAGTATGGGTTTTTATTGAATGTTCCAAAAATACAATTATAATTTTGTAAAATGAAATTAGTATGTTGATATTTTTTTATTATGATATTAAATGTAATTTATATAATTATGGTGAACTAATTCATTTACATATATCAAGGTGTGATATTCTAAGAATGAATTTATAGAGAACCAATTTTCCCTTCTAAGTCATTGTAATATTTCTATATATATTTAAAAAGTTAGGCGCTGAGACGACAAGAGATTATGAGGTCTGAAGTTCCCAGAATTAATTATATAAAAATATGATATATATTGAAAAATTGTTTCATCGATATTCATAAATAAAATAACATACATTTTTAATGGCTGCTGAGATCAGAAATAAGAGATCACTGTTGAATCCGGAATGTGGTCTTCACCCTAATGCTGCATAAATTTTGTTAGTGTGATGTGTTTAGACTCCTTGATCATTGGTGGTACGTTCAGTGGATTAATAAGTTATCAGGATCACTCATTCATTCATTTTTGACATACAATAAATTTTTACCAATATATCAAAATGGAAAATTTTCTTGGGTTAGCGTCATTTTCATAAAAACACCAATGAAAATCTCATTCCACCTTATTTAGAAGGATCTCAATGGATAATGACAAAGCACCAGATTAGATCAGGTAATGATACAATGAAATCAATAGATTTCCTTGATAATTGGTGTTTGTTTTTTGAATCAATTAAAACTCCATAATATGGTAAATACACCAAAACTATTGTTTTTCAACATTTTGATTAAATATTTTTAATATATAGTCCCATTCAATTGGTTTTCACCTAGTATAGACCATTACATTTGCCCACGTACCAATTAATATGATTTTCTCATTATTTTAAAACCCTGATTTCCCGATTTCTATTTTTGGCCAATGATTCTTGTCGAATATTTTTTAACCATAATGAGTTATCTTTTCTATATTATTTATTCATGTTCATCATTGGTCGAACACATAGGACCTGATTCAACAATTTTCAGGAGGTTCTGAACCCAATTGGACAACCAGATTCATAGCAGTTTCATGAATGAGGGGTATATAATTGATCTAAGACCAAATCTAGAATTTTTTCAAGGCAGTGAAGTTTTTTTAGTTATTATTGATCAAATAATTTAATTTCTAATACATGGTGTCATGAAAAATTTTATCCAAAACCATGTGGATGAATTAAGACTAATTCCAGGAAAATGATGGACCAAAAAAAGTGATTTTCAACAAGATACATCTTTTTTTCCCATAGATAGAACAGAATATGATGTGAAGAGACTATATATGGAGCACAAAAATAGTATTCAAATATCTAAAGTTTATGGAAATTTCCAAACTACACATCGTGTACATTTATGAAAACTGACGTGTAGCCCCATAGAGGTAGTGACCTGGGTTTTTTGAAAACATATAGATGACATGACATGTAGTACTCCTACAGGATGTGTACCAATTCCCCAAATTAAAACCCATGTGATGTATAACCTTGCTGGAAAACCGTTAATAGGTACATATCTAGGTATATGGTTGTGTACTCTAGTACACAGACACAGTTTCTAGCACAAAGACATGACAAGTAGGACACAAACCAGTCCTCATTAGACTAGACACTACATGTAGTCCACCAATATAATGATTAATAATACATGGGATAGAGAGGTGTTTCGACCAGGATAATGACATGGTAGAGGAGAAGACAACATACTGTGTGGGTCCCCACACAAGCCATGTAAAACCTTGACCTATTTTGAGGAAACATCAATTGTCTGTATCTCAATCATTTGAACTCAGATTTAGTCCTATGAGTAACCTATCATGAGTGATTTACCATGTGGATTTTTATGGTGTAAATATTTGAATATTTTTTGATATGATTGGAAATATTTGGAGAATTGTTTTTATCGAGGCCATTCCCAATAACGATAGTGATCATCCAGAATCACCAGACTCAACCGAGTTGTACAATTTAGTATATCTATGTTGTGGATTCCATGACCATTTGATTGTAACCCCCCATATTTGTGGGTGTGGGTCCTCTATATATACATTATGATTGTAAACCACCTGACGTACTAGTGTGCAAGTGTTGAATGACCAAAGTGGAACTCCTTATTTTACCATGGAGTTGGTCCCTAAATTTGTAGTGGAACCCCCCAATCGGATAGGGCACGAGTCCACAATGAATTGAGTGTAACCCCCTATTGGCATTGGTGCATGTCTTCTACATACCAAGTGGAACACTTATATTATCATAGGGTACATGACCTCATGACACTATAGTGGAAGCCCTCCATCACATGGCCAATTGTCCTCTACAGATCCTTACTAGAGTGGAACCCCCCCATCAGCATGGGAATAGGTCTTCCACTTTGAGTCTTTGGAAACTAGATTGTGTGGCATAATGAAGAGGCGTGGTTTGAGTTGTAAATTTACTTTTTGGAAACCATTTGAGATGTTGGCCATTATCAATGGAATTTTAAAACTGTTTTCTATATATTAACTAATGTTGATCTGCGATATGGATATCCCCTTACAATTTCATTTATGGTTCTTTTAATGAGCATATAAATATTATTCATATATATCCACATTATGGATTTGGTTACTCCCATTTGAGGATAGGAGAACACACATGGGGTATGCAACCTTCAGTAAATTTATAGCTTTTTCTGGTTGAAAGAGTCTACTCTCCTACTATAGTTGGAAATAACTCAAAGGTTACTTCATCTACTCACCATTTTTAGCCCCTTCTGTTTGGATGATAATAATTTCACTATTGGTTTTGGTTAAAATATTTTCATTAAATATATCATGCATCTACATTCATTATGTTCCTAATGTATCTACTACTTCTCCCCCTTCATCTTTATAGGTGTCCTACAGGGTATGTAAATACTCACCCTAGAATGGGATTTTCCTACATGTGTTGTGTCTTATGTAGATGATGTAACTGTTTACAAACACTAAAGAATCTATTAGGGATACAAGGTTTTTAGGCTAGGTATGATGTTCGTAGAGTAGTTTTAGGATATGAGATCTATCAACATTTATTTGTAAATTTTTTTAGGTTGTCACATAATTCTAGTTGGATGTGTACTTTTCCCATTTAATTTTCAGTTTTCACTACTGTAAATTTTTATTTTCTATTGGTTTATTCATACTTGTTTTTAATTATAGAAATTTTTCATCCTGTACTTTCTACCTTTGACAATTTCTATTCGATAGTTGTCTTTGTGCAAATAAAAACATTGGAAAATCTCACCCAAATTTATAGGTAATATCAGTTCTAGTCTCTCACCCCTTTCCTATGGAGGCGGTCTTGGTATAATTGTGGATCGAGCCCTGACTTGGGTCATGTCATCACCGAATCATTCATTCTTTTTATGTAATTAGGTAATAAATAAATGAGTAAATTTAAATTGTGATGGATTTAGGACGACCATATGTTAAATGTAGATATATTTTTTTTCAGTTTTTTGTAAATTGAATTATGATATGATTGTTAATTATGGAAATGTTAAAAATGAAATTTATAATTTTTTATATTGTGAAATGAATATTTAAAGGTGGTGGATTTTTTTACATTATAAAGAAAATTTATACTGAAAAGTTTTGCAATATTTCCTATGAAAACTCATTTTAAGAGAGATTCATGTTAGTAACAAACTAAGGAATTCTCTAAGAAAACTCCTTTATGGGAGGTCTATGTTAAATATAGGATTATGAAAAATTTGAGAAATTCCATTGGGGGAGGATTCAGATACATATTCTATATATCATGAAATAACTTTTCTTCTGTATTAGTATTTATAGTTATCATTCTATTCCAAGAGACACATCAATAATAATTGAATTACAAATGATTGATTGGGGAGGAAAGTCTAAGGATCTCCAATGATATGATAAATTTTATATGATTTAAAATACCTAATGAATCAATGAGTATATGTTTTGTTATTACTTTTAATGAATTATTAAACTGATTATCTATATAAATCCACCATACACTTTTATTATAAAATTTATATTTAGGGGATCCATTCATGGTGACATACATACTTTTACTAATACCCCATTCGATGATCCAATACAAAAGTGTTTCCATGTAGTAACAACTTTATTATATAACTATATTTGTTAAGGGTCATTGGACATGTTTTTCTTGCATAACAAGATCATGGGTCCTCAGACTGAGCCCATACAAGGTTCTATTTTGGATTTTTCCCTAGACTTTTCATTTTCCCTTATCCTCTATATGTACTTATGATATATTTTTTCAATGAATACCTGAATTATATTATTCAGTTTCATGTTGATATAGATTTAATTAATTTGGTTGTTTTTCAAAAAAAATTGATTAACACTCTACTAGTTATTTATCTGTTTTGTGTACATCATTGTATTTATTTCTACTTTTTTTCATTGATATGCTTGGATAGTATCAAAAATAAAACACTCTACACCCCAATGTATTCCATCTGCTAGTAGAATATGGGGAGGCAAGCCTATAGTATTATAGAAACTGCCGATTTGGGACCATATAATAGTCCAAGGTGGGAGGTGGTAGTTAAGAAAATGCATGTATAGGACAGATGAATATTCTCTATTTGATTCTCATCCATCAATATAAAAATATTCTTTCTCCAACACATTATAAATATTAAAAACATTTACAAAATTTAAACAATTATCAATGATATGATTGATGTTTAAGGCATGTTATAATTTATATTGAATGAAAAACTATTTCCATAAATTTGATCTCTTTCAATTGAATGAAGGAAATAATTTTTTAAAACATTTATCATTGAATCCATAGATCTCACCAATGAAATATTAATGTAGTAAATATTAAACTATAATATATAAGATTTCACAGAGTCATAAAATATTAAAAATATAATAACACATTTTTATTTTTTAATTTATGATATAATTTTGTATTTTTATGATAAAATGTATACAAATATTTGTTGAATAATAATTAAAATCCCAACAAACAGAAGGGTAAATTTTCAAGTGAATTACCAAGCAGAGTATAATGCCCTAATATGGGGGGTTATCATTTTTTCATGTATGATGTCAAATCATAATAATTTTCAGTACATATCGAATTAGTGTGTATTGAAAATATTATGTGGAGGTGATGATGACAGATTATGAGTGGGAAAATACCCTTAGAACAAGTATAAAATACATCATAAAAACCGTCCCAAGTAACATTTATCATAAATTGGAATGAGGATCATATATTTTTAAAATCATATATTTTTTATAAAATATTGGAAAACACTACATATATATTAGTAAAATAACACAAAAGGTACTTATTCCAAAAAATAGTTTCTTATATGTACATTGTTGTCTAATTCATGATACTTTTAATTCATTAAAGAGGATTCACTATTGAAGTTTTTATAATCCCTACACATCCTGATATACTATGAAATTAATTTGAAAATGTGGGAAGAGAAAAAAAATTATCATTGTGATGCAATAAAAATAAAATCCCATTTGTACTTTTTCAAACAATGAAAATTCATAATCCATATTTCCATATTATATAATAAACATTGTTCTAAAATAGTCAATTTCATAATCCAAGAAAACAGTTACATTCTTATTTATTTTAACATAATGTTTTTCAATAATATATAACTGAATAATCACATAATGGATTGTCTCTAAAATATAAATATTAAAACACTAAATACCTTTCCTTGAAAAATAATCCATTAACCTTTTTATGTTTATAACCATTCACGAACAAATTTTTTTTTAAAAATTTATTTTACATTAAAAAATATAAATTATTTGAAAACCATTGATCCTTCTTGGGTAATTATCCATTAAATCCCCATTTATGGAATATATATATATATAAATCATTAAAAAATTATTTTTAATTCCACTCATCCCTTCCCAAGAACATATAATTACCCAACACATTGATGAGATATATCAAAACCACCCATACTTTTAACAATTTCCCAATTTACATAACAGTAATAAAATAAATAAAACCTTTAATTTATATCTCAAAACACATAAATTTTGAAAACATATCCTATATGAACATGTAAATTATGATATATCATAAAATGAGATGAAATTTCATTTTTTAAATTCATTTTATGGAAACAATTTATATAATGGATAGAATAGTATGTTTATTGATAAATCATAGAAATAAAAATGGAATTCCTATTATGGAATTTTGTTTCCAAAAAATTATATATTACACCATTTAATAAATTATAGAAAACATTCTTTCACTGTAATAATTTAAATGTCAAAAGGGAAATTATTATAATAAATAAAAAACACTTTACAAGTGAGTATAAAGAAAAATAAAAGTACTTAAAAATGAATATTAAAAAAATTACATAATAAAAAACATAATTATTTTTAATATTAAATGTAAATGTATAAAGAATAATATTATTATTAATTTGTAATATTAAAAGTATGTTTTAATGAAAAAATACCAAATCCCATCACTCAACACATATTCCATTTAATTTCAAAAAATAGTAATATTATATAAATTATTTAGTTTATTAAAAATATTTTTTATGATAGTCCTATTATCATTATTTTAAATATTTCATTTATTACCATATTTAATATAAATATCATGTTGTATATCTTTACATTGTTTATTTTGGGGTTATTTAGTACAATTTTTTTTGTCATTTAATTTTTTTCACAGAAGTTATAGAAGTATCATATCAGGAGAATTAAAAATGTTATAATAATAATTTTTATAGATTAGGTTAAATTATAAACAAATATATGTAAGGAACTTCTACAATATGAAATATATCATCTCACATATGTTGTATTTCTCTTGTAAATGTGAGCGGTATTTCAATTTTTTTTGGAAAAGATTAAAATTTAATAAAAATATTATAGATTGCAATTATAGAGTAATTATAATATATTTAATATAATATTTAATAATAATTTCTATCCTTATGTCTAACCATTTTATTCATACATTGAAAATGATATATATCTCTTTATGGATGTATTAATCCACACATATGCAGGAATGACACCCCCATTTCAAAAAGGAAGATATTGTATGAATGTATGTATTATATTATAATTCTTGATATATTGTTATATCATAAATATCATATTTGTTAATTAAATCTATGTTTACTGGTAACCCAGTGATCTTTTGATGAAAAATGAAACACATCATAACATAGAGTTTGTATTCTTCTCGTTTACATGAGTGGTGTTTTCTTTTCCCATTGGATTGAAATTTAGATTAAAACTAGTTTAACTTAAAAATAAAAACATTTATGTTTATTAAAAATATTAATTTTGTATATTATGATCGATAAATTATCATTGATGGTTAATCATAATGAAATAGAGTTTAAAATAATTATAATACCATAGAACATCATTTTATATCATCCATTTTCATTCACCTTAACCCATTCAGGATTATACTATTGTATAGAGTGAGACAATAAGGACCCAACCTTAAATCATTTCATAATATTTAATTAAACTAATAATTCACATTGATGACCTTTTCGGGTTTAGAGTTTTAGATAATTATGTCATAACTACTATATTACATTTAAAAATTTAGAAAGTAGTCCATTCTACTAAGTTCTATTTTTTATCAAAATAAAAACTCTTAAAAAAATTCATGTCTACTTCCTTGTTTTAGAAAGAATGAATTTTCATGGATCCCATCCTTGACCCTATTCATCTTTATGTCCTGTGAAAAACATTTCATAACTTGGGATGGGCATAAAAAGCTCAGTAAGGTTTATAAAACAATGAATGAAATCATTAGTTCATCAATACATACATAACATAAGCTCTTTAACATACCTCATTAAATAATATGATTTGTGAGTCACATATAGAAAAAATAAATCATAATGTTAACATTTATCATACATATCATACTTACATTGTATCTATCACAACTACTTTGGGAGTTACATTTGAAATATCCATCACAGTATATTCCCTAAATATCTTTGGAGAAACATTCATGTTTACCTCCACCATGTTACCCAATGAATTTGAGAGATATGTCGGGGAACCCATCTTAGGTATATCATGGAACCACATGTATACATAACAATTCCCAAAAACCATAACATATTCATAACCCATAAAACAAATATAATGGAAAGATATCATTTACACATTTTAATCACAATAAATCATTTAAATTTATTGACATAACAAATCCATAATCAAAAACATTCTGAATACTAAAATAAGTAACAGACTATATGGTAATTATTTTTCTTTTAAAAACATTATAGCTTGTTAAAGAAGCCGAAAGATAAAATAATACTCACGGTGGCAGAAAAAGTCATTCTCACCATGTCTGTTAAAAGAAACATTATTTTTCTTCATTTATTAAAAATCTTATTAGAGAAAATATTCCTTTTTGATTAATGTAAATGTAAAAGGGGTTTATACAATGTATAAAATAAAGTTTGGTATAATACTTAATATCCCTCAATGAATGTAGATTGAGGCAAAATACTTTACCTTGTTTCTGACTTGACTCGTTCATTCTTTAATCACCTGAATAATTAACTAAAGATAATTTATACCTTCTTAAGAACCTTTTACAAGTCTATTATCCATTTTATATCACATATTACCATGTTTTATACATTATGTAATCATTTATGTTAATAATGGTTATTTTTTCGATATTTCGTACTTAAGTCAAAAATGAACTTATATTTACAAGTTTTCTATGCTGTCAAAATTACATTATATCTAGAATGGTATTCATGATTTAGATATCATATATATCTTATATATCAAATATATATATGTATTTATAACTGTACATTACATTTGGAGGTAAGAAATGAAATGCACCGTTCATGGAGACGGTGAGTCGTATGTACGCATGAATGCTACTAACATTTCTATTTATTATTTTAAGTAAATTAAAACATAATTATACATAGGTATATTACAGTTACAATGTAATATAATATATAATATCATCATGTCCATCCTTTATACATCCCACATATGGCACTAATGAGTCATATAACTTTGAGGGGGCGGTAGTCCGCACTTCCTCAAATGAAATTATCATATTTACCCATAATGGAAACCATAATGGTATTCTATATATAGAAAATACTGAAGAATAAAGAAAAAATAAACATAATATATATCATATATAAATATAGTTCCATCATAATGGAAACCATGAGAGGTGGTAGGTGAAATTTGAACAATCATCATTTCGTGAGGTGTTAGTTTCCCATCCATATAAACAGTATGTTCATTACCAATTAGATGGAGGTGTGTGTAAGTGTAGTTATATTAATTATCATAAAAACATCCTAGTATATAAATAATACTTTTTTTTTCTAAAAAAAGAATAAAAAGAGTTTAGGGGTTGGATATGTAAAATAAAAGAAATGAATTTAAGAGAAACTCTTACCTTTAATTCGGGTAACTCACTTTGGATAGAACCAAAAGAGTTTATTGAAGTGACTTATGACTAAAATGAGGCTTATAAGAGTAATATATGGATCTTAAGATCTCATTTGTGTAGAGGTTTTATGATCCAAGGGGATTTAGAGAAGTGAGTAATGGGTTGTAGGTGAGGGCCTTTTATAAGGGGGGGGGCTCTTTAGGAAAGTGTGAAAATATTATTTTATTATATAATTATTTTATGTTTATAAATGTAAAAAACTAATTAAAGTAAAATATAAGATGACTCATGGTTGAAAAAAATCAAATAATAATTGGACAGGTTTTATATATATTATTAATCATTATGACATTATTAATTTAAATCATTTATTAATGAGATAAACATTGCATCATTATTGTATCATAAATAATTTTATTTATTTGAAGTCTAAAAATTATAAAAGAAATACCATGATATAGGAAATAATTTTATCTTTTCAAATATTATTTATAGTCCAAATCATAACTTATATGACCTTATGTAAAACTAAAATTACTAATAGATATTTGTTTATTTCATTTTTGCCTTTACATTAGGTTAATTAAAAAATGTGTCATTGTCACTCTTAAGTGGCTATATGGGGTCCCAAAATAGACCCAATTATTCCCATGGTCGGCCAGGACTCATCCAATAATTTTAGGACAATTGATAAGTTAATTTTGTATTAT
The DNA here is from genome assembly GCA_963277665.1 of Viscum album. Lineage (NCBI taxonomy): Eukaryota > Viridiplantae > Streptophyta > Magnoliopsida > Santalales > Viscaceae > Viscum > Viscum album. The sequence continues at coordinate 1,760,570,643 of OY728121.1, read as the reverse complement.
TATGATATTCTTTTTACCTTTAATTACCATATTTACCATTAACCGCGGTAAATAAATGTCAACAGTTACTACTCCCCAATAATTATTTTCCTCTAATTTAACCACACATTACTAAATAATAAAAATTAAGTATGTTGTATTTTTGAAATTAAAATCATAGAAGTGGTAAAATTTAAATAAATATAAAATTATAGTTTTTAACAACTACTTAGTGGTTTCAGTATTCCTAAAAAATAGACGTTTGTTAGAAAAATACCAAAAAATCAGCCTAAGCTATATTTGACATTCTAATATCAAAAATTATGTCTATTTTACCAAATTAAAGACATATATGTTGGAATATTTAATTTAAAATTAATTCCCGTTGTCAAAACAAAAGGAGGGTTTTTAAAAAATATTAACTATCGAAAGATTGACTGTTGTTTATGTTCAATTTCAAAGTAAATTTAATTCCAATGACCTATATTACATTAAATTTCAAAATTATAATCTAATTACACATTAAAAACAATTAAAATTATAATGTAACCATATAAATAAATTTGATTAAAATGAAGTTTTGATTTAAAATAAAGTATTTTCCACAATTCATGGAAAATGAATTTTTTTAGAAAAATACCAAAAATATATCGAATGTAATTGTTTATGTCTGGATTCAAGAGAAAAATTTATTTTTTCAAATAGAACATATAATGGTGACCAAAACTATATTTAAAGAGGGATATCCATTAAAAGGAGATAAATCGACCTTTAAAAGAATATTTGAGTATTAATTCTTAAAATTAGATTCTTTTTATTTTAATCATATAACATTTACTTGATAAATTTTAAAAAATTTAACAAACATGTATACTCATATTATAGTTTGTTTTTTCACTCCTTCCAATAGAATGACTAGGCGTTAAATACCATTTAAAATAATTATATTATATTATTATTGTGCAACATATGATTTCAAAGAAACTCGTTGTTCTGTATCAGGTACGCCATCGAACATTGAAACCCCTTTAAAGTAAAATTAATATTTAACTCCCAAAATTTTAATTAAAATTAAAATGTATTATTTCATTATTTACCGGGGAGGTTACATCCTTCCGCCCTTTTGGTAATTGCATCCTCACAATTTTATTCATTTATCCAATAAATTTGGTAATTTGTTCCTCCTAGCATTTTCAGATTCCCAAATTATCTCCTTAATCATATGGTTTTTCCACAAAACCTTTACCTGGTGAATTACCTAATTCCACAGCACTTTCTCTCTATGGTCAATAATTTGATCTGGTTGTTCCTCATAATAGATATTCTCTTCCAACTGAACTACCTCTAGACATAAAACATGATATGGATCTGGTATATACATTCCCAAAAGTGAAGCTTAAAAAACATTGTGTACCTGAGAAAAGTTTTTTGGTAAATCCACTATGTATGCAACTGATCCACCAATATCAATGATTTCATAAGGTCCAATGAACCCTCCGACTCAACATTCCCCTCTTACCACAACTCATCAAACTTTTCCATGAAGAAACTTCGAGAAAGGAATTATCACCTACCTTAAAAGAAATATCCTTCCTCCAATTATCCACATATCATTTTTCACCTACTCTGAGCTGTTCTCACAGGCTTCTGAATCAACTGAACCATTTCTACCAACTCACTCTCTTCCTTCTATGATTTCATAATTCTATTTGAGAGAGATGATTTCACTAACACCTGAAACATAATAAAATAATTTGCTTCACCAAGAAATTATATGAGAATTTTAAACAAATCAAAAACCAAAGGATCTCATTCCAAACATAGCATGGTTAATGAATCATTACATTTCCGACTCAAAGCAGAAACCACTAAATTTTATTTTCGCGGATGGTAATGTATCAGACAATCATAATCCTTGATTAATTCTAACCATATCCTTTGTCTCATGATCAATTCTTTCTGAGTGAAAATGTACATAAAACTTTTTTGATCTATATATATTTCCCACTTCACTCAATACAAATGATTCCACAAAATTTTTAAATAAAAAACAACATAATCAAATTCCAAATCATGTGAATGGGAATTTAACTTATGAGGTTTCAACTAATGTAAAGCATAAGAAATTACCTGATAATTATTTATAAGGACACTACCATGTCCTTTCAACAAAGCATCACATCAAATAACAAACGCACCATTTATGGAAGGCAGTGCCAAAATAGTAGCATCCACCAATATTCTTTTTAATTACAAAAAAAATCATCACATTATTTTCTCCAAATGAACTTATCACCTTTTCAACTTAACTTAGTCTGTAGGCTAGATAACCGTGAAAAATTCTCAACTAACCTCCAATAATAACCAGCCAAACCAAGAAAACTATAAATCCCATTTATATTTGTGGGTCTTGGCCATTCTTCAACAACTATTGTTTTAGCAGGATCGAAAATTATTCCATTTTTTAAAACTCTATATATAAGGGAAAATAATTATGCAACCAAAACTCACACTTGCTAAATTTCAAAAATAGTTTCTTTTCTTTTACAATTTTCAAGGCAACCCTTGGATGACTTTAATATTCCACTTTATTTTCAGAATAAACCAAAATATCATCAATGAACACATTTACAATCTTATCCCAAAACTCACAAAATATTCTATTCATATGATCCATGAATATAGTAGGTGCATTGGTTAAACCAAAATGAAAAACTAAAAATTCATAATAGCCATATCTAGTACGAAACACAAACATTGTAATGTATGATTACCTTAATTTCAACTGATGGTACCCTGACCTGAATTCAATCTTTGAAAAATATTGAGCTCCTTGAAGTTGAAGAGAAAAATCATCAATATGAGGCAAAGGACAATTGTTCCTAACAGTGATGTTATTCAATGCTCTATAATCAATGAAAAGTCTCATTGAACGATATTTATTTTTTATAAATAATACATGATCGCCACATGGTGATGTGCTTGTTTGATTGAAACCTTTATTTAATAACTCTTGCAATTGCTTCTTCAACTCTAAAAATTCAATTTGAGCCTTTTGATAAGGGGGTTTTGAAATTGTTTTCAAATCAGGAACTAAGTCAATAGTATATTCAACATCCCGATCAGGTATAATACCTTGTAACTCATCAGGAAAAACATCAAGGTACTAATTTACCACTATCTCATCATTAAATTGAACAGTTATTTTATTTTCAACAATATTTTCAAGGTAACGTTCATTTCTATATTTTACTAGTTTCTCACCTTCCTGATATGTTATAAAAAGTAATGGTTCATTCTTGTAAACAAACTAAAAATCATTCTATTAGAAACCTATTTTGATTTGTAGTGAATCTTAGCATGATAAATATAATTCCAATACATACCGAAAATAACATCTAATTCTACTATATGAAAACAATTAGGTTTTTAGGTATATTATTTCCAAACATAGGGGAACAAAGCTTCTAATAATTTTTTTTGTCTCAACATTTCCTCCTCGTGTTTTCATCATATGTTCGTGATTCATATGTTGATATGGAATTCCCAATTTACATGGAAACGTCTCAGAAATGAATGAATGTGTAAACCACCAATCCAACAACACATTGGAATAATCTGAACAAACAAATAGTGTACCTTATACTACTTCATTTGATGTCCCAACATCAGCTGAAGTAGTTATAAAGGATTTCACTACCCCTTTCTTTCTATTGTTTGGATGCTTTCCCTCAGTTGAGTTATTTGTTGGACACTCATTTAAATAATGACCCCTTTCACTACACTTGAAATATTTTTTTGACTATAAATAAGATTTTGTCTTACCATTACCTTGATCTTTTTCAATGCAATTACGAGCTTTATTTCCTATTTTACCACATCGGTAGCACTTTCCGTAATTCAACAGACATTCCCCAGTATGATTTTCCCACAATTTTCACCAAATTCAATCATTAGTTTCTTACCATTAGACATTTTTGCAGAGTTCTTCACTTTCATCTGCCGCCCAGACCTCTTATTTTGTTGTTTTTCAAAGAATACCTGGTCATTGGCAAACACCATTTCCACCTTCTCCACACATCGAACACGTTTTTCATAACATTTGAACTCATGGGAAGCTAAACCCCTTATATACATTGGATTTTATCTTGATTAATAATTGTTGATTTCACAATCAAGATCTCATATGAAATTTGGAGCATACCTTCCTAGTCGAGAGAATTTTTCATCATAAGCAGCCAATGATTCATCCTCCGACCTCAATTCTAAGAATTATTTATCCATCCTTTGTAAATCCACCTTAGGAAAATATTTCTCAAGAAACATACTGTTGAATTCATCCCAATAAAGAGCAAAAATCTCCTCACTATCCCTAATATTCATCACAATCAACCACTACTGATCAACTTCACCTACAAAATACTAATCAATAAGACTAACCTTTTGATGTTTTGAACACCCCATAACAACAAAAATCATCTCTAGTGCTTTAATCCACCCTTCATCTAGCACATGGTCCGGTGATCCTCTGAAAGATGGGGGATTATGCCTCATGAAATGATCCACCAATGAAATGCAACTCTATGGTTGATCTGGATGATCTCATGCATGGATACCACCAACATTTATAGTCCGAGTCAACTATTCCATCACTGCAACAAACTATTCAGTTCCACTTCTGACCATCTCAGGTTACATATTTGGAAGGTTGTCTTCAGTATAATGTCATCCCAACGTTGCTACTCTATTTCCTCTATGGAAACCAATTCTGAACACAGAAATATCTTAGGCGAAGTGACATGGTAATTGGTAAATGTTATATCACTTCAATCGTACCTGAAATTGATTTATGGACATTAATTGAACAATACCATACCTGTTAAAGTTCACTAAAATTACCATTGATACCAACTATAAGGAACTGGCCTTAAAACAATAAGAAATCTTGAATTAAATGAGTAATTCACAATGAGGATCTTTTAAGGTTTATATATTTAGAGAATTTGGTCACAAATATTACAGTACATCTCAGAAGTTACAATGTAGAAACTTCTACTCATTTCCCCTTCTTTCAAAAAAAACTCTTAAAAAAAGGGTAATGTATTGTTCCATGTTTTAGAGAGTATGAATTTTCCTTGATCTCATCCTTTTCCCTATACTTCTTTAATTCTTGTGAAAAACATTTCACAACATGGGATTAGCATAAAAAGTTTAGTAAGGGTTATAAAATAATGAAAGAAAACATTAGTTCGTCAATACATACACAACATAAGCTCTTTAGCATACCTAATAAAATTATATGTTTTATGAATCACACATAAAAAACATAAATCATAAAAGTAAATGGTGGAATCCATATCATACATACATTTTAGCTACCACAACTATGTATGGTGTTACATTTGGAATACCTGTCAAAGTATATTCCATATATCTCTTAGTAGAAACATTCACGTTTACCTTAATCACATTACCCAATGAGTTATAGAACTATCCTGGGCTCATGTACCCTTGGTTTATCACAGAACCACCTGTATATGTAACAAATCTCAAGAACAATAAAATATTCATCACACATAAAAAAATATAAGTAAAAGATAACATTTACGTATTTCAAAAAAAAATATATCATTTAAATATATTGACATAAAAAATCCATTATCAAAACCATTTTAAATACCAAAATATGTAACCATGAATATGGTATTTATTTTCTTTTTAAAAACATTACAGCTTATAAAGGAAGCCAAAAGTTCAAATAATACTCGCGGTGGCAGAAAAGATTCTTGTCACTGCGTATGTTAAAAGAAACAATATTTTATCTCATTTAGTAAAATTCTTAGTAGAGAAAATATTCCTTTTGAATAAAAGTAAAATTCAAAAGGGTTTATATAACGTATAAAATAATGTTTTGTATTAAAATAAATATGCATCAATGAAAGGAGATTGCGATGTTGTACCTTACCTCATGTCTAACATGACACGTTCGTTCATTAATCTCTTGAATAATATACTAAAGTTAATTTCTATTTTCTAAAGAACATTTTTCATGTTTTTTATTCCATTTATATCACATATTACCATGTTATATACATTATGTAATAATTTAAGTTAATAATGGTCGTTTTGTCGATATTTGGTACTTGAGTCGAAATTGAACTTATTATATTTACAATTTCATTATGTGGTCAAAAGTCCATTATCTCCAGAATGATATTTATTATTTATATATCATATATGTCATATATATCCTGTATATATATGTATTTGTAGCATTACATATCCTTTGGAGGTAAAAATGAAATGCACCATTAACGGAGACGGTATGTCGTACGTACACATGAATGCTACTTTAATTTCTATTTCTTATTCTAATGGAATTAAAACATAATGATACATAGGTATATTATAACTCTAGTATAATATCATATATAATATCATTAACTCTATCTTTATACATCCCACATTGGGCATTAACGTGTCATAACACTTTGACGGGGGGTAGTCCGCACTTTTTCAAATGTAATTATCGCGTGTAACCCTAATGAGAACCATAAAGCTATGATATTAATGGCAAATACAGAAGAATAAGAAAACATAAACATAATATATATCATATATAAATACAGTTCCATCATAATTATCACCATGAGTGGCGGTAGGATATAATTGAGCAATCATCGTTTTTTGAGGCGTTAGTTTTCCATCCTAAGAAACTGTATGTTCTTACCCATTAGATGAAGGCGTGTGTAAGTGTATTTCAAATACCTCTAATAAAAACATCTTATAATATTAATAATACTATTTTTGTTATAAAAATGGAGTAAAAATTGTTTAAGGGTTGGAAAAGTAAAATAAAATAAAATAATTTAAGAGGAATCGTATCCTCAAATTCGGGTAACTCGTTTGGTTGAAACAAAAAGGTTTTCTTAATGTGAATTATGCCTATGTTAGGGTTTCTAAATGGAATATAGGGATCGTGAGAGATTATTTGGGTATAGTTTGGATGAGCCAAAGGGATATAGAGGTGTGAGTAATGGGTTAGAGGTGAAGGCTATTTTAAGGTGGAGGATGGGCTTTTTAAGGAAGTGTGAAAATATTATTTTATTATATAATGATTTTCGGTTTCTAAAGGCCCAAAATAAATTAAAGTCTAAAATAAAATGACTCATGGTTGAAATAAAATCACCCAATAAGAAATATATGGGGTTGGTTATTTTTTAAATCTCTATAATATTATTTACTTAAGTCATTTATTAATGTGGTAAACACTACATCATTATTGTGTCATAAATAATTATATTTATTTGATGTATAAATATATAACAAAAATATATAATTTAATAAATCATTTTAGATTTATAAATAATATTTATAGTCAAAATTATAACTTATATAACCATATGTATATATTAATTTACAATAAGATATTTGTTTATGTCATTTTTTTCATTTACATTAAGATAATTAAAATAAAGTGTCATTATGACTCTTAAGTGGCTCAATGGTGGCTAAAAATAGACCCAAGAATTCCCATTGTCGGCCATGACTCATCCGATATGTTTAGGACAAGTGTTAAGGTAATTTTTTATTATTAGGTTATTCATTATATCTTGAATTACCATATTAACATTTTACAACGGTAAATAAATGTCAAAAGGAACTATTAAAAATTTTTTATTCATCTTTTTGAACCACAATTTACATAATTATAACATCCATGTATGTTGTATTTTCTAAAATCAATTCATAGATGTAGTAAAATTTCATTTAAATGAAAAATTAAGTTTTTACAATTACTTAGTGGTTTCAGTATTCATCAAAAATTGACATTTTTTAGAAATATAACAAAAAATGAGCATAAGAGATATTTGATATTCCAATTTCAAAAATGATGTCTATTTTACTAAATTCAAAACATATAAGTTGGATTAATTAATTTAAAATTAATTCCCGTTGTCAAAACTAATAGTGTGTTTTTAAGAAATATTAACCATCAAAAGATTAACACTTGATTATGTCCAATTTAAAAGTTAAATTAATTCTAATGACCATCAGTAGTTTAAATGGTAAATATATAATCTAATTAAACTTTAAAACAAATTAAAATATAATCTACCCATATAAATAATTTATATTAAAATGTAGTTTCAAATTAAAATACTGTATTTTCCACTATTCATTAAAAATGAATTTTATCAGAAAAATACCAAAAATTTACTAGAAGTAAATTTTGATATCTAAATTCTAAATAAGAATATTATTTCATTAAAATAGAACTTATAGAAGTGAATAAAACTACATTTAAATTGGGTTCACAAATAAAAGGCGATAAATCGACCTTTTAAAGAAGATTTGAGTATTTATACTTAAAATTAGATTCTTTCATAATGTATGCCTATAACATTTATTGAATAAATGCAAAAATATATAAAAAACATGTATAATAATATTTTAGTTAGTTCTATTCATTCCTACCAATAAAATGGCTAGGCGTTAACTACCATTTAAAATAATAATAAAATATTATTATTGTGCAACATAATATTTCAATGAAACCTGTTGTTATGTATCAGGTACGCCATCGAACATAGAAACCCATTTAAATTAAAACAAATTTTTAATTCACAAAATAATAATTAAAATGAAAATGTATTATTTATTTATTTACCTAGGCTATTACAGATACCTTTATGTTGTTATTATGATGTTTAAATTTTATTTGGGTAGATTAAGGTTGATCTAAAATGTTATATTATTTGGATAATTGAGGAGAGGAGGAATATATTTATAATATATAAGATTGTAACCCTTGAAATTATAAATGAATTTTAAAAAACATGTAATTCTCATGTAATCTGGCTCCAATTAAGTCTAATAATTATGATTGTATAGTTTATGCTATAAATATACTCATCCAATCATATTTGAGAATGTGTTAGTGATATATTGAGCCTTATCTCCCAGACTAACACCCCCTATAGTCCCTTTTAAACATTAAAATGGTATCAATAATTTTCCCTTTTATATATAATTCTTAATTATAAAAGAAACTGAAAAAATTACTAACAATATCATAGTGATTCAATATATGGAATCCACCGTATGATTTTAATTTGTTATTTGTTAAAAATCATTTTTAATATTGGTTACCAATTATAAAACATCAATTTATAAATAGAAATTAAATTATACATAAAAATATATAATAATTTGGATTAACATGGAATTTATTCAATATAGAAAAATAAATTTAGAATTATCTATATTTCAAATTAATCTATAAAATAATTTATCCTTATAAAGAAATATTTATGATATGTTTCAAAAATATTTTATTCTTGTTAAGAGCCTTACATAAATGTGATAAATTGATTTATAATATGAAAATTGTACATTTTAATTGGATATATTAAACATTTTTTATAATTTCTATTAATTCAAAAAGATTCATCAACATTCCTTTCATTATTTTATAATGATAATATAAGAAAAATAAAATAATTTGTAAAAATGTATTTTTCATTTTCTCCAAAATTTAAATTATTTAAAAAAATAAAAAAATATTAAAAAAATTATTTTATAAATATGATTATAAAAATATAGTCCATTTTGATAATTTAATTCACTAAATTTTTAATTATTAATATTTAATTTATAAGACGTAAAAAATATGATTTTTTATAATTTGAAAAAAATAATTCTTTTATTGATTAAAAAATAATACAAAATTATATACAAGAAAATGAAGATTTAGAATCGATAAAATACACATTTAAATAATAAAAATTTATTTCTTATTGTATTACCATTTTTTTCTCATTCTTGCAGCATATATGATATTTTATCATTATAACATATGTCATTACTTAAACAGATGATGATATTTTTTTCTTTGTAAGATTTATTGATTTCTATGCTTCTTATTTAACCATATGGTTTATCCTAAAATCATTAACTAGTAATGAAAACTCATTCCTATAAATTTTCTCTATTTGATATAGAATCTATTATTATTTTTCCTATAAAGATAAATTCTCTTCTAACCATTATGAATTAGATCCTAGATAATGAGATGCATTGTTTTCATATTTAAATAACAATTAAAAATAAAACACATAATATACTTAAGACAATCTTAGGGGTAAGGGTACCTAGAGATAAACTAATCAAAAAATATCAATAATATAATATCGACCGATAAATTATGGAAATAAAATTCAAAATCTCTCTCAATTCATTATAGTGTTCCAAAAACATATTTTATTAATGAAATAATCTCATATCTAAAAATATATATAATTGATCTGGTTATTTTCATAAGATTTAAAAAACTCTATGAATTCATCATATGGTGATGACCCCCCATTACCTCATCTACTATCTCTTCACTAATCAATATTCCAAATAATATCATTTCTCTGAAATATTTCCAAAATGATACTGTACAAAAAATACATCCATGAAATGCCTCAAATTATTCCATTAGTATTATGGAATAAAAATCTTTATTAAATTAATATCCCACTAATGAAATCAATTGATCCCAAATTACTTACATAGAAATAAAAAATAATATCATTAAAAATGTGAATTTTTCATTTCAACTATCTGGCATACTATAGATGATATTATTTAGTAAAAATTCACTCAACACCTATGAAATTATGAAGTTTACTTTGAAAATTGTAAGTAGAATATGGTCCAATATTAAATATAATATAGAGGTAGACTTCTTGTTTTATTAATATGTATTTATGATAATTTTATCAAGCTATTCTAAATACATTCTATTTTAAATATAAAGGGAATCCACAATTTTATTCATTATTTAAACTATAAAACAAACCAAATTATTTTCATGAGTGGTATTTGGAAATACCACTATGAAATATCATGATATATAATAATATTTTTATGTACAACTATCAAGATATGATTCTTCCCCTTCATTAATTGACTCTCAACATTAACAAAATCACAATTCAATGGTTTCATGTCAAAATAGTAATTTTTTTCTTTTCTAATTACTCCAATAATATTCATGAATATTTATATATAATACTTTTTTACAAGATTCATAGAAAATATAGAGTTTTCATTTTCAAGTTATAATTATTTATTAAAAAATCACTCAAAACAACTAAAATTTTAATAATACTACTAATACCTTATTCTCTGATAGTAATATGCAGCTATTTCACTTTTACAATTAATTTATTCACTAAAAACCACCATAATCTATCAAGGACGTGATAATCCTTATAATAATGATGGTGGTATTGATACCTGGTCCAATAGAGAATGAGTTTCTACATATACAATTTCAATTCTCTTATTCAGAAAATTAATAAATAGTGTACAATTTTCTTAAAATAATGTAGTTAGTGATGCACTATCATTATGAATTAAGGCATCTATGACATAGATATATTTATCTTGATGATACAGAATCCCTAAATTTCATTCCTTTCTCACATATAACCATCATATTTAGATTATCTAAACTTATTTTTTTTTGAATTAAAACATTAAAATTTAATGATCCAAATATATTTCATATTTCAAACCCTATATACGATATTAATAAGAACTAAAAGGGAAAAAATTCTTCGAGGAAATAAAAATTAAGACTACAATACATTGATATTACTCCTTATTAGATTAATATTAATTAAATATGACAACTTTCTATTCTAGAATTACATAGGTCTAGAATTATTGGAAACATGCACACATAACCAACTAATGCATAAGAGTATCACACGATACTCTTGATAACTAGAACTCTACATGGAAATATCCTTCTAAAAAATGTTAATCAAAGCCTTGGTAATAAAAAAATTGAAATCGTAAGTTCATATTCTTAGTAAGAGAAAATAGGGGATATATCAATGATTTTGGAAGCATAACAAGAATATATGGGTATGATAACATGATATTAACTTATTAAGTCTATTACATGCATATAATAGATAAAAATATTCAATTAGATTATAATTAATGGTTGTTAATATGTAATAAATCATAAATGAGATGAGGAACCTAATCTATCAGATCATACAACAAGCATTAGTTAAGAAATTGTCAAAGACACATAAGCAATGGAAATAATTTACACAGTACTAATGGATCAATACAAATATTGTACTAGTGGATTGGGTTCACTCCCCCAACCATTATATCAATCAATAATTTCCCCAAAACTATTCCATTTGACATATTCCCATACTATAAAGTGCTCAATTCGCATTCAAGGACAATTTATATCATGAGATGTCAATATTTACCCAATTCATTGGTGGTATATATATTATTGGGGTAACACATCCTAGTTTATAACATTACTACCACATTTTTTTTATATGTGAACCATTGTACATATTTATTACACAACTAACTTCACTATATTGTAATCAAACCCCCAATCAAATAAGGAAAACCAATCATTTGTGTGACATAATAATTTAAACATTTTATCATTTTGTCACATTATAACAAGTACATTGAAAACTAGTTTCCTAAAAATTTCCTCAATTCATCTTATAATGACCCATGGAAAATAAATTTGTTTCATAAAAATCCCATCAACATGATAATTATCCATCTAAATAATGAGTATTAATGGAATCATTAGAACATATCACAAATAATCTGTAATTTATATCAAAAATATGAAATCATATATATATATATTTATTTAAAAAACCCCAATAATATTTCATGAGGAAAATAACATTTCTATATTGAAAATTACTTATAAAATTATATTATTTCAAAAATAGTTTTGAAATATATTGAATGAAATGATCGTTAGAAACATCAAACAGATGATTCAATAAATTTACTACTTATATCGCCCCATGTTTCAGGTACATTACCATTTATTTATGTCTTTTGAGAAAATAAAATACATCATTTTTGTTATGGGAGTATCTAGGAGGATTAAACATGTTCTATATGTGTTTCTAGAGGTGTATGGATGGTGTACGGTATGTTTTTACAAAGCCCCAACTGTAGGAAAACAAGAAACATGTTCTGAGAGTAACTGGGAAGGAACAAAAATGGGCACATAGTTTGGACATATCATCTGAGTACCTAGGGAAAACCATGAAACATGAAACATATCTAATATAATGGTTGGATAATTGTTTTTTTAACCATATTTTCACATACATGTTTCATAAAAAAGTATCTCAATAACATTGTTACTATTTCCTAGACCATGGGATAAAGTCATTTATTCGATTGATTGACTTTTATGAAATGCTATGAAAATAATCATTCCATCTTTTTCCAAAAGAAGTTACTTTATTAACTTTTCAAAAAATTAAACAAACAATGTTTTTTAAACTTATACGGCGGTACGACCATTTTCTGCAATTATAACACCTTCTAGTATTCCCTTCATAGCTTTTAAGAACATTTTCAAAATTAAATATTTATTTAAATTTAAATGATTTCAAATTAGAATGATATTTTTCATCCATATAGTTTTTGTACTAATTTTCATCAATGTCAACATCCTTTGATGGATTTTATGCTTGTTTGTAGTAGATTCATTATGATTCAATATTACATATTGTATTGAAGGTTTTGTGATCTGTTTGATTGTGGATGTGAAATTTTTATACATTTAATTCATTACGGTTAAAGTATTAACATTTCATATGATAGTTTGAATATGAATAAGTAAGTTATTTTTCAAAATTTTCACATGTGGAATGCATTAGATGTTGTAAGTGACAGGAATGGACCTCTATATCCCCTCAATGCATTGTTTGGTCGCATGATAAATATTAATATCATGGAACAAGGCCTTGACAGATGTTTTATTTGTAGTCTTTGCATGAGGCATTGACTATGTAGTTATGAAGTCCCACATTATGCATTATATCATTGTGAAATTAGCAATTTATATTACATTTAATAATTCAACTTGTAGAATATCCTTGTGAATAAGTAAATTGAATTATTTGATTTACCTTTTCCATATTATGCTGATTTATAAGTTTTAATGGATTATGTTCAAGTCTTATACATTTCCTTAAATGATTATGTTTATTAATGAATGCTTCCGCTATATTGTTATCCTTACTGAGCATCTTAGCTGACCCCTTTCTATATTTTATTTTTTCCAGGATGTGAAGACATATATTATGACTAACATGTATAAATAATCTATGGAATATGAGTGTGTTAAAATGGGACACAATGTTGTTGTTCATTATTACATTAGGGATTTTAAAACATATGTGTGTATCTAGTACTTGAAAGGCTACTAAACTAATCCCTAATTTAAGATTAGATCCCTTTTGATCATGCCAATGTTATGTAATAATGCACCAACTCTAGGTAACTAGGGTCAATGCATTATAGTTGGTATCAGAGGATGTTTAGTACAATCCTTGGAAACTAGAATTTGAAAAGCCCTGATTAGAGAACATTACACAAAGATAGACATTTAGAATTATTAAATAAGAACATTATATAATTTTGTTATTTTATATATTTTGGGAATTTTCCAAGAAATACATCCTTTTATGGATACTAGCGGGTAGACGTAGCTCTGGCACATATGTACCAAGTGTGAAAACTCATACTAGGGGTTTCGGGATGGATCGAGGGTATCCTGGTACAAGAAAATGGGCCTTGCTGCACTCATGGTTACAAAAATCTATATGGATATTCTTAGGATAATTCAAATTTTCATTAAAAATCATTAATACAGACTTATGAGTAAATACTTCCTCCATAAAAACATTTTTTAATGATTATTGATTATAGAAATTAATTGTTCAATTTATGTTAGGTAATTTACTAGTTTGGAATTATGTATTGCAATTCATAAACCCAAAAAATGTATGACATTGTTTAGAAATGGTTCCTAGTGGGAGGAATAGAAACTATATCAAGGCATGAAATTCATGTTGGGATTTCTCTCTTATTGAAGATAATTATAGTGGAGCTGCTAATGCAACTGGTGCTGAAAAAATTATAACCATAGAAGGAAAAGTCACTCATGTTATGAATAATAACCTTGCCCATATGGAGAACCATGATCCACAATGGGGATGTTCAATGTTATACTTCCTCAAGAAGAAACAACCACCATCATTCAGTGGGACTAGAAATCCATTTTCAGCTGAGCAATGGATAATTTTCATAGAGAGAATATTTCTTGTTTTGGGGAGTAGTGAAAGGGAAAATGTTTTCATGGATGTTTGTTACCTCACATGATATGAAGATCATTTATGGTCATTAATTCAAAACATAAATGAGTAGAAAGAATTGTCAAATATAGAATTAAGGGAGTTTTAAGAGATTTTCTTAAAAAATAATTTCCTAGTGAACATTGAGTGGATATGTAATGAAAATTTATGTGTCTGAGGTAAAAGGAGGATGAAAATGTCACAAAGAATGATGAAAACATTACATGGTTAGTAAGGCATGAAACATAAAATATAGGTATCCCAAAATGTAAGATTTATCGACTATGTGATGGGTTAAAACCATTTCTCCATTAAAGCATTAGTCTCATAATCATTCTCTTTATATGAAGATATAGTCTCATGTGCTATCAAGAGAGAAAAGGATAGTTCTATATCTATGGACTTTAAAGAAAATCAAGAGAAGAATAGATTTACTAAACACTTCAGAAATGGAAACTAGAGGATTAATTGAAATGTTGAATTTTCATCTTGATGTAAATGTGGGAAAATCACCCTAGTACTTACCTGAAGGGAAATGGACTTTGTTACAAATGTGGTGAGAAAAGGCACAAAGAACAAGATTTTAAGGGGAAAAAAGACGTTGTCAATGTGGAATGAAATAATGATAGAAAAAATGGGGCATTATGCAAATGAATTTCCCACAAACCAAGAAAAATTACCTCCGAAAAGGTCATGGGAGCATGGATAAGATTATGTTTTCACTACTGTAGAGGTTGAATCTGCGAATAACATGGTGGTAGGTACATTAATCATTTCCTCAATTTTAGAAGTAACTTTATATGATTTTATATCATCGCATTCTTACATATCTTCTTAGTTTTCCATGAAAATTATATATTCCCAATTTTATTTAACAAGAAGGCTTTCAGTCAAAACTCCTAAGGGAAGTACCATTGCAACAATGTTTTGTGAATCAGTTACCATTTTAGAATATAAATTTTTTTATCTATAGATCTTATTGACATACCGATGATTGAATTTTATATAATCCTCGTTATAGATTGTCTTTCATACCACGATGCAATAATTTATTCTAAGAATGAGGTTACAATTTATTATGATTATAAGGAATACATTATCTTTAGTGCAGAAACGTTGCCATCTGATTTTTATCTAGATCCTCCACCAGTAGCTCTACCAAATTATATTATTAGTATGGAAGGGAGTGTAATTACTATCGGTGAGGGAAATAATGATAAAATAGATTATGTACCTATTGTGAAAGAATATGTTGATGTGTCTCCAGAGGATTTACTTGGACATCCTCTAAAAGGATAAATTTATTTTTTCCATTGACATTATTCTAGCTTCAAGGACTATATAGAAGACCCCTTATAGAATGACTACTGTGTAATTTTTGGATCTAAAGAAACCACTGTAGGAATTGATTAATAATGGATTTATTCCCCCTATTGTGTCTCAATGAGTAGCCCCAGTTGTTTTTGTCAATAAGAAAGGTAGATCTATGAGGTTGTGCATTGATTATTGGGAGATCAATGATATAACAAAAATAACAGGTATCCCCTACCTCACATAGATGATTTATTCAATCAACATCACGAATATCAATATTTTTCAATGATTTCCTTTTGATCTAGATATCTTAAGTTGTGCGTGAATAAGGAATACATTCCAATGAAATTATTCCATACCATGGTTGGGAATTAAAAGTTTAATTTAATTCCTTTTGGATTGAATAATGCTCTCTCAATATTCAAAGATCAAATGAATAGGGTGTTCAAGGAATGTCTTAATGACATTGTAGTGGTAATTATTGATAATATCTTAGTACACTCCAAAAGCTACAAAGATCATGAAAATCACTTATTCACTATTCTAAAGATTGTTAGAAGAAATGAATTATAAGTGATGTTTAGAAAGTGTGAATTTTGTATTCAAGAGATTTATTTTCTTGGCCATATTGTCTCTAAGGATGGAATCTTTATAGATCCTTCAAAGACAAAATCAATCCATGAATTCCTAGCATTGATGAGTATAACTGAGTTACACATTTTTATTGGTTTAGTTGATGATTATCAGTAGTTCATAAAGAATTTTTCCCGATTGGATAACCCATTAATCAAGCACACACGTAATGGGGTTAAATATGTATGGAAAAAAGAGTGTGAAGAATGATTTGAAGAACAGAAGAGAAGATTAGTCATTTCTCCTATACTGAATCTACCATCGGGGAATGATGGGTTTGTTATTTATAGTGATGCTTCAAATAAAGGACTTGTTTGTGTCCTTATGCAGAATGATAGAGTTATTTCTTACACATCACAGAAGCTAAAAATTCACGAAAAAACTATCCTACTCATGATATTGATTTAGAAGATGTTTTAATTGCCTTAAAGATGTAAAGACACTATCTATATAGTGAAAAATGTGAGATATATACTGATCAGAAGTGTTTTAAGTGTATTTTATAACAAAAAGAACTCAACATGAGGCAAATGAGATGGCTCTAACTACTCAAGGATTATGATTTCACTATAAAATACCACCGAGGGAAGGAAAATAAGGTTAAAGATTCTTTGAGAAGAAAGGATCATGGAGTTCTTAAAAAGATGAGAGTTTAAAGAGATATTCTGTTCATGGATATAGTATAGATGGATATAGAAATAATTATGAAAGCTGAAACCTCGATACTTTCTCAAATGGTTTCTAGTCCATCTTTACTAAAAAGGATAAAAAGTTTTTAGATTTATGATGAGGAGTTTCAATGGAAAATTAAAGATGTGAACAATGGGAGATTGATCGACTTTGTATATGAAGATGGAATTATGAAATTTTGGAATATAATATGTGTTCCCAATATACATGATCCAAAAAGGGAATTGTTGGACAATGCACATAGATCCAATTATTCTATACACCATGGTATCACTAATATGTATAGTGATTTGAAGGAATATTTTTGGTCGGACAACATGAAAAGGGAGATTTCTGATTATGTGACAATATTTTTGGTTTGTCAACGAGTAAAGGCTAGAAGACAACATCATGGAGGAGTCATGAAACATATTCTTATCGCTGAATGGAAGTGGGATGATATTACGATGGACATATTCATTGGGCTACCAAATAATACTTGATGTAATGATGCAATATGGGTCATTGTTGATTGTCTTTCCATGTCAGCACAATTTCATTCTATAAGATAAGATTTACCAGTTAAATGATTAAAAATACTATATATTAATGATGGTGAAATACTTCTTGGTTTACCTCATTCCATTGTTTCTAATTATGAACCATGTTTTACAATAACATTATGGAAACGTCTTCAGATGGCCCTAGATATTGAACATCTTTTGAGCATAGCCATACAACCTAAAACTGATGGACAATCAAAAAATATAGTTCAAACCTTAGAGGACATGATGAGATCTTTCTCACATGTCATTCAAGGTATGTGGGATCATTATTTCCTATGGTAGAACCTTTCAATAACAATATCTTCCATTCAAGAATTCAGATGGAACCATCTGAAGCATTACATGGAAAGAGATTTCGGACACCAACTTGTTGGGATGATGTTGGAGAAAGAAAACTCATAGGCCCAAACTGTGTTGAGGAAACAATGGAGAAGGTGAGGATTATCTATACCCACATAAAATTAGTCAAAAGTATGCAAAAGATCTATGATGACAACCGAAGGAAGGATTTGGAATTTCAAGTCGGTGATCATGTTTTCGAGAAGGTATCTCCATGGAAAGGTGTTATAAAATTTATTAAGAAGGTAAAATCAAGTCCCGGGTATATCAATCCTTTCGAAATTATAGAACAAATTGGAGATGTATCTTACTGTTTGGAAATGATGCCATGTCTCTCCAAAGATCAAGACATGTTACGCATATCACTATTGTGAAAATACATTCCTGACCCATCAAATGTACCCACTTGTGAGGATATAGAAATGGGACCAGATCTTTCTTACTGTAAAGATCCTATCAGGATACTTGATACCATAGAACATGTTTTGAGAAGCCTGATGACTTGTTTGGTAAACATTCTATGATGAATCCATAAAATGAATGAGGCAACCTGGGAACCTAAGGAACTTATTATGAAGAACCACCCAAATCATTTTATAAAGTAATATTCTAGAAAATTCAAGGACAAAATTATTTTACGGATTGGAATATGTAACACTGCAAGCTTCCACAATATTTTTCACTTTGAATAATACAACATATTGTGTAGTACGCAACTTCAAGTTCATGCATACCACGACCAATCAAAATAGTCATTATGAATATTAATATCCACCTTTTGAACTTTTATAAATTATATTTTTCAAAATGGACTTCATTTTTATATTCAAAATATCAAAATTAGCTAAGGGTGAACTTTTTTTTCTGAAAACATTCAATTTTTGATGAATAGTGAAAATCATTATGTTATTAATTAAAACTGAATTTTGTTAAAATAATTATTATTTTTAATTAAATTTATATTAAATTCAAAATAGATACATAATACATGTATTAGTTCAATGCAATTAATTAGAGTCATATTATAATAAGATTACATGTATAAAATTTTATTGAACTTTTTTACATCTTTTACACACCTTCTTGGAACATTTTCAAATTTCCATAAAATGTAATTTTTCCACTTCTGGGAATTGAATTTCAAAACCTTGAGAGAGACTATTAATATCAGTAAGTAAAATTTGGTCCAATATGATGAAAATTGAAACGTCTAGGGTCCGAGAGGCACTCAACGGGTGCCCCGAGCCCGATTCGCCACATGACCTCAAGCTCATTTCCCCAAACGCCAGAGGCTGCTGACTAGCAGGGAGGGAACTGGTCTAATATTGGGGAAACTATGCCCTCATTTTTCAAACTGTAGCACAACAGAATAATAAAAACACACAGAAACTATGAAAATAGTAAACCATACGCAACTGAAATTATCAACTACAGTAGATATAACCAAGAAGAAATATAAATATGATGCAACATGTCTCCAATTCTAAGAAAACAGCCAGAACCTATTACATATTAGTACAATACAATATTGTGTACTGGTACAAAAAAAGAAAAATAGAACAGCTAGCAGCATCATGAGGCGAAGCCCGATCCCATGCTGCCCTACACCTCAGCAGCAATCAAGTACCTATATAAGGACCCTTTCCCTTATCTACACCAGTAGAAACAGATTCTGTTTGGGAGGAAAAGCATAACCCAAATAGGGTGTGAGAAATAATTCTCAGTATGCACCCACCAAAGTCCCATGCTCAACTGTGTGTAAACATTCAACAACAGTGTGAAATAGTAAATGCAATAAACTAAGCAGTAATCAAAATTATCTAACTTAACCAGTTATATTACCATTTTAATTATTCATTTAAACATTTTATATTAAGAAAACACCACAGTGAATTTCATAATAAGCAGTCAGCGTCCTCATACAAGAAAAACCATACCCTCGGGTAAGATGAATCCAACCCGCAGGTATTTCCCTCAGGCATAAAAGAAATTTCTCTCAGGCATACGAAGTGTAACCCTCAGGCACAGAAGTCAAGCCCTCAAGCACGAAAGGTTTCCCTCAGGCGAAATAGTATGTTGCCCTCTGGCTAATACATTCACAACATCATGCTATAGTGAAACACCGCCCTTAGGCACAAGCAACCAGACCATGCCCAACAT
Organism: Viscum album; assembly: GCA_963277665.1. Taxonomy (NCBI): domain Eukaryota; kingdom Viridiplantae; phylum Streptophyta; class Magnoliopsida; order Santalales; family Viscaceae; genus Viscum; species Viscum album. The sequence goes on along the minus strand of OY728121.1, from coordinate 1,760,549,771 downwards.
ATAAACATTCAATTTACATATAATTCCTCTCGAAGCAAAATTAATGAATAATTTAAACATGGAATACTCTCGGGTATCCTGGCCAAACAGCTAAACAGAGGAACGCACCACTGGGGTGGTCCTGGATCCAAGCAGTGATCCCAAATAGCATTTTAATATCACATTTAATTACCTATACAATTCTAGGTATTTTAAATAGCAACGGCCTCAGCCACAAGACACCCAAATATGGGTTCGTAGCTAAGAAAACACACGAAACACATGACAGTTGGAAATAAACACCAAGCCACCTACCATTATCACCAATGAACGATATACACGAACACTGATTCCAGAAACGCCCAAAGACGATGTAGATCTAGGTTATAATAAAACCCCTTCAAATGTAAATAACTCCCATTAGGGGAAGAATTGGAAAGAATTATTAATTAAGAGTGGAGGGATTACCCATGTGGTTCCAACGAGATCATCTGAGACGGAAACGGATTCCAGATGTCCGCTAGGCGGATCTCCAAAGCTCTGACCTTCCTCTCCCGAGCTCTCTTCCTGTTCTGTGCCTTCCCTATAAACATGGGAGGCTACAACACATTTTAAGGGCAAAAAACAAAGTACACAACATGTATTCCCAAGTAAACGGTGTGTAATTACCATTTTTAAACTGTTCCTCTGGCGGCTTCCCGCCAACACGGCACTGTTCACCTGTTTACATGACTACACGACGTGTCTTCATGAGTACATGGCATGTGCTTCCGCACAGCTAGCCACCGCCTTACTATTTGCATGCCGACTGACTACGCGATGTGTAAGGGACCACTACACTGTGTGTATTTGGTTCATACACTATTCATCTCCAGCATGGCCACACTCCCTGTTTACTCATCCCACATGGCCAAAAGTGCATGGCGTGTGGAAAAGTACACAGCATGTACTTTCCAAAATTAGTATTTTTCCCTATTTTCGTTATTTTCTCAATAAAACATTGAGGAAAATAGAAATGAAGAAACCTGTACCTCAAGGATAAGAACCAGGTTCTTACCAACTTTCCCCATTAAATCAGTTCGTCCCCGAATTCCCATTCCTAGCATGGCGAAGATAAAGTCGTGAACAACTCCGGCCACTGAGCACGTACATCGGTTTCCCACTCTGAATTTTCATCCTGCACTCGGCCACACTTTCATATCACCCGTACGAGAGGAACTGACCGGCCTCGGAGAACCTTCGTGCTTTTGTCAATGATACGAATCAGATGCTCCTCAAAGGATGCATCCATCTGAATCTCAACCTTCTCGGGATGAAGGATGTGAGATGGGTCTGAATGATAGCAGTGCAACTACGATACATGGAAGACGTCGTGCATGGCCATGTACCTCTGTTGTAACTGCAACTGGTAAGAAACCAGCCCGACTCTCGGTAGAATCTCAAATGACCCCACATACCTCGGTAGAAGTTTACCCTGTATCTTGACCCGCTTGTGTCCCAGCCTCGAAAAAACAAGAAAGAAAACTAGATCCCCAACTAGAAACTCCCAAGGTCATCTGCGGTGATTAGCATAAGAATTCTGACAAAACTGCGCGGTAGCCGTCTACTTCTGAATCAACTGGACCTGCTCAGAAGTCTCCTGCACAATACGTGGTCCCAGTAAATCTGCCTCACCTGCCTTTAACCAGCACAAAGGTGATTGACATGGCCTACCATATAAAGCCTCTTATGGTTCCATCTCAATAGTCACCAGAATACTGTTATTGTAGGAAAACTCGACTAGGGGTATATGCTTCTCCCAAGAGCCTCCAACGTCTAGGACGCATGCACACAACATGTCCTCTAGCACCTGAATCGTACACTCTAACTGGCCATCGATCTTAGGGTGGTATGCTGTGATCAGAAGCACATATGTTCCCAGTTCCCTCTGAAAACTCTTCCAGAAATGAGACGTAAAGCGGGTGTCACTTTCTGAAATGATAGAACGAGGGACCCCATGAATACGTACGATCTCTCGGATATACATCCTTCTGAGCTCGTTAAAACCGAAGGTCTCCTTGATGGGAAAAAGTGAGCTACCTTCTTGAGTCTATCCACAAAAACCCACATGATATCATTGCCTCTAGGTGACCTCGGAAACCCCGTCACAAAATCCATCGTGACATCATCCCATTTACACTCTGGAATGGGTAACTATTGTAATAATCCAGCTAGTCTCTGATTATTTGCCTTCACCTACTGACATATGGAAAACCTCGTAACAAAACCAACCACATCTCTCTTCATACCAGGCCACCAGTACTAACGTCTCAAGTCACGGTACATCTTGGTAACCCCGGGATGAACTGCCCACGGTGAAGAATGAAACTCTCGCATCATCTCCTCATTTATATCCTCTGGAAGACATACTTGTCCATGGAAATGTAGAACTTCATCATCTCCTACCGTCCAACCAGGAGGAGGGTCCTCACTTTCCACCGACTCCCGTAGGACTAGGCCTTCTGAATCCGATAGTTGTCTCATCCTCACTCTATACAGAAGGGTAGAAGTCAAAACTAAAGAGTAAAGACAAGTCTGCCCCTGACTGTTGTGCACCTCCAAATGCATCTCAGAGAACAAAGCCATAAGCTACCACTCACCACTTGCCTCCTGCACTACTTGTATCTCAGTCTTTCTGCTCAGTGCATCCGCTATTGTATTAACTTTACCAGGTGTATAGGCGAGATCAAAATCAAAAGACAGTAGGTATTCGACCAACCTTTTCTACCTTAGATTCAAATCATGCTGAGTAAAAATATACATGAGACTTTTGTGGTCGGTGAAAACCAAAAAATGTTCTCCCAATAGATAATACCTCCAACAGTGCAACACATGCACTTCTACAGAAAACTCGAGATCATGAGTCGGGTAGTTCCTCTCATGTGGTCTCAATTGATGAGACCCGTATCCAACAACTCGATCTCCCTACATCAAAACTGCTCCCATCCCAATTCCTGATGCATCACAGAAAATTATATAGCTCTTCCCTTGTATTGGGAGTATCTGGACTGGTGCTGATGTCAACCTTCCCTTCAGGTCCTGAAAGGCTGTCTCGCAAGCTTCTGACCAAACGAACTTCACACCTTTCTTAGTCAAACCCTTCAACGACGCTTCTAAGTGGGAGAAGAAATGTATGAAGCATCTGTAGTAACCAGCCAGCCACAAGAAACTCTGTATCTCAAACATATTCTTGGGCTACTCCCATGAAACTGCTCCTCTCAAATTCTCTGGGTCTACTACAAATCCTGCATCTGAGATGATATCACTAGTGCAGAAAACGTTTTTTACGTCACCATTTTTTACGTCGGTTATATAAAACCGACGTCATAATATGTAAAACGAGGTTTTTTACGTCGGTTATTTCATAACCGACGTAAAAACCTGTGTTTAGTACACCTTTAACGTCGGTTATAAAAATAACCGACGTTATTAATCGCGCGGCTTCGTTTTTTACGTCGGTTATACATTAACCTCCGTAAAAAACAGAAGCGGGGGGTGTTTGTTACGTCGGTTATTCAATAACCGACGTAAAAAACACGGTTTTTGAAGGCCTTTTTATGTCGGTTATAAAATAATTGATGTAAAAAAAGAATCTGCAGATGTTTTTGACGTCGGTTATGGAATAACCGACGAAAAAAATGCGTATTTTGATCCCTTTATAACGTCGGTTATAAAATAACCGACGTAAAAAAAGAATCGGAGGAAGGTTTTTACATCGGTTATTGAATAACCGGCGTTATAAATGTTTTTAAAAAAATTATAACGTCGGTTATTGAATAACCGACGTGATAACTCATTTAAAAATTTACCCAGCCCCGTGGATTATCATTCGCGAGTTTACCTTCGACAGTCGCGAGTCGTCTCTCTCGCGCGTAAACCCGAATCGGCTCATCCAATTCATTGGTTTAGATTCGTTTTGCGATCATCGTTTCTCATATTTAATCTCCTCGGATCAATCATCTAAACTCGCAGCACTCAGGTAATCCTCCCACTCATTCGTTTTTTTTTCGCGGATAGTATATATATATGTGTTGTGATTTTTTTGTTGAAACTAGCTAAGATTCTTCGATTGTGAGCCCTTTTAACTCGTTTTGGCACCATAATCTTATTTATCATCCCTAGATCTATTAGTTCGACTTTCAATATTGACTAATTTTATGATTTTACTAATTTTTCATCGTTTTCTATAAATCCCGGAGAGGGTTGGGGCGTGTCCATTTGGATGTGTTTCCCTTTTACAGTTGTTACTACTTTATTCACACACAACCATGGCATAGGTGCATGGATTTGGGATCACATCACCATTTTCACCCCCTGTAAACAAAGTTTCACGAGGAGGACTCGCCAGATTTCCCCTCGGCATGTTAAAAATTTTAGATACCCTCTTTTCAGCAAGTAAAAAATTAACTAGTTTTTTCTTCACTACTTATCCTAAACAAATAAAACCACCATTCTTTCTAGAACCTCTACTAGATCCATTGAATCCATCAACATACATATTTGGATCTGAAAGCATCCATTAAGCCTTATGTTCGATGCTAACATCCTTTACTGATCTATAGAAAATATGATGGTCTGCTAAGCTCTCCATTTAAGAGTCAAACCCCACCAATTATTCATCCTCATCATGAGAAAATGGTACAACATCTTAATTTCTGATTCAATCTCTTGGGTCACTGAACAAACATTAACTCATTCAAATCCTCACCTGGAATAGACAACCTAATGTCGAGTTCCTTCTCTATCTATTGAAACTCAGTTCTTCCTCCACACCTAAAAACATTCTTTGAATGGCCCAACTTCTTGTTATGGTAAATTTTCAGTGATTCCAGGGGGGTGGGAGGGCTATCAAGAGGGTTGGGGGGTGTCTAGGGGGGTGTCCAAGGGGGTAGGGTGTGGGGGGGTGGTGTCCAGGAGGGGTGGGGGCTGTCCAGAGGGGTCGGGGGGTGTCCAGGGGGTTTAAAAGGGGGTGGGTGGGTGTGGGGGGCTGTCCAAGGGTGTGGGTGGGTGTTGGGGGGTGTCCAGGGGGGTGTCCAAGGGGGTAGGGGTGGGGTGGTGTTTAGGAGGGGTGGGGGGCTGTCCAGAGGGTTGGGGGCTGTCCAGGGGGGTGTCCAAGCAGGTCGGGGGTGGGGGGTTGTGTCCAGGAGGGGTGGGGGTGCTTTCTAGAGGGGTCGGGGGCTGTCCAGAGGGGTCGGGGGGTGTCCAGGGTGGTTTCCAAGGGGATGGGTGGGTGTGGGGGCCTGTCCAAGGGGGTGGCGGCCTGTCCAGAGGGGTCGGTGGGGTGTCCAGGGGGGTGTCCATGGGGTTGGATTGGTGTGGGGGGATGTCCAAGTGGGTGGCGGCCTCTCTAGAGGGTATTTGGGGTTGTCCGAGTGGGTGGGGGGCTGTCCAAAGGGTTGGGGGATGTCCAGGGGGTGTCCAAGGGGGTAGGGGGTGGGGGGTGGTGTCTAGGAGGGGCGGGGGGCTGTCCAGAGGGGTCGGGGGTGTCCAGGGGGGGTTTACAAGGGGGTGGGTGGGTGTGGGGGGTTGTCCAAGGGTGTTGGGGGGTGTCCAGGGGGGTGTCCAAGGGGGTAGGGGGTGGGGGTGCTGTTTAGGAGGGGTGGGGGATGTCCAGAGGGTTGGGGGGGTGTCCAGGGGGGTGTCCAAGCAGGTCGGGGGTGGGGGGTTGTGTCCAGGAGGGGTGGGGGTGCTTTCTAGAGGGGTCGGGGGCTGTCCAGAGGGGTCAGGGGGTGTCCAGGGTGGTGTCCAAGGGGATGGGTGGGTGTGGGCGGCTGTCCAAGGGGGTGGCGGCCTGTCCAAAGGGGTCGGGGGTGTCCAGGGTGGTGTCCAAGGGGATGGGTGGGTGTTGGGGGCTGTCCAAGGGGGTGGAGGCCTGTCCAGAGGGGTTGGTGGGGTGTCCAGGGGGTGTCCAAGGGGTTGGATGGGTGTGGGGGGCTGTCCAAATGGGTGACGGCCTCTCCAGAGGGTATTTGGGGTTGTCCGGGTGGGTGGGGGGGCTGCCCAGATGGTTGGGGGATGTCCAGGGGGTGTCCAAGGGGGTAGGGGGTGGGGGGTGGTGTCCAAAAGGGGTGGGGGGCTATCCAGAGGGGTCGAGGGGTGTCCAAGGGGGTTTACAAGGGGGTGGGTGGGTGTGGGGGGCTGTCCAAGGGTGTGGGTTGGTGTTGGGGGGTGTCCAGGGGGGTGTCCAAGGGGGTAGGGGGTGGGGGTGGTGTTTAGGAGGGGTGGGGGGCTGTCCAGAGGGTTGGGGGGTGTCCATAGGGGGTGTCCAAGCAGGTCGGGGGTGGGGGGTTGTGTCCAGGAGGGGTGGGGGTGCTTTCTAGAGGGTTCGGGGGCTGTCCAGAGGGGTCGGGGGGTGTCCAGGGTGGTGTCCAAGGGGATGGGTGGGTGTGGGGGCTGTCCAAGGGAGTGGCGGCCTATCCATAGGGGTCGGTGGGGTGTCCAGGGGGGTGTCCAAGGGGGTGGATGGGTGTGGGGGGCTGTCCAAGTGGGTGGCGGCCTCTCCAGAGGGTATTTGGGGTTGTCCGGGTGGGTGGGGGGCTGTCCAGAGGGTTGGGGGATGTCCAGGGGGTGTCCAAGGGGGTAGGGGGTGGGGGTGGTGTCCAGGAGGGGCGGGGGGCTGTCTAGAGAAGTCGGGGGGTGTCCAGGGGGGGTGTTATATCTTACTATATTTTTTTAAAAAAATAATATTCAAGCATATTTTTTTAAATACACAACGATTTGTTTTATATTTCAAAATTGTTTACATTCAAATTATGATTTTTTTCATATAAACATATATTTGTATTATCTAAAAAATATATATATTTTTGCTATTTGTTATAGGTAATAATGAGTCGTCGTTGGATTACGACACATCGAATGAGAAATGAATATGAGGAAAGTGTTGATGCCTTTTTGGAATTTGCTAAACGAAATGTTCAAAGTAGTGACATTTTTTTCTGTCCATGCCTGAAATGTCTGAATATGAAGAAGTTGAAAAGTAGAGAGATAAAAGATCATCTGATTTATCATGGTTTCAATCCGCGTTACAACCCTTGGATTTGGCATGGCGAAACTGGACAAAATGTCACTGATGATAATGAATCGCAAGATGGTATCTACGATGGAATTGAAGAAATGATTCGCGATATTGTAGCAGAACAAATTGAGATAGAACAGACAGTTGCACGTCTATATGGCGATGCCGAAAAACCATTATATCCTGGTTGTACAGATTTTACGGTTTTTTCGGCGGTGTTAAGATTGATTAACCTGAAGGCGAAACATGGATGGAGTGACAGAAGTTTTACAGAGCTGCTACAATTGATGAAAGACATTCTTCCAAAAGATAACGATCTTCCAGATTCACATTATAAGGCCAAAAAAATATTATGCCCGATGGGATTGGGATACAGGAAAATACATGCCTGTCCGAATGACTGTATTGTATATAGGAAGGAATATGAATTTCTGAAAGAGTGTCCTAAATGTGGGACATCACGATATAAGGTGAAAGAAAAATCACAAGATGATGTAGATATTATAAAGCTCCCTTCAAAGGTATTTTGGTATCTTTCTATAATTCCTCGTTTCAAACGTTTATTTGCTAATTCACATGATGCAAAAAGGTTAAGATGGCATGCTGATGAGCGGGTATGTGATGGAAAAATACGTCATCCAGCTGATTGTCCACAATAGAAGAAAATTGATGCCCAGTACCCTACATTTGGAAATGAAATTAGAAATCTGAGACTAGGCTTGTGCACAGATGGAATGAATCCATACCGAACCCTCAGTAGCACACATAGTTCATGGCCTGTTTTATTGGTAATTTACAACCTCTCTCCTGAAGTTTGTATGAAGCGCAAATATGTCATGTTGAGTATCATGATCCCTGTTTCAAACCAACCTAGCAATGATATTGATGTATACTTGTCACCGCTGATTGATGATTTGAAACTGTTATGGGCTGATGGTATTAGGGTGTATGATTCTTATAAAATGGAATATTTTCAACTGCATACAGTGCTTCTATTCACTATAAATGACTTCACAGCATATGGAAATTTGTCTGGATACAGTGTTAAAGGGCATAAAGCATGTCCAATTTGCGAACAACAGATGTCATATTGTCAATTGCATCATGGGAGGAAAACAGTGTACATGGGTCATCGAAAGTTTTTTCCTATGGATCACCCTTATAGAATACTAAAAAAGGCATTCAATGGCTCACAAGAATTTGATACTGCTCCAAAACCTTTATCCCCAGATTTGTATTTTGAGAGGGTGAAAAACCTTGATGTGACATTGGGAAAGACACAGAAATCTGGTAATGATAGACATATTTGGAAGAAAAGGTCAATATTTTTTAAGCTACCATATTGGAGGTATCATGAAGTCAAACATAATATTGATGTCATGCACGTGGAGAAGAATATCTGTGATTCTTTGATCGGAACATTGCTAGATATTAAAGGAAAGACAAAATATGGGTTGAATGCAAGGTTAGACCTACTATCAATGGGAATACGTTTGGAGTTAGCTCCCACTCATAAAGGAAGACGAACATTTCTTCCCCCGACTTGTCATACATTATCGAAGAGGGAGAAAAGTAGCTTCTGTCAGTGTCTTCATGATATCAAAGTGCCTCAAGGTTATTCTTCAAATGTAAAATTTTTTTGTCTCATTGAAAGACTTGATGTTGATAGGTATGAAATCACATGATTGTCACGTCATGATGCAACAAATTCTACCAGTTGCACTGCATGGAATATTGCCCATCCGTGTCAGAAAGACTATAATGAGGTTGTGTTATTTTTTCAATTCAATTTTTAACAAGGCAATTGATGTGAATGCTTTGAACATTTTGGAAAAGGATGCAATTTTTATACTTTTTCATTTGGAAATGTATTTTCCTCCAACTTTTTTTGATATGATGGTGCATTTAATGATTCATCTGGTTCGAGAAATAAAGCTTTGTGGACCTGTATATCTTCGTTGGATGTATCCTTTTGAAAGGTATATGAAAATATTAAAGGGATATGTTAAAAATCCATATCGACCTGAAGCCTCCATTATTGAAAAGTATATTTCTGAGGAGGTAGCAGAGTTTTGTACGAGCTACTTGGCTACGGCGCAACACATAGGTTTGCCTCCATCTCGCCATGAATGGGTTAATAATGAGGGAAAGGGGATTCGTGGCTTGAAAGTCAAATCACTGTCAGCTGAATAGATGAAGAAGTTAGAATCATACATCTTGAATAACATAGCTGATGTTCAACCGTATATCACATTGCATATTAATGAGTTGAAACAATGTCATCCAAAGAAGAAAGAAATGTGGATTTTGAATGAGCACAACAAAACTTTTTTGCCATGGTTTAAAAAGAACTTGCCTGGTAGATCAGATGTATCAGAGACATTAAAATGGATAGTGGGTGGTCCATCTTTAAATGTGATAACATGGTCCGCTTATGACATTAATGGATATACATTTCATACGAAAGCTCAGGACAACAGAAGTGCAGTTCAGAATAGTGGTGTATTGGTGTTTGCAGAAGCAATGCATTTTTCGAGTGCTAAGGACAGAAACCCAATTTCGGTATCAAGTGCATATTATGGAGTGATTGAAGACATATGGGAGGCTGATTACTTTAAAATTAAAGTTCCGGTTTTTAACTGTAAATGGTTTATCGGTAACAACAGTGTGAGACACGATGAATTTGGAATGAAACATGTTAATCTGAATAGATTGGAAGACACAGCTGATTCTTTTATAATGGCAACACATGCTAAACAAATTTTCTATGTAGTAGATCCATCAGATATGCAGTGGGCTGTTGTTTTACAAGGGAAAAAACAATATGTTGGTGAGGATGAATTTTATGAAGATGCTGATTTATGTGAGATCCCTACTTCCATGGAAAGATTAACAGAACATAATGATGAGTATGTTGAAGACATGGTTTGTGCCATAAGGAACGATCACGACGAAGGAATTTGGGAAAACAATCCAACTGTACATTCCTAAAATTACAGGTAACACATGTTTATTTCTTGTTTACATTTAGTTTTTTCATATAATGTTAGATATTGTAATTTTTTTACTTATTAAAACATTTATCAAACCAAAATGATAAAACAATAAAAACCGTAAAGAGGAGAAGTCCTGGGCGCACCGGCTGGCCGGTGGTGGATCACCGGTAGGCCGGTGGTCCAGACAGCAAAGCTCTGTCTGGTCCACCGGCCGGCCGGTGATGAGCCAGCGGCCGGCCGGTGGTCCAGACAGAGAGGAAGGCTCTGTCTGTTCCACCGGCCGGCCGGTGGTCCAGACAGAGGAAGGCTCTCTGTCTGGTCCACCGGCCGGCCGGTGACACCAGGCAGTGGGCAAGTCCACTGCCTGGGTCCTCCGGCCGGCCGGTGAGCTCACACCGGCTGACCGGTGGACTCAGTGAGTCCACTTTTCAGCTTTCTTGGGCCAACTCCTTGGCAACCTTTTGCCTATCAACAAAAACACTTGAAAACAAGTTAGAACATAATAAGAGTGATTTTGATCATTAAAATCCAAGAGAGAGGGGTACAACAGACTGTGTTTACCATGTTTATCATTGTTTAACATGCTTACCATATTACCAATGTTTACTATTATGTAATTTAGTACACTTTTCTATTTTTTGATTAAGTAGTATTACAATATTTGAATTTTTATATTTGTGAACTAATGTTTGTTTTTTTGATTTGAAGGAAAATGACAGATCAATCAGTTGATCAGCCACATGATTCTGGAGATGAGCATATTGGTCATACATCTGGGGAGGAACATTCACAAGCTCCTTTTACGAAAAAGAGTTCAAAGGTTGGTAAGCGTGGGTGCACACGTTTACCAAAATTATCACTTGCCCGTACGAAGGAGGAGAGGATAGTCGTGGAGTTTGATGATGATGATATTCCTAGAGGTCCAAATGCTAAAGATTTTAAGGGTTTTGTAGCAACTCAGGCTAAGAGTAAAGTAAGCATTCTCTATGATGATTGGAGAAGTGTGGATAAGGCGATAATTTCTCAGCTGTGGGAGACCATTTTGGTAAGATCTTTTGCTATTGTTTGACTGTTATTTAAATGTTTCTAGTATATATAATATTTTTAACCTCTTTTTTATCAGATGACATTTGATATTCCTGACACTGGAGGAGTCAGGAAGAAATGCTTATCGTTGGCTGCTAGGAGATGGAGGGATTTCAAAACAACCCTCTTATCTGATTTCATTTATGGTCATAGGTGTCGTGAGAATCCATGTCGTATATATCCTTTTATAGATGAAGACACATAGAGACAATTTTTTGAAAGTAGAAGAAAAGAATCATTTTTGGTAAGGGAAATGTAAACTTTTATAAGATTTCTTATATAAATGATCTTATTATTGTTTTGTTAATGATTACTTATTCTTAATTTACAGCAAACAAGGAAAGCTCATCAAGAGATCCAATCTAAAAATGTATACCCTCATAGTTTATCTCGGGGAGGGTATGCATTATTGGAAGAACAAATGATGGCAGAAAAATTTCAACAACTAAGAGCTGAGTCTTCAAGCTCTGGAGAGGTGGCCCCTCCATCCCCTCCATCTAGACATGAGAAATGGAAAAGAGCTCGGAAGGTCAAAAAAGGACAATATCTTTCGGATGAATCGAGACTCGTAGTTGAGAGGATTGTAAGATATCTATTTTATTTATTTAAGTTTACTATTTTCGTCATATATTTCCAATCATTATAGAAATGTTCAATTAATTATTACAGGACTCTCTTGAGGAGCAGAGTTCACAGGGGACATTTACACCATCTGGGAGGGAAGATATTTTATCTGTGGCATTGGGAAAGCCCGAACATCCTGGCCGTGTAAGAGGATATCCGGCAGGTGTATCGGTAAGAAAAGTGTTTCCACGTTCCTCAACTTCTAACATTGAGGGAGTTTATAAAAATAAAATAGAATCCTTGGAGGCTGAAGTCCATAATATTAATGCGACAATGGAGGACAAGATTAGAGCATCAGTGCAGTTTATGTTTGCAGACTTGCAAAGACAATTTCAGGGTGCAGCTCCCCCTCCACCTCTCCCAGTAGCTCCCACTCACCCACCTCAGCCTGCGGACCCCATTTTTGATCCTCCTCCTCCGCCGCAGCTACCTACTTACTGTGAGTTGTATGCTGATGATCCTCAACATCATATAGTTGCATATGGGATGGTATATTGTATAGGAGATACAGTTCATCATCAACAGTTAGAGGTAGAGAATCAGAGGGTCACTGTACAGGATATTATAGATAGATCAGCTCGGATACCATTACCTACAGATGAGGTGACGACAGTTGGACATAGTATCGGCCATTTTTAACTTTGTCCATCCAGACTTCTTCGACTCATTACCATAGAGGTATGGATGTTATATCTTTTATTTTATATTTTTATTAATGTTTTATCATTTGAAAACTAATATATTTTCCAATTTATTTTTACAGGAATACTTCAAAGGTAAAGAAATACTGTATAGACAACAACAAAGACAGATAGCTATGACATCATATGCAGATACTAGAAGTCTTGACAAATTGTCAAGATATTCAAATTTGTTGGTGGATCATTATGACTTTACAATGGAAGCTCATGTCTGTGGACGTGAACTAAGTGTGGGGATTATGAAAACTGATATCATGGAGTTTGTCACTGGAAATAAGTTGGGAATCAACGTGGTGAAAATTTTTATCATGTAAGTCTTAACACCTTTTCCTTGCGTTATATTTATTAAAAATGTATACTTATGTCTGCTTTGTATTAGGTATCTGTATAAAATTTGTGAGAGGAATGAGCTGACAGATGTATATGGATTCGTGGACCCACAATTGATTTCCCCTGAAGCATGTGCATTGGATGAGGAACAAAGAATGATTTATATTGCTGATAGATTTGAAAAGAATGTAATCACGCAGTGTTGGATGATGCCTTTTTGTGAGAGGTATGAAACACATCCCTCTTAAAGAGTTAATTATCTTTTAACATAAAAAACCACTAACGTTAAATTTCCTTTTATCAGGGATCATTGGATATTAGGGGTTTTTTCCCTAGGGAGAAAGCACTTTATTGGATATGCTCTCTCCATGATGATGTGCGAGAAAGTTTTAAGAATATATTAGAAACGTAAGTTTCAATTTCACAATAGTTTTATATATTATAATGAATTTTAAATTTACCCCATTCGTATTATTTTCTAACAGGGCATGGGCCCACTTTCGAAAAATCGCAAAGAAAAGGAATTTCAAGATCAAATATGTACATGCGAAGGTAAATATCCATTTATAATTTGTACATTTTGATTTATTACATAAAAATAATATATTTAATTTACACTCATTCAAACAGAAATGTCATGAGCAACAAGGCATCATCGAATGCGAATATTACATGTTAAGATTTATGTATGAAATAATAACAACTGGGACAGTTCTGAGTTTTGACCTGGTAAGATTTCCTCTTTCTCATAATATTTCAATATGATTTATTCATTATACACGTTGACTACTATCCTTTTCCTTTGTAGCTTTTTGATGACCCTCAACCCCTTACTGCTGAAGATATCAAACACTTACAAGTGGAGTGGTCAAATTATTTTACAGGTTTGATTGACTTTTAGTTGTTTGTAATGTAAAATGTAATTTTGAATATTTTCAATGTAATTGTGTATTTCGTAGTCGTTTAGGTTGGATTTAGTTTTTTTTGAAGTTGACAGTGTAAGTTTTGAATGTTATATAAGTGAATGTTTAATTTTTCTCTACTTCTTGTTTTGGTCTACTGTTGATGGTTTTTCTGGTTTGGATTTTGGTATGGGGGGAGAGGTTCCAAGGGGGTGGGTGGGTGTCCAAGGGATATGGGAGGGGTGTCCAAGGTGTGTTTGGGGGTCCTAGGGGTCGGGGGGGTGTAAATGAGGGTGGGGGTGTCCAAGGGGTGGGGGTGTCCAAGGGATATGGGAGGGGTGTCCAAGGTGTGTTTGGGGCTGTCCAAGGGGTCGGTTGGGTGTAAATGAGGGTGGGGGGGGGGGGGCTGTCCAAGGGGTGGGGGTGTCCAAGTGGTGGGGGGTGTCCAAGGGATATAGGAGGGGTGTCCAAGGGGTGTTTGGGGCTGTCCAAGGGGATGGGGGGTTTCCAAGGGGTCGGGGGGGGGGGGGGGGGGGTTCCAAGGGGTCGGGGGGTGTCCAGGGGGTGGGGGGGGGGGCTGTCCAAGGGGTGGGGGGTGTCCAAGGGGTGGGGGTGTCCAAGGGATATGGGAGGGGTGTCCAAGGGGTGTTTGGGGCTGTCCTAGTGTTCGGGGGGTGTAAATGAGGGTGGGGGGGGCTGCCGAAGGGGTGGGGGGTGTCCAAGGGGTGGGGGTGTCCAAGGGATATGGGAGTGGTGTCCAAGGAGTCTGGGAGTTCTGTCCAAGGGGCCGGTTGGGTGTAAATGAGGGTGGGGGTGTCCAAGGGGTGGGGGTGTCCAAGGGGTGGGGGGTGTCCAAGGGATATGGGAGGGGTGTCCAAGGGGTGTTTGGGGTTGTCCAAGGGCTCGGGGGGGGGGGGGGTGTCCAGGGGTCGGGGGGGTGTCCAAGGGGTCTGGGATGGCTGTCAAGGTGTGGGGGGTGTCCAATGGGTGTTTGAGGCTGTACTAGGGGTCTTGGGGGTGTAAATGAGGGTGGGGGGGGGGGGCTGTCCAAGGGGTGGGGGTGTCCAAGGGGTGGGGGTGTCCAAGGGATATGGGAGGGGTGTCCAATGGGTGTTTGAGGCTGTACTTGGGGTCGTGGGGGTGTAAATGAGGGTGGGGGGGCTGTCCAAGGGGTAGGGGTGTCCAAGGGTTGTGGTGGGGCTCCAATGTGGTGGGGGAGGGCTGGCCAGGTTGTTAGGTGGGTATAGATGAGGGTGGGGTTCAGTTGGGGCTTGGGGGAGGGCTGGCATGGTTATTTTTGTTGTTTGGTTTCTGGTTGCTTTTTGGTGAGAGAAGTGCAATTATTTAAAAAAAAATATCGCTTTCACGTCGGTTATTTTATAAACGACGTGGTAAATAAATCGGTAGGGGTTTATCACGTCGGTTTTTTCGAGAACCGACGTGATAAAACGTTCCCGGGCCTTTTAGCACGTCGGTTCTTAATATAACCGACGTGCTAAAAGGCCTTGGAATCGATTTACCACATAGGTTATTGGATAACCGACGTGCTAAAACGTTTCCCAGGCCTTTTTATCACGTCGGTTATTTAAGAAACCGACGTGATAATAGGCCCGGGGAAGGGTTAATCACGTTGGTTATGTCATAACCGACGTGATAAACGATATCCCAGGCGTTTTATCACGTCGGGTTTTAAATAACCGACGTAAAAAACGTTATTTATAACATCGTCCGTATTAACGTCGCCTAAAAACTGACGTAAATAATGAAAAATAACCGACGTAAAAAATGTTTTCTGCACTAGTGTATGACTCAGGAAGTGAATCTGGTCCATCCAAAAGTGGCACCATGAGAGCATAGCATATAGCTGATTCTCTCTCAGTGTAATCAATACAATCTCAATATGGGTGGCATGGTCATGTTGAGTTTGAGAGTAAACCAAGATGTCGTCCATGAATACTACCACAAAAGTATCTAGATAAAGAGGGAACACATGATTAATCAGATCCATGAAAACCACTGGCACGTTCGTGAGTCGAACGCCATAACCAAGTACTCGTGCATACCATACCTATTCTTAAATGATGTAAGTTGTATATCTGATGGTCTCACGTGCAGCTGATGATATCCGGACCCCATGTTAATCTTCGAGAACACTTGTGCCCCAAGAATTTGATCAAAAAGATCATCAATCCTCGGTAAGGGATATCAGTTCTTAACCGTAAACTAGTTCAGCTTCCGATAATCCATGTAGAGTCTGAGGGTACCGTCTGCATTCTTCGCAAAAAGGACCGGAGAACCCCACAGAGAAGTACTGGGTCAGATAAAACCCTTTTTTATGTAACTCTTATAACTGCCTCTTGAGCTCCTGCAACTCAGGTGTGGCCATCCTATAAGGAGGAATGGACACTGGTGCTACTCCTGGAACAAGCTCTATAGTGAAATCCACATCACGCTCCAGATGAAGACCTGAAAAGTCATCTTGGAAGACATCCCTGAAATGATCAACCACTGGAGAAAATCCATCTGACAAGTCCCCTAATCATCTAGATATAAACTCACAATCTGGGATGTAACTCCACCACGCCCATGACGCGCTGGTCCAACTCAACTCGCCTGAACATCCCACCCGCCCTTATATAGAAGCTGTTTGCCCTCTAGGGACGTGAAACTCACCCTACAACAATAGAAATCTACAAAATCTTGAAAGGGAACCAACCATTCCATCCTGAGAATGACATCATTGATCATCATCTCTAAGACATAGAGGTCCCATAGAAAGTGACACCCACAGACATCAAGGGGGAACTCCTTGCACTGATGCACACATACCGTTATTATTCCCAACGGAGTGTCTAGCATTATAACATCAGAAGAAGAAGAAACATAGAGCTCGAGGCTCTCCATAACTGGTACAGATATGAAAACTATGCATAGCACCCATATCGAAAAGTACTGAAGATAAGACAGAAGCTACTAGAATGGTACCTCTGACAGTATAAGGTCCCGGATCCTACTCCTGCTGGGTCTATTGCACTGCATATGCCTGCCTAGTGCCGCAGCCCTGAGATATAGCCTTACTAGCCTGAGCTGGCCCTCCCTGCTACCTCTGAGATCCTGGTGTCTGGCTACAACGTCCATGACCACCATCTCTGCCTGCACGTCCTGACGTATTCTAGTTACCTGACTTGTAAGAGGCTGCTAGTCCTACTCCCGAACGCGGAGTCTACACAGAAACCCTCTCAATAGCCACTGGTGGAAACTCCCTAACAAAGTGTTGCAGATAACCCATCTTACCGCATGCCCAACACTCCACTGGGTCTCATGGACACTGTGGCCTCTTGTGCCCCTCTTTACCACACTGGTAGCACCTGATCAGGCCACCTGAAGAATCTGCCTAGCTGGTACTACCACCCTTAGAGAAATTCATTTGTCTCTTCCTCTTTCCTACAGAAATAGTACCAGTAACTTGTGCTGAACCACCCTGGCCCACACCACTAGCATCCTGCAGGTTCCTCTCTATAATCAGCGCTTGGTTCACAATAGCTTTTACTAAAGGCAACTTCAAAATATTGACCAGTGCATGGATGTCATAACGAAGAACATCCTCAAAAGGTCTGGCTCTCAACGTCTCATCATCCACTAGTGCGGGTTGAAAATGATGAATCTTGGTAAAACGAGAAGAATAGTCCATCACTATCATAACACCCTGCTTCAGATTCATGAACTCTCGAGCTCTATCTACCATTAGCATCTTTGGAAAGAAGAATTCATAGAAGACTACCTGAATATCTTCCCACGCCATGTCTCTGTTATGCTCTGACAGGGTGGTAACATCCCACCACCTCTTGGAAGAATCATAGAGCATATAAGTTGCGAGCATGACCCTTCGCCCTGGAGGCGACTCAAGATGCTCGAAAATAGTCTTCATTGACCCCAGCCACGACTCCACAGCCTGTGGTCCACCATCCCCTTAAAACGTAGGTGGATGCTGCTTCTGGAAGATACGAGTCAACTCATCCATAGATGTGGCAGCCGGTACTGCTCCCTGAAAGGTCTTCATGAACCACATGGAGCCTTCATGGAATAGCACCTTCGTGCCTATGTCTGGTATAACAGCTTGTGCCGCATCTAGATCTGCTGGAGGATCCACTGGTAGCACATGGCCCACCATCTCTAGAGTATAGTCATTGTCGCTATCCTGGAAAATAACGCATGGACGTCGAGGAGGCATGACACTACAAGGTAAAAACACACCTTAGATACAATATTTATCAAAGATAAAAAGTGAAGGAACCAATGGGGAATAATAGGAAGAAATCATTTCAAGATTTTAAAAACAAGATTACATGGAGTGTACAATTACTACATGGCGTGTACTTGACTTCCCATCCCCTGTCTGGGTCCTTCGACATGGTTAAGCCACACGGCTCCCATTCAACAAAAACTAAACTGTGTGTATAATATCTACATGGCCTGTATTGTGTTATTTCACAATTTCCTATGTCATTTGTGACACGACCGACTACTCAGCTTGCAACTACACGGCGTGTTACACCCGCACACGGCGTGTATACCGGCTAGTTTCCCAGCCACATGGCTAAGTCCACATGGTCTGTCCTCAGACAAGAAAACACAGCGTGCGCCAGAGGTACATGGCATGTACTATCTGATCTTCACATGCCTATGTTTATAGTTACAGGGCTAGATACATGGAACACACTACACAGCGTGTTCTACAGACACCCGGCGTGTATCTAAAAGGATCACACAGACCCGTGTTGTTAGTTATATGGTCGGGTCCCCAGGTCAGACTACACGGCATGTCACATAGTGGACACGACGTGTATGTCTTAAGGTATCCTCCTTCCATGTTGTCGTTACACAATGGACATCGGCTCAACACTACATGGGATGTAGATCAGGTACACAACGTGTTGTCCCCAAACATTGTCTACCTCTTGTCACCACACACATGGTTTGTGACACGGGAAGAGACTACACGGTGTGTACTCTAGGTACACGACATGTACTTAAAATGATTATTTTATTCCCTAACAGAATTCCATACATGGCGTGTTTAAAGAGACTACGCGGCGTGTATACTGGGTTTCCAGACAGTATGCCTCAAAAACTACTCCGGAGCCCAGAAATACTGAAACACAACACCTGAGTGTCAAATTCCAATCCATGAGGGGCCATACTCCCCACGAATCAACGTTTGACATCTTATCAGTGTTATAACTAATAAACATCCAAGGAGCCACCAAATTCCAGTCAGTGAGGGCCCATACTCCCCAAAGACAAATGTTTGGAATTCATTTTATAAATAAGCTCAAATAAAATTACCCTATCACAAAGCAGGTATTTATCTAGCAGCCATCACAACAACATGCTTTACTAGCACAACATCAATCAAAATGACTTGAAATTTATAATTCACCTACATGGCATGGAAACTATGCATGGCATGTGATTTCTAGAATGTGCCTAAATGATGCATGATATGGAATACCCTCATCTCATCGGGTTGCAACTAAATAGAACCCATAGGTAAAATATAAAAAACACAATCACAAGTGTGTCACCCAACGGTGAAATCAAATCAACTGTAAATTTAAAAATCAGTAGAATTTCAAAAATAGGAGGTAGACTGGCTTCTCCCTGTACACGGGTTAGCTACACCCAGGCACAACTTATTACCAACTACCATTTCCATCACATCCCTGACTAAGGGTCCAAATAGTATGTCAAAGAAAGAAACACCTTTGATACCAGTTTGTAACATCCTGGGTCCGGGTGCCACTCAACGAGTGCCCGTTCCCGATTCGCCATGTGAATCAAGTTCATTTCCCGAAACGCCAGATGCTGTCGACTAGCAGCGAGGGCTTAGGTCTGATAGTGGGGAAACTATGCCCTCATTTGTCAATGTGTAGCGCAGCTGAATAAAAAAACATACAGAAACAGCAGAAACAGTGAACTGTACAAAACTGAAATAAAAAACTGCAGTAGATATAACCAAACAGATATATAGATATGATGCAACATGTCCCCAATTCTTTGAAAATATCCAGAACATGTTACATAGCAGTACAATACAATACAGAGTACTAGTACAAAAAACAAAACAGAACAGCTAGCGGCATCACAAGACTAAGCCCGGTCCCATGCTCCCATACACCTCAGCAGCAATCAAGTACCTGTATAACGACCTTTTACCTTATCTACACCTGCATAAACGTAATCAGTTTGGGCAAAAAAAGCATGACCCAAACAGGGTGTGAGAAATAATTCTCAGTAAGCACCCACCAAAGGCACGTGCTCAACTGTGTGTAAACATGCAACAATAGTGTGCAGTAGTAAAAGCAATAAACTAATCAGAACTCAAAAGTAACTAACTTAACTAGTTATATTACCATTTTAATTATTCATTTAAACATTTGATATTAAGACAACAGTACAGTGAATTTCTAAATAAGCAATCAGCGTCCTCAAAAAATCAAAACCATACCCTCAAGTAAGCAGAATCCAACCCGCATGTATTACCCTTAGGTGTAACCAAAATTTCCCTCAAGCATACGAAGTGTCGCCCTTAGTAACATAAGTCAAGCCCTCAGGCACGAATGGTTTCCCTCAGGCGAAATAGTACGTTGCCCTCAGGCTAATACAGTCATGCACTCAGGCTATAGTAAAACACCGCCCTCAGGCACAAGAAACCGGGCCATGACCAACATATTAACATGTAATTTACATACAATTCCTCTCGAGGAAAAAGTAATGCATAATTTAAACAAGGCATACCTTCAGGTATCCTTTCAAAATGGCTAAACAAAGGAACGCACCCCCGAGGTGGTCCTGGATCTAAGCAGCAATCTCAAACAACATTTTAATATGACACATAATTACCTATATAATTCTACGTATTTTAAATAGCCATGGCCTCAACCACATGACACCTCAAATATGGTTTCGTAGCTAAAAAAATGAAATACATGACAGTTGGAAATAAACACCAAGCTACCTAACTTTAACACCAAATAACGATATATGCGAACGCCGATTCAAGAAACACCCAAAGACGACGTAGATCTGGGTTAGAAGAAAACTCGTTCAAACGTAAATAAATCCCATTAGGAGAAGAATTGGAAATAACGATTAAAGAAGAGTGGAGGGTTTACTCGTGCGGTTCCAATGAGATTTTCCTAGGTGGAAACGGATTCCCGACGTGCGCTCGGCAGATCTCCAAAGCCTCAGCCTTCCTCTCTTGAGATCTCTTCAAGTTCCAAGACATCCCTATGATTAGGGGAGGATACTGACCATTTTAATGTAAATAAAGTACATGGAGTGTATTTCCATGTACCCGACCTGTACATCCCATTTTTATACTGTTCCTCTAGTGGATTCCTGATAGCATGGAACTGTTCACCTACCGACATGACTACATGGCGTGTCTTCATGACTACACGGTGTGTGCTGCCGCACTGCTGGCCACCGCCTTACTATTTTCTTGATGACTGACTACACGGTGTGTAAGGGACCACTACACGGCGTGTATTTGGTACCTACACCCTTCACCGTCGGCATGGCCACACGCCCTGTGTACTCATCCCAGATGGCCAAAAGTACAGGACGTGTGGAAAAGTACACAACATGTACTTTCAAAAATTAAAATTTTCCCTATTTTCCTTATTTTTTAAAAACAACTTTGAGGAAAATAGAAAATAAGAAACTCGTACCTCAAGGATAAGAACCGAGTTCTTACAAAAATATTTTTTTGGTAAATAGTAACTTTTAAATTATATTACCACAGTTAAAAGAAAATAGGATATTTAATGTTAAAATGATAGTATAATTACCCTAACTCATGACCTAATCATATTTAATAAGTGTTTTCAACTAAAATCAACCATAGGAATATAATAGGATCCTTTTTGATTCACTAGAAATAGATTAGGATATATATTAATATTTTAAAAATAGATAAAAGTATAAAACCTGAATTTTAATAACATTATCATTTTTAATATAGTGTTATACATAAAATAATTTCTTTTATAAATATTCAATATAAATATGAAAGTATTCCCAAAATCATGGAATTTGTTTTTAATTTTTAGACAGTAATAATTCAATTTATATATGACACAATGATGGTGCATTAATTACCTTATTAACAAAAGATTAAAATAATAGATATTATAAATATAAAAATAAATGTAAATTGAGACTTTTTCTTCATTCCATGAATTTTATTGGTTAATATGAAATGTTAGAGTTAATTAAATAAATTTATTTATAAGTGATAATGTTGATATGACTTTCACAAAAAAACTAAATACTAAATAGTGTCAAAATTGACTTAAATGAGTTTTTAAAATAAATACTATAGTATTAACTAATTTATTATTACTTACAATATAAAGGTCATCCAAAGGACATATATATTGATATTATTATCATTAATGAACCCCTTAAGGTTCTCTTGGAATTTTATATTATGTTTATTAACCATGTAATGTAAAAATACAACAAGACATTGTAAAAGTTAAAATATTCAACTAAGAGTTATGTATAAAAGATAAGGTTAATATGGTGACATAATCTTGTCTAAAACCTATTGGTTCAGAATTTTTCTACCCATATCCTCATTATCAATAAAATAAATCCATTATGGGCCATTAGAAAGAGAAAATAGTTTTATAATAAAATAATTTTCCAAGATTTTCTTAAAGTGACCCTCACCTCTCTTATAAAATGGTATTTTCTCTTCCCTTAATTTCACAAATCCGAATCCATTTGGCTTGGCCAAATCCTAATAAAATATCCTACCAACTATAATCACATAAACATAAATTCCTTAGCTTAATCATAAATCCAATCTAAGGATCCCTTTTGATCAAATCTAAAGGAAGAACCTGAAGAAGAAGTAATAATTTTACTATCTCTTTTAAAGTTCTTTTCTTCTTCCACTTCTTATTTCTTTGTTGTTTCCATAACATAATAATAAATCCTTTAATTTCAACCTACTACGATGTTATTATAAATATTTTATAAAAATTTTCATCATTCTACCCATCTTATGAATGAAAAATTCACCATACGTGTGTTCGTACGGCTTATCGTCTCCACGTCGTGGGGTAGTTTGTTATTCTACACTTCATTATTTGGATTCGTATAATAATAAGAATAATTGATTTAAATAATAAATATAAAAAGTTCATGATTATTTATATATAATATATCAAACAATTACATACTATTTATTATCAATTGAATGATATTGTCGCTCGTGTGTACGTACGGATTACCGTCTCCATGAACGTGATGAGATTCATTCCCCATTTTCACCATTCATGAATAATTTTCATTTGATGATTTAAAAAGAAATTTAAGAACATTATATAATTCTAGATATGAATAAAATACATCCTATCCATATTAAACATAACTAATGTAACAAAATATAAAAAGGAAAAAGACTCAGTTAACACCCAGAACAATGATACTACAAAAATATTATTATCAATTAAATATTTGAAGATCATGTATGATATCATATTTATGTATGTGATTGATTTATAATTTAATAAAAATTATTTAACTATTATACAAGATATTATCATACCCTTGACCAAATAAAATAACAAGGTAATGGTTAATTTTACTATTTTTCTTATCCGAGGATGTTTATTCATTAGAATCTGCTAGGAATTATTTATCATCCACATCCATGTTTCTTAAAAATATATTTCAAAAAAATCTATACTATTTAAAAGAATATGGGTTAGAGTAAATTATAACCTTGTTTTAATTTTTATAAAATGTTTTAAAAGTAATATTGTAGTCATTTTCCAAACTAGGTACTTTATGACTTTTTCATCAAAATTAAGGAAAGATTGTTTTTAATCTTATACGACAGATACTGAAATTTTCCACCATTATAGAACCTTCAAAGCTTACATTACAATATTTCAATAATATTTTCAAAATAAATTTTTTCTTTTATAATTATGTGAATTTTGAATGATTTCAAAATAGAAAGAGATATTTCTCTCAAATAGTATTTATTTCTTCTATTTCAACATCCTTTGATAGATTCTACAATTGTTTGATGTTTATTTTTTATGATAAAATCATCCATAATGTATTTAAGGATTTTTAATATGTTTGAGTTTTTTTGTGTTATTTTTATACAATTCTTGGATTATGGTTAATGTATTAACAATTTTTATATTATTTTTAATATTAATGTTTATGTTATCTTCCAAACATTTCATATGAGGAGTGAATTGGACTTAGTAAGTGACAGGTGGATCCCACTATAGCTCCTTAATGCATCGGTAGGACTCATGACACCAACTTGTGTATTGATACAATACCTTGAAAAAAAATATTATCTTTAGTCTTAGCATGAGGCCTTGACTATGTGTTTATGATATCCTACATTATCCATTCCATCATTATGAAATTAGCTATTGAAATTACATGTTATTATTTGACTAGTAGAATATCAATGTTAATAAGTAAATGTGGTTATTTGATTTATCATTTTTATATTTTTCCAATGTTTATGTTTAAAAGGTTTTTCTTTTACTCTTATACATTTATTTAAATGTTTATGCTTATTTATGAAAGTTTTCACTATATTGTTTTCCTTAATGAGAATCTGAGCTCACCCATTTATATATTATATTTTTCCCAAGATGTGAAAAAATTATATTATGACTAAATTGTAGGGATCAACTATGGGATATGAGTGTGTTCAATGGATACACAATGTTGTTGTAATTAATTTCATAATGTAATGTAAAACTTAGGTTTGTATCTTTGACTTTGAAGGCTACTAAATTGATCGGTATTTTTGAATTTGATCCCTTGTAATCATGCCAACATTATATAATAACGCACCGACACTGGGTAACTTGGGTTTAGGAATTATAGTAATAATATGGATTCAATAATGTTGTCAATTGATTTTTTAATTTACACTGTGATAATAATTCCTACATTAATTTGGATCTATCCATTTTATTAACAATAACCAATATAGATACTATATATAGTAGTTGTATGAGATTTAATGTGGATCCAGATCGAGGGAAGTTCATGAATGTAGTAAATATTATGTCAGTTATGGTTGTTAATGGTATTAATCATCATAGTCCATCGAGGCTTGAGTCACTATGATTGGTAGAGTTTGTATTGGGTTGGTCGAGTTAGTTGAGTGTTTTTTGGTAGGTCATCTAAATGAGGTTCGATATGAGTTCTCACAAGATATTTTATATGGGGATTTCTTAATCATGGTGTGTGTGTTGTATTGGGTATGATATTTATGTTCTAGGAATAATGCATGATTTTTAGGATAATCCATTATGTTTGGGAATAGGGCTTAAAATAAGATGACTCATCAATTTTTTTTCGAAACTATGAACGGGGAGTTGGTATTTTTATGAATGTTTAATTAATTGATAATTATGTTCTGTGTTTTGGAATCTGCATCCAACTTATCATTTGAACATAAAATGTATTCTTTGTTAGTCAATTGTGGAGGTTGGTGCACCATAGATCAGAATTGACCATAGTGGGAAAGACCTATTGAGGGTTTCACCATAAAATAGATGATTAATTAGTAAAACACACCTTAAGTTGTATAGTCATGACCCTAGTTACCCAGAGTCAGTGCGTTGTAAAATAACATTGGCATGATTACAAGTGATCAATTCCCAAAAGACTGATCAGTTTAGTAGCCTTGGAAGTACTAAATACATTCATAAGTTGAACATTACATTATATAATCAAAAACAACAAAAACATTGTCTCCAATGACAACATTAATATACCTTAGAAAATCCCTACAGGTAAATCCCAATATACTTCTTCACATACTGGGAAAAATAATACATAGAAAAGGGTGAGCTTAGATGCTCAGTAAGGATAACAATATAAAAAAACATTCATAAATAAGTAAAATCATTTAAGGCAATGTTTTAGACTAAAACATAAGCCTTTTAAACATAACATTTGGCATAATATGGCCAATATAAATCAAATAATTCCACTTACTTATTCTCATTGATCTTCTACTAGTCGAAAAACCATATGCAATATCAATAGATAATTTCATAATGATGGAATGAATAATTCTAGACTTAATAACCACATAGTAATGGCCTTGTGCCAAGACTACAAATAAGATTTTTTCCAGGCATTATTCCAAGACACTAGTTTGTCTCATGAGACCCACCGATGCATTAAGGAGCTATACCATGCTCCACTTGTCACTTACTAAGTCCAATTCATTCTTCTTATGAAATGGTTTAAACATAACATAAACTTTCATATTAAAACTAGCATATGAAATGTCAATACATTATCCATGAACCATGAATGGTGTAAAAATAAAATATCCACATTCATAAATATCACAAAACCATCAACACAATATGGATGTTTTGTATCATAATAAATCAACTTCAAAAAAGCTTAAAATCAATCAAAGGATGTTGACATTGATTAAATCATAACTTTTTAGAGAAATATCTCTTTCAATTTTGTAATAATATAAAAGTAATAAAATTTTAAAAGAAAATAGTTATTTTGAAATTATTATTATAATCCTGTATGGAAAGCTTTGATGATGATATAATGGTGGAAAATAGCTGCACCCACAATATAAGTTTAAAAAAAGATATTCTTACCTTAATTTTGTCGAAATGGCCATAAAGTACCTTGTTTGGAAAATGACGGAATGATTCCTTTCAAAACATATATTTCCATATAAGGGTATACATGAATTTAACCCATATTATAGAAAATAGTAAAAAAAATTGATTTACATTTTTAAGAAAACACGAATGTGGATGATAAAGAGGTCCCAGTAGATACTTACGTATTAACAACAACATATAAGTAAAGAGATTGAAAAATTAACACTTACCGTGTACTTTTCCATAGTCAATGGTATTTTAACCTCATGTATAATAGTTAGAACATTGTTATAAAATTATAAATAAACTATATACATAAATATTAGGTTGTATATGAACCTCTAATATTGTTTTGTTAATAATATTTCAGTACTTTCATCATTTCGGGTGTTAACTGTTTCATTATACATTATATGCTTGGTTACATAAGCCATGTTTATTATGGATAAGATGAATTTGATTCATATAAAAATGATATTATGTTCAGAACCATTATTTTTAATATTATAATGACAATTATTCTTGAATTTTTAAGATGGGGAATGAATCTCATCGCGTTCGGGGAGACGGTAATACGTACGTACACACGAGTGACGATATCATTATTTTGATGGTGAAAACATATATAATTGGATGATATATCATATCTAATTAATCAGTAAAATGTTATATTTATTATTTAAATCAGTTATACTCATTATTATACCCATCCAAATAATGAAGTGTTTGAATAACAAACTACACAATGACGTGGATACAGTATGTCGTACGCACGCACATATGGTGACTTTGTTATTTATAGGATGGATAGAATAGCGAAGATGGTTATAACATACTTATTACAAAATCCAAGTATGTAGAAGGTAATGGATTAATTGTTTTTGTATGGAAACAACAAATAAATAGAAAGTGTAAAAAGAAATGATCATGAAAGAGGGTGGTGAACTTATTACCTATTCTTCGGGTGATTCTTATTGAGTTGAACAAAAGGGATCCATAGGTTTGCTTTATGGTCATAGTAAGGACTCTAGGATTATTTGATGGGTATTGGGAGGATATTTGGGAGGGTTTTGGACGAGGCAAATGGCTTTGGAGGTGTGAAATTAAGAGAAGGGAAATACATTTTTATAAGAGAGGTGAGGGTCCCTTTTGGAAAAGCATGAAATATTTTTTATAATTAAATAATTTTCTGTTTCTAATGGATAAAAAAGGATTTATTTCAAGGATAAGGTGGGGATTGGTCTAATCCTATAATCAAATAGGTTTTAGATAGTTTTAGTTCACCATATTAACCGTATCATTTAGATTTAACTCTGTTAAATTGATTGACATTTACCATGTCTCTTTGTATTTTTATATTATATGGTTAATAAACATACTATAAACTACCAAGTGAACCCCAAGTGGTTAATTTTCAATATATATAACATTATTTAAGTCCTTTGGAGAAAAATTATATTTTTAGAATATTATATCCGTTAATAATATAGTTTTTTTACAACTCAATTATGCCAATTTTGACAGTATTTAGTAATTAATTTTTTTTAAATCCATAAATACACTATCCCTTTGAATAAAATTTATTTAATAAACCCTAAAATGTCATATCAACCGACCCAATTAGTGGAATTCATCTAAAGTCTCAATTTACATTTATTTGGATATTTAAAATATCAGGTATTTTAATATTTCATTAATAAGGTAATTACTACATCATCATTGTGACATAAATAAACTGAATTATTTACTATTTAAAAATTATAAATAAAATTAAATTATATAGAAAATATTTTCAACTTTCTAATTAATATGTATAGTCTAATTTATAAGGTGTTCATCCCTTTATTCAAATTGGTTTGGTTATTAAACATAGAATTTAACACTTTTAACACTTCTTTAAATAAAATAATAATAAAGGTCCTAATCTAATGCAAGTGGAAAAAAGGATCATATTTTTTTCCTAAGGTTTTTTTGGTCGAATTAAACTTATCAAATAAAATCAAAACATTTTTTAGGGTAATTATTATATCATTTTTACCTTTAATTACCCAATTCACTTTTAATAGTGGTAAATAAAATTGAAAAGCTACTATTCACCAAAAATAATTTTTTCCTTGTTGAACCACATAATAATTACTGATACTAACCATGTATCTTAGATTTTTGATATTCAACTCATAGATGTTGTAAAATTATGTTTTATGAAAATTTTCAAATGCTCCTTGAAGGTGGGTAAAAGTCGATAAAAAGTTCAACAAAAATTTATATATCTAAACATATTATAAAATGACTCCAATGAAATACATTGAACATATATAGATATTATTATCTATTTTTACATAATATAAAATAAAATAAAATAATAATTTATTAAAAATAAAAAATCAGTTTTAAACTATAATGTATTGTTTTCACTATTCACCAAAAAATTAAATGTTTTTAGAATAATATTAAAAAATTACTCTAAGCTAATTTTGATATTCTTAATGTAATAATGAGGTAAAATTTGCAATATAATATTTATCAAATTTTGAATTGGGTGTTACTATTCATAATTTTTAGTTTGATTGGTCGTGGTGTTTTAAAACTCCATGTTCCATACAATCCAAGCTACTACATTATTCAAAGAGAAAAATAACATAGAACCTTGTGGTTTCACATTCTCCACTCCATAAAATTATTACATCCTCCAAATTTTTAAAATATTAGTGAATAAAAAGATTCAGGTGGTTCTTTTTGATTTGTTCATTGGTTTCCCACATTGCCTCTTCCATCTTATGGTTTCTCCATTGAACATTTACCTGATGAGTCTTCTGGTTTCTCAGCATTTATTTTCTGGTATCAAGAATTTCGAGAGGCTCCACAAAATAATACATACCATGTTCTAGTTCAATTTTCTCATAGGTGTGTAAATGAATTAGTTTAGGTATGTATTTTCTCAACAGTGATACGTGGAACACATCATGAACTTTGGAGAGACATGGATGCATTTCCAAATGATAAGCTAAAACTTCAATTAATTCTAGAATTTTGAATGTTATGTTGTACCTATGTAGAGACCCAAAGCTTGACGTACATGGACATTACATTCCTTTTGTGGAATACATAATACATAACAAACACAAACACACAAGGACCGTAATAGTTTAGTGTCTTCGGAAACTCGGAATTTAATCTTCTAATCATGGTGAAAGATCTTCATCTTCTCCAATAAAGATCTTCCCCTTTAGTTTTATTACTTAAAAACATTCTTTATATCCTTGGGAAAAGAAAACATAAAAAGGGTGAGCTTAAATGCTCAGTAAGGGTAAGCATAGAGAACATAAAACAATCCCTAAACATTTGAATGAAAATCATGAACATAAAATCTAAACATCAAAAATCTTGAGCAAAGAACTAAATCATGGAAGTACAGAAGGCATATATCATAAAGGAACATCAATATTGAAAAAATAGCATGGGAATAAATGATGTAATTGTGGCCACCATTCAGCACTTGTTATGATTTCCATAGTAGTTAAGGCATTACTACCAAAACCATCTTAGTGGACAGAGTCCCTTTCTGAATCGAGTTCACTCCTCATTCATGTCCTTTATTACTGAACCAGATTAACTTACCATTCGATCCATGTCTATCTCATGAGATATAAATCTTTACCCAATGCATTGGAGGGAGATATAGGCCCCACCCATCTCATAATGAAATCATTCTTACTTGTGCCACAAAATAAACATACATCATTCATAATAACCCAACGAATAAAATGGGTTTCATAAACATCATACCATTATCACATAATCCATATAAAAGAAATGGATAACATTTCATAATAAGAAAATTGAAACCATATATATCATAGAGACATGATACTTGAAACAAACACATATGAAATAATGTCATCTTAGATGAAAAATGGTTTTGATAAAACACTTGAAATGAATTATTGAAGAAAATATCCTTTCTTCTTCAAAATCATTTTCTTTTCACAAAATTCCATGAAATTATAAATGAAAATTATTTTTTTGAGAATATTCATGAAATATTTTGGAGTAAGCTTCATGAAAATAAGGCTTTATAAAACCTTAAAAATCATTTCATTCTCTATAAGTTAAAAAAACATTCTCCTCGTACTTTTGTCAGAAAAGTCAAAAAGTACCTCATAACGTAAAAAAAAGAAAGATTCCTTAAATACCATGTAGTAAAATTAAAAATGGGTAAAAATGACATTAAACATACATAAAAAAAACTTTTATAAGACATAGATACGGATGATAACAATAACCCCAGTAAATACTAACGAATAAGCAATCTCAGATAAAAATGTGATTTGAAAAATTATCCCTTAGCTTAGGTCCGATATGATTCGTACATATCCAAACCTCCTGTATAATAATTTAAATAATGTCATTGACTTATTATAGAATCATATTCATTGTTATGGTATCATATATGGTTCACTTATGGCTTTATATTACCCATTCTTTTGTAAGTTCCATGTTAAAGCAGCATTTTGGGTAAAATCATTTTATTTATCGTACATGTTTGGACTTTTTGTTCTTGATATTATTACTTATATCCTGATATAATTAATTTCAGAATGTAAATCATGATTTATATAGAATATATTTTCATCATATACATATATATATGATATATCGATAAATGGAATGAAATACACCGTTCATGGAGATGGTAGGTCGTACGTACGCATGAACATTGTTTTTGTTTCCTTATTGAATTGAATGTAATTAATTAGATGACATAAATATATATATAAATAAATCTAGTATCATTATCATGTCATATATTTCATGATTACTTATTATATATAATTTATAATCATTCATGATTGGTTAACATGGAGAATGAATCTCATCGCGTCTGGAGACCGTAGTCCGTACGTACGCACGAGCGATGATATCATTCCCATGATCGTGGAATTATATTGAAGTGTATGTATAATATTTGAGAATAAATATCACATTTCAATAATCATATATAGTTATTCTTTACACCATTATACCCATCCGAGTAAGGTGGTGGTGGCAAATAGATCACACCACGGCGTGGAGATGATATTTCGTACGTACGCACGTACGGTAATTTCGTTTTCCATAGGATGGATAGATGGTGAAATAGGGTTGTTTCATAATTATAATAACATATCCGTATATGAGTGATACTGATGTTATTTCTTCCTAATGAAACAACTAATTAAGAAGAAGTGGAAGATGAAATAAAGTTGAAAGAATCGGTAACGGACATTACCTCTTATTTGAAGGGCCTCTTCTTAACCTCCTCTTAGGACACTAAAGATCATCTTTGAAGAAGACCAGGAACTCTAGGATGTATCTAGGGATTTTTATAATAGAAATTGGCAGGGTTTTCCGAGCATGAAGGCTGAAAGTGGTGTGTGGAAGAGAGGGAGGAGGTACCCTTTTATAAGGGAGGAGAGGGGTACCTTAGGAAAAACTTAAAATATTATTTTATTATAAAGACATATTCGGTTTTTAATAGATCAAAATTGATTTATTTTGATTCTAAGGTGGGTATGGGTCTAACCCCTCTCATACAATATAATTTATACAAGTTTATGTTTCAATTTTAACCTTAACATTTAGATTTCACTTTAAGTTAAATAATTTTACTTTTACCGTGTCTTCTTGTTTTCTTACACTATAATATTAATAAACTTACTATCACAAGCCAAACGAACCCCAAGTTGTTTTTTATTAATATATATAACATTATTTAGGACATTTGGCCTTACTATAGATTTTTAAGAATAAAATAACAATTAATAATATAATATTTGTTTTAAAAACTATTTTATGTCAATTTTGTCACTATTTGGTAATTGATTTTTGTGGAAATCATAAAAGAATTATTAGTTAGAAAATAATTAATTAAATATATAATAACATGTCATATTAACCTATAAAATTAGTGGAATTTATAAAAAGTCTCAAATTACATTTATCTGGGTATATATAACATCAATTATGTCAATATTTCAATAATAAGATAATTATTGCATCATCATTTTGTCATAAATAAATTAAATTATTTAATGTCTAAAAACTATAAATAAAATATGAATATGTATGAAATATTTCTATCTTTCTAATTAATATTTATAGTCGAATTTATCTTATGTATAACCCTATATTAAAAATGTTTTAGTTATTAAATATTGATTTTAAATATTTTAACTATTCTTTGAATAAAATAATATTAAATGTCCTAATCTATTCCTAGTGGGCCTAAATGGTCATATTTTATTCCAAAGGTTGTTTTTGGTCGAATTAAACATATCCATTAGAATTAGGACATGTGTTATGGTAATAATAATATCATTTTTACCCTTAATTACCCTATTGACTTTTAAGAGTGGTAAAAAAAGTAAAAAGTTACTATTCACCAAAAAATATTTTCATCTCATTGAACCACATTTTAGTCCTTCATATTAACCATGTCTCTCAGTTTTTTCAAAATTCAACTCATAGAAGCGGTAAAAATAAGTTTTATGTAAATTTTCAAATTCTCCAGGAGGTTGGTAAAAGACAGTGAAAAGTTTAATAAATTTTTTTTATATCTACAATTACTATATAATGACTCAAATGAATCACATTGAACTTATATAGGTGTTATGTATCAATTTTTCCCTAAAATAAATTTAAATATAATAATTAATTAAATAAATAAAAAGTCGGTTTTTAAATAGAAACCTAGTGTTTTCACTGTTCAACAAAAATTGAATGTTTTCAGAAAAATAACAAAATTTCACCCTAGGATTATTTTGATATTTCTAATCCAAAAATGAAGTCCATTTTGAAAGATAATATTTATAAAATTTTAAAAAAATGGGTATTAATATTCATAACGGCTAGTTTATATAACATATCTTTGTTTAGTGAAACTCGGTACTGCGTACAACACACGCTATTGTGGAAGGTCGCAATTGCAGGTAATGCAAGCCATGTTAGGGATGCGTGTAG
Source organism: Viscum album (assembly GCA_963277665.1). Taxonomy (NCBI): domain Eukaryota; kingdom Viridiplantae; phylum Streptophyta; class Magnoliopsida; order Santalales; family Viscaceae; genus Viscum; species Viscum album. Next base: position 1,760,516,393 of record OY728121.1, on the reverse strand, counting down.
TGAAATCTCCTTTTGGTGTAGCCTAAAACACAAGACATCAATAAAATTAAAAATAATATTTTTCATAAAATCTCAGGGTGTTACATTCTACCCCCTTAAAATGAATTTCGCCCTCAAAATTCGTCGAGGTTATAAATGGTTTACTACTCGAAAGTTTTGTTAATAGAAACCCATATCGTAAAAAAGAATACCAAAACCAATCTTTAAAAACTAACGTATGAAACGTAAAAGGTACCCAAATTAACTAATCACTGGGTTTCTATATAGGAGAACATAGGTGAAAATATGGATATGGAAAAGAAATATAACCATCGTGTTCTGATGGAGAGTGGTAGAGAACATGGCTGTGAAAAAGCCAATAATCACAAAGACATAGATTTGTGATGATCTAAGGTACCATCTGATTCATCGGATATAAGGGCACTAGGACAACATTTTTTGTTTTCAATATCATTTCCCTAAAGTTGAAATTTTTTTAATTAGAATAAATACATACTTAATTTTGGCACAATATCACTATTGGTCATTCCTTGGACAATTTCCACTTCATCTATTAAAGAAATGAAGTTGAATTAGTCATTTGTGAATTGTTAGTAGATCATGTTATATAATTATGCATCATTCCATATATCTCAAACAAAAGGTTTACAAAAGTTATCAAATATACATAAGTCCATCTATAGTGAGATTAATTATATTTCGTTCCTAAAATGGAATTATACTTCATATATCATATTGCTTATTATAATAAAACTAGTTTCTCTAACTAGGGACTTCCTGTAGGCCAGTGGTTGGCGATAAAGGCATGTCACACTTAGGTTGTGTGTTCGATTCTCACAGCCTTGTCTGATGTGACGGGTTGTCTCATGTTGTGCATGTTGTCCCTTTTCTTAAACTACACTATCATAACATTCTATCAATAATATTTAAAAAAATTCTAGCCTTAAACAATACTAAATTATGTCCAACATAATTCATTCAATCTTTAGGCTTATCCAAAATACATATGTCCAATCTCATAGTATAAAGAAAACGATTACATGAAATGTCATCAACCAAGCATGTGAATACCATCATTTATCCCCCATATATCTTATTGGTCACATTCCAATCATTTGAATACCTTGATCATGTATTCTCTTGAAAAATGAATACCCATTGAACATTAGTGAAAACATGAATGCTGTCAAACGTTAACTCTTTCGACATACCAAAATACAAAAAATCTATATACTCAAACCATGATATAACCTTGTCCTTATATCATTCATGAGCTCATGAATACTATCAAACATTTAATTTTATCCTTATCCCATAATTATGAGCATATCATCTACTTTCCAAAAATATCTGAATAACCTTTCATGGTTACCGGTGCCATTCAACATATACATTCAAATACATTAGAAAAAACAATAGTGTAAAAATCCTTAGATGTGTCTTTATTCCATAGTACCATTACATATACAACATAACTCTTGATAAACATAAATCATTCAACTACCTTCTTAAACCATTGACCGACCTTTAACAATTATTTCATCTCACAGATCATTTGTAGTCTTTTCATCATCACCAACATAAATGCTACCCATACATCCATGTTGATTCTCTTCATGAGACTTTCCCTTAGAGAGTTGTTTTGTATAATTCCCGTACATTCCACATTTAAAACATTTAACAATTGTTTATGTCTTAGAAATACCAGTATCCTTGTCCATGGTGTAAAATGATCCTTTTACTTTGCAATTACTATCTTTGTGTCCTTTTACACAACCAAAGAATCATCCATTTCCTTTGAAACATTCTATTTGATGTCTCTTCCCACATGATTCACATGAGGGAAATTGAACATTCTTTCCTCTATGGTCATAATGAAACTCCATCTTTCTCTTATTAGATGAGTCATCAAACTTACCAAAGTTGAAATTATTGATCATATTATGAGATTCCTGATTAGGCATAATAACTATGTTTTGCCTTCCAAATCCCATTTCGTTTTCTTGATCATGAAGAATATCATTCCATCGTCCATCATATTCTCCATTAACATGAATATTCTGGTTTCCAACCATTTTCTAAAACCCAAAAATAATTGTGTGAGAGGCATAAATCATGCTAGGAAAACAACATAATAAAGTGGGAGTACCTTCAATATCTATCATCTTATGTTTAATTCAAAAATCGTTACCATAATTATAGGACTATAACCTATACTTATACTTAACCTTAAGGACATCCTTAGACATACCTTAGAAATATCTCTAGGGATCTCCCTAAAGTTTTCGCATCCTAGTTTCCAAAGGTTAAATAAACCTTTCCTCTGATACCAAATATAGAGACCCAAAGTTTGACGTACATGGACATTACATTACTTTTGTGGAATACTTAATACATAACAAACACAGACACACAAGGACCGTAATAGTTTAGTGTCTTTGGAAACTCGGAATTTAATCTTATAATCATGGTGAAATATCTTCCACTTCTCCCATAATGATCTTCCACTTTAGTTTTATTAACTAAAACCATTCTTTATATCCTGGGGAAAAGAAAACATAAAAAGGGTGAGCTCAAATGCTCAGTAATTGTAATCATAGAGAATATAAAACAATCCAAAAACATTTGAATGAAAAATCTTGAACATAAAATCTAAACATCAAAAATCTTGAGCAAGGACATAAATCATGGAAGTACGTAAGACATATATGATAAAGGAACATCAATCTTGAAAAAATAGCCTGGTAATAAATCATGTAATTGTGGAAACCATTTTACAATTGTTATGATTTCCATAATAGTTAAGTCATTACTGCCAAGACCATCTTAATGGACAAAGTCCCTTTCTGAATCGAGTTCACTCCTCGTTCCAGTCCTGTATTACTGAACCAGATTAACTTACCATTCCAACCATGTCTATCTCATGAGATATAAATATTTAACCAATGAATTGTAGTTTGATATAGGTCTCACCCATCTCATAATGAAATCATTCTTACTTGTGCCACAAAATAAACATACATCATTCATAATAACCCAACAAATAAAATGGGTTTCATAAAGTTCATCCCATTATCATATAATTCATATAAAAGAAATGGATATCATTTCATAATAATAAAATTGAAACCATGTAAATCATAGAGACATGATACTTGAAACAAACACATATGAAATAATGTCATCATAGATGAAAAATGGTTTTGATAAAACACTTGAAATGAATTCTTGAGGAAAATATCCTTTCTTCTTCAAAATCATTTTCTATTCACAAAATGTCATGAAATTTTAAAAGAAAATGATTTTGTTGAAAATAGTCATGAAATATTTTGGAGGAATATTCATGAAAATAAGGCTTTATAAAACCATAAAAATCATTTCATTCCCTATAAGTTTAAGAAAATTATCCTCGTACTTTTGTCCGAAAAGTCAAAAAGTACCTCATAACGTAAAAAAAAAGAAATATTCCTTACATACCATGTAGTAAAAGTCAAAATGGGTAAAAAGGAATCTAAACATACATAAGAAAACGTTTATAAAACATGGACATGGATGATAACAATAACCCCAGTAAATACTAACGAATAAGAAATCTCAGATAAAAATGAGATTTCCAAAATTATCCCTTACCTTAGGTCCGATATGCTTTGTACTTATCCGAACCTCTTGTATAATAATTTAAATAATATCATTGACTTATTAAAAAATCATATTCATTGTTATGATATCATATATGGTTCACTTATGACTTTATATTACCCGTTCTTTTGTATGTTCCATGTAAAACAGCGTTTTGGGTAAAATCGTTTTATTTATCGTACATGTTTGGACTTGTTGTTCATGATAATATTAATTATATCCTGATTTAATTAATTTCAGAATGTAAAACATGATCTACATATAATATATATTCATCATATATGTAAAGACTCAGAAATTTCAAGGAATTTTTTTTCTTATTTTTCTTTGGAATTTTACAAGAGTGCAGTTTCTGACGGCGCCTGATTCCGAGGCCCAGTGTGCCCGGAATCATTTTCTGAAATTTAGCTCGGGTACATTCAGTGAATGAACGAGCGGGTTTTTATAGCTTTTAAACCGGTGCTCAGAATTGAAATCTGAGGGCACCGATGAAATCAAAGCGCCGATATTTGCTTAGAAATGCCTTTTTCGGAGTTCCGTTTGCTCAGGTGTGGTTTTTAATTTTTGGGGTTAAGTTAAGAAATAAAATAAAGTGGTGCGACAAATTTATTTTATTTCACTTCAAGACACTTAAAAGCCACTTAAGCTAAGTTAAGCGGATAAGGTGGAAACCAAAATATCCTACCCACTTTGTAGGATATTTGTGATGTGGGGACCGCACAAGCCCCACCATTTCTTTTCCTCTAAGTAACGCACCCGCAACCCCCCTATTTAATGAAAGTCAATCGTGTGTTTTTCTTGTTAAGAAACGCCTCATTAATTGGGCAGTTAAATCGTTACAATTAATTCATTGAATTAATTGTTCTTTTCATTTCTTTTGAAATTCAAACGTGTCAGGTGCGTTAATAAAATAAGATAACTCTTATATTATTTCTATTGGAACTTGTGGCGTGGAGAGAATTTGGAGGAAAGCATTCTTCTTCGACGAAGAACGCGAAGAATGCTCCGACCTCCGACGAAGAACTCCAAACCCTCGGAGATCGACAATGTGATGCCGTGTACCGTGACGTCAACTACACTTCTTCCGTGACGCTCCTTCTGTGACATTTCTTCCACGACAATCCTCTTCTTCTGTGACAGTTAATTCCGCGACGAACTCGCGCTCGACGACAACGCTTGAGGTAGGGAATTATGTTTGAGAATGATTTTATTCCCTTGGTTTCATTCTGAAGAAAACAAAGAACACGGATCAACTTATTACCTAGTTGATCCACGAACTTTTTCCATACGGGTTTTGAATAATCTGTTCCGGGGAAAAACTATTTGGGTTGATTCTCTTTTGTTCGTGAAAATTCCTTGTTGTTCTTCGTCTTTTGGGCCGCTTGTTACCAACTTAATGGGAGGGGGTCGGACCGCACGAACACGGTCGACTCTCCTCCCCCTTTGTTGTTTTGATTTGCTGTGGCATGAACAAAGGTGGCACAGTGAAATGACATCATGCAGACATGAGAAGAACGAACGCGGCGAAGAAGCGCGGCGCAGTCGCACCGCGCCGTTGGGGCCGAACGAAACCGCGGGCGGAGTCGGGGCCGAGGAGGAGATTTGAAGAACCCACGTTTTTTTGTCGAAGTGCGGATCGACAGATGATGTTGAGGCGGGTTGCAGAGGCATTTTTAAGGCTTTACAGCAAATGTCGGGTCCCGAGATGATCTCTGGAGAAGACCGCAGGCGAATTGGAACACCGGAGTGCGTCCGGTGGTCTGTGGAAGCCCCTGCCGGCGCGGCGGCGCCGACGGTCCGGGGCGGCGGCGCCCGTAGCGCTGCCGGAAGAATCCGCCACGGTGGCGAGCTGGGTTCCGCGGCCGCGCGGAACCGGGGAATGAGGGACGCGGCCTTGCGCCACTTCCGGTGACACGGAGCGGCCCCCGCGCAGGGGGGAGGGGCTCCTTTGGCACGACCGCTCGGCCGGCACCGAGCCACCCAGTCGGACCGCCAGGCTGGGTCGCGCCGAGACAGGGCTGGACCGCGCCGACCGGGCCGGGTCACGGCCAGCCGGGTCGGACCCAGACCCGGGTCGGGTCGACCATGTTCGGGCCGACCTAGGGGGGTTTGGGCTGGGTCGGTCCAAGCCCAAACCCCCCGTTTTCAGAACCCTCATGGTTTTTCTCTCATATATTGCGTTGTTGACCTCCGATCGATGCACCGTCAGAGGCGATGCGACCCTTGGATCGAGACGGTCGTTTCGGTATATTACACACAATGTTTTGGAATAATTTGTGTTCGGCCGGGTTGGTTCAGATACCAAACCAACCGGGCCCTCGGAGCGAAAACGCTTATATCTTGAGCTCCGGACGTCCGATTGACGTGCCGTCAACTTTGTAGGATTCCTATAAGTGAGACGAATCTTTTGGATTACTCCGCTCGAGGTTTGGATGTCGTCGGAGTGCGGTCAGGTTGGTTCCCTAACGAAACTAGTCGGGCCCCTGAAACGAAAAAGCCAACAACTCACAGACCGGGCGTCCGATTGACGCGCCGTCTGTCTTGTTGAATTCCTCATGATGAGACTGAACTTTTGGCATGCTTCGCCTGAGTTTTAGATGCAGTTGGATAGTGGCCGGGTTGGATTGTACCTGAAATCCAACCGGGCCCCTAGAACGAAAAAGCTGATATCTTTCAGACCGGACATCCGTTTGATAAACTGTCAGTGGCGTCGGTGATCTCGTTGAGAAACGGTCCCTATGAGATACTTCTTTGTGGGACTTGTGATACTTGGAAAATCGACCTGTAGCTCATGGACCGGACCCTCCCGGAGACGAGTGTGCGGAGTATGGAGACCGTGTAGCCGACTGAGACCTGACGATTGCTTGACCGACTCGACATGGAGTGAGTCGACTAGCCCAATGGATGATGCACTACATTGTGAGGTGAAGACCCATGGAGGACGGAGCACTACTTGTGTGACAGTGCAGACCCGCGGTACATGTCCGGAGAGTACCTCTGCAGGCTACTAGGGGGTGTGCACTACTGTGTTTGGGTGGCATACCCCAGCGGGAAGCACTACTATGTTTGGGTGGCTGAGCCACGGTACTCGACAGGAGGAGTACCTCAGCAGTCTTTGGTCAGTGAGCAGTACCTCGAAGTCGTGACAGGACCACTGTACACTCCAGTGACGGAGCTCTTCAGCAGTTACGGATTCGATAATGTAAATCCTGGTTTGAGCGGAGTCTATGAGCTTTCTGTTTATCTCTTGATTGAGATGGGTCACATGATAACATAGGTATTTGTATGGGCATATACTTGGGTGGTGGTTATCCGTTGATTTCAGGATCTTGGTGTTTTCCTCATGATTGAGATGCCTTACTTGATAACTTAGGTATATGCGTGGGCATATACCAAAGTAGAGGTTATCTGTTGAGATATTATTTGTGGTTATCCATGTTGGTTTTAGTGAGACCTTGAGGGTCTTGGGGTCCCTACTGAGTATCGTTATACTCACCCCTGCATGGGCTATGCCCGCACCTCGTTGTGTTGGTTATAGACGACGGACAGTGCTGACGGGGGCCGAGTGTTCAAGGACTAGATGGTACCCAGAGATGGACTACACGACGAGTCAGTACCCGAAGGTGGACTACATGAAGAGTCAGTCTCCGGAGGTGGACTTCACGGCGAGACGACACTCAGAGGAGGTTGACGGGTGAGAGAGTTGTGGAGGCTATCTGTACCTACACTTCAGGTAGGATCTATGGTGGATGATCTAGGAGTTGCACCATCTGTACCTACCCTTCAGGTAGGATCTGAGGAGGACGACCCAGGAGCTGCTTCTGTTCTTCCATCTGTTGAATTTTTCTGTTGTACTTTCATTCAGTAGTAGATGTACATTCATTTGGGTTTGTATTGTGGCCCATTTTCCTTTCAGCACTACTCTTTGTACTTAGTGTTTAACTTCCGCTTGTACTATGTGGTGTTTTGTTTTCTTTTATAAATGAAATTCCTTCCCAGTTATCCGGATTTACACCTTTCGTGCTAGTCGCCAGCCCCTGGCCTATGGAAGGTAGGCTTGGGGTAGGCACGATATGGGCCCCGAAGACGGGTCGTGACAAATTGGTATCAAAGGAGTCGGTTCTACCGCAACACTTATAACTCTGATATTTTCTTTCTGTGAAGCAATAGTGTTAAGAGTACCGAGTGTGGTTTTCAGTTCATGGAGTCCATTGTTGGTGCGGGCGGCCGACATATCCATACACCAGGACCCTGACAACTGATTTTTGACATTGTGCACGAAAACACTGATTGCATGTGTGTTTCCAGAAGTTTTTAAATGTCATCTCAAACCAGGTCAGCTCACTAGGTATAATCGTTTGACAGTGTCATGTTGTTTCTTTCAGGATGCCTTTTCTCGGACGGCTAGCTAGAGCCCAGAGGGATGTACGTACTGACAGCTTGCCGAGCGATGAGGATTCGGTACAGGGCCCTCTTTCAGTTGAGGAACCAGCAGTACTACCATACGTTGGGCCACCGATGCCACCATCCCCAGCAGTAGGCGATGCACGCCACTTGAGCGCGCTGCACGAGTTCCAGCGCCAGAGGCCACCCAGGTTCCGGGGAGAGACGGACCCGCAGGTGGGTGAGGATTGGCTGGAGGCTGTGGTGAGAGTCTTCAGGCTAGTGCGGACACCTGCAGACTTCATGGTGATGTTTGATTCCATCCTTCTTCAGGCAGTAACAGGTAGGTGGTGGAGCAATTTGTTCCAGTTTTGTGACGGGATGACCTTCACATGGGAAGACTTCGAGACCTTCTTCAGGGTTGAGTTTGTGCCAGTAGTTGTACACCCCGAGCGTGTTCAGGAGCTGCTGCCTTTGCCACGTGTTTTTCAATCAGTATTCGAGTCATCTGTGGGCAGTAGAAAGATGATGCAGAGGTCCAAGAGGGCCAGAGCCAGCTATACGAGGAGCAGGAAGTGTTATGAATGCGGCAGAAAGGGTCACCTGGCACGTGACTGTCCGACTCCTTGTACAGTTGATCTGCAGGCTTTGGAGGAGCCACTGAGGCAGAAGCAGCAGCGGCTGCTTGAGCAACAACCGAGCTGTGGACAAGGCAGTATAGCTTCGGGAGCAGGTGGATAGGAGAGGAACTAGTGGATACGTCCCTTGTACTTGTAGTTCAATGTTTTTGTTGTATTCATGTCTTTGTACTATGAGCTGCAATAATAAAAAGACACTTATCTTTGTTTGCTTTCCCGTCCATTTGTTTGGTTGATACCGAGTGGTCCCAGTTAAGACTATTGACTTGACCGTCACATTCAAGATTTCTACTGGAGGAGACCTAGTGACCTCACACTGATGTCGACAGTGTGACTCGACCCTTGGAGGTGAGAGTGACAGTTGGATCTCTTGGTAGTTACGTCGAGGCCTTAAGACTTCATCCATGACATGAATACATCATTCATGTCAGGATTTATTGTATTAGGCAATGGGTGTGGTTCATCCAGGGGATGAGACCGAGTTTCTCTTTTTAGAAAAGGAGAAATTTTTTGCAGCTCTTTCAGATCCTAGGAAAAGAAGGTGCAGATCATCTAGGAGCAGATGAAGACTGCACAGTTCAGTAAGAAACAGGAAATCGGTGCTAGTCTTAGAGACTTGAGCGTGTTAAATGTTTCAATAAGAGGAAGCTTTAAGGAGAGATGAGTCTGTGAAGCAGAAGACATGGAGGAAGAGCTTGGAGAGAAGCATGAGGTGGTGTACATTTTAACATGCTACAACCACCCACCTTAGTTATCCCCGCCAGGCTCAGGGAGCTGGAGGGCGGAGGAAGAGTGCAGCTGCATGCGGTCAAGGAGTGTGACCTAATGGCTCTAAAAATGATTCAAGGGACAGTCTGTGTCCACTACTAGCTTCTGTAGTAACGGACATCAATATGAATCATTCCTTGCTTTCACAAATCTTGTTCTAGACCTAGAGTTTCCGGTAAGCCGTGGACATGACCCTCACATCTGGAGATAACTTGGGAGGAGACTCGATAATCACACATATGCCAACGGTGTGGTCAAACCCTCGAGGCAAGAGTTTCAGTTGGAATCTCTTGGTGGCAGTGTTGAGGCCTTACGACGTTGGATTGAGTATGGACTGGGCAATCATAGTTCATACACAAATTGATGGTATCAGGCAAAAAGGATGTGGTTTAACTACGACGTCAGGTTGGGTTTTCCTTGGTCTGCGAAAAGGAATCCTTATGCAGCACAGGATAAACTCATGCACAATAGGGTGCGGCCGATCACTGTTGAGTCGGTCAACCTTACCCTAGTGGCAGCAGTTGTTTTGAGTTCCATTTCTAAATACGAGTTTGAGACCTCTGGAGTTCGAGGATGACGATCACATCCTTATACGGTTCTCACCTTGACGGGGTTTACGGAGATGTGACCAAGGCGGAAAGTTATCTCCGAGGTTCAGTGGACCTTCTTAGGTCCTTATCTGGGTAGACGGGGTGGTTTACCGCTTGACCCATCCACCTCAGTTGCACCAGGTTCAGGATGACTTCCACGTATCTCAACTAGGGAGATACGTGCTCGACCCTTCGCATATCATCGACCATGGGGAGCTGGACGATGGTGATGGGGTGACATTCACGGAGGATCCTGTGGGGATCGAGGATCGACAGGGGCGGATCCTACGAGGATGATTGATTCCTCGGCTTCACTTTCTTAGGCATTACGGGAGTCTCCAGGTAAGCAAATGGGAGCGGAAGGCTCAGATGCTTGCTCAATACCGCTTTTGTGACCCTAGTTTGTGTTGAAGCTTTACGGGGACGTAAAGCCCTGAGGTGGGAGTAATGTAAAGACCCGGAAATTACAAGGAAATTTTTGTCTTAATTTTGTTTTTAATTTTATAAGAGAACAATTTCTGATGGCACCTGATTCCGAGGCCCGGTGCGCCCAGAATCATTTTCCAAAGTTTAGCTCGGGTACGTTAAGTGAACGAATGAGTGGGTTTTTCTAACTTTTAAACCGGGGCTCAGAATTAAAATATGAGGGCACCGATGAAATCACAGTGCCAATATTTGCTTAGAAATTCCTTTTCTGGAGTTGCGTTTTCTCGGGTGTGGTTTTTAATTTTTGGGGTTAAGTTAAGAAATAAAATAAAGTGGTGCGACAACTTTATTTTATTTCACTTAAAGACAATTAAAAGAAACTAAATCTAAGTTAAGCGGATAGGGTGGAACCCAAAATATCCTACCCACATGGTAGGATATTTGGGAGGTGGGGCCCACACGAGCCCCACTATTTTTTTTCCTCTATGTAACGCACCCACAACCCCCCTCTTTAATGAAAGTCAACCATGCATTTTTCTGGTTATGAAATGCCTCATTAATTGGGCAGTTAAATCGTTACAATTAATTCATTGAATTAATTGTTCGTTTCTTTTCTTTTGAAGTTCAAACATATCATGTGTGTAAATAAAATAATATAACTCTTATTTTATTTCTGTTGGAACTTGTGGCGTGGAGTGGATTTGGAGGAAAGCATTCTTCTTCGACGAAGAACTCGAAGAACGTGAAAAACGCTCTGACCTCCGACAAAGAACGCCAAACCCTCGGAGATCGATGACGCGGCGCCGTGTACCGCGACATCAAAAATGCTTCTTCCGCGACGCTCCTTCCGCGACGTTACTTCCGCGACGATCCTCTTCTTCTGCGACAATTAATTCCACAATGAACTCACGCTCGACGACAACGCTTGAGGTAGGGAATTATGTTTGAGAATGATTTTATTCCCTTGATTTATTTCTTTCTAAAGAAAACAAAGACCATGGATCAACTTATTACCAAGTTGATCCGTGAAAGTTTTCCTTACGGGCTGGGAATAATCTGTTGCGGGGAAAACCTATTTGGGTTGATTCTCTTTTGTTCGTGAAAATTTCTTGTTGTTCTTCATCTTTTGGGCCGCTTGTTACCAACTTAACAGGAGGGGGTCGGACCGCACGAACACGGCCGACTCTCCTCCCCCTTTGTTGTTTTGATTCGTTGCGGCACTAACAAAGGTGGCAGAGTTAAACGACACCGTGCGGACATGAAAAGAACGAACGCGAAGAAGAAGCGCGGCGCTGTCGCGCCGTGCCATTGGGGCCGAACGAATCCACGGGCGGAGTCTGGGTCGAGGAGGCGATTTGAAGACCCCAACTTTTGTTGTCGAAGTGCAGATCTACGGACGATGGTGAGGCAGTCTGCGAAGGCATTTTGAAGGATTTTCAGCAATGGTCGGGTCCCGAGATGATCTCTGGTGAAGACCGCAGGCGAATCGGACCACCGGAGTGCGTCCGGTGGTCCGTGGAAGCCCCCGCCAGCGCGGCGGCACCCGGAGCGCCGCTGGAAGAATCCATCGCGGCTTCAGCCGTGACGATGAGCCAGGTTCCATAGCTACGCGGAACCGGGGAACGAGGGACGCGGCCTTGCGCCGTGTCCGGTGACACGGAGCGGCACCCGCGCGGGGGGGCCGCAGCTCCTTTGGCGTGGCCGCTCGGCCAGCACCGAGCCACCGGCCCCGACCGCCAGGCCGGGTCATGCCCAAACCGGGCCGGACCGCGCCGGCTGGGCCGGGTCGCGCCCAACCGGGTCGGACTCGGGTCGGGTCGACCCAGCTCGGGCCGACCTAGGGGGGGTTGGGCCGGGTCGGTCCGGGCCAAGACCCCCCGTTTTCGGACCCCTCATGGATTTTCGCTCATATCATGAGTTGTAGACCTCTGATCGATGCACCGTCAGTAGAGATGCAGCCATTGGATGGAGACGGTCATTTCGGTATATTACACTCAAGGTTTCAGAATACTTTGGGTTCGGCCGGGTTGGTTTGGATACGAAATCAACCGGGCCCTCGGAGCGTAAACACTTATATCTTGAGCTCCAGACGTCCGATTGACATGTCGTCGACTTTGATGGATTCCTCTAAGTGAGACGGATCTTTTGGCTTACTCCGCTCGAGGTTTGGATGTCATCAGAGTGCGGTCGGGATGGTTCACTCATGAAACCAACCGGGCCCTTGAGATGAAAAAGCCAATAACTCACAGACCGGGCGTCCGATTGACGCGCTTTCTATCTCCTTGAATTCCTCTTGATGAGACTGAACTTTTGGCATGCTTCACCTGAGTTTTGGATGCAGTTGGATAGTGGCCAGGTTGGATTGTACCTGAAATCCAACCGGGCCCCTAGAACGAAAAAGATGATATCTTTCAGACCGGACGTCCGTTTGACGAACCATCAGCGGCGTTGGTGATCTCGTTGAGAAAATGTCCCTATTAGTATAACCTATGAGATTTTGGGGTACAGTTGAGATACGGCCGGGTTGGTTCGCTCACGAAACCAACCAGACCCCTAGGACGAAAAGGCTAATAACTCACAGACCGGGCGTCCGATTGACGTACCGTCTATTGCATTGAGACCCCAATGACGAGGCGGTACTTTGAGATACTTCTTTGTGGGAATTTTTATACTTGGAGTATCGACCTGTAGCTCGTGGAGAGGACCCTCCCGTAGACGAGTGTGCAGAGTACGGACACCATGTAGCCGACTGAGACCTAACGACGGCTTGACCGACTCGACTTGGAGTGAGTCGACTAGCCCAGTGGACGGAGCACTACTTTGTGACGTGCAGACCCATGGAAAACGGAGCACTACCTGTGTGACAGTGCAGACCCGCGGTACTCATCTGGAGAGTACCTCTGCAGGCTACTAGGGAGTGTGTACTACTGTGTTTTGGTGGAAGACCCCGGCGGAAAGCACTACTGTGTTTGGGTGGCTGACTCGCGATACTCGACGGGAGGAGTACCTTAGTAGTCTTATGTTAGTGAGAAGTACCTCGGAGTCGTGACATGACCATTGTAAACTCCAGAGACGGAGCTCTTCAACAGTTACGGTTTCGATAAAGAACATCCTGGTTTGAGCTGAGTCTATGACCTTTCTGTTTACCTCTTCATTGAGATGGGTCACTTGATAACTTAGGTATATGTATGGGCATATACCTGAGTGGTGGTTATCCGTTGATTTCATGATCTTGGTGTTTTCCTCATGATTGATATGGATTACTTGATAACATAGGTATATGCATGGGCATATACCTAAGTAGAGGTTATCTGTTGAGATATTCTTTGTGGTTATCCATGTTGGATTTAGTGAGAACTTGAGGGTCTCGGGGTCCTTAGTGAGTATCGTTATAGTCACCCCTGCACGGGCTATGCCCGCACCTCGTTTTGTTGGTTGCAGACGACGGACAGTGCTGACAGAGGCCGAGTGTTCGAGGACTCGACAGTTCCCAGAGGTGGACTACACGACGAGTCAGTACCCGGAGGTAGACTACACTACGAGTCAGAAACCAAAGGGTGGACTTCACGGCGATTCGACACTCATAGGAGGTTGACGGGTGAGAGCATTGTGGAGGCTATCTGTACCTACCCTTCAGGTAGGATCCGTGGTGGACGATCCAGGAGCTGCGCCATCTGTACCTACCCTTCAGGTAGGATCCGTGGAGGACGACCCAATAGCTTCTTCTGTTCTTCCAGCTGTTGTCTTTTTCTGTTGTACTTTCATTTATTTGTAGATGTACTTTCATTTGGGTTTGTATTTTGGCCCATTTACCTTTCAGCACTTCTCGTTGTACTTAGTGTTTTACTTCCGCTTGTACTCTGTGGTGTTTTGTTTACTTTTATAAAGGTAATGCCTTCCCAGTTATCGGGATTTACGCCTTTGGTGCTAGTTTCCAGCCCCTGGACTATAGAAGGCGGGCTTGGGGTAGTCACGGCATGATCCCCGAGGATGGGTCGTGACAATATACATATATATATGATAGATCGATAAATGGAATGAAATACACTGTTCATGGAGACGGTAGGCCGTACGTACACATGAACACTATTTCTTTTCCTTATTGAATTGAATGGAATTATGTAGAAGACATACATATATATATAAATAAATAGAGTATCATTATTATGTCATATATTTCATGATTACTTATTATATATACTTAACAATCATTCAGGATTGGTTAACATGGAGAATGAATCTCATCGTGTCATGGAGACGGTAGTCCGTACGTACGCACAAGCGATGATATCATTCCCATGATTGTGGAATTATATTGATGTGTATGTATAATATTTTAGAATCAATATCACTTTGCAATAATAATATATAGTTATTCTTTACACCATTATACCAATCCAAGTAAGGTGGCGGTGGAAAATAGATTACACCACGGCGTGGAGACGGTATTTTGTACGTATGCACGCGCAGTGATTTCGTTTTCCGTAGGATGGATAGATGGGGAAATAGGTTTGTTTCATAATTATAATAACATATCTATATATGAGTGATACTAATGTTATTACTTCATAATTAAACAACTAAAGAAGAAGAAGTGGAAGAAGAAATAATGTTGAAAGAATCAGTAACAGACATTACCTCTTATTTGAAGCGCCTCTTCTTAACCTCCTCTTAGGGAACTAAAGATGGTCTTTGAATAAGACCAGGACCTCTAGGATGTTTCTAGGGAAGTTTAGAAGAGAAATTGGCAGGGTTTTGCTGAGCATGAAGGCTCAAAGTGGTGTGTGTAAGAGAAATAGGAGTTGCCCTTTTATAAGGGAGGAGAGGGGCACCTTAGGAAAAACTAAAAATATTATTTTATTATAAAGTCATATTGAGTTTTTAATAGATCCAAATTAATTTATTTTGATGATAAGGTGGGTATGGGTGTTAATCCTCTCATATAATATAATTTAGACAAGTTTAGGTTTCTATTTTAGCCATATCATTTAGATTTAACTTTAAGATAAATAATTTTACTTTTACAATGTCTTCTTGTTTTATTACATTATAAGGTTAATAAACTTACTATAACAAGCCAAAAGAACCCCAAGTTGTTTATTATAAATATATATAACCTTATTTACGTCATTTGGCCTAACCATAAATTTTTAGTAATAAAATAACAATTAATAATATTATATTTGTTTTAAATACTATTTTATGTCAATTTTGACACTATTTGGTAATTAATTTTTGTGAAAATCATAACAGAATTATTAGTTCAAAAAAAAAACTAATTACATAATTACTAACATTTCATATTAACCTATAAAATTATTTTAATTCAAAAAAAGTCTCAAATTACATTTATTTGTGTATTTATAACATCAATTATGTCAATATTTCATTAATAAGATAATTACAACATCATTATTATGTCATAAATAAATTAAATTATTAAATGTTTAAAAATTAAAAATAAAATACCATTATGTAGGAAATCTATTTATCTTTCTAATTAATATTTATAGTAGAATTTATATTATGTATAACCCTATATTAAATTTTTTTTAGTTATTAAACTTTGATTTTAACTATTTTAAATATTCTATAAATAAAATAATATTAAATGTCATAATCTAATCCAAGTGGGGCCAAATGGTCATATATTATTCCTAATTCTGTTTTTGGTCGAATTAAACTTATTCAATAGAATTAGGACATGTGTTAGGATAATAATAATATCATTTTTACCCTTAATTACCCTATTTGCTTTTAACCGTGGTAAAAGAAAAGTAAAAAGTTACTATTCACCAAAAATTATTTTCATCACATTGAACCAAATTTTAGTCCTTGATATTAATCTTGTTTCTCGGTTTTTCGAAATTCCACTCACAGAAGCGGTAAAATTAAGTTTAATGTAAATTTTCAAATCATCCTTGGAGGTGGGTAAAAGACGGGGAAAAGTTCAATAAAATTTTTATATATCTAAAATTATTATAAAATGACTCCAATGAATTAAATTGAACTTATATAGGTGTTATGTATCAATTTTTACCTAAAATAAATTTAAATAAAATCAATAAATAATTAAATAAAAATTCTGTTTTTAAATAGAAACCCAATGTTTTCACTATTCATACAAAATTGAATGTTTTCAGAAAAATTCCAAAATTTCACTCTAGGATAATTACGATATTCCAAATCCAAAAATGATCTCCATTTCATAAGATAAAATTTATAAATTAAAAAAAGGGTATTACTATTCATAACGGCTATTTTATATAATATATCGTTGTTTAGTGAAACTCAGTATTGCGTACAACACACGCTATTGTGGAAGGTCGTGATTGCGTGTAATGAAAGCCAAGTCAGGGATGCGTGTAGGGAAAGATCCTTTTTTTGTAGCATACAACACAAGACATCAATAAAATTAAAAAGAATATTTTTCATAAAATCTCGGGGTGTTACAACCAGGGTCTCAATTTACCCTACTTACCGAAACATATAACACCCTTCCCTGGTGATACCTTCAATAAAACGTGGTCTCCTACTTGAAATTCCAAATCCTTGCTTTTGTTATTTGTATAGCTCTTTTTCCTACTTTGTGCTTCTTGGACGTGGGTTTTTATAATCATCAATTTTTCCATTTTTTTCTCAACATGCTCTGGGCCTACGAGTTTTCTATGACCAACATCATCCTAACAAGTTGGTGTGTAACTTTACTTTCCATATAACGCTTCATATAGTGCCATCTGAATACTTTAATGGAAGCTATTGTTATAGGAAAATTCATCCAGAGGTAAACATTGATCCGCCATTCATTTAATGTAAAATGAGAAAGATCTCAACATGTATTTTTAGGACTAAATAGTCTGTTTTGATTATCCATCGGTTTGAGGGTGGTAGGAAGTGCTCAAATGATGTTCAGAATCCATGTCGTTCTAAAGACTTTTCTAGAATCTTGATGTAAAATGTGGATCACAATCAGAAACAATCGATAGGGGTACACCATGGTTTCTTACAAATTCATTAATATATATGACCCACACTGTATAATTCCTTCTATGAGTCTTTGGTAGCCCCAGGACAATATATATCATAATATTATCCCATTTCAACTCAGGTATGGGAAGAGTATGCATGATTCTTCCAGGATGTTTCCATCCTATGTTCACTTATTCACAAACCATACATCATGACACAAAATCAGTAATCTCTCTCTTCATGTTGTCCCACCGAAAATTTTCCTTAAAATTTCTATACATCTGCTCCTCGGTTGTATAGAGAAATTAGAGCTATGAAAATCAACCAACAATTCCATTTTTAGATCAGGTTTGTTAGGAGCACAATGTCTCTTCCCAAATTTAAAAATTCCATCTTCATATATGAAGTCACTCAATCTCCCTTCATTAATAGCATTATTCTTCTTTTGAAAGACCTCATCATCAGTCTGAGAAATCATTATCCTTTCTAGTAAATATTGTACGGAAACTATTTGAAAAACTATTTATGTTTCACCTTTCATGGTTATTCTCATATCCATATTTACTATATCCATGAAACTATGATCACTTCCAACTCTCATCTTGTTCAGAACTCCATGATCATTTCTTCTCAAATCATTAGCCACCTTATTTTCCTTCCCCAAGTGGTAGTGTATTGCGAAATCATAATCCTTGAGAAGTTCATGCCATCTTCTTTGCCTCATGTTGAGTTCTTTATGTGAAAAAAATATACTACAAACTATTGTGAATATTATATATCTCACATTTTTCACCATACAGTTACTGTCTCCATATTTTCAGAGAAAATATTACAGCTCCAAACTCAATATCATGAGAAGGATATTTTTTCTCATTAATATTTAGCCTTTGTGATGCATAGGCAATAACTCTATCATTCTGCATAGGGACCCAAACTAATCCTTTCTTTGATGCATTTCCATAAAAAACCAACCCCTAATTACATGATGGTAGATTAAATATATATGCACCGACTGATATTCTCTTCAGTTCCTCAAAACATTTTTCACACTCTTTTTCCAAACAAATTTTACCTCTTTACGTGTCATTTTTGTTAATGGGTAAGCCAACCCAAAAAAATTCTGGACAAAATGTTGATAATAGCCTCCTAAAACAATAAAACTTTGTACCTCATTTATACTTGTCAGTGCTATCCATTCTTGGATTTCATTGGTCTTTGAAAGATCAATAGAGATTCCATCATTAGAGACAATATGTCCATGAAAATAAATATCTTGATGCCAAAATTCACACTTACTAAACATCCCATATAATTCATTTCTTTTGAGGGTTTTCAGAATACTACACAGGGGATATTCATGATCTTCATATCTTTTTTAGTATACCATGATATCAACAATAAATACAACTAAAAATTCATCAAAATACTACTTGAAAAATCAATTCATTATATCCATGAAGACAAAGGGTGCATTAGTCAATCGAAAAGGAATTACTGTAAACTTGTAATACCCATACCTGGTTCAAAATGTTGTTTTTGGAATTCCTTCCTTCTTCACACACAACATATGATATCTAGATCGATGGTAAATATTTGAAAAATGTTGAGCTCTATTAAGTTGGGTGAATAAATCATCAATGAGAGGTAGGGGATATGTTCTCTTTGTTGTTATATCATTATTCTCCATGTAGTCAATGCACAGCCTCATAGATCTGTTTTTCTTTTTAACCAAAAGGATTGGGGCTTCTGATGGAGAAACACTAGGGGGAATAAATCACTTGTTAATCAATTACACTAGTTGTTTCTTTAGTTCCAATAATTCCACAGTGTCCATTCTATAAGGGTTCTTTTATATGGGCCTTGAACTAGGAATTAAATCATGGGAAAACACAATTTCTCATTTTGTAGGATGTCCTGGTAAATCCTCTTAAAACACATCAACATATTCTTGGACAATAGGTACATCCTCTATTCTAACATTATTTTCCATTCCCATAGTTATTTTATTCTCTTCTTCCCGAATAATTGAATTTAGGTGAGCTATTGGGGGTGGATTTAGATAAGAATAAGGTGGTTACGTTTCTTCATTAAAGATAATGTACGCCTTATCATCATCGAAAATTGTTACATCCTTCTTCATAAAATAAATTTTCGTATCATGGTCTAAAAGAAATCCATTCCAAGGATTATATCTACTTCAATCAAAGAATGACGATGAGATCTGTAGATAAAGAACATGTATATACCCTTATTGGAGTTGATTCACACAACTTTATTGCGATGATACTTCCCATAGGTGATTTGACTGAAAACTCCCTTGATAAGTCAAATTTAAAATATATAATTTTCTTAACAAAATGGGAAGATATGAAACAATGAAATGATCCGAAATCAAATAAAGCATTTACTAAACATGAGGAAACCATTAAATTACATGCCATCACATCTTTCGGATCTTCAACCTTAGCCGTAGTGATCGCATAAGATTGGCCTTGCTCCCTTGGAATTTTTTAAGGTATGTTCCCTTAGCTCTTAAGACTTTCATTTGTATAATTACCTTTTCTCTTCAATTTCAGAATTCAACATTGATAGCCTCTTTCATCCCCTTATAATCAAGAGCTTGGTGGCCTTTTCGCCACACATATAATAGACTCCCATTGGCTTCAGGAAAGTACCGATGGGTTTTTTCCCACATTTACTGAAGTATGGATGTTAAACATTTCCCTTCTTCCCCTTAAAACTATTTCTATATTGTTAAACAAATTGTTTTTTCTTTCTTTTCATTAATGTCATAAGACATAGAGAATTCATTTTATATCTTAATTGAACATGAGACAATATCTCCGCATGATGAGAAGGATTCTGAGACTAATGCTTGATGGAGAAATGGTATTAACCATTGAAGAATCGATAAATCTTACTCATTGGGTTATGTATATAATCTAATTCATTCCTTGCTAACCTTGTAAATTAAGACACATAATTTGTGACATTTTCATCCTCCTTTTTCCTTAGTCTCAGAAATTATTTATCCATATTCAATCGATGGTCATGGGGAAAGTATTTTTATAAAAAAATCTTATTAAACTCCCTACATTCCATTTGTGATACTTATTCATCTTCCTTTGTGTTTTGGATTAAGGACCACCATTGATCTGCATCTCCCATGAGGTGATAAACTAACATGAAAATTTTTTCCCTTTCACTAGTCCCCAAATCATGAAAAATATTCTCTAAGGAATATAACCATTTCATAGATACTAATGGATTTGTACTCCTATTGAATGTTTTTGGTTGTTACCTCATGAAGTGGTCTAACATTGATCCTCCTAATTGTGTATCAGGGTGCTCCATATAAGTAAGGTTATTATTCATAACCTGAGTGAGATGTCCCAGTATGGTAATACGATTATAAACACTAGTTGTATTACCAGCACCAGTATAAATATCTTTAGTAGGTGAGAAATCCCTACAAGGATTATGTGCTTTGATACGGTTCACATTGTTTCCACTAGGCGTCATTTCTAAAGATATTGATACACTAGATTAGTTTATGAATAACAATAAATAATTCCAAACATGTAAAACACTTTACATAAATTGAATAGTTTATGGATATAATCCATAATAATAAAAATGTTTTCTTTGAGGAGGTATATACTCATAAATCCTTTATAATGGTTTGTAATGAAAATGTGAATTATTCTAAGCATATCCCCCGGTAGTGTCGTAACCCAGAGTGCAACAAGGCATGTTTTCGTGCACCAGTTCCCATTCAAGTCTATCTCAATGCTATGTTTTCGGGTTTTACCCTTAGGTATATCTATTCGAGAGCCACTTCTACAAGCTTGTATCCAGACATGGATGTATTGTCTGAAAACTCATAAAATCTCTACATTACAAAAATTCTATTATGTTCTTATATACTAATCCACAAAGTTTATCTTAGGGTAATGTTTTCTAATCAGAGTTTTTCTAAATCTATCTTACAAGATTTGTACAAAACTATCCCTAATACCAATTATAACTCCCTGAACCCTATTACCCAAAGTTGGTGCATTATTAAATTACATTGCCATGATCACAAGGGATCAAATCCTGAAACACCGATCAGTTTAGTATCTTTGGAAGTACTAGATATATTCATAAGATTTACATTTCATTATAAAATGAAAAACCACAAAAAAATTGTACTCATTGACCACATTTTTACCCCTTAGACTATCCCTATAGGTCAGTCATATTATACATCTTCATATCCTTGTAAAAATAAATCCTAGAAGGGTATGAGCTCAGTTTCTTAGTAAGGATAACAATATATCGGAAACATTCATAAATTAGAATAAACATTTAAGGTAAAGTATAGGACAAAAACATAAACATTTTAAACAAAAACATATGCATAATATGGCCAATATAAATTGAATAATTCCATTTACTTATTTATATGGATATTCTACTAATCTCATAATAACATGCAATATCAATAGGCAATTTCATAATGATGGAATGAATACATCCAAACTACATAAACACATAGTCAAGGCCTTGTGCCAAGACTATAAATAAAATTTTATCAAGTAATTATGCCAAACACTAGTTTGTATCATGAGTCCTTATTATTCATAGAGGAGATATATCGGGCACCACCTGTCACTTACTACGTCCAATGCATTGCTCATATGAAAAGATTTAAACATAAAAAAAATATTCATATTAAAAATATCATATGAAATGTCAATACTTTATCCATAAACCATGAATGGAGTAAAAATAACTCATCCAATGTAAAACAAATCACAAAAACATGAATAAATATCGATGTTTTGTTTCATAATAAAACAATTTGAAACTAGATTAAAATTCATCAAAGGATGTTGACATAGTTGAAATCAAAACATTTTTAGAGAAATATCTATTTATATTTTGAAATAATTTAAAAGTTATATAATTATAAATGAAAAAATTTATTTGAAAAATATGTTTATAATATTGGTTGGGTTGCTTCGACGAGGATATAATGGCGGAAAATAGCCACACCTGCCATAAATGTTAAAAAAAGACATTATTAGCTTAATTTTGTCAAAAATGTCATAAAGTACCTTGTTTGAAAAATGATGTAATGTTTCCTTTAAAAACATATAGGGTCATATAAGGGTATATATTATATGAACCTAGATTTTAGTAAATAATAAAAATGTATTGAATTACATTTTAAGGAAAACACGGATCTGGATGATAAAGAGGTCCTTGTAGATACTTACGTATTAACCACATCAGATAAGTAATGAAATTATAGAATTAACACATACCTTGTACTTTTCCTTAGTTGATGGTTTGTTAACCTCTGTTATAATAGTTAAAATAGTGTTATTAAATTAAAAATGAACTATATTCATAAATATGATATCATATATGGTCCTATAATATAGAATTATTAATAATATTTCAGTAGTATCATCATTTTGGGTGTTAACTGATTCAATTTCATTTATATAATTGGTTAAGTAAGCCATGTTTTTTATGGATATAATGTATTTGATACATATACATAATGATATTATGTTCATAATCATTATTTTTAATCATAAAATTAATATTATTCTTAATTATTATGATGGGAAGTTAATCTCAATGCGTTCATAGAGACGGTAATCCGTACGTATGCATGAGAGACAATATCATTATATTGATGGTGAAATGATATGTAATTGGATGGGATATCATATATAAAGAATCACTACTGGAAAATGTACCTATCCCCACGGTTTTCACCAAAACCGTGGGGATAGACCCCCCTATACCCACGGTTTTGGAAAACTGTGGGTATAGGTGAATTTTGATGACCTATACCCACGGTTTGCCAAAACCGTGGGTATAGGGGGCTCTATCCCCACGGTTTTGGCAAACCGTGGGTATAGGTCATCAAAATTCACCTATACCCACGGTTTTCCAAAACCGTGGGTATATGGGGGGTCTATCCCCACGGTTTTGGTGAAAACCGTGGGGATAGGTCTGGGATAAAATACCTATACCCAAGGTTTTGAAAAACCGTGGGTATAGGTCAATTTTGTGTCCGCGGGGAATTTTTTTTTCCGCGGGAAGGAATTTTTTTTTGGCGGGAACCCTATACCCACGGTTCTTCCCTCTATACCCACGGTTTTTATAACTATATTTAACTAAATAGATATATATATACATATATGTGAAGTTAGGGTAGTGGTTAGACGCGGTGTTTTCAGCGAAGAGGTTGCGGGATCGAAACTCGGCGCCTGCATTATTTTAGGACCTATACCCACGGTTTTGAAATCGTGGGTAAAAGTCGTTGAAACCGTGGAAATTCTCTATGTTTCGGTGACACGGTGGCAGGAAACCTATACCCACGGTTTTCCAAAACCGTGGGTATAGGCTGGGGACCTATACCGACGGCGTTCCAGCCCGCGGTTCCCAAAACCGTGGGTATAGGCTATACCCACGGTTTTGGAGGCTATACCCACGGTTTTGGAGGCTATACCCACGGTTTTGAACCGTGGGTATAGGCCGTTTTTCCAGTAGTGAATTATTAACATGCTATATTTAATATTTACATATTTTATAATTATTATTATACCCATCCAAATAATCAAGTGTTTGAATAACAAAGTACACCATGATGTGGAGACGGTAAGTCGTACCTATGCATGTAAGGCGAATTTTTCATTTATTGGATGGATAGAAATAATTAATATGGTTGTACAATATTGTTAAAAACATAAACATATATAGAAGTAAATGGATTTATTATTTTGCTATTGAATAAACAATGACAGAAGAAGTGGAACAGGAAAAGAACAAGAAATAGGGTGGGGAAATTATTATCTCTTCTTCTGGTGTTTCCTTTTGCGTTGATCAAAAGGGCTTCTTAGGATGACTTTATGGTCAAAATAATGACTCTAGGATGATTTGAGGGATGTTTGGAGGATATCTGGGTAGGGTTTGGCTGAGCTAAATGGATTTGGAGGTGTGAAATTAAGAAAAGGGGAAGCACCCTTTTTAAGAGCTGTGAGGGTCACTTTAGGAAATGCTTGAAATATTATTTTATAATAAAACAATTTTCGGTTTATAATTGCTCAAAAATGATTTATTTAGTGGATAAGGTAGGGATAGTTCCAAATCATTCAACCAATAGGTTTTAGACTGGATCATGTCACCGTATTATCCTTATCTTATAGATTTAATACTTAGTTAAATAGTTTGACATTAGCCATGTCTTTATTTATTTTTATATTATATGGTTAATAAACTTACTATAAACTACCAATAGAACCCCATGTGGTTCATTATTAATATATATAACCTCCTACATGCCTTTTTTCTGGTCCTTTTAATTTTAGGAATATTATATCAATTAATAATATAATATATTTTTTAAAAAACTAAATTAAGTCAATTTTGACACTATTTAGTATTATATTTTTTTAAAGCAATTTAAACTTGATAAATTAGAATATAATTTATTTAATCAACCCAAACATGTCTTATTAACCTATAATATTTGTTCAATTCAACCCAAAGATTCAATTTACATTTACTGGGATATTTGTAATATCAATTATTTTAATATTTCATTAATAAGGTAATTATTGCATCATCGTTGTGTCATATATAAATTGAATGATTTAAGGTCTAAAAATTATAAATAAAATACTATTATGTATTAAATATTTTTATATTTATAATAAATATTTTTAGTCGAATTATATTGTGTGTATCACTATATTTAAAAGAGTTTAGTTATTAATCGTTGAATTTAACAATTTTAACTCTTCTTTAAATAAAATAATAATAAATGTCCTAATCTAATCCAATTGGGGAAAAAGGTTCTTATTTTATTCCTAAGGTTGTTTTTGGTCGAATTAAACGTATCCAATAAAATTAGGACATGTGTTAGGGTAATTATAAAATCATTTTTACCTTCATCTACCCTATTTACTTTTAACCAGGTTAAATAAAAGTCAAAAGATACAATTCACCAAAAATTATCATAATCTTATTTAATCACATTTTACTTACTTATATTAACAGTGTTTCTCGTTTTTTTGAAATTAAACTTACAGATCTGGTAAAATTATGTTTTATGAAAATTTTCAAATGCATCTAGATGTTATTTTCAAAAAGGGAATTCCCTAGTGTGGCCTTTTCGAACCCTCCACACAGAAGAACCCCCCTCCCCCATGATGCGGTAGTACCCGCATGAAGCTCCCCATCCATGGAAGGAGCCGTTACCAGCTGAGATGGCAGAGCGTCCTGAGGATAACAACCCGAAAGCGTTGGACCGGTATAGCAATCCGTCAGTAATTGGGTCACGCCTCATTTTGCCCCCTAGAAGAATCCAGGTGACCCGGCAAGGCGGGTGGATCCCGGGGGAGAGGCCTGGCCCCCGAAATCGGACTTCCCAGGTTTAAAACCCTTCACCTCCCAAAGAACGACCATGTTTGGAAACTCACCTTTACCACCACACCACCACTGAAGTGGCCTTCAAATTCTTCTAAAATGTGGGTAAAAGACGGTAAAAAGTTCAATAAAATTTTAAATATCTAAACATATTATAAAATGACTCCAATGAAATAAAATGAAAATATATATGTATTATGTATCTATTTTTACATAAAATTAAATTAAATTAAAATAACTAATTATTTAAATAAAATTTCAGTTAAAAAAAACAAAATATTTTTCACTATTCATAAAAAATAGAAAGTATTCAGAAAAATATCATAAATTCCCCCTATGATTATTTTGATATTCCGAATCCAAAAAATGAAGTCCATTTTGAAAAATAAAAATTATAAAATTTCAAAAAAAAGTGTATTACTATTCATAACTGTTAGTTTGACTGATCTTGGTGTGTTAAAACTCTAAGTTGCGTACAACCCAATCTATTGCATTATTCAAAGGGGAACGTACCCTAGAACCTTGAGGTGTCACATAGGTTCCTTATGTGGGTTTTCATGATATGGTATTCATTAGTGTTTACATACAAATAAAATCATTTTTAAATAGTAGTATTTTTTATATTGATAATACTTATTGCTTTGCATTGATATAATATTTAGAATTCAAGCCCATGTCATAGAATATTGGGGATGTATTGATTGAAAAGAGTAATTATTGGTTTATATATATTTATTGTATATAGGTTTGATGGTGTTATGTTGAGAAACTAAATGATTCCACAAAAAGTGGTGTATCTGGGTGATGTTTCAGGAAATGAAAAGTAATATAGTGTGTCGTTCATTGAGGTTATGAGTAGTAAATCATGAGTTTTGTGGTATTTTCATGACCATATATAATTTTTGTCAGGTATTTCTCAGTATAGTATAGTGTGTCAGTAGCCCCAGTGGGATATAGTGAATAATTTATATGGATGCTCAATACATGGATTTTCGCTCAAGGATGGGATGTTATATAGTGAAGACGTTATAAGATCACAACCATCCAATGGATTATTTTTCAATGGACCCTTACAATCCCATATAATATGATAATTTTTGTTTAATATAATTTATTGGAGGATCTTATGGTGGATTTGGGAGAGATTAAGGTGTAAAAGACATAATTCTATGCCACTAAGAAAGAGGTATATATCCACAACTTTTTTACTAGAAATCAAGTTGCTATAGAAGGCAGTTAGGTGTAAAAACTAGATATTGGACTACCAGATGTCTAGTAGGTACTTATAAATCATAAATGGTTTTATTTGGTGTTTTAATGAAGTTTCTGTATCATTCCACCCCAAAACCCATTTAATCCCTTCTCTATTCTCCCTTTCGATGGGACTCTTCACACACTACCTCCTATCCACCCTCACATCCCATGTTCTTTATCGCCTAAATATTGTCTAATATCACTTATTTATGATGTGTTTATAAGAAAAATTAAATGATACAAAAATGTTGTATCCAATTATTCATTACCTTAAAATATAGTTGTATCTCATCACATTTATCTAACACACTCTATTTTTCAGAATCTTTCTTTTTCTAAGTAGCATTCTAAGTTGGGATAAAGAAAATGACAATAATCAGACTTTGTAAACATCAAAAGCTATGGAATATGGTCATAGGTCATGACTCATTGACTAATAATTTTATACAATTATGTTACTAGTTATTTATATTTTTTTATTCGAATGGACCCCTAGAAAGTTAAATTAAAAATTTCGGTTGTGACTTATATGGATTATGTAACACCCCAAGCTTCCATGGTACACTTCTCTTTGAATAATACAGTATCATACGTTGTATGCAACTTCAAGTTCTAACACACACCACAACCAATCAAACTAGCCATTATGAATAGTAATACCCACGTTTTAATATTTAATAAATTTTATCATTCAAAATGGACTTCATTTTTGGATTTGGAATATCGAAATTAGCTTAGGGTGAATGTTTGGTACATTTCTGATAACTTTCATATTTTGATGAATAGTTAAAATTACTAAATTTTAATTAAGAACAACTTTTTTAATATAAATAATTAATAGTGATAAATTACGAATTTTACTGGTTTTAAATTATATTCAGAATATATTTTTACGATTTAATCCAATGGTGGTCATTGGACATAATTTCCCATTTAAACCGAACATAAACAAGTGTCAATCTTTTGATAGTCATTGTTTCTTAAAAACACACTTTTTTATTTTGACAACAGGAATTAATTTTAAATTAATAAATTCAACTTCTATGATTTGAATTTGGTAAAATAGACTTCATTATTGAATTTAGAATATCAAAATTAGTTTAGTGTAACTTTTTGGAAATTTTCCGAAAATTTTTAATTTTTGATGAATAGTGAAAAACACTGAGTTATAGTTTAAAACAGAATTTTTTTTTAAAATTTTATTTATTTTATTTAAATTAATTTATGTCGAAATAGATACATAATACCTATATAAGTTCAATTTAATTCATTTGAGTCGGTTTATAATAATTTTAGATATATTAAAATTTTATTGATCTTTTCACCGTCTTTAACCCACCTCCTAGGGGAATTTGAAAATTCTCATAAAACATAATTTAACCACTATTGTGAGTGGAATTTAAAAATACAAGAGACACAGTTAATAACAAAGAGTAAATTTTGGTTCAATAAGATAACAATAATTTTAGGGCAATAGTAACTTTCTACTTTTATTTACCACGGTAAAAAATAAATAGGGTAATTAAGGGTAAATATGATATTATTATTACCCTAACTCATGTCCTAATTATATTGTGTAAGTATAATTTGACCAAAAACAACCTTATGAATAAAATGTGAACCACTTAGGTCCACTTGGATTAGATTGGAAATTTATTATTATTTAATTCAACGAAGAGATAATAGTGTTAAAATCTATGCTTAATAACTAAATCATTTTTAATATAGGGATATACATAAGATTAATTCGATTATAAATATTAATTATAAATCTAAAATGATTTCCTAAATAATTGTATTTTATTTATAATTTTTAGACACTAAATAATTTAATTATTTATGACACAATGACGATGCAGTAATTAGCATATTAGTGAAATATTAAAATAATTGACATTATAAATACCCAAATAAATATAATTTGAGAATTGTAATGAATTCCCCGGATTTTAATGGTTAATATGACATGTTAGGATTGATTAAATGAATTCATTTCGAATTAATAATGTTATTAAGACTTTAAAAAAATATTAAATTGTGTCAAAATTGATATAAAGTAGTTTTTAAAACAAATATTATGTTATTAATTGATATAATATTCCTAAAAATCTAAGATTTGGAAAAAGGACATATATAATGATATGCATGTCATTAATGAACCACATGGGGTTCTCTTGGAGGTTTATAGTATGTTTATTATCCATATAATATAAAAATACAAAGACACATGGTAATTGTCAAACTATTTAACTAAGAGTTAAATCTAAAAGATAATGGTAAAATAGTGACACAAACTTGGATAAAACCTATTGGTTGAGTGGTTTTCGACCCATACCCACCTTAGAATTTAAATAATCCATTTTGGAGGCATTATAAACCGAATATGAATTTATTATAAAATAATATTTTATGTTTTTCCTAAGGTGCCCCTCAACCCTCTTATAAAAGGGCACTCAACCTTCACTCTAATTAACAGCTCCTAAGTCATTTGTCTCACCCTAAACCTGCCCAAATACCCTCTAAACTATCATCCCTTCATCTTAGAGGCCTTATTTTGTTCATAAATTCAACTTATGGAGCCCTTTTGATCAAATCAAGAGTAAGAACCCGAAGAAGAGGTAATGATTTAGCCACCCTCTTTCAAGTTCCTTTCATTTTCCACTTCATTTTTCTTTGTTGTTTACGTTCTAAAATAATTAATCTAGTATCTTCTATATACTGTGATGTTATTATAATTATGGTAAAACCAAATTCATTATTCTATCCACACATTGAATGACATTTCACCATACATGCGTACATACGTCTTACCGTCTCCACATTGTGGTGTAATTGTTATTCAATACATTATTATTTGGATGGGTATACTAATGATGTGTATTTGATGTAAATATTAAATATAACATTATAAGAATTCTGTATATATGATATAACATACAATTATATATTATTTTAATATCAAAAGAATTGTATTTTCGCTTGTGCGTATGTACGGATTACTGTCTCCATGACGTGATGAGATTCATTTCCAAGTTCACCATTCATCGACGATTATAAAAATATACATATTACTAATAAGTATGTAATATATGAAATAATAATGCTAATGGGGATATATATATTTATATATATAAGTATTTATGTACTTACATATATCATATTCACTTACTTTCGTTGAATACCATATGAAAACAGAAACAACGTTTATGCTTACGTACGGACTACCGTCTCCATAAATGGTGTCTTCCATTTCATATATATGTCTATTAAACATATTTATATTCTTAATATATATGAAATATAAATCATGTTTTATATTCAAGAAGTATTTAAATCATGATCTAAGTTGTACCATCAAGAGTAACAAGTTAAAACACGTATGATAAAGAAAGCGATTATTACCCGAAATATTAATATAACATGGAAATTTTTTTTAAATGGGTATTATAAAGTCACAAATGAATAATATATGATATCATAAATATTAATATGGTTATAGTATAATTTAATAACATACTATAGTAATCATACAAGAGGTTCAACATACCCTCAACTTAAGGAAAGTGAAAGGTAAGGGGTTTTCATCTCACTTCTTATTTCCGTGAGATTTATGCCATATTGCCACCATTACCTTTTGTGTGGTGTATGTACTACCCATAATTTTATTCTTTGTTTAATACACTTTGATTTTTTTATATTTACATATTCATTTTATGGTACCTTTTTCTTGGGGAGTATGTTTCGTATGTTACCAAATTGGAAAGGTTTAATTCCTCAATATCATTATTATCAGAGATTGCTTATGTGAAAGTATTTACTAGGACATTTTTATCATCCAAGTAAATTTTTTATAAAAATGATTTCAAAATGAATATTTTATGAATTTTTGAAAGGTACAAATTTTCATTATCAGAACATTAAATGTTTTAAAGGTTTATCTTTCTAAATATATTTTATTGATGTCCATGTTTGCAAACTAATTTTAAGGATTTATTTATATGGACATGAATGTTTTGAAATGATACTTCTTTTCAAAAGTTTCAAAGTGGTATAGGACACTTTTATTCACAAATATCTTTTAAATTACTTACTTTATAAAAATGTGACTCTTAAATGATTTCAAAATAGAATGAGATATTTCTTTAAAAATGGTTTTGATTTCATCTATGTCAACATCCTTTGATGGATTTTAAGTTTATTTGGAGTTGATTTATTATGATAAAAAACATCCATATAGTATTGAAGGTTTTGTGATATGTTTGACTGTGGATGTGATATTTTTATACCATTCATGATTTATGGTTAAAGTATTGACATTTCGTATTCTGGTTTTAATACGAATGTTTATGATATTTTTAAACCTTTTCATATGAGGAATGTATTGGACTTAGTAAGTGACGGGTGGAGCCTTCTATAGTTTCTCGATGCATTGGTAGGTCCTATGAGGAAACTTGAAACGGATTTGGCTGAGCCCCTTTCCCAATTTGATATATGGTTTTGGTCGAGGCCTTAATCATTTTTAGACGTCTTGGACGAGGCCTTGACAAAATGTTTTAGAATGTCTGGCATTATACATTCCCTCATTATGGAAATAATATTGATGGATCATTTTCTCATTTGACAAGTAGAATACCCATGATTATGTTTTATTATGAAATTATTTAATCATCTAATATTCTTTCTATAAAGGTATTCATATTTATTATAATTAAAGGAATGTGTTTTCAATTTTTCACCATGCTTAATATTAATGTCATTTTCTGTTGTATTACTTACCCTTATGGAGAGTTTGAGCTCACCCCTTTCTTATGTTTCATTTTCCCAGGATTCCAAGAAGTGTATTATGATTGATATGTAGGGTTAAGCTAAAGGGAATACTGGTGTTCCCAAAGAACTATTTACGCATTGTTTTATGTTTGAAATTGTAATGTAATGTTAATTTATGTATTCTATTTTCCAAGATAGCTAAACTGATCGATCCTTCGACACTTGATACCTTGTAATCATTCCAATGTATTAAAATAATGCACTGACTCAGGGTAACTGGGGTCGGGGCGTTACAGTTGGTATTAGAGGAAGTTTAGAAATAACATAGGAAACATGATTTAGATAAACTCAAATTACTGCACATAGCCTTAAGTTAGACTTTGAGGATTAGTATAGAAGAAATTCCTAGAATTTTGGTATTGTAGAGATTTTGTGAGTTTTACAAGAAATATATCTCTGTCTGGATTTGAGTAGGTAGAGGCGGCGCGGGCAGAGATGTACCTAGGGGTAAAACCTGAAAACCCCTCTTTGAGCTAGACTCGAATGGGAATTGGTGCAGGACAATAGGACTTGTTGAACTCTTGGTTACGGCACTCTCAGGAGATATACTTAGGATAATACTAATTTTTTTTAGAAACCATTATTAAGGTATTATGAGTATATATACTTACTCAAAGAAAACATTTTTAGGATTATGGATTATATCCTAAACTGTTCAATTTATGTTAGGTATTTTACAAATTTGGAATTATTTATTGCAATTCATAAACTGACCTAGTGTACGACATTGTATAAAAATTGCACCCAGTAGAAGGAATGTGAACTCCAGAAATAATTTTGATCTAAAGAGTAATAAGGATCATATCTTACACTTTATTAATCCAATAGTTAAAAGTTAAATGTTCTCTCATGTTTTCTCAACCTATGAATAAATAGTATCATGTGGTAATTAGATAAGTTAAGAATTATCTACGCCCTATGGCTTTGAAGGGAAGCAAGAGAAGAAAATGATAGAAGAGAGAAAGATGGATTAAGGGAAGGGGGAAAAGAAGAAGTTCCCCATATGTTATAACTATGGAAAAAATACCCTAGAACATTCCTGAAGGGAATGGAAGTTTGTTATAAGTGTGGAAAAAGAGGACACCAAGTATGTGGCTGTAAGGGTAAAAAAAGGTTTCAAATGAACAATGCTTCATCTACAAGGAGTTGGGACACTATGCGAATCAATGTCCAATTCATAAGTGTATACCACAAATGATGTTATAGGATAATAATCAAGTAATGATACTACCTCAGATGAAGAGGAATGAGTATTGTTCTTTTGTGGTTATTATATAATTATTTCATTTGTGTCTTATATCAACAGTATATTGGTTACATGAATTATGGAGATAAATAAGGATTGTACTGCAGTACTATTTTATTGAGGATTTGAGATTATATGGTTCTAAAAAAAGTGACTTAATAGCGAGCTAAACTTTTGGTAAAATACATGGTATAAGGAAAGGTAATCCTTAATATGGTCCTGATAATGTGGTAGTGATTTTGGAATAAGAGATGGTTGATTTGAATAAATTATATTGGATATTTTTTACAACCACGAATCTGATTAATGATTTGTCATTGTTGTAGTTTGCAAAATTTTTGGATTGAAGGAGTTTATACAGTATTCTATAAATAATAAGGGAGAATGTATGTAATCAATGGTAATTCAGGATGTTACCATGTTTTAAAATAATACATGATGAAGGTGATCACATGTTATTACAAGGAAAAAGGATCTTTCATTGTGT
Organism: Viscum album; assembly: GCA_963277665.1. Taxonomy (NCBI): domain Eukaryota; kingdom Viridiplantae; phylum Streptophyta; class Magnoliopsida; order Santalales; family Viscaceae; genus Viscum; species Viscum album. Next base: position 1,760,482,733 of record OY728121.1, on the reverse strand, counting down.
TTAACTACCATATAAATTTTGGACTTTGAATTTGGATAGAAGTATTTTGGATAAGTCTAAAGGTTGGGATGGATTATGTTTGAAAGGTTATTTTTTTATTTTTTTAAAAGGACAACATGCAGACCATGTGAGAACCTTTCGCATCGGAAAAAGCTACGGGAATAGAACCCACAAACATTGTACGATTGGGAATTATTTCCTACCACTGGACTATGTGAAGATCCTCGATGGTATAAGATAGTTTCTTTTTTTAATGGGACTGATATGTGAATTATAAATTCATTATATTTGGAACCCTATACGTTAAGGATAAATAGAGTATTTTTGAGTTGTATTATGTTTTGGGTGAAAGATGAGTTTGTGGGTGAAATTTATTAATTGATAAAACTCTAATTATAAAGAGGGTATATCTCCTTAAGATCTTAGCCAATATCATAAATAAATTCCTAAACATTAAGAAAATGAACTTAGAACAAAAATGTAGTCCTAGATGGTACCTTAGATCATCACAAAGTTATGGCTTTCTGATTGTTGGCCTTTTAATAGCCATGTTCTCTACCACCCTCCATCAGATATTGATGGTTAGATTTCTCTTCCATATCCATGTTTTCTTACATGGAACCCTAGTATGTGTTGTTTTCGATAACCTTCATACTTACCACTCTTTATTTTAAATATAGGCCCCATTAATCCATTTTTCGATGTGGGATTTTAACTAAGATATTTTGAAATGTCAACCCCAAGTTTCCAATACCAAGCATAAATTGTGAGGACGCAATTTATTGAAGGAGTGGAAAATTTAACACCCCGATCTTCCTCAGTACGCTTCTCTTTGAATAATAGAGTAGCATGTGTTGTACGCAACTTCGAGTTCTATCACACACCAAAACCATTCAAACTACCTATTTTGAATAGTAATACCAACTTTTTTAAATTTTAAACATTTTATCTTTCAAAATGGACTTCATTTTTGGATTCGGAATATCGAAATTAGCTTAGGGTGAATGTTTGGTACTTTTCTGATAACTTTCATATTTTGATGAATAGTGGAAATTACTATATTTTAATTAAAAAAAGTTTTCTAATCAAAATAATTTATACTGATAAATTATGAATTTGAGTGGTATTAAATTAATTTTAGAATTTTTTTTAACATTTAATCCAATGTTGGTAATTGGACATAATTTCACATTTAAACCGGACATAAACAATTGTCAATTTTTTGATAATTATTGTTTCTTAAAAACACACTTTTTGTTTTAATAGTGGGAATTAATTTTAAATTAATAAACAAAACTTCTATGTTTTAAATTTGGTATATATAATTCATAATTGAATTCAGAATATCAAAATTATCCTAGGGTAATTTTTTTTTATTTTTCTGAAAACTTTTATTTTTTGATGAATAGTGAAAAACACTGAGTTATAGTTTAAAAAAAATTATTTATTTTATTTAGATAATTTTATGTAAAAATTGATATATAATACCTATATAAGTTCAATTTAATTCATCGGAGTCAGTTTATAATAATTTTAGATATTTAAAAATTTTATTGAACTTTTAACCGTCTTTTACCCACCTCTTAGGAGAATTTGAAAATTCACATAAAACATAATTATACCGCTTCTGTGAGTGTAATTTAGAAAATACAAGAGACACAGTTAATATCAAGTTGTAAAATGTGGTTTAATAAGATAAAAATAATATTTGGTGAAAAGTAACGTTTTACTTTTATTTACCACGGTAAAAAGTAAATACGGTAATTAAGGGTAAAAATGATATTATTATTATTACCCTAACACATGTCATAATTATATTGTATAAGTATAATTCGTCAAAAAGAACCTTAGGAATAAAATATGAACCTCTTTTATCCACTTGGATTTGATTAGGACGTTTATTATTATTTAATTTAAAGAAGAGTAAAAAGAGTTAAAATAAAAGTTTAATAACTAAAACATTTTTAATATAGGGTAATACATAAGATATATTAGATTATAAATATTAATTAGAAAGATAAAATTATTTCATACATAATTTTATTTTATTTATAATTTTAGACAATATATAAATTAATTATTTATGACACAATTATGATGTAGTAAATACCTTATTAGTGAAATATTAAAATAATTGATATTATAAATACACAAATAAATATAATTTGATAATTTTAATGAATTACAAGAATTTTATTGGTTAATATGACATCTTAGGATTGATTAAATGAATTTGGTTCTAATTAATAATGTTATTATTTATTTAAAAAAAATCAATTATTAAATAGTTTCAAAATTAACATAAAGGAGTTTTTAAAACAAATATTATATTATTAATTGATATAATATTTCTAAAAATGTATGGATCGTCCAAAGGACTTATATGATGATAGTTATGTCATTAGTGAACCACTTGGGGTTCGCTTGGCAGTTTATAGTATGTTTACTAACCATATAATATAAAAATACAAAGAGACATGGTAAATGGCAAACTGTTTAACTAAGAGTTATATCTAAACGATAAGGGTAAAATAGTGACCCAAACTTGTATAAAACCTATTGGATGAGTTGTTTTAGACCCATAAACACGTTAGAATTTATATAATCTAGTTTGTAACCATTAAAACCCAAATATGAATTTATTATAAAATAATATTTTACGTTTTTCCTAAGGTGCCCCTCACCCCTCCTATAAAAGGGAACTCACCCTTCACTATAATTCACACCTTCTAATCCACTTTCCTTTACCAAACCCTACCCAAATACCCTCTAAACTATCCTCCATTCAACCTAGAGTCTTTATTGCGATCATAAATCCAACCTAAATATCCCTTTTGATCAAATCAAATGAAAGAACCCAAATAAGAGGTAATGATTTCACCACCCTCATTCAAGTTGCGTTCATCTTCAACTTCCTTTTTCTTTGTTTTTTTCTATTCTTAAATAATTAATCTAGTATCTTCTATATACTGTGATGTTATTATAATTATGTTACAACCAAATTCAGTATTCTATCCACCCATTTAATGACATGTCACCATACGTGCATACATATGGCTTACCGTCTCCACGTCGTGGTGTAATTGTTATTAAATACATTATTATTTGGATGGGTATAATAATGATGTGTATTTTATGTAAATAGTAAATATAACATGATAAGGATTCTGTATATATGATATAACATCCAATTATATATTATTTTAATATCAAAAGAATGATATTTTGGCTCGTACGTAGGTACAGATTACTGTCTCCACGACGCGATGAGATTCAATTCCAAGTTCACCATTCATCGACGATTATAAAAATATATATTAAAAATAAGAATTTAATATATGACATGATAATTATACTGGAGATATATATATATATATATAAGTATTTATGTACATAAATATATCTCATTCACTTACTTCCGTTCAATACTATATGAAAACAGAAACAACGTTTATGCATACGTACGGACTACCGTCTCCATAAACGGTGTCTTCCATTTCATATATATGTCTATTATACATATTTATATTCTAAATAAATATGATAGATAAATCATGTTTTATTTTCTGGAATTTTTTAATTCAGTATCTATGTGGTACAATCAAGAGTAACAAGTTAAAACATGTGCGATAAAGAAAGCGATTATTTCCCGAAATATTAATATAACATGGAAATTATTACTAAATGGGCAGTATAAGGTCATAAATGAATAATGTATGATATTATAAATATTAATATGGTTATGTTATAATTTAACAACATACTATAGTCTTCATACAATATGTCAAACATACCCTCGACTAAAGAAAAGTGCAAGGTAAGGGGCTTTCATCTCACTCCTTGTTCCCGTGAGATTTATGCCATATTGCCACCATTACTTTTTGTGTGGTTTATGTACTAACCATAATTGTATTTTTTTTGTAATACACTTTAATTTATGTGTATTTACATATTAATTGAATAATACAATTTTCACGGGGTATATGTTTCGTATGTTACCAAATTGGTAAGGGTTAATTAGTCAATCTCATTATTATCTGAGATTGTTTATGTGAAATTATTTGCTGAGACATTTTTATCATCCATCTAAATTTTTCATAAAAATGATTTCAAAATGAATATTTTAAAGATTTTTGAAAGCTACTCTTTATCAAGATCATAATTTTAAATGTTTTAAAGATTTATCTTTCTAAATATTTTTAATTAATGTCTTTGTTTTCAAAATGATTTTAAGGATTTATTTATTTGGACATGAATGTTTTTAACTGATAATTCTTTTCGAAAGTATCAAAGTGGTATGGGACACATTGATTCAAAATTCTCTTTTAAATTACTACCTTTATAAATAAGTGACTCTTAAATGATTTCGAAATAGAAAGAGATATTTCTCTAAAAAAGGTTTTTATTTCATCTATGCCAACTTCCTTTAATGGATTATATGTTTATTTGGAGTTGATTTTTTATGATACAAAACTTCTATATTGTATTGAGGGTTTTGTGATATGTTTGACTATGTATGTGATACTTTTATACTATTCATGATTTATGGTTAATGTATTGAAATTTTGTATGATAGTTTTAATATGAATGTTTATGATATGTTTAAACCTTTTTATATGAGGAATGTATTGGACATAGTAAGTGATTGGTGGAGATTGCTATAGCTCCTTGATGCATCGTTAGGTATCATTAGACAACTAGATGTGGAATTGGCTGAGGCCCTTTCCCAATTTAATATATGGTTCTAGCTGAGGCCTTAATCATTTTTAGACGTCTTGGTTGAGGCCTTGACAAAATGTTTCAGAATGTCCGGCACTATACATTACCTCATTATGGAAATAATATTGATGGTTCATGTGGTCATTTGACTAGTAGAATACCCATGATTATGTTATATTATGGCATTATTTACTCAGATCATATTCGTTCCATAATGGTATTCATGATTATTATTGTTAAAGGCATGTGGTTTCAATTATTCACCATGCATAATATTTATGTCATTTTCCGCTGTGTTACTTACCCTTAATGAGTGTTTCAGCTCACCCCTTTCTTATGTTTCATTTTCCCAGGATTCCAAAAAGTGTATTATGATTGATATGTAGGTTCAAGATAATGGAAATAATGGTGTCCTCAAAGAACTATTTATGATGTGTTTTTTGTTTGAAATTGTAATGTAATGTTAATTTATGTAATCTATTTTCCAAGACTGCTAAAATGATCGGTCCTTCAGGACTTGATTCCTTGTAATCATAAAAATATATTAAAATAATGCACTGACTCTGGGTAATTGGGGTCGTGGAGTTACAGATTACATAATTTTATTTTTTTGAACTAAGTAAAAATGATTGATTTCAATTGATCTCCTTATTTTAGGATTGAACCTAAAATATGGATGTCTAGTAAAAATGATTGAAAAAAATTAATTTATTTGTATATTAATGATTATGAAATGTGTAATTTCAATTACTGATAATTAAGAGTTTGGGTTTCCAATTAATGTTCAAAAAATACATGTATTATTTTGTAAAATGATATTAGTATGTTCAAATTATTTTTGTTTTGTAATATTAAATTTGATTAATATAATGATTTTTGTACTAATACATTTAAATATATCAAGGGGTGATATTATAATAATGAATTTATGGAGACCCTGTTATTCATTCTAAGACCTAATATTTCTCAGTATATTTAATGAGATAGTCGCTGAGACGACGTGCGATTATCGGCCTAGAGTGCCAAGAATTAATTATATAAAAATATTAAAAATATTTGAAATTTTTGTCATGAATATTAATAAATAAATCAACATAAATTATAAATGGAATCTAATATCATAAATCAGAGATCAAGGCTGAGTCTGTAATGTGCTTTTTACACTAAACACTGCAAAAAATGGGTCGATGTGAGGTGTTCAGACTCTTAGCTAACGGGTGGTACGTTCAATGGATTAATAAGTTATTAAGTTCATTAAATAATTATTTTTTAACATATAATAAATTTTTACATATATATAATCATGGAAATTTTTCTTGGGTTAGCCTCATTATCATAGAAACACCAATGAAAATCTCATTCCAAATTCATTTGAGGATCTCATCAGATGGTGATGAAAGACCAAATCAGATCAGATAATGATACGAAGAATGCAATGGATTTTTTTGATCATTGGTGTATGTTTTTGGAATAAAAAAATAATCCATAATATAGTCAGTACATTAAAACTGGTGTTTTTTCCCTTTTGATTAAATAGTATGAGTATATAGACCCTTCAATAGATTTCCACATAGTACAAGCCATTACATGTTCCTAGGTACCAATTAATATGATTTTCTCATTTTTTTTTAAAATCTCAGTTTCTCTATTTATATATTTAGTCAATAAGTCTTGTTCATAAATTTTTAAAACATATTTCTTTTATTATATAAAGTATTTATTCATGTCCAACCACAGTCAGACCCTAAAGACCCAATTTGAAAATTTTCAGGAGGTAACGAGCCCGATTGGACAGCAAGATTCGTAGTGGTTTCAAGAATGAAGAGCATATAATTGATCTAATACCATATATTGAATTATGTAATTTTAGGGTTTTTTTAGTTATTTTTTATCAAATACTTTAATTTCTAATGCATGGTGTCATGCAGAATGTTAACCAAAACAATGTGGACGAATGAAGGCCGATTTGAGCAAAATGATAGCCTAGAACAATTATTTTTTCCAAGATACATCTTTATCGTCCATAGATAGAATTGGATATGGTGTTGAAGAGACTATATTTTGAGAACTAGAAGATTATATGAATATCTATGGTTTATTGAAATTTCTAGACTACACACCGTGTACATGGATGAACACATGACATGTATCCCCATAGAGGCAGTGACCACAGTTTTCAAAAAACATATGGACGAAACCACATATAGTCCGCCAATAGGATGTGTACCGCTTCCTCGAAAAAGAACTCATGTGATGGATAACATATCTGGGAAACCATTATAATGTACATATCTAGGTATAAACCAATGAACTCTAGTACACTAACACAGTTTCAGATACACCGGCACGACGAGAATGACACAAACTAGTCCTAATTATACTAGACACTCCAGGTAGTCCACCAATATAATGATTACTACCAGATGGGATGGATAGGTGTTTAGAACAAGAAAATGGATTGGTAGTGGAGCAGACCACATTCCATATGGGTCCCGTCACAAGCCATGTACCCCCTTGACCTATTATGGAAAAACTTCAATTTTCTGGATCTCCATTAATTGAACTCATATTTTTTATTATGAGTATCCTATCCTAAGTGTTTTACCATGTAGAATGTGTTGGTGAATTTGTTTCCAAATAATGTGATATGGTGGGAAATGTTATGAGAATAGTTTTTATGGAGGTGATTCCCAACAACGATAGTGATGAGGAAGAATCACAAGGCACTAATGAGTTGTAAAATCTAGTAGATCAAGGTTGTATATTGGATGACCATTTGAGTTGAACCCCCCAGCAATGTGGGTGTGGGTCTTCTAAAGAAACCTTTTGTGTGGAAACCCCCTCACGTAATGGGGTGGAGGTCTTGGATGACCATAATGGAACTCCCTATTGCACCGGGGAGTTGGACCTTGAATTTTTACTGGAACACCCTAATCAGATAGGGCTCGTGCCCTTAATGAATGGTGTTGAACCCCCCATCGGCATAGGCGCATGTCCTCTACATTCCAAGTGGAACCCCTTCATTAGAATTAGGTGCAGGTCCTCAAGACATTTGAGTGGAACCCCTCTATTTCTTGGGTGAATGTCCTCAATAAATAATTACAATTTTGGTACCCCCCCCATCAGCATGGGAATAGGTTCTCCAGTATGAGTCTTTTGACCCTATATAGTGTTGCACAATGAAGAAGAGTGTCTTGAGTTGGAAAGATACTTTTTTGAAACAATGTGAGATGTGGCCATCTTTGATAGAATTCTAAATCTTTTGTCTATGTTTCTTCTTATGTTCATATATGAGATGGAGATCCCCTTACTCTATCATTTGGGTTTCATTTACTGATAATATATGTATTCTACATAAGTATCCACACTGTGGATTGGGTTACTCACCGTTGAAGATAGGAGAAAACACAAGGGGTATGCAACCTTCATTAAATTTATAGCTTCTTCTGGTTGAAAGTGTCTACTCTCCTAATATTATTGGAAATGAATGTACATGCAGTTCATCTACTCACTATGTTTATCCCCTTCTGTTTGGATGATCATCATTTCACTCTTGGTTTTGGTGGATTTATTTTCATTGAATATATCATGCATCTACTATCATTCAGTTTTTAATGTATCTACTACAGCTCCCCCTTCATCATTACGAGTTTGCTACTGGGTATGTATATACTCACCCCTGGATGGTATTTTCTTACATGTGTGGTGTATTATGTTGATGATTTAAATGTTTACCATGATTAAATATGTGATTAGGGATACTAGGTTGTCATGCTTTTTTCGATGCTCGTAGCATATGATTCAGGATATGGAATCTGTCAACATTTTGTTTTACATTTTTTAGGTTGGCATATAATTCTACCTGGGCGTGTAGTTTCCCCTTTAATTTTCAGTTTTCACTACAGTACTTTTTTATTTTCTAGATTTTTATGCATTCTTGTTTTACATTATATAAATGATTCATATTTTACTCCTTACCTATGAATGTTTCATTAATATATTTTTCCAGGTGCATATGAGTACTAGAGGAACTCTCAACCTAAGTTATATGTAATATCAGTGCGGTTCTCCAACCCCTTCCCTATGGAGGTGGTCTTGGTATAGTTGTTTCTCGAGCCCTGACATGGGTCATGTCATCAGATATTCTTTTGTTGGTTTTAAGTAATTACGTAAAAAATAAATGATTAAATTTTAATTGTAAAGGATTTAAGAGCACCCTATGTTAAATGTAGTGATATTTTTTATCGGTTTTTTATAATTGAATTATGATATGATGGTCAATTAAGGAATTGTTAAAAATGGGATTTAGAATTTTTTATATAGTGAAATAAAAAATTAATGGTGGTTTATTTTGATACATTATAAATTAAATTTATATGGAGGAACTTTGTAATATTTATTATGAAAAATCATTTAAAAAATATTCATGTTAGTAACCAGCTACAAAATTCTTGAATAAAACTCATTTTTGGGTGGTCTATGTTAAATATCATATTATAAACCATTTGAGAAACAACCTTGGGGGAAGACTGGGATACTGATTCTATATATAATGAATTCCTATTTCTTTTGTATTAGTATGTAAAATTATCTTTTGATTCCAAGAGACACATCTATAATATATGAATTACAAATGATTTATTGGGGTGACATGCCTAAGGATCACTAATGATATGATTGATATTATATGATTTCAAAAACCTAAAAATCAGTGGGTACATGTTTTGTTATTATTTTTAATGAAATATTAAACTAATTGTCTATAGAAGTCCATCATACACTTTTATCATACAATTTATATTTAGGGGAACCATTGGTGGTGACATACTTACGTTTACTAATTCCACACTCGAGGCTCCATTTAAAAGGGTTTTTATATAGTCACTACTTGATTGTAGGACTCTATTTGTTAAGGGTCATTGGACATATTTTTCTTACTTAACATGATAATGAGTCCTCAGACTGATCCCAATCATGGTCATATTTAGGAGTATCCCCTAGCCTTTTCATTTGGACTTTTCATATATATGAACATATGATATATATTTTTTAATGAATACCTAAATTATATTATTCAGTTTCATTTCAATATTCATTTATTTAAGTTGGTTATTTTTAAATAATTTCTTAGTAACACTATAGGGGTTATTTATATGGTTTCTTGTATATCATTTTCATTATTTTTACTTTTTTTCATTGATATTCCTATATAGTATAAAAATTAAAACTCTGTATACCTCTAAAGTATGTTAGCTGCTACTAGAATATAGGGAGGCAAGCATACGGTATTACAGGAACTGCCAATTGGAGACCATATATTAGTCCTTGGTGGGGGGTTGTTGAAATAATAAATGTTTAAAACTGATGAAAATTATGTATTTCATTCTCATCCATCAACATAAATTTCCTCTTTCTCCAAAACAGTATAAATATTAAAAACTTTTAAAAAATTTACACCATTCTCATTGATATCATTGATTTCTAGTCCATGTTATAAATTATATGGAATGAAATTAATTTCCATAAATTTAATCACTTTCAATCATATAAAGGACATAATTTTTTTAAAAAATGGATCATTGAATACATAGGTCTCACCAATGAAATATTAATTTAGTGAATATTAAAATAAAATTTATCATATTGTACATAGTCATACAATATTAAAAAAATTAATATCAAATTTTTATTTTTAAATTCATTATTGAAATGAGTATGTTTATTATAAAATGTAAAATAAATATGTGTTGAATAATAATAAAAATCCCTACAAATAGAAGGTTAAAATTCCAAGTGAATTACCCATCAGGGTGTAATCCCCAAATACGAGGGAGGGGGGGGGTTATCAGTTTGTCGTGTAAGATGTAAAATTATAATAAATGTCAGTACATATCCCATTAGTGGGTATAGAACTTATGATATAGAGGTGACGATGAACAAGTTTGAGTAGGGAAAAATACACCAAGGACATGTATAAAATACATCATAAAAACCACCCCAAGTTAAAATTATCAAAAAATGGCATGAGGTTCATATATTTTTACAATCATGAATTTTTATGAAATATGTGAAAACATTACATAAATATTAGTAAATTAACACATAATGATATTTTTCAAAAAAAAAAATTTTGAATGTACATTATTTTTTTATTCATGATACTTTTGATTCATTAAAGATGATTCCCCATAGAAATTTTTATAATCATTACACATCCTGATATGCTATGAAATTAATTTCAAAATGAGGGATGATAAAACTATTTTATTTATACGATGAAATAAAAATCAAATCCCATTTGAACATTTTAAAAATAGGTAAATTCCTAATGAATATTTCCATATTACAAAATGAACATTATTCTAATGTAATCAATTTCATCATCCATGAAAACAATTACATTCATATTTATTTTAACAAAATGTTTTTAAAATATATATAACTGAATAATTAGATAAACGATTGTCTCTAGAATATTAATATGAATGCACAATATAATTTTCCATCAAAAATAATCCATTCACATTTTCAGGATTATAACTATTCATAATATTACTATTTTTCTTCTCAAAAAGATTTATTTACATTAAAAATAGAAATAATTTAAAAACCATTGATCCTTATTGGGTAATTATACATTAAATTAACATTTCCAGAATACATATATAAACCAATAAAAAAGTTTACAGTTAATTCGACCCATCCCTTCTTAAGAACATATAATTACCCAATGCATTGATGAGATATACCTGAACCAACCATAATTATATTTATTTTTCATTTTCCATAACACTAAAAAAAGACAAAAAATGTTGAATTTATATAACATAAATAATAATTTTTGACACAATATCCTCTATGAACATTTACATTAGGATATATCATAAAATGATATGAAATGTCAATTTTTAAATTCATTTTATAGGGAAAAATAATATAATGGATAGAATAGTATATTCATTGAAAAATCAAAGAAATAAAAATGGTGTGAATCCAACTAAATTTTGGAAATGAAAAATGTGGAATTTATTCAGTTAACAAATGTTAAAAAACATTCTTTCACTGCAATAATTGATATGTCAAAAATAGGACTCACTGTAATGAAGAAAAAACTTTTTATAAGTGAGTATATGGAAAAATAAAAGTCCATGAAAATGAGTATTAAAATATTTTCCCCTATAAAAAACATCATTATTTTTATTATTTAATGAACATGTATCAATAATAATAATAATAATAATTTGTACTTTTTAAAAATGGTTTTAATGAACAAAAAATCCCTGATGTCATCACTCATCACATATTACATTTAAATTCAAAAATAATATTATTATTATTTTTCTTTATTTTAGTATGAATATTTTTTAGGATCATCCTATTCTAATTATTTAAAATATTTCATGTATTACCTTGTTTAATATTAATATTATATTGTATATGTTCACATTTTTTGTTTTGGTGTCATTTAGTATAAAAAAACTTTTATGATCCAATCTTTGTAAAACAAGTTATAGAAGTTTCATTTCAAGACACTTAAAAATGTTATAATTATAACATGAAAAGATTAAATTAACTTTCAAACAAATATAGGTAAGGATGTTATACAATATGAAATATATCATCTCATTGATGTGGTAATTCTCATGTAAATGTGAGAGGTATTCCCATTTCTTGAAAAGATGAAAATTAAATAAAGAATATTATAGAATACAATTATTGAATAATAATAATATATTTAATATAATATATAATCATTATGTCTGTCCTTATGTTTAAATATTTGAGTCATATATGGAAAACTAAATACATATCTTTGTGGATGTTGTCATCTAAACCTATGCATGAATGACACCCTCATTTTATAAAATAAAATATGGTAAGAATGTATATATTATATTATAATTCAAGAATTATAGTTATTTCATAAATATCATAAATATTAATTAAATCCATATATATTTATATGGAAGCGAGCTTTTGATGAATGATGATACACATCATATCTTAGACTAAGTATTACTCTCGTGCACATGAGTAGCGTTCTCATTTCCCATTGGATTGAAATGTTGATAAAAAATAGTTTATCTATAAAAATAAATAAACTATGTTTATTAAATATATTAATTTTGTATATTAAGATCTATAAATTATCATTTAAGGTCGATTTTGATGGAATGTTGCTAAAAATCATTTAATGACTATAGAACATATTTTGATATCATCCATTATCATTATCCTTTGCCCACTAAGGATTATAAGATTGGAGAGACCGAGACCATTATGTTGTTATTCTAATGTTTGAATTTTTTTTGGGTATATCATGGTTGATCAAAAAAGTAAAATTATTTGGAAAACTGAGATGAGGAGGTGGATGTTTATAAATGATTGGAATGTAACCCATGTAATTATAAATAAATTTCAAATAAAATAAATGTCACTCTCATGGAATGTGGTTCCGATTGTGTCTAATCATAATGATTGGATAGTTTATTTTTTTTATACTCATCCAATAATATTTTAAATTTCATTAGTGATATTTAGAGCCTTATCTTCTGGATTAACCCCCATGTGGACCATTTTAAACATTACAATGGTAACAATCATTTTCAATTTTAAATATAATTTTTAATTAAAATTGATATTGAAAAAATTACCAAAAAAAATTACAGTGATTCAGTATATGGAATCCACCAAATATTTTTAATTTTTTAATTAGAAAAAATTAGTTATAATATAGGATCCTAATTAAAAAACTACTATTTATAAACAGAAATCTAATTTTACATCAGAATCAATAATAATTATAATTAACAAGGAATTTATTTAATATAGATAAATAAATTTAGACTTATTTAAATTTCAAATTAACAGATAAAATAATGTATCCATTTAAAAAATTATTTATGATAATATCCAAAAATAGTTTATTCTTATAAATAATATTACATAAAAGTAAAAAATTGATTTAAAATATAAAAATTTTACATTTTAATTGTCTATATAACATATTATATATAATTTCTATTGAGGAAGAATGAATCATTAACATTCTTTTCATTCTTTTAAAATGGTAAAATAAGAAAATGACAATAATTTGTAAAAATTTATTTTTATTTTTCACTGAAAATTATTTTTTTTAAAAATAAGAAATTATTAAATATATTATATTCTAATGAAGATTAAAAAAATATGTCCATTGTGATAATTTAATGCTCTAAATTTATGAATATTAATTTTTAAATAATTAAATTTAAAATATGGTAATATTTTTTAATTTAATTAAAAAAATTCCTTTCACGATTTAGAAATTAATATATAATTATTTAAAAACATTGATGATTTTGAATCAATAAAATATACAAATGAATATTAAATTTATTTCTTACTACTATTACCATGTTTTTATCATTCTCCCACCGTATAAGAAATTTTATAATTGTGATTTATGTTATTACTTTAATAGACGATGATATTTTTTTCCTTGTAAAATTTATTAATTTTTATATTACTTATTCATCCATATGGATTATCCTTAAAACCTTAACAACTGATGTTACCATATTACTAAAACCATAGTCTATTTTATATAGAATCTATTATTATTTTTCCTAGAAAGATAAATAATCTTCTATCAATTCCTCATTAGAGCATAGATAATGAGATGGATCGTGTCCATATTTACTTAACAATTAAAAGATAACCACATAATATAAATACGAATAACTCAGGGGTAAGGTTACCTAGAGATAAACTCATCCAAACAATTCTAGAATATTATATAAATCCATAATTTATGGAATTAAAATTCTGTAGCTCGCTGAATTCATTATAGTATTCCATGTACATATTTTATGGAAAAAATATCATATCTCAAAATAGAGATCATAGATCTAGTTATTTTCATATGATTTAAACCATCTCTAGGAATCCTTAATATAGTGATGATCCCCCCAATACCTTATCCACTATATCTTCATTAAACAATATTCCCAATATAATTACCTCCCTGAAATCTTCCCAAAATGATAGTGTCCTAAAAATACATCCATTTAATTCCTGAAAATGATTCCGTCAGTATACTAAAATGAAAATTGTAATTAAATTAATATCCCCTAATGAAATAAATTGATCCAAAAAAAAAACTGAGAAATAAAAAATAATACCATCAAAAGTACGAACTATTCATTCCAACTATCTAGCATATTATGGATGTAATGATTTATTAAAATTTAATTGAACACTTAATTAATTATGATGTATATTCTAAAAATATGATTTAAATTAGATCAATAATACATATAATATATAGGTATGATCCATGGTTGATGAATATGTATTTATGATAATGTTTATCAAGCTATTCTAAATACATATTATCTAATATATAATGGGAATGAATAATTTTATTCATTATGAATACTATAAAACTAACCAAATTATTTTCATGAGTTGTATTTGGTAATACCACTATGAAATATCAAGATATATAATCATATTTTTATGTATAACTATTAAAAGATGATTCATTCCCTTCCTTAGTTCTCTCTCAACTTTAACCAAATCACAATTCAAATATTTCATTATAAAATTGTAATTTTTTTATTATTTACTTAACCTAATAATATTGATGAATATTTCTAAACATTATATTTTTAAAAGATTCAAAGAAAATATAGAGTTTTAATTTTGAATTAATAATTATTTTTTAAACAAATCTCTCAAAACCACTAAAATTTTAATAATACTACTAATACCTTATTCTCTGATAGTAATATAAAGCTATTTTGCTTCCTTTTACAATTATTTCATTCACTGAAAACATCTATCCTCTATCAAGGTCTTCATAATCTCTATAATAAGGATTATGATACTGATAACTGGTCCTTGAGAGAATGAGTTTCTCCATATAAAATTTCAATTCTCGTATTCAAAAAATTAATAAATATCAGACCATTTTCTTAAAATAAAGAAGTTGGTGATGCATTATCATTCCTTATTTATGCATCTAATACATAGATAGATTTATTTGGATTAAAGAGAACCCTTAAATCACACTCCTTTTTCAATTACAACCATCTTCTTTATATTATTTTAAATTAATTATTTCTGAAAAAAATTATTATTTTATGATCTAAATATCTCTCATTTTTCAAACCACATACAAGATATCTATAATTATTAAATGAAAAAAATTTCTTCAAGGAAATAAAAATTATCACTACAATACAATGACATAACTATTTATTGGATGAATATTAATTTAATATGATAACATTATATTCCAGAATCAGATAGGTCTAGAATTATTGGTAACATGCACACATAAACAACTAGTGCATACGAGTATCAAATCATATTCTTGATAAATAGATCCCTACATAGAAATATACGTCCTAAATAATACAATCAGATCCTTGGGAATAAAAAAATAGTAATAGTAAGAACATATTCTTACTATGAGAAAAGTTGAGATATATGAATGGTTTTATAAGCATAACATGAATCCGAGGGCATGGGAACATGATATCAACTTCTTAAATCCATTACGTGCATATAATAGTTCGTAATAATCAATCATATTATAATTAATAGTTGTTAATAGGGAATAAATCACAAATGATACAAGGAACATAATCCATCTGATCATACCACTAGCATAAGTTATGGAATTGTGGAAGAGACATAAGAATAAGAAATAATTTACACATTACATATGGATAAATTCCTATATTATCATAGTGGTTTGGGTTCATTCCCCCCAACCACTATATCATTCAAGCATATCCCCCCAAACTATCAGATTTGACATAGTACCCTACTATAATATGCTCACTTCGGATTCCAAAATAATTTATCTCATGATATGTCAATATTTAACCAATTCATTGGGGGTATATATATTTTTGGGGTAACCCATAAAAGTTTATGACATTACTACCATGCTTTTTTTATATGTGAACCATTGAACATTTTCATAATGCAACAAATTTCATTATTTTATAATCAAACCCCTATCAAATACGTAAAAACAATCATTTGGGTGACAAAAGAATTGAAACTATTTATCATATCATGACATCATAACATGTAGTATGAATAATGTTTTAATAAATATTCTTTCAATTTAATATATAATAACCCATAGAAAAGAAATGGGTTTCATAAACATTACATCAACATGAACATTATCCATCTAAAGAAAGAGTATAAATGAAATCATTGGGTCATATCACAAATAACACATAATTAACATCAAAGTATGTAATCATATATAAATATTTCATTAAAATGCCACTATAATATTTAATGATGAAAATATAATTTTTATATTGAAAATCACTAATAAAATTATAATATTTTAAAAATAATATTTGAATATTTTCATTGAAATGAACATTAGAATCATTTGAAGGATAATTCAATACATTGACCAGTGCTGTCACCCCATTTTTCAGGTACAATACCCAATATTTATATCCATTTAGAAAATAAAATACATCATTTATGTAACGGGAGTATCTAGGAGGATTAAACATGTTTTGGATGTGTTTCTGGAGGTGCATGGACTGTGGACGGTAAGAATGAACTATGTACCAGCTATAGGAAAACATGATAAATGTTCTCAATGTAACTCGGTAGGCACCAAATGTGCACATAGTTTGGACAATTCATTTGAGTACTTATGGAAACCCATGAAACATGAAACATATGGATTATAATGGTTGGATAAACATTTTTGAAACCATCAGTTCATACATTGAATGGTGTGACCTTGATATAGTAGAACTACATGGTTGCCAAAAGACATTTCCAACCATGCATCCGAAGAAAACATTGTTTAGTTGGAACCTGGAATAGGTTTTAGCTAATATAAATTATACCACATAAGCCTCATTAGATTCCTAATTCTCTAGGATCTATATGTCCTCTCCTATCTATGGATATGGAGACCATTACCTTTGAAACAGAAAATATTTTTATGAGAATAAAAATTCATTGTATATTTTTAATCATTGGTAAGTACTCATTCTTTCATATTTTTCATAAATATATTTTCCTACGCTCTCCTAAAACAACAGATATAGTCTACTATGGAGATATTTTTTCCCATAATGGAAATCATGGTGATATATGATTGAATATATTTATGGGAAGAAGATCAGATCTCAAATATACTATTTTGTAGTTTGTTTTTAAATTTTACCAACCATTGTGATGTTGGTAGATTCTCTTCCATCTATACATAAAAATGAAATTTAAGGAATTGTTTTGATTAATTTGTTTATTGAAATTATTAGAAAAATCTTAATTCATTCATCGTGAAAATAATTATTTTATTATCAAATTGAAATTGGTGGGATTGAATGTATTTCATTAAATCCCACATTTTTACTTATTTCAAAATTATTGTATTAATATTATGGAATTTAATTGATGCAGACATGTAGTTTGATAATTTTTTTAAGAAATTGTTTCTTTAATGTGATGTTTTATGTCATGGTTTTTCACATACATCGGTGTTGCTTGTTAATTCTTTCAACATGACCTTCAATGATGAGTTTTTAACTATATTGTAAAATTTTGTAACCCATGAAACGAGGAATGTTCTATTGGGGGATATGGAGATTATAAACCTATTGATGACTTGTTACATGGATATGAGACTTCTCGTGTGTATTGAACATTAACATAGCTGGAATGGGTGTTTGTGTCTTTTTGTAGAGACACAAAAATTAGAATGATAAATATTAGGAAATGGATATATAACATAAAAATATTTTCCTATAGAAACTTTTTATGGTTTTGATAAAAAAATTATTAAACCTATTTTAAAAAAAATAATAAAAAATTTCTTAAAATGATTATTACTAGTTGTGTGAGTTAGGAAGTCATTGGGAAAATTCAAGTAAAATTATACACGACCCCTTATTAGACACCTCAGCGTGTTTACCGATGTCATATATTGGGACATTGGTAAGGGGATGGTATCATATTTCTATAGAGTTGTTCCTTGATTCTATTATCGTAGTAGGGGTAGTTAGATCCTGAATTTTGGTTAGGGGTTTCTTAGAATTGTGTACATTAGTATCATTTGATCTTAGAGTCTATTTTTTCTAGTTGTTATAACTCAATAATATGTTTTCTATGAATTCATTTTTTACTATTTAGTAATCCTTTCCTTTTATTGATGTGCAAAAATCATATTGAGAATTGGGTGCTTATTGTTTATTTTTGTCTGAATGTTTATAATGGAGAAATCGACCCACTATGTTCTCTAAAGAAATTAGAAATTATTTCCTATATTTGGTTTCTTATGGACATATCTGAGTCCTAGTAACGCATCTTTATAATCTCAATCTAATTAAGAGTGGAATGATTTCATAAATTTAATCAAATTTTTTCAATACATGAATAATAAATTTAATAAATTTTGTTCAATACATGAGTAATATGTGTTGATATGGAAAAGATGAATTAATAATCCTTCAGTTTCTAGGGAGTGATGCTAAATTAATTTCTTTTAGTTGAAAATGAAATTTCATAGATTTCCTGGAAATAAATTAGATCAGTTTACTGAAAATGTAGTTGCACATTAGACACATGAGAATCAACAGAGAGTACAATTTATTATCTATTATTTTTAGTTTGTGGGTTGGGATCATTAGAATGATGTTCCTTGACATGTTTAACATTCCTTTCAGTTACAAAAGGAGAACCATCCCACCTTTTGGGGGATTCTAAACTAGAGAGATTATATATCTGTTTGAATACGAAGAATCAAATCATTTATTTCCTTTGAAAACTAAATGAGTAAATTTCATATTGAAAAAGTAAATTCTTGTGGATCTTTAATCCCAATGATGGAATTTATACTCTAATGACAAATGTGGTTAGGTAATTTCATTGTGGTATTTTTATAAACATTTAATATGATATTTTATCCTTAATCATTTCAAATTCATAGAAAAATAAAAATCATAACATTGAGGAATGAGAATATCTTTATAATAGATTATAAAAATAAATTAATAAATGAGGTATTCTAAACCCTGGATATTTATACAAGTAAATTATGTATGATTGAATATTCGGAGTTAGATTTATAGAAAAAATCTGTGGATGATTGATTTTATTTGTATTATGGAATTTAAGGATTTTCAAATTTGATAAATTGTGGCATAAAGTGATATCTTGTGAAATATTTCTAGAGGGAACATATTTATTTCTATGGGAACTGGTGGGAAATATAATAATTGAAATAAGTGTAAAAGGGACTCCAACATCAACAGTTGATGAAAAACTCAAAATATGAACATGGGGTTACAAAACATTCCTCCTAAACTAAATTGTAATCATTAATGATTTCAATGTGGTTCATTCAAGCTTATTAAAAAAGTATATATGGAAACACCTATAGGAGGCTACAATTATAGTCAAATGGGATATCTTCTAAATTATTGTCACAATAATCAATGTTTTGGTGACCTAGAAACAAATAATGATTCATTGAAATCATATTATTTTACAAAATTACCTAAGTAGAATAACTCTCATCCTTATATCAGGGAAATCCAACGATTTTGTAGGAACATAATTACCCCTCGGCCTAGGAAATATCAGTAGTTTAGAAACGTTAATGTGCATCGGGTATTTAATTTTATGGTGTAAGATAAATATCATTAGAGATCAATCAAGTCATTCAACAAGGAGATGATTCATTTATTTTTATTATAATCATGTGAAAGCATTATTTGATATGATTTCAACCCACTCATTTATTACTTATCACGTTGTTAATAACATGGGACTGCATGTGTAGATAATTTTTTCTATTTTTGAATAAATAACCAATAATAGAAAATGTGTTCCTCAAGAAATTATATGTATATATTGTTCAAAATATACCATTCAACTCCCACATCAACCGTTCTAACCAATATATTAGTTTCACATCTTTTCAAGGCCTCAAAAATTAAATTTATTAGAGATTTTGATGTAAAGACAAGTAGAATAAGACTTTTGGAACTGGTGGATGGAAAAATATATTATCATTTTTGCATCACATAATTCGGAATATTAGGATGAGATCATGAATAGACAATTTATACCAATCATTACCAAATTTCAAGAGTCTTTTCATAAAAAAATTCAACGTTTCCAGAAAAAAGAGAGGTGGATTTTATGATTGATCTTATATTTGGGAAAAATCTTATTTCCCTTCAATCATAAACAATGGAACACAGATAATTTAGGTAATGGAATGTTCTATTGATAGCATTGTAATGTAATGGATTCATTTGACTATGTTTTTCTACTTGGGAAACAATAGTTCCTTTGGAAAATAACCAGTTTAGATAAGGTTTTGTGGTAACATGGTAAGAATCATGTAGAAAAATGGGATCATGGAAAAAAATATTAGATAAATGTCCAAAACTATTTTTCAAGAACAAATTATTCTTCAAATTTCAGGGGAAGTAATTTCTAATGGTTGGGAGATTATATCTCCCCACACCCCACCCCTAACCCTCCCCATTTTAGGTATATGTATATTTATTTATTTTCATTGAGTTTAGAAATGACTTGGGTTATGTTTTGGTAGATTCTAGAATCTTCTGAAAAAATTAATATGTGATTCTAGTTGGTCATTGTTTTTTCACATTTAGTAAAAAATGATCCTCAATCATATTAAAATGTGAAAAATTATTTTGGAGTAACTAGGTAGGTATTTGGTTGGTGGATGATTTGGAAAAATAGTGTGAGTGCCTTGGGGAACTATAAAACAGTAAATATAAATAAAATCATTATTATTGGATGGTCTTTATAGCTGGGAAATCCAACTGCATGAGGTTTTTCCTTGAGATAGTAGAATGACATAGTAGGTGAAATATTTTACAAACCATGAGGCCTTACCGTATGATGTATATTTTTCATCCTAAAAATCATAGATCTAATCCTAATTAATCCTTATAGTCCTCATTTTATTCTTAATTATCATGTACCCAAAATTCTACTCCTTATTATGGATTTAGATTCCTTTTCCTTATAATCTAGAAGAGTCTTTTAGGTGAACATATCATGTTAGAGATTCATAATCATCAGTAACTTTTCATTCATTCCAATTAGTCATTGACATATTATTGTCCTCTTACCTAGAACAATATATCTAGTTCGTTATCGAATGATCTATGTTACATGATATTAATATTGACGTGATATGATTAAATTCATTGATGAGAAGAATATCCAATCACAAATCCATTGTTTTTTATTTTAATTCATCATTTTCACAAAATCATGGGAGGTAGGTGACTTCTATCTCATATCTATAAATCATAGAACAAGAAGGAATATTTTTAATTAATATTTTTCTTGATATTTTTTTACAAAACATGCTGGATTCCTGATGAAAATATGGTTTATTATGGAAGGGAAATTGGGGAATTGGATATTAATGTTTTAGTATTTTTTTAATATTAAAATTTTACTTTTAAAATTACAATATTAATTTTTATAAAAACAATTCTGGAGAAATTCATTAAAGAATGATATTTTTTAGTGTTAAATAGTTTCTCACGGGTTTGGCATAAATGGTTTCTGTGTGTTATTTTTTTCAACATGAACATAAGTAAGGGGTGTGTATCAATAGTGTATTAGGTAATGGCAAGTATATGAGGCATGTTCCATTAGGTGATGAAGATATTGGCAAAAAATATAAGACTTAGTGGAAGGATTTGAGTTCACTCTAGATTATCAAACTATCACTTAACATCCATGAGTGTGTGTGAGTGTGTAGAGACACAAGAAAGAGTTTGAAAATTAATATGAAATTCTTACTGAACATGATAATCCTTTCACTTGGAATTTTTTATGTTTATGATATTAATTGTTTATAATAATTTTGAACAAGTATTTTAAAATTCTCCTAAAATATTATTGCCAAGTATATTGGAAAGAGAAGTCATGGTGGAAACCTTATAAGTTTATACTATACCCCAGATTGAGTACCTTAGTGTATATTCAGATTTCATCTATGAGGACAAAATTGAATGGATGGTATCATGTTTTTATAGTGATGAAAATGAATTCAATTTCCATAATAGGTGGAGTTTGATTATGGATATTTGTTTGGTGTGCCTATGAATTATGTCCATTGGGTGTCATCGGGTTTTATATTCTATCTATATTTTATTTTTTTTCCTGTTTTATATGATTTGGTAATATGGTAGTGTGGATTACCACTATCTATACCTTCGATTTTATTGTTGTTCATTTAGTATATATATGATTAGATTTTATTATTTATTTATTAATTAATGTTTTATTTGAAGTTAAATTCATTCCCAAACATTCCTTGTATCCTTGGGATTTTATTTCCATCCTTTATTGTCTTGGGGATGTATTTTATGATAGGTAACACATCCAAATAATCTCAATAAAATTGTTTTGGTGCCACTTTTTGGAAGCCACTGTGAGATCCTGGGTTTTTGGAATGGTTCAAAATCCCGAATCTATTTGAATTTTTGACTTGTTTCTGAGAAAAATGGAAAAATCTGGGAGGTTTTTGACATTTCCAGATTACACGCTTTTTACTCCAAAGTACATGCCTTTTATGGGTTAGGCATGTACCGACCACATGGTTTTTGAGTACATTTCATGTGATGACCATGTAGGAATTTCCTATTACATTGAGTGTAGTGTTCTTTGACATGCCTTATATTTTTTCTTCTATGTACCGGATGAGTCTTATCCATGTTACTACCTCTGAATATGTTAGAGTATGGAAAAGGCTTCTACATGTCATGTAGTCTATTATACATTCCACATATTTTTATTTTTATTCTCTCAAATGATAGACTTCCACATCATATTTTGGGAAAAACATTCTTATTTCCCAACTTCGAAACAGGTATTTCAGAAATTATGATGAATTCTTCCTACCCTAGAATCATCATCCAATGTCATTTCATCAATCTTTCACTGGTTACATAATCGTATCAAGATGCCTAAACCCACACACCCTTTTACGTTCCATTTTCTTTCCTCACTCACAACAAATTTCATTCAAGCAAAGTTGTCGGGATTTGACGAAAACATAGATCTATGAAGATAGGGTTCGAATTGGAGCTTGATATCAGATTTGAAAACGTCTGAGTACTATGTAGGTGGTGCATACCTTTTTTTTGTTTTTGTGGACCTTTTGGTGACACGGTGTTTGGTGTGTATTTGGGTATTTTGTGAGAGACCATTTTTTGTCTTCTTTTACATATTAAATTTCATATTGGAACTATGGTATACCTTAGAGTGTTCCCTTTTACATGTTTTTCATGAGTGGGGCCGGTTGAGGGGTCATTACTCAACTGGGGAATTTTGGCTTGGTATGCCAAAATGTGTTAAAATTAGTTTATTGGATCAAAATATTGAGATCAATTTGTTAAGTGATGATATTAATTGTTATAGGCTTCCATGAGCCTAGTGCTGATATAGGACAACACGTTTCTAGTTCAATTAAACTGTTTAGTTTGTTTTTCCTATTTAAATTATTTCATTTGATTATATATATGTGATGTGTGATATTGCATATGATGGAACCTTCGGGTTGTGTTGGGAAAGGAATGGGTATTGTTGAGTGATGATAATCATATGTTAGGGTTGGACCATGTTACATTTGGTGGTTTTGAACCCATGATTAGGCGTCATGGACGTCGTCTTGAGGTAGTGTGACTATCAGGTAGGTAATGTCCTGAGTTACATAGGTCGTGAGACCAACAGACTTGAGTGACATGGTCGCATGGGAACGTGGTGTGAGAGATGATGTGGTTGGGGACTTATTTTAGTGATTACCGCTCAACCAGAACATTGAATAGTGTACACACCGAGAGACTCCATGATTAGGTGGTTTGTACCACTCAGGTGAGTAGAGGCCCCTGTTAGTTGCAGTTTAGGTACTATCGGTTTGGGGGTGCATGTTTTAATATCCCATGTGGAAGGTGAGGAGCCTTCAGGGGATTTCATTGACACTATCAAGTTGGGGTCATAGGTTCGTTGTCGTTTGATGGAAATCATCAATATCCCTCCAGTTACTGATTTTAGGGCAGATATCTCTATCCATTTGGTTATATTTTAGAGGTAAGACATCGTTGTCCCTCCAGTTACTTATTTGAGGACATGCCTCATCGTTCCACTAACTTAATACTTCCTAGGAATGCATTCAATACATCGGAACTTGAGACACATGGTATCAAGGGGTACATGGTTTCAGGTTACAAGGCAAGAATTTTGGCATTGACTGAAGCTAGTGACTCTCCAAAGTGGATGTTGTGCACCAGTGGATTTTGTGTATATTTGGTCATCGTAATGTTTACTATTATCCATATAAATTAATTCCTACATAAATATTTATATTAGGTACGGACCTTTGGGTTGTACCCAAATGAGATTCTTCCCACACCCTACATAGGCCCTTCAGGATGCGTTTAGAATTTATGGATTTATGTGCAAGAAAGAGTCTTGCTTCATGAGATTGACTGTATTAGTTGTCATATGGATATCATAGGACCTTGAGGTCTTACCTCTCTGGGGTATAAATTTTTTTTCATTCATTCATGAACCAGTATGCTTCCCTTGTTTATTGTATCTACTATTGGTTAGCCATCAGTTCTATTTTATACAATGAATTGATATGGATGCAAGATTTATTTATTCTAGTACTTGTTACAAGTTTTTCAACATGTTGTGGTGTTTACATTATGCAATTTTTGTTTATATTTATTTCATCTGATGATTATTTATATTGATTGCGCGTCTACTATATAGGTCTGGTTTGAGCCTGGAGAGTTTTCTATTTTTATATTATTCTCAGACCACTACCATTATAATCCTCTGAGAGGGTATAGTCCCCCACTATATCTATAAGACCCTCGCTAGTACTCAGAAGACATTGGAATTCAGCAAGGTGCACCTAAGGTTGAAACAGCCAACCCGTTTAGAATAGTTTGGCAGGCATACTGGGTCCGGTACATTACAAAGTTGTATCAGAGGATATCATAACATGAATTTAGTTGCAGTGCTTTGTTGGATAATAAATATATTGAGGCTTCTCTTTCTATTTCTGATAGTTTTTACTATGTGGTATATGGTAGAATGGAGATAGGTTATAATTCAAAGTGTGATTATAGTTGTGATTGGGTTCTTATAGCCCCAGGTTAGAGGGATGGACCAAGATTCCATGTTTGGGAATATGTATTTTCACTTTTTCTCAGATTATAGTTCATATGATTACATCCTTGGTGGATCACATGGAGTGTGATGTTATTGATTGTGATATGTAACCCTATACCAGGTGCGGTAAGGGTGAATTGGAACTTGTCCACGTATGGAAATGTATAATTTTTTTGATACACATATTATTAGGGTATTTTAATTTCATAACTGCATGTTTTCTTTGGGAAGTGATAATTCCATGTGAGTATTAAAAAATTCCATGCTTTGAATTATTTTGAAATGTGATAGGTGAAATTCTTGATATAATTTCTAGTTTATTGCAATGTATTATGCCATGCTTTAAATTTTGTGAAATTAATGTGGTAGGAGATTATGGGCCTAGATCATGTGTGAGAAGGAATGTACCATGGTTGTGGTGATTTGGTCACCAGGATTGGGTGACTAGGTTTTCAGGTTTGGGGCAATGTTGGTTGTCAGGACGGTCATGGCCTGAGGTACTTTTGAAACTTGACTATTTGTGGGCGGGTATAGAGGACCTAAGGAAGGTTTCCATGGACCAGGTTCATGATTTGGTGCAAGTAGAGAATGATGCACAAAAACAAGCTCAAGGATATGATCTGTTTTAGGATCCAGTTCTTGTAGGAGAGTAGCCAAGTTTTTTAGCATTCGGGCTGTGGCTCGAGAAGCATCTTTGGTATAGTCTTGTATGTGTGTTGTAGATAACCAATAGAGGTGTGCAGGGTAGGGATCAATCTTTGGAATATCTGATGTGGGAGTTATAGTTAGAAAACCCACAAATTTTTCAGGGTGAGGGTGGTCCACATGCGGCTATGACTGTATAGAGAGCATGCATGCGATCTTCGAGTAAGTCGAGATGCCTCCTGGGAAGACAGTCAAGCTGGCGATGTATATGCTATGAGGAAAGGCAAATAGTTAGTGGGATTTGAAGGTTCAAGATATAATACACGAAGTAATGGCATGGAATGACTTCAAGGATAGGTTATTCAATCACTTATACCTAGATATACTAATGTAAAAGAGGGATCAAATGTTCATGAACATTCAGTAGGGAGATATGTCTATCATAGACTATGCATCTAAACTCATTTAGTTTTCATTAATTTCACCTTCTATGGTAATAGATGACTCCACAAGGTTGAGGACCTTTTTAGGATAGCTTGCAACATGCCATTTAGATCCAGGAATATATCTTCAGACATAGTTCTTTGTCATAGGTGGCGAATTAGGAACTCACAGTGGATGGAGACTATATGGATAGGCCCCATGTTCGCCTAGAAACAACATCAGGTGATGGTTTAGATATCATTAAGCATGAACAGGATGAGTTTCAATAAGGTTGTCTAGCCATAGACTCAAGTAGATTGCCTCGTTGAAGTTCTTCAGTTTTTTATTTTAGTGTGGAATACCATGGCATGTTCGGACTGCATGCGATATCCCTACAATGGAGTGTAGGGCATGTGGATAGGTCGGGCATCTGGAGAGGTTCTGTAGGGAGAATTCTCAGATATCCTGAAGGCAGAGACAGGAATAGACGGTGACATATATAGTTTTTTTAGGTTTAGTACCGGTTGTTGGTAACCAAGGATCCACTGCAAGCGGGGGACGTGACAGAGACAGTGGGACCCATCTGAGAGTTCAGTGGCTGGTGACTGGAGTATCCCCATAGGGAGTTCAGACATCAGGTAGTTGTACATCATGTTAAGTGCATGTCGTGGAGATGTTGGGGATTAGAAGGATGGTGAGATGATGAAAGTTAGAGTTACACTAAGGGTGTGTCCATGATCTGTTTTGTTTTAACTTTTTTTTGAATGGAATATTGGGGCATGTCTACTTTGACTGCACGAGGTGCACAATATTTAAGTGTACTAAGTAGATAATAGCTAATGTGATTGGTTCCATATAGGTTGTGTGATATATTTATATATATGTATGAGAATTTTAAAATTAGGGGCATCAGGGATGCAATTTACTTAAGGTGTCTTGGGCATCAGGCCATCAACGATGTGGGTTACATGAGGTGTTGTTGTAATTAGGGAATCGGGGATGCATGTTACATTAAGTTCCTCGGAACATGTTCATTTTCAGTATCCATGGGATGAAAGACCTCATGTAGGTGGGCACTGATGCAGTGCAGGATACATTTGGTGTGTTGAAAATGACCCTGGAGAACCAATGAGGAGAAGGGGTGATGATGAATCATGATAGGACCATGAGTTCATAAACAAGTTAGTAAACCATAGCATGGTTGAGTTTTTTAGGGTTGAGGCCGAGTAAATAGATTCCGACGTTTGGGATCCCCTTGAGTAATTTAGCTAGATCCATTACGATCGGGGTAGTCTGGGATACGTTGATTGGGGTGTTATGTTTAGTGCAATATTCGGGATTCATTTGATAGCATGGGGAAGGTCTATATTAATGTGTGGATATTGAAAGATCCCAGGTTTTGGAATATGTCAAAATCACAACCCTGTTTAAAGTTATTACTTGTTTCTGAGAAAATTTGGAAAATCTTGGAAGATGATTAAATTTCTAGATTACACAACTTGTATTCCAAATTACACACAATGTATTGGTCAGGTGTATACCAGCTACATGATCACCGAGCACATGTCATGTATGGAACGTTTAATATTATCCAACTTCATGACCTTAGTGTTTCATGAAACACCAGATATTTGTCCTTTTGTGTAACAACTTTGTCCTAGTTGTGTGTAGACTCATGTGGCACATCCAGTCTGTGTGGATAACTCTTATTATGTTAGATAACAGAAAATGATACTACATGACTTGTAGTTCTTTATACACACCATGTATTTTTATTTTTATTTTCTTAAATTAAAGAGTGTCGTGTCTTATTTTAGGAAAAACATTATTCATCCCCATCTTCGGAAAAAAGTCCATTCCGAAATTCCAAAGAATGATTCCTACCATAGAATTATCACTCGATGTTCGTTCCTTAATCCGCTAGTGTCGATAATATCAAATCAGGAAGGCTAAACCCGAGAACAATTTTTCATTATATTTTCTTTTTTTCACACAACACAAATTCTATCTGATAAGATTTTCTAGGATTTCCGGGAAATGGATATATATGAAGATTGTATTTGAATTAGGGTTTTATATGAAACACGCCTATGTCTATGAGTATCATGTAGGTTGTGCATACATTCTTTTGTTTTTTCACAGACTTTTGGTTATTCAACATTTGGTACGTATTTGGGTATTTTGAGTGAGACCCTATTTTCTATTCTATTTCATATTAAATTGATTATTAGACCAATGAGAATCCTTTGGGTAAACCCTTTTAATAGTTTTTATTGAATGAGGCTAGGTAAGGGGTCATTTCTCAATTGGGGAATTTTGTCAGTATATTACAAAAGCGTTAAAATGATTTTTTTTATTTAACTATAGTGTTCAATTTGTTAAATGATTATATGAATTGTTAGAGTCTTCTAATACCATGGAGCTCGTATAGAAAAACATGTAGCTAGAGAAATTAAACTATTTAGTGTTTTTCTTATTTAATGTATTTCTTTTGGTTATATATATTTGATTTGTGATATTGCATATGCTAGAACCTTTAGGTTGTGTTGGGCATGGACTGGGTATTGTTTATTTATGCTGATTTCAGGTTGGGCTCGGATTGGTTTACATTGGGTGGTTTTGACCACTAGATTGGGCATCATGGACGTCGACTAGAGGTAGTGTGATTGTCAGGTTGGGAATGGCACATGTTTCTTGGGGGGGATCGTACTTGAGTGACATGGTCACAAGGGCATGAGATTTAAAAGATGTCGTGTCTTGGGAACATATTTTGGTAATTACCGCTCACCCAAAATATTGAGTAGTGTGCACACAGAGAGACTCCATGATGACGTGGTTTTGACACCTCGTGTGTGTAAATGACATCGTTAGTTGGGGTTTAGGAACTATCGGTTTGGGGTCTCATGTTGTAGGAGGACATGTGGAAGGTGAGGTGCCTTTAGGGGATAGTGTTGAGGATATTGGGTTAGAGGCATAAACTCCCCATGGTTTGAGGGAACATATCTCTCTCTCTACGGTTAGTGATTTGAGGGCAGACATCACTCTCCCTCCGATTACATTATCGAGGGAAGTCTTTGCTACCCCAATGGTTACTTATTTGAGGATAGGCATTTCTATTCCTCTGAATTACAATATCTTGGGTGTGCCTTTATGACATCGGTACTTGAGACATGTGGTGTTAGGGGGAACATGGTGATGAGTTACATGATAGAGATTCCAATGTTGGTTGAAGCAGGTGACCCCCTATGTTGGCTGCTGAGAACTATTTTATTTTTTGATTATTTTTCCATGATATTTTTTACTAGTTTCCTTATATATGAATGCATTATTAAACACATATATTAGGTATGCACCATTTGGTGGTATCTTACGGAGATTCATCTCACACCCTACACGGTCCCATCAGGATACGTGTATAATTTATGGATTAAAGTGAAAAAATGGACCAGCATCAAGAGCTAGACTGTTTTAGCAGTTGCTTGGAGATTATAGGGACCTTTAGGTCTTTCCTAGATTGGGATTGTATTGTGTGTCTTTCTTTAGTGTACCATCATGCTTAACATGTTTATTGTTTCTACGGTTGGTTAGCTATTGGATCTATTTTATATATTTACTTTCTTTGGATGCATGATTTTTCTATAATAGTAGTTGTTATATTTTTTTCATCATTTTTTTGTGTTTACATTCTACTGCTTGTGTTTATATTTATTCCTTCTTCTACTTATTGATATTGATTATGCTTCCACAATGTAGGTCTGGTTTTAGTCTATAGTGTCTTCTAATTTTAAATTATTCTAGGACTAATACCATTATTATTCTCTGAGAGGGTATAGCCTCCCCACTATATCAATAATACCCTCACGGCTAGTAATAATAATTTGGTGTTTAGGGTGGATTTCCTACGGTAGTAACACCCAATCCATTTAGAATAGTTCGGGTGGCTAACCGGGTTTGTGACATTACAACCATGACAGCAGGAAATTCACTTCATACCCTAATCGTTCAAGAGTCATTCATTTCATCAAGTATCGTTAGTATGTAAAGAGGGGGAAATGAAATAGAAATCATTTATTCTTTATAAAATAACATTTTAGAATAGAAAAATTAATTTTTATTTTTTATATGTATAATATAACATCATCTAATTGAAATTCAACCATAAGCAATCCCTATTAAAAAATGATTTAATCATCAATTTCATACCACATTGGAATAATTTGAATCATCTCCCACATTGAGGAAATAGCATTTTATAGATAATTAAATACCCATAATATTAACATTATGAATCATAAAATAGATTAATGGGATGTATATACACTATTGAAAAGAAACAAACGGTGAATATAACTAGTCTTCCAAAAAAAATAAAAGTAAAATAAAAATCCATTACCTTAAGTCTAACTTCCATCATAAACATTTATGGTCTCCTATATAGTAAATATAAATATATTATTCCTAAATTCTAGAACAATAATCATATATATGTCACATTTTTTTTTTTGTACTTTTTATCCAATTATTATTAATAACTCTTTAAAAAATGTAAAGTTTCATGTGATATCTTGTTTATTTTATTCATGTAAGATCTGTTCTGTGGTTTTGGTCCTCATACATTGATCGTGGTTCCAAAATAAACATAATTATGTTAATAATAAAAATATCATATATATCCAATATATACATGTCTATAGTCATCCATTAAAGTAAATATAGTCGAATTATGTTCATCGTTAATGGAAACTTTAGGATATTTGTATACATGAATTCATTTTTCATTTTATCTTGACGTGAAAAAAAACATTTAATTAAAAAATATTTCCATAGCCATTATTAAATCATATAGTTCATATATATTAAATAAATATATCCTTATTTCCATCCAAGAAATATGAAAGTGATAATTGGATTGCTTTATTACATTAATGTGGTAGTTCATATTTATACACGAGAAAAGTTACATTTTCCTATAGTTTTGAATATAAGTTGGTATATATGTTTCTCAATATAAAGGATTATCTTTATGTCATTTTTTACATGATCCATGATGGTATTCCATCAAACCTAACACACAATCGATCTTGTTTCATGGCCCAAGAGGTGGTTTGGATCCTCATGGATATGAAACATGTTCTTTGGCATCAAGAAACACATTTTTGGAATTATTATTCCCATGAGAATCAGCCACAAACAACCCATTGGGATCATACATCACATCATAATCAATATTACTTACCATAAAACATAACAAAATACTAATTTAATGAATAAATACATATTTATCATTTACAAAAATGGCCAAAATTACAAAAAGGGGTGGGAATCCAAATAGGCTAACAAGCCTCCATGGAATATATCGTTCAACACCATTGCTCCACCACAACTAATAGCAACCAATGTAGATCCACTATTACATATATCCTCCATCTCCACCAAATGATCCATTCTTTTTCTTGGGTTAAATAAACAGGGTATACATACTCCTAAGGTTGTATGTAGTGTGTGATCCAAATTCCTAGTAGGAAACCACCAAAAGATATTACATGAAATGATATTATATGAAAAAATTTTATTAATTTTTTTAAATAAATAGAGATGAAACTTTAAAAACATTCTTTTAAAATTAAAATAAATCTAAATATGATAATAAGTTGAACGTAATCTATAGAATGAGTTCCACATGAAATCCCTAAAGAACAAGGGTTAGTGGGGTCCTAAGATCATCCTACTCTTGCGGTGCATATATTCTATTCATGAAGTTATATTTGAACCCTAAATTCCCATCACATAAATGTTCCGTTATTACTTTTATATAAATACTTATAAGGGATACTTTTCCTTGTCACTACTAATTCACCTAAACTTCTAAACCTTGTCATCCCACCTAGAAACCTATGATTGTTTTGGGCTCAATCTCATTACATATTTCATATGTTTTGGAATTGGGGTCCTAGATCCCAACAATTTAAATTGTATTTCATTAATTTTAAATGTATTTGAAAAATCTAATAACATAGTGTTCATTGTTCTACATGATATAATTTAATAAAGTCCTAGAGTATTTTTTCTATTAATAAGGTCACAGACGTTGCCTGCTATGATGAGAACATTGAAGATATAGGAAAATATTCTTAAATATTGTCTTGTATATGGATGAAATAATCTTATAGGACACGTAGAATACAAACCATTAGGTGTGATTACTCATCAACATATTACACTTCTTATCATTAAGATCACATTTGGTAACCTCTAACATGGGAGATTGTGGGAATAGACCATGAAGTAGGAATTCCAAATGTTTTTTTGTTATGAGATATTCCTAACTGTGACAGTGTGTAAAGGTCCGTAGTTGTTAACATTATAATTAATATGTTTTATTACTCATGCACTTTGATTTACAGATGAAAATTGGCACTACTTATGTTAGCGAGAAGTAGGGTACATTGGGTGAGTCACATGTTAAATGTCATTATTTGATAACTCGTTGAAATATTTTTCCCTACCATTTATTGATGTTGATATATCAAACCATTGATTGAAATAGTACCTTCACCCAAAATTTCAAGGCCATTGTCTAATGATGAGTTTATTTTAGGTATTCAAAGAATGATATATCAAGCATATAGGTTGATGAAACTATCATGAAACCTGCTTGATGATATATTTTGAATAAATGGATTATTTTTCACAGTGAGAACTAGTATATGATTGTTATAATTTTGTCCTAAATTTCTTTCTCTTCGGTAACTTGACTCATTTCTAGATAGTGTTCTTGGACTTTAGGCACGCCCTCCTAACACCAGCATGAATGAATCAGAGAGGGATACACAATAAGTGTTTTTTTGTAGTCTCTATTAAATTTTATTTGAATGTAATAAATGGAATAAATATTATTTCTAAGAATAAGGAATAATTGTATTCATGTTAAAATGACCTCATAAATTAAATAAATATTTTTTCACCAGATTGTGAATGAAAAATAGTTATTTATTTAATTGAACATTTAATAAATCATTATTTAAATGTTTGTAAATTAAAAAATTTATTTCAGTTAATAATATATTTTATTCCTGTGTTTAATAAATAGAATAAGTGATTGATCAATCCATGACTGTGTCTGTTGATAAATTAATTATTTACAAGTTGATTAATAATGTTTATATAGTTGGCACAAGATATAATAATAATATCATTTTCATTATGCATAATGGTATTTAATTTATGGTTCTATTTTGCGCAAGTTGGCACACCTAAAATAATTTTTCTATTATTGTGATTATGTGGAATTTGTTTTTTATAATAGTTATAATTTCATTTAATAAATATTTTTCAATAAAATGTTGTAACTGAACACCCATTTCAATTAATAGGAAGGTATGTCTTTTATGACAAACCCATGTGAGTTGAGAATTGTTGAGCCAAACTATTTATCTATCAACTACTCTCATATCTCCCTCTCTTGAATGAGAGAACTTCCTCATGAACGAAGAATGAGTGATCAAGAATGATCCACATAAGACATTCACTTCACTGCACATGCACCCAGAGAATTATTGGTGTTTTCTGGATACCATGAGAGCATGTGTGGATCACTACTATAAGGATTCTAATTTGGATCCTCACGTGTGTAATGAAGGAAATTATGAGGGTTCAATCCATACAAACAATTATCATCGATAAAGAAAGTACCAAAGTCCCAAGTATTTAATTTCATCAAAAAATTGATATATTAATTATAAAATTTATGTGAAAGAGACTCTTTCGTATAGATTTCTCTTTTCTTCTCTTTGTCTAAATATTTTATTTTAATACACAGAAACTATCTTTCATCGTCATATTTATCCCAGATTGGTTATCAATTATGGTAAAAGAATCGTTGGTCCATCCCAACCACCATGCTTCTGGTATGCCTAGAACCTTCCATTTGCATCACATCAGGCTCATCATCATTTATAATTATTTTAATAATTCATTTACGATTTATTATTTAGTAATTTAGTTTTTAAATTCTTTTATAATAATTTTTTTAATAAGAATTTCGAGACCTATTCTTCCATATTTTGATTCTCATAGATCAAATAGAAATGAATAATTTTGTGATTAAAATTAAATCGAGGATCTCATCAGGAGGAACCAAAAATTATATCCTTGTAACATGACAGTACACTCCATTTATTTATAATTACATGAAATTTAATTTTCCATACCTGAAATGTAATCCTCATTACACACCATGTATTTGTGTTCAATGTATTGATAGTAATTCAGCAGTTACTCAAACCATGTGAATTTATTTCATGCGGTGTTGTTAATTATTGTACCGTGTGTTGACCAAGACAGATAGGCACATGGTCACATGATTGCACATTGTGTGTACAATTGGACATGTTGTGTAGTCCATTCGTGTTAGGGGCCATACCATGCTTCTCATACATGACTAAGTCGACCGATAACCATATAACACATAGAAAACATGTATTTTGGGCCACTGGACATGTAATGTACTCCTACATTTTTGAAATAATCCTCACACACCGAGACCCCAAAGATTGTACTTCAAATAATATAGTGAAGGTAGTACACGCCGTGTAGTCAAAACTATAAACAATGTAATTTACCAAAATTACAATGAATTGAATCATTAATATTTTTTAATGTTCATAATTACATATCAAGTAGATTTGAATGTGTGTTCATTGTGTTCCCTCCAATTTTAGGGATGATAAATTCATGTAATTTAGAAAAATATTATGTTAAAAGGATTGATTTATTAAGGATAATAATTAATATATTCGAGCATGATTAATGTTATTAATGAAAAATAAATAATTGAATGCCAGTTTTATTAAATGTATAATTAGTTTCAGATATGTTGATTATATTGAGCTATATGAGACCTTTGTATGTGATTGGCTTCCTTTAATTTTATTTTATTTTAAATTATTGGCATGTATTCCATCTCTCCTTTTTAATATATATGGAATTTTTTCCCATGGTTTCTTTTATGTAAACCCCCCTTTTAACCATCAACTTCTTGTGGGTAAAAAATCATATGTAATTGATGGAGATCCCAAGTTCGTGGAGGTAGTTCAATAAAGGATATGAGGAGAAACTAATACAAAGAGATACAAAGGTGGACAAGTGGAAAGCTGTAGACATGAACCATAAATGGGTCAAGGTTTTTCTCCCCTAGTTCATTGGTAATTTTATATGCCATTAGATAAAATAATCATTAGAAGAGCTCACGATCATTCCCTTTACATTATTTAATTTTTTACCAATCTATGGTTTTTCATTATGGATGTATTATTATGACAACATAATTAATTAATTAACACTAATGAAATATGGAACTAAAATTAACCCGAAATATTCATAAACATTATCAATAAATGATTAATAAATTAAGTTCTACTAAAATTTAATATGTATTGGATAAATAAAATAAGGAAATTTATTCATAGAAGATAAAAATACTTCAATTAAATATTAAGTGAGACTAAACCTTCTGTTACTTAACTAAGAGAATGACCCAATACAACTATGTGTTTGACCAACCCTTGTTTGGACACTTAACTTTATATAAGAGGAACTTATGAATGATTCGGGATGACTTAACCATTTTACATCAAGAAGAGTAGCCCTTTTTAAACTTGATGTAGATTTGGAGGCAGGTGTTGAGGAAATCCATGATAAGATTTTAGTATTTGGGAGTCCACTCAATAGATCAATGAGATGCCAGCCCGTGGTTAGAAAAAACATTCCTACCTACATACCATCAAATAACATGACCAAACCATGTTGGGTTATAGAAAGGAGAATATGGATCCCTCCCACTAGAATTTCCTAGAAACTAGACATTCCATGTTCAATGGTGAGGGACATTGGGACTTGATAAATTAGTAGAATACATTATACAATTAATTTTTTATTTCTCATAAATATAATCCGGAAATTATTAATTATCTTCTCTTTTAATTATAGAATAAAACTAAAATGCTCTCCAACCCTATTATCCCTGATATTAATACTAGATAATAACAACAAATTCACCAGTAGAATATTCAATGAATGGTTTAGATTTCATCATTTCATTCTATGTAATGAATGTAAATCTTATGTCCTAGAGTCCTAATTATCTGATCTGCTTGCCGAAGAAGTGAGTTATGAATATTTCCTAGTCCACGAGAAACATATGAGTGATTTTTTGCACGTTTAGTGATCTAATTTATCATCAATGTCTAGTTAACTCATGAATTCTCACAAAAATTAGGATGAAAATACCATGCTTGAGCACCTCTGTGGTCTTTTCTAGTAGATAGAATGATAAGAATGTTTTGACATCTCCATGGTAACTTATCTGAGTAATCTTGTAGAGGGTTCCTAGCTGGGCCTCATGTATTGATGCTCATTGGGCACATTGAGTGCCTAGAGGTTACAGGTTTAAAACTACCCAAAGAACTGGATTCTAATCTCATTCATAATATAGTCCCTCAGATCTTCTCCAGTTTTGTTTTGAATTTCAATATTAACAACATTGAGAAGCCTCTACCAGATATTCATATCCTCTTTTTCAAAGTGAAAAAATACATGAAATGTGAATATCCATATGTCCTTAAAATGGATAATAGGAAAGGGAATGTGAGTAGATTTAATTATAAATCTTCCTCAAACCCTTATAAGAAAACTATGGTTATGTGTTAGTAAATTGAACATGAAGATATTTTTTCCCATGTTGACAGAAAGGCCACTATAAGAAATACTACGCCTAGTTAAAGAAGCAAGGGGAAGCTTCAGGTGCAATTTTTATCTAGTTCAGTTTATCTTTTTCAACAAATTGGGTATTATATAAAGATATTGGTGCTCTCATATATATCTAAATACATTAACCACATATATTCATCAAAATTGACCGAGGGGAGGTAGATCTAGGACTATCCAATGGAGGTAGATTGTGGTTGTAGCAATAATGGACTACCAGCTCACATTTCTAACTAGGATTATATTGGGTTTAAAAGGTTGTTATTATGATCCTTATATAAAAAAAACAATATTTCTATATCCATAATAAATACCGATGTATTTATTTTCATGCTTGGAAATAAATTTTTCCTATTTTAGAATGAGACCATTTGTTTTGTTATGAATCATTTATATAATGGTCTTTACATGTTAAATTTTAAAAATCAAGTAATTGAAATAGATAACATATCCACATAACTTGACTCATACCACACACAAATTTGGAATCACTGGATGGGTCAAGTAAATGAGAAATGCATTACAAAGTTACATCAAGATTGATATTTGGATTCTTTTGAACTAAAACCACTTCGTTTATGTGACACATGTTTACAAGTAAAAATGACCAAAGCCCCATTTAGTGGGAATGGTGATATGGTCCAAGAAAATCTTGAATTGGTTCAAACCAATGTTTTTGGACCATTTGTAGTTGATTGAAGGCGTGTGCACCCATAATTTATAACATTTACCGACGATTTAAGTTGATATGGATATATCTACTTAATTATGTAAGTATGAAATTCGTCTGATAAGATCAAGGAATACATGAATGTTCATGAGAACTAGCTTGGTAATATTATTAAGAAACTCCACTCATAATGAGATAGATAATAACTTAATAAATACATTATTGATCACTTACGAGAGTCTGGGATCATATACCAATTCACTCATCTTGACACACACTAGTGGAATGGTGTAATAGAAAGGGGGAACTACACCTTATTAGACATGGTGAGATCAATGATGAGTCATGCAAGTATTCCCTTATCCTTTTGGGGATATAAATTACAAATCGTACCACACATACTAAACCAAGTACCAATGAAATCGATAAATGGTATGCCACACGAGTATTGGATTATAAGAAAATACTTGTTATCAAATTTACATGACTAGTGAAGAGAAGAATTTATTAAGGCCTCTTCATGTAAAAATATCACACCCCAAGGAACAAAGGGTACATTTATTGGATACCACCTAAAAATAAGTGGATATTACCTCTACATCCCCTCAATAAAAAAAGGTTATATTGGAATGAATATTCATATTATGTGAGAGGGAGAACATATCCCAAAGTTATAGTGGGGGTATGATTGACTTTGAGGAAGTCGAGGATCAAGGTATACAATAGTTGGTAAAACAGAAAATTCCAAAATCCGCATCGAAGAAAGATCTATTTCAGAGACACAAGTACTACATTTGAGTACAAGAGATTATAGAAAAATAGAATAGTATAGTTTTCTAGTTACAATGTATGGTGACTCATTATTAGTTGATAATAATGATCCTATAACCTATAAGGAAGTAGCAAGTGGAACAAACGTTCCCATGTGGAAAGGAGCCATAAATTCTGAAATGGATTCCATGTACCCAAACTGAGTCTATATTTTAGTAGATCCTTGAGTAGATGTGAATCCTATTAGAAGAAAATGGTTATTCCAGAAGTAAATATACATGGATGGACAATTTGTTACCTATTAGTCATGACTGGTTACAAAAGGTAATAAATTACATCAAGGTATTTACTATAATGAACTTTTTTCTACAATTTCAGTGATAAAATATAACATAATTCTATTGTCCATTACCACGTACCATGAATATAATATTTGTAAAATGGATTTCAAAAATAACCTTCCTTAAGGGGAACCATTAGGAAGATGTATATATGACACAAGCTAAAGGTTTTGTGACTTCAAATGGTGCTAATAATAAATGAAAGTAGGAAAAATAAATTTATTGAATAATGAAATCATATATGTCTTCGAACATTCAATTTTATGTATCCGAAATGGAAGTTGGATTTATAAAGAACGATTTCGATCCATGTGTCTACAAATAGTTTTGTGGGAGTGTAGTCATTTTTCTAATCGTATATGTTGATGAAATATTACTTATTGGAAAAAAAATACAATTCCAATAGTCTATTAAGGAATGGATGAATATATTCTTCTACATGAAGGACTTGGTCAAGGAAGCATATTTTCCTAGTGTCAAGATCATTTATGATAGATCCAATAGATTACAGGTCCAATATCAAATTAAAAAAATTGTCAAGATACTAGAGAGATTCAGTATAGAACAGAACAAAAGGGGATTGTTTCCAACATTACATGGCATTCATCTTTCCATGAAAATGGGTCATCAGAAACATGAGGAAGTAATGAAAATGGAAAGGATTCCATATGAATCAATGATTTGGTCATTCAGGTATGTTATGAAATGGTTTAGGCTAGATTTCTCCTATGCATTATGTGTGGAAGGAATATATCAAGCTGATCTAGTTACCACCATTGGAAAAAAGTCAATACTATACTTAATTATCTAAGGCGTACTAATGATATGTTCTTTGTTTATGGAGGATATGAGGAGCTAGTCATTATAGGATACATAGAAGCTAGTTTCTAGATTGATCAAGAGATATGAAGTTGCAACAGGGATACATATTCACATTGAATAGAGGTTCTCTGAGATGAAAGAGCTAAAATAAAGGTGTGGTGACATATTCTATTGTAGAGTCCGAGTATATCTAAGCTTTTGTGGTAGCTAATGATCCATTTCTGATGTGGATCTTCTTCCAAGAGCTGGATTTGGTTCCTAGAAGAAAAGATCCCATCACACACTATTGTGATAATACTATAGCGGTGGCTTTCTCAAAAGATATGAGGTCACCTCTTGAGGGATTTTTTGTAGATTCAGGAAGTTTCAATTATTAATATTTCCATAAAATACAACATGGTGGACCCCTTGCCTAAATTCTGGACTCAGCAGAAACATGATCATCATGTGAGGTCAATAAGACTAGAAGTCATAGGAAGTTTCATCTAGTCCAAGTTATAATTTTTTGGAGTTGGTGTCCTGGAACCAACTATTTAGAAATTGATTACCTGAATATTTATTGTTTTTAAAACATCTTACTAAATATTTTTCATTGATCTGAAAGACTTTTTTGTAAACAATTTCTAGAGTATTTATCACATTAATATGTTAATAGCAGTTCCCCTCTATGATGAGACCGTTGATGTTATATGAAAATATTTTAAAATAATGTTATGTAGTTGGATAACATAACATGATGGGGAAGATAGTATACAGATCTTTAGTGTGAGTACTCATAAATATATGACACTTCATCAAATGAGGTTTTCACATAGTAATCTCCATGATGAGAGATCAGGAGAACAAACCCGCATGTAGGAATTCCATATGTGTTGGTGTCATCAGGTATTCCCATCTACGAGCATGTGTAATTGTCCATAGAATTTAATATTTTCAGTAATACATCTCATGACTCAGAAATATTGATTTACTAATGAAACATATCAATACATATGATGGTAGAAAGTAGAATACGTTGGGTGAATCATGAGTGACATGTTATTGATGGATAATTCAATCAAGTATTTTTTTCCTTCCATTTATTGATGTTGATATCTCAACAATTTGATTGAAATAGAACCTTCAACCTAAATTATATGGTTGTGGTGTAACAACAAGTTTATTTCATGTAGTTTAAGAATGATGTATCAAGAATAAATGTTGATTCCCTTATCTTGAAACCCGCTTGATGAGATATTGTGACAAATTGGATTATATTACATAGTGATATTTCATATGTGATTTTCGTCATTATGACATATAGGTCATTATTTTTCATTCCTTGACCTATTACTGGATATTAATATTTTACTTCAGGAAAGTCCACCTAATTTCAATGATAAAAGATACTAGAGGTTCACACACAATGTGTCTTTTGGTGGTCTAGATTAAATTACATTTGAATTTAATTAATGGAATAAATACTATTATCATGACATCAGAATAATTTTATTCAATTTAAAATAATCACATAAATTAAATAAATATTCTTTCACTGGATCGTGAATAAAATTTAATTATTTATTTTATTGAAAACATAATAAATATTTATTTACTAGTTTATAAATACAAATATTTATTTAGGAGAATAAATTATTTTATTTGGGTGTTAAATAAATATAAGAGGAGTTCAAATGAACTAAAACCATGTCCTTCAATAAATTATTTATTTACAAGTCAGTAAATAATGTTTATCCAGTTGTTGGAAAAAATAATAAATTTATTTTTATCATTATGTGACATGTTATTTCATTTATGGTTCTATTTTTCACAAGTTTCTACACCCAAA
Source organism: Viscum album (assembly GCA_963277665.1). Classification (NCBI taxonomy): domain Eukaryota; kingdom Viridiplantae; phylum Streptophyta; class Magnoliopsida; order Santalales; family Viscaceae; genus Viscum; species Viscum album. The sequence continues at coordinate 1,760,440,531 of OY728121.1, read as the reverse complement.
ATAATGGTTCTATTGTTTTAATTATGTGGAATTTGTTTTCTCTAACTTTTATAATTGAATTTAATTTCTATTTTGAAATTAAATATTGCATTGTTCTAATCCCTGGTGAATTGAGAATGGTTGAGCCAAATTTTTTCTCTCTCAACTCCTACCAAATCTCCCTCTCAAGAAAGACATATGTTCTTTAAGACTGAAAAACAACAAATCTAGAACGACGAACTCGGGATATTTTCTTCTCTGTGAAATCACCCAGAGAATGAGTGAAGTTGTTTGGAGACCATTGGAGCATGATTGGATCACTGATATATGTATTCCACTTTCTATCTTCATGAGCAGAATGAAGGAAACATGGAAGGGTCATTAGGGATCATCAATAATCTCCATCAAAGAAAGAACCAAAGACCAAGTTCTTTAATTTCTTAAGAAATTAATAAATTAATTATAAACATGATGTGAAAGATCCAATTTCTCGAATGAAGTACTTTTCTTATATTTATCTTAATCTTTTATTTTAATTAATTCATATTGGCATTCATCATTGTATTGATCTAAGATTTTTAATTGATTATAGAAAACATATTGTTGGCCCCCCAACCACCACAAATAGACTATGTATGGATCCTTTAATAAGAACCACCACATACATAATAAAAATACCTACAAATGTAGAAGATATTTTAAAAAAATTATAGTAGTCAAATAATTACTAATCCCTTATCCACAAAAAAACCCAAGGAAAACATGATTTATACAGCTATAAAAATTATATAAATATTTGAAATCCAAATAAGGCATACCAAACTCATAAATAATGTAAATGAAGTGAATCAACTACCTCTTTGCTGAGAAATATCCTGAACAAAATTGGAAATGACCACTTCACCATAGATAGACTCTATAAAGGAATTATCACACCATTACCATCATTATTTAACTCAAATAAATAATTATTTAACTCTCATTAAGTAAACATATTTACTTAAGAATTTGAACCCAATAGAAGAATAATAATAGACATTGAACAAAAAATATAAGAGAAGTAGATATTCTTATAATTTGGTTCCATGGAGATTCAATTCAAAATTACAAAAAAAAATGGACCCAAAGGTAGAAAGGAAGAAGAAAGAGGTGCGACAAGGACTTTGGATTTTGGATGGGGTGAGTTGGGGTGATATGGGGATAAACAAAGAGATTTTAGTTTATAAATTTCATGATACATTATGTTATTGGATACCACGTAGTTTGTCGAAATGGTTTTCCAAACCATGAACCAACCATGTGGCACCTTTCCCCAATATGAATGTTGGCCACATAGTTCCCCTCATGGTGGAGCATCCCATGCACCATGTTATGTGCCTTTGATAGAGACACTATCATATGTGAATGGTTATCCCTAATGTTTTCAATATTATGTGTTAGGATGCGTGTCCTAGATAGTGCCACTATCTGGGGAACATAGTTTCCACTTGGTTGGAACACATTTTCTTCTAATTTTTCAACAACAAAACTCCTCTTGTTATCAAACGTAAAAACATATAATTTACTAGAAATATATAATTAAATAAATGTAATAAAGATAGTAAAAAATGAATTAGAAAATATATAAAAATAAATCAGGTGATGTTAAAATTATCCCAATAAGAATGTATGGCATGCATAAAAATTCATACCCATTTTTAATCATAGTGTAAATGTTGATACTCATCTTCCACAACATTCATTAGCTCCCATGTCTTGTTCTCATAATTTTCATGTATCTAATTATCTGATGTAACTATTTTGATTTACCTTGAGTCACTTTAACTTGAGAATCAAAAATCCTCATAGATTACTGAAACGTAGAAAATTTTGATTCATGTCCCAACTCTCCAAAATTTAGCACATGAGATATGTCTTGATTATATATAATCAATTTCGATACATGGAAAATTCCATGAATTTATTTCAATTGAAAAATAAAATATTAGTGATATTACAGCTTACCAGTCCTCTATGTAATCTCAAAGGGTCCAACATACATCTTTTTCATCTACCATTTCATAAGAAGACGACATCGACCTAGTCATGGTTTCACCATTACAAACACATGATCACCCACAATTATTTATATTACTATGTTACACTAATAAAAAAATACTTACTGTGGAACTTCACTAAAAATATCTACTACTAGATTAAATGATCCTTACCATATTTATTTTTCAATAGGCTTGCTCCCAGAAAAGTAGTTTCACCGTCATCTATCCAGGACAATGGTGATTGACATGGCTGACCATTGATCTCCTTAAAGGGATAATTTTTTTGGGTACTAGTAACTATTATTATATGGGAACTAAACCAATAAAAATAAGTTATTCTGTAAACCTATGGAATATAAAACACTTTCTCAGAGTATATAATAAATGATATAATTCTCCCACTCCATCTGACCATTTATTTGGGGATGGAATGTCATGATAATTTTGATATGCATACTAAATAAATTCAGAATTTCTTCCCAAAAACAAGAGAATAACTGATGGTTCCTATCAAAAATTATATCAGATAGTACATAATGAAGCCTCACTATTCCATGCACATATAATCAACCCAACTCATCCACCTTAGTTGATCCCATGATCAATATTAAATGGGATTATTTATTTAGATTGATAATCACTACCAAAATAACACTATATCTCTGTGGTGTACAAGGTATGATTTTGATAAAGTAAATAGAACCCTCATCCCACATCCAACAAGGAAGCGGTAGATATTGAAGAAAACAGTAGGGCCTCTAGTGCTTGACATTTACTTATTAAAAATTAATGCACCAGGAAACAATGTCACTTATATCTTGTCTTATATGTGAAAACTAGAAATATTGATGTTCATCATTAAATAGGTTGGTGGAACCAGGATGTGTAGGACACTGAGAATAGTTTTTATCTATAATCTCCACCATCTAAATTGTAATTGACACCATTAATAAAAACTTTAATCCAATAACCCCATTGAAAGACAACAAACAATCACTGAGCTACTACCAAAATTTAAAATCATCTTCGAGAACTAAAATCGCTCAACGTTATGTGGTATTCTCGAATCCACAACATAAGGGATGGAATAAATAAATTTTTTTCCATGAACATGCCTCCACTATGGTCCTTGGATTCCATGTGCATCTTGGAAAAGAGAAATATCAAATTCCACTCATAATTAAACTCTTTCAAATTCAGCACTGTAATTTTTTTATCAAGTAATCTTGTACTAAATTCTATTTTCTCATAGTATACATGATTTTAAAATAGAACCCTTGAAGGTACTAAAGCCACTTATGATGCCTCATATTCATATCATTCTGTTAGAAAAGATAGTCTTATTTTTTTTGGTTTGAGTAGATTGAAATTTTTTTATGAAGGGGTAGTGACACAACATCTTCAAATAATGAATCACTATAGCTAAATCCAATTCATGGATATGATAATTTATTTAATGTGGTTAAATTTGGAGAGATACATAGACCACCACATGGTCATCCAGCATCAATACACACTTGATAACTACACCTATAAAATCACAAAATTCCTTGTATCCATTCATATATTCAGGTAAATTTAAAATAGTAGCAGTGGTCAAATGCTTCTCAACATCCTCAAAATATGCGAGACACACTAAGATCCATTAAAACATTACTCCCTTACTGGTAATTGAATTTACTAGATAAACAAGATGATGTAAATATATATAAAACATTCTGTAGTATCTTTCCATCCCAAAAAAATAGTAATCTTAAAAATGCACCCCAACTGCTCCCAGGACATAACTGCTCTAATCATCTTGGGGTCTACAGAAACCTCAAATTACAATATTATGTGGCCCCATAATTTACTCTCCCAAATCCATAAATTATAATTTTATAGCATAGTATATACATTGTGATCTTTAAAGGTTCCTAAAATGATCCTCATGTGATGTTCATGCCCTTCCTCAACCTCAAATTATACAATGATGTCATCTATAAACACCACGATAATGGAGTCAAGGTTCTAACTAGAAACATAATTCATAAGTTCTATGAAAAAATTTGATCATTTCCCAACGATAATTTCATGAATAGATACACAATGTGTCCATATATAATTTAGGAGGCTATTTTAGGATTGTTTTCTTATCAAACACTATCCGGATGATATTCATAGAATTGGTCCATCTTAGAGAACCTCGATGCCCACTTACCCAAATCAAAACGTTCCTCAGCAAGGGGTATGGAATATTTGTTATTGATTTTCGCCTTATTTTACTTATATAGATAATGAATAAACATATGGATTAATTAGTATTTTTTAATTAAAAAATATTTTTTTCCAAGGTGGGATTCTAAGGTGAATGAATCCTTTTTATTCCAAATCCATAAATGGTGTCATTAGCTTCGTCTAATATATGGGGGATACATGATATGGGGAAAGAAAATATTCTATTTTACCTATGAAAAATCAAGGGTTAACTCAAAATCCCACTCGGTGGAGAATTGATAAAATCTTCTATAATCACCTTTGTGAACTAATCTACAAATCATTTAATCCACCCAAGAAACATCAACCACATCATCTAGTAGAAGTGATGTGACCTGAGAAAAATGATACATCCAAATAAAAGAAGTGGAGTTTAAGTTCGACATGATCGAGGGTCTTATTAGCCATGGAAAAATTTAATACTCCCATTAGGTTCTAGATATCACACTCACTTGTGATAAAAATCAACGTGTAATTTGTAATGAAACAGCCAGTCCTTGTCGAGTAAGAGGTAAATTGGGTCCATTTCCAAAACTATGAATTCCCATTTTTGTTCGACCCTTGGTTATGTGACATCACAAGATGTACATATGAAACCATATTCTCCATTATTTCCATTTGGAATAACCAATTTCAAGTCATAAGACATAATATAGATTGAAAATTTTGACAATTACATAAAGAATATTTAAATAATATAATTGTAATAAATCATGTTAAATAAAACTATGGATATAAGTGATGAAATAAAAATTGTACCTCAAACAATAGTTGGTCTTTCGTCATAGTACACTGGCTTCTGACCTATATCATAGAGGTTTTTCTACTATACCATTTCCTTAGATTTATTTATGAATAGAAACTCCAATTTATTCACTGTCTACCTATCAGTGGGTCCCACCTTTTCACCATACTGAACAAACTGAGTACACATAGCCCTAGATGGACCAGACTGAGGTTGAAATTAATCTAAGGAATAGAACCTGAACCACTCTAATTCATAACACCAGTCTTATAGAACCATAAAAGGTTCCCTATATTCCAACACTAATGATTGGGTATATGTGGGGCTACACACACAACCTGCATGTGCCCTGGCCTTGCACACTAGTAGCATATGACTAACCCACCACATATTTTCACTAGAGAAGGAGGTTGGGAAGGGTGAAATGAGCTACCAAGTCACCTTTTCTTAATCATCTCCTGATTCATTTTACATGTTTTTTAACCACCACAACCATATCCTTCCCCTGAAGTGGCCCTAGAAAAACCAGACATTGCAATGCCATCAATTGCCACCATTAGATCCTGATCCACTATCTCAAAAAGTATCATTATCATCAATAATAATACTTATGACTTAATGTACATTTACAATCCCATTTAAAAATGATTAGCCTCTATCTTATAATTAGAAACCACCTTGGATGTGAAATAGACCAACTCTATGGAAAGGTTGGCATTGCCCAACATAGTCTGGGCTGCCTTATAGAGATCCAAAAAATCTCAGGTTTTGGAAATTTTCAAGGAATATAGGTAATATTTAATATTAAATATTACCCTAATGTCCTTATTAACCATCCTCTCTTGATTCACATCTATGACCACTATGAACCACCACCTCTAACATATACCTTCCAACATGAATGATGCACACATTACTATGACTACCTTAGGAGTATCAAGATACCCAAATGTCCTCTAAATCATTTCAATATAATCCCCTTCTTCCCAGTATTACTTGATATCCCATATAGAAGGAGGTTTTTACTTGAGGAACTACTAATCATTTTAATTTAACAGTACTCATTCGGATTCATTATAATGACCTTGACTAGGGTTCCCTCTATAATCCAATTACCAGATTATCTAAACTATTGGTTCCATTAATCAATGATCTAATGGTTGTGAAGAATTCTCTCCATACTCTTCAATCAGTTTAACATGTAGTCTTTAGGGACGAATCATAAAATAAAATTTAACAAAAATTGATAAGTATTCTATATTCCACCATGATAAATTTTTAGGAATTTAAATTTCAAACACATTAATATGTCTAAAATCCTCAATAAATACAAAAAGTAATCAAATAAATCCCCCCCAAATCGAGGTCCATACATAGTTTTTAAATTATTCACCACAAAAGGTTTACTATTCAAAACAAATTCCATATTTCAAATGGGGACCTCAGGCCTATCTTGAGGTATGTTGGCTAGACTCCCTACTAGAATCCAAAACCTAACGCCCTAATTTCCTAGCTTCAGTCTATCCATAATCTTCAAATTAACCTAGGCCAAATAAAAAGAAATAACTCTTTTGATGACATTTTTTAGGAACCGCGATGGGATTACATTGATTCCCAACACTCGACCCAACTCGTGCCATGGACTAAAGGGATTTCCCAATCCTCAAGGTCTTGAAACTAGTTCCATGGAATTAAGAAGCACATTTTGGGATTGATTTCACCGATGAGAATCAACCAAAAACAAACCAAAATGATCATACATTACATAATAAGCAACATTCATGACAATAATTAATAATATAAGTCAAAATCAAAACATAAGGATCATCAGTTATATATTAATAATTTATAACAAAAACCAAAATAATGAAAATAGGTATGGAACCCATGTAGAATAACAGTCCTCCGTGAATTACGTTGATCCACATCCTCATGTTAGCTCCACTAATACACCACAATGAAGGCACCACTAGAACATAGATACACCATCACCACCACTAGGTACCCTGACATTAACTGGTCTAAATAAAGTTCTACATGCACCCACTGGTGTTTGTAAGGAGTGAGAGAAATTCTGTATTGGATACTACCAAAATAGGTTTCATCCAAATAAATTAGATGAAAAATTAATATTTTAACTTTAATAGAAAGAAAGGATCATATATAAATAAAAAATTCATTAAAAATAAAATGGAAATAAATAAGGCAATAAGAAGAATGGTGAGAAGAGAATGATCATCACTGGGAATCCCTAAGGCATTATTGTTAGTGGGGTCCTAGGATCCTTGTACTCTTATGGATGCCATCTCCATGACTTAAAGGTCCTGCTCAAGACTTCAATACCCATTAAATAAAATTTCGGTATTTGTTTATGTAAATCCTTGTTAGGGTTACTAGGGATTGTACATAAAGACTAGGATAATGTAATAGAAATAGTATTTCCACCTAGATACCAAATATTCCGTTGTTCTCAATCACATCCCTATTTCCCATGAACCACCACTCATGAACTAAAAATTAAAAAAAATGTAACACACATGAAAATAACATTTTAAAAAAGAAAAATCATTATAAAAACCTTATACACACAAAAACACATGGAAACATGATTATACCCACAGAAAAATTTTATAAAAGAATTTAAAAACCAAAACAAACATACTAAACATATCAAACTTTTTCAAACCATGGAAAAACTAATCACTTTCCTGGAAATCAAAAAACATTCTTTTGGAATCCAGAACTGGAAAAAGTAGTAGGAATAGAATGTAAATATCATACTATAACTCGAATGATTTATTCCAATGAAATTGTGACTGCACCCTCATTAGAAAACCCTATATTCTGGAGAAATGGAACCCGGGATAGGAAGAAGGAATCACCAATAAATGATAAGAATGTATAAGTGTAGAGGATTAGTAGAATTTTTTTAGAAGATGAAAGTCCAAATCTCTAACAAAAAATGGAGCCCAATGTAGTAAGGAGGAAGGGGGAGGCACACAAAGGGTATGATTATCCAAATGTGGTTATTTGAGGATTATTTTGAGGTGAAACTAATGAGGGGTAGTATATGAATTTTAATAATTTTAATGTTATGGAATCCAGAATAGTTTTTCCATAGGGTTTTTTTGTACCATGTAATAACCACGAGGCACCTCTCTCTAAGCGGAAAAGACGCTATGCAATTTTCCAACATGGGGTGCACTCGCATCATCCTAGACATGTGTGTAAAACATAACCACTTTCATAGATGCATAGTTGTCCCTTATGGGCCAAACTCTCATGTGATAAGTTGTGCGTGCGAGAAATTTCCTCTTTCTAGGGTGCACATTTTCCATCGGAAAATCACATGTTTTTTACTAATCATACAATATGTACGGACCTCCTTCTGTCTAAAAAACCTTCATTTTTCTAAAACAAACGTGTAATCCCTTTTAATAAAGATAAGAACAAAAATTAATGAGAAAATACATCAAAATAAAACATCTTATGTGAATATTTGTATAAAATATAATCCTAAAACCCATAAAATTACAAATAATTAAAATATTTTTAAGAAATTAATTGAATTTCAATGTAGATACAGTAAGCCACATGTAGGAAGAAGAAATACATTCACATCCCATGTGATAGGAATAGGTTGAATAAATGTGGTTTCATTGTAATAATATCATTATTATATATTTTATGTAATATTGTATTTAATTAATGATTAATATAATAGATTTAACAAATGTAAAAAAAATTAATAGAATGTGATTGGTTAAGTTTATTAGGTCTTCTTTGGAACAACTCATTTAGATATCATCATAGGGATCTAGGTACAATCTTTTGGGAACACACGAACCTTAATAATGTGTATATGTATGATTATAAATGGTTAATATTTTTTGATGTATTTTTCTCAATTTGGTTAAAATTAGAGATGGGATGGGTTCCTTTCAATAATTGTGGGGAGGGGCACTCATGAAATATTTTAAAATTTTAAAATATATTAATGTCTTTCTCAAGAAAAATAATTCCCTATGATCTATAAATAGGAATGTAATAAAATTATACCCCATTTTATATATCAATTGTCCTCATTTAAAATTTTTAGGATTTATATGTAATTTATTAAATTATTATAGATAGAAAATATCTTTATTGGAAATTGAGAACATATTTAATTAATTGGTAATAATGTCACAAATATTATTATTTAATTCAAATATAATTCATTAATATATCTATAATATATAATATTCATGTAAAAAATTCTTGTAACATATCTAATCACTAAAATTATATTACATTTAATATTTTTAAATTCATTTATTATATTGTTTTATTAATTGGATTAATAAAAAATCAGTATTGTATAAGTATAAAATTAAATTACATAATCTATAAAGATTATATATAAATTCCCATAATGAAAATTTCTTGAATTTTCTATAAAGTGTTATTTAAATTCATTCAGATAATGGTATTTCTTTATATAGAAAATTATGATATACTAAAAATTAACAGAGTGAAAATATGTATCATCAATTGAATTAATTGAGATATAGTTCATTTTTTAATTAATATATTTAATTAAAAAATAATATTTTATGATCATCATATTATAATGGTTAAATTAATATAATCCAATAAGAAGTAGGATATAAAATGATGTTATTATCACTATATTTTAACATTGATTTACATAATTTTCCCTTAACCAAGGTGATATGTTTTACCACGGTGACTATTCATACTGCCTAAAAACAAAAGGGGACTATTTAAAAAATTCCATCACTTGAAAATATTCAATACATATTGAACATCTGACCATCTATAAATTGAATACAATATTTTTTACAAAAATTCCAACAACAATATAAACCACTAAATTTTTAAAAAAAAATTAATGATATAACTTAATTTATTTTTTTCTTATACATTGAAAAAGTTTTAGACTAATCATATAACATAAGATTTATTATACCATAAATTAAAATCACTCAATGACAATGATTTGTTGTTTATTGATATAAAACTAAATTTCCTGTATAAAAACATATTTTTAGATAAATACATTTATTTATGTAAGAACACAGATCTTCTTTTTCAGGTATGTTTTTCTTTTCTGGTCATTTTTGGGAAAAATAGAAAAATCTGGAAATTTCTAAGTACACGCCGTGTAATTTATAAGTACACAGCGTGTACTTTGATACAACTCGAGGTCGTTTGTTGTCCATGTCATGGCCACACACACGGCTATGTAGGGGTGATGTGGAGGCTGCCTAATGTTGAAGACGGAAAAGGAGAGTACACAACATGAACTCCAAAATTACACACCGTGTACATTGTTTTTTTTTCAATAAATGCAATGGGGTCATGACTTAACCCCTAAACTATCTTCTTCTAGGTTTTCTTTGACTGAGAGAAACTGTAAGGCCATGAGGCTTCTCCGAGCCCCGGAGCCTTCGTCTATTCTCTGAATTGACCGATGTTGATTTCGTTGGAATCGTAGCGGTAAGATCTTCCTGCTCCTAGAGATCCGTTTTCCAATTCCTCCTCTTTCTCATGTTATTATGGGTTGAAAGTTTTGGATGTTTTCTTAGATCTATGACATTTCAAGGAGAATCAATCTTCGAGGTTCAAGTATATAAATCTCATAACGTCTAGGTAGGTGGTTTGTGCCTTTCTGTATAAATCCTTTGAGTATTTGAGAAAATTCAAAAATTACCCTTGAATGAGGTATTTCGTGTTTACCGTTTCGACCTATTGATTTTCTTGATTTGCTTGTATGCTAGAGTAGAGTATTTTTATTGTGTTTTGGGCTAATTGTTAGGCTTTGGAAGTGTTTTCCATGCATGTTCTTTCCTGTCTGGACCATTGGGTGTAGTTTCCTTTTTACTGCTATTGTTCATTCATTCTAAGATGTGGTAGAATGCTATCCATGTAGTTTTTGAGGTTACATTGGATGTTTTGTGATGAGATACTTGCTGAATTTATACAGGGATGTGGGAACATAGTGTAAAAGACCATAAGGAGAATGGATGTAAGGGCTTCTCCAGAGTGTCTTTATAATACGGTGCGAGACCATAGGTGGAATTGATGTTGAGTGCTTCCTCAGAGTGTCTGTAGTTCCTCGACAGGGGCCACATGGGGAATGAGACATTGAGTTCTTCCCCCAGAGCACCCTTAGTATGATACGAGACTATAGGAAGAATTGACGTTGAGTGCTTCCCCATAGAGTCTATACAATAGCTGAACTAGAGGGGTGAGACTGTTTGTGCCTCCCATAGGGTTTCTAGTACACGTAGGTTGAACCACATGGGTTAGAATGTGAGAACTACCTAGAGGGTTACCTATTTGTTCTAATTTCTTGAGTAGCTACATACTTGTTTTAAACTTGTATCCTAGAAACTGTGTATTGTTTGCTGCTGAGTATTTTCCTATTTTCTGTTTCCTGTTCTTTTACCTGCCATATATTCACTGACTGTTACACACAGATCATCAGGTGGTTTGTTACTGGGACTTTGTATTACACCCTGTTTGGGTCATTCTTTTAGGCCCAAATGAATTATATTGTTGCAAGTATAGATAAGGGAAACCGCCCTTCGACTTCCGGTACTTGATTTTTTTGGATCTGGGGAGCATGGGACCATGTGTAGGATTGCGATGTTGAGGACCTGTTTATCTTTCTTTTGTATTTTATTTTAGTACTATTATTATTTCTAGCATTGTGAATTGTTTGGATTCTTTCCTAGACATATGCATCATGCATCCTTTATGTATATGCATGCTCCAGTTGTTTCTTTATCTCAGTCTTCCGTTGTTTACTCTTGTATGCATGTTTACTACATCCATTATTGCATGTGTGTTGTTTACATCTACTATGTACTCTGCCAATGAGGGCATAGTTTCCCCACAATCACACCCAAGGCCCTCGATACTAGTCTGCAGCCTCTGGCATTCGGGGAAATGCGCTTGAGGCCATGTTACCAACCGGGTATGGGGTGCCTCTAGGTGGATTCCGGAACCAGGACGTTATAAAGTGGTATCAGAGGTTTTCTATACTCTTGACATATTGTTTACAACCTATAGCCAGGGATAGGACATAATAGGTACATGGTAATATGTTCTTCCTGGGAGTAGCTAACCCGTGTATAGGGAAAATCCATACTACCTCATTTATTGCATTTTTACTATTTTTCAATTTTACAGTTGATTTGATTTCAGTGTTGGGTGATTCACATGTTTTGTGTTGTTACCATTGTTTTTATTGTGGTTCTATTTCTGTCGAAACCTGATGAGATGTGGGTATTCCATCTCATGTATCATATAGGAACTTGTAAGAAATAACATGTCATGCAATCTTGACATGACATATAGGATGAATTAGAAATTTCATTTGTTGTGATAGACATTGTGTACATTATGCATGCTTTTGTGATGGATGCTTTGATATAATCCCTATTGATTGATAGATAATTCTTTTGTATAGTGATTTGCTTAGATGGATGACAAACAATGGTTCTTGAGGTGTTATGGGCCCTCATGGACCATAATTTGGTGGATCATTGCTTGTTTTCTTTGTTATAACTTTTATAAGATTCAAATCTTTGATTTGTAGGGAGTACGAGACCTCACATATCAGAATTTGGAAACTTAACAGTGGTTTTCTATGTTTTATGGGCACCAGAGAAGTTTCTAAGGATACTGTCTGGAAAAACCCAGAATACATAGCGTGTATATGATGGTTACATGCCATGTAGTGTGTAGCCGTGTCACTGATTGTGTGGGAAGGGACACGAGGTTGTGAAAATTCATGTTGGAACATGCCGTGTTCTAGTTTTTCATGTTGTGTAGTCTGAAATAGGTACCCTGGCAACATCACGAACAACACGTGTCGTGATCTCTTTTCATATACATGCCTTGTCTGAATTTTACATGTCGTGTTTTATAACCTAGGTACCCGGTCGTGTCATGAACAACAAGGTCAAGAAATTCCATCACGTTTACGTCGTGTTTCTGTGGAACACGCCATGTATAGTTAACTGTGGATTCAGCTATGTAACTAACAACACGGGTCGGTGTCACATTTTCTTGTACACGTCATGTCTATATGGAACACAGCCTGTAGTGTCAGATGTGTGTGTGGTTGTGTCTCTATGAACACGGGTCAGGTAAGGCGTCTGTTGTACATGTTGTGTCTTCCATGAACACACAATGTAGTTTTTTCTTAAGAGAGCCGTGTGTATAGACCGTATATAAGGACTCATGAATGGAAGAGGATTCAAGTACACACCATGTGTTTGGACAACACACCGTGTATTTGTGGCGTTACATGACCAGTTTAGGAAGGAGGACACACCCATGTAAATGACTTAAGGGAACATGACATGTAGTCTTTTTATAGGCCGTGTTGGCCTTTTTGGTAAATTTTGATTGCCTTCATTCTCCTGTTACCTTCTTACAATCCTAGTCTTTATTCCTCGATAATGTGATGTAAAGTGTGCATTTGACCTTGCAGATTCATGGCAATGAGACGTCCTCTGCTTGTATGCCAGTTTCCAGGAAATGATCAGAAAATGAATATTCTTGATCAGGGATTTCCTACAGATCATCTTGTCATTCCAGTCATGGCACCAACTTTTATACCTGGCACATGAGAAGGTGATCACTTCAGAGAGGGATTTATGAGGATGATGAAGACCTTACAGGGAGCTCTTCCTCCTTCCACATCTATGGAGGACTTGATGCGGGTTTTCCAGCAGCAACATCATCCCACCTTCTCATGGGGAGGAGGATTGTAGGCTGCAGAGTCGTGGCAAGAAGCCATGATGATGATCTCCGAGCATATAGAGATGCCTCTAGAGAGGAGGTTAAAGCTATATATCTATATTCTATGTGATCTACCAAGAGTTGGTAGGACGTGATCTCACAGGCGAGTCGTCAACAGGTTATAGTCTAGGAGGAGTTTCAGTGCATCTTTTATAACTACTTCTATCCCGAGACCCTAAGGGCCGACCATGACTGGGTGTTTATGACTCTGGAGCATGGTACTCTATCTTTCATGGATTATTCCACTCATTTCACAGAGCATTAGTGTTTCACACCCCTCCAGGGTGGAGATGGATTGTGCATGGCAAGGATGTTTGAGAATGGTCTCTGGAGGGGGATCCTCTCACAAGTGAATATCTTCAGGCTGACTTCCATCGCTTCCATAATCAACCAGGAACTTATTACAGAGTGCAATCTAAGAGATTCTGGAGCTGAGAGATGAGGAGGTTCCTCTTCCAGAGATAGTGCTTCACCAACTGACAACAGGATGCGCCGTAGGGAGTCTACATGTGGTGATCCGAGGTAGCAAGACACATCTTCAAGTAGCCAGGTGGTATGCTATCAGTTTGGTAGGGCTAGGAATACAAAGCCACAGTGCCAAAGAGACCCAGTGTCATACTAATCATGTGGCAAGGTGGGTCACCTTCAGCCCTTCTATCAGGTTTTCTCAACAGCAGCTGGTGATAAGGGTTTATCTATGACTCCTCATTCAGGAGGAGTGTCACCATTTTTTCACCAGTATGGGAAATGGAGTTCTTTCGTCCATTCAGGCTGAGGTGGAGGTCGAGGTCGGGGTGTTCAGTCATCAGTATTTTAGTATCAGCAGGGTGGATCAGCTCGATGCGGTCATGCAACATCACAGGGACGTGGTACAGGCCAAGATTTTTTAGTAGATCAGTTGCGTGTTAGACAATACGATATACCCCTTATAACTTTCCAGAGTAGTTATGGTCTATACAAGTATATGGTTATGCCGTTTGGCCTCACGAACGTTCCTGTAGTTTTCATGGCACTAATGAACCGAGTCTTCCATTCATACTTGGATTCCTTCATGGTAGTTTTCATGGAAGACATCTTGGGGTACTCTCACACTCGACATAACCATGCTACGCATCTTGAGATCATTTTGAGTACACTGAGAGAGAATACATTATATGCTAAGCTATCAAAGTGAAACATTTGGATGGATCATATTAACTTCTTGGGTCATGTTATCTCAAAGACAAGAGTATCAGTATACCTAGAGAAAGTGAGAGAAGCATTTTCCTGGGAGCAACTGAATAACGTCTTTGAGGTTCCGAGTTTTATAGGGCTTGCTGGATACTACAGACGCTTCATACAAGACATTTCACGCATAGCATCACCGCTGACAGGTCTGACTAAGAAGGGTGTGATGTTCTTGTTTCCAGATTCTGGTGTGTCATCCTTTCAAGAGATGAAAGGGAGGTTGACTTCAAAACCAATAATAGTCTTTCCAAAGCTGGAAAAGAGCTACATTGTTTTCTGTGATGCTTCAGGTATCGAGCTGGGAGCTTTGCTTATTCCGAGAGATTGAGTCGTTGCGTACGGGTCTCGATAGTTGGGGCCACATCAGAGGAACTACCCGACGGACGATCTCGAGCTTGCGGAAACTTTTCATGCCCTATGCTGTTGGGGACATTATCTTATGGGAGATAATTTTTTGGTTTTCATAGACCAAAAAAGTCTCAAATACATCTTCACTTAGTGTGATCTAAATCTGAGACTGCACAAGTGGGTAGAGTATATTCAGTCCATTGACATTGAGCTTGCGTATACACCAGGGAAAGGAAACGCAGTGGCTAACATGTTGAGCAGAAGTACTCAGATTCAGGCGGTTCAGGAGGCCAGCAGTGAGTTGTAGCTTATGGATCTATTCTCTGAGATGCATTTGGAGGTGCAAGACAGACATGGTCAGACTTTCCTATCTTCTGTAGATATTACCTCTACTCTTTTTAATCGATTTCGAATGAGGCAGCTATCAAATTCTGAAGGCCTAGTCTTACGGGAGAGGGTGTTAGGAGAAGAACCTCTTCCTGGAAAGACATTAGGAGAGGATGATATCTTTCATTTCCAGGGACTCATATGGTTTCCGGAAGATATATGCAAGGAGCTGATGTGGGATTTTAATTCCTCGATTTTGGTATTTCATCTTGGCATCACCAAGATGTATCATGATCTACACCGCCAGTATAGGTGGCCATGTATGAAGATAGACATTGCAGGTTTTGTCATGAGATGTTCCACTTGTCAGCAGGTGAAAGTGGAGCATGAGCAACCAGAAGGTCTTTTGAAGTAGTTACCCATTCACGAGTGGAAGTGGAATGAAATCGTGATGGATTTCATGACATGGTTTCTGAGGTCTCCCCGAGGAAATGATGGTGTTTGGGTTGTCATCGACAGGCTTACAAAGGTTTCCCACTTCTTGCCGATCAAAGAGACATTCAGTGTTGATGAGCATGGATGGTTTTACATTCGAGAGATTGTCCTTTTACATGGAGTTCCACACTCCACTGTTTTAGACAGGGATAAGTGTTTTACTTCTCAGGTCTGGAAGGGGCTTCAGATGTCTTTGGGAGCACAGGTACTTTTGGGTACATCATACCATCCCTAGACAAAAGGCCAGTCCGAGCATGCGATTCATGTGCTTGAGGATATTCATTGAGCTTGCATTCAGGATTTTGGAGGTTTTTGGGAGAATCATATTCCTCTTGTAGTGTTTTCCTACAATAATAGTTTTCAAGAAACTATTTAGACGGAACATTATGAGGCTTTGTATGGTAGGCCATGCCGATCACCCTTATGTTGGCTGGAGGCAGGAGAGGCTGCTTTGCTAGGATGTTGTCCCTTTGAGGACACCTCAGAGCAGTTAGAGTTGATTCAAAGTAGGATGGCTACTGCACAGTGTCGTCAAAAGTCTTATTCTGATCATCGGAGATGACCTCTGGAGTTCTAGGATGGCAATCAGGTTTTTTTTGCGTGTAACACCGAGGTTGGGGCACACGAGGATTAGGAGACATGGTAAGCTTTCATAGAGGTACATCGGGCCGTTTGAGTTGTTGGAGAGAGTGAGGATGGTTGCCTATCGGTTGTAGTTACCTTATAGGTATCGGTCTATGAAATACATATTCCCTGTTTCTCAGCTCCGACGTTACTTTTCAGACCCATCTCAGGTCTTTCAACCCAAGGAGGTTGAGGTTCAAGTGGATGCATCATTTATGGAGATCCTATCTGCATTGTCAATAATAGTACGAAGGTTCTCTGTGTTTGGTCTATTCCTATGGTACGATTACTATGACCGAACGGGCGAGTACAGGACGTGACTTGGGAGAGGGAGGCTGATGTACGAGTTCAGTGGCCGGAGCTGTTCAGGGATACTTCTTTTATGCTGTGTTAGGGAAATTTGGGGATGACTTTCTTTAAAGAGGGAAGTTTGTAAGAACCCGGATATTCTTTTTCAGGTTTGTTTTTCTTTTCAGTCATTTTTGGGAAAAAAGTTGAAAATCTTGATATTTTCAAAGTACACACCGATTACATTATAAGTACACACCAGGTACATTATATGTACACACCGTGTACTTTGATATCAATCGAGGCCATGTTCTGGCCGTGTCATGACCACACACACGGCCATATAGGGGTGATGTGGAGGCTTCCTAAAGCATAGTATGGAAAAGGTGAGTACAAACCATGTACACCAAAAGTACATATTGTGTAATTTGTTTTTGTTCATTAAACGCATCAGGGTCGCATCATAACTCCAGAACTGTCTTCCTATAGGTGTTCATCATCTGAGAGAAATTGTACATCCGCGAATCTTCTACAAGCCCCTGAGCCTCTGTCTATTCTCTGATTCGACCGCCATCAATTGTGTTGGAATCGTAGTGGTAAGCCCTTCCATCTCTTATAGATTTGTTTTCCAATTCCTCCTCTTTCTCATGTTATGGTGGGCTGAATATTTTGGATATTTTCTTTGATCTATGGAATTCCAAGGGGAATAAATCATAGAGGTTCAAGTATATCTATCTCCAAAGGTAGAGGTAGGTGGTCTGTGCCTTTCTGAAGAATGTCTTTGTGTATTTGTGAAAATTCCACCAATACCCTTGAATGAGGAATTGCGTTTTTACCGTTTTTCCATATTGATTTTCCTTATTTGCTTGTATTCTATAGTACAAGATTTTGATTGTGTTTTGGGCAAATTGTTTGGCTTTGGAAGTTTTTCCCATGCATGTTATTTCTTGTCTTGACCGTTGGGTCCAGTTTCCATTAACTTCTGTTGTTCTTTCATGCTAATATGTTGTATAATGCTAGCCAAGTAGTTCTTGAGGTTACATTGGCCGTTACGTGATGCGATAGTTGCTGACTTTATTCAGGGATGTGGGAACCTAGTTTAGTATACTATAGGGAGAATGCACCTTTGGGATTCTCCAGTGTGTCTTTGTAATACGATGCGAGACCATAGGGGGAAATGACGTTGAGTGCTTCCTCAGAGTGCATGTATTTCCTCGACGTGGGCCACAATTGTAATGAGTCGTTGAGTGCTTCCCGGGAGCGCCTTTAGTATTTTATGAGACTATAAGGGAAATTGACGGTGAGTGATTCCCCAGAGAGTCTATACTTTAGCTGAACCAGAGGGGTGAGACTGTGTGTGCCTCAGATAGGGTTTCTAGTACTAATAGGTCGAACTATAGGGGTTAGGATGTGAGAAATACCTAGAGGGTAACCTGTTTGATCTACTTGATTGAGTAGATGATTACGTTTTGGTACCTTATATGCTAGAAACTATGGATTGTTTGCTGCTGATTATTTTCCTGTTTACTGCTTCCTGTACTTTTACCTTCCATATATTCACTGACTGTTTGGCATAGCTCTTCAGGTGGTTGCCAACTAGGACTTTTTCTTACACCCGGTTTGGGTCATTCTTTTGCGCTCAAACAGATTATATTGTTGTAGGTATAGATAAGGTAAAGTGTCATTTGACTTCAAGTACTTGATTTGTTGTGGAGGTGGGGAGCATGGGACCAAGCTTAGACTTGCGATGATGAGGATCTGTTTATCTTTATTTTGTACTTATTTTTTATACTATTTGTATTTCCATTCTTGTGACTTGTTTGGATGCTTTCCTAGACATATGCATCATGCATCATTTATGTTTTTGCATGCTCCAATTGTTTTGTTATCACAGTCTTCCGTTGTTTACTCTTGTATGGATGTTTACTACTTCCGCTATTGCGTGTGTGTTGTTTACTTCTATTGTGTACTCTACCAATGAGGGCATAGTTTCCCCACTATCACACCCAAGGCCCTTGTTGATAGGCAGCAGCCTCTGGAATTCGGGGAAATCCACTTGAGGCCATGTGACCGACCAGGTACGGGGCGCCTCTGGGTGGCTTCCGAAACCGGGACGTTACAATTTACATATATAAATGTTTTTATATAAAATTGAGACATAAATATTATTTTGATGAACATGATTTGATTATTTCAAACATAATATATTAAATTTAACTCTAAATCCAATTTATAAATAAAATAATTTTTTTTATTCTCATAATGAATATAAATTATTCATTAAAATTCAAAAAAAAATTATTATCTAATAAAAAATCATACATTTCAAAAAAAATATAAAAATTTATTCATAATATAATTTTGAACTAAAATATTACAAGATTGTTATCAATTATATTTTCATAAAATTATAGAAATTAATTAAATAAATCTCCCAAAATGAAATTAAACCAAATTTTGAAATAAAATAATATGACTTAACTAAAAATTGAGTATTTATTTAATTAAAAAATATTCATATAAATATATATATATTGAGAACATTATATATATATATAATAAATTAAAACTATTAATACCCCCAACCAATTTTTGTAGATAGGTTTTACAATTCATATTTATTAATATTTCATACTTCGTTTAGGCTTAAAAATTTATATCTTTTATGTAATTGAAGAAGGTGTTCATTAAAAATATCTAGGAGTAAAATTCCCCATCATTTAAATATTGTGTTCAAAAAAATTTAACATGTTATTGGTAATCCATGGATTAATATATTATTAGGTTTTATAGAAACCCACATCATACAAAGTCATGATACAAGATCCTGTTAAAAAATGGAAAGGTAAATACGAAGGTGATCTCTGTTTTTAAACAGGAGAAAATTATTGGAAATTGTAAATATGGACACATAATATAAAAATTAACCCATAAAGTCTAATTTGGAGTGATAGATAACATTTTAAGGAGAATGTAAAGAATAATAAAACCATGAATAAGTGAGGCATTAGAAGACCATAAATTCATCATAATTGATGTTTTCAGGAAAATATATTTTTCATAATATATATTTTCCAATGTGGATTTATTCCATTACTACATTGAGTAAGAAAAAATGGAAATATTATAACTTGAAATCTATAATTTCATTCGTTAAAAAATTAAAAAAAAATCCTTACTGTCTCCAAACAATTTTTATTAGAGATTATTTAATAATTCTCAGTGTATAAATAATCTTATTATGGATAAAATAATTATATAATGATATTGATCCTATATTTAATCATTCATTAAGACAAAAAATGTTTATAATAAGATAATTATACAATTAAATAGTCCATAATATTAATAAATACGATATTAATATCAAATTTCAACATTAACTCAATAACCACAACATTAACATGAGTTTTTAATCTCAATGGTAATTTGATTCCAATCAGATTATGTCATTACAAATTTAATTAAATTATTCAAAAATATTTTTTCATGTAAAATAAATTTTAAAATCAAAAGGTTAAATATACCTCAACCTAGTGAAACATCTCCCAAATATCACAAATCACCATGATAAATCATTTTATAATGATTCAAAATAGTTAAAATCAACAAAATATCATGATTCCATTTTTATACTAAAGTAAAAGGTAATCCTAAACATGATTGTAATGATATATTAAAATATCTCACTGTGAATGATTAACTATTCAACCATCAATGTTATCTATATTCCATAATTCATTAGGCTATAAAAGATATTACATAAAATCGTATAAAAAACCCAATGGTTTATTTAAACCTAAATATTATATTCTTATTAATACCTTCTAAAATAATCATATCACTTCAATTTCCAATCAAATAAAAAATTTAACAGAAAGTATTAATGATTTTGAAGATATTACAGACCGTAACCTTATAAACACATGATGATATCTATTACATTGAAGTTATAATCACATTAAAAAAATATTTGATTACAATGATGTAAATAATTCATATTCCACAAAATAAATCATTTTCCAATGAATATATTAAATATATCTAAATATAAAATTAATATCATAAAAATTACCTAAACCACGTGATCATAAACTAATTAATTATATTCTAGGTCACTAATACTATCCCATTAATTTCAATCATCCATTTTTCCCAGATAAAAATGATCAATGTACTACTAAATCACTTTTCATTGTTACCAGAACCATTCAGTATACGTTTTCACATCCATATAAAAATACAATTGAATAATATTTATATGTTTCTTTATTCTTATATTCAATATATCATTGAA
The DNA here is from genome assembly GCA_963277665.1 of Viscum album. Lineage (NCBI taxonomy): Eukaryota > Viridiplantae > Streptophyta > Magnoliopsida > Santalales > Viscaceae > Viscum > Viscum album. The sequence goes on along the minus strand of OY728121.1, from coordinate 1,760,419,086 downwards.
TTAATTATTAAATCCCAATACATAAATACTTATACCAATTCAATTAAACAGGAGACATATAAACGTTTGTTCATTATTCTATGAGTTGGACCCTGGAATTGTACATTCGTTTGGATAGTGCACTTATTACCAACATATAAGGAACTAACTATAAATGGTTCCATATGATGATTTTAATTTCCATTTATTTACCTATTAAATTTTTTCAACAATATTACATGACCAATTCACTTTATTTCCCCATAGAGAACATATTCTTGTTTATCTAATTAATTCACATGGTTGATTAATCTAATATTGTTTATATAATGTTATATAAATATTAATTCCTCCATAATCTCCACCACCTGAGCTCATAGTGAACTCTATCATTCACATCGTTTTTTATGAGATATTTTTAAGGGTTTCACTATTAAAAATATATCAAAATTACTAGTAATGAATATTCATAGTGGATCACATTAAATATCCAATTCCATTTTCATTCTCATGGTGACAATCATTCCATTAACTATTAGTGTTAGCAATGATCAAATAGGTTCATTCCATTGAATAAAATGAAAAACCATTGTGTGATCAATAATAGACATAATAAGAATCATGTAAATACATTTATAGAATATCAATTTCATGAAATCCCTACTATGATAAGAATTTGAAAAAATGGATTCCAAAATTTCAATTAGAATAATATATGATGTCACAAACCCCTCCACTCAATGTGCACCCATCCTGGGTCGGTAATGTGAAATGAGAGATAATAACTCCCAAGTCCCGCCTCTTGTAGGCCTCGGGTATGCGAATAGTACTGAGGGTATTGTAAACACAGAAATGGGAGGCATTAAACTCTGAGAGAACACCTACGAAAGAGAGAGAGAAATAGACACCAAACAACTCCCTCTCAGCCTATAATATAAATAAAATACCAAGTACACATATTTAATGGTATGAAAAAAGTATTAAGACTGAAAGGGAAAACTGGAAGTGCCAAAAGAAAGTAATATGGTAGCAACCACAAATCCTGAAAGGCTCCTACAACATAATGCTAGTAGTAACCATCCCGATCTCCAACCTGCTACAAGTGACCTGAAAAATAGTTTATATATAATTAGGTCATGTATAAAATTATTCTTTGTTGGACCTTACCCTTATCCTCTCATGAAAAAGTAATGAAATCATGCAATGCATAGTTAAAAACAAGTTAAACAAACTCATCAACTAAACATGTATAGAAGGATCACAGCCCAACTGTGGCTACTCTCACCTAGTATAGCATACGAGAGTATATAAATTAATAAATAATATCAATGGTACCATGTTACCACTTCCTCACTGGTTTTCATCTTTTCTCCAACATCGCACATCATATGAAACTCTCCCAAAAAAGGTGTGACGACATACACCTAGGAAAATAGTCACATCATGCACCTCAGGCAACACAACCACCATGTCCACATAACCAAAGTAACCAGGTAGTTTTCGGGAGCCACAAAAGCTAGCATAACACGTATTATAAATCCGGTATTATACCTAAATCAATTACATAATGTTCACCGAGTAAGGATTATCAAGCCATCACAACCTACACATGTTACACCAATAGTGTTCTATATGAATCTATATCTAGATTATATGTGTTTGAAAAACCAAAAGACATTACATCCCCCTACACACATATATGGGGGAAACTAACCACTGTGCCTACCCGGATATGTAACTACCAATATAAGAGTGTGAGGCCAAAGGGGTTAGTTAGTCATCCATACTCCCATGAGGATGTTGGGGAAAACACCACACAGGGAATAGAAACCATGTGGTTTCATTTTCTCTAACCGAAAATGTGGAGTGCTGTATAGAAACACCAAAATTACAGAATATAGTATACCTCAATACCACACTATGGGAATAACCTTTTCTTAGACTCAACTATATCTAATGCTTCTCAGACTCCCAACGTCCACTACTAAGACTAGGTTTCCAATAAGAACACAACTACTAAAAAAGCTACATTAGATTACATTATCTAATTTTATCAGTTTCACTATACATTATTTATTTCTGTAACCATTAATTAACCATTATCATTTACACATTACATTTAATTAGTAACAAAACAATTTTACATAACCTCCATGAAAAACTGAACCACGTACATAGTTACTTTAAAATTTTAACCTCATCATTGCATCCCAACAAGCACGGACCCCAAGGGTTAACATCATTTATTCAATCATTTATTAACATCATTATCACATTTCAATATCCTCAAGAATTGTAGAAAATAATTATTTGCAACAAAAAACTTGTTGATCAACATGATGAGTAGGTGAACTACTCGTCGATCATTTTCCACCTATAGAATTTTGTACACCCATCCATCCTCTTGATGTTAAACACACAAATCATGTTGAACACCCCATGTGTCTTTACCTATTTTGAAAGGAGAATAAGATTAACCAGCTGCTTCAAGTAGTGTGGAATTAAAATAAAATAACAAACAACCAATTCAATAGTTTCCAATTTTATATCAATGTTAAGCCCAACTTCATCCTATTTCAGCATCCCCAGGGTCCTCCCCAACCCACACATGCATTAACTGATGCATCTCGCTACTGTAGGAATCAACATCCTACACCACCACTGGGCCTCCCTTCCCTCAAATACCACAACAGCCCTCCACGATAATCCATCCTAGGTCCACACAACAATATATGTTGTAGAACACGAACCACATAGCCATAAGTCTCTTGGACCTAAACAAGGAATTCACCATTCATATACAGGGATCACTAATACCTCCAAAGTATAAGGTGAATGAAATTTAAAATAATGAGGGTAACTCAGAACCCATCATGGAATTATATATATCACACAACTGGTCGATGATTCTATATTTAAATAACTTATACAATTAATCACAAATAACTCATCCATTTGATTTATCACAAAGATTAAAAACAACAACTAGATTCATTAAACATACCTCTATATAATTTCCCAATAAATTTATAATTAAATCCAAATTTACGTTCATTACCAATTTCCATCATGAACTGCATGCTTACAAATGAAGGCATATATATCACATGATCTAGAAAACGATGAGGCAATAACATTTCTAAGAAAATGATAAAAATTATTTAATCTAGTTCAAGTATTTATTAGTAAAATTTCATTGTGATCCAATGGATAAAACATGCTAACTCTATGAATGAACATAAAATAATTTAATTCCCTGAATCTCCAACCACAAAAGCTTTCCGATGTTCTTTTCTTGATATTCGGCAAAACAATGGATCTTGATCACCTCTCTCATAATGATTGCATCTAGCTAATGAGTTCATGAAACAACCACATCCATAAAATCCGAAGAGATGTCTATTGGAAATATCAAGAAGACATTCCATCCTAGGAAATGGAAAAATGGGAGGAAATATATTGAAGAGCCAATAAAAATAGATATAGGAGATACCTAATATCAATGATTGATCGATAATTCATACTTGCACCAAAATAGTGGTGCACATGTAGGGAAAATATGATACTAGGATATATCAATATTGTGTGTCACCATGGAAATAAATGGTTATATATTTCTTATACATAGAAGAAGTAGAATAAATTAATAAAGGGAAAGCCCTTAGCTATGAAGGATCATATCGAAAACTCATATAATATGAAATTGTTGAATTTCTATTATTGATGGATCTCCAAAACCAAATCGGTTTGACCATGTAAAAACATTGGGAACCCTGGGGATTTAAATATTTGTGCTATGGAATTGAATTGGCCTCAAATACCGTAAAAAAGGATTTTAATGCATTTTATGTCAAAGATAACTTCAAATAGTAAATACTGTAGGATGCTGGAAAAATGTTTCACCGATGTATATATAAACATTGTAAAACCAATAGATATATGACCTACCCGAAGGATCTACTAATAGGACATACTGATAGGACCTTCTTGTAGATCCTACTTACAGACAGCCTATCAACATGACCTACTAAAAGAACCTACTGAGAGACAACCTACCGATAGAGAGCGTACCAATAGGACCTACTAACAAAAAACCAATTGATAGGACCTAACATAGATGACCTACCAATTGGGCCTACCGATAGGTTACATAATAACTGGACCTACCAATGACACTATTCACAAAACTAACATCATTGTTCACAAAAATTACAATTTGGAAAATATTGAGAATATGTAACTTTGACCTACCAGAACACCTAAAACACAAGATTTCAGGAATGAAATGGACAAGAGTGTTCTGGACTATTACATAATATAACACTCAAAGCATTCTAATCCTTGATAATATAAAAGCATCCTAGAGAGGAAATAGAAAAAGGGGACTGAAAACCAACCCTTTCAAATACCTCTCAAGACTATTTCTACCACGTGATCTCAACCACTTCCTCAAAAAAGAGCACAAAACCATGATAAAATTAGAACAATATCCTAACCAATCTCTAGGGGAAGATACATCTTAATAGAGAGCATTCCACAACAAGAAACAAGAGGAAGCCATCTCATAAACAGGAAAGTTCTACAATCATAGACATACATTGTCACATGAAAAGAGCTAAAAAATAAACATCCTAGTGTATTGAACATGTATCTACGACATATGTTCACATGTACTCTCCTTTATTCCACCACATCACAACAACATATGAACTATTGGGATAACTCACATGTGAAAAACATTCTCCTTGTGGTCTGGGATCTCTAGAGTTCATTCCATGAAAGTCTCATCATCATCAACATTAATCTCACACCAATTGATGACGTGAGAGTCATTATTAAGAAAACCATGATGTTGAGACATGTGAAAAATATCTTATATCCAATCCATATATGGGGGAAGTGCAACCTGAAATTCCATGACTCCAACATGAGACAACACCTTGAAAGGCCCAAAAAACCGTGGCAAAATCTTACTCCCATGATCAAACCATCGCTTCCCATGATAGGGTGTATCCTTCAAAAAAATGTGGTCCCCAATGTCAATCTCAAGAGGTTTCCTATTATGACCAGAATAGGATTTATGATGATCATGTGCTACCATCATCCTATCATGAATTTCTTGAATCGTCTCATATATATTTTGTACCAGTCCCATCCTAATTATTGTAGACTCTTAAACTAAATTCCATCACAATGTATAATGGAAACGATAACCATACAAGGATTAAACTGGTGCCATATTGATGGAAGAGTGGATAATATTTCTGTATGCTAACTCTACCAAGGGTATGTGCCTTATCAACAAACCTCCATAATAAAAGATACGAGAGTGCAATATGTCTTCATGTGTCCAGATGGTCTTCTCTATCTAACTATCCATCCATGGATAAAAACCACGGCTAAAGAAATACTGAGGATGAAAAGCATGTTGGAGGCCTTTACACACCCTTGTGGTAAAATGAGGATCTCAGTCAAATTTGATTGTCTTTGGGGCCCCATGGACTCCCACTACCTCTACCATATAGTTCCTCGATGAAACCTCTACTAATCTCGACTCCTTGACTACAATAAAGTGGGATGATTTTTTCAAGCAATCCATAACTACACATATTGAAATTTGTCCTCCATGAGCTCAGTGTATAATAGATAAAAATTCCATCGTGTTTCCCTCCCAATTCAACATAGGAACATATAAGGGCTGTAGGAGACCTCTAGGAACACAGTTCTCAGCCTTCACATTCAGGCAGACCAAACATCGATACACAAACTATGAAACTTCACACTTTAACCCAAGACCCCAAACTATCTCTTCAAAGATTGCTACATCATTATCAGGATAAGATGTACCACTAATAGAGAACTATGTAACTCTCTCAGAACCATCTCATACATTCCCAAAGGAACAAAAGGCCTACTTTGAAACAACTTCCAGTGGTGTTCATCATCAGACCATCCATCAGGGGCCTCACCGCAAACAACTCTATCTCTCGATACCTCCACCTCACAGTCCCCCAAATGGTAATCTTCCACTATCTGCACCAAATATGACTTCACCATAATCTAAAAAGACAAAATATTTTCCCAACTTCTCCCATATCGAGATTTAATGTGGGATGTTCTTCCATTAATCAACCAGATTTACCTGATTCATGCACTTCATCACTACAGAATTTCCTGCTCAGCCCATTGGCTACAACATTCACCTTACCATGTCAATATCGGATTTTGATGTTTTTATCCTTTATAAAATCTATCCACCGATGCTATCAAAATTTCATGTCACATTGGGAGAAAACATAGCTCGGGATTTTATGATAAGTGAAGACGAAAAAGCACTCTCCAATGAAGTAATGTCTCTGCAAATTTAGTGAAAAAATGCTTCCAACTCATGATAATTGGTGTCATAGTTTCACTCATGGGAATGTAGCTACCAAGAAACATAAGAATTAGGAAATCTCTAATGCATTATAATTCTTCCAAACCCCATATGTGAAGCATCACAAAAAACCACTAAATGACCTCCTCCTACTAGAAGACAAAGTACTAGATCAATCACTGAATTCTCCTTCAGATACATGAGTGATGCCTAACACTGATCAATCTATACGAATACATGTTCTTTTATATTCCACATTGTAAGAGTACTTGCGAACCAAATGAAATTGGTTATGAATCTCTTGTAACAACCTGCTGGGCCAAGGAAGCTTATCACCACCACCACTATCCTAGGTGGCAGCCCATGAAACCACTTCATATATCAATGATGGATCCATATATACTCCTTACTGGACACAACATACGACATGAAATTTACATATTAGGCCCAAAAAACACACATTTAAAACATCCCAAATTGATGTTTTCGACAAAGAACTCCCAAAAGAGCATGTAGATGCCCTGTATGCTCCTCCACAAGTATAGAGTACTGATGGATGTCATTGATGAAGACAACCACAAAATACTCTTGGAACTCACAGAGTATTGCGTTCAACAACCCCATGAACATATGTAGAGCATTCGATACCCCAAATGACATCATAATGAACTATTAATTCCAATTACTGCAACAAAAGTTAGTCTCTATAATATCGCTATCTTTCACACACATATGATTATATCCTTACGATAAAACAACCTTTGAGAACCAACGTGCACCCTTTAGTTGATAGAAAAAATCATCAATATGTGGAAGAGAATTGAGGTTATTCACATTAAACTATTTCTAGTGTTAATAACAGACAAAAAACCGCAAACTACAATTATCATTATTTACAAAACATTTGCACCCCAGGATGACACACTCGGCCAAAAAAAACTACACTACAATAGGCCATGAAACAATATATGTATCTCCCAAAGCTCATAATGTTCTATCCTATATGGATACATCGAGATATGAAATGTTCTTGGCTATAGCTCGATCCCGAACTTGATCTCTCATTGAGGGGGTAACACAACAACCACTTCTGGAAAGACATCAGGGTACTCTTCTAAGTTCCTAGTAAATTCCAACTATTGATCCTCATATAAACTCAGCATTAGATCGTCCATCAAGGATGACAAGGGAAGAACTCATGTCGGACTCATCTGAGGGTCTCTCTTGCCAACAAACACCGATGGATCTCTATTAGCATCCAAGAACACCTTCTATCTACTAATTCAATCCATGATAGCATGAACCGAATAAAACCAATCCATCAAAATATGACATCATATTTTAGTATCTATATACCTAGTCAATCTCCCCAAGTGTAGTGTTTCCCCAATAGTATCTCATTGTCTCTACATACCATAATCATGTCATCTCTACCTCCAACTGGAAAAGTCAATTCCTAGGGAACTTGATGCCTCTCTACCTCATGTCCCCAAACATGGACAAGGGTAGGTGATAAGGGGTGGTGTGTCACTAAAAAATCAAACAAGGAAAAATTACTAGTGGAAAACAATAAATGCATACCTCGAATGGTGTCTGGATCACCCGATGTTTGCAACACTAAAGAATGAAACAGACCACAACTTTCTCCATGAGCACTCTAACCCGGATGAAAACCACCATTATGGTAATTATCTACTCTCTATGGATGGGGAGAATCTCAAGGCTCTAATTTTTCTACCCCATCTACTACTTGGTGATCCAAAACAGGTGTATCCCCCAATTTTTGCCTCACCTAAAACAGCCTCACAGAGGAACATAAAGAGGAATACCTGGCATATGCTGACCGCTTTGAAAGGTTGGGCACTCTCAATACCGATTACCTCAACCTTCAAAAGAAAAATAATCACATGATCCCTTAGAATAGTTATAAGATCTTATTCCCCTAGGTAAAAGAGATACCGAAGGATGGGTCCTACGGTCTGTCGAACATGGACTCTTCTTCCCTAAAAACTTGTAACCCAAAACCATATATCTGTATTGTGAAGAATTGTGAAGATTCCCCTCTCATGATGATATAGTTCTTGAGCACATCCTCTCGATGATCTCAATCCTCTCCAGCACCTCATGTTATGTTTTCAACATAAATGGTGTGGCATTGCGCTATATATCTTGTTGCAATGCCTTCTTGAAATGCCTCTCCCTTTTCTCCTCAACTGGAAATATATCTAAAGCATATTGAAAAATATTCCAAAAAAAATTAAAAAAACTTACACATATGAGCTCCCATGTCTATGGGTATCAACCACTGAGTTAATGGACACCTTCGTGGCTGATGATTGAAACTCAACTCTGAACTTGTCTTGAAACTCATCCAATGATACTTCCAACTCCTCAAGATCACTGATGAACAAGAACCACCACTAATTTGCTACCCCACACAATATCGTCACATATAACAACACCCAATGATCAATACGAGAACAAATCAATATAAAGGATATCTCTACCTCCCCCAACCAGTCTTTCATTACTACATCTGAAACAGAATCTTCATACTTCTACAGAATTTGGAACAAAAACTCTAAGAGTGTCCTCCTACAAATGTCTTCATTGTTAACCTAGACTCTACAACGTTATGCTACCATATAATACTAAACATATTATTCACAAAGTGAATGAAGACATAGAGGTCGATATATACCGGTAAAAGAAAAAAAATGATTGAGATCTTAAACCTTGAATAAGGAAGACTCAACTATAAGTAATTTTTTTTTATTTTTTTCATTTAATGATAACATATCCCAATATATTCCAGTTAAAACACATCCATGATGAAGAATTATATATGATCCATTCCAATTTATATTATAAAAAAAAGTATAACCTTGTTTAGAAGTCACTATAATGTTAATTTTATGTGCATAAAATCCAAAAGGATCCTAAATACTCATTTCTTAGATGGTACCCCATGTTTATAGTGTCAGCTAAACGTAGATGTTACTATTTCCCCACCAACCCATGCAACCTCAACTGTTCCTATCACTAATCTTCATAATATCCCTCAACCAGACCTCTTATACTACTCTTTCATAACCCCATCCCCTCAATGTGTACCCCTCCTAGGCTGGTAGTGTGAGAAGAAATATAATGCCTTCGAGTCCCACATCCAGTAGGCCCGGGTTTGGAGACTAGAACGGAGGGTTTAGATAACACACTAATGGGTGGATTTTTTGTCATAGAGAACACATATGAAAGAGATAGATAAGACAAAAACAAAAAACTACTAATAATAATATAATATAACAAGTATACATAACTTATGTCATGAAAAAACTACCAAAACTTGAAGGGAAAAAATAAAGTACCAAATGAAAGTAAAATGGTAGTGACAACAAAGCCCGATCAGCTCCTACCACCCAAATCGTGCTATAAGCATCCGAATCTCTGACCTGCTCCAAGTGACCTGAAAATAGTTTATATATACATAGGGAATGTATAACAGTTTACTATGTAGGAAATTCATTGAACACTATTTCTTTAATGTAATGAATTAAATCTAAAGCACAGTGAACAACAAGTGAAACTAACTCATCCCAAAAATTGGTATACTATGTTCCCAACCCCACAATGCATACTATCACAAAGTATTGAATAATATAGTGTATACTACAATAAATGACATTAATGGTTCCTGTCGACCACTTCCCCACTAGTGTTATTATGTTCCCCAACATCACACATCCAATATATCTCTATCAAAAACACTTTCCCTTAGACATCTGGGTGAAGTAACACCACATCCACCTTATGTAACAAAACCACCACATCCATGTAAGAAAAGTAACCAGGTAGTCTCTAGTAGCCTCCAAATCTCACATAATGTGTATCATACATCAGGTATGATAACTCAAACCATTACAACCCATACACAATGTATTTATCCTCTAGACATCACAGCCTATCCAGGTTACATCTATAGTAGTCCATTAGAAACCATATCTAGAATACCTATGTGTGAATAAAAACAAGCCAAAACATCCCTCTACAGTAATATATGGTGAAATGTAACTTTTTTTGAATACCATCACAAGTAACTAATAAGAGAATAGAGTGGGGTCAAAGGGGGTAGTTAGCCATCCATCATCCCGTCACGATGTGGGGGAAAACACCCCATCTATATGGCTCAAAATACCCATGGTGTTAGTTTCTCTAACTTATAGGGTGGAGTATAATATAGAAACACAATAATTAAAGAATATAATATAGCTCAAAACCACACCATGTGAATGAACTTGTCTTCGACTCAACTGCAACTAACATCTCTCGATCTTTAGGCTTCCACTGCTACGACTCTATATCCAATAAGAACTGAACCATTTAATGAGATACATTAGATTACATTATCAATTTTTAACAGTTGAACATTAGGTTAATTATCTATACAACCATTCATTAACCATTATAAATTACACATTACAATTCATTAGAAGCACAAAAATGTTCCATGCCCTCCAGGGAAAACCTAACCAAGTCCCCAATTCCATTAAAATTGCATCCCAAGAGTTACATCACAATAAACTCCAGCCCTAGGGGATAACATTATTTAATAAATAATTTAGATATATAATTATTAAATTCACATATTACTCAGAATTATTGAAAATAATTCTATGCTACTGAACATATGGTGCTTTGCACAGTGAGTATTTGAACTACTTGTTGATTCTCTACCACATATAGTAGATCATAGACCCATCCCTCCTAAAGAATCTAAACACAGAAAGCATGCGGAATACTCAAGAAGTCTAAAAATCTTTTATAATGAGAGTAACAAAAACTAGGGTCATCATTTAGTGTGGAAGGTAAAGAGGATAACTCCAATCAAATTTAATATAAACCACATTTATATCAATAATAAGACCAGTTTCAACTTATTCCATCATCTCGGGTGTCCTCCCCGACACTCACATGCATAAATCGATGCATCTAGACACTATAAGGATCAACTACGACCACCCCCACTAGGGCCTCCCTACCATGACATACCTCAATAGCTCTCCAGGATCATCCATCCACAGCTCACACCACAACAAAAGAAGCATGAAACAAACAACATAGGCATTGGGCTCATTTCCCTAAACAAGGCATTCCCCTTGTCATACAACGAGAACTCACATCTCAGAATCATAAGGTGTATGGACTTCCAAAAAAAGTGGGTAACATAGAACCCTTCATGGTATTATCTTTATCACACAACCAATCCATTATTCCAGATTATATTTACTATAATATTTGTAATGGAAAACTGCATCCATTTGATTTATCAACAAGCATAATAACAACAACTACATTAATTAGAGATGTAGCTTTATTATTACCCAATCAATTTGTTATTAATCAAATACATATGTTCTTTACAAATTTCAATCATGAACAACATTATAAAAAATAGAGGCATATATATCCCATGATATAGAAAATCTATTGGAAATAACATTGTTATGAAATTGATACAAATTCATTAATCCAGTTCAAGTATTTATTATGTGAAATTAATTCTGATCTAGTGGATATAACATGCTAACTATACAAATATAAGTAAATTAATAATGAATCCACAAATACCCTACCTCAAATGGTTTCTGACGTTAATTGAAAGTGAATGATCCGACACAACATATCACGATCACCTCTCCTGTAATGACTTTATCCAGCATAGGAGGCCATGACACAACCAAATCAACCAACACCCAAGAAATATCCATTAGAAATATAGAGATCACATTCCATCACATGGAAGGGAGAAATTGTAGGAAATAGATCCTAGAATCCTTAATAATAGAGATAGTACATATCTTCTATAAATTATGGATTTACAATTCCTCCTTCATCCAAATAGGTGTACGAAGATAGGGAAAACATATTTCAAGGATACAATAGAATAATATGTCTCTGTATGAAAGAAATGATCTATTAACGTAGTACAAAGAGGAAGTAGAATTAATGAATGAAGGCGAGGTCCCCAACATAGAAGGATCAGATCTGAGAAACATAGAACGTAAAAATGTTGAATTTATATTAAATTATGATAACAAAAACTCATGTAGTTTGACAATGTAAAACCCGTGGGACCCTTAGGGATTTAATGATATTAGTTATGGGAATAATTTGTCCTTAAATTCTTTAAAATAAGGCTTAAAATTCATTTTATGTCAATGAAACTTTCAAACGGGTGAAACTGTTGGAAGCTGGAAACACTCTTCACCGACTCGTCTTGAAACATTGTAGCACCTAGCAACATTTGACATACTCATAGATGACATATCAACATATTAACTACTGATAGGACCTACCTAAATGACATTAATAAATATGACATACCTACATGACCAATCGATGACATTGTTCACAAAAGTTGAAGCACTGCTCGCAGAACTAGAAATTTAACAATGTGTTGGGAATAAGTCACATTAACATCCTTAAACACCACAAAAACCATATTTAAACAAATATATGGGCGAGATAGGTCTAGTCCATTACATATTATCTATAGTAATATCAACTGAGTTTTTGAAAATAATGATTAGTTAATGTAATTAAAATTAAATATAGCCATTAAGAGAAAATATTTCTTATCAAGGGACAACGCCTTAATCATAAGGCCGAAACATTCCTATAAAATTTTCAAAATTACGTTGGATAGACCTATTTCTACCAAATCATTCCTTGGATAAATTTATTTTTATTATTGGATGAATATTATGGAAGGGATACCTCTCAATAATGCTTACATTTCTATATTTACAAGAATTCCACTACTCCTCCATTATAAAAGAAACTCACCCATATAATTTTTCACTCCCATAAATCCAATTTTCCCATTAATAAAAAACCCAAATAAGCTCCAAAGATTTCTCTTCTCCCCCTATAAACCATACTTTGCGCATAAATCCAACCGAATAATGATTTTTTTGTATAAACTAATAGGAGTTATCTAAATAAGAGGCAACGTTATTAAATGATCACTTTTGTTTCATTTACTTCTACAACCCTTCAGTTATTATTTTTATCATGATTATATAATCTCCTATTTAAATTAAATGTAATTTTTTATTATAATATTTTAACCTACACAATCACACAAAACCATCAAATGGGATACCAAATTATCATTCATGTGTAAGGTGGACTAACGCCTCATGAACTGATGTTATTAGTTCATCCATTTACCACCTTCCAAGGTAAAAATAATTATGGATTTATATATTATATATTTTTTGTTTTATATTTACAATGTCTTTATGATTTTATAATATTTATATAACACAATTCTCTATGCTTTACAAATTTCAATTTAAGATAACTTTGTTTTTATACATATTGACTATTGCCTCCTCAAAGCGATGTGATTCGTTCACACTATACATTGATTGCGTCAAGGATTATTTCTATTTAACATATGTGACACATATGTCATAAATATGATAAATTAATTATAATTTTCAAAAATATAATATACTTTTCAGTCTTTTAATATGACAATGAAATGGAAGTACTATTTAGGCTTAGAAAAATCATACTGTCTCCATGAAGGGTGCATTCCATTTAAATTATCCAAATTTTATGGTTTGTTAAAACTAAATAAAAACTGAATATATATTATATTTAAATAATGTTTTACATTTTATTGATTAAGAAATCAAGGTCTATCACAACTAGTATTTTATTTTCGTTATTTTCCATGGTTGATTTTTGGATCTCAGGTTTTCTATCTAGTTTTGGGTGTGATGAGGTTTAAATTTTGAGGGTTTATTTTTTTTTAATTTTAATCCATTGTTTATAAATTAATTTTATTGGGAGTATTTAGTGAAAAATATTATTTTATGTGTTAACAAAAGGTTGTTCATGGTTGGCACATGGTTTATCAAAAAATGCACCATTACCCTGGAAATTGTGCGTCCAAGTATCATTTTTGGATATTGAAAAACACAATTATAGTCTTTGTTTTGTAAATCATGTCATATAATCATGTTGCATATTCCAATTTTATAGAGAGGGATTCATGGTTTCCACATGGTTTTTAAAACCACGGGAAAAATTCTTATTCTATTTTCAGGTCATTAAAAATTGCAAAACTCCATTTGTATATTCTTAGTATTTTACCCTAATTCTACCCATCAACCCCAGTAAATGAATTTATCCATGGGATACTCCTCAAAAAATTACAAGGCTCCTTGTGAATAAAATTATAGGTGGTTTTGACCCAAGTTCTTCAAGTAATATTCATGTATGTGGTTTCCCTGTCAATTGCTCCATCTTTCTAGGGTTCTTCTCTCATCTTTCTTGGGATCCAATTTTCCAGTGGGTTGAGTGACTTAATGATCGCATAATATTGTATTTTTGAGTTTGATATAGAGGTTTAATGTTATATATTTCCTATATAGGGTCCCCTTAGTGTTGGTGGTGTGGTTTATCATAGATTTCTGAATGTTTCTATAGTTTAGGTGGCTGGTTTTATGATCTGAAATTTTTAGACCCTTTAAACATGTAATCATTTCTTTATAAATGTGAACTATAAATAACTTGTGTGGTGATAACTTTGTTTTAAAAAATATTTACATGAATATGAGATTAAAAATGTATTTTACAATGAAAGTATGTATTTTTTGTGTTCTTTGACGTGGTTCTTCATGGAAGTGTTTTTCATAATTTTTTGAATGGTGAATAATGTTTATCCAAGGGCACATGAGGTGAGAAGGTATTTGAAAGAGTTTATTCCAAAAACATAGTCATTTTCATGGTTTCTTATTTTTTTATACTTTTAATTAGTATTGTGAAATGTATAATTTTTGGAGACATGTTTCAAATTGAAATTGTATTCTCTGTGGGTTTTAAAGGGGATTAACCCATTGAAACGGTTAGATTTATTTTGTTCTTTTTTTTAATGTTGTTAAATGGGTTTCATGGATTGTGAAATTAGTGTGAAATGTGTTTTTAAAAAGTTATGGTGTGTGAAATCAATAAAGTGGGTTGTTTATAGAATATGGTGGTTTCCTTGTAATGATTTGTGAATGTAGTGATTTTATTCATTGAATGTAATTATTGGAAATTATTATGGAATGTGGTGATTAGTGTATTATGTGAAATTTTATTGAGTAAAAAGAGAATACCATGTACCTTTGTGGGAAATTTAGAACTAGTACACTAGTGATTTGGAAGTGGAATTTATGGAATCTTATAGCTGATTTATGGTTAATTACATGGATGTAAAAATTCACAAATTCACATGGAATGATTGACTAATATATCATTAACTAAAAATTTATTATAATCAGATATTACTCGGCCATTGGGATATTACATCCTAGTGGATCGATCATGATAATGATATGATTTATTGTTGTTATACAATTATTTCACCAAGGGATGAGGTCTCCTGAGTTCCACTTGTTCTAGATACCCTTAAGTATTTAACTGTGGTTCTCTATTATGTCATGATGATTATATGGTTTTGTTCTATCCCATTGTATATTGTGGACCATGTGTGTATTCAAATTAAAATAATTTTGAATCATGTTTTCTGTGAAACTATTTTTCATTGAACATTGCTTCCTTGAGAATGGAATTTTGTACAATAATTATTTTAAAAAATTATAAGGATTTTATATAAATTATATTGTTAAATTTTCTTCAAATGTTGTGTCATGGATCCTGTTCTTTTTCATATAATCTTACAAGTCTTTGGGTTACACCATACATACACATTTGGGTGTATATAAAAATTGTTAGGTATGACCCTAGTAAAGGAACGATGTTTCTTGGTGTGGTAGATCTGGTTTCTTTTCATTCACTTGTTTTAGGTGTTGTTGGTTTTGGCTTTAGTGTGATTTCACTCATGTTCTAGGGAGTTTTTTTGTAAATTCCTCATGGTATCCATTTCATTGAATTACTTTTGTGTTTTGTTTAAAGTTGTAAATCTTGAATCTGATAGTTGTTTTATCTCATTTGGTTATGATTACTCAGTTATGTTTGGTTTATTATTATTGGTTATATATGTTTATGATCATGGGTGATATCATTACAAAAGTATATTTTTGATACTATGGAACTAGTTTCCGTCCCATGGCGATCATAAATTCCCTTCAGGATATTACATAGATTCTATTAGGTATTGGGTAAAACGGAAATACATCTTGCTTCGTGAGAAAATGGTATTAGTGAATGATAAGTCTTTATAGGTCTTAGAATGAGATGTGACCTCTTTTATTTTGGGTATCAAGGATGATGGTGTAGGATTTTCAAATCTCAGGTTATAGGTTGGGAGAGTTTTTGACCAAAACATTATGTACTGAGCCTTCTGTTTCCATGGAAAGTTAGTTTTCCTTTGGCTTCAGTTGAAATTAAACGTTGTTAGTTGATTGTGAATTGAAAAAATAGTTTGGTCAATGGTATCAATGATCACATAGGGATTCTTAAGCCATGTATTGATGTGTACATGGTTCTCCAATAGTCTATGTGATGGTGGTTCGATTATTGTATGGCCTCCAATCATAGGGAAAATTCACCCATCAAAAATAGATTCCCCTTGTAATTATTTTTTTGTCTTATTGGGATATGATAATTTCTTTTAAAACCCCAAGTTTTAGAATATTGAAAAACATGATCTTACAATGTTCGTAATTTGGATTTGGGAAGGTGGAACATGGATTTTCAGAATCACATATAAGGGAACTTTGGGATAGTGTATTATGATTAAATGATTTTTTGAAAAATGGGAATTATTTTATCAAAAATAAAATTTTAAAAAAAAATTTATGGTTCATGAAAATTGATTATATGAAAAAACATTAAATATTTCAAGGTGAGATTGGAAATGTATTTTGAATTTTATTTTTTGAGGTATCAAAAATATTTTGAATGAGATGAATTAGAATTTTTTTATGGAGGAAATAAAACTTTATTCTATGAAATGTGGAATGGATTGATGTGAGGGGTTGAAAAATAGATTTTCAATTGGTGGTCAGAATTTGTTATTCAAAATAGTTTTTAATTTTTCAAATTGTATGTCTATTTAGAAGATGAATATATGGATTGATTGTTCATTTAGAAAGTTGAAAAGTATTTTTTCCCACTGTTATTTCTACGAGGGACCAGATTCCAGGATATGAGGAGAAATTTCGATGAGTACACAGTTTGGTATGACAAAATGCATGTTTAATTATACTTGGAAAATCATTATTGAGTATGCAACCAACCATAATTGTTTCCATTCCAAAATTTATTTATAAGAAAATGTGGTATTTTGATAACTAATTGTTTTGTGGTGTTTCTACTTTTGATTTGGGAATTTATATAATGAGGTGTTTTGAGTTTTTAAATTCTTCGTGTTTGATTAGTATTTCGTGTCTTATCTCTTGTTGATCATTTTACTTTGAGATAATTATTTGGGGGTTCCTTAGAAAAATGTTTTCGGAAGCCTTTGATGTATTGTTTTGTATGCCCCCACAAGATTTGATGGATGTTCTTTGTGCATCCATTTGTGGTTCACCATCGTTAGACCCTCCAAAAGATCAACCCATTGACATTTTTTATTTATTATCAAAAGATAAATACTTATATCTATTATGGTCAATGGGATCTTTATGAATCAGAATAGTGGATGCCAAAAATTAAATGGAATTTTTTCCCCATTACATTCACCAGGATTTTTAAAGGTAATTTTTCTACATTTATTCTTGAGGGATCACCCATGAAATGGAGGAAGTCATTCCCTCAGAACAATCCATTGTAAGATCTTACCTGTGAGTTTATCATGGCTCAATTCATCTGAAAATAATTTTCTATGATGTTGAAGGTATGTTATGGAGTGAAGATGTGTTATTCGCTAAAGGGTGATGGGTCATTATTGGAGTTCGACCAGAACTTTGGATACCTAGATTCCAATGACCCATGGCATGACACAAATGAATCAACGGAGGCTCTAGATTTTGAGTGTGGGATTCATCCTGATCTGTAGTTGAGATTTTCAGAGATCAATTTATGTTTATTTATCAATGTGGTGAGGCAAGATGATCATGTCGATGCAATGAAAGTAGGGGTGTTCAAGGTAGAAATTCCTCCCTTTATTCCCATAAGAGTTAAGGTAAATTCCAGTAATGGAGTGGGAAAGTGGTAAGAATATTTTGGAGCTAGTTATGGAATGAAAATGACCCAAGATGATTCTTCAGCAAATTATGTGAATGGAATTGTGTTGTGTCATCGACAAGGAATTCCAGGTCATATGAATTCATGAGGTCCAATTGCACTGAATACCTATCATTCTTGTGGGATAATTGGCCACTTGTAATAATTATTATAGAGAGTTTCTAGGATGCAATGTGGAGCCAACTTACAGAAATAGAGTTTTTTTGGGCTCAGTTGAATTTTCCTTTCGATTGTAATGTTTCCTTCTATTGTGTTGATTGTACTCAATGGTGTTCTCTTATGTTTTTGATATTACGAGATTTTTTGGATATACTATGAACTTATATTTTAATTCATAAGGAAATAACCTTCTGAATCAGCATGATGAGTTTATTGGAATTGGAACTAAATAGTTTTTTGTAGTAATGGTGCAATTCACTCAAGTGATAAATGGCGGTGGTATCCATGAACGAGATCAGCCAGATCAACCACATAGGAACATGTTAGTGGTGGAACATTTCATTAGGAAACATCCCACATCATTCAGAGGATCATCTGACCCTTTTCTAGCAGAAGGGTGGATTAATGCACTGGGGAATATTTTCGATGTCATGGGTTGTTCAGGCAATCAAAATGTTAGTCTTACTATTTACCGTATGGAGGGTGTGGCAGATCAGTGGTGGTTGATTGTTAAAAATATTAGGGATGCTGATGAGATTGATGCTCTCGACTGGGATGAATTCAAAGGAATGTTTCTTGAGAAGTATTTTCCTAAGGCTGTTTGACATAGGATGGAAAGAAAATTCCTGGAATTGAGGCAAGAGGAAGACTCAGTGGCTGCCTATGAAGAAAGGTTCACTCGATTAGAAAGGTATGCTCCAAATTTTATCTGAGACCTTGACAGTAAAATCAATAGTTTTACTCAGGATTAAAGCCAAAACATCAAAGGGAATTGGCTTCTCGTGTGTTTAAAATTTATGAAAAGCTTGTTCGATGTGGTGAGAAGTTGGAAATGGAGTTTGTCGATGATCAAGTGTTCTATAACAACCAGCAGAATAATAGACCGAGGTGGAAGGAGAAAGGAAAGAATTATTCAAAAAGGTCTAACAGTAAGAAAACTAAGTTTCCAGTTTGTGATAAATGTGGTAAAAGGCGTGCTGGGGAATGTCTTCTGAATTCTGGAAAGTGCTACTGATGCGGTAAGATGGGACATATCGCTCGTGATTGCACTGAAAAAGATTAGGGTGATGGTAAGACCAAATATGATTTTCAGTTAGTGAAACGTTTTAAGTGCAATGAGATGGGTCACTATGTAAATGAGTGTCCGACAAAGATCTTGAGTGATGGGAAACAGTTAGACTTAAAGCAGAAAGGGGTGGTGAAATCCTTTGCAACTACTTCAGCAGATTTTGGGCCGTCAAATGAAGTTGTATCAGGTACTTTGTTTGTTTTTTCCGATTATTCCAGTGTGTTGTTTGATTCGGGGTCTACACATTCTTTCATCTATGAAACCATTTCAACTAAAATGGGAATACAATCTCAATAAATGACTCCTAAATTTGTGGTACAAACAGCTGGGGGAAATGTTGAGGCAAAAAGAATTTATAAGAATCTTCCTATCCTTATCTGTGGAAATAACCAACTTGAAAACCTTGTTGTCTTACCTCTAGTAGAGTTTGATGTTATCCTGGGTATGGATTGGCACTCTATTTACCATGCTATGACTGACTATAGAGCAAAAGATGTTTCTTTTCAGAAAGACTTTCAGTTTGTGTACAAGAATGAACCCATACTGTTGATAACATATCAAGAGGCTGCAAAAATTGTAAAAGATGGAAATGAATGTTACCTTGCCCACATCATTGAAAATAAGGGAATTGTTCAGATTAATGATGTGCTAGTGGTAAATGATAATCCTGATGTTTTACTGATGATTTTCCTGGAATAATACCAGATCGGGATGTTTAATTTACTATTGACTTAGTTCCTAATGCTAAGTCAATTTCAAAACCCCCATATCAAATGGCTCAAACTGAACTTTTAGAGTTGAAGGAGAAATTGGATGATTTATTTGAGAAAGGTTTCATTCGACCTAGAACATCACCATGGGGTGCTCCTGTTTTATTTGTTAAAAATAAATATGGTTATATGAGACTTTGCATTGATTATAGAGCCTTGAATAACATCATTATTAAGAAAAAACATCCTTTGCTTCATATCGATGATTTGTTTGATCAGCTCCAGGGAGCTCTATTTTTTTCAAAGATTGACCTATGATTGGGGTACCATCAGTTGAAGGTAAAGGAAACTGATATTCTGAAGACCACGTTTGGAACAAGATATGGCCATTATGAATTTGTAGTAATGCCTTTTGGGCTAACCAATGCACCTGATTTATTCATGGACTTAATGAATAAAATTTTCCATGAGTTCTTGGATAAGTTTGTGGCAGTTTTCATTGATGATATTTTGGTTTTTTCTAAAAGTAAAGAAGAGAATGAAATACATTTAAGGTTTATTTTCCAAACCGTTAAAGAAAATAAATTGTATGGGAAATTCAGTAAGTGTGAGTTTTGGTTGCAACAAATTTCGTTCCTTGGTCACATTGTTTCTAAAGATGGGATAACTGTTGATCGTACAAAAACAAAGGTTGTTGAAGAATGGCCAAGACCCACAAATTTTACTGAGATTCATAGTTTCCTTGGTTTGGAAAGCTATTACCAAAGGTTTGTTAGAAATTTTTCATGGTTATCTAGTCCATTTACTAAGCTAACTCGGAAGGGTGTTAAGTTTATCTGGACAAAAGTATGTGATGATTGTTTTCGTGAATTGAAAAGAAGATTGGTGAATGCTCCAGTTTTGGAACTACCATCTAGGAATGGTGATTTTCTTATCTATAGTGATTCTTCATTGAAAGGACTTGGTTATATCATAATGCCGAATGATCAGGTAATTTCTTATGCTTTACTTCAGTTGAAAACTCATGAGGTAAATTACCCTACACATGACTTGGAATTAGCTACTATTTTTTTCGCTTTAAAAATTTGGAGGCATCATTTGTATGGAGTAAAGTGTGAAATATATACTGATCACAAAAGTTTAAAGTATATTTTCACTCAGAAAGAATTGAACATGATACATAGGATATGGCTTGAATTAATCAAGGATTATGATTGTACAATTCATTACCATCTGGGAAAAGAAAATAAAGTGGCTGATGCTCTGAGTCGAAAAAGTAATGCTTCATTAACAATGTGGCATTTGTAACACGATCCTTTGGTTAATGATTTGATAAACTTTGGCATAGAAGTTTTTGGTGCAGGATGTTCTTCTGTTTTGTTTCAGGTATCATTGAAATCTTCTCTATCAGACATAATCAAGCAAGCACAGATGCAAGATAGTGAGATGCAGAAAAAGGTAGAGCTGGTTCAGAACGGTAAGTTCCATGAATTCAACACTGATAATGATTGTGATTTGAGATTTGGGAAGAGATTGTGTGTGCCTTGTGATTCACAGTTGAAGAGGGAGTTGTTATGTTAAGCTCATTGTTCTCCATTTTCTGTTCATCCTGGCATTACTAAGATGTACAGAGATCTACGGGAGTATTACTGGTGGGAAGGAATGAAAATAGATATTGATGATTTTACTATGAAGTGTTTGACTTGTCAATAGGTTAAAGTAGAGCGGTAGTCATCGAAAGGGATGCTTCACCCTTTACCAGTGCCAGAGTGGAAATGGGAAAATATATCCATGGACTTCGTTGTGGGATTGCCGAAGATACCTCGAGGTAATAATGAAATCTGGGATATTGTTGATCACTTGACTAAATCTGCTCATTTCCTTGCTATACGAGATATTTTTTCCCTAGATCAACTTTCTCGGTTGTATCTTAAAGAGATAGTCAGGTTGCATGGAGTTCCCCTATCCATTGTATCTGATCGTGATCCCAGGTTTACTTCTAACTTTTGGAAAGGCCTTCAGAAGTTGTTGGGTACTGAATTAAATTTTAGTACAGCTTTTCATCCTCAATCAGATAGGAAGTCAGAACGAATGATCCAGACTTTGGAGGATATGCTACATGCTTATTCGAAGGATTATCAGGGATGTTGGGACCAACATATTTCTTTGGTTATGTTTTCTTATAATAATTGTTTTCATTCCAGTATACAGATGGCACCATTTGAGGCGTTATGTGGGAAGCGGTGTCAAACTCAGGATTTCTGGGGTGAAGTGGGAGAAAGGAAGCTGATTGGACCAGAATTGGTAGAAGAGTTGGCATAAAAAGTTCAGCTAATAATGAAACACATGAGAACAGCTCAGAGCGGGCAGAAGAGTTATGCGGACAGTAGGAGGAAGGATCTCTCTTTTGAGGTAGGTGATCATGTTTTTCTCAAAGTATATCCATGGAAAATTGTGATATGATTTTGTAAGAAAGGAAAGCTAAGTATAAGGTTCATTAGACCATATGAAATTATGGAGAGGGTTGGATCAGTTTCATACTGAGTGGCTTTTCCTCCATGTTTATCTCAGGTACACAATGTTTTTCATGTTTCGATGTTGAGAAAGTATATGCCAGATCCATCTCATGTTTTGAGTCCAGAGGTAGTTCAGTTGGAAGAGAATCTATCTTATAAGGAATAACCAGTCCAGATTCTTGACCACAGAGAGCAAGTGTTGCGGAATAAGGTGATTCACCAGGTAAAGGTTTTGTGTAAAAACCATATGGTTGAAGAGGCAACATGGGAATCTGAAAATGCTATGAGGGATAAATACCCCCACTTATTTGTTAAGTAAATAAATTTTGGGGTCGCAATTTTCTAAAGGGGGGAAGGATGTAACATCCTAAGTATGTAATGAATAATAGATATTTTTATCTATGTCTATTTATGAATTAGAGAGTGTTTAGAGGCTTAAAATAAGAATAAATCCAATCTTAAGTATGGAACACTCTAATATTTTTATTAGATTGTTTTAGTGCCTTTTGATGGAAAACCATTTTTAAATCACATTTTTGACAATTTTATAAGCTCTATTTTTCAAAATAAACTTATTATTTATGATTGGGATATTTAAATTTACAATGGATAATTCTTTGGTATTGTTCTGAAAATGTTCATTTTTTTAATTAATAGTGAAAAATACTGCATTTTACATCAATACTGCTTTTTAATCTAATTTAATTATAAGGATAGATTATCTTTTTAATTCGTTTTAAAGTGTAAATATAATATATTTTTACCATGTAATCCAATGGTGGTCATTGAGATTAATTTCACTTTGGAATTGGGCATAACCAAGTGCCAAACTTTTCATAGATATTGTTTCAAAAAACCCGCTATTTGTTTTGACAACGGGAATTATTTTCAAATTAATTATTGCAATTTATATGTTTGGAATTTGGTAAAATAGATTCCATTTTTCGAATCAGAGGTTCCAAATTATCTAATTAAAACTCTTTTGTTTTTAGACATTATGAATAGTATCGACGGTAATTATCTTTAATTGTTTTGATTAATGAGTAATCGGGTAGATAAGGATAATAAAATAATATCATAATAATACAAAATGACACCAACATGTGTCCTAATGCTACTGGATGTCTCATGGCCGACCATGGGATTCCTTTTGCCAATCTTGGGGACCACATGGAATCACTTTTGTGGGAAAGTGACTTTTTATCTTTAATTTTTTTTAAAGTAAATATAACAAAGAATGTATCAACTGGGTAAATTTTTTTTTATTTGGTCTAAATAGAAGATATTATGGAATATAAATATTCATTGTAAAGCTAAAAAGATTTCCTACATCATAGTATTTTTTTAATAATTTTTAGACATTAAATAAATTAAATTATTTATGACATCATGATGATGAAACGATTACCTCATTAATAAAGGATTTAAATAAAATGAAAATATAATGTTAAAACTATAACATACACTTGTCAAAGACCTATTGGATGAGTATATTTCGATCCCTTATCACCTTATCCTCATAATACATCAATGTGGGACCTTTAAAATCAGAAACGCATTTGAAAATAAAGTAACATTTTTGTAACATTCCAAGAGTGCCCCTACTCTCCTCTTATAAAAGGCCCACACCTCTACCTCCTTACCCACACCTCTAAAGCCTTTGGCTCATCCAACCCCTGCTCATTTTGTCTCTCCACATCCCTCTCTTTCTCCTATAATCCTCCCCTTGCACAGAAGTCTTCCCAGGAGTATCTTTTGAGCTCAAATCAAAAATAGTTACCCGTTATTAAGGTAATGTCTTCACTTGAGTTCTTTTGTTTTATTTTTCTTCTACAACCCCCTAAACTCTTTTTTTTAATTTATTTTGTAAAAACACCAGTATCTTAAATATAATAGTATTTCTTTATAAAAATCATTCGAGCTAAATTTACACACACATACATCTAATGGTTAAAGAACATATTGTTTCTGTGGATGGAGAATTTCTGCCTCACGAAATGATGATTGTTCAACACTCATATAACACCTTCAAATGTGGCCATTAAGATGTAACTATATTTATATATGATATATAATATGTTTATGTTTTCCATAAGCTTCTGTATTTTTCATTTATGGCATACCTTTATGGCTTCCATTATGGGTATACGCGATATCTTCATTTTAGAAAGTGCGGACTACCGCCCCCTAAAAGTGATTTGATTCGTTAATACCATATATGGTACATATAAAGGATATATTTAATGATATTATATATGATACCATACTAGAATTAAAATACTAGTATGTATCATTATGTTTTTATTCCATTGAATATGAAATAGAAATGGAAGTTGCGTGCATGTGTATGTACGGCTTACCGTCTCCATTGAATGGTGCATTTCATTTCTTACATCTAAATGTTATGTAATATTATAAATGCATGAATATACTGAATATATAAGATATATATCATATCTATATCATGAATAAACATATGTATATAATGGATATTTTACCACATTGACAACATGTAATTATAAAGAGTTTATTTTTGACTCAAGTACCAATGATCGTTAAAACGACCGTTCTTAACATAAATAATAACATGGTGTTCATGACATCGTAATAAGTGATATAAAAGGAATAATGAACTTGAAAAAGGTTCTTAAGAAAGTAGAAATTAACTCAAGTTTATTATTCAAGAGATTAAAGAACGATCTATTCAAGTCGGACCCGAGGTAAGGGACTTCGTCTCAATCTCCCTTCATTGAGGAATATTTTGTTTTATACACAACTGTCTTTTATACGGTGTATAAACCTATTTGACATTTACCTTTATTCAAAAGGAATTATTTTTATACGAAGCGTTTACTAAACAACAAAAAGGAATGTATTTTTGTCATACGTATGCGGCGACAATGACTTCTCCGCCGTCGTGACCATTATTTGAGTTTTGGCTTCCTCTACAAGCCATAATTTTTTTAAAATGAAAAATTAATACCATATATTACTTTTATTTAATTTTGGTATTGAAAATATTTTTTATAAATTTTTTATTATATCAATTTGTTGTATTGATATCTTGTGATTGAAATGTGGAAATTCTATGTTTCCATTATGAATGTTTTATGTGATACGATTATGTTATGGTTCTTGGGCATTATTTTGAAGACCAGTGGTTCCATGAAAAACAATGGGCGTGTGAGCCCGATATAGCTCTCTAATGCATTGGGTAACGTGAAGGAGTTAAATGTTAAAGTTTCTCTGAAGCGATTTAAGGAATATACTGTGATGGGTATTCCAAACATAACCAAGAGGGTTACTCCCTACGTAAGAATGTTATGAATTCCTCAAGTTACCTTTACGTCTTATGATTTCTATGACTTAGTCATGATATGATGAGGTATGTTAAAGTGATTATGTTTGATGAGTAAAGTATGATTTTATTGATTCTTATGAATACATGTACTCATGATTCCTTTCCACATTTTCATATCCCTTACTGAGCATTTAATGCTCATCCCAAGTTTTTTTGAAATGATTTTCACAGGTAAAGGGAAAGGTACATGATGTGATGATAGTGTCCAGGAAGTGTCAAGAAAGAATCCATGTTTTATTTTAAATATGTTTCCATTGATGGAAAAAATTAATACTATCTTTTATGTAACCACTTTGTTTAAATGTGGAATGTAATGCAAGTTTTATGATCTAATTCTCTAAAACTCTGAACCTGAAAAGATCCTCAATGTGTAATCTTGTAATAACTCATGATTAAGTAAGGTTTAAGGCTGGGGCCTTATAGTTGGTATTAGGGGTCGTTTTAGATAACTTTAGGAGTTATAATTTTATTAAATGATTATCTAAATTTTTTATGGTATGATTAAAATGATATAGCATTTGAATATTACCTTGTTGCATCATCTATGATATGTTTGTTCAGAATGGTTTTCCACAGAGGAAATAGGGAAGCGGTGCTAGGAAGGCATACCGAATGAAATAACCTTCCGAATCATCATCCTGAGATGGTCGGAATTGGAACTGAACAGTTTGTTGCAGTAATGGTGAAATTGACTCATGTAATAAATGGCGGTGTTATCCTTGCACGATATCAGCCAGATCAACCATAGAGGAACATGCCAGTGGTGGAACATTTCATGAGGCAACATCCCCCATCATTCAGAGGATCATCTGACCTTGTACTAATTGAAAGGTGGATTAAATAACTCGAGAAGATTTTCGATGTCATGGGGTTTTCAGAAAATTAAAAGGTTACTCTTTCTATTTACCATATGGAGGGTGAGGCAGATCAGTGGTGGTCGATGGTTAAAAATATCTGGGATGCTGATGAGATTGATGCTCTTGATTGGGATAGATTCAAAGTTATATTTCATGAGAAGTGTTTTCCTAAGGCTGTTCGACTTAGGATGGAAAAACAATTCCTGGAATTGAGGAAAGAGGAAGACTCAATGGCTGCCTATGAAGAACGGTTCACTCGTTTGGCAAGGTATGGTCCAAATTTTATCCGAGACCTTGATAGTAAAATCATTCATTTTTACTCAGGATTAAAGCCAAAATATCAAAGGTCATTGGCTTCTCGTGAGTTTAAATGTTATGAAAAGCTTTTTCGATTTGCTGAGAAGGTGGAAATGGAGTTTTCCAATGATCAAGTGTTCTATAAAAACCAGCAGATGAAGAGACCGAGGTTGTAGGAGAAAGGAAAGAATTCTTCAAAAAGGTTTGATGGTAAGAAAACTATGTTTCCAGTTTGTGATAAATGTGATAAAAGGAATGCTAGGGAATGTCTTCTGAATTCTGGATAGTGCTACCGATGCAGTAAGATGGGACATAAGGCTCATGATTACCCTGAAAATGATCAGGGTGATGGTAAGACCAAATCTGATTTGCAGTTATTGAAATGTTTTAAGTGCAATGAGATGGGTCACTATACAAACGAGTGTCCGACAAGGAGCATGAGTGATGGGAAGAAGTTAGACTACAAGAGTAACGGGGTGGTGAAATCCTTTGCAACTACTTCAGTAGATGTCGGGCCGTCAAATGAAGTTGTATCAGGTACTTTGTTTTTTTTCAGATTATGCCAGTGTGTTGTTTGATTCGGGGTCTACACATTCTTTCATCTCTGAAACCATTTCTATTAAAATGGGAATACCATCTCAATAAATGACTCCTGATCTTGTGGTAAAAACACCTAGGGGATATGTTAAGCCAAAAATAATTTATAAGAATCTTCCTATCCTTATCTGTGGAAAGAACCTACTTGCAAGCCTTATTGTCTTACCTGTAGTAGAGTTCGATGTTATCCTGGGTATGAATTGGATCACTATTTACCATGCTAAGATTGACTGTAGAGATAAAGAAGTTTTTTCATAAAGACTTGCAGTTTGTGTACAATAATGAACCCTTACTGTTGATAACATATCAAGAGGCTGAGAAACTTGTAAAAGATGGAAATGAATGTTACCTTGCACACATCGTAGAAAATAAAGGAACTGTTTAGATTAATGATGTGCCAGTGGTAAATGAGTATCCTGATGTTTTCCTGATGAGTTTCCTGGAATAATACCATATCGGGAAGTTGAATTTACTGTTGACTTAGTTCCTGATGCTAAGACAATTTCAAAACCCCCTTATCGAATTGCTCAAACTAAACTTTTAGAGTTGAAGGTGTAATTGCAAGAATTATTAGAAAAAGGTTTCATTCGACCTAGCACATCACCATGGGGTGCACCTGTTTTATTTGCTAAAAATAAAGATGGTTCTATGAGACTTTGCATTGAATATAGAGCCTTTAATAACATCACTGTTAGGAATAAATATCCTTTGCCTCATATCGATGATTTGTTTGATCAGCTCCAAGGAGCTCAGTTTTTTTCAAAGATTGACCTGAGATCGGGGTACCATCAGTTGAAGGTAAAGGAAGCAGATATTCTGAAGACCGCGTTTCAAACTAGATATGGCCATTATGAATTTGTATTAATGCCTTTTGGGCTAACCAATACACCTCCTTTATTCATGGATTAGTGAATATAATTTTCCATGAGTTCATGGATAGGTTTGTGGTGGTTTTCATTGATGATATTTTGGTGTTTTCTAAAAGTAAAGAAGAGCATGAAAGACATTTAAGAGTTATTTTGAAAACCTTAGAAGAAAATAAATTTAATGGGAAATTAATCATGTGTGAGTTTTTGTTGCAAAAAATTTGTTTCCTTGGTCACATTGTTTCTAAAGATGTGATAACTATTGATCCTGCAAAAACAAAGGTTGTTGAAGAATGGCCACGACCCACAAATGTAACTGAGATTCGTAGTTTCCTTGGTTTGGAAGGCTATTACCGATGGTTTGTTAGAAATATTTCATGGTTATCTAGTCCAGTGACTAAGCTAACTCGAAAGGGTGTTATGTTTATCTGGGCAAAAGAATGTGATGATTGTTTTCTAGAATTGAAAAGAAGATTGGTGAATGCTCCAGTTTTGGATCTACCTTCCAGGAATGGTGAGTTTGTTATCTACAGTGATGCTTCATTGAAAGGACTTGGTTGTGTCCTAATGCAGAATGATCAAGTAATTACTTATGCTTCACATCAGTTGAAAACTCATGAGGTAAATTACCCGACACATGATTTGGAATTAGCTGCTGTTGTTTTCACATTAAAAATTTGGAGGCATCATTTGTATGGAGTAAAGTGTTAAATATATACCGATCACAATAGTTTGAAGTATATTTTCACATAGAAAAAATTGAACACGAGACAGAGGATATGGCTATAATTAATCAAGGATTATGATTGTACAATTCATTACCATCCGGGAAAATCAAATAAGGTGGATGATGCTTTGAGTCGAAAAGTAATGATTCATTAACAGTGTTGTGTTTGGAACACGATCCTTTGGTTAAGGATTTGATGAAAATTGGCATAGACATTATTGGTGTATGATGTTATTTTGTTTTGTTTCAGGTATCAGTGAAATCTTCTCTATCAGAGAGAATCAAGCAAGCACAGAAGCAAGACAGTGAGTTGCAGAAAAAGGTAGAGCTGGTTCAGAAGGGTAAGTTACCTGAAATTAACATTGATAATGATTTTGTTTTTAGATTTGTGAAGTGATTGTGTGTGCCTTGTGATTCAAATTTGAAGAGAGAGTAGTTATTTGAAGCTCATAGTTCTTTGTTTTCAGTTCATCCTGGCAGTACTAAGATGTACAGAGATCTGCGGGAGTATTACTGGTGGGAAGGAATGAAAAGAGATATTGCTGATTTTAATATGAAGTGTTTTACTTGTCAGTAGGTTAAAGTAGAGCGGCAGTTACCAAAAGGGATTCTTGAGCCTTTACCAGTGCCAGAGTGGAAATGGGAAAATATATCCATGGACTTCGTTGTGGGATTGCCGAAGACACCTCGAGGTAATAATGCAATCTAGGTTATTGTAGGTCGCTTGACTAAATCTGCTCATTTCCTTGCTATACGAGATACTTTTTCCCTAGATCAACTTTCTCGAATGTATCTTAAGGATATAGTCAGGTTTCATGGAGTTCCCCTATCCACTGTATCTGATCATGATCCCAGGATTACTTATAACTTTTGGAA
The DNA here is from genome assembly GCA_963277665.1 of Viscum album. NCBI lineage: Eukaryota > Viridiplantae > Streptophyta > Magnoliopsida > Santalales > Viscaceae > Viscum > Viscum album. The sequence continues at coordinate 1,760,388,492 of OY728121.1, read as the reverse complement.
AGGCCTTTAGAAGTCATTCGGTATTGAATTAAATTTTAGTACAACTTTTCATCCTCAATCAGATGGGCAGTCAGAACAAATGATCTAGACATTGGAGGATATGCTACGTGCTTGTTCGAGGGATTATCAGGGATGTTGGGACCAACATCTTTCTTTGGTTGAGTTTTTTTATAATAACAGTTTTCATTCCAGTATACAGATGGCACCATTTGAGGCGTTAAATGGGAAGTAGTGTCGAACTCCAGGTTTCTGGGATGAAGTGGGAGAAAGGAAGTTGATGGGACCAGAATTGGTAGAAGAGTTTGCAGAAAAAGTTCAGTTGATACAGAAACACATGAGAACATCTCAGAGTAGGCAGAAGAGTAATGCTGACAATAGGAGGAAGGATCTCTCTTTAGAGGTAGGTGATCATGTTTTTCTCAAAGTAACACCATGGAAAAGTGTGATGTGATTTGGTAAGAAAGGAAAGCTGAGTCCAAGGTTCATTGGACCATATAAAATTATGTAGAGAGTTGGATCGGTTTCATACTGAGTGGATTTACCTCTGATTTTATCTCAGGTGCACAATGTTTTTCATGTTTCGATGTTGAGAAAGTATATGCCAGATCCATCTCATGTTTTGAGTCTAGAGGTAGTTCAGTTGGAAGAGAATATATCTTATAAGGAACAACCTATACAGATTCTTGAGTACAGGGATCAAGTGTTGCTGAATAAGTTGATTCACCAGGTAAAGGTTATGTGGAAAAACCATATGGTTGAAGAGGTAACATGGGAATCTGAAAATTCTATGAGGGATAAATACCCCCACTTATTCGTTAAGTAAATAAATTGCGGGGACACAATTTTCTAAAGGGGGGAAGGATGTAACATAAAAATTAATTAATGAATAATAGATATTTTTATCTATGTCTTTTTATGAATTAGATAGTGTTTAGAGGCTTAAAATTAGAATAAATCCAATCTTAAGCATGGAATACACTAATATTTTTAAAAGATTGTTTTAGTGCCTTTTGATGGCAAACCATTTTTAAATCAAATTTTTTACAATTTTATAAGCTATATTTTTAAAATAAAGTTATTATTTATTATTGGCACATTGAAATTCACAATGGATAATTTTTTGGTATTTTTCTGACAATGTTTTTTTTAATGAAGAGTGAAAAATACTGCATTTTACATCAAAACTGCTTTTTCATAAAATTTAATTATATGGTTATATTATCTTTTTAATTTGTTTTAAAGTGTAAATAGACTATATTTTTACCGTGTAATCCAATGGTGGTCATTGGGATTAATTTAACTTGGGAATTGGGCATAACCAAGTGCCAAACTTTTATAGATATTTTTTCAAAAAAACCCGCTATTAGTTTTGACAACGGGAATTATTTTTAAATTAATTATTGAAATTTATATGTTTGGAATTTGGTAAAATGTATTCCATATTTGGAATCATAAGTTCCAAATTATGTAATTAAGACTCTTTTGTTTTTGGACATTATGGATAGTAACGACGGTAATTATCATTAATTATATTTATTAATGAGTAATTGGGTAGTTAAGGATAATAAAATAATATCATAATAATAAAAAATGAAACCAAAATGTGTCCTAATTCTACTGGTTGTCTCATGGCCGATCATGGGATGCCTTGTGCCGAACTTGGGGACCCCATGGAATCACTTTTGTGGGAAAGTGACTTTTTATCTTTTTATTTTTTTAATGAATGTAAATATAACAATGAATGTATCACCTGAGTAAAACATTTTTAATTTTGTCTACATAGATTATATTTTGGACTATAAATATTAATTAGAAAGATAAAAATATTTCCTACAGAATAGTATTTTTTCATAATTTTTGGACATTATATAAATTAAATTATTTATGACATCATGATGATGCAATGATTACCTCATTAATAAAGGATTTAAATAAAATGAAAAGATAATGTTAAAACTATAACTTACACTTTTCAAAGACCTATTGGGTGTGTATATTTCAAAACCATATCACCTTATCCTCATAATACATCAATGTGGGGCCTTTAAAATCCGAAACTCATTTTAAAATAAAGTAACATTTTGTAACGTTCCAAGAGTGCCCCTCCTCTCCTCTTAGAAAAGGCCCCCACATCTACCACCTTACCCACACCTCTCAAGCCTTAGGCTCGGCCAAACCCTGATTATTTTGTCTCTACACATCCCTCTATTACTCCTAGAAGCCTCACATTGGGTTGAAGTCTTCCCAAGGAAGCCTTTGAGCTCAAATATAAAAGAGTTACCCGTTTTTAAGGTAATGTCTTCACTTTGGTTCTTTTGTTTTATTTTTCTTCTCCAACCCCCTAAAATGTTTTTATTCATTTATTTTGTAACAACTCCAGTATCTTCAATATACTAGGATTTTTTTATAAGAATAATTCGATCTACACTTACACAAACCTACATTTAATGGTTAAAGAACATACTGTTTATGTGGATGGCGAATTTCTGCCTCACGAAATGATGATTGTTCAACACTCATATAACACCTTCAAAGGTGGCCATTAAGATGCCACTATAATTATATATGATATATAATATTTTTATGTATTCCATAAGTTTATGTATTTTTCATTTATTTCATAACATTATGGCTTCCATTATGGGTATACGCGATATCTTCATTTTAGGAAGTGCAAACTACCGTCCCCTCAAAGTGATTTGATTCGTTAATAACATATGTGGTATGTATAAAGGATATATTTAATGATATTATATATGATACCATCTGTAATTAAAATACTATTATGTATAATTATTTTTTAATTCCATTGAATATGAAATAGAAATGCAAGTAGCGTTCATGCGTACGTACAGCTTACCGTCTCCATGAACGGTGAATTTCATTTATTACCTCTAAATGTTATGTAATATTATAAATGCATTCATATACTGGATATATATGATATATATCATATATATATCATGAATACTTCTCTGGATATAATGGATATTTTACCACATGAACAACATGTAATTATAAAAAGTTTATTTTTGACTCAAGTACCAGTGATCGTTAAAACGAACATTATTAACTTAAATAATAACAAAGTGTTCATGACATGGTAATCAGTGATATAAAAGTAATAATGAACTTGAAAAAGGTTCTTAAGAAAGTATAAATTAACTCAAGTTTATTATTCAGGAGATTAAAGAACGACCGAGTCAAGTCGGACCTGAGGTAAAGGACTTCGTCTCAATCTCCTTTCATTGAGGCATATTTTGTTTTATACACAACTTTCTTTTATACGGTGTATAAACCCCTTTGAATTTTACGTTTATTCAAAAGGAATCTTTTTTATACGAAGCGTTCACTAAACGACAAATGGGAATGTTTTTTGTCGTATGTATGCAGCGACAAAGACTTCTCTGCCACTATGACCATTATTTGAGTTTTGGCTTCCTCTACAAGACATAATTTTTCTTAAAATGAAAAATAAATACCATGTATTACTTTTCTTTTATTTTGGTACTGAAAATGGTTTTTATAATGTTTTTATTTAATCAATATGTTGTAGTGATATCTTGTGATTGAAATGTGTAAATTCTATGTTTCCTTTATGAATGTTTTATTTGATACGATAATGTTATGGTTCTTGGGCATTGTTATGAAGACGGGTGGTTCCCTGATAAACTATGGGCAGGTGAGCCCGATATAGCTCTCCAATGCATTGGGTAATGCGAAAAATTTAAACGTTAAGGTTTCTCCAAAGTGATTTAGGGAATATACTGTGATGTGTATTCCAAACATAACCAATAGGGTTACTCCCTACGTAATAATGTTATGAATGCCTCAAGTTACCCTTATGTCTTATGATTTCTATGACTTAGTCATGATATGATGAGGTATGTTAATTTTCTTATGTTTTATGAATAAAGTATGATTTCATTGATTCTTTTGTATGCATGTACTCATGTTTCCTTTCCATATTTTCATTTCCCTTACTGAGCGTCTTATGCTCATCCCATGTTTTTTTGAAATGATTTTCACAGGTCAAGGGAAAGTAACATGATGTGATGATAGTGTCAATGAATTGTAAAGAAAGAATCCATGTTTTATTTTAAATATGTTTCCATTGATGGGAAAATTTAATACTATCTTTTATGTAACAACTTTGTTTAAAAGTGGAATGTAAGGCAAGTTTTATGATCTAATTCTCTAAAACTCTAAACCTGAAATGATCCTCAATGTGTAATCTTGTAATAACTCAAGATTAAGTAAGTTTTAAGGCTGGGGCCTTATAGTTTTACTTGAATCTATTTTCATTTGGAATGGTTTTTCCTAAAATGATTATTTAAGGATCTTATAAATGATTTTACATAAATGAGGCTGTTAAATTGTCTTCTAATATTATGGAATAGAACATTTTCATTTAATTGGAATACTACATGGAATTATCTCCCACCCTATATACACCTTTTAGTGTATGTATAATTTTTTTTTACGACCTAGGTATTGGTAATATGGGTCATCGTGTGCTGGATATGGTTTCCAGTCTTCTACTTATTAAAAGTGTTGGTGGTGGGGCTTAAGGTTAATGTCCCTCATGTTGCACAGAGGTTTTTGGGATGTTATTTTTTGTTTGCATTTCATTATAGTGCGTCTGTGTCTTATAGAATATTTTACATCAATAATATAAAAGTTTTTTATCTGATTTATTTAGGATTATTTAATTATGTTTTTTTTATTAATGTTGGTTTTTATGTTTATGCTCATGAGTAAAATAATTCCCAAAGTATATTGTTGATACCCAGGCACTAGTGTCCCACCTGTGGATGTCAAGAATTCCCTTCGGTCCATGTCATATTCTACGTCCTGTGACTAGTCCAATGGTACTCTAAATTGGTTTATGGAATTATCTAATTAACATGAAAAATATTAGAGGACATACCATACACGAAAAAAGGAAATTAACACCCAAAATGATTAAAATGATAACATATTATAAATTAATATGTTATAAAATGTTATAAAAGGAACATATATGATATTATTGATTTTAATATGGAATAATTTAAATTTTAAAAAATATCATAAACACATTATTTTGGAGGTTAAAGGGTGTTGAACCAAAATAAATCATTTGGTATGTGATTTAAATCTCAAATTTGACATCTGCGAGATAAACATCATATTCAACACATACTTATTTTATGTGGAGTATATACATCCCATTTTTCATTTTATATAATTATTCAACTATAAATAATTGTATTTTATGTTTCACTATGAATTATTTCACCCATTGGGTTTGATATAAAAATTACGAAGTTGTAAAAATTATCTTTTCAATGTCACTATCTTGTGATTGTTAACATTATCTTGAAACAATAACATCCTTATGATCACTTTTATTTTACATTACATTTAACAATAATATCCATATTTTAATAAGATGTATATTATTATTGCCTAAACTGTATGCAATTTTTAAATACGATGTTCTCTTTGACTATAATTTGATTAATTGTGGAAATATTGACATATATATATCCTTTACTCATTACAGATATTTGATAAATCATATTTTCATGAATTAAATTGATTATTTGATATATAACTAATTAAATTTTATGGTATGACATGGTTTGAGTACCATTGAATTTAATAACCTAGATTCATTAGTAGTCTCATAAGAAGAATCATTCGGTCAAATAAGACGGGTTTCTACCCGATATAGTAAACAGTCTTATGAAAGGTCATGATAGTAAAGGTATCATATAACAAGTAAACATTGTATAAATTATATATTCATTTCCTTCATTTAATTTTTTTGTAAATATTCTTTGTGATATTTTTTCTTTGAAATTATCTATAGATGAATTGAATTTTCATCTTATTTATTAAATTGAATGTTGTACAGTTATTTACCATTCCATATTTGTTATGCAACAAAGGGTTATTTGAATGGTCAAATTTCTTATTAATTTTACTTTCCATGTGGATTTATTATCATTTATTCACTATTACATCCATTTTATGTACCCTTTCTGAGGACTTGAACTCACCCATATTTTGTTTCCAATAACTAGGTTATGAAAAATAAATCATTGAATAAGCTCCCAAGGATGTTGTTAATTTTTGTTTTATTATGTACCATATTCAACATTAGATTTATAAATATAATATGGTTATCATGTATGTAATCTAGTTTTCAAAAACAAATAAACTGATCAATCATTTACAATTTGTTTCCTTGTATTCGTGCCAATGTAATATATTAAGGCAACAGATCTAGGCTACTAGGGTCGGGAGTTATATTTTTTATAGTCATAATACAAATTATGTTTATTTATTATATTAATGTTATTATTTAAATAATAATATAATATAGTAATTGATGCTGAAAAATAAAAAATTGAAAATTCTTGGGTATGGCCATTACCTATTTTTCTGTAGGCATCCTTTAGATTACTTATTAAGGGAAATTGGAATGGAAAATAAATAAATAAAACTAGTCCTTACTTAAACGTTAGTACGAGAAGATAATATTTTTTAAATATTTTTTGAGAAAGACGGAACGATGTTGTGTAGTGAAGAGAGTGTTTTGGTGCCCATTTATAAGTAATGGGAGGGATCTCTAGGTATTTATAAATATATTATAATATAATATTGTCATTATCTAGAAAAATTAATTCAAATGGAAATAGATTCTATTATAAATAAGGATTTGATGTAATTGTTAAAATAAAATTAATTTTGGAATTTTTTTGGTGGTCTTTTAAATCTATTTATTTTTTTTATCCCTTAGTTATCATATTTTAACCGTAACTGTAGTAACATATTTTCTCAATCATACGTGGTTATTCAATATCCATTTAGGTATAATTTGGTACTCAAATGTGTATAGAATTAAAATATTGAATAAATATTATCCTCCTTGTATTATTTCATTATTTATATGATTTTAAGCAAATTAAGAAAATATTTATTACATAAAATATAATTAATTTCAATTTTTTCACAATTTATAAAATATTAAGATAATGAAATAATGGAAAATATGAGATTCAAATATTTTCTTTAAACACATAAAAAATATCTAATATTCATCATTAAAATTCAACGATCATAATAAATCAAGAATATATTCATAGTATTAATGCATTAAAAATAATTTACCATACTCTTATACTAATTAAAAAATACTATGTATGTGTTATCTATGAATTTAATGTAATTATATAATAAGTAAAAATAAGCAATATATTAACATCATGAAAATAATTTCATTATGCTCAATATTACCATTAATATAAATTCAGAACATAATTTTTTCAAATGTGTATCCATAAATGATATTTTTATGTAAGAAAGTGACATTTTTTTGTATTCATATCACTAAATTTTATATATGTATTTTTCAACGACAAATTTTCTATAAAAAATATATTTAATTTCAAGGTGGTATGTGTTTATTTCCACTCATCCAATAATAATTTAGATTAAAAATGGTAATTTTAACATATTATGTTATCCTAGGATACATAATTTTGCCTTTACTAAGGGGATAAATTTTTCTACAGTTACTATTCAAAATGCATAAAAATAAATGTAACATGTATAAAACATTATGATATCATAATTCCATATATGGTACCCATTTTTAATTTTTAATTTTATATTAGTGGAATATTATCATTTTAAAATCAGTGTAACGATCACGATGAATGCTATTTTTTATAAAAAAGAATATTTATGGTTAAAATGAGTTATTCTAAAACCAATATTCAAAAAAATTGTAATTGATAAAACATTTATATAATTTAAATTGTATATAAATTTCATTAATTTAACTCATGTATATAGAATAATTTATTTTATTATAATAAAAAAATATTGAGTGTATTTAAAGAGTTTTTCAAAAAATTGACTCCTTTACATTAAAATGATTTTTATTTCCATTTATATTTAATAGAATACCAATGGAAACATTATATACAACTCTACACCATATGTTTTTAAAATTTAGTTTGTTATTTTAATTTAGGATAATCTAATCACTAAGGGATTATTATATACATCATTACATCTCATTTTGAATATGGGATTTATATTTCAAATTTTATTAATGAACATTATTTATATATAAATATATCCTGAAATATAATGGTATTACATTCTAACCCCCTAAAAAATAATTTTACCCTTTAAATTCCATCACTCAGATGAAAAAATATGGATGTCTTCATTTCGTCACATCATATGGTTCAAAAATAGCTTATTCAAATTTATGATTCCTCTAAAGGACATTAACTATGTGAGGAGACTTATTCTGTATAATATTATCTCTATGATGCGTTATTTAAACTAGTTATTCCTCATTGTAATGATAATTTTCTACTAATATTTTCTTTTTTTAATAAATGTGATAGATAAGGAATTTATTTTCTCTGGAGAGATACATGGATACAATTTTGAGTGTGAAATAGGATCAGTTGAAGGACCAAGCAACGAGATACCTCCCCTTCTCAATCAGCAATCTCAAATGGGGAAACATTCCGAGGAATGAGATTATTTTATTTTAAATTTCAAAACCTTCAATAATAAATAAATTCTTGAAATTACCATCACAAGAATCAGACATCAAATATCATAGATGAATGGTAGTATAAAATTTCTAGAAACCCTAAGCTGCTCTTATGTGTTTCTAAATGGATATAAATTTCCATACTATTTCTTTTGATATATTCAGTGCAAATATATTTATTTCCCTAAAATTATCTCTTTATATTGGTGTTTTAAACCATATATCATAGATGAGTTTATAATGATACATACTCAATATTTATTTGAATGTATTTTGTGTGAAAATTGCACTAAAGGATGGTGTAGATCCCAATGACCGCAAAATCTATAGAACTGTATCTATAATTAACCTCGATGCTTGTAATTATTCTCTTAGAATAATGATATGTATATGGATGATATAAAGGAATAATAATTATTTATAAATCAATTGTCTAATAGTAAATTTTCTAGAAATCTATATAAAACTCAGATCTCGGTGAAATACAATTGAATATAGTACTCTATGAAATCTCAGCACATCGTTTGTGTATAACATGGAAAACTATTCTAGAGATATATTAAAATATTATAATAATGAATTGGGATCACTTAACAAGGTGATTGATTATAACCAAAACATCATTGTTCCCTTTAGATATTTTGGGGTGTCCGATGAAAAAATCCCTTGTGATGTTTTCCTATTTCTATGTAGGTATGAGTAATGGTTGTAACACGCCCTTAAACATATGTCACATAACCATAACATTTTCACAAATTGTGAATCAAGATACATATTATTCAATATACCTTTTCTTTTTTTTCTATAGAATGACTCTTTATGATATCTAAAAAACATCATGCTTCAGGGATAAATATAGAATGATTAATTTTACATTCTCTCAATACCCCATTCATCAATTCTAGTAAGGATATAACACATACATGGTTACTGAAGCTTATTATTAATTCAAAATAAATGATGAACTCATGAATATTTGTCCCTTTATATTGTAGATCTATATCATCATAATGTGCCTCTTTAATCAATATATGAATTTATTTATGAACATTCAACTATGAAATTTTGGATCTATCTCATTTCTGTAGGATTTTGAGTTCTATATTTTTTAATCCTTATGAATTTGTTATATTTTAGTATAAATCATAGGAAAACTATAATGGTCATTCCTACTAAGAGAATCACCCACCTAGTCCTCCTTCCCATGGTGGTAATTTATTTAGTTGGCTTAATCATTCATCACCTCCAACCATCATTACTGATGTTTGTTGAAGTAATTTTGTTCAAATATATATATATAACAATTTTATGATACATATATTTGTCAAACCATTAAACATAGAAATAATTCCTCTATATCAGCAACAACAAAAATTACCACTATTAAATCCAAATATGAAGTTGATTAATTTTTCTAATCTATTTCATATTATCGAGAGGCTTGTTCTATTTCCATATCACATATCATGATCAAACATCAAAGTCCTATATTCCATGCGTCACAATATATCACACTCCATTAACCATGATAGCTTAGTTTGAGAAGTGATTCACTAACCAAACTCTTAAAATACATAACATTTCTTTCACACATATCTTTCCACATGAACATAATGATGTTCCCAGTCGGAAATGCGAGTTTATTAGATATTGATGAAAACATTCACATAAATAATTTTTATATCCAAGCATACTAATGAAAATAAATATTTCTTTTCTTTTATTTGGTCTGTGGCATTGTTTAATAAATCATTTCATTGATTGATCAACCAAAATACCCTCTCATTATATTATGTGTCCCATGAAGGAAAATGTGTAGACACAAATTTTATACCATTTAAATGTTTCATAAAACATGCCCATTAATAGTATGTTTAGATGAATTTTCAAATGGTAATAGTTATCTTCCATCAACATTTAATATTTCTAAATACCATTTATGAGGTCTAAAAAATTGGTCAAGGTAATCTATAAAGTCTATATTCATTACTTCTATCACTATGAAACGGAAATTTCTATGTATGGATTTCATCAATTTAAATTCATAATTCATAGACCTCTTATTGGTGATTTTATTATGTATAACCTCCTTTATAACAATAAATTTATTATATACAAAATGATGGTAAGTTTTAGAAATGTAATATCCTTATTATAATTGAAAATAAAAATAATAAATATGAGTTAAATCATACATGATCTTGATTGTGATATTATTCTATTATTTATCATCATTGTAGAGTCACATTGAACCATCATAATTTGAAACAAAAATAACTACTTAACCCCTAGGTGATTTGATTTGGAAAATAAATCCCCTTTAAATAATATCATGGATTTTATTCATCAATTCCCAATACTCAATTGGGGATAATTATATATGGAGTCTTAAAATACATGTAGAACCATTAATGAGTTTTATTGAAAACTCAAAATCAATGTTATTTGGAATACTAGGATGATAATTATTAAATACTTCAATAAACTCTCGTAAAAAATATCTTCTATAAATTTTTAGATTGTCCATAATAATCTGATATATATAACATTTAGGTAATGAAATTAAAATCTATATGATAAATGTGATTTCCACTGTGATTTTATATTCACCCCTTCACTGATAAATCATTATATGTTCATTTTGAATATAAAATGTGACTTCCCATCCTTGGTAATATTATTGGATTATATATTAAGAAAAAATTCTTATTACAAGAATTGAATCACATTCATCTAAATTATGTATCAAAAAAATTATAGGAAACCCCTTTCTGGAAACATTAATTTTTATAAAATATTAAAATGTGTTGTGACCATCTTTCCAAAAAGATTTTTCCTCCCTATCTCAAAATATAATCGTTGAGGTTGTAATTAAAAAACAATTGAAAAATTAATAGATATAAATGTTGTATTTGATATTGAACCAAAATATACATTACTTTTTCTAGAGTGGATGATACTTGTTCTATCAATCATTTTTTTATTGAAACCCACATTGTATGTTGTGGTCACATGATATTTCACTTTTTCATTAGGCATAGGAATCTTTTGATATCCATCATAATCATAAACTATCATATTCATGCACTAGTTATAATAATCACAAAAATCCCTTCATTTAATACATTGGAGTGTTAGTGCTACATAAACAATAATCTTATTTTCCTTAATTTCATTATCCAAATGATTCAACACCTATGGATATTCATGGTATTTATGAACTACCTTTCAGAATTTTAAAAATAATGCACAATTCTTGAAAATACCCTGATTGTTCACCCAGTATTTAATGTAATTAAATGGATTAAATTTCATTCCACTATTTTATTGATTTGATCTTTCAGGGGAGTCAACTATCCTTTTGTTATAAAAAGAATTGGAGTGGTGTAAATCTATAAATTCATTTTATACAATGAGTTCACATAAAATGATTTATTCATAGCTACTAAATTATATTATTTCAACCCTCTATCAGATATATGGTTTTATGAAAAAATAAATTTGATCTATATTTCTTGTAGGTCTAACGATTAAATTAGAAGAATATATTTCAATTATTTTAAAAAATCCCCCCTATGTACGAATCAATTAATTCAATTTTTTCTTATGATTATGTAATTACAACACAAAATATTTTTACAAGAAATTTTGATAGAGTACATACTAAAAAATATCATCATATACCCATCAAATTCAATAGATTCTTATTTTCCCTTATATCTTTTATTCTTAGTAAGTTTCCACCATTGACCTAGTTCATGTTAAAAAATATAAAACGCTAGGAAAAATTTATCTTCTTCTAAGAACTAGAGAATAGAAAATATTTTATCAATGATTTTATTCAATCAATCATCCACTAGAAGATCAGGATATCCACTTAAATGAGGTGGTTGTTAATTCATGAAAGGATTGATAATAAATTTTTCCCTTCGTTGATAATTTGTATGTAAATAATTATTCATGGAATGAGAATATTTTTTATCATATTCAATTTTATAAAAATTTCTCCGGGTTCGAAACATTGAATAAAACAATTTAGAGTGAAAACATAATACTATAAAATTAAAAGTGAACTATTAAATAGTCATCGAATAACCTTCATATGATATATAAATTACTACATATTATTGTCATTCCATTGAATTATATGTTTATCCATGGTTATCTATGTCTATTAATAATACATTAGGTGATTTTCTTGTACGTAGGCTTATATAATGGTTATCACACAAGTTTTCTAACCATAATCTCAAATTACTAACAAAACCAGTCTATTATATCCACTATAAGAACCAAAAAATTGATATATAAGTATTACATTTTTTTGATGAATAAAAATCAAATCTTATGATCATTTCTAGAACTATAATTTTTTGTATTTGGAAACTTCATAGAAACCCAACTTATCTAGGAACATTAATAATCATCTCCAATTGTTTAATTCTCATTTTGTTCCCTTCTTTGAAATACCCAACATAAAATCCTAATGGATTACACGGGAAAGGAAATATAAGAAATAGAGACATCATGCTCTCATTAATGGAATAATGTGAGATATCAATAAGTAATCATAAGAATCATATGAATAAAATAATGATATTTGTTCATGACAATAACATAAAATAATAATACATAATTATACAAAGATCATAAATAGGACATATTTAATGAAATAATAGCATTTCAAAATACACGAAACTGAAGAGAAAAAAAGCTCACAAATCGTTCATGAAACGTAGGTTTAGATAAAAATCACAACATGAATGTGTGGAAACATAATAGGTATATGAAACATTTAATATGAAAATTTAAACAAAAAATACCATCAAATCATAGCTTTTCAGACATCAAAACATGTTACCTTTGACCTAATAAATAATGCATCAAAAACCATTTCCCTTATTTGATCAACAATATTGACATGCTACCCATTGTGGATAAATTATATAATCTTTTTAACAGTATTAGAACAAAAATATAGACTCGTTTCCATAGTAGATCAACAAAATAGATTTATATCCAATAATTATATTATGGGATATCAAACATTATATAATGTATTGAAGGGATTAATAATTATTGGTACAACCGTCACATAATGAAAATAATGTTTGTGTGTGATAGAAGATAATATAACAATTACTAAATCATCATAAAATAAATCGTTGAAATAAAAAAAATTGTTAAAAATTCCATCATAGCATAAAATATTGAAAATAAATATGTGGTCATAAAAATAATTGCAATATAATTATAAACCTATTAGAGAAAGATTATTTATGATATAATATTTTCATATCCATAATTAATAATTATTTAAATATAGGTTCTTATACTAAGTTAAAATTAAATCAAAATAAACTGAGTTATTAGAGGGGAATGTATTTATATTCATGTTTTAAAAGATAAAAAAAATATTCCATTCACATTTTTTAGTGAGTAGTCTAAGATACCTAATTATGAAAATAATCAAAATAATAAATATTTTCATTTTTTAAAAATGTATACATCTGTAAAAATGAATATATATAATTATTGGATAATTTTAAAACATTATAGAAAACATTTTTTGAAATTATAGACATATAAGATATTGAATTTTCTACCGAAGAGGGAAATAAAATTACATTTCATTAAAATTAATTTATTAGGACTCATGATTACTTAATGTTAGGTTAAAGAATGGAAAATATATAATCTGTATAAATACCTAAAGGATAAGAAATATGAATGGAATTTATTATATATGGTTAATATAATTTCCTCAATGGATATTAAAAAATAAACAATTTTAAATAAAATATAATTGGCACGTATGTTCTATATCTCATGTCTCAAATTTCCTCATGCGTGTTCAAAAATACTAAATAATAAATATGGATTTTTATAAATTTATTATTGAACCATACTCATATATGTAATAATATGTATGATTTAACTATGATATCTCATCTCCTATTTATTTATAATTTTTCATTAAAATCATTATTTTTGGTTATAACTACCAAGGTTATCGTACTTGTTTTTGTTGGAAAATTTAAATCATTACACAGTGATCATGGTTCAATAATCTCTTGAAAGAAAATAAAGATAAAAAATAATATTTATTATATATTTATATATTTAATTATAGTCAACCCAAAAATTTATAGTTATCAAAATTAATTTCATCATTCATGAAGATGGTATACCATATGTATTCAAAAACATAATTATCAATATTCAACGGATGGATGGAAATAAAGGTAAATAATATTTAAATGTTGAAAAAAAATTATTATATATTATAAATGATATGTATATATATATATCAAACCATTCCTTATTACAATATAAGTAAATTGAAAATAATCGCTTCACTTCATAGTGGTGGTTGTCCACATGTATGCTCTTATGAAGTTATCACTTTCCAATGGATGGATGGTGAAAAGTTATATAAGATATAATAAATATAAATGAACTAATATGTCATAAATATATTATATAAAATTATTTAGATCAAAATTTTCATCCCTGAAATATGATTATATATAAATAAATGAATTACGACATGTATATGGTAAACTAAACATAAAAATGACTAATGTGTTCTCCTCCCATATGATGGAATAATGGTGAAGAAAGGTGGTTTAATAGTATTAGTATTATTTTAATTTAGGATACTGAATTCATTATTTTATATTGAATATAATATATAATTATATAAATTTCTAGAATAAAAATTGAATGAGGTCTGATAATATGATTTCCACAAATCAGTAAGCCTCTTTTAGAATCCTTCTTAAGAACCCTTAGAAATATCATTTATGAAGACCAAAACATATAATTCATGATATGGTCATTTAAAAGGAAATGATTTATGGGTTTTTTCAAGATATAAGGATAAAAAATTTCTATATAAGATAAAGAAGAGGCTCCCTTTCAGAATTCATTGGAGGGTCACACATGGAATATCAGAAAATATTAAAATATTATATGATCATTATCTATAAAAATACTTCTTAATGGGAATAAACTCGAATATAATTCAATTTTATTGTATATCAACATAAAATAAAATTATGGTAGATTTATGTGTTGTTTAAAACCTTTTTTTTGGTTTTCCCCTTAAATAACGTATTTTTTCGTTAACCACATTAACACCCTTTTTACTCATAATGGGTTTTAATTTTTCATATAAGGTAAATATTAAATAATAAATGGATTTGGGATGATAGTTAAGACTATATAATATAGCCCATATTCTATTTCAATATTTTTATGATTTTAAAAAATATGATAAAATATTAATTTCCGAAAATATAATTAGTTCATTTTTTGAAATTATTTATTTAATTTGAATTCAAATATATCAATAAAAAAATAAAATTTAAATATAATAAATTAGAAAATAAATAATATGTTATATTCATCTAAAAATAAATCAAACACTATAAATCTCCTATATTGTATTACTTTAAGAATTTACAAAATCATTTATTTTCTTTTTTTAACTAAGGAAATAATGTATTAGTGTTACAAAAGATGTATAGGTAATCATAAAATAACTTTAAATTATCAATTAATTAACATCATGAAAATAAAATTATTATTCTCAAAATTACTAGTAATATTGTTTCTCAAAATAATTTTTTACCGATATGATTATATATGAGATATTTAAAAGTAGGAGAGTGAAATTTTTTTCATTTGTATAAATGCTACACATGTCATTTTAATAAAAAATTATCACCTGATGAATTAAATATTTAGTCTAAGGGGTTGAGGTATGAATGACCATATTTTAATAATTTTTATAATGGAAATTATTTTCCTAAAAAACTAATATAATACTAGGATTCCCAATTAACCCTTTACCAATACGATAAAATTTTCCTCTGTTACTATTCATAATACCTAATAAAGTGATATTTTTACCAAATTCGGGAAAAATAAAACCGAATAAGGATTCCATTTTTCATAAATCTCATCAAATAGGTTTTAATAATTTTGATGAATATAATATAATAAAACATAATGAAAAATATGTTTTTTCTTGATAAATAAATTTTTAATCATAAAACATGATTTTATTTTTTATGTCATGCCTTAATAAATAAATTCTTTAAGGTTAAAAAATTGACTGAATATTTATATATATAATTAAAATTTCAATAAATATTTTCTACAATTGTCATAAATTTAATTTATTTAGCTAAAAATGAGCTTCATTCCATTGAAATTATATTCAAAAAAACATATCCATTATTTTCAAATGTTTTATATTTTAATTTAAAAATTATTAATAACCACTGAATTATTTATATAAAGGTATATCCCATTGTTTAATGAAAAAAATAATATTATCAAAACTCTCCAAACTGTTGGAAATATGTCAAATGTAACGTTGTTATGGTTCTTCTAGACATGGTGTTTCGAGAATCAAAAGATATCAAAAAAATATTTAAAGAGATATATATCATAAAATAATTGGGTTTTAAGTAAATTAATCATATGTAACATCAAATTATCAATTATTAATTTTTACAAATTAAATTCAATTATTCCAAATGTTAAATTATTCATTGGTTTGGTTAATTTTATTTTGCTAGTACCATTACACGAACAATGATGATACTTCCATAATCAATTAAATTTTTTTTTAAAAAATAATATATATTAAATATATACATATTTTGAGTCATCATTAAATTTTATAGAAGAAAAAAATTAATTACCTTTATCATGGAAATGGTAGACCACACATATGCATGATTATTTTTTTCACTTTTCAAAATAAATATTCAAAGAAAGTTAAATAATAATTATAATGATCAACCAATAAAAATAAAATATTCTAGTAAGTTGGAGTAAGAAATTAGTTTATTACATTGAGAAATAACTTTTAGTTTTAGTGTTTTATAGTGCTAGTACATAACTGTTATATATCGAAACCATAAATTAATATTTTTATACATATAATTACCATTTATTTTTTCAAAATATAAAACATATAAAATAAATAATGATTTAATTTTATGGAATTCATTAAAACATTCATATTTATTTCATCATTTCCCTTTCGTATATTTAAACCCTATAACAAATAATTTTAAACATGTGATTTGAATAAAAATCTCAATAAGGGACAAAAAATAGAAGAAAACCAAAATTCAAATGATTATCATTTCAACTTAGGCAAAGTTCACCATTATCATCAATGTTCATAGATCATATGAAATAAAAAATTCCACATGAAAAATTGAAAAACATTTTCCTCAATTAAAATAACTAAATAATTATTTAAATAAAATAAAAAAACAGATTTGTAAACTTATTGCATTATATTTTGAATACCATTTCAAAACCATTTTAATTTGAATAACCTTATGAATGACTTTGATTATAATTATTTGGATATATAATCATTACCTAATGAATTGGGGAGATATAATGGGTATCTCCCTTCATAAAACCTATATCTTTCTCACCTATTTCTCTTGAGATATAATTGGGCTCAACCCCATCATATAAGTTGTGTTGGGCTCACCAATGAGCTATAATGGGTCACAACCCATTATATATTCTATATCCTGATAACCAATTTTTCATGTAATATTCATGTACCATATCATGAATAAATTTTTTTATTGTTTCACGTTATAATCATAAAACTCATTAACAATACATTTTAACCCATTTGTGAAATTATTTCTGATATAGAAATACATTATATATTGAAACCCCATTTCGAATAAAAAAATACTGATTTGTTATTAAAAAATTATTTTGAAGACCAAAATAAATATAAAAAGGAATGGAGGTTTTTCATTAAATAAAAAATAAAATATTTTAATGGGAAATGAAATTATAAAATGGATATGGAGGCGGGGAATGTCATTGTCACCGTATATGCTAAAATATAACAGTAGTTTTGTGGATTATTAATAAATTAAATCATTATTTACAATGATTCCTATATTATTTAGAAAAATGAATGAAATAAAAAATTCGGTTATAAAAATCTCATTTCCAAAATAAAATCATTTTAAAAAACATGTACATGGGAAAAATAGATTTTGAAGTAAAACATTAAAAGATATTTTTTTTAATAATAGTTCCTCATCACTATGGAAACATTTTACTCATTATCCCATTAAATAATAATTTAAAAAAATACCATTAAATTAGATAATTTCATGATATATCTTCTCAAAGGGGATGTATATCCACCTCATAAAATTATATAGGATCATAATATGAAATTATGCCTCGATGAAAGGAAATTTGGAATAATTAGAGTCTAACTAATCATGTTTGTTCTTTTTCATCCTGAATAAAAACAATATGATAATTATTTACTTTCTTAAGAATATTTTTATGTTTTTAATTCCATTTATTTTATATTTTTCTATGATAAACTCTATTATATTGTTATTTAGTTTTACATCGGATGTTTTGATTATATTTGGTATATTTGCCAATAATTAATCTGGTAGGTTTATTGTTGGTCAAAAATGTCATTTACAATAATATGTAGAATAGTAATTATGAAATATTTATCATATTTAAATATTAATTATAAATTTAAATCCAATAATTAATGTTTTTTTGAAAACTAAAATACATTATGATCATAGTCACATTTGGACGTACATATGTGTGAGTAATGTTTCATTTATCAATGATCATTATAGAAATAATGTAATTGTTATTTTATCATTATATAATGAAATAAATATACAATTTACCATATTATTTATTTAAATATACTTATATATATCATCCAAGTGATTTAGTGGTGAAAAAATAGTTGTGTCGCTTTGAAGAGGTGGTAGTCCCTAATTACACAAGAATGATATTATCATTTTTTAGTGTAAGTAATAAAATGTTATATTACATATTTAGAATGATAAATATGTCTTAATTATCAAAAATAACTTCATTCATATCACATATATCAATTAAATATATCCTTATTACCTTCCATTTTAATTGTTAGTGAAAAAATGACGTCTCTTCAGGAGGCGATAGTCCTCTGTACACATGAATAACATTATTGAATCCTCCATGGAATGGAATATAAAAAGATATTTGTTATATCGCACCTATATAAGTTTAAATATATTAATAATATCATATATATATATATATATGTTTCTATTCTTTATATCATCACTATAAATAAATGTTATACAAGATGATGTAAAATGAGTGACATCAGCTCTCGTGGTGGTAGACCTCAATACACAAGAATGATGATTTTGTATAACATTTGATAGAAAAGAAGACATATTTATGTTATATAATTAACAGAATATCATATTATGTTATTAGATAAACTTTTGATATTATATATGAATAATTTAGGTTGATTAGAAGGAGTACAATGTGAAATAATACAAAGATGCCTGGTTAAGTATGATACCTCTTCATCAAACAACATCATAGGTCAATAGAAAAAGGATTCATAAGATGGATTTATTATCAAGACATCTATTATAGTGTATTATATCACTAATTTTATTTATATTATATGAATGATTGATTTATGTATATAATGATTGGATATCCTAATGGGTTGTTTCTGGTGTTTTCTCAGAATTTTTTGAAGGCTTCTTGGCATTTTTTGGTTTATGCATGGTGTGAACATGGTTATCCCAACCATGAAAACTAAACAGATGTGGGTCTCATAGTTTGAAAATTGTTTTTATATAGTAATACAAACCCTAAAACCTATACAAAAGGGGGTTGTAGGGTTTTCCTATGGTTATACTAACCATGTAGTCTAACTCTACATCTCATTCAACAGATCTGTTTGGGTTGCATAGTGGGGAACACCGTTATTACAAATCATGCAAACTGACCTAGAAAATTTTGATAACGGTAATTAAATACATGAAAATTATAATTAAAATTCAAAAAACCCAATAATTTATCCCAATCCCATCAAAATTGTAACTTATTCTATACTTTGGATTTTGAGATCCATCTACAGGCGTTTTGGCTCTCCAAACCTTATTTGTTTGCAGGCCAATGTGCCAATCAAATTGGTGATCCTCTTCCATTGAGTTCAATAATACATGATCATTGATATCTCATATTATTTTGATTCATTCTTCTTAGATGTTATAATGGCCTTGTGATTCATTGTATAATTGTTGATTTAGGTGGTATTTCGCATCTATGATCTCTTAATTATTCTACAAAGAGTTATAATCTAATATCCAATGATCACCATCAAAGGTGACACATCATAGATAAATCGTTATAAAATTACTTAATTTTCATGAAGTTTTTTTAATAAATTTTCATCATCTTTTAATTCATTTTTTCCTGCGAATCCGTAGATACATGTTACTAAATTTATAACAGATGTTCTATGAAATTTTTTCTAGAAGTTCTCTCTAAAATATGATCTGATCCTATTCTCATTGAATTTAACAATGTATTATTAAAATGTATGTGTTTATTATCTATCAGAAAATTTTATGAATTTTTGAAACAACCTATTTTCTTGAATTTACATTAAAATAAAAGTTAAAGTATTCATTTGTGAAATCTGGGACTTTAGCCTAGGTTTTCATTCCCATAATGGAATACCTTCATTCAAATAAATGAGGTTAACTATTTTATTTTTTCTAAAAATGTTAAAATTAATTTTCATTACCCCCACTCCATAAGGTGTACCCCTACTTGGACGGTAATGTGATAAGGGAGATAGTGACCCCTTAGTCCCATCTCATGTAGGCCCCGGGATAACAACTCGCAATGAGGGTATATTAACACACTAGTGGGAGGCATTACCCACTAATGGAACACATGTGAAAGGGAGAGATAAGACAGACACCAACCAAATCCAACAGAGACTGCAATATTATAGAAATACAATGTACAAAAAAAGTGATGTCATATAAAACTACTAAAACTGAAACAAAAAACTTCCAGTACCCAAGGGAAGAAAAAAAAACAGTGACAACAAATCCCAAACATCCCATGTCACACCAAGATATTAGTAACAAGACTGATCTAAAACTTATTCCAAGAGACCTGAAAAATAGTTCATATATACATAGGGTGAGTATAACAGTATACTCAGTTGGATCCACCTCGTAGACTCTTTTTCAAACATAAATATTTCATGCTAAAGCACACCAAAAAACAAGTAAAACAAACTAATCACATAAACAGGTATAATGAAATCAAAGCCTCACCATGGATATTCTATCATGCATCTCATAAAATAGTAGAAAATATAATAAATAATATCAAGGGTACCCCACAACTACTTCCCCACTGGTTTGACGCATTTCCCCAATGATGGACGTCCTATGAATTTATCTCCAAAAAGGATTTCCCACAGACGCCTGGGTGATGGAAAACAATATAAACCACATGTAGTATAACCACCATGTACAAGAATCCTTAGTAACTAGTTACTTTATGGGAGCCACCACATCTCTCATAACGTATATCATACATCCATTATTAATCCTCAAGACTTTGTTTCCCATACACTGAGTAAGGATCCTCAAGCCGTCACAACCGATACATGTTACACCAATAATAGTCCATATAAAACTATATCCAGAATATATGTCTCTGAATAACCTCAGGACACTGTCTCCCTCTACACACTAATATGGGTATAACTAACCACTATTCATACCAACTCATGTAACTACCACAAGAAGAGAGCAGGGAAAACTGGGTATTCATTTATTCATCCTTCCACCAGAATGTTGCAGTAAACACACCCCAATGCATAGAATCCATGGGGTTTCGGTTGACATAATTGTTAGAGTGGAGTAGTGTATAAAAACACAAAAATTATAGAATATAGTATATCTCACAAACACACTTTGGGCATAACCTAGTATTAGTATCAATTGCAGCAGACGCCTCTCGGAATCCCAACTACAACATTTAAGACTATATATCCTATAAGAACACAACCATTTTAATAGCTTCATTATATTACATTATACATTTTTATATGTTTCATTATGAGTTAATTAATTCTTTAAACATTAACTAACCGTTAAAAATTCCAAATTATATTTCATTATCCTCACTCCCAAAGTCCATTGTTACATTAAATTGAAACCTCCGTATTTCATCCTAGTAAGCTCAAACACAATGGGTAAACATCATTTATTCAATTATTTACTAAAACCAATAATTCATTTCCATATTTTTAAGAAGTCTCTAAAAACATTCTGAGACACTAAAAGGGGGGGATTAACAAGGTGAGTAGATGAAATATCCATCAAGTCGTTTCCACCTATATCAAGTGCACAGACCCATCCTCCCATGAGAAGCTAAACATAGAAATCACATGGCATAACCCATGTGTCTTCACCCATTTTCTAAGAAGGGAATGAAATATCATCTTCCTTGATTAGTGGAGAAAGTAAAGTAGATAAAACCCCAACAAGAAGAATAAATTATCCAAACATTCACATCCAATCAGTTTCATCATCTTTGGTGTCCTCCCTAACACCCACATGCATAAACCGATGCATATTTACACTCTAAGAGTCAACCACGACCATAACCAATTGGCCTACCAACCCCCACGTATCACAAAAACCATCCATACTCAAAATAAATCAAAAGAATAACGAAATAACCAAGAAACTGTGCTCTTTTCCCTTAGCAATGATTTCTTCCTTAACATGAAAAAAGCTCTCATGACTACAAAAATTAGGCTGTAGGCCTTTACAAGAAAGAGGGTTACCCAGAACCCTACATGGAATTATCTATTAATCAAACAGTTGGTTCTATAATCTATCTATAATTAAGAGATTTATTATTTTTAGCTTCCAACTATTAGTAACCTAAACAACATTTTATCATATCTATAACATCTCAATTAAACATTCTTACTACATCAATTTGATTGACATAAAATTACATATTGAATAACCATATTCATTTAAATTCATCTTTATCTTTGAAAATTAATTTCTAATTAATCCTAGTTTACGTTCACAACCAGTTTCCATCATGAATGACATAATAAACAAGGAAATCATATATGTCACACTATATAGGAAAACATAAGCCAATAACATATGATCGATACCAATTTATTTACCCTGTTAAAATATTTAATATGTCAATTCCATTGTGATATATTGGGACTAAACATGTTAACTCTACATTTTCACATAAAATAATAGAGAATAAAAGAATACCCTACCACAAATGGGTTTTTATGCTATTTGAACAGAATTACAAAAAAGATCATGATCACCTCTCTTGGAGGATTGTATCCACCCAATGATGAATACATACCACCAGACTGACCAAGACTCAAGAAACGTACATTAAGACCATGGAGATAGCATGCCATAATAGGTATAGGAGAAATAGAAGGAGATGAACCCAAATAAATGAATATATATCATACCTTATATCGAAGATTGATCAATAATGGTTGGTTGTACCAAATTTGGGTGGTTCACTTACTGCAAGAGGAAATTAAAATGTAACCAAGCCAACGAGGAATGTTTGATCTCATGAAACTTATAGAATGGAAGGATTGGTTCCGTAATCTTGCACCATAGAACATGGAGGAATAACTATTTAAGAAGATATCTCGTCCCTTTAAAAGATTTAACGGAGCATCTATTTAAGATAAGTTGGATTTTCCATTTAATGAGGGTCAAATGAAACCATGCAGGTTGACCAATTGAAGTCATTTCCATCCATAAAAAATTAATTTAGGATTTATGGGATTTGAATCACAGTAAATCCCATAAAACAAAGCATGGAATGTGTTTATCTTCAAAGAAAATGTTAAATCTATGAAACTAAAAAAGTCCATAATTTTTTAAATGGAAATATAAAAGAGTATCTATGAGATAGTAGTTATGAGAAGGTATTTGTGAGATAGTAACTATGAGAAAATATATATGAGACTGTATTTGTGACACCATTTCTGTGACACCGTTCCTGTGACACTGTTATGTGACACCTTTTCTGTGAAATAGTTTGAGTGAAACTATATTTGTGAAATCATTTCTGTGACACCATTTCAGTGAAAAAATTTTCTATGACACCGTCTCTATGACACTGTTTCAGTGACACTATTTATATGAGACCGTTTCATTGACACCATTTCTATTACACCGTTTCTATGGAACTATTTCTGTGACACCATTTCTGTGACACGTTTTCTGTGACACCATTTCATTGACATTGTTTTTGTATACAGTTTATGTGACGCTGGTTTTGTGACTCCATTTCTATGACATCGTTTCTCTGACACTATTTTTGTTACATCATTTTTTTGACACAATTTCTAGGAAATAGTTTCATGAAATAGTTAGTAATTTTATAGAAGGATTAGTGGAATAATTTTATGAAACTATTTATAATTTTGGGTAGGGAACGTGACACTCTTTCAGGAATATGAATCATAAGCCAATTTGAAAATTTTGAAAAGTGTTAGGTATAATCACCCTGACCTACCAGAACACATCAAACACAAAATTTTAGCAAGTAATGGAACATATATGTCCAGCCCGTTACATCAAGTACCTCTAAAATATTCTCATCCTTGAGAATCCAAAACCAACCCTTAAGGAATATAAAAGGGGTCTGAAAAACCACCCATCGAGATACATCTCAAAAGTGAGAAATCCACAATAAGTAATAAAATAAATCCATATTATAAAAATGAATGGTTTTTAATCGTAAAGAGAACATTTTTATATGAAAAGAGAAAACTATCAAACAACTCAGGGTTCTGAGCACGTATCTGCAACTACCGTTCCTATGTAATTTCTTCTACGCCACTATGTCACCACAAGACATGAACCAAGGTGATTGAATGACTATGAAACACCTTCTATTTTTGTCTTGGATTTACATAGGCCACTCCCCAATGATCTAATTTTATCAACATTTTTCTCTCCAAAATCAATGACATGTGAGTCGTCATGATGATAATGACGGAGTTGTGACACATGAAAATCATTGTGTATACAGATCATATTTTGGTTATGTGTTACTTGATCTGACATGGCTTCACCCTAAGAAAAAACCTCGAAATTCCCAAAAACATTGGAGAAAGCTTAAACCCACGACCAGACCTTCACTTCCCACAATAGGGAGTCACCTTCAGTGATTGGTGATCCCCATCATCAAACTCCAAAGTGACCCTCCTTTGATCGGCATATGATTTCTAACAATCCTATGTTGTATTTATCATCTCACAAATCACCTAAACCATCTCTGTCGTGTTCTATACTAATTCTGATCAGAGAATTGCTGACTATCTGACCCTAGTCTATCACAACGGTGAATGGAAAGTTCATCCATACATGGCTTCAAAAGTTTCCACACCAATTGTGTAGTGAAAGATTCTGGATAGTCTTCTCTATTTGACAATCCATCTGCAGGTGAAAAGTAGTGCACAGTCATAAATGGGAACCAAAAGCTTCATATTGACCTCTCTATTCAATGATGTATAATGAGGATCTCAGTCAGAAATTATCTTCCTCAGGACTCCTTGGAGTCTCACGTCCTCCTCCAGATACTACCTTGACAAAACATCCACTGTCCTCGATTACTTGATCGCTATGATGTGGGATGATTTCATTAAATGACCAACTACCACCCAAATAGTGTTATGTACTCCCTAACCTTGAGGTACACTACTAAAAAAGTCTGTTTAGATGTCCTCCCAAATCCAATGAAGAAAATCTAGTGGATGGAGCAAACCACTAATGATATGGTTCTCAGCCTTCACCTTCTGGCAGACCAAACATCGAGACAAAAAATCTGAAATAGCACACCTCAGCCCAGGCCACCAAATACGACTCCTTGAGCCTTAGAACATCTTTTTCATGCCCGGATGCACAACTAAATGAGAACTATTGAACAATATGAAAAAATTCTCATGTATCACAAAAGGAACAAATATTCTTCCATGATACAACACTCATTGTTGTTAATCCTTAGACCAACCATCAGGGGCCTCACCACAAACAACTAGATCTCTCTGGACCTCCACCTCTAGATCCCCAAAATGGGAAACATCAACCTGTTTCACCAGAGAAGATTGAACCATCATCTGAAAAAAGACAACCTCTCCCCCAACATCCCCCATATCAAGATGTAATGTTGATAGTTATTCCATCATACTCTAGGAATCACCATATTCAAGCACTGCATCACTACGTGACTTCCTTATTAGCGCATCGGCCACAAAATTCCCCATTCTAGGTCAGTACGATATTTAAAAGTCATATTCCTGTATGAAATCCATCCAACGATGCTGTCGTAAGTTCAAGTCACGCTGGAAGAAAACATTCCTCAAGATATCACGATCGCTGAAAATCAAAAAGAGCTCTCCACTGAGGTAATGTATTAACAACATCAGAGAAAACATCAGAGATGTAAACTCAAATAATGGGTGGAATTGTTACATTCATGGAGACGAAACTACCAAGACCCATAAGAAATGACTGATCTCTTCTATAACAAAACAGATCCTAACCACATATGTGAAGCATTACATAAAACATAAAACTGGACTTCCTCTTCTTGAAGAAAATGTATTAGAGCACATACTAATTTCTACTTCAAGAACTCAGCTCTAAACATGGCTCAAAACTCCTCCAATGAGATCACTGACTTATCAAGATCCTTAAGGAACAAGAACCACCACTACCGTGCTGCTCCATGTAACTACGTCACAACCAAAGACACCTAGGGATCTTTCTGAGAACAGCTCAAACTCATTCCAATCTCGACCACCTCCAACCAGTCTTTTGGGACTCCATCTGAAATAGATCCCTCATTATTTTATATATTTTGGCACTAAAACTTTTGGAGTGTCCTCCTCCATGTGTTTTCATATTAAACCATTATCCAATAATGATTTTCTCACATAGCTAGGTGAACATATTTTGCGTGAACCTGATGAGGACATCAATATGGATCCATACCTAAAAATAGCATATAGTTAGAGTCCCTAAACCAGGAATATGGAAGACTAAAAATTAATTAATTAATTATTACTTTTATAAATTTTAGTTTAACCTATACCAAGTTATAGCAATTTAAACACAAGTATAAATAAGAATGATGATTGATCCTTTCCTATGTCTCTACCCTACAACTACCATCATCTCATTTAGTATCCATTTTAAACGTAATGTTATATGAATCAGATCACTGGGGGCCCTAAATTCATATGTATCAGCCAGTCTATATTGTTTACATCACTTTCGAAACATGACGGTCACGACCTGTCCTCGAGGCCCATGCCCTGACTACCCCAAGCCCGACTTCCATAGGCCAGGGGCTGGAGACTAGCACCAAAGGCGTAAATCCAGATAATTGGGAAGGCATTTCCTTTATAAAACATAAACACATCCAACTAGAGTACAAGAGGAATTAATACACTAAGTACAAATGAAAGTGCTGAAATGTAAATGGGCCAGAATACAAACCCAACTGAAAAGTACAGCTACAACTGAACGAAAGTACAATAGAAAAGACAAACATCATGAAGATAGAGGCAGCTCCTAGGCCATTCACCTTAGATCCTAACTAAAGGGTAGGTACAGATAACCTCCTCAATACTCTCCCCCACCAACCTCCTCTGGGTACCAACTCGTCGTGAAGTCCACCTCCGAGTACTGACTCGTCGTGAGGTCTACCTTCGGGTACCGTCCCATCCTTATACACTTGTTCTCTATCAGAGTTGTCTATCATCTACATCCAACACAAAAAGGTGTAGGCATAGCCTGTGCAGGGGTGAGTTTAACGATACTAAGTAGGGACCCCAAGACCCTCAAGGTCTCACTAAATCCAACAAGGATAACCACAAATATGGATCGCAACAGATAACCCTTACTTAGGTATTTGCCCATACTTATACCTATGTTATCAAGTAACCCATCTCAATCATGAGGAAACAAATATGTTATTAAATCAACATATAAGAACTAATTAGGTATATGCCCATACATATACCTAATTTATTAAGTGACCTATCTCAATCATGAGGTAAACACAAAGGTCATTGACTCAGCTCAAATTAAGATTTTATCCCTGACGTCGAAACCACAGCTGCTGGAGAACTCCTCCTCTGTCAAGCATAGTAGTCCTGTCACGACTCCGAGGTGCTAGTCACTAACCTTAGACTGCTGAGGTACTCATCCTCTGTTGAGAACCACTGGTCTGCCACCCAAACAAAGTAGTGCTCCTCGCCAGGGGTCTGCCACCCAAACACAGTAGTACTCCGCCTAATAGCCTGCAGAGGTACTCCTTCTGTCAAGTATCATGGGTCTTCCACCCAAAGACAGTAGTTCACCCCCTGTGGGTCTTCCACCCAAACACAGTAGTGCTCCCCACTAGGCTATTAAAGTCACCCCTACTCGAATCAGACAAGCAGTCATCAGGTCTCAGCCAGCTACAAGGTCTCTGTACTTCGTACACTCATCTCCGAGAGGATCCGCTCCATGAGCTACTGGTAGATTCTCCAAGTATCATAATGTCCCATGAAGATGTATCACAAAGAACCGCCTCTTCACAGTGGTCTCAACACAATAGACGACACGTCAATTGGATGACCGGTCTATGATTGATTAGCCTTTTCATCCAGGGGGCCCAGTTGGTTTCGTGTACAAACCAACCCGACCATATCTCAACTATATCCCTAACTCTCATAGGGTATACTCAAAGGTACCATTTCTCAACGAGATTACTAACACCACTAACGGTTCGTCAAACAGTCGTCCGGTCTGAAAGTTATCGGCTTTTTTGTTCTAGGGGCCCGGTTGGATTTTGGGTACAATCCAACCCGGCCATAATCCAACTGCATCCAAACCGTAGGTGAAGTGTACCAAAATATCTATCTCACTAAAAGGAAACCAAAAAAGTTGACGACACATCAATCAGACGTCCGGAGCTCTTGTTATAACTGTTTCTGCTCCGAGGGCCTAGTTGGTTTCGGGTTCAAACCAACCCGTCTGTACCCAATTAGAGGTCTGTAGCCCAAGAAATGGGCATTTGGATGAACCTGGTCCGAAAATACGGGGTCTGGGCCCAGTCTGAACTGGCCCAATTCCCCTGGGTCGGCCCGAACCGGGTTGACCCGACCCAGGTCCGGGTCGGGCTTAGCTGGTGCGGCCCGGCCCGGCTGGGCGCGGCCTTTCCCGGCTGGCCAGCTGCGGCTTTGCACTGGCTGAGCAGAACACAAGGGGTGGGGCCCCTTTTTGTAACCGGCGGCGCCAGCCGGTGCCACCCCGCCTCCCAGATCCCGCAAGGCCGTGGGGTCCGTCTCCTCACCGCCCCTGCTGTGCCGCGGTGGGTTTTCTACCAGGAGCGCGCTGGGGTGCCGCTGCCTCCAGGTGGCCGGACGGCTCCGGCCACCGCCTCCGGTCACCGGCGCCGCCGCGCCGGCAATACCTTCCACTGACCACCGGACGCGCTCCGGTGGTCCGTATTGCCCGCCGCCTTCGCCAGCGGTCCTCTCGGGGCTCGTTCTTCACTATGACGACTTTCAAAGGTTGTTGTGGTCCTGTTTCATTATCGCACGACAATCCGCGCATCAATAAACAATATGCGGAGGGTCCGGTCTTGTTTGTTAGCCCGTGCCTTTCGCGTTAGACGTTTTCAATCTAGATCAAACTCAAATACAATTAAAAAAATAAACCCCACATCCATCCCACATGAACGAGCGATCCGCGGATCAAATGGGCAGTGTTTGGTACGCACTCATCGTTCTTTTCTCAAAAGATAAAGAGAAAATCAAATATAATTCCCCTACATTGATAAACTGTTCGGGCATTTTTTTGTCACGGGGAAAGCATTGCCACTCCATCAATGCCGAGAAAGAACTGTCATCATTGGTGAGTTCCCCGCTATTGTATTTCCTCCCATGATGCGGAGGAAGAAAAATAAGTGCATCGTCGATCTTCGTGGAAGCGGCGTTATTTGTTGAAGAAGCGTCATTTTTCGTTGGAGGGAACTTCATTCTTCTTCACACCAAAGCTCTCCCAAAAACTCTATAACATCACTAATCTTTTCTCCACTCACCCAAAGCTCCAACCAATAAATTATTTCTCTTGATATTATTTTTATTTCAATCATAAATAATTTAAAATTCAAAAACAAACCTCTTAATTAATTAAATGAAGTGACTCATTACATTAATTAGGGCATGTTGGCATGAATTTAAGAGGAAGAGAGGAGGTGAGAGGTCTCATAAAAGGGAGTGTTTACAAAATAAATCAAGGGAGCTTTAATGGGGGGTTTATGAGAGTTAAGGAAGTTGAGAGGATGGGGATAATGTAGGCCCCACCTCTCATTTATCCACACAAATATGAATTTAACTTCCAACATATAAAAACAAAAATTTTCAACAATTTTATTTATTTTAAACTAAAATCCCCCAATAATAAAACTAAACCTGCTTAAAATGAAACTATGGTAAAGGACCCCTTAAGAAATTATTAGCACTTCGATTTCATTGATGTAACACCCCAAGCTTCTACGGTATTCTTCTCTTTGAATAATGCATTAGCGTTTCTTATACACAACATTGAGTTCTAACACACACCACAACCACTCGAACTAGCCATTATGAATAGTAATCCAACTTTTTGAAATTTTATAAATTTTAACTCTCAAAATTGACTTCTTTTTTTGATTCGGAATATCGAAATTATCCTAGGGAAAAATTATAGAAGTTTTCAAATAACATTTATATTTTGATGAATAGTGAAAATTACTAAATTTTAATTAAAAACAACTTTTTTAATCGAAATAATTAATAGTGATAAATTATGAATTTCAGTGGTTTTAAAGTATATTTAGAATATATTTTTACCATTTAATACAATTTTGTTCATTGGAAATAATTTTAAAATTAAACCGGACATGAACAAGTGTCAATCTTTTGATAGTTATTATCTCTTAAAAACACGCTTTTTGTTTTAACAACGAGAATTAATTTTAAATTAATTTCTTCCACTTCAGTGTTTTGAATTTTGAAAAATGGATTCCATATTTGGAATCACAATGTACAAATTGTGTAATTAGGTAACTTTCATTTTTAGTCATTATGAAAAATTATTTCGGTAAATATTTTATTTAACATGGTTAAAGGGTAAATCCGGTAAATAAGGGTAAAAATAATTATTATAATAATAATAAATTGTCCAAAAACGTGTCCTAACATTATCGGTTGATACATGTCCGACCATGGGAATCTTTGGGTCGATTTTGGGACCCCATGGAGCCACTTTTAAGTGATAATGACACTTTATATTAATTAAGTTAAAATAAATACTACAATGACATAGGCATATATCTTTTAGAAATTTTTTTTTACATAGGGTTATATATGTTGGATTTTCAATTATAAGAATTATTTAGAAATATAAAACAATTTCCTACATAATGGTATTTTATTTATAATTTTTAGACATTATATAATTTAATTTATTTATGAAACAATGATGATGCAACAATTACCTTATTAGTGAAATATTTAAATAATTGGTATTATAAATACCCAAATAAATATAATTTGAGACTTTTAATGAATTTAAAGAATTTTATAGATTAATATGACATGTTATGATTTCTTAAATGAATTTGGTTCGAATTAATAATTTTTTTAAGACTTTATCAAAAATCAATTATTGAATAGTGTCAAAATTCACATAAAAGAGTTTTTAAAACAAATATTATATTATTAATTGATATTAAATTCCTAAAAATATAAGGTTCGTCCAAGAGACATATATCAAGATAGTTTTATCATTAATGGACCACTTGGGGGTTTCTTGGAATTATATAGTAAGTTTATTAACTATAAAATATAAAAATACAAAGTGACATGGTAAGTGTCAAACTAATTAACTAAGAGTTAAAACTAAAAGATAAGGTTAATATAATGACCAAAACCTATATAAATTATATTGGTTGAGTGGTTTTCAACCCATCCCAACCTTAACCATTAAATAATCCACTTTGGATCCATTATAAACAGAATATGAATTTATTATAAAATAATATTTCTAGCTTTTCAAAAGGTTCCCCTCACCCCTCTTATAAAAGGGAACTCCCCCTTCTCCCTAATTCACACATTCAAAGCCTTTTGGATCGGCCAAAACCTACCCAAATACTCTCCAAACATCCCTCACTTCAACCTATAGGCCTTAGATTGATCATAAATCCATCCTAAGGAGCCCTTTTGATCAAATCAAAAGGAAGAACCTGAAGAAGAGGTAATGTTTTCACCACCCTCTTTCAAGTTCCTTTCTTCTTCAACTACTTCTTTCATTGTTAATCCCATTATAAAATAATAACTCTAGTTTCTTATATATACTATGATATTATTATAAATATGGTACAACCATATTCAGTATTTTATCCATCCTTTGAACAACATGTCACCATATGTGCGTACGTACGGCTTACCGTCTCCACGTCGTGGTGTAATTGTTATTCAATAAATTATTATTTGAATGGTTATAATAATGATGTCTCATTCATGTAAATAATAAATATAACATGATAATGAATATATATATATATGATATACCATTCAATTATATATATTATTTTAATATCAATAGAATGATATTGTCGCTCGTACGTACATACGGACAACCGTCTCCACGAACGCGATGAGATTCACTCTCCATCGTTTCCATTCAAGTACAATTCTCATTTGATGTTTAAAAATAATGTGTAAGGACTTGATATAATTATGGATATGAATAAGATAAATCCTATCCATAACAAACATGACTTTAGTAACAAAACATATAAAAGGCAATGAGTAAGTTAACACCCGAAACAACGATAATTCTAAGATATTATTAACAAAGTAATGTTAAAAGATCCTATATGATATCATATTAATGTATATGAGTATTGTATAATTTAATAACAATTATTTCACCTTTATACAGGAGGTTAACCTACCCTCAACCAAAGAAAACTACAAGGTAAGGGTTTATTTTTCAATCTCTTCATTATCCGATGTTGTTTATATGTAATAATCTAATGTGATTTATTTATCATCCACATCCATGATTCTTAAAAATGTATTTCAAAACATTTTTACTATTTACAAGAATATGGTTTAAAGTAATTGATACCCTTTTATTGATTTTTATAAGAGGTTTATATAGGAATATTTCCGTCATTTTCCAAACAAGGTTCTTTTTAACCTTTTCGACAGAATTAAGGTAAGAATGTTTTTTAACTTATACGGCGGGTGCAGTTATTTTCCACCGTTATAAAATTTTCAATGTTTCCCTTAAAATCTTATAAGAAAATTTTCAATGTAAATGTTTTATTTTATAATTATGTCACACTTAAATGACTTCAAAACAGAAATAGATATTTCTCTAAAAAGAGTTTTGATTTCATCTTTGTCAACATCCTTTGATGTATTTTATGTTTATTTGGTGTTGATTTATTATGACACAAATCTTCCATATTGTATTGATGATTTTGTGAAATTTTTTACTGTGGATGTGTTATTTTTATACCATTCATGGTTTATGAAGAAATTATTGACATTTCATATGCTAGTTTTAATATGAATGTTTATGTTATGTTTAAACTGGTTCATATGAGGAATCCATTGGACTTAATAAGTGACGGGTGGAGCATGCTATAGCTTCTCGATGCATCGGCAGGTCTAATGAGACAAACTACTATCTTGGCACAAGGCCTTGAAAAAATCTTATTTGTAGTCTTAGCACAAGGCCTTGGCTATGTGTTTATGATAGTCTGTCATTATGCATTCCATCTTTATGAAAGTGGTTATTGATATTGCATGTGATTTTTTGATTAGTAGAATATCAATGTGAATAAGTAAATGGCATTATTTAATTTTAGTTTTTCCATACTATGTTCAAGTTCAAGTTTAAAAAACTTTTGTTTTAGTTATACATTTCCTTAAATTTTTATTCTTATTTATGAATGTTTCTGTTATATTGTTATCCTTATTGGGAATTTGAGCTCACCCATTTTCTATGTTCTATTTTTCCCAGGATGTGAAGAATTAATTTATGAATGACCTGTAGGGATAGTATGAGGGGATACGAGTGTGGACTATGGAAACTATGTTGTTTTAGTTTTCATTTTATGATGTAATGTAAACTTTATTAATGTATCTAGTTATTCCAAGGCAACTAAACTAATCGGTCTTTCGAGACATGATCTTTCGTGTGATCATGCCAATGTTATGTAATAATGCACCGACTCTGGGTAACTGGGGTCGGGGTGTTACAATTGGCATTAGAGAAGGTTTAGTACAAACCATAGAAGATAGATTTAGATAAACTCTGATTATAGAACATAGATTTAAGATGGACTTCAATAATTATTATAGAAGAACTTCCTAGAATTTTGGTATTAATGAGATTTTGTGAGTTTTCCGAGCAATACATCCCTGTCTGGATACGAACAGGTAGAGGTGGCTCTAGTATAGATGTACCTAGGGGTAAAACCTGAAAACGCCTCTTTGAAGTAGATTCGAACGGGAACTGGTTCACAACAAAGGGGCCTTGTTTCACTCATGGTTACGACACTCCCAGGGGATATGCTTAGGATAACTTTCATTTTCTTTACAAATCATTATGAAGGGTTTATGAGTATATAAGTTCTAAATAAAAACATTTTTATGACTATCGATTATATCCAGAAATAGTTCAATTTATGTTAAGTGTTTTATAAGTATGAAATTATGTATTTTGATTCATAATGTGATCTAGTTTATGCAATTATTTAGAAATGGAGCCTAGTGGAAGAAATGGAAACTATATCAATGCACAAACTCCATGTAGGGATTTCCCTCCTGCTCAAGATAATTATAGGGGAGCGGGTGATATAACTGGTGCTGATCAGCTTATCACCATACTGGGACAACTCACTTCGGTTATGAATAATAACCTTACCCGTATGGAGCACACTGATCCACAACGTGGAGGATCAATGTTAGATCACTTCATGAGGAAACAACCACCAATATTCAATGGGAGTACAAATCCATTAGAAGCTGAGCAGTGGATATGTTCTCTAGAGAAAATATTATAGGCTTTGAGGAGTAATGAAAGGGAAAAAGTTGTCATCGCAGTTTATCGCCTCACTAGAGAGGCTGATCAATGGTGGTCATTGATTCAAAACACGAAGGAAGATGATGATGTATAAAATATGGAATGGAGGGAGTTCAGAGATCTGTTTTTAGAAAAATACTTTCCTTATGACCATCGAGCAGATATGGAAATCCAATTTCTGAGTCTGAGACAAAAGGAGGATGAGAATGTCGTAAAGTATGAGTCTAACTTTACGAGGATAGCAGGGTATGATGGAGATTATATACGTAAACAAAGAAGTATGATTGTACGTTTCTTTTATGGGTTAAAACCATCTCTCCATCGATCATTAGTCTCACAATATTTCTCACCTTACGAAGACATTGTCTCATGTGCTATCAAGACAAAAAAGAATTTTCTAAGACTTATGACATTAAAGCAAATCAAGGGAAGAAGAGATCTTCTGATCAATCTGGGAATGTAAATAAGGGGAAGAATGGAAATGTTGAAATATCCATCACGCAGTAAATGTGGTAAGAAACACCCTGGTACTTGCTTGAAGGGAATGTGAGTCTGTTACAAGTGTGGTGAGAAAGGCCACAAAGCTTGTGATTTCAAGGGGAATAAGGAAGCTACCTATGTTCAATGCTACAACTGCAGAGAGATGGGACATTATGCCAATTATTGTCCTAAGAGTCATGGGAACTTACATCAGAAATGGCCAAGGGATAAAGGCCAAGATTATGCTATCACTACTGCTGAGGTTGAAGCTCTGAAAGACGTGGTGGCGGGTAATTTATTGGTTTCTTCAACTTTAGAAAATGCATTATTTTATTCTGGATCATCACATTGTTTCATATCTTCCCAATTTTCTATGAAAATTAGATATTACGAATTTGATTTAACAAGGGAGTTGTCAGTTAAAACTCCTAAGGTAAGTATCATTGCAATAATGTTTTGTGAATTAGTCCCCATTAGAGAACATAAATGTTCTTTCTCCACTAATCTCATCATCATAACTATGATTGGGTTTGATATAATCCTAGGTATAGATTGTCTTTCGGACCATGATGTAAATATTTATTGTAAGACGAAGGAGGTAACGATTTTTTATGATGATGATAAGGAAAACCTTATCTTTAGAGCAGAATCTTCACCGCCTAATTCTTATCTAGATCCACCCCCAGTAGCTCAACTAAATTCAAATATTGGGGAGAATGAAAATGAAATGACAGTGGGTGAGGAAAGGAATGATCAAATAGAGGATGTATCTGTTGTGAAAGAATATGTAGATGTGTTTCTGGGAGATTTACTTGGACATCCTTCAGAACGAGAAGTTGAGTTTTCCATTGATTTAATTCATAGATCAAGGCCTATATCGAATACCCCTTATAGATTGGCCACTGTAGAATTAGTTGAACTAAAGAAAAAACTACAGCAATTGAGTAATAAGGGATTTATTGGCCCTTGTGTTTCTCCATGGGGAGCCCATGTTATTTTTTTTTAAAAAGAAAGATGGATCTATGAGGTTATGTATCAACTACAGGGAGATCAATGCTATAACAATAACGAAAAAGTATCCCCTACCTCTCATGGATGATTAATTTGACCAACTTCATAGAGCTCAATACTTTTCAAAGATTGAACTTCGATCTGGATACCATCAGTTGTGTGTGATGAATGAATAAATTATGAAGATAGTATTTCGAACTAGGTACGGGCATTACGAGTTTACAGTAATGCCTTTTGGATTGACTAATGCACCCTCTGTATTCATGGATCGGATTAATAGAGTTTTCAAAGAATATCTCAATGAATTTTTGGTGGTATTTATTGATGATATCTTGGTAAACTCAAAAATCTATGAATATCATGAAAATCACTTGCGCATTATCCTGAAGGCTCTGAGAAGACATGAATTATATGGTATGTTTAGCAAGTGTGAATTCTGGATTAAGGAGATTCCTTTTCTTGGACATATTGTCTCTTAATATGGAATCTCTATTGAACCTTCTATGA
Organism: Viscum album; assembly: GCA_963277665.1. Lineage (NCBI taxonomy): Eukaryota > Viridiplantae > Streptophyta > Magnoliopsida > Santalales > Viscaceae > Viscum > Viscum album. Next base: position 1,760,350,839 of record OY728121.1, on the reverse strand, counting down.
CCAAGGAAGTCCAAGAATTTCCAGCACCTACGAGTATAACTGAGGTACACAGTTTTATTGGTGTAGCAGGTTATTATCGACGTTTCGTCTAGAATTTTTCCCAATTGGCTAACCCATTAACAATTATCACCCGTAAGGGGGTTAAATTTGTTTGGAAAAAAGAGTGAGAAGAATGTTTTGAAGAACTGAAGAGAAGATTATTAAATTCTCTTATATTGACTATACCATCAGGAAATGATGGGTTCGTTATTTATAGTGATGCATTGAAGAAAGGACTTGGTTGTGTCCTTATGCAGAATGATAGGGTTATTTCCTATGAATCACGGCAGTTGAAAATTCATGAGAAAAACTATCCTACTCGTGATCTCAATTTAGCGGCTGTGATCTTTTCTTTGAAGATATAGAGGCACTACCTATATACTGAAAAATGTGAGATTTATACTGATCACAAGTGTTTGAAGTATATTTTCTCAAAAAAATAACTCAACATGAGGCAAAGTAGATGGCTTAAATTACTCAAGGATTATGATTGTACAATACACTACCACCCGAGGAAGGAAAATAAGGTGTCAGATGCTTTGGGCAGATAAAGATCATGGAGTTCTGAACAATATGAGAATTGAAAGGGATCCAATTTTCATGGATCTAGTGAAGATGGAAATGGGAATTACCATGGAAGGTGAAACATCTATTCTTTTTCAAATGGTTTCCAAACCATATTTACTTTAAAGGATTAAGAGTTCTCATACCGATGATAATGATTTTCAAAAGAATATTAAAGCTGTGAATGATGAGAGATTGAGAGACTTTGTGTATGAAGAATTAATTTTGAAATTTGGGAAGAGGCTTTGTGTTCCCGATATACCTGATCTAAAAATGGAATTTCTGGATGATTCTCATAGTTCCAATTTCCCAATACACCCTGGGTGCACCAAAATATATAGATATTTGAAGGAACATTTTTGGTGGGACAATATAAAGAGGGAGATTGCTGATTTTGTGTCAAGATGTATGATTTGTCAACAAGTGAAAGCTAGAAGGAAACAACCTGGTGGAGTATTGCAATCTCTTCCCATACTTTAGTGTAAATGGGATAATATCACGATGGACTTTGTCATGGTACTACCAAAGAATCATAGAAGGAACGGTGCAATATGGGTTATTATTGATCTTATTACCAAGTCAGTACATTTTCTTGCTATAAGAGATGATCTAACACTGGAATGTCTAGAGAAACTATATATTGATGAAGTTGTCAGGCTTCATGGAGTACCCCTATCGATTGTTTCTGATCGTCATCCCCGTTTTACTTCAAGATTCTGGAAAATACTTCAGAAATCCTTGGATACTGAACTTCATTTGAGCACTGCCTACCACCCTCAAACAGATGGACAATCAGAACGACCTATTCAAACCTTAGAACACATGTTGAGATCCTGCTCACTTGACATTCAGTGAAACACCCGAGACTTTTATGGGAAATATTTTGTTTTTATGTCATATAAATCATCAAAGGAATCTTTCACTACACACAACACTAGATTGGCTTGCTTTACACACAGTCGTGACCTTCCTCGATAGCTTGAGTCGCACGCAATAACTGAGTTTCACTAAAAAACGATATATTATAATATTAGCCTTTATGAATAGTATTAACTGAATTTTTAATTTTATAACATTTTAATTCATCTTATAAATTTTCTAGAATGAGGTATGAAAACAAAATCAGTTTTTTGGATAAAAGAAGTATTTTTTTAAAAATGTAGTTTTACCGCCTTTTGATGGCGCACCAACATTAAATCTAGTTTTTGACAAGTTTATAATTTTAATTTGACAAAATAAAATTCTTCATTAGAATCAGGATATAAAAATTTACTTTGGATAAAATTTTCATATTATTTTGATAACTTTCTTATTTTAATGAAAAGTAAAAACACGCTATATTTTAATTAAAAACAACTTTTTTCATCGCAATACTTTATATGGTCAAATTATAATTTTTAATGTTTTTAAAGTATAAATAGAATATATTTTTACCATTTAATATAATGTATGTCATTGTCATTAATTTTACATTGAATTCATGGGTAAAAACATTTCAATCATTGGCAATGTTTTAACTTATAAAACTCGTTTTCTTAACAACGGGATTAATTTTAAATTAATTACTACATCTTCTGTGATTTGAATTTTGAAAAATGGATTCCATATTTGGAATCATTGGGTCCAAATTATGTTAATAGGTTACTTTTATTTTTTTGATATTATGAATAGTAACTACGGTAATTGTTTTATTTACTACGGTTGAAGGTAAATAGGGTAATTCAAGGTTAAAAGAATATTATAATAATTCAAAATTACCTTGACACTTATCCTAACCTTTTTGGATGAGTATTGGCCGACCATGGGCATCCTTGGGTTGATTTTGGGACCCCATTGAGCCACATGGTTGTGACAATGACAATTTGGATTAATTAATTTAATGTAAAGACAAAATTGACATTAACAAAACTATTTTATTAATTAATTTTTATAAAGGGTTATATAAATTATATTTTCGACTATAAATATTCATTAGAATGATAAAAATATTTCCTACATAATGATATTTTTTTATAATTTTTAGACACCATATAAATTAAATTAATTATGACACAATAATGATGAAGTATTTACCTCATTAATAAATGATTTACATAAATAAGATTATAATGATTAAAATATTTTCCGAAACATGTCCAATTATGATTGGATGATTTTATTTTGACCATGAGTCATCTTATCTTCATCTTTAATGATTTTTGGACCTTTTGAAACCGAAGATAAGTTAATAATAAAATAATATTTCCACACTTTCCAAAGGTGCCCCTCTCCTCCCTTATAAAAGGGCACCTCCTCCCTCTCTTCCTCACAACAATTTTAGCCATCAATCTCGGAAAACCCCTGACCATTTCACTTCTCCACTTCCTTAGAAACATACTATAGGTACTGGTCTTCTCAAAAGACTAACTATAGTGCCTTAAGAGATATTTTAAAGGAGGCACTTCGAGAAAGAGGTAATACCTTCTACCGTTTTCTTCAAGTTCCATTATTTTTCTACTCCATCATATTTAGTTGTTTCATTATGAGGTAATAACATCAGTATCCCTCATATACTGATATGTTATTATAAATATTAAGTCACCGTATTTCACCTCTTATCCATCCAACGAAAAATGAAATCACCGCGCGTGCGTACGTACGGAATACCGTCTCCATGTCGTGGGGTAATCTGTTTTCCTCCACCAACATACATGGATGGGTATAATGGTATAAATAAATATCTATATATGATTATTTCAAAGTGATATTGATTCTTAAATATTATACATTCACTTCCATACAATTCCTTGATCATGGGAACGATATCATCGCTTGTGCGTACATACGGTCTACCGTCTCCAATATGTGATGCGACTCGTTCTATATGATCTTCATTGAATAATGATTATATAAATTAATTTAATGAATTAATATGATGTATATTACACTAATACCATTCTTTAAATTATTTATCTATATCCTATAAAAATTAATAAGAATTTATTCGACAAAACACGCATAAGAAAAAAAAAAGTAATTAACACCCGAATAACAAGTAGTAATGAAATATTACTAACAAGAAGCTAATAATTGGACCATTTATGATATCATAAAAATAAGTATGATTTAGGAATAAGTCAATAACATTATTTAAATCATTATACAGGAGGTTCGGACACTTACAAAGCATATCAGACCTAAGGTAAGGGAAAGTATCACAATCTCATTTTTATCCGAGATTGTTTATACTTTGGTATTTACTGGGGTGTATTTTATCATCCACATCCATGTTTCCTCAATATGTAATATTATTTCCATCCACCTACAATTGTATAAATCCAATTTTACCCTTCGGTGAGTTTTTAGTAAAAGATATGAAAGGAATCTTTTATCGTTTTTCGTACGAGGTACTTTTTGACTTTTTCGACAAAAGTACGAGAATAATGTTTTTTAACCTATACGGAATGAATGGATTTTTAAAACATTATTTCCAGGAATCATACTTTACAAGTTTTCTAGTTTATTTTTAATCAACTTATTTTAGTTTAAAATTGTATGACATGTTAAGAATGTAAAAATGTTTTTGAAGTAGAAAGGATATTTTCCTCAAGAATGGAGTTCAAGTGTTTTATCAAAATTATTTTCCATCTAAGATAATATAGGGTTCTATTTCTATTCCTATTATTACATTGATTTTATTATCTTAAAATAATTTTTTAATGATGTCATGATGTTTAAGTTTCCCATTTTTATTACATGCGTTATGCTATGATGTATGGTTTATGATTTTGTAGCACACATAAGAATGGTATCATTATAAGATGGGTGGGACCTATATCTCCCTCCAATGCATTGGGTAAATATTATATATCTCATGAGATAGAAATGGCTGGAATGACAGGTTATACCGGTTTAGTGAAACAAGACTGGAAAGAGGAGTGAACTCGGTTCAGAAATGGACATTGTCCACTAAGATAGTCTTGGCTATGAGTCTTGAATAATAAGAAATTATTCTCTATGAATATGTGTGTATGATACAAAGTTTCATGTTTTATGTTATGAGTGTTGATATTACATTTCACTACCATGATTTATCCCATGTTATGAAATTATGCTTTTCCAGTGAAAGATTTCCAAAATGTTATGTTCTTATAAATTTGATGTGATTGATATTTCTTTTTTTTACCTTTACTGAGCATTTGAGCTCACCGTTTTGTATGTTTTCTTTACCCAGGTCAGGAAGAAGTTTATTAAGTAAGATATGCCAAAAAGGTACTATAGATATGATTAAATAACTGGGAGACAATGTAGATGTTTTATGAACCAGTTGTTTATGTTTCCCAGTTTCTAAAGACATTATACCTATAAGGTCCTTTCATGGTTTTGTTATATGTTGTAATAAGTATGCTTCAATTTTTATGTAATAACCATGTATGTAATGTATGGGACGCTATAGTTGGTATCAAATGAAAGGTATAGGCAACCATTGGAAACTAGGATCTAAAATCCATAGTAAGCAACCTAAGGATATGTCTAAGCTTAGAACACAATATTAGGGTTTTAGAAATGGCCATGAACAACCTATGATAAGACCTTAAGTGTGAAATTTTATTCTTGATTATGTGGTTTTATTTTTATAATTAGTGTTTCTCACACAATTCTTCTTGGTTTTAGTCAATGGCTGGAACCCGAAGGAACTGTGTTAATTCGGAATGTGATGGGAAATGCAATGATTTTCCCCTTGAGAAACCAAACGATATGGGATCTAGAATGCAAAATCTTGTAGCCATGCTCACACAACTTTATCAAGCTATGAATCATGCAGGACATCCAAATGAGCAAAGGAAGGAGAAACATTCTGTTGAATCCTTCATGAGGTAGCGTCCACCTTCATTCAGTGGGTCTTCTAATCCATTAGTGGCTGAACAATGGATTAGTACCACTGAAAAGATATTTTCAGTTTTTCAATGTTCTGAACATGATAAAGTCATCTAGAAGTGTATCGTTTGGAAGGTGATGCTGATCAATGGTGGAATATTATTAAGAATACAAGGAAAATGGATGAAATTGAGTCCATGTAATGGGATGAGTTCAATAACTTATTTTTCAATAAGTATTTCCCTCGTACTCTTCGAACAAAGATGGATAAGGAGTTTCTTGAACTGAAGAAAAAGGATGATGAATCTGTTGGTACCTACGAAGAAAATTTTACAAGACATGCAAGGTACGCTTCCAGAATTATTTTCCAACCTGAGAGTAAGATCAATTGATTCTTTAGTGGCTTAAAACCAAGTCTTCGAAGGGCGTTAGCCATAAGGGACTTCAATAGCTACGAGGAAATTATTCAATGTGCTCTTAAGGTTGAGATGGATATTGGTGTAACCCATCAGTCACATGGGTTTGATAAGAAGAGGAAAATGGAATTAAAAGGAAAATATAAAGACCATGTTGAAAAGAATATGAGTTTTCTATTATGCTCAAAGTGTGGAAAGAAACATGGAGGAAATTGTCTTAAGGGGACAAGAAAATGTTATAAGTGTGGAAAAGAAGGTCATCGGGCAATTGAATGTCGAAATAATGGGAAGAGGATGTCTAATGATGAAAAAAATGGAAGGGATACACAGAATGAACATACTACACTTCAATGTTTCATGTGCACGGATATGGGGCATTATGCCAATCAATGCCCAAATCCAAGGGTTGATGATGATGATCGATGTCAATAAACTCTTAAGGCGAAAGACATAGGAAAGTCACATGCAATTACTATCGGCGATGTGGAGTACGACAACAAACTGGTGAGAGGTACACTTACCATGTAACACCATAGAATTTTATGAGGAATATTTTATTTTTTATTTTATATTAATTATCAAAGGAATCTTTCACTACACACAACACTAGCTTGGCTTGCATTACACGCAATCACAACCTTCCTCGATAGCTTGCGTCGTACGCAATACTGAGTTCCACTAAAAAATAATATGCTATTAAAACTAGCGGTTATGAATAGTATTAACTTAATTTTTAATTTTATAACATTTTAATTCAACTTATACATTTTCTAGAATGAGGTATAAAAGCAAAATCAGTTTTTTTTGGATAATAGAAGTATTTTTAAAAAAATGCATTTTGCCGCCTTTTGATGGTGCACCCAAATTAAATCTAGTTTTTGACATTTTTATAAGTTCAATTTGACAAAATAAAATTCTTCTTTTGAATTAGGGTATAAAAATTTACTTTGGATAAATTTTTGATTTTTTTCTGATAACATTCATATTTTGAGGAATAGTAAAAATACGCTAATTTTTAATTAAAAACATCATTTTTTCATTGAGATAATTTATATGGATAAATTATAATATTGAATGGTTTTAAAGTATAAATAGAATATATTTTTACTATTTAATATAATGTATGTCATTATAATTAATTTCACATTGAATTCATAGGTAAAAACATTTCAATCTTTGGCAATGTTTTAACTTCTAAAACCCGTTTTCTTAACAACGGGATTTATTTTAAATTAATTACTGCAACTTATATGTTTTGTATTTTGAAAAAAGGATTCCATATTCATAATCAGGGGGTCCAAATTATGTTAATAGGCTACTTTTAATTTTTGGGCATCATGAATAGTAACTACGGTAAATTTTATTTACCATAGTTAAAGGAAAATCGGGTAACTAAGGGTAAATATAAGATTATAAAATTACCCTAACACCTGCCAAAATCCTATTGGATGACTAAAAGTCCAACCATATCACATAAGGGTCGGATTAGATTCATTTAATGGACTTTTGTCCATGAAAATAATTTAATTATTATTAAAACCAAAGAATGTGACAACATGTCACTTTTTTAAATCTTATAAGTATAATAATTTTAATTTAGTGATAAACTTCATGCAACTTCGAACATGAATATTCTCCAGAAATATAATACAATTATCTATATCATAGGAATTTATTTATAATTTTTAAGGGTTAAATAATTATAATTAATTATTACACAATAATGATGTTGAAATTATTTTTTTAATTAAAATATCAAATAAATGGTTTTAAAATAATAAAATAAATATTATATGAACTATTTAATGTTCTCCACTAATTTTCTAGATACATATGAAATTTTATGGATCTATTAAAGCTTTTAATTTGAACATATCTTCTGTATATAGTTTATTTAAATTCAAATAAATGAATAGTGTCAAAATTGACACTATTGTTATTTTATAAAAACAACATATTATAAAATTTTTTAAAAATTAAAAATATATTTGAAAATTATAAATTAAAATTTATATGGTCTAAAATGTCATAAACTGTCAAATTATGGAAAATTCACAAAACATATGTAATTATGTATAATAATTTCAAATTTAGAATATTATTACCACAAAAAAATTAAATTGATAAATAAGGATAAATCAAGTTGATAAAGTTTAAAATAAATTTCTAACCTGTCTAAATTTTATTGTTTGATGAGATTAAAACCCTATCTCATCTAATCTTCTGATATGAGTCATTTTGGAAGTTTTTAAGTGGGTTTGGGATTTAATATAAACTAATATTTCTTATATTTCCAAAGGTGCCTCTCTCCTCCCTTATAAAAGGGAACCTCCTCCCTCTCCTCCTCACACAAAATTGAGCCTTCAAACTCGGCCAATCCCTACCCATTTCACTTACCCACTACCCTAGAAACATCCTAGAGTTCATGTTCTTCTTCAAAGACCAATTCTAGTGCCCTAAGAGGAGGTCTCAAAGAGGCCCTTCAAAGAAGATGTAATGCCCGTTACCGATTCTTTCATCTTTATTTCTTATTCCACTCATTATTCTTTAGTTGTTTCATAATAAAGTAATAACATTAGTATCACTCATATACCGATATGTTATTATAAGTATGAAACAACCTTATTTCACCATCTATACATCCTACATAAAACGAAATCACCGTGTGTGCGTACGTACGGAATACCGCCTCCCCGTCGTGGTGTAATCTATTTTCCCCCACCACCTTACTTCAATGGGTATAATAGTGTAAATAATAACTATATATGATTATTGTAAAGTGATATTGATTCTGAAATTGTATACATGCACTCCAATATAATTCCACAATCATGGGAATGATATCATCGCTCGTGCGTACGTACGGAATACCGTCTCCACGATGTGATGCGACTCGTTCTACATGATCTTCATTGCATAATGATTATATAAATGAATTTAATGAATGAATATGATATATATTACACTAATAACATTCTGAAAATGAGGTATCTATAACCTAAAGAGGCGAATAAGAATTCATTCGACAAAACACGCATAAGAACAAAAAGTAATAAACACCCGAATAACAAGTAGTAATGAAATATTACTAATATGATGCTAAGAATATGACCATATATGATATCATAAAAATAATTATGATTCTGGAATAATTCAATAACCTTATTTAAATCGTTATACAGGAGGTTTGGACACTTACGAAGCAAATCGGACCTAAGGTAAAGGAAATATCCAATCTCATTTTTATCTGAGATTGTTTATACTTTGGAATTTACTGGGGTGTATTTTATCATCCACATCCATGTTTCCTAAATATGTAATATTTATATCCTTCTAAAATAGTTTATATCCAGTTTTACCCTTCGGTGAGTTTTTAGTAAAAGATATGAAAGGAATCTTTTGTCGTTTTCCGTACGAGGTGCTTTTTGACTTTTCCGAAAAAAGTACGAGAAGAATGTTTTCTTTTAACATAGACGACATGAATGGATTTTTAAAAAATTATTTCCAAGAAGCTTCCCTTAAAAGTGTTAAAGTATATTTTTAATCGGCTTCTTTTAGTTTAGAATTGTAAGACATGTTAAGAATGGAAAAGTGTTTTTTAAGTAGAAAGGATATTTTCCTCAAGAATGGAGTTCATGTGTTTTACCAAAATTATTTTCCATCTAAGATAATAAAGGGTTCTGTTTCTATCACTATTATTACATTTATTTGATTATGTTGTGATGGAATTATTTTTATGAATTCCTTTATCTTATATGAATTGTTTTATGATGTCACGATGTTTAAGATTCCCATTTTTATTACATGGGTTATGCTATGATGTATGGTTTATGATTTTCTAGAACACATAAGAATATTATCATTATGAGATGGGTGGGACCTATATCTCCCTCCAATGCATTTGGTAAAGATTTTATATATCATGAGATAGACATGGCTGGAACGACAGGTTATACCAGTTCAGTGAAACAGGACTGAAACGAGGAGTGAACTCGGTTCAGAAATGGACTTTGTCCACTACGATAGTCTTGGCAATGAGTCTTGACTAATAAAAAATGATTCTCAATGATTATGTGTGTATGTCACAAAGTTTCATGTTTTATGTAATGATTATTGGGGTAACATTTCACTTCCACGATTTATCTCATGTTATGAAATTATGATCTCTTTTGCTGGGTAAGATTTCCAAAATGCTATGTTTTTATTTTTATGTGATTGATATTTCTTTTGTTTACCCTTACTGAGCATTTGAGCTCACCCTTTTGTATATTTTATTTCCCCAGGTTAGGAATAAGGTTATTAAGTAAGATATGCCAAAAGGGACTATAGATATGATGAAATAAATGGGAGATAGTGTAGACGCTTTATGGACCAGTTGTTTATGTTTCCCTGTTTCTAAAGACACTATACCTATACTGTCCTTTCATGGTTTTGTTATATGTTGTAATAAGTATGCTTCAATTTTGATGTAATAACAACGTATGTAATGTACGGGTCGTTATAGTTGGTATCAGAGGAAAGGTATAATCAACCTTCAGAAACTAGGATGTGAAAGCCTTAGTAAGAACACTAAGGATAAGTCTAAGCCTAGAACACAATCTTAGTGTTTTAGAAATGGCCATGAATAACCTAGGACAAGACCTTAATAGTGAAATATTATTCTTGATTATGTGGTTTTCCTATTATAATTATTGTTTCTCACACTATTCTTATTGGTTTTAGTCAATGGATGGAACCCGAAGAAACCGTGTTAATGCAGAATGTGACAGGAAATGTAATGATTGACCCCCTGAGCCACCAAAAATTATGGGAGGTGTAATGAAAAACCTTGTAGACATGGTCACACAACTTTCTCAAGCTATGAATCATGTAGGACGTCCAAACGAGCAAAGGAAGGAGCAACATTCTGTTGAATCCTTCATGAGGAAGCGTCCACCTTCATTAAGCGGGTCTACTGATCCATTAGTTGCTGAACAATGGATTATTACTACTGAAAAGATATTTTCAGGTCATCAATGTTCTGAACAAGATAAAGTCATCTTAGCAGTGTATCGTTTTGAAGGTTATGCTGATCAGTGGTGGAATCTTATCAAGAATACGATGAAAAGAGATGAAATTGAGTCCATGGAATGGGACGAGTTCAAGAACTTATTTTTCAATAAGTACTTCCCTTGTATTCTCTGAAAAAATATGGAGAAATAGTTTCTTGAACTGAAGAAAAGGGATGATGAATCTATTGGTACCAATGAAGAAAATTTTACAAGACTTGCAAGGTACGCTTCTGGTATTATTATCCATCCTAAGAGTAAGATCGATTGATTATTTAGTGGCGTAAAACCAATTCTTTGAAGGGCATTAGCCACAAGGGACTTCGATAGTTATGAGGAAATCATTCGATGTTCTCTCAATGTCAAGATAGAGATTGGAGTAACCCATTAGTCATATGGGTTTGATAAGAAGAGGAAAATGGAATTCAAAGGAAAATATAAATATCCCACTAAAAAGAAGATGTGCTTTCCCTTATGCTCAAAGTGTGGAAAGAAACATGGAGGGAGTTTACTTAAAGGTACAAGTAAATGTTTCAAATGTGGAAAGGATGGTCATCGGGCATTTGAATGCCACAATGATGGGAAGAATATGTCTAATTATGCAAAAAAGGGAGGGATGCACAGAATGACCTACTATAATTCGATGTTTCAAGTGTGAGGAGATGGGGCATTATGTCAATAAATGACCTAATCCAAGGGTTGTTGATGATGATTGACATCAACAAAATCTTAAGGCTAAAGACAAAGGAAAGTCACATGAAATTTCTATCAGTGATGTGGAGTACGATAATGATGTGGTGAAAGGTACACTTACCATCCACTCTAAAGTAGAAAATGATTTATTTGATTCTGGATCCACCCACTCTTTTATTTCTGAAGATGTTTCTAAGAGTATCACCGTATAACCTCAAATATTAGATTTTTAGTTAGCTGTGACAACCCCTAATGGCACAACAGTCGCATCAAAAGTTTATAATTTTTCCCCGATTGATGTTTGAGGGAAAGTGCTTCCTGAAAATCTTGTGATCCATCCTATAGTAGAATATGATGTGATTCTTGGCATGGATTGGATTTATTTATATGAAGCTCATATCAATTTCCAAAGAAGGTAAGTAACATTTCATATTCCAGATCAATCTATGATCGTCTATTGATGCCAGGATGAACATAACCATCCTGTGGAAATTTTTTCAATCTTATGGGTCTTCATTCCACTGAATGAAGGTTATTTATCTCAAATGGGTTATGAGAAACCCGTGATTAATAATATTCCCATTGTACGGGAGTTTGATGATGTCTTTCCGGAGGAATTGCTGGGTATTCCACCAAATCATGAAGTTGAGTTTTCAATAGAACTCGTACCGAGTGCTTTTCCTATTTCAAAGACACCTTATAGAATGGCCCCAATTGATTTTCAAGAAATGAAGAAAAAACTCCAAGAGAATCTTGATACGGGATTCATACGCCCTAGTGTGTCACATTGGGGAGCACCTATTCTATTTATTAAGAAGAAATATGGATCAATGAGACTCTGCATTGATTATCGAGAACTTAACAAGATCACTATCAAGAACAAATATCCTCTCCCATGCATTGATGACCTATTTGACCATCTTAGCGGATCTCAATACTTTTCCAAGATTGATCTTCGTTCAGGGTATCATCAATTAAGGGTCAAAAGCGAGGATATACCAAAGACGGCTTTCCGTACAAGGTACGGACACTATGAATTTATAGTGATGACATTTGCTCTTACTAATTCTCCTGCTATCTTCATGGAAATGATGAATACATTCATTAGAGACTATCTTGATCAATTTTTGGTAGTCTTTATAGACTATATTCTTGTCTATTCAAAGTCCAAGGAAGAACTTGAAGATCACTTGAGAATTATATTGAAGACCCTGAGAAAGGAGAAACTTTATGCCAAATTTACCAAGTGTGATTTTTGGCTTCAAAAAGTTGCATCTTTGGGTCACATAATCTCAAAAGAGGGGATATCTGTGGATCCAGCAAAAATAGAGGTTATCGAAAGATGGTCGAGACCAACCACAGTAAGTGAGATCCGAAGTTTTCTTGGTTTGGATGGATATTATCAACTTTTTGTGAATGATTTTTCACGATTATCTAATTCACTCACCAGGTTGACTCTGAAAGGAGTTAAGTTTGTTTAGACGAAGGAATGGGAAAATAATTTCAAGGAGTTGAAAAGAAGGTTATCTAGTGCACCTGTGCTCACACTGCCTTGTAGTGGAGAAAGGTTTGTGATCTACAGTGATTCATCCAAGAAGGGGCTGGGGTGTGTTCTTATGCAAAATGATTTGGTGATAGCTTATTCCTCACGACAGTTGAAAATCCATGATCAAAATTACCCAGCACATGTTTTGGAGTTAGATGCAGTAATATTTGCATTAAAGATTTGGAGGCATTATGTTTATGGAGAAAGGTGTGACATTTATACTGATCATAAAAGTTTAAAGTATATTTTCACACAAAATGAGCTTAATATGCGCCAAAGAATATGGTTCGAACTGATTAAGGATTACGACTGCTCAATTCATTACAACCCTGGAAAAGCAAACAAGGTGGAAGATGCATTAAGTCGACAAGACCATTCTACCTTATCCATGATGAGGATCACAAAAGATCTAATATTTATGTATTTACAAAGGATGGATCTTGGAATTATAATGTAAGGGGAAAATTGTATCTTTCTCAAATGAATGGTCAACCATCTATACATGTGAAAATTAAAGAGGCACAAAAAGAAGATGTAGAGTTACAAAATAAGGTTAGAAATGTTCCGGAATTCAATCTTGATTGTGATGGGATAATAAAGTTCATGAATAGGGTTTGTGTTCCTCCCATACCCGAATTAAAGAAGGAGCTGCTGTATGAGGCTCATAGTTCTTCATTCTCTATTCATCCTAGAAGCACGAAGATGTATAGGGACCTAAAATAGTACTTATGGAGGGATGACATGAAAAGAGATGTTATGAATATGTCTCTCGATGCATGGTTTATCAGCAAGTTAAACATGAGATACATAATACTAAGGGGATGTTACAACCATTACCCATACCCAATTGGAAATGGGAAAACATCACTCTGGACTTTGTCACAGGACTTCCTAAAACATCCAAAGGCAATAATACAATCTGGGTCATAGTTTATCGTCTTACAATGTCTACACACTTCATTGCTATTAGAGAGGATTTCTCTCTGGATCAGCTTCCCAGGATATACGTAAAAGAAGTGGTAAGATTTCATAGAGTACCAATTTATATTATATCTGATCGGGATCCATGATTTTCATTGAAGTTCTGGCGAAGTCTTTAGCATACTCTGAATACAGAGTTGTGTTTGAGCACTGCTTATCATCCTTAGACAGACATTCATTCTGAGAGAACAATTCAATCTCTAGAAGATATATCGAGAGCTTGCTCTATGGATTTCAAAGGTGGTTGGGATCAACACCTACCTTTGGTGGAATTTTCATATAATAATAACTTTCACTCCAGTATTCAGATGGCTCCTAATGAATCTCTCTATGGAAAGAAATGCAGGACTCCAACTTGCAGGGATGAAGTTGGGGAAAGAAAGCTATTAGGACCTGATCTTGTTGATGAGATGGCCGAAAAGATCCGATCTATTCAACAACACATAAGAGCAGCATAGAGTCGACAGAAAATTTATGCTGACAACCGAAGAAAAGACCTAGAGTTTGAAGTGGGTGATAAAGTGTTCTTACAAATATCTCCCTGGAAGAGGGTCATGAGATTTGGAAAGAAGGGAAAGTTGAGCCCTAGATATATCGGTCCTTTTGAAATTCTGGATCATGTTGGGAAGGTAGCATACCTATTGGCGCTTCCACCGAATCTCTCTCAAGTTCACGATGTGTTCCATGTATCTCTCATGAGAAAGTACATACCTGATCCTTCACATGTACTCAGCTCAGAAGTTGTACCGCTGGAGCAAGATCTTTCTTATGAAGAATAGCCGATAGTGATTCTGGATCATAGAGAAAAAGTCCTACGAAACAAGACCACTCGCTTGGTGAACGTTTTATGGAGGAACCACCAATTAGAAGAAGCTACGTGGGAACCTGAGGATATGATGAGGGAGAGGTATCCTCTTCTGTTTGTTACAAAGTGACGAATTTTGAGGGAAAAATTAATTTTAAGGGGGGTATAATGTAACACCCGATACTTTTATGAGAAATATTTTGTTTTTATGTTATATAAATAATCAAAGTAATCTTTCACTACACACAACACTTTATTGGCTTGTTTTACATGCAATCACGACCTTCCTCGATAGCTTGCGTCGTATGAAATACCAAGTTTCACTAAAAAACAATATGCTATTAAAACTTGATTTTATGAATAGTATTAACTGAATTTTGAATTTTATAACATTTTAAATCAACTTATACATTTTCTAGAATGAGGTATAAAAGAAAAATCATTTTTTGGATAAAAGAAGTATATTTCAAAAAATACAGTTTTGCCGCCTTTTGATGGCGCACCCACATTAACTCTAGTTTTTGAAATGTTTATAAGTTCAATTTGACAAAATAAAATTCTTTTTTTGAATTAGGGTATAAAAATTTACTTTGGATAAATTTTTGATATTTTTTTGATAACTTTCATATTTTGATGAATAGTAAAATACGGTAATTTTTAATTAAAAACAACTTTTTTTTCATTGAGATAATTTATATGGATAAATTATAATATTGGATGGTTTTAAAGTATAAATAGAAGATATTTTTTTCCATTTAATATAATGTATGTCGTTTTCATTAATTTCACATTGAATTCATAGGTAAAAACATTTCAATCTTTGACAATGTTTTAACTTCTAAAACCCATTTTCTTAACAACGAGAGTTATTTTAAATTAATTACTGCAAATCATATGTTTTGAATTTTGAAAAATGGATTCCATATTCAGAATCGGTGGGTCAAAATTATGTTAATAGGCCACTTTTTATTTTTGGGCATCATTAATAGTAACTACGGTAAATTTTAATTACCATAGTTAAAAGTAAATCGGGATATTAAGGGTAAATATATGATTATAAAATTACCATAACACCTTCCAAAATCCTATTGGATGACTAAAAGTCTGCCCATATCACCTAAGTGTCGGATTAGATTCATATAATGGACTTTCGTCCATGAAAATAATTTAATTATTATTAAAACCAAAGAATGTGACAACATGTCACTTTCTTAAATCTTATATGTATAATAATTTTAATTTATTGATAAACTTCATGAAAATTCTAACATGAATAGTATAAAAAGAGATAAAAAAATTATCTACATCATAAGAATTTATTTATAATTTTTAGGGATTAAATAATTATCATTAACTATGACACAATAGTGATGTTGAAATTATTTTATTAATTAAAATATCAAATAAATGGTTTTAAAAATAATAAAATAAATATTATATTAACTATTTAATGTGATCCACTAATTTTCTAGATACATATGAAATTTTATGGATCTATTAAATCTTTGAGTTCTATCATATATTCTGTATATATTTTAGTTAAATTAAAATAAATGAATAGTGTCAAAATTGACACTATTGTTATTTTATAAAAACAACATATTATAAAATTGATTAAAAATAATAAAATTACTTAAAAATTTTAAATTAAAATTTATAGGGTCTACAATTTCATAAAGTGTCAAATTATGGAAAATTCACAACACATATGTAATTATTTATAATAATTTTAAATTTTGAATATTATTACCACAAATAAAATTTAATTGATAAATAAGGATAAATCAAGTTGATAATGTTTAAATTAAATTCCTAACATGTCTAAATTTTATTGTTTGATGATATTACAACCCTATCTCATCTAATCTTCAGATATGAGTCATTTTGGAAGTTTTTGAGTGGGGTTGGGATTTAATATAAACTAATATTTCCTATATTTCCAAAGGTGCCCCTCTTCTCCCTTATAAAAGGGAACCTCCTCCCTCTCCTCCTCACACCAATTCAAGCCTTCATGCTCAGCCAATACCTGCCCATTTCACTTCTCCACTTCCCTAGAAACATCCTAGAGGTCCTGGTTTTCTTCAAAGACCAGTTGTATTTCCCTAAGAGGAGGTCTCAAAGAGGCGCTTCAAAGAAGAGGTAGTGCCCGTTACCGATTCTTTCATCTTTATTTCTTCTTCCACTTCTTATTCTTTAGTTGTTTCATTATAAAGTAATAACATCAGTATCACTAATATAGTGATATGTTATTATAAGTATGAAACAACCTTATTTCACCATCTATCCATCCTATGGAAAACTAAATCACCGCGCTTGCGTACGTACGGAATACCGTCTCCACGCCGTGATGTAATCTATTTTCCACCACCACCTTACGTGGATGTGTCTAATGGTGTATATAATAAATATATATGATTATTGTAAAGTGATACTGATTCTGAAATAGTATACATACACTCCAATAAAATTCCACGATCATGGGAATGATATCATCCCTCGTACGTACGTACGGAATACCGTCTCCACGATGTGATGCAACTTGTTGTGCATGATCTTAATTTCATAATGATTATATAAATGAATTTAATGAATGAATATGATATATATTACACTAATACCATTCATTAAATGAGGTATCTATAATCTAAAGAGAATAATAAAAATTCATTCGATGAAACACGCATAAGAACAAAATGTAATAAACACCCAAATAACAAGTAGTAATGAACTATTACTAATAAGAAGCTAATAATATGACCATTTATGATACCATAAAAATAATTATGATTCTGGAATAAGACAATAACATTATTTAAATCATTATACAGGAGGATCAGACACTTACGAAGCAAATCGGACCTGAGGTAAGGGAAATATCACATTCTCAATTTTATCCGAGATTGTTTATACTTTAGAATTTACTAGGGTGTATTTTATCATACACATCCATGTTTCCTCAATATGTAATATTTATATCCTTATAAAATAGTTTATATCCAATTTTACCCTTCGGTGAGTATTTAGTAATAGATATGAAAGGAAACTTTTGTCGTTTTTCGTACGAGGTACTTTTTGACTTTTCCGACAAAAGTACAAGAAGAATGTTTTCTTTTAACTTATACGGCATGAATGGATATTTAAAAAATTATTTCCGAGAATATTCCCTTACAAGTTTTCATGTTTATTTTTAATCAACTTCTTTTAGTTTAGAATTTTATGTCATGTTAAGAAAGGAAAAGTGTTTTTGAAGTAGAAAGGATATTTTCCTCAAGAATGGAGTTCAAGTGTTTTACCAAAATTATTTTCCATATAAGATAATAAAGGGTTCGGTTTCTATACTTATTATTACATTGATTTGATTATGTTGTGATGGAAATATTTTTATGAATTCCTTTATCTTATATGAATTGTTTTATGATGTCACGATGTTTAAGATTCCAATTTTTATTACATGGGTTATGCTATGATGTATGGTTTATGATTTTGTGGCACACATAAGAATGGAATAATTATGAGATGGGTGGGACCTATATCTCCCTACAATTCATTGGGTAAATACTTTATATCTCATGAGATAGACATGGCTGAAACGACAGATTATACCGGTTTAGTGAAACAGGACTGAAACAAGGAGTGAACTCAGTTCAGAAATGGACTTTCTCCACTAAGATTGTCTTGGAAATGAGTCTTGAATAATAAGAAATGATTCTCAATGATTATCTGTGGATGACACAAGGTTTCATGTTTTATGTTATGTTTATTGGGATTACATTTCACTTCCATGATTTATCCCATGTTATGAAATTATGATCTCTTTTGCAGGGTAAGATTTCTAAAATGTTATGTTTTTATTTTTATGTGATTGATATTTCTTTTGTTTACCCTTACTGAGCATTTGTGATCACCCTTTTGTATGTTTTTTTCCCTATGTCAGGAAGAAGGATATTAAGTAAGATATTCCAAAATGGACTATAGATATGCTGAAATAAATGGGAGACAGTGTAGACACTTTATGAACAAGTTGTTTATGTTTCCCTATTTCTAAAGACACTATACCTATACTGTCCTTTCATGGTTTTGTTATATGTTGTAATAAGTATGCTTCAATTTTGATGTAATAACAATGTATGTAAAGTACGGGTCTTTATAGTTGGTATCAGAGGAAAGGTATAGTCAACCTTCAGAAACTAGGATGTGAAATCCTTAGTAAGAACCCTAAGGATAAGTCTAAGCATAGAACACAATCTTAGTGTTTTAGAAATGGCCATAAATAACCCAGGACAAGATCTTAAGTGTAAAATTTTATTCTTGATTTTGTAGTTTTCCTATTATAATTAGTGTTTCTCACACTGTTCTTCTTGGTTTTAGTCAATGGCTGGAACCCGAAGGAATCGTGTTAATGCGGAATGCGACGGGCAATGGAATGATTGTCCCCCTGAGCAACCAAACGTTATGGGAGCTAGAATGAAAAACCATGTAGCCATGCTCACACAACTTTCTCAAGCTTTGAATCATGAAGGACTTCCAAACGATCAAAGGAAGGAGCAATATTCTGTTGAATCCTTCATGAGGCAGCATCCACCTTCATTCAGTAGGTCTACTGATCCATTAGTTGCGAAACAATGGATTAGTACTACTGAAAAGATATTTTCAGTTCTTCAATGTTATGAACATGATAAAGTCATATTAGCAGTGTATCGTTTGGAAGATGATGCCGATCAATGGTGGAATCTTATCAAGAATACGAGGCAAAGAGATGAAATTGAGTCCATGGAATGGGACGAGTTCATGAACTTATTTTTCAATAAGTACATCCCTCGTATTCTCTGAACAAATATGGAGAAAGAGTTTCTTGAACTGAAGAAAAAGGATGATGAATCTGTTGGTACCTATGAATAAAGTTTTACAAGACATGCAAGGTACGCTTCTGGTATTATTATCCAACCTGAGAGTAAGATCGATCGATTCTTTAGTGGCTTAAAACCAAGTCTTCGAAGGGCGTTAGCCATAAGGGTCTTCAATAGCTACGAGGAAATCATTCGATGTGCTCTCAAAGTCGAGATGGTGAATGGAGTAACCCATCAGTCATATGGGTTTGATAAGAAGAGGAAAATTTAATTCAAAGGAAAATCTAAAGAGCACACTAAAAAGAAGATGAGCTTTCCCTTATGCTCAAAGTGTGGAAAGAAACATGGAGGGAGTTGTCTTAAAGGGACAAGTAAATGTTTCAAATGAGGAAATGAAGGTCATCATGCATTTGAATGCCGCAATGATGGGAAGAAGATGTCTAATGATGCAAAAAGAGGAAGGGACACAGAGAATGAACCTACTACACTTAAATGTTTCAAGTTCAAGGAGATGGGGCATTATGCCAATAAATTCCCTGATCCATGTGTTGTTGATGATGATCGACATAAACAAAATCGTAAGGCTAAAGACAAAGTAAAGTAACATGAAATTTCTATCAGCGATGTGGAGTATGATAACGATGTGGTGAAAGGTACACTTACCATCCACTCTAAAGTAGCAAATGTTTTATTTGATTCTGGATCCACCCACTCTTTTATTTATGAATATTTTTCTATGAGTATCACCGTATTACCTCAACAAGTAGATGTTGAGTTATCTGTGACAACCCCTAATGGCACAACAGTCGCATCAAAAGTTTATAATTCTTCCCTGATTGAAGTTTGTGGGAAAGTGCTTCATGTAAATCTTGTGATCCTTCCTTTAGTGGAATTTGATGTGATTCTTGGCATGGATTGGCATTCTTTATATGGATCTCATATCAATTTCCAAATAAGGGAAGTAACATTTCATATTCCAGATAAATCTATGATCGTCTATCGATGCAAGGATGAACATAACCTTCCAGTGGAAATTTGTTCCATCTTATGGGTCTTGATTCAACTAAATGAAGGTTATTTATCTCAAGTGGTTGGTGAGAAACTCGCGATTAATAATATGCCCATTGTACAGGAGTTTGATGATGTATTTCTAGGGTAATTGTCAGGTCTTCCACCAAATTATGAAGTTGAGTTTTCAATAGAACTCGTACCGGGTGCTTTGCCTATTTCATAGACACCTTATATAATGGCCCCAATTGAGTTGCAGGAATTGAAGAAGCAACTCCAAGATAATCTTGATAAGGGATTCATACAGCCTAGTGTGTCACCTTGGGGAGCACTTGTTCTATTTGTTAAGAAGAAAGATGGATCAATGAGACTTGTCATTGATTATTGAGAACTTAACAAGATCACTATCAAGAACAAATATCCTCTCCCATGCATTGATGACCTATTTGACCAACTATGCGGAGCTCAATACTTTTCCAAGATTGATCTTCATTCAGGGTATCATCAATTAAGGGTCAAAAGGGAGGATATACCAAAGACGGCTTTCCATACAAGTTATGGACACTATGAATTTATAGTGTTTCCATTTGGTCTTACTAATTACCCTGCTATCTTCATGGATTTGATGAATAGAGTCTTTAGAGACTATCTTGATAAATTTGTGGTATTCTTTATAGACGATATTCTTGTCTATTCAAAGAGTAAGGAATAACATGAAGATCACTTGAGAATTATATTGAAGACCCTGAGAAAGGAGAAACTTTATTCCAAATTTACCAAGTGTGATTTTGGGCTTCAAAAAGATGCATTTTTGGGTCACATATTCTAAAAAAGGGGATATATGTGGATCCAGGAAAGAAGAGGTTATCGAACGATGGTCGAGACCAACAATAGTAACTGAGATCCGAAGTTTTCTTCGATTGGCTGGATATTATCAATGTTTCATGAAATATTTTTCAGGATTATCTAATCCACTCACCAGGTTGACTCGGAACGGAGTTAAGTTTATTTGGACGGAGGAATGTGAAGAGAATTTCAAGGAGCTGAAAAGAAGGTTGTCCATTGCACCTGTGCTCACACTTCCTTGAAGTGGAGAAAGGTTTGTGATCTACAGTGATGCATCCAAGAAGGAGCTGGGGTGTGTTATTATGCAAAATGATATGGTGATAGCTTATGCCTCACGACAGTTGAAAATCCATGAGAAAAAATACCCAACACATGATTTGGAGTTAGCTGCAGTAATCTTTGCATTAAATATTTGGAGGCATTATCTTTATGGAGAAAGGTGTTACATTTATACTGATCATAAAATTTTAAAGTATATTTTCACACAAAAGGAGATGAATATGCGCCAAAGAAGATGGTTGGAACTGATTAAGGATTACGACTTCTCAATTCATTACCACCTTGGGAAAGCAAACAAGGTGGAAGATGCATTAAGTCGACATGACCATGCTAGCTTATCCATGATGAGGATCACAAATGATCCAATATTTATGGATTTACAAAGGATGGATCTTGGAATTATAATGGAAGGGGAAAATTGTATCTTTCTCAAATGAATGTTCAACCATCTATACAAGTGAAGATTAAAGAGGCACAGAAAGAAGATGTAGAGTTACAAAAAAAGGTGAGAAATGTTCTAGAATTGAACCTTGATTGTGATGGGATAATAAAGTTCAGGAATCGGGTTTGGGTTCCTCCCATCCCCGAATTAAAGAAGGGGCTGCTGGATGAGTCCCATAGTTCTTCATTGTCTATTCATCCTGGAAGAACGAAGATGTATAGGGACCTAAAAGAGTACTTCTGGTGGGATGGAATGAAAAGAGATGTTGCTTAATATGTCTCTCGATCCTTGGTTTTTCAGCAAGTTAAAGCTGAGAGACAGAAGTCTAAGGGGATGTTACAACCATTACCCATACCCGAATGGAAATGGGAAAACATCACTATGGACTTTGTCACAGGACATCCTAAAACATCCAAAGGCAATAATGATATCTGGGTCATAGTTGATCGTCTTACAAAGTCTGCACACTTCATTGCTATGAGAGAGGATTTCTCTCTGGATCAGCTTTCCAGGATATATGTAAAGGAAGTGGTAAGATTGCATGGAGTACCACTTTCTATTATATATGATCGGGATCCGAGATTTACCTCGATGTTCTGGCGAAGTCTTCAGTATACTCTGAATACAGAGTTGAGTTTCAACACTTCTTATCATTCTCAGAAAGACGGTCATCCTGAGAGAACAATTCAAACTCTATATGATGTGTCAAGAGCTTGCTCTATGGATTTTAGAGGTGGTTGGTATCAACACCTACCTTTGGTGAAATTTTCTTATAATAATAGTTTTCACTCCAGTATTCAGATGGCCCCTTATGAAGCTCTCTATGGAAAGAAATGCAAGACTCTAACTTTCTGGGATGAAGATGGGGAAAGAAATCTATTAAGACCTGATCTTATTGATGAGATGGCCGAAAAGGTCCGATCTATTCAACAACACATAAGTGAAGCTCAGAGTCGACAGAAAAGTTATGCCGACAACCGAAGAAATGACCGAGAGTTTGAAGTGGGTGATAAAGTGTTCTTATGAATATCTCCCTAGAAGAGGGTCATGAGATTTCGAAAGAAGGGAAAGTTGAGCCCTAGATATATCGGTCCTTTTGAAATTCTGGATCGTGTTGGGAAGGTAGCTTACCAATTGATGATTCCACCGAATCTCTCTCAAGTTCACGATGTGTTCCATGTATCTCTCCTGAGAAATTACATAGCTGATCCTTCACATGTACTCAGCTCATAAGTTATACTGCTGGAGCAAGATCATTCTTATGAAGAACAGCTGATAGAGATTCTGGATCGTAGAGAAAAAATTCAACGAAACAAGACCACTCACTTGGTGAATGTTTTATGGAGGAACCACCAATTAGAAGAAGCTACATGGGAACTTGTGGATATGATGAGGGAGAGGTATCCTCATCTGTTTGTTACAAAGTGACAAATTTTGAGGGTGAAATTCATTTTAAGGGGGGTAGAATGTAACACCCGAGACTTTTATGAGAAATATTTTGTCTTTTATGTTATATAAATCATAAAAGTAATCTTTCACCACACAAAACACTTTCTTGTCTTCCTTTATACGCAATCACGACCTTCCTTGATAGCTTGCGTCGTACGCAATATCAAGTTTCACTATAAAACAATATGCTATTAAAACTAGACGTTATGAATAGTATTAACTGAATTTTAAATTTTATAACACTTTAATTCAACTTATACATTTTCTATAATGAGGTATAAAAGAAAAATCATTTTTTTGGTTAAAAGAAGTATTTTTCAAAAAATGTTGTTTTGCCGCCTTTTGATGGTGCACCCACATTAAATCTTGTTTTTGACAAGTTTATAAGTTCAATTTGACAAAATAAAATTCTTATTTTGAATTAGGGTATAAAAAATTACTTTGTATATATTTTTTATATTTTTCTGATAACTTTTATATTTTGATGAATAGTAAAAATACGCTAATTTCTAATTAAAAACAAATTTTTTTCATTGAGATAATATATATGGATAAATTATAATATTGAATGGATTCAAAGTATAATTAGAATATATTTTTACCATTTAATATAATGTATGTCATTAGCATTAATTTCACATTGAATTCATAGGTAAAAACATTTCAAACATTGGCAATGTTTTAACTACTAAAACATGTTTTCTTAACAAAGGGATTTATTTTAAATTAATTACTGCAACTTTTATGTTTTTAATTTTGAAAAATGGATTCCATATTCAGAATCAGTGGGTCCAAATTATGTTAATAGGCTACTTTTTATTTTTGGGCATTATGAATAGTAACTACGGTAAATTTTATTTACCATAGTTAAAGGTAAATCGGGTAATTCAGGGTAAATATAAGATTATAAAATTACCCTAACACCTACCAAAATCCTATTGGATGACTAAATGTCGACTTATATCACCTAAGGATCGGATTAGATTCATTTAATGGACTTTTTCCATGAAAATAATTTAATTATTATTAAAACCAAAGAATGTGACAACATGTCACTTTCTTAAATCTTATAAGTATAATAATTTTAATTTAGTGATACACTTTATGAAACTTCGAACATGATTAGTCTCCAGAAATATAATACAATTAACTACATCATAGGAATTTATTTATAATTTTTAGGGATTAAATAATTATAATTAATTATGACACGATAGTGAGATTGAAATTATTTTATTAATTAAAATATCAAATAAATGGTTTTAAAAATAATAAAATAAACATTATATGAAATATTTAATTTGATCCACTAATTTTCTAGATACATATGAAATTTTATGGATCTATTAAATCATTGAGTTTGAACATATCTTCTGTATATATTTTATTTAAATTCAAATAAATAAATAGTGTCAAAATTGACACTATTGTTATTTTATAAAAATAACATATTATAAAATCGTTTAAAAGTAAAAAAAATATTTAAAAATTATAAATTAAACTTTATATCGTCAAAAATGTCATAAAGTATCAAATTATGGATGATTCACAACACATATGTAATTATTTATAATAATTTAAAATTTAGAATATTATTACAACAAATAAAATTAAATTGATAAATAAGGATAAATCAAGTTGATAATGTTTAAAATAAATTCCTAACATGTATAAATTTTATTGGATGATGATATTACAACCTGAT
Source organism: Viscum album (assembly GCA_963277665.1). NCBI lineage: Eukaryota > Viridiplantae > Streptophyta > Magnoliopsida > Santalales > Viscaceae > Viscum > Viscum album. Next base: position 1,760,325,314 of record OY728121.1, on the reverse strand, counting down.
CTCATCCAATATTCGGATATGTGTCATTTTGGAAGTTTTTATGTGGGGTTTGGATTTAATATAAACTAATATTTCTTATATTTCCAAAGGTACCCATCTCCTCCCATATAAAAGGGCACCTCCTCCCTCTTCTACTCACACCAATTTTAGCATTCAATATCGGCCAATACCTGCCCATTTCACTTCCCCACTTCCCTAGAAACATCCTAGAGGTCCTGGTTATCTTCGAAGACCAATTGTAGTGCCCTAAGAGGAGGTCTCAAAGAGGCGCTTCAAAGAAGAGGTAATGCCCGTTACCGATTCTTTCATATTTATTTCTTCTTCCACTTCTTCTTATTTAGTTGTTTCATTATAAAGTAAAAACATTAGTATCAGTAATTTACTGATATGTTTTTATTAGTATGAAAAAACCTTATTTCACCATCTATCCATCCTACAGAAAACAAAATCACCGCGCATGTGTACGTACGGAATACCGTCTCCACGCCGTGGTGTAAACTATTTTCCCCCACCACCTTACTTGTATGGGTATAATGGTGTAAATAATAACTATATATGATTATTTTAATGTGATATTGATTCTGAAATAGTATACATACACCTCAATACAATTTCATGATCATGGGATTGATATCATCGCTCGTGGGTACGTACGAAATACCGTCTCCACGATGTGATGCGACTCGTTCTACATGATCTTAATTGCATAATGATTATATAAATGAATTGAATGAATGAATATGATATATATTAAACTAATACCATTCTGGAAATGAGTTATCTAAAACCTAAAGAGATGAATAAGAATTCATTCGACAAAACACGCATAAGAACAAAAAGTAATAAACACCCGAATAACAAGTAGTAATGAAATATTACTAATAAGAAGCTAAGAATATGACCATATATGATATCATAAAAATAATTATGATTATAGAATAAGTCAATAACATTATTTAAATCATTATATAGGAGGTTCAGACACTTACGAAGCAAATCAGACCTAAGGTAAGGGAAATATCACAATCTCATTTTTATCCGAGATTGTTTATACTTTTGAATTTAATGGGGTGTATTTTATGATCCAAATCCATGTTTCCTCAATATGTAATATTTATATCCTTCTAAAATATTTTATATCCAATTTTACCCTTCGATGAGTTTTTAGTAAAAGATATGAAACGAATCTTTAATCATTTTTCGTATGAGGTGCTTTTTGACTTTTCCAACAAAAGTATGAGAAAAATGCTTTCTTTTAACTTATACGACATGAATGGATTTTTAAAACATTATTTCCAAGAATATTACCTTACAAGTTTTAAAGTTTATTTGTAATCAACTTCTTTTAGTTTAGAATTTTATGACTTGTTAAGAAAGGAAAAGTGATTTTGAAGTAGAAAGGATATTTCCCTCAAGAATGGAGTTCAAGTGTTTTATCAAAATTATTTTCCATCTAGGATTATAAAGGGTTCTGTTTCTATCCTTATTTTTACAATGATTTTATTATGTTTTGATGGAATTATTTTTATGAATTCCTTTATCTTATATGAATTGTTTTATGATGTCACAATGTTTAAGATTCCCATTTTTATTAGATGGGTTATGCTATGATGTATTGTTTATGATTATGTGGCACACATAAGAATGATATCAATATGAGATGGGTGGGACCTATATCTCCCTCCAATTCATTGGGTAAAGATTTTATATCTCATGAGATAGACATGGCTGGAATGGTAGGTTATACCGGTTCAGTGAAACAGGACTGAAACGAGGAGTGAACTCAGTTCAGAAATGGACTTTGCCTACTAAGATAGTCTTGGAAATGGGTATTGACTAATAATAAATGATTCTCAATGATTATGTGTGTATGACACAAAGTTTCATGTTTCATGTTATGATTATTAGGATTACATTTCACTTCTATGATTTATCCCACGTTATGAAATTATGATCTCTTTTGCAGGGTAAGATTTTAAAAATGTTATGTTTTTATTTTTATGTGATCGATATATCTTTTGTATACCCTTAATGAACATTTGAGCTCACCCTTTTGTATGTTTTCTTTCCCCAGGTCTGTAGAAGGTTATTAAGTAAGATATGCCAAAAGGGACTATAGATATGATGAAATACATGGGAGATAGTGTAGACACTTTATGAACCAGTTGTTTATGTTTCCTAGTTTCTAAAGACACTATACCTATACGGTCGTTTCATGGTTTTGTTATATGTTTTAATAAGTATACATCAATTTTGAAGTAATAACAATGTATGTAAAGTATGGGTCTTTATATTCCATCCACTCTAAAGTATCAAATGTTTTATTTTATTCTGGATCCACCCACTCCGTTATTTCTGAAGAATTTTCTAATGGTATCGTCGTATTACATAAACAATTAGATGTTGAGCTGGCTGTGACTACTCCTAATGGCACAACAGTCACATCAAAAGTTTACAATTCTTCTCTGATTGAAGTTTGTGGGAATTTGCTTCCTGAAAATCTTGTGATCCTTCCTATAGTGTAATTTGATGTGATTCTTGGCATGGATTGGATTTCTATACATGGAGCTCATATCAATTTCCAAAGAAGGGAAGTCACATTTCATATTCCAGATCAATCTATGATCGTCTATCGATGCAATGATGGACATAACCTTCCAGTGGAAATTTCTTCCATCTTAAGGGTCTTGATTCCACTAAATGAAGGTTATTTATCTCAATTGGTTGGAGAGAAACTCACGATTAATAATATTCCCATTGTATGGGAATTTGATGATGTCTTTCTGGAGGAATTTCCAGGTCTTCCACCAAATTGTGAAGTTGAGTTTTCAATAGAACTCGTACCGGGTGCTTTTCCTATTTCAAAGACTCCTTATCGAATCGCCCCAATTGAGTTGTAGGAATTGAAGAAGCAACTCCAAGAGAATCTTGATAAAGGATTCATATGCCCTAATGCGTCACCTTGGGGAGAACCTATTTTGTTTGTCAAGAAGAAAGATGGATCAATGAGACTCTACATTGATTATTGAGAACTTAACAAGATCACTATCAAGAACAAATATCCCCTCCCATGCAGTGATGACTTATTTGACCAAATACACGGAACTCAATACTTTTCAAAGATTTATCTTCGTTCTAGGTATCATCAATTAAGGGAAAAAGAGAGGATATACCAAAGATGGATTTCCGTACAAGGTATGGACACTATGAATTTATATTGATGCCATTTTCTCTTACTAATGCCCATGCTATATTCATGGATCTGATGAATAAAGTCTTTAGAGACTACCTTGATCAGTTTGTGGTAGTCTTTATAGACGATATTATTGTATATTCAAAGAGCAATGAAGAACATGAATATCACTTGAGAATTTTATTAAAGACCCTGATAAAGGAGAAGCATTATGCCAAATATACCAAGCGTTAATTTTGGCTTCAAAAAGATGCATTTTTGGGTCACATAATCTCAAAAGAGGGGATATCTATGGATCCAGCAAAAACGGAGGTTATCGAAAGATGGTCAAGAATAACAACAGTAACCGAGATTTGAAGTTTTCTTGGTTTGGCTGGATATTATTGACGTTTTGTGAATGATTTTTCACAATTGTCTAATCGACTCACCAAGTAGACTCGGAACGGAGTTATGTTTGTTTGGACAGAGGAATGTGAATAGAATTTCAAGGAGTTGAAAAGATGGTTATCCAGTGCACCTATGATCACATTGCCTTGTAGTGGAGAAAGCTTTGTGATCTACAGTGATGCATCGAAGAAGGGATTGGGGTGTGTTATTATGAAAAACGATATGGTAATAGCTTATGCCTCAGGACAGTTGAAAATCCATGAGAAAAATTACCCAACTCATGATTTGGAGTTAGCTGTGGTAATCATTACATTAAATATTTGGAGGCATTATCTTTATGGAGAAAGGTGTGACATTTATACTGATCATAAATGTTTAAAGTATATTTTCAAACAAAAGGAGTTGAATATGAAACAAAGAAGATGGTTGGAGCTGATTAAGGATTACGACTGCTCAATTCATTACCACCCTAGGAAAGGAAACAAGGTGGTAGATGCATTAAGTCGACAAGACCATGCTAGCTTATACATGATGAGGATCTCAAAAGATCCAATATTGATGGATTTACAAAGGATGGATCTTGGAATTATAATGAAAGGAAAAAAATCGCATCTTTCTCAAATGAATGTTCAACCATCTATACATTTAATGATTAAAGAGGTGCAGAAAGAAGATGTCGAGTTACAAAAGAAGGTGAGAAATGTTCCTGAATTCAACCTTTATTGTGATGGGATAATAAAGTTCCGGAATCGGGTTTGTCTTCCTCCCATCCCAGAATTAAAGAAGGAGCTGTTGGATGAGGCTCATAGTTCTTCATTCTCTATTCATCCTAGAAGCACGAAGATGTATAGAGACCTGAAAGAGTATTTCTGGTGGGATGGTATGAAAATAGATGTTGCTGAATATGTCTCTCGATGCTTGGCTTGTCAGCATGTTAATGCTGAGAGACAAAAGTCTAAGGGGATGTTACAACCATTACACGTACCTGAATGGAAATGGGAAAACATCACTATGGACTTTGTCACTGGACTTCCTAAAACATCCAAAGGCAATAATGCTATTTGGGTTATAGTTGACCGTCTTATGTATTTGGCACACTTCATTTCTATTAGAGAAGATTTTTCTCTTGATCAGCTAGCCAGGATATATGTAAAGGAAGTGGTAATATTGCATGGAGTACCACTTTCCATTATATCTGATCGGGATCTGAGGTTTACCTCAAAGTTCTGGAGAAGTCTTCAGCATACTCTGGATTCAGAGTTGAGTTTCAGCACTACTTATCATCCTTAGACAGACGGTCAGTCTAAGAGGACAATTCAAACTCTAGAAGATATGTTGAGTGCTTTCTCTATGGATTTCATATAGCATCCCACCTTTTTATAACAAAAACATTCATTACATTATACAAAACTAGGGATCTTTAAGGTTTAGTGTCTTGGAAACCAGGAACATAATACATGATAACAACATAAAACATTCTTATTAAACTCTTGAAAGGATTCTCCTTAAGTTCATACTAGGTTCATTACTGCAACTCATAACCTGGGGATATACATCAAAAGAAAGGGTGAGCAGAAGGCCCAGTAAGGGAAACCAGAGAAACATTTTACTTTTGAACTTGAGATACATCAACTATGTCATGAAAAAGAATTTTAATGCATAAGAAAGAAATCATGTGGCATATCATAATAAAAATAACATTTTTCATAACTTTAAGATGTTGCTGCAACATTTAATGTTTAAAATAATTTCATTTCACCAAGGTCCATCCCCAAGGTGTCATTAAAAATTACCAAGGTTATTCACCAAGGTGTCAGTCTAAAAGGTCATCTCTAGAGATTAAGTCTTTACCCAATGCATTAGAGCGCTATGTGGGTGAACCATTGACATGTATTTATTATCATGTGATCCAAATATATCATCATCAATCATTTCATAAACAACCCATATAGCATAAAATAAATGGGTTTCATTTCATAATCATAACGTTTTAAAAACCGCTTTAAAGACATGATTTTTATGTCACTTTAAACCCACGAAAAGGGAAAGAAGGATTCATGTATGTAAATAACAGAATTTAAAATAGAACACATTGGTATATATGTGAATACCCATATAGAAGAGAGATCTTTGATTATTCACTTAATAAAATAATATAACTTTAGAAAAATAGAGAGACATTTTGAGACGAAAATTCTGCAGCATAACGGCTATGTTACAGGGTTTTATAAAACATTGAAAAGAGAGGGGACATGTGTAAAACATTAATAAGTGACCCATACAACAGTAGAGGGACAGAATATAAGGGATTTAAGAACATGGTAATGAAATTTTAAAATATACCATATGAAATGATGAACATGAAAGGAAGACAAAAAAATTAAGATTTCTCTTATGAGAATTCGACAGCCAAACGACGTTACATAAAACATCCAAAAATGGATTGATGAGATCAAATAGGGTCTCTCATCATATGAAAATAAATGATCAGTATGATAGATATAGAGATCATACCCCAACATAATAAAAAGGAACTTTAAATACTTGACATGAAAATAGATCTTGAAAATGAGAAGGGTGAAAGAACCCCTTAGAAATTCGGCAGCCTAACACGTCACTTAAAACTTCAAAATACATAATTGAAGAGATAAAATGGGGTCTCTCATCATATGATCATAAACGATAAGTATTATAAATTTAGAGATCAAACCCCAACATAATAAAAAGGAATGTGGAATATATTACATGAAGATAGATCTTTAAAAATGAGAAGGGAGAAATAATCCGTTACAAAAACAATTCGACAGCCTAACGGCGCCACTTAAAACATCATAAAACCAAATAATGAGAGTAAGAGGGAATCACTCATTATATGAACATGAAAAAGGCAGTAAGTGGTGTATAAAATAACATACTTTAACATAAGAACATGGAGCATAAAAGAAATGACATAAAAGAGATTTCTTGAAAAGAAAGAGAGAGTTCGGATCCCTTACCTTAAAACATAACTCATAAAACTCAAAGGTTGGGACCATGAGGGATTTGGGGAAACTTGGGAGGAATCCTTGGGAGGTAATGAGACCAGAACCTCGTTGAGGGAGAGTGGGGAGTCGAAATGGATGAGAGGATGGAATGGTATTTATAGGTAAAGTGAGGGGACAAGGCATTAATGGCCAAGGGACACCTCAAAAGTGGTTTTCTAAAAACCATGTGCTCTTCCATGATATTTCCCATGATGTTAGGACACATGGGGCCCCCAATACAATAATTTATCACCTTTTGTAGACCATACATTAAAATATATCATGGAATCATCATGACATAGTTAGGTGTCATTAAACATATTGAAACCCTAAAACAATATTTTTTCTATTCACTGAAAATTCAACTTTTTTAGAAAAATCCCAAAATTTCACCTTAACCAAATATCAATGCTCTGATTTCAAAAATGAACTCCATTTTATAAATATAATTTTCTAAATATTTTTAATTTAATTTTTAAATAAATACACTATTCACCAAAAATTCATTTTATCAGAAAAAACCCCAAAAATTACCTTAACATAGTATCGATGCTCTGAGTTCAAAAATGAAATCCATTTTATAAAAATAATTTTCTAACTATTTTTAATTTAATTTTAAATTAAAAAACACTATTCACCCGAAAAAACTAATACTTTAATAATAATTTATAAAACCGTTATTTAACCATTTTATTGAATCACATTACTTAATCAAGGTTCCAAGATTATAATAATACTTTCTTTAAGTGAGATTACTAATCAATTTGGTCACATTACTAATCCTAAGAATAAAATCTCTATTAATAATTTACTATTCATCAAGAAGTATGTTGATCTTATTAGACTCTAAATTTCGTACTGAACATAATTGTTGAAGACCATTTTTTGAAAATCCTTACACATTTTTTATTATTTAAGGTTTATATAAACATTTTCTAAAATATCCTTTCTCTAAAATTCAACAAAAATATGCAAACAATATTTATCCGGTCATTTGAAAATTCATAAACTTCATCATAAGAAGAAATCTCAATTTTTATTTAAAACAAAGGATTACGCAGGGCAGTTACGGTCTCCTTACGTAGCCCCATATCACACCAGCATAAGACCTAAGTGTATGGTGTGCTAATGTGAGAGAATCCGAGGTTGGCTTGGCCAACATTGCACGAGTAGTAATTACTATATGTTTGAACTTCTCGCGAAGGTGATACCGTTCTAGCTTCACACGATGATGTTCGGCTTGGGTTTGGTCCAGAGCAAAGCCCAGTGGTGCTACCTCCTTCCCAAGTTCTGTTAAATGGGCTTTGATCGGTCCAAGACTATAGGGTGAGGCCATCAAATCTTCTTTCTATAATAATTAACCATGATTACTTGTATTTAGAGACAATAATCGAAACATTTAGTTTATAGCGCTCATATTGACCAATGGTCATATAACAGTCAAAACCCAATGGTCTTATTTTAATTATACTCAAGTTATCAAATAAAACATCATTATTGAGTATAAAAATAATAAAAAATAACACATAAAGTTAGGAAACAAGATTTATTCAAAATTTCGGGTCGTTACAATCTTCCACCCTTAAGAAATTGTGTCCTCGCAATTTTTTTAAAATTGGGTTTTGAAATTTCAGTGAATCTCCCACATCGAAAAAAGAGTTAGTAACACTATTACTTTAAAAGAATGAAAAGGAAGTACAAAGGCCCCCCGAGTTTACCCATACTAGGATTCCATTTAGGAAAACATGGACATGGAGGTGAAAACAAAGGGTCACATTCTAAAGGAGAGTGATAGAAAACATGATTAGGAGAAAGTTAACCATAAGAAAATCCAAATCATATGATGTGTGTAAATGACCTTTGATTACCTAGTAGGAAACGTAAACCAACAACATTTTTGTTCTACATTCCTTTTCATAATTTTGAGGAATTCATTTATTACATAGAAAAAAATCATAAGAAAATATACCTACCTTCATGTACAGTTTCATACTTTAATAAGTTTCTACCTAAACTAATAATTTCTCTAAATGAATAGCATTCAAAAATACTTGTCCTCATCAAAAGAAAAAGAATCATCTTCTAGAGAGTCACATAATCCACAAAAGATTAAATATATATTTCTTCTATGTTTAAACATTATCCCAAAAACAGAAAGGGAAAGGTTAAAAAACTCTTCAAAAAGAAAGAGTCCCATAGGAATGGAAACTAATTTTAAATCTTCAAAGTTATATGGTACTACCCAAAGTTCATCATAGACCTTTCCATAAATAACGGTCCATAAAATTCCTCAAAATAAACCAAACTAAGATTGAAACACAAATACAAGAAGGATTTGATAACATAGTCTTCCAAAATAAACTTCATTGTTCATCTCCAAACAACATCAACCACTCCTAACATCTTCTAACAAAAGCAGCTAACCTATAAATATTTTACCCATGATAGGTTAATAATTCCCATAAGTAACCTAAATTACTATAAGTCCACCTTAAATTCATCGATTCTTCAAAATATTATTCAATATTACTCAACGAAAATACCGTAGTAATCTATTTACCTCGATCGTATAGGGTCCTGAAAATAGTGAACATATTCCAAAATAATAATAATCTTTTAATCCCCTAATCATTCTATCATATTAATACGGAAATCATCGCATTTTCTATCACATTGGTTGTTGGGACATGTTCTTACATTTTCCACCATTAACTAAGAAGAGAAAGTATAATTATGGGCTTAAATACTTATCCAATAATCATGAAAAGTAACTTAATGCATAAAAGGATAACTTGTAGAATAAAAGTATACCCTAACATGTGATCCCATAGGTTCCCATTTAGGTTATCCATGATCAAATATTCTTATGTGAATCTTTATTTTATTTTATATTTGTTCCTTTAACAATTGTTCATACTAATCTTATGAATTTTCCAAAGCATATCCCCCGGGAGTGTCGTAACCAAGAGTGAAACAAGGCACGTTGTTGTGTACCAGTTCCCATTTGAGTCTAGCTCAAAGTGGTGTTTTTGGGTTTTACCCCTATTTACATCTGTGCCAGAGCCACCTCTACCTACTCGTATCCAGACAGGGATGTATTTTCTTGGCAACCCATTACACAATACTCACCAAAATACTAGGAAGATTTCCTATATATAAACTTTTATATAGGCTTATTCCTATAGTTTTCGTATCCTAATTTCCACAAATAACCAAACCATCCTTTGATACCAACTATAGAATCCCGCCTTTTTATAACATAAACTTTCATTACATTACACAAAACTGAGGATATTTACTGTTTAGTGTCTTGGAAACCGGGAATATAATACATGAAAACAACATAAAACATTCTTCTTAAGCACTTGAAAGGCTTCTCCTTAAGTTCATCCTAGGATCATTACTGCATATCATAACCTGGGGACATACATCAAATGAAAGGGTGAGCAGAAGGCCCAGTAAGGGAACCAAGAGAGACATTTAACATGTGAACTTGAGATACATCAACTATGTCATGAAAAAGAACTTTAAGGCATGAGAAAGAAATCATGTGGAATATCATAATATAAATAACATTTTTCATAACATTAAGATGTGGATGCAACATTTAATATTGACAATAATTTCGTTTCACCAAGGTCCATCCCCAAGGTGTCATTAAAAATTACAAGGGTTATTCACCAAGGTATCAGTCTAAAAGGTCATCTCTAGAGATTAAGTCTTTACCCAATGCATTGAAGCGCTATGTGGGAGCACCCTTGAAATGTCTTTATTATCATGTGATACAAATATATCATCATCAATAATTTAATAAACAACCCATATAGCATAAAATAAATGGGGTTCATTTCATAATCATAACGTTTTAAAAACTTCTTTAAAGACATGATTTTTATGTCACTTTAAACCCAAGAAAAGGGAAAGTGGGTTTCATGTATGTAAATCCCAGAATTTCAAATAGAACATTACTGTATATATATGAATACCCATATAAAAGAGAGATCTCTGATTACTCACTTAATAAAATAAAATATCTTTAGAAAAAGAGAGACACTACTGGAAATCGGATCTTTCCCAACACTTATATACACCCTTTCCCAACGGTTCTTCCAAACCGTTGGGAAAGGGGTGTTTTGAGGCCCCTTTCCCAACGGTTCTCCCAAACCGTTGGGAAAGACCCCCCTTTCCCAACGGTTTGGAAGGACCGTTGGGAAAGACCCCCACTTTCCCAACGGTTTGAGAGAACCGTTGGGAAAGGGGTGTTTTGAGGCCCCTTTCCCAACGGTTCTCCCAAACCGTTGGGAAAGGGGGGGGGCTTTCCCAACGGTTTGTGTGAACCGTTGGGAAAGGGGTGTTTTGTGGCCCCTTTCCCAACGGTTCTCCCAAACCGTTGGGAAAGACCCCCCCTTTCCCAACGGTTTGAGAGAACCGTTGGGGAAACTCACCCCAAATCCTACATTCGCCTCCTGGAAATTTCCACATATCCCAACGGTTTTGAGAACCGTTGGGATAGATTCTTTCATTTCATCCAGGTCTGCTACCCGAGAACATTATATAAATCTAAATTTTAATTAATTATGATAATACATATATATATTTATGAAATTATGTTTACAAAAGTGATGTTAGCTTAGTGGTTATGTCGTTCGATTATAAACGATGGGTCCTGGGATCAAATCCCAGCGGATCTTTTTTTTAATACATTTACCAACGGTTTTATAACCGTTGGAATAGATTTTCATATTACATATACCAACGGTTTTAAAAACCGTTGGGATAGGTCTATACCAACGGTTTTGGGAAAACCGTTGGTATAGACCTATCCCAACGGCTTACTTCGCAACGGTTCTCCAAACCGTTGGTATAGGTTAGTATTCTACTAGTGAGAGACATTTTGAGACGAAAATTCTGCATCATAACGGCTATGTTACAGGGTTTTAGAAAACATTAAAAAGAGAGGGGACATGTGTCAAACATTCATTAATGACCCATAAAACAGTATAGGGATAGAATATAAGGGATTTAAGAACATGGTAATGAAATTTTAAAATATACCATATAAAATTAAGAACATGAAAGGAAGAGAAAAAAAATAAGATTTCTCTTATGAGAATTCGACAGCCTAACGACGTCACTTAAAACATCCAAAAATGGATTGATGAGATCAAATAGGGTCTCTCATCATATGAAAATAAATGATAAGTATTATATATTTAGATATAATACCCCATCATAATAAAAAAGAACTTGAAATACTTGACATGAAAATAGATCTTGAAAACGAGAAGGGTGAAAGAACCCCTTAGAAATTCGGCAGCCTAACGGCATCACTTAAAACATCAATATACTGAATTTAAGAGATCAAATGGGGTCTGTCATAATATGATCATAAAATACCAGTATGAAAAATTTAGAGATAATACCCCAACATAATAAAAAGTAACTTGAAATACTTTTCATGAAAATAGATCTTGAAAAATGAGAAGGGAGAAAGAATCCGTTACAAAAATTTCGGCAGCCTAATGGCGCCACTTAAAACATCATAAAATGAAATAATGAGAGTAATAGGGGATCTCTCATTATATGAACATGAAAATGGAAGTAATAGGAGTATCAAAGAACATAATTTAACATAAGAACATGGAGCATAAAAGAAATGACATAAAAGAGATTTCTTGAAAAGAAAGAGAGAAGTCGGATCCCTTACTTTAAAATGTAACTCTTAAAACTCAAAGGGTGGGACCTTGAGGGCTTGGGGCACCTTGGGAGGACTCCTTGGGAGGTAATGAGACCCGAAACTTGATGGGGGAGAGTGGGGAGTCGAAATGGATGAGAGGATGGCATGGTATGTATAGGGAAAGTGAGGGGACAAGGCATTAATGGCCAAGGGACACCTCAAAAATGGTTTTCTCAAAACCATGTGCTCTCCCATGATATTTCCCATGAAGTTTGGCCACATGGGGCCCCAAATACAATAATTCATCACCTTTGGTCGACCATCCATTAAAATATCTACTGGAATCATCATGAACAATATATGATGTCATTAAACATACTGAAACACTAAAACGGTATTCTTACTATGCATTGAAAATTCAACATTCTCAGAAAAATTGGAAATTTTCACCTTAACCAAATATCAATGCTCTGATTTCAAAAATGAACTCCATTTTATAAAAATAATTTTCTAAATATTTTTAATTTAATTTTTAAATAAATACACTATTCACCAAAAAATCATTTTTTCTGAAAAAACCCCAAAAATTACCTTAACATAGTATCGATGGTCTGAGTTCAAAAATGAAATCCATTTTATAAAAATATTTTTATAAATATTTTTAATTTAATTTTTAATTAAAAAAACACTATTCACCCGAATAAACAAATACTTGAATAATAATTTATGAAACCGTTATTTAACCATTTTATTGAATCACATTACTTAATCAAGGTGCCTAGATTATATTAATACTTTCTTTATGTGAGATTACTAATCCATTTGGTCACATTACTAATCCTAATAATTAAATCACTATTCATACTTTACTATTCATCAAAAATATGTTGATCTTATTAGACTCTAAATTTCGTACTGAACATAATTGTAGAAGACCATTTTTTGAAAATCATTACACATTTTTAATTATTTAAGGTTTACATAAACATTTTTTAAAATATCCTTTCTCTAAAATTAATCAAAAATATGCATACTATATTTATCCGGTCATTTGAAAATTCATAAACTTCATCATAATAAGAAATCTCAATTTTAATTTAAAACAAAGGATTACACAATGCAGTTACGGTCTCCTTAAAAATCCCCTTATCACACTAGCATAAGACCTATGTGTAAGGTGTGCTAAGGTGAGAGAATCCGAGGGAGACTCGGCCAACATCAAATGAGTAGTAATTTCTATCAGTTTTAACTTCTCACGAAGGCCATTCTATTCTAGCTTCACACGATGAAGTTCGGCTTGGGTTTGGACCAGAGAAAAGCCCAGTGGTGCTAGCTCCTTCCCATGTTCTGTTAGATGGTCTTAGATCGGTCCAAGACTACTGGGTGAGGCCATAAAATCTTCTTTCTAAAATAATTAAACTAGATTACTTGTATTTAGAGGCAATAATAGAAACGTTTAGTTTACAGCGGTCATATTGACCAATGGTCATATAATAGTCAAAACCCAATGGTCTTATTTTAATTATACTCATGTTATCAAACGAAACATTTTTATTGATTATAAAAATAAAACAAAATAACACATAAAAATAGGAAACAAGATTTATTCAAAATTTCGGGTCGTTACATTTCAAAGGTGGTTGGGATCAATACCTACCTTTGGTGGAATTTTCTTATAATAATTGCTTTAACTCCAGTATTCAGATGGCTCCTTATGAAGCTCTCAATGGAAAGAAATGCGGGACTCCAACTTGCTGGGATGAAGTTGGGGAATGAAAGCTATTAGGACCTGATCTTGTTGATGAAATGGTAGAAAAGGCCAGATCTATTCAACAACACATAAGAGCAGCTCAGAGTCGAAGAAAAAGTTATGCCGTCAATGGAAGAAAAGACCTAGAGTTTGAAGTGGGTGATAAAGTGTTCTTACAAATATCTCCTTGGAAAATAATAATGAGATTTGGAATGAAGGGAATGATGAGCCCTAGATATATCAGTCCTTTTGAAATTTTGGACCGTGTTGGGAAGGTATCTTACTTATTGGTGCTTCCACCGAATCTATCTCAAGTTCGCAATGTGTTCCATTTATCTCTCCTGAAAAAGTACGTACCTGATCCTTCACATGTACTCATCTCAGAAGTTGTACCGCTGGAACAAGATCTTTATTATGAAGAATAGACGATAGAGAGTTTGGATCTTAGCGAAAAATTCCTACAGAATAAGACCACTCGCATGGTGAAAGTTTTATGGTGGAACCACCAATTAGAAAGAACCAACATGGGAACTTGAGGATATGATGAGGGAGAGGTATCCTCATCTGTTTGTTACGAAGTGACGAATTTCGAAGGAGAAATTCATTTTAAGGGGGGTAGAATATAATACCTGAGACATTTATGAGAAATATTTTTTATGTTATATAAATCATCAAAGGAATCTTTCACAACACAAAAAACTATCTTGGCTTGCTTTACACAAAACCGCGACCTTCCTCGATAGCTTGCATCGTACGCAATAACTGAGTTTCACTAAAAAATGATATATTATAATATTATCCATTATGAATAGTATTATCTGAATTTTGAATTTTATAACATTTTAATTCATCTTATACATTTTCTAGAATGAGGTATGATAACAAAATCAGTTTTTTGGATAAAAGAAGTATTTTTCAAAAAATGCAGTTTTTCCACCTTTTGATGGCGCACCCACATTAAATCTAGTTTTTGAAAAGTTTATAAGTTCAATTTGGAAATATAAAATTCTTATTTAGAATCTGGATATAAAAAATTACTTTGGATTAATTTTTCATATTATTATGATAACTTTCATATTTTAATGAATAGTAAAAACACGTTCTATTTTAATTAAAATCAACTTTTTTCATCGCAATACTATATATGGTTAAATTATAATATTTAATGTTTTTAAAGTGTAAATAGAATATATTTTTACCATTTAATATAATGTATTTTGTTAGCATTATTTTTACATTGAAATTCATAGGTAAAAACATTTCAATCTTTGGCAATGTTTTAACTTTTAAAACCAGTTTGTTTAACAATGGTATTAATTTTAAATTAATTACTGCAACTTTTGTGCTTTGAATTTTGAAAAATGGATTCCATATTTGGAATCAGTGCATCCAAATTATGTTAATAGGTTACTTTTTTTTTTGATATTATGAATAGTAACTATGGTAATTTTTTTTATTTACTACGGTCAAAGGTAAATAGTGAAATTCAAGGTTAAAAGAATATTATAATAATTCAAACATACCTTGAAACTTGTCCTAACCTTATTGTATGTGTATTGGCTGACCATGGGAATCCTTGGGTCGATTTTGGGACCCCATTGATCTACTTGGTAGTGATAATGACAATTTGGATTAATTAATTTAATATAAAGAAAAAATTGACATTAACAAAAATCTTTTATTAATTAATTTTCATAAGGGGTTATATAAATTATATTTTCGACTATAAATATTAATTAAAAATCTAACAAGATTCCCTAAATAAAGATATTTTTTTAAAAAATTTTAGACACCATATAAATTAAATTATTTATTACACAATAATGATGAAGTATTTACTTCATTAATAACTGATTTCAATAAATAAGATTATAATGATTAAAATATTTTCCAAAACATGTACAATTTTGATTGGATGATTTTATTTCGACCATGAGTCATCTTATCATCATCTTTAATGATTTTTGGACCTTCTGAAACCGAATATAAGTTTATAATAAAATAATATTTCCACACTTTCCAAAGGTTCCCCTCTCCTCCCTTATAAAAGGGAACCTCCTCCCTCTATTCCTCACACAAATTTGAGCCTTCAAGCTCAGAAAAACCCTTCCCATTTCACTACCCCACTTCTTTAGAAACCTACTATAGGTACTGGTATTCTCAAAAGACAAACTCTAGTGCCATAAGAGATAGTTTAAATGAGGCACTTCGAGAAAAAGGTAAAACCTTCTACCATTTTCTTCAAGTTCCATTCTTCTTCTACTCCCCCTTCTATAGTTGTTTCATTATGAGGTAATAAAAAAAGTATCCCTCATATACTGATATGCTATTATAAATAAGAAAGAACCCTATTTCACCTCTTATCCATCTTACGGAAAACCAAATCACCGCGCGTGCGTACGTATGAAATACTGTCTCCACGCCGTGGTGTAATCTTTTTTCCTCCACCACCTTACTTGGATGGGCATAATGGTATAAATAAATAACTATATATGATTATTTTAAAGTGATATTGATTATTAAATATTATACATACACTTATATACAATTCCATGATCATGGGAACGATATCATCGCTTGTGCGTACGTACGGCCTACCGTCTCCTCGATGTGATGCGACTCGTTCTATATGATCTTCATTGAATAATGATTATATAAATGATTTGAATGAATTAATATGATGTATATTACACTAATACCATTCTTTAAATGATTTATATATATCCTATAAAGTGGAATAAGAATTTATTCGACAAAACACACATAAGAACAAAAAAGTAATAAACACCCGAATAACAAGTAGTAATGAAATATTACTAATATGAAGCCAAGAATATGACCATATATGATATCATAACAATAAGTATTATTCTGGAAAAAGTCAATAACATTATTTAAATCATTATACATGAGGTTCGGACAATTACAAAGCATATTGGACCTAAGGTAAGAGAAAATATCACAATCTCATTTTTATCTGAGATTGTTTATACTTTGGTATTTACTGGGGTGTATTTTATCATCCACATCCATGTTTCCTCAATATGTAATATTATTCCCATCCACCTAAAATTGTTTAAATCCAATTTTACCCTTCAGCGAGTTTTTAGTAAAAGATATGAAAGGAATATTTTGTCATTTTTCGTATGAGGTACTTTTTGACTTTTCTGACAAAAGTACGAGAAGAACGTTTTTTTAACTTATACGGCATGATTGGATTTTAAAAACATTATTTTCTAGAATCTTCCTTTACTAGTTTTCATGTTTATTTTTAATCAACATCTTTTAGTTTAAAATAGTATGACATGTTAAGAATGGAAAAATGTTTTTGATTCAGAGAGAATATTTTCCTCAAGAATGGAGTTCAAGCATTTTATCGAAATTATTTTCCTTCTAAGATAATATAGGGATATATTTCTGTCCCTATTATTATATTTATTTCAATATCTTATATGAATTTTTTTATGATGTCATGATGTTTAAGATTCACATTTTTATTACATGGGTTATGCTATGATGTATGGTTTATGATTTGGTGGAACACATAAGAATGGTATCATTATAATATGGATGGGACCTATATCTTCCTCCAATGAATTGGGTAAATATTTTATATCCCATGAGATAGACATGGCTGGAATGGAAGGTTAAACCAGTTCCGTGAAACAGGACTGAAATGAGGAGTGAACTCAGATCAAAAATGGAATTTTCCCACTAAGATAGTCATGAATATGAGTCTTGACTAATAATAAATGATTCTCTATTATTATGTGTGTATTCCACAAAGTTTCATGTTTTATGTTATGATTATTGGGATTACATTTCTCTACCAAGATTTATCCCTTGTTATGAAATTTTGATCTCTTTTGCAGGGTAAGATTTCAAAATGTTATGTTCTTATAAATTTGATGTGATTGATATTTCTTTTGTTTACCCTTACTGAGCATTTGAGCTCACCCTTTTGTATGTTTTCTTTCCCCAGGTCAGGATGAAGGTTATTATGTAAGATATGCCAAAAAGGGACTATAGATATGATGAAATAAATGGGAGACAATGTAGATTCTTTATGAACTTGTGGTTTATGTTTCCCAGTTTCTAAATACACTATACCAATACGGTCCTTTCATGGTTTTATTATATTTTGTAATACGTATGCTTCAATTTTGATGTAATAATCATGTATTTAAAGTATGGGTCACTATATGCAGGGTATGTAGGATCAATAATTACATATTGTAAAATTTTCCTATAACAATAGCTTTCATTCGAGTATTCAGATGGCACCATATGAAGCGTTATATGGAAAGAGATATTGTACTCCAACCTGATGGGATGACGTTCGTGAATGAAAAATTTTAGGCCCAGAACTGGTGGAGGAAACGATGTAAAGGTGAAGGTAATCCAAAACCATATCAAAGCAGCTCAATGTAGGCAGAAGAGCTATGCCGATAATCGAAGGAATGATTTGGAATTTCAAGTCGGTGATCATGTTTTCCTGAATGTATCTCCATGGAAAGGAGTCATAAGTTTTGGTAAGAATGGTAAATTGAGTGCCAGGTACATCAGACCTTTCGAAATTCTAGAATGAATTGGGTCTGTAGCTTACCGATTGGCAATGCCGCCAAGTCTCTCCAAAGTTCATGATGTGTTCCACACATCTCTATTGAGGAAATACATGCCTGACCCAACACATGTACTCAACTATGAGGGATCAGAACTGGAACATGTTCTGACTTATTGATAAGATCCCGTCATGATTCTTGATATGAGATAACAAGTATTGAGAAACTAGACGAATCATCTGGTAAAAGTCTTGTGGAGAAAGCATTAGACGGAAGAGGCAACGTGGGAACCCAAGGAACTTATAATGAAGAACCACCCGAGTCTTTTCATGTGGTAGTATTCTAGAAATTTCAAGGATGAAATTATTTGAAGGAGGGGAGAATGTAACACCCCAAGCTTCTACGGTACAATTCTCTTTGAATAATGCAATAGTGTGTGTTGTACGCATCATCGAGTTCTGACACACACCACAATCAATCGAACTAGCCATTGTGAATAGTAATACCCATTTTTTTAAATTTTATAATTTTTCCCTCTCAAAATTGACTTCATTTTTGGATTTGGAATTTCGAAATTAGCCTTGGGTAAAATTTTTTAACTTTTCAGATAACATTTATATTTTGATTAATAGTGAAAATTACTAAATTTTAATTAAAAACATCTTTTTTAATCAAAATATTTAATAGTGATAAATTATTAATTTGAGTGGTTTTAAAGTATATTTAGAATATATTTTTACCATTTAATAAAATTTTGGTCATTGGACACAATTTCAAAATTAAACCGGACACGAACACGTGTCAATCTTTTGATATTTATTATCTCTTAAAAACACGCTTTTTTGTTTTAACAACGGGAATTAATTTTAAATTAATTTCTGCCACTTTTGTGTTTCAAATTTGGAAAAATGGATTCTATATTTGGAATCAGGATGTCAAAATTGTGTAAATAGGTAACTTTCATTTTTATACATTTTGAATAATTACTTTGGTAAATATTTTATTTACCATGGTTAAAGGGTAAATCCGGTAAATAAGGGTAAAAAATAATTTTATAATAACAATAAATTATCCTAAAACGTGTCCTAACCTTATTGGTTGATACAGGTCTGACCATTGGAATCTTTGGGATGATTTTGGGACCCCATGGAGCCACTTGAAAGTGATAATGTCACTTTGTATTAATTAAGATAAAATAAATACAAAAATGACATAAGGATATATCTTTTAGAAAAACAATTATTACATAGGGTTATATATATTTTATTTTCAATTATAAATATTAATTAGAAAGATAAAAATATTTCATACAAAATTGTATTTTATTTATAATTTTTAGACATTAAATATTTTAAATTATTTATAACACAATGATGATGCAGTAATAACCATATTAGTGAAATATTAAAATAATCGATATTATAAAAACCCAAATAAATATAATTTGAGACTTTTAATGAATTCCAAGAATTTTATAGATTAATATTATATGTTATTATTTCTTAAATGAATTTGGTTCTAATTAATAAAGTTGTTAAGACTTTACCAAAAATCAATTATTAAATAGTCTCAAAATTCACATAAAGGAGTTTTTAAAACAAATATTATATTATTAATGGATATTAAATTCCTAAAAATCTACGGTTCGGCCAAGAGACTTATATCATGATAGGTTTATCATTAATGGACCACATTGGGGTCAATTTGAGGTATATAGATAGTTTATTTAAATATATAATATAAAAATACAATGTGATATGGTAAGTGTCAAACAAATTGACTAAGTGTTAAAACTAAAAGATGAGGTTAATATAATGACCAAAACCTATATAAATCATATTGGTTGAGTGGTTTTTGACCCATCCCAACCGTATCTTTTAAATAATCGACTTTGGAGCCATTAGAAACTGAACATGAATTTATTGTAAAATAGTATTTCTAGATTTTCCAATGTTACCCCTCACCCCTCTTATAAAAGGGCACTCCCCCTTCTCACTAATTCACACATTCAAAGTCTTTTGTATCAGAAAAAACCTTCCCAAATACTCTATAAACTTCCCTAAATTCATCTTATAGGCCTTAGTTTAATCAGAAAGCCAACCAAAAGAGCCCTTTTGATCAAATCAAAAGGAAGAACCCGAAGAAGTGGTAATTTTTTCACAACCCTCTTTTAACGTCCATTCTTCTTAAACTTCTTCTTTCTTTGTTATTCTCTTTATAAAATAATAAATACAGTATCCTATATATACTGTTATATTATTGTAAATATGGTACAACCATATTTAGTATTCTATCCATCCTTTGATTGAAATGTCACCATACGTGCGTACGTACGGCTTACCATCTCCACGTTGTGGTGTAATTCTTATTCAACAAATTATTATTTGAATGGGTATAATAATGATGTGTAATTCACGTAAATAATAAATATAACATGATAAAAATTCTTTATATATGAGATACCAACCAATTATATATATTAATTTAATATCAAAAGAATAATATTTTCGCTCGTGCGTACGTACAGACTACCGTCTCCACGAACGCGATGAGATTCATTCTCCATTGTATCCATTCTAGTATAATTCTCATTTGATGATTAAAAATATTGTTTAAGGACTTGATATAATTCTGGATATGAATAAGATACAACATATCCATAAAAAATTGGCTTATGTAACAAAACATATAAAATAAAATGAGTAAGTTAACACCTGAAACGACGATAATTCTAAGATATTATTAACAATGCAATGTTAAAAGATCATATATGATATCATATTAATGTATATGATTCTTTTATAATTGAATAACAATTATTTCACCATTATACAGGAGGTTAACCTACCCTCAACCAAGGAAATGTGCAAGGTAATGGTTTATTTTGAAATCTCTTCATTATCTGAGGTTGTTTATACATAATAATCTACTGGGATTTCCTTATCATACACATCCATGTTTCTTAAAAATGTCTTTTGAAACATTTTTACTAGTTACAAGAATAATGGTTAAAGTCATTTATACCCTTGTTTGAATTTTTATAAGAGGTTTATAAAGGAATCATTCCATCATTTTCCAAACAAGGTGCTCTTTAACCTTTTCGACAGAATTAAGGTAAGAATGTTTTTTTTAACATATACAGAGGGGGCGGCTATTTTCCGCCGTTATAAAATCATCGAAGCTTCCCTTACAAGCTTATAAGAAAATTTTCGAAGTAAATGTTTTATTTTATAATTAGGTGACTCTTAAATGATTTCAAAATAGGAAGATATATTTCTCCTAAAAAGAGTTTTGATTCCATCTATGTCAACATCCTTTGATGGATTTTATGTTTGTCTGGAGTTGATTTATTATGATACAAAACATCCATATTGTATTGTTGGTTTTGTGATATGTTTGACTGTGGATGTGTTATTTTTATACCATTCATGGTTTATCAAGAAAGGATTGACATTTTGTATGCTAGTTTTAATACGAATGATTATGTTATGTTGAAACATGTTCATATGAGGAATGCATTGGACATAATAAGTGACAGGTGGAGCCTGCTATAGCTCCTCGATGCATCGGTAGGTCTCATGAGACAAACTAGTGTCTTGGAATAAGGCCTTGAAAAAATCTTATTTGTTTTCTTGGCACGAGTCCTTGGTTATGTGGTTATGATAGTATGGCATTGAGCATTCCATCCTTATGAAAGTGGTTATTGAGATTGCATGTGATTATTCGATTTGTAGAATATCCATGTGAATAAGTAAATGGAATTATTTCATATTATTTTTTCTATACAATGTTGAAGTTCAAGTTTAAAAGGCTTTTGTTTTAGTTATACATTACCTTAAATGTTTATTCTTATTTTTGAATGTTTCCTCTATATTGTTATCCTTAATAGGCATTTGAGCTCACCCCTTTCCAATGTTTTACTTTTCCCTGGATGTGAAGAAGTAATTTATGAATGAACTGCAGGGATAGTATGAGGGGATAAGAGCATGGAATATGGAGACTATATTGTTGTAGTATTCGTTTTATGATGTAATGTAAACTTTATTAATGTATCTAGTTATTCAAAGGATACTAAACTAATTGGTATTTAGAGAATTGATCTTTCTTGTGATGATGCCAATATTATGTAATAATGCACTGAATCGGGGTGACTGGGGTCGGGGTGATACAATCGGAGCCCTCAGTTTTCAATTCCAAGCACCGGCTGAAAAGATAGAAAAATCCACTCGTTCGCCCACTAAACGTACGCGAGATAAACTTCAGAAAATTATTTCGGGCACGTCGGGCCTCAGAATCTGGTGACGTCAAAAACTGCGTACTCGTAAAATCATAAAGAATTCATGAAAAAAATTCTTTGAAATTTTTGGGTCTTTACAATGACTGACATCGTTTCCCTACCATCCCATGCAACCTCCCCTACACCTAACACAAAAAAAATCTTATCCCTTAACCAGACCTCTGATACAACTTTGTCACGACCCCCTCTCCACAAGGTGTACCCCTTCTAGTCCAAAAATGAGAGAAGTAAGAGAGTGACCCAAGATTCCCACCTCCAGTAGGCCTCGGGTTAGCAACTAGCACTGACGGTATAGAAAACACACAAATGGGAGGCATTACCCACTAAGAGAACACATGTGAAAGAGAGAGATAAGAGATCTACCAACAAACTCTAGGACATAATGAAATATAAAAGAAATACCAAGTACACAAATGTGATGTCATACAAAACAACTACAACTGAAATAGAAAACAGAAAGTACTAAAGGGATGAAAAAACAGTCGTGACCATGAATCCTGAATAGCTCATGCAACCCCAAGCTAGTAGTAACTAGCCTGATCTCCAACTTTCTCCATGTGACCTGAAAATAAATTTATATATACATTGGTTGATTATAACAACATACATATTCAGATCCTCCTTGAATCCACTTGTTCAAATGTAATGAATGTATGATAAAGCATAGTGAACAACAAGTGAAACAAAATCATCACCTAAATAGATATACTAAGTTCCCAGCCACACTATGTAAACTCTCATCAAGTATGGAAAAGAATATTATATAATATAATGTAAAATATAAACGGTAACACATTTCTACATCCCCACTGTTTTGCCTCTTTTCCCCAATGTCGCACGTCCTAAGCATCTCTCTCTAAAAAGTCTTTCCCAGTGAAACCTGATTGAAGAACCACAATATGAACCTCATGAAGTATAACCACCACGTACACATAACCAAAGTAACCAGTTAGTTTCTGGGAGCCACCAAAGTTCGCATAACATATATCATACATCAAGTATTAATCCTCAATCCATTATATCCAATACAATGAGTAGGATCCTAAATCTATCACAACATATACATGTTACACCTACAGTAGTCCATATGAAACTACATATTGAAAATAAGTGTGTGAATAAGCACAATCCACTACAACCCTATACACACATATATAAGGAAAACTTTCTACATTTACTATCAGCATAAGTTACTAACAAGAGAAGAGATCGAGACCAATGGGGGTAGTCAGTCATTCATCCTCCCACCAGAATGTTGGGGAAAACCTCCTATAGGGCCTAGAATCCCCAGGGTCTCAGATGACCTAACTGATGAGGTGTTGTATCATATAAAAACACAAAAAGTACAGAATAAACTATTTCACACAACCACCATATGGGCATAACCATGTCTTAAATTTAACATCAATAAACGTCTCTCGAACTCCCAACTACTAGTTCTAAGACTAGTTATACTATAAGAAAACAAAAATTTAAAGATCACCGTTATATTATATTATCCCTTTTTATCATTTTAAATTTATGTTAATTACTTTTTTAAAGACTAATTACCCATTAACAATTACACATTATATTTCACTCGCATCACAATCAATGTCTATTGTTCCTTCAAATTTCCTCCTCAGCATTACATCCTAGTATGCTTCAAATCCATGGGATAACATAATTTATTCAATAACTTATTAATAGAATTTTTAATTTACCATATTCTCTAGAATTATAGAAAAACATTCTAAGCATGAAAAACCAAGGGGATCAACACGGTGAGTAGATGTACTACCCATCAGGTCATTGGCACTTATAACAAGAGAATAGACCCATCCTTCCTCGAGAATATAAACATGGAAATCAAGTGGAATACCCCACACATATTCTCCACTTTTGGTAGGAGGGTAAGAAAGGCCATCTTTCTTGAGTAGTGGGGAAAGTAATGTTGATAAAAAACCAACATGAATCAGAAAACATCCAAATATTCACATCTAAACTGTTTCATCATATCTGGTTTCCTCCCCAAAACCCAAAAGCCTAAACTGATGCATATCGCCATTCTAGGAGTCAATCACTGAAACAAACAAAGGGCCTCCTTGTGGAAAATTATCACAAAATCCATCAAGACTCACAACACATCACAGTAATTAGGGAATAACAAAGCAACTGGGATCTTGTCCCTTAACAATTCATTTTGCATTCACTTGAAATGAGCTCTCACACCTCAAAGAATAAGGCTCTTGGCCATTACAAGACAAATGGTAACTCATAATCCTATGATGAATTATCTTTTAATCAAATTTCTGGTTCATTAATACATCTAGAATTAACCAATTTATTATTTTTTTGTTCTAACTATTAGTGAACTAAACAGTAAAATTTGATAGCTATCAGAAATCAATTCAACATTCTTACTGATTCAATTTGATTAAAATAAAATTATAACAAGAAGAAACAGATTCATTTACACACTTACTTATCATTGAAAAAAATTTACAATTAATACCTGTTTATGTTCTTTTCCAATTTCCATCAAGAATGCCATACTAAACAAGGAAATCATAAATATCCCACAATCTATGTAAACTATAGGCAATTATATATGATCAATGCCTATTTATTTATCCAGTTAAAATATCTATTATGTCAATTCCATTGTGATACACTGGGATAAAACATGATAACTGTATAGTTTCATGTAAAATAATATAGAAGAAATGAATCTTGTACCCCAAAAGTTTTCTGATGCTCTTTCAACAGACGAATAAAACATATCACGATCACCTCTCTGGGAGCACTACATCCACCCAAGGACGTAGAGACACCACCACACCGAAAAACACCCATGAAAGGTACATTAGAAACATGGAGATAACATGCCATAATTGGGAAAGGAGAAATACAAGGATATTAATACAAAATAATGATGATAGATAATAACTTATATCGAAGATCGTTCGATACTACTTGGTTTCACCAAAACAGGGGGTGCACTTGCAGCAACACAAACTTCAAGGGCCACCAATCCAAGGATGGATGTTTGACTGCACAACTCCAACAGAATGGAATGAATGGTTAACGAATCTCACATCGGAGAACAAAGGGGATGAATATGGGCAGATGATATCTCTTCCATCAATATGTTTTAACGGAGTAGAGGTTTAAGATATGATGGATTTTCCATTAAAAGATGTTCTCATTTAACCATGTGGCTTGACCATGTAAAGGAATCTAGAACCATAGAAAAATTAATATAGTAGCTATGGGATTGGGATCTCCTTAAATACTATAAAAAAAGTTCATAAATGCATCTAACGTCCTAGAAAATGTTAAATGACTTAAACTGAAAAATTTTCGGAAGATGGTAATGGAAATATGAAAGAGTAAATGTGAGACTGTAACTGTGATACAATACCTCTGAGACTATAACTGTGACACCATTTATGTGACAACATTTCTATGACAAATTTTTGTGACACTGTTTCTATGAAACCATTTTTGTTAAACCATTTCTTTGAAACTACTTCTGTGACACTATTGTTGTGACACCATTTCTATGACACCATTTATGTGACACCATTTCTGTGACACCATTTCTATGACACAGTTTCTAGAAATTTTTTGGAATTTCAGAAGAGGAAAAGTGACATAGTATCCTAAAAATTTAGGAATTTTGTAAAATGAAATGTGATATAGTTTCATTAAATATTTTGTAATTTTGGAACCAGAAAAGTGACAATGTTTCATCAAACAGTTGGGAATTTTGAAAATGGAAAGGTGGACCAATTTCAAGAAATAGTTTGTAAATTTGGAAAAGTGTTGTGTATAAGTCACCATAACCTCCCAGAACTTACCAAACACATGATTTCACCACGTAGTGTTCCAGATTGGTTTGGTACATAACAAGAATGAATTTTATAAATGACCAACATACCCATTTGAATTATATCACTTTTTTTTGAAATGTTATCTACTTGGTTATTTGAAATAATTGATTTACCCAATTTGAATGAGGCTATAAACCTATGTTTTGAAATGTATTGAATCCTTTAAAAATTTTAAAAAATCCATTGACTCCCATAGTATTTATTTGAGGAAATTAATTTTTGAAAGGACCAATTATCATTTTTGAAAATAGTTTTTGAAGGAAATGGTTATTACTACCCTTTGAATTGTTACTTTTTTAAATGGGATTGGATATAATTGTGGAAATTTGATCGCATGTTTGGTACATTATAATATTAATATCAATAAATAATACCTTAATGTAATATATTATATTATTATAAATTACATTTTTATGTTTTAAAAAGGGATTATTAACTTTTATTTAGTTTGAGGTGAGGGTGATATGTTATCTGGTGGTATGTTCCCATGATTAAATTGTTGAGGGTGTGATCCCATTATTAGTAATGATCTGTATCCCCATAACGGTCCTCGTAAAATGATTTTACCCTTCTCAATTTTTCACTAGTCAATGGGATCCTAGATACTTAGATGGTATGATCTAGATATATTCTTCATTACTAGACTCACA
The DNA here is from genome assembly GCA_963277665.1 of Viscum album. Taxonomy (NCBI): domain Eukaryota; kingdom Viridiplantae; phylum Streptophyta; class Magnoliopsida; order Santalales; family Viscaceae; genus Viscum; species Viscum album. Next base: position 1,760,297,900 of record OY728121.1, on the reverse strand, counting down.
CCCCATCTAGTGGATCTATATAGATCATGAATAGTTTAGGTTATGGATGTGTGGCGAGGAATGTTGGTGCGCATAAAACTCATTTACATTAGACCCATGAGACTATATGTATGTTTTTAAATTAGTTAGGATCGTTTTTGATTAGATATTCTATGGAGGAGTCACTACCATACCTATTTTATACCCATTACATCCATATACTTGAATCGTGATACATCATAGGGTTTGTATTCACCACTTGAAACAAGAGGTTCCTTTCATAATTGATATATTTAATGTCTTTAGGATCATTGAATCTATTCTTAAATATTATTTATACTTTGTTTAGTATACCCATTTTCCTCCATATTTGAATTTCTTTAAGAAATCACTATATAAAATCTTTAATGGAATCCATGTGGGATCATTATCCCACTACCTTATTATCCCTTTTTTGTAGAATTTATGATCATATAGAAAGTGTATATAATATAATCTTCCAATTTGGGTTTGAGTTAAGGTGACCAATAGTGGGTGACTTTGGGAATGGTGGAATGTCATTGACTACAGAAAGGGATATAATTATAAGATTTTATTATTTCTAGTTTTTTATTGATCCCTTGTAAAAGATATTATTATACAAATGTATATTTGTAATGTTTTTCTAAAGTGTACTATGATTATTTTATCTTTTGAGAATAAAATAATTCCCAAACATTAATTATTAATGATTTATTGATTTTCATTGCCTCGTAAGGATTGGGAGCTCTCTCTAGGGTACTGGTGAATCAACTTGAATGTCAGTTTCTATTGTATTCATGATTGGTTCATGAAAATTTTTATCAATGGATTAAATTATTTGATAGTAAACCCTCCTCATAGAATTACCTTATGTTGTTTGTTTCGAGTAATGGTATAAATGATATTAATAATGTTTTGGGACACAATAGGTATTTCATGAGTGGGTTATGGATCACTACATCCTCAAAGAGAGACATCAGTTAATAGGGAAGTGGGGACTTGAGTTTTTTGTTGAGATAATGGTTTCCTAATTAAAAATTATATTTTATTTACTAATGATAATAAATTTTATTTTGGAAATATCTTATGATTTTTTTGGTAATGGTTATATTAATAAAGACTCATTTTTCCTGCACAATCTTATAAACTCTGATGAATCTATGTGACTAATCTGGAAGTGAATTCAAGAATTGTTGTTTGATTGGTGTGTGGTTAACCATCTAATGTGACCAATTAACACATAGTCTTACACTAACCCAAACTTATCACCATATTATATTTTTTCCATTATGAATTCACTTGTGTGGGGGAAGTTAGAAAGGTTATGGATGTGGGTTTCATCATGGCCATTCTTATTTGTTTCCTCTTTAATACCTTATTGATGATTTTAAATGCATTTTGAAAACCAAATTATGGATTAAATCATTTTATGATTGAGTTAATTTAGAAATGTTTCCAACAACCATGATGTGAGTTTTATGAATTTTTTTTTCAATGACCCATTTTTTATTTTCTAAAGTACCCTTTTAGATATATTTTTGGTGGAAATGGGTTTGAAATATAAATTATTCTGAAAATTTGAAAATGGGATTGATTTTTTTGAAATCATGGAATAATTTTCATCATATAGTAATGTATTTATGAAATTTTATTTATGTATTTATAATAGGATTTATAAATTTTAAAATAAATATTAATTTTTTATAAATGGTGAAATATTATGTTTTTTGAAATCTATGATTTTTTGACAAAGTGGTTTATGACATGTTTAAATGATTTTTATTTCCTATATTTAGTTAAGGGTTATGTGTTATAACTGACTTGATGATTTTTTCTTTTATGATGACTAGAAATGTACCCCAAGAATTTTTCCACGAAGGATAAAATGTGAATTCATCATTCATGTTCTCATATTGGTCCCATCCATTTTCTGGAAGTGGAATCTATTGTTGACACCTCTACCTAGATATTATATCTGGTGTTCGAGTTAGAGACCTTCTATCTATTCAGCCCCATTTTGAATTATTGTATTATCATCCACCGTATTACAATGGTGAAAAAGTTTCTCTTAAGGTAGGGATGTTTCTTCAAGAAGTTGATGGGGTCTTTGATTTTCTCAAGAATCCAAATTATCTAAAGGTAAATTCTATTAACTTCTTATTTGTGGGACCTTTTCTGTAATGGTGGGTTTTTGTGATTCCCCCTTTCCTACATGAAATAATGTATTGATAATTATTTATGTTCATATTCACTATATGTCATTATCCTAAGGAAGTGAACAATGGTAAATCTTATGAGTTCTTGGGTTTTAGTACAGATGATCCATCACATGTGATGTTTTCCCAGTAATTCTCAAATTTGATATGTTTCATGTAATGGAATTTCCATGATGACATTTCTATGGAGACCATTTTATAAAAGGTCTTCATCTATAGTGTTAAATATTCATGGATGAATCCATGTTGATCTATTAACATGATATTCTTGATAGGTATTTTCAGTGGAAGTTGATAAATAGAAACATCATAAATGTAAGAGTGTTGTCATGTGTTTTAAGTGTGGAGAAACTTTTTTTCCTAAAGGGTTTTGTTCAAAATCTCCATAGGTTTATAGAAAGTATTTATATTCAGGTCACTATAAGTGGTTATATAATGTAGGAGATAAAAAAAGAATATTTCATCCTGGGAAATCACCTCCTTACTATAAATAAGTCTATGCTGCATGATAATAAAGTACTAATCATAGGCCTATGAGTGAATCTTTTCACATAGTGTAGGAGATTCCATTGCGAACCGTAAGTTTCTAAAAGTGGTTGTTGTTGATCCAGCCTGTTTATTCCAACACAAGAGGGAATTTTTATTGGGTTGTTTTTTTAAATGGATTGTCTATTCTTGGAATCTTTTTTAACTTGTTTATGATATCTTTTTGAAATTTATTTGGGACATTTTGTGATTTATAATGTGACAATGGTTTCCTATTATTAATATATCTATCATTGTGCATTCTGTATACGAACTATTAAATGTATATCCATATTTTTTATGACTTTAGTTCCTTTTTTTCATTGTTCTCCTGGTGAGGGAGTGGAATCTGGTGCTAAGAAACCATGATATTTTAAGATTGTTTTTCCTTGGTGTCCTTATATGTTGACATGATTTTTAGAGCACTATTTTGAGGTAATGGATGATCTCCATTGTGAGAGACTATTTCCTTATTATGGATTGACCCAGATGTGTGAGATATTTTTGGTTGGAAATGGATAGAAATTGGGAATGTACTCATGTAACAATGATGGATTTGATTTTGATAGACCAAGAACCTAGAGGTTGTACCATTTTCATTAATATGATCATCGAGTGGGGAGGCTTGGTTTTTAAAATCCTATTTTACTATCGGATTCGTACCTATGGTAGAAATTCATTTAATTTTTTTTTCATTTTTTATACATTTGATCTTAGATTTTTTCATGGTGAGCTGTTGAAGTATCTTTATTGGGTCAATAAGAAATTCTTTTCCTTTGTTACAACATATTTAGGAATCATGAAATAGAGGAGAAACCTATTCTACTTATATAATATTTCACTTATTTGGAGACATGTGATGGTCTTTGAGTGTTCATCTTGGATTTATGGAACAATTGTTATTATTTAGTTGTGTCTCTCTTCTAGACCATAGAACTTACACCTCACAAGATGAGTAAGGGATTCCTATTGTGTTATCATGTTTTATCACATAGACTAGAATATTTTGGGGGCATAGAGTCCTCTGGACGTGAGTTATATCTTATTCATATTTGTATATTATTTGACCCATTAATGTGATTATTTATTGACTAAATTTCTTTATTTGTCATTTCCCGTTTTTGTTTGGATATTTTGAAGTCTTCATGGGATAAAAACTATTTTCTCATGGTTAACCAAACCATGAAACATGAGCAGAAGTTGTTTCATGGTTCACACAAAATTTGGACACAGTTATATAAACCATGAAACCAAGATAGATATGGTTCACATGGTTTGAAAAAAGTTGAACTGACCATGATGCATATCCATGCGCCTCTTCTTGTGGCTCTAATTATGTTTCACTATGAGGTTCATGGTTAGTAATAAATATTCAACCATAGCCCAGAAACCATGTGAACAACAATTAAATCCTTGAAAATTGTAATTAAAATCATGAAACAATCTAAATTGTCCCAAAAAATCTCCATCTATAACCTAATTCGATCTAATTTATTTTAGGATCCATTTATAAGAACATTGGATCTCCCAAACTCGTTTTTTGGTTGATTGAAGTGTCGATCAAAGTTGAGATATTCTTCTGGTGAGTTCCTTTATCCTCAATCACTGAACTCTCTTCTTATATTTACACATTTTTCTAGTTGGTATTGCTGTCTTTTTTAATATTTGGATCTTCGTTGATGGATGTGGAATTATGGATCTCATATCACTTCATTCTTCTATTAAGATATATCTTCCATGATTCAGTGAAATCCATCGATGGTGAAACATAATAGATCAATTGCAATTGGATTTCATATTTTCTAAGTAGGTGTTTCAATTATTTCTATCATATTTTAATTCATTGTTTCTTGAGAATTCATATATTCCAGTTTCTTAATTTTTTTATTCATATTCTATGGAAATTGTCCAAAAATTTCCATATGAATGCTTCTTTGAAACAATTCACGTTGAATTGAACATGGTATTATTTAAATGAATTTGATATTGACCTCATACAAAATTTTATGAATTATTTATATTCCATGATAGTTATTATTTATTTATTTAAAAAATAAAGGTTTTTTTTGGTAAAATTTAAGGAATTGGGCTTGGTTTTATTCCCATAATGAAATTCATTTTTTCAAATGAAGTGAGTTTACCTATTTGATATTTTCTAAATATTATCAAATGCTTGAATTTTTAAAATTATCATGTTCTCCATTTGAGTTATTTTACCAATGTTTTCAAATGGTATATCTTGGGTAATTTTATATATATGATTTAGCTAATTGGGAACTGGGTGTGAACCCATTTTTTGAAATTTATTCAAATAATTTAAAATTTTAATACTTTTTTTAATTAATTTTCCCTTATTTGAAGAAAAAATAATTATTTTAAATCCCTTTTATCATTTTAAGGATAATTTTTGAAATAAAACTGTTATGATTTCCAATTTGAATATTCAATTTTATAAAAGGTTTTGAATTGAATTGAGGATATTTGACCATATAGTTGGAACATTTTAAAAAATACATAATATAATAATCCCTTATATTAACATGTTTTATTCCTATACAACCCATTATTGGATTTTGAAAAATGTATTCTTAACTTTTTGGGAGTTTACGGCGACAGTGAGATGTTATTTGAGGCCATGTTCCCTAGATTGAAATATTGGTGGCTCGATCCCATTACTGATATTGATAAGGATCCAAATAGTGATCCTTGTAAATCGATTATCTCACCCAAATATTTGGACTAATCATGGGAACCAAGATATTTAGATGGAATTAAATAGATGTATTCTTCATTACAAGACTAACATTGTATCTAATGGATCCATAGAGAACATGAAAGGTTCAGTCAATGGATGTGTGCCCAAGAAAGTGGGTGTGTATGGATCAGGTTTTTTTGAGACCCATTAAACTATATGTTATCCTAAAAATTATTCATGATGATTCTCGTTAGCAATTCTATGGTCAACTCACTATCGTACCTAGGTAGTGCCCATGACATCTATATTCATAAGTAATGATACATGATTGAATTTGTTGTGGATAGATTTCAATGTTGATTCCATGTAAGATTGATCTATTTACTTTAATTATGCACCTTGAATACAATATATTGAATCTTTTAATCATTATGTTTTCTGGAACATATTTTTATCTTTTCAGGATTACATATCTCTAGCATTGGAATTGGGTTTCAATTATTTTGTAGAAAATGGTTTGTTATTTGTTGAAGAAATGTGATTTTTTATTTTTTTGCTTTGATAAATAATTTTAAAAGTTAAAAACTATTTTTTAAAAAATAATCCTCATACACTCCGTATTGTACTCCTATTTTAGTATATTTCAATTTTCTTATGATGTAACTTCATGTATCTTTGGTGGAATCCTACTAGGCTCTTTATATCACACCCTCCTAATACAATTTTGTTTTTTCAACCTTTATAAACATATATAATCTTTTCATTATTTCATATTCCATTATGATACTTAGTAAGGGTGAGCATGGGAGGGCGACATAGGATATGGCGTGTGGTTATGGACCACCTGGAGATGGGTTTCTTGGTAGCATTGTTTTATTTCCAGTTTTGTATCATCTCCTTGTATATGATATGACTATACTTATGTTTGTATATAACATTGATTCAATAGTGTACTTTGGTTATTGAAGTATTTTGATGGTGAAATATATCACAACAAATATTTATTGATTCTGAGGTGCTTTTCCGTAGCCCGTGTATATTGGGAATTCTCTTTGGGTTAGTGGTGAATCAGCTCAAATATAGGATTAGATGGTATTCTAGGATGGTTCATCACATATAGGATTTGGGGAGGGAATATAGGAAGGTATTTAATCATGTTTTATCTGAGTAATATTTCCCTTAATATTTGTCTAAGATATTTGAGGGTGGCATTTTATAAATGTGTTGAGTGGAATAATTCTAATTCATGAATGGAAAAATGTATAACCATGTTTCTCACATGAGAAAATCCACCAAAATGGGTCATAACCTAGTATTAGAGATGATAAGGTATATATATGGATATATAATATATACTTTACATGTTATTAGGTCATGTCAACAATTGCCTTTTTAATTTAACCCATGCTAAACTTGTTTTCACCTTAACTATGACAATTGATGTTAACTATTTTTTAAACGAAGTAAAAAAAATAAGGAGACCTAATTTGTTAAAATAAATTTTTATGACTGAAAATTGTCGATATATTTTTAAATTAAATTCTTATATTTGGAAAATTTTAATTAAAAATAAATCCCACATATGTAAGAAATTATGTGTTTTTATAGATGAATTTTTTTTGTAAATAATGATTTAATATTAAATTTATTAGTAATAATAAAAAATGTAAGAAGATAAATTAATAATTATTGATATATTAAAAAAATAAAGGTAAAATATTCCTCAATATGGATTATTTTAATTAAATATAATACAGAAACATTATACACTTTAAAATGTTTTCATAAATATCCTATTTTTAAATCTAAAACCAAAAATATATTAAAATAAAATATAAAGTATATTCAAACTAAAATAAGTCGTTCAATTATAAATAAATATTATTTTTTTACTTTAAATAATATTTAAAATTTAATGGGACTTTTAATTCACCATATTCTTATAATAATAATGACTTTTTAAGAAAAATAAAGGATTTCACTATTAAATAAAGATTAATATATACTATAAACTCCCAAATTTTAAAACTATTTTAATTTTGATATTATTATTTCGAAAATTATTTTAATTTTATCATATAAATTTTCTACACTTTTAAAAAATATATTATATTATTTTCTTAAAAAACCCAAAAATGCATCTTGGAAAAAAAATATTTTTTAAGAACAAAATAACATTAAAAAATGTTTTATTTATTTCTAAAAAATTATAAATAACTTATATTTAACAATAGATTTATATATACATATATTTAGTTAAATATTTATCACCTTCTAATCACTCACACAAATTTAATTTCTAGTTTATAATGGTTGTATAATTCAATAGACATTTTAGCTCTGTGTTGTGTGTCAAACACGCTGTCAAACATAGTTTTATTTTATAAAATATCAAGTTGTTACCTCCACCCCACATTAATATATTTAATGTTATAAATATTATCATTATATTTTTATTCAATGGATGAAAATTTTAAAAAACCTTTTTTGGAAATGCACATCAATAAATAGTTCAATAAAACTACCATTTGATAATAGTGAAATGGAAGTATGAAGTTCATCTTAGAAAATTTGTAAACATGTTTTCATGTAGGAAAGAAATGTGGGATGTGAGGATTTATACATGGATGCAATTATTATTATCCAAACTATTATGAAGTGTTATATTTACCATTCATCTAATTAAATAAAATGATCATTAGAATATTAAGGACCACAAAACAATAAATTTTTCATAAGTTAAAATAGATTTTTATTCCTCAGCATTGAACATCTTCGGATAAAATTTTAATTATAAAGTAATTTTTAATTAATTTTAGGAATTCCATTACCATAATAAATAAAATAATAGGGAAATATAAAAATTTCATGGTATATTTTTTTCAACTAACAATACATCATCCACAATCTCATCATTTATCTAGAAATAACTATCCTAGAGGAATTTGACATGAATTAATCTATAAATTAAAATTATAATGTATCATAAAATACAAAAAATGATATTTTGATATCCCTCCTATTATTATCCATGGAATAAATTTAAAAAAATTATTATCAGGTATAATGTTCTCCAAAAATATAGTGATCGACATCCGACATTAATCACTAAATCAATTTTCAATCCCATTCGGGCCAATATGAAAAAAATAAGTTCCTGAAATAAATATATTTTGTATATTTAAAAAAAATGTTAAAAGTTTGATATCATACTAAAATGGATATCATGTAGTCATATGGTAGGTCTTTCACCCTTTCCTCTCATTGGTTATTGGGTTCAATCCCCATAGCGTTTCTAGTTCTGATGTGCTTTTCCCATCCTTTATGTTGTCCTTTTTCAAAAAATGTTATTCATATATTGTTATCCAAAATATGAAGATCATCCTTAAAAACGTTAATCATCAATGGTAATGGACATCCGAATGTTTTTCAATACCCTATGGCTCTTGAAAAAAGTTAATACCATACTTCATGTTAAATAAAATCATTACATATAAATAAACCCAAAAAGGCATCTCCCAAAATTTCATTACATAGACTAATATATCGTAAATTAAAACCTTAAAAGAGGTTTCTATAGAATTAAATACATGAATACACATCAAAAAATACCAAGATAAATGGATATTTCACCACCCTACTAGATAGACCATTCATAAAAAATATTATTAGGATCTGATTTCACCATACATTTATGTTTCCAATCAAGATGATTTCTATGAAGAGTAATTAACATTAGATACACATTAGCATATTTTAGCAACTTAATACATCTAAAATATATCTCCATTAATTGGATATCTATTATCACATTATGTGATTGATCAATTATATTTTATTTTTATCCATAGACCTTGTGACCTTACTTACCACACCAATAACACATTCCATATCCTATTAAATATTCACCAACATTTCATTAACCACGCATGGAATATGTTCGAGGATTACCTCTAGAAATCATAGTGTGTTTCTTCTACATGTTCTACCACATCCACCATATCATTCTTTTGTCATATCATGGTACACAAATTATGTAAAACTCCATCTCAATATTCTCAGCACAATGAACAAAGGTCTCATAAAATAAATTTTCTTATTTGAAAAAATTTATAGATATGTATGGTTTTAATCCTGAGAAATAATAATTAATTATAATATCCAAAACCCGTATAAAATTGGGTGTATTAATGGTCAATATAGAAAATTCACTTCATATAGGAGACCTATATCTTTTTCATTTTCTTCATTTCCAATATTGGTTTCAAAATCCTAATTTTAACAAACAATAGATAAATATTTTGAAATGAATAGGTTCATAAATGCACCACATTATATGGAATGAATCCCATCCATGTCATTCGAATTCATAATAAAATTCCACTTTCATCACCTACACCTTGAAAATAATAAATTTAAGGTTATACCATTTGAAATACATAAGACCACATGAATTCAAATTTATTCTCCAATGAATTAATCCATTCGTCATAGAATAATGGGTTATATGATCAACTAAATGATGGGGTCTATTGTCACATAAAACTCCCTAATATCAAAATGTAACTCTATTGTAGATTTTGATTATATATTTCATTGATTTGACAACTATTTATATAATTTTACAATGAATCCATCACTCAATCAGACTATTAATTTCCCATTCCAACCATATTAGGATACTGATGTAGAAGTTTATTTTCCACTTGGTGGATTCCCAAAAAAAGTATCAATGATTCATCTTTAATAAACCATTAGCAACATAAATATTTCACATTCAAAAACATGGTAATATTTAAATTATAATACCTTTAAATCATCTATAAAGTAAAATATTTCATCTTTATGCTACTAAGATCATCCTAAGTTCAATATTTATTTGAAGCTTAATTTTTACCAACTATAAGAACTTGAAATTAAACATTACATATTCTAGTTACATTGAACTATAAATAAAATTATAATAGTCTAAAATGTCCATTAGGGAAAAATTCATAGTGATAGCATTGGATCCTAAGAGTATCATAGATATATATATATTCAATAGGGGCTGAATTAAAGTTCAAAACCATTAAACTAAAGAAAAAAATTCCTAAAACAGTAAAATGATCACACTCAAACATTATATAATGATCAAAATTACTGAATTGTATTCCCAAATTACTTGATGATATCAGATTATGTTTCGATAAGTTTAATAGTTATACAAATAAAATGGTTTGTAAAAAATATAGTAATGAAGTGTAACTTTCTGAAACAGTTAAAATGTAAAAGATAAATCTTTTACAATAAATAAATAACAAGATTATAAAAGTGATAATGACTTACAATATATTTTAAATGTGTTCATTCTTTTCTAATAAGAATTAATATAGTCATCTATCCTAACTAAATGTATACAAATTTTTTTATTACTATTTTGTCTGAAGTTCTTTACCAAGAAATCCTCCAATACGATGATCAGAATAAACTCTTTCTTCATATCCTTGGAAGTACTCGATATGATATTCGACATCTATCTTCCAATCCCTAAAATCCCATGATTTGATGGATCAGATTCACAATATAAATATTCTGAGAATAACTAAATAATAAAAATGATCATATGTAAGACAAAAAATAAAATGTTTTAATGGAATCAATGATTACAAGGATTCCATTAAATAATAACTCTCTAATGAATTATAATGACTATGAAAGAGATTTTCACATAGAAAAAATGTTAAAGGATTTCAGTTGTGAAATGAATTGTTTACTAACTCTTAAAATAACTGACTATTTATATGCAAAGCTCCAATGGTCATATTTTAATGTTTTGTGTAACGACCTTAGATAGATGGATCATTGACAACCCAAAATGTTTTTGAATAACTAAAATTTTAAGATCATTTTGTTTATCCACAATATAGTTAAAGTCATATTTTATACGATCAAAACAATTAGTATGTACATTTATTATAAAAATTAGTTATTCTCAAGAACATCACTATTTTTTATCAATCTAATGAACTAAATTTTATTTACTTTGATGTATCTATACCAGGCAATGTCTGATAGCCATTATTTCTTTCATTTAGGTATACAGGAAATAATTCTAACCAGTAGTCTAGAAAAAGGTCATTCTAGTACATCAGATGAACCATTAGTGCGATGGATCGTATTGAGTAATGTTAGTTTTTGTTTGTAATACTTTATAATAATTTTTTTGTATGGTAAAATGTAATGTTTAATAATAAAACACATGGAATATAATAAGTACATAAATATATTTTTACAAAGGTGTTTGTGATTCCCAAAACTAATGGAATGGAATATTAAGAAGTAAAACTTCTAACTCAATAGTCTCCTCTTCTTTTGAAAACACAAAACAAAAATTGGTAAATAAAATATAACATGAAAAACATATAACCCTTTGCTATTTTGAAAATGATTAATAAATTAAAAATAAATCCCCTATGTTTTGAACTAATTTATTATATGATGGAACTATTATAAAATATCACCCTAATTATAACAAAACTCCCTTTATATAACATTCTCACCCATTATTTAATCATATCCCCATTCGATGTTTTTAAATTTATTTGGAAAGCACGAATAATTTACAGAAATCACTCAGTACAAATAACACTTGAAACAATATTATCATATGAAATAACAATAATCCAAGAATGAAATGAAATAATATATATCAAATAATAATTGGAAAACAGTCAAGACAAAATTATTTGTATAAATAATAATTCATAATATGTAAAAATACACTAGTTTTACAAAATATACATCAAGAGTTCAAATGAAAAGTTTTATTTTTCCCAATAGTGTTCTTCCCCAAAGCTTTCAACTTTTTGAACTGATGTCTATATTTCTCATGGTTCATTATTTTTTAAAAAATATCTTATTTCTAATCTCTAATATTCAATATTTCATTATCCTTACAGTGGGTTTTAAAATATTCATTCATAATGAATAGATAAACATTACAAAACTGAAACTTGAAATCTCCATCTCAAATTTATAAACTTTTCTTTATCTGGACTTTTATATCCACTATCTGATCATCATTTGTGGCTCTAAATTAATCCAGAAACATCACTTTATTATGTACATCAGAATTTAATTGGTTAAAATACTTTTTTTATTCTAATAATTAAATCATTAATTTCCAAAATGGATCATCATGTTCCTTGATATCATAATCTATTTGATTATACTACTAAACCATATGTTTTTACGATATTTTCTAAGTGTTTGAATTTTCATGAAAGGTTTTCAACTATGCATTAATATGGATAACATATTCAAATTTCACTTTTAATGAATCCTATTAACCAAAAATGTTTTATTTATTAAGATGAAACATTTATTATTTTTTTGTAAAATATATAATGGTTTCTTATAACCTTTTCAATGATTGAAATATGTAATAAATTTCTTTTTTATGAAATGGTTGCATCCAAATGTGATAAACCTAAAGAAAGTATGTGTGTTTAGATCATGAAGATTCAACATTAAATTTTAAAACTTTTCCAGATTTTTTTTTCATTTCATTGAAAATTTATTTTCATTTTAAATTTCAACAACATCTAATCCTTATCTGATTCAACTTTTTCTAGAAACTTATTTCTATGAAATATAATCTTGTACTTCTTCTTTTTAGGATAAATTTCCATCCTCTTTTTAAAAGGCTTATTTTAAATCTTTTGATGCAGATTTTTCATTGGAACCAAGTATGTCTTCTTTCTTATAAAAATTAGAATGAAATTTTGATGAAAATGAAGTTAATTCTATTGATTCCATTTCTTATGATCATTTTATATTTTGGGTTTCCTCATCATCATCTCATTCCCTTTCTTATTTAATCTTTTATTATAATTATTATTCTCCTTCTTCCACATATTCTTATATTTCCCATTATTCTTTTTCTTCTCAAGTTTCTTTCGTAATATCATCATATAATTATCTAAATATTCGTAAAACTCACTTTCTAAATAATTTGGATACCAAATATTTATCAGGTATGTTTGGAAATTATTCTTCAACAATTTTTTTTTCATTTTCATTTCAACAACTAAAGGGAATACTAAATTAATGGCTGATGTTTCTTCGAAAACAAGTCTTGCATCAGGAAATAATTGATCAGTAAGGGAAATTGTTAGGACATGATTCTTAGAATCCTTTTCAACATGTCTCAACAAATAATCAAAAATTCTTACATCGGCAGACCTTTTCCTCTACTTCTTAGTTTTATCTTCTTCTTCTAACTATTAATTTTTCTAAATTTTCAATGCCTTTACCTGAAACGGTGAAATTTTAAACTCTATATCCCCTAGTTTTATTAATAGTATAAAAAACAATGAGTTTTCCATTGAAATCATCTTACTTTTTCATTTCTTTTTCCATTTCACTAGTGGGGAAGATTAAACAATTATTTTTTTTAACATCTTGAACATTTTTTGATTGTTGTGCCTTTAATGAAGCTACATCAAACATTTAAAAAAGTTTTTTAATTTAGAATAAAAATCCAATTTGATTCTCCAAATATTTTATTCACCAATGTATTATAGTTTTCCCTTACATGGTAAGTCATATTTTTGTCATTAAAAATTTCCAATATTTTCATAATGCTCTTACGGATCTTGTCATAAAACGTGATATTTATTAACCATATCAGTGATCACTTAGTATTACAAACCGAAATTAAAACAAAATTCTAGAAGTCAATTCACCTTATATTTACCAATAAATTTAAACCAAATATGTCATATAACATTAATGTATCCATGTCACCCATCCTAGAAATTTTATAACATTGAATCCACTATTCTATTACTCTATGGTCTGATGATATATAAGAAATCTCCTTAATTTATCATTTCATGGATATATAAAAGATTTACCCTTATTATTCATGAATGTTTGGAGTTTTCCTAACAATTTTTGTAAAGGTAAATGTTCCTCCTGATCTAAGGGAACACCCATTATGTCTATTACTACCTTAAATAAAAACTAGGTCTCTTTATAAACGTGGTAGAAGATACATCATACCTAATCTTTTCTTAAAAAATTGAAAAGAGGAATTAAAATATTTAACCAATTTCATGATAGTACTAATTGAAATATTTAACAATACTCTCTACACAAAAAAAATTCCCATCCATATAAATAAATGATCATTTTGAGAGTAGTATCATATTTATCAAACGAATAACTTTCAAGGAGTCTTTCTCTGAAAAGATATAATTTTATGTAATCATCCATTATTTCAATATTAATGAAAAATAATCATTAGATTAGATGGACGAAAAAAGAATCAGACAGGTAGATTTAAGGGGTTTAGTGACTGGGACTAAATATTTTGAAAAATATTGTGGGATAACAGTGTGACCCAAATTTATTGAGGAATGGGAAAATGTCGCATTATATTCCAAAAAAATTTCAACGTCTGAATGTAAACCTTAATTAATCAAAAGGACATGATTTAATGGAAGAAAGTTTTAAAAATTTGACCTTTAAATGTCTTAAAACTTTTATCATATTGAGAATCAATTCTTATAGAAATGTTATTAAATGTTTTGAAAAACATATAAAATAATTTATAAAATCTAAAAGAATAATCACAACAAATTTTATAAATTAATGTGAAAAATTTGTAAAAAACTTAAAAGAATAATACTATTCAGAGTATAATGTGTCATTAGTTTGAAAATCCTATTCTTCTTGATTTTTGAGAAAATTTATGATTATGTTAGTTTTATAACGACAAATCATTATTATAATTTTTTGTTAATAAATTAAAATGATAATTTTGATTGAAATACTGAGAAGAATATTTTTATTAGAGAAAATTATTACGATATTTTTTTTACAAAAAAATTAAAATGATAGTAATATTAAAAAAATAATTATGATTGTTTTATTAAAAAAATCGATTGTGAAATGTTTTAAAAATATTTGACTATGAAAAAATCATTATGATAAAATATTTTTAAAAAACATATAATTTTTAGAAAAAATAGTATTTTATAAAACAAGTAACATATATAATTATGCTATGAAAAAGGATTTTATTTATGTAAAGATATGGGATAACAAGAAGTATATATGAATTATCACTTGACATTGATCATTTCTAACATATGTTTAATGTATTCCAATATATTGGAACTAAGAGGTTTTGTAAAAATACCAGCAAGTTGTTCTTGCATTCTGATATATTTTAAAATTGTATCTTCTTTACGGTTTTTATTTAAAATGAAATGATGTCTCATATCTATGTGTTTACCACATGATTTTAGTGATGAGTTTTTAATTACAACTTGGGTTGTCACAATGTATTTTTTTATTAAAACAAAGGCCATGGATTATGAGTGTTTGTTACTTCAACAAAACATGTGTAAAAAAACATCCAATTTCCACAAACTTTTCTTTAGTAGTGAAAATTGATTCTGAGTGTTGTTTCTTACAAGTAAAAGAAACTAGTGATTCACCAGATAAATGATAATTTCTAGATGTAAATTTAAAATCCATTCTACATCAACCAAATTAACCATCTGAAAAAATAGTTAGAATACATTTCTAGATGAATAAATTAATCCTAAATCTACAATTACCATAATATAAAAAATATTTCATTTTATATATTCAATATGTGTTTATTTAGGATTTTTTGGATATCAAGAAAATAAGAATACAGAAACCAACTAATCTATATGACTAGCAGTTAAGTAATGTAAACTAATAGTCATAGAAAATCCATTTTTTCATTTTCTAAAAAGTCACTTTAAGGATTAGTGGAAACCAAACATTTACAAAGGATTGGACCAAAAAAACAGCTTGTTCAGGATATTCAAATTTCAAAATTCAAAATTCATCACCACCCATCTATCATCTTGAGTCAAGTGCCTGCCTCGAGTCGTACACCCATCAAGTCGATTGTCCGGACCATACGCCTCTCATCATCACAACACCAGTGAGACAACATCGTCTTCTTCACACAAGAGTCCACGTTGTCATCATCACTATTTTCTTCCCCGATCCATTTCCAAATCTCCGGCGAGCCCTTCCATCGGAGACTTTCATCACTGATATAAAACCGTCATCATCTCCTCCATCATTAATGACCGCCACGTTGATCGTCGAAAACCGTCGTAGACCAACCACATAAAAACACCACTATTGTGGACAACCGACATCCACCACCATAAAAAAAACTAGAACAAAACCTTACTAGAGAATAGATCGAAAACATCACCATAGAAACCACATAAACAAATCCTAATAATGTTGCGCAGTAAGCATCTTCGGCCACTAAAACCCACCTCCCAGAACCTCGATGAAACGCTTCTCCAGAACTGACTCGTAGAGGAGCAAAAGGACATGGGGTTAGGGCAGGGAAAGGTGAAGCTGATTCCTCTGCAACAGAATCATGCCATGACTAGAACCGGAAGCCAAACCAAGAACAAGTTGACATGGGAGGGCTTGAAAACCCTCGACCACCAACAGAAAAAATCCAAAAACCACAAAGTCACCTTCGCTCTAGTTCCGACCCGGAGAGGCGCGAAGGAACGTGAGGTCAGAGAGGGGAAGAAGCAGTCGAGGGCTTCAGCAACCACCATCGGCCCTTTGAGAAAAACACCAAAAGGCCACACCACTAGAAAGAAAATATTGATGCCACGAAGAGGGGAATGTAATAGAGGGAGGGAAGGAGCGGGAACATCGGTTAGACGCACCACTGACTTTGAAGAGGAGGGTTTCGAGAGGAAACCCTAGGCCGAGAGAGAGGGATGGGGGAGGGGGGAGTACAAATACTTTTAGTATTTATATACCTGAATTTATTAAGTAAATCTTTTATAAACTTAGGTTGAGATAAAAAAAATTAAATTTTAGTTTCTATGTAATTTCAAAACCAAGAACAAGTGTTATCTCCACCATCATACACATTTCAAACTCAGAAATAAAAAAATCTATAAAATAATTTGTTAAATAATTTTTACATGAACAAAATATAATGTTACCAACATATATTTTTATAATCATTGTGTTTTTATTTACTAATTCTATAAAAAGACTTAGACTTTTATTTCCCATAACAAAATTGTTTTGTAAAAAAATCCAGTTAACTTATCATTCCACGATCTATGGAATTTTTAAGGTCCATATAGTTCTTTTTTATGTTTATAAGCATAATCATGATATTTTTTTATTTTCATAAACAAGGGGGTTTTCAACAAAAAAATCCATCCATAACATATCTATTATGAAAATCACACATCACATCCATATGAAATAGTATGAAATTAATTAATTTAATAAATATAAGAAGTATTGATATATCTATAATTATACCTACTTGGAAAAATGTGTCTACATAGTCTATTCACTCTTTTTGGTTATATCTCGTGTAAAAAACTATAGATTTATTCCTAAAATTATTATAAATTCATCAAATTGATTCTAAAAGAAATATTTTTCTCGAATTATAGAAGTTCATTTGGGCCATTTAGCTACATTCTTGACCAGGATCCTTTAAAAATCATTAATTTTATCATGAATTTATTTTATCCAATCATTGTCACCAAAAACCTCATAAGGATACTCATGATCAAATTGGTTTAAGAAAGCGTGATTTTCATTTTTTATTTCTTAATAAACATCTAATCATAACTAGTTGATCTTCATCACCAATGACATATTCACTAGGATGATTCCTTTGAGACAACTATATTATTAGATATTAAAAAGTCTATTCTTCTACAATAGTTATAAAATATTCATGATGAATACATTAAATAAAAAATTGTAGAATTATTTCCTCATGAGAATAATTTTCTAATGGAGACTGATAATAATCATTAGAAATAATATTTGTGGATTTAAGATTGAGATGTTTGAAAACAAAGGGATTGGTTTCATCAAACATAACATAGACTATTTCTTCAATAGTACAATAATTTTTATTAAAAAATATATAATCCTTACTAGTGGTGGAATAACCTAAAAATATTCCTTCATCTTATTTGGGTGTAAAATTATTTTGATTATATTTAGTACTCTAAATGTATATCATCTATACAAAATAAATTTTTGTAATATAAATTTGGATTTCTCCCTATCCTATAATAATAAGGAGTTTTGTCATGAAAAAGTTTCAATTAAAACATGATTTATATTATAGTATGAGGTATTAATCCCTTCATCTAAAAAAATTAGTAACTGGCTATTCACTCAACATGGTTTATGTAATCTCACGAGGAATTCTAGTTCTTATTTTGACAAAACAATTTTTCTATGGAGTGATAGTTTTAGAAAATTAATGTTTTATACATTTCCTACTATAAATAATTTCAATATCATAATTTTTTAATTCTCCAACATGATCACTATGAATAGATATCATAGATTGTTTTTACTTATTTTTCACCCTGGCTTCAAAATTTCATATTTATTTTTCAGAGAAAATAATTATGTGTATCTAGTAAAATCAATAACTTAGATATATACATTGTATTTTACATTTATAATTCTTGTTTGTTAAGCACCAAATTAGATTATGTGAACTAAATAAAAACAATAATGTCAAAATATCACTAATATATTTAAAGCTTGACCCTTGTTTTTACCATATTGAAAATGTTCACAAACATTAGAAGTATCCAACCATAGTTTTGGGAGATCCTATACTAGTCCTTTATTTGTCAATATAGTGAATTTAATAAGTTTATAGTGTCTTAAAATTGTATTCCATATCCTGGATTGATATTTTATTTCACTTAGTAAATTTTTTTCTTAGATCCTAATGTCTTCTAGGTCTAGTGAGTAAAAAATAAAATAACGTTTGGAGGAAAAAATAAATTCATCCTTCGAAATATGTACATTATTTTTATCGTTTCTAATGTTAACAAGATAACCTTCCAGACATAATTTAATTTTGGTTATATTGTTTTTTAATGTACAATAACACATAAAAGATTTGGAATAATATGTTTTCCAAGAAGTACAATTTTACCTATAAGAATTATTTCAACTTGAGAATAATCCCTTCTAGATACATTGTTGCCTCTAATATTGATTATCTTCTTGAAGAAATATATGTTTCCCTTCATGTGTTTGGAGAAAAAATTGTCCATTTACCTAAAAAAATATTTATTTTTACAATTTTAGTTTTTCTAAGAAAAAAATAATTAGATTTTACAATCACCGATCCTTCTTGGGTTAGGTATAATCAGAAAATAGTATTTTATGTAACCAAATTAGGCTAAAATTACTCTACTGAGAAAATGAAATTTCTTTTGAAAATTATGATTTATGAAAATCAAGAGATTGACCTCTATTAATTGTAGGATTTTCTTTCCCATTTACACTACATTAACACATAGTCAAAATGGTTCAATTTTTGGAACAACACTACTATTACTAAAAATAGTTATATGATCGAATAACCCATTCTATAATTATTACCATGAGGTTTATTTATTTTTTATAAATTTTTTCAATGTTATTATTAACTATAGTAAATATAAACATCATTTTTTTCAATCTATATATTTTATAAATTAGTATTACAACATCATTTTTCCCCATTAGAAATAGGAATAGAATTATGTTTATTATAATTAATTTTTAAACTATTTTTCTCATAAATAGTTCTTCAATATGTTTTGAAATACATTATATTTCAAAAATATTTTTATTATTATATTTAGAAATATAGGATATTTTATTAGTTTAAATATTTATTCTCAAATTTTAAATTGTATGTTTTACTTTAAAATTTTTATGTTTTTCAGATCAATTATAATTTATAGTTTATTAATGTTATTAAAATATAGAAACATAATAATAACGTAGTAAGGAATTATCTTTTAATGAGGAATCTGAATCAAAATGAGATGTATAATTTTTATCATTATCAATTTCAAGGTGATTTTTATTTAAAGAGAAGAATATATAGGATTTAGTAGTGATTACCATTTCCATAAGACATTATATTACCATAATTTCATTTTCAAATTAACTAATTTTCCACTATCTAGAATATTCATTAGCCGAATAACTTCCTGAAGAATATCCACCATTTCTACTCCCAGTGGCATATTTTTTTAGAATTGTATTTCTTATTAATTTATAATTTTTCTTATTATTTCTATATGAATTTATTTTCATTCTAGCATTCCTTTTTAGCATTGGAAAATGAGGTCTGATATGTCCACTATACTGGTATTCAGAACAAGTATCCTCAAAAATCTTCTCCTAACATCTATCCTTATAAATATTTATTTATCTATATCAGAAACAATTATTTTGAATAGTTTTATTCATCCTACAAAAAATATTATCCAACTCATTTTTAGAATGTTTGAATGAACAAGAATTAGATTCAATAATAAATTTATTATTTAATGAATAAATTAATACATTATCAGCTGACTAGAAATTAATAATGGTATTATATGTTATAGAAAAATAACTCCACCATTTTTATGTTTTTATTTTTCTACATATCTCGTAAATATTTTATAATATTACAATTTTACGAACCAAATCATAATAATAAATTTTATTAATCTGTATTTTTTCATTGACATTAGATAGTTTATATTCCCACTTATTTTCAATTATATCATTAATAATTTTAACCAAAATATCAACCTCAAGAACTATATCACCAAGTGACTATAAATTATTGAAAATTTTCACAAACCTTTGTTGTATCAAGGAAAATATCTCACCTAGTAAAAATTCAATTACTTGTTAATCATATATATATATATGGATATTCATGTTTTAATGACAAAGGTTGTTACAAAATCTGATAGTTATGATTTACTCCAACTATTATTGGCATGCTCACAAGACGTTATCTGAATGTACATATTCCACACCATAGAACAAACTAACGTATTTATAAAAATTTAGTTTAAATAATATTTTATCTTCTTAGAGTTTTTAAAATTAGAAACATCCTTTTTAGTAATAGAATACATTCTAGTATCCATCATGATATTATCAACTCCATTGTTGATCACAAATGTTTTCATTCTATCTCTCCAACACTCATAGTAATTTACATAAAATATAGGAATTTGAATAGGATCAGTATTATATAGGGATCAAGTATTCATACTTACAATATTAATGAAAACTGAAACTATTTCTTACCAAAACACATTATTGTAAATTAATTTTAACAAATAGTTTAAAAATTCATGATTAAAATTGAAAATCATAGAAGAAGTTAAAAAAATAAGCTTGTTTAAGTAGTAGAACTAGCTCTAATACCAATGTTTTTTTATTTTGGGAGTAGTTGATATTGATATGCATACAATATGTGAATTATAGATTAAAAATATTAAATTAAACAAAAAATACGTCTTAAAGTAAAAATACAAGAGTTTAACATCATCTGATGATCATAATGTTTTAATCGTAATCACAAATGATATAGTTATATAAAATTTCTTTTCCAATTTCATATTTTAACTAATGAAATGGTTTGTAAAAAAGATAAGAACAAAGACTAAATTAGTAGAATATTCATGTTTAAAAAAATTCATCACCTATATGAATGAAATAAAAATCCGATAAAATTAATAATGAATTTAAAGATAAATAAAAAGAATTAAATATTGAAACCTTAGTAGTAAAGTTATTGAATAACCATGACTATAGGTAACCACAGTTTTATATTTACTATATTTTCTATCTTTACTTACCAAGAATTTCATCGATATTATGATCAGAATAGTCCCTGTATTACTATCATTATATTCCCTCAGTACGATGATCGGAGTCAGTAATCCTAACCCCACAAACCAATCATCTAATTGATTGGATTAAGTGTATTCATATCCATGTAATAATATGCACATAACAATGATTAGACATTGAATATGAAAAAAATTATAAACGAAAGGACCATGATAAGGATTCAATAATAGGAAAAGTCATTAAATTATTAATTTGACAAAGAATGATATTTTCAAAGAGATTAAACGAAAGAATTCTTGAGTTGTGAAAGGTATCATTACCTAACTCTTAAAATGACCAATTATTTCTCATGGAACATCCAAGGATCATATTTTTGAGTTTGATGTAATGGCCTCAGTTAGCTGGCTCTCAGATAGGTCATAATTTTCATGAATAATTGAATGTATGATGGTGTTTTATTTAAAATAATTAATATGATAATAGTATTCCTTATAGAAGAAAAAATATATATGTACTTGGATTATAATCAATTTTTAGTATGATGAAAATAATTATTGATTATTCAATTGAAAAACTAAATGAGGGAAACTAGAATGTATCAATACCAAGGATAGTCGGATGGTCATTAGTTTTTTCTATTTTGTAGAAATTGCATAAGTCTAACAACTGGTCTGAACAATGGTCACATTCATGGATCAGACACACCTTTAGTCCAATGGATCATATCGAGAGATTTAAATTTTATATTCCTAACACATTAGTATGATTTTTATGTATGGTATAATGTAATGTTTCCTAATAAAACACTTTACACATACAATTTTGTAAGCATATTTTTAATATGGTATTTTTTATTTCTAAAAAATAATGTAATGAAAAATTAATAAGTAAAACATATGTCTCAATAGATAAGACATAACATTTAATTAATAATATGGTAAATTAAAATTCAAACACTTATTAATAGTATATATTATTCACATAATATAAAACATTTAAAACAAATTATGATTTCCATTTTTGAAAAATGATAATGAATTTAAACATGACTTCTTCTTTTCTGTTACACATCCCTGAACCATACGAAAAACATATATAAATGTTCGATGATCACCAAAATATTTATAAGGTAAATAAAATGGAAAAATCATTAACCTAGGGAAAACATGAAGCCTTAGTTAATGTTTACCTATTTATTTCATGTTATTATAGTGTATGAAATAAAATAATTCAACATCGAAAACAAACTCACAATTTTCTCAATATAAATCAATGAAAACCCACAGTAATAAAATAAAATTAATATTTTTTATATTAAAATAATGATAATAATAAAACCCTTTCAAAAAACATTCAATTCGAATAAACATATCATAGACTTGCAGTATAATTATATAGAGAATACAATCATTAACCAATGCATTGGAGAACTATAATGGGGATCACTACTCATATATACAATACCAAGATCATGCATTTTCATGAGCTATAATGTGGATCAACCCTAGTTATATGGTATATCATGCTCACCCGTGAGCTATAATGGGGATATATAAATCTTATAAGTTGTATTGGGATTACTCATGAGCTATAATGATGCTCAACCCATAATATAATATCTACTCAGCATAACCATTTTTAATATAAAAATACTATACAATATTATGAATAGAAATTATTTTTTGACCCATTTAATCATAATACACTTTGAAACCCTATTTCCAACAAATATGAAAAATTCATTTAGATATTAAATACCATTTTTCTTTCAACCCCCATTTTCAATACCAAAAAACCCCTCTATTTAAAAACCCAATTTTCTATACTAAAATACATATAGAATGTGGAATAATGTCTTTACATAAATAAAATATACGATAATTTAATGGAATAAAATATTAAAATAATGATTACAACAATTGGAGAATACATTGTCTTCATATATGATAAAATAGAACACTCATTTTGTTATTTATAAATGATGTAAAACATTCCAATCAATGATTCAATTATTATTATTTAACGTAATTGAAACTAAGAAAAAAATGACAATAATAAAATATTTATGTCCTTAATAAAATTATTTTCAAAAAACGCATCTATTGAAAAAAGAGATTTAATGCTAAAACATTAAAAGTTAATTTGATTGCTGAAAAGTCCATTATCACAATGAAAACATTTGAATCATATTCCCCATGAAAAATTAACATTAAAAATATGAATAATATTAAAATAGATAATTAATTATAAAAAATTTTAATGGGTCTGAATTAACACCTCATACAAGAATATTGGTGAATAATAACAAAATTTTCCCCAACGAAAGGAAATTTAGATTCTGTACCTTACCTGAAGTCTGACTCATAATTATGTTCAATATCATCTAGAAAACAAAGTTATTTTAATTATTTAGATAATTAAGAAACAATTTATGTTTATTTTTCTCATTTTATTATATCTTTTATAATGGAAAACTCAATTATATAATTAATTCTGTTAATGGGGAATCATTCGATGATATTTAGATTATATGTCAAAAATGTTTTTGGTAGGATGACTATTCATCAAATATGTCATTATTAAATATCACTAGAATAATAATGATGATAAAATTATCATATTTTTTTGTCTATCACAATTTTAAAAATTAATCATTTAATTGTGGACATGAAAAATTAAATATCTATGATCATTATGGGAAGAAGATTTGAATTATTTATAATAAAATATTATAATAACAACCTAAATACCATAATATTTCACTAAAAATAGTAATATATAACATCCATTTTATTTAGTGATAAAAAACATTCTCATCGTTTCATGGAGGTTGTAGTCCACACGTACTCATGAAATACATCATCATTTCTTAGTGTTAGAATGAAAATGATATATTATCATTTAGTAATGATAAATATTTAATTAATATAATAATATTTTTAGGTACATAATATATATAAATTTAATTTATGTTTATTTCCATCTATGTAATGCATTATCAAAAAATGAATTGTATCACTTCGTGTGGTGGTAGTCCATTGTATACACATTCGACAATATCATATCAACCATATAATAGAATTTAACATAGTATACATGATATAATAACTCCATAGGTCTAAATATTATTCATATATTAAATATATATCTTAAATCCATCATTATAACAATCCATGAGATGTGATGATGGAAAACGAATGACATTGGCTCTAGAGGTCATTGCCCATCAAACCCTTGAATGATGATTTCGTATCCCATTTGATGGGAAAAGATATTGAATTAGTTTTTACATTATACCTTATAACATGTAATTGTATGGGTTATACAATTTTTATTATATAACAATTATTTAAAATAATTATACTAAAGTGGAAGAATAAATTATATAAAGCACACAGATAAGCATAATTCAGATTATTCAGGAATTATATACATTTAACCACCAAAAGAATTCGTAGGATGGATTTAGGATAAAAAAAACTTCATGGATTTCGTTATTTATTTTAGTAAGCTATTTGGGTAGTTATTATATGCCATGAGGGGCTAGTAAGGTGTGATGAGGAGAGGAAAGTGGTATCTTTTTATAAGTTACTCATGTTGAACGTTTGTAATTTTTGTAATGAAGATATGTAACCCACATTTTTTACATAACAAATGGCCCAAAATGTACCATTTTAGAGAAATATACTTTGTAAGATCAATATATTCCTATAAAATAATTTTTATTAATGTTTTTAGGTTGTTGTAAACATTTTATTTTTAGTTTAACCCCTCAGTAAACTAGAAGTAAACTTAACTATGCTAATTAATTTTTAACAATTTAACAATACATTATCGTCAAGAACTTATTTGACCATAAATTATAATATTAATTTTTATAATAAAAAATAAGAAATATATTTTAAAAAATTAAATTAACATAAATAAAATAAAAAAAATTTCAATCAAAACATGGATTTTAATAAGTTTATTTTTCATTAAATAGATGGATTCATATTAATAGTCGGATAATTAGTAATATATTTATTAATATAACTTAATAATTATTGATATATTGTGATTCCACGAAAAACTAAATTATGGACCATGTATTTGATAGCATGTACGACACGTGACAACAAGAGAGTAAGGTAATATAATATCAAGATACATTATAATATATTTACTATTTAAAATAGATTCCATATATTTCAATGAATATGAAAATGAGTTATCATTTGTGACATGCAAGGGAGTCCTTCCTCTATATCCCGAGTTAAATTAAAGACTTGCCTTCCTTGATAGCATGAGTTGCATGAAAGACTGAGTTTCACCAAATAACAATTTATTATAAATATATTATCATTGAATATAATATGATATATCTTATACGTAATGTTAGGATTTCTAAATATGATTCTATAAAATATGAAAATATATAGTTCGTATAAATATAAAATGAATTCTTGTGATACACTTTAATGGGAAATGAAAATAAGAACCAATTGGATATAAAAAAAAATATTATTATGTTTTTGCTTCCAAAGGAGTTTTATCCTAATAAAAATAATTAATTACAGTTATAGAATTATTTTAATGAAATAAATATTCTCCATATTAAAAATATATTTTTTATATTCATCCATTATTTTTTATATGCATAAGACAAGAACAGACCATATTTTACACCAAAAATCCTATATTTTTTAAGGCAATTTTACTGCCTATAAATGAGAACCCTATATTAAATATATATATATATTGAAAAATTATTTGATTTAATATGAAAAAATAATCTGTATATTTGAAATAGAAACAAAATAATTATTTTTGGTTTGATTCTTGATATTTTTCTAGGTCATTACATTTTTAATGAACTGTTTGAAAACTGAATTTAAATTAAAAAATTTATTTTAATGTAATATATTTAGAAGTTTAAATTATACATTTATTTGGTTTTAAATTTTATTTAGATAATATTTTTACCAATTAATAAAATTTATGTCATTGGTATCAATTTCAATTTGAAATTTATTATAAAAATATAGCCATATTTCAGATGTTTTTTATCAAAAAACCTTATATTATCATCATGTCTGTGGGATTAATTTCTATTTTATTTCATCATATTTTATAATTGGAATTAGGAATAATAAATACCATATTTGGAATCATAATAATTTAAAATATATAATTATACAGTCCCTGGTTTTTTCAAAAAATATTAGTGAAAGTGATAAAAATTAATTACAATTATTGAGGAAAATTTAAGCTTAATAAATGACTAAGCTTTTAATTTAAGTGCCCAAATGAGATATCCACATATGAAAAATCTATTTTGTAGAAATATTTCAGCTACTAAGGTTACATTATTTAGTATTTTTGGTTTTTTTATTATTTTTTTATGTAAAAACATTTTCACACCAATCTTGTTTCCAAAAATTCAATGGGAGTCATTTTCCTTCCCTATAAAGGGAAACCACCTCTCCCACTTATTGACACATCTCAATCCTCATTGGTTCATAAAAGATTAGAAAATATATTATAATAAAATTATTATCTTTGACCTAGAACCCTCTAAAAAGTCAGAATGCAATCCATGGAATTTTTTATTCAAACTAAAAATAGTTTCTAAATTAAGATGTAACATCTTCACTAAATTTTTTTAGTTTCATTTCCTTATTTTGCTTCCTATTATAATTTAATTATATTATTACATATTAAAATCATTATAGAAAATATATTATTATGTTTTTATGATAATATTTTTACATAAACATACACACACCTCCATCTAATGGGTAACGAACATGCGTTTTTAATGTACGATGAACTACTGCCTCAGAAAAAGATGATTGTTCAATTATCCTTACCACCTCTCATGGTGGAAATTATGATGGAAAAACTATTTATATATGTTTTATATTATTTTAATTATTTATTTATAATTATTTGAACCTATTATAATTGAAAAATTTAATAAATTCCATTTTACGTTAACATGATAACATAGTTTGGGGAAGTATGGACTACCACCCACTCTAAGCGATGTGATTCCTTCACACAAAAAATAGAATGTATAAATTATGTATATAATTATGAATACGATACATAAAAATACTCTATATGATATTCATGATATAATAACCCTTTTTAAATATATATATATATATATATATATATAATTTTCTTTATTACCCTTTCACAAACTATAAAATATATAATGTCATTTGTGGATGTGTAGACTACCACCTCCTCACAATTATCTGATTAAATTTTCATAAAAAACATATATATATATATAATTATATATTCTTAAATAATATATTATTTATTATTCTCAAAATATATGAGGTTACTTACCTTATTTTCAAAGCAATCATTTAATAAAGTGTACATTACTCATGCATACATACAGCATATCGTCTCCATTATTGTAATAATGCCTCATTTTAAATAACCATATTTAATGAATTAATTAAACAGTATAATTAATGTATAAATTTTATAATTATTTAATATTTATTTTTCTAGATATGTTATATAATGACCCCTTTGACTATAGATGATCAAAATTAGTTATTCTAAAGTGTAAAATGAATTTGGTCAAAACAACAGACATAAACAAAAAATGGAAATGCGAGGTATGGTTTTCTTGACCCATTTTCATTTTGTGCAGCATACCTAGTTATTGTACACCTAATTTATTATATATGGTGTAATTAATACAACATGGAAAAATAATATCATTAATTATATTATATTAATGGTTCTTATATGTTTTGATTACTAATTATTACCTTAGGTTTTTCCAATCCACTTTTTAAAACATTATTAAGGGACTTCCATCTATCTTTTTACATTCATGAGCTAAATGTTGTATTCACCACTAACTTATTTTGTGTGGTGTACACAATAATAATATTTATATACTATGTTATTAATTAATTTTAATTCATGGAATTTATTTATTTAAGTTAATATTAAACTTTCTTGAGATTAACGGTTTAAAAATGTTTCAATGTTGAATGGGGAAATTCGGAATGTATAAAGATTATTTTATTCAAGAATAATCCTACTGATATATAAATTTAATTTCCATTAGAGGAAATTAATAAAAATATTCAAACAAACCCTTTCATTTTCAATAGATATTCATGTCCAATTAAGGTGTTAATACCAATTCTCTACACTTTAGTACTATAATGTATAACGAAAATGTTTTTGAGAAAATGTGATTTTGTATCTCTCATTAGTCGGAAAACCTGTTTGATTATAAAAATCATGTTTTATTGAATGGTTTTAAAAAAAATTAAAATGATTTCGTGAAGACATTTTTACCCATATCATTTTACAAGTCCTTTCATAGAAATCTTCTTGTTTATTTCCTAATGAAGAGTTGTTTAACATTTTTCATATAAACGGAATATTATATTTACCACTTACTACTTTTAAGGTGTTATCCAAAATAATTTCATTTAAGCCTCCTTCTCAATGTTTTTATAAAATTCATTTTCCATGAAAAATATTTTCAAAATGTTTTTCAAATGGAAAAGATATTTTCCTCAATAATATTTTTATTTTAAATTTTGATATTTCATCATTAAAAACTACCCTTTATTTAACTATACATTGGGGTATGTTGTATTATTGTTTCCTTAATATTCCACTGGATGGTTTATGTTTTATTTTTTCACATATAGTGTTCACATTTAGTTCCTTGATTTCTTTTAGTCCCCTTGAAATATTCAATCACCTATGATCATTTAAAATTGAATTTCCCCTAAATAATCAATTTTATTTATCATGGATATTTCTATTTCCTAAACCACATACCATTATAGAAATGTTGTATACATTAATACATATTTAATTATTTGGGGATATATTGAAAAATATACATACGTTAAAAAATAAGGAAATTTGATCACCCCTATTATTTACATGACATATGAGGAATTCATTGGATATTAAATACATGGGTTGGGGACTGTTTATTTAAATATTTTCGAGTTAGGGACCAGTTAATGGAATCCTTTTGATACAACGATAGTCTTTTTGGATGAGTTAGTTTCCCAAATTAGTATGGTTAAATAGTCTATTGATGTTACAAGTTTCATGTACCCTGTGAAACATGGTATCTAATAATTAATCCTTATCCATCATTTAGTTTTAGTTACAATTCATCCATGAGATATTTCATCGATATATCTATGGATACATTAAATTTTAGATAATTTATTAAATTACTTGTATTTCGGTTTCCTAACTTTTTATAATTATTTTTCAGTATATAGTTTTTTATGTAATGTATTTATAGTTATTACCATTATATATTGATTATTTACATCAATTTAGTTTAATTATTACTGGAATTTTTGTTCTATTATATTCCTTTAAATTTGGAAATAAACATTGATTCAGTACTTCTTCTGCTATATTTTTCCCTTAAAACATTTTAGCTCACCCTTTTTATGTTTCATTCCCTAGGAATCTATAAATATTACTATGAGAGAGTTTCCGGAATATAAGAGATAGACTAAAGATTATCTTGGATGTTTATTTGGTTTAGGAGAAGAATATATCTTGTAATTAGTTTATTATGTTGTAATATAATACATATTTATGTAGTTTGTATCCAAGACTACTAAACTAATCAGTCATTGGGGGATTGATTCCTAGTATTCTGGAAATTATAAATGATATTAGACATTGAATTATGTATATCTAAGGATGGGACAATAAAAATTTTTTCAACAGAATTTTAGTAGAAACCTTGGTAACTATATTTAAGAAAACAATAATTATTGAACATGAATCTAAGGACGAATTTGTGGTTCAGGATAGATGAAAACCCTATATTTTTTTCTAAATTATAGATTATGTGGGTTTTTTTGAAATAAATACATGTCTGGATACCTCGTGTGGATGTAGTTCTGGAATAGATATACCTAGGAGTAACAACTCGGACAAGGTGTTTCGGTCCTAACTGGGGGTAACTTGGTACACCACAATGGGCCTTAATATGAACATGGTGTGACACTCTTGGGGGATATGAATATGATAATCCACTATTTCTTTACCAACCATCATGAAGTATTTGGATATATAATAAGTAATATTGGTTAAACATAAGGAGCTTTCGATTGAGGAAAGAATTCATGATTTAGAAATCCAACTAATGATATTAGATATAAACACTATATCATGGAAGTAACTATGTGGAAATAAAATGGTTAATGTATTTATGTATTGAGGTCATTTTTAAAAACATTGTTAAATTTCTATTTAGTGATTAACCTAATTTCATGTATATGCATCATATATTATTGAGAAATTAATTTAATATGATATTAGAAAAGGAAAATCAATATGTAGTGCGAAAACCAATCAAATCTAGTAAGGACATGGGACTTAAACCCCTGACCAAAGGACGATAAGGGTTTCATACCAACCACATAACTATGCAATGTTCTTGCTATTTTTCATTGTTTTTAGTAAAAAAAATAATGAATAAACATTAATTATGATACAGTAGTAAGACTATTGATGATTAGAAATTTATAAATTAACAATATTTGTTTTAAAATATATTTAAAGATATATAGTGGGACTTTTCACTATTTTATATCCCTTATGATGCTTTTAATGTTTTTTTTAATTATTCAGGCATAAAAAAAATTTCATTATTGGTAATAAATTTTTGGTGATTAAGGGGACGAAATATAATTCGATCTAAGTAAAACCAAATTTTTGGATATTTCATTTGATATTGAAACTTATCATGTATGAATATTTCAATATATTCCTGGTCATTAATATAATTACCAAAATTTAGTTAAATGACATAAAAACAAAATGTTTTCCTAATACATAAATTTATGTTGAACCGATGTCCTTCTAAATCATCAATGATTTATGGGTTTGAGGCCCTGATCATTCTTTTGATTATCCACTTTTTTGTATTTACAAACTCACTTAATACCTATAAATATTTATTTTCCACTCCAAGAACATATTTATTCCTTCCACTGGAATTCTCTTACATAGAGACCTCGTTACAAGGTATTCCATATGATCTTTTTTATATTCAATTCTCTGTTTTACAAAAGATAACTTTTCATCCATCCTCACAATGTGTGATTTAAAACATAGTAAGGGTCAAAAAATCTATCACCATAATTGTTTTTAAATTGATAGTATGAAATTTAAATAAGTTGGTGAGAATGTGATGCCTTGAAAAAACTAACGTAAGAACCTTTTATTTGATAGCGTGTATGACAAGTGATTGCTTGAACGTAATGTAATATAATATCCAGAAATATTATAATATATATAAAAATAAAAATAGATTATATATATTTCAAGAAATGTGACATTGATTTATCATGTGTTACCTATAGGAGTGAACTTCCTCGATGAATTGAGTTACATTCAAGAGAGACAATCCTTAATAGCGTTTGTTACATATAAGACCATGTTTCACCAAATAATAATGTAATATTAAAATATTATTATTTAATATAAGACGTATAACCTAGTCATTATGTTTGTAGTTATGAATATTGTTGAATAAAATATTAAAATATATGGTTTATATTAATATTAAAATAATTCATGATTTACCAATTAAGGAAAATTGAAAATAAAAACAAATTGGATATAAATAAATTATTATTATATTTATTATTTCAAAGGAGTGTTATCATAATAAAAATAATTAATTACATTTATTGAATTATTTTAATGAAATAAAGAGTTTATTTATTTAATAAAATATTTTTTATATTCATCCATTAGATTTGAAATGCATATGATAAGAACAAAATCAGTTTTACACATAAAAACCTATATTTTTAGGGTAATTTTAGAACCTTTTATTAGAGAACCGATTATAAATCTATATATTGTCATTTTAAATGAATTTATATTTAAAAAGAAATTTTATATTTGAAATATAATCATAACAATTATGTTATAGTGAATTTTTTATATTTTTCTAACACATCTCTTTTTTTTGAATGATTAGTTAAAAATACTAAATTTATGTTCAAACTTTCTTTTAAATCTTATTTATTTATGAGGATTAATTTTAATTTTAATTGTTTATAAATATTAAATAGAATATATTTTTATAAATTGACAATATTTAGTTTATTTTTATTAATTTTACACTGAAATTCATTATAAAAACATAGCCAACATTCAGAAATTTTTACTCTAAAAACCCTAATTGGCATCCTGTCTGTGGGATTAATTTTAGTTTGTTTTATCCCACTTATTTTATTTTAATTTGGAAAAATAGCTTCCATATATTTAATAATAATAATTTATATTTTATAGTAATTCAAACTTTAGTATTTATCATAAAAATAATAGTGAATGTCATTAAAATTAATGACAATTATTATGGAAAAAATAAGCTTAATAAAGGAATAATCCTTAAATTTATAATCCAAAATGACCTATACAATTTCCCAACAAAACATTAATGTCAATATATCATTAATTAAATATAAATTATTGAGTTTTGTTTTTTTATTTGTTTTAGGAAATGACAGGTTCACAGCTAACCTCTCCGAAAATTCAATGTGATTCCTTTTCCATCTTTATAAAAGGCCTCTAATCTCCCACTTCATCACACCTCAAAAAACTCTTAGGTTATTCAATGATCTTCCCAAATAGTCTCCAAAAATCACTCTCCTATACTTTAAATCTTTTCTTATGGTAGAAAGAAATCAATGGAAACTTTTTAGTCAAACCAAAAGTGGATACCTAGTTAAGAGGTAACATATTCCCTCAAGCTTTTTTGTTTCAATTCCTTTTCCCACTTCCTATACTATTTTTATACTTTGATTATATAACTAAAACATATAATAAATATATTATAATGTTTTTAAGAAAACATTTGTACCTATAATTAAACACACATTCATCTAATTGATAATCAACATACTACTTTTGTGTACGGAGAAGTACTGACTCACGAAATGATGATTGTTTAATTATCTTTACCACCTTTCATGGTGGATATTATGATGGAAAATATGTTAATATATGGAATATATGATTTTTATTATGTATTTTTATTAATTTAATCCATTTATAATATGTATATTTAATACATTCCATTTTACGTTACTACGATAATGTCGTTTGAGTAAGTGTGGATTACCAGCCCTATAAGAGATGTGATTAATTCACAAGATACATGGAATATATAAATGAATGTTATAATTAAACAAAATAGAAAAAATATATATATTATATTAATGAAATAATTAACTTTTATGAAATAATATATATATATGTGTGATTTTCTATATTACCCTTTAAAACACTTTAAAAGACATAATGTCCTTTGAGGACGGGTGGACTACTACCTCCACAACATTATTGATTCCATAAACATCATAGAATCATATATATTGGTTTATATTAGTAAATAATATATAATTTATTATTATATAATGATATGGTGTTATGTTCCTTCCTTCCATAACAATCTTTTTAAAATTGGAATGCCACTCATGCATTTGTATGGTCTACCGACTCCATGATTTTAACATTGGATTATTTTTCAAAACCATATTTAAAGATTGATTTAAAAACTATAATTGACGTATAAATTTTATGATTAATTATTGGTTATTATTTTTTAGATGTTACATATTGACCCATTTTCCCATAGTGGACCAACAATATTTTTTTGACACGTAAACCAAATTTGGTCAAAACAACTGACGTAATCTTAGTTGTTTATGTAGTTGTGTAAAAAAATGGTAACAAGTGAAATAAAAATATTTATGAAATATGAAAATGTTATGAACCATTTAGAAAATTAAAATATTCTTATTTTATAGGAGGTTAATGTACTTTCACCCCAATAGAAATCCATGGTAAGGGATTATTGCCCCATTTTAATTATATGAGACCTAATTAATTGTTATACACCTAATTTCTAAAATTTGGGGTACCTACATAGACATTGAAATAAAATTTAACGAATAATATTATCATATATGGTATTTAAATTTTTTGTATAATGATTATTAGCTTTTGGTTTTCCATTCCATTTGTTACTACTTTAGTAAGAGACTTCTTTCTCACTTTTTACATTCATGAGATAAATATAGTATTCACTGTTTAATTCTTCTATGTTGTGTACCAAATTGATATTTTTATATATTATATCATGAATTAATTTTCCTTTATGATATTTAATACTTTATGTTAATATTATTTTTTCCTAAGGATTATGATTTATAAATATTTGAATGTGGTATGGGAGACTTCAGAATGATTAATTATTATTTTCATCATGATTAATCTTAATGATATTTCAATGGAATTTCCAATCGAGTAATTTATATAACCATTTTAAAAAATAACCAATTAATTATTCTCTAGTTATTAATTACCAATTCAAGTGCTAGTACCATTTTTCTACTTTTTGGTACTATGATATTTTTATAAAAAAATAATAAAACTTGACAATATATATCAATATTTTCAGAAATGGGTTTTTATTATAAATACCATGTTTTATTAAAATATTTTCAAAAATCCATTTATACTTATTTGGTTATAACATTTTTCGTATTTTTTTCTTTTACCAATTTTGTCAATGGAATGTTCTTGTCTCTTTACTAATGAGGATTTTTCTATCCTTTTCCCATACAAAAGGAATATTCTTTTTTACCTCGACTGACATATATGAAATTATCCACTATCATTTCATTGAAGCCACCTTCTCAATGTTTTTCACGGTATTTTCAGTGAAACGTTTTTTTCAAAATGTTTTCAAAAGAAAAGAATAGTTTCATCTGGAATATTTTTAATTTCTATTATTTTATTTTATCAACAATAACAACACTTTATTATACTATATAATGGGGTATGTTGTATTGATACATCCATAATATTCCTCTCGATAGTTTATATTTGGGTTTTCTATGGATAGTATTCACATTCAATTCCTTGATTTCATTTAGTTCGCTTGAAATATTTTTTCTCATATGAACATTGAAGATTGAATTTCCGCTAAATAATATATTTCATTTATCATGGATATTACTATTACCTAAATTGTATTCCATTTTACATATAGTGTTTGATGTGCCACTTATATGATTGTTTGTGGAGATATTTGTAAATCAGTATACTTTATATAATTTATATATTTTATAAGGAAAGTTATTTTTTTTATATATGAGGAATTATTTTTATATTCAATACAGAAGATGGGGACTATTTAAGAAAACCACTATGAGTTGGGGACTGGTAAATAAAATCTCCTCGATACATCGATAGTCTCATGGGAGGAATTAGTTGAGTAAATTAGTATGGTTAAAATGTCTATTGATGGTAATAGTTCCATGTACCAGGGGAAACAAGGCATTTAACAATTACTCAGTAGCCCTCATTTTGTTTCATATATTATCCATCCATAAGATATTGTGTCGACATATCTATTGTTACATTTCATTTCATTTATTAAAATTGATTTATTTCAGTTTCTTACCAATCCATATTTATTTTTCCTTATCTATTTATTCGAATGACATGTATTTACAATTATTACCTTGTACTACTGCTTATGTACTTCCATTTTATTTATTGATTACATGGAATATGCAGTTTCATATTTACCATTCCATATTGACAATTCCAATTTATTAATTATTTATTCTACTATATTTTTTCCCTAACAAACAATTAAGCTCACCCTTATTATATTTCAGTACTTAAGAATCCAAGAAGCTTACTGTGAGGGATTTTTTAGAATATACATGATGGATTAGGGATTATCCCTGATATTTGTTTCTTTAGAAGAAAAAAATATTTTGTAAATAGTTTATTAAATTGTAATACAATACACATTTATGTATCTAATTTATGAAGACTACTAAATTGATTGATCCATTGAGACTTGATTTCTATTAATCATGCCAATATAACTGATATAAGACACCGACTTTAGGGTATCTAGGTTAGGGTATCTACATATATAATCTAAATATTTAATTTAATATATTCAGTGTTAGGGATTATTTTATTTAATTAAAATTGAGAAACACTAGGCACCTTAAAATAATCTTATAAAAATTACGTTTTTAACCCCAAAACGTTATACTACTATCTAATATAACATAGATTAAAGATGAAATAATTGTATTTAACGTACAAAATGATTAATTATTTTATTTTAAATCATATTAAAAACATAATGTTAATTTTGTATTAAATAATTTAATGAAAAGAAAAGACATTTTTATAAACAACAGGTCTTGTCACTATTCAATGAAAATCAATATTTTCTGAAAGATTAAAAATTTTCATGCTAAATAAATTATGATATTATTAATTAAACAATTATGTTTATTTTATTGAGAAAATATTTTAATATTTCAAAAAATTAATTTAAATATATCCTGAAAAAATACTTAAAATTTGTTATTATAGACACCATATCTTTAAGAATAAAATTAAATTACTAAAAATGTATAGATTATAATATAATAATTTATAAATAATTTATATTTAGTATTAAAGTTATATATATATTTATTTAATTTATTAAATTCATTTCATACCCACTATTTAAATTTCTTGGTTGTAACTATTTTATATTTCATGTGTCATTTAATCTTTTTGTTGCAGGTCAAAAACACTATCAAACAAAGTTTTATGTTATAAAATATTGGGATGTAGTAATAATTAATCTTTATAGAATCATTATTAAATAATATATAAATTGTAAATTCAGTAAATTCATCCTTATTACCATTCATGAAACTAAAAATGAAAAATTATTTGCAATGCTTCATGCAGGTCGTAGTTTATAGGTACACTCGAGAAACATTATAATTTTTATATGGATTTTATGTATAAATAAAAACAATGAAATTATAATTACATAATAATAATTTGATTGTAAATATCATGTATACACATTAATACCTTCACAAAACCTATCCCATAAAAATTGTGGGGGAAAATGTATTGTATCACTATGTGGAGGTGGTAATCAACATGTACGCCTGAATGATACACTCACATCACATTTGAATAAAAAGATGGTGGATTATTAATGTTTAATTATTATAATAAAATTTAATTATATTAATTATACTGAATATATTATTTCATTATGAATAAGAAATATTGTGACACTGTAGAAGAATACATAAATTGCAAGAGGAGACTTAAGACAATTACAACATATTCATGGGACATCCTTTAGATCCTTTTATAAATTCCCTTGGAATGGACTTCTAAGTAGATCAAAATTTCTACATTATGTATATAAAAATATGAATTGTATTTTCAATGGGTGGTTCTCAATATATGGCTCAATTTTAATTAATTTTAAGTGATACGGGGTGTCCTTTTATAATGGGGAAGACAATATTGAAATTACTAAAGAGATTAAATTATATTTAGGCCATTATCAAGTAATATTATTTAATATGAATATAGACTCAATTAAAATGATTATATGGTTGAAATATCCTCATCTTGTGACATTTTTGACTTGATTCAATGTCATTTTAAATAATTATTTTTATGGTTTAACCCCTTGGTTACCCATTTTTATTTTTAAACAAGGTAATATTTTTTATAATAATAAAGGGATAAAATTTTAATTATAGATTAAAAATTAGATAAAATGGCCAGAGGATGATATATTATACCATAAATCGTTATACATTTCATATTTAATTATATTTATTTTTTTAATTAATTATTACAATATAATATTAATGATAATATCATTGCTGTCATTTTTCCAAATATTAATTTAATATCACTTTTATGAGATCATTATTGTAAATGAATTAAATTATAAACCTTTAATAAAATACTGATGTGTTATATTTATCAATAAAATTCATAGATCACATTTTTAACCCAAAATTTTATTTCATTTTATATTTTTAAATTTTCTTATTCTTTTCAAATAATTGAATATATATTGTATTAGGGTTTCTTAAGAATTTAAACTAATTATTGAATCACCATAAATTACAAACAAATTATAAAAATGAAAAATTTATTTATTAATTCATATAAACATTTGGAATTGATATTATAGTATTTTTATCCTATAATTAAGATATAGTGTTATTAATGTTAACATAGTATGATTTTTTTATCCATTTCTTAAAATAATATAAAGGTCGCAAAAATGAGAAGAATTTCACAAATTGGACATAATTTTGAAGCATGTATGAAAAAAATAAAAAACATATAATATGATAATTTCTTGTTTTATAATAATTATAAATCATTAACCTAGTGTTTTAGCCTAAATTTACCTATTTTCCTTTACTATGGTGGAAATAAATAACAATGTTTAAAATTAATAATGGAAAAAAATAAAAGTGATATATTAAAATACAATTAAATATATTCATTCCAAAGATTGGATAAAATTTTCATGATTCATTTTATTTAAGTTGTATAAAATCATTTTAAAATAAGTTTGAAAACATAACGAAACACATTTTTCTGAAAAATACAATTCTAAGATGAAAAAATGATTTGTTTTTCATATCCAATAATAAATAATATATTAATTTTATAAAATTTGTTTGGATTTATTATATATTAACTTCATTAATATAAATCACAAATTCCAAAATATATAATTTATTACGAAAACATTATATTTCATTAATAAAAATGTTTTGTTTTATAAAATCAAATAATTTTCATTCAAAGGGTGTATATTTTAATGTATAATAAATTTAATTAAAATTATTTAATTATATAAATGTTGATAATATAAAATTTCACAATTTAGTTAATCTTATTCACAACCAACATTTAAAGACCTACATAACAGATGTCATACTAAATTATTATATTCCATTTTTGTATCACGGTTAATATAAACTCAATGTTCTTTTTAACAGATCCTCTAAAGAACTAAAATTTATTTGTAGATAAATATATCATAACATATAGGGGTTTTATATTATACAACCTCAAAATTAATGTCTCTCTTGAAATTCAATAGACTTGATAATAATAATTGTGGATATTGTTATTTGGTCACATCCACATGTTTCCATATTGAATTTTAAAATTTCTAGTTTCCCATTGTGATATTAGAAAATTT
The DNA here is from genome assembly GCA_963277665.1 of Viscum album. NCBI lineage: Eukaryota > Viridiplantae > Streptophyta > Magnoliopsida > Santalales > Viscaceae > Viscum > Viscum album. Next base: position 1,760,257,648 of record OY728121.1, on the reverse strand, counting down.
ACTAGACTTATTCCATAGCAATGTATCTCTAAATTTAAGTACTTATAATCGTTATTCTTCATAGGAAATATTATTTTCAAGTGACATGATTTCTATGTTTCATTCATGTGGTGGTTCAAAAATGTAAAACCTCGAAAAGGGTGCATGAGAATATCACGAACATGAATGATGTTTGGTGTAATTTATAAGAGATCATATACCATCAATACTAGATCAATAATATATTAGGGGTTAATATACCTATTTCCAACATTTCAAATCATTCTGACTCAAATAACCATCATCTAAAGAGAAATTCAATTAAACTCATTATCACCAACATTTAAATCAATATTTCATTGACAATTTTCTTAATAACATTTTTCATATAATATTATATACCTAGATATGTATCATAATGGATATAAAATTCTATTCAAATTACTCTCCTATATCATGTACAAATATATATTTTCCCCCAATATCATCCCGTCATGTCGGTGATCTATGCATCATTACAGAGATAGATTCATATGGATCTATCAGAATGATCGAGTGAAACATATTGTTGTTAGAAAACAAGAATGGCAAAATTTGACAATCAAAACCCCAATTAAAGACCATAGAATATTTTCACACCATATCCACATGGTATTGGATGGTCCCTTGGACATAACAGCTGTCTAATTATGATAACTAGAATTGGAAACAATGTCTGTGTCTAGATACCGATTAATACTTCACCAGAACATCAAGGTAACCCTCATATACAAATAATGAATAGTATAATGTTCAATATCATTGAACCATACCACATATTTATTGTGTATTCCTAAAATACGATCAATAAGAAATTATTCTCTGATAGTAATGATGTTGGGTGACATTGTGATGAAATTGATTGTAACCAAAATAGCATTAGAGAATTTTTATATTTTGGAGATTTTAGTGATAATATCCATTGGTATTTTTTTATATTTTCAATTCTGAATGTGTAATGTTTCTTCCATCCACATTTTCATACGACTCATTGAATTATCAATATGACATACCATGCTATGAGATACATACTCTAAAATAACCCTCTTCATGTATTCGCACCAAATTAATCATTCAAATAGATATACATTTTTATCCATACAGGATTAATAGATAATGTTGAACTTTTATAATTATCCAATATCTCTATATTCAAATCCATTATGTATGGAACAAACACATTATTTTTTTAACTTTATCATTTCCTCAAAATCATGTATTTACTTAGGAACTATTATGACCTTATCTTAATGTTCCAAATATTACGTATGTTCCCCTTCATTCTCCACATGAATAGATGGTTAAAAAAACTTTATAAAAGAAAATATATGCCCCCTTAATTTTTATTTTTAGATACATCATATAAAATTCCAAAAATAATGGATATTTTATATACACATAATACATAATCTATAATGATCATTTCAAATGAAATCGTTGGACACATGTTTCATTTTCCCTTGTTCATAATGGTTCAAGTAGTTCTAATCATTATTCAATGAAAACTATATTCTCTTGCACATATTCAGATATTTTGAGTGAATATATTAAGTAAAAATTTATTACTAATATATATATCACACTCTTCAGATTATATATTATTATTTTATATCATTAATGAAAAAATTACCACAACTAGAACAAAAATTAGGAATTCAATGATTTTTCACTGGAACCATTTATTAGTCTATAATGTAAGATATATTCATATCATTCAATATGAGGAAGCATACTAGTCCCTTCATTGATTCATCCTAATAAATCTAAAACCCATATCATTTATAGAATAATGTAATCATAATTTTACTAAATATTCTTAGCTTGAGTTACGAGAAATATTATTCACATTCATCTATCTGAATGAAAATGTCTCTCTTTTAAGTTATCATGTTTAGTTGATTCGATAGTGGTGATAGATTCTATAAATATAATAGATTATTTCCTTCCAAAACATTTAAAATATGGATCTCATTCACAATTTTTTTATAGTATATTCTCCAATAACTTCATTCATCCATTAATCCACCAACATACACACACATAAGATAATATCATTGAAAATTAAAAAATTAGTAACGAAAATTTATGCATTACAAATTATTATTATAAATTATCCTTCCATAGGGTAATAGGTACAATACTCAAATGATCTTAATGGTCATCCATAATCTTTGAATATTTTAATATCATCTTTACAGACTACCACACATTAATTAATGTATTCTCTAATGAAAATATTTATAATATATTTAATGATAGTGGGATAATTGGAATGAAAAAATACATCTATATTAATTTATAGTGTCAATACATTTTGTGGAATACTTTTTTTTGTATATAATATTTGTTAAGCATCAATTTTTTATATCAATAATGCAGTTCATTCTCAAAAAAATGATCTATAAACAATTGATCAAACAATAATTAAATAAAGGGTAAAGGATTCATTCACATTATAGTAATCATGTTAATTTATTGATAATCAATGAAGTGTCACAGTAATAAATATTTTTTATTAAAACATTATAGGATCACACAAAGGTGATAGATATATGCGGAATGAATCCCTTTTAAATATTATCCTTGAGTAACATTTTTTATTCATGTATCTCAATTGGTTACATTCTATATGGATTATTTGAAAAAGGTGTAGTACAAGGAATAATATTGGTTGGAAAATAAAGTACATGGGTTAGTGGAATTATGAAAACTACATCTAGATAGAAATGAAAAAACTCCTTCATAGTTTTTATATTTTTTATTTTGATTTTTTCACCCACAATCTATGAGAAAAATAACTTTTGAATATGAATCATGACCCAAATATTTGATCATATTTAAATTGGAATATCATTTTCACCAATAGAAATATTGAAGTTCCGTGGATGGTTGGGAATATCAATCGTGAATTCACTAAATAGAATTCAATTTGGAATTTGTGAAAGAAAACCCAATAAATAAATATAATAACATGAAATTCAACTATATGAATAATAACAATATTTTATAGAAGAACATTCCCAATAAAATAACCTAGAGATGAATATAGAATTTCTAATTGATCATCATGCCATTAAGGGTCATCATTTATAATTAAAAATATAATGATTTAAGTTGAATTATTATTCACTTTGAAAAATATTTTGATATAAACAAGTGGGTAAATAAATATTAAAATTATTCATTCCCATTTTTTAGTAGCTTATAAGTGTTCCTTTTACTATATCACTACCCTACCCTCATCAATAATAGTTATCACATTATATTTTTCATTTCACATAGGATTAATAGGTTTTGTAGGTTGATCATCCTCACTAAAATTCATGTCTGAGAAATTATTAGAATAATTCCCTTATATCATTCATTTCAATACCTATAGTTTGTTTTTTCATTCTATGGATATTTTCCTCCCCTCATTGGATAATTTATTCCCAATACATCGTCATTCAATTTCCTAATAACCTTTATTTCAATAAAAAAATTTACTAGTCTACTTAAGACAAATTACTCTATGTTTCCATCCAAACATTGAGTATAATAAAAGTCTAGTCTTATTAGCTCCATTATTTTAATTATTATCATTTCCATTTATCTTCATATTAATATTCTTATCAAATCAATGATATATATGTGTAACTACATTTTCCATTTCATCCTTGGTGTATCCTCGAAAATTTTATCTATTTCTATTGAAGTGCTATATAGGTAATTTTATTTAGATAATTGGTTTTAATCCATTAATGTATCTACCAAATCTATATAATGGTTCAATGATGATATAATCATAATACAACCCACATCCTGTAAATTTTTTCCCATATACATAAATAAAATCATAATCCATATTACATTTCACATGAAATTTCTTCTCTCATTTCCTTCAAATTATTTTAGGAATATAATAATTGAAAAATAATATTTTAAACACTTCCCAATACATGTAGCAAGTTTCATCGAAAACCATTATGTTATAGATGAGTTTCTGCTATTTATATGATTCTCCTACCAACCGATATATACACAAGATGACATTTTCATTCATTGAAAAATAGAGTGAAGAAAATATATTTTAAATGGAACTAAAATATTTCTGAGAAACTAGTGGATCTGGTGATTAAAAAAATGTTTTATATTTCCTAATGAATGATTTAATATAATATAGTTATGTCATTTACCCATTTTGATGCACATTAGGATTTATGTCATGAAAATGCTTCATATGAATGTAACAAACTAATTCAAACAACCATTACATTTAGTTTCTAAAAATGAAAATCAATTCATTCTCATTCTGATTCAACATTAACATGGTGCCTTTGGGTTATATCCATTGAATGAATTTAATATAAATAATTTTAAAAACAATAATAATAGTGATAAATAATATACTCATAAAAAATCATATTTCAGGTTTTAAAATACTGAATCCATATTTTAAATATATGACTCATTATGTTGAACCTTGGTCATTCATGATCATCATTTAAATAAATCCATCATTATGGTTTATTTACAAAATTCTAATTAACCAATAATTGTTCCCTAACGGTGTCACACTAGGTGACTTGCATGGGAACAAACATTTTTCAAAATAATTATAGATGATATATACTTGACTATAAATTTTTAGGATTATTAACCCTAGATGAATATATTAAAAAACATTATATACATGTTATATATAGAAAGTAATAATTTATTGGAAAACCACACTCTCTTATTTATCATTATATATAATGTTCTTATATTCAAAGGTTTATCTAAAGGGTTACTAAATATAGTTTTGTGATATTTATTTAAGGGAAACTAATAATTTATTTGATACCAACAATATTAACCAATAAATAAATTTAATATCTTATTAGATCGACTTTCAAATCAATATATTTTTATCCATGACATAAAAATAAATAAATAATTCTCTTAAAATCATGGAAACATAAAAATATTTCATAAAATACCAACATTGCATCCAATTCAATCATCAAAACTATAACAATTTTTTGAAATGCTATATTTAAAAGTTATCCTCACATCCAAGGGGGATGATTCCATAATAAAGGGTGAGATCATATGATCCATAATGGTAATAAAAAATACATATAAATTATCATTTAAAAATTAAATTTTTATATTTTATATGAGAACATGACATTCACTTATGAAAATAATACCCAATAATTATTGGGTCATCAAAATTATTCATGGAATAAAAAAATTCAATCAATAATGCATGAGTCATAATGAGATCAAAGAAAAAAACCAACAGAATATAACACTGACATAACATCCAAACATAAATAATGGAATAAATTGTGAAATATTCATAATTCATGAAATCAAATGTCCAGGATATCCACCAATAAATTCATAATATGTTAGCATATGTATAAACACCCATGTACCTACATCGGTCATTGGATAACCTCTGATGTACATGCTTTCAGTATTTAAGAAACATCTAAGACACCATCTTTCATTGGTTATAGTGTAAACTCACACATATCCATTGAGATAATACAATAATAATCATTACTAAATACATTGGATGGATATATAATTACTTTCCCACCCATCACATAAATATAAATCTATTCTTGTGTTTGTCAAAAATCAATAGTAACATTCATCATATCATAAACCTTATAAATGATAACATATTTATATGATATTTTATTATTAAAACTATAAACCATCCATAGAAATAAAAATTATGGTTTCATTAGATAATATCCTCAAAAAATTATAAGATAAATAAAAGTATGTAATAATATATGAAATGTTACCACTATGTGTTAATGGATCATTTCATAAGGAAGATACTGTTTTCATAATGAAATTTCATATATGATATCTAGAAATTTTTTAAATATTAATGTAAAAATAATCAATTATGACAATCCATGGAATCATATAATGGAGTCATAAATGCTTTCACTGGTCATTATGATGGGAAATTTCATTCATGTTGTGGATATTTAGGCAAATATTCCTTTCTCAATTTTGAAAAAATTGAAAATTACCTCATTTGGAAAGATAGTGAGATTAAATTTAATTTTTTATTTAAAACATGATATACATAGGAAGAAATTACTAAAAAAATTATTATAAAATTTCGTGAAATAATTTCTGGAAAATAGATTGAAAATATTTCTCAGTAGATAGAAAAACAATGTAAATTTTCAATAAAAAAATCTTTTTGTCAACTAATTACATAAATTGATGAAAAATAATGGAAAAAATTATTTCTCAAGAAGTAAATAGTGGATGAAAAACTTAAATGGTTTTATTGTTAAATTATAATACAATATAATTCAATATAAATTCATGTATGAACATTCTCGATTAAAATGAAGGTTAAAGTAAAATTCTAGACCTGAATTTCTATATTTTTTAAAAGTTCTCTAACCACATGTATAATTATTTTAAACATATCATATTTCTATAAAAGAGAGCTTTACATATTTAAAATATAAAATATGGAATAATTATACATTCATCACCAATTTATAAAAAATTCATTATTAAAATCATCATATGAATGTGTTAAATGTTTTATTTTTCATAGGAATTTTTGTTTGGATGTTCTGGTCCTTAAAATATGAAAATGATTCAAACATAAAATAATTTTATTCCTGATATAAATTTCAGGATTATTCGTTATATACATATTTATAATTTTAGATATACATTATAGATATAAAATAGAATTACATCATTTATAGATATAGTAGGATGGATATATAAATGAACTATGTTTTTCATTTTAGATAGATGGATCTAAAGAATGAAAATTAATATTTCAAATTTCTAGAATAATTATTATATCATATATATATATCATATGAATAAATTAAATACATACTTGTTTCATCCATGGAAAAAAATGAATAATGAATCACATATCTTCTTGGCAGTGATTTTCGACACATACACACGAGTGAGGTTTTAGTTTTATAATGGATTGGATGGTAGAATGTAGATATGACATTATATGTCATGAACTAAAAAACTGGCGAACAAATGGATAGTTGGTGGATAATTTTACAAACCCAATCATCCCTATAAAATTTTCATGTCTCCACATAAGTTCCAAGAAGGAAAAACTAAAATGACAGGTAATTTGTTGAAGTACATGTAAACATGCACAAAACAATCTTAATAAAAAATCGTAGAGGAATAATAAAATATTAATGCCTCTAGATTATATCCATTCTTTCAATAACCACTGGGGAATAAATTATATTATGAAAAAATAAAGCACTACCCAAAAATTTGCCTCTAACGGTGGTTTTTTATGGTTTAGTAGTGGTTTAAACCATTGTTAAATCATTCTATGACGATTTTGGAAAACCGTCAATAAATCATGTATTGGTAATCATTTAGCATTGTTTTTTCAAAACTGTCAGATAATGACTTATCGACGTGTTTTTAGCCATGGTTGAAATCATCGACATTTCATTTTCATTTTTTTAATTTATTTTTTTATTTCCTTCATAAATAAATGAATTCATTTTTTGTAATTTGTTTACTTATTTGTATATTTATATATTTATTATTTAATTAGTTATTAGTTATTAGTTATTATTTATTATTTCATTATTTTCATAATTAATTAATTAGTTAAATTATTCTATTAAGTTATTTATTATTTATTATTTATTATTACCATTCTCATTCTCATGTCCATGCACAAACCCATGAACATGCATATCCCATATATGGGAATTCTATGTTGGTTGATATTTGAACCACTTACCTCTTCCTTACTCTCTAAAGACTTTACGACTCTAATAGGCTTTCCATGTGGTGAATTAATAGAATTGAGTATATATATATATATATATTGAAAAATCAAATAATACATAAATTATTAATTAATTGACAATAATTTAATAATATAAAAATAAAACAATAAAAACAAAAAAAATAATATTTTACATGTAATATTTAATATTTAATTTATAAAAAATAAAAAAATTTATGAAAAAATAAATAATATACATATAAATTGGGGATAAATTTGATATTATTAATTCATAATTCATAAAAAATAAATGAATTATTATGACGTAAATAATATATAAATAAAAAATAATAAAATAATACTGATCTATAAATAATAAACAGAAAATAATAAAATAATAAAATATTAAATAAAAAATAACAAAATAATTAATAACTAAATATAAAAATAATAATGAAAAATAAACAGAAAATAAATAAGACATTGATAATAAGTTATCAATTTAATAATTTTAAATTAGTAACAAACAAATAACTAATATATAAAAAATAAAATAACAATATAATAATGAAATATAAATAACTAATAAATAAGTAAAAAGCAAGACATAATTAATTATTAATAATAAATAATTAGTTATAAATAATTTAATTTAAGAATAATTAATTAATTAATCATTAATTAAAAATAAAAAATTAATTAATAATTAATAATTGGTAATTAATGAATAATTAATAATTAATAATATTTAAAATTAAATTAATAAGTAATTCAAAAAAAATAATTAAATAATTAATAAGGAATAAATAAATCAGAAATAAATAATAAATGAATAATAAGGTAATAAATAATAAATAATAAATAATTTAATAAATAATTTAATAAGTATAATAGAAAAAAATGAATAATTAAATAATTAATTATTTTATTATAATTAATAATTAATAATAACAATATTTTATTAATTGATGTTTTATAATTTAAAAATTTATAATTAATATTTCATATTTAAAAATAAATAAATTATTATTATTATTAATAAATAACTAATAAATATTTAATGAATAATGAATAATGAATAATAAATTAATAAATAATAATAGAATAAATAAATGAATAAGAAAGGAAAAATAAACATATAATAAACAAATATATAATAAATAAAATAACAAAGAATAACAAATATTGAATAAATAAATAAAATTATAAATAAATAACGGAGTAATAAATAAATAAATAATCAATGAATAATGAATAATAAATGATATATAATAAATGTTTAATATTTAATAATAACTTACAATTGATAATTGACAATTGATAATTAATAATTAATAATCCAGAACTAATAAATAATAATTAATAATTAAAAATAATTAATAAAAAATAACTAATTTATATTTAATAAATAAATAATACATAAATAATAAGTGATGTGTAATGAATAAATTTATAACAGACAAACAAATAAATAAAAAATGAATAATAAACTAATAACAAATAACTAATTAATTAATTAATTATAAATAAATTAATAATTAATGTATACATAATAAGAAAATAATAAATAAACTAAATAAATAATAGATAAATAATAGATAAATAATTATCAACAATATTAATAAATAAATACTAAATAATTTTTTAATAAAAAATAAAAAATTAATAATAAATTATAGATAATAGATAATTAACTTTTTAATTAATTTTTAATAAATAAATAAATAAATAATGAATAATGATTAAATAATGAATATATTGATAATATATAAATAAATAAAAAACTCCAAAAAATTTAGAAACATGGAAGTTCATAAAAACTATAAAATGACCCAAATATCTAATCTGGAAGCCATTTTTCAGCTAGAAAACCAGTCACATTGAAGATTATTAAACGATCCTTTATATGATATGAGGTACAGGCCTAACAGACACCGGCATAATAATATATAGCCGTTTGAATTTTAAGAAACAATGCTCGACCACTTAAACACTATTTCAGAGGCCTTTTGGCCATTTTGGTGGAAAATGGTGAAATTGCTCAAAAAGAAATTCCCAGATATACATGATGTAGAGCTCAATATATTCTTCTATTTGTTATGTTGTACAACCTAAACAGACACCCATATCAATATTTATTATTGTTTGAACTTGGAGTTCGATTTATAACTTTTATTGAAACTATAAAAATTTTATTGTTTTAATTGTTAAGAAACATAAATCAAATGTTCTATTAGATGATTTCATTTTCTTCGATAGGATTAGTTGTGGAGCTATAACTGACTCTCAAATCAAAATTTATGGTCATTCGATGTCGAAGTATGTTTTATAACTTATTGAATATTTTTTTCACTTTGACAATATTTATAACAAATAATTTTAAATATTTATTAATTGACACATTATTAATACATAAAGTTATAAATAATAAACTATATATGAATGTAAATAATTAATAATAAATAATAAATAATATATAAATATTTGTGAAATTTTTTCAATTTTTGCCCGGTTTCGAAAAAACTTATGCTTTTTCCTTCCATTTTTTTTGAAAAACCGCCACTAAAAATATCTGTAAATTGTATTTGGAACGAAATTAAAAAAAAATTAAATATATTATAAAAATATTAACAGTGTTTTTTTAAAAAACTGTAAAATACCCACCACTATATTCTATTTCAAAATAAAATAGCAGTGGTTTTAGAAACCTCCTGTGAAAAACCACTACTATAACATTTATTTCCAATAGTGAAAAAATAAAATAATAAAGAGAATAACTTAACAACAAATGAAGTCTCAGTCAGATAACAATGGGAACAAAGGAGAAAAAGAGGGATTGTCTCCTGATCTCAATGTTCGACCAATGTATGTGGTCTATAAACACAAGTACATCTATAATCTATTAAATAAAACACCAATATTATTGTTGTCTTCTTAATACAAGAATTTTTTCAAAAAATAAATGTTATGATTTATTATATGCATACCTGACAAGATAGGGGTTTTAGTCTTGATTCCCAATTCAATTAACTTTTTTTTCACCCTTAGAATGAACCATAGTGGCACAACCTATGGTCGATCTCATGGAGGCTGCTTACAACACACTATCTTCCTATTGTCTCTATTATTTTAAAACTATTATAATAAAAATATGTATTTGTGGGATTTAAAATGATCTAAATTAATAAATTCAAAATCAGATAATAAGTCATTGTTTGTTATTGTAAATCTGTGGAAAATCATACTAAAAAGGAAACAAACCAAAGAGGTTGTGGTGGATAAGAATTTATCATCGAGCATTCCCTTTATCATTGCCTAATGTTTATATTCAATTGAATTATCCGACATATAAATCAAGAACTCTTGTTATACGCCTATATTGACTTGAAACAATAACGAGATCTCAATTATGGGTATTTATCCTATTATGAGAGTGGTTCAATTACACAAAGTCCTCCAAGAAACCTAGCCTATCATTCATTAATGTTATTAATGGATAGACCTCACCAAAATAAGTTTAAATAATGTGGAAATACATTTACAATAATTAGATGTTAAACATTCTCAGTTAAAATAGATGAAAAAAATTCGAATGAAAGAAACCGACCTCATTCATGCATTCAGTATCTTTGATAATTCAAATTGATTAGACATTATAATAAATAAAACAAAAAAATGGGAGAATATACTCTAATAATTACCAACCACAAAATATTTGATTTTAGTCCATAATGGTTTTGATTGCATCTTGGAATACACATCCTTTTGAGTGGATCTCCACCATCACAGCTCCCTCTAGTCCAGGTACCATCTGAATGGGTTGGAAGGGTTGTAGAGGCATCTATTTATAGGAAAAATACTTTGTAACTATTGTAGCATCATATTTATTTTTTATCATCCCACTATTATCATGATGGGTATAGGGGTTACATGTCATGCACATCAGATCTGATTTTTATCCATCGCATGGAATACAAAAAGACATTCCGATCTGTTTTTACTCTAGTACATGTTCTGTATTGAAGACTGACTACATGTAATGATCTTTCACAACATGTGATATCATTATGAATTAAATTATACAGTATGTAGCATGTCACAAACTAAAGCTACACATTGTGTACTCCCGGTATATGACATGTATGGTGCTTCATCAGAATTAACAGCTTCCTTCTATCTGAAAACCCCTATGTCTCATCGTGAGCTTTCCAGGAAGCATAAATGTTTTTTTGGATTCATCCTGAAATTCATAATCAATTAAATGTTGTTAAAATTCCAGAATTAATCAATTTTTTCATTTCATCTCAAAATAACCAAAAAAACCTAAAAATGTGACCATTTAGAATTTAATAAAATTATATTGGGTTTAAAAAATTGAGTTACAGAATTAGATATGTGAAAATATGGGATTTATCAATGAATAAGCAATACCAAGGATATATATAGTCATAATGAAAAATATATTTGATAAAAAGTTGATATGTATCTCCACATCACATCCCTAGATGTTGTGTCTTCCAAAATCACCAAATGTCTATATCAACAACCCCGTATGTCATGGAACTATCAAAATTATTCTGTGAATGAACCATGACTTTCCATTATTCTAAACATCTGATGGGGAAAAAAATATATTAAATGACCTAATAAATTCTATGATAGGGGAAACTGCTTAGGGGATAGAGGGAACATTCCCTACTATTATAGGTAGATCTACACAATTGATAGTGGACCCTACCCGTGGTTTGTCATGCTGATTTCACTATGTGGATACATGACTAATGGTTGAATCATATATGGGGGTTCCACTAATTAGATATAGGACTCTCTCCCTAGTTTGATTAGGGTTTTCACTTTTAGATAGGGGTCCTCACCCTAGTGTGAGAGGTGTGGTACTTATTATATAATCGACTAAGGCCTTGTTGTGATAGGGTGAACAAATTAGTAGATAGGGGAATCTTACCCTAGTACAATATGTGGGTGATACATAGTAGATAAAGGAACCACACTCTAGTAATGTAGTGTAGTGTTCCACATAACATCTTTAGAGAGTATGAGTACCCGCACTCTGATGCAGCTATATGGTTACCAACCTCGGTTTCTCGATGATTATCCTTCTAGATTAGTACGGTCTGTAAAGAATATCCTAAAAAATTGTGACACAATTAACACCCCACATCATATCATATAATACCCATGAATGTTACCATCATGTTCTATGAATAATACCATGCATGATAGGCTACTCATGGTCCATAATCTAGGTTTTGATAAAAGATATACTAATCCCAGAAGCCCAATGTATATGTGTAGAGCATGTATATGGGTCCAAAAGGTATGTGACCTACCCTCATCGCATGGGTGTGTTCTTCCCTAGATATGGCTTGGGAACCCCTTTCATACTACATGAAATATATAGGTGATGCACAAAATATCTCTCCCACACATTCCTTATCATGACCTTTTTAATTTTGTTCATTAACATCAACCCATTCTACTGTACTTGGCCATGTCATTATAAAAGGTTTATGTTTCAATACATTTCCATACCCATGTACTCTAGCCATGCCCTTGTTCCAGATCATGACAATGATTGTGTAATCCAAGAGCATGTGATTATATTCTGGAAACATGTCACATGTTGTGTGGTTGGGTCTACAAAACTTATGATTTTTATCTCCACCCAAAACCTAACTAACATTATCCAAGGGACTAAATTACATGTTCAATTATTCACAACACACCATGTAGTTGGGTTTCTAAAAAAATATAACATATCAAAAGAGTCTAAAATCATCCTTTTTCTATACTATTCACACTTGTTTTACAAGCATATATTTATAAAATCAGATGAACCAATGGTGGAAATATATTTCCACCCTCAAAAGTTTAGAAATATTGTTTTTTATTGACCTTTTGGGAACATGGTCCGCATACACAACTATTAAGGATACCCAAATAATCATTATAATGCCTCACTTTACCTTGATTAATCCATAACCAGTTGATATGTACATTTATGGAACAACACCATATATGGTTATTCAATTGCTCTCAAACACACCCTGAAAATGTCAATCCACTACCACATGGGCCAATAGTGATGAAATTAAGGAAAGGTATAGGAAAAAAATAATAAGTTCATCCCATCATTCTCTAAAGTTATCACGGTCAATAATCTAAAGTTAAAGATTAATGTTCTTAAAACATGGTATTGTTAAAATAAATTGGTTCATCAATTCAATTTTCAATTGGATTAATGAGAAGAAAATAAATCCATGTTCAATAATATTAGTTCATTAAATATTTAATCATTGTTTCTTAAACCATCATTAATGAGTCCAACCTTGATTAAAGAATGATAATTGGTGAAGAGAGCATTCACCAGTGCTGATAAAGAGCGGAAGTGTTTACTTCCAGACTCTTGATCAAACAAGATCCAGTCACCAATATGTATATTCAGGTTAGTCAATGCCAAAGAGAGATGTTCCTCCTCTACAATCACCCCAAGGCTACGTTGATAAACCTAATGACTTTCGATAATTGTGTATTTAAAATAGGATAATTATGTAAGGTCACTTAACTAAAATAAATTTATATTTTAAATATTTCATTAAACTCACCTATAAATGGTTATCTCCAATGGAATTTCTAACTCCAACCAAACGTAGATCATTCCTAAGGTAATAATAGTATCTTAGAATCAACACTGATCATGGATTTTTCATCTGAGGTCAAAAACTACGGTAAAACATTTTATATAGTAGAACAAGATGCATGTCAAATAAAATATAATTATAATAAAATTTTATTAAATTATTTTTCATACGACACTAAAATAGTGTTCCGACTCTCAGGATATATATTTCTATAAAAATTGAAATTTTTAAAATAAAATATTCAAAAAATCAGAGCCCTTACATTCTCCCTCCCTCACATATTTTCTCTATGAAAATAGCCCTCTATATAAAATGATTAGGTTACTGAGCCTACATATCTCTAATTATCTAATGTGGTCTCCTATATACTCTCATGCTTCCAATAATCATGACATAAGGGAATATTCAATGCCAATAAGATCTTATCCTAACAAACCATATTCCGCACCAGATACTCTTTGAAGGTAAATTGATCCATTATGTTCATGTCAACCATTTCAACAATGTATAGTATATCATGTATCTATCTCCTCAACTATGACACATATAAGGAAACATGTTCTTGATCTGAGTAGGTGGTACATATATGTGATGTGAAATCTCTATAACCCTCTGTATGATATTGAATTGCCTAATGATGCATAGTTATAACATAACTATCTAAGAAAACCACTAAAACACTCTTCATAGAGAGATTATATTGAAAACATGGACTATTGGGTAGAACAACAAGGGTCTAAATCCATGAAATGTATAATATTTCTACCTACTATAGGTTTTCATCATATAATTATGGATCACATGATACTTATCAATCATCTCATACACCATCTCTGGCTTAACAAGTGATGCTTCTCCAATTTCAATCAACAATAAGGTTGACCTATAGAGTCTCCTGTATATGTCCTTAAAAGGTGTTTTTCCAATAGTAGAGTGATATGTATTATTATATGAAAATTCTAAAATGGAAGGTGATCCTCCAAGGTATATCCAATGTACTACACATAGGACCTCAACACACCACCCAACATAAGAAGAGTCCACTCAGTATACCAATCTATATGGGGGTGTAATATCATGTGTATCCTCGCTTAGGTCTCGAAATTGTCTTTAATTTACCTATATAATAATGATGAAAACAAAAAATCATGGGTTGAGATGAAATTTTGGGTTCCCCATGGAGTTAGACAATTCTCTTATAACAACCATTATTTTAATAAATCATTATTACAGGATTTAATTACATAAAATTACACTTATAATGCATCAAATTATTTATAATTATTGTGTATTTGGGAATTAGGTACATTTAATTTCCACTTTAAACCTGAATTAAAACAACTTAATCGAAAACTTCTTTAATATTCATTACCTTAAAATTACGCTAGATTTAAAGCCCCGACCCCAGGTACCCAGAGTCGGTGCATTACTTCGTAACATTGGCATGATCACAAAAGATCAAGTCTCGAAAGACCGATTAGTTTAGTAGCCTTGGAAACACTAGATACATTCATAAATGTTACATTACATCATAAGGTGAAAAACTACAATAACAAAGTCTCTATAGTCCACACTCATATCCACTTCTTACTATCCCTGCAGGTCATTCATAAAATACTTCTTCACATCCTGGAAAATATTAAAACATTGAAATGGGTGAGCTCAGATGCTCAGAAAGGATAAAAATATAGCGGAAGATTTCATAAATAAACATAAACATTTAAGGAAATGTATAACTAAAACAAAAGCCTTTTAAACATGATCTTCAACATAATATGGAAAAAGTAAAATGAGATAATGCCATTTACTTATTCACATGGATATTCTTCTGGTCGAATAATCACATGCAATATCAATAACCACTTTCATAATGATGGAATTCATAATGCCATACTATCATAACCACGTAGCCAAGGCCTCGTGAGAAGACCAAAAATAAGATTTTGTCAAGGCCTCGTGCCAAGACACTAGTTTGTCTCATGAGACCTACTGGTGCATCGAGGAGCTATAGCAGGCTCCACCCATCACTTATTAAGTCCAATGCATTCCTCATATGAATAGGTTTAAACATATCATAAACCATAACATAATCGTATCACATAAAACATGCATAAAGGATACATACAATTTCCACATTGAAATCACAAGATGTCAATACAACACATTGATATAATAAAAACGCTTTCAAAACCATTTTCAATACCAAAATAAAAGCAAGTTAAAACTTTGTATTTATTTTTCATTAAAAAAAGTGATGGCTTGTAGAGGAAGCCGAAACTCAAATAATGGTCACGGCGGCGGAGAAGTCATAGTCGCCGCATAATTACAGAAATGAAAAACATTTCCTTTTTGTCGTTTAGTAAAATGCTTCGTATAAAAAAGATTCCTTTTGAATAAACGTAAAAGTCAAAGGGTTTTATAAACCTTATAAAAGAAAGTTGTGTATAAAACCAAATATGCCTCAATGAAAGGAGATTGAGACAAAGTCCTTAAAAAGATCATTTTTAAAATAAAATAGATCTATTATGTGTCTTCACTATAAGTAAACATAAAGAAAGTACAAATACAAGATAGGAAATAATAATATCATGACATAATTTGAATGTAGGAGATTAACCCAAAGAATGGAAATTGGGTTAAGAAGTTCCCTTACCTTGCATCCTGTCCTAACTCGACCGTTCTTTGACCTCCTGAATAATAAACTAGAGTTAATTACTATTTACTTAAGAACCTTTTTCATGTTCATTATTCCTTTTATATTCCTTATTACCATGTTATGAACATTATGTAATTATTTAAGTTTATAACGGTCATTTTGTCTATCTTAGGTACTTGAGTAAAAAATAACATTCTTTTAATTACAAGTTGTTCATGTGGTGATATATCCATTATATCCAGAATTATATTCATGATATAGATATAATATATCTCATATATATCCAGTATATACATGCATTTATAATATTCCATAACGTTTAGAGGTAAGAAATGAAATGCACCATTCATGGAGACGGTAAGCCGTACGTACGCATGAACGCTACTTTCATTTCTATTTCATATTTAATGAAATAATAATGATATAAAGGTATATTATAATTCCAGTATAACATCATATATAATATCATTTATTCCATCATTTATACATCCCACATATGGAATTAACGATTCAAATCACTTTGAGGGGGCGGTAGTCCGCACTTCCTAAAATGAAAATATCGCTTTTACCCATAATGGAAACAATTAAGGTATGCCATAAATGAAAAATACATAACCTTAAGTAAAACATAAACATATTATATATCATTTATAAATAGTGTGACATATTAATGTCCCCCTTTGAAGGTGTTTTATGAGTGTTGAACAATCATCGTTTCGTGAGGCAGAAATTCGCCATCCACAAAAACCGTATGTTCTTTAACCATTAGATGTAGGTGTGAGTAAGTGTAGCTCGAATACTCATTATAACAACATACTAGTATATTTAGTATACTTGTGTTGTTACAAAAGAAAGTAATAAAAAGAGTTTATGGGTTTGGATAAGCAAAATAGAACAAAATAACATAAGGGAAGACATTACCTTAAAATTGGGTAACTCTTTTGATTTGAGCCAAAGGCTTCCTTGGGAAGACTTCTTCCCAAAGTGAGGCTTCTAGGAGTAAGGGAGGGATGTTGGGAGAGTATTTGGGCAGAGGTTGGCCGAGCCAAAAGGGTTTGAAAGTGTGAGTAAGGTGGTAGAGGTGGGGGCCTTTTATAAGTGGAGAGGAGGGGTACTCTTGGAAAGTAAAGAAAATTCACTTTATTATAAAATGAGTTTTGGATTTTTGACGTCCCACACTTATATAATTGGAGGGTAAGGTGATAAGGGTTCTAAATATACTCATCCAATAGGTTTTTGACAAGTTTAAGCCTTGGATTTTACATTATATTTTTATTTTATTTAAATCGTAAAATAATGAGGTCATCGTTGCATCATCATGATGTCAGAAATAATTTAATTTATTAATCTCTAAAAATTATAAAAAAAATACTATGATGTAGGAAATATTTTTAGCTTTCCAATGACTATTTATAGTAAAAAATATGACTTGTATAATCCCATGTAAAAACTTTTTTAGTAAAACATTTCATGTTTGTGTCATTTTTTACTTTAACATTAAATAAAAGGTATTTATGTCATTTTGCAACTAAGGTGGATCCCTAGGGTCCCCAAGTTGACCCATTGATTTTCTTGGTCGGCCATGGAACAACCAAGGAGGGTAGGACATGTTTCAAGCTCATCTCATATTATTAAAACATTATTTTTACCTTAAACTACACTAATTACCTCTAATCGTGATTAAGAACTTAAAAGATACTATTCACCAAAAAATTATTTTAAGCTCATTGAACCACATTTTACTTCTTAATGACAACCATGTATGTCGGATTTTTGAAATTAAAAACACAGAAGTGGTAAAATTTCATTTAAACGAAAAATGAGTTTTTATAAGTACCACTTAGTGGTTTCACTATTCATCCAAAATTGAAGTTTTTTAGAAAAATCCCAAACATTCACCCTAATATATATTTGATATTCCAATTTCAAAAATGATTTATATTTTAAAAAATTCAAAACATATAAGTTTCATTAATTAATTTTATAATTAATTCCCGTTGTCACAACAAATAGCGTGTTTTTAAGAAACAATTTATATCAAAAGATTGACAATTTTTTATGCCCAATTTCAATGATAAATTAATTCTAATGACCACCATTGGATAAAATGGGAAAAATATATTCTAATTATACTTTAAAACCACTAAATAGTATAATTTATCATAGTAAATTATTTTGATTAAAAAAGTTGTTTTAAGTATTTTTCACTATTCATAAAAAAATTGGAATTTCTCAGAAAGTTACAAAAAATTCAACATAGGATAATTTTGATATTACAAATACAAAAATGAAGTCCATTTGGAAAAATAAAATTAATAAAATTTATAAAATTAGGTATTACTATTCATAACGGCTACTTTGATTTGTCGTGGTGTTTTAGAACTCGAACTTGCGTACAATTCAAGCTATTGCATTATTGAAAGAGAGGCATATCATGGAATCTCGGGGTGTTACATTCTCCCCTCCTTTCATAAATTGCGTCCTAGCAATTTGAAAATTTTCTTTGAAAACAAAAGGTTGAAAATAGAAAATACCTTTTTGGAAAACCCACATCGGAAATAAGGTTAATAAATATATAACATTAAAAGAAAAAAGATAAGTACAAAGGTCACCCGAGATAGCCCATTCTAGGATTCTATGAAACTATGGATATGGAGGAGAAACAAATCATCAAGGTCTGATGGAGAGATGTAGAAAACAGGATTACGAGAAAGTTAACTATAAGAAAATCACAAACTTGTGATTGGTTAAACGATCATTGATTCCCCAGTTTGAAAAGTTAACTGACAACATTTTTGTTTTGAGTTACCTTTTATAAAGTGGGGGAATTTATTTAGGAGATTTACTAAGAACGTACGGGAATATACATACTTGTCATGTAGACTTTCATTATTTAATAAATGTTTACCACAAACCCATCTTTCACTCTAAAAGGTAATACAACTCAAAAATATTCTATTTATCCTAACTGTATAAGGTTCCAATTATTAACACATACCATTTAGATTAGTAAAACTATTTTGTAATAACTAGGGACTTCCTGTAGGCTAGTGGTAGGTAATAAAGGCATGTCGCACTATGGTTGTGGGTTCGATTTCTGCATCTTTGTCCGACGTGATGGGTTATGCCCCACCCTGAAGGTTGTCCTTTTCCTAAAAATATAATATTCCAAAAATAATCTACATAAATGTTTTAACATTAAACAATACTATCCAAAGTTATCCAAAATAACTCTGTCCAGACTTTTTCTAAAAGGTCTTTAAATTCCAAAATCAATTATAACATCAAATTCCCCAAACAAGGTAAAGTTTATCTTATAGTCACATACTAAAACTATGATTACCTTCATCATATTAAATCCTTAATGGAAACAAAAAGTACTACAGTACAATATCATTATCCTTCTGACCAGAATATAATCCTTGAGTCCAAAAGCACCAATACATTAATTATTCCGCTTCAACTATAGTAACAACATAAGATTGTCCTTGATACCTTGGCCTTTTCTGAGGTAATATTCCTTGATGCTTAGGACATTCTTTTTCATAATTCCCCATTTCTCTACAATTGTAGAATTCAACATTGATAGCCTCTTTATTTCCCTTGCAATCACGCGCCTGGTGACCTTTTTCCACACATTTATAAAAAACTCCCATTCCTTTTAGGCACGTACTAGGGTGATTCATCCCACAATTATTGCATAATGGAAAATCATTCTTTCCCTTTTTCCCTTTATCTATCTCTTGTTCCACAGTTCTCTTCTTCTCTTGCTTTACTTTGTTTTCATAATACTTAGAGAATTCCTTTTCTGTCTTGATAGAACACGAGACAATATCTTCGTATGACGAGAAGGTTTGTGAGACTAATGCTCGATGGAGAAATGGTTTTAACCCATCAAATAAATGACCAATATTACTTCTTGGGTTACGTATATAATCTGCATCATGCCTCGCTAACCTTGTAAAGTTGGCCTCATACTTTTCGACATTCTCATCCTCCTTTTGTCTCGGACTCAAAAATTGCCTTTCCATATCTACTCGATGGTCATGTCGAAAGTATTTTTCTAAGAAAAGATCTTTGAACTCTCTCCATTCTATACTCGATACTACTTCGTCTTCCTTTGTATTTTGAATCAACGACCACCACTGATCGGCATCTCAAGTGAGGCGGTAAACTTCCACGACAACCTTCTCCCTTTCGCTACTCCCCAAGGAATGAAATATTTTATCTAAGGAGTTTATCCATTGCTCAGCTACTAATGGATTTGTACCCCCATTAAAAGTTGGCGGTTGTTTCCTCATGAAGCGATCTAACATTGATCCTCCACATTGCGAATCAGGGTGCTCCATACGAGTAAGGTTATTATTCATAACTTGAGTGAGTTGTCCCAGTATGGTAATAAGTTGATCAGCACCACTTGTATCTCCAGCTCCACAATAATTATCTTGAGCAGGAGGGAAATCCCTACACGGAGTGCGTGCATTGATACGATTTCCATTCCTTCCACTAGGCGCCATTTCTAAACAATGGCATAAACTAGATTAGTTTATGAATCAAAATACATAATTCCGTACTTGTATAACACTTAACCCTAAATGAACTATTTTGTGGATATAATCCATGATCATAAAAAAAAGTTTTCTTTGAGGAAGTATATACTCATAACCCTTCATAGTGGTTTGTAAAGAAATTATAATTATCCTAAGCATATCCCCCTGGAGTGTCGTAACCATGAGTGGAGCAAGGCCTGTTTTCGTGCACCAGTTCACGTTCGAGTCTAGCTCAAAGCGGTGTTTTCGGGTCTTACCCCTAGGTACATCTGTGCCAGAACCACCTCTACCTGCTCGTATCCTGACAGGTATGTATTGCTCGGAAAACTCACAAAATCTCTATAATACAAAAATTCTAGGAAGTTATTATATACTAATACTCAAAGTCTATCTTTGGGATATGTTCTCTAATCAGAGTTTATCTAATTCTAGCTTCCAAGGTCAGTACTAAACTGCCTCTGATACCAACTGTAACGCCCCGACCCCAGCTACCAAGAGTCGGTGCATTACTTCGTAACATTGGCATGATCACAAAAGATCAAGTCTCGAAAGACCGATGAGTTTAGTAGCCTTGGAAACACTAGATACATTAATAAATGTTACATTACATCATAAGGTAAAAAACTACAATAACAATGTCTCCATAGTCCACACTCATATCCTCTTCTGACTATCCCTGTAGTTCATTCATAAAATAATTCTTCACATTCTGGAAAATATTAAAACATTGAAAGGGGTGAGCTCAGATGCTCAGTAAGGATAACAATATAGCAGAAGCTTTCATAAATAAACATAAACATTTAAGGCAATGTATAACTAAAACAAAAGCCTTTTAAACTTGATCTTCAAAATAATATGGAAAAAGTAAAATGAGATAATGCCATTTACTTATTCACATGGATATTCTACTGGTCGAATAATCACATGAAATACCAATAACCACTTTCATAATGATGGAATGCATAATGCAAGACTATTATAACCACATAGCCAAGGCCTCATGCCAAGACCAAAAATATGATTTTGTCAAGGCCTCGTGACAAGACACTAGTTTGTCTCATGAGACCAACCGATGCATCGAGGAGCTATAGCGGGCTCCACCCGTCACTTATTAAGTCCAATTCATTCCTCATATGAATAGGTTTAAACATATCATAAACCATAACATAATCGTATCACATAAAACATGCATAAAGGAAACATAACATTTCCACATTTCAATCAAAAGATGTCAATACAACACATTGATATAATAAAAATGCTTTCAAAACCATTTTCAATACCAAAATAAAAGCAAGTTAAAACGTTGTATTTATTTTTCATTTAAAAAAAGTGATGGCTTGTAGAGGAAGCCGAAACTCAAATAATGGTCACGGCGGTGGAGAAGTCATTGTCGCCACATAAGTATGGAAAGGAAAACATTCCCTTTTTTTCGTTTAGTAAAATTCTTCGTATAAAAAATATTCTTTTTGAAAAATCATAAAAGTCAAAGGGGTTTATACACCGTATAAAAGAAAGTTGTGTATAAAACCAAATATGCCTCAATGAAAGGAGATTGAGACAAAGTCCTTAAAATGATCATTTTTAAAATAAAATAGATCTATTATGTGTATTCACTATAAGTACCCATAAAGAATGTACAAATACAAGATAGGACATAATAATATCATGACATAATTTTAAAGTAGGAGATTAACCCAAAGAATGGAAATTGGGTTAAGAAGTTCCCTTACCTTTCGTCCTGTCCTGACTCGACCGTTCTTTAACCTCCTGAATAATAAACTAGAGTTAATTCCTATTTACATAAGAACCTTTTTCATTTTCATTATTCCTTTTATATCCCTTTTTACCATGTTATGAACATTATGTAATTATTTAAGTTTATAACGGTCATTTTGTCGATCTTAGGTACTTGAGTCAAAAATAACATTCTTATAATTACAAGTTGTTCATGTGGTGATATATCCGTTATATCCGGAATTATATTCATGGTATAGATATCATATATCTCATAAATATCTAGTATATACATTCATTTATAATATTCCATAATGTTTAGAGGTAAGAAATGAAATGCACCGTTCATGGAGACGGTAAGCCGTACGTACGCATGAACGCTACTTTCATTTCTATTTCATATTTAATGAAATCATAATGATATAAACGTATATTATAATTCCAGTATAACATCATATATAATATCATTTACTCCATCATTTATACATCCCACATATGGAATTAACAATTCAAATCACTTTGAGGGGGCGGTAGTCCACACTTCCTAAAATGAAAATATCGCTTTTACCCATAATGGAAACAATTATGGTATGCCATAAATGAAAAATACAGAACCTTAAGTAAATCATAAACATATTATATATCATTTATAAATAGTGTGACATCTTAATGTCCCCATTTGAAGGTGTTTTATGAGTGTTGAACAATCATCGTTTCGTGAGGCAGAAATTCGCCATCCACAGAAATCGTATGTTCTTTAACCATTAGATGTAGGTGTGTGTAAGTGTAGCTCGAATACTCATTATAACAACATACTAGTATATTTAGGATACTTGTGTTGTTACAAAAGAAAGTAATAAAAAGAGTTTATGTGTTTGGATAAGAAAAATAGAACAAAATAACATAAGGGAAGACATTACCTTAAAATTGGGTAACTCTTTTGATTTGAGCCAAAGGATTCCTTGGGAAGACTTCTTCCCAAAGTGAGGCTTCTAGGAGTAAGGGAGGGATGTTGGGAGAGTATTTGGGCAGAGGTTGGCCAAGCCAAAAGGCTTTGAAAGTGTGAGTAAGGTGGTAGAGGTGGGGGCCTTTTATAAGTGGAGAGGAGGGGTACTCTTGGAAAGTAAAGAAAATTCACTTTATTATAAAATGAGTTTTGGATTTTAGACGTCCCACACTTATATAATTGGAGGGTAAGGTGATAAGGGTTCTAAATATACTCATCCAATAGGTTTTTGACATGTTTAAGCCTTGGATTTTACATTATCTTTTTATTTTATTTAAATCGTAAAATAATGAGGTCATCGTTGCATCATCATGATGTCAGAAATAATTTAATTTATTAATGTCTAAAAATTATAAAAAAAATACTATGATGTAGGAAATATTTTTAGCTTTCCAATGACTATTTATAGTAAAAAATATGAATTGTATAATCCCATGTAAAAACCGTTTTAGTAAAACATTTCATGTTTCTGTCATTTTTTACTTTAACATTAAATAAAAGGTATTTATGTCATTTTGCAACTAAAGTGGATCCCTGGGGTCCCCAAGTTGACCCATTGATTTTGTTGGTCGGCCATGGAACAACCAATGAGGTTAGGACATGTTTCAAGCTCATCTCATATTATTAAAACATTATTTTTACCTTAAACTACACTAATTACCTCTAATCGTGATTAAGAACGTAAAAGTTACTATTCACCAAAAAATTATTTTAATCTCATTGAACCACATTTTACTTCTTAATGACAACCATGTATGTCGGATTTTTGAAATTCAAAACACAGAAGTGGTAAAATTTCATTTAAACGAAAAATGTGTTTTTATAAGTACCACTTAGTGGTTTCACTATTCATCCAAAATTGAAGTTTTTTAGAAAAATCCCAAACATTCACCCAAATCTATATTTGATATTCCAATTTCAAAAATGATTTCTATTTTAAAAAATTCAAAACATATAAGTTTCATTAATTAATTTTATAATTAATTCCCGTTTTCACAACAAATAGCGTGTTTTTAAGAAACAATTTATATCAAAAGATTGACAATTTTTTATGCCCAATTTCAATGATAAATTAATTCTAATGACCACCATTGGATAAAATGGTAAAAATATATTCTAATTATACTTTAAAACCACTCAAATTGTATAATTTATCACAGTAAATTATTTTGATTAAAAAAGTTGTTTTAAGTATTTTTCACTATTCATAAAAAAATTCGAAGTTCTCAGAAAGTTACAAAAAATTCAACTTAGGATAATTTTGATATTAAAAATACAAAAATGAAGTCCATTTGGAAAAATAAAATTAATAAAATTTATAAAATTAGGTATTACTATTCATAACGGCTACTTTGATTTGTCGCGGTGTTTTAGAACTCGAACTTGCGTACAATTCAAGCTATTGCATTATTGAAAGAGAGGCATATCATGGAATCTCGGGGTGTTACATTCTCCCCTCCTTTAATAAATTGCGTCCTAGCAATTTGAAATTTTTCTTTGAAAACAAAAGGTTGAAAATAGAAAATACCTTTTTGGAAAACCCACATCGGAAATAAGGTTAATAAATATATAACATTAAAAGAAAGAAAGATAAGTACAAAGGTCACCCGAGATAGCCCATTATAGGATTCTATGAAACTATGGATATGGAGGAGAAACAAACCATCAAGGTCTGATGGAGAGATGTAGAAAATAGGATTAAGAGAATGTTAACTATAATAAAATCACAAACTTGTGATTGGTTAAACGATCATTGATTCCCCAGTTTGAAAAGTTAACTGACAACATTTTTGTTTTGAGTTACCATTCATAAAGTTGGGGAATTTATTTAGGAGATTTACTAAGAACGTACGGGAATATACATACTTGTCATGTAGACTTTCATTCTTTAATAAATGTTTACCACAAACCCATCTTTCACTCTAAAAGGTAATACAACTCAAAAATATTCTATTTATCCTAATTGTATAAGGTTACAAATATTAACACATACCATTTAGATTAGTAAAACTATTTTGTAATAACTAGGGACTTCATGTAGGCTAGTGGTAGGTAATAAAGGCATGTCGCACTATGGTTGTGGGTTCGATTCCTACAGCTTTGTTCGACGTGACGGGTTATGCCCCACCCTGCAGGTTGTCCTTTTCCTAAAAATTTAATATTCTAAAAATAATCTACATAAATGTTTTAACCTTAAACAATACTATCCAAAGTTATCCAAAATAACTCTGTCCAGACTTTTTCTAAAAGTTCTTTAAATTCCAAAATCAATTATAACATCAAATTCCCCAAACAAGGTAAAGTTTATCTTATAGTCACATACTAAAAATATGATTACCTTCATCATATTAAATCCTTAATGAAAACAAAAAGTACTACAGTACAATATCATTATCCTTCTAACCAGAATATAATCCTTGAGTCCAAAAGCACCAATACATTAATTATTCCGCTTCAACTGTAGTAACAACATAAGATTGTCCTTGATCCCTTGGCCTTTTCTGAGGTAATATTCCTTGATTCTTAGGACATTCTTTTTCATAATTCCCCATTTCTCGACAATTGTAGAATTCAACATTGATAGCCTCTTTATTTCCCTTGCAATCACGCACCTGGTGACCTTTTTCCACACATTTATAAAAAACTCCCATTCCTTTTAGGCAAGTACTAGGGTGATTCATCCCACAATTATTGCATAATGGAAAATCCTTTTTTCCCTTTTTCCCTTTATCTATCTCTTGTTCCACAGTTCTCTTCTTCTCTTGCTTTACTTTGTTGTCATAATACTTAGAGAATTCCTTTCCTGTCATGATAGAACACGAGACAATATCTTCGTATGACGAGAAGGTTTGTGAGACTAATGCTCGATGGAGAAATGGTTTTAACCCATCAAAGAAATGACCAATCTTACTTATTGGGTTACATATACAATCTGCATCATGCCTCGCTAACCTTGTAAAGTTGGCCTCATACTTTGCGACATTCTCATCCTCCTTTTGTCTCAGACTCAAAAATTGCCTTTCCATATCTACTCGATGGTCATGTGGAAAGTATTTTTCTAAGAAAAGATCTTTGAACTCTCTCCATTCTATACTCGATACTTCTTCATCTTATTTTGTATTTTGAATCAATGACCACCACTGATCGGCATCTCAAGTGAGGCGTTAAACTTCCATGAAAACCTTCTCCCTTTCGCTACTCCCCAAGGCATGGAATATTTTCTCTAAGGAGTTTATCCATTGCTCAGCTACTAATGGATTTGTACCCCCATTAAAAGTTGGCGGTTGTTTCCTCATGAAGCAATCTAACATTGATCCTCCACGTTGCGTATCAGGGTGCTCCATACGAGTAAGGTTATTATTCATAACCTGAGTGAGTTGTCCCAGTATGGTAATAAGTTGATCAGCACCACTTGTATCTCCAGCTCCACAATAATTATCTTGAGCAGGAGGGAAATCCCTACACGGAGTGCGTGCATTGATACGATTTCCATTCCTTCCACTATGCTCCATTTCTAAACAATGGCATAAACTAGATTAGTTTATGAATCAAAATACATAATTCCGTACTTGTATAACACTTAACCCTAAATGAACTATTTTGTGGATATAATCCATGATCATAAAAAAAAGTTTTTTTGAGGAAGTATATACTCATAAACCTTCATAGTGGTTTGTAAAGAAATGGTAATTATCCTAAGAATATCCCCCTGGAGTGTCGTAACCAAGAGTGGAGCAAGTCCTGTTGTCGTGCACCAGTTCACGTTCGAGTCTAGCTCAAAGCGGTGTTTTCGGGTTTTACCCCTAGGTACATCTGTGCCAGAACCACCTCTACCTGCTCGTATCCTGACAGGTATGTATTGCTCGGAAAACTCACAAAATCTCTATAATACCAAAATTCTAGGAAGTTCTTATATACTAATCCTCAAAGTCTATCTTTGGGCTATGTTCTCTAATCAGAGTTTATCTAAATCTAGCTTCCAAGGTCAGTACTAAACTGCCTCTGATACCAACTGTAATGC
Organism: Viscum album; assembly: GCA_963277665.1. NCBI lineage: Eukaryota > Viridiplantae > Streptophyta > Magnoliopsida > Santalales > Viscaceae > Viscum > Viscum album. The sequence goes on along the minus strand of OY728121.1, from coordinate 1,760,229,254 downwards.
CCCGACCCCAGCTACCAAGAGTCGGTGCATTACTTCGTAACATTGGCATGATCACAAAAGATCAAGTCTCGAAAGACAGATGAGTTTAGTAGCCTTGGAAACACTAGATACATTAATAAATGTTACATTACATCATAAGGTGAGAAAATACATTAACAATGTCTCCATAGTCCACACTCATATCCTCTTCTGACTATCCCTGCAGGTCATTCATAAAATAATTCTTCACATCCTGGAAAATACTAAAACATTGAAAGGGGTGATCTCAGATGCTCAGTAAGGATAACAATATAGCAGAAGCTTTCATAAATAAACATAAACATTTAAGGCAATGTATAACTAAAACAAAAGCCTTTTAAACTTGATCTTCAACATAATATGGCAAAAGTAAAATGAGATAATGCCATTTACTTATTCACATGGATATTCTACTGGTCGAATAATCACATGAAATACCAATAACCACTTTCATAATGATGGAATGCATAATTCCAGACTATCATAACCACGTAGCCAAGGCCTCATGCCAAGACCAAAAATAAGATTTTGTCAAGGCCTCGTGCCAAGACACTAGTTTGTCTCATGAGACCAACCGATGCATCGAGGAGCTATAGCGGGCGCCACCTGTCACTTATTAAGTCCAATTCATTCCTCATATGAATAGGTTTAAACATATCATAAACCATAACATAATCGTATCACATAAAACATGCATAAAGGAAACATAACATTTCCACATTTCAATCAAAAGATGTCAATACAACACATTGATATAATAAAAATGCTTTCAAAACCATTTTCAATACCAAAATAAAAGCAAGTTAAAACGTTGTATTTATTTTTCATTAAAAAAAAGTGATGGCTTGTAGAGGAAGCCGAAACTCAAATAATGGTCACGGTGGTGGAGAAGTCATTGTCGCCACATAAGTACGGAAAGGAAAACATTCCCTTTTTTTCGTTTAGTAAAATGCTTCGTATAAAAAATATTCTTGTTGAAAAAACATAAATGTCAAAGGGGTTTATACACCATATAAAAGAAATTTGTGTATAAAACCAAATATGCCTCAATGAAAAGAGATTGAGACAAAGTCCTTAAAATGATCATTTTTAAAATAAAATAGATCTATTATGTGTATTCACTATAAGTACCCATAATGAATTTACAAATACAAGATAGGACATAATAATATCATGACATAATTTTAAAGTAGGAGATTAACCCAAAGAATGGAAATTGGGTTAAGAAGTTCCCTTACCTTGCATCCTGTCCTGACTCGACCATTCTTTAACCTCCTGAATAATAAACTAGATTTAATTCCTATTTACATAAGAACCTTTTTCATTTTCATTATTCCTTTTATATCCCTTTTTACCATGTTATGAACATTATGTAATTATTTAAGTTTATAACAGTCATTTTTTCGATCTTAGGTACTTGAGTCAAAAATAACATTCTTATAATTACAAGTTGTTCATGTGGTGATATATCCGTTATATACAGAATTATATTCATGATATAGATATCATATATCTCATATATATCTAGTATATACATTCATTTATAATATTCCATAATGTTTAGAGGTAAGAAATAAAATGCACCGTTCATGGAGACGGTAAGCCGTACGTACGCATGAACGCTACTTTCATTTCTATTTCATATTTAATGAAATCATAATGATATAAAGGTATATTATAATTCCAGTATGACATAATATATAATATCATTTACTCCATCCTTTATATAACCCACATATGGCATTAACGATTCAAATCACTTTGAGGGGGTGGTAGTATGCACTTCCTAAAATGAAAATATCGTGTTTACCCATAATGGAAACAATAATGGTATGCCATAAATGAAAAATACAGAACCTTAAGTAAAACATAAACATATTATATATCATTAATTAATATAGTTACATCTTAATGGCCACCTTTGAATGTGTTTTATGAGTGTTGAACAATCATCGTTTCGTGAGGTAGAAATTCACCATCTACAGAAACCGTATGTTCTTTAACCATTAGATGTAGGTGTGTGTAAGTGTAGCTCAAATAATCATTATAACAACATACTAGTATATTGAGGATACTGGTGTTGTTACAAAAGAAAGGAATAAAAAGAGTTTAGGGGTTTGGATAAGCAAAATAAAACAAAATAACATAAGAGAAGACATTACCTAAAAATTGGTTAACTCTTTTGATTTGAGCCAAAGGCTTACTTGGGAAGACTTCTGCCCAAAGTGAGGATTCTAGGAGTAAGGGAGGGAAGTTGGGAGAGTATTTGGGCAGAGGTTGGTCGAGCCAAAAGGCTTTGAATGTGTGAGTAAGGTGGTAGAGGTGGGGGCCTTTTATAAGTGGAGAGGAGGGGCACTCTTGGAAAGTAGAGAAAAGTCACTTTATTATAAAATGCGTTTTGGATTTTAGAGGTCCCACACTTATATAATTCTAGGGTAAGGTGATAAGGGTTCTAAATATACTCATCCAATAGGTTTTTGACAAGTTTAAGAATTGAATTTTACATTATCTTTTTATTTTATTTAAATCGTTAAATAATGAGGTCATCACTGCATCATCATGATGTCATAAATAATTTAATTTATTTAATGTCTAAAAATTATAAAAAAATACTATGATGTAGTAAATCGTTTTATCTTTCCAATGACTATTTATAGTCAAAAATATGACTTGTATAACCCCATGTAAATACTGTTTTAGTAAAACATTTCATGTTTGTGTCATTTTTTACTTTAACATTAAATAAAATGTATTTATGTCATTTTCCAACTAAAGTGGCTCCATGGGGTCCCCAAGTTGACCCATGGATTTTCATGGTCTTCCATGGAACATACAATGAGGGTAGGACATGTGTCATGCTCATCTCATATTATTAAAACATTATTTTTACCTTAAACTACACTAATTACCTCTAATCGCGATTATGAACTTAAAAGTTACTATTCACCAAAAAATTATTTTAATCTCATTGAACCCCATTTTACTTCTTAATGACAACCATGTATGTAGGATTTTTGAAATTCAAAACACAGAAGTGGTAAAATTTCATTTAAATGAAAAATCAGTTTTTATAAGTACCACTTAGTGGTTTCACTATTCATCAAAAATTGAAGTTTTTCATAAAAATCCCAAAAATTCACTAAAAGCTATATTTGATATTCCGATTTCAAAAATGATTTCTATTTTACAAAATTAAAAACATATAAGTTGCATTAATTAATTTTATAATTAATTCCCGTTGTCACAACAAATAGCGTGTTTTTAAGAAACAATTTATATCAAAAGATTAACAATTGTTTATGCCCAATTTCAATGTTAAATTAATTCTAATGACCACCATTGGATAAAATGGTAAAAATATGTTCTAATTATACATTAAAACCACTAAATAGTATAATTTATCACAGTAAATTATTTTTATTAAAAAAGTTGTTTTAAGTATTTTTCACTATTCATAAAAAAATTGGAAGTTCTCAGAAAGTTACAAGAAATTCAACTTAGGATAATTTTGATATTACGAATACAAAAATGAAGTCCATTTGGAAAAATAAAATTTCTAAAATTTATAAAATTAGGTATTACTATTCATAACAGCTACTTTGATTAGTCGCGGTGTTTTAGAACTCGAACTTGCATACAATTCAAGCTATTGCATTGTTGAAAGAGAGGCGTATCATGGAAGCTCAGGGTGTTACACTAGATAAACTAGGGAAATTACAGAATAAAGAGGTGTGACATAAAGCCTATTAAGGGAATAAAAATGTAATAAAATGAAGTTAATAATACATGTTATTAGAGTCATATTAATGATGCATAATGGAATAAGAATAATGAGTGATATAGCATGATAATCATTACATGGGAAATGTGGCAATAATGTAAAACAGTTCATCTTTAATATAAGTCAAGGATAGACCACCGATACATCATGGTGGATAAATTCCCATAATGGAATCTCTCAAAACCCATTCCTAACATAACTTTTCATTATATCATACATTACCCAATGCATTAGAGCGCTATATAATTCTGAGAAAACACATCACTTTCATTTCATTCTCATTATTAAATGTGCCACAATGATCCTAAAACAAGGACTCATTGATCATCATAAATTTTCTCATGGTTAAGGTGTGTAGATTAAATACATTTAAATACCTAACAAAAAATATATTCTCATAATATTAATCACCATTGATATTAAATGTGTATTTTATTCACTACACATTTGGTTTGGTAGGGAAAAACATTTTGAAAATTTGACTACATAACGGCCTCACATTTAAGTTCATAAAATCGGCCGATAATATATAAAAAGGTCTCTAATAATTTATTGATGAAGTGGAAGGTAAAATTTACACAAAATTACATGCCTAGAAATTTTTCCTTATAAAAAATAAGGCATATGTTAATAAATAATCCTAAAAAAATGGGAAAGGAAAGGATTCATACGATATATTTGCACGGTAACAGATTATCATGGGAGAGATTAATGAGATTGAAATGGTTTTTTTTCACCATTTAGATCTAATAAGGGTATTTTGGTTGATGGTTGAAATCATACCACATAAAAATTAATTGAAAAAAGGGAATAAAAAGATAAATAAATGTTGAAAAAAATGAGAAGGGAAAAACCCATTCAAAATTTCTGCATGGTAACTTGTGTTTTTAGGAGGTCTTAGAGAGAGATAAAGGGGTATCTCATCATTTATAAATAATAAATTCAATATTATGGAGGGGCCAAAAAATTCCCCATCATTATGAAATTTGAAAGAAAGGCATGACATATAATAGATTCTTGAATTGGAGTGTGAAAAAGACGATCCCTTACCATAAGAGTATGAAAAAAAATGCTTGAAAGGGGACTCATGATTGTTTGGGGAACCTTGTAATTTTATTAATAGATAGGAAGTCTGATTATGGTCATTATACAAGGATTTTATTAGAAGTGAAGTCGTCACTTAGGTGGTTTTATATAGGAAATCGGAGGGATTTATTTAATATTTAGGTTTTGGACTCTACAGAATTAACTATTTCAAACTATAAACCATCACATGGATTTTGACCATGTTTTTATTCATTGTGGAGATGATTTAATTATTTTATTATTAAAATGGGAGATAATATTAAAATATTTACAGTTGTTATGTGGAGTTGATAAACAATTTTTTGATGTGAATTTAAAATCATACAATACATTTTATGTTTAGGAGGATTCATAATGGCTTAATAAAATTAATCAAATAAACATAAAATCGTTTTATTTTAATTAAAAAACTAATATTTGGGTGAATATATGCATTATAGTATTTATTAAATAATTATTTCATTCATTATTATGTTATAAAATACTCCATACATTTATACAGTATACGATTTTCACCCGCAAATTCTGTTATCTCAGAAAGTTTTGAAAAAATCAGCATGGGATAATTTCAACATTATTATTTGAAAAATAAAATTCATTTTATGTGAATAATTTTATATATGTTCATTTTCACTTTGAAAATAATATTCTACATTAATTGAAAAATGCTGGGTCTTTTTATAATAATAGTTTTTTAACAATTCTAAAAAGTTCATTTCCCGTTCTAAAAATTATATAACCATTTATAATAAAAAAAAACATATTTTATAATAACATTTAATTAAAATACTATTTAGTTCAAAAATCCATTAATTCATCTAAATAAATCCTTTCATTGAATTTGAAAATTACAAAAAAATATAATTTGTCTTAAATTGAATAAAATAAAAATAATTTATAATAAACAATAAAAATGAAAACAAATTCATTATTATATAAAATATTAATTTTAATATTTTTATTTTCATGATACATATCCTTTTATTACAGTGGATTATTGCTTAAGAGTAAGGTGCATGACGAGGATACTTCCATGGGGGCCTTCAGCAAACATGGGTTGGGCCATGATCTCGATGAGCTTGAAATTATCCTGTAAATGGTTTCACTCATGCTTATGTTATTGGATCTCAGCTTGGGATTAGTCATGAGAAAATTCTAGTGATGATGTATCCATCTAATGCTCTTATAAATGGGTTCATAGGGTATAACCCTACAGGATGGGAACATCACTTCCTTTTTTCTATGACAATTGGATTTTTTAAAGAACTATATTTATACTAATGATGTGATCACTATTTAATGTCTATATTAACAATGGTAATATTCATAATGGTCATTTAAATCCAATTTTATAAACAAGGAATTTTATGTTTTTTCTATAGCCATATTAATAATAAAATATTTATTTAAATCACAAAGGGAAACCTAAATTATAACAGTTAGGGTCGTTACAATCATCCCCCCATGAGAAGTTTCTCCCTCAAAATTTTTATTTCACACCCCCTCAAAAAAATATGAGGTTAATTCAATCTCATCACTGCCTATGGATCCTAAATTTCTTCTTTATACATTCGGTTTCTCCACAACACTTTGACAAGGTGCACTGTATTATTTTATAGGAATTTAGCTCCCCAATATAAGATCATAATTAGATTCACCTTTTAGGAAAGATTATTCTATAATTGTACCACCTCTATATTGAATTAATGTGAGTGGTCTGGTATGTACTTCTTCAAGATTGATACATAGAATAAATCATGAACTTGAGATAGATTAGGTGGGTGTGCAATTCAACATCCCACCATTCTGATCAGACCAGGGATGTCAAACAAGCTGATGTGTCTTGGACGATGTTTTCCCTTCTTACCAAATAACATCACATTATTTGATGTAGATATATAGAGTATTACCATGTCTCAAACTAGAAAATCGCGCTCTCATCAACGATTATCAGCATAGTTCTTTTTCTTGCTCTGATTATCCCCATTGTGTTGCTGAATGGTTTTAACCTTTTCAACAATTTCCTCAACCATTTTAGGACCTAGGTGTTTTAATTCCCTATCTTGATCCCATGATGAAGGTTTTCTACACGTCATCCCATAAAGGTATTTTTAGGGAGACATTTGGATGATTTAGTGGAAACTCTTTTGGCAATAGAACTTGACCAGAGGAAGATGCTAATTCCATACTTCATTGAGGTAAATTGAGAATGCTCTCAACATGTACTCATGTTACTAGATATTCCACTTATATTGACCATCATTTTTTGTTGATAGGTTTTTTTATTGTTAGAATCAGTATTCAGAGTGTGGTGGAGACTATTCAAGATCATAGAGGTGCATCTTGTATCTCGATCCGATACATTTTATAGTGGTACTCCATGAAGCTTGACAACTTCATTAATGTATATATATAGATAATTCTACTCATATCACAATGAAGTGTGTTGTATTTATATGATTACACACCATAATCCATATAGATTTATTTCCTCTTGACATCATTGGATGATTAGTGAAAAAGTTCATGGTCATGTTTCTAATTTCCATGTAGGTATAGGTGATGGTTGCATCATTACCTTATATTTTTTCCTTTCTTCTTTCACTTGTATACATAAAATACATATTGATATATATTTTGTGATCTCCTTATTCATATTGTATAACCAATTGTGTTTTCAGAGATCTCTATACATCCTTGTACTTCCTTGGTTGATGGAGACGGTTGATCTATGTGCAAAATCCAATAGATCATTCATTAACCGATGATTTTATGGTAAGCATATTCTTGACCAAAATCTCATAGCACCATCATCATTAAAATTAAACACCAAGGATTTAACATTCCTTATAGATTCATCTTTCCTTAGAATTCCAACTTCAACTCATTGAGAATCCTTTAACCTCTCCAAAGTAGACTCTTTAGAAATAATTTGTGAAATTATTGATGATATTTCTTTCTTTAGGATTACCATGTACATCCTTTCCATATCTAATAAGATAAAGTCCCTTTCAATTATCACCAATTAGAGAATAGTTGAATCATTTCATCTTAGAGAATCTATTTTTTTTTCAATTTCCTGGGATGGTAGTTGACGGAGTAGTCAGAGTCTTTGATCAGTTCTAACCATCTTCATTGGTGTATATTATGATATTTTTGTGTGAATATATACTTGAGGCTATTGTGGTCTGTATATATTTCACATTTAACTCTAAGTAGATAATGTCGCCAAATTTCAAAATTGAAAATAACTTCAGACATCTTTATATCAAGTGTTGGGAAGTTCTATTCATGAAATTTCTACTGCCATGAAGCATAGATAATGACATTGTAATTTTGCATCAACACATAGCCCATTCCCTTCTCTGAAGAATCATTGGATACCACTAAAATCTCTATGCATATATGTACTGTGAGAATAGGAACAATCATAAGCCTCATTTTAAACTCCTTCAATATCTTTTCATTTTCATTATTTCAAAAAAAATTTTCCCACTTTTAGGTTAGGATGGTAAGAAGGTTTCATAATCTAGATAACATTATCAAAATTCGGTGATAATACCCAACTATCCCACGGAAACTATATATATATGTCACATATATTTCCCACGTCCATTATTAAAATGATTTTGTAAATGAAGGGTCTAAAAATATACCATTTCATGGGATGTTGTACCCATATAAAGATAATTCTATCAACTAGAGCCCACATTTGTTATACTTGGCCTAAATCCTTTCCATTTGTAATTTCTTTTGCACAGTATCCAAATTCTCTTCACGAACCAATTTATTTTTGACGTATATTAGAATATCATATATAATGGCTACCATTTTTTTGAGTTAATCTCTAAATAATATATTCATTATTTCCATGAAGATTTCTAGAGCATTATTAAGTCTACATGGAATTCCAATAAATTAATAATTCCCTTAACTTGTATGAAAAGCAGTGTTGGGGATATACTACTTCTTCGCAAAAAACTTTGTAATATCTCGACAATAGATCTAGCTTATAAAATAATTTTACCCCACAGATATAATTGAAAACGTCATCAATTTAGGGAATATGATACTTATTAATTATAATGATCTTGTCAAACTCACGATAATCTATGAAAATATGCATCAGCTTATCCTTCTTATTGACAAAGGGGACATTTGAACCACATGGAGGAGCACTTAGGAATGTAGAACAATTAATTAAATTCTCCATTAGTTTTTTTCTTCATCTCCTCATGTACCAAAATATCCATTCTATATAGTGTCATGGATAATGGTGACACCTAGGTATATCGTCAATGAAAAATTAAACTTCTTGGCTAGGAGAAAGATGAGGAAATTCCACAGGAAACACACATGTGTATTCCCTAACAATGTTCATGTATTATTGAATTATTCTTTTCATAGACTCAATAATTTTAGTGACATAAAATTTCTCATAGGGGAATTATATAAATACTTGAGATGATTTTTCTAATTATGATTCATCCCCCTTTGTGAACTTGAATAGAATCAGTGGACTTTTATAAAGACAAGGATTTAATTTCCTCCCAGATAAATTTATGTTGGATCTATATTGGGAGATCCAATAAATCCCAAAAATTGCATAAAATATCACCAAAGGGTGTATGACAAGGTTTTTTGGTAAATTCAGCCCACAAAAATTCACATGGGAGAAGTTATAGACTTTGGATGAAATAATTTACCCATTTTCCATTTTCACAAAAATCTCTACTTCCTTGTATATTTGTGGTGTTTGAATAGTCCTACTAAATTTTGATGATATTAAGGAATGAGTTGAACTAGAATCAAAAAGTACTTTCTCCCTTATTGAATTATAACTAGAATACCAATCACCACTTAATCTTAGGTATTCACTTCGGTTGTAGTGATGGAAAAAGTCCAACCTTACTACCAAGGATGATGTTGGTTGTCTAAAAAATTCCTTGGATTAGTGCCTTGGATTGAAAAATTCATTACTTCCTTGTAGTCATAGAAATGAAGAATACGTTGAGGGTCTACTATAGAATTTCTTTACTCCATTGCAGCAGGGGATTCTTTCTCTCTGCTATTATTGGATAGGTTAAATTCCTTCTCTCACATAATGCATTTTCTCTTCCACTTCAAGAAATTTTCAATTTTCTACTTTCTACAAAATTGAAAAGTGGGATGTTGAAATTTCATGGAACTATACGATCTCTCTTTCTGACCACCAAAATGGATATCCACCTTCATATTCTCCCCCCCATGACACCCATCTAATTCACTGTTCTGTATTTCATCTTTAAGGGAACATCAAACAATTTCCTCATATCTAACAATGTCTTGGATCTCTGGGGATTTACGTAGGTTATGTTTTTTCCCACAAAATAATAAATGAAACTTGAATTTAGGGATAATGTCAATGTAAAATGATTATTATGAAATATTTTTTATGTTTTGATCATACTCCCTAATATATTCATCACATATTGTCTTGAGGTGAACGAAATCCCATTCTATTTGGTGATATAGAGTACGAGGAAATTTGTATCAAAAAAATTTTCTAGAAAAACATCCACCCCATTACATAGATATCTTCATTGGTATTTTTATTTCTAATAAATATCTCTATTGATCAACATCCCCTTCTATATGATAAATAGATAAAATAACATTTTTATGTTTGGAGCATTTAAGGATAGAGAATATCTTCTCAATAGTGTTGTTCTATTGTTAATATATTAATGGATCAGATAATCAATTTAAAATATGTGGCCTTTGACACTTGAAGCTATCGATTGTAGGTTGTTCTCTCTTACAGGGGATTGGATACTTATAATCATCTAGGGTTCTATTTAGAACTTGATTTAAATGAGAGGGAATCATCCTGAAGTGTAAAATTTCTTTTCCCATGGGATTGGGAATCTCTTTTAGGAAGTCATCAAATTACTCTCCACATTTCTTGTTTAAATGCTTCCTCTTATTTCCTGCCATTGGATAGAATAAAAGTAAAATTACATTTGATTATCCTTAAATTTTAAACACATTTATGGAAATTTAATTAAATTAGAGGGATAACTGATATCATTCATGTATTTATTTTACATATGGATTTCTAGGCTTTAGTTTTTGTTATCCTTGACCTATTTCATAATATATACTCATATATAAATTTTTTAATCCCTCAATAATAGTTCATAATAATCTAATAAATTACCAAATAATTTCCTCGAGGACTGTCAAACCAAGTGCATAGTAATTCATATTTTCATGTACTAGGTTACCCCAAGTTAGGCATGGATGACCTTGTCAGATTTGTTACTCCAAGGTAAAACATTTCCAAAACCATGTCCACCTGTACTATCCAGACATGGATTAATTTTATTGTTAAATATATTACAATATACTCAGAAAATATTTATGGATTTATTCTAATACTTAGTCTTATCTATATGTATTTTTCTTTAGTTTTCTAATCATAATCCCAAAAATAAATAAACTTTTCCTCTAATAATAATTATATAAACCCATATTTTTATTACACATTATTACCAGATTTAATTTAATAAAATTATAATTAATAGAAATAAAATTATAAAGAAATATAGTGTGTTTTGTAATTAGGTACATTTCATTATAACATTAAAACCTACATACAACAACTTTGTTGAAAACATCATTAACTTTTTTGAGCATAAAATTACAATAGATGACATGGGGAAAAGACATAAGAAAGGGGTGATCCATCATGCCTAGTCAGGGAAAAAACATAGAATAACCTAATCATAATAATACATGTTATAGAAAGTTTTTCAATTAATAATAAGGGAACATGAATAATAAGGTTGATATAGCATGATAATCATAACATGGGAAATATAGAAACAACACAATCCATTTAATCACAAACATAGGTCAATTCTAAATAGAAAATACATCATGGTTGAATAATTACCATAAAGGAATCATGTACACTGTTTTTCCATCATGAGGTATTATGATACAAAACATTACCCAATGCATTGGAGTGATATATAATTCTTTGTTCACCCATCACTTTCATTTCATTATCACGATTATGTGTTCCACATAGATCATAAAACATGGATTCATTAATCATAATAATTTATTCCAGGATTATGGAGTTTGGAATAAATACATTGATGTCCCAAAAAAATTATTTGTGCATAAAATTGAACACCCATGACAGGAAATGGTTATGGTATTCACTACACATTTTGTTTGGCTTGGAAAACCATGGTGAAAATTTGACAGCATAATGAAATGACATAAAAGTTCATAAAATGGGTTGATGAAAGAGAAGTGGGCTTATCCTAAAATAAAAATGATTTGGATATAAATATGGACAAGGAAGGATACTTCCACACATTTAGAATAAATAAAATTAGTCATACAATAATAAATATGCTCGAAGAAAAAGGGAATGGAAAAGATGCTTATGAAATTTCGGCATGGTAACGATTGTACATGAAAGTGATTAATGAGTGATAAATGTGTATAACATTACATATAAATAATAATGTCACTGTGGGTGAGATTAAAATCTTATCCAATCATTAGTAATTGAAAATAAAAGGGCATAAAATGATAAATAAACATTCGTATAAATGAAGAAGGAAATTACCCTTACAGAAATTCAGCATGGTCACAGGTGTACTTAGGAGTTCTTATTGAGAGATAAAAATTTATATAAAAATTTAGAAATAATAAAGTAATTATTGGTGAGGTTTTAAAACATACCCCATCATTAGGAAATTAAATATAAAAGGGCATAATGTAGAAGGGATTCTTGAATAATAGTGGGAAAGAGAGGATCCCTTACATTAAGAGAGGGGCACTAAAATCTTGAATGGGTGTTATTGAGAGCATAGGGGATCATTGTGATGATTTTAGAGATATGATGGTATAATAAAGACATTATATAAGTATTTCATATTAGGATAAGTTGATTTTTGGGGTTTATATTGGAAAATAGAGGGATTTCTTTAATATTTATGTTTTGGACTCTAGAAAATAAATTTTTTCAAACAATAAACCATCATATGGTTTTTTACAATGTTTTTTCAAACATGGATATTTTATAATAAATTTATTATGAAAATTTAATAAATTATGAATATATTTAAATTTCTTTTGTAGAGGTGAGTCATATTTTTAAATAAATGATTATAAAATTATAAAATACATTATGTGTTTTGAAGGATTCATAAATTCTTGATAAAATGATTCAACTAATATTAAAATGACATTATTTCAAGGGAAAAACAAATATTTATATGATTATAAACTTTATAGTATTTATTACCACATTTATTGTTCATTATGATTTCAAAAAACACACTGTATATTTAAACGGTATTTATTTTTTACCAAAAAATTCGACTATCTAAATAAATTATGAAAAATTCACTATTGGATAATTTCAAAATTCATATTCCAAAAATAGTATTTAGATTATGTAAATAATTTTTTAAATATGTGAATTTTTACTTTTAAGATAATATTCAACATTTATTAAAAAATGTTGTGTTTTTTACAATAATAGTTTATAAAACCTTATAAAAAGTACATTTCAATTGATCAAAATTATATGAACATTTATAATTAATAAACCCGATTTGATAATATAATTTTATTTAAATACTATTTATTAGAAAAATACAATAATTCATCAAAATAAATCCCTTAATTGATTTTGAATATTACATGAAAATAAAATTTGTGATAATTTAATTGAAATCAAATTCATTTATAACGTAACAAGAAAAAATAAAAAAAAATAATTTTATCTAATCAATATAAATATTCATATTTTTAAGATCAGGCTACATAACCATTAATTAAATCGGTTTACACCTCAAAAGTAAGGTTTTTTATGGTTAGCCATTCATGGGGGAGTCTAAGAAACATAGTTTGGTTCATGACCTTGATGAGATTTAAATTTTCCCAGAAATGGTTTCCATCATGTTTAAGTTGTTGGATATCTGCTTGGAATTGATCAGGGGAAAGCAAATGTGATTCTTTCTACCTCATATGATCTGATAAATGGGTTTCATAGGGTACAACACTACAATATGATCCCATCACTTGATTTGTCTATGTCAATTGGATTTTAAAAGCCCTATATTTATATTAATCTTTTTATAACAATATAATAGCTATATTAAGAACTATAATATTCTTAATGTTCTGTTGAATCCAAAGAAATGAACAATGAAGTGAATGGGTTTTCAATAACCATATTACTTAATAATACATTTAATGAAATAACAAATTGAAACTACATTTGTAATACTCTGGGATGTTACATATACCATGATTAATTTCTTTATGCTCTTAATTGACCTCTGCTCACTAATGGAAAAGAGGTTCTTGGGAATGGTTTGTCAGTCAATATTCACACACCTAGAATTGTAGGCTCTTCCATAACCCAATACACCACACAAAAATTTCATATATATATATGTCATCCCACTATCACTCAGGTATCTCAATAGGCTATGTCAAATTTTCCATATCATATTATTCTGTCATCACCTAAAAATGTGTGTAACTATCAGAAACAGATTTGGTAGTTATAAGCATCATTACATCCTTGAAAAACTACATTGAAAACTCTTTTTAAATATATTACTCACGATGATGTAATTCCAAGGGGAATGTTTTACACTCCCTCATCACCTCTTCTCCCATCATGAATTTAAACACCATCTATACTTGAAATTTAATTATGTACTCCCCGAATTAAAAAAGTAATTTAGTGAATATAATAATGATATATAGCCATGTAGGTCATCACAATCAGTCCCACCCAACGGAGCCTCACTCACATGTTGATTATGAAGATAAGTCCCCATCATCAAATGAATTAAAAAATAATCCTCTCCTATTTTTGGGTCAGCTACAAATAAGCCAACTAATCAGATTTATCCTCCACCACACAGGTATAGGACTTCTGAATATGGGAATATAAAACAATGTTTCCCTTCCTATGAGTATTTACTATCATGATTTTCTATTTCTACAATAATAATAACCAATTCCTTTGCCTTAGATTAATATCTCTCAATGTGAAAATGTCACTATGAAATTGATTTTCTGTGTAAACAATAACATAATCTTCCAGAATAAAGTGCCACCACATCATCTAAGATATTTTTACCACTACCAACTCTAGGCCATATGTAGTTTAGTTATATTCATGCGATCTCATTTGGTTTGACCCATATGTGATAACTATATTCCTCTATGTCCGCACACTAACAACCATATCTCCGGAGGAATCAGAATATACTACATACTTAATAACCTCCAATGGTAGTCTGAACACATGATCAATAATCATCCGCACACTAAGATCCTTGAAGGGTAACTAAAACTTATCAGTCTAATAAAATAGATACCCTTTCCACATCATCTAACTAAAAGGGGCTACTATCATGGATAATTATTCCACAAAACCCATGTAGTACCCCCTTTCTAGGAAAACATATAACCTAGGGAAAAAGCATTTTTATCACCCTAGAAATAATTGTATAATACTTTTTTTGTACCATATATAATACATGGTCAAATATTAAATACCAAAAAAATTGAATGACATAGATCAAAAACTATAACTTCATTATATTACAATAATGTTTGTTCTTCTAATGTATATCTATGATAGTCTATACGTTCTTTGAATGATGTTCCATTATTATATATTTAATGAGTATGTAATAAATAAATAAAACAAAAAATGTTTCCATATATTCCTAGAAGATATGATTCATATTATACATAAACATAGAGGGAGAATTATTCACACCCAACGGAATCAATGAAAAATTATAGTCTCCATAGAAATATCATAATGTCATCTTTACAATGTCATCCAAATAAACCCTCAACTAGTAGTAGAAAGAACTAAGATAAATAATTGAGATCCAACCATTGCCTCTCAACCGAATGAAAAGGTCATTTTTCTTCCACATGGGTTAAATTTTCATTATGTTTACCTATTTCATGTAATGATAATTAGTGTGACCCCTCAAGCTCCTATCCTTTTTTTACAAAAATTATTAGAACTTCCCCGGGGGACTCACTCGGTCTAATTGTACCCTTTTTGTGAAGGTTTTACAATAATACCCTCATCAACAAGGGCATGGTAGGGGCTTTGTGATGTGATGTAGAAGATATCATTGTGTTCAAGGGGATATTTCAGCATAGACGGTCATCTACCTCTAAGGAGGTATTCCAAAAACATACTTTAAAAAGACATCCATAGAGTCCTCTAATACCAAAAGGAATCTATATTCTTAATGTACATCCTACAACAAGGCCTATGATCACCAAAACATTGTTGATTGGTTACAACTAATAGTTCTTAAGACCGTCCTACTAAACCATAATATATCTCTCATATTCAAATCAGAATATCAACCCATTTTTATAAAGTAATCTATGTAATCATCAAAAATAGTAAATCTTAGTATGAACCATATAGTATGAGTCAATATAAATGATGGAATCTCATGGATTAATTATTATGACCAAGATTACCTATGAGAAATAAACTCCTATATG
Source organism: Viscum album (assembly GCA_963277665.1). NCBI lineage: Eukaryota > Viridiplantae > Streptophyta > Magnoliopsida > Santalales > Viscaceae > Viscum > Viscum album. The sequence continues at coordinate 1,760,212,798 of OY728121.1, read as the reverse complement.
GGAATTTACACAATGGTTGATGAATTGAGATATCAAAAAATTACTCCATGTAAGAGACTCAAGTCGTAGTTTTTTGGGAATTTTTTTTAATTTGATGATTAAAATCTAGTACAAGGTATAAGATGATGAAGTAATTACTCTATCATGTGTCTTGTAGTAATGGGTAAATTGTATAAATGAAAAATATCGTTCCTCAATAATCTCACGCATTAACTTGTCATTTCCCACCGTAGCATGCATCTACAAATAACCCTGATTTCCATCTCCCTATGCCACAAATGGGTCTCTTTCTTGTATTGGTGTGAGTATCTTGTGGTATCAACCCCCCCCCCCCTAGTATCACCTCCCTCTAAAACTCCACAATCTACTCATTTAGAACTATGTCCCTATTGTCCAGGTAGACCACACAATGGAGATACATGATCTCAAATTAGCATCTATCTTATCAGTCTATCTATTATTCACCTTTCCACTATGGAACATCAGGTAAATCAATAACGTTCCATGTCTTCTCACCCATAAAAAATATAGAATCAACCCACTCTTGGATGAGTGTATCCACTGCATGGACCCTGATTTGTAAACCAATCATACATTGTCATATGGTGAGGTGGTTTCATTCATCGATACCCATATGGAAGATTCCTACTAGATTTTCTTGATGAATAACCCTCCATGTTGAACACCACCACCACCCTCTAATAGACATCCCACTTCTATTAATCTCTCTATAACCTAATAATACACTATCAATCCATCATAAGTTGTTATGAACAAGTAAAAACCATTAGCACATATGTTTTTATGGAGACCCCCTTCAATCATTCATTCATACAATAATCCATATTGTACCATGTTGTAAATGTGTATTTTGATGTTTTTAAACCAAGAAATATTCTCATAAAATACCATAAAACACCACTTAAATTCTAAAATCGCATGTATCAGCATTGACTGCATTCCCCATGGGTTGTATACATCTCAAAAAATATTCATTAAGTCTAAACATAAGAGATTCTTCTCATTATGGGTCTATTCCAATAGAATACACCTAATCCCAATAGTTCCATGGAAAATATGGTCTACCAATATAAAAATTATGATTTTTTAGGGTCAGGAAAAGTCTGAAAACTCATATGACTGAATCTAGAAATTCATCTAGAACATGAGGAACATTCATTCCATGGAACCTTATAAAACATTAATGTTGGAATATAAAAATTGTGATAAGTCTTTTCACATAATCCAATTTCCATTATATTATTATATGAAATTGGAAATGTGGGTGTGTTACTCCCTACCTGTTGGAAGGGAAACACTCAAGTGATGTCCCCAGAACTAAGGCCTCACCACTCAAAATATCGGAACAAAAATCCAATATCGATAACCAGGATGGAAGTCATGGTTGAAGAATCATTATAGTTATCATGATTCACTATGGTTAGATGATAATATATATTTGGAGCTGATTCAAAAATGATAATAAAAAAGTCTAAATTCTATATAATGCGTGTATAAATTGATCTCGATAACGGGTGTCTTGATGTTCTTTATTGACATTAGTTATTCAAACTCGTAGTGAATAAACACATTTTCTAAAAACCCTCACTATTTTAAGTAGATATAAATCTATTTAATGACAATCTAACATAGATTCACTATGTTTCAAACCAATCATAACCATGCATCCCACTATAACACTAACTACAGGGTGAACACCTTTGATGTAGCCCTTCATTAACCTGACTTATCGAGGTTCACCTGGTTGGTGGAATGCATGGTATGAAAACCCTAAGCCCATATCCAATTTTCATGGGGGTGGAGACATTTTCCATGAAGGAATAACTAAATTGGGTGTCCTTATCAATATGTAACTTTATGTATACTTTGAAAACTCTATATGAAAATGGGACCAGGAATAATAATAAAAATAAACTTGCAAATAAAAAATCATGTATTGAATATCTACTAGGGAATAAATCACAGTATGATATTATGATCTAATAAAAGGGGTTAAATACAGTATAAAACATAAACGAAGTACAAACTATAAATCAATTCTAATAAAGTAATATTGAATATATCATGAAACTTGATCGCAAATTACAACCACATTACATGGTGAATGAACCAATGTTCTTATATTCTCAACCAAACACACCACCAATCTTCCATTCAACAGGAATGTACATGATTCATTCAAGAAAATTTAATACTAGTGTGATTATATACATACTAATTTGAAAGCCTCAAAAAATGAAGGGATCAATATAAGGATAAAATTATTGTCAAATCAACACATAGATAGAAGAAAATAGATCCCAAGAAATATATTCATATAAAGAATCCCATATAATAGAGAAATGTTGTCTCCTTCTCAAAACACTAACCAAGGGAAATGAGTTTTCTTAGAGCTCCAAAGCTCAACATTTTCATCCATCATCTCGCATATCTATCCTAGGAACCATTTGGATGTCCCTCAGCTATAAAATGTGATTTAATAATCAGGTGGAACAATATCCAATACCTGAACTATTACAAAGTATGGTAGGGGGTACACTAAATAGATATAGTAACTACACCCTAATGAAATTGGGTGACTATAATTTGGCTGAAAGACGAATACTACCCTGGTGCGCTAGGGGGGATTCCACTCGATGGATATACAACCTATGCCTTAGTGTGATAGTGGAGTTATACACAGTAGATTAGGGACATGCACAAAGGTGTTATATGGAGTGGCAGATTATGGATAGAGAAACCACACTTTTATTTTCTAGGGGATCTATTTAATAGATAAAGGGATCACACCCTGGTGTGATAGAAGGTGATAATAAAAAGATATATGATAGGTTCCCCGGTGTGATAGGGGTTTCAACTAATTAAATAGTGGATACATGTCATTGGGTGATAGTGGGGTAATAATCATCCATTGAAGTGAGTATTGGGGACCCTCACCTTAATGTGATTAGGGGTAAAAACCTAGTAATCTTCCTGATGGTCCTTCACAATCACTACCATTTTTCATGTTTTTCTTGCTAAATCATCCAATACAAAACAACTAATTTCACATATTGAAATACACAATCAAGTATATATTCATATTCTATGTGTAAAATCACTCAGTGAAGGAAAATCACAATCCAAAATAATTTTCATGAATAATGATATATGCAGGGTATATGTCTCTAGGATAAGTAGTCAATGCCTAGTTGAAGTCACACGATGTGTGGCCTCACCTAATCATCCAGTTTTTTTCTCCTATACAAATGGATTGCGAATCCATGTCATACTACATGGTGTTTATAGAGGTATGTTGAATATATTGGTCACATAGGCTTTTTTCTGCCCTTTCATCCCATTCCCATTTATGTTTGCTCATTTTTTGTACATTAGAATGTCTGGGTATCCAAGCTATGTGTGTGTACACAGTTGTGCCTATATACTCTATCCATGATCATGTGTCTGACTTTGTCTAGGGGTACGTACACCCAGATTATAATATAATCCTATATCACTAGTTCACATGGTATTTTGTGTGTCCTAATTGTCATGTAATATTTATATCCACTCAGAACCGTAGATGTCACTTCTAAAGGATTACACCACATTTATACTATTAGACTATATATCATGTATTCAGGTTTCTCTCAAAATCTAAATTTCCCAAATGGATACAACATGATCCTTTTTCACCACCATTCATGATGAGTTAACATACCAAATCCACCAAAATCAAATGAACCTCTTCCTTCCATCTATTACATACCAATAATGGATGGAAATCGAGTATCTTATTTTCAATTTGTGGATCCATCATTCATTTTCCACCACTCGAGATCATAAAACCAAGAAGCTTATCTTGCATCTAGAACGTATTCCCAAAACATCCCTAACCCATCATTCTATAATTAATTTATGCGACTACCATGAATTGATAAGTTCGTAATGTATAACCCTTGGAAATTTAAAATAGTAACCCCTGGGATAACCATAAAGAATGCCAAGAACAATGGGGGAAACACAATAATGAGGTTAATACATTTTTATCATATGTGATCATGGATAATTATGATTTTTTTGGGGAAAGAAGGCGTGAAAAAATAGCCAATGCAATATAAAAAATTTGAACAATTCAATTTTCAATCGATCTAAGGTGAAGAACGTAGATCGAATGATAATATTATTACTGATATATAAAATTAATTAAAGGGGTGAAAAACTCAAATAATGAGTATTACCATCATTATGTATTGATCCTTGGGGAATATCACATTATCTAGTTATAAAGATACATACTACCTTAATTTCATCCCCCAATGCCCACCTCAATATGATCATCGATCTACTTATTTGGTTATGTCAATTCCAAAGATAAACACTCCTCTTATCAAATCCTCAGATGGTTATGCAGTTAACTAGTGCGATTTTACATAACATAGTATTTATAGTCGTTAGATTAGTTTCCATAAATTAATTAAAATAAATTTATTTATTTATTTATTTAAATAAATGCACATTCCAATGGTCGTCTCCCATGGAATGCTAGATGTAGACAATCATAGGACATTCATAGGGTAGTATATTCTTTCCAAAATAAACCATGCTCTCGGGTTTCCCATATGATGTCCAAGACAACCAAAAATTCATATTTATTGAAAATATGAAAGTGAGTACATTAAAATATATGATTATTTTTAATATAATAATTCTTGAGATTCATGATACCCAAACACAACACTGACATTGATGATAAATCTAGATATATTCATTGAAATAGTTAATGGTCTAAATCTGCAAAACAAGAGATTCCACATTATAATTTCTAAATATTAATAATTTTATAAATATATTTTATAAATATTCAGCCAATAATAATAAATAAAATTGAAATATGGTGATGATAAATTAATTTTATTGCTACATGGAGTTTGTAATCATTACATACACAAGATCGAATCATCCAAAATCCATTTGATGGGAAAGAGGCTAGATAATGTTGGATTAATGATTATAATTACATTTTAGTATTTTTAGGATACTATTATTATTATTTAATGACTAATAACATATATTTTGAGTAGAAACTGTTTGATATAAATTTAATTAGTTCATATATTATGATTATCTCTTCCATGGGAGACCTCTCGTAGATCCATTCTCAAAGTCAATTGGAATTTTCATTTAATTTGGTAAAAATTCTAATTATGATCTATGAATTTTGGGAATAAAATTATCATATAGTTTATCCAGATAGATTGACCATTTTGGTGTATTGTAATGAGATAAGGCGTATCAATTTATAAGGTAAGGATAGAATCCACTTTGAATTACTAAAATGATTAATTTTTTTTATGTTATTCTCAATACGAATACTCCTAAATTTTTAGATATTAATATAAAAATTATATATAGTTGATATATCAAAATGTAATGAAATTTTATATTTTTCATGTTTCATTTAAACCCATATCTTTCTTAACCCCATTGGTTTCATATTTTAATAACAATTGTGGTACTAGTTTGTTGTAATATCAAAGGGTAAAAATATTACTTGTAATTAAAATATTAGAAGATAAATGCCTAATGGATTAAAATTTTGACCATTTCTCACCCTAATTCTCTACATACAAGATTATTATAATTTTAAAATAATTTAATAAAATATTTTTAGACAAAAAATATAAATACTATATTGTTTGATACTATTAAATTAACTTGACTTAATAGACAACATGATAGTAAATAAATTTGAATATAAATCTTTAGAACATTCTTAATGTGATATATATATAACACAAGGGACTTAATAATTCACCCATGTTTTATTACAATTAATTTTTTTAAAATAATATATATATTTTTTAATTAATTAAATATATAATGTATCTTCATTGCATTGGAATTTAAAATAAATATAAAGTAATTATTAATTACAAGTAAATTAAATTTATAAATTAAATTAATAGAACATTAAAATAAAAACTAATATCCTAACATATCCACCATTTTATGTTTATAATATGAATTTTGTGTTATCAATTTCATTATGGTGACATTTTTAATTTACCAACTTATTGAAATAATATAATGGCCGTACTAAAATTAAAATGGAACAAATGTGGCAGTTAATATAAATATTGAACAATATAAAGGGGAAAAATTGAACAAATTTCAACATATTAATTAAAAATTTGGTGTCCTTTTTTCAATATTCAATAAATATATATAACTGACCTTAGAAGCCCAGATCTAGTGTCTAATACCATTACATTGGTATGATTAAAATCAATCAAATTCATAAGTACAAAAGAGTTTAATAGTTTTTGTAAACCATATACATAAATGAATCTTACATTACAATTGGATACAAAAATTACAACATAATTTTTTGATAATAAATTTATTCTCACTTATCATATCATGACACATTTGTCTTAGCACGATTATTGGATTCCATGAGAAATAAAAAAATAAGGGTGTGATCAAACCCTTAGTTGGGGTTATGTAAAGTAAAATAAATAAGATTCAATTATCGTAATAAATATAGACGGGTAATAATTGTACACACATTCCATGTAATCAACAAACTAAGAGGGAGTCTGTAAATAATATAGAACGGTAAATAACTGATCACACATTACATGTAATCAATTTACTGAGATGTATTGCATAAAAATTATGCAAGGTAAATAGCATAAAAGGCATTCCATTTAAATTTTAGGATAATTAATAATCAATATTACATGGTAAGAAACCAAAAACACAAACCATTAAATCTATAAACTAATAATGAAATACATCCACAGATTATTATCATAGTAATAATATTATGGATAATAAATACTAAATGTAAATGAAAAAAAAGAACAATTGTCAAACATCACGTATATAGAACATGAAAAACTATACTATCATGATCTATCCTCGAAATATTTTACGTATGTGGGTAGAAACTCATCTATTCTTACTAGAAACTAAAGAAAAGGGTATGTTACCTCATGATTATCTCTCATTAGACTATTTATTAATCGAGGGCTTTTTTTTATAATGGCCCCCAACCTGTATAGTTCGTGTCCAAATCATTCCTCATATATCAAATAATCAATTTAGTTAATAAAAAATGTTCCTTAAAAAAATTTGGAATAAATTATACAGATTTTTCAATATTTCATTAGATAATTAAGTCTCTATTAATGAAATTATGGTTTGTAAAAAATTTATTTGGTTTATTCAATAAACTTATCCATGCTAAATGATAGGGATAATAAGTGTAAATTTAGTGTCTAATGAGGGAAGGAAATATAATATTTCAAGGGGACTATAAAAATTAATCAATGAAGTGAATGTCAATACTATCCTTATCGAAATCAATAAGTAACCATATAGTGAAATAATAAGGATACTATAAATACAATATATCCATAGTAGAGTAAAAATGTGTTTTTATCAGGGATTAATATAAATAAAATAAACATATATTTTAAAAATATTCTTGATGAAAACAATGCTTTAAATAAAAATTTAAATCATTTTACATTGAAAATAAATTTTATAACTATTTTAATTTAAAAATTAAAATTTTAAATTTTTAATGGAAGCTTATATGAAATGAAGATGGGTAAGTTCATATGTATCTTAAAAGGTAAAAATCATTTATTTTTCATGATAAAATTTTTATAATATTTCCTTCAAAAAAATAGGATTCCTTTAATAAAATTAAAATAAAAAAAATTATAATTTATATAAAAATTTTCATTTTTATAAGGATATAAACATTTTTGAAACTATTTTAGAATATAATGTTTCTAGAATAAAATATTTTCTCTGAATAAAAAGTGAAATGTAATCAGATTTTATTATGGAGATTTTCTAAAAAAATTTAGTATCAATGAGTAAGAAATTGATATTATTAATTGGAAAATGTCATGAATAAATTTTGGGTAATAAAATTGAAGGTTTTTTTGAATATTGAATGTATGAATTCAATTAATTAAATTTAAATAATAAGAAATCTAGATTATAATCAAATTGAGAAATATATCCTTATATTATAATAAACTTAAAGTGAAAGTTAATCAATGAATTGATTATGTGTATAAAATTTAAATACAGATAAAATAGGTGTAACATCATTAATAGTTATTTAAAGTCATTATACACATAGTTATACCACATTTATGGTTTTGATGAAGTAACATAACCCAATGAAAGTAATTGAGTTAGGAAATTTCATTAACACATTGTATCTTTAGATTAAAAAACCATAGATGAAATAATATAAATGTAAACTAAAAAAGAAATGAATAATGAATTATTAATTATATTAAATTATAAATGGTCATTGTATAAACCATATAAAAGAGACTATGTGCATACTGTTATAAAATTCCTCAATGAAATAAAATTGATATGAAATCCATTACATTGGGCTTCCTATCGGGTGAAAATACTTAACATCTTGTATAATGGTTTTAGTTAAGTTATTAATTTTTTATTAAACCATAATAATATTTAAAATATCAGATATTATCTTATTAAAATGACTTATTAATCGTTTTTATCAATCATTCTTTATTTTCATCATTTTCGGTGTCAATTGTCATGTTTTTTTGAGTATGTTTAGACTTTATATTTTTGTTCTTCCTGCATCGATCATGATTTAAAATTCTTCAGGATAAACATAATGATTTAAATAATTCTTAAATTTAGTAAATATGTATCTATAATAAAACATAGTATTTGTAGATAGTAAATAGAATGCATCCTTCATGGAGATGGTAGGTTATAATGCATGAATACTGCATCAATTTCATTAAGTGTTTAATAAGTTATTGATATGAATATATAGTGATATTTATATTATAATTAAGGTATAATATTTATTTCATACATTTCACCTATGTTATTTAAACAATAATTAATACATTCTATGTATATCATGAATTATTCACATTGCTTTGAGGAGGCAGTATTCTACACCTCTAGAAACGTTGTTATCGTATTCCCAAAAAAGGTAAATCATGAACTAATGAGCTATATAAAAAAATATAATTATTAATACATAATAAATATAATATATAAACTATAAATAATTTATTATTCTATCCTTGTAATGTATTCTTGATAGAATAAACGACATCAGTTTGCGAGGAGGTAGTCCGTAGTTCCCACAAATAACGATTGTGTATCCCATTTGATCAATGTATGTGAATGGGTAGGAAGAACACATACCATAAAAACAAATCATTATATTTAATAAACTGGGGTTATTATATAATCATGATATAAAAAAATTTAATTTGTGGAGAAGTAAATGGAAAAAATGGATTGCGGAAGAACATTACCTCATACTCAATAAACTCCTTTTGGATTATACCAAAATGTTTCCCTGATTTTCATTCTAGAAAAATATTTGTTTATCAAGTGAGGAAAAGGTTTTTGGGATATTATTATTTCAGTTTTTTTATATCCCAATGGTCTGATATGTGTTAATAAGTGTGGGTTGTGAGGCCCTATTTATTGCGGAGGAATGGAATTCTTGTAAATTTAAAAAGTAAAACACTAATGGGAGGTCTCCTTTTATGTAATGTGCCACTAATAATGAATAAATTTAGGTATAATAGATTTTATGGTCGAAATATGTCCATAATATAGGTTTCGGACATGTTTCTAGACCATTTTGTGCCTTAAGATCATATTTTAGTCCCTTGTAAAGCTAATGTTTCTCTTAATCAAGGTAATTAATTTTATTTACATACCAAAATATTTTTGGTAAAGATATAATTTACCCTTAATATAAATTATATATTATCGTGTTTCAAAATATTGATTCCACTTTTCTAAACAAAAATCATAGAACTGGTAGAATCTAATTTAAATTTAAACCCATATAGGGGACAACAAAGCGGGGTTTTAATGTAAAAATGATCTAAAACATGAAATATTATTATATCCAATTTAAAACGGAAATTTATTCCAATGTCTTAAATTGGTTTAATTTATGTATTCTTTAACAAAATAAACATTAAACCAAAATTAAAATATAACTTAACCTTTTAAACAATTGAGACAAAAAGATTATTTTCAACAAAATCTAGTATGACTCACTACTCAATAAAAAATGAAACTTCTCAGAAAAATAAATTCAACCAGAGTAAATATTTATATTGAAAATTAAAAAAATTAAAAATATTTTCTCATATCATGTTTAAAAATGTTTCAAAATATATATTTAAAATAGGTGTGTCATTAAAGAGTGGAAAGATAACCTTTATAAAAATATATATTTTCTATATAGAATATGAGGTTCTTTATTATCTTATGCTTATCAAATTTATTTGATGAGTTTCAAAATTATTTCATTGAATATATAACATATAAATTTCATAATTATAATTCACTAATAGTAATTAATTTATTTTATTAGGATAACACATCTTTTTTAGCATAATGAAATTTCAATTATTTTAATAGGTTTTTATATTCATTTCTATTTATTTGGTTACTAATTATTTCATTTTATATCTGTGTAAAACATATATTTTAATAATCAATATAAAAATATTCATACAAGAAAATTTATTTTCAAGGTTATATCTCACTATATAGAATAATAATAATTTAATATTGAATTATTTCCCAGTAAAAGCTGGTCTTGCATGTAACACGGGCTATAACAAAACTCATTTTTGTGTGAGATTACAGATAACATATTATTGAGTGCGTTGAAAGAAATAAAATAAATAAAACTTATTTAAAATATTTAATATACTCTCTATTATTGAAATCATATATTATTTTCAACATCATCAGCTGTGTTTCATACATGTTATCAAATAAAAGCTACTCTTCTTGAATATTCCTAGGGTTACATTCTCCCCACATTAAATAAATTGTGTCCTCACAATTTAAAAACAATATAATAGAACTAGGGATTTATATTTGAAAATTTTCATTGTTTAAATCCCACATCATTAAAGAGTTAATAAAATATCATTTATACAAGAGAGAATGAGAAGTACAAAGGTCACAAGGAATAAAATATAACTAGGTCTCAAATAATGATAATATTAGTGGAAATTAGAGATACGTACATGATGTAAAAGTAGTAATATGTATAGGGTCTGATTGAGTACAATTTAAACAAATTTAATGATAAATCAAAATTGAGCGGATCAAATCCATAAAACTATGATGATTTAAATGACCATTGATTCCAAAAAAATGAATATATTAGGATAACATTTTCTTATGATTATTTTCCTAATATTTATGACTTATTATACTCAAAATGAATATATTAAAATACAATTACATGATATGATTAAATTTCACATGAATAATATTATCTTTTTGATGTTATTCAATATAATTCTAATTCATCCCTTACTTTTTGAAATGGATATCCAAAAATTATTATTGGTTCCTAAAGCACTAAAATACACTTTTAATTGATCATAAGGCTTATAAGTAGGTTAAAAATTACTTCTATTTTTCTCTATATATTATCCAAAACTAATAGGATTAATATTTTAATTGTAACACATTGAGATTTTATGAGGAATATGTTTTTTATGTCTTATGTTATACTCAACACCAAAGGAACCTTTCACTACACACAACACTAGCTTGGCTTGCATTACATGCAAGAGGAACCTTCTTCGATAGCTTGCGTTGTACGCAATATCAAGTTTCACTAATCAATGAAAAATTATTATAATATTATGAACAAGAAATTATTAATAGTATTAACCTAATTTTTAATTTTATAACATTATAATTCATTTAACACATTTTCTAGAATGATATATGAAAAAAAGATCAATTTTTCGGATAAAAGAATTATTTTTCAGAAAATGCAATTTTACCGCCTTTTGATGGCGCACCCATTTTAAAAATAATTATTGACATGATTATAAGTTCAATTATACAAAATAAACTTCTTTTTTTTGAATCACGATATAAAAATTTAAATTAGATAAATTTTTGATATTTTTCTGACAATGTTCTTGTTGTGAGGAATAGTAAAAACTCGCTATATTTTTCTTAAAAAAAACTTTTTCCATAAAGATAATTAAAATGGATAAATGACAAATATTAATGGTTTTAAATTATAAATAGAATATATTTTTACCATTTAATATATTGTATTTCATTACCATTAATTTTACATTGAATTAATAGGTAAAAACTTTTCAATCTTTGGCATTGTTTTAACTTTTAATACTCATTTTCCTAAAAACGGGATTAATTTAAAATTAAATACTACAAATTCTATGTTTTGGATTTTGAAAAATGGATTCCATTTTTAGATTTAGTGGGTCTAAATTATGTTTTTAGGTTACTTTTATTTTTTTGATATTATGAATAGTAACTAAGGTAATTTTTATTTACTACAGTTAAAGGTAAATCAGGTAATTATGTGTAAAAGAAAGAATATAAAATTACCCTAAAACCTGCAAAATTCCATTGGACAAATAAATGTAGACCCATATCACCTAATGTTTGGAATATATTCGTTTCATTGATTATTGACCATGAAAATGATATAATTATAATTAAAACCAAAAAAGTGACAACATGTCAGTCTCTTATATCTTATTAGTGTAATAATTTTAATTTAGTGATAATATGGATAAAACTTCGGACATGAATAGTCTCCAAAAATATAATAAAATTATCTATATCATTTTAATTCATTTAGAATTTTTATATATTAAATGATTGTGATTAATGATGACAAAATAGTGATGTCGAAATTATTTTATTGATTGAAATATCAAATAAATGGTTTTAAAAATATTAAAATAAATATTATATGAACTATTTAATGTGATCCACTAATTTTGAAGAATAATATGACATTTTAGGAATATATTAAATATTTTGGTTAGAATATATCATCTATGTGGATTTTATTTAAATTCAAATAAATGAATAGTGTCAAAATTGACACTATTGTTATTTTTAAAAAATAACATATTATAAAATTCATTAAAAAACACAAAAATATTTAAAAATTATAAATTGAACTTTAAATAGTATAAAAATTCATAAATTATCCATTTATGGACAATTAAAATCACATAATTTATTATATATAACAATTTAAAATTTAGAATTTTATTACCCCATACAAAATTATATAGATTAAATAAGGATAAATCAAATTGATACAGTATAAAATAAATTCCCAGTATATCTAACTTTTATTAGTTGATGATATTACAAACCTATCTCATCTCATCTTCTAATCGAGTCTTATTTGGAGGTTTTTAAGTGGGGTTTTAATTTATTATAAATTAATATTTCTTATGTTTACAATGGTGCCCCTCTCCTCCCTTATAAACGGGAACCTCCTCCCTCTCCTCCTTACACCATCATGATCCATGAAACTTGGAAACACCTTATCCATTTATCTTCTAAAATTACCTAGAAACCTACTAGATGTCCTGGGTTTCTTCAAAGACCAACATTAGAGCCCTAAGAGGAGGTTTAGAAGAGGCGCGTCGAAGAAGAGGTAATATCTTTTACCCATCCTTTCAAATTTATTTCTTCTTCTATTATCTCTTAATTATTTGTTTCATCATAAATTAATAAAATAAGTATCATTCATATACTGATATTTTATTATAAATATGAAACAACCTCATTTCACCTTCTATCCATCCTATGGAAAATGAAATCACTGCCCGTGCATACATATGGAATACCATCTCCACGCCGTGGTGTAATCCGTTTTCCACCACTACCTTACATGGATTGGTATATTGGTGTAAAGAATAACTATATATGATTATTAAAACATAATACTAATTCTGAGATATTCTATCATCCACTCCAATACCATTTAATAATTATTGGAATGAAATCATCGCTCGTGAGTACGTACGACTTACTGTCTCCACGGTGCGATGCGATTCATTTTACATGATCTTTATTAAACCATGATTAAATAAATGAATTGAATGAATAAATCTGATATATATTATAATAATACCATTATGTAAATTATCTATCTATACCCTAAAAATATGAATAAGAATTGGTTCGACAAAACACGCATAAGAACATAAAGCAATGAACACCCGGATAACAAGTAGCAATGAAATATTACTCTTAAGAAGATAATAATTTGAACATATATGATATCATAACAATTAATATGATTTTGGAGTAAGTCAATGACATTATTTAAATGATTATATAGGAGTTTCGGATATGCACAAATCATATCAGACATAAGGTAAGGGAAAATCTCGCAATCTCAATTTTTATCTGAGATTGTTTATACTTTAGTATTTACTAGGGTATATTTATCATCCACATCCATATTTCCTCAATATATAATATTATCCACCTAAAATTTTTTTTCAATCCATTTTTACCTATTGGTGAATTTTTACTAAAAGTTATGAAATGAATATTTGATCTTTCTCAATACGAGATACATTTTGACTTTTCCGGGAAAAGTACGAGAAGAATTTTTTTAACTTATATGGCATGAACAGAATTTTATAATTTCATAAAAAATTATTTCCATGAATCTTCCTTTATATGTTTTCAAGTTTATTTTCAATTAACATAATTTAGTATTACATGATGTGAAACGAAAAATGTTTATGAAGTAGAAAGGATATTTTCCTCAAGAATGGAGTACAAGTGTTTTATCAAAATTATTTTCCATCTAAGTTAATATAGGGTTCTGTTTATATCCATATTATTACATTGATTTGATTATGTTATGATGAAATTATTTTTATTAAGTCCTTTATCATATACGGATTATGTTATGATGGAATGATGTTTAAGAAATCCATTTCTATTACATGGGTTATACTATGATGTATGATATATGATTTTGTGGCACACATAATAATGGTTTAGTTATGAGATGGGTGGGACCTATATCTCCCTCCAATGCATTGAGTAAAGATTTATTTCTCATGAGATAGACAGGGCTGGAATGGCAAGTTAATCTGGTTTAGTGATACATGACTGGAATAAAGAGTTAACTCGGTTCAGTAATGGACATTGTTCGCTATGATGGTCTTGGGAATGAGTCTTGACTAATATGAAGTGATTTTCTATGATTATGTGTGTATTCTACAAAGTTTTATGTTTTATGTTATGATTAATGGGATTACATTTCACTACTATGATTTATCCCATGTCATGATATTATGATCTCTTTTGCAGGTTATGATTTTCAAAATGTTATGTTCTTATTAATATGACATGATTGATATTTCTTTTGTTTTCCCTCACTAAAAATTTCATCTAACCCATTGTATGTTTTCTTTCCCCTAGGTACGAAAGAAGGGTATTATGTATGATATTACAAAAAGGGACTCTAGATCTGATGAAATATGTGGGAGACAATGTAGATGATTTATGAACTAGTTGTTTATATTTCCTAGTTTCTATAGACACTATACCTATATGGTCCTATCATGGGTTTGTTATATGTTTTAATAAGTATGATTCAATTCTAATTTAATAAGAATGTATGTAAAGTATGGGTCATTATAGTTGGGATCAGAGGAAATGTATAGTCATCCTTTGGAAACTAGGATGTGAATGCATTATTAAGAAACCTAAGGATATGTATAAGAATAGAACACAATATTAGTCTTTTAAAAATGGAAATAAATAACATATTATAAGACCAAAAGTGAGAAATTTTATTCTTGATTTTGAGGTTTTTCTATTATGATTAGTGTTTCTCACACACTTCTTCTTGGTTTTAGTCAATGATTGTAACCCGAAAGAACCGTGTTAATGGGGAATGCGACAGGTAATGCATTGATTGTCCCCTTGAGCAACCAAATATTATGGGAGTTGGATCTAAAAATCTTATATCCATGCTCACACAACTTTCTCAAGATATGAATCATACGGGACATCCAAACCATCAAAGGAAGGATCAAAATTCTATTGAATCCTTCACGAGGTAGCATCCACCTTCATTAAAAGGGTCTTCTAATCCATTAGTTGCTGAAAATGGATTAGTACCACTAAAGAGATATTTTCAGTACTTCAATGTTCTGAACATGACATGGTCATATTATCAGTATATCGTTTGGAAGTTGAAGTTGATCAATGGTGTAATATTATCAATAATTCAATCCAAAGGCATGAAATTGAGTCCATGGAATGGGACGAGTTCAAGAACTTATTTTTCAATAAGTACTCCCCTCATATTCTTCAAAAAATGACAGAGAAAGATTTTCATGAACTGAAGCAAAAGGATGATGAATCTGTTGGTACCTACGAAGCACAGTTTACAAGATATGCATGGTACTCTTCTAGGATTATTATCCAACCTATGATTAAGATTGATCGATTATTTAGGGGCTTAAAGCCAATTCTTAGAATGGTTTTATCCATAAGGGACTTTAATAGATATGAAGAAATTGTTCGATGTGCTCTCAAAGTTGAGACGGGGATTGGAGTAACCCATCCGTCACTTGGGTTTGATAAGAATAGGAAAATGGAATTCAAATGAAAATCTAAAGACGACACTAAAAAGAAGATGATTTTCCCTTATGCTCAAAGTGTGGAAAGAAACATGTATGGAGTTGTCTTAAAAGGACAAGTAAGTTATTTATGTGTGGAAAAGAAGTTCATCGGGCATTTTAATGATGCAATGATAGGAAAAAGATATCTAGTGATGCGAAGAAGGAAAAGGCTACGCAGAATGCAACTCCTACACATCAATGTTACAAGTGCAAGGAAATGAGGCATTATTCCAATCAATTACCTAATATAAGTTTTTTTTGATGATGATTGACATCAAAAAACTCTTAAGGTCAAAGATAAAGGAATGTCACATGCAATTTATATCGGCAATGTGGAGTATGATAACAAAGTGGTGAAAGGTATAGTTACCATCTACTCTAAAGTAGAAAATGTTTTATTTGATTCTTGATCCACCCAATATTTTATTTATGAAGAATTTTCTAAGGGTACCATCGTACTACCCCAACTATTAGCTGTTGAGTTATCTATGACAAATCCTAATGGCACAACAGTCGCATCAAAATATTACAATTCGTCTCTGATTGATGTTTGTGGGAAAGTTCTTCCTGCAAATCTTGTGATCCTTCATATAGTGTAATTTGATATGATTCTTGTCATG
Source organism: Viscum album (assembly GCA_963277665.1). Classification (NCBI taxonomy): domain Eukaryota; kingdom Viridiplantae; phylum Streptophyta; class Magnoliopsida; order Santalales; family Viscaceae; genus Viscum; species Viscum album. The sequence continues at coordinate 1,760,195,655 of OY728121.1, read as the reverse complement.
GATTGGCTTTATATATATGAATATCATATCAATTTCCAAAGATCGAAAGTCAAATTTCATATTCCTAATCAATCTATGATCATCTATCGATGAAAGGATGAATATAACCTTCCAATGGAAATTTCTTCCATCTTATTGGTGTTGATTCCAATAAATGAATGATATTTATCTCAAATGGTTGGAGAGAAACTCAATATTAAGAATATGCCCATTGTACGAGATTTTTATGATGTAATTACAGAGGAATTTCCAGGTCTTCCACTAAATCGTGAACTTGAGTTTTCAATAGAACTCATACCGGGTTCTATGCCCATTTCAAAGACACCTTATAGAATGACACCATTTGAGTTGTAGGAATTAAAGAAGCAACTCCAAGAGAATCTTGATAAGGGATTCTTACACCCTAGTGAATCATCTTGGTGAAAACGTGTTTAATTTGTTAAGAAGAAATATGGATCAATGTGACTCTGTAATGATTATCACGAACTTAACAAGATCAATATCATGAAAAAATATCCTCTCCCACGTATTGAGGACTTATTTGAAAAACTACGCAGAGCTCTATAATTTTCCAAAATTGATCTTCGTTGAAGGTTTCATTAATTAAGGGTCAAAATGGATGATATAATAAAGACAACTTTCTGTATAATATATGGACAATATGAATTTATATTGATGCCATTTGGTCTTACTAATGCCCCTGCTATCTTCTTGGATCTAATGAATAGATTCTTTGGAGACTATCTTGAGTAGTTTGTGGTAGTCTTTATAGACGATATTCTTTTCTATTCAATGTGAAAAGAAGAAAATGAAGATCACTAGAGAATTGTATTACACACACTATGAAAAGAGAAGATTTAAGCCAAATTTACCAAGTGTGAATTTTTCCTTCAAAACATTTCATTTTTTGGTAACATAATCTCAAAACATGGGATATTTGTCGATCCATCAAAAACAGAGGTTTGTGAAATATAGTCGAGACCGACAATAGTAAATGAAATCGAAATTTTTCATGGTTTAGATGAATATTATTGACGTTTTGTGAATGATTTTTCACGATTTTCTAATCCACTCATCAGGTTTACTCAAAAAGGAGTTAAGTTTGTATGGATGGAGGAGTGTGAAGAGAAGTTCAAGGAGTTAAAAAGAAGTTTAGCTAGTGCAACTGTGCTCACACTGCCTTGGAGTAGAGAATGTTTTGAGATCTATAGTGATGGATCCAAGAAATGGATGGGGTGTGTTCTCATGAAAAATGATATAGTGATAGCTTATTCATCATGACAGTTGAAAATCCATGAGTAAAATTACCCAACTCATGATTTGGTGTTAGCTGTGGTTATCTTTGAATTAATGATTTGAAGGAATTATCATTATGGTGAAAGGTGTGATACTGATCATAAATGATTTATGTATTTTTTCACATAAATGGTGTTGAATATGCACCAAAGAAGACGGTTGGAGCTGATTAATGATTACAACTGCTCATTTCATTATCACCCTGGGAAAGCAAACAAGGTGGAAGACTCATTATGTCGATAAGACCATTCTATCTTATCCATGATGAGGATCACAAAAGATCCAATATTTATGGATTAAAAAAGGATGGATCGTGTAATTATAATGGAAGGTGAAAAATCTTATCTCTCCCAAATGAATGCTCAACCATCTTTACATGCGAAGATTAAAGAGGCCTAGAAAGAAGAAGTAGAGTAAAAAAGTAGGTGAGAAATGTTCATAAATTCCACATTTATTGTAATGAAATAATAAGGTTCAAAAATTGGGTTTATGTTCCACCCATCCCAGAATCAAAGAAGGAAATATTAGATGCGGCTCATAGTTATTCATACTATATTCAACCTGGAAGCATGAATATGTATTGGGACCTGAAAGAGTACTTTTGGTGGGATGGCATGAAAACAGATGATACTGAATATGTCTCTCGATGCTTGGTCTGTCAACAAGTTAAAGCTAAGAGACAGAAGTCTAAGGGTATGTTACAACTGTTACCCATACCAGATTGGAAATTGGAAAACATCACTATGGACTTTGTCATAGGACTTCCAAAATCATCCAAAGGCAATAATTCTTTCTGGGTTACAACTGAACGTCTTACGAAGTTGGAACACTTCATTGCTATTAGAGAGTATTTCTCTTTGGATCAACATCCCAAGATATATATAAAGGAAGTGGTAAGATTGCATGGGGTACCACTTTCCATTATATCTGATCAGGATCCAAGGATTACCTCGAAATTTTGGTGAAGTCTTCAGTATAATCTAGATACAGAGTTGAGTTTCAGCACTGCTTATCATCCTCAGACTGACGATCAGTCTAAGAGGACTATTCAAACACTAGAAGAATTTTTGAGAGCATTCTCTATGGATTTCAAAGGTTTTTGGGATCAACACCTACCTTTGGTGGAATTTTATTATAATAATAGCTTTCACTCCAGTATTCAGATGGCTCCTTATGAAGCATCTATAGAAAGAAATGCAGAACTCCAACTTTCTGGGATGAAGTTGGGGAAAGAAAGCAATTAGGACCTGATCTTTTTGATGATATGGAAGAAAAGGTATGATATACTCAACAAAACATAAGAGTAGTTCAGAGTAGACAAAAAATTTATGGTGACAATTGAAGAAAAGTCCTAGAATTTGAAGTGGGTGATAAAGTGTTATTACGAATATCTCCTTTAAAGAGAGTAATGAGATTTGGAAATAAGGGCAAGCAGATCCCTAGGTATATATGTTCTTTTGAAATATTGAATCTTTTTGGGAAGGTAGATTACCTATTGACACTACCACCAAATCTCTCTCAAGTTGATGATGTCTTCCATGTATCTCACCTGAGAAAGTACATACCTGATCCTTCACAAGTACTAAGCTCAGATGTTGTACCACTCGAGAAAGATCATTCTTATGAAGAACATCTGATAGAGATTCTAGATCATAGTGAAAAATTACAATGAAACAATACCACATTCTTGTTTAATGTTTAATGTAGGAACCACCAATTAGAAGAAGCTACATGGGAACTTAAGGATATAATGAGGAGAGGTATCCTCATCTGTTTGTTACGAAGTGACGAATTTCGAGGAAAAAATTCATTTCAAGGGGGATAGAATGTAACACCCTGAGATTTTATGAGGAATATTTTTTTATGTCGTATGTTATATGCAACACAAAAGTAATCTTTCACTACACACAACACTGTCTTGGGTTGCGTTACACGCAAGAGCACCCTTCCTCAATAGCTTCCATTGTACGCAATACAGAGTTTCACTAAACAATGATATATTATTATAATATTATGAACCAGCCATTATGAATAGTATTAACCGAATATTGAATTTTATAACATTATAATTTATCTTACACATTTTCTAGAATGAGATTTGAATACAAAATCAATTTTTCAGATAAAAGAAGTATTTTTCAAAAAATGAAGTTTTACCGCCTTTTAATGGAGCAACCATTTTAAACATAATTTTTGACAAGTTTAAAAGTTTGATTTTATAAAATAAACTTCTTTTTTTGAATCAGGATATAAAAATTTACATTGGATAAATTTTGGATATTTTTCTGACAACATTTTTATTTTTAAGAATAGTAAAAACAAGGTAAATTTTTTATAAAAACAGGTTTTTTCATTAAGATAATTTATATGGTTAAATGATAAAATTTAATGGTTTTAAAGTAAAAATAGAGTATAGTTTTAAAATTTAATATAATTTATTTCATTACCATTAATTTTACATTGAATTCATTGGTAAAAACATTTCAATATTTGATAATGTTTTAACTTTTAAACTCATTTTCATGACAACGAGATTAATGTTAAATTAATAACTAAAAATTATGTGTTTTTAATTTTGAAAAATGGATTCAATATTGGGATTTTGTGATTCCAAATTATGTTAATAGGTTACTTTTATTTTTATGATATTATGAATAGTAACTATGGTAATTTTTATTTACTACAGTTAAAGGTAAATCGGGTAATTAAGGGTAAAAATAATTTTATAAAATTACCATAACACCTACCAAAATTATATTAGACAAATAAAAGCCTACCCATATCACCTAAGGGTTGTAATATATTCGTTTCGTGGATTATTGACCATGAAAATGATATAATTATAATTAAACCCAAATAATGTGACAACATGTCACTCTCTTACATCTTATAATTTTACTATTTTTAATTTAGTGATAAACTCCATAAAACATCAAACATGAATAGTCTCCAGAAATATAATAAAAGTATCTACATCATGTGAATTTATTTATAAATTTTATGGATTAAATAATTATCATTAATGATGACACAATAGTGATGTTGAAATTATTTTATTGATTGAAATATCAAGTAAATGGTTTTAAAAATATTAAAATAAATATTATACGAACTAGTTAATGTGATTAACAACTTTTATAGATGAATATGACATGTTAGGAATCTATTAAATATTTTGGTTCGAATATATCCTCTATCTGGATTTTATTTAAGTTCAAATATATGAATATTGTCAAAATTGACACTATTGTTATTTTATAAAAACAACACATTATAAAATTATTTAAAAATCACAAATATATTTAAAAATTATAAATTGAAATTGAAATGGAATAAAATGTCATAAATTATCCAATTATGGAGAATTAGAAACACATAAGTGATTATTGATTACAATTTAAAATTTCGAATATTATTACCAAAAATAATATTAAATAGATTTAATAAGGATAAATCAATTTGATATAGTTTAAAATAAATTCCCAAGAAATATAAATTTTATTGGCTGATAAGATTTCAACCCTATCTCATTTCATCTTTGAATTGAGTTTTTTTAGGTTTTTATGAGGGCTTGGAATTTATTATAAATTAATATTACTTATGTTTCCTAAGGTTCTCATCTACTCCCTTATAAAAGAGAACCTCCACCCTCTCCCCCTCACACCATTTTTAGCCTTGATGGTCAGCCAAACCCTATCCATTTCTCTTCACCACATCCCTAGAAGCCCACTAGAGGTCCTGGTCTTCTTCATAGACTAAATTTACATCCCTAAGAGGAGGTTTAGAAGAGGCGTGTCGAAGAAGAGGTAATATCCTTTACCAATACTTTCAAATTTATTTATTCTTCTACCTCTTCTTCGTTATTTGTTTCATAAAAAAATAATAACATCAATATCACTCATATAATGATATGTTATTATAAATATGAAACAACCCCATTTCACCTTCTATCCATCCTACGAAAAACGAAATCACTACGCATGCGTACATACGAAATACCGTCTCCACGCCGTTGTGTAATTTGTTTTCCACCACCACTATACATGGATGGGTATAATGGTGTGAATAATAACTATATATGATTATTATAACATGAAACTAATTCTGAGATATTATATCATCCACTCCAACACCATTCAATAATTATGGGAAAGATATCATCACTCGTGCATACGTACGACTTACCGTCTCCACGGTGCGATGTGATTCGTTATACATGATTTTCATTAATCAATGATTATATAAACAAATTGAATGAATAAATATGATATATATTATACTAATACCATTCTAAAAATAATTTAGCTATAACCTAAAAAGATGAATAAGAATTTATTTGACAAAAGACGCATAAGAACATAAAGTAATGAACACCTGAATAACAAGTATCAATGAAATATTAATCATAAGAAGATAAGAGTATGACTATATATGATATCATAACAATGAATATGATTCTGGAATAAGTAAATGACATTATTTAAATGATTATATAGTATCCTTAGATACATACAAAGCATATTGGACCTATAGTAAGGGAAAATCTCGCAATATATATTTTTATCCGAGATTGTTTATACATAGTTATTTACTAGGGAATATTTATCATACACATCTATATTTCCTAAATATGTAATATTATCCCAATAACTTTGTTTCAATAAAATTTTAACTATTGGTGAATTTTTAGAAAATTATATGAATGGAATACTTTTTTGTTCTTAGTATGAGATACATTTTGACATTTCTAGACAATGTACGAGAAGAATGTTTTCTTAACTTATACGGCTTGAACGGATTGTTATGATTTCATAGAAAATTATTTCAATGAATCTTCCTTTACAGGTTTTGAAGTTTATTTTCAATTATATTATTTTTGTATGACAGGATGAGAAAGGAAAAATGTTTATGAAGTAGAAAAGAAATTTTCCTCAAGAATGCAGTTCAAGTGTTTTATCAAAATTATTTTCTAGCTAAGATAATATAGGGTTCTATTTATATCCCTATTATTAAATTGATTTGATTATTTTATGATGGAATTATTTTTATTACGTCCTTTATCATATATGGATTATGTTATGATAGTATGGTGTTTAAGAATTCCATTTATATTACATGGGTTATGCTATGATGTATGATTTATAATTTTGTGGCACACATAAGATTGGTTTCATTATGAGTTTGGTGGGACCTATATCTCCATCCAATTAATTGGGTAGATATTTATATCTCATGAGATAGACATGGATGGAATGACAAGTTAATCTGGTTTTGTGATACAGGACCGGAACGAGGAGTGAACTCGGTTCAATAATGGACTTTGTCCGCTATGATAGTCTTGGAAATGAGTCTTGACTAATATGAAATGGGTTTTTATGATTATGTGTGTACGCCACAAAGTATCATGTTTTATGTTATGATTAATGGGATTACATTTCACTACTATGATTTGTCCCTTGTGATGATATTTTCATCTCTTTTGCAGGTTATGATTTTCAAAATGTTACGTTCTTATGAATATGATATGATTGATATTTCCTTTATTTTCCCTTAATAAGAATTTGAGCTCACACTTTGTATGTTTTCATTTCCCCAGGTCAAGAAGAATGGAATTACGTAATATATGCCAAAAGGGACTCTTGATATGATGAAATAAGAGGGAGACAATGTAGATGATTTATGAACTAGTTGTTTGTGTTTCCCAGTTTCTAAAGACACTATACCAATACGGTCCTATCATGGTTTTGATATATATTATAATAATAATTCTTAAAATCTAAAGTAATAACAATTTATATAAAGTATTGGTCGATATAGTAATTTCAAAAAACTACACTACTAGTTATTTATTAATATTTATAATTCAAATTTCTTAACTACAAAAAATTACACCGTACCCTTGACATCGTATAGCAATGTGGTAGGCATGAAACCATTATCATCAATCGGTCATGCCCTCAGATCATACCAAAATTTAGTTTTTATTTTTTCTAAAACCATATAACATCCAAATTAAATATGATGGAAATCCCTAAAATTTAATCATTAAATAGTCTTTCCAATATGGTTATAAAAACAACTCGTTTTTATTATTAAAAGCATAATAATATATTTTGACTGTTATTATAATGTCATTAAGGATCATAATAACACTAAATATTGTCAATAAATTTAAACTCATGTCTCTAAAAATTAAGGTAATAATTCTTCAAATATCATTTTCACTAAAAAATACTATACCAATGAGTAGTATTTCCCTAAATTTCTTCCAAAATATTCGTAATCATAGTACAATCCCATAACATAAAACCAAGTAAGAGGTGTATAGAACATAGAACATATGATCAAACTTAATATCAAAATCATGTGACAAGATCCATAACTCTTAATTTAAATAATACAAATGTTCTTATATGCTAATTCTCAAAGTATATCATAGGCTTAGGTTACCTAAACAATGTTTTCATAAATATAGTTCCCAAGGTCTCTAGTAATCATCCTTTGATACCAACATTATCAACCAAAACTGTGAATCCCAATGCCAATATCTTCTACCATTACAATGGAATTAGTACAAGGCATAAAATCTTGAATGACCGGAGAGTTTATTAATTTTGTTCCACTAGATATATACATGAGTCTTACAATATAATTTAATACAATAAATACACCATAATTTTTTTGATAATAATATTATTCCCAACTATAATACCCTTTAATATCATTCTATGTACACATCATATTTTCTTGTGAAAAGTAAAAAAATAAGGGTTTTCTCAAATTCTTATTAATTGTTAAGTACTACAGAAGAAATAATGAATCAATGAAAATAATCAATATGGAAAGGTAATAACTGAACAAAATTTCATGTAATAAATAAATTAAGAGGTAGTTTATAAACAATATGAAATGGTAAATTACTAAATATACACACTATGTAATCAATATATTTATAGGGAGTGCGTAAATAATATGGAAAGGTAAATTACTAAAAACACATTAAATTTAAATAATTGGAAAATTAATTATCAATATTGAAATGTGTGAAACTAAAAAAACAAACAATTTAATCGATAAACTGAGAATACATGCATCTATATAGTTTATCAGAGTGAAAATCTAATAATTAATAATAACTGAATATAAATTATGTAAATCCTTAATTATGGGACATCAAGTTTCTGGCTATAAGCCATTAAAACATTAATATCTATCCTTATGTTGGTTTATGTATGGGGGTATAAACTCATATATTATTCTTGGAAACTAAATTGATTTTTTTCACCCACTAATTTTGTCTCAGGGTAATAATGATTTATCAAGGGTCTTATTTCCAATGGTACCAAACCCATATAGTCATTCCTAAAGCATTCATCATATATAAAATAAAATATATGATTAATGAAAAATGTCCCTTATAAAATGTTTTTTTGGGAAAATAATATGTATATATCAATATTTTGATAAATAATTAAATAAATTTCAAATTAATTATTATATGAAAAAATGGAACAACGTTTTAGAAATTTACATATATAAGATAAATGATATAGATAATTAGGCAAAATCCAACAACCAATGATCACATGAAACTTAATATTTATAGGGGACTAAAAATGAACCATGGAAAAGAAATTCGTTAATACCCTTGGAACAATAAATTTAAAACAATCTAGATGAATAATTAAAATGTTATCTATATAACATACTATAAGTGGTTTAAAATTGAAGGTGTTTGCATTTCTCAATAGAAAAACTATAAAAACATATTTTAAAAACATTATTGAGCAAATGATACATTTCATTTTGAAAAAACATGGAAATAGTTTTCATTGAAATTACCAATTTTTAAAACATTTTCTTTTAAAACTTATCTTTTCTTCCTTAAAAAAACTTCATTAAAATAAATGTTGGTAAATTCATACATGTCATACAAGGTAAAATGAACACCCATTTTTTACTTTAAAAATGTTAGAAGAGAACCTTGTTCAAAAAGAGATAATAAAATTGATTTGAATTTTTTTTATAAAAATGGGTGAAATTGATTTAATAATTAATTATGAAAATCTAAAAAAATTATAACCATTTTAACAAACATGGATATTAGAATAAAATAGGTTCTTTGAATAAAAGTGAAATGAAGTCAGGTTTAGTTTAAATCTTTTTAGAAAACTTTTTTACTTCCAAATAGTGGAAAAATTATAACTATTAATTGAATATTTTCATGAATAAATAGTTTAAAATATAATTAATGGTTTTATTTGACAATGAACAAATAAATTTCACTATTTAAATTCAAGAATTATAAATCACAATTAGAGTGAGATTCTAAAATAAACACTTTAAATGATCATAACGTCAAAGGGAGAATTAATCAGCTGAGAGATTATCTGTATAAAATGTAAATACATATAAAATAATTGTAAATAAAAAAATATATATTCAAATTCATTATACACATAATCATTCAATATTAATGAAAATGAATAATTAATAAAAACAAATGATAGCAATTGAGTTGTAAAATTTCGTTAACACTTGGTAACATAAATTTCAAATCTCATTAGATAAAATAAATCAAATTAAACATCAAAATACCATTAATAATGAATTATTCCTGATATTTAATGTCAAAGAAGTAGTATATAATCCATATAAATGAAACTAGGTGCATAACATTACAATATTCAATGATTAAATGATATTGGGATGAAATCCCTTTTCTTGTGCTTCCTATCTAGTGAACATCCTTTAACGACATGTATAATTTTTTAAATCATTTTATTATCTTTTAAAATACCCATAATTATATTTATAATTTCATATATTATATTATAATAACATATTATAAACCATTGGTTAACAATAATTTGTTATTTTCATCGCTTTGGGTGTTAATTGTTGTGTTTTTCAAGTATGTTTTGAATTGTTAGTTAGATATTGATTTAATAAGATTTAAAACAATAATATAATATAATATATAAAAATTATATATTTATTTATAAAAATATGCAAAATCTAGAGATAATAAATTAAATGAACTAATCACAGAGACAGTATGTTGTAAGTACATATGAACACTACTTCAATTTCATTTTCATATTTAAAAAAACAAGTGATATATATATATATTATAATTATATAAAAATTACATAAGGATAAGCAATTCATAAGTATCACATATATATATCAAATATACATTATAAATCCATCATTATTCCAATCATTAAATGTGGTAATGCAAGAAAAAAATTACATTAGTTGGTGAGACTGTAGTCTACCGTACACATGAACGATTTTTTGTACCCCATTTGATGGATGTGAATGAAAGTCTAGGATAAATTCATAGATTTGAAACATTATAGAATATTAAATATACTATGGATGATATATAATAGTTATATGAAAACAGTCTATTGGGTTTCATCCTAAATGAAACAAAAATGATCATTGAAGTATATTACCTCTTATTCAAGTAACTGCTCTTGGTATTTTCTAAAAGACAACCTTGGTATGATTTATTCCCAACCTGAGGCATCTAATATGTGGGGGGGGGGAATTTTAGAAGATTATTTGGGCAGGTTTTATATGATCCAATATACTAGAGTGTAGTGAATTAGTGGGGTGTGTGAGTGCCCTTTTATAATGGTGGAGGAGTGATATACTTGTAAATAGAAAAATGTAAATATTGTTGGGAGGTCACCCGTAAATCATGTTCCTCCAATAATTAAAAAAATTGAAACAATAAAGGATATAGTGTAAATATATTTTCATTAAATTGAATTTCTATATGTGTATAGGTCATTTTGGCCCTTATGTTTACGGTTTAGTCCCCTTTTAATCAAATATTTCTCTTACTTTCTATAACTAATTTTATTTACTTTCGATTCTATTTTTCGTAAAAACTATGTTTACCATAATATAAATTATAAATTATGATAATTAAATATTTTTAATCCATTTTATATATTGTCCAATAAATTATTTTTTAGAAATTAATTTAATTTTAAATTTGTATATGAGAAGACACAATGGATTTTTAATGTAAAAATTTTCAAAACATTGAAATATTTGTATCCAATTTCAATGTTAAATTTATTAAATTTAAATAAATTGGATTAATTTATTTATAATTGAAATAAATATATAATAAAATCAATTTAAACTATAATTTAACCTTTTATATAATTTAAATGGAATGCTAGTTTTCAATTAAGATTTAGTTTGTTACACTATTAAAAAAAATAAAACTTCTCATAAAATTTCCTAAAAAGAACAAATAGTAATTTTTAAAATAAAATTTAAAATCTTAATATTATTTTTCATATTTAATTTATAATAGATTAAAAATGTTTATTGTAAATATTTTACCCATTTAAAGGTGATGATACTACCTATATAAAAATATAGATTTTTATGCATAGTATTGATTTTGTTCTTATAATATGCTTATAAAATCTATTGGATGAATGTAAAAATTATTTTATTCAATATATAATATTTAAATTTCATTATATTCATTAAATAATATTAATTAATTTAATATATTAGGATAAAATCCATTTAGAGAATAAATTCAGTTATTTATATCCAACTTATTTTAATATTCATTTCTAATTAATTTGTAGCCAATGAATTCAATTTATATTTGTGTAAACCATATATTTTCATAAATTATTATATGATATTTAGAAACAATAATTTAACTTCTAGGTTTTATATTATTATATTGAGTAATAATATTTTAATAATATATTGTTTCATGTCATCAATTGGTCTTTCATGTAATTCAACCCATCGAAGAAGCTCATTACTGAATGTGATGAAATATTACTTAGTATTTCTTGCATTAAAAGATATAGAATATAATAAATTTATTTAAAAAGTTAAAAGTACCAAAAAATTTTGATAGGTTATAAAGAGTCCCAGGCTTAACATACCTTGATATTATTGAATTTTTATGAATATTAAAAAAAATTAAAAATGTTCATCCCTAAGGAACACAATAGATTAGTGTCTTTATAGACATGGAACCAAATGTTCTATCAAGGTGAAGGATCTTCAATTTTTAATAAAAATATCATCCCCTTTAGTAGTTATATATAAATCAATTTTTCTTATCATGGTTAAATTAAACATAAGAGAGTGGTATGCATGGATTCTGAATAAATGTAAATCAAGGAAATAAGTAAGCATAACATCCACATAAATGTTTGAGAGCATGAGAATCACATTTGAAGATTATACCCTACATATAAAAGATAAAATACAAGAGACATGAAAAACATACTCAAATTACAAAATATATGAGTCGTAAGATAATCAATAACATGATCCATATAGGAATTTCATAGGCATAAATCAATAAATACATGGAAAACAAATAAACATGTTCTAAATTTCCCTATTAGTCTGGGGTCGTTCCCAAAAACATATCAGGGAACTTGATGGGTCTATAACTACATTGAGGGACACACCACCCTCCCCAGTAGTAGTTTGTTCCATGTTAGGGATAGTGTTTAGCCATCTTACCATAGTGGATTTGGATTCACCATCATTCCATAGTGGATCATGTTTCCCCATATTACATAGTGGATCACGTATCCCCATCTTATATAGTGGATCAAGCCTCTCATATTAATATCAATCATAATCACAAGATATATAAATCATTAAAAAATACGTTATAGTGAAATATAGGTCCCAACCAAAACATAATAATGTTATACATACATGTTGAGAATATAATAAATCAGGAATCATATTATGAAATATAAAAATAGATGGGTTTGGAAAGCATCATATCATAACACATGAAATGAAATCAGTATCCAAATATTTTATCATACCATTACCTATGGAAAATAGTGAGGATTAAAAATAATTTCAAGAAATATTAACTTTGGAAATGAAATGGGGTTACAATGAATATATCCTATGGAATAGGAATGGGTGTCATAAACTTAATTCCATATAAACAAAAACCATTCAAAAAAAATATAAATGGTATTCTAATATCTTATCCCTGGTAAATCATAAACTATAATAAATAATGTAATCATATATGGAGAATTATTTTTAAAGATCACATGGAACATTTAATAAGTTAGATATTCTTTCTTTGAAAATATATTTCCTAAAACCATTTCAAAAATAATTTTCTAATAAAGAAATAATTTCCATTTCATTAAAAACATTTCTTAAATAAAATATTCTTTATTCTTTGAAAATTTATTTTTAAAACAAAAAACCATTTCAAACCCATTTTCTTCAAAAATTAATGTGGAAACTTATAATAGAGTCTAAAATAATTGAACACATTTTAAATGTAATATAATATTGGAAAACTTTTTTAAAAAATTGATTTAAAGATATTTAAAAGTATCTTTTGAAAATTATTTAAATAACACCATGAATCATAAAACATTTATAAAATTAATTTTCATTGAATCCCACATTTAAAAAATGAATTTCCAAAATAATGGGAAATTAATTTTACACAAAAATAAATCGTTATATTTTTTAAAGGATTATTCAAAAGAATGATAACTAAGATAATAGTTAAAATTTGTACATACTGGACATTATTTTTGTGATGGAAATTTTTTGTAAATTGTCCCTATCAAAAAATGAAAAGAATTCATTTTTTTGAAAAGATTTTTGTAAAAAGGGAAAAAAGGGTAAAGATTTCCTTTAATCATTATCATATAATTTTAAAACATTTTTTAAAACATTTTTAGGAAACATAGTTAGGAAAAAACACATATATCCGACTGAATAGAGAAATAAATTCATATTTTCTATAAAAACCCAGTATTTTTCAATGGAAAATATTTTCATAAAAATATTTCATAATCACATGAAATCACAACATAATTAACTACTCAGTGCTATATAAACTCTAAAACATATGTTATTCATTTCTGTGATGTGAATTTTGGAAATCTAACATACACGGTTGCGATTTGTATGTTATTTGGAGTCCAATAAGGAAAACATAGTTTTTAGTAAATAGTAACCTGCCCTTATGAATAGTAACATTACCACATGAATATTAATATAACCTAATGAATAGTAACTTAAATGTGATATTATATAAATAATATTCAAGGGAATGTATGATATACCTATTCTATGGAATTAGTAAAAGAATGTATTAAATCTGTTGTTTTTAGAATAAATTATGATTTTAATTAAAAATTAAATTAATCATATATAGAATATTATTTTATAAAAATGAACTCCATTTTTGGATTCTATACCTTGAAAAATGGTTAGGGTGAATTTGTGGGATTTTTTTGAATTACGTGAATTTTTTATGAATAGTGAAATATGGTAAAATACCTTATATCAGTTATATACAATATTCATGACATCACAAGTGATAAAATCCCACTTGTTCTGAACTAACATGATAAAATTACTATTCATGGTGAAGGAGGACCCATTATTCTTTGTCTTGTGGGGAAATAACAAATTAATGAATTTTATATTAAGAAATCCCCTCTCTCTTACACTATAAAACACCCGTCTCACTCTCCCTTCTCTTCACTCCTATCAAGCCCTATAACATCCCAAAATCCTATCCCAATATCCTCCCAACCTACTATATCACTTAAAGGAATCCTTGGTCTCATAAAAAGACCAAAACCTCTCCCTTAATGAGGCTCTCAAGGATGTTTGGTTCAAGAGGTAAATTCCTCTTTCCAATTCATTGTCTTTCCTTTCAAGTTCATTTGTTTTCTTTTTTTATTACCTCTCCATATTATATTTCTGTTCTAACTATAGTTCCTTTTATGTACTATAATTTTTTCATGATAGTGGAAAAAATTATCATCATCTATCCCTTTTAAATTTTTTTATACTAGTAGCAAGAACACTGTTCGAGATGTGTCAATTTACCACATTCAAGGACGATGGGTTTCGATTTATATTATCATTCTAAATTCTGGTCATGAAACCATTATTATTATGGTTGAACCAGATTATTATATATTTCAAATTCCCTATTTAAGGTTCTGTAATCCATTTTTACAAATATAATTATGTTATAATGAAAAATGAGTTCATTATAATCAAAATCCACAAATTAACCGAAACAGTTATCATTAAAGTTCTATATAATAATTCATCCTCATTCCATGTAACGAAGTTATATAAATGAAATCTATCACATATATATGATCATAAATAATATTCTAATTCCGTTCTGGATATTGACATCTATTCAACAAGAACTCCATTACTTAAGAACAAGTGAAACAATTATGAAAATAACGAAAACGAACACTGTAGAAGGGTGAATTTAATAAAATAACTTATCAATAAGGGAATTAATGAAGTAAACAGAATTATGATAAACTAAATAGATGTCTAATAATTTCTTAAATAGGTTATTAATAAGCATAATTTCATCTTCCAAGAGCTTTTGTTCAAGTGAGGAATACGTTCGGAGTTACTGTAGGGTTTTTCCACTTGAACTTCCATTTCAATTCGGGTTATTTTCATTGTCTAATTACCCCCATGAAATTCTTATATATTATTATATAATCCTCATAAATTCTGCTTGATAGTTATAAATATGAAAACCAACCATAATCCTTCTTTATTTTATGTATAGTTACATGTTTTAAAATGAGCATTAAATTTTTTTTACGAAATGCATGTCTGATTCAATAGAATATCGCAAGCTCTTAACTATTTTTAACGGCAGTATCTAGTTTGTTTTTTAACCAATATATTTATAAAATAAATAATTTTATATTGAAAATAATTTCATAGTTCACTATTGGTTTTATTCAAATATTTTTTCTAAAAAAACTTCTTTTCGATGTTAAAGAGTATTTATATCAAGAATTACTCGATGATTTTATAAGAGTATCATCCTCTATTTCAACTCTCTTTTTGATTATTATGTATTTTTGGAAATAATACTTCATGGTGTCGTCTAAAATATTCAATTTAATTGTTTATGATTAATTTTTCTGTGGATGTGCTATCTTTAAACCATTCACTAATTTCCCCCTAATGGTTATTGTTTATGCTTAATGATCGGGGAAATTTATTTTCATTTCATATATTAATTTCAATGTGAATGTATATGTTGTTTATGTTTATCCCATTTTATATGAGAAATTAATTTTACATAAAAAGTTTTGGGTGGGGCCCTCTATATCCCCTCGTTGCATCGGTAGGTCTTAAGAGACAAACAACGGTCTTGGCATAAGGCATTGAACAAATGATTATATATGGTATTGGCATGAGGCCTCGACGGTATGGATATGTTGTCCTACATTATGCATTCCCTCAGTGTTAATATAGTATTTATGGTTCATTTGGTTATTCTACTAGTAGAAAAAAATGAATATGTTATGTTTTGGAAATATTTACTAAGCTCATATTTCATCCATATTATGTTCAAGTTTATTTTTAAAGGCATGTGTTATCCATTATTCACGATGTCTAATGTTAATGTTATATTCTATTTTATTGAATACCAATACATAGAATTTGATATCACACCATTCTTATGATTCATTTCCATAAGGCAGGAATAATTTTATTATTAATTACATGCTGAAATAACCTAGGAGTTATAGAATTTTTCTATAGAGTTTCTATGTTGTTTTTCATTTCAAGTTGTAATGATGAACATATGTATGTATCTTTATTCCAATAATACTAAACTACTAGGTCATTCGGGTTGCTTATTCCATGTCTGAATGCCAATGTAATAAATAAGGCACCAGCTCCGGGAAAATAGGTTCGGGTCCTTACAGTTGGTATCAGAGGAAGTTTAGAAGAAAACATAGAAACTAGATTTACAATACGTTTACTAAGGAAGAGTCCCTAAGATAGTATTTGAGGATAAACTTGTAATTAAGTCCTCGTATTAGGGCCTGGAATATATTATGTGGATATTTCAAGCAATAAATATCTACCTGGATAGAAGTACGTAGAGGCTGCTCTAGCACAAATTAAACTAGGAGTGAAATTTCCAACATGGAGTTTTAGGCTTGACCCGGGGATTCCTAGTACATGAAAAGAAGCCTTGGTAAACTCTTGGTTATGACACTCTGGGGAAATATTCTTAGGATAATTCAAATTTTCATTAAAAGACATTATGAATGATTTAAATGAAATGTTTTCCTTAAAGAAATCATATTTGTGAATATGGGATTAGCTGTGCATAGGATTTCAATTTCTGAAAAGTATTTTGTTAAGATAAGATTATACATTATGATTCATATTCTGATCTAGTGTATGCCATTATCTAGAGATGGCTCCTAGTGAAAGGAAGGAAAAATGCATGAATGCATGTGTCCCCTGTAGGGATTTCCCTCTGATGTAGGATATTGATGTTGGATTTAGTATTGTAACTAGTGATGAGAAACTCATAACTATATTATGACAACTTACTCAGGATATGAATAATAACCTTACCCTTTTGGAGCATCCATATCCACAACATGGAGGAGAAATGTTAATTCACTTTATGCGACAACAACCTCCACCATTCAATGGGACTACAAACCCATTTGTATTAGAGTAGTGGATATATTCCCTTGATAAGATATTTCTCACCTTGGGATGTAATGATAGAGCGAAGATTGTCATGGTAGTTTATTGTCTAATGGGAGATTCATATTAGTGTCGGTCATTAATCCATGTCACAATGGAGGTGGAAAATTAGAAGAGATGGAATGGAGAGATATTAAGGGAATCTTCTTAGAAAAGATTTTCCATCTTGAACAACGAGAAAATATGGAGAGACAATTATTGAATCTGAGGAAGGAGGATAAAAATGTTTCCAAGTATAGTTCCATCTTTACAAGGCTGGAAAGGCATGCTGGGAACTACATACGTAATCTAAGTAGTAAAATTGATCAATTATTTGATGGTTTAAAACCATTCATATAAAGGGCTCTATTCTCCCAATGATTATCACCATATGAAGATATAGTCTCATGTGCTATCAAGACAAAAAATGAATTATCTATGTCTTATGACTTTAAGGGAATGAAAGTGAAGAAGAGGGATGCTGAAAAATCTGGGAAATGAAATACGGAAATGGGGAAGAATGGAATAGTTGAATTTCCATCATGCAGTAATTGTTTGAAGATACCCCTAGGCACTTTCCTGAAGGGAATGGGAGACTGTTACAAGTCCGGAGTAAAAGGACACATATCTCAGGATTGTAAGGGGAAGAATGAAGCTACCAATTATGCCTGCTAAAATTTATAGGAGATGGGACATTACACACATGAATGTCCTATGTGTTAGGGAAATGTTCCCCAAAGAATGTAAGGGAGCAAGGCCAATATCATGCGGTCACAACTGCGGAGGTTGATGTTCCTAAAAAAGTGGTGGCAGGTACATTGATTGTTTTATCCAAATTATCCAATACATTATTTTATTCTAGATCATTGCATTCATTTATATCTTCCTAGTTTTCCAAAAAAATTAGATTTGTCCAATTTGATATAATAAATGAGTTATCAGTCAAAACCCCTCGTGGATGTGTCATTGCAACAAAGGCTTGTCGATTAGTCACTCTCATGACACATAAACATGCTTTAGTTTCTAACCATATCATTATACCAATGGATGACTATGATATAATTCTCGGTATAAATTAGCTATAAAATTATGATACAAATGCCTATTTCAAGAATATGGAAGTTAAAATTTTAGTGAATGTTGTAGAATCCCTTTTTTTAAAGCTGAAACCCCTCTCTTTGATTCACATCTAGATCTACCCCTAGAAGCTCTGCTGAATTAAATTATTCGGGAGGAAGGAAATTAAATAAGTGGCGGTGAGGATAATAATATACTGAGAGATGACATATATATTGTGCAAGAATATGTTGATGTCTTCACAGAGGATTTACCTGGACATCCTTTAGAGCAGGAAATTGAGTTTTCCATTGACTTCATTCATGGTTCAAGGCCCATATCAAAGACACCGTATAGAATGACTACTGTGGAGTTGGTGGAACTATAGAAACAACTAGAAGAATTTAGTGATAAAGGATTTATTCGACATAGTGTTTCTCCATGGGGATCCCCTGCTCTTTTCATTAACAAGAATGATTGGTTTTTGAGGGTTTACATTGATTATATGCAGATCAATTCTATTAAGATAAAGAATAAGTTTCCTCTAACATGAATTGATGATTTATTTGATAAACTTCATATAGCCTAATATGTATCTAAGGTTGATCATCAATTTGGATATCATCAGTTGTTAGTGTTGAAGAAATAAATTCCAAAAACAGCATTCCGAACTTGGTACAAGCATTAAGAGTTTACATTAATTCCCTTTAGACTGACAAATGTACCATCTTTTTTTATGGATATGATGAATATATTTTTCAAGGAATATCTTAATGACTTTGTGTTGGTTTTTATTAATGATATCATGGTATATTCTAAAATCCATTAAGATCACGAAAAGATCTTGTGCACTATTCTAAAGAAACATATAAGAAAAAAATTATATGGGAAGTTTAAAAAGCGTGATTTATGGCTCCAATCAGTTTCCTTTCTGGGACACATTATTTCTAATGATGGAATATATTTATATCATGTAAAGACAAAGGCTGTGAAAAAATTTCCTACCCCAACAAACATAACTGATGTATGTAGTTTTATGGGTTTTGCAGGTTATTATCTGTGTTTTATTCATAACATTCCACGCATAGACAACCTAATGACCAAGTTCACTCGAAAAGGGATAAGTTCATATGGACAAATGAATTAGATGAATATTTTGAAGAATTGAAGAGGAGGTTAGTGAATGCTCTGATCCTAATCCTACCATCATAAAATGATGGGTTTATTATCTATAGTCATGCATCAAGGAAAGGACATCGTTGTGTCCTTATGTATAATGATCAAGTGATTTCCTATGAATCTAGGAACCTAAAAATTAATGAACAAAACTATACAACTCATGATGTTGAGTTGGAAGAAGTAATATTTACTGTGATGATTTTTAGACATTACCACTATGGCGAAAAATGAGTGATATATACAGATCATAAGAGTTTGAAATATCTATTTTCATAGACAGAACTCAACATGATACAAAGATATGGATTGAGCTACTCAATGACAATTATTGCACAATAAAATATAATATAGGGGATGAAAGGAAGATATAATATGCTTTGAGTTGAAAGAAACAAGGAATTATGAACTAGATGAGAGTTCAAAGGAATCATATGTTCATGGATCTAGTAATGATGGATTTGGGAATTATCAGTGAATGTAACACATCACTACTTTTTCAAATGGTTGTTTATCCTTATATAGTGGAAATGATAAAAAGTTCCAAGGAAGATGAGGAGGAGTTTCAAATGAAAATTAAAGCTATAAATGATGGGACGTTGACTTACTTCACAAATGAATGTGGCATTTTGAAATTCAGGAAGAGGCTTTGTCGTCCCTCTATTCCAAGGATAAATAGTGAAATGTTGGATGATTATCATAGCTCTAATTTCACTATACACCCTAGTTGAACAAATATGTATCGAGATCTCTGAGAAAACATTTGGAGGGACAATATGAAAATATAGATTTCTAAATATACATCAAAGTTCCTGGTATGTCAACAAGTGAAGGATGAGAGAATAATATCTAAGGGGAGCAGAAAACCACTACCCATAACCACATGGAAGTGGGAGAACATTACCGTGGACTTTGTCCCTAGAAATCCATGGAAATCCATGGGAAACAATGCTATATGGGTCGTTGTGGATTGTATTATAAATACATCACACTTTATCGTGATTCGAGATGACTTCTCATTGGATCAAATGGCACAGATTTACATAAAATAATTGGTAAGGCTGGATGTAGAACCACTATCTATTGAATCCAATCGTGATCATATATTCACCTCGATGTTTTGGAAAAGTCTTCAACATTCTCTAAACACTGATCTCAACTTCAGTACGTCCTATTATCCTCCAATTGATGGCCAATCTGAATGGATTATTTAGACACTGGAATTCATGTTGAGAGCATTTTCTATGGAATTCAAAGGAGGATAGGGCCAATATCTTCCACTGGATGAATTATCTTTCAACAACAGTTTCCACTCGAGCATATGAATAGAACCTTATGAATCCATTTTTGGGAAAAGGTACAAAATATCGGCGTGTTATAATGAATTCAGTGAGTGTAAGCTTCTAGGACATGAAATGGTAGAAGAAATGGTTTAGAAGGTGACAACCATAAAACAACATATCAAGGAATCCCAAATTTGACAGAAGAGTTATGCAGATAATAGGCTTCGAGACCATGAATTCAATGTTGGAGACCCGGTATTTTTACTCATATCACTATGGAAGAAGGTCATGAGTGTTGGGAAGAAAAAATGCTATATCCCATGTATATTGACCCCTTCTAGATCATTGATCGAGTTGGAGATGTGGCCTATCTACTGGCTCTTCCACCTACTACGTCCAAAGTACATGTTATCCTTCATGTATCTTTCTTAATGAATTACATACCATAACCTTCAAATGTACACTCTTCAAAGGTGGTACAGTTGGAGGATGATCATTTCTATGAGGATAAGACATTTAAAATCGTGGATCATATAGACGAAGTCCTATGAAATAAGGCAACTCATCTAGTTAAGGTACTTTGGAAAACCCATAAGTATGAATAGGTAACAATGGAACTTGAGGAAGTAATGAAGGAAAATTACGCCACCATTTTTTTCCTAGTTTGTAAAGTGAAATTTCGAGGGAGTAATTTCTTAATGGGGGGAGAATGTAATGACCCAATATTTTTTAATGGAATTTATTTTCTTTTAAATATTTCATAATCATATGAAATCACAACATAATTAACTACTAAGTGCTATGAGACCCTTAAAACATAAGTTTTTCACTTCTGTAATATGAATTTCGAAAATCTAACAAACACAATTGTGATCCGTAAGATTTTTTGGAGTTCAATAATAAAAACATAATTTTTGGTGAATAATAAAGTACTATTTTTAATAGTAATAAACCCTTATGAATATTAATATACTCTAATTAATAGTAACCATACCTGTGATAGTATATAAATAAAATTCAAGTGAAAGTATGATATACCTATGCTTTGGAATAAGTAAAAGAATGTTTTAAAACTACTATTATAAAATAAATTAAGATGTCAATTAAATATTAAATTAATTATCATTAGAAAATTATTTTTTAAAAATAGACTTCATTTTCGGATTATACACATAAAAAATGGTTATGGACAATTTTTTGTATTTTTCTACAAAACATGAATTTTTTTAATATTGAAATACGGTAAAATATTGTATATCGGTGAAATAAACTATTCAGGACATCATAAGTGATGTAATCCCACTTGGTTCAAACTGACATGATAAAATTAATATTCGTGGTCAAGGAAGACTCATTATTCCTTGTCTTGTGGTGAATTAATAAATTAATGAATTTTATATTAAGAAATCCTCTCTCTCCTCCGCTATAAAAATCGCATCTCACTCCGCCTTTCTTTCACTCCTATCAAGCCTTGTTCCATATCCAAATTCTGTAAACATATCCTCCCAACCTCTTATCCCATTTTTATAATGTCTTGGTCTCATAAAAAGACCATAAAATCTACCCTAAAGAGGCTCTAAAAGAAGTTTGTTTCCAGAGGTAAATTCCTTTTTTCAATTCGTTGTCATTCCTTTCAAGTTCATTTTTTTTCTATTGACTCTCCTTATCCAAATGTTGTGATAGATGCAGTACCTTATATGTACTCTATTTTTTCATGATTTTATAATAATTTATCATCATCTCTTCCTTTTACCTTCTTTTATATTATTAGCAAGAACAATGTCTGAGATGTGTCTATTTACCACATTCAAGGACGATGGTCTTCCAATTTATATTATCATTATAAATTATGGTCATGAAACCATTCTATTTCTTATTTTAAAAGATCATTATATATTTATCATAACATATTTATGGTTATGTAATCCCTTAGTACAAATGGTATAAAGTTATAAATAAAAATGAGTTCGTTGTAATCAAAACCCACAAATTAACCGAAACATTTATCATTATAGTTATATATATTGAATCATTCTAATTCCAGGTAAACAAGTTATATAAATGACCTCTAATAAATATGTATGATCATAAATAATTTTATAATTTAATTATCGATATTTACAACCATTTCACATGAAATCCATTACATAAGAACAAGTGAACTGATTATGAAAATAAAGAAAACAAACACTGTGGAACTATGAAATTAAATATAATAACATATCAATAATGGAATAAAGGAACTAAAAAGAATGATTATAAACTAAATAAATGTCTAATATGATCTTAAATAGGTTATTAATAAGTATAATTTCATCTTCAAGGAGCTGAAGTTCAATAGCATAACACGTTGGGAGGTAAGGTAAAGGTTTTTCCACCTGAACTTCCATTTTCATTCAGTTTATTTTCATTGTCTAATTACCTTAATTAAATTCTTAAGTATTAATATATACTGATCATAAATTCTGTTTTAGTTATATATATATGTACACCAACATTATTCCTTCTTTATTTTATATATAGATATATGTTCTAAAAGGAGCTTTCAAAATTGTTTCCAAAATACAATCCTGATTCAATGGAATATCTCATCATCTTAAATATTTTCAAGGGAAATCACTAATGAGTTTTCAAAAACCATTATATTTATACAATAAATCATTTTATAATG
This sequence comes from Viscum album, assembly GCA_963277665.1. Taxonomy (NCBI): domain Eukaryota; kingdom Viridiplantae; phylum Streptophyta; class Magnoliopsida; order Santalales; family Viscaceae; genus Viscum; species Viscum album. The sequence continues at coordinate 1,760,171,613 of OY728121.1, read as the reverse complement.
GAAATAATACCTTACTTCACTTCTGGTTTTATATAAATCTTTTTCCAAAAAAACTCTTCTCTTCAAAGAAAAAGAGTACTTATTTCAAGAATTACTCAATGATTTTATAAGAGTATCTTCTTTTATATCAACACTCATGTTTATTCCTAGGTATTATTGTGATTAATACATCATGGTATCGCCTACCATATTCAATTTAATGGTTTTTGAATATTTTGGCTATGGATGTGTTATCATTAAGCCATTCACCAATTTTTCCCGAATGGTTATTGTTTATGCTTAATATTCAGGGAATGTTATTTGAATTTCATATATTAATTCAAATATGAATGTATCTATTTGTCATCATTATCCCCATTCATATTAGGAATGAATTGGACATTGTATGTGTCGAGTGGGGCCCGATATATCCCCTCAGTGCATCGGTAGTTCTCATGAGAAAAACTACGGTCTTCGCACATGGACTTAACAAAAATTTTATTTATGGGCATGGCATAAGACCTTGACAGGATAGATATGTCTCCCCACATTATGAATTTCCTCAATATGAATACAGTATTAATGGTTCATGTGGTTATTCAACTAGTAGAGTAGCCATGATTATGTTATCTTACGGAAATATTTACTAAGATTATATTTCCTCCATATTATGTTCAAGTTTATTTTAAAAGGCATGTGTTTTCAATTATTCACCATGTATACTGTTTAGGTTTTCTTTTTCTTTAATTCTTACCCTTTATGAGAATTTTATCTCACCCCTTTCTTATGATTCCATTTCATAGGGAAAATAGTATTTTATTATGAATGACATGGTGAAATAACCTAGGAGTTATGGATGGTGTCTGAGGAGTTTCTATGTTGTTTTTCATTTCAATATGTAATGATGAAATTATGTATGTATATTGTTTACAATAATACTAAACTGCTCTATACTTTGTGATTATTTTCCTTGTTTGTATGCCAATGTAATCAATAAGGCACCGGCTCTAGGAAACTAGGGTCAGTTCCTTACATTTTCCAAGAGTCATTTTCTTAATTATATTAAGTAACAAAGAGTGGAAAAATGGTACCATTAATTTTATATAAGGTTAAAAACCATAGGAGGATAAAATTAATGATTTTTTTTAAGAGATGGTTCATACAAAATAATCAATGGAATCATAATCATAGGAATCCCCGATAAAAGATGTGATTGTAGCAATAAGTTGTTACCAATTTGGAAACATCGAATCATACTCAAAATGAAATTAATATAATCAAATGGATATGTAAAAAACCTAAATTTTATTATAATAAAAATATTATACATTCATGGGTAGTATATATATTTCACACCAATGGAATGAGAGGTTAATTAGGCATATGTCTCACAACAATAAATGTCATATGAGACTACCCTAACTACATCAGTTAATTTTGAGTCATGATACCCACGAAAGAATAACTCAAATTAATGATATTTGTACAAATAAATAATGTAAATTAATTATATAACATTTCATAGGGATGTATATACCCCAAAAAAATAATCAACTGTTGCATATTTCATGAATCTCACAGAAATAAAAAAATTAGATGAACTTCACATACATTATTTCTTGACGTTATTCATAAAGGTTCAACCCTCATGTATAATAAATATAATTTATTATAAATCAAAAAAAATAAGCGTATTCCTATATTTATTACCATATATTTTTTTATTATGACATTATATTACCCGTTTAATAACAATTCCTTGTTTTCATTACATTTTGGGTAATATATGTTCCATTTTTTGTATATGTTTTTACTTGTTATTTTTTATCATATCAATTATATCATGAATTAATTATTTCATGAATTTAAAAAATTATTTATATATAACAAATATTTATTATATAAATTATATTAATAATCAAAAAAATATAGAATCGAGAAATGGATTAAACCATTCATAGAAACAGTAGGTCGTATACATGCATGAATGGTGTTTTTGTTTTCTTGTTGATTTGAAAGAAATTAATTAATTTATATATACAAATATATATAATAGTAGTATTAGTAGTATAATTATTATGTCATATATATTATATAATTTCAATAAACCTACCCTTACTACTTTCCATGTAAATTATTATATGAATCACATCACTTTGAGCAGGTGGTAAACCACATGTCCACAAACATGGTTGTCATATTTATAAAAAAAAATCACGAGGGGTTGTTTTATATAATAATTCCATAATAATAAATGAATCGTTAATATCATATATATCATATAAATTAAGAGTTTAAATCATAATTTCCTACCATGATAGGTGGTATTGGAAGAACGAACAACATCGTTTCGTTAGGCGGTAGTTCATCGTACACCAGAACGGTAAGTTCGTCAACCATAGATGAATGAGTGTGAATGTTTATGTGTAAAACATATAATAAAAAATATCAATATATTTCAGATAATATTTTTATGATATAATTATGTAATAATAAGAGTTGAAGGGGTGTGGAGTGAAAGAACAAAAAGGAGCATGAGGATGGATTTTATCTCTTCTCTGGTAACTCATCTTGGTTTGCACCAAGGGGATTCCTGGGTTGGATTTCTAAAAAATGGAAGGCTTATAAAATTAATTTACAGATTTTTTCATCTTATCTGAGAAGATCTTGGTGATAAAAATGACTTTATAGATGTGAATAAGTGGGAGTAGTGAGTGCCTTTTTATAGTGAATGATGAGTGTCATTCTTGAATGATTTAGAAAAGAGAATTCTACCCATCATTATTCTAAGATAGGTGGATAAAATAAATACCCAAATTAAATAAATGTGTGTATATATAATATATATTTCAATACAATGCATTTTGATCATGTTTTTTTGGGTCATTTGGGTACTTAACTTTAAGTCATATTCCCCTGTTAAGATTATTTTCCAATTTGTCATTGTAATTTGTTATAATTATATCCAATAATATTTTTTAAAATTACTATGTTGACCACATATGAATATATATATTATTACTATAAAAATATGGAATCCATTTTTCAAATTTCAGATCATTTGAGTTGAAAAAAATTCAAATTTAATCCTACTAATGGGACGACAAAATAGGTTTTCACTGATAAAATGCTCAAATGTTTTGGATGTTTTTATATCCAATTTCACAATAAATGTCTTTTAAATGATCTAATTTGGATTAATATATAAACATTTTATCTTATTGTACATTAAAACCAAATTAGAACATTATTTATTATTATAAATAAATTATTCGAAAAAGAAGTTTGGAATTGAAATTTTATATTATTAACTATTCATAAAAAATGAAACATGACAAAAAATACCGACAACTAATTGCAATATAAATTTTATATACGTATTTCAAAATTTATTTTAATTTTTTCAAATAAAAATTATAAAATTTTCAAAATTCATATTTAAATTTGACTCACCATTAATACGTATTAAAATTTAATATTAGATGAATATATCTTCTTATTAATAAAATTGGATTTACTATTATCTTATATAAATAAAATATATTCGACGAGCATAAAAAAATTGATTGAATATATCACATATAAATCTAATTTAAAAATGGAATTAAAATTGAATTTATCAATTAATTGAGATAAAATTGAGTTTATACAGAGAAAATTAGTTTTCTTGTAAAACTAATTTCTTTAATTTAAAATTTTTGGACATTCAATTATAAAAATTGATGACCAAAGGATTCATTTTATATACATGTGTAAATCATATTTTCTTACTGTATTTACTCTTTTTTTAACTTCCATTCCACTGGAAAGGTGGTAACTATAATAATATTTTATTAATATTATTAATTTTATTTTTTAGTTCTGAAAAACTCTAACATGATTGATACAAAATATATTGAAGGGACTCAAAAATATGTGTAATGCAAGAAAAAAATATGTCTCGTGTACTAAAACCTACTCTAAATGTTTCATGTAGTGTATTATTGACATGGTGTTGTGTATAATGCAAGACACACATATTGATTTCAAATATAAAAAGTCATATTTGGTGTTTTGTTAAATGAAAAATATCAAAATATTAAATTAATTAAAATAATAATAATTCCAAAAAACATGGGGTGTTACATACTACACCACATAAAATAAAATTCACCCTATATGTTTTTATAGGTTATCAATGGTCTAATACTTTAATGTTCCATTCATAGAAACACACATTATAAAAATGATTAAAAAACATCATTTAAAAAGGGGCTAGTTGGAAATATAATGGTTACCCAAAGTAACAGATAAATTTTTTTCCCCATAGGAGAACAAAGGTGGAAAGTGAAAACAAGGAAAAAGAAGTGAAATATAACTATCAATTTCTGATGGAGAGTGATAGAGAACAAGGTTTTGATAAATTTTACGATGACAAAGCCATAACCATATGATGAACTAAGGCACCATTTGATTCATTGAAAATTAAGGTATTAGAAAAAATTTCTTGTTTCAAAATCATTTTACCTAAAGGTGAATAATTTTCATTAGAAGATATACTTAATTGATTTAAAGATATCTTCACCTTTTATAGTGTCCTCATCAATTTTCACTTCCACCCTAATTCCATGAAATGAAGGTGAATTTTCCATTCTTAATGCATTAATACATCTTGAGATCTATAAATATAATAATAGGTGATTACGTTTCGATTTAGTTAATATCATAAAACATTGGTTATCACAAGTCTTCTAATATGAATTAGTTCACATATAGTGAGATAATACTTTAATCTCCAGAATATTGTTTGATGTATTATGTAAAACATTCCATAAATATCCAACCATGTAACCCTTTTGAATTATGAAAAATCAAAAAAAATAGGAAAGACATTAACTAAATTGTCATAACATTTATCCCACTTATATAATAAGGTATCTCTTTGTTGGTTCATTAAAAAAATGTGAATACCCTCATCAGATATTCTCCTAAAATGTATAATTAATGTGAATGAACATAAATCCTTATCGAAAACATGTATGTTTCCTTCTTAAAAATTTTATTGCATATAAAAATTAATTCCAAATTTTTTTTAAACATTGTCGATGATAGAATAAACCACTTTTCATCCAATCCATTTTCATTTTTGATATAATTACCACCATCAAAATTACATATTCATATCCAGAATATTATATCCAAAAAATCATTATCTCAACATTAAGAACATAATAAGGGGTACTTTTCACTAAATCATTTGTTTCTGATGAATATAACCTTACCAATTAATTGAATTTATAGTCAATCAAAACCATTCAAAAATATTTCTATAAATACTTACTGATAAACATAAACATAAAAATCCATATATATTTCACAATTCATAATTATTGAATCCAAATACAAAGACACTTTGATTATCATGTTTCATCCTTAAGCCATTAACAAATAACTCTTATATTATTAAATAATACATCTTTCCTTTCACATTTTATATGTAGTCTCATCATCATCAAAAATATTTCTATTACTTGTAAGACCATACAAATTCTCTTCATGAACAATCCACTTTGGAAATCAATTTTCATAATGTCCATTCATTGCACACATAATGAATTTAACATTTTATGATTTATTAGGAGGACAATATTCCCATACATTGTGTTAAATTAACAGATCATTTATTATTTTCAGTCACTTTACTTTTTTCCTTTTAAATAGTCAAAACATCTTATTATTCCACTATGACATTTACTTATGTGATTCATTCCACATTCGTGGCACAAAATAAAATAGAATCCTCCATCCCGTACAGTCTCCATTACTCAAAATATTAGTGAACTCAATGATTCTATTCTTTGGTGAGTCTGAGAGATGGTTATGGAACATGTTTTTAGTCACGTATTGTGTAAATTGGATAGGGATGACCACAAAATCCATCACTCTAGGGATCATCTGATTTTACTCCCCAATAGTGAATTAATAATATCATTAATCCTTAATAAAACTCCTTATTGTTCATAGTATTGAATAAAAATAGAAAACATTGAGTGAGGATCACCTATCTTATTGGAAAACGACATAATCATGAAAAAAATACATATAGGGTGTCTAAAACAAGAAAACTCCTTATTTAATATATGAAACCATAGGTTTATCCCAAGCCATTCAAAGTTATCCTATATTTAAATCATTCATGATGGTTCATAAGGGTTTTTATAATTCCCAAATCATTTCCCTCGAGATCTTAAAATTAGTTGTACAACAAGTCCCATAGTCATGCCCTAATTCCGGATTGATTCTAGCGCAATATGATGATTTTAGGGTTTTAACCCCAATGTATATCAATTCCAGAGCCACATATACTTGTAGATGTTGGGAGTCTATTTTTCAATAGTACTCTATAAATTAGGATTATTTTGATTCTCACAAATACCCTGGTTTGTTTTACTAATTATTTTTAATGAAGTGTATTATAGGGAATTAATATTCTTTGTATTTAGTGTGAAATTATTTTTCAATCCATCAATTCACATGAATTATCTATTATAAGGGTTTGGGATATGTTTTTGAACATTCTAGAAACATGTTTCACACCCTACGTGGTTTAGCATAACGTATGAAATCAACCCAATGCTATGTACAATGGATATGGATCATGATCGCTACGTTAGTCTTCATCTTTACAATGGAAGTAAAAAATAATGGTTTCTTAAACCTATTTTATAATCTGTACATATGGTTAATCACACTTATGTTCTCGCAAATGTATAGTAAAGGAACCTTATGTTTGATAGGAACCTTATGTTTGGCAAGAGGGTAAAGTGTGGTTAAAGAACCCTACATCTGTAATGAACCATACATTTCAACGAGAAACATATCGATCATCAACCTTTCTTTTACGATCAACCCTATGTTTTCAACAATACATTTTAAATATGAACAATGCATAATTGAACCCTTTATTCCGTATTTTTTTCACATTGTAATTGAACCCTAATTTTTACTTTTGACCGTCAGAGATTTATTTTCACGATATTTCCCATAATTTTGTCTATGGACATGACTAAGTTACATGGTATTTTAAAGCTCTTTTTCGACCATTTTATGATTTTTTTAATTTTATTAAAAGAATAATATTCAATCGTCAAATTTACTACTATTAATAAAAATTATAACTCCCATGAAAAATTCAATTTTGAATTTCTACAGTTCAGCATGCGTCTTTTGTGGATATAGAATTTTTAATAGATGAATTCTCGTTATATAATTCTTTGAATATTATTTCCATTTTATAATTGAGATATAATAATATTTTAATTATTATAAAATCTTTCTAGCAATCATATACACAGTTCTATAGAGAACGAATGACTTAAGAAGAGGTTAATACATTAGATACATTTATGTTTAATCCTCTATGGTTGTGACTACTATATTTTTATTCATTTATTAAAAATCAAATATATCCTATGAATTCAGATATATTCAAACTTATTTCAGATTGGATATTTTATTTCAGAAGAAAAAGACTCATCTACTTCCAGTTTCATGCTCCTAAAACTGTGAATAATCATTTATTTATTTAGAATCAAAAGAATTTGTTTTTTGTCTTAATTTTAATGTTTTCAACTACCTGCACTTAGTTCATGGATTTTATGGTCCTTTGATAAGAGGACATGACTACTTAAATTCACCATGCTCAAAGAGAGATAATCTGGTGGAGTGAACTAGGGGATATATATTCATCGAACCACTATAAAATGATGTGTCCATTATTTGTGTTGGTCTACTTCTTATCCTTTTATTAGTAGAAAAATATAGCATATCCACAAAAATTTGAATAGGGTGTTTAAATTTAATAATATTGAAGAGTTTTTGAAAATACGCAGTTCAACACCCACTTGTGTTTTTTTTATTCCATCCTAACAATTTGTATTAGAGGAAGGATTTTGGATAAATCTATATCAAGATGAATGCTTAATAGTCTAAATTTTTTTGTATTGGATGATCCCATAGATGGTATGTCCATGGTTTATGCTTCATATTTGAATGGTGAAAATTAATGGTGCTGGTAATCATGGATGATCATTTATTTCTAAAATCCCAGATTTAGAGTTTGTTAGAAGAATACTACTTCCTATAAGATTATTGAGAAACCAAAAACATTGTGTGCTCCAACTGATGAAAAATATTAAATGAACTCCAAATATATGAATTCAATTATCTACGGTCATTACGAGATGAATTCAATCATGTTTCAAAATGTCCTACTTATTTTGAAATGTTGAAAACTATTACAATTTTCCATAAAGAAACAGATAATGTAAGAAATATGAGGTATGAAGCAACAAAGATGAAATTTGACACATTTAGGATATTAGATAGAGAAACTATTACCATATAAATGGAAGTCTTACAAAAATTATCAATAATTTTATAGCCTTAGTTGAACCTATAGAAAAGTCTGATTCAACGTTGAAAGTAATGAGAGCACACCCTTTTAAATGGAATGGAATATCTAATGTTATTCGACATTCATAACTTATCAATGAGCTAACCATGAATGAACTAATTGGGACATTGAAAATGTATGAAGCTGTAATGAAATCCAAATAATAAGATCATAAAATTATCATGAAAAAGAAAAATACCAATCTTAAAGTACCCTCTCGAAATAAAAGATAAAGAATAATGTAAGCAGCCAGAAAAGAAAATAATTATGATTCATCTGATTCTGAAATGGAAGTATCTCATTTATCGCAGATGTTTAGAAAATTTTGTAAGAAAAATATATAATTCAGAAATCCCATTAAAAATAATGATAATTACTCAAGATAAGTAATAATATATAAATAAAAAAACAGGGTCGTATAAGTCTTTATTTCCCTCATCTTAAAGATACAATGAGATATACATATAAGATATATCAAAAAAAAATACTGATTATGAAAATAAAATCTATATAGAAATGAAATCCCCTTGTAGTTTTCTTGAAGAATCCCTCATCTTGTCAAAATCTGATTCAGAAAAGGAAGAATCATTTCTGTAAGAAAATATTAACTTCATGGATGAACAAGATAAGGTACCAACCTATTATTCATCTAATTATTATTCTGATTCTAGTTGTTAAAATGATATATTTGTTGCCAATTTCACAATTCTAGAAAAGAAATATGGATCCTTATTAAAGAAGAAAAAATCATTATATAATATTCATAATACTGTTTAAAGAGAAAGATATACCTTACATAAAAAATATGAGAAGTTAATTAAAAAATTTATCATAGCTACCACAAATTTTGATGATCATGAAGAAATGAATAAATCATTAAAAGATGATGTAGAAACATATAAAAGTGCTACTCTTTTCCTTAAAAAAGGAAAAAATATTTTGATTGAAATACTAGGTAAAAATGTAATTAAAAAAAGAATGATTGGGTATTGGATGTAAGGGTGAAAAATCTAAAGTATATAAGAATTATTATGTTACTAAATCATGAAGTGTTACTTTTAATTTTTGTAAAAAAACATATAAACAAAAAACTATTATTAAAAAACCTCAAATTAGTGGCATTAAAAATCAATTATTTCAAAAAATTTATTTAAAGAAAATGATATAAGTACTGGAAAATAAAGAAAATATGGATTCTCGTATCTCTATTAGATAACACTGCTAGACCCATTTTGATATGGGTAATAGAAAAAACCAGTGTTAAATTGAATTTTCATGTAACAGGCCACCAGAACAGAAATACCATTTGGTATATTGATGATGGATTCTCAAGGAATATGAGTAAAGATCTATCAAAATTTTCATACATTTACTCAAATTGATGGATGTTATGTTACTTTTGTAACAATTATTAATGGAAAATAATTGGAATTGGAACTATTTCAGATACAATGATCATATCGATCAACAAATTCTTGTCTATTCAAGGATTGAAGCATAATCGGTAAATTATTTCCCATATTTGTGATGATGGGTTTTATGTTGATTTTTCTAATAATTCATGTTCAGTTTTTATAAATTGATTTCTTAATTTTAGAGTACATAGAATTGATAATGTTTATACTCTGGAAATTATTTCCATGTGTAAACAAAATGGGATCTATTTATCTTCTGACACAAGTGATTCATGTATCTGGATTAGATGAATTTGTCATTGTAATATTTATTCCTGGCATATATTATCTACAAATATACTTTTAATGATTTAACACATCTTAAATTTGAGGTTAACCTCCCAAACATGAAATTAACAAATATATAATTTAAAATCAATTCTCAAAATTGGTACATATAAACCTTTAGAACATATCAATATGAATTTTTTTACCATAAACAGGGATGTAATGGCATGAACCCTCATAGTCCATTACATTGTCAATTCTGGTTCTTGGGGTCACCTGGACTCCCTCAGTGAGTCAAGAGGACATTAGTGTTAGTGAAGGGGTGTTTCCTATCAGGGGCACTGATCAATCTCGCTGATTGGTTCCAAACCCAAATGCTGCCACCATGGTGTGTAAGTGTTTCATTCCCGAATTTTCCTGTAAAAAATCTTTTTATGTATTCGTACATATTTAAAGTTGCTTAAGGAAGTTTATGTCTATAAATGGTATCTTAAATCCTCTAACGGTGGAGCGAAACCATGTCACACTATTTCCACATTTCTAGCTTAGCTCCTTTTATGTGTTTTCTCCATTTAATGGAAATCAATTAATTCACAACCATTATCTCCACCATCTCAGAGGAAAACATTAAATCCGAATAAATTATAACGTGTGAAACCACCCGGTCGTGTTGTTATTCCATGATCCTCTTTTAAATAGCATTGATATTTCAAATCCTGTAACTCTAGGATCGTGCCTTTTTTCATCAATGTTATTTTTCTTCCCTGGTTTCTTTCCTTTTATTGGTGAGTTTGGAGTCCCTATTCTAGAGAGAAATCCTGAGCCCGTGTTGGAGCTCTTCCCACTCAAACATGAAGCCTTCGACTTTCCTTTTCCTCCATGTCGGACATCCTTAGTTCTTGATGTGAAGATAAAACATTGATCCCTTATCATCCTGGTAGGGGTTTCCTCTGTCTCTCTTTACTATGTATCATGTGGGGTGGGTATGATAATGTTTCCTTGGGTTATGGATGAAACCAAACTATAACGAAGATACAAAATAGATTTTTTAATGGGTGAATGAGTGTGATGGAAGATGATTCTTGTAATGATCCATACTTTCCATGTACTTTTTTAATTATATGGAATTATTACTAGTCTAAGAAAATTGAAAACACATGATTCCAAGGCTCGGTGTCCCTGGATTGAATTTCTGAATATTTTTTAGGGTACGTTCAGTAAAACCACAAGTGGTATTTTCTAAAATTTGATCTGATGCTCAGATTAAAAATTTGAGAGCACCGTTGAATCTGCAATGTTGGGATTCGGTTATTGAAGGATTCTCATTAATCATAGTAGGTCAGGAGAAAAAGATATATTTTGACGTTTAAAAGAATAATAAAATAACAAATTTATTTTATTTCTCTATTTTCTTTTCCACCAATGAAAAAGTGGACGTGGCGGGGCAAATGAAATGTCAATCTATTAAATGGCTTGACTCCTATATTTTTTGTAACTGTACCATTGGAATTAGAATGGTTCATTTTTAAATGTTCCTCTTAAATTCCCAATGGTGTTACCCACCTCTTCCACCTCCTATTTATATGGAGATTTGGGAAGGGTATTTGCATGACTTCACCCAGTGATGAAGCTCTGGTAAAATACCATGACACAAACTACTTTGAAGACGATACTGGTTCTAGAGAAAGGGGGTGAAAAATACCGAATCACTAATCGACGAACACCAAATCTTCCTGAAACATGGACGTTCTCCAATATTCCAGATGTAGGGATTATTTCTTGACACGTTTATTTTCAAGATATTGTTGAATCATATTTCATTTCTTTGGATAAGATGCTAACTTAAAGGGAATGGGCTAAAGAAACAAGGCCTGAATCCTCTTCAAACAGTTTATCATTGTCTTTATTATAGGTAAATTTTTGGGTTGGATGGAATCCAAATTTGAGGGTCACGAAGCAAATGAGACGACCCATGGAAGACCAATGGGGAAGCACCAGTGCAGCACACCGGTAACCCGTGCCGGCGGGAGAGGTGGAATCCAGCACCAGCTGACCATAATGGAGGCTGGGAACCATCATAGGCTACATGAAGGAGCTATGGAACTAGGCCATGGAAATCATCAGATCGGATGGCACTGGCCGGTCGCAGAAGTGGTGTGGCATGCTATCATGTGCCGCAGGAGGCGACAGCCATGGATTTTTAGCTTCAGTGGTCGAGGTGGGTGGCCAGCACCGGCCAGTTTTAGAGGCGGAGCGACATGCCGTCACACACCACTGGAGTGGGCGTGGCTCAAAGCCGCATCAGAGGATGAGGGACACACTGATGTGGGTTCCACCCTGACCAGGCGGTGCCACTTGGCACCACCACTTCACCCCACTAAACTGCTTAGCCGTTTGGGAGAAAGGGTGGTGTGTTACCTCCCACGCCAGCTAGAAAGGGCCCCATCCAGTTGGCTATGCCCATCCTCTGGCCAGGCTACGTGAGCCATTGGGCTGTGACCTTTGCGAGACCGGCTGCTTGAGCCCAGCGGGCCGTGCTATTTTGAGGGTTGGGCTATGCAAGCCCAGCGGGCCTCACCCCTCCATGGCCCGGGCCGCGTGAGCATAGTGGGTAGTGCCCCTCCATGGGATTTCATGTGATAGCCTAGTGGGCCGCACTGCCCAGGCGGGTTAGGCCGGTCTATGATGCAGCCCAACTAGGCCAGACTAGGCCGGTTCGGTTTGGTCCGGGTCGGACTGGACCCAGACCCATCCAAGACCAGATTTGCATAAAGGGTCTTATCTCTTAAACTAGACAAAAGTTTGACAAACCTGCTATGGAAATGGAATCCTTGGAAAGAGAAGTTCCTTTTTATATACTCCACATGAGTTTTGGGAGAACATGGAGTATGGATGGGTTGGATCAAACCTGAATCCAATCAGTCCCTCAGAACTAAAATGCTTATAAGTCAAAGACTAAACGTCTGATTGACGCGCTGTCTGTCACGTTGGAAACCCTACGACATTGAATTCCTTTGGGATTCTTATTCATGGATATTAATAGTGGATGAGTTATAATAGATTCCTTGAGGATAGTATCCCCCCGAAATCAAACGTGCTTAGTACGGGAATCTCGTGGTAGGCTGTAACATAAAGAATGAAAATCGATGCTATGTGGGTAAGTAACTATCAATCAGGTGTTGGTCAGCACTTAGTGATCCCGTGTGGGACAATATCTATCGATCTTGTGTGGGTCAGTGCTTAGCGATCCTGTGTGGGTAAGCATATATTTTTCTTATGTGGGTCACCAGCTGTTCCTCTCAATAGAATAAGATGATCTAGATTTACGACTAATCATTTATACTTCTATAATTCAGTTATATACCTGATGTTAGATGAGACTTTTAACTTCATGCAGTTACCTGTGTGGTACTTTTACCTTCATGGTGTTATCTTTGTGTTAATTTTACCTTCGTGGTGTTACCTTCATGGTGTTACTGTTGTGGTATTATTCCTTTGTGGATCAATTTTGAAAATGGATTAAATGACAGATCCTTAAGTTTCATCATGTATGAGGAGAGTATATTTTGATAACTTCATTATATGAATGGGAATATAAAGAAGTAGAATTGATGACTACTACTTTGTTCATTGTGATTTAGTTCTTGCTTCGTAGTTTTCATTTGATGAACTTTGGGATACCTTTGATGGTCTCGGGGATCCTACTCAGTATTGTTATACTCATCTCTTCATCCGCTACACCCACACTATGTTGTGTCTTGTGCATCTTACAAACATCGTTGATCGAGGATGAGGGTTCTGGGACTGGACGGTTCTCAGAGGTGGACCATTTGACATGATGTGTCATAGTGACTACTGATCACGAGTTGTACCTACCGTATAGGTAGGATCCTCGATTGATGATCCATGAGCTGTTTTCTCTTGTCAGTTGTACTTGTACTTTCCTGTTGGGATTTTATTACGGTCCCATTAATTTCAATACACTTTTTAATACACCAATTTACTTCGTGTTTGTGTCATTTTGTGTTCTTGGATTGTGTTTCTCAACTGGTTTAATGGAAATTACTTCCCATTATAGGGATAATCCATTTTGGTTCTAGTCACCTTCCCCTTGCCTGTGTAAGGTGGGTTTGGGGAAGTCACGGCTAGGGCCCCGGGGGACGAGTCGTGATAATGTGGTATTAGAGGGGTCAGTTCAACTGAAGAACTAAGACTTTGACCTTTTCTATGTGGAAATAGTGTTAAGTGTTATGAGTGAGGTTTTCAGTTTGGGGAATCTAGTGTTGGTGTAGTGGCCAATGTATCCATACACCGGGACCCTAAATTCTGATTTCAGACTCATTGTACGAAAACACCAATTGTGTGTGTTTATGAAAACAATTTATTATGATCACTTTGAGTCATCTCACCATGTATAAATTAGTGACTGTGGCACAAATATTTCCATTCACGATTCTTCCATGTAGATAGGCAGCCAGGATTCCCGAGAGAGTACACGATGATGGCCCACCGAGCAATGTAGCTTCAGTGTAGGGCACTCTTACAGTGATAGTACCATCGGGTGGTGCACTAGTAGCACCACACCCATTGGGAAGCAGATTCCACTTACCCCAGAAAAAAATGGTGCATGCCTACGGAGCTCTTCACACGAGTTTCTGCAGCATAGTCCTCTTAGATTTCAAGGCGAGATGGATGCGCATGTGATTGGGGAATGGCTGGGGGCTGTTGCAAAAGTGTTTTGCATAGTTGAGACACCAGCTGATCTAATGGTGATCCTAGCTAATAATTTCTTCCAGGTAGTAGCTGAGAGATTATGGAGTCTGAAACTCCTGTTACAAGACGAGGTGACCCTCACCTAGGTGGACTTCGAGGGCCTTTTCAGGGAAGAGTTCGTCCCAATGATCCTACAATCAGTGCATACACAAGATCTGCTGCACTTATAGTAGGGAATCATGAACATGTCCCAGTTCTCGGAGAGGATCAAGGATCTTGTAACACCCCAAGCTTTTATGATATGCTTCTCTTCGAATAGTACACTAGCGTGTGTCATACGCAACTTCAAGTTCTAACACACCACAACCAATCATACTAGCCTTTAAGAATAGTAATACCCACTTTTTGAAATTTAATATATTTTTTATTTCCAAATGAACTTCATTTTTTGATTTGGAATATCGAAATTAACTTAGGGTAAAATTTTCGTACTTTTCGGATAACTTTCATATTTTGATGAATAGTGAAATTACTAAATTTTAATTAAAAACATCTTTTTTAATCAAAATAATTAATAGTAATAAATTATAGATTTTAGTGGTTTTAAAGTATATTTATAATATATTTTTACCATTTAATAAAAGTTTGGTCATTGGACATAATTTCACATTTAAACTGAACATAAGTATGTGTCAATCGTTTGATAGTTATTATTTCTTAAAAACACGCTCTTTGTTTTGACAATGAGAATTAATTTAAATTAAATAATTAAACATATATGTTTTTAATTTTGTAAAATAGACATCATTTATGAATTCATAATATCAAATATATCTTAGGTCTAATAATTGTTATTTTTCTGAGAAACATCAATTTTTGATGAATAGTTAAAACCCCTGAGTTATTTGTTAAAACCGATTTTATTATTTAAATAATTATTCATTTTATTTAAATTAATTTATGTTAAAATATATACATAATACTTATATATTTTCATTTTAATTAATTGGAGTTCGTTTTTAATAATTTTAGATATATAAAAATTTTATTAAACTTTTCACCATCTTCTACCCACCTCCTAGGAGAATTTGAAAATTCTCATAAAAATAATTATACCACTTTTGTGAGATAAATTTCAAAAATATGAGAGGCACGGTTAATATCAAGGAGTAAAATGTGGTCCAATGAGATAAACATAATTTTTGATGAACAATAACTTTTTACTTTTATTTACCGCGGTTAAAGTTAAATAAGGTAATCCAAGGTAAAAAAAAATATTTTAATAATCTAAAATTACCTTAACACATGTCCTACCCTTATTAGATGAGTAATGGCAGACCATGGGAATATTTGGGTCGATTTTGGGACCCTATGGAGCCACTTCTGAATGATAATGAAATTTTAGATTAATTAATTTAATGTAAAGGCAAAATTGAAAAAAAAACAAAAACCTTTTAGTAATTAATTTTTATATGGTTTTATATAAATAATATTTTTACTATAAATATTCATTAGAAATATAAAAATATTTCCTACATAATTGTATTTTATTTATAATTTTTAGATATTAAATAATTTAATTTATTTATTACACAATGATGATGTAGTAATTACCGTATTAATGAAAGATTAAGATAATTGATATTATAAATACCTAAATAAATGTAATTTGAAAATATTTATGAATTCCAATATTTTTATAGGTTAATATGACATATTAGAATTGGTTATATGAATTGTTTTCGATGTAATAATGCTGTTATGAATTTATGAGAAGAAAAATACCGAATAGTGCCAAAATTGACATAAAAGAGTTTTTAAAACAAATATTATATTATTAATTGATATTCTATACCTTAAAATATTATGTTCATCCAAAAGACTAATATCATGATAGGTGTATCATTAATGGACCACATGGGGGTCTATTGGAAGTTTATAGTATGTTTATTAACCATATAATATAAAAATACAAAGAGACATGGTAAATGTCAAACAAATTAACTAAGAGTTAAAAATAAAAGATAAGGTTAATAAGGTGACCCAAACCTATCTAAAAACCATTGGTTAAGTTTTTTTCTACCTATCCCCACCTTAGACATTGAATAATCCACTTTTTAGCATTAGAAACCGAATATGATTTTATTATAAAATAATACTTTACGTTTTTTCTAAAACGCCCCTCCTCCCCCTTATAAAAGGACACCACTTATAACCAATTACTCACACCTCTCAAGCTTTTTGTCTCATCAGAAATCTTCCCCATTAAGCTCCCTATATCCCTATACTCCTTCTAGAAGCCTCACCTTTGGCAGAAGGCACTTCAAGAGTCTTTTATTGTTCAAACCATAGGGAGTTACCCAAAATAAAGGTAACAACTTCTCTTAGCTTCTTTTCTATTATTTTACTTCTCCAATAACAAAACTCTTCTTCTTGTTTTCTTTTGTAACAAAAAAATTATACAAAATATACTAGGATATTTTTATGAGATTTATTAGAACTACACTTACACACACCTCTATTTAATTGGTGAAGAAAATAATGTTTCTGTGGATGACAACCAAACGCCTCACGAAACGATGATTGTTCAATTATATCCTACCACCTCTCATGTTGGCCATTATGATGAAACTGAAATTAAATATGATATTAATGATATTTATTTTATATATTATCTTTTTTAAATCCATTTTATATCATACCATTATTCATTTCATGTTATATATATACAATAATTTTATTTGAGGAAGTGCGGACTACCGCCCCCTCAAAGTGATATGACTCGTTCATACAATAAATTGAACATATAAAAGATGGTGTTAATGAACATAAGTAACATATATAATATACTATATTATACTGGAATAATAAAATACTTATGTATCATTTGGTTTTTATTCCATTTAAAATGAAAAATGAAATGGAAGTAGTGTTTCTGCGTACGTAAGGATTACCGTCTCCGCGAACGCGATGAGATTCATTTCCCCATCATATCCATTCAAGACTAATTCTCATTTGATGATTAAAATTAATTTTTAAGGACTGGATATCATTTTGGATATGAATATGATACAATGTATCCATAACATACACGGCTTACGTAACAAAGCATATAAAGTAAAACGAATAATTTAACACCAAAAACGACGATAATACTAAAATATAATTTAAAAAAAATATTAAAAGATCATATATGATATCATATATATATATATGATTATTTTATAATTTAGTAACAATTATTTAACTATTATACAGGACTTTAACCTACCCTCAACCAAGGAAAGTACATGGTAAGGGGTTTTCATCTCACTCCTTATTCCCGTGAGATTCATGCCATATTTCCACTATTACCTTATTTGTGGTGTATATACTGAACATAATTGTATTCCTTGTGTAAAAAAAATATAATTTATGTGTATTTACATATTCATTGTATGATACCTCTTTAATGGGGTGTCTGTTTTGTAAGTTACCAAATTAGTAATGGTTAATTTCACAGTCTCTTTATTATCCGAGGTTGTTTTTACGTAAGTATCTAATGGGGCATATTTATTATCCATGTCCATGTTTTATGAAAGAGTTTTCAAAGGTATTATTTTAAGGGGATTTTTTACTAAAACATCATTTCAAATTTTTTAAATATTTATTCTTCTAAATCATTCTCATTAATGTCCATGTCTTCAAAATAGTTTTTAATGATTTATTTATATGGACATTAATGTTTTTAAAATATAAATTCCATTCAAAAGTTTCAAAGTTGTACGTGAAATTTTGATTAAAAAATTTCTTTAAATGTCTTCTTTTATAAATTGTGTGAATTTTAAATGTTTTCATGAAAAATGGATATTTCTATCAAAGATTTTAACAAATCATTTTCATCTATGTCAACATCCTTTGATGGATTTTAATCTTTTAGAAGATAATTTATTATGATACTAATATTCTATATTGTATTGAAGGTTTTGTGATATGTTTGACTATGGATGTGTTATTTTTATTCCATTCATGGTTTATGGAAAAAGTATTGACATTTCGTATGCTAGTTTTAATAATAATGTTCATGTTATAACCTTTTCATATGAGGAAATAATTGAACTTACTAAGTGACGGGTGAAGCCCGCAATAGCTCATCGATTCATCAGTAGGTCTCATGAGATAAACTAGTGTCTTATAAATAGTCCTTGACAAAATCTTATTTGTAATCCTGGCATGAGGCCTTGGCTACGTGGTTATGATAGTCTAGAATTATGCATTCCATCATTTTGAAAGTGGTTAGTGATATTTCATGTGATTATTCGAGTAGTAGAATATCCATTTGAATAAGTAAATGGCATTACTTCATTTTAGTTTTTCATATTATGCTGAATTTAAAGTTTAATATGATTTTGTTTTAGTTATACATTACCTTAAATGTTTATGATTATTTATGAAAGTTTTCGTTGTATTGTTATCTTTACTGATCATCTGAGTTCACCCCTTTCTATGTTTTATTTTTCCAAGGAATCCAAGAAGTGTATTGTGATTGATATGCAGGGTTAAGCCAAGGGAATAATGATGTTAATGAAGGATTATTTATGTTGTTTTGTATGTTATGAAGTGTAATGTAACAATCATATATGTATACTATTTTCCAAGATTTCTAAACTGATCGGCCCATCGAGACATGATTCCATGTAATCATGCCAATGTATTAAAATAATGCACCGACTCTGGGTAACTGGGGTCGGGGTGTTACAGTTGGTATCAGAGGAAGTTTACAAATAACCTTAGAAGCTAGATTTAGATAAACTATGAATAGAGAACATAGCCCTAAGATAGACATTGAGGATTAGTAGAGAAGAACTTCCTAGAATTTTGATATTGTAGAGATTTTGTGAGTTTTCTGAGCAATACATCCATGTCTGGATATGAGCAGGTAGAGGCGGCTCTGGCATAGATGTTCCTAGGGGTAAAACACGAAAACGCCTCTTTGAGCTAGACTCGAACGGGAAATGTTGGATGACAACAGACCTTGTTTGACTCTTGGTTATGACACTCCCAGGGGAAATGCTTAGGATAATTCTCATTTTTTTACAAACCATTATGAAGGGTTTTTAAGTATATACTTCTTCAAAGAAGACATTTTTATGATTATGGATTATATTCATAAAGTATTTAATTTATGTTAAGTGTTTTACAAGTTTGGGATTAGGTATTTCTATTAATAAACTAATCTAGTGTATGCCATTGTTATGAAATGGCGCCCAGTTAAAGGAATGAGAACTCCAGCAATACGCATGATCCAAAGAGTAAGAAAGATCATATCTTTCATGGAATTAACCCAGAATTTAGAAGAGAAATAGTCTCCCATGTATAATCACCATATGATGAAAATGTATCATGTGTTGATAAGATAAGTATAGAATTCTTGGACTCTTATGGCATTGAAGGAAAGCCAGAGAAGGAAAGGATAGTAGAGAGAAGGATATATAAAGTGAATAATGTAAATATGGATTATCCCATATGTGATATCTATGGAATGAAACATCTTTTAAAATTATTTAATTGAATGGAAGTATTTTATAAGTGTGGAGAAAAAGGATACCATGTATGTGCCTGCATGGGTAAGAAAAAGGATTCAAATGTACAATGTTTCATTTGCAAGGAGTTTGGACACTACGTGAACCAATTTCCCAGTCATCAGACTATGCCACAAATGATCTATTGGATAACAATCAAGTTATGATACTACCATAGATAAAGAGGAATGACTAGTATTCTTATGTTGTTATTTTGGAATTATTTCATTGAAGTGTTGTATCAATGACGTACTTGAAATAAATATGGATTGTACTGAAGTATTATTTCATTGAGGATTTGAGATTTTTTGATACTAAGAAAAGTGACTCTATAGCGAGATACACATTTTGGAAATTACATGGTTTAAGGAAAGATAAACCTTAATATGGTCCTAATATCGAGGTACTGATTTTGGAATAAGATATGCTTGATTTTGAAAAATTATATTGGATATTCTTGACTGCCTTGAAACTGATTAAAGATTTGTATATTCCTTCATTGTTGGAGTTCAAAACATTTTTGGATGGATGAAGTATATCCAGTATTCTATAAGGAATAAGGGTGTATGAATGTAATCAATACAGTTTTGTGGTAATTCAGGATGTTTCAGTGTTATAAAAGAATACATGATGAAGGTATTCACATGCTATTACGGGGTAAAAAGGATCTACATTATGTTTAACATTCATATAAATTTTGGACTGAGAGTTTACAGAGGTATTTTGGATAAGTCTAAAGTTTGTAAGGGATTAAGTTTGAAAGGTTATTTTTTTATTTTTACAAAAGGACAACAGGTAGACCGTGTGACGACCCGTCGTGTCAGACAAAGCTGTGGGAATATAACCCACAACTATAGTGCAATTGGGATTTATCACCTACCAGTGGACTACATGAAGTTATATGATAGTATAATGTAGTTTATATTTTTAAGGTTTTGATATGTGAATTATCAATTCATTATATTTGTAACCCTGTAGGATTAAGATAAATATAGTATTTTTGAGTTGTATTGTGTGTTGGGGTGAAAGATGAGTTTGTGGGAGAAATTTATTAGTTTATAAAACACTAATAATAAAGTAATTATATCTCCTTATGATCTTATCCAATCTAATAAATAAATTCCACAAAATTAAGAAAATGAACGTAGAACAAAAATGTTGTCCTAGATGGTACCTTAGATCATCAGAAATTTATGGTTTTTGGATTGTTGGCCTTTTCATAGCCATGTTCTCTACCACTATCCATCAGATATTGGTGGTTAGATTTCTATTCCATATCTATATTTTCTTACATAGAACCCTAGTATGTGTTATTTTTGGTAACCTTCAAACATACCACTCTTTATTTTAAATATAGGCCTCATTAATCCATTTTTCGATGTGGGATTTCAACTATGATATTTTGATATGTCAACCCATAGTTTCAAATACTGAGCATAAATTGCGAGGACTTAATTTATTGAAGGAGGGGAGAGTGTAACACCCTATTCTTTAATGGTACGCTTCTCGTTGAATAATACAATAGTGTGTGTTATACGCAACTCCGAGTCCTAACACACCACAACCAATCATACTAGCCGTTAAGAATAGTAATACCCACTTTTTGAAATTTTATACATATTATCTTTCAAAATTAACATAATTTTTTGATTCAAAATATCGAAATTACCTTAGCGTAAAATTTTGGTAATTTTCAGATAACTTTCATATTTTGATGAATAGTGAAAATTACTAAATTTTAATTAAATTTTTTTTAATCGAAATAATTACTGGTGATAAATTATGAATTTGAGTGGTTGTAAAGTACATTTAAATTTTAATTAAAAACAACTTTTGTCTTGACAACGAGAACTAATTTAAATTATTTAATGAAACCTATATGTTTTGAATTTGGTAAAATAGACATAATTTTTGAATTCATAATATAAAATATAACATATGCCTAATTTTTGGTATTTTTCTTTGAAACATCGATTTTTGATGAATATTGAAAACATTGAGTTATTGGTTAAAACCGATTTTTTTTATTTAAATAATTATTTATGTTCTTAAAATTAATTTATGTCATAATAGATACATAATACTTATATAAATTCATTTTAATTCATTGTGGTCAATTTATAATAATTTTAGATATATAAAAATTTTATTGAACTTTTCACCGTCTTTTACCCACCTCCTAGGAGAATTTTAAAATTCCCATAAAACATAATTTTACCACTTTTGTGAGTTGAATTTAGAAAATCAGAGAGACAGAGTTAATATAAAGGAGTAAAATGTGGTTCAATAAGATAAAAATAATATTTGGGTGAATAGTAACTTTTTACTTTTATTTACCGCGGTTAAAGGTAAATTGGGTAATTCATGGTAAAAAGAATATTGTAATAATTCAAAATTACCTTAACACTTGTACTAACCTTATTGGATGAGTAATTTTCAACCATGGGTGTCTTTTGGTCGATTTTGGGACCCCATGGAGCCACTTATGAATGATAATGACATTTTAGATTAATTAATTTAATGTCAAGGCAAAATTGACATAACCAAAAACCTTTTAGTAATTAATTTTTATATGGGGTTATATAAGTAATCATTTTTACTATAAATATTTATTAGAAATCTAAAACGATTTCATACATAATGGAATTTAATTTATAATTTTTAGACAATAAATAATTTAATTTATTTATGACACAATGATGATGTAGTAATTCCCGTATTAATGAATGATTAAGATAATTGATATTATAAATACCCAAATAAATGTAATGTGTGGATTTTTGTGAATTAAAATAATTTTCTAGGATAATATGACATATTAGTATTGGTTATATGAATTTTTTTCAATTTAATAATGTGATTATGAATTTATAAAAAAAATCCAATAGTTCCAAAATTGACATAAAAGTGTTTTTAAAACAAATATTATATTCTTAATTTATATTATATTCCTAAAGATCTATGAATCGGCCAAAGGAGTTATATCATGATAGGTTTATTATTAATGGACCACTTGGGGGTCTATTGGATGTTTATAGTACATTTATTAACCATATAATATTAAAATACAATGAGACATGGTAAATGTAAAAAAAATTAACAAAGAGTTAAAACTAAAAGATAAGGTTAATAAAGTGATCCAAACCTGTCTAAAACCTATTTTTAAGTTTTTTTAAACCTATTCCCACCTTAGACTTTGAAAAATCCACTTTGATCCATTAGAAACCGAATATGATTTTATTATAAAATAATACATAAAGTTTTTCCTAAAAAGCCCCTCCTCCCCCTTATAAAAGGACACAACTTCTAACAAATTCCTCACACCTCTCAAGCATTTTGGCTCGTCCAACCTATGACCAATTAAGCTCCTTTCATCCTTATCCTCCTTATATAATCCTTACCTTATTCTTACGGCACTTTTAGAGTCTTTTTTGGTTCTTGCCAAAGGGAGTTACCCTAATTAAAGGTAACGACTTCTCTTAGACTTTTTCATTGATTTTACATATACATCCCCTAAAATCTTATTATTATTTAATTTAGTAACAAAAACAGTATCCAAAATATACTAGGATATTGTTATGAGAAGTATTAGAACTACACTTACACACACCTACATCTAATTGGTGAAGAACATAATGTTTCTGTGGATGGAAACCAAACGCCTCACGAAACGATGATTGTTCAATTATCTCCTACCACCTCTCATGGTGGAAATTATGATGGAACCCTAATTAAATATGTTATTAATGACGTTTATTTTATATGTAATCTTCATTAATTCCATTTTACATCATACCATTATTCATTTCATGTTGTATATATATACGATACTTTCATTTGAGGAAGTGCGGTCTACCGCCCCCTCAAAATGATATGACTTGTTCATACCATACATGGAACCTATAAAGGATGGTGTTAATGAACTCAAGTAACATATATAAGATACTATATTATACTGAAATAATAATATACCTATGTATCATTTGGTTTTTATTCCTTTTAAAATGAAAAATGAAATGGAAGTAGCGTTCGTCCGTACGTACGGATTACTGTCTCCACGAACGCGGTGAGATTCATTCCCCCATCATATGCATTCAACAATAATTCTCATTTAATGATTAAAATTAATTCTTAAAGACATGATATAATTATGGATATGAATAAGATACAACCTATCCATAACATACATGACATACGTAACAAAGCATATAAAGTAAAATGAATCAGTTAACACCCAAAATGACGATAATACTAAACCATTATTAACAAAACAATATTAAAAGATCATATATGAAATCATATTTATATATATGATTCTTTTATAATTTAATAACAATGATTTAATTATTATATAGGAGGTTAACCTACCCTAAACCAAGGAAAAGTACAAAGTAAGGGGTTTTCATCTCACTCCTTATTCTCGTGAGAGTTATGCCATGTTGCCACTATTACCATTTCTGTGGTGTATGTACGACCCATAATTGTATTATTTGTGTAATAAACATTAATTTATGTGTATTTACATATTAATTATATGATACCTCTTTCATGGGGTGTATGTTTTTTAAGTTACCAAATTGGTAATGGTTAATTTTACAATCTATTTATTATCCGAAGTTATTTTAATGTAAGTATCTGCTGCGATAGATTTATTATCCATGTCCGTGTTTTATGAAAGAGTTTTCAAAGGGATTATTTTAAGGGACTTTTTTACTAAAAAATAATTTCAAATGTTTTAAATATATATTCTTCGAAATCATACAAATTAATGTCCATGTCTCTAAAATGTTTTTACGGATTTATTTACATGGACATGAATGTTTTTAAAATGTTAATTCCTTTAAAAAGATTCAAAGTGGTATGAGATGCTTTGATTCAACAATTTCATTAAATGTCTTCTTTTCTAAATTGTGCGACTTTTAAATGTTTTCAATAAAAATACATATTTGTCTAAAAATGTTTTACAAATCATTTTCATTTATGTCAAAATCCTTTAAGGACATTAAACTTGTTTGAAATTGATTTATTATGATACAAATAATCCATATTGTATTGATGGTTTTGTGATATGTTTGACTGTGGATGTTTTATTTTTATACCATTCATGGTTTATAGATAATGTATTGAAACTTCGTATTCTACTTTTAATATAAATGTTTATGTTATAATCTTTTTGTATGAGAAATTAATTGGACGTAGTAAGTGATGGGTGGTGCCCGCTATAGCTCCTCGATGCATCGGTAGGTCTCATGAGACAAACAAGTTTCTTTGCATGAGGCCTTGACAAAATATTATTTCTAGTCATGGCACGAATCCTTGGCTACGTGGTTATGATAGTATGACATTTTGCATTCAATCATTATGAAAGTGGTTAGTGATATTTCATATGACTATTCGACTAGTAGAATATCCATGTGAATAAGTAAATGGCATTACTTCATTTTATTTTTTCCATATTATGCTGAAGATCAAGTTTAAAAGGATTTTGTTATATTTATACATTGCCTTAAATGTTTATCCTTATTTATGAATGTTTCCTCTGTATTGGTGTCCTTACATAGTATCAGAGCTCACCCCTTTCTATGTTTTATTTTTTCCAGGATTCCAAGAAGTGTATTGTGATTGATATGCAGGGTTAAGCCAAGGGAATATTGGAGTTCATGATGGATTATTTATGTTGTTTTGTATGTATTGAAGTGTAATGTGACATTCATGTATGTAATCTATTTTCCAAGACTGCTAAACCGATCAGTCCTTTGGGACATGATTCCTTATAATCATGAAAATGTATTAAAATAATGCACTGACTCCGGGTAACTGGCATCGGGGTGTTATAGATCTCTCTCGCTACTCCACCGACATGATATGAGACCCTTTTTTAGGGCCCAGACATTTGAGCAGGGTATCTTATGGGAGATCATAGCATCGATGATATCACTCAGAATTCTGATGCAGGTGGGGAGCTAGATCAAGTGCTTTTGGTGGATAGATTTCTAGATGAGCAGGCACATATAGTGAGAGCCACCACCGAATGTCCAATTGCAGAGTATTCCAATGAGGGTAGTAGATGGATGATGTAGGGGCCCAAACGGGCTAGACCTTCTGCTGGAAAACCTCATGATATAGGGTCAGTGGTAAGGGGCACATGGGATAGAGTATGACAGATGAGTATTAGGAAGTACTAATCATACGGCAGGTAGGGTCACATGGCCCGCGACTGCTAGTCCCACTATACGGATTACCATTAGACAATTGAGGGCCTGCCGATGTAGAGGTAGAAGTTTGAATTAAGAGGCATGCAGGGTGGCAGACATGGAAGAGGAGCTGGCCGTGCAGTTGGTGGAGGGCGACGATTCGATGTTTTACTATCACTACCTCCAGGTGTTGCAACCCAACCGCTAGGAGTAGGTGGACATGGACAAGGACAACTCTATGTGGTTGAGGCCTATGATCACCATGCTCCAAAGATGATTCGATGTACTATCTGTGTCAACTCCACCTTAGTTTCAGTACTTATAGACATAGGTTCTAGTCCCTCATTCATTTCCATAGCCCTTATTCAGAGCTCGGAGATTCCGATGGATATGTAGGATTGATCCTTAAGTCTAGAGACTCCTATGGGAGGGGATTTGACGACTACACTCTGGTTCCAGTAGTGTGACCTTACTCTAGGAGGCACGATCTTTTGCATGTATTTTCTCTTAGCAGCACCAAGCCCTTACAACATCATATTGGATGTGGACTGGGTATCCATGGTCCATTCTTCGATTAAATATATTATTCATTATGTACGGTGTGTCTATGAGGATGGAATTAGGTTTTCATTCACCTACGAGAAGGGGACCTTTGCATTTCAATATGTAATTACTCGAAGATGAGTGATGTCAATCACACATCACTTGGATAGACTTACCCTCAGAGGAGTTGATGTTGAGAGTTTGAGCTATCCTGTAGTGGTGGACCAGTATGTCGATGTCTTTCTTGATGTGGTTTCAGGACTAACTCCACACCGATAGGTAGACATTTACATCGACCTGTACACTATGATGACACCGATATCAACACTGACATATCTGATGGCTCCCACAAAGTTTCATGAGTTACGAGTATAACTGGAGGACTTGTAGAGAATGAGGTTCATAAGGCCCAGCATTTCTCGAGGGGCAACCCTGATATTATTCTCTATGAAGGCATATGGTAGTTTGAGACTCTGTGTGGAATATCGATTCCTAAACCAGGTTAATATGAAGAACATGTATCCACTTCTGAGGATTGATGATCTTTTCAATCATATATTGGGAGATCGATGGTTATTGAATATATACCTCAGATCATACTATCATCAACTAAGGGTATGATATGAGGATGGGTAGAATACATCCTTCATATGTCGGTATAGCCACTATGAGTTCTTGTTTATGGAATTCAGCATGACCAATTCCCAAGAAGTGTTCTTGGGACTCATGAACAAGATATTCCAGCCATACCCCGATCACTTCATGGTGGCCTTCATTGACGACATCTTAGTGTACTAAGGGATAGAGTTTGAGCATGACTATCATCTACAGATAGTACTTGATTCACTCTAAGATCACCGCCTTTATTTTAAACTCTTGAAGTGACAGTTGTAGATACATGAGGTCTACATCCTGGGACACCATATCTCGGAGGCTGGAGTTGTAGTGGATTTGACAAAGATAGAGGTTTTTCTTTCTTGGATGGCACACATGAGTTTACGAGTGGTACGATGTTTCCTAGGGTAGGTTGTGTACTTCCAGAGACTCATATCTAACTTTTAAAGAGTTTCTGAACCCTTTTCATCATTGAAAATGAAGGGACAACCCTTTGTATGGAAAAATATATGCCAATAGTGTCCTTAGGAGTTCAGATGGAGATTGAAGAGTTCCCCCATTTTGATTCTACTAGAAGAGGGAATTGGGTATATAATATTTTTCGACACATCATTGACTGGAATTTGATGCTTCCTAATGCCGGAACGACCAGTGATCCCTTATGTTTCAAAATAAGCGAGACAACAAGAGCAGAACTATGCCACCCATGAACTGGAGTTAGCGGAATTGGTATCCGCCTTAAAAGTGTGGTGACACTACTTGATGGGGAAATAGATTACTATTTACTCTGATCACAAGAGTTTCAGGTATATCTTTTCATATATGGACCTGAACCTGAGATAGTGACATAGGCTAGAGTTCCACTAGGAATATGACTTTTAGATAGTCTACACTCCATATAAGGGGAACATCGTAGGAGACACACTCTGTAGAAGGTCTTGTATACAGTTGTTGAGTGAGGCGACCGAGAAGCTAGCCACATTACATATATCCTTTGTGGTTAGAGATGAAGCAGCATACCTATAGTCTATGACTGTCACTCCCCCACTTCTTCACTGATTTCTAGAGGCCCAGCTTGGGGACATGATTCTGATTCTCTATTTGATCAAATATCCTTGGGACCAGCACCTGATTCATTTTCTGATGGCGGGGATCATGACATTCTTTTTAGAGGACACTCCAAGGTACCAGTGGTGATATGGGAGGAGGTGTTCAGGGAGTTCCCTATTTCCCCTCTGGTGGTGCATCCTGGCATGGATAACAAGTACTAGGACCTCCATGGTCAGCACAGTTGGTCAGGGATGAAGAAGGTAGTCATAGACCTCGTTTCATAAAGCATGACATGACAACAAGTGAAGGTTGAGCATTAGGTTCTATATGGTTTAGCACAACCACTAGAATTACTAGTTTGGAAGTTGGGTGATATCTCCAAGAACATTGTAACGGGGATACCAAAGTCATCTAGGGGACATGATTCCATCTAGGTGATCATTGACCAACTCACCAATTCGGCCCACTTCCTACCCATCCAATAGAAGGGATCATTAAAGGCCATGGGATGCCTCTACATAGAAGAGATTGTATAACTTCATGGGGTTCCGTCAATGATCTTCTCTGATCATGACACACGTTTTACATCCCAGTTGTGGAAGGGATTACTGGAGGCAATCGGGACTCCACTACGTTTGAGAACCGCCTTTCATCCTCAGACGAATGGTCAGATAGAGCAGACCATACAGACACCGTAGGACATGATTTGTGCTTCCTTCCTAGTTTTTTGCTGTATTTGGGAGGATCACTTGACCTTGGTAGAGTTATAATAAAACAATAGTTATCACTCCACCATAGGTATGGCACCATTTGAGGCCTTGTATAGTTGACCATGCAGATGAACTCTATGCTGGACAGACCTAGGGGAGTCGGCACTTATGGGTCCAGAGTTGGTACAAGATACCACCGAGAAGGTGCAAATCATCCAAGAGCAGATGAAGACTACACATAGTAGAAAAAAGTATTATACTAACAAGAGATTAAGACCATTGAAGTTGAAGTAGGGATACAATGTATTATTGCGAGTCTAACCTCGACTGAGACTACATACATCGAGTTTATCGGACCATTTCTGATTCTTCGGAGGATTGGTGAGGCGGAATACTACTTGGAACTACCACAACAGTTTGAAAGGGTGAACAAAATCTTCCCCGTATCCCAGTTGAGGAGATGTGTGATGACTCATATCTCATCATCGACTATGGCGAGCTGGACATTGATGATTGGGAAATGTTTATGAAGGTTCAAGTGGGTATTGGGGTTCTATAGGAGTGGGACCTTTGTGGACAATCAATACCTCTGTTGAGTGTTTCTAGTAGCACAGGAATTTTCAAGAGAGCTCATGGGAGTGGGATTCTCATATTCATGCTCAGTGCACCAATTTGTTTCCATAGTCTATGTTGTTTCTTTCCGGGAAGAAAATACATAAGGTGGGGAGAATGTAAAGACCTGGATTTTCCATGTAATTTTTTAATTATATTGAATTATTATGAGTCTGAAAAAATTGACGGCACATGATTCCAAGGCCCAGTATGCCTGGAATGAATTTATGAACTCTTATTAAGGTACTTCTAGTAAACACATGAGTAGAAATTTCTTACATTTGATCCATTTCTCAGATTACAAATCTTAGAGCACCATTGTGTCTTCAGAGCTGGGATTCGCTTAAGGAAGGATTCACTACAATCACATTAGGTCGGGAGAAAAAGGTAAATTTTGGACTTTTAAAAGAATAATAAAATAAAAAGGTTATTTTATTTCTCTCTCTTTTTTGTCCAATGGATTAATGTCATTGGTGGGACAAACGATATGTCAAGAAAATAATTGGATTGACTCCTCAATATTTGTAACTATACTGTTTGAATTAGGATGGTTCATTATTAAATGAACCTCATAAATTCCCAATGGAATTACCATCCTCTTTTCCTACCTATTTATAAGGAGGTTGGGGAGGGGTATTGAAACAGCTTCACCATGTTATGAAAATCTGCTAAAATTCCATGATGCCAACCACTTGGAGGACATGACATGTTCTAATGAATCATGATGAGCACCACCTAATCACGAATTGATGAAAAAAGATTCTTACTCAAAATTGGATGTTCTCTAATGATCCATACATAGGGTTTATTTATTGACTCAATTATTTTCAAAAGATTATTGAATCATATTTCCTCTCACTTGATAAGACACTAACGCAGAGGGTGCGGGAAAAAGAAAAAGGTCTGGTCCCTCCACCAACTATTTTTCATTACGTTATTTGTGGGTAAATTTTTGGGTTTCACGAAACCCAAATATGAGGTTCATGAAGTGAAGGATACAAACTATAGAAGACTTATAGTGTAGCACCAGCATGACAGTACCAGCAACCCGCGTCGGCAGGTGATGTCGGCGACCGGCACCAGCCGACCGCGATGCAGGAGTTGCACCTTCACAGACAGTAGGGGGAGGTTGTGGTAGTCAGCAGCGTGGCCATCATAGGCCAATTATGGAGGTGGTGTGTCACACCATCACGCATCGTTGGATGGCAAGGTCACACCATTTTAGTCGTTGGGGTCGAGCAGGGCGGGCAGTTCCGGCTGACCACGGAGGAGGAGCGGCACACCGTCGCTCTCTGTTTTGAGATGGCTATGACGTGAGCTGCACGATCCCAAGGGGTCTCACCCTTCTTGGACATCTCCAGTGGTGTGAAAGCCCATTGGACCGGGCCACACGTGCCCAGCTGGTCGTTCCCATCCATGGCCTAAGCCGCCTGAACCCAGTGGGTCGCCGATACCACCATACCATCTTGGGCGGGCCAATCCCCTCTACAGTCCGAGCAGCACGAGCCAAGTGGGTTGCGACCATTGCAGGTAGGGTCACGTGACCCGAATGGACCAAGACCCTTCATATGTCCGGCCGTGCGAGCCCAATGGGACACACCCCTCTGCGGGGCAGGTCGCGAGATCCAAGTGGACCATGCCCCTTCATGGGTCGGGCTGGGCCAGTATGTGGTCCAACCCAAATAGGTCAGCCCAGGATGGTTCTAGCTTGAACAAGTTGGGCGACCTGAACTAGTTCAGTCTGGTTCGATCCACCTGGGTCAGACCGGACCCAGACCATTCCTGGCCCAGATTCGCTTAAAGGTTCTTATCTCCTAAACCAGGCGTCTATTTGAAAAATTATCTACAGTGCATGAATCTTTGGAATTATATAGTCCTTTTGATATAATCCAATTGAGTTTTGGAAAATGTTAGAGTATGGAAAGGTTTGATTGAACATGAATTCAACCGGGCCAACAGAACTAAAATGTTCATAAGTCACAGATCGTGAATCAGATTGACGTGCCATCTATCGTGTTGGAACACTTACGACATGTCCGTCCTTTGCGATACTTCATCATACAACTTCTTGGAAGTTGTGATATAACCGATGGCTTTTGGAGCTGATCCAACCTAAAAATTGTGTTCTTAGTGCAAGAATCTTATAGCAGGCTAAAACATGAAGATAGAACATCAATCCTATGTGGCATAGTATATATCAATCATGTGTGGCTCAACACTTAGTGATCCTGTGTGGGTCATTATCTATCGTTCCTATGTTGTTCAGCACTTATAGATCCTATGTGGTTCCATATCGATTGACCTTGTGTGGGTCTACAAGAGAGAATCTCGACAGAATAAGATGAACTAGATTTATGACTAATCATTTTTACTTCTGTAATTGAGCTATATAGACAGTGTGAGCTGATTATTTTACCTTCATGGTGTTACCTGTGTGGTGTTAACATTTTGGTACTTTTACATTCATGGTATTACCTTAATGGTGTTTACTTTGTAGTACATTTACCTTCATGGTGTTACCATTGTGGTATTCTTCCCTAGTGGATCAGTTGTGGAAATGGCTTAAAAGTTGGATCCATAAGTTTTATCATGTATGAGATAAGTAAATTCGATAACATAGGTATATGTATGGGCATATACCTAAGTTGAATTTATGATTACTACTTCATTCATTATGATTGAGGTCTTTATTTGTGTGTTTTTATTTTTTTTGAACTATGGGAGACATTTGGGGTTCTTGGTGTCCCTAATAATTATTGTTATACCCACCCCTACATGGGTTATGCCCGCACCAAGCTATGTCTTGTGATGATGAAGGTCAACGTTGATCACGGCTGAGGGAGAAAGGACTGGACAGCGGTCAAAGGTGGAACATTTGACGTGATGTGATGTAGTTACTATTGATAGAGAGCTATACCTACCCTAGAGGTAGGATCCTTGGTGGATGATCCAATAGATGTTTTCACTTTTCAGTTGCACTTGTACTTTCTAGTTGGGCTTTTATTCCAGACCCTTTACATTCAGTACACTTTTTATTGTAGTATTTTACTTCATGGTTGCTTCATGTTGTGTTCTTGGATTGTGTATTTGTATAGGTTTAAGGGTAATGCCTTGCCATTAAATGGATATACCTTTTCGGTGCTTGTCACTATCCCTAAGCATATTCATGGCGGGCCTGGGGTAGTCACGGCACGGACCAAGGGGGACTGGTCGTGACAATGCAGTTGTACTATTTTTTCTTCATTTTTATGTTGTGAATTATATGGCATTATTACCACTTAAAATCATGGTCATTGGTGGTCTTTTATTGGGTAGTAACACACCTCTGTTTTTCTAGAAAATATTATTATTTAATAGTTGTAACATGGAAACTGGTTAATCATGTAAACTTGGTCGATTAAATTGATGCCTAATAAATAAGAACCCTTTCATGACCACCCCAGTTCACAAGATAGAATGAAGGAATTTGATATATGGTGTAGTTAAATCACAAAACACCATTTCACTATTCTGGTAATAAGAATTTATATTCTTCTTGATTCTTGTGGGGTGATGTGAATGGGGATGGGATCCCCTATTGTTCATTTGTTGGTTTGTGGATTTGAGGTCATCTGGTGTCGTATATCGTGGCTTTGTTTTGTTGCAATACTTCAAGGGATCTCACATATCCCTTTTGTTCTTACTCTATAATAGGACTGAGTGTGTTTGCTTAAATTACAAATTGGCTATTTTCTTCTTTTGTATATAGTTGTTTTGGCTTGAGGTTATACCTATTAATCACCTAGTAGTGAAGAAATACTTAATGGATATCACTTGAACATGATAACAAGAATGAGTTCAATGGAGTATTGTTTTCTAGAAATGGGTCGTTCTCTAGTTTGGGTGGATGTGCATTGGTGAATGTATGAATAGTGATGAGGGTGTTTATGTGGGCATTGGTTTTGGGACCTTTAGGATGGAATGTGTGATTTATTACCATATGTATAAATTTAGTTCTTTTTTTCTTATTCGAACCCCACACAAGATGAGAACATATTGCTGAAAAACCCTATTTTAGGGGGGAGGGTGTTATTCCAATCATTCTTACGAGTTCCTGGTTATTAGATAACTTTATACTCCCTCTCTAATGTTGCCAAATACTCTCCGGGCAGGTTGTGATGTCCTGAGGACCATTATAGCCCAAGACTCTTCAGGAAGGGTATGTGGTGGTGGTTTTCCCAGGTGTGCGTGTGTCGGTTTGTTTCCAAAGTGTCTTTGGGATGAGGCCTAGGTGTCTTCGAGTGTGGTGGTAGTTGTTATGGCCTAGGGGTCTATGGGTGTGTTTATGTATGGTGGTGGTAGTCTAGGTCTCTACAGGCATGATGTGTGGGTGTGGTGGCCAAGGTGTATACAGGAGGGGCATGTGTGGTTTTGATGGCCTTAGTATCTGCATGCTGGATGTTTGGTTGTTGTGGCCCATAAGGTTGTTATTTGGGAGGTAGTGGGACTGTAGTAAATATGGAGGGGGAGGTCTGACGAGTATGATGTCTTAAATAACTCATGGGAAGCCAGTGTCGGGGACCCAAATATTTATGTCTATTATTAATACTTTACCTCACATGAGTTATTTGGGGAGTGTGCCTTAGTGAGGATGGGTGGATAGTTTCCTTGCTAGGTGATTTAGTTATCTCTATTTCTCATGAGACATTAGAAATGCATCTCCACTTGTGTAAGAGAGATTTTGGTTTTCCCTACCGAGTATACCTATGTACTCAACCAACGTATATAAAACTTCTTTCATATTTCCAGTAGGACTTTGAGAACTATGCAAGTCCTTACAATCTTGGGCATAATGGATGTTGTTGTTTTTAATTTATTTTATTTTTTTACTTCCCTTTGGAGTTTTCTTGTATTGGTCGAACATCATTTTGAACCTGAATAATGAAAAAGGGGTTTTGGATTTTTTTTACATTATGTGTTTGGAGTTATTTGAGATACACCATCTTATCTCAAAATATTTTTCATATAAAAAGGGTAATTCCTTCCATATTACGTATGATTCTATATCGTTTGTGTTATTCACTACTACAGGGCCTATAAAATATGGGGCTAAGGGTTCATTATCTCTCCTTCAACTTGTAAAATGAAGGGTATGGTCTTTTTTAGCATTACCTCATCCTGTTGAAGGTAGGTCATGAAAAGTAGCAGGTTTCCATGTTAAATTATATTTTTATGTTATAGTTGAAGATTATTCTATATTTACATGGGTTTATTTTCTAATGCATAAAAGCTATATTTTCAATATTTCTGAAAATTTAGGTTAAATGGGTCAAAATAAAAAAGGTTCCAAAATAATTTCATTAAGAAGTGATAATTGTGGTGAATTTGAGAATAAATAATTTAATTCATTTTAATCAAATCAGGGTATTAAACATACCTTATGTACACCAAGAACACCTCAACACAATGGATTTGTTGATTGAAGAAATAGAAATTTTCAAGAAATGGATAGGACTATATTGAATGAATATAGTCTACATAACTATTTTTAAGAAAAAGCTATATTGAAAAAATTTCTACATCAAAAATAGAGTTTTAATACATTATATTTTCAAAAATACAGCATATGAATATTATAATAACTTAATGACTAATGTAAATTAAATTGTAGTCTTTTATTCAAGTTGTATATCCTGAACACCATGTATAATCTTGGTAAGTACGATCCAAAATTTGACGAAGGAATGTTTTTAAGATATTATGCTACTTTTAATGGTTATAAAGTGTTTAATAAAAAATCATGGATTGTTGGAGAATCAGTTCATGTAATGTTTGATGAAACATGCCCATTTATTAAGGAGAATGATTAGACAGATGAAGTCAAAAAATCTTTTTATAACATAAGACTTGAAAACCTTAAAAATGATTTTGAATCTCATTTTAATAACAATCAGTCTATTCTAGATGAACATGAATCTGAAAGACCTAAATGTGTTCTACCTAAGAAGTCCAAAATCCTAAAAAACAGCCTTTTAGAACATGTTATAGGAAACATATACATAAGAATAAGAACTAGAAGATGTTTGGGAAATGTAACTAAATTCTCTCCCTTGATATCTCAATTATAATCATAGACTGTTGAAGATGCCTTCAAAGATGTGAGTTTGATGATTGGTATACATGAATATTTAAGCCGGTTAAAGGAAAATAATGTATGGGAAATCATACATAGGACAACTAGCTATCTATTTATAGGAAGAAAGTTGGGTTTGGGATATAAATTGGATAATCAAGGGAACATCACTATGTATAAAGCTATATTAGTATCCAAATGTTATAACGAAGAATAAGGTATAGATTATGATGAGAACTTTTCCCTAGTAGCAAGATTAAAATATATTATAAATGATCTGGATTATGAATCACATATGAATTTCAAATTATATCAGATGGATGGTAATTCTGCCTTTTTAATGTCAATTTTGTGGAGGATGTTTATGTTGAAAAAAATAATGGTTTTGAAAATCCAAAAAAACCCAACACAATTATTAAATGTACAAATGATCATTATTACCATAAAAAGTTACCTAGATCATGGTAAAATGATTATGTTGTTTTATTTAGTAATAAATTTTTATTGTTTGATTATAAGATCAAAAACTTTTTATGAAAATAGTATTTTGAAATATTTTATTAGTGATAATTTATATTGCTGATGCTATTTTTGTTTCAACTTATAAAAAAAAATTTCATGATTTTTCAAGTATAATAATAAAATAATTTGAATTTATTCTAATAGGAGAACTGAATTGATTTTTAGTAATTAAAATTAATCAAAAATATTATGTAAATGTTTTAAAACAATGTAAGAATATTAAAGTAATATTGAAAAATCTTGGACTTCAAAATAGAGAGACATATACAACTCCCATTTTTACTAATATAAATCATGATTTGGATGAGTCTTGGAAACCATTTGACAATATGTTATAAAGAGGTATGGTTGGTATTTTTTATTTTATACTACTATAATTCCTGACATTATGAATTTAATATATCGTTGTGATATATTTCAATTAAATAAAAAAAATGTTACAAAACTGATGTTACAAAAATAGATATTTAAAAAGAAATATTTTTCAAACACTTATTTATTCCAATTCTTCTAATCCTAAATTAATTTTATATTTAGATGATGACAATGTAGTTTTTAGATTATAGAGAAAAATTACCTCAAGAAGCTATCAATTCATAAGAATTTTTTTTCTTTCTTGGATGATAATGAAGTAACACTCAGTCATTCTGTCTATCACTGAGGTAAAATATTTTATGTTTCTAGTTATTGTAAATAGATATTGTCTATGAAAAATAATCTACTAATCTATAGACTATATTTCAAAAATATTTCAATTTTATGGGATAATACAAGTGCTATCAATATTTATAATAATTCTATAATTCATTCTGTTACTGAGCACTTTGATATAAGGAATGATTTTCTAAGAGATTATGTCTTGGAAAAAATACATCATTGGAATATCTTAATTCTGAATATCAATTGGTTTATATTTTTATTAAAACACTTTCCACTGTTACTTTTTTTATTAAGGGGGTGTTTGTATTATTTAATTTCAAATAAATCTTCACATATTTAATGATTATATATTACTATTAAATTGTGTTCGCTACTTTAATTATTTTAAATTTCACTATTTATTTGGGTACATAATTTTGGTTTTAATTTTTAATGTCGCGTGTTTTCAAAAAATTTAATAATTATCCTCCATAATGGCATGAGAAACAAGGTATTGTGAAAAACATTTTTGAACACCAAAACCTTTAATCTTCCCTTCCCTCTTCGTTTATCAAAAATAATTCACCTTCCAAAGCATTCATCTACCCAAGAAACCCTAGATCCCTATAACCTCAGAGAATTTTACTTTTAGAAATGGTAAAAACCATGTGAACTAATCATGGTGAACATAGGGACCCGATGCATCAGTGGGTTTCATCAAGAAATATTCTACAAGGAAAAGTCATCGATTTGGAGTTTCTGTATGAGATAGAATTATTGGTTATGAATGATCTAACATTTCATGATCTATAATTTCTATATAACATGGTAAATACATAATTTCTATATGAGATAAAATTGATTAATTTTTTAAAAAGTTTTTAGTTCACATTTGGTGAGACTAAAGACACTATTTCTACAAAGATAAAGGACAATGAATTTTTTATTTACACTATTGAAATAGCTAGAATTTCAAAATATCCTAATGAAGGGGTTTTTTATATCGATCTTCATTCTATTTTCAATGAAGAGAATAACTCTATGGAAATTATTCCATTTCTATTTGGGTAAACAAATATGAGGAAAATGTTTTTTAAGGACGGTGAGGCTCGTACAAAATTCTCGATGAAATTTATTTAGTCGTTAATGGATTCAAGAGTAGTTGATGTGGATATCTTTTTATATCCATACATATACATTATTTTTTTATCATACGATATATAGAAGTGAGTTATACAAGGAATATGTTGTGTTATTGGGGATAATTTTGTCAAGAAGAGGCTAGTATGTCTTTTTTATCCTTATGGAAGGATATTGTCTTCAATTCTGTTCCTGAAGAATATTTTTTCTTGTGTTGTGTACATGATTTAAATTTTATCACAATTATGTATTGACTTTTAGAAATCATAGAAAATTTGGTTTTTACTAGTGTATAGTGAAATGCGGTATTATGCAAGTAGGTTCCAATTTCCAACAAAAATAAGGATCACTGGATCAGGGGGAGAAAAGTGTTATTGGAAATGAAGGGATTGGAGATTAAAAAGATTAAGGATATTCCATATCTGCCGAGAGAAAATTGATATTTAATGAATAATAATAAAAAGATGTGATAGTGGAATAGGTTATGAAACCAAGTAATATATTTAAACCACCTACTAAAGAACCAGTGTTGGGTTCAGGTGATGGTACCAGATCAGTTCATCAGCAATAACCTATTCATGAAGATGCTAAATAGGTTGAGATTTATGTTTGAGATTTGTAAGATGTTGTTATTCCAGTTTTCTAGGAGGAAGGACCAGCTATTCAAGAAATATTTTTCCCAGAAGAAATTGATAGGAAGAGAAACAGATGCTCAAATTAGAAAATGTGGCTATTTAACTTGTTGAGAATTAAGATTTCTCAGTTTTTGAACAATTGATTTAGAGAAAATATTTTATTTCTATAGAAAAAACATACATTATTAAAAATATATATTGTTCGAGTGAGAAATTAATTGAAAAAAATAGTGGAGGAGTATATAGAGAATTATTTTTCAAATCCATTTGAAATTTTGGTTATTTTTCAGCCACAAAATCCAAATGAAGGGACATTTGATTACCTAACTAATCTTGTTGAAGATCTTATAATGATGCTTAATTATGTTTATGAATTAAATTCAGTTTGTAAGCAGGATTTAGAGGCCTTAATGAAATATTTTGAGGATTTAAAGAATTTATCAATTACAAGGCTATATTGTGAGACTCTTCAGACATTGATTTAATAATTGATTGAAAATTGTGTGTCAAGAAATTATTTTGATGCTTTCAAGAGAGAGATTCTAGATGATGTTGGAAAAATTCAATCTAAATTTGGTTCCATATTAGACATAGATACTTGAATTAGTTTTTAGGAATATTTTTTGAATCCATTAAATGATGTATTTCTCAACCCAATGATTCTACTTCTTTCGCTTCTACGTCTCTAGATCTGTTTTGTTGATTTCAAGCAATCAAAACTAATATAGATGACATGAATGACCATCTGAAGAACATTCACTGCAATAGTGCTCTTTTATAAGTATTATTGGGAAATAAAACATATCTTTTTGACCAATTAACTTCAAGTGAACCTAGTATTAGACTTCTTCTCATCTAATTTTCAGATAAGTTACAACAGTTTATACAAAAGAGGAAAGTTAGTATGACTTTTTAAAAGTCAGTCTTACTGAAAACATCCATATTAATCAGGATTATAGAGATTCTATTATGATGTATGTATAGTATTGTGAAACAGTTTGGGGTACAGATGGAGGAGTTGAAATAAATGTTTAAATATACTAAAAATCCTACAGAACCAAAAACTGAGCCAAAACCTAACAAAACTCTTCTACCCTAAACACATCAGTTAAATATCATGTTTCCTAGCCAATGATGAATATTTTATTTATAAAATTTTTGATTAAGGATATTTCTTATTTTTTATTTTTTTGCGCATTATATGATATTATTTTATGTTATTGTCTACTATAAAAAATAAATTCTTATTTATCTACATAAATTATTATAACATTTAATTATCGATATGTGAAAAATTAAAAATCTTGTTAAATTTTACTATACATTATTTTTGATCTCACAAAAAGGTGGATAAATTTGGATGAACAAAACATTTATATTTATCAACATAATTATGTCATATTGAATTTAGAATTATTTTCTTTAAAATGTATGCAAAATTATTAATAATTTTAATAATTTTATAGGATTTGTGATCAAAAAACATGGGGAGATTGTTGGGAATGTTTTGTATCTACAAAACACTAAAAATATGATGATATTGATGTTCAAAAATACCGATGAAATCTTTACTAGTGACTTTTATTTAACTGTATTTTAGGGATTTAACATTCTACTTATTTATTCCTAAATTATTTTCATGAATTAAATTTCTAATAAATATTTATTAAAATTTTTTGGGATATATTTTTTATCATTTTGGAGACACTTTTCATACCCTACATGGTTTATTTTAACATATTGAATCATCCCTACGCTATATACACTGTGTATGGATCATGATCCCTACATTAGTCTCCAAAATTAAACTAGAAGAATAATGTAGGGTTTCTTAATCCTATTTTTTGATCATTGCTTATGGTTAATAAAACTATAATAATCAATAAAGTATGGTAATAGAGCCTTATGTTTTAATGGAACCTTACATTTGGCATAAGAAGAAAGTATGGTTAAAGAACCCAACGTAAGTAATGAACCTTGTGTTCCAAATTGAAACGTATAGATCATCAAAATTACATTTATGATCAACCCTATGTTATCAAACATATATTCAAAACATGAACTCTACCTAGTTTAACCCGACAATCAGTATTTTTTGCTTTTGTTAAGGAACCCTACATTGGAATTTTCATCATTGGAGGTTTATTTTTTCCATATTTTCTATAATTTCTGCAACGGTCTTGATGAAGATACATACTGTTTTAATGCTAATTTTTTACAATTTTTCTGATTTTTATATTTGATTCAATGATCTATATTCAATGATTAATTTATGCCTCTTCTTATAAGATGTTAAGACTCCCCTTTTAAATTCAATTTTGAGTTTCTACAGTTCATCAATATTCTTTTGGGGATCTAGAAATTCTAAATGTAGAGTGTTCATTATATAATTAAACTAGTATTATTTTCTATTAATAATAAATAGAAAATAATAATATTATTATTATTATTATAACTTTCTGTTGGTCATATACACAAGGTCATAATGAACAAATTACTCTGGAAGAGGACAACACTTCAGAGAAATTCAGGTTTAATCCTATATGTTTGTGACTACTCTTTTTTTATTGTTGTTCTGAAAATTGTTGTTCTCAGGTGCAACCAGGTTTCCTTAGAATTATTTCAACATTAATATTCTATTTTTGAATAAGATGATCCATCTACTGTCAGTTTCATGATACTGCAATTATGATTGTCAATATGTTTCAACAAATCAAATCTTTTTTAATTTATTTGATTATTGACTACTCATACTATGTTAAAGTGGAGTTTCAGCTTCTCGATCTATGTTTTGGATAATTTGTTTGCTAGTTAGATCTCATAATCTTTTTTATTGATAATTGTATAGGTGTCTACTTCCTGCAATGAATTGTTGGATTTTCGATATTATGATAAGCTTACCAGAATAGTGAAATTCACCAAGATCGTAGAGAGAGAATATGGTGGAGTGGACATGAGGATATTTGTTCCCCAAACCAATATAAAAATATGTTTCTTTTATTTCTATTTGTCCACTCCTTAATCCTTGATCAGAAGAAAAACACCACTTATACACGGTATTTAAAAGAGGGTCTTTAAATTTATAATTGTGGAATATTTTTTGAAAAGACACAATTTCCCCCACTCTTGTTTTTTTGTATACTCTAACTAAATAGAATTATCCATAGATGGATCTATTCATAGGAAACTAATCATGGTATCCCTTACCAAAATTACAAGACAATATCCAAAACACTAAATAATCATTAGATTTATCCTTTGAATCATCTCTAGAAATTTCATTAGAAATATACCAAGGGATCTATCTAATATTTTATCATAATTGCTTCAAAATGTGTACTAAAGAATTCTTTTCATATCAACTTTGAAAACCTAGGCTTAACATACAAGGATATTATATCATTTTTTATGAATTTTTAACACATTACAAAAGTACACGCCTGAGGACCATAACTGTTTAGTGTCATTGGAAATGTCGACCATGTTTTTTTTACTTTCTGAATGACATTCAATGTTTTGAATAAATATTTTCCACTTTATTTATTCTTCATTAAACATTTCTTCACAACCTATAAAAATGTAACATTATATATGTGTGAGCTTGAATGTTTAGTAAAGGTAAAATCAAGAAATATGTAAGCATGAAATGAACATAAGGGTATGAGAACATAATAATATAAATTTAATATCATACCCTACATATTAATAATAGTGTTTAATAGAGAATATGTCTCCCAGAAATAAAAGTTAGACAAGAAAACCCTTTTTATTGTGTAAATATAGAATTATGATCCCCATGAATGAATGGCATAAATTAATCATTTTAATATAAATAAATAAATTTAATTAATGATATGCCATTTAATAAGGTATTATATACACCATGCCAAATAATTTAGTTGTTTCTATGTCATCTATCTCACAGAAAAAAAATGTGAGATGAAATCCCCTTACCTTAACTCTTGACTCTATCCGTAGACATTCAAAAAACTGTATAAAATATATAATAATATTATTAATCATCCTTAGTATAATATTATTTTATGTAATACCATATATTATTTTATTGTGAGTTTATATTACACATTTATGCACAATTCCATGTAAATGTTACGTTTCGGTTAATATCTACGTTGTTTCTCTTATATGTTTTGACTTGTTATTCTTGATCCTCTTACAAAGATAATGATTTTAATATTTAATGAATGTAAAACATGATTTATATTTAATTATTATTATGTATATTAATATTTATAATTATATATAAAATAAATATATATTAATTGACTACAACATCGATGGAGATCGTTTTTCGTACATATGATTGAGCGA
Source organism: Viscum album (assembly GCA_963277665.1). Lineage (NCBI taxonomy): Eukaryota > Viridiplantae > Streptophyta > Magnoliopsida > Santalales > Viscaceae > Viscum > Viscum album. Next base: position 1,760,128,140 of record OY728121.1, on the reverse strand, counting down.
TGTTTTCATTTTTTTTGTCATATTGAATGACATAAAGTGATTGAAATATATGTATATATAAAATTATTAAATTATAATTATTATGTAATATATATCATATTATTTCACTAAACCCATCCTTAATATATATAACATAAATTTGGAATGAATCACATCGGTTTGGGAATGCTGTAGTTTACACATCTAAAAACAAAGTTATCATATTTACACAAAATGGAAAGAATTAATTTAATTATTCTAAAATATATAAATGAGAAAAAAATAATTCATAAATATAATATATAAAATATTAAAATGTATTTCCCATCATAATTATTAATCATGATGGGTGGTAAATGAAAAATTAACAATAATGTTTTGTGGGACGGTAGTTCTCCATTTATAAGAATGATAAGCTTGTTACCCATTATATGGATGTGTGTTTATGTATAGGTAGAAAAATTATACAAAAATATCTAAGTATATTAAGGATTCTTTTATTATACAAGAATAGAATAATAATATTTTATCGGGGGACTATGAAAATTGAACAGCTGTTCTTGAGGGAGGATGTTACCTCTAATTTTGGTAACTCCATTTTATTCCCCCCAAAGGGCTTCCATGGTTGAATTTATTAAAAAAATTATTTTTATAGAATTAATTAATGGACGTTTGGAGATTGTTTTTATTGTTTTTTCCGTGATAAAAAGGTTTCTATAGGTGTGAATAGGTGGGAGTGTTTAATACCATTTTATTATTGAGGAGTGGCTTGAATGTTTATTTTTTAAAAGGGAATTTCACCTAAGTTTTTACCACAATAGGTGGATCCAATAGTTATCCCAATTTTATAAAAGTTGATATATAGTTTAAATAAATAAATAAAATGGATTTTTTATAAGTTTCAATTCCATTTAGGCACTTATGATTACTGATTAGTCCTGTATTAAGCTAATTGTCCTCTTAATCGTTGTAAATAATTTTAATTACATAAATATGTTTTTTTCAAAAAAAAATATAAAAATATTTGAAATTACATAATATAATGATTCCAAATATTAAATACATTTCAAAAAATTTAAATCACATATGTGAAATAAATTAATTCAAATTTAATCCTGCTGACGGGATGACAAAGAGGTTTATTAAAGTAAACAATTTCCAAAGTATGGAATATTTTTTTAACCATTTTCAATGTTAATTTAATTAAAATGATAAAAATTGGATAAATAATATATATTTAGTATAATTTGACTTTAAAAATAATTAAAAAATAATTTATCTTTATTAATAAATTAGGCAATGAAACGGTTGTAAATTAAAATTTGGTATTACTAAATGTTCATCAAAAATTGAAAATCACAGAAAATACCAAAAATTCACCCTCATATACTTTTTATGTTATTATTTAAAAAAATAATTCTATTTCCTATAATAATAATTATTAAATATTCAAAAATAATATTTAAAATTGGGTTCTATTAAAAGGAATTAGCATTCCCTTTTAGAAGAATACATCTTTTTATTCATAAAATTGGAATTTCTTTATAACAATAAAATCAATAGGATGTGGATCGAGAATATAGATTGAATATATAACATTTATATTTTATTAAAAAAATTAATAGAAAACCATTTTGTTAAATTTATTGAGAGAAAATTGTGTTTTTACATTGAAATGTATTGTTCATAGAAAAATAAATTTCATAAGTTTCAAATAGTTCTTATGTTCACTTCTACAAATTGATAGTTAAAGGATTAATTTTATAAACAAGTGGAAATCATACTTTCAAAATTTATATAATATTATTTGTAAATTCAATATCAATGACTATGTGGTATGAATAAAAATATTTTATTAATAATATTAATAGTATCATGTAGTTCAATAAACCTCAAACTTATGTGTAACACAAACTATCAAAGGGACTCAGAATTGTTTTTAATATAAAATAACATAGTGTTTTGTGTACACCATGATACTATAGGTGTTTTTTTATACAAAAATATTTAAATTGTGTAGAATATATTGAAATCCACACTTAGTTATTTTGTATAACAAAATATTTATTAAGTGTTTCATGAAGTTAAACATATCAAAATATTACATTGACTCGAAAAAATTCCAAAAATCATTGATTAATAAAATTTAGGTTTTAGAGGACATGTTTTGATCTTCCATGTTATAAATTTTTCATAGTTTGGAAGATCACCGTCCTTTGGTGGAGTTTGCATAAAAATTCATATAACATTCCACCATCGGTATGGTACTGTTCAAGTCCTCGTACAGTTGACCCTATGGGTCACCCCAATGCTGGACTAAACTATAAGAGTCAGTACTTATGGGAAAATAGTTGGTGAGATCTACTACTAAGAAGGTTTATATTATACACTAGTTTATGAGGACTTCAAAGAGTTGTCAGATGTCCTATACAGACTGAATATGGAGTCCTTTGGAGTTCATGAAGGTAGACCATGTGTTCTTATGGGATTCACCTCGATGTGGATTGTAGATATTTTCATGGGGAAGAATGAAATCTATATGGTTCATTTAAAAATACTATATACTACTTATTTATATCAATTTGGATTACCACAATGCTCTACCATAGTATTTAGATAGGGTATACGACATCTTCCATGTGTTGTAGATGAGGAGGTATGATAACGATCCATTGCTGGTTATTGACTAGTGGGATCTACACATCAAAGACAGAGATACCTTTTATTAGTACCTATTAGATATCTATGATCATATGCAGAGGATCCTCCATGGGTGACCAATTCCTATAGTGTGTTTCTGGTGGCATAATATGAATTTTTTGGAGATAACCTATGATAGGGAGACCTATATTCATGATGAGTACCCACATCTCTTTCTATAACCATGTATTTTTTTTATTTGGGACATAATTCCCCAAGGTTGGGAGAATGTATCTACTCCAATTTTTACAAACAAAAATAGAATGTTGTACATATTTTTTCCAAATCTATCCATTGATACTGAATTAGATTCTCAGAAATGTTATACAAAAGATTAAGTTAGGAAATGTAATAAATATAGTAAATTCCTTCACACATTGTTTTCAGGAAATATTGTAATAACTGATAAACAGAATCCCAAATTAGAAATATGAGGCAGATATTTATTTTAGATAATTTTTCTACCCACTGTGAGATATAAACATGGAACGTGTCAGGAATTTGGCTTGAGGCATGGTCATGTGAGGATTTTTAATATAAATTAATTGAATAAATTATTTAATTTTATTAAATATCTATCCAAAAAATTTCCTTGTAATCACTATTATAACAATATATCATGATTATCTAATAATTCCAAATGATCAATAAAATCATTGGGGATATGGTAGGAGGAACATTCTCATATGAACAACCACTAGATTTTTCATGATCGATTATTGTGTAAAAGAATGTGTGGATCTCACAAATGACAACAATAAGAAATCATTATTCACCAACGACTAATCTAAATTGATGTATGGTGTATATTATTAGTATTTATTCCCATTATTATTATTCTGAATATGAATCAGAATCAATTGACCAATTAATTGATTTTTGGATTGTGATTATTGTAGCGATGATTTATATTTATCTATGAATGGGAAATTTGTGTGGGATTATTTTATTATCCCTTTTCTAAACATTTTAATGGAAATGGATCGAAGCTTGTATGAACATTGGATGTGGTTCATTACTCATGTTTGTGGTTTTTCATTTCATCCCCCATATTTTTATTCAAATTGGGAAAATATCATGGTCCACGATTTGAGAAATACTTATAAATCAACTGTTGTGCTCTGATTTCTTGGTTCCATGGTTTGATTTCACATATCATGGATTAGATTGACGAGATGATTAGGCTATGATATAATAATATCCATTTGGGATGGATGTGAGGATATATTTTATCATGTATTTGGAAGGTAATGATGGATTTGTTATGTGGATGATTCTATAATGAATACCAATGGATGTAACCAGATGATTGAGGATAGAAAGGAAAACTTATTTTGGTCATAGATTTTGAGAAATAGGCATTGACAGATCGATGTTTAGAGACGTGGATGAGGACAACAAAATCGGATCTGATATTCTGGAAAATCCCAATGAACATCACATGTAATCTTGTATTACATGGCATGTGTGATCCCTTGTGTGGTTCTAGGTTATGTATGAAGAGATAAATATCACCCAACATATTACATGTATCACACGAAGTGTTACTAGGCCTAGTAGATCAGTGTGCACCAAGGATGGTACCCAACAATGGTGATTTGAATGAATATTCATACATCGAAATGATCAACCCTATTAGAAGACAATCAAAAGTGCATGGGCTTAGATACACTATGTACTTTGACACAGAGAAGGGAACAGGTAGTGATACATGGTTTAGACCTGACATTGACGTGAAATGTCATTTACTTCCTAGAGGCTATTTCCACTCCTTATAAAAAATTTCGATCCCTTTTCAACATTATCTTGGAAATGATTCATTTGGGGGTATTATGAAGATCCATTCCCTAGTGTTTATTATGGAATCACGTCCTCTAGATAAGGTAGTGATCCCTTCATTGGGTCTTCATAGATAGAGTTGAGGTAATCCTTTTGTGAGGACTATTTTGATATCCTACATAATCATATTTCTATAAGATGAGTTCCCGATATCGTTTTGACAAATCACTATAAATGGATTGATCCACTACTTAGCGAGCTATTCCATATTGAGTAGATGGTATACCCCCTGGCCTTGGATGTGATGCTCATCAATGTATTTTTCTCTTCGTAGATCCATCGTATATATCCTATGTTGCGTCCTGATGAGTAGTATATCTTGGATAGACATCCCAAATGATATCTGATGTGTAGATCAGGTATCTCCCAAAATGAGTTCTATGTGGAACCTTTGAGCATGAATCCTAAGATGGAATTAAAATTTGGTATTTACATTGAGACAATGTGTTTCTTTAGAATTTATAGATATTCTTGTAACATATATTTTAGATATATACCTATATTAAGATGACAATTTTTTTTCTTTGTATACGCTTATTGTTTTCATGGGGTTCTACTAGGTATTTTTTTACTCACCCCATGATGTGATTTTAACTCATGTGTATTGTCTTAAATAGATGATCAAGATGTTTTAGTGAGACTTAAATAGACTAGGACCAGGCAGATATTAGAGAGCCCCACAGATTGAGGATTGTTTCGATAGTGACTTTGACAGTATTCCTCTTCATTACATTTAGGTTGTACTTTTTTTCAAATTCATTTTGGTAGTATTTTAGATTTTCTTGTTTCTTTAAGTAGATGTTTTCATCCCTTTATAGTGGTATATAGATGTATTCATTCATTTTTTCTTATTTGTTTTACATTTAATAATTTTTAGTCTTTGATATGTTTGTGTGTGTATAAGCACCTTAGTTTAAGGCCTCCCATATGAGTGACTTTCTTACTCAGTAATAGTCATACACTACTTTCCTAGTGTATATTATTTGGGACAACTTGTGAAATTAATTGTGTAGACTATGTATTGAAGAAAACAAAAACTAAAAATACTATGGTATGTCATAGGAATAAATGTATCATGGTAAAACACATAGATACAAGGTAAAAAATATTAAACTCAATATTTAGGAATAAAATAATTTTTAAATTGAACTATTACTATCCTAGATGAAATAATAATGAAGATGATGATAGTAAGAAATTGAATTTCAATGTTTATGAAATAATAAAGAATTAAATTGAAAATTAAAATCATTTAATTCATTATATTAAATACTATGTTAGTCCATTAGTTTTGGAAGACACTCTCCAATCACTATCATTTTCTTTTCTCATGGTCAGAAAAATCATATTTTTTAAATTTTAGGTAACTCGAATCAATGTTTAAAGTTATAATATAAATAAAATAATTGTTATGGTTGAACTAAAACCTCAATAATTCTATAAATATCACCATTTAACACAAATAAAATAGCACTATCAAATAAATGAATGTTTGTTAGAAGGAAATGAATGGGATCAGAAACACACATGAGATATCAAAAAAAAAAAAAAATGACACCAGTTAAACCAGTCAAACATCATTATATCATCCAAGAATAAGGCCTATACTCCCATGTTATACATGATAGAGAGAATACAAAATAAAATAAAAACCCATAAGAGACTTCACAAGAATCCCCTATAATGATGGAAGCTAATGGAAATCCCATAATTCATTGTTTTTTTATGTATAGGATTACCCTCTATTAATAAGAATCATTATCCACCAAGATGTTCAAATATCTCTCCTATATCAATTATCAAATCTATCACACCATAATTAAAACATAAATAAGTATATATGTGGTCAAAACCCATAGGATATACCCCTTATATATTACTAGAAACATATATTCAAAACTATTCAAAGAGAGAGACATCTCTCAAACAATCTCTAATAATAATATACCTCATCATGGTGTAAACTATGTCTCATCAAATGAACCAAAATCCTAACTCTTCTATATGAATTAAAATGTAGTTACATACTCGTACTCATGTCACATTATTTCATCCATTTTTATCAAAAACCACTTAGATTTTTCATTCATGGTTTCAGTAGAAACACTCGTGACATGATAAACTCACAAGAAATATTCCTTAAATAACCAACAATACTCTTGGTGAGAAATAATATAATTTGGTAGATAATAGTCCCATAAAACCTATGTATCTTTAATTATCCATCAATATAAAATGATAAATTATCATCAAGAACATTTACAGTTATTATTATATTTATTTTGGATTTCTTCCATTCTTATAATTTGGCATTGAGTTTCATTTTCATAGATAATGGAGTCTTAAACTATCATAATTCCCCACTGTGTATCATAATTCTTGAGCTAAACCTCTCCATCATATTCTATAGTGGTTCTATGGTTACAATAGGTGTGGAATAAAGACCAGAAAGGTAGGTACCATTAAATTATATTGTAATGTGGTATTCATACCAAATATTTTAGTTTTTACCATACACATGTATTTTTTAATGATTAAATCAGGACTAATATAGTATTTTCCAACACTAGTCATCATTGTGGGTATAAACTTCATCATTACTCAAGATTATCCACATGTTTCAATTTATTTCTTATAGTTATTCCTCACACTATGGTAACAACCAACCAATTCCTTCTCGAATATGATTTTCAATCCTATATATAGATCCACCACAATCAATTTATTTTTCTACCACACTTGTTCTCATGTAATTTCATCGATATTGAATAAGAATAAAATCGTCATGATGATTTGCATATCTATTTAAATTCTTAGAGAGAAGATATATTTTTAGAATTAGTTCACATATTTCTGTTGTTAATTGTTTACTATCAAATAATGATCATCATTATTCTATAAATTTTTCCCATTTATTTTCTTTTTCCAAATATTAAATTCAAGCCTTCCTCTATACAAAAATTATAAATAAAAAATAAATGATGTATAAAATTAAAATTAATATATAAATTTTATCAATGATAATGAAAAAAATTATGCATTAAATACATAAATGATATCCCCATAAAATAAAAATATTACTTTTCCTTAATTAAAAAATATCAATATATCACATAGAAAATAAATCCAACCAATAAAAAATAATAACAAACAAGAAATTATCAATAAATAATGAACTTTTCAAGATTCACATAAATGGTTCTGCTTCATTTCTAATTTTTTTATGAAAATTATTCAAAAATGTATTTAACTCTTTAGATTTGAAATGATGGTTCCCATTTTAGAAAATAATCCAATTCCTGAATTAATTATTCCCATTTTGACCATTTTTTATCAAACCCACCAAGAACAATTTTCCTCTCATATTTCAAGGTACAAATTTAGAGGAGTTATGTTCATACCATATATACTCACATCCTAACAATAGTAATTCATTGAATATAAATATTTTAACCATAAATTATAATATAAAAATTAATAAAAATTGAATTAATAGAATGATATAATGACTCGATGTATAATTTTTGTTAGTAATTGGTTTCCAAATTTGATAGGCTAAAAAATATGTTTACACTCTAAAGAACCGTGGATGATAATCAATAGAATGTGTTATTAGAAAATTCACCTCGAAGATTCATTGCATCCCACTCTACCCATACAATTTCAATGCTTGAAGATCATTGAATTCATTATAATAAAATACAATTCCTCTTTTTATTGATAGTTTTCAATTATATATATCAATTATTTTTCAACAATTATTTTTTTCTTTTTTCTACAATGACTTATTAAAAAAATTATACGCTCTTAGGAAATGAAACACTACAAAAATATCATTTAAATTTTACCTCATATATAATTATAATTAACCATATGCTTTTTTATTATTTATCCACTACCACTTGGATAACCTCTTCACCCAATCTTATTTTATTTTTCATTGTTAAAAAAATAATAATATAGATGAAATGATAAGATAATATTGTAATTTTATTTCCTAAAATTGGTCATTTAAGGAATCTATGATCATAAAGTAAGGATAAAAGATTAATGTATTCAGAATATGTATATATGGGTTAATATTCAAAAATACAAAATAATATTAATTTTGGATTAATATTAAATGTTCTGCACAAGATATCAATGCATGTTCTTTTAAGACTATATGTACTAGGTATCCCTCAAAAAAAGTTAATGAATAAATATAATAGTATTGATTCCATGTAACTTATGAATTGAAAACATATGATATAAAAGATCCCTCATAGAATGAAAAATAATAACAAACATGTAAATATGAAATTAAAAGAATTAAATCATGAAAATGTAGTGGAATTTCATCTATACGTATCAATTATTTCCAAAAAACTAGGAATCAATAAATTGACTCCCACATACAAATATTTACTCATCCATCAACCTTCTTAATCATCTAATATTATTTAAAATTAAATTAAAAACATGAAATTATGGTAATTCTATAAAAAATTTCATGCTAAATAAAAATGAAATTAAGAAATCTATGTCTAGAATAGAACTTCCCTATAAATAAAACAATGAAATCATGAATGTATGGAAATAATTTAAAATAGTGAATACAAAATAGTAATCAAATTTTATTTTGGTAACATTCCATTATTTTATTTTTTATTGTTTCATCAATATTCATAAACATATAAAATTAAAATTTTCAAATGAAATCAATATTACTATGCACATGAATCCTAAAACAATAATGGGAATTGAGATAATATCCTAAATTGAATTACTAAGTGTTCCTATACTAAATCATTAGAATTAACTATGATTAATGAAATCAAAACATAGCATTGGATCTATAAAATTTGTTTTTCTATTATCGTTTACATAGATCATAAGTCTTTTATCACATTATAGGAGAATGATACATTGTTACCTAATTCATATTGAATCAATCATAGATATATTAGTCACCAAGTGTATCACATCTTTTCCGCCTCATCAATATCATCTTGAAATTTTTCTGATGATACAACCATTTAGTGTACAAGCCTAATGAATGATGAATTATCCCATTGGACATTTATAAGTTATTATACTCCACTATCAGTTCATCATATACTTTCACACCTTAAGAAATATATAATATTCTTCCATATTTTTTTACCTGTCACATCCTCCTCTGTCATATTTCTTTCTTTTGAATTTTATTCTTCTTCCTCAACTTATTCTTTTCATCATTTATTATCAGTTAAAGTAGTGGTGTGGTAAAATAAAATGGAAATATTAAACATAAATTCACTCATAGATGATACCTCAGTTTTGGAAAACAAATTAACATCACTCTTAGATTTATCCACAATATTTTTAAAAAATTAGGATTCCTCTATGGTTTCCCTCATGAATTACTCATATTCCATTCTTAATTAATCCATTTATTAGAACAAATCCATGAAAACATATTCTGGTCCAAAAAAGGAGTGACACAACATTAGTTTTTTTTGTTGGTAACGTATTCCCGGCCACGGGATATTAAAATTATATTCATCAATTTCATGTAGTAGATCTATATATTATATTGAAATTGAAATGTGTTCAGTAATTATAAAAACTTTTTCTACTATGAATAGTTAATTACACCCAACAAATTTAATGAATTTTTTTTCTTCTGAAATCATAAATTAGCAAATATTTTTGAAAAATAATTACTAAACAACTCAATTATAATTATATACAACATAATCATTAAATTTATTTATTTAAAAGTTGAAGATGTACAAGAACTACACAGGAAGGAAAACAAACATTAGAAAAAGGGATGTCGCTTAAGGTAGGTAGTTGTGGTGATACTATAAAAATCACATCTAACCACATTCACATACTCAGGAGGCAAATACATATGGAAAAAATATAATATAATATCATCCACATGATTAGATAAAGATGTGGGAAAATATGCTTCTTTATTTCTTCATTAAATGATTGAGAAATTTTAATATGTCTTAAAATGAGGCTCCTTCACCATCTAGGTATGTTGGATGTAAAATACAGGGTATGACATGTATTCATTATGGAATTAACTGGAATTAATGATTCTATTTCCACTACCATTAGTATCACTATTCATTGTTCTCATATAATCATTTATGCGAGAATCACCATATTTTCATATTTAAGGGAGTGACCAAACGCAAAAAATGTGAAAGATAAGATAAAATTTACCCTTAGGTCACAGAACACCCATCAATCATGCATTAAACATACTAAACCTAATCCACTAGTGAAAATTTCATTACATGTATCATGGGGGTTCTAGTGAACCTAGTTCCCCTAAGAGGTGCCAAAAACTGGGTGGTGAAAAGACGTGCATACCAAGAGATGATGGAGGGTGGGAGTATCCTTCAAATAATTCAAAAGATGAATTATATCTAGTTAAATATTTTTCATTTTAATCACCAGGGTCTGGCATGCACAGGTTCCCCTTCAATGAACACGTTGTTCCATACATTCTATAAGCACAGATAGTCAATAATAAAAATGAAAACTCGGTCAATCCTATCAGGACCCGCCTGATCCACACCTTGAAACTATCTTCTACATAAATGGGAACCCATTCATTCATTCCCTTAAAATCCATTGAAATCTCCAAAACAATCCTAGATTGAGAAATCCCAACTCCATTTAAAAGTAGGTGATATGTTCCTTCAACCATCTTATTTTTATAGCAAGATAAACAAGATGATAAGCTTATAACAATACTCTTGATATTCTCATTGGTGGGTAGAGAGTGATTCCTTATTCAACATTATTGTAAATTATAATTATTTGGGATATCTATATACCAAAGAAATGCATCCCATGTATCTTAGTGTTTTGAAGTTGTAGGAATTCTACGATAATACATTATTTAAAAGGTGCCTAATGTAGAGATTGTAAACAAATAAATGTCTATTTCTACATTAATATTATTGAAATAAAATGATTCCAATTAATCTTTTCAAAAACCACATAGATGAAGTTTTCAATGAATACTCACCTACCTTAAGGTGATATTTGATTATGGATAACCTGGGGACCTCATAACCTGGCCATCCAAGTTGTGGTGCGAAAATTGGATTTCCACTCACCCTACGATCCAAAAGATGTGACCCATGAGATCAAAGTAGTGGTGTTGAATCACATACAAAAATATATTCCCATTTCCTCCATTTCCCCGACCATAAATCCATATATTGTGGCCCTATAGAGTTCTTCCTTCACCCACATCCCATGCAAGTGTCATGGGCATTCTATTTAGGGTATCCTGAATTTTGTTTCACAGTTATCCCACCTTCTAGTAAGGGTCCATCCATTATCATCCAAGAATACCAATGATAATTCCCATCAACATTATCATCCCAGATAAAGGAATCCAATAACCAATCTATATTTTGAATGAATGATTTTGGAACTATGAATGATGGGAGCAAATTTATTGGAATTGTTACAACCATACAACAGACTAGTAGAATCCTTCCCCCAGAGGTGGGAAATAAATTCGTCCAATTGATTACACAACTCGTTATCCTCTCCACAACCCATTCAAAATGATGAATTCACAATCTTCATGAGGATATGGGATCCCCCTTGTATACCATTGGAAGGATCCTTCACTGATATTCCATAATGTTTCTTATCATAATTACACTAATTTTCTAGAAAAAGTTGTTAAAATTTAGATGATTCACTTAGATGAATTGATGATCTAGCCACTATAGTTACATTAACTCTCAAGAACCCCATTAATTCCTCTAACTAATCTGTTTCTAATATTCATAAATATAATTTTAACATTTGTGGAAAATATATGTGAATGATTTTGTATATTTCATTTCATCGATAGGGAAGAATATTTCATCTAGATATGATCATGTTTATATTTTTTTAGAAATCATATCTTGGAATAGGATATATATAGTTGGCGATAGGTGAACCCCTTACATGAGTTCCCATATTTCTTTAAAAAACCATAGGTCTAACCAAAGAAGGATATGTCCAAATAAGAGGATATCTAGAACCTAATGATTATTTTAATAGTCCATGTAGATAATCTTATCCTCAATTAGACATTTAATACAAATTTTCATTCCATGTGATCATAATCCATGTCCATGTCGAGATTGAAAATCTTGTTTGATCTAGGAGAATTTTTATTTTATTTAATAGTTCCTAAGTTTTGAAAATTTTCCATATATTATATATCCTTCATGAAACCCAATTTGATCTTAAAAAATACAACTAGTAATGTGAGTCAAATTTTATTTTTTAATAATACAATCAAGCTCCTTGTATAGAAATATAGACAAGCTAATGTGACTATAAAGATGAATAGTGGTGGGGTCCTTTTTCTGGGGGATTAAAACAAGTGAAGAAACACAAGAATCACAAAGTAGGTGGCCACCATTAAAAAAACTATGAATATATTTTAACAATTAATGCCCTACAATATCCAAATAGGCTTCGTGGAAGGCCCTCAAGAAGAAACTATGTCTTAGTGTGCTCTTTGAGTTAAGGACCTTCAGAATCTTGTTATCTCTAGGAATAACAAGAGATGCTTCTAGAAGATAACTAACATCGTTGGATACTATAGGTGGAACAAAATCTAGGAGATTTAAGAACCCCCATGGAATCTGTATCTAATATGTGGATTGAGATTCACTAAAAATTTTGTAATGTGAGAAATTGTTATGCTCCCAACAACATCCTGATCATATTTGTATGAACTACACTAGAGTGTAATTATAGGTTTGTGCAGATATTTCTTCTATTTAATGAATGTGTGAATTAATATCATGTTCCTTTGTCCTTATTGAATCCACATTATGCACTATTTGTCACAAAGTAGAAATTTGTGCAACATAATCCGTTTTTTCATGATTTTCTTCCTCTTCTTGATCTCAGTAAAAATCGCTTCATTCTAGTTGATTTCAGGGTCAGTTCCATCTGCTAAATCTCATGACTGATCATATTCAAGTCAGGGATCCATGTTATTTGATTTTTTATTGATGAAGAAACATCAAACATTAAATATAAGATATTGTTTTTAGATTAATCGATACATTTCCCAAGTACAACTTATTCCAGGACCCACTGACCACATCATGATATGCTAGTATGTCCTTCATGAACTAGGAGATGTTAAAAAGACTACCTATAACTCGATTAAAAACCATAGACATAAGGAGAATATAGTGATTTTGGAAAAATAGAACCAGGAGGGTATCCTTTTCATTAGGTAAGGCTTCAATAACATGATTTTTGTCTCATGCCCAATCAAGGAATATCCAATAATGAAGGGATGTTATTTTACTTCTAAAAATAAAATGTTCCCCAAAAAAACCCATTTCTGAAATAGAACAATTTTCAATAAACTAGAAAACTCCTCTTTTTCCATATGAGGAATGACAACCCTCTCATTATTTTCCTCCTTACTTGCAACAATATTGAAATTACTTCTTTTGATCCATAGTAATGATCATTGGTCAAAGTAATCCAACTCTTTCCAAAAATCATTTATTACTTAGGAATCATTGGTTTCATATACAAAAGAATAAAAATGTTTTGAAACCCAGAATAAAACATAACCATAAACTTCTATTTAAACACCTTGACAAGGATGAAAATCATTTATTAATACCAGAAACTCATGATGTGTATGTTGTGCATTATAGAATCCATGCACACCTTCTTTCTAATCTGTTGTTTGAACTTTAAAATTTTAGTGGATCATTTCATAGGCATGAGGATAAAAACATGAAATAATGAGTGTTTATATACATCTGTAGAGATGATGCCAAATTTAACCTGATCTCCCGTGCATGGTATGTTCTAAAAAAGAAATGAAATCATTGCAATGAGAGTTTCTTAGCATTAGTCCAAGGTAATATGTCTCTTTTCTTCTGGGAATGGGATGTATCACTCTTTTTTATGGACTCAAATATTGTACATAACTTGTTTGACACTATAGAAAAATTTCTAGGGATGTGAGATGCTTGAGAATGATGTTGGATTTATGTCCTCCTCCACCCACTAGACATTCTGTCCTTGGAAGAATCCGAAGAAACCAACTTGGAAATAGAATGTGCATGAGAACCTATAGGTTCTAGTTTCGTATAAATTTTTTTATAATATATAAAATTTCGAGAAGATTTTAATGGGAAACAAACCAATATGGAATTATGGTTATGTTAAAATGGAGTATGATCCAAAAGAAGTAAACTCCAAGAGAAACTTTTGGATGGAAGGTCACAACTCAAAATAAACAAGAACATGAGAGTTGTGTGAAATTCCCATGCCTCAAGGAATGAAATATGAAAATACCACATTAAGCTAAGGTATCCAATAGCTAAGAAGACTCATACCCATGAAGGGTATGATATCTAAATAGGAAATAGATTCCGAAGTTAGGCGAAGCCCAAGCCATATGATCATCCAAAAATATAGAATCCAAAATTGAAATTTCGTTCCCACTACCTTTCTCATCCCTAGAAGAGGGTGACATGAACATCCTCAGATGATTATAAGATACAGACATATACCTCATCCAACCATCATGCATATGCTTCCAAAAATGTGCATAGACTATCCATGAATCCAGAAGAAGGAGAGAATATAGGGAAAATGGGAATAAACCAAAGCATGATTCCATTCTATGATGTCTTGAACTCAAAGGTATATATGATCCGAAAGAGAAACCAGTATATCCCACTCGACACAAATGAAAAATGGAGAAGATCTCTCAAGGAGAAGAGTTAACCCATCCTTACTCTATAAAGAGTCGATATATTCACCAATTTCCTACAAGAAAGTGTCCTTCTGTAAGGGTGTAGTGTGGCCCAGTAATGAAATACAAATAACTAATCTCAAATATTCCCTTTGAAAATGCTATTTTGTATCCCATTGTGATAGGTTAAATCTCCAACGACCAATGACTTAGGTATATTTACTAAAACCATTCACAAAATCATCTCACGATTGTAACATAACTATAAAATCCTTATACATTAGGATATAGACACTAGGAAATGGTCAAACTCAAATTAATAAAATGATGATAGATAAACAGAACCATATATATTGGTATCATTATCCACTTTTATATTCATAAATTTATATTAGTATCATTATCCACTTATATATTCATCTATATACTCTATATTTCCATCCATATCTATAATAATTAGAGTGAAACTAAAACTCCATATATCTGATACAACCCACAATAAATATCACTTTTATTTTAACCTAAAAAATCATCAAAATATTCCTAGGGTAGTTTGATAAGACAAACTATATATATTATGAAAATAACTCCTCATCAGGTGACCAATACATAATATTTTGAACTAATCACCTCCCAATTTTAAAATCACAAATAAACATGGAATCCTCATTCATGAACTTGATGCCTTCATCATATTTAATAAAAAAAGGGTAATTTATTTCTCTTTACATACTGAATGAAAAAACCATACATATTGTATAACATCCATTCCAAAGTCTATTAAATTCCCATCATTATCATGGTGTGAACACCTATAATATAGATATTCCAATGTCCCATACTACAAATGTAACTTTTGTAATATTCCAATGTATCACAAAACATTTAACATATCCACATAATGAAACTATCCTAGAATGAAATCATACTGTGTGTCAATTTTATAAAGGGAACCATTTATCCTAAAATTTTTGTAGTAAGATTCACGAACATCAACTACATCTTCTTAAACCATCAAAGTTATTCATAGTGTATCACTAGGACCATGATCAAGATCTCAACTTGAATCTCATATTAGTATCATTTTGAAATTGGAATGGTATAATGACTGGAATGGAATTTACAATACATCCCTTACATGGTGGGTCGAATGTATCAAACACCATAATTTTGTCCAAACATGCATTTTTCTATTAAACAAGACTAGAGATCCCTTCATGTCTGTCAATCACTGAAGATGTGTTTGGGAATATACTACATTTTTACTCTGACCAATCATTACCTCATTTTGTAATTCCTACATGATCACTATAATATGAAACATCCACTCCCTAGTGTTACCCAACTCCATCTTCATGATCCCTCGCCCTATGCCATCCCACACTAGGTCGTTATCTCCTACTATCTACCACTTATATGTAACACACATTCAATTCAATTTGGATTCATCAATATTACTAAATGATAAAATATTATTCTAGCTGAGATGAGATTTTTTACACTTATTTATATATTTACATTGATAAATATTTACCATTAAACATGAATTATATTTATTTTATAATATTAATGTTGTTTTGTTATATTTTCCCAAAAATACAATTCAATCATTTCTTAACTTTACCAATGTAAATAGAAGATAAAAACTTCAATTAAATTTAATTTAAAAATAATATTAATAAATATTAAACAGAAAAATTGTACATGAATTATGGATAAGATTTTTCTATCCCCAAAATGATTCAAATGTATACGTTATTAACTAAATATATTATAAGGAATTTCTAAGTCAGTAAATTTTAGTTCTATTAGGATAATAATTTTTATAAATATTATAAAATAAAATGATAATTGTTCAATAAATTCATTTTATATTTTAAATAATAATTATACAATGATTCTTAAATGCATGATGAGGTTTTCTTTTTCCCATCAACGGTAATAATATAAATCATTCAAATTTATTAAATGGTATTCATAAATATATATATAAATTTTCATTATCTTGATATAACCTATATTTACACTGATATAACATACTTAGGTTTTTACCATGATTATTCATATCATTTCATAAATTTATTTATAAGTTCATATATGTATTGAAATTATTTTATTGATATTCTAAATAGGTGAAAACTATAACTGTAATTATATAAACTCCCCTTCATTTGATAAAAATTAATGTCTAGAGATGTACTAATACAAACTAATAATATTTATACATGATTATGATATCTTATAAATTTTCATTAGTGATATGTTTGTTATACATTTCTGATGATCATTGGTAACATGTTTTTCATACTTGGGTAAAAAATATGGTAAGCAATTTATAACCCATTTATGGGGAGATATATTGATATATATATATATATACATATATATATATATATATAATTTTGAGGCTGAAGACATATTATTTAATGAAAAAAATGTCCTATTGATTTCTAAAATGTGACCCATTACATTTCTCGTAGGCCCCTAGTGAATTAATGTGCATTACATGGCCCAATGACCATTATTTTTGTCCTAAAGGCCCACTAGGCCATTAGTTTAACTACAATAACAATATTGATACAACCCCTTATATAGTACCACCACCTCTATAGTTCCTAATATAGTTATTTCCAAAATTTTAGTGTCATCGGTTATATAGTTCCTTTTTTGATAGAGTTTTTTATAATACTAATGCAGTATATTTTCAATTTCATGCACCCAATGGGTTTTAACCCCAACATGGTTACAGAATTGTGGGGTTCCTACTATTAATGAAAAAAATCAACTACAACATATTAATAATGTCCATAATAAAGAAGTAAAATATTTCCTTGTTAATTTATGATCCAATCAATGTTTTATGATTATAACATGATCTATTTGAAGTAATTTCTTATAATATTCCTTTACATGACAAATATGTTCTTATTAAATAATTACTGATATTTTTAGATCATCAATTTTATCAAGTAAATTCCAAGGTACTTAATAAAATTATAACTAATAATACGTCTTAAAAAAGATAAGTAAAATAATATGATAATATTTCAACAAATGACGTTATTTATTTTACGTATTGAATACCTTGATTTTAAAGCATCAGACACATGGTTCTATAAATAAAGTGAATATAATACTACATGTTATTAAAATTTAACATATGATATTTTATTACCATATATAGGACTATGAAAATATGTTGTTTAATATATAGTTATTAAAATAAAATATATGATTTATAAACAAAAAAAATTATCAAATATTCAATAAAATAAATATATTTGTGAATCTTATGTGATAAATAAAAATTACAATAAATATGACACCAAATATTATATATATATATACATTGAATAATAATACAAATAATCATATTGGATGTTGTTTATATATTTCATCAAATCACAACGTTTCTACATCTTGATATGGATATTTATAATAAAATTATTTTAGATTTAAAAATATTGTTGGTTATATTATACTTTTTAGATGGGAATTTCTAAATTCAATTTGTCTATTCCTTGGGGAATTATTTTTTCATCAAATTTATGGGATAATTTATGTGTATTTCCCTCAATATAAATAATAGAAGGTCCTCATTAATTTATCTTATATCTAAAATTAGGTAAGCTTTCTAATTGGTATTTTCTATTATTATGTATCTATTGGTAGTAGAATGTAATTTTCATGATGAAAGACTCTAAAAGTTCTGAGAATCTATATATAAGGTAGTGGTGGTGTGTGTAGTTTATCTATTTTCTTCCTTTTTGGATTTAGGGTTCCAAATATTGATTGATGTTCTTAATATTGATTATGATTCTCTCTATGGGTAGTATTTCAAAAATGTTTCTTTATATTTTGGGTACTTTGGTTTTTAGTAGAATAGTTTTAGAGTTATTAAAACAATGGGGAACTCTTATAGATATTACAATTGATTGACATCAATTTACATACATGGAGGGTCATTAATGGAGTTTTGAAACTAAATGGCAATATATTATCACCCTTGTGTTCCTCATTTAGATATCTAGAACTCATCCAATTTTGAATGATTAATTCCATTTTATTATTTCTCTAAATGTTAGGATTGTAATTTGGCAGTTTTAGTTTGAATTTCTTAATTTATATATGTTTCTTACGCCATCCAAAAAGAGTACATTACTAAGAAAACAAAAAAAATTATTTGAATGTGGAAATTGGATCATAAAAATGATTATGAATAGAATGGTGACATTGGTCCTTAATTGAAACTATAATTGGTCACATAATATATTTTCAAATAAAAAAACTCAAAACCATGTTACACTATAAAGATATATTAGGATTATTTATGAAATTAAGAAATATCAATTTATCAGAAATAATGATTTTGTAATTCTATTTATGTACGATGAACATATATCT
The DNA here is from genome assembly GCA_963277665.1 of Viscum album. NCBI lineage: Eukaryota > Viridiplantae > Streptophyta > Magnoliopsida > Santalales > Viscaceae > Viscum > Viscum album. The sequence goes on along the minus strand of OY728121.1, from coordinate 1,760,108,477 downwards.
CACTAAAGTAATTTTTTGTGTTTTTATTATAGTTAATTATTAGAAACTAGAAAATATGATAATTAATCCATTATAATTAATGATATTTTTAAAATTTATGAATACAAAAAGGGGGTTGAATACATTAGGTGCATTAAATGAGAAAAACCAAATATGAACCCTCCTTGAGTCCATAATGATGCTAGTAAAATGACTCCCTATGTCTACCTCTATCATATAGAAGGTATGTGTCTATAATTGAGTGTATCCATCAATCAAATGGAAATCCTTACCCAATATGTCACAATATTGAAAACACAATCACCAATACAAGAAAACTATAATAAATACATTAATGAATGAATAATATAATAAATATAATAATTTCAAATAATTAAATCATATATTCTATGTTTCAAATAAAAACTACAGAATATAAGTATAATAATTATCCAATAAAGAATAAAATTAATTTCATGGAATTAGGGGAAAATAAAATTTCCAATTCAACCCTAAATATATACAAAAATCTCCAATATATAAATATTAATAAAATATACTATATAAAAAATTAATAGTTTATAACAATACAATTATGAAAATCATCGAAATTCCATTGCATAGTCCAATAATGGAGTTTCTCAAATATCACAGTATGAAATCAATTAATCATCTCATAAATCACTAAAAATCCATGTAATCTGTAATTAATCATTTATAATGATAACCAATAACCTCATGATTTGGATATATTATGACTAATTTCTTACATCCAAGGATTCGACCATTATTATAAAGAAAAACATCACTATAAAAAGTCTTTTCCACATTACATACATATAAATATCCCAAGAAATATTGCGTTGACCCAACTCTATCAAACATGATGATTGAATCATTTTTAAATAATCTAATAATATAAAAATATCTCCTAAATTGATCGGATTTTTATATCATAAAAATTTGGATCATTAGACATAAATGCATATAAAACATTAAAATTTATTTAAAACATCCCGCATTGTCCATTTATTAAATTTATAATTTTTTACTACATCTAGGAACCTTCAAACATAGATAAAATAAATGTGACTTAAAATCCTAATAAGGACAGAAAATAAAAGTATTATTTTGGACAATAATCAATATAATTTTAATGGGTGGGATAATCATAATCATCAAAGAATAAGGATTGAGTAATACTTAAAGGATTCATTTGTAGAAGGAATGGAATGTGGAACAATAATAATATTGAAACGTCATAAAAAACAGTGTAAATTCATATGCCTAAAATGTGAACAAGGCCAATATCTTGTTTACAAATAACATATGGGCATGGAGAGAATAACATATGATGTGATCAAAACTAGAATAATGATAATGAAAAATAATCTAATGAAATATATCAATTAATACAATTATTTTGAGATATATTAAATTAATATCATAACTGTCACATTATAATACACCAAAAATCATGCCTTACATAAGAAAAAGCAACCATGTCTCAGTCAAAACCTTTAAATAAACACATTAGAATAGAATGGGTTTCATAGTGATGTAATAAATCATAATTCTCAAAATAAACATATATGTTTCTAAAACAAAATGATCAAATGTCATTTTAGAAACATAGTTGGTTCATTTAAAAATATAATATCCTAGTTTCCTAAGAGGAGAAAAATAAAAAAAATACAATATTGAAGTTGAGAAGAATGTTTTTATCAACAATTATTCAATCAGGGATAAGAGTTCATATCAATATATGAAATGAAAGATTTATCCTTGGTGAAGAAATTTTAAATTTTAAATTTTTAATTATTAACAATGTTTTTATAAGATTCATAAGGAATGTTTAATAAAATTAGTACTACACAAAAACAAAAAGGAAGTTTTGATAATCTATATACATTATATCCCATTTTAGTTTCACTAAATGTTCACCGCATGTATAACCAAAAAATGATTATTAAAACTTTTTTATAATTTTTTATAAAATCCACATTCAATATTCATGATCAATCATATTTATTAAAATTTATTTATTTACATTAAATTAAATATTAAATGGTTCGATGACATCTTTATTTATATTATCCTGTCTTATTTTGGATTCTTAGTTATGATTCATTATCATTTAATAAATAGTAAAATTGCATATATATGATTAAAAATACCTAATAATGTACATTTATAGATCATATTAATGGTACCCTAATCATAAAAAATATGGGAATAAGTAAATAATTGTGAATAGTTACAAAGGTGGTTAACTGACTATTAACTAAGACATGCCAAAAGTGGTAAATTGGTGTAATATATTAATATTAAAAATGGATTATTAAAATTATGTTGTAGAATAATAACAATTATATATGTGTAATCAAAATTAACCATATATGTAGGTAGTGATACCTAAATAATTGATATTAGCATCATAGAAGATAAATCGAATATGAAGGTAACATTGTCAAAGAGTGTGAGAGAGATGATATATGTATTATAAATAGTTTATGAAAAATAAATAGTATAATAATCGATTATATATAATTTTAATATAATTATTAGTTAACTTAGGTTTTATTTTTTATAATATGAAACTGTAATATCAGTATACTAGAATGAAAAAAAATAAACGATATAGGTATAATGGTTACATTGTTCGTTTATATTTCTCCTTTATTAAGAAATGAATACCTTGAATGCATTGATTTAGATGGAATATATATATATATATAAATACTACGAGTCTTATAAGAAGTAAATTGTGTGTAAATTTTATAATTTGTTATTTTTTGGGATGTTTTTTTAATAGGGGGAGAGGGAAGGTATTTAAACAAGACAGAGAGGGGTATTTTTCGGTTAAAATGATGAATAAGTTGTTATTATTAGAGTAAAACATAAAAAATATATCTTCATTTAAAATTATAATTATATTTTAATATAATTATATTTCTTGACATTTACAAAATTAAATAAAAAATCAATCATATAAAAAGGAAATGAAGACAAATTGAACATTTATTTTAATGGAATACATTATCATTTTACGCATTGAATATAACATTATAGAATTGGAAATTAACTTTATTTATTTCAAATGAATAAATTTTCTTATTAATTAAATTTTGGGTATGTATAACCTTTTTTTAAACTATTATGTCATCATGGAAACATTACTATTTTAAAAAAATAATCTAATTGTAAAAAAATTATTGTTCCTCAAAAATAATATGTGTTTCGGAGAATTTATAAAAAAATTCCATGGATAATTTTGATGTTCTAATTCAAGAAATTAAATTTATTTTATAAATATATTTTACTATTTTTTATAATTTTAATATTTATTTATTAATATATTTGTTAATATGTATATAAAATAAGATAAAGAGAAAATTAATAAAAATATAATAAGGTAATTTATTTATTCGTACAATTTAAAGTGATTATATTATGGTATTAAAATTCTTATTTTTATTTATTTTTAAGTAAATATTTGTAACATGTCGTTTTGTATTATTTTGGGATATCTATTCATTTCAATGGTCATGTTATTATTTTAGTAGTCTGGTAATTATTAAAATAGTTATATTATTATTCCAATTGTTATGTTTGGTTTATAAATCTTATAAGTACCTAATATTTCCTCTATTCATAATGAACATAGTTTTCAATCATGATTTTCTAATTTATTTTAAAAATATCAATTATACTTATAATTGATTATTTTTTTAGTTTTTCTTGTAAGTTTGATATTTCCTATTGACAAAAAAATTCAGAATTTTCAAATTCTAATTATGTTATTTATTAATTTTTACTATACCATTTCATTATTATTAATTTTATAGTGAATTTGTATTCTTTTTATGGTATATTGAATATTGAAAATATAATTTTGTTTTAATTTTTTTTATGTGCTTCTTGAGTTATATATGTTTCCTTATACCAAAAAATGAACGTCAAATATATTCCAGAGAAAAAATATAATGATGATAAGTATTTTCATTTAAACTCATCCAAGTAATTATAAATTTTATCCTACAAATTCCAACTCATATCCTTGGTCAAAAAAATATGGGCGTTCTTTTGTGTCATTAAATCCTTAGGTTCCAAAATTAACTCTTCATAATTATATATTCATTAAACGATTCATACAAGGTGAGTCATCATGTAACATATATCTTTTTTCATATATTCTAATAACATCACATTCTACTCCAAGTATTTTATTTCAATCTCCATCTTTCCCACAATTTGTTTAGGTGTTTGTGATGGATTAGTTATATACTTCCTCAATAGAGATATTAGGGGAACATCATATACATCAGTTACATTTTGGGTAAGTACCAGTTGATAAACTACAACACATGTGTTATCAATGATATTATAGTATTTATTGATCCTAAGGCTAATAATTTCCTTTGTTCCAAACTAAATGACTCTTTTCAAGGTTGATTTTCGAAGGAACACATTTCCTCTAACTTTATCCTCCATATACTTTTTATGATCCTCAATAATCCTCTATAATCAAATTGGTGTATATTTCTAATGTTTTTAAATATCACGAAGCATCAAAATATTATTTTGTACATGTCCAGGCCCTCAAATCTTCCATTCACCAACTCCAACCCAATATGTTAGCATTCTATATCTCTTCCCATACACTGCTTCATTTGAGGAAAAATTAATACTTAAGTGGAATAATTTATAGTATGATAACACAATGAGAGTAATATATGTGTCTCAACCTATAATGAATTCCACTGATCCATAGCTTTGAATGTCGTAAATATTCAAATGATAGTTTTAAATTTACCATTATTGTTGGGGTGATATATTATACCAAATTTCAATTTACTAAATTGGGTGCATTAATTATTCCTCCAAAAAAATAGGCAAACTCATGATCTTGATCTGATAAGATAAAAATTGGTTCCACATATAGCATCATCACATTAATTATGAATATTTTAACAGGATTATGAGTCATAAATATCTCAAATATTGATAGTGTGAATAGTATTGTTGAGTCAATCCACCACGAATACTATATAATATTTTCGTTAATATGTGTTTTCAAGACCCATGAATAATTATATTGTGATGTTCTCTGATAACCATGTTGGTATGGGTCATAGTTTTATCATCCCTTTATACTCTTAATTCCCTTCTATAAATTTCATAAGGACGAAGAACATTTACATGTACATTTGAATATCCATTGATAATTATTCCTAACAAAACTAATTACAATGAACATAGTGCATCTTGGTGCTTCCATGATTGATAAATCAATGTGATCTATGTAAATCAACCAATTGATCCTTTTTTATTATATTTGGATGTTATAAGGTGATTCATATTTAAAAACATTTTTAACTTTTTCTACAATTAATTTATCTAGGTTTACTTCCCAATTTCTGTCACATTTCATTAAATATCTAAATCTATCCAATATGCCTCCTCTAATTTCTCTTAGGTAAATGATTTTGAAATCATCTTGGAATAGTCGGATGGCTTCATTGGAATTTTAATATTTCATATCACTAATGATGGTTGCTTTCTTATTCGACGTCATGGATAGGGTAAAAGGTTATTATCTTATAAGATCATTATCTACAATGTTTACCTTATTCAGAAATAAGTGTATTGATCATTAAAAAATCTTATTTAACTCTTACCATATTTTTATGTATACTTGTCTCTTTATATGTAAACATATATATTACACACTTCTGATAAATTATTATTTAGACTTCTATCTATAGACTTCATGATACAAAATATTAAATTTAATAACTAGAGTATCCAACTCCATGTCAACTGTATCTTATTTCAAATAATGGATCATAATTTTTGATAATAAATATGTTATCATACAATAATTTTTTGGTATTAAACAACCAAGTACATTATTTTAAGAATTATTTTATATTTTAATAACTTCTTAAATAACGGGTTTTGTGAGAATGGGTAATTTAGAGATTTTGTTCTTAATATCTGTATATATTTTTCACATTATTCTATCCAGGAATAAGTTAATCCCATTAATTTTAACTTAGTTTTTGGACATGATAATCAAGGTAATTTTTTTAAAATGTGTTGATAATATGAAGTTAATCAAATAAAACTAAACATCTCTATGACATTTTTTCTCTTGGACATACCTGAATTTCACCTCTTTATTGAATCTGAAATAACCTGTTCACTTCAAATGGAATTATATGTTAATGTGTATTGTTACAACTAAATGATACACTTTTAAAACATCGCATATAAAATATCCATCCTTAATGAATTAAAAACAATTCTTAAACAATCATCATGATCATTATTTCACAGTGATTATTAGATAGTATAATCATTAGATACTATAAATAATTTACTAATATATTCTCCAAAAACACTTATGATCATTTTCATGAAGATTAATTTGTTTTCTGTGAGCCCAAATAGTATCAAAATGAAATTATAGTGTCTAAATCATTTATGCAAGTCTATTATATTTAATATCATCTCTATTCGTGATTAACAAATTATATCTACAATGATTATATAATTTTAATAATTATTGATCATCCTAAAATTTATAAAAATATTTATCAATAAGTATTAGAAAATAAAAATTATTTATAGTTATATTTTTAAAGATATTAGTAGTTGATAAAAATCCATATTCTCTCTTAATTCCTCTTGAAAATGAGATTTGGTGAACCCAAAAATTGAAGAACACGAGTGTATGTACCCTTTTCAAAAATGCACATGGAATTCATTATTTAACTCCTCCAGTTCTATCCGAGATATCATATATAGTAATATGGATAGGGATATAGATCTGGGCATAATTAATATTAAGAACCTGTCTATCCAATATAAGGGATAAGGGTAGATATTTCTTTTGGAAATAAATCATTATATTTCCTCACAATAAGCATGTCATCAGTTTTGATGATTTATAATGTCGAAATTGCTTCAACACTATAAACATATACATTAGGTAACATCACTCATTCCATTGAAGTGTTTAATAAAATCGGATTACAACATTCTTTTCATTTTATTAAAAATTGTTGTATGGTATGAGATATATAAATATATTTCTATTTCTAGGTAATTGTTTTTTTCTCAATGTATCGACAGTCATGTTATGCCTAATATATAGTGAAATTTCCTAAAAGAAATAATTATATTATGTACTTGGAGAATATACCCATATTAAAAATGAGGACAATATTCTGATGCATGGGATGAAATTATTTCACTATATGGGGTTTTCAAGGATAACTCAATATAAAGGTATCTGTAAGGTGATTAAATAGTTATTAAAACATTTTGGATAAAAATGAACCCAAAAAATTATAATTATGTATATAATTCACTTGTATTGGATGAATATTAAATTAACCTTTCACTATTTCATAGGTTTATTTTAGTTCCGATCATTTCTAAAATTATAAAACCCTACACTAAAACATAAATCAATAATTTATGCAAAAATAATTTATCCATGTGAGAACATCAAACCAAAATTCTAAATTTTTCAAATTCCTAAATCTCACAAAGACTATACTTTACTTACCTAATTTTAAATATAACTTAACCTTTTATGATAATATCTATAGTGACTAGTAGCTTTCCTATATAGTTATTAAATCATTTTTATGTTAAACACACATAATAATTCTAATAAACAAATCAACAGGTTTAATGTTTTGGGATAATTATTTATACAAAAAGAATATACATAGAACATTTAACATTTTTGAAATTTTATATTATATTCATATTGTAATATTTAATAATCCTTTGTGTGCATTTATTCAAATAAATAAATATATCAAAAAATAGTATTCTAAATTCCCATTAAGGGGAGAAATAATAGAGAGTAGATGAGACTTGAATCAATATGAGTGAATAGGTGATTACAATCATCATTATAATATCCTAATAATAGGAACATAATAATATGAATTATATAGATATGAAATTAAATTTTCAACGTGCATAATGATGTTACAACATAAACATTGGTAATAATTCCCATACATAAAATTTTATTAATGTTATAATCAAGTTCACATGTATCATTTGCGTATAAAAATTACTTTATATGATCTGAACAATGGTAACATCATGTTAACTCATAATTGAAACATGATATATGTTAATTTACCTATTGTGTTAGAGGGTTATATAATTTCATTCAACTTTTTCACATTATAATATACTCTTAATAATGCATTCCATATAAAAATAAAACATTTTTCAGTCACAAACATGAATTGAAACCATGGAAATAAAAATTTGTATCTTAGTGATTTCATATAGACTTATTCCAGGAAAATACATGGATATTCAAAAATAATAATAAGGGAAAAAAATTTAGACACTAAAGGGTGACATCTATAGAGTAAAATCAATTTAATTGATGTGTATAATGTTAATCTTAAGAATAATCAATTAGGAGCTTCAAGAATATATTTTTATTTAAAAATAATTAATTAATGTCTAAGTGTATATGTCAAAAAAAATAACTAGTATCCATAGAATAAGAAACTGAAAAAAATAAAAAAAATTAAAAGAAACATTATTAGAATTTATGGTAAATGAGGTATAATGAGAGCATAAAGTGCAAAGAGAAATGATGGGTTAATATTACCCTTATAATAGATCCTATTTTTTACAATTGTTTCACCACTTTCATAATGAACATATAATAATTTAATTATTAATCATGTATAATATTAAATTGATTTATTATATTCTTTATCAATCATAGTCATTAAAATGTAGTAGTAAAATTTCCCTAAAGAATAATGGTTTAATGATATATCCATTTGGAATTTTTTAAAGTTCACTTCATGTTATTGATTCATTGTTTATAATTTTTTTTTTGAAATTATAATTGATTGATTAAAAAAATATATTTAAATGACTATAAATTATAAATATGGAATAGTAACAGGGCATAAATTGAATGATAATCAAACGATTAACAACATCTTTATAGGCTATATATTATTAATTTGTGGAACATGTATGATATAGAAATAGGGGTAATATATATATATTATAAATAGTCATTAATAAGTATATGGGGTCTTAAAAACATCATATATATGGTAAAATCTAACAAGTAATATTGGTAGCCATATATAAATAATTTTCATCATCCTCATAGAGGGTAGAGCGACTATTAATTGGACTATATCAAATAGGTGGAGAGAGAAGGTATAAATATTATAGAAAGTTTATAATAAAGCTCTAGAATAATAATAATAACAATAAATTTTTTATATAATCATTAATAAATTGATGATATATTTTTTTATAATCGAGAGTTGCAATAGAATTATTGGAGATGTAAAAATTGAAAGGTAAAATTTATAAAGTTTACCTTATTCTTTAATGTTTCTTCTTTTCAATGATTTATTTCCTTGGAAGAATAGCGAAAAATGAGGCCAATAAATTTAAAGGAAATATAAAAGGACTATAATATCATAATTGAGCTAATAGTGGGAAATTATAAGTGTTTGAGAAGTGATATTCTATTGGGGTGAAAGGGGGTATTCATTTATGTGTTAAGGATATTTTTTGTTAAAATATTTAATAAAATATGATAAAATTAGTAACAAATAAAATGGAGGTCTTACATAAAATAATTAATTATATTATATGGTAGTTATAGGTTTATATGACATTTAAATCACTAAAAAAATGGATTTTTTATCTTATATAGATGAAAGGAATATAAAATGAAAATAAATTATTAAGGGTATACTTTTTTCATTTTTTCAATAATTTTTTTTAATGAAAAATTCATTTAGAATTTACAAATTAAATAATTATCTTATTAAATCTATTTGGGGTTCATTTAAATTTTTATCATTTTTAGGTTTTTGTTCATTCACTAGTATGTTGTAAAAAATGAAATATATAAAAAAATATATTGATAATACTCACCAAAAAATTCAGGATTATCCTAAAATTATAAAAACATCACTCATAGAAATTTCAAGATGCTAGTTTAGAAAAATAAAATTTATTTATTCCTAATAGTTTCATAACTTATGTAATGTCACTATTTAATTGTTGTTAAAAGTTAAATTATTTTAAAATATAATTAAAATAAACACTATTGAAAATGTAAACTTATACTTTCATTGAAGATTATTGTTAAAATATATTTCATTGAGCACTAAAATATTTATATTTTAAAATTTTATTTATGTTAAATATTTTTTAAAGACCTTTTACTATACTAGTTGTTATTTTATTTTCCAAATGTAAAGAATACAATTCTAAAATTAAGGTTCTTATTCAAATGATCGTATTATTAAATTATCTGATATGGTTTATAATTCCTATAAATACCTCTTATTTTCAACATTCATAACTCACATAGATTTCTTTCAATATTATCTAAATAATTTAAAAAATTAACTATAATATTGAGAATATGTTTTTTATATAGAATTATTCACATGTGTGATATTTCTATGAGACTAAAACCCTATGGATTTTCAGATTCTACCAATGATGATTATTTAGTTTTATTTTTCCATTTAATTGTTTTTTAGCTTATGGGGTATTTAAATTCACCATATATTATGTGATATATTAATGAAATGGAGTTTTTTCATTTTTAATAACATAGTTTATTTGTTTTATATTATGACTTACACCTAAATATGATTCATATGTATATTTATAAGGAAAATTTAATTTAGAAAAAGCAATTTCATAATAAATAATAAAAATAATAATTCTTAAAAACCAAAACAATTACAATTGAAAGAATAGTTTTTTGTTAGTTTAGTCTTATACACATGGAAAGTAATGCCTCCTAGATTATCACTAATTTTCCATGCAATAACCCTCGCATCCAAAACCGTCCACAAATTTTGGGGATAAAATCATACTCAACAATGTTATAAAATTAACCCTCTTTCTCATTGGGTTTTTTATCCAACACAATATTGATAAAATGTGGTCGTTTCACATTCCCGTTATCAAACTCATCAAGAGAATCAACATCATTATACATTTAATGAATCAACCATATCTTGTAAAGATACTATACTCTTGAATTAGACTCTTAGTTAGATAAAACTCATCATAGTAATGGACACAACTATAAAGGAATAAGTTCAATTATCCATATTATATTGTATTGTTAAACACATATTGTTTCCACATCATAACCACCAAATAATTTCTATAACCTCAATCTAACAATGGGAAAACTAATGGAATATCCAAAACAATTGAAAAAGAAAAAAAATACTATTCATACTAATTTGAAAATGATGATAAATAATAAAATATGTTATATGAATCACTAAATTTTAATCTCATGGTCGACTAAGTCAAATGTGTATTTAAACAAATACCTATAATAGAAACATAACCCATACACTTGTGCATGACTACGACCATAAGAATTGGTGGAGGAATTTAATTTGAAACTTGTAATACATCTGGTATTCTATAATATCACACTTTTATAATCAAAATATAAATATATAGTCACCAAAATTCAAAAAAAAAAAGAAATCATATCAATAAATATATAGAGTGTGATACTTTCGATGTTTCAATTAGACCACATGTGGTGAATTCCATTCCGTCCTCTTTCATCAGTAGTGATATACTACTATATATGATCCAAAAATAACTCCTTTCCAAAATAATATCCCCACACATAATCATTTAACTACAAGAGACCCTACAAGAGATTACATCCTCCATGATATCCTAAAAAATAGGACAAATCAAATTATGATTCATTACAATACATTTATATTGGGATATCATACCTTTAATTAAGTGTTTCTTCTATGGTGTTGTCATTATTCATTGTTAATATTTTCATTCCACAATGTTGTGTTTTTTCAAAATGAAATAGTTATTTTTATTATATTATTATAATAGTGAAAACTATTCCATACCACAAAAAAATAATTTTAGTTATATATTTTTATATTTTTACTCCATTGACGTTATAATATTAGTGCTTGTTTTTTTCATAATATTTTCCTTGTTAAAATTAATTATATTTCTGTTATATTATATCCTCGATATCACAAAAGCTATAGTCACCAATTAACAATATAATAGCTTACTCCATATTGTATTTAACATATTATTTCCTTCATCATACTACTTTACCATATATAAAATATTTTAGGATTTTAGTCAGATGAAATGTTCCTCATCATGATTATCTATAACACCCCAAGATTTCATAGTGTGTTATTTCTTCAAAATAATTCAATAACTTGCACTACACGCAACACCGAGTTCAATCACACCATGAATTACAAAAAAAAGCCATTCAAAAGAGATATGAATAGTATTATCTAAATTTTAAACATTATATAATCCTTATAATTTTAGAATCCATATTATGAGTTTCTTAGATATAATGCAAGAACAAATTCATTTTCAGTATTGCACTTTTATCAACTTTTAATAGAGAAACCTTTTTAAATACAATATTTTAAACTTTTTGACTAAATGGGGACATCAAAAAATTTAAAATGAAGCATCACAAGCTTCCATGGTACACTTTCTTTGAATAATACAGTAGCGTGTGTTGTACGCAACCTTGAGTTTTAACACACACCACAACCAATCAAACTAGCCGTTATGAATAGTAATACCTACTTTTTGAAATTATATATATTTTATATTTCAAAATGGACTTCATTTTTGTATTCGGAATATCGAATTTATCCTAAGGTGAAATTTTGGTACTTTTCGGATAACTTTCATATTTTGATGAATAGTAAAAATTACTAAATTTTAATTAAAAACAACTTTTTTTAATAAAAATAATTAATATTGATAAATTATGAATATGAGTGGTTTTAAAGTATATTTAGAATATATTTTTACCATTTAATATAATTTTGGTCATTGGATATAATTTTACAATTAAAACGAACATAAACAAGTGTCAATATTTTGATAGTTATTATCTCTTAAAAACACGCTTTTGTTTTGACAGCGGGAATTAATTTTAAATTAATTTCTGCCACTTCTGTGATTTGAATTTAGAAAAATGGATTCCATATTTGGAATCAGGATTTCCAAATTGTGTAAATAGGTAACTTTTATTTTTATACATTTTGAATAATTACTGCGGTAAATATTTTATTTACCATTGTTAAGGGTAAATCCGGAAAATAAGGGTTAAATAATAATATTATAATAATACTAAATTACCCTAAAACGTGTCCTAGACTTATTGGTTGATACATGTTCGACCATATGAATCTTTGGGTTGATTTTGGGACCCCATGGTGCCACTTGTAGGTGATAAGGACACTTTATTTTAATTAAGTTAAAATGAATACAAAAATGACACAAGCATATATCTTTTAGAAAAACAATTTTTACATAGGGTTATATATGTTGGATTTTAGATTATAAATATTCATTAGAAAGATAAAAAGATTTCCTACATAGTTATAGTTCATATATAATTTTTAGACATTAAATAATTTAATTTATTTATGACACAGTGATGATGAATTAATTACTATAATAGTGAAAAATTAAAATAATTGATATTATAAATACCCAAATAAATATAATATGAAACTTTTAATGAATTAAACTAATTTTCTAGGATAATATGATATATTAGGATTGATTTAATGGACTTTTTTTGAAGTAATCAATCTGTTATGAGTTTCACAAAAATCATCTATTGAATAGTGTCAAAATCGACATAAAAGAGTTCTTAAAACAAATATTATATTATTAATTGATATTAATTTCCTAAAAATCTAAGGATCGGCCAAGAGACTTATATCATGATTGGTTCATCATTAATGGACCACTTGGGGGTCTCTTGGATGTATATAGTATGTTTATTAACCATATTATATAAAAATACAAAGAGACATTGTAAAAGTGAAACTAATTAACTTAGAGTTAATACTTAAGGATAAGGTTAATATAAGTAGCCAAACCTGTCTAAATTCTATTGGTTGATTTTTTTCGACCTATCCCCACATTAACATTTAAATAATCAACTTTGGAGCCTTTGGAAACCGATTATGAATTGATTATAAACTAATATCTCTAGCTTTTCCATAGGTGCCCATCACCCCTCTTATAAAAGGGCACTCCTCCTTCTCATTTATTCACACCTTCAAAGCCTTTTTGTTCGTCCAAACTCTTCCCAAATACTCTCCCAACTTCCCTCACTACAACCGAGAGGCCTTATTTTGATCAGAAAGCCAACCTAAGGAGCCCTTTTGATCAAATCAAAAGGAAGAACCCGAAGAAGAGGTAATGATTTCACCACCCTTTTTCCAAGTTCATTTCTTCTTCCACTTCTTCATCCTTTGTTGTTACCATTCCAAAATAATAACTCCAGTATCATATATATAATGTGATGTTATTATAAATATTTTAAAACCATATTCAGTATTCTATCCACCCTTTGAATAACATGTCACCATACGTGCGTACGTACAGCTTACCGTCTCCACGTCGTGGTGTAATTGTTATTCAATATAATATTATTTGGATGGGTATAATAATGATGTGTAACTCATGTAAATAATAAGTATAACATGTTAATTATTCAGTATATATGATATACCATCCATTTATATATTATTTTAATATCAAAAGTATGATATTGTCGCTCGTGCGTACGTACGGACTACCGTCTCCACGAACGCGATAAAATTCATTCTCCACCGTATCCATTCAAGTATAAATATCATTTGATGATTTAAAAATGATGTTTAAGGACTTGATATCATTCTGGATATGAATAATATACAACCAATCCATTACAAACATGGATTACGTAACAAAACATATAAAAGAAATCAAGTAAGTTAACACCCGAAACAATGATAATTAAAAGATATTATTATCAAATCAATATTAAAAGATCATATATGATATCATATTAATATATATGATTCTTGTATAATTTAATAACAATTAGTTCACCATTATACAGGCGGTTAACCAACCCCAACCATGGAAAAGTACAGGGTAAGGGATTTTCTTATCTCACTTTCAATTCCGTGAGATTTCCATTGTTTGCCACTAAATTTTTGAAAGTGGTGTATTGTGTACTTACATTTGATATATATAATCATGATTCTCTTACATTCTTTTTATTCTGGAAATAATTTTGTGGTTATTAACTTTATTCCATATGACTCAGTTGATTAACGTGGTAAGGGGTTTTCATCTCACTCCTTATTCCCGTGAGATTCATGCCATATTGCCACCATCACCTTTTGTGTGGTGTGTCTACTGCCCATAATTATATTCCTTGTGTAATACACCCTAATTTATGGGTATTTACATATTCATTGTATGATACCTCTTTCATGGGTTGTATGTTTCATAAGTTTCCAAATTGGTAAGAGTTATTTCGCAATCTCTTCATTATCCGAGGTTGTTTACACGTAATAATCTATTGGGATTTCTTTATCATCCACATCCATGTTTCTTCGAAATGTATTTCAAAACATTTTTACTATTTACAAAGAATATGGGTTAAAGTCATTTATACCCTTATGTGTTTTTAAAGGAATCTTTCTGTCGTTTCCAAACAAGGTGCTTTTTAACCTTTTTGACAGAATTATGGTAAGAATGATTTTTTAACTTATACGGCGGGTGAGGCTATTTTCCGCCATTATAAAATAGTTGAAGATTACCTCACAAACTTATAAAGATATTTTCAAAATAAAGTTTTTCTTTATAATTATGTGATTTTTAAATGATTTCAAAAAAGATATATTTTTCTCAAATATATGAAAATCCAGTGCAAATGTATACGTATTTAACGCAAGCTTAAAAATGTTTTCAGAAAACCTGAC
This sequence comes from Viscum album, assembly GCA_963277665.1. Classification (NCBI taxonomy): domain Eukaryota; kingdom Viridiplantae; phylum Streptophyta; class Magnoliopsida; order Santalales; family Viscaceae; genus Viscum; species Viscum album. Next base: position 1,760,092,635 of record OY728121.1, on the reverse strand, counting down.
TCTCGAGTTTGGTAGACAGGAAGGGATTGGGAGTGGACCCAGCATGGCCTGTAATTAGTCGAGAAGTCTCAAAATTAGTTATTTTTTTTTCAGAAGCTTGCATAATGTTTTCAGAAAAACACTGGAGTGTAATTTAGCAATTTTAAACGTAAGTATCTTCTAAAAAAAATTTCATCGGTAGGTCTCATGAGACAAACTAGTGTCTTGGCACAGGGCCTTGGCAAAATCTTATTTTTAGTCTTGGCACGAGGCCTTGGCTATGTGGTTATGATAGTCTGGCATTATGCATTCCAACATTATGAAAGTGGTTATTGATATTGCATGTGATTATTTGATTAGTAGAATATTCATGTGAACAAGTAAATGGAATTATTTCATTTTACTTTTTCCATTCCATGTTGAAGTTCAAGTTTAAAAGGCTTTTATTTTAGTTATACATAGCCTTAAATGTTTATTCTTATTTATGAAAGTTTCCGGTATATTGTTATCCTTACTGGGCATTTGAGCTCACCCCTTTTCTATGTTTTATTTTTCCCAGGAAGTGAAGAAGTAAATTATGAATGACCTGCAGAGATATTATGTGGGGATATGAGTGTAGTTTATGGAGACAATATGTTGTTGTATTATTTTTTCATTTTATGATGTAATGTAAGACTTATGAATATATCTAGTGTTTCCAAGTCTACTAAACCAATCGGTATTTCGAGATTTGATCTTTCTTGTGATCATGCCAATGTTATGTAATAATGCTCCGACTCTGGGTAACTCGGGTCGGGGCATTATAGTTGGTATCAGAGAAAGTTTAGTAAAAACCTTTGAAGCTAGATTTAGATAAACTCTGATTAGAGCATGTTGACCTAAGATGAACATTGAGGATTAGTATAGAAGAACTTCCTATAATTTTGGTATTGTAGAGATTTTGTGAGTTTTCCGAGCAATACATCCCTGTCTGGATACGAGCAGGTAGAGGCAGCTCTGGCACAGATGTACCTAGGGGTAAAACCCGAAAACACCGCTCTGAGCTAGACTCGAACGGGAACTGGTGCACGACAACGGGCCTTGCTGCACTCTTGGTTACGACACTCCCAGGGGATATGCTTAGGATAACTCTCATTTTCTTTACAAATCATTATGAAGGGTTTATGAGTATATACTTCCTCAAAGAAAACATTTTTATGATTATGGATTATATCCATAAATAGTTCAATTTATGTTAAGTGTTTTATAAGTATGGGATTATGTATTTTGATTCATAAACTGATCTAGTGTATGGAATTTTTTAGAAATGGCGCCCAGTAGAAGGAATGAGAACTCCAGAAATGCACATGATCCTAAGAGAAAGAAGGATCATATCATTCATGGTCTTAAGCTAGAATTTATTAGAGAAAAAGTCTCCCATGTATTATCATCATATGAAGAAATAATATCATGTGTTGATAAGATAAGTAAAGAGTTTACTGAGTCCTATGGCTTTAAAGGGAAGCAAGAGAAGAAAGGGATGGAAGAGAGAAAGATGGATAAAGGGAAGAGGGAAAAGAAGAATTTTCCCATATGTGGTAACTGTGGAAAGAAACACCCTGGAACTTGCCTGAAAGGAATGGGAGTTTGTTATAAGTGTGGAGGAAAAGGGCACAAAGTACATGACTGCAAGGGTAAGAAAATGGTTTCAAATGTACAATGCTTCATTTGCATGGAGTTTGGACACTACGCGAACCTATGTCCCAGTCATCAAACTATTCCGCAAATGATGTTATTGGATAATAATCAAGTTATGATACTACCACAGATGAAGAGGAATGATTAGAGTTCTTATGTTGATTATGTCAATTGAGTGTTGTATCAACAATGTACCTGTCATAATAATTATGGAGTATATAAGGATTGTACTACAGTACTATTTCATTAAGGACTTGAGATTGTGTGGAACAAAGAAAAGTGACTCAATAGCAGGATAAATTTTTGTAAAATATATGGTTGAGAGAACGATAAATCATAATATAGTTCTGATACTGAGGTAGTGATTTTGGAATAATATGTGATTTTTCTGGATAAATTATATTGGATATTTTTCACTACCTTGGAACTGATTAATGATTTGTATATTCCATCATTGTTGGGGTTTAAAACATTTTTGGATTAATGAAGTATATCCAGCATTCTATATGGAATAAAGGAGAATGAATGTAATAAATAAGGAATATGGTAATACATGATGAAGGTATTCATATGCTATTACGGGGTAAAAAGGATCTATATTATGTTTACCTTCCTTATAAATGTTGGACTGTGAGTTTGGACAGAAGTATTTTGGATAGTTCTAGTTTGGATTATTTTGGATTGCCATAAAAGGACAACCCGGAGGTCGGGCGGCAACCCGTCGCGTCCGGCAAGGCTGCGAGACTTGAACCCGCAACCGAAGGGTGACAAGCGTGTATCACATACCACTGGCCCACGAGATTTCCTGGATTAAATAATTTAGTTTTTTTAAATGATCTTGTAGATGAATTATAAATTCGTTTATTTTTGAACCCTATACGAATAGTGTAAATAGAATTTTTTACATTCTATTATCTTTTAGAGTGAAAGAAGAGTTTGTGGTAGAAGTTTTTTTAATGGATAAAACTATAATTATAAAGTAAGTATATCTCCTTATGATCTTAGCCAATATCATAAATAAACTCCTCAACATTAAGAAAAGAAACTTAGAACAAAAATGTTTTCCTAGATGGTACCTTAAATCATCACTAATTTATGGCTTTGGGATTGTTGGCCTTTTCATATCCATTTTCTCTACCACTCTCCATCAGATAATTGATGGTTAGATTTTTGTTCCATATCCATATTTTCCTACATGGAACCCTAGTATGTGTTATTTTCGGTAATATTTAAACTTTCGACTCTTTATTTTAAATAGAGGCCTCATTAATTCATTTTTCGATGTGGGATTTCAACTAAGATATTTTGAAACGTCAAAAATGTGTTATCCCAATACCCTATGTGTTATTGAACCGATGGTATTTCAAATCATCATCGATTGATGAGTTTAAGGACCTCAATTTTACACTTGTTTGTGATTGATGACCTCAATCACTACCTATAAATATTTACGTTTTCCCTCCAATTATATGTCTCTAATTGCCACCAATGTTCTCCTAATCGAGATCATAATTTGGTGGTGACCCTTTCATTTCTATTTTCCTCATATTAAGACTAAATTTTAGTAACCCAATTTCCGATGTGGATTTTCCAAGAAATATATTTTCTATTTTCAACCTTTTATTTTCGAAGAACAATTTCAAATTGCGAGGACGCAATTTATTGAAGGAGGGGAGAATGTAACACCCCAAGATTTCATAGTATGTTATTTCTTCAAAATAATTCAATAACTTGCACTGCACGCAACACCGAGTTCAATCACACCATGAATTACAAAAAAAATCCATTCAAAAGAGGTTATGAATAGTATTTTCTAAATTTTAAACTTTATATAATCCTTATAATTTTAGAATCCATATTATGAGTTTCTTAGATATAATGCAATAACAAATTCATTTTCAGTATTCCACTTTTATCAACATTTAATAGAGAAACATTTTTAAATACAATATTTTAAACTTTTTGACTAAATGGGGACATCAAAACATTTAAAATGAAACATCACAAGCTTCCATGGTACGCTTTCTTTGAATAATACAATAGCGTGTGTTGTACGCAACCTTGAGTTTTAACACACACCACAACCAATCAAACTAGCCGTTATGAATAGTAATAACTAATTTTTGAAATTATATATATTTTATATTTCAAAATGGACTTCATTTTTGTATTCGGAATATCGAATCTACCCTAAGGTGAAATTTTGGTACTTTTCGGATAACTTTCATATTTTGATGAATAGTGAAAATTACTAAATTTTAATTAAAAACAACTTTTTTTAATCAAAATAATAAATAGTGATAAATTATGAATATGAGTGGTTTTAAAGTATATTTAGAATATATTTTTACCATTTAATATAATTTTGGTCATTGGATATAATTTTACAATTAAACCGAACATAAACAAGTGTCAATCTTTTGATAGTTATTATCTCTAAAAAACACGGTTTTGTTTTGACAGCGGGAATTAATTTTAAATTAATTTCTGCCACTTATGTGTTTTGAATTTAGAAAAATGGATTCCATATTTAGAATCAGGATTTACAAATTGTGTAAATAGGTAACTTTTATTTTTAGACATTTTGAATAATTACTGCGGTAAATATTTTATTTACCATGGTTAAGGGTAAATCCGGAAAATAAGGGTTAAAAAATAATATTATAATAATACTAAATTTCCCTAAAACGTTTCCTAGCCTTATTTTTTGATACATGTTAGACCATAGGCATCTTTTGGTCTATTTTGGGACCCCATGGTGCCACTTGTAGGTGATAAGTACACTTTATTTTAATTAAGTTAAAATGAATACAAAAATGACACAAGCATATATCTTTAAGAAAAACAATTTTTACATATGGTTATATATGTTGGATTTTAGATTATAAATATTAATTAGAAAGATAAAAAGATTTCCTACATAGTGATAGTTCATTTATAATTTTTAGAAATTAAATAATTTAATTTATTTATGACACAGTGATGATGAATTAATTACTATAATAGTGAAAATTTAAAATAATTGATATTATAAATACCCGAATAAATATAATATGAAACTTTTAATGAATTAAACTAATTTTATAGGATAATATGATATATTAGGATTGATTTAATTGACTTTGTTCGAAGTAATCGGTCTTTTATGAGTTTCACAAAAATCAACTATTGAATAGTGTCAAAATTGACATAAAAGAGTTCTTAAAACAAATATTATATTATTAATTGATATTAATTTCCTAAAAATCTAAGGATCGGCCAAGAGACTTATATCATGATTGGTTCATAATTAATGGACCACTTGGGGGTCTCTTGGATGTATATAGTATGTTTATTAACCATATTATATAAAAATACAAAGAGACATTGTAAAAGTGAAACTAATTAACTTAGAGTTAATACTTAAGGATAAGGTTAATATAAGTACCCAAACCTGTCTAAATTCTATTGGTTGATTTGTTTTTGACCTATCCCCACCTTAAAATTTAAATAATCAACTGTGGAGCCTTTGGAAACCGATAATGAATTTATTATAAACTAATATCTCTAGCTTTTCCAAAGGTGCCCCTCACCCCTCTTATAAAAGGGAACTCCTACTTCTCATTTCTTCACACCTTCAAAGCCTTTTGAATCATCCAAACTATTCCCAAATACTCTCCCAACTTCCCTCACTACAACCTATATTCCTTAGTTTGATCAGAAAGCCAACCTAAGGAGCCCTTTTGATCAAATCAAAAGGAAGAACCCGAAGAAGAGGTAATGATTTCACCACCCTTTTTCCAAGTTCATTTCTTCTTCCACTTCTTCTTCCTTTGTTGTTACCATTATAAAATAATAACTCCAGTATCATATATATACTGTGATGTTATTCTAAATATGGTACAACCATATTCAGTATTCTATCCACCCTTTGAATAACATGTCACCATACGTGCGTACGTACGGCTTACCGTCTCCACGTCGTGGTGTAATTGTTATTCAATATAATATTATTTGGATGGGTATAATAATGATGTGTAACACATGTAAATAATAAATATAACATGTTAATTATTCAGTATATATGATATACCATCCATTTATATATTATTTTAATATCAAAAGAATGATATTGTCGCTTGTGCGTACGTACGGACTACCGTCTCCACAAACGCGATAAAATTCATTCTCCACCGTATCCATTCAAGTATAAATATCATTTTATGATTTAAAAATGATGTTTAAAGACTTGATATCATTCTGGATATGAATAATATACAACCTATCCATTACGAACATGGCTTACATAACAAAACATATAAAAGAAAACAAGTAAGTTAACACCCGAAACAATGATAATACAAAGATATTATTATCAAATCAATATTAAAAGATCATATATGATATCATATTAATATATATGATTATTGTATAACTTAATAACAATTATTTCACCATTATACAGGAGGTTAACCTACCCCAACCAAGGAAAAGTACAAGGTAAGGGATTTTCTTATCTCACTTTCAATTCCTTGAGATTTCCATTATTCGCCACTAAATTATTGAATGTGGTGTATTGTGTACTGCCATTTGATATATATTATCATGATTATCTTTATATACATTTTATTCAGGAAATAATTTGGTGGTTATTAACTTTTGTCCATATGACTCAGTTGATTAACGTGGTAAGGGGTTTTCATCTCACATCTTTATTCCTGTGAGATTCATGCCATATTGCCACCATCACCTTTTGTGTGGTGTGTGTACTGCCCATAATTATATTCTTTGTGTAATACACACTAATTTATGTGTATTTACATATTCATTGTATGATACCTCTTTCATGGGTTGTATGTTTCATAAGTTACCAAATTGGTAAGGGTTATTTCGCAATCTCTTCATTATCCGAGGTTGTTTACACGTAATAATCTATTGGGATTTCTTTATCATCCACATCCATGTTTCTTCGAAATGTATTTCAAAACATTTTTACTATTTAAAAAGAATATGGGTTAAAGTCATTTATAACCTTATGTGTTTTTATAGGAATCTTTCCGTCATTTTCCAAACAAGGTTCTTTTTAACCTTTTAGACAGAATTATGGTAACAATGTTTTTTTTAACTTATACGGCGGGTGAGGCTATTTTACGCCGTTATAAAATAGTTGAAGATTCCCTCACAAGCTTATAAAGATATTTTCAAAATAATTTTTTTCTTTATAATTATGTGATTTTTAAATGATTTCAAAAAAGAGATATTTCTCTCAAATATATGAAAATCCAGTGCAAATGTATACGTATTTAACGCAAGCTTAAAAATGTTTTCAGAAAACCTGACTCTCGAGTTTGGTAGACAGGAAGGGATTGAGAGTGGACCCATCATGGCCTGTAATTAGTCGAGAAGTCTCAAAATTAGATATTTTGTTTTCAGAAGCTTGCATAATGTTTTCAGAAAAACACTAGAGTGTATTTTAGCAATTTTAAACGTAAGTATCTTCTAAAAAAATTGCATCGGTATGTCTCATGAGACAAACTAGTGTCTTGGAACAAGGTCTTGGAAAAATATTATTTGTAGTCTTGGCACGAGGCCTTGGATATGTGGTTATGATAGTCTGGCATTATGCATTCCAACATTATGAAAGTGGTTATTGATATTTCATGTGATTATTCGATTAGTAGAATATCCATGTGAACAAGTAAATGGCATTATTTCATTTTACTTTTGCCATACTATGTTGAAGTTGAAGTTTAAAAGGCTTTTGTTTTAGTTATACATAGCCTTAAATGTTTATTCTTATTTATGAATGTTTCCGGTATATTTTTATCCTTACTAGGCATTTGAGCTCACCCCTTTTCTATGTTTTATTTTTCCCAGGATGTGAAGAAGTAAATTATGAATGACATGCAGGGATATTATGTGGGGATATGAGTGTGGTTTATGGAGACAATATGTTGTTGAAGTAGTTTTTCATTTTATGATGTAATGTAAGACTTATGAATATATCTAGTGTTTCCAAGGCTACTAAACCAATCGGCCTTTCGAGATTTGATCTTTCTTGTGATCATGACAATGTTATGTAATAATGCACCGACTTTGGGTAACTAGGGTCGGGGCGTTACATTATCATTTTGAATTCATTTAGAATTCTCCACATCTATTATTCCAATAGTAATGGTCTCCCCAATTGAAAAAAATTATTATGTATACGTCATTTTGTTTTTTTCTTTTAATTTATAATACAACCCTATTTGGATGGTACACTTTTTCTCATAAAACAAACCAAGTGTATTTCAATCCCTCATGATTCTTACAAAGGTTGTCTTATTTTTGTTTTCACTAGTGAGATCCCTATCCTATTGACCATTTTCTTTATTCAATATTAACATATCATTTAATGTAATTTTCATTCACCAAGACATAGTTTCATACTCCATTTAAGAGGAATTACCATTTTAGAAGGTAATTTTCAATTAGTGTAGGGGTCAAGTGGTCTTGTCTACCACAATTTCAATGGGACTGTGTTTTTTATGCAGTCCAGAGTAGTTTTGAAATTATGAAAATAATTATTATATACTATAATTCAAATAATACTAATCTTTATAATTTTAATATAAATTATATTCAATAACATGAAATGAGTTTTAATTTCAATTGAACGTTATTTTCATAACCACGTCATAATATTTTTTCACAATAAAATAACTTTCATTTAACCTAAAAAAATAATATGTCTTTTCATTGATGACTATAAAATAATAATTGTTGGATAAAATATATTCCAAATTGTAATAAATAATCCTATAATATCCTTTATTTAGTATTTGAATGATTTCCCAGAAGAAAAAAATATTAATACCCAACTGACCCTTGTTACTACCTTTTACAAGAAACTTCTTACGATTAAATATTTTTTTTATAAAGTAAAATTTATAGATAATAAATTTTTATCTTATTAAACAATATTTATAAAATAACTTCAAATTATAAGAATGAATTTCAGAATTAAAACGCATCTATTAATGTGTTTAACATATTTTCCATGAAATATTTTTGGGGTGAAATAACTCATTATATAATAAATTCCTTGTCTATGTTGGGAGTGAAATCATGGAAAAATATTACAAGAATAATTATTTAAAAAATTTATATCTTTATATTATTTTAGGCTGATATATTAGAATATAATTCGAAATAAAATATAATACAATTTAATTCATATATTTTAAAATTTCCATATTTCTCACATATTAAAGGATAATATTAATGTTTAATATACTACACTCTTATAGGAAATTTTATTTGTAGCGACCCCATTACAACAGTAGTGACATGATTTCTAAAAAAAATCATTTAATGAACCGTGATGATGAAAAATTACCAATATTTTTTTTCATAAGAATTCTATTATTTTTTTATATATAATAATTACAACAACACATATATAAATTTATTAAATTATAATGTATTCAGAAAAAATGTAATGAAAGTGTCAAGTACGGTGAAAAAACAAAAACAAAAATTTCATTTAATATTAAAACCTAAAAAAATGGATATAGGGACTCATAATGGGGTGACCAAATATTTAAATAAATAATTATTATATCATGTTAGATTGATAATAACATAATATCATTATAATCTATAGTAGAACCATAATGTTTTAATTTCATTGGAAACTACAATACCAAAAAATTATTACATAAATAATCTACATCATTTCCCCCTATGTTCATTACAAATACCACCCTTATAAAACATATCAAAAATAAAAACAATTTTCAAATAATAGGGAAATAAAAACATAATAATGGATTATCATTGATTCATAGTAAGGTTAAATAAGGTAGATATTGATAGATCATATTTTTTTAATAATAACAAGATCATAATAGTATGAGATCATGAGAATAACATTTTAAAATGATTCCTATAAATTCATAGATCATAATCATGAGTTAGGACCTAAATATTGGAATCTAATAAGAAATAAATAATAATGTAACTGGATAAAATGTTCCCTGGGAGAACAAAATTGTAAAAATATCACAAGATATAATAGTATCATAAAGTGTGGCATAATCAAAATCATATTAATAATTGGACAATCTTGTGATAGTTTACTATTTACACATTTTGGGATTGGGATAAACTGATGTATACCCTTTAATTTCATAAAAATTTAAATTTTAAAAATTTATTTGTGTTATATAACCTACCAACCCATCACATAGACATAATCTATACATATGTATTCACCAATATAAAAAATTCTATTCGTCATTTCAAAACCGATGAAAAATAAAATCGGTTTCATGAGTATTTTATCATCATAATTAAAAAATATACCAAAAAAATATAATAATGGTATCATTTGATCATTGTACCATTTTAGTGTCACTAACATCAAAGAATTTTAACAAATCCGTTTAAAAGTTCATTGAAATATTTCCTGATAAAAGTACCCATTTCATTTTTAAATAACCTATTTAAAGTAATACAATTTCAAAAATATTATGGAAAATATTTAATATAAAAATAACAACAAGAAATTTTAATAGAAGACTTATTTTTATTTGTAGTCATGACTGTGGGTAAATTCATTCTAGGTGTGTATGAAAAAAAAATATTTTTTACACCATTTGGAAAAATGTACCTTGTTTGGAAAACAAAAGAAGATTCCCTTTATAAAATATTATCAGAAACTAAAAATTGTTAAAATTTTATTAAAAATAATAGTATAATTACAAAAACATTCTATAGAACATTTTAATGAAAATACTGGCATATACGAAAAATATTCTGTATTTAATAGAAAAAATAAATTTTCAATTATAACATTCCTCTGTAGAAATGATTACATTGAGATAGGAAAACCCAAGAAAAACATGTAATGTAATTAAATAACTATAGTATAATAAAATCAATAAGAATTTTTATTTATAAATCATATAATTTTTCCAATGTAAATTCAAACATAAACAATTCCTCAGAAAAGTGAGATTACCACATAAAACCCTAAGAAATTTGGTATCTTTTAAATCCTTACTCCCAGGAATGAAATAACATAAAATAAGAATTTAAATACCATATATATAAATAAATAAATTATATAAAATTTCTTAAGGGAATTATATAAAAATCATAAAATAATTATGGTGTATAATATAACATAAGTCCCAAAGAAGACAATTCGAGACAATAAACTCTCACCCCCTTAGTATCATTCAACCCAAAACACCAAGGATGAAATAATATAAGTTGTAAAATCAACAATAGTTAATTATGAATTATTTTTGATATAAAATTTAAATGGACATGTATATACAATTAATTAACATAAATAGGCATAGAACATCATTCCTCTCTAAATGGAACGATATTGAGAGGAAGAACCATTACCATATGATTGAATTCATTTGTAAGAAATCTAAACGAATATATACTAAATTTATATTTACTATAGATCTATAAAATAACCATTTATATTATTATAAATTAATATATGATTCATTTATAACATTTAAACGTCCGTTTATTGATAATTGTCTACTAAAATTATCATTTCTGGGTGTCAGCTTCTTTGTTTTCCATGTATGTATCACTTTAAGAATCATGGTCCTCGAAATTTGATACTAGATATATAATATCCCTAATATTAATAATTTATTCATTTTCATATTTAATCATTATATACAACAGTATATTCATTCATATAAAGTGGTGATGAAGTATGAGTTATATCTCTTCAGGGAGATGGTAGTCTATAAATACACATGATTAATGCATCAACTTCTCAGTGCATAGAAAAAAATAATGTTAAGTTATAATTAATATTTATATATTCATTATTATATAAATATTATCATATATATTCATTAAACATATCCTTCATTTAATATATGTAAAGTGGAAATGATAAAAAATCACATTACTCGATAGAAATGGTTATCCACATGTATGCACAAGAATGTTATTTTTTTCCAATGTATTTCATGGTAGGATGGATGAGAAGATATTCTAATTTGAAAAATAATAATTATGACATAAATAAAATATAATAAATTAAATCCATCATTCTGACAATCAATTAAAAATAGTGATGTAAAATGAATAATAAATCTATGTAGAGGTGGTAGTTCATAGGTATTCATGAATGATGCCTTTATTTCACATTTAATGGATAAGGTCAAAAAAATGGTTGATACTTCATCATAATAAAATTTAAATATATTAATGATATTGTGTTAAAAACATAATTATTGATAAAATAGGTTTATATAATGTGTAAGAACAAATAAAAATTAAAGAACATAGTTAGGATTTATACATCTTCTATGAAACACCTCTCTTAGCTTACACCTTAAGCCTTGAAACGTGGGTCATTTCGAAAGAATAAAGGATCTATTATGAATATTAGGAATCGAGGAAGGTAAGTTTAATTCATAATTAAGAAATAATCATTAAAAATCATAATTAAGTGAATATAAGAGGTTCCCCTATATATGTGTGGGAAAGTATATAAATAGAATTACATGAATGATATGAAAAAATATAAGCTCTTCTTCTTGTGGAACTACATCCAAATAGAATTTAATTCAAATGTATGATATAATATGGTATAGATATATTAAAAAAATAACTAGAAATGATCATGTGGGAATATTATCCTTATATCGTAGTTAACACCCTCACCCCATATTTTCATTTTATCCTTCACTATGGCGAAAATTTTTAATTTCTTTTAACTTTCATTATAACCAAAAATGAAATTGGCCTAATTTTTTTTTTAAATTATAAATAAATTTATTTAATCCATTTTCTTCGAATTAAATATATCTATGTTCATTATTTTAATTTAATAAAAAATAAAAAATAAATGAAAACAATTAATTAGAATAATTCACTTCTAATCATTTATTCGAGTTTAATCTCACTACATAACCCAAAAATAATGTTTTATCCACATAAAAATACATGATATAAAATGAAAAATACACATTTAATTTTCATTTTTAAAAAGTTTCATGATCTCCTCCACAAAAAGTGTACACCTCCAAGGATGAGAATAGGAGAAGAGAGATAACGAGACCTGATTCTTGGTTCTAGTAGTTACTGAGTTGCCGACTAGTAGCGATGATATTGTAAACACATATATGGGGGTCATTACACTCTAAGAGATAACAAGTGAAAGAGATAAATAATATAAACACCAAAAAAACTATTCATTATAACAAAAAGTAAATGAAATTCATGTGCAAAAATTTAATGTCATGCATGAACTACTACTACTGAAAAGAAAAACTCTATGTTTGAAAAGAAAGTAAAATGGAAGCTACCATGAATCCAAAAAAACTCCAGAAAACACCAATATATTAGTAACCGTCATAATATCTAGACTATTCTAATAGTACTGAAAATCTTTTATATGACATCGGGTGAGTATAACAATATACTCAGTAGGAACCACATCAAAGCCTCTCATGTAAAAGTAAAGAAAACATTCTAAAGCATAGTAAATAACAAATAAAACATACTCGTCACTTAAACAGGTATACTATACTCCCAACGATCCCATAGAAACACTCACCATGTATCCAATACAAGAGTATATAATATAATAAATAATATCAAGGGTACCATGCTACCACTTCCCCACTATATTTCTACTTTTTCCCAACATTTCTCATCCCAAGAATCTCTCTCCAAAAAGTCCAGGCCAACGACATCTGGGTGAAGAAACATAATATGCATCTTGTGAAACTCACCACTACATCCACACAATGCAAGGTTACCAGGTTGTTTTCAGGATCCATCACAGATCTCATAAATTGTATCATCCAATGGGTAATATACCTAAATCCATTACAGCCCAAACTCTATGTAAGGATCCTCAAGACATCACATTCTATACAAGTTACACCTATAATGGTCCATGAGAAACTATATCAGGAATATATATGTGTGTGAAATAACCGAAATCCATTCAATCCCTCTACAAACATATATAAAGAAAAAAATAACGATCATGCATACCAATTTATGTAACTAACAAGAGAATAGTGTGGGGTTAAAGGGGGCAGTTAGTTATCCATCATCCCACCTAGATGTTGGGGAAAACAACCCACATGGATCAGAATCCTCATGGTGTCAATTTATCGATCTGATAGGGGGGATTATCCTATATAAATCATAAAATTAAAGGTTATAATATATCTTAAAACCACACTATGGGGAAAACCCATTCTTAGATTCAACTTCATCTAAAATCTCTCAGACACCCAACATCCACTACAAAGACTATATATCCAATATGAACACAACAATTTAAAGTGATAAATTAAGTTACTTATCAATTTTTATTAGTTTCACTTTACATTGTTTAGTTATTCCACAATTAATTATCCATTTTCAAATACTACATTATAGTAGAATTTATATGAATGTCCATTCCCTCCAGGCATATCCAAACTGAGTCCAAATATTCTCAAAATCACAACCTTAGCATTGCATCACTACAAGATCCATCCCCATGGGTTAAAAAATTATTCATTTATTAGTAACAATACCACTTTCCATATTTCTGTTTGACCAATAATTCTAGGAAAACATTCTGTGACACAAAAAACAAAGGGCTCAACACAGTGAGTAGATAAACTACATGTTGAATATTTTCGAACCATAGTAGGAATATAAACCCATCCAACCCTCTAAAGATAAACAACAAAAGAAAATGGAATAACCCATGTGTCATTTCCTATTTTGGAATGAGGGAAAGAAAGACCATATTCCACATGTTGTGGTTAAAGTAATGAAGATAAAAAGAGATTCAATAGCCATCCAAATTTCATGTCAATTATAAAGCCCACTTTCAACACATTCTATCACCTCTGGTGTCCTCCATGACACCCATATTCATAAACTAATGCATCTCACCACTGTAGGCATAAAATAATGACATACCCACTAGGACTCCCTGACCCCACAGACTACAACACCCCTTCAGGGTTAGCCATCCTAGGCTTATATCAGATAACAATAATCTGGAAACAAACAAACATATTAACTATGATCTTGGCCCTATAATGGTCATTCAGCATTCACACACAATAAGCTCTCATTACTCCAAATAAGAAGTCACTTGTAATTAACCAAAAGTAGGAAACTCAAGACTTGTAATGGTATTATATTTTATTCACACGAATGGTTCATAATGCATCATTAATTAACAAATTCATTAACACATGATCCAACTAGGGGAAACCAAACAAACAAGCTTCTTAGGATATCATGATTTTATAAAAAAATATTATTAAATACCTTTAATACTTTTACCAACAAGAATCAATATGATTTAGGTTCATAAAGAAATTTAGATAAACATGAATATCTACATCAATTTGATTATAAAAAAATTTCAACTTCAACTAGATTTATTCACATGACAGTTTAAATAATTGTCCATTTAATCATTAAATATTAACGAATTTAAGTTATCTAAAAATTTCATCAAGAAAAACATGATAAATAAGAAAGGTATAGATATCACACTAACTAGAAAATCAAGAGGAAAAATGTTATCATGGAATACTGAAACAAATGAGAAAGCTCGATTAGAATTGTCGAGATCCCATTAAATCACATAAAAATGATAAATTGGTGGAAACAGATCAAGGCAACCATAAGAACAGAGTTAGAACATACCTTATATCAGAGACAAGTCGAAACATCCATGATTAACCAAAACTGTGGGTGCACATGCAATAGGAAAAACTCTAAGGGGAACACGATTCAAGGGTGCAACACAACGCTCAACTCCTACAGGATGAAGAAATCTTGGGGTCTCATACTAAGGAAAAAATAGAGAAGAACAGTGGTCTAAGGTATCTTGGATGTTTTAAAATTATAAATAGATTAGTAGTTTATATTTAATTTAGACTTTCCATTAAAGGTAGATTTGGTCACGATTACACATTTTGACCAAGTAAAGGTACTCAAACCCTTCGAAAAAATTTAAATGTGAGTTGTGGGATTTGAATCACCTATAAATTCCGTAAAATCATTATTTTAATGGGGTTTAAGTCATAGATAACATCAAGGGGTGAAACTACAGGAAACTGGAAACCTGGATACTTTTTAATTATTTAAAAACATTGGAAATGACTCACTATTGGGTGAGTAATCATTTTGAGCCGCTGTTGGATGAGATTATGGTTGATTAGTCACCATGGGTGACTCACCATTGGGTGAGCAACCATTGTACGACTCATCGTCAGGCATCACCTTTGGATGATCCACTGTTAGATGACTCACCATTAGATGCATCCCCATTAAATTTTTCTCCGTTGGACGACTCACAATTAGAAGACTCATAGTTGGAATGTCCCAATTATTTGACCCATAATTGTGAGATACCGATACGAGTTATCGTTGGTAAGCCACCTGTGTGTTTCACCATTCTAACTCACTATTGTGAATTACCACTGCGACTCACAATCATGACTCACTGTCACAACCTTACATTAGTGACAGGACATTGGAGAACATGAAATTTTGAAATATATTTAAATGAGACACCTAAACCTACCATAATAACTCAAAAACTAGATTTAAACAAAGTAATATACCGGAGAGGTCCGAGCCATTACCTAAAATACCTCACAAAATTTACTTCCCTCAAGAACCCAAAACCAACTTAGAGTGGAAATAGAGAAAGGGTTGTCCAGTAATCTTCCCCATGATATTTTTCATAAGGCTCTCACCACCACACAAGCTCAACCGCTTCACAAAAAGAACAGTACAAATCCATAGGATAACCAAAACTATCTCTTAAACACTCTCTGAGGGAAGATACCACCCAAATGACAAAATGATTGAAATAGAAAAAAGAGAAATCCATATATTAAATGGAAAGTGTCTATAATAACCAATAAACAATGCTACCAGAAAAGAGTGAATCATCAAATCGATCCAGGGTTTTAAGCATATTTCTCCAACTCAAATTCCAAAGTACACTCTTCCACACCACCATGCAACCACAAGACATAAACAAAGGGGATAGAACACCCATGAAAAAAAATATTCTTGCGGTCCAAAATATCAACAGTATGCTCCTCAAAGTACATATCATGAGAAACATTAATATTACCCCAATAAATGATGTGAGAGTCATCATAAATATAGCAATAGAGCTGTGGAACATGGAAAACAATTTGTATCTAGATCATATATGGGGGATGTACTACCTGATATTCCACAACTCTGATATGATCCAACACCCCTAATGTATCAACAAAACAGGGAGATATATTACTCCCACGACCAAATATTCACTGCCCCAGGATGAGGAGTCACATTCATAAACACGTTACCCCTAAATAAATACTCTAGAGGTCTCTTCATATGATCATCATAGGACTTCTGCCGACAATGCACTGCCTTCATCTTCCTACAAATCACTTGATCGATCTTTGTCATACTATATACCATTTCTATCCCATGAATTGATAACTCTTCGAACCTAGCCCGGAACAATAGATAATGACAAGGTCGTTTATACACGGATTTAAATGGGTACATGATAATGGTGGGGTGAAATCAATTTTTGTAAGAGAACTTTACTGAGGGAAAGTGCCTCATCCAGGAACATCTAAAATCTAGGACACCAGAGTGTTACATGTCTTCAAGAGTCTCAATGGTCCATTCTATCAAACCATCCTACTATGGAAGAAAACAAGTGCTAATTCATATCTGAGAACCAAAATCATGCTTGAGGCCTCTCCACACCTTAGAGGTAAAATGCGGATCTCTATCATAAATGATCTTCCATAGGGCTTTGTGGATCCTCACCAACTCCTCTGGATATTGCCTCTGAAAATACTTCACTCTCCTCAACTCCATGATTGCTATGATGTGGGTAGATTCTATCAAACAATCCACTACCATGAACATTGTATCATAACCTCCATGAGATTGAGGTATGACAATAATAATATCCATCGATATGTCCTCCCACATCCACTAAGGAACAAATAACGACTAGGGAAAACCACTGAGAACATGGTTCTCATCCTTCAACTACCGGCATTCAAAACATCGAGACACAAAGTATGCAACTGCATGCTTCCACCAGGGACACCAAAACAGACCTCTCAAAGATAGGTACATCTTATTCACATTGGGATGTAAAACAAAAGGGGATCTATGGGACTCTTTTATAACCATCACACATATCCCCAATGTAAAGAAAATGATTCCCTAAAACAACACCTAGTGTCGTTCGTCCTCGTACCAACAATCACTATCCTCTCCATAAACAACTCGGTCTCTAAAGACCTCCACCTCATGATCCCCTATCTAGGACTCTTCTACTTGGTGCACCAGAGATGAATTTTTCATCACTTGAAAAATATATCATATTCCCCCAACATACCTCATATCCATATGTAATACAGAAATTTCTTCCATCATGTTCTAGGAATCACCTGATTCACACACTACATCACTATGTGACTTCCAGCCTAGTGTATCTACTACATCATACCCCATTCTAGGTGTATATTAAATTTCTATGTCATAATCATCTAATAACTCCATCTTCCAATGTTTTCACAAGTTCATGTCACACTGGGAGAAAACGTACCTTCGGCTCTTATGATGGATGAAGACAAAAAAATGTACATCGATGAGGTAATGACTCTTCAACATCGGTTAAAAAACCACCTATTCTAACTCGAGAATTTGGGTGGAATAGTTACATTCATGGGGACACAACTATCTAGACAAAAAAGAAACGATTTATTTCTACCACATTAGAAAAAATTCCTTCCCAAGAAGAAAAACATCATAGAAAATCTCAAACTGTTCTTCTTCAACTTTTGGATAATGAATTGGAGAAATAACCAACTTCTCCTTCAGATACTCAAAAGCTACTAGACACTAATCATTCCACATGAACACAAAATCCTTTCTGTTTGATGTTTTTAAAGGAGTCACAACTTGAGATAAATTGGATACAAACGTCCAATAATAGACTCCAAGACCATGCAAACATCATACATTTGAAGTTATCTTGGGGTTTTCACAGGACACAACAGCTTATATGTTGGATGGATCCATATCTACTATATTTGGTTGTAAAACATTCCCTTTGAAACAAAATTATCGATCTTAAAACACACGCTTCAAAAACGTCCCAAATAGAAGTTGTTGACGAAGAACTCCCAAAACGGTACACAGATTCCCTACATTCACCTACTAGGATGTAGATTAAGAAAGGTTTTCATTAATGAAAACCACCATTAACTTATATAGTAAGCTATGGAACACAGTGTTCATTGACTCCATGAACACATCAAGAGCATTCATCACACCAAAAATCATCACAACGAACATGTAATTTCCATGATGACAACGGAAAGGAGTATTGAAGATATCCTCATCCTTCATGCACATATAATGATTCCCTAACTACTAATAGATCTTCAAGAACCAAAATTAACCCATTATTTGATCAAAAAAATAATCAATCTATGGAAGAGAATAGCGTTTATTCACTATCACTCGGTTTATGCGATGATAATTGATACACTACTGTAAACTGTTGTTCGCCTTAGTTCTGAACAAAACTCATGCACCGCACAGTGACATACATGGCCAAATGAAACCTCACCACAACCGAACATCGAGATTTATACATATCTATCTCATCTTATAAGTCACCATACTATTGAGAGATATTGTTATATGAGACCATCTTGATACTAGATCGATCATTAACTTGATCTCCCTTATAGGGTGTATCGCTACAACCTCTTCTAGAAACAGATCATTGTTCTCTATCAAGGCCCTGGAAAACACTTACTCGTGAACCTCTAATGAACATGACATCATCTTATACATAAATTATGAAAAAGAAATAACACACCACTATCCCATAATGGGGGATTTCTCACTAGAAAAACAATGTTGTCTCTCCATCTTCATCGAAGAACACCATCTACATCCTGAAGAAATCAAAAATATCTTGTGCTGAATACAACCAATTCATGATAAGGTTAAAATCATATGGATGTATTTGTAATCATATTAATTATCGCCAAGAGAGGTGCATCCCCAACACTAGATCAAAATATCTATATACTTCAAGAAAGTCATCTCTACTTAATACTATTGTAGTTAATGCTAAGGGAACTATAACCCTCTCTACCTCATGTTCCATTGCATGGAAAAGGTTTAGTTGTATGAATTAATGTGTCACTGTTAAAGAAAAATAGTCATGAAAAAATGTACAAAACAATAAAAGGGTACCTCAAATTATGAATATCTCATCTGGAGCTCGAAACGCTAACACATGAAGCTAACCATGACATGATCCACATCCTAATTGACCCTAATAATGACCACCTACATGACCACTCTATTCTCTATGAGGATGGGGAGATTCTGGGGGTTCTCCTCAACCTTCCCTATTTGTTCTATGCAGATCCAAAGTTGGTTCATCCCAGTACCGATGCATTAGTTTGAACTACCTCAATAACAGAACCTTGAGCCAAACACCTGGCACACATTGACTGCATAGAATAGTCATCCACTAATGATACTGATGACCTAATATCCATAAGAAAAATAAACTTGTAATATGTTATGATATTCCGAGGATACTCTTCCCAAAGATAAATTAGACATGGAGGGCTTGGACCTACCCCCGACTAAAAATAAAATTGTATATCCTAAAAACTAGAAACCTTGAACCATAGCTCTACTTTTTCAAGAATCATGACGACTTCCTTCTCATGATGATCTAGTTCGGTCTAATATCCTCTTGACAACCTCAACCCTTTCTTGTACCTCAAGGTATATCATCATCATAAATAGTGTGATCTGACACTGTATCTCTGGATGCAATTCTTCCAAAAGATTCCTCGCCCTAGCCTCCTCACCTGGCAACAAGTCCACTACATATCATTGAAGGATCCAAAAATAAATCTCAAAATCTCACCCAATCGATCTCCCCTTAGGAAGGGTATGTGGCTTCTGGACACTGGTCACAAGTTTAGTCGAAGAATCTAACTTCACTCTGAATTACTCTAGCAAAATCTCCCATGAAACATCCAACTCCTTGGGATACTTTAGGAATTAGTACCACAACATCCCCACTTCACCTCATAGAATTGTCACAACCAATGATTCACAGGGATCCTTCCATGCAGAGACCAAACTAAAATCCTTCTCAACCTCCTCTAACTAGTCTTCTATGACTTCATCTACAACGGAGCCCGAATTCATCTATAGACTCTAGAACTAAAATTAATTCAGTTTCCTCTTACATGTATCTTTTTTCGTCAACCTATACTCTACAGTGATCTACTAGTGTAGCTTATTGGATATCTTCTACACGAACTTGACGAAGAAGTCGACCTAGATTCATACATGTAAAAAATACAAACACATAGATCTCTTAAATATATATTATATAAGACTTTAATATTAATAATTTTTTTTCTTTTATTCATCTTACGTTAACATATACTATGTTCTACTAATTCATATATAGGTGCCGTGTATAATGATGCATGATCCATTCCTATATCTCTACCTTGAAAAAGATATAACATCAAATAATAGCCACTAAAATCTTGAAGATCCATGCATTGGATCACATGGGGCCCTTAATACTTATGTTTCAGCTGGTCTTCCATGTTTATAGTGATTCCTAAACATTGATAACACAATTTCCTGACCAACCCATGAAACCTCATGTATGCCTAACTCCAAACTCCAACCTATCCCTCATCTAGACCTCTGATGCAACTCATTCATAACCCCCTTTTAACAATGTGTTCCCCAATTGCAACATTAATTAGAAAAGATAAATAACGACACCTGAGTCACAACTCTAGCATGCCCTAGGTTAGTGACTAGCACTGTGGGAGTAATAAACTCGTATATGGAAGGCATAACCCTCTTAGATACCCCATGAAAAAGAGATATATAATATAGACACCAACCAACTTCTGGAAGGACAAAAATTTAAAATAAACCCAAGTTCACATGTGTAATGTAATGAAATAACTACTACAAATAAAAGGGAAAAGAAAAAGTACAAATAGAAAGAAAATTTGCAGCGACTATAATGTCCAAACAGCTCTTACAAAACTCCATACTAGTAGTAACACACAGGATATCTATCTTGCTCCAACTATCCTGAAAATAGTTTATATATTCTTGGTTGTGTATAAAAATAAACTTTGTAAGATCCCCCACACAGCCTCTTGTGAAAAAGTAATGAATGAACACTAAATCACAATGAACAACACGTGAAACTAACTCATCACCTAAACATGTATAATATATTCCTAGACTATCCATGGATAATATCACCAAGTATCATATACAAGAGTGAATAATATAATAAAGGATATCAAGGGTACCACACTAACACGACCAAACTAGTTTTCCACTTTTACTAACTGTTTCATGCCCTGGGCATCTCTCTCCAAATGGCTAGCCTGGAGGCATGTGGGTGAAAACCAAAACATACACCTTGTGCAACTCACCAGTGAATAAACATAACCAAAATTAACCAAGTAGTTTATGTGACCCACCACATCCCTCATAGAATTTATAATATAACAGTTATTATACCTTATTAAAATATATCTCAGAAACCAATTAATGATCCTCAAGCCATCACAACCAATAAACGTTACAACTATAGTAGTACATAGGAAACTATATTCAGAATATATATGTGTGTGAAATAACCACAAGGAATTATATTCATCTACAAACATATATGGGGAAAACTAACAATTGTACATAAGAGAAAAAGTATCTACCAATAGAAGAGTGCATGCTTAAAGGGGGTAGTCAACCATCCAACCTCCCACTAATATATTGGAGAAAACACCACACCAATGTTAAGAATCCTCAGGGTATTCATCGATATGTTCGAACTACGACCCCCATGAGAAATAAAATTCATTTTTCATCACCACCGAAAATTTATGATTAATAGAATTATTTAATGATGTATTATAATTTTTATACCATAATTTATGTTTCTTTATATTTCAGAACATATTAATAATATGATTTGGAAATGAAATATTTAATTATGAAATTTAAAAAGAGAAAAATATGAAGATATTGATCTTTCCATTCATGGTAATGAAATAATATTAATTAGATTATCCTTTTAATTGTTTATAATTATAATATATCATACTAATACAAAATAAATAATATAATTTCCATCTATTATTAATATATTATAACTAAAACATCTCATAATTATCCATTAATAGCAGTATGTTTGTGTTCAGATCTATTTGACCTCATACTTGAAGTGTACTATACTGTTATTTAACGGATGCAGATGAAAAAATATTTAATAACATGGTGTAATTTAAATATTTTAATATTTTTCATGGGTTCTGTGAAGGTTATATTCAAATTTATCTCACTAATTAAAAAAAATCATTCAACAATGATTACCTAAACATTATGTTGGTCAAATTGAACATCATGTTTCATAAAAAAATTAAAATGAAATTAAATTATATATTTCTTATATATAATGTAACCTATATTAAAATTGATTAAATTATTCAATAGTGGCGTAATTTTTAATATGAGTAGATACCAACTTTACTTCAATGAATCTAGTTTAAAGTGAAAACTGATTAAATACTACCAATGTTGAAAATTTACAATAACGATATCATATAATATAGTTAAAATGATAAAGAAATAGTATAAATGGTTATAGGTGTGAATATTTAACTTGGGAATTTATTTAATTCAAGTAATTTAATTATTCATGAAATTTATAGAAAGAGAAAAATGAAATTGGATAAGGTAATGGTTTTCATCTCAAATTCATATCTATTATAGATGTTTGATATTATAAACCTAATTTAATTAATATGGTGTAAATAAAACTAATTTGATATAATATATCATGAAATTTATTTTAATAATGTGATATTATATTAAATTATAACCTATATGCTTCAATGGGTTTGTAATCAAAATTTTCTAAAGTCATAATTGTTTTTTTGACTAAATTCTAATTCTTTGAGACACGGTATATGTTTTTCAACATGTTTTCTATGTATGGACTAATAAATAAAAATTTATATATATTTATAATATTATACTAATTTCATTTTATTTACTCTCCAAATAAGGTTCCCTTATTCCAACTGCAACTGATTTCACTATTTCCATAGTAGTATGGATTTTTAGTAACCCAAAATTCATTCATTGAGTTTAGATCATTCTCCTGAATTTTTTTATATATGTTGGTTTCACTATAGAATTTTTATTTTATTATATCAAATTACTTCATGGTTTTCAATTATATAGAATAACCCCTTTTTTAATTTTTTCTTGATTTGTGCATTTTTTCCTTGTAATAGAAATTTATGGTTCAAATATCTTTTCTTGGGGTTACATTTTTTCTTCATGATAACTAAATTTTTGTGCTTGGTATATCTAATCCTGATCATTAATAATATAGAGTTTATAATACTTTAAAAAATATATATTTGCAACAAAAATTAATGTTTTTTACTCAATTTTTAATGATAGTTTTAAAAAAAAAATATTTAATAGTAGGTGTTCATTTCACATTCTTATGTCTTGTATTCCTATACATATTTCTCCAAGATTAATCTCACTTATTTGAATTTCCAAATTATTAATGATTTTCTTAAAAATTTATAGTTTTCAAATAGTTCATACATCACGTTTTGCAAAATTATTTTTGAAGTCACTCATATCATCATTTTTCACATCAATGTTAAAAACAATTTTTGAAATCTATTTTATGTTTTCAATTATATTTCCTTTCGAATTTTCAATATTATGTTACCAAATTGGATTCATGTTTTAAAATCTATACTATAATATGTATTTATCTTGTATTTAGATAAACTCATTGTATAGTATAATCAAAATCCTGATACAGAATTTTGTGGTATCATTTTTTATTTTTTGCATGGATATTTTTCATCTATGTCAAATCACTTCTACATTTCCTTTGATATACTGGTTTTGAGGCCATCAACCTTAATTATCTAAATTTGTTTTGATAATGATTTAATATTATTTACAAAGTCGTATACTCAATTATCTATATTTTGTGACCATCACATTTTAGATAAGTATAATTGAATGATGTTCACCTTGAAAATGGTCATTCTACTAACAGGACTAAAATAATTGGGGTTCATTATGTATTTATTCCAATACATATGATAATATTCAAATTTAATACTTAAATATTGAACATTCACCATCTTCCTCTATATGGTTTATGATCATGTTATCCCATTTATTAACATTTTTAAAAGTATTAAAATTATTAAATATTACTTACTGCTAATGCATGTTGATCTTGTATTGATATTTTTTCATCATTATATAAATATCCATGTTTTTATCCATCAACTATTTACTTAAAGAATTGTATAAAATTTATTTTTGAATATTATATTTTATCTATTTGACTTAATTATTATACAAGGTGGAATAAAAATATATATCCCATTTATACATCAATAGGCCTCGTGAGACAAATCATCTTTGAAATTATGTATACATATTCGCATAATTGGATTGTCACTTGGAACAAGGTCATGATTGTATGTTTTTATATTCTGTATTATAGATTCCAAAATTATTGGTACATTATTATTTATATCCATGTTTTTTTATTATAATGGATATAATATAACCTCAATTTCATATGGATTATAGATTTCTGTTTTTTAATTTTTCATACGATAATATTACTTCTTTGATTATCCCATTATTTCATCAATTGTTTCTTTTTGATTACTGGGAATTTGGCCCCACCCCTTCTGAAGATTCCATTTCTACAGTCTATGATGAAAAATAATACATGTATTATGTTTTGAAGGATAACACATGTGAAATTATTTATGGGAGATCTTTAAAACTCATTATGGATAAAGTTGTTTTCTGTGTGATGAAAAAAAATTCTAGTTGAAACAATGAAAATCAGATTTTTTTATGAATTAATTAAATATAAAATCACAACAATATCCTCAAGATGTAACTGAAACATTAATAATTATTTATTTTGTAATTACTGATGCTTATATCTTGCATTTAATATCTCATATCAAGTGATGTGTGTAAAGTATCTATGTATGAGCACCAGATCCCAGAGGGTAGGTCTAGGTAGTCACAATAAATAAAATGTACTATAGAATATATTAATACTATATAGGATTCAATGCCAAAGAATAATTTGGAAACTATTTTATTCTCTATTAAGCTAAATTCTTTAATAAAGATGACTTCATCATTATAAATTTTAAAAATGGAAATAAGCCTTAGTAATATTATATAAATTTTCATAGGAAATGTAAAATTTTTATAATTGATGCAGAGAGTAGTGAATTATGATAATAGTGGAGTACATATAGCATATAATGGGATGTGAGACCAATATAAATCAAATTATTAGGAATTATAACTATTGGGAATTATAACTATTGGGAATTATAACATGTGAAAATCCTAAATATTGGAAATTACTAAGTTTCATAATTATGATTATTGGTAATATTGATAATATTATAATCACTATGACAAAATGGTAATAAAAATAGATAATTTATTTGTAGAGGGAATATGATGGACTCAACATGTACGATAAAGACTTTTAAAACAATTTTCCATAGGTAATGATGGTAGTAGTATCATGTAGTTCCCACTTGGAAAAACCCAAGAAAAGCTTTTAAATGTGATTCTCGAGAGGAATCAACTACGAGGGATTTCATTGTTTTCATAGGTCATCACATGATCAATATTACCTGAACCATCCTAAGATATTCTACAATAAAACACCACACCCTTAAATATTATTTTAGTGAGATGAAGGGTTTTTTATGTTGATAGTATATCGTATTAATGAGTAACTTATTTTATGCATGAAATAGTGGTTACATTGATTTTCAATTTATATTCAATGAATCACCACTATATAAAATATAAAATTAATATAATATTTGGAATAATATGATAAAATTTTATTTTGATATATAGAAATCTTAATTGTATATTTAGAAAATATATGTTTATAATTAAAATAAATTTTTATACTAATATTGAAATGTGAAATAAAATACTATTTAAATAAAATGGATAGGAGATAAATATTTATTCTTATATGAATAAAAATATAATATTATACAATCCTAAGTGATTTTTCTACGGGCTAGAACCATGATCATATTATAAAATTTAGTATTTCTAATTAATTAATATTTTTTAAAATAAAAAATTTATCAAATTTATAAAATTATACTAAAAATGCATTTTTTAAAATCATCATATCCATATTATCAAATGGTGAATATTTCAAAATTTTCTAAGATAGTTGATTTTTTTATGTAAAAATAACATACAGTTAAATATATGGTGCATAATATGTCCTCATCATAAATTAAATGTGATGTACGAATATTATAAATGCACGATTGAACAAATATGTACTTTGAAATATATATAATTTCCTTTAATATGCTAATATTTATTTTGGAATTGAATTTAATAAAAACTAATGTACATTTTATGTTTTGATATATAATTCTATCTAAAAATGTTCTTTATTTCATAGAAAATATTATATATTTAAACTGTAATGTCCACCAGACAATTGAAATAATAAAAAACATCTCCTTGAAAAATAATTGTTTTTTAACCATTACATGTTAATTTGTTTTCATTTTCTATATTATATATTCAAAATTTTATATTCATAAAATAATAAACTATCAATCTTATTTTCCTAAAATAAACACCCACT
The DNA here is from genome assembly GCA_963277665.1 of Viscum album. Lineage (NCBI taxonomy): Eukaryota > Viridiplantae > Streptophyta > Magnoliopsida > Santalales > Viscaceae > Viscum > Viscum album. The sequence goes on along the minus strand of OY728121.1, from coordinate 1,760,065,154 downwards.
CTCCCATTAATATCTGACCAAAAAACCTTGATCAGGAATTTCCTCTTATTTTCCTCCCAATGTTGTCCCAAATATGTATCTATGGTTCTAATTATCTATTATTATGATTTAGGAATCCAATTTTCAAGTATAATATTATCTTACTTATCTTTTTAATTCAATTAATTCCATTTTACATAACATTATAATATAAATATATCTATGTTTTTATACTCATTATATTATTTTCCAAATTTTTAATATCATATAGGGACTTCCATATTAACTCATTAATCACATACCATTAATCATTTAGCATGCACGCTATACAATCAAAATCATTCATTCATTTTCCAGTCCACATTTTTTTTGTGAATACTAAAAAAAATAATTCTTTCGAATTCAGTTAAATTAAATATTTTGCTTCATTTTTCACGGATTTAAATGTATTAAACTCACATTCCCTTATATATGGATTAAAAAATTTTATTTCACCATTCCTTTAATAATTTATGACCTCAATGTTAACTCTATAAAAATCATTTATATTTTTATGGGATATATGTGAAATGATTTATTTTTAAATATGTTCAATTAGTGACAAGTAAATCTCAACATATGAATGGTGTTCCCTGATAGTTCTTAAAAATGATGGATAATGATTTCATCTCATCAAATTCCATGAATATAAAATTGGTAGTACGCCAAGGATATAAGCTTATGTTGTCATGATTTATATTAATTCCATATTAAATTGGTGTTATGATAATATCATATCATCTATTTAGTGCCCTGATTACATGTTAGTATTCTATTTTATGACATCATGATATATCTTTTGTCAGCTATGTATCATGATTTCAATTATTATTCCCTTATTGGGATTCCCAATACAACACTTTTCCTTATAATGTCCTAATATTCTATATTTCGTATTAAGAGACCAATGGTTCTCTTTAGAAATTAATGGGCATCGAATAAAATTGATGTAGTTATTGGATAATGTAGTTTTCTTTATCTATAAAATATTTCAGAGACTCGATTCTTTATGATCTAGGGTTTTTGTTTTATAGATCATTATGTCAAAAAAAAATTAATAAATATTTTAATGGCATTGTTGGTTATATAATTTGAATCTAGTCATGAGTAGATAATGAAAACATCCTTAGATGTTATAAAAATGACGATGTATGGATTCATCAATGGAGGGAGAGAAATATCATAATAATTTTTTCATTTTCATTCAAATATTAATTATATTACTATATTGAAATTAATATCATATATATATATTGAATAATTAGATTTAATTAGATACTCGAAACATTTAATTATGATTATTGGAAGAGAAAAATTAAAATAAGTGTTTTTGAATATTTTCTCTTATTTAGACTCTTCCTTTTGAAACTATATATCAATATGGGTTATTGAGTCGTGGTGAGAAAAGAGAATCCCCAACAATAGTATGGGTAATGAGATATGGAATTTGAATTGAGATTAATAGGAATGAAATTATTTTTGAGGGTTTTTCATGATGATGAGAAAGGAAATTTTTATATGGTGGGGAAATATATTTTGGGGTAAAAAAAAGAATGCAATATCAATTATAAACCATCACTTGGAAGAGAAGTATTATTTCAGTGTATCAATTGTGTTTTAATAAAATTTAAATTTATAATTTAAAAATAAAATAATTTTATTATAAACTATATGTTTTTCATTAAAATTATTATAAATATTATTAGGTAATTATTCTTAAAAATTTATGTCATAAAATAAAACATATATAAAAAACATTTTATTTTTCTCCCCCAAGGTTTTTTTCTAGAAAAATTTAAAAATATCACTCTACATTAATTTTAACATGATGAATTTAAATTTACATTTTTTTAAAATAATTCTAAATTAGGTTAATTAAATATATTCATTTATTATAAAATATTATTATTTTAATAGATAAACCTAAAATTATTTACTAAAAATAATATAATTTTTTATAAATTAAATAATTTTATTTAATAAAATTATTATTCATTTACAATATTTAGGTATTTAATTATTTATATTAAAAATTTGTAATATAATTTTACCATTTTTTTGTAATGGTTAATTCACTTTTGTATCGATCATGTTACTATTCTAATAGCCATATTACGAAAGGACCTTTCCATTTAAAATATTAATAATTCCTCTTATCACACTACATATATCCCATAAATCCAACATGTTTTATTAACATAATCATCACATCAATCCTCTTTAAAATTCAAACATTGTTTTCAATCATAATTTTTATTATTATAAAACTGTTCACATGGATCGATAAATTGTTGTATTTTTTTAGTTATGTTTTTGTCTTGTTAAAAAAATGTAACCATTATGTAATATGTTTTCCTTATATTGTAATTTATTTACACTATACATATAAAATAGAGTTTTGTTATTTTGTATGGAATCTGATTTATTTATACTACAACATAAACTATACTAAATACAATAAATCTAATTACAAGATACATAAAATTTACGAATGTAAATTTTATATTTATAAGCCAATATTATTAAATTCACTTGTTCAAATAATATTGTAACCTTCTAACCCAATCCACTTGTTTTGATCTAAAACACCATACAAGCTCATGCAGGAATCCCCATATCAATGATGTTTCTCACTAGTAGAGAGGGATAAAGGGGAAACATGGGGAGATTATTCAATTAGTGCCATGTAAGAATCACAGTATAAAAATTAAGTGATACAGTTAAAAAAACAATTATGAATAAAATACAACATATTGTAATAAAAAATATGTAGTATCAAAAAATTAAGTATCAATATGGAATTTTATAAACATAAACAATGATTATAAAATGGATCCCAATATTCTATAGATCATTGTACTGATAGAATCAGATGAATAAAAATGGAAGAAAATATACAACCATAGGTCCATCCTATAAGGTCATGTCCTCCTGTTAAACTTCCCCATAATACACCACAAGGTCGTTATCCTTTACCAAATCCCTAGTAATGTCATGTCATGTAATAAGTATAACCATCACAGTCAACATGCCAAAAAAACAAGATCAGGTTTCACAGGACTATGAATGCATTCCTCATGTGATCAAGAATCAAACATATGTCTCATAAGGATATACAAACATTCAAAAAATCAAGATGTGATCCTGAATAATACATTCCAATATACAGGGATTCCAACATCATGGTAAACAATTTATATGAAAAAAGGGGCCACTATTTGAATCCAACAATACCATCACATCAAGGAATTATTCCTAATCCAACATGATTTATAATTATACTATCATCATTGAGAAGGAACGAAATCCTAAAGAATGACCAAATTCTAACATATAATGGATATTCCAATACTAACTATGATCTATGTGTGAATAATTTGTATATTCTAAATCCAAAGTTTTTGATGATGATTATATCAATTGTATTCAAATCCCTTAATATTATCTATCAAAATCTATAAATACAGCCACTATTTCAAGGATCTATTTGGAATTCATCTATCAACAGATAAAGGGACTGATCTTAGATGAAGAAAAACCCATTAGATTAGAAATGAAAGATCAATCCTTTGATCATGTATCATATTTATTGATATGTAATATAAGGTAGTGACCCAAAATCATATAATCAGAGATCCTAGTGTCTTGGGGGTTGAGAGGGCATTATACAATGCGATAATGTGAGTGGTGTAAGGATTTTTAAAAAACTAAATACTGAAGTCACTTTTATAGAGGGATATTATGGACATTACTAGCTATTCAGTGGAAACATTTATGTTCCATTTCATCCCAGAAATCCCATTAGCCAGCTGGTGAGATCTGTATCGGTGCTTTAGGTCCTTCAGACTCCACAATCTAGCTGGTATATACCAAAAGATACCAATGGAGGTGTTTTCGATTCATTAACCAATAACATGCCCATCGGCCAACTCCATTACATTTTTAGACCTCCCAATATCCTCTAACTAATGTAAATAATATTCTGATAATATATTTGAGTTATGTAAAAATAATGAGAGTTTTACCTAAAATATAGGATGTCATAATTTGTACACTCACATGAATTAACATTTTTTTAAATTTTTTCTAGGTGGTCTGCTCGAATAACTATTTCCATTACGTCTTTCTATATTTTTCCTACATCCACATATTTTTTTAAAATTAATTTCCTTATATTTGTCCCTATAAAGAGGATTAATATTACCTTTAACCACCTTATCCCTTTTTTCCCTTATCAAAATGGGTTTCCCCTCAAACAGATGGGTCCAGTGAAATATCAACATCCTCATAGTTGAGCACATGAATATGATATGGATCATTCTTATAAACCAAATGCATGTGAAATACATTGTTAAAACCTTAATAAGATAGAGTAATGTCTTAAAAATTCACGAACATATCAATGTTTGAAATGGTAAATAATTTTAATGTTCGATGTTTCCAATTTCCATTTATTTCTTAAAAGGTATATTCCCCAACTGAGGGGACACCCATATGAAAACCTTTTCACCTACTGAGATATCTTAGGGTCCCCTCCTTTAGTTAAAATAAAACCACTTCATGTTTTAGGAAAAGACTATCCATTTTACACAAAATAATACATGATTTATTGTTTCATATTCCATATACATAACAATATCTAAATACTAACCTTCTTTATGGTAGAAAACAACATGATATACTATACTTGGAATTAAACAAATCCATATAAAATTGAGGACTACTAGTTTTTCTTATTATACTACTCTAAAAAATAGAATTGATCATCCCAATATCCATTAAAATTCAAAGAACATTCCCAAATAATATCATCTATTGTCTAGATCATTTATATAACTTATCATCGGCCTGAGAATAAAATTTCATTATCATCATTAACAATATACCATGGTCCATTTATAGGTCTTGAAAAAACATTTATGTGATCCAATTGTGACTATATAATACCACTCATGATGGATATCTGTATATCCATATGATCTCTCAAAAATTGAGCTTCTTTATATAATCATTTTTGTGGGTATCTCATACTGGTATGAGCTAATTTTCCTAGTTCAATACATCCAATAAAACCCATATATTGTTTGGACCACTAAGAATCTAGGGAATCCCTATCATGATGTCAATGGTCACCTAATACCACATCCACATATGTATTTTATGTTGTAGGAGTATTCCCCTTGGTCAATGATGCTCCTTCATGATCATTTGACAAGTTTATAAATTAGAGATAATACCTTCAATGTCACAACCCGTCCCCTGAGACCCGTTCTGTAACTACCCCAATCCTGCCTTCCATAGGCCAGGGGCTAGTGACTAGCACCGAATGGTGTATTCCCTAAAACTGGAAGGCATTGCCTTTAACCAGTACAAACACAATGTATGAGAACACAACAAGAAGCAACTGTGAAGTAAACTGCTATAGTAAAAGAGTGAAGAAAGTAAAATTGGCCAGAATACAAGCCCAACTATAAGAGTATAAGTACAAATGAAAGAAAAATACAACTGAAAAAGAGAAAAAAACTATTGGTTCATCCTCCAAGGATCATACCTGAATGGTAGGTACAAATCGGCTCCTCATCACTCCATGTCCTCCTGTCTCCTCCGAGTACTGCCCAGTCTTCGCTCCCTCTAGCCTCAGCCTAGCTTCTTTTCATCTACACAAGACACAAGAAGGTGTGATCTAATCCCATGTAGGGGTGAGTATAATAATACCCAGTAGGGACCTAGGAACCCCAAAGGTCTCCTAGAGTTCAACAAATAAAAACAATAGGGTAACACCAAGAAGGTAAAGTACCACATAGGTAAAGTACCACATAGCATAACCTTAATCACAAGCACAATGTAAAGGCAACTCAAACCATGAAATATTATAGGGGAATTAACAAGTAATATCCCCATTCACATAGCCAAATGCCTCGGCTTCTGGAGAACTCTTCCTCTATCGAGTATAGTGGACCTTCTGCGTCACATAGAGGTGCTTACCACTAACCATGAACTATTGAGGTACTCCTCCCCATCACATATCATGGATCTTCCAGGACACAAAGAGCTTCACTCACCCAATGTGGGATGATAAGGTAATCCTCCCCCAATGCGTACAATGGACACTCCCAACTGTGGCCTGCTGAGGTACTCCTCTCCAATGCGTACCGTGGTTGTTGAGTCACTCTGAGTTGAAAAGTTAGCAGTTGTGAGGTCTTAGCCAGTCGTAGGATTTCGTACATAGTGTGCATGGGAGAACCAATCCCCAAGCCATCATTTGTATCTTAATAAGCACGAAGTATCACAAAGAAGTAACCCGATGATCTGCCATGTCATAAGGGTTTAATGCATCAAAGATCTCGTCAATCAGACGCCCGATATATACATTATTGGCATTTTAGTGCAGAGGGCCAAGTTGGATTCAGATGTGATCCTGCCTGGCTATACTCTAGGTTTCTCTGAAACTATAATGGATTAATGAAAAAGGACTGTCTTACTCCAAGGTTCCCAATGCGGTAGAAGGTTTTTTAAATTTGAGTCTTGTCCTCAAGTTAAGGTCCTTTTAGTGATTCTAGGCAGGGTTGGGGCCCGAGCCTGGTCCAACCTAGTCTGACCGACCCGACCCAACCCATTCTAGGATAGTCTGAGGTGAACTCATCTTTCTGGGATGATGTTCGGTTCAACCCACAAGAGGGGAGGCCCGCAAGGTCGGCCCAGCCAGAATAGGGCGGCCCGCATGGGGCAGCTCAGCCCGTGTGGGGTGGCGGCCCGTCGAGAGGACCCCCGGTCCAAGCGCAGTAGCTTGGTCTAAGGGTGGTAGCCCGATGGGAGGATGGAGGCTAGATCCAAGGGAAGGATCCCAGTCTGAGGGTGGTGGCCCAGCTCGAGGGAAGTGGCCCGCTCCGAGGGCGGCAGCCTTGTCTGAGGGCGCCAGCTCGGTCCTAGGGCAGTGGCCCGGTCTGAGGGCATAGGCCCAACCTGAAGTTCCCATCCCTCTCCGAGGGTGGTAACCTAGTTAGATGATGGTGGCTCAGCCGGAGGGCGGTGTCTTAGTGAGGGGGCGAGAGCCTGATGTGAGGGCGGTGGCCCGATGTGAGGGCGGTGGCCCGGTCTAAGGGTGGCATCCCAATACAGCGGTGACAGCCCTGTCCGGGGGCAGCGGCCCGACATGAGGGAGGCGGCCTGCACCAAGGGCGGCGGCCTGGTCCATGGGTGACGACCCGGTTCGGTCCGACATGGTAGGGTTTGTAAACCCCCGGTCTATCGGATTCCCAAATTACCTTATGGTTGTTTATTTTTCTGGAGGTGGCACCCTGTGGGCGCCGCTCGGTCGCTGCATAACCCACTGGAGGAGGGTTCATCCTCCTCCGCGGCTTTTCCATGGAATTTTTTCACCAGTGGAACATCAGTCAAGCCTCCTCCCTTCTTGTGGCTGGCTGTCATGTCGGATGCCTCCTCCATTCACCGCGGCTTACAATCCTCGACCTTCCTCTTGCGGCTTGCTTTGATGTTCATGAAGTATTCTAAGGAGGCTCAAGTATTGCAATATATCAGAGGGTTAGGACCAATTTCCTTAGTCCCACAGCCTCTATGTTAGATCGTATTTTTGATGATATTATGGGAGTTCAATAAATTCACCTGAATTTGAAATGATTTTCCAAACCCCAACATCGAATATTCAATATAATGTCTATGCTTATAGGTGGATCATGTTCTTTGTTCCTTTAACTAGTTCCCAAAGACGCCACTCACACATTATCCTTTGGTTTGGTGTCGACCATCACCTACCTCTAGGTCAGCTTCATCTTCTATGGGTATGGTGTCACTGTGTTCCTTTAGTACTTCACTATGTGTTGAATCTATCTGATACCCATTCCCTAGCTCCATATATATAGGAGAGGGGGAGGGTAGGTAACGACATGGGGAAATAATGTGGCTCTACATATAGGAAGCGTCCTAATTTCCCCAACACTGTCATTACATAAGGATGGTAAGTCATGCAATTTAATGTCTTGACACACCACCGACCCAACCCTTTAATTATTTTGTTTGTGGTTTTTGAAATTAAATGACAAGATAATTTTTTTCATCTCATTTAAAAAGTTACAAAGCTGAACTTTTTCTCCGGACCTACTATAGACATTGAAAATCCACTCTTATGTGAATCTCAGCAATGGAGATTCAATGGTTCCCTCGTATTTTTAATTCGATCAATGGTTCAGAAGTTATAAAACATCGCTCACGTGTTTACTAAATGTTCCTGAAAAATGTACTTAAATTTTTTCTGGGCCCACTGGGCCCTAGAATCACGCACAGTTAATTTTCACTGACTCATAATAATTCCATATAATTAAAAAAATACATGTAAATATGGGTCTTTACACTCACTACACTTTAGGGCTTTTCATCCATTAAAGACATAACATAGACTAAGAAAATTAATGGGGGTACTAAGCATGAATTTATGCCTCCCCCTCCTTTGTGCTCTCCTAGAGGTTCCAGTGCTGCCAGCGAACACGCACCACAGGTATCGATGGCCCACAAAGGACCCACTCCTGTCGATCCCCAATCTCTATTGGAACCTTCGTAAACGTCATCCAAATGTCTAAGTCCATCTCCCCGTGGATTATGATGTGAGATGGGTCATGCACATATTATGTGATATGGTATACGTGGAAGACGTCAGGAACCTTCTCCAACTATGGTGGAAGTGCCAAGCGGTATGCCACATTGCCTATCCTTCGAAGTATCAGAAATGGCCAGATAAACCTCGGTGATAACTTTCCACCTCAGGCAAATCCCTATTTTCCCCATTGAGGAGAGAATCACAAGAAAACATTCCCCCCTCCATGAACTCCAACGGTCTCAATCTTTTTTTAGAATATGTCTTATGTCTACTCTGTACAGTCTTCATCCGCACCTAAATGATCTACACCTTCTTAGTGGTAGCCCGTACAATCTCTGGACCGATAAGTGCTGACTCCCCTGGGTCTGTCCAGTGTAGAGGCGATCTGTATGGTCAGCCTTATAGGGCCTCAATAGAGTCATAACAATGATGGAGTGGTAACTTTTGTTCTAAGAGAACTCCAACAAGGGTATTTGATCCTCCCAACTGTGGCCAAAATCTAGGACACATGCATGAATCATGTCCTCATGTGTCTGAATGGTCTAATCCATCTAACCATCCATCAGAGGATGAAAGGAAGTTCTCAAACGTATTACTGTCTTGAAAGCCTCCTACAATCCCTTCACCAACCGGGATGTAAAATGTGTTTCATCTTTAGAGACGATCGTCAAAGTCACCTCATGAAGTTGCACGATCTCCTATACGTAGAGGCGTCCTAAGCCCTCTCTTGATCCCTGCTATCGGATTTGCAGGAAGTGGGCCGACTAGGTGAGTAGGTCAATGATCACCCATATGGAATCATCTACCATGGACGTACATGGAATCCTTATCACAAATACCTTTTAGATCCCATCCAACATTCACTTCGGCACCACCAGTGGCTAAGCTAAGCATACTGGAACCTGATGCTCGGCCTTTCCTTACTGACAAGTGAGTTGTGATGAAACAAACTCTGCTACAACCTTCTTCATCCCTGGCCACCAGTGCTAATTCTAGAGGTCTTGGTACATCTTCTCCAAACCAGAATGTACCTCTAGAGGAGACGTATGGAACTCCCTCAACACCTCCTCCCGTAGTGACACTGGTAACATGGTTTATCCTTTTAAGAGGATAAAATTCTCGCCACCTTCAGAAAATCCATCAGGTTCATGTCCTAATGATTTATGAGCATGTCGATCCTCACAGTTAGTGTCCTCATGTTGCGCCTCCCTAACTCGCAGAAGGAGTGAGGGTGTGACTGTCAGAAATTAGAGGTATTCTATTCCATCTCTATCCACAAAGTATATCTACAACATGGATAGCGGCTCTGTCCCCTCACTCAATAACAGCAGACCAAACCACCTACAGAGTGCATATGAAACCATGTTACCCTTCCAAAAATTATAGACTATCTAAAAGTCATAGTCCTGGAAGAAATATAGAAATGACCGATATCTCAGGTTCATGTCCTTCTAAGAGAAAATATACCTGAGTCTCATGTGATTATAGTAGACTATAAAACATTGACCCATCAATTAATGTTTCCACATCATCAAGTAAAATACCACTGCATCTAAATTGAGGTCATGGGTAGTGTAGTTCTGCTCATGATGGATTAGATTTCGTGAACCCTAAGTGATCATAGATTACTCCTACATCAGGACACTTCCATGCCCAGTCCCAGATGTGTTGAAGTAGACTACATACCCATTTCTATCTTCTGCAAGCCTCAAGATGGGGGATCTCTTCAGTCTCTTCCTCAGCTCCTAGAAACTCTATTGGCATATCCCCATCCACATGAAAGGTTTTCCCTTCTTTTTCGAAGCTGATAAGGCTGCTGCAACTATGGAAAATTCAGGCATGAATCTTCGCTAGTATCCATCCAACCCTAAAAAACTATGAACCTCTGTCATTCTTCTGGTTGGCTCCCTTACTATCATAGCCTCTAGCTTCGCTGGATCTACTACAACTCCAGCCTATGAGATAATGTGTCCCAGAATGTGGACCTCTCATATTCAGAACTGGAACATTGAGAATCTACCCTAATGCTGGTCCTCTAAGAGTGTATCTAGAACTATCTGTTGATGATAGGCATGATCCTCCTCCATCACTGAGTATATCAAGATGTCATCAATGAACACCACCATGAAGAGATCGAGGTATGGCTGAAATATCATGTTAATGAGTCCCATGAACACTGTAGGGTCATTTTTTAGGCTGAAAGGAATAACCAAGAACACATAATGGACATAACGACATCTTAAGGCTTTGTTCTGCACATCCACTTCTCGTATCCTGAGCTAAGGATAGCCTGGTCAATGGTCTACATTCAAAAACAAGTGAGCTCCCTTCAGCTGATCAAAAAGATTATAAATCCTCGGGAGGGGATACTTATTATTAACGATCACCTGGTTCATGTGATGAATGTCCACAAAGAGTCTGAATCTCAAATATTCCTTATTTACGAACAAAATCAGGGATTCCCATAGAGAAACAATGGGTATTATGAACCCCATTCTCTGAAAGTACTCCTAATGTACATGAAACTCATAATGCTCCACAGGATCCATCTGATATGCTAGTGTAGATATCATTGGAGTCTTGGAGTACCGATCAATGTAAAGGTATACCTCTCTTCATAGAGGTTGTCTGGGAACATCATCTGGAAATGAATCAACATACTAGTCCACCACTACAGGATAGCTCGGACTCTCACCATCAACTTCTCCAAGGGTATGGCTAGAAAACTGGTGAGTCATTGGTTGAACACTCCTCAAGGTAATTCCATCAGGTGTTGCAAAGGTTCCATTCTCTCTAATGAAGGAAAACATGGCCTCGTCCGTGTGGACACACCCCAATTTTCGCCTAATACTGTCAATCTGAGTATAGAATGTGGATAACCATTCCATAACCAAGATGATTTTTTAAGGCCTCAACGTGGATACCAGGAGTCCCTAACCGAAGCTCTTGGCTCCAAGAGTAATCTTAAACTGTCGACACTAGTGTGTAATCATCGAATCCATACCTGTAAGAGTCTCAAGCTGTAGGGATCGAGCCAACAACTCCACCAGAATATTTGAGCTCTGGACAAGGGTCATGGAAATAAAAGAGTCATGGTTGTAGGCATCAGCTTCCTAGAGTTGAGCTCATCCCTTTCCTCCTGCTCCCTATGGTCTTGGTGGATAACCTGGTGGTGGTGGTGGTGGAATATCAAAAGGTCACCCAGTGCCTACCACACGACCAGCTCCTCTTCCACGTCTTCCACCCTGCAGACATCTTCGCTCGAACCTCTATCTATGCCTCATCGGTCCCTTGACCATCTACTAGTCATCATCACGGTGGGTTGGGATGTCGTAAACCGTAGGACCCTACCTGCCGCAAATGTAACATTGCATTCCCCTCACTCGTCATTCTCTTCCTTGTGAGCCACGCAGCTCTGACCTTGCACCCTGGGGTCATCCACTAGAAGGTCAAGTTTTCATGGACCTTTGTGACATCTACCTTTTGCCTCCTATAGATGACTCAGCTACCTATCTTCCTGTGTTAGCCCTCGCTATCGGTGCCTTCTCATCTAGGAATATCTCCACCAAATGTTCTCTATCAAGCACCCTAGCGTGTGTTAGAATATTATGTGATACCATAAATGCTATGATCTCCTATCGGAGACCCTTCTCAAAGTTCTGGGTCCTGAATAAAGGGTCTTGTTCCATGTTGGTGGAGTAGTGGGAGAGATCAATGAACCTCACTGAGTACTGGGCCACTGTCTTGCTGCCCTACTGTAAGTGCAGGAACTCATGTATATGCAAAGAATATAAGGTCTCTAGGAAGAACTCTTCACTAAAAATTCCCATGAAGTCTACCCAGATGAGGGTTAACTCATCATGTATTTGTAGCATCAGGATCCACTATCTTCCTATTGCTGGCTAAAAAAGGCTGGATGCCAGGATCACCATAAAATCAGCTGGTGTCCCAACTAAGCAGAAAACTCTGGCCACAGCCTCCAGCTAGTCCTCAGTTGCATGTGGATCTGTTTCACCTCAGAACCTCAGATTCCTCTTCCTCTGAAACTCTTCCAAAACTATAAATTGGCATGGACCCTTTGTTGGTGGGGCTGGTAGCAACAACTATCCAACATGTAGTGTTGTGGCTGTTATATCACCCGATGGTGCCAATGCCTTAAGGGGGACCTACCTCGAGGCCTCATCGATTGGTGACCACCATCACATACTCTCTCAGGAAAAATGGTTTTCTATCTTCGTAGTGGAATCCTGAAATGAAAATTGAGTTCCAAAGTTAAATGTTGAACTTGGGGAAATGACTAAATAATCATAAAAAATACTTTTCAAAACACACGAAATCATTGTTATCGTGTGCTGAGTCATAATTCAGAAATCAGGGTCCTAGTGTATGGATATGTCGGCCAACACACAAGAAATAGACTCCCCAAATAGAAAACCACACTCCAAAAACATAACACTATTTCCACATATAAAAAATCAAAGTCACAGTTCTTCTATAGAATTGACTTTTCTGATACCATTTTGTCACAACCTATCCCCCGGGGCCCATGTCGTGACTACCCAAAGCCCACCTTCCATAGGCCTGGGGCTGGCAGCCGGCATCAAAATTTGTGGTCCCTAAAACGGGAAGTCGTTGTCTTTATCTTATACAAACGAAAAGTCCGAGAACATAACAAGAAGAAACTATGATGTAAACTACTGTAGTAAAACAGTGATGATTGTAAAAGGGGCCAGAATACAAGCCTAATTGTAAAAACAGAAGTACAACTAAAAGAACAGTACCACTGAAAAAGGGGAAACAACTACTGGTTCATCCTACCGGAATCCTACTAGAAGGGTTGGTACAGATCGACTCCTCAGCAATCTATGTTCACATGTCACCTCCGTGTACTGCCTAGTTCGGGCTCCCTCAAGACTCAGCCCAACTGCTCATCGTTTGCACATGAAACAACATGATGTGGGTGAATCCCATGCAAGGTTTAGTATAACGATGCTCAGTAGGGATCCTGAGACCATGATGGTCTTCTAGAGTTTCACAAAACAAAACCACAGTGTAACAACACGAAGGTAAAGAACCACATAACATAACCTCAATCACAAGGACAATGTAAAGATATCTCACGCTAGGATTTATTCTAGGGGTAGTAACAAGTAACATCTCCAGTCACATCATCGAACACCTTGTCTACTAGATAAATCCTCCTCTATTGAGTAAAGTGGGCCTACCATGTCACACAAAGGCTCTTACCACTAACCCTGAACTGTTGAGGTACTCCTCCACATTGCGTACCGTGGGTCTGCTAGGGAACACATAGCCACTGTCCCCCAACTTAGGCTGCTAAGGTAATACTCCCCATCACGTACAATGGAAACTCCCCAATCTAGACTACTAAGGTACTCCTCCCCAACGCATACCATGGAAATTGAGAAACACTAAGTCGAAAAATCATCAGTGGTCAGATCTTAGCTAGTCACGGGGTTCCGTACGTAGTGTGATTGGGAGAACCGCTCCCCAAGACATCAACCATATCCTAATAAGCACGAAGTCTCATAATGAGGTAACCCAATGATATGACATGTCATAACTATTCAAATTCAAAAGACAACACATCAATCAAATTCCCAGTATGTGTGTTATTGGCATTTCAGTGCTAAGGGCCCGGTTGGATTTGGGTGAGATCCAACCCGGCCATACTCCATGTTTCTCCAGAACTATGATGGAGTTAGGAAAAATGATTTTCTTGCTATAAGGGTCCAAATGCTGCTGACAGTTTTTCAAACGAGCGTCTGGTTCTCAAGTTAAGGTCCTTTGAGTGTTTCTAGACTTGGTGGGATGTGGGTCTGGCCTGACATGGTCGGACCGACCCAGACCGACCTGTTCTATGCTGGGCCGAGTTGAACATGGCCCACTGGGCCGATGTCCTTCCCGTCCTACAAGAGGGGCAGCCCCCAAGGGGAGCCCAACTATAAAAGGACGGCCCATAAGGGGTGGCCCGACCCATAAGGGGAGGTGGCCCGACCCAGGGGAGGCGGCCTGGTATGAGGGCGGTACCCCGACATGACGGAAGTGGCATGCTCCTAGAGCGGTTTCGCCGTCCGAGGGTGGCGACCCATCTAGAGGGCGGTGGGCCAGTCTGAGGTTAGTGGCCCGGTCTGAGGTCGGCATCCCGGTCAGAGGGCGGTAGCCCGGCTCGAGGGCGGCAGCGTGCTCCAAGGGCGGTGCCCTGGTCTGAAGGTGGTTTCCCACTGGGAGGGCAGCGGCCCGGTCCAACGGTAGTTCCTCGGCATGAGTTTGGCAGCCTACTCCGAGGGTGGAAGCCCGGTTCGGTTAACGCGAGGGAGGGGGGTGTATCCCCTGGGTCTCTCGGATTCCCAAATGGCCCGAAGGTAGTTTGGTTTGAAAAGGGTTGGTTCCTCATGGGAACCTCTCAGTCGCTATGGGACCCGCCATAGGCCGGTTCGGCCTCTATCGTGGCTTTGGTCGCGGATTCCGTTTGCCGGTGGCACGGCGCTCGTGCTGCCTCCCTTCTCGCAGCCAGCCGTTGTGCTAGCCGCCTCCTCTATTCACAGTAGATGATGAACTGCATCATTAATTTTTTATTGTGTCTTGATGTGATCGTGGTCTTCCAAGTAGGTGTAAGGATAGAAAGATAGTGGAGGGTTCGGTCCAGGTTCATTAGGCTTGCACTCTCTATGTTAGCTCGTATTATGGAGGATAGTAAGGGAGTTAAAAACATTCACAAGAATTTTAAATGATAATCAAAACCCCTACCTTGAAACGTCAGAGGAATGTACATTCTTGAAGGTGGATCGTGTTCTTCGTTCCCACAAAAGTTTCCCAAAGATGTCACTCGTAAGTCACCCTTTAGTTCAGTTTCGACCATCACCTCCTGCTGGGTCAGCATTGTCTTCTAAGGGTCTAGCATCATAGTTTTCCTTCAGCACTTCAATTCCTGGTAAATCTCTCTGATACCCTTTCCCTAGCTCTATATATATAAGAGAGGGGGAGGGTAAGTAAAAATGTTGGGAAATAATGGGATTCAATAATTAAGAATCTTCTTAATTTCCCTAATGTCGTCATTACATAAGGTTGGCAGGTCAAGCCATTTAATGGATTGACACACCGCCGACTCCACCCTTTAAATGGTCTGTTGATGGTTTATGAAATAAAATAACACTTTTTTTCATTTCATTTAAAAAGTCGCAAAACATAAATTTTTCTCCGGACCTATAGCGGTCAATGAAAATCCTCCTTTAAGAGAATCTGGGCATTGTGGATTCAACGTCGCCCTCAGATTTTTAGTCCAAGAAATGTTTCAAATGTTATAAATACCCGCTTATGCATTTACTGAATGTAACCAAAAAAGTTTCCAAAATTCATTCTGAGCATACCGATCCTCGGAATCTCGCACAGTCAATTTTCGCAGACTCGTAATAATTCCATACAATTAAAAAAATTACATAGAAATCTGGGTCTTTCCATAAAATATATATATTAGTTTTTATCCACAAGGACAATAATCTAAAATAATTACACATCATGGTAACTATTTGATGAAATATGGAATAAAAAACAAAAGTGGATTAATTTAGATATCCCCTCATATAATAATCAACCACCAATATTCCATTATGAAAAGGCATATGATTTCCATCAAAGATTCATCTGATAAAAGAAACATTCATTGCTAACTTCCCAATAATCACGCCACACTCTCTATCATCCCCATGACAGGCATTCAATCATTCAACCAACGATAACCTTATCAATAAGGGAACACTAACCATGTCCCCTAAATCCTTAGCTAAACCAAAATAACATTATATTATCTAATACATGAGCTTCAACCAATATTATGAATTTTCTCCACAATATCCCTCCTCTTTTACCTCATTATGTCTCTAACTACATTTACCTAAAAGTAGAATACTACATCTCAATGTCAAACATTTTTAACATTTCAACATAGTATATCTAATAATGATTATATATAATGTGGGATAAAATATATTCTAGACTATTTTGGTGAATATATATATATATATATATATATATATATATATCTCACCAAAGAAGCAGTTTCAATAATATTTCAAAGTGGGAACCATATCTTATAACTCCAGGAAAAGAGTAGAGTTTTTTCCCTCTTGGGGTCATAGCTGAAAAGAAATGTATGACACTACCATATCACCCTATATCAGAATAGCTTCTTGGAAAATACCTAATGTGTGACAATATAATTCATAACCTACTACATGGTTAGGAATAATTAGGATAAGATCTGGAACCAATATCATTCTCATCAATAGGAATACATATTAAGACTATTATATCCATTCAAAAATTACTCCACACTTTTTAAGAATGGTCATGGACTCAACCTTAAATGAAGAATCATAAATTAACCTCCAATAAAACATTGATAACATATGAAAACATTGAATCTTGAAAACATTCCTTAATCATTTCCATCGTATAAATATATCTACCTTCTCCCGATCAATTGATATAACTTCTTGAGAAACCATAATCCCTATAAATCATTCCTCAATAATTAAAAGTGAATTTCCAAATACTATTTATACAGCTAATGTCTATAAGTGTTCTCAATATAATCTTTAGCTACATATAATTTAATTATAAAACCCCAATATATTTTAATATTTCATTAATGATCCCAACACCGATGGGGTCCATGGATAGAATGAATACTTTTTCATGAGATCTATACACCCGAGTATAGAATTTATATATATAATGAAAATATCATGATTATCAAAGAACACATACCAACTACTAAAAAATATCTTATGAATGTATTATTCTCCAACCTGAAGCTTACTGTAGCACTTTTTTCTTATTCATAAAAAATTATTGGGCTCCCATTGACTTATTGATCAATTATTCAAATCATCGAAGTGGGAACCTGTTCTTCAAAGTGAACTAATTTTAATTCTTTTAGTCAACAAAATTCCTATGAATACAATATTACATCCTATATTTCAACACTAGATCACCCTAAGGTGATGTTCTCTTTCTAAGGGAGCATTTAGCCTCACAGTCATCATGTTACACCTTAATCACTTTTAACTCAACATATGTCATATAATGTGAAGGGATCAATATAAATTGTCCACCAAGTACATGATCGATCTAAAAACAAACTCCCCTATGTAGAGGTGACCAAGTCATGTAATTTGGAGGGAAATCATAGTATTGGACTACCACATGAGGAATGGGGGAATATTTTACTATAAGATCCACTATAAGGATCATACATTCCATAAATTCCTAAAAGACATGTATCTGGTGAGATTTAAATCACATCCGTCCTTACTAAAGGTCCCACTCTCTAGTAAGCATTAAATTATTCTCTTCAGGACATTATAAATTTACTTATCTCTAATAATATTCGATGGGTATATGGTAGCCAGTCATGCAGGTCATGCCATGGATTACATCGATGCCTAACATCTCTTGAAATTTGTATCTCCAAACATGCACAATACCAGTAAAAACATATTAAACTCTACATAAATATAAATGTTATCCACTATCCTTCTTAGGATGTATTCATTGAAAACAACCTTGAAGGGTGATTAACGAGTATTCCGAATAAAAAAATCACTTCATAAAAATAAAAAATACATTAATAAAACTCTATAAAAAATGAAAATTTATTAAGAAAAATAAATTTTTACTATTCCTCAAATATTTTTGGGTCTCCATCCTCTATCATCCAATGAATCATCAAAAATATAATCCCTATTAGAATACAACTCGTGATTCACTATGGAATCACAACACACATGATTCCATAATTATTCTGGTGTGTACACATACTACTAAGTTCCTATACCCACACAATATTAAAACTATTCAATTTTCATCTTTTATTCACTTCAAAAAACCACTTCATATGACCGATATTTCCAAAATAGTGATAATTCTGGAGTGAAAAAATAATTTCCTTGAAAATTATTCATTCCTATCCTATTTATAACACCTAAAATTTTCATTTCCATTATATGGAGTCCATGAAAATCTACTCTGCTCTAACAATCTCCATCACCCTATTTTTTCACTTACATTACATTGATTCTCTTAGAAAATGAAATCAGTACCATGTTGTAGAGCTTAGTTTTTAATTCATTGATAATAGAGAGATGACTTGAATCTTTATCTTCATTAATTTCTTTCTCCATAGTTAGTTCTAATTTTTTATAAGAAGGTTATTACAAATGAAGTTCCCAACAATTTAAATATTCTATAAATTATAAATTATTTCTATCATTATATATTTACATACCTCATTCCCAATAGAGGAACAGAGAATAGAATCATCTTGGTAAAGCATCATGAATATGAAGAAAATGCCATTATATGACACTCCAACTCAATGAACACTTATGCATACCCTATCATTAGTGAATATTAATATAACTCCCTGAAGAGGATATCCTTAATGATCACCCAGGTCATCCCTTCATAACTATAAGCCTGTAGTATGTCATCCCACCATCATCCATCTATAATTTAATGCATAAATGTCACATTCTTTAAATTAATTTTAATTGGGGTCTCCAACAAGTTAAAAAACACCTTGAAGACCTATACAATTACCACCATACAATAGGTTCCACCAAATCCCTAGAATGATTGTGATTATAGTGCTATATGTCACATATGGTATCAACCATTTTCAGCCCACCCTTATGGATTCCTCTATATAGAATTGGTACAAGTAAAAGGAGTCCTGGATTGATTGAGTGTATCTAGTTTCTCAAGAAATCTAAAAGGATGGATTTTTTTAAATTCCAAAAGAAACATTAAAAAAATCGAACAATCATAACATGAATAATACTCATAGTACACAGGTGCATGCAAAATTTTACAGTAAGGATAGAACTAAGAGTCTTCCCATAAGACCTTGAATACACCCATGGGCACTAACAATAACCCATTCCAACTCTATAATTCATATATATAAGTCACAACCATATATATACACTAAATAATATAATATTAGTTCTCACATAAATGTATTAATAATAAATATAAAATTGTCATATAAAATTTTCAAAAGGAATATTAGTATTTCATCTCTATCTAATGTAAGATATAGAACAATTTCAAGTGATCATATATCTATAAACATGATGTATGAATGCACCTTAAATCTCACAAATAATATAACCCAAATTATTTTTATAACAAAGGGATAATTTAAACCATATATAACACTGAATATCAAGAAAATCAATTCCTGTTTCATTTCAACTCATAGCTAAACTATATTTTGTTATCCAAGAACTATCATAGTTACCCTAAATGAGTCCCAACCATCCTATATCATGTTTACCTTATCTCAATTCAATGAATAGTGATGAATCAATTTAATAAACGTAGTGATCTGATACATTTTTTTATCACACTGACCCAAACATCCAGGTAGGTTCCTCAACATTCAATGACCTCATGTGAACCACCCCATATTTAATAAGTTGTTTACTAGTAGTGCGGAGAAAAGTTTAACTATGGGGATAAAATTACATCAATACCAAGAGAACAAAATTTCCTTATAGATGATGAAAAACAAATACTTAATGAAATATAGACTATATATATATATATAATATTTATAGTAGAAGTATAAAAAAAGTACCAACTCAACATATATTTCTATGAAGTGTAAAACACATATTCTAATATAATAAAATGGATCCTCATAAGGAAGGGATAGTGGTATTAAGTGAATTAAATAAATAGAAACATCAAAAAAACATCCATACCAAATCACATCAAACAATACAACATCCTTTTTATAACCTACTCGTCAATAAACCAAAGGGCCTTTTCCATTCATCGGATCCCATGTCATGATTTCGATAAGAACAGTGAATTCATGAGTTTGGTGGGGGTACAAAACTCAGTAGCACACCTACAATATCCCATTACATTAGTGTGTAATATAATTTTTTACACGCATGAATATAAACTAAACATAGTTAAACTAAATGTATTAGAAACAAACACAATAATGTTTCAATTACATTGAGACTATCTCCACCAATTTTAACATCATTGAAGAGTTATTTAATCCACTAACCTGATTGAAACCCCTCGTTGGATTGTCCAAAAACATGTATGACACATCCCATGTAAATGAATATACAAATTCCGATCGTTCAAGTGTATGAAACATCCCCCTTGGGTTATATTAAAATTCTATCAAAAACCATGCATAAAATCAAGATCAAATAAAATAATGTATGATACACTATAAAAATGACATATCAATATCATGACATATCATCCGATAAGAATAACAAGAATAATCCAGATGCAATACAATATATATATAGAGCTTACACAGGTCTACAAACACACAAATTATTTATCTAGAATCAAAAATATGTGTCACATTTCTACACATTAATTCAAATAAACAATCTATGAACCTTTGAAACATACACTAGAGTAAAGGAATTCCTAACATAGGTGAAACAGTGATATGATGAATGTGGTTGAAATTTGAATCCAACAACACCATTTAATCCTCTAATATCTACTAATATATCATGATTTATAATACAATGATCATGACCATGAATAAAATGCTACACAAAAATTAGTTTAAGATCAAACATACAAGGGAATATCTGCTACTGATAATTATCTAGGTCTAATTGATGCACATGTAAAAATTCCCAGAATCATGGTAATGTTTCTACGAAATTATAAAAATCCCTAGTTAAAACATGTAAAAACCTTTTTATATGACCAATATTTCAGTAATATATTATTTTTTTCCATTATATGTTTAAGATAATGATATTGAACAAATAATAACTCATCATATCAAAAAAACGATTGAACAATTGTTTAGGCATTAAACTGAGACAGAATGGAGGTGATGGATTTGAAATTGATGAATTATAAATACTAAAGGCCTAATTGATTATATGAATTTAAATTATAATATGATGTCAGTTTATAATGGTTTTTAAAAAAATAACTTCAAATATTTCATTCACTCGGGCACCGAATGACGCCACCCCTAAGCCAGTGGCCTCCACCAACTGGCTAGGGGCCGCTGGGTAGATTCTATTCTTACAAAGAACACAACTAGGAGGTTAGTTGGATTCTATTTCATGATACTGATATTATGGACTCCTCTGGTGATCTAGTTGACTTTTCATATCTAATTAAAATAATCACATGCTAACTACCATATCCCATTTCATTTTTCAACCTCCCAAGCACCTCTGACTGGACACAAAAACAAACATATCCTATATGAAATATATGAAAAAGTGAATTTAGGTGTACCATAAATATAGGATTTCATAAATTTATAATATGATTAAATATAAAAAAAACAACAACATTCCCCATGTCAACCAATAATATATGAAAAATATATAACATTCCTCTTACCATCCATTATGAATCTTCTTGAATAAATTATTGATTGTGAGAATTATAAAGCAATGAATAAACATTAAAATTTTATATAACTATTTTTTAGTTACTAAAAAATATATATAATATACCAAACATCATGATTTAAAATTATCATCTTGTTGGTAAGTGTTATATTACTATATCATATGATCAATATACACCTTGAACTTCATGAAAATAGGTAATTTAATCATCTCTTAAAAACATAAAATTTAATAGGGAACTAATAAACATACATTGAATATTTTTTATACGGCATATTTAACATATTTTATGTTGACAATATATGTGGTGATACTTTTTTTAAATACATCCGAAACATGCCCCTAATTTTTTAAAAAATATTTTATTATTAACATCATGCTCTTGTGGAATAATAACCAATATTTTTCTAGGAATTATATTAAAATTTATACACTTTTTTAAAATATCCCATACCATTCAAATATACTTCTATTATAATCAAAATCCATTAAAAAATTCGACATTTTTTTAAGAATATAGAAATAAATTAATATTATCTCTCCAATAATATATATTTAATGATTTCAAAAATATTATTATGCCACTACCAATATATTATAGTCATCACTTCTTTAGGACATTGATTAATTTCTATAAAAAGGCTCTAAATATTACACTTGTTATATATAAATTTAAAATATAAATATTCTATTATAAAAAATATTTCTATGAAAATAGCCAACAAAACATACTTATATTTATCATTATACACCTTAATTATTAGGTAAATCAATATTTTTTCCCGCAATAGTGATATTAATTTTTCAACATATATGAATATTAGTTTATTTATAAAATTGATAAAAAATATAGAAATTTTAGTATCATTTAATAGAATTACTAAAAACGAATACCAGAAATAATCAATTTGAAGAGCCTTAATTGGTAATTTTTTTCCCAGCCATATTTCATGACATCTCGATATAATAAATCATTTTGAAAATTGTATTTATATGGTTAACTAATCTAATAGATCATAAAAAAGGATAAGTGGTAATTATTCAATATCATTAAATGAATAAATTCGTAGAAGATAATATAGAAACCTAGAATACAATGAATATTTTTATGAAATAACATTTATCTTGTGCCTAGCGAAACATTATATTGTATGAATTATTTCCTTATTAAATATTATAATATTATAATTATTTTTTATGACTCTATTTGTCAAGGTAATAATAATGGTAGAAATTTTAATTCAATCTATAAATATGTTTAATGGAAAATTACACTTCTATTTCTAGATAAAACCCAAAGAAAAACAAATTATGAAATTCAAAATAATTATAAAGATTAATTTGTATTATATAATGGATACCTATCTACAAGGATTGAAGAATTAAACCAAATAAAAAAAAATAATCCAATTTCTCAAATAATTAGACAACATATGATTTAATTTACATGACACACTCTTCAAAATGTATCCACTATAGCATTAGTTAATATGAATGAAAATAATTGTTTTTGGAAGAGAATTTAAAATTTTTTCACAATAACATAGTACATACCGATGATTAAATTGTATTTAATATCTTATAGAATATAAATATCTTTTCAAAATCTTCACTACCTACCACAATTTAATAGGATGTATACTTGAGTTATTATTCAAATTTGGTCTGAATAATAATTGTATAAGGAAATAGTAAAAAATTCAACTGAAAAGGACGGTGAAAAAAATAAATATATAATAATGAGATGATAAAAAATAAAACAAAAAACCAATGATCAACTAAATAATAATGATAGTATATTTAATAGTATATGGTATTTCAACAATTTTTTATTCCGTAGGAACTTGATCAAAAGGAAGTAGTTAAACATTCATATTTAATGTTTGATCTATCTTCCATTAGGTTCCTAAGTCAAATTACTTTATGTTTGAATCAATATTGACTTCTCTTGAAAAAAATGCCATTCCCCTCCACTATTATCATGATAGAATAATTAGTTATTCATATTAAAATGAATCATAATTAAATATATATTTTATGATTGAGGTTAAATATCACATTGACTCCTTATATGATCCTTGTCCTCATATTTGTTGAATATAGGTTACATTCACCTTGGATAAATTCCCTAAGGAATATTTTTTGGATCCCAACAATAAATCCCTCCACGTTATATCATGTCTACTAAAGAAACTAATTAATATACATGGGTGAGAAAAAATTAATTATTATACACATTTCTATCATATCTACCTCTACTATGGTTTCCTAATATTCCGCCTATATATAAGTATGTATTTGTTTTAAAAAATATTGACCATTTCATTAGTTGAATCAACATCTCCGACCTTTATAAATATAGGATATCATTTATTACCAAGTATAAAAGAACAATAACTCACACCAATAAATGGAGATTTATCTTTCAAAAAATTATGGAATTACTCAAAACCAATAAGTTTCTTGTAATTTTCAATATTTACCTCATTTTGAATAAATTTATCCTTAATTATCATGTATATATTTTCCCATCAAGAATTTTTTATAGTACTGATTTTATAATAAACCATCACAATATACAAGATAGTCCATTTAGTTATAATCTGTCAAATTATACATCAATATATTGGGTTTCAAAAAATAATATGATATAGTAGATCACATGTATCCACTTTTATTCCAACTATATTATAATATATAATAAAATTGATAGAAGTTTTATTTAAAAAAATTAATTGTTTGATCCATTTATCATTTACTATTTTCATTGTATTTCATGCTAATCACCAGAATAGATTATATAATAGTAATAAAATGATGATGATTCACAGGGAATATACTACTCCACGTTATCATTATATATTGAGAATACTAGTTGGTTGAATTCTTTCTCAAATATAGAATAAATCAGATTAATTATATTAAACACATATATATTCCAGGATACACCATGGTTTCATTTTATTATTATATGAAATTAATAAATAATTTGAGAAATCAATGATGTTTTTTATTCAAAAAAATCATATATCTTTAAAAAATCATTCATCATTTCATTGATAATCCACTTTTACCAAAAAATTTCCATATTATTTTCAGGTTATATAGGGATATAATTCCGATAATGATACACAATCATTTATCACCATAAACCATCATGATTAGACTGTATAAAAAAGATATTATATAGTTTTAATTGTACATTCATGTACCTAAACTATGTAGTAACTCAATTATTACAGTGAAAAAATTAGATATACCTTTTAAGGTTACATTTCATTTATTAACTATCATATTCCTTTTCTAGGTGAACCTCTCAGGACATATCGATACATTGATGCAATTGTTTTATAACCCGACCAGTGTAAACATTTTCAATGTCTTAAATAGAATAATAATATTGTAATAGATATACCCCCTAATCACTAGTGGATGTATAATGGTTTTGTTTGATAAAATGAACCATTAATGTAAAAACATTCCTCAAATCATTTAATCCAAAACATAACAAAAACATATTTATATATTAATAAAATATTTTAAAAATCCATTTATATATAATATCTCTACATAAATATTTTATGTTTTAAAACATTTACTTAGGAGGAAATATAAAAATCTAACTTGAAGGTAACCCATATCTGAACTAATCAAAAACATCCACCAATATATCCATTTTAGATCATTGACGTGAAAATAATTTAAATACATGTATTATTTTTACTAAATCATATGAAATGATATCAACATTACATGAAAATACAGTGGCTGAGTATATATATTATTGGATTTCCCCAATGATTCCAAATTACTCTCATATATCGTAAAAAACATCAAATACAAATGTATCATTTTGTAATATAACCATAAAAAACCAATAAAAATTAAAGGTATATATCCCCTTATTCTATATAGTTTTCAATGTAAGATTAAATTTAAAATAAGAAACATATTTCAAATAAGAAATAAGTAAAATTAGTATAATTAATAGAAATGAAATCAACCATATAAAAATAGAATGAACCTATAAACACCCCCACCCCATTCCATAAATTATATCCAAAAAAATTTATCATGTTAAAAATATATATCACGAGTATAGTGAAGTGGAAGGAAGGATTACACAATCTTAAAATTTATTTGTAGAAGAACACAATATGTTGTGGTGACGAAGATTAATATACTTCCATTTAATAGTCGATGAACTCAATCAATGTTGATAAGCCTCAAATGATTCCCTTAAGAAAATGAGTGATAAATGGTGAAGTTGAAGCTGCATAATGGTGTACTTCATATGACCACACTTTAGTGTATATGTGGATTTATGATCCTTACCCAAAATTAAAACTAAATAGGTATGAATAGTTAATATCGATGATATTATAGTTTTTTGTATCTATAATTAATAAGGTAATGTGGCACTACTATAGTTTGAATATGCATACATTAGGATGTAATAATATCTAAATATTATACTTTTGTAAAAATGTGATAAAACAGTTGTTCACAGTTGAAATACACATTGATAAGAGATAAGGGTTTATGATGGAGGATGGATTTTGTTAATAATTTATGATACGAACTCTATGAAGATAAACAATTTTTTATTTTTCAGGCACTAAAGATGAAATATTACTGAGAAAAATGTGTTTTTAGATGTTACGTAATTATCAATGTGTGATTAGTTAAAGATAATTCGAAAATAAATAGTTTATGTAAGATGAATATTAAGGAGAATTTATAATGTGAATATTAGAAAGTACAATATAATAATATCTATATTCTATAAGGGGTTATATATTATAAATATTGAAATTATCGGAAACTGACATTGGTATATAATATATTTTTTATTTCATGGTTACATACTATTATAATTCTAAGAAAATAAAATGTATTATTTAAAAATTAATATTAAAATTTAAAAAATATTATTTACATCTTTAAAATTAGTCAATGTGTGGTGGGATCCACTAAATATTATTAAAGAACATATTTCATACTTATATATAAATAAAAAGAAAAATAGAATCTACCAATTGTTAGATTATGTGATGTTAGTGGTATTTTGAGATAAATTTCATGATTTTTACCTCAGAAATTATACATTGATTGTTCATTATAACTTCTATCATTTTGGTTTAAGAATAATTTTTTTTTCGTGTTGATTTTTATCATTTATGGTAAAAAATATACAACCAATCTTGAATGTATGGATGTTGAAAAATGTAGCTAAATAAGAGGAACTCAAGAAGGAATATTCAAGACAAATACATGATAATGTTGTTCGTATGACAGAATACATTAGATTTATCCAAAATTAATAGGTCATTCAAAGGTTATTTTTATATTCCACATACTGATGAGGAACGTTACAATATGTGATGTATAGAGGATTAAATAATTTCAAATAAGAACTCAATAAAATCTACGGTATGGAAATAAAGGTTTTAAGTTAGTCTTGTAATGTTTTCCAAGATGATAAATCACTTATAACTACATGATAAGAATTCATGCAGCCCGAATATTGTGGAAATTTAGATTTGAGGAATCTATGATGATTTGGATCTAATGATCAAACAATGAGTCGATAAAAAATCATGTTAATGAACATATTATACAAAAGATGAATTATTGTAAGCCTAATTAAGAAGGATATGATAGAGTAATGAAATTAAAGAATATAATTATCGAGAAACGTTTTAGTGTTAGTCCGAATATACAAATGATTTTAGTGATTGGTCAGTAAAAAAAACATTCAATAAATAAGAAAATACATAGCGATGATTGATAATGTTAAAAAATAGAAGGTATTGAGTGATTCTTTATAGAATTTATGTGATGTCAAAGACAAAGTGATGTTATATATTTGGATGTCAATGATATGAAATTCAAAAACATAAACTCATAATTCAAGATGATATGGAGGTTTAAAATAATTGACTCTAAGATTATTAAAGGCTGCAATGATTTCAAACTCCATTATCAATATGTTTGTTTCTGGGGAAAATTGGGCGTGACATTATCTCAATGGATTTTTGGAATAGTTAAATATTCACAATTATTAATTTCGTTTTACCATTTTTATTTTTTCCAATGGGTTTTTAAGGGTCCCATGAACACCTAACAGTTCCCTTATCCAAGATGCTTCCTGAACCAAATTCTATTGGAATGTGGTTATTTTGATGTGTCCCCAATGATGCTTATGGGCTCTCATTAAATGATATAATTAGTGGTTAGGCAAATAAAACCCTTTTGGGTGGAATTATTTCCTACTCAAAGACCCACTTAATTATTTGAGGCATTTTCTAAAACCAAAATTTAAATCACAAATATGACACGGTTCTCCACTAGGTCAACAATCATCTATTAACATATATTGAATTTAGAACCATCTATCGGTATCTAGGGTTCTTGGTCGATGGATACATATATATGTCTTCGAGGTTCTCTATGGATGATACCCTTCCGTGAATCGATTAGTGATTATTTGGCCATTTATTATCATGACTGTTGTTTTAATCCAAACAGTTTGAAACTCTATAATTTACTATCATGTATGGGAAAACTATTTATTTCAATTTTGGGATTGAGACCATATAATAGGCATCCTATTTATCAATTTAAATGGAACCATAACCAAAATAGTTCTCTGTCACATAAAATTACATGTCATGCCTTTTAAGGACAATTGACACTGTAAAAAATGACCCAATTAGAAAGGGTTATTTTTTAGTTTATAAGGGGTTATAACCCCTTCTAAATAGATTAGATTTTCTATGGGGAACCACCACTAATATTCCCACCTACTATTGCTTGAGGTGGTTTTGAGAATCCACTTGTAATGCAATGAACAATTTATCAGTGGTTCAATTGGAGGTGCTTAAAACCCCTTCTAATTTCACCACTGGATCTCATTTTTGAGCAGTTTTTAACCCCCTCTAAATTATTGATCAAATTAGTGGTTGTGAGAGACATATTAGAGGGTGGGTTATCCCCTGAAAATTTAACCATTTTGGAGGTCATTTATTGAACCTCCTATGAATAATTGTTTTGTGATATTTAAATCCTCCAATGAAGGAACCCATCCCTTCCAGTTCACAACACCCAACCCCCTCCTTTCCTAGGGCCACACCTACACGGGCCCACTTGTTAATGTACCCCCTACCATTCCAAGTGTGTCCCCTTCCTTTAAAATACCCATCTCCCAATGACTATCCCTCCCATCTTTTTCCCATTCACCTATGCACACATGCCCCCTATACATCCCACAATGTCTTATAAATTTAACCTTGTATGTTTCAATGTCCGGAAAACTAGCATATACACCGAGCACATCAACCACCATGGTATTTGGATTTTGTTAATATGTTTAAACCTTATTTTATTTTCATATATTACAATAATAATTAAAATCAATATTTATTTAAATAAATATAAAAAAATATAATTATAGAAATTAATATATTTTTTATATTGTATATTTGGGTATTTATATTAATGTACACTTACATTATATTCAATTTTTACATTTATATGAACTATAAAATTTATATGTATATTGAAATACATTTGAGTATACATATTATAATTCTATTTATTTTATGTATATACATGAATTTTAAAATATATTTATGAAAATTATTTATATATGTAAATATATATTTATATATCATTATCATGTTTGCTTATATAATATATATATAATTATTCCATATTAGTATTTGTATAATGTCTTAAAAAAGATATTTATATAAATAATTTTAATAAATATATTTATTATTCATTTTCTTTTTTAGGTCGAATTACATTTATCCAATAGTATTAGGACATCTGTTTGGTAATTATAATATGATGTTTACCCTTATTAACCCAATTTACTTTTAACCGTGGTAAATTAAAGTCAAAAGTTACTATTCACCAAAACTAATTATAATCTTATTGAACCACATTTTTTTAACTGAGGTCAACCGTGTCTCTCATATTTTTTAAATTCAACTCATACAAGCGGTCAATTTATGTTTTACGCGAATTTACAAATGCTCCTAGAAGGTGGGTAAAAGACAGTAAAAAGTTCAATAAAAAATTTTACATATAGTTTTATTATAAAGTGAATCCCATGCATTAAATTTAAATTATATAGGTATTATATATCTATTTTTTCTCAAAATAAATTTAAATAAAATAAAGAATTATTTAAATAAATAGTCGGTTTTAAACAATAAAGTAGTGTTTTCACTATTCCTCAAAAATTGAATGTTTTCAGAAAAATACCAAAGATTCACCCAAATATAATATTGATATTCCAAAATCAAAAATGAAATCTATTTTACCATTTTAAAAACATATAAGTTCCATTAATTAATTTAAAATTAATTCTCATTGTCAAAACCAAAAAGCATGTTTTTAAAAAGTAAAAACTATCAAAAGATTGACTTGTTTTTATATCAAATTTAAATGTGAAATTACATGTAATTACCTACATTGTATTAATTGATAAAAATATAATGTAATTATACTTCCAAACCATTCAAATGAATAATATAACTCTATAAATTATTTTTATTAAAAAGTTGTTTTCAATTTAAATTTATTATTTTTCACTATTGATCAAAATATGAAAGTTACCAAAAATGTACCAAATATTTATCCAAACTAAATTTTTATGTCCCCATTATAAATAAGAAATTAATTTTACTAAAATTAATATATAAATGTGTAAAATATTTGTTTAAAAAATAATATCCAATAAATAGGTGGAAAAATTACATTTTCTGAAAAAATACTTCTTTTATCTGAAAAATTGAATTTGTCCCAATATTATGTCTAAGAAACACAAGTTATGAATTTTAAAATTATATGAAGTATAATAAATTAAAAATCCAATTAATACATTTCATAACCACTTTTTTAATTGCTACTTAGGTAAGTTGGGTTATGCTCGATATTCATGTTGCGCGTAGCACTAGTTATTAAATTACATTAATGAGATAACGTATTATGAAATCCTGAGATATTATATTCTACAATCCTTTAATAAATTATTTCCTTTCAATTTGAAATTTTTCATCTAAAATAAGAGGTTAAAAATAGAAAAATACCTTTGTGGAAAACGCACATTAGAAATTGGGTTAATACAATTTAGACTTAATAAGAGGGAAAGGGAAATGAAAAAGTCAACACCAAATTATGATCTTGATTAGGAAAACATTTGAGGAAATTAGGGACACATAATTGGATTGAAAAGTTAAATATTTATAGGGAGTGATTGAGGTCATCAATCACAAAAAAAATGTAAAATTGAGGGCCTCAAAGCCATTAATCTAAGATGATGTAAAATATCATCAGTTTAACAAAACATAAGGTGTTAAGATAACACATTTTTTGGTATTAATATCCCTTCCCAAATGTTTTAGAATTAATTTATTCATATAATAAAAGGAATATATATATATATATATATATGCTTGACATGTAGAGTTATATCCTTCAACTAATTCCTACCACAAACACATATTTCACTCCAAAAGACAATAGAATTCAAAAATATTCTATTTATCCTAATCGTATAGGGTTGAAAAAATAATTAATTAATAATTACTTCAGAAAACTATTTAAATAATATAATTATACATACAAGAAAATCATGTAGGCCAGTGGTAGGTCATGCGCCCTTGTCTCCATTTGGTCGTGGGTTCAAGTCTCATGGCCTTGTTGGGCGTGATGGGTTGTCGCCCGACCTTCAGATTGTCCCTTTTATAACAATCCAAAATTAGATTAAGAACTGTTTTAACTGAAAAAATAGTATCCATTATTTAAATTGATCAATTTAAACATCTAGAATTTTGTTGATTAATTATGTCCAAACACATCGTCCATAATTAATATGGAAGGTCACATAACATACATGTCAATACCATTATCGTGCATTCCCATAATACATGGAAGTAAAGTGAATTACCAGAAAACCATATTTGAATAGGTATGTACTTTATTATTTTTATAGAATACTGGATATAATCCTTATATCCAAAAATGTTGTAAACTCCCATAATAATGGAATAAATAAACAATTAATTAATTTCAACGTAGTTAAAAATATTGAATAACCAAATGAATCATATCTTTTTCCAAAATCAATACCTCAGTATCAGAACCATATTAAAGATTATAATTCCTAAAACCATGTAATTTCCAAAAAAAATAACTTTTTATTGAGTCACTATTCTTAGAATGATATAATCTCAAATCCTTAATGAAATAGTACTATATTATAATCCTTATATACTTTATAATTATTATAAATTGTACTGAAATGACAAAATTATTTAATAACAACCTACTAACACAAATCATTCCTCTTTATCTATGGTAGTATCATAACTTGATTATTATCCTATAGCATCATTTGTGGTATAAAATGATTATTGGTACATTAATTGTTGTAGTGTACAACTCCATGCAGGTGAAACATTGTACATTTGAAACCTTTTTCTTACCTTTGTAATCACTTACATGGTGTCTTTTTCTCCACAGTTATAACAAACACTCATTCCCTTCAAGCATTTACCAAATAGATTCATTTCACAATTAGCACATATAGGAAAATACTTTTCCCCTCTTCCATTTATCCATCTCTCACTCTTCTATCCTTATTCTTGCTTCCCTTCAAACCCATAGAACTCAGAGATTTTATTACTTATCTTATTAACATATGATACTATTTCTTCATATGATGAAAATATGTGGGAGACAATTTCCCTTATAAAACTTTTATTAATACCATGTAAGATATGATCATTCTTAATCATTAAATCATGTGTATTTCTCCAATTATACTTTCTTCTACTAGGAACCATTTATAAAAAAGGGCGTACAATAGGTTAGTTTATGAATTGTAATGCATAATTCCAAACATGTAAAATACCCAACATAAATTGAAAATATTATTCATATAATCTATAATAATAAAATGTTTTTTTTGAGTATGTATTTAATCTAAAATTGATCATAATGGATTTTAAGGAAAATGTGAATTATTTGAAGAATATCCCCCGGGAGTGTCGTAACCAAGGGTGCAATAAGGCCCATTGACATATGCTAGGATACACTGGGTCAAGCTTGAAACTCCATGTTATAGTTTTCACTGCTATGTACATCTGTCAAAGACCCGCCTCTACCTGCTCTTATCTACAGAGGGATATATTTCATGGAAAATGCTCAAAATCTCTACATTACCAAAATTCAAGGAAGTTATTCTATACTAATCCTCAAAGACTATCTGAAGTTAATATTCCCTGATCAGATTTTTTTTGAATCTATTTCCATGGTTATTTCGTAACTTCCTCTGATACCAACTGTGATGTCCCAATCCCAGAGGCCTAAAGTCAGTGAATTATCTTAATACAATGGAATTATTACAAGGAATCAACTATGTAAACACCGATAGTTTATCAGTCTTCAAAAATAGATTACATAAATGAACGTTACATTACACATTATAAAATAAAACACAACATAAATGATCCTTTCCGAACGCCATTATTCTCCTAGCTTATCCCTTCTTATCAATCATAATACACTTCATGGAATCCTGGGAAAATAAAACATAAGAAAGGGGTGTGCTCAAATGCTCAGAAAGATTATGAAATATAGTGAAAGATAACATAAACATTAGGCATGGCGAAGAAATTGAAACAAATTCCTTTACAAATTAAAAAATTGATCACTTTATGGTATTCAAATGAGATGAGTAAATAATTCCATAATAAAACTAGTCATGTATATTATATTATTGGAATAACCACATGAACCATCAATAATATTTTCAAAATGTGTGAATTTATAATTCCAGACATTCTGAATCATTTTGTCAAGACATCGACCAAGACGTCGAAAAATGATTAAGGCCTCAGCCAAAACCATATATAAAATTTGGGAAAGGCATCGGCCAATTCCATGTCAAATTGTCTCATGAGACCTACTGATGCACCGTGGAGCTATAGCGGGCTCCACCTGTCACTTACTAAGTCTAATAAATTCCTCATATGAAAAGGATGAAACATAACATAAACATTCGTATAAAAAAATCATACGAAATGCCAATACATTAACCATAAAACGTGAATGGTATAAAAATAACACATCCATAGTAAAATATATCAAAAAAGCTTAAATATATTATGTATTATTTTTATCATAATAATTCAACTTCAAACATGTTTAAAATCCATCAAAGGATGTTGACATGGATGAAAATGATTTTTAAAACTTGTTGAGAGAAATAACCCTTTTCATGAAAATATTTAAAAGTCACACATTTATGAAGGAAGAAATTTAAAAGTGATTTTTGAATCAATGTGTCCCATACCACTTTAGATCATTTGAAAAAAAATTGTCATTTCAAAAAATTCATGTCCATATAAATAAATCCTTAAAATCATTTTGAAAACATTGACATTAATTAAAAGGATTTCGAAAGATAAATCATTAAAACATTTAAAATGATGATCTAGGTAAATAGACCCTCCAATATAACAACTAAATATTACTTTTTAAAACATTTTTATGAAATATGGATATTAAGGATAAATATTTCCTAGTAAATACTTACATATAAACAATATCAGATAATAATGAGATTGAGGAAATAACCATTACATTGCACTTTACATTGGTCGAGGTTATATTTAACCTCTTGAATAATGACCATATCATGTTATTAAATTATAATAGAATCATATTCATATTTATTTTATCATAAATGACTCATTTATGAATTTATTCTCACCATTTTATAATGATTTCAGTGTTAAATCAACATTTCAGGTAATAATCACTTTCTTTATCGTACATGTTTTAATCGGTTATTCTTGATATTATCATTTAGATATAGATTTAAATACTTTTATAATATAACACAATATTTTTCATATATATTTAGATTATAAATATGTATAATAGATAGATATATGAAACGGAAAACACCTTTTTTGGAGACGGTAGAGCATACGTACGAATAAAAGCTTTTTTCATTTTTATATCGTATTGAATTGAAGTATGTGAATAAGATATATGTAATCACATACATACACACAAAGATATATATATATATATATATATATATATATTTAGCATTTTTATTTCATATATTACATACTTGTTATTAATATATATTTTTCTAATCCTCATTGAATTCTGTATGTGGAAATGAATCTCATTGCGTCATGGAGACGGTAATCCGTACATACGCACGAGGGACAATATAATTATATTGATTGGGAAATCATATGTAATTGGATGGTATATAATACATAAAGAATCATTAAAATGTTATTTTTATTATTTACATCAGCTATTTTCATTATTATACCCATCCAAATATTGAAGTATTTTAATAACAAATTACACCACAATGTGGAGACGACAAGCCGTACGTAAACACATATGATGGATTTTTCATTTATTGTATGGATAGAATAATGACTAATATTGTATCATATTTATAATAACATCATAGTTTTTAGGAGGAACTGTAATTATTATTATGGTATGGAAACAACAATGAAATTGGAAGTGGAAGAAAGAAATAACATGAAATCGGGTGGTAAAATTATTAACTCTTCTTCGTGTGTT
This sequence comes from Viscum album, assembly GCA_963277665.1. Classification (NCBI taxonomy): domain Eukaryota; kingdom Viridiplantae; phylum Streptophyta; class Magnoliopsida; order Santalales; family Viscaceae; genus Viscum; species Viscum album. The sequence continues at coordinate 1,760,029,439 of OY728121.1, read as the reverse complement.
TCCTTTTGAGTTGATCAAAAGGGATGCTTAGGATGAATTTTTGATATAAGTAAGGACTCTATGTTTAATTTAGGGATGATGGGATGATATTTAGGCAGGGGTTGAATGATCCAAATGGCTTTGGATGTGTGATTTTGAGTGAAAAAGAAGTTCCATTTTATAAGAGGGGTGACGGTCACTTTTGGAAAAGAATAAAATATAAAATTGTTATACATTTATATTCAGTTTATAAAGGCTCCAAATGAATTTATTTTTATATTTATGTGGTTATAGGTCGAAAAAATCTCAACCAATAGGTTTTAGACATGTTTAGGTTACCTATGTAACCTTGTCTTTTTTATTTAACTCTCAGTTAAATAGTTTAACTTTTACCTTGTCTTCTTGTACTCTTATAAAATATGGTTAATAAACTTACTCTAAACATCCAAGAGAACATAAAGTGGTTAATTAATTAAATATATAATATTATTTAATCCCTTTGGCTGAACCATTGATTTTTATGATAATTATATCGACTAATAATATGGTATTCCTTTTAAAAATTAATTTATGTCAATTTTGACACTATTGGGAATTTTCTTTTTGTGAAAGTCATAACATCCTTATCACTTTGAAAAAAAAATTATCTAATAAACCCTAACATTTCATATTAACCTAAAATATTAGTGTAATTCATCAAAATTCACAATTTACATTTATATAGATATTTATAGTATCAATTATTATAATATTTCATAAAGAAGGTAATAACTACATCATCATTTTGTCATAAATAAATTTAACTATTTAATCTATAAAAATTATAAATAAAAAGAAATAATGTAGGTAATATTTTTATCATTATAAATAATATTTATATACGAATTTATCTTATGTATAACATCATATTAAAAATGTTTTAGTTATTCAACATTGAACTTAACACTTTTAACTATCCTTTGAATAAAATAATAATAAATGTCCTAACCTTATCCTAGTGTACAAAATATGATCATATTTTCATCCTATGGTTGTTTTTGGTCTAATTAAACTTATCCAACAGAATTAGTACATGTGTTATGGTAATTATAATATCATTTTTACCCTTAATTACTCTATTTACTTTTAATCGTGGTAAATAAAATTCAACAATTACTATACACCAAAAAATATTTTCATCTTATTGAACCACATTTTTCATACTTATGTCAATCCTGTCTCTTGGGTTTTTGAAATTAAACTCAATGAAGCGGTAAAATTATGTTTTATTCAAATTTACAAATTCTCCTAGAAGTTGGGTAAAAGACGGTAAAAAGTTCAATATACATTTATACATCTAATTTTATTATAAAATGACTCCAATGAATTACATTGAACATATATAGGTATTATATATCTATTTTTTACTTAAAATAAAATTAAATAAAATAAATAATTATTTAAATAAAATTTATGTTTTAAACAATATCATAGTGTTTTCACTATTCATCAAAATTGAATGATTTCAGAAAAATACCAAAAATTCTCCCAAAGATAATTTTGATATTCTGAATTCATAAATTTATTCTATTTTACCAAATTCAAAACAAATAATTTGAATAAATTAATTTAAATTTAATTCCCATTGTCCAAACCAAAAATACTGTTATCAAAAAGTAAAAACTATCAAAAGATTGACATGTGTTTATGTAAAATTTAAATGTGAAATTAATTATAATTACCTACATTGTATTAATTGATAAAAATATATAATCTAACTATACTTCCAAACCATTCAAATGAATAATTTGAAACTATAAATTATTTCGACTAAAAAAGTAGTTTTCAATTAAAATTTAGTATTTTTTACAATTAATCAAAATATGAAAGTTACAAGAAAAGTACCCAAAATTTATCCAAACTAAATTTTTATGTACCTATTCTAAATAAGAATTTAATTTCATTAAAATTAATTTATAAAAGTGTCATATATTTGTTTTTAAAAAATTCTCCATTAAATATGCGGTAAAATTTCATTTTTATAAAAGTAATTAATTTCCCTAAAAAATTGAATTTGTCCTTATATTTTTTCTATGAAACACAGAATAAGAATTTCAAAATTATATAATGTATATAAAATTCAAAATTCAGTTAATAATATTCATAAATGCTTTTTGAACGGCTATTTTGGTAAGTCGTGGTGTGCTCAAACTCGGTTTAGCGTGTAGCTGAGTTATTGAATTACTTTTGTGGGATAATGTGCTATGAAATCATAGGGTGTTACAAACAATGATAAAAAAATTATTGGAGGTTGTAAAACACCTCTAAATTGGATACTTATCTAGGGTTGTGCATAAAACCCTCTAAAAAACTACCCCTAGTTATCTTTTATTTGGTATTGTGAGAAGGGAAAAACTGTGCAGTTTAACATCATAATTAAAGGAATTATAGGAAAAATGGTCCCATTCATAATTATTATGGGACTTATGGTAATGTTACCCATGAATCTGAGAGGTAATGTATAGTCCTAGGAAGGATTTCAGACTATTGGGAATGTGTCCAAGATAAAATTAGTTTTGATTTCATGGTTGTTGGGTTTGAACCACAATGAGGCTTCCTATGAATCCCATTTGGATGGGAATAAAATCCCATGTAGTTAAAAACATGGGGCTTACACCTATGAAGGATCGACATTAAATGATCTATCTATCTTTGGATATAGGCCTTTTAGATGGATTTGTTCTTGGAGCAACCATGCCAATGGAGGCTCTCTAGTGGTTTTCTCATAAAGGATTTTTTCCTTTGATATGGAATCATGGATTTAAGAACCCAAACCTATGGGGCCCCCTGAAAGAAGGGAAATGGAAGATCTGCATTGGATTGTGGGGTTTTAATGAAAAACATTAACCGCTAAGAACATGTGATCCATGATCAGTGTGAGAAAGAAGAGAAAGAGTACAATTTAGAAAACCTCCCAATATTATTCATCAACTAGTGGAAATGAATGAGTCTACAAGAGAGAGAAAGGTCATTGATGTACTAGTATGCTATTTTATATTTAAAACCTGAGGGAAAAAAGTGATCAGAGGTATGACCTACTGAAATCAAGGATATGTGATTACTCTATATTGGATTCCCATCTATTGGTCTTTATACGTGAACTGGATATGGAACTAACACACATCATAGGTAAAGGAATGACCCTACCCCCTCACCATCAGAATCGAGTTCCCTTAGAAATTCAACTATTGTTGGGTTCCACATTACATATGGGATGATAATCTTTACACACCCTGAGGACCCTACACAATAGGTTGGACGTGTTTGGGACCACTCTTACTGATGGAATGCGAACCAAAATGGGTGAAATGATGGTGTCATATTTCCATAGAAGATAAAATATAGAGGTCTTGGTGGAGGATTTTTTAGTTCATCATTATACATGAGTTCCATGGAAAAGGATTCCAAACAATCAGTGGTGAAGGAGGGGTATTAAAAGATGCATTGTGGAGGTAAGGTATGGTTGAGTAGTAGTCATCTCAAAAAGGGTATCACTAGGAGAGATGAGGACACATCGTAGTATGTAGGACTACAAGAGATTAATATCACTTTGTGTGATCAAAATTCATGGGAAACAACAAATGTGAGTGGCATTGATCTAAGATCCAAGGGCCTCCCCATGTGACCCTAGAAGGGTATCATGTAGGTCTTGAGTTTTGGTGGATACCTTCACACTATTACTATTCAATTTGGGATATGTGTATTTCTGAAATTTTTCATGAGTTTTAAACACTGGATGAAAATTAATCCAAAAAATTACCATTAATTACTTATTCTCTAGAGTTTTAGAGTGAATTTTTTTTGAAGATATGGGAAAAGGATTATTTAAATCAATGCTTTAGGGATTCTTCTAAAATGATAGTCTTATCAGATGTCGAGCCCCATGATCATTTTTATAGGCCTTCTCAACACCATGTGTGAAAGAGGATTTCCACAAAGGTCCATCAATAAGGTTACTCATTTTGGTGACATACACATGAATGGATTCACTTTTTAGGTCTCACATGAAAATCATATGTGGGGCTCTTAGCAAGAACGCAAGGTGCACAACGGTCAACCTGGGTGAGTTCCTTAGATACCTTTATTTTCATTCACCAATATTTTATTTGAGAAAATTTTCATTAAAGGATCTCATTATTATGTGACAAAGAGTGTCAACAAAACACCCCCATCATTGTGGGATCTTATTGGAGCAATAGGGTATGATCCTGATGTAGAGGAAAAAATATGTCCCCTACTGAGATTAGTCGCACTAGTGCATTGTCTAGGTCTATTATACAAGTCATCCATGAAGGTAATCCATGAAAGATGACAACATAGTTCATTTATATCTATAAATAGAATTTACCGATCATTAGTTTTTATATGTCTATTCTCTACCGTCTTTATCATTCATTTTTCTTAACCCATATTGAATGAAATTTTAGGGAACTAATACCCGACATCTTCCTTGGGTTCTCGTGTGTTACTTTTCATCCTAGTGAATAATTTTTTAATTTTTATGGTTGTGTATTAGTCATTCATACATATATAATATGAATTCATTTTATGTCGTACATATTTGACAATAAGTTATTGAAAGATGTTCCATGTAAGGATTGATGGATGAGAATATTCCATCATTCCCCAAATACCAGGAAGGGTAATTATTTTTCATGATTTGTTTATTTAAAGATCATAATCAAAATGTCATACAAAAATTCATGGTATACCCATAGATCATAATCAAAAAAAGTTTTCCATCACATTTTTTCGGGGATTATCAAGATATAAGAGGTCTCTCATGAGGATGAATGTGCCTATGATTAAGAAGACATTTTGTGGTTGACTGAATCAAATCAAAATTGGGGAATATCCATTAATAGACAAACCTAGGTGTACTAAGAAATATGAAATTATATTATTGATATATGGGAATTTAAAAAGATATGGATTTCTGAAGATAACAAAGGGTGTTTTGGGAATAGAATGTGTATGAGAATTAAGGGAGCATCATTTTTGGAAGGAGACATGACTTGGAAAATCATCCCTATAGAACATATTATTTACGTGGAGTAGAAATATTTCTATTTTTACCATATTAATTCCATGAAGGTGTCCCAAAATATTTAAAAAATATCCCCCCAAAATTGGGGATGTGTCTATGAATGGAGAAACGTCAATTTTTTGGTTTTCATGCCAGTAGGTCCTAGAATTGAGAATTTGGGAATCACAAAGTGCCTTTATTGAATGAGAATCATGTTTTAAATATTAATTTGGGTTTATGTAGTGTATAACCATCATTAATAAAAAATGATACTCCCAAATAATGGTAAGATACTTGTGTGGACTAATGTCATGTGACCAGGACATGGGCCATCAAGTACCAAACATATAGCAAGTACATTGAGGGATATTATTTTAGGGAATTTATATTTTCCTAAAAAAGTAATCATTTTCAATTTAACATTAATTTTTACAATATTTTTTAATCAATTAAATTCAATAAGGGGGATGGTTTTAACATATAATCAAGGATTTGTCATTTCTAAAAGTGATATGTGTGTACATTTCATTGAATCTTATGGAGATAAAAGTGGTGTCACCTAGTGATGAATATGCATCTAGTCCAATGGAATTTTGGTGGGAAACATAAAAAAAATTAATTTGTGGGATATTAATTTACAATAAAATAACTACATCCTCTAGTCGATTGTCACTTTTGGTGGGTGACATATGCAATGTTAATTATGGTATACCAATCCATCATCGAGAAAATGTTTCCTCATGAATCTAACATTCTATTACAGATATTTTAAGCATGATTATGGATATTCATATTTTACAATACACAATGTTTTGTTTGTGTAAAGAATTTTCTGGAATATTTAAGGTCTATTTCATTTTAAAATTTTCCACAAATGTTAGTAAATTTCTCCCCATTAGGTTCAGACCCATATATATAAAAGGTGGATTTTTTTATGTTGTCTTATCCCAGGTCGTATGATTTGGGCTTCACTCTTTTTCATATCAAAAAGATAGTCAATCCACATGTTTTTCATGAAATGATTCCACAAAATTTTTGAATACTTGAATAGAGAAGGACCCTTTTTTCTGAATATGGGCACAAGAGTATCATGAGAAAATGTTTTGAAACCACTTCTTTAGAGTTGGTCCGTATGCATGGGAGTGGAAGGAATTACCCATATTTCGACTAGAATAAGATATTGGATCTTTAGGTAACTATATATATAATAACATTTATAATAAAACACACATATTTCATGAATATACATCCTACAATAGATTTCAACTGTTTAATTTTTCGTTAGTAAGTGAAGATGACTGGTATTACTTGTATGGTCTTGCATCATGGACCTTATTAACTATGAAAGTAAATTTCATATCTTGACCATGCTTTTAATCCTTTACCAAAACTATTAATCCCATATTATCTATCCTTAGTGTGATAAAAAATGTGTTGAAAAGGATTCTTTCAGCACATGTAGGCAATTAAATGTAAAGGCAAAGTAATTTTTTTATTGGCCGGACCAGGATATTCGATCCAAGAATCCCTAAATATCTCATTAATGAGAGAATCAAGATGCATGTATTTTTAGATTTTAAAGATCAAAAATAGGGATTAAAACCATGAATTTTAGCATAAGCGGTAACGATGAATGTTAACTGACCTAAAAAATGAAGGCATGAATCCACATAAATATTATTCAATCAATTAGGGATTCTCTATGTGGGAGACATGTCATTTATCTGACATGAGTATTCATGAGATGGATTTTCATTTCATACTATTCTTGGTATCTTGGGTAAGACTATATATTTTCATGTTTTGAAGAAAATTTCATATAGTTTAATGTTGTGTGACTAGGATGACAAGGTATCTTGCTGTTTAAGGATTTATGGATAAGATTTTACATTATGGAAATGATGGGAGATAGAAGGCTTATCAAGCCAAGATTTTTATTACATTCATTATATTTGAAAAGAAATCTTGTTTAACATGATCTTGGGGATACCTAGATTAGGATAAGTGGAATGTGACCAGAACTCAACGAACGACATATGAAAAATATATGAAAATTGGGTTCATATTATAATTTAATTTAGGATAATAAAGATAGAAGACAGTTTTCTAAAGGGTTAATGTTCATATGGATGAAAGTCCATTTTTATGGGTAACTTATTCAATTCATTATTGTGGAGTATTAATGCATATTACAAACAAAGGTGTCCTCGAGAATCTGAAATTTTGTTATTAATGGAAAAAAACATCTTAAGAAATGAAATTTCCCAGGAAAATGAGTATGATGTGTGGGAGGAATATATCTATATGGAAAGAGATTATTTGGATGGGAAATTTACATGGAATGTGGAATCCCCTACATATATATTTGCATTGTACTAAATAGTGGTATATTTAAATTTTCATAATGGCCTCTTAAATCGGAGTTCCTGAATTGAGGTATCATGTGAATATCTCTATAATTTATGTATGAGAGTGAGTATTTTCATTACATCATGTCTAGGACATTAATTGGAGATCATTTCATGACTACATAGCTTCTCAATGAGATACTTTGGAAATGAGTAGTTCTGGAAAAGTGCTATGATGGTATACCGACACTAATGATTATGATCTACTCAAGAAAAAACCCAAATTGTTTTTATTATTATGTATTGAAAGAAGGACATGAACTCTGTAGTTTAACATGACAGGTTAATAATGCTGGATGGATCGTTCCTTTTTAGGTCATGTGACAAAAACCTAGTCATGAAATATAACATCTCGTGATAATTGTGATTGGGACCATGTAGTTTAACATCATATGATATGGTCATTATGTTTATTATAAAGACATGCATAAACAACCATGATTATATTCATTTTAGTATAGTGTGATAGTGATAAGGGAGACCATCTACTTTAATGTCATACCAAGAAATGGTGATTGTTTGGATTTATCACATGATGAATTTATTGAGATGTATCGCATTGGTAGGGGCAGCAATGAGCTCTTAAACCATTGAAATCATGGAACATGTTTAATTATAGTAGAAAAACTATATAGAATAAGTTCTCTCTCCCATTAGCTCAATAATTTTAGGTTCCCTCTTTGGTATCATCATGCTCCATCTAGATATTACATGTTCTCATTGGAAGAAGGTGTGGAAGTGGACATTCTTGTGAAAATCACATGCTATCTGATTCTTATGGACATCCATGTGATGAAAGGTATAAAGTATTTTCTATTCAATTCACTCTAATTCATCAAATATGATCTTTTATAATATAATTAAATGATATATATATATATATATATACTTATTTAATTTTTAATGAATATGTTATACTAAAATATATATATTAATTTTATAGTACATATTTTTATATAATAATATATTTATAAGAAAATATATATAATATATATATAATTATATTATATTTAATTTTAATTTTAAATTTTTCTATATTATATTTATTTGTATGCATAATATAATAGAAGTGTATTTACATATTAATATATAATAAAAAATTATTTAGTATAATATACGTATAATAAAAATCATAATATAATTTTATTATTTTTATAAAACAATATATACATTTTGTATATTGGAAAAAAAATATTTCCAATTACATTTATACTACATATGCTAAAATTTATATACGTACACATTTTTATTTTTATATATAAGTATTTATTTAAATTATTTTTATAATTATTTAATACTTTTATGTTTATAATGCATTTGAATACATTTATATAATATTTTTATGTAATATATATAGACACACACACACAGACACACTTTTTCAGACACATATATATTATTAAATTTGAATTTATATGTGATTTATTTTAAAAAAAATAAATAAATAAAATTTAAGGGGAGGTTAGAAACCCCCTATAATCCAAGGAATTTGTGGAGGTTCACGAACACCTTCTAATTTCATGAATTAGTGGGGGTTCAAACCCCCATATAATCTATGGGACTAAGGGCAGTTCATGAACCCCCTCTAATTTATGAGATTGGGGTTGGGGTTCTGAACCCCCACTATTTCTATTCAAAACAATTTCAATGTTACATATATATAACCTCTAATATATATCAAAAGGAATATTACATGTATAGAATCTCTACATCCAAAAAAATATATAGAACCACTAATTAATATATTAGTGGTGGTTTTGAATCAAGTTCCTCTAAAATCCAACAAAAAAATATAAAGAAACAATGATAAAAAATTAGTGGGGGTTGTGGAACACCTCTAAATTCAATTATTATAGGGGGTTTTATATAACCCCCTCTAAAAACTACCACTTGTTAACTATTATTTTTGTATTGTGAGAAGGGACTAACTATGAATTTTAATGTCATGTCAAAAGTAATTATAAGAAAAATGTTCCTAGTCGTATTTATTATAGGACTTATATTAAAGTTTCCCAAGGATCCTAGAGGGAATGTATATTCCTATGAAGGAATTGACACACCTAGTAAAGGGACCTAGATAAAATTAGTTTTGATTTAATAGTTGTTGGGTTTTAGCCTCAAAGAGGGTTCCTATGAATCCAATTTGGATTGGAATAAAATCACATGTAGTTAAAATCATGGGGCTTACACCTATTAAAGAAGTCAATTGAAGGATCTATCTATCTGGTGATATAGTCCTTTTTTATGGATTTGTTTTGGGAGGAACCACGCCAATGTTTGCCCTCTAATTGTTTTCTCACAAAGGATATAACACATTGAGATGGAAAAATGGATTTAAGAACCCAAACCTATGGAGGCCCTATGATGGAAGGGCTAATGAATATCTCGAAAATGATTCTATGCTGAAACATACATTTTATTGTGGGATTTTCATGAAAAACAAATACAAATAAGACCATGTGATCAATGATCAGTGTAACAAACAATTGAAAGAGTAAGATTTTGAGAACCTCACATTCTTATTCATCCACTAGTGGGCAGTAATGAGGATAAAAGTGAGATAAGTTTCATTGATATACACGTATAATCTTTTATATTCATAACAAGGTGGACAAAAGAGATAATAGGTATGACCTCAAAAAATAAAGGATATGGGATTACATCATGTTTGATTACCTTCAATTGGATCTCTATAAGAGAATAAGTTAATGAACTAAGACTCATCATAGGGAAAGGAAAACCCCTTCCCCGTCACCATCAGATACAAGAGCCCCCTAGAAATTCTATAATTGTTGGGATCCTCATTACTGATGGGATGATAAAATATACACACTCGGAGAACCCTACACATTAGGTAAGAAGTGTTCAAGACCACTCTTACTGATGAAATGCGCAACTAAATGGGTTAAATGATGGTGTCATATTTCTTCAAAAGATAAATTATAAAGGCCTTGGTGGGGGATTTTTTAGGTCTCCATTATAAATGAGTTCCATGGAAAATCATTCCCTACTGTTTGTGGTGAAGGAGAGGTATTAAAAGTTGGCATGTGGAGGTAAGGAATGGGTGAGTAGTAGTTGGCTCAGATAGGGTAGTCAAGGGGTAGATAAGGATGATTCACACTATATAGGACTACACAAGATTAAGATGCCTCTGGGTGATCAAAATTCATGGAAATACAATTGAGAGTGGCATTGATCTATGTTCCAAGGGCGCCCTCAAGTATCCCTGGAAGGGTCTCATATATGTCCTGAGTTTAGAGGGATACCTTCGGGCTATTAATACTCAACTAGGGGTAAGTTTATTCTCTCAAATTTTTCATGTGTTTCAAACATTGGATGAAATTTAATCCAAAAATACCCTTAATTACCTATTCTCTAGATTTTTAGAGAGATAAATGTTTTTTAGGCTATGGTAAAAGCATTATTTAAATCATGGTTTCAATGGTTCTTATGAACTTCCTTTCTTATTAGATGTATATCCCCATGTTTTTAATTATAGACCATCTCGACTACCATTGTGAAATAGGTTGTCTACACATTTCCGTAAATAAGGTTAATCATGTAGGTGACTTACACATGAAAGGATTCACTCTTTAGGTCCCACATGCCAAGCCTATGTGTGGATCTTAGCATGATGTCTAATTGCATGTTGGTCTACCTGGATCTGTTGCTTGGATATCCTTATTATCCCTGACCTATATTTTTCATGTGAAATTTATCTTTGGAGGCTCTCAATATTGAGTGAAAAAAACAGTTTCAACAAAAGACCCCCATCTGGATGGGATCTGATAAAAGGAATATGGTCTGAACTTGGGGTAGAGGAAAAAATATGTCCCCTTCTAAGACATGTCACACTATTACATTTTATAGGTATATTGTAAGGGTTTTCCATCTAGGTAATCCACGAAAGATGACCACATAGTTCATTTATATATAAAAATTGAATTTATTGATCATTATATTCTCCTTATATATTCTTTACCTTCTTCCTCATTCATTTTTCCTGACCCATATAAATGAAATTCTAGGGAACTAATATTCAACTTTTTCCAAGGGTTCCTGTTTGTGGGTTTTCATCCTAGTGAGTAATGTGTTAGTTTTTATTGTTGTTTTTTTAGTTATTATTGCTTAAATAATAAGACTTATTTTTCTATGTGGAATAGGTGTGGAAGTAAGTTATTGAAGGAAGACCGAAGTAGGGATTGATAGATGAGAATGATCTGCTGTTCATCAAATACCAGGATGGGGAATTATTTGTCTTGTTTTTTATATAGACATATTAAAAAAATTAGAGACATGTATTCATTGTACGATCATAGATCATATTAGAAAAATGGTTGGAAACACATTTTTTTAGGGATTATTGAGATAGAACGGGTCTCTGATGAGGATGAATGTGCCTTCGATTAAGAAGACATTTTATTGGTGACTGATGCAAATACAAATTAGGGCATATCAATTCGTTGTAAAATAATGGTGTCCTAATGAATATGAAATTATATTATTGATATATGGGTAATTTAAAAATATATCGATTTATAATGACAACATTGGGTGTTTTGAGACTAGAAAGTGTTTGATAATTAAGGGAGAATCATTGGTGGAACTAGTGATGAATTTATAAATCTACCATATAAATATTATTTGTATTTGAGTGGAGTAGAAATATTTCTATTTTGATCATAGTCATTTAATGGAGGAATACTTGAAGATGTAAAAAATATCCCACCCAATCGGGGATGTGTCTATGAATGGAGGAAAAACCATTTTTTGGTTTTCATGGTAATAGTTCCTAGAATTGAGAATCCATGAATCAATGCATGCCACGATTGAATGAGAATCATGTTGTACATATTTATTTGGGGTGATGTAGTGTATGACCATAATTAAGAGGAAATAATCCTTCCTAATATTGTTTAGTTAATTGTGTAGATTGATTTCATGTGACCATGACATGGACTACGCAGTTAACATCTTACAACAAGTACATTGTGGGATGTTTTTTTTGTTCATTTATCTTTTCCTAAAAAATTAATGATTGTCTATTTAACATAAATTTTTCCAAGTGTGTTACATCATTTACAGTTATTAAGGGGGATGATTTTAAGATATAATCAGTGACATATCATATCTAAAATTGATAGGTGACAAAAAATTCATTGAGGCTTATAGAGATAAATGTTGTGTCACCTAAAAATGAATATTCATCTAGTTTAATGGCCTTTTGGTGGGAAATATACAAAAATTAATCTGTGGGATGTAAATTTACAAGCAATAAACTTTATCCTCTTGGTTGATAGGCCCTTTTGGTGGGTGACTTACGAAATTTCAAATATGTTGTACCAAAGAATAGTCAAGAGAATGTTTCCTCCTGAATATAACATTCTATTATAGATTTTTTAAGAATGCTTAAGGATATTCATATTTCCCCATACACAATTATCCATTTTTTGATGGAATTTTCCTTAATATTTAATGTCGATTACATATCAAAATTTTCCACAAATGGCAGGAAACTTCTCCCTATGTGGTTTAGACCAATATATAAGAAATGTGGATTTTTTTACATTGTCTAATCCTAAAACATATGATTTGGGCATCAATATTTATCGTGTTAAAGATGGAATCAATCCACATGTAGTTTTTGAAATTATTCCCTACAATTATTGAATTCTTGAGTGTGGAAGGAGCCACTTAATTGAATATGGGCACAAGAGTTTCAGAAGAACCCATTCTGAAACCTATTAATTAGAATTGGTATGTACATGGGAGAGTGGAAGGAATTGCCCATATTTTGACTAGAATAAGATATTGGTTTTTTGGAAAATATATATATAATAAAATTGATAATAAATACACAAATATTTCTTGAATTTATATCCTACATTATATTTCAACCATTTCTTTTTAAATCCGTAATTGATGATGAAAGGTGTTCCTTTTATGGTATTTCATTTAGGACCTTATTAACCATGACATTAACTCTTATGTCTTTATCATGCATTTAATCCTTAACCAAAAATATTAGTCCAAAATGATCTATCCTCAGCATGATACAATAGTTATTGAATTGGATTCTTTCACCATAGTGAGGAAAATAAATGTAAAGGCAGGGGAGTTTTTTTTGGGATGGATCAAGATATTGGATCTTGGAATCCCTAAATATATCATTAATGTCATAATAAAGAAAAATGTTTTTATAGATTTTAAAGAAGAATAAAATGGATTTTATTAATGAATTTTAACATATGATGTAAGGATAAATGTTACCTGACAAAATAATTAAAGTCTGAAACCCCATAAATATTATTCAATCATTCATGAAATCTAAATGTGGGAGACCTGTAGTCTATCAGACATGAGGATTCATTAAATTCGTTATAAGGTAATTCTATTCTTGGAACATAAGGTAAGAGTAAATTTTTTAATATGTTAAAGAAAATTTCAAATAGTTAAATTAGAGAGACTATGATGACATTGTATAATGCTCTTTTAGGATATGTGGCTTGGAACATACATAATCGAAAAGATAGGTGATATGAAGCTTACCAGGACAAGTAATTTCATAAATTCATTAGATATGAAAAGTAATATAGTTAAACATTATATTGGGGATACTGAGATCAGGAGAAGTATATTGGGACTAGAACCCAAAAAATGACAAAAGAACAGTGATTGAAAAAATGATTCCTGTTAAAATTTCATTGAGGATAATAGATATAGAAGATAACTATCTAAATTGTGAATGTTCTTTTGTTTTAATGTCAATTTTTATGGGTAACTTATTCAATTCATGATTAGGGTTTATTAATTCATAGTAAAACAAAGGTGTCCTCTAGAATCAAAATTCTATTACTATTTCCCAGAAAAAGCTTCATAAGATATTAAATTTTCCATGAAAATGATTATAATGTGTGGGAGTAATATCTCCAATAGTAAAGGGATAATCTCGATTGGAAGTTTAAATGTAATTTGGAATCCCCTACATAGATAATTGTTTTAAATTAATTAGTAGTACGTTTCAGTTTTCAGGATTGGCTCTTAAATGAGAGATCCTGAATTGAGGTCTCCTGCATAGATCAATATATTTTATGTAAGAGAGTGGGAACATTTCTTACATCATGTCTAGGCCAAGAATTGGAGATCATTACATGAATGCATATCTTTTCAAATATATAATCATGAAATGAATAGTTTTGGAAAAGTTTCATGTTGGTATAACAATAATAATGATTATGATCTACTCAAGAACAAACCCAAATGGTGTGTATTATTATGTATTTCCATAAGGACGTGAACTATGTAGTTTGACATCATAGGTCAATGACATAGGATGAATCGTTCCTTTTCAAGTCATGCGAGAAGTACCTAATCATGCAATATAACATCCTATGATAATCGATATTGGGACCATGTAGTTTAACATCGTATGATACCAGCATTATGTTTCTGATAAAGACATGCATACTGGACCGTGAGGCTATTAATTATAATAGTGTGTAACAATGATAAGGGACACCCTCTACTTTAATGTCATACCAAGAAAGGGCGATGGTTTTAATTTATAACACAATGTATTTCATGATACGCATCGCATTGGTAGGGGTGATAATGAGCTCTACATCCATTAAAATCATGGGATATGATTAATTATAGTTGAAATTATGTAAGGTATAAGTTCCCTCTAACATTGGATCTAACATTTCAGGTTTACTCTTTGGTATCATCATGGTCCTTATGGATAATACATGTTCTCCTGGGAGGATGGTATGGAAGTGTATAGTCTTGTTAAAATCACATGCTATCCGATTTTTATTGTCCTTCATGTGATGAAAGGTATGCAGTCTTTTCTATTCAATTCCCTCAAATTTATCAAATATTTTGTGTATAACATAATTAAACAATATATATACTAATATATATGTATTTATTAAATTAATTTTTATTTAATAAGGTATAATAAAATGTTTATATATTAAAATTATAATATATATGTTTATATAAAAAAATATTTATAATATAATATATATATATATATACACAATTATATTTATATTTATATATAATTTTTTCAATATTATGTTTATTTGTATAAATAATATAATATAAGTGTCTTTACATATAAATATATAATAAAAATGTGATTAATTTAATATATGTATAATAAAAAAATCACAATATAAATATATTATGTTTATAAAACCATATATAAATTTTGTATATTTGAATAAACATATTTTCAATTACATTTATACTATACATACTAATATTTATATATGTATACACTTTTTATTATACATATAAGTGTTTTTTTAAATTATTTATATTATTTCTGAATATTTATATCTTAATAATGCATTTGAATCCATTTATATAATATTTTAATGTAATATATATATATATACACATACACATTTTCACACACACATATATATATATATTATAAAATTTGAATTTATATTATATTTATTTTAAAAAATAAACAAAATTTATGTGGATGTCAGAAAACCCCTCTAATCAAAGGAATCAGTGGATGTTCATAAACAACCTCTAATTCCATGAATTAGTGGGTGTTCACAACCCTTTGTAATATAAGGGATTAATAGTAGTTCTTGAACCACCTCTAATAGAAGAGAATGGGGTGGAGGGGTTGTGAACCCCCACTATTTCCATTCAAAACAATTTCAATGTTTTATATATATAACCTATAATACATATCCATATGATTCTTATATTTATAGAACCTCTAAATAAAATTGAACATACATGGCCACTAATTAATAAATTAGTGGTGGTTTCGACTCAAGTGCCACAAAAATCCATCCAAATATTAAAAAGAAAAAATGATAAAAAATTAATGGGGTTTGTGAAACACCTCTCAATTCGATGATTATAGGGGGTAGTGTATAACCCCCTCTAAAAACTACCACTAGTTAACTATTATTTTGTGTTGCCATAAGGGCCAAACAGTGCAGTTTAACATCATAAAAAAAGTAATTCTATGGAAAAGGTTCCTAATCATATATATTATGGGACTTAGGTTAATGTTTCCCAAGGATCCTAGAAGGAATGTATATACCTATGATGTATTTGAACCTACTGGGAATGTGGCCAAGATATAATTATTTTTGATTTCATGGGTGTTGGGATTAAACCTCAGGGACGATTCCAAAGAATCCCATTTGTATGGGAATAAAATCCCATGTAGTAATGAACATGGGGCTTAAACCTTCGAAGGATGGCCATTAAAGGATCTGTCTATCTGGGGATATAGGCCTTTTAGATGGATTTGTTCTTGGAGGATCCATGCCAATGGAGGCCCTCTGGTGGTTTTATCACAGAGGATATGGCCCTTTGAGATGGAAACATGGATTTAATAACCCGAACCTATGGAGGCCCCCTTAAGGAATGACATAAGAAGATCCGGAAAAGGATTATATATTGAAACATGCAGTTTATTGTGTGGTATACATGAAAAACACTAACAACTAAGACCATGTGATACCTAATCAATGAGAGAAACAAGATAAAGAGTAATATTTAGAAAACCTCAGAATCTTTTTCTTCCACTATTGCATTGGAATAGGGCTAAAAAAGAGCTATAGTTCATTGATGTACCAGTATCATATTTTATATTCATAACTGGAGGGAAAAAAGAGATCAGTGGTATCACCTCCTAGAATAAAAGATATGGGATTAATCCATTTTGGATTCTATTCTAATACTTCCATATAAGAAAGTAGGTTAAGGAACTAAAACACATCATATGGAAATGAATACCCCTACCCCTTTAACATATGAATTGAGAGCCCCCTAGAAAAGCCACTATTTTTGGGACTCTCATTACTGATAGGATGAAAAACTATAGAAACCTGGAGGATCCTACACATCAGGTATGGCCTCTTCGGGACCACTCTTACTAATGGAATGCACAACTAAATGGGTGAAATGATGGTGTCATATTTCTATAGAAGATAATATCTAGAGGCCATAGAGGATGGTTTTTTTAGGTATTCATTATACATGAGTTCTAGGGAAAAGGATTCCATACAATCAGTCGGAAAGGAGAGGTATTGAAAGGTGGAATCTGGAGGTAAGTTAAGGGTGAGTATTTTTTGTCTCACAAAGGGTAATCCTAGGTGAGATGAGGATTCATCGAACTAGGTAGGACTACATGAGATTAAGATGCCTTTGGTTGATAAAAATTCATGGAAGAAAACATAGGAGTGGCATTGATCTAGGCTCCCAGGTCATCCTCAGGTGTCCTTAGAAGGGTCACTTGTTGGTCAAGATTTTGGGTGGATACAGTTGCGCTATTTCTAGTCAACTAGGAGTAACTGTCCTCTCTCACATTTTTCATTTGTTTCAAACACTGGATGAAAATTAATCCAAAAATACCCATAATTTCTTATTCTCTTGATTTTTAGAGAGATAATTTTTTTGAGGCTATGGGAAATGGATTATTGAAAACATAACTCCAGGGCTTCTTTTGGACATCCAGTATTATCAAATGTGGATCCCCAAGGTAATATTTAGAGGCCATCTTGACACCCTATGTGAAAACGTTTGTCCACATAGGTCTTTAAAAAATGTTACTCATGTAGGTGACTTACACATGCAAGGATTCACTTTTTAGGTCACACATTCCAAGCATATTTGAGGCTCTTATCACGAAGGCTAAGTGCATGTATGTCTTCCTGACTGAGATCCTTGGATATCTTTATTTTCCTTAACCTTTATTTTTATTGAGAAATTTTTCATTAAAGGATCTCAATATTATGTGACAAAAAGGAGTGTCAATAAAATAACCCCATCTAGATTGGATTTGATTAGAGCAATATGGTTGGATCCTGAGATAGAGGAAAAAATAAGTCCCCTACTCAGACTAGTCTCACCGTTCCATTATATATGTCTATTATAAAGGTCAACCATGCTGGTAATCTGTGAAATATGACCAAATAGTTTATTTATATCTATAAATTGAATTTATTGATCATTAGTTTTTCTTATATATTCTCTACATTCTTCCTATTTCATTATTCCTAACCTATATAGAATGAAATTATAGTGAACTAATAATAGACTTTTTTCAATGGTTCCCATTTGTGGGTTTTCAACCTAGTGAGTAATGTGTAAATTTTTATGGTTTGTTTTGCGTTATTCATGCTTAAATAATAAGAGTTATTTTTCGGTTGATCAGATCTTAGAATAAGTTAATGAATGAATACCCAAGTAGCGATTGATGGATGAGAATGTTCCACCATTCCTCAAAAACCCAGATGGTGAATTAATTGTATTGTTTTTTTATTAAGATATCTTAATAATAATTTGAAATAAGTATTAAAGGTATGACAATATATCATAATTGAAAAAATTATTTGAATGCATTTTTTAGGGATTATTGAGATAGAAGAGGTCTCTCATGAAAAAGAATGTGCCCCTTCTTAACAAGATATTTTGTGGGTGATAGATGCAAATCCAAATTGGGGAATATAAATTCATATTCAATCTAATGTGTCCTAAGGAATATGAAATTATATTATTGATATTTGTTTAATTTAGAAAGATATGGATTTATCAATAACACAAAGGGTGTTTTGGGGAATGAATGTGTCTTAGAATTAAGGGATCATTATTGTAGGAACTAGATATGAATTGGGAAATCATCCCTATAGAAATTATTGTTTGTGTGGAGTAGTAAGAATTATATATCAATCATTTTCTTTTCATTGAGGTATCACAAAATATGTACACAATATCCCACCCAAATCGGGGATGTGTCTGTGAATAGAGGAACACCCATTTTTTATTTGCAATGGTAGTGGGTCCTAGAATTGAGAATTTGGGAATCTAAACATGTCTTGATTAAATGTGAATCATTTTGTACGTAGTAATTTGGGGTGATGTAGTGGATTTCAATCATTAATAGGAAATTATCCTCCCTAATAATGGTTAGATAATTATGAAGATTAATGTCATGTGACAAGGACATGGACCGTGTAGTTAACGTCTTACTACAAGGACATTGATGGATATTGTTTTAAGGAATTTATAAATTCCTAAAAGATTACTAATTGTCCATTTAACATTTACTATTCAAATAATGTTTCATCATTTAATTTCAATAAGGGGGTAGGTTGTAAGGTATAATCCGTGAGTTCTTATATCTAAAAGTGATATGTGAGAAAAATGACATTGAGGCTTATAAAGATAAAAGTGGTGTCACCTAAATGTGAATATGACCTTATTTTAATGTCCTCTCAGTGGGAAACAGACGAAAATACTTCTATGGGATATCAATTTACAATCCAACAAGTGTATCCTCTAGGTAATAGGCCCTTTTGGTGGGTGACTTATGCAATTTCGATTATGGTGTACCAATACATAATGAAGAGAATGTTTCTACATGAATATGACTTTTTATTACTGATGTTTGAAGAATCCTTATGGATTTTCATATTTCCCCATAAACAGTGTTTCGTTTTTTGAAGGTAATTTCATGAATTTTTATGTTCCATTTAATATCAAAATTTTCCACAAATGGAATAGAATTTCACCCTATGAGGTTGAGACCCATATATAAGAAAGGGTGATTTTTTTTACAGTGGATTATCTTGTGAAATATTATTTGGGAATTACTATTTAAAATGTTAAAGAGAGGATCAATCTACATGTAGTAATTGAAATTATTCCCCACAATGATTGAAATCATGAATGGAGAAGGATCCCTTTTTTGTATATGGTCACAAGAGAATCAGGAGGACCCATTCAGAATCCTCTAGTTTAGATATTGTCTGTACGTAGGAGTGTGGAAGGAATTACCAATATTTCTACTAGATAATGATATTGTATCTTTAGGACACTACATATAACATAAAATTGATAATAAAGACACGGATATTTCTTGAATTTACATCCTACATTAGATTTCAACCATTTAGATTTACATAAGTGAGGATGATTAGTGTTCCTCATATGGTCTTGCATCTAAGACCTTATTTACCATGACATTTAGAGTTATATCAT
Organism: Viscum album; assembly: GCA_963277665.1. Lineage (NCBI taxonomy): Eukaryota > Viridiplantae > Streptophyta > Magnoliopsida > Santalales > Viscaceae > Viscum > Viscum album. Next base: position 1,760,008,961 of record OY728121.1, on the reverse strand, counting down.
GTTCATACATGTAGTACATTAACAAAACTTTTAATCCCATATGATCTATCCTCAGTGTGATAAAAAGGTGTGGAAAAAGGATTCTTTCACCACACGTATGTGATAAAATTTAAAGGAAGAGGAATTTTTTTTGTGGATGGACTATGATATTTGATCTAAAAATCCCTAAATATGACATTAATGTGAGAATAAAGACACATTTATTTTTAGATTTTATTGATGAATAAAATGTATTTTAGCATTTAATTTTAACATAAGCAGTAGGGATATAGGTTTCCTGACATATAAAAGAAGGCATGAATCCCCTTAAGTATTTTTCAATCATTATGGGAATATCCACGAGGGAGAAATGTCATGTATCTTACATGACGATTCATTATATGGATTATAAGTTCATCCTATTATTGGTAAACATGGTAATAGTAAATTTTTATCATGTTTTGTTGAAAATTTCATATAGTTTAAATTTTTGTGACAACAATGACAAGGTATCTTGATGTTTTAAGATTTGTGGCTAGGAACATACGTCATGGAAATGATGGGTGATATGAGGATTACCAATCCATGTATTTATAAAAATTAATTATATTTGAAAAGAATATTGTTAAACATGATATCAGGGATACATAGATTAGGAGAAGTATAATGGGACCAAAACTCAATGAATGACTTTAGAACAAAGTTTGAAAATTGGAATCTATTATAATTTCATTGAGGCTAATGGAGTTAGAATACAACTACCTAAAGGATGAAGGTTCCTATGGTTTACAATACCTTTTTATGGGTAAAATATTCTTTGCACGACTGTGGTGTATTAATGAATAGTACCAATAAAGGTGTCCTCTAGAATCTGAAATTCTATAACTGATGTCCATAAGTAGCTTCTTATTATATGAAATTTCCTAAGAAAATGATTATTATGTGTTGGAGTAATATCTCTAGGATGTAATTTATAATTTAGATTTGAAATTTACATGGAACTTGGAATCCCCTACATAGATCATTGTTTTGTATTAAAAAGTGGTATATTTAAATTTTCATGATTGAATCATAAATGAGAGATCCTGAATTGTGGTATCTTGAAAAGATCTCTATCTTTTATGTAAGAGAGTGGGTATTTTATTTTCATCATGACTAGACCCAGAATTGGAGATCATATCATGACTACATAACATTTCAGAGAGATAATCGAGAAATGAGTAGTTCTAGAAAGGTGGTATGGTGGAATACCAACACTAATGTTTATGATCTACTCAGGAATAGACCCAAATGATTTGTATTATTATGTATTGAAATAAGAACATGAATTGTGTTGTTTAACATCATATGTCAATAATGTGGGATGGATTGTTCCTTTTCAGGTCATGCGAGAAGGACCAATCATGCAATATAACATCATGTGATAATCAAGATTGGGACTATGTAGTTCAACATCATATTATATGAGCATTATGTTTCATATAAATACATGCATACAAGACCATGATTCTATTCATTCCAAAAGTGTGTGATGATGATAAGTTAGACCATGTACTTTAATGTCTTACTACGAAAGGGTGATAGTTTGGATTTATCACCTGATGTATTTCAGGAGAAGTATCACATTAGTAGGGGTAGTAATGATCACTCGATCCATCGAACTAATGGAACATGATTAATTATAGTGGAACTAATTTAAGGAATAAGTTCGCTCTCCCATTGGCTTGATAATTTTAGGTTTCCACTTTGGTATCATCATGGTCATTATAGACAGTACATGTTCTCATTGGAAAAAGGTGTTAAAGTGGACATTCTTGTTAAAATAACCTACTATCTGATTTTTATGTTCCTCCATGTGATGAAAGGTATAGAGTCCCTTCAATTCAATTCACTCCAATTCACCCAATATCTTTTTTGTATATTAAAGTTGAATAATTTATATATAAATATATATGTGTATATTTTTACTAAATTAATTATAAAGGAATATGGTATACTAATATATATATATATATAATATTTTTATAATATATATGTTAATATAATAAAATATTTATAATATAATATATATAATATATATACAATATAATTATTTTTATTTTTATTTTTATTTTTATCCATATAATATTTATTTCCATACATAATATAGTATATGGGTATTTACATATAAATATATAATAGATATGTATTTAATAAGATATATGTATAATATAAATCCTTATATAAATGTATTCTGTTTATAAAACCATATATAAATTTTGTATATTTGAATAAATATATTTTCAATTACATTTATACTATGTTTGCTAATCTCTATATATGTATACATTTTTATTTGTATAAAATTAATCATTTTAAGTATTTATATAATTTCTCGATATTTACATGTTTATAATTCATTTTAAAACATTTATATAATATTTTTATGTAACACACACACACACATATTTTTTCTCACACACATATATATTATAAAATTTGAATTTATATGACATTTATTTTAATAAAAATAAATAAAATTTAAGAGTGGGTTAGAAACCCCCTCTAATCAGAGGAATTGGTGGAGGTTCATGAACACCCTCTAATTTTTTGAATTAGGGTGGGGTCACAACCCCCTATATTCTATAGGAGTAATGAGAATTCATGAACCCCCTCTAATTGAACAGATTAAGAAGGATGTAAACCCCCACTATTTCCATTCAGAACAATTTCAAGGTTATATAAATACTTTAATATATATCCATATGAATATTAGATTTATAGAACCTCTGAATCCTTCTAAAAATATGTGGCCACTAATTTTTAAATTAGTGGTGGTTTTGACTCAATTGCCTCCAAAATCCAACCAGATATTACAATGAATAAATGATAAAAAGATTAGTGGGGGTTGTGAAACACATCAAAATTTGATGATAATAGGGGGTTGTGGATACCCCCCATAAAAAATAACAATAGTTAACTATTATTTTGTATTGTGAATAGGGCCAAACCATGTAGTCAAACATCATGAAGAAATGAAATCTAGGAAAAATATTCGAGGTCACATTTATTATGGGACTTATGCTAATGTTTCACAAGGATCCCCGATGAAATTTATTGTCCGAGGAAGGTTTTGACACTATAGGGAATTTTCCATGATAACATTAGTTTTTATTTCCTAGGTGTTGGGTTTGACACTTAGGGAGCCTTACTATGAATCCCATTTGGATGGGAATAAAATCCTATGTAGTTAAAACATGGGGATTATTCATATAAGGATGGCCATTAAAGGATATGTCTATCTAGGGGTATGGGAATTTTAGAAGGATTTTTTCATGGAGGAAACATGCCAATGTAGGCACTTTGGTGGTTTTCTTACTAAGGATATGGCCCTTGGAGATGGAAAAAAGGATTTAAGAACACAAAACTATGGTGGCCCAAAATAAATAATTACAGAGGAATATATAGAAAATGATTATATGACGAAACATGCATTTTATTGTGGGTTTTCATGAAAATAACTAACCCCTAAGACCATGTGATCAATGATCAGTGTGAGAAACAAGAGAAAGAGTATTATTTAGAAAACCTCACGATATTACTCATACACTATTGGGAAAGAATGTGGCTATAAGAGATAGAAAGTCCCTTGATGTACAGGTATGCTCTTTTATATTTGTAACCATAAGGGATAAATAGATCAGAGGTATTACCACTTGAAATAATGGATATGGGATTACTACATGTTGGATTCCCTTATACTAGTTATGTATAATAGAATAGGTTAAGAAACATACACACATCATAGGGAAGGGAATGCCCCTACCCCCTCACCATCATAATCGAGAGCCCACTAAAACTACCATTATTTTTGGGAGGCTCATTACTGATGGGATAATAAACAATACACACCCTGAGGACCCTACACATCAGGTAGGAGATGTTTTGGACCACTCTTACTGATGGAATGCACTACTAAAATGGTTAAATGATAGTGTCATATTTCAATAGAAGATAAATTCTAGAGGCCATAGTGGTGTATTTTTTAGGTCTTCATTATACATGATTTCCAGGGAAAAGTATTACCTATCATCAGTGGTGAAAGAGAGGTATTAAAAGAAGTCATGTGGAGGTAAGGTATGGGTGAGTATTAGTTGTCTCACATAGGGTAGTCCCGGGCGAGTTGAGGTTGCTTCACACTAGGTAGGACTACACGAGATTAAGATGACATTAGATCATCCAAATTCATGGGAAATAGCACTTGAGAGATGCATTGATCTAGGCTCCAAGGGCGTCATTAAGTGTCCCTTGAAGGTTATCACGTAAGTCTTGTTTTTGGGAGTATTCCTTCGCGCTACTACTATTCAACAAGGTTTAACTCTCTTCTTTCAAATGATTCATGTGTTTCAAACACTGAATGAAAAATAATCTAAAAAATACCGTTAATTACAAATTCTATAGAGTTTTACTCAAATAATATTTTTTGAGGCTATGGGAAAAGGCTTATATAAATCAGAGCTTCATGGATTATTCTGAACATCCACTCTTATCAGATGTGGAGCCCCATTGTCTTATTTATAAGCTTTTTCAACACCCTCTATTAAATAGGTTGTCTATAAATGTCTGTCAAGCATGTTACTCATGTAGGTGGATTACAAATGAAATGGTTCAACTTTTAGGTCTCACACACCTAACCTTGGCGAGGTTCTTTTCACGAAGGCTATGTGCATATTGGTTTAACTGGGTGAGGTCCTTTGAGATCCTTATTTTCTATTACTTATATTTTTCTTGAGATATTTTTCATTGAAGTCACTCAATATTATGTGAAAAAATGGATTTTCAACAGAATACCCCCATCTGAATCGGATCTGTTTGATGGAATATGGTTTGATCCTATGGTAGAGGAAAAAATATCCCCCTACTAAGACTGATCACACCAGTGCATTGTGTTGGTCTATTATAATGGTTGTCCATGCATGTAATACGTGAAGGATGACCACATTGTAAATATATATCAATAAATAGAATATATTGAGCAACAGTTTTTCCTTATATATTAACTACCTTATTCCTCTTTCATTGTTCCTAACCAATATAGAATGAAATTCTAGTGAACTAATACTCGACTTTTTCCAAGGGATACCATTTGTGGGTTTTAAACCTAGTGAGTAATGTGTAAATTTTTACTAAGGGTTTTGAGAAATTAATTATTAAATAATAAGACTTATTTTTTAGGATGAACAGATCTTACAATATGTTATTGAAAGAAGACCCAAGTAGGGATTGATGGATGTGAATCTTCCATCATTACTCAAATACCCAGAAGGAGATTAATTTGTCATGAATTTTTTATTTAGATATCATAAACATAACATGAGATAAGTATGCATGATATGGCCATAGATTATATTCAAAAAAACGTTTTCAACCCAATTTTTCAATGATTATTAAGATAGAAGAGGGCTTTAAGGAGGATTAATGTGCCTCTGATTAAAAATAAGTTTTGTGGGTGACTGATGAAAAACCAAATTGGGGAATATCAATTCAAATCTAGACAAAGGTTTCCTAATGAATATAAAATTAGATTATTATTATATGGTTAATTTAAAAAGATATGAATTTATCCGGACCACAATGGGTTTTTTGGGAATGTAATGTGTTTGACGATTAAGGGAGAATCATTGTTGGAACTAGACATGTATTGGGAAATCATCCGTATAGAAATTATTGTATGTGTGGAGTAACAAGAATTCTATTTTGATCATAGTCCTTCCATTTTTGGAATCTAAGAATATGGAAAAATTCTCCCACCAAAATCTTTTATTTTCCTATCAATAGAGGATCGACCATTTTTTGATTTTCATGGGAGTTGGTCCTAGCATTGAAAATCTCGGAATCCCAACTTTCCTTGATTGAATAAGAATCATGTTGTACATATTCATTTTAGGTGTTGTAGTGGATGACCATCATTAAAAGGAAAGGATACTCCCTAATAATAGTTATAAAAATTTGTAGATTAATGTCATGTGACCAGAAGATGGACCATGCAGTTACATCCTACAACAAGGACATTGAGTGATATTGTTTTAGGACATTTATATTTCCCTAAATGATTACCGATTGTCTGTTTAACATTGATTTTTCCCAAAAATTTTCATCATTAAATGTCATTAAGGGGAATGATTTTAGGATAGAATTAGTGAGTTATCATATCTAAAAGTGATAAGTGATAAAAAATATATTAAGGCTTATGGAGATAAAAGTGGTGTCACATAAAGGTGAATATTCCCTTAATTTAATGGCCTTTTTGTGGGAAATATATGAAAATACAACTGTGGGATATCAATTTACAATCAAACTACTACATACTCTTATTGATATGTCCATTTTGTAAATCCCCAATATTTAATGAGATATATTAATTTTATTTTCATTTAATTCTTTTTTTTTACTATACACCAAGAATATCGTGTTCTATACATAACACCATATTAGCTTTCTGTATACGCAACAATATTCTCGGCTTTTGTTTCACCCAATTTCAAGTTCTTTTGATAGAAATCATTTCACGCGATATTGAGTATAGATTTTGTTCAATGTATAAATGAACTTGGTTTGGATTATGTTAAATGAAACAGCAAATGATTATTTCACTAGACGCAACACTTACTTGGCTTATGTTACACAAAAGAGGGACCTTCCTTGATAGCTTGTGTTGTATGCGATACCGAGTTTCACTAAACAATGATAAATTATTATAATATTATTACTGAATGGGATATAAACTAGATTTTATGAATAGTATTAACAAAATTTTGAATTTTATAACATTATCATTCATCCTAAAAAAATTCTAGAACACAATCTGATGAAGAAAACAATTTTTTCGGATAAAATAAGTATTTCTTTCAAAAAATGAAATTTCTCCACCTTTTGATGGCACACCCTTTTTAAATCTAGTTATTTACATGTTTATAAGTTCAATTTTGATAATTAAACTTCTTATTTGGAATCAAGATATAAAAAAAAATTTGGATACATTTTTTATATTTTTCTAATAACATTAATATTTTGATGAATATTGAAAATACGCCAAATTTTAATTAAAAGTAAATTTTTTCTTCAAAATAATTTATATTGATAAAATATATTATTGAATGTTTTTAAAGTATAAATAGAATATATTCTTATCATTTAAGAAAATTTGAATCATTTTAATTAATTTTACATTGACTTCATATGTAAAAACATTTCAATCTTTTGCAATGCTTTAAAAAACCCATTTTTTCAACAACAAAATTAATTTTAAATTAATTACTGCAACTTCTACGTTTTAATTTTTTAAAAATGGATTCAATATTTTGAATCAGTAGTTATAAATTCTATTAATGGAATAGTATGATTTTTTGGGCTTTATGAATAGTAACTTCGGTAATTATTTTTATTACTATAGTTAAATGTAAATGGGGTAATTAACGGTAAAAATAATATTATAAAACTATCCTATCACCTGAAAAAATTATATTGCATGAATACAAGTCTCCCCGAATCACTTATGGGTATTAATAAATTCATTTTGTGGACTTTGTTCTATGAAAATGAAGTAATTATTATTAAAATAAAAGAAAGTGAAAACATTTCACTCTCTTATATCTTATAAGTGTTAAAATTTTAATTTAGTTATAAAAAACATAAAACATAAAACATAAATAGAAAATATAAATATAATTAAATTATATACATCATGTGAATTTATTTCTAATTTTTAGAGTTTAATTTATTGTCATTAATGATGACACAACAATGATTTAAAAATTATTTTATTTAATGAAATATAAAATAAATGGTTTTAAAATATTAAAATAAATATCATATGAATTAATTAAAGTAGTCGATGAATTTTATATGTTACTATGACATGTTAGGAGTTTGTTAAAAAAAATATTTTTCTAATTTATCTTTTGTGGGTATTTTATTTAATGTTAAATAATTAATAGTGTCAAAAAAATGACACTACTGATATTATATAAAAATAACTTATTATTAAATTATTTAAAAATAAAAAAAAAATATTTAAAAATAAAAAAGTGATAATTATAAGGTCTATAATGTCTTTAATTATACATTAATGGTCAAATAACACCACATAAGTAAATATTCATTACCATTATGTATGTTTAAAGTAATTATCAAAATTAAAATTTAATAGAATAACTAAGTGTCAATTTAAAAGATAAGGTTTAAATTGAGAAACTAAGTTGACCAAAATTTATTTGTTGATGAAATTACCACCCTATCTCATATCATCTTCAAATTTGGTACACATTGGCAGTTTATGGGTAGGGTTTTATTTTAATATAAATTAATATGTTTGAGAGTTTCCTAAAGTGCACCTCTCCTCACTTATAAAAGGCCACCTCTTACCTCTCCACTTCACTCCATTATAAGCCATAATGCTCATCCAAACCCTGTAAATTTAACTTTTAAACTTCCCTGGTAACATTCTAGAGGTTTTGGTCTTCTCAAAAGACCAACACTAGTGCACTAAGATGAAATTTAAAGGAATCACATCAAGGAAGAGATAATCTCTTCTACCGATTCATTCAAATTTAATTCTTCTTATGCTTCCTATTATTTAGTTTTTAAATTATAAATTATTAACATAAGTATAAAAATATACTTATATGTTATTATAAATACTAAAAAACACTATTTCACCTTCTATCCATCCTATGAAAAATGAAATCATCGTGCATGCGTACGTACGGATTACAGTCTCTATGCTGTCGTGTAATCTATTTTTCACCACTTTATTACATGGATGGTAATAATGGTGGAAGAAATAAAATTATATTATTATTGTAAAATTAAACTAATTGTATGATATTTTACACCATCAAAATCAATATTTTTCAACAACTATGGGAACGATATTGTTGCTAATGCGTACGTATGACTTACTGTCTCCCCGACGTGATGAGATTCATTCTCCATGTTAACCATTAAGGAAGGATTATAAAGTATATAAAATAAATAATCATGAAATAAATGAAATAATAATTTATTAGATTAATGTATATATATGTGTCTTTTAATTACTTATATTTAATTAAATAAGGAAATGAAAACAGTGTTCAATCGTACGTATGACCTACTGTCTCCATGAATGGTGTATTCCATTTCATTTATCAATCTATTATATATATTTATATAATGAGTATATATGATATACCAATCATGTTTTACAATGTCAAAGTAATTAAATCATGATCTATGTAATCATATGAATGTTAACTAGTGTAAACATGTACGATAAATGAAATGATTATTACCCAAAATGTTATTTTAACATTTAATTGACAAACATAACTGGTAATATAAAGTCATAAGTGAATCATATATGATATCATAATTATTATTATGGATCTTCTACAAGTTAATAACATGTTTGAACACCCTATATAGGAGTTTTAGACACATATAGAAGAAATTAGACCTAAGGTAAGGGATAATTTTTCAAATCTCATTTTTATCTATGATTGTTTATACGTAAGTATTTTCTAGAGACATATTCATCATCGTTTCCCATGTTTTATAAAAAAAATTAATAAAATGTTTACCATTATTTTATTTATGTATAAAGTCATATTTAACCATTTTTTTACTTTTACTACATTGTATGAAATGAATCATTCTATTATTAACCAAACGAGGTTCTTTTTGAATTTTATAGTAAAACCATGAGGAAAAAGTTTTTTTTATCTTAAATGGAAGGAATATATTTTCACATATTATTAACACATTATTTCCATGAAGCTTCCTCAATAATATATCGGAATTATTTTTAACTATATTCTTTTCTTTTAAACCTTCCAGACATTTTGGGAAAAGTAAATGCTTTTTCCAGAAGAAACGGTATTTTCCTCAAGAATTAATTTCAAGTGTTTTATCAAAATTATTTTCCATAAATGATGACATAGGGTTGTGTTTCTATCCCAATGATAAATTTTATTTTATTTTTTTTTATGAATGTATTAATTTTTATGAAGTCCATTTATCTTACATAGATTATGTTATGATGAAATGACGTTTAATAATTCCATTTTATTTCATGGGTTACGCTATAATGAATGATTTTTGTTTTTTGGAACATCTAAGAATTATTTCATTATGAGATGGGTGGGACATATATCTCCCTCCAATATAGTTGGAGAATATTTATATCTCATGATATAGACCTGACTGAATCAACGAGTTAATATAGTTTAATAATACATGGCTGGAATGAAAAGTAAACCAGTTTCTGTAATGGATTTAGTCCACAATGATGGTCTTTGTAGCAATGCATTGGCTACTATAGAAATCATAATATGTACTTATTTGTTTTCCACAATTACATGTTTTATGCCAATACTATTCTATCAGGTTTAATGTTTTGATAGGATCTATGCCTTATGTACTTCCAAGATTTTTGTCACTGCTCTTGAATTTGAGGTTTAAACTTTATGTTCATGTTTTTATGCTAAAATGTTTATGGTTTGTTTCATTTTCTATTTGTTTACCCTTAATGATCATTTCACCTCAAACTTTTTATGTTTTCTTTTCTCCAGAATATAATGTAAGGTTTTAGGTAGGAAAATAAATGGGGAAGATCTTTATGGGAGATGATGACAATCATTAGCCAGGATTACAATATTTTTTTCTGAGTTTACAAAGGCACTAAAATAATAAATCTTTTATCTATTTTTGTATCATTATTAAGTATTCCTCAAAAGAAATGTAATGTAATTGTAATTCATGATTGGGTATCAAAAGTCTATATCAGTGAAAAGGTTTAGTCAACCTTTGGAAACTAGGTTGCAAAAACTTTAGTGAGATATCTAGAATTATTACTAATGTTTGTCTGGGGATGTACCTAAGGTTACATATAAGTATAGGTTATAGTCCAAGAATTTTGATGAAGATCATGAATAACCTAGGATTGAACCTAAGATGTTATAAATTTAATGTACTTCCCCTAGATTATGATGTTTTCCAAATATGATATTTTCCTCAAACAATATTCTTGTTTGGTTTTAGAGAATGGCTGGAACCCAAAGAAACAGTGTTATTGATCAATGCAATAGGAAATGAAATGAATGTATACCTGAACAACCAAATTTTATGGTGGGTGGATTTGAAAATTTTATTTCTATAATTACATAAGCTATGAATCATTCAGGACTTCCAAATGAGCATATACTGAAACAATGTTATACTGAGTCATTCATGAGGAAACTTCCACATTCTTTTCATGGGTCATCTGATCAACTTTTTTCTGAACAATTGTTCAATACCATTGAATATATATTTTAAATAATTCAATGTTCGAAATATTAAAAATTCCTTTTGGATGTTTACCACCTAGAATGAGAAGAAAACTAGTGGTGGACTCTAATTAATAATAAAAGTCCCCTAGATGAAATTGAATCCTTGTAATGGGTCATGTTCAAAGACTTATTCTTCAATAAGTACTTCCCTAGTATTGACTAAACATCGATGGAAAAAGAGTTCCTTGAGCTTAAGAAAAAGGATGATGAATCTATTGGTACATAAAATGTGAAGTTTACAAGACATTATTGGTATGCTTCTAGCTTTGTCATCCATCCTGAATGTAAAGTTAGTTGACTCTATAGTGGCTTAAAAACAACTCATCGAAGAGAATTAGCTATAAGAGACATTAGTAGCTATGAAGAGATTGTGCATTGTTCTATCAAGGTAGAACTGAAAGTAGGTGTTACCAATCCATCTCATGGGATTGATAAAAAATGAAAGGTAGAGTTAGATGGAAAAACATAAAGCAGTGGTGAAAATAATATAAATGTTTTCATATAATCAAATTTTGGAATGAATCATGGTGGAGATCGTATTGAAGATACTAGAAAAAGTTTCAAGTGTGGGAAAGAAGGTCATCAAGCAGTTTAGTGCCTAAGTAATGGAAAAAGGGTTTCTAATAATGTGAATGGAGAAAAGACTACCAAAAACACACCACAGACACTTCAATGCTATAAGTGCAAGGAAATGGGGCATTATTATAACCAATTCCATTATCTAGTGGTTAATGATGATTTACATCAAAAACCTCAAGTAAAAAAAGGAAATGGGAAGTCACATGAAATCTCTATTGGCAATGTTGAGTATGAAAATGATGTAGTGGAATGATTAAGTGTTTATGTAATTGGATTCAAAAATAGTAATGTTCAATATCTATTATATTATTATAGAATATTGGAATATCTTTATATTGGCCCATTGTGGTTTTCCATAAGTATATGGTAATAGTAACCCGAAAAAGGGATTGAAATATTTTTGGAAAGCAGATGATAAGAACATAATGAAGCATCAATGATAAAATAATATGTTTGATAGTATTAATGAGCTCATGACTGAAAAAAAAGTGATATCAGGGTTTGAGTATATAGAATTTTTTATATATTTTTTGTGTTGAATGAGTTAATTTTGATAGAATTCATGTGGAAATAAGGTTCTATGTTAAATTATGTTATTATCAAATTACAAGGGAATGAAATATAATGTCTTTAATGTTTTTGGAATGTGACCATCAAGATATATATTGTGATATATGGGGGAAAAATGATGGTATTAAAATGATTGTTGTATGACATTCCTGGTAATTGTTTTCTTTGGACTGTGAGATTGGACATAAGTATTTTGGATAATCCCAAATGTTGGAATGGAATAATTTGTACATAAGATAGTATTGCTTAAATCAATAATTTTATTTATATTATTTCCATAATATTATAAAATTATTGTTTTAGAAAAAGGACAACACATAGTATGGGTGACAACCCATCGCGTCGGACAAGGCTGTGGGAATTGAATCGACAACCGATGTGAGATAGGCCTTTATAGAATACCAAAAGCCTACATGAAGTCCATGGTTAGTAAAAATGTGTTTTATTTTATTAAGAGGTATGATTGAAGATGTATAAGTCCATTTTTAGAACAATATGCAATTATTCTCACCCTACATGGACTTATGTATATATAATAACTGGTAAGAACCTTTTTGTGATGGAGACAGATGGAATGACCTATAATTTTAGCACATAATCTGCTGACACTTCAAGATTTACAAATTCGACTACATTTAATTAAATAAGAAATGACGTGGAAATTTTACAAGGCACGAGCAACAGTGAAATTGTGCAAAAATCAAGTAAGTATTTTTCTCATGAAAAATTATTCAACTTTACGAAAGAGATTCTAAAAACCTAAAATGTTATCATAGTACCGTATTATCTGATGAATAATGTGGTCCCTTAGATCATCACATATTTTTGGCCTTATGGTAGTTAGCTTTCTCCAAAATTATTCTCTTTCAATATCTATCAGAACATGATGGTCATATTTCTCTTCCATATCCACGTTTTGACTACCCACCTATGATCTCATATATGGAATCCCAGTGATGTATTAATTTTGGGTAATTTTTATGTTTCTAAAATTTATTTTTTAAAATGAATTTATAGTTTTCATTTTTATGATGTGGGTTTCCATGAAAGAAACATTCAATTAGATAACCATTTATAACCCTGAAAAATTTTGAGGGAGAAATTCTTTTTTAGGGGGGGTAGATTGTAACACCTAGAAATTTTATAAGATAAAATCATTTTAATTTCATTGATGTATTTTTTTGTATTCTAAAGAAATATTATCTTGTTCTATACTCAACACCGTATTAGCCTTTAGTATACACAGAAATATTCTTGGCGTGTGTTGCACAAAATTTCATGTTCTTTTGATAGAATTAATTTTTCACAACACATATTATAGATTTTGTTCAATGTATAAATGAACTATGTTTGGATTATGTTATAAGAAACAACTAAATTTTTTTCACTACATGAAACACTTACTTGTCTTGTGTTACACGCAAGAGTTACCTTCCGTGATAAGTTGTGTTTTACACGATATTGAGTTTCACTAAACAATGATATATTATTGAAATATTTTTACATTATGGGATATAAACTAGATATTATGAATAGTATTAAAAAAATTATGTATATTATAATACTATCATTCATCTTACAGATTTTCTAGAACACACTATGAGAAAAATATCAATTTTACAGATAAAAGAATTACTTTTTTTAAAAAAGTAGTATTGCTTCCTTTTGAAGGCGCACCCATTTTAAATCTAGTTTTTTACATGTATATAATTTAAATTTGAAAAATTAAACATTTTATTTGTAATATTGATATTAAAATGTAATTTCGATAAAATTTGTATATTTTTCTGATAACATTCATATTTCAATGAATTGTGAAAATACGCTAAATGTTAATGGAAAATAACTTTTTTCATAAAAATAATTTATATTGTTAAAAAATATTATTGAATTATTTTAAAGTATATATAAAATATACATCTATATTTTTTGATAATTTAATTCATTTCATAAATTTTACATTGAATTCATATGTAAAATCATTTCAATCTTTTGCAACGTTTTAAACAAGACACGTTTTTTTCAATAATGTGATAAATTTTAATTTAATCACTAAAAATATAGTTCTTTGAATTTTAAAAAATGGATTCAATATTTGTAATTAGTAGTTCCAAATTATTTTAATGGGATACATTCATTTTTTGGGCTTTCTAAATAGTAACTTTGGAAATTTTTTTATTACCATAGTTAAAGGTAAATCTTGTAATTAATGGTAACAATAATATTATAAAATTATCCTAAAACCAAATAAATTTCTATTGGAATAATAATAGTATACCCATATCACCTATGGGTCTGAATAGGTTAATGTTATTGGATTTTTTCAATGAAAATTATGTAATTTTAATTAAAACACAAGAATGTTACAACATGTCACTCTCTTATATCTTACAAGTGTAATAATTTTATTTTAGTGATAAACATCATAAAACTTCGAAATAAAATAGTCAATAGAAATAAAATTAAACTAAAATCATCATGGGAATTTATTTAGAATTTTTAGATATTAATTAATTATCATTAATAATGAAACAATAATGATGTAAAAATTATTTTATTATTTAGAAAGATCAAATAAATGGTTTTAAAATATTAAACTAAATACCATATATATTAATTAATGTTATAAAAAAATTTATATTTTAATATGACCTGTTATGAGTTTATTAAATATATATTTTTCTAATTTATCATTTGTGTGGATTTTATTTGAAGTCAAATAAATGAATAGTGTCAAATTTTACAATATTGATATTTTATAAAAAATAGCATTTTATTAAATTATTTAATAATAATAAACAATTTAAAAAGAAAAAACTAATAATTATGCAGTCAATAATGTCATAAAGTCTTCGTTTATGGTAAATTAACACCACAAAATTAAATATTCATCACCATTATGTATTTAGAATGTTATTACCAAAATTAAACATTAATAGAATAACTAAGTGTCAATTAAAATGATAAGTTTTAAATTGAAAAAAATGTACTCCAAAATTTACTAATTGATTATATTACTACCCTATATAATATAATATTCAAAATTGGGACACTTTGATTTATTTTGGGTAGGGAGGGATTTTATTATAAATAAATATTTTTGTGCTTTTCCTAAAGTACCACTGTACTCTCTTATAAAAGGGCACCTCCTCCCTCTCCCCTTTACTCCATTTTAAGCCTTCTATCATGGAAAAACCTACCATATCTATTCTCAACATCCAATGTTACATTCTGTAGGTTCTATTCCACTCAATATAATAACTCTAGTTCCCAGAGAGGAAATTTTAAAATAGGCACATCAAAAAAGAGGTAATCTCTTCTACTGATTCATTCAAATTTATTTCTTCTTCTAATTACTATTATTTTTTTAATCTTAAAGTAATAACATAAGTATCACTAATATACTGATATATTATTACAAATATGATACAACCATATTTCACCTTTTATCCATCCTACAAAAAACGAAATCACCACGTGTGTGTACGTACAACTTACTAACTCCAGGCCGTGGTTTAATCTATATTTCACCACCACCATAATTTGATGGTTATGATGGTGGAAATAATAACTATATATGATTATTATAACATCATATAAATTATGATATAGAATACACCATCCAATTCAATACAATTCAACAACTATGGGAATGATATCGTTGCTCATGTGTACGAACGACTTACTGTCTCTACGACGCGATAAAATTCATTATCAATGATAACCATTAAAATGATTATAAAGTATATATAATTTATAATCATGAAATATATAAAATAATATTTCTACTTTATATATATATATGTCATTTACTTACTTCTATTCAATTTAATAAGGAAAAGAAAACAGTGTTCATGTGTACGTATGGCCTACCGTCTCAATGAACAGTGTATTCCATTCCATTTATCAATCTATTATATATATTTATATACTGAGTATATATGATATATAAATAATTTTTTACATTCTGGAAGTAAATAAATCATGATATAATTTATCATATGATAAATAACAAGTCCAAATGTGTTCGATAAATGAAATGATTATTACCCAAAGCATTGCTTTAACATGGAATTGACAAATAAACAATTAATATAAAGACGTAAGTGAATCGTATATGATATCGTAAATGTTATTATGGGGTTTTGAAAAGTAAATAATATTATTGAGACAACTATAGGGGAGTTTCAGACACATATGGAAGAAATCAGACCTATGGTAGAAGATAATTTTTCAAATCTCATTTTTATCTAATATTGTTTATACGTAAGTATTTTCTGAGGATATAATAATAATCCATGTCCATATTTTATTAAAATGTTTTCATATAATTTTTAACATTAATTTTTGTAGGTTTAAAGTCATTTTTACCCATTTTTTACTTTTATTACATGGTATGGAAGAAATCATTCTTTTTTTACGATATAAGGTACTTTTTTTACTTTTCCCGTAAAAATACGAGGAGAATGTTTTTTTAACAAATATGAAAAGAATAGATTTTTACATATTTTTAACAACTTACTTACATGATTCTTCTTTTATACTATTTCATGTTTATTTTCAACTATATTATTTTTATTTAAAATTTCATGACATTTTAAGAAAACAAATAGTTGTTGAAGAAGGATATATATTTTCCTCAAGAATTAATTTCAAGTGTTTCATCAAAATTATATACAATCTAAGAAGATATTGGGGTATGTTTCTATCCCAATTATTAATTTTTTTATTGTGTTTATGATGTAATTTTTTTTATGATGTTTATTTATCCTATATGGATTATGTTATGATGAAATGATGTTTAAGAATCACATATTTTCATGGGTTATTCGGTGATGAATGATTTATGTTTTTATAGAACATGTAAGAATAATTTAATTTTGAGATTTGTGGGACCTATATCTCCCTCAATTTAATGGGTAAATATTTATATATCATGAGATAAATATGATCGGAATAGTAGGAAAATCTAGTTCAACAATACATGGCTAGAACATCAAGTAAACCAGGTTCAGTAATGGATTTGGTCCACTATGATGGTCTTGGAAGAAATGCCTTGGCTGCTATGGAAATCATAATATGTTTTTATTTTATTTCCACAACTACATGTTTTATTCCAATGCTATTATATCATCATTAACATTCATTTATGTTCATTTCCTTACATATAACCATGATTTATGTCATTTCTCTAGATTATGAGGTTTAAAATTAATGTTTATGTTTTTACGTTCAAATGTTTATGGTTTGTTTTTTGTTCCCCATATTTACCCTTACTGACAATTTGGGATCAACCTTTTTATGTTTTATTTTACATAGGATAAATAGAAAGATTGTAGGTAGTAAAAAAATTGGAGGACTATTATGGGATATTTTGAAGATATTTCACCCTGATTAGAAGATTTTGTTCCATGTTTAAAAAGAAAATAAAATAATAGGGTCTTTGGGATTTTGACTGTGTCATGTATTAAATATTCTGAAAAATAAATGTAATGTACATATACATCATTCTTGGTCCTCTTTAATTTTGGCGGGTGACTAATGAAATCTCAATTATGGCATACCAATGCATAGTCAAGAGAATCTTTCCTCATGAATTTGACGTTCTATTGCTGATGCTTGAAGAATGAGTATGGATATTCATATTTCCCCAATAATTTTTTTTGGGGAAAGAATGTTGTTTAATATTTGAGTACTATTTCATATAAAAATTGTCCAAACATTGTATGAAATGTCTCCCTTTGAGGTTTAGACCCATATCATAGAATGGGAGATTTTTTACGTTGGCTTATCCCAGGAAATATAATTTGGGCATAAATATTTATCGTGTTATGGTGCGAATAAATCCACCTGAAGTTATTTAAATTATTCCCCATAATGATTTAATTATTGAATGGAGAAGGATCCCATTTTCCGAATATGGGAACCAGAGTATCAAGAGAACCCATTATTAAACCTCATGTTTTGATTTGGTCAGTATGTAGGTGAGTGGAAGGAATTACCCATATTTCTACTGGACTATGATATTGGATCTTTAGGTCACTACATATCTCATAAAATTGATAATAAGGACACACATATTTCATGAATTTAAATCGTACATTAGATTTCATCCATTTAGTTTTATATCAGTAATTGAGTATGACTTTGTGTTCCTCATATGGTTTTTCATCTAGGACCTTATTAACCATGAAATTAACTTCTATATAGTGATCATGAATTTAATCCTTTACCAAAACTATTAATCCCAAATGATTTACCCTAAATGTGATAAGAAAGGTGTGAAAAAGGATTATTTCAGCACACGTATGCGATTAAACGTAAAAGCAATGTAATTATTTTTGGTGGCTGGACAATGATATTGGATTTAGGAATCCCTAAATATATAATTAAATTGAGAATCAAGATAAAGGTATTTATATATTTTAACTAAGAATAAAATTTATTTTAACAATGTGTATTAACATAAACGGTAAGGATGAAGGTTCCCCAACATATAAAATGAGGGCATGAATCTCTATAAATATTATTCAATCATTCAGGGAATTTCCATGTGGGAGACATGTCATGTATCAAACATGAGGATTCGTGAGATGGATTATAAGGTCATCCTATGCTTGGAATATAGTGTAGGACTAAATTTTTTCATGTGTTAATGAATATTTCATATAGTGTAACTTTTTGTGAATAGGATGACAAGGTATCATACTGTTTTAGGATATGTGTCTAGGAACAAACATCATGGAAATTAAGGGTGATAAGAGACTTATTATAGAAAGTATTTTCTAACAGTAATTATAATTGAAAAGGAATATTTTTAAACATGATATTGGAGATAACTAGATCAAGATAAGTGGAATGGGAACAGAACTCAATGAACGACCTAAGAATAATGTTTGAAAATTAAGTTCATATTATAATTTTAGTGAGGATAATGGAGATAAAATACATCTATCTAGAGGATGAGTGTTCTTATGGTTAACATTCTCTTTTTATGGGTAATATATTTTATACATGATCGGGGTGTATTAATGCATAGTACATAAAAGGTGTCCTCTAGAATATGAAATTCTATTAGGCACGGGAAAAAAATCTTCTTTAAGGAATGAAATTTCTCAAGAAAATGAGTATGATGTGTGGGAGGAATATCTCCAAGAAGAAAGGGATAATTTGGATTGAAAATTCCCAAGGAATGTGGAATCCCCTAAATAGATCATTGTTTTTTATTAAATAGTGGTATATATAAATTTTCATGATGGGATCTTAAATTTGAGATCTTGAAATGAGGACTCATTCACATATCTTTATATTTTATGTAAGGGAGTGGGTATTTTCATTACATCATGGTTGGGCCAAAAATTATAGATCATTTCATGACTATTTATCTTTTTAAAGAGATTATTGAGAAATAAGTAGTTCTTGAAAAGTGGTATGGTGGTATACCAACACTAATGATTATGTTATACTGAAGAAAAAACCAAAATATTTTATATTATTATGTGTTGAAATAAGGAAAAGAACCATGTAGTTTAACATCATAGGTCAACAACATGGATGCATCATTCCTTTTTTGGTCGTACAACAAGGACATATTCAGTAAATATAACATCTTGTGATAATAGAGATTATGACCATGAAGTTTAACATCGTAAGTTATGGGAATTATGTTTCACACAAATACATGCATGTAGGACCATGATGCTATTCATTTTAATAGAGTGCGACAATGAAAAGGGATACCATGTACATTAATTTCAAAACAAGAAAGGGAGATAGTTTGTATTTTTTACACGATGTATTTATTGAGAAATATCCCATTAGTAGGGGTAGTAATTAGGTCTTCATCCATTGAAATCATGGAATATGATTATTTATAGTGGAACTAATGTAAGGAATAAGTTCCCTCACCCATTGCCTCAATAATTTAGGTTCCATCTTAGGTATCATCACGGTTCTTATTGATTCTACATGCTTTCCCTGGACGAAGGTGTGGAAGTGGGCATCCTTTTTAAAATCACAAACAATCCAATTTTTATGGTCCTCTATATGATGAAAGGTATGATTTTTTTTCTATTCAATTAACTCCTATTCATCCACTATTTTTGTGTATTTCTTTTAAATATATATTTTATACCATAAGGGAAATTAGAGTGAGGGAAATTAGACTTCAATGGGTGGACTTCATCGATCTCGTATACAATCGAATGTAGTGTCATTCATACGGTGGTGTAGGTTGTAGTATGTTAATCTACAAGGCCTGAATGGTCATTTTTAGAAAACAAATTATTTATCGAATATATTAAATAGTATTATTGGTAGGGTATTGTTGAATTCCTCTATATTATCATTTCATACATCAGGATAGTGAAAAAAATGGATGGATTTAATATAATAGTCTAGATACAACTTCTCTAACTCAGTAGAATAAATATAGGTTCCATTGAACATTTTTGTTATATGACTGGCACTGAATCACGTAATGATGTTGGATTTTATAGAGATGATAAGGTTTTTGGCCTTGAATTTATGAAGGGGGTATTTCCCCATCCAATTTGGAGAAGAAGTCGGAATCATTGAGGATGAACTTGAATTTCAAGGCTTTAGTAGGACGATACATCCCAAAAACATCAATTACCCATATGAAAAATGGCCATTTATCATTTACTATGTATAAAAACTATAAGGGTTGATGGATTAATTTCCCATGAACATGGAAGGAATGACCCTTCATGATATATTCTAGGCAATCCTATATCATTTAACAACAGAATAGTCCTTGCATTGTTATTTTAATGGAATACCAAAACCATAACTATTGGGTACCCTAACCTCTCATATGTGAATAATTTATGAATTATTCCTTGTATTCTCCATCATTATTTGTGAAATTGACACCATCCAATCCTCAACTTTAGTGGTAATTCACGTTATTTCTTCTTTAATGAAGGGGGACTTGGTCGCCCGTCATCCAATTTTTCACTTTTTTGTAATTTTATGATGAAAACCCATATATATCAATTTTCTAATCTATTAGCCTATAAATTCTGTGGTCATTAGGAATTAATCAATTTCTTCTCTAAGGCTAATTATTATATTAATCATTGTACATGGTTATGTAGGGAGGTTATCACTTTATTTGTGATGGAATATTATCTATTTATCTTCTTGTTTACTAACTCTGAATCACCATTCTATATCTAGTGGTCGACATAAATTTAATGTGAAAATTATAGGTATGAAATGTGGGACTGATATTTTTTCATTTTTTATACAACCGTCTTATAGTAGTAATGATTAAGGAAAGACTACCACTACTTAAAATATGGGCACATATCATAACATAACATTGATGAGAATATTGTCTTCCATTATCTCCCCTACTGATATTTTGGATTCACTATAAAAATACATTTCCAAAATCATAGATCCCTCTTGAATATTGAAGATCTCTTCACCGAGAAATTTGGTATTCAAAAAAATTGGTTCAGCATGTGCATGTTCTATGCGGTAGTCTTCGAAATCCTTGCCTTTCTCTACTTTTTGAGGAATGAAATAAATGTAAAAATATTTATAGATCACATCCCATCTTGAAATATGTTTTTTCATCATATTAATATCAAGGATTTTTTGATTGGGTTTTTGTGAGAGAGAAAATTGACCTCATGGTGCTCCATGTAGTGCCTCAGTCGACGAACCATTAAGAAAAACATGAGTGTGATCTCCTCAATAACTAAAGAGTGAGTCCCAACATTTATCTTGTTTTATTTAAGATAATATTGGGTTTTATCATTCCTTATTTCATTCTTATATGTTAGTAAATCACCAATTGATTGTTCTGGGGATGTCACATTTGAAATAAGCGATTTTCCATCGATAGGTGATGTAACATTTGTGGTTTTAAGAGATATTTCATGAAGATGTTAAATAATTATTGATAGTCATTGGACCACAGAGGTCTGACCCCTTTTTCATCAACTTGGTGAAGGGAAAACAATTTCTTACATGGTTTGGCATTATGCACTAAATTTATGATTGGTGTCCCCGTAAACTTCTCAAATATTTGATGTTTTGAGGAGGGGATATATTAAGGATACCCTTTTTATTATAAGGTTAAACATCTATAGCATGATGTAATTTGATGATTCAAATAAATTTACCTAAGGTGACATCGAATGAAAATTTCATGGGGATCACCATTAGGATATGTTTTCACAGTTTTCATTAATATGGTCATAAGAGCAACTAGGTGCTTGGATTACAATCGTGATTTAACAACCAATTCATCATCATAGTGTTCGATAAACATTACCAAGAGGGGTTGACATATGTAATGAATAGCCTTCAGATATGTATAACAACATTTTTAAATCTATAATGAAATAATTGAAAGAAAAAATACCCTATAGGGTCCCTTAAGGTGATGGATTATTTATCTTCTTATCTCATTCAAAATTTTTATTATAGCATGAATTGATTTCCTTAACATATAGTTCTTTATAGGTAACAATTGATTCAAAAATAGCTCTATTATTATAACTAGGAAATTATCTTTTGGATAGTTCTAGTTCAGATCTATGAAGTCAATAAAAACCCGAATTTTCCCATTCATCATATTTACAAGGACTATGTTGGATAGAAATTTTTGATACTCGACATCCAAAATGAAATTGGAACTAATAATCTTTTCATATTAAGCCCCAATTTTTGACATGTTAGTTGGCTATGTCCTTTTGGCAACATATTTTTATCCGTTTTATTTTTTTTAAAATCTATGGTGTTTAGTATCCACCTAATGATTAATTCATTTAATTTATATATAATTCTTGAAAAACATTTAATATGTTTTCTTCATAAAAGGGGAATATAACTCTTGTTCTTTGAAATACATTTTCACAAAACTAATGTTGGATAGTGGGTCCTCCATTGTACGTAGGATAAATTTCTGGAGTACATTTAAGCCTGTAGAGACACCATCCTTAAATATTGGAGGGAATCCTATTGTCCTTCTCGCCTTGCTCATTCACATCCTCTTAATCATCTACCCTACTAAAAGGGGGTTGATGATGATGGAAATTTCATGGATTTTGAAGATGATTCCAAATAATGACATCCCAAAGATGAAGCGACTTCTTCTAACCTCACTTATTTTATAGGTTTTCATTCAAGTATCATATGGGATGGAGTGAGGGATAGTGTAGGAGAATAAACATACTCTCCTAGTGAGAGGAAAATATATTCTAACTCACCTGATGAGGAATGGAATAGTTGATGCTCCATGGATGGAATGATGGAATTTTTATTCACATGTTTACCACAACAAGGAGACTCAGTAACCTTCTCATCATGGTCAATCATTGTTTTCAATGATGAAATCATCAATGTTGTTGAATATGTGCTTGAATTCATGTGCATGACTTCAAATTTATTAATATAAAGAACATATTATTCCATGAGATAGTTCAAGTGATTGTATATTTTCATTTATAGGTTGTTCGTGGTAGTGACCAAGGTGACATATTCAATAATGTGTTTTCCCATCCCTTTAGTTCAATTATGGAATAGTGTATTTTGATTTTCATGATTCAAATGTAGTTTTTTCGCCATGAAATATCCTAATTTGAAAATTAATGAAATATTTGAGAAATGTGTGGTATGATGATAGAATACCTATATGCTGATACAACCATATCCTTTCCAATATAACATTGAAATTGATATCTTGATGAACAACTAGAAATCTTAATTCAGATATGAGGACCCCTGACCTGGCCTTGAGAATGATATAGTTAAGGGTATATTTCACACTATTATCATAACCCTATAGTGGTATAGAATAAAGAGACAAGTGGTACTATGTATAACATAATTGAAAAATATTTTGTAATTGAATGAGGTGGACTTCTGAGCCATTGTCAATGGATGATTATTAGATATCAGCATTATTTAATCTAATAGATACATACAAGGTACTAATGTGTCCTGGTATATTGGATTATATTTCATGTTATATGAAATATATGATTGGGTGTCATTATGCAGGTCCTATATCTACATGATATATTTTAGTATTTGAAACATCATCTTTATATTCTTGAGGGCTTAGAAAAGCCTCCATGAGTGCTTCTTGGATGTCATTTGATAGACATAGATCATCCAATATTGACAATTTTGTCATTATAAGGGACAATTTCTTCAAGATAATATACATTTAGGCTAATGGAATGTTCTACCCAACATGGGGATACACTCTTAAAGGAGATTTAATGACTAATTCACTTGATCTAGGAAGGTCATCCAATAGAACTGGAGTTGAAGGAACTACTTTACATAGTGGGATTGGTCAGACATGATTGTATACACTCCAAAAAAAAATTTATGCCACCTCTTATGGTGGATCTCCCATGAATATTGGGATAGAGAAACCCCAAAAATATAGAGAGGAACAGATTTTACCTTCTAGACCAAGTGTATGGCTCTCCTAAAAATTTTGACACCACAAACTATCCATGTTGGGATGTGTCTCGTGTACTGGTTTCTTTCGGGATTAAGTCTTCCTTGTATCCTTGGACTATATGGCCTACTCCAATGGTAACCCAAATGGATTAAGGGAACTCGTGATTATGACTATATCCATAAACATATAATTGATCCATAAATTTAATGATATTTATGTAAATAAATATGAATTAATAATTTAATGAGGATTCGGTCTAGCAGGGAATCTCTTGTGGCACTATTCGGTGGTGTCGTGAATATTATTTCAGAACCAAATATATAAATTCGAGGATATTCAAATACAAATTAATACTCATTATTGGTTTGTATTAAGGTGTTTTTTTCCCTCAAATCCGAATATTTATTTTAGTAAACTATCTTTTAGAGGATTTTGGTGTTGATAAAGTCATATTCTCCATAGTAGGACTATCTTGGGAGATAGTTGGATTATGACACTATGATAAAAGGATGGAATGATTTCTGTTGATTATATTTTGATTCATACATTCAATGAAATTTTACACGACTTTTTTGTAACCTATTTCTTCTCAAAAATCATCATCAACATTGGCATAAAAAATTATTTCTACTAGAATTGGTGGTTTTCCCAGAATTAAATTCTTAGAGTCAACAACCTTTTATGATGAATTTGAAATCAAAGAATTATAGGATTGTGTGACCAAATATTCTATGTTTTTGGTAATATTTTGGGTGATCTTTGAGGCCATTTTGACCAGACCACTTGGGCTTTGATAAAATGATTAATTTTTTCTACAATGGTTTGATGAATTTTCAAGGGGCTTGGTCATCTAATAATTAATAAAGTTTCTTCTTTAGTTACTCAGATAGGTTTCACCACCACTTATTTCACTCATCATGTGAGTTTCTCATTTTTTAGGATTCATAGGTGGGGGTTACTCATGATTCATCACTGTATTTTGAGCTTGATCCCGTATATGAGATGCATTAATCTATATTATTATAGCATCTTCTTCAACTATTCACTTCCCTTGAGCATACATAATTACTTAGGACATGGAATTTTTACCTAAGATGGAGTCTTCAAATATTATAGAAACTATGGAGAGATACTAAAACCCCAATAAATATTTCATAGGGATGACTGGTGTGAACAAATCATCATAGAGATTATATAAAAAATGGACAACAAATATTATTTGGTATGTTCATTGTTTAAATAGTTGGTCAACTCATTCCTCGAGTAATAAAATATGAGACCCTAACATTCTTCCACATTTTTAGTTTGAATAGTGAGGTACAATAATCTTATTCATTATTGAGATTAATGAAATTAAATACTTCTACTGTAGATCTTCTCATCCAGAGATTTACTAATCTATTAAACTATTATACCAATCTATAATTTACCCTAATAATTATTGTATAATGTACATGTGTTTCACCATTTATTTTTGAGAATTTTTCCCCATCATGGGATCAAATTGGGACATGATATTCTATAAATGCCTTTTAAGATCACAAAATATATTTAAAATTGGAAATGGAGGGTTCCAAACATTTTTGGGGGAGGGGTCAGATCAACCAATTCAGGGTAAGGTTATTTTTCTCATACAATCATGCATGAAATTAATCCATAGATTCTAAAGGAGATATCAATGACTTAATGGTATTAACAGTGCCTTGAGAGATGTGGAGTTGAATTATATCTTGAGTTGGGGATGTATAATGTAGGGAAATTTTTCATGGCTCTATTTGTACCCTCAGTGGGACGCCTATACGTTCTGGTCTTTGAAAATGTGCTTGACCCATCCTTAGTTGTGAATCTAATAGAATTAAATTTTGATATATTTATTTTGTGGGGTATAATTATATTTTCTTCATGTAACCCACATTGAGATCATTCATTGTATTTGTTTTAGCTACTGGGAAAGACCAACCTTATTAAGGCCCATCATCTAGAATCACAAGTTGAGGCATCACTTTTATAAAATACCATGACAGGATGTTGTCTTGGAGTATTTATAAATTTATTTTTCTCACCTCAATTATCATATACTCCCTACGATATAATCATTCCTCAATTTTAAGGAGTTTACCTCTTCATGAGGTGGGTGGTATGAAACCTTATCATTACAAACTTCCTTGGATGATTCCCATCAAGGAGGTAGTAATAGAAATGTAGATGAGATCCCATATTCACATTGAGCCTCATTTTTCTAGTACATATTCTATCTTTAATCATTTCGGTGGGGACCATATTATGACCAGAAATGTCATCATTCAATTCCTCAATTTCAGACTTCGGTTATATAGTATCTTTAGGGGTGGTGTTAGTGAATCACATTGATAAAAAATGAATTGTGGTAGTTTTATCAGTATCCCTAAAAGATTACATTATTTTTTACCGTCACAGAGACTTTCCCTCTATTTCTCTAGTCCCTTTGAATTTTTTTTACAAATATTGATCCTAACAGAATATATGGATAACTTTTCTACGCTTGTTCTGAGTGATAAATTTGGGTCTCCTAAGAGAAAAAAAGAGAAGATACAATATTCAATGCTCTCCCTAAATGGGAAAGACTTACCTCATATGTAGAGGAGGATATTGGGGTAAAAAAAACCTGATCCCTATGTGAGGGCGATACTCATCCATTTTCATAAACGTAGAGTATGAATTTTTGAGGTTGTGTTAAAAATTCTCCAATCCCAACAATCTAGGGTTTCTCATTGATTGTTATGGTTTCTACTTCTACAACACCATTCTTGATTTTACATATCATTATTTAAATGGGGATGGTTTCACTCTATGGTTTTTAATTAAGGCACCTACCTCCAAAGATATTGGTGATTCTCGTTAATTGGCCCCACAATGCATGTGGATTTCTCTATAATTCAATATGATTAATGCATGATTTATTCAACGGATCTCTCTTCGCTAGATCAACAACAATGAGAGATATTCAGGGCTTGTTTTTTCTATGTTTACCATCTATTGATAATAGGTAATGTTACTTGAAGCTATCCCTAGGCTATGAAATTTCATTATGTCACCATTGGTGATCTATTTTAATTTGAAAGTGATGTGAAATGTAATTCTCCCTATTTTCCACATTCGCTTATATGATCACTAGATAGGGCGTTGGTGACAAGCTATTCTAAAACATTCATGGCATCCAAATATTGAAATTTAAGGGCCCTGTCTATTTTAACAATTTTGTGTATCATCGACCTTAGAGGCCCTCTATGTTGATTTTGTGGTGTAACCATTCTATAAATTTGACATGTATTGAATATTAATTGCAATGAAATATGTTTTTATTTTAGTGATGAAGAGTGGTCCAAATATTGAAGACAATATCCTGAACTCAATCTTTTGAAAATACCTTTGGATTTTTTAGTATGGAGAAGCTAATGGATAGCATAAGATCATGGAATATTCATTGGAAAATATGATCATCATGTTCAAATTTTCCTCTTCATATTCCTACACCCAAATCCTCTACCTATTCCATAATAATTGGGTGTTTCCCCAATTCATTATTTTAATCAGTGGTATTTTATTTTCATTATTCTGTCATATTAGATGTAGGAAGATCCATTAGTGTTTCAGAAAATGACAGCCATCATGGGTAATATTCTAGTTGAGAAAGCATGTATTGTTTCTATGATGGTGAAACAAGAATGACTTGAATGCTTAACCCATTTAACACTTATTAAGAAGGATTTATCATGATTAAATAAACAAGGTGATGAACTATATAATGACGTGAAATGTCACTATAGGAAAGACATTTGTAATGAATTCCATAATGTAGAAGACTACCATCATTGGTTGACGTCAAACTGCATGAAGAATTCCTATAAAATATTACATAGAAAAGACCTTTAAGATGGATGATAGGAAAGAGTTTACCTTCAAACTGTTTGAAATTATTTTTTTGTGTGGGTTTTACCTGGTTCAAATCAAGATTTGGGATCACATGATCGATTAAATTCTGGGTGTGAATCAAGACTTTATGGTCAGATATCAGATGAGGACCTCTGTTACTACTGCTAGTATTTTCTCAGTTTGGAAACATAAGAGTAGGACCCCAAGCCCTTATGTATAAATATCTGAAGTCTTTAGATACTCTAGAATTATGAAAAGTTGTACTGTAGATCAGATCTTCATTTTATAATCACCTTTAGGGGAGTTTTTTCTTTATTCCATCATATGGGTGACTAGGGAAGCTTATTGGGGATTTTAACCTTCATATACAGAAGCTTTTTTTGTCTTCTATATCACTGATGTAATTTTTCAACAACATTATGGAATTTTGGGAAGGGGTTGATCCTCCCATGGAATAACCACTATAGTAGGACAATGACCTCGAGTTAGAATGAGGGTATGGTATTAGTTATTTTATTCATATATTGTGTGGACGTTTCTTCCACAACCCACTTACCAGAAAATCCATGTCAAGGGTAAACTTCTAACCATTTATTAAAATATATTTAGAGTACAATAAATAAGTACTATAAGCCCAAAACAACAACTACAGATCATATAAACCAAACTGTCGCCAACTCCATGGTAAAATTATTCTTCCTCAATAGCTGATTCCCACTCCAGGATTTCATAATGCTTTATAAATTTTTCATTCATCCTTCTTAGATTCAAATTCACCTAGTATAGAAAACCATTAGTAGACTTCATACCCTTATTCAATCCAGATACTACCCGACCATCCTTTCTAATAGAAGACCTAGTGGACACCGGCTTTGGAATATAGGAGTAGTCCTTCCTTATCCATCTTTGTGGTGATGAAATCATATCCTCCTTGTTCCTGAACAACTTATTTTTTCCTACATAGAAAATTTACCTATAGGAGGGACTGACCAAGCCGCTATCATTTTCCATACCACCATCAGAGATATCACCCCATATTTTAGGGATCTTCACCTCTTGATAACCATCATTCACTAGTCATTCCGACTGAAATTGTATGTTAGTGTCAATCATTGCTAAATAGTGAAAGTGTTCCAAAAATCATTGGCCTTCATATGCCCCCTTATTAATTACTCCATTTCTAGTGTCATCCTCCTAAGATGGGAGATAAATCTGTGTGTTGACACCTTCTTTAATTAGAGTAACCTCATCCACATCCTCATGCTCTGATTCTAGAAAGTGGTTACTGGTGGAAATTGTGATCATCACACCTCCATCATCATAAACCTAAACTTTTGACCCATAAACATAGACTTATAAAGACCCCAAAATTAAACTATCAAAATACACTATAGATTTTATGTTTTCCTCAACCACATGCTCTGGCTGCTCAATACAAACATCATACTTATTGTTGATGACCAACTGCATAAAAACATATTGCACATGATGATTGGGATTCTTCCATTCATCCACATGGCCACTTGAGGGACTTTTCTTTTCCTTCAGTACTAGAGACACCCTTTGCATCATACTACTTCACACCATCCCCCATCTTCATATCATTCTTAATCAGGTAAAACTATAAGGACCCATCCTTAAACTATACATAATATTGAATTAAATGAATACTTCACATTGAAGATCTTTTCAGGTTTCAAGTTTTAGATAATTAGGCATAAAAATTACATTACAACTTGAATATTACATGTAGACACTACTACTCAATATCCATTTTTTCATAAAAGAAAAACACTTAAAAAGAAACATGTCTAATTACTTGTTTTAGATTGCATGAATTTCCCTTGATCCAATCCTTGACACAATTCATCTTTAAGTCACGTGGAAAACATTTCAAAAACTTGGGATGAGAATAAAAATCTCAGTAAGGTATACAGAAAGAATGAAAACTGTTAGTTATTCAAAACAACATGTAAACCATTAATACATTATCATAAGTAAAACTTTTCACCTTTATTAAGCAGTAAATACTCTTCACTGAATAAAAGATTATTACTTACCCTTTTGTAACCAAAATATTACCATAAAAACCATATAAAGAACACATAACATATAAAGGTAACTTGGGACATAAAATTAATTAAATAGAATAACCATACGGTCGACTTCCACACATATCACTAAATGGAATAGCCATACGGCCGACATCCATACCCAATGCATTGAAGGTTATAACGTATCCACCCGTCCTAGTATTAACAGCACCACTCGTCAGATGGTTTATCACGTAGCCACCCGTCAAATGTCCAAGTACCATCATAACACATAAAATATTTCAAATATAAAGATTTCACTAATAACATTTCATTTTCAATCACAAGATATAATTTCAATATATTGAAATAATCAAGCCATTTTCAAAAACCATTTAAAAAAATATTTTTGAATCAAAGTGTCCCATATCACTTTGAAGCTTTTAATGGAATTATAATTTTAAAAATTTAATTTCCATATAAATAAATACTCATAAACATTTTTAAAACATGTTCATTAAAGATAAATATTTAGAATAATAAATCTTCAAAACATTTAAAAATGATATTTTTGTTAGAGTTTTTAACAAAATGAGTGACTCTTGAATACAAATAATTCTGGAATAACATTTAATCAGAACTTTATAATATCATGAGAATAAATGGATTCATGATATAATATGTCAAAGGACAGTATATAACCCATATAAGAGTGATTTGGTGTATAACAACAATTAAGTCTGAATAGAAATGTAAATTAAGATGAAATCTCTTATAAAGATGGTATCCTCAAATTAAGGATAAATCAATCTCATAATTATGTATGAAAAATATAAATACACCCAATATAAGTGGATATTAAGTTTAATCAATCAGAGTTCATTTACACATATTCATAGGATGACATATTCAATAACTACAAGTTGAACCCAAAGAATCAAAATTTGGTTAATAAGTTCCTTTGTAAAAATTCAACAGTTTAACGATGTGACATTAAAATTCCAAAAATGAGTTGATGAGATGAAAAGGGTATATCATTACATAGAAATAAATTTTACATCAATAAGGATATATAATAACATATACCAACATAATAATATGTAAATTAATAGACATAACAACAATAAGTCTTTTAAAAAGAGGAGGATGAAAGGTTCCCTAACCGATTTGGTAACTTATAAAACATATGCCACAAGACAGAAAGATCATCCAATAAAGATATAAATACTCATAAATAAAAGTATATTACACAATGAGTACAATCATGGGCAGTAAATACACCATATAAAAAGAGAAAGTGGAATATATAACATGAATCTCATGGGAATAAAAACTAGTGAGATGAAGACCCCGTAACACATTGTAATTGAATTGAGTCGTATGACCAAAAGATAGTAACCACCAAATGAATCACAGAATAACATGAATATAATGAGAAAAATGATAATATATATCAAATGACAGTACAAAATACACCACATGCAATGAATAAGTAGTGAACAATGGAAATTTCATGGAATTAAAAGTGAGATAATAAGAAAATCCCTTACAAAAATTTGGCAGCCTAACGACGCCACTGAAAAATTCCTAAAATGAATTGATGAGAGTAAGAGGGGTTATCTCATCATATGAAAATAAAAATTACATTATAGGGAATATAAAAGAACATCCTCCAACATAATCAACTGGAGAATAAAATAAATGACATAAAAGAGAGTACTTGAAAAGAAAGAAAGAGGTCGGATCCCTTACCTCGTGTCTGATATGACTCGATCATTCTTTAATCTCCGGAATAATAAACTAAAGTTAATATATACTAGCTTAAGAAAAAATTTCAACTTTATTATTCCTTTTATATTACTTATAACCATGTTATAAACATTATTCAATCATTTATGTTAATAACGTTCATTTTGTCGATATTTGGTATTTGAGTAAAAATGAACGCCTTATATTTACTAGGTGTCCATGTGGTCAAAACTTCATTATATCCAGAATTATATTCACGATTTGGATATCTGGAGACGGTAAGCCGTACGTACTCATGAACGCAAATTTCATTTCTATTTCTTATTTTAATGGAAATAAAACATAATTATACATAGGTATATTATAGTTACAGTATAATATCATATATAATATCACTAAATTAATCCTTTATACATCCCACCTAAGGCATTAACGAGTCACATCACTTTGAGGGGGTGGTAGTCCGCATTTCCTCAAATGAGATTATTGTATTTACCCACTATGGAAACCATAATAGAATGAAATAAATGGGATGTATAGAAGCATAGGAAAATAATAAACATAATATATATCATATAATATAGTTTCATCATAATGTCCACCATGAGAGGCAGTAAGACGTAATTGAACAATCATCGTTTTGTGAGGCGTTAGTTTTCCATCCACAGAAACATTATATTCTTCATCCAATAGATGGAGGTGTGTGTATGTGTAGTTATAATAATTCTTATAAAAAATCCGATTATATTTATGATACTGGTGTTGTTAAAAAATAAAATAAATAAAAATACTTTAGGGGTTGGAGATGTAAAATAATAGAAAACAATTTAAGAGAAACGGTTACCTTTAATTTGGGAAACTCCCTTTGGTTTGAACCAAAAGACTTCTTGAAGTGCCTTCTGCCTAAGTTAAGACATCTAAGAGGAGGATAGGGATGTTGAGAGATTAATTGGGTAGAGTTTTGACGAGCTAAATGGCTTGAGCGGTGTGAGGAATTAGTTAAGAAGTGATCTCCTTTTATAAGGGGGAGGAGGGGCTCTTTAGGAAAGTGTGAAACTATTATTTTATAATATAATTATATTCGGTTTATAATGGTCCAAAAATAATTATAGTCTAATATAAGATGGTTCATGTTAGAAATAAAATCATCCAATCAGAATTGGACATGGTTTTGAATATATTTAAATCATTATAATATTATAAATTTAAATGATTTATTAAGGATGTAAATATTACATCATTATTATGTCATAAATAATTTAATTTATTTTTTGTCTAAAAATTATAAACAAAATACCATGATATAGGAAATATTTTTAGATTTCTAAATAATATTTATAGTCTAATATAGGACATATATAACACCATATAAAAATTAATTACTAAAAGATTTTTGTTTATGTCATTGTGGCCTTTACATTAAAATAATTAATCTAAATTGTCATTATCACTTCCATGTGGATAAAAGGGGCCCCAAAATCAACCCATAGATGCCCATTGTCATTAATGAATCAAAAAATAAGCTTTGGATAAGTTTTAAGGTATTATTGAATTATTATAATATTCCCTTTACCTTGAATTACCTTATTTACCTTTAACTGTGGTAAATAAGTCAAAAGTTACTATTCACCAAAAATTATTTTCCTCTTAATGAACCACATTTTACTTCTTGATAATAACCATGTATGTTGTATTTTCAAAATTCAATTCAAAAAATTGGTAATGTTTCATTAAAATGTAAAAGTTAATTTTTTTAACTACCACTAAGTGGTGTCACTATTAATCAAAAATTGTCGTTTTTCAGAAAAATACCAAAAATTCAGCCAAAGATATATTTGATATTAAGAATTAAAAATTGGTTTCTATTTTTCCAAATTCAAAACATAGAAGTGGCATTAATTTATTTTGAAATTAATTCCCATTGTTAAAATAAATAGTGTGTTTTTAAGAAACAGTAACTATCAAAAGATTGATACTTGTTTATGTCCAATTTAAAAGTGAAATTCATTCGAATAACCAACAATGGATTAAATGGTAAAAATATATTTTAATTTCACATTAAAAATAACTAAAAAGATAATATAACCCTATAAATAAATTATTTTAAAAGGAACTTTTGAATTAAAATTAAATATTTTTCACTATTCCTTAAAAAATGAACATTATCGAAAAAATTCCAAAAATTTACACAATGTAAATTTTGTTGTCCCCATTCTAAAGAAGGATTTTATTTGGTCATATAGAATCTATTAAAGTGACCTAAACTATATTTAAAAATGGATATCAATTAAAATGTGGTAAATCGACATTTTAATGCAAATTATGATTAAAATTAGATTCATTCACATTTTACGCCTCTAACATGTATTGGAAAAAAGTAATTACATTTAACAAACATGTATAATCATATTGAATTTAGTCTTGTTCATTCCCACCAATACAACGTCTATGAGTTAACAACCATTTAATATAATATTATTATATTATTAGTGTGCAACGTAAGATTTCCAAGAAATCCATTGTTGCGTATCAGATATGTTGTCGAACATAGAAACCCCTTTAAATTAAAATTAATATTTAATTCTCAAATTTTAATAAATATATATATTCTATATTCTATATTTTCCGAGGATGTTACATCCTTCCCCCCATTTGGGAATTGCATCCTCATTATTTTAAAAATTGGGCTTGGGAACTTCGTTGAAAACCCCACATTGAAAAATGAGTCAGTAAAATTATCACTTAAAAATAAATTATTAGAAGTACAAAGGTTACCCGAGACAACAGATACTATAATTCCTTGAAAACATGGTTATGGATGGGAAAAAACCCTCATGTTGTGATGGAGTGTGATAGAAACCATGTTTAGGAGAAAGTTAACCACCAGAAAATCACAAACTTGTGATTTGTTAAACAGTATTTGATTCCCCTGTAGGAAAATTTAACGGACTAAGTTTTTTTAAGATAGTTTTCGTTGAGGAATTTATTTATGAGCATAACCAAAAACATAATAAATATACTTACTTGTCATGTAGACATTCATCTTTTACTATATTTCTATCACAAACTCATATTTTTTCCAAATGATGAGTATTCAGGATGACTTTTTTCACAATAAGAGCGCTATAATCAACTTCGAGAGAATCACAGAATCTATAAAAGATGAACTATATATTTCCCATTTCTTTAGATATTAACTAAAACCAAAATGTTTACTATAAGATCATATAATCACAAAAAAGATAATCCTTTATAAAATTAAATACTAATCCTAATCTCCAAAATTAAACAAAAATAACCCAAGGTTCAAGAAAAACCATTAAATAAATAGTTATCCTTAAAATTCTTCAAATTAATCCGAACTAAGATTGAAACCCAAATCTCTGAAGGATTTAATCACACAGTCTTCCAAGGTAAATCTAAACATTTATCTCTAAATAACATCAGTTACTCTTAAAGTCTCATACTAAAAAATAATTAACCTAATCACATATCCTCCATGATAGGTTAATCATTTCCATAGATATCACAAAATCAATGTAATCCTGATTGATAAGATCATCTAACAAAAAATAATTATTCATACTAACCAGGGACATCACGTAGTCTAGTGGTAGGTGATTAATACCAGTCACACTTTGGTTTTGGGTTCAATTCTCACAGCTTCGTCCAACGCGATGGGTGGTCACACAGTTTTCGTGTTGTCCATTTTCAAAAACTACATAATTTTATAACATTCCCAAAAGAGATAAATTCATCAAAAATAACTATAACATATTTTAACAACAAAGGTTATCAAATAACTTTTGTTTTGTATCCCAAAATGTATTAACCGATAATTGCCTCAAATTCAAGGATCATATAAACCCAAATGGTTCTTTATAAATACAAACACAAAAAAAGATAATTATTCCTTGAATAAAATATTCATATGTCAAACCTCTGGTTTACACATACTATAAAGAGTCTTCTAATATAATCCCATCATCAAAAGAGCCTTAATACTTTTAAGCATTTCACCATCCCAAAATCTACCATAACTCTTGAATCAATTATATATTGACCTCTTACTCATTCAACATTATTCACGATCCATTAACCATTCTTTACCAACTTATTCTGAAATACTTCTTTCCTACATTCAAAATCGCGAATCATATCCAATGATTTCAATAATAGGAAAACATATGTTAAGAAATAATACATACCTTTCATTGGTTATTGTCAGTTTCATCATCCTCAATCGCAATGGCATTAGGTATTGGTAAATGAATATCTGTATGATCCTGGTGATCCCATTCCCGAAAATTCTTCATAGGACATGTGTTTTCATAATGACCATGCTCACCACATTTAAAACATTCAATTGATCCCTCAGAAAGGACTTATTTTTCTTTCCTAGAGTCAACTAGATGCTTCCTTTTTCCATGGTAGGTTCTTGCTTTATGACCTTCATTTCCACATCCGTAGAATCTTTCTGTCCTTTTGAAACATTTTCATATGTGTTTCTTTCCACATCTATGACACATTGGTTTTTGAACATACATACCTTTATGATTATTACCTAAACATCTGTAGGGATTTGTTTCTCGCATATATGATGTCTTATAAAATTCACTAAGGTTCAGGTGGTCAATCATGACTCCAGATAGTTTGTTGAGAATAACCACAAGAGTTCTCATTGCAGCTCCCATATCATTTACCTACTCATTTAGAAAATTTTCATAGTCTTCTTCACGTCCACTATTACATTGGGGCCTTCTAGATCCAGCCATTTACTATAACCAAAAAAGTTAGTGTGAGTATATCAGTAAAATCGTCATATAATATCTTATGAGGAGGGTAAACACTAAGATATACTTATTCATGTTATCTTAAACTAATTCAATTTATAAAAATAACTATGACTCTTTCTAAAATCACAACCATTATGGTAATGTCACTTATGCTTAAATTGTACCCTAACCTCTAATGATATCTAAATAGAACCCTGATACCAACTATAAGGACCCAGCCTTAAACCTTACATAATTATGAATTAAATGAATAATTCACGTTGAGGATCTTTTCAGGTTTAGAGTATTAGTTAATTAGGAATAACACTTACATTAAAACTTGAATATTACATGTAGACACTACGACTCAGTATCAATTTTTTTCATAAAAGAAAAACACTTAAATAGAAACATGTCTTATTCGGTGTTTTACATAGCAAGACTTTTCCTTGATCCCATCCTTGACCCATTTCATCTTTAAGTCATGTGGAAAACATTTCAAAAACATGGGATGAGAATAAAAATCTCAGTAAGGGATACAAAAAGATGAAAAACTGTTATTTTTTCAAAAGAACAGGTAAATCATTAATACATTATCATAAGTAAAACTTTTCACCTTTATGAAGTTGGAAATACTCTTCACTGAATAAACGATCATTACTTACCCTTTTGTAACCAAAATATTACCATAAAAACCATATAAATAACACATAACATATAAAGGTAAATTTGAACAAAAACAAGCTTAAATGGAATAACCATACGGTCGACTTCCACACATATCACTAAATGGAATAGCTATACGGCTGACTTCCATACCCAATGCATTGGAGGTTATAACATAACCACCCGTCCTGGTATTCACGACACCACACATCATATGGTTTATCACATAACCACCTGTAAAATGTCCAAGTACAATCATAACACATAAAATATTGAAAATATAAACATTTCACTAATAACATTTCATTTTCAATCACAAGAATTAATTTCATGATATTGAAATAATCAATCGATTTTCAAAAACCATTTAAAAAATGTTTTTTGAATCAAAGAGTCCCATACCAATTTGATGCTTTTAATGGAATTATAATTTTAAAACATTAATGTCCATATAAATAAATAATCAAACCAATTTTTAAAACATTGACATTAAATATAAATATTTATAATAATAAATCTTTTAAACTTTTAAAATGATATTTTTCATAAAGAGTTTTTAAGAAAATGAGAGACTCTTGAATACAAATAATTGTGGAATAATATTTAATCAGAACATTAAAATAGCATGAGAATAAAATTATTCATGATATAACATCTCAAAGGACAGTATATACACCATATAAGAGTGAGTTGGAGAATAACAACAATGAAGTCGCAATGGAAATGTAAATTGAGATGAAATCTTTTATAAAGATGGTCTCCTTAAATGAAGGATAAATCAATCTCATAATTATGTGAGAAAAATATAAATACACCCAATATAAGTGGATATTAAGTGTAAAATAATCATAGGTCATTCACACATATTCATAGGATGATATATTCAATAACTACAGGTTGAACCCAAAGAATCGAAATTGGGTTAAGAAGTTCCCTTGTAAAAATTCGACAGCTTAATGGCGTAACATTAAAATTCAGAAAATGATTTGATGAGAAAAAAAGGGTATCTAATCACTTGGAAATAAATTTTACATCAATAAGTATATAGAATAACTTATCCCAACATAATAATATGTAAATTAAAATATATAACTAAAAAGAAGTCTTTTAAAAAGAGGAGGGTGAAAGGTTCCCATACCGATTTGGTAACTTATAAAACATATGCCACATGAAAGTAGGATCATCCAATTAAGAAGTAAATAATCATAAATGAAATTATATTACACAATGAGTACAATAATGGGTAGTAAATACACCACAAAAAGGATATAGTGGAAAATATAGCGTGAATCTCACGGGAATAAAAACTAGAGAGATGAAGACCCCTTAACACGTTGTAATTCAATCGAGTCATATGAACAAAAGATAATAACCACAAAATGAATCAAATAATACCATAAATATAATGAGACTCGTGATAATATATTTCAAATGGCAGTACACAATAAACCACATGCAATGAATAAGTGGCGAACAATGGAAATTTCACAGAATTAAAAGTGAGATAATAAGAAAATCCCTTACAAAAATTCGGCACCCTAACGGTGCCACTTAAAAATTCATGAAATGAATTGATGAGAGTAAGAGGGGGTCTCTAATTATATAAAAAAATTACAGTATGTTGAATATAAAATAATATCCTCCAACATAAGGACATGGAGCATAAAATTAATGACATAAAATAGAGTACTTGAAAAGAAAGAAAGAGGTCAGATCCCATACCTCGTGTCTGACTTGACTCGATCATTCATTAATCTACTGAATAATAAAATATAGTTAATTTATACTTGCTTAAGAAACTTTTCCAAGATTATTATTAATTTTATATTAATTATTACCATGATATAAACATTATGCAATCATTTAAGTTAATAATATTCATTTTGTCGATATTTGGTACTTGAGTAAAAATTAACAACTTATATTTATAATTTGTCCATGTGGCCAAAGGATCATTATATTTAGAATGATATTCATGATTTTGATATCATATATATCATATATATCTAATATATACATGTTTTTATTATAGTACATAGCATTTAGTGGTAAGAAATGAAATGCATTGTTCATGGAGACGGTAAGCCGTACATACGCATGAATGCTAATTTTATTTCTATTTATTATTTTATTGGAAATAAACCATAATTATACATAGGTATATTATAATTCCATTATAATATCATATATAATATCACTAACTCCATCCTTTATACATCCCACATAAGGCATTAATGAGTCACATCACTTTGAGGAGGCGATAATCTGCACTTCCTCAAATGAGATTATTATATTTACCCACTATGGAAACCATAAAGGCATGATATAAATGGGAAGTACAGAAGCATAAGAAAATAATAAACATAATATATATCATATATAAGTACAGTTCCATTATAATGTCCCCTATGAGAGGTGGTAATATGTAATTGAACAATAATCATTTCGTGAGGCGTTAGTTTTCCATCCACAAAAACATTATGTTCTTCATCAATTAGATGGAGGTGTGTGTAAGTGTAGTTTGAATAATTATTATAACAACATCCTAGTATATTTTGGATTCTTGTTTGTTACAAAATAAATGGAAAAAAGAGTTTAGGGGTTGGAGAAGTAAAATAAAAGAAATCAATTTAAGAGAAATCGTTAACTTTAATTTGGGAAACTTCCTTTGGTTTGAACCAAATGACTTGTTGAAGAGCCTTCTGCCTAAGGTAAGGCTTCTAAGAAGAGTATAGTTATGTTGAGAGCTTAATTGGGCTGAGTTTGGATGAGAAAAATGGCTTGAGAGGTGTGAGGAATTGGCTAGAAGTGGTATCCTTTTATAAGGGGGGGGTTCTCTTTAGGAATGTTTGAAACTATTATTTTATAATATAATGATATTCGGTTTCTAATGATACAAAAATCATTAAAGTCGAAGATAAGTTGAGTAATGGTCGAAATGAAATCATAAAATCATAATTGGACATGTTTTGGATAATATTTTAATCATTATAATCTTATTAATTTAAATGATTTATTAATGAGGTAAATACTAAATCATTATTATGTCATAAATAATTTAACTTATTTGTTTTCTAAAAACTATACAAACAATACCATGATATAGGAAATCTTTTTATCTTTCAAAATAATATTTATATAAGTGGCATTAATTAATTTTAAAATTAATTCCCATTGTTAAAATATATTGCATGTTTTTATGAAACAATAACTATCAAAAGATTGATACTTGTTTATGTCCAATTTCAAAGTGAAATTAATTCCAATGACCAAAATTGGAATAAATGGTTAAAATATATTTTAATTTCACTTCAAACCCAATTAAAAATATAATCTAACCATATATATTAATTAGATGAAAAGGGACTTTTGAATTAAAATACAATATTTTTCACTATTCATTAAAAAAATGAACTTTATCAGAAAAATTCCAAAAATATTAACAAAGTAAATTTTTCTGTCCCCATTATAAAGAAGGATTTTATTTGGTCTTATAGAATGTATTAAAGTTAAGAAAACTATATTTTAAAATGTTCTCCATTAAAAGGCTGTAAATCGACCTTTTAATGTAAATTATGATTAAAATTAGATTCATTCACATTTTAAGCCTCTAACATTTATTGGATAAAAGTAATTACATTTAACAAACATGTATACTCATATTGTATTTAGTTTTTTTCATTCACTCCAATACAATGTCTAGGAGTTAATGACCATTTAAAATAATAATATTATATTATTAGCGTGTAACCTAAGATTTCCAAGAAATCCATTGTTGCGTATCAGGTATGCTATCGAACATAGCATCCCCTTTAATGTAAAATTAATATTTAATTCAAAAATATTAATAAATATGAAAATTTCATATTCTTTATTTACCTGGGATGTTACAAAAACACTACAAAATAATTTTATTGGAAGAGGCCCATATATATTTCCCCACTGTCAGTGTATCCCGATTCACCAAACCAGAAGCATTTCCAGGATAATCTATCACAGCAGGCATCTGCCTCTATGCCTCACTTGGTCTCTATTTAGGAAAAAAATTCTTCCTTCTGATTCTTTCACGATGAAAATTAGAGGCCAAATTCCATAGTTGAGCGTAGGTCGTTAAATAGCTAACCCATGATTCAAAAAACGATCAATTGTTTCCATCTGAACGGTTCACCGACCGTAATGCAAATCCACACCACCAGAGGCTTCGATCCATCCACTTAAATGAAAAGGCATGGATTCATCTGATGATTCACCAAAGATGTGTGGACATTAGATCATTGAGAAAGACCCACAATTTTTCAAACCATACGAATAATTTCTTGATTTTGAAAAGGTAAAGGGAGTTGGGGGAGACTTACACATGTCGCGATGGAGGATAGGTCGCGATTTATACCGAGACCAAAAGACCATCAGAGAAGGAATAACTTTCAGTCATTGCATCGATGAGGAGTATTGGACCAGGACTAAACCAAATCAACTTCTTAAGAAAATCCAGATCATGAAATCATGCTTATCAAGAAGATTTACAACTGTACGGTCTTGCAAGTCCCATTTACCAACAATGAAATGATCAATATAACCAACCAAGGGCCTTACATGGTTGAAACAAGCTACCAGGGTCAATTCTAGATAAATAAATGATTTATAGAACTCCAATAGAGAAATTGATAGCTAAGTGTCACCAAGATGAAGATCAGGAACCTTTGGGCTTAATGAAATCATCTGTAATTATGTGAGGAAGCTAGGGTTATAGAAGGGGATAAAGGGTGTCCGCGTTCTTGGAGATGGTATAATCATTTACTCCTCCCCCCTTCCACCTCTAGGGTTGGGGGGATCAGCTTCGATCATAACCTAGGTTTCC
This sequence comes from Viscum album, assembly GCA_963277665.1. NCBI lineage: Eukaryota > Viridiplantae > Streptophyta > Magnoliopsida > Santalales > Viscaceae > Viscum > Viscum album. Next base: position 1,759,966,038 of record OY728121.1, on the reverse strand, counting down.
ATCACCGAGGGTCATCGAGAGAGTCACCAAGATCAATTCACCAACAAAGTCCCTACAACCCTCTTGAATAAAAGGAAATTCTTGTGAATTCTCCATAGAGACCCTTTTTTATTTTGATTAGTCAACCTAGTTGTGGGGTAGGATTTTTTGGTTTTGTCCTATAAAAATTCCCCTATTGTTATTATATCTTGTAAGGTTATTATGTAGTCTGTAGAAATTTGGGTTTTCTATTTATCAATTTACATGATGTGTTGGGTAGCAGCATTGGAGGGTATGGGGATATATTCCAATTCATTGGCCAAAGTAGGGGTTTGTTACTAAACTTTTCATCTATTTCATTATAGTACGTACTTATAGTTAATTTTTGTGGGGGATGAGATATAATTATGTCCCCTATATGTCCTTAGGATTTCCCATCATGATTCTCCAAATGTTGATGAACTATGTAAGAAGGCTTGATTGATGTAGGTAGGATTGGATTCAATCTAATTGATTAACACTATATTTTATTGGTGGAATTCATATATAATATAATTTATTGTTCTTACTAATATATTGAAGTCGAATTTGACTGGAAGGATTTTCTGGATGTGGTCAAGATATGCCAATGGTCTTGTCTAGTGCGGTGAAGGGTTTGTATCTCCTCAGGGTTTCCTTCACAATTTTAGTGGTGGGATTTGTTGTAGGGAACACATGTGTGGATCGATTACCTTTTTTTTCATGGTGGGTTGTCTTGTGTTCCTAGGTTGGGGTGACAAAAGTTAAACTCCCAGGTTAAGTGCCATCATAATTCTCTGGTTTGTTTCCATGTAGAGTTGGTGGTGGTGACTATTAGTAGGATCCATTTAGAGGTACCCCTAGGTCATTTGGATGAGGCCATTTGTGGACTCCTGATATACAACCCAATGATAAAAAAAGGATTTATTTTTGTCACAATATATATATGATCCAAAAATTATTTCATATAGAGACGAGTTCCATCGACTTTTAATAAAGTAACCATCACTGAGATGATAGTGAGTGGAGATTCATGATCTGGTGGTCTTATAGTGAATCCTGCAGGGTTGGGATGGGACCATGTTGGTGGTACTCCCAAACTAATGTTTTTAAGACCCAATGTTGGAGATGCAGGATTAGTGATGGTGCCCTATTTTTAGTAGAGGACATATCATATGGCATGGATGAATCATATATTTGTTGGAACTAGTATTATTTCATTTGGATCATTGGGGATCCAAATAAAATTTCATGAAATATATGTAATAATAAATCTAAAAAAAACCATAAAATTAGCCACTCAATAAATCAATACATGTGTAATTGATTGTTTTGGATTTATGTTTGTCCTTCTTTCATTTTGTGTGAAAAAAGGGTCCATAAATATCGGTGACACCATCATTTTTGGTAAGGATTCATGTCATGTTTTCTATTTAGTTTTGATGAAAATAATGCTTCTCAATCACTCCACCATTGGTTGTGTGGGTTCCAATACAATATACTCATTCATGTTAAGTTCTCCATTTGTTAATATATTCCAAAAAGTTCTTTTTCATAGAGTTAGAAATACCCAGAAGTTCCCTTATTCACATGGTTTCACAAGCATAATTTCCCAAGGATGGTGGTCATTCTAAAATGGACCCAATGGTGCTAAGGGACACACTTTAGTTGAGTGAATGTGATTTTGGATTATAAAACATTTTTGGGATAATTATTTCATACTATGTGACTCTATTAAATATTCATGACATATTCACGAACCATTTATTAAATCCAAAACCTGAAATGGGTCTCCCATATGTTAAAAATCATATATTATCATTTATTGACTATAGAATCATATATTTATATTTGAGGTTCTTCACCTAAGAAGAAATATGTATGTGTCCTAGTGTCTCCATCAACAATACCCAGTTGTAAATGGATTAGAGATTTTTTGGTTATTGATTATCATGATGCTGGTTTTATTCCACTCTGTGGGATGCTCTAGAATTTATCATCAACATGGGATATGGGTGATATTTTATTATGTTTTTATTGGGCCCAAGGCATGGAATTCCTTCAAATTATTTTTAAAGGAAAAAAAACCCACATAGTAGAGGGAGATATAACAACACATATCATACTGTTAAATATCAAGTGAAAAGGAATAACCATATAGTTTAACATTTTATGGCTTGGACATCTAGGGGAAAGGTTCCTAGTCCATATTTAGTGTTTCACATATAAAAAAGAATCATGTGTAACCAAGAGGGAATGAATCATCCTAGGTAATATTTAACCCTAGAGGGAATGTTTCCAATAAAAATTCAGGTAAAATATCAGTGGTTTTTGGTTCAATCCATAGGTATTATTTCTATGAATACTATTTGGATGGAAATTAAATCTCTTTTAGTCTGAAAAATGGGTCTTACAACTATGAAGGATTCTCATTGAAGGATTTTCCTCATGGGGATATGCACCTTGAAGACTAATCAGTTCCTAGATGACCCATTCCTATAGAGGCCCTCTAGAGGTTTTTATAATATGATATATGGCCCATTTGATATGGTCTAATACGACAAACCTGCTTTTTATTACAACTAAAACATGCTTTATTACATAAAACTTCACTTGATCCAATAAAGAAGATCGAGAGGTTTAGTGTCCTTGGTGCTTAGGATCATTACATAAAAACTTTAAACTTTAAATACAACATCTTTATTGAAAACTTCCTTTACATGACCACTACATTCCTTCGTACTTAGCATTGCATGGGATAACCTGAGGACATGCATAAGAAAAGGGTGAGCTATAAAGCCCAGTAAGGGAGTAAACAATGAATAACATGAGGAGTGAAATACATGTTAGGAAATAGGCATATCAACAGAGCATAATAGAAACATGAACATAAAGGCATGATAATGCATGATGATCATAACATGGAAATGTGGCAAAAACACTTAACATTGAATTAGCATGAGCCAAGGCTCATTGCACATGGAGCATGAGTAAACCCTCATTGCACTTGAATCATGATTAAACCCTCGTTGCACTTGAATTAGCATGAGTCAACACTCATTGCACATGACGTATCATGATACTATACTTTACCCAATGCATTGGAGCGCTATAAAGGGTGCACCCTTCTTAAACATTTCATTTCATGCATAAGTGTGACACATGGATCATAAAACATGGATTCATAAAACATAATCATTTCTTCCACGATAAAGGAAAGTGGAATTCATACATGAAACTTATAATCAATATGTAAATGTGCATAAAGGCGAATACCATTGATGGAGAAATGGGCATGGTATTCACTACACAAAGACATTGGCTTAGAAAATTGGTGCGATTTCAGCAGCGTAACGGCGTGACATAAGAATTCATAAAAAAGGTTGATGAGAGAGAAAGGGGTTCCTCATCATATTTACATGTAATGGAAAGTAAGGAGATCATATATATACATTTCCCAACAATAGAAATGGAATTTAGATTCATGATACAAAAGTATTGCTTGAATGTAAAAGAAGAGAGAGAAGTTCCTTTCGGAATTTCGGCATAGTAACAGGTGTACATGGGAGGCATTTAATGAGAGAGAAAAGGGTTCTCCCATCATTAAAAAATAAGAGGGAAGTATGGGGGAGGTGCGAAACCATACCCCAACATTCATAATTGAAATAAAAAGGGAAATACAACTTAAACAAAATTGACAAAAAAATGAGAAAGGAAGAAAACCCCTTACTTGGAAGTGTGCTTCCAAAGGCTATAGAGAGGCTTGTGAGAGGATTCTTGGGAGCTTGGGGCACCTTGAGAGGATTCTAGGGAGAGTAGGGCAGAGGTTGGACGAACTTAAAGGGCTTTGAGTGAGGAGAAAGTGGGAGCTTGGGTGGGTTTATATAGGAAAGGTGAGAGAATTCTTTATTATTTAGGTCTGGGACCCCTTATATTAAAATAATCCAAACCACAAACCATCCCATGGTATTTGCCCATGGTTTCTGGAAAAGGAAAGAGGAAAACAATATTTTACAAGTCCAAGGTCCGAACTTATTAAAAAATTAGGGTTGCTTATGTGGAGGTGAGTCACACTCCCATGGAAATTAATTTAAAAAGGCAAAGTGTTGAATAAGTCTTGAGGGCTCCATTAATGCTTTGAAAAGTGAGTCAAACAAACCCAAAACCTCATTATTTTAATGATAAAACATATATTGGCCGAACATAAGTATTATGGTATTTTATTACATCACCATTGGGTCATTATGATGTCATAAAACACATTATATATTTAAATGGTATTTAATTTTTACCCAATAATTTGACTGTCTCAGAAAATTACGAAAAATTAACCGTTGGATAATTTCAATGTCCTGATTCCAAAAATAATATTTATTTTATCTAAATAATTTTCTAAATATGTGAATTTTCAATTTTAAAATAAAAACCGATATTTATAAAAATTCACGTGTTTTGACAGAAATGGCCTTCAAACCTTAATAAAAATTGTAATTGCATTCATAAAATTATAAGATCATTTATATTTAATAAAAATTAATTTAATATTAATAATAATATTTTATTAAAATATTATTTAATTCAAAAATCCTTTAATTTAATAAAATATAATTCTTAATTAAATAATAACTAAAAACACCATTTGTACTTTAAAAACTAATTACAATGCATCAAAAATGACTAGAAATTATATTCACTATTATATACAAAAATAATGTTCATGAACATGGTGCTACTTATTTGTTACATAACCCCTTAAAATAGCCGCATAAGACCTAAGGGTAAGGTGTGCGACGGTGACAAACTCTTGGGGTTGCTCAGATAACATCGCTCGAGTGGTAATCTCTATCAACTTCCATTTTTCCTGTAGACGATCACGTTCGAGCTTGACTTGATGAAGCTCAGCTTGGGATTGGTCAAGGGCAAAGCCCAAAGACGCCACCTCTTTTCCGAGCTCCAACAAATGGGCTTCTTAAGGGGAAATTCTATTGGATGAGGCCATCGCTTCCTTTGTCTGAGTAGAAATGGTTTCGTTAAAGCCTTATATTTATACTACTCATATGATCACTGTTAAACGGCTATAAAAGTAACGGTCACAAATCTTAAAGTAAAACTAAAAAATTTGATATCTTATAAAAACATTTTTCATAAAGAAACATTTAACTGGATCAAGAGGGATTTTCCATTAATGAAACTTTGGGTCGTTACAACATTCCCCCCTTAAGAAATTTCGCCCTCGAAATTTTCCTTTTCCCACACAAAAACAAATGTGGGTAACTTAGCTTCATCATATCCTCCGACTCCCAAGTTGCTTCTTCAAACTTGTGGTTTCTCCACAACACCTTGACGAGGGGCATTGTCTTATTTCGTAGAACTTTTTCTCTACGATCTAAGATCTTCACTGGTTGCTCCTCATAAGAAAGATCGTCTTCTAATTGTACCACCTCGGAAGAGAGTACATGTGAAGGATCTGGTATGTACTTCCTTAAGAGGGATACATGGAAGACATCATGCACCTTGGCCATAGTAGGTGGAAGTGCTAGTCGATAGGCCACAGCCCCAACACGATCAAGAATCTCGAAGGGGCCGATGTACCTTGGACTTAACTTCCCTTTCTTTCCAAACCTCATGACCTTCTTCCACAGAGATATGCGTAAAAACACCATGTCTCCGACTTTAAACTCAAGGTCTCATCGACGATTATCTGCATAACTCTTCTGCCGAATCTGAGCTGCCTTGGTATGCTGCTGAATGGTTTTCACCTTCTCCTCCATTTCTTCGACCATTTCGGGTCCAAGCAGCTTACGTTCACCGACCTCATCCCAACATGCCGGTGTTCTACACCTTTTCCCATACAGGGCTTCATATGGTGCCATTTGGATGCTCGAGTGGAAACTATTATTATAAGAGATCTCAACTAGAGGAAGATGTTGATCCCATCCTCCTTTAAAGTCCATTGAGCACGCTCTCAACATATCCTCAAGTGTTTGGATAGTCCGCTCGGATTGGCCATCAGTTTGATGATGATAGGCCGTACTGAAGTTCAGTTCAGTATTCAGAGCATTTTGAAGACTCTTCCAAAACCTATAGGTAAATCTTGGATCTCGGTCAGACACAGTAGTTAGTGGTACTCCATGCAAACGTACCACTTCCCTGATATATATCCGTGCCAGTTGATCCAAAGAGAAATCCTCTCGAATAGCAATGAAGTTTGCAGTATTTGTAAGACGATCCACAATAACCCAGATTGCATTGTTGCTTTTGGATGTCCTTGGATGTCCAGTGACGAAGTCCATGGTGATGTTCTCCCATTTCCATTCTGGTATGGGCAATGGTTGCATCATCCCCTTAGACTTTTGCCTCTCTACCTTCACTTGCTGACACACCAGGAACTTTGATGTATATTCAGCGATCTCCTTCTTCATATTATCCCACCAAAAGTTTTCTCGGAGATCTCGATACATCTTTGTGTTCCCTGGGTGAATAGAGAAATTTGAACTATGTGCGTCATCCAAAAGTTCCTTCTTCAGCTCCGAACTTGATGGAACACATAGTCTTTTCCCAAACCGCACAATTCCTTCTTCATTAACATTAAACTCTGAGGATTTTCCCTTTTTGATAGCTTCCACTTTTTCTTGGATTCCCACATCATCCTTTTGAGAATCCTTTAACCTTTCCAAAAGAGATGGTTGAGCAATCATTTGTGAAAGGATTGATGATGTTCCCTTCTTTATGATTCCCACGTCCATCGTCATCATGTATAAGATGATTGGATCCTTCTCAATTCTCATCATTGATAGAATTGCTGGATCCTTTCTACTTAGGGCATCTTCCACCTTGTTCGCCTTCCCAGGGTGGTAATGTATTGAACAATCATAATCCTTGATGAGCTCTATCCATCTTCTCTGGCGCATATTAAGCTCTTTCTGTGTGAATATATATTTAAGACTCTTGTGGTCAGTATATATCTCACATTTCTCTCCATAGAGATAATGCCGCAAGACTTTCAAGGCAAAGATCACCGCCGCCAACTCCAGATCATGCGTTGGATAGTTTCGCTCATGGATTTTCAACTCCCTTGAGGCATAGGATATCACTTTATCATTCTGCATCAGTACACATCCTAAGCCCTTCTTCGAAGCATCACTGAATACCACAAAAAGCTCCCCACTTGTGGGTAAAGTGAGCACGGGTGCAGTGATAAGCCTCCTTTTCAACTCCTTGAAGCTTTCTTCGCATTCATCACTCCAAGAAAAATTTACTCCCTTTCGAGTTAGCTTGGTAAGAGGGTTGGACAATCGTGAGAAATTTCTCACAAATCGTCGATAATATCCAGCTAACCCCAAGAAGCTACGGATATCAGTTACCGATGTTGGCCTCGGCCATCCCTCAATTGCGTCTGTTTTGGAGGGGTCCACAGATATCCCATTGCTTGTGATGATATGGCCCAAGAATGAGACCTCCTTCAACCAGAACTCACACTTTCTGTACTTGGCATAGAGCTTCTCCTTGCGCAAAGTCTCCAGTACAGTTCTTAAATGCTCCTCATGGTCCTCCTTGGTTTTGGAGTATATTAGAATATCATCTATAAAGACTACCACAAATTTGTCTAGGTAATCTCTAAAGACTCTATTCATCAAGTCCATGAATATTGCTGGAGCATTGGTGAGTCCGAAAGGCATTACTATGAATTCATAGTGCCCGTACCTTGTACGAAAAGTAGTCTTGGGGATATCTTCCTTCTTCACCCTTACTTGATAATATCCCGACCACAAGTCGACCTTGGAGAAGTATTGTGCTCCACGCAGCTGATCAAACAAGTCATCGATTCTTGGGATAGGATACTTGTTCTTTATCGTGATTTTTTTATCTTCACGATAATCGATGCAAAGCCGCATTGACCCATCTGTCTTCTTGACGAAGAGGACTGGTGTACCCCATAGTGATGCACTTGTGCATATAAACCCTTTTTCCAGATTCTCCTGTAGTTGTTTCTTCAGCTCTTCAATCTCAACAACAGCCATTCTATATGGAGTCTTGGATATTGGTAGCGCCCCAGGTATAAGTTCAATTGATAACTCAACATCTCTTCTTGGAGGAAGACCAGGAAGTTCCTTGGGAAATACTTCAGCGAATTCCCTCACAATAGGCATTTCTTCAAGGGTGGTTTCTTCCTTGGACTCAATCATCTGAGCCAGATATGCGTGCTCATAAGGCAATAATATCCATGCTTGAGATGATGGAGCTAAAGGAGATTCATCTTCCTCCTGACACTTGTAAAGAATCGGGGGTCGATTCTCCATATGGAGTGTGATTTCCCTCTCCTGACAATTTATGTTGGCTCTATATAAGGAAAGCCAATCCATGCGAAGAATTGCATCAAATTCCACCAAAGGGAGTATGACGAGGTTCGCCGGGAAATTCAATCCACAGATTATAACAGGGGAGGACTTATACTCATGGGATGCAATGATTTCCCCATTTTCCGTACTCACCGACATCTTTACTTCCATGATTTGTGGTGGTGCAGGGATTATTCTACTAAACTTTTGAGATATAAAAGAATGCGTAGAACCTGAATCAAAAAGTACGTTTGCTATTCTTGAATGAATAACTAGCGTACCTGTCACCACTTCGTTTTCGGGGTTCACTTCGGCAGAAGTGATGGAAAAAGCTCTTTCTTGCTGTCTTGGAGGTTGTTGATTGCCTCCGATAACCCTTGGATTAGGTCACTGATTCAAAAAATGACCCGGTTCTTTGCATTTGAATCATTGAACAACGCGTTGAGGTTCGAACGGAGCGTTCCTCTCCTCTGTCACAGTCGCGGGACCTTCTTGCTGACAGTTAACAGCTAGGTGCCCTTCTCTTCCACACTTGAAGCATTTTCTTGTCCCCCTAAGGCAATTTCCAAGGTGCTTCTTTCCAAACTTTTGGCAAGTGGGGTGCTGGAATTTCTTAGCGCCGTTGGATTTATCCATCGGACCACCAGCATTGAAGTCCACCTTAAGCTTCTTGTCCCCATGATACCCTTGTGATTCTCCGATCTCCATTTCAACCTTGAGGGCACATCGGACAATTTCCTCATAGCTTTCGAAGTCACGTATCGCTAATGCTTTCCGCAAGCTAGGCTTCAGCCCACCAAAGAAGCGGTCAACCTTGCCTTCGAGGGTAACGACAAAGCCGGGAGCGTATCGTGTAAGCCTTGTGAAGTTTGCCTCGTACGCTACCACAGATTCTTCATCTTTCTGCTTGAGGGAAAGGAAGCCGCTTTCCATCTTAAGATGGAGGGTGCGTGGAAAATATTTATCGAAAAACATCTTCCGGAATACCTTCCATTCCAAAGCCTCGATCTCCTCCTCAGGCTTCGTATTTTTTACCAATGTCCACCATTGATCAGCTTCACCCTCCATACGATAAGCTGCCAGGAGAACCTTCTCTTTTTCAGAGCATTGGAGGATGGAGAATATCTTTTCAATGGAGTTGATCCATTGTTCAGCAATCGTGGGATCAGATGATCCACTAAAAGTAGGAGGCCTTTGTCTCATGAAGCTTTCAATAGCGACTTGTTCTTTCTCAGGGGGGGTTAAACGTTCCTCTTGACCAGTGTTTCTATTCAATACTTGAGTTAGCTGAGAGAGAAGCATGACAAAGTTCACGATTCCCGCTCCCATTGGATTGGGCATCTCATAAGTACAATCATCACACTGATCTTCACAACGGTTGTTAACCCGAGTTCTCCTATTACTGGCCATTGGATGGAATAAAAGGAAAGTTAGGGGTAACACATAAAGGGTAATCCAAAGACAAAAGTTGATGACTTATAAAGAAACTTTAATCTCTTTAACTCATGAGTCTATAGGATTCAATCCAGGCTTTTCATGATCTACCTTCTATCATATATTCTTAGGGGCATTTTTCCTTTAATAAGGGTTCATACTAAGATTGTGAATTTATCAAAACATATCCCCCGTGAGTGTCGTAACCAAGAGTGCAGCAAGGCCCATGGTCGTGCACCAGTTCCCATTCGAGTCTAGCTCAAAGCGGTGTTTTCGAGTTTTACCCCTAGGATACATCTGTGCCAGAGCCGCCTCTACCTGCTCGTATCCAGACAGGGATGTATTTGTTTGATAAACCACTTACTTAGTATTTACCAAAACTTAGGGAAGTTTTTATTATGATTAGTCTTTTATCTAAGGCTTTACTAGGGTTTCCTAATCCCAAAAATAACTAAACCTATCCTCTGATACCAACTATGACAACCCTGCTTTTTATTACAACTTAAACATGCTTTATTACATAAAACATCACTTGATCCAACAAAGAAGATCGAGAGGTTTAGTGTCTTTGGGGCTTAGGATCATTACATAAAAACTTTAAACTTGAAATACAACATCTGTATTGAAAGCTTCCTTTACATGACCGCTACATTCCTTCGTACTTAACATTGCATGGGATAACCTGAGGACATGCATAAGAAAAGGGTGAGCTATAAAGCCCAGTAAGGGAGTAAATAATTAATAACATGAGGAGTGAAATACATGTTAGGCAATAGGCATATCAACAGAACATAATAGAAACATGAACATAAAGGCATGATAAAGCATGATGATCATAACATGGAAATGTGGCAACAACACTTAACATTGAATTAGCATGAGCCAAGGCTCATTGCACATGGAGCATGAGTAAACCCTCATTGCACTTGAAGCACGAGTAAACCCTCGTTGCACTTGAATTAGCATGAGTCAACACTCATTGCACATGACGTATCATGATACTATACTTTACCCAATGCATTGGAGCGCTATAAAGGGCACACCACTAGTGCAAAAACACTTTTTCGCATCGTTTTTTTTAATTTTTAACGTTGGTTATAAACCGATGTCTTTATAGGCGACGTTAAAAATACAGTTTTCGCGTCGGTTCATAGAAACCGACGCGAAAAATAATTCGCTTATGAGCTTCGGCGTCGGTTTTTTATAAAACCGACGCCGAAGCTACATTTAGACATTATTTTCCGCGTCGATTCTTTAATGAACCGACGCGGAAAATATAGTCGACTAGGTTTTCCGCGTCGGTTTTTTCTAAAAACCGACGCGGAAAACCCTTTCGGCGTCGGTTTTTAAAAAAACCGACGCCGAAAATAATTATTTTAAAAAAATATTCGGCGTCGGTTATTAAAATAACCGACACCGTAAAAAATTATTTTTTTTAAATAAAATACATATATTTTCTCCTCCAAACAAATCGGAACCCTGAAAAAAAGTAACGAAGTATACAAAAACAATTAAACAGCTTTAACAGAAGTACTTCAGAAAACTCAAAGTAAAGCAGAATTAAAATACACGTACCTACATGGTGCATTTTCTTAATCTAACCATACTCAGTATCAATCATTTTAAGTTTCCTCGCATAGATAGCACCAATCCTGTCAAAATAGTAATGAATCTAAGAAGATGTGCGTGAAAAAATCAATCCAAGATATTAGTGCAATGAATAAACATTAAATGAAAATGTGTAATTTATTTGAATCATTCATTTTTTCACAAAGTAAATTACCAAAATGAAATGTTACGACTCCTGATCAAAATTCCAGGAACACTCAGCCGATGCAACCTCTTCCTCACCTCCCCCACTGAAGATGTTGGGGGTGTCTTTTCCCCATAGGATCCCCACCACCCCCAACCTCAGGTTTTTATATTTGCTCTGTATAGACGTGCATTACCCATTCACTATTGTTATTTGTTTAAGTTATGGAATAACAGAGAAATAAGTTTGAGTGCAAAAAATAGGTTAGAAAATTGAAATCAAATACAAATTGAAGAGACATAAAGAAACATACCTTAAAAATTGACGCCTTCTATTTTATCTTTGTGCAAACCCACTAAGCGTTGTTTCAGGTATTATGTGATATGCTTCTCGGCAATCATTTTTCGATATTTATTTGCATAAAAAATAAAAAGGCCTAGAAGATATTGCTGTGCATTAAAGGGAGACAATTTTTAGTGTTTTTGAATGTTATTTCGCTATACGAATCTCTATGTTCATGATCCAAGTACCACCCTACAGATCTGTCACTGTATAGACAAATGATTTTAAGAAATAACAATGAAAAGAAATATAATAACTAATTCTGAATTAAAATACACGTACCTGAAATATACGACATGCTTATTGTTGGTTATTATTGAAGGATTCATTTGATTATTAGTAGATTCAATAAAACAGTTTTTGCAGAGGCACTTGAGAAAACTCAGTAAAGCAGAATTAAAATACACGTACCTGAAATATATGACATGCTCATTGTTTGTTATTGTTGAAGCATTCATTTGATTATTAGTAGGTTCAAACACCTAATATATCATAATAGTTAGTTTTTTAAACCCATATATATTATTATTTATAAATATTAGTATACATACCTCAAATCTTAATCAGACTTAACAAATAGTCCGCAAAAGTAGATTGAATATGAATCATATCAGATTGAGAATATGAATGTGAATCATTGAATACCTACAATAATATTGAATGATATGAAATTAATAAATAGAAGAAAGTGGATGAAAATATATAAAAAAGTTAATACAACTAACCTTATGAAAATCAGTAGTTTCCCCAGTTGTGATTATCTCGTACATAAATCGTAGAATATAATAACCACATTCAACACTTCCATTTTGACGATGACACTGCAGTTATAAAACATTTAACTAATAATGAAACCCAATATATAACAAAAATATAAAAACTAATTACCTGTACTTCCACATATTTGATTTTCGTTGGTTTCTTTTCATTTGTAAAATGTTTCCATGAACTGCATTTTTTTATATAAGAACTAATAAAACTTGTGTAAACAATTAAAATTAAACATAACAAACTTCTAAAAATAAAAAAACAACTTACCTGTTTAATAAGTTGGAAAACGGTTTAAGCACTTTTCCTAATAAAGAGCAAAACCAATATAAGGTGCATTCATTTGGGAAAAATACACCTAACATCCAATGCCCCCTATAATATAAAAAGTTCATAATTAATGACATTATAATGATCATGAGTTCAAAATTATGTTGATATTCTTACTTATCAAGAAATGGCAAAAACCAGCACTGAATCTCTGTTTGTGATAATCTCTCGGATATATATTGAACTCTTTCATCATTTTTCACATGTTTGACTTCCAAGGAAATGTACTCTGGATCTATAAATCTATAAATTCTTGTAGTTTCATTTTGTAAAAGAATCATGTATAGATACCCAATTTAAAAAGAAAATATAGTTAGTCAATGACATAACAATATTTTATTAAAGAAATAGCAATTCAAACGTCAATTTACTTACATGGAAAACAACTGCACCACATTCAGCCCGATCTCTTCAAAATTAACTAAATTCATGATATCTTCTTTTAATATTCTCAATTTATAATTTCTTCCACATATATCGGACGTCATCCGAAACTCATAGATAAAATTCAAGGAAGAAGAGCACTGAGATTATCTTTTCAACCCAGAAGAAATATCAGAAGTATCTACAACCGACTGTTTCTGAACATTTTGCTGCATTTGTACAGTTTCTTTTGCTTTCAGATATTCCTATATAAGTTAAATGTCAGAAAACATTATAAGTAATTTGGAATCATTTCTAATTACTAGTTAAAAAAACTCATACCTCATGTGAAATATAACGAAGAAGTGCAGTTGGCCAAAGTAAAAAATGGCCCATGCATTCCCCAACACTGGTGATCTCCGCAGTAGGAAATGGTAGTAGAGCAGTAGGATCTATAATAACAAGTACTGATACTCTAACCTGATTCATCTGCATAGGCTGATGATGTACCGAGTCCCCCAAAAAATACACTTGTCCTAACGCAACAATATGTACATGAGGATCTCCCGCAAACAACTCACAATATAAGGTTTGATCCGATGGAGGAGGTGGAGGCTCAAAGTTAGCAGGTGGGGCAGGGTAGTCAGGGTGAGCAGGCTGAGAAGTCAGAAAAATGAAAAGGGTATATTAGTGTTTAAAATTTATAACATAGAAAAATTGATTAAAAATTAAATAAAATAATATACCTCAAATGGTTGCGCAGACGGGGCAGGGTAAGCAGATGAGGCAGGGTAGTCCGGGTGAGTTGGCTGAGAATGTTGAAAAATGAAAAAGTTATATCAGTGTTTATAATTTATAAAATAGACAAATTGATGACATTAAATAATATACCTCGGAAGGCTGCCCAGACGGTGTTGGGTAAGCATATGAGGCATGATAGTCTGAGTGAGTAGGCTGAGAATGTTGAAAAATGAAAAAGTTATATCAGTGTTTATAATTTATAGAAAAGAAAAATTGTTAACAGTAAATAATATACCTCGGAAGGATGAGCAGACTGTGACTGTCTTGCCAAGTGTTCTAATAAAGCCTTATGTACTTCTTCTTGAATTTGATCACCCATAGACCGTTTCATGTCATGCAGCTCTTCTTTTAAGGATTCGATTTCCGGGTCTCTTGGTTGCTTACTCTTACCAAAAACCTTCCGAATACTAACACCCGCCTGATATCCTCTAACACGGCCGGGGTGTTCATTCTTTCCCAAAGCAGTGGCTAGGATATCCATCCTACCCTCGGGGATAAAAGAGCCCTGTGTCTCTTTCTCCTGAAGTTCATCCTGAAATGAAAAATAAAAAATTTATATTAGTGTTTATAAATTATAAAAAAGGAAAATTGTTAACAAAGAATTAATATTTACTTACAATTCTATCAGCCACTTGATGAGCTTCGTCTGTAAGATATTTTTCATTTTTTCTTCTTCTTGCTCGTTTCCATTTCTCATGGCGAGTGGGAGGAGATAGAGGACCATACTGGACCTCTTCTGAACCACTACTTGATCGAGCTCTTAATGCTTCAAATTTTTCTTCAATAATTTTCTGCTCCAAATACGAGTATCCTCCACGTGATAAAGTATGAGGGTATACGTTTTTCAACTGGATCTCCTGATGAGATCTTCTGGAGGCCTGTTACATAAAAATAAACACATAAGTAATAAGGAAAATATAGCATAAATTTTAAAATATAAAACAATTACAATACCTGAAATTTCTCTTCCTGACGACTGTCAACAAATCGCTTCCATGTTTCTTCATCTATATATGGATACTTAAGACATGGGCTTTCAAACCTTCTCTTTCCAAAAACATAATCTTTCGTCAGTTTGTTTTTAAAATCTCTCCATCGAACCGCCGCTAAAGAGAGATGTCTTTTCCTAATTTCGTTGGTTTCCTCAAAATTGAATGTCATCTGTAATTGAAAAAATTAAATATGTCATTTAAACTATATAATATTAAAAAAATGAGATAAAATAAATAAATAAAGATATTTTACCGTCACGGCCTCCCAAAGCTGTTGCTTCGCCGTCCTGTCCACTGACTTCCAATCAGGATATAAAATACTAATCCTGCAACGGCTCTGCATCGCTATATAACTGACAAATTGAACTGCATTTGGGCCAACTGCATTATTGTTATCATCAAAACGGATGTGTAATTTGTTATCATCACGAGCGAGTGATAGTTTTGGTAAACGTGTAATACCACGTTTACCAACTAGAGAACTTGATTTTTCAGTAGTAACTGGAGAAGTCTCCTCCGCCGAGGACGCATCAGTAGTCCTGCAATTTTTTTTAATAAATTAACAGTTTTATTTCATTAAATATGTATATTACTGAATATTTAATAATATGTCAAAATAGATATACCTCGGTAACTGCTCATCTCTATCTGTATTTGACATTGCTACTAGAAAGTGTAATGAAATTTTGGGTACCTGCATATCATTAGAAAACTGAATAATTAGAAACAAGGAAATGAAAAATAAATATGTAAAAATAGAGGCATGCATTTGTAAGTTTTAAAAATAGACACAAAATATAAATATTTACCAGAAAAATTAGGAGACTAATTTAGTGTTTTCCCACGTCCCTTCATCATGATCGGTACGTACTGCATGCACTATGTCTGTCTTATATTCATTGTAATCATCTGAAAATTGCATAATAGATGAATAATGCTCATGTAAATCACTAGCATCATCAGAATCATCATCATCACCCAAATGATATCTTTTCCCTTGCAAAACAACTGACCACTGATCATTCGACGGATCAATGACATAAAATACTTGTTTTGCATGTGTCGCCAAGATAAATGGTTCCTCATTGTGATTAAATCTTTTCAAATCAACCAGTTTAAACCCATATTCATCATGTTTCACGCCACTATTACTATCAACCCAATTGCACTTAAAAATAGTGACTCGAAATTTAATATAATCAATTTACCATATGTCTTCAATAACTCCAAAATATGATGTTGATGCAGAAATTGGGTTTTTATCTTTGGCACTCGAAAAATGCACTGCTTCAGCGAATACCATCACACCACTATTCTGAACGGTACTCTTGTCATCCAGGTTTTTTGTGTAAAATGTGTAGCCATTGATATCAAAACCAGACCAAGTGATCACATTAAAAGATGGTCCCCCTGATAACCACTTCAATGTTTCTGATACAGATATATCTGAGGTGACTTTCTCTTTAAACCATGAAACAAATGTCTTCTTATGCTCAATCATCAACCAGTTTTCATTTCTTTTCTGATATCGTAACTTTAATTCAGCAATATGTGGGGATATATATGGTTGAACCTCATCTGTGTTGTTCAAAATGTATAAATGTGCTTGCATCACTTCATCACGTGGAATGAACTTTACCTTTAAGCCATGAACCCCTCTACCTTCTCTGTCAACTGTCATATGTCGAGATAGAGGGAGACCAATATGCTCCACCTCATTCAAATAATCAGTACAGAACTCAATCACCTCTTCTGATACATATTTTTGAACAATAGAGGCCTCTGGTCGATAAGGATTTTTAACATATCCTTTCAAAATTTTCATATATCTTTCAAAAGGATACATCCATCTTAAATAAACAGGCCCACACATTCTTATCTCACGCACCAAATAAACCAATAGATGAACCATTATATCAAAAAATGTGGGTGGGAAATACATTTCTAGTTGACAAAGAATAAGAGTTGCTTCTTTCTCCATCAAATCTAACAAATTTGGATCAACAACTTTGCTACAAATGGATTTAAAGAAATTACATAACCTGATGATTGTCTTCTTGAAAGCTTTCGGTAATATACCACGCACTGCTACTGGTAGAATTTGTTGCATTAACACATGACAATCATGTGATTTCATACCTATTAATTTACAATCCTTCAATGACACAAAATTATTCACATTTGAAGAAAAACCGCTGGGTACTTTAATACCATGAAGACACTGACAAAAATTCATCTTTTCAATCTTGCTTAATGTGTGACAAGCCGGAGGTAAATATGTTCTTTTTCCTTTCACAGCGGGAGCTAACTCCAAACGTATTCGCATTAATATCAAGTCCAATCTAGCATGTAATCCATCTTTTGTCTTTCCTTTTATGTCTAACAAAGTTCCAATAAAACTATCACATATGTTTTTCTCAACATGCATAACATCAATGTTATGTTTTATCTCTAAAAATCTCCAATAAGGTAGTTCGAAAAAAATAGACTGCTTATGTGGAGGTGAGTCACACTCCCATGGAAATTAATTTAAAAAGACAAAGTGTTGAATAAGTCTTGAGGGCTCCATTAATGCTTTGAAAAGTGAGTCAAAAAAACCCAAAACCTCATTATTTTAATTATAAAACATATATTGGCCGAACATAAGTATTATGGTATTTTATTACATCACCATTGGGTCATTATGATGTCATAAAACACATTATATATTTAAATGGTATTTAATTTTTACCCAAAAATTTGACTGTCTCAGAAAATTATGAAAAATTCACCGTTGGATAATTTCGACGTCCTGATTTGAAAAATAATATTTATTTTATCTAAATAATTTTCTAAATATGTGAATTTTCACTTTTAAAATAAAAACCGAAATTTATAAAAATTCACGGGTTTTGACAGAAATGGCCTTCAAACCTTAATAAAAATTTTAATTGCATTCATAAAATTATAAGATCATTTATATTTAATAAAAATTAATATAATATTAATAATAATATTTTATTAAAATATTATTTAATTCAAAAATCCTTTAATTTAGTAAAATATAATTCTTAATTAAATAATAACTAAAAACACCATTTGTACTTTAAAAACTAATTACAATGCATCAAAAATGACTAGAAATTATATTCACTATTATATACAAAAATAATGTACATGAACATGGTGCTACTTATTTGTTACATAACCCCTTAAAATAGCCGCATAAGACCTAAGGTTAAGGTGTGCGACGGTGACAGACTCTTAGGGTTGCTCGGAAAACATCGCTCGAGTGGTAATCTCTATCAACTTCCATTTTTCCCGTAGACGATCACGTTCGAGCTTGAGTTAATGAAGCTCAGCTTGGGCTTGGTCAAGGGAAAAGCCCAAAGACACCACCTCTTTTCCGAGCTCCGACAAATGGGCTTCGTAAGGGGCAATTCTACTGGATGAGGCCATCGCTTCCTTTGTCTGAGTAGAAATGGTTTTGTTAAAGCCTTATATTTATACTACTCAGATGATCACTGTTCAACAGCTATAAAAGTAACGGTCACAGATCGTAAAGTAAAACTAAAAAATTTGATATCTTATAAAAACATTTTTAATAAAGAAACATTTAACTAGATCAAGAGTGATTTTCCATTAATGAAACTTTGGGTCGTTACATGTAATTTCATTGAGGACCCCCAACTATAGAGGCCCTCTTGAAGGAGGAAATAGGAAGATCTGAAAAAGTAATCTATACCAAGACTATCATCTGATAGTGTGCAAGTTAGGATCATGTCTAACATGTATGTCCACAAAATTTATTCTCATTTTGGGAAAAATTATTAAGTGGAACATTCATAAAACCACACAAAATCTTTTTTCCTTTGGTGAAAAATGTTATAGGATATGGGAGAGAGAAAGGGCCTCAATGTGTGAATCCCCTCTTTTGTTTTAGTAATCTGGGAGGTCGAAGACTAGAGTGATGTGACCTCCATCAGTAAAGGATGAGGGAATACTCTAGGATATATTTCCTTTTCTATGTTCCATAGATCATAGGAGTACATGTCACTAACAAAGTGTATTTTGTAGAACCCACCCCTACCTACCCATCTAAAGAAGGAGTTCCCATGAAACAACACTAAAGTTAGGGTCCTCCTTACTAATGGAATTCACAACTATATATTCATTTAAGACCCTAGACATAAGGCATTACAATTATAGTACAACTCTTATTGAATGAATTCATAATCGCATGGGAGACACACTGGTGTGTTCTTTAAAATGGTCTTCAAAATTAGTTTACCTCAGTGAAGTTTTCATTTTTCCTTCAACATATAGGTTTCCCATTGATATATATGTCCTACCATTATTTTTGAAGGAGGTATATAAATGGGTCTCTCATGTTGTTAAGGGCTTGGAATGTAGAAGGGGTATTTTATAGGGTCCTTTTGGGGGTTACTAGGATGATTCACAAAGGGTAGTCCTATAAAATATTGGGATTATATTTCGAGATTGATTGAATGGTCAAAAACACTTGTGCAAGGCCACTCCCTAGGGTCCATGGTCTCCTCAGGTGTACCTAGAAATCTTTCACACAAGTACCATGATTAGTAAGATACATTCATTCATGTACTTGTTTGTTAAGGGAAATACATTCTATCATATATGTCTTGTGTTTCACACAGTAGACAAATTTTAATCCCACAATTCCATTTAATTACATATTCTATTTGGTTTTGGATAGCTACATAGGTTTTTTTGGAAGGCATGGATGAAGTAATAGGGTTATAAAATTTAGGTATTCTTTTGAACATAAAATCATATCAAATGGGGATCCATAAGATCCTATTTACAAAAAATAATGTGACCGTATGTGAAGGAGGTTATCTAAACATTTTTATAATGTGGGTACCTCAGGTAAATTTCTTATACAGGATTATATTCTCTTTTAGGTCCATGTAATATAGGCTTATGAAATCCTCTTTGTGCCTAGGTTAGGTGCACATAGGTCATCCTAGAAGAGTTTCATGAATCCCCTGGGATCCCATCACATATTTATTTCATTACATATTTTCCATTTAATATTATCTAGCATATTTTAAAAAATAGAGTTTCAACAGAGGTGTTGAAGTTGGTGGATTGATTTTTTATAATGATGATAGTTGTACACTTAGGATAATATATGTATAAATTAACTTGAATGATTCTATGATAATTTGGGTTGTAGAATCATGGAATCCGAATATTATATTTTTGAATTATAATAATTTTACTTCAATAACATATGAAAAAATAAATTATAATCTAGGACTAGTCTTAACTGAATACATAAATTAATTATAAATGTTGAAAAAATTGAAGAAGTGAAATTTTATGAAAACGATTTTTTAGAGGATATAGTAAAAGGATGATGTGATTCCAGATTGATATTATAATTAAATGGAATATAAAACTTATGTTCTGAAAAAGAAAATGATGAAACGATATCTAGGATCTGAAAAATGATATTATTTATTAGTGATTTATGGGAGACCATTCTATAATAGAGACGACATTTATAATCCAATCCATATCATGAGGGTGGATGAATAAATGGTGGGATCTTGTATAAAACAATTCAAGTTTTATTGACTTAGTTAATTTAATATAATGATGATTTGGGTTATATTAAAATGTTTTCAAATATTGATGAGTGATTGCATCCCAAAATATAGTCTGGGGAAATGTAGGATCAAATGAGATATCATCCCCGATGAAATAATTAGCAATAATACTAGAAATGTTTTGTCTCGGTGGTTAGAAAACGTATCATGGTGTGAATTGAGATTCTACACAAGAACTAAATAAAAATAACATATCTTATTCTCTATTTACATTATATCATTTCATGTTACATGAATAAGTAAAATGAATACAAAAATAATTACTTACATCATAACCCTTAGAAAATATCATATAAATTATCAATGTAAAATAATTATTTCTAATAAATGAATAAAATTGGTCAATCCTAATTCAATTCCCCTCTGATTATGACTGAATAATCTATTCAAAACTTCAATTGATATATTATAATGATTAATATTATTAATAGAACAATAATTTTTCTTCTATTCATTTTAAATATATTTCAAATGTAAAAAATTCATTGGTTATAAATATGACTAAAAATGGGAAAATAGATTTTATCCTTATTTATGACAAATAAGAAGTTTTTTTCTAGAAAATGTAAAAACATTATGAAATGAAAGTCCAAGATGTTTGAGAAATTTAATTCGGGGAATCATTATGGGAAAAACAAACCAATATTTAATTTTAATATGATCAAAAAAAATTATTCAAAATAATATTTATTCCCTTGAACAATCCAATTCAATATATGAATAGAAATATAAGGTTATAAAATAATATCCAATTAATACCCCAACTCTAAATTCATGTATTATATGATTAATGTTACTTGCGAGTTATAATCTATATATTTGAGTTCATTCATGAGGTATATGATAATAACAACCATATATGATCGGGCATGATTAACTAAAAGGTGGATTGGCTTAGAATTTACCCAACAATAACACTCTCACAAAACATATTTATCCCAAGTAAAAAATCTACATTACCTGGAAATATATTTATCCCAAAATGGATGAGAACTAAAATGAAATATTTGTAAGAGAATTATGATTATGAATATTTTGTAATAAATACACATTCAAACTAAGATGCTCATAATTATTCAATTAATATTAATGATAATCAAATGGAGATCAATGGAAAATTAGTAAAGGATATTGTTTATTCCTGAAAATATAAGTGTATGATTCATGAATATCATGTTATGATGTTGAAGGATAAGTTATTAGATAGTGTGAAATTTATAGAATATCATAAAACCATTCAAAACATAATGTTTCATCACTTTGATAAAAATTGGAAAAATATTTATGACACTCAAGATGAATATTCACATACATATAAAAGAATAGTTATGAGAATGAAATTATTTATAAAATATATTTATATCTAAAATGAATCATTTTAATTGTATGATTAGATTAAATTTAATAAAATAAAAATTCAATGTAGCCTTATTGAAATAGTAAAGAAAATTTATTAGAAATATTGAGTGCAGTAATATCAATTTAGTGAATAGATCAGGATTATATTTGGATTATGAACTAGAGTGGGTGAAAAATAATGGTTAGCAATCCAACAAATCGTTACAAGAAGAATAATGGATTTAATGAAAAATTAATTACACACAAGGTTTCTAAAATCATTGTGATTCAATTCAAAATATACAAGGTGACAAATTTATCTAAATTATAACTCATAAAAGTAAATAATGATATTTTATCTATTACTAGTACTATAAAAATAAAATACACATTTCCATTTTCATCTACTACCAATATCATTTCTTGAATGAAAAAACGGTCATTACTGAGAAAAAAAATTCATTAAAAGTAAATTCTTACTAATAAGATGATATTTAAATACAAAAATGGGATTCAATTTAATTCAAAAATATTTTATTATATGAGGAATTTACATGAATTTTTTAAGGAAAGTGGTCTATATGCGGATGATTTCTGATTTGCATCAAAAATTCATTATAAAGTTTATAATAACATAACAATGATAGAAATGTAAATGTAAATGTTGAGGAATAATAATATTGAGTCATTCATAGAGTATAATGATAATAAATATATTAAATGAAATATGATCAAACTAAAAGGAGATGTTGTTCCATAGAATTGGTGCTTATATTGGGGAAGGAAATGCCACATCATGGAAAATTTCAATAATCAAATGATAATAATTTTAATGGATGAAGACATTCCAAAAAGAAATAATCATCTTAGGAGAAAAAAATTATTAATTCATTAAAATGAATTTATGATGAGAAAATTAAATTTTAAAGAAATTTCAAAATAAAATAATCAATTTGTTTCGAGAAAATATATGTATGATGCAAATATTTTAGTCAAATTCTGAAAAAATGACAGTACAACCATGATTGGATTATATATGAAACAAAAAAATATAACATTATGAAAAAAACAAATATAAATGCTTTTCTGAATAATAAATATCAACATAAGGATAAATTTGAACTTTTTTAAATTATAATTTTTTTAATCTAATTAATTGTATGTAACAAGGAAGACTGATAAAACAAAAATAAATAAATGTACACTACTAGATTAAGTGAAAAATCATTCATATTGGGTGATATTTGAAGGTAATTAGAAGACATTATTTTTTATCAAATTTGATGTTCAGAAAATAATAAATATGGTAACATTGAAGAGCTCTTAGGATTCATTAAATATAATAAATTAAGTTATTAGTCTGTAAAATTAATCTCAATAGTTCTTATATAACTAAGAATAAATTTAGAGACAAACTTATTCTCATATATGTAGTTATTATATCAACCATGAACAAAATTGAAATTGTTTCATTTATCAGGGATAATATAATGAGAACTAAAATTATATGATTTGTTTATATAACTATAGAAACTATCCATAATAATTTAGTTTATTCTTTTTTTTAATCACAATATTTCATGTGGTTTCTTTTTTCTTTCTCGCAACACTTCTAGTTGTCTTATATGTGTTGAAGAAGGATTATAATGTTTACCTCAATATGAGGGGTGTATTTCAATGACATATTGAAATCAATATCTTATGAATAGATAAAATATTTTATATTCTAAAATTTTTCCTTAATAATAATTAATATGTTTACTATATTTTCATATCCCATTGTGGGAAATGAATTGTAAAATTAAATGGAAGAGATTGATTATTTAATTAAAAATAAGAGATAACTTGAAATGGGTGAAGCCTATTTTTGGATGAATGTTTTTTATTTCTTTACTGAGACTAAAATAAGAGATAATATTAACAAAAATATTATCCATTTCATAAAATATATATTTTTAGTTTTATCACTTTATGGATTTAAAATTGAAAAATTTTATGTCTATGAAAATATATCGAACATTCCACACCAAGAATTACACTTGTAGACATTTATCTTATCAATATATAAATCAATTCATTATAAAAAATGATTTTATTTTCCCTTTAAGGAAATTTAGCTTTTACTTAAATATAATGGAAGATAATGGTTGATGATGAATTTTGATGAAGCATGGGATTATGTTATCTTAAACATACTACTGGTCCTTTGAATTTATTATATATAAGGGGGATAAACATATATGAGAAACACAGTATATATTTCTAACTTAATGTGTGATATTTTACATTATTCTGGATTCAGTATTGGTTTGGTTTGAAAATGATTTCAAATAATGAAATTAAATAACATAATTGATTGTGATAATGATTACTATTATATTTCTAAACAATTCTTGAAGTTCCCAATTGATGCTGATAACTATTTAATGATTGAGTAATTATATTTGGTGATGAAATTTGAAGATGAAACTATCTAAATGAATATTCCAAAATTTGAAATATATGTGTATAAGAAAATTATTGATCTAATTATGGAAGGGAAGACTGCTGGAGTATAAATGACATATCTATAAGATATAAGGTTATATGATTCTATATCTAATAATGTAATGTAATGCTCTATCTAAGAGAATATACATATATGAGGATGTGAAATAAATTTTGATTTTTGGGCTATTCATATATATGAAAACACTTTTTTAATGTTGAGATAATCATGTATATGTGATGAAGAATTGAGTTGGAGAATGAATTCACTTCAAGTGATATGTGATGATGTTTTATGATAATATTTCTAAATTATATGCAACTACATGATGAAATATGAGTGATTATAATGATTATCTTTATGTTTCCAATTTATATATGGTTTATTAGTTATGTACAATTTAGAAGACAATATATTGGAGAGTATTCACATACTATATATATTATATAGAGATGATATAAAATTAAATTTCCAAAATCAGGGATTTTCTATTTCAAAAATTTATGGAATTTTTGCAGATGAATGACTTTTATGTGGGAATGTATGACATTTTCAGTTCATATGATACATTGTGTGAAGTTTTTGAAAAGAAAATAAATCGTTATATATAATAAAGTCGGTCCATTCCCACTATTTTAAATCCGTAACATATGGTAAAAAACTATGGTCATAACTTATGTCCATTGATTTACCTAATGTGCCCATGTAGGATATTTTCATTATTTTCTTTCTAATAACCAGTATTTCAAGTTTTTGTTCTCGTAGTCCACTTCAAACTGTGTTTATAGGAAAAAAATCTATTCACAGGGTTTCAAGTCAAGCTAGAGCTTTTCGAAAATAAAAGTTCTTATTGTGTTTTAATCCCATGACGTAATCGAAATTTAATATGACACATTAAAACTATCCTATAAATATTTCTGGGTATTGAATTATTAATATTTATATACTAATATTTACTTTATAATTATATGTAAATATATTAAAATATTTTAATTAAACATCAAAAATCTATGAAAATATGACCTTTCCAGGACCTGTAGACACCATTTGGGAGAACCCCATTTATAGATGTTCATTATATGTTCTCCAATCATGTTTTTGGAAAACCCTTCCAATAAACCCTCTCTATTACCATAGTTTTTTTGAAAATCATTGATATAGCCTTGTATTTTCTCTTTATAGCCATTGTTTTTATAAAAATATAGTCATATTGGTGTATTTATTTTGAATTCCCTTCATTTTTTAAAACCCCGAGTCTTACGCTTCCCAACATATTTCTTAAAAAAATTTGATTCCAATTTTCTCCACCTACTAGCACAGTGTTAAAAAACTATAGCGGTAGTTTTTCAAAAATCCATGGCTTATAAAAACCGTTGATATAGGTACACACAAGTCTCCCAATTGCCTTTTTATTACTATATTTATGGATGTAGCATACCCTAAATCCATGTTCAACTAGTTGTGTCTCTAAAAATATGGCCATAGTTAAAATTTATTGTATTTATTACTAATATATAAGAGTGAAATTCAAAAATATTGGATAGTGAAGAGAAATTTAAAAAAAATTGGAGTTATTTATATATAAATGTAAGTGTTTTAATTTATTATATACATTTCATCAAGGTAAAATGTGTAAAAAACCAATTTGAAAATTTTTAGAATTTGGAGGTATTATTAAGGATCCCCTATATGTTTACCTAGATAATTCCACTATAATAAATTAATTTATCTATCATCATATTGGTTTAAGAATAATTATTTATTCAAGAAGAGTTTAAATGATAAACATAAAATAATTTTAATGTAGATCCAAAGTGTCAAGAAGATCATGCTGAAATATAGTGAAGTATAAAATAATTATGATGATGTTATAGAAATGAATTTTAAAGAATCTAACAATACTGATTATGTTGTTTTATAAAATTATATTAGGGTTTTTCAAGTTTAATTGAATTATATAATTTCAAAAAGCACCATTGGATGTACTGAATTCTAGATTAGTTTTTTTAATGATTAATTTTGTAAAATATATAGGCGTAGAAGAAATAAGTTTTTTTACATAGATTTTTTTTCAAGATAAAAAGTCATCTAAGTAATGAATATTGGATTATATAAAGATAAAAAGTTGAGTTCGTTTATATTTTATGATTCCAAGTTAATCAAAAAAAGCTTATAAGATTAATCCATTAGAATTTTTCCTGACTATAAAGTAAACTATAGGGTTAGATGTCAAAGTTTAATTTTCGAATGATGAAATTGAGAAATGTATGATGGATAGGTAAATCATAGGAGAAATTTCCAAGTTAGATTAAATAAATGAAGGTTTTAGTTGATTGAGTAATGTCGATAAAATGGTTGATTTGATAGAATATGAGGCTCGATTTAGGGGAAGATATTTTCTTTAAATATAAAAATATAATCTATATAATATTTATGTGATTATAATGATATGGTGATAATGATGATCTGGATATCAAATATTTGAATTTCAGCATGTTAAATTCGTTATTCTTACTTTGAATTATTTAATCATAATAGTTAGTTGATATCAGGTTTTATAAATTGTATGATAATGTAAAGCTATAGTATCCTCTTTGTAATTGAATGTTGTTAAATTATTTTTGAAACTAGAAAATGATATGGTGTTATCAAACTAAATTTAAAAAAGTAACCATTTCAAGATAAACTGGGAGTTCATTCAGATTACATGGTGTTTTCTAAAATGAATAAGAATTGATGAAAATGTGGTAACACATACCTATAATTTTTATTTATTATTTGTTCTTATGTGTTTAGGATTTAGAACATGAATTTTTTATCTATAGAAGAGATATTTCTAGAACATTAAAAATCAGAAGTTATTTGGAATGAACAATGATTGAAGTGACCTGAATTATTTTTAACCCTAAAATTATATGATGGTAGGGATGTTCTGTAAATATATTTTCAAAAAGATATTGTACAATGTCAAAATTATTATAGTTTGAGTTAATTATTCTAAGTTATTATAGGATTATGTTCTCAAATAAGCCCTTATAGCTAATGAAAAGACATCCAAGAGATGAAGGAATAACTCATTCATCAGAAATTTTTTAAGTATCATTGAAGACTATATAATACCTATAAAATATATTCTCAAATAGTTATGATCCTGATGAACTAGTCATAGCTTCTATAAAGAACCTATCAAGATATATTTGCATTAAATATTGAATATTGTGATGATTTTAGTTTGGATTAAAACAATGTGTTATGTTAATGTTGATTCACTACCAATATATATTTTGGGTAACACTAGGGAACTCAGTGATGAAGACATAATTTTGATCACATAATATTATAGTTAGTAATATATTTCTCAATGGTAAATAAACATAGGAGGTAATAGATAAAAATATTTGGGATGATCCTTTAAAAAATAATACATGTAATGGTCTTTTTATTATTTACATTAAATGTGGTAGGACCATGTGTTTGAAATCCCGAAATTGAACCGTAATACTTACATTAGAATTTTCCAAATAACCAATTGGGTAAAATTTTTCACTGGGAATAAATTAAAATTAGTTTACAGTAATCCCCAATAATGTAACGACATGATTAAACATGAACTTAAATTCTTACTAAGATAGTATCCCATGACTATTTCAATCATATGGATAAAGCCACTATCAGACCATACACCTCTATCTTACCTAAAACCTACCGGGGAAAAATTATAGACGTTATCCATATTATGATATACATCAACATTTAAACAACACATATAGAGAAACCAGTAATATTATCAATAATAATAACATCCAAAATTGAAAACATATCTTGTTTAAAAAACTGAGCATTTTATTCCATTATAAATTTAAAAATCTAAATATTTAATAATGACGTGTTCAAAAATAAAAAATAAAAAGCCATACTATTGTAATGAATAAATAAATTAAACCAACCATGGAGAAATCTATATAAATTTCAATAATTAAAAACATATCAATATAATATTCAAAATACCATTATTTTAAAAAATACAACGTAGTGATCTAGACCCTTATTTTCACCCAAATCAATTTTTTAGATAATTTTTCAAAATACACAAATATGATTATTAGTTAAATATAATCCATAACACTCATTTTATAAGGTGTTATTACTAATCTAGATATCTAATTACGTATTACAATTTTTGTTTGGATTCACATACGACGATGTTCATTAATTTTAATTCCACGAATATACATTTATATTTTCAAAATGGGATGAGAAAATCATGAAAAAAACAAATATACCTATAAAAACTAATCATTTATAACCCGGTTTAAATAACATTATGTTTGTAGAATATTTGTTTTCTATATGAATAATTTTCATAACATATGTAATTTGACATGTATCCTGTGTAACTCATTGTATTTGATCAAACATTTTTTACTGAGTTTAACACCATTAAATTACATAGAATTGATTTAATA
Organism: Viscum album; assembly: GCA_963277665.1. Classification (NCBI taxonomy): domain Eukaryota; kingdom Viridiplantae; phylum Streptophyta; class Magnoliopsida; order Santalales; family Viscaceae; genus Viscum; species Viscum album. The sequence goes on along the minus strand of OY728121.1, from coordinate 1,759,936,997 downwards.
GACAACCATTGTTTTTATTTACCAAAAGAAAGAAGATTGTATCAGAAGAATTATAATATATGTTATGTAACATCATTTTCTGGCATGATCATGCCATTGAGGTGAAACATCTAATGACCTCAACTCTACTGCATAATAACTACCAATTAGTGACTAGAACCAAGTGTCTACAAGTATCACATGTGATTCGCTCATTGTAAAATTGACCATCCCAACAAAATATACAAAATTAAATTAAAAAATATAGAATCATTAGAAATTGATTAAAATAGATATAAAAAACTATAACTTTTCCACTTTAAACTCCTTGTATACATATAATTTAATAATCATATAAATATTTCATAGTACATGAATTATTTAATAAAAAATCAAAAATATATTAGAAAACAATCCTTTATCGACACCTGTAAACTCCTTATATATCATTATTAGGATCCAAGTCTCTATCATCATGGTAATTAGTGTTCATTATCACCTAATTAAAATGTGTATAATATCACACTAATGAAATGTGAATGTAATGGCTGTGAAAATAAATATTTTTAGGATACATCAAATATATGATTTTATCTATTTTCCAATATACATATACTTGAATAATGAAAATTTATAGAATAGTTTTAGGTTTCTAATTGGTTTATAATAAATAGAAAAACAGATTCATCAATCCATATTCTTTTATAAAATAACGACATTGTAAAATTTATATACAAACAAAATATAAATAAATATATATCCCTTACCATCTCATATAAAATCTCATTTCTCAAATAAGTACACAACCAAAGAATTGGACTGATCACATTGTTGATGACCTCAAATAATACTCATATCTATTTAATAATATTCTAATTATCAAACATATTGTAATCAAAACCATGGATAATCTCAATATAGTTTTTTATAATTCGTTATACACATCATAACGTGACTCATTATTATCACGTAGCTTAAAATGTGTATTACCGATATCAAAATGTTAGGAAATATGATTTTTAAAACCAATATGAACAAATGAAATTATCATGCCTTAAAAAAATTAATCAAATATAATAAACAATCTAATATATAATTTTCCCTATCATTATGTTCACACAAGTATTTCACCATCACTCAAAAACCCATTATATCTTCTATAAATGAAAGAAATATTTCTTTTTATTCAATATCATTCTTACTTATTCTCTTGATTTTATAGAATTATTTTCTTATCTAAATCTTCTTTTTTGAGTCTCAAAAATATATATGAATCATTAATTCATATATAAAAATTAATTTATAGACTTACTCAGACACATATAAAAAATTTCATCACAATAAACCATACATAACTACTTGCTAATTTTTCTAACAAACATTTTCTCACCTTCCAATATCAAATGATAGTATTAATAAATATTATCATCTAACTATGAATGAGGAAAACAAGCTTCATAGAAAACAATATATCCAATATATTAACCAATATTTTTCCATTTCCTATTAAATTTCATTAAAAAATATGATCTATTTTTGAATGTTTATAATAATTAACGAATCAAATGTATGATTTCACAAATTTATTGTAAATCACTTTAATAATATCTAACTTAGTTCCCCTTTAATTACTATGGTTATCAAATTGGTTTTATATTATAAAAAATAATTAAATATAATAAACCATCATTTTAAATAAACAATCATTCCCAAACATATCACAATGTTTGATATTATTCAATAAGAAACTCACATTTTAATTTCACCTATTCCGTATGGTTCATATGAAAAAAAATAAAAATTGCCTATAAGAATTTTACTCAAGAGTTAATTATATAATTTGTGTCTTATAATTTTCAAAGAACACATTCATCACCTAACCCTTACTAATTTAATCAATATCATTTTCTATTTTTTAATACACAATATGATCTAAAAACTTTTTTAAGAAATACACGTGGATATAAATTTTAGAACAAATACTATAAGATATATATAACAATTTTTTATAAACTAATATACTATAATTTTCTATATTAAACCAACACATAAACCTCAATTTGAACTCCTTTAATCATATTTCTCATTTCTAACCTATTATACTATTTATTTAGAAAATACACAAATAACAAAAATAAATAATCAAATTATAAGTTAAAACAATCCATAAAGTCCACTATTTAATGTTTGTGGATTTTTTTAGAATGCATGATATAAATGTTATTGGGATGTGATGATGTTATGTAATCATGAAAATGTTGTCTTAATAGGTGATTGAAATTATTTTGTGGTCATTTTTAATTTTTATAGTTTACAGAGAGTCACAATATTTTAACATAAAATCTTGTTGTGGGGTTATCATATCAATAAACACTATCTTATATATAAAAATATATTTATTAATTACACATTATTTAAAACTAGAATTTTTTGATATAGTCTTGTGAAAATAAAGGATTCTATTAATTGGAGTCTCTCAAACTAAGGGACTTTAGGTTTGTATGGTAATGAGTGAGAAATTCATATTTTTTAAACTATGGAACCGAGTAATCAATAATGTTATGTGAATAATGTAAAAAAAGATAATTGAATATAAATACACCCCTAATATCATCATTTTTCAGATAATTATAATTTTATATAATCCATGTGCTCTATTATCATTTATGAAATATGCCAAAAAATCAATTGTGAAGGAATTTATAAGGAAAAAATGTTGTGTGTAGAATGAAAATTACATCAATAAGTCATTTTTGAATATTAATTTTCAAAAATCAATTATAAAAAGTTTTTTACAAAAACACTAATAAAATATCCATGAATTTATGTGATAATATTGAATTTATAATGATGATTAAAGCTGAGATCCATGAAACTACAATTATGGTGAATATAGGTCTAGGTTAGTATATTTGTAGAGTATTCTAAATGAATAAAGAGTTCTCATAAATTGAGGTAGTAGTGATTTCTGTAATTATGAGTAGTTTTAGATATTGGGTTCAATGATTGAAATCTAAACATTGCAAAACATTTGTGAACATAGTGATTCTTTTACATTTGATTATCAATGTATTATGGTATTTATAATATCATAGTGTTTTATATCCAAGTAATAATGTCATATTTCCCCCTGACATACCTCATTTCTTGAAATATATAATGGGAGAGAGAAGTATTTCTACTAATTGTTGAATATTACTGTGTGTTACATCCATTTCATGACAACAACATAACCCGATTCACCGCCTCTCATCCCCACCCCATAGGGTCTTTACATATATTTGTTCCAAAAATTATCTCAAAGATGAATGTTCATATTAAAATTATTCTAATCCAAGCATATTTCATATAGGAATTGAATAAAAAGGTATAATGATCATTTATGGAAATATCCTTTAAAACTTGATAAAACTGATATATAACTATTTACAATCCATAAGAAGGTTTTTTTACACATCTATTATTCATGTAATTTTTACCAATAATTATATTCGATATTTTATTGAGGGATACTACAATGTGTTGAATGATGACTCTATGGGAATGAAATTATTATTTTGATCATTATTCAACAAAATATACATTAATATGATTTCTTCTATGTCCTCACAATAATTTTGGAGAAATTTCACCACATCTTCAATCACGAATCAATGGTTTATAAATAAATATTGTTGTTATATTGAAAACCAATATATAAAAGTTTATGCATGAAAAAAATAATTTAATACATTATTTCTATTAGTAAATTTTAATGTGGAAGAAATTAATTGAATTAGAGGAACCATATATTATTTGAATATCTTCATGTGCATTATAAAAATATTCCCACCTTCGTTCAGTCCAATTGTCTTAGTTCCCTAGGATAACGATTCATAGTGGAAAATATTTAAAGGATTAACGGTTTTTATCATGTGGGATTAATAATAATATATACAATGATATTGAAAATGTTAATACTTAGTAAAATGAATTCATGGAATTAAGTAACCTTATAATAGAGAAAAATTGTGATTAATAAAATGACTTTGCAGTTGTGGAATTTTTCTCCTCAAACAATGAAATAAGAAAAAGAAACTTCCACACACATTTTTTCAATGTGAAATGGTTCATCATTCTTTATTAAATTTTACCAAGGCATTTTATGATGATGTTGATGATTTCGAAATTCCAACAATGTAATCTTCGAATAATTCAAAAAATAGAAGAAGTACTAAGCATGAAATGATCAAAAAAAAGAAAATTATTTCACAAGGAGAAAATAGAATTGAATAAATATAAGTGGAAGAAATTGATAACTAAAAACATATCAGTGAATATATTCTTATTGATTTTATATAAATGTCTCAAAATAGTGAAACAAAATTTATTTGTATGAAGAAGAAGATCAAGAGAGAGATGAACAGAATATAAAATTAGAGGCTCCACATGATTATCTAATATTTTAGAGAGTATAAAAATCATTGAGGGTTTGTTTTTAGTGACAATTATTATAATAAATACAAATAAAAGGAGATATCTAAGCTGAAGGATGAAATTGAAATTATGAAAACATAAACAAAATTTCCTGCCGAATTTTGTCGAGTAAAATCCTAATATAAAGTAGTATACCAATTTTTATAGTTATCGGAGAACTTAGTTATATATAAGAAAACATATATTTAGGATATTGAAAGATAAATAAATATTTTTTGGTCAAAAAAAATTGATCAAGAGTGATTCCTACCTCTGGGAATGTCACCAGGCTATCATATATAATTTTTTTCTGAAATGTTAATGGAAAACAATACATATATATAAAAACATTAAAGAGTCTTCTTCATGAAAAACACGCATTACTAATGGTATGTGGATTGGCTGCAAATAGAATACATTTCTTATTGATTATATACCACAATAACTTAATTTAAATTTGAATTTTTTTTTGGGTGGCACATAGAATTAGATCACAAAAATACATAATGAGTTATTTTTTGACAAAAAGAGATAATAATAAAATATACCTCAGATTGTGTGTTATATATTTTTGAAATATTAGACACCATTAAAAGTTTGTGATATATAGAATATAATTATTACAAGTAAAATGAACAATTTTTTTAGCCATGTATAATTGATAATCAAATGTATTATTTTGAGGGAAAATATTTTTGATGTTCCAGAAATGGTAATATAGTCAGGTTATGATCATTGAAAATATAGAGGAATGTTTTTATATTGACCCAAAATTTTCCAATATAATAGTTTAATATATTATCGATTTATATACAAAAATAAATATTTATCCATTTAAGTTAATGATTTCCCGTCATATTTTTAGGTATATCACACATAACAATAATCCATATATATGATATAAAATACATGAATCCTAAAAAGAGTTGTGATAAGAGTGGATGTGTAATTTTTCTTGAAATTGATGGATTGATACAATGTGTATATCCAAGACAGATGAATCACATAATATATGAATATAAAATTCATTTCTATAACATATAATTTTATAGGGAATGTGTCCCTTTAATTCAAAATAAATGCATGCTTATAGATTATTATCTTAGTAAAAGCCCATATTTGATGCAATTACATGTAGAAGTAGTTTTATATTTGATAAACATTTATATACATACTTGAAAATTTTATGAAAACTATTTGAAATCAGATATGTGGTGAATTTCACTATGATTAAGTGAACTCCCAACATGATTTATGGTACATTTTTAACGAAAGAGATAAACTCTAAGGTAGTCTCTAACACAATTATGATGAAGAATATATTTACTGTCTATCAAAGGGAGAAGAAAATATATTGTGGTATAAATGGATCGATAACTTTTTCCAATATTCCATAGAGTATCAAGTAAATAATTATTGACGTGAAGATATCCTCATAATATCATGTGATCAAACACACAAGTCCAAGGTTTATCAAAAAGTGTTGATTATTTGGAAAATATACAATCCAACAGATCGGAAGTCTATGATTTTTATTGAATTGAGTCAAGGTAATGCGTGTGATGTAATATCACCAAGATACATTGGTTAAAATAAATTATATTTTAAATTTATTTATTTATTAATACAATATGTTTGGGTTGACTTTAATAGAAAATAATTTTGATCTGTTCAGTTTTATTAATGATTATTAGTATAAGGTTGAAAAAATGTTTATGAAAAAGTTTCTAAAGTTATGAATTGAAAATGGTAATTTTTGTAAAAATATTCATCTACATTATTTAATAAAAAATAATAGGTTAATTACTAATGTATCGATAGGTAAAACGCCTCAAAAAAATTTGTTGTTCATAGGAGAAACTATATCATAAATATCAAGTCCCTAATGATTATCACTACTTGAGAAACAATAGACAATAATTTAAATGTAAAAGACATTAAATTTTTTTAAATTACTAATAGATCATTGTTGGATCTGATAAGAAAAAAATATATAAATGGTATGTGTTATGGTTTGAATACAAGGTTAAAATGATTTTGAATCATTATAATTAATTGTTTTATTATTTATTAGGATAAACATGAGAATTTTTACTCTCTTAGAAATGAAAGGATTTTTATTGATTACTCATGAAAAACCAAGGTTTATTAATGTTTTAATAAATTGATTTGAATGATTATTGAATTCTAAGACACAAATATAGTGAAAAATGAATAAATTGTCCTACTAAATAGTAAGTTGATTCTAGATGAATCTAAGGAAGAGTTGAGTTGTTTAGCGGGAAATAATGTGATGATTCATTTTCTAATGAAGGAACACATGATGAGTGGAATGGTTTCAGTTCAACTAAAAATAATAACTATAAAGGTTTAAATTTATAAGTGTAATTTAATATTTTTTTAATGGAGTTCCCTTGAAAATAATGACAATCCAGTCTACTTAAGAATCACCACTCATATATTTCGTATATAAATAATTATTTGAACAGTATCTAAACTATGGGAACTTTGTCTCAGAAATGGATAAAGATATTGAAAAAATGTATCATAATCAAACATGAAATATTGTTTCAAATCTAGTAAATCAATATAATTTCCAAAAAAATGGCATTAATAAAAAAATAAAATAATGAATAATAGTGATTTGAATAAAGGAATAATAAGTGTAAAATGGAAAATCATATATGTAATATTTTATATAGATGAAACGTTTTGTCTATTGGATATATTGTATAATTTTGGGTATTGTTGTTTGAAATGAAATTGAGATTAAACACTTTCTAGATCAATGTAAAATCATATTTTCTAAATGTATTATTGAAATATTATTGGTAAATATTAATGGTCGAATATTTTCTTATTAATGGATATGGGAACACTTTTTTTATTTGAAAATGGATTTTTTTGGGTTATATAAAGCACAAGAGAAGGATTTTGAATACATGATTAGTACTTTTTGAAACTCATTGATAGGAATTCTGGTGATGAATATAATATCTATATCAATAAGGAAAGACATAAATAAATTTTAGTACTCATATATGTTTAAAATATAGTTATTTAATGAATTAATGAAGTGCCAGGTTACTAGTTATATGAATTCATGATATCCATGTTTGAAATATTGATGATTACAGAGTTGATGAATTCTTCCAGGGATTTTATGTGATATAAATAATATGTTAAACATTAATCTCTAATACATTTATTCCAAGAAGGATAAAAGTAATTTTTATTGAAAAAAATCATGTATTTAAAATCATTTATTTCGACCTAGTTTATGTTTTCAGGGATTCTTGATGGAAATTTGGAAAATGTCAAAGAGTGTAGGATATGCCTATGTGGCCTATTGTATATAATAGTGATAAGACTGGGATTTTTTTCAACTTATCCAGCTAAAAGAAAACAGTCTAATCCCATGAAAGGCCCTTGGAATGTGGTTAATAGAACACTATGTTATATCAACATCATGATGAATTTTTTATTTAAAGTGGAAAATATGAGGATTTATAGGAATACCTTGATGAGAATTAAGTAGCATTATCATGTTATAATAGCTAATCATCATTATATTTATTTTTTTCTACTTTATTACTAAAATTATTATCCTAGACTAAATCATGATTCCATTTCATTGATCACAATTATAGAAAAATATATTTCCACCACTCAAGCTTGTTTAAAACAAATTTTGGATGAAGAAACAACTTTATCATATAGTATATAAAGTGATGTCTCTTGTTAGATTCAAATATTAAACATCATGTACTGTCAAACTTGGAATAAAATATTATAAATAACTCCAAGATGCAACACATGGTATGATATTATTATATTATAATGAATATGATCTGGGATTTTTTAGATAAATATGGGATTGTTCCTAAAAACATCAAATCAGAGATATCTTGATGAAGGTAAAACTTCAATAGATAGGGAAAGTGGCGACATGGATTGGTTTCCCAATTCATGCCCCAAAGAAATTTATTAAAAACAAAGTAGATATTACAAACACGAGGTGCAAAGTGCTTGCACCAGCAAGGAAAAATAAGGGGGGAAACAAAGAACTCATACATACAGCCCACCTCAAACTGAAAGGTTGAAAAAGAGAGAAAATAACAGCACCTTCCATGAAGTTGAGTATTCCTGCCAAATTAACCAGAAAAATCGGAGAGTGTAGCAAAAGACAACCTCAGAGGGCTTCAGAGTGATTTTCAAGTGTGATAATCAGCAGACTCCAGCCAAGGCAGACAGAGTAGATGAGAAGACAGACCAAAAGAAAGAGAAAAAATAAGCAGAATCCAGTATATGCAGCATCCCCTCAACCAGAAGTAAACAGAACCTCCAAGCGAAGAAAAACCAGGTAAACAACATAGATAAATAGGCAATCAGAGCCAGCAGCCCGCCCAACTCCAAACAGATCACCAAGCCATCCAGAAAAGACATTGAATGCAGGACTCCATAAAGTAAAGATTCCACTAGAACAAACAGATGTTCAAGACTGAATAATTGATTCAGAGTGAGATAAGAAGTTCATCCAAAAAATAGAGCAGAAAACCAGTAGAAAATTGAAACTAATTCATAAAAAATTCATGCCAAACTGAGAACACAAGGACCAGCCAAACTGACGAGAAAAAACCAAAGAAACCATGTAGTATCACACATAATTCCTGTACAAGATCTATGCAGCCATGTTGGGTCTTCCCAAATGCAGAAAATCAGCATCAAGGATTCATGATATCATAAAGGGTGGAGGACCCAAGGTTGAAGAATGCATCAGGACAGAGATCCTCAAGACCAGCAGTCAGTAAAACACTAACTGATCCATCAGAAAACTATTTCTGCATGCTGGGAGCAATCTTGTTGGCGTTGTGCAATCAATCCAAATCAATCCTTTAAAACCAGAACCAGAAACAAAGGTCATCAGTAGTCCACAAGACAAAAGGTCATGCAAAGAGTGAAGCAGATCCAAACTTATTGCCATGGGATACTCATGAAATCAAAGTTTGGATCCTTATTGAATTCCTCAGCAACATTGATATACATCCTCTTTCTGATGTCCAGGTAAACCTGAGCAGTTATCTCACCATTTTTTTACTTTCGAAATGTAGAAGTTTCATTTTCCCCGAACCAGGAGTCAAGCTCCTTTGGAAAATCCAAATCATAATCATACTGATAGGCATCTCTATATGCCGGGTCATTTTCATCAACTTCACTCGAGGAGTTGTCTGAATCAGAACCATCTGAGTTTTGTGGATATTCAGGTAGGGGCTCTATAGGAATTGGTTGTGGAGGAACCTCAGGGTCAGGATTTTTAGCCGCAACTGATCTTGTGATGATGGTTCTTTCATAATTGATTTTGTATTGATGTTTCCTAGTTTTCTTGGGGAGTGGAGTGATAAAACCATCTGAGTCTACAATGACCTTTTTGCCTTTTTGATCATTTAGATGAAAAGATTCCCCTACTTTAGGAATATTCTCAACAAAAACCTGGAGGGATTCCTCTGAAAGCCCATCTTTGTTAACCACATGGCCCTCATATTTTTCATCTTCCTTCAAGGTTAGGTGGGTGGAATCCCTCTTATCTACATAATCTTGTTGTTTGATGACAGCAATAGCCTCATTTACAAATTATGAGAGTGGATCACAAGGTGTTTGAGAATTCAATTGTACATTTACCCCATCATCTCTTTCTTTGTTAACACAAATAGGTGTTTTTTCTTTGTCCTTAACCACCAGATCATCTTTTCTAAAGACAGAATTAGAAGGTCCAGCCATGTTTTCTTCATTATTTTTATACTTTTCTGTCCAAACAGATTTAATACTTTTAAAACAAACATTGGCTTTGTCACATTTGTTTGAATTGAGTCTTATTCTGAAGCATTTGGAGCAGTAGTCCGACAATCTTTCATAAAAAAACTCCTTGGGAGAATGAAAGGTCTCCACTTTGAATCCAAATATTGGAGGGCAAATGTTGGGAAACATCCAACTCAATACAAATCCTATCCATCGAGGGTCTTGAAAGCATTTTTGTTGCAAAATCTATCTTCAAAGGATTCCCAATAAGATTAGCAATGGGGAAGAGGGATGCCTTCTTGAACAATAGACACCCTATATAAAAATGTGTCTTTATTTATAATGATCACTAAATAAAGAATACCATGGATTCCCTTATGTGTTTGATATTTTCCCACCAATTATATCATCAAAATGAGTAAATGTTGGATAGGTTGACAATGGTGTATGTTTAAAGAACATGGGATATATTACTAAAACCATTAAAGGGGAGATGTATCTTTACAAATATAAAAAATGGGGGAGAGTATTTCAATATAAAATTAGGTGAAATATTTAGGGGTTTTATAGTTTTTATAAGGGTTTTAAGAACCATTTTGGGATTATGGTGAATTAAGTGGTTAATAAATGAATATAACATGTCATGTTTTTATAACCAACCCCAAATCATTTAGTGTGAAAATATATTTTATGGGAATAATTTATTTCATTTTATAATCATGAATAGTTAATTTTGGTTTAGGTAGAATGTGAAAAAATAATTTTAAATATGATTATTATTGAATATTATGTATTTTCAACAAAATAAAAGGTAGGGATTGTTACCCAAAAACCTAAATATAACTTTTTATAGATTCTTTTTTTAGTTTTTTAGTATTTATTTTTGAAAAAAAATATATATATACAGGTGAATAAATAATTCATTCCTAAACATTTATTTATATAAATATATATATATATATCAAATGTTTGAAATATTACTAAAAACCATAAATTGGAAGATTTCTAAAAATATCTTATGGATTATATTTTAATAGTATTTAGGATGTGTTTGTTGATAAATCAAGATTATAATGTTATAAAGCAGTGATGACCTATGGAATTCATTAAAATATTGTACCTGGAGGTTTTTTTATTTTTTTATTGTCTCAAAAGTTTAAATTAAATGTAATGTTTCCTAATTTTTTGTGTAAACATGATTTTTTAAAACTATACTATCATAAACTATATTTTTGTAAAATTTAATTGACTATATAATGTCATTGTTTTAATTTTATATGAGTTTATTCTAGGAAACTAACATTGCATGATACGTTTTGGAAAAATTTCATTGGTTATTATATTGATCCTTGAAATCATGATTTTTATGTTATGTTTATAAAACATTATTTGTTTCCTTAAAAAATTCGCTAATTATAGTCATTTACATAGGAATATTCTTTAATGGAGAGATAAGATCCCTAGCACCATTTAATAATTATGTAAATTTATTTTATCTATGAGGTATTATCATGACCAATAGTTTTATATAGAAATGACATTAAAAAATATATTTGTTGAATGTATTATTCACAAGAACATCAATTATCCACAATAGTGGTTTATATGAACATTATTGAAATTTTCTAGAATTTATATAGAAAATTGTATGCCAAAATTTTGATATATATGAACTTCATGACACACCAATTATGGTGTAAATATTAATGGTTTAGTTCCCCTATTGATGTTTATTATGGAATAATGAGTACTCTTTAGTTATGAGGTTGGTGAGATCTCAAATCATTAGTGGTTTTAAACAAGGGAGATATTCGTTCAAGTATAAATGTTGAAAAAAAATTATTTCCATTATTTATTCGAGAAAAATTGATTAGATTTTATTATTTTATTTAAATAAATTACCCCCCATAAAATATATACATTATCTATTCAATATCTACCATTTAGTCATAAGGAATAATTATTAAACTCTTAATAATCATAAAATAATAGAAACTAATCAAGAAATTCAACTTTTCTATATTCTCTTTAAGTAAAAACATTTAATAATAAAATATCCTATTTTACACCATGTTTAAAATTTCACATCATCATCTAAACACTAGCACATAAAAAAATTTCATGTTTGAAAATTATTAATTAAAAAAATATTTTTTGTATTTTCTAAATTAAAATTATTTTTCAAGTAAATATCAATCATTAAGTTATATAATAATAATAAAAATATAAAATAACAGTGAATTAGATTCTATTAGAATATATAAAAAACCGTCCTTAGGATAATTGAGTAAGAAACATAAAGATTATAATCTAAATTCCACCTCTTATCCCCGGATATCTAGAATCAATCTAAAACATAATGAAAAAATATAAATCAATTCTTGAATATTATCAAACCCAATGTCATCAATTAAAAATTTAGAGGAAATAATTGAATAATTTTTTTCATTATACTAGAATAAATGGATCACATGTCCATTAAGAGACAAGATAAAAATATCCACATTAGTATTGAGTGAGGTTAATAGATAATTTGGAGAATGTATCAATGAAAATAATTCCATAAATAAAAATATGAGACTAAATACAAAAAATAATGATAAAAAAATGGAAAACATTAACCTATTAAAAAGAACCAAACTACATAGTATAAACCTATTTATCTACCACTTCCACCAAGTCAGTATCATTCATATATTGTAACTCAATTAAGAGGTATGTGGCTAGTCTAGGGAAAAAATATCAATTCTAGACTATAGGATTTTGGTGGTTATATAAATGATACCATAAAATTTAAATTATTATTTTTAGATGAAAAAATCATTCTTACATTCCCTCTATATCCTCTTCCATTACCCAAATCATTAAATATTCCACCAAAATTTAAATGAAATAAAATTTTAAAACCTCAAAATCATTACCTAAAATTAACCCCATGACAAAAAGTCATCACATATAATTACAAAGATCCATATATTTAACAATTCATAAAAATTATCAAATATCTATAATATAATATATTTTTTATATTGATATCTTAACATTGATTTTTATTATATTTTAATATTACCAAAAACATTTAATAATCATTAAAACTATATATAGATGAATTTTGTGTCACAAAACGTGATAATACAAACTAATTATGTTTTCTATATTCAACACCTGCCTAATTAGTAGATCATAGATCAGTGGGTTATCATTGAGAGGGGAGTGGTGATTTACTGAACCATTTTATTTTTACAAAATATTCATTTTAAATTTATACTCTATGGCCAATTAATGCATGGATCCACTATTTTTTTCCCTTCCTCTATTCAAATGATGTTGTAAATCAACAGTTTTGAACACAGTGATTTAAAAGGTTTAGTATAAATAACTTCTCTATTCCATGTTAGTTATATTCCCCAATATTGAATCTCTACCTGTAAATAATGTTATTACATGTACAGAAAATATTCTTAAATTCATGATAAAAAATTCCCATAGTTTAGGATCACTAATAATTATATTGGTCCATCTTTTTATGCGATATTTAGACTGATAGCCCACATGTGGTCATTACAATGACTCCTCGCTGTTGATCAATCTCCTAAAAATATAGAAAAATATATAATAGTATCCCACTAATTCTTCGATGGATTTGACATTCTCCTATGATCTTGTTAAAAAATTCTTCTTCTTACAAATGATGTGTACATGTTCTACAAGTACATTTTCAAGTCAACATAGTTAAATAATATCTTGAATCACTACTATAAATTTTCACGATTGATTTTTAGAAAATGTTGGCTAATGATGTCTCGAGGATACTTTTAGTACAATGAATGACTAGTATCACTCTAAAAAAAATGAAATATTTCATAATTCATATTCCCTAGAAAATTAACACCCACCTAAACATCATATTTTGGTTCTTTTCAACTAATTACATCATATCATGTTTTTTTTCATGTATCACTTGCATGTAATTATATTTTCACCACTACACAACTAAAGAAAGTGAAACTCACTATTCTTATTTACTGCTCAACCCATTATCAATAATTACACATCGTGAAATCCTTATTGAATGAATAGTTCCTATTGTAAACCCATTTAATAAGATTATTTCTTTATTTTTTTTATTATAAATGATTTTATCAAGTTACTTTCATTCCTTAATGATATTATACTACACATTGTCTTCTATATTCTCTTAAGGATGAATGTATGAATAAAATTTTCTCCATGCCCCATGAACTCTTCTCATTTTCACAATTTTATTGTAAAAACAAAAAATACTTCAAAAAAACAATCCATCTTGAAAATGATGTTCTTTATAGAATGTATTGTGTAATTATGTTAGTTTTTTCTTCCCCTTAGTGCACTCAAAAAAAGATAAATTATATCTGAATGAGTTGACACAAACTAGTATATATTCTCAATACATGGTCCAAGCTTATTTTCGTATTCTAAGGGGAGTATATTACTTAATAACAGGTCCATGAAATACTTCTCCATCATGTTAAAAGATACATATTTGGTAAATCCTACCCATAAAAAATTTCACAGTACAACTTTTTTATATAAAAATAAGTTCTCTTACAATTTTATGTGAACTTATCCTCCACTACAAACCATTTTTATTCATAAGATGTATCGCCATCTAATTTATTATGTCTTTCATGTTGTCACAATTCTATTTAAAATATTCCACAAAATATGACTTTTAATTGAGTTTATTTAATCACTAAGTATATTTACTTTCATCAAATATTATCTAAAATTTATATAATCTTTTCAATAATTTCCTCATTGTACATATGATAACAGTCATGTAATTCATCATTTTTAGATGCTCAAATGCATCCTTGAATAACATATTACAAACAGACCTACTAGAACTACATTTTTCATTTGGAAATAGCGCATGACTGTAAAAAATTATTACCTTTATATTGTTTCACTTGTCTATAAATATGAAATGATGTTTTCTTCTTAATATATGAATCATACAACAATATTGACTTTTTATTATGTCATGGAACAATTCAACATTAATAACACCAAATCATTGGAACTAATTGAAGAAAAAATGTAAACGATATACTATTAATGATGATCTCATGAACCATAATAAACATTTTGAGTAGCCACTATTAAATGAATCTATCAATAATGATTGTTAAATAGTACCCATTACACATGATCCCTTGTTGAATTTTCGTTATGTTTTCAACTTTTGTATAATCTATTTTTTGTTTCATAACACTTGAATCAACACCAGGGTCTATAATTGGATACACTATGTACCCATTCCCATCCCCAGGCTACACCAAACCTACACATTCCTTCTATGAACCTCCAGGAACACTCTTCTTTCTCCATGAATAACTCATCCCAACTCTCTAATGTCACTATAGAACCCCATTACTCTTACAACTATGATGGCCTTCTTGGATAGTTCCCCAATTTGGTTTAGCCTTCACCCCCATGTATGTAATTTAGTTTGAATAATGAGAATGGATGGTTGGATAATTATTTAATATCACAAAATATAAATACTAAAATAGTACCAAGTTTTAAATTTCTAATCCATCTACTAAAAAAATCATCTTTCAAAATAGAAATGTTTTCTTAAGTATTTTCCTTGTTCATCACAATATTCATTCAAATAAATTTTTTCTTGGTCTTCACTCATCTCTATTGGATTAGAAATTATGATACCCACTATAAAATATTCATTTACATTACTATCAGTTTATCAGATAGAAAAAATACTCAAAAAATAACTCAATCACTAAATACAATTCTATTTAATGAATCCATATCAATTCTCCAATAATCACAACCTCACCCACATATTTTTTTTAGTAAATGAATAAAATTAAATAATTGGGATCAATAATCTATCCCCCATGTATTTTTTGTTCAATATATCTTGTCATTGTGAAATTCAATATGTTTTATGAAACATTATCCTCCTTATTGATATAAAAATGAGAAGGTTAGGTGGTGTATTATCAAATATTCCCATGAATGTTCTCTCCCTTATATGATTGTTTCATGAACACATTAATTAGATGGAATAAAATAAATTTTTATCATAGAAATGTGCCTTTATTTAATAAATTCGTATTCAATATGGACTAACTTAGAGTAGAATAAAAAATATATATAATCATGTTTGTATAAGTTGT
Source organism: Viscum album (assembly GCA_963277665.1). Taxonomy (NCBI): domain Eukaryota; kingdom Viridiplantae; phylum Streptophyta; class Magnoliopsida; order Santalales; family Viscaceae; genus Viscum; species Viscum album. Next base: position 1,759,920,585 of record OY728121.1, on the reverse strand, counting down.
CCATAAATTACCATAGAAGATAAATCATGCTCAGAATTTATTAATTATAAAATATGGGGTTAAAAAAATTAATTTATAATGAATCATATATTCCTTCACACATAAACTTCAGGTTTCAAATCTATCCAAAACAACATCATTCACTTAAATTTAGTATAATGGTCGATTCTTTTCAACATTTCTCCCAAATAAGTTATGAAATCCTCTTCTTATATATTTCGTGGAAGATAGTATACTATAGGAGGGAAATATTTTTTTGATACCAAGTAGATACAACATCGATATGATACTTCAATTATGTTCATGTAATATCAAAACAAAAAAATGATAAGGAGGTTCTTCATTGCTTCTTAGTTAGAGAAATAGCTATGATATTTTATCAACCAATAAAATTTCATCAATTTATATCTAGATATATTCATACTGAAAGAAACATTAACATTCATTTGTTTGGAATTTGAGGCTGTAATAATAATAATATTCTTCCTAATATTATCCATAAACACCCATTCTTATTTAAATACATGAAATTTCAATTTATTTTTTCCCTTCTTGTGTTGGTAGAAGTGTAAAAAACTTAATTATAATATATTCTATTTTCATGTATCCTCTATATGAAACCATCTTATTTCTCTTGTTATGGTCTTTGGATACATCATATGTTTCTCAACCCCACCTTTTCAATTCATAGGAATTCCTTTAACACAAACATTTTTTTCTATTTCCTTAAACATTCCCATATGAATATATATTTTTATAAATTACATTGAGACCTCTTTTCACTACATTGATCATTACATACATTATCAGAATATAGTAAATGTCATATAAGTTTTATCTTACCCTATTTATTAGAATGAACTTCATGGCCATATATTATAAATTTTTCCTTTAGAAACTCAAAATAATTCTAGAAGATAGCCTTGGTGATTTCTCAACAGAAATTGTCTTCCTTCTAATTATTTTACTCCTAATCATAGAGCTACAATTTTTCATTTCATAACTACTCCAACATTCTTTTCCAAAATTCTATATAAGAGATAAATTATACTAAAAGTTGTGGGCATTATTCCCAAATATACCACAAAACTAGTACTAACCTTGAAAACATCATATTCCATAACACTAACTATTATGTTAGGGATTATATTTATGGTGTCTAGATTAACTCCTAAACTTAGTTTTCCTCAGACATAGGGAAAACACTTTTCCCAATAGATTTATGATATCATTATTATCATTCACTTATATTCTTTTAATTTTTCTATCAGATGATACAAAAGTAGTTGAAATATATTTACCATCCCTAGAATAATGAGAAATAATTTATAAATTATTCAATAGATAGATCCTCATCAATGAATTTGATGATTCATAGGGAACATCACCCTATGATACAACTTGTGAAGCTCAAATTAGTGTGACATAACTATGATGGAGTGGGTGAATGATTGATAACATTTCCATTTACAATTTTTTCCTTCAATTCAACTAATATAGACGGTTAAATCCTCAATCCACTTATCTTATTCCTCTCATCCTTTCCTCGAAATATGTTGTAAATAAAATGAATAGAATTCAAGTATTAAATCGTTCAACAAAATGACCTCTTCATTTCCATTTGGACATATTACCCAACATGGATTGTCTTATAGTAACAAAAAGTGATTATATATACATAAAATCTCCTCGAATACCTATTAAATAGACTCTATTAATGTTTTATTACTAATTATTATAGTGTGTTATCTAACCATGGGATCAATAGACAAGAATCTCACCAACATATTTATACTAACTCCATCCAAATGATCTATCTTAAAAAAAGTTCTTTTTTATATAGGAATACCACCAGTTCTGCAATGGACATCCCATCCTCCTATGAATATGTCATAAATTTCGTATTCCTGATGATGTTGGGATCTCTTTCTTCCTTGTCCTTATCAAGCCCATATTGTGAAATATTATTCTAGATCACTGATATCCATGATTTCTATTGATTATTATATATTTTCAAATTCTTATATCACACTAATATTTATATTTCACTAAAATACTACTATCACTCTCTATAAACAATGAAATCTGCCTTTATTGAAATTCCCTAAAAAATTTATTCATAAATACAATGTATATTTTCGTTCCTTTTAATTTATCATTTCATATCACATGGAAGTACATTATATATTACATGCACAGAACTATATTTTCACCTTTTCAAAATATAAGAATGTGAAACTCACTTTTATTCGTGGCTTCTCTATCCAGTCTGAAAAAGTGCACTTCATGCATGCACGATGTATTTCATGGTTCAAATTATAAACCTAGAACATCTTATTTTTTAATTTTATTTTTTATGTTATTTTCCAATTATCCAAATCTAACTCAATGTATGTATTATTATAATGTTATTTTCTATTCATATTTGCATGCAATCTTTCAATCACTTTACCACACCTAAATGCACTCTCCCCCATGACCCATGTTGATCACAAAAACCCAATATGATTCACGAAAAAAATCTTTCATGAAAACTTCTATTATTTATTAAATTTATATGGTTGTTATGTATGTACAATAATACTATTCACACACAAAAACCGTGTATGTTATATATTAATTTGATGACACAATCAATTATGGAATCACATAACTCATCAAATGTTTCTTCACATAGTAATGTGGGAGTATATTACTTAATAACTGGCTCATAAAACCCCTCTCCTTTAGGTAAGCAATGAGTTATTCATTCAAATAAAAATCAGAAAAAAAATCATTAGATATAATATTATTTTATGAAAAAATAGGGCTCTCTTAAGTGGAATCAAACCTCTTCTCATCCATAGACCCATAGTATTTATAAAATATATCACAACCACCTTTCTTTGGAGATTCAAATCTCATCAACTCTATTTATTATCATTAGAAAAATAATATGATACATGTTCTATATTACAAAAAATAAAAATCTCTCAATTCCAAAAATATATGCCAAAAATAATTACATATAAATGATGAAGTTCTCAATATACATGTGATATCTTTCACTTGCTTCATCATTTTTAGAAGCTCTATGTCCTCTATTCATATTGAATTCCTGAAATCCGACAAGTAAAATGGGTTTTTAATTTGGTAGTACCACATGATTCAAATGAAATATTATACGCACATTTGGTATTGTGTGTATGAAGTTATAATGCTTTTTATTCCCATGATATCAATCATATATTAATCTTGAGATCATATATAGGGAGTCAATAATTCGTCATACAGAACAAAGATGTTCATAAACTGATGGAAGCATAAATCTTGATGATCAAAACAATGAGATTTTCTTATATACTAGATTAATCTCACCTAATGACTACCATTATATGTTTATGATTTTAAAAAAATGTGAATAATACACAAGTTTTATAATCGCAAATCGAAGCCACTCTCTATCCACTTCCCAGATATAAGATATTATATGTTTCTTCACCCTCAAGGAGGAACAAGGGTTGACACCTTGAAAATTGTGCACCCATTCCCATCACTAGACCACACCCCACGTGTATGGTCAACATGACCTCTTCCACACATGCTATGTGAAAGACATGCACATACACTTCACCATCCCTAAGGGAACTATAAAAGATATCTACTCTTTCATCCATTTCAGGTTCCCTAGATGTCTCTCCCTTGAGGATGATCCAACTCCCACTTGTGTGGGACTTCGTGGACCTAGTGTGCTCGGATGGTAAAACTTTTTATTATTAACACCACATATATATATATATTATACTATTACTATGTATGAAATTTATATGAATTAATCAAACAAATTCTTCGTATTATTTATGAATGTGTTCTCTCTTTTTTGTGCAGGTTTGTCAAATATATTCATAGAATCTAAAATTTTCACAATCTAAATTTATCTTCATGGGAGTAGAAATTATCCAACCCACACAAATATGTTATCTATAAATAAATATCTGTTTGTGAATAATCCTACATACATGAATTTTTATTCATGAAATACAATTCAATTAAATAAATACACATAAATTATCATAGAAAAATGAATTAACCCACGAACACATATTGTCTCATTGAAAAAAAATTACACAAGGGCACAACATAATTTTTTATCCAATGTTTAACTCTATCAATGTAATATAGAGAGATATAAATCAGATTTTTTGAAATCTATATGATAGGTCGAAAAAATAGGTTAAATCTATTCTATATTTAATTTCATAATGGAAGATTCTATATAAATATATTCAATTATGGAATTTAAATTATTAAACTATCACCTCTCCTTCCCATAATTTTTTAATAATTTATTCAAATAAAAATACATTGTTTACCACTATAAAAAATTTTTTACATGTAATATATTAATCAAAATAATCAACATTCATGAATCTTCTTTCCAATCCCTATTCCATTATTCAAATTTAATATTTATCCAATGATGTTTCTATGTCAATAATTTCAAAAGTATATTCATCATAAATTAACTAAATATACCCCCTTCAATTGAATGTTAAATTAATAATTTATCTCAAGTAAAAAACTATATATAATAATATTTATATTTCATTATTAATATTACAAAACTCAACTTACCTCTTCCTAATATTCTAATACTAAATTACTTCTCTCGAATCTATTTTTAAAAGAAATACACCAATATAAAGAATTGAAATATGTTATGTCTAATTCCCTATGAAATTAACTCATGATATACGATAGTATAGATTTGTTAAGGAATAAAATCATGTAATTTACTAATTTTATTAAATCAACATAAAAATATTGAGGTTTCAGAAAAAACAAATATTTTTAAGAAATAAAGATTCATTGAATCAAATTATAATATTCAAAAAAAATTATAAAAATAATTATATCAACATTAGTAATGGTAAAAATTAATAATAAATTATCAAAATATTGGAAAATTATTCATTTATTAGATAATGTACTTATTAGGAAATCAAAATCACTATGAAGTTTCTCTATTTTCATTGTTAATAGTCATGATGAAATGTTAAATAGGAGAACCATGATTAGTAATCCATTATACTAACAAAATTTTTACAATTTATTTTTATCCTATTTTTATAAATAATATAATAAATAGGATTTTCAATGTAATTTAATTATTAAAAAAATTAAATGAATTAGTATTTTTTAAAATTATAAAATTAATGAATAAGAAATGTACAAATATATTTTTTTAGATCCTTTTAGTCATTATAAATGGAATTCATTGAGATATTAACTAATTAAAATAAATGTATTTTTGATTTTTATTAAATCATAATTACTGATATTTTTATATATAAACATTATATGGTATGATATATAGGAATTCATGAAATAACGTATTTCTTGCTGTGGTAGTAATATACAATATAGTATGGTGATATTGTATTACCTCTACCATAGAAAAACATTATATATTATATGGATGTTTCATAAACCATTTATCTATTATAATAATGATATATGATATGAACAATGTTTTATAGTGGAAGAATTGTAGTTTAATGTTATTTATTTACATTCATTAATGTTCCATATATGGTTATCATTGACTATAAATGTTTCATATGAAGAAGCATATTTGATAATGAAATGTATTTATGTGTTAAAGTCACCAGTAAAGTATTGTAGTCATTTTATCCTCAAGCCACATACTCAAATGTTATGAATGACCAAATTAATTAATAGTGGCCCAAAGAGATTCCTTGAGGCATATATAAATAGGTATAATTCAATGAAATATTTTTTGATGATTCCAATATATTATCCATACTCAAAGATCATTTTTTGAATTCCTCATTTTCCACCTATAATAGATTCATATGATGGAATAGAGGGAAATAACATGAAATAATTTTGTTATTTATGTTGATCTATGGATACATCATGGATGACAGATGCCTTTACATTATTCTTATAGATATTCATAAGACATGTTATTGACGATAACATTTTTAACTACTTCGGTGATTCGTACAAATGTTATTAATTTTTTAGTTTACATGGTTTCAATTTCATATCACAATGATTTTGAGATTAAAGTTTCTTTTATGTTTTATTCTATATGATTTTGTGGTATGTGATATTTTTAAACCAATCATTAATATTGGAACCACGATGTGTTTCTTTATTAAATATATTTTTTTTGAAATAACGAAATTTGATACAATGATTTGTGTCATGTTGGATATTAAACATTATGATTTTTTGGTGACACGTGAAATGATATAGTATTTCATCATACATAGTATGATGAAACAATATTTTATATTATATCATATGGTTAGTACAATTAATTTCATAGGTTTTAAACATATCCTAAGTTAAAATATGGGGAATAATAACATAGAGTGTAATTTATAATAGAAATTAATATATCCATAGTAGATCACTTTTTCATAATTATATTACGCTCATTATCATATGATATATTTCATAGATGTTAAAGAGTATATCTCAAGCCAAAATGGATTATCAGAAACTATGATCGGTGATCACGTCATACTACATAGAGATATTGTGAAACAAAAATTATGAAGTTGGAATATCATAGATAGGTCATTATGGAGGACCATTGTTAACTTACATGGATGTTACATCATTTTAGATGAATGTTCACTATATTAGAAAAATTAATTCTTGAGGAATGTAGTGGTTTAGTGAATTTAGAAACATGGAAACAAATTAATCTATCCTAGTGGAAGATCATCAATGTATCCCACAAAGATATAAACATTTTTTGATTCTACCTAAAACTACTCTTCATAACATGGGTAAGGGAAACATAATAAAGGTGTGAGATCAGATGATCTGAAATAGTACATAAATTTAATTCATAAGAATAACATGATAAAAATGCTATTGAACATGTCCATTAAATATTAAGATCATACTATTCATATTAGATATCAAAATCATTGTTAGATGTTCATAAGTTGTGAATCATAAGGATTAGATAACATAGGACATGAAGTCATAACATTGTAGTAAAATATAGAATTTCTGGAATACGTATATGAATTAAAAAATTTATGTCAAGCCGGCCTACTTAATAATTTATAGAATGGTAGGATTGGGTTTCGACCTGGGTCCCTGCTTTGGTCCTAGTATAACAACTTATATACACATTTACTTCTAATATTGGGATACAAACCATGAAACTTATCATTTTCAGTCTTGGGATAAAACATGTGTACCCTATTACTTTTAGAATTCACCTACAACGCATGTACCTTCTTCTTTACCAGTATGGGATACAACCTATTTACCCTCTTACTTTTTTCAATGGGATAAACCCATGTACATTGTTGTTTTGGTCTTGTGATATAACCCTTTTAACCTTTGGCTCATTTAAAACTTATCATTACCCAATTCCCTAGAGAGAGATATAGATCCCACCAGTCTCATAGTGAAATCATTCAAACATGTGATATAAAGTCATAACCAGTCATATCTTAACAATTAAAATGAAATGTGTATCATAAACATATAAAAAATTGAAAATGTTTAAATAGATAAAGGTTTCATAGTCATTTCATCAAATGAATAACATGTGAACATGAAATGGATTTCATAAAAATTTAACATATGAATGAGAAATGGGTTTCATAAAGGTCATGGCATAAAGCATAACACATTCATAGAAATAATGTGAATTGAAAAGTTGGATATTTTTCTAGAATGTAATGAGTAACTTCAACATATTTTATCTTAGATGGAAAATTACATTGAAGGATATTTTGAAAACATTTCTTAAGGTAAATATCATTTCCCATCTGAAAAAGGATATTTGAAAAATAAAACATTTGTGAAACCATTTTACATAAAAAAATTTATAAAAGAATATTGAATACCATTTGAGAATCCTTTCAATTAAAATATATTTTATGACAACATTTTGTTAAACATTATTATTTATAATATGAAAAAAAATTAATGAATTGAACGTGTGTAAATTTGTACATGTCGTATGAGGTAAAAATAAAATTCTTTTTTGCATGGTAAAAAGGTTATAAAAATGCCTCTTTTGAAGGTGAAAAGAAGATTACATTGAAAAAAATTAAAAAATACAAAAAGGGTAAAAATTTCATTTAATTATTATAGTATAATAGTATAACATTCATGGAAAGTATTTTTAGAAAACAATATTTATAAAGAACAGATATTTTCTACCGAAGAGAGAGGTAAATCTGAACTTTCATAAAAATAGATTCTTAAAAATATTATATACCAAAAATAGGACAAATGGTAATAATATATGATGATGTCATGAATAACGATAGGATAGTAAATTTAATGTGTTTTCTTTAGATATTTATCATAATATTTCATCAAAGGAAACAAAATCATTAACAATCTTGAGAAGTGATGATATTTTTTCAATACACTCTTACCACTTGGTAACCATAAACCAGACTCCCCATTTATGATAATTAATTTAAATTAAATATAAAGTTTAATTAATATAATTTTATTAATGAAAAAAAATTTAAATTTAAATATATAAACCTCATTGAATAATATAGGTGTATAACATGGCATGTGCCTCAAAGCTGAAAATTAGGACAAAACCATTAAACTGATTCAGTATCTTTCGAAACATAGACCCCATAAAATAAATATAATAAATGGATATTTAAATAATTTTCTTAATAACCATATAATACATCAATGGGATGTACTCAAACAACATAAAAAGAATCAGTGGTGAAGAAACATGTATCTCACAGAAATAAAAAGTTAGATGAAAGAAAACTACCTTGTGTCTTGACACTCGTGGTACTTGTTCAAACATCCTATGTAATAAATATATATTTGTATTAAATATATAAAAGAACAATATTTAAACTTATAATACCATATATGGTTTTATTATGGATTTATATTACCATATTTTTAGCAATTCTGTGTTAATGTTTCACTTCAAGTAATATATGCTTTATTTTCCACATGTGTCTTAATTTTATATATCATTAGTCCCTATATTTATATTTATATTTCCATAATTTAAACAATTATTTAAATATAATTTATATTCAGTATATTTGTATCATAATAACCCATTTGATATAGAAGTATGAACTCAAATACACCATTCATAGAGATGGCAAGCCATACATATATAAGAACACTTTTTCAGTTATTTGTCCTGTTGAAAGAAATAATTTCAAAAAATATGTATATTTAAAAAAAATCATTATTATATCATTTATCATATAAATTAACATGATACCTCTTTAATAAATTAAATGTTCTGTATGAATGAGTAATGTCGCATAGAGGGGGCGGTAGTCCACACTTCCTCAAATTAAAATATTTTATTAGCACACAATGTAATGTAAAAAAATATATGTTTTTTAAAAGTAATAAAGATTATTAAATACATAATAAATATAATATATTTAATATATAAAAAAATTTTCTATCATAATTTCAACCATGAGAGGTGGAAAACGAAAAATGAACAATCACAGTTTAGTGGGGTGGTAGTTCGATGTACACATTAACAGTATGTTAGTTACCCATTAGATGAAGGTTTGTGTAAGTGTAGGTTTAATACTTGGCATAATAAAATCCTAGTATATTTATTATTCTTTTTTCTAATAAATTCATAGAATAATTAGATATAGGTATTAGAAAAGGAAAGTAAAAGAATAGAGTTTGAGAGAAGGTGTTACCTCATAATCAGGTAACTCATTCTAGTCAGTGCAAAAAGGATTCCTTGGAAGACATTATTCCCAAAAGTAGGATTCAATTAAGAATTGAGTGATCTTGGAAAGATTATTTGGATGATCCTGGCCATACATAACTTTTTGGATAGGAGTGAATAATAGGGATATGTGGTGGCCTTTTACAGGGAAGGGAATAAACACACTTGACAGTTTTGAAAACATGTTAGCTGTATAAACGTTTTTAAAAAAACCCATAAAAAACAACCAAAATCAATAATGTAATGTTCATGGACAAATCATGGCCATCCCAGCGGTATTGGACATGTTTCTGGGACTTTTGGGTCTTAACTGTTGTAATTAATTTTATTTACATTCTCTAACATTTATAGAAAAAAAATATACCATATTATAATTTATAAATTATGATGATTCCAAATATGGAATGAATATTTCAAAATTATTATCATAAAAGTGGAATAAATTAATTTAAAATTAATCCTGCTACAGGACGACACTATGAGTTTTTAAAGTAAATTATTCAATTTGTTTACTATTTTTATACCATATTTCAAAGTGAAATTAATTATAATGAAATGGATTGGATTAATTGAAAAAAATAATTATCTAGTTAAACTCTTAATCTTATTTTAAATATAATTTATCCTTATAAAGAAATTCAATGAAAAACTTCTTTGAATTAAAATCCAATATTTTAATTATTCATTAAAAAAGGAAACATTATATAAAAATAATAAAAACATATCCTAACCTAAATTACATGTCTAAAAGAAAAATATGAATTAAATTATGACATTTTTTATTTATTATGTTCCAAAAATTATATTTTAAATGTTTTCGCCATTAAGAGGTGGTAAAACTACATTTATAAGGGAATATAGGTTTTATGCCTAAACTTGGGTTTGTTCTTATCTTATTTCAATCAAATCTATTGGATGAATATAAAATAATTATTGAATATATAACATATATATTAAATTAATATCATGCACTAATGATAAATAATTTAATTTATTAGGTAAAATATCATTGTGTTTATAAAAATAATAATAATTTCCTTTATATTAAATCTGTTTTTAAATTAAATTCAAATTAATTGGTAATCCTAGAATTAATCCTATATTTTGGTAAATTTTTTATTTTCATAAATTTGATAAAACTATTAATAACTAATAATTTAACATCTAGTTTATAAATTATTGTTTAAAATAATAACATTTTAATTATATATTATTGTTTGGTAAAAAACAGGAATGCGTGTTACACAAGACATCGATGAAAGTCATTACTCTATGCAATTAAAGATAATATCTGTGTTTTGTGTAGATAAACATAAAATTTATGATATTTATAGTGCATGATAAATACATGAAATTAATTTCACCCTAAAAATTTTTAGTCTTGCATGGAATGAAAAATATCAAATAGCTCAAATTAATTCAAAAAAATAATTCAGAAAATCTTGGGAGGATACATTCTACCAACCATATAATGAATTTCACCCAAAAATTAATATATTATATAAAATTATTAATACATGAAATTTTAATTCATATAAACCCACATAGAAAAAATGAATATTAAAATAGCCCTTAAAAGAGAAATTTAGAACCATAACGGTTACCAAATGTGAATATAACTGGTTTTCCACATAGTAAAACATTGGTTGGTAGTAAATATTTGACATGTAGGGAAATAATAAGTATTTATAGGGGTGATTATAGTCACCAATAATTAAAAAGTGAATGATCAAATAAAATATGAGGGCCTCAAATTCATACATTAGTAATGATTTGAAATTATATTTTCTGAAAAAAAAAATTAGTTACAAAGATAAAATATATTTTGATCATTATCTTAAAATTGAGTAATAATTTTATTTACCAATAATTTATGTAAATTTAGTTAATTGATATATTTATATAAATAATCCATTCCATAGTTGTTCTTTTATTAATTTTTAATTCATCTATTACACTATGTAATGGACATCGAAAAATAAAATTTGTTGCAAGACGTAGTAAAATAAACAATTATTAGATTTTAAGCCCCAAAAAAGAATGAAATTTATAAAAAATTGTATTTAAGTATTCTTAAAAATAAATATTTTTAATACATTAATATCTAAACATAAAAAGTAACACTACAGTTTCATTATAAATAACTATAAATCAAAAAAAATTATACATTAACTAGGGCATCTCATAGGCTACTGGGAGGCGTAAAACCCTTATCATCCATAACCCAGGGGTTTAATGTCCACATATATTCATGACATGATTGGATATCACCCAAAATACATGATTTTCTTCTCTAAAATCATACTAATATAATTTTCAAAATAAATAAAATGGATATCTATGAAATATGGTTAATAAATAAATAGCTTTCTAACCACGTTTTCAATTCAAATATAATTAATAAATACATCTTCTTTAGTTTATCATAAAATTTTCAAGAATGGATATTATAAGGCCCCAGCCTTAAACCTTACTTAAACTAGAGTTATTACAAGATTACACATTGATGATCTTTTCAGGTTTAGAGTTTTAGAGAATTAGATCATGAAACTTGCATTACATTCCACATTTAAACAAGGTGGGTACATAAAAGACAATATTCATTCTTCCCATCAATGGAAACCTATTTAAAATAAAACACAGATTCTTTCTTGACACATTCTTGACACTATCGTCACATCATGTACCTTTCCCTTGACCTGTGAAAAGCATTTCAAAAACTTGGGATGAGCATAAAAAGATCAGTAAGGGTTATAAAAATATGGAAAGGAAACATGAGTTCATATATACATAAGAATGAAATCATACATTACCCATAAAACATAGGCATATCAAATCATGAATAAATCATAGAAAACATAAGACATAAAGGTAACTTGAGGCATTCATAACATTCTTACTTAGGGAGTAACCCTCTTGGTTACGTTTGGAATACCCATAACAATATATTCCCTAAATCGCTTCGGAGAAACCTTAACGTTTCACTCCTTCACGTTACCCAATGCATTGGAGAGCTATATCGGGCTCACCCGCCCTTAGTTTATCACGGAACCACCTGTTCTTCATAACAATGCCCAAGAACCATAACATAATCGTATCACATAAACATGAATAAAGGAAACATAACATTTCCACATTTCAATCACAATATAACATTTTAGGATATTGAAATAATGAATCCCTTCAAAAAGAAACCATTTCCAAAACCATTTAAAACATTTAATAAAGAGATTTTTGAATCAAAGTGTCCCATACCACCTTGAAGCTTTTAACATTTTAAACCATTAATATCCATATAAAAAATCCTTAAAACCATTTTTAAAACATGGATATTAATAAGAACAAACAATTAAAACATTTAAAACGATATTTTGGTTAAAGGGGTTTTACCAAAATTAGAGACACTTGAATACAATAATCGAGGAATAACATTTATTCAGAACTTTATAATATCATTAGAATAAAAGTATTCATGATATAATACTCCAAAGGACAGTATATACACCATATAAGAGTGAATTGGTGCATAACAACAATGAACCGTCAATAGAAATGTCAAATGTGATGAAATCCCTTATAAAGAAGGTATCCTTAAATTAAGGACAAATAAATCTAAAAAATATGTGTGACAAATATATATACACCCAATATAAGAGGATATTAAGTGTAAAACAATAAAAGGTCATTCACACATATTCAATGGATGACATATTCAATGACTACAAGTTGAACCCAAAGAAATCGAAATTGGGTTAAAAAGTTCCCTTGACAGCCTAACGGCATCACATCAAAATGAGTTGATGAGAGATAAAAAGTGTATCTCATCACTTGGACATAAAATTTACATCAATAAGGATGTATGAGAACATATCCTAAAATAAAAATATGTAAATTAAAAGACCCAATAAAAGAAGTCTTTTAAAAAAGAGGAGGGTGAAAGGTTACCTTACCGACTTGGGTATCTTTCAAAACATACACCCCATGAAAGAAAGACAATAGGCCATTGAAGTAAATAATCATAAACGAAATTATATTACACAAAGAGTAGAATAATGGGCAGTACATACACCACTCAATGGAATTTGTGGCGAATTTAGCATAAATCTCACGGGAATAAAAGTGAGATGAAAAATCCCTTACGAAAACTCGGCAGCCTAACGGCGCCACATAAAACTGCCGAATATGGATTGATGGGATCAGATAGAGTATCCCATCATATTACAATAGAATTTACATCAAGTGGAATATAAAATAAAGTCCCCAAACATTGCAAGGAGGAGTTTAAAAGAAGTGACATAAAGGAGAGTACTTAAAAAGAAAGAGAGAGGTTAGATCACTTACGAATGTTCGGCAGCCTAACGACGCCACTCAAAACTTCCAAAATGGATTGAGGAGAGAGAATAGGGTCTCTCATCTCATGAACATAAAAATTACAGTAAATTTAATATAAAAGAACATCCCAATCATAAGAAAGATGATCTTAAAATAAATGACATAAAAGAGTGTACTTAAAAAGAAAGAGAGTTGTAGGATCCCTTACCTCGGGTCCGACTTGACTCGATCGTCCTTTAATCTCCTAAATAATAAACTTGAGTTAATTTATAATTCCTTAAGAACCTTTTTCAAGTTCATTATTAATTTTATACCACTTATTACCATGTCGTAAACATTATGTAATCATTTAAGTTAATAATATTTGTTTTGCCGATATTTGGTTCTTAAGTCGAAAGTGGACTTCTTACAATTACATGTTGTTCGTGTGGCCAAATGTTTATTATATCCATAATTGTATTCATTATGTAGATATCATATATGTCATATATATCCAGTACATGCATGCATTTATAACATTACATAATCATTTAGAGGTAAGAAATGAAATGCACCGTTCATGGAGACGGTAAGCCGTACGTACGCATGAACACTACTTTCATTTCTATTTCATATTTTATAGAATGGAATAATAATGATATAAAGGTATATTATAATTCCAGTATAATATCAAATATAATATCATATTTCCATACTTTATACATCCCACATATGGTATTTAACGAATCAAATCACTTTGAGGGGGCGGTAGTCCGCACTTCCTTAAATGATGATATCGCGTATACCCATAATAGAAGCCATAAAGGTAAGAAAAAAATGAAAAATAAAGGAGCATAAATAAAACATAAACATATTATATATCATATATAAAAATAGTGACATCATAATGTCCACCTTTGAATGTGTTAAATGAGTATTGAACAATCATCGTTTCGGGAGGCAGAATTTCACCATCCACGGAAACCGTATGTTCTTTAACCATTTGATGTAGTTGTGTGAGAGTGTAGCTCGAATAAATCTTATAACAACATCCTAGTATATTGAAGATACTAGTGTTGTTACAAAAGAAGTAAATAAAAAGATTTTAGGGGGTTGGAGAAGCATAATAAAACAAATGAACATGAGAGAATGAATTACCTTTAAAAGTGTAACTCCTTTTGATTTGAGCTTAAAGGCTTTCTTTGAAAGGATTCTGCCCAAAGGGAATCCTCTAGGATGAGGATAGGGATGTGGAGAGAGTAAATGGGCAGGGTTTGGCCGAGCCAAAGGCTTGAGGAGTGTGTTAAATGAGGTAGAGGTGGGGGCCTTTTATAAGAGGAGAGGAGGGGTACTTTTGGAAAGTAAAGAAATATTAATTTATTTGAAAATGTGTTTCGGTTTCAAAAGGTCCCACATTTATATAATTCGTGTATAAGGTGATAAGGCTTAGAAATACACTCATCCAATAAGTTTTGGACATGTTTAGTTCATATATTTTACATTATCATTCCATTTTATTTAAATCGTCAAATAATGATGTCATCGCTGCATCATTATTATGTCATAAATAATTTAATTTATTTAATGTCTAAAAATTATAAAACAAATACTATGATGTAGGAAATCTTTTTATCTTTACAATGAATATTTATAATCAAAAGGATGACTTGAATAACCCCACTTAAAAATTGTTTTAGTAAAACATATCATGTTTGTGTCAATTTTACTTTTACATTAAATAAAATGTTATTTATGTCATTTCCCAACCAAAGTGGATCCATGGGGTCCCCAAGTTGACCCATGTCTTGTCTTGGTCGTCCATGATACAACCAATGAGGGTAAGACATGTTTCAAGCTCATCTCATTTTATTAAAGCATTATTTTTACCTTAAACTACACTAATTACCACTAATCGCGATTAAAAACTTAATAAGTTACTATTCACCAAAAAATTATTTTAATCTCATTGAACCACATTTTACATCTTAATGACAACCATGTATGTCGGATTTTTGAAAATCAAAACACAATGATGGTAAAATTTCATTTAAACGGAAAATCAGTTTTTATAAGTACCAGTTAGTGGTTTCACTATTCATCAAAAATTGAAGTTTTTCAGAAAAATCCCAAAAATTCACTCTAAGATATATTTGATATTCTGAATTCAAAAATGAAGTCCGTTTTACAAAATTAAAAACATATAAGTCACATTAATTAATTTAATAATTAATTCCCGCTGTCATGACAAATAGCGTGTTTTATTAAACAATAAGTATCAAAAGATTGACACTAGTTTAAGTCTGATTTCAAAGTGAAATTGATTCCAACGACCACTATTGGATTTAACGGTAAAAATATTTTCTAATTTCACTTTAAAACCAATTAAAAATATAATATAATCATATAAATAAATTAGATTAAAAAGTGGTTTTGAATTAAAATACAACATTTTACACTATTCATTAAAAAATGAACTTTATCGGAAAGATACCAAAAATTTACACAAAGTAAATTTTGATGTCCCGATTCTTAATAAGAGTTTTATTTGGTCCAAAATAATGTTTAAGATTGAACAAAACTATATTTAATGACGGTTCTCTATCAAAAGATGATAAGTGAACCTTTAGTGAAAACTAGGGCATATACGCCTAAAATTGAATTCTTTCCGTATATTAAGTCTTTATCTTTTATTGTATAAATGTAAAAATATTTAAGAACATATATAATCATATTTTAGTTATTTCTATCCATTCCCGCCATTACAACAGCTACATGTTAACTACCATTTAAAATAATATTATTTTATTATTAGTGTGCAATGTAAGATTCCCAAGAAACTCGTTGTTGCGTGTTGGGTACGCAATCGAGCATAGCGTCCCCTTTAAAGTCATATTACTATTTTATTCAAAAATATGGATAAATATGAAAATTTCATATTCCTTATTTACCTGGGGTGTTACATCCTTCCCCCCTTTTGGGAATTGCGTCCTCGCAATTTTAAAATTGCGCTTGGAAACATCCTTGAACGTCCCACATCGGAACAAGAGTCGGTAAAACAATCACTTTAAAATAAAGATAAGCACAGAGGTCACACGAGTTAACCCATACTAGGATTCTAAGTATGAAAATATGGACATGGAGGAGAAAACATAGGGTCATGTTCCGATGGAGAGTGATATAATACATGTTTAGGAGAAAGTTAACAATAAGAAAATCACAAAATTATGATGGGTTAAACGGTGTTGGGTTCCCCAGTAGGAAAAGTTAATAGACAACATTTTTGTTTTAAGTTACTTTTTATTGAGGAATTTATTCATAAGGAAGCATAATCACTTATCATGTTGACTTTCAACTTTTACTAGATTCCTTAGTCAAACTCATATTTTTTCCAAAAGACGAGTATTTCGGGAGACTTGTTCGCATTAAGAGTACTATAATCAACTTATAGAGAATCACCGAATCCCCAAAAGAGAACTATATACATCCCATATATTTAGGCTTTAACCAAAACCAAAACCAAAAAGGTTAGTACAAGATCAGATAATCCAGAAAAGGATCACCCCTTATAAAAAGAAAATCTATTCTTAATCTCCAAAATTTGTCCAACAAAACCCAAAGTTCAACGAGGACCATCCGATAAACAATTTGTCCATAAAATTCTTCAAAGTAAACCAATATAAGATTGAAACCCAAATATTTGAAGGATTTAGTCACATAGTCTTCCAAGTTAAATCGTAACATTTATCTCCAAACAACATCAGTTGCTCCTAAAGTCTCACATTGAAAAGTAATTATCCTAATCACATATCCTCCAAAATCAACTTACTCTTAATTCATAAAATCATATAACTAAAAAGAATCAGTCAAACTAACCAGGGACTTCACGTAGTCCAGTGGTAGGTGATAAATTCCAGTCGCACTTTGGTTGTGGGTTCGATTCCCGCAGCATTGTCCGACGCGACGGGTTGTCACACGGTCTGCGTTTTGTCCTTTTTCCAAAACTATATAATTCTCAAATAATTACCCAAAAAGGGATAAAATCATCAAAAATAACCATAACATAATTTAACCTCAATTTTATCTCATGCCTTTCACTTCAATCATAACATATGGTAACCCATAATTACCTCAAAAGTAAGGATCATATAAACCCAAATGGTTCTTTATAACTATGTCCACAAAAGAAAATATAACCATTACTTGAATAAAATTTTCCTTTATTAAACATCAAGGTTAAACATAATATAAAAAGTCTTCTAATGTAACCCCATCATCAAAAGAGACTTAATACTCTTAAGAATTTCACCCTAACTCTTGAATCCCTTATATGTTGACATCTTACTCATTCCACATTCTTCATGATCCATTATCCATTCCTTTCCAAATTATTCTGAAATACCTCTTTCCTACAAACAAAATCATGAATCATATCCTAAGATTCCAAAATAAGAAAACAATAGTCATTAAATAGTACATACCTTTGATTGGTCATTGTCAGTTTCTTCATCCTCAATCGGAATGGCATTAGGTATTGGTAAACGAATATTGGTACGCTCTTGGTGACCCCATTCACGAAACTTCTTCATAGGACATGTGTTTGCATAATGACCATGCACACCACATTTAAAACCTTCAATTGATCCCTCAGAAAGAACTTCTTTCCCTTTCCTCGAGTCAACTGGATGCTTCCTTTTTCCATGGCAGGTTCTTGCTTTATGACCTTCATTTCCACATCTATAGCATATTTCTGTACCTTTGAAACATTTTTCCTAGGTGTTTCTTTCCACATCTTTGACACATAGGTTTTTGAACACACTTATCTTTATGATTATTGTCTGTACTTCCGTAGGGATTTGTTTCTAGTATATATGATGCCTTAGAGAAATCTCCAAGGTTTAGGTGGTCAATCATGACTCCAGATAGTTGGTTGAGGATAATCAAAAGAGTTCTCATTGCAGCTCCCATATCATTCAGTTGCTTTCTCAAAAAAAACTGTCACAGTTTCCTTCACATCCACTGTTACTTTGGTGCCTGCTAGATCCAGCCATTTACTAAAACCAAAAAGGTCAGTGTGAGTATATCAAAAAAACCATCATGTACTAATGAGTAAGATAGACAATAAGATATACTTACTCATTCACTTTATCTAAAACTAAGACTCTTTCTGAAATCCTAACCATTATGGTAATTGTCAATTATGCTTAAAGAATACCCTAACCTCTAAAGTTATCTAAACCAACCTTTGACACCAACTATAAGGCCCCAGCCTTAAACCTTACTTAAACTTGAGTTATTAAAAGATTACACATTGAGGATCTTTTCAGGTTTAAAGTTTTAGAGAATTAGATCATGAAACTTGCATTACATTCCACATTTAAACAAGGTGGTTACATAAAAGACAACATTCATTTTTCCCATCAATGGAAGCCTATTTAAAATAAAACACGGATTCTTTCTTGACACATCCTTGACACTATCGTCACATCATGTACCTTTCCCTTGACCGGTGAAAAGCATTTCAAAAACTTGGGATGAGCATAAAAAGCTCAGTAAGGGTTATAAAAATATGGAAAAGAAACATGAGTTCATATATACATAAGAATGAAATCATACTTTACCCATAAAACATAGGCATATCAAATCATGAATAAATCATAGAAAACATAAGACATAAAGGTAACTTGAGGCATTCATAACATTCTTACGTAGGGAGTAACCCTCTTGGTTACGTTTGGAATACCCATCACAGTATATTCCCTAAATTGCTTCGGAGAAACCTTAACGTTTCACTCCTTCACGTTACCCAATGCATTGGAGAGCTATATCGGGCTCACCCACCCTTAGTTTATCACGGAACCACCCGTTCTTCATAACAATGCCCAAGAACCATAACATAATCGTATCACATAAACATGAATAAAGGAAACATAACATTTCCACATTTCAATCACAATATAACATTTTAGGATATTGAAATAATGAATCCATTCAAAAAGAAACCATTTCCAAAACCATTTAAAACATTTAATAAAGAGATTTTTGAATAAAAGTGTCCCATACCACCTTGAAGCTTTTAACATTTTAAACCATTAATATCCATATAAAAAATCTTTAAAACCATTTTTAAAACATGGATATTAATAAGAACAAATAATTAAAACATTTAAAACGATATTTTGGTTAAAGGGGTTTTACCAAAATTAGAGACACTTGAATACAATAATCGAGGAATAACATTTAGTCAGAACTTTATAATATCATTAGAATAAAAGGATTCATGATATAATACTCCAAAGGACAGTATATACACCATATAAGTGTGAATTGGTGCATAACAACAATGAACCCTCAATAGAAATGTCAAATGTGATGAAATCCCTTATAAAGAAGGTATCCTTAAATTAAGGACAAATAAATCTAAAAAATATGTGTGAAAAATATATATACACCCATTATAAGTGGATATTAAGTGTAAAACAATAAATTTTCATTCACACATATTCAGTGGATGACATATTCAATGACTACAAGTTGAACCCAAAGAAATCGAAATTGGTTTAAAAAGTTCCCTTGACAGCCTAACGACATCACATAAAAATGAGTTGATGAGAGATAAAAAGTGTATCTCATCACTTGGACATAAAATTTACATCAATAAGGATGTATGAGAACATATCCCAAAATAAAAATATGTAAATTAAAAGACCCAATAAAAGAAGTGTTTTAAAAAAGAGGAGGGTGAAAGGTTCCCTTACCAACTTGGGTATCTTTCAAAACATACACCCCATGAAGGAAAGACAATAGGTCATTGATGTAAATAATCATAAAAGAAAGTATATTACACAAAGAGTAGAATAATGGGCAGTACATACACCACTCAATGTAATTTGTGGCGAATGTAGCATAAATCTCACGGGAATAAAAGTGAGATGAAAAATCCCTTACGAAAACTCGGCAGCCTAACGGCGCCCCATAGAACTTCCGAATATGGATTGATGAGATCAAATAGAGTATCCCATCATATTACAATAGAATTTAAAGCAAGTGGAATATAAAATAAAGTCCCCAAACATTGCAAGGAGGAGTTTAAATGAAGTGACATAAAGAAGAGTACTTAAAAAGAAAGAGAGAGGTTAGATCTCTTACGAAAGTTCGGCAGCCTAACGGCGCCACTCAAAACTTCCAAAATGGATTGATGAGAGAGAATAGGGTCTCTCATCTCATGAACATAAAAATTACAGTAAATGTAATATAAAAGAACATCCCAATCATAAGAAAGATGAGCTTAAAATAAATTACATAAAAGAGTGTACTTAAAAAGAAAGAGAGTTGTAGGATCCCTTACCTCGGGTCCGACTTGACTCGATCGTCCTTTAATATCCTGAATAATAAGCTTGAGTTAATTTATAATTCCTTAAGAACCTTTTTCAAGTTCATTATTAATTTTATACCACTTATTACCATGTCATAAACATTATGTAATCATTTAAGTTAATAATATTTATTTTGCCGATATTTGGTTCTTAAGTCGAAAGTGGACTTCTTACAATTACATGTTGTTCGTGTGGCCAAATGTTTATTATATACATAATTGTATTCATTATTTAGATATCATATATGTCATATATATCCAGTACATTCATGAATTTATAAAATTACATAATCATTTAGAGGTATGAAATGAAATGCACCGTTCATGGAGACGGTAAGCCGTACGTACGCATGAACGCTACTTTCATTTCTATTTCATATTTTATAGAATGGAATAATAATGATATAAAGGTATATTATAATACCAGTATAATATCATATATAATATCATATTTCCATCCTTTATACATCCCACATATGGTATTTAACGAATCAAATCACTTTAAGGGGGTGGTAGTCCGCACTTCCTTAAATGAAGATATCGCGTATACCCATAATGGAAGCCATAAAGGTAAGACAAAAATGAAAAATACAGGAGAATAAATAAAACATAAACATATTATATATCATATATAAAAATATTGACATCATAATGGCCACCTTTGAAGGTGTTAAATGAGTATTGAACAATCATCGTTTCGGGAGGCAGAATTTCACCATCCACGGAAACCGTATGTTCTTTAACCATTTGATGTAGTTGTGTGAGAGTGTAGCTCGAGTAAATATTATAAAAACATCCTAGTATATTGAAGATACTGGTGTTGTTACAAAATAAGTAAATAAAAAGAGTTTAGGGGGTTGGAGAAGCATAATAAAACAAATGAACATGAGAGAATGAATTACCTTTAAAAGTGTAACTCCTTTTGATTTTAGCCTAAAGGCTTTCTTTGAAAGGATTCTGCCAAAAGTGAATCCTCTAGGATGAGGAGAGGGATTTGGAGGGAGTAAATGGTCAGGGTTTGGCCGAGCCAAAGGCTTGAAGAGTGTGTCAAATGAGGTAGAGGTGGGGGCCTTTTATAAGAGGAGAGGAGGGGTACTTTTGGAAAGTAAAGAAATATTACTTTATTTGAAAATGTGTTTCGAGTTCAAAAGGTCCCACAT
Source organism: Viscum album (assembly GCA_963277665.1). Lineage (NCBI taxonomy): Eukaryota > Viridiplantae > Streptophyta > Magnoliopsida > Santalales > Viscaceae > Viscum > Viscum album. The sequence continues at coordinate 1,759,898,000 of OY728121.1, read as the reverse complement.
TGATATAATTCGTGTATAAGGTTATAAGGCTTCTAAATCCACTCATCCAATAAGTTTTGGACATGTTTAGTTCATAGATTTTACATTATCTTTCCATTTTATTTAAATCGTCAAATAATGATGTCATCGCTGCATCATTATTATGTCATAAATAATTTAATTTATTTAATGTCTAAAAATTATAAAAAAAATACTATGATGTAGGAAATCTTTTTATCTTTCCAATTAATATTTATAATTAAAAATATTACTTGTATAACCCCACTTAAAAATTGTTTTAGTAGAACATATCATGTTTGTGTCAATTTTACTTATACATTAAATAAAATGTTATTTATGTCATTTCCCAACCAAAGTGGATCCATGGGGTCCCCAAGTGGACCCATGTCTTGTCTTGGTCGTCCATGATACAACCAATGAGGGTAAGACATGTTTCAAGCTCATCTCATTTTATTAAAGCATTATTTTTACCTTAAACTACACTAATTACCACTAATCGCGATTAAAAACTTAATAAGTTACTATTCACCAAAAAATTATTTTAATCTCATTGAACCACATTTTACTTCTTAATGACAACCATGTATGTCGGATTTTTGAAAATCAAAACACAATGATGGCAAAATTTCATTTAAACGGAAAATCAGTTTTTATAAGTACCACTTAGTGGTTTCACTATTCATCAAAAATTGAAGTTTTTCAGAAAAATCCCAAAAATTCACCCTAAGATATATTTGATATTCTGAATTCAAAAATGAAGTCCGTTTTACAAAATTAAAAACATATAAGTCACATTAATTAATTTAATAATTAATTCCCGCTGTCATGACAAATAGCGTGTTTTATTAAACAATAAGTATCAAAAGATTGACACTAGTTTAAGTCTGATTTCAAAGTGAAATTGATTCCAACGACCACTATTGGATTTAATGGTAAAAATATTTTCTAATTTAACTTTAAAACCAATTAAAAATATAATATAATCATATAAATAAATTAGATTAAAAAGTGGTTTTGAATTAAAATACAACATTTTACACTATTCATTAAAAAATGAACTTTATCGGAAAGATACCAAAAATTTACACAAAGTAAATTTTGATGTCCCGATTCTTAATAAGAGTTTTATATGGTCCAAAATAATGTTTAAGATTGAACAAAACTATATTTAATGACGGTTCTCTATCAAAAGATGATAAGTGAACCTTTAGTGAAAACTAGGGCATATACGCCTAAAATTGAATTCTTTCCGTATTTTAAGTCTTTATCTTTTATTGTATAAATGTAAAAATATTTAAGAACATATATAATCATATTTTAGTTATTTCTATCCATTCCCACCATTACAACGGCTACATGTTAACTACCATTTAAAATAATATTATTTTATTATTAGTGTGCAACGTAAGATTCCCAAGAAACTCGTTGTTGCGTGTTGGGTACGCAATCGAGCATAGCGTCCCCTTTAAAGTCATATTAATATTTTATTCAAAAATATGGATAAATATGAAAATTTCATATTCCTTATTTACCTGGGGTGTTACAGATATCCTTTCAACCCCTATAATAGAATAAAATCAAAATATTTAAAAATAATTTAAATAAATAAAATTAACATTGGTCCAGCAAATATCAAAAATTAGCACTTAGTTGTCACATACCAAACATGTGAATACCCCCATTGTATATTCCCTTGAAACACATTAATAACCTAATTTACAACAAATACTTTTGAAAAACATGCATTCTTACTTATTCCCAATATTAATGAATATTTTATTTAAATACAATATGTTTTGAACCTCATCTATGATGGAGTTGACCACTTTTTTAACCAATCAATTATCAGATCCAAGGTAATATGTTCTATCAAATTTACATTTTCATATCCTAAATATACTTATCCTTAGAACATTATCTCATTAGTATGGATTAATTATGGGTTACCCTCCCCTATTCAAAATATGAAATTTCCATTAAATAACTTTTCCATTTCTTCATAACCATTAACCATATCCTTTTAAATACATAATAAACCCTATACTAAAAATACAAATATATTTCATGATTCATATAACATAATTTATTTTAATTTAAAAACATAAGTACTTCATTCACACAATATTATTCTTAAACAATTACTTAGGCTTCACCAATATATTCCTTAATTCCAAATTACTATAAATTGAAATATGAATCTTGTCTAAATGTTACTGAACCTCAATATTTTAATGAATCTTAGGATTAGTGTAATTAATAGTATAAGAATATAATTTAACTTTCTTATGTCATTTGCGGTCTCATTATCATCAGAATTATAACCAAACATCATACCACATTCCAGATTCATTTTATGATATTTTCTCCATGGAAATAAATTTTTCTAATTCTTATACATTCCTTATCTGAAACATTCAATGTAAAACATGTTCCTTCTAGTTATCTCCATTCACTAAAACTAGGAATTAGGTGGTTAGAAACACAGATATTATAAGGAATCCACATATTCAAGAACATTTATTTATAGGACGTCTTAATCATGGAACATATCTCTTAATAAATGATACATTAGGATTATACAAGGTTATTCATAGTCATATTATATTCAATTCCTTCATAATAGTCATTCAAGATTTTGGGAATTTCAAATGTATATCACTCAGGATAGTCAGACTAGTTTTGCAGAAAGAACCGTTGTTGTGTACCCAACTACCCCAAGTCAGACCTAGGAAATCATGTAAATGTTGTTACCCCTAGATATATATGTTTAAGTGACACATCCACACGTGGTATCTAGATAAAGAGTTATTTATAAGAAACCACTCACTTATTCCTTTAGCAAAATTCCACGATATTATCCAAAATGTTGATTCACCCTTATACTTTTATTCAGATACATCATTAGATATATACATAGAAATATACATAGTTATCTCACTAAAAATTACTCATCCTATTTTCAAGCGGCTAAATAATAATTTCTTCTAATACTAACTATAGTGAAAAAGGCTTCAAATAAATAGATATAACATCATTTTAGATGAATATTAAGTGCATTACAAAAATTCAATCTCATGAACCGTAATAGTTTAGTGTATTTGGAAACATTGAATCATATTCATCTATTCCAATGAAAAATATTCAACCTCTCCCATGAATATTTCCACCATTTATACTTCTACATAAATCCTTTCGTCATAACATAGGGAAAGGAGACATAAAAATGTGGTCAGCTAAGATACTTAGTTTGGTTAAATAATGGAAATCCTTAAGAATAACAAAAAATGGATATGACACATTTTCAGAACATTTGAAGATCATACCCGTCATATTAGGGATAATAGTAAAGAATGGTATTTTATAAGTCATTAATAATAAAAAATAAAGAACATAATCCATGAAAACATATCATAGGAATAAAACATGTCTTTTTTGGAATACATATATGAATACAAATTTTTTTGTCATAGCTAAAAATCCAGACCGTTTTAACAAGTTATACTTGGGATACATCTTATGTACCTACATCAGGATTGGGATAAAAACCCATATACCCTCTTACATTTAGGCTTGGGATTTAAACCATTTAACTTTTTGTTTTTAAGCTTTTTATATAACCCTTATACCCTCTTACTTTTATTATGGGCTACAAACCGTGCACCTTTTTATTTTTGGGATTGGGAAAAAAACTGTGAACCCTCATACTTTTTGGCTTCGACTACAACCCATGTAACAACGTTTATATAAGATTGGGATACAACTTGTGTACCCTCTAATCTCATATACAAGAAATTGTTAACCAATTTATTAGAGGGATATAGAATTGCCACCCATATTACATTGAAATTAAACATACATGTTCCATAAAATGATAAACAATCATATCATAACCAATGAGATGAAATATGCATAATAACCACACAATAAAATCATAACATATGGAAAAATAGATAGGTTTAATAATAAATTCATGGAATTTATAACCTTTGAAAGAGAAGAGGATTTCGTAAACATATAACTTGTGATAAAGAAACTCATTACATAGAGACCATGACATTAAGCATAACCCATTCATAGAAAAAAAAATATGAATGGATCTATTGGAAAATTAACTAGAGGGGAATGTGTAACATAAAAATTTGTTAATATAAAAGTTAAGTAGATTGGAATGTTTTTTTAAACATTTATTGATATAAATATCCTTTCTTATTTAGATATTTATCATTAAAACATAATACTTTTTGAAAACAGCTATCTTAAAAACCCAATGAAAGGTTCTTGAAAGAATTTTGAAAACCATTTACTATAAAATCAATTTTAAAAAATCAATTTTTTTTAATAATTAACCTTTTAAACATGAATATAAATATTCAAATATTTAATTATGGGTATATTCGTACATTTTGTATTAGGTAAAAAGAATATTCCCTTTGCACGGTAAAAACATTTGAAAAATGCATCATTCCGAAAGAGACTAGAAGATTCATTAAAACAAATTGGTAAAAAAATTAAAATATAATTTAAATAATTATTATAAAATATTATATTATTCATGGATACTCTTTTTGAATATAATGATTTTAAGGAATGTGAACTTACATCTGAAGAGAGAGGTAAATACGATCTTCATAAAAACACTTTATTAACGATTTTATGTACCAAAGAGTGGAAAATAGTACCAATATATGATTATACCATGAATAATTGGAGGAGAATAAATTTAAGGATTGTATGTGAGATATGGATCATCATATTTTATGAATAGAAATATTATCAGAAACAATATCGATAAGTGATGAGATTATTTTAATAAACTCTTACCACTTGGAAACCTTGAACGATATTCCCAATTTTATAAAATATTAATAAATTAATATTTAAATATAATGAATATAAATTTAATCATGATAAAAAAATTCAAATAAATTATATACATGTCATGGATAAATATAGGCGAAAAATATGGTATGTATTAGAAAGAATGAAAATTAAGACCAAAATCATTTAACCAATTTGGTATCTTTTGAAATATAGTCCCATGAAATTAATATAATCAATTTGATATGTAAATACCCATAAATTTATTTATGATAAAAAATCAATACATCCATGAGTATTATAATCACCACACAAATGAAAATGTTTGCTAATAAAGCTTGTATCTCACAGAAATAAAAACTGAGATGAACTCTCATTACCTTGTGTCTTAACTCTCATCATACTCATTCAAACCCCATGTATAATAAATATTTTATTATAAATATATCCAAGAACCCTATTATTACATATAATATATTATATTTCTTTATATTAACTTCTTGGTAAAAAAATCATCGTTATTTGTTCACTTTAGGTAATATCCATTTTGTTTTTTACATTAGTCTTATTTTTCTATTTCATTATCTATTATATTTTTATCATGATTCCCGGAATTTATAACATAAGATAAATATAATTTATATTCAATATTTTTGTGTTATAATAATTCATAGGATATATATGTATTAAATGGAATAAATCATTCATAGAGATTGTAAGAAGTATATACACATGAATGTTATTTCTGTTTAATTTATGTGTTAAAAGAAATATTTTTGAAGACATGTATATATAAAACTGTTTATATATATAAATGTATATAATTATTAAATTAGATTAATAATATATTTTATATCATATATATATTCACTAAAGACATCATTAATAAATTTCATTTACTATATGAATTAGTCATATCGCATTGAGAGGGTGATAGTCCACACATTCTCAGTCAAAATTATCATATACAAAAAATGTAATGTAGATATATATGTGTCGTAAAAGTAAAAGATAATCTTAAGTACGTTAAAATTATAATATATATCACATATAAATAGTTTTCCCATCATAATTTCCACTATGAGAGGCGGTAATGGAAAAATGAACATTCATTGCTTAGTGAGATGGTAGTTCTTGATACACAAAAACAATATGTTTGTTATATATTAGATGTAGGTGTGTGAAATTTGTTGTATAACCCTTAGTATAAAATATTTCTATTTTTTGAGGATGTTGGGTTTTTATAAAATCACGTAATGAAGAGAGTGGATGGGGTGGATAAATAAATTAAAACAAAGGATATTGAGGAAAGGTTTTACCTCTTAATCAGGTAACTCCATTTTGATTGTTCCAAAAGGATTACTTGGAAGACTTTGTACCCAAATAATTCCATCATGGAAGATGGCTGTGATTTTTGGATGTTTATTACAAAGATCATGGCCAAACCTATGTTGTTTATAGGTGTGAAGTAGAGGGAGAGGTGGTGTCTATTTATATGGAAGGGAAAGGACACACCTGTGATTTTTTTAAAACATGTTATGTATACCAAATATATTACCTAAAAAAGAAAAAAAATGTAAAAAACGCATTAAATAAAGGTTAATGGATGATTAATAGCAATAAATGGGGTTTTACATGTTTCAAGGTCTTCTTTGGTCTTATATTTAATGTTTACTACTTTGTTAACATATTTTTCCTCTTAACTATTGTAATTAATTTTAAACAGTTTAACTAAGATTTTTTTTGTAATGAATCAATTGAACCATATTAGAAATTATAATTTATTCTAATTCCAGACATTTAATCCAATTTTCCAAAATATAATCATAGAAATTTAATAAATGAATTTAAAATTAATCTTATTGATGGGATGTCACTGAATGTTTATAAAGTAAAAACATCTAAACTATTTCAATGTTTCATATACCAAATTTCAATATTAAATTGTTTCAAGTTACATGTATTGAATTAATTGATAAAATTATTATCTAACTAAATTTTTAAACCAATTTAAAATATAATTTATCCCTATTAAAAAATTAAATAAAAATGCAGTTTTGAATTAAAATCCATTATTTTTAACTATTCATTATAAAATAAATCCTTAATGAAAAATTTTAAAACATTATGCTAACATAATTTTTTGGTTTAGATTAAAAATATTATGTTTATTTTTACATATTAAATCTATAAATATTCCAAAAATTATATTTAAAATGGACTCACAATTAGAATGTGTTGAAACTACTATTATAGAAAAAATATAGGTTTTTATGAAAAAAATGGGTTTGATCTTATCTTATGTAATTAAAATATATTTGATGAATTTAAAAATATTTTGTTAAACATATATAATATATATTTCATTAATATCACTCACTATTTCAAATTAATTTATTTTATTAGTCTAAAACTTTTCAGTGACTATAAAAATAATAATATATTCCTTTATATTCAATTGGTTTTCATATTCTATCTAATAAATTAGAAACCCATGAATTCATATTATATTTTTGTAGAAAATATACATTTTATAAAAATAATTAATACAATTCATAACTAATAATTTAACAGCCAAGTTGTATCACATTATTTTAAATAATAAAATTTTAATGATATATTATTGGTTGGTAAAAATCATCCATGCGTGTTACACAAGCCATTGAGGGAAGTCAATGTTGCATGCAACACAAAATAACATTAGTGTTCAATGTAGAGAAATTTAAAATTTATGTTTCTTTTATTGAACAATTAATTCGGTATTTAATATAACAAAATAAAAAATAAATCTTTAATATAAAATAAATTATCATCTGTGTTGAGTGGAATTATAAATATCCAAGAGGTTAAATTAATTAGAAAAAAAATCCCAAATTTTCAAGCTGTTATAGTTGTAATGAACCAATTTTAATGTGTGGTTTCATTTTTGAACTCAATGACATATTCAGATATAGCATATTTCTTAAAATGTATCATAAAGAAATTTATTAATTTTTGAATTTTCAATTACAAATTGAATAAATAGATATAAAATTGTCTAAAATTATAGAAAATAGTATTTGGAGTTCTTTATTTAATTTCAAAACTTGATTTAAATTAATGAAAAATAAAATAATTATACTTTTTTATTTAATTATCATGAAAAATTTAATAAATTAATGTAAATTATATTAATTTATATTATTTTAATATATTTTAATTTTATGGATGTACTTTTTATTTGGATATATTATGATTATATATAAATTATATGGTCATATATAAAAATTATACCAATTAAAAAAAATGAAAATTTTACAATTTATATTAAAATATAAATTATTCATATTTTTTAATTTCAATGGATCAAACTAAAAGTCCATATTCAAGAAATTATTTAATCCATAGTGAATGGTGTGTTGAAAATATTTTTGATCATGTTTGAATAATATTAAATATATCAAATTATCAATATGGAAAATTATTACATAATTGATATGAAACGTAAAATCATTTCGTTTAAAATAACATATATTTATGTAAATGACATATTAAGGATCAAATAATCGAGTTCACATTACAAATAAATATAAATATTTTAAATTTATTTACATATGTAATTTTCATATATCATGGATTTATTTTAATGTTTTTTTAATTTCATTATATATAAATTGGTCCTAATTTTTCATCTAATATATAAATATAATATTTTTATATTTTTTAACTTGTATTATACATAAAAATAATTAACATGAATATAAATCATTTATATTACGAATTAATTTTCTATTTATTTTAAATCCTTAAAATTAATCATTAAATTATCAAACAATAATTTTAGGTGTTGTGTGGGGGGTATGATAGCTAATTTTCAATTATTTAACTGTTTCATTTTACTTTACATGGTTATGAGGATGTATCAGTAGGTTAATTATAGTTTGTAGTTATTTTATGTTACAATAGTGTTATAATTTAATAAATGTTTTCCTAAATAACTATTGGTAATTTGTGTTTTTGTTGGACTACACACTAGCCTATAATCTTAATCTAATTCAAGAAAATCACAGATTTTCAATATTTTTATACATAAATAATCTTTTGGGGATTATGGGTTTCATATGATTCAAATAATTTAAATGAAATGTTTTCATGATACATATTAATTATATTCATTTCTATAATTGTAAATATAGTTATCCTTCAATTTGTGTGAGAAATATAACCATTGAGTTGTATATGTGGTTAAACATCAATATTTTTTGAACATATTAATTTTGTGGAGGAAATATGAATCCAAACTAATTCTTTATAATCATGAATAAAAATTAATGTAATATATTAGATGATATGGGGAGACAGTTAAACTATCCAACAAAATACTAGGTATAAGATTATGTAGAAAGTGTGAACATGTCCTTAATGTGAACATCCAATTATTTAGTTTCATAGTAAATATGGGTGTCCCTAGATTATTATTTGTAAGGAATGGATGTAATGTATAACACTAAAAGCTTGTTAACCAAATATATTTATATGATTTGTTTAAAATAACCATGGGAACCAAATTAGAAAAAACTCTATAAATTTTTGGTTTATATTATCTATATGAAAAAGTTTGCAAAAAAATTCATGTAACTTTAAAAGAGACAGATCTACTATGATTGACAACATTTTCTACCAATACAAATATGTGATGGGATAAACAATAATTTGGACTCATTAAAAATTGAAATTTGTATCTTGAACCACAAATGGATATGGTCTAATTTCAAAAGGGGTTATCATTTATATGGGTGATCATTTAATAAATTTTCTTATGTCATTATAAAATTATTACCCATCAGATGAAATATTTTTTTGTCGATAAAAGGGAATAATCATAATCATACAAATCATTGAGTTAAAATTTTGATAAAGAGAGTAATAATTATTCAATTTCATTGACTTATAATAACATATTAATTCTTATTGATAAAGAAAAAAAAATTAAGAATCACATCCCTAAATAACCAATTATTATTGGTATACCATGTGTATTATTAGATACTTATTTTAAGAATATATTAATTCAAATATGGTATCATAGGATTTAATTAAATGATATATCTATGAATGATCACGACTCTCCAATGATGTTCTCATAATGACTAGGTATGTTAAGGACAATGGGATACTGATGGTCTCCATTAAGGAATGTTCTGATAGTGGAATTTATCCATCAATATTGACTATAAATTTCCCCTAGTAAAAATGAGATCATTTAAATTTTACTATGGTTTCCAATGGTTCCTAGTATAGAGGAACTATCCATGAAAATTTCTAATTCTGGTGTAGTATTTTTAGTAAAATAAATAAATTTTAAAATAATAAATTTATAATTTTATTTTGGAAGGATCCATAGTAAATCATCATGTGTCTAGTATATTTTGTTGACATAATTTTTTGTATCATCATGTTAGGAGAATGATTCAAAATATAAGAATTTTTATGGGATAACTAAAAGGTGTTTGGAAACATTTAGGTGATTCCACCTCATGTATTAGAGTTATGGAATCAATGTTTTAATTTTTTACATTTTATAATTAAAAATATATACATTAAGCATGTTTTAAAAATAAATATGTTCTAAAAAATGTTATTAATTCATTGATATTATAAAATTATTTAAAAATTACTACAAAATTATACACTTATTATTGTTTACAATTAAATTAAATAATTTAAGCTCAGATTGATCTAAATAATATATATGTATTCATATCTCATTTATTTCCTATAATATTATGACACCTACCCAGAAAATGTATAAAATTAATAAAATGAGATTATTAGTTGATAGATATTTTTAAAAAAATTAAAAACTATATAGAAGGGATTGTAAAGGTGGAAAGGTTTTAAAAAATTTGTTGAAAAAATATTTAATCCCATATATTCATTAAAATATGGGGAATTAATATTCTTCCAAATATCAATTAAATATTTTAATGAAAAAATAATTCCATTAAGAATAATTCTATAGACACATAGAACACTATTTCATATATCGATGAATTTAATTTATTTTCTAATATATCTAGTTAAGGTCATATGTTATGTTCCATAAGATTATGAAGTTCGTGTTGAATAAAATGAAATTCTAATAAGAATCTATAAACCCTTATATTAGAGGGAGTATATTTTTACTTATATATCTTCAAAATTTATTAATTAAAAAATTATAATATTTTAATTTATTAAGGAATGTTATTAATTATCCTAAAATATCTTTGTATAGGTATTAAAATATATTATTTATGCCATTATAATTTTTTCATGATGTTCTCTATAGAAAAGTATTAATGGAAATATTATAAATGATGGTGATGATGATGAACCTAAACATTGTTCGTAGAAGAAAAAATATTTTTTATTGTTAAATGTAATACCTTTACATTATTAATTCATTTAAAATTCAACAATATATTATGTATTTTCCCAATTTTGTTTTGTTGGTGGCATCAAATAATGACTTCGAGTTGTTTTTTGGAAAATTTCTAGCTATTGATCATTTTTACTTATTGTAAAAAAATATTGTGTGCTGCAATGTCAGTACTACATAATTGGAGTCCATATTAGGGATGGTAGTGGCCTCTAGAGGGCCATTTTATGAGCAATAACATTATTTCATTTCCCCAATATAGAATTAGGTACCATGTGGGGTTATATGGGTTCCCAGTGGGTACCTATATAGTTTTATGAAAAAAATAATTGATTAATAGGATTATGATAATTTTTTAACATAAGATATCATTCTCATCCCCCACCCCAATATTATTATTGACCTCCCCTTATCCTCTCCTTATTTATTACCCTTCTTCATATTGTATCCTCTCTATTCATGGTCCAAAATTCTATTATCTATCACATAGAGTCCCCAAGGGTAAATTTATCCTTCCAATTTCATTAATTCCATTATTCTTTTAGTGTTTCATCATGGTATACTATATATACCTAATTTCAGAACGTATTATAGGTTTTTTAATTTTTTTAATTTGATGTCAAATCTTCTCAAGGTATCTAAAAATAAAATCCATTCAAGGTTTGGTAGGTTCTAAATAAGTTTTCTTATTGATATATATTTTATTTAAAGGGATCATATGAAATTAAGAATGTATTCAACATGTTTTCTTGTCTAAAATCTATTTTAAATTCTTTCTAAAAATTATATTGTGTGTGAGGTATATTATAGTCTGATCTGTCCCTCTATGTGTTTTTCATCAAATCCAAAGTCAATGATTACCACAACCCCTCAGTAAAATAAATTGAAAATATGGCTAAATCACCTGAACGAAAAATTTTATATGTAAATATTCTGAATTTACCTAACCCTAGTAATCATAGAGTTAGTGTATACTACTATTACATTTTCATGGATACATAAAATAAATTCCAAAAGACCAAATAGTTTAAAATTCTTGGTTATCCAAGAATCATACATTAGTATTGCATTAAAATTGAATACTCAAATTACTACATAATTTATTTTATTCTAGGACAACATTATAACCTGTATCATATCCTTGTATACCATTCTTAGTCCACTTCTTGGATTCATATGAAAATGAAAAAAAATAAGGATGAGATCAAATGATAATTAAATGTTACATATAATGAAAACAATAGTGAATTAATGAAAATAATAACTATTGTAAGGGCCCAGATCTTCATGGATTAAACCTCTGTGTGTTTTTGAAGACCGATGTTCTTGGAGAAGGCTAAGAAGATTTCTGCAGGAGTTCTATTGCAAGAAGCTAGATATAGGGGGCTACACGAAGTGACCAAGGGGTACACGATGTATACCATTAAGGTTTATTAAAACAAATCACTAAGGTGAAACAATTTTTGGAATATGTATCTTCGAGGTGGTACACAAAGTAATGAGGAGGTACACGTCTTGTACTAACTTTCCACTGGGTGTTTTTAAGGACACCTAGCTACTTGTGTTTCTCAAACCCTATGGATTTTGAACACCCACTTTTGACCCTAGATTACTCGAACTCCTCCATCTGAAATGTTTGGGGATTACATTATCATAGATCTGTTCCCCACTTCCTTCTTTATTCTATCTTCAATCCGAGGTAACATCTACCTCCGTTCTTTGGTTTTCTAATATCTATTTTTATTTGTCTTACTTTTCCTTACTATGGCATTTGACATCCATAGTTATAAAAGAATTTAATTTGGTTTTTGTTGATGTGGTTGTGTCGCGACATCCTCAGGTCAATATAGATATTAAGGGTAAGGCGATAGTGACACATTTCACTAAACCATTCACAAGTGAGAACATCATAAACCTTTTGAGGTAAGGTATTCCATTATTTTTTAGTCATTTACATCAAACTATAGAGATACCTTGTTTTATAATTTTTCATATTAATGGAATTAACCTAATTAAATACATGAACACAGATAAAACAATTTATTTGATCGTATGTTGTTTCATTACACTGTGATTATGGTTTGTCTCTTGACTTTCCTGATAGTGTAATATCCATGTTTTTCTTGTTTGCATGTTGTTCATTATTAAATACGTAGATAACGTAAAGCTGAAATTATTTTATAATTAATTGGATAAAGATAAATATTCATGTAATTGAATCAGGATGATGAGATGATTTTATATTTAATAAATTGATGCAGATGTGCATAAATATTCTATTTGGTTGTTAAAAATGAATCTGGTTGTTTCTTGTTCTTTAATAGAATTTCAAATTAATTGTTTAATAAATTTCGGGTACATATGATAGCTTGCAGTTTTGGTTTCCCATATTTGGAAGATACTAATAATGAATTTCTTAATTCAAGATAGATTAATGAAATGATTGTTTGCTAGAAGATAATTTCTGGATAGGTCCGGAGTTACCCTCTTGTTTGTAAAGGCCAAAGAGCATTATGTTGGGAGTTATGATAGCTCATTCCTTGTTAAGGGAGAATGCATTTTTTAGGGCCATGAGTTGAGTTGGCTTGTTGTTTCCTAGTGCTTGTGATTTTGTGTGTGTCTGGATGGCTGTTGTGGGATTTGGGGGTTGGGAGGCCCAACTGTTATGGTAGAAATTGATTCCTAGAGTGGCGAGATGCATCAGTATATTCGGGTGGGTGTTGGGGAGGACACCGAAGGTGATAAAATGTGTTGAATCTGGGCTTACCTATTGCTATGAAAATAGTTTTTGGTATAATAATTTGTTCTTAATCTTCTTTAAATTCTCCATTGCTTGATGTAGTTCGTCTTGCTTCCACTCCTCCAAAATGTAACACCCCAAGCTTCCACGATACGCTTCTCTTTCAATAATGCAATAGCTTTCATTGTACACTAGTTTGAGATTCTAACACACCACGACCAATCAAAGTAGCTTTTATGAATAGTAATACCTACTTATTGAAATTATAAAAATTTTATATTTCAAAATGGATATCATTTTTGGATTCATAATATCGAAATTATCCTATGTTGAATTTTTGGTATTTTTCTAAGAACATCATATTTTCGATGAATAGTGGAAAATACTTAAATGCAACTTTTTTAATCAAAATAATTTATAGTGATAAATTAAACTATTTAGTGGTTTTAAATTATAATTATAATATATTATTACCATTTTATCCAATGGTGGTCATTAGAATTAATTTCACTTTGAAATTCGACATAAACAATTGTCAATCTTTTGATTAATATTCTTTCTTAAAAACACCCTATTTGTTTTGACAACGTAAATTAATTATAAAATTAATTAATGCAACTTATTTTTTGTAAATTTTTATAATAGACATCATTTTTGAATTCAGAATATCAATTATATCTTATGGAGAATTTTTTGTTTTTTTCTGATAAACTTTAATTTTTGATGAATAGTGAAACCACTAAGTGGTAGTTTAAAAACTGATTTTTCGTTTAAATGAAAGTTTACCACCTCTGTGATTTGAATTTCAAAGATCCAACATACATAATTATCATTAGGAAGAAAATTTGGTTCAATGAGATTATTTTTTTTTTGTGAATAGTAACTTTTAAGTTTTATTAATCGCGATTAAAGGTAATTAGTGAAATTTAAGGTAAAAATGATATTATAAAAATATGAAAATACCTTGAAACTTGTAGTACCCTTATTGGATGATTCATGGAAAACCAAGAAAATCCATGGGTCAACTTGGGGACCCCATGGAGCCACTTGGGTAAGAAAATGACATTAATAACTTTTTATTTAAAGTAAAAAATAAAATTGTCACAAATATGTGTCGTTTTACTAAAACAATTATTACATGGGGTTATATAAGTTAAATTTTCCACTATAAATATTCATTAGAAATATAAAAATATTACATATATCATTATATTTTATATATAATTTTTAGACATTAAATAAATTAAAATTTTTATGACACCATGATTATCCAGCGATTACCTCATTAATTAACGATTTAAAAAAATGAAAAGATAAGTAAAATATAAGACATATTCTTGTCAAAAACATATTGGATGGGTATATTTCTAACCCCTATCACCTTATACTGAAAATATATAATTTTGGGACCTTTGAAATCTGAAAATCAGTTCATAATAATGTAACATTTCATTACTTTCCAAGAGTTCCCCTCCTCTCCTCTTATAAAAGGCTCCCACCTCTACCACCTTATTCACACCATCAAATCCAATTGGCCCATCCAACCTCTTCCCACATACTCTCTCAACTTTCCGCTCTTACTCCTAGAACCCTCAAATTGGGAAAAAGTCTTCCCAAGGAAGCCTTTGGATCAAATCAAAGAGAGTTACCCGATTTAAAGGTAATGTCATCACTTGTGTTCTTTTTTTTATTGTGCTTCTTTACCCCATTAAACGCTCTTTGTTGCTTTATTTTTTAACAATACCAGTATCTTCAATATACTAGGATGTTTTTATGAGATATAATTGATTTACACTTACACATACCTTCGTCTAATGGTTAAAGAACATACTATTTCTGTGGGTGGCGAATTACTGCCTCACGAAACGATGATTGTTCAATATTCTTTTAACACCTCTCATAATGGCCATTAAGATTAAACTATATTTATATATGATATATATTATGTTTATGTTTTCCTTATTCTTCTTTATTTTTCATTTATGTCATACCTTTATGATTTCCATTATGGGTAAATGCGATAATTTCATTTTAGGAAGTGCGGACTACCGCCCCCTCAAAGTGATATCAATCGTTAATGACTTATGTGGGACGTATATAGGATGGAGTAGATGATATTATATATGATATTATACTGGAATTATAATATACATTTATATCATTATGATTTCATTCCATTAAATATGAAATAGAAATAAAGGTAGTGTTCATACGTACGTACGACCTACCGTCTCCATGCACGGTGCATTTCATTTCTTTCCTCTAGATGATATTTAATATTATAAATGAATGTACATACTGGATATATATGATATATACATCATGAATATAATTCTGGATATAAAGGATATTTTACCACACGAACAACTTGTAATTATAAGAAGTTTATTTTTGACTCAAGTACCAAAGATCGACAAAACTACCGTTATTAACATAAATTATTACATAATGTTCATAACATGGTAATAAGTGAAATAAAAGGAATAATGAAGTTTAAAAAGTTTCTTAAGAAAGTATAAATTAACTCTAGTTTATTATTCAGGAGATTAAAAAATGGTCGAGTGAAGTCTGACAGGAGGTAAGGGAACTTCTTAACCCAATTTTCATTATTTGGGTTAATCTCCTACTTTCAAATTATGTCATGATATTATTATGTCCTATATTTTATTTGTACTTTATTTATGTGTATTTATAGTGGATAAACATAATAGATCTATTTTATTTACAAAATAATCTTCGTAAGGGACATCGTCTCAATCTCCATTAATTGAGGCATATTTTGTTTTATGCACAAATTTCTTCTATACGGTGTATAAACCCCTTTGACATTTACATTTATTCAAAAGGAATATTTTTATATGTTGTGTTTTACAAAACGAAAAAAAGGAATGTTTTTCTTGTCATACATATGCAGTGACAATGACTTCTCTGCCGCCATGACCATTATTTGAGTTTCAGTTTCCTCTACAGGCTATAACATTTTTAAATGAAAAAAAATACCTAGTTTTAATTTTCCTTTATTTTGGTCTTGAAAATGGTTTTGATAATGATTTTATTATATCAATGTGTTGTATTGATATCTTGTGATTGAAATATGGAAATTTTATGTTTCCTTTATGCATGTTTTATGTGATACGATTATGTTATGGATTATGATATGTTTAAACCTATTCATATGAGGAATGCATTGGACTTAATAAGTGACGGGTGGAGCCCTCTATAGCTCATCGATGCATCGGTAGGACTCTTAAGACAAACTAGTGTCTTGGAATGAGGCCTTGACAAAATCTTATTTGTAATCTTGGAACGAAGCTTTGGCTATGTAGTTATGATAGTCTGGAATTATGCATTCCATCATTATGAAAGTTGATATGGATATTGCATGTGATTATTCAACTAGTAGAATATCCATGTGAATAAGTAAATGGAATTATTTCATTTTATTTTTGCCATATTATGCTGATGTTCAAGTTTAAAAGGCTTTTGTTTTAGTAATACATTACCTTAAATGTTAATGTTTATTTATGAAAGCTTCCGCTATATTGTTATCCTTACTGAGCATCTAAGCACACCCCTTCCAATGTTTTAATTTTACAGGCTGTGAAGAAGTAAATTATGAATGACCTGTAGGGATAGTATGAGGGGATATAAAGACAAGATGTTTTTGTAGTTTTGTTTTACTTTATGATGTAATGTAAGACTTATGAATGTATCTAGTGTTTCCAAAGATACTAAACTTATCGGTCGTTCGAGACTTGATCTGTTGTGATCATGCCAATGTTATGCAAGAATGCACCGACTCTAGGTAACTGGGGTCGGGGCGTTACAGTTGGTATCAGAGACAGTTTAGTACTAGCCACTTAATCTAGATTTAGATAAACTCTGATTAGAGCACATAGCCCAAAGATAGACATTGAGGAGTTGTATAGAAGTACTTCCTAGAATTTTGGTATTATAGAGTTTTTGTGAGTTTTCCGAGCAATACATCCCTGTCTGGATACGAGGAGGTAGAGGTAGCTCTGGCACAGATGTACATAGGGATAAAACTCGAAAACACCACTTTGAGCTAGACTCGAACGGGAACTGGTGCACGACAACGAGCCTTGATGCACTCTTGGTTACGACACTCCCGGGGGATATGATTAGGGTAATTCTCAGTTTCTTTAAAAACCATTAAGAAGGGTTTATGAGTATATACTTCCTCAAGGAAAACATTTTTATGATTATAGTTCAATTTATGTTAAGTATTTTACAAGTATGGAATTATGTATTTTGATTCATAAACTAATCTAGTTTATGTCATTGTTTAGAAATGGTGCCTAGTCGAAGGAATATAAACCGTATCAATGCACACACTCCATGTAGGGATTTCCCTCACGATCAAGATAATTATTGTGGAGCTGGAGATACAACTGGTGTTGATCAACTTATTACCATACTGGGACAACTCACTCAGGTTATGAATAATAACCTTACTGGTATGGAGCACACTGATCCGCAACGTGGAGGATCAATGTTAAACCGCTTAATGAGGTAACAACCAACAACATTTTATGGGGGTACAAATCCATTAGTAGATGAGAAATGGAAAAACTCCTTAGAGAAAATATTCCACGCCTTGGGGGGTAACGAAAGGGAGAAGGTTGTCATTGCAGTTTACCGCATCACTAGAAATGCCGATCCATGGTGGTTGCTAATTCAAAACACAAAGGATGATGAAGAAGTATAATGTATGGAATGGAGGGAGTTTAATGAAATTTTCTTATAAAATACTTTCCACTTGACCATAGAGATGAAATGGAAAGGCAATTTTTGAGTCTGAGGAAAAAGGAGGATGAGAATGTCCCAAAGTATGAGTCTAACTTTACAAGGTTAACGAGGCATGCTGAAAATTATATACGTAACTCAAGAAGTAATATTGATCATTTCTTTGATGTCTTAAAACCATATCTCCAATGAGCTTTAGTATCACAATCTTTCTCAACGTACGAAGATATAGTCTCGTGTTCTATGAAGACAGAAAAGGAATTCTCTAAATCTTATGACAATAAAGTAAAGCAAGAGAAGAAGAGAACGGTGGAACAAGAGGAAGATAAAGGGAAAAAGGGAAAGAAGGATTTTCCATTATGTGATAATAGTGGGAAGAATCATCCCAGTACTTGCCTGAAAGGAATGTGAGTTTGTTAAAAATGTGGAGAAAAAGGTCACTAGGCTCGTGATTGCAAGGGAATGAAAGAGGCTATCAATGTTGAATGCTACAATTGTAGGGAAATGGGGCATTATGGAAATGAATTTCCTAATCTTCAAGGAAAAATTACCTCAGAAAAGGCCAAGGGATCAAGACCAATCTTATGTCATTACTACAATTGAAGTGGATTAATTTATGTATTGGTGCTTTTGGACTCAATGTTTATATTCTGTTTATAAGAATAATGTGATATATATAAGGATTGTACTGCAGTACTTGTTGTTTTCATTAAGGTTTTAATATGATGAAGGTAATCATATTTTTGTATGTAACAATAAGAGAAACATTAATTTGTTTGAGGAATATGATGATACAATTGATTTTTGGAATTTAGAGACCTTTTAGAGAATGTCTGGACGGAGGTTTTTTGGATAACTATAAAGGTTGGAATGGATTAAGTTGAACATTGGATAGTATTGTTTAAGGATAAAACATTTATGAAGATTATTTTTGGAATATTATAATACCATAGTTTTAAGAAAAGAACAACATGCAGGTAGGGGGATAACCCGTCGTGTCGGACAAAGCTGTAGGAATCGAACCCACAACCATAGTGTTATGGGCCTTTATTAACTACCACTAGCCTACAGGAAGTACCTGGTTATCAGAAAATAGTTTTCCTAATCTAAATGGTATGTGTTAATATTTGGAACTTTTTACGATTACATTAAATATAATATTTTTGAGTTTTATTATCTTTTTTAGGGAAAGATGAGTTTGTGGTAGAAATTAGTTGAAGGCTGAAACTCTACATGTCAAGTATATATATATATACATCTCTCTTATTATATGAATAAATTAATTCCTAAATTGTAAGAAAGGGATATTAAAAAAAAGTGTTATCATAACACCTTATGTTATGTTGAACTGATGATATTTTAAATCAACATAGATTGAAGGCTTTGAGGCCCTCGATTTTACACTTGTCTGTGATTGATAACCTCAATCACTTTCTACAAATATTTACATTTTTCCTCCAATTATATATCTCTAATTTCCACCTATGTTCTCCTAATCTAGATCATAATTAGGTGGTTACTTTTTCATTTCCCTTTCTCTCTTATCTAGGCTAAATTTCATTAACCTTATTTCCGATGTGGGTTTTCCACAAAATTATTTTCTACATTAAAACTTTTATTTTTGAATAACAATTTCAAATTTCGAGGAAGCAATTTATTTAAGGAGGGGAGAATGTAACACCCCAAGCTTCCACGATATGATTCTCTTTCAATAATGCAATATCTTGCATTGTACGCTAGTTTGAGATTCTAACACACCATGACCAATCAAAGTAGCTGTTATGAATAGTAATACCCACATTTTTAAATTATATTAATTTTATATTTCAAAATGGACTTCATTTTTGGATTCGTAATATAGAAATTAGCCTATGTTTAATTTTTGGTATTTTTCTGAGAACATCCAATTTTTGATGAATAGTCATAAATAATTAAAAACAACTGTTTTAATAAAAATAATTTATAGTGATAAATTATACTATTGAGTGGTTTTAATGTATAATTAGAATATATTTTTACCATTTTATCCAATGGTGGTAATTATAATTAATTTCACTTTGAAATTGGACATAAACAATTGTCAATCTTTTGATTGATATTCTTTCTTAAAAACAAAATATTTGTTTTCACAAAGGGAATTAATTATAAAATTAATTAATGAAACTTATATGTTTGGAATTTTGTAAAATATAAATAATTTTTTAATTCATAATATCAATTATATCTTAGGGTGAATTTTTGTTATTTTTCTGAAAAACATCAATTTTATGAATAGTGAACCCACTAAGTTGTAGTTTAAAAACTGATTTTTCATTTAAATGAAATTTTACCACCTCTGTGATTTTAACTTCCAAAATCCGACATACATCATTTTCATTAGGAAGAAAAATATGGTTCAATGAGATGAAAATACTTTTTGGTGAATAGTAACTGTTATGTTTTATTAATCGCGATTAAAGGTAATTAGTGAAATTTAAGGTAAATATTATATTATAAATATATTAAAATATCTTGACACTTGTCCTAACCTTATTGGATGATGAATGGCCAACCATTATAATCCATGGGTTAACTTGGGGACCCCATGGAGCCACTTGGGTAAGAAAATTACATTAATAACTTTTTATTTAAAGTAAAAATAAAATTGTCACAAACATGTGTTGTTTTACTAAAACAATTATTACATGGGGTTATATAAGTTAACATGCCAACTATAAATGTTCATTAGAAAGCTAAAAGTATTTCCTACATCATGATAGTTTTTATATAATTTTTAGACATTAAATAAATTAAAAAATTTATGACACCATGATGATGCAGCGATTACCACATTAACTAATGATTTAAAAAAATGAAAAGATAATGTAAAATATAAGACATAAACTTGTCAAAAACCTATTGGATGGGAATATTTATAACCCTTATCACATTATCGACGAAATATATAATTGTGGGACCTTTGAAATCCGAATATCACCTCATAATATTTTAACATTTCATTACTTTCCAAGAGTGCCCCTCCTCTCCTCTTATAAAAGGCCCCCACCACTACCACCTTATTCACACCATCAAAACCATTTGTCTCGGCCAAAATCTTCCCAAATACCCTCTTAAATTCACTCCCTTACTCCTAGAAGCCTCACTTTGGGAAGAATTCTTCCCAAGGGAGCCTTTGGCTCAAATCAAAAAGAGTTACCCGATTTAAAGATAATGACTTCACTTGTGTTCTTTTGTTTTATTTTTCTTCTCCCACCCATTAAATTTATTTATTGCTTTATTTTGTAACAAAACCAGTATCTTCAATATACTAGGATGTTTTTTTGAGAATTATTTGATTTACACTTACACATACCTTCTTCTAATGGTTAAAGAACATACTGTTTCTGTGGGTGGTGAATTACTACCTCACAAAACGATGATTGTTCAATATTCTTTTAACACCTCTCATGGTGGCCATTAAGATGTCACTATATTTATATATGATATAAATTATGTTTATGGTTTCCTTGTGCTTCTTTATTTTTCATTTATGTCATACCTTTATGATTTACATTATGGGTAAACGCGATAATTTCATTTTAGGAAGTGCGGACTACCGCCCCCTCAAAGTGATTTGAATCCTTAATGCCATATGTGGGATAGATAAAGGACGGAGTAGATGATATTATATATGATATTATACTGGAATTATAATATACTTTTATATCATTATGATTTTATTCCCTTAAATACGAAATATAAATGAAAGTAGTGTTCATGCATACGTACAGCCTACCGTCTCCATGAGCGGTGCATTTCATTTCATACCTCTAAATGTTATGTAATATTATAAATGAATGTACGTACTGGATATATATGATATATATGATATCTACATCATGAATATAATTATGGATATAAAGGATATTTTGCCACATGAACAACTTGTAATTATAAGAAGTTTATTTTTGACTCAAGTACCAATGATCGACAAAACGACCATTATTAACTTAAATAATTACATAATGTTCATAACATGGTAATAAGTGATATAAAAGAAATAATAAACTTGAAAATTCTTCTTAAGAAAGTATAAATTAACTGCATTTTACTATTCAGGAGATTAATGAACAACCGACTGAAGTCGGACACGAGGTAAGGGAACTTCTTAACCCAATTTTCGTTCTTTGGGTTAATCTCCTACTTTCAAATAATGTCATGATATTATTATGTCCTATCTTGTATTTATACTTTATTTATGTGTACTTATAGTGGATACACATAATAGATCTATTTTATTTACAAAATTATCTTTGTAAGGGACTTCATCTCAATCTCCATTCATTGATACATATTTTCCTTTATACACAAATTTCTTCTATACGGTGTATAAACCCCTTTGACTTTTACGTTTATTCAAAAGGAATATTTTTATATGATGCGTTTTACTAAAGGAAAAAAAGGAATGTTTTTCTTTTCATACAAATGCGGCGACAACTACTTCTCCGCCACCATGACCATTATTTGAGTTTCGGCTTCCTATACAATCAATAACTTTTTTAAATGAAATATAAATACCATGTTTTAATTTTCTTTTATTTTGGACTTGAAAATGGTTTTGATAATGTTTTTATTTTATGAATGTGTTGTATTGATATATTTTGATTGAAATGTGGAAATGTTATGTTTCCTTTATTAATGTTTTATGTGATACAATTATGTTATGGTTTATGATATGTTTAAACCTGTTCATATGAGAAATGAATTGGACTGAATAAGTGACAGGTGGACCCCACTATTGCTCCTCGATGCATCGGTAGGTCTGATGAGACAAACTAGTGTCTTGGCACAAGGACTTGACAAAATATTATTTGTAGTCTTGGAACGAGGCCTTGGCTACGTGGTTATGATAGTCTTGCATTATGCATTCCATCATTATGATAGTGGTCATTGATATTGCATGTGATTATTCGACTAGTAGAATATCCATGTGATTAATTAAATGGAATTATTTCATTTTATTTTTTCCATATTATGCTGAAATTCAAGTTTAAAAGGATTTATTTAGTTATACATTGCCTTAAATTTTAATGTTTATTTATGAAAGCTTCCGCTATATTGTTATCCTTACTGAGCATCTGAGCTCACCCCTTCCAATGTTTTAATTTTTCTAGGATGTGAAGAAGTATATTATGAATGACCTGTAGGGATAGTATGAGGGGTTATGAAGACAAGATGTTGTTGTAGTTTTGTATTACTTTATGATGTAATGTAAGACTTATGAATGTATCTAGTGTTTCCAAGGATACTAAACTAATTGGTCATTCGAGACTTGAACTTTTATGATCATGCCAATGTTACGCAATAATGCATCGACTCTAGGTAACTGGGGTCGGGGCGTTACACCAAAAGAGATGAACATGCACGTGGTATGGAACATCATTATGGTGTTAAGATTATAATGGATAGATTAGTCTATGCTCCTAAAATATGTGTCAAGGACTCGATGGGTAGCCCATATACTCACCGTCTTGATCCCCTTGTGTTTGGAATCATAGTTTTTCTTTCCAAAATCCATGGAATTAGGGAAAGTAATAGTGGTTTTATTAAATGGATGAATAAATGATGTTAACCCCTGGGATTGGAGATTTCTAAGATGCAATGCTGAAGTTTCAATTAAAAGGAATAATGAAATTTTGAGTGTAATACTAGTGAAAAATAATGTGTAATTGATAATGGTAAATTAATTTTAAAATAATTAATTATCGTAAAGTGAAAATGATAAAAAAAAGGATAAAATAATATAATGTATCTCTTTGAGTGATTGTGTGCTTATAGGATAACTCATCTTAGTAGTGGTAGTTGGGAGCCTAAGAGATGTTAGCAGTAGTTGATTCAAAGACTAGGTTTTGAACATTGTGTGGTTGTGAGCTATAGTATATTCTGTACTTTTTTGTGTTTTTATATGCTACTCCACCCCGTCAGATAGGGAAAATGACACCCCGGGGATTCTAAGCCCTGAGGGGTGTTTTACCCAACATTCTGGTGGGGGATGGATTACTAACTACCTCCTTTTCCCCACTGTCTTCTCTTTATAGTTACTTGTGTTGGTAGGAACAATGGTTAGTTTTCCCCATATATGTGTGTAGAGGGCTGTAATTACTTGTTCCTATTTCACACACATAAATTCTAGATACAATTTCCTTTCTGAAACTATATATATAACATGTATAGGATTCTAGGGCTTTAGGATCCTTACTCAGTGTCTGGGTTTCAATGTCTTAAGGCATAATACATGATGTATGACAAACGTTATGCGAGCTATGGTGGATCCCAGAAATAATCTAGTTATTTTTTCGTTGTGTGGATGTTGTGGTGCTTCGCCTAGGTGTCTGCGGGCAAGCTATGTGTTTCACAAGGTGCATGAGGTTGTGCTCACCCAGGTGTCTTTGGGATGATCTTTTTATAGAGTGATGGCTTAGGATACCAGATGTTAGGTAAAATAAAAAAAAAACCATCGGGGAAGTGGTAGCAAGGTACCCATGAGAATCCTTCTAATATTATATATTCTTGTATTAGACACTTGTTGAGGGTAGCCATGGGGATGTTGGGATCTTAGTATACCTATTTAGGTGATGAGTTAGTTTCACTTGTAGTTCGCTGTGATTTAGCATGATTTATTTAATTTTTGAAGAGAGGCTCCGGGGAAGATCCTATTGAGTATACTTTTATACTCACCCTACATATATATATAAAAAATTTAGGTCACTTGTAGTTTTTTATAGATCGGGTTGGTTACTAAAAAATTTGGTATAAAGAAGTTGTTCGGGCTTCACAGTCGATGTTTTTTCTTTCAATTGTTACTTTTTTTCATTCAGTTTTCGTAGTTTTGAATGAAATTACAAAAGTGTACATGGTATTTATTTTATATTATAGTCTGAGTTGGTTTTGGTTGGTGTTTGTCTCATCTCCCTCTATCACGTGTGTTCTCTTGGAGGGAAATGTCTTCCATTTGTGTGGTTATTATACCCTTAGTTCTAGTCACCAACCCAATTACTAGTTGTGGCAGGACTTTGTGGCCACTACCTCCCTTCTCAAAATGTCGGCCAATGATGGGTACAAATTTTGGGGTGGGGGTTGTGACAGAGTTGTATCAGAGTTCTAGTTTGGGGATAAGATGGATTTTAGTGTTAGGAATAGGTGAGGTTTCATGGGTTGGTAGGAAATAATTTTAGTAATTTAGAAAGGGAGTTAAACACTGGAGACATGCTGAGACATAGGAATTTAGGGCCCCCTGTGATCTGATGCATGATCCTTTATGTTTACAGTGGCTACATAACAAGGTGATAGTGGTTGTAGGGTAGATAGAAATGAATGGATAATCCATCATTCTTCTTTGTGAATGTGTTTAAATGGGTAGACCTTGGGATAGGTTAACCTATAAGGAATTTAAGGAAATAATAAATTAATTAATGTTGAGACTTCAATATTCCATTTTTAGGAGAAATAATAGTTTTTTGTTTTGAAGGTATGGCTCCAGGTTGAAATCCTCATCAGTTTTTCACAGATGATGTCTAACATGTTGTGCCATGATATTTTTGTAGGGTAGAGGTTGATGACGGCAACACTTGGAAGAGGACACACAAATAATTTCAACACAAAAGTCTCTAGAAGCATGAGGGATCTGTTTCAGATGAAGTCTTCGAAGGCTGGTTGGAGGAGGATCATATATCCTACTGTTCGATCCATTCTTGGAAAACAAACTAGGTGACATTTGTTGGGACAATGCTGTGTGGGCCAGTGACACAGTGTTGGTTCGTATTCCTTGAGGATCATGAGGAGTTGGCGATCTCGTGTGAGGAATTCTGAGACCAGTTCTGTGTTGAGTTTCTTTCTTTGACCACAAAGCTTTCCAATCACCAGGAGTTACTTACCCTTCAGTAGGGGAGTTCCACTATGCGAGATATTGAAATTTGTTTTAGGAACCTTTTATGATATACTTCGGACCAGTTCCAATATGAGGTGTCCAAGGTGAACAATTTCTAGGAGGCTTTGCATCCAAATATCCAAAGCCAGGTCACCTCATTTATGCTGAAGACATATCTTGAGGTACATGAGAGGGAAGAGGTCATCAAGATTATTTTATCCAGAACCAGACTGTCCTGAGAGGGGAGTCTTTCATATTCCTCATGAAAGAGATATGTGTTATGGGGTTCCCATTTTTTAAGACACAATAGTTTATGTTTGGTCGGGGGTCGGTCCTAACCCTTAGTATATCGTTTCTCTGGGGGTGGAATCTCTCAAGCCTATGCCAAGGGATAAAGATCTTATTTTTTCATGGAGGGTGAGGTATTCTGTTGTGAGAGTGTGTGGCCATTTAGAGTGGTCGAAGAGCACCAGGTGATCCACTCCAGGTTCCTCTATTAAGGTAGTTCCATCTGAGGTTGCAGCAATATGAAGCACCGACTCTATATTAGTATAGGGAATATGTGGTAGTTAGAGGATATCCTTTTAATTCTCCCCATCCATAGATAGTAGGGAGTTGCCATGGAGGTGGTCACCATCAGGGTTAGAGCGGCTGTGGAGATGTTTGTTGTCATCTTCATGCTTTACCATTGCCAGTGCAAGGCCATCCAAACATCATTTGAGGTACCCATGTTTGTTTTCTACTTGGTTGTATGCCATTTTTGATTTATGAGTGATGAAATCCTTCCAATCATAGGACCCTTTCCATGCATAGGGACTTGAGGAAGAGAGTCTTCCAGTTTCCTTGGCATTGACTATGCCTTTTGGAGGTCATGTTGACTTTTTGGAAGTATGTAGAGACTGTTAGCTAGTGTTGGGGAAGCAGCGCTCTTGGTGAGATTTACTATGTTTATGGATACATCCATATTATTTCATCCTCAACATGGATTGGTTGTATTATTTTAATCTTATTATGGATTTCATCAAGAGTAATGTGTTGTTCTTCGATGATGATAGAGAACCAGCGGTGTTTGTTTGTGAGCGAGACAATCAGATGGGTCAAATGCGTGATCACTCCTTGTCATCATTGATGGATAAGTTGATGTTGTGTTATTTAGAGGTTCATAAGTCTGTGTTTCTCAAGTTTATGGAGTAGTACCATGCTGTCTTTCCAAAAATTCTTGTATCATTACCCCCTTGATGAGAGGTAGATTTTGGGATAAAACTACAGCTGGGAGAGTCTCCTATATCTATGTCTTCATATAGGATGGTCCCTTCTGAGTGATGGGGGCTGCATATACATCTCCATAGTCTGTTACAGTGTGGTTTTTTTATTGAGTGCTTCACTATGGGTTGCACCATTTTTTCATGAAGAAGGATCACAACAGTTTGTGGTTTTGTATCAATTATCGTCTCTTAAACTAAGTGATAGTGATGAATTTCTATCCTCTTCTGTGGATTGATGATTTATTCAATCAACTGGAGGGATAATGTTGGTTCTTAAAGATCTACTTGTAGGTAGGGTATCATTAGATTCATGTTAAGGATGATGATACCCTGATTACTTGTTTCTGATGTCCTGAGGGTCATTATGAGTTCGTTGTAATGACGTTCTCTATGATAAATGATCTAGTTGTGTTCATGGGGTTGATTAATGTTAGGTTTTTTGAGTTCTAAGATAATTTCATGGTGCTTTTCATTGATAAAATCCTTGCGTACTCTGTATATGAGGAGGAGAATGCGGACCATCAACATGCCATTTTGGGAATTCTTCTTCAACAATAGTGGTGTGGGAAGTTGTAAATGTGTTAGTTTTGGGCTCGAGAAGATTATTTCATGGGGAATGTTGTATCCTTTTAGGGATTAGCTATGTATATGTCAATTATAGAAGTGGATGTGTCTTGGGAAGACCCCAACATAGTGACCGAGGTGCGAAGTATCCTTGGTGTCGTAGGATATTACTAGAAGTTTGTAACTGATTTCTCTCATGTTGTAACACCTAGGACATCATTGATTAGAAAGGATCAAGTGTTCGTGTGGACTGATCAGTGTTAGGAAACATTCCTCCTTGATGTTCACTGTAAAATTGTGGAGAAATTACCTTATTGGAGATCTCTTTGTGGTTTACACCAATCATAACAGCCAAAGGTAAGTTTTCGCCCAATGTGACTGGAACCTACAACAGCGTCGGTGGATGGAGTTATTACAGGAATACAATATTGATATCTAGTATACACCTAGTTAGGGGAATTATATACCTAATGCATTAATCAGTAAGTCACGTAGTGATGTAGTGTGTGAATCTGGGTATTCTTGGAGAGTGATGGAAGAACTTTCTACATTACATCGGGATTTGGGAGAATTTGGGGGCAGATGACTGTTCATTCCTATCTAGTGCAACAAGTGAAATAGTCCCAATTAAGAGATCTAGAGATGGAGGTCTGGAGAGACTATGTTTTTTTTGTGGGGCCCCTGATGGTTGGTCTGAGGCTGAACAACACTGAGTGTATTATCAGGGAAGTATTTTCATTCCATTGGTGATTTGTGAAATAGTTTTTAGAGGGTTTCATTGTTGTCCTATATAGATTCATGCTGGTGTGACAAATATGTACCAAGCCTTGAAGATTCATTTTTTGTGTCTTGGGCTGAAACATGTATTTTTGGGGTTTGGGTCTCTATGTTTGGTCTTTCAGGAGGTAAAGGATGAGCACCGTGTTCCCAGTGGTTTTCTCAAGCTGTAAGATGTTCATCAAAAGAAGTGGAAGGAAAATTCCTACGGACATTGTTATTGGTTTACCATGAGCTCGGGGAGGCCATGACATTATTTTGGTGGTAGTGGATTGTTAATATAATTTGGCCACTTCGTAAAAATTATGGAGTCAATTTTATTTGTGTTTTTGCCAAGGAAGTATCTAGAGGAGGTGGTGAGACTCAACGAGGAGATAAGGATGATCATTTCCAATCGAGATCCACATTTTACCTTTAAGGTGTGGAGAGGACTATGACATGCATTGGGTTCTCAAAAATTCCTTAGATTTGATTTCATCCGCAGTCGAATGGTTAGACAGAGTTGACCACAAAGACTCTTGAAGACATGTTGTGCTCTTGTGTCCTTGATTTCGGGGGATCATGGATGAGTCACTTACCCTTGGTGGAGCTATCTTATGATAATAGTTTCCACTACACTAGTGTAAAATACCCCAGATACGGATGAGGAGATTCGTGGGAGGATAAAGGAAGCGTAGGATCATCAGAAATCATATCTCGGTCATAGGATGAGACCTTTTGAGTTTGATTTTGGGGAACACATGTTTCTGAAGGTGACTCCCTATCATGGGAAGTGAAGGTTTGGTCATGGGTGTAAACTGTCTCTCTAATTTTTTTCGGCCATTTGAGGTGTTCGATCGTGTTGGAGTCATGACATATCGAGTAGGACATCCCCCACAGATGATCTAGATATATGATTTTTTTCATGTGTCGCAGCTCTGTCAGTATATTCATGATGACTCTCACATCATTTATTAGGGATAGATTTACATTTATGATTATGTGACCTTTGAGGAGTGGCCTGTGGAGATCCAGGACCTCAAGGAGAAGGTGTTGCACAGGAATTCAATTCCCATGGTTCATGTCTTGTGGCGACACAGTGGCATAGAAGGGAATATATGGGAATGTGAGTCACAGATAAATTCTCAGTACCCTATATTGTTTTATTGATACCTCTTTTCTTGTAATGATGTTCATTTTGTGGTTGTAGTCCTTTCTTACCTATGAGATGGTTTTATTTTCTTCCTTGTTGTAGATTTCACTCTTTGAGTCATATCTCTTCCAAGAGAGTGTTTAGGTGTTGTTTGTTGTTATCCTGAGGTGTCACGTTGTACTTTTTATGGGGTCGAGCACTTGTGTTGGTGAGTGTCTTGAGCGACATCTCATTGGGTTGTTGTTCAGAACACACCTTTTTCGTTTCCTCTCTGTGTTGGTTTTTCATTCTTGAGGATGAGAATGTTTTGGGAGTTATTTTTATGTAAGTGCTCAAATCCAAGTGGATCAACCCATTGTGTGTTTTTGAACACTAGATGGTTGTGTTTCTCAATCTCTACAGCTTGGGTGCACCCCCTCTTTACCCCAAATGACATGGACACCACCCACTTCAATGTTTGGGGATTCATTCATCCCGGATCAGTTCCCTGCTTTCTTCTTCATTCCAGAATCAATTTGAGGTAAAATATACCTCTGTTTTTTGGATTTAACCGATCCGTTTCCATTTATTTATCATTTCCATACTATGTTTTTTGACCACCATTGTTCTAAATGATATTATTTTGGTTGTTGTTGTTACAGTTCTGTTGTGACATCCTCGGGTGGATGCAGTTGTTGCAGGGAATGTGTTCATGATAAGTTTCTTTGATCTGTTCTATAGTGAAGAGAATCAGAAACCTTTTGAGGTAGGGGATTCATTGGTTTTCTATTCTTTTACATGAAACTGTAGAGTTAGTATGTTTTAGCCTTTTGGATCTCAATGAAATTGACCTAATTAAATACATCTACTAGATTAAAATTATTTTCTTTATTTCATGTTGTTGATTTTCACCATGATAACAGGTTGCTTCTTGATTTTCTAGATAGTGTGATATCTATGATTTTCATCTTAGCATGTTGTTCTTGATGAAATTTTTAATGAAAAAAATGTTGGGATTAATTTATAATTAATTGAAAAAAGTTTAAGATACATGTAAATTAATACATTTTTTGTTGTAATTTTATGTTAATCAAGCTGATACAGATCTTCATGTATATTCTAGTTGGTTGTTAAACTTGAAGAATGATGGTTCTTGTTTTTTAAACTAATTTCAAATTAAATGTTTAATTAATTTGTGGTAGCTATGATATCTTGATGTTTAGGTTTCCCATAGTTGGAACCAACTAATAATGAATCGCTTAATTAAATATTGATTACGGAACAAATTATTTGATAAAAGATAATGTCGGGAAGGGTTCTGAGTTACCCTCATACTTGTAAAGGCCAACGTTCATTGTGATTGGAGATGTGAGTGATCATTACTTGTGAAGGTGTAATTCCATGTTTATGGACAATATCCAATTCGCCTAATTGTTTCCTACTGCTTGTGATGTGGTGTGAGCCTGGATGGCTGTTCTGAGATGTGGGGGCAGGGAGGCCCAGTGGTTTTAGAAAACTTTGTTGCCTAGAGTGGTGAAAGGCATTGGTTTATATAGGTGGGTGTTTCATAGGGCACCAGAGGGGATGAAATGGGTTGAAGATGGGATTACCCTCTTCTGTGAATGTGGTTTCTATTTATATATTTCGTTTGTTTAACTGATTTACTTTCCCCATTGCTTGAGGCATATGGTCTTGCTTACACTGATACTAGAAGAGGAGAATATGAATAGGATATTCCACATGCTTCATGTATTTATCATAACAAGGATGGATGGGATTATGTTCATATTATAGTTATAAAGGAATCGATGGGTATCCCATGTACTCAAAGTGTTGAGCCTCTTGTTATTCATATCATAGTTTTTCTCTTATATAATGTTTGGAATAATGGAAACTAATACTCTTGTTAACAAATGGTTGACTAAATGATTTTAAACCATGGGGTTTGATCATAATAGGACACAATGTTGGTGTTTCAATTTAATGGAACATGGTAATTTTGTTGTGATGCTAATCGAAAATAATGTCTAATTGAAAATGGTTAATTAATGTTTAAATAATTAATTATCATAAAGTGTTAATGATTAATAGGGGGAAATTAATCTAATGTATATCGTTAAATGATTGTGTGATTATAGGTTACCTAGTCTTAGTTGTGGTAGATGGGAGCCTGAGAGACATTAGTTGCATTCTAGGCTATGAATAGGTTATTCCCAAAGCGTGGTTTTCCCTATAGTGAATTATGTAATTTTTTTGTTTTTATATGCTACTCCACCCTTTCTAATAGGGAAACTGACACCCAAGTGATTCTGAGCCCTGGGGGTGTTTTCTCCCACACTCTCATGGGAGGATGAATGTATGACTACCCCCTTTTCCCCGCACACTTCTCTAGGTAGTTACTTTTGTGGGTAGGAACAATGAATAGTTTTCCCCATATATGTTTGTAGAGCTCTGTAATGGATTGTGGTTATTTGGAACACATATCTTCCTTATATGGATTCCTTTTAACTATTTTTGGTATAATGTGTATTGGATGCAGTGTCTTGAGGATCCTTAATCGGCGTATGAGATGTAATGGATTGAGGTGTAATATCCAACATATGGTACACGTTATAGATGTTGTGGTGGCTCCCATAAACCAAATGGTTGCATTTTCTATTGTGTGAATGGTGTGGTGCTTCGCCAAGGTGTCTGAAGGTGAGATATATGTTTCACGAAGTTCATGTGGTAGTTCTCTGCCATGTGTCTTTGGGCCTTCCTTTTTGGGGAGAGAAGGCTTAGGATGTGTGATGTTGGGGAAAAGTGGAAAACAAGAGGTTAAGTGGTAGTGGGGTACCCTTGATATTCATTATTATATTATATACTATTGTATGCGATACTTGGTGAGATTTTCCATGGTGAGGTTGGGAACATAGTATACCTATTTAGATGACGAGTTAGTTTCACTTGTAGTTCATTTTGCTTTAGCATTCTTTCTTTACTTTTTCATGAGGGGCTTTTTAGAGGGTCCAATTGAGTGTAATGTTATACTCACCCTTCATATATATAAAAAAATTTCATGCCACATGGGTTAGGATGGAGATTAGTATGGTTAATACTAGCTTGGGCTTACAGAAGCTATTTGGGATATGTGGTCACTGATGATTTACTTTCTTTTGGAACTTTAGGATTTTCTATTTTAGTTGTATAGTTTTTCATTGCATTACATAGGTATACTTGGTATTTCTCTTATATTTTATTCAGATTTGGATTTGGTTGTGGAATGTCTTATTTCACTCTTTTGCATGTGTGATCTTAGAGGGTAATTCCTCCAATTTCTATGGTTATTGTATCCATAGTGCTAGTCCCGAACATGGGGCCTACTAATGGTGGGACTTAGGGGGTCACTATCTCCCCTATCACATTTTCAGACTGGGATGGGTACACGTTATAGGGAGATGCTCGTGAAAAATATGGTGATGTAAATAACAAAACACACTTGCCATCAATTTATCAAGAGGGTCCACATAAACAACATGGAAAAGTAAATAAATGAACACACATACCATTTAATCAATAAGAGTGTGTTCGTAAACAATATTTAAAGTTAAATAACTGGACACACATACCATTTAAAATAACTGAATAAGGGATAATTACAATATAGAGGTACATAACTTAACACCATTCCCTTTAATCAACTAACTGAGAATTCAATGTATTCATATATTGTTTTCATAGTGAAAATATCATAGAAAATAATTGATTTTTCAAAATGAGGGAAATTCATAATTTATTGATGCCATATTCCAAAAGTAAAATATACCTTTACTATTCACACATTTCATAATATAGTTTAAAACATACTAGGTGAAATTCCATCTAAGTATAGAAAATAAACTTATCCCATGGAGTTTTGATGTGTTATTAGATAATCTATAATCAGGCCCAACTGTTTCAAGCATATCCAAATCATTCCTCATATATCGAGTAATCGATTTAATTCATAAAAAATGTTCCTAATCATAATTATGAATCGATTAAAATATTCTTATTTTTCAATAATTCCATAGATATATTATAAAATTCAATGTATCCACATATTCTAAAAATTCTATATGGTTTAAAAAATATTCATATCAAATATAAATGATATAGATTTTTAAGGGGAAATTAATTTTCAATTATCAATTAAAATTGTGTATTTAAAGTGGACTATAAAAATGAATAAAGTAAGTGAATTTCATTACCATTCAAGGAAATATAATTCATAAATTTTACAAAATAATAATAAGGATGGTATAAATGCAACATATCATACATTAATTAGAATTAATAATTATTGTCGTTGATGAATGGAAATAAAATAAAATGTTCTTCTAAAAAATATTGAGGAAAAGAAACATTTATTTAAAATAACATCTTTTCAAAATATTATTTTTAAAATCAGTTCTAAAAACAATTAACCATTCAAACATGTAAAGGAATTTTCAGTAAAATCACAAAGGATAATTTTGAAAATGTTGTACAAGGATAAAAAATATTTGTTTTAAGGTAAATATGTTTGATGTCATGTACCAAGATTCCACATAACTGGTGCCCTGATCCTGGTGATCCACATGTCACTAAGCACATCCCATCAAAATCTAGAGGATTTCAGCTATCAACGAGTGGATGGGGTGTGATTGTGCAGTGATTATGTCCTCATTACCAAAATACATCACAACAGATAAATAATAGCATATATAAATAGTGGAATCAATATAAGTGAACAAAATGCACTGGGAAAATAGACTAAACTAATAAATAAACAAGGATAACAATAACTGAATCGGCTAGAATAACATACAACAACTGATGGCGATATGTCATGTCACATGAAAACTAGAAAACATGGATACAAGATAGAAGGCTTAACATG
The DNA here is from genome assembly GCA_963277665.1 of Viscum album. Taxonomy (NCBI): domain Eukaryota; kingdom Viridiplantae; phylum Streptophyta; class Magnoliopsida; order Santalales; family Viscaceae; genus Viscum; species Viscum album. The sequence goes on along the minus strand of OY728121.1, from coordinate 1,759,862,752 downwards.
TCCCAAAAAAGTATAAATAAAATAAAAAGACTATCTGAAGCATCTCATGCTCTGCATCAGTCATATGCAATCAGCTCCATCCTAAACAGTATGCAATCATGTGTTTGAAGTTATATGCTTCCCTTTATTAACTCCTACATTCTTTTAATCTACTCCAAGTGCCAAACAACACCTGGAGATGGTGTTAGATTAATCTCAACGGGTGACCCCCAATGGTGTCTATAACAATCGGCCCGTGTATTTGAAATGTAATAGTGATCTATAATGCATATATATGGTAATCAATACAATGTAACTAAATAACAATTTTCCTTCTTCAACCCTCGTCTGGTGTCAAAACATGTAATCATCATTATTTTATTATTACCTCTTTATTAATATGTCCAGTGTTAGAAATGGTGATGGTTCAAAGATGTTATAGGGAAACTTGTAATTATATTTTATTATGATGTTAGAGGGTAGTAGCCGTGGAAATGTATACCTCAGGTGTCACACCCCAACTGACACTTCTTTTAATTCAATTATTTTAAGTCGTTCTTTTGAGTTGTGGTTTGAATCAATTTTTTTAAGGGGATTTGAGATCTTTTACGAGTGCTCGATCGTAATCGCGACTAGGCGTGCGAACTCACCTGCACACACGACCGCACACGCGACCGTGTGCGGTGTCCAACATAAATTAATAATTTTGTTATTATTTTTGTTGGTTTTATTATTTTGTTATTATTATTTTTATTATTATTATTATTTCAGATGATATTTTAACCTGCTCGTTTCTATTATTTTGGTTTCTTTTGAAGGGCAAGAGACTATGTGCATGACCGTGTGTGCGACCATGCACGGTGCCCATTCCTAATAAAAAAAAATTTTGTGGTCGATTTTATTATTTTCGTTTTCTTATTAATATTAAATTTCTTAGAATTTTCTAGGATATAAATTTATCCTTATTTTTTATGTTTACTTCTTTTTTAATTTTCCATTAATTATTATTTTTTCTTTTCTTTTTTATTTCTTTTATTTCTTTTCTCTTTTTCATTATTTTCCTCTTTTTTCCCTCTCCATTTCTTTCTCTCCTCTCTCCCGTCGCGTGGGCCTCTCCTCCCCTTCCCTTAAACCCTAATCGCACCACCCTCTCACATTTCCGGACCACCCTCGCACCGTCCTCCCTTCATCGGACCACCCTCACGTCGCCCTCCCTTCGTCGGACCACCTTCGCGCCGCCCCTCCCATGCTGGTTGATCCTCTGCCACAACCACGAACCGCCGGCCATTCATTGGAACAGTTCCATCGGCCATCCTCCGGCGACCAAGACCTTCCACGGCTATCCCGCTCTCCTTCGGCGCACGCACTCCCCCCTGGGTAGGGTCTTTCTTCACTTCTCTTAGAGGTTTTTGTTTTCCAGTGGGTATTGAGTCAGCTTTTGGGGTTTATCTTTTTGTGTAGGGGTTCAATCTTGACTTTGTTGGTCTGATCTCCTTGATTAGGGTTCGATATGGCCTCTCGGAGGGGCGGGTAAAGTGCGGTTGCAGTTTCACGGCATTTCCTCAAAATTTCTTCAAAAATGGTAGGTGAATTCATGTTTAATCATTATTTGAGGAATTATTTTACTTGCTTGATAATCTGGTGTGTTCTATGTTTAATTCGATTGGTGCGAAATTGGTTTTTAAGAGAGTTTTGCATGGGTTTTATATTTTGTTACATGTTTATATAAAAAGGGATGCGTTTTTGATGAAAACCCAAAGCGTGTCATTTAATGGTGTCTTATAATCTGTGCTATTATTTTATTCAGCTTTGTTGGTGATAATTGTGTTTTGAAGTGGCGTTGGTGTGTATTTTGTTGTCAAATGAAGTTTTTGTGCGAAATTGAGGGTGTTATTGTGCAAATCATTGAGGTTCTATTTAGAAAGGTTTTATAAATGGTTTAAGTGATTTATTAAATTATTCATGTGATGCGAATCATGTTTTAAAATGATTTTGGCGTGCATATAATTTTAAAATAGAATTTTGATTATTCTTTTGGGTGTAATGTCATAGGGTGTTTTCTTGAAAATGATCTATTGAATTATTTAAGTAATGTGAATCATGAAATGGAGTGGTTTTGGGTGATGTGTGGGTCTTTGCCGCTGCGTTTTTGAGTAGTGGGTAAATTTTTGTTTTTTTACAGAGTGTGTTGGGTCCCGTTGATGCGGTTTCGGGTAGCAGGTATCAAGGACACATACATACACATTCATAGGTAAGACATATATATATATATATCCCCTTGGTACATATTCCCTCATGGTGTGGGGTATATGTGCAATGCAGCTAGATGTGTATATATATATATAAATGCATGTGCGTGTGTGCGCCAAGTGTCGGATCGAGTGGTCGTCGGCAAATAGTGACATGTTTGAGGTAGGTCCCCTATTCCTAAGCTTTTAATTTGAAATTCATAATTTCTTGATTATTTTAAAAATATGTTTTACACTATACTGTATACACATGCTATGGAACCTGATTACGGTTGCTAGAAACTATTATGCCTTGTATTGGAAAAATTGAAATGTATTTCAAAGTCATTATTCTTAAGTGAATTTTATTGAGAAATTGATTTCTTATGTGGTTTTGAATTGGTAAGAGGTATTTCCAAAGTTGTTTGGCCTTTTGGCCGGTTGATTGTAAAAAGTGTTCCTTTTTTTGTAATTAAGCATGTTTGGCATCTTAAGAATGTTTTATGAAATAGAAAAACCTCTATTGAGGCCCATTTGGGACTATAAGATTTGGTTTGAGAAAATAGAAAACCCCTTTTTAGTCATTCCCCTAAATTTGAAAATTAGGTGTGATGCAAGTGTTAATGAGTGGTTTGTGTTATGTGCCTAGTGTAAAGGCTTGTGCATGATTGTGTGATGTAAAGAGGGGGAATTCACTTAAGTAGGGAGTATAGTGGTGAAAGGTTGAATGAGTTTTAGATAAAGAAAGTGTAATGTACTTATTTGATTTCTTGATAAATAAAACTCACCACCATTTGCAATAGAGCACAATGGGAAACCCAGGTATCTAGGCAGGTGACCAGGACTAGTAAGCTAGATGACACGGCAGGGGTTCGTCCCGGTTTGTCTAGCAGGATTGACGCAACAACACTAACTAAACATATGAATTTCTGAGGTTCTTGGCCTTCTAAGCCACATTTTCTGAGGGTCGTGGCCTTCTATGCCATCTTTCACCGAGGTACGAGGTCTCTAGGTTCCCACATACACTAGATACCTATAGGGATTACCCATAGTGCTCTTTTGTGACATGATACTTGTGATGTAACTTTCTTTTCAGTTGTTTCATACCTGGTGTCTTGTTTGTAAAAAAATCACCTTTTATTCCAAACTGGATTCTTTTCATTTTGAAATGTTAATGCATGCTTGGAACCTATTTTGAAAATGTAGTAAGAGTGAAATGATTTATTTGAAAATGCAAACTCATTACTTGAATTTGAAAAGAAGGGAAAACATTATTTTATTATATCTTATTTTCAAACTGGCATAGTTGGGTTTCTTATAAACGGCGGAGGCATAGGACGTGGTTATTTTTGGCTTTCCTACTGAGCATTTCGGTGCTCACACCTACTTTACTTTTCAGTTGCAGGTTTCAGTCTTGGATCTCTTTTTGGAGAGAGTGTGGTTGTTGTACCATGGTGACCCACAGGGTCACCTAAGGTATGTCATGTTTCTTGGTTTATTCTTTTTTTTCGCTGCCACGTTGTTCAGTTTACTTTCCTTTTTTTATATGCTTGTTCATTTTATGTTTATTTATCTTGTTATGGGCCAAACCGTTCCCAACTGGTTTGTTTTGATGCCCGGCACTAGTTTCCAGCCCATGGGGATCGAAAACGCCCTTCGGGCCATGTTGTGGACCGGGTCGGGCGTTGGGTCGGATGACGACTGGCCTGGTTCGTGACAAAATGGTATCAGGGGTGCCTTTGTTATTTGGGGTGTCAAGTAGCTTGGCGATTATGTGTGTCGGGACTCGAGAGGTAGGTGTGGTAAGGACGTCATGAACCCTTTCCCATCCCGAGACTTGAGTTTCTAGGGGTAGTTCGGGATTTGAATTTTCATCTATGGATTGGTATGTGTGGATGAGGGATGACAAGGGAAGTGATCCGATGTTACGTGACGAGCCTGCTTGGAGTAGCGACCCATGTATGGACTGAGTGCACGGTTCAAGATTCTTCCTGTGGTTGATGCTTGCTTGGAGCATGGCCTACTAAGCTATGTTACCGGGTTGGTATGACCACTAGTCCCTTATTTTTGTATGTTTTAATGTGAGTTATGTTTGAACTTCATTTTGGTTGGTTTGAGTACATCTCAAAAAAATCAAAATGGATTTTTGTGAAGGTGGTTTCAATTGGGAATGCGGTGTTAGAGTGGAAAAATGGTTTTGAAATGGAAATTGTCTTCTTTAACGAATGTGTGGTTCCAAAAGGGAAAATGGGAGGTGTTTAGGAAGTTGTTTTGGAATCTCAGTAAAACTTTTTGGAATGTGAATTGGGAAATATTTTGGAAATTGGAGATGTATTGCTTGATGATAAGTGACTTTCTCAAATTGGTTGGGAGTTTGTGCTATGTGATTAATGGTTTGTTTTGGAAGTGAGGAGTGTCTTTAATTGACCAAGGGTATTCCTATGAGTGATCACACATTGGGGTATGCATGTGGAAAGTTGGGAAATTGGTGATGTGAGTGGTTGGGTGCTTGAGCTCGCACTGGATATGTATGTGCGAGACTTCATGGGATACAGGTGGTAAATATTTAAGTTGTTTTGTTTGTTGAAAAAAAAATTTCAAAAAGCATTTTTTTCAAATGTTTAGAAAAGTGATCAAGAAATTGTTTAGCGTTCTCTTTTACTGTTGGGTATTCCTTTTTGTGAGTTCTTGCTTTTGACGTACTAAATTGTGGTTGGAATAATGATTTAAGTTTGAGCTTTTGTTTGTGATTGTGGTGTGGAATTTTGATTTATGATAACTTTTGATTCGGATTCGTGCCTCTTGTATTGAGTATGCTGCCCAGAAAAGTCCCAGAAGTTCCTAGTGAGCCTCTTCTAGTTATTGGTTCTACCCAGAATCTTAGCAGAGTGGTTGAATTGAATTCTTTTCGATTGTTGTCTAGCTACCATGGTGATTGTGATCTATCGATGGAAGCAGACTAGCTTGGTGAAATCATTGGTGTTTTCATATTATTGGAAACTCCCAAAGCTATGAGAGTCCATGCTAGTTAGAGTTCATTTGATGGTTCAACTTTGGATTGGTGTAAGAGAAAATCCTAGCGTCGTTGCATGATGGTACGTCTTGGAAGGTGTTTAGGACCACTCTCATTTGATGGTTTATATTTGTGGAAGCGAAGGTGATGGAAACGACAAGGCTCGTGAGTGTCCAGCAATGCCAACGAATAGTGAAGGCCTACGTTGGGCATCTCAGGAAGTTGGTTCCCTTTTCTTCAAAGTTAATGTCACATAATCAGTTAAAGCTTCTCTTGTGTGGGGTCTTCATCTATTGTTCAAGGACCGGTTCCCTTTGGTGTTTGGGATGGTTCCCCATTCTGTGAGAGTGAGCCGGAGGAACCCACCTCGGACAAGTTTTCTCATCAATTCCATCTTTTATTAGTCAGTCCACTCTCTTGTTCGCTTCTTGTATTGCCGGTTTGGGTAATTTTAGTCACCTCATCATCATCCATTGAAGACTTCCTGTTGGTGTGGCTGTTTGGGGAACTTAGAGAGGTTCTGCTAGCAGTAACATCAGAAAGAGTCTCGACTGATAGATGTTATCTTCAGACTGTGGGGCAGTAGATGCTTCAAGACATCAGAGCTCCAGCCACATGTCTCGGAGTGAAGCCTTTCACGCAGTCAGGAATCATTGGGTGTGGGGAACCTTGGTTTAATATTTTTGTCTCCAATGATAAAATAGAGACAGTTTAAATTTCTTGGTTCATGCTTCCCCATCTTTGAAGGTTCTGTTTTGCGGTAAGAGGTGCAAAGGTATCTTTTTCGCGTTGTGGCCTTTGTTCTTTGGATACCTCACCTTGTTTGTAATAAGGTGTGGTGATCTCTTTTTCTTGTAATTCTAGTAGTTGTGCCTCCTCAAATATGAGTTTTGAAGTTTGTCTCTCTCATGTGGCAAGCTCAATTGGTAACACGTTCTTGTTTTAGGTTACACTCATTTTGGAGACATATGAGTCTTGGGAGATAATGAATAGGTGTTTGGTCCGCTACTCGGTTTGGGGTCATTCGTCGATGACCCCATGTGGTGGGGGTCTGGTTTATGTTGATGGTTCATGGGTCGGTTTGTGCTGGGTTTCTCATATTAGTCTGTGCTAATTGGATTTAGCTGGTCAGTTCTTAAATGGTGGGGAGACCCACCACGAATATTCTTGTCCCTTCTTCGAGGTTTGGTCTACGCGGCGGTTCCCTCTTGGATCAAGTTAGCAGTTCCAGAGTTAGCTCATGCTAAGAGTCTCAATGTCGGTTGTGCTAGTCAGGTTCTTGTGGTGGGGAGAACACTTCTTGTTTCCTGATGGTTCTTTTCTTTTCAGTTCCCCTCAGAGTTGGTCGGGTGTGACTGATGGAGTGAAAATTCACGCCGAGTTGTGATTTTTTTGGCCACAATTAGTTTCAAACTCGAGTTTGTTTCCTCGTTTGGCTTGGTGACTTTCTGGGGGCAGAAAGTTTTTGTGGTGGGGAGAATTGTCACACCCTGACTAACACATCTTTTAATTCAATTATTTTAAGTCGTTATTTTGAGTTGCAGTTTGAATCAATTTTTTTAAGGGGGTTTGAGATCATTTACGAGTTCTCGACTGTAATCGCGACTACTCGCACGAACTCACCCGCACACGCGACCACGCGCGCGACCGTGTGCGGTGTCCAACATAAATTAATAATTTTGTTATTATTTTTGTTGGTTTTATTATTTTGTTATTATTATTATTATTATTATTATTATTATTATTTTAGATGATATTTTAACCTGATCGTTTCTATTATTTTGGTTTCTTTTGAAGTGCAAGCGACTATGCACATGACCGTGCGTGCGACCATGCACAATGTCCATTCCTAATAAACAATTTTTTTGGTAAATTTTATTATTTCCGTTTCCTTATTAATATTAAACTTCTTAGAATTTACAAGGATATAAATTTATCCTTATTTTTTTGTCTTTACTTATTTTTTTATTTTACTTTTATTATTATTATTTCTTTTCTTTTTTCTTTCTTTTTTTTATTTTCTCTTTTTCTTTCTTTTCCTATTTTTTCCCTCTCCCTTTCTTTCTCTCCTCTCTCCCATCGCACAGGCCTCTCCTCCCCTTCTCCTAAACCCTAACTTCACCATCCCCTCACATCGCTGGACCACCCTCGCGCCGTCCTCCCTTCGCCAGACCTCCCTCGCGCCGCCCTCCCTTCACCGGACCACCTTCGCGCTGCCCCTCCCATGCTGGTTGACCCTTTGCTGGAACCACGAACCACCGGCCGTTCATTGGAAGAGTTCCATCGGCCCTCCTCCGGTGACCGAGACCTTCCGCGGTTGTCCCGCTCTCCTTCGGTGCACGCACTCCCCCCCTGGGTAAGCTCTTTCTTCACTTCTCTTGGAGGTTTTTGTTTTCCAGTGGGTATTGTGTCCGATTTTGGGGTTTATCTTTTTGTTTAGGGGTTCAATCTTGACTTTGTTAGTCCGATCTCCTTGATTAGGGTTCGATATAGCCTCTCGGAGGGGCGGGTAAAGTGTGGTTGCAGTTTCACAGCATTTCCTCAAAATTTCTTCATAAATGGTAGGTGAATTCATGTTTAATGATTATTTGAGGAATTATTTTACTTGCTTGATAATCTGGTGTGTTCTATGATTAATTAGATTGGTGAGAAATTGGTTTTTAAGAGAGTTTTGCATGCGTTTTATATTTTGTTACATGTTTATATAAAAAGGGATGTGTTTTTGATGAAAACCCACAGCATGTCATTTAATAGTGTCTTATAATCTATGCAGTTATTTTATTCAGCTTTGTTGGTGAGAATTGTGTTTTGAAGTGGCGTTGGTGTGCGTTTTTTTGTCAAATGATGTTTTTGCGCGAAATTGAGGGTTTTATTGTGAAAATCATTGAGGTTATATTTAGAAAGGTTTTATAAATGGTTTAAGTGATTTATTAAATTATTCATGTGATGCGAATCATGTTTTAAAATGATTTTGGCGTGCATATAATTTTAAAATAGAATTTTTATTATTCTTTTGGGTGTAATGTCATGGGGTGTTTTCTTGAAAATGTTCTATTGAATTATTGAAGTAATGTGAATCATTAAATGGAGTGGTTTTGGGTGATGTGTGGGTCTTTGCCGCTGCATTTTTCAGTAATGGGTATATTTTTTTACAGAGTGTGTTTGGACCCGTTGATGCAGTTTCAGGCAGTAGGTATCAAGGACACATACATACACATTCATAGGTAAGACATATATATATATATGTCCTCTTGGTACATATTCCCGCATGGTGTGGGGGTATATGTGCAATGCAGCTAGAGGTGTGTATATATATATGTATAAATGCTTGTGCGTGTGTGCGCCAAGTGTCGGTTCGAGTGGCCATCGGCAAATAGCGACATGTTTGAGGTAGGTCCCCTATGACTAAGCTTTTAATTTGAAATTCATAATTTCTTGATTGTTTTAAAAATAGGTTTTACACTATGTTGTATACACATGCTATGGAACCTGATTGCGGTTGCTAGAAACTATTATGCCTTGTATTGGAAAAATTGATATGTATTTCAAAGTCGTTAGTCTTATGTGAATTTTCTTGAGAAATTGATTTCTTATGTGGTTTTGAATTGGTAAGAGGTATTTCCAAAGGTTTTTGGCCTTTTGGCCGGTTGATTGTAAAAAGTGTTCCCTTTTTTGTAATTAAGCATGTTTGGCATCTTAAAAATGTTTTATAAAATAGAAAAACCTCTATTGAGGCCCGTATGGCACTTTAAGATTTGGTTTGTGAAAATAGAAAACCCCTTTTTAGTCATTCCCCTAAATTTGAAAATAAGGTGTGATGCAAGTGTTAATGAGTGGTTTATGTTATGTGCCTAGTGTAAAGGCTTGTGCGTGATTGTGTGATGTAAAGAGGGGGAATTCACTTAAATAGGGAGTACAGTGGTGAAATGTTGAATGAGTTTTAGATAAAGAAAGTGTAATGTACTTATTTGATTTCTTGATAAAGAAAGCTCGCCACCATTTGAAATAGAGCACAATGGGAAACCCAGGTATCTAGGAGGGTGACTAGGACAAGTATGCTAGATGACAAGGCAGGGGTTTGTCCCGGTTTGTCTAGCAGGATTGATGCAACAACACTAACTAAACATATGAATTTCTGAGTGTCTTGGCCTTCTAAGCCACGTTTTCTAAGGGTCGTGGCCTTCTAAGACACGTTTCACCGAGGTACGGGGTCTCTATGTTCCCACATAGACTAGCTACCTATAGGGATTACCCATAGTTCTCTTTTGTGACGTGCTGCTTGTGATGTAACTTTCTTTTCAGTTGTTTCATACCTAGTGTCTTGTTTGTAAAAAAATCACATTTTATTCCAATCTGGTTTATTTTCATTTTGAAATGTTAATGCACGCTTGGAACCTATTTTGAAAATGTAGTAAGAGTGAAATACTTTATTTGAAAATGCAAACTCATTAATTGAATTTGAAAATAAGGGAAAACATTATTTTAGTATATCGTATTTTCAAACTGGCATAGTTGAGTTTCTTATTAAAGGCGGAGGCATAGGACGTGGTTATTTTTGGCTTTCCTACTGAGCATTTCGGTGCTCACGCCTACTTTACTTTTCAGTTGCAGGTTTCAGTCTTAGATCGATTTTTGGAGAAAGTGTGGTTGTCGTACCGTGGTGACCCATAGGGTCACCAGAGGTATGTCATGTTTCTTGGTTTATTCTTTTTTTTCCGATGCCACGTTGTTCAGTTTACTTTCCTTTATTTATATGCTTGTTCAGTTTATGTTCATTTATCTTGTTATGGGCGAAACCGTTCCCAACTGGTTTGTTTTGATGCCCGGCACTAGTTGCCAGCCTGTGGGGATCGGGAATGCCATTCAGGCCATGTCGCGGACTGGGTCGGGCGTTGGGTCAGATGACGACCCGGCCTGGTTCGTGACATCAGGGGTTTCCCACATAGAAATTACAATATCATTGCTAAGTGTATGAGTGTAATCCAAGGAGCATAGTCTAAGGAATTCCACAATAATACACTTACCGAGTCCAAGGAGTTCATCCAAGGCAAAATGGTGATAATTAATTACTAGGACTGATTGGAAATAGACATCAAACCTATTTATCATTGATGTATATAAGGAGTGCACCCCGAGAATCTTGTAATGTTATTTAAGGGATACTATAGTGTCATACTAGGAATCAAAGGATGGAAAAGAATTAGGTTCCCGGTGGGTTTCAATAAAATCATGCCGAATCCTTGAATCAGAATGGAGTTCTTGTGAGCTGAAGGAATTCCCTATTGAATCTAAGGGGAGATTTAGTCAGGACACTCCTATTTGACAGTGAATTTATATAATAATTAATAAGGTTCATTTCATTACTTTTCATTTGTGGGATAAGTCTAATTGAGAATGCAACCATTCAATCAATCCTTAATTAATAAATAAGTCCATCAGGATCAAGCTTTGGCTTCCATTAGTGTGTCAAGTGTAGGTACCGTGAAAACATTCATTTAATCCAATTAAAGAATTTTAAATAATCGATGTTCACTATTATAACAACCATCAACATGGTAGTGGGTGCTATGGACATGAAACATATTATTAAATTATATTTAATAAGTCAATATTGTATAGTTAGTATACATTCTAATTTCCATTTAACATTAATTTATCAATTTGAAGCTCTTACCTTAAGCGGTTTAAGTGGAGAGAATACATGGTACATTCCATTATTAAGTTAAAAAATTAAAAAAATCCATTTAATATATTAAATCATACCCATAGAATGTTCATTACAAGGCACATATGAATGGTGGCTCAAATGTGTCAAAACACTAAAATGACAATTACGAGAAAAAAATCTACACGGGATGGATGGAGTAATTGGTGTTACCACCAATAACTAATCATATATTCGGAAATATCATAACCATATAGAACTAGTGATTATAAGAATTGAATATAAATTCAATAATCATTACCTGATGAAATCTATGGGCCCTACACATCAACTCCAAAATCGATCAACATGAAGAATGGGTAATAGTCCTCCCACCATAGGCTTGTAAAAGAATGCTACTCTAGTTTCAGCCTTTTAATTCACTTGGAAGATATTATATCTTAGAAAAAGGTAAAAATTATAACACCATGATAACTCGGTCGAGGACAAAAGAGGCAAATATTTGGTCAAATAGACTCGAGTACATACCATTGTGCATGCAACGTGATGAATGAAATATCAATTTGATTGTGGATGAAGAAGAGACCATGATCATAGATTAGGCCTTAAAAATATTCAAAATCAATGAAAAATGATTCCATACTACTAGAAAATCATATAGTTGTATGGGGAAGAAAAAATTGATCATTCGGGGTAAAATTGTAAAATTGACCAAAATGTAGCATGTGCACGATTTTTCCACCAGATTTCAAGAACTGAAGGAAAACCATTCATGGGATCTTATAGGAAGGGGTATGTCACATTATTAGGCCATACTATTTTGGAAACCACACACCAACCATGCGGATGGCTCTGCTCGAAAATGCAACCATCCACACAGTTATATATAAGTGTGTGCCCAACTAGCATGAGTTACACTATGGAAAATTTTTCCAATAATATTTATTTGGGATTCAAAAAAAACATAATGAATTATTTGGATCATTTCTATCAAAATACACATCCATGTTACTTAGAATATAAAAAATTAGACTAAAATTTAAATGTTTCGTACTTGGTGAAAAAATGAGCACTTATAGTCTTCCCCCCTTAAAAGAACTTTTCCATGAGTTCACCTTCTATGGTTGGTGAAACACTATCTAAAAACAATCTTGGTTATTTGTCATGAATGTCGGCCTCCCACTCACATGTCTTGTCTGGAACATTTCTAGGGAACCATAACATCCATACTAGAGGGATAGACTGGCCACAGAGAGCCTTTGTTCTCCGATCAATGATGTGTACCATGTACTCCTCAACGGTAGCATCAGAATCTATCTCAGTATCCATAGGATAAAAAGTATGTGACACATCAACATGATATTGGAGAATATGTGAAACATAGAAGAATTCATTCATGGAATAGTTCTTTTAAGGTAATAAAAAATGATAGGCTACCAACCCGACTATCTCTAGAATGTTAGACTCCTCTATGTAAAAAGCATATAGATTCCCTTTCCTTGGAAATTGTTTATACCCCAGTCTTGGAAATACCCGAAGGAAAATATGATCCCCGACCTCAAACTCATGAGTATATCAATGAAAATGAATATAATATTTCTATCTAGACTGAATAGTGTCCATAAACATCATGATCAATTGATCTGACTCAGAAGTCTCCTAAATGACACACGGACCTAGTAGGGATACCTAACTTTCCTCTAGACATTATATGGGTGAACAACATTGCCTACCATATAAGGCCTCAAAAGGATACATTTCAATTGTCACCATAATGTTGTTTTTATAGCCCATCACATTGAGAGGGATATTCCTCTCCCAAGAACAAGATAAATCTTGGAAACATGATCAGATAATATCCTCTAGAATCTCTATTGTCTATTCTGATTGTCCATAGGTATGATGGTGAAAATTTGTTCATAAAATAACCTATGTTCCCATTGACTTCTACAATCCCAACCATAAATGTGACATGAAATGAGTGTCCTAATCTGAAACAATTATATGAGGGACCCTGTGTATTCAAATGTTCTCATAGAACTACAGTCTTCCCATCTATTCAACTGAGAATGGCTCCCGAATAAGAATGAAGTGATCCACATTCTTTTATCTATCAATGAAAACCCACAGAACATCTTTATCTCTGAGTGAGATAAGTAACCCAATTAGAAATTTAATGGAAATATTGTCTTATTTTTATTATGGGAATTGATGTTTCTATAAAGAAAACTGTATATATCTGGTGCTCCATCTTCACTTATTGATTGGTGGAACGACTAGTGATAAAGCCTAATTTCTGACACCACTACTACAAATATGGCCTTTATCAACTCTAGAAAGGTAGATTAAGAGCAAAAAAAGAGCTGTTAATCGAGGTGAGGATAAAGGGGGTCCCTATTATAAATGCACCAAAAAGAGATGATAAACACCCTTTTTATCAGCACTTTTAGAAAGTACTGATAAAAGTTGAAAAAATATTTAAAAAATTAAAAAATATATTTTTGAAATTCTAGGGGGCTTTAACAGCGCTTGAAGCCCCCCTTTATGAGTGCCCACCAGCCATGGTTTCCCGCCAATGCCCCAAAAAAGCTCCTCCTAGCCCCCCCCCCCACTTTAACAGCACTATGTAATTCCCCACACCAGTGTGCGTGACTTGCCACCCCAAGGATTCGAACTTGAGACCTTTAGCATACGCACCTAAGCATTTACCACTCCACCACATTTCTTTGATTTTCATTTATTAATATATCTATTTATATATATATATAGTTATATTTACTCATGTATTTATATATATGTATATTTAGTTATATTAATATATATATACTTATATTATTATATATATCTGTATATTAATATATACATATATTAACATATATATATATATTCATATTAATATATGCATATATTTAATTATATTAATATATATATATGTGTATATTAATATATATATATAACCATATTAATATATACATATATTTAATTGTATAAATATATATATCTGTATATTAATATATATTGTTATATATATATATATAGTTATAATTTTTTATCCATATATTTATTTGTATATTAATATATAATTATAATATTAGTTTTAAATACTTTTATAAAATATGTTTTCTTATGTGTGTTTTTATAAATAAATAAATAAATATATACATACATATATACAACACACACAGAGAGATATATATTATATGTGTATCTATACGTATAATTATACATATTTATATAAATTTACAAATATTATATATTAATATGTATATACAAATGTGCTAGAAATGGGGTCTTGAAAATCCTAACAAATCGTAGAGTTGCTGAAAAATACATAACTTCTTCTCTGGATCTCTGTTTCAGCTTCGTAAATAGTCAAACATAATCTTGTGGAATGAACTATGAAAAACCAGGTGTCAGAGGCCAAACAAAAACACAGATCAGAAGTTATGATTGTTTTAATAAAAATATGGCTGGGGTCCAGACAGGAAAATAGAGTTTTGGAGGTCATCTTGTAGTTTTTTGGGATTTGCGAGTGCTAATTTGACTAAGACTATTTCTGAGTCAACCTTCTGCATATATCTCTTCACTTCCTTTGATTTGATATGTTGTAGAGCCCAAACTGACTCCAAGAGTGAAAGTTGTGGCTATTTGAAGTTGGCCTTTTTTTGGATTGCTATAACTGATATATCATTCGTTTCTCTTATCTCCTAACAGTTTGGATTTGACATGGTTGTCACTCATTTCACAAGATTTTATTTTACTGGTCGTGGAACACAATTGGACAAAACGGAGAAAATGTAATAAATGTTTTAGTGAGTTGCTGGTTTCTTAGGTTTTTAGGAGATACGAGAGTTGGAAAATTTTAAATGATAATTGCTTCTTCTCCAATTGTCTATTTTGTCTATACAACATATCAAATCGAATCATGAAAAACTTTACACACTTCGGTGATTTCCAATACTCCATCTCATGTTATTTGAGATTCAAAAAGTACCAAAAATCCCCTGAACAATCATTAATTTGGCTCCGGGGTCCGTTTTACCATAACTTCTGCTCCGAATGTCCGTTTTACCTCAACCACATATCAAATCGAATCTTACGACCAGACCTACACTACGGTGACAATTTTAACACCTTCTAATAATTTCGAAGGTATGAAAAGGACCTTAATCCCTAAAAAGGCCATAATTTCTAATCTGGGGAGTCCATTTTGGCTTTACGACATATCAAATCCATATGAAACATATTTTAAAAAATATTTATTATATTTATATCAATTTAAATATACTTATATATAAATATATTGTTTTTTATGAATTTTTTTTGAAATATAAACATTTATCATCACTGGGAAAATGCTCACTGATAAAACACCCCTTTATCAGCACTACTAAAAAAATTGGTGATAAAGGAGGATCCTTTATCTGTGCTAAAAACGCTGATAAAGCATTACTTTTTAAATTAATTTTTTAGCATTGTTAAAAGTGCACTTTATCAGTAATTTTTTTAGCACTGATAATGGGTGGCACCACGGAAACCTAGTTTGGGGGATGTGCACTACATACCAAGACACCAGCACTAGCGTCGATATCTCGATAAATCTTGGAGATAGTACGATGAACTAACCAATGATAATCATGGAAATCAAGAATCAGCACCCTTATCATATAGGTAGAAAACATGAAATATCTATGAATATACAGGATATTGCCTCTGTGCATAAACCCATACGTATGTGCGTTGTCTCCTAAAAAATATTCACATTTAACCAAGACCTCTAGATCTGAAAATTCCCTACCCTTCACCTTATCAATAATAGAGTAGGTAATTGTCATGTCTGATAGGTAAGGCTACTCATGACTATCATGAAACTCCATATGCATCTCGTAGAAGATGTCCATTAATTTCAATTTATCCTTACCATCCCATATATAATGTTCTTTGTTTTCCAAATCAGTTCATATGTATCTGCATTTCCCTTCCCAAAAATATAGTCAACGTCAAAATCCAATAATTGTAGAGAATAAACCATTCTTCATAGTTTAAACTTCAAGTCAAACTATGTAATGATATATTTGAGGAACTTATGGTCTATGTACACCACAATTAACTCATGAATATTAAAGTGTCTCCAAAAACATAATGTATGGGAAGCTACTTCTATCTCAAGGTCATGGATCGAGTAATTTCTCCCATGGGGAATCAATAGTAGACATCCATATGAAAATAACTTGTCTTCATAAAATATCACTACTCCTATTCCAACACCTGATGCATCACAGAAGATGGTATAACCTCTTCCTAGCTCTGGAAAAATTATAATAGGTGTCAATCCCCCCTTTCATCTTTTTAAAGGCAATCTCGCATAGTTATGACCACATGAACATAACACCATTATTTGTAAGAACATTGAGATAAGAATCATGGTGTGAAAAAACATGTATAAAATGTCTAAAATATCTAGTTGGCCCCATGAATATCTTAATAAGAAACACATTCTTTGGATTCTCCTAGAAAAAAACAGCATTATCTTTTTCCTGGTTTATAGATACTCCTGATTCGGATATGATATTTCCTAATAAGTAAACTTTGACATTCCAAAATAATAACTTATCAAGCTTCACAAAAAGATGATTCTCAAATAGTGTACTCAGGAAGACCTCAAGTTGATTTTCATTGTCACTATGAGTTCGAGAATACATTGTGATGTCATCCGCAAAGACCATAAAAAATTAAGATATGGATGGAAACACCTATTCATCAGATCCAAGAAAATAGTAGGCATGTTCGTATAAACAAAGGACATACCGAGGTACTCATACAGACTATACCTCCCATGGAATACTATATGAGGTATTTCTAATGGAATTACTCACAAATAATGATAACATGATATAATATTAATCATAGGGAAGATTCTTGCACCATGGAGTTGGATGAAGAGAACATCTAATCGAGGCAGTGGATATCAGTTCTTCACTAAAAGCTGTTTTAACAATCTATAATCCACACATAGACATAAGGTTCCATCTAACATTTAGGTGAAAAGCACGACTGAATGACAATATGATTTATTGGGCTATATAAAACCATATCAATCTAAATCCTTTTACTAATGCTTGACCATATGAAATTATTTAAGTTCCATAATCAATGTATATAATCATACAGGAGATGCTCATAGAATAATCTCGAACGTATACTCTACCTCTCTCTAAGGAGGTAAGCTAGAAAAGTCATTGTGAAAGACATCCCTAAAATGATACACTACTGGCTATAAATTAGCTTCACATAAACCCTGATCCTCAATTAATAGATTTACATTCTGGGGGGTCACTCCACTTATCTCATGATGCTATGGTCTATCTCTTCTAGCATGAACATCACACTCAAACTTATGTAGAAATTTTTTTTCACTCTAGTAATCTAAAACATACCATGCGGTGATAGAGGTCTTCCAAATCAAGATACAAAACTAACCAATACATCTTTATAATGACATTGAAGCATGTATACTCAATAATTAAGAAGTTTTATAAGAAATGGTAACATTATACCTAAAATGGATAGTCCCTACATTGGTGTTTTCCATTTAACTACACTCTTAATGTTGTATCCTGGGTCATTACACCACCGTAGTACTATATCACTAGTCCAAGAATTTTTATGATGGATACAAAGAACAATGAGTTCCAAAAACCGATATCAAATAAAGAAGATATTATGGTAGATTCCACTAGAATAGTACCTCATTCTGTATATGGTCTCGCAGACTGATCCTTGTGTATTTACTATAGTTCTTGCACCTGACTAGATCTATGGTCATGTGAAATATTTGGGCTAACGTGATAAAAACTACTCAGCTAGAACCGCTAGTGATCAAGATTCTGAATAATGTTTCCAAAACCTCCTCCTCATCCAACCATGTCGGTACTATTACAACTCCCCACCTGACATAGTGCAAAATAAACCTCTCATGAACATGGATGTAGTAAATATCCTTTTCCAATCAAAGCAAGTGGAACGGTCCTTCATAAATGCTAAATATACCCCATAGGGCCGTAATAATGGAACTCTAGTGGGTATCTATCGCACTGACTCCTCATATGCACCCATATTCCACACTAATGTAACACTACAAAGCTATCAATATGGATGATCAAGTAGTAACTTCCCTAAATAGAATGTTTAATGTAACATTTCCTACCATTAGGGGAACTACTATCATGCTGTAATAGTAATCCTCTATACCCAGTGTTATTTCTGTCCCTCAGGATGAAATTAGTGATAATACATTGATTGACTATTTTATAAATAATTGGCATGGGAAGGAGATTCTCTAGTGTATGGATGGAATACACAATCCCATCCTCCCTATTTCTTGCATGCTAAAGATCATCACCAGCTAGAATATGTGAAAAAAGAACTACAACTCAATGAAACTTGCTAAATATACCTTATCTGACATAGAACCCTGCATGAGATGCCTGAACCCTATAGATCTAAGAGTTATCAACATTTTATGAATGAATGGATCGTAGATGGTAGTCTTGAAATCAACCCATATAATGCATCATTGACAACCAACCTAGGTAATCACGTCCCACCAATGCTTGGGTGATTATTTCAGCATGTAAGTAGAATGTTTTACCCTCCTCTCTAGAGGCATATCCATATGATCAAAGATATATAGGATTTACTCTACCCAAGACTCAGTTTCATACATACCTGTATCCCCTGAGAAAGTAGGAATATTTTTTTGATGGATCTCACGAGTCAGGCCAACCATTGTAGGTGTAACTCATGAAGCACCATGAAAGGACTACATCAAACGTATGGAACTATAATGAACCAAAGAATAAATTCCTAGATTAGGTAAACTAGGAGTTCCCTCATGTGGAACTCCTAGTAGTAATACTAGACTCATACGGCCCACCAGTTCTAGAGAATGGTCATTTCCACCTTCCTAAAATATGATATGAGGACTTCATAGCGGCATTGGTTTACAAATTTCAATCACATACCTAAATCAAATCATTAAGAATATAGATATCAAAACTAATAGATGTTGACAATGTAATGGATCACTAACTAATATGTACTACCACAAGTACCCAATTATATGGCTATGTATAGGTACATCCATATGTATAATTTTCATTTAATTTTACATTTAATTATCATTTTCAATCTTTGAACTTTGATAAACATGAGAAGGCGTGATAAGGATATGAAACCATTTAATTTTTTATTTCATGTTTCACTTTATAAATTGTATCCACTCACATTGAATCAATATCCATAAACATTATCACTTAACATGACACCAATTTATTTACAGTATAATGGATTGACTCAATAATTTATTCATCCCAACCAACAAGGTCTCATACACCTCATGAATTGAGATAGGAAATCACTCAATCAAAAATAAAAAACAATAAATTCATAATCAAACTATCAGAACATGACTGAAAAATCACATGAAAATCAAGAAATGAAAACCTGTCAAATGAACATATATGGCACTGCAATATGCATGACATGCAAATTTCAGGTGCCTATAATAATTAATGTTACAATGTTCCTTGACCTTATATCAACAAACCAAGGATAAAGTAGAATCTCAATCATAAAAATAGTAGAGACACCACATAATATGGTTTTCACCCAATGGTGAAAATATACCAACTATAGTAGGAAAAAACAGAAAAACAATTATAATTTATGAAACTCAGCCCTTGCCCGAATCATTTGTCCGACATGCTGAATCCTAGCTTATGACCAAGTTCCAAGAATTCATAATCTCCAATATATTGTATCAAAATAGTAAATTAATAAAGGAAAATGGATATAATACCACTTTGTGACTTCCCCAAACTAAATGTAACATTATTACTACCCCAATCCCTATGGTCCACATGACCTCAAGCGCATCTCCATGAATTCTATAGGCTTTTGACTAGTAGAGAGGGCATATGTTTTCTACATGGGGTAAAAATTCCCTCATTACCAGAGTGTACCATAAATTATAAATTATAACACAAGTAAATAGTGTTAGTAATGTACGTAAACTAAAGAGACAACAAATATTGACTAAATTAATAATCACACAGTTATAAAAATAACTGAATCTGTTGGAATAACATACAACAGCTAATGATGATATTTCTTGTCACTAGAAAACTCGAAAACATGGAAAAAATACAATAGATAGAATATGTTTCATAAAAGTTTAAAAGAAATAAAAATACCATCCCAAGCACCCAGAGATCGGGATTTATGATATGAAATCAAGCTCCCTTATAAATAAAAAGTAATATAGTGTTTAATGTTGTATGATTCTGTTTATCATCAAGACCATTCATGTAATCTACATCGGGTAATAAATGGTGCCCGAAAAGGGTGTGAGATAAATCTAAATGGGACACCCCCAATAGTGTCTATAACATCTAACATGTGTATTCGAAATGTAACAGTTTTCAATAATTAATATTTAAAGTAAGAAATACAAGGAAACTAAATTACCAAGTACCTGATTCATCCCTCTACTAAAGATTGAACATGTAACAATGATTATTGTTTACTAGTTTATAAATAAGTCTCATGTTAGAAATTGGGAAGGCTTGAATCTGTAATAATGAAACCGGTAATAATATTTCATAATGACGTTCCAAGGTAGTAACCATGGAAATATAGACCACAAGGGTTACCAACTTATTAATGATTGTATCCTGGAAAATTTTAACATTATAATCCAATGACCATATTCCATGTTATTCCATAATAATATTCCCACCAAGTCCAAGGAATTCAACCAATGTAAAATGGGGATAATAAATGAATAGGCCCGATGGGATTTAACAATAAAACCAACATGTCAATGTTGGATCAAATAATTTTATAAAAGGAATACAGTAATATTATTTAAGGGATCCAATGTCTCATACTAATCATCCATGGTTAGAAAAGAATCTGAATCCAGTTGGTTTTCAACAAAATCAATCTAAATCCTAAAAATGGAATGGGGTTCCCTTGTTCTTGAAGGATTCCTTGTGGAATACAAGGAGAGATCGAGCAAGGACACCATATTTGATAATAATGTCTTATAACATTTCAAATTATTAAAGAAATTACATTTAATTAGTGTGACGATGATAATTGAGCATGAAACAATTTAATCCATTCTTAATTAATCAATAATTCCATTTGGGAACAAGAGCCTCAGCCATGTTGGTGATGACTCAAAAAGTGCATCCAAGAGACCCGATTTCAAAATCGGATGGAGACATATTTTCTAGGGGTACTGAATCAGTACTATGTCTGTAACTGTAGAATACACTGTTTGATACTGTAGCAGCTGGGAATATTCATCCCTTTCAAATTTTGGGCCACCAGGTTGGCCCTGGGGTCCTTTAAAGCCTTCAGTCCACCTCAAGGCCATCAAGACACCTCAAGACCATCGGGCCACCTCACGGCCTTCAGGCCACCTGAAAATTTTGATTAATGATTAGATAGACTCTACAATGAGGAGACTCAAGATGGGGATCAGTGCAGGAACATTCACCAGAGAAAAGTCTAAAAGGAATTTTCAGAAAAAGAGGTTATGGCATTGCTATCGGGACCAGTGTGTGCTTGCATGGGAAGCCTATGTGAACAACCATGCGAATGGTAGAGAGATGATATAACGATGAAGAAATTTCTAATAATCATGGTTTACTCTGCCACATTCCATTAACATGGTAATAGGTTATACATACATGAATCCTATTATTCAATTATATTTAATAATTACAATTCATATACTAATTATAGTTTCCGATTTCTATTTGAGATTAATTTACCAATTTGAAAAAAATAAATTAGGCCTTTCTAGTGGTGAGAATACATGGAACTTTACGTTATTTAATTCAAAATTAAAATCAATCCATTTAATATTGAAATTTTTACCCTTAGAAGGGTCAAGCCAAGGCACACCCGAATAGAGGCATAAACATGTAAAAACAATAAATGAAAATTATGCAAAAACATCCAACATTGGATGGATGGAGTTGTAGTAGTAACCAATAAAAAATCAAATATTTGAAATGATAATAAATATATGAAACTAATGAATATATTCATGAAATATAAATTTAATAAATGGAACTTGATGAAATTAGCAAGCCCACACGACAACTCTGAAACCAACAAGCATTAGGGATGAGATATAGACCACCCAACTTTTTCTTTTAAGACTCTCCTCCACTTGTATAAGACATTGATTTATATTGTAATTTATATGATCTGATAAATATGAAAATAAAACTCAAACCATGATCACTATGATGAGGGAAATAGAGATGAAGAATAACTCAAATGGACTCGAGTACATACCGCTGTGCATCAAAAGTGATAAATGGAAGCTCAATCAGATCCATGATGAAGGAGATCTCTTGATCCCAAGAATAGGCCGTTAATAACAATAAAAATATAAAATTTAGTTCCTCCCACTAGAAAATTATATAGTATGAATGAGGATAATAAATTAAATCATTAAGTGTAAAATGGTAAAATTACTTTAAATTTATCTTATACACGGGGTTTTCACATTTCTCAACAAACCAAGCACGGACTATGACCTTAAACCTATAAGAAGGTACATACCACATGGATAGGACTAATGGTAATGGAAACATAGTGCAAACCATGCAATATGGATCTATCAAAAAATGCATCCATCTACACTGTTAGATATAAATATGCGCCCAAACCTCACTCTCTCCTCTAACTGTGAGGTATGGACATTTTTTCCAATTAGATGGGTTATGGGCACCAAAAACCCATTACAACCACTTGATAACTTCAGTAACTCACTAGGTATCCATATTAGTCCTAAAATAATGAATTAGATCAAAATGTAAAAGATTCTTACCGGAGTGAAAAATATGGTTCTTATAAAATGCTTAAAAGGTCATTGGATGGATTGAAATAAGTGGATTCCTTCAAAAATTATTGTAAACGAATAAAGGGATAAAATTAATATATTATATCATTTTAAAAAGGATAGAAACATTTTTTAAATATTTTTTACAATACATGGATTTTAGAAAAAAACAGGTTCTTCGACTAAAGAGAGAAATGAATTCAGGTTTTCTTAAAATAATTTTCAACAAGGTTTTGAGTACTAGAGAGTGTAAAAATGGTAATTTTACAAAAAAAAATTAATTGATAACTATATGAGAATAAAATTAATGGTTTAATTGAAAAGCTATAATGTAAATTGTACTAATGGAATTTCATGAATGAGCAATCTCGATTAATATGAGATTGTAAAACGAACAATTAAAAAGATCATAACATTGAGGGGAAAATAAATAATGAATTAATATTGTGTATAAATTTTAAATAAAAATATAATTATTGTAAGTACATCAATATATATTAAATTTCATTATTCGCATAATAATATAATAATAATGGTAATAATGATGTAATATAAACAAATGAAAAGGAATTCAATTATGAAATTTCATTACCACATGGTAAAATTATGTTCAATTAACCTTAGATGAAACTATGTATATTGAAACATGAAGTACCATGATTATGAATTATTCATGATATTAAATCTCATATTTTTATTATATACACCGTATAAAATAAACTTCATGCAAAACATTCTGATATACCTCAATGAATTAAAATTGAGATGAAGTCCCTTATCTTGTGTTTACTTTTGGGTGAACATTATATAACCTACTATATAATAGTGTTAAAAATTTTATTAGCTAATAACATAACTATAATCATATTTATTATATCCTATATTAACTTCTTGTGTTATCTTATTACATGTTTTTTTTAAATCATTCATTATTTTCCTTTTTTCAGGTGTTAAATGCCTAGTTATTCAATTATATTTTTACTTGTTATTATTATGATTATTAAATATATAATTATTTCATAATATATGTAATATAATCCTTGATTTAATTATCATATATATTCAGTATAAATGTAATTATAATAATACATAATATTTGGGGATACGAAATGAAATGTACTATTCTTGGAGACAGTAGCACGAATGTACACGTGAACGTTACTACCATTTTTTTGTCCTATCTAAAGGACTTAAAATTATATTTTATATAAATATATATTAAATTGTCATTTTTATGTGTTTTATTTCACATATTTTTATTAAAACCTTTCTTAATACATTCCATGTAAAATATGAATGAATTGCCTCACTCGGAGGAGGCGCTAGTCCCCACGTCTACAAACGATGTTTTTATATTCCAACAAAATGGAAAGCATGAAAGTTTGGTAATATAAAATTTTATAGAAGAAAAAAATACATTAAATTGTTCTTATATATAATATATAAACTATAAATCCATATTTTTTTAACATTACAGAAGGTAAATAGAGAAACAGATGACATCGGTTCTCCAGGAGGTAGTTTGCCACATACAAATACGATTATTGTGTATCCCAGTTGAGGGATGTGTGTGAATTTTAGGTTGAAATAATAGATTAATATTTTCTCAAGATATTAAATATAATATGTTTATCATATATGAATAATATAAAAAAATGAATTGGTGGAGAAGTATCTAAAACAAAAGTGTTGGTTGAAGAGGGTTAATTCTTATCTCGTGAACTCCTTTTTCATTATAACAAAATGCTTAGTTGGTTTGATTTATGACCAAATTGAGTCTTCTTGAATTATTTAAGGTATGTTTTAATATATATTTTTCAGTTTTTTAGTGATTTAAATTTCTTTAGAGGTGTTACTAAGTGGGAGGGGCAAGTACCATTTTATAGTGGCTGAGGAGTGACATTATTTTAAATATAAAAACATAAACACTATTGAGAGGCTACCCTTACCTAATGTTTCTAAAATATTGAAAACCAATTTTATAAATTTGATTATATGGTCTAAATGTGTCCATAAAATTGTTTTGTACATGTTTCTTGGTCATTTTTACACCTATATTTAAGATTTACTACCTTGTTAAGATAATGTGTTTATTAATCAGATTAATTAAGTTAAAATTCATGCACTATTATTTTTGGACAAAAAATATTTTTACCATTAAAAAAATTAGAAATTTTTATTTTTTCCAAATATTTAATCCAATTTAAAAAATTCCAATCTCATAAGTGTTTTAAATAGATTTAAAATTAATCTTATTGACGACACAAGGAAGCTATTTTTAAAAGTGAAAATGATCAAATGTTTGAATGTTTTGAGTAAAAGTTTCACTGTGTAATTGATTAAAAATACCTTAATATGGTTAATGATTTATATTTTAATTAAATATAATTTAAATCAAAATAAAATTGAATTTTACTATATTAATAAATTAAATGAAAAAAATCGATTATAATTCAGTATTTTTTTATATTCATCGAAAAATGAATCATCGCATAAAAATACCAAAAATTAAGCCTAGGATAATTTAAATGTTCCAAATAGAATTATTATTTTTATTTTTAAATACAAAATTGAAAACATTTAATAAATTTATATTGAAAATAGAAGCTCCATTAAAAGGCGACCAAATTACTACTTCTAAAAATACAAATTTTATGCATAAAAATATATTTATTCATTATTATATGCCACTAAAATATATTTGATGAATAAATTTTTTTTAATTTAATATATAATATAAATTTTATTAATATCATTCCCTAATAGTAATTACTTTAATCTATTATGATCAGTAACTTTTTTACCATACAAAAATATCTTTTATATTCAATTGTATTTTATATTGATTTCTAATTAATTGATAACTCATGAATTCTTTTAAAAGTTGTGTAAACCATTTATTTTTATAACTTATGGAATACTATTCAAAATATTTAATTTAACTACTAGGATATATCTTATTTGGTTGAATAATATTTTAATAATTTATTTTTTCTCAATAAAACTCAGTGATGAATGTAAAACGAAATCATCAACGAAATTCATTTTTATGTTCGATGAAAGATAAATAATATATAGTGTATTGAAAGCTATAGAATATATTAAATTTGTTTAAAATATTTTATATACCCTACTGTCTTGATATGTTATATTCAATCCTATATTTGGTGTCTCATTTTAAACACACTATCGAATAAAATGTTACTCGTCTATTATTTTTCAGGTGTTACATTCTACGCATTTTAAATAAATTGTGTACTCACAATTTAAACTGGTTCTTCATATAAAATGGATTGATATTTATAATTTAATTTTTTGAAAGTGAAAAATATTAATTTTTTGATAAAATATTCTCTTAAAAATATGTAATTATAAGTAAAATAGTCACGTGGAATAACACATAACTATGTTTCTAAGTAAGAGAAAAATAGTGGAAAATGAAAATACAAAAATAGATAAAAAACCAAAATTGTTATAGGGAGTTGTTGAGGTTATTGATCGCCAAAAATTTAATGATCAATAGACATATGACAGACTCCAATCAATAGATTTATGACAATTTTAAAGGCCATCAGTTCAATAAAAATGAGAGTATTAGGATAACAGTTTGTAAAGATAATTTTCCTGATGTCTATGAATTATTTTATTGACCAATAATATATATAAATTCACGTAAAATATTTGGTTCGACTTCATAAGAACAATTTCAAATTTTGTTTTCTCTTTTATTAAATTATAATTCATTTTCTACTCCATGAGATGCTTGTCTTTAAATGAACACTTTTTTATTTCTAAAATAGGAAAATTAATTTTTTTAGAGATTGTAGGATCCATTAAAACAGTCTTTATTTTATTCTCTGACTATTATCCAATAATAAAATTATAAATACTTTAATCTATAAACCTTAAATGTGATACTAATCTTTTATTATTAACATTTATTTTCCATACTATTTATCTTAAATTAATGATATATTAACATGGACATATTATAGGTTGGTTGTAGGTTTGAAACCCTTTTCATCCTTTGGCCAAGGGTTCAAGCCTGAGTGATTTGATTGATTTGGTTGGTTTTCCCACAAAATACATATTGTAATATTCAAAATACCATATTAATATAATTTCATGAATTTTATGGAAATCCATGAAATTTAATCTCTAAATAGCCTTTAACTGTGTTTTTTAAAAAAACTCAAAACATCAATACAACATCCATTTATTTCTACATAGGTCCATCCGTGGTCTATATTTTATCCCTTCGAAGATTACATTGACTTATGTAATTCCTAGGTTCCTCAAAGTTATATAAATAATCTATAAATTGATCCTTATGATGAGATTTTTTCCTTCCATCATAATCTTCATATTACCCTTAAAATTATTTCCTTTACGTCTTTCTTTCCCAAATGTAAAGCATTTCCCCATTCTGTTTAGTCCTACGGGGTTTGTCCTGCCACTTTTCTTACATAAGGGAAATCAACACCCGTTTCCTCCATCATCTCCACAACTTGATCTCTTAGAGAACTCCATCCTCATATTCTTTGGTGATTATGGGAGTTGGTTAAGGTATATATTTTTAATCACATTTTACAAAAAAAATATCTTTTTGGACCATTGTATCTTTTACTCTTATTGGCATCATATTTGGTTTCCCGTTATCACTACCCTAAAATTCATCTTCAATGTTAACATGACTCATTCGGGTAACATCTATTGACTAAAACCAAAAATCATTGCATGAGAACAATAGATATAGTGTTTAAATGGAAAATCCTTTATAGTATATATAAATCATAATAACTTATTTTCAATTGAATACTAATTAGGTTTAACCTAAGTTATTTATTTAAATTATATATTCAAATAATCTATAATGGTTTTAATATTAATGGAAATTATACTAAGTATATCCACTATGAGTTTCAAACCAGGTGCAACATTCTTCCCATCTTCATGTACCAGGTTACACATGACTCAGGACCGATGCACCTTTTTAGAGTTGTTACCACTAGGTAAGTCTATGATAGAACTACGTCCACATCTAGTGACCAGACATGGATGTATTTCTAATAACACTCACATATATCTACCTTAAAAAAATCTAGAATGTTATTTTTCACTTATCCTCAATTTATACATTAAATTTATGTTATGTGATCACAGTTTTCTTAATCCACTCTCTATGTGTTTGAATAAAAATACTCTGATACCAACTATATTGCCCTGGCCTCTGTAATCTTGTAGCTAGATTAAATTTACACTAAAATGACATGATTACAAGGAATCAAGTCCTAAATGTCTAAAGAGTTTAGTAGTATTGGTATACTTGATATATACATGAGTATTTTATTAAAAATGAATACACAAATTAGAACAAAATTATATTTATTCATGGATAAATTTATTCCCTCTATCAAATCATTGTATATCACTATTATTATAAATATGAATTCCTCGTAAAAGAAAATAAAATAAGGTTGAGATAAAATACTATATTAGGGTTATGTATATCAGAAAAATTAATGTATCAACGGGAATAATAAATATAGAAATGTGAATAACTGAACACGCACACCTTGTAATCAATATGAAGGAGTGCGTAAACAGTATTGAAAGGTATATAACATAACACATATTCCCTAAAATCAAAAAATGGGGAGTTTATAAAAAAATATAGCATGGTAAATAACTAAAAATAAATTCCATTTAAAATAACCCGATAAGTCAAAAACAATATGGTAAGGTAAATACAAGAAAACTATTCCATTTAATCAAAGAACTAAGAATTAAATGCAGTAATATATTTTTTTCATAATGAAAATTTCATCGATAATAATAACTGAATCAAAATGAAGGAAGTGCTTATTTTTAAGATTCTATGTTTCCTAGGTACAAGAAACCTTTATAGTAAAGACTATTAAAATGATAATTCAAAACCTAATGTTTGAAAAATTAACTAAGAAAATCCAATTGAATCGTCCCATGTGACTATTGATGTACTAAGGTTATATCTATAACCGAGACCCATTCGTGTAATACTTGTCCCATACATTCCTCATATATCGAATAATCGATTTAATTTATAAACAGTGTGCCTTATCAAATATTTGTATTGAGTAAAAGATGCTAACTTATCCATAATTCCCCATATATCAAATAACTTTATATGCAAACACCATATTTGAATGTTGTATATGGTTTTGAAAATAATCATATCTATGATAAATGATTTGGATATTTTGGGGAATGTTAATGTTTAATGATCACTATAAATTGAAAATTCATGTGGACTATAAAAATGAATCAAGTAAGTTAATTTAAATACTATCCATTTCCAAATCAACCAAAAATCCAAAAGAGGAATAATAATAATGGATTCAATAAAACAAATCCCAAGTGAAGTAAAATGAATATTTTATTTCATTAATGAATTGAAATACTATAAAAAGGTCTTTTATAAATATTCATGATGGATTTTTTTTAAATAAATATGTTCCTTGGTAAATAAAATTTAAAATTATTTTCTTCAAAAGAAACATTTAAAAATGATAAGTATGTTTCAATGAAATGATTATTGTTATTTCCTTCTATGTCATACAACTTAAAAACAACATTTCTTTTTTATGTTAAAAGGTTAAAAAGTTCCTTGTTCATACATCGACTAGAATATTCCTGTGAAAATATTAGTAAAACATTAAAGATTAAAAATTAATTTAATAAATAATTTTAAAATTGTTAAAAATATTGAAAATATTTTTATAAATCATGTTTTGTAGAAGAGAATAGGTTCTGCAACTAAATAGTGAAATTATGTTGGGTTTTCATAAAAACATTTTCCAAAAATATTTAGTTCCAATAAGTGTAAAAATTATACCAATATATTAAAAAGATCATGAATGACCAAAGGAGTGGGAAAACAGGGGTTTATTTCAAAATTATCACATAAATTCCTTTATTGTAATTTCAATAATTAGCCATCTTGATTAGAATGAGATTGTAAAATAAACCGTCAAAACGATCATGACGTTGAAGTCAAAATTTATAAATGAATTGATAATGTTTATAAAAAATAAATCCAAATATAATATGTTTAAAAAATTAATATATTTTTTATTCATTATAGACATAATTATATAGTATTAATTACAATTAGGATATAATATAACACATTAAAAAGGAATTGAGTAAAGAAATTTCCTTACCACTAGATAAAAATAACTTCAAAAAACGTTATGTGAAATAATACAAATTGAAACAGAAAATACAATGAATAATGAATTATTCATGATATTTAATGTCAATTGGGATGTATAGAATCCATATCAAAAATTGATTCATAGTATTACAATATGCCTCAATGAAATGAAATTTAGATGAAATCCCTTACGTTGCATTTTTTGGTGAATACCTTTTATCGGCATGTATAATTTTTTTAGTTATGTTATTAAATTACACCATAAAAATAATAATATTTATAATATCATATATTTACTTATTATAAAATCTTATTTCATATTTGTTAATAATGATTCAATATTTTCACTATTTTGGGTGTTAATTGCCCTGTTTTTTTGGGTATGTTTAGACTTTTTATTTTTGTCCATCTTACATATATCATAATTTCATCATCTTAAAATGTAAAACATGTCTTATTTATCATATATATTAATTAAATATGTATGAAGAATAATCACTAATATATGGATATTGGAAATTAAATTCACTATTCATTTTGACGGTTGTTCATACGTACACATGAACGCTATGTCCATTTCATTGTCGTATTTAAAATAATTGAAAGTAACTATTATATACAAATGTGTGTGTATTAAAACATAATATTTATGTAATATATGTAACATATGATTATTAAAACAATTCAAAATACATTCCAAATAAATATTTAATGAATCACATCGCTTTGAGGAGTCACTAGTCCACACACCCACAAACGATGTTATCATATTCCCACAATACGAATGGAATCAAGGTATGGTTTTATAAAAAGTTCCAGAATAATAAATAAATTATAAATAACATATATATATATAGCATATAAACTATAAATTAATCAATATTACAATGTTTAAATGGGATAAAAGGAAGAATGAATGATATTGGTTCACAATGTGGTAGTCAATTGTACACATGAACGATGATTGTGTATGAAATTTGATGGATTATTGTGAAAGTATATTTATACCTATATTTGTAATATATATATGTAAATTTATTTAATATACTATTATTATTATTAATCATGATATAAAATAAGTGATGGGGCCTTAATGTAATTGAATCAAAGGAGATTTTTGAAGATAATTGCCTCTTATTGGGTAACTCCTTTTCGTTTATCCCGTAAAAAAATGCTTGTTTTTTTTGAAAAAATTCATTCCTCTAGGGTGAGGTTAATGATATTGAGATATTTATTTTTTGAGGGGTTTTATGATTCAAATGTCTTGATAGGTGTGAATAAGTTGGAGGGGTGAGTTTTGTTTTATAGTGGAGGAGGAATGGTATTCTTGTAAATATAATAAGGTAAAGACAATTGAGAGGTATTCTATACATCTTTTGACTCTAATAATGAAAATTGTTTGGTAAAATTATGTATATGCTAGAAATGTGTTCATAAAATTACTTTTGTACATGTTTCTAGGTCATTTTTTCTTTATTTTTATTTTTTAGTCCCTTGTTAAGATATTTTTTATCATAATCACGGTAATTTACTAAAATATTATTTTATTAAAAAAGAATTTTTCTAGTGATATAAATTATTAAATATTTCTTATTCAAAATATTTAATACATGTTTTAATATTATAATTACAAAAGTGGTTGAAATTAATTTAAAATTAATCCTGTAGAAGAGATTACAAAGTGGGGTTTGAAAGTGAAAATGTATAAAACCTTGAAATATTTTTATATACAATTTCACTGATAAAATGATTTCAATTACCAAAATTGAATTAATTTCTTTATATGTTATTTAAATATAGATTAAAGAAAATTTAAAATGAAAATTATCTATACAAATAAATTACATTAAAAAGATGTTATCAATTAAAATTTAGTATTTTTTACTGTTCATAAAAAATAAAACATCGTAGAAAAAACTATAAATTAAACCAAAGATAATTTTAATGATTAGCATTGAAAATTGAGGATAATTTTGAATGAAAAAATTATAAATTTATAAAATTTATTTTAGAAATTGTTCTTCTATTAAAAGGAGAAAAATTTCATTATTAGAAAAAAATAAAATATTTAAGTGTAAATTATGATTTATTCAAATATTATTACTCTCAAATATATCAAATAGAAAAAAATAGTTTATTGAATATATTATATAAATAATTTTTTCATTAACATCTTTCAATAATGTTAATTTATTTAATTTTGTAATACCAATCATAATTATAAGAAAAAAACATTTCCATTATTTTCTATTGATTTTTATATTCATTTTTAAATAATAAGTAACAAATGAATTAATTTAATATTTTTTAAACCTTATATGTTCATAATATATTTTATCATATTCATAACAACTAATTTAATGTCTATGTTATATCTAAAATATTATATAATATTTTAATAATATACTCTTTCTTGGTAAAACATGGTCTTGTGTGTATCGCAAGTCATCTAAGAAAGTTTTTATTGTCTGTGATACAAGATAACTAGGTATTTAATTCATTGAAAGTTGTATAATAAATTCAAATTATTTGAAATTTTATATATACCATAAATTATTAGGAGGTTACATTCCTTCGTATGATTTATATTGTGTTGTATACATGCTTTCAAATAAAAAGTTGCTCTTTTTGAATTCTTGATGTGTTACATATTATATTGTATTAGATGAGTATTCATACATTTGACTATCATAATTTCCAGAATGATAATTTTTAGTTACTTTTAAAATAATATAATATAAATTAATATTATACATGTAGATATAAATCTTTTCCAGCACTATTTTTTCACTACTGGATCCCTTCTTCGACATATTTTACATCGATCCATTCTTTGTATCATGGCTAAAGGAAATATAATAATCAGTGATATTAGATTATATATAAGGGTAATAGATGTGTGTATCAATATAATTTTAAAATAACATTGTTGTAACTATATAAGAAAACAAGAATGGAATTTTAAACCCATAACCACATGATAATAGATCACAATCATGGGTCATTTCATAAATCATGAATGTTAATAAGACATGAATCATAAAGTAATCAAAGGAAAATATCCATGCGAATATAAAATTGGAAAAATATCCTGAGATAAATTGTATCCATATTGTGTGTTATAATAATAATAACAATATTATTATTACAATTCTACGCTCCATGTCCTTCATCACATGTTAAGATTTGGATGGCCACCCATGTACATGCTTCGGGATTGAAATATAAATTAATTCACCAACTTTTTTTATTGGGATAGCTTCTATTATATACTATATTGGTCTTGGGATAACCTATAATTAACCCTTTAAGCTCATAAAAAATTACTCCCCACCTTATTCTTTGGAGGGATATAATATACCCACCTTTCACATATTCATATACCATTCAAATTTATGACATCATATCATCAAAAAAATAATCATTTTTTCATAATATAACCTGTGGAAAAGAAGATTGTTTTTTTCATTATTTCAAAATCATTATCATAATCCATCTTGGAATGAATAAATATGGTATCATTTAATCACAGTAATAGTGAATCATAAGCAACATTAATGGATTTTTTCCAAAGATGAAAATGTATTTAAAATATTTTTTTAACATTTAATTTAAAGAAATTTGATTATGTTTTGATATCTCATATTCAAAATCATAAAACTCCAAAAATATAATGGAATTATTTTAATAGAACTGTGAAAATTGTAAATGAA
Organism: Viscum album; assembly: GCA_963277665.1. Classification (NCBI taxonomy): domain Eukaryota; kingdom Viridiplantae; phylum Streptophyta; class Magnoliopsida; order Santalales; family Viscaceae; genus Viscum; species Viscum album. Next base: position 1,759,829,033 of record OY728121.1, on the reverse strand, counting down.
TATTAATGGTATTCAGTTTTTGTTATTTTGAAATTTGATAATTTATTTTCTAAAATTACACCCAAATAATCATAGAAAGGCTTGAAGGGCATTCCATATCCCAATGGGTGGACACTACTTACTTGGGAATCTATATGAATAAAATGGGAATGATTTCACCCAAACAATTATCTAGATAATGAAAATAATTTGGTATAAAATAATAATAATTAAAAATCTAACATTATAAAAAATGAAACAAAAAGATTATAAAATTTGATTAAAAATGGGTGATGGAACTTAAAAAATGCATATGATTCAATAAACCAGAAACACCACCATGTAAAAGTGAGGTAACATGACATTAACCTCCACTATTACATGACCCTATTTATATAAAAATATCTGATTTGTTGAGAAAACTATTAAACCTAAATATTTACATTAGCATGTTCTAAATACCTAGAAGTACTCAACTCACCAACTTAGAGAAAAACAATATAAAAAATACATTAATTGTAGTTTTGAAATTAACTATTCATGAAAGGTTATTTTTAGATTTTTATTAAACAAAAATATTACAAAACTACTTCCCTAAGAACACACATTACCACACATCCTAGAATTTTTAAAATAAAGATATATTTTGTTTTTTATAAACAAAATATTAATATATTTTTTATAAAATAGTTTTAAATGATCTACTTAAAAAAATGTGATATAATTTCTCAAGAATCAGAATAATAATACTATGGAAAATGTATTTATCATTATCTTGGAATTTGAATCACCTAAAGGGAAAAAATCCATAATAGAATAAACATGGCCAACAATGATGTATTGTTTTTGAATTGGAAAAAATCAATACATCAATATGCCTCATCTAGAGAACCTATTATTACCGCACCCTGATCTTATCAAGGGGAATGTCTAATTGGTTGACCAATGCCCCCATTATAGATGCAAGATATACCCTGATACCAAACTAGTTCTCTTTGGCACATAGACTTACAGGATAAAAAGATTTCACATGAAATTATAATGGAGGTGATAATTTCAATGTATCTGCATATCATATAATTGTATTTTAAAAGGACAACAAGTCTTTATAACACCTCTGAAAATAAATATTGGAATATAACCTTTATTAGTTATGTCACATAAATTTAATTCGCGACCCTAAAAAAGTATGTCTCATTATTTTAATTCTGGAATACATCCTTTCTATTAATCTTAAATGGGTTTTTCCGATGTATTTTCATTTTAACGTAAACAATTAGATGTTCAAACGAAGTCTTTACACATTCCACTACAAGTACTGAGTCATTTAAAAAAATTAAGTAAAATATAAAAAATCTTTTATAAATTATCATGCTATACAAAATATATATATTCATACAATTTTCAAAAAAAGTCAAGATCTCCTAATCCATGAAATCAAAATTTTCCTCATCATTTGGGAAATCATTATCATAATAGACATCAATGAAATTTATCAAAATCGAATATAACATTTAAATTTCAATAACAAATACATATTCCTTTAAACTATTTTCCCATGAAATAACATTGTAAACCCCATTCTCCAAAATTATCAAAAGATCTAGAAATCATCAATATTTTTATAACTACAGTTTGTATTAAAAAATAATAATATAATACATTAAAATTTTATTTTTGAAACCCATGAAACCATATATTCAAATTTAATGGGATATTTGGGTGACATTACTACACGACTTGGAATTTCCTCAAATAATACAGAATGCACAAGTTAAATAAAAAGAGCGGTCCTAATAAAAAAAATAAGTGCACTCTAAAAACATAGATCTCATTAACTGGTTTAAAAGAATCCAAAAAAAAAATGAATAGGACCCCAACATTAGTGAGTGGAGATCCTAATCCAAGAATCCCAAGTTACCAAATCCATTTTTAAAAAACCTTAGGAATAATAAAATAATAGAAAATATTACAAAAAAATAACTGCCTAATAAATAACCAAGGAAGAAACAATATCAAACCACCTATGAAAGTTCTCCCAAAAGGGTAAAAAATAAAAGCATGAGGGAGAATGAACCAAAAAATACATAAACTATAACAAATACCTACAATCAACTGAAAAAGTTTACATAAAAACAAAATGGTAACACAGGTCTAAATATATGGGAAAATAAATTATGAATTCATTGTAAACCTATTCATAAATATTAAATTATACACATAAAAATAGATTAATTTTTTCTACTGAAGACCATATAGTAAATAGATTATTTCAACAACCAAGAACCAAAAACTTTCAAGGAACATGGACCAGCCCGAAAACCTGATATGTTTTGAAATCACACTACTTCCCTAAATCACATGTTGAGGCCTTGTACGACATGGATCATAGAGAGCCATTTTCATTCCACACCCTGGACCATTCTATACATGGTCTATTATGGATCTAAATTTAGTGTATATTTTCTATCCAGAAGACAAACAATATAAATATGGTTATTTTTATCTCCTTTTCAAACTAAAAAATGTGAAACAACCCTTTTAAATCCATCAGGTTCTAACCAATTCTTATATAATCTGCATAAAAATAAAAATAAAATAAAAATCATTATTGTGAAGTTACAACCACCCAACATTGAATTTTATTTTACTGGAATGTTTTTAGGCAATGTTCAATTAAGAGGATAAAGAAAACAATGGCTTAATGGGATACAACAAACAAATACACACTTATGAACCAAAATTCCACATAGAGTCTAACTGTTTAATAATCTCTTATTGAAACCGATCATTCTACTTGTAACACACTGAGATTTTGTGAAATATTTTTTAAAAATATTAATTTATTCTTTTTGATATTTTTCATTACATGTAACACTAAGATTTTCTTGAGTTACATGTAACACTGAGTTTGAATTTTTTTTACATTAAAAAATTATCATCTCCTGCATTTTAGAAAAAACTATGTTTAAATAAAATATTATATATTATTAAAATATTATTATGATAGTTGTCACACAGTCGATGGAAAATAAATGATGAATAATATTAATTATATATTTAAAATATGACATAGAAATTTATATAAAATTATTTTTTTGATAACCAAATACATATGAATGAAAACATAAACCTTTAGAAAATAAAATGAAATCTTCCTCTAAAAAATAATTTTTTTATTCCCACCAATTTTTTCGAAATCAATAAATTAACAAAATAAAAAATAGTAGATCATTTTTAATAATTATATATAATATATATTCAAACAAGTGTTAAACCTTAAGGATGAGGTCATACTTTACCCATAAAACATACGCACATTAACATACCTCATCAAATCATGAATAAATCATAGAAATCATTAGACATAAAGGTAACTTGAGGCATACATAACATCCTTACGTAGGGAGTAACCCTCTTGGTTACGTTTGGAATACCCATCATAGTATATTCCCTAAAATCTCTTTGGGGAAACCTTAACGTTTCACTCCTTCGCGTTACCCAAAGCATTGGAGAGCTATATCGGGCTCACCCGCCCTTAGTTTATCACGAAACCACCCGTTTTCATAATAATGCCCAAGAACCTCAACATAATCATATCACGTAAAACATGCATAAAGGAAACATAACATTCCCACCTTTCAATCACAAGATATCAGTATAACACATTGATATAAAAACATTATGAAAACCATTTTCGATACCAAAATAAAATAAAAGTAAAACATGGTATTTATTTTTATTTTAAAAAGAAGGTTTGGCTTGTAGAGGAAGCCGAAACTCAAATAACAGTCACGACGGTGGAGAAGTCGTTGTCACCGCATACGTACGACAAAAACATTCCCTTTTGTCATTTATTAAACGCTTCATATAAAAAAATTCCTTTTGAATAAACGTAAAATCCAAAGGGGTTTATACATCGTATAAAAGAAGGTTGTGTATAAAACAAAATATGCCTTAATGAAAGGAGATTGAGATGAAGTCCCATACCTCGGGTCCGACTTGACTCAGTCATTCTTTAATCTCATGAATAATAAACTTGAGTTAATCTCTACTTGCATAATTACCTTTTCCAAGTTCAATATTCCTTTTATACCATGTTATGAACATCATGTAATCATTTATGTTAATAATGTTCATTTTGTCGGTATTTGGTTCTTAAGTCAAAAATAGACTTCTTACACTTACATGTTGTTAAATTGGTCAAAGGTTCGTTATATCCAGAATGATATTAATTATTTGGATAACATATATATCATATATATTCATCATATTCATGTATTTATAATATTACCTCAGATTTAGAAGTGATAAATGAAATGCACCATTCATGGAGACGGTAAGCCGTACGTATGCATGAACGCTACATCCATTTCTATTTCATATTTTCTGGAATGGAATCATAATGATATAAGTGTATATTATAATTCCAGTATAATAACATATATAATATCATTAACTTTATCCTTTACACATCCCACATATGGTATTAACGAATCAAATCACTTTCAGGGGGCGGTAGTCCGCACTTCATAAAATGAAGATATCGTGTTTACCCATAATGGAAACAATAATGGTATGCCATAAATGAAAAATAAATAAGATTAAGGAAAGAATAAACATATTATATATCATATATAAAAATAGTGACATCATAATGTCCACCTTTGAAGTTGTTAAATGAGTATTGAACAATTATCGTTTAGGGAGGCAGAATTTTGCCATCCACGGAAACCGTATGGTCTTTAACCATTTGATGTAGTTTTGTGAGAGTGTAGCTCGAATAAATATTATAAAAACATCCTAGTATATTGAAGATACTGGTGTTGTTACAAAAGAAGTAAATAAAAAGAGTTTAGGGGTTGGAGAAGCAAAATAAAACAAATGAACATGAGAGAATGAATTACCTTTGAAAGTGTAACTCCTTTTTATTTGAGCCTAAAGGATTCCATTGAAAGGATTATGCCCAACATGAATCCTCTAGGATGAGGAGAGGGATTTGGAGAGACAAAATGGGCAGGGGATGTCCGAGCCAAAGGCTTGAAGAGTGTGTGAAATGAGGTAGAGGTGGGGGCCATTTATAAGAGGAGAGGAGGGGCACTTTTTGAAAATAAAGATAAGTTACTTTATTTTAAAATGAGTTTCGGATTAAAAAGGTCCCACATTGATATAATTCGAGGATAAGGTGATAATGATTCGAAATCCACTCATCAAATTTGTTTTTTCCATGTGTAGGTTTTATATTTTTCATTATCTTTCCATTTTATTTAAATCATTAAATAATGAGGTCATCGCTGCATCATCATGATGTCATAAATAATTTAGTTTATTTAAAGTCTAAAAATTATAAAACAAATACTATGATGTATGAAATCTTTTTAGATTTCCAATGACTATTTATAATCAAAAATCTGATCTTTATAACCCCATGTACAAATTGTTTTCGTAAAACATATTATGTTTGTGTCATTTTTACTTTTACATTAAATAAAAAGTTATTTATGTCATTTCCCAACCAAAGTGGATCCATGGGGTCCCAAAGTTGACTCATGGCTTGTCTTGGTCGGCCATGACACAAAAAATGAGGGTAGGACATGTTTCATGCTCATCTCATTTTATTAAAGCATTATTTTTACCTTAAACTACACTAATTACCACTAATCGCGATTAAAAACTTATTAAGTTACTATTCACCAAAAAATTATTTTAATTTCATTGAACCACATTTTACTTCTTAATGACAACCATTTATGTCAGATTTTTTTAAATTCAAAACACAATGATGGCAAAATTTCATTTAAACGGAAAAATCAGTTTTTATAAGTACCACTTATTGGTTTCACTATTCATCAAAATTTGAAGTTTTTCAGAAAATTACCAAAAATTTACCCTAATATATATTTGATATTCTGAATTCAAAAATGAATTCTATTTTACAAAATTCAAAACATATAAGTCACATTAATTAATTTAATAATTAATTCCCGATGTCATGACAAATAGCGTGTTTTTATGAAATAATAAGTATCAAAAGATTGACACTAGTTTAAGTCCAATTTAAAAGTGAAATTGATTCCAATGACCACCATTGGATAAAATGGTAAAAATATATTCTAATTCCACTTCAAAACCAATTAAAAAGATAATATAATCATATAAATAAATTAGATTAAAAAGCAGTTTTGATGTAAAATGCAGTATTTTTCAATATTCATTAAAAAATGAACATTGTCTGAAAAATACCAAAAATTCACACAAAGTAAATTTTGATGTCCCAATAATAAATAATAATTTCATTTTGACAAACACAGCTTATAAAATTGTCAAAAGATATATTTAAAAAGGGTTTTCCATCAAAAGGCAGTAAAACAATCTTTTAAGAATATTAGTGTATTCCATGCATAAGATTGTATTTATTTTCATTTTAAGCCTCTAAAACACTATCTTAATCATTAATAGACATTGATAAAAATATCTATTATTCATTACTTACTTGGGATGTTACATCCTTCCCCCCTTTAGAAAATTGTGTCCCCGTAATTTATTTACTTATCAAATAAATGGGGGTACTTATCCCTCATTGCATTTTCAGATTCCCATGTTGCCTCTTAAATCATGTGGTTTTTTCAGAAAACCATTACCTTGTGAATAACCTTATTTCGTAACACTTACTCCCTGTGGTCAAGAATCTAGACCGGTTGTTCCTCATATGATAGGTTATCTTCCAGCTGAACTACCTCTGGACTCAAAACATGAGATGGATCTGGCGTATACTTTCTCAACATCGAAACGTGAAAAACATTGTGTACCTGAGATAAACTCGGAGGTAAAGCCACTCAATAAGCAACTGATCCAACTTTCTCTAGAATTCCATATGGTCCAATAAACCTTAGACTCAGCTTTCCTTTCATACCAAATCTCATCACACTTTTCCAAGGAGAAACCTTGAGAAAAACATGATCACCTACCTTGAAAGATAGATCCTTCCTCCGGTTATCCACATAACTCTTCTGCCTGCTCTGATCTATTCTCATGTGTTTCTGAATCAGCTGAACTTTTTCTGCCATCTCTTCTACCAATTCTGGTCCCATTAACTTCCTTTCACCCACTTCATCCCAGAAAGCTAGAGTTCGACACCGCTTCCCATATGATGCCTAAAATGGTTCCATCAGTATACTAGAATGAAAACTGTTGTTATATGAAAATTCAACCAAAGAAAGATGATGGCCCCAACTTCCCTGATAATCCATAGAACAAGCTCGTAGCAAATCCTCCAATGTCTGAATTGTTCATTCTGACTGCCCATCTGATTGAGGATGAAATGTTGTACTAAAATTTAATTTAGTACCCTACGACTTCTGAAGGCCTTTCCAAAAGTTAGGAGTGAACCTTGTATCACGATCAGATACAACGGAGAGGGGAACTCCATGTAACCTGAGTATCTCTTTAAGATACAAACGGGAATGTTGGTCTAGGGAAAAAGTATATCGTATAGAAAGGAAATTAGAAGATTTAGTCAAGCGATCAACAATAACCCAGATTACATTATTACCTCGAGATGTCTTCAGTAATCCCACAACAAAGTCCATGGATATATTCTCCTATTTCCACTCTGGAACTGGTAAAGGCTGAAGCATTCCTTTCGGCAACAGCCGCTCTGCTTTAACCTGCTGACAAGTCAAACACTTCACATTAAAATCAGCAATATCTCTTTTCATTCCATCCCACCAGTAATACTCCCACAGATTTCTATTCATCTTAGTACTGTCGGGATGAACTGAAAACGGAGAAATATGAGCTTCACATAATAACTCTCTCTTCAACTGTGAATCACAAGGCACACACAATCTCTTCCCAAATCTCAAAATGCAATCATTGTCAATATTGAATTCAGGCAACTTACCTTTCTTAACCAGCTCTACCTTTTTCTGCAACTCACTGTCTTGCTTCTGTGCTTGCTTGATTCTATCTGATAGAGATGATCTCACTGATACCTAAAAAAAACAGAAGAACTTCCTGCACCAACAACTTCTATGCCAATGTTCATCAAATCCTTAACCAAAGGATCACGTTCTAAATGCAACATTTCTAATGAAGCATTACTTTTTCGACTCAAAGCATCAGCCACTTTATTTTCTTTTCCCGGATGGTAAAGAATTGTACAATCATAATCCTTGATTAATTCTAGCCATCTCCTTTGTCTCATGTTCAATTCTTTCTGAGTGAATATATACTTTAAACTTTTGTGATCGGTATATATTTCACACTTTACTCCATACAAATGATTCCTCCAAATTTTTAAAGAAAAAACAACAACAGCTAATTCCAAATCATGTGTAGGGTAATTTACCTCATGAGTTTTCAACTGTCGTGAAGTATAAGCAATTACCTGATCATTCTGCATTAAGACGCAACCAAGTCCATCCAATGAAGCATCATTGTATATAACAAACACACCATTCCTGGAAGGTAGCACCAAAACTAGAGCATTCACCAATCTTCTTTTCAATTCCTGAAAACAATCATCACATTCTTTTGTCCAGATAAACTTAACACCCTTCCGAGTTAGCTTAGTCATTGGACTAGATAACCGTGAAAAATTTCTTACAAACCTTTGGTAATATCTTGCCAAACCAAGGAAGCTACGAATCTTAGTTACATTTGTGGGTCTTGGCCAGTCTTCCACAACTTTTGTTTTTGTAGGATCAACATTTATCCCATCTTTAGAAACAATGTGACCAAGGAAGGAAATTTGTTGCAACCAAAACTCACACTTGCTGAATTTCCCATACAATTTCTTTTCTTTTAAGGTTTGCAAGATAACCCTTAAATGTCTTTCATGCTCCTCTTTAATTTTTGAAAACACCAAAATATCATCAATAAACACAACCACCATTTATCACATGATTCAATGGAGCCATCACTGCGACAAACTTTTTAGTTCTGATTCTGACCACCTCAGGATACTGATTTGAAAGGTCATTTCCCTCTGTATGACTTCCCAGAAAAGTTGTTCTATTTCCTCAATGAAAAACCATACTTAACACAGAAATATCTTAGGCGAAGCAACATGGTAATCTTTAAATGCTATATCATTTCAATTTTACCATAAATTAACTTATAATTTTACACTTTCTAACTCCTAAAGTAATCAAAACCGCCCTCTGATACCAACTATAAGGCCCCTGCCTTAAACCTTACATAATCTTGTGTTATTACAAGATTACACATTGAGGATCTTTTCGGGTTTAGAGTTTTAGAGAATTAGATCATAAAACGTGCATTACATTCCACATATAAACAAAGTGGTTACATAAAGATAGTATTCTTCATTCCCATCAATGGAAACATATTTAAAAGAAACATGGATTCTTTCTTGACACTTCCTTGACATTATCATCATATCAAGTACCTTTCCATTGACCTGTGAAAACCATTTCAAAAAATGTGGGATGAGCATAAAAAACTCAGTAAGGGATATAAAAATATGGAAAGGAAACATGGGTACATATATACATAAGGATGAGATCATACTTTACCCATAAAACATAAGCACTTTAACATACCTCATCAAATCATGAATAAATCATAGAAATCATAAGACAAAAAGGTAACTTGAGGCATTCATAACATCCTTAAATAGGGAGTAACCCTCTTTTTTAAGTTTTGAATACCCATCACAGTATATTCCCTAAAATCTCTTCGGAGAAACCTTAACGTTTCACTCCTTCATGTTACCCAATGCATTGGAGAGCTATATCAGGCTCACCCACCCTTAGTTTATCACGGAACCACCCTTTTTCATAATAATTCCCAAGAACCTCAACATAATCATATCACATAAAACATGCATAAAGGAAACATAACATTCCCACCTTTCAATCATAAGATATCAATACAAAAAATTGATCTAAAAACATTATGAAAACTATATTTGATACCAAAATAAAAGAAAAGTAAAACATGGAATTTATTTTTCTTTTAAAAAGAAGGTATGGCTTGTAGAGGAAGCCGAAACTCAAATAATGGTCACGACGGCGGAGAAGTTGTTGTCGCCGCATACATACGACAAAAACATTCCCTTTTTTCGTTTAGTAAAAACATCGTATAAAAAGATTCCTTTTGAATAAACGTAAAAGTCAAAGGGTTTTATACATTGTATAAAAGAAGGTTGTGTATAAAACAAAATATGCCTCAATGAAAGGAGATTGAGACGAAGTCCCATACCTCGAGTCCGACTTGACTCAGTCGTTCTTTAATCTCCTGAATAATAAACATGAGTTAATCTCTACTTTCATAAGAACCTTTTTCGTGTTCATTATTCCTTTTATACCATGTTATGAACATCATGTAATCATTTAAGTTAATAATGATCATTTTGTCGGTATTTGGTTCTTAAGTCAAAAATAGACTTCTTACACTGACATGTTGTTAATTTGGTCAAAGGTTTGTTATATCCAAAATGATATTAATGATTTGGATAACATATATATCATATATATTCATCATATACATGTATTTATAATATTACATCACATTTAGAGGTAAGAAATGAAATGCATCGTTCATGGAGACGGTAAGCCGTACGTACGCATGAATGCTACTTCCATTTCTATTTCGTATTTTCTGGAATGGAATCATAATGATATAAGAGTATATTATAATTCCAGTATAATAACATATATAATATCATTTACTTTATCCTTTACACATCCCACATATGGTATTAACGAATCAAATCACTTTCATGGGGCGGTAGTCCGCACTTCCTAAAATGAAGATATCGTGTTTTCCCATAATGGAAACAATAATGGTATGCCATAAATGAGAAATACAGAAGCTTAAGGAAAGAATAAACATATCATATATCATATATAAAAATAGTGACATAATAATGGCCACCTTTGAAGGTGTTAAATGAGTATTGAACAATCATCATTTCGGGAGGCAGAATTTCTCCATCCACGGAAACTGTATGTTCTTTAACCATTTGATGTAGTTGTGTGAGAGGGAAGCTCGAATAAACCTTATAACAACATCCTAGTATATTGAAGATAATGGTGTTGTTACAAAAGATGTAAATAAAAAGAGTTTAGGAGGTTGCAAAAGAAAAATGAAACAAATGAACATGAGAGAATGAATTACCTTTAAAAGTGTAACTCCTTTTTATTTGAGCCTAAAGGCTTCCTTTGAATGGATTCTTCCCAAATGAAATCCTCTTAGATGAGGAGAGGGATGTGAAGAGACAAAATGGGCAGGGGATGGCCGAGCCAAAGGCTTGAAGAGTGTGTGAAATGAGGTAGAGGTGGGGGCCTTTTAAAAGAGGAGAGGAGGGGCACTTTTGGAAAACAAAGATAAGTTACTTTATTTTAAAATGAGTTTCAGATTCAAAAGGTCCCACATTGGTATAATTCGAGGATAAGGTGATAAGGCTTCGAAATACACTCATAAAATTGGTTTTGGCCATGTGTAGGTTATTGAGTTTTCATTATCTTTCCATTTTATTTAAATCGTTAAATAATGAGGTCATCGCTGCATCATCATGATGTCATAAATAATTTAATTTATTTGAAGTCTAAAAATTATAAAACAAATAATATGATGTATGAAATCTTTTTATATTTCAAATTACTATTTATAATAAAAAATCTTATCTTTATAACCCCATGTAAAAATTGTTTTCGTAAAACATATTATGTTTGCGTCATTTTTACTTTTACATTAAATAAAAAGTTATTTATGTTATTTCCCCACCAAAGTGGATCCATGGGGTTCCCAAGTTGACCCATGGCTTGTCTTGGTCAGCCATGACACTACCAATGAGGGTAGGACATGTTTCAAGCTCATTTCATTTTATTAAAGCATTATTTTTACCTTAAACTACACTAATTACCACTAATCGTGATTAAAAACATAATAAGTTACTATTCACAAAAAAATTATTTTAATCTCATTGAACCACATTTTACTTCTTAATGACAACCATGTATGTCGGATTTTTTTAAATTCAAAACATAATGATGGAAAAATTTCATTTAAACGGAAAAATCAGTTTTTATAAGTACCACTTAGTGATTTCACTATTCATCAAAATTTGAAGTTTTTCAGAAAATTACCTAAAATTCACCCTAAGCTATATTTGATATTCTGAATTCAAAAATGAAGTATATTTTACAAAATTCAAAACATATATGTCATATTAAATAATTTAATAATTAATTCCCGCTGTCATGACAAATAGCGTGTTCTCATGAAACAATAAGTATCAAAAGATTGACACTAGTTTAAGTCCAATTTCAAAGTGAAATTGATTCCAATGACCACCATTGGATAAAATGGTAAAAATATATTTTAATTCCACTTCAAAAACAATTAAAAAGATAATATAATCATATAAATAAATTATATTAAAAAGCAGTTTTGATGAAAAATGCAATATTTTTCACTATTCATTAAAAAATGAACATTGTCTGAAAAATACCAAAAATTCACACAAAGTAAATTTTGATGTCCCAATCATAAATAATATTTTTATTTTGACAAACATAGATTATAAAATTGTCAAAATATAGATTTAAAAAGGGTTTTCCAACAAAAGGCAGTAAAACAATTTTTTAAGAATATTAGTGTATTCCATGCATAAGATTGTATTTATTTTCATTTTAAACCTCTAAAACACTATCTTAATCATTAATAGACATAGATAAAAATATCTATTATTAAATACTTACTTGGGATGTTACATTAAAGCATTTATAAAATTAATTTGATAAAATTAGATTAATTCTAAAAAAATAAAAAATAAAAAATATCTTAAGTTGAGTATTTGGGATTTTTTATGATTGATTTTTTTTTGTATAGTGAAAAATACTAAACTTTAGTTGAAAAATAACTTTTTATTTAAATTTTTAATAATGATAGAAACAATTTTACTTTTTTAAAGTAAAAATAATTAAATTTTAATTAAATTAATTAAATATAATTCATTTGAGTCAATTTCATATTGAGTAATGATTTAAATAAATTTTTAACTTTTAGACATTTATATTTACAATCCCTCTTTCTGACAACTTTTTTCAAATAATTTTTAAATAAAAAATATACACTTATTTTAACTTAATTCATAAAAATTGATTAAATTTTGAAATACAAATAATATAAAATTTAAAATAAGGCCTACTTAATGTTTTACTAAAATTAATATTCAATTTCTTACAAATAAATTATTGGTGTTAAGGTAAAATTTTGATTACTATGGTTGTCAAACTAAAAATATAAGTTTCAAAATAACTGATATATTGTTATCAAATATATTATTTTGTCATATTTTTACCATGGTACAAAAAAATTAATGATAATGGCCTAATTTGGACCCTTGTGAGAAATGAATAATGTGGGAACACTTATTTCTATTCAAAAATAAGATGTGTGTCTTGTCCCCCACTTTTAAAAGGAATCCCACTCTCATATCTTATTCACACCTTAATACCTCGTTGGTTATTCAATTAAATTACCAAATAACATTGCCAAATTCCATCCCCTCAAACTACAAGAGTTATTTTGGACTTAAATCCAACCTATAAAGGATTTTTATAAAACGTAAGGGGGATACACGAAGAAGAGGTAATGTTCTTCAACAATAATAATTATTTCATTTCTCTCTCCACCTCTATTAATTCTACATAAAACCTGATAAAATAATAATCTTAGTATCCCCTAAATAATATTATTTTTTTATATTTTTTTCTTGATATACAACAATCTCCACTTCCATCAAATATTTTATGAAGTCATTATTTTTGTGTAGGGTGGACTACTACCCCATAAAGTGATGTCATTAATTTTTAAGTTACCATCTCTAACATATGGAAATAATTATGGATTTATTCTTTATATAATTTATTTATGATATTATTAATCTTATATAATTATTATATCACACATATAGTTATGATTTCCTTTTTTGGGTTTATGATATCATCATTCATGTGTACAACAGACTACCACCATGCAAAGCAATGTGATTCATTCACACATTACAATGAAGGTGATAAATGTAATTTATAATCCCAAAAAGTAAAAAATAAATATAATTATTTTTGTATAAAAATATACATTCATTTAATTTTAGGATCATTTAAGGTTTATAGTTTTAGATAATTATATCTTTACTCATACAAAACAAAACCACATAACACAATGTGGTCAATTCTAATTAGTATCCATTTATCAATAATATAATACATTTAGCATAATGTAGGCTTTGAGTAGTGCAAATTTATCTCTACATTCAACATGACTCCTTCCATTCTTTTACCCATCCTTAAATCATGTAAAAGGAATTTGAATAATAATGGATGGGAAAAAAATCTCAGTAAGGGTTACAAAAAGAATAAAAATATTTATCCTTGTGAAAACATGAAAACCCATGAAAACTCTAACCTAATGAAATAATGTTTACCCTTAAAAATATGTATATACATTAAAAATAATCTCATTTCAAACATTTTTATCTTATCTTTACAGGAAAAATAATATTGAAAATAGATAATTCATAAGAATATCTTAGAACATAATTATACCCAAATTTAAAAACCATGTAGCCAAATTATAAACATATAAATATTTCAAATGAAATAACCATATTGCCTACTTCTATACCCAATTCATTATAGGGAAATCATGGACCTTCCAAACATTAGTTTATCATGGAACCACCCTCCTTTTGTTTATCATGTAACAACCAATCAAATTTCCATAAATAGTTATATAATCACAACACATAAGAGAACAAAAGTAAATATTGTAAATTAATTTTCCCACATAGTAAAACCTGTTAATTTATTTAAATAATCAATCCATTTTCAAAACCCATTTTATACATTTAAAATTATGTTTATAAATAAGTGTCGCATACCACTTCGAAACATTTGAATATTAATCCCCACTATAGATTTTAATTTAAAAAAAAGTAATAACATGAAAATGAATAAATTCATAATATGATATTCAAAAAGTTCTTTATATAAACCAAATAAAATATGGTGGGTGTTTAACATCAAAATATGCCTCAGAAAAAGTAGATTGAGACAATGTCACTTACCTTGAGTCTGACTCATCAAGTGTGGTCATAATATTCGTGAATAATAAAATTTTATTATTTATTTACTTTAATGGTAACTTTTTTAATTTTTTTATTCATTTAAATTACTAATAATCATATCATATAAATTACTAAATTATTAAAGACCATTTTGGACATCTTGAGAATATTAGTTACTTGAGTCAAAAAATTAATTTTTTAGGATGTCTATAGTTAAACTTGTCATTATTAGATCATAACCTTATTTAATGTAATGAAATAATTATACTTATTATATATATATATATATTATAATTTAAAAATCCATAAATTAAATATTGACAAGAAAAATAAATGTTGTTACACTCATGGAGATCGTAACTTGTACGTATGCATGAGTAATGTTCAGATTTTCCAATGACTATTATTAGATGAAGGTTAATATCATTTTAACATTACACAATGTTAATAATATAAAGTATATATCATATTATTTGTTAATATATACTTATATATATTATCTATGCGATATGGTGTTGAAAAAAATGATATCGCTTTAGGGAGGTGATAGTTCACACGTACTCACAAACGATGTTATCTTTTTTTGCGAATGGATTTGTTAGAATTTAAATTATATATTATCTTATTAAAATAATATATATGACATTAATATAATATATAAAAATTAATTTAATCAGTATAAATAGTATATAATGAGGTTTCTGTAAAATTAATTTCATCGGTTCATGAGGCAGCAATCTACCTTTCACATGAATGATAACATCTATTTCCCATTTTATGGTTGTGGAGGTGGATTTAGGTCACGATAATGAAAAAATAAAATATATGTTTTTTTATGATATTTTATATATTTTTATCTTAGTTAAATATGGTTTTGGGGTTGTGTAAGTATTAAAAAATATAAATGATTTATCAAAAGGATACCTCTTCCTCTAACAAACCCCATTTCTTAACTCCTAAAGACCAAAAGGATGGTGTTATAATTAAAATAAGAGACCTATAATGTGGTTAGGTATTGATGGAAAAGATTTTTATAGATATAATCTAAAAAAAATAGGTATATATGTTTGATGAAAATTGAATAAAATTTTCCATTTTATAAGATAGGGGAGGGCCACTATTTGAATTTATCAAAATAAAAATTAATATATATTAATTTTCTACTCCAACTAGCTCTAAAGTAATTAATTAAAAAAGCTAGACGATTATGGGTAGAATTAAATTCATCCAATAAAAATTATAAATATTTTTAATATTTCTCATTCCTTATTTGTTTTCATTTTATCCTTTATTTAATCACTTTAATTATTACCTTGACAACACAGATGTTCACTCATTGGGGGACAACATAGTTACTATAAAATGACCAAAAACCAAAAATTGGTTATGAATGAAATTATAATTAAATTTTGAATAATTTGGATGAAGATAATTTTTTTTGCAATTATATATCATTTAATAGTATATTAGTTATTTTAAAACATCATAAATTTCAATTTTGACACTATTCATTACTTTTGCTTTCACATAAACTAAATAGAAGATAATAAATTTGAGAAAATTATTCTAAATCATCACTATCATGTCAAATTCAAGTATAAAAATCATTTAAGGAAATAATTATCAAAAATTACATTTTTTTAATATGTTTCATATCTTTTATTTGATATTCCCATTCACTGTACAATTACTACCTCGTCATTGTGAAGACCATTAAGGTAGTTATTTCTTACCTAAAAATTAAAATTAAATTACCATGAGGAAGCTATGTTTTTAATATTTCAATAAACAATTTATGGTCAAAGATATATTCTTAATGAACACATGTTAAAAATTATACTAATTTAAATAATTAACGTGAAAATTTTGGATTTTCATAATATAAAACACTATAAGGGGCGTGAACCCTTCCATGTTGATCAAAGTGTTTATAAATTCATTCCAACGATTATTTTTTAGGTTAATCATTCATATAATTAAATTTTTACAAGTTTAAGGGTTAATCTGTCATCCTTATTGTAATTATTTTTACATATATTTACCTAACTTACACATATCCATGGTTGTAAAAATTACTAAGTTTACTATTCACATTTTCTAAAAAATAATAGGGAATTATTTAATAAATTTAGTTCTATATATTAAAAATATGTAATAAATTAGTATATAATTAATATAGATGAGTATAAAATTAATTTAAAATTAATCCCTTTGATGGGGTGAGAATTTTCATTTTTAATGTTAAATGGTTCAAAAGATTGAAATGTTTTTATAAAAAAATTTTGAAAAAAATTAAAATTTTATTAACTATATTAATGGATATATAAATTACCTAATTTTAATTTCAATATAATTTAAAATATAAATTCACAATATAAATTATTTTATGAAAATTCATTTTTTAATTAAAATACAGTATTTTTCACTATTTATCCTAAAAAAGAAACTTCTTAGAAAAATACCAAAAATTAAACCAAAGTAACATTTTATATTAAAAATAAAAGTTTATTTTATCAAATAGAATTTATTATAGTTTACATTTCTTTTTTAAAATAATTTTTCAATCAAAAGGTGATAAAACTTCTTATAGAAAAATATAGTTTTTAAAAATAAAATATTATTTTCCATATATTCCTTTGAACATAGTACATGAGATGAATCTGGAACATATTTAATTACCTTTGATACATGAAATAGAATTTTTACCTATGATATACTTAGAGGAAACCCCACTCGGTTGCAAACTAATCCATCTTTCTCAAGGAATCCATACGGTCCAATGAACATTAAACATAACTAACCCTACTTACAAAAACACATCTAACTTTTACAAATAATATCTTTGAGAAATACATGACCACCAACCACAATATAACAATAATTTATATAGTTATTTGTATTACTTTTATGCTTGATATGAGTTTTCCTCAATTTTCATGGAATCAACTAATCTTTATCTTCCATTTCTTATAAAAACTTAGGTCTCATAATCTTCCATTCTCTGACATCAAACCAAAATTATATCATCTATCACCACATTCCATATAATAATTCAAGTCTATTAATATTTATACTAGAATATAAAATGTTCAAATAAAAAACCACCCAAAGAAATTGTCTTATCCTAACATCAAAAGAATTCAATTGAGCAAGAACAAATCATATCTTCCATAGTCTGAATAGTCAACTCAGACAATCCAATAGATTAAGAATCAAAATATTTATTGACATCTAATTCAGCACCCAATTACTTGATGAGTCCTTTACAGAAAATATATGTGATCCTAGGATCACAGTCTAATGTAATAGAGAGGGGCACTCCAGGAAACCTGACTATCTCCTTTAGATACAGTCACGAAATGTTATGTGAATACATCGTATCTCGAATTGGAATAAAATGTGTAGATTTATTCACTCAATAAAAAATATCCCTAAATAACATTATTTTATTTACAAGTGTGTGGAAATACTAAAATGAAATACATTAACATATTCTAACATTTAAACTCCATCTTTTCAATGGTTGAAGGAATCCCTTTGGTAGTTTCCATTCCACTTAACCATTAGAAAATTTAAATAAATCCTGGTAAATTATGAAATATCTATTTTCATTTAATTCGCCAAGTAATACTCTTGAAGGTATCTAAATAGAATAGTGATGCATGGATGAATGGAAAATGAAAACCTTTTATCTTTAGTCATAAACTCTTTACTTAAGTATGAATCGTAAGAAACACATAGACACTTTTAGAACTGTAAAACACATTCTTCATCAATATTAAAATATGTAAATGTACAATTTATACTATATTATATCTTTACATATAAGGATTGATCCTCCTTCTTAGCACTCATAATTATTTTTGTAAAATTCAGTCACACTAAAACCTAAAAAAAGGATATTCTTACATCCACAACTTCTATGAACATATTTTTTTACTAATTTATCAAAGGGTTTTATTCTAAATGTAATGTGGTTAATTTAGTATCATTTTTATGATTAAAAGAAGCATCTATTTAGTCTTATATTCTAGGATGATATATAATATTGAAAAAATAGTCCTTAATTACTTTGATACATATTGTATATCACATATTCAATACGTTATTTGTGAATATATATTATAATATTTTGTGCATAGATGGTGGTTGTGGCCATTCCAGCTCCCTCTCCCCCCATGACAGGGGCGTGGTCCCTACCACATTCAAAGGTAATCTGGAATCGATTCCTTCCATTATCAAACCCAGATGCTCTCCCATTATTTCTTGGAATTTTGATCGGTCCCAAGGTGCCTGATATTTTCCAAGGGTGACCTCAGATCCCCCTTTCTCTTTCAGAGTTCAATGAGGCCTCCACTCTTCTCTGATGGACATTAATCGTGATATTCAAGGATAGTCTCCCCCCAGTGGATGAGTTCAACATGTTTTATTCGGATCATGGAATCTTCCAAATCGAGCGATGGTGGGGCGCTTGGATAGTCATCACTTCATGGTTCTCTTTTACTCAGAGGAGGATTTTATCCAAGCCTAGTCTTCGGCTCCTCATCATTTCAATGGACTTATATTCTTTCTTCTTCGATAGAACTATGACATTCACTTGAAGTAGGATTCTCCCATGACAACCATCTGCTTAAGAATCCTTGAACTTCCCCTTCCCTTCCGAAATCCCTCCATTATCATCATGATAGGAAATTTGGTATGACGATATCTCTTCTCGGACAGTAAAACGAGATCATTTTTTCATCCAGTCACACCCTGGGTATGTGTTGAAGTTGATGCCTCCCATAGACTGGTTGATTTTATATGGATTTCTATTGTTGAAGAATTCTGATACAAGTAGCTGGTCATCAATGAATCATGGGTAAATTTTGGTGACTCTTGAAAGAAGTTGGGGAACGATCTGGTGAATTGTAGGAGTGGAGGTAGGAGTAATTCTATTCTGCTAAAATAGAGGGTGGTAAGCTATAATCCAGGGTTGAAGGATGTGTCACCTAGAGATGAGGTAGGTGTTTGAGGTAATGTAGGCAGGGCTGTAGGTAATGATATTGTGCATACTGTGAGGGCTGTGGGGGTGCCTTAAAACCCGATGGTGGATGTGTTGTTTGGAAGGTTGAAGCGCGATCTTGGTGTTCCAAAAAATGGAGGTCTGGTGGAAAATGTGAATATTACAAATCAATCTATTGGGAAAAATGATCCAGAACGTGATGTTTTAACCACGGGAGAAATGGTGGATGTGGTAAACCAAGAAGATGATCTTGTTGGATATATTGGTACAGAGAAGGAAAATTCTAATGTGGATATTAAGGTAGGTGATTCATAAGATTTTTTTTATTGGTGGGTGAAGGTTTAAACTGGGAAGAAGTCTCAACTTGAGAAGCAGACATGCGGTATTGAGCATGGGAACTATTTTTTGGGATTGTTGAATGATGAAGTGGAACCTGTCCCGGATCGGGCTGCGTTGGTGACAGCCCGTGCTGCCTCTCCTTTGTCTCTGGGAAGGGCGTCTATTGATGTTGTTGCTGAACTAGATGATAAGATGACCCCTTTTCGTACAAATAAATGTTCACAACATAGAAGGAGGGATGGGATGATGCAATAGCAGGCTATTGGAAATAGTTCTCCAATTTTTATGAATGGTAGGATGTCTCGTATTGGAGAGGAAATTACTGGGAATGAAGTTGAAAAATTTTAGTCTGACTCACTGCCCCTAGATGTTCTTTTCAGTGAAGGTTCTATGCATGATGGATTGGATGGTTTATAAGATCTTGTGAATCATTCACTATGTTTGGGATCAGTTGATGATAACAGTCACTTTGATCATGAATAGGGTGTTCAGGATAGTTATCAAGAGGTGAATATCACTTGTAATTGGGGGGATATATCAGAAAGTGAAACGTAGAATTTTGGCGGCAGGGTGAGGAGCTCTTATAGTGACATTGTTCAGGGTGGAATGAATTTTGTATCAGGGAAGGAAAAAGTTATGACTACTCCATCAAAATGAAGGAAAAGGAATGACTATTCTCATTTTCCGCAACCGATTCCCACCAGGTCCTATGTAATAAAAGGAAAAGGTATGAAATCTTCTGAGAAGTACCTATATTTAGACAAGTTAAATTTCAGAAGGAAGTATGTTAAGGAATGGAAGTAGTATGAAAGCTCAGATTGGGAGTCAGCCACTGTGGAAGATGCGACTGGGCATGGGTATGGTGATGAATATGGTTTTTATGATATGTATTTATTTTTTATGGATTGTGTTGCTTTCATGCTGTGCTTTTTCTTAATCATTAATAAATGGTTGGCGTCTTTGTATCTAACTAAGCTTTTTGGTATATATTTTACACTTTAATGAATTAAATTTCTACCTTCCAATTTATAATGCAAAAACAACCATATATCATTAATGTTCACGTATATAGAAATTTAACACAAGAGGTTTCAACTAGAGTTATGAATATTTAATTTAATTATCACTATTCATTATGACACATCCATTAATTTCCAATGAAGAATCATTGTAGATAAAAAATTCACTATTTCGGGATGGAAGGGAAAAAATTGGATCATTAACCAATTTTATTTTGAGTTATTAAAATTAATCATCACATTCCCCTATCAATAAAATCTTAACTCCCTTTTATGTTAACTTGTTTAGTTGGATCAATAATAGATAATGGTTTGAAAAAAACATCTATAATAAAATTTAAATCTAATAAAACTAGGAATCTCTATTAAATTGGTAGGTTTTGGACAATATTTAAAAACTTTTTTAATAGGGTCAATAGTTATTCCATATTTATATAAAAGGAATGAATTTTTTCCAACCAAAATTCACCCTTACTAAACATTCCACATAGTTTCTTTTCTTATTAATGTTCTCAAAACAATCTTGAAGTTCCTTTAATATTCCACTTTAATTTTAAAATACATGAAAATATAATCTATCTATACAAAAATAGATTTATCTAAAAATTGATTCAAGACTCTATTCATAATATTCATAAGTACAGTAGGTGAGTTAGATAAACCAATGGGAATAACTACATACTCATAACACCCATATGTCATCTGAAATATTGTCTTATGAATGTCATCTTCAATTACCTTCAACTAATAGCTCCCATACCATATATCAATTTTCAAAAAATAGTAAGCACCCTGGAGAAAATCAAACAAGTCATTGATAAAATGAAAATGATACAAAATATGAATAGTGATGTTATTCAATTATTCATAATTAATGAAAAATCTCATGAAACATTCATTTGTTTTACCAAAAAACATGTTTAAGATAGTTTTTAGTTTAGTGTTGATTGAAACTTTAATCTAGCAATTATTGAAGATATTTTTCAATTCCACACCTCCTAATTGAGTTATTAGATAGGATAGTTTATATATTGTCATATAATTATGAACTAAGTCAATAAAAAATTTTATTTTTCGATCCTGAACAACACCAAGAAATTAATCAGGAAAGACATATGTACATTCATTCACTAATGGAATGTAATTGATCATTACTGTTTCAATCCTTTCATAAAAATGATCTAGATAAAATTCACTACCATCATTAATCAATTTATTATATTCATGTTATGTTATAAAAGTTTTGAAATCATTGAATAAGAAATTATTTTAATTTCAATAAATTTTAGTATGAGAAATTGAAATCTCATACAAACCCAAAATGATATCAAACATCACAATGGGATGGTAAAAATTATTTACAGGAAATACCATCCCAATATTTAAAATTGGAAGATTCCTATAAAATGTGATTTTTAATACTTTTACTTGAAATTTTCTCTAAAATCACTATATCACATTCATGAGGATATATTCACAGTTTACCTTAAATATTCTCATAAATGATTGAATGTGATGATCCATTGTCAAATTGAGTATTGGAGTATTTTTAATAAACCCAAAACATACAAATCATGACTACATTTTATGCACCAACATCAACCGTAGTTATAGAAAAAATTCCAAACCCTTTATATTTCAATATTGTTGGTTTCTACCCTAGCTAGTCTACTTTGGAAACACTATGGAGTAATTTCCAAACACCTTTAAGCTAAATCATCATACTCTTTGATTTTAACTTTTTTTCATTATTATCTACATTTTGGTCATGATCTATATGAAAAATCATACCACATTAGATTAACTTCCAATACATTTAATACACTCTCTGTATAATGTTAACCACACTTCGCACAATATAGAAATTTTGTTTTCATAATTAGAAACTAACTTGATGAATTATTTCTCTTTTCCCATTAATTATACTACTTATTTTTCTTGTTTTCATCATACACATGATAATAATAAAACTCCTTTTATACCTTCTAAACACATTGAATCTACCTATCATTGATTTTGAAATTACAAGAAGCAAATTCCTTTTGATATCCTATATTCAATCCCTCTTAATTCACATTTATCATACTGTTAATATTATAGAATAAATTGGGGATGTACCTTACCAAATGGGTGAATTTTTTTTCATATAAATCTGCAGAATATTCTACCCCTTTTTCCTAATTATATTATTTTTCCATCCTAAGTTGAACATCCATCGGAAAATAATTATCATGAAAACTATTAGAAAATTTATCCTATTTCAATCCATTAATATCTTTATTATTTCTGGTACTCTAAAACATTCACCACCACTTTCTGGCTTCACCTTAAAAATTACATATTTATAGAGTTACCTTTTGGGGATCAATACAACCCATGACATAGAATATATTTTCTTAGGATTTCATAGATCATGTATATATCATGGGTTGAGTTGATCATCTGAATGATGGGGGATGCTATCTCATAAAATTCCCCACAATCATCATCTTCATATTTAGTAGAGCTTGTTTCTCTCTTACATGGACACTACCACCATTAATATCATGTTTCAACTAGTACATCACTCTAACCAATATATCAATTCCAATTCCAACAATATTTGGATGTTGTTTCGGAAGGATATTTTCCACTTAGTGCCTCCCTACAACAAATTCATAATTTTATCTATGGAAACCCATTCTATAGAAAAATAAGTTAGATTATGAAAAATGGTAATGTTTAAATTAAATATCAAATCAAATTAACCATAGAGTAAAATATTTCAATGGAATATAACTAATATTTTCTTGACCTATAAAGTTGTCAATGATATTCCTCTAATACAAACTATGTTTGGCAGACCTTAAATAGTACGAAATCATTTTCATTAGTCAATATATTACTTTCTTTAACATAGAGGATCTTTTCAATATTATAATTTTAGAGAATAAAATCATAACCCATATATAAATAAATTACTTATTACAAAGTTGAAAATTTTATTAGAATAATTTTTCCTATAATACAGTATATTTAAAATAAACCAGGATATTTTACATGGAAAATCATATAAACTTTTACCTTAACTTATTTTATTCCATTACCAATATTTAAATCCTTTGAAAAATATTTTAGAAAATTGGGATGACCACAAAAAGCTCAGCAAGGGATACACAAAGAAGGAAAACTATTCGTCTAATGAAATCATGAAAACCCATTAAAACATTTTCATAATGTAACACTTTTCACCACTAAGATGTTGTAAATTCCTTTAAAATTAGCTCATTGTTTACCTTATTTGTAATCACAGGTTTACCATAAAACTCATAGTAATCACAACAATCATATATGGGTATAATTGGACAAAATTATACTCAAATTGAATAACTGTGCAGTAAACATACATACCATTCATTATTAAAAATGGAAAAACCATATAGTCAACTTCCATACCCAAATCACTGTAGGGATATCACGGACCCACCCATCTTTAGTTTATCAGACGACAACTCCTAGTTTTTTCATCACATCAAACCCATGAAATTTTCAATTATCATTCTATAATAGCACCCATAAAATCATTAAATTTTCAACATGTCACTACAGAAATTTCATTTACAACATATGAAAAAAAATCATGTTACATAAATATTCATTCTGAATTCAAAACACAATTAAAATAATTAAAAAGATTTTTTAAAATCATAGTGTCCCATACCACATTGAAATAATTGAATTTTAAGCCCCATAATGGAATAAAATTTTAACAAAAATTATATAACATATTAATGGAAAAATTAATGATATTATATATCCAATAGGGTGTATAAACACTTCAGAAAAAAATGTGGGTTATAACATCTAAATATGGCTCAATAAAAGGATATTGATACAAAGTCCCTTACCATAATTCTAAATCACCACAAACAATCATTATATTGTAGAATAGTAAAATTATGTTAATTATTTTCATTTTAAGAACTTTTTTCACATTTATTACTCTATTTATATTATTTATTATCATTTAATTACAATTACATAATTAATAAAGATCATGTCAGATTTTTGGATGATATTTGGTACTTAATTCCAAAATGACTTTGGTATGATATCTATATAAAAAGTGTTCATTAGTAAATATTCTCTATATTAATAATATTATATAAACCTAATTTTTTTAAATTATTTTCAGTTTTAAATCCTTTAATTAAATGTGGATATAAAAAATGAAAATTGTGACAACCATGGAGATGGTATGTTGTATGTATGCATGAATAATGTATTCAATTTTGAAGGATAATTTTGGAAAGAAGGATAATATCATTTCATCATTAAATAATGATTAAAAATTAATATATATGTATATATATATATATCATATTTTATTCTTTTAATATTCATATATATTTTATTTTTGTGATATGGTGATGAAAAATGAATCACATCACTTCTTGGAGGTGATTGTTTATACATACAAACGAATGACATTATAATTTTTTGTACATAGAAAGCTTAGAGTTTTAATAATAAATTAAAATTTATTATTGGTAAATAAATAATAAATATCATATTTAAAAATTAATTCCATAATTATAAAAAGTTAATATATATGGTGATTAAAGAGGAATTTCATCGGATTGTTAGACGGTAGTCCATCATTTGGACGAACGATAACTAATTTTCCCATTTGATGGAAGTGGAGATATATTTTGGATTTTATAATAACATAATATAATATAAGCTTATGTATGACACATGATTTATTATTTTATCATAGATTAATAATCTTTGACGGATGTGGAAGAATAAACAAAATAGAATACCTCGATTAAAATTATATAACTTTCTCGAACAAACCCCTTGGCATAATACATTAGGACCACAAAGTGTGTTGTTCTGCATGAAATAAAAGATCTATAATGTTGTGAGGGAATATAAAAAGTTATTTGGTATGAGATATTACTATCCAAATATTTTTTTATGTGTGATTCAAATATAGGGATATGTTCTATTCAATAAGGGAGGGGAAGGGCACTTTTGGAATTTCCCAAAATATTAAATTAATATAAATTATGTATCTATTATAAAATAGAAATAAAATGATTTACTTAAAATATATGATGATTATGGTTCTAAATAAATTCATAAAACATAAAATACATATTTTTTAACGATTTTATAATACATATCTTTTGGTGTCAAATCATATTTAATCAATATGATTCTTATTTTGACAACATGAAGTTCTATAATTGAGTGTTAATATAATTACTATAAAATGTGAAAAAAACCATAAATGGATCATGGATCAAAATATTAACATTATATAACGAATATTAAAGACTCTAATGTTAATATATATTCTATATAATTTAATTATATATTATTTATTTTTAAAAATCATTTATATCAACTCTGACACTATACATTACATGGACTTTTATGAAAAATTAATTAAACAAGATAACGTCAACAAAAATATTCTAAAAAATAACAGACATCACCAATTAATCTACGAAATTCATGGATGATATTAATTATCTCATATTATATTTATTTTAAATATTTTATTATCAGTTATTTAAATTTTCAATTAATTAAACAATTATTTCATCATCTATGTCAAATAAATTAAGGAAATTATTTATTTTATAAACATGAAAAATAAATTACCATGATTAAGATAAATATTTTATATTTCAAAATACTATTTTTGGTCAAATAAAACATCTAGATTAATTCAAATTAAAATTGATATACTTATTTAATACATTAGTTTGACTAGTTTGGACTTTTATAAAATATAATACTATAAGTGGATTAAAGTCATCAATGTGGAACCAAGAGGTCATAAATTTAGACCACTAATGAATTTTGTTCACACTGACCAATTAAATAAAATTAGGTCCATTATTATGGTAATTTTATAATCTTCATCATAATTATATAATCCTTAATTACTCAATTTAATAATCACTATCGATATAAAAATTATTAAGATTACTATTTTTATTTTCAAAAAATAAAAGGAAACTATTTACTATATTTGAAAATTGTGATTCCTAATATAGAATATATTTATAAAAATCAAAACACATACATTTCTAAATTTAATTTATAATTAATTTAGTAGTCAGAGTGAGAATGTGGGGTTTTAATGTGAAAATGTTCAAAAATTTGAAATGTTTTTATATACAAATAAAATATGAAATATATTAAAATTACATTAATTAGATTAATATATTTTAAATTTATCTAATGATAGTTTTATAACAATTTAAAATATATTTTAATGTTATAAAATTTTTAAATGATAATTTTTTTAATTAAAAAGTAATGTTTATCCCTATTCATCAAAAAAATTAAACATATCAAAAAAATAGAATCAAATTATCCAAAATGAATTTTTATATTATTATTTCAAAAATTAAGTTTATTTTTTATAAATAAAAATATATAAATGCTTAAATATATTTTTAATACATGTTCACCTATAAAATGAGATAAATCTATTTTTTTTTAATTATAGTTTTTATGAATAAAAGCATATTTATCATATAAGACATTGAACAAAGCATCCTTTTTATGTTTAAAATTACTATCTAATTCAAAATTATTAATAAATGTTAAAAAATACTCAATCATTACTAGGGTTGTTATATAAATTTAATTATTATATTTTATATACATGACATAATATTAATATTTAAGACATATTTATCCTTATTAAAATACTATATATTAAATTTTTTTACCTTTTCTCTCATTGAATGATGATAATGTCCCTCATGTACATGTGGAATACTTCCATCACGATGTGATATGACCCCCCTTTCATTAGCACACCAGGGCTATGATATGTATTGATATATCTAATGAAATAATATATTTTCCTAATATCATGATCATTCTCAAATGATATGATATTTCTTACCACATTTCAATTATGATCATTGAAAACAGTAAGCATTACTCATCAATACAAATGACCTACCATCTCTATGATCATAATGTAATTAATTTCTCAAAACCATCTTTCCAAAATAGGTATTTAAAGAATATTTTATGTATAAATTTGATAATTATTTCTTGATTATTATAATATAAATGATTCCACCATAATCAACGTAATAGGAACGAAAATTAAAAATCAAATCATCTGCAGAAAACAAAGTGGGTATTACATGAAATGTAACATTAAGATATAATTATTATTATATTGTTAATAAGAATACTTGTGTAAATAATATATTTTATTATATATATACTTAGGGTTATTTAATAAGTTTATAAAAAACCTTATAGATATTAAATATGAGGTTCAATGAGTGTGATGGAAGTAAAGACTTATTCTAAGGGGTTATTGTCTTACTTTTTACATACATGTGACACATGTAATTTTCACCCCTATTTATTTTATGTCCTTTATATAATTCCAATGAATTTATTTAATTAGTGTTATAATAAATAATATTATTTCTCATATTTCCAGTTTATCATCACTCTTTTATTGTTTTTATGGCTTAATAGTTTAAAAAATCTGTAATGAATTTTTTTTTAAAATTTTCTCCTTCGAGACACACATTATGTTATGCACATATAATATTGGATGATGTGTATAAATAGCTCCTTTGTCTTCTAATATCATGAATTTATTTACCCTCATGATATTTTTTATTTACATTAAGGGGATTAAGATTTAAGGGTACCAGAGTCGTAAGGGTTTTATGTTACAATCTTATTGTTTATATGTATTATTTATGATTAAGCCTCAACAATTCATTTCACATCATCTACATATCAAGAACTCGCATGAATTTTCATCTACTCTATTTATCATTGAGAATATATAATTTCCATTCATTTAACTTTCTTTTGGTACCCCAGAGTTCAAATAGAAATCTTTTTATAAAAATTAACTTTTCTGTCATAAACAAATTTTTTATACCAAAACATGTTTTCAAAAAAATATTGATTAAAAAGAGTTCTCAAATTAGAATGAATATTTTCATTATGAAAGGTTTTAATTATTTTTAAATGGATAATTTAAATGTCATCAAGGTTATTTTAAAATAAAATTATTTTCATAATTTTTTATCTATCAAAACTTTATACTCAAAGAAAAGTTATTTTCTTCATTAAATGATAGAAGTAGTATCTAAAAATTATTTTCCATATAAAATGTCATTATTTGAGGGTAGGTGAGAGTTACATAGGATATTATCCAAGGGTAATATTCTTATTCATCCTATGAATTTTTTATATTTAGGATGATAAAATTTTTATGAAACATATTTCCCTTCCATGAATTATACCTTTATAAAATCATTATGAAATCTGCTTCCTCTTCCAGGGGTTATTCATTGATAAAATTATGAATTCAAAATAAAACCTTTTAATTTTACATAGTTTTTTATATTATAATGTTTATGATCCCAATTTCATTTCATGGGTTATTTTAGGATGACCATTTCATGATTTTATGGAACACATATCTTTGATTTTCATTTTCTAATGGTGGCTACGGTATAATCATGAACGGTGGTTATGTTATAACTAATGATGATTTTTACAATATAACCAAATATGGTTATTGCCTATATCTCCCTTAAATGCATTGTGTAATATTTTTTATCTCATGGGATAGATTGGACTGTAATGGAGAGTGAGAATGGTTCAGTAATGGAATTTAACTACTATGATGATATTCAGAGTGATGGCTGACTACTATAATGTTATTTATGGACCTATACATTGTGTCCTAAATGATATTTATATACCTGATTACATTTTAAAAATATTCTTCATGAACCTGATTACATGTACATTATGTCTTCCATGGACATTCCTTTCAGGTCCATAATGTTATATATGGACCTAGTTGCAAGTCAATAAGTTTTTGCAGGGGACTGATTTCATTTCTATAACATAATGGGTGAGCCTATTTAAATTTATACATGTTCACACTTTTTTAATCTGAATTTTATATCAAAAATATCTGTTTTATGCCATTTTTACCCACTCATTTCACATTGTATTTGATTTCATTATGATTCGTGTCTTATGTGTAAGATAATAATGTATATGAATACAGATAAATACAATAGGGGTGAATTAGAAGTTAAAAAATTTGTTTTTTCCTTAAAAAATTTGTTTAATAATCTTAAACAAATCATATTCAAAAAACCTCTTATGTATTCACATGGTAATCAAACAAGGACCATGTGTTAGATAAGAAAAATATCATAATCAAGTTGATTTCAATATGTAATTAATAGATCATAATGGGAAATGAAAAATATAAATCGTAGTAGTTAAAATTAAATAACTTTATATATAAAAAATGATGTGATTATATCTAAAAGTGTATTGAATTGTAATTAGAGTAATATCATATTTAGAAAGTAATAAATTGTAAAACAATTTCTATGTAATCAAGGATATTAAAATAAACAATAAAAAAATAGAATGATGAATATAAATGTATCACATTGTATTACATGAAACGAAAATAGAAGTATTGTATGTGAACGTAGTAATAAAAATAAATACACTTCTTTTAAACCAAAGAGTAGGGTATCCAATAACCTTGGATACATGTTCCTTGATTTGTATACAGAATAAATTATATCTTTCCCTTACCATGGAAACCACTAGATATGAATATCTAATTCTCTATCTACCTATCCTCAATAGACCTGATATAGATGGATTAGATTTGGTACCTTTATCCCCAAAATCCATTAATCAATTAGATCAGATCTATATCATAATTTCATCATAATACCTCAATTGTATTCAGAAATTCATACACAAAAATTAAAAAACAAAATAGTCTAAATTATTAAAAAAACATTGAATTTTTTTAAACATGCAATCAGTGGGGATCTCGTGAAAGAGGAATTTTCAAATGAAATAGATCAACACGAAACTCTTTGAATGATAGAGTATTTATAGATAGATCCCCAATATTGATATTTCCTTCCCAACAGACGTATTTTTCTATGTTTTTTATAATGACTATGAAATATGTAACTCAAATGGCTAAGTAACAACAAAAATTCCAATGTTTTTATTTACAAGAAATTGATGTGTAAAAGGAGTTCCGTGATGATAGAAAACAATATTCAATATTTAATATTTAGACTTTAGTCCATAAAATGGATTTTATTATTGAAATTATTTAATTTAAATTATATGAGTGTGAATATTATTTTTATTGCTTCTGTTATCATGTCTAATTATGAAGAATACTTTCAATAATATGTCAGTACAGAATGTCCTAAATTTGATTTGATCAAGGGTGATCAGATTATTATCGATTTTAGGATCAATACAAAAATATTAATGAGTAAGATTTAGATTATATTCCTGAATACATTATAACAGTTTCAAATTATAGTAAAGTGTATGTTTTATACCAAAAAAATATAAAATAAACTTTTGAGAAAATAGAGTTTTTAATAAAATATTTAGTAAAGAGTTTTTGATTTCAAAAACAAAAGGATGCCAAAAATAAACTATCGACTCAACATTATGAACTACCAATCCTTATTCCATGACTCATGGTTATGATCTTATAATGGTTTGGT
Source organism: Viscum album (assembly GCA_963277665.1). Classification (NCBI taxonomy): domain Eukaryota; kingdom Viridiplantae; phylum Streptophyta; class Magnoliopsida; order Santalales; family Viscaceae; genus Viscum; species Viscum album. The sequence goes on along the minus strand of OY728121.1, from coordinate 1,759,797,014 downwards.
ATGAACAATATAAGTTATATTTATTATCACATACCATTATTCTTATCTTATTCATTCATGTGATCAATGATTTATATCTCTTATGTTTACCCATATTAAACATATGATCTCACCCATAATTAAGATTCCTTACCAAAGATTATGTAAAATCGTTATATGTAGGGTATGCCTATGAAAATTACTAAATTTTAATATCATTTTGGGAAAATTTGAAGATCATTAAATATATTAGGTTATTTTTTCAAGGTTTCTATTGAAACTAAACTGTTATAGTCCTTAGGCATTTGTTCATTAAATGTAACGAATATTCATCTAAAATAATTTAATTACAACTTATATTAATATGGGGTTGGTATTGTTGGAATTAGAGGAATGTTTTAGTTAAACATTTGAAAATAAGATGATAAAAAATTTAATGACTTCGCAAGGGTTATTTCAAAGGATATGTATACAGATGTCTCAAAGGATAAGATATAGGTTGAGTTAATGCATAAAAATTTTACCGGGAATATTGGTAAATGATAAAGTGATAGGATTATATGAAATTACATCTCTATATAGATACAATAAGTGTATGTTTCTCTAGGAAATATTTTCCTTGGGGTGGAAACCCCAAAAATGTTATACTAATCTAGGCTTGATCAGGAACTATTGCACAAGAATGGTATTTTTTGTACACATGGTTTAATACTCTAAGAGGATATGCTTCTAAAATTTTCAAACTCTTTACAAACCACAATGCATGATTTAAAAATATGAATACATTGAATTACCAATGATAAACCTAATTTTTCCTACATTAAATAAAATGTGTCTTGATTTAGTCCTCCTAATTGATTTTTTAGACATTCTGATTTTCTATAATTATTAGTGTTGCTCAAGCAATAATTTTTTGTCTTTGTAAATAATGGGGACCAGAATGTAGTGGATTAACATTTAATGTGATGAAAAATTTTCTAATGTGGATCCATATGAGATTATTATTGGATTAAAGGATGTTGTTATTATTCCTCATTAGTATTCCAATGACATAACTGACAATGTATATGCTAAACATCACTCATACTCACTAAAAAAGATAAAGAAAGATTTTAATGATAGTGTGGGTGCTACTAACCATGGAGGAAAGAAGATTTAGTTTCAATTTATAGAGAATGTGGGTTTAGGATCCCAATTGAACGTCTCATAAGAATAAAGAGATGTTTTGATTGTGGAAAAAAGTACACAAATTAAGTAACTATAAAGGGAGAGAGAAATGATTGGTTAATGTATGGTATGATAATGATGGTCCTCCTTTTATATCATATAATTTTTAAGTCATTAAAAGTTTAAATTATATTCATTAGGAAAGTTGATGTCCTAAGTGAGCATCTCTTGAAAGACATCAATATTATTGTATGAATAATGGATATATTGTTGATGATGACGATATTAAAAAATTCATATGAAAGGAAATATGTATACTAGAAAAAATATGATGGATAATAGTTAATGGGCTGAGAATAAAGTGTGGTTTATGAGGTATTTATTTATTTTAAAAATGTTATTATGTTGTATGAATCATGAAATTTATAATTACTGTTCAGCATATGTTTTTCATTATGGATTTAAATGAATATGTTCAATGGTGTTGATGGACTAAATCATTGATTCAATAGAAAGGTGATATTTTGATTAAGGTAATGTAACCATTATTGTAGTCCTAATATTGATAAAATCATCTCTATTTTGGATAAGAAAATATTGGATAATATTAAATTAAATTAGATACTACTAATTATCGTGGAATATATTAATGATTAGTTGAAAAGTTTCATATGGTATGATGAATTGGTTTTTCATCATTTATGTATTTAATGAATATATCCAATAATTTGTGTTCTATGTAAGGAATGATGAAACATGTATGTTATAAAATGTATTTAGAGGTATTTGGGTTATTAAAATGTTTCAAAATAATACATTATGATGGTATTCACACATTTGGTCTATGACAATCAAGATTTATTTTATGGCGTATGGGGTATTAATGATAAGAAGATATTAAATATTTAGTGACCAAATTAATTATTCTTTGGATTTTAATAATTTTGAAGGTTCATATGATTAAAATTTTATAAAATGTTATATGTTGAATTTTGGATGAGGTTTTAAAGATTACCACATTACATCACCATATTAAGATTTAACCATATTGGATAATAAGTGTAAACATTTTTTAACTATCTATACACGGAATTACTTATCATTCAAATATGGATCTTATGATCTATTAGTGCTTTAGGCATGACAATGTCACCATCATTCCAATGAGTAAAATATGGAATGTAAATTGATCTTGTCACAACCAAATGGTGATGTTGGGGTTATAAAATTTAATGAAATCATATAAGTATATCTTCAAATGAAAATTCATCAACAATAATAAATGAATCATAAAAAAATTTCAATAATCATCATTTTTTAAGATATCAATGTATTTTTTCACTCCACTCTGGATTTTTTTCATTATGGTTTTAACATTCTCTCGATCATCCACTTTCTTTTGATATGTTATCCTTATCAATATCTATAAGTATTTTCACTTTTCTTTCATGTCCAAATCTCCACTTCCCATATGTGATATCCAATACATAATTCTAGTTCTGGGTTACATTGGATAACTATGATACTTCCATCTTCCCCTTTTAGAAGAAATTTTTATTATTCATTTGAATAATGTCCACTTCTATAAAAGAATTGTTAGATGTTGAACCATTAATGATCGAGATGAGTTTTGAGGGAGAAAATTATCTTAAATTTGTAAAATGTAACACCCTGATATTTTTTGAAATATATTCTTTTTGAAATAAATTTAATAATTTAGATATATTTATATACATGAAAAACTAGATTTATATTTATATATACACAACACGTTGTTTTTATTACGTTAGTCCCAACTCAGAACACAACATGAATTACATGAATCACTGTGTAAAAATCAAAGATGAAATATTATTAAAATATCATTATGTTAAATTGCACTTAACTATTGAAATGGGGTTATGAATATGCTTTACTATATTATTAAAATATGTTTTACACATTTATAAAAAATTAAATATTTGGTGATCAATAAATTAGAAACAAATATAAAACCTGTTTTAAAATAAATTGAAATATTTAACTGAAGAACTATTTTTTACCCAAAAATACAATGTTTTACATAATTAAATATACCAAATCATGATTAGTTAAATTTTTTAATTAAATTTTTTTATTATACATTAAAACAAAAATTTAAAAATCAACTTATATTTTTTTTACAAAATAAAGAACAATAAATCCAATTTTATGCTAAAAAATATCATTTTACAAAGATTCATTTTTCACTATGTTAGGTGATATTATAATAGTATTAATTCATAAAATAATATCAAAATGACAATATAAAATTAATTTTTAAATACTAATTTCAAAAATTTCTTGCGGAGAAATGTTGACATTTTCATGAATAATTTTTTTGGGATGTATAGTGAAAAATAATGAATTTTAATTGATAAATTCCCCATCACTTAAATTATTTATAATACTAAATAATATTTTGAATTTATTTTAAAGTAATATTAGATAATGTTTATATTAATTAATCCAATTTAATTAATTTTAATAAATTTCATATTTAATTTTTATATAAAAACATTCCAATTGATTGAGTGTTTTTTGATTATGAAATTGGTTTCCCAACACATCATCATGAAATCATTTAAAATTAAAATTTTCACTTATGTTAATTGAATTTGGAAAATTTGATTAAATATATTGAATCATCATAATATATAATTTATAATAAGGATAGAATAATTTTTACCAATAGGTATTGTGAATGAATTATAAATCAGTTAATGTGATTAAGAAACAAATCCATTTACAGGGGTTAAACATAATAAAAATAGTTAAATATAACCTATACCCAATAATAAAAAACTATATTCTTGAAATATTTCAACCATTACACTTATAGTTATTTATATTGTTCTAATTCTGATACTGTTTTCATTTTAAAAACATGGGATCACTTATTTCATTTCAAAAATTCAAGTGTCTCATGTCCCCCATTTATAAACGGTTACCCCCTCCCCTCTCTTATTCACAACATAAAACATATTTGGATATGATACCACCAACTAAAATAATGATAAAAATTCCATCATATCTTATTATAAGAGTTATTTGTTACATAAATCCATCTTATGAAGGATTTAATGGCAACCTAAGGTGGATACCTGATAAAGAGGTAATGTTGTTCAACAAGTGTATTTATATTAGTACTTTCTCAAACTCATTTAATTATTTTTATAAATTATTATATAATATCATCAATATACTAGATATAGTAGTTTTTTATCATAATATGTTCATGTCCTACATATTTCTCAACTTCTATCAAATGGGTTTTGAAATTATCTTTAATGTGTACGGTGGACTACCGCCTCAGGAACAGATATAATTCATTTTTAATTACAGCGTCTAAAAATTGGAAATAATGATGGATTTATTTATTATATATAATATTTATTATATTATTTTCCTATTGGAATTATTATTTCATACATAACATTTTTTTTCATTTTTATGAATACTATAATGTTCCTCATCTGTCAAACAAACTACATTCTCGCCAAGCGATGTGATTCATTATTTCTTTTCATGGAAGTTGATTAGGGTAAAAATAATAATTTCATGTGATATATATGAAATAATTTTGATATTCATGAAATATTTTTAAATTATGAAAATATAATATATATCATATTTTTCCTTACATTTTCACTTAATGAAAGATGATAACATCACTCTTGTATATGTGGACTTCCGCCCTCACAATGTGATTTGACTCTCTTTTCATCACCAAAACTCATGTATGAAATTTATAACAATATTTAATGATATGATTTTTTTGGTAAATTATTATCATTTTTAAAATATTACATATTACTTTCCAACATTCCAAAATTATCATTTAAAATGTAAATTTTACTCTTGCATGTGTACGACCTATCGTCACCATGATCATAACACGTTTTATGCCTCAAAAAAATATTTCATGATTTTTATAAAAAGTGTATTTTATCAATAAATTATTTATTATTTCAATATTATTATTCTAGATAGTATGGAAGCATTATCATTGTTAGAGGTCGTGAAATAAAAAATCTGAACATATATGAAGATCAAAGCGTGTATCACTTAAAATGTGACATAAACATTGAATTATTATGAAATAAGTGATAAATTTAGATAAATAAAAAATATATTGTATGATATATATATTTATATGTGTGTGTTTATTTAAAAATGTATAATAAAGATATATTTATTATAAAGTTATTTTCTGTGAGTTTAAATTATTTCAATAATTAAGGTAAAGGATTGTTGTCTCACTTTTTCCTTATGTGATTCAAATGTCAAATTCACCACCTATATAATTTATGTTTGGTATATTCTTCCACTTAAATAATGTTATTATGATTTTACTAAAAAATATTGGGGTTTACATATCCATTTTATTTCTTCTCTTTCATGGGTTTCACGATTCAAAAATAACAAATTGGAAAAGTTGTATTTTCCACAATTTTATTTCATTGAAACTCACATCATGTTATTCACCTATATTCATTCATGAGTAGTATATAAAATATATTTCACATGTAATATATAGAATTTATATTTCCTTATTATTTTTTTTATCCAATAAAATTTATTTCTTTTATATGAATTATTATTCAAGGTTAATAATGTGTAAATGGTTTTATGTTACAATCTCACCATTTATTAGCATTGTTTTCAATTAATTCTCAAATGTAGATATCTCAATATTTAACACTAAATAATTATCAATAATTTTATTACCCATTATTTACGTCAGGAGAATACATGTTTTCCATTCATTTTAATAAAAACATTTACTCAATAGTTCAAATTGAATTATTTTAATAAAAATATGTTTTTGGTCATAAACCTGTTTTTCTTAAAACACCATTATTTCAAAAGTATTATGAAAATTGATATATTACACTATTATGTTCTTTTAAAATAATTTTTTAAAAATTTATAAGAATTTAAAAATTTATTTCCATTTAATATTCTGGAAATTTTCCTTTCAATTCCCATTTTAATTTTATTGAAAATATTAATGGAATTTTTTGCATGTATAAAATAAAAAAAACGTCCCATAATCATGACCATTATTTTAATTGAAGCATGTTTTATATATTTTCATGACTATATTCAATTAAATAGTTTTTCAATTTTTTTTAAAAAAAATCAAGGAGGGAAGGTTATTTTTTTCAACATATATTTAAAATGATTTTTAAAAAATTCATTTATATGTTTTCAAGTTATTTTCAAAAGAAATTATTTCTATAATTATTTATGTTTTAATATTTTATTTTAACATAAAATTTATTTTCCTCATTAAATTTCCTACTTAGTCTTTAAAATTTATTTTTCATCTATGAGGACATTCTTTAATGTTATTTATGCATTACTAGTGATATGATCCAAGGATACCATTATTATTCTTCCTCTGAATGGATTATGATTATGGTGAAATTCTTCTTATGAAACCTATTTCACTTCTCTAGGTTATAGAATGATATAATTCTTATAAAACCCACTTCATTTTCCATGGGTTATGCTTTCATGATATAATGAAATGTTTGTGAATCATTTTTATTTTCTGCAGATTATGTTATAATTGATGTTTTATGAAACCATTACATTTCATGTGTTCTGATATAATGAATTTTCCATTATCTTGCGGCACACGTAAGTATGGATTTCATTATATGATGTTGGTTTTATTATAACCAAGTATGTTGTTTAAGTTATAACAAAGGAAAATTGTTATGTTTTAACAATATAACAGGTTGAAACTGTATATTTGTAACATCCCAAGTAATTAATGAATAATAGATATTTTTATCTATGTCTATTAATGATTAAGATAGTGTTTTAGAGGCTTAAAATGAAAATAAATACAATCTTATGCATGGAATACACTAATATTCTTAAAAGATTGTTTTACTGCCTTTTGATGGAAAACCATTTTTAAATCTATCTTTTGACAATTTTATAAGCTATGTTTGTCAAAATAAAATTATTATTTATGATTGGGACATCAAAATTTACTTTGTGTGAATTTTTTGGTATTTTTCAGACAATGTTCATTTTTTAATGAATAGTGAAAAGTACTGCATTTTACATCAAAACTTCTTTTTAATCTAATTTATTTATATGATTATATTATCTTTTTAATTGGTTTTGAAGTGGAATTAGAATATATTTTTACCATTTTATCCAATGGTGGTCATTGGAATCAATTTCACTTTGAAATTGGACTTAAACTAGTGTCAATCTTTTGATATTATTGTTTCATAAAAACATGCTATTTGTCATCACAGCATGAATTAATTATTAAATTAATTAATGTGACTCATATGTTTTGAATTTTTTAAAATAGACTTCATTTTTGAATTCATAATATCAAATATAGCTTACGGTGAATTTTTGGAAATTTTTTGAAAAACATCAAATTTTGATGAATAGTTAAACCACTATGTGGTACTTATAAAAACTGATTTTTCCGTTTAAATGAAATTTTGCCATCATTGTGTTTTGAATTTCAAAAATCTGACATAAATGGTTTTCATTAAGAAGTAAAATGTGGTTCAATGAGATTAAAATAATTTTTGGTGAATAGTAACTTATTAAGTTTTTAATCGCGATTAGTGGTAATTAGTGTAGTTTAAGGTAAAAATAATGCTTTAATAAAATGAGATGAGCTTGACACATGTCTTACCCTCATTGGTTGTGTCATGGCCGACCAAGACAAGTCATGGGTCAACTTGGGGACCTCATGGATCCACTTTGGTTGGGAAATGACAGAAATAACTTTTTAGTTAATGTAAAAGTAAAAATGACACAAACATAATATGTTTAACGAAAACATTTTTTACATGGGGTTATAAAGATCATATTTTTTATTATAAGTAGTCATTGTAAATATAAAAATATTTCCTACATCATAGTATTTTGTTATAATTTTTAGACTTTAAATAAATTAAATTATTTATGACATCATGATGATGCAGCGATGACCTCATTATTTAACGATTTAAATAAAATGGAAAGATAATGTAAAATCTAAAACCTACACATGGCCAAAACCGATTGGATGAGTGGATTTCGAAGCCTTATCACCTTATCCTAGAATTATATCAATTTGGGACCTTTTGAATCCGAAAATCATTTTTAAATAAAGTAACTTATCTTTACTTTCCAAGAGTGCCCCTCCTCTCCTCTTATAAAAGGCCCCCACCTATACCTCCTTACCCACACTCCCAAACCTTTGGATAGGCCAACCCCTGCCCATTTAGTCTCTCCACATCCCTCTCCTCATCCTAGAGGATTCCCTTTTGGCGGAATCCTTTCAAAGGAAGCCTTTAGGCTCAAAAAAAAGGAGTTACACTTTTAAAGGTAATTCATTCTCTCATATTCATTTGTTTTATTTTTATTCTCCAACCCCCTAAACTCTTTTTATTTACTTCTTTTGTAACAACACCAGTATATTCAATATACTTGGATGTTGTTATAAGATTTATTTGAGCTACACTCTAACACAACTACATCAAATGGCTAAAGAACATACGGTTTCCGTGGATTGCGAAATTCTGCATCCCGAAACGATGATTGTTCAATACCCATTTAACTCCTTCAAAGGTGGACATTATGATGTAACTATTTTTATATATGATATATAATATGTTTATTCTTTCCTTAAGCTTCTGTATTTTTCATTTATGGCATACCATTATTGTTTCCATTATGGGTGAACACGATAACTTCAATTTAGGAAGTGCGGACTACCGCCCCCTGAAAGTGATTTGATTCGTTAATACCATATGTGGGATATGTAAAGGATAAAGTTAATGATATTATAAATTTTATTATACTGGAATTATAATATACTCTTATATCATTATTACTCCATTCTAGAAAATAAGAAATAGAAATGGATGTAGCGTTCATGCGTACGTACGGCTTACCGTCTCCATGAACGGTGCATTTCATTTCTTACCTCTAAATGTGATGTAATATTATAAATACATGTATATGCTGAATATATATGATGTATATGTTATACAAATCATTAATATCATTCTGGATATAATGAACCTTTGACCAAATTAACAACATGTAAGTATAAGAAGTCTATTTTTGACTTAAGAACCAAATACCGACAAAATGAACATTATTAACTTAAATGATTACATGATGTTCATTAAATGGTATAAAAGGAATAATAAACTTGAAAAAGGTTCTTAAGAAAGTAGAGATTAACTCAAGTTTATTATTCAGGAGATTAAAGAACGACCGAGTCAAGTCGGACCCGAGGTATGGGACATCGTCTCAATCTCTTTTCATTGAATCATATTTTATTTTATACACAACTTTCTTTTATACGGTGTATAAACCCCTTTGACTTTTATGTTTATTCAAAAGGAATATTTTTTATACGAAGCGTTTACTAAATGACAAAAGGGAATGTTTTTGTCATATATATGCGGTGACAATGACTTATCTGCCGTCGTGACCGTTATTTGAGTTTCAGCTTCCTCTACAAACCATGCCTTCTTTTTAAAAGAAAAATAAATACCATGTTTTACTTTTCTTTTATTTTTGTATCGAAAATGGTTTTCATAATTTTTTTATATCAATTTTTTGTATTGATATCTTGTGATTGAATGGTTGGAATGTTATGTTTCTTTTATGCATGTTTTATGTGATATGATTATGTTGAGGTTCTTGGGCATTATTATGAAAATTGGTGGTTATGTGATAAACTAAGGGAAGGTGAGCCCGATGTAGCTCTCCAACTCATTGGGTAACGCGAAGGAGTGAAACGTTAAGGTTTCTCTGAAGAGATTTTAGGGAATATACTGTGATGGGTATTCCAAACGTAACCCAGAGGGTTACTCCCTACGTAAGAATGTTATGAATGCCTCAAGTTACCTTTATGTCTTATGATTTCTTTTATTTATTCATGATTTGATGAGATATGTTAAAGTGCATATGTTTTATGGGTAAAGTATGATTTCATTCTTATGTATATATGTACCCATGTTTCCATTCCATATTTGTTATATCCCTTACTGAGCTTTTTATGCTCATCCCAAGTTTTTTTGAAATGTTTTTCCCAGGTCAAGGGAAAGGTACATGATATGATGATAGTGTCAAGGAAGTGTCAAGAAATAATCCATGTTTTATTTTAAATGTGTTTCCATTGATGGGAATGAAGAATACTATCTTTATGTAACCACTTTTTTTATATGTGGAATGTAATGCAAGTTTTATGATATAATTCTCTAAAACTCTAAACCCGAAAAGATCCTCAATGTGTAACCTTGTAATAACTCAAGATTAAGTAAGGTTTAAGGCTGGGGCCTTGTAATCTTACTTCAATGCATGGGGTAAATAATTATATCTCATGAGGTATATGATATTGTAAAAGAGATTAAAATCAGTTCAATAATGGAATTTACCTGTTATGATAGTCATCAGAGGGAATATTGACTACAATAATGATATGGGTAGGCCGGTATTTAATTACCATAAAGTTATGCATGAACCTGATCACATTTTCAAAATGATATGCATAAACATGATTACATGTTCATGATGATATGAATGGAAATGTATTTATTGTCTATGATGATATATGTGGAAATTTTTTCAGGTAAACAATTTAATGTGGGGATCTGATTTTGTTTCCCTAAATTAATGAGTGAACATGTTTCTATTTATACCTATTAAAAATGTTATATATTGATCTTTATTCCACAAAACTATGTTTTATTCCAATTTTATACTCTCAGAAATCATTATATTTGATTACATTATGATCATGTTGTCTAAACAGGAAATGATTGTTCTATTAGTCATGTTTAAGATCTATTAATGGTTGTATAATAACTTCATAAGTTGTGTTTGTTAACACATACCCTTATCCAGATAATATGATTTCATATGATCATAGATATATATAACTTTCTATTAATATTAATGAGAATATGATCTCACCATTTATAATGTTTCATTTCCACTATTTTTTAATAGTGTATTTATTTAGGGTTTGTTTATGAAATGTAGTAAATGAGAATATTGTTGTGGGAATCATTGAAGAGCATTCAAATTATTAGAATATATTTTCCATGTATCCGATGTAATTAAAATATTATAGTCTTTATGCATCTGTCTATGAAATTTAATGAATAATCAAATAGAAACAAGTAATACTCATGTATGAGAATCTTGGGTCGTTATAGTTTTAGAAAAAAAATATGAAAGAAACATAGATTAACAACACTAAAGGCTTGATTCCCAAAACCGAACACCTATAGAATGCAAAAGAACACGATTGGGAAAGACTAAGGAACGCTATAATGTATTAAATTAAAAAAAATCCCTTTTAATAAACCATATAATATATCCTTAACTACACAATTGGTGAATAAAAAAACCTTTATAATGTTGAAAAAGTCCTTAAAGTCACCATTTTCATCATATCTTACACAACACAACGATAAAAGTTATTATAAAGGATTACCACCTCATCAAAAGATATATAGATCATATAGGTCAAAAATTGAAAACAAAATAGATATTAATATGTAGAAATTACTCATATAGATTCATTCCATAATAAAAACATCACAGTATAACTTTAGTTTAGGTGAGTTCAACTCAAGGTTGTGCTTCTAAAAACCTACTCTCTTTTATTGTATTGAAAAAATCACATCAGATTACCACATGGTATGGGTAACATCAAATCATGGCCAAACCTTTTTATGTATAAGAAATCAATGAAATGGCCCAATATATGGTCGACTTCCCACCATGTGGTGAGAGAAAAATATACACAGATGAAATAAAATTTCGAATAAAACCATTATACCATTGGGGATATATCCAAAAAAACATGAGAAAAACACAACACATTTCTACATCAACATAATCAATATCTCATGAGAATTAACTCATTCTTATCATCAAATTGAAGTTAATAAATCACACTAACTCTATAGAATACAACCATTCCACATTAAAAGATCCATGTTTATGGTCTCCCAATCATATAGATTTATCGTAGATCAAAACACATCCAAATAAACTCAACCAATGTTGTAAATTAATGATAAGAGAGGGAGAAATGATACTAAAATCCAAACAAATGATTTCCTTTATCTCCAAAATATATCTCAACAACAATTTCGACAACTTTAAAACATCACCATAAAATACTCATGAATGAAATGAATTACACCCAATGTTACAATGTCAATAGTTGGAAACATCACCATCAAATAGTTTTCACACAAACACTAAGACTAATAAGATGACCTAGAATAATTTTATATATATTAGACTCCACATCATATTTATTTCAAATAACTCCTCTATAGAATGTTATATATCAACCTAGATGTACACAATAATGATATAATTTTTTAGAACTCTTGTAATTATTGTTCATATAAAATGCCATTTAACAGAGGCAGAAAACCATGTTCTTTTCTCTAGAAAAAAAATCAATGAGAAGAAACATAGTGGAATTTTAATGTCACAACATGTGTGGTTAGATTAAGAACTCTTCCTTTTCACATACTATTGTGTCCTTTATTACAACCTGGGACATAATAAATCCCAGAGGCCTCTATTAATCATACTTAGGAAACTTAATCTCTAATAGATTTCATTAACATTACCCCATTATAGTTTATTACGGGAGGGACATATAATGTGACAAATATGGTTGAAATCCTTCTTAGAAACACCACGGAATTATCGTGTATTTCAAGGGAATATGAATAGAATATGACACAATCATGATAAATCATCAAGACTAATCGAAATCTATTTTATATCCTTACTAAAGACTATATAATTCTATAGGATTCGTTACCTTTAATTCATTGACGACGTAATACGAAATGGAATGTGCCTTGAAATATCCCATCAAAAATCTTTCCATGCCTTAATCTGGATAACATAAATCAACTACATCCATCATAGACCCTCTAGCAGGATGGTAACAATTTTAACCATGAATGATTCAAGAGTATTAATCTATAGGAAAATGACATTAATAATCTTCAACCATGTCACTAACTATAATATCCATGTTTCCCCAAAAATTAGTTGTATTTATGTTTTGAAACCCCCAAATGAAATCCTCACATTTGGTAATGTAGGAAAGAGTATAGATCCCTAAGGTATGAGATAATGGAAAACCCACCACAATAGAATATATATCAAAAATGTGTTCATCTAAAATAGAATATTGGCATACTCTATAAATTTTACGATGTATATCGTCAATATATACTCCAAAATACTCACACTCAAGGAAGATCATAAATAAAGAAGTAGTATGAATAACACAGTTCAATAAAATTATATATCAGACACATAAAAAATTCACATAGATCTATACCATTTTTTTAATAAATAATAAAAATTAAACTCATAAATTGTACTGTGTTTCCTCAAATTTCATTTCATAAATTAAATATCATTTTTAATTGAACATTTTAAACTCTCTTGGATACTATTTTGTAAAAAAATCAAAAAAAAAAAATTAAACCAATTATTTTTAAAACATTATATACATGAAAAAATTAATCTCTTCCCATTTATCATTATTAAAATCATATGAACATGTTGAAAATTATTAGGACTATATGTTTCTCCCCAAATATTCAATAAATTTTCTGAAAACACAATAAAATTTTGAATATAAATAAAACTACTGAAACAAAACATTAAAGTGAATTCAGAAACCACATTATAAAATTCTAAAATTTCAGAAATTGGAACCAAAATATTTATAAAAAAATAAATACTCATTAAAATTTAAAAAAATTTCTCAAAAAACCAAAATTCTGATTTTAAAATTACAAAATTTACAAAAAAAAATTGAAACATACTGTTTGGTGATACATTTTTAAAAACCATAATTTAATCATGTGATGTTCACTTAAACTTAAATATGGTTGAGTGAAAGGACTATGAAAAGATTTTTAATACATTCGCATTATGCTTTCACTCTAATGATTACCATCTAGATCATCCCCAAAAAATATAGCTTCTCAATATTTTTCATGAAAAAATAAAACAACATAAGTCACTCAAAAAATAAATAATGATAAACCTACAGAGAACAAATATCAAATAAGTCACATAATTATCCCCAAAACCCTATAAAATCCAAATAATCTCCAATAGGTTGGTGATCATGTGCCCCTCCCTTACCGATTATATAAATTCATAAATTTTAACACATAACTACCACCCATACCTAATCTATGTGAAATAAACCATAATTAACACAAATTTTTCATTAACTAACCTAATTCATTCTCTAACAGGACACCAAATCTTGTCGCATAAAGGAATAATGGGAAATCATGATACTTATGAATTTGAAACAAGTGATTGTGTATCATTTTGAATAAATTATAATTATTTCACAAAAAAATAAAAATAACAGTAAAAATAGTGAAACTTAAATACCAAGAAGGGAAAATATGAGAATCCTAATAAAAAGGAAACAACATGATTTCAATGAAACTAGATTACATTGTTGGTACAAATGAAAAATAATTAATTGATAAATAAAATCACAGACCTCACCCTATGAAAGTGAGGAATTACCACATTTACCACCACTATAACTAAAACCCTAACATATTGGAATATTATCTTCCATGAGAAACTTCTTAAACCCAATGACATATATAGGTGTGATCTAAAATACAAGTCACCAATAGATGTCCCAATTAATATCCCAATAAATAAAAATACATATCATGAATACATTAAATAAGGATGAAATATAGTTTATTCCATGTTTTCCATTAATACAAATGTTTTAAAAAGATTTCCTTGAAGAAAACCATTTAAACATATTCATGCCATTTCCAAAAAACACCCACATATATTTTCTATGTAAATTATTAAAAACTATTAGTTAAAATTGTTTTAATGGAAATAAATAATAGAAAATATGATATAATTTTTGAAACTACTAAATAACCATACCATGGAAATTATATATATATCATCTTTGTGGATTCCAAATGAGCTGATAAGAAATATTCTAGAATAGAGGAAAATGACCATCAATGAGGAAATTTATAAATGATGTATGGAAACTAAAAATAAATAATCCATAAACCAAGCTCCTAGTATTACACTACCATAGCCGAACTACGGTTCAAATCTTATAGGTTGATCTAAATCCCTTATCAGGACACTATCTAGAGCATGATACTAAACTGATGCACATGTGTACCCGGGCATATAACCTCAACTCACATGTCTTCCCATGAAATAAAAATAGTAAATTTCATTTAAAATTAGTTTCATATAATAAATCTTATCATATCCTTATCTTTGAAAAAAATCATAGGTCTCACTCACATCTATGAACAGCCACATATGAGTATCCCCATTTTATAACATAGTATTCAAAATCAACTCTTCACTATCAGAACATATATATCATTAAAATAATTCAAACATCCATTATTTACATTACCTAAAAGGGTATTTCATATTGGTTTTCATTTTATAATAAACCATTTAATTTCCAAATTTGGACATCCCAAATTTTACTTTGATTACTATGTGTTTAATAATAATTCAGTGCCAATTGAAAAACAATTTAAATGTCATCGAATTTGAAAAAATGTCCATTTTAAATGTATTTTGTCAAAAAGGGTCAAACACACATGATATAAAAAATACATGTTTCCCATCATTTTGTATACCATTATCATAGACAATATCAAGGTGGTTTATTGAAGTCCTGTTGGGCATTTGAGCTTCCAAAAATGATATTTTTTTAAAATAGTATCACATAAAATCATCTTGAAAAAACCCTTTTCCAATTGCATCAATATATCAAAAAAAGTGTCCTTTATATAGAAAAAATACATAAATGGATACCATCAGTGGCATTAAAAAATTTAAAAAAACAAGAAAACTTATTTTTAACTTTAAAGGATGACGACTAGGACATCTACTTAAACCACATAGAAATTACTGAAATCCCATGGAATGAAAAATAAAACGAGAAATTTGGTTAAAAATATGATATTTGGTTCCCAAAAATAAATTTTAACTCACTAACCAGTTATCTAGATTCCACAAGAAAAAATGGGACCCAAAAATCAGGGACTATATAACAAATTACAAGTAACCCATTTTACCAAAATCATTTTCAAACATCAATACAATGAAATAATAAAGCTAGAATCATTATAAAAAACCTAAAACTAAATTATAAATTAATAACCAATCTCAATACCTCAATTAAAGATCTTAGTGAAAGTTCATACAAGAATTAGATAAGAGGGATAGAATCAAAAAAAAAGATAGAACAGTCTTCCATAATCTAATTCAAAGGAATTCCTAAAAAATAAAATAAAATAGGTGCTTAATAGATGGATAATTGAGTAAAGAACATGTCAAAAATACCTTTCATAATGATGGAACATACCATATTAAATAGGAATAATGTTTTCCCTTGAAGAATAAATGATTGATTGGTCATTTCCCAAACATGAATCCAATAACACCTGTAGACTGTGGCATAGACCTAAAACCAAATCCATTTTGGAAAATACATGTCTTCCCCAATTCCAACGGTGATTCCCTATTGTAACATCCATTATTTAATTAAGGTACGGTCCTTTTAAATTTTTATCCAAAAACTATAATGTGACCCAGGGTGTGCACCTTCACACCCTGTTACAGGTCTCAGGAAGCTATAAAAATTATTTAAATAATTCCTTGGATTTTATGTTCAATTTTTAAGTCACACCATAGCATAGTTTTCAGGGTAAAAATAATATAAACATTATAAAAAGGGAATAAAAAAATTAAATGAAACTGAAATAATTTAATGAGGGATAAAAATAATTAATAATATAAAAATCGTTTGAGAGAAATTAAAAATAAATAAAATGGGGTAAACACTTTTTTAAATTATTTTCCTTTATCCCCCCAAATTTATTTATATTATAATATTTTTATTTATTATTTATTTATTTTTACTTTCCCTTTTATTTTATTTCTTTCTTCTTTTCCTTTATCTATTCCTCTCCTTACCCTCTTTGGTGCGTCATGCCCCCAACTATGTGGTGCACACCACCCCTCCTCTCCCTTCAAACGCTCACTTCAATATCATTTATTCTCTAATTTTGATTTCGTCTGGTGCTTAGTAAAATTATCAGAAAAGTTAACATTATGCAACATGAATCATTGGATCTCATCTAGTATCCATCATGCATTCTGTTATGGATGGGTTTTACCTGAAATTTGGGTTTTACTAAAATCATCTGATTTCATCCCTTTTGGTCAAATTCAATATCGTCAGGGAGTGTAGGATCCTCTATGTTTATGGGGTAAATAATCTACTCTCATTACCCTTACCTCATTGAATATTTTATATAACATGTTGAGTCAATCGTCAGTGCCAACCGTTGATATTTAATTTCACATATTGTAATTTAATTAAACAACTTGGATTAATAATTACACCATTTTTTGAGAAAAAATAGCTTCTGTAAACGTTTTCAACATCATGGACACCCCTTTGGGTGTGAAAATGTATTTTCCATATTATCTGTTAGACCCAAATAATTAAATTAATTAATTACCTGTGTTGCATGATCCTCTTTTGTTGAGTTTTAATTAAATAAATTATTTAGGAGACATTTATACCCCGAACATTGGGTTTTATGGGTTCATTTATGCCAAATGATTTTTCCATGTTACAATCATTATCATTTTGTTAATTTTTATACATTTTATGATAATGTTTTTGTACTGTGACTGTCTCTCTTGAATGATTAGTCGGTATGTGGATTTTTTTCAATATTGTTTTGTTGTGATTATAAAATCAATCTCCTTGATATATTCTTCCTGAATATCAAATTAAATTATGGGAGTTGAGAAAACATGGGTTCTGCATTATCATCTTCCGCACATATTATTTATTCAGTGGGGATTACTTATTTTCTTTTATTACAATTTAATTTTTTATATGCTTTCACTATTTTTTATCAAATGTGTTTCTTACACCATATATTACCTATTACCTATGAGGGAATATTATTCCCTGTAGAAACTTTGAAAAATCCCTCACTACTAGTCAGCAGCCTTTGGTATTTGAGAAGATGCACTTTGGTTATGTGGCTAACTGTTCTTGGAGCACCCTTCCAGTTTCTCCTTGGACATGGATGCTAGAAAGTGGAACCAAAGGTTGTTTTTGATTTTTTATACTACTTTGGTAAAATAAGAGATTAGTATATAGGTATTTGGAAATTACCCTATGCATGGACATAGCTAACCCATGTACAGAGGAAACCCAAATTCATAGGTTCAGATTACTTTTTTTGATTATGCCAATTATTGTTGACATGATTTCACCTTTGGGTGACACACTCGTTTTATGATGTTAATGATATTGGTATTCTTGAGAGAATGGTGTTTCTATTACTGCCTGATGATATGAGGGAAATTCATTTACATGAATCATATTACATACCACAGAGATTAAAATGACATGCATATTGCCATACCATGTCTAGTTTTAGCATGAATCTACCAATTTACATGTGCGTTCTGTTGTTCCTAGTTGTAAATTTTTGAATGGATTTATAGTGAAATATAAATTTGAAGTAGTTTTCTAGATTTTAATATAAAATTTCATGCGAAATATTTGATAGGACATTTTTGGTGATCCTTCTTTGTTTCCTCTTCCTTATTTAGACCTAGATCATGGGGCAGGATATCTGTTGAGTTATGCTCTGAGGAAGGCTATTCACCTATCACCTTCATCGCATTACTACCATTTGTGTCATGTTTTATAGAGGCATTTATACTTCCATTTTTACTTATGTGGCATTATGTCTCTTAAAACACTACATAGTGTTTGGAAAGTCGGTGTATTCATGTGCCAAGAGTTCCCCAAAGAGATAGATGGGTTTTGTTTCTTTTGGAATTTTGACATCCTCAGTATGTTTGGAATCAACCTAATTATTGGAATGAATAGGCTCTCCCATTGTTGTGTCTTAGTTGATTACTATCATTTTCTGGAGTCCTTCAAATCCCCTTAATGTGACACATATCTATAAAAAGGAGAATGGTATATGCAGGCAGGTCGAGATGGACATAAATTTAAAGGATTGCGATGAGTGAAAGATCAATTATAAAGTCTCTTCATGAGTGGTTAGGGAACACAACTAGTGTAATTTCTCCACATAGTGAATCATTTTACAAATTTATTCCATGATAATATCTTTATCTTACCTCCCATGATAGATTTGGAGTTTACTATCATTCAATTTATAGGTGTGGCACCTGTGTTTATTTATCCTTATTGGATCACACCTATAGAGCTACATAAACTCAAAATGTAGTTTCAATACCTCAAGTATTAGTGTTTTATTAGACCTAGAACATCGTCGTGGGGTTCACCGGTTATTTTATCCAAGAATTCCAATGATATGCTTATATTGTGCATGGATTATCGTTGAATCAACCAACTTATGGTAAAGAATCAATATCTATTAACTTGTATAGATACCCTCTTCGACCAACTCTGAGGAGAAACTGGTTTATCTAGGATTGAGCTAATGTTAGGATATCACAATCTGCATGATAGACCAACTAGCATACCTCATACAAAATTCTAGAGCATTTATTTCTTGTAGGAGTATCTGGTAAGGCCATTCATCCTTAAGAATGCGCTATAAGTCTTCATGGCTCTAATGGATTCAGTTTTTCACCCAAACCATTATTCTATTGTGGTTGTTTTTTACAACGTCTTGGCATATTTTGTTCCTGACACGACCATGAAACGCATCATTAGATCGTCCTGAGTGTACTGAGAGAGCGCCAGCTATATTCAAAGATAATTGGGACATATAAAATCTGAGGAAGGCATATAAGTTGACCTAGACAATGTGATATACATAGTTTCAACTGTATAATCCCATGAATGTTTTTGACATATGTAGTTTATTGGGGATTGTAGGATATACATGTGTTTCATCTAAGATTTCTCCCATATAGAAGCTCATTTTTTAGCCCTGGCTATGAAGGTTGTGCAGTTCATCTGGTCAGAATATTGTAAAAAAAATTTAGGAGATAATTGGAAGATTAACATCATTGTCGACCCTGATTATTAGTATGATATATAGAATTTATACTATTTACTTTGAGACTTCAAGAATCATATTTGGTGAAAATTGATGTTGGGTGATGGATTTGTGACTTTTTGATCCCACCTGCTGAGACCTCGTGAGTTGAACTATCCTACACATGACCATGAGTTAGCAGTTTTGATTCATGCATTATTCTATTCGAGACAATACATATTGTGGGAGAGTTTTTTTGTTTATAAAGATCATAGAATATTGATATATATCTCCACACCAAGAGACATTAATTTAGGGAAGCTTAGGTGGGTTGAATACCTATAGTCGTTTGATTTTGAGATGGATTATACCGCTAGAATGGAAAATGTTGTGGAAGACGGTTTGAGATAGAAGAAGTAGAAACAAGCCATCTATGCGGCCTGTAGTGGGTGGCAGTTGATGTCATTATTTCTTGAGAAGAATCTGGTCATTCAGGAATAGTGTGGGACACTATTTATAAAAGGTATTACAGTGAAATCCTCTATTATAGTGTGAGTCTGTTTGCAATAATTATCTAATATAGGGGGGGCTTGTTTTGAGCAAATGTGTCATAGGAGTGAACCCTCCTTATGGTTGGGTTGATGATAGAAGTGAAAATATTCTTTTCCAAGACTATTAATGGGTACCTTCTGAAATTCATGAAAAACTAATGAAGGAATCTCATACCTTAATGTTGGAAGTTCATCCTAGACTTACCAAGACTTATAGTGACATGTTTCAACGGTATTGGTGGATGTGAATGAAAAAATTATATAGAGGGTTTTATCACTCATGATCCACCTATCAGTAGGTGAATTAATAGCTCTAATGTTATGTTATACTTCTATAGCCTCTATCCACACCTCAGTGGAAATGGAATGAAATCATAATGAATTTCATTACAGGATTTCCAAGATCTCCACAAGGAGGTGATGTAGTATGAGTGATTATCAATATATTGACCAAATCCATGCACTTCTTATCTATCTATGAGACCTTTTCTATTGATGAGTTGGGAAGGATGTATATCTTGGACATATAGTGACTTAATGGAATACCTCATTCTATTTTATGGGATAGAGACACGCTCTTTACTTCACAGTTTAGGAAAGGGTTGTTGAAAACCCTAGGTTCTCTAGTACTCATGAGTACGACGTATAACCATTAGATGGATGGGCAGTCCAAGTGGACCATAGGAGTGATATTGGATATGCTACGAGACTCTATCATTTATTTTGGAGGCTCTTAGGAGAATCATATACCTCTTTTCAAGTCTACCTGTAATAAAAACATTTACACGATGATTCAAATGGATCTACATGAGGCCTTTTTATAGTAGACCATTTTTTTCATCTTTAGGCTAGCTTGAAGCACGTGAAGCAATTCTGTTGGGTCCTCACCTAATTCAAGAGACTTCTGAGAAAGTTCATCTAATTCAAAAGTGTATGACAATTTCTCAGTCTAGACGTAAATGTTAAATTTATTATCTCAAAAGGACTCTTGGGTTGGAAGGGTAACATTGAGTCATTCTACATGGTTCTCCAAGGTTGGGTCACAGGAAAGTCAGGAGATAGGGGAAGTTATCATCGAGATATATCAGTCCATTCATGAAAAGTATAGGGTTGGGAAAGTGGCCTATCAGTTATTGTTACCCCATAGGTATTATTCCATGCATGATATCTTGTATCTATCTATCCTTCTACAGTATCATCCAGCCCCATCTCATTATTTTAATCCTAACAACATTGAGTTCCACGAATATTCATCCTATTATAAGATTTGGATTCTTGTCATCAATCGTAGCATGAATATTATCTGAGGAAGTTTGGTTCCTCAAGATTGAGTTTTATAGAAAATGGATGTGTTTTTGAAGAGACGTGGGAATGGGAGACTGATGAACGTGTGCAGTGCCTAAAAATTTTCTCAAATGTTGTTTCACTACCCTTGGATGGGAAAATATGGGATGATTTTTTTAATAAGGATGGGAGGTTGTAACATCCTAGATTTAATCAAGGTACAATCAATTTTAATTTTCTGTCCAAACCCGTAATCCAACCCATGTCATACCACTACACACCCTGTTACGAGTCTCGGGAAGCTATTAATATTATTTAAATTATTTCACATGTTTTGTTTTAAATTTTTACATCACACCTTATCACAGGGTTCAAAATAAAAAAAATTAAAAGGGTAAAAAAGAAATAAAATGAGATTAATGGAATTTAAAATAAATTAGTAATGGGTAATAATAAATAATAAAATAAAATTGTATTGAGAAAAATAAAAAATAATTAAAATGTGGAAATGCAATTTTTAATAATAATTTTCTTTTCTCCCTACATTTTTATTTTTATTAGTATATTTATTTAATTAAATTTTGTTTATTTATTCTTTTATTTTTTCCCGTTTTCTTTTAATTCTTTACTTAATTGTTTTCCTTTCTATCTTACTCTCCTCCCCTCTTTGGTGCATCTCTCCCCCCTACTAGGTGGTGCCCACCACCCCTCCTCTCCCTTCATATGCCTGCTACAACTCTATTTCTTCTCTGATTTCTATATCATATGGGGGTGGTAAAGCTCTTGGTTTTTCTAATGTTATGAAAAAATAATGGTAGGATCATATACAATATCTTTAGTGAAATATTTCATAGGTGTTTTTTACCCGAAATTTTTGTTTTTCTAAAATCATCTAATTTCTCCAATGTTAGGTCAAATCCATGATCGTCGTGAAGCATTGGATCCTCTTTGGTTATGAGGTGGGCCATCTACTAAATTTCCCCTTCTTTTATTGTGACTTTTAGATCACATGTTGTGACAATCGTATATGCCTTCTAGAAATATTTAATATCACATATTCTAATTTAATTAATTTTATTGGCTTAACTATTACACACATGTTTGAGATAAACTAGCTTGTTTAAATTTATATGACATTTTGGAAACCCCTTTGGGTGTTCCAACATATTTCTTTTAATTTCCATTATCCAAAAATAATTAAATTATTTAATTTCAAGTGTTTCATGATACATTTTTTGAGTTTTAGTTAAATAAATAATTTAAGATAGTTTTTTACCATTAAATTTATGATTTCTTTATTTATTTATGCTTAATGATTTTTCTTTATTATAGTTATTATCGTGTAGTGTGTTTTTATGATTTTTCGATTAATGTTTTTTGACTGTGACCATTTTTCAGGAATAATTATAATGTACATGGCTATTTTTGATTAAATTTTTTTGTATGCAATTATAAATCCATACTCTATGATATCTAATTATTTAAAATATATTTAAATTCATAGTGGTGAGACAACATGGGTTCCGTCATAAGGACCATACAAGGACACTCTATTCCTGACTGGTTACACATTACGCTTGAGTGGCAATGTCCTAGGATTTTCCAAACTATGGTTGCAAAGGGTTTCAATATACTCCTGAGTGATACCAATTTCGAAATTTAAATTTGAGGAAGAACCTATTGGAAAAGTCGCTACACCGTTCCTCAGGTGATAAATGAACCCTTATGTGTAATGCATGGATGGATTCCATATAATGTCAAGCCTCAAAAAATACATGGTCTTTCAGAATATTTCCTTTTACAGACTTCATGGTATTGGATAAATTGAAGGATGTACCATAGTGATACCTTTGGGATGAGTTCAGACACAAACTCTAAACTTGAACATAATAATAATGATAATTTTGGAAATGTTATTATTGATACTTCTTGTGTTTCGTGTGAATTGTTGTATATTATGGTGATTTTAAACACATATTATTGACACATAAATTATACCACTACCTAAAGAAAAATATTGGGGGTATGTTCCCCTTTTTATAACTTTATATATTTCTTTATATATATATTCATCTTACTTATTATAGGTACTATATTTATATTCCAGACTTAGCCAAAAGCAGGTTATAATGGATGGGTTTTATTGAGAACCGGGATCAAGTTATACTCATTTTATTTTTTTCTATTTAATTTCTTTCATTTATCATATATTGTAACACTTATTTTGTTTAGAGCGTGAAATGGAAAGGTTTAGAAAACATGGATGTAATTTTATAAGGATTCAATCTCTCTCCCAGCATGAACATGATATGGTACCTGATTAGTCATTATTATCATAGGTAGGGATAATGGGAAGCATGCTACTTCTAATGCTTCAGTGTTGCTTGCTGCATAGGATGGAGCTGGGGGGTAGAGAACTGAGATTTTTTTCGAGGTGCAGTTGTTACACATTGTTTTGTTTTCATTACATCATTTATTACAAGTTTTTATTCCTAATTTCCATAATCTTACATTTAAAAAGACATCATAGTAAGACATCATTGTGTATCTGGTTTAGTTATTGTCTTCCTCTCTTATTATTTATTCATTTGGGGTTATTTATTTTCGTCTGTTGCATTGGAATTACATATAAGTTTCATCTATTTAATATGAGAAAGTTTTCTTCCACTCTATATTAACTATTACCTATGAGGGAATCGCCTTCCCCAAGGAAATGTTAAATAGGCCCTCGCTACTAGTCGGAATCCTCTAGATTTTGGGAAGATGCACTAGAAGTTATGTTTCCAACCTGGCTCAGATCACACTTCTAGTGGATCTAAAGATCAGGATACTGCACTTTTTTCCATCTTATTTATTTAGACCATCCATGTTCCACACAACATACCACTCCCAAAATTTTTCACGGTGCCTCTACCTATGGTGTATAGGATATACACATGAGAACAACTACTTACACCAGGATTTGGTCCACCTTTTTTTTAAATATGAAAAGGCATAAAACCTATTTTAAATCCACCGTGTCATTACAAATGCATAAAAACCCAAAATATATATAAATAGAAAAGAAAATTAATTCTTGGGATGTTATAGTAATGTGGATTGGAAAAAAATTCATAATGATGTTATAAAAATATATATTCTCTTCAATCATTAATTAAATATTATGTCAATTAAAAAATGAATAGAAAATTGGTTTTAATCAATATTATAAAATAGTGAAAATGGGAGAAAATGAATTTAATTAAAATTTAAAAATATTTAAAAAAATTCATGAAAATTATTTAGAAAAATAATTATTTATGAATGATGATTTTCAATTGGAGGGAGAAAAAAGGTTTTTTTCCTAACAAAATCTCTTAGTATCATGAATACATAATGAGAGGAAAATAAAAGTAAAAGTTGTATTCTTGAAAAATAAAAAGAGGATAAAAAATTAAATTGGGTTTGTGAAATATATATAATATAGTTTTTTCATTATAAATGTATTCATAAACACTCCAGGTAAGAATGATTTGTTATTATAAAACCCTTACCCCATGTTCATATTCCTTCATAAGAATTCTATCATCGCATAATATAAATTTAAATTTATTATAATTGAATAATAGACCCATATTAATACCTATAATACCTTTTATTTTTCATTTATAATATTCCATCACCCATTTGTTAAAAAATAATTAAAAATTATTTTTCTGTATTCATGTTTTTTTCATGGACATTTCATTTCATTGTTTATGATACTTTCGTTTGATCATGGTTACATCATATAAAAATTGTTAATTATGAAATAATTATAATTTATATTAATTATATAAATAATTATAATCATCTATAAATGGTATATATATATATAATGAATTACTTCATTCATATAGACAATAGTATAAAGGTATGCGTGATCATTATTTTCAATTTATAAAGAATATAAAGAAATAAAGAAAAATTATATTTTTTTAAAATAGAATTATTATAAATTTAAAAATATAGTATATATTTATTAAATAAATTTTTATAAAAAATCATCAAATATGTTGATGTAAAGGAATCATATCACAACGTTGAGGTGGTAGTTGACACATACATAAGAGAGATTATTAAATTTTTCATTTGATGTACAGGAGGTCAAATAAGGTTATTACATATTCAAAATAAAATACCATTGTATTTATGATACAATAATATTAATTTTATTTTGGATACAATATTTATAAATATGGATACATAAGAAATCAATTTTAAATTAATCAATTATTATTTTTACCTCTTCATTGAGAAACCTATATTTGATTACACATTTATCCTTGAAAGGATGAAATTATTATCATAATATGAAATCTAGGATTTGATAAGGGATCATAATAAAGTATTTCATCAAATAATGGATGATAAAATAAGATCATTATGTGTGGATAAGAGAGACAAAGGGGTGGACTTTTATATGTGAGGAAGAGGACACACATAAAATATTTCAAATTAGTAAAATATATTAATATCTTATTGAAACAAAATTGATCCAAAAAGTATCATATTAAAAGGAAAAATGGTATAGGTTCCAAAACCTGTTTTAAGATTAATAGGGGTATAAAAATATAACTATTTTTACCATCCCATATCATTAATGATTCTTTATGAGACCTTGGGTTAGGAATGAGGATAGGGAGTGACAGATTCCCGAGACCAATGGTATTCACCTCACAGTGATGACAACAGCTGCAACGCTGGTCTCTCCACCCCCAGTGGAGGAGGGACCCCTGAGGTCTGATAGGAGAGTGGAGCATTCCTTCCGCAACTTCTCTATTACTGATTTTATTCATCCCCTTCAGAATCAATATCTAACCCCTAAAGTCATGGATCTCATAAAAGGCCTTTCTAATCATTATATTTCATCATCAATGTTTGTGGAATCCACGTCCCTCTTGAACCTCACTTTTGTGGCTTGTTTTAGAATGATAAGACCTTCAGTTGATGCCTTTAATAAGTTTATTTCTCATGGGATCTTCAAGATAGGGAGACTGTGGGTTTTCTTGATAATCCACATATCACGATTTTATTTTCTTACAAGGGGGACATTATATAATCCTTGTTGAGTTCACCCCGTAGCTACGATGGATTTCGATTCTTCCTATTTCAGTGGTCTTTGTATTTCCACATGAACCGCGATCCTCCATCCGTTGCGGTTTGGGTATGTTTTCTAAAAATCCCTTTGATGATACAAAATCCTTTTGTTATCAGGAGGATTAGAAAATAGTTGGTATATTTTTATACTCTGATAAACCTACTGAGGCTATTTTTCATCCAATTAATCGATAGGTTTGTGTGGAAATAGTTCCATCTATAACTAATTTTGAATTTTTATGGATTTAAATCGGTGAGGAGTATCAATGTAAATGATGAGTGGTGTATGATAATTTGACCAACTTCTCTTCTACCTGCAAGCATTTAGGTCACTCTATAGAGTACTGCAGCCAGGGGTTTATACTACTGAGGGGTTGGGGAAATGGTATTTACTATTGTTCAGTGTGAAAATGACCAGGCCACTCGATGAAGGTTTTTGGTCAGGGAACCCAGCTCAGGGGATGGACGGAGGATGGCAGAAATGGTATGGCTTCAGAGGTTCATGACAATGATGTCCTAGAACAAACATACAACGGTATAGTGGGGAGGGGTCTGGGACCTCATTGTTCATGAACAGAGGAGTTGGAACAACCCTAAGGTGCTCTAGTGTTCGGTATCATTTTTCGGAGGGTACGTCTAGAACTAATAAGGTTATGAAGTCCTCGGTATCCCAGGTCAATCTGTTGGTATCTAAGGTGTTTTGTAGGATAACGAAGGGTCTGGGTAGACATTCCTTTTCCATGTTAAAGGGTGATGGTCTGGTCTTGCATGAGCTTTCTCAAATGGATAACACGATCATAGATCAGATGTCGGATGGAAATAAGGTGTCTTTCACTACCTCGGTTGTTGAGGAACCAGGGTTGGGCATTTTTGAAATGTGTAAGGGGAGGAAGGGGATCGTTATGGATGTGTTCATTCCAAATAGTGGGAAGGAAGGGGTTCAGTCCTAATTATAAAACTGGTTTTATTATGCAAAAAGATTGAAAGTATCTCAAAGGCTGATCTAGGTTTAGATTCTATTTTTTAAGCAGAGGGAGAAGGGGTCGGAGTGGAGGTTTCTAAGGGTATTGATCATGGGAACGCAGCATATGAGGTTTCAATACTGAAGAGAAATATGGATCCTAGTTGGAGGAAGTGGAGGAATGATTTCTCCTTGAAACCTCCATATTTGGAGACTCATAATTCAAAGAATAAGAATCATATGAAGATAGTTATGGGAACCTTATTCCATTAGTGGTCTTTGGAACAGGGTGATAAACCCTTGGTTCTTATTTTATTTCTAAGGTAGAATGGATCGAACATGTCTTATTACTAATTTCAACTGAGGATGAGGTAAATAATATGATGGGAAGACCTCTATAGGTCTATTTCAATGAGAAGAAATGTTCATGGATTGAAAAATATAACCAATTTCCAATAGGGGGTTTCAACAAAGACAAGATCTGCATTGAGGATTAAATTCATGTTTGGGACCAGCTAGCTTGGGGGCTTGTGAGGATATTGTTGTATTCAGCTGAATTATATGTTTCATTATTATCCTGGAAATTATTTCAGGATAAAATTTTGTTAATATCATGTTTTTTTTAATGAATATTTTTAATTTGGTGATTAGGTTGGATGGTTAGAAATGATTGTTTGGGCGAGTTGTGCAAGACTTAGGACCTTCATGTTGTTCGATTTTGTACTGATGTTTGGTTTCTAGCACACTCTTGGACCTACTCCGGATGGGGATAAGAGCATGAATTCTTCATCAGTACATTATTTTTTGATCATGATTCTTGAGAGGGCAAGGCTTCGCCATTGGTTTTGTGCCCTTGCACTTCTGTACGGGACTGCATGCCAAAGGGCTCTACTTTGGTGAAGGCTTGGTGACATGGCATGATTGTTGGGCTGGGGAAGGCCCGGTGTTTTGATCTGGTTTTGTTTCTGAATTGGTTGTTTTGTCTTTGTGTTATTGTTTTTAGGGTATATCACTTTTCATTTAATTTTTTTAGAAAACAAAAAATGTAATTTTCAGTCATTATGAATGATAAATCAATGTGGTATGATTAAAAAATTTGGACATGAAAATTAATAATTGGAATACATTTTATAAATTTCTATTTCTTTTAGTGGTAGAAATTAATTTTAATATAAACCCATAAAATGAAATGAGATGCACTTTACTATAAAAATGAATTTTTATGTATAATGCTACATATTTATTCCAATGTTAAGAATCTTGTTGATAGTTATCACATTGATTTGATCATGGGTTTTAAAATTCAAGTATTTAAATATTGAAATTATTTTCCAAACAAAATTAAAAATTTTAAATAAAATAAAAATAAAAATGTTATATAAATTGGGTATTTTCTCAATATTAATAGAAAAATTAATCTTTTCAAAATAAATCCTAAAATTTATTTTTATCTTAATATTGATATGATTATTTGAAAAAATATTCTCTTTTTATAAAATACATATTATAAATTTGGAAAAAATTAATTATAATATATTTTCACAAAATGAAATAAATTTCACTTTTGATGGAAACATATTTTTTAAGAATAAAGTGATTTTATTAAAAAAACACTACCGGTATATTTTGAATTAATGAATTCATGAACACTATATGAAACAATTATTAACATGTGTTAGTAATGTATTTATTCTTTTTATAACCATTAATTTGATTATTAGGTTATAATGGGCTCATTTAAAACAACATAAATAATAGTATGTAGTAGTCCACTTAAACTTAGTGTCGCATGCAAAGAAAGCTATCAAATACGTAAAAAGTATATGAAAAAAAAATATATAACTTATTTGGATTCTACAGTATTCATCCCCTAGAAATAATTTTTCCCTCTATATTCCTTCACATTGATACGAGAAAAGGATATTAATGTTCCACATCCTTGGGATCCCATTTTTCATAATTGAATTTTGGATGCCTACAAATAATATTTGCAAGGTGAGTAATATTGTCTCATAGTGGTGTATATCCATGTTATATATCATAACTAATTGAAATTCATCGGATAAATTTTGATGTTGTAATAAAAACACTAATTTTAATTATATCTGAAGGATCAACTATATACATATTTATTATAGATACTTGGAAAAAATCATGATCTTCATAGAGGATCACTGGAAGTGTACAAAAATATGATACAGTCCCTAATTGATCAATATTCTTAAGGGGACCAATAATCCTTGGTATTGCCTTTTATTTCATTGTGATTCCTGCAACCTAATTCCATGGAGAAATTCATAGAAATTCCTTCTCAATTTCTTCACCTTCTTGATCTCACATATGATTCTAACTATAAAATTTTTATTCAATATAAGATACCCTAATGTTCTGAAAATGGCTCCAACATTATCTCCCATTTATTCAAATTTCTTATGTCCCAATTCATTTTTTATACTAAATTTATCTGATCATGCTATAGTTCTGCACTTCCTTCCATAGAGGGCTTCAGTATATCATATATGAATACTCAAGTAAAAGCTTCCATTATAAAGTAACTCAACTAAATAAAGTTGTTGACCATAAACACCTTTTAATTCCAGAGAACTTGATCCCAAAATATCTTATATGATTCAAATTGTTCTCTAATATTGACCATTTGTCTAAGAATAGTTGTTAGTACTGAATCACAACTTCGTATCTATAGTTATCAAAATATTTGATCAGAACATTGAGATAAACCTCAAATCTGAATTTTATAAAATATATTGTTATAATTGATGAAATATTTCCACTTATTTAAAGGATATCATTTTGTGCTGATAAATATTGAAATATTCTTTTATAATAATGAAATGTTATAGAATTGTAAGTTGATCAACTACAACCTTTAAATAAGTATATCCTTTAGATATTTTGAGGTGTCTAATCATGATATTCATGGTGCTGTTTTCTAATATCCATTCAATAATAGTTAATGGACGCAAAATCCCCATTGAATTCTCTCTCCCATGAATAATATTTTAATAAACAAATCACTATGATACATACTCTGGAATATATCTCTTTATGTATTCTCATATTAAATATTCATTTAGATCTCAAAACATCTTCATTCATTCATGATAAATAAATAATTATGAGTTATTATATTCCTCTAATATATCCTTCTTCTTGTTTAGTATTTTTTAGATAAAATATAAATTACTAAACTATACCATTCCATCAAAATCCAGGGTGAACTTAGGAACATTTTTTACCTTCTTTAGCAGCTCTATTCCTTCCTTCAGAACCATATTATTATTTACTTAGGTATATTATTGAATACTCATTTAATAATAATATTATTTCTCCCCCAAAATATTTCCATTTAATTACTTTAAAAATCAATAAATATTGGATTCTTTTTTATCCTATCCATATATATGCTAACAAGATCCATTTGACTTAGTTCAGCAGCCACTATCCTTACTATCCTATTGTGGTAATTTAAAGTAAATTAATATTAATTAACCCAATAAAACTACATTATATGGTTCATATTCTATTAGTTCTGATTTTTTACGTACATTAAAATATAATTATTAGTATATATGTCACACCATTATCTGTAATGATAATTCATCCATAATATATAAATAATTACTACAGTGAACTCCAAATCATGTGTCAGGTATTTTTGTTTCCTTGAATTAATATTTTGTGAGAGGAAAATGATGTATCCATATCATTCTACATAATGATTTATCCCAATTACTTCATCATTTCATCACAATAGATCATTAACCCTTCACCATTTCTTGGTAGTATAGGCACAGTTTCACTAACTGAACTCCTCTATAGTTCCTTAAAATTTTCATCAAATTCATTTTTCTAATGGAATCGTTCTACCTTTTGAGTTAACATAGTTAGTGAATTATATATAAATTATATATTATTCAAAAAAACATTTATAATATCTATCGAAAAAGATATATATATATATATATCATAGTTTCCATGGTGGATTTTATACAATGTTTAAAAAAAGTTTCTCTTTATCGATCCACTGATATACCCTAGGTATAGAATACATCACAAAAAAAATGAAAAATTCAATAACCAGTATGTACAAATGATAAATTTTTCTAATAGATTCATCTTATATAGGGTCTCTATAAAAATCAAGAAATAATTCTCAATCTCTTACTTCCTCATAGAATATATAATTAAATATTTTATAAAAACTACAACAAACTCAGCATGCTAAACTATAAATATGTTATTATTTAAATAAATGAACATAAAAGGGGAATTAAGAGGAACCAATGGTATTAAAATATATTCATATAATCTATAACTCAAATGAAATTATTTTGTAGGTATGACTTCACTTTTTACTATTGATTGACAGTATCTAGATCAAAGATCAATTTCTTAAAATATTGAGCTCCATTAAGTTGTCCAAACAAATAATTAATACGGGGAATGATATACTTATACATTATTATGAAATTTTTGTGTTCTTAGCAATCAATACATAGTCTCATTGATCCACCATTTTTATTAGAAAATGAATAGTTTCACCTTATAGATATGAAAATGTATGAATGGATACCTTATCAAGATTCTCTTAGAATTATATATTAAATACCAATAAGACAATTAAGGTAATTATATCTATTGTCTCTGAAATATTTTTAGATCCAGGTATGAGTTATATTGAAAACCAGATAACATTATTCACAATAAGAAAGGGAAACATTACATTAATAAATAAATCAAAAAACACCCAAAAATAGGGAAATAATTGATGTTGAGTTTCTCTATAACAATCATAGGTAAATAAACTATTTCGGTTGGAATCAAGACCCATAAAACACATGGGATTTTTTTATAATTGTCTTCACTCTGATATATGTTCAAAGGATGTTTTGGAATATAATATAGGTATTCCCTTCCTCAAAAATTTATATGTTCTTAAATTAATAAAAGTCATTCTCTCACAAAATAACATTATATTCCACTTGAGGAAGGATAATGATAATTTCTTGCATGAAAATCCTGTAAATAATAATTAGAGAACAATTATATAATTTAGATGTGATTATATTAATATTATATGTTTTAACTAATAAATCAATATATATCCGTTGTGGTTGTATTTTGATACCATTAGAAAATTAATCAATAATGAAATATTGAGTAAATCAATAATAAAATTAGAAATTAACAGTTCTACAGTGGATTCTATGGTTACCACAAACTACTTATTTATTATACCCCACAATATAAATAGTTATCACATGAGCTATCCCTTTGTCTCTAAGATGAAAAAACTTCTATCATCGATCCTTTTCATTGACCCTTCGATTCAAGAACTGGTTGGCATAATTCCCATACTCCATGTATTTGAAACACTAGAGTGTGATCCATGGATTCTGTAGATATTTCTCTCCATTCACATCATTTACTAACATATTCCCAATATGTTATCATTAAATTATCTGATGACCTTCCCATCAAAAGTAAAATCATTTACTATTACCCTTAATATAATTTACTAAATGTTTCTACCCACACTTCTTTGAAAATTTAAGATACATGTTCTTCCCTTAGTTGTCTTTACTATTAACATTTCTATTAAATTAAATTATTCTTTTCATGTCAATGAAATAAAATTTAAAGGTAAAAATGGTCCCCATTTCTATCATTAGAGAACCTTAAATCATTTCTACAAAGAAAATGATGTCACTTATAGATAACAGCCATTAAAAAATTTAATAACCTAATGATTTCTCAAATCATACATTATTATTCAATGAGAATACCAAAAGTATTCCTCGCATATAATGTAAAAATTTGATAATAGTTTCCATCAAATTAATCATTATTATACTATAGCTCAAGTAATTCATTTTTTATTAAAAAACACAAAACATAAATATAGTACTTGATGGAGAATTTCATTATAAACATATCCCACTCCATATATTTCATTTCATATTATTTCCCAATGTTCATAACAATATTCCATCATTGATAATCTTCACCTTCCAAAAGATAAACAACCAAAACTATTATTTCTTACTCCAAACAATACAGATTAGAGAATATATATTTAGTTTTACTTATGCATTGGTTAGAAATTAGTTTATGAGTGGAACCATAAAATTAATGTGTATTTATCCTCATGAAGGACTCAATAAAATATCATTACTTCTTTTTTCATGTTCTTAATCTCACAACGATTTTACTTGATAATATTGTGCTACTATAACATTTATATTTTTCATTCTATCTCTCGTAATATAGGGGTTATATAAAATAAATTCATTACATTGTCTACAATAATCAATGTTAACATGATTCCTTCTAAATCCATAAATTGAATAAAACTAAAATACATTGTTTGAGCAGCAATATCATCATTAGAAACCACATAATAATGAAAATAATTTGTAGGACGTATAAATAATGACTAAAAATTTTCAATATATGACCCCTCGGGTTTCACTTAATTTATCCACAATCATCATTTATTCAAATACTTCATAATGAATCATATGGAAAATTTGAATTAATAAAATCATATCCTTTAAGAATTTATCAATAGGGGTTCATTATTACTCTCACTCATTCTACGCTGATGATGATCGAGTTAATACACAATCCTCCAATTTCAATGTAGTTACACCACAGTAAATCTATGTAATAGTTGCATCTACATACTAGTATATATATTGACTTATTTTCTATGAAAATCACAATTATTAATTCACAATGACATAGGATATTATCCTTTACTTTGGCTTATACAATGGGTTATCACTAAGGTTTTCTCATTCTAATTTCTTAAAATATCAAAACCATCCCCAGAAACAAACATAGGCAGTAAAATAATTTTTCAAATAAATATAATATATTATCAGATTAATAATCATTAAATTTCAATATTTCTATTCCATAACAGTAGGGTGTTAGAAACTTTATAATCTTATTCACATATTAACCTCATGTATTTTAAAGGTTATATATTAACTCCAACTATGTAATTCAAAAAAATCACACTTCTAAGAAATATAATTATATTAAAAATTCTTTATATCGTTGGTATTATAAAGATAAAAAATGGAGAGATCAGATTCACATTAAGGGTAATAAAGGGATATATAAATGATCATTTAAGGATAACATGGGTATATGTGTATTAGAACCTCAGAATAAAAAATTGATAACCATACACAGTAATTCGTCGATCATAATTACTTGTTATGGAATAAATCTCAGTTGTTTATAAGTAATGATTCATAAAGGGTTCAAATATCCTACTCCATGATAGTATAACATTTTCATAAATTAATTTTAAAAAATTTAAGAATAAACTAAGGCATAATCATAATTATATTAATATTATGTCAAGGATACATACTAGGATTTCACTATAATGTTAGAATTTGGATAACAAAAAGTGTACCTACATCAATATTGAGTTAGAATATGGTGTAACGTAATTTAGGTGTAGGATAACCTCTTCTGTATAGTATTTTGGGTTTCTAATAACCTTATATGTTCCCTTTGTTCATATAATAAATTTTTCATTACCAAATTAATCGGTGGTCTATAAATGACCCACCCATCACATAATCATTATAAATTTATTTTTATATATAATAAGATCATGAAAAAATCTATAATTTAATTATTATATAACACATTTAAAATTTATTTTTTTATTAATATTTAATGATAATAATCATAATCCATCTAGGAAAATTATGACGTTGTATCATTGGACCATAACAAAATTGAATCATATATAAAATCAATTTTTGTTTTCATATATAAAAATAACATAAAAAATTAGAGTTACAGTTTTTGAAGAAAATACACTTTTCACTTTGAATTGAAATATTTAAAATATTGATATTTTAAAATTATTAAGGAATACTTTTTTTCAAAAATAGCATAGGAAACATGTTGATAAATTATCAATTTCTTTAGTGTTAGTTATGGAATTAATCTTCCATCATTTATATATCATTACTGTAAATAGTTTTTTTATAACTTTTCTAAAAAGTATCACTTTCAAAAAAACAAGAATATTACATTAAAAGAATGTTTTAAAAAGATAAAAATGGGTAAAAATGAATTTTAAAAAATGATATTTTTTAAAATATGCTTGAAAAGATTTTTAAAACAAGGATATTGAAAAGGAATATTTTCAACTGAAGGTAGAAATTTATATTTTTTCTTTAAAAACATTATTTCAGTATCATGAGTAAATACTGAGTGGAAAATAAAAGGAAACATATTTTGTCCATACATAAACATAGTTGAATAAGAAAATGAAAATTTGAAAGATAGCTATTATAATTTTATACATATTCATTTAAGTAAAAATTATCCCTATAAAAATTACATGTAATATAAATCCCTTACCATCAGTCTATCATTCATAATAATCATTATAAACTCCTTTATAATAATTTTATTTTTATTATTCTATTTTATAAATATATTAATAAAAATAATAACTTATATTACTGACTTATATAATTACAACACTTATATTTTAAAAATTATTTCTAAAACATGTTATTTATATATGTTAAATATTTCATTTAAAATGAATGTTTTGTTTTTCGAATCCCAGTGCATGTAATTTGATCATGTTTCCATAAATTATTTGGTTTGAGTTATAATATATATATATATATATATCATATATATTTGTTCTAAATATATATATAATCATCAATTAATTTGGTATATAAAAAATTAATAACACTTTCATGGAGATGGTATTACATATGTACGCAAGAACGTTGTTTTGATATTTTAATGAAAAGAAGAAAAGTAAGAAATATATTATTTTATAATTAAATAAACATAATTAAATAAAAATTATATCATAATTTTTTAAAATCAATTATTATAAACAACCATAGATAATGGTGTTGGAAATTGAATCATCACTACATGGAGATGGTAACACCTGTATACAAAAAGGTGTTACTTTCATTACACATTTGTTAGTAAGGAGGTGAAAAATGTTTGTTAAATGTTAATAATGTTGTCTCAATGTATTTATACTACATTATATATTATTTATTTATGTATAAAATAGATTTAGATAAGACTTGGTTAAGATTTATACCTCATTATTGTGAAACCGCCCCTATATTACACCTTAACAAATGATAGGATGGTATTATGATAAAACAAAGAGCCCTAGAATATTGTATGAGATAATAAGTAAGTAATTATGTAGGTATAGGATGAGATACTAATACATTGAATTTTTAATGGTATATGGTAGGGTTTTTCCTTTATAAGTGATTGATAGTAAACAGTTGGAATATTTCAAATGATTAAAATAAGTTAATAACATATACAACCCAAATTCCTTCATAATAACTCATAGAAATTGTAAAAGATACAAGGTCAAAACATGACAATAAAATTTGATTCAATAATATTAATGTATATATAATTATATTATCTCTTTTTAAAACCCCATGGCAAACCCATATTGAACTTAACAATGGTCACAAATTTTAATATTTTTTATATTAATTTTGACAAAATATGAAATTGATCGCATTCTAAAATTTTTGATTTATAATTGAAAATAGTTAATCCATATTATCAAATTAAATTCTCATAATCTTTAAAAATTATTTTTAAAATAAATGTACAATATGAGATGAATGTAGGTTTACAATAAAAAAAAATTTAAGTATAATTTTTTTATGACAAAATTATTATTAATTTTGATTCTAATGACATTTACTATATTATTATTAATCCAAAGTATCTAAGGAAGTATTAATTTTAATATAATAAATTGGTTACATTGTTAATACATTACTGGAAAATATTTCTTTTTATAAATTCTATATTTTTTCATTATTCACTTTGATATTAATCTTTTCAAAAAAATAAAATAATTACACCTTAAGAAAAGTTTTATATGGTGGAATTAAAATTGATACCGTATTTATAAATTTTTTTTTTAATTTTCTATAACTAAACTATATTATCCTCATACAAAATTCAATAAAACACATTTTTAAATATAATTTAATTTTGAAACAAAAAATTATTTTACTAGAAATTATGTATTTATTTATTAAGGGTTAATATGTACATTTAAATCATAAAAACCCAATATAAATAGTTTTTACTTTTGGATTATTCTTTTTTAGAACTATTTCAATAGTTGGGTTATAAAATTTACATTTAAAAATCATAATTCATTAGTATGGTCACATGAGGTTTGGACATTTGGAAATCGATGATGTAATGATATATTTAACATTAGTCCTTGTAAACACTTCCTACTAATAATTCACATGTATTTACAAGTTTTTCGATGGGAAACTATTGTTGGTGGAAAAATGAGTTATTCTCATAACCTTATATAGAAACTTAGTACCCAGATATACTTTAGGGTTACTAGAATATATAATATAAAGGTCATTTCAATTGAATTATGTGATTGATGAGTGGAGTAGTAGTATAGATGAGGAAAATTCATGGATCCGATTTCATTATGGAATCTATATTTTTTTAAAAAATATTAGAGATCTAATACATGATTAGCCTATGGGTGATCATAAATTTAATTCATTATTTTTTTGAATTATAATTTAGATCATTTTTATATCATTTGTTTATTACCTATACATGGTTTCTTCATAGTTGTAATGTCCATGCTGTTTGAGTTGCTTCCTAAGAACCAACTAAATTAGTAATAAATATTAATAATATATATTTATCAATCAGGTAAGGATTATTCTTATATTTATCACTAATGGGATAACTACTTCATAATAATAGTTATATTTAACTGTTATATTTAGTTCGTAATTAAAAGGAAAAACCAAATATACTCTGATCGTATTATTGAATATAAATTTATTATAATCAACATACTTCTCTCTATGTATACATATATAATTTTTTATTATTATAGTTATGGGGATCATATTCCTTGATATTTCTTCTCATGAAGTTTTCACTTAATGATGTCCACAAAATGAATTTCATTAGGAGAAACCCATCATGTAGAATTCCATACATTTTTTGTTTCATTTTATATTCCTATATTTGGATATCTATATTTTTCCATTGACTTTATCACAATATTAATTTATATACTCAATCTTCCAAATTTATCTGTGGATGGAAACCATGATCATATATGCTCATAATGGGGTGGTAAACATTAGTTATATCATAAATGATACAAACATTATCTAATGGTCAAGGAATTATTTTTCAATTATATATTAATATTGAATCATATATCTATCGCATTGATTGAAATAAAACAATATATAAAAATCATCATCCATGGTAGTTTATAGATATTTTTTTTAAATTTCATAAAAATATATTGATCACATATTGTGATGACATATTTATGCATTATACCTTAGGAGACAACATTTTAAAAATGCATTACATTACATTACAGAATTCTTATAAATAATCATTCACTTTTTATTTTAAATTCAATATATATAGGCTCTAATTTTGGACTATAATTAAGTACACACATTATGTGTATCCAAAATCTTCTTAAATTCTATTTAATTAAAATATATGAAAATTTAGATTCATTTTTTGGTAAAATATTATTTATTCAAGTAAATATTGAACACCGAAACTCAATCATAAAATACTAAATTTAACAATGTATGATTCGAATTTATCCATTGTTTAATTATATATATATTTTTTAAAATAAATACTTATTTACTCCACATTTTAGTTAATATATTTAGAAAATATTTATTTCAATATTATAAACCCTATAATAATTTTTGTAATAATTTTTTTAATCTAGTATTTATTATATTTTTGAAATGATATTTTTAATCACAATTTCATAAAATGATTGGGATGATTTTTTTGTTTTAAATGTTGAAATTAAAATGATTTATTTAATAAATTTTAAATAAATACATATTTATTTTTGTTAGAAGTGACATTTTAATAAACACCTGATGTAATATAACATTCTTTTCATTGTTGTTATTTGAAAAATGGAATTTTTTTAGGATAAATGATTTGATAAGGGACTTTTTGAAATTATGGATTTTG
The DNA here is from genome assembly GCA_963277665.1 of Viscum album. Lineage (NCBI taxonomy): Eukaryota > Viridiplantae > Streptophyta > Magnoliopsida > Santalales > Viscaceae > Viscum > Viscum album. Next base: position 1,759,756,755 of record OY728121.1, on the reverse strand, counting down.
AATCATAAGTATATACTCTAAATTTTATTATTTTTCCTCTTCAAAAGTGTGAATAAAATGGGTATATTGTATAAAAATTTTTCTCGGGCTCTTAAAATAAAATAAATATTTTAACCACTCTCTAGAACCCAAGGAGTGAGAAAGAGAGTATTATTATGATCCATGTTACAATCCCATCACACTTTTGGTACCCCTAATTTGCTATAAATTAAACATGGGAGAAAATGACCACTGAGTCCCACCTTCAATAGGCCCTATCATAGAAACAAGCACTGAGGGTGTAAAAAATATAATGCAAATAGAAAGCATTTCCCTCAATAATATATTATCGGGAGATATGATTAAACAACCACAAATAAATACATGATATAATATTAAAAAAACCAAAATCATCCCAAAATAACTATAAGTGTTAAATAGATAAAATGAGTCTATATATTATGTTTTAAAAGAAAATAATCATGCAGCAACACTACAATTACTCCAATATATAAGCTAGAAATGGATATTATGGTCCCATATTTCCTCCTTGAATCCAAAATAAACGTACACATATAGGGTGGGAAATTTTGTACACAATATAGGATAATCCCTAAATTCATTTGTACATATTTTAAACTATCGTACTAATTCACTAGTTATCAAATAGTTGAGCTGATATCACCTAAAAAAGTCAACTAACCAATAACATACTCACCATTGAATGGTTTCCAAAAAAAGAAACCAAGTATAATAACATAATTAGAATAACATTGAGAAATTGCAGCATGACATATATTTCGAACTGATTTTATTCTTTCACACACCAACATCAAACATATTTATACTCCCATTTCATCCATATAAAATCCTACCCGAAAATAATCAGGCTATCACATCACATCACATCTCTCTCAAAGAACCCATAGAAATCACGTCACATCACATCTATCACATAGACATATATTCTATCACATTTCATCACATATCTCACATAGATATCTATTCCATCACAAATCATCTTAATCACAAATACCCTGAGTGTAAGGTATTGTGATCATTAGGTACATCAACCTCTTTCCCTACTTATATCATACATGACCCCCTCTATAAGACACCTAATCATGTAATAAATTATAAAAGTAGTGTACTTATGACTTCTAAACATCAAATACCTTGTATATAAATGTCTCTTAGAAGATGGAGCATGGAAGAGGTGGGTAGAAATCCATCCCTCCTCACCAACAAGATGTTGGAAAATAATACACACAAGGTATTGGTTTGTGAGAACATATTTGTCAATAATGTTTGGGTGCATATATAAATCACATGGAAAGACAATGTCAGTATATAATGTCACCAAGAAACAATACCTACATTTAGGACTATAATAATATTATCATCCTCACTCAAAACATCACACCAAGACTTCATAACTTTTCTACTGTTACTACCACCATTAAATTAAAAAAACACTCATGCAAGCCACAATCAACATGCTGCATTTATCTTCATTATGAAATTAAACCATTTTCCTTATTTTCCAAATCAATGAAATTTAATTATTCTATTTGGTGTATTTCATTATTTTATCCCCTTTAATTACCATATAACAACAACCATAAAATCTAACCAACATATTTTAATTTGAAATTTCAATTACTATTCCATCTCATTCCATATCAAATTCATTATTAAAAACATTATTTCCTCACTATGAGGAAACAAAAAAAAAACCTAAAAACACCAAAACAAAACATATATCCCATACCAACATTCCTAAAATTACTACCAATTCACAACACCACCAATTCTCATCACAACAACATCACACATTAACCACATCTCACTAAAACTACCATATAACACAACCACATTAAATCAAAACGTAAAAATGACACCAATATACCACTTAAACATCCACACACAACACAATTAACAATAAAAAACATTTTAATCATTTATATTAATTATATCATATTTAAAAAAGGCTCTTATCATCATATTCACATATTTCATTCATGGGAACACTAAAAAAATGATGTTTCTATGAGTATAAAAAATCATGTTATATATAATTTATTCAAAAAATCAATCAATGTGATATAAAATGATCCCAAAACAATGGTTCCATAGTCATATCCACAACATCATAAACATTTTCCCTAAACAACTTGGTTTTTAGTAAGGTACAATTCATTTGTAATATTAATAAAAAATATATCAACAGTGGAAAACATTCATTTCATTTCAAATGATCTTAAATATAAATTAATAAAATTAAGTATCTTCATAAATCTAGTGTTGACCAATTTCCTAATGGAAAAAAATTAAGTCCCTCAATATTATTTCTAGGAGAAAAGATATGAAAGATCTCATAATTCTAATTAATATTTTCCAACCCACAATCTAAAGAAGGAAATGATTGGGGTGACCACCTCTCAATAAAATGATGGAAAACACTAGGTTTAACCTATGATAAAACAGTACACAACATTATCTCACCATGAAAACATAAAAAACATTGGTTTCCATGGAATAAAAATTCATATGATGAATAAAATGAACAAATTACATAGAATAAAGTATCACGAAATTACATAGAACCTCTAAATTTTTTTCCACAAATGATGGTATTGAATCATTCGAAATAGGGATAATAGATCTCCCAAGGAAAAACATAGGTAATCCATGAAAAAGGATTAAATATTGAAAAATAATGGTTTTTTAGTGGGATTGAAAAATTATTAGTTTTCTATAAAACAAAATATCATGGCACAACCTTACTCCCCAAGCCACATGAGTACAAAGAAAGACCATGGAATAAGGGGGAGGCCAAATCACATACTGGATGGTCAAAGACACATTAATGAAACCTGATGTTCTCTAATATATAGATCTGAAATACATTTTATAAAATAATACTGCGGACAAAAATACCAAGGCAAAGAATGAATTTCCCAAGAAAGGGCCAACGTCACATCCATGTTCCACAGCACGTGTAACCATGAAAACAAAAAAACCACTAAAAATTCACGACATGATTTAATCTCTTGATGTGGTAGATATCCATAATATAGAAGTGGGACCAAAACACTACCCCCTATATATATAGAATATCCAACATATCCATGCTGAAAAACATGTAGGGATATAATGCATCTCTTGTCTATATTGCAACTATTACAAAATGGAAGATCCTATTAAAATATCCACCACAAACCTCTACACCATAGTCACCCTATCCAATATTTTATGACACCCCCTATTATGGTGCATATTACTCCCCATCATGTAACTCATCAAAGCTAAAATCTAAAATATATACCTCTTTTAACCCTCCAAACTCCTCAGGAGTATCGTAAAAACCTCCACCAATAGAACTCCCTTAATGAAAGGGGTCCTAAAATATATAACATTACATAATAAACCTGAAAACCGATCCTATTCCTAGAAAATAAAAGTGAAACCAATGAAATGGAATGGGGGAGAGAGGTCTACATATCATATGATATACCTATACAAGAACTAATCAAATATAAAACATGTCCACCATCTCACAACAACCTATAGAAACCCCACATTCAAAATCATATTTACCCCCATTCCGACCTCTAAAAGATCATCCAATTATTTCCATAAAAAACACATAGCATAGAACATAGAATAAAAATATAATGAATCTAGTTCTCATGTTATGATATTAATCTCTTTTGGTGTCTCTAACTCACATGAATGATTTTTAAACATGTCATGGAATATTGTGTTTGGAATAGAAAAGGATTATCCCTTATTAATACACTTGAATCATTAATCAGACACTAACCCCAATGAAAATATCACAACCTAGAAAATAAAAAAATTTAAACATCACATAAAAAATGAAAAACTAAAAACAACTCTATATACTAGGTACGAATCTATATCTCATGCTCCCAAGTATGATCCTCCTAGTCAAAATTCATTTATAACACATGATCCAAAGAAATAATCTATAAACATAGCTCATCCTCCAAATAGTTATGGATCTTTATTGGTCGATCAATTAATATCAATTCATCCTTGATATCCAACTCTCCTTAGTTAATAACATGTTAATTATCGTGAATATATTATTGGAGTTGAGAGACGTGAAATATTTCATGTATTTGAGCATCCCATGTTATGTAATGTCACAAAAAATCTACATTTCCAATATTCTAAACAACCATTAATGTACCCTAAAATAGTGGAGAGAGATTAATACCATTAACAAACAACTTCTACCTACATTAAGGTTAACCATTTCAGAAAGTGTTGTCTCCAAATAAGAACTATAAGGGTCTCCTCCAACAATCAGTATAAGACCTATTATAGTATTTCACAACCTTCATCCTCTCATTGTTAACTAACACCATCTATTTCAATATCTTCCCCACATTACCATTAGAAATTGATGACACCACAACCTTGGAAAGGCACAATAAAGTATTATATAGCTGCCAATAAAAACCCATAAATGTGGTCATGCCAATGGGTAAGTATTTTTTTATAACTAAAACCAAAAAAATTAATTTTCAATTCCCTAGATCCCTTAAAGGTCATGATTAACTCTTTAAACATATCCTCCAGTGGATGGATTGTATTCTCAATCTATATTTCCATCTGAGGGTGGAAAACAATGTTGAGGGATAACTGGGTGACAAAAGTGTGATGAAATATTCGCAAAAAAAATTAGATAAAATTACAATCCATATCTAAAAAATGAATATTTGAACTCTGTGTGGACACACAACCACATCAACATATCTCTTTCCAAATACATTAATTGTTCCTGACTCTGTAATTGCTATGAAGTGAGCTAACTTCATCAGTTGATACACAATTATGAAGATTGTATCACATCCTCCCAGAGAATGGTAATTTCCTTTTATGAATCCCATTGAGATTTCGTCCCAAATATACTTATCATTATACAAGTAATACTAATAAACAACATTGAATAAGGTCCTCATCCTTCACTTACTAGAAAACCACACAATGTGCCAAAAACATTTCCAAAACACCTCTTATATCGGACAACCAAAACTATATCCTAAAACAATGGTACATATTATATACTCAAATATTTATGGATAATGGAAATTAATTAAACTCATGAGGTACACCTTAATGCATCACCATCATAAGAAACAACATTACCAAAAAAATCCAGTTATGATTGTCATATGACCATCCATTTAGAGCATTAATATGAAAAACATAGTCACACATCACCTTTACCTCTATATATCCACATTAATACACCTCCACAATATAAATCATAGATTTATAATTTTCCATATGAAATAGAATCCTCAACCATTAACCACCCTTTAATCATAGTTTAGGGATTTCAATCCTCTATCTCATTCCAAGCATCTTTAGACTCTCAAACAACATCCCTTTGTGAAATCCTACTCAATGTGTTAGCCATAATATTCACCATTTTTTAGGATTAGTATATATTGATGAAATAATCCTAAAGAAACATCTTACACCTCCCCTAACACCTATTTAGTTCATAGCTAGATAATATATACCTTAAACACTTCTAAACATAGAATGAAACAAGGTTTTCATTGATGAGGTAATGTAACCAAAACATCAATTCCAACACAACTACTACTAGATCTGTATCATGGTTGGAATAATTTTTCTTGTGGGTGTAAAGATACCAATTCCCCTAAAATATCACTCCCATATATAGTATCATGATTCTTCCCAGAAACAAATGGGACCTGTCACATAACAACTTAAACAAAACCCCCTTTTTTGTAGTATATTTATTTGTGCATTGCTAAATAGCCACTTTATGTAGTCAAAATCTACCTACCATTGATCTGTTTAGACAAACACCAAGTACTTATTGGTCCTGGACAAGAATGAGGCCACAATCTATGAGAAATCAGTCACAAAATCAAGGAACCTCTTATCTTCTTCCACATTCTTCTATGTTACCAAATAAAAAATTAAATTAGACTTCAATGGGACCATGTCCAAAAACTAATAGGACAGTGAATATCTAATAAAATGAACCATCCATGTTTGAAATATAAAATTGGATAATTTTCCATTGATTTGGTGGAATCAAAGGGAATGTAATATTGATTTGAGATGACCACCGTATTCTTCCTCTCACCATAAACAGATCAAAATTTCATCAATGAATAAGACATAAACATCATCAAGGAACTCATGAAATATGTAAATCATAAGCCCCCTGGATATAGATATTGAATTCATAAAAAAAAAATTCTTGACTAGAATTTCAACGTGACCATATATATATCAGAAGGTACCCTTCAGGATATCTTCCACATTTACCGTCAACTAGTGATACACATATCATAGATTTATATTTGATAACCAAAAATATGATTTTGAATAATGAAAAATATATTCAATCTTTGGTAAATGGTTTCATTTATTGATAATTGAATTATTCATACTTTATTATTATATCAAAAACACTAGTGTACCATCCACTTTCTTAGAGAATAATTCACTAGAACCCCACAAGGAAACACTAGCCCAAATAAAACCAATATTCATTAGATTATCATTCTAAATCCTCAACTCCTACAACTCATATTGTTCCACTCAATAACAATATTTAAAATCAAGGAAACATTGGTATATAAATATATCCCCAACTCTATATCATTTCAAGGGAATATATTAAATAAATTCCCAAAAAAAAATCCTAAAAAATACCCAATAACCTTTGGAAAAACCACAATTCCATAATTTACTAATTCCATATAAATCTTTGATAGTATAGAAAAACGGGAATCCATTTGTATACTACCCAACATTCAATCCATCACAAAAATCACCATTGTTTTTTGACATCTATATATAATTACAAAACTTCTCTATGAAAGTAGTTGATAAAAAATTCATGTAATATAACAATTAAACGCTATGGATGAAGTCAAATGACTATATATATAATATTAAAAAATCCCCACACAACTGATGTGTCTCATTAATTAGTCTACTCCCTAAGAACTCATCAAACAAGGTAGTCAGGACTCTTACTGATATAGTCAAAAATAGGGTAATTCTAAGAACCTATATATTTAGTCCAAGATAAAATACTATTTCTATTTCAACCAAGGAGTTTGAATCTCCCAACATAGATAAGGCATGGGAAATGGTAGATGGTAAGCTAATCATATTGGTGATGATATCTCACCCCTAATGTGTTGGAAGCATAACAACATGAATATCTCCATTCCCAGATCCCCTACCTCACTACTGTAAGTCACCTCTGTATCGACACTTAGGTAGACAAACATTATAGTTATTTGGAACCCCCATGTGGACCTCACCCTTCCCATTCTAATTTTGTGGAGTTTAAGTTGTCTTCCCAGACTACTAAAATTGTTGTGCTAGCAGCTTCTATTGAGGTTGACACTAAATAGAACCACCACCACTATGTTCAAATCCAAATACCGCAAATAACTAGTTTTGAATATTTCCATGACTTGCATGATAAAACAAAAAAACCAAGGTCCCCAAAAAATAATGGAAACCAATTTCCCTAGATGTATAAAATGAAATCTACTGAGGTCGATTACCCATTGGTCAAAACCTCAAAGTTCCTAGAACCTAATAATTTCTCCTAAAACGCATCCCTTCAAAGGAACCTATAGGTTCATCTATCATGGAATACCTCATCATGAGTGTCTACTCTCAATCACCTCCACCTTCTTATGAAACTCCATGTTTGATGGGAATGTAAAATGTGTAATAGCATATAGGATGGAAGGAAAGACTTCCTTATTAATAAATTAGGCTTGGGACTCATCATAGGGAAAATTATTGGTCAAAAAATATAAAATAACCTTCAATATGATCCCATGATATATTATAGGCAAACATTAATACTGAATAGGATGTAAATAATGCCTCTTTAAATTCTACATGGTTGATGATAATAACTCTGAGAGGAACTCAGTCAAATATTATAACCATGGAATGCCTTCCTCTTTAGGGTCACCATCATATAATATCCTCCATTTTCTCGTATCTCATCACATATAAATTACTATAAATGTTTCCTAGTACAATTCTTAGTTCGGGATCAAACTGAAGGCAATCTCAAGATCCTTTAACTAGTTCTTTGTCTCTACATTAGAGATGATTTCCTCTTACATTTTCCAAGCCTACCACTAGAAGGATTTCAACATCCACTACCATAAATCCTCCTCCTCAACATTATTAGTCATATGTGGATAACCAAGGTCATCCCAGTAGACCACACTATCCTAAACCACATGTAGGAAATATATTGGAGCCACATAAGGATGATAAATACAGATATCCTAAGCCCAATGATATGTAATTTTATCAAAATTCTATAGTTTAACTCATTTTAACATCCTAGAATAGACTAATTCAGATAATAACATTACCAATCATGAGAATATACCTACTATAGGGGTCTAACCTGCAAGCGGTTGAAGCACACATTGTCATTTGGTAGGCGCAGATTCCTCAAGTCAGATCATGGGTTCCCTAAAATAAAATGTCTTGGCTAATCATACATGGCCTATGTCACGCACCATGAACAACTGGCATTGTTTACATACCAAACCATTCATTAATCATATTTTATAACTCTAAATTAAACATTATCTCTAAATCAACTCATTTTAGACCACATTTTTATGAACCCCCGTCTAAATATACACATATGGTTCTCGTAATAAAGGAATGGAGAAAATGGCCCCATTAGTAATAGCACAATTATTCCCTAGGATGGATACAAGAACCATGGCTATAAAAATATCACATAAATTGAAGAAATTTACCTCATTAATATAGGATCAACATATATGATAATTCAACCACAAGAAAATATTTTTTAGAATTAAATATGTAGACCAAAAACCATTCCACAACACATGTTTAAAGTAAATAGATAAAAAGTGTATTCAAATAATGTAGGAAAGAAGAGATACAACTAAAGTCATAATGTCTATTATTGAAATGTCCCACATGGTCAAAAAATTATCCAAGAAACATTAAAAATAGTTTATATATATGTAGGGTGATCATATAAATATACTCATTAATATAATACATAATGTCTCTAGTGTACTTGTCAAAAGAGCGTACTAATGAACCTGTGAGAATATAGTAGAAATAATAACACTTATATATGTCCACTAACCGATGGCATCATCACCATATATTTCATACCAGATAACATATCCACGTATTCAATTATAATGAGAATCGCATCAATAATTGGGTACTATAGAATTATTTTCAACTTGGTATCAACTCTCACCCCCAAAATGTCATATGTCATAGTACCCACATCACTTCCCCATAAATTCCTACTAATAAGCACTTTGGATATCAGAGCACATTACAACTCACCTAAACAATATTGGGATATCACATCACATCACATCATTCTCATAGGCACCTCGTCCATCACATCACATCACATATCTCTTGTAGACACTTTTTCCATCACAAAACATCATAATATAATCCACGACAAGGATAATAATGTATATTTCACCATAAAGACATCAACCTAGTTCTCTCCTCCAACCATGAATCACTCCCACAATAGGCCATCTCCTCAACTAAAAAACCACCACCATAGTGAACTTTTAATATCTCCCCATCATAACCCTTGTATATCAATGTCACCTAGAATAGAGAGTGTAGTTTAGTCTATGGACAACAATAAATCCCCACAATCATGATATTGGGGAAAATCCCAAAAACATTTAGTTTTTAGTATATAGATCTCGACATGGAAGGAGTACATATAGAGATCCTTAGTAAATAAAATGTATTTTTCTAGTAGCCTCAACCAACATAAATTACCTTTGGTATATAAATAATTGTTCCATCCCTAATCACAACATCACCCGAAAATACTCACATCATTGGTAATTTCACTTGCACCGAAAAACAAATAACACCACACAAGAATGCTTAGATTCATAATCCACTTTTAATTTTTTTTCACAAGTTATTCCATTTCCCATATTTTTCAATTACCAACCAATTTAATAATTCCATTAGTTCATTTTCATTATGTTAACCCTAGTAATTCATACTTAATAGAATCAATTTTAGAGACACATTTGATATCAATTATAGTATTCATTTATTATTCCGTCATATTTCATATCGAACTCATTATTAACATAAACTATTCCATCACTACTCAAAACAATGAAATCAGAAAATGATGCAACAACAACCCTTATTTTTCATTCTAACATTCCCCATATTACTACCTCTTCATAACCCATTGAAATTACATCAAAAACACCACACACCACTACTACATCACATTGATACAACCACTTATCACAACCACATATCATCACAACCACCAATCAAAAACCACATCATATTTCATCATCAATAAACAAAATAGCCATACAGCACAACCACAGACCAGAAACACGCATCAAAATATGTTTTTTAAATTTTAAATAAATTATTTTAAATTTTAGGAGGGTGTTCTCTCCATTTTCACTTATATTTTTCAAGGGAATTATCACATAAATAAATCATTCAATCGAAACCCAATTTTTCATACAGATATATATTCTTGTCAAATTTTGTTCCAAGTGATCTCAAATAGTCACAAAAATATAGATCTATAATCATTTCTACTATTACATGAACATAGCCTCGACCAACTATTATTTATATCAAGGCATAAATATTTTTTAATCTGAATAAATATAATAAAAGAAACAATAAAACAACTTCTTCATTTCCCATATCCTTCTACTTCAATTAACCAAATTAATTTTATTAATTAGTCTAGTTTGAACCATTTTTCCAAAGTGTAAACAAAACCAGAACCCCTATTTCATGAAATAAATAGAAGATGGATTAAGGATCCCCTACCCTCCAAAAATGCTTTCAAACCCACCTCATACTATTGGAATAAGATTGTGTAATCGGCATTCACCAAAATATTTTAAAACACCATGTTCAATCTAGAACTCAATATCACACATCATTACATTACTATAAAAAAATAAACACCACAGTTTTCCTTCATATCAGCCTTCTTATAATTATTAAATAAAAGAAAATTGGGATAATGATATAGTGATAATCTTTTATAACATAAAAGTATCGGTACCATAATTTTGAGGCTCAAATACGTTGAATGGGGGATAAAAGACCTCATTCGGATTCACTTTAGTTCCTCAATAAATAAAATATAATCTTAAATAATCATACGGCCCAAGGTGATTTGGGAATTTTTAATTAGACTAGAAAACATAAGACCGTAATGAATCATGAATCACAACACATCAGCACTCTGGAAAAAGGGAGGAGTGTCATTAAAGTGGAGAGACCATGCCTTTTCCCAGTATTTCAGAGCTGCATCTGAGAAAAAAATTGAGCTCCATACCATATATCCAAAAAACAATGAGGAATACCATATCATTTCCAAAATAACCTTTCCATAGAAGTAAATTTAAATGAATGGGCCTATATCATATCCTTTCTCCCCATCATAGGTTACCGAAAAATAACACAACCATCTAACATCCTCACATCGTAGCCTCTCCCCATGCCACATCTATAATAAAAAACAAAAAGTCATCTAAAGTCCTCCCCATATCCTCAATTTCATATCCCAAGTCTACATTTTGGAGAAAAAGTAATTTTATGTTGTATCCTAACTCTATATAACATCCATGAAAAAAATACATAGCATGCATAATGAACCTCCCCAAGAATCGTTGACACAACCAAGCTCATTAAACTATAGAGACTTACTAACTATGAAGCCTAAGACTCTACTCTCCATAACACCTCCCAACTAAAATCTCATCCTCATATCCTCCATTTTCCTTCAAAACATCTTCCAGATTGCTCATGAAACCTCCAACACCATCACTCCCAAAATCTAATTAATCATAGTGTTTGCATTTTTATAGTAAATATCTAAAGGGGTGAAGAACTAAATTCCCCAATAATATAAACCAGTGTTTCCAGATTCCTATATAAATATTTATGGATAAAATAATGATACATCATGGGGAAATATCAATTACACTCTCTACAAAAAACAAATATGCTATCAAATAATCAATGAAAATTTTATGAATTATTGGAAGGGAGAAAGACATTATTGTTTATTAAAATTATAAATAAATTATATTTTATATGATACACCTTTTTAATTCTCGGGAGTGGTTATTTAGTTATTTAAATTTATACATTTATATTAGAAAATAAAAAATGGTCCCTAAATAAATGCTTTATTATTCATTGGAACATTCAAGTTATAATAGAAGCATGTTAAATTTTAATATATACTAATTTATAATTTATTTGATTAATTCAACGTGTTGCTTATTTTTTTTATTTATATCTTATTTCTCATCATTTTGGTAAAAATAGTTCATTAATATTCCGTCATGAGGAAAATAACGAGCCCAAAATATGAAAAAAAATTCTTGAGGAACCCATATAGTGGAGTAGAGGTTTCTGGTTTCATGAAACAAGTAAACTACATGTCTATCATCAATTTTCATTTAGTATTTCTCATCTTACATATGATACACATCTTTAAAATCATGGTATTTTATATTAATAAAATATGTGTTTTTACATGCTGGGTATTGGAAACCATGATGGCTGGTGAAATAAAAATTCTTATAGAGTGTATAAATAGAATATAAATTTATTAGATACCCACACAAGTAACACACCAAATATATAGATTCATTTCATGTGATTCAATATGCAAAATTACTTCACAACAGGTATTCAATATCATCATGAAACCAATATATAGACAAACTATGCAGCCTTTAGATAGAATATACATGTTTTTTTACACATGTATATCGACACCTGGAATACACTGAGTGTTTTTCATTACATTTGTTGGTTAATAAATAATTTCATTATGTTCCATATAATTAATGATGATAAAAAATATGTAATAATAATTTTCACATTTCCTACTATAATAGAATCCCATCAGTACACACCAAATACATTTATTGTGTGTTATAGGGTTTTATATTCTATACAGACTATGAAATTTAACCACATTAGACAACATTAAATTTATTTCATTATAGGGTTTATAATCATATGTTTATTTTAGTACATTGAAAATTATACATACACTATGTGGTACAATGAATTCATAATAGTGATTTTATGGTATACAATTTGCATCATTTTTGTGACTTATGAATTTAATTCCATATAATTACTTATTTAAAAAAACTAATATATATAATTGATTATTAGTTGGTATGATTCTTAACATTTCTGAACAATCAAAATTATATAAAATTTAAGATAAAAAAATTTAATTTCTTAATTAGTTTATTATTGTATTAATAATATTGATTATTTCTTTATCAAAATTATCATAAAGTAATGTTTTTAGTACAAAATTAATTTTTTGTTTCATATAATGAATGATGATTATATTCATCTAATAAATTTAGACAATGGGTTTATTTATTTATTTACTAGTTCATTATTAATTACTTAAAAATTATGATTAAAATAAAAAATTTATTTTCTATGAATCATCCGCCTATATTTTATTATATATTGTCCTTTGTGTCTATGTATTATTTTATGTAATATCAATCCACTAGTACCACCCACCATTGTGTAAGTATAGTTTTTTTAAAGATTAAGTTGATAGCTGGAGGATGAGGTTCACGGCCTATGTTGAGATGGCTATATACATGTAGATACATAATATATTTTTGAAATTCAATAAATCAATATAAATAATTACATTGATATTTATTTCTAATTTGGAAGGTACTAGTGTATCACCACTTGATAAATGAACTTGTAGATAAATACTCAATATCATTCTATGTATTTATTTTATTTTATCAATGAATTGTTATTATATTGAATATATGATAAAATTTTCATTTTATTATTACAAAAGGCCGCATATTATAAAGAAATTAACAAGATATCTTAAATAAAATAATGTAAACATTATTATTTTATCTGTATAGGTATTTTTGATTAAATATTTTAAATTTAACATAATATTAATAACAAAGAAAAAAAATAAAGTAACATATATATGTAAATTAAACATTCATAAATTTTGATATACATTAAGATAAAATATTATCTGAGACTCCCAATAAATTAATAATCATATATAGATTAAAAAAATATGTCTTCATATTTTTTTGGTGCCTATTATGATTTCATAATGACAAAAATGTGAGTTAATAAATGATATAATGTTTATTCATGACCCAATATATGTATTCCTTTTTAAATAATGTGTTTTGAGGTTCCTTTATTAATTTTATAAACCTTCATGAATCCTCCAAAACCTATATTATATTTAATAGTTATTAATTAAATTTATTATAAACACAACTCACTTCCACATCACCAATGGTAGTATATTATTTACTTCTTCCATTAGATGTAATTTTTAAAAAAATACTCTTTGGAAGAAATCTTGGTATGGTTTTTTGTTTTGATTACATTATTATGTAGAGTCTAAGCCTAATTTTGGTATATAATAAATAACTCCCCTATATTTTTCTTTATAAACCCACCCAATCTCCAATTACTCTTCACTTTAATACCATAAATCAGGTATTTACATTTTATGTGTTTCCATAAAATTATACACATTATATGGATAATTCATTCTCAAAATAATCTTACTTTATTCACCAAGAAGAAAAACTCATAAGGTGATATAATATTTCTACCCTTATTTTAAAAAAGATATTTTTTTCAATGAGTTCAATGTTTTTTTATAACCAATATTCCCTAATATAAGACCATTAAAATCAGTAAAGGATCTACTTGGATGGAAAATGTAATAATGTTACTTGTTTTCATACGGAAATAAGTTCTACTAGAAGAATAACTACACCTTAATAAAAAAACCATGTAAAATATTTTGGTATATTCATTTTACAATGTAATCATTTCATTTCAAAAAAAAATTAATCATATATAAATCGTGTGATTATAATTATTATACCTAAATTTAATAACCCATCATATTATAGAATAATAACATTTTGGGGTGGATCTTGGAGCACCAAATAGAGTGATTCTAGTCATTCCATATATAGGAGACTACCAACTCAAATTACCAACTAGAATGGTTTCCATTTTGTGTAATAATTATAATAATCTCAATATAACTGAAGAACATAGTTTTTGTGACTAGTTTAAATAGGGATGGTATAATTTTCATGATTATATATAACTATTTATACATATAAAAATAAAGCAAATGTCATGGTAAAAAATATATCAATAATGGTCTTTGTATATAAGAATATCATAATCATGTCTTCGAAACTGATTAAAAATCAGGATCACATGACTAAAATTAATGAAATCTATGGAATCATAATCATTTTCTTGTAATATTGAATCATTGAACCTTATAATATTAAGAACATAATTGTGAACTTATTGAGTTAAAACCACATAAATAACATTCTGTTATTTATGTGAAAAATATATATATACCACCTTTCAATTTAAGAGAAGGGAGAGCCATGGAACCACTAAAATTAATTCATAAGGATGTGTGTGTATACCTTCATTTAGAATAATGTTGTTAATACTCAAACATTATTTAATTTTAAAATTATTTTAGTAGAATTGAATATATCTTCCTTAATAGGTATAATTATTTTTTGACTTTGGGTAATGTACATAATAAATTAATATAGTATAGAATCATCTTCATAAGAATATAATGATAAACTACTGAAATTTATTTGTGGAATATGTTAATAATGATTTCAATGATTATTTAAAAGTGTTTAGGATAATATTCAAACTAACCCCACTATATAATCAACTATTTTATGGTAATAGTGAAATGAGCAAATGTACCTTATTAGATATGTTGACATCAAAGAAGAGTCAAGAAAATAATCTATTATACATTTAGAGATATGTAATATAATCAAGGGTATACCAAAAAATGTTCCAACAAACATAGAATACTAAATTCCATATAATTTATGATATGGAATGTTATATATTTTTTCATAAATTTATGTGTGTGGCTGAAAATAATTTTTTCATGATAAATTTGGAGATAGTCATATATCATAAGGAGTAAAGTGTATCTTTATGGGATATCATAAAGAGATAAAATCATATTTTTTGTCTGACCACAAATAGGGAAATGTAATCATGGAAGGATATATAATTTTTATATAAAGATAGAACACCAAAAAAGAAGTTAGTTGATGGAGGATTGAATTTTATTAATTCATGGTTGAATATACACAATGTTTAGTAAAAAAATTTAATACCTCATGGATATATTTATTTTGGATAGTCATTCATAGTGTACGTATAGTAGAGATGTCAGAAAACTCATGAGGAATGTTTTTCTTATCACTATGGTGAAACATTATTAGTATATAATAATGAAAATATGAGATATAAGGATGTGATTAACATCTCAAACAATTCAATGTTGTATGACACTATTCATTTTAAAATGGATTGAATATTATAAAATAATTATTTGATTTTGATAGAACGAAAGTTTTATTTAAATCATATTGGATAATATTGGATAATATTTGGTATTCATGAATTAATCATACAATGATGTTAGATCATTTCTCTATAAGGAATAATTTTTTTTATTAAAGTACATAATCAATTTCATGGGATACACTATAATGAATTTGTTCCATAATTTTATATGGAAAACTAAATTGTAATTATACGTTTCATAATTGATTTCAAAAAATTAATATTTTTTAAAATACAGGTTAATATAAAATTATTTAATTAAAATGTTTTGGAGAATTTATTAATGATAGAAACAAAATGTAACACCTTGTGTTATTAAAATAGAAGATTATGTTCAACAGCATATATGAGGCCAACACATATGAAAAAATCGATGAACATTTAAATACAAACAATTTAACGTAGCCATTAAATTTGATGACATGAATAAGACAGACTAAATTATGAAATATTTATACTAATTTCCGAACCAAAATAATTATAGTTATAAATTACTATTAAATAGTCACATAATTTTTAGTAAGTACATTTTATTCTTCAAAATTTTGTTTTCTTCAAGAGTAATTTTAATTTTTTTGGTGAAAAAATTATTGTAATTTATTTTTATGTGATAGAGAAAATTTATTTGACAAAATTAAAATTACATTTTTAATCATAATACAGAATATTAATTTACAGTGAGTGTTTTTTATTTTTTCATAATATTTATTCTACAATGAATAGTTCAACAACTAATGATATAATTTTTTAAACTATATTTTCATTTGATAAATTAAGTAATTTAGAAGTACCATTGTTATTTTATATTTATTTTGAAGTAAAATATGTATTATTTACTTAAATTAAATCCAAATAATTAAATTTAAATCATATTTATATAAGTTTTTAGTATAATTTTATTCTTAGTCTTGTACACAAATGTTTAGGAAAACCTTTTTAAAAATCATTATCTTTCTCCATTATAATTAAATAAAAATAACCTATAATAGTGAATTATTTAATATAAAATTATGGATAATATATATATATATATGTCATTATGAATTTATATTCAAATATTTAATGTTAATGTTATAAAGTTAAAGTAAATCATCTTTTCCATAAAAAATGAATTTCATGGAAAAATCGCATGCCTTCATGATTATGTGTTTTATTTTATATTAAACTCTTCTAACTTTATTAATTTATTTTTATAAAATTTAATTAATATTTTTATTAAAAATATTTTCTATTATCTAATTAGTACAACATAATTTTTTTACAATATGAATAGTAAGGAGAGTAAATATTTATTTCCATTGTAAAAAGGTAAATTTGATAATTTATGGTAAAAATTATTTTTGATGTAAAAGCAAAAAATTAACCATAATAGTATGAATATTTATATTTTCATTTAAATATAATAATTATTTTGTTTTTTTTAATTACAAATAATCCATAATTTTTTTTACTAACATTATATTTTTATATGATAAAACACAAAATATATTTTTGCCTAATAAAAAGTTCCAATTAATAAATTCTTTTTTTTGATAAAGTCATAAATTTTTAGAATAAATTATATTTTTTTATAAAATAATAATACATAAAAAATTAATTAAATTTAATGATATTATAATTATTATGAATTCAATTATATTTTTTATAAGGGTAAAAAACTATTATTGAATAGAAGTCCAACATTTCTCAACAAATATCTTCTCTTTTTTAAAAAGTGAATATTATAATATTAAAAAAATATTTTGAAAGAATAATCCTTATTTTTGGAACTATCACCTTGGAATTATCCAATGGTGAGTTTTTCAAAAAAATTGGAATAGTTGAATTTTTCGTTAAAAATTAAATACAGTATAAAGATATGGTGTGTATTAAGATATCATAATGATAAACAAGTGAGGTAGTAAATGACATAAAGTTTATTCATGACCCAATATATGTATTAATTTTAAAATAATGTGTTTTTCGGTTCTTTCATTAATTTTAAAATCCTTTATAAATCCTCGAAAACCTATATTATATTTTATAGTTTTCAATTAAATTTGTTATAAAAATAACTCACTTCCACATCACCAATGGTAGTATATTATTTACATCATCCATTAGACTTATTTGTTTAAAAAATCCTATTCGGAATAAACCATTTAAAAAACCATGGGATGGTTTGTTGTTTTGATTACATTATTATGTAGAGTCTAAACCAATGTTTAGGAAATAATAAAGAACTCCCCTATATTTTTCTATATAAAACACCCAATATCTAATATCTCTTAACTTTAATTCCATGGATCATATATTTACATTCCATCCCCTATATAGAGTCCTCCCAAGGATTCCCCAAGCTCTCAATTATAACCTCCAAATTTTTGGAATCACCCTCCAAGAGAAAGGGGTCTCCCCCTCTTCATGCCCATTCAATATCTTTATATGTAATTATCCATTTTAATATAAATTGATTGTTTTCTCAAGTATCTATAATGATACATGTACCATCCAATTGATATCATAATAGTGAGATATCATTTATCTCTTATAGTTATAACATCTACCTAAGTTGTTACAATGCTGAAATTTAGTAAAGTCTCATTTCCTTATCCTCTTTATTCATTTATATTTTTCATTTTACACCTTTTATTTCTATTTAATAATTTTTGGATATATTTTCTCACATCTGTATTAATTTATATTATATATCCCAATTATTTGAGGAACATTTTCTCTCATTAATCCTTTATATGAATACACATTTATTGTAATTATACTGGTAAAATTTCACTGTGATATTCTGATGACAAGCCCTGGTATTGTGAATACCATGTTGAATGATCTATGTTGAACACTTATGATTGTACCTATTATGGAACTGATGGGTACTCCCCAAATAATATATGTCTCCAATACATTGGGTAATTCTTTAGTCTCATGATGTTCCATGTTTAGTGTACAATAGGTTATCCTAAGAACATTATATTAGGTCTTCTTGGAGATTAAACTTGACATATTCTTATGATTTCTTGTTTAATGTTTTTTCCATCTTCCCATGTTACTTATATGTCATCATTTTAAATCATGCATCATTTTTTCTATGACCCACCACTATTTTCTGGTATTTGACCACATCTTTATGATTTTATGTATATAAGGTGATTGGGTGATGTTCGGGAGATTTTGATGAACATTTAATGTTTTTTGTGGTGATTTTCTATACGTGCATGGGTGGTGCATGGATTATAGAAACCGTGATACACTTGCTGGGAACTATGCACAGTGATTCAGTTCGCTACATGACCTCCAACATGGCTCTTCCACACCGAAGGCATTCAACTAGTAGTGAGGGCCAATATTTATCATGGGGGAGACAATACCTTATATATCAAAGTAGCATAAAATAGGATATGAATAAAAAACATCCCAATGATATAACCATGAAAAAAATAATTACAGTACCATATGATGTGAAAAATAGGTAATAAAATATCCAAAACTAAAAATTAAATATGACATTCCAATACATGTTAATTTATGATATTCAAAACCGAAAATAAAAAAAAGTCATTAAAAAATATCAAGTGGGTCTTAAACCACATCTTGTTCCCTCATCCAAGTTCTATCTTCACATAACCATCTTACACAGGGCCCTTCTATATTCCTTTTTTGGAAAGTAGGAAATCAATTTTGGTACCAATTTGAAAGCCCTAGTAGTGTGAAAGTACATCTCAGTAGGATAAAAACAAATAAGTCTAAAAATAATATATACTCAACACAATGTGTGTAGTTGTAAAAAGAATAATAAAATATAAATATTTTTCATTCAATCAATTACACTTTATTGAACTATGTAACCCCTAGGATCCTGAGGACGCCCAAACTGCCAATACCGACTCAGATCAATGCTAGAGTCAAACTATATTACATAATAAATTAAAAATTAATTATAACACATGGGATTTAATTAACTATTTTATTTCAATTTATAATATCACGAATTATAACCATATTATAATTCGAACATTTTGTCATCTAGATCTCCATGCCTAGAACCCTATTAGATTTTTATGTCAAAGTCCATGACCCACACTCTTTTATCAAAAAATTTATCAATATGGAATTTTGATGAATTATACATGTTCTCGTAGATTAATTTCAATAAATTTATCACTATAGAATTTGGAAGAAATAGAACATGTCATATAGATTCCTTTCAATAAATTTATCAATACATTCATTGGAAGAGGCTGGCCATGTCCAACATACATTTATCCGTAAATTTATCACTATTGGATTTAGAAGAAGAATATCATGTCAAAGAATGGCGTACCACAATCACACACATACCACATGTACCACATTATTCATGGTTAATCAACATTAAACTTCTAAAAACATTTCACAATCAATGCATCAATTAATTAATTCACCATTTAATTAATCCAATACAATTATTTTCATAACCACAACAATTATCATTTATTAATTAAACAATTAATTAATTTAATTTGTCAAATTTAATTAATTAAAAAATAAAATTAATTAATCCCTTTCAAAATATCTCTAAGCCAATAATTAATTCAACAATTAATTATTTAAATACCACTATAAAAAAATCCATTAATTATTTCAACAGTTAGTTAATCTGATTTCACATTCAATTTCACAATCTCAATATAATAATAACTAATTCAATAATTAATTAATTCAATTCATCCATTAAATTTCCCCTAATTCACCTAAATTATTAACACATGGACAAAAGATCAAATAAATTAAATTATTAATGAAATTGGCTAATAATGGAAATTAAAATTTTAAAAATTATATACATGTAATTTAATCAATACTATGGGATTGGAGTTTATTCCACCTACCTCAATTAATTGATGAGATATTTTCCACCAAAAATCCTCTATTTATGATTGATTGGTCAAAGCCACGATGAAGAACACAATCTAGATCTAAACCCATAATCTAAGATGAAAAATATCAGGATCTAGAAAACATGTATCTACATCTTGTAAAGAAAATTAACAATCATCACTTTTTTAGCTGGGAAAATGAGTGAGAGAGAGATAGAGATCTAAATGGGAAGAAAAAACATATAGAGAGAGGTGAAGATATGATAATATGGCCTTTTAATCACGATGAACAAAGGTCAGGAGGTCTAGGAAACTACCTAGGAGCCACTGAAATTGGTAGGAATTAGTTTAGGTTTGAGTATGGTTGATTATATATTAATATTGGAGGTTTTAGGGGTTTAAAATTATTTTTTAATGAATTTAATATCTTTGTGAATGAATTTTTTGTATGGGGTTCATGGTTTACCCTAATAGTGAACATCATCTAGGGGTGTCTCACAATTTCTATGAAGTGAGAGAATGATTTTTCAAACTATGATACAAATGTGAAAACCCCATTATCTCAAGGGTGAATCATTTGATGGATTGGTTGCATGGTTTGGGTAAACCATGATCCAACTGTGCATTGTCCCTCTACCTTCCAAAATATCCTAATTGTCACCAAAGAACTACAATGATAAAACCCAAACTAATGAATAAATGGAAAATGTAAAATAAATCTAAAAACCAGCAGGAAAGGTTGGAATCTTATTGTCTCCCCACCTTTTAATAGCTCTTCCACAAGTATTACACCAAATAATATCTAAGATTATGAGGTATAAAAAATTTTCTCAGGGCTTAAAATAAAATAAATATTTTAACCATTGTCTAGAACACATGGAGGGAGAAAC
Organism: Viscum album; assembly: GCA_963277665.1. Lineage (NCBI taxonomy): Eukaryota > Viridiplantae > Streptophyta > Magnoliopsida > Santalales > Viscaceae > Viscum > Viscum album. The sequence continues at coordinate 1,759,734,464 of OY728121.1, read as the reverse complement.
AGAGAATTATTATGATCCATGTCACAATACCATCATTCTTTTGGTACTCCTACTTGGGAATAAATGAAACATGGGAGATAATGACCACTGAGTACCGCCTTCAATAGGCCCTATCATAGAAACAAGCACTGAGGGTGTAAAAAATATAATGTAAATAGAATGAATTACCCTCAATAATATATTATTGATAGATATGATTAAAAAACCACAAAAAAATAAATGATATAATATTAAAAAAACAAAAATCATCCCAAAATAACTATAAGTGTTAAAAAGATAAAATGATTCTATAGATTAAGTATCAACAGAAAATAATCATGAAGCAACAATATAATAACTCCAATGTATGAGATAGAAATGGATATTATAGTCCCATATTTCCTCCTAGAATCCAAAATAAATGGACACATATTGTGTGGGAATTTTAGTACACTGTATAGGATCATACCCAAATTCATTTGTACATATTTTAAACTATCATACTAATGCACTTGTTATCAAATAGTTGAGCTGACATCACCTAAAAAAGTTAACTAACCAATGACATACTCACCATTTAATGGTTTCCAAATAAAGCAACCAAGTATAATAACATAATTAGAATAACATTGAGAAATTGAAACATCACATAGATTTCACACTGGTTTTATTCTTTCACACCCCACATCAAACATATTGATACTCTCATTTCATACATATAAAATCATTCTCGAAAATAATCAGGCTATCACATCACATCACATCTCTCTCACAGAACCCAAGGAAATCACATCACATCACATGTCTCACATATACATATACATTATCACATTCCATCACATATCTCTCATAGATATATATTCCATCACAAGGCTTCTTAGTCACAAATACCACGAGTGTAAGGTATTGTGATCTTGAGGCACATCATCCTCTTTACCTAGATCTATCATACATGACCCCCTCTATAAGACACATAATCATCTAATAATATATAATCGTAGTGTACTTACAACTTCTAAACATGAAATACCATGTATATAAATGTCTCATAGAAGATGGAGCATTGAAGAGGTTGGTTTTAATCCATCCCTCCTCACCAAAAAGATGGTGGAAAATAAAACACACAAGGTATTGGTTTGTGAGAACATATTTTTATACAATGTTTATGTGCATATAGAAATCACATGGAAAGACAATGTAAGTATATAATACAATCAAGAAACAATCCCTACATTTAGGATTATAATAATATTATCATACTCACTCACAACATCACACCAAGACCTCATAACATTACTATTATTACTACCACAATTAAATGAAAAAAAACACTCATGCAAGCCACAATCAACATGCCACGTTTATCTTCTTTCTGAAATTAATCCAATTTCCTTATTTTCCGATTACAAGGAAATTTAATTTTTCTAATTGGTGTATTTCATTATTTTATCCCATTTAAATATCATTTAAAAACAACCATACAATCTACCCAACATATTTTAATTTGAAATTTCAATTACTATTCCATCTTATTCCATATCAAATTAAATTATTAAAAAAATTATTTCATCACTATGAGGAAACAAAAACAAAACCTAAAAACACCAAAACAAAACATATATCCCATACCAACATTCCTAAAATTACTACCAATTCACAACACCACCAATTCTCATCACAACAACATCACACATCAACCACATCTCACTACAACTACCAAACAACACATCCACATTAAATCACAAATTATAAATGACACCCACTTACAAATTAAACATCCACACACAACAAAACTAACCACAAAAAACATTTTAAACATTTATATTAATTATATCATATTTATAAAATGCTCGTATCATCATATTCACATATTTATTTCATGGTAACTCTAAAAAATGATGTTTCTATGACTATAACAAAATCATTTTATATATAATTTATTAAAAAAATTCAGTTAAAGTGATATAAAATGATCCCAAAACAAAGGATCAACAGTCATATCCACTATATCAAAAACATTTCCCATAAATTACATGATTTTTAGTAAGGTATAATTCATTTCTAATATTAATAAAAATTATATCAAAAGTGGAAAACATTCATTTCATTTCGAATGAAATTAAATTTTTATTAATAAAATTAAGTATCTTCCTAAATCTAGTGTTGACCAATTTCTTAATGGAAACAATTACATACCTCAATATTATCTCCAATGAAAAGATATGAAAGATCACATAATTCAAATTAATATTTTCGAACCAACTAGCCAACGAAGGAAATGATTGGGGTGACCACCTTTCAATAAAATAATGGAAAACACTGGGATTAACCTAAGAAAAAACATTACAAAACATTATCTTACTTGTAAAACATAAAAACAATTGGTTTCCATGGAATAAATAATCATATAATGAAGAAAATGAACAAATTACATAGAATAAAATTTCAAGAAATCACATAGAACCTCTAAAAATTGTTCAACAAATGATGGTATTGAATCAAATGAAACGGGGATAATAGATCTCCCAAGGAAAAACATAGGTAATCCATCAAAAATGATAAAATATACAAAAAATATGTTTTCTCAATGGGATTAAAAAATTATTATTTTTCTATAAAACAAAATACCAAGGCACAACCTTACTCCCCATGCCACATGAGTACAAAAAAAGACCATGGAATTAGGGAAGAGGCCAAATCACATACTGGATGGTCAATGAAATGTTAATGAAACCCAATGTTCTCTAATATATAGATCTAAAATACATTATAGAATATAATACTGCAAACAAAAATACTAAGGCAAAGAATGAATTTCCTAAGAAAGGGCCAACATCACAGCCATGTTCCACATCACGTGTAACCATGAAAACAAAAAAACCACTAAAAATTCATCACATGATAGGATATCTTGTTGTGCTAGATATCCAGAATATGGAAGTGGGACCAAAACACTACCCCCTATATCTATAGAATATCCAAAATATCCATGCTGAGAAACATGTAGGGATATAATACATCTCTGGTCTATATTGAAACTATTCCAAAATGGAAGAACCTCCTAAAATATCCACCCTAAACCTCCACACCATATTCACCCTATCCAATATTCTATGACACCCCCTATGATGGTTCATAATACTCCTCATCAAGTAACTCATCAAATCTAAAATCTAAAATATATGCCCTCTTTTAATTCTCCAAACTCATCAGGAGTACCGTAAAAACCTCCAACAATAGAACTCCCTTTATGAAAGGGGTCCTAAAATATAAAACATTACATCATAAACCTAAAAAACTATCATATTCCTAGAAAATAAAATTAAAACCAATGAAAAGGAATGGGGGAGAGAGGTCCACATAATCATCATATGATATACCTCTCAAAGAACTAATCAAATCTAAAACATGTCCAATATCTAACACGAACCTCTAGGAACCCCACATTCAAAATCATATTTACCCCCATTCCGACCTCTAAAATATCATCCAATTATTTCCACAAAAAACACATACCATAGCACTTAGAATAAAAATCTAATAAATCGAGTTCTCATGCTATGATATTAATCTCTTTGGGTGGATCTGACTTACATGCATGATTTTTTAACATGTCATGGAATATGTTGTTTCAAAAAGGAAGGGGTTATCCCTTATTAGTACACTTGAATCATTAATCTAACACTACCCACAATGAAAATATCACATCCCAGAAAATTAAAAATTTTAAACATCACATAAAAATGACAAACTAAAAACAACTCTATATACTAGATACAAATCTATATTTCATGCTCCTAAGAATAATCCTACTAGTCAGAATTCATTTATAACACATGATCCAAAAAATGGTCCACAAACATAGATCATTCTCCAAATAGAAATGGATCTTTATTGTTAGATAAATTAATATCAATTCATCATTGATATCCAACTCTCCATAGTCAATAACATGGGAATTATCGTGAAGATATTATTGGAGTTGAGAGACATGAAATATTTCATGTATTTGAGAATACCATGTTATGTTATTTCATCAAAAATCCACATTTCTGATATTCTCAAACTCCTTTAATGTCCCCTAAAATAGAGGAGAGATATTAATCCCATTAAAAAACAACCTCTTCCCACAACAAGGTAAACCATTTCAAAAAACGTTGTCTCCAAATAGGAACTATAAGGGCCTCCTACAACTATCAGTATAAGACCTATTATAGTATTTCACCTCCTTCATCCACTCATTATTAACTAATACCATCTCTTTCCGGTTCTTCCTGACATTAAAATAACAAATTGATGAATCCACAACCTCTACAAGGCACAATAAAGGATTATATAGCTGCCTATAAAAATCCATAAATTTTTTTATGCCAATGGGTAAGAAATTTTATATAAGTAAAACCAAAAAAAGGGAATTTTCAATTCCCAAGATCCATTAAAGGTCATGATGAACTCCATAGACATAGCCTCGAGTGGCTGGATAGTATTCTCAATCTATGTGCCCATCTAAGGGTGAAAAACAATGTTGAGGCATAACTGGGTGACAAAAGATTGATGAAATATTCTCAAATATTTGGAGATAAAATAATAATCCATATCTATGAAAATGAATATTTTCCCTCCTTGTGGACACACAACCATATCCACATGTCTCTTATCAAATACATTAATTGTTCGTGACTCCATAATTCCTATGAAGTGAGCCAAATTCATCAGTTGATACACAATTACCAAGATTGTATCACATCCTCCCAGAGAATGGGAATGTCCTTTTATAAATTCCATTAATATTTTATTCTAAATATACTTATCATTATACAAGTAATACTGATAAACAACCTGGAACAAGGTTCTCATCCTTCACTTACAAAAAAACCACACAATATGCCAAAAACAATTCCAAAACTCCTTTTATATCGGAAAACCAAAACTATATCCTAAATCATTGGTACATATTATATACTCCAAGATTTATAGATAATGGAAATTAATTAAACTCATGAGGTACACCCTAATGCATCACCATCATAAGTTCAACCTTACCAAAAAAATCCAGTTTTGATTTTTGTCTGACCATCCCTTCAGAGCATTAATCTAGAAAACATAGTCACACATCACCTTTACCTCTATGTATGCAAATTAAGACACCTCCACAATCTAAATCATAGAATTCTACTTTTCCATATGAAACAGAATCCTCCACCATTATCCACCCATTAATCATAGTGTAGGGATGTCAATCCTCTGTCACTTTCCAAGCATCTTCAAACTCTCGAACAGCATCCCTTTGTGAAATCATACTCAACATGTTAGCCATAATATTCCCCATTTTTGAATGTTAGGATATATTGATGAAATAATCCTATAGAAACATCTTACACCTCCACTAACACCAATTTAGTTCATATCGGGATAATATATACCTTATAAACTTCTGATCGTAGAAGGAAAAATGTGTTCTTTGATGAGGTAATGTAACCAAAACATCAATTCCAACACAAATACTAATAGATCCAAATCATGGTTGGAATAGTTTTTCTTGTGGGTGGAAAGCTACCAATTCCAATAAGATATCACTCCCATATATAGTATCATGATTCTTACAAGACACAGATTAGAAGTGTCATGTAATAACTTAAACAATACCCCTTTTTTCTAGTATATTTATTTGTGGATGACTAAATAGCCACTTTATATAGTCAAAATCTACCTACCATTGATCTGTTTAGACAAAAACTGAGTACTTCTTGGTCCTAGAAAAGAATGAGGCCACAATCTATGGGAAATTAGTCATAAAATCAAGGAACCTCTTATCTTCATCCACATTCTTCAGTGTTACCAAATAAAAAATTAAATCAAACTTTAATGGGACCATGTCCAAAAACTAATAGGACAATGAATGACTAATAAAACGAACCATATATGTTTTAAATATAAAATTGGAAAATTTTCCATTGATTTGGTGAAATCAAAGGGACTGTAATATTGACCTGAGATGATCACCCTATTCTTACTCTCACAATCAATACATCAAAATTTCATCAATGAATAAGACATAAACATCATCAAGGAACTCATGAAAAATGTAGATCATACGACCCCTGGATATAGATATTGAATTCATTAAACTAAAATTCTCTACTAGAATTTGAACGTGACCATACCTATATCAGAAGATACCCTTCAAGATATATTCCACCTTTGACGTCGACTAGTGATACACATATCATAGATTTATAATTGATAACCAACATTCTTCTATAGAATAGTGAAAAATATATTCAATATTTGGTAAATGGTTTCAATTCTTGATAATTGTATTATTCATACTTTATTATTCTATCAAAAAAATTATATTACCATCAACTTTCTTAGAGAATATTTCTCAAGAACCTCACAAGGAAACACTAGCCCGGATAAAACCATTATGAATTAGAACATCATTCTAATTCCTCAACTCATACAACTCATATTGTTCTATTCAATAAAAATCTTTAAAATCAAGGAATCATTGGTTTATAAATCGATCCCCAACTCGATATCATTTCAAGGGAAAATAATCACAAAATTCCCAAGAAAAACATCCAAAAACTCCCCAATCTCCATTGGAATAACCACAATTCCATAATTTACTAATTCCGTAGACAACTTTGATATCATGGAAAAAATGGAATCCTTGTGTCTACTACCCAACATTCAATCCATCTCACAAATCAACACTGTTTGATTGACAACTATATCTAATTACAAAAATCCTCTATGAAAGTAGTTGATAAAAAATTCATGTAATATAAAAATTAAATGCTATAGATGAAGTCAAATGACTATGTCTATAATAATAAAAAATCCCCACACAACTGATGTGTCCCATTAATGTGTCTACTCCCTAAGAACTCGTCAAACAAGGTAGTCAGGAATCTCACCGATATAGTCAAAACTAGGGGAATTCTAAGAACCTATATATTTAGTCCAAGATAAAATACTATTTATATTTCAACCAAGGAGTTTGAATCTCCCAAAATTTATAAGGAATGGGAAATGGTAGATGATAAGATAATCATAATGTTGATGATATCTCAACCCCAATGTGTTGGAAGCATAACAACATGATTATCTACACTCCCATATCCCCTACTTCACTACTGGAAGTCACCTCCATATCAACACTTAGGTAGATGAACATTATAATTATTTAGAACCCCATGTACACCTCACCCTTCCCAATCTACTTTTGTGGAGTCTAAGTTGTCTTTTGTTTCTACTGAAATTATCATGCTAGCAGATATTTTTGAGGTTGAATCTAAATAGAACCACCACCACTATATTCAACTCCAAATTCCACAAATAACTAGTTTTGAATATTTCCATGACTTGCAAGATAAAAAAAATCATGGGCCACAAAAAATAATGGAAACCAATTTCCCTAGATGTATAAAATGAAATCTACTGAGGTAGATTACCCATTGGTCAAAACCTCAATGTTCCTAGCACTGAAGTATTTCTCCTAAAAACTCATCCCCTCAAAGGAACCTATAGGTTCCTATATCATGGTATACCTCATCATGAGTGTATAATCTCAATAACTTCCACCTTTTTATGAAACTCCATGTATGATGGGAATGTAAAATGTGTAACAACATATCGGATGAAAGGAAATACTTCCTTATTAAGAAATTAGGCATGGGACTCATCATAGGGAAAAGTATTTTTGGAAAAATATAAAAGAACTTTCAGTATAATCCCACGATCTATTATAGGAAAACTTCAATACATAATAGGATAAAAATAACGACTCTTTAAATTCTACATGGTTGATGATAATAACTCTGAGAGGAACTCAGTCAAATATTATAACCATAGAACATCTTCCTCCTTAGGGTCACCATGATATAGTATCCTCCATTCTCACGTATCTCCTAACATATAACTAACTATAAATGATTCCTAGTACACGTTTTAGTCTTGGATCAAACTGAAGGAAATCTCAAGAGACTTTAACTAGTTCTCTGTCTCGACATTAGAGATGATTCCCTCATACATTTTCCAAGCCAACCACTTGAAGGATTTCAACATCTAAAACCATAAATCCTCATTCCCAACATGATTAGTCATATGTGGATAACCAAGGTCATCCTAGTATACCTCACTATCCTAAACCACATGCAGGAAATATCTTGGAGCCACAAAAGTATGATAAATACAGATATCCTAAGCCCAACGGTATGTAATTCTATCAAAATTCTATAATTTAAATCATTTTAACATCCTAGAAAAAACCAATTCAAATAATAACATAACCAATAATGAGAATATACCTTCTATAGGGATATAAACTACAAGTGGTTTCAGCACAAATTGTCATTAGGTTGGCTCATATTCCTTAAGTCAAATCATGGGTTCCCTAAAATAAAATGTCTTGTCTAATCATACATGGCCTATGTCATGCACCATGAACAACTCGCATTGTTTACATACCAAACCATTCATTACCCATATTTTATAACTCTAAATTATACATTATATCTAAATCAACTAATTTTAAACCACATTTTTATGACCCCCTCCATCTAAATATACACATATGGTTCCAGTAATAATGAAATGAAGAAAATGACCGCATAAGTACTAGCACAATTATGCCAGGGGATGGAGACAAAAACCATGGATATAAAAATATCACATAAATTGAAGGAATTTACAACATTAATATAGGATCATGAGATAGGATAATTTAACTGCAAGAAAATATTTCTTATAATTAAATATTTAGACCAAAAACAATTCCACAATGCATTTATAAAGTAAACAGATAAAAAGTGTCTTCAAATAATGTATGAAAGAAGAGATAAAACTAAATTCGTAATTTCTATTATTGAAATGTCCCACATTGTCAAAAATTTATCCATGAAACATTAAAAAATTAGTTTATATATATGTACGGTGATCATATAAGTATACTCAGTAATATAATACATAATGTCTCTAGTGTACATGTCAAAAGAGAATACTAATGAACTAGTGGGAATATAATATAAACAATAACACCTATATATGTCCACAAACCGATGTCATAGTCACTATATATTTCTTACCAAATAACATATCCACGTATTCAATTATAATGAGAATCACATCGATAATTGGGTACTATAGAATTATTTTCAACTTTTTATCAACTCTCACCCCCGTAATGTCATATTTCCTAGTACCCACATCTCTTCCACATAAAATCCTACAAATAAGCACTCTAGATATCAAAGCACATTATAAATCACCAAAAGAATCTTGGGATATCACATCACATGACATCTTTCTCATAGGCACCTCGTCTAACACATCACATCACATATCTCTTATAGACACTTTGCCTATCACAAAACATCATAATAGAAGCCACAAAAAGGATAATATTGTATATTCCACCATACAGACATCAACCTAGTTCTCTCCTCCAACCTTGAATCACCCCCACAATAGTCCATCTCCTCAACTCAAAAAACAACACCATAGTGAACTTTTCAAATCTCCCAATCAGAACCCTTGTATATCAATGTCACCTAGAATAGAGAGTGTATTTTAGTGTATGGACAACAATCAATCCCCAAAATCATGATATTGTGGAAAACCCCAAAAACATTCGGTTATCAGTATATAGATCTCGAAATGGAAGGAGTACATATAGAAATAATAAGTAAATAAAATGTATTTATCTAGTAGAATCAAACAAAATGAATTACATTTGTTATATCAATAAATGTTCCATCCCAAATCATAACATCATCCCCAAATCCTCACATCATCGGTAATTTCACTTTCCCCAAAAAACGAAGAACACCAGACAAGAATGCTTAGATTCATAATCCACATTTAATTTTTTTTCACAAGTTATTCCATTTCCCATATTTTCCAATTACCGACCAATTTTCTTGTTCCATCAATTCATTTTCATGATGTTAACCTAGGTAATTCATAATTAATAGAATCCATTTAAGCGTCACATTTTTTTATTAATTATAGTATTCATTTATTATTCCATCATATTTTATATCAAATTCATTATTAACATAAACTATTCCATCACTACTCAAAACAATTAAATCATGAAATGATGCAACAACAATACTTATTTTTCATTCTAAAATTCCCCACATTACTAACTCTTCATAACCCCATGAAATTACATTAAAACCACCACACATCACTACCACATCACATTGATTCAACCACTTATCACAAACACATATCATCACAACCACCAATCAAAAACGACATCCTATTTCATCATCAATAAACAAAATATCCATACAACACAACTACACATCACAAACACACTTAAAAATAAATTTTTTAAATTTTAAATAAATTGTTTTAAATTTTAGGAGGGGGTTCTCTCTAAATTCACATATATTTTTCAAGGTAATTCTAACAGAAATCAAGAATTCAATAGAAAACTAATTTTTCGTACACATATATATTCTTGTCAAATTTTGTTACAAGTGATCTCAAATTGTCCCAAAAATATGGTTCTATAATCATTTCTAATATTACACAAACATAGACCCAACCAACTATTATTTATATCAAGGCATCAATATTTTTTAATCTAAATAAATATAATAAAAGATGTTATAAAAGAATTTATTCATTCCCCATATCCTTCTATTTAAATTAATCAAATTAATTTTCTTCATTAGCCCAGTTCAAACCATTTTTCCGAAGTGTAAACAAAATTAGAACCCCTATTTCATGAATAAATGGAAGATGGAATAAGGATCCTATACCCCAAAAAGAGCTTTCAATCCCACCTCCTACTGTTGGAATAATATTTTGTAATCATCATTCACAAAAATATTTGAAAACACCATGTTCAATCTATAACTCATTATCACTCATCATTACATTACTATAAAAAATCAACACCACAATTTTCCTTCAAATCAGCCTTCCTATGATGATTAACTAAAAGAAAATTGGGATAAGTATATAGTGAGAATCTATTAGAACCTACAAGTATCAGTACCACAATTTTGAGTTTCAAATACAATGAATTGGGGCTAAAAAACCTCATTGGGGTTCACTTTAGTTTCTCAATAAATAATATTTAATCTAAAATTATCATACAGTCCAAGGTGTTTTGGGAATTTATAATTAGACTAGAAAACATAAGACCATTGTGAAGCATGAATCATAACACATCAGTACTCTGGAAAAAGAGAGGAGCTCCATTTTAGTGGAGAGAACATGCCATTTCCCAGTAGTTCAGAGCTGCATCTAAGAAAAAAATTGAGTTTCATACCATATATCCAAAAAACTATGAGGAATACCATATTATTTCCCAAATGACCTTTCCGTAAAACGAAATTTCAATGAAAGGTCTTATATCATATCCTTTTTCCCCATCATAGGTTACCCAAAAACAATACAACCATTGAAGATCCTCCACATAGTAGCCTCTCCCCATGCCACATCTATAATAAAAAATTTAAATCTATCTAAACTCCTACCCATATCCTCTAAGTCATATCCCAAATCAACATTTTGGAGAAAATGTAATTGTATGTTGTATCCTTACTCTACATAACATCCATGAAAAAAAGAACTAAGCATGCATAATGAACCTCCCCAAGACTCTATGACACAACAAAACTCTTTAAACCATAGAGACTCACATACTATGAAGCCTAAGACTCTACTCTTCATAACAACTCTCAACTAAAATCTCATCCTCATACACTCCTTTTTTCCCTCAAAACATCTTCCATATTCCTCATGAAATCTCCACCACCAAAACTCCCAAAATCTAATTAATCATAGTGTTCGGTTTTTTATAGTCAATATCTAAAGGGGTGAAGAACTAAATTCTCCCATAATATAAACCAGTGTTTCCAGAACCCTATATAAATATTTACAGATAAAATACTAATACATCAAGATGAAATATCAATTACTCTCTCTACAAAAAGAAATATGCGATCCAAGAATAAATGGAAATTTTATGAATTATTGGAAGGGAGAAATACATTATTATTTAATTAAATTATATATAAATTATATTATATATTATACACCATTTTAATTCGAAGGAGTGGTTATTTAGTTCTTTAAATTTATCCATTTATAATATAAAATAAAAAATGTTCCCTTAACAAATGATTTCTTATTCATTGGAGTATTCAAGTTGTAGTAGATCAATGTTAAATTTTAAAATATACTTATTTATAATTTATTTGATTATTAAATGGGTGGATTTTTTGTTTTTTTTATTCTTATTTCTCATAATTTTGGTAAAAATAGTTCATTAATATTCTATCTTAAGGAAAATAATGAGCCAAAAATATGAAAGGAATTCTTGAGGAACCCATATAGTGGACAAGAGGTTTCTGGTTTCGTGACACAAGTAAACTACATCTCTATCATCATTTTCATTTAGTATTTTTAATCTTACATATGATACACCTCCTAAAAATCATGGTATTTTATATTAATAAAAAAAATTGTTGTTACATGATGGGTATTGGAAACCATGATGGCTAGTGAAATAAAAAATCATACATAGTGTATAACTTGAATATAAATTTATTAGACACCCACACAAGTAACACTCCAAATATATAGTTTCATTCCATGTGGTTAAATATGCGACATTATTTCACAATAGGTATTGAATATAATCATGAAACCAAGATATAGAAAAACTATGCGGCCTATAGATAGAATATACGTGTTTTATAACACAAGTATATCTACACCTGGAACACACTAGGTGGTTTTCATTACATGTGTTGGATAATAAATAATTTCAATAAATTCAAAATAATTAATTACTAATAAAAATTTGTAATAATAAATTTCACTTTGCCTACTATAATAGAATCTCGTAAGTACACACCACATACATTTATTGTGTGTTTTCTGGTTTTACATTCTATACAGACTATGAAATTTAACCACATTAGACAACATTAAATTTATTTCCTTATAAAGTTTATAAACATATATTTCTTTTAGTACATTGAAAATTATACATACACTATGTGTTACAATAAATTCATAATAGTGATTTTATGGTATACAATTTGCATCATTTTTTGTGACCTATGAAGTTAATTCCATTTAATAACTTATTTAAAAAAAACTAATTTATATAATTGATTTATAGTTGGTATGATTCTCAAAATTTCTGAACAATCAATATTCTATAATATTTAAGATAAAAAATTAATTTTTTAATTAGTTTATTATTTTATTAATAATATCCATTATTTGATTATAAAAATTATTAGAAAGTAATGTTTCTAGTACAAAATGAAATTATTGTTTCATATAATGAATGATGATGACATTCATCTAATAAATTTAGATGATGGTTCTATTTAATTATTAATTATTTCATGTTTAATTACTTAAAAATCATGATTAAAATAAATATTTTTTGTTCTATGAATCATCCCCTATCATTTATTATATATTTTATAGTGTGTCTACGTATTATTTTATGTAATACCAATCCACTAGTACCACTCAACATTGTGTAAGTGTATTTTTTTTAAAGATTAAGTTGATAGCTGGGGGATGAGGTTCAGACATATGTTTAGATGGATATATACAAGTAGATACATAATATATTTTTGAAATTCAATATATCAATATAAATAATTACATTGATATTTATTTCTAATTTGGAAGGTACTAGTGTATCCCTACTTGATAAATGAACATGTAGACAAATACTCAATATCGTTCTCTATATTTATTTTATTTTATCAATTAATTGTTATTTAATTGAATATATGTTAAAATTTTCATTTAATTGTTACTGAAGACCGCATATTATAATGAAATTAATAAGATATATTAAATAAAATAATGTAAACATTATAATTTTATCTGTATAGGTATTGTTGATTAAATTTTATAAATTCAACATAATATTAATAACAAAGAATAAATAAAGTAACATATATAGGTAAATTACACATTCATAAATTATGATATACATTAAGATAATCTATTATCTAAGACTCCCAATTAATTAATAATCATATATCGATTAAAAAAGGTCTTTATATTTTTATGGTGCATATTATGATATCATAATGACAAAAATGTGAGTTAATAAATGATATAAAGTTTATTCAAGACCCAATATATGTATTCATTTTAAAATAATGTGTTTTGAGGTTCCCTTATTAATTTTATAAACCTTTATGAATCATCAAAAACCTATATTATATTTTATAGTTACCAATTAAATTTATTATAAACACTACTCATTTACACATCACCAATGGTAGTATATTGTTTACTTCAGTCATTAGATGTAATTGTTTTTTAAAAAATCATCTTTAGATGAATCCTTGGGATGGTTTGTGGTTTTGATTACAATATTTTGTAGAGTCTAAGCCTAATTTTGGTAATTATTAAATAACTCCCCTATATTTTTCTATATAAACCCACCCAATCTCCAATTACTCTTCACATTAATACCATGGATCATGTATTTTCATTTTATGGGTGTTCTTAGCATTCTACACATTATATGGATAATTCTTTCTCCAAATAATCTTCCTTGATTCACTAAGAAGAAAAAATCATAAGGTGATATAATCCTTCTATCCTTATTTAAAAAAAAATATCAACGAGTTCAATGTTTGTTTATAAACAAAATTTTCCTCATAGAAGACCATTAAAATCTGTAAAGGATCTACTTGGATGGAAAATCTAATGATTTTACAAGTTTTTTATATGGAAATAAGTTCTACTAGAAGAATAACTACACCTTAATAAAAAATCATGTAAAAGATTTTGATATATTCATTTTACAATATAATCATTTCATTTCAAAAAAAAATTGTTCATATATAAATCATGTCATTATAATTATTATACCTAAATATAATAACCCATGATGTTATAGAATAATTACATTTTGGGGTGGATCTTTGAGCCAGCAATAGAGTGATTCTAGTCATTCCGTCTCTAGAAGACTACCAACTCAAATTACCAACTAGAATGGTTTCCATTTTGTGTAATAACTATAATAATCTCAATAAAATAGAAGAACATAATTTTTGTGACTAGTTTAAATAAGGATGGATTAATTTTCATGATTATATATAACTATTGATACATATAAAAATATAGAATATTCCATGGTGTAGAATATCTCAATAATGTACTTTATATATAATAATAATGTAATCATGTCTTTGAAACTGATTAAGAAACATGATCACATGACTAATATTAATGAAATATATGGAATAATCAACATTTTCATGTAAACATGAATCATTGAACCTTATAATATAATAAACATAACTGTTAACTGATTGATTTAAACCCATAGATATAACCTTTTGTTAATTAAATGAAAAAATATATGTAGCACCATTCAATTTAATAGAATTGAGAGCCATAGAACCACTAAAATTAGTTCATAAGGATGTGTGTGTATACCTACATATAGAATAATGATGTTAATACTAATACTTAATTTAAATTTTAAATTATTTCAGTAGAATTGAATATATCTTCATTAATAGGTATAAGTATTTATTTACTTTGGGTAAAGTAAGTAATAAATTAATATAGTATAGAATCATCTTCGTAAGAATATAAAGATAAACCACTCAAATTTAATTGTGGAATATGTTAATAATGATTTCATTGATTATTTAAAAGTGTTTTGGATAATATTCCAACTAACCCCACTATATAAACCACTATTTAATGCTAATAGTGAAATGAAGAAATCTACCTTATTAGATATGTTGAGATCAATGAAGAGTCAAGAAAATGATCCATTATACATTTAGAGGTATATAATATAATCAATGGTATAAAAAATGGTCTAACAAACATAGAATACTGACTTCCATATGATTTATGGTATGGAAAGTTGTATATTTTTTCATAAATTTAAGTGTGGGGATGAAAATAATTTGTTTAAGATAAATTTGGAGATATTCATATATCAGAAGAAGTAAAGTGTATCTTTATGGAATATGATAAAGAGAAAAAATCATATTTTAATTTTGACCACATATAGGGAAACATAATCATGGAAGGATATATAATTTTTATATAAAGATAGAACACCAATAATGATGTTAGTTGAAGGAGGATAGAATTTTATTAATTCATGGTTGAAGCTACAAAATGGTTAGTGAAAAAATATTTTAATACCTCGTGGATGTATTTATTTTGGATAAACATTCATTGTGTACATATACTAGAGATGTCAAAAAACTAGTGAGGCATGTTTTTCTTATCACTTAGGTGAAAAAATAGTAGTATATAATAATTAAACTATGAGATATAAGGATGTGATTAACATCTCAAACAATTCAATGTTGTATGAAGCTATTCATTTTAAAATGTATTCAATATTAAAAAATCATAGTTTGATTTTGATAGATCTAAAATTTTATTTAAATAATATTGGATAATATTTGGTATTCAAGAAATAATCATACCATGATTTTAAATCATTTCTCTATATGAAATATTTTTTTTATTTAAGTATGTAATCAATTCCATGGGATGCACTATAAGGAATTACTCTCAACATTTTCTATGGAAAACTAAATTGTAATTATACATTTCATAATATATTTAAAAAATGTATATTTCTTAAAATGAATGTCAATATCAAATTATTTAATTAAAAAGTTTTGGAAAATTTCTTTATGATAGAACCAAAATGTAACACCTTGAGTTATTAAAATAGAAGATTATGTTCAACAACATATATGAGGCCAACACATATGCAAAAATCAATGAACATTTAAATACAAACAATTTAACATAGCCATTAAATTTGTTGACATGAATAAGACGGACTAAATTTTGAAATATGTATACTAATTTCCTACCCAAAATAATTATAGTTATAAACTACTTTTAAATAGTAACATAATTATTAGTAAGAACATTTTATTCTTCAAAAATTTGTTTTCATCAAGAATAATTTTAATTTTTTTGGTGAAGAATTTATTATAATTTATTTTTAAGACATACAGAATTTTTTTTGAAAAATTTAAAATAAATTTTTTAATCATAATACCAAAATGAACATAGACTGATTGTTTTTTATTTTTGCATAATATTTATTCTCCACTGAATAGTTCAAAAACTAACTATATTTTTTTAGAAACTATATTTTCATTTGATAAATTAAGTAATTTAGAAGTACCATTGTTACTTTATTTTTATTTTAATGTAAAATATTAATTATTTACTTAAATTAAAGCCAAATAATTAAATTTAAATAATATTTATACAAGTGTTTAGTATAAGTTTATTTTTATTCTTGCACACAACTTTTTAAGAAAACCTTATAAAAAATCATAATGTTTCTGCATTATAATTAAATTAAAATAACCCATATTAGTGAATAATTTAATATAAAAATATGGATAATATATATATATCATTATGAATGTAAATTCAAATATTTAATTTTACCTATTATAAAGTTAATGTAAATCATCTTTTCCATAAAAAAATTCATGGAAAAATCACATGCCTTCATGATTACGGGTTTTATTTTAAATTAAATTATTATAACTTTACTAATTTATTTTTATAAAATTTAATTAATAATTTGAATAATAATATTTTATATTATCTTATTAGTTCAACATAATTTTTATACAATACGAATAGTAAGGATATTAAATATTTATTTCCATTATAAAAAGATAAATTTGATAATTGATGGTAAAAATCATTTTTTAAGGAAAAGAAAAAAAGTAACCATAATAGTATTCTTATTTATATTTTCATTTTAATATAATAATTATTTTGTTTTTTATTTACAAATAATCCATAAATTATTTTGACAAAAATTTGATTTTGATATGATAAAACACAAACTATATTTTTTGCGTAATAAAAAATTCCAATTAAGACATTGATTTTGTGATAAAGTAATAAATTTTTAGAATAAATTATATTTTCTATAAAATAATAATAATAATAAAAATTAATTAATTTGAATGATATTATAATTATTATGTAGTCAAATATATTTTTATAAGGGTAAAAACTATTATTGAATAGAAGTCCAATATTTCTCCAGAAATATCTTTTATTTTTTAAAAAGTGACGATTATAATATTCAAAATACTATTTTGATATAATAATTATTATTTTTGGAACCATCACCTTGGAATTATCCAATGGTGAATTTTTTATAATTTTTTTGAATAGTTGAATTTTTCATTAAAAATTAAATACAGTATAAATATATGGTGTCTATTATGATATCATAATGACAAACAAGTGAGGTAGTAAATGATATAAAGTTTATTCATGACCCAATATATGTATTAATTTTAAAATAATTTGTTTCTAAGTTCTTTTATTAATTTTATAATCCTTTTGGAATCCACCGAAACATATATTAAATTTTATATATTTCAATTCAATTAGTTATAAAAACAACTCTCTTATACATCACCAATGGTAGTATATTATTTACATCGGCCATTAGACATAATTTTTTTAAAAATACCCTTTGGAATAAACCATTGAAAAAACCATGGGATGGTTTCTTGTTTTGATTACATTATTATGTAGTTTCTAAACCAATGTTTAGGAAATAATAAAGAACACCCCTCTATTTTCTATAAAAAACACCCAATATCCAATATCTCTTCACTTTAATGCTAGGTATCATATATTTACATTCCATCCCCTATATAGAGCCCTCCCATGGATTGCCCACGCTCTCAACTATAACCTCCAAATATTTGGAATCACCCTCCAAGAGAGAGGGATCTCTCCCTCTTCATGTCCATTAAATAACATTATATGTAATTATCCATTTTAATATCAATTGATTATTTTTTCAAGTCTCTATAATGATAAATGTACCATCTAATTGATTACATATTAGCGAGATATCATTTATCTCCTCTTGGAATTGCATTTACCTAAGTTGTTACAGTGCTGAAATTTAGTAATGTCTCATTTCCTTATCCTCTTTATTCATGTATATTTTTCATTTTACACCTTTTATTTGTATTTAATGATTTTTGTATATATTTTTTCACATACATGTTAATTTATAATTTATTTCCCAATGATTAGAGGCTGCATTTCTCTAATTAATCCTTTTGATGAATACACATGTATTGTAATTATACTACCAAAATTTCATTGTGATTTTCCCATGCCAAACCCTAGTGCTGTGAATACCATGTTGAATGATCTATGTTGAATGCTTATGATGGTACCTATTATGAGACTGATGGTTACATACCAAATAATATATGTCTCTATTGCATTGGGTAATTCTTTAGTCTCATGATATTCCATGTATAGTGTAAAAGAGGTTATCCTAAGAAAATTATATTTTGTTTTCTTGGAGATTAACCTTGACATATTCTTAGGATTTATTGTTTAATGTTTTTTCCATCTTCACATGTTACTTATATGTCATTATTTTAAATAATGCCTCATTTTTCATGTGAACCACCACTATTTTCGGGTATCTGACCACATCATTATGCTTTTCTGTATATAAGGTGGTTGGGTGAAGTTTAGGAGATTTCGATGAACATTTAATTTTTTATGGGGCATTTATAAACGTGCATGGGTGGTGCATGGTTTGTGGAAACCATGAAACACTTGATGGAAACTTGACACAGTGATTCAGTTCGCTATGTGACATCCAACATGGCTCTCGCACACCAAAGGCATCCAACTAGTAGTGGGGGACAATATTTATCATGAGGGATACAATACCTTATTTATCAAAGTAGCACAAAATAGGATATGAATAAAAAACATCCCAATTATATAAACATGAAAAAAATGATTACAATACTATATGATGTGAAAAATAAGTACTAAAATTTCCAAAACTAAAAATTTAATATGACCTTCCAATACATGTTAATTTATGATATTCAAAAAAATAAATAAATACAGACATTAAAAAATTTCAAGTGGGTCTCAAACCACATCTTGGTCCCCCATCGAAGCTTTATCCTGACATAACCATCTTACAAAGGGCCCTTCTACATACCCTTTTTGGAAACTAGGAAATCTATTTTGGTACCAATTTGACATCCCTATTACGGTGTAAGTACAACTCAATAGGATAAAACCAAATAAGTCTAAAAATAATATATAGTCAACACAGTGGGTGTGGTTATATAAAGAATTATAAAATATAAATAGTTATCATTTAATCAATTACACTTTATTTAAATATATAACCCATAGGATCCAGAGGATTCCCAAACTGTCAATACCCACTTCGACCAATGCAAGAGTCTAACTATATCACATAATAAATTAAAACATCATTATAACACATGGGATTTCATTAACTATTTTATTTTAATTTATAATATCAAGAATTGGAACCATATTACAATGCCAACATTTTTGCATCTAGATCTCCATGCCTAGGAACCTGGTGGATTCATATGTCAAAGTCCATGTCCAACACTCTTTTATCAAACAATTTATCAATATGGTATTTTGAAGATTTATACAAGTTCTCACAGATTAATTTCAATATATTTATTGATGTAGAATTTGGAAGCAATAGACCGGGTCCTATAGATGCCTTTCAACAAATTTATCAATACATTCCTTGGAAGAGGCTGGCCTTGTCCCACATACATTTATCAATAAATTTATCACTATTGGATTTAGAAGAAGAATAACATGTCACAAAATGGATTACTACAATAACACACATACCACATGTACCACATCATTCATGGTTAATCAACATTAAACATCTAAAAACATTTTACAATCAATGCATCAATTAATTAATTCAACATTTAATTAATAAAATTCAATTATTTTCATAATCACATCAATTTTCATTTATTAATTAAACAATTAATTAATTCAATTCGTTAAATTGAATTAACTAAAAAATAAAATTAATTAATCTAATTAAAAATATCTAAAACCAATAATTAATTGAACAATTAATTATTCCAATACCACTATCAAAAATCCATTAATTATTTCTACAATTAGTTAATCTGATTTCACATTCAATTTCACAATCCCAATATAATAGTAACTAATTCAACAAATAATTAATTCAATTAAACCATTGAATTTCCCCTAATTGACTTAAATTATTAACACATGGACAATAGATCAATTCAATTCAATTATTAATGAAATTGAATAATAATGGAAATTGAAATTCTAAAAATTATATACATGTAATTTAATCAATATAATGGGAATGAAATTTATGCCACCTACCTCAATTAATTGATGAGATATCATCCAACGAAAATCCTCTATTTATAATGGATAGGTCAAAGCCATGATGAAGAATATAATCTAGATCCAAACCCATGATCCAAGATCAAACATATCATGATCTAGAAAACCGATATCTTCATCTAGTAAATAAAATTAATAATCATCACTTTGTAGCTATGAAAATGAGTGAGAGAGAGATAGGGATCTAAATGGGAAGAAAAAACATATGTAGAAGGGTGAAGATATGATAATATGGCCTTTTAATCATGATGAACAGAGGTCAATAGGTCTAGGAAACTGCATTGGAGCCACTGAAATTGGTAGGTATGAGTTTAGGTTTGAGTATGGTTGATTATATATTAATACTAGGGGTTTTGGGGGTTTAAAACTAATTTTTCAAGAATTTACTATCTATGTGCTTGATTTTTTGGTATGGGGTTCATGGTTTACCCTAACAAAGAACATAATTTAGGGGTGTCTCACAATTTCTATGGTGTGCGAGCAAGATTTATCAAACTATGAGACAAATATGAAAACCCCATTCTCTCAAGGGTGAATGGTTTGAGGGATTGGTTTCATGGTTTTGGTAAACCATGATCCAACTGTGCACAATCCCTCTTCCTTTCAAAATCTCCTAATTTTAATTGAAGAACTCCCATGATAAAACCGAAACAAAAATAACCAAACTAATGAATAAATGGAAAATGGAAAATAAATCTAAAAAACAACAGGAAAGGATGGAATCTTATTGTCTCACCACCTTTTAACATCTCATCCACAATTAGTACACCAAAGAATATCTAAGATTATGAGTCAAAAAGATCGGTCCACAAACAATGTATATTATATTTTCTCTCCCATATTTACTCTTGTTCACAACCATGTTTCCATAATACATGAACTATTAACAGGGGCTCTCACTACAACACATTCTTATAGATATCCAACACTCATATCAAATGCTACTCAAAGGATGAATCGGTCTCATACTCAACATCAACCACATTTATCAAATGGGAATGGTAAATGTGATACCCCTGAATCTCTCACACATGAAGTACATCATTCATATCATTGTATCTCTATAGATGAGACAATCACAATGCCATAATCTTGATTCTCTCCACAATATCATATGATATACAAAACATGGGTGACAACATTCCGTGTCTCTATATCTTACATTTACCCAATCTAGGTGATAGAAGAAGTAATACATGATCACCACTTAAATACTCTTGGGGAGGTCAATATCTATCATCATATGACTTCTACAAACTTGGAGCCCCAACCATATATTTTCAAATCAACTAAACCTGCTCTAATGTCTCCAATATGAGAATCCGTCCAAATAACTCTAACTCACTACCTCGATGCAGTATGGAGGTTATATACATGGTCCACCATAATGATCCTTGTATGGTTCCATTTGTATATTTTCCTGATACCAATTTTTATAGGATAAATCCAACAAATATACATGCTTATCCCATGACCCATCGATGTCTAGGACACATTCCTGATGAATATCCACAACAAACATATCATACACTCTGAATTTCCATCTATCAATGGGTGGAAATCCAAACTTAGTAAGACCATTGTACCCAGAAAATTCGTTAAGCCACGCTAGAAGCATGAAGTAAAACGTGATTCATGGTCTAAAATTGTACTTTATCGCACAATGTGTTTACAACCAATCTCCTAAATGTAAAAATCTCCCAGCTTCTCCACTAATAAAGTCTTCTGTGTAGAAAATAAATGTTATAACTTTTTTAATGGTCCATAGTTACACATATAGTAATTTTTCCAATGATTCATGGTGGTACCCACCAAAAAAATCCATAGTAACAGTGTCCTACCACTATTTTGGAATGGGAAACATCTGTAGTAAGCCAATAGGTCATAGATATTTGTTCTTCAACTGTTGATAGGTGTAGAATCATGTCATGAACCATGTTATCTCTTCTTTCCTACTTGGCCACCAAAACAATATTCATAGGTCCTGGTAAATTTTGGTTAAAACTGGATTCACCACCCACTTTGAGTATAGAAATTCATGCATCTTCTCCTCCGAAATACTCATAAGAACCAAAATTTTATTCCTATAATAGAATATATAATCCTCATCCATGATATTGTATGAATTTGTCTCCCCACCATCAAGGATTTCCCTCAAGGATTAATTTTCAGGATACTCATACTGCCTATCTTTGGTCCATCCCAAAAATTTATACACTTCTCAAACTAGTGAAAGATTCATCTGTTCCTGACCCTCCTAGTCCACAACATATATCTCGACCAATACATACACCATATTCTACTCAGTTCTATACTCATGAATATCTTACGTCTATTTTTTATAGCTTAAATAAACAACCAAACTGGTCCCTTGATGGGAGTATATGATCAATTTCAATATACTAAATATACTAAACCCACCCCAACTGCATGATATATGAATCTCACTATGAATTGATGTACCTTAAACTCATGTGATCCCAATACAATGCAAACATATTTCCCCACAAATAATACTTCCAACACTTCAAAAAAATAAAACACAAAATCTAGTATAAGTTCTTGTGTAGGTTTTTTTTAATTCATGTGGCCTCAAATTCTATGATGCATAAACCGCAACTAAAACTTTCTCCATCAACACTACTCCATGTCTGATCCCAAATTCCCCAGAAAGCACTGTATACTCATCACATGGCTCAAGTAGAATTAATATATTTTTTCAATGTCAATGACTTATTCATCTCTAGGAAAACACTCTCACATACTCCAAACCACTAAAACTGTATACCCTTATTGTTTTTATAGAAAGAGGAACATCCAAACAAGAAAAGTTATGGTTGAATCTCCAATAATATCCTGCTAACCCGAGAAATATAGAGATATAAAAAATATTATTATGATTATCTCAAGAAACAATTGTGTGGACCTTCTCTGGGTCCACTAATACTCCTTCCTCTTAGATGAGGTGACCCAAGAAGTGTACCCAATCAATTAGAAAATGAATCATTAATTTCATTGTGTATAGATGATGCACTCTTAGTGTACTCAAGATGACATCAAGATGTTGGGAATGACCATCATTATTCTTGGAGTACATGAGGATTTCACTCAAAAACATATCCATATATAGGAGGAGTATTATATTCTTCAAAGAAATAAACACTTCTAGTATTTTTGTTGAACCAAATGGCATTACGTCAAACTCATAAAATACATACCAACTTCTAAATAAAGTACATGGTATATCATAAGTTTGAATGGTCAACTAATGATACCCTAATCACAGGTCAATCATAGAAAAAACACAAGATCCCCACAACTGTTCAAACAGATCATCAATATGCAGAAAAGGATAGCATTTCTTTAGAGTCATATAACAAAACTTCCATTAATCAACACACAATAACATAGTCTGGTTAGACTTTTTTTCCAAAAAAGTAGAGAAACCCAAGGTGATATATTGGGATAGATAAACCCAATTAACATAAATTCTTGAAGTTGATTCTTGAGATATTGATTCTCTATTAGTTCCATTATATATTGTTCAATAGAAACTAGCTCATTCCCAACATTAGATCATTTGTATACTTAATGTCTCTCATAGGTCGAATCCATGATAAGTCCTATGTAAACAAATCCCAGAACCAATCCACAATGGGTGGAAAGAAAACCTGATTAAATCCCATTTCGTCCAGTAATAGACTAGAATCATAGGTATAGAGCTCCCCCAGTTGCTGATGAACTAGCCACACATGTCCCACTTTGATATCCCACTCTCTTTAGGTAATATAGTTGTCACCCATAAGAGAAATAAAATTCACTCTCCAAGAGTGACAATATATTTGGGATATGTATTCTATTGACTGTTATATAATCAAAATTAGGTAATATCATAACATGTCAATGACCTAAATATCCAACAGAAAAATATACTCTCTAAGAACAAGAGAACACCCATTTCACAAATAGGTTTTCATGACAGTACTCCCTAAGGTGCATCTATCATTAACACCCCAATCCTAAACTCAACTTCTACGATCAAACCATTTACATGTCGTACATATATAATATAATAAGAGGAAATAGTATCAAATAATGAACTGAAAGTATATAAGTTATAAGAATAGTACCTATAAGTGTGGATGATCCAACCTATCTATCCACAAGTGTATATGGGATGTCTTGTAATTGTCCTTACCATATTTAAGTGACACATTACGAGTCCCCTTAGTTGAACCACTATTCCAATACAGAATCTCTTTCCTACAATCATCATTTCCTCTACCTCTACCACCATGGTTTGTAAAACTCCTACTGCCAGAATGATAAGGTGCAGAAGATCTCGTTTCATTACTATGGATCTTTCTATATTCTCTATCAATACCTATCTATTTCAAATTCCAATTGAACATCTATAGATATACCATAATGTTGTATCCTTGCCACTCTACCATGGTTCACGGGAACTATATCCTAATGTGTCCCTACATGCCTCATTAAAATAGATCTCTTGAGCAGGGTGTTGTGTAACTTACCCATCCTCATGTATACTCTTTATTCTATCACCATAGATAACATTCTTATAATGAATTTTGCTTCTCCAGAAGTCATACCTTATACCAGCCCAGAAGTAACCACCTTTTATCCACTAGAATCCTCCTTTATGTTCCCCTCTTATGTGATATCCAAATTCACCACTACTGAAAATATCATTATCATGATAATATTCCCATGGAATAAAATTTCACATTTAATCCCATCCTAAAACCATTTTCTGGAATTATAGTCACCCACTTCTAACACTAGAGAAAAGAGTATAAAATCCAAAAATCATTCACCATAGTCCATCATAGACATAATCTCTAGAGTCAACTGTATAAAATCAAATTCCCTCTCATGTATGATAATATTAGAAAGAAATAACTCCTTGAATATCTCTTTAATGTCCTTAACTCCATAATATCTGGGTTTTCATCCAGATTATGGATTTCCCACCACCCCAACACTTGAACACGTAACATTTAACTCAATAATTTAACTGTCTTCTTATTTAGAGTCTCCAAGTGATCATGTATGGTCTAGATAGATTTGATCCATAACTCTTCTACTTCAGATCCACCCTCTCCGGTCAATTTTGGAGGGTGATACAACTAAAAATCCCACATCTGATTAGACATTCATTTCACAACATTCCATTGTTCTCTTAGCATGAATTCCATAAAGTCATAAAAGTAATTTTGGAACTACACTCTGAAATCCTCACCTAGCACTACCAATGCCTCAGCTCCCACTACCATATGTGCTTCTCTAGCTATTTCCTCATTTCAACCTCTCAATAAGTGTCTTCATTGATTCATATATCTCAATTTTAGACACCCTTATTTGGACACAAAATATAACTTTAACACATTTATAAAATGGGAATAAAACATAATAATAAAAAATAAGTCTTTCCCCAACTTTCGTAACACGCTCAAAACAAAAGTGAACTCGCTATCTCTAACCATCCATCTTCTTTGTCATAGATAAAAAAGGGTAAAATCATTCAAATTATTCATGTTTCACATTAAAACCCCATTTATTCATATTCAACAACATTTTCCTAGTTCAATTTCATGGTCATATTATTTTATAATTTTAATTACAATAAACATAGAAAACATATCAATTTGAACAACATACCAAAAACCCATTCTCTCATGCCTACCTAAAATGAAACATGTAACTGTAAACCATGAGTATCTATAATGAGGAAACCATACACAATAATCATGCCTTAATAGACCATGAGTCAAATATCATAATAAATAATCGCATAACTCAATAAGTGTGTCACTCGAGATGAAATAACATCAACTACAACAACACATATCAATAACATTAATCTCATCCTGGGTACTTGTATTTTACCCTCATACATGGGTTAGATACTCCCATTCATGAGCTCTTAACCATGGTTCAACTCATCTTATACTCGTATCTACATTTTCCAAATAGTAAGACATAAGAAAATAAGATAAACCACCTCTGATATAACTTTTAAAAAACCTAACCATGGTTCCACACACCGATTCACTGATCTAGATTGCTACGTGAACATAGGCAGACCTCCCTGTATTCCAAATGCTGCTGACTAGAAGTGAGGGCCAATATCGATCATGGGGAGAATACACCCTCCTTATTAAAGTAGCACAACAATAAAATTAAATGAGCTAAAACATAATGAAATAACTATATCTAGAAAAATACCATCCTCACATGATGACCAAAACATGAAATACAATACACAAAACTAATAATTAGATATGTCATTCCAATACATTTTAAGTGTAAAAATGAAAATAATAAAATAAATAATTACATGTACAACTCCAAAATTTCATATGAATCATTTATTATTCCCTCATCCTTTCTCCATCCAAACTCATCCATATAACACAAGGCCTTTTCCATTATCATATCTGACAAGCATGAAATCTATTCATGTACTAATCTGAAAACCCGAATAGGATGTGAGTAAAACTCTGTAGGCCACCACCATTGGTGTCTAAAATTAATATCCATTTCAAATTTTGAATTGATTCATATAGAGAATAAATAAAATAAATAATATAAAAAATTTACATTTATTCAAATACTCATAGTTTAATGATTTAACCCTTGGGTTCCCGGGGACACCTAAACTGTCAATATCTACTTCATCCCATGATGGTGTCTAAACCATTTCACGTAATAAATTCACAATTCATTATCACAAATGATATTTAATTATCTATTTCATTTCAATTTATAATACAGAAACCTAGAACCATAGTCGCGTGCCAAAAAAAATGTGGTGTCTAGGTCTCCACGCTTAGGACCCAATGGGATTTTCATAAAGTTGTATGTGTCCCACATTCAGTTATCAAACAATTTATCTCTTTTTTATTTGGAAGAATCATTCCATGTCCCACACATGAATATAAATGAATTTATCATTATTGGCTTCGGAAGCATCACACCATATCCCCCACATGTTTATCAATCATTCAATCACTATGGGATTTAGAAGTCCTAGTATATGTCCCACATTTTTTTATCAATAAAATTATCATTATGGTATTAGGAATAATTATATCATTTCTGACACATAGATATCACAATCACATATATACCATACATTTCACACCATTCAATGTTAACAGACATCAACCTTCTTATCAAATTTCACAGTCAAATCGTCAATAAATTAATTGATATAATGATTAATCCAATTAAATCAATTCAATAAACACAAAAATTTATATTAATAAATAAAAAAATTACATATTTCAATTCCTTGAATTTCATATTCCAAAAAATTATCATTAATTCATTCAAAAATTAATTACTCAAACTGAAAATCTCTATATCCCAATAATTAGTTCAGTAATTAAATTTTCTAATTCAACTTTAAATAATTCTTTAATTAATTTAAAATTTAATTTCGCAATCCAAATATAATATTAATCAATTCGATATTTATTTTATTACATTCCACCTTTTAATTTCCTCAATTAAACTAAATTTTTAACACATTGAAGTAAAATCAAATCAAATCAATTATTAGTGGAATTTCCCAATCATAGAAATTTCAATTGTCAAAATTACATACATGTGATTTAATCAAAGATATGGGATTAGAATTTAGACCTTTTATCTTAATTCATTGATAGGTGATCTCTTAATAGAAATAAAAAATTTGAAATGGTTATGTAAACCCCATAATGAAAAACATGATCTTGATTTGAAACTTAGATCCAAGATCAGATGAATCAGTATCTAACAAGCCTACATATATATCTTGATTAAACGTTATAAAGAAATACAAATTTTATCCTGGAAGAGTGAAATTAGAGTGAGAGACATAGATTTCTATATATTAATAAAAAACACACCTAAAGAGTTAAATATTTGACAATCTGACATTTGCATCATGAAGAACATAGCTCGGGGGGATTAAAATCCATCCGAGAGCCATATAATTTATAGGGTTGATATTATATTTATATATAGGTTATTAGGGATAAATTATAGGGGATTTGGTACATTTAAACTAATATATAGTGGATATAATTTCAACATGCATGGTTTCTTACATGGGACACATGATTTCCTTTAATTGTGCACCCAAACCATGCACCTCACATAGAGGTGTCCTGTGGTTTCTCATAATAGGGTGCACATTTTTTTAAACCATGTGATAAAATATTAATCCCCACTATCTCCTTGTCGAATGATTTTCAACGTTGGTTTCACTGTTTTGGAAGACTGTGTCCCAATCGTGCAAAACCCCCTCTTCCTTCCACAATCTCCCAATTTTCACCAAAACACACCCAAGATAAAACCCAAACAGAAATTACTCAAAACAAAATTATTATTACTTCTAAATGATATTTATACATGACAGAAAATGTTTGGGATCTTATAATTTCCCAGTTACAATCATGGTTTCTGAGGGAATCCCCTTGAGAATAAATAAATGAACCTGATTAAACCTTTTAATCTATATTGGAAAAATATTATATGAAATGTTTTTTATGTGAATTTTTTTTCACGGGATATATGAGA
This sequence comes from Viscum album, assembly GCA_963277665.1. Lineage (NCBI taxonomy): Eukaryota > Viridiplantae > Streptophyta > Magnoliopsida > Santalales > Viscaceae > Viscum > Viscum album. The sequence continues at coordinate 1,759,704,620 of OY728121.1, read as the reverse complement.
TGATTTTTTTTGTGGTGGTTTTGATATATGGTGGTTTTAAAATAGGGATTACTGATATGAGAAAATTTTTTACTTTTTGATTGAGATATATTGTACTAGTTTCCCAAAAGAAATGGAATTAAATATTATTTATCCAACCACAATTTATTGTTTTATGAATTGGATAATGGGTTGGAATGATTAATGAATTCATGAATTGTAACAAGAAAGTGGATTAAGTGGTTTTTGTTAAATATTAAATGAATGGACTTGATAAAAATAGAATGGTTAGTAATTAGAAAACCTATAAATGGCGTATTATGGAAGGAATGATGAAATATGAATTGTGGTTTTTGGTTTTCTTGTGATATATAATGCATTTAGAACTGGAATTGAATGTGGAAGTTTTTTTAGGCCTTATGGAGATATCGTGAGTTGGGATGAAATTCTTTTTCAGAACCCAAATGTTGGGATTCTGTGTGAGACTATTATATATTTTATATTAAAATTGATTTCTATACACAACCCACTTAATTTAAGAAATTCTTTTCAACCCAATTGTCTTGGGGAGATTTTTCTATCATCTTATATGGTGAGGATGAATTCTTGGATAACCCTCTTCACTATTATATCTTCTAGACAATTCTCTTATGCAAGAGTTATCATGGCCCATGTTAGAAAGTGAACTGGTGGTTATGTTTGATGATATTTTTGGGGTTCTTCATAGTAGGTTTCCTGAATGGTAAGACGAGTGCATGAGTTTGTTTCTTTCATCTCCATGATACCCTACTCTTTTAGTTATGGTAGTGGTAGAGACATGGTGTTGTGGATCAACTGTCTTCATGCTTTAATTGATGGCTAGTTTCAAATGGAGTTCTATGCAAGATGTAGATACCCATATGTCTTCAGGAATGACACTTTATAGAAGATATGTGCTCATTAAAACATATTATTTTTGGATATGATAGTTGAAAATAAGTTAGAAACAATTTCGTGGTACCATTATTTTTATTGTTCTTATTACATTACTATACGTGGATATAATATCTGGTGAGCATAAAATGGTGAGGATGTGTTTGGTTAGTTGACCTTCTTATTTGAAATTAGTTATACTATTTTATCATAGGAACATTGGTATATTCTATTCACAAGAGAATTAGAGACATTATATATGATCCAACTGATTATAACTATTCTTCTTACCTCATGTATAAACAAAATATTTTTCAAAAATCTTGGAGGGCTTTATAGAAATTTTTTAAAATCACTAGCTCAGAATTTTGAACTATTTCTATGTTTCTACCTTTTAATTTCCATTTGGTATTTATTAGAAACTCATTGTGGATTTTTAAATTATAATTACTTTTTGGGATAGTTTTGGTTTCCATCAATTCATATCGTATCTCCGATTTGATCGGTGTATGATTTCTTATATCCTAATCGTACACAATCATTGGGGGTAATCCCTTCCATATGATTGATTTTTATACTCTCGGTGTTAGTTTCAAACTTTGGTAATTCTCAAGGAGTGATTTAGTGTTGATTATCTCTCTTCCATATTTATTATTAGGAGGGGTACCTTTGGATGTAGGTGGTCAAGAAAAAAAGATAAAGGAGAAAAAATGATTATAATCCCTTACCTATTGGTTATTGGGTATGTAATCTATGTCATTGTATCTAATAGGCATGATGGTTCATATGCCTTGATTATGGTGTGATGATACAACGAAAACCTATGAGAGACATATTGGTCAACTATTATGACTATCCAAAATTACATTATAAATAGAAATGATACATTTATGTTTTTTAGATGAGTGTACTATTAGTGAGTTTATATATAGATTCCTTCTTCCAAATGGATTAAAATAATATATAATTGAAATAAAGATATGTGTTATGATTTAATTGAGAATATTTCAACTATAAGTGTTTATGAAATCATTTTCCACTAAATCTATATTAGGTTCTACCTATATGGTTTCCTCAACTATAGTTAAATAAGTAGTTTTAACTCCCAATTTCATAATATATCACGGTGTTGTACCTATTATTTCATATCCCAATACTTTTTATAGTATTTATATTATTGTAATTGTAATAATAAAAGAGACTAGGTCATATCAATGGAAGAAATAATATATTTTAGATATATCATCTCAATATAAATTTTATACAAATAGGAGAAAATATTTTTTATAGATTGGCCACTTTGTAAAATGTTTTTCCCCTATTAAAAAATACATTTATTAATATATTTCTGAACATCATTTGAAATATATTCATCTAAAAATTAGTAGTATTTATCTCTAGTTAGTGTTAGAGTCCATTTTATTCCATGACATTGAGCCGAATAACATGGTGTGTATGATTAAAATGATGTATTTGTATTTAATATCACACAATGGTTGTTTTTCTATACAAAAATTATATTATAATATATATAGAATAATTATCACATCAAATAGTTATAATAAATTCCCAACTATAATGATAAAAAAGAGATAGTGTCATAATATTAATAAATATATACATCTTACAGTCTATGAACATGTATCTAATTTTATAAAAATTATGTTATGTTATTAGGTGTTGGGGGATCATAAAAAGTTATCCTTATTCTCAAGATGTTTAGACTTAGTGATCTCCAAGATTGGAATTTCCTGTGGAAATACCCACCAATTTTAATTTCAAATATTTTATGTTTTCTAATATTTCAATATGTGTACATATGTATTTTTACTTTTACAATAGTTCATTTTTAACATTTATTAATAATTTTTTACATTGATGTATAGATTAAATCTGTGATGATGTATTCTTTTGGAGTTATTAAATATCTCATTTTTTTCGTCATTGATATGGTTTATATTGATTTCAAAAAAAAGGAATTGTTTATTCCATATTAATGGGAGAAGTTAATTATTTCCCTTTGAAGTGAAAATATCTGATTAAATCCATGGACATGGATTTTTATATAATAGTGTATTTTATAACGTCAAAACAAATATCATGTATAGTGATGACACAACTATGAATCATTTTTTGTGACATATCAGTTGAAAATGGGGTCACGTTACATTGTATAATTTGTTGAAACATTATTATAGTTTACAAAATACACACTTTCGCTGTTGATTTTGTGACATTTTGTTGGATGATGATCATGTAAATTATAAATGTTAACTTATTTCCATCTGAGAAATAGGCCCATAGGGTCACATTCTAGGTGTATCCAAATTCTTATTGAATGATATTCAATAAAAACTTTAGAATAATTCTATTTTATATTTTATGAAATAAATAAATGCTGATTATATAAATTTAATCAATATATATTCGAATTTAGAATATACTAAAGGAATTTATATATATTTTTAGTTATTAATTTGGTAATAGTTAAATATGTATTAATTCTCAGTTTAGTAAATAGAATAAAATAAATATTTATCAATGGTAAAAAAAATTTAAAAAAATTATTTATTCACATGTATAATGAATAAAATATTTGTTATATTTTTATACAAATAATTTATTATTAAAGGCTCATTAAATTATATAAGAGGATATGGATCGAGTTTAATGATCCAATGAAGTTGATATATTTAACATCACTTACATACATAAATTGTTGTTATCAAATGATATTATTATAGACATATGACATGGATTATAATAATATTTTTTTATTGATACAATTACGATACCTAAGGATTTTTCTTATGTTAAATTATTTCGTAATGTAATCTATTAAATTCTGGATTTTTTACCCAATGTATGTATTTTGTAAAATATAATTTCTCCTGGCTTAATGTGTTGAAATTATAGAGATGTTATCTATAATTTTCTCTCAAACCTTAGAGATGAAATAATCTTTTTCCCTTCACATAAAACCTATAGAAATAAAAATATATCACAATTTTATCAACATAAAATGATTTGAAACACACAATTCTATCCGATTAGAAACCAAGGATTCATAAATTCTATGTGTAGATTTATGAAGCAGGTATGGAAAACCTACGGAAATCCTCTATTTAATTATTCACCACAATAAACAATTCAACCAATTATGTGGTGGAAATTAAATCGAAGAAGAATAACTTTGATGAGGTAACTATTATTTTAAATTATTTACAGATGTATAGTGTATCATCGATCAATTATATTTTTTTATTTGAATATCTAGATCTGTATAGTTTTACATCAATAATGATGAAGAAACAAAAATTGAGAACTATCCCAACACATTAGAAACACCCTATAACATTCACATATTTTATGTGTACTATCTTTGATAGATATTTTTAATTACTTTTATAGTGATTTGTCATTGTATGTATTAGTGTTTATAGTCACCCCAAAAATTATATATCAAACCTCACTGAAAACTTTTATCCTTGGGAATATAGGGATGTTCACCTAGCTCACATAGTGACCCCCATTTCAGGGTAGTTTGGTCAAAATTCTCACGGACATTAAGAAGTTTTTTTAAAGATTTTTTTATATTTTCATAATATTTATTCATGTTAATTAGAATTGTTTTATTTTTGGTACATGGGAAGGACCTTATACCTTATTTCATGTAACCCATGTATAGGAAATGTTCGTGTCATTTAGGATGGGATTGTGATTCATTATTTTTTTTTCTTTTTATAAGGGTGTATAGATTGATTTGTACCAAGGAAGATTTTTTAGAATCTTTTGATTTGGGTTTTACTAATTTTCTCTACTGGAAAGAGAACATGTGTTCATACATTTTGTCCATCATATTGGGATCACATGACATCCATACTCTTTTATATGATTAATATTCATATTATTATACATGGTTTGTTTTTTTATGTCCAAAATAACTTATATTATATTTTCCTATATTACACATTTTTAGAACTCTACAATACATATCCATTAATGTTGGGGGTTTTTTCTCATATATGATGACTAGTATTGTGGGACATTGTGCGATTATACCTTACATGAGATAGGGTAGGGTGGGTTTTAATAGATTCATGTTTATGGGACCCTATATTATTTGGGTTTGTATGTATAGAATAGTATAGCATGTTATGTATCACTCTCTCCCCAAAACATTTTTTCCATGATATATAATAGTCATGATTTGACTCATGGATTTATCATTTCAATTATTGGTTTCAATGATTTCCTCTTATTGGGTTCCAAGAGGGTGGGCGGATCATGTAACACCATACTTGTAACTCTATCATCCTTTTTGTGACTATAACTCCAAGAAGCCAAATTTTCTGAGATAGTTTTCTCTATTTCATATAGACCATTGGAAAAAAGGTAAAATATAAGGATTCCCACACTCTATATGACCAAATAGTTCTACAAATAGTACAAGCACCTCTTTTTATGTTTGGGTTAACCACTGACTAGCATGTTATGGACAAATTATATATAGAAATCTATAATCTAGATTGAGACACCCTTAAAGTGGATGGTCAATGTTTTTACCACTATGATTCATGCACTAATCAAGAAGGAGATTAATGTCATGGGTGATGATGATTAGAATCAGGGCCTAACATTGATGATATTCTCAATAACACCCCATGAATTTGAAAATAAATTTAATATCGAATTCCTGAAATAATAAGTATCTAAAAACAACACTTTGTTATAACCTAGCCAGAAAACATAGTTTTCCCACCTATGTGATTTGAATTTTGAAAAAATGACATACATGGCTGTATTCAGAATTCCATTTAGAGTCTGATAAGAAAAAATTACGTTTTCTAAATAGTAACATACCCTTATAAATAATAATATTAATAGTAATATGATTCTTATGAATAGAAAAACATATTATAATTATATTTTATTATGGTTATACAATAATTATATTTTTATTAATTTTTTATGGTGACATGAAATTAATTATAGTTTTAAAATTGATATTTGTTGAATAAATTAAAATTTCATATAAAAATTAAATTAATAATAATTATAAAATTATTGTCAAAAATTCGAATTCGTTTAAGAATTATACACGTTAAAAAATGGTTAGGGTTAATTTTTGGGGTTTTTATGAAACACTCAATTTTTTATGAAAAGTAATATACGGTAATTTACCACATATATTTATTATCAGTTAAATTTACTATTCCAAGAATCATGGATGATGTAACCATACATGGTTCAAACTCAGATGCAAATATTACTATTCTTGGTCACAATAATCAATACTATTGGTTTTATTTTGATAGATAATTAAATAATGAGTAAAATAATGGAAAAACCCTCCTCTCCTCCCCTATAAGATGCCCCTCAATCCCCTTCCTCTTTAGTCCTCTAATACTTAAATATCTAAGAAACATCATCCCAAATACCCTTACCTAGAAACACCCCACTCCAAGGGTTTATTGGTCTATCCAAAAGACCAAAACCCCTTCCGTTAAATGAATTCTTGACGAGGTGGATTCAAGAGTTAAATTCACCATCAATTTCTATCAATTTCATTTCAATTTCCTTTCTATTGTTAACCACTCCTCAAATCCTCCATCCAAATGAACATTGAAACTCTAGTATCATATATATAATATAATTATATTATTTTAATGGATGAACCATCATCAATATCCTTACTCTCTATCCTTGATTTTATAAATGAAATCATCATCTGTGAGGTTCCTATTTATAACCTTCGCGGACGTCGATATATCTTTCTTCAATTTCCCCATCAATACTGGTCATGAAACAGTTTTTATGGTTCAACCTACATATAATATTTGTATTATAACCTGTTTAATATTCATTAACCCGTATATGTACATTATATTAAATCATGTGACCAAACCAGTTCTTAATAATCAAAATGTTGGTAAAATGATCTAATTGATTTCCATTAATAACTTATCTAATGATTCATCCTCATTCCATGTCTCCAAATGATAAAAATGATCAATAAAACATATTTTTTTCATAAATAATATATAAATTTGATTCAAGAGATTTACATCCATTCCACATGAACTCCATTGCTTAAAAATATGTTACCTAATTATGAAAATTAAGAAAACGAACACTTCGGAAAGTCAGAATTCAATATTATAACTTAACAATAAAGATATAAATGAATGAAAGAATTATTATAGTCATAATACAGGTATAATAGTTTCTTAATTAATATATTATTGAGTCTAATTTCATATTCATGGACCATATGTTCAAGAGTGGATCATTTAGACTTAAGTAAAGGTTTCCAACCCGAACTTCCATTTTCGTTCGGGTTACTTTTACTGTATATTTACCTCAATGACATTCTTCTGTATTATTATTTAGTCCTAATAAATTATCTTTGAGTGAACTGTAAATTTTTTCCAACCATAATATTTCATTATTTTATTGGTAGTTACATGTTTTAAAAGGAACATTCAAAATTCATTCCAAAATATAAACCCGATTCAAAGTAATTTCTTATATTTTTACCTATTTTCACGTGAAATATATAATATATTTAAAGTAATCATCATATTAATAAAATCACTAAATAAATTATAAAAAAATACTTACTTAAGTTCTATTTTTATAAAAATACCTTTCAACAACAACTAATCTTTCCTAAGTAAAAGGGTTTTAATAACAAGAATTACATGGTGATTTTAAAAAGTACTTTCACCAATTTCAACACTATTTTAGATTATTATGTTTAAGAAGGGTTAATGTTTTATGATATCATCCCCTATGTTTTGACTCGGGATGTGCTATCTTAATGCCATTCACTAATTTACTCCAAATGAATAGTTTTTGGGCTTAATATTTGGGGAACAATATTGACATTTCACATAATAGTATCAATATGAATATACATGTGATTTATGTTTGTGCTAATTCATATGATTAATTCATTTACTTAGTAAGTGTCGAGTGGGTCCCTCTATAGGCCCTCAGTGCATTGGTAGGTTTCATGATACAAACTATGGTTTTTCCACAAGTCCTTGACAATATGATTATTTGTTGTCTTGGAATGAGGCCTTGACTGTATGGTTATGATGTCCCACATTATTCATTAAATCATTTTGTTTTTTAGTTATTCAATATTCCTAATGTTTATGTTTATGATAACTTTTGATGTATTTTGTACCCTTACTTATAATTTGATCTCTCCCCTTTCTTATGATTCAATATCTGAGGACATGAATTTTTTTATTATCATTGATGTGCATAAATAACCTAGGAGTTATGGATGTTGTCAAAGGAATTTAAATTTTTTTTTCATATCATTTTGTAATATTGAACTTATGTATTAATCTTATTTCCAATGCAACTAAACTAATTGGTACTTCGGGATTCATATTCCTTGTTTATATGCCAACATAAAAAAATAAGGATCTGTCTTTAAGAAACTGGGGTCTGGTCTTTATAGATGGTATGAGAGAATGTTTAGTAAAAAATATTGAAACTGCATTTAGAGAATTTAGATTATCGAACAAACCCCTACAATAATATATGAAGATAAAACCTATAATAAGATCCAAAAATTTTTAGAAATGAATATATTATGTGGATCTTTCTAGAAAATTCATCCCTTTCTAGATAGTACAAGTGGATGTTTTTCTGGAATAGATGTACCAACTAGTGAAAACTCTGACAAGGTGTTTCAGGCTTGTCCTGAGGTATCATGGTACACGTTAACGGGCCTTACTGCACACTATGTTTGACACTACTTGGGGATACACATAAGATAATTCAAATTTTCTTTATATGTTTTTATGAAGGATTCAAATTTAAATTTTTCTTCAAGGAAGCCATGTTTATGATTACGATATTAGCTATTCATGTTAAGTAGTTTTCTACATTGAGATTATAAATTATGATTTATAAACTAATACAGTGTATGTCATTATTTAGAAATTATGTCTAGTAGAAGGAATTGGAACCACATGAACACATTTGTCCAATTTAGATATTTCCCTCTTATGCAAGATAATGATGTAGGCTCTGGAGCTGTAATTGGTAGTGAGAAACTTATAACTATACTGGGGCAATTGACTGAAGTTATGAACAGTCAACTTACCTGTATGGAGAATCCTAATCCATAAAGTGTAGGAGCTCTGTTGGATCACTTTATGTGATATCAACCTCCATTATTTAATGGGAAAAATCTCATTCCTAGAAGATTCATCAATATGATTATTAGAGAAGATATTACTCACATTGGGATGTAATGAAAGAGGGAATGTTGTCCTTGTAGTTTGTTTAATATCATGGGATATGGATCAATAGTGGTTATTTATCCAAAACACCAAAAATATATAGAATAAATTTAATTGATGGATTTAAAGTAAATATTCATGGGAAACTACATTCCACCTAAACAGTGAGTAGATATGGAAAGGCAGTTTCTGAATCTAAGGAAAAAAGAGGATGAGAATATTGCAAAGTATGAAGCTATCTTCACAAGGTTAACAATGCAAGCCACAAACTAAAAATATAATACAATGATCGAGATTGATAGATTCTTTTATGGTTTAAACTCATTCCTATGAAGGGATCTATTCTCCCAATGTTTCTCAACAAATGATTATATATTCTTAAGTTCTATCAATACTGAAAATGAATTTTCTTTGTCTTATGACTTTAATAGAAATAAAGGGAAGAAGATAACTTCTAAAAAATCAGGAAAAGGAAATGAAAAAATGGGTAATAAGGGAAGAGTTGAACATATATCAAATAGTAACTGTGGGAAGAAACACCCTTTCACTTTCCTGAAGGGAATGGGAGTCTGCTACAAGTGAAAATTGAAATGCCACCTATCATGAGATTGTATGGGGAATAATTAACCTATGAATGTTCAATGATAAAACATGATGGAGATTGGAAATTATGCATAATAATGTGCTATGATTTAGGGAAACATTCTCCAAATAAGGGAAATAGAACAAGGCCAAGCTTATGTAGTCACAACTATAGAGGTTGAATTTTCTAACGATATGGTGACATTAATCATTTCCTCAAACTAATCCAATGCTTTATTTGATTAAAGATCATCTCATTCATACATATCTTCCTATTTTTTTCAATAAAATTATATATTTCCGATTTTATTTAATAAGGGAGTTTTCATTAAAAACTCTGAAGGGAAGTATCATTACACCAAAGTTGTGTCAGGTAGTCCCTATTGTGGAATATAAACAATATTAATCTATTAATTCTGTTTTCATACACATGATTGGATTTTAAATAATCATTATTATGTATTATATTTCAAACCATGATGTGAAAATTTATTATAAGTATAAGGAGGCTACAATTTTATGGATGATGTGGATTCCCTTATCTTTATAGAAAAAACATCACCATCTGATTATCATCCAGATCCACCCCCAGCAGCTCAAATTAATTCAATTATTGGGGAGGATGGGAATGAAATGACACTGGGTGAGGAAAAGAATATTCAAATAGAGGGTGTAAATATTGTGCAAGAATATTTTGACATCCTTCTTGAGGATTTACCTGGACATCCTCTAGAGGGGAAAATGAGTTTTAAATTGAATTAATTTAGCATTCAAGGCCTATATAAAATACCCCTTATAGAATGGACACTGGTAAATTAGAGTAACATAAGAAAAAAGTAGAGTAATATAGTGATAAAGGATGTATTCACCCTAGTGTTTTTTCGTGGGGATCTCTTGTTTTTTTTCTTTATAGAGAAATATGGATCTATGAGGTTCTGCATTTACTACATAAAAAACAATGATATAACAATAAAGAACATGTATACCCTACCTCGCATTGATGAATTATTCAATATCTTCATGGGGATCAATATTTTTAAAATATTAAACTTCAATACAGATATCATTAGTTTCTTGTGAGGATAGAAACAAATTCCAAAAACAGCATTTTGAACTAGGTATAGGCATTATGAGTTTATAGTAATTCCTTTTGGACTGACTAATACACCCTCTATTTTCCATGATCTAATAAATAAGTTTTCCAATGAATATCTTGATGACATTGTTGTAGTATTTATTGATGATATTTTGGTTTACTCCAAAAGTTATGACGATAATGTAAATCATTTGACACTATTCTAAAGACTCTTAAGAGAAATGAATTATATGGGAAGTTCAACAAGTGATAATTTTCCATTTATCATATTCCTCTCTTGACACATTGTCTCAATGGATGAAATATCTATTCATCCTATAATGACAAATGTTATTCAATATTGTCCTACTCCAACGAACATAACAGAGGCAAGTAGTTTTTTTGGTTTAGTAGGTTATTATCGGCGTTTCATTTAGAACTTTTCACATTTAGGAAAAACAATGACCAAGACTACATGTAAAGGGGTTATGTTCATATGAAAAGAATAATTTGGGTAATGTTTTATGTAATTTAAGATTAGGTTAGATAATTTTACAATCCAAACTCTTTCTTTGGGAAATGATGGTTCTGTGACCTATAGTGATGCATCAAAGAATGGACTTGTTTGTGTCCTTATATAGAATGATGAAGTTATTTCCTATGCATCAAGCCAAAGAAAAAATCATGAAAAAAACTATCCTACTCTTGATATTGAGTTATATTATATGATATTTTCTCTAAAAATAGGTAGACACTATCTCTATGGTGAATGATATGAGATGTACACAGATCACAAGAGTCTGACGTATATCTTTTCACAGCAAGAACTCAACATGAAGAAAATACTATCTCTAAAACTTCTCAATGATTATGATTTTAACATACACTACCACCTAAGAAAATCAAATAAGTTAGTTTACACTTTGATCGAGAAGGATCATGGGGTTCTCAACAAAATTTGGATAGAAAAGGATCCTTTGTATATGGATCTAGTGGGGACGGATATAAGAATTAACAAATAAGGTGAAACATCGCTAATTTTTTCATTTGGTTTCACAAACATCATTATTATAAAGGACTGATTCTCTCTTCCTAAGGAGGAGGACATAAAAAATAAAATTAATTCTATGATAGAGGATATGTTGGATAAAATCGTATGTGAAGAAGGAATTCTAAAATTTGGGAAGAGACTATGTGTTCCCTCTATACATGATCCTAAAGGGAGTAATTTGATGATGCCAATAGATTGAATTTATCTATACATATAGGTAGCACTAAAATGTATAGTGTTTTGAAGGAACATTTCCTATCAGACAACATGAAGAGTAAAATTGCTGATTATGTATCAATATGTTTAGTCAATCAAGAAGCGAAGGCCGAATGACGAAATATTAGAGGAGTCATGAAGCCTCTACCTATTCCTACATGGAAATGGGATGACATCACCATGGATTTTCTCACATGATTGCCTAAAAAAAGACATAATGATTCAATATGGGTAATTGTTGATCAAATTAAAAAATCTGAACATTTATTAGCAATAAGGGAGGATTTTCCACTAGAACTTCTTGCATGACTCTAAATCAATGAAGTTTTAAGACAATATAGAGGAAATCATTCAATTTTTTACGATAGTGATCCTTAATTTACATCATGATTCTGGAAAAGTATTCAGAAATATTTGGAAACTAAGATTCTTTTGAGTATGACTTTTCATCCTCAATCCAATGGGAAATCAAAAAGGCAGATCCAAACTTTAGACAACATGTTGAGATCATGCTCACTTGACTTTCTAGATATGTGGGAACAGTATTTACAATTTTTTTTGTTTTCCGACAATAATAGTTTCCATTATAATATTCAAAATGGACCACATGAATCATTGTACAGAAAGATATTTCGTACACCCACATGTAGGGATTAAGTTGGTTAATAGAAGAAAGTGGGCCAAGAGCTTGTGGAGGAAACAACAGCCAAGTTAAAAACTATTAAATGTCATGTCAAAGTAGCTCAAAGAAGACAAAAAATAATTACATATAATCAAAGGATGGATTTTGAGTTTCAAGTGGGATATCATGTCTTTTTAAAATAATCTCTATGGAAGGGTATTATAAGATTTGGGAAGAAAGGGAAATTGAGCCCTAGGTAGAAAGGGCCTTTTAAAATTATGGAGAGAATTCAATATATTTCATACCATTTGGCTATGATTCCAAGCCTATATAAAGTACACAATGTGTTCCATGTCTCATTGCTGAGAATGTACATGTCATATCCAACGCATTACCTCACTTCTGAAAGAATATAATTAGAACATGACTTATCTTACTTTGAAGAGAATATCCAGATTTTGGACACTAAAGAACAAGTTTTCTAGAATTGTCGACTTGAATCATAAAGATACTTCTTAAAAATACTAAAATCAAAGAGGAAACATGGTATCCTAAGGATATTATGAGGAAGAACTACCCCTATATTTTTATGAGGTTACATTCTGATAATTTTTGGGACGAATGTTTGGTTGGAAGGGGATAATGTAACCCCCCCTCAATATTTTGAAAATAAATTTAATATTTAATGCATGAAACACTGAGTCTCTAAAAAGAACGACTTTGTAATAATCTCGCTAGTAAATATTGTTTTTCCACCTCTATGATTTGAATTTCAAAAAACTGACATACATGGTTGTGTTCAACAAGATATTTAGAGTCTTATAAGACAATGATAATTTTTGGTTAATAGTAACATACCCTTATTAATAGTAATATGAATAGAAGTATGACCCTTATTAATGACAAATCATATTATTAATTTTTTGTATTAATTAGATAATGACATATTGATTAATTTTTCAAGGTGATATAAAAATAATTACAGTTTTAAGTTTTTATTTTTAGAATAAATAATGATTTTATATAAATATTAAATTAAAAATATTTATAATTTTATTTTCAAAAATTGGAGTTCATTTTTTTATTATAAATCTCAAAAAATGGTTAGGGTGATTTTTTGGGATTCTTCTGAAATACTCAAATGTTTTATGAATAGTAAAATATGGTAATTTACACTTTATATACATTATCAGTTTAATTCACTATTATTAGAATCATGGATGGTGTAAGAAAACTTGTATCTAATTAACCAAACATGTTATTATTCTTGGTTTAAATAATCAATATAATTGGTTTCCTTTGGAAAAATAAATAAGTGATGAGTAAAATAAGGGGAAAAAATTCTCTCCTCCACTATAAAAACTCCCCTCACTCTATCTTCTCTTCAATCATATATTCCATTTATCACCACAATTATTTACCCAAATACCCATCCCTTGTCACTCCCCACTTCCAAGAGCATTGGGTCAATCCAAATGACAAAAAACCATTCCCTTAAAAAGATTCTCAAGGAGGTGGATTGAAGAGGTAAATTTAAATTCTATTCCATTCAATTTCATTTCAAGTTCCTTTATATTGTTATAATATCCTCACATACTTTATTTAAATGACCATTATAACTCCATTATCATCTACATATTGTAATTTTATCATGTTAATGGAAGAACCATAATCAATATCCTTACTATCTCTCTTTTATTTTATAATGAAAATTATCGTTTGTGAGGTTCCAATTTACAACCTATATAGACGATGAGGATTTATTCTTCAATTTCCCATTTAATACTGGTCATGAAATTATTTTTATGGTTTAACCTGGCTATAATATATATATTATAACCGATTTAGTATTCACGAACCAGTATATGTAGATAATATTAAATCATATAACCAAACTAGTTAGTAATAATCAAAATACCGCAAAAATAATCTATGTGCTTATCATGAATATTTCATTTAATGATTCAAACTCATTATATGTAACCAAATGAAATGAAATACCCTTTAAATCTATTGATTTTGATAAATAATATTTACATTCAATTCTACATATTTACATTCATCCCATAAGAACTCCATTACATAAAAACTAGTGAACCGGTTAGGAAAATCAAGAAAATGAACACTCTAGAATGATGGAATTAAATATTATAACTTATCAATAGGAAAATAAATTATCTAAAAAATTGTGATAAAAAATAAATGTCTAATAGGTTCTGAATTATGTTATTAATGATTCCAATTTCATATTCCAAGACCATAAGGTCAAAACTGGAACATTCAGAGTTAAGGTAAGGGTTTTCCAACCGAACCTCAATATTAATTTAGGATACATTTATTTTATACTTACGTCAATTAAATTTTTATGTATTATTATGTACTCCTCAAATCTTGTGTGTGACATAACTGTATATTTTTACTAACCATAATCCTTCTTTATTTTTTTGGGGCGTTTCACGTTTTAATGGGAAATTTAAAAATTATTTCCAAAATACATGCCTGATTCAAGGGAATTTCTTAAATTATTACCATTTTTCATGGGAACTCTATAATATATTTTTACACAACCATTATCTTTATAAAATCACTCATTTAATTTTAAAAATACTTTCTTACTTGAGTTCTAGATTTATATATAGACTTTTCTAAAATTACACTTCTTTTCCATGTAAAATGGTTTTTATAATCAGAATTACTCAGTGATTTTAAAAGAGTATTTTTCATACATTTAAACACTCTTGTAGATTATTATGTTTAAATGGGATTAATTTTTTACGATATCATCTCCAATGTTTTGACTATGGATATGCTATCTTAAAACCATTCATCAATTTACTCTAGATGGTTATTGTTTGTGCTTAATGTTTGGGGAAAGTTATTTACATTTCATATATTTGTTTCAATATCAATATACATTTTGTTTATTTTTAGCCCCATTCATATGAGGAATTCATTGAACATAGTATGTGTCTGGTGGGGCCCATTATATCCCATCGGTGCATCAGTAGGTCACATGATACAAACTACTGTCTTGGCATAAGGCCTTGAATAAACGAGTATTTTTTGTCTTGGCACGAGTCTCTGGCGGTATGGTTATGATATCCCACATTATGCATTCCATCATTATGAAAATATAATTTATGGTTCATGTAGTTATTTTACTAGTATAATACCAATGATTATTTTTACTTTTCAATTGTTTATTTAACTCTTATTCTTACTAAAATGTGTTCGATTTTATTGTTAGAAGCATGTGTTTTTTAGTTATTCAGCATTCTTAATGTTTATGATTATAATATCTTATATTGTATTTCTTACCCTTTCTATGAATTTGATTTCACCCCTTTCTAATGATTCATTTTCCTAGGACATGATGATTTTTTATAATGAATGGAATACAGAATTATCCTAGGCATTATGGATGTTGTTGAAATAATTTCTATATTGTTTTTTCTTTCATTGTGTAATTCTCAGGTTATGTATGTATCTTTCTTCCAATGGTACAAAACTAATCATTCCTTCAGGATGAATATTCATTGTTTATATTCCAATATAATAAAATAAGGCACCATCCATGGGCAACTAAGGTTGTGTCCTTACATTCTAAGAATGTTTCCAGAAGAAATATTTTCCTTGGACTCCAAGGGAATATAAATATAAAGGGTTCAGGATTCATTTATAGCATATAATATCAGTAATATAGTATTTAACCTATTTTAGCGGCCTTATATGATTTTTCCCGTATTT
Source organism: Viscum album (assembly GCA_963277665.1). NCBI lineage: Eukaryota > Viridiplantae > Streptophyta > Magnoliopsida > Santalales > Viscaceae > Viscum > Viscum album. The sequence goes on along the minus strand of OY728121.1, from coordinate 1,759,688,169 downwards.
TTTGGGGTTCATAATTCTGTATTTATTAATTTTCATGATTTTATATGGATGTATATTAAATCATCATTGAATTTTGTTTACCTGACACAATTTTATATAGTGCATACCTAGAAAATTATTTCTTAGAGCATCCAAATAGTGGATTTTTCATCGCAACAATTCATTTCATCTATTGTAACATGAATTAGTTTTTAGGTAATTGCAATCAAAGGAATGAGGAGTCATACCCGGGTGGTGATAATAACCCATCCTTGAAATGGGTTAATATATTATTATTATAGGGAGAGATTATATAGAGTTATATGAATGTATATTTCCAGGTTATATCTAGACTTATTTTGATAGGCCACTATAAGAGTGCATATAATGTGGATATATGTGGAACCTACCTAGGTTCTATGAAATATATTCATGGTTATATAGTGGGTTGTGAACATTGAATACATTGGAATTTGAAATATATCAATGTGTTTAGCTATAATTAAGAAGATAGGGTTCATATAACGATTCATGATTTGTTGGATGATTTAGTACCCCGAGTAAGGGAACTAGTTATAGTAGGTGTGATACCCCTTGTGATATAAAAGTGATAGGATCGTAGTGAAGAGGCATTGGGAAGTGTCAATCCATTGAGTAGACTCCTACAAATCATAAAGAGGGGTTATGAATTTTCTTATTATTAATTATAGTGGAATAAAAATATCATATTATTTATTTTATATAGCTAAGTCAGACTCACTTATATATACTAAATGTTTTAGTGATTTTGGTCTTTATATTAAATATCTTTTTGTGATTATGCATATTGATACCCTTATATGACTACAATTTATGGGTAACCATATATTTTCTAAGATAACTATGACGGTTCGTGGGTGTAGTTTTATTGGAGATTTATTTTCACTTCAAATGTGATTCTTCAATTTCATTCTTTTAATGGATTAGTAGACTCAATATTGAGCTCATAAGAAATATACCACATATATGTATCGTTTATTTCCCAATAGTGTGACACTTTTACCTATATCAATGATTGGATTTATAGGAAATACATTTTGGAAAAACCATGATAATTTGTGGGTGTTATCAGTCTTTCATTCGTATATTCCTTTGGGAAATAATGATACATTAAAAATTTTCCTCCATGAAATGATATACCACTTCAAGTATTTTTTTCCTATATACTTCAATGGGTTGAAAGCCAAGATATATTAAAATATCACGACTAAGATTATATAAGGTATAAAAAGAATATATATTGTATAATATAGTATGGATCCTATTGAACAAATAGAGTTTAAGAATAATATATAGGACATTATAGTGATGGGGTTCATTGTCAAGAATATGACATCTTTGGGAGGTCCGCTTTTATTCAATAAGAAGGTAGATTTATTTTCATTATTATGAGTGGAAAATTAGAGGAAAAATGTTTGATTATTATAAAGTAGTTTCCTCATCAATTCATAAATGACTTACTTGATAATTTAATGGAATCTATGTCGATCACCTAGATCAAATTTTTTTCATGTTATCATTGGTTTTGGTAAATTCCTTACAATTTTTTTATATTAATAATAAGATCACGTGTGCCTTATACAAGTGAATAATAACATACTTTGGAATGATTAATTTTTATGTTAAATTTGTATCCATAAAAAATTGGTCCATCCATCCATACCTATATTCACCCATTATAACAGTTTATAATGAAATTTTAATTTACTCCTAATCGAAGTTTGCATGTGCTCTCCATTTGAAAATATTCTTGATCACACCAGGATGGGAATAATTTTATGCTATGTTCTCAAATTCTTTACTTCGGATCGATTATATTTTTTTTATGGGATATGTGATATAATAGGTATTCATATCTAATGAACTTGAGAAATTAAAAGCTAATATGCCTTAGGGTATCCCATGAATTTTTATAAGATCTCTAATTTCATGGGTTTTTAAGGCTAATACTTGATATTAATTCAATACATTTCCTAGTAGCATGTGCTTATGACATTTATGATAAATAAGGGGGTTATTTATGTGGTTATGTTTTTTTATGATCCATTCATGATCTATAAAATAGGTTGATCTATGGGTTTATCCTGACCATACCTATTTCATTATTGTATTATAAATTATATTTTGAGGTGTTAAGATCCAGGATTTGAGAAATACTGATATTTGATGGGAGGGTAGTTTTTAATTTATATATATATATATATATATTACATGATTAGAATAACCTTGATCAAGATATGAATCTGTAAATGGTTCTACATAAGTTGAGATGTCGGTGTCACTGCATATTTGTATAGAGGTTTGTTGTCTATTATTTCATAAATCACAGAGTTTATGTCGTACCCAAAATTTTGGATTTTTCTTACTAAACTATACTTTTCACATTACGATTTAGGATCATTTTTTACAAAAAAAATGGAGGTTTGTTTCAGGGCTCATAGTTATCCCCATGGTAACTCTGAACTATGTGAAAACATCAACATATATGAAATTGTTAAAAGAGGTTCTTTTTAGGGTCATTAAATGGTTTCATAAATGATAAATCAAAAAAATGTGATATTCCGTGTGATTTTAGATTGATTTTCATGGTTGGTGAAAATATTGGAAAATTGTGCTATAAACATTGTGTTCTTCTCATGTTTTTAAAAGTTGTAAATTCATAATATACACATTCCATTATTTAACCCCAAAACCCTTATATTCTCTCCCTATAAGATCAAATTTTCCTATAGATACATATAAATCATTTTATTCTCATAATTTGGTGAATTAATGGAATTTATTCACGACTTTGAGATATGTTTTACAACGTAATAACATATTAACCACATCTCCCCTTGGTTCATTCCATATTTTATATGATTCTTGCTCGGTTATTGTCTCAATGACCAATGGTAACAAATGTAATGATTTTTTAAAGTGCATTATTATGTTTAGTGTATTTGTATTAGACCACTAATGGTCCATCAATCCTCCTCATGGTGGATAAGCATCACATATGCCTTGATATGAATTATTTTCTTAGTTTAAGATTGGTTTCCCCATTAATCATACTTTAAATTGCAGTACCATGTTTTCGTAAATATTTAAACTAGTGATTTTTTAATAGATGATAATATTTGGTAAGTTTAAGGATTATTAGAAAAAATAATTTCGTTTCTCATGATTTTCATTTTAAAAAATATTGTACAATATAGATATATAGTTCAATATTTTTATATAACCATGATTGAAAAGTGTTTTAAAATTAGACCAAATGGAATTTACAATTGATTTCAGTGATTCTATGTGGTGTTTTAGTATTCGAATTATTTTCTAATTATTTTAATAAATTCCAAAATGTGTTCTACGTATGATTATTAAAATAATATATATGTTTCGGATTCTAAATAAGGTTTGTAATATACTGTACACACCCTAAATGAAAATTTACATTGTTAAAAATTCCCAAGAATCATGAATCATTGTATTTCATATTAAAATTTTGATAAAGTATCCCAAGTACAAGAATGTCTTATTTTACTATTATTCTTCTTAGTTAGTGGTTTTTCCATTGAATGGTTCAAGTATGTGGTACATTCATACAGTTCTTGATTGAGTACTAAAACTTATATCCCATTGAAAATAACATATTACAATTGACTCAACCCCATTTCATCTATAATTGGAATCAAATAAAATCTAGTCGATCATCTGATAAAACATCTTTCACTAGTTAATTATCATTATTTGACTATTCATCTCTTTTATAGTGTTTACTCTTAATTGGTATTTTTCTCCTTGGTTAAGCTACTGAGACAAAGGCTATGTGTTGTAGTTTTTTAGATTGCATCACGTGCACAAATTTAGACTGATCATGTTTAGTATGTTTTATAAATTTTAATTAGGTCCTAGGATTCCCATAATCACTATTATTTACAAATATTTTACTGTTATAATTTTTATTATTGAGATTATTAGATACCTTTTTCATTTTAACCTTACATTGCAGCTACTTCCATTGTAATTATATAAATTGGTCAATAATTATTTTTCTTTCTTTTTTTCAATGTAAATTTGAAATTTAAATTTTTTTAAAAAGGGTTTTATAATAAATTTATCAAAGATAATTGAATAACCTTCTCTTTTTAATTTTTAAACCTCTATGTTTTAATTAGATAATTTTAAAGGGAAATATTGAAAATCGAAATTATTATTTTTAAATAATATTTGATGTCTTAAGCTTTGTAAAAAAAAATTAAACTACAAGGAAGTAAATAATATATATAAAGTATACGAACGGTTTTTTGAAGTTTATAATTACTAAATAAGGTTATTACCATGCCTATTTATTATTTTGGTTTTTTTATCTGGTTGAGTTTTGTTTTCTCATAGAGCACTCATAGTTATTAGAATGGATGGTGATTTATATAGTTATATGAATATTTCAATCACGTATTATATTTGGTTTATATTATTCCTTATTTTATTTTTATCTTCCAATAGGACCAATTTGGATAAAAACCTTGTTTTCTAAATTATTATTCCTTCTAATTGAGATTTTTTGTTTATTGATTTCATATTCCATAGTTTTGTTTATTTTTTTTTTCTTTATTATTTTTTTATTTTTTATATTATTATTCATGTTTTCGTGGGACTCTACTATATGTAATTGTGATTCCAAACATTCAAGTGGTTACACTATATTTATTTATTTCATTTTTGAGAAAATTTATTCCCTTTTGAACTTATATAATTCCCTATTGCTGATCTCATGTCCTGGGTGATTTTGATTTCACCTTTGATATGTCATGGGTCCTCTTAGGTGATGGTTCTAATTTTTGTCTGTTGTGGTATTTTGAAAAAATGGGTTTTTGGCCTATATTTATATTATTTCATTGGTTCTAGTGTTATACATCATTATTTCGGTTTGCCTATTATATTTGAACAAGGGATATTGGAGTATGAGATTTTAGATTTGGAAGAGTCATGCCAAATATAACATACACTAAACTTTGGGCTTTTAGGAGATTCTAGGGTATACGACTATGTATTTTATTTTATTTTTCAAATTTTTGATTGTTTTGATTTAGATTGGTAGTGTTTGATATTATTTTCTATTAGATGAATGATCAAATATTTTCCTATATTTTGTGAATGAAATGAATGGGAGAACCAATGATGCCTGGTATTCTCACAATGTATGGAAAACATTGTAGATCCAACATGATTTTTTATACTCCCCTTCCTATTATATTTCATAGTTGGTCATTTTTCCTCCTAAACAAGTATCCAAATAATATATAGCCAATGTCCCCCTAAATGTTTTTATTTATCCATTTAATTTGATCAAGAATTATATTGGGTTGGTGGTGTTTGATATTTGGTAGATATTAAATAGTTTTCTTCTTTATAATTTATGATTTATGATTTTCAAATGAGGGTATTTAGTAAATAAATCAGAAATATAAAAATGGGTGAATTTTCTATCTTGAAAAAAATTAAAAGTTCTTATCTAATTAAGGGTTCTTACAAATTAATGGTGATTTGATTTTATATGAGGGATTTGATTATAAAGAGAGTGGGTTGAATTATTAATGATCTTTGGGAGTTTTGTTGAGTGTAAATGGTTATTTAAGACATAAATAATATTTTTACTAATGATTGAATTATTTGGAATTTGATAACGAGGGTTTTTAAAACGTTTTAAAATGAAGCATATGTATTATTATTTTAAATTTTATTTCAATGAGTGATTTAATATTATGCATATTGGGTTTTAAAAGATGTTTTGATGCTAATGAAGGGGTATCTACTTATGGAGTGTTTAAATATTGTTTTAGGCATGTGAGAGCATGAAAATATTTTTAATAATGGATATGTATACATTCAAATGGATTTTTAAAATGGGAAATAATATTTAAAACTAAGGGTGATTATTTTCAAATAAATTAAAAATTGATTATTTTTATTCAAAATTTTCGTTGAAATTTTGTTGTAAAATTAATATTTTTTTGTGTTTGATATTTATCCTCATGGTTTTTTATTTTATTAATAATTTATGTTTGATTTCAAGTGGTTTAAATTTTTAATGATTTTTTTGGGACATGTGATTCTTTATTTTATTTGAAGCACACCTCCTAGAATAGTCTCATGGAATCCTAAATTTAGTTCCTTATGGATTACTTCAAATTAATATTTCATATGACTTGATTATATCACACTAAATCATTATTCATACTAATACTCTAGGTCAAGTGGTAGAAAAATCGCTCATGTTAGGAATTTCCTCATTATTTCATTTTCCCCTTATTGATCTTTGGCCTCATGTGTTTTGGATGTCTAGTATATATTTCTATTGGAGATGGAAACTATTTTTCCTTATGTTTTTGGATATTTCATGTACTGGATTTTATTTTTGGGGCCTCATTAAATGATGGATTTGTTGACGTCGAATTTTGGATAATGCCATGAACAGACACTATAGAAAAAACCAAAGGACGATTTTGAATCAGTGGATGATCTCGAGATGCTCAAGGGAGGTGCATTAAAGAAATAAGGGTTACATGCAATATTGACGATGTTGTGAATGATATTTCATGTCTAATGCGACGTCAAAGGGAGTCTTCTATGGGGACTATCCTAAAACCCCCTAAGTCACTAGCACGATAAAAGAGTGATCTGCATAGAAGATTCATGTATTCACGCAAGATATTCTACACCCAATGCAATGTCAAATAGACCTTTGTGGAACACTCATATTGTGCACTATTGCTTATGTTTTCATATTTAAATTGAAATGTAGCCATGCACTTCGCGGCGTTATTATGGAAGACAAACTGATGCTCTACTATGCGAAATACAACCCTTCCATGACCCCGTGAAAGATGGGCCATCAAGGTATTGGATCATTCGCAACAGGTCTCCCAGGGGTCCCCCTTCGGGTGGGCCCAATAATGCATTATCTTCACCCATTTCCCATTAATATATGGGATTTTTGTGCAATGTATTCCTATTGTGTGCAAGCATTCCCTTGTGTTGTGTCAATATTTTACGTCATGTTTCTCTTCGTGCGCAGCCACTCATTTTTCCCACAACCTCCCAATCTTACGTGAAACCCCTCATATTGTGCACACCCATTTAATTTTGTGTGTTCCCCTCCTTCTGTGATCCATTTTTTTCCTTACTCTAAGGAACCATTTTCATGTAACACTTATGTGTGACAACCTTGTATCGCAGATACATATTCTGTATGGCCTTCCAAGCGTGTCTGATGTGATTTCAGGATCCCTTGTGATGTGGTTTGTGTTGTGTTTCTTTCCCTCGTGATTAATCACAAAGGCACGCTAAAGGCTATTGATTCTTTTCATTGCAAGGATAATGTTAGATACTCAATGGATCACTCCACAACCCTGTCTCCACACGTCACTACTAGTGCCTTCCCTTCACCAAGGTTTAAAGTGCATCAGTTATGTATGTCCTATGGGTGAGGATTGAATCCTCATCATTCGAGCTTTAGGATGTTAATATTCCAAGCATCATCGTCCCCAGCATATGATGTTAAAATCTAGCCTCACCCCATTCTATGTACATGGGATGCCCCACCATGGAAATTTTCCACACCCATTAGCCTCCATAGGAGTGAAATCTTTCCCCACCCAGAATTAGATCTTCCTTGAATGGGGAGACATCTACTCGCAAGGAAGGGAAACCATACTGGTGTAAGCCCTTATCTATTCTTGCAAGAGGTAGCACCCATTATCCTAATTTCCTCTTCTGGACGTGAAGACCAAAAGGGAGATAGGCATAGGGGACTCTTGATACCCTTCCTTATTCCTTTGGGCATTATCACCATTATGATTCCATCCTGGAATAAGTCCCAATCTCCATCTCCCCAGGCTGCAACCTATGCAGAAGCCCCTCTACATTACTCATGGCCAAAATATATGTGATGTGATCATCATGTATTTTTTGAATCTTTTTTCTCACACAGAGAATGTCTCTCATGGGATTAGAGTAAACACTAACCATGAGACCATTTTCTAGTCTGCCTTAGATTGTAATCCTTGTTCCGCACCTTTTTAATCTATGTGAACATTGATCTTTTCCCTTTACATAAAAGGTATGTAGGAAGCCTCTCTGAGGTTCAATCCTAGGACCCATCATTCCCAACCACTTCATGTCAATTTACCTTCACCCCATATTATGTTAAACTGTATGCTTTCAAACTACATGGGTTTTGATCCCTATCTCCTAGGTAGGGTATGTATGGATCCACCCAGATGTTTAACCCCAAGCACTGTTAAAATTTGGTGTCCCCTTTGTTGGGACTCAAATCCTTGGTTCGTCCCATAGTGGAATCATAATATCTCCCAGTAAACTAACCATGTGTTATCCCAACACTCAATCCACACTACTCCAAACATGATTGTCCCTCTTATGATGGTCCACGAACCACGCGTGAATCCCATCTTGTCTTCGGGGTTCTCTCTTTTGTGTGCCCTGATTCTATTCCCCATTCTAAACTACGTGGTCTTTGATCCTTACCCTTTCCAAGCAAGGTATGTAGGCCGCCTCTCTGAGGTTCAAGCCCATGATGCATTGGTCCCAACAACTTCATGTCAGTTTACTTTCATCTGGCATGATGTAAAATTGTATGCTTTAAAACTATGTGGGTTTTGATCCCTGCCTACTAGGTAAGGTATGTATGAAGCCTCCCTCATATTCAACCCCAAGCACTTGTAAACATACGCTTCCACTATGTTGGGACCCACATCAATGTAATGTCTTTTACTTGTTTCAGACCAACTATAAGGAATCTAACCATGTGTAATCCCCACACTTAATTCACACTCCTCTAACAAATTGTGTCCCTCTTCGGATGGGACGTTAACCATGTGTAAGCCCCAGCATGTCTTCAAGTCGTTGTCCTTTGTGTGACCCTATTCTATTACCCATTCTGAACTACATGGGAATTGATTCCCAGACATAGGGATACGTAGGATGCCTCCCTGAGGTTCAAGACCGTTATACATTTCCAATCCTAGTCTTTCCCATGACACATTGCATTTCGGGAAGGTCATGCCCCAACTTGGAGGTTCTACTTCTTTTGATTCCCATCCATGTTTCCATTCAAACGGTCCACCACCTCATGTATCCCATCACCCTTCACAACTATGTAGACATTGATTCCCCTCCATAGGAATATGTTGAAATCCTCATGGATGTTCAAGCCCAACATCACGGTCATCTTCATGAAGGTTCCTTCTCATTCACCATCCACTTCCTTCAACCCCCTACTATACATCATGTTCTTAATATGGCTTCTATATCCCAGTAAGATCATTTCATCCCCCGAGGAATCTATCCATGCATAATCCCCACACAATCCATATTCATCCAACCATTATTGTCCCTCTTGTGATGGGTTGTTATCCATGTATAAGCCCCAGCATATCTCCGATTCATTTTCCTTTATGTACACCCTGATTTCAAGCCTCATCCATTTAAACTATGTGGTTTTGATCCCTGTATTCTAAATAGGGTATGTAGGAGGTCTCCATGAGGCTCAATCCAAGCTAATGTTATACATTTGTTTCCCCTTTGTCGGGACCCGATCATCCTTAATCCATCTTCGTTGGACGTTTTGATCCACCCATCAAGTATACTCCTTAGGTGCTCCCTCCTAGGGATATTTCAATCTGATCCGCTCCCATCAGTGTTTTGATCAGTCTGATCCATCTCTACTATTCATTAAACTCATGGTATAGCCCATGTTAAACATTTCATGCTGACAAAAACCATGTATACATGGCTCTAGCATAAAAATCCCTACACTCATTGTGGGATGACTCAGGCTTCTGGGCCGTCAATATGCCCTATTATAAGGGGTATAAATATAGGTGATCCACTATTTTATCATCCAAACATGCCATTTATGTCCAACGTGACTACTCCCCTAACCGAATGTTACTACCCTAACATAATCCCTTGGAATTTCTTGACAAATGTAGTGTGATTCACCTGCGTTGACAATAAGATGTTACTAGGAATGGGATTAATGAACATTGTCTTAAACCTATGAGGGAGACCTAGGATAGAAGAAGAATTATGAGGAGGAATACATGAATGTAGATATCAATATCCCATCATCTCATTTCAGTAAGGAGAAAACATCCCTAAATAAGTGACAGATGTCACATACATTTGGAAAGCAGTAATATGGGGTAATAGCCAGCAGATCCCCATGGACGGATGTGTGCCCTAGAGGAACTTTCGGAAATATAAATGTTGAATCATGCATTATTTAAACCTTAATATGGAGATTATTGGAATTCATGACATCAACAATTATGTGTGTCACCAGAACCATCTATCTTGTTCCAGGTCCCACCCAGAAAATTGTGGGCCTAGCATGAAACTCACCAATGCTTGGTGCAGTTAATCATTGGGTATCCTGGTCTGTGACATTGTCAGTGTGGATCTTTCATTCCATCCATGGAATACTAAATGGTTCTGGGACACTTTTCATTGTTTTCATATTTTCTGTGTTGGCGATTGAATTTTCCTTTTTTTTCAGGACCCCAGCTCATGCTATAGGAAACTGATCATCTCCCTCTCACAGATGTAGGGGTAGGGACCATACGAATGTAGTAATTCCCCATGACTTCATCTCCTCTTCCACGGATCCCACATACGTATCTATTGGGTTCCCACCACGAATATCACCATTCAAATTTTTTCAGATATGGGTGATTGATACTCATGTTTGACGGTATGAATAGGAAAGGGTCATCCTGATGAGGGACATGGCCCTTTAGGACATGGAGTCATCGGTGCCCCATCAATACCACCCCCCAAGGGACACATAGAGAGCCACTTCTCCCCACTCCAACCTTCAACGGCTTCAGGATCCTATCCCCGGAGTGCTCCTATGACTCGTTCCCTTGAGCTGCAATGTAATGGATGTCCGAGTCCACCCAACCAGGAATTGGCTTGGGAGCCCCCAAGGATGTCTCCCGCCTAGCCATGTCAGTATCACCAGTCAGTCTTACTGACCGAAGGGTAGATTCTCTAACCTCCTATACAAGGGGTTGTAGTTCTGCTGGCCTTGGGTTAAAGTTGGGTGCAAGGTTAAGCATATGCCTAACAGGAGGCATAATCATCTGTTGCATCAGTTGCATGAGCCACCAATGACATGAGCTACCACACAACTATCATCATGGGGCAGGGGCACCTCTCAGTTACCAATAAGGGGAACCTCCAAGCCTGGACAAAGTTGAAGCACCAATCACCCTGTGAGTAGGTTGAAATGGAAATCCCAGTTATCAGGGCATGAAGCATCCATCACGGGCAGACTCGTGATGATGGAATCAATTACAAAGGTCCTCCCTTTACAAGTATCAGACAGAGCATAGTTCTTCTCCACTCCTTTATTCAGTATGGAGGTCCTCCCCCTGGAACTATCATATACTCTGGTTGAGACCCTCCCTGATTCATCAACATTGAGCACAAAGGTCCCCCCATGATATTGGCCTCAGGTATGAGAAGTTTCCCCACATACTGGTTTCTCAACATATGGTGCTTCATTGATTAGTCCCCCAATAGCATGGAGTCCCTCCTCATGTTCTCATTGATTCTAGAGGACGTCCTCCCCACTCTGGAAATCACCAAAGTGGAGGTCCTCCCCACTTTATCGGCGGAGAATAGAGAGGTCTTTCATACATCTACTATAATCAGTATGAAGGCCCTCCTCATGCCCCTACTACTAGGGTCTCCTGATGGATAGGTCTTCCCTGTACTATATAAAACCACTATTGGGGTCCTCCCCATGTGTTTACCAGCCCTAGAGGAGGCCCACACTAGTCCCGTAATATGAAACATGTGGGTATTCACCGTGGTCCATTTGACATTTGTCCAGATGTCCCTCACACCCTAGCCCATCAGAGCGGAGGTTCTCCCAACTTCAGAAAAAACTGATATGAAGGACCTCCTCATATCCCATAAAATGCAGGCCGAGGTTGTAACACCCCAACCCCAGTTACCCATAGTCGGTGCATTATTACATAACATTGGCATGATCACAAGAAATATCAAGTCTCGAAAGACCGATTAGTTTAGTATCCTTGGAATAACTAGATACATTAATAAAGTTTACATTACATCATAAAATGAAAACTACAACAATATAGTCTCCATAGTCCACACTTATATCCACTCATACAATCCCTGCAGGTCATTCATAAATTATTTCTTCACATCCTGGGAAAAATAAAACATTGAAAAGTGGTGAGATCAAATGCCCAGTAAGGATAAAAATATAGCAGAAACCTTCATAAATAAGAATAAACATTTAATACAATGTATAACTAAAACAAAAGCCTTTTAAACTTGAACTTAAACATAGTATGGAAAAAATAAAATGAAATAATTCCATTTACTTATTCACATTGATATTCTACTAATCGAATAATCACATCCAATATCAATAACCTCTATCATAATGATGGAATGCATAATTCCATACTATCATAACCACATAGCCAAGGCATCATGCCAAGACTAAAAATATGATTTTGTCAAGGCCTTGTGCCAAGACACTAGTTTGTCTCATTAGACCTACCGATGCATCGAGGAGCTATAGCGGCTCCACCCGTCACTTATTAATTCCAATCCATTCCTCATATGAATAGGTTTAAACATAAATAAACATTCGTATTAAACCTAGCATATGAAATGTCAATACTTTATTCATAAACCATGAATGTTCTAAAAATAACACATCCATAGTCAAACATATCCCAAAACCTTCAATAAAATATGGAAGTTTTTTATCATAATAAATCAACTCCAAATATACTTAAAATCCATCAAAGTATGTTGACATAGATGAAATCAAAACTCTTTTCAAAAAAAATATATCTTCCTATTTTGAAATCATTTAAGAGTCACATATTTATAAAATAAAATATTTACTTTGAAAATTTTATTATAAGATTTTAAGAGAAGCTTCGACGATTTTATAACGGCGGAAAATAGCCGCACCCGCCATTTAAGTTAAAAAAACATTCGTACCTTAATTCTGTCGAAAAGGTTAAAAAGCACCTTGTTTGGAAGACGACGGAAAGATCCCTTTATAAACCTCTTATAAAATTTCAAAAAATGGTATAAATGACTTTAACCCAAATTATTGTAAATAGTAAAAATGTTTTGAAATACATTTTTATGAAACATGGATGTGGATGATAAAGAAATCCCAGTAGATTATTACGTATAAACAACCTCGGATAATGAAGAGATTGCGAAATAAACCCTTACCTTGTAATTTTACATGGTTGAGTTTGGTTAACCTCCCTTATAATGGTTAAATAATTGTTATTAAATTATACAAGAATCATATACATTAATATGATATCATATATGATCTTTTAACATTACTTTGTTAATAATCTCTTAGAATTATCGTCGTTTCGGGTGTTAACTTATTCATTTTCTTTTATATGTTTTGTTACATAAGACATGTTTGTTATGGATATGTTGTATCTTATTCATATACATAATTATATAAAGTCCATAAACATTATTTTTAATCATCAAATGATAATTATACTTGAATGGATAGGATGGAGAATGAATCTCATCGCGTTCGTGGAGACTATAGTTCGTACGTACGCACGAGCGACAATATCATTCTTTTGATATTAAAATAATATATATAATTGGATGATATATTATATATAAAGAATCATTATCTGTTATATTTATTATTTACATGAATTACACATCATTATTATACTCATTCAAATAATAATTTATTGAATAACAATTACACCACGACGTGGAGACGGTAAGCCGTACGTACGCACGTATGGTGACATATCATTCAAATGATGAATAGAATACTGAATATGGTTGTACCATATTTATAATGACATCACAGTATATATAAGATACTGGAGTTATTATTTTAGTATGGGAATAACTAAGAAAGTAGAAGTTGAAGAAGAAAGGAACTTGAAAGAGGGTGATGAAAACATTACCTCTTCTTCGGGTTCTTCATTTTTATTTTATCAAAAGGGGTCCTTAGGTTATATTTCTGATCAAACTAAGGAATCTAGGTTGAATATAGGGATGCTGAGAAAGTATTTGAGCAGGGTTTGGCTGAGGAAAAAGGATTTGAATGTGTGAATTAGTGAGAATGGTGAGTTCCCTTTTATAAGAGGGGTGAGGGGAACCTTTGGAAAATCTAGAAATATTATTTTATAATAAATTAATATTCGGTTTCTAATGGCTCCAAAGTAAATTATCTAAATTTTAATGTGGGGATTGGTCGAAAACCACTCAACCAATAGAATTTAGACAGGTTGGGTCATTATATTAACCTTATCTTTTAGTTTTAACTCTTAGTTAATTAGTTTGACACTAACCATGTCACTTTATATTTTTATATAATATAGTTAATAATCTTACTATATACCTTCAAGATCCCCCCAAGTGGTCCATTAATGATACAACTATCATGATATAAGTCTCTTGGCTGAGACTTAGATTTTGATGAATTTAATATCAATTAATAATATAATAGTTATTTTAAAAACTCTTTTATGTGAATTTTGACACTATTCAATAATTGATTTTTGATAAAGTCATAAAAACATTATTAATTAGAAAAAAATTCATTTAATCAATAATAACATGTCATATTAATCAATAAAATTCTCTTAATTCATTAAAAGTCTCAAATTATATTTATTTTGGTATTTATAATATCAATTATTTTAATATTTCACTAATAAGGTAATTACTCGATATTCATTGTGTCATAAATAAAATAAATTTTTTAATATTTAAAAATTATAAATAAAATACCATTATGTATTAAATATCTTTATATTTCTAATTAATATTTATAATCTAATATCCAACATATATAGCATTATATAAAAATTGTTTTTCGAAAATATATATTCTTTTGTCATTTTTGTATTTATTTTAACTTAATTAATATAAAGTGTTATTATCACTTACAAGTGGATCCATGGGGTCCCAAAATCTACCCAGTGATGCCCATGGTCGGATATGTATCAAAAAATAAGTTTAGGACACGTTTTAGGGTAATTTATTATTATTATAATATTATTTTTTACCCTTATTTACCGGATTTACCCTTTAACCATGGTAAGTAAAATATTTACCGAAATAATTATTCACAATGTCTAAAAATGAAAGTTACCAATTTACACAATTTGTAAATCCTGATTTCAAATATGAAATCCATTTTTACAAATTCAAAACATAGAAGTAGCAGAAATTAATTTAAAATTAATTCCCGTTGTTAAAACAAAAAGGGTGTTTTTAAAAGATAATAACTATCAAAAGATTGACACTTGTTCATGTGTTCTTTAATTGTTAAATTATGTCCAATGACCAAAATTGTATTAAATGGTAAACATATATTCTAAATATTCTTTAAAACCACTCAAATTAATAATTTATTTCTATTAATTATTTCGATTAAAAAAGATGTTTTTAATTAAAATTTAGTAATTTTCACTATTCATCAAAATATAAATGTTATCTGAAAAGTTCCAAAATTTTACCCGAGGATAATTTCGATATTCCGAATCCAAAAATGAATTCAATTTTGAGAGATAAAATTTTAAAAATTTCAAAAAGTGGGTATTACAATTCATAACGGCTAGTTCGATTGGTTGTGGTGTGTGTTTGAACTTGATGTTGCGTACAACACACGCTATTGCATTATTCAAAGAGAAGCGTACTGTAGAAGCTTGGGGTGTTACATTATCCAGTCTTTCAAATAATTTCATCATCAAAATTTCTAGAATACTACTGCATGAAAAGAATTCGGTGGTTCTTCATTATAAGTTCCTCGGGATCCCACGTTGCCTCTTCCATCTTATGGTTTCTCCATAAGACTTTTACCGGACGAGTCATCTGGATTCTTAGTACTTGTTATCTCATATAAAGAATCTGGACGGGCTCTTCGGAATAAGATAGATCGAGTTCCAGTTCTAATTCCTCAAAGGTGTGTACATGCATTGGGTCAGGCATGTATTTCCTCAACAGAGATACGTGGAACACATCGTGAACTTTGGAGAGACTTGGCGGCATTGCCAATTGGTAAGCTATAGCCCCAATTCGTTCTAGAATTTCGAAAGGTAAAATGTACATGGGTCTCAATTTACCTTTCTTAACAAAACAAATGACTCCCTTCCATGGAGACACCTTCGGGAAAACATGATCACCAACTTGAAATTCCAAATATTTCCTTCGATTACGGGCATAGCTCTTCGGCCTACTTTGAGCTACTTTGATATGGTTTTGGATTACCTTCATCTTTTCCATCGTTTCCTCCACCAGTTCTGGGCCTAGAAGTTTTCTTTCACCAAAGTCATCCCAATAGGTTGGTGTGAGACATCTCTTTCCGTATAACGCTTCACATGGTGCCATCTGAATACTCGAATGGAAGCTATTGTTATAGGAAAATTCTATCAGAGGTAAATATTCATCACACATACCCTGAAAGTCATGTGAGAAGGACCTCAACATGTCTTATTAGGTTTGAATAGTTCATTCTGATTGTCCATTTTTTTTAGGGTGGTAGGCAGTGCTCAAATGAAGTTCAGTATCCAAGGTTTCTGAAGACTTTTCAAGAATCTTGAAGTAAAACGAGGATCACGATCAGAAACAATCGATAGGGGTACACCATAATGTCTCAGAACTTCATCAATATAGAGTCTTTCTAGATGTTCCAGTGTTAGATATTCTCTTATAGCAAGAAAATGTGTTGACTTGGTAAGACGATCAACAATAACCCATATTGCATCATTCCTTATAGGAGTCTTTGGTATTCCAATGACAAAGTCCATTGTGATATTATCCCATTTCCACTCCAGTATGGGAAGAGGTTTCAATACTCCACCAGTTTGTTTCCTTCCAGCTTTAACTTGTTGAAAAATACTATATCTTGACACAAAAGAATCAATCTCCCTCTTCATGTTGTCCCACCAAAAATGTTCCTTCAAATATCAATATATTTGGGTGCTCCCATGGTGTATAGAGAAATTGGAACTATGAGCTTTATCCAGGAATTACCTTTTTAGATCGGGAATATCGGGAACACAAATCCTCTTCCCAAATTTCAAAATTCCTTCTTCATACACAAAGTCTCTCAATCTCCCATCATTCACAGCTTTAATATTCTTTTGAAATTCTTCATAATTGGTTTGAGAACTCTTAATCCTTTCTAGTAAAGATGGTTTGACAACCATTTGAAAAAGAATTGATGTTTCACCTTCCATGGTAATTCCCATGTCCATCTTCACTATATCCATAAAAATTGGATCCCTTTCAATTCTCATATTGTTCAAAACTCCATGATCTTTTCTGCTCAAAGAATCTGCCACCTTATTTACCTTCCCTGGGTGGTAGTGTATCATACAATCATAATCCTTGAGTAATTCAATCCATCTCCTTTGCCTCTTGTTGAGTTCTTTTGGTTAGAAAATATACTTCAAACTCTTGTGATCAGTATAAATCTCACATTTTTTACCATAGAGGTTGTGCCTCCATATCTCCAAAAAAAGATCACAGCCGCTAACTTGAGATCACGAGTAGGATAGTTTTTATCATGAATTTTCAACTGCCGTGATGCATAGCCAATAACCCTATCATTCTGCATAAGGACACAACCAAGTCCTTTCTTCGATGCATTACTACAAATAATGAACCCATCATTTCATGGTGGTAGAATCAATATAGGGGCATTGACTAATATTCTCTTCAGTTCTTCAAAACATTCTTCACACACTTTTGTCCAAATTAATTTTACCCCCTTACGTGTGAGATTTGTTAATGGGTTATCCAATCGGGAAAAATTATGGATGAAAGGTCGCTAATAACTTACTAAACCGATAAAACTGCGTACCTCAGTTATACTCGTAGGTGCTAGCCATTCTTGGATTTCCTTGGTCTTAGAAGGATCAACAGAGATTCCATCTTTAGAGAAAATATGTCCATGAAAAGAAATCTCCTGAATCCAGAATTCACACTTTCTAAACATCCCATATAATTCATGTCTTCTCAGAGTCTTCAGGATAATGCGCAAGTGATTTTCATGATCTTAGTAGATTTTAGAGTATAACAAGATATTAGCCCCCAGAACGCCAATGATACCCTGTAGTAAAGTGCCAAAGTTGGAGCCCAAATTGGGGGGACCTTATATAATTCACACGTTTTACCCCAATTGCACATACTCCCTAGTCGACATGGATGATGGGAATATTACTTCTAAAACTAATACTAAATTCATCTCGCAGTATTTCTCTTAAGATTACCTTCCCCCATATTCACTGTGTGATGCTAAACTGTGTGATATTTTCAGGTTGATGGAAGTAAAACTACCCTGTAGTCATCCTTCATGATAGTAAACTTCAAAATAGTCTGAGATCTGTGACCTAAAACTAATACCCCTTTCATCATGAAAGATGTTAAAATGCATTACAATCCTGGCTAATGTTATACTGCACGTCCTCATCCAATTAGACATTAAACTATAAGTGGCCTGAGCACTATGACCTTAAACTAAGATCTCCTCATCCTTGTCGAATGATGTTAAGCTACGTGAAATTTTCATAACTACGAATGGATTGGTTCCCATCATTATTGGATATGTTGTAACGCATAGACCTTTCTTCCATGGCCCACCTTGGGGTCCCTCAACCTTTACAGCCTTTTGGCCAAAGTTATACCTAGGATTGTGCGATGTAGTATAGACTCTTCATCCTCATTCACGTTGGGATATTTTTTTCCCATGCCACACAAATTCCATTGAGATACCCCTCCTCGCCTCATCATTACCGCATGACATTAAACTGGACGGTATGTTTAGAACTATGTGTGGCTTGATTCCCATCCTCATGGGATATGTATGAACTCCTGGACATTTCTTCTTCAGGTTTTTCCCCATGACTTATTCCTATCCCCTTGGTCCGAACAATAATGGGAGCACGTGATGTAGTGGGGACCCCTTGGGTCATCATTCATATCATGTTTATAATATCCTTGCCATGTACTTCCCCATTTTGGTTCTTCCTTCAATTCTCTTATGTACTTGTCACACGAAAATAAACTCCATGAAATTTGATCAACTATATATGGTGTTATTCTCATCCTTATGGGATACGTAGGAACTCCTATACATTTCACCTTTGGGACCATCCCTAGGTCCTTTGACCTTTTCTGGCCCCTTGGTATGAGGATTCTCTCCAAGAATTGCTTGTGGTGTTGACTCTATGTCCTCCTTCATGCCAGCTTTGCTTCATCACTCCAGGCACATTCCCTTTACAGCCTCGTTCTTCTATGTGTGTCCAAGACATATGATGTTAAACTATACCGCCTAGTCACACATGACTTTAAACTGTTGCATCTATGCCACACAATGATAAAGTGAATCTGGTCTGGTCATACAACCTTAAACTGTTTCATGATCAACCTGGCCACACGATGAAAAACCACACCACATTATGGTGTCCTCATTTGAGGGGACATCATGTTTGGTATTGGTCATCCACCATACCATTTTTCATGGAATACATATGGAATTATTCCTATGGAAATTAATGGATTCTCCATCTTAGGTTTTTCTTTAGAAACACACAAACAAACAAACACACATACACACTAAAGAAACAACCAGATCCATCAAATGTCAATTCTTTTGCGGCATGGTCCAGACCTGCAAGACATTATTTCCCCCATAAGTGTTACACTACCATGATTATTTTAGAACTACATATGGATTTATTCCTATCATCATGGGATACGTAGAAATACCTAGAAATTTCTTTCTCTATTCTATCTCGAGGTTCATCAACCCATTTTCTCATTTTCATCTCCACTTCTCAACCTCTGTTATTCCTCCCCAACATGCTCTAATACACATAGGTTTAGGACCTAGATTTTTTTACTGTGGACATGAATTCATTCATTTACATGTTTCAAATCTCCCTTTATTTTGATTTCCATCATCTTTCACATCTGGACGAACACCCGAATCGTATGGATGCTCAGCCATGTTGGTCACCTACCGCTTTAGGTCAATATCCTAGATAATTTTAAACAACTTTATGTGATAGGTCCCACATTTCAAATTTGTTCAGTGTTTAACCCTTATTTTTTTCCTCCATTTCATGTTACACGATATGGATGATGTGTTTCGAACAAGGTCAACAGTTATCCTCCATCGTTACACCACCCCCATTGAGCATTAAATACTAGATGTGTGATTCACGTCCCTTTCCACTCCATCATATTCCATTGTAATTTCAACACCAATAGAGTTATCCCTCCAGGCACCAATACGTGTTAATGGAGGGTGAATTAGCATCGAGAGGGCCATCTTTGACTCCACAATGTCTCCCCAAGTTGTGTATCCCATGCACAGTAATGATCTTCTATGCCCTTGTTTCCCAAATCGAGCATCGCTCACATGGGCATAGGAATATGTGTAAGGGTTGTGCATATATGGAAGAAACACAATTATTTTTGTCCAAACTCTATTACTTTAAACTAGTATCCTCAGTCTCATAGTTCATGCATCGTGTCGTTAAAATGTGTGTTTTATTATTGAAATTTTTGGTGCATTGTGGACTATTTTCACCCCATTCACATTGGGTCCCCTTATTGCACCACATCGCATATTTCTTCTTCCGTAATCTTCCCATATTTTGTTCTAAGTCCTATAACCATAAACTAATATCTATTATATCTTTATCGTGGGGTTTTAAACAATGTTTTCTGTGCCAAGGCTGTGTAGTGATAAATTACTCATCTGTTTTATATCTTCAATCGAAAGGAAATTTCCTCTTTTGGTATTGGTTGTCTGCCATACCACATTCAAGAACTACATAAGGATTGATTTTTTCCTTTATAGGATATGAAAATACATTCAGTAACATGATCCCTAGGTCCAGCCAACTGAAGTGTAAACCCCTTGTCTTGGCCATCCTGGCCTCGGCTTCTCTTTTGAGAATCTGCAATCTGGTATGGACTCTATGTCCCCAATCACATTAGTCTACAAACAACATTGAAAATTTCACCATTGGGATACCCATTTCATAAATACATTACATTAAACTACATTCCTACCTGGAATAGGTTTAGGATTCCCCATGATAAATAAAGGATACATCAGTTTCCTATCTAGATAATATTTCCCCTACCAACATTGGCCTCTAACAAAGTGGTGCTCAAGAACTATGTTTGGCGTGATTTTCATCCATGTGGAATACATAGTGACACCCAATAATTTCACCCCAGTCCTAGCCCTAGTTCCATTAACCCTTTGAGCTTCTCGACCCCAATTATAGTCCAAACTCAATGACCTTAAACTAGAAGCCTACATTCCATGAAACGTGGATGTAAACTATTAGCCTTGGTCCCAAAAATATGACCTTAAACTTTGGTCGTCGTCCTGGTCATATTATGTTATACTACTCATGCCTCCTCCTCAATGTATGACATTAAGATACATACTTATCATCCTCATATACACAACGTAAACATGTATACCATCTTAGGTCCTCGTCAGAGAGTTTACTCTCGAATTTAGGCATGATCTTAATTTAGACCTATATGCTCACCCCGTGACCTTTTGTCATGATGACGTAATTTTAAGAGTGTTGGACTACATCCAAACAACATATCATTCAATCACCATTCTTTGTGTACCCTTTATTTATATTCCACATTCCCTTTCACGTATAAAGGAACCCCTTATGGTTATGACTCATGGACTTATGGCTCACCTACCATCCTGGGCCAACGTTCCAAAATACATTGGACAACACTTTGAGTTCATCCCCATGTTTGGAATGTGGTATTCTGTTGGACCTCATTTGATTTTCCACGTATCAGGCTAATGAGATATGGATGTTGTGTTTTGAACATGGTAACAAACAATCCTCTTTAATCATTCGATCATCACTATATCCCAAATTTTGGGTATCAAAATTCACATTATTCATCTTCCTCTATTCCGATTTATTCCAACACCCCTCGAATCACCCCTCCTGTGAACTAGATTATGTGGTAAAGAGTGTTTAGGCTATTCGGAGAACCCTATTCCACATTCAAGACACTTCTTTCATTTCCAAAACATTGGTTGGTCATCTAAACCCCATGTTTTTGAAAGTTAAGTCAGTTGTCTCATACATAAAGTGAAAAATTATGTTGTCTTATCATGTTTCTTACACTGGGTATGACCCATATGATCTTAGAGATGGATCACTAATTACTTCAAAATTATGGTCAGAAATCACTAAAATAAGCGTTTATGAAAATAATCACTCCATGAACGCATTTCAGAATATGAAAGTAAAAAAAATAGAGACAGGTTTATGAGTTCATCCCAAAAATGTCCCTTATGAATCAACACCTTTGATGGATTTCTCCAGTGTTTTCACCTTCTATATTTAATCCTCTAGGGCTACTTACAACACCTTGAGCTCCCTCTCTCCATCAACAGTTGTAGAGTGGAACTCATTATATTTGGAATGCACTCATTCCTACTCATCTTAGAGATCAATCATATTACCGCTTGCTTGCATCGTATGGTCCTGGGAATCCACCAGCTGGGCCTTCAACTATTTCATGGGCATGGAATGGCTCACGATAATTGATTCTCTTTCATTTTCATTCTTGTCAAGGATTCAAACTTCTTGATTATCTTTAAGGAACTTCTCGGTATTCTTTGATTACTTTCAACATTGGGAAATATCATAGCGCAAGATACTCTCTCGTATCTTCTTAGCCATATAATCAAGAATTATTATATGAAGTTGTTGGGAATCCACCTATTTGGCATATATAAAGCGCATCCATGTGCGAAGTGATCTCATTATGCTCATCCATTATACCTATGTCCCATTGAAAAAGTTTTTGATGCACTTCCAAACCTTGTGTCATGTCATATGACTATCCTCAGATGTGTTGGGATCAGATTCTTCCACCTACTTAGGATCTTCAGGCTTATACTCTACAAAATAGCCCAAAAATCAGCAGTAGGGTCCCCTTCTGGAACCCTTTCCTCTTCAGAAACCTCACCTTTATTGTCCAGGACCTCAACCCATGGAGCATCATGACCCAGGATTGCATTTTCTTGCTCACTACATACAAGGGAGAGACCCTCTTGAATATTTGGCTCTATGAGAGTTGGTACAATCACTTGTAGGGATCCTGGAGATGTTCCCAATCGGATAGTTTGCTGAACCTCTTGCCTTGCGATCACTGCATTGGGAACAGATATCATGGTCACCCAAGTTCTCCAATTAAATATGAGAGCCAAAAAAGGTAATGATATAAAAGATCCAAACTCATTGATGTCCAATGCCTACATCATGGTAGATGCTTCCAGCATAATAAATCCCTCAACACATGTTAATTCGATAATCGACATTGGATCCTTCTGAATGGAGGGAATATCTTGAGAATATAAGGCCTCCATTTCTTTCCCTTCTTCTAGTTCATTATTACCCATTTAAACCATGACCGGTTCACTGCCATACTAAATCCCCAAGGCTGGTTTTGGGGGGTGTTCTTCCATATCCAAGGGAAAAAATTCATCCCCTAGAGGGGAAGCTTCCTAGTTTTCATCATTTGTGTGTTCCTAAACATGGACAAGTGTGATTAGTGGATTCAAGTTACAAAAAATATTATGCGCATTGGAGATAATTTTTTAGACTCACCTCATGTTGTTCATCTAGTTCTATGACAATGCCTTCGATTTCGCTGTTATAACATGGGCTTCCCTGGAGGAAGTCTGTTTGTGGAGGTCCCTCACCTCTAGGACCTTCACCCACAACCACATATTCTCTATATTCTTCTTATATCTATACCTATTCATATTAATTATCCTCCTCTTCCTCTCTTTATTATTCTTCTTCAACATCATCATCATCATCGGATGATAGCTTTTCTGGTTCATGTTCTCAGCCAATCATCACTTTCACTAAGAGATGTTGTTCCTCATACCACCCTTATTGGTAAGCATAGATATCCATGGATATTAGGTACTCATGTTGGTGATGACGTTTTACCCACTCTGTCACCTCAATGTGCCCAATATATGGTAAGTCAAGTGCATTTCACACCTACCTCCGCGATAGATCTTCGATGGACATATATTTTCATAGTGTCTTTTAGGAAGACCGTGGAGATTGGAAAATGGTGTTAGCGGTCAAATTTAGGAGATGCCTTAGTTTCTTCCCAAAGAGTTCCCTTACTATCCCATGTGGCCACCCACGATAACACCGCTCTTTAGAAGGCATAGCATTTTATCATCGCAACGTTCCTACCGACAAAGTTCCAGCCCACACCATTCCAACAATATGTCTTATTCCTTATCTTGTCTCCTCAGTGGAACCTTTCTTGAATCTCTGATATCTTGTCTCCATAAAGGAAACCTTGATTTTAAAAATTGGATTCCATATAATTGCCTCTTGGTACATTTCTACCCAATGGGAGGCATAATACGTCTATAGACCTGCATTGACATCTGTTGGGGGATGGGTGATGACTTACTAAAAACCAACGGTCAAGAACATGAGCAATAGATGGTGAAGGATTCAAGGATTTCTCTCTTCCCGAACCTCTTTATATAATTTCTTCGGCATCATCTGCATGCACCAAAATTTCATGGAAATCCCTGTCAGCACATATGGTTTGCAGAAATTTTTTTCTTCAATCCGAGCTACCAGCATGACGCCCCTGATACTTTGAAAGTACTCTCTATACTCCAATAGGACTCACCCATAATCAACCATCTAGCCAACTAAGGTTTTGAATAGAATAAATTGGATTTTCACATGGTTTTTAATCTTTAGTTTGATCTATTCTTCTTTGAGTTTCAACAAGAAGATTTCTGCAATGTTCAGTATGGATGGTCGTAGACCATCTCAAGGAGGTTGAATGAAATTTGCAATGTCATGCCCACCATAATGATCTGCAACCCATCCATCAAAAATTTGGAACGGTCTGCATATCCTTTTGGGTGTGCTCCCTATAGAAATTTGTCCTAGAAGGATGTACATATTTGACAATATGGGAACCTCTAGATTAACCTTGTTATTGGCGTCCATGGTTCTAGCCATCACTAGCATTCCTGGGAAAACACCCATCCTTATGACCGTCAATGGAAATAGCCACCAACTCTGAAATGTTGAAAGTAACCTGATATATAATATATTTGAGTTCTGACTTTCATTTATTCCGATGCCCCATGATTGGAACTCTCCTTCTTCTTGGACCATCCAGTATATTCCCTCTTTCCCCACTGAAATGCATTCGAGTACTACTTCCCACAGCCTTGCATTTATTGTCAATTTTTCCTGCTTCAAAAATAGACTAAACCATCCTGAATAAGATATATCCTTTAGTATATACATGATTTACATCTTCTCATTATCTATCTCCAACAGATTCCATGTCAGAAAAGGGTTTCACATCATATCCATGGGAATGAAATCATCATATTGTTACTATTCCCTGGGAATTATCCAAATGTAATGAATATCCCACAGACTTATGCCTACCTCCCCATGGTGGAGGTGGAGGGTATTGATGTATTGAGACCACCAGCTAAACAGCTCTGGTTCCAGGTGTAACGCCCCGACCCTAGTTACCTAGAGTCAGTGCATTATTTCATAACATTGGCATGATCACGAGAAAGATCAAGTCTCGAAAGACAGATTAGTTTAGTAGCCTTGGAATAACTAGAAACATCCATAAATTTTTACATTACATCATAAAAAAAACATCTTGTCTTCATATCCCCTCATACTATCCCTGCAGGTCATTCATAAATTACTTCTTCATAATCCTGGGAAAAATAAAACATTGAAAGGGGGAGCTCAGATGCTCAGTAAGGATAACATTATAGCAGAAGCTTTCATAAATAAGTATTAACACTTAAGGCAATTTATAACTAAAACAAAAGCCTTTTAAACTTGAACATCAGCATAAAATGGCAAAGGTAAAATGAAATAATGCCATTTACTTACTCACATGGGTATTCTACTAGTCGAATGATCACATGCAATATCAATATCCACTTTCATAATGTTGGAATGCATAATGCCATACTATCATAACCACATAGCCAAGGCCTCATGCCAAGACTACAAATAAGATTTTGTCAAGGCCTTGTGCCAAGAGACTAGTTTGTCTCATGAGACCTACCGATGCATCGAGGAGCTATAGCGGGCTCCACCCGTCACTTATTAAGTCCAATGCATTCCTCATATGAACATGTTTAAACATAACATAAACATTCGTATTAAAACTAGCATACGAAATGTCAATACTTTTACCACAAACCATGAATGGTATAAAAACAGCGCATCCACAGTCAAACATGACTCATTCGATACAATATGGAAGATTGTATTGTATCACATTAACCTCAATCAAGAATAATGAATGATGTTTACATAAATGAAAATAATCATCAAAACTATTTGAGAGAATTATCCCCCTTTTTTTGAAAACATTTAAAAGTCACACTATTTGTCAAGAAGCCATTTAAAAGTAGAATTTTGAATCAAAGTGTCCCATACCACATTGAAACTTTTTAAAAGGTGTTTTAATTTCTAAAACTTTAATGTCCATATAAATAAATCCTTAAAACCATTTTTAAAACATGGACATTAATGAACAAGATTTAGAAGAATAAGTCTTTAAAACATTTAAAAATGGTATTTTAGTTAAAGATTCTAACCAAAAGAGACACTTGAATACAAATAATTGAGGTAATCAAAACTTTGTAATATCATGAGAATAAAGGGATTCATGATATACTATGTCAAAGTACATTATATACACCACATAAAAGTGATTTGGTGTATATCAACAAAGAAGTCTCAATGGAATGTTAATTGAGATGAAATCTCTCATAAAGGCCGTATCCTTAGGTTAAGGATAAATCAACGAAATAATTATGTGTGACAAATATAAATCCACTAAATATGATTGGATATTCAGTGTAAAACAATCAAAGGATATTCACACATATTCTTGTAAAAACAACACCAACGAATTGGATGTTTAACTCAACAAATGGTGAATGAGTTAAAATTACTCTTATCAAATTCATATCAATGACTAGAGAATTACCAATGAGTGATTATGTGTATCAAACTTATATCCACAGGAAGGGGAGTGGAAATTATGACATAATCAAATGAATAGTGATTCCACACATAATCATGGAGTAATATAATCAATGAAATATGCGTAAAGTCAAATGAATGGGAATTGAAATCTCAAATTCCCTTATCGATTAGGTAACATACGAAACATACACCCATGAAAGAAGTATCATACCATGATGATGTAAATACCCATAAATAAAAGTATTTTACACAATTAATACAATCATGGGCAGTACACATACACCACATGCAATAATTAAGTGGTGATCAATGGAAATCTCATGAAATTAAAAGTGAGATAAGAAACCCCTTACCACGTTAATCAACTGAGTCGTATGGCCAAAAGTTAATAACCACCAAATTATTTACAGAATAACATGAATATAAATAGAATCATGAATATATATCAAATGTCAGTACACAATACACCACTTTCAATAATTTAGTGGCGAAAAATGGAAATCTCACGGAATTGAATGTGAGATAAGAAAATCCCTTACTTTGTACTTTTTCCTTGGTCTATGGTAGGTTTAACTCCTATATAATGTTGAAATAATTGTTATTGAATTATAAAATAATCATTTACTTTAATATGATATCATATATGATCTTTTAACATTGATTTGTTAATAATATCTTAGAATTATCGTCATTTCGGGTGTTAACGGGTTCATTTTACTTTATATTCTTTGTTATGTGAGCCATATTCGTTATTAATGGGATGTATATTATTCATATCCAGAATGATATCAAGTCCTTAGATACTATTTTTAAATCATCAAATGATAATTATACATGAATGGATATGATGGACAATGAATCTCATCGCGTTCGTGGAGACGGTAGTCCGTACATACGCACGAGCGACAATATCATTCTTTTGATATTAAAATAATATATAATTGGATTTTATATCATATATACAGAATCATTATCATGTTATATTGATTATTTACATGAGTTACACATCATTATTATACCCATCCAAATAATAATATATTGAATAACAATTACACCACGACGTGGAGACGGTTAGCCGTACGTACGCACGTATGGTGACATGTTATTCAAAGGATGGATAGAATACTGAATATGGTTGTACCATATTTATAATAACATCACAGTATATATATGATACTGGAGTTATTATTTTATAATGTAAATAACAAAGAAAGAGGAAGTGGAAGAAGAAAGGAACTTGAAAAGGGGTGGTGAAGACATTACCTCTTCTTCGGGTTCTTCCTTTTGATTTGATCAAAAGGGCTCCTTAGGTTGGCTTTCTGATCAAACTAAGGCCTCTAGGTTGTACTGAGGGAAGTTGAGATAGTATTTGGGCAGGGTTTGGCCGAACCAAAGGGCTTTGAAGGTGTGATGAAATGAGAAGGAGGAGTGCCCTTTTATAAGAGGGGTGAGGGGCACCTTTGGAAAAGCTAGAGATATTAGTTTATAATAAATTCATATTCGGTATACAATGGCTCCAAAGTTGACTATTCAAAGGTTATGGTGGGGATGGGTCGAAAAAAACTCAACCAATAGAATTTAGACATGTTTGGGTACTTATATTAACCTTATCTTTAGGTATTAACTCTAAGTTAATTAGTTTCACTTTTACAATGTCTCTTTGTATTTTTATATTATATGGTTAATAAACTTACCATATACATACAAGCGACCCCCAAGTGGTCCATTAATGAAACACCTATCATGATATAAGTCTCTTGGCCGAACCTTATATTTTTAGGAATTTAATATCAATTAATAATATAATATTTGTTTTAAAAACTCTTTTATGTCAATTTTGACACTATTCAATAGTTGATTTTTGTGAAACTCATAACAGATTGATTACTTAGAACGAAGTCAATTAAATCAATAATAATATATCATATTATCCTAGAAAATTATTTTAATTAATTAAAAGTTTCATATTATATTTATTTGGGTATTTGTAATATCAATTATTTTGATTTTTCACTATTATAGTAATTACTACATCATCATTGTGTCATAAATAAATTAAATTATTTAATGTCTAAAAATTATAAATAAAATATCATTATGTAGGAAATCCTTTTATATTTCTAAGTAATATTTATAATCTAAAATCCAACATATATAACCCTCTGTAACAATTGTTTTGTTAAAAGATATATGCTTGTGTCATTTTTGTATTTATTTTAACTTAATTAAAATAAAGTGTCATTATCACTTACAAGTGGATCATTGGGGTCCCAAAATAGACCCAAAGATGACCATGGTCGACCATGTATCAACCAATAGGGTTAAGACGTGTTTTAGGGTAATTTATTATTATTATAATATTATTTTTTTAACCCTTATTTACCGGATTTACCCTTAACCATGGTAAATAAAATAATTACCGCAGTAATTATTCAAAATGTCTAAAAATAAAAGTTACCTATTTACACAATTTGAACATCCTTATTCCAAATATGGAATCCATTTCTCTAAATTCAAAACACATAAGTGGCAGAAATTAATTTAAAATTAATTCCCGCTGTCAAAACAAAAAACGTGTTTTTAAGAGATAGTAACTATCAAAAGATTGACACTTGTTTATGTTCGGTTTAATTGTAAAATTATGTCCAATGACCAAAATTATATTAAATGGTAAAAATATATTCTAAATATACTTTAAAACAACTCAAATTCATAATTTATGTCTATTAATAATTTTGATTAAAAAAGTTGTTTTAAATTAAAATTTAGTAATTTTCACTATTCATCAAAATATGAAAGTTATCCAAAAAGTACCTAAATTTCACCCTAGGCTAATTTCGATATTACGAATCCAAAAATGAAGTCCATTTTGAGAGAAAGAATTTATAAAATTTCAAAAAGTAGGTATTACTATTCATAACGGCTAGTTTCATTGGTTATGGTGTGTTAAAATCTCGAAGTTGTGTACAATGCACGCCATTGTATTATTCGAAAGGAAACATACCGAGGAAACTTGGGGTGTTACATTCTCCCCTACTTCAATAAATTGCATCCTCTCAATTTTTAAAATTTTTCTTGGGAATATAATGGAAAGTCCCACATCAGAAAAAGAGCCAATAAAACTATCACTTTAAAAGAAAGGAAGAGAGGTATAAGGGTCATCCAAGATAACCCATACTAGGATTCTATGTAAGAAAACATGGATATGGATGATAAACTAAGTGTCATGTTCTGATGGAGAGGGATAGAAATCATGATCAGGAGAAAGTTAACAATGAGAAAACCACAAACTTGTGTTGGGACAAACGACCATTAGTCTCCTAGTAGGAAAGTAAACGGACAACATTTTTTTTTAAAGTTACATTACATAAGGAAGAGGAATTAATTTATGATATTGACTAAGAAAATTATGAGATATACTTACATTTTAAGTAAATTTTCATTCTTTAATAAATTTCCACCACTAACTCAATTTGTTTTTACACGATGAGTATTCAAGAAGACTTGGTCACACTGGAAGAGCTAGAATAAACTTCTATAGAATCACATGATCCATGCAGGATAAACCATATATTTACATTGTCTTTGAAGATTAATCAAAACCAAAATGGTTAGTGAATGATCTAATGATCCCCCAAAAGGATATTCATTGAGATAAATATGCACTAATCTTAATTTCTAAAATTAAACCAACAATACCCCAAAGTTAAATAGATACCATTCAATAACAAATTGTCCTTAAAATCCTTTAATATAATCCAAACTAATATTGAAACCCAAATCATAGAAGAATTTTATTATGTAGTCTCCCATGTTACATTTTATCTCCAAATGACATCAAATACTCTTAAAGTCACATACTTAAAAGTAATTAACATCATCACATATTCTCTGTTATAGGTTAATAATTTCCATAAATAACCCAAATCACTATAAATCAACAATAAAAACGTAGATAAAAAATCCACCATTACTCTACAAATGAAACCCCATTGTATTCTATTTTCCTTGGGCATATAGTGTTTCCAACAAATCGAACATCTTCCAAAATAACATTTATCACTTAATCACCAAATCATTTTCCTATACCAAGGGTATTCATTTGATAAGACATAAGAACCCAAATCATCTTATTATTGATCAATAAAATCATTTAAAAAAAAATAGTCACACTAACCAGGGACTTCACGTAGTCCAGTGGTAGGCGATAAATCCCAATCGCACTTTGGTTTTGGGTTCGATTCCCACAGCTTTGTCCGACGCGACGGGTTGTCACACAGTCTACGTGTTGTCCTTTTTCAAAAACTATATTTTATAATATTACCAAAATGAGATAAATTCCTCAAAATAACATAATTTAACCACAAATGTTATATCATACTTTGCATTTTCATCCCAAATTATAATAACTTATAATTTTCTCAAACCCCAATGATCATATAAAACCAAATGGTTATTTATACCTATATCCACAAGAGAAGAGACAATTCTTCTTCAAATATCATTCTCACATGGAAAACTACGGGGTTACAAATACAAGAGAAAATTATTCCAAAGTACCCATCAACAATGAGTGCTAATACTTTTTAAGTTTTTCTCCAACCATTTATTTCCACATATCTTCTTCTTTGACCAATAAAATATCCTATAGAATAGGACATTCACTCAGGTAATGGCCAGGTCCCCTACATTTACGGCAAATGACTGTAAATGGACTCTTGGGACC
Organism: Viscum album; assembly: GCA_963277665.1. Classification (NCBI taxonomy): domain Eukaryota; kingdom Viridiplantae; phylum Streptophyta; class Magnoliopsida; order Santalales; family Viscaceae; genus Viscum; species Viscum album. Next base: position 1,759,656,258 of record OY728121.1, on the reverse strand, counting down.
ATTTTTCTATTCTTCCATAATACTCTTCATTTTTCTTCGGCAATTCTTCACTTTATGTCCTTCCTTCCCGCACGTAAAACATTTCGGTGTCCCATTGAGACACTTTCCTGGGTGTCTCTTTCCACATTTCCTGCATGATGAAAATTGAGGTTTCTTTTCTCCATGGTCTCCATTGCTAGAGATCTTATCATTTATCACCTTTCTCTTCCTTGTTGAGTCTGGGAGTTGGTTAATATATATGTTGTTGATCATATTTTTGGAAAACTGATTTGGCATAAAGATGATATCTTTTACGCCTATCAACATTCCATTTTGTTGCTCATTTCCACCACCGTTCCCACCTTGTACATCATTCTCAAAGTCACTATGACTTCCTTGTAATCCAGCCATTGAATAAAACTAGAAAGCATTGTGTGAGTAATATTAGTCGTAAAATCATTTAGAGATTAAAATGTCGCCATATTCTCAATTTGAAACATATTAGGATTAACAAAGGTCATTTACTCTCATCATATGTATATATTACTTAAATCGGTTTGTAAAGAAAATGTAAATTATCCTAAGCATATCCCCCGGGAGTGTCATAACCAAGAGTGCAGCAAGGCCCGTTGTCGTGCACCAGTTCTCGTTCGAGTCTAGCTCAAAGCGGTGTTTTCGGGTTTTACCCCTAGGTATATCTGTGCCAGAGCCACCTCTACCTGCTCGTATCCAGACAGGGATGTATTGCTCGGAAAACTCACAAAATCTCTACAATACCAAAATTCTCGGAAGTTCTTTTATACTAATCCTCAAAGTTCATCTTAGGTCTACATGCTCTAATCAGAGTTTATCTAAATCTAGCTTCCAAGGTTTGTACTAAACTTCCTCTGATACCAACTGTAACGCCCCGACCCTAGTTACCTAGAGTCGGTGCATTATTACATAACATTGGCATGATAACGAGAAAGATCAAGTCTCGAAAGACCGATTAGTTTAGTAGCCTTGGAATAACTAGATACATCCATAAATTTTTACATTACATCATAAAAAAAACATCTTGTCTTCATATCCCCTCATACTATCCCTGCAGGTCATTCATAAATTACTTCTTCATAATCCTGGGAAAAATAAAACATTGAAAGGGGTGAGCTCAGATGCTCAGTAAGGATAACATTATAGCAGAAGCTTTCATAAATAAGTATAAACACTTAAGGCAATTTATAACTAAAACAAAAGCCTTTTAAACATGAACTTCAGCATAAAATGGCAAAGTTAAAATGAAATAATTCCATTTACTTACTCACATGGATATTCTACTAGTCGAATGATCACATGCAATATCAATATCCACCTTCATAATGTTGGAATGCATAATGCCAGACTATCATAACCACATAGCCAAGGCCTCGTGCCAAGACTACAAATAAGATTTTGTCAAGGCCTTGTGCCAAGACACTAGTTTGTCTCATGATACCTACCGATGCATCGAGGAGCTATAGCGGGCTCCATCCGTCACTTATTAAGTCCAATGCATTCCTCATATGAACATGTTTAAACATAACATAAACATTCGTATTAAAACTAGCATACGAAATGTCAATACTTTTACCACAAACCATGAATGGTATAAAAACAGCGCATCCACAGTCAAACATGACTCATTCGATACAATATGTAAGATTGTATTGTATCACATTAACCTCAATCAAGAATAATGAATGATGTTTACATAAATGAAAATAATCATCAAAACTATTTGAGATAATTATCCCCCTTTTTTTGAAAACATTTAAAAGTCACACTATTTGTCAAGAAGCCATTTAAAAGTAGATTTTTGAATCAAAGTGTCCCATACCACTTTGAAACTTTTTAAAAGGAGTTTTAATTTCTAAAACTTTAATGTCCATATAAATAAATCCTTAAAACCATTTTTAAACCATGGACATTAATGAGCAATATTTAGAAGAATAAGTCTTTAAAACATTTAAAAATGGTATTTTAGTTAGAGATTCTAACCAAAAGAGACACTTGAATAAAAATAATTGAGGTAATAAAAACTTTTTAATATCATGAGAATAAAGGGATTCATGATATACTATGTCAAAGTACATTATATACACCACAGAAAAGTGATTTGGTGTATATCAACAAAGAAGTCTCAATGGAATGTAAATTGAGATGAAATCTCTCATAAAGGCCGTATCCTTAGGTTAAAGATAAATCAACGACATAATTATGTGTGACAAATATAAATACACTAAATATGATTGGATATTCAGTGTAAAACAATCAAAGGATATTCACACATATTCTTGTAAAAACAACACCAACGAATTGGATGTTTAACTCAACAAATGGTGAATGAGTTAAAATTACTCTTATCAAATTCATATCAATGACTAGAGAATTACCAATGAGTGATTATGTGTATCAAACTTATATCCACAGGAAGGGGAGTGGAAATTATGACATAATCAAATGGATAGTGATTCCACACATAATCATGGAGTAATATAATCAATGAAATATGCGTAAAGCCAAATGAATGGGAATTGAAATCTCAAATTCCCTTATCGATTAGGTAACATACGAAACATACACCCATGAAAGAAGTATCATACCATGATGATGTAAATACCCATAAATTAAAGTATTTTACACAATGAATACAATCATGGGCAGTACACATACACCACATGCAATAATTAAGTGGTGATCAATGGAAATCTCACAAAATTAAAAGTGAGATAAGAAACCCCTTACCACGTTAATCAACTGAGTCGTATGGACAAAAGTTAATAACCACCAAATTATTTACAGAATAACATGAATATAAATAGAATCATGAATATATATCAAATGGCAGTACACAATACACCACTTTCAATAATTTAGTGGCGAAAAATGGAAATCTCACGGAATTGAAAGTGAGATAAGAAAATCCCTTAATTTGTACTTTTTCCTTGGTCGATGGTAGGTTTACCTCCTGTATAATGGTGAAATAATTGTTATTGAATTATAAAATAATCATTTACTTTAATATGATATCATATATGATCTTTTAACATTGATTTGTTAATAATATCTTAGAATTATCGTCATTTCGGGTGTTAACGGGTTCATTTTACTTTATATTCTTTGTTATGTGAGACATATTAGTTATTAATGGGATGTATATTATTCATATACAGAATGATATCAAGTCCTTAGAAACTATTTTTAAATCATAAAATGATAATTATACTTGAATGGATATGATGGACAATGAATCTCATCGCGTTCATGGAGACGGTAGTCCGTACATACGCACGAGCGACAATATCATTCTTTTGATATTAAAATAATATATAATTGGATTTTATATCATATATACAGAATCATTATCATTTTATATTTATTATTTACATGAGTTACACATCATTATTATACCCATCCAAATAATAATATATTGAATAACAATTACACCACGACGTGGAGACGGTAAGCCGTACGTACGCACGTATGGTGACATGTTATTCAAAGGATGGATAGAATACTGAATATGGTTGTACCATATTTATAATAACATAACAGTATATATATGATACTGGAGTTATTATTTTATAATGGAAATAACAAAGAAAGAGGAAGTGGAAGAAGAAAGGAACTTGAAAAGGGGTGGTGAAGACATTACCTCTTCTTCGGGTTCTTCCTTTTGATTTGATCAAAAGGGCTCCTTAGGTTGGCTTTCTGATCAAACTAAGGCCTCTAGGTTGTAGTGAGGGAAGTTGAGATAGTATTTGGGCAGGTTTTGGCCGAACCAAAGGGCTTTGAAGGTGTGAAGAAATGAGAAGGAGGAGTTCCCTTTTATAAGAGGGGTGAGGGGCACCTTTGGAAAAGCTAGAGATATTAGTATATAATAAATTCATATTCGGTTTTCAATGGCTCCAAAGTTTACTATTCAAAGGTTAATGTGGGTATGGGTCGAAAACAACTCAACCAATAGAATTTAGACAGGTTTGGGTACTTATATTAACCTTATCATTAAGTGTTAACTCTAAGTTAATTAGTTTCACTTTTACAATGTCTCTTTGTATTTTTATATTATATGGTTAATAAACTTACCATATACATACAAGAGACCCCCAAGTGGTCCATTAATGATACACCTATCATGATATAAGTCTCTTGGCAGAACATTAGATTTTTAGGAATTTAATATCAATTAATAATATAATATTTTTTTTAAAAACTCTTTTATGTCAATTTTGACACTATTCAATAGTTGATTTTTGTGAAACTCATAAAAGATTGATTACTTCTAAAAAAGTCAATTAAATCAATACTAATATATCATATTATCCTAGAAAATTATTTTAATTCATTAAAAGGTTCATATTATATTTATTTGGGTATTTTTAATATCAATTATTTTGATTTTTCACTATTATAGTAATTACTACATCATCATTGTGTCATAAATAAATTAAATTATTTAATGTATAAAAATTATAAATAAAATATAATTATGTAGTAAATCTTTTTATATTTCTAAGGAATATTTATAATCTAAAATAAAACATATATAACCCTCTGTAACAATTGTTTTGTTAAAAGATATATGCTTGTGTCATTTTTGTATTTATTTTAACTTAATTAAAATAAAGTGTCATTATCACTTACAAGTGGATCCATGGGGTCCCAAAATAGACCCAAAGATGCCCATGGTCGACCATGTATCAACCAATAGGTTTAAGACGCGTTTTAGGGTAATTTAGTATTATTATAATATTATTTTTTAAACCCTTATTTACCGGATTTACCCTTAACCATGGTAAATAAAATATTTACCGCAGTAATTATTCAAAATGTCTAAAAATAAAAGTTACCTATTTACACAATTTGAACATCCTAATTCCAAATATGGAATCCATTTTTATAAATTCAAAACACAGAAGTGGCAGAAATTAATTTAAAATTAATTCCCGCTGTCAAAACAAAAAGCGTGTTTTTAAGAGATAATAACTATCAAAAGATTGACACTTGTTTATGTTCGGTTTAATTGTAAAATTATGTCCAATGACCAAAATTATATTAAATGGTAAAAATATATTCTAAATATACTTTAAAAAAACTCAAATTCATAATTTATCTCTATTAATTATTTTGATTAAAAAAGTTGTTTTTAATTAAAATTTAGTAATTTTCACTATTCATCAAAATATGAAAGTTATCCAAAAAGTACCAAAATTTTACCCTAGGCTAATTTCGATATTACGAATCCAAAAATGAAGTCCATTTTGAGAGATAGAATTTATAAAATTTCAAAAAGTAGGTATTACTATTCATAACGGCTAGTTTCATTGGTTATGGTGTGTTAAAATCTCGAAGTTGTGTACAATGCACGCCATTGCATTATTCGAAAGGAAACATACCGAGGAAACTTGGGGTGTTACACCAGGTCTCATTGATAGTAGAAGTGAAACACTGATGTCCACACTGCTTTAGAAAGCTCGATAGACCGCAGGTCTTCCCCGAACACCTCGCATATCTAGTGTACGAAGTACACCAATGCCCACTCACTTGAGAAATTTCCCCCAAACATGAATTTCCATTCCTACCAACCTTTTATCTCATCAGTAATTCTTCTTATGAAGGTCTCTCCTAATGAGATAGAGATTCCTCAGGAGATGGATCGCCCCTAACAACATTCATATTCTTTATATTCAAGGCTTAAATGGTCATGTCTTATGTTTCCCTAGAAGGGTGACCATTACTCATAATATTGAACTATGTAAGTATATCCTCACATGTCATACATGATTTTGGATTATCTGTCTCAAATCATGGAATCAACACCTCCCCCAAAATACAAAAATTATATACAGGTAGACTATCACTCAAAAAGTAATCCTTATGATCATGCATCAACATGCAAAAAACCATATGATTATCAGACATGACCCTTCTATCAAGAGGAGTTTGAGGTTATTTATCATCAGAGTCCTAATATAATTAGAGGTATCTTCCCTCTTAGAATTAGTCTGTTGAGAAGCCATTCAGGCCAAGTCTTAAAATTCACAAAGTGATTTTCATGGGGGGTGTGCAAGGCAATTTGTTACACACAAAAAATTTCTAGGTGAGAAAGAAGTAGTATATGTGCACAAGAAATAGAATAGGTCCAAAGTCATTCACACCAATATACAGATCTTTTGTGCCTAAGATAAAATGTCCTATTGTGCGAGAACATCAATGTACAGAACATGGACCCCCGATGTATTTATAGGTATTGGCTTTCCCTTTTTGCGCAAGCAGAAGTTGTTTGCACGCCGAATGGCCATTTTGAACACAACTACTATTAGAAGCTCTGATTTATGATGTGACTCTAAGAATTCAACATTTGGGTTCCCCTTCTGCTCTAATTCTAAATGTGGGAATTTGTTGACGTCAATTTTTGGATAAGGGCAGGACCAGACACTATTGAACAAACCAAAGGAAGATTTGGAATTAGTGGATGATCCTGACAAGCTCAAGGGAGGTGCACGAATGGTTTAAGGGATGTGCATAAGATTGAAGATGGTGTGAAAGATCTTGCACGCCCAATGTAATGTCAAATGGTGTCTTCTACGACCACCATCCGAAAACTCACCAAGTCTGTGGTGCGAATAAAAGAGTGATCGACGTGGGAGATTCCCATATGCATGTAAGATATTGCATGCCCAGTGAGACGAAAAAACATCCCTTGTGCACCACTCATCTTGGGATTCACTGTCAATGTTTCAAACTATAAATAGAAATGAACCCCCACACAAAGGGGGATGGTTAACGAAGGTGAATTGATTCACTAATGTAAGAAATTCATCCCTTCCACGACAGCACAAAAGACATGGCCTCAAGGTTTTTGATCTTGCACGATAAGTCTCCCATGGGTCCTCTATCAAGTGGGCCCACTATGGCTTGATCCACTCCCATTTCCCTTTACTCAATGGATTTTTCATGAAAAGGATTCCTCTTGCGTGAATGTTTTCCTTTGTGTTGATTCAATCATGTATGTTGGGTCTCCCCTTGCGTGCACCCAGTCTTTTTGCATTTAGCCTCCCAATCTTATGTGCAACCCCTCATCAGGTATGTTCTCCTTTAATGTTTCATGGACCCCTCCTTGTGTGCTCCATGTATCTTCCTTAACCTAAGGCTCCATGTTTGAGTACCTCTTATGCACGACACCCTTGTCTCACACAAACTTATCCCGTATGATCCCCTGGGATCATACGATGTGATTTCATGGTCCCTTGGGTGGTGCTTCATGTTTCATTGATTTTCCTCATGCTTCTTCACATAGGAACACTTATAGATATTGCTTCTTTCCATAGCCATACTAACATGAGCACCTCAATGGATCACTCCACAACCCTACCTCCAAATGGCATTGTGGGTTCCTTCCATTAAACAGGGATTAAAGTGCGCCAGTTATGAAATTACTAGTGGTGGAGAATGAATCCTAATCATCCAAACTACTTTATGTTTAACTTATTAGCATCATAGTCCCCAGCATATGAAATTAAATTATATCCTCACCCTGTGTAATGTAACAGGGCTGCCCCTCCTCGGATATTTTACACACCCACTAGGCTCCATGAGAGTTATATCTTCTTCACATGGAATGAGATCCTCCATGAATAACGTGATATATGCCTGTGGGGAAGGTTAACTATCCTGGGGTAAGACTCGGCCTTTCTTATAGAAATTATCACCCTTTCTCATCCTTTCCTCTTTCGAGCGCGAAGTCCATATGGAAGATAGGTATAGGGGACTCTCGATACATCTTCCCTCTCCATTTAGTATTTATCGCCATCAGGCCTCCATCCTAGAGTATGTCCCAATCTCCATCTCCTTGGGCCACTAACTATGCATAATCCTTACTCCATTCCTCATGGATTTACCTTTCACAACGTGATCGTTAGATCATTATGGCCTCTTGTTTCTCACATCGAGCATGACTCAAGTGGGATTAGAGTAAGGATTGACCATGACACCCCTTTTTGGTCCCCTTAATATGCAAGACCCTTTCCACACTATTATAATCAATGTGAAATTTGATCATTTCCCCTTATAATAAGGGTTCTCAAAAAGCCTCTCTAAGGTTCCCACCCATGACCCATCAGTCCCGACCACTTGATGTATGTTCAATTTCATACCACATGACGTTAAACTGTATGCTTTGGAACTATGTGGGATTGGATCCTTGTCTTCTATGAAAGGTACATAGGATTCCTCTCTAAGGTTCAACCCCAAGCACTTGTAATCTTTTTTATCCCCTTTGTTGGGACAAATATCCTTGGTCCTTCCCATAGTGGCACCAGACCAGCTCCTAGTCAGCTAACCATGAATAATCCCCACACTAAATTCACACTCCTCCAACCACGACTGTCCCTCTTTTAATGGTACAATAACCACACATAAACCCCATCATGTATTCAAGTCATTGTACTTTGGGTTCCATGATTATATGCCCCATTTTGAATTACGTGAAAGTTCGTCCTATCCCTTTTCATGCAGGGCGTGTAACAAGCCTCTCTGAGGTTCAAGACCATGACCTATTGGTCCTAACCACTTCATGTCAGTTTACCTTCATCCCACACGATGTTAAACTGTATGCTTTTGAAATACTTGGATTTTTATCTCTATATCCTAGGAAGGGTATGTAAGAATCCTCCCTATGATTTAAACCTGAGGATCAGTAAACTTCATTATCCCCTTTATTGGGACACATAATCTATGTTCTTTTCTTGGTGGTGTGAGAATGGCTCCTGGTAAGCTAACCATGCCTAATCCCAACACTCAATTTACAATCCTCGAACACAGAGTGTCTCTATGTGGATTAGACACTCACCATTTATAATCTGCAACATGTATTCAGGTCACTGTCCTTTGTGTGCCTAGATTTTATGCCCCATTCTGAACTATGTGGACATTAATTCCTTAAAACAGGGATACATCGTAGACCTCCCTGAGGTTTATGCCCATAATTTATGTCTCATCCTTATCATTCCCTTGACCCTTTTCATTTCTGGAAGGTCATTCCCCATCCGAGATGTTCTACTTCCATTGGGTCCCATCCATGCGTCCATTCTCACAGTCCACCTCCACAGGTGTCCCATCAACCATTCAAACTACATGGACTTTCATTCCCCACAACCTGGATACATAGAAATCCTCTCTTACGATCAAGCCCAAAATCACTATCATATTCATGACGGTTCCATCTCGTTCACTATCCACATCATTCAACCCCTCTACTGTCCATCATTGTTCATAAAAGAAAATTATGGAGGAAGCTATCAATATAGAAAAACAATTTTTTATCACATTTACCTAGAATATAATGTGAAGAAGATAAAAATTGAGCTAATGAGAAATTATTTTCCCAATATGAAATAGAAATAATGAAATTAGAATAATATTGTAAAATAATAGAAGGATAATATTATAAAACGAAAAAAATACCTCAAATGAGAAGTTTGAAAATAGAAACACTAAACCATATGCCTCCTAAGAAAATCCATGGCATCTAGAGGGATCCCATAGAACTACTAAATAGATTAACTAAAATATTGTTTTCCAAAAAAACATTAAAATGAAATTACATAGCTCATGTTTTAGAGTTGATATGCAATTTAAATTCATTCGAACATCAGTATATTTTGAATCGTACTTACCCATGATGTAGTTGGTGAATATTGAGACCATTGAAAATAATTCAAAGGAATGGCCTGAGAAGCATGAGTTGGTTGGATATCGAGGAGACCCATGAAAATTAGGTTTTATGGATACGTGATTAGGGATATATGGTAGAGGCAAACATGAGGCTCAAGGAAGAGGTGGGGGTTCAGAGGTGGTGGTAGGGAGGAAGACGTAGGGAGGAGTAGGCAGAGGTCGAGGTCGAGGTTGACATGGAGGTGGAAGTGGAGGCCAGAAAGTGGAGGGATTGAGGTGGGGGATAAGAACTAGATTTTGGGAGGTTGAGGCAGAGAGTGGGAGGTGGGGGTGGGAAGTGAAGCCAGAGATGTTGAGGTGTTGGCGGAGGCCTGGAGGTTAAGGTGGCGGTACGGAGGGGAGGGGACATTATGGATTTAATAGGGTATATTAGGCCTCATCGAAGAGGATGGGTAAGAGGATCCTAATTTGAAAAGGTCTATACCCATGGATATTCTGTAAACATGGGTATTAGTTAGGGTAAAAGGTCTATACCCATGATTTCTCTAAACTGTGGGTATAGATTCATTGTCTTAGAGCCAATTTCATCTAATAATTCATTTTATGATTTCAAAAAATTATAATAAAATAATATTAAGATATTTTTTACTTTCTGAATTCATAAATTAAATAATTTTTTCTAAATATATTTACTGAACTTCAAAAAATTTATATTCACTCATTAAAATAAAATAAACACATTTTTAAAGGATGAGTATTGTTATAGAATAAAGTTATTTTACTATGAAATGTGTGAATATTTTCTAAGAACATGCCAAAAAAATTAATAATGGGCTAGAAATTTCTGTTTATTTCATAAATTATTTATTCATATTTATTCTTGAAAATTTAATGGAAAATTTATAATTTTACTTTTATACTAATAGAGTCTCAAAGTTCACATAAACTCATGTTTTCTTGTAATTCATGATATTGAAGAATTAAAATTATTTAAATTAAAATATTTATTCAAATAGTAGGGTGATATAATATAGAATGGTTTTAAGGACTTAAATGTGTTATTTTGGAATAGATTAGATGACCTAAATGTCTTAGTATGTGTGATGTGAGGAGGATATGGGTTGGCCTTTTATACGTGGGTGAAAGGACACATCTAATTTTTTTTAAAATAATAAATGAAACCCATGTTTTATCAAGACACCAGAATCCCAAATGGTTCATTATCAACCAATAGATATGATATGGTTAACATGATACTACCCAATGGGTTTTGGAAATGTTATTATATCATTTTTTCACTTATCATTTTAGTTTATCCCAGGGAAAATCAGTTTTTTCATTATCCATGATAATTAATTTTTAATAATTTTATAATTCCCATTGGTCAATAATTATTTTGAAATTATTAGGTAATATAAATTGTGAGTATTATAAATATAGAAATCTATTTTTCCATATATAATTCCCTGATATAGAATAATCCAATTTAAATTTATAAAAACTGATGTGAAGAAAAAAGAGATTTCCATTGAGAAATTCTCATAATTATAGAAGGTTGTAATATAAAACATAAATATTAAATTTATTCCATGAACTTATAGTTTATTAACAATAATATAATTTGAATAATTTTACATTAAAACCAATTTAAATTATATTTTATCTTTTTGAAATATTATAAATGAAAATGATTTTTTCAGTAAAATATCTATATTTTTTACTATTTATATAAATATGAAACAATTTAGAGAAATTAAAAAAATTCAATCCAATTTAATTTAGATATGGTGATTTAAAAAAATAATTTTCTATAATTTTAAAGAAAATATCTATAAATAATTTGTGAAAATAACGACTAAACTGCATTTTAGAAAATAATGATTTTTAGAAAACATTTCTTTCTCATTAAAGGGATTCTTATTATATTTATAGTGAATATAAATCAAAAAAATTATTTTATAAATGTGAAAAATATATAATTTTCATAATTTAATTAGAACTATTCATACCCTCTTTCTTCCCAGTTTTGTTATAATTTAAATGTTTAAATAATAATTTGTTAGATTATTTTCATTTAATCTTTCCATTTTATGTATTGTAAGCAATTGAAAAGATTGAATTTATTAAAAATTAAATAAATCAAAAATTATAAAGCGGTTATACCCTGATCTTCCAAGCCATAATTTTTTATTTATCCTTTACAGAAGCATGAAATTTATTTTAGATTTTGATGTAATATATTCATATTAATCAAATCATATCCTCACCACCTATTTATTACTTCTATCATACCTATTTTTTGGGCAATATTATGGTCTCATCAATTAAGTGAATCCCATGTATCAACTTTATGTTAGGTTTTTTATATTTTATATTTTGTTTTGGTCCTTCATGGTACATTATTTCCTCCTCATAGATGAGTACCATCATGCATGGTATAAGCGATATGTTTCCATAACATTGTGGTATATTTCCACTACTGTCAACAATTAAATTTTGGAATCATGATTTATTGCATGTTTAAATTAAATATTTTATTATTAATTGGCCTAATTAGGTATTTTAGAGAATTATTTGAAATTAAAATTGGGTTTCACATTATATTAATTAAAAATAGTGGATTTACCAATTCTGATATGTAGTTTATTTATATTTTGTATAACTATACACAAATAGTAATTGACAAAAAAATCTCAAATGGACCTTGTCAATTATTTTTGAGATTTCAATATATTTTTTGAATCCAAAATTTTTTATTTAATATTTAATAAGTTTCAAAAAAATATTTTTATTTTCATTAAATGGGGTTTTATGGTCTAGACTCTAAATAATGTTTTTGTGGACCAATTAGAATATTAAATGAGAATTTATATGGATAAAAATACCCTTAAATCATATAAGTTTATATATATTTCGTTTTAAATTACATGATGTGCCTATTTTATTAGACACAATTATTATTATTTTTCTTTTATGTGATGAGGTGCTTCTTCAAATGGTTCTTTAAAGTGAGAATTTTTTATAGTTATAGTTGAATTAATTGAAATGAAAATATTTTTCATGTTGTTGTTTGTTATTACTATTAGCTCTCAACCATTTCATACATCATGTGAAACAAAGAGTCAATGGTGGATCTTTTGAGAATATAGGTTACAACAATTTAGGACCACACTCTCACTAGTGGACCTTTTATTGTTTTTTTCATATATTGGGAATTTAACCCATAGTTTTTCCAAAGATGAAGAGACCTGGAATTAAAGAAATTTTGAATCCGAATCATATGTTAATTTCACCCTTTACGCTCTTATTTCTTCCATTATTCCTATTTTAATTTTTCCATTTTTAATTTTTAATATTTCCCTTAAATAGGGATCTAATAATTTAAATGTTTGGAAAATGTGTTTGGGGAAATTTTATGATTAATCATTAAATAAAACTCTCTTTAAATTGTTTCAATCTTTATATTTTATTTTTCTTATCAAAAAGGATAATGGAAGACAAATTACAATTGGTTTTAAATTATAACTGAAAACTTATGATTTGTAAACTATATTTTGAAGTAAGTTTGAAATGAATTTCTTATTTAAAGGTAATAAATAAAATTTTGATTCATTGGATTTCCAATTAACCATTATAATAATGCATATTTATAATTTCATTTTCTAGTTCTTGTTTATCTCATTTTTCCCATAGAGTACCCATGGATTTAAGGTTTTATGGTGACATGAGGAATCACGTCGGGATTTTGGTTTCTATTGATGTTTTGGTTTTTTATTCCTTATACCACTACTGGATGTTGGGTAATTTTTGAAGGGTCATTTGAGACAGGATCATGTCACAAATACCCTTTTGTGGCGGGATCCCATAGTAAATGATCTATTGTAGAAAATGGCGTCGCAGACATAGTTGTTTAGGATTGTCCATCACAAAAAGTAATTATTTAAGACGGGATGCCCACCCATGACAAATAGTTTTTTGTGTGGTTATTAAGTACCATAATGTGATGGCTCATTGCAAATATTTTATGCTATGAGACATGCTACAAATACTATTATCGACCGTTCCAGTGGAAAATATTCACAAATACTATTTGTGATGGGTCGAACACAAGTAGAATAAAAAATTAAATAATAATATTAGTAATAATAAAATAATAGTAATATTAATGAAAAAAATATTATTATTAGTAAATAAAATAATAAAATAATAAAATAATATTCAAATTATAATAATAAAAATTATAGTGATAATATGATAATAACAATATCATTAATATTAATACTAGTAATATAATAAAACATTATAAAATAATGAATCCTTCAATATTCATGAAAAATATAAAAAAAATAATAAAAAGAAATTAATCATAAATAATAATTAATAAAATAATCAAAATCATATAATCAAAAACAAAAGTAATAAAATAATAAAAATAAAAAAAAATAATTATAAATAATAATTAATCAAATAAAAAAATAAAAAAAATTAATAAAGTAAAAAAATATTCAAAATTTTAATAAATGATAGATAAATTATTAATCACCCTAATATAAAAAACACACTATATAAAAAGGTATATAGTAAATATTACCAAAAAAATACATTTAAATGTTTGATCAAAAAAATAAATAGATCACTGAAAGGGAGGGCCGTTTAGAGGAAAAGGTAGAGGGAACTTTATCCCTAAACCACGAGTCAGACATCACATATACTCCAACTTCTCCTACTCCTCCTCATGTTGCCATTGACACATCTCCTCCTATATCTCTTATTATTGTTGTTGTCTTACGATCTCTTCATGTTGCTAATGTTGTCACTGACACATCTGCTCATCCTCCCTCCACATACTCTCTATAAGCTCACTGCGATCTTCCAGCTACTCTTAATATCGTGGAAAAGATGATGATGATTCTCCACGAGATCCTATCAAGCTAGATGATGAAATCACACCGGTGACCTAATAATCCACAGGCATCAATCAGGAGCTGATACCAACAACCCATCCTTTCTCAAAGGCATAATAGGTCACATGCATCCATGCTATCTCATCAAATTAGTGGGCATTGGTCTAAGAATCAGCCTCCACCTGAATCTCATCCGATGTCTGAGACATCATGACTTCATATGAATCCTTAAATTTCAATTTAAAATTAAAATATTTAAAATATTATTTTTAGTTAAATTATAAATTCAAAAATAAAATATATTGACCACAATCTAACTTTGGCGAGCACCTCTAATCTCTCTAGTGGTCAAATAAATATTCATCCTCTGATAAACATTGAACACTGAAATATTAGGATTTTCAACTACCTATATTAATATAAAATAATCCATTTACATTTAATGTTATATAAAATATTTAATAATAATAATTACCATATCCTCCTTATGTATAGTGAATGTACTTCTACCGGCTCAATGTGTCACCTCCTGTTACCCACAGTTTTTTTGACATACCGATGATATCCTCTAAAAACAGCCTCTCAACCAGTGTGAACATAATCCATCCTAAACATAGTATATAATGTGTTATGGTTGGTGGGAGCGAAAAGAATCATCGAACTCTGTCACTACTTCCTTCTCCATAGGCTTCCTTCTCAAATTGTGCCAAAATAAACTACAATGTTGACGCATATTCCCCTACCATGCCATCCCGAGAGCCCCACACAATCTCTCTTCAAAAGGATACCATAAACCCTAAAAATAATTTATAGTGTCAAGTTATTAATTTAATTAGTTTCAAAATAAACATTATTTATTTTCACAGCATCCATTGATCGAACATGCAGTGCTGACTCATGCTTCAGAAAAATAATTTCACAATATATCTCTCCCCTATATAGTATCTATCTCCCAAAATCTTTGAAAAAAGAAAAAATAATCATAAAATTAGTATATAAATAAATTAATTAAATATAACTAAAAACACAGGTAAACATAACTCTTCACACCTGGAATGAATCCAAGATGTAGATGTTGATCAGAGATTGGGTGAGGAATCAAAAATCAAGCAAGACCATGCCCCCTCTGAGTCCCCCCTAGACCTCCAGTAGTTTGAGCTTAGATGACCCAACATCATTCTCGTCCAAAGGTAGCTTAGCTTCAAACAACAGACGATACAGATCCCTGTCCATTTTAAACACGAAATCATTGTTGTTAGAAAACACATGAAAACAACTATTATATATAGATATATGTTATATATGATTATAACCCATGTTAAACTATTTCAATGTTCATTATCATCCCCATCATCATATCTGACGATGTAAATATCTTCATATTCCACCTCAACATCATCAATTTCCATATGATTTTCAGTTTCATCATCTCTTGTCATTTCAAATTCATTTCAGACATTATTAACATCATCATTATCATTGACCATTAACTATGGTGTGTCATCATTGATATATCTGTATGTTCTTACAAAATAAGGATTTGGATCAATCTGTTGAAAATTTTAATTTCTTCCACATATGTGGAACCACATTCACCTTGAGTAAACTGGTTTTCTCAAGGTTTATATTTTATTATTCTCTACTAATCACTTAACTCTCATAAAGTAGCATAATAGTTTGATAATAAATTTTATGTGCCTGATGGGCCAATGAAAATTGTTCATTTACTCTAATATGACATTTATAATTAATATCAATGATTCTATGTGTTGGATGAACACATAAGCCTCTATCAGGATCCAACCACTAAAATTTAAACATCGTTATGTAATGCTTTCCTAGATAACAATGTTCCATAATTTCTTCTAGCATGTCGCAAAATTCATATTCCATTCTTCTATGATGAGATCCTCCAAAGAAAACACAACTATTCATTTTTATTTTGATTCCCTATATGCACATGTATGAAATAGAAAACCATTCAACACATAATCATTATATGATTCAACCATTTTTTGATGGTGGGTAACTCAATACATGCAATCGATTATCAATTTTATCAGTATGTTGATATACATAAAAATTTGTACAAAATTTATCAATAAAAAAGATAATAAAATGATTTTTTATGTTAAACCCAAAATAATTTATGTGACCAGTTTTTTAAACGGGTAGGAACTTTTTTCTTATGCCATTCAAAAACAACTATTGTAAATTTTTAAAGTTGATTATTGATATTATTATCATATTACATCAAATAAAATAAAAATAATTTACTATAAAAAATATTATAGAATGAGTTATAGGAGATTTAATGGTACAAATGGTGTCATTTATTCCGAGTTGAGTCGAAAATATGTATGATCTCTATGATATTTATCATCTGAAAGACACCGTTCATTAATTCCATCGAAGATAAGTTTGTGCTGATTGAAAACTAATAATTGATTTCCAATTTTCATCATCAAAAATTCCCTCATTATGGACTATACATTTGTGTTTTAGGGATATTTTGACTAGAAGTATTGAGAGAATAAAAATAAATCTCATCTGAATAATTAGCATATATAATTGAACCTTCAACCGATGCATTGTGACATACATTTTTCATTATTTTCAGCATGCATCTCTTTATTGGGTACATACCTTGGAACTATACCATACCTCCCCATATTTCTTCACGTGTGAAATTTATAATCAAATGTTCCATTGAGTCCAACAATTTTGGTGGGATTTTTTTTTTCAGATTACTAAAAATGAAAAAAAAACATCTTATTGTAGTCTTTTTAATGCATCATAGTCACTTTTCTCCACACAAATGTCTCAGAAAAAATATGATATATCTATTAGAGAATCCCAAAACAATGAATTCACTTACCTCTTAATCCAATTGGCAGAATTCATTCCATTATAACATGATAGTTGTGAATTTTGAATCCTATAATATGACCATTTCTAACACATCTACCCAAATTTGAAGAATAACCATATAAAAGTCTCAAATCAGAAATCCAATGAGAAAATAATAATCGATTTTCTTTGTAGAGTGTATAATCTACATTTAGCTTCATTTACTTCTATGATCTGATATTTTCCAGATGTTCATGTTCTAGTCACCCGAAAATTTGGTCAAGATCTAATTGTACCTTTTCATTATCATTGGTCTTACCTGGTGTATCAAAAACTGTATGAAATAAATTATCAAAATATTTATTCTCAATATGAATGGCATCCTACATGTGACAAACCAACAAATCGGACCAATATGGCAGATCCCAAAAAATTCTCCGCTTTATCCAAATGTGTTCTTCCCCAATCCAATCAATTGTTTGTTGGTTTATTTGTGGTCCAAATGTGTTGGGAGGTAATAAATAGATAATTTAGTATAACTATGTACCTGATATCATTTTTTAGGTCCATATCTTTCAATTTTTCCTTTTCAGAAATGAATTTTTTTCCTCCGAAAGGGATGATCAGTTGGAAGGATTTTGCGATGATATTTTAAAAGTTTTTTTTTCATTGACAATCATAAATAATTTTCTGTCACTCATAAAATATGGAAATGATTTTTGATTATGTGTACTCTATCCAGATAACATGTCATATTCTATTAAGTATCTAATTGTCCACATCAATACAACTTTCATCAAGAAATTTTGTTTCACCGCAACATCAAATGTACTGACACCATTACTCATCATCTTCACCACCACTACCTTCTGAAATTTTCAGTTTGTCCATTGCTTTGAATTACATTTCCTTGCTCACACGAGTCGTGGCATATTCGGGTTTGACTCTCATCTCATATTCCACTAAACTACTTAACAGACCATCAAGAGATATTTTAGAAAGATCTCTTTCTTCAAGGGCTGACACCTTTTCATTGTACATGGGAGGATGTCTTCTCAAGATTTTCTTTACAATATCAATGTCTTTGATTTCTTATCCAAGACCTCGAACTTCTCCCACTACTTTAGTAATTAGATTGAAGAATGAATCTGCATTCCCATTAGGATGCATCTTTAGATCGTCAAACCTGTTGTGTAAAACCTAATGTTTTCCCCCTTTACTTTGTTGTCTCCTTCATTAATTTTTTCAAGTTTATCCCACATAGACATTGTTGAGGTTCAACTCATCACCTTTAGATAAATCTGATATGAACGAGCCGTATTGATAGCATTATGAGCTTTAGCTTCTGCATCAAGAACTTTCCTGTCTGTATCAGTCATAGCAAGCCCGGTTGGATCAGTAAACTGTATTCCTTGGACAGTAGCAAAGAGGACTTCCATTCCAAGGGATCTTAAATGAGACTTCATTTTGTTCTTCCAAATCTGAAAATTACTTCCATCAAAGAGAGGTATTCCCCTAGCATTGATTGAGTTCTCCCTGACGACAAAGTACATATCTAACACCAGCAACCTCCCTCTGATACAACTTGTATGACCCCGGGACACCCTGAGAGGGGAGGGGTTAATCAGGGTGACAAGTTTTTCTTTTAAAGTGAAGGATCTTGTTCCCACGTTGGTAAGAACTTTTTAAACCTGTATGATGAAAAGGATCAGAAAGAAAACATTCACATGCAGAAAGATGACACAACACTTTTTACTTGGTTCACCACTAATGGCTATGTCCAAGGAGCATACGCTGATAGGTTTTTGGTCTTACCAAAATCCATTATGCTTCACTAGATTTAGATTACAAAGAATCTGGAACAGTAACTTTGTCCTAGGATCACTGCCTTTACAAAAGTTCAGGAATGGCTCACTGCGTCCCTCGGGTAACTCCCATTGACTACCCCTGGCTCACTGCCTTTGATGAAGTACCACTTAGTTTATAGACGTGTATGTCTCTTCAATAAATTTGATTTGAAGTATTTTTCTCTACTTAGCACGAGACTCTACTTGTATCCAAGTCCGAAATTGATGCACAAGAATGCACAGAACCACTGAAGAGGATAACTAGAATGTGCAGACAAGCTTCACTGACAGTTGTGTGCAACACCAAGCCTTTACACGGAAAACCTTCATATTGCGTGCAACACCAACCATTTGTGTGAAAAAACCTTCCTATTGCGCACGAAGTATCCTTTTTCCTGCGGAATGATATTTCGTGCCACAACACCCATTTTTTGTGCAACTGAATCATTACGCGCAACCCCAATATTTACGCGCAGCTCTTCCTTTTTTGCGCATCCCGGAATTTTCAGCGCAATCCAGAATATTTCACGCAATCCCTTTACGAGATCCTTTTTTGCGCATTAGACCTCGAATATTCACTAAGTCTTCAACTGTACCGAATGAAGGGGTCACCTCATATTTATAGGTGTCTGAGACCCCCGCGCGCAAAATCCTCTGTGGTGCGTAAAACCTCTCATATGGTGCATAATATTTCGCGCCTGTATGGTTTTTCGTGCACATCACCAGATTTTTTGTGCAGCCAATGAATTTTCCACTTTTTGACGTTCTGATTCCGAAACATTGCTTGTGTGAAAAACATCTCTCCCCTATTTCTCTTACCACGCTGTTTTGAACGCAAACCTACTGTTTTTCGCACCCCATCAAAAAATTTCATGCAAAGCCTTTATTTTTCACGCACCACATCCTCTTTGCACCTGCATGATTTTACCAAAAATCCATGTATTCCTTTTCCGATTTTGAGGCCCAAAATTTTGGCAAACACTGGGAAATGGTGCCACCTTCATTACTATTTTATGCTAGAATTGTATGATCTCTTTGCTGGTACACATTCTGAACTTCCACTCAGGATTGGAAACAATCACAAACCATGCTCAAAATCATACATAGAAGACCATGGTTCCAACATTTACTAGTTGGAATATTGGTTTTGTGCAAGGAAATCAATGTCACTGTGTTCTGAGAAATAATTAAATGTTGTAATCTGGGTGTTAGAAGGAAATATTTCAATCTTTTAACAGGAATAAATCCATAATTCCCTTGTTGAGCCTTTTTATACCATGATTCTACACATGTGGGAGAAACTATGAAATGTCTAATTTTGAACTTATTATAACATGAAACCATTTGAACATACATGAATCTTCTAATAACCAAGACCCATTTTATTAATCATCCTCTTTCTCTTATAGAAATTCAATGAAAATGAATTTTATTCTAGTAAATTTTTATTTAACAAAGATAATATCGGATCAAAATATCTATTTCACATTCCATTATTTGATTTAAAAGCTGTAAATTTATAAAATACTTCGACTTTTCTTATCTTACAACCATAATATAAGACATCCTCAATAGACCTCAATAGCACATAAAAATGTAACTGTTCCAACTCTAGAGTTAAATTAATATCATCATTAGTTTCAAATTTTTGAAAAGAAATACCTTCCACATAATGTACTAAATTTTAAAATAGTGATTGATCTAGAACCAAATTATTAGTATATTCTCTGTAAGTACGTTAACTATATTGATACCAAAAAACATAATCTGGTAGAAAACCAAAACGCAATAAATGACCTTCAACATTGTCAAATGCGTCAAACATCCTTAGATAACATTTATTAACAAGGACTCTTAATTGTCCCTTTTGAAAAAAATTATGGTTTTGATTATTCAAATGATAAAGAAGCTTCAATGCCATCACAATATAAAATATTTAAACAAGAACTGTTTTGATTCTTGTATTGGTTTATCCAAGCACATTCATCTAATAATGATTTTTAACAACATCCTTGTTCTCTATTTCTCTTAAAAAATATAAATTAATTAGTTTTTTTGTATAATTTGATAGAAGAAAAACACTATCCAAAAAAACGGGGAGACAATTAAATTCCATTTTCTATCTAATTGTACAGAAAAATATTATTTGGTACTTATTTATAGTATTTTTTAATCATTTATACTAATATACGTTAAAATATAATAATTTATATTAATTATAGCTAATGTTTTCTAATAAGTGTTTATTATCGATGAAATAATTTCCAATGGATTGGCGACATCTCTTTTGACCGACGACACATCTCCATTGTCTTGGTCTAAAATCACTATGAAATATCTGCTCAGATGTATGAATAACCATTTCTCTATGCATGCACATGGATAGCATCACATAAATGCCTCCATTCTCTCCTTCTTCGTGCATAAAAAAATGGATATATGTACGTCTCAGAAGATTTTTTATTGTGATTTCAGTTGCAGATAATGGAGATGATTCCTTAGGAAAAATTGCCTCTTTTCCACAACAAATCATCTCCATGTAACATTCTCCAACAACAATCCATATGAAAAATTTCCTTTTATATACACTTATCCATTTTCATATGCACAAGAATGGAGAGTAGGAATGCCTCGCCACACTGCTCTCTATTATCATGCATACAAAAATGAATATCCATACATGAGGAAAAAAATTTCATAGTGATTTAAGTGGGAGAAAATTTCATGGACATAAGGCATCGATTAAAAGGGATTTGCCAATCCACTATAAATTGTTGCAATTTAATACAATTTGTGCCAATTAATTACAATTTCTTCCTAATTATTGCCAATTATTGCTAATTATTACTAATTATCACTACTTTTTAGAATTTTTTACTAATTATAATATTTTCATAGTAATTATTAGAGTTTTCTAGAATTTATTACAATTTATTACTAATTATTATAATTTATTACTAATTATTCAAATATATTTCTAATTATTAAAATTTATTACTAATTATTTGAATTTATTACTATTTATTATAATTAATTACTTATTATGAAAATTTATTACTAATTATTAGAATTTATTTCAAGTTATTACAAATTATTAATAATTATAATGAATTTTCAGAATTTAATTATTGGAATTTATTAAAAATTATTTGAATTTATTACTAATTACTTCATTTTATTACTAATAATTCCAATTTATTCCTAACTATTGAAATTTATTACTAATTATTTCAATTTATTACTAATAATTTTCATTCATTACTAAATATTAAAATTATTTACTAATTATTAGAACTTGTTACAAATTATTACAAATTATTTCTAATTGTTACCAATTATTATAATTTATTACTAATTATTGAAATTTGTTACTAACTAGTGGATTTATTAATAATTATTTGATTTTTTTACAATTGTTTATATTTTAATAATAATTATTGCATTTTATAACTAATTATTGCAATTTATTACTATTTAATGTAATTTGTCACTAATTATTTAAATTTATTACTAATTATTTCACATTATTACTAATTATATAAATTTATTTCTAATCATAACAATTTATTACTAATTGTTAGAATTTATTAATAATTGTTTCTATTTATTACTAATTGTACAAATTTATTACTAATTATTACAATTTATTACTAATTGTTGCAATTTATTACTAATTATATGAATTTATTAATAATTATTAGAATGTATTACTAATTATTCCAATTTAATAATAATTATTCAAATTTATTAATAATTATTCAAATTTGTTACTTATTATTAAAATTTATTATTATTTATTAGAAATTATTTCTAATTATTACTAATTGTTACTAATTATTGCAGTATATTTTTAATTATTACCATTTATTATTAATTATTTGAATTTATTATTAATTATTAATAATTATTACATATTATTAGAATTTATAACTAGTTATTGCAATCTATTACTAATTCGTGGAATTTATTACTAATTATTAGACTTTATTAGTAATTATTACAAAATATTACTAATTGTAACAATTTATACGTAATTATTTCAATCTGTTACTAATTATATCAATTTATTGTTAATTATTTCAATTTATTACTAAAAATTGCAAGTTAATTCTAATTATTATAATTTATTACTAATTATAATAAGTTATTACTAATTGTTCAAATTTAATACTAATAGTTGCAATTCATTACTAGTTGTTCGAATTTATTACTAATTGTTGCAATTTATTACTAATTGTTGCAATTTATTACTAATTATTCAAATTTATTATAAACTATTCGAATATATTACTAATTATTCACATTTATTACTAATTTTTGTATTTTATTACTAATTGTTGAATTTATTACTAATTATTGGAATTTATTACTAATTATTACTAATTATTACTAATTATTAAAATTTATTACTAATTATTATTAATTATTTATAATTATTAGCATTTATTACTAATTATTGCAATTTATTAGTAATTATTGCAATTTATTACAAATTACTTCATTTTATTATTAAATATTAAGTTTTATTACTAATTATTTCTACTTTTTCGAATTTATTACTAATTATTATAATTTATTACTAATTGTAAGTATTTATTACTAATTGTTCGAATTAATTACTAATTATATCAATTTATTACACATTATTTGAATTTATTACTAATTGTTGCAATTTATTACTATTAGATGTGATTTATTACTAATTATTACAATTTATTACTAATTATGTGAATTTTTTACTAATTTTTCCAATTTATTACTTATTATTTGAATTTTTTTAACTAATTATTCCAATTAATTACTGATTATTGCTATTTATTACTAATTATTATAATTTATAACTAATTATTACAAATTATTACAAATTATTACTTATTAATACTAATTAATATATTTTATTACTAATTATTACAATTTGATGCTAATTATTGGAATTTATAACTATTTACTGCATTTTATTACTAATTATAACAATTTATTAGTAATTAAAGCATTTTATTACTAATTATTCCAATTTATTACTTATTATTCCAATTTGTTACTTATTATTACTATTTACTATTAATTCATAAAATTTATTACCAAGTGTTGCAATTTATTACCATGTGTTGCAATTTTGTAGAAATTGTTGCAATTTATTACTAATTATTGCAATTTATTTCCAATCATTGTAATTTATTGCCAATTGTTGCAATTTATTACCAATTGAAGCAATTTATTACAAGTTATTGTAATTTTTTACTAATTATTACAATTTATTATTAATAATTACAATTTATTTGTTAATTATTCCAATTTAATAATTATTATTTCAATTTAATATTAATTAATGCAATTTAATATCAATTATTATTTTTTAATTTATATTTTTACAAATTCATAAAATAAATATTGACTAGTACTAATTCATACTAATTATGAGTAATTATTTGTAAAAATAAACATGAACAATAATAAATAAAACTGTTTAATTCTATTTTTATTTAACTGCTTCTAATTAACAATATCAATAAATATAATAAAAAAATTAATAAAAAATTAAAAAAAAAATACATAAATATCAAAAAAAACTGGCGTTTTCGAAAGATATAAGCTGCGAAAAATGCCTCAAATTAAAACATTATACTTTGAAAAAAAAATTAGAGACCATTTTCCACTAGAGAGAGATAGAAGAGTAGACAATGGGACCAAATGGTGAAAAAAATGGGTTGGGGTATATATAGGTTAGATTAGGCTCAACGAGGTTATTTGTGAGGGGAAAACCATTGCAAATAGTAACATTTACGATGGGTCACGTCAAAAATACCCTCTAATTGAAAAACTCAATTACGATGGAACTCGTTGCAAAAGATCACCTAACGATATTCTACATGCGATAAGATGTATATCCCATCACAAATACTTAAAACATTTCCTGGTGTTTGTGACGGGAACCATCTAACCATCACGAAGGCCTTATTAACTGCGACGGGTAGATTCTCTCATCACAAAAACTTTTTCCAAATGACTATTTGCGACAGGTCATTATCACGTCGCAAATAACCCCTCCCAATAGCCTGGTTTTCTTGTAGTGTACTAGATGTATCATCCCAGATGGTCAATCTTGTTAAAGACCTTGTTTTTAAACTTTATATTCCTTCTGTATTGGTTGTTTTAATTTTTCCTTCATCTATTTTAGTTTTTCTTATTTATTATGACTATATTGATATTTTTTTTATTTGATATCTTACTATTCTTCTATATATAGAACTCTGGTATATGAATAGTTCATTTCAGACTTCTGAGGGGATGTCCAATGTTTATTTCAATCATTATGTGAAATTAATCTCTTATTCCTTATCTAATTCCCTTACACTTTTCACCAGTAAAAGGTAATAACGAATATGACCCGGGTGTTCCATGAGAAAGTTCATGTACCAATCCAATGTGTGTCCTAGGATGGTTCAAGATAGTTTATATTCTCATAACATGACAAAAACCTTTTCTAAAGGAGGATTATTTGGTATCTCTACTCAGTAGTCATTGAGATGGTATATTCCCAAAGGAATGGAAACATCATGGGTGATGTAGTGTGGAGGATGAATCAGGATTGGGTGGTACAAGAGTATTTTATTTTGTTGAAGATGATTAGTTTCTTCACTATGATGCCACACCATGGTTAGGAGCATTATGGTATAGCAAGTATTATATTTTTAGTGTTTACATTTTCAATCCTCAGAAATGTTATTAAGATTGAGATATATAACTCATATTAATAGGTTTTAAGTGGTAGTAAATATGTTGGGGAACAAAAAATACTATTTTTTCAAGGATGATGATGAGATACAATACATTGAAGATCAGGTAACAATACATACTAGAAAATGTGCGGATATGATATGGGATGCATTAACTTTAAGATGGGTTATTCTTCATGAGATTAACATGATGTATCCTGAAATCCAAAAAATCTATTCATGTGTCGGGATAGAGTATGATAGTGTGGGGGTTATCTAATGATTCTACACCTTTTAAAGGTAAATGTTTGAGAATCAGTGACCTATGAGTCTTCATCAGCCACTACCCACTATTGTGTGGAAATGAGATGAAAAGTTGATTGATTTTTTATGAGGTTTCAAAGGTTTCCTTTTGACATTAATTTGGTTTCGGAAATTATGGACCAATTAATGAAGGTCATGCATTTCATACCAATCTAGGAGATATATTCATTTTTGGAGCTAGTAAAGATGTATATATGTGGGATTATGTGTCTTCATGGGGTTCCTAAGAAAATTTTATCTGATTAAGATTCTTATATAACAACATGTTTCTAAAAGTGTATGTAGAAGGAACATGACATGAAGGTGTATTTGGTCACTTCCCATCACCAAAAAAATGGATGGAAAATCTGATCATATCACAACGTTATTATTGGATATATTTTGGGATTGAGTTCCTGATTTTCTAGGATCATAGGAATGTTCTCTAATACTTATGTAGTCCATCGATAAAAATTGTTACAATGAATCAATTTATATGATTCTTTTTGATTCATTGTTTTTAAGGTCATGTCGTTCAATTGTATAAAATCTATTATTAGTGGATATTCAATTATCTTGATAAGTCTTATGTTAGGTACATTGGATCACATTTTGTATATCATGAAGCTATTAGTAATTGCTCATAGTAGGAAGTACTCATATTCTGACTACTAGTGTTGTTCAGTATACTTTTATATGATTAACCAAATTTTCTTTTAAGTGTTTCCATGGTTAAGTAACAATTATATTTGAAGGAAAATAATGATTGAACCTATTTTCTAGGGGTGATTCTGTTTTTTAAGAGAATTAGTATTTTGGAAGTCATATATGTGATTCCTTAGAGATACAGTGCTACAAATGATGTATTCCATGAATCTCTGCTTCAAATATATCATGAAGATCCTTCTCTAATGAACAACATTGAGGAAATTGAAATTCAACTAGATGAACCAGTCATTTATTGACTAGTATGGCTTTTTTATTTGTGTAGTATTATGCCACAAATAAAGATAATACAACTAGTATATGTTTTTTGGAAATATGATAATATCCCATACGTATGTTGCGAATAATAGGATGATATGTTGTTGTAATGGATGGATCCTTTAATGGCCTAAGACCTTCATACATAAATACTACAACTTTTTTGAAGAATACTCAATACATTCCAAAAATACAGCCCCAAGTTCTGTAAATATTTACGGTCTTTGGAGACTAAATATACAATATTTTTATTCCATGAACGGTCATTATTCTTACCCAAATGATATTTCCATTTAGTACTCTTCGTAGACATATCATGCATATTCCTTTCTTCATAATATGGGGTAATGAAATATAAGAAGGGGTGTTTTTAGATACTCAGTAATGGTTGTAGGATGATAACCTTTTCTAGAGGACTTTTGATCTTAATTTTAGGTACCCTTTTCCATTTTTTTAGTGTATCTTTTTTGGGTTTTATCTTGGTTATTTTTATGTGAATTTCGGAATTTATCCGAATGATGTGGGCCAATATATGGTTGGTGCATGATTTTCTTAATCGGTGTTCCCATGACTGAAAACTGGGAGAACCCACACATATGTTATTCACACATCTATTTCACAGTTTGTTAAACTATGCACCCTTCAAGTAGTAATCATGTGAATCCTTTAGAGGAGGTGCAGATTTTGGAGCAAGGATAGGGGAAACCACACACCATGAGTTGGAAAACATACCTATGGTAATTTATTACTATGAATATTAGATTAAAATTAATAACACCCAAATCCCAGAATCCCTATGTAGGTGCATTATTTTAATACATTGGCATGATTAAAAGAAATCAAATCCATAGGAACAAATCAGTTTAGCAGTATTGGAAAATATATTACAATCATGAACATTACATTATAATTAAAATCATAAAAAGAAAAATAGGTAATTATTTTAGAACACCATTATTCTCCTAGATTAACATTGAATATAAATCATAATACACTTCTTAGTATCCAAGGAAATTAAAACATAATAAAGGGGTGATCTCATATGCTCAATAATGTTAAAAAATATAGGAGATTATTTCATAAATAACCATTGACATTAAAGCATGAATAAAGTAGAAACAGAATAATTTTAAACATAAATTTTAGAATAACATGTAAAATGTAAATCTAATAATGACATTTATACATTCACATTGATATTCTACTAGTCGAATAATCACATGTAATATAAATAAATAATCTCATAATGAGGAAACACATAATGTTGGACATCATAACACTACTATCAAGGCCTCATTCCAAGACCCTACATAACCATACTGTCAAGGCCTCGTGTCAAGACAATAGTTTTTCTCACGAGACCTACCATTTCATTGAGTGGCTATAATGGGACCCACCATTGACATACTAAGTCTGATGCATTCCTCGTATGAAAATGGTGAAACATAACATAAACATTTATATTAAAACAATCATAATAAATGTCAATACTTTAACCATAAACCATGAATGGTATC
This sequence comes from Viscum album, assembly GCA_963277665.1. Classification (NCBI taxonomy): domain Eukaryota; kingdom Viridiplantae; phylum Streptophyta; class Magnoliopsida; order Santalales; family Viscaceae; genus Viscum; species Viscum album. The sequence goes on along the minus strand of OY728121.1, from coordinate 1,759,627,465 downwards.
AAAATAGCACACACATAGCCAAAAATATCACAAAACCATAAATATAATATGTAAGATTATATCATAATAATTAAATCTATACTAAGAATCATATCCAACAAAGGATGTTGACATAGATGAAAATAATCAAAAAAAATCATTAAAATTCTTTGACAGAAATATCCTTTTTTACATCAAAATCATTTAAAATCCACACAATTAAAAAAATAAAACATTTCTTTTGAAAATAACCATGTAAACATAAAAATTAATCTTCCAAATGTTATGGTTTCCTAATGGTGAAAAATATCCACCCACAACGTATAACATTAAAAAGATATTATTTCCCTATTTTGTGGAAAAGGTCCTAAAGTACCATGTTTGGAAACGGTGGAAAAAATCACTTCAAAATTTTTTATAAAAAGTAAAACATGGTTAAAAATAAATTTAAACAATAGTATATAATATTTTGAAATAATTTCTATGAAAAATATATGTGGATGCTAATTTTTTCCTAGTTGATACTTACATATTAACAAACTCAGATAATAATGAAATTGTGAAATTAACCATTACCATGTACATTCCTTTATTCAGGGGTGCATTAACCTCTTGTATAATGGTAAACATATTTTATTAAATTATTCCATAAATAAATACATATTTATGATATTATATATGAGCCTATTATATCATTTTTCTAATAATATTTTAGTTTTACCTTTGTTTTGGTTGTTAACTGCTTCATTTTCCCATTCATGTTTTGTAATTTATGTATTATTTGTTATGAATAGAATATATTTCATTCATATCCAGAAGAATATTATGTTCATAGATATAATTTCCACTCATCATATAAATTTTATAATCATTCTTGAATGGTTATCATGGAGAATTAATCTCACCACGTCATAGAGACAGTAGGTCGTATGTTCGCTCAAGTGACGATATCATTCCCTTGATGGTTAAATGTTATGGAAATATATGGTATATTAATTATAAAAAATAAATATCATTTTATATTAATTATTTATATGAATTATAATTATCATTATACCCATCCAAATAATATAGTGTTCAATAAAAAAATTACACCACTACATAGAGACAATATGTCGTATATATGCACACATGGTGATATTATTATTCACAAGATTGATAAAAGTAGAAATCTGGTTGTTAGATAAAAATAATATCATAATAAATATTACACTCTATTTATTACATTATTATGCAAACAAAATATTAAGATTATGTAGAAGAAAAAAATAAATTGAATTGGATTGTTAAAATAATTACCTCTTTTTTGAGTGACTCTTTTTGATTTGAACAAAAGGACTCTAATGGTTTATTTCTTCCAAAATTATGGAATCTTGAATTATTTGAGGGAATTAAATTGGACAAGTCGTCAGGTTTTTGATGAGCCAAAGGGCCTTAGGAGTGTCATTATAAAATATGGGGATGTGTCCTTTTATAAGAGAGGTGAGGGGATCTTTAGGAAACTCTCAAAGTATTAAATTAATATAAATTAATTTTATATTCCAAATGGCTCAAAAATGAATAATTTTGAATTTAATATTTTTATGGGTATAAATAATCTCAAAAAATAAAATTTATATATGTTTTTATTTTATTTTAAACCTTATCATTTTTATTTATCCTTAATTAATATATTTAAGTTTAATTGTGGTAATAATATGGACAATATTTAATTGTTATAAATATTTACCTACATGGTGAAAATTTTCTATAAATGAAATCTTTATGACATTTTATAGCTTTTAATTATCATATTGTTGTTAATAAATATATTTATGAGTTTTAAATATTTTAATAAAATATTATTTTTAAAAAATATCAATAGTGTCTATTTTTACATTGTTCATTTCATCGACTTTAAATAAAATCAAAAAAGAAAGATAAAATTGAACAAAACCATCTAATATACACATAACATGTCACATTAATATATAAATTCCTTGTTTACATTAATTAATTTAATTTATATTTATTTTAAAATTTTTAGAAACATTTATTTGATATTTCTATTACAAAATTAATTCTTGCGTAACTATTGGGTCATCATTAACGGTAAATATTTATTGTCTATAAATTATAAAAAAATTAGTAATAATTATTTAGTTATATTATCTTTCCAGAGATTAATTATAATCAAATTTAACTTCGGTTTATATCTATAATAAAATAATTGTACTTATATGAAATGAGAGTGTGACGTTTTGTCACATTCATTGATTTTAATAATATTCACGTCATATTCATGGAAAAGTGTCCATTAAATGATTTATCCTCAAACCATAGATGGTAAGGGTAAAATTTAGTCATCCAATAGGATTTTTATAAGATTTAACGTAATTTATAATAATATTTTTATCTTTAATTACCTGATTTACCCTAAACTTGGGTAAATAAAAAAATTTCTAAAGATACTATTCATAATGTCTAAAAATTTGAAGAAACCTATTTAAATAATTTGTGACAAATTATTCTGTATATGGAATATATTTTTCAATATTCAAAAAACATATGTTTTGGTAATTAAATTAAAATTATTCATGTTGATTGAATGAGAAAACAATTTTTTTAATGTAAAACGATCAAATTATTGACATGTGTTTATATCCAATTTTATTGTGAAAATATATTCAATGACCTGCATTATATGAAATGATGAAAATATAGTATATTTAAAATTTAAAAACAATCAAATGTATAATTTAACACTATAAATCATTTATGTGAAAAATTTGTTATCAAATAAAATTTAGTATTTTTTACAATTCATCCAAATATGAAACTTATAAGAAAAATACTAAAAATTAAACCAAAGTAAATTTTGATATTATTAATTCAAAGAATAATTTTATTTGGTCATGTTTAATTTATAAAAGTGTAAAGTATTAGATTTGAAATTGGTTATCAATTAAACGGATGAAAAACTATATTTATTTAAAAATACTTCGTTTATCTGAAAAAAATTGAATTTTTTATTATATCATGTAAAAACAAAATAAGATGAATGTTAAAATTTTATTTAATGTAACACCCCAAGCTTCCATGGTACGATTCTCTTTGAATAATATAGTAGCGTGTGTTCTACCCAACTTCGAGATTTTAACACACCGCGACCAATCAAAGTAGCCGTTATGAATAGTAATACCCAGTTTTTGAAATTTTATAAATTTAATCATTCAAAATGGAATTCATTTTTGGATTCTAAATATAGAAATAATATTAGGGTGAATTTTTGGTACTTTTATGATAACATTTATATTTTGATGAATAGTTAAAATTACTAAATTTTAATTAAAAACAACTTTTTTAATCGAATAATAAATAGTGATAAATTATTTATTTAAGTGGTTTAAAAGTATATTTATAATATATTTTTACCATTTAATACAATTTTGGTCATTGGACGCAATTTCAAATTTAAACCGAACATAAAGAAGTGTCAATCTTTTATTACTTATTATTTCATAAAACACGCTTTTTGTTTTGACAGCAGGAATTAATTTTAAATTAATTTCTACCACTTCTGTGTTTTGAATTTAGAAAAATGGATTTCATATTTATAATCAGTTGTTCCAAATTTTTCCGATAGGTAACTATTATTTTTAGACATTTTGATTAATTATTTCAGTAAATATTTTATTTACCATGGTTAAAGGGTAAATATGATAAATAAGAGTCAAAAAATAATATTATAATAATAATAAATTACCCTAAAACGTGTCATAACCCTATTGTATGATACATGTCTGACCCTGTGCATATTTGGGTCGATTTTGGGACCCCATGGATCCACTTTTAAGTGATAATGACACATTAGATTAATTAAGTTGAAGTAAATACAAAAATGACATAAGCATGTATCTTTTAGGAAAACAATTTTTACATAAGGTTAGATATATGTTATATTTTTTACTATAAATATTAATTAGAAACATAAAAATATTTCCTACATAGTGGTATTTTATTTATAATTTTTAGACATTAAATAATTTAATTTAATTATGACACAATGGTGATGCAATAATTACCTAAATAATGAAATATTAAAATAATTGATATTATAAATATCTAAATAAATGTTATTTGAAACTTTTTATGAATTACACTAATTTTATTGGTTAATATGACATATAATGACTGGTTCTATGAATTTGGTTCAAAGTAATAATGATGTTATGAATTTATCAAAAACAAAATACCCAATAGTGTCAAAATAGACATAAAAGTGTTTTTAAAACAAATATTATATTATTAATTAATATTATATTCCTAAAAATCAAAGGTTCGGCCAAATAAATTATATCAAGATAGGTGTATCATTAATGGAACTGTTGGGGGTCTCTTGGATGTATATAGTAAGTTTATTAACTATATAATATAAAAATACAAAGAGACATGGTAAATGTCAAACTATTTAACTAAGAGTTAAATCTAAAATATAAGGTTACTATAGCGACCCAAACCTGTCTAAAATTTATTGGTTGAGTGGTTTTCTATCCTTCCCCACCTTAGACTTTGAATAATCCACTTTGAATACATTAGAAACTGAATATGAATTTATTATAAATTAATACTTTATGTTTTTTCTAAAGAGCCCCTTCTCCCCCTTATAAAAGGACACCGCTTTTATCCAATTACTCACACCTCTAAATCCTTTTTTCTCGTCCCAAATCTACCCAATTATGCTCCATACATCCCTATCCTACTCCTAGAAGATTTAATTTAGGAATAAGGCACTTCAAGAGTCCTTTTTGGTTCAAACCAAATAGAGTTAACCAAATTAAAGGTAACAATTTCTCTTAACTTCTTTTCTTTTTTTTTACTTCTCCAACCCCTAAACTCTTCTTATTTTGATTTTTGTAACAAAAAAAGTATCCTAAGTATACTAGGTTATTTTTATGAGAATAATTCTAACAACAATTTCATACACCTCCGTCTAATGGGTGAAGAATATAATGTTTCTTTGGATGGCAACCAAACGCCTCACGAAACGATGATTGTTAAATTATCTCTTACCACCTCTCATGGTGGCCATTATGATGGAAATATAATTAAATATGATATAATGATATTTATTTTATATATATCTTCTGTAATTCCATTTTATATCATACCATTATTCGTTTCCTATTGTATATATATACGATAATTCCATTTGAGGAAGTGCGGACTACCGCCCCCTCAAAGTGATATGACTCGTTCATACCATACATGGAACGTATAAAGGATGGTGTTAATGAAAATAATTAACACATATAGGATATTATATTATACTGGAATAAAAATATACCTACGTATCATATGGTTTTGATTCCTTTAAAATTGAAAAATGAAATGGAAGTAGCGTTCGTGCGTACGTACGGATTACCGTCTCCACGAAGGCGATGAGATTCATTTCCCCATCATATTCAATCAAGAATAATTCTCATTTTATGATTAAAAGTAACGTTCTAAGGACTTTATATCATTCTGGATATGAATAAGATACAACCTATCCATAACAAACATGACATTCGTAACTATTCATATAAAGGAAAACGAATCAGTTGACACCTAAAACGACGATAATACTAAAATATTATTAACAATGAAATATTAAAAGATCACATATGATATCTTATTTATGTATTTGATTCCTGTATAATTTAATAAAATTGATTTAACTGTTATACAGGTGGTTAACCTACCCCTGACCAAGGAAAAGTACAAGGTAAGGGTTTATTTCACAATCTCTTCATTATCCGAGGTTTTTTATACGTAATTATCTATTGTGACCTCTTTATCATCCACATCCATGTTTCTTAAAAATGTATTTCAAATAATTCTTACTATTTTACAGACTATGAGTTAAATTCATTTATACCCTTTTGACTTTTTCAAAAAAGTTTATAATGGAATCATTCTGTCATTTTCCAAACAAGGTCCTTTTTAACCTTTTTGACAGAATGAAGGTAAGAATGTCTTTTTTAACTTATACAGTGAGTGTGGCTATTTTCCTCCAATATAAAATCGTCGAATCTTCCCTTATAATATTATAAGAATATTTTCAATGTAAATTTTTTATTTTATAATTATGTGAATTTTAAATGATTTTAAAAAAAGAGATATTTCTCTCAAATAGTTTTGATGTCATCTAGGTAAACATCCTTTGATGGATTTAAATCTTATATGTTGATGTTTTATTATACAAAACTTCCATATTGTATTGAAGGTTTTGGGATATTTTTTATTGTGAATGTGTTATGTTTATACCATTCATGGTTTATGGAAAAAGTTTTGACTTTTCGTATTTTTGTTTTAATACAAATGTTTATGTTATGCTTAAACTTGTTCATATGGGGATTGCATTGGACTTAATAAGTCACGGGTGGAGCCCGCTATAGAACCTCGATGCATCGGTAGGTTTCATGAGACAAACTAGTGTCTTGGAACGAGGCATTGACAAAATATTATTTGTAGTCTTGGCATGAGGCTTTGGCTATGTGGTTATGATAGTCTTGAATTATGCATTCCATCATTATTAAAGAAGTTGTTGATATTTCATGTGATTATTCGACTAGTAGAATATCCATGTGAAAAATTTAATAGAATTATTTCATTTTCTTTTCTCCATATTATGTTGAAGTTCAAGTTTAAAAAGCTTTTGTTTTAGTTATACATTGCCTTAAATGTTTATGATTATTTATGAAAGATTCTGCTATATTGTTATCCTTACTGGGCACCTAAGCTCACCCCTTTCTATGTATTATTTTTTCCAGGATGTGAAGAAGAATTTTATGAATGACCTGTAGGGATAGTATGAGGGGATATGAGTGTGTACTATGGATACTATGATGTTGTAGTTTTTCATTTTATGTTGTAATGTAAACTTTATGAATATATCTAGCGTTTCCAGGGATACTAAACTAATCGATCTTTCGAGACTTGATCTTTTGTGATCATGCCAATGTTACATAACAATGCACCGAATCTGGGTAACTGGGGTCAGGGCATTACAGTTTGTATCAGAGGAAGTTTAGTACAAACCATGGATGTTAGATTTAGATAAACTCTAATTAGAGCACATAACCCTAAGGTAGACTTTGAGGATTAGTAAATAAGAACTTCCTAGAATTTTGGTATTGTATAGATTTTGTGGGTTTTCAAAGCAATAAATCTTTGTCCGGATACGAACAGGTAGAGGGGGCTCTGGCATAGATGTACCTATGGGAAAAACCCAAAAACACTGCTTTGAGCTAGACTCGAACGAGAACTGGTGCACGAAAATGGGCCTTGCTGCACTCTTGGTTACTACACTCCTGGGGGATATGATTAGGATAAGACTCATTTTCTTTATAAACCATTATGAAGGGATTATGAGTATATACTTCCTCAAAGAATACATTTTTATGATTATTGATTATATCCATAAAATGTTTAATTCATGTTAATTGTTTTACAAGTTTGGGATTAGGTATTTCTATTCATAAACTAATCTAGAATATGCCATTGTTTAGAAATGGTGCCTAGTAGAAGGAATGAGAACTCCAGCAATACACATGATCCAAAGAGTAAGAAGGATCATATCTTTCATGGTCTTAAGACAAAATTTAGAAGGGAAATAGTCTCCCATGTATTATCATCATATGAATAAATAGTATCATGTGTTGATAAGATAAGTAAAGAGTTCTCTGATTCCTATAGATTTGAAGCGAAGCCAGAGATGAAAAGGATGGTAGAGAGAAAGACAGATAAAGGGAAGAAGGTAAAGAAGGATTTTCCCATATGTGATAACTGTGGAAAGAATCACCTTGGAAAATTCTTGAAGGGAATGGGAGTATGTTATAAATGTGGAGAAAAAGGACACCATGTTTGTGACTACAAGGGTAAGAAAAAGGTTTCAAATGAACAATCCTTATTCTGCAAGGAGTTGGGACACTACGCCAACCAATGTCCAAATCATCAGAGTATGCCCCAAATGATTCTATTAGATAATAATAAAGTTATGATACTACCTTAGATGAAGAATAATGACTAGTGTTCTTATGTTGTTATTATAGGATTATTTTATTTGAGTGTTGTATCAACGATATAATGGTTATATGAATTATGGAGAAAAATAAGGATTGTACTGCATTACTATTTTATTGAAGATTTGGGATTATATGTTTCTAATAAAAGTGACGTAACAGTGAGCTAAACTTTTGATAAATTACATGTTTGAAGGAAAGGAAATACTTAATATTTTCACGATAATGAGGTAGTGATTTTGGAATTAGAGATGGTTGATTTGAATAAATTATATTGGATATTCTAGACTAACTTGAAACTAATTAATCAATTTTCATCGTTGGAGTTTACAAAATTTTTGGATTGAAGGAGAATATCCTGTATTCTATAAAGAATAAGGGAGCATGAATTTAATTAATAAGGCTTTATGGTAATTCAGGATGTTACCATGTTTTAAAATAATACATGATGAAGGTGTTCACTTGATATTACATGGAAAAAAGGATCTTCATTATGTTTAACTTCCTTTTAAATTTTGGACTATGAGTTTGGATAGTAGTATTTTGGATAAGTCTAAAGGTTGGAATGGATTAAGTTTGAAAGATTATTTTTGGATTTTTATAAAAAGACAACACGCAGACCGTGTGACAACCCATCGCGTCGGACAAAGCTGCGGGAATCGAACCCACAACCATAAGTGCGATTGGGATTTATCACCTAACAATAGACTACATTAAGTTCCTAGATGGTATAATGTAGTTTATTTTTTAAAGGGTATGATATGTAAATTATAATTTCATTATATTTGGAACCCTATATGATTAGGATAAATTGAGAATTTTTGAGTTGTATTATGTTTATGAGTGAAAGATGAGTTTGTGGTAGAAATTTATTAATGGATAAAACTATAATTATAAAGTAAGTATATATCCTTATGATCTTATCCAATCTCATAAATAAATTCCTCAACATTAAGAAAATGAACTTAGAACAAAAACGTAGTCCTAGATGGTACCTTAAGTCATCACAAATTTATAGCTTTCTGATTGTTGGGCTCTTCATAGCCATGTTTTCTACCACTCTCCATTAAATATTGATGGTTATATTTCTCTTCCATATCCATGTTTTCCTATATTGAACCCTTGTATGTGTTATTTTTGGTAACCTTCATACTTACCACTCTTTATTTTAAAAAGATGCCTCATTAATCCATTTTTCGAAGTGGGATTTCAACTCACATATTTTGAAATGTCAACCCCAAGTTTCCAATACCGAGCATAAATTGCGAGGACACAATTTGTTGAAGGAGGGGAGAATGTAACACCCAAATCTTACATGTTATGATTCTCTTTGAATAATATAGTAGCGTGTGTTGTACGCAACTTTGAGATTCTAACACACTGCGACTAATCAAAGTAGCTGTTATGAATAGTAATACCCATTTTTTGAAATTTTATAAATTTTATCTTTCAAAATGGAATTCATTTTTCTATTTGGAATATTGATATAATATTAGTGAGAAATTTTGGTACTTTTCTGACAACTTTCATATTTTGATGAATAGTGAAAATTACTAAATTTTAATTAAAAACATATTTTTTAATCGAAATAATAAATAGTGATAAATTATGAATTTGAGTGCTTTAAAAAGATATTTAGAATATATTTTTACCATTTAATAAAATTTTGTTCATTGGATATATTTTCACATTTAAACCGGACATAATCAAGTGTCAATCTTTTGATACTTATTATTTCATAAAAACATGCTTTTCGTTTTGACAACGGGAATTAATTTTAAATTAATTTCTGCCACATCAGTGTTTTGAATTTAGAAAAATGGATTCCATATTTAGAATCATGAGTTCCAAATTGTGTAAATAGGTAACTTTTATTTTTAGACATTTTGAATAATTACTTCAGTATATATTTTATTTACCATGGTTAAAGGATAAATCCGGTAAATAAGGGTAAAAAATAATATTATAATAATAATAATTTTCCCTAAAACATGTCATAACCCTGTTGTTTGATACATCTCCAACCGTGGGCATATTTGGGTCGATTTTGTGACCCCATGGATCCACTTGTAAGTGATAATGACACTTTATATTAATTACGTTAAAGTAAATACAAAAATGACATAGGCATATATCTTTTAGGAAAACAATTATTATAAAGGGTTATATATGATATATTTTAGACTATTAATATTCATTAGAAAACTAAAAATATTTCCTACATAATGGTATTTTTATAATTTTTATCCATAAATAATTTAATTTTTTTATGACACAATGGTGATGCAGTAATTACATAATTAATGAAACATTAAAATAATTGATATTATAAATATAAAAATAAATGTTATTTGGAACGTTTTATAAATTAAAATATTTTTTTAGGTTAATATGACATATTAGGACGGGTAATATGAATTTTTTTCTAAGTAATAATGCTGTTATGAATTTATCAAAAACAAAATACCCAATAGTGTCAAAATTGACATAAAAAAGTTTTTAAAACAAATATTATATTACTAATTAATATTCTAATCCTAAAAATCTATGGTTTGGAAAAAAAGACTTATATCATGATAGGTGTATCATTAATGGACGAATTTAGGGTCTCTTGGATGTATATTGTAAGTTTATTAACTATATAAAATAAAAATACAATGAGACATGGTAAATGTCAAACTATTTAACTAAGAGTTAAATATAAAAGATAAGGTTACTATAGTGACCCAAACCTATCTAAAATCTATTATTTGAGTGGTTTTCGACCCATCCCCAACTTAGACTTTTCATAATACACTTTGGAGACATTATAAACCGAATATATATTTATTATAAATTGATACTTTATGTTTTTCCTAAAGTGCCCCACCTCCCCCTTATAAAAGGGCACCATTTGTAACCAATTCCTAACACCTCTCAAGCCTTTTGGATCGTCAAAAATCTGACCAATAAAGATACCTACATCCCTCTACTCCTCCTAGAATCCTTAACTTAGGCCTAAGGTACTTCAAGAGTCCTTTTTGGTTCAAACCAAAGGGAGTTACCCAAATTAAAGGTAACGATTTCTCTTAGCTTCTTTTCCTTTTTTTACTTCTCCAACCCTAAACTCTTCTTTTTATTTTAATTTGTAACAAAACCAGTATAAAAAAATATACTAGGATATTTTTATGAGATGTATTTGAATTACACTTTCACACGCCTCAATCTAATGGGTGAAAAACATAATGTTTATGTGGATGGCAACCAAACGCCTCACCAAACGATGATTGTTCAAATATCTCCTACCACCTCTCACGGTGGCCATTATGATGGCACTATAATTAAATATGATATTAATGATATTTATTTTATATATAAGATTCTGTAATTCCATTTTTTATCATACCATTATTCATTTCATGTTGTATATATATACGATAATTTCATTTGAGGAAGTGCGGACTACAGCCCCCTCAAAGTGATATGACTCATTCATACCATACATAGAACGTAGAAAGGATGGTGTTAATGAACCTAAGTAACAAATATAAGATATTATATTATACTTGAATAATAATATACCTATGTATCATTTGGTTTTGATTCATTTTAAAATGAAAAATGAAATGAAAGTAGCGTTCGTGCGTACGTGCGGATTACCGTCTCCACGAATGTGATGAGATTCATTTCCCCATCATATCCAATCAAGAGTAATTGTCATTTAATGATTAAAATTAATTTTTAAGGTCTTTATATCATTCTGGATATGAATAAGATACATCCTTCCGATAAAAAATATGGCGTACGTAACGAAGCATATAAAGGAAAACGAATCAGTTGACACCCGAAACGATGATAATACTAAAATATTATCAACAAAGCAATATTAAAAGATCATATATGATATAATATTTATGTATATGATTCATTAATAATTTAATAACAATGATTTAAAAATTATACTAGAGGTTAACCTACACTCAAAGAAGGAAAATTACAAGGTAAGGGTTTATTTCATAATCTCTTCATTATCCGAGGTTGTTTAAACATAATTATCTAATAGGAACTCTTTATCATGCACATCAATGTTTCTTAAAAATGTATTTCAAATCATTCTTACTATTTTACAGACTATTGGTTATAGTCATTTATACCCTTGTTGAATTTTTATAAGATGTTTATAATGGAATCTTTCTGTCGTTTTCCAAACAAGGTCATTTTTAACTTTTTCGATAGAATTAAGGTAAGAATGACTTTTTTAACTTATACAGTGGGTGAAACTATTTTCCACCGTTATAAAATCTTTGAAGCCTCCCTTACAATATTATAATAGTATTTTCAAATTTAATGTTTTATTTTATAAATATGTGACTTTTAAATGATTTAAACCAAGAGATATTTCTCTCAAATAGTTTTGATTTCATCTATGTCAACATCCATTGATGGATTTTAAGCTTATATGAAGTTGATTTATTATACAAAACATCCATATTGTTTTGAGGGTTTTGTGATATGTCTAACTGGGGATGTGTTATTTTTATACCATTCATGGTTTATGGAGAAATTATTGACATTTCCTATGCTGGTTTTAATAGGAATGTTTATGTTATGTTTAAACCTGTTCATATAAGGAATGCATTGGACTTAATAAGTGACAATTGGAGCCCTCTATAGCTCCTCGATGCATCGGTAGGTCTCATGATACAAACTAGTGTCTTGGCACGAGGCCTTGAAAAAATCTTATTTGTAGTCTTGGCATGAGGCCTTGGCTACGTGGTTATCATAGTCTGGCATTATGCATTCCATCATTATGAAAGTGGTTATTGATATTTCATGTGATTATTCGACTAGTAGAATATCCATGTGAATAATTAAATGGAATTATTTCATTTAATTTTTGTCGTATTATGCTGAATTTCAATTTTAAAAGGCATTTATTTTAGTTATACATTGCCTTAAATTTTTTGCTTATTTATGAATGTTTCCTCTATATTGTTATCTTTACTGGGCATCTGAGCTCACCCCTTTCTATGTTTTACTTTTCCCAGGATGTGAAGAAGTATTTTATGAATGACCTACAGGGATAGTATGAGGGGATATGATTGTGGACTATGGAGACTATGTTTTTCTAGTTTTCAATTTATGTATTAATGTAAACTTTAAGAATGTATCTAGTGTTTCCAATGCTACTAAAATAATCGATCTTTTGAGACATGGTCTTCTGTGATCATGCCAATGTTACGTAATAATTCAATTAATTTGGGTAACTGGTCTTGGGGCTTTACATTTAATATATTAATTTAAAAAAATCCAATATTTTTCATAACCACTAATTTAATAAGTAGGTTTTATATGATATTAAATAATAAAATTTAATATTTTTTTGATAAAACGAGGTCTTGCGTATAACGAAAGCCAAGTCATTATTGTGTGTATCTGTAGGGTCCCAAAATGATTTCAAAGGGATAGAAATTTCACTCTAAAAGATGATAATGTAGTGATGCAGGTGGGGATGAAAATTTGTGGATAATATGGACGAAATCCAATTTTGAAAAGTACCCAAACTGTTCTGTGTACTGGTTAATGGGAAAGGTCTATGGAAGGCGTAGACTGTGAACTCAGTGTTACGTGGACATTCTGAGAAATTCTGACCTTAGATGTGTTTTCCAAAGATCCAAGACATTCACATATGAGATGAAAAAAGCAATCCAAGTCACCTGAATCGTGTCATTGGTGGAAACCTCATGGAGAAGTATGTACCCACATACCATACCCACAGACTGAGCAGTTTGTGGGCGAGGTACAGCTGGTAGAATCCTACGAACAACACCGTTCACGCGATTGAGGTGGTGATTTCTGCTTCCACGAACCGCAGCCCTGTGAACCTCGGTTGACTGATTCGTCTGTAGGTTTTATGATCCCTCCACGTGTTTTTGCAATAGGTTTCATGTTCCCATATATATAGATTCCCCAACACACTATAAAAGGGAACATAGGAGGAATTGAAAAAGGAGATGGAAATGGGATGAGGAGTTTTTGAGAGCTTGGATTTCATGAGCGGAAGACATAGAAGGGAAACTATTATCAAATTATGGAACCACAAATGGTTTCCAGGGGGTAAACTCAACATGACCCATAAAAAGAAGAAAAAATAATAATAATTAATTATCCATGAACCAAATTAGAGAACTATGAACCATAAGCCCTTCGAAAATGAAATTTATGCGAACCATAGGCATTGTGCCCCTCCTTTAGTCAGGTGAACGGTATGGCGCATTTCTACGCAGACAAGACACTACACCGTATAGAACCATGCTATTCATATGGAACCTGAGACCATGTACAACCATGTTACGTGGTGGCTCACATCCAGGTTTGGGTACCACTTTGATACACAGATGACCCCTTCACCCACATAGCAGTATGCTATGTGGACAAACCCCCATCCCTCCTGAGAAAATGGTACCTAGAATGGGGTTTCTTCAGTCTATCAACCATACAATTCAAATATTTTTCTTCCATTCCTGTCACACCCTCAATGGATCCTCTGATATCCAATCCACAAGTTTCAGTTCAATTCCTCTTCCAAATACAGTAGACTCATATGACCATTATTTTGGGGGCATCAGTGTTCCCTTCTTAGTCTACATACTCGAGGTAAGCAGAGGCACAAAGATAGTTCACACAATGGTTTAGACCCCTAGGACGTCCTTAAGTTTTCAATCCCAAGGTATCCTAGAGTCCAACCATGGGAAACTAATACGAACCTCCCTATTCTAAGGATCTAGGGTAATCATTGGCTTTTCCATTCAATGAGGGAAAGTGAAAAGACAATGGTATCATAACTTGTTTCCCATTGACAAGGAGAAATGGTTATCCCCTTTCCTAGAACATATTTATTGTAACTACTCAATAGGTAAATCCATGTCCTTTTTATAGAAGGTTGCGCTTTATCCCCTCTCCGGCCTGGCTTGGGATGTGTCCAGATAGCTCAATAGTTGTCACTATCTTGGATATCAACATGAGTGAGAGGCTGACATATTCAAATCCCCCTTTTCTCTCCCACTGGTCTTGTAGATGCACCATCTTCAACCATCTCCCTCCTCCTTTTTCCTCAATGGTGATGGGAAAGTGTGCCTTTATTCAATTTTTCATATCCTATTGTTTCTCAAACCAACCATGAATCATTTGTGCTTCGAATTCTATGATTATACGACATTCACACAACCCTCTCATGAACTATGATAACTCTAATTCCCAACACAAGTGGGATATGTAGGAAGCCTTTATATAGGTCTGAGACCCATATCATCTAATCCATGAAAGAAGATATCATAAACACTTTAATTGGGAATCTACTATGTGTAATCCCCAGTCATGAACTATGAGAAATCTAAATACTTCTCTAAAATAGGATATGTAGGACACCTATCTGAGGGCCCGAGCTCTGGGGGATCCTTTCCCCCCATTTCAAAGGAGAATCCCCAATCATGCCCCCACAACAGAGCATCCTTTACGGTATAATATCTAGCATAAACTAAAATACAAGGGATTTGATTCCTAGCTAACTAGGATTAGTAGGATGCTTCTCAAAGGTCCAAACCCAACACCCAAATCACCCTAGTGTTTACCAGGCCATATCCCTAGTAGGGTTATTTCCACCCAAAAGACCTTGTCTCTTGTGGGACATTTGGGATTCCTTAGTGTATTTCCCACATGAAATATTTCCATAGGATATTATACCTATACATATTAGCTTCATGGGATTAAACTTCATGGATGGGTCCTCGCCGCATGTCCATAAAAGGCGAAGTATTTAGTTAAGTGGCACTAAACTACGTGGGATCTGATTCATCCAGTAAGGATGCATATGATGCCCATATCATAGGTTCCACCCCGACATCAAAACAAATCTATTACTCGCTAGATGATGATGAACTCTAGAACACCACATCACATGGATTAAATTAGTGTCATATCATCAGTTCCATACCCATGCGTATAAATGGATAACCATGCAACCCATGGGTAATCTGCGGAAACAGGCTTGTGAAATAACCAAGGATTCACAAACATATTAACATTTATTAAATCTATAAGATATTCCTAGAGTAGTAAATAATTCCCCCTAAAAGGGTGTAATGAGCTCAACCTCCCATCCTATCGACCAATGGAGTCCTTAATTGTCGTTTTCCAAATCATCATCCAATGAGCACCTTCTGTTGGAAAGAATGTTCCACAATCATGGATTCAATGGTAATTTGGTGTTTTTGGATCCATGAATAAACCCAATGGAGACCATATTTTGAAATAGTATCAGACATGAAACCCTTCATAATAACATACAATGGGTAACTATCCATTGGGTCATTCCATCATCCCTCATCATGACATGAATTGGGTCACAAACAAAATGGTTAACCTAAGGTGAAACTCTCTACGACAACATATAATAAGTTGTTATCCATCAGACCATTTCGTTCTCCCACAAATGGGAACCTTAGGATGAAATAGAAATGGTGAACCTAATGTGAAACTCTCTATGATAATAGGAAATTAGTTGTTATCTATCTGACCATTTTGTTCTCCGACACACACGCACCTCGGGAAAAAAATCATGAACCCAACATGAATCCTTAACCAAGGTGATTGGTCACCCACCTCATCCTCCTTCCGCATTCAAAAGGAAGAGGGTCGAGAAGATTACCAATCATGTATGTGATCATGATATTCTACCATGATGGGTTTTCTATGTCTCTGATTGTTACATGTATTAAAGGATTCACAGATCTCTCTTCGATCAAAATGGAATCTCAAAAAATTGCTCAGAAAAGCATGTCAGTGTCCGTACAAGTGACTGGATACTTGATGGAGATTACTTCGTCAACTACCCAACATCTTCAACACTGGGTCTCTAATGTGATGATTCAATAGTACCATAAAAATGGTACTCTACCCATGGTGGAGGCTTCAAGGAAGGCCGTCTAATTTTTGAAATATATATAGCCACCTCTTTAACCACAATCAGCATCCAATCACAGGAAAACTCCACTAACCATCTCAAATAATTTTGGAACCTATCCCTAGAGTGCAACAATGAGTACCACCCATTTCATAGGAAGGCAGATGAAGTTGATAATTATGAATTCATCCTAGCTGCATAGGACCCCTGCTCAAAGGATCCTTCAGGAGGATGTCACCACTAGCGAGATAAAACCCTATATCCTCGCTCTAAAGAGGATCACATACCAAGGGAACCTACTAAAGTCCAACGGACATGGGCCCCTTATGCTATCCTCCGAGGGAGGAAAACACATAATTAAGAGCATATTATCACCCTATTTCTTGAGGAGGATGTACTCAATACAAACACATTGGCATATAATGAGAGGGAATGTGATTCTAGCATTCCTACTGAAGTCATCCATGGAAATTCAGCATCAATTTATGAGTGCATACATATTCCCACATGTTTCTATTAATCCCACAATGGAAATAGGGTGGCACAATACGAGAAAATGCATATTTCTGCCACTGCTCACCAGTCACACCACACAGACAAAGTGTAAAATTGTAATCATATAAAAATATCTTTCAATGCGCAAGAATCCCATCATCTTTATATGATGACAACCATCTATAAGAAAATGAAAATTCATGCTGATGCACATCATGCCCACTATATAAATTGAGAAAACAATTATGGGAATTCATACAACACATCCAGTGCATATGAATCCCACTGGAAAAATTATGTGGAAAAAAGATATGAGCAGAGTCACATTCTTTATAGCATCCCTCTTTTTTATCACATAAACTTTCATTACATTTTACAAAACTGAGGATCTTTAAGGTTTAGTGTCTTGGAAACTAGGAACATAAAACATGAAAACATGAAACATTATTATTAAAAACTTGAAAGGATTCTCCTCATGTTCATCCTAGTTTCATTACTGCATCTCACAACCTGGGGAGATACATCAAATGAATGGGTGAGCAGAAGTCCCAGTAAGGGAAACAAGGGAAACATTTAACATGTGAACTTGAGATACATCAACTATGTCATGAAAAAGAACTCTAAGGCATGAGAAAGAAATCATGTGGCATATCATAATGAAAATAACATTTTTCATAACTTTAAGATGTGGATACATCATTTAACTTGGACAATCATGAACATATCACCAAGGTCCATCCCCAAGGTGTCATTTGAAAATTACCAAGGTTATTCACCAAGATATCGTGAAAATTGTAATCTCTAGTGGTTACATAATTACCCAATGCATTGGAGCGCTATCAGGGTGCACCCTTAAATTTGCCTTTGTTATCATGTGAGCCACATATATCATCATCAAACATTTCCTAAATAACCCATATAGTATAAAATAAATGGATTTCATTTCATAATCATAACGTTTTAAAAACTGCTTTAAAGACATGATCTTTACGTCACTTTAAACACACGGAAGGGGAGAGCAGGTTTCATGTATGTAAATCCCAGAATTTAAAAAAGAACATTTTGGTATATATTTGAATACCCCTGTAGAAATAAGAGATTTGAGTATTCACTTTATAACATAAAATAATATTGAGAAAAGAGAGAGGCATTTTGAGATGAAAATTCTGCAGCATAACGGCTATGTTTTGGGGTTTTAGAAAACATTGAAAAGAGAGGGGACATGGGTCAAACAATCATAAATGACCCATAAAACAGTATAGGGACATAATAATATGGATACATGAACATGGTAATGAAATTTCATGGAAATACCATTTGTAATGAAAAACATGGAAGGAAGACAAAAATTAGATTTCTCTTATGAAAATTCAGCAGCCTAACGGCGTCACTTAAAACTTCTAAAAATGGTTTGACGATATCAAAATAGGGTCTCTAATAATATGAAAATAAATTATCATTATTATAGATATAGAGATCATAAACCCAACATAATGAAAAGGAACATGAAAGACTTGACCAGAAAATACAACTTGAAAATGAGAAGGGTGAACGAATCCCTTAAAAATTCGGCAGCCTAACGGTGTCACTTAAACATCAACAAAAATGAATTGATGAGATCAAATAGGGTCTCTCATCATATGAACATAAACGTTCAGTATGATAGATTTATAGATCATACCCCAACATAATAAAAAGTAACTTGAAAGACATGACATGAAAATAGATCTTGAAAACGAGAAGCGTGAAAGAATCCCTTAAAACTTCGGCAGCCTAACGACGTCACTTAAACTTCAACAAAAATGAATTGATGAGATAAATAGGGTCTCTCATCATATGAACATAAAAGTTAAGTATGATATATTTAGAGATCATACCCCAACATAATTAAAAAGGAACCTGAAAGACTTGACATGAAAGTAGAACTTTGAAAAGAATGAGAAGGGTGAAAGAATCCCCTTAAAAATTCGGTAGCCTAACGGCGCCACTTAAACATTCTTAAAACGAATTTATGAGAGCAAGATGGGGTCTCTCATTGTATGAACATGAAAAGGTCAGTAATATGAATATATAAGAACATCCTCCAACATAAGAACATGGAGTATAAATGAAATGACATAAAAGATACTACTTGAAAAGAAGAGAGAGGTCAGATCCCTTACCTTAAAACATAACTCTTAAAACTCAAAGGTTGGGACCTTGAGGGATTGGGGGAACCTTGGGAGGAATCCTTGGGAGTTAAGGAGACCATAAATTCGTTGGGGGAGAGTTTTGAGTGAAAAATAAATGAGGAAAGGGTGGGTATTTATAGCGAAAGTGAGGTGACAAGGCATTAATGGCCAAGGGACACCTCAAAAGTGGTTTTCTCAAAAGCATGGGTCCTCCCATGGTACTTCCCATGGAGTTAGGCCACATGGGGACCCCCACACAATAATGCATCCTCTTTATTCAAACATCCCTTAAAATATCTCATGAAATCATCATGACACAGTTATGATGTCATTAAACATACCGAAACCCTAAAACTGTATTTTTACTATTCATTGAAAATTCATCTTTCTTCGAAAAATCCCAAAATTTCACATTAACCAAATATCAATTCTCTGATTTCAAAAATGAACTCCATTTTATAAAAATAATTTTCTAAATATTTTTAATTTTATTATTAAATAAATACACTATTCACCGAAAATTCATTTTTTTCAGAAAAATCCCCAAAAATTAGCAAAACATAATATCGATGCCCTGAGTTCAAAAATAAATTCCATTTTATTAAAATAATTTTCTAATTATTTTTAATTAAATTTTTAATTAAAAAACACTATTCACCATAAAAAAACTAATACTTGACTAATAATTTATGAAACCGTTATTTACCCATTTTATTGAATCTCATTACTTAATCAAGGTGTGTAAATTATATTAAATCTTTCTTTGAGTGAGATTACTAATCCATTTGGACACATTACTAATCCTAATCATAAAATCACTATTCATAATTTATTATTCATCAAAAATCAAGTTGATCTTATTAGACTCTAAATTTCTTACTGAACATAATTGTAGAAGAAATTTTTTTTAAAATCATTGCACATTTTTAATTATTTAAGGTTTACATAACCATTTTTTTAAAATATCCTTTCTCTAAAATTCACCAAAAAATATGCATACTATATTTATCCGGACATTTGAAAAGTCATAAACATCATCATAGGAAGAAATCCCAATTTTTTTTTAAAACAAAAGATTACACAAGGTAGTTACGGTCTCCTTGCATAGCCCCTTATCATAGCAGCATAGGACCTAAGTGTAAGGTGTGCTAAGGTGAGATAATCCGAGGGAGGCTCGGCCAACATCGCACGAGTAGTAATTTCTATGAGTTTGAACTTCTCGCGAAGGCGATTCCGTTCTAGCTTCACACGATGAATTTCAGCTTGGGTTTGGTCCAGAGAAAAGCCCAGTGGTGCTAACTCCTTCCCAAGTTCTGTTAGATGGGATTCGATCGGTCCAAGACTACTGGGTGAGGACATCGAATCTTCTTTCTATAATAATTAACCAAGATTACTTGTATTTAGAGACAATAATCAAAACGTTTAGTTTCCAGCGGTCATATTGCCCAATGGTCATATAACAGTCAAAACCCAACGGTCACATTTTAATTATACCCATGTTATCAAATGAAAAAGTTTTGTTGAGTATAAAAATAAAATAACACATAAAATTAGGAAACAAGATTTATTCAAAATTTCGGGTCATTACAATCTTCCCCCCTTAAGAAATTGCGTCCTCACAATTTTTAAAAATTGGGTTTTGAAATTTCATTTAATTTCCCACATAGGAAAAGGATTCCGTAAAACTGTTACTTTAAAAGAAAGAAAGGGAAGTCCAAAGGTCACCCGAGTTAACCCACACTTGGATTCCATATAGGAAAACATGGACATGGAGGAGAAAACAAAGGGTCAAGTTCTGAGGTATAGTGATAGAAAACATGATTAGGAGAAAGTTAACCATAAGAAAATCCCAAAAATATGATGTGTGTAAATGGTCTTTGATTAACTAGTAGGAAACGTAAACCAACAGCGTTTTTGATTTATGTTTCTTTTCATAATTTTGAGGAATTCATTTACTATATAGAACAAAAATATAAGGAAATATACCTACCTTCAAGTAGAGTTTAATCCTTTAATAAGTTTATACCAAATCTAATCTTTTCTCCAAACGATGAGCATTCAAAACTACTTGGTCTCATCAAAACAAAAGAATAATATTCTAGAGAATCATGTATTCCACAAAAGAAAAACTATCTATCTTTAAACATTTATCCCTATAACAAAAAGGGTAAGATAAAACAACTCTTCAAAAAGAAAGATTCCCATAGGAAGGGAAACAAATTATAAATCTTCAATGTTCCACGGTACTACCCAGAGTTCATCATAGACCATTCTGTAAGTAACTGTCCTTAAAATTCCTCAAAATAACCCAAACTAATATTGAAACCCAAATACAAGAAGGACTTGATAACATAGTCTTCCAAGATAAACATTATCATTCATCTCCAAACAACATCAACCACTCCTAACATCTTATAACCAAAGTTACTTACCTAAAAATATTTTCCCGAGATAGGTCAATCATTTCCATAAGTAACCTATAATACCATAAGTTCACCTTAAATTCGTTGATTATTCAAAATATAATTCAACCTTTACTCCTCAAAGAAAATACTGTATTAATCTATTTACCTCGATCAAATAGGGTTCACAAAGTAGTGAACGTCTTCCAAAATAATAATCATCTTTTAATCTCCTAATAATCTCTATCATATTAATACGGCAATCGTCAAATTTTCTATCACATTGGTTTTTGGGACATGTTCTTCCATATCCCACCATTAACTAAGAATAGAAAGTATAATTAGGGGCTTAAACACTTAGCCAATAATCATGAAAAGGAACTTAAATCATATAAGGATAACTTGTAGAATAAAATTATACCCTAACTTGTGATCCCCTAGGTTTCAAACTAGGTTATCCATGATCATATATCCTTATGTGAATCTTCATTTTATTTTTTCTATGTTCCTTTAATAATGGTTCATAATAAGCTTATGAATTTTCCAAAGCATATCCCTCGGGAGTGTCGTAACCAAGAGTGCAGCAAGGCCCGTTGTCGTGTACCAGTTCCCGTTCGAGTCTAGCTCAAAGCGGTGTTTTCAGGTTTTACCCCTATGTACATTTATGCCAGAGCCACCTCTACCTTCTCGTATCCAGACAGGGATGTATTTGCTTGGAAACCCCTTACTCAATACTCACCAAAATACCAGAAAGATTTCCTATATATAAAAATTTCTATAGGCTTCTTCCTAAAGTTTTCATTTGCTAATTTCAACAAATAACTAAACCATCCTTTGATACCAACTATAACATCCCACCTTTTTATCACATAAACATTCATTACATTTTACAAAACCGAGGATCTTTAAGGTTTAGTGTCTTAGAAACTAGGAACATAAAACATGAAAACATAAAACATTCTTCTTAAACACTTGAAAGGATTATCCTAATGTTCATCGTAGTTTCATTACTGCATCTCATAACCTGGGGACATACATCAAATGAAATGGTGAGCAGAAGGCCCAGTAAGGGAAACAAGGGAAACATTTAACATGTGAACATGAGATACATCAACTATGTCATGAAAAAGAACTTTAAGGCATGAGAAATAAATCATGTGTCATATCATAATAAAAATAACATTTTTCATAACTTTAATACGTGTCTACATATTTTAACATGGACAATCATGAACATATCACCAAGGTCCATCCCCAAGGTGTCACTTGAAAATTACCAAAGTTATTCTCCAAGATATCGTGAAAATTGTAATATCTAGTGGTTACATAATTACCCAATGCATTGGAGCGCTATCAGGGGGCACCCTTAAATTTTCCTTTGTTATCATGTGAGCCACATATATCATCATCAAACATTTCCTAAATAACCCATATAGCATAAAATAAATGGGTTTCATTTTAAAATCATAACGTTTTAAAAACTGCTTTAAAGACACGATCTTTACGTCACTTTCAACTCACGGAAGGGGAGAGCGGGTTTCATGTATGTAAATACCAGAATTTAAAATAGAAAATTTTGGTATATATGTGAATACCCCTGTAGAAATAAGAGCTTTGGGTATTCACTTTATAACATAAAATAATTTTGAAAAAAGAGAGAGGAATTTTGAGATGAAAATTCTGCAGCACAATGGTTATGTTTCGGGGTTTTAGAAAACATTGAAAAGAGAGGGGACATGGGTCAAACAATCATAAATGACCCATAAAATAGAAGAGGGATAGAATAATAAGGATACATGAACATGGTAATGAAATTTCATGGACATTCCATTTGAAATGAAAAACATGGAAGGAAGACAAAAATTAGATTTCCCTTATGAAAAGTCGGCAGCCTAACTGCGTCACTTAAAACAACTAAAAATGGATTGGCTAGATCAAAATAGGGTCTTTAATAATATGAAAAAAAATTATCAGTATGATAGATATAGATATCAAACCCCAACATAATGAAAAGGAACTTGAAAGACTTGACCAGAAAATATAACTTGAAAAAGCGAGGGGTGAACGAATCCCTTAAAAATTCGGCAGCCTAAGAGCGTCACTTAAACTTCAACAAAAATGAATTGATGAGATAAAATAGGGTCTCTCATCATATGAACATAAAATTTCAGTATGATAGATTTATATATCATACCCCAACATAATAAAAAGTAACTTGAAATACTTTACATGAAAATAGATCTTGAAAACGAGAAGGGTGAAAGAATCCCTTAAAAATTCGGTAGCCTAACGACGTCACTTAAACTTCAAAAAAAATGAATTGATGGGATAAAATAGGGTCTGTCATCATATGAATATAAAATTTAAGTATGATAGATTTATATATCATACCCCAACATAATTAAAAAGGAACTTGAAAGACTTGACATGAAAATAGAACTTTGAAAAGAATGAGAAGGGTGAAAGAATCCCCTTATAAAATCAGCAGCCTAACGGCGCCACTTAAACATTCTTAAAACGAATTGATGAGAGCAATATGGGGTCTCACATCATATTAACATGAAAAGGTCATTAATATGAATATATAAGAACATCCTCCTACATAAGAACATGGAGTATAAAAGAAATGACATAAAAGAGACTACTTGAAAAGAAGAGAGAGGTCGGATCCCTTACCTTAAAACATAACTCTTAAAACTCAAAGGTTGGGACATTGAGGGCTTGGGGGCACCTTGAGAGGACTCCTTGGGAGGTAAGGAGACCATAACTTCGTGGGGGGAGAGTTTTGAGTGAAAACTAAATGAGGAAAGGGTGGGTATTTATAGGGAAAGTGAGGGGACAAGGCATTAATTTCCAAGGGACACCTCAAAAGTGGTTTTCTCAAAAGCATGGGCCCTCCCATGGTACTTCGCATGGAGTTTGGCCGGATGGGGACCCCCACACAATAATTCATCCTCTTTAGTTGAACATCCCTTAAAATATCTCATGACATCATCATGACACAGTTATGATGTCATTAAACATACTGAAACCCGAAAACTGTATTTTTACTATTCATTGAAAATTCAACATTCTCAGAAAAATCCCAAAATTTCACATTAACCAAATATCAATGCTCTGATTTCAAAAATGGACTCCATTTTATAAAAATAATTTTCTAAATATTTTTAATTTTATTTTTAAATAAATACACTATTCACCGAAAATTAATTTTTTTCAGAAAAATCCCCAAAAATTAGCATAACATAATATCGATGCTCTGAGTTCAAAAATAAAGTCCATTTTATAAAAATAATTTTCTAATTATTTTTAATTAAAAAACAATATTCATCCTAAAAAACTAATACTTGACTAATAATTTATGAAACCGTTATTTACCCATTTTATTGAATCTCATTACTTAATCTAGGTGTCTAAATTATATTAAAACTTTATTTAAGTGATATTAATAATCCATTTGGACACATTACTAATCCTAATCATAAAATCACTATTCATAATTTACTATTCATCAAAAATCAAGTTGATCTTATTAGACTCTAAATTTCTCACTGAACATAATTGTAAAAGACCATTTTTTTAAAATCGTCACACATTTTTAATTATTTAAGGTTTACATAAACATTTTTTTAAAATATCCTTTCTCTAAAATTCACCAAAAATATGCATACTATATTTATCAGGACATTTGAAAAGTCATAAACATCATCATAGGAAGAAATACCAATTTTTAATTAAAACAAAAGATTACACAATGCAGTTACGGTCTCCTTACATAGCCCCTTATCACACCAGCATAGGACCTAAGTGTAAGGTGTGCTAAGGTGAGAAAATCCGAGGGAGGCTTGGACCACATCGCACGAGTAGTAATTTCTATCAGTTTGAACTTCTCGTGAAGGAGATTCCGTTCTAGCTTCACACGATGAAGTTTGGCTTGGGTTTGGTCCAGAGAAAAGCCTTGTGGTGCTACCTCCTTCCCAAGTTTTGTTAGATGGGATTCGATCGGTCCAAGACTACTGGGTGAGGACATCGAATCTTCTTTATATAATAATTAACCAAGATTACTTGTATTTAGAGACAATAATCAAAACGTTTAGTTTCCAGCGGTCATATTGACCAATGGTCATATAACAGTCAAAACCCAATGGTCTAATTTTAATTATACCCATGTTATCAAATGAAAAAGTTTTGATGAGTATCAAAATAAAATAACACATAAAATTAGGAAACACGATTTATTCAAAATTTCAGGTCATTACATTCTTATGGATGAAAATCAATCATGTGAGAAAAATATAGCAGCAAATGAGAATATGTTAATTACTACTCAAAAAAATAAATCCCAAAAATTATATATAGTGGAAATCAGAGAAAATTGTTCTGTTATCCCAGTTAGTTCGGTGCAGACTCATTCATCTACCCTGGCATAAGAGAACTGTTAGTACCCACTAGCAACCCATGGATGATCGGAGTAGGCACAAACTCCAAATCTGACATCAAAATGGTAATTCATACCCATTCAGACAAATACGTTTCTCAACACATATTATCCATGATGTAGGATCAAATGTAGACCCCATACCATATCCTCTTGACCTGTTAATACTTCATTGCGTTAGTGGAAAAAGAGAGGATTTGGGCCAATGACCAGATCTCCTCGGGGGGGGGGGGTCATTCATCCACCAAATCAGAAAATCACTCCACAAAAAAACCAATATCCATGCTCTAGTATAGGATGGTCGAAGGCCATATTCCCTAAAATAAGGACAACTAATTGGAAAAAATACCATTTCCAACGGGGGACACCGGTCCATTGTTGCTCCATAGTAGGCATATATTAATACCAGAACTCGCAATGTTCATCAGTGTATCCCAATCACATCACGGGAACCAATCAAATAGGGTACCGTATATAAATATTGATACCAACAACATGTGGCCCCATTTTCCCAAAAGTGAGGGCACTAAAATGAAATTCTCCAATGGTAGCCGGAAGATAAAAATCACACTCATGATTCCGCTCTACCAAAAGATGGTATTATTGACACCATCAAACATCTATCAATAGAGTCTCAAGATCTAGTCAATCTGTTACCAAATTATGGAAATGATAGTAGAAATTTGAAAGGTCCCCACCAAAATGTCACTACCAACAACTCTGAAGGTCCTCCCCAGAACACCTAAGGGGGCTAACTCCATGGGCCATAAACGATCAATCACGAGATCTATTATCCTGATGTGTGATGGGGTAGCCATCTAATTGACCAAAAGATCATATATAAAGATGTACCTCCCACTTTTATTGTCCACCCTGATGGTCCTCCCCAAGGTATACGCTGCATATATGTTTCTCCCTATAATCGAACATTGATCTGTGATGGTATTCCTTTCCATGAGGGTAGTCAATACGAAGTCCCTCCTCATAGTGACATAAAGCAATGAGAAGGTCCTCCCCTCATTGCAGTAAATCATAAAGTCCCTCCTAATGATGTAAAATGTATATATTCTCCCTGTATCCAGATCTATGATGGGGTTTTTTTCCATGATAGAAATCATTGTTAAGGCCCTCCCCTCAATGAGGCGAAGGACTAAGAAGGTCCTCCTGTTGATGTGGTCCACCTTGAATGTCGTACCCATGGTATATACTATATATTTCCTCTCTATGAATGTAAATTAAGCCACGATGGTAGCCATTTCCATTACAACACTGACTATGAATGCTCTCTTTACAGTCAAAATTTACACCGGTGAGAAGGTCTTCCCCTTATCTGATCAAATATGAGAAATCCCTCGTATGTCGAGGCGCTTGAAAAAATGGATTACGACATGTAGGTTACATTATCTAGTAAAATAGATATTCTTTCTCAATCGGATGATGGCATAGGGTCACACTCATCTTCTGAGCCACCATCGTACTGTTCCCATGTCAATGATTCGCCCTCTAACCCTAATACTTGGAACAAAATCATTAAGGAGTAGTCAAACCAAAAGAATAAATCAAAATACTTCCTTGAAGAACAAAAACGAGATGTGTTTATTGTGATAAGAAAAATATCTAGGGATGACATACCGGTTTTGTATTGGGCTGCATCCACTTCACAGTTCAACAAACCAATCGAGTTTTCAGAAAAATGTAGACATAACAATTGCCACAATATCTGAAAAAATCTACACCAAATAAAAATAATGTGTTTTCTATGTGATGGGTATGCAGTTCATGTTAATGTCATGGGGGAGATTCTCTATCAAATTGACCTAGAATCCCTTCTATATTCATGGCATAAAAAATCAGAAAGGTGAAAGAAAGACCTCTAGTTAGCCTACCACCATGCGCTACATAAGATGAATTGCCTTATCATCAGCACCTCGTCTACTGTTCATATCTGTGGATGGGGAGAACATAAACCTCTACACATTACCCAACATTTCATCAAATAGAACCCAACGAATGTGACATCCTAAAATTTCTTCATCTATATATGGAAATCAACTGAAGTACATGATCATGAAAGGTCGAACACATGACAAGAACTATCCTTGAGTAAGCCTCAGAAGCATCAGGCCTGATGAGAGAAATCCATCGAGAAGATCCTAAACCAGGACACTAATAACATCCCATAGGCTTCCTTTATATGGGAATCCAATAAACAATCACTGATCATATCCTTGGAAGAAATTAATTCTTGTGAAAAACTGACACCATATCTAGCTCACACCCACATTGGAATGTGTGAGATCTAGAAAGTTTCAATGGCAGTAGCAGCTGCCACAACATGGGACATTCCCCAGCCCACTATGCTGGGGCTTTTGGAACACAAAATTCCCCTATAAGACCAAAAACTCCAGACCAAGGAACATCAATAGAGGAACAGGATCGACCTCATCTTATAGCGTTGTGGAATTTTTTCCTCAAATTCACACCCAACAAAGTTCTATCTTCTCCCAACTGAGGACAACAATGGATAGAGGGGACACCTGTTCCATCCCATACCACGAATCACATCCACCTGGAAAGAGGCATAATGAAAGGTCATATTTGGGTTCCCATCGAGTTACTCATCACCATGAAACCCAATGAGTATCACAAAATATGTGGATATTATCAAATAGAGGGTGTAAGAAGCTCTCTTACCATTGAACGCTAGGTACACCAACCCTAATGCGATGTTCATTGGTGAACGTCATGGACATCATACACATAGACCTTTCTGAAAATAATAAAAATAATGAGGAAATCGAAGAAGAGGGTTCCCTCCAAAAGATGGTCCACACCGAGCCCGAAGGGTTTCACACCAGAAACCAAAGAGTTTACTTTAATATAGGAACCCCTTAATTCAATTATCCACCACCTCCCACACGAGTCCTTGATAAGGAGAGGGATAAGAAAAAGGTCAATGACCCTACACCACCTCGTCATAAAAATGACTCCTAAAATTGAGGAGATATTAGCATGTTAGGAAGAATAAATGAAAGATATACAGGGAATAATTTCTATGATGCTACAAAAAGGACTTCTTACTGGGTATGTTCCTCGGGTAGAGCATCAACACACACTTCCATTAGATGTACCTCTACCTCAGTAGATTATCCTAATGGATGTTGCAAGCCTAGAAAGCACATACAAGGAATCACTGGTCCCATCAGTCTATCTAAACCCAATCTCGGTGGGATATTAAGATTTTCATCCATTGGGGAAGAAACCAGAATAGATTCCAGAAAATCCAATGAAAATTCCCATGGATGGGTATCCACCTCAAGTTCTAGAAGTGTCAACACATCTAATCTTACTTCTGGTTATGACTGCTCATGCTCAGGTCCAAAAAGACATAAATCATGATATCCTAAATCCCATTGAGTTTTTTAAACCCCTAATGGGATCCATGGAGTGGAAGCGTTCTCTGATACAACCAGAATAGAAACCCTACCTCAATTAGATATGAAAAATCCCCCCACCACCAAATTTTATGATACTAATATTTCTAGTGTTCAATGGATTAGGGGACTAGAGTAGCATATAATGCACTGCTCTTCTTACTTTGATCCCATGATGGAAACCCCAGATCTATAAGAATTTGTGAGTCTTAGATGATTTATAAGAAGCCATCAAGGTTCAACCTTTTTCTGGTACAACAATATTCAACCTAACTCAATATCAGGATGCGAGGATTTTGGTGCCAGTTCCTATTCCATTTCAGCTCAACATTTCCAAAGACAATGGTTTGTGATCTCATGAACTAAAAATATGGAGACAATGAGAGAGTCTCAAACTTCATCTCAAGATGAAATGGTATGACTTAATACTTGAACCGAACATTCCCCTAATATGTGATTCTTTTCATGTGCATTGATAATATTCATGATTAGCTGTGAACACCACTTATTCTCATGGAATATAAAATCGGTTTCTAAGACATCACCTCCACTTATAAAATTATATAATATTCTTTGAAACAAACCAATATCATGTCCCATAGATCCCTAATAGCCTAGTAAAAAGTAATGGGTTAGCTACAGTAGACTCTATCATGGTTAAGCCACCTCCTACACCAACTCCAGCTACTAGGATCCCACCAAACCTTTTAGGGACCTCCTGATGTTAGTAGCCACACCATCCCATCAAGATGAGCAGATGTGGGGATGGGGGAAGAAATCAATTTGTGGAATGCAGAAACAAAGTCCACTTGTTCTGATATGATCAAGTTCGATGTTACTTCATATATTCCATTAATTGAAACTTTCTTGGGCTGTTTGAGCCAAATACAGCTTTTGAAGTAGGTATTAATGACTAGATAGATTATTTTCCCTTCCATCAGATATAAGGAAATAATATATAAGTTTTTTTTCATTCAAGGACCTCATGAAAAAGATGATTGATTCTGGAATAGTCATGTTGGGACCACCACTAGTGAAAGATGAGTATGTTTTCACCATTGATTCTGATAAAGAAGGGGATTGGAAAAACGTTTTTAACAAAATGGAGTAGAATTTTGATAGTTTTATGAAAATAAAAATAGTCAACTGAGCTCATGGAATACTCTAGGAAAAAATGAGGCAACTAGCTATCCTTCAATGGATCATAATGAAATCCAATTGTCATCCATCACCCCACAATCCCCCAATGCCCGACCGGCCATAAATCTGTCCAATCAAAAGGGTGGAAAGCAAGTGAAGGAAGATAAAATTACACCAAAGACAAAGATTCCTTTAACACTATCAAATTTAACTCCATCGAATCTAAATCTATGTGAACTTCCCCACCAAATAGTACAACCAGTATCAGATGATGTGGGAATGTCATCACCAAAATATGAGATAATTTTTGGCTTCATCAATGTCATCTAATTTAGGGATCCTTTCTCTGATGATGAATATGGTTATCAACTAGAATTCACCTCACCCAATGGGAGTTCATAGGAAGAAACCACAAAATATAGGGATATTAAGGGAGATTCTTCCATTGATGAAATAATGATTATGGATGCACCCCTGTTCAAACTGTCAGTGTTGAAGAAACCAGTGGAAAGAACCTCCATCAGTTTCCATAGGGACTGTAAGTTTCTCCTACCACCATTAGAATCCATCTTGGTCTAATATTTTGAAATATCCATCAAAAATAATAGGTTACTAATTCCCATAAGAAGGTGAGTAGAAATTCCCTACCCAATTCACAAAGGATGGATGCTCCTTCAGATCTGATCCCAACAACCAACCCACCATCATCATATTCTGACACCACTAAAGTGGATATTAAAAAGATTCATCAAGAATAGATGCACTAGCCTTTAGATCAACAATACGTCATTCTATTTCAGTTATCCTAAAAAGATGGTAAGCTCTCAATCATGGATTCAATGAACATATCAGCAGATCTCAGGGAAGCTCTAATTGAATCATTTCTGAGCCCCCAAGAGTTTGAAGCTAATGTAGCCGCCACTGAATTCTACCGAACAGAGACCAATTATTTGGAATACCATGATATTATCTCCTTTTAGATCAATATGAATATTCCATTATATAAGGACACATCAAACCATTATATGAGTTCTGGCATAATAAATGGTGTTTATATCCAAAAATTCTTCATTAATAATGGATCTAGGGTTAATATTCTTCCACTATGGACACGTCATCGGTTGGGATGCAATAAGGGTGATATAAATCCGTACACCACACCCCTATTGGGATACTAAAAAAGTGATAACAAGTCATCAATTCAAATCTAGATCAAAACCTAGTTTGATAAAATCATTGCTCACCCATAATTTCTAGTGGTCCAAAATAATACGGCCATTAATGCTCTTCTAGGAAGGCCTAGGCTTCCTAAAATTGCAGTAGTCCATTACTCTTAAAATAAGTTCCATAGATATAGAATTAATGGACAATGTGGGACACTACATGCTGATAAGGCACCATTTGATTCCGATAAATCACACTATATTGATGCAAGGTTTCACAATCCAAAGGGGAAACAACACTTAGTTAACGAAATTTATTGGTTTATTTCCCCAAATGGATTGTAAATGTTTCTCATTGTTCCCCTCAAGAAGATCAAGGAGGAATTCATAATACACATCAATCAAATTGAAAGAACAAGTCGAAATTGATATACATATTTTTTAGTTCTGATGATCTCGGGGATGAATTATGATCCTAAAAATGTTGAATGGATTATTTACTATAGAGATAATATGGATGGTTTGGATAAAATTAGCCAAAACTAGCTTCAAAACCAAAGAAAATTACCACCTCACCCACTAATATGGTGGGAAGTGTTTCTTTACTCATTGAAAATGGGGAAACTCTTTTACCCCTTATATCATATTCTCCAGAGAATCCCCCACTAATGGACAAGTCAGAGGATACAAATTCACCTCTTCGACAAAAAAAAATTCAAATTTGTTCCTCAACTATGGTAAAATCATTTCACGAATTCATTCCCCATTAGAAGAAGAAGAGGAAGATGTTGAGGTTGAAGATAATGTGGAATATGAACTAATGTATTCCCCTATATAATTTTAGGAAGGCATCTCTACCACCATTGATGAACTCAAGGAAATAAACATGGGAATGGAAGAAGACCCATGACAAACTCTAGTAAGTGCGGCCACAACTTCTGAAGAAAAAGGGGTATACACCGATTTCCTAAAAAAGAATCAAGATTTTTTACCCTTAAATTATATAAAAATTCCATGTCTCAATCTAGAGGTGGCCACTCACCACCTAGGCCTGCCAGAGGACCACTTTTGTTATATGCAGGCCACCAGAATGAGGCACCCAACACATGCTACAAAAATGGAGGATTAAGTCGATAAGTTCATTAGTGATAACTTAATTTGGGAGGTCCAATACCACATCTTGATAGTTAACATTTTATCCATCAAGAAGAAAAACAGGTAGATCCGGGTCTGCATCAATTTCAAGGACCTCAATCAGCACTGCTTGAAAGATAATTTCCTGGTCCTGATCATAGAATTGTTGATCAATGAAAATTATAGATATAATGCTCTTTAATTAATGGAGTTTTATACAAGGTATAACCAAATCTGAATGACCCAATAAGTAGAAGAATACCCCATATTCAAGGCTCCCCAAGGATTGTTTTTCTACAAGGTAATTTTGTTTGATTTGAAAAATGTTGGCACCACATGTCATCATGCCATGCACCACATTTTAAAACACTTAATGGGAATGTTCATTGAATGATATGTGGATGATATGGTGGTTAAGTCATAAAAATTATCATATCATCTAGAAGGGGTGGAAACAATCTTTAATAAGCTGTGATAGCACTGTCTAAAATGAACCCCCTGAAATGTGCTTTTAATACCACCTCATGGAAATTCCTCAGCTACATCATGAACCACCGTGGTATTGAATTCGTCCCTAAGGAGAAAATTTTCATCCTTGGTATGTTACCACATCACAACCTCAATGATTTGAGGAGACTCCAAGGACACCAATCCAACATTCGACACTTCATATCCAACCATATAGGTAATTTTTTCCCTTCACTAGGTTGATGAAATAATGGGTAGAATATAAATGGACTGATGATTTTTAGTAAGCATTCAATAATGTCAAGAAATATCTCTTTAGCTCACTAGTGTTGATTCCACTTATCTAAGGATGACCACACATTATTTACATAACCTCCTTGGAACGATTCCCAGACCCCTTGAAAAGATTAATGATTCCAACAGTGAGAATAGTCTCTATAACCTCACCAGTACAATGATCAATGTTGAGACTCATTATTCCATTGTCAGGAAGGGTTTTCTAACTTTAACAATTATATTCCATAAGATGATCCATTACTTGCAACGTGACAAAGTCCATTTGTTCTCACATAACAATCTTCTCAAATACATTTTTTTCCATAAAATGTTTACCGAACACCTGTCATGATGGGCAGTCATCTAGAAGAACATATTAATATGGTTAGTGCTATATTAGGATATCAGTGGACATGAACTAGCATATTTCATGGAATATCTCCCAACAATAGAGAAGGACCCATTCGGTGTTGATCTTCTTGGTGAAGAAGTGATCTCTATTCAAGATAACTCCTAGATATGGGAAATACAATTTGATGTTGCCTCTATAATCCCAACATAAAAAATAATTGAAGAACCAAAATTCAGAAAAGGGGGTGTTGGATTCAAACCCATATCCCCCAAAAAAAAATTCCCCTATTCCTTCCTACTTTTGAAAGGATACAAGAATAATGATGTAGAGTACCATGACCTTATTGTAGGAATGAAACTAGAACTCCATGTGGAAGATGAACACTTGAATATTAAAGGTGATTCTTAATTGGTCATCAAGGAAGACAATAGTGAATATGCTATCATGAATGACAAATAAA
Organism: Viscum album; assembly: GCA_963277665.1. Taxonomy (NCBI): domain Eukaryota; kingdom Viridiplantae; phylum Streptophyta; class Magnoliopsida; order Santalales; family Viscaceae; genus Viscum; species Viscum album. The sequence continues at coordinate 1,759,592,567 of OY728121.1, read as the reverse complement.
TACCTCTTATGAACCATGTTCGAGAATAGATGGTATAATCCCCTTCACAACCAAAACTGTCTTATGTACCTCATTCGCTGAATATGAATGCTGGTGTATAATAAAATGCAACCACATCTCTGGACGATCTAGATTGGAAGGAAACACTCATCAGAAATGCCCATAGCTAGTTGGTTTTACCATATATTCAGGCCATGATAGAAGAAATCAATGAGATCAGTCCCATCTCAAAATCATACGGCCATACCATTGGATGAATGGGAGCCATTGTGGAATATCATCAAAAGGGAGAACTCCCACTAGATACGGATGGAAGAGAACACATATGAAGATGAGAAGTCAATTTCAGATTGTATAATGACATGAACTGGAAAAAGGTGCTTTATAATAGATTCCTTGATGGAGTCCTTATTAGGTTTTTTGATGATGAAGAGACTGCAACTTTCATGAAAGATGTTCATTAAAGAACTTTTGGGGAACAACATTAAGTATCTAAACTTTCTGATAAAATTCAAAGACTTGGTTACTATTGGCCCACCATGATGTATGATTGTGTCGAAAACAAAAAAAAAGTATCTTCCATTACATTTCCATGAAAAATTCAACATTCAACCCCCAAGGTTTATTCACATAGGAATGTACTCTTGGACATTCCCCACATGTCAAATGGATGTCATGGGACCATGCCCTCCCACCATAGCTAGATATTTCACGTTTATTCTCACAACCACAAACTTATTTTCAAATAAGTTTAAGAAAATGGCACTTTTAGTACTGTGAAATCCAATATAATCACTAGGTTTGGTGACTCGGACAAAATATTAATGGAAAGCAACACCAATTTTCTCTCTCTTGAATTGTAAATACTCTACCAATACTATGGTATCAAAGCCAATAATTAATCACGCTACCATGTAGTGGCCATTAGATAGATAAAGGATTTCAACAAGACATTATCCAAAATAATAAAAAAGATGTTCAATAAGGATAAGAAATAGTGGTTGGAAAATTTCTTCTATGCTCTTTGGGCTTTCAATACCACCACCCACACCACCAATTAAGCAACCCCATACTAGTTAGAAAAAGGGAAGAGGTGGGTTTTCCCATTGAAATTCAATTACCATCACTCTGCATCACTATCTTTGATCAACTATCAACATATTATAAATCTAAAAAATAGTTTTATGAGTACTAGTGGTTGGATGAGAAATGATTTCATGCTTTACACTATTTGCAGGTCTACCAAAATCAGATTGTATGGGACCTAAATAAAAAGTTTCACATCCAATTTTTTCTAAAAGGTGAAATGGTCTTGGTCCTCATGACCCCATTGATACACAAAAAGAAGCCTCCAATGTTGGAGCGAAAATGGAAAGGACCATATGTTATATATAAATTTTACTCCAATAGAGCAGATGCCCTGTTTTAAATGGTTGGATACCTCAACGAAACTCCCACCACTGCATGGTTTTTAAAGAAGTACTCTATTTAATCGTATCAAAATCGTATTAGCTACATGAAATTAAAATTCATAGCGCCTCTCAGATGTACTTTAAACATGATGTTAAACTATAAAACAGATGTCTTGATCACATGACAAAAAACTGCACGATAAAGTCTTCCATGCTAAATGATATTAAAATGTTCATCGTCATCATCCATATTATATGAAGTTAAGATGGTTCGAATATTAAACCATATTGTATGATGTTAAACTTCATGGTGGTCACTATATCCTGAAAAATTAATTATTGTGTATGAATCAGATCTGTATATGAAAAATATAAATAAATCCTCCCCCTCCTTTCTTATGGCCAGAACCTATTTAGGGGGTGCCTTTTACAAAACTATGAATGACTTTATTCCTATTAATCTGTGGGATACATAGAGAAACCATGACCTTAGACCTGGTGTAGTCACCAAATGACATGGAATTCCTCTGTTATATCTTCTTTCACCCCTATATTACATGGTAAATCTAGATCTCTCCTTGTTTCTCACACTGAGTATAACTCACGTGATATTATGAATGGTGGTTAGGGTTTCCCATACATAGAAAAACTATAGTGGAGTAAAATAAGATCATCATCTTAAAAGCATGGTATAAAATTCACCCCTCTCTATGAACAGGTTAGACTGGCATGGGGAGTCCTTATAACTATGTAATGCTTGATTCTTACACTCACATGATACATAGTGATGCTTGGATTCTATATCTTGGTCTACACACTATTTAAAATCAATAATTCACTTTTCCCTGCGTACAAGTCAGAATTGTGTAGGGAAATTCTATTTCCTAACCATATGAAATTATACTATATAGACCCAACAATGTTCTCACCTTAGGGGAAATTTCCTTTGGCATCAGTCACATACCATTTCGTTCTACAGGACTACGTACGGATTATTTCCTAACCTTTCAAAATACTTAGTTACAATAGGATATTTCTTCTTGGTATATCCACCATCAAAAAAGGCCCTCCCTTTATTATGAATGGGTTAGAATGGAAGAAGGAACATATGGTCTTATAACTATGTACGGCATGATTCCCATCCATTAATTGGATACGTAGTGACCCTAGGATGTATCAACCTTGTCCATCCACCACCTCGAAACAAAATAACTCAATTATACTTTAAATGACCTCTTCATTATGAGAGAATACCCTATTAATTTTTTATTTCTGATACCAAGCATAGGTCATGTGAGCTTATGAAATGTGGTAATGGTTTCCCCCTGGACAAACAGATGATACATGTATGCTACAAGACCATTAAAAAAGAGTTAAAATGTCCTTTCCTCCCTATGTATGAGCCAAAACTATTCAAGGAGGTATCTACAAAACTACATGAGGATTGATTCATACTCTTACAGGATACATAGTGACTCCCAGATTCCCCATGTTGGTCTAGCTGCCACCTAAAAAAATTCCCTCTTCCCAACGCATGGATCGTGAATTTGTAGGGAATTTCTTTCAAGAACTATGTATGGCTTGATTCTTCACCTCGCAGGATATGTAGAGATGCCTGGGTCCTTCATCCTTCCATAACTTTAATATAAATAAAAAAGAGCCCCTATCTCATGCTTGTGAAATACAAATTGTTCCAGGTGATTTCAAATATGGAATATTACATCCTAGAAAAGTCAAAAGGCCATCATTTCCCTTACATATGAATCATATCTATGTGGAGGATATCTTACTTCAGAACTAATCATGGTATTGATATTTTTTATGTACCAAGACATCCCCATTGCATCCATAAATCTCCATTCCTTATTAAATATCACATCCCCATAATCACCCACGACTATCAGAAATGCAAGACTAGTGTCTTGTGAAAAAATCTTTTTTTGAATATGCACACTAAGCCCCGACAAATCTGTATATGTTTCCCACAAAAATGGAATGTCAACCAAAGAAAAGTTCATTCACAAGAGAGGATATTCCTACATATTTATTCTAATTAACTCATAATCCTCACAAAATCCCTCTTGAATCAAGGGCTCTAGAAATCATTCATTAAATCTTCTTTCCCCGCTCATGTCTACGAAACACTGGGAATATCCCAGTATGATTATTTAATAATTATGGATGACTCCTTTAACAATTTTCCCCTAAAACATTACAATTATTCTATGGTGTCAACATCCATTCCACATGATGTTAAAATGTATGGAAGACACCCTAATCACGTGACAATAAACTACAGAATGAACTCGTCCATGCTACATGATGTTAAACTACTTAACCTCATCTTCTTCACCACAAGACGTTAAACATCATGACCCAAAAATTATTTTTTCCTTGATCCTACCAACCCTAGGTGGTTGGGTGAATCCATTTTTGTCCCCTGTTTCATGCCCCATGCCTAGCTCATCTAGGCATAGGAATTTGGATAGAGGAATCCCCCACATAGCCAGGGTGAATCAATCTACAATGAGTGGCCCTACTGACATGTCTTTGGAAGGAATATTAGTATTTCCCCTTGATATTGGGAAACCTAATGTCCTGGCCATATGGAATTAAACTACAAGGTACCTAAAACATATAAAAAATGACCCCTTACTATGAATCAAACGTTATTAAGGTGACCAATATCTAGGTGCTACGATCTCCAATCTTGGGTCTAGTCCCACTAAGGGTATCAAAATTCCTCACCCCAGATAGGGATCAGATCTATGTTGGAGAGATCCCATCTCTATTGGTAAATCCTGACCCCGATTCTTTTAATTAATCCAGGTACACTCCTTCCATGTGTCATACTCCATGCTTCGAGTGATCTATGATCATTATAATCATCCACGTCATCAGAAAAGGATGGCCAGTGTCCTACATAAACCTTTGTTTGACTATGAAAATTTTGACCTGGTGGCTCTACATATGTTACCCACAAAAATGCTCTGTCAACCAAAGGTGAATTAGTTCTTAGGAGAGTATATTCCTACTTTTATAGGCCTAACAGCTTCCAAGCCCCGTGCCATTTCTCCCGATCCAAGATCCGTCAAAACCATGGTTTAAACTCTCCTTGATACCCGTGTTCTAGACATATCATAACACCTAGTCATGATTAACCTCAAGTTACTTGAGGCTTCTACATCAACATCTTAATCACATGATGTTTAAATTGAACAATACTCGATACTCGATATTCACCCTTAAGATATTTCATGATAAATGGTATTTACCCTCATGGCCTTGTGCAAGAAGTGAATCTGCACACGAATATTCAACACACACCCACTTCATTCATGAATCCATATATAAAACAAAAACACCACATTCAGAAGATTGAATTAGATCCACATATGAATTAGCATAGAAATAACTATTTATAGCTTGATTTCTGTCATCATAGGATACATAGTGACATTAGAATCTCATATGTTAGATTTAGTAATGAAAAAAATGTTTCCCATCACTACCTAAGAAAGGTTCAGACCTACATAAGGAAAACCCTAATATGGATAGGATTAAAATTCATCCCATTATTCCTACTATTCCTTGTAATGTTTGACATGAAATGATCCTTTTTATGATTTTGAACCCTTCTCCACACACCATAATCTATATATAAAATTTCCTAAATCATAATAATACTTCCAAGCCATCATAAATGGATGGACAGTGTCCTGTGAAATCCTTTATTTATCTATGAACATTATGCCCCGATGACTTTTCATAAATTTCCCAAAAAATGACATGTCAACTAAAGAGAAATTCATCCTCGAGACAGGATTTTTCCCATCTATGTATGCCTCTATGGAATCTATGTATCACCTCTTTACCCACTTTTTCAATCCCCTTGGATTACAATTTAAATATTTCCCATCTTCAATACATCAAGATAACGGGAATTTCTAGTCAAACCAATGTTGGAAAAGATGAATAATTTACCTTCCCCTAGATAGAGTACAATTATTTCACACCATAAGTCTCAAAATTACGGGATGTATGGTGTTAAACTACACCATGTACTATCCCTCCTTTTAACAATTCAAATTCGTGCTGGAGAGGTTTCTAAACCAAAGACAATAAAAATGCCCCTATACATTGAGACATTGTTCCCATTATAGTCTATCCATTTTTCTTTTCAAAAATAAAATTTTTCTAATGTTCTATAAAAACCTCATGGACATTGGAAATGGAATGTTAATGTCTTATAGACCCCTTTTTTTACTATGCACGTTATGCCTCGGTGGATCAACATACGTTTCCCACAAAAATAGAATGTCAACAAAACGTAAATTAATCTATAGGAGAGGCGTTTACTATATTCATACAGCCAATTGATTCTATTCCCCATATCATTTATGATATCCATAAATCACAATTCAAGGTCATGAAAAAATTCATCATCCATGTCTTAAAGTAATGGGGATGTTGTCAATTAATGATTCCTAAATTGGGGCCCTTGACTTGTAAGTCATGGTCAAGTTGTTCATCCTAGAACATCAGTAATGATATTATGGTTGACAAGAATATAAAAATCCAATGAAAAAGATACAACACTTTCCAAGGTAAAAATACACAAAAGAAACCCTATACAAAATTCAAGTGCCAGGTCATTAAAACTATGCTACATAAGGTTTTGGAGAAAAAGAAGGATTGAAAAAATCATCAAGATAAAAAATCATGTTAGGTCAAAAACCCAAAAAAGTATACCTAATAAAAAGTAATTTTATACCCGCTAATCCCACAACATAACATGATTTGGTAAAAATTAGTGTGTTAAAAAAAGGCACAATATTTGTAGGGTTTTTCATGAATCCATAGAAAGATTCAAACTACACTCACTGAGACCATAGATTCTGAAAAAAAAATCTTTAATAAATTGGTTATTCCATTATCCCAGATTATGAATCAAATTCATATCTATTTGACATTATAATTTTAGATTATGTTGATCATAAATGATTGAGATTGAAGGAAAAGGTAAAATAGGAACACTAGAATGAAAAATGTTTTTATTTTATCAATTGAAGTGAGAGCGGTAGGAACATCCAAAATATGGAGTCTCTCCACAGTTTCAAAACAATGGTGGTGAAAGTTAGCCCAATAGATTACAATGAGGTCTGAATCACTCTTTCCAACAGGTTGATAACTGTTCGATGAGGGTCATCAAGATCATGTTCCAAAGCAGCCCCTATTCATCTTCAGATTCAACAATTGGGTGTACTCTATTGATAATAGTCTATAGGTTTCTCCATTTCTGTTGGAAGACCTTGTAATTAGACCTTTATTACCCCAGTTTCACTTTTATTCTGTCCTTATGAGCCTTGCACTCGTGCATTTCCTCCATCTGGGAAAACACATGTTCATGAGAAGTAGATTCCATTACTTCCAGATGTTTTAACTCATGAGTAATGTCATAGAAATTCTAAACTTGGTAGTGAGAAGCATAGAATAGAGTGAGGTTTCCTTCACAAGTAATTATATCCTCTCGAGCTATAACAATTTGGTGCACAAGGAGATACAGGAATCGAAAATCAAACCCTCCTGAAACATGATAAACAAATTGTCGTCAAAAGATATCCTCCACATTGAAAAAATATGTTAGGGGAGTTTCCATTGAATGAGTATGGATTTGACGCAATGTATAATGTCATGCAGCTCAGTACCTTTTTATAGATTGGGAATCTTTGTCCTCCACCACAATGATAGGTACATAATGAAGAGGAATCATTGAATTATTTGGAATCACCCTGATATGGTTCACCCATGAGGTGGGACATTCCCTCCCAATAGATGATTCATACTCTGGGACTAAATGAGGGGGGTTGGCAGTGACCTCCGGAACCACGGGTGATTTCCCACTTAGACCAACTTTGGTAGGACCAGAGACCACATCGGCCCAAGATGTGGGATCTGAATCACATTCCATGGATGTGGGTCAGGTGGGTGAGTCCTCTTACAAATGGATGTGATAGTGAGTAGAATACCTTCTCACCATAAGAAGGGGAACATATAGCTCCACTAGGGTGGTTAGGATAGGATTAGAAAAATAAAACGGTCTCTAAAACCATCAAAATATCTTTCCCAATTCCTATTCAGGGTAGCATGTTAGCCACAATTGGGTGTACTATAATGAAAAGTATGTTGAAGCTACTGTGGGGGGGGGGGTGAGAACTTCCACATTAGTATACTCTAACATCATGACCAGCCACAATTAGTGAAGAATAATAGGATGAGACTCCATAATAACTAGAATAGGAAGGAGATGTGTGACCTGTTAAAGGAGCCCAAATTGCCCAGAAAACCGATAAGGGGAATAGTGTTCACATATAGATTCCCTATTTTTACAAGAAGATAAAACTCTATCAAGGAGTGCAGTGATATAAGAACACTCTTCTAAAGAGCACCTTCCATTATCCATCATGGATCCTTGGGGCACCACATAAGGTTTGAAAGAAAAACTGAGAAACGTCTCTAAAAAAATTGATTGGATCATCAAAACTCAATGATAGAGGATGAACGATGGAAATTTTGAGAGGATCTAGGTGAAAGTCAGAATGAGGAACCCACGTAGTATTCCAATAATCACAATAGAGGAAATTCTCTACCATCTATATATTAAAATATTGAAATGGCCCAATATGATTATGTGGGGCTTTCCCTTCTTGTATCTACCCAAGTAGTTTGCAAATTCTTGAAAGGGAAGGAACAACCAAGTTAATGGGATATCCCTCTTCCAATTTGGTTTCCATCATTATAGTGCATGACCAATCATCGGTATGAAGATCATGGGAGAGGAAGATCCACCAAATAAACAATATAGAAAAGAAATAGGAAAATATTTTCTACAGAGGTACATCTGATCGAATTTTGTAGCCCTAGATATTTTATCAACCTACCCCGAGGGTGGTTAGTATGAACCCATGATTTTCCATGATTGTTGAGTGGGGGGAGTCCTGCTGTGGAGAACCATTCACCTCATGTTATTATCTTGAAAGAGTATAGTGATCCAATATTTGAATAAAATAATAGAATGACCATGGAGGTGTTTATCAATTAATTCCTATGCCCTGACAAAAAAAATTCCTTAACAGTAGAGATACATGTTCGATATTCCCCAAAAAATTGGAAAATGGAAGAAAATCATCCTAAATGATTCCTAAAATGGGAATCCCTTTGATTTTAGGGATGTCTCATAAACAATTTTCCATGTCCCCATGCAATAAGTGAAAGGTGATGGTTCTTGAACACAATCAGGTAAGAATTTTGGCCAATATCTCACTTGGTGAATAGATTTAAAATTGGGAAACACATGCAGCCTGATAAAATTTTACTTCTTCCAACTTGTTATGGGACTCAAAACAAATTTGATTCACCATGAAGGCCAATGTTCATTAATCATAGAAGCATTATCTAGATCACAAGTACCATTTGGCGCTCTACCCTCCATTGGGATTCTCTCGAGAAATATTGAAAATGGATGGGTAGTTCTTGATAACAGAACTCAAAGTGGTGATACAATGACAATGATTGTTATGAGTCAATCAAGGGCCTTCCAGTGTCAGCACGTTATCTTGAAAAAAGAAGTAAGATGTTCTCTCATTGGAAAAATATTTTCCTAGTCAAGACATTGGGATGTCTCGAGGGAAATAATTGGAGAACAGTGATTAGTTAATGGAATGGGAATATCGTCTAGAAGGACAAATATGTAAAGAAGAAACTGGACAGATAACAGATAGGTCATGAGATCTGGTGAAAGAAGGTCTCTATGAATTACCTATTTAATAATGATGATGGAATGAAGGATATATTCATAATTCTCAACCATATATTCCCTCCTCCTAATTTCTTCTTCTAAGATAAGTGGGAGATTCATTTCTTCATGGAAAACAAAAACCACATAAAGGTTTAGTCAAATTAAAATTATTGGGAAATAAGGCCAAAATGGAAAATGCCAAAAAAGTATACAAAATGAAGGGCTCCACATATTGAAACATATGACTGTTTTTTGGAATTTATTCCTTGTGAATAGACGATACGTGGAATTCCCCACCAGACCCTGTCCCACAAAGTGTTGACCAAAGAGATGATCAATACACCGAATGGAAAATATGTGTACTGAGCATCACTATGTAGATATTTAAAGTTCATGTTGGGGCCAATTTTTTATGAAGATTGTATTGGTTGTCAATAGTTGTCAATACAGGTCAAATTGAAGAAGGGGATGTTGAAGAACTCCATATTTGATAGAGAATGAAATTTAGACAATTTTTAACCCGGTCATATCTTCACAGCACTTGTATCAAAGGTGACACATTGTTTACAACAATGAAGAATGGTGAAGAATCATCCATCTATGGATGATTAATGAATAATGATGACTTTAAGAAGATCATGAAATTCATCACGATTGCATGAGAACCATGCAATATCTTACTTAAACAAAAGAATCATATTATTTTTATATAGTACATAACGACGGTTGAAGATGAAGAGAGAGGGTGGAAGGGATTTCAATTCTAATATGGTCATTCTTTGCACATTGCCGTGAAATTAGATAATTGTTTCGTAGTTCTTAAAGTTCCAAATACTTGTATCAAAGGTGATAAATTGTCTGCGACACTAAAGGTTTTTGAAGAAGCCTCAAGAATAAAATTTTATATGAACAGAGATGATTAGAGTTCCTTGGAACTAACACACAAAAAAGAATTGAGGATTTTAAGTGAGGATGAAGAAGTAATTTGGAATTCATATTCCAAATAATATAAGAATAAATAAGGATGATTATTGAAGATGAATAGAATACATGAATTAGTGCATGGGAATGGAACTATGAGAATTTCCAAAACAATGAATATTATTTGCTGATTTGTATTTCAAAAATATCATAAGCATAGAGAACATGTGATGAAATCCTTATAAATGATTGGAGAAGTTAATAAGTGTTTTTGGAAAAGTAAATAATTTGGAATGAAATTATAAATGGAACTCAAGTATGGCATGCAAGTATAACTGGAGCGAAAGTGTATGTTGCGCACAAGTCATATTTCCAGATAATCACATCAAAATATGACAAAGGAAAGAATGTGGCACACAATTCAAAATATGCATGCAATTAAAATTGTGGTGTGAAAGTATATGCTTCACGCATTTGTATGTTTCCTGAAAATCATATTTCAACATCATCACATCAAAATATGACAAACGAATGAATGTGGCATGAAATTGATGGAGAAGAACCCAAGAACGATTGGAATGTCAGTGTATGTGGAATGAAATTCACCAAAATGCCTATAAATAGACGACGAGCATCCTCATTTTTCTAAGCTCAAAAATTCAGAGAAAATTTGACTTCTGGACACACAAGTATTTGAATGTGTCCTGAAAGATAAAGTTTTTCCCATGTTGGGAGTTATTCATAAGGTGCACAAGTAGGGAGGCGCACAAGAAGAGTGGTGCGCAAGCAGAGTGACACACAAGTAGAAGTGACATGCATGTTTTAAGAGGCGTGAATGTATGGAGTTGGGTGAAATAAGGGTGGTCTGTCTATCGATGATGTGGCATCATAGTTGTGAGTTATGAACAATTGTGGTGCGTATGTAGTTGGTGGTGTGCAAGTAGTTGGTGGGAAAAAAGTAGGGAGGGACACAAGCAGGGTGGCGCACAAGTATGGATTGTTGCACAAGATTTGAGTTCTTCTAGAAGTCCTTACAATATTTTGTTCATCTTTGATGATTCTGAGTTGATGTTTAATTCATTATTTTAACAATCACAATGATAAATTGTGATTCTAGAATGAACAAGAAGAATATATTAGAGCAGTTGTTTTTTTTTCATTGAAAGAGAATGTGAGAAGAAGAGATGGTTTTAGTGCAGGTGGTTTTGCAATGAAGAAGCAGAAGAAGAAGAGTCTGTAGCATAGTGTTTTGATATAAGGAAAGATGATTTTGGTTACTTGCATGTTGCTAAGTAAGTAACAAGGATAATAATAAGTTTGTTGAAGAACATAGTAGCACTGTAGAATCCAACAAGTCTCACCAGGTGGAGATTATTTTGGTGTTGAATACTCTATTTATAGATACAAGACTATCTTCAGAGAAAATATAATGAACCATCTATAGGCTACAAGAGACTATCTACAATGTAAGTATAAAGAACCTGCAAGTGTAAGGGTATATCCTACTTGTTGCAAGTTATAATATTATTGTTTCCCTTCCCACATCTGACTGTAGGGAGAAACACTGAGAAGTGATTATTTCTTTCCCTCCTCCATGTGTAGAGAGCCACATTATCTAGAAGATTGTTTTCCAAGCCAAACCACAATAATAGTTACTACATTATAGTGTATAATTTGTGCACTAATAATTTCTATACACGTCAAGGACTTAGCTACTCTTATTGAGTGGTGAACCTTGTAATAATATCATGTGCATATTTTTATTGCTTTCATATTAATTTCATGTGAAATTGTAAATAGAATAAGATAATCATGATCCAAATAGGTCAATAGTTACATGGATAAAAAAGAAGAAATTGGTTTAAAAATTCCCCAACACTGAGTCACCCTTCTCAATGTTAGGAATATCCCAAACTAGTCCTCTCAATTGGTATTATAGTGATAGGTTCACCTCAATTGGATTGTCTAAATTTAAGATATTATATTTTGAAGACTTGAGGTTGTTTACTGAGTCAACACTAATGTTTAGTTTTGATGAAGAGTTAGTTATCTCAGATCAGAATTCTATATCTACCAAAACCATGATGAACAGTAAAAAAAGGAGAAGAGAAATCTAAAGAAGAAGTCCATCTTATCCAAATAATATGAAGTATCTGTATCTCCATACATTGGTGACAATGAGGAAATATCAGACATGGAATGTAATGAGATGTTGGATCATGTTTTCAACAAGAATATGGACATCCTTCTAACCTCTTATTGTCAGGATATATGTGTTAGTACATTTGAAAACTATTCTCAGGACGAAAATTCTACCACAAGAGGTGATGATCAATCTCCAACCTCTCAAGAATTATTAGTTTAAAGATTAAGATCTATTCTAAATAGTACCACTGAAGAAATTACATCCCTTGTTTTTGGTGTATTTTAATGTATGTAGGAGGATCTCACCCATATGGAAGAATAAAATGATGTTTTGGAGAAGGGATTGTGAGAAAAAATTTCCGATTATCTAAAGATCTCTAGATAGATAGGAGAATATGAATCAACAAAGAGGTAATTGAAAATAATTTCCCCAAAATTGATCTATGATTTTGAGGAGAAAGCGGGAGTCAATAAGAATCTGGAAGAGACCATCCATGCACTAGAATATGAGCTAAAAAGGAGCACTGAAGTCAAAAAGTTATATCTAGAAGAAAATTTCAAGAAGTTTAAGGAACATGAATCTTTGTTAGAAAACACAGTAAAGATGCATGGAGAGGAATTGTAAATAATGAATAAGGAATGTGAATATAAAATGGCTATGATTGAAGACCAAAACGTTATCCTCAATATGAGATGTAGTGATTTGGAAGATCAACTGCCAATCTTGAGAAGACACATATTGAGTCTCCACAAAAGAAGGAAATAACTACTTCCAGTACTCAATGATCACAGGAGGATTCTACTATCAAAATATATCCAACACATGATAAGAATATCACGGATTCACTCATTGATCTATCTCAAGAACATAAGAATGTGAAGGTACCAAGAATGCCAACTGGAACTTTTGTTTAAAAACCTGTTTCTATAAAAAGTACAGGTTGTAAGAAAAACTCTAAACTAGTATGGATGTGGAACGATTATGAGATGCCTACCACCATAGATAGGGTTAATAAGAAGAAGAATATGGAAGATAGTTCCCCGGATAGAGTATAACACATCAACAAGAAGGCTCAACAATAAAATACCGAAAATATCAAGAAGTCAATATTTGTTGGTCAATGATGGTGATGCAAATGATTTGGAAATTGTGTGATGTATTTTTAGTATAATCCCTTAAATTTAAAAGGACAGATAAAGCCCATCTCAAGGGGGAGAAAGATAGAAAAAAAAGCAACATCCACGGATCCAGAAGAATCTGTATAGTGTAAATAGATTAATAATGCTGGACAACATCTATGATGTATGTAATGGGAGTGGTCACAAGAATGGTGAATGCATATATCCTAATATATTCAATGCTAATAATAATATATAACCACAGAATCAGGTGAAGAATGAGGAAGCTATCTAGGGATTTAATCAAAATTATGATGCAAAAGAAAATGCTCCCAAGAAGATTACAAGGAGGCAAATTTATAAGTACATGGATTCTAAATCCATGAAGTTGAAGGGCAGTGAATCCAAAAGAATAATCGAGAAGGATTACACTCTGAAGAATCCATATGGAAATTACAAACATGTTTTCATAGTTCCTAAGTACATATTGGTTATCTGGCCTAAATATTTGTAGAGAATGATAAATGGGGAAGATACACATGATAAGTCTAGTATAACAATTAATAAGAATATTCCACATGATGAATACGAGGTGAATAAGAGGTTGAAAACATAAGGAAACTCTCTTGTTCCGGATGTTCTAGGTATGAGTTGCAAGAAGTCTGGTCACACTATTAAAAATTGCATTAAACTTATTCCATCCCAAAAAGAATTTATAAAAATGAAGAAAATTTAACTAGGATATTATAATTATTTGAAACTTATTGAAGAATAAAGATTCACACACACAAAAATGAAAGAAGTATTGAGATCCACACAACCATAGTTATAATTGAAGATTATATGTGTATGTGTGAGTATTAGATAAAATGGAGAATCATGGTTGAGAAATCATCCCAGACATCATGTTCACATTGAAGAAGAATAGAGGATCCACCATATTCCCTTAAATCTTTGTGTATTTTATTTTTTATGATAGAACATAGAAGTGAAGGTGAAGTAAGCTCTTAGGGGGAGAACCTGAGAAGTCATGATGGTTATCAACTCTTGATATCAAAGATGAAGAATTTCTCATGTGTGGGAGATTCATCAATTGATTTCCAAATATTAATATTATGTGGGATCAACAATGATGAAGATGATGAAAAGTTTTCCCTCTAGGGGAGACATATGAAGAAGCTACTAGTGTTATTATTTCCATCATCATCAACTTTAGTAGGTATCAAATTCAATTACTATAGAAATTAATTGAATATGATATCATTAGAAGAGGTATGTCGTTTCTTAATCTCTCATCCTTGGTTACGCAAAATTAATATATTTTTATAAAGGGGGGTGGTTAACTAAGTCAATCAGTGACCAAAGAAGAATAAAATTTCCTCAAGTCCACTTATCTTACCAATATCACTTGAATGTTTTTGATCCGTTTGTTAAAGTGAGTGGATTAATTTTAGGTTGATTATTTCCTATAACAATCAATATCTTCGGACTGGAATGAAAGTGGAAATCCATTGATCACAGGTGTATTAGAACTCATCTCATGTGGTATCATGAGCAGTGGATAATGTAAATATTTTCTGTCTAAATCAAATCCTCTAGTTTTCTACATCAATATTTTCTAAAGTTGACATAGAGTAAAATTGTTTATGGAACACTGCTTATTTAAGTAATGATACCCTCTCTACCAAGAACATTTTATTTCTTGTCAATAAGGGGGAGCCAAAGTGAAATGAAAGTTTGAAAAGTATAGGGGTGAGAACGAAGTAAAGGGAATAGAGAAGATTCCAATTTTGACATTGACGCATTCATTGGAGGACACATTATTGTATTGAAAACAAAATAAAAAGGTGGATATTGTTGGGACTACTTTGTGTATCAAGATTTTATTTGTTGTCAACAATTTTCAATACATTTAAAAATGAATAAGGAGATGAAGAAGAACTCCAGAGTTTATAGAGAATGCAATTCAGAAGATTTTTGAACTGATCCTGACTTCAATGAACTTGTGTGAATGGTGACACTTTGTTTACAACAATGTTGAATGGTGAATAATCGCCCATATAAGGATTAGATAAGAAGAATGAAAATTTTTAGAAGACTATGAAATGATTCACAATTTCATGAGAACCATGCCAGAGCTTCCTTGAAGAAAAGAATCATATGATTTTCATGAAGTAAAAAATTATGGTTGAAGAATAAGAGAGAGTTCAAAAGGGATTGGAATTCTAAAATGCTCATCAATTACTCATTTCCATGAAGTCAAATAATTTTTTAATTGTTCATAAAGTTCCAAATACATGTATCAAAGGTCATACATTTTCTGCAACATTGAAGGTGTTTGAAGAACCCTCAAACCTCCACATTTATATAAAGAGAGATGATTGGGGTTCTTGGTAATTAACACTTCAAATGGAACTGAGGATTTGATATGAGAATGAAGAATTACATTGGAATTCATATTACAAATAGTATAATAATAATGAAGTATGATTATTGAAGATGAAGAGAAGACATGAAGTAGTGCAGGGTCTTGGCACTATGATAATGACCAAAACTATGAAGATTCTTTTTTGATTTGTATTTCAAAAATATCACAAGCTTATAGAACATATAATGTAATACTTATGAAAGATAAGGAGAGTAAAGAAGTGTTTTTGGAAAATGAATGAAAGTGGCGCACATGTATAAATGGTGTTCAAGTGTGGTTCACAAGTATAAGTGGCGTGAAACTATATGTTGTGCGCAGGTCATATTTCATGATCATCACATCAAACCATTTTAATGGAATGAAAGTGGGGTAAAAGTCAAAAGAGGCGTGCAACTCAAAAAGTGGCATGTAATTATAAGGGGCATGAAAGGGTATGTTTCATGCAAGTCATATTTCAACATCCTCATATAAAAATATGACAAATCATAGAAAGTGGCACCCTAGTGATGGAGCAGTGCACAAGAAGGAATGATGTGCAAGTGTATGTGGCACGCAAGTCACCAAAATTCCTAAAAATTAATGACTAGCCACCTCATTTTTCTAATCTCAACACTTAAGAGAAATTTGGAGCTTTGATTGCGCCAGTAGTAGAAGGTGGTGCACAAGCTGAACTGTCACTCAAGTCACAAGTTATTCATAAGGAGCTAATGTAGGGAGGCGAAAAAGAAGAGTGGCACACAAGCATAAGTGGTGCGCAAATTATAAGAGGCTCACAAGAAGGGAGTTGGGTGCAACAAGTGTGTTGTGTCTAAACCTAAATTGGCATGAAAGTTGTGAGTTCATTACAATTGTGGTGCGCAAGTAGTTAGTGGAACACAAGTAGTTGGTGGCATGCAAGTAGTTGGTGGTGCACAAGAAGGGTGGTGCACAAGCAGAATGGCATGCTAGTAGGGATTGGTGTGTAATATGTGAGTTAATATAGAAGTTCATACCGGCTTCTTATCATCTGTGATGATGTTGAGTTCAGCTGGACTTCAATTATTTAACAATCAAAAAGAGAACATGTGATTCAAGAAAGAAAAATAATAAGAGTTCAATGTAGTTGGGTTTGAATTGAAAGAGATAGTGTGAAGAAGAATAGGTTTTAGTGCAGCTAGTTTTGCATTGAAGAAACAGAAGAAGAAGAAGAGTGTCGAGCTAAAACATTTTCTATAGAGAAAGAAGAGGTTGTTTACTTTCACGCTGCTAAGTATGTAATAAGGAGAAGAAGATGGTTGTGGAAGAACAAAGTAGCACTGCAGCATAAAAAATGTCTCAAAATGTTGAAGATTCTTTTGGTGTTGCAAACTCTTTTAATTGAGAGAAGACTGCCTTCAGCGGCAGTATAAAGAACCAGCTAGAGGCTCCAAGAGACTGTCTACACTAGCAGTATAAATAACCAGTAAGTGTAAGATTATATCCTACTAATTTCAAGTTAGAAGAGAATTGTTTCCCCCCTATGAGTATAGGGAGATACACTAAGAATCGACTATTTCCTTACCTCCTCCATGTGTAGAGAGCCTCACTTTCTAGAGGATTGTTTTCCTAGCTAACCCACTATAAAAATTACTACATTATAGTGGAGATTCTATGCACTGGTCATTTCCATACACGAAAAGGACATAGTTTCTCTTATTTAGTGGTTAACCTTGTAAGAATATCAGGTGAATATTATTACGGATTTTATTTTGATTTAATGTGATAGGGAAAATACAATAAGAGAATTAGAATCCTAATAGGTCAATAGGTATAGTGATAAAAAGAAGAAATTGGTTTAAAATGTCCCCAATAATGATTCACCCATCTCTAAATGTTAGGAATATCCCAAATTGGTCCTCTCAGTTAATAGTTTTAAGATTTTATGTCTGATTTGGAAATTTGACATTCAGTTCACCAAATTGATTTTTTGTCTACTGGACAAGTGAGCTACATAGCATCTTACTATGTGAAACTTCGATCTTACTTTTTAAAAATTCCACAAGTCGGTTTTCAAATCCAAAGGTCAGTTCGTGGGAAAGGAAACTGTAAAGAACATATATTTCATAGAATGTAAGCCATCATTTCTAGATGAAGAATTTCACAAAGGAGACAGTTTATAGAAGAAAATAAATATTAGAGGGTTTTACAGAGAACATTTCACCTGGAAACCATGTAAAATTCAAATGTAAAGGTCCCCCTAAGTATAGGCTTGGTCCCCCAAATGGGTCCACCATTCTACCACAAACCGGTTCAATTTTGGATTATTTTCTACATCAAAATAGACTCCCCTTCATTTTGAATAGACCTAATTTTGATGGGGGAATTATTAGGGTCCAAAACATTCGCATAGGGAAAGAAATAACTCCCATAAATTTAATAATGGAAATGGATTCATGTAGGGATGAAAATTTGAGGAGATCATAGAGGAAATAAAATTTGGAAAAGGACCCAAATTCGTCAGGGTAGTGGTTACTGGGAATGGACCGTGGAACACCCAGACCATGAACCTAGTGGTATGTGGATAGGCTGTGAAATGCCAGCTTGTGAAGCATTGGCCAATGAACAAAACCATTCTCGGATGAGATGAGAAGTGAAAACCAAATCATTGCAAACTGTGTCATTGGAAAACCTGATGGAGTAATAAGTCCCTACATACCAAACCTATAGACTATGTAGTTCACATATGAGTTGGGGATGGTAGTGTCCCACCAACCACATTGTTTGCGGAATTGAGGTGGTTATTTCTACTGTAGCAAACCGTAGCACCGCGAACCATGGTTGACTGAGTCGTCCGAAGGTTGGATAAACCCTCCATGGGCATCTAAAAAAGGTTTCAGGTTCTCATACATATAGATCCCCAATAATACAATAAAATGGACAACAAGGGGAACTGAAACTGGAGAGGGGTATTTTCAGAGAGCATTGAATTCACAAACAGAAGATGTCAAGGAAAACGATTGAAGAAGTACGGAACTGTGAATGGTTCCTAGTAGGTATAAACCCACTGTGAACCATAAAAAGGAGGAAAAACTTAATTGGTGAACCGAAAACCATAGGCCCTTTATGGTTGAATTCCCACAAACTGCAAGCAAAATGCCCCTCCTTTAGTCCAATGAACCACATGGTGTATCACTATGGGGAAATAACCTTGCGCCACATAACAACATACCATGCAGATGGAACCAGATACTGATTACCACTATGGTATGCATCGGATCACATCCTGGTCTACATACCACTTCATTATGTGGATGACCTCTTCACCTACATTGAAATACTCTATTTGGGGAATCCCCATCCGATATGTGAATATTCTGTTAAGAATGTGGTGTCTTTGGGTTTTCCAATATCCATCTCAAATCTCGTCCTTCCATTCCTGTCATTCCTTCCATGGACCCTCCACTAACTATTCCACTGGCGTTAGGCCAAAGCCTCTTCCAAAGTCATCAGACTTGTAGGACCAGACTTTTGGGTACATCAACGTGCCCTTATGAGCCTATATACCCAAAGTAAGAGGAGGCTCAAAGGTAGGTCCCACAATGGTATGAACCCATAGGATGCCCATATGTATGCATTCTTGAAAAAACCCAGATTCTAAACCTTGAAAAATGTTGTGAACATCCCCTTTCTGAGGAACAATGGCAATCACTGGTTTTCCATTCAATGAGAGATAGGGACAGGCCAAATTGATCATACCTTGTTTCCCATTGATATGGTGAAATAATTCTCCCCTTTCCTAGAACTCATTTAAGTTCACTCCTCTTGAGGTAATCCCGATGAATTTTTACAATAGGTGTCACTTTCTCCTCTATTTGACTTGGCTTGGGATGTGTCCAGATACCTCACTAGATGTGAATATCCTTGATATCAACTTGAGTGAACAGTTGACAAATTTAAAGCCCTTATCCCTCTCCCATTGGGCTTGTAGATGCACCCCCATCCACCATTTCTCTCCTCCTTTTCCCTCAGTGGAGAAGGGAAAGTGTTCCATTGTTGACTCATTCACATCCACTAGTTTCTCAGACTGAGCATGACTCATGTGTGCTTAGAGGTCTGTGATGATATGACATACATACAGCTACCTCATGAACTATGAGAACTCTGATTCCCAACCCAACTAGGATATATTGGAAGACTTTATCTTGGAGAAAGTCCCATATAATCTCAATCATAAAATAAGAGATCATTCCACCTTCAAATGGACACCTTCTACACATAATACCCAATCATGAAGTATGATAACTCTAATTCCTTCTCCAAAAAAGGATATATAGGATGCTCGTCTGAAGGACTGAGCTCAAGGGGGTCCTTTTCAAACTTTTCAAAGGACAAGACCCAACCATTCCCCCACATATATGGACTACTTTATTCTATAATACTCAACATAAACCAAACTATGAGGTCGTTGATTCCTAGATAACCGGGATACATAGGAAGCCTTCCTAAGGTCCAAACCCCACACCCAAATCAACATAGTGTTTACCAAGACATCTACCCTGTAAGGTTATATCCACCTAGAAGACCATATCCCCTGTGGGTCCTTTAGGTATCCTCATCATAAGCCCCACGTGATGTCTTGACTAGGAATATTATTCCTAGACATATTATCTTCATGTTGTTTAACTTCATGGATTTTTCCTCATCACACGACATTAAAAGGAGAAATGTCCAGTTAACTAGCACCATACTATGTGGGATATGATTCCTCTCATGAGTATATATGGGAATCCTATATCATGGGTTTGAACCTGACATCAAAACAACTCCCATCCCCTTGGATGATGATAATCTATAGTGCGCCTCATCATAGGGATTAAACTACCATCTTCTCCATAGTTTCCAACACATGTTTATAAAAGGTAACCTTGAAACCCATGGGTAATCCACATACAAAAGCTTAGAAAAGAACCAAGGATTAATGAACATATGAAAATTTTGGAAATATATAACTGAGTGAATTTGTAAGAAATAATTCCCCCCAAAAGGGTGTGATATGCCCAACCTCACATCCTCTCAGCCAATGGTGTCCTTAGGTGTTTTTGGCCAAATCGTCACTGAATGAGTGATTGCCTTTGGAAATAAGGTTAATGAATCATCGATACAAGGGTCATTGGGTGTTTCTAGTTCCATGAATAAACCCATTGGAGACCATATGAGGACATCATACTAGATGTGAAACCCTTCATAATAACGGATAACAGGTCACTATATTTATGGTAATTCAATTGGCCCTCAGTACAATGTGAATCAGGTGATAACAAAAATGGTGAAACCAACATGAATCACTCTACGACAATAGGAAATTAGTTGTTTTCCATCATACCATTTCATTCACCCATGCACATGAACCATGGGATGAAACAAAAATGGTGAACCCAACCTGAAACACTCTATGAAAACAATAAATTAGTTGTTATTTTTCAGACCATTTCATTCATCAACACACATGCACCAGGAGATGAAACATTGGAGTAAGATTAACATGGTGTTGCGTAAAAAGAAATAAATAAAAAGAATAAAATTTATTATGAAATAAATTTTTTTTAATGTCTTAAGGTTTTATTTTATTCCATCCTTTAATAAATTGAGTCCTCTCAATTAAAATTCAGGATCAAAAACATGGGTTTTGACATTTCAAAACATTTTTGTTGGAATCCCACATCCTAAAATGGATTAATAAGACTATAAATTTAAAATAAATAAAGGTGATTATAAAGGTCGCTATGGATAAGAGATATAAGGGTTCCTTGTATAAATATGTTTACATGAAAAAAAAATTACCATCATGTTCTGATGGAGAGTGACATAGAACATGGATAGGATAATGTTAACAATCACAAAGCTATAAATCTATAATGATCTAAGGGACCATTTAACTAATAAAAAAACTACTATGATATCATTTTTTATGAAGATCCTTTCCCTATAGTTTAATATTTAATTTACATAAGGAACTAAGAACATGGGGAAAAAAGTTACTTAACAAGTAGGGTTTCATGCATTAATAAATTTCTACAAAAAAATCTTCTATCTCTCCAAAAGATAATAGAATTAAAATATATTCAATTTATATTAACCATATTGGGTTCTTAAAAACGAAATTATAATTCTAATTGGAGACCATTTAAATAAATAAAAAAATCATATAATAACCTGGAAATCACGTAGGCCAGTGTTAGGTGATGCACCATTGTCTCCATTCAGTTGTGGGAACAAGTCTCGCGCCCTTTCCAGTCACGATGGGTTGTTGCCTGAACAGTGAGTTTCCTTTTTCATAAAACTATATTATTATAGAATTCCAAAAATAATCATAATAAATTTTTTTAACCTTAAACAATACTATCCAATGTTCAACATAATACATTCCACCAATTAGAATAAAAAGAAATATTTTTTTCCAATCTCACGGTCCAAAAATTTATGAGGTCACTAAATTTCTAAAATCAACATAACATAATGCATATCTTTTTTTGTCACATACCAAACAATTGAATATCATCATATAGTATTCTCTTAAAACATGGTATTACAATAAATTACGATAAATACATATTTAAAACGTCTATGATTCCTTATTCCTTATGTAAAAATCGATTATTTCATATACTCCATAAATCCAAAAATGTTGTAAACTGTGAAAATGATGTAATAAAAAACCATTAATCAGTTCAAAGTTAGTCAATAATATCAATTATAATTTTTCCAAACAAATCATCTCTGTATTCAAACATCATTATCTATCTATCGGAATCATATTAAGGGCATCTTTTGTTCAACCATATATTATCCAGAAAATTAACCTGTAATTGTGTAACTTTAATTGGTACCATACAATCTGAAATTCATAATAAAATAGTACTATAGCACAATCCTTATAAACACAAAATTATTATAACTAGTAAAATGAAAATAAAATATTCAAATAAAATAATTCTTTAATAGGGATGTTAATCATTCATCTTCATCTACGATAGTATCATAACTTTATCATTATCAAATAACATCATATACCGTATATTACATTGATGATTGGGACATTAATCCGCATAGTATCCCATCTAATTTCATTTTAAGTAATCTAATTTGGAAACCTATATCATAACCATGGAATAATGATCTTATTTTCTTTCTTCTCTATACTTATAACCAACTCACATTTCCTTCAATCATTTTCCTGGGTGATTCTTTCCATAGTTATCACATGTGGGAATACCATTATTTCCCTTCATCCATTTATCCACCTTTTTGGTTGTTATTATCTACATCCATTTCTTCCCTTAAAGCACATAGGACTCAGATAAATATTTATATATCTTATTAATAAATGATATTATAACATCATTTGATGAGAATATATGGGAGAATATTTCCCTTAGAACTGTTTTCTTAAGACCATGAACGATATGATCCTTTTTTCTCTTTGGATCATGTAAATTCGTGGAGTTAGAATTCCTTATTCAAGAAAAAATTTATATAAGATGGAATATAATGTATTAGCTTATAAATTTATGCATATTGTATAACTCTTAATATGGAATAGCACACAACATACATTTATGAATCATAAATCCCAAAATCATTAACATTGATTACATTGGGGGAATCATTGGTTTTAAATCCTTCATAATGGTTTCTTAATAAAATGTGAATTATCCTAATAATATCCCCCATGAGTGTCAAACTATGTGAACAGTAAGGCATGTTGTCATGTACCATGTTTCATCGAGACAATCTTGGAACACCTTGTCGAAGTTACTACTCCTAGGTACATATGTTTCATAACGACGTCCACTTGTAGTATCAATATAGGTATGTATTTTCTAGGAATACACACATAATATATACATTACCATATTTAAGGATGTTCTCGTATACATATAGTGAATTTCTATCTTAGTTTTATGACCCCTATTATATGTTTTACTAATCTAATTTCCAATGTTGTTTATAAACATCTTCTAATACAAATTTTAATGCTCCAACCCCATATTCTTGGAGTCAGTCTATTATTTTAATACATTGGAATGATAACATGGAATAAAATCCATATGGAATAATTAGTTTAGGATTCTGGGAAAATAAATTAAATATTTAAACCTTAAATAAAAATTTAAAACATAATATGAAAAATAGATAATTCTCTAATAACACCATTACTTTCCTATCTTAACCCTATAAATAAATCATAATAAACTTATTAGTATCCTCAGAAAATAAAACATAACAAATGGGTGAGCTCAGATGCTCAATAAGGTTAAACAATACATTAGAATATTTCATAAATAACTGTTAACATTATGGAATGTAAAAAATAGAGACACAAGACTTTTAAAAATAAACGTGAATATAATATGGAAACAATTAATCAAATAATTCTATTTAAAAATTCACATTGATATTTTAATAGTTTAATAATAACATGTAATATCAATAACTAATCTCATTACGAGGAAATGAATAATTCAAGAAAACATAACCATACCGTCTAGGCGTCATTCTTAGATCATACATAACCATATCATTAAGGCCTCGTGCCAAGACACTAGTCTATCTTATTAGACCTACCGATGCATCGAGGGGCTATAGTGGGCTCCAACCATCACTTACAATGTCCAATACATTCCACATATGAAAAGGGTGAAATATAATATAAATAATCATATCAAAACTGTTATATAAAATGTTAATACATTAAGCATAAACCATGAATGGTATCAATATAGCACATACATAGTCAATCATATCTTAAATCCATCAATAAGATATGGAATATTGTATCATTCTAAATCAACCTCAATTATGAAAACAAATTCATCTAAGGATGTTGACATAGATGAAAATAATATAACAAAATCATTAAAATCATTGAGATAAATATACCATTTTTACATTAAAATCATTTAAAAGGCACACTATTATAAAAGATTTTTTTTTGAAAATAACCATGTAATATTGTAAGGGATTAAAAATGTTAAGGAATCATAATGGCATAAAATCGTCACTCGCACTGTATAATTTTTAAAAAAACTTTCCTTAATTTTTCGAAATGGTTATAAAGTACCTCATTTAGAATAGGGCAGAAAGAATACTTTGAAAACATTTTGTTAAAACTAATACATGGTTAAAAACGAATTTAATAAATGGTTTATAATATTTTGAATTAAATTTTATGAAACATGGACATGGATGATAAATTTTTTCTCAGTTGATACTTACCTATAAACAACCTCGGATAATAATGAGATAGTGAAATTAACCCTTACCTTGTACTTTAAATTAGTTGAGGGTGAGTTAACCTTCTGTATAATGGTTAATGTATGGTATTAATTTATACTAGAATCAAATCCATATTTTTGATATCATTTATGATACTCTTAATATGTTTTGTTAATAATATTTCTGTAGTAACATTGTTTCATCAGTTAACTGCTTCATTTTCCAATTCCTATTTTGAGGAGTATGTCATGTATGTTATGAATTGTAAATATTTTATTAATATACATAATTATATTAAGTTAAAAATTATTATTTTCACTAATAATATAAATTTTCTAATCATTCTGTAATTTTTAACCTAGAGAATGATTGTAAATGCATCGTGGAGAAGGTAGGTCGTACGAACGCACGAGCAACGATATCAATCCATTAATGGTTAAATGGTATTTAAATTGATGGTATATTAATTATAAAGAATAATTATCATGTTATATTCAATATTTATGTCCATTATACTCATCATTATACCCATCAAAAAAATAAGTGTTGAATAAAAAATTACAACGTGACGTTGAGAAGGTAAGCCATGCGTATGAACACATAGTGATATTGCTATTTGTAGGAAGGATAAAATAAGAAATATGGTTCTCCCATAATCATTAAAACATCTAAAAATATATATTATACTATATTTATTACTTTAGTATGGTAAAAACATAGGAAAATAAAGTAGAATATGAAATGAAATTGTATTGAATTGGTAATACAATTTCCTCTTCTTCGAGTGTCTCCTTTTGATTTGTAGAAGAGGAATCCTTATGTTTTCTTTTTACCAGAATTAAGGCCTCTAGAATGAATTTAGGGAAGTTTTGAGTAGAATTTTTATGTTTTTTTCCAAGACAATGGGAATTATATGTGTGATTAAAATAGAAGGAGAGGTACCCTTTTATATGAGAGTTGAGGGGTACTTTAAGAAACTCCCAAAGTATTAAATTAATATAAATTAAGTTTCAATTCAAAATGGATCCAAAGTGAATTATTTCTGAGATAAGATGAGTATGGGTCTAAATAATCATAAACAAAAAAAAAATAGTGTTGTTTTTATTTTATTTTAAAACTTATAAATTTTATTAATCTTTAATTAACCTTTATATATTTAATTTTTGTAATTATTTTCTATTATTAAATGGTTATTAATATTTACCCATGTGGTGTAAATTATCCATAATTGAAAAAAGTATGAAATTTGAGACCTTATTATTATCATTTTGTAGTTATTAAATATTTTTATTATTTTTAAATAATTTAATAAAATTTTATTTTTATAAAATATCAAAATTGTCAATTTTCACACTATTCATTGCTTTGACTTTAAATAAAATCTAATCAGAAGGATAAAATTGAAAAAAATAATTTACTATACTCATAACATGTCATATTCACCTAGAAAAGTATTTTATAACCATAATTATTGCAATTTATATTTCTTTAAATTTTTTTAAAACCATTTAGTTCACAATTCTATTACTAAATTAATTTTTGTGTCACTATTGGGTCATCATTAATTGTAAATATTTATTCTCTAAAAATTATAAATAAATTACTATGTTGTAGATAATTATAAAATATTTACAATTAATATTTATAATCACATTTATCTCCTAGATATATCTAAATTAAGATTAATATACTTATACAAAATGATAGTGTGACATTTTGTCACATTAATTAATTTTAATAATATTCATGTCATATTCATAAAAGGTGTTCATTAAATGATTCAATTTAGATACCTTGATGATAAGGGTATAACTAATACCTCAAAAAGTATTTTTAGTGGTGTTAGGGCAATTTCTAATATTATTTTTATCTTTAATTACCCGATTTACCCTTAACTATTGTAATAAAATAATTACTATTGATATTATTCATAATGTCAAAAAAATAGAGGAAAAATATTTAGATAATTTGGACCCACCACATCCTATATAGAATCAATTTTTTAATAATCAAAACACAATAGTTGCAGTGATTAAATTAAAATTAATCTCATTGTTGGAATGAGAAAACATGTGTTTTAAAACTAAACACAATCGAAAGATATGCAGGTGTTTGTATCCCAATTTAATGTGAAAATAACTAGACTGACATAAATTTTGTCATATGATAAAAATATAATATATTTAAAAATTAAATCCAATAAAATATACTATGTAACTCAATATATTATTTCGATGAAAAGAGTTGTTATAAATTAAAATTTATTAATTTTTTTACTATTCATCAAAACAGGAAACTTATCATAAAAATGCAAAAAAATTGAATCAAAGTAAATATTGATACTAATATTTTGAATAATATGATTATTTTTTCAAATTTAATATATATAATTTTTAACTATTGCATTTAAAATGGTATCACCCTTAAAAGGCAGCAAAAAATGTTTTTTTTAATTCTTATTTTATCAAAAGAAAATTGAGTTTTATCTTATATCATGCATAAAAAAACATAATAATAATCTTAAAATTATATATAATATATAAAATTAAAATTGTATTAAATAATATTAATAACTGATAATTTGATGGCTATGTTATATATTATATTAAATAATAATTTTTAATATATTTTAGTTCGGTAAAACTAGGCCTTACGTGTAACGAAAGACAGAAAATTATTGTCTGTAGAGTAAGATTGACAAGGTGTCAAGTGAAAATCAAGAAAGAAACAAAATTAAATTTATTACGAAATACAAATATTACAATGACTTGAGGGGTTACAAAAATTCCTCAACCCCCAATGTTTAACCTAACGCGGCCCAATTCGACCATAAACATCTTCTATCATTTTTTGAGATTCCCAGATACATTCCATGGCCTTCTGGCTTCCTTTATTGGAAAACAAAATCCATAATTGAAGATCCATAACTCTTCTAATAAGATATTCTCATCCTGTATTATTTCCTCCCACTCTATCACCATCCTTTCATCCATTAAGTGTTGTTTTCCTCAGATGTAATGGATGTTGATATAGGGTTGTTGTATCTTACTTTCTTCAATATTGGATAAAGGGATAATATTTATATCTTGTTCTTTGTCATGTTCATGATGGTTCCTCTTAAAATTGGGGTTTTCCATGGCGATAATAAATCATCAATCTTGTGGGGGGTGCTATAAATTCAATTCCCATATTATTTTATTCCAATTTCATATATGATTTGTGAAATATCAATTCACCTAATTGAAAATTGAATATTTATCTTTAAAAATGAATTGATTAATTTATGGAGTCATGGAATCATATTAACTAATTTTTGATTTATTTAATGGAAATTGTTGTTATTCTGAAATTGGTTGAATTAGATTAATTAACTGGTGAAATAATTAATGGGAATTGTTGTGATTATGAAATTAGTTGAATTAGATTAATTAATTAGTGCATAAATTATTACGAATTGTTATGATTATGTGATTTATTGAATTTGAATAATTAATTAGTGAATTAATTAATAGAATATGATGATTTTGGAAGTCATGAGAAATTGGGGTTGTGTGATTGGTCAAAAAATGTATTAATGAATTAATATATAACGTGGATTACGAGATTTTTGGATTTACCTTTAATGGTTAACAATTTATATGATTATTTGTTTATTAATGGTTATATTTTGAATTGATAATATTATTCCATGTGAATTAAAGTGATGACCCATTATGGTTGATGAACTGAAATAGTTTTTCATTATTTGGATGTTTAGTAATAAGGTTGATGATGATTAATATTAAAAAGTTAGACAAATATTTTGTATATGATATTGTGATATATGTGATGTACATCTGTTATAGAGGTACTAAGGATCCAAATACCCATATGAGATAAATGAGTTGGGACTGGGACTACAGATCCAAATACCAATGTGTTATTGAGGTGTGGGACAAGGACTTAGGTTTCAAATATCCATTTGAGATAGAGATTATTGGACAGTGAAGGAGGCTACAAATACCCATGTTAAATTGAGGTGTTGGATAGGTATTTGGGGTCCAAATACCCATAGGATGTTAGACAAGATGTTCTATGCCCATGAGTTGTCATTTGACTATGTTTCCATTTGTCCATGATATGACTAAAATTAAATGATAAATTATACTTGTGGTCTTGTGTTATGGTTTATACTTGGGCATGGACTGAAGTAGGTATTGATGGTTGGGGTATCCTCAGGCACCAAGTTTCTTATGTGTCTAATTAAAAAATGATTGAAAATGTGATAACCATTTACTTATTCATTTAACATTATTCATTACAAAATAATAATACAGAATTATTTAATGAATATTATTTTAGATGATGTTTTTTGTGGTAAAATGTCTTCTAATCACACCTTACTCAGGATTCATAATAGGTACTTGAATAAACTTCTCGTTTTCATAATGTGATAAGGGAAGAGGCCTAGTATTTGATTCCCGATTCGAGATGAAACATGGATGAGGGAATCAGACTTGGTATTGGTACCCACTTGATGTTTTTGGTGTATTTATTTATTTGATACACGACTCATACATGGCCTGACATATATACAGTGTTGGGTTGGATATTATATCCTCGCTTTAGAGATCATGTGATACTTGTTTTTTTTGGTTATTGGTTATATAAATTGATTGTTGTTTATTTTTTTCTATTGTGTTACTTTGATAAAGGAGGTATAGTATCCCCATGATCGATATTGGACCCTCATTTATAGTGAGAAGCATCTACCATATGGGGAGGCACACTGGAGGTCTATGACTGACCAGCTCGGGTCACTATTGTGTGGATCTCGGGTTGAGACATTAAAAGGCTACATCATTGGTGTTCCCTTTTCTTTTCCTTTTGACTCACTATTTTGAGAATTATATAAAGGATAATATGATGTGTTCAACCTTCGTTAAGAGATTATTAATAGTAGTATATAACCCATGTACAATGGTAAAAGTAAATTACCTAGGCTCAGATTACCGTTATTGATTAGTGTTGTTATAGTTGGACGTTATTTCACCTTGAATGATGCACTTATTGTGTGATGTGATTATCGTTTATTTTTTTTCATAGATTTGACTCGTATACTTGTAAAGATGAATATTTGACTATTCATGAATTATTATAGGAACTCAGGATTATTTTTTACAATGATCATGTTTGGAATGCACTAGAAATATGTTTTTGGTACGTTGGTGAAATTGAAATGTGCTTCCTTAGATGTGTAATTGACCTGGAAATGTTTCCAAATATGAAATTGGAAATATTGAAATGATGAAATATTTGAGTAAATGGGTCTTTAATGAGAATATTTAATAACGAAAATAAATTTTCCTTATCTAACCATGACCTTGATTTAGGATTGATAAGGGGTAGGTATAGCTCTTTAGTTTTGATTGTGTGGTTGGATTTGGGGGAAAGCTGTGTGGTGGATTTTGTTAAATCATATGTTTAAGTTTCTTAATATTGTTTTATTTTTCCTAATAAATGTGTTTGAAATTGTATATATATACATCCATGATGACATTTTCTGATAGGACGAAGATAGGACTTGTATTGAAATGATCCTCTAGTAGTGGAACCAGAGGCATCGATAGTGCTAGTTGATGGAGCTCCAGATCAGTTATGAGGAAACATTGATTGCGTCCTTATTTTTATGTAAAGATTTAAAAAGTGGGTACTGAAGAGTATTTCAAACCAAAAATAATAATTTTAGTTACATAACCCTCTTAATTTCACTAGAGATGGTGGGCCTAAGGCATTATAGTTTTCGATTGTGAACATCGAGACTATACATGACCATTTGAAGACTCCTTTTGAGAAGGGGGTCTAGTTAGCTGCTTATATGTTACAAGGACCAGTGAAGGGATGGTGGGATGTTCAGGAATAGATTGGGTAGGTAGAGGGTATTTTATGGAATTACATTATGTAGATGTTCTTGAAGCACTTTTATCTAGATACATTGAGACATGAGAGGAAAGTTGAGTTCATGTTGTTGAATCGGGGGAGTATTCCTTTGATAGACTGTGATGGTCGATTTACAAACCTACATCACATATCGCTATTTTTATCAAGGGATGAGACAGTAATGAAATGGAGTTTTCCAGATGGAATATAATGTGATATTAAGTGCCAGTTTAAAATCATTAGGCAAAATATGTTTTCTGAGCCAGTGGATAAGGCTCTCATAAATGAGAGGAACCTAAAGGAAGCTTATAGTGAAGGAAAGGTGGTTTCTGCTAGATGATTAGTAGGTGAAACTTTTTACAGTAGGAAGACTTGATATGAAATTATTGACCAATTCATGGGAAATAAGTGTGGCCTTGGGGAAGGATAAGTTATTCAAGATCTTACCTGTGTGATTTTCCACTGGTGCGGTAGGTTGAGAAATATTCATCAACATGGCACCGGACCACAGGTAGAGTGAAGATATTTTGTAAGTACATGAAACCTATAGAGGGTCTATAGGAACCCACAATATATGAGTAATTATGGAGTAGCTAGATATAACCATAGTATGTGATAGGGATCTTTTACACCATATTATTATGGTAGTAAGAGATGTAATGGCCATGGAGGTTGAGGTAGTGTACAATGTGATTATGTGTAAGCTCGCCAATATCCACAGGTTGTTGAAGCTCAGGTGACTCAGACTGCATACCATGGAAGAGCGGTATGTTGTTTTATATAGTTGAACCTACACTTTTGGATAACAAGGATGGAAAATCGAGATTAATAGGTACCATTCTTGTATCATCCACTCTTTCTAGTGCCTTATTTGATACTAATGAACTGATTCTATTATATCTGACCAACTTGTGAATGGTTTGATCCCAATAGTGGAGTTCATGAGTAGGGTTACGATGATAGATAAAACTTGTTTGTACAGTTGAGGGAAATCTACCTATGCAAGGGGTGTTCTATCAATGTTAGGGAGTATTAGTTTCTATGGGATCTTTATATCCTTGAAATTTCAGGTTTTTACAAAATTATGTTTATGGAATAGATAGTAGCATAATGAGATCACATTGATTTATACCTAGAGAGAGTGAATGTTACAACTCTTGAGGGTGACAATGATTTACACTATGCAATGTGGTATATCCTCATAGGCCAAACAGGTCCAATCCAACAAGAGTTGTGGGAGATTACATCCCAGGTTTGTTGTCTTTTGTTGGATGATGGAGGGGTAAAAGGGGGTTCTTTTCAACCAATTCTAGATAGGTTCTATGATGTTTCTTATTTAGTACTTCCCAAGGTTTCCACCTGAGAGAGAAATGAAGTTAATAATTGAGCTCTTTCTAGGGGTTGATCTGGTTTCTATTCCACCATACTGAATATAAACTCATGAGATTCATGATATCAAGACCCATAAATAATAGTTAATGGATAAGGGGTTTATCCATCCATTTATGTCACCTAGGCGTTCCCCAGTCTTGTTTCTGATGAAGGATAATGAATCTATTCCCTAATGTGTTGATTCCAAGAAGTTGAACTGCGTAACAATATAGAACCAGTATACTCTTTAACATATTGATGGCCTATTTGACCAGTTAAGGGGAGATTTTTTATCCTAGTTCAACATGAGATCTAAATATCATCATTTGAGTGTTCGACATTATTATTTACAAGGGGCTTCTTTCTGATTCATGTATGGACTTAATGAGTTATCATTTATACTGTTTCGTTTGATAAATGCACTAGTAGTGTTTATGGACATGAAGAATAGAATCTTTTTCCCATGCTTTTATTGATTTGTGCTTGAGTTTTTGGATGAATTCATGTTGTACTCCAAGACTCTGGATGATCATGACCAACATATTAGAATCAATCTTAGTCTACTAAGAGCGAATCATCTATATGTCGATATATCTATGTGTAAGTATTGGATTGATCTCGTACACTTCATGGGTCACATAATCTCAGAGGAAGGTGTTTTAGTGGACCATGAGAAGCATCAAGAAAGTTATATCTATGGGTAATCCCAAAAATATTTTTGATATCCACAGTTTTCTTGGGTTAGAAGGTTATTATTGTAGGTATAACCAAGAATATTCATTATTTTAATCACAACATTCAATGTTGAACAAGAGGGGAGTAATGTCTAAATGGTAAGGAGCATGTGGTAATTAACTCTAAGGGATGATGAATAATTTTAAAATTCCACCAATATTTGTCCTACCTGATCAAAATGATAATTTTATGGTGTTTTGTGATGCTTCTCAAATAAGTATTAGAGAAGTTTTGATGCTCGAATATCAAGTTGTATGGTATGGGTCTTGGTAGTTGAGGCTACATTAATAGAACTACCCTGTACATGACTTCAAGTTGGTGGTAGTGGTATATGATTTGATGTGTTGGAGGCATTATCTGTTGGGTGAAAATTTTACTATGTATAATAATCACAAGAGATTAATGTTTACATTTTCACTATGAGATTTGATTTTTTGTAAGAAAAGTTTGGTTAGTATATGTAGTCATTTTATTTTGGTCTTGAATATACGCCCATAAAGGAGAATAGTGTTTTGAACACTTTGAACAGGAAAACTCAGACTCAGATAGTTTACGATCCTAGTGTTAAGTGTAAGGTGTTGAAATTATTTTTGGAGATGCATGTTGTGGTTCAAGAGATCTAGGAGTAGGTGAATTTCATATCAGTTTCAGTAGAGTCTACACTTTGGTGCATTATTAGAGTTTAGAATTATGAGGATATGGAATGTTTGTCATTAAGGGAAGTCCTTGAAGTGGTGATTCACCATATGATTGGGCCATAGATAAGGATGATATCATTTATGTCATGAATTTGATTGTTGTGCCTATGAGTATGCGGGATGATCTGATGTGTGAATTTTATGCCTCAAAGTGGTCAGTGCATCCAGGTGTGAACAAAATATACCATGACCTATGATGATAGTTTTGGAGTACATGCATGAAAAAGTAGATAGTGGGGTTTAAGAGACAATACTACACATGTTAACAGGTGAAGGTCTAGAATCAATGAATTGAAGGTTTACTATATCCATTTCCCATTCAAAAATATATGTGGGATGAAGTTAATATGTAAATTGTGGTGGTTCTCTTAAAGATTTCCCATAATAATGACACTATTTGGGTGGTTTTGGAGATGTTTAATAAGGTAGCAAATTTCATGCGTATATGGGAGACATTATTAGTGGATCAGTTGGTTGATTTTTGTATTGAAGAGACATTCTAACTGTATGGGGTTCCATAGAGTATATTTTCTAACATTTAATCATGTATTACCACTCATTTCTATAAGGTAATAAAAAGGATATTGGTTTATTGGTTTTACTGAGTATGGAAGTCCACCCAAGTATATATGGGAAGTCATAGAATATGATATATGTTCTTAGGATAATCTACGGTTGTGTGTCCTATACTGTGGTGGAGCTTGGGAGATACACATAGTGTTGGTGTAGTTCTGTTATAATAATAGTTATCCAGAATCTATTAAAATGGGACCATATGTGACATCTTATGGTATTCCATGACGATGACCCCTGTATTGGATGGAGAGAGGTGAGTTTAAGTTGTTGGGACTGAGTCACGTATATGAGATGTTAGATAATGTTCATCAGAAACATAATAGGATGCATATGGAACATAGTAGATCAATGTTAAATGATAATAGATATTGATGATCTCTAGAATTTATAGATGATGATCATTGGTCCCTTTAGGTGTCTCTGAGATTAGGTCACTATAGTATTCGAAGATTGGGAAATATGGAACCCAGGTTTGATAGACCTTTTGAGGTGGTGGAGACAATCAAGTTGGTGGTGTACCAATTGGAACATCCACAAACGTAAATTTATAGAGACAATTTTTTTCATTTATCACAACATTGGAGGTATCACCCATATCCTTTTAATGTGATCGATGGGCATGATGTTGTACATGGGACTGATGCATCCTTTCTGGAGCATCTTATACATGTGTTGGATCATAATGATAAAGTGTTGAGGGGAATGACTGCATCATTCATTCATGTATTATGGATTCATGAGTGTGTTTAGGAGGAAACATGAGTGAAAGAATCAGACATGTTGGCTAGTGGCCCAATAATTTTGACTCATAATAATATAAATGCTTCGTAGTACATCTTATGGATGAGTTGTTATATGGTACAGAGATTTTATAATCCCAAACTTTTTTAAAGGTTTCTCGATCTTGATTTATGGCACTATATTGCCTTTTTTGATTATTTCTTATTTTGGTCTTATCATGGGTTAATTTGGGTGAAATTTGGATGTTTTTGGAATCACTACTACAAAATAAGGCTATATCCACTGTTTTAAGCCATGTTTATTGGCCCAAAAAACATGGCTATAGGTTTTATCCACTGTTTACTCCATCGTGGCTTGTATTGGTGCGACTATAGATTAAACACTATAGTCGTGGTTTTGAACAACAGATACAACCAAATATCCACAGTTGGAAAACCATGGCATAGGCTAAAATCATGTATCATATATAGCCATTGTTTTGGACTCTGAATATAGACCTATAGACATGGTTTTGAACTGTGGATATAGTCCTTTAAATTTCCAAGAACACTAGAATCGTTCATGTAATGTCCCTGGCACAGAAGCCACTAAACCGGTGCTCCGAGATGTGTCATCACATGACCTTAAGAGTGTCTCCCTATATTCCAGAGGTTAACGACTAGAAGTGAGGGTCTAATGAGTCACATGGGGAGGCTATACCCTATTTACCGGAGTAAGCCACATAAAAACACTATATTAATAGAGGAAAAAATATGAATTAACAATAAAATTGTATAACTAAGCATTTCCCAAACTGGGTACAAAAAAAAAATACAACCATGTCATGCAATACAATTGGTGAAAAGTGAATGAATCCCAAAATAATAAAATGTAAAAAACTCTAAATGGTTCTTGACTTCAAGTCTGTGTCCTTCTCCATGTACATCCCTATCCCAACTCAAAATCTCATAGTAGGGCCTCTTCCCTTTTCCCAACCTACAACCAATAGATCTGATTGGGTATGCAACAGTGGCCCGAGCAGGGTGTGAGTAAAATCCTTAGTAGGCCACAACCAACTGTGACTAAAAAATATCTAGTCTAATAGATAGTACATGCAAGTAATAAATAAATGGTATCTAATCAAGGGATAGTTCAGGTGGCATTATTTAACAATATTCATTTAATTCATGACAAGAAATTATCCCAATTCCATTTCTTATACCATCTTCATTATATAAGACATATTGATCACATGTTCTATAGGTTAGTCATAAATATCATCTACACAAGGTCTATAGAAATAATTCTCAATGTATAGAGAAAATAAAGAAATTCCCTATCTGACTAGGGATCCGCATATCACATCCACACATTTTCCTCACCTCGAAGCCTTAGTCTGGGTGGAATGACAACAATACAATATCTTCATCCTGGAGCCTCAATCCTAGTGGAATTAAATCAATACAATAACCTTACATTAGAGCTTTAGTCGAGGTGTAATGACGTCAATACAATAACCTCACCATAGAGCCTATGTCTAGGTGGAATGACTTCAATACTATAACCGCACCTTAGAGCCTCTGTCAAGGTGTACTGACATCAATACAATAACCTCACCTTAGAGCCCCAGTCTAGGTGGAATGCAATCATTAGTGGAATAGAGCATCAGTCCTCATCCCTAACCCGTGTAGTTGGGGTGGAGTTTAGATCATCAGTCCAACTCGACCAGTGGGCGTAGAACCTCAGTCAATACCCGACACTACCAATCCAGGTACACATGATTGTTTATCAAATCACCAGAACCATATCATCACAAAACCAAGTATATTCAATGCCATTGGGTATAACAATACAAAACACAACATAACATAACCAATTCCATTGGGAATCAAAATTTAAAATGTATGAAAAACAACAAGGGAATTAATAATATTCCAAAACCCATTGACCCATTTTCACATTTCTCACCTTTTATCCATTTTTTACAATACAATTTTTATCATTCTTATCTCAGTAAGCATTCATTAATTTTTCCCATCTCAATAGGCATCGTTCATTAGGCCAAAATCACTAGGCTCCAATACCAGGCTCATAATATATTATATTATGGTATCAAGTCATTTTTACTTAATAACACATTCTCACAATTTCCAAATACAATTCATATACATTTATCCAAATTCCCATTTCTATGCCTTAACCCATTAGGTTTATTCAACCACCCCTTTTCCTTACCCAAATTCATCATTGACCATTGGTTAACCGATTTAACCCATTTATCATTTCAAAAGCATTTACCCACTTATGCATTCCAAAAAAAATTATCATATCTCAAAACACAATCCATTCATTATATTCAATCATTTCAGTGCACCAACATATTAACAACTATTATCCCATTCCATAATTCATTCCAAATTCCCATTTCCCATGCTTATCTCCCTAAGCATAATTATGTATAAATCTAACCCCTTTGCTCTTCCCTTTATCTCACTTAACCCCTTTTTAAGCCAACAACACTGACATAGGTCACCACCCAACAAAGGTGTATTACATGGGATCCCATTAACATACTTAAATCATAACATCAGATTCACCATAGGATCTATGTTCTCGTATATATCCCTACATTTACATTTCAAAACTATATGCCCGAGAATATGGGAAGACCCCATGGGTGGACCTAACATAGGCCACATCATCCTCCATGCAACCTATGGGGATCATGAGGGTTCAATTTGGGTTTTTAGACATTCTAATCATCCCATCACAGTAATGGCATGATGAACTCATCACAAGAGGGTATGAATAAAAAAATTACATGCACAAATCCCTATAAAAATCAAGGGATAAAACTTGTAGACCACCTACCTCGAACACATTGATGAACTCTCTCTTATTCGTGTCATTAGATATGGATTCAGACATCCCTTGGATCCACAAAATATATCTTTCCCGAAAAAGAGGGTTATAGAGATTAAGAAGGAGATTGAAGAAACCACAAACCCTAATCCACAAAAGATATGGGAGGAGAAGATTAGGTTTACCCGGAGCTTCGTTCCTCAATTTATGGTGCTCCAAATGACCAGGAAAGGAGGTATATTGATCCATGAGAGCTCTGGAGCTCCTTGGGGAGTCACATGGGATGGAGAAGGTTGAATGGATGAGAAACCTTAATTGGGTATTAAAATCACTGGGAGTAATTTATGTAATTTTTCCAACTTCTCTGGGCTGCAAGGTTTATCCACATGGTTTGCCAAACCGTGCACAAACCGAGCAGGAGATACTATCTGAAAACACCCATTTCGTATAGTTTCTTGGGATCTCACATGTTTTTACCTAACTATGGTCATACCATGCGAAGGATACTGTCCGAGGATGGATGGTCTTTTGGGTTTACCTACATGGTTTCCCCTAACCGTGCGTAGACCTTATGTCGTGCACTGCATGGCCTGATTGCTCTTCTCTTAGTGCCCCTAGCCCCCACCTAAACTTGGGAAACACTTATCTATCAAAAAGAAGATTCCAAACTAAAACATAAACAAAAAAATAACTTGAAATGATCATGGATCTTACTACCTCCCCACCTTAAAACGGATCGTCCTCGAGCTGCTATTTTGAGCATCACTAATTTCCATATCCATGGATCATGCCTCAAATTCTGCATATCCACTCCCACATTCCATATTTCTATTTGTACATCTCAATTCCTACCAAACACAAATCAAGGGCACAAGATTTCCCCACAATCATTCCACACTACAACCACAACACAAGCTGAGAACTCCTTAGGGATTCATCAGCTGAAATACTTTTTATTATTATTTTCCAAACACTTTTAGGAAAAGTGAGAAACCCAAAGTAACTTTCAAGCCCACAAAACACATCCAAAGCTGTGCAAGAAAAAAACACCCGAAAAATAACAAAAACTAAAAACCATAATTTTCATACCCGTCATCTGCACCAACGCTGGAGCCCTCCTCCATAGTGGTCATTCCCCATTTAGAAGCCAGATTTAAGCGCCTCATGAAATCACCATCATAGTCCCGCCTCACATCATACAAAGTGATTCACCCAAAAACTTCTTGTCTGGACATGCTACTTTTCATAAAATCCAGGGTCACCCCTTTATCCCACTTAAAGTAGGCTCTGGTGCACAATTTTTGAGGAAGATTGGAGTAATCCTTCCTGCCTTTTCTTTTTTGAGTAGTAGATGCCACTCCTCCATCCTCAGAGATTCATCATCTTCAACCATTATCACCATGATATCTTCATGGGAAAAACATAGGTGAAAACACTTAACTCATAACACAAGAAAACTTAACACACAACATCCCATCATCCTGGGGGGAACCAATCGGGACCTTATCGGCCTGATACATCACACAACTCATGACCCAAATCAGTTGGTGTCATTTTTTGTTCACCAAACTCTAAAGGTGACTCAACATGGTGTCACCCAGAGAAAAAACACAACCCTTCCAATCGCATTTCCTAAAGATCTCACTCCACAACTATACATCCAAACACAACTAAAATCTCTCATCTACTCAACCAATTAAATTGTGCCAAAGCTCTCTACTAGGGCCAACTCACCCAAACGGTGACCACTCGAGTCCTTCCAACTCGAAACATTGATCACATCATCAACCATCCATTTATCTGGAATGGTTGTCTCCCCCATTTTCGGTTACATGGCACCTCCTCCATCGATGAAGGACCACCAAAACTCAGCCCAACCTTCTAATTGCATAACACATTCCAACTTACCAACACAAGAATCCATAGGAGCATTACCTTTCCATGGAATCTAGTTGCACCGTCACAACCATTGGGAAGACATCCCTACACTACCAATTCAAGGACTAATATTATCCTGGCCTCACTTAGGTTCAATTCATTTTCAAAGGTTCTTTCCACTATAATATGAACCCGGAGGTGGGTCTCTCTCACCTCACCCATTAAGTTTACCATCTCAGGGTTGACCACCTTTGACTGGCTTGCCCCTGAACACCCACCTTCCACGAATGGTATGATACCCCTTAATCACCTTCCCATGGTGCTTACTGGCTTGAAGTATATCATTATCTTTCCACAAACCCACTGAGGCCATTTACTGAATTCCAGTAGAATTCATTATCATTGAATTACCGTTCTCCATACTATCATCATGTTCACCATTGGCATGACACCACATCACATGGCCAAGGTTCACCCAACTTCATGAAATCCTTAAAACCACACAAGGAAGATTGATCCATGTCTAATACCAATATCCATTTGAGTTATAGGACCCCAACATCTCTTTCACAAACCTATTGTTATATCCAACAACACTCTCTCATGACTCAACACAGATCTCACTAGTGTCACATGGAACCACCATGAGATCAAGCAAACACTTGGCTTAATTGTCACCACATCAAGTCACACATGCCTCTCCAAGGAACCTAACCTGAAACTCATAGGTTCCTCATTGCTACCCCGATTCCACATCATCATATTGATGTTCTCTTTCCCATATCCAAGGATGATTTTCCAATCCCCACCTTAGAATTGTCATTGCCTTTGCTTGCCAAGAGGGATTCCAACCACCGCATCTTAAAACCGATCAAAAAATGAACCCCAACCTTAGATACATCCATCCAACTTTTTTCCCAAAACAAGAGATCTAACGTCACCCAGTACCCTTTATTGAAGTTCCTAGTCAGGATCCATGAATCACTGAGAGGGGGAGGGGGTGAATTAGTGATATCGTTTTCTTTTTAATTTTCCTAATTTTTGAAACAACCTTCACCTCCTGTTAAAGAGTTTCTTCTCTGCTGATCACACAAAACCACATGAACACCATATTTACAAGGTTCACTACTCAACAAGAGTGGATACATCCTTCGTATGGTACGGAAACAACCCAGTACCACACAATCTACTAGAAAACAATCCTTTGATGTGGAATACAATGAGTAGGATATACCCTTACACTCATGTAGCACTTGGAAATCAATCCACAAGCATTTGTGCACCCTCTTAGCACAAATAGGGAATTACAGTATATCAGTGATTCTTTACAAATGAACAGTTGTATTCTATGATGTATAGATCTTCACTTTCCTACCCAAGAGCGGGTAAGAACACCCATACGCACAACTGAATATATATGAAGACCCCAAATTTTTTCAGAGCCTTTAGGGTATCTTGCACGCAATTCAAAATCTTTGCGCGAAAATAATATACATTTGGCATGCAAAAACATATTTCGCGCAACATCCTTTTTCACGAAACTATTCACTTTTTCATGCAGTTGTCCTCTTTTTGCGCAAACTCCTTTCTTTTCACGCAACTCACTTAGCGTATATTTATACGCGCACCAGAGCTTGGTATTTCTTCGAAGTTTTGATCATTTAAAAATGAGAGGGGTTCACCTCATATTTATTGGCATTTTTTACCCCGCGTGAAAAACACTAATCTGCATGTAAAACCCCCTTCGTGCGCGTACAAACTCTTTCACACAACTTCATATTTCGTGCAATGCTCCAATATTTCTCCCACATCATTACTTTTCCAATATTCGAGCTTCTGAACTCGAAACACCTTTTCTGGAAAAAACTCCATTCCTCTATTTCGCGCACCACACCAATATTTCACGCAGCATTCATTTTTCACGCAGCACGTTGATATTTCGCACACAGCTACTGTTTTCACGCATCCTGCAGATATTTCGCGCATCCCGCTGATATTTCACGCATCCCATTACCATTTTGCGCAACATTAATTTTTTTCCCACTTGGCCCACTTTTTCGTGCACTGCATGCCTTTGTCATTTTTCGATGTTTTGACCTTGAATCATGCCTTGCATGCAAAAAACTAAGCCATCTTCAATCTTGTATGCAACATCCATTGCCAAAAATACATCTTAATCTCCAGATTTCTGGGGCATAAATTTTGGAAAACACTGGAAAACAACGCCACCTTGAACTGTTCTTTTGTGCTGCCTTCAGATTGTACGTTCCTTTGTCATTGGTCTCTTCACTGTGTCCCATAACCATTCTTCAGCATTCCTCATGAACTCAACTATTGTGAAATATATCCTTTGATAGACCAGTTTTATCATCTTCAGTGTTACAATGGAAAGTACTGAAACTTCCCTATCTTCCAACAGCATCATTCCTTCCAATAAAAATTGTATATGACTAGAATCATTATTTCCCCCCTTTTCATGATAAGGCTTGCATCACAAGTTCTCATGACTTATGATATTTGTGAAATAAATATCAGCAAAGCATCATCGGGATTCCATTTCCTTTACAAAGTGAATTGATTTAGATTCTTTGACAACAAAAGACAACACCCTGTAATAGAAAACTTTTCTTACTTCCTTATCCGTCCAACTTGGACCCAACAGTTCTTGGCTTTAGTGAATAGATACCAAGTAATTTTGTGACATTTAGCTCATCCCTTGGTACTCACCATACATCATTGAGGGTGTACATATCATCATCAAACTCCACACAAACCACTTCCTTGCATATAAACTCAATGATGTCCCTCATCCAACCAAACACCTCCATGTCTCTTGGCAAGATAAATAGATTCTCAACAAACCTGGGATGATGACAACATGTTGGGAACGCTCGTCACTAGCTGAGGAATGCTATGAAGTCATCGAAGAACACCACCACCCCAAACTTATCTGTTTATGATGTCATGGTATGGGACACCATGACCTTCCAAGAATATCAGTATTCCCTACCAAACATGCCACATCAACACTTAACCATCACCACTCAGGTGTGATTTCCAACTAGGTTCAACCCTAGCTCCATAGCCAATGGATTACTACAACATGTTTAGCCACATGACTACCCTAAACTTGGGTTTTACCATCGAGAAGAAGTATAAAACCACACTATAGGCACATTTATCTTTTCTGTTAAAAAAACTTCCAGTCCTCCCTCGTAGGTGACCTTGAAGGTTGACTGATACCAACTACCTAAACACACCACCTAGCCCATAGAGGAACCGGAAATGCCTCACAATCCATACCCAAAATCTCCACTAGGGAACTCTCACTTCCCCAACCCATGAATACAACAGTATAATTGACAACAGAAAGGATACCCACCTTTGCACTCAATCATTCACATTCCACGATTTTCATTCACTCGACACTTCACAGAATGACCGAAAAAATTTAACCATTGATGGAAAGATCCCACACGATCAATCTTTAAACAATACATTATTCATTATTTACCCCAACGGTCTTCATCAAACATAGAACACCACCCCTACCATACCTACAATGGTCATGGTCTACATGGGATAACCAACTTACTCAATCACAAGTCTTTTATTAACACATATTCAAAGAAATTCTTCTTTCACAACAAAATCTATAATTTGTAGGCACATTTCCCATTTCACAACATGTTAAAATAATCATTTTAACGCATTTTCATCTTTCGTTAGGAAAAATTAATTAACAACTTTGACCGTCATTATGAAACCCTTTTTCTCTTTGATGTCGAATAAACCCTTACAATTTATCATAACCCTAAACATTAACTCAGCCACAACATTTCTTTATAGATGATATTCTGTAACTCTTCATTTTCATTCAATTCATTATTCTACTTACATTTCCATTATTTAGAATCATTTTCATCATATTTATCTATTACGTAAAAATAATTGAAGTCTCCATACCCCGCACACCCATCACGTGTGTGTGCCTATAAAGATGCATGGAACCTATATCCTTAGGTGCCTAAAATGATGCATGAATGAACATCCCCTTTCCATTCCGACTATGAGTGAAATATAGTAAATCAGTCAAATCACACAACATGTGCATCACCCAATGGTGAAATGTCATTCTACTATAACAACACACATCAATAACAACAATTCCCACCCAGGGTGACATGGGTTTTCCATCATACATGGGTTAGTTACTCCCAATCACGAACTCATTGCCAAGGCCTGACACATCCCAACCCTCATATACCAACCCAAAAAGAAAGATTTCAGAAAAGGAGAAGAAAGACCTCATCTAATACCACTTTTTGTCATCCCCGGTCAGGAATCCACTAAAACGGTTCTCCAAGCTGAGTCATCACATGGCATCAAGTGTGGCTCCCCATACGACAGATGTTTTTGAATAGTAGTGAGGGTATAATGAGTCAAGTGGGGAGGATATACCATCTTTACTAGAGTAATCCACTACTGCCGAAAATCATTTTTTCCATTTTCAGAAGCCGGTTTATGGGTTCCGGTACCCCAAACTGGTTTAAGGAAAATCGGAAACCATACAAACACTTCCCAACCTCAAACAGAATTCAGCGAAATTCAAATTTCAAATTTCAAACCAAACATGTTCCACCGTACACCACGTGCCCCACCTCGATCCGTGAGCCCCTCATCACGGCTCACCAGCCTCAATCTGTGAAACAACCTCGAAACGCGAAAACCACCATGCCACCAATCATGCCACCGGCGAGACTCGCCGGACCAGAGATGTTGGAGCCGTCATCGGAGACACATCCATCGTCTTCGCCGAAGACCAGACGACCACCAACTTCATCACGCCCACCGGAGAAACACAGCAGGGAAAACCACATCAATAGGAATGTAGGTGAGCTTCACCAACGTCTGTCATCATCACCATCAATGATCCATATCCAAACACAAACAGCCCTCCATGGCCAAGAACCAACCGTCGTGGAAGACGCTGACATGCTACCAAGAAGGACCCAGAAT
Source organism: Viscum album (assembly GCA_963277665.1). Lineage (NCBI taxonomy): Eukaryota > Viridiplantae > Streptophyta > Magnoliopsida > Santalales > Viscaceae > Viscum > Viscum album. Next base: position 1,759,547,732 of record OY728121.1, on the reverse strand, counting down.
GCTCCAAAGAGTATGCCAGTGGAAAACCTGTCTTACACCCGTAGATCCAACCAGAAGCGTCGTCAAGCATCGACACCAGAGCAGAGAGCCAGCGAGGCCAACCACCGGGAAGCATTTCCATCCCCAGCTAGAAATCACTAGGATAAAGATCCAAAAAATTAAAAATCACACATTCAAAAATCAAAACTCAATCTTTAAAACCCTATTCGGAAGTCATCTCTGTATTCAGATTCATCAGCACAGATCATCACCATCAAGGAAGCAAGATCCAACAAACACTAGGGAGCAGGAAGCCACTACAAGCAGAGGAAACCCATGACCTAGATTTCATTATTGCCGTCCTTTTTGACCTCGAGAGCCACAACAAACCACCAACTGCCCACACCGTAAGAAAGGCCAAGTCCACAGGCGAATGGATCTGGAACTTCGATCTCCGACCGACACCACGCCGCCAACGAAAATCCTCTCCAGCGAAAGGAATCAGCCATGCTAGCAAGCAGTGAGAGTGGGAGAGCCGAAGGCAACCCTGAAGCCACCAGAGCTGTGGAACTTCCAGGACATGCCGAGCAGAAGGAAGGCCGCCGTGAGAACCCTAGGGAAAGAGGCGGCAATGAGGAGAGCAACCAAAACTGTTGTACCCCTTATGGTCCCATCCTTATCCCTTTTCAGAGTAATCCACTACAAAACACAATATAAATAGCTCAAACAATATGAAATGCCAATAGAAGAGTATAACCAAGTATTTACCAAATAGGGTACAAAACATAAATCAAATACATCCATGTCATGTCGTACTAGTATTTTGAAGTAGAATAATCCAGAAATATAATAAATGGACAAAACTCCAAACATGTCCCAACTCTTAGTCTGGGTCGCTCTCCATGTACATCCTATTCCCTAATCAAAATATCACAATAGGGCCTCCACCCTTGTCCTGACCCGCAACCTATAGAACTGCTTGGGTACCCAACAACAGCCCAAGTAGGGTGTGAGTACAAAACACAGTAGGCTACCCCCAATGATGTCTACAAAATATCTAGCCAAATAGATAGTGCAATCAAGTACTAAATAAATGGAAAGTAAATAAGGGATAGTTTCGGTGCCATTATTTAACAAGATTTATTTAATTCCTGACAAGAAATTACCCCAATTAAATTTCTTATAACACCTTCATTACATTAGCCATATAGATCACATGTTCTATGGGTTATGCATAAATATAATCTACACAAGGTCTAAGGAAATCATTCATAATGTATAGAGAAAACAAAGAAAGTCTCTATCTTAATAGATATCTACATAACACATCAACACATTTTTATCACCACAAATCCTTTGTCTGGGTGGAATGACATAAATATAATAACCTCACCTTGGAGCCTTAGTCTGGGTGGAATAACATCAATACAATAACCTCAACATAGAGCCTTATTGCAAGTGGAATGACATTAATACAATAACCACACCTTAGAGCCTTAGTTTGGGTGGAATGGCATCAATACAACAACCTTGCCTTAGTGCCTCAGTCCAGGTGGAATGACATCAATACAATAAACTCACCTTAGAGCCCCAGTCCAGGTGAAATAAAAAAATTTGGGGAATAGAGCATCAGTCCTCATCACTAACCCATTCAGTAGGGGTGGAGTTTAGTGCATCACTCTAACTCGACCCATGGGCGTAGAACCTATGTCAATACCCCACACTGCCAAGACATGTGCACATGATTATATATAAAATCATTACAACCATACCATTATAGTTCCAAGTATATTCAATGACATTTGACATCACAATACATAACCCAATATAACATATCCAATGCCATTGGGAATAAACATTCACAATTCTTAACAAACAACGTGGGAATTAATACAATGACACAACCCATTGACACATTTTCCATATTTTTCATCTTTTATCCTTTTATCCCAATTCACTTTTTATCATGATTATCTCACTAAGAATTCATTCATTGTGCCTATCTCACTAGGAATTGTTCATTATGCCTAAATCACTAGGCTCCAATACCAGGCTCATAATCCATTCTATTTTGGTCTCTAGATATTTCTACTAAATAACACATTCAATAAATTTACAAATACAATTCATATCAATTTATCCAAATTCCAATTTCTTTTCCTTAACCCATTAGGTGTATTCAACCACCCATTTTCCTTACCCAAATTCATCATTGATGAATCATTAAACCATTTAGCCCATTTGTCATTTCAAAACCATTTACCCACTTATGAATTCCAAACACAATTCTCATATCACATAACACAATCCCTTTATTACATTCAATCATTTAGGTGTACCACCAAATTCTCATGTATTAACCCATTCCACAATTCAACCCCAATTCCCAATTCCCATTCATATCTCACTAAGAATAATCATGTATAAAGCTAACCCCTTAGCTTTTACCTTTTTCTCACTTAACCCATTTTTAGGTCAAAAACACCCACATAGGTCAATGCCCAACCAATGTGTATTACTAGGGACCCCATTAACATCCTTAAAGCTTAACATTAGATTCACCCTGGCTCTATGTTCTCGCACATGACCCTACATTTACATAGTTGAAATCTAAATTTGAGAACTTGGGAACACCCCATGGGTGGCCCTAACATAGGTAAAATCGTCCTCCATGCATCCCACGGGGATCATGAGGGTTCCATTTTATTGTTTCGACATTTTAAACATCACATCACAACAATGGTACGAATAAATCTTCAAAAGAAGGTAAGAATCAAAAAACTACATGCACAAATACTTATAAAACTCAAGGGATAAAACTTTTAGACCACCTACCCTGAACCAATTAATGAACGCTATCATAATTGTGGCCTTCTATCCAGATTTAAACATACCTTAGAGCCCCAACCTAGATCTCACCTAAAAAATATGGTTTTAGATCTTCAGAAGGATATAGAAGAAACCAAAAACCCTAATCCACAGAAGAGAATGAATTAGATTATTAGACTTACCTGAGGCCCCAATCCGCAACCGAAGATGCTCCAAATGACCAAGAAATTAGGGAGATCGATCCATGAGAGCTCTGGTGGTCCTTGGAGAGTCACTAGGGCTGTAGAATGTGTAATGGAGGAGAAACCCAAATTGGTTCTTAAAATCACAGGGTGGAATTTTAGTAATTTTTCCATCTTCTCTGTGTTTCATGGTTTACCAGCACAGTTTTCCAAACTGTGTGAAAACTGTGCAGGATCTACGGTCTGAAAACACCCATTTCACATGGTTTCCTAGGATCTCTCATGGGTTTACCTAAAAATTCTTAGACCATGTGAAGGATACTTTTTGAGGATGGCTGGTCCACACGGTTTACCTGCACGATTTCCTCTAACTAAGCGCAAACCGTGCGCCATGCAATGATTGGCCTGATTACTCTTCTCTTCACACCCCGAGCCCCTAAGGCACCCCCGAGCCCCCACCTGAACATGGGAAACACTTATATAGCCAGAAGAATAGGCCAAACCAAAACATAAACCAAAACATACCTTAAGATGATCTCGGATCTTAAAATGATGTGATAATCTCACCTCGAAGGAGGAGGCACATGAAGCACCCCATTATATGGTTCTGTGGATAACTCTCCCATCATGAGGCCTTTTTCCTGGGGCATTCATGAGGGTCCTAGCCCATGGAAAACAAAACCATGTGGTCTAGGCCCAAAGCGGACAATATAATGAAAGTAGGATGCACTGGGCTGTTACAAATGGTATCAGAGCTAGTGTCCATTTGACCTTCATGTGAGGACGTTGGGCCCTTCTAGGGGGGTGGGTGTGAGAGTACCACTTTGAAGGATGATGCACATGAAGAACCCCGTCATATTGTCCATTGGATACCTCTCCCATCACGAGGACTTTTCATTGGGTATTCCTAAGGGTCGTAGCCTAGAGAAAAAAATTGTACAGTCTAGGCCCTTAGGATACAATATCATGATCAGGTGCTAGACTAGGCCGTTACAGTTCAGCCGGTGTTGTCCGCTTGCGCCCCACTTCACACCCATGCCCCCTCCCCCATCCCAGCCCCTAACACCCCACCCAAACACCCATTTCCCCCTGCACACCCCCTTTTCCCATTGCACACCTTCACACCCCTTGTACCACCCCTGCTGGACACCCCCACTGCACCCTATTGGACACCACCCTAGACAGACTCCCCCCTCCCCTCCCCCAGGATATACAACCCTCGTCCTGAACAAACCCCCCCCCCCCTTCTGGACACCCCCTGGACAGACCCCCCCCCCCACGCCCTGGACAACACCCCCCTCACCCGCACCCACCTGGACAACCCCCCCCCCCCCACACACACACATAGCCCCACTTTCACCCCCTTACACATCCCATGAACCCCACATGCACACCCCCTTTAACCCCCTTGTCCACTTTCACACACCCCCTTACACCCACCATGAACACCCCAACTACACATCCCGTTCCGCCTACTGGACCACCCTTGCACCACCTCTGGTGGACACCCCCTGAACCCCCTACACACCCATGCCCCCTTTTACCCCCATCCCCCTTTCCCTCCACCCTTGGAGAGAAACCCCCATAGACAACCCCCTGGAAAGACACCCCCACCCCCACCCCAACACCATAGACAACACCTCCTAGATAGGTACCCCCGCAGATAGCATCCCCCCTACTCCTGGATAGACACCCCCCAAGACAGCAGCCCCACCCCACCCCTAGATATACACCCCACGGACAAACACCCCTACCCACTAGACAGACAGCCCCGGGATAGTAGCCCCCTCCCCCATGCACCCCCGTGCACCCCCCTGCACCCCCTATCTACAGGAACACACCCCCTGCAACCCACATGGGACACCCCCACCCCCCCTTACGCCCCCCCCCCCTACACACCCATGCCACTAGAACCCCCTGCACACCCATGCCACCTTGCACCCCCCCCCTGGACAGACACCCCCATGGATTGCAACCCCCATCCCCCACCCCCGCCCCCTGGATAGACACCCCCTGTAAAACATCCCCCCCCCCCCACCACCTTTGAAAAAGGACAATAACCCCACCCCCAAGACACCCCCACCCCACACCCTGGTCAGACATCCCCACCCCGGGCCTACACCCTACCCCGTGGACAGACACCCCCCTAGACACCTACCCCCCTAGACAGCTTCCCACACCCCTAGACTGACACCCCCCCTGAACCCCCATTGAACACACATTCCCCCTTGCACCAACTTTATAACCCCCTTGAACCCCCCTACACTGCCCCCCTTGCACCACCCATGTCCCCTTGCACACACTCCCCTGCACACCTGCACACCCCCCTTCACACCACTACTTGAGACCCCTTGCACCACCCCTGGTGGACCCCCCCCCCCCCCCCCCCACATGCCCCCTATACAGCCCCCATTGCACCCCCTGCATAACACCCTTCCCCCTGTAATAATACCCCCCCCCCAACCCACATCCATTTCACCTTACACACCCCCCCTGCACACCCCCTACAAACCCCCTTGAACAACCCCTTTCACCACCCATACTGGACCCCCTAGCACCACCCCTACAGTATACCCCCACTTCACACCCCCCCCCCCCCCCCTCGTGGACAGACCCACCCTATGGGACACCCCCTCCCAACTGGACACCCCCCAGGGTTGATCTCCCTCCCCCTGGATAGACACCCCCACACACAGAGGGTTAAGCCATAGCCTCTTGGAGTGGCATCGCTTGGTGAAGTCTTTATCTTACTTCTTATTATACTTTATCCTCCATTTTTCTATAATATTATGTAATTCATGTACATCGTAATTCCTGCACATAAATATATACATTGTTTCTAAGTCTCAATTTTTTGGATTCCCATAATATTATTCTTTCATTGAGAGGTTTTAGATATAGAGGGAGAATCTCCATTGAATAATGATAACTCAAGACATTGAAAAACCTATGGATAACATAGTAGATTTAAGATCTCATCCATATACTGTTGGAGGAGAATTAACAGTGGAATAATGGCCACAATAGATGGAGTAGTTATCTACTCAGACAACAAATGAAATCAACCCAAAAACAATCCATTCAAAAATAGTGTATGGTGTGTGGTTACACATGATTGGATGAATAATGGAAAACTTATCAAACCTAAAAACAAATAAATGATGAATTTATTGATAGAATAATTAATTATTCATGGAATTTCATTAGGTTTTTTATATCTTTTTTGAACTAAAAAAGAATGGACCTACATGTATTCACTTCAATGTAGTGTCGATTAAGAGATTTGGAGGAGTGGTGGTAATATAATTAGTGGCTATGACTACTCAAACCAAAGAAGTAAATAAAACTACTGAGGAAACTTAAATTGTGGGTTGTATTGGGAATTTAGAGAATATAAAGATGCAGTGAATTGAGTATAAAGAGGTGTTTGAACTGGCATATGGTCATGATGAACTGACTAGTCACCAAGATCTATCTTTTTCTTTGAAACTACAGTCTGAGATGAAAAATAGGGAGCAATTGTAGATGAATATAGCTACATAAATGTATGTTACTAATATTTTTTCTTGTATTCTAGCACATATTGGATTATTTATATGTCTTGTGGGGTACAAAAGGATTTAATTTCAAGTATGTCATTGCAATAGGCTCCTGTGGAGTTTCCATTCCAATGACCAACATATGAATTTATGAAACCTATATGGTTGAAGTGAAAACCTATTCAAAATATATCTGTATATAAATATCTCAATGTGGGGGAAGGAAGTATGGATGGAAATGAATCAAAAAAAGATATAGTAAGGTTATTTAAATGGTTTTTTGTTGAGAAAAAAAAGTCTTGAGACCTATGGGAATGTATAGAGGATCAAGACTAATTCACTCAAAAGTGTTTCATTATATTTATAAATAATTTTATATGGAATAACGGTATTTTAATTGTACTATAGTTTTGTAGTAGTTTTCAAAATCAATTAAATACCTATGTAAATATGTATAAATTTTTTATCTATTGGTTCTAGTATCATTTATAGCCCAATTGCAAATTTTATTAGATAATATGAATACTTTGGATGTTTTCTGGTGTGGTCTTAACTACTCCAAGAATCTAGATATAATTTTTTTTAATTTGAGTAGTGATTTATAAAATAAACACAATAAATTGAATATCCATTAAAAATATATGGGAGTTAAGATATGTTATTCAAAATTGTCCAGTCTAGTTTTTTAGCTTTGGGAAAACACTGTTCAAAACCACAGAGCTAGTAAAAAATCTAGGAAATTCCCAATAGAATATTCCTCATTGGGAATTCTATTCTGAAAAATAATGTGTTGTATACATATTTGAAATCACTAATGTTTTCAGAGATAACACACTCTGAGTATAAAATACAAGGAATATTCTAGAAAGATCACATAAGATGCCAATAAGTTAACAAATTTTGTTATGAATATGAAATTCATGATGATGAAATATGTATAAATTAAAAATGGATGTCATGGTATCTCTAGGAATTATAAATATCATACCTTGTATTGTTTCTAATTCGCTCCTCTATGTCAAATACACAATCGGATTGAATTTTCTGTTTTCTTTAGTTTTTCCTGTAAAAACACAACAAGAGGTGCATGTTTGGCTGTCAGAATGGTTTAGATGCTGAGGGGAAAATTGAAATGAAATCTAAATGGGGGATTATTGGGCACTTTTTGATGTTTTATAAGGTATTTAGGTAAGAAGTAAATTATAATAAGATGATAGATCCTCTAAAATTAGTTATTAAGAAAAATACATCCAACGTTTGGCTTCAATAGTTATGACAAAAAAAACATTTCTTAAAATTTAGACTCTCATTGAGTATTTTTTTCTCTATCTTGGAATGAAATGTTTATTGGAATACCATGTTATTGAAATATCATAAAACTAAATGGAGGAGAATAGTTTTTGTGATGTTCTAAAGTAGACGATAGAACTGTATTATTGAATTTATATTCTATTAAATGGTGTCAGTTCTATTTGAATTATTTAGTCTTTAAAACTTTAGTAGAATTTTTAATTTCAAGGGAGTGGTGATGATTGGAACATGGTATTGGGTTGTAGATTTAGGAAATAGTTTGGGGTTGTGTTGCACTAGAGGTAGGTGAGTGTCTAATAACTGCTATGAAATTACTGTAAACGGTATTTGAATGTTGTTTTCCTACTAGATGAGAGTAGGTTGGGGCGGATGGTGTGTCTCTATAGAAACTATTAACTTCCATACTCTTTATCATCAACTAATTTAATATGTCCTATCTTACAATTATTTTAAAAATATTATCTCTCAATGAACACACCAATGTAGATAGAACTATAGGTCCAAAAGTAGTTCCCAAGAAGCTTTTAGTTTAAATTTTTACAATCATGTATTTGATTTCATGATTTATTTATGTGAAATCAATTCAAAAAAACTAAAAAATTATTTTCACAAAAAATATAGGGAGATTAGAGAATAAGACTATAACTCTCATAGTCATATTTTCGGAGCCTTATCATCTACAACTATAATTGGGTGGTGAATGAGTTACAAAACGCTAGTACAAAGTGGTTCTGTGATTGGGAAATAAGAACCTAGTGAGAGTTAGAACCATGTAGTATTCCTAAACTAGTGGTTTTGGTATATATTAGTACCACATGACTTTAAATGTGGAATATTTATCATATTGAGTGATGAAACAGTGGATGTATTCATTAAAGTCTAATGTGGGACTCAGAAATATAGTGTCAACAATGAGAGGAAGACCACCCATTAGAGGACATGTACCTTTCTCATAGAGGATAGAAAATGGATAGTATGATTCACCATATCATGGTAAAACTCATGGATGTAATTTTTCATTTAAATAATTTTTAAAATAGTGGCATCATGATCATTTTGGACTCCATAGTTTAAAGAATAACAATAAATAGAAGATTCTTAAATCTCTTGGATGTCCTAAAGATGACAAAATTTGCACATAGTGGAGACCCTTCTATGGTGAAAAACATAGTTTATTTCAAAAGTACCTATGGGAAATTGGGAGGAAAAATATGGGAATGTTGTTCACCATGGTAGACTCTTTCAAGGTGTGTTAAAGAGAGATGTTGGAGGACCCATGCACTTGGAATTGGGTTTGTTGGGTGTTAGATGTTTTGGATCTTCAACAAAAACCACCTAATGGGTGTGGTGATGGGAATTTGAAATGGATTTTTTCTGAAAAGAGTAGTATGTTGTGATAAAAGAAGCATCGTTCCATTTTCAGATATTAGAGTAACAATGTTGAAATTTTTGTGAGAATTAAACATGATAATTAACCAAATTTCATGGATCCTGTTATTGGAAAAATACCTTCCATGGATAATTAATATATTTCCAAAATTACATATATGGTTATGTTTTGAATTAAAGATAAAAGGGCATGATTGGTGTGTTGACTTAAACCTTTTTAGGAAGAACACACAACAAATACCTTCACATAGTAGAGGTAATAAGTATCTTCTTATGGAGAAATATTTGGAGAATTTATGTAAATTAAAGGAATGTGTTTGACTTTACTAAAACCACGTAGAATTCATAGAATTATTGTGAAAAATCTAGACAATATGAATTGATGAAATCTCTCAGATAAACGGGGTTGGTTTATAGGATATGTTAACTTGATAGAGTAGTTAGAGAGATTATATATGAGAAAGATAAAATTATATATCTTAATTTGAAGGAGTAAAGAGACCAAATAATTTCATTAATATATATGGTTCAATTCTATAAGTGGTGGATTGAGATAAAAAAGTCTTACACTACTTCATCAAAACAAAAAAGGAAAAATACTACAAGGTATTTCCATATTGGAATTATCTACATCTAGAGAAGATGAGTTCTACGTCTATGATTTTGTGTGATTCAAAAATTCAACCCTCACACTATAGAGTTTTTATCATCTATAATAGAAGAAAGAAATTATATTTAAGATAAGGGAAATCAAGTGTCAACTAAAAACCATGATGAAAGTGAAGTCTCATGCTGATTATGAGATATATCTTCATGTCACTAAACTATTAAATAATTTGAGGAAGACTATAATCCTACCTTCATTATCTTAATGTAGTGGATCGGTAGACAAGAAGTTTGTGTGGCCCAGGATTGGAAATGCACCTTTCCAAACATAATTATAACACATAATGTTTTTAGTTTTATATTATGTTATACAAACACAATGTAATTTGTTTGCCTAAAATTTTGGGAAATCCTTTTCACACTTGTCATACACACCCCCTCCCTCTATCCCTCCCCTGCACTCCCCCTACCCCATGCCACCCCCCTGCACACCCCCCTGTCCACCCCCTGCACACCCCCTGCCCACCCCATGCACCACCTACACCCCCCCCCAACATACCCCCAACACACCCCTCCCCCTACACCCCACACACCACCAGCCCCCATACCTAGCCCCAACCCCTACCCTATCCTCCCCTTCCCACCCCACACGCCCTACCCACCCCATGCACCCCACTTTCCATCCTCTACATTTCATTCCACTTCAACCACTTAATGCAAGGAAAATCATAGAAAAAAACTAAGAGACATGTCACTTAATACAAGCATAACTATTCATTTTATTATAATAATGTCCTCTCAATTAAAATCGCAATGGAATGGATTTCATCTATGAAAATTCATTCCATCTAAATAAGGATATTCACTTTGCGGTGACTTGGTCATTACAACTGTAACGCCCCGACCCCAGCTACCCAGAGCCGGTGCATTACTTCGTAACATTGGCATGATCACAAAAGATCAAGTCTCGAAAGACCGATTAGTTTAGTAGCCTTGGAAACACTAGATACATTAATAAACGTTACATTACATCATAAAGTGAAAAACTACAATAACAAAGTCTCCATAGACCACACTCATATCCTCTTCTGACTATCCCTGCAGGTCATTCATAAAATACTTCTTCACATCCTGGAAAATATTAAAACATTGAAAGGGGTGAGCTCAGATGCTCAGTAAGGATAACAATATTGCGGAAGCTTTCATAAATAAACATAAACATTTAAGGCAATGTATAACTAAAACAAAAGCCTTATCAACTTGAACATCAACATAATATGGCAAAAGTAAAATGAGATAATGCCATTTACTTCTTCACATGGATATTCTACTGGTCGAATAATCACATGCAATATCAATAACCACTTTCATAATGAGGGAATGTATAATGCCAGACATTCTGAAACACTTTGTCAAGGCCTCGGCCCGGACGTCTAAAATGATTAAGGCCTCGGCCAAAACCATAAATCAAATTGGGAAAGGGCCTCGGCCAATTCCACGTCTAGTTGTCTCATGAGACCTACCGATGCATCGAGGAGCTATAGCGGGCCCCACCCGTCACTTATTAAGTCCAATACATTCCTCATATGAATAGGTTTAAACATATCATAAACCGTAACATAATCATATCACATAAAACATGCATAAAGGAAACATAACATTTCCACATTCCAATCACAAGATATCAATACAACACATTGATATAATAAAAACGCTTTCAAAACCATTTTCAATACCAAAATAAAAGTAAGTTAAAACTTTGTATTTATTTTTCATTAAAAAAAGTGATGGCTTGTAGAGGAAGCCGAAACTCAAATAATGGTCACGGCGGCGGAGAAGTCGTTGTCGCCGCATAAGTACGGAAAGAAAAACATTCCCTTTTTGTCGTTTAGTAAAACGCTTCGTGTAAAAAGATTCCTTTTGAATAAATGTAAAAGTCAAAGGGGTTTATACACCGTATAAAAGAAAGTTGTGTATAAAATAAAATATGCCTCAACGAAAGGAGATTGAGACGAAGTCCCATACAAAGATCATTTTTAAAATAAAATAGATATATTATGTGTATTCACTATAGGTACACATAAATAACATAAAAATACAAAATAGGACATAATAATATCATGACATAATTTGAAAGTAGGAGATTAACCCAAAGAATGGAAATTGGGTTAAGAAGTTCCCTTACAAAGATCATTTATAAATAAAATAGATCTATTATGTGTATTAACTATAAGTACACATAAAGAAAGTACAAATACAAAATAATACATAACAATATCATGACATAATTTGAAAGTAGGAGATTAACCCAAAGAATGGAAGTTGGGTTAAGAAGTTCCCTTACCTCGTGTCTGACTTGACTCAACCGTTCTTTAATCTCCTGAATAATAAACTAGAGTTAATATATACCTTATTAAGAACCATTTTCAACTTCATTATCCTTATTATATCACTTATTACAATGATATGAACATTATGTAATTATTTAAGTTAATAATGTTCATTTTGTCGGTATTTGGTTCTTAAGTCAAAAATAGGCTTCTTACACTTACATGTTGTTAATTTGGTCAAAGGTTCATTATATCCAGAATGGTATTCATGATGTAGATATCATATATGTCATATATATCCAGTACATACATTCATTTATAATATTACATCACATTTAGAGGTAAGAAATGAAATGCACCGTTCATGGAGACGGTAAGCCGTACGTACGCATGAACGCTACTTCCATTTCTATTTCATATTTTCTGGAATGGAATCATAATGATATGAGAGTATATTATAATTCCAGTATAATAACATATATAATATCATTAACTTTATCCTTCACACATCCCACATATGGTATTAACGAATCAAATCACTTTCAGGGGGCGGTAGTCCGCGCTTCCTAAAATGAAGATATCGTGTTTTACCCATAATGGAAACCATAAAGGTATGCCCAAAATGAAAAAAACAGAAGCTTAAGGAAAACATAAACATATTATATATCATATATAAAAATAGTGACATCATAATGGCCACCTTTGAAGGTGTTAAATGAGTGTTGAACAATCATCGTTTCGGGAGGCAGAATTTCGCCATCCACGGAAACCTTATGTTCTTTAACCATTTGATGTAGTTGTGTGGAAGTGTAGCTCAAATAAATCTTATAACAACATCCTAGTATATTTAAGATACTGGTGTTGTTACAAAAGAAGTAAATAAAAAGAGTTTAGGGGGTTGGAGAAGCAAAATAAAACAAAAGAACATGAGAGAATGAATTACCTTAAAAAGTGTAACTCCTTTTGAGTTGAGCCTAAAGGATTCCTTTGAAAGGATTCTGCCCAAAGGGAATCCTCTAGGATGAGGAGAGGGATGTGGAGAGAGCAAATGGGCAGGGGTTGGCCGAGCCAATGGCTTGAAGAGTGTGTGAAATGAGGTAGAGGTGGGGGCCTTTTATAAGAGGAGAGGAGGGGCACTTTTGGAAAGTAAAGGAACATTACATTATTTGAAAATGTGTTTCGGTTTTAAAAGGTCCCACATTGATAGAATTCGTGGATAAGGTGATAAGGAATCGAAATCCACTCATCCAATTGGTTTTGGCCATGTGTAGTTCATAGATTTTATATTATCTTTCCATTTTATTTAAATCGTCAAATAATGATGTCATCGCCACATCATAATTATGTCATAAATAATTTAATTTATTTAATGTCTAAAAATTATAAAAAAAATACTATGATATAGGAAATCTTTTTATCTTTCCAATGACTATTTATAATCAAAATTTGGACTTGTGTAACCCTACTTAAAAATTGTTTTAGTAAAACACTTTATGTTAGTGTCATTTTCACTTTAACATTAAATAAAAAGTAATTTATGTTATTTCCCAACAAAAGTGGATCCATGGGGTCCCCAAGTTAGGCCATGGCTTGTCTTGGTCGGCCATGACACAACCAATGAGGTTGGGACATGTGTCTAGGTCATTTAATATTATTAAAGTATTATTTATACCTTAAACTACCCTAATTACCACTAATCGCGATTAAGAACTTAATAAGTTACTATTCACCAAAAAATTATTTTTATCCCATTGAACCACATTTTACTTCTTAATGACAACCATGTATGTCGGATTTTTGAAAATCAAATCACAGAAGTGGTAATATTTCATTTAAACGAAAAATCAGTTATTTAACAACCACTTAGTGGTTTCACTATTCATCAAAAATTGAAGTTTTTCAGAATAAGGCCAAAATTTCACCCTAAGCTATAATTGATATTCCGAATTGAAAAATGATGTCTATTTTACAAAATTCCAAACATATTAGTTGCATTAATTAATTTTATAATTAATTCCCGCTGTCACAACAAATAGCGTGTTTTTAAGAAACAATTTATATCAAAAGATTGGCAATTGTTTATGTCCAATTTCAATGTTAAATTAATTCTAATGACCACCATTGGATAAAATGGTAAAAATATATTCTAATTATACCTTAAAAAAACTAAATAGTATAACTTATCACTATAAATTATTTTGATTAAAAAAGTTGTTTTAAGTATTTTTCACTATTCATAAAAATTTGGAAGTTCTCGGAAAATTACAAAAAATTCAACATAGGCTAATTTCAATATTAGGAATACAAAAATGAAGTCCATTTTGAAATATAAAATTTCTATAATTTTAAAAAGTGGTTATTACTATTCATAACGGCTACTTTGATTAGTCGCGGTGTTTTAGAACTCGAACATGCGTACAATGCAAGCTATTGCATTATTGAAAGAGAGGCGTATCGTGGAAGCTCGGGGTGTTACAACAACGCTTGCCTACTTGGGAAATTCATTCTTAAAAGTCTAACGAAACATAAAGGGTGTTTGGGTTCAAATAACTATTTTAATAAAAAGAGGGAATCCACCTAAAAGGATATAAAAAGTGTCAAGTACGATGTCTATTTTATGACTAACAATTACCTCAAGTATAAGGAAAACTTCAATGAAATAATGTCAATCACGGTATACCCCTGTGAGTTTTCACAAACAGTGTACCTTTGTTAGAGGGGTTTTATTACAAAACCATGACTTGTTTATCAAAAAAAACAATTATATTAACTAACACTTGTTCAAGAATTTAAATTTAATATAAACATGAATAATTAATTAGGACATTAAATGTAATTTAAAACATTATCTAATTGAATTGGCTAGGAGAGGGACCCTACCTTAGCCTCAAGGCACATTTGTAATTAAAGATGAAAACCTGAATAATCCTTTTTTCCAATTGAATGCATATGAAACATCACATATATATAATGACACCTATCCCCTATGTACATGTTTTAATGGAAAAACATGCACAAGGGAGTCCTTAGATATATTTTTATACTTAATTATACCCCTCTACACTTACACATGTATGCATTATTCATATTTATATATAATAACACCTATCCCCAATATATATATTCATACTTCCATGAGATAATATATATAACGGGGGAAAATAAATATGTATATGACAACCTATGCATAGAGAAGTATTAATTCTTCAATGATGGCTCAAATCCACCTAATCAAAATCCACTAGAAACAACATCAATCATTTTCTCCTTTTATCATACTTTCATTTAATTCAGAATACAAAGAATAAGAAATCACATAATAATTCCATATTTTTATCATTTGTATTTATTTCCAACTTTAGGTGACTCATGAAATATTTTAGGTGAATCAAATACTTCCACAACAGTCTACAATTTCTATATATCAGAAATTTCAATCTAGAATCATCAACGTATTTAATAAAATGAATTTATTTTCCGCTCATATGATTTTACTATTTTAAATTAAATTACTTTTATTTAATTAATTATTTTGATTATGTTAATATATATGATCCTATTAATAAAGACATAGTATTTATAATTTCACAATTTAAAATAATAATAAAGGATATATTTTGAATCCCTTGCCTCAAATGATGATTGTGAAAATCATAGCATGAGAGAAAGGAATGAATAATGGTAACACTACAAAGAACATCAAGATCAATATTATTTGTACAAAAAAGCTCTTTTTGATAACAAAAATTGAACACATAAAATGATAAGGAATAAAAATTCCATATAATCCATAAGAATATAAAATAAGAAGTAATGGATAATAAAAGTTAGAGGGAATCCCCTCGGTTCTCAATGAGATCGATCACATATCAGATCGGGGGAGGATGGAGGGGCAGGGTACCATTGTGAGTGGAGGGTTGTAGATCGAGAGAAGGGTCTCCATGAGAGGAGGGTCTCTGTGAGAGTATGGTCTCTGTGATTGGTTGAGGGAGAAGGGTCGATAAAGGGAGGATGGAGGAAGAGGGTGCCACCATGAGAGGAGGGTTTCAGATCGAGAGGAGGTTCATTGTGAGATGAGGGTTGTCGTGAGAGGTTGAGGGTGGAGGGTCGACTGAAGGAAGATGGAGGAGTATCCCGATGCAGGTAGAGGGTTGATTAGGGGAGGATATGGGGAGCCAATTGGGTTTTGTAAAAAAATTGAGGAAAAAGTTTAGCCTTGGTTTTCTAATTAAATCGTGGCTACAAATAGGATATAGCCCCAAACTTATAAAACTATGGAAATAGGACCATGGATATAGCCTAAATATGAGGTAGTAAAGGAATTTGGGTACTTCAAGGTTGGTGCACAATTTTTCTGAATCGTTCACCCGGGAATGAAAATTATGTGAACTCAAATATAGAAGATTCACAGGGTTTGTGAACATTTTTTCAAACTATGCGCCCTTATAGTAGTAATCATGAAACTCACTTGGATGAGGTACATATCTAGGGACATGATTAAATTAAACAATATTCCTTGAGTCGGAAATTGGGATTATGGGAATTTAATCCAATGAATACATGATTAAAAATTCGTGATCCCCCTCAGAAATCACCCATATTCGACCAAATTCTACCATAAATTTCTTTTCTCGTTTTTGGAGGTTCCCAAATGAATTACAAGGTATTCCTACATCCGTTAATGGTGAATCCAAGATCAAATTGAAGATATTCACCTCTACCAGTATGAGATTCTCATCTCGAATGGTTTCTCACCTCTCTCTCAACTTCTACTCATCCTTTTAAGTGATGTTTTATTCTATTTTGATGGATTTATAACATGCTTTTTTGGATATTGATTCTTTGGATTTAGGATCTTGGATTTAGATTTAGATCTTTTTCTACATCACACTCTTGATCATTCTATTCAAATTGTGGGGTTTCATTGATAAATGTTTGTCATCAATGATGATGTAGATGGTATGAATTTAATTTACATAGACCTAAATTCATATTCCATGTATGTGTTGTGAAATTGAATTTGGAATGATTAGAAATTGAATCTTGAAATGGGTAAATTAATTTATTAACTAATTTATATAGTCATAAAATTAGATTAATTAATTGGTGAATTAATTAAAGGTAATTATTGTGACTATAAAATTTCTTGAATTTTTTTAATTAATTGGTGAATCAATTAATGTGAATTGTTTTGATTTTTAAATTGGATTAATTAGATTAATTAATAGTAAAATTAATTAATAGTAATTTTTTTGATAATAAAATTTGTTGAATTTGATTATTTTATTTGTTAATTAGTCAATATAAAGTGATGATTATGGACGTAATGAGAAATTGGGGTTATGTGATTGGTTAATCAATTTGGTTATTTGTTAATTGATAAGGGGGATTAATTTACAATCGAATTAACCATTAAGGGTTGATTACGACATTGATTAAATGTTGATTAATGGTTTAATAGTTAATTTTTCGTATTGTTCCATGTGAATTAATGTGATGAACCATTATGGTTGATGAATTGAAATTGTGTATCATGATGTGTGTGTTTAGTAAGAATGTTAATGATGATTAACCTTAATGAATTTTTTGAATGACTTGTATGTGATATTATGATATATATGAGTAATTTGCGAGGGACAATGAATGAGGCTACAAATACCAATATTAGATAAATGATTTGGGGATGGGGATTGGGGATGCATAATATGCAAGTGTCATTAATGTTTCGGATTGGTACTGACACTCCAAATACCTATATAATATATGGACTACGGGATAGGGGCAGACTAACCAAAAAAACATTTTACATTGAGATGTGGGAGAGGTATAGAAGATCTAAATAACCTCAGGGTGTTAGAAATTATTTTTTATATACATGAGTAAGCATTAGACTATGGTTCCAATTGGTTGTCATATTATTGATGGTAAATGATTATTTAAAACCTAGGTAATTTTTTATGGTTTATACTCTATAGTGGGATAAATTTTGTATTGATGTTTCTGATATCCTTAAGAAGCCAGGGGAATATGTTTTTAATTAAAGAATAAATTAAAATTTCATAATTGTTTACTTATTAATTTTAATTTATTATTTTTATAACTACATAAACTATAATTAACTAGATACTATTATAACCATCATTGGTGGTGTCCTATATAGTTTTAATCACACTCTAATTAGGAATCATGATTAGTATCAGAATAGATATCATGTTTGAAGGAAATGATAAGGGAAAAGGCCTAGTGCGAGATGGATGAATTGGGATGGATCATGGTTGAGGGAACAAAACATCGTATCGAGACCTTATTGGATTTGTTAGTGTATTTTTGGGGTTTTTAATTTGTCACTTTTCATGTACTTTTCATTACATGTCTACTATTTTGGATTGGTAATTTTATTCCTTCTTTAGAAAACATATGATATTGGTTTTGTCTGGTTATTGTTTATATCATTTGGTTTTTGTTTATTTATTTTATACTATTGTGATTTTTTATAAAGATATTATGGCCTACCAGTGATTTATATTGGACCCTTTTTGTTAGTTGGTATCCTCTGGAATATGGGAAGGCCCGCTTGAGGTCATGTGACTGACCGACATGGGCCACCAGTGTGTGGAACCCGGGTCAGGATATTACAAGGGAAGACATGGGAGATATCAATTAATTGGAATTTTAATTTATAGAATAAGAATATAGGTATGATATAATAACCATAACATAAACAATTCATACACATCCTATCAAAGATAATAAACATGAGTCATGGGGTAAAGCACTATCATTTCAAAATACATGAATTATATGTGTACTAAGTCTTCATAAATCAGTCATGAACCGTAAGTTCAAGTCAGAATATTTCATTACAATAATATGTATAGAAACCATTTTATATGGAATGGTTAAAACCCAATAATATATATTTATATTGGTTTACACTTCAACACATGTTTGACAATGTGGATCAATCACATTGATCTATTTCACATAACAAATCATTAACATCACACTATTTCTTATAACAAATCAAGAATATCAGCTTTTTTACCATAATTATATTATGACATATAATAACTAAACCATTGAATTATATTTTTATATAATTCCAAACCCAGAAATAACATAATAAAAAACAGACATATTTTTTCAAAAATATCATAAACCATTCATCAAATTTTCATATCATACTACATGTGGTAAAAACATGTTTTAAAAACATTTCATAATCTCATCATAGCATAACCCATGGAAAATAAATGGTATTTGTAAAAATTTCTTCATAAAAATAATAAAACAACTAGTGAAATAATAATTATGGTACCATTGGATCACTTCTTAACTAAAACATAAGAAATGTTAAATTTTGTTGTTGTTGTGTTAAAAATATTTCGAAGGAAAATATACGTTCCATTTTGAATTGAAATATTTAAAATATAAAAGCTAAAAAATCTTATGGAATTTTATTCATTGAAATGGATTTTATAAACATTTAAAATAATCTTCAAATCATAGCTCGTTTATGGGGTGGGAAATTTCATATATTCTTTATAAGTTAAAATAAACCATTACTTCCATAATTTTGTAGATAATTAAAAATTTATCACCTTTATAATAATAAAATTTTATCCATTTTAAATAAAAATTTAAAATTAAATCATTTAAAATAATAATATTAATAGATCATAGAATAATCTTCAAAAAATTGTTGATAATATTTTTTGAAAATATGGATATGGAAGAAAAAAAGAATTTAGAGTGAAGAGAGAAATAATGTTGATTCTCCTTAAAAACAATGTTTCAATATATTAAATAAATAAAGTGATAAAAATGAAATGAAAAAATATATTCCCTATATATAATGGTATTATAATAAAATTAAATTAATTTATTAGATATATATCATATAATATCCTAGAAATAAATTCAAGCATAAACAATCTCATATAAATATGACAATCACATAAATCCCTTACATAAACTTTTACCAATATTCAAAAACATTTTGACCTCCTCTATAATCAATATATATCTATTATAAATATATAATAGAAAAATATATAAATATTTCCTTCAATTTTTTATTTATATATAAAATATTATCACCAATTTATTATGATATTTATTGAAAAGTCACTATTATGGGTGTTTTCTACTTTCATTTTCAAGCATGTTTCGGTTCAGCAGTCCCAATCCTTGTACATTGGTTATGGTTATAAATTCAAATAATTTTAATTATAATATAAATAAAATTTATATTTATCATATACATTTTTTTAATCTATAAAAGTTATAAACAGAAAAATGAATTATGTTGTTCATAAAGACGGTAGGTCATACCTACACATGAACATTATTTTCCCTTTTAGAAGAGTGTGAAGAAATAAATTTAAATAATAATTCAAATTTATTTAGTCATTATTATATCATATAAATCATATATATTAATCAAATAAATCATTATTACCATTTATGTAAAATAAAGATGAAAATTGAAACATATCACTTGGTGAAGGTGGTTGTCCACATATGTACACATGTGACATTAAGAGTTTACAAACATTTAGAAGTTATGAAGATAGACATGATATTATATTTATATAATAAATTTTAATTCATAACTAAAATATATAAAAATTAAACCCATCATAATCATAATCCATAAAATTTGGTATGTTTCAGGATCCGCCTTCATCAAGATGATGGAAGGGACATCAAAGTGCCATACCCTTCCTTCTACAATATGATGGAAGGATAATGACTACCGAGTCCCTCCTTGAATAGGACATAGAGTGGTGACTTGCTCCAAGGGTATAAAATCACATAGAAAATGGAATGCATTACCCTTTTAATGAAAACATTATTTGGAGATAAGATGGTAAAAATCTCAAGCAACCCAAAACATTTATTTAAAGGAAACCAAAATCCAACCCATGCATGATTTAAACGTAAAATGTTACAAAAGTACAACAAAGTACAAAAGAAATTATAAAAAGAAAGAGAAAAAGAAGCAACACAATAACTATCCTGATGCCCGAGCTAGTAAAGTCCCGCACGGTCCAAAAAGTCCTTTTGGAAACCTAAAATCAGTTTTAAAAACATTTGGTGAGTATACAAGTGTATACAATAATAAAACTAAGTATACCCATAAAAAAGTGGGGGAACATAGTAATTCCTCTATGGAAGAATAGTAGAACCTCTAAGAACCTAACAAAGATTACAATCCAGCCCAGCATCACCAAGGCACACTCACCAAAATAAATCAAGCCAAGTAAAGTTGTAGTTTAAGAACATTGAAATTTGGGTACCCCACACCACATCCCCACTGGTTAATAGCTCTTTCATAACGGAAAACGTCTTGATGAAACCACTCATCCAAAATCTTTTTCTTCTTCCACAACCTGGCTACACACACCTAGCCCTCAAACAACACACAATTCCCGCTAGTAAACACTTGGACAACAACTACACCACACATCTTTCCCGCAGACAGCTAGGACAAAATAACTATTCCTCTCACCCAAACAAACCTAAACCTTATTCTGAATACACTGGGAAACAAACTTGGAATGCAAACACCTGGGTACCTAATCCAGAACACAACATGCCCGAAGTTTCATGGTCTATGGTAAACCTCACGCCATTATAGTCTTCCTGGACACTCTTGAGTGGTAAGAACCTGGAAGAGGGTGCGAGGAAGAAAGTTAGTAACCAACCATCCATCCTCCCATAGGGATGTTGGGAAATACACCCACCCCCATGAAATGGGGTGTTCAAAACATGGTTCTCAACAAAGGTGGGGTCCAAATAGAAATCACAAGGAACTACTGGTTGATATATATTAGAAAACCTTCACTCAGCCCAACCTATGGGTTTCCAAATAAGAAACCATCCCACACAAAACACCTATATTTCTACCCCTATATTAACAACCACACAATATTCCAAAATAATATAGAAGGCGAACCTGCATTCATTTTAACCACTTGTTATTCGTTAACTAAGGGGTTCACATTAATTTCTTCCATCACTACCCAGGGAAACTACCAAGCACAACATACAAAACCATTTTTAAAAGGCTACAAGCCCATAAACTCTACCAAGGCATCAAGGATGTAGGGTACATGGTAATGAAATCCATTTTAAAACCCATTCATAAAACAGTATGGAAAAACCAACCTGAAGTCCCACTACACACCCCATTCTATCTAGACACATGTTCAAACATTTTCCAACAATCATTCTTTAATGTTATCCCACTCAAACATCCTCTCACAACTAAAATAGTAACCCCCAATACAAAAAAACACCACACCCAACACACATATAAACATGAAGTCATGACACATCCCAGTCCTACAGCCCCACTGCCCAAACATTACCATGATGCAATTCCACTACAAAACAAGTTCTACCTCCACAACATAAACCAATGGTAGTCCCACTACCTACATGTTTATAAATTCCCCAATAAATCAATTTATCCAATAGAGATACCAAAACAAAACTTGTACCACCCCATAAAAAATATCACATCCACCACCATTAACTCACATCCCTATTGTAAACACATGGCACACCCTTCTCATAGAACCAAATCCTCTCTCCAACCCTGTACCAATATCAATGCTCCCAAAAGAAGCCCCAGAAAACCCGCACAATGTCACAAAACCCAATTGAACACCACTCACAACTCCACCTGTCAAATAGGATTTATTCAGATTTTGTAAACATTTTTCTTTAAATCCACTTTGATAAATAGGGGTCATCAAACATGGATTTTCATCATGGGGTTTCCATTTCAGTTAACCAGGTATATGTGATTAATAAGATTGATATTTAAACAAATTATTAATAAATAAACAACAATAGTTATAAAGTGTCACCCCAACATATACAATGACCACTAATGTCCATGATTTTAATAATGAATACAACCACAAAAAAAACTATAAAAGAAATCATATATAGTTGAATAATAAAATTATCAACATCAACCATCTTCAAATCCGTTCCCATTATCTTTTAATCATCACTTCTCTACCATTATTTATTACTCATTTGAGAAACGTTTTCTCCCATCCATAAAATGGAATCATTTGTACAACCAAATCATATAATACACAAATAAATATAGGCACAAGAATCCATAATTAAAACAATATTTGATGAAAAAAACTCTTTGTACCATGAATATGGGATCATAAGAGAAGTAATAAACTCAAAGATAACTGAGAAAAAGGTTTATCTAGCATAGGAACATGACTCATCTAGAGATTAAGGCATTAGTTGCACCAAGAGGGAATAAAAACACCTTGGGCAGGGAAGATCATGGCTTTGACTTTCCAGATCCTATATTAAAGGAGATAAGGTTTCAAAATTCATTAACATAGGATTGTGTTCAAGGTTATGTGGTTTGAATATTTAAAATTACCTATATAATTAGGATATTAAATATATACTTAATATCCTTTGAAATGACCTAAAAACTCCCAAAGAAGGCTTTAATCTTAGTATATGTCAAATAATATGTAAGTGGGGTGAAACTGGAAAAACTCAAAAAACATGAAATTTAGAAAAGTTTGAGACACTATCTTGGTGTGCCCCCGATTCGGTGTGACACCGTCATAGTTAAACCATTTTCTGTGCCACCATTTCAATGTAACAATTATGGTGCCAAAATTTTTATCTTCCATCCTTTCAATGTGCCATCATTTTGTTTCCACTATCTTGGTGTGCCACATTCATGGTGCCACCATCTGGTGAAACTACATTTTTGGAAAACTCTCCAAACGAACCAGTGAGACCCCCCAAGAACACCACAAGCACTAGATATTTCATAAAGGAATGGCCAGGGGAAATTCGGGTCATTACATCAGATACCAATCAAAATATTCTCATCCCAGAGAATTTAAAACCAAACGTAGAAAGAGAGGGGTCCGAACAACCACCCTGTAAGATACCTCTTAGGGACAACCACCCCGCGCTATTCAAAATTGGGAGAGAAAACCTCCACATCCTAGAACACCTCTTTGAAATCTATCTCGTGAACTACTATAAAAATAGTTAGTCCCACTGCCTAAACTTATGGATTTGGGAAACCCTTCCTCTATGTCAATATATTATCCTCTTTGGGTGTAACGAACTTGTCCGCACAAGTTCAATCACATCCAAATTAATGTTTCTTGACTAGGGATCAAGTTCTCCCCTCCCCACAGTCAATAATTTTCACACACATTCAGATAATAGGAAAACAACTCATCTTACATAAAATGTGGTGAAGTAATACATCATAAGAAAAGAACAAAGAAAAACACAAGAGAAAAACACAGAATAGCTCTCATTACTAGGAACAAATTTGTGCATCTCTCTCTCACAAGTGATCACTTTGAGGCCACTGTGCCTCAATAATACATGAACCAAAACAATGGTTCATCAACACAGCACCTTCTCCTTGCAATCATTGATTCTTACTAGTCACTCCATGAATGTCACTTCATCTTCAATATCAAACTCTCCCCATTCAATGACATGGGAATCATCATGTATACACTGATAGAGCTAAGTGGCATGGACAATGTCATGGATCCTTTCCAACTGTGGTGGTAATTCTAGATAATATTCCACCTCACCCACTTTTCCCAACACCTCGAATGTTCTCAAGAACCTAGGAGAAATAACTATCCCTCTTCAAAACCTCTTCTTCTAATGTTGAGGGGAAACCTTCAAGAATATATGGCCCTTAACATTGAACTCTAAAGTCATCCACCTATGATCATCATACAATTTATATTAGTCATGTGCTTCCTTCAACTTCTCAAAGACAATATAAACCTTATCTCATGTACTCTCCACCACATCTTGACCAAGAATAGATACCTCCCAACTTCCATCCAAAACAAGGGTGAACAACCTGGCCTCTCTTATTGAGATTCGAACAGAGTCATAAAAATATTTGAGTGATAGATATTATTGTAAGAAAACAATACCAAGGAAAAATTACACACCCAAGACCCACTAAAGACTAGAGAACATGCCCATAACATGTAATCTAACGTCTCGATGTTCCTCTATGTCTTTCCATCCATATGAGGGTGGAACGAAGTGATGAGGCATAACTGAGTGCCAAAGGAAATCTACAATCCCCTCAATAATCCCAAAGTAAAATGTGTATCCTGATCTGATACTATAAATTGTGAACTCCATTAATCCACACAACCTCATACACGTACCTATGTGATAAGGCATCCACTGTTCTCGACTCATTGATCGCTAAGAAGTGAGCCGATTTCATCAACCAACCCACTACTTGCCAATGAGTATCACATCCTTCCTGAGTCCTAGGTTATCCTGTGATGAAATCTATTTAGATTTCATCCCACATCCACCCTGGAATGTTTAAGGGATACAATAGATCACTAGGAACACAATGATAAGCCTTCACTTACTAACACACGAGACAACTTACCACAATCTCCACCACTTCCCGCTTCACCCTAGCCCACAAAAAATATTCTTTCAAGCCTTGGTACATTTTAGAAACTCTTGAATGCACCACCAAGGGTGAGCTATAGAACTATGAGAGAACTCCCTCACTAATTTCTACTGGAACAAATAGATTCCAACAGAACTACATCTGATTCTGACTATCATTCGACCATCCCTCTTGATAATCATCCTAGATAGTGCGATCATGAATCCCATCAGTCTCTATGTCTCCCCATTATGAATCCTCCACCAACCTCACTAAAGAAGACTACACTTTCATATGAAAGAGAAATCCTTTATTCCATCCACTATCACATCCATATGAAAAGCAGCTAACTGCTCCATTTCCTTCCAGGATTCTATGGATTCATGAACTACCTCCTTCAAAAACATCCTACTTAAAGCATCTACCACCACAATATCCTTTACTGTTGTGTAAGAGATATCAATGTTTTAGTAATAGAGAAACTCCATGCACCTTCATTGATTCATGTTTTTTTCTCACTAGGAGAAGATATACCTGAAGCTCTTATGATCTTTGAAGACCATAAAGCGCTCCCCAATGAGGTAATGTCACCACCACTTTAGTGTGAATATGAGTGCAACAAGCTCTAGATCATGGGTGGCATAGTTATGTTCAAGTGGAAGTTACTACCTAGACCCAAAAGATATCACCCCCTCCTACTGCATCAACATGCATCCCAAGCCTTGACTAGAAGCATCACAGGGCACCTCGAACATCACCCCTTCTTCTAAAACTCTATGTAATGGATCACTTAATAACATCCCCTTCATGTAGATAAAAGCTTCATGACACTACTCTCTCCACACGAAGGTCAGGTCCTTTTTGGTCAATTCTATCAATAGTGCCACAACTCAAGAGAAGTCAGGCATGAACCTACACTAATACCCCTCTAGACCATGGAAGCTATGAACCTCTATCATGTTCGTGGATTGTTCCCAAGAAACAGTGAACTTGTCCTTTTTTGACTCCACTCTTATCCCTTTCTGAGACACCACATGTCCGTGGAAGTGCAGCTCTTGCATTTAGAACTTGAATTTTGACAACTTCCCATCAAGCTAGTGGTGTCGGAGGACCTCTAAGACTATACTGAGGTGTTCATCATCCTATTCCTATAACATTCATTAAATCAAAATAACATTGATGAACATGATGAAGAACCGGTCCAAAAACATGAAGAAAACAAAGTTCATGATCCCCGTGAACATGGATGGTGCATTCTTAACACCGCAGTGCATGACCACAAACTCAATGTTCACAAACCTGCACCTGAAAGCAGTCTTCAGGAGGTCACCCTCCTTCACCCTCAACTGGTGATATCCAGAATACATATCAATCATGGAGAACCAACCTTATCCTCTGAGATAGTCAAAAATATTGTATATTCTTTGGAGAGGGTAACAGTTCTTGATTTTTACTAGATTCAATCTCTTATTGTCATTGAATAGCCTCAATACATCATCTTCCATCTTTGAAAAAAAGATTAGGGCACCCCATGGTGACATACTTGGACTGATAAAACACTTTTTCATTATGTTTTCAACCATAATCTGCAACTCCCATAACATATAAGTCACCATCTGATAGGGATCCATCAAAATCAGACGCGAACGAGGTTGCAAGTCTATTCCAAACTCAACATCACGTCTAGAGGGTAGAGTCACAACACCATTATGGAAAAAATCCAATAAATCCATTACAACTCCCAGAAAATCCACCACATCTTTGTCTATTGATCCCACAGACAGCTTGGCCAAAAAAGAGAGAAGAGGTTCCACACACCAACTGCCCACCTAATAGCCCTGCTCACCAAATAAATCTACACACTGGCCATCCATATATGAAAACATGACTCTCTTGTAGAAGAAGATTATATGAGTATAAACATAGAACAATCAACTGACTCCATGAGTGACATATTATGACTATATCTATTACTTAAGAAGATCCCCACTGGACTGATGTGGCCTATCACGACCCGTCCCCTGGGGCCCATGTTGTGACTACCCCAAGCCCATCTTCCAGAGGCCAGGGGCTGGCGACAAGCACCGTAAGGCATATTCCTTAAAAATAAGGAAGGAATTGCCTTTATATCCTATAATCACATGCAACTAAACACACAGTAAGATATGGACACAAGAAAAATTTGTAGTAAAAGTGTGAGTACAGTGAGAAAAAGGGGCCATAATACAAGCCCAACTGGAAAGTACAGGAAAACTGAAAAGTACAAGTAAACTAGAACAACTCCAATGAACTCCCACCAATGATCCTACCTAAAGGGTAGGCACATATCTCGAATGGTAATATCTAGAGTACACCTCATATAATGTCCATCTCCAAGCTACATCTCATCCTGGTACCCTTGTCCTCAGTCAGCATTGTCCGTCGATTGGACCAAACACAATATGGTGTGGGCATATCACGTGTAGGGGTGAGTATAACGATACTCAGTAGGGACCCTGAGACCCTCCAGGTTTCACAAAATCCACAAAGGATAAACCACAATTCATGAAATCAACTGAAAACCCTACTTATTTTTCTTCCCACACATATACCTAAGTTATCCAGTATGACCATTTCAATCAAGAGGAAACACGAAGACCAACTCAAAATCCCAAACTCAACTATTACACAAAGGAAGTAGTAACATAAAGGTATGTACCACACATGTACTCCACATAGAATAATACCACTATGGTATTACGACAATGGAATGTACCACACATTTTCGGACTTAGTTCACACACGGTATATTTTAGGAACAATAGTAGAGATGATTAGTTGTAAGTACTGAATAATCTTACTATGATAAAAGGCATACCCTCGAAGGATCCTAAATCATCATCATACCCACAGAGGATCGTAGTACATCGTCAGACCCACACATGATCCTAGTACCTCGTCAGACCCACACATGATCCTAGTACATCGTCATATCCACACAGGATCCTATTACATCGGTAGTACGTCGTCAAACCCACACAGGATCCTAGTACATCGCCAGCACATCGTCAAACCCACACAGCATCCTAGTACATCGCTAGTACATAGTCAAACCCACACGAGATCCTAGTACATCAACAGTATTTCATCATACCCACATAGGATCCTACTACATTGCCAGTACGTTGTTAGACCCACACAGGATCCGATTACATCGCCAGTACATCGTCAGACCCACACAGGATCTAAGTACATATCCAATACATCGTTAGACCCACACAACATCCCAATACATCACCAGTACTTCGTCATACCCACACAGGATCTCATTACATCACCAGTACATCCTCAGACCAACACAGGATCCTAGTGCATCGCCACAACCAGCTACAGGGTTCCAGCACTATGCTTGTGTAACGACCCAAATCCAGAGCCCCTCTATTAGTGCCCCATACCCGGTTCTCCACATGAAATCAAGCGTGTTTCCACAAATTCCAGAGGCTATCGACTAGCAGTGAGGGCATTGGAGAGTCGGTGGGGATACTATGCCCTCATTCGGTAAAGTATACAGTGGAAAACAACCAAACACAATAGCAGTATAAAAAAACATACAATAACTGAACCGAATAGCAGAAACAATGGATAACTAATAATGATGCAATATGGTACATATTTCTATGGAAAGAAGCAAACAAACCAATGTGATGAAGTAAAACTGAAAAAAAAGTGAAAGGAAAACAAAATACACTCCTCATCATCGCGAGACATGGCTCGGTCCCATGCTCTCTAGCTCTAGTGCAATCAAGTACCTGAAGTAGAAGGGCGCTTGCCCTTATATATACCTACAACAATATAGTCTTTTTGGGCCCAAAAGTATGGACCAAACAGGGTGAGAGATAAAATCCCAGTAAGAAAGCACCCAAATATTTGTGCCCAAAATCAATGAATGCATGGCAGAAATAAAACAAGAAGCACTAAACAGGAAATCACAAGCAGCTAAAATCCACAGTTCTAACAATAAAGTACACAAGTAAACAGCCAACAGTATGAAGAAAAAAGGTAACCCACTGGGTAGATCTCACAGCCGAACCCCTATGGTTCAACCTACAAGTACTAGAAACCCTCTAGGAGACACACACTGTCTCACCCCTCTAGTTAATCTATGAAAATAACAGACTCCCTGGGGAAGCACTCACCGCCAATTCCCCCTATAGTCTCGTATTGTGCTAAAGGCTCTCTGCAGAAGAATTCTACACCTATTCCCCCTGTGGCCCGCATCGAGGAACTACAATCTCTATGTGGAAGCACTCAACGTCAATTCCCCCTGTGGTCTCGCATCGTAATTAAAAGACACTCTGGAGAATCCCTTCCGCCAATTCTTTCTTTGGTCTACTACTCTAAGTTCTCAGAGTCCTAAGTGGCAGATATAAAATGCTCATCATGTGTACATCGTCCAAGAAAACGTCAAGAACTACTTGGATATCATTCTAAGGCTCAACAGCATAAAAAGTAGCAGTTCCACTATCCTACGACTAGGCAGGGAAACTGGAAAAATGCCAAATACGAAGAACAAGCATGGAAATGAAACATGAGCACAAAATAAATAATCTACTCATAAGTATAAACCTCTACTACAGCAGTCAAGCAAAGCAGGCAAACAACAGAGAAAAACAGGTAACACACAATACCCCGTTCAAGGGTATTTGTGGAATTTGCACAAAATACACATCAACTTTCTACGGAAAGGCACAATCCACCTTCCTCGATCCTAGGAGATTGATATACGTGATCCACGAAGATAGATTCCACTTAGAACGTCGTAGATCTAAGAAAACACACAAAACCCTCAACCCATGATAACCTAAAAATGAGGAGGAATTAGAAAACAAGGCTCAAGAAGATGAAATAACTCACCGATGCGATTCCAACGCAATCGACCATGCTTGAATCAGAGAACAGACGAAGAGGTAGAAGCTCGTCGAAGATCCAGCCATACGGGTCGCTCTCGGATGAAGAACCTGGGGAAGGGGTGGATTCTGTCCGTTAGGCGTGACCCTGGTGAGTTTAATGATAAAAAAGAAATTACACGGAATGTACTTTTAGAGTACACGGCATGTATTAGGTCTTTTCCGTACTCCACCAAAATCGGCCTCCACGTCACCCCTACACACCGTGTGTGTGGCCCGACATTTCTAGCACACAGCTTCGAGCCAGAGAAGAGTACACAACATATACTCAGAAAGTACAAGGCGTATACTTTGAAAATTTCCAGAAAGTTCATTTTTCTTAAAAACTCCAGAAAAAGGAAAACCATACCTGAAATGAAGATCATGGTTCTTACAAACTTCCCCCTTAAAGAAATTTTTACCCGAATTTCCCTAACGAGGTGGAGAAGACGAAATCCCGAACAGCTCCGGACACTACAATCGTACATCAGCTTCCCTTTCCCAAGTCTCATCTTGTACTCGCCCGTGCTGCCATAGCACCCGTACCAAAGGAACATACTACCCGTGGAGAACCTTCGTACTATGATCGAAAATCCGGATAGGATGCTCCTCGAACGACGCATCTGCTTCAAGCTCGAGTTCCTCAGGCTGAAAGACATGAGATGAGTGTAAAAAGTAGTGTCGGAGCTGAGAGACGTGGAAGACGTCGTGCATGGCCTGGTACCTCTGAGGTAGCTACAACCAAAAGGCAACCGGCCCAACTCTCTCCCAGACCTCAAAAGGCCTGACGTTCCGCGGTGAAAGATTACCATGTCCCTGAATCCTCTTGTGTCCCATCCTCGGTGCAAACCATAGGAAAACCTGATCCCTGACCTCGAAATGCAGAGGTCGTCTCCACTGATCAGCATAAGACTTCTATCGAGACTGTGCAGTAGCAATCCTATTTCGAATTAGCTCTATCTGCTTTGAGGTCTCCTGAACAAGACGAGGTCCCAGCAAAGCTGCCTCTCCTGCCTCCAGACAGTATAAGGGTGATCGGCATGGCCTACCGTACATGGCCTCGTAAGGTGCCATCTGAATATTTTCCTGAAAGCTATTGTTGTAGGTGAACTCCACCAGAGAAATATGATTCTCCCAAGAACCGCCAAATTCAAGGATGCAATCTCGGAGCATATCCTCAAGCACCTGGAACGTGCGCTCGGATTGGCCATCTGTCTGGGGATGGTATGCTGTACTCAAAAGTACCTATGTACCCAAGGCCTTCTAAAGTCCTTGATAGAACAGAGAGGTAAAGCGTACATCCCTATCTAAAACGATGTAGTTTGGGACTCCATGTAGATGAACAATCTCTCGGATGGAAAGTCATCCCAAATCATCGACACTGAAGGTCTCCTTGATCGGCAAGAAGTGGGAAACCTTCGTGAGCCCGTCGATGACAACCCAAACAACATCGTTCCCTTAAGGTGACCTCAGAAACCCAGTCACGAAGTCCATCACGAAGTCGTTCCACTTCCACTCTGGAATGGGTAACTACTGCAGAAGCCCTGCTGGTCGTTGATGTTCTGCTTTCACCTGCTGACAAGTAAAACATCTCATGATGAAGTCCACAACATCATTTTTCATACCTAGCCACCTGTATTGGCGATGAATATCCTGATACATCTTGGTGATGGCAGGATGAACTGCCCAAATAGTGGAAAGAAAATCCTGCATCATCTCCTTGTGTGTGTCTGCTGGCACCCATACGCGTCCTTGGAAATGCAAGATCTCATCCTCGCCCACTGTCCATCTAGGAAGAGGGTCCCCTCCTGACACACTCTCCCGCAGGACTAAGCCTTCTGAGTCTGATAGTTTCCTCATCCGTACCCGATCAATTAGTGTAGAGGTAATATCTATAGAAGATAGGAAGGTATGTCCCTGTCTGTCATGCGCCTCTAGATGCATCTCAGAGAACAGAGCCATAATCTATCACTCACTGCTGGCCTCCTGAACTGCCTGAACCTGAGTTCTCCTGCACAGCGCATCTTCCACTACGTTGCCCTTCCCCGGCATATAGGCAATCTTGAAATCAAAATAATGAAGATACTCGACCCACCTACACTGCCTCAGATTCAAGTCACACTGAGTGAAGATATACTTGAGACTCTTGTGGTCAGTGAAGACCACAAAGTGATCTCCCAGTAGATAGTGTCTCCAACAGTATAAGGCATGAACAACAGCTGCTAACTCCAGATCGTGCGTAGGGTAGTTCCTCTCATGTGGCCTCAACTACCGAGATCCGTACAAAACTACTCCATCCCCCTGCATAAGCACAACCCCAAGCCGGATACCTGAAGCATCACAGTAAACAGTGTATCTCTTTCCTGGCTCCGAAAAGACTAGTATCGGTGCTGACGTCAACCTTCCTTTCAGCTCCTGAAAGGCTGACTCACAAAAATCTGACCATAAGAACCTTGCCCCCTTTTTGGTCAGACCTGTCAAAGGTGCTGCTAGACGATAAAAGTCCTGAATAAAGCGTATGTAGTATCTAGCCAGTCCTAGGAAGCTCTGTACCTCAATGAAGTTCTTCGGCTGCTCCCAGGAAACTACAACTCTCACTTTCTCTGGGTCCATAGATACTCCTGCCTCTGAGATGATGTGACCCAAGAATTGAATCTATTCCTTCCAGAAGTGGCACTTCGAGAGTTTAGCATAAACCTGATGCTCTCTCAGTGTACTCAGAATGATCTCAAGATTTGTGGCATGGCCGTGTTGAGTGCGAGATTACACCAAGATATCATCCACAAAGACCATGAAAAAGGATTCCAAGTAAGGATGGAACATTCGGTTCATCAGTTCCATGAACACTTTAGGTGTGTTCGTGAGACCGAACAACATGACTGTATACTCGTATTGACCATACCTGCTCCTGAGGGCTGTTAGAGGTATATCTGACGGTCTAACGCAAAATTGATGGTAACTAGACCTCAAATAGATCTTCTAGAACACCCGAGCTCCTCGAAGCTAATCAAAGAGGTCGTCTATCCTCAGCAAGGGATATCGGTTCATGACCGTCAACTGGTTCAGCTTCAGATAATCCACACAAAGCCGAAGGATACCATTTTCCTTCTTCGCAAACAAGACAGCCAAACCCCAAGGAGAAGTACTGGGATAGATGAAACCCTTTGCCTGCAACTCCTCCAACTGCTTCTTGATCTCCTGGAACACTGGTGTAGCCATCCTATAGGGAGGAATGGACACTAGTTCCACTCCCGACATGAGCTCAATAGATAATTATACCTCACGCTCTGGAGGAAAACCTGAAAAGTCCTCTAGAAAGACATCCCTGAAACGATCCACCACTGGAGGAAAGTCCAACGGTGGAGTCCCCTAATCATCCAGATAAAGACTAGCAATCTGGGTTGTCACCCCTCCTAGCCCAAGATGCTCGAGTCCTTCCCGACTCGCCCGAACGTCCCATTCGCCTTTATGAAGAAAAGACTCGCCCTCTAGTGAAACAAAACTCACTCTACGATGATAACAGTCGATGAATACCTGAAATTTAATCAACTAGTCCATGCTGGGGATGAAATCAAAGCATGTCATCTTTAGGAAATAGATATCCCATAAGAAGTGATACCTTGCAACCTCGAGGGGGAACTCTCTACACTGGCGTACACTAGATGTCTTCGTTCCCAATGGTGTGTCTAGTGACAACGAGTCATCAGAAGAAAATATGCAGAGTCCAAGGCTCTCCATGACAGAAATGGAGATAAATCTATGAATAGAACCAGTATCGAAAAGGGATGAAGATAAAACTGAGGCTACTAAAATCGTACCTCAGACAGTAGAAGGGCTGGGATCCTACTCCTGATAAGTCTGATCTGCGGAAAAAGACTGGCATGTACAGCGACCATGTGCCCTTGGCTGACCACTCTGAGTTGAACCTCCCTACTGGTGTTGAGGAACTGGTGGCTGACCACCACGGCCTCGACCTCCACCTCAGCCCGAATGGACGGAAGATCTCCATTTCCCTGACTGGTGAGAAACTGGTAGTGCTGCTCCTGAACGGGGAGTCATGGATGAACCCCGGTCACTAGGTGCTGGTGAGAAAACCTAATAAAAATGCTGACGGTGACCCATCTTGCCGCAAGATTAGAACTCCATGGGGTCCCTCTGGCACTGCGGCCCCGTGTGCCCTGACCGGCCACACTGGTAGCATGTCACCTGGCTGTCTGATGATGCATCTCGCTTCCTCATATCACCGCACGTAGGCTCTCTATGGCGCTTCATGATGTCATCTGGAGAAGAAATAGCTCTGGAAGAAGGACCGCCCTGGCTTGCAGCTCCATAGTCTCTCAGATTTGTCTCTGCAATTAGTGCCTGGTTGACGATAGAAGTGATGGAATTCACCTGGAAGATGTTCACCTATGATCGGATCTCCCACATGAGACCATCCACAAATTTACTTGCTAACAACACCCCACTCCCATACAGTAGGGGTGTGAAGTGCTGAAACTCGATGAAACGAGTGGAATAATCCATGACAGAAAGAGTACCCTACTCTAAGCTCATGAACTCCCGAGCTCGGTCGGCCCTCAGGGTCTCCGGGTAAAAGTAGTCATAGAACAGACACTGGAACTCCTCCCAAGCCATATCTGGATATTGACCCGCCTGTAAGATCATGTCCCACCACCTCGTAGAGGAGTCTCAGAGCATGTAGTTAGCGATATTGACCCGCCTTTTTGGAGGCGTCTCCAGATGCTCGAAGATAGTCAGCATGGCTTCCATCCGTGACTCTGCAGCCTGAGGTCCTCCTTCCCCCAAGAACGTAGGTGGATGCTGCTGCTGGAAAACCCGTGTCAAGTATACCATAGTTGTGGTAGGATGTGGTGATCCCTATAAGGCTTGCATCATCCACATGAAACCTTCCCTAAATTGTGCATTAGTGCCTGCAACTGGTATGACAACTGGTGCCAAGGCTGGCCCGACGGGAGGATCAGAAGGAAGTCCCTGATCAGCCATATCTGGCGTCTGATCACTGCCTGATCACAGAAGTACAACCGGATGACGTCTTGTAGGAATAGCTCTGAAAGATCCAAATGTACACTTTAGATCAGAAAACAAGAACAGAGAACACAAGAGTACAAAATGGAAATAGGGGAAGAAAAACACACAAGATTATAAAACACGACTACACGGCGTGTATAAAAACTACATGGTGTGTATTCTTAAGCCACTGACATAGGCATGTATTCCTAACCTACAATTCCTGTACACCTCAAACTACACGGCGTGTTGACCCCATCACATGGTGTGTACTTGAAAACTATTCCCCTGCTCGAGTCTCTTCACACGGCTCACCCACATGGTCCGACTCAACCTGAGACTACATGGCATGTTCGAAACAAACACGGCGTGTACTAGACAAGGCTTCGGCGGCCCGTGTTTTTAATCACATGGTCGCCTACATGTATGAACCTTACACGATGTACTCCGTACAAACACGGCATGTATAGGTGAAGGTGACATCGTCTCGTGTTGTTCGTGACATGGCTGGGTACCTGGACAGGACTACACGGCGTGTTCCTCACATGCTTCCCCGACCCGTGTTGTTAGTGACACGGCCGGGTACATGGCTTTGAACTTACATGGCGTTTACCTACCATACACGGTGTGTTCCCAGGTTACTTTCACGACACCGTGTTCTGGTCACACTGTCTAGGACACGGCCTGAAAAATAGACCGCCTGTATCCAAAAAGTACACACCGTGTATTCTGGGTTTTTCTGGGCAGTAGCTTGAAAACTGCATAGAATCCCAGAAACACTAAAAACCAGGAAAATAGGTACCAAATTCCAATCCGCGAGGACCCATACTCCCCACGAATCAATGCTTGGCATCTACCACAATCATATACAAGAGAAAACAGGATCATTTTTAAGAAAAGAGAAAAACAAACAATTTTCTATCATAACAGCAGAGCATCTATCTAGCATCTATCACAATAGCATGCATAATCTACATAATGTCTATCACAACAACAGGCAATCGCTAATGCACCCTAGATGGCATGGAAAAAATGCATGGCATGTGATTTCTTCAAGTTCCTATATAATGCATGAGATGGCATACCCTCATCTCATCGGGTTGCGACAGAAATAGAACCGAAGTATCAAAACAATAATAGCACAAGTCATGTGAATCACTCTAGGTGAAATCAGATCAACCATAAAATCTCAAAACCAGAAAAGTTGAAATTAACGAGATAGTATGGCTTTTAACTGTACACGGGTTAGCTACTCCCGAGCACTGCATAATACCAACTACTGAATCCATCCTATCCTTGGCTAAAGTCTCCAAATAGTAAAGCAATAGAAAAGAACCCCTCTGATACCACTTTGTAACGACCCTAATCTGGATCCCCTCCACTGGTGCCCCGTACCCGGTTTGACACATGACCTCAAGCGCGTTTCCCAAAATGCCAAAGGCTGCCGACTAGCAGCGAGGGCCTTGGTGAGTCAGTGGGGAAACTATGCCCTCATTCATTAAAGTATATAGTAGAAAACAACCAAACACAATAGCAGAATAAATAAACAACATACAACAACTGAACCAAACAGCATAAATAATGGATAACTAATAATGATGCAACATGGTACATATGTCTATGGAAAGCAGCAAACAAACCAATGTGCTTAAGTAAAAATGAAAAACAAAGTGCAAGGAAAACAAAATAAACTCCTCAGCATCGCGAGCCACGGCTTGGTCTCATACTCTCCAGCTCTAGTGCAATCAAGAACCTGCAGTAGAAGGGCGCTTTTCCTTATCTATACCTGCAACAACATAGTATTTTTGGGCCCAAAAGAACTTCCCAAATAGTGTGTGAGATATAATCCCAATAGGAAATCACCCAAATATTTGTGCCCAACAGTCAATGATTACATGGTAGTAATAAAACAAGAAGTAGTAAATAGGAAAGCAGAAGTGGCTAAAATACACAGTTCTAACAATAATTTACACAAGTAAACAACCAACAACAAGAAGAAAAAAGGTAACCCTACGGGTAGCTCTCACAGCCTAACCCCTATGGTTTAACCTAAAAGTACTAGAAACCCTCTAGGAGGCACACACAGTCTCACCCCTCTGGTTCAACTATGAAAATAACAGACTCTCTGGGGAAGCACTCACTATAAATTCCCCCTATAGTCTCGTATCGTGCTAAAGGCTCTATGTGGAAGAACTCAATGTCTATTCCCACTGTGGCCCGCTTCGAGGAACTATAGACTCTCTGAGGAAGCACTCAATGTCAATTCCCCCTGTGGTCTCACATCATAATTAAAAGACACTCTCGAGAAGCCCTTCAGTCAATTCTCCCTTTGGTCTACTACTCTAGGTTCTCACAGTCCTGAGTGAAAGATAAAACATGCTCCGCACACGTACATCGTCCAAGTAAACCTCAAGAACTACTTGGATATCATTCTAAGGCTCAACAGCATAAAAAGTAGTAGTTCCAATATGCTACGACTAGGCAGGGCAACTGGAAAAATTCCAAACAGGCAGAAAAATCATGGAAAAGCATCTTCAGCACAAAATAAATACTCTACTCATAAGTATAAACCTCCACTACAGCATCCAAGTAGAGAAGGAAAACAACAGAGTAAAACAGGTAACACACAATACCCCGTTCAAGGGTATTGGTGGAATTTTCAAAAAATACACATCAACTTTCTAAGGAAATGCACAAACCACCTACCTCGATCCTAGGAGATCGATATATGTGAACCACGGTGACAGATTCCCCTTAGAACATCATAGATATGAGAAAATGCACAAAACGATCAACCCACGATAACTCGAAAATGAGGTGGAATAAGAAAACAAGGCTCAAGCAGAAGGAAGAACTCACTGCTGCGATTCCAATGCAATCGACCATGCTCAAATAGGATAACGGATGAAGAGGCAGGATCTCATCGAAGATCTGGTCGTACGGGTCGCTCTCGGACGAAGAACTTGGAGAAGGGGTGTGTTTTGTCCGTCAGGCATGACCTCGGTGTGTTTAATGAAAAAAAGTACACGTCGTGTACTTTTAGAGTACACGGCGTGTACTAGGTAATTTCAGTACACTACAAAAATTGGCCTCCAGGTCACCCCTACACACCGTGTGTCTGGCCCGGCACGGCCAGCACACTACATCGATCTGGAGAAGTGTACAGGGCATGTACTCAGAAAGTACATGATGTGTACTTTGAAAATTTCCAAAAAGTTCATTTTTCATAAAAAATATAGAAAAAGGAAAACCATACCTGAAACGAAGATCCGGGTTCTGACATCTTTCTCATCTCCAAGTGGTTCCTCTCCTAATACAACTTTTCAATACTACAACTACCACAAAGTCACATGAAGAAGTATCCCAAATGACTGCGACGTCATATGGATCTCAACGCAATAGATGGTGCGTCAATCAGATTCCCGGTCTGTGAGTTATTATCATTTTAGTCCCGAGGGCCCAGTTGGGATCGTGCTTGATCAAACCCAATTGTATCCCAACTTTATTTGAATCATAGGTGGGGTATACCAAAGGGACCTTCTCACTCCAATATTTCCAACACCACTAACAGTACATCAAACGGATGCCCGGTGCCAAATTTATGACCGATAGAGAGAAAATGGGTCGAAGCTGGCCCGGGTTCGGCCTGATCCGACCCTGTTCAGGTCAACCCAGCCCGCTGGGTCTAGCCCGGCCCACGCCAGGCGGCCTGGCCTGAGCAGCCCGACCTGAGTAGCCCGGCCCGGGGCGGCAGGGCATGGGCAGCGGGGCGGTGCAAGGGCAACGGGGTGGTGAGGGGGCCGCGGGGCGGCACTGGGGCTGTGAGGTCTATGGGGACGTAGGGCGGCGCGGGGGCCACATGGGTCGTTGGGTGGTGGGGCAACTATGATTTCACCATCACCTTCATCATAGATGGCAGTATTCTGGCCATCGTATTGGAGTCCCACCGATGTCATTCACTGGCACCGGTCACTGCCTTATTCCAATGTGAGGAATGCAACAAAAAACTCAATAAATTGCAGAGAGGTCAGGCCATGTTTGTTTGGCCCACACCCTCCACGCTAGGGCAGTAGAAATAGGCTTAATAAAACTTGTATGAAGAATGCCAAACCCTACAACCCCCAAAAGTGATTATTCCCAAACCCACAAGAAAGAAATCATACGTGGATCAACTAGTAAGAGAGTTTATATGTGTTTTTTGTTTAGAAGGGAAAAACATGGGAATCAATAATAACATATAATTAAACCCTTACCTTGGAGGTTTCCCAATAGAGGATGTGAGGAATGAGACGAAGTCATAGGGGATAATGGCATCGGCGTTCGTCGCTTCCGCAAGACGCTTCTGATGTCCGCTCAAATGTCATCCTTGTTCATCAATTCCGAAGTGTGTTCTTCATTTGAGGATAAAGAATCTCTCCAAGGTTCTCTCCCAATTTTCCTTCACCAACCCTTTTTTCTATTCAACCAAAAATGAAATGACAACATAATTTTAATTATGTAGATCAATTATGTAGGAACAATTAAAAATTCTAACACATCTCATTATTTGTTATTTGGATCCAAAAATTAAATGGGGAGTTGGCATAATAGATTTAGGTATGTTGAGTGGATTTCCCCCATTAAAGGGGTTCTGGAGGTCCCCAATACTAGAATTCAATTTGAGAGGTTTTAAGATCAGTGGTCCCCACCCTCATATCCTTCATAGGGGATTTTCAAATTAAAATAAAAATTTCATACAATTTTTTTTTCTTTTTCCAGGAAAAAGTGAAAAACTAACTTTCACCCTCAACATACAATGTTTGACGAGAAGTTCTCCTTAAGCGAATACAGGTGTTGCGAGTTCAATAGTGGGTTTGGATTTCAATTCTGAGCACTGGTTCCAAAGTTACAAAAACCCGCTCACGCGTTTACTTAACGTAACTGAAAAAAAAGATCATAAATTCATTCTGGGAACATAGGTCCTCAGATTCAAATGCTGTCAATTTTTGTAGAATCATAAAATTCCAATTTAATTAAAAAAATTACAAGGAATTTCAAGGTCTTTATATTCTCCCCACCTCAAGGATTTTCCGCCCTAAAATCCACATCACAAAACTAGAAAAAAAAGAGGGGGTACTGAGCACAAATCTAAGCCTCTCACTCCCATGTGGTCTCCTGGAGGTTCCCGTGCTACCAGTGAATGTGCGAAATAGGTATCGACCGCCCAAGAAGGACCATCTTCTGTCAATCCTCAATCACCACTAGATCCTCCGAAAACGTCACCCCATCATCGATGACCGGCTCGTCCTGGTCGGTGACGTGAAATGGGTCGTGCACATATCTCCACAGCTAGGATATGTGGAAGACGTCGTGCACCCGGTGCAACTGAGGGGGAAGTGCTATGTGGTAATCCACCTCGCCAACTCTTCTGAGGACCAAGAAAGGTCTGATGAACCCTGATGATAACTTTCCTCCTTGGCCAAATCTCTATAAAACACGTTGGTGTGAGACCCGTAGAAATAGGTGGTCTCAATCCTCGAACACTAGAGGTCTCCATCTCCTACCAACATAAGACTTTTGCATGCTCTGTGTAGTTTTCATCTTCTCATGGATGATCTGCAGTTTTTTTGTGGTAGCCCATACCATCTCTGGTCCCACGAGTGCTTACTCCCCGGGGCCAGTCTATCACAAAGTCCATCTGCAAGGTCGGCCATACAAGGCCTCGAAATGTGCCATCCCAATGGTGGAGTGATAGCTATTTTTTCATGAAAACTCCACCAAATGCAAGTGATCCTCCTAGCTGTGACCGAAGATGAGGACGCATGCACGTAGCATGTCCTCAAGGGTCTGAATGGTCTGATCAGTCCGAACATTCTTCTGAGGATGGAAGGTGGTGCTCAAACAAATCTACATCCCAAAATCCTCCTACAACCCCTTTGATAGAAGGGAAGTGAAATTCACATCACGATAAAAGAAAATTATCATGGGTACTCCAGGTAGTCGCACAATCTCTTACACATAAAGGAGTCTCAAGATATCTACTGAACCCTTCTATCTGATCGGCAGGAAGTGGACTGACTTGGTGAGTTGGTCGATGATCACGCAGATAGAATCATGACCTCTGGATGTACGTAGAAGTCTTGTCACGATTTCCATGGATATCCCTTCCCACATCTACTTTGAGACCTCTAAAGGCTGAACCAAGCTTGCTGGAACCTGATGTAATGCCTTCAATTTCTGACAAGTGAGGCACCGAGAGACAAACTCTGCTACTGTTTTCTTCATTCACAGTCACCAATGATATCGTCGAAGATCCTTGTACATCTTCTCCACTCCTGGATGTACCTCTGCTGGGGATGTGTGGAACTCCCTCAACACTTCCAATCAAAGATAAAGAAGTACTATGGTACGTCCTCTGAAGAGAATGATGCAATCCCCACCTTCAGTGTCCCCACACTATGCCTCCCTGACTCGCTGAAGAAGTTGGGGAGTGACTGTAAGATATTGAACAAAAGATGCTCCATCTCGATCCAAAAATGATATCTAAAAGGTGGCCAGCTACTCCGTCGCCTCACCTAGCAGCTGTATACCAGATCTCTTACTGAGGGCATCTGCTACAACATTCCCCTTACCAGGAGTATAGACTATCTCGAAGTCATAGTACTGGTGGAACTCAAGCTGACATCGCTGTCATAGGTTCAGGTCCTTCTGAGAGAATATATACCTGAGACTCTTGTGACCCCAGTAGACTGTAAAATTCTCACCCATCAAGTAATGTCATCGCATCTTCAAGGTGAAGACCACTTCTGCTTACTCAAATTCATGGGTAGCATAGTTCTACTCATGTTGTCTCAGTTGTCAAGAACCATATGCAATCATAGCTTTCTCCTGCATCAGAACACATACGAGCTCGATCACTAATGTGTCGCAGTAGACTACGTACCCTACACCCTCCTTTGGAAGAATCAAGATGGGATCACTAGTCATCTGCTACCTCAGCTCATAAAAACTATGATGAAATTTCTACGACCACACAAAGGGTTTACCCTCCTTCATCAATGTTGATAATGGTGCTGCAACGCTCGAGAAATATGGCACAAATATATAGTAATATCCAGCCAAACCCAGAAATCTTCGTACCTCCATCACACTCCTAGGTGGCTCCCAAGAAAGTACCACCTCAATCTTCACTAGATCTGCTGCAACTCGAGCCTCTAATATGACATGACCTAGAAAGTGCACCTCTTAGATCTAGAACTGGCACTTTGAGAGCAGACTATAAAGATGGTTCTCTCAGAGTGTGTCCAGAACTATCTGCAAATGATAGGCATGCCTCTCCTCAGTAGCCGAGTAGATCAGAATGTCATCAATGAAGACCAACACAAAGAGATCAAGATATGGCTGAATGATCTTCTTCATGAGTCACATGAACACTGTTGGAGTGTTGGTCACGCCGAATGGCATGAGCAAAAACTCATAATGGTCATTCTGACATTTGAAAGCTATCTTTTTCACATCCTTGTCTCGCACTCTAATCTAGTGATAGCCCGATCTGAGGTCTATCTTCGAGAACCATCGTCCTCCTTTCAACTAATCAAAGAGGTCATCTATCCTCAAGAGTGGGTACTTTTTCTTCACAGTCACCTAGTTCAGGGATCGATAGTCAACACAAAGACTCGAGCTCCCATCCGCCTTCTTGGCAAAAAAAAATTGGGGCTGCCCAAGGAGAAACATAGGTCCGAATGAATCCTTTCCCCTATAAGTCCTACAGCTGTACTCGTAACTCATGATGCTCCAAGGGATCCATCCGATACACTGGTGTACATATCGGTGTTGTCCCGAGGTACAATTCAATGTAAAAGTCCACCTATGTTTGAGGAGGTAGACCTGGAACATCATCAAGGAAAACATCTAAATACTGGTCCAACACTATATGATATATCCAACTCTCCACATCAACTAATCCAAGGGTAAGGCTATAAAACTTATTAGTGATAAGCTACACTATCCTATGTGTATGTCCATCCTGTGTTGCAAAGGATCCCTTCTCACCTGTGAAGGTAAACCTGGTCCCATTCAGGCAGACATATCACAATTTGTGCCTAATACTGTCAATCGGAGCATGGACTATAGATAACCAGTCCATATCCAAGATGACGTCATAAGGCCTCGATGCCGCTACTAGGAGATCCCAGCAGAAGCTCTCTCCCCCTAGAGTAAGCTCACTCTGCCGACATCAATGCTTAATCATTGAATCCTATCCCGTAGGATTCTCTAACCATAAGGATCAAGCCAATGTCTCTATCGAAATCTCCTAGCTATGAACAACGACAGTGGAAATAAAAGAATGAATGGAACCTATATTTATAAGTAATGCAGCTAAGGTGGAGTAGATAATGATCGTACCTTGTATCATATCTGGAGCGATGTGATCGAAGACCTCCACTGCCTGGAGCTGAGCTCACCCCTGCCATCCTGCTCCCTATGGTCAGTGTAGACCACATGGTGTTGGTGGCGGTAACATCTTGAATCGTCACCTACCGCCATCTGCATAGCCAGCTCCTCTGCCACATCCACCTACTC
Organism: Viscum album; assembly: GCA_963277665.1. Lineage (NCBI taxonomy): Eukaryota > Viridiplantae > Streptophyta > Magnoliopsida > Santalales > Viscaceae > Viscum > Viscum album. The sequence goes on along the minus strand of OY728121.1, from coordinate 1,759,503,584 downwards.
CCTGTAGACCTCCTCGATCGAACCTCTATCTCTGCCATGGCTGTCCCTCGACCATCTTCTGATCATCCATATGGTGGGTCGGGCAGTCATGAGTCATGTGACCCTACCCGCCACATGGGAAACACTGCATGTTCCATGCATGACTGGCTCTATCCCAGGTACCCCGCACAACTGATCTTAGGTCATACCGTATTCCACCAGTAGGTCTAGTCCCCTTGGACCTCTATGGCATCTGTCTGCTACCAGATATAGAAGACTCTGTTATATGACATCTTGTGCTGGGTCTCGCTGCTGGAAACTGCTCATCAAGAAAGATCTCCTCTAGGAGGGATCTCTCTAACACTCCCACCTGTGTCGGGATGCTGTGAGAAATCATTGAAGCCTTAATATCCCACCTAAGTCCCTACTCAAAGCTAAGAGCCCTAAATAATGGGTCCCAAACCATATTAGTGGACTAGCATGAGATGTCTGTGATCCTCACTGAGTACTGAGCTATAGTCATGTTGCTTGGCTAAAGATGAAGAAGCTCTTATATGCACACAAGGTGAAGAGTTTCATGGAAAAAGTCCACCTGAAACATGCTCTCATAGTCTACCCAGAGAAGCTTCACCTCATCGTGAACCTGGATCATCAAGCTCTACCATCTTCTTGTTGCTTCCTGTAGAAAGAGAGCAGCGAGGATCACCATGAGATCAGTTCGTGTCCATACCCATCGGAAGACTCTCACTACGGCCTCCAGCCAATCCGTAGTTGCATGTGGATCTGTGTATCCCCTAAACTGGGGTGGCCTCTAGCGCTGGAACGTGTGCAATGTGCTCAAGTAGAGTTCACCCACTGATACTGGGTCTAGTGGAATTAGTGTACAAATGGGTAATGGTACCGCTAGTGCCTCTACCGGTGCCTCTACTAGAAGAGGGCCCTGCACCGAAGCCTCGCCACTCGGTGGGTTATTAGTGTGTACTATAACTAGAACCCTAGATGGATATCTACGTAGAGGAATCCTGTAAAGAAGTAGATGTGTCACGGTCAAAAATTTATGCCTGGTGACTTGAATCAAAGAGATCACAAAGAAAACTCTTGAAAATACACATAAAATTATGGTTTCCGTGCACTGAGTCGGAAATCAGAAGTCAGGGTCCCGGTGTATGGATACGTCGGTCACCGCACCAACACTGGGTTCCTGAAACTGATAACCACACTCACTACACTTAAAGATATTTCCATTAAATGAAAGATTAGAGTCGAATGTTTTATGGTAGAACTGACTCATCTGATACCAATTTGTCACCACCCGTCCCCCGGGGCTCGTGTCATGACTACCCCAAGCCAACCTTCCATAGGCCTGGGGTGAGAAACTAGCACCGTATGGTATATTGTAATGGCCCGAATCTCTCCGGCCCATTCCTTTGTCAAAAAGAAGTTCAAGAAGTGTTCTGGAGGGTAAAATGGACTTTTCCCACACTTTCCAGAATTTTGAAACTACATGCCGTGTAGTTTGAGTACACTCCATGTACCCCCTTTCTGGGTATACCCCGTGTTGCAGGCTGTGTCCTCACTGTGTGAAATAATGGGTGCACACCGTGTATCCAGTTCTACATGCCTTGTAGTCCTTCCCCGCGTATACATTACCAGTCAACGGCCGTGTAACATGTTAGAGTTGTGTCCTTGCCATGTGCAATAAATGAGTACATGCTGTGTGTCTAAACTACACGCCGTGTAGTCTTTCCCCGCGTATGTGTTACCCTCAAACCGTGTGATGACCAGTAAACGGCCACAGAGCCGTGTTGGAAGCCACGTGGAGACCGCATGAAATAACTGAGTACACGCCGTGTACTATAAAGTACACGCCGTGTACTTTTCCTTATCTCGCCTATAAAAGGAGGGGTCCCCTCCTCCTTTCAATTCACTCCACTCCTCCCCTTTCCTCTGAGCAGAGTTCTCCCAAGAGACTCGAAGGCTCTTTCTTCCATAACTTCTTTGTCCATGCTCCGATTTACAATCCATCAACGGTCACAGGATAGAAATGATGAGGAACAACTTACGAGCTTAGATCCGTTGTCTTTCCTTCGGCCTTTCCTTTCAGACTTCCAGCTGAGGAGGTTTCTCTGGGACCTGACATATGTGACGGACGCCGACAGACGTCTTCTAAGGTTGATCCGGGGGAGCATTGCGATCGAAACCTATTGAGGTAGGGATCTTACCTTTGTCTCTCTAATTTGTTCATCATGCGGGGTGGGTGTTCTCTTATTTACGTGATACACTTTTGAACCAGTTTAATAAAGATAATAACTGGCTTATATAACGGGGTTGGGAAGTTGTGATTGTCGTTACTTTATATCCTGTGATATTATGTTGTGAATTGAATGAGATTCTACCCACTGAAAATCACGGTCGTTGGGGGCCTTTTCTTATGCAATTAAATAAATCCCTCTCCTTCTGGATTTTCTTATGGATGGAAACCTTGTGGAATGTGGAATTTGGTTAGTCACGTAAAGTTGGCTGTTTAAAATCTAGAACCCTTGTGTGATCAGCCTGGTTAAACAAAATGGAATAATGAACATGTGGGTGTTGGCTTGGATACATGGAATGTGATGGGGGTGTTTTGTGGGTTGTTGTGGATCGGGCGAGCAGTGGGGATGAGATTGTCTTGGTTGTGGGTTAGTGTGAATGCTATGTTGGTGACGAGCAGTGGGGTTGTGAGAAGTGGTATTAAAGGGATAATGATGTACGGGTTTTGGTGCGGTTGTGGTTATGGTGGTTGGCAGTGGGGCTGCGGGGATGGTTTGAATATGAACAGACTATGGGTTGTGAATAATAAAAAAAAGTGGAAGAGTTAATGAATTCTAGAAATGGAATGGGATTAATAATCAAGGGGGTTGGTTGGTTGATAAGAAGGGCTTGGTTGTGTTGCTTGTGTTTTCATATCTTGATTTTTGGATGGCATGGATATTTTTATGAACGATTGATATGGTTGGTTGCGGATAGTTTCTCAGTAGTTAAGGAACTAAATAAACTAATTCTGCTGAAACGTAAAAACCTAAATGGGGTTGGGGTTGTTTGTTTTATGGGTGCTTCGTAGTAGCAGTGCCGAGGCATGTTCTCAATTTCTCTGTTTAGAAGCCATAGGTTGGGCTGTGTGTTTGGTATATATATATTTGTATCTTTTTAATTTTATCGCACCCCACCCATGTTGAGAACTTAGTGCCGAACACTCCCACTTCATGGGAGAGGGTGTTTTTCCCTTAGTTAATAGCTCCTTCCTGCTCCTTCTCCCCTTGGCTGTGATGGCTTGAGGCGACCTTACACCTAAGACTCTTCGGGTAGGTTTCGATTGGGGTGGCTTTAGCCCAAGACTCTTCGAGTAGGTTCTACTATTCCCCAAGTATCTTCGGGATGAGGCCCAGGTGTGTGCGGGTGGGATACGTGGTTGTAAGGCCCAAGTGTGTGCGGGCGGGATACATGGTTGAGAGGCCCAGGTGTGTGCGGGTAGGATACGTGGTTGAGAGGCCCAGGTGTGTGTAGGCGGGATACGTGGTTGTGAGGCCCAGGTGTGTGCGGGTGAGATACATGATTGTGAGGCCCAGGTGTGTGCAGACGGGTATAGTGTGGCTAAGTCAGGACATTCACCGTTAGGAAAAGCAACTAACTAAAGGGAAATGGTGCGGGGTACCCAATACTCTTGTTTCTTATATACTACTACATGTTGTTCTTGTGATTTGGTGAGTGTGGCTGGTGAGGTTGGTGGATACAATTCCTTGCTAGGTTTCTTCTGTTGTTCTCACAGGACATTAGGATTTATCCCCACTTGTGCACGAGAGCTTTAGGATTCCCTACTGAGTATTCTTGTATTCTCACCTGACGTTTACTTTCAGGTTTCCAGGAGGACTACCGGGGTCATGCGGGACTATAGTAGTCGGACAGTTGGAGTTTTTGCAGTTGTTTTTCTCTTGTTTTCTTTTGGTATTTTACTTTAAGCTTTCTTGTACCTTGTTATAAAATTATTTAAACATGCATGTGGGATTTGTTTGGGTTTATTTATATGCACTTTTTCTTTTCTTTTTTGGTGGTTGATTTTTCTTATTTCCCGATCTGAAATAAATAAAAGGGGTAATGCCTCCAATATTTGTGAAAACTCATACCCTTGGTGCTAGTCACCACCTCGGGGCCTATTGGAGGTGGGACTCAGGGGTCATTATCTCCCTTTCACCATTTCCAGCTCAGGAAGGGCATCTTTGGTGGGAGGGGTTCGTGACAGAATGGTATCAGAGGCTGATGGTTGAGAGATTGGATGGAGTCTGAAGTTTGGCACAGTAAGGATTGCATGGAATGGTAGGGTAACAATGTTAGTTAATCTTGGTGCGTGACATAGGCTAGTGAAGACCGGCTAGGACACAAGATTTTTAGGGCCCCCGTGATCCGATGCAAGGACTCAATGCCTACTGAACGACCAAGTGAGACTACATTGATTGCAGGGTAGAGACCCTAGGGATGGTACATGCATCATCATGATTGTGTTTTACTTGATTTGGGTGTTCTGGGAAAGAAATTGAAATAACATGATAAAATAAAACCGTGAGCTTTTCCTTACTACTTGGGCTTAGGTGATGCTTGTTTACCATACAGCTATGGCACCTGGATGTCGTCACCAGGTGGATCAGACGGCCGAGGCCCAGCAAATTCAGGTGGTCGATCATCTGAGGATTGACCGAGATGAGGAAGATAGCCAGTGGCAGAAGACTCTCTGCTATTTCAAACGGCATACCCTCAATAAGTACGAGGGTAGTACATAGGATACAGAGACGGAGGGGTGGCCTGAGGAGATAGGGATCACTTTTACCTTGATCGATGCTCTGAGGGAGTACTGGGATCCCCTAGCATCAGTCAGCTGAGAGGTGCGGCACGACAATGATGGACTCTCTACCTCGAAGAGAGGATAGTGGCAGAAGTTTCATGGGCTGAATTTGAGAAAGAATTCCGAGATGAATTCATTTCTTCCATGATCAAGGCGGAGAAGCAGCAGGAGTTACTCTCCCTTCATTAGGGGAGTATGTCAGTACGAGAGATGGGGATTAAGTTCATGGATCTCCTGCACTTTTCTCTGGATATCATTCTGGATGAGGAGTCTCAGGCGAGACATTTAGAGGAGGCGCTTCGTCCTTCACTCCAGTATGCTGCCACCCCCTTCACCCTTCCAATGTACATGGCGGTACAGAAGAAGGTAGAGGTTGTAGAGAGGATTCACTCGCTGGGAGGTGCACCCCGAGAGGAGAACCATCTAGGCTCGTTGAAGGGTAAAGCAGTCAGCCGCATTTCTCCTGCGACGGGACCTACCAGGTTCAGGCCAGTGGGGAGCATGCCCCATAAGTTCCAGTTCAGATCATCGAGTCCTTGTCCCTTTTTTCACGAGCCCAAGACGGAGGTGTTTTTCTTGTGGAGGTTTCAGGAACGTTCTGTGTCGGTGCCCGACCCAAGATCAGTACGGTGGACATGGGCAGGTTCAGCGCCAACCTCAGCAACACCAGTTGCCGGTGAGGCCCTTCCAGCAGCAGTAGGACCATGATCCTCTAAGGGAAGACATTGCGGGAGGAGGCTGACCTCAGGGTACTCCTCAGGGACCTTGAATAGGGCATGGTCGGGGAGGTGGATGGAATCAGAGAGGTAGGGGAGCTGGGCGTGGATAGTTTCACACAGTAGAGTTGACAGCCCCGGCAGGACCATAGGTGGTGCGAGGTACGATTTGATTGTTTAGCACTCTTGTTTATGCTTTGTTCGATTCGGGAGCTCCAAAATCCTTTGTTTCACCTGGTATAGCCCATGCTTTGGGACTAGACGTAGAGAGACTTTCCATACCACTGGTTCTGAGTACACCAGTTGGAGGCCAGACCAGCGTATCTTGTGTTTTCCAGGGATGTGGGCTGACGTTGGGACCACATAAATCTTGTGGGGAATTTCTTCTGTTACAGATGCAGCCATACGATGTCATCCTAGGCATCTACTGGTTGTTTTCTGTTAGTGCTGTTATTGACTACTTCTGGAGAAGAGTCGTGTTCTCCGACATGGATGGGCAGCGGGTATCATTTGTTGGCGAGAGGAGCTATCAAGTGGGAAGTCGGCGTGTGGAGCCTCTCCTTTCTTTGTTTGGTGGGATATCAGTGGTTCCAGCTGATACCGAGATGATGTATGTCCCAGAGGATGTTGGGGAGTTCCTTGATGTTTTTCCTGAGGTGGTTGTGACTCTAACCCCCCCCCCCCCGACGTGACGTTGAGTTCATGATAGACATACATCCTGGTGCTCGTCCGATTTCGATGGCCCCTTATCGGATGGCACCTTCAAAGTTGCAAGAGTTGTGGATTCATATTGATGATCTTATGGAGAAGGGTTTTGTTCGACCCTGCTTATTGCCATGGGGTGATCCAGTTTTGTTCATGAAGAAGGAAGATGGTGGTCTCAGGCTATGCATAGACTACCGAAGGGTGAACTAGGTAACAGTCAAGAACCGCTATCCCCTCCCAAGGATAGATGATCTCTTCGACCAACTGAGGAGAGCATGATGGTTTTACAAGATTGATCTATGATCTGGATATCATCAGCTGAGGGTAAAAGAAAGTGACATCTCAAAGACGGCTTTCAGGTGCAGTTATGCGCACTTCGAGTTTGTGGTGATGCCGTTTGGAGTTACGAATACACAGGTTTTGTTCATGGGACTTATAAACTTTGCCTTCCAGGAGTTTCTTTACCGGTTCGTCATTGTGTTTATCGATGACATCCTGATCTACTCAAGTTCAGAGGAGGATCATGTTGAGCATCTCAGGGCAGTCTTGGGAGTCCTTCGACATCACCAGTTTTACGGTAATTTGTCGAAGTGTAAGTTCAAGACACAAGAAGTACACTTCTTTGGGCACGTGGTGTCTCATAATGGAGTGTCATTGGACCTATGAAAGGTGGAAGAAGTTGTTTCTTAGGCAGCACCCAAGAGCATGGCAGATGTTCATAGTTTCCTGGGGTTATTAGGTTACTATCGGAGGTTCATTTTGGACTTCTCTCGAGTTGCTTCTCCATTGAAAGCTTTGACGAGGAAGAACCATGTCTTCCTATGGAGCGAGCAGTGCCAGAAATCTTTTGACTACCTGAAGGAGAAGTTGGTCAGTGCTCCAATAGTCAGGTTTCCAGAGGAAGGGTTGTTGTATGCGGTGTTTTGTGATGCTTTTGGCCTTGGTCTAGGATGTGTGTTGATGCAGAAAAAGGGAGTGATCTGTTATGGGTCTAGGAAGCTACACCCTCACAAGCGTAACTATGCCACCCATGACCTAGAGCTTGAATCAGTAGTGTTCGCACTGATGTTGTGGCGACATTACCTCTTTGGGGAGCGCTTTGTTGTCTTCTCAGATCACAAGAGCCTGCGTTATATCTTCTCCCAGTGTGATCTGAACCTGCGGCAGCAGAGATGGGTCGAGTTTCTCCAAGACTATGACTTTGAGATCTCTTACACAAATGGTAAGTGAAACTTTGTGGCTGATGGCCAGACCAGGAAGTCGCATCAGGAATTAGTTCGGGAATCCACTGATGCTTGGACGACGATGGGAGAGTTGGATGCCCTGCACTTGGATGCCAGGGTAGAAGGTGTTAGTGGGTGTTTGTTTCAGATGACGGTGCATTCTTCCTTGTTGTAGCAGGTGGAAGAGTCTCAGTGCGGGGACTTCGAGGTGGAAGAGATGTGGGATCGTGTCGATTAGGGGAACGCTCCAGAGGGATGGTCAGAGGACATCCAACATCAGATGCTTTTCCATGGAAGGTTGTTTGTCCAGGAGACAATGCGTGAGGGAGTTCTCCGTGAGATCCACAGCTCAGCCTTGGCTGTACATCCAGGAGTTTCAAAAATGTATCATGGCATGAGGGAATAGTTTTGGTGGCCTGGGGTGAAACGGGTAGTGGTAGAGTTTGTGGCTAAATGCCTAGTCTGTTAGCAAGTGAAGGCTAAACACCGTGTTCCCAGTGGTTTGTTTCATCCTTTAGATGTCCTCGAGTGGAAGTGGGATGACATCTCAATGGACTTCATCATCAGACTACCTAGAGCTCAGGGTGGTTATGATTCTATCTGGGTAGTGGTGGATCATCTGACGAAATCAGATCACTTCATAGCAATTAAGGAGTCAGGCCCGATGAGTACCTTAGAAAAGAGGTACGTAGACAAGGTGGTACGTTTTCATGGAGTTCCAAAGACTATCGTCTCAGATCGGGATACTAGGTTTACCTCACGAGTCTGGAGGGGGTTACAGCATGCTTTTGGCACCCAACTACACCTTAGCACTGCTTTCCACCCCCAGACCGATGGGCAGATAGAGCGGACTCTCCAGACATTGGAGGACATGCTGTGGGCATGCGTTCTGGATTTCAGAGGATCATGGGTATGACACTTTCCTTTTTTAGAGTTTTCCTACAACAACAGCTTCCACTCTTCTATTAGCATGGCACCATTTGAGGATTTGTATAGGATACCATGTCGTTCACCTATTTGCTGGGTAGAGGTTGGTGAGACAGGTGCTCTTGGGCCAGAGGTAGTGCAGAGCACCACAAGGAAAGTCCAGCTTGTACGTGAGAGGATGAAAGTGGCTCTGGATCGACAGAAGTCTTATGCTGATCGTCGGAGGAGGCCCTTGGAGTTCTAGGTGGGAGATCATGTGTTCTTGAAGGTTTCCCCTTGACGGGGGCAGCAAAGGATTGGGAAGGGGAGAAAGCTCTCACCTAGGTTCATCGGACCTTTTGAGGTGTTGAGGCGAGTTGGAGAGGTGTCATATCAGCTAACCCTACCACCTCAGTTAGAGAAGGATAATGAAGTCTTCCACGTCTCACAGCTTCGTCGGTACTTACATGACGACTCCCATGTTATCAACTAGGGAGAGTTAGATATGGGAGATGACACGACCTTCGAGGAATGACCAATCAGGATTGAGGATCGTAGAGAAAAGGTGCCCCATGGATGAACCATTCCGTTGGTTCATGTGTTGTGGAGGCATGGTGGCCTCGAGGAGAGAACTTGGGAGCAGGAGACCTAGATGCACGCTCAGTACCCGGAGTTGTTTTGACTTGTGTTTTCCCTTGTTCTTCTAAGCATTGTGTTGATATTGTACTATGTACCTTTGATATATGGAATTCTTGGCTTTTCGATTGTGAGACCTTTTGTTTCCTTGTTCCCTGGTAATGTGTAACATGTCCAGATGTGTGGCAAAAGGAAAAAACCTAACCCTTAATCGAGACACATTAATGAGGATGCGATTGAACCCGTGAGGGCAAGTTAGTGCCGCCTAAAGCGGATAATATCTCGACATAGGAGAAGGAATTTCCCAAAACCACATGTTCGGGTAGTGTGTTGGTTGTGTGGTGTTGGGGGGTAGTACGAGTTGAAAAATCCTAATTTATGAAAGTGGGAAGACCCAATTCTTAATCGAGATGCATTAATGAGGATGAGATTAAACCCATCCAGGCGAGTCAGTGCCGCCTAAAGCGGATAATATCTCGACATAGGAGAAGGAATTCCAAACACATATGATTAGGGTTGTTGGTTGGGTTCCTATTATAACGAGAACCCTAAGAGGTATCTTTTTGGGTTCCTCTGGGTTGGTTTTTGAATTCTCGGGGATGAGAATGTTTTAAGAGGTATCTGATGCAATGGACCGGATATCTCTGACCCATTCCTTTGTCAAAAAGAAGGTCAAGAAGTGTTCTGGAGGGTATAATGGACTTTTCCCACACTTTCCAGAATTTTGAAACTACACACCGTGTATTTTGAGTACATGCCATGTACCCCCTTTCTGGGTATACCCCGTGTTGTAGGCCGTGTCCTCACTATGTGAAATAACAGGTGCACGCCATGTAGTCCTTCCCCGTGTACGTGTTACCAGTCAACAGCCTTGTACCGTGTTGGAGCAGTGTCCTTTCCGTGTGCAGTAAATGAGTACACACCGTGTGTCTAAACTACACGCCGTGTAGTCTTTCCCCGCGTATGCATTACCCTCAAACTATGTATTGACCAGTCAACGACCGCAGAACCGTGTTGGAAGCCGCGTGGAGACCATGCGAAATAACCGAGTACAAGCCATGTACCATAACGTACACGCCGTGTACTTTTCCATTTCTAGCCTATAAATGGTGGGGTCCCCTCCTCCTTTCAATTCAATCCTCTCCTCCCCTTTCCTCTGAGCAGAGTTCTCCCAAGAGACTCAAAGGCTCTTTCTTCCATAACTTCTTCGTCAGAAAACCGATTTGCAACCCGTCAGTGGCCACGGGATAGTAACGACGAGGTGTAACATCCAATATTGGATCTGTTGTATTTCCTTTGGCCTTTCCTTTCCTACATTCACCCGAGGAGGTTTTTCCAGGACACGACAGATGTGACGGACGCTGAAGGACGTCTTCTAAGGTTGATCCGGGGGAGCGTTGCGATCGGAACCTGTTGAGGTAGAGATATTACCTTTGTCTCTCTAATTTTTTCATCTTGCGGGGTGGGTGTTCTCTTGTTTACGTGATACACTTTCGAACCAGTTTAATAAAGATAATAATTGGATTATATAATGGGTTTGGAAGTTGTGATTGTTGTTACTTTATATCCTATGATATTATGTTATCAATTGAATGAGCTTCTACCTAATGAAAATCACGGTTTTTGGGGGCATTTTCTTATGCAATTAAATGTTTCCCTCCACTTCTGGATTTTATTATGGATAGAAACATTGTGGAATGTGGAATTTGGTTAATCAAGAAAATTTGGCTATTTAAAATATGGAACCCTTGTGGGATCACCCCTGTTAAACAAAATGGAATAATGAACATGTGGGTGTTGGCTTGGATACGTGGCATGTGATGGGGGTGTTTTGTGGGTTGTTGTGAATCAGGTGAGCAGTGGGGATGTGGTTGGCTTGGATGTGGGTTGGTGTGAATTCTATGTTGGTGATGGGCAGTGGGGTTGCGATAAGTGGTATTAAAGGGATAATGATGTACGGGTTTCGGTGCGGTTGTGGTTATGGTGGTTGGAAGCAGGGCTGCAGGGATGGTTTGAATATGAACGGACTATGGGTTGTGAATAATAAATAAAAAGTGGAAGAGTTAATGAATGGTGGAAATGGAACGGGATTAATAATCAATGGGGTTGGTTGGTTGATAAGAAGGGCTTGGTTGTGTTGCTTTTTATTTCCTAACTTGATTTGTGGATGGCAGGGATATTTTTACGAAAAATTGATGTGGTTGGTTATGGAGAGTTTTCCAGTAGTTAAGGAACTAAATAAACTAATTCTACTGAAACGTGAAAACCTAAATGGGGTTGTGGTTTTTTGTTGTATGCATGCTTCGTAGTAGTAGTGCCGAGGCACGTTCTCAGTTTCTCTATTTAGAAGCCATAGGTTATGCTATGTGTTTGGTATATATATATCTGTATCTTTTGTGTTTTATCGCACCCCACCCATGTTGAGAACATAGTGCCGAACACTCCAATTTAATGGGAGAGGGTTTTTTTCCCTTAGTTACTAGCTCCTTCTTGAACCTTCTCCCCTAGGCTATGATGGCATGAGGCGACCTTACACCTATGAATCTTCGGGTAGGTTTCGATTGGGGTCTCTTTAGCCCAAGACTCTTTGGTCAGTTTTTACTATTTCCCAAGAATCTTCGGGATGAGGCCCAGGTATGTGCGGGCGGGATACATGGTTGTGAGGCCCAGGTATCTGTGGGTGGGATACTCGGTTGAAAGGCCGAGGTGTGTTCGGGCGGGATATGTGGTTGAGAGGCCCAGGTGTGTGCACGTGGGATACGTGGTTTTGAGGCCCAGGTGTGTGCGGGCGGGATACGTGGTTGTGAGGCCCAGGTGTGTGCGGGTGGGGAGAGTGTGGCAGCGTCAGGATGTTCGCCATTAGGAAGAGCAGCTAACTAAAGGGAAATGGTGCAGGGTACCCAATACTCTTGTTTCTTATATACTACTACATATTGTTCTTGTGTTTTGGTGAGTGTGGCTGGTGAGGTTTGGTGGATAGAATTCCTTCATAGGTTTCTTCTGTTGTTCTCACGGGACATTAGGATGTCTCCCCACTTGTGCACGAGAGATTTAGGTTTCCCTACTGAGTATACTTGTATGCTAACCCTACGTTTACTTTCAGGTTTCCCGGAGTACTATTAGGGTCGTGAGGAACCCTACTAGTCAGACAGTTGGAGTTGTTGCAGTTGTTGTTATCTTGTTTTCTTTTGGTATTGTACTTTTATCTTTCTTGTACCTTGTTATAAAATTATTTAAACATGCCTGTGGGCTTGGTTTGGGTTTATTTATATACACTTTTCTTTTCCTTTTTGGTGGTTGACTTGTCCTATTTCCCAATACTAAATAAATAAAAAGATTAATGCCTCCCATATTTGTGAAAACTCATACCCTTGGTGCTAGTCTCCACCTCGGGGCCTACTGGAGGTGGGACTCGGGGGTCATTATCTCCCTTTCACCATTTCCAGCTCAGGAGGGGCATCTTTGGTGGGAGGGGGTCATGACACGTATTCCCCAAAAAACCGTAATGGAATTGCCTTTATATCCTATAATAACATGCAACCAAGAATATAAAAAGATATGAACACAAGTAAACTATATAGTAAAAGTGTGAGTATAGTAAGAAAAAGGGGAAATAATACAATCCCAACTGGAAAGTACAAGAAGACAGAAAAGTACTTGTAAACTAGAATAGCTCCTGTGAACTCCCTCCAAGGATCCTAACTGAAGGGTAGGTACATCTCCTGAATGATCATCTCTATGGTATGCCTCGTCTAATGTCCATCTCCGAGCTACCTCCAATCCTGTTACCCTCGTAATTAGTAAGCACTATCTGTTATCTGCACCAAACACAATATTTTTCCGGAATAGCTTGTAAAGACGCAAAGCTTGACGAACATGGACATTAAATTACATTTTTGAAATACTTAATACATAACAAAAACAAACACACAATGACCGTAATAGTTTAGTGTCTTTGGAAACTTGGAATATAATCTTCTAATCTTGGTGAAAGATCTTCAACATCTTCCATTAAGATTTTCCTTTTTTTACCTAAATCCTTTCTTTAAATCCTGGTGAAAATAAAACATATAAAGGGTGAGCTCAAATTCCCAGTAAGAGTAAGCATGGAGAAAATAAAACAAACCATATACATTTTAACTTCGAAAAATGAACATAATATTTAAACATCAAAATCTTGAGCAATGACATAAAACATGGAAGTGTGTAAGGCATTGATCATAATGGATTATAAATCATGATAAAATAGCATGGAAATAAATCATTTAATTGTGGCAAACCATTAAGCACATTTTATGATTTCCATAGTAGCCAAGGAATTGCTTCCAAGACCATCTTAGTGGACAAAGTCCCCTCTTATATCGAGTTCACTCCTCATTCTAGTCCTGTATCACTAAACCGGATTAACTTAACATTCCATCCATGGATTTCTCATGAGATATAAATATTTACCAAATTCATTGGAGGGAGATGTAGGTCCCACCCATCTCATAATTAAATCAATCATTCATGTGCCACAAAATCATAAATCATACATCATAGCATAACCCATGTAATAGAATGGGATTTTTAAACATCATTCCATCATAACATAATCCATATAAAAAATTGATATCATTTAATCATAAGAAAAATCAAACCGTTTAGATAATAGATAAATTATAATTGAAACATATTCATATTAAATAATTTCATCTTAGGTGGAAAATAGTTTTGATAAGACACTTGAAATGAATTCTTGAGGAAAATATTCTTTCTTCTTCAAATCATTTTCATTTCACAAAATTCCATAAAATATTAAAAGAAAATGATTTTTTTCAAAAATAATCATGAAAGCTTGTAGTTTATGCTTCATGAAAATAAGGCGTTATGAAACTGTAAAAATCCATTCATGCTGTATAAGTAAAAAAACATTCTCCTCATACTTTTAACAGAAAAGTCAAAAAGTTACTCGTATGGTAAACAAAAGAAATATTCCTTTCATAACATGTGGTAAAAGTAAAAAATGGGTAAAAATGACTTTAAGAATACATAAAAACACTTTTATAAAACATGGACATGGATGATAACAATAGCCCTAGTAAATACTTACGAATAAACAATCTCGGATAAGAATGAGATTGGAATAATTATCCCTTACCTTAGATCTGATATGCTTCATACGTATCTGATACTCCTATATAATGATTTAAATAATTTTATTGGCTTATTAAAGAATCATATTCATTGTTATGATATCATATATGGTTTACTTATGAATTTATATTACCCATTCTTTTGTAAATTCCATGTTAAAGCAGCATTTTGGGTAAAATCGGTTTATTTGTCAAACATGTTTTGACATGTTGTTATTGATATTATTATTACTTATATCATGATTTACATATTTATATAATGTATATAATTATTTATATATCATATATATTCAGTATATATATATATATATATAATAGATAGGTAAATGAAATAACATACACCGTTCATGGAGACGGTAGGCTGTACGTACGCATGAACGTTGTTTCCCTTTCCTTATTGACTTGAATAGAAGTAAGTAGATGATATATATATATATACATAAATCCAGTAGATTTATCATGTCATATATTTCATTATTATTCATTATATATACTTTATAATCATTCTTTAATGGTTAACATGGAGAATGAATCTCATCGCGTCGTGGAGATGGTAATCCTTACGTACACACGAGCGATGATATCATTCCCATAATTATTGAATTTTAGTAAAGTAGATGATATAATATCTCATAATTAGTATTATGTTATAATAACTATATATAGTTATTCTTTACACCATTATACCCATCCAAGTAAGGTGGTGGTGGAAAAAACAGATCACACCATGGTGTGGAGACGGTATTCCGTACGTACGCACGTGTAGTGATTTCATTTTCTGTAGGATGGATAAAAGGTGAAATGGGGTTGTTTAATATTTATAATAATATATAAGTATATTAGTGACACTTATTTTATTACTTTATAATGATACAACTAATGAATATGAAGTTGAAGAAGAAAGAAAACATGAAAGAATTGGTAGAAGAGATTACCTCTTCTTCGACGCACCTCTTTTAAGCTTCCACTTAAGGCACTAGAGTTGGTCTTTTGAGGATACCAGAAACTCTATAATGTTTCTAGGGAAGTTGAGAAGGTAAATGGGCAGGGTTTGTCCGAGATTTAATGCTCAAAATTGTGTAAAGAGAAGAGGGAGGAGAGGGTCACTTTAGGGAAAACTTAAAATATTATTTTATAATAAAGTATTATTCGGTTTATAATTGCTCAAAATTGATTTATTTCGAAGATAAAGTGGGGATGTCTTGAAATACTCTCAACCAATAGGTTTTAGACAAGTTTAGGTTACTATTTTAACCTTATCATTTAGATTTAACTCTGAGTTAAATATTTTAACTTTTACCGTGTCTTCTTGTTTTCTTACACTATATGGTTAATAAACATACTATAAGAAGCCAAAAGAACCCCAAGTTGTTCCTTATTAATTTATATAACCTTATATATGTAATTTGGCTGAAACGTAGATTTTTAAAATTATAATAACAATTAATAATATAATAGTTGTTTTAAGAACTATTTTATGTCAATTTTGACACTATTTGGTAATTTGTTTTTGTGAAAATCATAACAACATTATTAGTTAGACTAAAATTAATTAAATCACAACTAACATGTCATATTAACCTATAAAATAAGTGGAATTCATAATAAGTCTAAAATTAAATTTATTTCGGTATTTATAACATCAATTATGTTAATATTTAATTAATTAGGTAATTACTGCATCATCATTGTGTCATAAATAAATAAAACTATTTAATGTCTAAAAATTATAAATAAG
The DNA here is from genome assembly GCA_963277665.1 of Viscum album. NCBI lineage: Eukaryota > Viridiplantae > Streptophyta > Magnoliopsida > Santalales > Viscaceae > Viscum > Viscum album. The sequence continues at coordinate 1,759,487,673 of OY728121.1, read as the reverse complement.
ATTCCATTGTGTAGGAAATTTTTTTATTTTTCTAATTAATATTTATAGTCAAATCTATCTTATGTATAACCCTTTATTAATGATGTTTTAGTTATTAAACATTCATTTTAACTCTTTTAACTCTTCTTTAAATAAAATAATAATAAGTGTCCTAATCTAATCTATGTGGACCTATAGTGTCATATTTTAATCCTAAGGTTGTTTTTGGTCGAATTACACTTAAAAAATAAAATTAGGACATTTGTTAGGGTAATAATAATATAATTTTTACCCTTAATTACCCTATTTACTTTTAACCGTGGTAAATAAAAGTAAAAAGATACTATTCACCAAAAAATTATTTTTATCTTATTGAACCACATTTTACTCCTTGATATTAAATGTGTGTCTCGTATTTTCAAAATTCCATTCACAAAAGCGGTAAAATTAAGTTTTATGTAAATTTAAAAATATCCTAGAAGGTGTGTAAGAGACGGTAAAAAGTTTAATAAAATTTTTATATATCTAAAATTATTATAAAATGACTCCAATTAATGACATTGAACATATATTGGTATTGTGTATAAATTTTTACCTGAGATAATTTTCCATAAAATATATAATTATTTAAAAAAAATTCGGTTTTTAAATATTATCCTAGTGTTTTCACTATTCATAAAAAATTGAAAGTTTTCAGAAAAATACCAAAAATTAACCCTAGGATAATTTCGATATTCGGAATCCAAAAATGAAGTCCATTTTGAAAGATAAAATTTATAAAATTTCAAAAAGTGGGTATTAATATTCATAACGGCTAGTTTATATTATATATTAATAACATATCATTGTTTAGTGAAACTCAGTATTGCGTACAACACACGCTATCGTGGAAGGTCGTGATTGCGTGTAAAGTAAGCCAAGTCAGGGTTACGTGTAGTGCAAGATTTATTTATTGTTGTGTATAATATAATTCAACATCATTTCATTTATACATTGAATATATATATATATACTCAATGTTTCATATAATAACTTCTATCAAACGAACATGAAATTTTTTTTAACACGATCCAAGAATAGTGTTGCATATACTGCAAGCTAATACGGTGTTGTGTATAGTGAAAGATAATCTTGGTGTAGAATAAAACACAAGAAATCAAATAAATTAAAAAGAATACTTCTCATAAAATCTCGTAGTGTTACATTCTACCCCCCTTAAAATGAATTTATCCCTCGAAATTCGTCGGGGTTATAAATCGTTTACTACTTTAAAGTTTCATTCATAGAAACCCACGTCTTAAAAATGAATAATAAAACTTAATTTTAAAAGTGAATTTTGAAACTTAACGGTTACCCAAATTAACTCATCACTGGGTTTCCACATAGGAGAACATAGGTGAGAATATGTATATAGAAGTGAAATCTGACAATCAACATCTGATGAAGAGTGGTAGAGGACATGGCTATGAAAAATCCAACATTCAAAAAGCCATAAAATTGTGATGCTCTAAGGTACCATCTGATTAATTAGATATAAGAGCACTAGGACAATATCATTTCCCTAAAGTTGAAATTTTTGAATTAGGAGAAATACTTACTTTATTTCAGTGTAATATCATTGTTGGTCATCCTATAAAAAATTTCCACTTCATCTCTTATTTAAAGAAATGAAGTTGAATTTTTCATTCTCGACGTGTTAGCAGATCATGAGATAGAAAGATAGGTCATTCCATCTGCCTCTATCACAAGCTATTAAATATACATAAGTACATCTATTCTGAGATTAATCGTATATAGTTCCTAAAATGGATTTATACTTCATATATCATACAAATTAATAAATTAAAACTTATTTCTACTAACCAGGTACTTCCTGTTGGCAAATGGTAGGAGATAAAGTCATGTCACACTTCGGTTTTGGGTTCGATTCCAACAGCCTTTTCCGACGCGATGGGTTGTCGCCCATCCTATTGGTTGTCCTTTTTTCTAAAACTATACTATTATAACATTAAAATAATAATATCAAAATGTTCTATCCTTAAAAAATACTATCTTATTTCCAACATAATCCATTCCAATCTTTAGACTTATTCAAAATACATCTGTCCAATCTCATAGTATAAGGAAAAAAATTACTGGAAATGTCATCTACCGAGCATGTGAATACCATCATTTATCATACGATATATCTTGTTGGTCACATTCCAAACATGTGAATACCTTAATCATGGTTTACCAAAGAACCGTAGTTAAAACATGAGTTATGTCCAAAGATAACTCTTTCCACATACCAATATCCCCGAATTTCTATATACTCAATCCATGATATCACTTTGTCCTTATATCAGTCATGAGCTCATGAATACTATCATAAACATAATTTTCTCCCTATCCCTTCATTATGCACATTTCATCTGCTTTCCAAAAATATTTCAATCACTTTTCATGGTTACTTGTACCATAAAATTATTGAAAACCACAAGGGACCAATAAATAGATATTCCAATATTCCACGATACTAAAATGACATTCCACACTACAATTATGGAATCTCGTTACATAAAAACATAATCATTCCACCACATCATTGTCATACTCAACATCTCCAATAGTGATAACATGTGACTTTCCATTGTCATTTTCCTTAAGAGGTTTCTCACATTGATCATCATTAACCCCAGGATTAGGGAATTGATTAGCATAATGCCCCATTTCCTTGCCCTTGAAGCACTGAAGTGTTGGTGGAGCGTTCTCTGTAGTATTTTCTCTATTTGCATCTATAGCTACCTTTTTCCCATTACTTCGAAACTCAGCTGCTCGATGACCTTCTTTTACACACTTGAAACATTTTCTATTACCTTTTAGACAATCTCCACCATGCTTATTTCCACACTTTGAGCATAAAAAAATATTCATCTTCTTTTCACCATTTTTCTGAGAATTATCCTTGAATTCTATCTTTTATTTTTTTTCAAAACCATGAGATGGATATGTAACACCAACTTCCTATTCTACCTTGATTGAACAACGCACAATTTCATCATAGATACTAATGTCTTTTATAGCTAATTCCTTTCGAAGACTTGGTTTTAAGCCACAGAAGAATCGATCAACATAACTTTCAGGTTGGATGATAAATCCCGATGCATACCTTGCAAGCCTTGTAAAATTCGCTTCGTATATACCAACAGATTCATCAACCTTTTTCTTAAGCTCAAGGAAATCCTTTTCCATTTTTGTTCGAAGAATTCGAGGGAAGTACTTATTGAAAAACAAGTTCTTGAACTCGTTCCATTCCATGGATTCAATTTCATCTTGGGGCCTTGTATTTTTAACAATAGTCCACCACTGGTCTGCTTCACTTTCTAACCAGTAAACAGCCAAAATGAATTTTTCATGCTCTGAACAGCGAATTATTGAAAATATATTTTCAATGGCACTAATCCATTGTTCAGAAACATGTGGATCAGAATGGAATTCCTAAACATCATTCCATCATGACATAATACATATAAAAAAATGGATATCATTTCATCATAAGAAAAATAAAACCATGTAAATAATAGAGAAATTATAATTGAAACATATTCATATTAAATAATGTCATCTTAGGTGGAAAATAGTTTTGATAAAACACTTGAAATGAATTCTTGAGAAAAATATCCTTTCTTTTTCAAATCATTTTCTTTTCACAAAATGCCATGAAATTTTAAAAGAAAATAATTTTTGTCAAAAATAATCATGAAATCTTGAAATTTTAGCTTCATGAAAATAAGCCATTATAAAACTATAAAAATCTGTTCATTTTTTATAAGTTAATAAAACATTCTCCTCGTACTTTTAATGGAAAATTCAAAAAGTTCCTTGTATGGTAAAACAGATTACACCACGCCGTGGTGACAGTATTCCGTACGTACACACGCGTGGTGATTTCATTTTCCTTAGGATGGATAGAAGGTGAAATGGGGTTGTTTCATATTTATAATAACATATCAGAATATTAGTGATACTAGTGTTATTACTTTATAAAGAAACAACTAATGAATAAAAAGTTGAAGATGAAACAAAACATGAAAGAATCGGTAGAAGCGATTACCTCTTCTTCGATGCACCTCTTTTAAGATTCCTTTTATGGAACTAGCATTGGTCTTTTGGGGAGACCAGAACCTCTATAATGTTTCTAGGGAAGTTGATAAGGGAAATGGGCAGTGTTCTTCCGAGATTGAAATCTCAAAATAGGGTAAAGAGAAGAGGGAGGAGGTTCCCTTTTAGAAGGGTGGAGAGGGGCACTTTAGGGAAAACTCAAAATATAATTTTAAAATAAAGTCATATTCTGTTTATAATAGCTCCAAATTGATTTATTTCAAAGATAAAGTGGGTATGGGTCGAAATATTCTCAACCAGTAGTTTTTACACAAGTTTAGGTTACTATTTTAACATTATCATTTAGATTTAACTCTAAGTTAAATAATTTAACTTTTACCCTGTCTTCTTGTTTTCTTACACTATATGGTTAATAAACATACTATAACAAGACAAAAGAACTCCAAGTTGTTCATTATTAATATATATAACCTTATATAAGTTATTTTGAAGAATCATAGATTTTTAGGAATAGAATAACATTTAATAATATAATTTTTTTTTAAAATCTATTTTATGTCAATTTTGATACTATTTGGTAATTTTTTTGTGAAAATCATAACATCATGATTGGTTTGAATAAAATTTATTAAATCAAAACTATCATGTCATATTAACCTATAGAATTAGTGTAATTCATAAAAAGTCTCAAATTATATTTATTTGGGTATTTATAACATCAATTATTAAATATTTCATTAACAAGGTAATTATTGCATCATCATTGTGTCATAAATAAATTTAATTATTTAATGTATAAAAATTATAAATAAAATAAAATTATGTATTAAATCCTATTAGATTTCTAATGAATATTTATAGTCAAATTTATCTTATGTATAACCCTATATTATAAATGTTTTAGTTATTAAACATTGATTTTAACTCTTTTAACTCTTCTTTAAATAAAATAATAATAAGTGTCCTAATCTAATCCAAGTGGACCTAAAGGATTATATTTTAATCCTATGGTTGTTTTTGGTCGAATTAAACTTATCCAATAGAATTAGGAAATGTGTTAGGGTAATAATAATATCATTTGTACCCTTAATTACAATATTTACTTTTAACCATGGTAAATAAAAGTAAAAAATTACTATTCACCAAAAATTATTTTTATCTTATTGAACCAAATTTTTCTCCTTGATATTAACCATGTCTCTCAGAGTTTCAAAATTACACTCAAAGAAGCGGTAAAATTACGTTTTATGTAAATTTATAAATTCTCCTAGGAGGTGGGTAAGAGACGGTGAAAAGTTCAATAAAATTTTAATATATCTAAAATTATTATAAAATGACTTCAATGAATTACATTGAACATATATAGGTATTATGTATCAATTTTGAAATAAAATAAATTTAGATAAAATAAATAATTATTTAATTAAAAAGTCAGCTTTTAAATAGTAACCCAGTGTTTAAACTATTCATAAAAAATTCAATTTTTTCAGAAAAATACCAAAAAATCACCCTAGGATAATTTTGATATTCCGAATCAAAAAATGAAGTCCATTTTGAAAGATAAAATTTATAAAATTTCAAAAAGTGGGTATTACTATTTATAACATATAGTTTATATAATATTTGAATTACATATCATTGTTTAGTGAAACATGGTATTTCGTACAACACACGCTATCATGGAAGGTCGTGATTGCGTGCAAAGCAAGCCAAGTAAGGGTTGCGTGTAGTGAAAGATTCCTTTGTTGTTGTGTATAATAGAATTCAACCGTATTTCATTTATACATTTAATAAATATATATATACACTCAATGTTGAGTAGAATAACTTCTATCAAACGAACTTGAAATTTTGTGTAACATGATCCAAGAATAGTCTTGTGTATACTGCAAGCTAATACGGTGTTGCGTATAGCACAAGATAATCTTGGTGTAGCGTAAAACAGAAGAAATCAAATAAATTAAAAATAATACTACTCATAAAATCTCGAGGTGTTACATAGCGCATGCAGGGGTGAGTATAACGATATCCAGTAGGTACCCTGAGACCCTCATGGTCACACAAAATCCACAAAGGATAAACCACTAAGCATGAAATCAACTAACAACCATACTTATGTATATGCCCATACATATACCTAAGTTATCAATTATGCCCATCTCAATCATGAGGATACATAGAGTCCAACTAATAAAACCAAGCTCAACTATTCCACAAAGGAAGTAGTACCATGAAGGTATATACCACAAAAGTACGCCACACTGAATAATACCACCAAGGTATTACCACAATGGAAAGTACCGCACATGTATGGACTCAGCTCACACCAGGTATATCATACGATCAATAGTAGAGATGATTAGATGTAACTATGGAATCATCTTACTCTGTTAAGAGGAAGACCCATGAAGGATGCTAAATCATCATCAGACCCGCAAAGGATAGTAGTAAATCGTCAGACCCACACAGGATCCTAGTGCCTCGTCAGAACCACAGATGATCGTAGTTCATTGTCAGACCCACACAGGATCCTAGTACATTGTCATTACATCGTCAGACCCACGAAGGATCCTAGTACATCTCTTTTACGTCATCAGACCCACACAGGATCCTAGTACTTCGCCAGTACATCTTCATACTCACATAGGATCCTAGTACATCTCATGTACGTCGCCCGACCCACACATGATCCTTGTACATCGCCCGTATGTCTTCATACCCACACAGGATCCTAGTACGTCACGAGTATGTCGTTAGACCCACATAGGATCCTAGTACATTTCCAGTATGCCTTAAAACCCACACATGATCCTAGTGCATCACCATTACTTCGTCAGACACACACATGATCCTAGTACATCTCTAGTATGTCGTCAGACCCACACAGGATCCTAGTACTTCGCCACAGCCAGCTACAATGTCACTGCACTAATCTTGCTCATCCCTGGGAGGGTCCACTCCTCAATCCACTGGTCGATACTCTAACTTCCATGAAGTCTCATGAAGAAGTATCCAAAAGGACTTCCACATCATAGGGGTCTAAAAGAAAAATATGGGGCTTCAATCAGACGCTTGGTCTGTAAGATATTAGCCTTTTAGTATCGAGGGCTCGGTTGGATTCATGCTCGATCCAAACTGAAAGAATCCCAAAATTATTCAAATCTCAAGTAGGGTATACCAAAGGTACCATCTCACTCCAAGGTTTCTAGTGTCGTTGACGGTTCATCAAACAGATGCCCGGTACCATAATTATGAACGATAGAGTAAAAATTGGTCAAACCTGGCCCGAGTCAGGTCCGACCCGACCGGACCCGGTTTGGGCCAACCAAGACCACCAGGTCCAGCCCATCTCGCTGTGTCCGGTCTGGATAGTTGGGTCTGGCCTGGCCCGTGATGGGCGGCTTGAGCCCCGCTGGGTGGCCCGGCCTGAGGAGCCCCGACCGGTGTGGCAGGGCGGCCGTGGTGGAGCACGAGGCCCACGTAGCATTGCGGGGGCCGCGTTGTGGTGTGAGGTCCACGGTGTGGGGGCCACGTGGGGGCACGTGGGCGGTGTTGTGGGGGCTGCGGGGCGTCCCGAGGACCGCAGGGTGTTGCGGGGGCCACAGGGTGGAATGAGGGCCGCTTGTCGGCGTGGGGGACACGGGGCCACACGGGGCAGTGTGGGGGCGGCGGAGGACGCGGGGGCTACTGGGTGGCACGAGGGCGTTAGGGGGTGTTGGGCGGCGCGAGGGACATGGTGCAATGGGGCGGCCGTGATGCGTTCGGGTGGTCGCGGTTGCACCGTCGCCTTCGTCGAGGCCGGCGGTGGGCCGCCCGCCATATCCGAGTCCCACTGGTTCCATTCATCAGGACCAGTCTCCGCCTTCTTCTAACTCGAGGATCACAAAAACAACTCAAGAAATTGCTGATAGGTTGGGCCATGTTCATTTGGCCGGCACCCTCCAAGTTAGGGCGGTAGCAAGAGGGTTGATAAAACTTGTATGAAGAACACCAAACCCTATAACCTCCGAAAATTATTTTTCCCAAACCCTCAAGAAAGAAATCATCTGCATATCAACTAGTTAGAGAATTAATCCACATTATTCATTTACAAGAGAAGAACATAGGAATAAATAATCACACATAATTTAACCCCTAACTCAGAGGTTTTTTGATGGAGGTCGTGAGGAAAGAGATTAAGTCATTGGGGATAATGGCATCGACATTCATCAATTCCTCAAGACGCTTCCGAAGTCATCTCAAATATTTTCCTTATTCTTTAATTCCAGGGTGCATTTTTCATTGGAGGATGGAGAATTCCACCATGTTTCTCTCCCAATTTTCCTTTTTCAACCCTTTCCCCAATTGTATAAAAAATTCAAAGACAACATAATTTTAATTAAGTAGATCAATTATGTTGGCACAATTAAAAATGTTGACAGATCTCATTACATGTTATTTGGCTCCATCAATTAAATAGGGAGTTGGAATAATTGATTTATGGAGGTTTAGAGGTTTTCTCCCATTAAAGGGGTTCATGTGGTCCCCACCACTACAATTCAATTTGGGAGGTTTTAAGCTCGGTGGTCCCCACCCCCATAACCTTCAAATGGGTGTTTCAAATAAGAACAAAAATGCTAAACAATTTTTAGTTTTCTCTTTCCATGAAAAGGTGAAAAACCAACCTTCACCCTCAACCTACTGTGGTCGAGGGGAAGGTCTCCTTAAGCAAACACTGGAACTGCGATTCGGGCCGGACCCAGTGTGGGCTGGGCCGGACGTAGCGAGCTGGGTCGGTCCGACCGGGTCGGACCAGACCTCGGCCACCTTCGACCGATTTTTGCTCTATCGATCATAACATTGGCACCAGGTGTTCATTTGAGGAACTGTCAGTGGTTCTGGAAACCTTAGGGAAATACGGTACCTTTGGTATACCCCACAATATATTTGGATAAAGTTGGGATATGATCGGGTTTGATCGAGCATGAATCCAATCGAGCCCTCGGGACTAAAAGGATAATAACTTACAGACCCGGCGTTCGATTGAGGAATTTCTATTGCGCTAATACCCCTATGACTTGGCGGTCCTTTGGGGTACTTCATCATAAGACATCATGGAATTTGGAGAATCGAACAGTGGCTTGAGGAGTGGACACTTCCGGAGATGAGCAAGCTTTGGGCGGGAACCCTATAGCTGGCTATAGCGATGTATTAGGATCCAATGTGGGTCTGAAGACGTGCTGGCAATGTACTAGGATCATGTGTTGGTCTAATGACGTACTGGTGATGTACTAGTATCATGTGTGCATCAGATGATGTAATATTGATATACTAGGATCCTGTGTGGATCTGAAGATTTACAGGAGATGTACTAGGATCTTGTGTGTGTCTGGCGATGTACTAGGTTCATGTGTGGGTCTAATGACATACTGGCAATGTACTAGGATCATTTGTGGGTCTCACGATTTACTGGCGATGTACTAGGATCCTGTTTGGGTCAAACGACATACTGGTGATGTACTAGGATCTTGTGTGGGTTTGACGACGTACTAGAGATGTACTAGAATCCTGTGTGGGTCTGACAACATACTGGAGATGTACTAGGATCCTCTGTGGGTCCGAATACATACTAGTGATGTGCTAGGACACTATGTGGGTCTGACGACATACTGAGAATGTACCAGGATCTTGTGTGGGTCTAACGATGTACTGGCGGTGTAATAGGATCATGCGTAGTTCTGACGACATAATCGTGATGTACTAGGATCCTGTGTGGGTCTGACGATGTACTGGAGATGTACTAGGATCCTATGTGGGTCTGACGACGTACTGGTGATGTACTAGGATCCCGTGTGGGTCTGACGACCGACTGATGATTACTAGGATACTGTGTGGGTCTGACAATGTACTAGGATCCTTTGTGGGTCTGATGAGGTACTACGATCTTGTGTGGGTCTGACGATGTACTATGATCCTCTGTGGGTCTGATGATGATTTAGGATCCTTAGTGGGTCCACCTCTTAACAGAGTAAGATGATTCAGTAGTTACATATAATCATCTCTACTATTGTGCCTAAGATATACCTAGTTTGAGTTGAGTCCATGCATATGCGGTATATCCCTTTTTGGTAATACCATGGTGTTATTATTCTATGTGGTGTACATGTGTGGTACTTACCTTCGTGGTACTCCTTCCTTTGAGGAATAATTGAGCTTGGGCTTTTGATTTGGACTCTGTGTTTCCTCATGATTGAGATGGGCATACATGATAACATAGGTATATGTATGGGGGTATACCTAAGTAGGGTTGTCACTTGATTTCATGCTTTTTGGTTTATCCTTTGTGAATTTTTTGAGACCTTGAGGTTCTTAGGGTCCCTACTGAGTATCGTTATTCTCACCCTTGCGTGGGATATGCATGCACCTTGTTGTGTTTGGTGTTGATGATGGACAAAACTGACTTAGGATGAGCGTACTGAGACTAGAGGTAGCTCAGAGAAGAACATTAGATGAGGCATACTACAGAGACAACTATTCGGGAGTTGTACCTACCCTTCAGGTAGGATCTGTGGTGGGAGTTCATTGGAGATGTTCCAGACTACTTGTACTTTTCAGTATTCCTATACTTTCCAATGGGGCATGTATTCTGGCCCCTTTTGCTTACTATACTCACACTTTTACTATATTTTTTACTTGTGTTCGTATCTTGCTGTGAGCCTGGTTGCATGTGATTATAGAATATAAAGGCAATGCCTACCCGGTTTTTAGGTAATACACCTTACGGTGCTAGTCGCCAGCCTCTGGCCTATGGAAGGTGGGCATGGGGTTGTCATAACACCGGCCTTGGGGGATGGGTCGTGAAAAATTGGTATCAGAGGGGTCCGTTATACCATAGAACATTGGACTCTGATATTTCTTTTAACGATAATAGTGTTGACATGGTCATCAAGTCCTGGCCCACCAGGTACAACCAATTTCCCCGCAGACACGTGTTCCACACTTTGGGGCCCACCCACGTGCCCGAACAGGTTATCTGACTGATGATTTTTTCCACAGGCTAAAACATGTCCTTTCTGGTGTGCTTTGTCCTCACTCACACACACCTTGATAAATGTCCCAGAAGGTCACCCATCCTAATCACTACTCCAAGCCAAGAATGTTTAACTACGAATTTCTAATCAGGTAGGCTCCCAAAAAAGAAAGTGCACTTTGTTGACATGAGTCATATCATTTATCCATTTATCCCTTCATCATTTGGGGGGTGTTACAATCACTCCAACTTTAGAGAACAATGTCCTCATTGTGGGACCTAAATCTCAACCCAAGGAGTGCATTGCACTTAAGGATGGGTACCACCTCGGATAACAAATGCGACAACTGGGTCCCGGTGACAACACAGACACCCCACCATAACATGGTCGTCGGGTACTTGAATGCCAGGTACCACCAATTGCCTCGCAGACACATGTTCCCCACCCTAGGGCCCACCCAAGTTCCTAAACGGGTCATCTGACTAATGATTGTCCCCACATGACAACACATGTCCTTTCTGATGTGCTTTGTCCTCACTCACACACACCCTGGGAATCTTTCTTGAATGTCACTCATCCTAATCACTACTCCAAGACAATCACATTTAACTATGGAGTTCTAATTAGTTAGGATCCTGAAAAGGAAGGTGCAACTTGTTGATATGAGTCATAACATATAGTCATTTAGCCCTTTATCATTTTGGGGTGTTATATGGCCCCAGCATCAGTCTACATCCCCGTAAAACATCAAATAGACTCGTTTGACCTCTAACTAGAGTTCTCATCAATAGGGGAATGGAAATTGCCTTTATTTGTAGTCCCATGTCATGGTCTAGACTGGGAGAAACAATGGAGTGCGATGCTAGTGAATCAAACAAATCACTTACAAGAGTACTAAACAGACTGATCATACCTCGAATAACATTTGGTCCCATAGGAACCACTACCTCAGTGGAGTGAAACATCCCATGACCAGATCCACTACCCCTCTTCTTTTGACTACCAACACAACCACACCCTAGTGTAGCCTAAGGAGAACATTGAGGTTATATTTCTATAGAACCATCTACCATTGTCGGAGATGGATCCTACTTCCCCTACTACTGGAAAGGTATGATCAGAATCTATTGCTGCTAAGGTTGATGGTGAACCTTCTCACCCCCACTATACAGAGCTCTAACTGGGAAATAGTTCTGAAGATCTCTATATCCTCCATAGACAAATCACCTCGGTCCTAGGCCCATGGGGAAAGGGAGAAGACCATGAGATCAGAACTGGAACTGCTGAGGCCTACATCCCATCGGCCGAAACCAAGAAGGCCCTAATGCCGAATAACTGCTGTAGAATTCCTTCCCCTTGGATGAACTCGTCTGGCTCCCCTTTAGAGGTACACATCCCTGTGAGTGCATCCTCTCCACTAATTTGACCTTATTCAGAACATCTATGATTTTTGGTAGCGTAAAGGGATTGACAACATACTGAAGAGAATGTCAGAGTGGCTCCTTCAATAATCATACCCATGACTCTTCATATGGAAATATATCTCGAGAATAGTATTGGAGATACTTGAACTCGATCCCTAGTTCCCTCACCGACATACTCCCCTAATTGAGGGTGATCAACTCTTGCCTCTTCTCAGCCCTTATTACCAAGGAAACAACTCTGCCTGAAACTCCTTATCAATGTCATCCCATGGGACACTAGTCTCATTCCTCTCCATATGGTAAAGTGATAGAAAAAAAAATTTAAATAAATTAAAATTTAATTAGATTTTTAATCCAACAAATGTGTTAATTTAAGATAAATTCCCACATTTTATTATATTGATGATATTTTGAGATTAATAGTAAAAATGGCCAATTTCATATTTTTGAGTATTTTCAAATCTTTCAATATTTTATCCATAAAATCTTCTTAATAAATAAAAATTGAAAAATTATTTATTTTTCTGATTCTACAAATCCATGGATTCATTTTATCCAACTTGACCAAAATCATAATAGACCATATATAAGCTCAAAAGAAGCTCACAGGTTAGACCATGATAAGTATTTACAGATCAATCAATGTTTGGTTTGGCTCCATAACTCATTCACAGGGGGGGTGGGGGGGGGGTTCTATGAAATTCAGCGGGTAGATGCACAAGAAATTTTTTAACATCTATTATGAATTCTAAAATGCATTAATTTTCATTTTGAATGGTAATTAATGTATTCTAATATGGAGGTTCGCGATTTTGAGAGTATGACTAGAGAGAATAAATTTTCATATTAAAACGGGCATAACACCCGGAATACTTGTCCTAATATGATGAAATATTGAGTAGAGATGAAAGAGATAATTATGAACAACATTAAAACAGGTTAAATGCGTTATGTGGTCATTTAATAGGGCTAAAAAGTGTAAATTCTAGGGAACAAATTCTGCCTATAAAAGGAGGGGAGCTCCTCCCTCTGAAAGAATACCATTTTCCATCCCATTCCTTCAAGGTACTGAGAAGGAGATCTACACTGAGGGAGGTGTGCCACAAATCATCCTCCTTTATTTTTAATTTTTTTATTTTTTTTTATTTTTGTTTTAGTTTTCAATTATAATTTATATTTATAATAAACTCATGCGTTGTTTTTATTACTGTGTCCACCCATCCACCGTGTTTTCTTCTTCTCAACTTACCATCTTGAACTATAATACTCATGATCATGAGTAACTAATCACATGAATATACTGATGGAGTAATTAGGTTCTTGAACCCAAGACCATGTGTTTACTATTATTTGAGTTAATTCTATAGATAATTTATAGTGGTTGTAACCCTCACTGTGGTTTTCTAAGGATTATCTTCTTAATCTAAAACCATTTTCCCTCAATTAAGGAGGTTTATGAAGGGTGTAGTTGGAAATCTCTAAGTGTAATTTTCATTCATAACTACGGTAGACTATGGTGTGCACACAAACAATTGAGTGTGTTCACTAAGAGTATTTTATTCTGGTCAATGAATGTTCTCCCTGAATGTTCTCTCAGGAGAACATCCTTTCATCACTAATTCCATTTTGTTTAGCATTTCATATAAATTTGAATTGAATTTTTGAATTTTATTTATTTTCATAAATTACATTATATTCATATATTAAATAAAAATATCCAAAATTAAGTGGTTAAGGTGAATTAGATTACGTGAGAGAAGATATTGAAAAAGATCCTCAAGTGAGATGACCCTGGTCAGCCAATGTGTTGTACTTGGAAAATAAAATTGCTTTTTTCCATGCCCTACGACATGAATGCGTCAAAAATAGAATTATATTTGGGGATCCAATTATTATTTCATTTAATTTTGCTATTTTCACAACTTAGTTAGATTTCATTTAAAAAAGCTAAAAAAATATTTCCATTATAAATTCAAATGATAATTATTCTATATTGACTGAAATTTACTTACAGTTCCAAGAATAAGAAACAGACTACACGAACGAGGCCCTCCAATGAATACCTGATGAGATGATGATAATGGTCAAGCATATGGAAAGAGTCATAACTACATGGATATCACCAGGAGATTTGACGAACTTTGTTGATGAACACCATGTTGACGTAAAAAAAATTGAAGGCCAAGAAAGAAGTGACATTGGTCTTCCTGGATTTCACTGAAGAAATCCATGAAGTTGTAGCCAAACTAGACGTAGAAGAGCCAAACTACCTACCTACATCAAGTGAATATCAAATCCAAGAGGAACTATCAATTAAAGAGGTGATTAATTTCAAACTGAATCAGGGAGATGATATAATTTTAAATACAAACTCTTTTAATTTTATTGAATATAATTTGAGCATCACCCGTAATAGTTTTGAATTTTCAGATTAGGCCATCTCATATTACACCCTAGAGGATGATGATGGAAAATAAATTGACCCTGGTAGGGAACATTTAGAGCTCCCTGAACACACTAAATATTTAATAGAGGGAGCACAATAAGGGGAAGGGAATTTCGAAAAAGTAGCAACAAGTGAGGAGGAGATTACATACATCATCCTACCCCTACAATGTAAGTTGTACCACATTTAGAAGGGGGAGGATTAGGTCTACACTATCCCTGGAGTCCTCCTCAACAAGAAAATATAAGTGGATGATGAGAAAAACCACAAGTGGCGGTTCATGTCAATGAAGCCCCACCTCCATCAGTCTTTGGATAACAGCTGGTACTTCCCTCTAGAGGTAGTAAAAGAATCTAGGGCCTACATTGGGGATCATACCAAGATTTATCTTTACATTCTTTCAAGAAATTTATATTTTAATTTCAAATACTAGGAAATAATTTGGAATGTTTCCCCTTCCCTATTTTCATTTTTAGCATAAATGAAATGAAACTTGTGATTAATTGAGTAATTTTTCTTTTGTATGATCATGATGAAAGAATGAATCCCCAAGAATTAGAGGAAGAGGACTAAAGCTATAATTCAAAAGGGAGTTCAATTTTTATGAATATCTTTTGTCATGACCCGTCCTCGGGGCCCGTGCTGTGACTACCCCAAGCCCGACTTCCGTAGGCCAGGGGTTGGCGACTAGCACCAAAGGCATAAATCCCAGTAAAAAGGGAAGACATTGCCCTTATAAAAGAAAACAAACACAACAGAGTACACAAGGGAAGTAAGCACTAAGTAAAAATGAGTACAAAAGTAAGTGCTGGAAAGTAAATGGGATAGTATACAAACCCAGCTGAAAGTACAATACAACTGAGAATAAAAGTACAATAGCTGTAAAGTAAAGCAGCAACCACCGAGTCATCCTCCGAGAATCCCACCTAAAGGGTGGGTATATATAGTCTCGTCGGTACCTCGGGTCCGTCTGTCCACTCCATGTACGTCCCGCTAGGTGGTCCACCTCTGGATACCGCTCAACTCTACAAGCCTCAACCACAATCAGTGTTGTCCGTTGTCTGCAACCAACACTACATAGAGCGGGAATTTCCCATGCAGGGGTGAGTATACAATACTCAGTATTGACCCAGAGACCCCCGAAGGACTCCCAGAATCCACTAAGGATAAACCAAAAAGGAAGGATACAATCTTGAAGTATCAACAAACTCTAATTAGGTATATTACCATGCATATACCTAATTCATCAATCTCAGTTAGGCTACAACTTTCGAGCCCAAGCATAATCCGGTCCACATAGGAAAGAAGTCAATCACATCAATGATAATGATTGAAAGACAAGACATAGATCACACAGGTATACTAGTCACGAAGTGGGGTGGAGATGATTAGATATAGCCTCTGAATCATCTCCACTGCCGAACCCACGTAGGATCCAAGTACAGAAGTCGTCGCTGCCGAACCCACGTATGATCCAAGTACAGTAACCATCGCTGCCGAACCCACATAGGATCCAATTACAGTCATCAACGCTACCAAACCCGTGGAGGATCCAAGTACAGTCTTCCTCGCTTCCAAACCCATGTAGGATCCATGTACAGTCATCTTCGTCGTCGAACCCACAGAGGATCCCATCACGGTAGTCGTCGCAATCGCAGCCAGCTCTAGGGTTCCCGCACACAGCGTACTCAATTCTAGGAGGGTCCGCTCCTTGAATAATGGGTTAGATACATCAAATATCAGAAGGATTAGAGTTTTTGTATCCCGAAGTTCCTTCTCTTCAAAAGGAACTCAAGGCGACAGACGACGCATTAATCGGACGCCCGGTCTGAGAGATATTGGATTTTTTGTTCCAGAGGCCCGGTTGGAAATATGCTCGTTCCAAACCCCGTCATTTTCCAAATTTGTTCAAAACTCACTTAGGGTATCACAAAAAGATCACGTCATCAATAGGATCATATTTCCATAGACGGAGCATCAATCGAATGCGTGGTCATCATGTTATTCATGTTTATGTGAATAACGGGCCTGGCCCGTTAAGCCTAGTGGGCTGGAAGGTCGGGTCATCCAGTTTTGGAGGATCCACCTCGGTAGGGGTGTTGGACCGAGTAGAAGATCTGCATGGCTCAGCCTGAGGGGAGCGGCCCGGCCCGAAGAGGGCGCGACAGGACCCAGCTAGGCGCGACCCGGCGGGGCGCGACCCGGCTGGGTCGGCCAGCTGGCCGAGTGGCTCGGCCTGAAGGTCTAGCGGTCTGAGGTGGGGGCGTGGCCCCCAGCTTCCTGAACCGGTGGCGCCGCCCTCCCAATCAATTCGGCCTTCTGGTACAAGCAGACCACTCATGCGGGCCCCAGGTTTCTTCAGTGCGGCACCCTCCTGGCGCCGCTGTTGCCTCCGCCCAGCCGGCTGACGGGCATGCTGGTTCTTTCGCCAAAGAGGCCCTCTCGGGTGGGTCGTGGTCTCCCGTAGCATGGCGCCATGGGGCGCCCTGGTTTCCTCCTTCGTCTCAGTTCTTCATCTGTTGAGCGGCCTGCGGTTGCGGGTCGCGGTTCATCCATACGCGGCCGATGCACGACCATCACTCTCGTCGCCGCATCCTCCAACGTAACTGAATCGCAAACAAGATTCTACGGAGGGTCGTCTGGCCATGTGCATTCGGCCCACACCCTCCGTGTTAGGCAGTAGCAGTTGGTCATATATAAACAACGATTTCCAACGAAGAACAGGGTACGAAAACATTCACTTCAAGAATAAACCCCTACCTCAAACAAGGTTCGCGGTTGACAAGCGTCATGGATGACGGTGTCGTTTCCATCTTCGTAGGAGTACACCCGAAGAAGAATTGTTGTCTCCTCTCTTATTGTGGAGAATAGAAAAGAGGGTTCATCATCGTTAATTATGGAATGGAGTGCCGTTATTTGCTGGAGGTTTGGTGTTCTTCAACAAAGGATAAATTCCCCTCTTCCTCCACAATAGCTCTCTCTCAAAAGTTTCCCCCAACCAAACAAGCGCCAAACCAATCAAAATAATGCTTTCCCTTATTTTAATTAAACGTGACAATCATTCAAAATTCAAAAAAAACACTGAAGTAATTAATTGAATGGCATCCATTAATTAATTGAGGTGTGCTGGCAAGAGTTAAAGAGGAAGAGAGAGAAGTGGGAAAGTTACATAATTAAGAGAAGTTAACAAATTTATGAAGGGGGTTTAAGGGGGTTTGGGGAAAATGAAAGGTTGGGGATCGTGTGGTCCCCACCTCTCATATATCCACGCATGGGAAGTTGGGTGGGTGTGGACCCCACCAACAACTTCCCATGGGAGGAGTTAACCTCCTTTGATATAAAATAAAATTGTTCCAACAATATTATTTACTTCTTAATTAAACCCCAATAATTAACTTCTCCTCTTGTATAAACACAACTACGTTAAAGGACCCCTTAAGAAATTTCCATCGTTGCGAGATCATCAGTGCCCTCAGATTTCAATTCCTAGTACCGGTATAAAAGATAGAAAAACACACTCATTCGTTTACTGAACGTACCCAAGCTAAACTTCGGAAATTGATTCCGGGCACTCCGGGACTTGGAATCAAGTGCCGTGAGAATCCACTGACTCATAAAATTCCAAAGTATTTTAGAAAAAAATTTCCTTCAAATTTATGGGTCTTTACATTACTCCCACCTCAGGGATTTATGTCCCCATAAAGCTACAACATAACGTAGGGAAACAAATGAGGATACTGAGCATGTATATGAGCCTCCCGCTCCCATGTGCTCTCCTGGAGGTTCTCGTGCTGCCATCAAATGCACACCAGAGGAATCAACCTTCCACATAGGACTTTCTCATATCGATCCTCGATCTCCACCAGGACCTTCGCTAATGTCTCCCCGTCATCGATGTCTAGCTCCCCATGATCAATGATGTGGGTTGGGTCGTGCACGTATCTACTCAGATGAGATATGTAGAAGACATCATGCACCCGATGCAACTGAGGTGGAAGGGCCAGTTGGTAAGCCACCTCACCTACCCTGTTGAGGAACTTGAATGGTCTGATGAAGCGCAGAGATATCTTTCCACCGCGACCAAATCTTTGTAAACCATGTCAAGATGAGACCTGTAAGAAAGCATGGTCTCCAACCTCGAACTCTAGTGGTCCCCATCTCCTATCAGCATAGGACTTCTGTCTGCTCTGTGCAGTCCTCATCCGCTCCTGGATGATCTGCACCTTCTCCGTCATGGACTGAACCATCTCTGGTCCTAAAAATGCTGACTACCCAGGGTATGTTCATTACTGAGGTGATCTACAAGGTCGGTCATACAGTGCCTCGTATGGTGCCTTCCCGATGGTGGAGTGGTAGCTGTTGTTGTACGCAAACTCCACCAAGGGTACGTGATCCTCACAGCTGTGACCAAAGTCAAGGACACTTGCACGGAGGATGTCCTCGAGAGTCTGAATGATCCTCTCCATTTGTCCATCCTTCCGAGGATGAAAGGTAGTGATCAGGCGTAGCTACGTCCCAAATGACTCCTCCAACCCCTTCCATTTCCAGGAAGTGATGTGAGCATCTCGATAGGAGACGATACATGATGGAACACCATGTAGTCGTACGATCTCCTAAACATAGAGGCGTCCCAAACTCTCTACTGATACCTGCTCTCTGATCAGTAGGAAGTGTGGTGACTTGGTGAGTCGGTCGATGATCACCCAGATAGAGTCGTGTCCCCTGGATGTACGTGGAAGCCCCATCACGAAATCCATGGATATCCCATCCCACTTCCACTATGGAACCTACAAGGGCTGTACCAAAACTGCTGGTACCTAGTGCTCTGCCTTCAATTGCTGGCAAGTGAGGCATTGTGAAACGAACTATACTACATCCTTCTTCATACCGGGCCACTAGTGCTTTTGTCTGAGGTCCTGGTACATCTTTTCCACTCCAGGATGTACTGCAAGAGGGGAAGTGTGAAACTACCTCAGTACTTCCTCCTACAGTGAAACTGGTACCATGGTACATCCCCTAAAGGGGATGACGTGCTCGCCACCTTCAGAAAATTCATCAGGAACCTGCCCTGTGGAAATTTGATCACGTCGCATCTCATAGTCAACATCCCCACGTCGTACATCTCTGACCCACTAAAGTAGTAGAGGAGTAACTGTGAGGGGCTTTAGAAAGGCTTCCTCATCTCTATCCATGAAGGATATCTACAAAGAGGCAAACTGCTCTATCGCCTCTCCAAGTAGATCAATGCCCGATCTCCTGTTGAGAGAATCAGCTACTATATTACCCTTCCCAGGTGTATAGACTATTTAAAATTCATAGTCCTGGAGGAACTTGAGCCATTGCCGCTATCTCAGGTTTAGGTCCTTCTGCGAGAATATGTACCTGAGACTCTAGAGAAGTCTGGCACAAATCTCCGATAGTACCCAACCAGACCTAGGAAACTCCGCACCTCCATCAAACTTCTAGGTGGCTCCCAAGAAAGTAATGGCTCGATCATTGCAGGATCCACTGCAACTCCCACCCCCAGATGACATTACCCAAGAAGTGAACCTCTCGAATCTAGAACTAACACTTCGAGAGAATACAATAAAGCTGGTGCTCTCGGAGTGTGTCCAGTAAAACCCATAAGTGGTAGGCATGCTCCTCCTCAGCAGTCGAGTAAATTAGTATGTCGTCAATGAAGACTATGAAAAAACGATCGAGGTAAGGCTGGAAGATACTGTTCATGAGACTCATGAACACTGTTGGTGCATTGTCTATGCCGAAGGGAATAACCTAGAACTCTTAGTGGTCATACCGACACCTGAAGTTCGTCTTCTGCACATCCCCGTCTCGAACTCTGAGCTGATGATAACCTGATCGGAGGTCTATCTTCAAGAACCATCATGCTCCCTTGAGCTGATCAACGAGGTCTTCAAACCTCAAAAGTGGGTACATGTTCTTTACGGTCACCTGATTCAGGCAACGGTAGTCGACACATAGTCGTAAGATCCAATATACCTTCTTGGCGAATAAAATTGGAGAATCCCAGGGTGAAACATTGGGTCAGATGAATCCCTTTCCCTGTAAGTCATCCAGCAGTACCCGTAGCTCACGAAGTTCAACGGGAGCCATCTGATATGCTGGAGTAGATATCAGTGATGTCCCGGGGTACAGGTCAATGTAAAAGTCTACCTCTCTATGGGGAGGCAGTCCTGGAATGTCGTTAGGAAAAACGTCTTCATACTGATCCACCACAATAGGAAAACATGGACTCCGCACATCAACCGCTCCTAGGATGATACTAGCCAACTGATGTGTGATCGGCTTCCCTCTCCCCTATGTAAAATCATCATGCGCTACAAGGGCTCCCTTCTCACCGGTAAAGGTGAACCTAGTCCCATATGTGCGGACACACTGCAATTTGTACCTAATATAGTTGATCTATGTATGGACTATAGATAAAAAATCCATACCCAAGATGACATCGTAAGTGCATGACGCAGCTACGAGAAGATCCTAGCCAAATATCTCGCCTCCTAGAGTAAGCTCACACTGCCGACACCAGTGCGTAATCGTCGAGTCTGCTCCCATAGAAGTATCTAGCCGTAAGGATCGATCCAACGGCTCCGTCGGAATCTCCGAGCTCTAAACAAGGGCAGCGACAATAAAATAATGACTCGCTCCTGTGTCTATAATAACTGAAACAAGGTTAGAGTAGAAACAGATAGTACCTTGAATCATCTCTAGTGCGCCGTGGTCGTAGGCCTCGACTACCTGAAGCTGAGCCTGCCCCTGTCTGCCAACTCCCTGTGGTCGGGGTGGTCTTTCTGGTGGTGGTTGTGGTAGAGCCTCGAAGCGTCGTCCACCACCTGCTGCTTCGCCAGCTCCTCCACCTCGTCCACCTGATCCATGCGTACTGCCATAGTCAAACCTCTGCCTCTACTAGGGAGGTCCCTCTACTGTCTGCTTCTCCTCTTCCTGGAGGATCGAGCAGTCATGAGACATGTAGCCCCGCCCGCCACATGCATAGCACTTCCTGCCCCTCATATGGCTGGCACTCCTCCGTGTTCCCCGCACATCCGAACCAGTATCCTAAGGTCTCCCACCTGATGGTCTGGTCCATTTGGACATCTGTGAAATCTGTCTACTTCCGGTTGCAGAAGACTCTGCTACGTGTCGCCCTGCGGTGGGTCTTGCTGTTGGTGTAGGCTCAGCAAGAAATATCTCCACAAGAAGGGCTCTCTCCAGTACTCCTGCCAGCGTTGAAATGCTAAGGGAGATCATCGAAACCCTAATCTCATGCCTCAGACCCTACGAAAAGGTCCGAGCCTGGAAGAATTGGTCTCGTACCATATCCGTGGAGTAGCACGAGAGGTCGGTAAATCTCGCCGAGTACTAGGCTACTGTCATGCTTCCCTGCCGTAGCTGTAATAACTCCTGGATGCGCACCGCACGGAGGGTGGCTAGAACAAAATCTGAGCGGAAGAGGCTCTCAAAGTCTATCCAAAGTAAATATGCCTCGCCGTGAACCTGGAGCATCAGGCTCCACCATCTACCTCATGCTACGTGAATGACACTCGTGGCAAGGATCACCAGAAGATTTGCTGGTGTCCCTACCACTCTGATGACTCTGACGATAGCCTCCAGCCAATCCTCGGCTGCCTAAGGAACCATCTTTCTGCGGAACCTGGGCGGCCTCTGTCGTTGAAACTTGTGCAATGCACTCAGGCAGCGTGCACTCTCTACTGCTGGGGCTGGTGGCATTTGTGGCTCAGCCGGTAATGGTACTGCTGGTGCATCAGCTGTAATGGGGCCCTGCACCAAGGCCTCGTCGCTCGGTGGGCTTCCATCTCGCATGTAGCTCGGAACCCTAGCTGGCTGCCTATGTGGGGCCATCCTGAAAAGCAATAGGTGTGCCACGGTTAACACAGTATACCTGGTGAGCTGACACAAAGTAATCACAATGAAAAATCTTGAAACACACATGAAATCAATGTTTTCGTGCACTGAGTCGGAAATTAGAAGTCAGGGTCTGGGAGTATGGATACGTCGGCCTCCGCACCAACACTGGACTCCCTAGACTGAAAACCACACTCAATACTCTTAACATCATTGCTTTACAGAGAAGAAATTATCAGAGTCCTGAGTTCTGCGGTAGAACCAACTCCTCTAATTCCAATTTGTCATGACTCGTCCTCCGGGCTCGTGCCATGACTACACCAAGCCTACCTTCCATAGGCCAGGGGTTGGTGACTAGCACCAAAGGAATAAATCCCAGTAAAAAGGGAAGGAATTGCCTTTATAAAAGTAAACAAACACAATAGAGTACGCAAGGGAAGTAAGCACTAAGTAAAACTGAGTACAAAAGTAAGTGCTGGAAAGTAAATGGGCCAATATAAAAAAAAACTAAAAGTACAGTACAACTGATAATGAGAGTATAACAGCTGTAAAGTGAAGCAGAAACCACAGAGTCATCCTACGGGAATCACACATGTAGGGTGGGTACATATAGTCTCGTCGGTACCTCGGGTCCAACCGTTCGCTCCGTGTATGTCCCACCAGGTGGTCCACCTCCGGATACCGCTCAAATCTACATGCCTCAACCATGATCAGTGTTTTCCGTCATCTTCGACCAACACAATGTAGTGCAAGCATTGCCCGTGTAGGGGTTAGTATACAATATTCAGTAGGGACCCAGAGACCCCCGAAGGTCTCCCAGAATCCACGAAGGATAAACCACAAAGTAAATATACAATCATGAAGTATCAACCAAGTCTACTTAGGTATATTCCCATACATATACCTAAGTCATCAATCTCAGTTCAGCTCCAACTTCCGTGCCCAAGCACAATCCGGTCCACATAGGAAAGAAGTCAATCACATCAATGATAATGATTAAAAGACAAGACTTAGCTCACATAGGTATACTACTCACAAAGTGGGGTGGAGATGATTAGATATAGCCTCTGAATCATCTCCTCTACCAAAACCACATAGGATCCAAGTACAGAAGTCGTCACTGGCGAACCCATGTAGGATCCAAGTACAGTAACCATCGTTGCAGAACCCACATAGGTCCCAAATACAGTCTTCATCACTTCCGAAACCACGGAGGTTCCAAGTACAGTCGTCCTCACTGCCGAACCCACATAGGATCCATGTACAGTCTTCTTCATCGTCTAACCCACGGAGGATCCCAGCACGGTAGTCGTCGCAATCGCAACCAGCTCTAGGGTTCCCGCACACATCGTACTCGATTCTGGGAGGGTCCGCTTCTCGAGTAAAGGGTTCAATACATAAACTATCACGAAGTCTAGATTTGATGTATCCTAAAGTTCCTTCTCGTCAAAATGAACTTAATGCGATAGATGGTGCGTCAATCGGACGCTCGGTCTGAGAGATATTGGGTTTTTCGTTTCAGGGGCCTGGTTGGAAATATGATCTTTCCAAACCCGTCTATTTACCAAATTTATCCAAAACTCACTTAGGTTATCACAAAAGGACCGCATCATCGATAAGATCCCAGTTCCATAGACGGCACATCAATTGGACTCGCAGTCTTTAAGTTATTCACATTTAAGTGAATTACGGGCCCGACCCGTTAAGCCCAGTGGGCTGGCGGGTCGGGTCATCCAGTTTTGGCGGGTCCGACCTGGTAGGGGTGTTAGACCAGCCTAATGATTCGCGCGTCCCAGCATGAGGGGTGCATCCCGGCCCGAAGAGGGTGCGGCCCGACTGGAAGTGGCGCGACCCGGCCTAACGGGGCGCGGCCAGGCCCGATTGGCTCGGCCAGCTGGCCGAGTGGCTCCGCCTGAAGGTCGAGCGGTCTGAGGTGGGGGCGTAGTCCCCGGATTCCCAGACCTGTAGTGCCAAGTGGCGCCGCCCTCCCAAAATGGGTGGCCTTCTGGCGCTAGCGGCCTGCTCGGGCGGGCCACTAGTTTCTTCAACGCGGCACCCTCCTGGCACTGAGGCTCGCCTCCGCCCAGCCGGCCGACGGGCCGACCGGTTCTTTCGCCGAAGAGGCCCACTCGGGCAGGTCACGGTCTCCCACAGCACGGTGCCATGGGGTTTCATGGTTTCCTCCTTCGGCATATTTCTTCCTCTGTTGAGCGTCCTGCGTTTGCGGGTCGCAGTTCTTCCATATGCGGTCGGCGCACGACCGTCACTCCCGTCGCCGTATCTTCCAACATAACTCAATTGAAAACAAGAGTCTATGGAGGGTCATCGGGCCACATGAATTCATCTTGCGCCCTCCGTGTTAGGAGGTAGTAGTTTTTCATATATAAAGAATGATATCCAACGAATAACGGGTACCAAAACATTCACTTTAAGAATAAACCCCTACCTCAAATAAGGTTCGCAGTTGAAAAGCATCATGGATGACGGTGTCGTTTCCGTCGTCGTAGGAGTGCACCCGAAGAAGAATCTATGTCCCCTGTCTTGTAGTGGAGAATAGTAAAGAGGGTGCATCGTCAATCTTCATGGAATGTAGTGTCATTCATCACCGGAGGTTTGGTGTTCTTCAACAAAGGAGAAATTCCCCTCCTCCTCCACAATAGCTCTCTCTCGAAAATTTCCCCCAACAAAACGTGTTCCAACCCAATTAAAATAAGTCATCCACTTATTTTAATTAAACATGCCAAGAATTAAAAATTCATAAACTAAAAAACATAATTAATTAATTGAATAGGTTCCATTAATTAATAGAGGTGTGTTGGAAAGACTTAAAGAGGAAGAGAGAGAGGAGGGAAAGATACATAATTAAGAGAAGTTAAAAAATTAATGAAGGGGGTTTATGGAGGTTTGGGGAAAATGAAATGTTGGGGCTCATGTGGGCTCCACCTCTCATATATCCATACATGGGATGTTGGGTGGGTGTGGGCCCCACAAACAACTTCCCATGGGAGGAGTTAACCTCCATAGATATAAAATAAAATTGTTCCAACAATTTTATTTACTTATTAATTAAACCCAATAATTAACTTCTCCTCCTGTATAAACGCAACTACGGTAAATGTCCCCTTAAGCAATTAACGACATAGTGAGATCATCGGTGCCCTCAGATTTCAATTCTGAGCACCAGTTAAAAAGATAGAAAAACTCACTTGTTTGTTTACTGAACCTACCCAAGCTAAACTTCGGAAATTGATTTTCGGCACACCGGGCCTCGGAATCAACTGTTGTGAGAAGCCACAGACTCGTAAAATTCCAAATTATTTTAGAAAAAAATTCCTTGAAATTTATGAGCCTTTACATATTTTATTATACTTTCATTTTTTTGGTCCTAAACAAACGGTGATATTTAATGTAAAAAATTATATGCGCACACTTGAATTAATTATTTACATGACTTATCTAGGAGAAATGAGTTTCTTAGGATTCTTGTGATGCCATGTTTTAGATTTATATGTCAATGAGATTTAATGAGTAAAATAGAGAATCAAATTATTGAAATGAAACATAGATATTAAAATGAGGACTCATGATTTAAGAGAATTAGTTGATTTATGAAAATGAAATTTCCCACAAAATTTTCATGCTTTGAATTTTTTACGTTCATGGGAATTAATTTTTTATTATTGATCATGATTTGAGTGATTTTCCAATATCATATGTCTCATTCACAAGAGTATTTCTGGACCATTTACTTCTTATATATTCTTGAGAATATTTCTTGAGTGTTCTTGGGACATGTCATCAACCAAAAATTGCATTTTCCCTTGTCAAAACTATGACTGTAAAAAAACATATTTAAAATTATTGAGGCATATTTTGAAAATACATTATCCTTAAATACCACCATTACAAAAATCCTTATTTAATCCCATTGAGACCATAGATGAACTTTATAGTTATGGTCCATGTTTCAATCCATTTTAATCCATTCCAACCCTACTCTTGGTATTTGCATGATATTTTAAGGATGTTGTTTGATGGATAAGGGATTCATGGGGTAAGGGATGATTTATATTATAAGAAAAAGGTGTGGGGTGTTATTGGAGGAACTATAAAATATTGTAGAGTCAATCATTATACTTCATTTTACCCTTTTTATTTAAAAAAATGAAAAAAATGAAAGAAAAGAACTAAAAAAAGACAAAAATGAACTGGGGTTTGGGAAAACAAAAAAATAACCATTTTTCAGACTGACGATCCTCTTATCATATGTGGTTAGGTGATGTATGTGATTTTTGATCCAATCATAACATTTGAAATAAATGAAAAAAATAAAAAATAAAAAAACAAAAGTGTGAATTAATCATTCATTATGCTTTAGTTTGATCATGACCATAATTTGCGTTTTGGTGAAAGTGGGTGTTGGTACATTGAGTGGAAGAATTTCATTAAACATTTTTATATCAAGCATTATACTTAAGAGATAAACCTCCCCCTCAAGCCTTAATTTTTAAAACATCAAATCCTACCAACCATATGCCTTAGAGTCAATTGAACCTTTATTGAAATTTCCTCATGATTTTATGTTCCTTTTTCCTTTACAAAGTGGATAAAGTAGTTCTTTTACCATAATATAGATTAGGTGCATATTTTCATGATATGAGAATAACTATACTTGATTTTCATCATTATATATGAGAGGAATAATTCAATGGTTAGGTAAATAATTATGTGGCATGCTAAATAATAATGAATTTAGAATCTTGAATGAACTAAATAAGAAGTTCCATATTTTTTTAAAGGGGAAAAGTAAAATACCTGATTTTGTTGTTTCTTTGAAAAAAGGGGAAATTAAATTGATATTTTATGTTTATTTTTTAGTGTTTGATCTGACACTGCAAATTTTTAAATTTTATTACATTGGAATTTGAATATTAGTGACATTGGATTCCTCTAAATTCCATGTTGAGATTTTATATTTCAGGACAAGCACTATTTAAGTGCGAGGTAATTTATAGATAAAATATTTTCAATCAATTTACATTGAATTTCACGGTTTTAAATCCCAAAAAAGTGTTAATTTAAGATAAATATCCATATTTTTTGATATTGATCATATTTTGAGCTTAATAGAGAAAAGGGACCATTTCAGATTTTATAACTATTGTATATTATTTTTGTTCTTTGGCCATAACATTTTCTACATTAATAAAAATTTAAAATTTATTTCTTTTCTATATTCCACAATTATAGGTCTTCATTTAATCCTTCTTGATTGAAAGCTTAATTGACCATAAGGAAACTAAAAATAATATCACAAGTTGGAGCATGAAAACTGTTTACAGATCTATCAATTTTTGGTGTGGGGACCATAAATCATTCGTAGGGTGGAAATTTATGTAAAATTCGGTGGGAGGACATGCAAGACGTTTTGAATAATTTTTCATGAATTTTGGGAGACATGAATTTGCCTTTGAATGGTCATTAAATCATTCTAAGATGAAGGTTTGTGATTTCTAGAGTCGGATTAAACAAAATAAATTGTCAGTGTAAAATGGTAATAACACTATCTATAATTTTCCAAATATGCTGATTTTGCTGAGATACATACAAGATAACTAGGAACAACATTCAAGATGGGTGAAACATGTGAAGAGGTCATTTAATGTGGATACAACACATAAACTTTCTGAGCACAAATTCTTCCAATCAAAGGAGGGGAGCTCCTCCCTCTCATGGGATCCCATTTTCCATCCCCTTCCTTCAAGGTATTAAAGAGGAAATCTCCACCAAGTGATACTGACTGAAAATATTCCCCCCTTATTTTTAATTTATTTATTTTCTTTAGTTTTTTTCATTTCTAATTATAATTTATATTTCAAAAAAAATCTTGCATTTTTTTTAGTGTGCATCCATCTAACATCTTTTCTTCTTCTCATCTTACTATCGTGAACGATAATACTCATGATCATGAGTAAATAATATGTCGAATATCCCGATGGAGTAATCAGGTTCTTGAACCCAATACCATGTTTTAAATATTCTTTGAGTTAATTCTATGTATAATTTATAGTGGGGGTAATCCTTACTATGGTGGTCTAAAGTTTACCTTCTTAATTTACAACCATCTTCCCTCAATTAAAGAGTTGTGTGGAGGGTGTGATGGGTGATTGCTAAGAGGAATTTTCATTCATAAATAGGGTAGACTAAGTTGTGCATAAATACAATGTAGTTAGTTCACTATGAATATTTAATGTTGGTAAATGAAGGATCTCCCTGAAAGTTCTCTTGGAAGAACTTCCTTTCATGACTATTGCCATTTTTTTATAATTACATATTAATTTTAATTGAATTTTTTAATTTCATTTATTTTCATAAATTCCATTAAATTCATAGATTAAATAAAAACAGCCAAAATGATGTAGTTAAGGTGAATTAGATTAAGTGATTGAACGAACTGAGAAACCTCATCGAGTGAGATGACCCTGTTCAGCCAATGTGATGCACTAGGAAAATTAAATTGATTTTTCCATGCCCTATGATAGGTGTGCATAAAAACCAGGGTCATTTATGGGGATCCAATCATTAGTTAATTTAATTTTTCTATTTTCTCATCTTATTTATATTTCATTTAAAAAAAATTCCCATGTTGAATTTAAATGACTATTATTCTACATGGACTGACAATTACTCAAATGTGCATGAAAAAGAAATAGACTACACTGACGAGGCCCTCCAATGAAGAGCTAATGTGCATATTATAATGATCATACAAATAAAAAAATGCATATCAACTTGGATCTCATCGTATGATTTGATGTCCATGGTCAATGTACTCCAAGTTGACATAAAAAGATTCAAGGACAATAAGGAAGTTCCAATGGTCTTCCCAGATTTCACTAAAGACATCCATGAAGTTGAATACAATCTTGAGGTGGAGATTCAAGACTACCAACCTCCATCTAGTGAATATCTACTCTAAGAGGCACTTTCAATTGAAAATAATATTAAAGTTGAACCAAGTCAGGGAGATGATACAATTTTAAAATCAAACTCTATTAATTTTATTGAATCTATTTTTAGTATCACCCATAATGGTTTTGAATTTTCCGATTTGGCCATCTCATATTAATACCTGGAGGATGATTATGGAAAAGATATTTCACATGTTGAAGAATATTTTGAGATCTCAGAACACCCTGAATATTTACTAGAGGGACCACAAGAGGGGAAAGTGAAAGTTGCACAAGTAGCAACAAATGAGGAGGCGATTCCATTCTTCATCCAACCCCTACCATGAAACCTATAACACATTAAAAAGGGGGAGGATCTAGTTTAATATATCCATGGAGTCATCCTAAACAAGAGAAAACAATTGAATGATGAGAAAAACCACATGTGGTGGTTCATGTAAAATAATCCCCAACCACCATATGACTTTGGATAACAACTGGTACTACCCTCTGTAGGCAGTAAAAATTGCTAGGGCCCACACGGGGGTTGATACCAATATTTATATTTACTTTATTTCTTGGAATTTATATTTTAATTTCATTTAACAGGAAATAATTTAGCATTCAACCCCTCACTCTTTTCATTTTGCGTTTAAATGAAATGATCTCTGTGATTAATTGCATAAATTTTCTCTCATAGGATCATGAAGAAAGAATGAAGCCCATCGAATTAGATGAAGAGTACAAAAGCATTAATTCAAAATGGAGGTCAATTTTTATGATTATCATTTAATATCTTTTCATTTTTGGGTCCAAAATATATTTTGAGCTTTAATGATAAAAATCACATGCCCACACATGAATTAATGTTCCACATCACTCATCTTGGAGACATGAGTACCTAATGATTCCAGTGATTCCATGTTTTTTCTTTCAATTTCAATGAGATTGAATGAGAAGAATGGGGAATAAAATTATTGAAATGATGGATAGATTTTGAATCAAGGACCCATGATTTAAGGGAATTAAATTATTTATGTAAATGAAATTTTCCAACAATTTTTCATGATTTGAATTTTTGAAGTTAATGGGAAATAATTTATTATTATTGATCATTCCTTGACTTATATTCCAATATTATATGTCTCATTGTGGAGATTATTTCTAGACCATTTAATTTCTATTTATTCTTGAGCATATTTCTGGATTGATCTTGGGACATGTCACCGACCATAACATTAATTTGAACTCATTGAAGTTATGACTGTGAAAAAACATATTTAAAATGATTGAGTCAACCTTTAAAAATCCCCTTTCCTAAAAAACCACATTTATTTCAATCCTTATTTTATCCCATAGAGACCATTAATAACCTTTATAGGGATGATCTCTGTTTCAAGAAATTTTTATCCATTCCTACAATACTCTTGGTATTTACACGATATTTTAATGATGAAGTGTGGGGTTGAAGGGATTCATGGTTTAAAATATTATTTACATTGTAAGGAAAATGTGTAGTGGGGTTATTACGGGGAATATAAAAGGTTCTGGATTCATTAATTGTAATTCATTTTTCCCCTCTAGAATAAAAAATTACAAAAATGACAAAAATAACCAAAAAATGTGAAAAATGGGCTGTGATATGGGAAAACAAAAAATCAAAATTTTCAGACTGATGATCCTATTTTTATATGTGGTTAGGTG
Organism: Viscum album; assembly: GCA_963277665.1. NCBI lineage: Eukaryota > Viridiplantae > Streptophyta > Magnoliopsida > Santalales > Viscaceae > Viscum > Viscum album. Next base: position 1,759,456,175 of record OY728121.1, on the reverse strand, counting down.
ATGGATTTGAGGTATTATCTAATCATAAATTTTGAAAAAAATACAATAGAAAAAAATCAAGAGGGTGCATTAATCATTCATTATGCATTTCTTTGATCATGAGCTTACATTGATTTTTATGGGAAGTGGGTGTTGTTACATTGATGGGTATACTTTCATTAAACTTTTTGATATCATGAATTTTACTTAAAATGTAAAAATCCTCCTTGAGCCTTAAACATTAAAACATAAAATCCTTCCAACCTTAAGACTCAGAGTCATTTGAACCATTATCGAAAAGTTCTCATGATCTTATGTGCCTTTTGACTTTTCAAAGTGGATAAAATAGTTCTTTTACAAGCTTATTGATAAGGTTCATGTTCTCATGGTATGATCATAACTCTAGTTGAATTGTATTATGAGATATGAGAGGAAAAATTCAATGGTGAGGTAAATCATAATGTGGCATGCTTAATAATAATTTATTGAGAAACCTGAATGAAAGAGAGAAGAACTTCCCTGCTTTTTGAATTAGAAAATTAAAATACCATATTTGATGATTTCATTGAAAATTGGGAAATTAAATTGATATTATATGTGTTTTTTTAATTTTTGGATTTGACTTTGAAATTGGTAAAATTTTATTACTTCGGAATTTGAATATTGGCAACATTGGTGTCTTCTAAATTCCATGTAGATATTTTTTTCTTAAGGAAATAAATGGTTTATGTGTGGGGGAATTGATAAATAAAATATTTTCAATCAATTTACATTGAATTTATTTGTTTTATATCCCACAAAAGGGTTACTTTAATATAAATTTCCACATTTTATGATATTGATGTTATTTTGAGTTTAATAGTAAAAATGGATCATTTCGTATTTTTATCTATTTTAAATTATTTCTATATTTTGTCCGTTACATTTTCTACATTAATCTAAATTGAATAATTATTTCTCTCATAGATTATAAAAATATAGGGTTTTGTTTAATCTTTCTTAACTAAAAGCATAATTAACCCCATGGAAGATAAAAATAAGCTCACATGTTGGACCACAAAAATTGTTTACATATCTGTCAATATTTGGTGTGGGTTCCATACCTCATTCATGGGGGTGGGAGGGTCAATTTTTGTGAACATCGATGGGTGGAAGCGCAAGGAATTTTGGAACATATTTCATGAATGCTAGGATGTGTGAATTTTCTTTTGGAATGGACAATATATCATTTTAACCTATAAGTTTGTGATTTGGAGAGTCTGAATGGATAGAATAAATTGTTAGAGTAAAATAGGAAAACACTCAAAATACTTTTCAAAATATTCTTAGTATTTTAGGAGGGCCATGAAAAATAATTATGAACAATATTAAAGAAGTGAGAAATACTTGAAGAGGTCATTATTAGGGATAAAATGTATAAACATTCAGGGGGAAACATTTCCTATAAAATGTGGGTAGATCCTCTCTCTCAAAGCATCCCACTTTCCATCCCATTCATTCAATGCAGCAATGAGGAATCTCCAACAACGGAGGCTGGAGGAATATATCCCCCTTCATTTTTAATTTATTTATTTTATTTATTTATTTTTTAGTTTTAAATTTTAATTTATATTTTTAATAAATTCTTGTATTATTTTTATCTCTATGTCCACCCATCCACCCACATTTATTTTTCTCATCTTACAATCATGAACTATAATACTCATGAACATGAGTAACTTATCTGAGGAACATACTGAGGGTGTAATCATGTTCTTGAACCCATTATCATCTTTCTATAATTATTTTAGTAAATTATAAGGATAATTTATAGTGGGTGTAATCCTCAATGTGGTTGTCTATAGTTTAACTTCTTAATATACACCCATTTTCCCTCAATTATGGATGTGGATTGATGGTGTTCATGGTGATATCAAAGTGGAATTTTCATTCATAACTAGGGTAGAATAAGTTGAACACACATACTATAGATTGTGTTCACTATGAATTTTTTAATCTGGTCAATGAAGGTTCTCCCTGAATGTTCTCTAAGGAGAACTTCTTTTCTTCAATAATTCCTTTTTTAGTATTTGAAATAAATTTGCGTTGAATTTTTTCATTTCATTTATTTTCATAAATTTCATTCCATTCATTGAATAAATAAAAAAATTAAAAGTGAAGTAGTTAGGGTGAATTAGATTAATAGAGTGAACGAATTGAAAATTCTCCTCATGTGAGACAACCCTAGTCATCCACTGTTTTGCACTATGAAAATTAAATTGTTTTAGTGACACCTTGCGATGGGCATGCATCAAAACTTTTGTCATTGATGGGGATCCAATCATTAATTAATTTAATTTTCCTATTTTCACATATTAGTTATATTTTATTTAAAATAACAAAAAAAATCATTCCATGATGAATTAAAATGATTATTATTCGATATGGATTAACAATTACTCACATATGCATGAAAAAGAAAAGGACTACACAGAGGAGTCCCTCCAATGAAGAGATGACGCGCTGATGAAAATGGTAAAGTAGATAGAAATAAGCATATCAACATGGATATCATAAGAATATTTGATGTCCATGGACGATGAACTCAAAGTTGATATAAAAATATTCAAGTCCAAGAAGGATGTGACACTGGCCTTCCCAGATTTTTCTAAATACATCCATGATTTTGAATCCAAACACTAGGTGGAGGATCCAGACTAACTACCTCCATCTAGTGAATAAAGACTCCAATAGGAACTTTAAATTGAAGAGGAGATTAATGTAGAACCGAATTACGGAGATGATACAATCATAAACTCAAAATCATTTAATTTTATTGAATCTAATTTGATTATTGCCACTAATAGTTTTGAATTTTCAGATTCGACCTTCTCATATTATTCCCTGGAGGATGATGATGGAAAAGATATTTCACATATTGAGGAACATTTATAGATCCCTAAACAAACTGAATATTTACTTGAGGTTGCACAAGAAGGGAAAGGGAATGTTGTGCAGGTAGCAGAAATTGAGGAGGTGATTCCATACATCATCTAACCCCCTCCATTCAAACAATACAACATTGAAAAGGGGGTGGATCCCATGTACTCTGTCTTTCGAGTCCTCATAAATAATAAAAAAAATGTGGATGATAAGAAAAAAAAATGTGGAGGTTCAAGTGAAAGAAGACCCAACCACCATTAGACTTTGGATAAAAACCTTTACGACCCTCTATTGGCAGTAAAAGAAGTCAGGTCACACATTGGGGATCATACCTTGATTTATCTTTAATTTAATTATAGGAATTTAGATTTGAATTTAATTTATTATGAAATAGTTTAACATGTGGTGCCTAGCACTTTTCAATTTGAGCTTAAACGAAATGATCCTGTTTGATTATTTGAGTAATTTTTATTTTGTAGGATCCTGATGGAATAAGGAAGCCCGTATAATTAGAGGAATAAGACTAATGCTTTAATTCAAAAGGGAGTTCACATTTTATTATTATAATTTAATATCCTTTCAATTTTTTTGTTCTAAAACATATTTTGAGCTTTAATGATAAAAATTACGCACCCACACATGAATTAATTATTTCCATGATTATCTAGGAGACATACATTTCATAGGATTCTAGTGATTACATGTTTAAGATTTCAATGTCAATGAGATTTATTGAGTAAAATGGAGAATCAAATGATTGTAATGAATCATAGATATTGAAATGATGACTCATGATATACTGAAATTATCTGATTTATGTAAATGAAATTTCCCACCCATTTTCCATGATTTGAATTTCTTAACTTCATGGGAACTAATTTATTATTACTGATCATTCCTTGAGAGATTGAAAAATATCATATGTCTAATTCCTGAGAGGATTTCTAGACTATGTACTTCTTATTTATTATTGAGTATTTTTCTGACTTATCTCGAGACATGTCACCGACCAAAACTGGCATTTGAACTTGTCAGAACCATGACTATGTAAAAACATATTTAAAATGATTGAGGCATCATTTGAGAAGACATTATCCCTCTAGGAAACCTTAACTTCAATCCTTATTTTATCCTATAGAGACCATTAATGACCATTATAGGGATGAGAAATGTTTCAAGGAATTTTTATCAAATCCTACCCTACTATTGGTATTTTCAAGATATTTTAAAGATGATTTGTATGGGTGAAGGGATTAATAGTGGAAGAGATGATTTACATTGTAATTATAAGGTGTGGGGTGTTATTTTGGGAACATTAAAAGGTTTTGGAGTCATTAATTGTACTTAATTTTTTCCCCTCTTGAATAAAAAAAAGAAAAAATTGACAAAAAGAACCAAAAAATGAGAAAAATGGGGTGTGATTTGGGAAACCCAAAAGTCACCATTTTCCAAACCGAAAATCCTCTTATCATATGTGGTTAGGTGATGTATGTGAGGATTTATCTAATCATAAAATTTGAAAAAAATAAATAAAAAATAAAAAAATCCAACTATGTGCATTAATCATTAATTATGCTTTACTTTGATCATGACCTTACTTTGAGTTTTGGGAGAAGTGGGTGTTGGTACATTGGAAGAGATAATTTCATTTAATGTTTTGATATCAAGAATTATACTTAAGAGATAAACCTACTCTAGGGGCCTTAATTTTTAAAACATCAAATCCTACCAACCTTAACCCTTAGTTTAATTTGAACCTTTATTGAAAAGTCCTCATGATTTTATGTGGCTTTTGTCTTTAAAGAGTAGAGAAAGTAGTACTTTTGAAAGATTATGGATAAGGTGCATGTTCTCATGATATGATCGTAACTATACATTAATTTTATCATGAGATATTAGAGTCAAAATTTAAATGTGATGTAAATCATGATGTTGAATTCTTAGTAATAATGAATTGAGAAGCTTTAATGAATGAAAGAAGTAGTTCCATCTTTTTTCAAAGGGGTAAAGTAAAATACATGAATGGATTGTTTCATTGAAAAATTGGAAATTAAATTTATATTTTATATGGATTTTTGAGTGTTCGATTTTACATTTAAATATTTTAAATTTTATTACTTTGGAATTTGAATATTGGTAACATTGGTTTCTCTGAATTCCATTTTGATATTTTATGCCTGAGGACAAGTACAGTTTTAGTGTTGGGAAATTTATAGAAAAAATATTTTCAATCAATTTCCATTTAATTTCATTTTTTTAAATACCATCAAAGTGTTTTTAAAGATAAATTTCTGAATTTTTTGAAATTTATGATATTTTTAGCGTAATAGTAAAAATGACACATTTCAGATTTTTAACTACTAAAAAATTATTTTTGTACTTTGGCCATAACAATTTCCAAATTAATCCAATTTGAAATTTTATTTGTTTTCCAGATTATAAGCATCTAGATATTTATTTCAAAATTCTTTACCTAAATCATAATAGACCATATGGAAGCTAAAAAGAAGCTCACATGTTGGACCATGAAAAATGTTTACAAATCTACCAATTTTTTATGTGGGGCCAATAACGTATTCCTAGAGGGGTCAATTGCTGTGAAATTTGGTGGGTGGATGTGCAAGATGATTTGGAACATCTTTCTAAATGTCTATAACACATGATTTGTTCATTTTAATGGTCATTAAAGCATTCTTATCTAGAGTTTTTCGATTTGGAGAGTCTGACTGGATAGAATAAATTATCATAGTAAAACGTGCATAACTCTCAGAATACATGTCCAAATACACTTCCATTTTGAGGAGAGACGTCCAAGATAATTATGAAAAACATTCTACAAGGGTATATCTGGTTAAGAGGTCATTTAATGGGTCTGCACTGTGTAATATTTCAGGGGAAAAATTCTTCCTATAAAAGGAGGGGATCTCCTCTTTCTCAATGCATCACATTTTCCATCCCTTTCCATCAAGGCACCAAGGAGGAGATCTCCACCGAGAGAGGCCAGACGAAAATATTCCATCTTTCTTTTTAATTTTTTTTAATTTTTTTAGTTTTCAATAGTAATTTAGATTTATAATTATTCATGCATTATTTTTATTTCTCTGTCCACCCATCGACCCTATTTTCTTCTTCTCATATTACCATTGAGAATTATGGTACACATGATCATGAGCAACTAATCCGATGAATATCTCAAGGGAGTAATCAAGTTTTTGAACCCAATACCAAGTTCTTGATATTTATTGACTTAATTCTAATGATAATTTACAGTGTGTGTAATCCTCACTGTGGTTGTCGAAAGTTTAACTTCTAAATCTACAACCATTTTCCATCGATTGAGGAGGTGGATAGAGGGTGTTCTTGGAAATCGCTAAGAGGATTTTTCATTCATAACTGGGGTAGACTAAGGTGTGGAGATATGCAATGTAGTGTGTTCACTAGGAATATTTGAAGCTGGATAATGAAGGTTCTCTCTAAATTTTCTCTCAGGGGAACTTCCATTCTTCACTAATTTCATTTTGTTTATCATTTCATATTAATTTAAATTTATTTTCAACATTTAATTTATTTTCATAAATTCCATTCCATTCATAGATTAAATAAAAAATACCAAATGAAGTATTTAATGTGAATTAGAATAAGTGAGTGAATAAATTGAAAAAGCTCCTCAAGTGAGACGACACTGGTCATCCACTATGTGGCACAAAGAAAATTAAATTGCTTTTTCCACTCCCTACAAAAGGCGTGTGTCAAAACATGTTCCATTTCTGAGGATCTAATCATTAGTTAATTTACTTTTTCTATTTTTACATCTTAGTTAGAATACATTTTTTAATATAAAAATAATCCTTCCATAATGAATTCAAATGATTATAATTAATCAAGAACTGAAAATTAATCATAGGTGAAAGAACAAGAAACCAACTACACTGAGGAGGCCCTATAACGAAGTGCTTATACACTGATGATAATGGTCAAGATGATGTAAATAGTCATAGAAACATGGATCTCACTAGAAGAATTTATGGCCACGGTTGATGAACTTTAATTTTACTTAAAAAGATTCAAGGCTCAGAAGGAAGTGCCACCGGTCTTCCTGAATATCACTGAAGAAATCTATGATGTTGAGGCATAGCTTGAGGTGGAGGATCCAAACTACCTAACTACATCTAGTAAATATCGACTCCAAGATTTACATTCAATTGAAGATGAGATTAAGGTCAAACCAACTCAAGTATATGACACAATATTAAACTCAAACTCTTTTAATTTTATTGAATCTAATTTGAGTATCACCCCTAATAGTTTTTAATTTTCATATTTGGACATATCATATTACACCTAGGAGGAAGATGATGGAAATGAAATTACACATGTTGGGGAAAATTTATAGCTCACCGGACACACTAAATAATTACTAGAGGGTGTACAAGAAGGGAAAGGGAATGTTGCACAAGTAAGAACAAATGAGGAGGAGATTCCATACATCATCCCACCCACATCATGAAATATTTACAACATTGTGAATGGGGAAGATCTGGTGTACTCTATCCATGGAGTCCTCCTCAATAGGAAAAAATAAGTGGATTCTAAGGAAAACCATATGTGGTGGTTCATGTCAACGAAGCCCCAACCACCATCAGACTTTGTGTAACAACTGGTACTTCCCTTTAGATGTAGTAAAAGAAGCCAGGTCCCACTTGAGGGATAATACCAGTATTTATCTCTACATTATTTCTAGGAATTTGGATTTTAATTTCATTTATCAGGAAATAATTTTTCATGTTCCTCGTCCCTCTTTTAATTTTGAGCTTAAATTAAATGATCCTTTTAATTAATTGAGTAATTTTTCTCCTATAGGATCATGATGAAAGAAGGAATCCCCAAGCATTGGAGGAAGATGACTAAAGCTTTAATTAAAAAGTGATTCACTTTTTATTATTATTATTTAATCTCCTTTAATTTTTTTGTGTCCAAAACATATTTTAATACTTAATGGTAAAAATTACATGCCCACACATGAATTAATACTTTACATGACTTACCTAAGAGACATGAGTATCTTAGGATTCCTATTATGACATGTTTTAGTTTTCAATATCAATGAGATTAAATGAGTAAAATGGATAATCAAATGATTGAAATAATTTATAGATATTGAAATGAGGACTAATTATTTAAGGGAATTAGTTTATTTGTTAAAATGAAATTTCACACCCATTTTCATTAAATGAATTTCCGATGTTCATGATAATTAATTTATTATTATTGATCATGCCCAAAGTGATTTTAAAATATCACATATCTCATTCCTGAGAGGTTTTATAGATCATGTACTTCTTATTTATTCTTTAGCATATTTCTTGAGTGATATAGGGATGTGTCACCGAACAGAACATTAATTTAAACATGTCAAAGCTATGACTGTGTGAAAACATATTTAAAATGATTGAGGAATCTGTTGAAAATCCCTTATCCTTAAATACCACCTTTACATAAATCCTTATTGTATTTTTATAGAGACCATTTATGTACTTTATAGGGATGATCCTTGTTTTAAGCCATTTTTATCCATTCTTACACCACTCTTGGTATTTTCATGCAATTTTTAATATGAAGTGTGGGGGTGAAGGGATTCATGGTTGAAGGGATGAATTAAATTATAAGGAAAAGATGTGGGGGTGTTATTATTTGAACTATAAAAGGTTTTGGATTCATTCATTTTAATTCATTGTTTTCCCCTCTTCAATTAAAAAAATGAGAAAACTGACAAAAAGAACCAAAAAATGAGAAAACTGGGTTGTGATTTGTGAAAACCAAAAATCACCATTTTCTAGGCGGACAATCCTCTCATCATATGTGGTTAGGTGATGGATGTGAGGTTTGATCTAATAATAACTTTTTTAAAAAAATTACAAAATAAAAAATCAAGAGGGTGTATTAATCATTCATTATGCTTTAATTTGATCATGACTTTACTTTGAGTTTTGGGGGAAGTGGGTGTGGTTACATTGATGGGAATAAGTTCATTACACTTTTTATATCATCAATTGTACTTAAGAGATAAATCTCCTCATGTAGCCTTAATTTTTAAAAGATCAAATCCTACCACCCTTATTCCACAAAGTTATTTGATCCATTATTGAAAAGTCTACATGATTTTATGTTCCATTTGTCATTACAATGTGAAGAAAGTGGTTATTTTACAAGATTATGGACAAGGTGCTTGTTCTCAGGATATTAATAGAACTATACTTTAATTCTTCCATGATATATTAGAGTAAAAATTCAAAGGTGGGGTAATTCCTGATGTGAAATGATTAATAGTAATGAATTGAGAATGTTAAATGAAAGAAACATTAAGTAACATATTTTTTCAAAGGGAAAAACTAAAATACATGAATTTATTGTTTTTTTGAAAATGTGAAATTAAATTTAATTTTATGTGGTTTTTTTAGTGTTTGATTAGTCAATTAAAATTGTTAAATTTTATTACATTGGAATTGGAATATTAGTAACTTTGGTGTCCTCTGAATTCCATGTTAAGATTTTGTGCTTGAGGACAGGAATGGTTTAAGTGTGTGGGAATTGATAGAGAAAATATTTCCAATCAATTTACATAGAATTTAATTGTTTTAAATACCACCCAAGTGTTAATTTAAGATAAATTTCCACATTTTCTTTGATATTGATGATATTTAGAGCTTAGTTGTAAGAATGGAAAATTTCAGATTTTTAACTATATTAAATTATTTATTTATTTTGTCTATAATATTTCTTATGTTAATAAAATGTGTAAATTTCTTTCAATTCTAGATTCTACACATCCAGGGATTCATTTAATCCTTTTTTACCAGATGCTTAATCGACAATATGAAAGCTAAAAAGAAGCTCACATGTGTAACCATAAAAAATGTTTACAGATCCGTAAATTTTTGGTTTGGAGTCCATAACTCATTCAGGGTGTGTTCAATTGCTATTAAAGTTGGTGGGTGGATCCTCAATATATTTTGTAAACTCATTCATGAAGGATAGGATGTGTGGATTTTCTGTTTTAATAGTAATTAAATCATTCTAAGCCGAAGGTTTTGGATTTTGGAAAGTCTGACTGGACAGAATAAATTGTTAGAGTAAAACTGGAATAACTCTCGAAATACTTGTACAAGTACACTAAAATTTGAGGAGATACGTCCATGATAATTATAAAAACACAATAATTAAGGTTTAAGTTCATTAATAGGTCATTTAATTGGGATACAACGCATAAAATTCTGGAGAAAATTCTACCTATAAAATGTGGGGAGATCCTCCCTCTCAAAACATCCCATTTCCATCCCCTTCCATCAAGGCACCAAGTAGTAGAACACCACTGAGGAAGTATAGATGAAAATGTTACCCCTATAATTTTAGTTTTATTATTTTATTTATTGTTTATTTATTTTTCTATTGGAATTTATATTTCTAATAAATTCATTCATTGTTTTTATTTATTTGTCTACCCATAAACCCTCTTTTCATCTTCTAATCATACCATCAGGAACTATAATATGCATGATCCGGAGTTTCAAATCGGAGGAATATCCTGAGGGTGTATTCTGGTTCATTAACCTAAGACCATGTTTTTAATATTCATTGAGTTTATTCTATGGATAATTTATAGTGGGTGTAATCCTTATTGTGGTTGTCTAAAGATTAACTTCTTAATCTATAAATAATATCCCTCAATTGAGGAAGTAGATAAAGGGTGTTCTTGGTGATCGCTAAGTGGAATTTCCATTCATAAATGGGGTAGAGTACGGTTTGCACACATACGACAGAGTGTGTTCACTAAGAATATTTGAAGCAGGTTAATGAAGGTTCTCCCTAGAAGTTCTCTAAGGATAATTTCCATTCATCACTAGTTCCATTCTATTTATTATTTCATATTAAATTGATTTGATTTTTTTCATTTAATTTATTTTCATAAATTCCATTCCATTCATAGAATAAATAAAAAAATACAAAATGATGTATTATAGGTGAATTAGATTAAGTGAGTTAATGAAAGGAAATATATCCTAAAGTGAGATGACCATGTTCAGCCACTATGCTCCACTAGTAAAATTATTAGTTTTTTTCCATGCCCTATGATAGGCATCTCTAAAACTGGCACCTTTTCCAAGGATCTAATCATTAGTTAATTTACTATTTCTATTTTCAAAATATTAGTTAGATTTTTTTAATACCAAAAAAATATATCCATGAGGAATTAAAATGATTATTATTCTACATGCACTGACAATTACTTACATGTGCAAGAACAAGAAACAAACTAAACTGAGGTGGCCCTCTAACAAATATCTGATGTGGTGATGATAATGGTCTTGTAGATGTAATGATGCATAGAAATATGAATCTCACAAGAATATTTGATGGCTATGGTCGATGAACTCCAAGATGACTTAAAAATATTCAAGTCCTAGAAGGAAGTGCCACTAGGCTTCTCAGATTTCACTAAAGACATCCATGAAGTGGAATAAAATCTCAAGGTAGAGGAGTCAGACTACCTACCTCTATCTAGTGAATATCGACTCTAAGAGTCGGTATCAATTGAAGAGGATATTAACATTAAACTGACTTACATAGATTATACAATCAAAAATTCAAACTCTTTTAATTTTATTGAATATAATTTGAGAATCACCACTAATAGTTTTTAATTTTATGATTCAGAACTCTCGTATTATGTCTTAGAGGATGATGATGGAAAAGAAATTTCAACAATTGATGATCATTTAGAGCTCCCTGAACACAATGAATATTTATTACATGGAGAACAAGAATGGAAAGTGAATGTATCACAAGTAGAATAAATGAGGAGGTGATTACATACTTCTTCCTACCCCCACCATGCAAGTTGTACCCCATTGCAAAGGGGGAAGATTTGGTGTAATCTATCCATGGAGTCCTCCCCAACAAGAAAAAATAAGTGGATGCTGAGAAAAACCACATGTGGTGGTTCATGTCAAAGATACCACAACCACCGTCAGACTTTGGATAACTGATGGTACTAGCCTCTGGAGATAGTGACAGATTCTAGGGCCCAATTGTGGAATCATACCATGATTTATCTTAACATTATTACCAAGAATTTATATTTGAATTTAATTTATTAGGAAATAATTTTGCAATATACCCCCACCCTCTTTTATTTTTGAGCTTAAATTAAATGATCCTTGTGATTAATTGAGTAATTTATCTTTTGTAGGATCATGATGGATGAAGTAATCCCCAAGAATTGGAGGAAGATGAATAATTATTTAATTCAAAAGGGATTTCACTTATTATTATTATAATTTAATCTCCTTTCATTTATTTGGGACTGAAACATATTTTTATATTTAAGGACAAAAATTACATTCCCACACCTGAATTAATTCATTACATGACTTATCTAGGAGACATGTGTTTCTTTAGATTCTAGTGATTCCATGTTATGTATTTCAATGTTAATGAGATTGAATGAGTAAAATGGTGAATAAAATGATTTAAATGAAGCATAAATATTGAAATTAGGACTCATTATTTAAGTTAATTTTTTGATTTATATAAATGAAATTTCCCACCCATTTTTTATTCATTGAATTTATAAAGTTCATGGGAATTATTTTATTATTATTTATCATGCCTTGAGTGATTGTCCAATATTATATGCCTAATTTATGATAGTATTTCTAGACCATATACTTCCTAATTATTCTTGAGTATATTTCTTGACTGATCTTGGGACATGTCCCTGACTAGAATATTCATTTGAACTTGTCGAAGCAATGACAGTGTGAAAACGTATTTAAAAATGATTGAGACATCATTTGGAAAGCCCTAATCCTTAAATAACACCTATACATAAATCCGTCTTCTATACTATATAGACCATGAATTACCTTTATAGGGATGATTCATGTTTCAATCAATTTTTATCAATTCCTACCCAATTCTTGGTATTTTCACGATATTTTAAAGATGATGTGTGGGGGTGAAGGGATTCATGGTAGAAGGGATGATTTAAATTGTAATGGAAATGTGTATGGGTGTTATTGTGGGAACTCTAAAAGGTTTTGGAGTCATTCAATGAACTTAAGTTTCCCTCACTTGAATTAAAAAAATGACAAAAAGAACCATAAAAATGAGAAAAATTGGTTTTGATTTCGGAAAACATAAAATCACCATTTTCTAGACTGACAATCCTCTTATCTTATGTGGTTAGGTGATATATGCGAGGTTTCATATAATCATAAATATTATTAACAAAGAAAAATAAAAAATAAAAAAACCAATAGGGTGTATTAATCATTCATTATGCTTTACTTTGATCATGTTTATTCTTTGAGTTTTGGGGCAAGTGGTTGTTGGTACATTGAAGTGGAAAATTTAATTACAATTTTTGATATCATGCATAGTACTTCATAGATAAAACTCCTCCTTGAGCCTTAATTTTTAAAAAATAAAATCCTTCCAACCATAATCCACTGAGTCATTTGAACCATTGTTGAAAAGTCCTCAAGATTTCATGTGCCTCTTGTGTTTACAAAGTACAGAAAGTAGTACTTTTAGAAGATTTTAGATATGGTTAATGTTCTAATGATATGTGAAAAACTCTACATGAAATGCATCATGAGATATGAGAGGAATAATTCAAAGGTGGGTTCAATAATGATGTGGCATGCTTAAAAATAATGAATTGAGAAGCTTGAATTAACGAAAGAATAAGCTCCACATTTTTTCAATGGGGAAAAGTAAAATACATGATTTTAATTTTTTCTTTAAAAAATAGGAAATTAAATTAATGGTCTGTGTGTAATTTTGAGTGTTTTATTTTACATTGAAAATTGTAAAATTTTATTAGTTTGGAATTTGAATATTGGTAACATTGGTGTCCACAGAATTCCATGTTGAGATTTTATGATTGAGGATATGAAATATTTATGTGTGGGGTACTTGATAGAGAAAATATTTTCAATAAATTTACAATGAATTTTATTGTTTTAAATCCCATAAAAGTGTAAAGTTATGATAAATTTCCATATTTTATTATATTTATGAGATTTTGAGCTTAATAGTATAAATGGCCTATTTGAGATTTTAAATCAATTTTAAATTATTTTTGTATTTTGACTATAAAATTTACTAAGTTAAAAGAAATTTAAAAATATCTCCTTTCCAGACACTAAACATCTATGGCTTTAATTCATTCTTTTTGACAAAAATCATAATTGACCATACAGAAGCTCAAAAGAAGCCCAAAATTTGGACCATGAAAACTATTTATAGATCTGTCAATTTTTGGCGTGGGGCCCATAACTTATTCATGGGGGGGTTACTGTGAAATTAATTTCATGGACATGTAATATGTTTCGTAACACCTTTTATAAATTCTAGGAGGAGTTCATTGTTCGTTTGAATGGTCATTAAGGTATTCTAATCTGGTGGTTTGCGATTTGGAGAGTCTGACTTGAAAGAATAAATTGTTAGTGTAAAATGGGAATAACTCTTAGAATAATTGTCCCAATATGCTGAAATTTTGAGAAAATATGACCAAGGTAATTATGAACAACATTACAGAAGGGTGAAATTAGTTAATAGGTCATTTATTGGTGTTGAAATGCGTAAACCTTTAGGGAGAAAATTCTCCCTTTAAACGGAGGGGAGCTCCACCCTCTCAAAGAATACCATTTACTATCCCATTCTTTCAAGGCCCAAGGGGGAGATCTCAAATAAGGGAGGACGGCCAAAAATCTTCCCCCATTCTTTTTAATTTATTTATTTTCTCTAATTTTGATTTAGTTTTCATTTTTAATTAAGATTTATAATAAATTAATGCATTGACTTTATTTCTATATCCACCCATCCCCCCTATTTTCTTCTTCTCATCTAACCATTATGGACTATAATACTCATGATTATGACTAAAAAATGTGAGTAATATACTAATAGAGTAATCAGGTACTTTATACCAATACCCTATTTTTTATATTCTTTGAGTTAATACTAAGGATAATTTATATTGGGTGTAATCCTCACTACAGTTGTCTAAAGCTTAACTTCTTAATCTACTACCATTTTCCCTCGAATGAGGAGGTGGATGGAGGGTGTTCTTGGAAATCTATAAGTGGAACTATTATTCACAATTGGGGTAGAATAAAGTGTGCACACATATGATGGAGTGTGTTCACTAAGAATATTTGATGATGGAAAATGAAGGTGCTCCTAGAAAGTTTTCTTCGGAGAACTTCATTTCTTCACTAATTCATTTTTTAGCATGTAATACTAATTTGAATTGAATTTTTTCATTTAATTTATTTTCATAATTTCCTTTCAATTCATATATTAAATAAAAACCCCAAAATGAAGTAGTGAAGGTGAATTAGATTAAGTGAGTGAACCTTGTGAAAAATATCTTCAAGTGAGACGACCCTAGTAAGCCACTATGGTGCACTAGGAAAATTAAATTGCTTTTTCCACACCAAACGGTGTGCGTGTGTTAAAAATGGAACTTTTTTTGGGGAGCCAATCATTATTTCTTTTTATTTTTTTATTTTCACATATTAGTTATATTACATTTTTTAAAAACTAAAAAAATCATTCAATGAAGAATTCAAATGATTATTATTTTACATGGACAGACAATTACTCATAGGTGCAAGAAAAAGAAACAGACTACTATGAGGAAGCCCTCCAAAGAAGATATGATTGGATGATGATAATGTTCAAGTCGATTGAAGGAGTAAAAAAGACATGGACCTCACCAAAATAGTTGATGGACATGGTAGATGAACTATAAGTTGATTAAACATATTCAAGTCCATAAAAGATGTTCCACTGGCCTTCCCACATATCACTGAAAAAACATTCATGATGTTGAAGGAAAAGATGAGGTGGAGGAGCCCGACTACCAACCTCCATCCCTGAATATAAACTCCAAGAGGAACTTTCAGTTGAAGATGATATTAATTTCGAACTGATTTAGAAATATGATGCAATCTTAAACTCATACTCTTTTAATTTTATTGAATCTTATTTGAGTATTTTTGAATATTCAGATTCAGCTATCTCGTATTATGCCCTAGAGGATGATGATGGAAAATAAGTTGCATCAACTGAGGAAAATTTAGAGCTCCTTAAACACAATTAATATTTACTAGAGGGAACACAACAAGTAAAATGGAATGTTTCACATGTAGAAACAAATGAGCAGGAGATTCCATACTTCATCCTACCCCTGCCACGTCAGCTATTCCACATTAATAAGGGGCAGATCTGGTTTACTCTTTCTGTGGAGTCCTCATCAAAAAGAAAAAATAAATGGATGGTGAGAAAAAACAAATGTTGTTGTTCTTTTTATTGAAGCCCAAACCACCATCAGACTTTGGACAACATCAGGTACTGCCCTCTAGAGGTAGTAAAAGAAGCCAGGGCCCACTTGGGGGATCTGACCGAGATTTATAATTAATTTATTTCTTGGAATTTAGATATAAATTTCATTTATTAGGGACTAATTTATCAGGAGGCCCCCTCCCTCTTTTCATTTTGAGAATAAATTAAATGATCATTGTGATTAATTGAGTAATTTTTCATTTGTAGGTTCTTGATGAAAAAAGGAAGCCCAAAGAATTAGAGGCAGAGGACTAAATATTTAATTCCAAAGGGAGTTCAATTTTTATGATTATCATTTAATCTCCCTTAATTTTTTTTATTCTAAAACATATTTAGAGCTTTAATTCTAAAAATTACATTCCAACAATTGAATTAAGGCTTTACATAACTTATCTAGGAGACATGAGTTTCTTAGGATTCCAGTGATGCCATGCTTTAGATTTCAGTTTCAATGAAATTGAATGAGTAAAATTGAGAATCAAATGATTGAAATTAAGAATAGATATTGAAATGAGTACTCATGATTTAATGAAAGTAGTTGATTTGTGTAAATGAAATTTCCCACCCATTTTTCATGCTTTGAATTTCTGATGTTCAGGGGAATTAATTTATTATTATTGATCATGCCTTTAATAATTATCCAATATCATATTTTTAATTCCCAATATGATTTCATGACCATGTACTAATTATTTATTCTTGATTATATTTCTTGGGTGATCTTCGGACTTGTCACCGACCAGAACATGCATTTGAACTTGTCGAAGCTATGATTGTGCAAAAATATATTTAAAATGATTGAGGATTCTTTTGAAAATCACTTATCCTTAATAACCACCTTTACATGAATCCTTTTTTCAGTATATAGGGACCACTAATGTCCTTTATATGGATAATCCATGTTTCAATCCATTTTTACCCATTCCTTCCTTAGTATTGGTATTTACAATATACAATAAAGATGAACTGAGGGGGTGAAGGGATTCGTGGTGGAAGGGATGATTTATATTGTAAGAGACATGTGTGGGGGTGTTAGTCTGGGAACTGTAAAAGGCTCTGGATTCATTCGTTTTAATTCATTTTTTTTGTCCATTTTGAATTAAAAAAACAAAAAAATGACAAAAAGAACCAAAATATGAGAAAAATGGGCTTGTGATTTGGAAAAAACAAAACATTACTATTTTCTAGACCATTAATCCCCTTATCGTATGGGGTATGGTGATGGATATGAGCATTGATATAATCCAAACTTCGTATTAAAATAGTATAAAATAAAAAATAAAAAAAAAACTAGAGGGTGCATTAATAATTCATTATGCTTTACGTTGATCAGGACCTGACTTCGAGTTTTGGGGGAAGTGGGTGTTGGTACATTAAAAAGGATAATTTCATTACACTTTTTGATATCTTTCATTATAATTAATAGATAAACATCCTCCTTATCATTATGTTTTAAAACATCAAATCCTACCAACCTTAAGACTCATACTCATTTGAACCATTATTTAAAAGTCCTTTTGATTTAGTGTGCCTTTTTCTTTTAAAAAGTGGAGAAAGTAGTTATTTTACAAGCTTATGGATAATGTTCACCTTCTCATGATAGGATATTAAATCTACCTGAATTTTGTAATGAGTGATGAGAGGAAAAACTAAAAGGTGATGTAAATCCTGATGTGGAATACTTAATAATAATTAATTGAGAAGCTTAAAAGAAAGAAAGAATAAGTTCCATCATTTTTCAATGGGGGAAAGTAAAATATATGATTTTATTGATTCTTTGAAAAATTTGAAATTAAATTGATATTTTATGTGGACTTCTGAGTGTTTTATTTGACATTAAAAATTGTCAAATTTTATTACATTGAAATTTGAATATTGGTAATATTGGTGTCCCTTGAGTTCCAGGTTGAGATTGTATGCTTGAGGACATGCACGATTTTTGGGCGGAGGAATTGATAGAGTAAATATTTTTAATCAATTTTCATTTAATTTCATTTTTTTAAATCCCACCAATGTGTTAATTTTAGTTAAAATTATGCATTTTATGATATTGAAGATATTTTGATATTATTAGAAAACATGGACCATTTTGGATTTTTATCTATTTTAATATATTTCTGTATTTTGGGCGTAACATATTCAATTTTAACAAAAACTGAAAAATTATTTCCTTTACCTATTTTTCACATTTAGGAATTCATTTCATTCTTCTTAACCAAAAATTTAATCAACTATATGGAAGCTCAAAAGAAGCTCATAAGCTAGACAATGAAAACTCTCTACATATTTATTAAGTTTTTGTGTGGGGTCTATAACTCGTTCAATATGGGGCCCTTGGTTGTGAAATTTTGTGGTTGGACGTGAAAGATATTTTTTAACGTGTTTCCGGAAGGCAAGGATGCATGAATTGGCCATTTGAATGGTCATTAAAGCATTCTAATATGGAGGATTATAATTTGGTGTGTCTAACTGGAAAGAATAAATTGTCTGTGTAAAATGAGCATAACGTTAAGAATTCTTGTCCAAATACGCTGACATTTTTAAGAGAGACGGAAAAGATAATTTTGAAAAAAAATCAAATAAGTATTTAATGTATTAATAGGTCATGTAATGGGGCTACAATGCATAATATTTTGGGGGACAAATTCTCCCTATAAAAGGAGGGGAGATCTTCCCTCTCAAAGCATCCTATTTTCCATCTTATTTCATCACGGCACCAAGAAGGAGATCTCCACCGAGGGGGGACAACCACAAATCTTCCACATTTCATTTAATTTATTTATTTTCTTTAATTTTGTTTTATATTTCAATTGTAATTTATAATTATAATAAATTCATCAATTTTTTTCATTTTTGTGTACACCCATCCACCCTCTTTTCTTCTTCTCATCTTACTATCATGAACTATAATACTCATGATCATAAGTAACTATTCTGAGGAATATCCCAAGGTATTAATTAGTTTCCTGATCTCAAGACCATGTTTTTAATATTCTTTGTGTTAATTATAATGATAATTTAGTGTGGGTGTAATCCTCACTATGATTGTCTAATGTTTAGCTTCTTAATCTACAAACATTTTTCCTCGATTGAGGATGTTGATTTAGGGTGTGCTTAACAATCTCTAAGTATAATTTTAATTCATAACCGGGTTATACTAAGGATTGCACACATATTATGTAGTGTGTTCACTAATAATATTTAAAGGTGGTCAATGAAGGTGCTCCCTGAATGTTCTCTCAGGAGAACTTATATTTTTTACTAATTCCATTTTTTTTTGGAATTTAATATTAATTTGAATTGAATTTTTTCATTTCATTTAATTTCATAAATTCTATTCCATCAATAGATTAAATAAAAAAAATCCAAAATTATCTATTTAAGGTGAATTAGATTAAGTTAGTGAATGAACAAAAAAATATCCTAAAGTGAGAGGACCCTAGTCAGCCATTGTGATGCACTAGGAAAAGTAAATTGCTTTTTCCATGCCCTATGAAAGTCGTGCATCAAAATTGGCATTGTTTCTGGGGATCCAATCATTAGTTCATATACATTTTTAAATTTCAGAACTTATTGAGATTTATTTTTTTAGAAAAAATAAATAAACAAAATATTACCATAATGAATTCAAATGATTATTATTCTTCATGGACTGACAATTACTGACATGTGTCAGAACAAGAAACATAATACACTGAGGAGGCCCTCTCATGAATAGTTGATACACTAATGATAATGGTCAATCATATGGAACCAAGAAAGGAAACATGAATCTCATCAGAAGATTTGATAGCCATGGTCGATGAACTCTAAGTTGACTTAATAAAGATTAAAGGCCAAGAAAGAAGTCCCAATGGTCTTCCTTTATATCACTAAAGAAAACCATGAAGTGGAATCCATACTTGAGGTAGAAGATCTCTACTACCTACATCCATCTATTAAATATATACTCCAACAAGAACTTTCAATTGATGATGAGATTAAATTTGTACCAACTCAGTGAGATGATACAATATTAAACTTGAACTCTTTTAAATTTATTGAATCTTAATTTAGTATCACCCCTAATAGTTTTTTATTTTCAGATTCTGCCATCTCATATTAAACCCTAGTGTATGATGATGGAAAAGAAATTCCACTTATTGAGGAACTTTTAGAGCTCTCTAAAGACACTAAATATTCACTAAAGGGAGAAAAAGAAGGAAAAGGGAATGTTACACATGTAGCAACAAATGAGGAGGTGATTAGATACTTCATCCTACCCCTGCTATGCAAGTTGTACCACATTGCGAAGGGGGAAGATCCAATGTACTCTATCCATGGAGTCCTACTAAATAAGAAAACATAAGTGGACGCTGAGAAAAAACTGCATGTAGTGGTTCATGTAATAGATTCCCCAACAACCATCAAACATTGGATAATAACTAGCACTTCCCTCTGAAGGCTGTAAAATAATCCATGGAACACTTGGGGGATCATACCAAGATTTATCTTTACATTATTTCTATTAATTTAGATTTTAATTTCATTTATTTGGAAATAATTTAGCGTGTGACCCCTCCCTCTTTTTCATTTAGGTCATAAATGAAATGATCCTTCTGATTAATTGAGTTATTTTTCTTTTGTAGGATAATGATGGAAGAAGGAAGCCCCAAGAATTGGAGGAAGTTGACTAATTATTTATTTAAACAGGTAGTTCACTTTTTATTAATAAAATGTAATCTATTTTTATTTATTTGGTCCAAAACATATTTTGATATTTATTAATAAAAATTACATGCCCATACTTGAATTAATGCTTTACCTAACTTAACTAGGAGGCATGATTTTCTTAGGATTGTAGTGATGCTATGTTTTATATTTCAATGTAAATGAGATTGAATGAGTAAAATGGATAATAAAGTGATTTAAAGGATTCATATATGTTGAATTGAGGACTCGTGGTTTAAGTGAATTAGTTGATTTAGGAAAATGAAATTTCCAACCCATTTTTCAGGCTTTGAAGTTTGAAAGTTCATGGGAATTAATTAATAAATATTGGTCATTCCTTGCATGATTGTCCAATATCATATTTCTCACTATAAATAGGATTTATATACCATATACATCCTTTTTATTCTTGAGAATATTTCTTGGGTGATCTTCAGACGTGTCACTGACGAGAACTGGAATTTGAACTTGTCGAATCTATGACTTTGAAAAAAATATTTAAAACAACTTATTACTCTTTTGAAAATACCATATCATTAATACCACCATTAAATAATTCCTTAATTTATCCCATAGAGACCATGATTGAACTTTATAGGTATGAGACATGTTTCAATACATTTTTATCCATTCTTACCCCACTCTTGGTATTTGCATGACAATTTTAAGATAATGTGTGAGGGTGAACGGAATCATAGTGGAAGGGATGATTTAGATTGTAAGAAAAAGGTGTGGTGGTGTTATTGTGGGAATTATATATGGTTTTGGAGTCATTCATTGTATTTCATTTTTTCCCCTCTTGAATTATTAAAATGAGAAACAATGACAAAAAAGAAGCAAAAAAATGAAAAAATGGGTTGTAATTTTAGAAAAAATAACCATTTTCCAGACCAAAAATCCTCATATCCTATATATTTAGGTGATGGATGTGTGGTTGATCTAATCATAACTATTTTACAAAAATAAAAAAATACAAAATAAAAAATAAAGAGGGTGCTTTAATCATTCATTATTCTTTACATTGATCATGAAGTTGAATTGCGTTTTGGGGGAAGTCCATGTTGGTACATTGAAGGGGAAAGTATCCTTACACTTTTTGATATAGTGAATTTTAATTAAGAGATAAAACACCTACTTTATCCTTAATTTTTAGAACATAAAATCCTACCAATCATAAGCCTCAGAGTCATTTGATCCTTAATTGAAAATTCCTCATGATTTTATGTGACTCCTGTCTTTACTAAGTAGAGAAAGTATTTCTTTTACAACCTTATGGTTAAGGTGAATGTTATCATGATATTTTCATAACCCTACATGAATTGTATCATGAGATATGAAAGGAAAAATTATAAGGGGAGTTAATCTTGATTTTTCATGATTTTAATAATTAATTGAGAAGATTGAATGAATGAAAGAAGAAGCTCCATCTCTTTTCAAAAAAGAAAACTAAAATACATTATTTGATTATTTTTTTCAGAAATAGGAAATTAAATTTATATTTTATTTGTAATTTTGAGTGTTTTTTTGAAATTGAAAATTGTTAAATTTTATTACGTTTGAATTTGAATATTTATAACATTGGTGTCCGCTGAATTTCATGTTGAGATTTTATGCACGAGCAAAAGCAGGGTTTATGTGTGGGGTAATTAATAGAGAAAGTTTTTTCAATAAATTTAAAAATAATTTCATTTTTATAAATCCCAAAAAAGTTTTAATTTAAGAAAAATTTCCACATTTTATGATATTGATGACACTTTGATCTTAATTGTAAAAATGGCCCAGTTCAGATTTTTATTTATTTTAAATTATTTCTATATTTTGGCCATAAAATTATTAACAATAATACAAATTGGAAAATTATTTCCATTACAGATTTTATACATATAGAGACTAATTTTAGACTTCTTGACAAAAATATTAATCGGTCATATGGAAGCTCAAAACAAGATCACAAGTAGGACCATGAAAACTGTTTACAAATATATGAATTTTTTGTGTGGGGTCCAAAACTCATTCATGGGCGGACAATTTAAAGGAAATTCATAATGTCTATGTGAAATGTGTTTTGGAAAATCTTTTATTAAGTATATGAATCTTTAATTGTCCATTTTAATGTCCATTAATGTATTCTAATCTGGAGGTTTTTGATTTGGAGAGTTTGACAAGAAAGAATAAATTGTCAGAGTAAAGTGGGAATAACTCTAAGAATACATGTCCAAATATGATGAAATTTTGGGGAAAGATTGAGAAGATAATTATGAAAAACAATAAGAATGGTTAGACACGTTAATAGGTCATTTGTTGTGGAAATAGTGTATAAACATTCGGGTGGAAAATTCTGCCTATAAAAGGAGGGAAGAACCTCTTTCTCAAAGAATCACATTTTACATCCCATTCATTCAAGGAACCAGGGAGAAGATCTCCACTGAGGGAGATCAAACATAAATCTTTCCCCATTATTTTTAATTTATTTATTTTTGTTTTAATTTTCAATTTTAATTTAAATTTATAATAAATTCATGCATTGATTTTATTTCTATTTCCACCCCTCCACCCTCTTTTCTTCTTCTCATATTACCATCATTAATATGAAACTCATGATAATGAATTACTAATCCGAGGAATATCCCGAGTGAGTAATCGGGTTCTTTAACCCAAGACCATATTTTTAATGTTATTTGAGTTAATTCTAAAAATAATTTATAGTGGGTGTAATCCTCACTATGGTTGTCTAAAGTTTAACTTCTTAATCTACAACCATTTTACCTCGATTGAGGAGGTGGATGGAGGGTGTGCATTGCGATCGCTAAGTGGACTTTTCATTAATAATCGGGGTAGACTAAGGTGTGAACACATACAATAGATTGTGGTCGCTATGAATATTTGAAGCTGGTCAATGAAGGTGCTCCCTAAATGTCCTCTCAGGAGAACTTCCTTTCCTCACTAATTCTATTTTTTAGCATTTCATATTAATTTGAATTGATTTTTTTCATTTATTATATTTTGAAAAATTCCATTCTATTTATAGATTAAATAAAAACATCCAAAATTATGTATTTAAGGTGAACTAGTTTAAGTGAGTGGATGAAATCGAAAAACTCCTAAAGTGAGATAACCCTAGTAACCACTGTGTTGAAATAGGAAAATTAAATTTCTTTTTTCATGCCCTACTAGAGGTGTGTGTCATAAAGCATCCATCACAGACGTGTTTTTCCTTGTATAGGGATATCTTCTAGAGGAACCTAGTACTTGCTCGGAGCATGGGTAAAGGTTAATGTTATTTCCATCTCCTCATGCCATCCCTTTAACTAAAATTCTGTAATGAAACCTTCTTATTTTCATAGGATCTTCCGTAGGAAAGCTCAAAGGGGATCTTTCCACAAGTCATATTTCTACCCTCCACTGACCCTCCATTGATCAACCATGTCAGCCTACTAGGACACAACTTCCCATACCACACATGGGCGACCTCTAGGTGCCATAACAGAAAAGGATAAACAAGGAACTCTTGTGGTCATGTAGTATGAAATTTTCTTTTATGATTTATTTTAACTCTTCATTTATATTAAATTCCCAAAACACCCAACACACACAAGAATAAATGTCATTATGATGGATGTACCTTTCCTAGGGTATCTACCCTAGAATCATTGTAGCCTCACGTGGTCTTTCTGATGGTCCAAATTCCTTGAATTGGATCATGGGGGCCCTAAAATCTCATTTCCTAGCTAGTCTTCCCTTACATATTTTACTCAAAAATAATTTCTAACACTATTTCCCTATCATCCCATGAAATTATCACTATTCCTAACCCCAAACTCCATCATATCACTCAACCATCAGCCTCTGATAACATTCTATCATGACCCACCTTTCTCATGATTAGAGAAGGGACAGGAAAGTGTCGCACCCTTCATTATTAAAGATTATGGAGAGATAAGGACCCCTAAGTCCCACCTTCCATAGGCCTCAGAGTGGTGACTAGAACCAAGGGTATGGAACCTCACACAAAATTGAAGGTATTACCCTTTTTAATGAAAACAAGATTAGGAGATAAGATGGTAAAAATTCCAAGAAATGCCAAGCATTTATATAACGAAATAAAAAATCCACTCCATGCCTGATTTAAACATAAAATGTGACAAAAGTACAACCAAAGTACCAAATAATGTTACAAAAGAAAGATACTAAGAAGAAACACAACAACTATCCTGATTCCTGAGCTATTAATGCCCAGCATGGTTATTAATGTCCACTGGGAAACCTAAAAACAGTTTTAAAAATGTAGGGTGAGTATACTAGTATAGCCAGTTGTAAAACTACACCTACCCATGAACAAGTGGGGGAACATACTAATACCCCTATTAGAGAACAATAGAACATTAAAGAAATTACTGAGGAGTACAAACCTGACCAACCTAACTAAGGCACACTCACCAAAATAACACATGTAATGTATAGCAGTAGTGTTTTCACATCAACATTTGGGTACCCCACACAACTTTCCTACAGGGTAACTACACATTCCAAATGGATAACATCATGACACTACCACTCCTCTGAAACACATTTCTACTACCACGATCTTCCCGAACACACCTAGACCTCAAAACCCAAAAAATACACACCCACATACACCTTGGCCACAATCACACCAGGCATTCCACCTACAAACACCTAGGTCAGAGGAAACACATGTCTTTCCCGAATACACCTGGTCCTCATCCTGAAGACACTGGGAAAACAAACCTGGCCCACAAACACCATGGTCCCTCATCCACAAAAATCCCATCCCAAAGGATCTTGGACTATGGTAAACCACAATCCATTACAACCTCCCCAGTTACGCTCGAATGATAAGAACCCAAAAGAGGGTGCGGGGAATAAAATTAGTTACCAACCATCCAACCTACCATGAGGTTGTTGGGAAATAAACACTCTCTCATGAATGAAGGTTTTTGGCCCATGGTTCTTAACAAATATGGGGTTCATATTCAAATCACAAGGAACTACAAGTTTATAAATATAAGTAGACTAACAGTCAGCCCACCCTATGGGTTTCCAAAAAATAAATTATCCACAGTAACCACCTATTATGCTACTCTTATATGAAAAATCACACAAATAGCCACAATAAAATATAATCCAACCCCCCTTTCATTTAAAAAATTTCCATCCTTTAATTTAGTGGTTCACTTTAATTTATTCTCACACTACTTGGGGAAACTACCAAGCACAAAATCTGAAGTTGTTTTCAGAAAGGAAAAGGCCACTAAACATTTCCAATGCAACAAGGAAAACCAACCTACAGTCCCACTACACACCCCCTCCTTCCTATACACTCGTTCAACCACTTCTAACTATCATTATTCAATGTGGTCCTGATCAAATATCATCTCACAACTAAAACTGGAAGCCCCACTACAGAACAAAACCACAACTGGAACACTTATAAACATGATGTCATTAAATGACCCATTCATGCATCCCCACTACCCAAAAATTACCCAAATGTAGTATCACTTCTTAAAAAGTTCTATGAACAAATTATAAACAAAAGGTAGTCCCACTACCTACATTTTTATACAATCCAAAATGAATCAATCTCTCAAAATGAGATACCAACACACCTTACATACCACCCAATAAATAAATCCCACAGTAACCACCATTAACCCATAGCCCCTCAACACACACATGCCACACCCTTCTTAGAGAACCAAGTCATCTT
Organism: Viscum album; assembly: GCA_963277665.1. NCBI lineage: Eukaryota > Viridiplantae > Streptophyta > Magnoliopsida > Santalales > Viscaceae > Viscum > Viscum album. The sequence goes on along the minus strand of OY728121.1, from coordinate 1,759,429,420 downwards.
TCCACCCTTTTACACATAACTGTGCTCCAAACAACAGCAGCACACAACCCGCAAAAAGTAACAAAACCCAAAAGAACACAATATAGAGTCAGAAGAATCAAATAGAATGTATTCAGATTTTGTTAACCCTATTCATTAAATCCCCTTTGACAAACATGGGTGATCATACAAGGGTTTTCATCCTGGGGAATCCATTTCATTTAACTGGGTATAAGTGGCTAATTTGATTTATATTAACACCAATTATTCATATTAAAACAACAATAGTTATAAAGCATCACCCATGGACACACAATGACCACAAACATATATGATTTTCAGAATGAATAAATCCACAAAAAATATAAATAAAATCAAATACATGAGATAAAACAACTAATCATCATACACTATATCTACTTGTCATCTTCTAATCATCACTCCCTTGTTGTAATTTATTACTCATTTAAGAAAATTATTCACCACTATATCAAAGAGAATCATTAGTACAGCCAACCAAAATTACACACAAATGAAGAGAGGAAAAATATCCCCTATATGAAACAACGGGTGACCAAAACTCCTCTTTCCACTAAGAATAGGGGATGTGAAAGAGAAAACAACTCCATGAAAACTCAGTAGGAGGGGGATCTATCATTGGTGTACGACTCATCTAGAGAGTAAGTATTTAGGGGCACCAAGAGTGAATGGAAAACACATTGGGAAGTGAATATCCTGATTTTGAATAGGAGATCCTAAATTAAAGGAAGAAAAGTTTCAAAATCCATTAACACGGTATCGTGGTGAAGATCACATGGTTTGAATCTATCAATGTACCTAGATCATTAAGATGTTAATGTTATACATAATATACATTGAAATACATTTAAAACTCATAAACAACTCTTTAAACTTAGTTTACGTCAAATAAAACATATGAGGGGATAAACTGGAAAAACTCAAGAAACTGGGAATTCAGAGAAGGGTGTCACACCGTTTCAGTGTGCCTCATCTTTGAAAAAAATCCTTTAGATTTCATATAATGGATCCTACGGTATATATTTTAGAATTTATGAACCTTTATAATGTGTATAAGTGTGTTTATATGTTAATATTAAAGGGGTTTCTTGATATATAAGGATCGATGTTGTGTGGATAAGATAAAGGAGAGGTACCCTTTTATAAGTGAGGGGCAGGGCACTCTTGGAATTTCGTAATAGTTTTAAAAAAAGTCATTATCCTTCCGAAACGCATGAAAAATGATATTTATTCAGTTAAAAAATAATATAATGTTAAAATAACATTAAAAAATGGACATGTTTTAGTTGTGTTTTAAACCTTATATTTTTGTTTAACCATTTTTAACTTATTTTATCCTTAATCCTAGTAAAATATTTTTCAATTTTCAAGGATAATAATTTTTAATATAATTTTTAAATTAGCTCATAAATTGATAAGGGTTAACATTTTAGACCAAATATTTTCATCCATATCCTCTTGAATGATTTCAATAATTTTAATATAATTAAATAAAATATTTTTGTGACAAAATATAAATAATGTCAATTTTGACACTATTCGTTTAATTTGAGTTAAAATACATAAATATAGTGTTTTAATTAGAATATAATTATTTTCAAAGTATTTATATTTTATATTCAACTATAAAATTCATGTAACAAAATAATATAATAAAATGTATTTTAATTTTAATAATTTTAAATTAGTTTTTTCCTATTAATTGATGAATTATTTTATTGACATTGTGTATGAATTTATGGAAATTATGAAAATATTAAATATTATAAATAAATGTACATCATGAAAATAATTTAATTAATATGAAAAAATAAATTTATATTCACTAATAACATTATTTTATCCTCTTTTGGAAATATAATATATATTTGAAAAAAATGTGTGATGTTTTGAAATTTTTCTTTGATTTAAATATTATATAAGTCATTTTTATGTAAAATTGTCCCTCAAAAAATTACATTTCATTACTATGGTGAAAAGGGTCTAATTTAACCCATAATATATTATTTATTATGAAAAATTATTATTTGATCAATTACTTCTAACCTGGATTAATACGATTTACCATGTATCGATGTAATAAATTTTACTAAGTTTACCATTCATAATGCATAGAAATAAAAAGAATTCATTTAAAAAATGTGAAAATCATAATTTCAAATATGTAATCCATTTTATCAAATTAAATTTTTATAATTTGAAAAAATAATTTTAGAATAATCATGCAAAATGTGATGAAAATTTTTTTTAGAAAAAATCATTTTTAATAAAAAAGGGATTTATTCTTATCCCAAAAATAAAAAATATTAGATAAATGATAAAAAATTTATTGAATTTATTATAAATAAATTTAAATATAAAAATAAAAAAATATTAATTTATTTTATTAAGATAAAAAATCATTGCACGCATAAAAACAATTTTTCGTAAAAATATATTTTATTTGAAAAAGATTTTTTATTTTAATTTCAAATTAATTGATAACCAATGAAATAATATTATTCACATGTAAACCATATGTTTTTCATTTTTTACTAACCTTATTCATACCTACAAATACAATGGCTAGACTATATCCATCACAAAAAATAATAATATTTTGATTGTATATCGTAGTTCATTTAGACAAGGTGTTGCATGTAATGCATGATATTAATGAAATAAAATTTATTTATATACAAATATTTTATAAAATATAGGGGTACTAAATCCCCCCGTTAAAATTAATTTATACCTCATAATTCATCACTCGAATATAATCCAATGATGATATCACAATTTCATTACATCCCATGATTTCCTTGTAGCTCCTTCTAATTTATGACTTCTCCAGAAAACTTTTACCATGTGAGTGGTATTGTTCCATAGAATATTATCTCAATGATACAAGATTTATAATTATTATTATTCAAAATAAATATATTCCCCTATTTCAATTTCATTTTATTTTAGAATATTTGAGGGTTCATCTATATACTTCCTCATAAAAGATACATAAAACACATCGTAAACTTTAGAGTGGTTTGGTGGAAGTTCCAATAGGTAAGATACCATCCCTAATCAATAAAGAATATAATAATGTAAAATATACCTATAAATAATAATTATATTTTCTATAATTATTATAATATTATTTTGTGTTGAAATTAGTAGAAAATCCTTCTCAACAACATCAAATTCTATAACACACCGACAGTGGTCAGAAAAAATTTTATGTCAACTCTAAGATGGAATGATGTGTTATTGAATGTCTATGACATTACCTTACATTTAATATGATAGCACATGTACCAATATCTTTCTTTCTCAAGAATTATCTCATAAAATTGGAGTTCTACACTTAAATCTGTATTGTTCTTCACTAGGATATACCTGATTTCTTGAGTGAAGCTATTGTTGTTGGAAAACACTACTATAGGATGTGTTTATCCCAACCACTTTTGAAATCCATAGAATAATATATCAGAATATCATATATGTTTTAAATACTTCCCTAAGAATAAACATCTATTGGTGGATGATATTTCGCACTGAAACTCATATATATATCCTAATCATGTTGAATACTTTTCCAAAATATTGAGGTAAACCTCATATTATAATAATATGCAATCTAATGTGGTAATCTTAAAAAACATACATTTCCACAATGTATATGGTAGAAAATGTATCCAAATACAAATCATCTCCAATTTCACTTAATAGTGCTGAATTTATAAGGTGATCGACTATAATATGAAGAGAATTGTTCCCTTTAATGGTTTTAGGGTGTTTGATGAAAAAATTAATTGGAATGTTTTCTTATTTCAATTCTTGTGTGGGTAATGATTATAAAAACCCCATAGACATTTATCTCTCCATATTAACTTGAAAAAATACCAATCATCAAGATACCTACTCAAAATATCTCTATTCATGTTATCCAATAAAAAATTCGCTTTCAGATCTCTAAACATTGTCATGATTTTAATATTAGTAGAGAATGATGAACAATGAGCCTCATACAATAGCTCATTGTTTTAATATTTTATTTAAGGAGCAAATAAAATATTCTACAAAAATATCATTCCATCACAATCAAGGTTAAAATCCTAAACTTTTCTCCTTATTTTTTAGAACTCCACATATTCCTTTTGTGCTCCTCTAATATTCACATGGAGAGATTATTAAATAGTCATTTTAAAAAGATATTATGTCTCTTATTCCTTCATCATTTCCAAATCCATCCTTTTCAGAAATATAAATATTATATATTTGGTGATCTTCATTAATTTGAATATTACATGATTCATTCAAATCAGATTATCCACCATCTTTATCTCTATTCATGGGTTGTAATGTGTTGAGATGTAATAATTATTAATCCACTTTGACAATATTTTCAATCACATATTAAATTCATTCCATTTGTTTATATAATTTAATATTTTTTTATTATAACACATATCACATAATTATCCATATAGATAATTACTCAACATCAATAATGAAAGAAATAAGATAATTAATTCTAAATCACGAGTTCAATAATTTTTATCATGAGACATTAATTTCTCCTAGGAACATGCTATAACAATATCGTTATTTAGTATAAAATATCTCAATAGATTCATTTATGCATCACTAATGATTAAAAACCCTTTTATACTACAATTTAGTGTATTAATATGTTATATAAATAGACATATCTTCTTCTCCATGAAATATTTCTCACATTTTTCAACCAAAAATAATATGGTTCCCTTCAGAGTTAACATGTTGAGTAGATTAGATATCTATGTGAAAATGACTACAATAAATAGAAAATATCTATTATAAGAATGAAAACCATTAATCTCAATTACCATGGTTGTTCTAGTACATTTCTTAATATCATGTATCTTTTGAGGATCAACTGAAATACCCTAACTTGATATAATATATCCAAAGAATTATTTTTTTGCAAATCCAAAATTCAAGTTTGGTAAATTGTTCATAAAAATTATCCTTAGTTATGTTCATCACTACAATTCTCATTGATATCTATGTTCTTGATTACTAATATAATATTTAATAATTTCATCTATAAATAATAATGAAAACTGATCAAGTTAATCTATAACGACTCTATTAATCAGACCCAAGATTATAGTAAATAACTTTTTATGAAAAAATGGCATCACTATAAATTCAAAGTGTCCATATACTGTACGTAATATTGTCTTTATTATATTTTATTTCCTTAAAATCAATTGATGATATCCAAAATGATGTTCAACCTTATAAAATTTTTGAGCAGTTTGTAGTTGTGTAAACATGTCATAAATATGGAGTACAACATACTTATTTCTAATGGTGTTCTTATAAAGTTCCCTATTATTAATGAAAATTTTCATTGATCCATATTTCTTCTTAACAAAAATAATAGAATCACCCCAAGGTAATGCATGGAAATAAATTAATCAAATTTCTAGAATCTATTTGACTTTATTTATAAATCAATAAAAGTCAAAATGACCCATTATATAAGGTTTCATTGAAGTAGGTGTATAAATAGTTATGTGTTTAATAAATAACTCAAATTCTAGATTTGGTGTAAGACTAAGAAATTGGTTATGAAAGACATAAAAAAACTCCAATAAAATCAGCATATCATTGATGTTGAGTTTCTTCAAAATAATCTGAGATAAACATCACATTTGAATTGGAATTAGGAATATATAATGGATGTCATTTACCTAAAAAGTTCATATTTATCATTTCAATGATATAAGATCATTGGTTGATTCATAATATCAAACATTAATTCCCTTTATAGTCAATTTATGTTAAATTTATGTAAGGAAATCAAATCCATTCCCAAAATAACATCAAATTAATCTAGAAGTAGAATAAAATTATTTTTAGGAAGCACATCCCAAAAAAATATTAGAAGAATCATAGAGTTATTATGTCATCATTGTACCACAATGAGGTTTTAATTCTGATTCAACATATAATAATTGGGGTAGAATTTTGATACCAATAAATAAAATTAGATACAGAACGGTGAGTATAACTATAATAAAATAAGAAATTAATAGTTTGGGACGGAATGGTAAGTGTATATTTCATTACATAATTCTCAAAACCCCCTTCATTATTAATGATCACAAGATATTTTACTTTTTCATTGTGTATAAGTGTTTATTGATGTTTATTTCCATCAAAACCATTTGAGTTTTTCATTTTTTAGCGTGATTCCCATAGTCTTTTAGTTCGAGTAATTGGATCATTATTGTTACAATAGTTGGAGTCTTGTTCTCCTATATTGCATTTACCTATTTATTTATCACCATGTGAAAATAATTATCATTAAAAAGTACCATTACATCTTTAATTCACCTCTCATTTACATTCAGGAAAATCCCATGATGTTTATTCCAACATTTATTGCATATATGAAGATGTAATTTCATTCTACTCTATGATCTATTAGATTTTTCCTGATAATAAACCTCTATTTCTTTATCAAAACCATGGGAATGGTGGAAATATACAATTTTATTTTATACCTTGATTTCAAAATGAAATAACACTTAATAATAAGAAATTTTTTTTATAGTTAATGTCTTTCAGAAACAGTGTTTTAAGAAACCATCTAATCAATTAGTTCTACTTTCATGGATACTTATTAAACCATAGGAATAAAATTAAAGTACTATTAAATATTCCTCATATGTACTAGTGGATTCATATTAATTTTAACATAGCTCAAGGAATTCATTCTCCATCATTCCACTTAGACTATAATGTAATTCCATACAACAAAATATTTTTTTAAACTCGTCCTATTCAATAGGGACAATTTCATCATCCAAAATCATATTTTTAATATGATTACACAATTAATCTTCATTTCATTACAATGATTAATGGCATGGATAATTATTTCTTGTTCTAAGAAATGGTGAATAGAAAATATTTTCATAATGGTGTAGATCCATCACTCAGCTAATTGTAGATTAAAAGACCCGCTAAAAGAAGGTTGATAATATAAAATAAAAAACTCAATAGTGTTTTGTTACTTCATTATATTTCTTGAAGACCAACATAATTTATAGATTGAAAATTTTATATGATAATAGAAAACATATTATGAATTATACCTCTAGTAGCATTCAATTTCTCTGTAGGACCACAATTACATTTACTACCACATTAGTTGTTAGTTTGATGTCTTCTGGTTCAATCCATTGTCTAAAAAAAAAATATTTTGAGAAAAAATATTCATAGCATAAAGCCATATAATCAGAAAAAATTAATTTATAAGATGTATAAATCATGTAGCCTATTCTCATACTATAAAACATTAGGTTTTTCCAAGATCAGCCATTTTCATTACCAAACCATTGGGATGTTATCCTATAGGAGGACATATCCCTAGGGTCCTCACTAATATTTGTGTTTCCAATATTCCGAAGGTAAACCAAACCATTAAATCATTAAAATATTTATGTTTTAGGCTCTTCATACATAAATATTAGATATCTTTAGATGAATATTCAATACATTCTACAATTCACAATCATAGGTCAAAAAGATTTAGTGTCGTTATAAACTAGATAAAAAAGTAATTTCTCATAAAATAAATTCTGAATCTCTCACAAAGACCATTAAACTTATTAATCATCAAAGGAAACCCAAAAATAATCCTTTCTTTATAACATTTGGAAAAGAATCATAGGAATGGATGAGCTTATATTCACAATCAAGGTAAACATGAGAGACATAAATCGATGATCATATGAAAGTATATGATATGAATATGCATATAAGTTTATAACTATAACATAAAATGTAATTATCAAGTCATTAAATGAAAACAAACCTGAGTCATGTCATAAAGCATTATCATTTGAAAATACATGAATCATAAGATTGATAAGTCTTCATAAATAAATCATGAATCATAAATTCATTTCGTAATAGTGGGTCACCATCATAGGTATAGGGAACATTTCATATGTAAATGTTAACAAAAAAAGACCATAAAATCATTATTTATCATGCCTCAACACCAATATACTATATTGGATCAAGAACCTAGGATTTTTTTCACTATTGGATCAAGAAAATAAAATTGTATCCCATAATGGATGAGTCACGTCAACTTGTTTACCATAATTATAAGATGATATGTAGTACATTACCCAATGCATTGGTGGGATATATAATTACAAGCCCAAATATCACATAATTAAAAGAAGGCATATTTGTTCCATAGAATCATAATACAATAATAATATCATAATTTCATAACATGTGGAATGAAAATGTGCTTCATATTCATTTCATAATATCATCATATCCTAAAGCATGGAAAATAAATTTATTCCATAAACATCTAAAAATATAAATCATAAACCAACTAGATAAATAATAATTATGGTATAATAAAATCGCATACCTAATAAATCATAAGCAACAACTAAGAAATACCATTAACAGCACTCTAGAGAAAAATATCATTTCCATTTTGAAATCAATTATGTAAAATAAAAAAAATTCAAAATATTATAGAAATATTTTTTACATCAAAGTAAATATTGAAACATGAAAATTAATATTAAAATAATTTATAAATCATAATGGTAGGTAGTTCTATTCATGTTGTATAAGGTAAAATAAAATTTTTCCTTCAAAATATTTTTTAAAACTAAAGAAATAAATTGTTTTGAAAAGAAAAATAATATTTATTTTAATAAGTGTTCTAAAAAATATATAATATAAAATATGAAATATAAAATATTAGTATAATCCTAAAAAAATTTGAAAACATGTTTATAAAATATGGATATGGAATAAAAATAATTTTATATCTTGGATATTAATATATTCAATTTTCCTTATACACATAATTTTGATCTCTTAAATAATTAAAGTGTGAAAAATTAGAGAAAAAATTATATTAAAAATTAATAAATATAAGATAATAAATTAAAATATGTTTATAAGATATGGATTATATAATTTCATCAATGTGAAATCAACAATAAATAAACTTGTTAAAAAAATATTGAAACATAAATCCCTTCCATGGTGTCTTGTTTTTATTCATATGAGTTTGAACCTCCTATATAATAAATATATTTTTTTGTCAATTTTTCCGAAAACCATATTAATATATTTTATACCTTTTAATATTTATTTATGACTTCTTATCATGTGTTTATTTACAATTTTTTATTAAAATTATTATTCTTCGGGATATCTTATTTATTTTTCATGCATATTTCGGTTATACAGTCCTTGTCTTTATAAATTGATTATTATTATACAATTTCCATAATGATATTAATGATATAAATATCATATATAATCATTATATACATAGTTATTGATATACTTAAAATTTATTGATTGAAAAATGAATTACACTATTTACCTAGGTGGTAAGTCATACGTATGCATAATCGTAGTCTTCACTTTCTGATGGATGGAAATAATAAAATCTAAATAATAATTTATCATTAAAGAATTAATATTTTATAAAATAAATCATATATATTCATCAAATCCATCCTTATTATTGTAAATTTAAAATAGATATCTAAACAAAATCGCATCACTTCATGGAGGTGGTAGTCCACATGCAACCACGAGCGACACTATTGTTTTCCATTGGATTTTTACGTATGATGGTATACATGATATTATCATTATAGATTCATAAAAATGGCATTAATATGAAATATAAACATTAAAGTAATCATATAACTCATCCATAAAATGTAGTGATAAGAAGTGAATTATATATCTATGTGTGGGTGATAAGAAATACATACACCGAAACAGTACTTTCACTTCCCATTTGGAGAAAAACCAGTTTAATAAAAGTGGTTTCATAATAATAATAACATTTAAATATATTTATTATATATAATTTTTTATTTTAAAAAAATTATTACATATTTATATAATGTAAATGAATAATTAACAAGAATGTAAATGGTTATGGTGATTACCTTTTATTTGAAACAACACATTCAGATCTCTAATTAAAAACCCATGGGATGTAATTTTGGGAATAAAATAACCTATATAATTTGGATAAAGGAGTTTAAAAGTTAAATTTATGGGGTTTTTATCTATAAATATCAATATTGTGTTAATAAGTGAATTGTTAATAGGCCTTTTAATGGTGAGGGGAGGGGCGCTCTTATAATTTTTTAAAAGTTTAAAATATAATAAACATGTTCTCTAGAAAACATTATTACAAAATGAAAAGGATTTGATGATAGTATAATATTGTTTTTAAGTACCATAAACCAATAAAATTGGGATATTTTTACATAGTGTTTATACCTTATATTTGGTTTAACCCTTTAGTTAACCTATATTAACCTTAGTGGTGGTAACATATTTTTAAATATTAATGGTTTATAATATACCATATGAGATGAAAATTTGATAATAAATGGAAAATTTAATACATTTTTTTAAAAAATATTATCCTAATTCTCATATTTAATTTTTTGTTATGTTTTATATATAATTTAAAAAAAAATTTCCTAAAATGGCATTAATTGAAATTTTGACACTATACATTTAGTTTTACATAAAAAATATTAATAAAAAATTTGAATCCAAATATAATCCTCTTTCACTACACTAATATGTCATTTTGATATATTAAATTTAAGGGATTTCATAACAAATTCAAATTATGTAATTTTTAGTATTTTTAAATCATTTATAATATTTTTACTTCATTTGAAGAATTATTTTGTTGGTGTTGCATAAGAATTTAAGGTAATTATATAATTACTAAAAACTATAAAAATATTCCATCATGAAAAAAATTTCATTAAACTGAAAATATACATCTATATTCATTAATAACATACTTTCACCCTACGTGGTCGCATAATATCTATTTAAAACTACGAGAGGGACATTTTGTATCATTATTTTCTATAAATATTATATTAAACAATGTTATGGCTTAGTGTCCCATTTTCAATTAAACATCTAGCCTAATATAGTAATTGTTTAATTATATTCATCCAAAATGAATTAGGATGAAAATTTAGGCCCTTATTAAATAGTAGATAATTATATTTACTTAATTCTCTCTTTATCGAGGCACTATATTTTAGCATAGTTTCTATTCATAATTCCAAAAATTAAAATGGGCCTATTTAACAAATATAAAACCAATGATTCCAATTTAATAATACATTTTGTAAATTTCAATTAATATAAGGGGTAAAAATAATATTAATACAAGGGTGAAAAATTTTATGGAAACATTTTTTTAATTTAAAATCTTTTCAATTAGAAACTGGATTTATTCTTATAACATGTTTACACATATATAAAAAAAATTATAACATATTTTATTAAATATATAATATTTACATTTTATTAATATAATTCTATAACAGTGATAATTTTTTTATTATAATAAAAAACATTTCACACATAAATTTATATTTTTTAAAATCAGCTCCTTTATTTTTAAATGATTTTTTTATTTAAAATTAATTGATAACCAATGACTTAATTTTATTCACATTTTTACCATAATGTTTTCCATAATTTGGTTATTTTGAATTATGACCTCCAATAAAAAGGCTAGCGGAAATTTATCACATTAAATAATAATATTTTAATGGTATATTTCATTCTCTTTAAACTCAGTATTGTGTGTAACTCAAGCTATCGAATAAATCAAATTTTATTATACAGAACTATTTCATAAAATAATTACATGTTAATAATCAATTCATTATCAATTAATGATGAAATATCTCCATTACGAGTTACCATATTATGGGAATTTATTAACTCCACATACTTTTTGAGGTAGAAATTCAATTATATTTTCAAAAGGACATAATGTATTTCAATTTTTTTTATATAATTGTGTTGAAATTTACTAAATTCACCCTCAGACCATTCATGGTTATTATCTTCATTCCATACTTTTAAAGGATTTATTTTGGATACATTTATCCTTAATCATTTAGTTATTCCCTCTTCCTCTAGTTGTTTTCTCATCATCTATTTAATATATAGAATTTTAAGACATATACAAATTTTTTGATTTCAATTATTTAATCCTCAATTTTCTAGTTGAATCATACAGGTGGGAGTCCTCTAGTTCTATTTGGGTGTTACTTATGTTTTTATATTAGTTTTTATAATCTTTTCATATATCGTGTTAAATATAACAAATATTGACAATGTGTGTATACCCCAGGAATGAATTTTAAAATTTTTCATTGATATATATAATATGAGTGTAATAAAGTAGGTAATTAAATAAGAATAAATTTTCATAGTTATTAATATTTATGAATTAGATATTAATTTTACCTTAAACGGGATTCTATGTATGATATTTTACCCGACACATGACAATGGGTATCTCTAAAACCTTATGTTCCATGAATGATTGATTTTTACCAAAAAATAATATATTATTAATATTATTTTTGTATTGGTAGTTATCACCTAGATGTTTTATGAGTGTAAATTAATATAAATAGTTATATTATGTTTATACATGTTTATTAAATGTTTTTAAATTCATCAAATGAATTTTATTTCCATAAAATAAGAATGAAATCTATTTTAAAGCATAAAAATCTCTAATATTTTTAAAATGTTATTTTACCATTATTTGGCGAAGAACACATTTAAAATATTTTTTTCCCAATTTTATAAATTTTATTTTAAAAAATAAACTTCTTCTATATAATTAGAGTATCAAAATTTACTTCAGCTGAATATTTTGATATTTTTCTGAAAAGTTTCATTTTTTGATGAATAGTAAAACAATACATTGTAGTTAAATATATATTTTTTGTTTAAATAATTATTATAAATTAAACTGATTTTTAAATCCAAAAATATATCAATAATACATGTATTAAACCAATTTATATTATTGTAAAAAAATTATTTATATTTGATAAAAACTTATTGACTATTGGAACGTCTCTTTTTACTGTATTCTCGCCACATCTGTGGGATTAGTGTGTAACATAATTCTACTACATCATGAATTGAATTTTTAATAATTTACATAATAGAATGAAATAACTATTATTAATTTTATCAAATAGGATCAACATTATTTTTTTAATAGAACCTTTATTATTTTATTTACAGCGTTAAATGGTAAAATACTTAATTATAGGAAAAAGATTATTATAATGTTACAAAATTTCACCAAAACGTTCCCTAATTTAATTGGATAAGTGGATTTCGCCAAAATTCAAACATATTATGAATTCATAAACTTAATTATACACTTTGGTAATAATATGACATTTATTACATTTTATTTAAAGATAAGTTAAAAATGCGATACTCGTATTTTTAATGAGTAAATAATTTTTAATATAGGGTAATATAGAATTTAAATATGAATATAATTATTAATTTTAAATAATAAATGTTTATTAACATCATTATATTTTATTTATAATTTATTGGAATTAAGTAAATAAATTTAATTATTACACAATGTTGATGAACTAATTTATTTATTAATGGATGAATCAAATAAATAGTATTGATAATATTAAAATAAATATTTTTTGAAATATTTTTTGTCCAAAATATATTTTTTGATTATAAGTATATTTTAAGGGTAAATTAATTTATTTTTTTGTAATGAAGCAAGTTATTATTTTTTAAAATTTTAAGGAATGAATAGTGTGAAAATTGACATAATTCACATCTTAAAATATAAAATAATAAATTTAAAGATACTAAATTTATAAAAAACTTTGATGAAGGAAACAATTTGAGATAATTCTTGAAATTTCAATTCATACACCTTAATTTTTATTTTGGTATGTTATGGTAATTATATTAACCCTCAAAGTGTAAATTACATTTTAAGACTGTAATTGTTAAAAGGGTTAAAATAAAACTTTAAGGATTAAAAAAACCCAAAACATGTATAATTCTAATTCCAAGAGTTCCCCTCCCCTCTCCTATACAAGGGAACCCATTCATCTCTATTCATTAGACTTAAAAATCATTTTTTTCTGCCATGATCAACCCAAAACCCATCCTAGTATACCTAAACACATTTTAGATTCCATAGATTAAGAAAAACACCATCTTTAGAGGTTTAAGGTGTTAGTTAAAGGTGATCATCCAAAGGTATTGTAACATTTTAAATATAGTGTTTCTAATTTGTTTCTTCTTTATATTTATTCAAATAACCTTCAACCATGATGAAATAATAACAAAATTGTCCTAAATATACAAATATGTAATTATGTTAAAATTATCACCTAAATCCATATGTAATTCCATCAAATATGAAATTAATTAATTGTTTTTGTGAACATGTGAACAATCACCTCCATGAACAGATATAAATATTTTTAAATAACCTTCACTCAAGGCTGGTTATAATGATGGAATTAATACTCATATATGATATTAATAAATACTTATCATTATAATATAATATTATTTCAATTATGTTATTACTTTCCTTGCACATAAAAATGATAACGTTGTTCATGCGGATGTGTGTAATATCACCTCCATGAAGCGATGTGATTAATTTTTAATCATCACATCACTTGGATAATATAAATAAGTGTATTTAAATGATTTAAATGAAATTATTATTTTACTATAAATCAAGGAAATTATATTAATAATTAAATTATTTCCAAAATGATAAATGAAAAATTGGAATGTTACTCATGCATACGTACGACTTACCATCTCCCAGATAGAACCGCAGTTCATTTTCACAAACATAATTAATGTATTGATTTAAAATTATAATTGTTTTATAAATGAGATTATTATATCATTAATAATATTATCAAGATTAGGTAATATTGACCACTTTTACTATTGACACCAAACCAAATAAATTTTTCTCTGAAGTAGTTAATATCAAAAAATTGTCTAGCATGAAAATAAATAATTAAGTAACTATTATAGAATGATAATAAATGATATGAAAGAAATAATAAGCATAAAAAGGTTTATCATCAAAGTATAAACTAATTTCATATTATTATTCGTGAAGATAATGAAAATATTAGATAAATAAGACTCAAGTTAAGGGAATTCATCTCGATCTCCTTTAATTAAGGCATATTTTGATGTTATACACCACCTTTTTTATTAATTTTTTAATCAAAACATTTGAATTTGAATTTTATTTAATGGTTTTCAAAATTATTCCTTTTATATGAAGTTTTTTAATTTCTTTACAAAATGACAAAATGTATGACATTTTAACATATATAGCAAGACCGACTTCTCCACCATTGTAACTATTATATGAAATTTCGGTTACTCAATAAGAACTAACATTCCAAAAGGAATATAAATCCGTTATTCTCTTTTTTGGGTATTTTTTTATGAAAATGGTTTCTAGAATGGATTGATTATTTCAATATCATTAAATTATATATTATTATTTCAATGTGGAAGTGATATTTTTTATTTATATTTTTTTTAAGTGTTATAATTATGCTATGGTTCTTGGAAAGTGATTATAAGAATGGGTGGTTCCATTGTGAACTAGGGGTGGGTGAGACCATGATTTCACTCTAATTAATTGGGTTATGAGATAGATTTAAACATTAGTTTTTCACCAAATAAATTAAGGGAATATATTGTGGTGGATATTCAAAATATAAACAGGAACATTAATCACATTGTAGCCATGAAAGATACAATGTATGTGAGGTATGTAATTTTTTCCCCAAGATACTATTATGATTTATATTTGTTATATCATTTTATAGAAATCTTATTGTAATATTTGGTAAACTAAATATCTTATGTTTTACGGGTGAAAGATATATCTTTGTGAAAATGTTTTCATGAGTTTAAGGTATTCAAAGAGTAATGATTTCATTATTTATATTATGTCCCTTATTGTTATATGTCTGATTATCCCAATGATATTAATTTTTCACAAGGTATAAGGGATAAAAGAGACATGGACGAGATCAAGTGAAAATATGTGATGATTAAAAATGAAAAGAAACCATGTTTTATATTAATTTTTTTTGTGATAAAATGGGTATTGAGTAAAAGTGCAAACATTATAATATTTTTTATGTTATGTTTGAATTATAGAATAATTTTCAAAAACTCTAAAGCTAAAAATATCCTCAATGTGAAAGATATTAAATTCTTGACTAAAAATCAAGATCTAGTAAAGATTATGGTCAGGTCCTTATAGTTGGTGTCAAAGGTCTATTTCGACAAATTTTGGGGTTAGGATATTATTAATATAATATCAATTATGTATTTTTACTTTATGGTCAAATTGAAATGATATAGAATTTAAAGATTGCCATGTTTTTTTGTCTAAGATATTTCTATTCTGAATAGTTTTCCTTAGAGGAAATAGGTTAGATAATATTAGAACCCATCCAAAGAAAAACAACCTTCCAAATCATCATCCTGATATGGTTCAAAGTAGAAATGAACATTTTTTTATTGCGATGACTCTTTTGAATTAGGATATAAATGGTGTTGGCTTTCATGCAGGAGATAAACTAGATCACACATATAGGAATATGTCAGCAGTTGAGCAATTCATGAGGAAAAATCCTAGATCATTCAAAGGATCATCTGACCCTGTGCTATCTTAATGGTGGATTAAAGATCTTAAAAATCTTTTTGATGTCATGAGGTGTTTATATTGTAAAAAGGATAGTCTTATTGTTTTACATTTTGTTGTTAAAGCTAATCATTGGTGTTTGATGGTCATGAATATTGGGGATATGAGGGAAATTGAAGATCTGAAGGGAGAATAATGCAAAAATAAGTTTTTATATAATATCTTCCTAAGGAATTTTGAATAATTAGGGAATCAAAATTCTCATAATTATGGTTGGAGGATGACTCAGTGGATTCCTATGAAGAAAAATTCACTCCACTGCCAAGGTGAACTCAAAATATCATCTAGTATCTTGATAGTAAATTTAATAATTTTTAATCTACATTAAAGACATTATATTAAAGGGAATTGTATTTTATAGAATTCAAAAGTCATAAAAAATCATTGTGTGGAGAAGGTGGAAATAGTGTCTTTTGAAGATCATGTGCTCATTGAAAACCAAATAAAAAAGAAGTCAATATGGTAGGGTAAGGGGAAGAATTAAATAGAAAAATCCATTGGTAAGAACATTATGTTTTCAATTTGTGATAATTGTGGTAAAAAATGGGAAATTCCTTATAAATTATGATAAGTAATTTTGGTGAGGTTAAAGGAGACATAAGTATTGAAACTGTAATAAAAAGATCATGGTAGTGATAAGAAAAAATATGATTTTAGTCAGTAAAATGCTTTAAATGTAATGAGATGGGCCATTATGAAAGTGAGTGTCTGATGAGGAACTTGAATGTTGGGATGATTCCAAACAATAAATAGAAAGGTTTTCTGAAACATTTTCATCAAATTTATAATATTTTGGGCCATAAAATAAAGTTTTATTAGGTACATTTTTTGTTTATTCCTATTTTTCCAATGTGTTGGTTGATTCAGGGTCTACACATTCTTTCATTTATATGAAATTGTCCTATAAATTGAAATTTCCACCTCAATAAAGAAATACATAACTTATGGTAAAACGACATGGGAGAGATGTTTTTCTAAAAAAATTATAAGAATCTTACTTTCATCATACGTGGAAAAAATAAACACTCATGACTTGTTGGTTTTCCTCTCATATAGTCTGATGTTATTGTGGGGATGAATTTTTTTATGTTTAGAATTCTATGTTTGACTATAGATCTAAATAAATTTATTTTTAGAAAGGCATTTAGTTTGTGTACAATAATGAACCCTTTCGATTGATTACATATTCAGAAGATGAAGAATAATTATAATATAGAGGTTAATATTATCATGCATTCATTTTAGAAAACATAGAAGCAATTTAGATTAATGATGTTCTGGTTTTAAATGAGTATCTTGATGTTTTTTCCTGACTATTTTCCTAGAATTTACCTAATCATGAATTTGAGTTTTCTATTTACACAGTTTTGTATACTAATCAAATTTTGAAACCCCCTAATCAACATTCTCAAATTGAAATTTTAGAGTTGAAGAAGCCTTTGTAGGATTTATTAAAAAATGATTCATTTGACTGGGAAAATCACCATGGGGTTCTCCAATCTTGTTTTCTAAAAATATAGATGGTTCAATGAGAATTTTTATTGATTATAGAGCCTCAAATACCATTAATTTTAAGAACAAGTATTTGTTTCCTCATATCTATAATTTTTTTTGATCAGCTCTAAGGACACAATATTTTGCAATGGTTGACGTGAGGTTGGGGTATTATCAGTTGAAAGTAAAAGAAGGAAACATTCTGAATGCTACATTTTTTACTTCATATATCTATTATGAATTTTTAATCTTTTTTTCTTAACTAATTCACCTTTTGTATTCATGGATCTTATTAATAGAATATTTTACGATCTCTTTGATAAATTTGTGGTTGATTTTATTTATTACATTTTGATATTTAATACAATTAAATAGGAACATTAAGGACACATAAGGGTTGTATTACAAAAAATAAAAGAAAATAAACTTTTGGAAAATTTAGAAACTATGAATTTTATTTGGAAAAAAGTTCATTAATTAGTCACATTGTTTCTAAATATGTCATAA
Source organism: Viscum album (assembly GCA_963277665.1). Lineage (NCBI taxonomy): Eukaryota > Viridiplantae > Streptophyta > Magnoliopsida > Santalales > Viscaceae > Viscum > Viscum album. The sequence continues at coordinate 1,759,410,750 of OY728121.1, read as the reverse complement.
TAGTTGATCCTGCTAAAATATAAGTTGTTGAAGAATGGCCAAAAACCAAAAATATAGCTGAGAATCATAGTATTATTAGTTTAGTTTGATATTGCTGCAGATTTTTTTGAAAATGTTTCATGTTCATATATACCACTGAATAAGTTGACAAAAAAAGGTAATAAGTTCAACTGGAAACAAGAATGTGATGATTCTCATTAGGAATTGGAAAGGAATATTGTCCAATGATCCAGTTATGGACCATCCTTTCAGAAGTGGTGAATTTTTCATCTTGTGTGATTATTAATTGAATGGATTTGGTTGTGTCATAATTTAGAATGACCAGGTAATTTCGTATGCTTCACTTGAATTGAAACCCCATGAGTTAAATTACCCTACACCTGATTTGGAATTAACTACTATTGTTTTAGCATTAAAATTTTGTGGCATCATCTATATGGATTAAGATGTGAATACATATTATGAAAATAAAATTATAATGTATAAATTTAATAAGATAAAACTGAATATGAGATAGAAAACTTGGTTGGAACTATTCAATTATAATGAATGAATGATACATTACCATCATGGAAAAGAAAATAATATGGATGATTCTTTCAATTGAAAATTAATGTTATTTTAACTATTTTATTTTTTTAAGATGATGCTTGGGATAATTAATTGATTAATTTTGGTGTGGATGTTTTTGGGGTAGGAAATTCCACTATTTTGTTTTAGGTATTAGTGAAATCATCTCTTGTATATAGAAATAATAATGTATAGAATGAAGACTGTGAGTTAGAGAAAAGTGTAGAATTGGATTAAAATGGTATGTTTTGTGAATTTTACATTGATAAAGACTTTGTTTTGAGATTCTGGAATAGATTATCTATGCCTTGTGATTCACAATTTAAGAAATATTTTTTATGTGAAGCTTTCAGTTCTCCATTTTCTGTTCATTCTTATAGAATTAAGAATTGTTGGGATCATAATGTTTATTAGTATTGTGATGTAATAAAAGGAGGTATTGATTTATTTACACAGAGATTTTTGAATTTTCAAAAGGTAATATAATAATGGCAGTTACTAAAGGCGATGCTTCATCCTTTTCCATTATGAGAGTGGAAATGGGAAAATATATCCATAGATTTCATGGTGGTATTACTAAAGACTTTAGGAGGTAACAATGAGATTTAGGATATTGATCATCGATCGACTAAATATTTTCATTTTATTCCTATTTTAGATACACTATTTCTAGATCATGATTCTCAATTTTATCTTAAGGAGATATTCAGGTTACATGGAGTTCCTCCATCCATTGTATCAGATCATGATCTTAGGTTCACTTGTCACATTTGGAATGGACATCATAAGTCATTGGGTACTGAATAATATTTTAGAAGAAATTTTCATACACAATGAGATGGGTAGTCAGAATGAACAATTCAGAAATTAGAGGATATGATATGTTATAGTTTAGTGGATTACTATAGATGCTAGAATCAACATCATTCATTGGTTGATATTTCTTATAATAAAATTTTCCATTCCTGTATACATATGGAACCATTTGATACATTATATGGAGAGTGGTGTTAGAAATAATATTTTGTAATGATGTTGGGTAAATATTGTTGATGGGAAAATATTTAGTGCACTAATTTCACTATGAAAGTTCAGTTGGTTCAATGAAACATGAGTACATCTCAGAATAGGTGCAAATGTTTTGTAGATAACTAGAGTAAGGATCTTTCTTTTGAGGTAGGTGATCATTAAATTATGAAAAAACTCTCCATAGAAAAGTGTGATGTGATTTATTAATAAAGGGAAGATGATTCCACGGTTTATTGGACCCTATGAAATTCTATAGAAAGTTGGATCAGTTTTATAATTAGTAAATTTACATTTGATATTATCTTAGATGCACTATTTTTTCAGTATTCAATGTTAAAAATGTATATTCTAAGTCCATCTCATGTTTTTATTCTAGTAGTAGTTCAGTTGGAAAACATTCATTCAAATGAATAATAGCCAGTTAAGGTTCTCGATTATAGATAGAAAGTATTTTAGAATAAGGTTATTCGCTGGGAGGACCCGATTTTCTAAAGGGGGAAGGATGTGAAATCCAATGTAATTATAAAATAATACTTTTTAATATTAATCAATATTTATTAATTATATATTAATATTACCTTAAATGGGATGCTGTAATAGATATAATACCTGACACCCAATAATAGGTTTCTCCAAAATCATCGGTTGAATAAAAGACCGACTTATATTGAAATATAATATATTATCAATATTATTATTTTATATAGTTATCAATACATAATTTTTGTACTGGTATGAATGAATAGAATAAACAATATTATGTTTAAATATTTTTATTAAATTTTCATACATTCAAAAAATAAATTTTATGGGCTTAAAATAAAAATAAAATCTGATTTTAAGCATAAAAATCTATAATAACTTTAAAATATTGTTTTACTAACTTTTGAGTGTGAACCTATTTTAAATCTAGTTTTTTTAACTTTTAGAGATTTTATTTAACAAAAAATCATCTTTTTTATAAAATTAGATTTGAAATTTACTTTGGATGATGTTTTGGTATTTTTTTGAAAAGTTTAAATTTTTGATTAATAATAAAAATATAGTACAAAGTAGTTAAAAACTATTTTTTCATTTATATAATTATTATAATTTAAACTAATTTTTAAATTCTCATAGATAAATAATACCTGTATTAATCCAATTTAGTTCATTGGAATTATTTTTATATTGAAATTTAGTATAAAAACATAATGAAAATTTGAATGTCTCTTTTACCCTCCTTCTCACCACATATGTGGGATAATTTTAAACTTAATATAACAAAATTTGTCAATTGAATTTTAAAAAATGTTGATACATGGTCCTAAAAATTATTAATATTTTGATCTACTATGATTAACATTGTTTTGGTGAATAGTAACATTAGTATTTTATTTACCACGATTAAGGGTATATTGGGAAAAAGGTAAAAATATTATTATATTATTATTAAATTCCCCTAAAATTTTCCTAATTACATCAGATTGTATTATTTCAACCAAGATAAACATTAGGCCAAAATGATAACCTTTTTAAGCCACTTGGCTAATAATACGACATTTATTATATTTTATTTAAAGATAATTTAAAATGCCATAATCATATTCTTTATAAGTAATTATTTTTTATATTACCTTATATAGAAGATAAAATTGACTGATATTATTAATTTTAACGATAAAATTTTTATCAACATCATGATAATTTATTTAAATTTAATATACATTAAATAATTAAATTTAATTCTAACATAATGATGATGAAATAATTGATTTATTAATGGAAGAATCATATAAATGATATTAACAATGTCAAATGAAATATAATTTGAATATTTGATGTTATACAAAAATTTTATGGATGGATTTAACATTTGTGGGATGTTATAAAATAGTTTTATCTAATTATAAATTTTTCATGATTTTTATTAAAAATTAATTTAATGAATGGTTTCAAAAATGACATAATTCTGATCTTAAAATATAAAATAAATTATTAAATGATATAAAATTTATAAAAAAAATAAAATATAAGGACCAAAAATATAGATATGTCTATAAATATCTTTAATTACTCAATTATTAGTCTTTTGGTTTGTTATGGTAATTATAATAACCCACAAAGTGTAAATCACATAATAAAACAATAAATGTTAAATGTGTTAAAAGAAAATTATAAGGATTAAAAAATATGAAAAACATGTCTAATATAGTTGTATGAATGTATTTTTTCCCGAAATCATCCTATATTATAAATAAATTAGTTTTATTCCATTTGGAATATGCGATGAATTTATATTAATTTAATATTGTTAATAATTCAAAAACTCCCCCCTATAAAATGGAACCCATTATTCTCTATTACATACACTTAAGAAACATTTGGTTCATCTAATCACTACCCAAACCCCTTCCTAGAATATGTTCCCACATTCTAGAGATCTTATTTTAGGCATAACTCACTCCAATAAGTGATGAGTTGTTATCCAAAAGAGATCGTCTGAAGGAAAGGTACCATTTTTAATTAATTGTTTCTATATTATTTCTTCTTTATCTTCTTAAAATATACTTCAACCATGTAGAAATAATCAATATAGTATCCTCAATATTATGATATGTTATTATGCTAATATATTCACATTAATCCATCTATTATTCAATCAAATGTGAAATTAATTAATCAGTCATGCGAACGTGTGGACTATCACCTCCACGAACCTATATAATTAGTTTTCCATAAAAATATCCATACACTAGTTATAATTATGGAATTAAAGATGATATGTGATAATACTTAAATATTTATCATTATGATACTATTATATCACAATTACTCTTTTTCTTTCCCTACACATAAACATGATAAATTCATTCATGCATAAGTGTGGACTATCACCTCCACAAAGCGATGTGATTCATTTTTAATAAACACATCACTTGGATAATATATACAATTATATTTAAATTATTATTGTGATATTAATGACATTATTTTTATTTTATTATTATAAAATAATACTTACATTCTTTCCAAAATTATCATTGAAAAATGGAAATATTACTCATGTTTAGGTACAACATAGCATCTCCATGATTGTAACATTGTTCATTTTTAAGAACCACAATTAATGGTTTGATATTAAAGTTTAATTTTTGTGAAAATGTGATAATTATGTAATTAATATTATTATGGAGATGATGGACTAATTAACACTTTGAAAATTTACATCATACCAAAGAAATTTTGGACTAAAGTACTGAATATCATCAAATATAGAGCGTAAACTTGAACAAATAATTAATTGGTATAACATGGTAATAAATGGAATAAAAGAAATAATAAACCTAAAAATGGTTCACATGAAATAATACATTACCCTATTATTGTTATTCATAAAAATAAAGAATATAAAATATGTACTCGAGGTACAATATTTCATCTCAATCTTCTTTCACTAAGGCATATTTTGATGTTATACACCACCTTATATTATATGGTTATAATCCAACCATTTTAATTTTAATTTCATTCAATTTTTTTCCAATGTAAATCATTAATATTAATTGTTTTACTTTCATTAAAAATATTAAAGGATTTTTTTAAATATATATGGTGAAAACGACTTCTCTGTCGCCATAACTGTTATTTGATATTTGGATTCCACTATAATTCTTAATGTTTTTAAAGGAAAAGAGTTACATTATTCCCTTTTTGGTATTTTTTAAATTTAAAATGGTTTTAATAATGGATTTATTATTTAAATATATTTAAATGATATATTGTGATTTAAATATTGAAATTTTAGTTTTTTCCTCCATATTTATTTTCGGTGTTGTGATTATGTTATTATTCTTGGGAATTATTAATAAATAAACGTTTTTACCAGATAAAACAAGTATGTTCTAGCCCATGACATCTCTACAATTCATTGGGTAATTATATGTAGTAAAATTGTTGGGTTTCTCCAAAGTGACTAATGGAATATACTGTTGTGGGTATTCTTTGTGTAACCATGAAGGTTACTCCCTACGTAGTCGTGAAAGATACAATGTAAGTGTGATATGGAATTTATTCCCCAAGGTACCTTTATGATTAATGTTTTTATTTATTTTTACAATAATCTTATGATTTTATGAGTAAAAATAAATAGATTATGTTTTATGGGTGAAAATTATAACATTGTGATAAAAAATTTAGGAGATTAATGTATTAATGGACTAGTAGTTTCTTGCATTCTTTTATGTCTTTATTGATATTTTGTTCTCATAAGAAGTTTTAAACTATTTTTCATAGGGTATAAGTGAGAATATAGACAAGGATGGGCCCAAGGAAATTTTTTTTATGATTGTACATGAAAAGAAAGTATGTTTCATTTTAATATTTTTTGAGAAAAATGCTTATTATGTAGAAGTGGCTACATTGTAATATCAAAAAAATTATTTATGAATTATGGAATAATTCTCTTCAAAACAAAACCTAAAAATATCATCAATATAAAAGAAAGTAAATTCTTGACAAAAGCTCAAGATCTTTTAATGTTTAAGGTTGGGTACTTATAGTGAGTGACACCAACTACAAACATTATCGATCTCTTATGAGCTATAATTAAAAATAATTGTCATTAATGTCCATGTAAAATCTCTTAAGTGTTATGTAAATATGATCTAATACCTGTGATTGGTGTCTATGATTACAATTATTTACCATTAGAAAATTTTAAATCATTGAGGATCGGTATCTATGGGGATATGCTCATTGGCATATCTAAGACGTTGAGAGATTAGACTTTTCTAAATGATCTCCCTATCCAGTGATAAATCATTTACCATAAATGTAAAGATAGTGACATGTCATTCCAAAAATTGTACAATATATTATTTATTTTTAATTTTTCTAATTTTTTGTGTCATAAAGTTATCATTAATAAATTATTCTTATTTTTTGATATGTTGACCATACTAGTTGGTGGTATGAACTTTACTTTAATGGTACCTCTCATATTATAGTGGTTTTATCATTTGAATTTTATCAACAGAGATATTTTAATTCGATCGTTGATCATTTTCAAAAGAAAATTTCTTTATGGTATATCATGCACAAGAATTTCATGATTTGGTGATAGATAATTTCCCTATGGCCTATTTATCATTGATACATCATTCATAATTAGATTCTCCATTCTCTTATGTCTTTTTGATTGTCATAAATCTTTCATTGTGGCATGTATTGATGATACATAATTCAACATTTCTATACAGTGTTGATATATCATTCACCACTATGATTTGATGGTTATATAATTTTCACCGGGTATTTGAAGTATTATTACCTTGTTCCATGATATGATATAATGTTAATAAATCAATCACTATGACCTGTCAGGAAATGGGTGGTGGTTCATTCACAATCAAGGGGTGTTCGGACAATTGGTTTATCATCCCACATCATCCCAGGCTAAAGTAGATATGGTCAAAATGTGGTTTTATTCAAAATAATCCTTGATGTGATGTGTTTAATTATTTCTTTTTTAGAACATAAGACATATAAAACATTTAAATTTCATAGATTTTCATAAGGATGTTATTTCTAGTTTCCTATTGAGTTATAATCACACCCATATCTAGAATCCTATTACCAAATAATAAATCATGTTTTTTGGAAAATGTTTGGTCAGAGGCACTAGGATTGAAAGATTAAAAGGATTAGTAGAGTTATAGACAGGATCAGGTGACAACATTGGTCTAGTTTTTAAATTTTTCTTGTATTTTTTCAATTTTGAGATAGCTTGTATTGAGTCATTCTATGGGGGAATATAATTTTGATGTATAATTGTTTTTATCATATCATTCATTGAGTTTAATAACAATTGTATTTTTTAATCTTGTAAATTATATGACATATGATCCCTAAACTGAGAAAGATTAAAGGTGTGTATGACTATATTTATATATGTTACATGTGACTAATAATTCTATTAGGTGTGGATATGTGATATCAATATTGATCTAGTTGAATGAAATGTGATGTGTTAATATATATGATCATTCTATACTCAAAGAATAAAAAATTTATAAGTAATAATAATAGTTTTTCACACTCTATTTCTAATGGATACATGATGTAATGGATGATAGGGTCATATGAAAACACATTATTATATATGATACAATTAGTGAAAAAATTTATATAGGTATATGCCATTGATAAATATCATGCAAGATTCCTTTACATCATGTCATTCACTAATGAATTCCAAGAGGCCATTATTTTCTTTCATTTATGAATTTAAGGATTCATATTTTCTATCATTTATATGATGTTACACAGGGAAACCCTTATGGATTAATAATTTAGGATTATGATTTATGAAACTTATAGTTATTATCTCATATTTTTTTAGAAATAAAAAATTATTTCAAGATAGATATTCACAAATAATTGTTTTTCATGTGATAAAAGGTGAAGTGGATGATAAAATTTTAAAAGTGTTCTAAAATATTTCCAAAAAAATGATTTTTCTATGATTTATCATATTATTTTAAATAATGGATTTTAAATTTATATGGTATATATTCAATAAGGATTCTCTTAAAGGGAGATATTGATATAAATATTCCCCAAAGCCTGAAAACATTTTTTTTCATATATCATAATTTAGGGTATATATATATATATAATATTTTGTTTTCTATTTATGAATAAGAATACAGGGAAGCCAATATTTCCTCGAGTTATTTTATCATAAATCATGAAATAGTTATTACAATTTTCTTCCTTCAAAACAAATCATAGTTCCCAATATGGGTGTATCATATATAAGTCATTGAGATGGGACAAAAATTATATAAATAATCATTACATACTTTTATATTAATATTCAATACATATTAGTATGATCAATTCTGGATTCATACAGTTTTACTGAATTTGGAAGGATATATATATATATAAACAAATGGAATAAAAATAATATACATCATATCCAATTAATTTCATCACAAATACCAACCTTAATAGAGATATCATACATGAAACATCTCAGTATATTAGAAAAATAAATCATAATGAAGTTTGATATTAGATTTTTGGTAAGTATAAAAAAGGGATACATTGGGAAATGATCATTTTTAATCATAATGTGATCATAAGGTTTTAATGAAATTAATGTAAAATTTCAAATATTTACCCAATAATAAATAGATCATAATCATGAGTCAAGGAATAACTCTTGGAATTTCATAAGACATGAATCTTAAAGGAATAAAATAATATTAGACATGATATAATAATATTAAAATAGGATTCTATCATAATAGAGTAGAATAATGTGTAGCAAATCCATAATAGAAAAAACTTATTTCAAGGCCACACACCAAGACAACCAACACATGCTATCCTTGGGATAATCGTATGTGTACCTACTTCAGACATGTGATAACCTCTCATGCACCCTATTTGGATCTTATAATAACCTCTTGTATACACATTTTGGGAAAGGAGTGACCTATCATATACACATTGAAAATATAAAATAGTACTCATTTCCAAATTCATTATAGGGATATAATAGACACACCAATCACATAATCATAATTTATTCATATGTATTCCATAGAGCACAAAAATATATATCATTCCATAAAATCATAACCCATGGAAACAAAATACGAGTTTTATCAACATTTCATCATAATATTATTAAAGAATCTTGAGAAAAATTAACATTAAAACATTGGATCATATTCCTAGTAAAGAATCAAAAACCTCAAATAATGTTGTTGTATATGAAAATACCAATAAAATATCACCAAATCATTTCTTTATAAAAAAATAATTTTTAAGACCCTAACACCAGTAACCTATAGACGGTATATAAATTATTAAATTTGTTTAAGATGCATGGAATTTAATCTCAAAGGACCAAGTAGTTTAGTAGTATTGGTAAACAATATACATACTTCAATTTCACGTGGATATAAAATCATAAAATATAGAAATGTTTTCTTCATTATAAATTCATATTTACCCTAATAATATCCCAACATATTAATCACAAAACATTTCTTAGTATCCAGTAAAAAAATAAGAAAGGTGTGAGCACAAATACTCAGTAAGGGTATGAATATATTGGAATATATAAGGAATAAATAAGAATAAAAAATATGATAATGTAAATAACTAAAAAATCATTTAAAATATTACTTGAGCATAACATGGAAGGAATATATAATGAAAAAAATTGTTGAACTCTCTGTGAGATGGTTATTTTAATAATCCCAAATCATTGTTGTATTTATGACAATTTAGTCTTTTGTTCAAATTTTTCTAAATGTGTTTATATTTGTTTAATTCATGTCTACATATGTTTATCTGTGTTAATTTATGTTTTACGGTTGACCTGGAAGTATTCTGGATTGAACAGACACTTTGTGAAAATTCTATGTCTTGACTCACCGTTAGTTATTTTCCGGTCTCACCGATGATGAACGGTCGCACTGATGATGAACGGTAGCACCGATGATGAACAATATCACCGATGAAGAGAATTTCACTGATGAAAATGGTCTCACTGAATGGTTTCACCAATAGGAATGGTTGCACTGATGAAGAGAAAGTCACCGATCACAACGGTCTCACCAAACGGTTTCACCAATAGGAACGGTACCACCGATAGTAACAGTCACACCGATAGCAATGGTCGCACTGATGGAAACAGTCTCACCGATGGCTACCAAAGATCTAAAGAGATGCCGATCATGAGTCACCGATACCGATGATCATGAGTCATCGATACCGATGATCATGAGCTACCAAAACCAAAGAAGATTCAAAATGACTCACCGATCTCACGACTCACCGATAGTCATGAAAACTGTATGAATTTATATAAACTCTTATTTAATTCCAACAGTCATATATGATGTTTTTAATGAAATTAATGATATTTAATGTTTCTTGTTGGAATTTTAGGGGACCGTACCTCTTACCTATGAAAAGGTAATCATTCCCATTATCGGATCTCGTGGAATAAAAAGGAAGATTGAGTTGCAGTAAAAGTATGCGCGAAAAGGAATAGTGATAGAATTAATCCATGAATATACATACATGAAAAGAAGAATATAAGAGGAACTCAAAGTGGAAATTACAAGATCTTCAATGAACTCTCATGCATGCAGCCCAACACTACTGAAGAACACATGAAAAACATTGGAAACCAGAGAACATACTCACTTGTGAAGGAAACCTAGCTGAACCGCAATACTCTATTTTTCAACAGAAAAACCATAGGAGGACTCAGAAGCATTTCTGATGAATCCAATGAGTCCAGAGCTGCACTGGTAATCTATAGAGCATTTTACACCCTTACCTACTCCCTCTAAGTGATTCATTTATTTACATTTTGGGCAGTGTGTGTACTCTGTATACTTTACAAACACACTGTCTCCTGTGCTAAACTGGCGGATACTAAATCTTCCTTCCAAACTCTATAAAACATACTATAACCCACTGGGGATAATGGTAGATGTAAAGTGTGACTTGGACATCCTGTGTGTTGTTGTCTTTGTTTTCCCATGACGAATTGTGGTTGAGGTCTTAGGAACTGGACAATATTGTACTGTTGTTAACCCCAATCCGGTGTGTGGATCAAATTTATATATAAATTTGAGAGGACTAAGTCTTGGCTTGATACTGAACCTCTTGTTTATTTCTTCTGTGCATTTTAGTTTAAGTTTAATGTATACAATATCTAATTTCTGCTGTTGTTACTTTGAAATACAAAACTATTTTAAATTTACTTTGATAGTTAAATTAGAAAGTGTTTATACTTGTTGTGAACCATTAGGTTAGCTTCAAAAGATTATTTAATCCTGTGATTAAATTGACTGATATCTAATCAATCTTTAAGAATCCAATTGAACATTTACAATCTATATAAATTCACTACAGTTTATCTTTGTTTTTAAATTGGGGTATTTTAAGAGAAATCCTTTTTAATAGAAATTTTAATTGGAACTCAATTCACCCCCCACTTGAGTATCCACTCCGACCAACACTTGGTATCATAGGTTTTGTTCGGTATGTCCATGTTTTAAAATACTCTGTTTTGTAACTGTGATTTTAGTTATATTTTAAAGATCTTAAATTTTTGTTAGTTCTAAATTTTATCTCTTTAAAGTTATTTGCTAAACTCTAGCTATGTAAAATAGACTAGAAGGTTCTGCTACCAATAGTCTACCGTTCTTTAATGGCACAAATTATGCCCAGTGCAAACTGAAAATGAAAATTCATTTAGAAAGTATGGGATTTGAAATTTGGACTACTATAGAAACTGAATATAAGATTCCAGCAACTGTTAGAACTACTTGGGATGAAGCTACTAAGATAGCTTACCATAATAATTGTAAATCTATGAATGACCTGTATTGTGCTTTAGGAGATGAAGAGTTCAATAGGATATCTTCTTGTAAAATTTCATATGAAATATGGGATACTTTGAGTGTTTCTCATGAAGGAACAACTAATTTTATAGAAATGAGATTTAATACATATACTATTAAATATGATAATTTTAAAATAAAAATTGACGAACTTATCTCTGACATGTATCTCAGGTTCAATGAGATTGTCAATAAAATGATCTCTCTTGGAAAATATGTCACTTCTAAGGAACAAATCATGAGAATATTGAGATGTATACCAGATCAATGGTGAGGCACTTCTGTTTCAATTATATAATCATGTGACATAAGCAAGCTACTAGTTAAAGATCTCATTGGTAAGATTATGATGTATGAGGAAGAACTCAAGGTGAATAAGGAGGATGATGATGAACCTAAAAGGAATTCTGTAGCTTTTAAATCTATTGCTTCGAAGATAAAGGACAAAGACAAATTTCAAATACAAACTAAAAGTTCAACAAGTGAAGATTCAGACTCTGACAGTAATGCTGAGATGCCTCAAATAGCTAGGAGATTCATGAATCTCTATAGGAAGAATAAATTATTCAGAAAATCTAATTACAAAGGAATGTATGACAACAAGGGTCATTGGAAGAAGGATTGGAAAAATCTTGACAAGAATGATGAAGTTGTCTGCTATGAATACAAAAGGAACGGTCACATTAAAACAGACTTTCCAAAATTGAAGTTCAAGAAGAAACATGACTACAAGGACAATAAGTATAAGAGAGCTAAGAAAGGTACTTTCAGTTCTTCATAAGATAGCATAAGTGAATCTAAAGTTTCTAATTCTAAAAATAATTGTTCCAACATGTGCTTCATGACCAATATCTCTAAGGTACATGTTTCTCCTATGATGAAGGATTATTCTTCTAGAACTGATTCTGAATCTGAAAAATTTTCCAATGAGGAACTATTTGAATATTGTAATATGATATAAGAAACATATAATGAAATTAAGGACAAGTATAAATCCATAAATAAATAGCATGATCTCACCTCAAATGCTAAATCATTACTCGATATAGAAAAGGAAAATAATGCTCAACTGTTAGAGGAAAATACAGAACTGATGTTGTCTAATGATAAATTAAGTAAAGACATAGAAAAATTTACAAATGGAAAAGATACACTTACAAAAATGGTAGGAAAACAAGTGGAACCAAAATATACCACTGGAATTGGTTATAAACCTGGACAAAGACAGCATACTAAGACTAGATTTATTCCTAAATCTGGAAAAAAAAATTCTAGTTCTAGTTCTGGTAATTCATATGCCTCAACTAGTTATTCACACAGTTATAGATCTAAAAGAGTTTATCTTTCAAAATCTGTTGAATCTGTAGATTATATGAGACCAATAAGGCAAATTTGGATACCTAAATCTTTGATTGATAACCTATCTAGACGAAAGATGATCAGCGTACCAAAATCATCTTCCATCTAAACCTATTTTGTAGGATACCTGCTTGAAGAGTTCTCACAATAAGGTATGATACTTGGATAGAAGATGTTCAAGGCACATTTCTGGAGATTATTAACGATTTAAAAGCTTAATAAAGGTTTATGGAGGCTATGTCACCTTTTGTGATAATTCTAAAGAAAAAATCATCGGCCTAGGCCAGATTGGTAACACTGATTCAGTTTTGATTTCTAAAGCTTTATTTGTTGATGGACTTAAATATAATCTGTTATGTATTTCTCAATTATGTGATGATGGATTTAATTTGAAATTTGAAAATGACTCTTGTACAGTTTTTAACTCTAATTTTTTTTTAGTATTTTATTCTTTGAAAAATGAAAATGTTAATGTTGTTGATTTAAATTCTTTATCAAAACAAAATTTTACTTTCCTAAATGCATTCCATAAAGAATCTTTGCTTTGGAATAGAATATTAGGACCCCATAATATACATTAACTTAGAAAGTTGACTAGGAAGAACTTGGTTAGAGACCTACCCAAACATGAATTCCCAAATGAAAAGGTTTGTAATCCCTATCAAAATGGAAAGAAATATAAAGTTTCTTTTAAATCAAAGAAATAAGTCTCAACTTCTCAACCTCTCAAGCTGGTTCACATGGACTTGTTTGGACCTTCTAGAGTTTCTAGTTTAAATGGGAATCACTATGTCTATGTCCTAGTAGATGACCTTTCTAGATATACTTGGGTTTACTTATTAGCTCACAAGAGTGAAGCTCGTTCATACTTTATTAAATACTCTAAGTCTGTAGAAAACCTTAGTGGAATTAAGATTAAAACCATGAGAAGTGATCATGGTCTTGAGTTTGAAAATCATGAATTTAAATCTTATTTCTCACACAATGGCTATAGTCACAACTTTTCTACTCCCAATACACCTCAGAAGAATGGTGTTGTAGAAAGAAGGAATATGACCCTTTAAGAAATAGCAAGAACCATGCTTAATTAGTATGACCTACCTATTTATTTTTGGGCTGAATTTGCGAATACAACTTGTTATATTATCAATAGATTCCTAATTAGACATATTCTCAAGAATACCCCATATGAACTATGGAATAATAGAAAACCAAAATTTAGTTACTTTATAGTCTTTGGTTGCAAAGTCTTTATTCATAATACCAAGGATAATCTTGACAAGTTTGCTTCAAAGAGTGATGAAGGAATTTTTCAGGGTTATTAATTACCTAGAAAATCGTATAGAGTCTTTAACAAAAGAACCAAATGTGTGGAAGAATATGTTCACATCAAATTTTATGAAACTGATCCACATGAACCTGAACTATCTCTTGAGAATCTTGAAGAATATTTGAGTATACTGGAACTTAATGATAAAACTAAAGAACTTGTTGTAAAAACATCCTGTTCTGGACATATGCCAGAATCTGCTTCTGTTGAACCCGAACCTATAAATGAACTTGAAATTTCTAGTCCTACATTTACTATATCAACTAGGATTCTAAAGAATCATCCTTTAGATCTTGTTGTTGGTAATCTTGATAGAGGGACACAGACTAGAGCTTCTCTAAGAAACTAGGTTGAACATCAAGCTTTTCATTCACAGCTTGAACATAATAATGTAAATGATGGAATTAATGATTAATTTTGGGTAATGGATATGAAAGAAGAACTAAATAAATTTAAAAGAAAAAAATTCTAGGAATTAGTTGACAAACCAAAGGACACTTTGACCATAGGCACTATTTGGGTTTTTAGAAATAAAGTTGATGAGTCTGGACACATAGTTAGAAACAAAGATAGATAAGTTGCACAAGGATATAGTCAATAGGAAGGTATAGACTATGAAGAAACCATTGCACCAGCATATATATTAGAAGTTATTAGGATTCTACTTGCCTATACTGATCATCTGAATTTCAAGTTATATCAAATGGATATTAAAAGTGCTTTTCTAAATGGTTTTATTGTTGAATATGTTTTTGTTGAACAACCACCTAGATTTACTAATCCTCATTTTCGAAATCATGTTTTTAAAAATTCTAAATCTTTATATGGTTTAAAACAAGCTCCAAGAGCTTGTTATATTAGACTTAGTAGTTTTCTTATTTCAAAAGGTTTTACTAAATGGATTGTTGATCCAACTATTTTTATTAAAATAATTTCTAAAGATATTTTAATAGTACAAATCTATGTTGATGATATTATTTTTGGATCTTCTAAACATTCTTTATGTACTGATTTTTCAAAAAGTATGCAAAATGAATTTGATATGAGTTTAATGGGAGAACTCAAATATTTTCTTGGATTTCAAGTTTTCCAAAATGAAAATGGTATTATTTTGAATCAAAGTAAATATACAAAGGATCTATTAAAACATATTGGTTTGGATAGTATTAAGGAAAGTGATACTCCTATGAGTACTGTTTGTAAATTGGGTGTAGATGAAACTGGGAAATCAGTGGATCAAACCAATTACAAAGGTATTATTGGAATCTTACTTTACCTTACTACTAGTCGACGAGATATTATGTTTAGTGTGTGTATGTGTGCAAGATTTCAAGGTAATCCAAAAGAATATTATTTACTTGCTGTTAAAAGAATATTGAAATATCTTAAACATACTACAAATTTTGGTTTTTTATCCAAAAAGACAATCTTTTGACTTAATGAGTTATTCAGATGCGGACATTGATGTTTTCAAGTTAGATAGAAAGAGCATGTCTGGAACATGTCAATTATTTGTAAAATCCTTAGTATCTTGGTGTAGTAAGAAATAGAACTCTGTTGCATTATCTATGGATGAAGTAGAATACATTGCTGCTGGTAGTTGTTGTGTACAAATTTTGTGGATGAAACACACTATTTTGGACTATATATATGATTTTAATCATGTTTCAATAAACTGTGATAACACTAGTGCAATTAACATATCAAAGAACCATGTGTCTCACTCTAGAACAAAACAAATTGATGTAAGGCACCACTTTTAGAGAGATCACTACAAAAAAGGTTGTATTACTCTTGAGTTTATAGGTATTGAACATCAATTAGCTAAAATTTTCACCAAGCCATTATGTTTTGAAAGGTTAGACTTGATTAAACAAGAGTTAGGTATGATAGATCTGTGAAACCGATCTGTGAAACCGATCTGTCAAACCGATCTTTCAAACTGATCTGTCAAACTGATCTGTCAAATGAATCTGTCAAACCGATTTATCAAACCGATCTGTCAAACCGATCTTTCAAACTGATCTATCAAACTGATCTGTCAAAATGATCTGTCAAACCAATCTATCAAACTAATCTGTCAAACTGATCTGTCAAACCGATCAGTGAAACCGATCTGTCAAACCGATCTGTCAAATCGATTAGTGCTACCAATTGGGTTGTACTATTTTAAAAAATCATTATTGTTTGTTTAAAACAACGATGTTTTACTTCATCGATATTCTATTGTTTTTTAACCCTAAATGATACAAATAATGACCCGTGGCTATTTCATTCTCTAAAGACTGTTCACATTCAATTTCCCGACGAACTCTCTCTTCTCTTTCCTGTAACCCGAGAATTTTGAATCTTTCCAAGCGTCTCGATTGTCTCAAACCTCAGAATGGCTAATCAAAATAGAAAGAGTAAGGAATCCGAAGAATCTTCACCTGTCAAGAATACTCCAGGTGAGTTGAGCGACACGACACAGAGGTCTGTGAACCCGGATCTAGTAAAACGGGAAGTTATAGAAGAAAAGGAAATATGTTCAGAATGGGTTTTATCTAGAAAGTATGTTCTCTTGAAAGTGTTGGAAATGCAAGGTTGTACGAATTGGTTTAGTGATAATAATCTGGTCTTTTACCCGAATTTGGTGCATGAATTCTATTTAAACTTGAATGTAGTATTGGATGGAGTAGAGGCTGCGATATTTTCTTCTATAGTAAAAGGGAAAAAGATTACATTTTCATCAAAGCTGTGGGATGAGTGTTTAAGAGTGCCTCACAATGGAAGATACGAGGAATATTCTGGTATTATTCCTCCTACAACTGATTAATTTTCTTATGAGATAGCCTTGGAGTTATTGACTGGGAATTCTGAATCGAGGAGGATATCTGCTGCTGAGCTGGATGGTGAGACTAGAATCCAGTTTAAGTTTATTCAACATCAATTATTTCCTAGAAAAGGTGACTTTTCTTCAGTAAATTATCAGGATGCATTTCTATTATTCCTTTTATTGAATGATGAAAAGATCAATCTGTGTAGTTATTTTGTTGAGCATATTGTTGAGATGATAAAACCTTCAAAGAAAGATACTACTTTGTTTTATTATAAGAAAATTTCTACCATGCTGAAATTCTTGGGCTTTGTAGATGATAGAGATTAGTGTGTCTCCTAAATTAGCTTCTGTTCCAACAAAGTTACTTGTAAGAGGATGAAAATCAATTGGAACCCATTGAAGAAAGCTTGGGTTGCTGATGAAGAAAATTTATATGAGTCCTTCAATGCTACTGATCATCCAAGGAGACCAAAGGGGATAAGATCTCCTAGTTTAAAACCTGGTGAGGAAGTGGTTTATTAAGATGAAGAAGAGGAAGCAGTAGTTCCAAAGGAAACCGGTGAATCCCGTAAGAAGGGAATAGAAGAATGAGAAGATGGTGATAATCTGAATGTTGAAGAGGAGGCGAAATCATCTCCTAATGAGAGGAGTGATCCTGATACTGTTATCCCGATGAAATGAAGAATGCAATTTGGACCAGCTAGTACACCTCTAAACCTACCAAAAATTGAACCTCTTTTAGATGATAATGAAAAAGAACTAGATGAGACTGAAGAGTCAAACCCTGAGTAGTATGAATTCAGTAGTACAGATAGTTCAAGTGAGATATCAGTTAATAATGATGATGATGAAGGAAATGGTGGTGATGATGGTGATGTTGATAGTGATAGTGATAGTAGTAGTAGTGACAGTGATAGTGGTGATGCTGATGATGTTAATGCTCGACCTATAGAAGGTCAGAATGTGATTCAATATGATCCTTTACCCCAACCAATTGAGCAAGAAAATTTCCCTGAGGCTAAGAAGAAATAACAGTCCGAGACTGATGAGGATGAGGAAGTACCTCCTAAAAATTCTGGAAGAGCTCAGTTTGAGAAACCTCCCTATCCTTCATGTATAGCTGAATGGGAAGAACACCCCGGTCTTGCAGTTCTGGGTTTAGATTACCCAGAGGAAGTGTAATGAGTAGAAGAGGATCTTACATGAGTAAGTGATTCAGTTAAGGCTCGTTTAATTGATGAGTATATGCAAAAAGCAGAAGTCCAACCTGATCCTTCGGTGTCTCATGCTAGACCAAATCCTGCAGTTGCTAAATCTTATTTTGACAGATTTAAGGTTGAGTTGGTTCAAGCAGTTAGAGATTCTATGAAGGAGGAGTTGTAAAATGCTTTTGTACCTGCACCTGTGACTTTATTTGAAGCTGCTATGGATGACTTTTCTCAAAGAGTGGTAAGACTTATTATGCCAGGCCTGACCAATTCTAGGGAGTTGATTGGAAGGCACATTTCTTCTTTGAATCAAACACTCACGTATTTAGGCAGCAATCTAGTTTCTCTGTCGGGAGAGTTCAGAACAACCATGTCTGGTATTATGGAAGTGTTAAGAAATCTGATTGAACATCTGTTGAAGGAATATTTGAGGATGTTGAAAGCAAAGATCACCCAAGTTGTTGCTCAGGCTAGTTATTCAAAGGTGTCCAAGATTTTTCATCATGAAATTAGTACTTTAAAGGATGTTATTAAAGAAGAGCTGGCAGCTCTTGGAATGATTTTGGATTTGGATTCTTTGAAAAATATGAGAGAACACAATGATCATATTCATAAAATGGTGCAGGTGTATTCAACCGATGCTACCAAGGCTCAAAAAGAGATTAAGGAGAAAGTGGATCATTATTTCTCTAATATTTACACCAAGCATGAGTTGAATCATGATTTTAAAGTGATAGCTGACAATTTGAGACTCCCTCCAGTTACTCAAGATTTTAAGGCTCAAGTTTAG
The DNA here is from genome assembly GCA_963277665.1 of Viscum album. Taxonomy (NCBI): domain Eukaryota; kingdom Viridiplantae; phylum Streptophyta; class Magnoliopsida; order Santalales; family Viscaceae; genus Viscum; species Viscum album. Next base: position 1,759,391,225 of record OY728121.1, on the reverse strand, counting down.
CAGTTGAAGGATTTTACTCCTACTTTGTAATGTTTCATGCAGAATAAGGATGATTTTGAAAAGGCTATGAAGTACGGTGGAGAAGTAATTCAATAATTCATCAATTTTCCCAAACCCTAACTTCATGTGCCAGCTAAGGCCATTGTTTTTCCTACTATTGAGCCTCTTAATTCATCAGATGTTTCTCCTTGTCAGATGTCTTTCTCTCAAGATCTCTCTAGTATTCAGCCATTCTTTCAATAGACTCCTTCATAATGATCTTCTACTCATCAGCAGGTGACCATAGAACCCACAATTAGTCCATCTAGAGTCATCATGCCTCCTTTCTCCATCCGGCCAGTTCAACCTTCCACCCAGCCACCTTCTGGACCATCCATTCCTCCAACTGCCAAAGGAAAAGCTCCATTGCACCCCAAGAAATAGTCGTATCTGTCAATTTTTGATACGGTGTCTATTTCCTGTACGTTTCAATTTTGTATGTGATTTTTTTACTCATTTTCAAGCCTTATGTTTCTGTGGAATCTTCTTGCTTATCTTCGTTATCTCTTCTTTTTGATAATCCCAAAGGTGAATAAATCAGGGAGATCATGCATATGAGTGGGTGAACTGAATGTGCATATGAGCCCATGCTGGCTATTTACTACTTGCATGCATACATAGGGGATAAATAATTCCTCTATATCTCCGTGGGAGTAATGATGAAAGGGGCGAATGAATTTTATTATCTGACTTATATTATATGGGGTGAATGACTTAGTTATAAAATTTATGTTTGCTATTCTAACCCTGTTATATCTTATGGAATATATTCTTTTTATATAGGGGGGGCATACTGAATGACATACTATCTTCTCTCTTCGTTTAGGTCATTGATTTGTGATTACCAAAAAGGGGGATATTGTTGAACTCTCTGTGAGATAGTTATTTTAATAATCCCAAATCATTTTTGTATTTATGAAAATTTATTCATTTTTTAAAATTGTTCTAAATGTGTTAAGATTTGTTTAATTCATGTTTACATATGTTTATCTATGTTAATTTATGTTTTATTGTTTACCTGGAAGTATTCTGGATTGAGCAGAAACTTTTTGAGAATTCCATGTCTTCACGCACTATTAGTTGTATTCCGGCCGCAACGATGATGAATGGTCGCACCAATGATGAATGGTTACACCAATGATGAACAGTCGCACTGATGAAGAGAAAGTCAGTGATGACAACGGTCTCACCAAATGGTAACACCGATGAAGATCAACTCACCGTTGAAAACGGTCTCACCGAACAGTTGCACCGATAACAACAGTTGCACCGATAGCAATGGTCGTACCGATGGAAATGGTCACACCGATGGCTGCCGAAGATCTAAAGAGCTATCTATCATGAGTCACCAATACCGATGATCATGAGTCACCAATACTGATGATCATGAGATACCAAAACCGATGAAGATTCAAAATGACTCACAGATCTCATGACACACCGATAGTCATGAAAACTATTTGAATTTCTATAAACTCTTATTTAATCACAACAGTCATATTCGATGTTTTCAATGAAATTAATGATATTTAATGTTAGTTGTTGGAATGTCAAGGGACCGTACCACATACCTATGAAAATGTAATCATTCCAATTCCCAGAGCTCGTGGAATAAAAAGGAAGATTGAGTTGTAGTAAAAGTGTGCACGAAAATGCATAGAGATAGAATTATTTAATGCATATACATACATGAAAAGAAGAGAAAGAGAGGAACTCGAAGAAGAAATTTCAAGATCATAAAACAACTCTCATTCGTGCAACCCAGCACTACTGAAGAACACATGAAGAATACTGGTAACCAGAGAACATACTCACTTGTGAAGGATAGCAAGCTAAACCACAATACTCTGTTTTTCAATAGAAATCCCAGAGAAGGAATCAAAAGCATTTCTGCTAAATCAATCTAGTCCAAATCTGCACTGCTAATCTCTAGATCATTTTACACTCTTACCTACTCTCTCTAAGTGATTCATTTTATTGCATTTTGAGCAGTGTGTGTACTCTGTATACTTTACCCACACACACTGTCTCCTGTGCTGAACTGGAGGATACTAAATCCTCATTACAGACTCTATACATCATATTGAATCCCACTAGGGATAGTGGTAGAGGTCAAGTGTGACCCGGACAGCCTGTGTGCTATATTCTATGTTTTCCTAGGAAGAACTGTGGTAGAGGACTTAGGACCTAGAAAGTATTGTTCTGTTGTTAACCCCAATCCAGGGTGTGGATCAAATTTATATATAAATTTGAGAGGACTAAGTCTCAGCTTGAGACTGAACCTCTTGGTTATTTCCGCTATTCATTTTAGTTTAAGTTTATACTATACAATATCTAATTTCCATTCTTGTTACTTTGCAATACAAAACTATTTTAAAGTTACTTTGATAGTTAAATTAGCAAGTGTTTATACTTGTTGTGAACCAGAAGGTTAGATTCAAAAGCTAATTTAATCCTACGATTAAATTGACTGAGATATAATCAATCTTTAAAAATCCAATTTAACATTTATAATCTGTATAAATTCACTATTGTTTAACTTTGTTTTTAAATTGAGGGATTTTAAGAGAAAACCTTTTTAATAGAAATTTTAATTGGAACTCAATTCACCCCCCTCTTGAGTATCTACTCCGACCAACAAAAATAAATATTAATAATCACATCATCTTGACATAAAAATAAGGATATTATATCAAATCAAATAATAACATTGAAATCAATAAAAAATATCATAATGAGGCAATGCACTATTTTATAATTCTAAAACATACTATAAGTACCTTTCACAGGACATTTTAAACCTACTAATAAAAACCCATATAATTTGAAAAATAGATATATCTCGTGAGACTTGTCAATTTATCAAGAGTGTATCTATAATTGGGCCCCATCCTTCATATAAAAAGTTTAAATAATTCCCTATAATAAAGGGGTGAAACATAATCAAAATACACATTCATATTGAAAAACTTATATATGAAATATGAATATTTACCTCAATCAAAAAAACAAAATTATAAACCATCCAGTGTAGTACGGTGAATAGTATTAAAATTTTAGATCATTAATGAAAATAATAATATACCAACTAATGAAATAATAAGGATTATATCAATATAACATATCATAGTGTATCACAATTATATTAAAGGTTTTATGTCATTGATGAATATAATTACCATAAAAATTATAGTAAAAATATTCTTTTGAAAAACAACCTTTCAATTTTGAATATATTTTAGAAATTGTAATTTCAAAAAATATTTTGAAAATATTTTTACTTGAAAATACCATTTTAATAATATAAATTTGTAGTTAAAATATTTATTGGTCATTATAATGGGAAATATCATTCATTCCTTACACATTAAAACAATGATTCTTTCCACATTTTTTGTAAAATCCAAATAGACCCCCTTTTTGAAAAAATATGATGGTTTCCTTAAATAAATTAAAAATTAAAAATTGGAAAGAATTTATTTAATAAATAATTTTTAAATTATTAAATACATTTAAAGAAAACACTATTAAAAATTGTGGATTTCGATGAAAAAGGCATTTTGACCAAAGAGAGAAATAATGTAAGATTTATTTAAAACATTTTATTAATAATTTTAAGTAAACAATAGAGTTAAATGGTAATATTACTTGAAAATATTCATTAATAACTCTAGGATAGTAAAATAAATTATTATTAGAAAATATAAAATAATTCACCCATGTGAGACTTAAATATAAAAACCCCTGAGTAATGATGAGATTGTCAAATACACCCTTACTATTTTGGTAATGTTTGATTAATAAGCACCATAAAAATAAAGAACATAAAATGAAACATTAAATACCTATAATATAAGTTTATTAATGTGTTAACATATAAAAAGTGTGAATTATATACACTATATAGATGAAATCATCATTAATATGGAATATCTCTCATGAAAGTAAATGTTAGATGAAGATCACTAACCCCAGGGTCAACTTACTTTATATGTATAGGAACCTATTGTATAATAAATATAGGTTTATTATACATATATTACATAACAATGATCATATATCTAATATATTAGATAAATGTATGCTTTTAGCACCTATTTAATAATAGTTCTTTGTAAAAGTTACTATTTAAAATGATAATTGCATCATTTTTCATGTGTGTTTTGGTTTAGTAATTTCAATCAATTTTCATTGATATATTTTTCATGATATTAATAATTTTATCCATCAATTAAATTTCCAATATATTCATCATGTATTTTTTATACTAGTCTATAATTTTTAAAAATATAATATGGATTACACCGTGATAGAGACGGTAGGTCATAAGTATGGAAGAATGAGACATCCATTTCTTTCTTAATGGAGAAAAAAAGGAACCTAAAGATTCATTAAACATTAAATAAAAATTATTATATCATATATATCATTTATATTAATAAAATACAGAGTTATTAACATCCCTGTAAAAAAATGAAAAACATTTCACATCTCTACGTGGAAGCAATAGTACTCACATACACTCGAGCGACATTATTGTTTTCCAAAATATTGGAATATAAGAAGTTATATTTTATATTATATTTCTATAAGTTTTGTTTATTTATAAATATCACAACTATTCATTAATTAAATCCTTAATACATTACATGTAAATCATAAGAATAATTAATCACATCTCTTCAGGAGTTGTAATCCGACATACACACGAGTGATGTTATTGTATCCCTCATTGAATGGAAAGTAATAAGTTCTATGTCATATGATAATTATAGAATTATTATACTATAATAATTTTCCAAAAAATATGTTAAATCTATCATTATATTAATATGTTAATTTTCTTTATAGAGAAAAATTACATGATTCACAAGGAGGTATTTCGTCGTACATAAGATCGACAGTTTCATTTCCCATTTGACAAAAGTGAAGATGGATATGGGTTATAACATTAACAGAATTAAATATAAATATATAGGTGATATAGAAAATATTTTTCGTTAATTTATTTTAAATATAAATTTTTTAAATCCCACCAATGTTTTACTTTATGATAAATTGCCTCATTTTATGACATTTGTGATATTTTGAACTTAATAGTAAATATGGCTGATTTCGGATTTTAAATTATTTTAAATTATTTCTGTATTTTGGCCATAATATTTTGTACAGTAATTAAAATTGGAATATTATTTTTTTACCATATTCTACACATCTAGGGATTCATTTCATATTGCATGACCAAAAGCTAAATCTACCAGATGGAAGCTCAAAAGAATCTCACAAGTTGGACAATGAATACTGTTTATAGATCTTCTGAGTTTTCATGTGGGGTCCATAACACATTCATGGTGGGCCCAATTTATGTGAATATCAGTATATAGATGCCCAAGACGTTTTGTAAGAACTTTAATGAAGTTTAGGTAGCGTGAGTTTGTAATTATAATTGTCATTAATGGATTCTAATATGGAGTTTTTTGATTTGATGATTTTGACTTGACAAAATAAATTGTGAGAGTAAATGGGGCATAAATCTCGGAATACTTTCCCAAATACTCTGGTATTTTGAGGGAGAACGTCCATGATAATTATAAACAACATTTTAGAAGCTTCTAATGTGTGAAGATTTCATTTAATGGGGCTAAAACACATTAACATTCGGAGGATAAATTCTTTTATAAAAAGAGGGGAAATCATCCCTCTCAACGCATCCCATTTTCCATCCCATTCCTTTGAGAACACCAAGGAGGATAACTTTTCAGCATTCTTTCTTTTATTTAATTTATTTTCCAGAGATCATTAATGAACTTTTCATCTCCATTCATATCAATTACCCTTACAATTATGGGGTAAAATTTTTTATTTATTAGGGAAGGGTTGGTTTTCAATTTGGTAATGCTTGATTTCTTGGATGTAATTGAATGAAATTTCATTCTTCTTTAATTTTTTTTTTTCAATTTCATATAGATTATTTTATTATCAAGTGCGATTGTTCTTGAATTTTTATTATTTTATTTATTTTTTCCTCATTAAAATAATCATTATCTCCCTCGACAATTTTCTGGATTATATTCGATGGAATAAACTAGGGATTAGTGGTGAAATACTCAACGATCGTCAGTACGTGTAAAAGGGATAGTGGATTTTATTGATTATTTGGGGTAAATAATACCCGATAATGAATTTCCCATATCAATTGAGGATATTAAATACCACTATCTTTCACATTTAAGGATATTGTACCAAAATACTATAATGTTAAGGTTTTCTCTAACCATCATAATTTCACCAAGTTAGTGAGAGGAAACGATCATGGAAACTCACATTTATCAACAAAGAAGAATAGGTTTAAATTATATTGAACAATGATGACATTATAATTAGAGAACTGACCCCAACCTAATCACCTATTTAATATAATATCTTTTTAATTATTTAAGTTCAAATTTCCCCTCAATCATTCTCTTATTGATTTTTTCTAAAACCAAAACTTTTTTACCTTCATTTAAAAGTGAAAAACAATTTTGTGTACAATCTTCATCATGAGACTTCATAGGGATAATCACTATCCTACACTAGGGAATAAAATAAAAAAAAGTTTCCATGCCCTATGATAGGAGTGAATCAAACCTTTCACCATTTCTGTGGAGGTAGTGCCACAATCAAATTCAAAATATTTGACCTTTTTCAAATTAAAAAAAAATAAAAAAACATTTCCATGCTGTTTGCATATTATTATTTCTTTATTTTGTGGTACACATACCCACAAGTGCAAGAAAAAATATCTAACCCACCATGTTCTATAAAGTATAATATTTCTTTCTTGACATAGTAGATTCGTGGATCTAGAATCCAAATCATCAAGGAAGATGATTTCTATGATCTTATTCAAAACATTCATGGGAACCTCGAATACCCAGGGTTAGAGGGTTTGTCTAGAGAATTAATTTAACTCCAAGAGTATTTCCTAGAATTTTATCAAGAAATAGTTGAGGTACAAAATGAATACTCATAGGTGAATCAACAACCACAAAAATTGAGTATAAAAAATATCAAGTGAAGGAACTCGAAGAGGTCATGGATGGACTAAAGGGTCAAATAAGGAGGCTAACAAAATATGTATTTTCTACCTAAGAGAAATCAGAGCCTGAGCAACATGGTTGGGATCAAAATGATTTAAATGAATTTTGGAATGAGTGTGAAGAAAAACTTGGCCTCCCAAAAGAAGAATATTTGGAACCATTAAAGGGAGAAACTACTAATGTGGTGGAATATGAATAACAAATAGAGGATCATGACTACCTGCATCTATGTTCTACTTCTCAACTCCACTAGGTGATTTCAAATGAAGAAGATATTGAATACGAAAAAACTCTTAGACATAATCATTTCATTAACCCATTATATTTTTATCTTGTTAAAACTGAGTTGAGTAGTTCCTCCCCTTGTTTTAATTTCTCTGATTCATCCAACACTTGTATTTCCTTATAAGAAGATATTGAAAAAAGAATATTCATCTAAATAGGAACATATGAAGCTCCAAAAACATGTTGATCATTTATTAGAGTGATATAAAGAGGAGATTAAGGTGTATTTTCATAAAGAAACAGATACCCAAGATGAATACTTTGAAAGGGAATAATTTTCATACCTTGAGAATGTATTGGTGAATGAAGAAGAAATTGGGAAAATGGAAACTAAGAAAGAGGAGGAATCATTCATTATCCTACCATAACCATTCAAGTTTTACCTTAAAGAAAATGGTGGTTGGCTTGGTATGATATATACATAGAGTCTTCGACAAAATGGAACAAGTTGATGCTGCAAAGAATAATTTTTGTGGGTTCATGAACAATAAACCTCACCCACCATGAGACTAGGGATAACCGATTAAAACTACCCCTCTCGAGGTCGTCAAAAACCTGGGACCACATGGGAGATTAATACAATATTGATCCTTATTTTCTTATAAAAATTAGATATTCATTTCTATAAATAAATTTACAATGTTATCTTTTTATCTTTTTTATGTTTTCAAAGAGCAACACATAAGATCCTAACTCAATGTTTCATTGCCAATAAGTCAGGTCTTACCTCCCATTTAAACATTATTGATTGTTGTGATTAATTTCAAAATATTCTTACATTTTAAATATAATTTAAATCATTTTGTACATGACATCATTTTTTTATGGTGGAGGGAAACTTTTAAGTTTAGGATTTTCATTTTATGTTTGGTTTACTATTTTCTTAAAAAAAAGGTTTCGTTTTTTTTCATATATTTGTGTGTTTATTTTTAAAATTTAGTGTGTTGTAAAAACTTTTGATCAAAAATTATTATCATTTCCATTTCTTAAAACCATGTTAATGAGTGAAGAAATCTATTCTCTGAAACTAAGCATAAATGAGTGCTAAAATAACATTGTTTTAACTTCAAATCTTTTGGAATTTCATGAAATGTACTATGATTTTTAAATATAATGCCACATATCATTGTTTATATTTTTAAAACTACATTCCTATGGGGATTATTTACAATTGTTGTCATATTCTTTACATTTACCTCATTTCTTGAGAGAACCATACCATGCTTTATTTAACTAGATTTTGATTTATTCCTATCAAAACATGACGGTTTGAGGTACTTGAGTTTTAAATGATTGAGGCATTTATTTTATTTTATGACCCCTTTTCAATATAATCCTTTTTATAATAGAATAAATTATACATTAATCCTTTTAGCCCTTAGAATCCATGACCAACCTATTAGGATAGCCACATTACAAGCTAATTTTCCCTATCCATCCTACCCTTGAAGTGAAATTTCATGATCTATTTTAACATAAGTGTATGGGAATATGTATTGTGGTGAACTACATAATTTGGTTATACATTGGGTGGAAAATAAAATTTTTAATAGAGGATGTTTCTATGGAATATTTCTTTTTGTTAAAATCTGTGCATTTTCTGGAGATTTCATGATAAAAGAAGTTATGCCTTTCTGGATCTTCCAATGTAATAATAAAGATAGGAATATCTTGAACATTCAAGAAAAAACTATGTTTGAGAAGAAATTACTACTGGTATAATGAAAAATGGAATGAACATTACTTGAGTATTTATGATAATGGAGATGATTTTCTATAAAGGGGAAGAGAAAGAGACCATGATTGATTGAAAATTGGAATCTCAAAAATTTTCTTTAAAAAGAGTCAAGCCCTCTTTTTTCAGCCTTATAATTTTAAACATAGAAATCCTACCAGCTGAATGCCACATAATAACCCTAAAAAGTCATCATGAGAAACACGTGTCCTTGACTCGCATAGGGTGGAGATATAGGATTTTATTAAGACTATGGTGACTCTTTAATGAGTTTGGATGAGAAAAGCCTTGTTGAACATTTACAATTGTGACATGATAGAAAATTCATCTGAGGTAGGTGTTTTGTGTGAATGGGTTAAAAAATGAAGTGGTAATATACTAAATAATCTAAAATGGAGAACTTGAAATAATTATTTTTGATGAGGCATAATATCCACTTATTTCTTGGCATGGATTTCATCCTTCTTGACTAAAAGATGAATCGACCATATGGAAGCTCAAAAAAAGATCACAAGTAGGACATTGAAAACTGTTTACAGATCTACTGAGTTTTGGTGTGGGTTTCATAACTCATTCATAGTAGATGAAATTTTTGTGAAATGTTGTGAATTTCATCCCAAGAAGATTTGGAACATCTTTCATGAATTTGAGGCTTCATGAATTGGACATTTTAGTGGTCATTAAAGCATTCTAATCCATTGGTTTTTGATTCAGAGTGTCTGACTGGACAAAATAAAATGTGAGAGTAAAATGGGAAGAACACTCATAATACTTGTCTAAATACGCTGATATTTTGAGGGAAATCGTCCAAGATAATTATGAACAAAATTAGTGAAAGGTGGAATGTGTTATTATATCACATAATGGGGATAAAACATATCAACCTTGGGGGGATAGATTCTGTCTATAAAAGGATGGGATATCCTCCCTCTCAAAGAATCACATTTCCTATCCCATTACTTCAGGGACACCAATAAAGAGAACTTTTCAGCATTCATTCTTTTATTTATTTATTTTTACATAGATTTTTAATTTTTTATTCTTTTCAATTCATCTCTATTACCCCTTCCATGGTGGGGTAAACATTTTGAGTTATTAGGGAAGGGTTGGTTTTCTATTTTTTAATACTTGAGTTCTAGGATATAATAGAATGAAATTTCTTTCTTCTTCGAAGTTGTTTTCAATTACACATAGTGGATTTTATTCTCAAGTGAAATCGTTCTTGAATTTTTATTATGATATTCATTTTTTCATTGGTAAAAGAATAATTATCTCACTCTACTAATTTACTATTTTTATTTTATGGCATAGATGAGGGATTAGTGGTGAAGTACTCGATGATCGTAAATACGTGTAAAAGGGGTACTGAATTTTATTGATTGTTTGGAAAAAACAATACCCGATCGGGTCGGGTATTTCCCATGACAATTGAGGATATTCAATAATACTATTTTTCACATGGAAGGAGAGTTAACCACACTAAGATCTTGGTATGTTTTTCTCTCACCATCATTATTTCAGCACGTATGTGATAGGAAAAGATTGTGGAAACTCACTTTAATCAAAAATGTTGAATAGGTTTTAATTATATTAAACAAGGATAACATTATAATCGTGAAACCAAATCTGAAATAATCCCCCTCTTAATATCATATCATTTTAATACATTGAATTTAAAGTTTTCTTTCAATAATTTTCATTTTGATTTATTCTAAAAACGTGCCATTTTTACCTTCATTTAAAAGTGACAAACTGTTTTGCATACACTCTTCTTCAGGTTACTTCCTCAGGTTAATCACAAGCCAATAATAGGGAATATAATAAAAAATATTTCCAAGCCCTATGACAGGTGTTCATAAAAATGAGATTTGGTTTTATTATATTATCATATTTTATGATTATTTTAATGTTTTGAAAAAAAATAAAACAAATATGCATGTTTAATAAGTTTAACTCTTCTTTAGAGAGCCTATTTATGTGTATACCTAAAAACATTCTATGATAGATTATTATTGATCATAAGGATTGTAGGATGTTAACATGGATTTATTTTTGGTTTTTGGGATAGTATTGTTTGAACCAAAGTGTGTATTTTTGTTTTATGAGTGGAGGAGAGGGATGGTCTTTTTTAAGGGGGGAGGACAAACAAATAATTTTTTAAAAGATAAAGTAATAACAACATTTTTCATAGGTACATTCCTATAAAATATTCCATTCTCAAACTATAGTGGTAATAAGATCTAAAAAAGGACGGAAAATGGGTTTTTTTGAAGTTTTATTTCATTTTAAACTCTTTTTTTCTTAGTTTTACCCCAGAAAAACCTATTTTTACATCAACTATGGTAATTAATTATTATTGTTTAGATTATTCGTTATGGTCAAAGATTATTTTAAACTTATATTATAACATAAATTAGGATAATTATAAATATTTAATCTCTTATTTCAAATTAAATGCATAAAAGTAAAAGAATTCATTTTGAAATTAAACTGGCAGATGTGTCGAAAAATTATTCTTCTAAAGAAAAACAATCATAAGTTTAAAAAACTTATTTCAGATTTCAATATGAAAATGATTTAAATGAACTAAATTAGTTAAATAGTAAAATAACAGAACTATTTTTCCTTTAAAAAAATAATAATACAATTTAACTTTGATTTTTTTAAACAAAATGGTATTTTATGATATAAATTAGTAATTTTCAATATTCATAAACAAATTAATCCATTTCAAAAATTATAAAAAATTTGCCAAAACATAATTTTTATAAATAGATTTAAAAATTGAAAACTTTTTTCCAAAAAAATATTAAATTTTTAAAATATAAATCTATTAAATGTGTATAATGTGTGCCAAAACCGTGTTTCAGAAAAATGTAGTTTTTTAGAAAATATTTATTTTTTTCCATTTTTTTTGATTTTATATGTAATAAATAGAAATCCATTTAATTTATTTTATACATTTCTAACCCATATAATTATAAGAAATTATTTATTAATTTTCATAACCTCTATCCTAATGGATGTAATATAATTACCATGTCTATATAATAACATTTTAATAGAGTATCACATTCCATTCAAAACCATTTTTTTGTGCATACCAATATAAAAAATATCAAATTTATTTAAAAAATAATATATTTTAATCTCCCTGGGTATTATATTATATTTAATGATTGATGTTTTGGGTCATATATCTTGTAGAACATTCTGTTCCCCTTTTATAATCTCAGGCTGTTATATTCTACCCCATTAAAAAAATTGTGTCCTCGTAATTTAATCTTCATCTTTGAAGTTGAGGGATTTAAAAATTTATTTTTTTGAAACCCTTATAATAAAAATGATGAATAAAAATTCATCTTTATTACATTTAAAATGAATAAAAGTGGAAATCTGGAATACCACATTACTAGGATTCCAAGTATGTGAAAATTTGTGATAAGTGAATGTAAGGACATAGAAGAAAATCATAAATAATTACAGAGATTGATAGTGATAATTGATCAAATAAAAGTGTATTATCCTGATAATTTTAATAACAATAAAACCATTAGTCTATAAAGGGTTATAAGACCATCATTTTATTAAAGATTAGGGTATTAAAATAACATTTTTTTAGCCAAATCATTTTCCTTATGTTTTGGAACTCTTACTGTCTAATAATATAATGAAATATACTTGTATGATATCATTATATTTAAAATTCACAATTTCATCCTTTGGTTTTGCTTCAAAAAATTTATCTTCATCATATTATCATTGAGATTAATATCCAAAAACAAATTTTTTATGCCTACAACACAAAAATTACCTTTTAATGGATCTTGAGATCCATAAAAGAGTACCATGATATTCCTTCTATCTCAACTAAAAATGGATATAAAAAGTTATCCAACATAATACCTCAATCTATAATGCCTCAAAACTGACTCCCAAAATTCATCTTAATCCATTTCATAAAATTTTACACTTAATACTCATCTAAAATATGTCTGAACGAATCCAAAGTAAAAAAAAAATGGAAGGTCACTAAATCAACTTAATATTCCACAAAAATATAAATTGGATTATAATGTCACATTTTAAATATTTTAATTCCTTGATAATCATAAATCCCTAATGAAAACATGCATTCTTCCAAAAATAAAATCTGGGTTATCAAATATATTCTATAAATATAAGAATGTAGTAAACTATATAAAATACATCAGAAATCACTAAAAAATTTAATGGTTTCCAATAAAATCTCATAAATAATATTTATCATTATTGTATCAAAATTGGCCACATAATAATGTTTATCTTCCCTCAAACATAATTTTGCAACAATTTTTTTACTTTCCCTATATAAATTTTCATAGAAATTTATATTATTCATAAAATGATTTTGAATATTTAAAGAAAAGTGACGCATTAAAAACATTATTTATTTATTGATTCTCATAACAACAATATTATTGATAATTACTTTTACAATATAATTCTACATTCCAAATAGCCATGAAATTTAATTATTCCACTTTGGTTGTATTTTTAGCATAGGATTGACCTCGCTTAACTGATTTTGAGGTATATTCCTTATACAATTTTAGAGTAAATTAATGTAGTGCCCTATGTCCTTACAATTGAGGCATTAAAAATTGTAAAATTCATTCATTACCTTGAAATAAAGAGCATTATAGCCTTTCTCTTCACAATTATAGATAACTACCATTCCCTTAGAGCAAGTACTAGGGTGTTTGATTCAAAAATTATCACGTGGGTAAAATCATTATTTACCTTACTCACTTTATCCATATTCATTTTTGACATACTCTTTTTATATTTATTCCCTTTTAATAAATAATACTTTTATATTTCATTTTTTTAAATCACATGATACTATGTCCTCATGCGATGATAATGTTTGGAATATTATTTCCCTTTTAACATTTTTCTTTAACCTATCTAGGAAATGATCAATATTTCTCTTTGGAATACATATATTGTATATATCATGACATTTGAAACATTTAATATTTTATATATACATAGAAACATTTTCCACTTCCATTTATCTTATACTAAGTAATAATCTCTCCAAATCATCTTATTTTGTGTGAGAAAATAATTTTCCAGTAAAACATCTTTAAATTATTCAATTCCTTGAAAGATATTTACTATTCATTCGTTGATTTTTTTAATGAATAACCACCCTTATTATACATCTCTTGAGAGATAATAAAATTCCATAATAATTTTCACCCTTTTATTAATAGTTTGAGAGAAAAATGTCATCTCCATGGAAATTATCCATTTCTCATCTGCAAAAGGATTTTTTGTCCCAGAAATAGGTAGAGGATTTAGACAATTTAAGTAATCAAACATTGTTTCAAAACAATGGTTCAGAAGGATACTCAATTTGAGTAAGGTGATTTAAAATAACCCAAGTTAGATATCCAAATATGGTTTTAATTTGGTCAATTCCAACTAATGATATAGTTATTAATTCATTAACATTCACCTAAGGGAAATATCTAAATGTAGTATGTACATTGACATGGTTCCCATTTATTTTTCTTGGTTTAATTTCTAAATAATAAAAAATTAAATATTAGATTATAAAATTATAAAAAATAATATATAATCCCTTAACTAGTCAAACACTTTGCATCAATTGTTAAATTTACCTATGTATAATCTCATAATCATAAACATGGTTTCTTAGGGAATACTTTCAAATAAAAGAAATATTTTTAAATAATTTATATTGGTTTTCAAATAGAATTTGATTTAGCCCAGGTATATCCCTTGCGAGTGTCAACCCATGGGCATAGTGAGGCCTTTTTGAAGTACCAGGTAACAATTGTGTCAAGCGCAATGCTTTTTTTCTGAGTTATTACCCCTAGTTGCATATTTATAGAACCACATCCAATAGTAGTGTCTAGAAAGGGTTGTATTTCTTGGTAATACACATAATATCTACCTTACCAAAACATTAGGATTTTACGTTATTCTTATACATAATTTTTATCATAGTTATTTTTACCTAATATATGTTTTCCTAAATCTAGTTCTCCAGGTTTCTACTAATCATTATCTGATACCAACTATAAAGACCCCTAACCCAGTAACTCAGATCCCATATATATCTAATTAAATTGGTATAATATACCTGGAATAACAACTTTAAGGGATGAATATATAATTTTTAACACCCCAATATTTCATAGTATGATATCTCCTCAAAGTAATTCAATAGCTTACGCTACACGCAACACCGAGTTCAAGTGCCTCATGACCTATCAAAATAGAAATTTAAAAAGTGGTTATAAATAGAATTAATCCCATTTAAAATTCTATATATATCTTATATCTTTTTAAAATTAATCTTTTGTGTTTCATAGTCATAATATAAGGACAAAACTCAATTTTTCGGATAAAAGAAGTATTTTTCAAAAAAAAGTACTTTTTCCACCTTTTAATGGAAAACCTTTTTAAATCCAATATTTTACACATTTATTTATTAAATTTAATGAAATTAAATTCTTCTTTAGAATTTGTTATAAAAATTTAGTTTAGATAAATTTTGGAACTTTTCTGATAAATTTCATATTTAGATTAACAGTGAAAAATACTAAATTTTATTTGAAAACAACTTTTTTATTCATAATAATTTATGTTGTTAAATTATTTATTTGAGTGGTTTGAAATTATAATTATATTATATTTCTAATCATTTACTATAATTTAAGTCATTTTAAGAAATTTAACATTTAAATTGGACATAAAAATGAGTCAATATTTTGATATTTTTTACTTCTTAAAAACCCATTTTATGGTTTTGATATCGGGAAGTAATTTTAAATTAATTAATGATACTTATATGTTTTCAATTTGGTAAAATAGAGATTATTTATAAGTTTTGAATATAAAAATTATCTTAGGGTGAATTTTTGTTATTTTTCTGAAAACGTAAAAAATTTTAAGAACAGTGAAAACAATGTGTTATTGTTTAAAACATACATTTATTTAAATACTTGTTATTTTTATTTAAATATATTTTAAATTTAAAATGGATACATTGTACCTATATTAGTAAAATTTAATTCCATGCAGTCATTTTATAATAAGATTATATATAACAAAATTTTATTTAACTATTTAATTACATTTACCCACTTTCTAGGCACATTTGCAAATTTTAATAAAAAATAATTTTACCGATTCTATGAATATAATTTAAAAAATCTGAGAGAAATATATACATAATTAATTAGAATTTGGTTCAATAGGATGAAAATAATTCTAGGTGAATTGTAACTTGTGAATTTTATTTACCATTGTTAAAAGTAAATAGGGTAATTAAAGGTAAAAATGATATTATAATTACCCCAAAACATGACCTAATTATATTAGATAAGTTTTTTTCAACCAAAATAAACCTTAGGAGAAAAAATACGATCCTATTTTATCCACTTGGATTAGATTAAGACATTTATTATTATTTTATTTAATGAAGGGTCATAAGTGTAAAATTCGATGTTTAATACCTAAACCATTTTTAATTTATGTTTACACATAAGATAAATTTGACTATAAATATTAATTAGAAAGAAAATAATATTTCCTACATCATGGAATTTTATTTATAATTTTTATACCTTAAATAATTTAATTTATATATGACACAATAATGACGCAGTAATTACCTTGTTAACAAATGATTAAAATAATTGATATTATAAATATAAAAATAAATTTAAATTGAGCCTTTTGATGCATTTAACAAATTTTCTAGGTTAATAGTACTTATGAAGGTTGATTGAATAATTTTTTTTCTAATTGAGAATTTTTTTTTGACTTTCACAATAACAAAATACTAAATAGTTTCAAATTTGACCTAAATGAGTTTTCAAAAAAATTACTTTGTTGTTAAATGATATAATATTCCTAAAAAACTAAGAATAGGATAAATGACTTATATAACTATATATATGTCATTAATGAGCAACTTGAGGTTCACTTGGCATTTTAGAGTACATTTATTAAGCATGTATTATAAAAATACAAAAATCCATTTAAAAAGTTAGACTATTTATGTAACAGTTAATGATTAAAGATAAGGATAATGTGGTGACCTAAACATGTCTAAAACCTATTGGTTGAGAATATGTAGACCCATTTCCACCTTTTCAAAAAAAATAACCATTGGGATCTATTATAAAACCGAAATTTATTTTATAATAAAATAATATGTTTAGCTTTTCCTAAAGTGACTCTCACCTCTATTATAAAATGGAACTTCCTCTTCTCTTAATTTCACACCTCCAAAGCCATTTGTTTTGGACAAACCCTAATCAAATAGACTCCCAACTACTCTCTATTAATCCTAGAGGCCTTAATTTGATCAGAAATCCATCCCAATGAGCCCTTTTGATCAAATCAAAAGGAAGAACCTGAAGAAGAGGTAATTACTTCATTACCTTTTTCAAAATTCATTTCTTCTTCCACTTCCTATTTCATTGTTTTTTCCATACCAAAATAATAACTCCAGGACGTTATACATACATTCGTGTTATTATAAATATGTTACAACCATAATCATTATTTTATCCATCCTATGAATGACAAAGTCACCATACCTCCATACGTACAGTTTACCGTCTCCATGACGCGATGAGATTCATCTTCAATGATCTCCATTCATTAGTTTTTTATAAAAATATATATATTTATTAAGTATGAGATATAATAAATAATATATCTACTGTAATAATATATATTTAAATAGATAAATATATTTCATTTACTTATTTCCATACTGTACAATAAGAAATCAGAAACAACACTCTTGCGTACGTACAGACTACAGTCTCCATGAACGGTGTTTCCATTTCATATATATATCTGTTATAAATATTTATATTCTCAATATATATGATATATAAATCATGTTTTATATTCTATAAGAACGTATATCATGATCTATGTGATACGATCTATAATAACATGTTAAAACACATACAATAAAGAAAGCGATTATTGCCCTAATTGTTATTTTAACATAGAAATTATTATTGAATGTGTTGTATAAAGAAATAAATTAATCACGTATGAAATCATTTATATTAATATGGTTCTGATATAATTTAATAATATACTATGTTCATTATAGATAAGGTTAAGCGTACCCTCGAATAAGTAAAGTTCAAGATAAGGGTTATTTCCACAATCTCATTATTATCTAAGATTGTTTATCAGTAAGTATCTACTGGGATATATTTTTCATCTTTGTCCAAGTTTCAATAAAAAAATTTAAAAAGCAATATTTTAATGATTTATGTAAGGTACTATTTAACTATATAATCATTTTAAATTTTTTAATGATTTATTTTTATAAATCTTTTTAATTAATGTCCATGTTTTCAAAATGATTTTATGGATTTATTTTAATATACATGATTGTTTTAATGTGCTAATTTCATTCAAAAGTTTCAAAGTGGTATGGGGAACATTAATTATAAATTTATTTTAAATTCCTTCCTTTTTAAATCATTTGACTTTTAAAATATTTCCTGAAAAGGGGATATTTCTCTCAAAGAGTTTTAATTATAATTTTCAACTATGTAAGAATCATTTACTAGATAATTTTATTGATTTAGGTTGATTAATTATAATATAATATTTCATATTGTATTGAATGTGTTGTGATATGTTTGACTATATGTGCTATTTGTATACCCTTCATGGTTCATGGTTAAAGTATTTACATTTTGTATACTAGTTTTAATTCTAATATTTATGGTATGTTTCACCCTTTTCATATGAGGAATTCTTTGGATGTAGTAAGTGAAGTGTGGTGCCCTCTATATCTACTCAATGCATCAGAAGGTATCATGAGACAACGTAGTATCTTGGCACAAGGCCTTGAATAAAGTTTTATTGTTAGTCTTGGAATGAGGCCTTGACTATGTGGTTATGATGTCTCGCATTATGCATTCCCTAATAATTAAATTAGTCATTACATGTGATTACTCTAATCGTAGAATATCCATGTGCATATTTATATGGTAAGGTTTCATTTTTTTCATATTATGTTAATGTTTATGTTTAAAAGGATGTTGTTTTTATTACATATCTTTCCTTAAAAGTTTATATCTTCTGCTAAATTAATTACCCTTACTAATCATTTATGCTCACCCCTTTCTTATGTTTTGTTTTCCCAAGATTAAAAAAAGTTTATTATGATTGAAATGTAGGGTTAAGTTAGGGTAATAATGGATTTCTCAAAGGATTTTTTATGCTGTGTTTTATGTTTGAGTGTGTAATGTAACATTCATATATGTAATCTATTTTCCAAGATTGCTAAACTAATCAGTTCTTTAAGACTTGATTCCTTTTAATCATTAATATTTATTAAAAAATGCACCGACTCTGTGTAACTCGGGTCGAGGAATTACATAATTAGTCTTTTTAAACACCATACATACATTATTTTCAATTAATTTTAAAAAATTAAATATAAAAATATATTTTCTTTGGGAACACCATATTCCTTAATTTCATATCTATGTATATAAAAAAACACTTCTTGGT
This sequence comes from Viscum album, assembly GCA_963277665.1. Taxonomy (NCBI): domain Eukaryota; kingdom Viridiplantae; phylum Streptophyta; class Magnoliopsida; order Santalales; family Viscaceae; genus Viscum; species Viscum album. Next base: position 1,759,371,503 of record OY728121.1, on the reverse strand, counting down.
ATCCATAGTAAAATAAAACATAATAATGGGGGGAGTATAGATCCTCAATAAGGGTATAAATATAGAATAAGATATCCTCAAAAAATAAGAAAAATATACATGAAAATATAAATAATTTAAACCCTATCCATTTAAATAATAACCTGAGAATAATATGATAGGAGTAAATGAGGATAAAATAAATCCATTTAAAAATCAAATAAGCTTAAAAATCTAAAAAAATTACAACTAATTGAATAATCACATAGACCTGAACCACTGATATCATAGTGGGGGGATTCATAATGTCGAACATTGTAAAGATTCTACTAACACCTATCATAAGACTCTTTAAATATATGAGTTATAAACCAATCTAACTTAGCCAAATTATTTTTAACATGTTAAATATTAATTATTCAAGGGGATATCTATAGTCAGTTCCCACCTATAACCTACTAACTCTGTTGAATTCCTCATATTAAAAGGCTGATACATAATCAACATACACATTTGTTTTGAAAAAAATATATATGAAATTCTAATACTTACCCTAATAAAATAAATATAATCATAATCATTCAAGATTAATATGTTAAATGGTAATAATATTTTCCATACTATATCAAACTAATCATAAAACATCCAAATAAGTAATAAAGATGATATCAGTACAACATATCCCTAATGAATCATAAGTAAAATAAATAATTGATGTCATTGATAAATATAAATACAATAAAAATGTAATTAAAAACATTCTTGAGAAAAACAACCTTTTCATTTTGAACTTTTACTAAAACTACATGGTTAAAAAATATCTACAAATTAATAATTGACACTTATTGAAAATTTATAAAATGTAGTGGACCTGAAAAAAGTAAATTCCAAACATGTCATACATTTTAAAATAATGACTTTGTTCACATTTTCTGTAATATAAAAAATGGGGCTTGTTTTAAAAAATACAAGAAAGATTCCTTTAAAACATATATTAAAGTAAAAATAGGGAAAAAATAATTTAACAAATTTTTTGGAAAATGTAAACAACATTTTTGAATCCATTTTTAGAAAACATGTATTTTGAAGAAAAATATTTTTTACTAAAGAGAAAAATAAAATCCAATTTTATAATAAAATAGAATATTTTTGTGTACCAATGATAATAAAAATGGTACTATTAATAGAAAAAATTCATTAATAATCGTAATATAATAAATTATATTGTATTTATAAAAAATAAGATATTCCCTTGATGGTCGACTTAAACATAAACAATCTCGAGTAGTGATGACATTGAGAAATACACCCTTACCATTTTGGTAACATTTTATTCATAAGAACCATGAAATAAATAACAAAAAAATGAATCTTTAAAAACCAAAAATAGAAATTGATTCAGGATATAACACATCAAAAGGCTAATTATATATATAATATCAAGAAGTAAGTCGTGTATATAAAATATGTCTCTTAGAAGTAAAAGTGGCATGAAAAAACCCATACATGAAGATCAACTTACTTTTTATGTAAATGGACCTAATATATAATAAATATATATTTTTTATGCATATATTTCATAACCTTACTTATATATTTCATTCCATTTATTATTTAATTAAATTAATTTTTCACCCATTTAGTAACAATTGTATTATAAAATTATTGTTTCGTGTTATAATTTCTTTGTTTTTCATGTATGATTTGGTTCGGTAATTTTGGAGCATTTAATTTTATCATGGTTAAATCATATCCATAATTTTATACCTAATATAACTATAATATATATTCCTTATATATGTATTTACAGTAATCCTAACACCCTCAGATTTTGGGAAATATTTTATTTCTTCAAATGAAATATTTTTTATTGATGTCTTCTATTTCACTAAGCCAAATATTCCTTTTACACAGCACCGACATGAATTTTGATACACATAGCACTAAATTTTCATACATTACAATTAACATTGAGTCTTTATGAAACATAATTTTATTGTTAGAGTTATTTAAATGAGAAATATATAACCTAGCTGATAGAATTAGTAAATGATCAATAATAACAAATTTTCAATTATTTATTATCATGGTAAAACATATCGATTATAAAAAATATAATTTCTAGTAATGTTCATATATGTTTTAAAATTCTATTTTCTCAAAAGAACTGGTTTTAATTTCCTTATGTGAAGAAACTAAAATTAATTTTAGACAGTTTTACAAATTGAATTTGACAAAAATAAACATCATTTTTAAATTCTGAATGTCGAAATTATCTTAGGGTAATTTTTTGGATTTTTCTATAGAGACATAACACCATATATCCTAGAGATGGTGTCTATTACTAATTATGTTGGAATGATTACAAGGAATCATGTCCTGAAGGACCGTTCGGTTTAGTAGTCATGGTAAACTGCTTACATAAAAGAGTATTTTATTACAAATGAATACACTAATTTCAATGTCATTTTTTCTTCAATATAATTAAATAAATATTTGGATAAATCTAATATATCTTGTAAATCCCTTTATATATTTCACAATCCACTTCTTGGATTCTTGTGGAAAGAAACACAATAATGGAGAGCTCAAATGTTTAGTAAGAGAAAAATATATTTGAATAATAATGAATCATTGAGAAGAGTAAATATGGAAAGGTAAATAACGAAACACACAATCCATGTAATTAATAAACTAAATAAAGGTATTTTAATTATACGGATTGTTAATATGTAAAAACACATTCCATTCATATAACTGGGTATGGAAAAATAAACATGGAAAAGTAGGAAACTAAAACATAAGATATCTAAATTACAGAAAATTAAATGCATCAATAGATATGTCAACAAAAATATCATCGATGAATAATAACAAAATCTAAATGTGGAAAATTATTTCTTAATGGATTCTATGATAATAAAACATGAAAACACATATCATTAAGACCTTTCACAAGACAACTTAAACTATGGGTAGAAACTCCTCTATACTACTCGAAAACAAACTCGAAGGGTTTGTCGCTAACTAATTTAATCTCATTAGACTATCGATGAATCAAGGGTCTTTTATTAACTAGTATCCAACCTTTATATCTTGCAATAATGAGTTTATAATATATAGGGTTTTCATTAACTGGTCCCCAACCTGTATAAGTCCTTTCCAAATCATTTAAATAAACAATGTTCCTTGTAGAATATATTTATTGAATAAAGGTTATGGTTTTATCAATATTCCCCCAAATAATAAAATAACATTCAAAGTAAAAACTATATGAAAAATTTGTATGGTTCAAGTAATAATCAAATCCATAAAAAAAATATAGATATTTATGGGAATTCAATTTCAAATTGTCATCGTAAAATGATTATTTCAAGGGGATTAAAATTAATCAAGGAAGTGAATATAAATAATATCCTTGGAAAATTCAATAATAGCCCATACTGTGGAGAAAATAGGATGGTATCAACAAAACATATCCCAAGTAAAATTAAATAAATGGTTGTTGACATTGATGAATAGAAATACTATAAAAAAAATTTAGAAAAAAATATTGGGGAAATTATCCTTTTTTTAAACATTTCATTGGATATAAAATTTAAAAACATTTTCATTAAAAATTATCATTTTAAAAATGAAATTCATTATTCAATGAAGTGATTCTGAGGGAATCCATTCAAGTCATTTGAGGTAAAAGAACATTCCTTATTCATGGTAAAAGGTTATAAGAATTTATTATTTGAAAAAGAAAATGAATATTCCATTGAAAAATTTGGTAGATGATAAAAAGTGTAAAAAATTATATTCCGAATCATTTAAAAAAATTGAATTTTTTTTAATAAAACATGTTTTTATCAAGGAAACAGGTTCTCTGACTAAAGAGAGATACAATGTCGAGTTCTTTAAAAAACATTTTCTAAAATATTTAAAGTTCCAAAGAGTGTGAAAATGGTAATAACACTTGAAAATGTTCATTAATAGACATATGATAGAAAATTAAAGGTTTTATTGAAAGGATATTATATAATTTCCTCAAATGGAAATATAATTGAATGACCATTATAGTTATTGTTAGACAAAATAATATTTAAACAATACAGTGTGTCTCGTACCACTCTGAAACATTTTAAATAATAAGCCTCATGAAGGAATAAAAATAAATGAATTTTATACTATCATGAGTGTAAAATTATTCATTATATATCATGTAGAATGTTAGTACATAAAACATATAAATGAATATATGTTCATAATAACAAATTAGTCTTAATATAATGCAAATTGAGACAAAATACGTTACCTTGCATTTCCTTTCAGGTGAACTTCCTTTAAAATCCTATATAATAAAAATATATTAATTTTAAATTTTCTTGAGAAACATTTTTATGTTTATAATTTCTTTTATTACACTTATTACAATGTTTTATACAACTATATAAACAATTAATTTTACATCATCTCTTTTGACCAAATTGATGTATGTGTTAAAATCAACTTCCGCAGGTCAACTATTGTTAAAGGGCGAATTATATATCATCTCAAAATAATAATAATGAAGTAATTATCATATTAACACATCAGTAATACTTTTAATATCAATAATTAAAAATGATTATGATACATGGAGCAATGCTACGATCATGGAGACGGTAGAGCGTACGCACACATGAGTAATGTTCTCATTATTCAACGATCATTATGGAATGATGTTTAGTTGAATTATAAAATTACATAATGATAATAATATCATAAATATAATTTCATTTAATCATATCTTTTTATATATATAATTATTGTGATATAAAATGAATCACATCATGTCAAGGAGGCGGTATTCCACAAATCCACAGATGACGTTATCACATTTTAAGTGTGTGAAGGGTAATAAAGAAAATGATATATATATATATAGTATATTTATAGGAGTATAATTATTTTATGAATATAATATAGAGTTTTTTCATTTCCCATAATTTAAATTAAAACCATCCTTTATATTTTCCATGTACAGTGTGAATGAATAACATTGCTTTGAGTGGGTGGTAGTCCACACTTCCTGAAATGATGTTATCATATTAATGTAAAATGGAAAGTATAAAATGTATGTGTAATAAAAGGATAAAATAAGTATAAATAAATAAAAAATACCATATATATCATATATAAACATATTTTACATAATAATGGCCACCATGAGCGGTGGTAATGAAAAAATGAACAATCATTGTTTTATGAGGCAGTAGTTTGTTCTACATAGAAACAATATGTTTATTACACATTATATGTGTTTTTTTTAATTTTATGTCCCAAAATATCATAAAAACACTATAGAATATTTATTTTACTTCTTTTGTTATGAAATAATAGAATATGGAGATTTTAGGGGTTGGAGAGTGGAAAAAATACTAGAAATATTAAGGAAAGATATTACCTATTAATTAGGTATCTTCTTTTGGTTTGTATGAAAAGGATTCATAGAAATTATTTTTGAAAAAAGGGAGGCTTCAAGATAGATTTTATTTGTAGAGACACGAAGCTTGACCTACATTGATATTACATTACGTTTTCAGAATACTTAGTACATAACAAAAATACACACACAAGGACCGTAATAGTTTAGTGTCTTTGGAAACTTGGAATATAATCTTCTAATCGTGGTGAAAGATCTTCAACATCTCCAATAAAGATCTTCTTCTTTTAAACTTAAATCCTTTCTTTATGTCCTGGGGAAAAGAAAACATAAAAGGGTGAGCTCGAATGCTCAGTAAGGGTAATATCAATCACGTCATATTCATAAGAACATATCTTTTGGAAATCGTAACCTGCAAAAGAGATCATAATTTCATAACATGGGATAAATCATAGTAGTGAAATGTAATACCAATAATCATAAAATAAAACAAGAAACTTTTTGGCATACACACATAATCATAGATAATCATTTCTTATTAGTCAAGACTCATTGCCAAAACTATCTTAGTGGACAAAGTCCCTTTCTGAACCTAGTTCACTCCTCGTTTAAGTCCTGTTTCACTGAACCGGTATAACCTACCATTCCAGCCATGTCTATCTCATGAGATATAAAATCTTTACCTAATGCATTTGAGAGAGATATAGGTCCCACACATCTCATAATGAAATCATTCTTACTTGTGCCACAAAATAATCTTAAAACATTCATCATAATCCAAAGAATAAAATGGGTTTCATAAACATCATCCCATCATTTCATAATCCATATAAAACAAATGGACACTTCATCATAAGAAACGTGAACCATGTAAATCATAGAGACATTAAACTTGAAACATACACATATCAAATAATGTCATCTTATATGTAAAATGGTTTTGATAAAACATTTGAAATGAATTCATGAGGAAAATATCCTTTTATGTCAAAATCATTTTCTTTTCAAAAAATGCCATGAACATTCAAAATAAAATTATTTTGATGAAAATAGTCATAAAAACATTTAGAGTTAGCTTCATGAAAATGAGGCGTTATGAAACCGTAAAAATCCATTCATGACGTATATGTTAAAAATAGCATTCTCCTCGTACTTTTGTCGGAAAAGTAAAAAAAGTACTTCGTACGAAAAATGACAAAAGATTCCTTTCATATCTTTTACTAAAAACTCACCAAAGGGGAAATTTGGATTTAAACTGTTGTATTTGGATGGAAATAACATTACATATTTAGGAATCATGGATGTTGATGATAAAATACACCCCAGTAAATACCAAAGTACAAACAATCTCGGATAAAAATGAGATTATGATATTTTCCCTTACCTTAGGTCTGATTTGCTTCAAAAGTGTCTGAACCTCCTGTATAATGATTTAAATAATGTTATTGACTTATTCCAGAATCATAATTATTGTTATTATATCATATATGGTCATATTCTTAGCTTCTTATTAGTAATATTTCATTACTACTTGTTATTCGGGTGTTTATTACTTTTTGTTCTTATGCGTGTTTTGTCGAATAAATTATTATTCTCCTCTTTAGGTTATAGATACCTCATTTCCAGAATGTTATTAGTGTAATATATATAATATTCATTCATTCAATTCATTTATATAATCATTATGAAATGAATATCATGTAGAACGAGTCGCATCACATCGTGGAGACGATATTCCGTACGTAAGCACAAGTGATGATATTGTTCCTATGATTGTGGAATTGTATTGGAGTGTATGTATACTATTTCAGAATCAATATCACTTTATAATAGTCATATATAGTCATTATTTACACCATTATACCCATCCAAGTAAGGTGGTGGTGGAAAATAGATTACACCACGCAGTCGAGACGGTATTCCGTACGTATGCACGCACGGTGATTTATTTTTCCATAGGATGGATAGATGGTGTAATAGGGTTGTTTCATAATTTTAATAACATATCAGTATGTGAGTGATACTTATGTTATTAATTCATAATGAAACAACTAAAGAAGAAGAAGTGGAATAATAAATAAAGATGAAAGAATCGGTAATGGACATTACCTCTTCTTTGAAGTGCTTCTTTGAGACCTCCTTTTAGGGCACTAAAATAGGTCATTGAAGAAGACCAGAACCTCTAGGATGTTTCTAGGGAAGTGGATAGGAGAAATTGGCAGGGGTTGGCGGAGCTTGAAGGCTCAAAGTGGTGTGGGGAAGAGGGGGAGGAGGTGCCCTTTTATAAGGGAGGAGAGGGGCACCTTTGGAATAACTAAAAATATTTTTTTATTATAAAGTCAAATTCGGTTTTTAATAGCTCTAAATTGATTTATTTCGATGCTATGGTGGCTATTGGTAGAAATCCTCTCATCCAATAGAATTTATACAAGTTTAGGTTCCTATTTTAACATTATCATTTAGATTTAACATTAAGTTAAATAATTTTACTTTTACCATGTCTTCTTGTGTTCTTACACTATAAGGTTAATAAACTTAATATAACAATCCAAACGAACCCCAAGATTTTTATTATTAATATATATAACCTTATCTAAGTCATTTGGCCAAAACGTATATTTTTAGGAATAAAATAACAATTAATATTATAATATTTGTTTTAAAAACTATTTTATGTCAATTTTGACACTATTTAGTAATTGATTTTTGTGAAGATCATATCAAAATTATTAGTTCAAAAATAGGTAAGTAAAGCAATATTAACATGTCATATTAACCTATAAAATTAGTTTAATTCATTAAAAGTCTCAAATTACACTTATTTGGGTATTTATAATATCAATTATTCTAATTTTTCACTATTATGGTAATTACTGCATCATCATTGTGTCAAAAATAAATGGAATTATTTAATGTCTAAAAATTATAAATAAAATATAATTATGTATGAAATATTATTAGCTTTCTAATGAATATTTAAAATCATATTTATCTTATGTATAACCCTATATTAAAAATGTTTTAGTAAATAAACATTGATTTTAACTCCTTTAACTCTTCTTTTAATTAAATAATAATAAATGTCCTAATCTAATCCAAGTGGGCATAAATGTTAATATTTTATTCCTAAGGTTTTTTTTGGTCGAATTAAACTTATCTAATAGAATTAGGACATGTGTTAGGGTAATAATAATATCATTTTTACGCTTAAGTACCCTATTTACTTTTAACCGTGGTAAAAAAAAAGTAAAAAGTTACTATTCACCAAAAATTATTTTCATCTCATTGAACCACATTTTACCTACTGACATCAACCGTGTCTCTCAAATTTTTGAAATTCCACTCACAGAAGTGGTAAAATTAAGTTTTATGAAAAATTAATTTTTTTTAACTACCACTTAGTGGTTTCACTATTCATCAAAAAAGGAAACTTTCCAGAAAAATACCAAAAATTAGGCCTAAGATACATTTGATATTATGAACTCAAAAATGATTTCTATTTTACCAAATTCAAAACATATCAGTTGCATTAATTAATTTAAAAATTAATTCTCGTCGTGAAAACAAATAGCGTGTTCTTAAGAGATAATAACTATCAAAAGATTGACACTTGTTTATGTCTGGTTTAAATGTGAAATTACATCCAATGACCAAAATTGTATAAAATTGTAAAAATATATTCTAAATATACTTTAAAACCACTCAAATTAATAATTTATCACTATTAATTATTTCGATTGAAAACGTTATTTTTAATTAAAATATAGCGTGTTTTAACTATTCATCGAAATATGAAAGTTACCAGAATGATATGAAAATTTATCCAAAGTAAATTTTTATTTCATGATTCCAATGAATAATTTTATTTTTTCAAATTGAACTTATAAACATGTCAAAAACTAGATTTAAAGTGGGTGCGCCATCAAAAGGCGGCAAAACTGCATTTTTTTAAAAATACTTATTTTACCCGAAAAATTTATTTTGTTCTTATACCATGTGTTAGAAAATGTGCAAGACGAATAATAATGTTATAAGATTCAAAATTTAGTTAATACTATTCATAACGGCTAGTTAATAATAATATTATAATAATATATCGTTGTTTAGTAAAACCCGGTATTGCGTACAACACACGCTATCGAGGAAGGTCGTGATTGTGTGTAATGCAAGCCAAGTCATGCTTATGTGTTGTGCAAGAATCCTAGTTGTTTCGTATAACATAATCCAACCATATTTTATTTATACATTGAATATATATATATATATACTCAATGTTGCGTAGAATAACTATTATCAAAATTGTGTGTAACACGATCCAAGAATAGTGTTGTGTATACTGCAAGCTAATACAGTGTTGTGTATAGCGCAAGGTAATATTGGTGTACCATAAAACACAAGACATTAATGAAATTAAATGAATATTTTTCATAAAATCTCGGGGTGTTACATTCTACCCCCCTTAAAATGAATTTCGCCCTCGAAATTCGTCGGGGTTATAAATGGTTTACTGTTCGAAAGTTTCTTTAATAGAAACCCACTTCGTAAAAAGGAATACCAAAACCAATATTGAAAAACAAAAGTATGAAACGTAACGGTTACCCAAATAAACTAATCACTAGGTTTCCACATAGGTGAAAATATGGATATGGAAGAGAAATCTAACCATCATGTTCTGATGGAGAGTGGTAGAGAACATGGCTATGGAAAAGCCAGCAATCACAAAGCCATAAATTTGTGACGATCTAAGGTACCATATGATTCATCAGATATAAGAGCACTAGGACAACATTTTTTGTTTTCAAGATCATTTCCCTAAAGTTGATGAAATTGGAATTAGAATAAATACTTTCTTGATTTTGGTATAGTCTCACCGTTTGTCATTCTTTGGACAATTTACACTTCATCTCTTAAAGAAATGAAGTTGAATTTTTCATTCTTGATGTGTTAGCAGATCATGTGATAGAATGATGGGTCATTCCATCTGTCTCAAAAAAAAGGTTAGAAAAGTTATCAAAAAATACATAAGTCCATCTATAGTGAGATTAATCATATATGGTTCCTAAAATGGACTAATACTTCATATATCATACTTCTTAATATAATAAAACTAGTTTCTACTAAACTGGGACTTCCTGTAGGCCAGTGGTAGGCGATAAAGGCCATTCGCACTTCGGTTGTGGGTTCGATTCCCATATCCTTGTCCGACGCGATGGGCTGTCGCCCGTCCTGCAGGTTGTCCTTTTTCTAAAACTATATTACTATAACATCCAATCAACAAAATCAAAAAAAAGTTTTATCCTTAAACAATACTAACTTATGTCCAACATAATCCATTCCAATATTTAGGCTTATCTAAAATACTTCAGTCCAAGCTCATAGTATAAAGAAAATGATCATGTGATTGTCATCATTTATCCCCCATATATCATAAGATATATCTTGTTGGTCAAATTAAAAACATGTGAATACCTTAATCATGTATTCTCTTGAAAAATGAATACCCATTGAACCTTAGTGAAAACATGAATGCAGTAAAAAGTTAACTCTTTCCATATACCAAAATCCAAAAATTCTAAATACTCAAACCATGATATAACCTTCTCCTTATATCAGTCTTGATCTCATGAATACTATCAAACATTTAATTTTCTCCTTATCCCTTCATTATTCGCATATCATCTACATTCCAAAAATATCTGAATAACCTTTCATGGATACTAGTACCATTAATCATACACTTTTAAAACTCAAGGAAAGACAACAGTGTAACAATCCCTAGATGTCTCTGTATTCCATAGTCCCATGAGATTACTTATACAACATTACACATGATAAACATGTAATCATTCCACTACATTCTTAAACCATTGACCGAGATTCAACAATTCTTTCATCTCACATATCATTTGTAGTCTCTTCATCATCATCAACATAAGTACTACTCATACGGCCATACTGATTCTCTTCATGAGACTTTCCCTTAGGGCATTGGTTTGCATAATGCCCGTACATTCCACATTTTAAACATTTAACCATTGTTGATGTCGTAGCAATACCATTATCCTCATCCATAGTGTTAAATGAACCTTTTCCTTTTCACTTACTGGATTTGTGTCCTTCTTTTCCACACCCAAAGCATCTTCCAGTTCCTTTGAAACATTCTCCTTGATTCCTCTTCCCACATGATTTACAAAGGGGAAATTGAACATTCTTTCCTCAATGATCATTATTGAAATCCATCTTTATCTTATTAAACGAGTCAGGAAACTTACCAAATTTTGCATTATTGATCATATTAGGTGATTGCTGATTTGGCATAATAATGATGTTTGGACTTCCAAATCCCATTTCATTTGGTTGCTCATGAAGAATATCATTCCATTGTCCATCATATCCTCCATTATCGTGAATCATCTTGTTTCCAGCCATTTTATAAAACCCAAAAAGAAAAGTGTGAGAGGCAAAAATCATAATAAAGGGGGAGTAACTTCAATATCTAACATCTTTGGTTTAATCTAATATCATTACCATGGTTCTAGGACTATATCTTATACGTATACTTATCCTTAGGGACATCCCTAGACATACCTTAGAAATATCTCTAGGGATCTCACTAATGTTTTCGCATCCTAGTTTCCAAAGGTTGACTAAACTTTTCCTCTGATACCAACTGTAGTGACTCGAAGCTTGACATACATTGACATTACATTACTTTTGAGGAATACTTAGTACATAACAAAAACACACACACAAGGACCGTAATAGTTTAGTGTCTTTGGAAACTCGGAATATAATCTTCTAATCGTGGTGAAAGATCTTCAACATCTCCCATAAAGATATTTTTTTAAACCTAAATCCTTTCTTTATGTCCTGGGGAAAAGAAAACATAAAATGGTGAGCTCAAAAGCTCAGTAATGGTAAAAAAAAGAAATATCAATCATGTCATATTCATAAGAACATATCTTTTGTAAATCTTAACCTGCAAAAGAGATCATAATTTCATAACATGGGATAAATCATAGTAGTGAAATGTAATACCAATAATCATAACATAAAACATGAAACATTGTGGCATACACACATAATCATAGAGAATCATTTCTTATTAGTCAAGACTCATTTCCAAGACTATCTTAGTGGAAAAAGTCCCTTTCTGAACCGAGTTCACTCCACGTTTCAGTCCTGTTTCACTGAACCGGTATAACCTACCGTTCCATCCATGTCTATCTCATGAGATATAAAATCTTTACCCAATGCATTGGAGGGAGATATATGTCCCACCCATCTCATAATTAAATCATTCTTACTTGTGCCACCAAATAAACTTAAAACATTCATCATAACCTAAAGAATAAAATGGGTTTCAGAAAAATCATCCCATCATTTCATAATCCATATAAAACAAATGGACATTTCATCATAAGAAAATTGAACCATGTAAATCATAGAGACATTAAACATGATATATACACATATCAAATAATGCCATCTTATATAGAAAATGGTTTTGACAAAACATTTGAAATGAATTCTTGAGGAAAATATTCTTTCTTCGTCATAATCATTTTCTTTTCAAAAAATGCCATGAACTTTTAAAATAAAATTATTTTATTGAAAATATTCATAAAATCATGTACAGTTAGCTTCATGAAAATGAGGTGTTATGAAACCGTAAAAATCCATTCACGCCGTTTAAGTTAAAAATAGAATTCTCCTCATACTTTTGTCGGAAAAGTAAAAAAGTACCTTGTACGAAAAACAACAAAAAAATCCTTTCATATCTTTTACTAAAAACTCACCGAAGGGTAAATTTGGATTTAAACAATTGTAGGTGGATGGAAATAACATTACATATTGAGGAAACATGGATATGGATGATAAAATACACCCCAGTAAATACCAAAATATAAACAATCTCGGATAAAATGAGATTGTGATATTTTCCCTTACCTTAGGTCTGATTTGTTTCGAAAGTGTCCGATCCTCCTGTATAATTATTTAAATAATTTTATTGACTTATTCTAGAATAATAATTATTGTTATGATATCATATATGGTCATATTCTTAGCTTCTTATTAGTAATATTTCATTACTACTTGTTATTCGGGTGTTTATTACTTTTTGTTCTTATGCGTGTTTTGTCGAATAAATTCTTATTATTCTCTTTAGGTTATACATACATCATTTCCAGAATGGTATTAGTGTAATATATATCATATTCATTCATTCAATTCATTTATATAATCATTATGAAATGAAGATCATGTAGAACGAGTCGTATCACATCGTGGAGACGGTATTCCGTACGTACGCACGACTGATGATATCATTCCTATGATCGTGGAATTGTATTGGAGTGTATGTATAATATTTCAAAATAAATATCACTTTATAATAGTCATATATAGTCATTATTTACCCCATTATAACCATCCAAGTAAGGTGGTGGTGGAAAATGGATTACACCACGGCGTGGAGACGGTATTCCGTACGTACGCACGTGCGGTGATTTATTTTTCCGTAGGATTGATAGATGGTGAAATAGGGTTGTTTCATACTTATAATAACATATCAGTATGTGAGTGATACTGATGTTATTACATCATAATGAAACAACTAAATAAGAAGAAGTGTAAGAAGAAATAAAGATGAAATAAGTGGTAACGGACATTACCTCTTCTTTGAAGTGCTTCTTTGAGACCTCCTTTTAGGGAAATAAAATAGGTCTTTGAAGAAGACCAGAACCTCTAGGATATTTCTAGGGAAGTGGAGAGGAGAAATTGTTAGGGGTTGGCTGAGATTGAAGGCTCAAATTGGTGTGAGGAAGAGGGGGAGGAGGTGCCCTTTTATAAGGGAGGAGAGGGGAACCTTTCGAATAACTAAACATATTATTTTATTATAAAGTCAAATTCGGTTTTTAATAGCTCTAAATTTATTTATTATGAAGATAATGTGGGGATGGGTCTAAATCCTCTCATAAAATAGAATTCAGACAAGTTTAGGTTCCTATTTTAACCTTATCATTTATATTTAACATTAATTTAAATAATTTTACTTTTACCGTGTCTCCTTGTGTTCTTACACTATAAGGTTAATAAACATACTATAACAATCCAAACTAACCCCAAGTTGTTTGTTATTAATATATATAACCTTATATATGTCATTTGGCCGAACCATAGATTTTTAGGAATAAAATAACAATTGATAAGATAATATTTGTTTTAAAAACTATTTTGTGTCAATTTTGACATTATTTAGTAATTGATTTTTGTGAAATTTATAAAAGAATTATTAGTTCGAAAAAAGTTAATTAAATCAATAGTAACATGTCATATTAACCTATAAAATTAGTATAATCCATAAAATGTTTCAAATTACACTTATTTGGGTATTTATAATATCAATTATTCTAATTTTTCACTATTATGGTAATTACTGCATCATCATTGTGTCATAAATAAATTAAATTATTTAATGTCTAAAAATTATGAATAAAATATTATTATGTATTAAATCGTATTATCTTTCTAATGAATATTTACAATCGTATTTATCTTATGTATAACCCTATATTAAAAATGTTTTAGTAAATAAACTTTGATTTTAACTCTTTTAACTCTTCTTTGAATTAAATAATATTAAATGTCCTAATCTAATCCATGTGGGCCTAAATGGTGATATTTTATTCCTAAGGTTGTTTTTGGTCGAATTACACTTATCCAATAGCATTAGGACATGTTTTAGGGTAATAATAATATCATTTTTACCCTTAATTACTCTATTTAATTTTAACCGTGGTAAAAAAAAGTAAAAAGTTACTATTCACCAAAAATTATTTCCATCTCATTGAACCAAATTTTACTTACTGACATCAACCGTGTCTCTCATATTTTTGAAATTCCACTCATAGAAGTGGTAAAAATTCAGTGTTATGAAAAATTCATTTTTTTTACTACCACTTAGTGGTTTCACTATTCATCAAAAAATGAAAGTTTCTAGAAAAATACCAAAAATTAGGCCTAAGCTATATTTGATATTATGAACTCAAAAATGATGTCTATTTTACCAAATTCAAAACATATCAGTTTCATTAATTAATTTAAAAATTATTTCCCGTCGTCAAAACAAATAGCGTGTTCATAAGAGATAGTAACTATCAAAAGATTGACACTTGTTTATGTCTGGTTTAAATGTGAAATTACATCCAATGACCAACATTGTATTAAATTGTAAAAATATATTCTAAATATACTTTAAAACCACTAAAATTAATAATTTATCACTATTAATTATTTTGATTGAAAAAGTTGTTTTTAATTAAAATATAGCGTGTTTTTACTATTCATCAAAATATGAAAGTTACCAGAATGATATGAAAATTTATCCAAAGTAAATTTTTATTTCATGATTCCAAAGAAGAATTTTATTTTTTCAAATTGAACTTATAAACATGTCAAAAACTAGATTTAAAGTGGTTGCGCCATTAAAAGGCGGCAAAACGGCATTTTTTAAAAAATACTTATTTTACCCAAAAAATTTATTTAGTTCTTATACCATGTTTTAGAAAATGTGCAAGACGAATAAAAATGTTATAAGATTCAAAATTTAGTTAATACTATTCATAATTGCTAGTTCATAATAATATTATAATAATATATCGTTGTTTAGTAAAACCCGGTATTGCGTACAACACACACTATCGAGGAAGGTCGAGATTGCGTGTAATGCAAGCCAAGTCAGGTTTGCGTGTTGTGCCAGAATCCTTCATTGTTTCGTATAACATAATATAACCATATTTTATTTACACATTAAATATATATATATATACTCAATGTTGCATAGAATAACTATTATCAAAATTGTGTGTAACACGATCCAAGAATAGTGATGCATATACTGCAAGCTAATACGGTGTTGCGTATAGCGCAATGTAATCTTGGTGTAGCATACAACACAAGACATTAATGAAATTAAAAGAATATTTTTCATAAAATCTCAGGGTGTTAAATTATTTATTGTTTGAAGCTATATGGACTGATATTTTCTAACCCAACGTGGTTTTGGAGGTGCGATTAATTTGGAGAGGAGGTGGACTTCTATAATGGTGGAAAAGGACTCACTTGGAACTTTTCAAAACAAGTTAGGTGTACCAACTTCTTTACCTAAAAAAAGTTTTTAAAACCCAAGAAATCTCAATAATGGAAGTTTAATGGCCGAATTAAGTAAATAAAGTGGGGTTTTAGATGTTTTTGGGTCATTTGTGACCTTAAGATAATCATTTAGCCCTTTAATAAACGTTATTTTACCTTAATATTTATAATTAATTTTAATCATGTTGTCAAATATTTTAGGTAAAAAATGATGTTTGTATTATTATAGATTATAAAATAATAAAATTCCAAATACGAGATCCATTTTTCTAAATTATATTCACATTAGTGGCGAAATCAATATAAAATTCTTGTTGTAGGCAGGACAAAAATGCATGTTTTTAAAGTAAAAACATCCAATAGTTTTCTATGTATTTATAATTAATATAAATATTAAAATGATTAAAATGACATAATTTGAATTAATTGATAAAATTATTTTCTAATTAAACATTAAAACCTATTAGAATTATAATTTTCTTTATGACTAAATTAGATAAAAACAGATTTGAACTAAAATTTAGAATTTTTAGTTATTCATTAAAAAATGAAAATTTTCCAAAAATAAACTAAAATTAAACATAAAAATTATTATTTAAAATATGATGTTTATTTTGAAATAATTAATCAATTAAATTGTAAAAACTCATATTTGAAATGGGTTCTCCCTTGAAAGGCGGTAAAATAGCCTTTATAAAAATATAGGTTTTTATGTGTAAAATAGAGTTTTAGTCTATCAAACCTTATAGATTAATATAAAAAATAATTGATTGAATATATAAAATTTATATTACATTAAAATAATTCACTAATTTTAATTAACTATGTTTATTAATTCAATGCTCCTTTAGAAGCATAAATATTGTAGTATTTCTTTTTATATCTAATTGGTTTTTATTTTCGTTTCACATTAATTGGCAACCAATGAATTTATTTTATATTTATATAAAACATAAATTTTCATAAGTTAGCTAATAATATTAATAACCACTAACATAATGGATAGGTTTTACCATATTATATTAAATAATAATATTTTAATCAAATAATATTTCTTGGTAAAACATTGTCTTCCGTGTAACACAAGACATAGAAGAAAGAAACTCTTGCGTGTAATGTAAGGTATCGAGGATCGTAGCTCTTTTGTGTAATAAATGTTAAGTCGTTGTTGTCGGCATTAAAATATATAGAATATATTTTAAATATTATGTATATTTTAAATTATCTAGATATTATATAACTTTACACAATTGGTGTTGCATGTCAGACAAGCTATCGAATACAAGGTTCTTACTTTTGATTTTAAGGGAATTAAATTTTTAGAGAAAAGTCATTTTTTGATTATTAGTAAAAAATACTATATTGATGTTAAAAAAATCTTTTTATTTTATAGAATTAATAATAATAATTAATATTTTAATTTGGGTTTTAATGTTAAAATAGATCAATTATACATATATAAAATCAATTTAGTTCATTGAAATAATTTTCATATTGAATTTTTTTTATAAAAACATATTGAACTTTTGAATGTTATTACATTAAAACACCTCATTCTCACTACATCTTTGGGATTAGAATTAAACATAATTTTCCCAATTATGCGATTTTAATTAGGAAAGTGATTAAAATTAATCACAACTATTAAGGTAAGATTTTGCTTAATTAGGGACTAAAAATTATTCTTAAGCACCCAAATGACGTGGACACGTGTCCAAAATTCGTTGGATGCCAATAATTAGACTGTATCCCATCTAGTTTTTAATTTTATGGTTTATTGGGATAATAGTAAATGGAAGTACCCTATATAAATAGTTATGTATGGAAAAAAATAGCTTCCCTTACCTTCAACATTTATGAAACATTGAGATATGTAAAAAAATCATATTCTCAGTTATACAAATAATTTTGAAAGATAAATGGGTTATTTTTTTCATAAAGAATTGTAAATATTTTTTAGAGTTGATTTAGTAACTGAAAGTACATAAGAAACTCCAATGTAGTGATTATTTGGTTGATTTTTAACTATGATAAATGATAATATAAATATTAAAACTGAAGTGAATTGATTGAATTAAAATTATAAAAAATAATATATTACAAAAATTAAATTTGAAGTGTTAATAAATTTATAATATGGTCTATTTATGGCCCAATTTGTTTTTTATAATTAAAATATTGACCCATAGATTATAAAAAAATAGCACAGTCCAGGTTTAGGTAGTGTTTTGCGAATCACATGTGCTTATTTCCAAATTAATTTTCCGAACACCTGAGTTTTATATTTTTTAAATTAGGTATCATATTTATATTTAAGATAAATTTTATTATATAATAAAACTAGGTTTTGATTAGTCTTAATCGTAAAATTACTTTGGTTTGAAAACTAGATCCTTTAATAAAAACCCAAATATTAAAATTGGAAAATGATAGAAGTTAAGGAATCAAATTATTACAATAAATATATTTTTGTTTGATATATATTTGGTTTGACCATAATTTCACATTACTCTATTATTTTTATATTTTGGAGGCCCATAGTGAAAAGGATGCCTCCCATTATTAGATACATTATCATATTTACCAGAGTTCCACACCCCATCCACTATAAAAAAGAAAGCACCTACCCCTTAATCGTACCTATCTTGATAAATTATCTCATCTAAACTCATCCAAAATTGTCCCTCTAAATCCCTAGATACCTAAATGAGGCCTTTTGTTTGCAAAAACTCCTTCTAATAAATCCCTTTGTAGTAATCCAAAAGGAATTACCAGATTAAGGGGTACCACCCTCTCTCAAGATCCTTTCATTTTATTTTCTTTCTACACCACATCCACTCTCCTAATTAAATTATTTTATAAAAACACCAATATCCAACATATTATTGGATGTTTTATGCTAATCATTCAACCTAAACTCACACACACGTTCATATAATGGTAATGAACATATGGTTAACATATACAACAAACTATGACCACATAAACAGATGATTGTTCATTTTTTCAATTAACGCCTCTCATGTTGGAAAATATAACAGAAAAATTATTATTATATGATATATATTTTATTTATAATTTAATTACAATTATGTATATTTTTATTTATAACATACTTGTATGATTTCCATCTTGTTTAAATACGATAAATTCATTTGACGTAGTGTGGACAACTGCCCCCTCAAAGAGATTTGATTCATTAATACACTAAATGGAATGTAATATGGATGGGTTTAGTGAATATATATTATATATATGATTTAATATAGCCACTTTAATAGCGATATATATATATATGACTTTCAATTCATTTCTTTGAACATGATAATTAATTTGAAATAACGTTCATGCGTATGTACAGCTTACCACCTCCATTAATGTTGTATACCATTTCATCCTTCTATATTAAATAGAATATTATAATGAAAACATTCTAAATATACATAATATTTATATAATTGTTTCTATTATGGAAATAATTATATAAGTATAAGGACATAATTTCATTAAAATTAAGACACATATGAAGAACAGGGTGAATATTACACGAAGTGAAATCTTAACATAGGACGGTTAACAAACAAGTAATATAATGTCATAATCAATCCATATATAGTAATATATTTAAGAAACTATTATATAAAATATTTATTATAAAATTAAATTTATTATATTGAAAACATGTATGAGTACGAATAGAATTAAGACACATGGTAAGGCGATTTCATCTCACTTTTTATTTTTGTGCGATATATGAATTATTCATCACCCATTCCTTTCATGTGGCTTGTATACTGCCTAATGATGTATTAAATTATTATTATAATTAAGTTTATTGGTATTTACATATCCATTTTATGATATTTATTTCATGGGGAATATGTTTCAAAAGTTACCAAATCGGTAAAATAGTTTCTTTTTCATTGAGACTCATGTTTTGTTATGCACCTAAATTATTTTTTGAGGAGTATATACATCCATTTTACATTATATATCATAAATATACTTATTTTAATGGAATTTTAAGATTTATTTAATTCCATTTTATTACATGTAGAGTATGATCCTAAGTAAACAAATTGTATGACTTTATTGAAACAGACTCATTTCTTTTCGAGATTGTTAATGATTAGGATTATTTGATGAAATATTATGATAAACCTCTAAACAAAACAATTTATTTTAAATTTTCCCATATATATTCATATATATCCAAGTATTAGTATAGTTTTTCCATTTTTTGGAATATTAGGTAAATAAGAAAATGTTATCAAGGAAATATCACAGTATTTCTCTCTTCGGTCGATTTTTTTTTTATTATAAAAACCAATTTTCCAAAATTGTTTTAAAAATATTTTCAAATGATCCTTGAAGATAATTTTGAAGGAAAAAATATTTCAAATTTTCTTATGATTTTGAAATATTATTTTATATGATTTAAATTATATTTTATAAGAAATAATTTTCCAAAAGGATTTATGTTTTAAAAAGTTTATTTCAAACAAGAAATAATAGTTGTCTAAATAATTGTTTTCCAAAGAACATTGGAAATTGTTTCCCATATATGTTAACATCTTTTGATGTTAATAATTAATTTTTGGGAAAATTATTCATTGTTTATATTCATATTATTTCCATAAATGGATTATGTTTTTATGTCATGTGGTTTATGAAACTTGTTTCTCTATTACGGGCTATATGCTTTTGAAACCCACTTCTTTTAATGGGGTATGCTTTTGATGAAATGATTATGAATCCTATAACATTTTTCATGGTCTATAATATGATAAAATTTTTATGATACCAATTCCATTTCATGGATTATGATATGATTGTTAAGGATTTTTTAGCACATGTTTGTATGAATTCATTTTGATATGGGTGGTACCTATATCTTTCTCCAATTAATTGGGTTAAGAATTATATATCATGAGATAGACCTGGACGGAATAAGAAAAAAATCAATTAATTATTACATGGATGGAAGGTAAAATAATCATGGTTCAGTAATATAGGGCTAAAATGAGGATTGGCCATTGTTTAGTAATACAGGGCCAGAATGAGGTTTGAATCTAGTTTAGTGATGGACTTTTTCTATTAAGATGGTCGTGGCAGCTATGCATTGACTACTATCAAAATCAAATTACATTCTTATGTGTTTCCAAATATTCCATGATTTAATTAAATTTTATGATGTCATAGAATATGTTTTTTATTTCCTTATGATTAATATCTTATAAACTGTCAATATTTTGATCTTAAAATATTTTTATCACGTTCTCACAATCATATGGAATTGTTTATGATTACATGTCTCCCTTTTTTGCCCTTATTGTGAATCTAAGATCACAACTTTTTATGTTAATTCCCAAAGTTATAAAGATATATTTCTTGTATTATAATTCAAAGAGCGGTGCTAGTCTTTGAGAACCTAGTTGGAGATAATATAGCTTGCTCATGTACTAGTGTTTACGTTTCAATGTTTCAAAAGCCACCAGACCAGTTTGAGCTTTGAGAGCCTATCTGTATAATGATTTAAGTATTCCAAAAATGTTTTATAATGTTAATGTAAGTCAATAATGGGATCTTATATTTGCTATCAGGGTGAAGGTTTATTAGACATTTGAAATCTAGTATGAAAACAAATTAGTGAGATCCCTAGGTATATTTCTAAGGTTATATCTAGGGATGTCTCTATGGACAAGTACAAGGATTTGTTAACATTTAGGAAAAATTTCTAGAATTTTGAGGAAAAAATAGAGTTATTGGTTTCCTAGAAATACATCCCTATCAAGATAATACACATGGATATGTCTCTAGCATAACTTTACTTAGGGGTGAAAACTCTGACAAGATGTCTCGGGCATGGTTTGGGGTAATCTGGTACATGACAATGGGCCTTACTGAACACCTTGTTTGATACTCCTAAGGGATATGATTTTAGAATTCCAAATCACTTTATGAACCATCATAAAGTATTTAAATAGAGGAGGACTATGAATGTCCTAGGATAAACCTATGTTTTCATAGATTAATGAAGTGGGATCCAAGATTTAGGCACCCTATAATAAATTTTTAATGATTTTATGGTATCCCAATATGATAAATGTTTCTCACATTATGATTTATTATTTTAAGAAATGGTGAGAACTAGAAGGAACATGGTTAACAATGAATAATTCACATTTGTAACTTATGGTAATTATGTTAATCGGTTTCTCAAGAGGAGATATCATATATAGATTCATGAAGATGGTATGAGTAATGGTTGTACTTCTGATGATAAATTGTTCAAAAATGTGAAGTTAATGTTATGTGATATTCTTCCAGTGTTGTTTACATTAATCATAATAAAAATGGTTATATTGAGATTGAGGAACCATAATATATTATTCATATTTCATATTCTACAAAATTGGTATTAAGGAATAATTTTATGAATAATAAGTAATGGTTTATAAATAATGTTGGATGAATTAAGCATTTATGTTATGGAATTCAGATATTATGTTATATGAATCACGTAATATATAAGTATAATTAGTATTATTTTTTATTAGTTATTGAAAATGACATATTTAATGGTTTTAAAGACATATAAAACTAATTTCATTGAATTTTTTTATTTTAATTAAGGTAAGGTAAGCCTTAATTAATTCCTAAGGTATATGTAATTATGCGAGTATAAAGATATGATATATATGAATAAGTAAATTGGATGGTACAGATTACCCTAGAACTGATTATTGACAAAGTGTCATATGTCATCAAGGATGAAGATTATAGCTTCTTGGAGTTAATGGATATATCCAATAATCATTGGAATAAGGAAGAATTCTTGTTTTGAAAAAGGATTTATGGTAATTAAGGGAATATTCGATGAGGGTAATCATAGGATTTTATTATGAAAACCAAGTTTTACATTGTGATAAATGGGGACCAATGTTAAATTGATTTCATGAATTTATTTCTAAATCATGAAATTTTTATATTTCAGAATGGATATAAGGTTAACTATTTATGGAATGTTTATCTTAAACATCATATTAGTTTTGTAGGATTAATGTTTTATCCCTCCATATGAGGATTTATGTATATTAGATAACATTTTCAAACTACTTTGTGTTGATGATAGTTGATGGGATAGAATATAATGGGTCTCATGGTTTTTTAGTACTTTTGGAATGAAAAATTCACCATCCTTTTTAGAGAAAGAGGTGAAGTCGATAAAAAAAAATAAAGGTAGATGTGGTATTAAAATCAGTCACGTATATTTTTTCATTAAAATTCAAAACTTTAGGAAAAAGAATCTTCAAGCTAAAAATTTTGTCTAAGTACATTCATTTCCCTTTAATAATATGACCCCTTAGGTCATCACAAATTTATGGATTTCTAATTTTTAACTTTCTCCTAACCTTGTTTTATATCACTCCATATCCAAACATGATGTTATCATTTCTCTTGCATGTTTAGGTTCTCACTTACCACCTATGTTCTCTTATGTGGGAATATAGTTATGAGTTACTTTGGGTAACTGTTATGGTTACAAATTTCCCTTTTTGGAGGAAGTTTTAGTATTCAATTTTATAATGTGGTTTCTTATGAATGAAATATTCAATAAATAATCCTTTCATAAACTAGATGAATTTCTAGGTAGAAATTAATTTTAATGGGGTTGAATATACCACCCTATGATTTTTCGAAATATTTTTTTTGAATGAATTAATTTTTATTGAGGTTTAACATTGTAATAATTAAAACATTCCTTTTATATGACATTGTTATGGATTCACTACATGAACCACTCACTTGGAATACATTACACACAACCCTGAGTTTCAATGAAACATCATTTTATTGATAGAATTATTTAAAAGGAATATTTATAACCTATTCAATGAAATTTTTAATATGATTAGTACTAAATACATTCCAAATACTATTAATAATAGTAAAACATATTAACTATGAATAATATAGTTTTTTATGAACTCATTATATGTTTAAAAATACAATTTCCTAAAATGAACTGATTTTCATCTCCTTCTGAATAAAAAATAAAAATAATTTTGGAAACTGTTAGAAATTTAATATGATTAAATAATTTTCATTTTAGAATTCTTAATTTCAAAATTATTGTAGGGTTTATTTTTTAGATTTTTCTGAGAAACTACATTTTTAATGAATAGTAAAAAAATGTATTTTAGTTTAAAAATGTCCTTTTTCATTAAATGATTATTAATATTAATTTATCTTTTAAATTGGTTTTTAATGTCATATTAGAACAATTATACATATATTAAATCCTTTTAATCATAGAACCCATTTTTATATGGATATTGGTAATAAAAATGTACTAAACTTCTTAACATTTTTACTTTAAAACCGCAATTTCTCGCAAAATCTATATGATTAGCATTAAACTTAATTTTCCCACATTCATTATTTTCATTTCGAATAATGAAAAAAAAAACTTTTTAATAAGTATCGTTTTTTTAATATTATCAACATACTTTTTGACCTAAAATATTAGTAAAAGTGATTAAAAATAATCACAGTGATTATGGTAAAAATAATATTAATTAGGGACTAAAAAATAATATGAAAGACCAAAATGACCTGGAAACTTGTCCAAAATCAATTTTATGACAATAATTCTACCATATCCCCTCCTGGTTTAAATTTTATCGGGGGTTGAGATATTATTAAATGAAAGTTCCCTTTATAAATGGTTATGTATTGAAAAAGAAAAAAGGTACTTTCCTTACCATTAACATTTATAAAACATTGAGATATGTAAAAAACATCATATTATTGGTTATAATTATATATTTTTTGAGATAAATGGGTTATTGTAATCATACCAATTTATCAATAATTTTTATGGATGATTTAAAAATTAGCTAAAATAAATGATAACATAAATATTAAAATTGAAGTGAATTTATTAAATTAATGACATTAATTATTTTTTAATATTAATATACCATGATACAAATATGTAAATTTAATATATTTTAATTCAAATATTAATTTTATATTTTAAAATAATAAATTAATAAATAATGTAAAATTTTCATTATTGTTATTTTTCAATAAATGATACTTTATTAAATGATTTGACAATAATAAATGTAATATATTATTTAAACTGATATTCATATATTATAAAATATTAAATATGGTCTCAAAATGGATCAATTAATCTTCTTTAATTATCAAATTGACCCATATATTGTTAAATCGTTGTTAGAATAGTCTAGGTTTAAGCACTGTTTTGCACATCACATGTGCTTGTTTAAAAAATTGGTTTCCAAAAATATTTGAAATTTTTATTTTTTTTAAATTAGGAAATATATTTGTAATTAATTGGATCTAAAATATATATATAATATCACATTATTGTATTATTAATGGTTGAATTACTTATGATAGAAAACTATATTTTTCAGTAAACACCATAATAATTAAATGATGGAATCATAAAAGTTAAGGAATACAAATTTTAAAATTGACATATTTTTGTGTGGTTAATATTTGGAGTGACAATAATTTCACATTACTCCATTATTTTTCCATTTTTAGGAACATTAGGTAAAGGAAACCTCCTATTATTGAATACCTTTTCTATTTACTAGAGTGGAACTCCCCCTCAATTATAAAAAAAGGAAAGCACTCTCCCCATCCTCACACCTCTCAAGAAACATTTTCTTATAAAAATATTCCCATATAATCACAAAAAAAATCATTACATTCATCCTTTAATCCTAAATTTAGGCATAAATTCTTCCAAGGAATCCCTTTGGTTCAAACCAATAAGAGTTACCCGATTAAGAGGTAACACCCTCCCTCAAGCTCCTTTCATTTATTTTATTTCACCCCCAGCACCATGATCCTTATTATATTCATATATAAAAAAAATTGTATCCAAAATTTATTTGGAAATTTTTATGCTAATCATTTTATCTACACCTAAACACACGTCCATCTAATAGGTAATGAACATATTGTTTACTTGTACGGTGAACTAGCACCTCACACAACGATGATTGTTCATTTCTCCATTACAGTCCCTAATAGTGGAAATTATGATGGATGATATAATTATATATGATATATATGATATTTTTAATTTCATTATGATTCTTAATTTTTTATAAAATACCTTTTTTCCTATAATATATTGTTAATACGATAATTTTGTTTGTGTAAGTGTGGACTACAACCCCCACAAAGAGATGTGACTCATTCATACACTGCATGGAATTTATTAAGGATGGTTTTAGTAAATATATATGATTTATATGAAATGATGAAGATACTTTAATAATTATATATATATATACATATATGTCTATTAATTTCTTTCATTCAACACAACAATTAAACTGAAATTGTGTTCATGGGTACGTACAACTTATAGTCACCATGAGTGAAGTATTTGATTTCATAATTCTATATTCTATAGATTATTAAAATGGATTTATAATGAAAATACATGATATTTATATCATGATTTAAATTCTAGAAATAATGATATATTTATAAGGGGAAAAGATATTTTAAATTAAGACACATGTGGAGATCAAAGTAAATTATTTCCAAAGTGAATCCTTAACATATGATTATTAAAAAGTGGGAAATATAATATAACAATAAAACCATATATGGTATTATATATAATAATATTATTCTTTAGATGTTGTATAATAAACCTAATTTTTTTAATACATGATGCATATATAAGTAAGAAGAGACTCAAGACATAAGGTAAGGGGATTTCATCTCGCTTTTTATTTCCAAGGGATACTTGCTTTATTCAACACCCATTCCTTTTTT
The DNA here is from genome assembly GCA_963277665.1 of Viscum album. Taxonomy (NCBI): domain Eukaryota; kingdom Viridiplantae; phylum Streptophyta; class Magnoliopsida; order Santalales; family Viscaceae; genus Viscum; species Viscum album. Next base: position 1,759,344,121 of record OY728121.1, on the reverse strand, counting down.
GTCGTGTGTATAATTCAAGTGGATGTATTCAATGATTAATTTGTTTTATTTTTTGGGTATTTAAATATCCCTTCTATGATCTCTCTTTCATGGTGCATAATTTTCAAAAGTTACCAAATCAGTAAAATAGTTTTTTTTTGTTTAAGACTTGGGATTTATTATGCACTTTTGATGCCTGAAAAAGGAACATCAAAAAATAAAAATGGAAGAAATTACTAAATATGGTTATAATTTCCCCCAAAAAAGAAAATTATGAGTAATAATAAAAATACCTTGGGATCACATAAACCATTAAGAGACTCGTGATCATGTTACCATTATAAGGTCATGCGAACACTCCACATGCAGTATGTAACCTATGTTGGATCCCAATGAACACAATTTCTATGAGTCCCTTTGATTTTGTGAAGGTCCTCTAGAAAACAAGTAACCATGTAGGTGAAATCTGAATGATTCCCCCTTGGCCACATTAGTCTTTGATGATAAGAACATGGAAATACAACATGAAAATCCTCAAAAAAATGGGAGGAATGATGCCCAAATGGGGGAGGCACGTAGAGGTCATAATGATCATGTGGCTCATAATTTATTAGAAGTGTAATTATTCTAGAAAAAATCCATGAAAACTCAGAGGACCTACAAGAAATTGTGAAATTAAACAATGTAGATAAAATGAGGGGAGTAGGAAGCTACACGTGGTTACTAAAAGACACATGGCACACCCCTGGTGATCCCAAGATAGCACGAGTCGTAAGTGATGTGTTTTCATCATATCAAAAATTCTGTTTGGCATTTCAGATTTATATCATGTGAAGAATTTGATATTTCTAGAAAATAATGCACTCCACTTTGGCACCATAAATGAAAATGAATGGATTTTTCCACAAAATGCTCACACACCCCCATATGACCCATATTGTTTTGGGGAAGAATCATCAATATGTTGATTCAATTTCATTGAAATTACTAATAGAAACATGTATGGATCCCAAAAAATTCCACAAAAAACATTGGGGGTAAAATTGAATGAGGAAATAGCTCTTGCGGTTGTAAAATTCTTGTGACGTGCACATGAAGTCTGTAGCTTGGTCATGTGAGACTATAGAAAAATTCACTCGGTAACTCATGGATGTCATTAAAAAAACTTGTATCTCAATAAGGCCCTTGGACATGTCAATATGGAAAAAAAATCATTAGACTTTTCTGTGTGATCAAAAAAGCCCCAATTAATCGGAAATAATCAAATAATGGTGGAATTGATAAGAGGGACTCATGGTCACTAAAAATTAGGCGGGACCCTTAGAGTAGTCCATGATGAAGACTCGTGAAGACACATGGTTCCAATGCCCTTCCCCAAATCCATTTTGGATTTTTTTTCTAGATACTCCGCTCAAATCGGTGAACAATTTGGGTGGAAATGCAAATAAATTCTCAATCCCAATATGATAAAAGGGTTTTAATCTGGACAATTAGACTCTCGGCCTCTGGAATATCAGGTGAAACGGCTAGAGAGAACATCTTAAAGAATTCATTCTGATGATTTGTAAGCCTTTTGATAGGTAATATAATGGAAAATAGTTGGAGAAATCATGCCCCATACATAAAGTACTTTGTGTGATCATTCATTGATCACACAGTGGAAAACTGGAATGGTGTGAAAAGAATATACCACTTATCCCATAGGTCATAAAAAACTCATGAAAACTAACAATGAACCAACCTATTGAATTCACAATAAAATGTCTAGAAGCAAAATTAAAAGGTGAAGACATAGGTGAGAGAAATTTTCAATATCCCTCATACACTTCACGTGAGTTATCCAAAGACAAGTGATGGCACCAGAAAATGTCACCTAGATCTATTGATGCTCAAAAAATATGATATTTGGGACATGAGAAATCCTTTAGGCGTGTCAAAAAAATTCATACGGTCACACTAGCCATACAACTTTGGTCTAGTGAACCCCTCTGGACCTATCACCCAAACCATGTGACGACCTTTATGTATATCACCAGAATCATATAATAGCACCTTCTCATGTGAACCAAGTATTATGGTTTCACCTAGGCATGCTGACTAAACACTCATGACAGCCTCTCTATAAGTCATTAGAGACCTGTGATGCTCTCCAAACATGTTGGTTTTCTATCATGATGACCTCCAAGGATTTTATCCAAGTACATGACATTCACCTAGAAATATTGTACTGACTCTTATGACTCCATCCATATGTTTCAAATCAACACTTGTTAATGACACCAGGGAACATCAGCTAGATCATGAGACACCTTCTTGACAAGACATCCATGTCAGGTGAGGGATCCTATAAGCAACCATCTAGAGCATGCAATTTCCTTTAGAAAATTCAACTATGTAACGTCACACCTTGAAGATAAGAGGGTCAGGTCATATGGGATACCTTGGTGTATAATCACTATCATAAATGGAGATAATATTACTCTAATTCTTTCTATATTTAGGGTATGTAGTTCACTTCTCCCAAGGTTCGATCTCTATATTGATCATCAAGGTAAATCCTATAATATAAGTGCCTTATTCAAAGAAATGACATTGATTACTTTCTATCCCTTGTTTCTGACAATGATAATTGCTCACATGGTATTAGGGAGTTCAAAAGATCATGACACATTCACTATAAACCACAACTATGGTATGTGAGATATAAATTTATAATCCCCCAATGGAACTACAATAACACTAATTTCTTCCATAACCAAGATACATAGGATGTCTCTTTGAGACCTGAGTTCCCTGATAAATAATCTCATGGAAATACTAGCACATAAGTCCCACATCATGAGTTATAAAATGATCATTTTCTGTACCTTATTTACCACACTAAGCATGGATAACATGTTCTTAGGGATTTTTTTTAATCATATCATTTCAACCATGAGTCTCTACAATGACAATGGTATCCACAATATTCAAACCTTGAATGAATGAACTATGACAACTCTGATTCTCATTAAACTCATTATACATAGGAAGTCCCTTGGGGACTCCATTTTGAATACTTTATGTACTATATCACCCATATAATTCCTTTTCTCATGATGTAATACTCTATTGGTCCAATGAACTATGTGGGTTATGATTCCTATAATAACTTGGATATGTATAGCTCCTCATAATGGATAAACCACCAACTAAGAATATTTACATCCTCCTTACATGGTATAACAATCCTAAGAACATGTTTATATCACTTCATATTCTAAAAACCTTCCCATTACCATAAAATGATGTAGAAACTTAGATACATATAGATCGATCCACTAAAGAGACTCCACTCCTTTACAAATGAAAGAGAATTAACCTATAGTCATTTTTAGGGTAGTCATCCCATATTGGGATGAATAATAGGTTCTAAAACATAACTTAAATATATAATAGAGTCCCATAGTAGGAAATAATTCCCCCCAAAATGTTTGAGATAAGACCGAACTCCCATCTTTTTGAGAAGTGCGAGTCCCCAAGAGCCTCTGGGCCTGAAACCCCAACTGACGGTCAGCCTTCAAAAAGTAGTTTTATACCGAGCTATGGATGAGGAAACCATTGAGAGTTTCTATAGAAGAAGAAATAGATGAAACGTATGATTTGCAAGATTGAGCGAGGATTTAGGACTCCCCTTAACAAAACTATTGAGTGAAAACCATCCGGTGCTAAAAAACCTAAACAAATGGTGAACCAGACGTGAATCAATGAAATAGAAAATGACCATGTTATAATATTTAGGACTATTGTTTTACACTATATGCTAAAAAAATTTGAACCTAATGTGATCCTATCTAACAAAAAAATGATTTTTCATCATCCTTCGAACCATTTTGTTTTCCCAATATATGAAAACAACACTAACAGGCCTAACATGAATCTCCTAGGCCACTTTGTTTTTAAAACCCTATTCAAAAAAAGAAAATAATTTTTGTATATATGATATTCTATAATTTGGATTCTTATAATTCCATCCTAACATTGTAAACTTCATGCGATTAGAATGGTTGGATCAGTAAAACAGGGCAATTATATTAACTATGCAATTATGATTGATGATTTTTATAGATATGATAAAGAACTCATCGAGAACCATGTGAATTAATTTCTGTGAGATTGAATATAAAACTATCATTGATATCATACAAATCCAAGGCAATGCCTTCATCATCCAACATTCATTCAGGTAAGTCATATGCGGCAACAACCCCCTCGGGCACAAAGTGATCTCACCTTCTCGACAGATCCAGTTGTATGTGGTAGATATGATGGTTCGATAGTACTATCATCATTGTACAATCCTAACTAGGAAGCTTCCTATGATTCTCTCCATGTACGGAAGCTAGCGTGTCCACATCATTTCTTAATGATTGTTGTCAGCCAGTAGCCCTCATCGCTACAACCAACCACTTTGAGAGCTTATCTTCAAGTCATGACAATTGAAACAATCCATAACTAATGATGGTGGAATAGGAAGTCAAATATAGTTCCCTTATAGTTCTTGTGTTGCTAAAGAGGGAACCTTCCAACCATCATCGCCAGCATCATCCCACTGATAAACCAGAGTTTCCCACTATCAGTACCACCAGATAGGTTGCTGCCTCTAATAGTAATTAATGGATAGAAAGGAATGATCATCGAGGGAGTGAGGAACTTGATAGCTTCGATAGGGATAATATCCCCACACTGAATAATGATTCATACCAACATACACTGGCAGGAAAAATCAAGAAATCACATATCCTTATCGACTCAGAACAAATATGTGGGCATATTCCCGTAGAAATCATGGGGGTGGCACATATCCCTACTTCAGTGCATTTAGTGCATCAGCATATTCAAATGTAAATTGAATAAAAAAGTTGGTGTACATCCCCACTTCAATTGAATACATCTACCAGCATATAATGGGGATGTAAAATGCACAAGATTATATCCCTCAACATACTTTTCTAAAATTACCATATATTTTAGACCCATCAAAAGAGCTCCACCGGCATATTTTGGAACCCTTACAGGTAAAGGGACATGTACACACTATTATCCCAATATTTAGCTCAACTCAACGCTCTGATAATCATGAACAAGTGGTTATACTAGAGAAAGAACAATCTCATTCTCCCATTTTGGAGGATTATTGGCATATTCTGATAAATGACAAGGCATCATTCCATTCTCATACTCTCATTCCAACTTGCGCTCACTAGGTGAGAGCAGCCCATGCATCGAGATAGAGGAATGTGTTGGTAATAAATGTCTAGTGGCATATTCCAAAGTCCTGGGATCAGGATCATATCCCTGTTATGGTTGGGGCTCACCACGTGATAGGTGAAGAAGCCTCATGATAGGTTCATATTCCTATTGATGTAGTCTAGAGACATACTCCAAAGGTCATGTCTTGGGAATATATCTTCGTTCTGTATGAGGTGGACTAAGTGAGAACGGAACAAGCTTTGGGATAATCTCATATTACTATTAGTGAATCTAATAGTAATACTTATAATGATTATAGAAGAAAGGAAAATATCCCTACATCCACTGAAGAATGACTATGCCAGCTTCCTTCTATGGAAATATAAGAGATGGATCATATTCATTCTACAATTCTAGAGGTTCGTTGGAATATTATGGAGGGGAATGCATATTCAGACCTGGCTCATATTCATCATCCAACCAAGGATCACCAGGTAAGAGTAGAGCATTCCTTAGGGATGTCTTATAATCCTACCAAGGAAGACCAGTGACTAATCCAAAGTCTAAAGATCGGGCACATACTCTCGCCTTGATGGAGGATCTCCATGTTAGAATGGAACATGGCTCTGTAAAATATCATATCCCAATCAATAATTTGATAGCTTATTTGAATATTTCAACATCTTCTCAATTGTGGGATCACACTCCCACATTAGTCGATGGTAATATATAAGTTCTGGAATCTATCACATAGTAGTCTCATATCCCTATACAATAGAAAAAAAGTAGGTCAGAATATTCAAACCACGACGTAGAACATGTACCATATTTTTAATCTTCTCAATTCCAGGGTCCTTGAGGACATTCGAGAGACCTTATCCACACCTTGAGGGTCCGTCTAGTCTTCAAACAGAGTGGAAGTATAAGACATTCATTTCCATCATTGTTCCCCTCAAGGTGGTGTGGAGATGGATTGTTGGGACTATGATCCAGATATCCACTATGGTAAAACTCCCCATGGAAATAACTCCCATCAATAAGGAAATACTCTCCTTTACTAAACACCTATTTATTGAGAGGTTTCCAAAACACTGACATCTTCTTATAGTGAGGTTCATTAAATGTTAGGGTAAACTATATATGGTTCCATATTGTCTTCTAGAAACACTATACTCCCATCATTATGCAACCAAAAGATCCATATTCTACAGTTTGATAATATGGAGTTGTGTAAGTAAGATGAGGAGGGGGCTGACATTGACATATGGGGAGTGTTATCCAGAAACAACCTCCCCATTAGGTTCTGGACTTCACTAGTTCTCGCTACGAGGTACCAGATGAGCTAGAAAAGTATTTCATTCCTTACCTACACCAATATATGTGGGGAACTCATCAGTGAATAATGGTTAGATATCTCCCTTATCCAAGATATGAGATTCACTTTCAAATTATTAAGATACTCTCTTATCATAATGATCTTACTGCTACCTCCATGGGTTGAGATCTAAAACTGAAAAATTATAGCACAAATATGAAATAAGTTTTCTTCCATTTCAAAAAGAAACAACAACAAAAGATCTCTACTGCAACGCCATGCATCTATATTCAAGGATTGGGATAGTATGAAGTGTAACATTTTTTCTCCCACCTGGAAAAATAAAAAACCATAGATTCAATGTCCAGTAATGTTATATCATCCTGAGAATTCAGGGGACCATGTAACAATTATGCCATTTGGTCACTACAATTGAATTAACCTGCTTCATTGATGCTAAGACATAACAAATATAGGTATAGGATAGACAAATATTCATCAAACTTGGACCCTTAATGAAAATATAACTCATTTCAAACATATATAACGAGTTAGAAATCATCCGAAAATATTCCCATGAAAAATGATTCTCGTCATGGGAAACCCTCACACCCATGTCCCATGTGAGCATAGTTTTACCTCATCATACAGACCACAATACAAGATTCAATTTCAGCTATCTAGGAGTGGACATGATCCCTTAGACCAGGATAATATCTACCACCACCTCCACCCCCCATATCATCAATTACCAAGAGGATTCATGACATGCCTTCAGAAGATGTAGGAAAACCGAAGCCCACTAGGATGGGAGAATTTATATTTTAATGACCATCTCTAGAATCATCATCCTTTGAGAGGTTCCTGGAAGTATTAGTGTTGATTCATGATCACCTCCACCCCACTATTCTAGGGGAATTTATATCTTCTTGTTCATTCTAGGAATCATCAAGTCCCCAACTGGAGTCATTGAGCCCTCAATAGGAGCAACAATCAATGCCAATGGATACCCCAAAAGACCTCACCCCTTAGTGGTGGGGTAATTTTCATCATCATTATTACCATAGAGAGAATCTGTCTTCTCTACATTTATAGCGAAAAATCAACGGTCGACATCCCACATGTTCCTCCCACATCAAGAAAACCTTTGATGGTCAGGGTCTATATGGAAACTATAATCAGAAGCACCCACAATGTCAATTATCATAGGAAGAGATGGGAGGAGCGTACAAAAAAGGAAATCTGACCCCAACGGGGACGAAAGACAAAATGTCCCAACATGGCCAAGGGTTAAAATTATGTCCCTAATGAAGGTAGATTATAATAATCCTATTATTTTGAATGTAATGGCATAGCCACAATTTCCTGGTATGCCTCTATGAATTTTGTCACTATCAACATAGAAGACATCGATCAAGATGGGAACCTAGAGGTTTACCATGTGGAAAATGTACCCAAGGAGGAGGGTGATTTAGACGCACCTAATGAGGTTTTATACAACCAGCACCAAATAAGGCTTCAAAATTGGGAACCACCAAATAACTAGTTTCCACCACCATGGAAAAATACTATCAAAGAATATGGAAAAGGTATGGATACATCCTAATCAACGCTAATAACAATTGAAGTTCCCTATCCATAGGAATAGTTGTCACAACATGAGATTCAAATATGAGATATCTGTCAACTAAATGAGGAGATACTCATGGGAAGTATTCCAACCAGGTATTATCTCCAGCCAAGTAGGAATATTATACCTCCCATTTTGACCCTCTAGTAATATAAGTATCTAAGCATAAGATGGGATATGGATCTAGACATATAATCCTTGTAAAAGATGAATTTGAAAATGATGGTGACATCCCTCTTTTTTTGTGATAACCTATCCACCTTTAGTTTAATCATTCATTCTTAAAAATAATTTAAAATCAGTGGGATATAAACGAGAGACCACATCATCATCCCCTCTTGTACCATATGGATGGGAGGTGTCTTAGAAAGATGTTCTCCTGGAGTTACAAAATGTCATCGAGTCCCGAGAAACTTTAATGGAATCCAATGAATATTGATGTGAACTTGTTAATTCTGAAAGTAGTTTATATCCGAAATGATTAGATGATACTCCACCTCCATCCAACATTTGAAACCCAAAATTCTCTACCTTTGAAGGTGAAAGTGGCCATAAAATCAGCTCACACACTTTGTGTCCCAATGTGGTCCAATGATTGGCCATTGAGACCAATCGAAGGAAACAAAGATGAGGTGTTTCATGTAGACTCTGATGGGGAAAACCTTCATACGGTACAACCATCTTCTAGTTGGATTAGTTGTAGAATGGAATGACCTTCGTTAACATTTCTTTTTTCATTTTAGTTCCATAGTGAAAAAAGTAATGATAGTCTAATAGATGAAATGAAAAAAACATGATAATGAGAGGGTATATTATTTCATAGTAAGGTGGAATGATTTAACCAATTTACTCAATATCCCCCTCTTACAAGAGAAACTACTTGAAAACTATGCTGAAAGTATTATGGATGAGTTGCAGACACCATTGATCCCCATGAAATACCAAAGTGGGATCTAAGAGTTCACTAGAATGGTACAAATTCTTGATGAAACAATTTAGAAAACCATATCCACGTCTTGACTCGTGCCCATAGCATAGGGGAAATATCTAGGAAGAGCATTAGTTGGTGTTGTGACTCTCAAGAATGAAACAGTACCTATCCAAGCACCCGGGAAGGTCTCGAACTTCTTCCTATCACCTCTTATCGAGTAGAGACAAACATAGAATATAAATCCACCATAAGTATAAAGAAATCATTTGAACTCATGATTAGAGTAAGGGATGACTATTTTAGACACCTTCTATAATGAAAAAGTACATGTCTAATTCCTATAATCCATGGATAGTGACCTGGTCAATCTTTCATGTCCAAGAAAACCTTTGGAAGTCAACCTCACTAAATATCATGACTACAAACTTTACCATATATGGTTATGTTGTAATATCCTAGACTGATTCATCTTCAAATACATCCTTAAAGGAATAGTCAAATCTAGAAATGAGATGATACATAACTCCTGAAAGAAGGTGTGCTGCATAACCATCATTTGGTCAGAATAAGAGAATGATTTACATAATGTTCTGGGTAGGCGTGCACAAAAAGTTATACAATTGGATTGCTCAAAATATAGTTGATCGATCTCACACCCCTCTTAAATAATAGTTTTTTCGAATTGAAATAGTTCCACCACCCAAGAAGGGGACATAAGGTGTGCCTATCGAAGGTGGGAATGACCTCTGAGAATAGGAAGAGATGATGGGGGAAGAGAAATATTATACTCCATGGAAAACCATAACACCCGCAGATTTTTCCCTTGAAAGATATATAGGATGGGAACCAGACCACTAAATGGATTCCTCTTCAGATGAAGAGATCTCATTTTTCCTCTTTCAATTTTATACACTTGTTAGAACCCTTCTCTAAGGATGAATATAGCCCCGAATATGGTCTTCCCACACATAATCGTGGAATTGGAGGCACACATACTGAAACTGAGGATGCATGGCATAGCGAGGATGTGGTATAACACAATATTACAACCATATATCTAAACAGAACATATATCTAGATGTGACTTTTCGGAAAGAGCTCCAATAGTCTCAAAAATGCAAGGAGATACCTCATATCCCTTCAGCAGTCTCCAATATTCCATTTTCTTGCATGACCGCTTAGTGGGAGTTCAATCTAATGAACCTAGGAAATGGGGAAGGCTAGCACGACCTGCACCACTAGTAGAAAATACTCCCTCAACTTCTTCAAAAATACCAGGTCCATCTACATTAGATACTTAACCTACTAAATTACATACCGAGGAGCATACCCATATCAGGATGCTCCATCATTTTGCACAAAAGTAGGATTTTCTGAAATACTTAGTTGTAGTTCCATCCAAGATCTTGATTTTTTATGTTTTATACCTTTCAAAATATATTAGAGAGGCGCTTTTTGTAGCCTCTAGAACTAAAATGAACTCTTTATAGAAGTCCATATGGCCGAGGTTTTTCGGGTTAAGACTACACCCTTAGAATGTCATGTTACCATCTCATTCACTGATCGAAATCTAGAAGAGACCATCCAAGGTCACATCAAGCCCTTATAAGTTTTGGTATGTCTTAATAATGTTAATGAAAAAATGGGTGATATCGATAATGGATTTGGGATTAACCTCATCTCGGTTCAAAATCACATACGTTTGGGGTATAGTGAAGGGGATTTATCCCCCAAAAACATTATCATTCTGGGGTATGAAAAATTTGAAAAAGAACTCTTAGGAATATCATACTTGAAGAACAATTTGGTTAAATAAAATTTGATGTTGAGTTCATGTTGATCCAGAAAGACACCACATATAATGTCTTTCTCAGAATGCCTGATCGTTATAGCCACTTGTCAATACCAACAATTCCATCAGTGTATGAGGTACACAATCAATGGAAAGGTCAACATAATATATGGTGATAGCTCCCCTTTGGGACATGAAAATACACAAACAATGAATAATATTTCAAAAAAAATTAGGGGGAAATAACCAATAGTGGATGACAATATATAGTTCATAGCTCCCAATAGATTGCGGACTTCCCTTGTGATCCAATGGAGTATGTTTGACAATGATTATGTGATCCAAATAGACATTATTGAAGTATAAGATCCAATCCCAAAGATCCAATCCCCTTCTATCCTTAGTGGAAATGTAAAAAACAATCATCTCCAACATCTCTCTACAATGACTTAGATATAATGGGATGTTGATTTCTCTTTTAATAGACTAACACACACTAATATTGATTTCGAATCCCCCAAGTCAGGATATTCACTAGAAAATGTCTCCATAAAATCAGGGATGAAAAAGGATGACCACAATAATGCCCCTCAAACATTCGAGGAATGTTTCTCCTATATTATATATGAGCTCAGACACTGTGAATGGAACAAGACCCATGGCCTACTCTGGTTAGTGTTGATATTCCCCTAAAATAGGAAGATATGTATTTCACATTGTTATCATAGAACCAATATGTGTTCACTTGGAACTATACAAAAATGCACAAATTGAATATAGAGGTGGCTACACACAATCTCGAACTACCCGATGAGCATCAAGGCTTAAAACAAGCTTCCAGGAGGATGCACCATTATAATTCCACCAATATAGAGATGGATGTTCAAAAGTGATAAAATCCAATATTGTCTGAGATGTTTAATACCCAAAATGGCTTAACAACATCATCCCTATAAAAAAATGAATGGGAAAATTAGAGTTTACAATTATTTTAGAAAACATAATCAACATTTACCAAAGGATGATTTCATATTGCCGATAACCAAAATCTTGATCGATACAACTAATATAATACAAGCATTTCATCATGGATGGGTACTCAGGGTACAATAAAATCAATATGGCCCCAAAGACGAGGAATTTTCCTCCTTTAGAGTGCATTAAGGATCCTCCATTATCAGGTAATTCCCTTCATAATAAAGAATATTAGCACCACATATCAGTTAATAATTCATCATATGATTAAAATATTATTTGGAAAGATATACTTGTGTTATTTAAATGACCAGGTTGTCAAATCCCAATAGTTATTTTATCACTTCATGAATCTCAGAGAAATATTTGAAACATTTCAACAAAATAGTCGAAATATGAATGTGATGATGTTTATTTTCAGGGTAACATAATGAAAGTTCCATATCTTTGTGGTACACCATCACCAAATTGAGGTCGGACCATAAAAGACTACTTCTACCTTAGAAATTTCACCCCTATAAATCTCATATATGTAAGGGGGATCCCAGGAAACCTCACCTACATTTTTCAATTGACAACCAATTTGGCTAGCAAAGTTCTCCCCTTCACCGGGCTAATTAAAAAGGGAAGCACCGACCAATGGGATTATGAATGTTAAAGATCCATTGAATGTCTCAAGAGTTTCTTACTATACCCACTGGTATGTATTCCTCTAGGGGAAGGGAGTCCACTCATATTATATGTGGTCACTATGGAATGATAAGTGGGCACCCTCCTTAGACAAAAAATGATATAGTGTGTGAGAATAGGCCCTACTACCTCATCAAGATGATCCTATGTACTGAAACTAGATATTGTAATGTTGAAAATAACTTTCTTAAACTAATCATTATGGTGAAAAATATAAGGCACTACATGATGCACCACTAATTCCACCTGGTCTCTCATATTGATCCGCTCATGTATATCCTTGGTCACCCTATGTTGACTGAGAACTTAGATCAATGGGTGGTCATTCTGCAGGAATATTTCATCCCATTAGTATCACCATATTTAGTAAAAGGGAAATTACTATCCAATTTCCATGATGCACGTCCTACTAACATAAATACAATTAAAGACACTGAGCTCCCAGATGAAGAGTTCTTCTATGTCCGTGAAACTCCCCAGACATGGGAGATGCACTCTGATGGTGCCTCTTGAAGTCTTCATGGAACAAGAATAGAAAAACTGATGATATATCGAGTTGGTCTTGGGATTTTACTTTTCTCTCTATACAAATCACTTCTTCCCTTCACTTTCTCAATATTTGATGGCTACACCAATAGTGAAGAAGAATACCAAGCCTGTATCACTCGGTCGGAACTATCGCTACAACTATACATAGTATATCATAATATCTTAGGGTGTTTGATATTTTTGATTAATAAGATTAATGGTCAATGTGAAACTAAAAATTAAGAAATATCACCCTTTACAGGATATGTCAAGTGATTTATGGAAACGTTCCTGTTTTAGAACACAATACATCATGTTCCATGATCATAGAATGATAGTGTTATTGAATTGGCTAATGCAGCCACTATCTTGGCCAACCCTAATCAAGAGGAAGAAATATTTCATATAACACATCAGGGAATGGTCTCATTAATCATAATTTGCGATATGGAAGAGATCGATCATGCCAGTACTTCCCAAGAGTGTGAAAAAACAATGACCACTCCTAGATTGATGGATCCCATAGTTGGTTATTTCTAAAATGGGATTCATGAGCAGATCATGCTGGAAGGGAATAAATTTTGTGTCGAGTTGAAAACATTACTCTATGGGATGGTCCAAATGAGAAACAAGTCCTCTACGAATGTGTTTTTTGATGGAATTCTCTTCAGTTGCATAGTATAAAGAAAAATTTTACCGTGATGGAAGAATTACACGTAGGCTCCTACAACACCCATCATTCTAGAATGTGGATCTCAAACCAAATCAGTAGTTTTGGATAATAGTGGAAAACCATGATATATTATAATGTTCAATTCATAAGAAAATTTCATTCATGCAATATTCATGAAAACTTCATCCATGAGCCCCCGTAATTGCTAAATACAACTAAATATTCCTAGACATTTTCCATTTGGGAGATGGATGTTGTGACACAATATCCCCCATCCTAAGTAGTTCAAGAACATCCATACTAATACCAAAATCTTTTCCATATGGGATGAAGAAATAACCCTCAAGGATGTTGGGATAAATAATATTATCGACTTCAGGAAGTCCCATATCACCACCAGGTTCAGAGTCCCTCACACAATATTGACGGACAAAAACACCACTTTCTGTTCCACGGAGATGAAAATGCTATACCAAGAGTAAAATATCAAGTCAAATCACTAATCCCACTATCATGTAATGTAAAATAGAAAGGTAGATGCCTTCAATAAGACTCCATCAAACATACTATAAAAGACTGTGAACATGTATCAGATGTCTTGGACTGATAAACTCGTAAATTCTTTATGGCCCTACTATAACACCACACTAACCACAACACAGGAAACACCATACTCATTGGTGTATGGGACCAAGGTAGTAATACCCATAGAATTCTAGCTGCCTTCACTTTGAATAGAATAATGTGTGAATCTTTCAGATGATGAGTAATCAAAAATTGATTGGTTCAATGGGAATAAAAAGATGAGAATAGATTACGCACGTTTCACAACCTAGAGGTCTATCATATTTAGATAGCATAAATCATTAATAAAAAGTTTGTACATCATTAATTCCAAAAAGCAGAAATTTTTTTTGCTCTCAGAACCCCAATTATATTGGGAATGAACCCGCCAAAATTGGAACCCAAGTGGGACGGACATTATGTAATACATAAGGGTTATCATAATGGATCTTATTCACTAGCCACCATGGATGGCGTGCATGTCACATCACCCACCAATGTGATATTTCCCAAGAAATACATAGCATAAGTTATCATCAGCAAGGGAATCCACATTAGAGTAAGGCATGCAATTATTCTTGAGAACATGATGTTATAGTATTCAAATCTATCATGGACACATGATGTTAAACTGTATGGAGATCTTCATGAGTACATGATGTTAAAATATATAAATTTATCCTGAACACGTGATGTTAAACTATATAGAGATCATCCTAGATGCATGAAATTAAATAGAAATTATTCTTAATAACTACATTTGACTTGATTACAACTCTTATAGGATATGTAGTGGCACCCAAATATCTATTCATGGTCATATCCATAGGATTACATTCCTTTCATGTTGGGTTATCCTATGTCTATACTGCATCACATAAAACTACACAGATCTAGAAAATCCCCCTTCATGATGGGTGACCCAATGTCCTTACCACATGAAATAAAGTCACATGGATCCATACTTTCCAAATTCATTCTCTCCAAGTCTCCAACGTCCATACAACATGACATTAAACAACACATCTCTATATAACTAAATAGGGCTTTATTCTCATTTTCAATGAGATGTATAGGGACGCCTTGATCCAATATCTTTTTATTTCCACCATATGACACTAAATTCCCCTATCTGTATCTTATGTTCCTCTACATGGGTCCCTTTCCATTTCATGTTTCCCACAATGAACATAGATCATGTGGGCTTATGAATTTTAAAATGTGGTTCCTCGTATAAGCAAGGCGTATCAACTTCGATAGGATTCTACTAGTCCTTAATTTGATACCATAAAAGGAATACCATCATTCCTCACCGTAAGATGTTAAACTACACATCTCTCCAAAACTATGAGTGGTTTGATTCTCATTCTCATGATATACACGGTGACACCCACACATCCACCCATGGGCCCAACCACAATATTCCCATAAATGCACATTGGTTTTCCCCCATCCTCAATACATGACATTAAACTACATGGGATTTTAATAACTATATAGGGATTGATTATAATTTTTCTTGAGATATCTATAGATTCCAAAACATCCATCCTTGGGCCTATCTGCATTATTACAACTTTTCATGTTGATCCATATCTGTCCACGTTTCTTGGTGGTAAATTGCATGGTATCTTAAAGAAATATGTGTGGCTTTATTCCTATCATTAGAAGATATGTAGTTACTCTTAGACCTCTAATATTATGAAATTCTACAACAATAAATAGAGATAATTCCCACCACTCGGTATGGTCCAGACTAACGAAGTGATATTTTTTTGTTTAAGAACTATTTATGGCTTGATTCCCATCACCATGGGATACTTATTGAAAGCCATAATTCCATTCATGGGACCCGTCACCAGCCATGATTCCACCATTTCACAACATGGGATTAATATCCTTACCACATGATGATAAAATTCATGGAATTAAATCCTTACCGCATGATGTTAATCGTTAAAGAAAACACCCTTACCACATCACGATGAAATACATATGAATATGTTCTTACAACATGACATTAAACAATAAGGAAAACATCTTAGTCTCATAAAATTAAAATTGGACTAAAAAAAACCCACTACATGATGAAAAATTGTAAAGACCATCTCCCATATTTTCATTCCTTATTGAAGGACCACAAGTGACTTACCTTGGTCAACTAGAGTATGGGGTGCCTCCATCATCATTTAAAATCACCTCAATCCATGCGATACACTTCATGTCTTGTATGACATAGGTTACATTGATCCATTCATTACCCTTGAAAAGGAAAAAAGTGATCTCTTAGGTGGCCATTCTATGGAAGTAGAAGGGATTTAGGCCCCCCAATCGATGACATCATGGTCGAATATAATTGGTGTTCTAATTATCATGAGACCGAAATCCCCAAGGTGAGTCCAAAAATATGAGGGTGTTACGAGATATACCCATAATGATTGAACCATATCATTTATCATTATTTGA
Source organism: Viscum album (assembly GCA_963277665.1). Classification (NCBI taxonomy): domain Eukaryota; kingdom Viridiplantae; phylum Streptophyta; class Magnoliopsida; order Santalales; family Viscaceae; genus Viscum; species Viscum album. The sequence continues at coordinate 1,759,327,346 of OY728121.1, read as the reverse complement.
GGAACTCAAGATGGGTTTTACAACATTTCCATCAAACACTCAGAATGATTTTGGAGTACTATTGAACCTAGGTATCCTAATTAGGCTCTTGGGTAACATCTCCCATATGAATTCCAAGAGATTCATGACTTTAACCGACCCATGATTTGGTCAAAGATGTAGTAACTTAAACTCTATTCTATAATGGTCCCAATCACAGGTACTTAAACAACTATATAAAGAGACACAAAACTTGTCTGGTTGAAAACCCGTAAAGGAAATCCACATAAAAATTCAAGAACTTGCTTTATAAGATCTTCATACATAATGTTTAGGTAAATATAATGGTGAAAATAAATGGCATTAAGATCATAGGATCTACACTATAGTCCTATTAAAATCTATGTTATGATTTCTAGGCCTTTTTGTCCACGAAAAACCTAGAGCAATGAATTTTCACATTTCCTCACCTTGAAGATATGTTCGCTAGGTGAATGAGAAACATTTAAAGCACTTGAAAAATTCTTAGATATTATAATTTCCATAAGTCACACTTCATGATTTAATGAAACTTGGGTTATCAAAAAAATTTCATTTCCCCTAAAAAAAATCGACCTCTCTGTTTGACCATTTTATCGATGCAGAAGGGATAAAAACCAAAAAACAATGTCATCTTGGCCTGATAATAATGGATTAATGATTCTTCTGTGTCTTGCTTCATTCTAGTGGAACTGAGAAGCTGACTGTTTTTTAAGATATCCTCTGTGTGACGACCCATACCTTTATCATGACCTGAGTACTTTGGAATATGATTTACAATATTCATACCAGAATATTGAAGTGAACCTAATATCCTAGATGTTACATCACCATGTTTTGTACCATTTCTCAATACTAGAATGTGAAACACAATTCTTGAACCCTTGATGACCCACAACTCATGATTTGAAACCATGGAGTGGAGGGATTGGGCTTCATAATGTAAGATTTCGATTTTCCTAGTGTTCTATAAATGTAATGGCCCGGACCTCTCCGGCCCAGTCCTTTGTCAAAAAGAAGGTCACGAAGTGTTCTGGAGGGTAAAATGGTCTTTTCCCACAATTTCTAGAATTTTGTAAGTACACACCGTGTAGTGTGAGTACACGTCGTGTACCACATTGTCGTACATACCCCGTGTTGAAGGTCGTGTCCTTGCCGTGTGAAAGAAATGGATACACACTGTGTACCCTAAACAACATGCTGTGTACCCCCTCGCTGGGTATATCTCGTGTTCAAGGCCGTGTCCTTGATGTGTGAAAGGAATGGGTACACGCCGTGTACCCTGAACTACACATCGTCTAGTCCCTCCCCGCATACGCATTACCAGTCAACGTTCATGTTCCATGTTGGAGCTGTGACTTTGCTGTGTGAAATAAAAGGGTACACGCTGTGTGTCCAAACTACATGTCGTGTAGTCCTTCCCCATGTATGCGCTACCCTCAAACTGTGTGTTGACCAGTCAATAGCCACAGAGCCATGTTGGAAGCCGCGTGGAGACCATGTGAAATAACTGAGTACACGCCGTGTACTTTTTCTTTTCTCGCCTATAAAAGGAGGGGTACCCTCATCCTTTTCAACTCACCCCTTTCCTCCCCTTTCCTCTGAGCAGAGCTCTCCCGAGAGACTCGAAGGCTCCTTTTCTTCTATAACTTCTTCGTCTGAGCTTTGATTTATGATCCATCAGCTGCCACAGGATCGTAACGATGAGGCGGAACATCTGAGCTTGGATCCGTTGTCTTTCCTTTGGCCTTTCCTTTCCAACATCCACCCGAGGAGGTTTTTCTAGGACACGACGAAAGTGACAGACGCTGACGGACGTCTTTTAAAGTTGATCAGGGGGAGCATTGTGATCAGAACTTTTTGAGGTAGAGATTCTTACCTTTGTCTCTCTAATGTGTTCATCATGCGGGGTGGGTATCCTCTTATTTCTATGAGAAACGGTTGAACCAGATTAATAAAGATAATAACTAGCTTATTTTAACGGGGATGGGAAGTTTTTGATTGCTGTTACTTTATTTATATCATGTGATGTTATGTTTTGAATTGAATAGGCTTATGACTACGGAAAATCACGCTCGTTGGGGGCCTTTGCTTGCGCAATTAAATGATGCCCTTTCTTTCTAGACCGTTTATGGATGGATACTTCATGGAATGTGGAATTTGGTTAATCATGTAAAGTTGGCTAATTAAAATCTAAAACCCTTGTGTGATCACCCCTGTTGAACAAAATGAAATAATAAACATGTGGCTGTTGGTTAGGGTTTGTTTTTGTGGGGGTGTTTTGTGGGTTGTTGTAGATCGGGTGAGCAACGGGGCTGTGGTTTTCTTGGTTGTGGGATGGTGTGAATGCTATGTTGGAGATGGGCAGCAGGCTGCGATAAATGGTATCAAAGGGATGATGATGTGTGGGTTTCGGTGTGATTGTGGTTATGGTGGTTGGCAGCGGGGCTGCATGGATGGGTTTGAATGTGAACGAACTATGGGTTGTGAATAATAAATAAAGGTGGAAGAGTTAATGAATGTTGGGTTGTGGTAATGAAACAATAATAATAATCATGGAGTTGTTTGGATAATAAAAAGGACTTGGTTGTGCTTCTTTTTTTTTCCAACATGATTGGTGGATGCCAAGGATATGTTTTACGAATGATCGATGTGGTTGGTTGTGGATAGTTTCCCAATAGTTAAGGAACTAAATAAACTAATTCTGCTGAAACGTGAAAACCTAAATGGGGTTGGGGTTGTTTGTTGTATGCATGCTTCGTGGTAGCAGTACCGAGGCATGTGCCCAGTTTCCCTGTTTAGGAGCCATAGGTTGGGCTAAGTGTTTGGTATATATATATATATATATATATATATATATCTTTGTGTTTTGACGCACCCCACCCATGTTGAGCACTTAGTGTCGAACACTCCCATTTCATGGGAGGGGGTGTTTTACCATAGATACAAGCTCCTTCCTAGTCCTTCTTCCCTAGGTTGTGATGTCTTGAGGCGACCTTACACCTAAGACCCTTTGGGTAGGTTTCGAATGGGGTGGCTTCATCCCAAGACTCTTCGGGCAGGTTTTACTATTTCCCAAGAATCTTCGGGATGAGGCCCAGGTGTGTGAGGGCGAGATATGTGGTTGTGATTCCCAGGTCTGTGCGGGAGTGGTACGTGGTTATGAGGCCCAGGTGTGTGTGGGCGGGATGTGTGGTTTGTGGGGCCCAGGTGTGTGTGGGTGGGGAGAGTGTGGCAGTGTCAGGATGTTCGCCGTTAGGAAGAGCAGCTAACTAATGGGAAATGGTGCAGGGTACCCAATACTCTTGATCTTATACTACTACTACCTGTTGTGATTGTGTTTTGGAGAGTGACTGGTGAGGTTGGGTGGATAGTTTTCCCTTCTAGGATTCTTCTGTTGTTCTCAGAGGAAATTAGGATGACTCCTCACTTGTGCACGAGTGCTTTAGGTTTCCCTACTAATTATACTTGTATGCTCACCCTACATTTACTTTAAGGTTTCTAGGAAGACAAACAGGGTCGTGCGGGACCCTACTAGTCATACAGTTGGAGTTGTTGCAGTTGTTGTACTCTTGTTTTCTTTTGGTATTGTACTTTTTGCTTTCTTGTATGTGCACCTTGTTATAAAAATTGTTTAAACATGCATGTGGGATTGGTTTGGGTTTATTTCTATACACTTGTTCTTTTCCTTTTTGGTGGTTGACTTGTCCTATTTTCCGATCCTAAATAATAAAAAGGGTAATGCCTCCCATATTTGAGAAAACTCTTACCCTTGGTGCTAGTCGCCACCTCGGGGCCTACTGGTGGCGGGACTCGGGGGTCATTATCTCCCTTTCACCATTTCCAGCTCAGGAGGGGCATCTTTGATGGAAGGGGGTCGTGACAGAATGGTATTAGAGGTGATGGTTGAGAGATAGGATGGAGTCTAGAGTTAGGCACAGTGAGGATTTCATGGGATGGTAGGGAAACAGTGTTAGTTAATCTTTGTGTGTGACATAGGCCAGGGAAGACCATCTAGGACACGGGATTTTAGGGCCCCCCTTGATTCGATGCAAGGACTCTGAGCCTACCCAACGACCAAGTGAGACTACATTTATTACAGGTTATAGACCCTAGGGAAGCTATATGAATCATCATGACTGTGTTTTACTTGATTCGGGTGTTCTGGGAATGAAATTAAAATAAAATGATAAAATAAAACCTTGAGAATTTCCTTACTAATTGGGATTAGCCGATCCTTGTTTACCATACAGCTATGGCACCTGGACGTCATCCCCAGGTGGCTCAGACGGCCGAGGCCTAGCAGGTTTAGGCGGTTGATCAGTTGAGGATTGACCGAGAGTAGGAAGATTGCCAGTGGCAGAAGACTCTCCATTCTTTCCAGCGGAAAACCCTCAAGAAGTATGAGGGTAGTACTTCAGATACGGAGATGGAGGGGTGTCTTGAGGTTCCAGGGATCACTTTTACCTTGGTTCATGCTCCGAGGGAGTACTGGGTTCCCACTAATAGTCAGTCAGCTAAGAGGTGCGGTGTGAAAGTGGTGGATGCTCTACCTCAAAGATAGTATAGAGGCAGAGGTTCCACGGGATGACTTTGAGAAGGAATTTCTATAGGAATTCCATTCTTCCATGATCAAGGCAGAGAAGCGGCAGGAGTTACTCTCCCTTCAGCAGGGGAGTATGTCAGTATGAGAGCTGGGGATCAAGGTCAAGGATCTCTTGTGCTTCTCTCTAGATCTCTTTCGGGATGAGGAGTCTCGGGAGAGATGTTTGGAGGAGGCGCTTCGTCCTTCGCTCCAGTATGCTGTCACCCCCTTCAACCTTCCGACGTACATGGCAGTACAGAAGAAGGAAGAGGTTTTAGAGAGGATGCACTCGTAGGGAGGTGCACCACATGAGGGGATCCATCCAGGTTTGTCGAAGGGGAAGGCAGTCAGCAGCAGGTCTCCTGCGACGGGACCTTCCAGGTACCGGCCAGTGGGGAGCATTCCCTAGCTATTCCAGTTCAGATCATCAGGTCCTCGTCCCTTTTTCACGATCCCAGGACCGAAGTGTTTTTCTTGTAGAGTTTTCGGGCACATTCAGAGTCAGTGCCTGACCCGAGCTCAGTACGGTAGAGGTGGGTAGGTTTAGCATCCACCTCAGCAGCACCAGTTGCCAGCGAGGCCCTTCCAGCAGCAGCAGGACCATGCTCCTCCGAGGGTAGACTTTACGGGAGGATGCTGACCTCAGGGTGCTCCTCAGGGACCTTGACCAGGGTGTGGTCGGGGAGGTGGATGACATCATATAGGTAGAGGAGCTGGTCGTGGACAGTTTCACACAGCAGAGTTGACAGCTCCGGCAGGACTAGATGTGGTGCGAGGTATGATTTGTTTGTTCAGCACTATTTTTTCTACTCTGTTCGATTCGGGACTTTTTCACTCCTTTGTTACACCTGGTCTATCCCATTATTTGGGACTAGACGTAGAGAAACATTCCATACCACTGGTGCTGAGTACACCTTTTGGAGGCCAGACCAGTGTATCTTATGTTTTCCGGGGATGTGGGTTGACGTTCGGACCACATCGATCTAGTGGGGACCTTCTTATGTTACAGATGTCGCCATACGATGTCATCCTGGGCATCGACTGGTTGTTTTCTGTTAGTAACATTATCGAATTCTTCTAGATAAGAGTCATGTTCTCCGATGTGGACGGGCAACGTGTAGCTTTTGTTGGCGAGAGGAGCTATTAGGTGGAAAGTCGGCGTGTGAAGTCTCTCCTTTTCATGTTAGGCGGGCTATTAGTGGTTCTAGCTGATAAAGAGATGATGGATGTTCCGGAGGTTGTTGGGGAGTTCCTCGATGCTTTTCCTAAGAAGGTTGTGACTCTACCCCCCTTGACGTGACGTTGAGTTCGGGATATACTTACAGCCTAGTGCCCGTCCGATTTCGATGGCCCCTTATCAGATGAAACCTTCAGAGTTACGGGAGTTGCGGATTCAGATTGATGATCTGATGGAGAAGGGTTTTGTTTGACCCAGCATGTCTCCATGGGGTTCTCCAGTTTTGTTCGTGAAGAAGGGAGATGGTGGTCTCAGGCTATGCATAGACTACCGAAGGTTGAACCAGGTAAGGGTCAAGAACCGCTAACCCCTTCCAAGGATAGATGATCTCTTCGACCAACTGAGGGGAGCTTGTTGGTTTTCCAAGATTGATCTATGATCTAGATATCATTAGCTATGGGTAAAGGACAGTGACATCTTGAAGACGACTTTCAGGTGCAGGTATGGGCACTTCGAGTTTGTGGTGATGCCGTTTGGAGTTACGAATACACCGGCTGTGTTCATGGGACTTATGAACTTTGTATTCCAAGAGATTATGGACCAGTTCATCGTTGTCTTTATCGATGACATCCTGATCTACTCAAGATCAGAGGAGGAGCACATTGACCATCTTAGGGCAGTCTTGGAAGTACTTCGACACCACCATCTTTACGGGAAATTTTCGAAGTGTAAGTTCTTGATGCAAGAAGTACACTTCCTTGGGCACGTGGTGTCTCAGCATAGAGTGTTAGTGGACCCGTCGAAGGTGGAAGAAGTTGTTTCTTGGGAAGCACCCAAGAGCGTGGAAAAAGTTCATTGTTTTTTGGGGTTAGCAGGTTACTATCGGAGGTTCGTTTCAGACTTCTCGAGTTTCTTCTCCATTGACAACTTTGACTAGGAAGAACCAGATCTTCCTATGGATCGAGCAGTGCCAGAAGGCTTTCGACAACCTGAAGGAGAAGTTGGTCAGTGCTCCCATACTCAGGTTTCCAAAGTAAGGGTTGTTGTATGAGGTTTTTGGTGATGCTTCTGGCCTTGGTCTGGGGTGTGTGCTGATGCAGAATAAGGGAGTGATCTGTTATGGGTCTATGCAGTTACGCCCTCACGAGCGTAACTATGCCACCCATGACCTAGTGCTTGAAGCAGTAGTGTTCACACTAAACTTGTGCCGACATTACCTCTTTGGGGAGTGCTTTGTGGTCTTCTTAGATCACAATATCCTGTTTTATATCTTCTCCCAGCATGACCTGAACTTACGGCAGCAGAGATGGGTTGAGTTTCTCCAAGAATATGACTTCGAGATCTCTTACATTGAAGGTAAGGGCAACGTTTTGGATGATTCCCTAAGCAGGTAGTCGCATAAGGATGTGGTTCAGGAATCCGATGATTCTTGGAATGAAATGGGAGAGTTACCCTCCTTGCTCTTGGATGAAAGGGTAGAAGCTGTTAGAGGCTGTTTTTTTTCAGATGACGGTGGAGTCCTCCGTGTTGCAGCAGGTGGAATAGTCTCAGTGAGGGCACTCCTAGTCGGAAATGATGTGGGATCATGTCGATCAGGAAAACTCTCTAGAAGGATTGTCAGAGGACAGCCGACATCGGATGCTTTTCCATGGAAGGTTTTTTGTTCCAGAAGCAATGCGTGAGGGAGTTCTTCGTGAGTTCCATAGCTCAGCCTTGGTGGTACATCCAATATTTTCAAAAATGTACCGAGGCCTGAGGAAATAGTTTTGGTGGCCCAGGGTGAAACAGGATGTGGCGGAATTTGTGGCTAAATGCCTAGTGTGTCAGCAAGTGAAGGCTGATCGCCGTGTTCCCAGTGGGTTGTTGCATCCTTTTGATGTCCCCGAATGGAAGTGGGATGACATCTCAATGGACTTCGTCACGGGACTACCCAGAGATCAGGGAGGTTATGATGGTATTTGGGTAGTGGTGGATCGACTGACGAAATCAGCTCACTTCTTAGCAATTAAGGAGTTGGGCACGGTGAGTACCTTAGCATAGAGGTATGTGGACGAGTTGGTGTGTTTGTATGGAGTTCTGAAGACTATCGTCTCAGATTGGGATACTCGGTTTACCTCATGAGTCTGTAGGGGGTTACAACATGCTTTTGGCACCCAAATACGCCTTAGAACTGCTTTCCACCCCCAGACCAATGGGCAGATAGAGCGGACTATTCAGACGTTGGAGGACATGCTGCAAGCATGCATTCTGGATTTCGGAGGATCATGGGTATGATACTTTCCTTTAGAAGAGTTTGCCTACAAAAACAGCTTCTACTCTACTATTGGCATGGCACCTTTTGAGGGTTTGTATAAAAGCCCATGTCGTTCACCCATTTGTTGGGAATAGGTGGGTGAGACGAGTGCTCTTGTGCTAGAGGTAGTGTAGAGCACCACAGAGAATGTCCATCTTGTACGTGAGAGGATGAAAGTGGCACAGGACCGACAAAAGTCTTATGCTGATCATCGGAGGAGGCCCTTGGAGTTTGAGGTGGGAGATCATGTGTTCTTAAAGGGTTCCCCTCGACGGGGGTAGCAGAGGTTTGGGAAAGGGAGAAATCTCTCACCTAGGTTCATCGGACCTTTTGAGGTGCTGAGGCGAGTCGATGAGGTGGCATATCAGCTAGCCCTACCACCTCAGTTGGGGAAGGTTCATGACGTCTTCCAAGTCACCCAGCTATGTCGATACTTACACGACGACTCTCACGTTATCGACTGGGGAGAGGTAGATTTGGGAGACGACGGGACCTTCGAGGAACGACCAGTAAGAATCGAGGATTGTTAAGAGAAGGTGCTCTGTGGATGAACCATTCCCTTGGTTTGTGTGTTGTGGAGGCATGGAAGCCTCAAGGAGAGCACTTGGGAGCGGGAGGCCTAGATGCACGCTCAGTACCAGAAGTTTTCTTGAATTGTGTTTTTCCTTGTTATTCTGAGCTTTTTCTTGATGTTATACTCTGTAACTTTGATATATGGAATGTTTGGATTGTCGGTTATGAAACCTTTTATTTCCTTGTTCTCTGGAAGTGTGTAGCATGTCCGGATGTGTGGGGAAAGGGAAAAACCTGACTCTTAATCGAGACACATTAATGAGGATGTGATTGAACCTGTGCAGGTGAGTCAGTGATACCTAAAGTGGATAATATATCGACATAGAAGAAGGAATTTTCCCTAAACCACGTGTTCGGGAAATGTCTGGGTTGTACGGTGTTGGGGCAGTGTAAGTTGGAAAATCCTAATATATGGAAGTAGGAAGGCCCAATCCTTAATCAAGACACATTAATGCAGATGATATTAAACCCGTGCAGGAGAGTCAGTGCCGCCTAAAGTGGATAATATCTTGACATAGGAGTGGGAATTCCTAACACCTGTGATTAGGATTGTTGGTTGAGTTCCTGGTATAACGAGAACCCTAAGAGGTATCTTGTCGGGTTCCTCTAGGTTGGTTTTTGAATTCTCGGGGACGACAATGTTTAAAGAGTTATCTGTTGTAATGGCCCGGACCTCTCCGGCCCAGTCCTTTGTCAAAAAGAAGGTCAAGAAGTGTTCTGGAGGGTAAAATGGTCTTTTCCCACAATTTCCATAATTTTGTAAGTACACGCCGTGTAGTGTGAGTACACTTCGTGTACCACCTTGTCGGGCATACCCCGTGTTGATGGCCATGTCCTTGCCGTGTGAAAGAAATGGGTACACACCGTGTACCCCAAACTACACACCGTGTACCCCTCACCGGGTATACCCCGTGTTCAAGGCCGTGTCCTTGCTGTGTGAAAGGAATGGGTACACACCGGGTACCCTAAACTACACACCGTGTAGTCCCTTCTCGTGTACATGTTACCAGTCAACGGTCGTGTGCTGTGTCGTAGCTGTGTCTTTGCTGTGTGAAATAAATGGGTACACATCGTGTGTCCAAACTACATGCCATGTAGTCCTTCCCCACGTATGCGTTACCCTAAAACTGTGTGTTGACCAGTCAACGGACGCGGAGCCGTGTTGGAAGCTGCGTGGAGACCCTGTGAAATAACTGAGTACGCATTGTGTACCATAAAGTACACGCCATGTACTTTGAATTTTCTTGCCTATAAAAGGAGGGGTCCCCTCCTCTTTTTCAACTCACCCCTCTCCTCCCCTTTCCTCTGAGCAGAGCTCTCCCAAGAGACTCGAAGGCTCCTTTTCTTCCATAACTTCTTTGTCCAATCTCCGATTTACGATCCTCCATTGGCCACAGGATCGTAACGACGAGGCAGAACTTCTGAGCTTGGATCTGTTGTCTTTCCTTCAGCCTTTCCATTCTAACTTCTGCCCGAGGAGGTTTTTCCGGGACTCGAAGGAAGTGACGGATGTCGACGGACATCTTCTAAAGTTGATCTGGTGGGGCATTGTGATCAGAACCTGTTGAGGTAGGGATTCTTACCGTTGTCTCTCTAATTTATGCATTATGCGGGGTGGGTATCCTCTTATTTCCATGAGAAACGGTTGAACCCTCTTAATAAAGATAATAAATGGCTTATTTTAATGGGGATGGGAAGTATGTGATTGCTGTTACTTTATTTATATCTTGGGATATTATGTTTTGAATTGAATAGGCTTACGCCTACTGAAAATCCTGGTCGTTGGGGGCCTTTTCTTGTGCAATTAAATGTTGCTCTATCTTTTTAGACTATTTATGGATGGATACTTCATGGAATGTAGAATTTGGTTAATCACGTAAAGTTGGATAATTAAAATTTGAAACTCCTGTGTGATCACCGTGGTTGAACAAAATAAAATAATAAACATGTGGGTGCTGGTTAGGGGTTTTTATGTGGGAGGTGTTTTGTGGGTTGTTGTAGGTCGGGTGAGCAGTGGGGCTGTGGTTGTCTTGGTTGTTGGATGGTGTGAATGCTATGTTCGATATGTGCAGTAGGCTGCGATAAATGGTATCAAAGGGATGATGATGTGCGGGTTTCAGTGTGATTGGGGTTATGGTGGTTGGCAGTGGGGCTGCAGGGATGGGTTTCAATGTGAACGAACTATGGGTTGTGAATAATAAATAAAAGTGGAAGAGTTAATGAATGGTGGGGAGTGGTAATGAAACAAGAATAATAATCATGGGGTCGTTTGGCTAATATGAAGGACTTGGTTGTGTGGCTTGTGTTTTCTTAACTTGATTTTTGGATGGTAGGGATATGTTTTACGAACGATCGATGTGGTTGGTTGTGGATATTTTCCCAGTAGTTAAGGAACTAAATAAACTAATTCTGCTAAAATGTGAAAACCTAAATGGGGTTGGGGTTTTTTTTTTGTTTGCATTCCTCATGCTCAGTTTATCTATTTAGAATCCATAGGTTGGGCTGAGTTTTTGGTATATATATAAATCTGTATCTTTGTGTTTTGACGCACCCCACCCATGATGATCTCTTAGTGTCGAACACTCCCATTTCAGGGGAGAGGGTGTTTCCCCATATTTACTAGCTCATTCCCGCTCCTCCTTCCCTAGGTTGTGATGTCATGAGGCGACCTTACACCTAAGACCCTTTGGGTAGGTTTCGAATGGGGTGGCTTTATCCCAAGACTCTTCGTCCAGGTTTTACTGTTTCCCAAAATCATTGGGATGAGGCCCAGGTGTGTGCGGGCGTGATATGTGGTTGTGAGGTCGAGGTGTGTGCGGGCTGGATATGTGGTTGTGAGGACCAGGTGTGTGCGGGAGGGATATGTGGTTGTGAGGCCCAGGTGTGTGCGGGCGGGATGTGTGGTTTCTGGGGCCCTGGTGTGTGCGGGCGAGGAGAGTGTGGCAGCGTCAGGACATTCTCCATTAGGAAGAGCAGCTAAAAATGGGGAATGGTGTGGGGTACCCAATACTCTTGATCTTATACTATCACTACCTGTTGTGATTTTGTTTTGGTGAGTGTGACTGGTGAGGTTGGGCGGATAGTTTTTTCTTCTAGGTTTCTTCTGTTGTTATCACAGAACATTAGGATGTCTCCCCACTTGTGCACGAGAGCTTTAGGTTTCCCTACTGAGTATACTTGTATGCTCACCCTACGTTTACTTTTAGGTTTCCAGGAGGACTACCAGGGCCATGCGGGACCCTACTAGTCGGACAATCTGGGTTGGTGCAGTTACAGTACTCTTGTTTTATTTTGGTATTGTAATATGAGCTTTCTTGTACGTTCACCCTATTATAAAAATTGTTTAAACATGCATGTGGGATTGGTTTGGGTTTATTTCTATACACTTGTTATTTTCCTTTTTGGTGGTTGACTTGTCCTATTTCTCAATCCTAAATAATAAAAAGGGTAATGCCTCCCATATTTGAGAAAACTCATACCCTTGGTGCTAGTCACCACCACGGGGCCTACTGGAGGCGGGACTTGGGGGTCATTATCCCCCTTTCACCATTGCTAGCTCAGGAGGGGCATCTTTGATGGAAGGGGGTCATGACAATAAACCTTCCCAGATAACATTCCTTTCATTCCCAAATTCATCATCTAGACATTTTAGTTTTCATAAATCTATCATGACTCTTGGAAAGTAGTGGAGATTATATTTTCATCCCCATGAAATCGATGAATAAGGGATTTAAACTTCCAACTAAAGGAATCTCATCCTTATATGAGATGAGATTATAATCCTTACAAGCCTCAGAGACACCATGGTGGAACTGAAAATCTCAACATGTTAGGAGACATACATGGCATGTCTAACATGTCCCATATTCATAGGTTTAGGCTTTTGGGTTATGATTTATATCACCCAAAATACAAATATATTGTTTGTACTAGTATCCCTAGTATTTATCCCTAATCCATATTTCCTTCTATAGATCTTCCACATCCCTTGGAAATGAGTAGAGGTCTTCTTTTCATGGCCATGCTATCGATGCATAAGGGATATAACCCACTATCTAAATCAGTCTCCTCATTTCAAGAAATGATATCTAATCCTAATGAGACCTAGAATCAACATGGTAGAAGTCATCACCCCATAGTGTTTGGAGTAATCCTTGGTCTGTCATCCCCATATTCCGTAAAGGTCTGAGCTTGAATTCATTAAACTATAGTAAAACAATGTTCTATGTTAAATGATTATAAAATAATGTACAAAAAAGGTCCAATATAGAAGACCTTAAACTATAGTACACCAATGTTTCTTCCTAGAAGACCTTTCACTATAGTGCACCAATGTTCCATTCTAGAATACCTTAAACTATAGTATACAATATATTTGAGCTCGAATACATTAAGTTAAAGTACACCAAAGGTCTGAGCTAGAATATGTTAAACTACATTACACCAATGGTCTAATCTAGAAGGCATTAAAAAATGTGAGAGAATGATTGATATAAACAACCTTAAACAAAAGTGACAGATGTTCTGATCAAAATGAACACAAACCAATGGGAAAGAAGGAATGATCTATAAGATCCTAAACTAAAGCACATTGAAATTATATAGCCTAATAAATCATATGAGGCCCAATATATGGTCTTAACATGATCAGGATGCTCTATAAAAATATTATCACATTCTATGAAGATAAAAATCACTCAACATTCAAGAAATGTGTCTTACCCAAATGATCATTTGCGTGTTAGGTGATTTCAAGAATGCTGGAATAAATTATCGACTATGAATACTGTGATGGTCGGAATTCATGTGTATCTCTCGGGAGGAATCTATTATAATCTCAACATTTGATTTTTGGAAATAATATCATTATGATATAAAGAAAGGGATGGGTGTTGGCAGTGATTTCATAAATTTTAACGGGATGAGATATCTTACACAACATGAAGGGAAGAAAATTGAATATTATTATAGGGGATCTAGAAAACTAGTTCATTGAAATTATGAAAATGAATAGGGGAATATCCACATTTCAGAGTCTCTTCAATGTCCTATCAAAAAACTGATGTTCAGTAAAAAATTTGATTCATGAAAAAATTTTGCCGGCTCCACTGGAAAGATCAGCAAGTGTTTGGCGAGAGGAATCAATTGAGAATTTCAGTGCCAATCTCCCCATTTCATCCGCTTATACTATAGGATATAGATCCTCGACCAGAGTAAAAAACACTTCCACCCTCCTTTGTGCAGTGTACAGGGAAGACGATGATGTTGAAATCCTTGACCATAGATGAGTAACCATCTCCTCATTTCTCCATGTCTACATAGTCCAAGTGTCCTTTTGATATTTTAGTTCATTTAACAACTAGTGACCCTACTCCAATGCATCCATCATCTCCCTCACTTACTTATCAAGGTAAGTATCATTCAAAATATCATGCAGATACCTTTTATTCATGTACAAGTCTCTTCCGGCCAAGAAACAAATCTACATAATTTCATTCAAAGGCTACTGATCGATGTCATATGGACTTAAGTCATGAAATAACTTTTGAAGAAGTTCCCCTTGGTTGAAAAATATTTACAAAGGGGTATGAATAATAATATCAGCAATCTATTGCTAGATCAACCTATAATGTTTTTGTGCCTCTACGACCAATGAGGTGGGTGTGACAGATTGATGACTAACCAGTTGAATCAATTCCAAAACAGGAGAATAATTACCATATTCTCTCCTCTGAATGGTAAAATTATCCATATCCTATGTTTTATGATTATCTTCCTCAAAAGAATATATTTCATTGTCTGATTAGTCATCACATGAAGGTGGATACATTCCTGATGCATCATCATGTTCTTTAATCAATTCCATAATTTCCCCCCAAAAAGGAATTGGAATGGAAAATGGAATTTACAAATAAATGACTAACTGTATTATCACACCATTTTGACAATATGTTACCCAATCCTGGGTATAATCTTGGGTAAGGAAATTGGAAGAAACATCAAAAATAATAAGCATAATCTTAGCCTTTGTCTCTTCCTGTGTCAGCATCTTAAAAAATTGATGGATAACCTCAATATGTTTCTCCCCTCGAACAACAAACAAATGAAGGGGGATACCCTTTAAGTATATCCAATCTGATGAGAAAATTGATACAGTGTATAGGGATCACAAATAACCATCTCATCCATCCTAACATCCAGAACCCCATTTTGAAGGGAGATCAAATATGGTCTTTCGTCATTGGAGAAAATTCCATCATCAATGATCAGCTCATCCGGTGAATGAAACTGGGTATGGTCAAAGATATTAGGATGGTGTAGCACATACTTAACCTCAACAAGGATTAGAGACATAGCCTTCACTCTAGATATGTTCCGAAATCTAATATGGTGTACGGATTTTGAGATCCTAAATTATTGTAATATTCATAAAAATGGAAATTCTCCCCTCTCTATCCAAACAGGAACTGGAGGGAACCACTGATCATGTAAGAGGTGCTACCTCATTGAATATGTTCTATGATTTGGTAAACGCATGCAAGTACTGGTACCACCAATATAATACATGGCCCTTTTGAAATTCATGCCACCGTCATCAACATGATAACATGGATTCCTGAACCTCTGTCCCACCGAGATAAAGAGACACCCATTCAAGAATGACGATAAAAAACCTACCATCATTTGTATCTAAAATATCTACAAGTTGACACAATACTCCCATGAGGAAAAATATCTAGCCTCCAAGATGGCCTAATATTTGTTGCCACTCTCACAAATGTTTTGTAGGGAAACCTTCAATGGTGAATAGTGGCTAGAATAACTCCACTTCAAGAGAGAAAAATAATTATCAAATCCTTTAATGAAATAATCAAGTGCATTTTCATATCATTAATTTATTTCTAATTTATAATAATAGTAATATCCCTTTCCAAAACTAGGGTCTACTGGGGATCATCCAAGAAATTTGAAGCTGGGAGGAATTCATCATACATTTCTCCAAGGGGAAGAATCTCTCCCAACTGATTGATGTTTCATTGGATTACACCCACATCAACATGGGACAAATGAAATGTGTTGGTAGAACTGCAAAAACAATTGACCATCTCTCAAAGGAGGTCACACTAGTGATAGATGATAAATAGAGAGATCCATATGGATACTTAATGGGGAAACCTATATAATTCATCAATAAACTCCAAACAGCTCTGCTTGACCGAGAAAGGCCACACCCAGTCAGGGAAGAATTTTTTGACGAGACAAAGATCCAATTTCATGTACCATCTGCTTCCGAGATTATTAAAAGAATAGGATATTATACTCCAATAGCTCTTAATGAAATTGTTTTGGGAGAAATAACGGTTGTTTGAACCCAAAGGTTAGTTATACAAGATATAGTTCAAAAAATAGGACAATGATGTAACCAGCCAACCATCCTCATCAATTATATTCTGAACACAGTAAGGAGAATCAAACACCCAGCAGGATGACAGATTAAAATTTAGATGAAGAATGGTAGAATCATCTAATAAACCAGGCTTATATAGAGTAATTCAATGATATAAGGGAAAATTATAGCCATTAGATAATAGGAACTTCTTTAGGGTTTATTTTCTTTTTGAACATAATATCGGGGATCAACATTGTTGTTCTTGGAAATCATGTAAAATTGATTGGTTGTATCTGAGGAAACATGAAAAGAACAAGAATACATATGAAAATAATTATTTGGAACATGTATGATAATAAAAATATAAGATCTAGTCAAAAATAGAAGTATGAATGTTCTCGTAGTGTCATTTACATCGCATGACTCAAAAAAAATTTAACGGCATAAAGGATGTGATAATTTAATGATATACAAAGTACTAATGGTTCACAAAACATCTATAGGGAATCACATAATTCCATAACCCATTTTCAGACTTCTGATCGTATGACGTGATCATTATCATGAGAATCAGTCGAATCAAATGATCGAACCATCAGACACTGTGAAACCCTCAAGACCATTTTAGTACCTCATTGTCGAAGTTCAAAATTAATTAATAAAGGTGGTTTTGTATTTGGTCTTGAAAATCACTTGAGTAGAAGAATGTCATGCAAGAAGTGTATCATAGGGAAGGCATGTGAACAAAGTCTCACGATCAGGACTCACGGACCAATATTATGATAGAGGTGCACAATTGAAGCAAAGTATAGATAACTATGGAGAAGTGGTGGACAGAGGAATGAATTTCTCTCCACCCCTCTTATATATTGGGAATTATGAGGAATAATAAGCATCACCTGGCAGACTAAACATCACTCGAGGAACTGATTCATGACACTGCCAAAGAATCTGGTGGGCATTTACATTCCTCAGGACTAAGTCCTTATCCCCTAAAAAATTTCTCCAAAGGGGATTATTTGTTGGCGCCTGCCAAATGAACAATGAAAAACTCACAAGGGAAGAAATATTTGAATATAGGTATTATTTCCCCACACAAATGAAAATTAATAGGAATATGGTCAAGACCTACGGATTGTATTAACCTTAAAGAGACTCACGATTTTGTGACCATTATAAGGTCACATGAAGACTCCCTGTGCAGCACATAACCATGTATGGATCCCATGGAGCCCCATTTCATTAAGTCCCTCTCTATTTTAAAAGGTTCTCTAGACAACTAGAAACCATGCAAGCGGTAGCTGGATGTGTTTCCCTTGGACATTTGGGTTTTAGATGACAATCACCTACAAATTCAACATCACATCCTCTGAAAAGTTGAGTAAGGATTCCAAAAAGGTGAAGGACACTTTCCATCATAATGTTCACGCATCTTATCATGGATGAGAAGGGTCATTATTCTTGAAAACATCCCATTATACTCACAGGAACTCAGAGGATTTGTGAAATAATCCAAATGAGATAAAATTTGGGGAGGTGAAATCTATATGCAGTCACTGAAAGACATGTTGTGTACCACTGGAAATCCTCAAAACTCACCAAGTCACTAGATATGTGTCAACCTCATCTCATCGAGTATCTTTGGGTTGTTAAAAATCTCCCATGGAAATCATTGGATATTTCTGGGAAACCATGTTCTCTACATTTTAATCCCAAGGACAAAAGAATTGATTTTCCATGAAACTATTGAACACCCCCATAACACCCATATTGGATACACGAGGTGACATTAAAAATCAATTAAATTTCTTGGAAATTACTCATGAAAACTCACATGACTCCCAATATTTTCCACATAAAACAAAGGAGATAAAAAAGGAATGTGGTGGGAGCTCTTACAATCATAAAATTCATGTGATGCGGACAGGATGTTTGTAGATCGGTCTTGTGAGGCTTCTAGTCAAGTCACCTGACCACTCACAGATACCTTTAAAAAGTCACTTGAATCAAACGAAGTCCCTTAAACATGTCAATATGACAATAAGTAAATCCTTCATCACATCCTAATGATTAGAAAGTCCCCATTAATCCAAAATAATAATATAATAAAGGATTTGATTAGAGGGACTCATGGTCATATAAAATTAGTTGACGCCCTAAGAGAAATCCAGATAGAGACTTATGAAGCCACGTGGGGCCAAATTGCTTCCGAAATCTAGTCAATATTCAAACTATATAAGCGGAAATAGTTAGTGAACAAATTAGGTGGACATTATTTAAAATTCTCCACCCTAAAATGATTAAATGGCAAGACTCTAAAGGATTCGAATATTTGACTTTGGACTCTCAAGCGCAAGGGAAAGAGCATACTTCTCGGAGGGGCTGATTTCATGATCGGAAAGTCTTTCATCGTTAAATATTCCAGTTAACACCCAGAGAAATCTTGCTTGATACATAAGGTACTTTTTGTGATCATTCATAAATCATGTGAATGAATACAAAAATGGTGTGTGAATAACAAATTGAATATTCCCCAGATCAGGCACGACTCAAGATAAAATGATATCGAGCAAACCAAAGTAAATTACAATACATGGTCTATAACAATTATTAAATAGGGAAGAATGAAGAAAAATAAATGTTTGTTGTCCCTAATGTGATTCATGTGAGTTGTCCAAATATTTGAGATGGCATGGGGACACATCGAATAGATCTCAGGATTTTCCTTCAGCTTGCTATTCGGGACATGAAACATCCTTTGAGAATGTTAGAGAAAGTCATAAGATATTATTGGGTACACAAAATTGGTATTTCTAACACCTCTAGACCTATCACCCAAACCATTAAATTTCATTCAGATACATCACCAAAATTATATAATGATTCCTTCCCATTTCATTAATGTCACACATTTTCACCTAGGAATCTCAACTATGCTGTCAGGACACCCTCTAGACAAGTCAGCTGAGACCCACGAAGCCCTCCTGAAAATCCTCCCAAGACTTGCAATGACCTCCATGTATATTATCCAGGATACAAGATATCCAATGAGACATGTTGTATTGACTCTTGTGACACCCTCCACACGTGAAAAACTAGTTATTCCGAATGATACAAGGTCACATCAGCTGGATCATGTACCACATCCTTGACAATCCATCTAGGTTAGGCTATGGCTCTATCAAAAACCATCTTGATCTTTTGATGTCCTATGGACAAGTCAACTGGGTCATGTGACACCCTCCAGATAGGTATTCCATTCTATACATGCATTATATGTTTGTAATCCTCAATATAAATGGACCTACGATGACTCTTATTCCTTCCATATTCAGAATATGTAGGCTAACTCTCTCATGTTTTGATCCCCATATTGATCATCAAGGGAAATCCCAGCAACTAAGTCACTTATTAAATAATTTACATTGAATACATAATAACCCTTATTTATTAAAATGAGCATGGACCACATAGTCTTAGGGAGTTTCAATGATCATGGTATATACACTATAAATCTCCATAATGGTATGGGTAGTCTCAATGTATGAGCCTCCAAATGATATCTGATAATTCTTATTCTTACTATAACCAATACATGTAGGACATCTCTCTAAGACCTGAGTTCCATGGTAAATCATCTCAGAGGAGTCTTAGTGTATAAGTCCCACATCTTGAGCAAAGAAATGATAACTTTTGTCCCTTCTTTCTCATAGTGAGCATGGCTCACATGATCTTAGGGAGTTGCAATAATCATATCATGTAAACAACTAGTGTCTACAATTATAGGGGTAATCTCAATATATAATCCCTAAATGAATGAACTATGAAAACTATAAATCTCACTATACTCTGATTATGTGGCACATCCCTCTGGGAATCGATTTTTAAAACTCAGTTTTCAAGATAACCCATATAAGTCATTTAAGTATGAAGAAAAACATCATGCTCCAACAAACAACATGGGTTTTGATTCCTACAATGACTAGGATATATAGGATCCCTCATAATTTTGAAATCTCCTCTTCATAATATTAACTATGTCTTTTTTTGGAAGCACATTCAGAAGATCTGGGTTATATGATATCAAAATATAAGAAATCCCCCATTACTAGAAAATGATGGTGAATCATTTTTTCATACAGATAGATCCATTGAAGTGATGTGAGTCCTCTGCTCATAAAATAGAGTTAACCTATAGTCTTTTTGTTAGGGTAACCAATAAAATTTTGATATTTTGAATAGGTTATAAAAAATATCCTAAATCTATAATAGAGTCTTGAAATAAAAAATAATTCCCCCAAAAAAGGTTGTAATGAGCTAGACCTCCCATTCTCTTAACCAATGCGAGTTACCAAGAGTCGTTGGGCCAGAAAATCCTGTTGATCGCTAGCCTTTGGAAATAATGTCTGTACAAAACAATAGATGAGGGAACCATTGGGTGTTTATATGGAATATTAAATAGATGGAAAAGTATATGTGCATGACATAGATAAGCCTTAAAATACACCTAAACTAAATCATTAAGCGAAAATCATCCCGCGTTCCATAACCCAACAAAACATTCCCCAATATTCATTTTAGTGGTGTCTATACTTCCATTTTATATACGATGTCATGAATCTTCTTATATATAATATATTTTTCTCCTTGTGTATTTTCCTATTCTTACATGGAGAGAATGATCCCAAGTAAACAAGTGGTATTATTTTTCGGAAACAATCTCATCTCTTTTTTAGATTTTTAATGATTATAATTATTTGATGAAATATTATGATCCATCTATGAAGAATAGTAATGAATTTCTTTATCCTCATTTAATTGAATTTATATCCATGTATTAGTAACATTTTTCCACTCATTGGTACTTATGGAAATTATTGATTTTTTTAATAAAATCTAACAGTTTTGTTCTCTTTGGTTATAAATATATTTTATTTCAAAAACTATGTTTTTATAATGGTTTTCTAAAATATTATCAAATGATCTTTGAGGATCATTATGAAAGGAAAAAAGATTTTAAATTTTTTTAATGTATTTCAAAGATTCATTTAAATTTTTTCATTTTTATTATCAAGGAAAAAGGATTTCAAAAGTTTTTATGTTTTAAAAATAATTATTCAAATAATAATGGTTATTTTACTCATAATGTTTTAAAGATATTTTAAAAATTATTTCCCATCTAAGATAACATCTGTTGGTGTCACTCATTCTTTAGGGAGAAATTATTCAATTTGTCTACTCATATTATTTAGTTGTATGGATAAGTTTTTTATAGAATTTTGTTTATGAAACTCACTTCTCATTCATGGGTTATATAATTTTGAAACCCGCTTCTTATCATGGTTTATGATTTTGATGAAATAGATATGAAGCATGTATATTTTTTGAATAGGTTATGATATTATTACATGTTTATGATACCCATTTCATTTCATGGGTAATTATATTCTTATTTATGATTTTGTGATATATGTATGTATGATTTCATTATGAGAGGGTGGGACCAATATCTCCCTTTCATTCATTGGGTAAATATTTGTATCTCGTGGGATAAACATGAATGGAATAAAAAATGAACTCAGTTTAGTATTATAGGGATAGAATGAGAAATGAACTCAGTTCAGTAATACAGTGATGGAACAAGAAGTGAATCAGTATAGTAATACAGGGATATAATGATGTGTGAACCTAGTTCATTGAAGGACTCTATTCATTATGATGACCTCGGTAGTAATGCCTTCACTACTATTGAAATCATATTACATTCTTATGTGTTTACCATAATTCTATGTTTCATTCATGTGTTATGATTTCATGTCTTATGTTCATTATTTACTTAAGATCCATGTCTTATGAACTATCAAGCATTATGCCTTGATTCATGTTTTTTATCTCTAATATACTGGGTATAATCTTCAAATGTTTTCATCACATTCTCATACTCATATGCTCATGTTTATACTTACATGTCTCCTTTGTTTACCCTTAGAAATAATATATTCTCACAAGTTTTTATGTTTCATTCCCTGTGTTATGAAGATATATTTCATGAACATGTATAGAAGGGGTTCTAGTCTTGGAGAACCTTATGGGAGATAATGTAGCTCACTCATGTATGAGTCCAGATGTTTACATGTTTCCAAAGGCACTATACCATTATAGTATTTGGGAATATATCTTTATAATGTTTTATGTATTCTAAAAAATTTATTTAATTTTATTATATGTAAATACTCGGTCAATATAGTAATCTATTAATGTTATATATATAATGTACTACACAGATTATGGAGATACTCGGTCGTACGGACTCATGGACATTGTTTCCATTTTTTAAACAAGAGATGTAAAAATAGAAAATAAGTATTAATTTCCCTTTATAAATCCAAATTTATATAAAATATATAATTTATATTAATAAAATCAATCATTATTACCATCCATGTAAAATAAAATGAATAAAAATTCACATCACAACAAGGAGGTGGTAGTCCACACCTACGTATGTGCGACATTATTGTTTCCCAACGTATTGGAAAGCAATAAGTTAGATGAGATATAATATTTCATGAAATATGTTTAGGAAATAAATATCACATATATTATTTAATTTTAACATTAATACCATCCATGTAATGGGTATTTTAAAAATATATCACATGGCTTTGTGAGTTGGTAGTCTTTTGAACACACAAGTGATATAATCATATCCACCGCAGAACAGAAAGTAAGAAGGTATGTGTGATATGATAATTACATAATTATAATAATTTCATAAATATTATATCATTATTTCAAATCCATTACTATATATATTCATACACGTTAGTTATAGAAAATGAATCAAATAACATTGTGAGGTGGTAGTTTTCCATGAATATGATCGAAAGTTTAGTTTCCCATTTTATGGAAGTGGATATTGATATATTCTATTAAATTATGATAATAAAATTTCATTATATTTTCTCATAATTTTTTCTATATCATCACTGTTGAAGAAGATTTTATGTAGGTGGAAGAAGAAATAAATTTAATATGAATGTTTAATAATTTTGTCTCTTATTCAGATTTCCTAATTATGTTTATAACTAATGCCTTGTTAGTAGATCTTACTCATCAAACTAAGTCCTATAGTATGTGTATGTGAAATTTGGGACTATATTTGGAATCTATTAATTGAAAAAAATGGTTTTTGAAGTGTGAAGATGGGAGGTGGGGTGTGGCCATTAATAATTGTGGGAGAGGATACATTTGGAATATTTGAACAATTATAGTGATACCCTAATTATTTTCAATATAAAAGAATAAAAAATGGGTTATTCATGAACCTTATAGGTTATAAGGTCAAAATATTTATAGAAATTTTGTTTCAGAAAATTTATCATTCATTTTTAATCCTTATCTTCCTATATTAACCCCCACAAAACACATTTTTACATTAAGCCCAATTATTCACTATTTAAATTTTCCACTATTCAACATGGTCAAAATTAAATTTTACAAATAATATATAATAAAAATTATTAAGATTAAATCTATGTAATTCATTATTTCCAAATTCAATTCATAGAAGTGGCATTATTCAATTTAAAATTAATCCCAAAGATGTTTTGAAAAACGGATTCTCCAAAGAAAAAAATTCACATGTATACAACATTTTTATATCATAATTCAACCTTAAATTATTCCAATGGGAAAAATTAGTTATATAATAACATATTTGAATAAGGTCTACATTAAATTTTTTAAAATTTAATGTTACATTATAAAATAATTTAATGAAAAGGAAATTTTCATTCAAGTCAGTATTATTCACTATTCAGAACAAATTTATTCTTTTTATAAAATTCTAAACCATTTTAAACAAATATAATTTTTATTTGTTTACATTTAAAATAAATATTATATATTCAAATAAATTTTTTAAAATCAGTAAAAAAATACTTTTAAATTATCTCTGAAAATCGTGATTTAACCGTCTTCCAGAAAAATACAATTTTTCAGAAAACAACTCTTTTTCTTTCAATGGATTATTATTCTATTTATATTTTATATATGTTTAAACGAAATAATTTTCATAATTTAGTTATAATAATTCATACCCTACAACATAAGGTCTATGTTATAATTGTAATTTTTAAATTATTATATTTTAATTGAGAGTCACATTTCGTTTAAACCTAGTGTTTCATGCATTAAAAGCTATTAAGGAAATTGAGTTTATCTAAATTTCAATATATAATAAAGTATTGGGGTGTTAAATTTCCTTATAATAATGATTTATTTTTTCATATACACTATTAAACATGAATTTCATCTTTTAAAATCTTTGGTTGTTACACCATTATTATTGAAATCAATTATTTAAAAAATCAGAATATATTATGGAAAAAAATATTATTGAGAAAAACTATATAAACTTGTATATTATGAATCCATGAAAATATAAATCATGGTTTTTTTAAAATCTATCAATCTATTATTCATTAATACATAGATTCCTTTTAGATTTTTGGTAAAAATTCAAAATTACCTATTTCGAATACAACTAAAATATTTATTTTAAAAATTTTTAAATTAAAATAAGGATAAATTGAATTTATATATTGGTAAATTAATTCTTGAAAAAAAAATTAATGAAAATAAGGACATGGAAGAAAAGATTCATGTCTAAAGATAAAAATAATGTTTTTTCGTTAAAAACATTTTTTCAACCTCATGAGTAGCCAAAGAGACAAAAATAAAATAAAAAAATTTAATCTAGAAAATAACTATTGGAGAATAAAATAAGTGTGATTTTCTGAGGATAGAACTTATAATTTCATTATATGAAATTTAAAAATAAAAAATCATGGAAAAAAGTGAGACTTTTTTGTAATAAACCTACCACAAGTCTGACTTGTATCATATGAACTCTAACCCACCGTATAATAAATAAAATAATAATAAATATATAAAAAACCTAATTCTTTCCTCTAAAACCATACATGTTCCAGTTAAAACACTTCAACACAAATTATTATTAATTTATTATTAAAATATTCATTTTTAGGTGTTGACTATTTCATTTTTTAGGAATGTTTTAGTCTAGTAGATATGGTTCTTTAACTTCAATCATGTTTACAAAATTTTTATAATCCTTATGATTTAATAACTATAATATTTAATAATTGTACATAATTTTATAATTATTCATAAATTTTTTGATGATAAATGAACACTTCATCGCGAATGTGATCTATACATATACTCACGATATGTTTTCCACTATTTGATGGATGGAATTAATGAAAGAAAAATAACAATTCACCTTTCTTAAATGATTAATATATAATAAATTTAATGTATATACACTAATTCTATCATATTTACTATCCACGAATTATGGTGATGGAAGATGAATCATATCTTTATTAGGACGTTGTAGTCCACTGGTACGTACATGGGAAACCTTCATTTCCTAATTTATGAATAAGAAGCGGGAAATAGTTATTAAAAAATAATATTAAAATCTCATTAGGTTTATTATATCTGGGTTATTATGGTTTTATTGATATAATATTTTTAAATAAGGTGGAAGAATAAATAAAATTGAATGATCTTGGATTAGATTTATAAATCTTCTTTGAGAGACCTCTTTTGGCATAAACATTAAGCATTAAAATATTTTTCATTAGAGATAGATAGAGGATAAATGATTAGCTGAAATATTAATGAAATAGTTTAGGTTAAGTATTTTCAAATATAAAAGGGTTAAATTTGTTGAATAAGGTAAGAGAATATCAGGCATTTTCAATCTAGGGGGGACACACATGGAATTTCCTAAAAGATTTCAATAAGGAAAAACTCATGTGAAAGTGTGAAAAATACCCAATTATTACAAGATAATATACTATAAGGTTTTAATATATGAATAAAATAATAATTATTCAATTTTATGTGTCATTTTTACCCATATCTCTTAGTTTAACCACAAGTAAAAGAACATTAATCATAACTTTGGTAACCAAATTTTCTTGTTATTACTGTTATTTGAGAACAAAAATTAAGATGAACCCATTATATTAAATTTATTATAATTTTTAAAAAATGGAATCCATTTTACTATATTAAATTTCAATATATTTTTATATTTTATTTTTAAATAAGCATGTAAAATGCATCGATAACAATTTTTTAGAAAATAACCTTTTTAGCCTAAAAAAATTTAGTTCCACTCCATTCCTTGTAAAACATAGAAAAATTAATGTTAAGATATTTTATAAACTATGAAATATAGAAATTTAATTAATTAATATAATAAATTTCAAAAAATTATTTTATAAAAAAAATTATGCATAAATATAGTTTTCTTAAAAATTATGTATTAATAGAAATATGAAATTATTCCAATATCAATTGTAATTTTGAATAATTTATAAATAAATAGATTGTTCCAAATTAAAGAATTTTTTTAAAATTAAGATCTAATTATAAAAATATTTTGACTTTTATATTTTATTATCTAGTAGAAATAAAAAACATTTTACAATAATCATTATTTTCAGTATTAACTAAAAAATATTTATGAAAATTCCTCAAGATTTCACTTGAGATAGCAGATGAATTCAAAATTTCTATCCACTACCTAAAATAATATTTTTTTAATTTATAAATTAATTATTGATTATGTTTTGAAAATGAAATAATAACTATTTTATTAGAAACAATGTTTTGGAATCAAAAAATGACATTATGAAAATTGGGTAATAATTTTTTTTAATAAATAAAAACAGTTTAATTATTTCACACTATTATAAATTTTTTTCATAATTGTTTTCATTACTATTCATACAATCAAATTTAATATAAATGCTATAATGTAATACTATATTATGGTTCATTTAGGAATGGGGTCACATGTATAGAAAATTTCCAAATACCTCATATTTGTTACAAAAGAAATACATATAAAATATTAGAATGTTACATTCTACCCCCCCTAAAATTAATTTCCCCCTAAAAATTCCATCACATTGATAAAAAATGAGAATATCAATACATTATCCCATCCAATGGTTATCATGTGGATTCCATGAATTTATGATTCCTCTAATGAACTTTTACTAGGTTATTAGTCTTATTTAGCAGATAATTATCTCTACGACCTAATATTTTGTTGGTTTTTTTTATAATAGATATGATGCATGAGTGGTAAAAACTATACATTTAGTACCTATAAAGGGTCAGTTATGTACATCCTCAAATTATATACTTGTAAAACTTCATGATATTGAAAGAGTATAGGTGGTATCACTAATTGATAATCTAATGTTCTTAATCAAGTACGAATTTTGAAGAAAAAAATATACTTGGGGCTTAGATTTACCATCTTTTTGAATCTCATAACATTGTATCATTGTTAAATTCAATCTAATACCTTCTCATAAATTTTGAATTACATATCTCATTGATGATTTTCATCATAACTCTTATGTAGAATTTGATATTCCCTTTTATGTTACTAAATATCTCTAAACTTTTATTCTATTTCCTTAGTGAGATTCAGCCCCAATTGATTTTCTTCTCCAAATTAATCTTATAAGATCAGAGTTTTTTACTTCATTCTATATAGGTCTTCATAATGATCCATATGTATTATAGAGTGAAAACTATTTTTTAGGAGAATTTGACTCGAGCATTGAATTTATCATAAGAAACCCTGAAATCCAAGTAAAAGATTATCAATATATCCTCTAGTGTTTGAATAGTATTATCAATATGACCATCTTTCTATAGATAATATGTAATATTAAAACAAAACACCAAATCCATTATTTTATTGGGCCTTCTCAAGAACATTGATGTAAACCTCATATCTCGATGAGTTATATTAAAATCTGGAATCCCATGAAACCTTTTATCATCTATAATGTGTATCCTTCAATTAAAATAAAGGGAAAAAATTTCTATTTTATCAATGAATTTTTTTAACATTATTAATATATTAACTACAAGGTAAATAGAATTATTGCCCTTAGAAAATTTGAGGTGTATCATGAAGAAATCTTCTATTAGGTTTTCCCAATTATATTATGTTATGCATAATTCTTGAAACATTCCCTTGGTTGTTTTTCTCATAAAACTTATGTGTTAAAATACCATGAACCAATATAGAAACATTTCAATATAGATCTTCATTTTATCCTAACAAAAATATCCCTTAACATCAGTATACATATTCATACATCAAATATTAATAAATAATGATGAACTATGAGCTTCTTATAATAGGACCTTCTTCAGGTCTAGTTTTGATGGAACACATACTACATTTCCAACACTGGCCGTTTAATTATAACAATTACTTAACTCTAAAAAATTATAAAATTATTTTCTAGTATTATAACGTTTTTTACCTATTTAATATTTATATAGATACATGGTTGAACACTCCCTTTATAATGATAAAATTTATACCCTTCATTCAATATTTCAATGTATACCCTTTTAAATTAAAAAATGTAAGATCTATTTGGGTCTTAAATATATATTACTAATCACGCTCAATTCAACTCCAAGCATCAACCACCATTTTCTCTTTCCCATGGTGGTAATGTATTGACAAATCACACTTATTAATAAATTATATACAACTCCATTAGTGAATATTGAAATATTTATATTCTAATGTATAATACATTATTTTATGATTAGTATATATATCACACACCTCACCATATAGATAATTCCTCTATATCATCAATAAAAAAATAACACTGATAAATCCAAATCCCGATTCAAGTAAATTTTCTCCAGAAAATTCAATTTGTGCGAGGAATATATTATCACTAGATAATTAATCCTAAGAACACATACATGACCCTTCATTGATTAATCCTAATAAATGATGAGAATTATTTCACTATCCACACTAATCTTTAGTTCCTTGAAAATATTTATACATTATTTAGTCCAATGAAACATGAGTCCCTTCAATGTTAACTACAATAGTAGAATAGTTATTCATGATATATTATTACAAAAAATCATTCATAATATCTCTATTTTCAAATAAAAATATGGATCTATGTCACATGGGTGGTTACGTGCCATTTTTAATAACTTCTTTCTTTGATGGATCCACCAATATACCCTATCATTAGATTATAGAGACCAAAATTGAAAAATAATATAGGAAAATTTAACACCTTGTAAATTATTCAAACAGATTCTCATTCCATGGGGTCTCAAGTAAAATACTCATGTAATATTTATACTATTCCATTCTCTTATAGTATTTAGGAGTATATTTGATAGGTACTACTAAAAACTAATCAAGTTAATCTATAAAATTACTATTCATTAAATCTATGAATATAGTAGGGGAATTAGTAACACCAAATATCTTCACAATAAATTTATTGTGTTGATACCTTAAATGAATGGAAGTGTCTGGTAAGTATTTAATTTTTACAATTAACTAATAGTATGAAGATCAAAGATCAAACTTGTAAAAATATTGAGCACCTCAAAATTGATCAAATGAATTATTAAAATTAGTAAGATGCGACTTTTTTATTTTCATGATCAAGTTATGTTCCTAATAGTCAATGTATAGCCACATTGATCCATCTTTATTCATAAAAATGAATCGGTACACTCTATGGTGATTCTCTAGGTGGAATTCATACTTTATCCAGATTCTATTGGATTTTCATCTTAAATTCATGTAACATAATTAGATAAATTCGATATGGAGTCACTCAAATAGGTGTAAAAATTATATGAGTTAAATTGAAAACTCAACATCATGCATTGGAGAATGAAATGGACTATATTATAAAAATTTATCAAAAATTCCCCAAAAAATAGGATTATATTCAATTTTGAGTTCCTATGTAACTATATAAGATAAATATAGTAAATCAAGACTCATAAAATTGTTTGAAGTTCTATTGTATGTTCATATTTATCCCCACACGAATGATCAATCGTAACTTAGTTTGTAATATCAAATATAACATTCTTTCCCATAATGTTGATATGGGATTTATTTAAATAAATCCAATGCATGCCCAAAATCACATCAAATATAACTTGGGGGAAGAAAATAATATTTTCATGAGTTAGATTCCCACAAAATTCAATCAGTTAAGAATCATAGAATGGATATGCTATTATTATATGATTATAATTTTTACTACTGATTCAGCATCTAATAATTGATTTTAAAATGTGAAATTATTAACAAAATCATTAGATATAAAAGAGTGGGTAGATACTGAATAAAAAATACATTTTAAGTTCTATACTGGATGGTTAGTATACTTATCACCACTTCTTGTTATACCCCTCAACAATAATAGCAATCACATGAGTATTCCCTTGATATATGAGCTTTTAAGGTTATATTTTTCCTTTATCATCACCAATTCATGGATTCATGCACATGTTAGAATAATTCCCATAATAATTTAATTTTAAACACTTGTGTGTGTGGTTCATTCCATTGATATTTCTCCCCATTCACGCCATTATCTAACATTTTTTTCATTACATCAGCATTTTATTTCATTATGACCTTCCTTTCCACATTTAATGGATTTACTAATCCCATTGAAACAATATCCTCTATGTATCATTCCATGCTTAAGGTATAAAAGATTATATATCTTATTCGTCCATGGAATTTGTGATTATAATTTCCTTTAAATTACATTTATCTTTTCATGTCAAAATCATTTGATTGATGGGAAACAAAAATCTAAATTTTTCCCTAGATATCACAACAAATTATTATTTTTAAATATCCTACTGTATCTTATGGATAACACCCTTTGGAGACTTGTATATAGGAAATTAAATAATTGATCAAGCATACATTCTTATTTAATGATAATACCATAATCATACCATGCAAGAATTGTAAAATATTACATACAGGTAATAATGGAATCACCATCCTTCTAATTTAGCTCATGTAATTCCTCTTCAATTTTCAAATGAATAGTATAGGTAAAGGTGAATGATAACCTATAATAATCATCCCAGTATATGGATTTAATTTTTTCCCAATACCTTGTATATTTGACAATATTACACCATTGATATGATTCCCCTTTTCAATAATGATCAAATAATATAATTTTTCATGCTCTCAGTACAGGAGAAAAAATTAATTTTAGTGGTACTTTTCCATTTGGTATCAATTAGTGGGTCAATTAACCATCTATTACAATTTTTATGTTTCCTCATAAAGGACTCGATATTTTTTGGTTCCCTTATTTTATCATTTATAAGATAAACCTGATTCATTTTTTTAGTAATTTGGGTAAGTATAGAAACAATTTTTTTCATTATAACTCATATAATATTTTTTGATTCTGATGAAACTTTTTCCTGGAACATCACATTAAACATTAACACGGTTCCTTTTGGGTCAATCCATTGTCTAAAACCCAAAACCATAGTATGAAAAATAATAATCATATTGTGGAATAATATAATCAGGGAAATAATGTATTTCCCATCCAAATCATCACTCCATCATTTCAATATAGGACACCTTTGGTTTATCCTAGTCCATCCATTATAATTATCTATTTTAATCATTCATAATAGCTAATAAATAAAATTTGAACAATCCAAATAATTCCCTCTATGAGTTTTAGTATAGGTGTTCAAAAGTAATCATGATCATCATGAATTAGTGACGATTTATTAAATACCCAATCCACCCCATTCAATGTTATTATCCCGAAGTGGATCTTTCCAAAGCCATATCAAATTTCTATTATCAATAAAATTATTTTTTAACTAGTAAAACCACACTCCTTTATTTACCAAAACATATGATGTTCTCTAATACATAGCCTTATACTCAAGGATATCACTAAACATTTCTCATCATAGTTTCAAAAAATAAATATATTATTCTACGATGAAAATTAATCTAAACCCTAAATTTCAAAAAACAAATTACAATATATTAGCTAAATACTCATTACATATCATTATGATCCACTCCATAACCACAAAATTTCAGTGGAGTTGGAAACATGGATACAAAATCAACTTGAACATAAAATTTCAACATCATTTCCCTTTATGTTCTTCACAACTATAACTATTCTCAGACATATCATACCTAAAATATTTCTTCATAAACTATGAAAACAGAAACATGATAAAAGTTGACCATAGATGCTTGGTATGTTTAAAAAAGGGAAATATCAATATATAAACATATGTAAACATGTTAAGAATATAAAATCATTGGAAAATGAGATTAAAATTTGAAATTAAGACTTATAAAATTCATAGATTATAATCAAGACTCATGGAATACTGTTTTTTAAGTCATAAGATGTTAATCAAAATGGAATCAATGAAAAAGAGCCTTGATAGAATTACTTTTCCTAGGATCCTATCATAAAAGAGTGGTATAATGTGTGGAATAATAATAGTAATAGAAATATTATTTCAATAATACACATTAAGACATTCATCGCTTGTTTTTATTGGGATAACCACCCATTTACCTTCTTCGTGCTTGGGATAACCACTCATGTACCCTATATTTGGAATGAGATAACCTAATGTATACCCACTATGGTATCGGGATAACCTTTGGTGTACCCTTTGAGATCATAAAATAATAATATTTACCCAATGAATTGTAGGTATATAACAGACCCACCATTTCCATAATAACAGCAATCCATTTATATATAATGTAAAAGATAGTGAATAAATTAATCATTACATAAAAGCATATCTCATGGAAAATAAACCATATTTCATCAATATTTCATCATCATAATGAAAAACCATAAAGTGAAAAAATAAATATTGTAACATTTGACCATATACATAGTTAATCATAGGAAATATCCTAAGATTCTTTTATATATTAATGTAAACTTAAATTATTACTGGAACATTTCTTGAGGAAAATTTATACTTTTTATCTAAAAATAAATTGTTTAAATAAATACATATTAATTGTTTTTTGAAATTATCCAAATAAACTTGGGAACGAAGGTTCAATTAAATGTGAAGTCATGATGTTTTGAAAATATATACATGTAATGTAATTTAAAAAATATATTTCTTTAGAATTTTATTTAATAATTCCAAAAAGTAACACCCTATTTTTAACAAATGAAAATTATATTTGACAACGTATATGACATGTAATATTGAGGAAAATCGGACATTGAAATCCTATTTAAACTTGGTTGATATGACTTAAAAAATAAATTTTGTGGGTATAAATAGGATTAAACAAATTAGGAGATATATATAAATGTTTTCATAAATACAAAATAATGTATAAAAATCACACAACACTTATTAAATTCAATTTATTCATCAAAAAATTTATATTTTTATAAAAAAAATAATTCTTACTAAATTTTCAATGAAAAAAATAATTCAATATTTTTATTTTTATTAAATTTATGTGGAAAAATTAATTTTTATTTAAATCATCATCTAAAAATGTTATTAGAGTTAATTTTTGAGAATTTTTGGGAATTTTTAATATTTTGTGAATAATTAAAATTAACTCTGTTAGTAAAGATACCATTTCTTGAAACAAATTAATTTAAAAGCACCAAAATGATTAAAATTTTATTTACTGGTAGCATATGTTTTATTTATATGTATTTTGTATCATATATTAAAATTTAATCCTTTTTATACCATATTTTCATATAAGTTTATTTTTTGGAATAAAAACGCATTTTTTATAAAACTGTTTTTAATTGAAAAATGTTTTCCCACTACTATTAAATTAAATAATATGTCACGACACGTCACCCGGGGCCCATGTCGTGGCTACCCCAAGCCCACCTTCCTTAGGCTAGGGGCTGGCGACTAGCAATGAAAGGTGTATTCCCTATAACCAGGAAGGCATTTCCTTTATAACTAGTAAACACACACAACCAAGAACACAGAATGATACGAACACAAGTCAACTGTATAGTAAAAATATTGTTGAAAGTAAAAGGGGGCTGAAATACAAGCCCCGTATTTATAGTATATATATGACTGAAATACAATACAACTGAATAAAAAGAAACGCAACTACTTGGTCTTCCTCTGAGGTTCCTACCTGAAGGGTAGATAAAGATTGCCTCCTCAGCACTCCACATCTGCCCGTCTCCTCTGCGTACCGTCATGCTGTATGGTCCACCTCCGAGCCCCGTCTAGACATGGTACCCTCAGCCTCAATCAACGCTATTTGTAGTCTGCATCAAACACAACAAGATGCATGCATAGACTGTGCATGGGTGAGTATAACGATACTCAATAGGGACCCTGAGACCCAAATGGTCTCACAAAATCCACCAAGGATAAACCACCAGGCATAAAATCAACTGACAACCATACTTAGGTATATTCCCATACAAACACCTAAGTTATCAAGTATACCCATCTCAATCATGAGGAAACAAAATGTCCAACTCAAAATCCCAAAGCTCAAATATTCCAAAAAGAAAGGAGTACAACGATTGTAAATACCACTCAAGTATGCCACAAAAAATAATACCACCAAGTTATTACCACAAAGGAAATTACCTCTCAGGTACGGACTCAGCTCACCCCAGGTATTTCATTTGTACAGTAGTATAGATGATTATAAGTAACTACTGAACCATCTTAGTTTGTTAAGAGGTGGACCCACAAAGGATCCTAAACCATCATCAGACCCACAGAGGATCATAGTACATCATCAGTATGTCATCGGACCCACATAGGATCTCTAAGAGTTCTCCCACATAGGATCGCTCGGTGTTGACCCCCACAGGATCTCTCAGTGATGACCCACACAAGTTTACTCAGTGTTGATCCACACAAGATCGCTAGGTTATGACACCCACAGGATTGCTCGATGCTGACTATGAGGACCCGGCCTTATAACATTACATAATCTTGAATTAAACGAATAATTCACATTGAGGATCTTTTCAGGTTTAGAGTTTTAGAGAATTAGGACATAAATATTATATCTCAAAAGATTACAAAGTAGAACCTTCTACATAATTACCATTTTTTTCATAAAATTAAAACTCTTGAAAAAAAAGAGAGTCATGTCCAGTTCTAGGTTTTAGACAGCATGACTTTTCCTTGATCCCATCCTTGATCCTATTCATCTTTATGTCCTGTGAAAACATTTCAAAACATAAGATGAGCATAAAAAACTCAGTAAGGGTTATAAAACAATGAAAGAAAACATTTATTCATAAATAAATACAATACATGAACTCTTTCACTTACCTCATGAAATCAAAATATTTTATGAATAACACATAGAAATCATAAATCATAAAGGTAACTTGTGGTATCCATATCATACTTACATTGTAGCTATCAAAGATACATAGGGAGTGACTTTGGAATACCCATAACAGTATATTCCCTAAATATCTTATGAGAAAGATTAATGTTTACCTTCTTCATGTTACCCAATGCATTAGAGAGCTATCTCGGGATCACCTGACCTAGGTGTATCACGGAACCACCCGTATACGTAAGTAATTCCCAAGAACCATAACATGATCATAACATTTTCACATTGCAATAACAAAATATAATTTCAAGATATTGAAAAAATAAATCCATTCTCAAAATCATTTTCAATTCCCAAATACTTAAAAATAGTGTATGGTATTTATTTTTCCATTTAAAAACATTTTGTCTTGTTAAGGAAGCCAAAGATCGAATAATACCCGCAGCGGCGGAAAGGTCGTTGTCACAGCTTATGTAAAAAACATTTCTTTTTGTCGTTTAGTAAAATGCTTTGTATAAAAAGAATCCATTTTAAGGAAATGAAAATCCAAAGGGGTTTATACACCATATATCATAAAGTCATGTATAAAACTAAATATGCCTCAATGCAAGGAGATTGAGACAATGTCCCATACCTCTTGTACGACTTGACTCGATCGTTCTTTAATCTCCTGAATAATAAACTAACGTTAGTTTATAATTTCTTATGAAACTTTTTAAAGATTATTATTCATTTTATATCACTTATTACCATGTTATTAACATTATGTAATCATTTATATTAATAACGCCCATTTTGTCGATATTTGGTACTTGAGTAAAAATGAACACCTTATATTTACAATTTGTCCATGTGGTATATAGTCCATTATATCAAAAATTATATTCATGATTTAGATATAATATATATCATATATATCCAATATATTAATGTATTTATAATAGTACATAACATTTGAAGGCAAGAAATGAAATGCACCGTTCATGGAGACGGTAAGCCGTATGTACGCATGAATGATACTTTCACTTCTAGTTCTTATTTTAATAGAATTAAAACATAATGGTACATAGGTATATTATAATTCCAGTATAATATCATATATAATGTCAGTAACTCCATCCTTTATATGTCCCACATATGGAATTAATGAGTCATATCACTTTGAGGGGGCGGTAGTCCACACTTCCTTAAATGAAATTATCGCATTTATCCATAATGGAAACCATAAAGGTAAACTATAAAAGGAAAATAAAGAATCATAAATAAAACATAAACATAATATATATCATATATAAAAACATTTTCATCATAATGGCCTCTATGAGAGGAGGTAGGAGGAAATAAAACAATCATCATTTTGTGAGGCGTTAGTTTTCCATCCATAGAAACATTATGTTCTTCACCCATTATATAAAGGTGTGTGTAAGTGTAGTTTGAATAATTATCATAAAACATCCTTGTATATTTAAGATACTTTTTTTGTTATAAAATAAAGGAATAAAAACAGTATAGGGGTTGGAAAAGTAAAATAAAATAAAAGAAGTTAAGAGAAACTATTACCTTTAATTTGGGTAACTTTCTTTGGTTTGAACCAGATGAACTTATTAATGTGCCTTATGCCTAAGGTAAGGATTCTAGGAGGAGGATAGGGATGTAGGGAGCTTAATTGGGAAGAGTTTGGATGAGAAAAAAGGCTTTATATGTGTGAGGAATTGGTTAGAAGTGAGGGATTTTTATAAGGGGGAGGAGGGGCTCTTTAGGAAAGTCTGAAAGTATTATTTTATTATAAACTTATATTCGGTTTAAAATGGTCAATAAATAATTAGAGTCTAAGATAATATGACTCATGGTGGAAATAAAATCATCCAATATGAATTGGACAGGTTTTGTATAATATTTTATTCATTATAATCTTATTTATTTAAATGATTTATTAATGAGGTAAAGACTACATCATTATTCTGTCATAAATAATTTAAATTATTTGATGTCTAAAAATTACAAAACAAATACCATGAAATATTAAATCTTTTTATATTTCCAATGAATATTTATAGTAAAAAATATTACTCATATAACACCATATATAAATTAATTTATTAAAAGATTTTTGTATTTGTCATTTTTGTCGTTACTTTAAGTTAATTAATCTAAATTGTCATTACCACTCCCAAGTGGCTCAATGGGGTCCAAAAATCGACCTAAATATGACAATGGTTGTAAATGACTCAACTAAAAAGGTTTGGATAAGTGTTAATGTGATTTTGATTTATTATAATATTCTTTTTACCTTGAATTACCCTATTTACCTTTAACTGCGGTAAATAAAAGTCAAAAATTACTATTCACCAAAAATTATGTTTATCTTTTTGAAACACATTTTACTTACTAATAACAACAATTTATGTCTAATTTTAGAAATTCAAATCACATAAGTGGTAAAATTTCATTTAAATTAAAATTCAGTTTTATTAACTACTACTTAGTGGTTTCACTATTCATCAAAAAATGATGTTTTTCAGAAAAATACAAAAAATTCAGCCAAAGATAAATTTGATATTTCTAATTCAAAAATGATGTCTATTTTTCTAAATTCAAATCATATAAGTGTAATTATTTAATTTAAAATTAATCCTCTTTGTTAAAATAAATACCGTGTTTTTAAGAAACAATAACTATCAAAAGAATGACACTTCTTTATGTCCACATTCATAGTAAAATTAATTCCAATGACCAACATTGGATTAAATGGTAAAAATATATTCTAATTAAACATTAAATCAAATTAAAAATATTATCTTACCATATAAATAAATTATATTAAAACATAGTTATGAATTAAAATATAATATTTTCACTATTCATTAAACAATGAACATTATCGGAAAAATTCCAAAAAATTTACTCAAAGTAAATTTTGATGTCCCCATTCTAAATAAGGATTTTATTTGGTCATATAGAATGTATCAAAGTGACCAAAAATATATTTAAAGAGGGATCTCCATTAAAAGGTGATAAATTTGCCTTTCAATGTAAATTATGCTTAAAATTAGATTCATTCAAATTTTTAGCCTCTAAAATTTTATTGGATAAATGTAAGTACATTTTAAAATCATGTATAATAATAATGTAGTTAGTTTTCATCATTTCCTACAAATACAACAACTAGGAGTTAACTACCATTTAAAATAATAATATTATATTATTAGTGTGCAACGTAAGATTTCAAAGAAACTCGTTGTTGCGTATCGGGTGAGCTATCGAACATATCAACCCATTTAAAGTAAAATTAATATTTAATCCAAAAATTTTAATAAATATGAATAATGTATTATTCATTATTTACCTGGAATGTTACATCCATCCCCCTTTTTGGGAATTACATCCTCGCAATTTTACTTATCAAAATAAGTGGGGGTATTTATCCCTCATAGCATTTTCAGATTCCAACGTTTCCTCTTCAACCATATGGTTTTTTCACACAACCTTTACCTAGTGAATTACCTTATTCCATAACACTTTCTCTCTATGGTCAAGAATCTGGACTGGTTTTTCATCATAAGAGAGATTCTCTTCCAACTAAACTACCTCTAGGATCAAAACATGATATGGATCTGATATATACATTCGCAACCTGAAAACATGAAAAAAAATTGTGTACCTGGGATAAACATGGAGGTAAAGGCACTCTGTTCACAAATGATCCAACTTTCCCCAGAATTTCATAATGTCCAATGAACCTCAGGCATAACTCTCCTTTCTTACCAAAACGCATCAAACTTTTCCATGGAAAAACGTTGAGAAAGACATGATCACCAACCTCAAAATAAAGATCCTTCCTCTTCTTATCTGTATAACTTTTTTATCTTCTCTGAGCTGTTCTTATGTGCTTTTGAATCAATTGAACTTTCTCTATCATCTCTTCTACCAATTATGGTCCCATCAGCTTCCTTTCACCTACTTCATCCCAAAAAGCTGGAGTTCAACAATGCTTTCCATATAATGCCCCAAATGGAGCCATCTGTATACTGGAATAAAAACTGTTATTATAAGAAAATTTAACCAAAGAAATATTTTGGTCTCAACATCCTTGGTAGTCTAGTGAACATGCACGTAGCATATCCTCCAAGTTCTGAATTGTTCATTCTGACTGTCAATCTGATTGAGAAAGAAAAGATGTACTAAAATTTAATTCAGTACCCAACAACTTTTGAAGGCCTTTCCAAAAGTTAGAAGTAATCCTGGGATCACGATCATATACAATGGAGAGGGGAACTCCATGAAACTTGACTACCTCTTTAACATACAACAGAACAAGTTGATCTAGAGAAAAAAATATCTCGAATAGGAAGGAAATGAGTAGATTTACTCAATCGATCAACTATAACCCAGATTTCATTTTTACCTCAAGAAGTTTTTGGTAATCCCACAATGAAGTCCATGGTTATATTTTCCCATATCCACTTTGGCACTGGTAAAGGCTGAAGCATCCCTTTTGGTAACTGCCACTCTTCATTAACCTGCTGACAAGTCAAACACTTCTTAGTAAAATCAGTAATATCTCTTTTCATTCCATCCCACCGGTAATACTCACGAAGATCTCTGTACATCTTAGTACATCCAGGATGAACTGAAAATGGAGAACTATGAGCTTCACATAATAACTCATTCTTCAACTTTGAATCACAAGGCACACATAATCTCTTTTCAAACCTCAAAACAAAATCATTATCAATGTTAAAATCAGGAAACTTACCCTTCTGAACCAACACTACATTTTTATGAAACACACTATCTTCCTTCTGCGCTTTCTTAATTCTGTCTGATAGAGATGATTTCACTGACAGCTGAAACAAAACAAAAGAATTTTCATTCGCCAACAACTATATGAAAAAATTCATCAAATGAAATACCAAAGGATCTGGTTCCAAACGTAATATAGTTAATGAATCATTACTTTTTCGACTCAAAGCTTCAGCAACTTTATTTTCTTTTCCCTGATGGTAATGGAATGTGAAATAATAATCCTTGATTAATTCTAGCCATCTCCTCTATCTCATGTTCAATTATTTTTGTGATAATATATAGCATAAATATTTTTGGTCTGTAAATATTTAACATCTTAATCCATAGAAATGATTCAACCAAATTTTTAAAGCAAAAACAACAGCAGCTAATTCCAAATCATGTGTAGGGTAACTTAACTCATGTGGTTTCAACTAACGTGGATAATAAGAAGTTACCTTATCATTCTACATTAGTAAACAACCAAGTCCTTTCAACGAAACATCACTGAAGAAAACAAACTCACCATTTCTGGATCATAGTGCCAAAACTGGAGCATTCACCAATATTCTTTCCAATCATCGCATTCTTTGGTCCAAATGAAATTGACACTTTTTTGAGTTAACTTAGTCATTGGCCTAGATAAACATTAAAAATTCTCAAAGAACCTTTGGTAATAACCTGAAAACAAGGAAAACTATGAATCTCAGTTATATTTTTGGTTCTTGTCCATTCTTCCACAACTGTTTTTTTAGCAGGATCAACAGTTATGCCATTTATTGAAACAATGTGACAAAGGAAAGAAATTTTTTGCAACAAAAACTCACACTTGATGAACTTCCCAAATAGTTTCATTTCTTTTAAGGCTTTAAGGACTACCCTTAAATGATTTTCATGTTCTTCCTTACTTTTGGAATAAACCAAAATATCATCAATGAACACAACTACAAACTTATCCAAGAACTCACAGAAAATTCAATTCATAAGATCCATGAATACAGTAGGTGCATTGGTTAAACCAAAAGGCATAACTAAAAATTCACAATGGCTATATCAAGTACAAAAGGTTGTCTTTGGAATGTCTACTTCCTTTACTTTCAATAGATGGTACCCCGATCACATGTCAATATTCAAAAAATACTGAGCTCCCTGGAGCTGTTTAGAAAAATCATCGATATGAGGAAAAGGATACTTGTTCTTAATAGTGATGTTATTAAATGCACTATAATCAATTAAAAGTCTCATTGAACCATATTTCTTTTTGAAAAACAATAGAGGAGCACCCCATGGTGATGTTCTTGGTCGAATGAAACCTTTACCTAATAAATCATGCAATTGCTTCTTTAACTCTAAAAGTTCAATTTGAGCCATTCGATATGGGGGTTTTGAAATTGGCTTAGCATCATGAAAAAGTCAATAGTAAATTCAAATTCCCGATATGGTATAATATTAGGAAACACATCAGGAAAAAAATCAAGGTACACATTTACCACTGGAACATCATTAATCTGAATCATTCCTTTGTTTTCCACAATATGTGAAAGGTAACATTCATTTCCATCTTTTACAAGTTTCTCAGCTTCCTGATCTGTTATCAAAATAAAGGGTTCATTTTTGTATACAAACAAAAAATCATTATAAAAAGAAACCTCTTTAGCTCTTAATTCAATCTTAGAATAATAAACAGAGAGCCAATCTATACCGAAAATAACATCAAAATCTACTAGAGGCAAAACAATAAGGTTTGCAGGTAGATTCTTTCCACTCACAAGGACATGAATGTTCTTATGTTTTCTTTTTGTCTCAAAATTTCCTCCTTGTGTTTCTACCATATGTTATGTATTCATATCTTGAGATGGAATTCCCAATATACTAAAAAATAACTCAAAAATGAAAGAGTGTGTAGACCTTGAATCAAACAACACATTGGCATAATCTTAACAAACAAACAGTGTAGCTGATACAACTTCATATGATGGATCAACATCTGCTGAACTAGTTTCAAAGAATTTCACCACCCCTTTCTGCTTATAATTTGGCTGCTTTCCTTCGGTTGAGTTCTTTGTTGGACACTCATTTGCATAATGACCCATTTCATTGCAATTAAAACATTTTACTGACTGTAAATCAAATTTTTTTCTTACCATTACCCTGATCATTTTCATTGAAATTATGAGCATTATGTCCCATTTTACCACATCAGTAGCACTTACCAAAATTCAGAAGACATTCCATAGCGTGATTTTTACCACAATTTGAACAAACATTAAACTTAAGTTTCTTACCATCAGACATTTTTGAAGAGTTCTTCCCTTTTGCTTTCCACCGTGACCTCTTATTCTCTTTGTTTTCTAAGAACACCGGATCAACAACAAACTCCATTTCCACCTTCTGCGCACAACGAACAAGTTTTTCATAACTTTTGAAATCACGAGAATCTAAAGCCATTCAATACTTTGGCTTTAATCCTGAGTAAAAACTGTTCATTTTACTATCAAGATCTCGTATGAATGTTGGAGCATAACTTTCCAGTCGAGTGAATTTTTCTTCATAAGAATCCACTGATTCATCCTCCTACCTAAATTCCAGGAATTGTTTTTTCATCCTAAGACTAACCACCTTAGGAAAATATTTATCAAGAAACATACCTTTGAATTCCCTCTCAATCAAGAGCATCAATCTCCTCATTATCCCTGATATTTTTCACAATCGAACACCACTGTTCAGCTTGAACTTCAAAACAATAAATAGCAAGACTGGCCTTTTTATGTTCTTAACAACCCATGACATCAAAAATCATTTCCAGTGCTTTAATCCACCATTCTACTAGCACTATATTAGATGATCCTCTGAATTATGGGGGATGTTTCCTCATGAAATGCTCTACTACTGACATATTCCTCTGTGGTTGATCAGGATGATCTCATACATGGATACCACCACTATTTATAGCCTAATTAAATTGTTCCATCACTAAAACAAAATGTTAAGTTCTAATTTCAACCATCTCAGGTTGCTGATTTGGAAGGTTGTTTTCCTCTTGATGTCATCCCAACATAGCTGCACTGTTTCCTTTGCGGAAAACCATTCTGAACACAAAAATATCTTAGGCGAAGCAACATTGTAATATTTAAGTTCTATATCATTTCAATATTACCATAAATTAATTTATGGAAATTTATTTAACAATACCCTAACTCCTAATGTTATCTAAACCGACCTTTGATACCATCTATAAGGACTCGGCATTATAACATTACATAATCCCGATTTAAACGAATAATTCACATTAAGGATCTTTTCAGGTTTAGAGTTTTATAGAATTAAGACATAACTATTATATCTCAAAAGATTACAAAGTAGACACTTCTACACATTTTCCATTTTTTCATAAAATAAAAACTCTTGAAAAAAGAGTCATGTCTAGTTCCAGGTTTTAGACAGCATGACTTTTCCTTGATCACATCCTTGATCATATTCATCTTTATGTCCTGTGAAAACATTTCAAATCTTGGGATGAGCATAAAAAAGATCAGTAAGGGTTATAAAACAATAAAAGAAAACATTTATTCATAAATACATACAAAACATGAATTATTTTACATACCTCATGAAATCAAAAGATTTTATGAATAACACATAGAAATCATAAATCATAAAGGTAAATTGTGGAATCCATATCATACTTACATTGTAGCTATAATAGATACATAAGGAGTTACTTTGGAAAACCCATCATAGTATATTCCCTAAATCTCTTAGGAGAAACATTCAAGTTTACCTCCGTCACGTTAACCAATGAATTAGAGATCTATCTCGGGCTCACCCACCCTAGGTTTTTCACAGAACCACCCATATATGTAAATAATTCCCATGAACCATAACATGATCATAACACATAACATAGGCATAAAGGAAGGATA
The DNA here is from genome assembly GCA_963277665.1 of Viscum album. Classification (NCBI taxonomy): domain Eukaryota; kingdom Viridiplantae; phylum Streptophyta; class Magnoliopsida; order Santalales; family Viscaceae; genus Viscum; species Viscum album. Next base: position 1,759,283,323 of record OY728121.1, on the reverse strand, counting down.
ACATTTCCACATCTCAATAACAAAATATCATTTCAAGATATTGAAAAAAAAATCCACTCTCAAAATCATTTTCAATACCAAAATACTTAAAAAGAGTATATGGTATTTATTTTTCCATTTAAAAACATTTCGGCTTGTTAAGGAATCCAAAGATCAAATAATACTCACAGTAGTGGAAAGGACGTTTTCACCACTTACGTAAAAAACATTCTTTTTTCCATTTAGTGAAATGCTTCGTATAAAAAGAATCGCTTTTAATGAAATGAAAAGTGAAAGGGGTTTATACACCATATAAAATAAAGTTGTGTATAAAACAATATATGCCTCCATGGAAGGAGATTGAGATGATGTCCCTTACCTCTTGTCCGACAAGACTCAGTCGTTCATTAATCTCCTGAATAATAAACTAAATATAATTTATAATTTCATAAGAAACTTTTTCTATTTTATTATTCCTTTTATAACACTTATTACCATGTTATAAACATTAAGTAATCATTTATGTTAATAACTTCCATTTTGATGATATTTGGTACTAGAGTTAAAATGAACACCTTATATTTACAGGTTGTCCATGTGGTCAATAGTCCATTATATCCAGAATGATATTCATCATTTAGATATCATATATATCAAATGTATCCAGTATATACATGTATTTATAAAATTACATAATACTTCGAGATAATAAATGAAATGCACCGTTCATGGAGACAGTAAGTTGTACGTACGCATGAACACTACTTTCATTTCTATTTCTTATTTCAATGGAATTAAAACATAATGATACATAGGTATATTATAATTCCAATATAATATCATATATAATATCAGTAACTCCATACTTTATATGTCCCACATATGTCATTAATGAGTCATATCACTTTGAGGGGGCGGTAGTCTGCACTTCCTCAAATGAAATTATCACGTTAATCCATAATGGAAACCATAAAGGTAAAATATAAAAGAAAAATATAGAATAATAAATAAAACATAAACATAAAGAAAACATAAACATAATATATATCATATATAAATACAGTTTCATCATAATGGCCCCCATTAGAGGAGGTAAGAGGTTATTGAACAATCATCATTTCGTGAGGCGTTAGTTTTCCATCCACAGAAACATTATGTTATTCACCCATTAGATGGAGGTGTGTGTAAGTGTATTTCGAATACTACTCATAAAATAAACCAAGTATATTTAAGATATTGTTGTTGTTATAAAATAAATTAATAAAACGAGCATAGGGGATGGAGAAGTAAAATAAAATAAAAGAATTTAAGAGAAACAGTTGCCTTTAATTTGGGTAACCTTATTTGGTTTGAACCAAAAGGACTTCTTAAAGTACCTTCTGCCTAAGTTAAGGCTTCTAGGAGGAGGAGAGGGATGTAGGGAGCCTAATTGGGAAGAGGTTAGATGAGACAAAAGGCTTGATAGGTGTTAGGAATTGGTTAGAAGTGAGGGATTTTTATAAGGGGTGGAGGGTCTCTTTAAGAAAGTGTGAAAGTATTATTTTATTATAAACTTATATTCGGTTTCAAATGGTCAATAAATCATTAGAGTCTAATATAATATGACTCATGGTAGAAATAAAATCATCCAATATTAATTGGACTGGTTTTGTATAATATTTTAATCATTATAATCTTATTTATTTAAATGATTTATTAATGTGGTAAACACTACATCATTATTGTGTCATACATAATTTAAATTATTTGATGTCTAAAAATTATAAAAAAAATACCCTGATGTCGGAAATATTTTTAGTTTTCCAATTAATATCTATAGTAAAAAGATTACTTATATAACACCATATAAAAATTAATTTACTAAAAGATATTTGTTTTTTTTTCATTTTTGCCTTCACTTGAAGTTAGTTAATCTAAATTGTCATTATCACTCCTAGGTGGCTCAATGGGGTCCCAAAATCGACCCAAATATACCCATAGTCGTAAATGACTCAATAAATAAGTTTTTAACATGTCTTAATGTAATCATGAATTATTATCATATTCTTTTTACCTTGAATAACCCTATTTACCTTTAACCGTGGTATATAAATGTCAAAAGTTACTATTCAACAAAAATTATTTTTATCCTATTGAGCTAAATTTTACTTACTAATAATAACCATATATGTCGGATTTTCTAAATTCAATTCACATAAGCTATAAAATTTCATTTAAATTAAAATTTGGTTTTTTTAACTACTACTAAGTCATTTCACAATTCATCAAAAATTTAAGTTTTCAGAAAAATACCAAAAATTCAGCCTATTATATATTTTTTATTTCTAATTCAAAAATGATGTCTATTTTTCTAAATTCAAAACATAGAAGTGGAATTAATTAATTTTAAATTAATTCTATTTGTTAAAACAAATAGCGTGTTTTAAAGAAACAATAACTATCAAAAGATTGACACTTCTTTATGTCCACCATCAAAGTGAAATTCATTACAATGATAAAAATTGTATTAAAAGGTTAAAATATATTCTAATTACACTTTAAAACAAATTAAAATGATAATATAACCATATAAATAATTATGATTAAATCATAGTTTTGAATTAAAATACAATACTTTCGCTATTCATTAAAAATGAATTTTATTTGAAAAATTCAAAAAATTTACACAAAGTAAATTTTGATGTCCACATTCTAAAGAAGGATTTTATTTGGTCATATGTAATGTATGAAAGTGACCAAAAATTTATTTAATGAGGGTTTTCCATTAAAAGCCAATAAATTGGCCTTTTAATGTAAATTATGCTTTAAATTAGATTCATTCACATTTTAAGCCTCTAACTTTTTATTGGATAAATGAAAATACATTTAAGAAAAATGTATAATCATATTTTAGTATGTTTTTTTTTCATTCCTACCAAAAAAATGTCTAGGAGTTAACAACCATTTAAAATAATAATATAATATTATTAGTGTGCAATGTATTATTTCAAAGATACTCGTTGTTGCGTATCAGGTATGCTATTAAAAAAAGAAACCCCTTTAAAGTAAAATTAATATTTAATTCACAAATTTTAATAAATATAAAATGTGTATTATTCTTTATTGTCCTGGGATGTTACACTACCTACAGAGGATCGCTCGGTGCTGACTCACACCGGATCGCTCGGTGTTGACCCACACAGGATCACTCGGTGTTGACCCATATAGGATTTCTATTCATTCTTCATGTCACAGCCAACTAGTGGGTTCCTGCACTAAGCTTTCTCGTCTCCAGAAGGGTCCTCGTCTCAATCCAATGGTCGATACTACAACTAACACAAATTCCCATGAAGAAATATCCCAAAGGACTGTCACGTCATAGGGGTCTCAACGCAACAGATAGTGCATCAATCAGACGCTCAGTCTATACGTTATTTGTCTATTAGTCCCAAGGCCCCGGTTGCATTCCTACACAGTCCAACCCGACCATATCTCAACATTATCAAAATATCAAGTGGGTTATACCAAAGGGACCATCTTTCTCCAAGTTTTACAACATCGTTGACGACTTTTCAAACAGACTCATGGTGGAAAATTTATGGCTGATAGAGCGAAAAGCTCATAGTTGGTCCGAGTCCAGTGCGACCCAACCCAGTTTGGGTCGACCTGGACCACTGGGTCCAGCCCGGCCCGCAATGCGGCCCGGCCCGCTGGACGGCCCGACCTACTGGGTCTAACCCGGCCCGCACTGGGCAGCCCGACCTGGGCGGCGCGGGGTGGCGCAGAGGCCGTAGGAGCAGCGGTGGCCGCGGTGGTTGCGGGGCGGTAAGGAGGTTGTGGGGGCCGCGAGGGCTACGAGATCCACAGGGCGGAAAAGGCCGATGGGGACCAAAAACAACATAAGAGTCGTAGGGCGGCAGAGGGCCATGAGGCGGTGAGGCGGCGGGGGGCCTCAGAGGGCCGCGGGGCGGCGAGGCCGTGGAGGGCCATGGGGTGGCGAGGCTGTGGGGGCCGCGGGGGCCGCGACGCCATAGGGGCCATAGAGGGTCATGCGGCGGTGAGTCCGTAGGGGCCGCAAGGCCACGGGACGGTGGAGGCCGCGGGCCAGAAGTCCACCGTGGCTGGCCTGCAGGGCAATCACACGCCAGGCCTTCACCGGCGGCAGGCTGGACAGGCTGCCCTCCGTTTGTCACCTTCGTCGCAGCCGATTGTGTTGCAGGCCATGGATCTCGAGTTCTTCCGGTGCCCAATGTCGGCACCGGTTGCCTTCACCATCACGATGAACACACAAAAGAACCATAAGGGTTTTAGAGGGGTTGGGCCATGTTTTTTTGGCCCGTACCCTCCACGTCAGGGTGGTAGCAAGTGGCTCAAGGGTGAAGATTCAAATGTGAGAGGAAAATTAACATTTTTCAATTTAAAACACACCCTTTCATTGAATTCTCGTTGACGTTGGAAGGGGTGTAGTTGGTGATGTCGGTGTTTCCCTAATCATCGGTTCCTTGTTGTCAAATATTTTTATTATGTTGGTTGCCTCCGCAAGGTGCTTCAAATCCAGCTCCGAGTCAGTTTCCCTATTCTTCGATCTCCGGTGGTCGTTATTCGTTGGGAGGTGTTCTTTGTTGGAGAGGGTAAGAGTTTCTCCAAGTTATTTTCCAACACTTATCCCAACAAAAAAATAACCAATGTAAATTAAATTAGGTTTTATTAATTTGATTTGAACTGGCACCATGAATAAAAAGGTGTCGGCATAATTTATGTGGAGGATGTTCAAGAGACTTCTCCACATTAAAGAGGGAGTTGAAGAGTTTCTCCCATTATGAGGATTCGGGTGGCCCCACCTTTTGGAATTCGAAATTTGGGGTTTTTAGGCTCGGTTGGTCCCCACCACCATAACCCATGTTGAGGGGGTTTCTAAAAGAAAAATGTTAGGAATTTTTATTTTATTTAATTCTTTCATGAAAAATACAAAATTTTATCTGTCACTATTGACCCACTACGGTCGAGGTGATGGTCTCCTTAAACAAATACCAGCGCTACAAGTTCAACGGTGCCCTCAGATTTCAATTCCAAACACCAGTTTAAATGTTACAAAAATAAGCTTGCATTTTTACTAAATGTACCAGAAATAAATTTTCAGAAATTCATTCCGGGCACACTGGGCCTTAGAATCACGCACCGTCAATTTTCACAGACTCGTAAAATTACCATATAATTAAAAGAATTACATGGAATTTTCAGGTATTTACATAATAGATAATAATTAATTATTAAACCAAAATATAATGATTATATATCTAAATATAGGAATTTTTATCTTTATAATAATGATGACTAGACATATAGATAATATAAATTCATTTTATGCTGGAAAATTCATTTCTTAAAAAACTGTTTTCCAATGCAATTTATAAGTTCATCTTCAAATTAATTTTTTCCTATTTTGTGAGTTGAATTTGGTAAAATCGATACTATATTTTGTATCAGAATATTTAATATTATTAAATATATTAAACGTAATTTCTTTCATAGTGAATAGTAAACCCATCAAAAATTTATTTTTTGTGGTTAATGTTAAAACGAGTTTAACATGTCTTAAAAAATTTGATAAGGCCATATTTACAATTTAATTTCTTAGAAATAAAATCATACATACATATTTAATCCATATAGAATATTATAATAGAATATATGGAAATTTTGAAGTATTTTCATTGGAATTATTATAATTTTGTATTTATTTTTGGGAATTTCCAAGTACTTTCAACCAACCCCCCACTCAATATAAAAGGGATCCTCCTCCAATAACTTATTTACACATCTAAATTTATATTTGTAAAAATAATCTTATGAAAATGAATTCCTAACCTACTTATCCCCAAACTAGAATTTTTAAAACCCCAAAAGACCAACCCAATAGTCCTCTATATGATATCCAAAAGAGGATCTTCAAAGAAAAGGTAATTACCTTTAATAAACTCTTTCATTTTACATAGTCTATTACCACCAACAATTATTTCATAAAAAACACAATATAATATCTCAATTATAAAAAAATATACATTGGTTTTATTTTTTATGGCATGTTATTTATTCATATCATCCTCTATAAAATAGGAAGCAAATCCACTCCATGTGTGGACGACAGACTACCACCCCGCGAACCAATGAAATTTGTTTCCATCACTGAATCATATAGATTGTCATAAATATAGATATAATGAAAATATATGATAAATATAACATGATATTTATTTGTTTATAATTTATATATCATCATATTCCTTTCCTATTTACCCATTAGAGAAAATGATATCATTTCTCGTGTGTGTGTGTGTGTGGTTCATCATCTCCATGAAGTAATGCGATTCATTTTCTACATACAATAGTGAATAATTTTAATAAATTTTTTACTAATGAGTAAATATTATATTAATAAAATCAATATCATTATTTATATTATGGAACTATATCATCTATACAGGAACCATAAAATTCATGACAAAACATGCATGAGAAAACGATGCAGTTAACACATGACACAATGGTAAGAATGAAATATTAATAAAGAAAAATTAATGAAACGTTATAATAATATTATATATGATATTTTAAATATTAATATTGTTGTTTTATAAATTAATAAAGTATTTAAAACTATTTTACATGAGGTTAATTCATTTTTAACCAAATAGAAACATGAGGTAATGGATTTTCCCTCAATTTCCTTTCACTGGGGCTTATTATAATGTTATGCATGTGATTTATTTTTTAGGGTATATATACTGAACATTTTATATGTAATATATTTAATTGTTTATAATTCATGGTATTTTATAATTAAATATTAATTATTTTAAATAATTTGATTTTACTTTATTGTTTCCATGTTGTATGAAATTTAATAACAATATTTCTTTTCATTGGGTTATATTTCATCACCATTAACTTTGATATTATATGCTTATGTGATCAATTTATTTATGTTATATTATTCTAAATTTCAACTTTTTTACAAGTATTTACATTTGATACAAATAATAAATCCATTTATTACTTCCCATTTCAACATTATTATCTTTTTAATAGATTTTATCTCAATTTCCACTCCATTGAGACATATTTAGAATTATGCACCTATTTATTTTTATAATATGTACCAAGATAATACTTTATATGTTATATCATGAATCTATTTATACTAATAGTATTTAATTATTCATATGAAGTTATTTTATTCATGGTGGGTTATGATTCAAAATTTACCAAACAGGTAAGGTTTTATGTTTCGATCTCATTTTAAACAGAATTGATTGTTCTTGAATTTCAATTTAAAGAAACTATTATATCATTATCTAATAAAACCCTTTAATTTTATTCTCCTCCTGAAATTATTGAAATTTTTAATTAATATTACCATTTCTTCTTCTTTACTAAAAATTGTAGAGAATTATTTTTAAGAGAATACGACCACATTTATCTATTTCTTCAAAAAAACCTTTTAATCCATATCGTTGTTTTATAAAAAAAATCAATATTTTTTTTAATATTAACCAATTATTTATTAAATTTGTATTTACCCATTATTTACTTTTAAAAAATTATTTAAATAAGTCTTCCTATCATTTTTTAAACATGGAACTTTTTGACTTTTCATACAAAAATGTGAAAGGAATCATTATTATAATGTACTCGAAATGAACAGAAAATTACTTCCATCATGAAAATGAATTTATTTGAATATTCCTTCACATTTATCCATGATTATTTTCAATGAAAATTGTTTCCCTATTATTCTCAAAATAATCAGTTGTTAAATGTTTTTTATGTTAAAATTATGTTCTCCTTAATAATTCTTATAAGATATTTATATAGTATTTATATTCATCAAGAAAAAAAACACATTTATTTTACATATAATCCCATAGAGATATGATTTAATGATGGCATCCCTATTCTTTCTATTTATTTTCTATTATGAGTTTCACTAGAGAATGTTTTGACATTCACCTTAGTGATTAATTTTATTGACATTAACTTCCTCTTGAAGAATTCACTTTATTGTGATAAATTTTCATTAGAAATTACATTTTATATTAAATATCAATTTTAATTTTATCATTCATAGTATTATTTATAAATCCTTAAATTATTTTTAAATAATTTTTTATGTTGAATGTTATTTTTTTGAATTGGGAAATATTATTATATATTTATAGAATGATTTAGATATCTGGATGTATGAGAAAATGATGTATAACAGTAACTATTTTATTCATTTTGAATTTTATTATTATTCTCAAAAATATTATGTAATTTATATTTTTCATTTATTCATTTTTCTCTCATGTTATTGATTAAATGGAATGCGTGTTGAGTTATTTAACTTTCCATATACATTATGCATTATCCAATCATGATAGTGAAGTAATTTATAAAATAGAATGTGTGTATAGTTATTTACCTTTTCGTATTAATTATACCTTATTAATCCACTATAACTTCTACTATTTTTTTCCTCACTATTAATTTGATCCCACCACTATTTTTTCCTTCATCAGGATATGAAGAATGAATCATTGAATGAGTTCAACTTTCCAGAATATTTAATATCACTATTTTTTAATTTATTATTTCAAATGTCATGTGAGACTCAAGTATATATATAGTTTACCAAGACTAATAAACTATTCTATAATTTCGGATGTGGTCACTCTTATCCATCAGGAATATAATAAATTAACAACTAGCTCTAGGATATTGGGGTTATGGTTTTTACAAATAACTATACCCTTTTGGGAAAACAAAAGAATATTTCATTTAAAAATTATAGAAATTAAAACATGGATTAAATGGATTTATCCAACAATTAGTAATTTAAAAAAATTAAAGAAATTTATTTCAATTCTCCTAATGTAAGAATTGACTCATAGTAAAATAGAGAGACAAGGTCGATTCTCCTTATGATATTTCTATAGGTATACATTATAAATAAAAAATGAATAAAAAATAAGGACATCCAATATTTATATATAAATATAATATAATAAGTTTTATATGATGTTTGATATATAGATCATATACATTAATTCTGATGAATTAAATCATAAAAAATCCTTGTAAAAAATGATGTTATAATGTAAAATAATTACTTAATGAAATACTTATAATGACCTAAGAATTACGTACATGGACATTACATTACTTTTCTGGAAAAATTAATACATGAAAAAATAAATTCCCAATGACCGTATTAGTTTAGTGTCTTTAGAAACACGAAACATAATCTTCTAATTGTGGTGAAAGATCTTCAACATCTCCCATAAATATCTTCCCCCATTTTTTCTTACGTAAAACCTTTATTTATATCTTGGTGAAAAGAAAACATAAAAAGGGTGATATCAAATGCTCAATAAGGGTAAGAATGGAGAAAATAAAACAAACAATATACATTTAATATTTAAAACATGAATATAATGTTTAAACATCAAAATCATGAGTTGAAATAAATCTTTGCAGTATGTAAGGCATAGATCATAAAGAAACCTTAATCATGATAAAATAGAATGGGAATAAAACATTTAATTGTGTTAAACCATTATGCACATGTTATGATTTCAATAGTAGCGAAGGAATTGCTTCCAAGACCATCATTGGTGGACCAAGTCCATTACTGAACCAGGTTTACATGTCGTTCCAGCCCTGTATTACTGAACCAGATTCACTTGTTGTTCCAGCAATGTCTATATCATGAGATATAAATCTTTACCCAATGAATTTTAGGGAGATATAGTTCCCACCCATATCATATTGAAATAATTCTTACGTGTGGCACAAAACAATCATAAAATCATTCATCATAACCCAAATAATAAAAATGGGTTTCATAAATATCATCCCATCTTAACATAATCCATATAAAACAAATGGATATCATTTCATCATAAGAAAAATAAAAATATTTAAATAATAGAGACACTATTTTTGAAATATAAAAATACTAAATAATGTCATCTTAGATGAAAAATAGTTTTGATAAAACACCTGAAATGAATTCTTGAGGAAAATATCATTTCTTCTTCAAAATCATTTTCCTTTCTCAAAATGCCATGAAATTTTAAAAGAAAAGGATTTTATTAAAATAATCATGAAATATTGAAGAGTAAACTTCATGGAAATAAGGTGTTATGAAACAGTAAAAACCATTTCATGCAGTATATGTTAAAAAACATTCTCCTCGTAATTTTACCGAAAAAGTAAAAAAGTACCTCTTATGGTAAGAAAAAGAAAGATTCCTTCCATAAAACAAAGTAAAAGTCAAAAGGGTAAGAATTAATTTAAACATACATGGAAGAAAATTAAACACTTTATGAAAACATTTTTATGGACTTGGATGAATAATATACCCCCAGTATACACTTTCGTATAAGAAATCCTGGATAAAAATGTGATAGAAAAATTATCCCATACCTTAGGTCTGATATGCTTTGTACATTTCTGAATCTCTTTAATAATGATTTAAATAATTTAATTGACTTATTACAGAATAATATTCATTGTTATGACATCATATATTTTCGTATTCTTATCTTCTTATTAGTAATGTTTCATTGCTACTTGTTCTTCGGGTGTTCATCGGTTTATGTTCTTATGTGTGTTTTGTCTAATAAATTCTTAATAATATTTTTAGGTTATAGATAAATCATTTAAATAATGTTATTAGTGTAATATATATTATATTTATTCATTCAATTCATTTATATAATCATTTTTCAATGAAGATCACATAGAACGAGTCTCATCACATCGTGGAGACGACAGGCCGTATGTATGCACGAGCGATGATATCATTCCCATGACTGTGGAATTGTATTTAAGTTAATGGTGTATAATATTTCAGAATAAATATAAATTTACAATAATCATATATAGTTATTTATTCCATCCTTATACCCATCCAAGTATGTTAGTGAGGAAATAAAAGATTACACCACAGCGTGGAGACAGAAAGTCGTACGTACACATGTGTGGTGATTTCATTTTTTCATAGGAAGGATAGAATTTAGAATATGATTGTTTCATATTCATAATAATATATTAGTATAAAATTTAAACTATAGTTATTACTTAATAATGAAACAACTCTTATATAAGAAGTAGGAGAAGAAATAAGATTGAAAGAATCGGTAAAGGATATTACCTCTTATTCGATGCGCCAACTCTTAACCTCCTCATAGGTCACAAAAGCGGGTCATTGAAGAATACCAGGACCTCTAGTAGGTTTCTAGGGAATTTTAAAAGTGAAATGGTTAGGGTTTTGATGAATTTTAATGCTCCAAAATGGTGTGAAGTGGAGAGGGAGGAGGTTCCCTTTTTAAGAGAGAAGAGGGGCACCTTTGGAAACATAAAACATATTAATTTATAATAAATTAAAACTGCAATTAAAAACCTAAAAAAATGACTCAATTAAAATATCATATGAGATAGGGTTGTAATATCATAAACCAATAACATTTATACATGTTTTAAGTTTATTTGAAAACTTATAATTTTGATTTATTCTTATTTAATCTATTTAATTTTATTTTTGGTAATAATATTCTAAATTTTAAATTGTTAAAAATAAATAATTATATGTTTTGAATTTCACATAATTGGATAATTTATAACCTTTTAGACCATATAATTTTCAATTTTTAATTTTTAAATAATTTTTTTATTTTTAAATAATTTTATAATATGTTATTTTTATAAAATACCATTAGTGTAGATTTTGACACTATTTATTTATTTGAATTAAAATAAAATACACATAGTGAATATATTCGAACCAAAATATTTAATAGGTTACTAAAATTTAAAATTATTATAAAAAAATCGTGGATCATATTAATTAGTAATATAATATTTATTTTAATATTTTTAAAACCATTTATTTGATATTTCTCTTAATAAAATTATTACTACGTCATTTCTATATAATTATTTAATATAATTATTTGTTGCATAAAAATTAAAAATAAAATAATATGATGTAAATAAATCTAATAGATTTTGTCATAATATTTTTTGTCGAATTTATCTTCTTAAATACACAACTTTTAAAATGTAATGTTTATTAAATTATGAAGGTGGAAACTTTGACATCATTTAAAATAATATAATATAAGTGTCATAATCACTTTTATAAGGATCCAAATGGTTTAAAAATGTCCCTTTGGATGATTATGTTTTATATTTATAGGACTAATAATTTTTGGTCCGGTTTTTGGGCCTTTAATGAGTATTATTTGTTTAATAAAAACTATATTATTGATTCTTCACTGAATAAATTATTTCGGCATCATTAATGTATATGATATTAAGGTAATTATATATTTCTTAAATATTACAAATAAATTACCATGAAAAATAAAAACATTTTATCTTTATAATGACTATTTATAACCAAATTTATATTCTGTATGACCTTATATTAAAAATAATTTAATTATTAAGGTTTGAGTGAGACATATTTCACATTCATTTAAATAAAATTAATTAAAGGTATTAATCACATACACGAGGGATATAATAGATACCATTTCTACCCAAGTATTATTTAGGACGAAATATAATCATACAACTATATTAAAAAATAGTTAGTATAATTTTATAATATTATTTTTACCCTTAATTACCTAATTTACCTTTAACTTTGGTAAATAAAATTTATCATAGTTACTATTCATAATGCCCAAAAATAAAAAGAAGTCTATTAACATAATTTAGAACTACTGATTTTAAATATTTAATCCATTTCTCCAAATTCAAAACATATAATTTTCATTAATTAATTTATAATTAATCCCTTTACTGAAAAAACCAGGTTTTTATTTAAAACATTACAAAAGACTGAATTGAATTTATCTACGAATTCAATGTAAAATAAATTCTAATGACATAAATTATATTAAATGGTAAAAATATATTCTATTAATACTTTAAAACAATTTAATATTATAATTTAACCATATAAATTATCTCGATGAAAAAGTTGTTTTTAAGTAAAATTCAGCGTGTTTTTACTATTCATCAAAACAAGAATGTTGTCAGAAAAATATCCAAACTTTATCCAATGAAAATTTTAATATCCTAATTCAAAATAATAAGTTTATTTTGTAAAATTGAACTTATAAACTTGAAAAAAAATATATTTAAAATCGGTGCGCCATCAAAAGGCAGTAAAACTGCATTTTTAAAAAAATATTTATTTTTCATGGAAAATTTATTTTCTTCGCATACCATGATCTAGAAAATATGTAAGATGAATTATTATGTTATAAAATACAAAGTGTAGTTAATAATATTCATAATGGATAGTTCATAATAATATTATAATAATATATCATTCAGTAAAATTCAGAATTGTGTACGACACACGATATCGAAGAAGGTCGCTCTTGCGTGTAATGCAAGCCAAGTACGGGTTGCGTGTAGTGAAATATTCCTTTGGTGTTGCATATAAAATAATAAAAATATAGTTCATTTATACATTGATCAAAATCTATACTTTTAGTTGTGTAAAATGAATTTTAGTTGAAATAACATGAAATTGTGTGCAACATAAGCCAAGAATAGAGTTGTATATACTACAAGAAAATACAGTGTTGTGTATAGCACAAGTAATAATGGTGATGTGTACAACACAAGACATCAAATAAATAAAAAATAATATTTATCATAAAATATCGGGGCCTTGCATTCTACCCCATTAAAATGGATTTCTACCCTGAAATTCGTCGGGGTTATAAATGGATTTCTGTTCATTCATAGAAACCCACGTTGTAAAAAGGAATAATAAAACATTATTTTAAAAATGTAATGTTAAAAACATAACAGATACCCAAAGTAACTCATTACTGGGCTTCCACATAGGAGAATATAGGTGAAAATATGGATATAGAAGAGAAGTCTAACCATCAAGTTCTGATGAAGAGTGGTAGAGAACATGGCTATGAAAAAGTCAACAATCACAAAGAAATAAATTTGTGATGATCTAAGGTACCATCTAATTCTTAAGATATGAGGGAACTAGGACAACAATTTTGGTTATCAAAATCATTTCCCTAATGTTGAATATTTTTTGAATTAAAAGAAATAATTACTTTATTATGGTACAATCTCACTGTTAATCGTTCCTTGAACAATTTCCACTTCATCTCTTAAAAAATTAAGTTGAATTTGTCATTCTTAAAGTGATAGAAGATCATGGGATAGAATGATAGGCCATTCCATCTGTCTCAAACACAAGGTTATAAAAATTTATTAAATATACATAAGTCCTTCTATAGTGAGATTAATCGTATATGGTTCCAAAAATGGACTTATAATTCATCTATCATACAACTTAATAAAATAAAACTACTTTCTACTAACCAAGAACTTCCTATAGGCCAGTGGTAGGTGATAAAGGCCTGTCGCACATCGGTTGTGGGTTTGATTCCCGCAACCATGTCTGACATGATGGGTTTTCATCCATCCTGTAGGTTGTCCTTTTTCTAAAACTATACTATTATAACATTTCAGAAATAATATCAAAAAGTTATAGCCTTAAACAATACTATCTAATGTCTAACTTAATCGATTCCAATCTTTAGGCTTATCCAAAATACTTCTGTCCAATCTCATAGTATAAAGAAAACTATTACTAGAAAGGTCATCTACCAAGCTTTTGAATACCATCATTTATCCCCCATATATCATACGATATATCTTGTTGGTCGCATTCCAAACATGTGAATACCTTAATCATGTATTCTCTTGAAACATGAGTTACCATAGAACCTTAATGAAAACATGAATGATGTCAAAAGTTACCTCTTTCCACATACCAAAATCCCAAAAATTTTATATACTCAAACCATGATGTCACTTAGTCCTTATATCAGTCATGAGCTCATTAATACTATCAATCATATTATTTTATCCTTATCCCTTCATTATTCACATATCATCTTCTTTCTAAAAATATTTAAAACACTTTTCATGGTTACCAGTACCATATTCTTATGGAAAACCACAATGTACCAATAAATAAATATTCCAATATACCATAAAAGTACCTCAACAACATTATTCTTGAATACCAATAAATAAGCACTTCAATCAATCCTCTTCAATGATTTTCAAGGAATAAGTACATCCTTGATTTAGAAGTAACCTCTTAGGTTAGGGCATTGTGTTGGGTAATGCCCACTTTTTTCATAGATAAGACATTGACCTCCATAACAATCTGTCACTCTATGACCCTTCTCCCTGCATAAATAGCATCTTCCCCTCCATTTTATGTATTTATCAAGGTTCTTCTTCTGTTCTTTAGAAATATCAATCTTACTTTCTCTATGCTCCTCACCATGCGACCTTGAATAAAATTTCATCTTCCTCTTATTTAATGAATTAGGAATACCACGAAAGTTCACTTTATTAATCATATATCGTGATGACTGATTCAGAATAATCACAATATCATTCTTTCTAGGGATTACGCAATTTTGTTTCTCATAGTCACCAATTTGTCCATTGGAATCAATGTTGACCCAATTCCTTGTGGTTTCATCCATTGACTAAAACCAAAAACCATGGTGTAAGAAATATTTAAAATAACGAGGAACCACATAATCAAAAAAATTATAACTTATCATAGATTATTTAATCCATAACACTTTTGTTTCACCCTATGTTATTAATTATGTTCAACATAATTCTTGGATTTTAACCTATAGTTACACTAAACCTTAGGGGAATCCCTAGACATACCATAGAAATATCTCTATAGATCTCACTAAAGTTTTCGAATCCTAGTTTCCAAAGGTTAACTAAACCTTTTCTCTGATACCAAATATAATTACCCAAGATTTATGTACATGGAAATTACATAACTTTTGTGGATAACATAATACATGACAGAAACAGACATCCAAAGACCATATTAGTTTAGTGTCTTTAGAAACTTGGAACATAGTCTTCTAATCGCGGTGAAAGATCTTCAACATCTCCCATAAAGATCATCCTCATTTGTTTTCTTACCTAAAACCTTTATTTATATCTTAGGGAAAAGAAAACTTAAAAAGGTTGAGCTCAAATGCATAGTAAGGGTAAGCAGGGATGAAATAAAATAAACCGTATACATTTGAACATAAAAACATGAACATAATATTTAAACATTAAAATTTTTTGTTGAAATAAATCTTGGTAGTATGTAAGGCATAGATCATAATGAAACATTAATCATGATAAAATAGAATAGGAATAAAACATATAATTGTGGAAAACATTAAGCACATGTTATGATTTCCATAGTATCCAAGGCATTGCTACCAAGACCATTTTAGTGGACAAACTCCACTACTGAACCGGGATTACTTGTCGTTCCAGCCCTATATTACATAACCGGATTCACTTGTCGTTCCAGCCATATCTATCTCATGATATATAAATCTTTACCCAATTAATTTTAGGGAGATATAGGTCCCACCCATCTCATATTGAAATCATTCTTAAGTGTGCCACAAAACAATCATAAATCATTCATCATAACCCAATGAATAAAAATGGGTTTCATAAACATCATCCCATCATAACATAATCCCTATAAAACATTTGGATATCATTTCATCTTATGAAAAATAAAAACATTTAAATATTAGAGACACTATTCTTGAAACATAAACTTACTAAATAATGTCATCTTAGATGAAATTTTTTTTTTGATAAAACACTTGAAATGAATTCTTGAGGAAAACATCCTTTCTTATTCAAAATCATTTTCCTTTCTCAAAATGCCAAGCAATTTTAAAAGAAAAGGATTTTATTGAAAATAATCATGAAATATTGTATAGTATGATTCAGAGAAATAAGGCGTTATGAAACTGTAAAAATTTGTTCATGCTATATAAGTTTAAAAAAATATTCTCCTCGTACGTTTATCGAAAAATTCAAAAAATATCTTGTATGGTAAAAAAAGAAAGGTTCCTTCCATTACACAAAGTAAAAGTCAAAAATGGGTAAACATGACTTTAAAAATACATGGAAGAATATTAAACAATTTATGAAAATATTTTTATGGACATGGATGAAAAATATAACCCCAGTATACACTTACGTATAAGCAATCCCGGATAAAAATGAGATTGCCAAATTATCCCTTACCTTAGGTCCGATATGCTTTGTATGTATCCAAAACTCCTATATAATGATTTAAATAATGTCATTGACTTATTCCAAAATCATATTCATTGTTATGATATCATATATGGTCATATTCATATCTTCTTATTAGTAATGTTTCATTGCTACTTGTTCTTCGGGTGTCCATTGCTTTATGTTCTTATGCTTCTTTTTTCGAATAAATTCTTATTACTATTTTTAGGTTATAGATAAATCATTTAAATAATTTTATTAGTGTAATATATATCATATTTATTTATTCAATTAATTTATATAATCATTATTCAATGAAGATCATGTAAAACGAGTCGCATCTCATCGTGGAGATGGTAGGCCGTATGTACGCACTAGCGACGCTATCATTCCCATGATTGTGGAATTGTATTGAAGTGTATGGTGTATAATATTTCAGAATCAATATCACATTACAATAATCATATATAGTTATTTATTCCATCTTTATACCCATCCAAGTATGTTAGTGATGAAATGGAAGATTGCACCACAGCGTGGAGACGGTAAGTTGTACGTACGCACGCGTGGTGATTCAATTTTTTTCATAGGATGTATATAAGATAGAATATGGTTGTTTAATATTAATAATAACATATCATTATACAATTTATACTATATATATTACTTAATAATGAAACAACTCATATAGAGGAAGTAGGAGAAGAAATAAGATTGAAAGAATCACTAAAGAATATTACCTCTTCTTCGATGCGCCACCTCTTAACCTCCTCTTAGGGAACTAAAGATGGTCATTGAAGAAGACAAGGAACTCTTGTAGGTTTCTAGGTAAGTTTATAAGTGAAATTTTCAGGGTTTTATCATATTTTAAAGCTCCAAAATGGTGTGAAGTGGAGAGGAAGGAGGTTCCCTTTTATAAGGGAGCAGAGGGGTACCTTTGGAAACCTAAAACATATTAATTTACAATAATTTTATATCCCAATTAAAAACCTCAAAAAATGACTCCATTAAAATTTTAAATGATATGGGGTTGTAATATCATCAATAAATAACATTTAGACATGTTTTATGTCTATTTTAAACCTTATCATTTTGATTTATTCTTATTTAATCTATTTAATTTTATTTATGGTAATAATATTCCATAGTTTATATTGTTATAAATACATACTTATATGTTAAAATTTTCAAATAATTGGATAATTTATATCATTTTAGACTATATAATTTTTCAATGTGTAATTTTTAAATATTTTGTGATTTTTAAATAATTTAATAATATGTTATTTTTATAAAAGACCAATAGTGTAAATTTTGACAGTATTCATTTATTTGAATTCAAATAAAATACAAATAGAGAATATATTCAAACCAAAATATTTAATAGGTTACTAAAATTCCATATTATTCTAAAAAATTCGTGGAGCATAGTAATTAGTTAATATATTATTTATTTTAATATTTTTAAAACCATTTATTTGATATTTCTCTTAATAAAATTATTACTACATCATTACTATATAATTATTTAATAAACTTATTTGTTGCATAAAAATTAAAAAAAATGTTCTATGATGAAAATAAATCTAAAATATTTCATGAGAATACTCTTAGTCTAATTTATCTTCTAAAAAACAAAACTTTTAAAATGTAATGTTCATTAAATTATGATGGTGACAACTTTGACATCATTTATAAAAAAATAATATAAGTGTAATACTCACTTTTATAAGGCTCCAAATGGTCAACAATTAAACCTTTGTATGATTATGGTTTATATTTATAGGAACAATAATTTTTGGTCAGGTTTTTGGGCCTTTAATGGGTATTATTACTTTAATAAAAACTATATTATTGATTTTTCACTAAATAAATTATTTCTGCATCATTAATGTATAAGCTATTAAGGTAATTATTTATTTCTTAAAAATTACAAATAAATTACCATGATAAATAAAATCATTTTATATTTCAAATAAGTATTTATAACCGAATTTATATTTTCTATGAACTTATATTAAAAATAATTTAATTATTAAAGTTTGAGTGAGACATATTTCACTTTCATTTAAAAAAAATAAATTAGAGATTTTAATCACATACAAGTGGGTTCTAATGGATACAATTTAGACCCAATTATATTATATGATGAAATATAATCCTTCAATTATATTAAAACAAGTGTTAGGATAATCTTATAATATTATTTTTACCCTTAATTACCTAATTTAAATTTAACTCTGGTAAATAAAATTTTCCGTAGTTACTATTCATAATGCCCAAAAACAAAAGGTAGTATATTAACATAATTTGGACCTAATGATTCCAAATATGGAATCAATTTCTCCAAAATCAAAACAAATAAGTTTTAGTAATTAATTTAAAATTAATCATGTTGTCGAAAAAATGGGTTTTTATTTAAAACAATGCAAAATATTGAATTGATTTAACATACGAATTCAATGTAAAATTAAAGATAATGACATAAATTATATTTAATGGTAAAAATATATTCTTTTTATAATTTAAAAAAATTTACTTTTATAATTTAACCATATAAATTATCTCGATGAAAATTGTTTTTTAAGTAAAATTCAGCGTGTTTTTACTATTCGTCAAAATAAGAACGTTGTCAGAAAAATATCAAAACTTTATCCAATGTAAATTTTTAAATCCGGATTCTAAAGAAGAAGTTTGTTTTGTAAAATTGAACTTATAAACTTTCCACAAATTATTTTTAAAATGGGTGTGCCATCAAAAGGTGTCAAAACTGCATTTTTTGGAAAATATTTATTTCACCTAAAAAAATTATTTATTTCACATACCATGATCTAGAAAATGTGTAAGATGAATGATTATGTTATAAAATCCAAAATTTTGTTAATACTATTCATAACGGCTAGTTCATAATAATATTATAATAATATATCATTCAGTGAAACTTAGTATTGTGTACAACACATGCTATCGAGGAATGTCTCTCTTGTGTGTAATGTAAGCCAAGTCAGGGTTGCGTGTAGTGAAAGATTCCTTTTGTGTTTAGTATAACATAATAAAAATATTGTTCATTTATACATTGATCAAAATCAATACTTGGTGTTGTGTAAAATTAATTTTATTCGAAAGAACATGAAATTGTGTGCCACACAAGCCAAGAATAGTGTTGGATATACTACAGGAAAATATGGTGTTGTGTAAAGCAAAAGATTATCTTAGTGATGTGTACAACACATGACATCAAATAAATTAAAAAGAATATTTCTCATAAAATATCAGGGCATTACATTCCTTACTTTGTATGTACTCTAACCTCGTGTATAATAAATTTATATTGATAATTATTATATACCATATCCATATTAATATTTATAATACCCTATATAGTTCAATTATAAAATTTCAGCAAATATTTATTTATAATTCATTATTAAAGTTATCATTTCTATGTTGTGTCTATTTTTTTCATGAATGTTTCGGTTTGATACTTATGGTCCTTAAAATTTGATCCTAGTTACATCATATCCAAAATCATAATCATGTCATAATTATAAAATATAATCATTATATAAAAATTAATAATAATTCATATAATTTTTTCATTAAAAATAATTACATCACTTCGTTGTGACAGTAGTCTATATGTCCACAGGAGTGATGTTTTCCTCAATTTAATGGATGGAATGAAATAATTTTAAAGAATAAATAATCTTATTAAATTAATTATAATATCATAAATATTATCTATATATATGTGTGTGTGTGTTCTAAATCAAATATAGTATCCAACCAATAATTTTTGTGATTTAAAATGACCCATTTCACTAGGTAGAGGTGGTAGCTCATATATGCACAAGATTGATACTTTAAATACTCATTTCTAGGAGAGGGGGTGCAGAATGGTTTCTCCAAAATCATAAAAATATTTAATTATTTTTATAGTACGAGATTAATCATGTTTCTATAATTACTATAGTTTTGGATAATGTTGAACAATAAATTAAATTGAAAGAGATTAGTTAATATTTATACTTCTTCTCTGAGATACCTCAGTTGGAATAATCCTTTTTCCTTGAAATACTTGTCTTTAAAAAAGAATATGTTCTCATGGTTGAAGGGAAATAATATATAATTTTTTAGAAGGTATTTTCTAATATAGGACCCTAAAATTTTGTGAATTATGGTATATAAGAACTTGGCTTTTATAAGTTAGGTGAGGGAAAACATGGAATTACTCGAAAGATTTCAATTTTATAAAGAATATTTCATAAAAAATTGAAATAATGGCCAATAAATAAAAGAGAAAAAAATATATGGTTTCATATCATTATCAAATAATAATTATGAAATTTTGTGTGTCATTCCAACCCTGATCTCTTGGTTTAACCACTAGCCCCCCAGAAAATCTATTTTAAATTTAGCAATGGTAATAATATTTAGATTGTTTACTACTTATTTAGGAACAAATAATATATTAAATCTATTACATAATATTATTTTTAGATTAAAAATATGTAATTCATTTAAAAAAAATTAAATAATATTAACTATTTTAATTACAAATAAAGACGCAAAATATAATGAACCACCATTTTTTGAAAAAAACTAATTTTTAAGCATAAAACTAAATTTAATTCCCCTTATTACCCTGTAAAAACAAAATTATTATTGTTAAAATATTTTATTTAATATATAATAATAATAAATCATTGAAACCATTAATAAATAGAAATTAATTTAATTTATTATGATGAAAAAACATTTTATGCATAAATATTTTTTTATAAGTATGGGTTTTTCAGCCCAAAAATGAAGTTATACCAAAATCAACTATAATATAGATCATATGTAGTGAATTGGATTATTAATAGTCAAGTGAGATTTGTGTTATATTAGGAACAAAGTTTAAAACATAATTTTTGTTTTAAATGACTTGATTTAATGAAAAGGAATAATAGTTTTAGAAAAATCAGTAATTTCACAATTTACAAAAAATAAATCTTTTAATAAAAATCCTAAAAATTAAAACAATGATAATATTTACTATTTATATAAAAATTATATTCATTCCATAAAATATAATTTCCAATTATGTTACCAATTAATTATAAATTCCATGTACAAAATGAAATAAAACCCATTTATTATGGAAACATATTTCTATAGAATAAAATGAATTTGTTGGAAATTATGTACTTCTTTGTTATGAATTAATCAATAAAATTTAATTATTTGAACAATTTATAAATATTTTTTCATATTTTTTTATTTTTCATGCGTTAAAATTTAATGGCTATGTTATATTAGTGTACTATATCGTAGTTTATTTAGACTTATGGTTTCATGTAAGTCATGTTATTAAATACATCATGTTTCCTTGAAAAAAATTAGTCATAAAATATTATGGTTTTATAGAGATATTATTTTAATATGAAGTATAATTAACATGGTGTTTTATAATTGAACAATGTATATAATCCTTTAAGCCTTAATATTTTGGATTCATCTATATATGAATATCATCAGTTATAAATGTTTTGTATAATAAATATTATAGATGAGTGAAATGTGTGTAAGTTCTAGTTGCATGGGTTGAAGGTTCAAAAATTTTAGAGTCGCGTGTCTTTTCTCATATGATATAAATTTATGATTGAATTCATTGTTTCCCATGGATAATAAAAAATATAAATTTAAAATTTTTGGGCCATGAAACTGATATTAATGGTTAATACTGATATCTTTTCATGAATTTCTCTTTCATTTTCATAATCTTCCACCAATGGTAATAGAATATCATAGAGGAAACAATAATCTAACACAGTGATTAGGTTATTCATGTTATCATGTGGATAAACAATATTAAAGGATTCCACCGGGTACATCTCAATGATATTGTATCCATCGTCGATGAATGGTACACAGGCTATTAATTTAAAATATTACATGGATTTAGATTTATAAAATAATTATGTTGATATTGTTTTTTCTTTGATTAAATTTTATACAAAAGTAGATATCGTTCAACACTTATAAATTCATCTATAATTTTATGTTATTGAAATTAAAAAATTGCTTCTGATTGAAATTTTTTGAATTATATTTTGATAAAACATTTAGTCATATATATAGACACTGCTTTCATATTTTCTGGATCTATGGATATCTATTTGAAGAAAATAAAATAGAATTAACTATTATGAAGAAAAAGGCATATATTTCTAATACAAAAAATAAAACTATTTGGAATAAAAATAATTATTTAGTACTTGATATAATTTAGTAAACTTTTACATCTATTAAATACCCCATATAGTTTTCAAATAAATTTAAAAAGTAAATAGGCAAAAAAATATCATTTATAAAGGAAATTTAGATGCCTCAATTATATTAGTTATTTTCTGGTTCATATTATAATTTTTAAAAATATTTTTTAATATTTAAAATAAAATTTCATTAATTGGGTCTAACAAACATATAAATATTGTAAAAAAATATAAAATCATGTCCAAAAATATCTCAATCTTAAAATCTGGCATTTAAATTTATTTTTAATTATAGAAATTATTGTCTAAAATTTAGGTTTCTAATGTATTCATTAAAATAAATTAAGGATAAATTTGTCCAATTGAGAGGGGGTAAATATTGTGTAGAAATTTCTTTTAACATTTCATAATTATCCATTGAATTTTTTACCAGTAGTGGTGTTGAATAAATGATTCTATTTTTAGAAGATGGATTTATTTATTTCTTTTTAGAAATCAATATAAATATTCAACATTAGAATACGTATGTAAATACAGAATGTGTAATTTTTACAGATTTCATCACTGATATGGGAAATATTCTCCTTATTTTTATTGGTTATTTTCCCAAACAACAGACTCTCATAATAATTATAAACTCAACATGTTAAAATAAAATCCTAAACCCAATAGTTCTTCACACATTAACACTGAGTCAAAAAGAATATAAATTATATTCATCATCACAATGAATTATCAAATTCACACAATAATAACATTGCATACTAAGAATATCATTTGATCCATAGCATCCCACTATGTATATAAAAGGGATTCTTTCTAGATACTTTAAGAAATTGATCTCTAATAGTCTATGGGATTTCATTGTATCCAATGAATAGATCTAGATATTCATCGCATAAAATTATTTTAATACCAATAGATAAAAAATAACTCTCCTACAACTCAATATCTATCTCAAATTATCTTCATATATATTAAACCTAACTACTCACTTGGATTTTTCAACTAACTATGAACCTATAATCATCTAGGATCAAGCATCTCCTAAATATATAGAAGTAACAATAAATAGTTTTTAATATCTACAAAATAATCATTCTCTCCTTAGTCTCTTATTTCTTCTTCGTATCATGATTATAAAACAATTTATACCAAATGATCATCTAATTCCTTTCGTGTCAATACTCAGAGGATGAATCTACCAATAAATGGATCAACATGCTTTTATTATTCTTCAAGAGTTCCCTATTATTCACACAAGATATCATAACAAAAATAATCTTCTACACCTATCCACATATTTAATTTTAAATATATATAAATAGAAATTATATTTCATGTATTTAGAATATATAAAAATATTAATATTCATGATTTCATGTTCTCGTTTTCTGAGAAACATGTACATGGTAGTTCTCCCATCATCATCTTTTATTTTTTATATCATTAAATATTTTCACATATTAGTTTATAGGTTCACAAAAGTTCTATTTTACAAATTTTACCTTCTCACATTTGAACATATTATTCATATGATTCCAATCGACTTGAGTAAAATTAATCTCCAAAAAAATATCTCTACTAAAATCTAGAACTCATCATCCTTTATGGTTATATGAGGAAAGATATAGTAAAACAATCATATTTAAAATACATAACCCTTATATTGAATACTGAAATAAATGTGATAGACATTATATTATCTATAAAACTAATATAAAGAATCATATCTAAGCTCTCCATCAACATAATTGATATATAGTTTTAACACATCTAGAGGCATCTAAGAAATTCATTTAGAATTTCATATCTATTTTAACAAACTCAAATACACATTTCTCTATAAAAATATCTTGGACCTATCATTATAATTTTTATTTTTAATCCATGGTAATTATCACATGTGTCGTGTGATTTATTTCATAATAATTTGGAAATATATAAATTCATCTTATAACTCATAAATTCTCTATTCATTGATATTTCTTTGATCTAGTTCTTCTAAGCACAATTTTAGTGTCTAATAAATATATAACCAAAAATTAAAAAACAATAGATTTTTTATGTTTATAGAATTTAAGATAATATTTATAATCATCCCAATTATTTTCTTTACCATAATGTTACTATGGAAAACTCTTGTTTTTAGTCTATAAGAATCTCATAATTTCATGAAGTATAAATTATTATGAAACTACATAATTAAAGTAATAAATAAAGAATTTATACATTCCACCTAATTAATATGAACCTATATGAAAATGTTATATAAATATTCATTGGATTATAGAGATGTTTTTAATTCTTATGCATAAAACTCTTATAATAAAAATCAAACATGTAGAAGTTATGTTTCGGTATTAACCAAATTCCCCCAACCTCAATGTCTTACACTCAATGTGAATTTCATATTGGATATCTCCAAATGTATTAAAATATCATGCAACTAAAATTAGTTGAACTCAAAAAGTCATACAACTTTTTCAATATGAAACACTGATATCAAAGGGTCATATATAGGGAATGTCTAACTTTCCTCATTTATATTTTTTACACCAAAGTATTACTCCCATAAGAAATTCATAAAAAGTTTCCAAATTAAATTTTTTTGATCTCCTTAGTAATTTCATATACAAAATGTCATAATTTTTTTTACCATCCCAAAAAAAATAGTTTTCTTCACATCTCTTTAAAATGAATTAAAATTTATTCAAGGATTCTCATGAACACCCAATAACATCAAAATATATCTAATAATTTATTATAGTTACTAAAATAATTCAAAATTATTTTATTAATATTCTAAGTTTCTTATATTAATATATAATTAAGCGAGATTATTTGAAACTATATTCACTATACTTCAGAATTGATCTCCACTTCAAGATCTATATACTATTATACAAGTGATTCATAACATTTAAATACATATATTTCATGCTTAGTTAAACGTGGAAAGTTTGTTTAACAAAATAGGTATAAAAACTCAATTTGTCATGATTTTAACACATTTTAATGACAACCATGTTTCTACATTGATCAGGTATATTCTCTCTCCACTATGAATTATTATTGAAAAGTGATGCTTCTACCATTAACACTGGTAACGTTTTCCCTTGAGGATCATCTCAATCAACTAACTATGATAAAAATAAAATACATCTCTTATACAATATATACATATTTACCTATAATTCATTATTATCACAATATTATGTTTCATTGGGTGAAATGTCAATCAAAAACCGAATAATCCATTCATATGAAAAAATACATATTGGCATGCTACATTGAAAAACATATTGACATATAAAAAAGGGCAGTTCAATATCCCCCTTGGGATTTTTTATCTATAAATTGAAATTACAAATAAAATGAATACTTGTAATTATTCTATAATAAGTTTAATTTTACTCTACCTAATGAAAATAAATACATATGGGATTTTTTTACTCACCCATTTTCATACATTAATTATTTTGGAAAGAAATATCCAACATTAACCTTCCATAAACTGAGAAAGAACTCACCCCCTTAATGGTCATTTTCTTAATGATATAAGTATATAATGATTAATATTCTTGGAAAGAACTAAAAATAAAATAAACACCATATCCATGTGGGGTTTCCTAGTTTAAGGTAAATTGTGTGATTTTATAAAATTCAATAGTGTTGTGACCCAAAATTGGTTCACCTAAGAATCATTAACTTAATCTATCATTTGAAATACATGGGTAACATTATCAATCCCCCTTAAATAGAAACTATTTAATGTGAAATAAATATTTATAGAGGGAAATATTTCACTCTTAAAATAATTAAATAAGTAGAAAAATCACTATAAATTCTTGAAATATTGGGTCGTTATATGATCATCAATGCCCAAAAAATGTATATAAATATTGAATGAAAAAATAAATAATAGGTGAAAATTAAATCCCACCAAAAATCTAACTCCCTTTAAAGAGCATCATATTTTATTCAATTACACAACTCTATATATATAAACATGATTGACTAAGATAAAATAGAAACAAAAAATGGAAGATCTGGACCATTGACATAGAAAACTAAATAAAACATAAAAATAGAGATATATCCATGTGAATACACTAGGCACCCTCTAACCAAAAAACCAAAAATAATCTCTCTATAGTCAAGAACTGAAATAGAACCTGAATTGTCAATAGGTCTCAGCATTAATGCCCAACAATAATTCAATGGGAAATCACACCACATTCATAGTCCTATAATAAATGATTTTTTTCATGTTTGATTTAAATTCCCTATTAAAAATACGATTTCCATTTTTAATAACAAAAAAATCCGATATCACTTCCAATATAATTTTATAAAAAATCAGTTTTTTATTCAAATGAAAATAATCACATTGTTAGAAATTTATTTGGTAAAAATCTCCATTATTAAGCCAACATTTTAAAAACTACCAATATAAAATTTAAATATATATATTATTTTAATTACAATTTGGAAACACTATTATTATAAAGGTAATTAGAGATTAATAATGAATAAAATAATACAATTTAGAAGATATGGGATCATGGTAAATATAATAGAATAAACTAATAAAAAACAAAATATGATGGTTTTACCAAAACAAATTATGTTTGGAATAAACTATATAAATAATATTCAGAAATATAAAACATGGGATAAACACAATAATGTCCCCAAGGATCAGGGAATATAAAACTTCTATTTTACTAATTATAAAGAGTAACATTAATTAGTAGATTAAGAATATAACTACTTCAATGGTTGGTAGTGTCACCACGCAAACTAATTCACTAGTCAAGTCCATGTCTAATATAAAAGAAATTAGTCATTTTTGATCTTGGATTTCCTATAAATTTACCAAACTATCCCATGTCATTTCAATAATTACATCTGATTGAGAAAATATTGTACAACATTACTAAGTTCATCAATAGACACTATGAACATAAAAATGTATTAAGAAACATAAATGGATTCAAACTACATCCCCAAATCCATTAATAATGAAATTCAATAAAAAACTCTTAGAAAATCCATTGAAAATAAATTTATGATTTTTAAAATTTTAAAGGTGTTAACGAAGAATCATAGTATTTATTTTGGAATAATTAATTATAATTCCGACTTGAAATCTGATTATAAAAAATTTTAAATATTGGAAAATATTTAATAGTTTTACGAATCCCCTTTTTAGAACTAATAACACCCTTAAAACAAAACCATATCTTTTAGAAATCAATTTAATTATTGAAACACACATAGATAATTCAAAATCCATTTATTAAAATTATTTAGAAAATTTATCTAGAACTATGTATGCATGGTTCAACAAAACAATTTTTTAATGTATTTTATTTTCGATGCATCCATTTCATGGAAATTAGTATCCTTTAGAAATATCATTTTCCATTCAAATACTCTACAATAATATTTAATATTATTATTAGATATCAAAAAAAAGTTAAATAATAAGAAATATTGGTCATAGAATTTATTGAAAAATGTAATGGAAACCCTTTCTAAAATGGATGGAAACTTGGACCCATGGATGGTATTCACGATAATAACCTCTTATAGTAACAATACATGCCCAAGGTATAAAAAATAAAAAAAATACCCATTTTAAAATATGGAAGGGATAGAATCATGTAGATTTATTAAAAGAGAAGAAAATAATAGGTAAAGTATAATAGATGTAAGAGGATCCCAATTCTTGGATATTAATCCCTAAAGAAGAAATAAACCAACATATAATAACCAAGGAAGAGGTGGAATAACTAAGGGTTACATGAACATGTGTCACACATAAGGGGGAGGATGTGGGAGCTGTGTAATTTTAAGTGAGAATGGAATATGGGAGACTTGGTTAATTCAATATTTTTTTTGTTTCAATGTAAGAATATGGTTTTATAATAAATTAACTTAATTTGTGTGGTATACTATAATCCCCAAACACAGTTTATGACACATATTATTTGTTTTGGAAACCATTCTCTAATAATGAAAAAATGGATTTTCTAAAAGTTACAATTCATACTCACGGTTTCCATAATGTTTATAAAAATTGTTCAGGTTAACTATGTTTCTGACATGAAAACTTACTTTTTCTAAAATTTTCAAAGTTTTTTGACTCGAAACTCAAGGAATATAAAAAAATTAACAAATAAACACAATAATTGAAAAAATAGTATCCTCATGATATAGTTATTCCCAAAATATGTACTTCTAACCCAATATTTAATCAACTTATTTTGTTTACCATTGTAATGGATTGAGCTTACATTCTTCAAATATTACACAATTTTCAAAATAAAGAGAAATATTGACCAAAACAAAGGAAAGGGTTAGAAAACATACTAATATGAATCATATTCACACCCCAAAAATGATTTATCTCTAAAAATATATATTTCTATCATTCAAGCATTATTTCATTTCCATAGTCATTATAAGTCCTTCTTGGTCTCAACCTCCTCACACATTGAATCCCCAACAAGAATCTAAATTCGATTACATCAATGAAAAAAGGTCAACAAACCATCATTCCGTACTAGATGAGGATTGGTGGAGGATACCAAAAATAGAAATGTGTAGGGTATAATTTATGTATGTTTATTTATGATGTAATTGTTTTTGGGAAACAAATTTTATATTTCTCAGTAGGAATTTATTGGATTTAAAGGGGAACATGAATTATTCAAAAATGTGTTTTGGAAACATGATAAGTTTATTTTGGGGTATTTACCTTTGTTTAATTTTTATATATTTTATTTAAATTGCGGTTTATTTTTTTGTTGGGTTTAAGTGTTAGTTCATTAGATATATTATCACAAGAATGATTTTGGTGAACCATTGGAGAACCTATAATTAGGGGTAATCATTAATTTAATTCACTATATTCTCTAGTATTCCCCTTTAATGGGTTTTTTTATAGGCACATTATAAAGAAAATAATTTCATTATCTAAATCATGCTTGGTTATACTCTTTGGGTGACCAATGGTTTTTTGTGGGGTTTTGATTACATTAGAGTTCTTCATTCCTTAGTGAAATAATTTTTCCATTATTATTAATTGGTTCTCATTTTATGGTAAGAAATAACTATTGATGTGTGAAACATGGGACGGATTTTGTGATTGGTCAAGTTGATTGGGGTGAATTCTACATGGTTTTCTTTACATTCACGAATGTTTTGTGTTATGTGAGTGGGATCTTATGTTACTCTATCATGACCTAAATCTCTGGCACATGTTGTTCTTATAAGGATTTTTTTATTGAGGCAATCCTACTTTCTTTTTTTATTTCATTTTTTTCTTTTATAAAATTACTTGAATGTTATTGTATGGGTATGTAACTCTTATGAACTTCTATTTTTAATGAAATGTTCAATGAAAATTTGGAAAAATCAACCAATTTTGAAGTTTTTTATGTCTTTAAAATTATTATTATTATATATATTTTTTCATTGTTCATTTCCTTTATTATCGATTGAAACATATTCATTATTCTTAAAAAAATTACTTTTTGTTCATGATTCTTGGTTAGACAACACCATTAGCATTGGTTGTGTAGAAACAATTAGGATAAACATAATATTTTAATAGATCCATTTTGAATGATTAGAACTGGGATACACAAACTATGTTGCGAAATCATGTGAGGTGTCATGTGATTTTATAAATCCCAACCCATATGGGATATGATTTACAAAACCATGTGTCCAAACTAGGATTCCTACCTTGAATCATAAAAAAATAAAGTTCACTAAATCTCCCATACCCCTTTTATACTAAAATCTCACCCCCCCCCCAACTTCCATCACCTCAATGAATGATGTATGACTAGTTCGGTCCCAAGAACACCTTACCTAGTATTTTCTCATCATACTTGGACTTTATAAGATGGTTTCATCATGATTTAGGGTCAAATATCAATGGTTAGGTATCTTTTTCCATATTTTATCCTTCCCCTATTTCTTTTCCCCTTTTCCACACTATGTGTCTGGTTAGTCAATCACTAATAATAATGGGTTATTTCTATTTTTTTATTTTTTATACCTATGAATTTTGAGGATTACTATAAAGCCAATACAAGAAATATCCTTAAAAATGATGAACATATCTATATTTGAGGTACGTTTCCCCTGTGTAACACCTATGAAATATTAATAAATAAAATAATAAACTTTTTGACATATGTTATCAAGGGGAATATTTATTTTTAGGACCTAAATAGATTAAAACTCCTTAGTTTTTCATGTATGTACAAGAATAGTTTTAGGATTGTGTATCTCTTGGGATTTCTCATGGGGTGTTTATAAGTGAGGATGAAACGAGAATAAATGAATGTGGGTTATCCTATTGGGGATATCGTTAGTCAGATAAGTGACCTAGATAGGTAATATATTGTGGTTTACTAGGATATAAACCGAGGCATTATAGGAGTCCCATGGGTTGAGTTTAATTGGATCATGTCTTGAGTATTTTTCATCATAAAAAAATTACATTGAATCCAATATCCATCCACATGTGTAGTGGAACTACCTGGGTTGATGTGTGGGGTCCACTATAAGGGTATTCTTATTTAATATGGGTAGAGTGTAACACCTATATAAAATTGAGACATAAAATTCCATATGTTAGCAGTCATGTCAATAAGGTTCACCCTTCCTTTCAAGTTCCTACATAATTAAAAATACATAGTTAGGAATGATTTTCCTAGAGTACATTTGGGATGGTTGAACATTAGTGATGTTTCCCAGGGTATGTGTGAATGGGGATGAGATATACTCGAAATAAAAAGTATTGTCCTATGGGGATGGTCGTTTACCTTATTAGTAATATCCTATTTTTTCTAGGAATAAATACAAAGTTTTACAAGAGACTATGGGTTCAATTAACTAGGGGCATGGTCTAGGTAGGTCATGTCATGAAACTGAATGTTTTCTATAAGCTATTATCATCCTGGTAGAAACTCTATATTAAATTAATGGGGGTTTGTAAAAAATTTATATAATTTTATACTCATATAGAAAACTTCACAAAATGTATGAAAACATTATATTGCAAGTTTTTTTCATAAGAATTTATAGATAATCACTCATCCTAGGTAATTTTAAATATAATAACCGTAAAAAGGTCAAGAGAATTAATATCATATGTCAAACTTTCAATTATATTAAGGATTTATAGGTTTTATATTTCATAAGTAATATTTTTTATATGGTATCTTTCATCTTTTGGTACCTAACTCAAAGGGGATATAGTCTATATATCTTCACCATGGAAATGAAAAACCTAATCCATGTAGTCCTCATACTAGTGATTTCTAAACCAAGTCAATATTTTTGTTTATAATTATGGATTAGTCTATCATTTTATATGAATTATATCCTTATAATAATTCCTATATTTTTACTTTTCCTCAAATTCCCTTTTTTTTATTTGAACATCCAATACATTTTTTGGAATAAGGTGGGTACTCTTAATTTCCTTAGTTGTAGTAGTAGCATTGATACACCACTCTTAACCGAGGAATATTCATCTATATACCTATAATTCGTTGAATTTTATTAATTCAATAATAGCTATTTAACTTCTATATCTAACTCTATTAGTGTGGTTTGGAGTTCCTCTTCATTTTATATTTATTTTAAGATAAATTAGTGTCTTTTATTTGGAAATTTATTGGATATTTTTCCTATTCAAATTTCTCAAATTTCTTATTCTTTCATAATTGATTAGGAAATATGATCAATAAAATTTTAGCACTATGCTCTTATATTATATTATGTGTGTACTTATTATTAACATCATCATATTATACAATTGCAATCAATGGATATTTCACTTTTCCACTTATTAATTCCTTTTGATCTGGAATCCATGTCATGTATCTAACAGCACTATGAAAACCTATTAACGCATTCCAAACACTTATTAATTGTCTATTGAGTTCTCATCCTTAATCAACCTCTAAAACTCACTATATGTTATTTCTTACACAATTCCAATATTGTTTTAGGTTTCATTAATTATATCTATCCTAATTGCAACATTTTCCATTGAACATTGTCCATTATTTATTTTTTCAATATTCTATGATTTGACCTTTTCTACAAGGATAGAATAATCTTATCATTTTTTTGTAACATAATTTTAATAATTCATTAATGAAATATTCCAAATAATATTTTTAGTATAATTATTCCCTTCATTTTTTAATGAAACATTAATTTTATTTATATTTTTTTTATCTACAGTTGTAGACTTCTATTAACATCTTTAAATAATAGATTATACGGGATGAAATATGTAAATATTTAGAATATGTGGTCATTGATTTGTTATAACAATCCTAAAAATATTTAAATTTATAAAGAATCTATTTGACAATTTTCTTTTGTTCTATGAAGACTACTTCCAACCACTTTGTTTTTAAATTTTTCACCAATGATCCCCCTCAATTAGAGAAAAATATTGATTTCATAGATAGTGATATTATTCCAAAAGTAATTGTATATATTGTCAAAAAAATTAATAACTAAATCATAGGTCAATGAACATCATTATTTTATCATTAACTGTCGTGTTTCCAGTTTTTTACCCATGTTGTCTTTATACTACTTCACCACTCTTTTTTTGGTCTAATTAGGGGATTTTTTTTCAAATACTCATATAAACTCTGTAAAATTTGGAGGATATGTTTTATTTGTACTTTATAAAAGAATATTAAATATTTATTTTAACCATGCACTAGTAAAGGACTCATATTTAGTGAAAATGGATTTATGAGGACATTAGGATTCCTTTTTAATGATCATGAGGTTGATGATTCTCTATATGTTTTCAATATCTATTTAATAGGGAATTTATAGTATCTGGAATAATTATAAATTTCATATATCCCCTAAAGGGATAATTTTTATGTATTTTCACCATTAATGTTTAATACATTCCCCAAGTTGTCTTAATAACAGTGATATTTGATAAAATTAGAAATTTTAGTATAACATATCAGATTATTATTTCACTATAAAGGAATAATATACAACTGAATCTTCCCACATTTTTACATCACCATAAATTCCCCTTTTTTATGTAGTTTTCTTATACATTATTGGGAATATAGCATGTCTTCTTCACCTACTTAGTTTTAGAATTAGGGTTAGGAATTTTATCTCAACCCATGCAGATTATATTTTGTACCACAAATTGTTTAATTATTTTTATTTTTTTCAGTCTGTTGATTTTTCATGTCTTATTCTTGTAAGATTCTAGGGAGTTACAATCCTCTGTATATTTCATTCTGACTGAAATAATATCTTATTTTGAAAAATATTAATCATTTATCTAATTAAAATTTATCATTTTTCATAGATTTTTCTCACAGATCATGAAATGATATCAAGAACACATTATTTATATTAATATCCATTATATGTTTTATGGGAATTTATTTTTATATTATTTGGAAATTGTGAACATTGTTTCTTTCCCTTTGTAACATGTTAATTCCTTTTTGCAAAACAAACATATAATACATATTAATAATAAATGACCAACCTATTTAAACATTCCACATAGTTATTCCTTAACCATAAATTTTCCATTATTATTAAACATATCAAAATCATTTAATATGATTTAGTTTACCAATAAAATATTCTTGTATCTTTTTTTGATTAAATTTAATTTTATTCTAGGTTTCTCCCTTAAAAATTATTTTTTATATAAATTTTACAATAGACCATGATTTGAGCTTTTATACCATATTATTAGTGTCTATTTTTCTTTTTTTTTGATATCATTCTCATCCACTATCAGTGAATTCAAGGGCATATAAATCTTAGTAGCATTATTGACATCATTAATCCAGAATTTAGCCTTACATTTATTTACATTTTTTCAAGCATCTATGGTTTTGACCTATTATTCAAACCTTTGAAATAGTTATTGTGGGGTTAAGGAATACTAATATTTATCATATTTATGGATAAACTTATTGAAATAATCTTAAAAATATTCTCAGAAATAATATACTTTTGATATATTTCTTTTATTATTTTAGATCACATCATTCCACTAGTTTTTTCATTTTTTCTAACTCTATTCCCCCTCACTTCTGGACATCTTCTTTCATCATAAGAGAAAATATTTTCCAATTTTTTTTATATACAATGATACCTATTAATATTTAATAAATGGAAAATTAAGCTTATTGTTTTCTCTATTACAATAATCTAGTTAGTTTTTTATCATTGTTTTCTTTGATTAGTTGTACCACTATTTTTCGGTCTAATTTAATAGATGACTACACTTACTCACATCCACCAATAATAATTTGGTGTATTTTATATTATTTTACTCTTTTAAAAAAAATTACATTTTTATTGCAACCCTACACTATTCACAAAACATATATTTGGCGAAAATATTTTCATGTGGACTTTTGGATTAATTTTTCCATGAGTCTAAGGTATACTATTCTTCAAAAAATCATAATACATTTATACCTATGGAATAAATAAATTTTAGGGATTTAATTTCTATATAAAATGAATGGTAGAGTAGTGTTTCTCAATAACTTTCAAGGTTACATCATAGTATGATTCAAAAAAAATTAAATTTACTTCCAATTCGTCAAAATATAAACAGATTTTATTCTTCACCACCACAATAAAGTTCAATATCTCATCCCATTTCAACATTTTCATATAAACATCAGAATCATAAATTATACTAATCTACTTTAATTAATTTTAAATATATTTTATTATATTTTATTTGGAATGAATTTGTGTGTATTTTACATTTACTTTCACATTATATATCATCTAAAATTCTTGGGTTTCTTCTCTAAGATAATATTTAAACAAATCCTTCCCACTATAATTTCATTGAATGTATTTATAGGTATGAAAATATAATTAATTTCAAATTGATAAAGTTTTATCTTTTTCTCTATGAATGTTTTTGAGGGTGTTCTATATTCCCACCCTTTTAGCCTCTGCATCTTCCATGGAATCAGCTTCTTCCTCTAGCTACTATTTTCATCAAATAACTCATTGATAAAATCAAATATTTATAACGTTGCATCAAAATGAAACATATTTATTTAAATTTTAACAAGAGATAAAAAGTATCAAACAATATTATTTATTCATACTCTCCATAAAAAATACTCCAATTATCATAAGGGTCTCTATGAACACATTTAATAGATGATCACATAGAACATTGATTAGATTCAAATATTGGTTAATTACTTTCCCTCTTAAAATTTTTACTCAACTTATTAACTTCTATTATTATCATGTTTTTTAGTGTCTCAAAAGATACTACTCATTCCAAATTCATAGAAATAGTAACTGGTTCTTCCATTGAAGGCCCTACTCTGAATAAATCCTAACAAAGAATACTCAACTAATGATAAAAAAACATGGTCCAGAAAAGTATAGATTAATATAGAGGGAACAATGTCTATTATATAGTTTGAGATGACCATTATACTTATTATGGACACCTAATAGGGTGTGACTAAGGTGTGGGTTTTTTTAGGAATTTCCCATTATCCATCGGATCCTATACCACATCAGTTTTCAAAACCTCATTCTCGTTTAGATAGATTGATATAACTATGTTATACTTGGATTTCAACAACCACAAGAAATGAATATAATTTATATAAAGATAAAACACATTATTTTAACAATATGGAAACACAATTTGAAACATAATCCTTTTCAGGATTAGTTATTTACCCCAATCATGGATTGTTTTAATCAGTATAAACTCAAGTGACTACAATGATCCTTCTCAAAAAAAATTCTCACACCCAAAAACTGAATATTAAAATGTTTAAAATATATTCATCATCTCTCTAATGTAAATTGATATAAATATTCTCTCCTATTAAAAAATTAGTTCCATTACTTCCACAATATCCCATAATTTATATATAATGATTATTTCTATATGATTCTTAATGATGATCTCTGATCAGTGATGGGATGTCACTACATACATAAAATAGATATTATTTTCATCAAATTTTTATCTTATAATACAATTAAATAAGAAACTAAACCTATGATAAATCAGTCTCTTCATCAGCTCAACTATAATATCCTTCCAAATAACTACTATTCTTATTATCCCAACTCATTAATCACCCTTGATATTCTAGAACCAATAATATAAACATTATTTAAAAGTATAGACACACAAATAAAATAACTAGTATCATAGTATATATCTACTTAATCTCTTATTTATTTTTATTCAGAAACTTTTGTAGTCATGGATGTTATTTGTTCATTTTTTTACATAAACTTTGATACTTCTATGTTGAATTAACTCACAACATGACTGAAATATCCTACATAATCATTATTTAGAGTTTCTTATTCATAGTGTTAGACCTTGCTTCTCAAACACACTTATCCACCACTCTATATTTCTTTTTCTACATTTTTCAACAAAAAAACGTATCTATATTTAAAATAAAGAAAACCTT
Source organism: Viscum album (assembly GCA_963277665.1). Classification (NCBI taxonomy): domain Eukaryota; kingdom Viridiplantae; phylum Streptophyta; class Magnoliopsida; order Santalales; family Viscaceae; genus Viscum; species Viscum album. The sequence continues at coordinate 1,759,245,384 of OY728121.1, read as the reverse complement.
TTTTAATATAATTAGAAAATATTAAAATTATCAATTTCTTATACATGGGTTTTCTCAAATGGTCTCCATCATTTTTTTATCCACAACCTTTGTCTCCTTTTTTTAATGGAATACCATGCTTTTAATTTAATTTTTTTCTTCTTCTCATGCCTCATAAAATTCTCCATATAAATCATGTATACTCAAGTTATTTTCACCGATTAAAACATTTAAATTAATAAATATGTTGCATTTAATATTAAATGGTTTTATGATATACTATCCAACATAAATAAAGTATTTAAAATCCTTCACATATAGTTTTATTGAATTTTAAAACAAACTACCATATGATTAAATATATAATGAATAAATAACAGCTCATCTCAAGCTTTTACATCAACAGATTAGATTTATAATTTTAATAATTCTCGGTGATTATAAAAATTTCATACCACCCATAACTTATATTTAAATTAGATCAAAAATATAATCTTATATCAATAAGGATTGGATCATAAATTATTTTGTGATTTTTTATCCATGGGATTCATCGCAAGAAATATCATATCTATACATTAAGAATATATAATTTACGAAAACTTTTATTGATTCCACATAAACACATTTATATTTGATCTCTATTCTATATGGTTCTTATCTAATTAAGATCAGCTTTTCATAATTGTTTTACTTCATTCACATTCTATTTAAGGTGTTTGTGACATTTTTAATTATATGAATTTGATTTATAAGGATTCCAATCATTTTATTCTTTTTTATTTAATTTTGGAATAATATTGTGTTTAGTTTTTATATATCTATATTTCCCCTAATTAAATTATCATAAGAGGAATATAAAAATCATAAATGTTTTGAGGAATTCATATGTTCCTAATATTCCATATATTAAAATAAAAAAATATTTAGTTTGGTGGTAATGTCTTATTTTCATATATGATTGTGTTATACCCAAATGTCTTATGATCATAGTCATATATCATATAGGGTTATATTATTCCATTTCTAAATTCTCCATACACCAATGTTTTGTGATCATTGGAAATGACATACAAGATAGCTCAAAATGTATTGTGGTCTTAGCCTTCCAAAATACACTTATGTCAAATGTCATACAACCATCTCAATATACTACACCAGTGTGAAAATGTGTTTGTGGAAAAATTATTACATGTATAATTTAAAATTATTACATGGATATCAAATTATTACACTCAGATAAAATTCATATGAAGGATCCATACTAAATCTCTTATTAATTCCCTAAAAAATTATTAATCCAAAAAAATTTATAATATTTTAAATGATTAATATAATTATAGTTTTATTTATATCACTTAAAAACTAATTAAAATAGATTTTGGGGGTCTTTATCACTTCTAATCATCATACAATATGTCTAATAATTTGTTGTAATTATTAAAAATATACAAGCTCATTTTTTCTAGCTTACTACATCCTTAGGAGAATATATACTCAAGTAAAGGTATTTCCAAGAATATTCAGTACACATATTTCTTTATCTTCACTTTATTATATGCAAACCAAAACCAATTTGATATGTTACACTAAAATTTATCGCCTCTATTTTCTATTACACTATGATTGTTTCTCTAGTACCATGTGAATTGGAACTCCCCAATTTGATAGATTTTGAAACATGTAAATGATAGGACTTAAAATTGTGCATGGAATTCAACTTCTCATTTCTCTAGTAACTATTGTAAAATATTTCCCTTTCTTCTCTCTGCACTAGTCACTTACTTTTATAAGGATCAACCCTTCCAAATAACTAATTCAAAGGGGTTTCTCATGTAGATGCCAACATGTCCAACATTACCCATAATATATGGAAATCAACTTGCCTTGTTCAATTCGCAATAATCTAAATCCTTCTGTACATAATCTTTGATCATAAAAACATATAAATACCATGTATTCATTAATAATAAATAAAAAACTCACCATAAAATACTTAAATTATAAATATATAATTTAATATAAAATAATTAGTGATCATAGATTTTCCAAGTTCCATGGATTATTAGTGATATAGTGAACACATAGAAAAATAATCCGAAATTCCAAGAATGAAATGTAGTTTCTAAATAAATTAGGAATGGAGGATAAGGTAAAAAAGTAGTGGTTGTTACCAAGATATTTTTATGGATTGATGACGAAAATGTTGTCAATATCAAAGAGTTTATGCTGATCATTTATAGCATGTTATACATCGTAGTTAAAAATACAATCATTATTACCACTTTTCAAAACTCAGGGTTTTATATTATTCCCAAGTAATGCAAGTTTCAGGGAGTAAATAGAAATATATGTTATAACAAACTCACTATGTATAACACTATATTTTGTAAAGAAACATATTAATAGAAGTTATTGATAAATATAGTTAGAGATTAGTTTTTTGTATTAAATAATTGGAATTCAATGTCAGGTTGTGCATTGTATCTTATTCATTTGTCTATTTCACAGATTAGATAGAAACATTATTTTGTTCATTTAGAACCATAGAAGATGGATTTGTTTAAAAATCCCACGAATTCAAAAAATAGTTATAAATGATGTAAAAAATAGGGGATATGAGATTTATATGTACGTATATTATTTTAGATAATGTAAAATTCTTGTTTATGACCTTAGAAATAATAACATGAATCAGAAAAGGTTCACACAAATTGAAATCAAATATCACTTCATAAAGAAGAAAGTTTATCATGGGTTTATGAAACTGATATATGAGTATAAACAACACTAAATCACAAATATCATAACGAGGGACATAATCATTTAGATATATGAGAACTATTAGTTGTATATTGATGTCCAATTTACTAAAGAGACATAAATAATTTTATATTTGGGAACAACACTACCAAAGAGATGTCATAGATTCCATCATTAATGTTTTTCCTACATCATGTAACCCAGAAAATAGTGACACATGGGATCATAGAAAAAGGATAAGAGAATGATCTAGAGTGACAAAAGATATTACTATATCATTTTATGGGGGATACAATTTAATAATTCAATAAAATGGGGAAGAGTAATTCATTATTAATTAAATGGTGAAATGATATATGTGTTTTTTGATCTAATCTTTTAATTTAAAAATAATACAACTAATTAATAGACCATTCATTAAATATCCTTACGATCCATGACTGAACCAATAAAGTTAATCTTCGTTAAAAACATGGAAACATAAATAACTAGTTCATAAATGATCTGCATCATTTCCCATTAAGGTTCATTATAAATTTCAACCTTTAAAGATGTATCAAACTTAAAATATTTAATCATAAAAAGAGGAAGGGAATCAAAATAATGGGTGAGATTAGATTCCCAGTAATGGTAAACATAAGATATGTCAATAAATAATCATAAGTGAGCATAGGATTTCATAATAGTATGAATGATCAAATATAAAATAAGAAAAAGACATATTTTTTTATGATATAATAATTTATACAAAATAATTTCATTAGTAAATGCTTGTTTCTATGAAAATCATAATTTATTAGTATCACTCCTCATTCTATAATTTCCTTATTCAAGTTCCTCTCCCAATACTATCATATTGGACAATGTCCTGTACAAAACTGGGTTGACTTCCCATTATTTTCATTATATCATGAAATATCATTCTTTTTCTAATGAACTGATGGGATATGTTATTCCAATCCCACCTATCACAAAATTAAATCCCTTCTAATATGTTCCACATGATCACAAAATAGTCCTCTTATCGTTATAACCTAACCCATGGAAATGATACATGTTTCAAAAAAATTTCTTCATCATTATCATAAATAATCTAAATAAATAATAATTATGGTAGAATTGGATCAAATCCCCATAAAATTATAAAAAACATAAAAGGATGTTGTTATAGAATAAAATAGATTTAAAATATCAATACAAAATTTCTTAAGGATGATACCATTTTAATTTTTAAATCAATTATTTTAAATCTAAAAATATAGAAAAAATATATTAATGGAAAAAATAAATTGAAAATAAAAAAACAAAATTTAGAAAATAATTTATAAATAATAGGGTATTTGTTATGGTAGGTAAATCCATCCATGCAGTTTACTTTAAAATAAAAAATGCATTACAATTTTTTATTAAAATTCTAAATACCATGTTTTTTAAAATCTTAAGAAGATTCTAATTTAACCATTGTAAATAATGTAAAATATAGTGAAAAAATTAAATATTTTTTTGAATATTATATATAATCTTGCAAATATTTTTAATAAAATGTGGTTGAAGAAGAATAGATTCCTTGTAAAAGATAAATCCAGGTATTTTTTCATTAAAATCATTATTTTTACCTCTTGAGTACTTATAGAGAGGGAAATAAAATGAAAAATTTAGTAAAGAGAAATAAATAAAGAAGATTAAGATAAATAATATTTGGGAGAGACAAATAATTTGATTTATTCACTACATATTTAAGTTTAAGTTATACTAATAAAAATGATATTATAACGTAAAACCTGTACCGCACGTATTTACTAGTTCATAAACACTCTAACCACATATATAATAAAGATAAATATATTATATTTCTATAATAGAACCTTATAAATACCTAAAATTCATATAATTTTGTTGGTGTAATATATAATCACCCATTCATGGAGAATATTTCATTATCAACATCATTTCTAGTACAAACTATGCCATTTTTCTTGCACATTCTGGTTCGGTGGTTCAATATTTTCAGTTTGATCATTGTTATTTCATATAATTAATATTAATAGTGATATAAATTTACTATATAATTATTATATAAATAATTTTAACCATTAATATAAATTGGTGATGAAAAATAAATTACATCACTACATGGATATAGTAGTTCATACATATGGAAAAGTGATGTTTCAACATTTTGTTGGATAGAATGAAATAAAGTTAAATGATAATTCATATTTTGGTGAATTTTTATTATTTCTTAACTATAATATATTTTAATAATATATATTCTTGTTACATTCCATGTAATAATGAAATGATAAAGAAGTCATGTCACGTCATAGAGAAGGTAGTCCACAGGTACACATGTGTGACATTATCATTTACCAAATGATTGGAAGGAAAGTTATAGATATGATAAGACAGTTCCATAAAAGTTATTACTTCATTAATATAATATATAAATATAAAACCCATTATAAAAACATTCCATTAAATATGGGGAGGAAAAATGAATTGTATCGGTACAAGGTTTTGGAAGTCCACACTTACGCCCAGGTGATACTTTCATCTACAATTTGATGGATATGAGAAGTTAAATGGTTGTGAAATAATAATAATAACATATCTATATTAAAAATACATAATTAATCATGAATTTATAGATACTATTATTTTATAGGAAGTTGATGAAGAAATAAAATTGGAAGATCTTGGTTATGATCTATACCTTATCATTGAGAGACTTCCATTGGGTTACTCAATGAGATTTGATAGATTGAACATAGGAGAATAAGAAATTATTCAGGTTGAATGGAAGGAACATTTAGGGAATTATAGAAGGAATTTGATGATAAATATTTATATAATGGTATATATATGGGAGAAGAAGAGGAGCCTTTTCATAAGTGAGGTGAGAGATACACATGGAATATCATAAAATATATCAATTATATGAGGTTAAATGAATAGTAATGTATCTACAAATTGACATGTATTTGAAGGTGGGATATAATAATATTGAAATATATTAAAATAATTATAATTTCAATGGTTTTGGTTAGATTTATACAATTTTATCTTTCTTTAACCCCTCGGAAAACATATTTTAACCTTTACCATGGTAAAACAATTATTGTTTTCACTATTATATATGACCAAAAAGAAATTCTAACCTTTTTTAATACATTAATTATGAAAATTAAAAATATGAATTATATTTTTAAATATTAAATTTCTATATGTTGGAGAATTAAAATTAAAATAACTATTTAGTCCAAAATAAAACCTTTTATTAGAAAAATGAATCTTTTAAGCATATAACATAATTTACATACATTCCATTCCATGTAAAAACTATAGAATGAATGATAAAATATATTAGTGAATATATTATCCATAAATTAATATAAAAATAACAATAAATATATATTATGTTAATTTTTTAAGATAAATCCACATAGTTCATACAAAAAGGTTTTTTTAAAATATGTGTTTTTAAACAAAAAATGAACATATATCAAAATAAATTATAATGATGAGTCATAAAATATTAATAATATTATTTATAATTAAATTAAAATTCAATTAAATATAGTTTAAATGTTAAACATAAAATAAATTTTACGACGAGATAAATTATAATTTAAAAAATCAATATGTTCGCTATTCAATAAAAGCTATATATTTTTTAGAAAAATCATAAAAATTCACCTTATGCCAATACCGGCATGTTTATTTTTATAATTTATTTAATTTACTAAAATAAATTTATCAAATTTATATAGATTATTTATAATGATCATGTGAACAAAATATGACAAAAACTCTTTTAATAGAAAACTTATTTTTGAATCATAAATTATCATTATTGAAAAATAATTACTTATATATTTTGAATTTATCAAGAAATTTACATTACTAAAAACCATTATGAATATTTTTTGTTAAATATTTATTTCTATTCTTGAATTATAATATAATGGATTGGTTTTGGCAGTTTATTATTTCATGGTTCTAATTTACTCAGGGATCCATGTTAGGAAAACTATCAAATACTATATATTTTTGTGTTAAATTAAATACAAATAAGATCATAAAATGTTATAATTTTTCCCATTAAAATAAAATTTACCCCAAAAATATCATCCCTCAGATAAATTCAAGTTAGAATAAATAGGCTTCATCAAATTATTTAGTTCATATGTTTCTTCCTTAAATTTCTCATTCCTCTAATGAACAATAACTATGTGAGTCGTATTTTTATGATGGAAATAATCTCTTTTATAAAATACTTGTACCGATTGTTTTTTATAGGAAGTATCATGTTATATAATTACAAACATGGAGTTGAATAAATATGAATGATTTGGTTTGTTCTTCCATGGGAGAGATACATGTAATGTATCGTGATGTTAAGAGATGTTTGGTAGGAGTGTTATTTATTAAGAAACAATCCATACTCAATCAAGAATCATGAATGTTTATAAATTCATATAGCTCAATATTCCATTATTTTTTAATCTTATAACCTTATTCCCTATATAAATTAATTTTAAAACATTCTTTATAACATCAAACTCTTAATCTCATTGATGACTATTAATATAATACTTAGTTATACTCTTTGCTTCCTTTCGGGTCTTCTAAATGGCCCTAAATATATTTTAAATTTCTTTAGCTTTCTGAATTTACAATATAATTATTTATACAACTTCACCCTATGAAATTAGTTTTCTACATTTATTTCCATATAGAGCTTCATGAGGATCCATCTTATTTATCGATTGAAAGAAGTAGTTGAAATAAAAAAACAACAAGAGAATTTTGTTGATAAAAACCACATTTGAATTGTTGTGAACATGCTCAAAATATATCTTCTAGGGTTTTAATGTTCATCTCATATTGATAATCTATCTAAGGATTCTAATCATTATAGAAAGAGAACATCATTTCATTATATTTCTAAATAATTATCCATAAATTATCATTAAACCTCATATCCTAATCTGAAATTATATAATGTGTCACCCCATTTAAGCTTTCCACTTCCATAATGTATATACAGTTAATTTGAAAATTATAACAAAATTTTATTATGCTAATGAAATATACTGATTTTGAATGTTGGTCAGCTATAACCAAAATATCAATATATACTTTAGATATTTTGGGGAGTCCGACAATGAAATCCTTGGATATGATTTCCAATTTCCATTATATTTTATGTACTTGTTAAATATTCCCTATGACTTGTGTCTCTCATCCTTATCTTGATGACATAACAAGTACTGATAAACATACTATGCAATATATCTCTTCACATATTCCAATAATAAATACACTTTCAAATATATCTGTACAACTTCATAATTATAGAATGAATAGTGAATTAAGATCTATGAGATTATTCTAATAGTTAGATCTCTAACATTTGTATTTATAGGAAACATACATTATTCCACAAACTCATCATTTCATCAAAATCAAGGTAGAATTTAGGAACATTACTCATATTCTTTTATAGCACCACATCCACCATTCAGGCTTCTTTAATCATAACATGGATAGATCATTGAACAGTAATTTGATATAGAAAATATTTATCCCTGTAATCTAATATTTTATTGTATATATTTTGAAAGTACATAAGGAAAGGGTCTTTTTTATCACCATCGATGATAATATGACATGATCCTTTCTGCTCAAAGCCCAATCCACCTTATTCCTTTTCCAAAGGTGGTAATTTATTTATCTATCATTATCATTAATAAGGTCATTTCATATCCTATAATACATATTCAACTCCTTATAGGTGAGTATATAATTTAAATATTTTTGAGAGGTATATATGTCACACATTTTTCATTAATGATAAATCTTCCACATCAATAATAAAAAAATTACTGTTACCCGCACCAAATCATGTGTTGGTTAATTTTAATCATGAATATTATATTACCATGAGGTATAATCTATCACTGTATAATTTTTAAGGAGAACTCATCCCATCCCTTTCTATTATGATTTACTATAAATTAAAAAATCTTCTCCACTATAGGGTAGTGTAATCATAGATACACTTACCAACCTAATATTATGTTACATAAAATTTTCATCACATTCATCAGCATATGTGAACATAACTTTTTTACATGATAACTTAGTAAGTGGATTATATAGTCATGACAAACTATTCACAAAGTGAATGTAATATCCATATAATCAATCTAAACTAGGAATTTTAGTTATTGTGTTTTTCCTAGTCTAGTTTTCAATAACTATCCTCTTTGATGGATCCACCTATATACCTTTTCATAATATTACATGACCTAAAAATGAAATATTCATTTGCCAAAATTTACATTTAGTAAATTTTCATATAGTATATCATTCTTTATGGCCATCAATATAATACTTAAGTGATATTTTTTATCTTTCTTAATCCTATAATATGTAAGAATAATGCCTATAAAGACTACCTCATCCTTATTAAGGTAATCCCATATAATAACCCTCATCGGGAATCCACTGAACTTGTGCTCTGAGTCGGTTCATCATATGACCTCAAGCACAACTCCCTATATGGTAGAGGTTGATGACAAGCGGTGAGGGTCTAATTGGTCATGTGTGGAGACTATATCCTCTTTACCAGAGTAAGCCACATCAAAAAACATTTTAAATAGTGTAAAAAATATAAACTACCAATAAACAGGAATAATAGAACACTTCCAAAATGGGGTACAACATCAAATCAAATACAACAATGATATGTCGTACTAGTAGTGAAATGTGAAAAAACCCCAAAATAAAAAAACAGCCAAACTCATAGTGGGTCCTGAATCTAAGTCCATGTAATTATCCATGTACATTCTAATCCAAAATCAACATCTTAATGTAATCCCTCTTCCCTTGTCCTATCCTGCAACCAAGAGATCTGTCAGGGTACCCAATGGATGTCCGAGTAGGGTGTGAGTACAAAACTCAGTAGGCCACCACCAACAGTGTCTACAAAATATAATGTTTAACAGATAGTGCATGAAAGTTAAAAATAAATTATATGTAAACAAGGGATTGTTTGGGTGCGATTAGGTAAAAATTTTCATTTAATTAACGACAAACATTTATCTCAATTCCATTTTTATATCATTTTTACAGCATAATCCATTTTTAACACATGTTCTTTGGATTAGGCATATACATCAACTCTACTTGGGTCTAATGAAATAAATAATTTTGCATAGGGGAATTAAATCAAGTCCCTATCTCACTAGGGATACACACATCACATCCATATAGTATCCTCACCTCGATGCCTTAGGCCGGGTGGAATGAAACTGGTATGGGAATACAACCTTTGTCCTCTTCCCTAACCTGTTCAATTTGGGGTGGAATTTACAGCCTCAATCTAACATGGCCCGTGGGCATAGAACCTCAAGTAAATACCCAAATCTACCCATACATGTTCACATTCTTATTTATCACGTCACTATAACAATACCATTACACAACCAATCATATTCAATGTTTTTATAATTTACAATTCCTAATAAAAAACACGGGAATTAATGATATTCTATAACCCATTAATACATTTACCATTTGAAATTCATATCCATTTATCCAAATTCCCATTATTGTGGCTTAACCCTTTAATCCTCTTCAACAACACCTATGTTTTACCCAAATTCATCAATGACCCATAAATTACCCATTTATCCCATTTATCATTTTACAACCATTCACCCACTTATGCATTTCAAGTACATTTCTCATATTTCATAACCGAACCACTTATTCGACCATTAGGTGTGCCACAATTCCCATACATTAACCCACTAAACATTTTCAACCTTTTCCTTATTACATATCATTAACATATTCCCCCATTTCGCATTCCCTTACAAAATTTTGAGTTCAACACTTAATATGCACTAAAATACTTAGGCATTTCTATCCAAAATTCATTTAACAGTCGAACTAATCTCATTCAATCAAATTACCCATTTCCATGTAATTCCAACAACAAATTATGCCCTTATCACCATAGGCCTATTTTACATCATTACACTTATGACTAAATCAACCACTATGACATATTCTACATAGGTTCAACATTATTATTCGGAATACCTTCCTTAACCCTACCCCACTCATTGTCCGACTTTGCTGGTGCACCCCATGGGTGGCCATAAAATGGTTATGCACTCTTGTTATGAATTCCATTGGGATCGTGAGTGTTTCTATTGGTCACTTAGACGCCCATTATTGTCAAACACTTCAATAAAACCAAGTAAAAAATGGGAAAACAAGATGACCAACTTCCATGCACAAATCAAAAAATTAAACTGTGGGATAATGCTTGTAGACCACCTTCCTCGAAATCAATTATGAACGCATCCTCAAGCATAGATTGGGATCTGGATTCAAACACCCCTTGAAGACTCAACCAAAATATCACCCAAAAAAGAGGGGTTTTGGGCTTCTGAAGGAGATTGGAGAATGTTGAATACCCTAATCAAAAAGAAGAAACACTTAGGATATTATACATACCCAGGGATTCGATCATTAACGAACGACGCTCCAAATGGCCATGAATTGAAAGATAACCACCATTGGGAAGAATGGTTCGTCCAAGATCATCACTACTGTTGTAGGCGGTGAAAGGTAAGAGAAACCTGATTTGGAGTTTAAAATCCCAGAGTTGAAATTTTGTAAATTTTCCAACTTTTCTGGGACACACGGTTTACCTGCACAGTTTTCAAAACCGTGTGAAAAGTGTGCATGATCCACTCTCTGAAAAACACTCACATTCACAGCATTTCTTAGGGATTCGAAACAGTTTTCTTAACCATGCACGAACTGTGTGTAATTCTCTATCCATGGTTGATAGTTTCCTGGGATGATCTGCCCAATTTGAAATAACCATGCGCAAACCATGTGACATTCTGAGAAACTCCTTTTTCATCCATTGTTTGTGTCCCAAACTATTAGAAGACCCCCAAGTCTTCACATGAACTTGGGAAACAATTATTTATCCAAAAATAAGGGACATAAACTGAAACATAACAAGGAAATTCCTTATGAAGGTATTAGGATCATACAACCTCCCCACTATATAACAACTCATCCTCAAGCCTCTCTTCTGATCATCATCAATGTTTCATAACAAAAGATAAAGCCAAAAGGTCTTCATATCCATTCCCAACATCATTGTTTCAAGTTACACATAACAATGCCACTGAACATGGATCAAGGGTACAAACATTACCCTCAAAAATTCCTCATCACAACCCACATCACAACTTTGAAAACTCGTAATGGATGAATTAACATCAACCATACCCAACCACAAGAACATTAAAGATGAAAATTAGACAACAATTGATAACTAATTAAAGAGAGAAACTTTCATACTATATCACATCATGAGGGAGGATCCCATCATCACCTCATCCACCCAATCCTCTTTACAAATCATGACCCAAATCACTTGGTGTCGTCTTACTCTATTTTCCAAACACAAATGGGGAACAAATCTGATACCACCTTTAGGAAAACACATGATCTTTCCAACCACATTTCATTAATATTTCATTCCACGACTATACATATAAATAAAACCCAGAACTCTCAGCTACTCAACTGGTTAAACCCAAGCCTAAATTCTCAACTAGGGCCAACTCACCCAAACGGTGACTACTCGAGTCCTTACAACTTGAAACTTTGATCACATCATAAACCAACCATTTATCTGGTATGGTCATCTACACCGTTTTCGATTACATGGAACCTTAACTTTCGACGGAGGACCACCAAAAATGAACTCAAAATTCCAATCACCCACCATGTCCCAACTCACCACGCCCAGACTTCTATAAGGGAATTACCTTGCTCTGGCATCCAGTCACATCGTCAAAACCGTTCAAGAAGACATCCCTAAACTATCCATTCATGTACTAAGATCATCCTGACTTCACTCAGGTACATATTCATTACAAAAATGCACTTTCCACCACAACATGAACCTGGAGGCGGTTCACTCTTACCACACCCATTCATGTTTACCATCTCAGGGCAGACCGCCCCTGACTAGCTTGTCCCAGAACACCCACATTCCACTGATGGTACGCTACCCCTTTCTCACCTTCCCATGGTGATTACTGAATTGAAACCTATCATCATCATCCAACGCACCCAACTGAGGTTGTTCCATGAATTCTAGAAGAATTCCATCGACACAGAATTACTGCCCTCTAGACTGTCATCGGGCTTAACCCTCGGTATGACACCATGTCACATTTCCAAGGTTCCCTTAACTTAAATATGTTCTAGAACCACCTAGCTAGAAATTGCCCTAGTCTAATTCACGATATTATTTGCAGTAATAGAACCCAACATCCCTTTCCAAAACCTATTTTCATATCCAAACAAACCCTTATACAACCTCATATTTGTAATCTTCGACTTAAAATGTAAGAACCTTGAGAACAAAGCGAACACTAGGCTCGTTAGTCACCACATCCAAGTCCTTCATTTCCTTTCTAAGGAACCTAACATTCACCTCACAAGATCCTCACTAGAATCCTGGTGCCACTACATCAACTAAATATTCTCCACTCTATATCTAGGACTGACTTACCACTCCCCACCTTAGGAGTTTCGTTATCATTTCTCACCCAAAAGGATTATGACCACCACTTCTTACACTCAATCACATGTCGAACCCCAAAACATAAACATGTCAATCTTTGTTTTTCCTAAAACAATAAATTTAACGTCACTGAGTTCCCATTAATAACTTTCATGAATGGAACCCATGACACTTGTTGACATTAGGTCCATCCTAAGGACCTCACCAAATGATATAAAGGGTTCACATCCCACCATCAATCTCCACACATACCATTTCCTTGCGTGTAAAATCTTTAATTTCCCTCAAAAACCAAACACCATCATGTCTCTTGGAAAATAGCCAGAGCTTCTCAACATATATGGGACGATATCAAGATATTGAGCAGGATCATCATTAGATGATGTACGCTAAAAAGATTTAAAATAACACCACCACCCACTTATGTATTTATGATGTAGAACTATAGGACACCATGACCTACCATGGATTTCGGGTTTCCATACCGAACGCGTCTCATCCACACTTAACCACCACCACTCATGTGTGATTTCCAACCAAATATAACCATCGATCCACACCCAAATAAATAGGAATTATTGAACCATCATTTCATGTGGCACTACTTCCACCACGACACTTTAATTCTTCCTTCGTGTCCTTGTTAGTTAAAAATCGATATGAAACAGTCTTCCAACCCAATCAAACCAATGGTCTCTCCCAAATAGACCTTTATTTATGTGTTTCCCATCATCCACATACTTACCTAACCATGTACCTTGGTTAGTTAGCTTCACCAACCTTGATGTAGCCTTTTAATCTCTCCCAACAACCAAACCATACACACAAACTAGTTCAGACACATGACCACCCTCAACTCGGGTGCCACCATCAACAAAAGCATATAACCACACTTCAACCACCCTATCTTTTCTACTTGAAATCAACTTCAATACCTCCATTAATCATCATCTAAATGTGTCAGTAAGACATCCATATGGTACAACTCTTTGAAACAAAGATTACTTCTTATAATGACATTGTGGAGGCCTTATAAAAGAACAAGTGAACCATTATGCTCTTTACTAACACTGTGGTACTTAGTTTCTGTTGAAACCACATCTGGAGCATCTCCCTTTCTCACATTCCGTGGTACTTTAACCGCTAGCCTAACCTCCCATGAGGACACCCTTGATTTTACAAAAATATCAAAACAAAACCACAACTCGAGTAGCACCACCAACCATCAACCTTCCCACTTAGCTGTCTAGGAAAACCCCACACCATACGACACATTGTGTTCCACTATCAATATCCAAAACAAATATATGTGTGACACACACCAAAATCACTAGAAACCATATCTGACCTCTCTCATTGGTCACCTTGAAGGTTGAATGACCCCAAAACCATTGACTATAGTCACAACCAAGAAAATCCATTGGTCCTATATCCATACCATACATATGATGACATAAAAAAAGTAATGATCATGAATGGAACTCCCACTCCCATTCTGATGCACACTATGCCTAGCACACCAAGAAACCATATACTATAGGTTCCTTACCAAAGGTGTACACATTCATTGCAACTACAATAAAAACACCCTTTCTGGAATTCAAAATGAAATTCTCAATGTCTCTACTCACAAGGTCACAATGACCTAGGAACCATCCTTAGGGTCCTACATGCACTCCATAGGGTGACGAACCATGAGAGTTTCCACACTCTCATTACTGAACCATTCCATGTAGCCCAACAGCTAAAACCCTTCTAAGTGTTCCCTAAAATCACCACATATTCCATAATATAATTAGCTAGGACTCACAATCCCAATCTAAAGTCTCAAAATAGGGCACTCTCACTACCCCAACTCAGACATGCAAGGGTAAAACAGGAAACAAAATGAATACCCAACTTTTAAATGGGTCATTATCATTTTAAACTTATCATTCACCTAGTGCTACGAATAATTATGGACAATATTTTACCACATATTGAAAATATCTCAATCTATCAACCTTAAACAAAATGTTCTTCATACTCTATCTTAACGGTCATCATCAATCCTTTAAAACTACCCTCTACAATGCCTATTATGGTCATGGAAAACATTGGGTAACCAATTTATTTAATCATAGGTATTTCTTCAATACCTCTCTAACCAATTATTCTTTAACAACATGATCCTTTCCTCTTTGGAAAATTTCCCATTTCACAACTTGTTCAATCACCATTTTAAATCATTTACACCTATCATTAGAAATAATCATTAACAATTTTACCTTCATTATGTGATATTTCTCTTTTGGACACCGAACAAACCATTACAATTTTTCAAAACCCAAAATTTTAACCCATTCACAATATTTCATTATACATGATAGTCCTTACCTATTCATTTGAATAATTTCATTCAACCACATGAATTAAAATTATTAGGGATCATTTTCTTCATATTTATCAAGGAAGTAAAATTCAATCTACTCTCTGTGCCCCAAACACCCATCCTAGGTGTGTGCCTATAATGATGTGTCCCACCTATACCCTCAGGAACCTAAAATGATTCACGAATATACAACATAATGTCATTCCAACAATGAGAAAAATATCATAAATAAATCAAATCACACATCATGTGCATCACCCAATGGTGAAATATCATTCAATTGTAATAAGACGCATCAAAAACAACAATTACCACCCTAAGTGACTTGGGTTTTCCCTCATATTTGATTTAACTACTCCCAAGAATGAGCTCATTAACAAGGCCCAGCACATCCTAATATCCTATCTATTGTTCCCAAATTGTGATAAAGAGATAGTATGTCGCGACCCAACCCGTATCGGGGCTCGAGCCGCAACTACCCCAAGCCCACCCCCATAGGCTAGGGGCTGGAGACTAGCACCTAAGGCACAACAAACTAGGGGAGGCCTTTGCCTAAGATACTGTACACACACACCCTGCCAACCTAATGCAAAAGTGCAGAGAAAGGGAAAGCAAGATACAACATTGATACAAAAGGGGAACCAACATACATGCATCGGCCTCTAACTAGTACAAGAAATGTGCCCAAAAGTACTGACAAGTAAGTGGAATAGTAAAAGGGGAAAAACACGTGCCCAACCAGAAAGGTGCCACAACCTGGCAACAGGTAAAAAAAGGTAAACTGCCGGTGAGTCTCACACCCAGAATGTCCTGCTACGGCCACTGAACGTAGCCCAAGCTCTTGTGTCCTCTAAACTCCTCCATAGTCTCGACTGACCTGTCCGTCATCTGCAAGGGCACACCAAGTGCTGGGAAAACCCAAGTAGGGGTGAGTATAAAAATACTCAGTAGGATTCCCCAAAAGGTT
The DNA here is from genome assembly GCA_963277665.1 of Viscum album. NCBI lineage: Eukaryota > Viridiplantae > Streptophyta > Magnoliopsida > Santalales > Viscaceae > Viscum > Viscum album. Next base: position 1,759,228,668 of record OY728121.1, on the reverse strand, counting down.
TTTGGTGAAACAAGGGAGGTACTAAAATGTTGAGAAGAAGACAGAAGAAAGAACAGTGTAAGAGTGAAAAAGAGAGAGAGAGAGTGCATCTCAACCCAACAATAGAAAAGAAGGAGACTCGTGTAGACCCAAGGAGTAAGAGATGGTGAGAATACAAACTTCTCATCGAGTCTTCGCTTCCTATAGCGGAAGAGTAGACTCGTCCAACCATGAGGATCTACACACGGAAAGCATGTGGCATACCCTGCGCGTCTTTGCCCCTCCTAAAGGGCGAGTAACCGAACCCAAGAAGTGGGAGCAACAATATAATGTGTATATATATTCTCAACGAAAAACCCAAATGAGTATGTAAGGGGATCCCTATCTCCATGCTCAGCCCAAGAAGAGTCCCTAACAGTTCAATGGACATCCAACACTAAACCCAAATGTCCTTCATGTCAACCTAGGAGGTACAAGTCAAAGGGGATCAATCACCGCACCTCGATACTATCCTCTTTGGGCGGCACTGACTCGCCCACATGGCTTTTAGGTCGGGTCGTAAGGATGCATCTCGGTGGGGAAAGCGCCCCTCCTCCTCGTATGTCCTAAGGTCACGTCAAAGTTGTCACATCACTAACCCGTACAACCAAAGGTCCCGCTCTGGTAGTCACGGAGAACAGTCGCCGACTAGCCTCATAATAAGCCCTGAGTCTGAAATGCCAACAGGTGACCCACTACCCAGCCTAGTTGGAGGGTAAACCCTAATACATCATCAGGCAACCCACTGCCCAGCCCCGATGTCGGGTAGACCCGGAATACGTCGACTGATGACCCACTGCCTAGCCCTGCTAGAGGGTAGACCTGGAATATGTCGACATACGTCCCACTGCCCAGCCCTGCTGGAGGGTAGACCCAGAATACGTTGACAGGAGATCCACTACTCAGCCCTACTAGAGGGTAGACCCAGAATACGTCGACAGGTGACCCACTTCCCAGCCCTGCTGGAGGGTAGACCTAGAATACATCGACAGGTGACCCACTGCATAACCTTGCTGAAGGGTAGACCCCAAATACGTCGACAGGTGACCCACTGCCCCACCCTGCCAGAGGGTAGACTTGGAATACATCGACAGGCAACCCACTGCCTAGCCCTGCTGGAGGGTAATCCCGAAAAAAGTCGACAAGCAACCGACTACCCAGTCTCTGCTGTAGGGTAAACTCGGAACTCCTTTGTCCCTCCCTACTATATGGTACACCCTTGGGAAACAGAACACCTAGTGGTATCACGTAACCACCCAACTCGAGAAAAAATCACAAAGTATAGGTTCAGCACACGTTCCATCACTGGGTGTCACTAGCACCCCTAATGTGCGTAGGTTCGGAGTGCGTCAAAGGAACCTCCGGCCATCACCCTTCCATGTTTCCACATTTTATATGATCAAGTAAGAAGGTCTGCTTCCCTGAACAGATTACACCATTGTAATCCTCATGGAAAAACACCCGAGATAGACTATTTACTCACTGAAAACGGGCTCCCGGTGGAAAAGGTAATATTCACCGTAGCCAGCCTGAGTGGGGCCCACACCATGATCCCGAAAAAGGTCGGGAAAACTGCGCCATCACGATGCTCTTGGAAAACCACGTAAAATAGACTATTCATATGCCCGAAGTAGACTCTTGATGAAAAAGTTGAAATACACTGCACACAGCTCAAAAGAGAGCCCTTGGGGCCCACGCCTCAACTCCGTCTTCATCGCCTGAGACCACCCTGGTCAACCTCATCTCAATGTCAGGGTCACAACTCCTTAGACGGATCCTAAAACGGACTCTGGATGTAGAAGCTACAATTCCCCGCATTATACGAAAATGGGGCCCTGTGGGGCCCACACCTCAAGCCCGAATTTAGGCGGGCGGATTGCACCATTGTGATCTTCTAAGAAAAACACTTAGAAACGAGTACTCAAACACCCTAAATGAATATCGGGTGAAGAAGTGGTGTTTCACAATAAAACGTGTGAACTAGGCCCTATAGGGCCCGCACCTTATCTACAACCCAAGCAGTTTTAAAATCATCTCAAAATGTATGCATGAGGACCGGGGTCACGCGCCGCTGACGGTGCATCAATTAGTCATCGCAAACAGGAGTTAGGTCCGATGCAATAATTAATTACCCACATTGTGTTTCATGCTGCCGAGCAATAAAACCAACCCACAAAGGATCTAAACAAACCTTGTAAGTATCATCTCAGCTCTGGGGCAATCGCACCTCCGACAGCGTGTCAAACGGATGTCTGGCTTGCGAGCCACTTCCATCGCAACAATAATAATAATTTATTATTATTAAATTAAAACACCTCGGGTCACCCGCCTTCGGGCGCATAACCCCAAAAACTGCAAAACTCGCTTTAAAATGTCCACTTCATCGATATGGTCCCATAGCCGCGGACGACGCGTCAAACGGTCGCGTCGTTCAAGAGATACGGCCCCACGAATGTAAGGGGGCCTAAAACGGGCCGTCCAGACCGTCGGCCCGGGGCCTAGAAGCGGGTCCGGTCCAACCCATCGTGGCCCGCTGGCCACGGCCTGCCTCAAACCACCGGACCCGCCTCGGGTCTGGTTCACTAAAGTAGACCGTCTAAAAGTCCGGTCTTGGTCGTGTCGCCGGGCAGGACCCGCGAACCGCGGGTCCCAGCTTCCCCATCACCCCCGAGGCGCGACCTCGGAGTGCTCCTCCGTAGACCGTGACCCGGCGACCTGTGTCGCAGCTTCCCCTGCTCATCGCTGCTCCATTGAGGCCCCATGCAACCTCTCTGTCGTCTTCGCCTGACGCCAGCACCCTGGCTGCCTAGACCCGCCGAAAACCCCTCCGGCCTCGCCTTCCCACTGAACCGCACGCCCAGCCGTCGCCTCGCCTGAGATCTCTGCACCGGTGAAAGACAGCTCCTCCGCTTGAACACGCCCCAGCGACACCTGATTCCACCACCTCTGAATCCTAGCCTCACCCCTGTTTCACCACGCCGAAGCCCTCAACCACTCCTCGCCTGAGCGCCGTGCTTCCGGCCACGTCCGCTGCCTGACGCCCGACCCTCCGCTGCGCCACCCCGAGCTTCGGCCACCTCCCTTATCAGAGCCAACACTTCCGACTCTTGTCGCCACCGCTCCGGTGACCAAAATTCAAAACCGATCACGGGTTAGGGATCCTTAGGATGAGACCTTCACAGCCCCTTCCCCCAATCGTTGATCCGAAAAGATTTAGCACGTCTGAAAATTTTGGATGAAGAACGCCCATGATCAATAATCAAAACTGGGCTCAGGCGTTGGCTATGTTCATTCGGCCAACGCCCCAAATTCTAAAAAAACAATAAAATTTAAAAAGACAAAACTCCATAAATTGAAGAATGGACATAAAACCACCAAAAATACTACCTCAATTTCGATGTGCATCATAGGCGATGCGTCCGTGAGGCTCCACCTTCGATCCACCGATGTTTCGGCAAAGATCGCTCCTCGATCCGGTGAAGAACGGTGAAGAACACCGAAGAACGGTGAAGAACGGCTAGAGAGAGAGACAGATGGGGTTTTTAGAGAGAGAGTGTTTGTGAATTAGGGTTTTCCCCTAACCCTAAACACTTAACTCTATTTATAGGGATTCCAATTAGTGCAGAATCTGAATTCACCGTGCCCTCTCATTTTATACTCCGACTAGGTAAAACGCCCCATTTAGAACTCAATGGATGTATCAGATTTCCATTCAAATTCTTTAATCAGAATTTATTCTAAAAGGAATGAAAGTGATAAAAATCACTAAGTGGTCATTTCTAAATGACAATTTTTCCCCTGGGAGACATCTCTCACAGCAGGCCCGCACCCAAAACGTTTACACCCCTCCTAGGGTAAACGGCATGCTCCGGACTCAACGGTGCACTCAGTTTTCCCATCCGAGAAACCATTTACAAGTTACATGGGTTTGTGGTATTAAATGAATAATTTATTTTATTTTATCCATTCGTCACACTTCTAAAAAGTGAGGGGTCCGAAAGTATTGCACCAACTTATTTTATGTTGCACCTATGGTAAACAATGTGTTCCAGACCCAACCGTGGCCTCGGATTTCCAATACGATCATCCATCTAAGATATATAAAATTTTCTTTAGTTAACCACGTGTGCGTAATATAAAAACACTAAGCATTTTTATATAAAAATTCCAGGCACATCGGGCCTCGGAATTGCACGCCATCTGAATGCGCTGCTCTGTAATGACATCATGAAATTTTTCAAAGTCTCAGAGTCCCAAAACCTAGGTTCATAAATCATTCCCTCCTTCAAGATTTTTTTCCCTGAAAAGAAAAACTAGGGGAAAAAACTCGGGAAACAGAGCTCTCACCTAGCTCTCCCGCACCCAAGAAAACACGCACATCACCATGCTAACAAAACACGCGAACCAAATGGGTGGCTATTATAAGGTCTGATACTCTCGACGACATGCATAGGAATACCCATGCACCTTATCATCTGGGACTCGTGGAAGACATCGTGCGCCCATCGCTAATATTGGAAGGATAGGGAAAGATGGTAGGTAACCTCTAAACCAATTTCAAGATTCCCGAATGGCCCAAAGAAACTCTGGGGTCTTTCCCAGCTACACCTCTACTTTCCACATCGTGACCAAAATCATGGTTTGTTCCTAAAACATGGTCTCGTGATTCCCTCATTCAGAATACCCATCTGGTGAAACATCCAATGATATCTGGTCACACAAGTTTTTATTGTCGGTGCATCACGACTGAAACTCTCTTACATGCTCCACCAGTAAAGGAGTCGCCTTCATCCACAACAGACAAGCCATACCCTCCTTCAGAAACTCCAGCTAGCACCGTCGTCTCTGGTTCAAGTCTCTCTGTGTGGGGACGCACCTGAGAAACTGTGGTTTGAGTAAACAAAAAATCTCTATTCCCGAAGATAGTGTCTCCACATTCTTAGGGAATAACTACCACCACCAGCACCAAAACAGGGTATACTAACACCCCATGTCACCCTCGGTAACCCCTCAAGCAAGGAGTTAGATGAAAGAGTACCTCACGCAGTGTCTAACGAGTTCAACTAAGAAAAGTAAAAAAATACACAGACATTATCTATTATCATCTCTTGCGCTGCAGGATTGTAAACAACCACAGCACACAACCGCTCGCGACGCCATCTATCAGCTCCCAGAGCCTGACATGGGCCTCCTAGTGGTGGTGGAAGGACCTCGAAAAGTCATCTGCCAACCACAGTTATTCCTTATTTCTACCAACACCTCCTCCCTGGGGACCACCCTGTCCTCACCTGGGAGTTTTCTTATCAGTACACTACCTCTGTCGTGGTGGTGAATCTACCAACTATTTGGAAGACTCCGCACATTTGGTCGAGTAGTCTCACGCCACGTGATTTTGCACATCACAAACATAGCACTAGTCCTCCCTGGTCAATCTTGGTGCTCTATGTTGTCCCAAACCATGTGCTTGAGTCTCATCAAGGGGAAACCTCTGACGTCGAGGCCCATCCAGTCAACATCCCTCTTCCAGAAATTTCTCTATCACCAGTGCCTGCTCTAGCACCCTGAGATGGGTGAGGATGCACAAGGGCACTATGTTGGCACGAATCTCCTCTGTAGAGATCTCATTCAAACTTCTTATCTCGGAAGTTTCCATCATGTACCACATCCAAAGAGTACCGAAAATGGTCTGTGAACCCCGTCGTGTACCAAGCCACTACCATCACTCCCCGCTGAATCTCTATCAGCTCCCGAAACCGCAAAAAACAACATAAGGGGAAGGTGTAGTACTCCTCACAAAACAGCAGCTAGAAGTTATCCCATGAGATTACCAACTCATCGTGCATCTGAGTAACCCTGGATCTACTATTCCAAACTGAAAGGTGGAAAAAGGCTCGTTGTCAATGCCACTATCTAACCTGTCAGTATCCGAACAAGCCTGAAGAGGTGGACCACCGACTCTAGCCAACCGTTCACTGTCTGAGGGTATGGCTCGCCGTGGAGCCTCAGTGGTCTCTGACACTGGAACTCATGTAGTGCGCCCAGCCTGCGCTCATCATTGGCCCTTTTTGTCGGTACTATCCACTAATCCACATGTAGAGGTGCTACTGCATGTCCTCCTAGAGAAAGGATAATCGTATGATGGATCTTGAACTAAGGCCTCTTCGCTCATGGAATCGTCATCACGAACTGAAGCTAGTATCCTGGCTGGCTATCATCAAAGAGACATACTGAACCCAATCAAGGAGCACCACAGTAAAATGAGCATATATATATCAACAACGATGGGGATCCGACTCAATAAGGACATTCAAGGACACAATACTATATGATGCGGGAATCAAATTCCCTACAACAATTGTCCCAGTGTGCCGAGTCGACAAGCGGGTTATCAGGGCCGCATGAATGGATACGTCGGCCACCGCACCATCACTGGACTCCCTGGCCTAAGAGCCACTCTCGAGACACGTTGACACTATTGCCCCAAAACTCAACCAAGTCCTTTTTTGGGACATTTGAACATTGTCCCAAGGAACGAACCACCTCTGATACCACTTTGTCACGACCTGACCCGTACCGGTAATCGAGCCGCTACTACCTTAAGCCCGCCTCCATAGGCCAGGGGATGGCGAATAGCGCCTAAGGCACAACAAACTAGGGGAGGCCTTTGCATAAGAAAATGTACACACACACGCAGCCAACCCAATGCAAAAGTGCTGAGAAAGGGAAAGCAAGATACAACACTACTATAAAAGGGGAAAAAACATACATGCACTGACATATAACCAGTACAAAAAAAGTTCTGAAAATTACTAACAAATAAACTTAATAGTAAAAGGGGAAAAACACGCACCCAACTAGAAAGGTTCCACAACCCACCAACAGGTAAAAAAAAGGTAGACCGCTGGTGAGTCTCACACCCAGAAAGTCCTACTACGTCCACTGAATGCAGCCCAATATCCTCTGTCCTCTACGCTCCACTGTAGTCTCGACCGACTTGTTCGTCGTTTGTAAGGGAACACCAAGTGCGGGAAAAGCCCAAGTAGGGGTGAGTATAAAAATACTCAGTAGGATTTCCCAAAAGCTCAAGGGAGCAACAAGGGAGGTACTAAAATGGTGAGCAGTAGACAGAGCAAAGAACAGTGTAAGAGTACAAAAGAGAAAGAGTGCATCTCAACCCAATAAGAGAAAGGAAGCAGACTCGTCCAGACGCAAGGAGCTAGATACGGTGAGAGGATGAACTTCTCGTTGAGTTTTCTCTACCTATAGTAAGAGAGTAGACTCGTCCAACCAAGAGAAGATAAACACAGATATCCCGTGGCATACCCCGTGCGTCTTCGCCCCTCCAAGAAGGAGAGTAACTGAACCCAAGGAGTGGGAATAATAATAGAATGTGTATATATATGCTCAATGAGAATCCCAAATGAGTATGTAAGGGGATCTCTATCTCTAAGCTCAGCCCAATAAGAATCACCAATAGTTCAAAGGACATCAAAAACTAAACCCAAACATCCTGCATGTCATGTTAGGAGGTACAATTCAAAGGGGCTCAATCACTGCACCTTGATATTATCCGCTTTGGACAGCACTGACTCGCCCGCATGGGTTTTAGGTCACGTCGCAATGACGCGACTCGGTGAGAAAAGTGAACCTTATCCTCGTATGTCTTAAGGTCATGTCAAAGTTGTCACATTACTGACCTGTCCAACCAAGGGTCCCACTTTGGTAGGCACAGTGAAAAGTCACCGACTAGCCTCATATGAAGGCCTGAGTCTGAAATTCCTATGGGTGTCCCACTACCCAGCCCAGCTGGAGCGTAAACCATAATTCATCATCAGGAGACCCACTTCCCATCCCTATAATAGGGTAGACCCGGAATACGTCGACAGGCGACCCACTGCCAAGCCCTACTGGAGGGTAGACCCGGAATACGTCGATAGGAGACCCACTGCCCAGCCCTGCTGAAGGGTAGACCCAGAATACATCAACGGGCAACCCACTTCCCAGCCCTGCTGGAGGGTAGACCCGAAATACGCCAACAGGCGACCCACTACCCAGCCCTGCTGGAGGGTAGACACGGAATACGTCGATAGGAGACCCACTGCCCATCCTTGCTAGAGGGTAGACCCAAAATACGTCGACAGGCGACCCACTGCCCAGCCCTGCTGGAGGGTAGACCTAGAAGAAGTCGACAAGCAACCCACTACCTAGTCTCTACTAGAAGGAAAAACTAGAACTGCTCTGGCCATCACTACTAGATGGTACAACCCTGGGAAACAGAACATGGAGTGGGTATCGTGCAACGACCCAACTCAAGAACAAATCACAAAGTAGAGGTTCAGCGCCTGTTCCATCACTGGGGGTCCCTAGCAACACTACCGTGTGTAGGTTCGGAGTTCATCAAAGGAACCTCCGGCTATCACCCTTCCATGTTTCCGCATTTAATACGATCACGTAACAGGCTCTGATTTCCTGAAAAGTTTACACCATTTTAATCCTCATTGAAAACCCTGCGAGATAGTCTACTTACTCACTGAAAATGGGCTCCCGGTGGAAAAGGTAATATTCACTTTAGCCAGCCCGAGTGGGGCCCACACCACAATCCTGAAAAATTTTGGCGAGCTGCGCCATCACGATACTCTCGGAAAACAACGTCAAATCGACTCTTCATACACACGAAGCGAACTCCTGATGAAAAAGTTGCAGTATGCTGCACACAACTCAAAAGAAGGCCAGTGGGGCCCATGCCTCAACTACGGCTTCATCTCCTGAGACCACCCTGGTCAACCACGTCTCAATTCCAGGGTCACAACGCCGCTGACGACGCCTAAAATGGACTCCGGATGCAGAAGCTTCAATTCCCCGCATTATACGCAAATGGGGCCCCATGAGACCCACACCTCGGGCCTGAATTTAGGCGAGCGAATTGCACCGTTGTGACCCCCCCATAAAAATACTCAGAAACGAGTACTCAAATACCTCAAACGGATGTCGGGTGAAAAGTGGTGTTTCACCATAAAAGGTGCAAACTAGGTCATGTGGGGCCCGCACCTTGTCTCCAACCCGAGCGCTTTGAAAAGCATCTCAAAAAGTATGCACGAGGACCGGGGTCACGCTGCTGCTGACGGCGCGTCAATCAGACATCACAAGCAGGAGTTAGGTCCGACGCAACAATTAATTAACTAATTAATTAATTAATTAATTACTCACTTTGTGTTTCGTGCTGATGAGCAACAAAACCAACCCGAAACGGTTCTGAACAAACCTTGGAAGGATCGTCTCAGCTCGGGGGCCATCGCGCCTTCTACAGCGCGTCAAATGGACGTTCAGCTCGCGATCCATGTTCATCGCAACATTAATAATAAATTGTTATTATTAAATTAAAACTCCTCGAGTCACCCGACATTGGGTGCAGAACCCCAAACACTCTGAAAAACACTTTAAAAGGGCTACCTCGTCAATATGGTCCCATATCTATAGATGACGCGTCAAACGGACACGCCGTTTAAGAGATATGACCCCCCCAAATGCAAGGGGGCCCAAAACGGGCCGGTCCAGACCGCCGGCCCGCGGCCTCGCCGCAGGTCCAGTCCAACCCGCCGCCACCCGCAGGCCGCAGCCCACCACAAACCGCTAGACCCACCTCGGGTTTGGTTCACTAAAGCAGATCGGCCGTCGTGCCTCCCGGCAGACCCGCGAACCGCGGGTCCCTGCTTCCTCCTCACCTTCGAGGCGCGACCTCGGGGTGCTCCTCCGCTGACCGCGACCCGGCGACCTATATCGCGGCCTCCCCTACTCGCCACTCCTCCGCTAAGGCCTCATGCCGCCTCTCCTCCGGCTCCGCCTGACGCCAGCACCCCGGCCGCCTAGACCCACCGAACGCCCCTCTGGCCTTGCCTTCCCGCTGAGCCGCATGCCCAGTCGTTGCCTCGCCTGAGCTCGCCGCACCGGCTGAAGCCGACTCCTCCGCTCGACCACGGCCCGATGACACCTGACGCCGCCACCTCTGAAGCCCTGCCTCGTCCCTGATGTACCGTTATGAATCCCATAACCAATCCTCACCTGAGTGCCGCACTTCCGGCCGCGTCCGCTGCCTGATGCCCGAACCTCCGCTGCGCCACCCCGAGCTCCGGCCACCGCCCTCGTCGAAGCCGACACATCTGATGGTCGCCGCCACTGCTCCAGTGACCCAAGTTCAAAACCGATCACGGGTTCGGGATCCTTAGGACGAGACCTTCGTATCTCCTACCCCCTATAGTTGATCCGACACGATTTGGCGTGTCTGGATATTTTGGACGAAGAACGCCCAAGAACGATAAACATATTGGGGCTCAGGAATTGGCCGTGTTCGTTAGGCCAACGCCACAAATTCCTAAAAAACTATAAAATTTAAAAAGGGAAAAATCCAGAAATTGACGAAAGCACGGAAAACCAACAAAAAAGCCTACCTCGATTTCGATGTGCGTTGTAGGCGATGTGTCTGCGAGGCTCCACCTTCGATCCACCGAGGTGTCAGCGAAGATCGCTCCTCGATCCGGAGAAGAACGCCGAAGAACGGAGAAGAACGGCTAGAGAGAGAGCATGGGTGTTTAGAGAGAGAGAGTGAATTGGGGTTTTCCCCAAACCCTAAACACTTAACTCTATTTATAGGGATTCCAATTAGCACAGAATCCGAATTCACCGCACCCTCTCGTTTTATAACCCAACTAGGTAAAACGCCTCATTTCGAACTCAACGAAAGTCTCGGATTTCCATTCCGAGGCTTAGTTCAGAATTTATTCGAAAAGGAATTCCAGTGATAAAAATCACTAAGTGGTCATTTCAAAATGACAACTTTTCCCCTGGGTGACATCTCTCACAGCAGGCCCGCACCCAAAACTTTTCCACCTTCCCTAGGGTAAACGGCACGCTCTGGACTCAACGATGCACTTGGTTTTCCCATCCGAGTAACCATTTAGATGTTACTGAGGTTTGAGATATTAAGTGAATAATTTAATTTAATTTATCCATTTGACACACTGCTATCGAGCATGGGGACCGAACGTACCGTGCTGACTTATTTTATGTCGCACCTAGGGTAAACACCGCGTTCCAGACCCAAAAGTGGCCTCAGATATCCGAACCGATCAACCGCCTAAGAGGTATCACATTTTCTTTAGTTAACCATGAATGCGTAGTATAAAAACACTTATAATTTTTATATAATTAATTTCAGGAACACTGGGACTCGAAATTGCATGTCGTCTAAACGCACTGCTCTGGAATGAAATCAATAATTGTTTCAAAGTCTCAGAGTCCCAAAACCTGGGTTCTTACAAAGGAACTCCTCAAATAAAACTTTTTAACAACCCCGGCCCAGAAGCCACTAAACTGGTGCTCTGATCTGGGCTGTCACATGACCTCAAGTGTGCCTCCCCATATGCCAAAGGTTTCTGACAAGCGATGAGGGTCTAATTAGTCACATGGGGAGACTATAACCTCTTTACTATATTAAGGCACAATAGAACACATTATAAGTAGTGTACACAATATGATCAACCAATAAAAATGCATAACCAAACATTTCCCAATTGGGGTAAAACCCAAAATTGAGTAAAACAATTCCATGTTGTATCGGAAGTGAAAAGTCAAAGAAACCCAAAATAAAACTAATGAAAAAAAACTCCAAATGGGTCAAGAATCTATGTATGGGTCCTTCTCTAGGTAAAATCTGACCCAAATTCAGAATCTTATTGTAGGGAATGTACCCTTTTCTTAACCTACAACCAAGAGATCATTCAGGGCACCTAATGGTTTCCCAAGCAGGGTGTGAGTACAAAACTCAATAGGCCACCACTAATAGTGTCTAATAAATATCCACTCTAATAGACAGTGCATGCAAGTACAAAATAAATGGTTAGTAAACAAGGGATCGTCTCGGTGCCAATAGGTAAGAAAATGAATTTAATTAATGACTATAATTTATCACAATTCTATTTCATATACCATTTTTACTACATAAGCCATATTTAACAAAAAAAATTGGGTTAGGAAAATACATAACCTCAATTGTGGTCTAAGGAAATAATTCATTATGCACAGGGGAATTAAATCCAGACCCTATCCCACTTGGGATACACACATCACATCAACTCATTATCCTCAACTCAAAGCCTCAGTCAGTGTGGAATGCAACCATTACGGGAATATAGCCTTTTTCCCCTTCCCAAACCCGTGCATTTTCATGTGGAATTTAGAGACTCATTCTAACTCGACCTATGGGTGTAGAAAATCATTTCAATACACCACTCTACCAAACCATGTTCACATTCTTATTTATAAAGTCATCACAACTATACCATAACATAACCAATCTTATTAAATTACAATAGAACTTAAAATAAAAAACAAACAAGATGGGAGTTAATGTTATGTCGTAACCCATTGATAATAAATTTAAAATTTAAAATTCATATTTTTTATCCAAACTCCCATTCGTGTGCCTTAACCCTTCAAATTTCTTTAAATACACCTATTACTAATCCAAATTCATCAATGACCCAACATTTAGACATTTATCCCATTTATCATTTCACACCCATTCACCCACTTATTAATTTCTAGTACATTTCTCATATCTCAAAACCAAACCACTTATTCAACCATTAGGTGTTCCAAAATTCCCAAATATTAACCCACAAAACATATTAATCCATTTCCTTATTACATATCATTAATATATTCCCCCATTTCGCATTCCCTTACCAAATTATGCGTTCAACACTTCATATGCACTAATCTCCATAGGCATTTCTAGCAAAAATTCATTAAACAATCAAACTAATCTAATTAAACTGAATTACCCATTTCCATGTTATTCCAAAAACACCATATTCCCTTATCACAATAGGAATATTTTTCATAATCCCAATTCTGTCTAAATAAACTACTATGACCTATTATAAATAGGTTCCACATTATTATTCAGAAACCCCTTCTTAACACTACCCCACTCATGGTTCTGGTTTGCCGACGCACCCCATGGGTGGACCTAAATTGGTCATTCACTCCCCTTATGCATCCCACGAGGATCATGAGGGTTTCTATTGGTCAATTGTGCACCCTTTTTATCAAACACTCCAACATAACCCAGAGAAAAAAAAAGTAAATAACAGGAAGACCAAATTCCTTGCACAAATAAAAAATGAAACTATGAGATAATTCTTGTAGGCCACTAAACATGAAATTGATAATGAATGAATACTAATTTTTAGCCCTAGATATGGATTCAAACACCCCGTGAAGCTTCAACCTAAATCACACATAAAAAATAGGGTTTTTGTGCCTCTGAACGAGATGGGAGAAAAATTAAATCCCTAATGGAAAAGAAGAATCAAGGAGGAGGTTAGACTTACCAGAGGCTTAAATCTACAACCAATAGGACTCTAAACATCCAAAAATCAAAGGAGAACCACCCTTGTGAGGATTGGTTCATCCAAGATCACCACTATGGTTGCAGGGGTGAAAGGGAGGAGAAACCCGAGTTGGGGTTTAAAATCAAAGGGTTGCAATTTTGTAAATTTTCTAACTTTTCTGGGCCGCACAGTTTATCTGCACGGTTTTCCAAACTGTGCGCAAACCATGCATGAGACACTATCCAAAAAACACACCCTTCACACTATTTTCAAGGGATTTCAAACAGTTTTATTAACCATGCACCAACCGTGTGTAAACCCTTATCTGTGGATTCATGATTAACTGGGATGCACCACATGATCTTTACTAATAGAGCACAAACTCTACGACATTACCAAAATCAACTTTTTTATCCAGTTTTGTATCTCGAACTCCTAAAACACCCTCGAGTCTTCACATGAATAAGAGAAACACTTATCAATCCCAAATTAAGGGACTTAAACTAAAATAATACAAATGCATACTATAAGGAGGAACCAGGATTATAAACCCTTGAAGACATTATTCATTAAATCCATGAAGTTAGGGGGGTATTAGTAATACCAAATAGAATAATTATAAATTTGTAGTGTCCAACCCCTAATTTGATGGCTATCATGGGTATGTATTCACTTTTGAACCTCAATTGATAGTATTTGATAAAAGATAAATCTTAGAAAAATATTTACCTCCATGTAATTGATCAAACGAATCATCAATATAGGGAAAATGATATATATTATTTTTCATGATCTTGTTAATTTCTTAAAATTCAGGTCACAGTCACTTTTATCCATATTTCATAACAAAAATATTATGATCACCCCAAGGTGAATCACTTGGAATAATGAATCCCTTATAATGATTCTAATAGAGTTCCATCTACAATTATCATAACTCCAACATGTCCATTATATATGGAGTCTTTGAAATAAATATAGTACAGTGTATGAGTTATATTTAATACTCTACCTAATTATATTGGGAATACTTGAAAAATCTTCTAAGATGATATAAACAAACTCTCGTACAATAGGAATGGAATCGATGGGTATTTTCTCCCCAAACATCTCAGATAAATACCCATTTTGAATAGGAATCAAGACCCATGAAACTAACTGAATTTTCCTTTAAAGATCATATTTATCCCACTACTGATAGAAAATAACATGATGGTTTGGGAAATAAATTTTTATTTCCTTAATCTAGCATTTTTAAGGGTTCTATATAGAGATAAATAACAAAGATAAATATTACATCAAATTACAATATGGGAAGTATGATAATATTTTTATAGGGAACATTCTTAGAGACATTATGACAACCCAACTTTTTATTACAACTTAAGCATACTTTATTACATAAAACTTCACTTGATACAACAAAGAAGATCGAGAGGTTTAGTGTATTTTTGGCTTAGGATCATTACATAAAAACTTTAAACTTGAAATACAACATCTTTATTGAAAACTTCCTTTACATGACCACTACATTCCTTCGTACTTAGCATTTCATGAGATAACCTGAGGACATGCATAAGAAAAGGGTGAGCTATAAAGCCCAGTAAGGGAGTACACAATGAATAACATGAGGAGTACAATACATGTTAGGAAATAGGCATATCAATAGAGCATAAGAAAAACATGAACATAATGGCATGATAAAGCATGATAATCATAACATGGAAATGTGGCAACAACACTTAACATTGAATTAGCAGGAGCCCAGGGCTCATTGCACATGGAGCATGAGTAAACCCTCATTACACTTGAATCATGAGTTAACCCTCGTTGCACTTGAATTATCATGAGTCAACACTCATTTCACATGAAGTATCATGATACTATACTTTACCCAATGCATTGGAGCGCTATAAAGGGCCCACCCTTCTTAAACATTTCATTTCATGCATAAGTGTGCCAAATGGATCATAAAACATGGATTCATAAAACATAATAATTTATTCCACGATAAAGGAATGTGGAATTCATACATGAAACATTATAATCAATAAGTAAATGTGCATAAAGGTGAATACCCTTGATGGATAAATTGGCATGGTATTCACTACACAATGATATTGGCCTAGAAAATCGGTGTGATTTCGGCAGCGTAATGGCGTGACATAAGAATTCATAAAAAAAGGTTGATGAGAGAGAAAGGGGTTACTCATCATATTTACATGTAATGGATAGTAAGGAGGTCATATATATACATGTCCCAACAATTGAAAAGGAATTTAGATTCATGATACAAAAGTATTGCTTGAATATAAAAGAGGAGAAAAAGGTTTCTTTCGGAATTTCGGCATAGTAACGGGTGTACATGGGAGAATTTTTATGAGAGAGAAAGGGGTTCCTCATCATATTTACATGTAATGGACAGTAAGGAGGTCATATAGATACATGTCCCAACAATTGAAAAGAAATTTAGATTCATGATACAAAAGTATTGCTTGAATATAAAAGAGGAGAAAAAGGTTTCTTTCGGAATTTCGGCATAGTAACGGGTGTACATGGGAGGATATTAATGAGAGAGAAATGGGTCTCCCATCATTAAAACAATAAGAGGGAAGTATGGGAGAGGTGAGAAACCATACCCCAACATTCATAATTGAAATTAAAAGGGCAATACAACTTAAAGAAAATTGACAAAAATGAGAAAGGAAGAAAAAAACCTTACTTGGAAGTGTGCTTCCAAAGGCTAGAGAGAGTCTTGTGAGAGGCTTCTTGGGAGATTGGGGCCCCTTGAGAGGATTCTAGAGAGAGTAGGGCAGAGGTTGGACGAACTCCAAGGGATTCGAGTGAGGAGGAAGTGGGAGCTTGGGTGGGTTTATATAGGAAAGGTGAGGGAATTCTTTATTATTTAGGTTTGGGACCCCTTATATAAAAATAATCCAAACCACAAACCACCCCATGGTATTTGCCCATGGTTTCTGGAAAAAGAAAGAGGAAAACAATATTTTACAAGGACAAGGTCTGAACTTATTAAAAAAATAAGGTTTCTTATGTAGAGGTGAGTCACACTTCCAAGGAAATTAATTTAAAAAGGCAAAGTGTTGAATAAGTCTTGAGGGCTCTATTAATGCTTTGAAAAGTAAGTCAAACAAACCCAAAACCTCGTTATTTTAATGATAAAACATATATTGGCCGAACATAAGGATTATGGTATTTTATTACATCACCATTGGGTCATTATGATGTCATAAAACACATTATATATTTAAATGGTATTTACTTTTTACCCAAAAATTTGACTGTCTCAGAAAATTATGAAAAATTCACCGTTGGATAATTTCGACGTCCTGATTCCAAAAAATAATATTTATTTTATCTAACTAATTTTCTAAATATGTGAATTTTCACTTTTAAAATAAAAACCGACATTTATAAAAAAATTCACGGGTTTTGACAGAAATGGATTTCAAACCTTAATAAAAATTTTAATTTCATTCATAAAATTATAAGATCATTAATACTTAATAAAATTTAATTTAATATTAATTAAAATATTATTTAATTCAAAAATACTTTAATTTAATAAAATATAATTCTTAAGTAAATAATAACAAAAAACACCATTTGTACTTTAAAAACTAATTACAATGTATCAAAAATGACTAGAAATTATATTCATTATTATATACAAAAAAAATAATGTACATGAACATGGTGCTACTTATTTGTTACATAACCCCTTAAAATAGCCGCATAAGACCTATGGGTAAGGTGTGCGATGATGACAGACTCTTGGGGTTTCTCGGATAACATCGCTCGAGTTGTAATTTCAATCAACATCCATTTTTCCCGTAGACGATCACGTTCGAGCTTGACTTGATGAAGCTCAGCTTGGGATTGGTCAAGGGAAAATCCCAAAGACGCCACCTCTTTTCCGAACTCCAACAAATGGGCTTCATTAGGGGCAATTCTACTGGATGAGGCCATCGCTTCCTTTGTCTGAGTAGAAAATTGGTTCGTTAAAGCCTTATATTTAAACTACCCAGATGATCATTGTTCAACGGCTATAAAAGTAACGGTCACAAATCATAACGTAAAACTAAAGAATTTGACATCTTATAAAAATATTTTTCATAAAGAAACATTTAACTGGATCAAGAGGTATTTTCCATTAATGAAATTTTGGGTCGTTATAATATTACCCCCTTAAGAAATTTCTCCCTCGAAATTTTCCTTTTCCCACACTAAAACAAATGTGGGTAACTCAGCTTCATCATATCCTCCGACTCCCATGTTGCTTCTTCAAACTTGTGGTTTCTCCACAACACCTTGACGAGGGGCATTGTCTTATTTCGTAGAACCTTTTCTCTACGATCTAAGATATTCACTGGTTGCTCCTCATAAGAAAGATCATCTTCCAATTGTACCACCTCGGAAGAGAGTACATGTGAAGGGTCCGGTATGTACTTCCTTAAGAGGGATACATGAAAGACATCATGAACCTTGGCCATAGTAGGTGGAAGTGCTAGTCGATAGGCCACAGCCCCAACACAATCAAGAATCTCGAAGGGGCCGACGTACCTTGGAATTAACTTCCCTTTCTTTCCAAACCTCATGACCTTCTTCCATGGAGATATGCGTAAAAACACCATGTCTCGGACTTTAAACTCAAGGTCTCATCGACGATTATCTGCATAACTCTTCTGTCGACTTTGGGCTGCCTTGATATGCTGCTGAATGGTTTTCACCTTCTCCACCATTTCTTCGACCATTTCTGGTCCAAGCAGCTTACGTTCACCGACCTCATCCCAACATGTCGGTGTTCTACACCTTTTCCCATACAGGGCTTCATATGGTGCCATTTGGATGCTTGAGTGGAAACTATTATTATAAGAGAACTCAACCAGAGGAAGATGCTGATCCCATCTTCCTTTAAAGTCCATTGAGCACGCTCTCAACATATCCTCAAGTGTTTGGATAGTCCGCTCGGATTGGCCATCAGTTTGAGGATGATAGGCCGTACTGAAGTTCAGTTCAGTATTCAGAGCATGTTGAAGACTCTTCCAAAACGTAGAGGTAAATCTTGTATCTCGATCAGAAACAATAGATAGTGGTACTCCATGCAACCATACCACATCCATGATATATATCCAGGACAGTTGATCCAAAGAGAAATCCTCTCGAATAGCAATGAAGTGTGCAGTCTTTGTAAGACGATCCACAACAACCTAGATTGCATTGTTGCCTTTGGATGTCCTTGGAAGTCCGGTGACAAAGTCCATGGTGATGTTCTTCCATTTCCATTCTAGTATGGGAAATAGTTGCATCATCCCCTTAGACTTCTGCCTCTCTGCCTTCACTTGCTGACACACCAAGCACATTGATATATATTCAGCGATCTCCTTCTTCATATTATCCCACCAAAAGTTTTCTCGGAGATCTCGATACATCTTTGTGCTCCCTGGGTGAATAGAGAAATTTGAACTATGTGCATCATCCAAAAGATCCTTCTTCTACTCCGGACTTGATTGAACACATAGTCTTTTCCCAAACTGCACAATTCCTTCTTCATTAACATTAAACTATGAGGATTTTCCCTTTTTGATAGCTTCCACTTTTTCTTGGATTACCGCATCATCCTTTTGAGCATCATTTAACCTTTCCAAAAGAGATGGTTGAGAAATCATTTGTGAAAGGATTGATGATGTTCCCTTCTTTATGATTCCCACATCCATCTTCATCAAGTCTAAGAAGATTGGATCCTTCTCAATTCTCATCATTGATAGAATCACTGGATCCTTTCTACTTAGGGAATCTTCCACCTTTTTCGCCTTCCCAGGGTGGTAATGTATTGAACAGTCATAATCCTTGATGAGCTCTATCCATCTTCTCTGGCACATATTAAGCTCTTTTTGTGTGAATATATTTTAAGACTCTTGTGGTCAGTATATATCTCACATTTATCTCCATAGAGATAATACCGCCAGATTTTCAAGGCAAAGATCACCGCCGCCAACTCCAGATCATGCGTTGGATAGTTTCGCTCATGGATTTTAAACTTCCTTGAGGCATATGATATCACTTTATCATTCTGCATCAGCACACATCCTAAGCCCTTCATCGAAGCATCACTGAATACCACAAAAAGCTCCCCACTTGTGGGTAAAGTGAGCATGGGTGCAGTGATAAGCCTCCTTTTCAACTCCTTGAAGATTTATTCGCATTCATCACTCCAAGAAAACTTTACTCCCTTTCGAGTTAGCATGGTATGAGGGTTGGAAAATCGTGAGAAATATCTCACAAATCGTCGATAATATCCAGCTAACCCCAAGAAGCTACAGATATCAGTTACGGATGTTGGCCTCAGCCATCCCTCAATTGCATCTGTTTTGGAGGTGTCCACAGATATCCCATTTCTTGTGATGATATGACCCATGAATGAGACTTCCTTCAACCAAAACTCACACTTGCTGTACTTTTCATAGAGCTTCTCCTTGCACAAAGTCTCTAGTACAGTTTTTAAATGCTCCTCATGGTCCTCCTTGGTTTTGGAGTATATTAGAAAATCAACTATAAAGACTACCACAAATTTGTCAAGGTAATCTCTAAAGACTCTATTCATCAAGTCCATGAATATTGCTGGAGCATTGGTGAGTCCAAAAGTCATTACTATGAATTCATAGTGCCCGTACCTTGTACGAAAAGCAGTCTTGGGGATATCTTCCTTCTTCACCCTTACTTGATAATATCCCGACCGCAAGTCCACCTTGGAGAAGTATTGTTCCCCACGCAGCTGATCAAACAAGTCATCGATTCTTGGGAGAGGATACTTGTTCTTTATCGTTATTTTGTTAAGTTCGCGATAATCGACGCAAAGCCGCATTGACTCATCCTTCTTCTTGACGAATAGGACTGGTGCGCCCCATGGTGATGCACTTGGGCGTATAAACCCTTTATCCAGATTCTCCTGTAGTTGTTTCTTCAGCTCTTCAAGCTCAACAACAACCATTCTATATGGAGTCTTTGATATTGGTAGCACCCCAGGTATAAGTTCAATTGAGAACTCAACATCTCTTCTTGGAGGAAGACCAGGAAGTTCCTCGGGAAATACTTCAGCGAATTCCCTCACAATAGGAATTTCTTCAAGGGTGGTTTCTTCCTTGGACTCAATCATCTGAGCTAGATATGCGTGCTCATAAGGTAGTAATATCCATGCTTGATATGATGGAGCTAAAGGAGATTCATCTTCCTCCTGACACTTGTAAAGAATCAGGGGTCGATTCTCCATATGGAGTGTCATTTCCCTCTCCCGACAATTTATGTTGGCTCTATATAAGGAAAGCCAATCCATGCCAAGAATTGCATCAAATACCACTAAAGGGAGTATGACGAGGTTTTCCGGGAAATTCAATCCACAGATTATAACAGGGGAGGACTTATACTCATGGGATGCAATGATTTCCCCATTTTCCGTACTCACCGACATCTTTGCTCCCATGATTTTTGGTGGTGCAGGGATTGTTCTACTAAACTTTTGAGATATAAAAGAATCCGTAGAACCTGAATCAAAAAGTATGTTCACTATTCTTGAATGAATAACTAGCGTACCTGTCACCACTTCATTTTCGGGGTTCACTTCGGCAGATGTGATGGAAAAAGTTCTTCCTTGCTGTCTTGGAGGTTGTTGGTTGCCTCCGATAACCCTTGGATTAGGGCACTGATTCGAAAAATGACCCGGTTCTTTGCATTTGTAGCATTGAACAACGCGTTGAGGTTCGAAAGGAGAGTTCCTCTCCTCTGTCGTAGTCGCGGGTCCTTCTTGCTGACAGTTAACAGCTAGGTGCCCTTCTCTTCCACACTTGAAGCATTTTCTTGTCCCCCTAAGGCAATTTCCAGGGTGCTTCTTTCCACACTTTTGGCAAGTGGGGTGCTGGAACTTCTTAGCACCGTTGGATTTATCCATCGGACCACCAGCATTGAAGTCCACCTACGCTTCTTGTCCCCATGATACCCCTGTGATTCTCCGATCTCCATTTCAACCTTGAGGGCATATCGGACAATTTTCTCATAGCTGTCGAAGTCACGGATCGCTAATGCTTTCCGTAAGCTAGGCTTCAGCCCACGAAAGAAGCGGTCAACCTTGCATTCGGGGGTAACGACAAAGCCGGAAGCGTATCGTGCAAGCCTTGTGAAATTTGCCTCGTACGCTCTCACAGATTCTTTATCTTTCTGCATGAGGGAAAGGAAGTCCCTTTCCATCTTAAGACAGACGGTGCACGGAAAATATTTATCGAAAAACATCTTCCGGAATTCCTTCCATTCCAAAGCCTTGATCTCCTCCTCAGGCTTCGTATTTTTGGTCAACTTCTACCATTGATCAGCTTCACCCACCATACAATAAGCCTCCAAGAGAACCTTCTCTTTTTCAGTGCATTGGAGTATGGAGAATATCTTTTCAATGGAGTTGATCCATTGTTCAGCAATCGTGGGATCAGATGATCCACTAAAAGTAGGAGGCCTTTGTCTCATGAAGATTTTAATAGCAACTTGTTCTTTCTTAGGGGGTGTTGAACGTTCCTCTTGACCAGTGTTTCTATTCAAAACTTGAGTTAGCTGAGAGAGAAGCATGACAAAGTTCGCGATTCCCGCTCCCATTGGATTGGGCATCTCATTTGTACAATCATCACACTGATCTTCACAACGGTTGTTAGCCCGAGTTCTCCTATTACCAGCCATGGGCTGGAATAAAAGGAAATTTAGGGGTAACACAAAAAGGGTAATCCAAAGACAAAAGTTGATGACTTATAAATAAACTTTAATCTCTTTAACTCATGAGTCTATAGGATTCAATCCAGGCTTTTCATGATCTTCCTTCTAACATATATTCGTAGGGGAATTTTTCCTTTAATAAGGGTTCATACTAAGATTTTGAATTTATCAAAACATATCCCCCGGGAGTGTCATAACCAAGAGTGCAGGAAGTCCCGTTGTCGTGCACCAGTTCCTGTTCAAGTCTAGCTCAAAGCGGTGTTTTCGGGTTTTACCCCTAGGATACATCTGTGCAAGAGCCGCCTCTACCTGCTCGTATCCAGACAGGAATGTATTTGTTTGATAAACCACTTACTTAGTATTTACCAAAACTTAGGGATGTTTATATTATGCTTAGTCTTGTATCTAAGGCTTTATTAGGGTTTCCTAATCCCAAAAATAACTAAACCTATCCTCTGATACCAACTATGACAACCCTGCTTTTTATTACAACTTAAGCATACTTTATTACATAAAACTTCACTTGATACAACAAAGAAGATCGAGAGGTTTAGTGTCTTCGGGGCTTAGGATCATTACATAAAAACTTTAAACTTGAAATACAACATCTTTATTGAAAACTTCCTTTACATGACCACTACATTCATTCGTACTTAGCATTGCATGGGATAACCTGAGGACATGCATAAGAAAAGGGTGAGCTATAAAGCCCAGTAAGGGAGTACACAATGAATAACATGAGGAGTACAATACATGTTAGGGAATAGGCATATCAATAGAGAATACGAAAAACATGAACATAAAGGCATGATAAAGAATTATAATCATAACATGGAAATGTGGCAACAACACCTAACATTGAATTAGCATGAGCCCAGGGCTCATTGCACATGGAGCATGAGTAAACCCTCATTGCACTTGAAGCACAAGTAAACCCTCATTGCACTTGAATTAGCATGAGTCAACACTCATTGCACATGACGTATCATGATACTATCCTTTACCCAATGCATTGGATCGCTATAAAGGGCGCACCCTTCTTAAACATTTCATTTCATGCATAAGTGTGCCACATGGATCAAAAAACATGGATTCATAAAACATAATAATTTATTCCACGATAAAGGAATGTGGAATTCATATATGAAACATTATAATCAATAAGTAAATGTGCATAAAGGTGAATACCCTTGATGGAGAAATGGGCATGGTATTCACTACACAATGATATTGGCCTAGAAAATCGGTGTGATTTCGGCAGCGTAATGGTGTGACATAAGAATTCATAAAAAAAGGTTGATGAGAGAGAAAGGGGTTCCTCATCATATTTACATGTAATGGACAGTAAGGAGGTCATATAGATAAATTTCCCAACAATTGAAAAGGAATTTAGATTCATGATACAAAAGTATTGCTTGAATATAAAAGAGGAGAAAAAGGTTTCTTTCGGAATTCTGGCATAGTAACGGGTGTACATGGGAGGATTTTAATGAGAGAGAAAGGGGTTCCTCATCATATTTACATGTAATTGATAGTAAGGATGTCATATAGATACATGTCCCAACAATTGAAAAGGAATTTAGATTCATGATACAAAAGTATTGCTTGAATATAAAAGAGGAGAAAAAGGTTTCTTTCGGAATTTCGGCATAGTAACGGGTGTACATGGGAGGCTTTTAATGAGAGAGAAAGGGGTCTCCCATCATTCAAACAATAAGAGGGAAGTATGGGAGAGGTTAGAAACCATACCCAAACATTCATAATTGAAATTAAAAGGGAAATACAACTTAAAGAAAATTGACAAAAATGAGAAAGGAAGAAAAAAACCTTACTTGGAAGTGTGCTTCCAAAGGCTAGAGAGAGGCTTGTGAGAGGCTTCTTGGGAGCTTGGGGCACCTTGAGAGGATTCTAGAGAGAGTAGGGCAGAGTTTGGACGAACTCCAAGGGCTTTGAGTGAGGAGGAAGTGGGAGCTTGGGTGGGTTTATATAGGAAAGGTGAGGGAATTCTTTATTATCTAGGTTTGGGACCCCTTAAATTAAAATAATCCAAACCACAAACCATCCCTTGGTATTTGCCCATGGTTTCTGGAAAGGGAAAGAGGAAAACAATATTTTACAAGGCCAAGGTCCGAACTTATTAAAAAAAATAGGGTTGCTTATGTGGAGGTGAGTCACACTCCCATGGAAATTAATTTAAAAAGGCAAAGTGTTGAATAAGTCTTGAGGGCTCCATTAATGCTTTGAAAAGTAAGTCAAACAAACCCAAAACCTAATTATTTTAATGATAAAACATATATTGGCCGGACATAAGGATTATGGTATTTTATTACATCACCATTGGGTCATTATGATGTCATAAAACACATTATATCTTTAAATGATATTTAATTTTTACCCAAAAATTTGACTGTCTCAGAAAATTATGAAAAATTCACCGTTGGATAATTTCGACGTCCTGATTCGAAAAATAATATTTATTTTATCTGAATAATTTTCTAAATATGTGAATTTTCACTTTTAAAATAAAAACCGACATTTATAAACAAATTCATGGGTTTTGACAGAAATGGCTTTCAAACCATAATAAAAATTTTAATTGCATTCATAAAATTATAAGATCATTTATACTTAATAAAATGTAATTTAATATTAATTAAAATATTATTTAATTTAAAAATCTTTTAATTTAATAAAATATAATTCTTAATTAAATAATAACTAAAAACACCATTTGTACATTAAAAACTAATTACAATGTATCAAAAATGACTAGAAATTATATTCATTATTATATACAAAAAAAATAATATACATGAACATGGTGCTACTTATTTGTTACATAACCCCTTAAAATAGCCGCATAAGACCTAAGGGTAAGGTGTGCGATGGTTACAGACTCTTGGGGTTGCTCGGATAACATTGCTCGAGTTGTAATTTCAATCAACTTCCATTTTTCCCGTAGACGATCACGTTCGAGCTTGACTTGATGAAGCTCAGCTTGGGCTTGGTCAAGGGAAAAGCCCAAAGAAGCCACCTCTTTTCCGAGCTCCGACAAATGGGCTTCATAAGGGGGAATTCTACTGGATGAGGCCATCGCTTCCTTTGTCTGAGTAGAAAATTGGTTCGTTAAAGCCTTATATTTAAACTACCCAGATGATCACTGTTCAACGGCTATAAAAGTAACGGTCACAAATCTTAACGTAAAACTAAAGAAGTTGACATCTTATAAAAACATTTTTCATAAAGAAACATTTAACTGGATCAAGAGGGATTTTCCATTAATTAAACTTTGGTTCGTTACAGACATTAACATGAAATCCTTAACTATAGAGTAAAGGATAAGTGTGTGTTAACCATCATGATCCACCTAAATGATTAATATTTCATATAACATTCCTTGTTATTGGAGTTATCAATCTAAATAGGTCATTAAAGTAGATCATTCCCATATTCCCAATATATAAGACATTTAATTCATTGGTAATTATTTGTTATATTACATTTATATCAATATAGAAAATGTATTCACATTCCATTGAGTCATTGTACTAGGTTCTTCTACCTAATTTTTCATAATAATGAAAGTTAATATTGTTTCGTCCATTATCATTTATACCTAAACATTTATATAAGTTTATTTTCATCTTATTGATGTCCCCAAAAACTCAAATATGTTAATTTTTTAATAATAGATAATGATATCTGATTAGGTATTATTTTTAGGTTTTCCCATCTAGATATTATCTCAATAAGTTACTCAAGAATAAAATCATTACATTATCCTCCACATTCAGCATTGACGTGGTTACTTTGAGTTCTATACATTGACTACAACATAAAAAATATAACATGAGCACTAATAATCGTAGTGAAAATAATATAATCATAAAAATCACTTACAAATTTTAACATCATGTGTCCTTTATTTTCAATCTATTAATCCTTAGGTTTAACCTTTATCATCCTTAGTCATTATCTTATCAAATACTTCATATTGAATATTAATTAAATTTGAAATAACCTAATAATATACCCAAATATTGCCAAACCCAATCAATAGTAATGGAATAATCATAATTAACCATAATTATGGATGATATATACTTGAGAGAAAGAAATTAGGGATATAATCCCAAGATTAATCTATACTAAAACAACACCCACATATATTATCCAGAAAGAATAAATTTCATGGAAACTCACATAATCTCTACCATACCAATACAACAGATATTATCCAATACTTATGATTATCCTTGGGTTTGTCTCTATTGTTTCATCATGCTAGTTTCTAAATGTCACTAAGCCTTTCTCTAATGTCAACTATAGTGACCCATATTTTTCACACATAAGCACGACATATTATTTGCATAAAATTCATTAGATGTCAATATGATCCACACAAGAACCATAATGGTTATGTGTATTTAAGGATTTAGATACATAAAAAACTAATTCATAAATTTTTGGCATTACTTCTCATTAATTTCCATATAACTAGAACCCTGTATAGATATATCATTCTTAAAATCAATCTTTATAAACTGGGGAAGGGAAACATAATAAAGGGGGAGCTCAGACACTCAGTAAAGTTAAACATAAAAAATATCAATAAATATCCATAAATGAGAATAATATTTCATATGTTTAAGAAAAAAATTATCCATACCTACCATAATTATACCTAATAAATCAAATCTCTTTAATCAAGAATCATGTCAAAAGATATTTTCAATAAAATGACATAAGTCAAAAGAGGGTGAAATCATAAAAAATAAAACATTAAACATGATAGAATATCATAATAAAAATACTTTTGTTTTTTGAATACACATTATCATATAAAATAATTCATTTAGTCAAGTATCTCTACTAATATTATCATAGTATATTTGGTTCACTCAAAATTCCATCATTTCTTTAGTCAAGGTACACTGCAAATACTATCTTATTGGAAAAATTCACTTACAAAACTAAGATATTTCCCCACTCTATAACTTATTATCATAATATATATATTTCCATACCCAATGCAGTAGAGGGAATTATAATTACATTCCCACAAACCACATAATTAAATTCATAAATGTGTGTGTCACCAAATCAAAAAAAATCCTTAAATCATCATGTCATAATCTGTTAAAAGGATATGGGTTTCATAAAAATATCATCAACATTATCATAAACCATATAAAGAAATAAAAATGATATTAAAATTGGATCGTAATTATAGAAAATCATAATAAAAACCAAAGTATATTGTTAAATATGATGACACCTTTAAAATACCTTTATTAAATTTTATGAGGAAAAAATTTTCAGATTGAAATAAATTATTTAAAATTTATAAATTTATAAAAAAATTAAAGAAAAATTATTATAAAAAATATAAAATTAACATATATAGTCTGATTAAAAAAATTAGTATTCATGATGTTGAGGAAAATATTTCATATAGGGTATGTTAAAACAAAAATTCCTCTTCATGTTTTTGGAAAAAAGTAAAATGTATCACATATATAGAGAATGATATGAAATTTATTTTTAAAACATTGAAAATAATGTAAAATATATCTAAAAATATATTTTCATAATATTTTGATAACAATAAAAATATTCCCAGAAAAATTTTATTGAAAATAAGGACACATAAGAAAAGATTCTCAGCTGAAGAGAAAACAAAGGTCAATTTTCCATTAAAACAGGCATTATATATCTTCAGTAATTAAAGAGATGAATAACAAAAGAAAAAAAGAAATATCGATAAATTTACATTTCATAATAAATTACATAATATATTTAATATATATTTAATTTAATTTCATCAAATGAAATTTTTGAATAAAAAATCCCGGTAAAAATGATATCGTAACATAAAACTACTACCTCAAGTTTGTATTCCCTCATAAGTTCTCTGAAATCCTATATAATAAATTTAATTTTATTATAATTATATACTAGGACCATAATAAATCCAATAATTCCTAAAACTGTTTACTTATAACATATTATCGCCTATTGATTAACAATATTTCATTATCAACATCATTCCAGGTGTTCACTGTTATGTTTTTTATGAATGTTTTGGTTCAATTTTTATGGTAGATTCATTTTTATAATGGTTAATTAATCTCCATTACATTAATAATTATGTAAATATAATATATATTTATCATATTAAGAAATTATATAATTAATATAATTATGTGATGAAAATAAATTATATTATTATTTGGAGATAATAGATTATACATACGGATAGTAGTGTTTCCACATTTCTATGGGTGGAATTAAATAAAGATAAATGATAACTAACCTTTAGAGAATAATAATTATTTCATTAATATAATACATGTTCATAATATATATCCATGTTTCCATCCATGTAAAGTAGGAATGATAACCAAATCCCATTAATTTATACACGTGGTAATCCACATATACTCACGAGTGATGTTATCATTTAATAATATATTAGAAGGTAAGAATATTGATATGATAATACAACTACATAATAATAATAATTTCAAAAATATCATATATTTACATTAAAACCATAATAATAACTTTCCATGAAATATTTTGATGAAAAGTAAATTGTATCGCTTTGTGTAAGAGGTAATCCACACATATGCACATGCAATACATTCATCTCCCATTTTTAGAGAATTGGTAGTAAAGGGTTCTGAAATGTTAAATATTATATCCTAGTATTTTAATGATATAATTTTTGACTTGTTTATATGGATACAATAAGTTTATATGTGTTCAAATAATAATTTAAATTGGATGATATTTGTTTACTTCAATATCTCTTCTTTGAGGTACCTATGTTGACTTAGTTCATAAACCATTATGGTTTAAAATATAAAGAATACCAAAATATCTCAGATAAAGGGATTGAATATATAAAGGTTTTGGGGTATGTATTTTTTGATCTAGATGTACTAGAAGGTGTGAATATGTGAGGAGATGAGGTTCTCCATTATAAATGGGGGGAGGGACAGACATGGAATTTATTAAAATATTTCAATGATAAAAGGGAACCTTCAAAGAAAAGTGACTCTAAATTGAAAATTATTTTATAGTAATAATGATATGTTTTAAATATTTTTAACCAGAAAATTTTTTATAGGTTTTGGTTGTAATCCAACACTTATCTCTTTGTTTAACCCCATCTAAACAACTTTAAACATTATCCATGTTTATAAAATTATACTATTTTTACTATATTCTATGACCAAAAATTAATTTAATTTTTTAAAATTTTAATGAATTTTTTGAATAAAAATATTGAATCTATTATACTAGATTTAATATCTATATATGGTTTAATTTAGTTTTAAATAATCATGTAACCTGCAATGAAAACTCGTTTTATAAAATTGAATATTAAAGCACAAAAAAAATTAATGGTATTAATTTAATTATAAAACAATAATTTAATGTTAAATAATTTTATTGAATATATAATATATAAATTTAATTAAAAAAATTTGACAAATATATGTTAATTTAATTTAATAACACAAAACACATTTTGTGAAAAAAAAGGTTTTTAGTAAAACGTGTTATTAAGCCCAAAAAAACTTATATCAAAATAAAGAATAATAATGATTATTTTTAAATTAACTAAATTATTTCTATGTAATGGATACTTATGTTACTTTATGATCATATTCATTACATAATGGTACTTTTAATGAAATAGAAATGTTTGTTTTTACAAAATTAAGTAATTTTAATTATTCAGAGTTAAAAAAATTCTAATAATTCACCCTAAGATAATATTAAAATGTATAATTCAAAAATGATAAAAATATTATCAAAAATAATTTATATAAATGATTGAAATTGATTACATTTTTCATTGAAATTTATTTACAGAAAAACTATTTTTGAAGAAATATATTTTCACAGTGTGAGAGAACTTTAAAAAAAATTATTAATTTTTTATGATGGATTAATAAATAAATTTTCATTTGAATAAATATTTTCACATATTGTTTAGAAAGTGAATATTATTATTCAAACATACCAAATTACATTCATGGTTATGATATTTTACTATATTTCTATTCATTAAAACTCATGGATGCATGTAAAGAAATCTATTTAATACATCATGTTTTATTTAAAAAAATATATGTAAAATATTTTGGTGTTTCAAGGAGTAAAATAGTATTGTAATTATCCATTTAAATCACTAAGTGATTATTGTGGTAAATAATGTTTTTCAACAATTATCATTTACTTTTATTTTTGTTTCTCACCCCAAGAATTTAGGCTTCAAATACAAGTAATGGGAATATTGGATTGGTATCTATATTTATTGTGAATGATTTTTTGTTAATTTATAAAGTAAAAAAGGTTTATTAACATTATTTTTAATGTTTTCATGTGTTTTAAAGTAACATAATTGGGTGAATTTATATAAAAAAATCCATCATGTTGATTTTTTTGAGTTTTTCAGTTATAGTATTTTACTGTGCTTGTTTAACTAGTTCTAGATAGGTGAATAATTTATTCATTCATAGTGTTAATGTTTGTAAATAGTATTATTATATTGTTCTAAATGTATATAATAAACATTATATTAGAGATAGTTGATTAAAAATCATAAAATTGAATTTATGGAGTTTTGGGTTCTTAATTGTTGACAATTCATATATATGGGGTTCTATAGAGTTTATTACATGATGAATTTATGAAAATATAGTTTCTAAAGGAGTTATTTTTTTCAACAATTTGGAATTTTTGGAGAATTGTGTAGATTTCTATGAAACTAGAGTTTAATGAACAAAATTTTAATGGAAACCGAAATTGCCGGAATTAGACATTAGGACAATCTATACTTGTGAAAATTAGAGTTTCATGAATGTGGAACATAAAGGTGAAAAAATAGAGAGGCCACAATTTAAAGAATCTATTGCACCAGGAATCAATAAAGATTACTAAATAATATTAAACAATTATCTTTACTTATTTATTGGACAATAATAAAGATATTTTTTATTGAAGAATAATTATAGGAGAGAAAAATTTGATATTTTAATGTAACACATATGTGAATGATTTCTTGTGAAAATTCATGTGAATGAACAATTTTTGTACAGAATGAACAATATGAAAACAATGTGTAAATTCCCTTTCCTTACACATTAATTAAAAACAAAATGGGTTTCTGGGAACATTAAATAAATTTCTTTGAATTCATATAGAAATTTGGAAGTCATAATTATGAAAAAAAAAGTGCATCATGACCGACCCATTACTATGTAAATAAAATTGTTTTATTTTATCTATTGGATATAATTAAGGAATATTAAGTTAAGTTTAGTTATGAGAGTGGTGATTTATCAAATTGTGATAAGTTGTAAAATATATGCGATTGTGATTCCACCATAAAAATTGTAAATATGTAGTGTAATTTTTTACTCTGGTACATTTGAACAATTCCATCATGTCATCCTTAGATTAGCCTAGTGTGGGTAAAGTAAGTAAAAATTTCTTGTGTTCATTTTCACTTGCTTTATCACGTAATATATATCTTGTATATGAGCATTGTTACTACAAATGATGGAATAATATCTTATTCATGGGAAATTTTAAAAACATTAGTATCCCCTGATTCAAACCCCTTATTAGAGAATTTAATATTCATGTGACCAAAAATAAATCAAAACATAGAGGGTTATTTAACCAAAAAAAGTAATATTCATCATGTAAAATACCTTTTAAAAATCTCTACACAAAACATATGATTAAAAAACGTCATTATAAAACAATAAAAATTAATTACCATACAAATAACACCATTATAAAAAATTTACAAAATAATAATTAAGATTAAATTGTATTAGTTAGTAAGTTAACACCCCAATCAACTTATGAAAATTAGTAGGAAAATTTATCACATTTAATCATAATGTATTATTATTAATCACTTAATAATCTATTATTTTTTGTAATATTTAAAGACACTAAGAACCTAATTAATACCCTCTTCATCTACAAATAATTATTTTCACATAACACGGTTAATTATAAGGAATACACAACACTTAATCGAATAAACATATGTATATAATATAATCTTACATTTACAAATACAACTAATTCATAAAAAAATATGTTATTAATTTTCTTATAAATTAATAACTACTTATATGAAGATATTTTAATTAAATTATTGTAAAAAAATTGAATACAATAAAATAGTAAATTAGAAGCCTAAAAATGTTTGATACCGCCAAACTCATGATACATACACAATCCATGAGTATTTTAGTAAAACTTCCATAAATAATCAATTGATATTAACAATCCATCTAAAACTAAATGAAAATTTATAATTAGAAATCTTTAGAAACTCAACCTCAATTTCTCCCAAAAATATATATGGAAATTAGTCAACTAATCATCGTGATTCTAATATAACAAATCGATCATAAACTCATTAATTAATAATTGATAAATACCAAATGAATTATTGAGATAAGTTAGGAGATAATTTGTCAAATAAATCCCTAGAATATCATTTAAAAATATAGTAATATTATACTAAATCCCTAAATTAATTATCTATAATTATTGAAATTCCACAATACAAAATTCTTCCCACACACCTTGAACATGGTGTTATACCACAAGTCACACAATGGGTGCTAGTCACTTGGTGTAGCTCTAATAGGAACCTTGTGGTCAAACATGGGAAATACCCTCTATACCATGGACAAAGGGAACCTGGTGGCTAGGTAAAGGGTACCTATTTGTTTAAATTTCAGGTTTTCTTGTAAAAAACACGTATTTCCCCCCATATATCCTTCTAATTCACCAAAAAATTAAGTATTACAAAAAAATATAAATATCTAAAATTATTAGACACCAAATTAAAAACTAAAAAATCATTCAAGAAAATCTGATTCATTACACAATAAGAGTATGTTGTATGTAGGAAATAGGACATGAAAATATCATAAGTCCATATTTTATTTTCATAAATATAATGACATAATAACCCTAGTATTTATTAAATTTAGATATTTCCTGAAAGTGGATATTCCATATAAAATATAAAGAACAAAATCATATCATATATATTAATAATCCTAAAAATATATTTCTCGATTATTCACTATCCATCTAATATTGTATCCAAATTCAATAATATTGTGTCTAATTTCTACCATAATATTCATGGTATCGAAGAGGTTATAGTTTCAAACAATAATGAACCCATATTTGCGGGATCATCATAGGTCAATATAGAAGCAGTGACATTGTAGTGGTGGTGAGTACTTAGGTAGGGACTGTACTGGAGGTCAGTGTAGTAACAAGAATTATAGTATATGTGATTACTATAATGATATTATACAAAAAAGGGGACATTGGTCCAAATCTAGAATTTTTTCAGTAGATTGTTATTATGTTCCATAATTTCATCAATCCATCAAATGTAATATATCAAGTAAATTCAATTCTAAACCATTATTCATTTGGTCTTTTGGTCTATGTAATTTATGAGCTTGTGGGTTTTTAAACGGTTCATACTAAACCCAATTTTAAAAGGATATATTTTCCATTAACAAGAATGTTCTTGACCATATATTTTTTGAAATCTTCTATAAAAATTGACCTCCATAAATATAAGTTAACGATTTATAACTGATACTAGGGAAATAGATTATAGGTGTGTCTAAAATATGGTAAATTGATTCATTATTTAATTTTCCATGGTACAATTCTTCAAAATATATGACCAATTCTATTATTCCAATTTATAATTTATTCCCTCTCTCTACCATTGTTATATTATAATTTCTATTATAAATAATCCATAGTGGACAACCATCAATATATTTTTACATCAGATAACTAACTCAAAATAATCGACTTCTGTGAATGACCTAGTCACATACCTTTATATTTATTGTATTTTATATTTTACCAATGATCTTCTATAAGTGAATAATTTAATAAATGTTATCCTCATAAATTTATTAAATAAATCCACTTTAATTGCATGTAAATAAAATCATATCTCATAATTAAATGATCATATTTAATCATATTTCCATTTCAATATTCTCTTCACAAAAATATTTGGACCACTCCCATATATTTTAATAAATAAAATAAATTCTTCGAAATCTAAGAAAATAAGAAATGACCCAACATAAATAATAAAAATATTTTAAGAATATTTTAACATAATGGTAATTCAAGATACCCCATTATAGTGAAACATAAATAATTAAACTCATGGAATTCAATATATCTATTCAAAACATAAAAATAGAACTATTAAACAAATGGATTTTCAGAAAATGAAATGTTAGAGAAATTTTATAAATAAAAATTAATTTATCAAGATAAAATTTCACAAAAAGGTAGGCCAAGGATGTTGAATATTTAATTTTTAGAATATAATAAAATATAAATTCATGTTTTTTTATAAAAAGGTCTTATCATAGAAATAAAATTAGTTTGGTGTATCATTAATTTCTATGTTTTCAATCATTTTAAACAAGAATAGGGGTAACCTTGACTAGTAATAAATTATACATAACGATATTATATAATGTATTTTTATCCTATACTATAAAAAAATATTTATTATGTAGTATTTAGAATGAAACTGTTTTGTAACCAATATAAATTAAATATTATTTTAAAAAATTAAAATAATTGATCAGGATAAGTACAACACTAATTTAATTGTTCCTCTTAAATTTGGGTATGTAATTGATGGATATATTCCCTAAATCCAACAAATATGTTATTTTTTTTATTATATCTTCTATATGATATATATATATATACATACATTGTATGGTATGATATATATTAAATTTTTTCGTATTATATGCCTTGGGGTGTGTATAACATAATGCATGATACGACAATATTGTATTTACTATTCCATAATAAATCATTATTTATGATATGGATGTGTCAAAATTAGTGATTTACATAAATCATAATATATGATTAATAATGTATTTTATGATTGATTAATTTTAATTTAATGTTAAGAATTAACATTTTTGGAATCATCCATATATTGTCATCATCTACTATAAATGTTTGAAATGATGAAACTTGGGAGACAAACAAGTGTATATATGTGTAAAATGCATGGGTAAATGGGTAAAATCATTGTAACCACATTATATTTACATGTTGATTATGATCTCACAAGTAAATGAATAATGGCTCTAGAAGATTACTTTTGTCCTATATTAATATGTCAATGGATATGAGGAATGGATAAATTGTTCCAATTTATTCTCCCAGCCTAGTCATCGATTTTCAAATTCTTTCATTAACATCCTAGATACTATAATATAATGGAATAAATAATACCCCACCAAAAAATTTGGTGATTCAAGTTGATAAGTGGATCCACCATAGAAAAACTATTCCTTTGGTTGCTTCTTATATATCTATATCTTGCTTGTTATCAAAGACATGAGTTGTGGCCATCTTGGGTATGAGGTTGCATTAATTTGTTTTTCTTAATGGAAATATGTTATTTGATCCTCAGCACCCATCATAGATATAATACCCTCCTTATCATTCTCAATTAAAGAAACTATATTTGAAGAAAGAGATATTATATATTAATTTTTTAATATTTTATATTATAAGATTTTTTTGAATTTTTTATGATATAAGGTATTATATGAACTGATATGTAACATATTGAACCAAGAGACACTAAACGATTCCCCAAACTGGTGGGTCACGTGACCTCAATCTTTCCTCCCCATATTCTAGTGGATTCCTACTTTCATTGAGGGTCTATGGTGGTACAGTGGGGAGACTATACCCTCATAATAGTGTAATAAATGGATAAAAATTCCATAAGCATAATAAATGACATATAGAACAAAATAATTAAAACATTTAGATGATAATAGCAAACAATCCATTGAATGAAATATCTAGTATCATATACAATATGATGTAATGACAAGTATCTAAAAAATGGCTAACATGGAAAAATTCACTATGACAATCCTTGTCTTTATTACACATTAATACATTATTTGTTACAAAATAATAGATAAAATACTACCCATATGATTGTGAATAATGTGTTATTTTTAAATTAGGCAAATATCATATCTTCTTGAACATTGGTCACAACAACAATGTGGAAAACATCTTTAACATGTTCATAGAAATCATTGGTCCTCTAAAAATGCATGGGATAACCTTGGGAGGTATATAAGAAAGGGGTGATCTATAAAGTCCGGAAGGGAATAAAAATCAATATTATGATTTAATTATTGCATGTTAAACAATATGCATTCCAACGGGACATTAAAGGGTTGATAATCATAAACATGGACAAAAAGGCCTAATATAGAAAGATAACGTAAATTCAACACTAGAAAGTATAAACAACTTTAAACATGACACCATAAACATAGGTCAATAACAACCACCAATATATAATAAAATTGTTTAAAAAGTACCATGATGTATTAGTTTCGCTCCATAATCCCTTGCATGATGTCTCATGAGACTAAAACATTACCCAATTCATTAGAGAGCTATATTATTTTGGGTGCACCTGTCACTTTCATATAATGTAAATTCATAAGAGCACCACAAAGACCATATAACATAAAGATATATTTAATAAATTTTAACCCCATGATAATGTATTCTGGGTTTATACTTATAATTACACAATAATTCATATATAAGATTGTCTGGGTGAATAACCTTTAGTGGAAACAGTGTGGGTTATTGCAATACAATGGTTGATCATGGAAAAATCATTGAGAAATATAGGAAGCATAATGGTAGTACTTAAAGATTCATAATATTATTTAATATTAGAGAAACGGGTGTCTAATAATTTTGAAATAAAATTTACAGTTATAGGTATGTGTAAAAACATATCCCTATATTAGGAATTAGAAATAGAATGCATAAAATGAAGAAGATTCAGGAATAAATAGGATAAGGAATAGATAGCTTACCAAGAATGGGTGATTCCAAAAGCTTGGGAAGAGCTTCTTGGGAGCTTGGGGGATCCTTCTTAGGACTCAATAGACGTTAGTGAAGATTAATGATGGTATCAAAGTTTTTATAATGAATTTTAAGGAGACGTTGTGTGGGTTTATGTATGAATATAGAGAAGATTTCTTCAATATTTCTCAAACATAGGGTATGGAATCTATACAATAATATATTCAAAACCACAAACCTCCACATGGTTGTTTACCATGGTTTCTTCCAAAGATGACTTTTTTCCTCATTTTATAATTCCAATGGCCTAAATAATAAAAAATATTACCCACGGTGATGTGGATGTGAGTTTATCTCATAAAAATTGATTTTGAATCCTTAAAATACAACATTGGTTTTGGAGGATTCATAATGTATTTTTAAAATTAAAAAAATAACATTACAATGTGTTTATTTTAAAGGGGGAATCTTATATTTGGTCTTGGATTCCCTTAATATAATTTATCAAATAACTTTTAGGTAATTATGACTTCATAATACACATTGTATAATTATATTGTATTTAATTTTTACCCAAAAAATCATAGTCTTATAGAATTAGGAAAAATTCACCATTAGATAATTTCGGAATTCCAATTCAAAAAACTATTATTCATTTTCTCCAAAAAAAAAATAAATATGGTAATTTTAACATTTAAAACTCAATCAACATTTATTGAGAAACATTGGGTTTTTTTGACAATAAGTATTTTCAAACCTTTATAAAAATTCTCTCTTCATAAAATTATATTATCAACTATACATAATAAATATTATATAATAATAGTATTTTATTATAATATAATTTATTCCAAAGATTTATTGATTCAATGAAATGTATGTCTTAATTAAAATTACATATTACCCAAAAATACAATCTGTGTTTTATCCTCAAAAATCAAATTCATTTATAAAGTAAAAATAATGAAACACAAATATAACCATTATTATATTGAAAATATAATATATATATTCATATCATTTTTAAATTGATAAATAAGCCTTTTTTACACAACAAAACATCATAAGGGTTCTTGAAAGTGTGGTCCCTTGACCTAATATGTGTGGTACATTCATTACTTCTACCTATATAAAGTTTTATATGTGTGTGTGTGTGTGTGTCTTTTTTTATCGTACCCTAATAATGTTGATACTTCTATGTCCCCTATATTTATGGTAATATCTATGGATTACGTGTTGTATTAAATGATAATAGCAGTTCCTAGTATATAATAAGAACCTATATATACTAAAAAATTAATCAAAAACTAATTTCCTATTGTCCAGATACATCATACTGATATGATGCAGATGATGTGTGACTATCAGTTGCGAGGGGGGTCTCATAATCATTGAAACGTCATCTCATGAATTTCATATTTCATGATCTCTAGTAGTTGAGATCATGATGATAGTCCCACTAATAGGAACACCATATGTTTTGGGGGTCATTGGATCTTATCTAAAACAAGTGTTTCGCTCTCCTAACAAGAGATCATTAGAAATGTGAACCATTTCATCACATACAATGATGCAATAAGATAACCATGATAATAAAGTCGTGGTGAGGTAGTCTATGTTCAGTGAATCATTGATGGTATAAAATTGGTTGTATGATCATGATATGATTTTTATATTCTGATTTGAGGAAGTGATATCTCTATCTTGGTCGATCGTGATGGAAATACCTTCATAGATCCATGTCCATGATAGGATTTTGTATATTCTTCCAGATATATTAACAATTTATATAGAAAAAACGTTGATTATATAAGTCTATTTACTTAATTATGAGATATCATATGAAAAAAGAGATTGTATTACACATTAAAAGTTCATAGGTTAGTTGTCATAACAATAACAATTCCATGTCTATTTAGGGTCCTTGGTGGGTCTATAGACTCTGCTCTAGATCTATAAATACTATTCAATGTTATCATGATAATAGCTTAGAGGGTCACACCCAATATCACATTGAAGAATATATCATATTCTATTGAAAAAGTAAATACAACATGGGAGATCCCACTAAAGGGTCTGAGAGACTACCATGTTTTATTGATCACTAATAAATAATTAAATTCATTATAATTTATGTCAGAAATAATTTTATTGAATTTACTTTTTAAAATTATTTACAAGTTGTTATGTAAATAAAAAGATCAATATTAGACAGACTATTATTATAATAATATTATAGGTTTTTTTTATATTTTCAAGAGTTATGAGTTAATCTAATGACTCAGGAGTATCAAAAAATATATTTAAAATATATATTTAAAGTATGTTACAAAAAAAATATAAATAATATTTAATACACAGTTAGTTCGTCATAATTTATTATTTATTACTTATTTATTGGATGTTAAAAATATGGTGGATGGGAATCTCTAACTGGTACATTGAACATCCACTATATATGTGGAGAGAGTATCATTCCAATTTACCACTCACTCAGTCATAATTTAGAGAATCGATCTTCTATAGAATCATAAAGAGATAATTTCTCAATATATGTGAATGATTATAGATTTCCTTTACAGGTTGAAGGTATAATATCATTATGATCTTCATGGTGTCTAAGTGATCAACCAAACTCCAAGATAGTACTCAAAATCTGAAGAACAATGTAAGAATAGATACAAGAATTGTGTATCAAAAATAGATTGGGGATCAGAATTAGATCCTTCGAGAAATGGTCCCTGGAGACTTGTAACACTCTTCTTCATTTCTACTCAGAATTAGTTACAAGTTCTTTTATTTTCTTTGCTCTAATTGAATAAAATGATATCTATTTACTGCATTGTTTCTCATATCGTAGGATACGATAAAGTGTTGTCACAATGGTGATGTGAAAATTTTAAATCCTCATCACTTTATCTTTGATTGTATGCCCCAGTACCAACAACTACTATCTGAGAATAGTTGTGCAATTTTTATTTTCTAATAAAAATTATTTTTATTTAAATTCAAGTTGATGATTTTAAATGAAACCCAAAAAATCTAAAAATGGATCGATCTGATCTCTGATGACCATGTTACATTCATACAAAGAACGACATATTGATTGAAATGATTTTTATTAAATTTTAAAATATAAAGTTTTATGTTTTTGAAGAACACTACATATATATATATATTCTGTTTTTTAGAAGAATATCGTCGACTCCATTTTTTGGCCAGGTACCAGCTTGCATGAATCCATCAGAACAATTAATTATGATGGAAAAAAAGTCCATTGTATTTGTGGAATCTATTATTTTAAGAATATATATATATTGTTCCACTACAGGTTTTCACAAATGGAATGAAATTTTCAACAATAAAAAATTGGAACCCAATTCTTCCTCATAGTGGTGGTGTGACTAACTACTAAAGAAGAAAAAATAACTGGATATCAAGAAGGAATGTTTCCTTCTGTACTATGGACCCCTCTCTTTCATCAACTCCCACCCTGGTGTGATCTAAGGCCCCCATGGTCTCTTCCCACTCCACTCATAATGTATTAACCCAGTGGACCTCCCTCATCTTCCCCCTCTACGATCTGAGACAATAGTGTGTTGTCTCCGTCCATCTTCATTGTTTCACCTCCTCCAATGACATCCTCAGCCCCCACATGATTCTCAATGGCTACCGTATGGGAGACTAGTTGTCACAACCAAGATTAGGGGAACTATAAGCCACCCCCATGTCCCACCACCATTCCTTCATGCGCCACCCTGCGTCCAATCCATCTAGACTCACTGGGAGATAGCATCACTTACTCGTTCAAACTACCTTGGTGATGCCCCCTCACTATCACTTTCCTGATCACGACCAACTAAGGTATCACATACTACCAGATCCTTCTAGCACTGCCTCCTCCCATATCCATGCCTGACCCGGTGACCACCATCTACATTGGGACCCCTACACCAGATCCCAGTCATGCAAGGTAACCCCTAACATGGGTCCTGTTGGACCTGATTCATCATGCAATGGATTGGGATGTGTATTTCCAATCCAAAATGGATATGTTTGAGCCTTCCCAGCTCCAAATATTTCTGAACATGGTTTTCCTATTCCAAAATGGTTCTTCAAGGTTTCATCCTAGTCCGAAAATGGTTAAGGTGGGGTTTTTGGGGACCGAGTTAAATTAGTACAATCAAAAATAATTTACTTAAATTATTTCATTTTATTATTAAATTGAATATATTAAAATTTATTTTGGTATGATATTAATTATTTTAATATTATCATATATCAATTTTATTTTAGTGCTGAATTAAGAAATTATTTTAATTTAATTTTTTGTAATTAAAATCAATTTATAAATGGGACAGAATAGTAAAAATTACTTGTATTTTTATAATTCAATTATTTTATTTAAATAACCTAATACTTTAAAATATATTAATATTTAATTTTTATCCTATGTTGATTTAATATACTAACTATTCAGGATGAAATTGACGAAGCATGTGAGTGTTTGGAAGGTTTATTTTATTATTTGATTATATATTACATGTGTGTTAAATTTTTAAGATATAGGTAATTAAATGACCGCCTAGGCATCATATTTTCGTTTAATATGTATAAGGTTATGTGTGTACAATTTATCTGTTTAATGTTTCACCCCTACACCTCATCAACTACCCAAAATCATATTTGTACATTGGATAATAATTC
Organism: Viscum album; assembly: GCA_963277665.1. NCBI lineage: Eukaryota > Viridiplantae > Streptophyta > Magnoliopsida > Santalales > Viscaceae > Viscum > Viscum album. The sequence goes on along the minus strand of OY728121.1, from coordinate 1,759,186,798 downwards.
ATTAAGATTCATACCACAGAAATAAGAGGTAGTACTGTAGGCATGACCTATATACACTAGACTAGGGGGAGCTAGGATATGTGTCCGAACTTCACTAGGGTATGAGACCCCCTAGGTAAAGATTGATGCATTATATTTATAATTTTTCAATCACATTTATACTCTTAATACCACTTTGGTAGAATTATTTCCTTTATGATTTTTTTAATAAATTTCATGTTTACTAAGAGATTACATAAAATAATTATCATGTAAAATGGATAAGGATGTGATGTATGTTTTTTTATTAATGCATGTTAAATTTTGAGGGAGACAACATAGATTGAATAAATTTAATAGAAATGGAATACATTCACCATGAAATAATAAAATCCCTTAATGATATATTTTGATGTATTAACTTCTATTGCTCAAATTTGAAGAAAACCGGGTGTTCAGTGTTATTGTTAACCATGGATGACGGTTACTCCTACTAATAATGAGTTCTTATAAGATTAATGGGTTGAATTAACTGTATATGGTACCAATGGAGTAACAATAGCAATTTTTATATAGAGTCAAATCATTGAAGGAATTATGGGTTCCCCTCCGATATGTTGGGACATTACTCAACAGAACAAGGAATTGTTTGTTAAAGTGGTTGGACTACCTAGATCCTACCTTGAAACTTTCTAAGTAGTGGTGTAGCCATAACTTCTAAACTATTAGGTGATTTTTTAGAATTATTTCCAATATGATAATAAAGTGATATATTTTTATAAATATAATATCATGGGATATTGTGGTTTTATTTAAGTAGTGAGATATTCAATTATTTAATAACTAATTAATAAAACATTCTAGTAGGTAATCAATATAAAGTAATGATTTATAAATTTATTTGATGAATATAAAAAAGGAAATCACTAACACCACCAAAACATTACCACTATAATATATATTGGATAATGGAAAATAATTATGACTAGCCATAACATTCTGGAGTGGTACTAGCACTTGTGCATAGTACTATCCCAAGAGAGAAAGATTTATGTACCAAATTCTTCACTTCCTAAACCTCCTCATGGATCATTCAATGAATATAATGACAAATATAATATGAATTTGTTTGATTCATTATATGTATAATTCATCATGTTGTAATCTTTGTCTGATTAACTGCAAAAAATTCTTGTGGGTGAATATTCATACAAGATACTGACACATATACAAGAATTATATCTTAAGAGAGATAGGTATGAATGGAATGAAATTTACAATGCAATATATAAGTGGAGGATATCATTAGGTAATCAATAAGGACCTCATGTAATCATTAATATTCGGTACATTTAATGGCATTAAGACCTTGGGATCAAACTAAATCAAGAAATAGTGACAGATCTCATTCTTTCAAATTTTCCATAAAGCTTCTCAAATTTAATTATTAACTAAAATATGAATAAAATGAAAAACATTTCTCTATATATTTTGTATTTTGTTCAATAATATGATAAGTATATGATTAATATGAATTCATCAGTTCTTATGAAGAAAAAAGTAGTAAGGGAAAGGCTATGTGGAATAAGGATAGGTCCATGGTGAAGACCCAGATGCAATTTCTTTCCAAAATGAGAAGGATATAGGGGAAGGGAAATGAGAATGAGTTTTTACACATTCTATGTAGTAGGAAAGACCGCATGAATTTGACTTTCATATCATTGAGGATGAAGTAAGGTGATACTTCTACCTTGGGTATCATTGTCATTGATTTCTATCATTCATTATATACATGTTCGGTGTTGGATAAATGTTGTGAATCAAACATCTGTATTTATATATAGGAACCAAGTATTTTTATGAAAATTTAAAAGAGAAATTTGAATATAAAATCTTCAAATGGTGTGAGTCTAGCAGCCTTAGTTGTGAGAGATTATCATATGACTTTTCCTAGTGGATTAGTTCATTTTTTGAATAATTTTTATTACGTATCACCTAAAACTAGAAACATAATCTCAGTTTTAAGTGTGGATATTAGAGGATTTTATTTCAATTTTAGAAATAAATGTTTTAATTTTATAAGGATAAAAATTTTCTGGTATGAAACATCGTAAAAATGGTTTTTATATACTTGAACTTGAAAACCTCAAAATGAAAATAAAAGATAAACCTAGATATTTTGACTCATATATAAACACCTATGTAACATTGGGATTGGTAATGTAAGTGAGAAGTGATTATGAAAATTACATCAAGAAAGGTATTTAGACATAGTTGAGTTAAAAGTGTTGTATGTATATCACACATTTTTACAAGGTAAATGAAATAACATTCCTTCTTTGGGGAGGGTGAAAGAGCCACAGATTTACTAGAACTAATTCATACTAACATATGTGGTCCATTTCTAGTAGAGGAGAGGTTTGGGTGATAGTACATCATTTCTTTTATTGATGAATATAGTAGGAATGGATATATATTCATAATGTGGTAAAGGTATGATTCTTTTACGTTGAATAATAAATATCAAAATTAAGTAGAAATCCAACTTTGTAATAAGATTAAGGCTCTAGACTCAGACCGAGGTAGAGTGCATCTTAACTAAGATTTCATTGAAAACTTAAATGAGTGTGGTATAGTATCATAATAAGATTATCCTTATACATGATGGTGGAATGGTGTTAGACAAAGAAGAAAGAGGACCTTGCATGACATGGTCATATCAATGATGAGTTAGGAAACTCTTCCATTGTTCTTTTGGGGACACACCATACAAAAATAAAAAAAATACCCTTAATAATTGAAAACTAAAGCCACATATGGGATTGAATATGAGTTCTAGTACATAATGAAACCAAGTACATCCCATATTTTTGTATAGGGATGTGAGGAATTTTTCAATACTATACATAGTAAAAATTGGCATCCCAATGCATAAAGTGAATCTTTACTGGTTATCATAAAGAAATGAAATGATATTACCTATATGACCCTTTAGATAGAAAAGTGATTGTTGAAATGAAAGACACATTTATATAGATGGAACACATTTATATTATAAATGGTGAGATAAATATTAACTTTTATTAATTTGATGATCTGTATGCACAATATTTGGTATTGGACTAATCTCCACAAGAGACAGATGTTGATGAAGAAGTTCTCGAGACATAAGTACTGCATCGGTCATCTTGAGAGGTTAGAGAAACAGAGAATTATGGATTTCATTTCATCGAGTTAGGTGACACATTACTAACTGAGAATATTGAACCACTAAACTACAAGTATTTAGCATTAGTAAGGGATGATGAAAAATGAAAAGAATTCAAACATTTTGAGTTGGTGTCCACGTACCAAAATCAAGTTTTCATTTTGGAAGACCCTCTAGTTTATATAAAGACAATTGGTTGTATTTAGGTAATCATGAAAAATATGTACATGGATGGTAATGAAAATACATATAATTAAATACTTGTATAAATTGGTTTTAGTTAGTGTTAAAAACATACGGAAACAAAACCATATCACCAAATGAAATCATTAAATCCATCAGAATATTTCATGCAATAAAATTCATCCATGGTTTTGAGATTTGGTAAATTGATTTCAAACTTATTTTCAAAATGGAATATTGGTTGAATACATCAATATGAATCTACCCAAAGGTTTTTTTAGGTTGAAAAATTCCATTATGGTGTGAAGGCTATTGATATCAATTTATGGGTGGAAGTATGAAACATGTCCAGGGAATGTTTGTTATGATGAGTCTGTAAGAGAATTTAGTTTTGTCAAAAATGAAAGCGAGCCTTGTGTTTATAAGAAGGATAATATAAATTTCATTTTTTCCATAATATTTTATATTGATAGAATATTAATTATAGGAATAAATGTGAATGTATTACCTTGAGTTAAGACTTGGTTAAATGAATTCTTCTACATGAAATAATGTTAGGTCCAAAAGGGGAGTAGATACCTTGAGGGGGGTTGAATCAGGGTATGGATATTTTTTTAAAATTATTCCAGCCCCACAAGATCTTTACCTCTTTATTATATGGCTCACGTTATTTTCAATTTTGTGTTTATGATTATCTCTTTTTTATGATTTACCCGATGATTATTCTTCGAAGGTATTGCATCAATCCATGCACACAACACATATATTTTTACTTGGTTCACCCACACCGGGCAACATCCAAGGAACATACAAAGGCAATGCTCCATTGTATCAAATCCACTAAATCTCAAGGTTCACGATAAATCAATTGTATGCCCATAATCAATGTCTTTAAAAAGATTAGGTTCAGTTCACAACATTCCCAATGGTCACTCCATATTTCAATCTAGATCACTGCTAATAGAAAGGATCACCTTCCACCTCTTCCTTTTCTCACTTCTCTTTGAAGATATCCACTCACATTTTATGGATAGATAGGTTCTTTGCATATTTCTAATGAATTCATCTTCTATAGTTTGTTTATGCTTTGTTGAATTCCAACATTCATCCACTAGTTAATACACCTTCTCCACATAACACTGGGTAATGCCTTTTGAACTACTTTTGTAAAGCTCACTACTTCGCAAAGTTACTTTATCTTCGAAAAGAAAACACCTTCACAGAGATCACTGCTTCATAGGCCACACCGCTCCATGAAGTACACTACTTCGCAGATCTTAGGGATTCAAAAAGCATTATCTTGTGCAGTGCTCATGCCAATGTAGAGCTCAAGCAGTCGTAGAGTGACTTCCTTGATGAAGCTCACTATGCCAACATGGAACACCCCTTCTTCGCAAAGCTCTCAATACATAAGGGAATTGACATTGGTAAAGAATAGGAAAATATTTTCACAAATATCAAGTCTTTCTATCCTTTATTCTCATAGCACCCCTTTGTGAAATCAAAACAACTTCAGGTTTTCTCTCTTAAGCACATCTAGAATAAACAAAGCTGGACTTTTAGTTATAGGAATTGTCAAACATTGTGCTCCGCTTCATCTGGCGCAATTTCTAGATCGGTCAAAATTGTCTACGTGTTTCATCTTCCCTCCATGAATAACCACTAGAATTTTTCATTGTCGTAATGCTCTCTGTCAAATTCTTTATGCTGCCACCATAATTCCCCCTCACAATGCTTTTCAATTCTTTCATTCGCAAATCTCATCATAATTGCAATGCCCACCAACAACATTCTTCATGTCATTGAGAAATACACTTCACGAATCCCATATTCCAGAAATTAATTACTTTTATATATTTTAATGATATCTTCATGGAAATAATTTTTTCACAATGCTCACCAAACTCCAAATTCTAGACCCCAAAAATATGAAAAACACTAGAAAATGGAACCACCCTGTAACTATTCATTTGAGCTGCCTCCAGATCGTATGTTCCTTTATCATTGTTCTTTTTCAACATGGATTTTCAATAATATCTTTCTAACTCATTAATTAACCTTGATAACTTTATTTTTCAGCAAACACAACCAACCCTAAAATACTGAAATTTTACCTGGAGATATTTTTCCCAAATATCTCCCCCTTTTAGTTTGTTGACAACTCTTTCATAAGATTCTCTTCAGCTTGACACCTCATTGACACTCCATCCATCATCTATCAACATTATTCTCTTGTGATTTATATAACAACTAAAGATTCACTCACCACATACTCTAATCATATATAAGCAATGCTCCGCATGAGAAACAATAGTAGTATGAAGAGTTCATCAATGAATCACTTAGTTTCTATCACCAATTATTGATACCATTCCAACACCACTCTCTCGCTTACATCACAATTCTCATCTTTCATTATACCTAATCTTTCATCGATCAATTATAGCATCTTCAGTTTAAAATCTCTCCCCCTATCTCATTTCTCCCTCTATCTTGATGTTTTAACTCTGAGCTTCTCCCCATGTCTTTGACTAAGTCATTCTCAACTGTAAAAACCCAAAATTTCTCCCTGTAATATCTAATAATTGATTAATCACTTCTTGCATTGTTGGGTTAGAATCTCTCCCCATATCTCAGTGCTCTCTCCCTATCTTGCTACTCCACTTATCCTCTTCTCCCCATATCATTGACTATGTCATTTTCTCTCGTAAAATGACACACTTTAACCCCTTAGAATAGTCACATTTTCTCCCACTTTATCAACAAACCCAAAGGTAACTTCATTTCGGTCTATAACAGGGTTAAAACACATATCAGTACATTAGGGAAAATCAAACCATACCTCAGGGAGAGGGGGGCCACATCCACAGTTTTTCAAGTACAGGGAGTCTACTAGAATCCCAGATCGAGTTTATGCCTCTCAAAATATTCCTTGGGTATGGAATTTATCAGAATATCTTCAACCTGTTTCTCTTTAGGAACATACTCCAACTTCGCTAGCCCATTCTCCACCTTATCCATGATAAAATGATATTTGATCTAAACGTGATTTTTCCTTGAGTGATGGATAAGATTTTTTCTAAGATTGATAACACTCAAATTATCAAACTAGATTTTCATCAATGACTTCTCTTTAACTCCCATCTCATAAAGCTTCTTCATCATCCATATTAATTTTGTGCATGTTTGAGTGCCACCCATATACTCAGATTCTATGGTGATTAATGAAATCAAATATTTCTTCTTTCTTTACTATGAAATATGTGAACCACTAAGATAGAAAGCGCCTCCCGATGTTTATTTCTTATCATCTGCTAATCTGAACCAGTCTCCATCTGTATATCCCAAAATCCCAAGATGATATTTATCATTATACATCAAAGATAAATCCATAGTTCCCTTAATTTACCAAAGTATTCTCTTAACTATAATCATGTGGATTTCCTTGGGATTTCTTTGATGTCACGCGGCATGGAATGCGACGAAAACAATATCACTTCTTATCACCATTATGTATAGTAAACCTCAAAACATTTGCCTATATTTTGTGATATTAACTACATTTACATCATAATATTTTGATAATTTCATCTTGGTAGAAATTGGAGTCTTCATCTCCTTGGTATTTTCCATTACAAATATTTTCATAACCTCGTTTAAAAATGCATATATGACATTCATCTGAAACACATTGAACTTCTGTTTCACTGTAAAGGCCAGGAATAGTCTAATTTTATTTATCCCTACAAACAGTGAAAATATATCATCGAAATCTATACCCTCTATCTGGGTGTACCCTTTGCACACTAGTCATTCCTTGTTTTAAATCACTATACCATCTTCATTCATCTTGTTGTGAAATACCCATTTAGTTATGATGACAATATTATATGTTGGACTTGAAACAATCTCCCACATCTTATTCTACTCAATCTGTTCTAGCACTTCATTTATATCCAAAACATAGTTTTCACCTTCAGTTGCATCAGCAAAACATTTTGGCTCTTCCTGATATAGTAAGGATGTATGCTGCAGTGGATTCATTCTTCTTATCAGGACATGAATTGTCTGATCACCAATGATATTTTTCCTATCAATTTCATCTCAACGGTTTTGATTCTGTGCAAGTATAGATTTTACTTACTCCTCATCAACATTATCTTCTTTTGAACTACCATCTTCCACTTCTACTCCCATTAAGTCTATTACCACCTCATCAAATTCCCCATGAATTTGTTCACTGTGTTGTTGATGATTCTATTCATTTTCTATGACAGTGACACCATTTATCTTCAAAAAAATTCAACTCCTTGTTGAAATGATTTTGATATTCTCTCATAGCTTATTCGTATCCTAAAAAATGTCAGATGATTCCACAATTTTAGAACAAAATATATGAGAATCAAATAAAATAATGTTGTTGCTTTCCCCATAATATGTCTTCTCTCTATAGAAAATTAACAACTGAAGTAGTTCATCTAATTATTTATTTGATATCTCTTGCATATGATTATGATAATGAATTCCCCCACTATGTTATCAAAAGAATTTTGTTTTTAGGACCAGTTTTTTGACCCAATAATATTATAATTCTCAAACATCATTTCCTCACATGTGAATAAAGATTTCAGAAACTTATCCATCTCAATTACATCAATGAGATCATCATTTGGTGAATTCAAAATCTAGAAATGAGAAATTAAAAAAACATCTAAGACTTCTGAGTTTGAATTCAATGTAAGAAAAAATAGATATAGTTATTAACACCATCACTTTCCATTATACAAAATTAATTAATTTTGTCTTTAATTAAGATAATTGATTTGAATCATTTGACTTTCTGGTGTACATCACTTCACAATTTTTCATCTCTAGATGACACTTCCCCTTAGATCATATCTCCCCTTGAACCTAAAACACTAGAACAGTAGATAATAGCATTTAAACACATAGAGAGAGGTGAATTTCATGACTCCTTTGGAAGAGGATTGTGGTTGGTCCTGATGGGTCAACCCTTTTATTCATTATTGCAATGCATCACACTCTTTCATTGTATGCTCCAAATTCCTATCCAACTTCAAATGTTCTATCCGTATGACTAGGAATTCATTACCAAGACTCTAATTCTCCTTCTGATATTCAGATTCTGTATGCTGGTCCATTTTCAAAATTTGGGAATTAATCCCATTAGTATAAATTTCTTTCTTTGATGCATTACCAATCTCCCATTTTTTTGGATTTTTTCTCTGAGAATGAATATTTTCACTGATCATCTACTCTTGGTTCTTCCACCATTGGTGAGATATTTCTATTTCCATTACATTCTTCTTAATTAAACATGGGTTTTCCCCTATGTTTTTCTTCCAGTATTGATTAAATCCATTCCAGGGGAGTTTTTTTTAGTGTAATGGAGGGTGTGATTCATACACCATTCATTGAGCACCTTATGATTCCCCTCGGAATGTAAACCTATTTTTATTTTACAATGATTTCTTCCATTATATGGGATTTAATTATACAAATCCTATAATGGGGATCTCGTTTTGGGTTCATTTTCCTTCCTCGATTTCTTCTGGCTATTTTTTTTTCAAATTACCATGATTAGAATAAATAAAACATCTTTCATCAAAGACATACATCATCTAATAATTTCTTTGCTAAGATGTTGATTCAAATTGTGTTCTATATCTCAAAGTGAGCTCTTGGTCTTACTCACACATACTCATGGAGTGTCCCATTCATCCACTATAGAAGCACTTTATGGATACTTTCTTCTGAGAGACTCTTCTTTCAAATTTCTCTGGAGGCTTCTTCTTATTTTAATATTTAGAAAATGTTCTGACCTCACTGCATGAGATGTATTCCTGATCATCTAAATATAAGATTTATATATAACCATGAATCTAAAAAAATATACCATGATATCATTACTTCTTATAATATAATTTTTAGGTCTATCTTAATAAACTAAAAGACTTTTTCTATTTCTGTTACTATTCACGGCTCTCTTCCAATCATGCATAGGAAGGGATTCATCAAATCCAATTACAGTTTTTCCTAGACTGTATGGCCTTTGAGGTGAGGAAATATGTTCTTATTTATCTTTAAAAATATCATATATTTGTTTCATTTCATCATCACCAGCTAAAGAATAACCAAATACTAAGTGCAATGTATCCTTCATTTCATGTTCTCCTTTGGCATTGGATTTAACCAATTCATTATTAACTAATTCTATCTCTTCTTCCTATTGTTTAATCATCTTTTCCCTTGATTCAATTTGATAATTATGTTCTCTCTTGAGATCCTTCCCCTACTTATCTCATCTTACAATTTATTTGTGAGTCACCATGTCACATTTCTCTTTCATTTTCACTTTTTCTTGATAAATAGATTCTGAAGAGAAAGCATTCTCTTCTTGTAGTATTTGGTTCTTGTACTCTAGTTCATATTTCTATGTGGAAAGATCATAATTTCTGGCATTCAAATTCTGAATTTCATTTTAATTCTTTTATTCATAATTTTCATCAATTTTTTGTTTCTCTATCTTTGGAGATATCTTGTGAACCTCTTCTGATTGGGAATAATTCTTCTCCTTCAGTTCCATTTATTTAAACATATTATCTTCATGACCTCGATATCTATTACTTGGATCTAAATATCATTAGATTTAATTTCACTTACAATTTTATGATCGGATTAATTTGTCCTGTTTAGAGCTTCCACTTCAGGTCTTCTTGGGATTTCTTCATCTTTATTTTTTCTAGCATCACATAGAATATAAGGTTCTTTACACATTCCTTCTACATCATTGAATTTGTGAGTATTCAGTTCATGATTTATCCAAACCATAATTCTATTAACTACTTGATTCCTAAAACTGAATCACACTCTTTCCATAGACAATTCCACTCTTAGGAATACCACCATAATTCTAGTTCTATGAATTTATTTCATTTTCCAGGGTACACCAATATAAGAAAAGAATGAATATTTTACTTCAAAATTGACTAAATTATATTTGAGCACATAAATCTTGATAAAATAAACACATCACTCTGATACCAATTATTAGGTCAAAAAGGGGCTCAGAATCCCTAAGAGGCGATGGTTAATCAGGGTATGGATATTCATTTTCAAATTATTTATGCCCCTAAAGATCTTGAACTATTTATTATACGGGTCACATTATTTTCAAATGTGTTTTTATGATGATCTCTTCATTTATTGTTTACCTGATGATGATTCTTTGAATGTAATTCATGAATGGAAGCACACGACACAATGATTTTTACTCGCTTCACCCTCACTAGGCTACGTCTTAGCAGCATACAATGGAATTTTTCTGATGCACCAAATAAAACTAAAGATCAATGTTTGGGCTACATCACATCTATTCTCAGGCTCACAACCTTTACAAATAATAGGTTAATCTCACAACTTACCCAAGGGTCACTCCCTATTTTTCTTTGTCTAACTCACTACCGGTAGAAAGGATAACCTTATTCCACTTCTATTGTTCACTCCTTTTGAAAGGGATCCACTCATAGTTTATGGACTTGTAGGTAACTTTATTATTTCTAATGAATGACTCCCCCACTATATGTAGATTCCTTGTTGAAGAACAACATTCATCCATTGATGAATACACCTTTTCCATAGAACACTAGGAAATAACTTTTGAGCTACTTTTGCAAATCTCACTACTTTTCAAAGTTATTTCCTCTTTGCAAAGAATACACCTTCACAAACCTCACTGCTTTGTAGAGCATACTTATTCATAGAGGTCAAGCCTTCACAGTGCTTAGGCTGTCGTAGAGCATATTCCTTCACCAATCTCACTAATCCAATGCAGATCACCCCTACTTCTCAAAGCTCTAAATAAATAGAGGCATTCACCTTGGTAAATACTAGGATAGAATTTTTTTCAAAGGTCAATTCATTCTTTGAATCCTTTATTCATAGAGCACCCTTTTCTTCATGAAATAAAAATGAATTCATATTCTCTATCTTATGATCATTCAGAATGAAGAGAGGTGGCCCCTTATTTATTGGTGGGGTTGAATGCAGAGCTCTGCATCTTCCAGTGTTATTTCAAAATTGGTCAAAATCGTCTCTTCGACGCATCTCTTCATCACATTTAACCACTAGAATATTTCATTGTTGTAATGCTCTCCATCAAATGCTTTGGGCTCCCATCGCAATGATCCCCCATAATGCACTTCACTTATTTTGTTCATGAAGATCATCATAATTACAAAGATCTCCATCATAATTGTTCATGTATTTGTGAAATCCATTTCATGACTCCCATCATTGGGAAATTCATTCCTTTTCCACATTGTGATTATATCTTCAAGGAAATAAAAAAATTTCAACGCTCACCAAACTCTTAATTTTGGACCCCAAAAAAATTGGCATACACTAAAAAATGGTGCCACCATCAATCTATTATTTTTTACCCCCTTCAGATCATCCACTCGTTTTCTATGGTTCATTTTTAACAAGGATTGTTAACATCATCTCTGGAACTCAAAAATTCACCATTATAACCTACTTTGTCAATAATCACAACCAACCCAAAAATAAATCAATGTTACTTATAGGAATTTTTACACAACAATACACCCCCTTGATTTTGATGAAAAATCATTTATAATGATTATATGCACTTCGATACCTCATTGAAGTCCCATAAATTATCTACCATTATTCGCCTCTTTCTATTTAGATAGCAACTAAGGATTCACTCACCAAATACTCTAATCGCATATGATAAATTATCGGCTTGAGAAACAATAATATGAAGAGTTCATCAATGAATAAATTCATTTCTTAAACCAATTATTGATATTATTCCAACACCACCCTTCTTATTGCATCACAAACCTTAGCTATAATGATATCTAATCTTTCATTAATCACTTCTAGCATCTTCAGCATAAAATCTCTCCCCTGTCTCATTTTCCTCCCCCTATCTCACTACTGAACCTATCAACTTCTCCACATGTCTTTGACTAAGACATTTTCTCTTGTAAAAAGCCACAATTTGTCCCCGTGGAATCAAATATTTGATTGATCACTTCTAGAATCATCATGTTAAAATCTATCTCTTTATCTCATTATTATCCCCTCTCTTGTTTCTCAACCAGTGAGATTCTCTATGTATCTTGGACTAAGACATTTTCTCCCATAAAAGGCCACACTTTCTCCCCATTTAACAGTCACATGTTATCCCCTTTTGTCAACAAACCCAAAGGAAACTTATTTGTGATCTGAATCAGGGTGGAAACACATATAAATGCATTAGAAAAAACACACCATTCCTTGGGAAGAGGGGTACCACATCCACACTTTTTCAAGTGCAGGGAGTCAACTAGACTCCAAAAGCTAGTCAATGCCTCTAAAAAGCTTCCTTGGGTAAGGAATTTGTCAAAATGACTGCAACCTATTGCTCTGTAGGTAGAAAATATAACATCACAATCCCTTTCTCCACCTTATCCTTGATAAAATGATATTTGATCTCAATGTGATTTTTCACTTAGTGTTGGATGAGATTTTTTCTATGATTGATAGCACTAAAATTATCGCACTGTATTCTAATTAGATGATTCACATAAATTTCCATATCATCAAGATGATACTTCAACTATAATAACTGTGTGCATGAATGAGTGGAAGTAGTATAATCTGCTCTGTGGTTCTCAATGAAATGTAATATTGCTTCTTTCTTATCCAAGAAATACACAAATAACTAATATATAAAGAAACTCACGATGTATATTTCCTCTCATCTATTGATCTGTCCCAATCTATATCTATATATCCCTAAATCTCTAAATGAGTATTATCATTAGACATCAAACCAAAATCCATAGTGCCTATAATGTTCCAATGTATTATTTTAACTACAAGCATGTGGCTTTCTGTGTTTTGATTTGATGTCACGCTACTTGGCATGTGCTGAAAATAATAATTTGTCTTTTCATTGTCATGTATAGTAAACTTCCACTAATCTACCTATATTCTATGATATTAATTGTCTTACCATCATCATCTTCCTATAATTTCATCTGGGTATAAATCGTAGTTGTTATCTACTTGTAATTTTCCATTCCAATTCTTCTCAGATCCTCGTTTCAAAATGTAGATTTGACATCCATATGGAACACTATGGACTTCTGTAGCACTGCAATGGTCAGGAATAATCTGATTATCTCCAGCCTTACAACCCATGAAAATGCCTCATCTGCATATGTACCCTCAATTTGTGAGTATCCATTTCATAGTAGTTATTATTTATTTCGAATCACTATCCCATTATTATTCATCTTGTTGCGAAAGACCCATTTCATCCAAATGAAATTCGTATTTGTTGTCCTTGAAAAAATCACCAATGTTAGATTATTATCAATCTAATCTACCTCTTCATTCATTACCTAAACCCTGTTTTTGTATTTATCTACATCAGCATGACATTTTGACTCTACCTCAGATTAACAGTATGTCTGTTCTAGTGAATTCATTTTTCTTATCCGGAAAGGCGTTGTCTAATCATCAATGATATTTTTCCTTCCAATTTCAGCTCGACTCTTTTAATTCTATGCAGATACAGATTTTACTTCTTTATGCTCATCATCACAATCATCATCTAAACCATCATTTTCCACTTCAACTCCCACTAAGTCTCTTACCACCTCATCAATTTCATTAGGAAGTTTTTCACTATGTTTTGGATAATTTTGTTCATTTTCTATGATAGTGACGTCATTTCTATCGACTAATTTTATTGGCACCTTGTTGAAACACCATTGATATTATCTCATAGCATCTTTGTGTCATGAAAATATTCAGATAATACCATAATGTTAGAAAAAAATAAATGATCTTGAAATACATGAAATTTGTTGCTTCTCCCAAAATATGGGTTCTCCCAATGGAAAACTAACACCTGAACTAGGTCATCCAATTATTTCTTTGACAGATCATGCATCTATTTTTAATTTTTAATTATCCCCATTTGTTATGAAACACTTTCTTTTATTAGAACCACTATTTAGACCAACAAAAAATTTTCTTATCCTACATTATTTCTTCACATGTGACTGCAAGTCTGAGAATCTTCTCCAGGTCAATTACATCACTAAGATCTTCATTGGGTGAATTTAACACTTAGAGATGAGCGATTTGAAAACCCACTAATTCTACTAAGTTGTAACTCAGTATAAGAAGCAATATATAGAGTTAATAACACCATAATTATCCATTATACACAATTACATCCATTTATATTCAATTCTGATAACTAATTTGAATTAGTTGACATTATGGAGAACGTCACTTCACCACTTTTCATCTCTTTATGACACTTCCCCTTGGATATTATCTCCCATGGAACCCGAAACACTAGAACATCAGTTAATAGAATTTAAACATATAGGGAGAGGGTAATTTCTGGAATCCTCAGGAAGAGGATTGTGGTTGGTCCTGATGGTTCAACCCATTGATTCTTTGTTACAAAGAATCACGTTCTATCCTTCTCTGCTCCAACTACCTAGACAAAATCAATTGTTCCGGCCATATCACTAGGAATTCATTACCAAAATTCTTATTCTTCTTCTGATATTGAAATAATGCATGATTGGCCTTTTCACAATTTGGGAATTGATTCCATTACTATAAATTTCATTCATTGATGCTTCACAAATATCCTATTTTTCATTATTATTTCTCTAACCAGGAATATATGCAATGATCATCTGATCCTGTTACTTCCGACAAGGGTGACCTCTTTATGTTACCTTTAAATTCGTTATAATTACAATAGGGGCATATCCTACTTTTTTCCTCAAGGATTTTTCCCATCCATTCCAAGGGAGATTTTGTGACTGTAATTGAGGGGGTGATTGATACACCTCTGGTTGAGCACCTTATAATTACCCTATGAATGTAAACCTATTTTTCAACATACCATTATATCTTCAAGTATAGGTATTTTCATTTTACACTTCCAATGTTCGAGATGTCCTTCTGGGTTCCTTTTCCTTCCCTGATTTCTTCTAGAAATAATGTCTTGCCACATTCCCATTATTATAACAAACAAAACCTATTCCATCAAATACATAACTTGTCTCATAATTTCTCATCTAATATGTTGATTCATCTTGTGTTCTTCTTATGCTGGTAATCCTGACACATACTCATTGGGTGTCCCATTCTTCCTCAATATAATAAAATCATGTAAACTTTCTTCTAAGAGACTCTTCATTTAGATTTCTCATAAATCTTCTTCTTATTCACATATTTAGAAAAATTTATATCTTTACATAATGAGATGTATTCCTGATCGCTAAATAAATCATGATGTATAACCACGAATCCCACAGAAATAGCCTATAACATCATTACATCTCATAAAAGACTTTTTTGGTATGTCTTTAGAAACTATAGGACTTTTATTATTTCTATGAACAATTCACAGATCTCTTCCTATCATGCAATGGAGGGGATTCATCAAATTCTATTCTCAGTTTTCACAAACTGTATTTCCATTGAGATAATAAAATATGTTCTTGTTACTATTTTTAAATAGAATATTTTCATTTAATTTCATCATCACTAGCCGAAAGATAATCAAATAGTAATTGAACAACATACTTCATTTTAGGTTACCCTTTGGCATTAGATTTCTCCAATTCTTTAATCAGTGATTCTATATCTTCTTCCTTTTGTTGAATCTTATTTACCCTTGATCAAAGTTGAGAATTCTATTCTCTCTTTATATCTTTTCCCCTACTTATCTCATCTTCTAATTTATGGGTGATATTCTTCACCATGACACATTGATCCTTAATATTAACTTTTTATTGAGTAATAGAATAAGTATTGTATGTATTCTCTTGTTGTAGCCTTTGGTTCTTATGAACAAGTTCAGATGGCTATGTAGCAATATCATAATTCTGGATTTAAGATTCTGAATTTCATCTGACTTATTATTCTCATAATTTAAATCAACTTTGTGTTTTTATCTGTTTGTAAATGTCTTTTACAGCTCCTCATCTTGGGAATAATTATTCTCCCTTAGATCAATAACCGCATTGATAATCCTTTGATTTAAACCACATAGCATGTGGACCTTAGTATCTAGTAATTTTATCTAAATATCATTATATTTAATTTCTTCTACCACTTTTTGATATGATTCCTTTGTTTTGTGGGAAGTTTCCACTTCAGGTCTTCTTGGAATTTCGTCATCATCAATAGTTCCAGTATCACATGGAATATCAGGTTCTTTTGAAATTCCTTCTACATCATTAAATGAGTATTCATTTTCACTACATGATTTATCCAAACTATCATTATGTTAAATACATGATTCCATAAACTAAATCACACTCATTCCATTGATACTTCCACTCTGAGGAATACGACCATAATTATTACTCTTCTTTGATGTTCTTCCATTTTCCATGGCATACCAATATAAGATAAAATGAATCATTAACTTCAAAATAGAATAAACCATTCCAGAGGACACAAATATTGATAAAATAAACATATTTCTTAGGTACCAATTTTTAGGTCCAAAAGGGTCCTAGATACCCTTAGTGGGGGTTCAATATGGGTATAGATATTCTTTTTCAAATTATTCCATTCCCATGAGATCTTGAACTCTTTATAATATGGGACACATTATTTTAACTAGTGTGTTTATGATGATATATTCTTTTATTATCTATCTCATGATGATTCATTGAATGCAATGCAGGAATGCAAGCACATGACATAGATGTTGTTACATTGTTCACCCTCACTAGGCTACATCTGAGGAGAATACAATGGAAATGTGTCGATGTACCAAATCCAATAAAACTCAATGTTCCGAGTAGATCGCTTCTATTCCAAAGCTCACTTAATTTTCACTTTTTAGGGCCATCTCACTATTTTCCTTGGGGTCACTCCACATTTCTATCTCTCTGGATCACTACTGGTAGAAAGGATAACCTCCTTCCTCTTCCTTTTCTCAATGCTCTTGGAAAGGATCCACTCACAATTTATGGACTTGTAGGTCCCTTTATTATCTCTAATGAATAAAAATTCCATTGTATGTTGATGCTTTGGTGAATTATAAATTTCATCCAATGATGAATAGACATTTCCCACATAACATTATGCAATACTTTTTGAACTGCTTTTGAAAAGCTCTCTGTTTCAAAAATTTCCAACCTCTTCAAAATGTACACACCTTTGGAGAGATCACTACATCATAGAGTACTCTGCTTCATGGAGTACATAGCTTCATAGAGATAAAGCCTCCACAGATCTCAGGTCATCGTAGAGTTCAATTCATTGCAGATAAACTTTTTTTGTGAAACTCACTAAGCCAACATGGAACATCCTTTCATCATGAAGCTATCTATACTTAGAGGCATTGAACTAGGTCAAGACTAGGGTACTATTTTCTCAAACCTCAAACCTTTCTTTGAAACCTTGCTTCACGGAGCACCCCTTTCATCACAAAATCAAAATGAATTTTTATTTTCTCTCTTAAGCTCATCCAGAATTATGAGAGGTGTCCTCTTATTTGTAGGCATGGTCGAACGCAAAGCTCTTCTTTTTCTAGAGGGATTTCTAGATCTATCAAAATTGTCTCTGCGTTGCGTCATCCCTTAACTGCGCTCCACTTTAATTTGTATTTGTCGCAATTCTCTTTGTCAAAATCTCCACTCTACAACAACAATGCTCCCTCAAAATGCTCTTCACTTCTTTTATTTGTGAAACTCGTCGTAATTGAAAACATCTCTGTCAAAAAATTTCATGTCTTTGAGAAATCCACTTCAGGTAGCCCATATTTGTGAAATTCATTCATTCCTTATATTTTGATGAGATCTTCAAGAAAATCAAAATTTTTAAATTCTCACCAAACCCCAAATTTTTGGGGTAAAAAATTTGGCAAACACTGGAAAATGGTGCCACCATGTATTTGTTCTTTTCTACCACCTCCAGATCATCAATTTCATTATCATGGTTCGTTTTAAAAATGGATTGTCAAAAACATATCTAAACTCGATAATTCCCTAAGATAAACTACTTTTTCAACAGTCTAAACCAACCCAAAAATAATATAATTTTACTTGGAGGGATTTTTACCCAACAATCTCCCCCTTTGGGTTTGTTGAAAAATATTTCATAATGATTCTCTGCACTTTGATACCTCATTGAATCAATTTCCATCATCTACCATCATTCAACTCTTGTGATTCAGATAGTGACTAAAGATTCACTCACCACATACTCTAATCCCACATGAGAAATGCATGACATCTGAAACAATAGTAGTATGAAGACTTCATCAATGAATCACTTCATTTCTGACAGAAATTGTAGATACCATTCCAACACCAATATTTTGCTTGCATCACAAACCTCATCATTCATGATATCTAATATTTGGTCAATCACTTCTAGCATCATCAGGTTAAAACCTCTCCCACTATCTCATTGCTCTCCCATATCTCACTGCTCCACCTGTAAGCTTCTCCCCGTGCCTTTCACTAAGACATTCACTCCGGCAAAATTCCAGACATTCTCTTTGTAATATCTAATCTTTGATCGATCACTTATATCATCATCAGGTTAAAATCACTCCCTATGTCTCATTTCTCTCCCCCTATATTACTTCTCCACTTATCTGCTTCTCCCCTTGTCTTTAACTAAAAAATTTTCTTCCCATAAAAATCCACACTTTCTCCCACTTGAATAGTGTCATTTGCTCCCCCGTTGTAAACAAACCCAAAGGTCAATCCTTTGTGGTCCGAAACAGGTTGAAAACACATATTATTAAATTTGAGAAAAAACACCATAACTCGGGCGAGGGGACCCACATCCATAATTTTTCTACTGTAGGGAACCGAATGGACTCCCAGAGCCATTCGATGCCTCTCAAAAGCTTCCATGCGTAAGGTCAATGTGAGAATGTCAACAGCCAGTTGCTCTATAGGATCATACCCAGCATCACTAGACCTTCCTACAGCTTCACCTTGATAAAATCATATTTTATTTCATTGTGCTTTGTCCTTGAGTGGTGGAATGGATTTTTTTTAATATTGATAGCACTCGAATTGTCACACTGGATTCTGATCAGAGACTTCATTTCAATGCCCATATAATCGAGATGTTAATTGATCCATCATAACTGTGTGCATGATTGAGTGGTGGAAATATACTCAGATTATTTAGTTCTCAATCAAATGCAATCTTTCTTATTTTTTACCCTTGAAAGACACAAACCAACAAGATAAAAATAACTTCACGATGTTGATTTCTTCTCATCTGCTGATCCGGCCAAATGTGCATCTGTATATCCCAAAATATTTGGCTGATATTTATCATTATACATCAAAATAAAATCCATAGTGGCCTTAATATAAAAAATTATTCTTTTAACTGCAAGCATGTGGCTTCCCTTGGGATTTCTTTGAAATTGTTCTGCTTGGCGTGTGGTGAAAAAAATATCAGGTCTTTTCACTGTCAGGTATAGTAAACATCCGATAATCAGCCTTTATTTTGTGATATTTACTACCTTTCCGTCATCATATTTTGATAATTTCATCCAAGTTGCAACCTGAGTCTTCATATTCTTGGAATTTTCAATTCAAAATATTCTCATAATCTCATTTAAAAATGCATATTTGACATCCATCTTGAACACTTTGATCTTATATTTACCTACAATGACCAAGAATAATCTGATTCTCTCCAGCCTTATAACCGGTGAAAATTTCTCATCCATATTCATAGCCTCTATCTAGATGTATTCTTTACACAATGGCCATTATATTTTTATAATCATTATTCCAACACCATTCATCTTGTTGCGAAAAAAACCTGTTCTGTCTCGATCAACTACTTTTCTACTGGACTCGAAACAACCTCCCACATCTGATTATTCTCAATCTGATCTATCCCTTCATTCATAGACTAAACCCAGTTTTCATCATAATTTGCATCATTTAAACATTTCAGATCTACCTAATATAAAAAGGATGTCTATGGAAATAAATTCTTTCTTCATATCTATATAGGCATCATCTGATCACCAATGATAATTTCTCTATCAATTTCAGCTCGAATCTTTGGCTCCTCTGCAGATATGAATTTTACTTCATCTTTCTCATCATCAGTATCTTCTTCTGAATCAGCATCTTCTAATTCTGCTTCAACTGAGTCTCTTACCTCCTCATCAATTTCATCAAGTAGTTTTTCACTATGTTTTTTATGATTTTATTTATTTTCTACAATAGTGACATCATTTCTCTTAACTATATTTATTATCTCCTTGTTGAAAAACTATTGATATTCTATGATAGAATCTTGGCATCCTTAAAATAGTAAATTGATATATCAATATTAGAAAAAAATGAGCTTGAATTACTCTAATGTTACAAATTCTTCCACAATATGCCTGCTCGGGATGGAAAACTAACACCTAAACTGGGTCATCCAATTATTTCTTTGATAGCTCATTCATCTGATTATGATATTGAATACTCCCCCTATGTTATTCAAAACATTTTTTTATTTGGCCCACTTTCTAGACCCACAAACATTATTCTTGTACAACATAATTTCTTCACATGTGACTGTAGGTTTGAGAAACTTATCCAACTCAATTACATCATTGATATCTTCATTGGGTGAATTCCACACTTAGAAATGAGAAATCAACAAAACCTCTAAACCTAATAAGTTAGAGCTCGGTGTAGGAAAAAAGAGATAGAATTAATAACTCCATCTCTTTCCATAATATGCAATTACTTCCTTTTATCTTTAATTATAATAACTAATTAGAATCCGTTGACATTCCGGAGAACATCACTTCGCCAATTTTCATTTCTTGATAACACTTTCCCTTAGATCATATATCCACTTGAACTTGAAACACCATAACACTGGTTAATAGAATTTAAACACAAAGGTATAGGGGAATCTCTATAATCCTCTAGAAGAGTATTGTGGTTGGTCCTGATGGGTCAACCCTTTGATTCTTTCTTGCAGAGCATCACACTCTTTCATTTTCTCCTCCAATTGCCTAGCCAACTTCAGCTGTTCTGGCCATATAAATAGGAATTAATTATAGAAATTCTGATTCTTCTTTTGATATGAATATTCATTATTATTTTCCTTTTTCATAATTTTGTAATTAATCCCATTAGTATAAATCTCATTCTTTGATGCTTCACCAATATCCCATTTTTCATGATCCCTTCTCTGAGAAGGAATATCGGCACTAATCATCAGCTCTTGCTTCTTCCTCCATTGGGGAGATCATTTGATTGCCTTTAAATTATTCTTAATTACACTTAGAGAACATCCTCCCATTTTATTCCATGATTGTTCACATCTATCCTCGATTATTTTTTATGAGCGTAATAGAGGGGGATATTGATACACCTTTCGTTGAGAACCTTGTGATTCCCGTATAATTTTAAACCTATTTTTCTTCATAGCATATTCTCTTATAGTATAATAATTTTCAATATACACTACCTATGACATGTATCTCCTTTGGGGTTCCTTTTCCTTCTCCAATTTCTTCTGGCTACAATGTCATTTCAAATTCCCATGATTAGAACAAATAAAACATCTTCCATAAAAGACATACCTCATCTCATCATTTTCATGTTGAGATGTTGATTTAGCTTGCATTATTCTTTTGACATTGATATCCAAGGATTACTCACACAAACTCATGGTGTGTCCCATTATTTTACAATAGAATCACTGCATGAATACTTTCTTCTGAGATATTCTTCATTCACATTTCTCATGATGCTTCTTCTTATTATCAAATTTCGAAAATTTTATATCTTCACAGCATGAGATGTGTTCCAAAGCCTATGAACAGAATTATGATGTATGAACATTAATCCCATAGAAATAATTCATGACATAATTACTTCTCATAAAATAATTTCTTAGGTTTGTCTTTAGAAACTGCATAACATTTTCTACTTGTGGAACTATTCACAACCCTCTTCCTATCATGCATAGGAGGGGATTCATCAAATCTAATGATGGTTTTTTCTAGATGTTATGGAATTTGATATGATAATATATGTTCTTGTTTCCATTTAGAAATAGTATATTTCCTTTTTCATTTCCTCATCACCAACCAAAGGATAATTAAATAGTAAGTGAAGGGCATCCTTCATTTACGGTTTTTTTTTGGCATTGGATTATTTCACTTATTTCATGATGGATTCTATATATTCTTCCAATTTTTAAATCTTATTATCCCTTGATTCAAGTTAATTATTATGTTCTCTCTTTTAGATCATTCCCACTACTTAGCGTATCTTCCAATTTATGTGTGATCTTATTCAACATGTCACATTGCTCTTTCATTTTCACAATTTCTTGAGCAATAGAATTAGGAGAGCATGAATTATTTTATTCCAGCCTTTGGTTATTATGAAATAGTATAGAATGTTGTGTAGTAATATCATAATTTCATTATTTTAGATTCTCAACTTCATCTGACTTCTGATTCTCATAATTTTCATCATCTTTTTGTTTTTTTCACTCTTTAGAGACATCTTTTGATACTATTCAGCTTGGGAAACATTCTTCTACATAAGATTAGAATCCCCATAGATAAGCCTTTTATTTAAACATCTTAGCTTGTTGACATCAATATCCTTTACTTGGATCTGAATATTATTAGATTTAATTTATTGTTCAAATTTCTAATCTGATTGCTTTGTTTTTTGGACAGCTTACCCTTCAGGTCTTCTTGGAATTTCTTCATCATTAGTAGATCCAACATCACATGGAATATTAGTTTCTTCACTCATTCCTTATACATTGTTGAATGAGTAATTATTTTCACTATAAGATTCAATCAAACCATCATTCCATTCACTACTTGTTTCCTTCAACTTAATCACACTCTTTCCATGGACACTTCCACTTATAGAATTCCACCAGAATTATACTTCTCCTTTGAAGTTATTTCTTTTTCCATGGCACACCCCTATAAGATAATAATGAATCTTTAAATTCAAAATCTACTAAACCAAGATAGAGCACACAAATCTTGATAAAAGAATCTTATCTCACTGATACTAATTTTTAGGTCCAATAGGGTCCTAGATACCCTGAGAGGTGGGGTGAATTAGGGTATGGATATTCATTTTCAAATTATTAATACCCCAAAAGATATTGTCCTCTTTATTATTTGGGTCACTTTAATTTCACTTGTGTGTTTACAATGATCACTTTATTTATTATTTACCTGAGGATGATTCTTTGAAATAAATGAAGGAATGCAAGTACATGAAAAAAATATTTTTACTTAGTTCACCCTCACAGGGATAAGTCCAAGGAGTATACAAAAACAATGTATCGATGTACCAAATCCACTAATGCTTAAGGTTAGGCCTTGATCACATCTATGACAAGGCTCACTACCTTTAAAAAGTTTAGGGTCAGCTCACTACTTTCCCAAGAGTCACTTCTTATTTATCTCCCTCTCTCTCTCTCTTGATCACTACCGGTAGAAAAGATAATGTTCTTCCTCTTCTTTTTCTCACTTCTCATGGAAGGGATCCACTCACAGTTTATGGACTTGTAGCTCCCATATTTATTTCTAATGAATAAATCATCCACTATATGTATATTCCCTATTGAAGTATAACTTTAATCCACCGATAAATACAATTTCTTCACATAACACTGGGAAATACATTCTGAACTAATTTATCAAAGCTCACTAATTCTCAAATTTCCTACCTCTTCGCAAATCACACACCTTTGCAGATCACTATGCTTTGTAGAGCACACTGTTTGTGGAGTAAATTACTTATCAAAGGATAATACTTTGTAGATCTCAGGCTGTCATAGAGATCAAGACATCATAGAGATAATTCCTTCACAAAGATCAGAGATCCAACATGGAACACCCCTTCTTCATGAAGCACTCAATAATTATAGGAATTGACCTAGGTCAAAACAAGGATAGTCTTTTCACAAATTCCTCGTCATTATTTGAAACCATACTTCACGAATCACACCTTGAATCGTGAAATAAAAATGACTTTATATTTTCTCTCTTAATTTGATCTATAATGAAGAGAGGCGGCCTTTTATTTATAGGTGAGGTCGGACACGGAGCTCATATTCTTCTAGCTCGATTTCTGGATCGATAAAAATCGTCAATGTGGTGTATCTTCCCTTATATATGCTCCATTAGAATTTTTTGTTGTTATAATTTTATCCTTCAAACACTTCCCACAACCATCTTAATTCTCCCTCACAATGCTCTTGGCTTCCTTTGTTCATGAAGCTCATCGTAATTCCAATACTCACCATCAACATTCTGCATGTATTTGAGAAATCCACATCAGCAATTCAATCTTCACAAAATTCATTCCATTTCCATATATTGATGATATATTCAAGGAAACACGCCTTTTTCAATGCTCAACAAACTCTAAATTTTTTACCCCAAAAGTTTAGAAAACACTAAAAAATGGCTCCACCTTATATCTGTTCTTTTTTACCACTTCCAGATTACTGAATCATATCTCATGGTTCTTTGTCAACATGGATTGTCAACAAAATATTTGGCACTCAAAAATTCATCCTGACAACCATATTTTTAAATAAACATAACCAACCCAAAATTTTTGAAATGTTACCTAGAGGGATTTTTTCCCAACAACATCCCCCTTTTGATATGATTAAAACACTTTCATAATGATTCTCTGCACTTTAAACCCCCATTGATACTCCTTCCATAATCTACCATCATTAATATCTAGCGATTCAGATAGTAACTACATGTTCAGTCACCACATACCCTAGGCCCACATGAGCAGTTCATGACATGAGAAACAAGAGTAGTATGAAGAGTTCACCAATGTATCACTTCATTTTTTACACCAATTATTGATACCACTCCAACACTAATCTTCGACTTGTATTATTAACCTCGTCTTTCATGATATCTACTCTTTGATTGACCACTTATAGCATCATCCAGTTAAAATCTCTCCCCATTCTCATTTCTATCCCCTATCTGACTTCTCCACTTGTCATCTTCTCCCCATGAATTTGGATAAGACATTTTCTCCTATAAAACCCCACACTTCTTCCCCATCATATAAAATATTTCATCGTTCACTTGAATAATTTTTAGGTTAAAATATCCCATCTATCTCATTGATCTCCCCTTATCACGTTGCTCCTCCTTTCAGCTTATCCCTAAGTCTTTGGATAAGACATTTTCTCCCCTAAAAATCCAAACTTAATCCCCCCTGAACAGTGACATTTTCTACCCCTTTGTCCATGAATGCAAAGTTCACTCCATTGTGGCATGCAAAAAGGTGAAAAAACATATCAGTACATTAGGGAAAACACATCATACCTCGGGGAGAAGGAGGCCCACATCCACACTTTTTCAAGTAAAGGGAGTCGACTTGACTCCCATAGCCAACCAATGCCTCTCAAAAGCTTACTTGGGTAATCCCATTGTCAGAATGTCTCCAAAATGTTTCTCTATAAGAACCTATCCAACCTCACTATCCCTTGCTCCATCTTCTCCTTGATAAAATGATATTTTACCTCAATGTGCTTTGTCCTTAAGTGATGTACTGGATGTTTTCTCGAATTGATTGCACTCAAATTATCACACTTGATTCTGATTAGAGACCTCACTTCAACGTCCACATCATCAAGATGTTGCTCCACCCATAAGAAATGGGTGCACGCTTGAGTGGAGGAAACGTACTCATCTTCTGTGGTGCTCAATGAAAAGAAATCATTCTTCATTATTAGCCAAGAAATACACAAACCACCATGATATAAATTACCTCCCTATGTATATTTTATATCATCTACTGATCCGGCTCAATCTACATATGTATATCCTAAAATATATGGGTGATATTTATCATTATACACCAAACAAAAATCCATTGTTCTATTAATGTAATGAAGTATTATCTTAACTAAAAGCTTGTGGATTTCCTTGGGATTTAATTGATGTTGTGCCACTTGGAATGTGGAGAAAGCAATATCAAGTCTTATCACACTCAGGTATAGTAAACCTCGAATAATATGCATGTATTATGTGATATTAAATACCTTTCCATCATCATATTTTGATAATTTCATTAGGGTAGTGACAAGAGTCATCATCTCCTTGGAATTTTCCATTCAAAATATTCTTAGAACCTCATTCAAAAAAACATATTTGAAGTCCATCTAGAACAGTTTGAACTTATGTTGCACTGCAGTGGCCAAAAATAATCTGATTGTCTAAATCCTTGAAACTGGTGAAAATGTATCATCTACATTAATACCCTCTATCTACGAGAATCCTTTGCACACTAGTCATTCTATGTTTCAAAACAATGTTCTATCTTCATTCATCTTATTGCAAAATAACCATTTAGTCACGAGGTCATTCTTATCTGTTATCCTCGAAACGATATCCCATATCTAATTCTTCTCAATTTGATCTATCTCTTCATTTATTACCGAACCGTAGTTTTCATCTTCAAATGAATCAACAAAAAATTTCAACTCTACCTGAGATAAGTAGTCTGTCTTTTGTAATGAATTCATTCTTCTTATCTGTACAGGTGTTATCTACTCACCAATGATATTTTCCTTTCAATTTCAGATCCACACTTTGGATTCTATACGGGTATGGATTTTACATCATCCTGCTTTTCATCAAAAACTTCTTCTGAACCACTATCTACCACTTCTACTCTCACTGAGTCTCTTACCTCCTCATCAATTTCATTAGGAAGTTGTTCACTAGGTTGTTGATGATTATGTTCATTTTCTATGATAGTGACATCATTTCTCTCAACTAAATTTATCATTTCTTTGTTGAAACACCATTGGTATTCTCTCATAGCTTATTGGTATCATGAAAATAGTTAGCTGATACCATAATGTGAGAAATAAAAGATGGGCATGAAATACCTAAATGTTGCTGCTTCTCCCAAATTATATCTTCTCTCAATGGAAAACTAACAAATTAACTAGGTCATCCAATTATTTCATTGACATCTCTTGCATTTAATTACGATTTTTAATGCTCCCCATATGTTATGCAACAATTTTTGGTGTTTGGTCAATAGTTTAGACCCACAAAAATTATTCTTCCCATGAATCATTTCTTCACATGTGATAGTAGTTTTGAGAAAATTCTCAATCTCAATTACATTAATGAGATCCTCATTTGGTGAATTCACCATTTATCAATGAGCAATAAACACAACCCCTAATCGTAGTGAGTGGTAACTCATTGTAAGAAACAATATATAGAGTTAATAACACCATAACTATCCATTATATAGAATTACATCCTTTTATCTTCAATTATGATAATATATTTGAATCCATTGACATTATAGAGAACATCACTTCACCACTTTGTATCTCATGATGGCACTTCCCCTAGGATCACATCTTGCCTTGAACATGAAACACTTGAACATCAATTAACAGCATTTAATCATATAAAGAGAGGGGAATTTCTAGAATCCTCAATAATAGGGTTGTGGTTGGTCCTGATGGTTCAACCCTTGGATTATTTCTTACAAGGTATAACATTATTTCCTTGTTTTCTCCATCTCACAATCCAACTTTAACTATTTAGCTATATAACTAGGCACTCATTACCAATATTATGATTCTTCCTCTTTTATTCAGATTCATTATGATAAATGATTTCCACTTTTTTGGAATTAATCACGTTTGTATAAAAAATTTTCTTTGATGCTTCAAAAATATCACATATTTCATGATTCTTTCTATGAGTTGGAATCTCTACCCTCAACATCTTCTCTTGCTTCTTCCACTATTAGAAAGCTCTTATTGTTTCCATTAGATTCTTCTTAATTACATTTGGGGAATCTCCTCCATTTTTCTTCCAATATTTTCCACATCCATTCCAGGGTAGTTTTTTTATGTGTATTAGTGGGGGTGATTGATACACCTTTCATTGAGCACCTTGTGATTCCCCTAGGACTGTAAACATATTTTTCAGCTTACCATGTTGTCTTCCAGTATAGGCTTTTTCTTTGTACACTTCCTATGATGGGGATCTTATTCTGGGTTCCTTTTCCTTCTTGATTTCTTTAGGAAACAATGTCTTTTCAAATTACCATGATTATAACAAATAAAGCATCTTACATAAAATACATACCTCATTCCATCATTTCTCAACTAATATTTTGATTCATATTGTGTTCTTATTATGCTATTAAACTCCATAGATTCTTAAAAATAATCATGGTGTGTCCCATTCTTCTATAATAGAACCACTTCATGGATATTTTCTTTTAAGAGACTACTCATTCATATTTCTCATGAAAAATCTTCTTATTCATAGATTTAGAAACAAAAATTGTCATCAAAGCATGAGATGTATTCTTGATCCTCTGAATATAAGCTTTATATATGAACATGAATCCCATAGAAATATCACATGATATCATTACTTCTTGTAAAATACTTTTTAGTTATGTCTTTAGAAACTATGGGACTTTTTCAATTTCTGGAACTGTTCACATATCAATTCCTATCATGCATGGGAGGGGATTTATCATATACAATGACAGTTTTATCCAGTATGTATGGATTTTTTATGAGAATATATGTTCTTGTTTCCCTTCAGAAATAGCATATTTACGTTTCATTTCATTATCACAAGCCTAAGGATAATCAAATAGTAAGTTTAAGACATTCTGCATTTTAGATTTTTCTTTGGCATTGGATATATCTACTTCTTTTGTGACTGATTCTATATCCTCTTCTAATTTTTTAATATTCTTTTCCCTTGATTCAGGTTAATCGGTAAGTTCTGTCTTGATATCCTTCCCCATACTTATCTCATCTTCCAATTTATGTGTGATCTTTTTCACCATGTAACATTTCTCCTTCATTTTCACTTTCTCTTGAGCTCTGGAATTATAAGAGAAATCATTCTCTTGTTGTAGCCTTTAGTTCTTCTAAACTAGTTCAGACAGCTGTGTAGTAAGATCATAATTTTTTGATTTCCGATTCTGAATTACATTTGACCTCTGATTCACATAATTTTCATCATATTTGTGTTTTCCTCTCATTA
Source organism: Viscum album (assembly GCA_963277665.1). Lineage (NCBI taxonomy): Eukaryota > Viridiplantae > Streptophyta > Magnoliopsida > Santalales > Viscaceae > Viscum > Viscum album. Next base: position 1,759,157,279 of record OY728121.1, on the reverse strand, counting down.
GAGACATATTTTATAGCTCATCAGCTTGGGAATCATTATTCTCCCTCCAGTCGGTATCCACTTCGATAAGACTTTGATTTAAACCTCTTATCATGTTGACCTCAACATCCAGTACATGGATCAAAATATCTTTAGATTTATTTTCTTTCACAAAATTTTTATCATATTTTTTTATTTTGGATAGCTCCTATGTCAAGTCTTCTTGGAATTTATTTATCATTAGTAGTTCCAGAATCACATGAAATATCAGGTTCTTTGCTCATTCCATCTATATAATTCAATGCGTATGTGTTTTCACTGCATGATTTATCCAAACCATCATTTTATTCACTACTTGATTCCTTCAACTGAATCACACACTTTCAATAGACACTTCCACTTTGTGTAATACCACTAGAATTATGCTTCTTCTTTGGTGTTATTCCTTTTTCAATGGCACACCAATAACAGTTAAGACTCAATCGTTAACATCAAAATCGAATGAACCATGTCATAGCACACAAATGTTGATAAAAGTAACTTATCGCTATGATTCCAATTGTTAGATCCAAAAGGGTCCTAGATACCCTAAAAAGTGGGGGGGTGAATCAGGGTATGAATATTCGTTTTCAAATTATTCTTAAATCATAAGATCTTGACCTCTTTATTTTATAGGCCACATTATTTTCACTTTTCTATTTATGATGATCTCTTCTTTTCTTCATTAGCTTATGATGATTCATTGAAATTAATGTAGGAATGTAAGAACATGAAACAAATATTTTTACTTGGTTCACCCTCACTGGGCAACATACCCGGAACATACAACGACAATGTGAAGATGTACCAAATCCACTAACTCCCATGTTTATGGTTAGATAACTTCTATACCCAGGCTCATGGCCTTTACAATGTTTAGGGTCAGGTCACTGCTTTCATAGGGGTCACTCCTTATTCCTCTCTCTCTGGATCACTTCTAGTAGAAGGGATAACCTTCTAACTCTTCATTTTATCTCTACTCTTGGATGGGTTCCACTCACAATTTGTGGACATGCATGTCCATTGATTATTTTTAATGAATGGATCCTCCACTGTATGAAAATTCTCCATTGAAGTCAAAAATTTATCCACTAATTTTTAATCCGTTGCCACAGAACACTAGGAAATACCTTTTAAACTATGTTTTCAAATCTCAATACTTCACAAAGTTCCTGCCACTTCACAAATCACTCACCTTTGAAGAGATCACTGATTTGTAGAGAGCAAGCCTTTTCATACATCAAGCCTTCGCAGAGCTCATGACATCTTAGAGAAAACACCTTCATGAAGCTCAATGGGACAATGTGGAACATGCTTTCTTTCCGAAGATCTCAATACTTAATGGCGTTGAACTTAGTCAAGACTAGGATTGTCTTTTTACAAAGATTAATCCTTTCTTTGAAACCTTTCTTGGAAGAGCACCCATTTCTTCATGAATTAAAAATGAATTTTAATTTTATCACATAAGCTCATCTGGAATAAAGAGTGTTGGCCTCTTATTTATAGGCATGGTAGAATGTGGAGCTTATCTTCTTCCGATGTGATTTCTAGATCGATAAAAATATTCTCTACAGTGCATCTTCCTTTCATGAAGCACCACTGGAATTTTTCGTTGTTGCAATGCTCTCCATCAAATGCATCGCACTACCACCATAATGATCCCTTGAAATTCTCTTCACTTCATTAATCTATGAAGCTCGTCATAATTTCAATTCTCATCATCAACATTCATCATGTATTTGTGAAATCCACTTCATGGTGACCAACATTAAGAAATCTATTCTTTTACAATATTTTGGTTATATCTTTAAGGAAATCAACTTTTTGCAATGCACACCAAAATCCAAATTTTGGACCCCCAAAATTTGGAAAACCCTAGAAAATAATGCCATGGTGTATCTGTTCTTTTGTACCACCTCCAGATCATTCATTCCTTTGCCATTGTTCTTTTTGAAAATGTATTTCAACAAAAGCTATGTAACTCGATAATTGGCCATGTTAATCTGCTTTGTCAACAAACACAAACAACCAAAAAATACTACAATGTTACATGAAGGTATTTTTTCCAAACAAGGAATTAGGTGAACAAGTCTAAATTCTATAGAACATGATATTTTTGGATAGATCTTGAATGTTTCTTGGGATATTCCATGTACATATATTGAGAATTTACTCAAAAGGTACAAAATGGAAAAATCTGAGAGAGGGTTTCTACATCTATCACTAGGTATCAATATCTCTGCGAATATTTTTCCACGAACATAGGATGATAGTTAAGGAATGGGTATAATCACATATCACTTGAAAATGGGATCTATCATGTATGTCATGTTATGTAATAGGTTTTATGTTTCCTTTTATTTAATAATGGTGGTAATATATCACACTTATTTAGGAGAGTTGCATTGAGATGTTTTCAAAACTATCCAGATTTAATTAACACATAAAAATTATATATTCATGGTGCGTGGTGAAAATAAAGAACTAGAAGTGAGAGGATGAATTTATATTATATTCCCAATATATCACAATGATCTATATCCACATCTAAGATACATAATTTTCCTCTACAGTGGTGTAGTAAGATGAAGAAGCTTGAAGAAATATTTGGTCACAGATTCTATTGTAGAATTTAAGTACACTGCATCTTCTTCAATATCCAAGAAGGTTATTTTGATATGTATATTTTTCATAAACATTAGTGTTGTTGAAAGTTGAGAAGGCCCAATTTTATTTTATTGTGATAATATGGAAGAATTGGTTCTTTCCGAAGATCCCAGGACACACTAGAGTAAAAATAATATTCTCTAGAAGTTTCATCTCTTGAGGGATTTTACTCAAATAGGTGAAGTCTCAGTTAGAAGTGTAGACATGAAAAATAATGTGGAAACCCACTGACTAAATCCATATCTCAGTAGAATCATGATACTCATGTGAGAGCTATAATATTGAGACTTGTTAGTAGCTGGATATAGTGTAAGTGTGATAGTTGAAAGTGGGATCCATAGACAAAACTTTTGATTTACTTTGATTACCAGAACATGTGTATAGTCAAATATATATATACATCTATTTATATTACAATAATATTTTATATGTTTAGGAATCCACTACATTAATAGTGATGTCGTTGGATAATGTTTCATTCAAAGGTTATAGCAGTTTCATAATGATAATGAGAACCTAGAGATACTATGACAGTAATATTAAATTAATTTCATATGTCCCTGCTGCATCATATAGACTAGACATAGACAATGTGAAACTCTTAGGTTTTTAGTCTCATAATCATTGATACATCTTCTTCATAAGTGCGTACATGGTGATATCTAGTAGTAGACATCTGAAGAATAGACACTAATAGTAGGAACAACACATTTTTTTGGTTTCATTGGTGATTCCTATATATGGACATGTTTATTTGTCTCCCAACATGAGATCATTATCAATGTGATCCATTTGATCATATAAATTAACAAACGAAAAGAACCATGGAAATGAATTCATCATGAGGTAGTTTAAGTTGGGTGAATCCTTGGTGGTATGAAATTGGTTGAATGATCAAAAATTTATTTTTCACTTCTGAGTTGAGGAAGTGATAACAATAGAGTATTTGATCAGGATGGTAGAACCCTCATAAATCTATTTCCATTATAGTGAATGATAAATTAATCCAGATAGATCAAAAACTAATAATGAAATAAAAGGTGCTACCCATGTATGCTTCCATATTTATGATATATTGTATGATAAAGGTATTATATTACATAGTGTGTGTCCATAAGATGGTTTTAAATGGTATGACTATTCCTTGTCTCTTTAGGATCCTTGATGGGTTTCTAGATTTCTCTTTTGGTTTCTGAACCCTGTTCACTATTATCATGTTATGGTCCTTAAGGGTCACACACAATAGTGTATTCAAGATTATTCCATATTCTAGTGAATGTATATATAGTACTTTGTTGGACCCACTATAGGGTCATAGATTTGTCCATGTTTTATTGGTCATTGATAAATAAGTTAATTAATTATTATTCATTCAAATAATAATTTACAAGAATTTATTTATAAAAAATGCTTACAATTTGTACATTAAATACAAGGATTAATATTATGAAAAAAAATATTATTTTAATATTCCATGTTCATTTAATGTTTTCTAGAGTTACAAGTTGAGTTAAGGCCTCAGGATTATCACATAACATGTTTAATATATACATTACTTGTATTTTATTAAAATATAAATAATATTTATGAGTCATTTAGTTCATTATTATTTTACATTAATTACTTGTTTACTTTAAGTTAAAAATAAGGGGGCTAGGAAGCCCTGACCAGGTACTTTTAATAAACAATATATATATGGAATGAAAATCCTTATAATGAAATATTAACTCAGTTGGAATTTAGAGAATCCCTCTCATCCTAAATCCTACAGAAATAATTTTTCAATTGAAGTGAAAGATCCAATACTACCTTTATGGATCCAAGGAAGGATATTATGGTGATCCTCACAGCATCGAAGTGATCATTAGATCACTATGATAGTACCCATAATCAGATGAACATCGTATGAAAATATTCAAGAAGTGTGTATGGATGATCTAGAGGGTTTCAGCATCAAATCTAGTAAGCAATAGTCAACGATGATTTTTTATATTTGTGTGTATTTATAATCAGATTTAGGTATATGTTATTATATATTATGTGTTAAGATTAAACTACGTGAGATCCTCAGAATATCTCATATCTCAGATCACTCGAGAAGATGGATATTCATCTCTTTGATAAGGTAAAAAAATTCAAATCCATGACCCCATGGATTTCATTGTACACCATGGTACCAAAAAGCATAAGGTGCTCGATGGTGAGGTTTTCTTGAGGTGGTTCATCGTACATAGTTTTTCCCTGATCTTGATGAGGTTGATCTTCCCCCATTAACAGTTTCACTCATGTTTTATTTATGGGACCTAGTATTTTGGTTGGGCATGGTCAAAGACCAGTGATACTATCTCTATTTGATGCTCTGATAAATTGGGTTCATAGGGTATGATCCTAATGGTTCGGACCATCACATCCTTTTTCCATGTCAATTGGATTTATCAGAACCCATATTTATAATAATCATATTATAATTGTTCAATGGTTGTATTATAAAAATGTTTGACAATTAATTTTCTTATAAATAATATATGATATAATAAAACCAAAAAAAATTATTTTCTTCATATAACCATAATACATAATAAGGAATTTATTTCTATCACAAAGGAAATTTTATTTATAAAATTTTAGGCCATTACAATATTCCCCCTTTATAAATTTCACCTTCAAAATATTCATTTCAATCAATAAAACATATGTGGGTAATTATATTTCATCACTTCCTCCATTTCTCATATATCTTCTATACAATTTTGATTTATACATATCACTTTGATTGGGTACATTGTATTATTTCCTAGACCAATGTCTCTATGATCTATGATCTTCACTGGTTTCCCCTCATATGAATCATCATTATCTATTGGTACCAACACTAGATTCATCACATGTATGGGGTCTGGTGTTTACATCCTCAATATGGATACAAGGAAGACATCACGTACTTGAGATAGGTTAGGTGGGAGTTCTAGTCGAAATGACATCTATCTGTTGTGATTAGGGATCTCAAAGGGACCTGTGTATTTTGGATTGAGTTTTCCTTTCTTAAAAAATTACAGTAATTTCATACACGGATATATGGGGAGGATTACCTAATATCCAACCTCAAACATCATCTCTCATCAATGATTTTCATCATAGCTCTTTATATGTCTTTGAGGGTCCCTAATGTATTACTGAATGGTCTTGAAAGTTTCCACCATTTCTTCAACCATTTTAGGAACCATCAGTTTGTGATCACCAACTTCATCCCAGCAGGCAGGTGTTTTGAACCTTATCCCATAAAGGGATTCATATGGAGCCTTTTTTAAATTGAGTGGAAGTTGTTATTTTTTGATAACTTGATCAGAGGAATATATAGATATCATCCTCCTTTGAAGTCCATTGATCATGCTTACAACTTCTCATTGTGTTTTTGGACAGTCCACATTTATTTACAATCAATTTTAGGGTTATAATTCATGTTTATCTTCAAATTATTTTTTAGATCATGTTGGACTTTTCCAAAACATGGATGTAAATCTTGTGTGTCGATCCGTTATAATCGATAGTGGTGTCCTATGTAACCTCACCACTTCTATAATGTATATACATTCAAGTAGATTGAGTGATTATTCATCTCTAATATAAATGAATTGAGAAGTCTTAGTAGGAAAATAAACTACACGATATATGTCAATATTTCTTTTTGGTGCCTTCTGATGTCTAATAAAAAGGTCTATGGATATTTTTTTCTTTTTCCATATAGGTATGGATAATTCTTGAATCATACCCTTGTATTTTTTCAATTCATCATTCTCTTTCATACATACAATACTCTTTGATGAATACTCTATGATCTCATTATTCATATTGTCCCACTATTACTTCTCTCAGAGAACATGATACATCTTTTTATTCCCTTAGTGGATAGAGATGGTTGATATATGTGCACAATCCAATAGCTACTTCTTTAACAGAAGAATTTATAATACACATAGACATGACCCTGATATTATAACTCCATCTTAATTAATTTTGATCTCTTAGGTTTTCCCTTTTCTTATAGTTTGTACCTTCTTCTTTATTTACACATTTTCTCGTTGGGTATCCTTTATCTTCTTCATAAGGGATGGTTGAGAATTTTTTTTAAAGGATTGATGATGTTATTTCCTTTATTATTATCATGTACATCCTTTTTATGTATAAGATAAACATATCCTTCTCAATTCTCATCAACAATAAAATTGTCAGATCATTTCTACAAATAGAATCTTTCACTTTATTTTAATTCATGGGTTAGTATTTGATTGGACATTCATATTATGTAATCATATCTAACCATCTCCACTAGCGCATATTCATCTCTTTATATGTGATTATTTACATGAGGCTATTATTTATTATATATATTTCACACTTCTACCCAAAGAGATAATGCCACTATATTTTAAAGAAGAATATTATTGTATCCAAGTCTATATCATGTGTTTAGTAGTTCTATTCCAGGAAATTCAATTTCCTTGAGGCATAGGATCTCACATTTTCATTATGAATTAGTACACAACCCTATACCTTCTTCGAATCATCAATGTATACCACTAAGTATTCCCCACATGGGTGTAGCATAATAACAGGTGTAGCGATAAGACTCTATTACAAATCCATGAAGATACATTAAAATTAATTATTCTAGAAATACATTTCTCCCTTCTGTGTTATTTTTTTTTGGGACTAAATTTTTTTGATAAATTTATCAAAAATCAAAGATAATACCCATACCATCTAAGGAATATTTGTATATTTGTTACTAATGATGGCCTTATCCTCCATTTAATTTATTATTTCATTTAATGGTCCATAACTATCCCATTACTTATGACATTTTTTCTCAATATTTATACATCCTTTAACCATAAATCATAATTGTATACCTTTTATAAAAATTCTCCTTTTTCATGGTATTAAGAGCAGTTCTCAGAAGCTCCTCATGATCCTCTTTAATTTTAGAGTATATTGGTGTATCATATAAAATTTCTAATGAAAATGTTTCTAGGAAATTTCTAAAGAATATATTCATCAAGTCTATAAATATTTTTTCGGGGTATTAGTGAGTCTGAATGAAATTAATATGAACTAATTGTACCCATACCTTGTAGAATAAGAAGACTTAGAGATATCCTCCTTCCTCAGACCCAATTGATAATACCCCGAATGAATATTGTAACACCCGAGACTTTTATGTTATATGAATCATAAAAGAAATCTTTTTCTACACAACACTTTCTTGGCTTGCTTTACACACAATCGTGACCTTCCTCGATAGCTTGCGTCGTACGCAATACAGAGTTTCACTAAAAAACAATATGCTATTAAAACTAGCCATTATGAATAGTAATAACCACTTTTTGAAATTTTATAAATTTTATTTTTCAAAATGGACTTCATTTTTGGACTCATAATATCGAAATTAGCCTAGGGTGAAATTTTGGTATTTTTCTTAAAACTTTCAATTTTTGATGAATAGTGAAACCACTAAGTGGTAGGTTAAAAACTGAATTTTGCATAAAACTTAATTTTACCGCTTCTGTGAACAGAATTTCAAAAATCCTATAGACACGGTTGATATCATTATGTAAAATGTGGTTCAATGAGATTAAAATAATTTTTTGGTGAATAGTAACTTTTTACTTTTTTTTACCGCGGTTAATAGTAAATAGGGTAACTAAGGGTAAATATGATATTAATATTACCCTAACACATGTCCTAATTCTATTTGACAAGTGTAATTCGACCAAAAACAAACTTAGGAATAAAATATGACCATTTAGGCCCACTTGGGTTAGATTAGGACATTTATTATTAATTTATTTAAAGAAGGGTTAAAATAGTTAAAATCAATGTTTAATAAGTAAATCATTTTTAATATGGGGTTATACATAAGATAAATTCAACTATGAATATTCATTAGAAAGATAAAAAGATTTCCTACATGATGGTATTTTATTTATAATTATTATACATTAAATAATTTAATTTATTTTTGACATAATGATGATGCAGTAATTATCTTATTAATGAAATATTGACATAATTGATGTTATAAACACCAAAATAAATGTAATTTGAGACTTTTTATGAATTACACTAATTTTCTAGGTTAATATGATATATTAATGTTGATTTAATCAAATTGGTTCGAACATATAATTCTGTTATGACTTTCACAAAAATCATATATCAAATAGTGTCAAAATTGACACAAAATAGTTTTTAAATAAAATATTATATTATTAATTGTTATTTTATTCCTAAAAATATAAGGTTCGGCCAAATGACTTAAATAAGGATATATATATTAATAATAAACAATTTAGGGTTCGTTTGGCATGTTATAGTAAGTGTATTAACCATATAGTGAAAGAAAACAAAAAGACACGGTAAAAGTTAAATTATTTAAGTTAGAGTTAAATCTAATTGATAAGGTTAAAATAATATCCTAAACCTGTCTAAATCCTATTTGTTGATTGTATTTCGACCCATCCCCACTTTACCTTCGAAATAAGACCATTTGGAACCATTATAAACCGATTTTGACTTTAATATAAAATAATATTTTGAGATATTCCTAAGGTGCCCCTCTCCTCCCTTATAAAAGGGCACCTCCTCCCCCTCCTCCTCACACCAAATTGAACACTCAAGCTCGGCCAACCCCTGCCATGTTCTCCTCTCCACTTCCCTAGAATAATCCTAGAGGTCCTGGTCTTCTTCAAAGACCAATATTAGTTCCCTAAGTGGAGGATTCAAAGAAGCGTTCCAAAGAAGAGGTAATATCCATTACCGATCTTTTCAATTTCTTTCTTCTTCAACTTCTTCTTCTTTAGTTGTTTCATGATAAAGTAATAACATCAGTATTACTTACATACTGATATGTTATTATAAATATGAAACAACCATAACTCACCTTCTATCCATCCTACGGAAAAATGAAATCACCGCGCATGCGTACGTACGGAATACCGTCTCCACGCCGTGGTGTAATCTATTTTCCACCATCACTTTACAAGGATGGGTATAATGGTGTAATGAGTAACTATTTATGATTATTATAAAGTAATATTGATACTGAAATAATATATATATATACTCCAATACAATTCCATGATCATAGGAACGATATCATTACTCGTGCGTACGTACGGAATACCATCTCCACGATGTGAAGCGACTCGTTCTACATGATCATAATTACATAATAATTATATAAATGAATTGAATGAATAAATATGATATATTTTACACTAATACCATTCTGGATATAAGGTATCTATAACCTTAAAAGAAGAATAAGAATTTATTCGGCAAAACACGCATAAGAACAAAAGGCAATAAAGACCCGAGTAACAAGTAACAATGAAATATTACTAACAAGAAGTTAAGAATATTACCATATATGAAATCATATCAATATGTATGATTCTGGAATAAGTCAATAACATTATTTAAACCATTATACAGGAGCTTCGGACACGTACAAAGAAAATCGGACCTAAGGTAAGGGAAATATCACAATCTCATTTTTATCCGAGATTGTTTATTCGTAAGTATTTACTGGGGTGTATTTTATCATCCACATCCATGTTTCATAAATATGTAATATTATTTCCATCCACCTACAATTGTTTAAATCCATTTTTACCCTTCGGTGAGTTTTTAGTAAAAGGAATGAAAGGAATCTTTTGTCGTTTTTCGTACGAGGTACTTTTTGACTTTTCCGATAAAAGTACGAAGAATGTTTTTTTTAACTTATACGGCATGAATGGATTTTTAAAACATTATTTCCAAAAAGCTTCCTTTACAAGTTTTCAAGTTTATTTTTAATCATCTTCTTTTATTTTAAAGTCGCATGACAAGTTATGAAAGGAAAAATGTTTTTGAAGTAGAAAGGATATTTTCCTCAAGAATGGAGTTCAAGTATTTTATCAAAATTATTTTCCATCTATGATAATAAAAGGGTTCTGTTTTTATCCCTATTATTACATGGATTTGATTATGTTGTGATGGAAATATTTTTATGAATTCCTTTATCATATATGAATTGTTTTATTATGTCATGATGTTTCAAGAATCCCATTTTTATTACATGGGTTATGCAATGATGTATGATTTATGATTTTGTGGCACAAATAAGAATGGTGTCATTATGAGATGGGTGGGACCTATATCCCCCTCCAATTCATTGGGTAATGGTTTTATATCTCATGAGATAGACATGGCTGGAACGGTAGGTTATACCGGTTAAGTGAAACAGGAATGGAACGAGGGTGACTCAGTTCAGAAAGGGACTTTGTCCACTAAGATAGTCTTGGAAATGAGTCATGACTAACAAGAAATGATTTTCCATGATTATGTGTGCATGCCACAAAGTTTCAAGTTTTATGTTATGATTATGGGGATCTCATTTTCACTTCTATGATTTATTCCATGTTAAGATATTATGATCTCTTTTGCAGGTTATGATTTTCAAAAAGATATGATATGATTTTTATTTTTATTTTCCCTTGCTGAGCATTTGAGCTCACCCTTTTATGTTTTCTTTTCCCCAAGTCAGGAAGATGGATATTAAGTAGAATATGCTAAAAGGGACCCTAGATATGATGAAATAAATGGGAGACACTGTAGAAGATTTATGAACTAGTTGTTTATGTTTCCCAATTTCTAAAGACACTATACCTATACGGTCCTTTCTGGTTTTGGCATATGTTGTAATAAGTGTGCTTCAATTTTTAAGTATTAACAATGTATGTAAAGTATGGATCGTTATAGTTGGTATCAGAGGAAAGGTATAGTCATCCTTTCGAAACTAGGATGTGAAAGCCTTAGTAAGAACCCTAAGGATAAGTCTAAGCATAGAACACAATCTTAGTGTTTTAGAAATGGCCTTGAATAACCTAGGATAAGACCTTAAGAATGAAAATTTTATTCTTGATTATGTGGTTTTCCTATTATAATTAGTGTTTCTCACACTATTCTTCTTGGTTTTAGTCAATGGCTGGAACCCGAAAGAACCGTGTTAATGTGGAATGCGATGGGCAATGCAATGATTGTCCCCCTGAGCAACCAAACGATATGGGGTCCAGAATGCAAAATCTTGTAGCCATGATCACACCACTTTCTCAAGCTATGAATCATGCAGGACTTCCAAACGAGCAAAGGAAGGAGAAACATTCTGTTGAATCCTTCATGAGGCAGCGTCCACCTTCTTTCAGTGGGTCTACTGATCCATTTGTTTCTGAACAATGGATTAGTACTACTGAAAAGATATTTTCAGTTCTTCATTGTTCTGAACATGATAAAGTCATCCTATCAGTGTATCGTTTGGAAGGAGATGCTGATCAATGGTGGAATCTTATTAAGAATACGAGGCAAAGGGATGAAATTGAGTCTATGGAATGGGACGAGTTCAAGAACTTATTTTTCAATAAGTACTTCCCTCGTATTCTCCGAACAAAGATGGAGAAAGAGTTTCTTGAACTGAAGAAGAGGGATGATGAATCTGTTGGTACCTATGAAGCAAATTTTTCAAGACTTGCAAGGTACGCTTCTGGTATTATTATCCAACCTGAGAGTAAGATCGATCGATTCTTTAGGGGCTTAAAACCAAGTCTTCGAAGGGCGTTAGCCATAAGGGACTTCAATAGCTACGAGGATATCATTCGATGTGCTCTCAATGTCGAGATGGAGATTGGAGTAACCCATCAGTCACATGGGTTTGATAAGAAGAGGAAGATGGAATTCAAAGGAAAATCTAAAGAGCACACTGAAAAGAAGATGAGCTTTCCCTTATGCTCAAAGTGTGGAAAGAAACATGGAGGTAGTTGTCTTAAAGGGACAAGTAAATGTTTCAAATGTGGAAAGGAAGGTCATCGGGCATTTGAATGCCGCGATAATGGGAAGAATATGTCTAATGATGAAAACAAAGGAAGGGATACACAGAATGAACCTACTACACTTCAATGTTTCAAGTGCAAGAAGATGGGGCATTATTCCAATCAATGCCCAAATCCAAGGGTTGATGATGATGCTCGACGTCAACAAAATCTTAAGGCTAAAGACAAAGGAAAGTCACATGCAATTTCTTTCAGCGATGTGGAATACGATAACGAAGTGGTGAAAGGTACACTTACCATCCACTCTAAAGTAGAAAATGTTTTATTTGATTCTGGATCCACCCACTCTTTTATTTCTGAAAAATTTTCTAAGGGTATCACCGTATTACCTCAACAATTAGATGTTGGGTTAGGTGTGACAACACCTAATGGCACAACAGTCGCATCAAAAGTTTATAATTCTTCTCCGATCGAAGTTTGTGGGAAAGTGCTTCCTGCAAATCTTGTGATCCTTCCTTTAGTGGAATTTGATATGATTCTTGGCATGGATTGGCTTTCTCTACATGGAGATCATATCAATTGCCAAAGAAGGGAAGTCACATTTCATATTCCAGATCAATCTACGATCGTCTATCAATGCAAGGATGAACATAACCTTCCAGTGGAAATTCCTTCCATCTTATGGGTCTTGATTCCACTAAATTAAGGTTATTTATCACAAATGGTTGGTGAGAAACTCACGATTAAGAATATACCCATTGTACGGGAGTTTGATGATGTCTTTCCGGAGGAATTACCGGGTCTTCCACCAAATCGTGAAGTTTAGTTTTCAATAGAACTCGTACCGGGTGCTTTGCCTATTTCAAAGACACCTTATAGAATGGCCCCAATTGAGTTGCAGGAATTGAAGAAGCAACTCCAAGAGAATCTTGATAAGGGATTCATACGCCCTAGTGCGTCACCTTGGGGATCACCTATTCTTTTTGTTAAGAAGAAAGATGGATCAATGAGACTCTGCATTGATTATCGAGAACTTAACAAGATCACTATCAAGAACAAATATCCTCTCCCACGCATTGATGACTTATTTGACCAACTACGCGGAGCTCAATACTTTTCCAAGATTGATCTTCGTTCAGGGTATCATCAATTAAGGGTCAAAAGGGAGGATATACCAAAGACGGCTTTCCGTACAAGGTATGGACACTATGAATTTATAGTGATGCCATTTGGTCTTACTAATGCCCCTGCTATCTTCATGGATCTAATGTATAGAGTCTTTAGAGACTATCTTCATCAATTTGTGGTAGTCTTTATAGACGATATTCTTGTCTATTCAAAGAGAAAGGAAGAGCATGAAGATCACTTGAGAATTATATTGAAGACTTTGAGAAAGGAGAAGCTTTATGCCAAATTTACCAAGTGTGAATTTTGGCTTCAAAAAGTTGCCTTTTTGGGTCACATAATCTCAAAAGAGGGGATATCTGTGGATCCAGCAAAAACAGAGGTTATCAAAAGATGGTCGAGACCAACAACAGTAACTGAGATTCAAAGTTTTCTTGGTTTGGTTGGATATTATCGACGTTTTGTAAAAGATTTTTCACGATTATCTAATCCACTCACCAAGTTGACCCGGAAAGGAGTTAAGTTTGTCTGGACGGAAGAATGTGAAGAGAATTTCAAGGAGTTGAAAAGAAGGTTATCCAGTGCACCAGTGCTCACACTACCTTGTAGTGGAGAAAGGTTTGTGATATACAGTGATGCATCCAAGAAGGGATTGGGGTGTGTTCTTATGAAAAATGATATGGTGATAGCTTATGCCTCACGAAAGTTGAAAATCCATGAGCAAAATTACCCAACACATGATTTGGAGTTGGCTGCGGTAATCTTTGCATTACAGATTTGGAGGCATTACCTTTATGGTGAAAGGTGAGATATTTATACTGATCATAAAAGTTTAAAGTATATTTTCACACAAAAGGAGCTGAATATGTGTCAAAGAAGATGGTTGGAGCTGATTAAGGATTATGACTGCTCAATCCATTACCACCCTGGGAAAGAAAACAAGGTGGCAGATGCATTTTGTCGACAAGACCATGCTAGTTTATCCATGATGAGGATCACAAAAGATCCAATATTTATGGATTTACAAAGGATGGATCTTGGAATTATAATGGAAGGGGAAAAATCTTATCTTTCTCAAATGAATGTTCAACCATCTATACATGTGAAGATTAAAGAGGCACAGAAAGAAGATGTAGAGTTACAAAAGAAGGTGAGAAATGTTCCTGAATTCAACCTTGATTGTGATGGGATAATAAAGTTCAAGAATCAGGTTTGTGTTCCTCCCATCCCCGAATTAAAGAAGGAGCTGCTGGATGAGGCTCATAGTTCATCATTCTCTATTCATCCTGGAAGCACGAAGATGTATAGGGACCTGAAAGAGTACTTCTGGTGGGATGGCATGAAAAGAGATGTTGCTGAATATGTCTCTCGATGCTTGGTTTGTCAACAAGTTAAAGCTGAGAGACAAAAGTCTAAGGGGATGTTACAACCATTACCCATACCCGAATGGAAATGGCAAAACATCACTGTGGACTTTGTCATAGGACTTCCTAAAACATCCAAAGGCAATAATGCTATTTCGGTCATAGTTGATCGTCTTACAAAGTCTGCACACTTCATTGCTATTAGAGAGGATTTCTCTCTAGATCAGCTTGCCAGGATATATGTAAAGGAAGTGGTAAGATTGCATGGAGTAACAGTTTCTATTATATCTGATCGGGATCCGAGATTTACCTCGAAGTTCTGGCGAAGTCTTCAGCATACTCTGGATACAGAGTTGAGTTTCAGCACTGCTTATCATCCTCAGACAGACGGTCAGTCTGAGAGAACAATTCAAACCCTAGAAGATATATTGAGAGCTTGCTCTATGGATTTCAAAGGAGGTTGGGATCAACACCTACCTTTGGTGGAATTTTCTTATAATAATAGCTTTCACTCTAGTATTCAGATGGCTCCTTATGAAGCTCTCTATGGAAATAAATGCAGGACTCCAACTTGCTGGGATGAAGCTGGGGAAAGAAAGCTATTAGGACCTGATCTCGTTGATGAAATGGCAGAAAAGGTCAGATCTATTCAACAACACATAAGAGCAGCTCAGAGTCGACAGAAAAGTTATGCCGACAACCGAAGAAAAGACCTAGAGTTTGAAGTGGGTGATAAAGTGTTCTTACGAATATCTCCCTGGAAGAGGGTTATGAGATTTGGAAAGAAAGGGAAGTTGATCCCTAGATATATCGGTCCTTTCGAAATATTGGATCGTGTTGGGAAGGTAGCTTACCGATTGGTGCTTCCACCGAATCTCTCTCAAGTTCACGATGTGTTCCATGTATCTCTCCTGAGAAAGTACATACCAGATCCTTCACATGTACTCAGCTCAGAAGTTGTACCGCTGGAGCAAGATCTTTCTTATGAAGAACAGCCGATAGAGATTCTGGATCGTAGCGAAAAAGTCCTACGAAACAAGACCACTCGCTTGGTGAAAGTTTTATGGAGGAACCACCAACTTGAAGAAGCTACATGGGAGCTTGAGGATATGATGAGGGAGAAGTATCCTCATCTGTTTGTTACAAAGTGACGAATTTCGAGGGGAAATTCTTTTTAAGGGGGTAGAATGTAACACCCGAGACTTTTATGTTATATGAATCATCAAAGGAATCTTTTTCTACACAACACTTGCTTGGCTTGCTTTACACGCAATCGTGACCTTCCTCGATAGCTTGCGTCGTACGCAATACCGAGTTTCACTAAACAACAATATGCTATTAAAACTAGCTGTTATGAATAGTAATAACCACTTTTTGAAATTTTATAAATTTTATTTTTCAAAATGAACTTCATTTTTGGACTCAGAATATCGAAATTATCCTAGGGTGAAATTTTGGTATTTTTCTGAAAACTTTCAATTTTTGATGAATAGTGAAACCACTAAGTGGTAGGTTAAAAACTGAATTTTGCATAAAACTTAATTTTATCGCTTCTGTGAATGGAATTTCAAAAATCCGACAACACGGTTGATATCAGTAAGTAAAATGTGGTTCAATGAGATAAAAATAATTTTTTGGTGAATAGTAACTTTTTACTTTTTTTTACCGCGGTTAATAGTAAATAGGGTAACTAAGAGTAAATATGATATTAATATTACCCTAACACATGTCCTAATTCTATTGGACAAGTGTAATTCGACCAAAAACAAACTTAGGAATAAAATATTACCATTTAGGCCCAGTTGGGTTAGATTAGGACATTTATTATTAATTTATTTAAAGAAGGGTTAAAATAGTTAAAATCAAAGTTTAATAAGTAAATCATTTTTAATATGGGGTTATACATAAGATAAATTCGACTATAAATATTCATTAGAAAGATAAAACGATTTCGTACATGATGGTAGTTTATTTATAATTTTTAGACATTAAATAATTTAATTTATTTATGACACAATGATGATGCATTAATTATCTTATTAATTAAATATTGACATAATTGATGTTATAAACACCAAAATAAATGTAATTTGAGACTTTTTATGAATTCCAATAATTTTCTAGGTTACTATGATATATTAATGTTGATTTAATCAACTTGGTTCGAACATATAATTCTGTTATGACTTTCAAAAAAATCATATATCAAATAGTGTCAAAATTGACACAAAATAGTTTTTAAATAAAATATTATATTATTAATTGTTATTTTATTCCTAAAAATCTAAGGTTCGGCCAAATGACTTAGATAAGGATATATATATTAATAATAAACAATTTAGGGTTCGTTTGGCATGTTATAGTAAGTGTATTAACCATATAGTGAAAGAAAACCAAAAGACACGGTAAAAGTTAAATTATTTAACTTAGAGTTAAATCTAATTGATAAGGTTAAAATAATATCCTAAACCTGTCTAAATCCTATTGGTTGATAGGCTTTCGACCCATCCCCACTTTAGCTTCGAAATAAGACCCTTTGGAACCATTATAAACCGATTTTGACTTTAATATAAAATAATATTTTGAGATATTCCTAAGGTGCCCCTCTCCTCCCTTATAAAAGGGCACCTCCTCCCCCTCCTCCTCACACGAAATTGAGCACTCAAGCTCGGCCAACCCCTGCCATTTTCTCCTCTCCAATTCCCTAGAATAATCCTAGAGGTCCTGGTCTTCTTCAAAGACCAATATTAGTTCCCTAAGTGGAGGATTCAAAGAAGCGTTCCAAAGAAGAGGTAATATCCATTACCGATCTTTTCAATTTCTTTCTTCTTCAACTTATTCTTCTTTAGTTGTTTCATCATAAAGTAATAATATCAGTATTACTTACATACTGATATGTTATTATAAATATGAAACAACCCTAACTCACCTTCTATCCATCCTACGGAAAAATGAAATCACCGCGCGTGCGTACGTACGGAATATCGTCTCCACGCCGTGGTGTAATCTATTTCCCACCATCACTTTACAAGGATGGGTATAATGGTGTAATGAGTAACTATTTATGATTATTATAAAGTAATATTGATACTAAAATAATATATATATATACTCCAATACAATTCCACGATCATAGGAATGATATCATCACTCGTGCGTACGTACGGAATACTGTCTCCACGATGTGAAGCGACTCGTTCTACATGATCATCATTACATAATAATTATATAAATGAATTGAATGAATAAATATGATATATGTTACACTAATACCATTCTGGATATAAGGTATCTATAACCTTAAAAGAAGAATATGAATTTATTCGGCAAAACACGCATAAGAACAAAAGGCAAAAAAGACCCGAGTAACAAGTAACAATGAAATATTACTAACAAGAAGCTAAGAATATGACCATATATGATATCATATCAATATGTATGATTCTGGAATAAGTCGATAACATTATTTAAACCATTATACAGGAGCTTCGGACATGTACAAATCAAATCGGACCTAAGGTAAGGGAAATATCACAATCTCATTTTTATCCGAGATTGTTTATTCGTAAGTATTTACTGGGGTGTATTTTATCATCCACATCCATCATTCGTCAATATTTAATATTATTTCCATCCACCTACAATTGTTTAAATCCATTTTTACCCTTTGGTGAGTTTTTAGTAAAAGAAATTAAAGGAATCTTTTGTCGTTTTTCGTACGAGGTCCTTTTTGACTTTTCCGATAAAAGTACGAAGAATGTTTTTTTTAACTTATACGGCATGAATGGATTTTTAAAACATTATTTCCAAGAAGCTTCCTTTACAAGTTTTCAAGTTTATTTTTAATCATCTTCTTTTATTTTAAAGTCGCATGACATGTTATGAAAGTAAAAATGTTTTTGAAGTAGAAAGGATATTTTCCTCAAGAATGGAGTTCAAGTATTTTATCAAAATTATTTTCCCTCTAAGATAATAAAAGGGTTCTGTTTTTATCCCTATTATTACATGGATTTGATTATGTTGTGATGGAAATGTTTTTATGAATTCCTTTATCATATATGAATTGTTTTATTATGTCATGATGTTTCAAGAATCCCATTTTTATTACATGGGTTATGCAATGATGTATGATTTATGATTTTGTGGCACAAATAAGAACGGTGTCATTATGAGATGGGTGGGACCTATATCCCCCTCCAATTCATTGGGTAAAGGTTTTATATCTCATGAGATAGACATGGCTGGAACGGTAGGTTATACCGGTTCAGTGAAACAGGACTGGAACGAGGGTGACTCAGTTCAGAAAGGGACTTTGTCCACTAAGATAGTCTTGACAATGAGTCCTGACTAACAAGAAATGATTTTCCATGATTATGTGTTCATGCCACAAGGTTTAAAGTTTTATGTTATGATTATGGGGATCTCATTTTCACTTCTATGATTTATTCCATGTTAAGATATTATGATCTCTTTTGCAGGTTATGATTTTCAAAAAGATATGA
Source organism: Viscum album (assembly GCA_963277665.1). Taxonomy (NCBI): domain Eukaryota; kingdom Viridiplantae; phylum Streptophyta; class Magnoliopsida; order Santalales; family Viscaceae; genus Viscum; species Viscum album. The sequence continues at coordinate 1,759,137,737 of OY728121.1, read as the reverse complement.
TATGATTTTTATTTTTATTTGCCCTTGCTGAGAATTTGAGCTCACCCTTTTATGTTTTCTTTTCCCCAGGTCTGGAAGATGGATATTAAGTAGAATATGCTAAAAGGGACCCTAGATATGATGAAATAATTGGGAGACACTGTAGAAGATTTATGAACCAGTTGTTTATATTTCCCAGTTTCTAAAGACACTATACCTATACGGTCCTTTATGGTTTTGTCATATGTTGTAATAAGTGTGCTTCAATTTTTAAGTATTAACAATGTATGTAAAGTATGGGTCGTTATAAATATCTACCTTGGAGAAGTATTTGGATCTAGGTAGCAGATCAAAGAATTCATCAATCCATGAGAGTGGTGCTTATTCATTATTTTAAACTTTTTTATCCCACAATAATCATTGAAAAAGTGCATTGAACTATCCTTCTTCTTGATAAAGTGGATTGGTGCACCCCTTGATAATGCACTTTAGTGTGTGGACCCATTTTCTAGATTATTTTGTAGTTGTTTATTTAGCTCCTCAAACTCCACAATATCCATTATTTATAGATTATTCAATATTTTCAAATCCATAAGTAAAATATTGATTGAAAATTCAACCTATCGTATAAGAGTAAGATCATGAAATTCTATAGGAAACACTTCAGTGTATTCCCTCCCAATAGAAATTTCTTCAAGGAAGATATTTTCCTAAAACTCTATAAATTGAGCTAGAAATTATTTCTCGTAGGGAAATAATATCAATGATTATAATGTTTATGCTAAATAATATTCATCCAGCTCTTGAATTTGAACAAAATCATAATTTGATTTTTTATATAGGGAGTGATGTTTTTATAAAAAAAAATTATGTTATCTCTATCTATAAAAATCCAATCAACACCCATTATTTCAACAAATTTCACTAAAGGGAGAATAATGAGGTTATATAAGAAGTTCATACCACAAATTTTGACATGTGAGGAGTTATATACTTAGGATGAAATAATTTCCCCATTTTCTACATTCATTGAAATCTATACATCCATGTTTTATGGTGGTGTTTGAATAATTCAAATAAATATTCATGATATTAAGGAATTCATAGAAACATAATAAAAAAGTAAATTCTCCTTTCATTAATTAATATCTAGTTTACATATCACCACTTTATTAATTGTATCCACCTTAGTGTCTATAATTATATAATCTCTTCCTTTCATCCTTGGATATTGTTGGTAAAATTTTCTAAAACCACCTATATCTTAGTGCACTAATTTGAAAATATCCTTCTTTCATGAAGATGAATAATTTAAAAATATAATAATAGTTCAGTTAATCATTTTTATCTTCCATTACATTGGTTTCTTTCTCTAAGAAAAAATCATTGGCTTGGTGGACTTCCTTTCGGCAACTAAAAAATTTTCTCATCCCCCATAGGAAAATTATTGGGTACTTTTTTCCACACTTCTTACATTTGGGATATTGAAATTTTGTACCATTGTTTGATTTACCCATTTCACTTCTAGAATTAAACTCCAATTTCCACTTATTAACCCCATGATATCTTGGAGATTCACATATATTAATTTCTTACATTGGGGGATATCAAAAAAATATTTATATCTATAAAATTCTAGAATCTCTATGAAATTTCAAAGACATGGTTTTATCCTAATAAAGAATTTGTCAAATTTGTATTCGGGGGTATTGATAATGATGGAGACATATCATACAAGTCTTTTGAATATTTCCTTATGTATCAAGAGGGGTTTATAATATTTTTTATTAAGGGGAAAGAAAATACCCTTTAATTTTAAGTTGGAATGTATAGGGAGAATATGTTTCCAAAATACTTATTCTATAATACCTTACACCCCAAATCTTTGATCACATCCTTAATAATTCTATTCTTGGTAAATTTACATCATAAATCATCTTCTACCACCATATGATAAATATCTAGTATAGCCTTCTATTTCATGGAACATTGAAAGATAGAGATGATCTTCTCAAATGAGTTTATTAATTACCTTGTAATTATGTGATCAAATGATCCATTGGAACTCGAAGGCCCTTTCACATAAAGGTCACAATTGTAAATTGTAGTTTTTAGGGGGATTTTGACATTATTATTGATTTCACTTTATATCGAGTACAAAATTCAACTAAGAGAGTATAGTAACAAATTTCATGATTCCCACTCCCATTGTGTTTGGAATCTCATTTGGGAAGTTATCACATTTCCCTTCACATTGATTATTTCCTAGGTTCCTCCTATTTTCATCCATTGGTTAGAATAAATGGAAAATTCTGGATGAGTACATTTAAACTATTAAAATCATAATTAGGCATTTTATAATAGTGATAGGATAATTTATTAATGGCATGTATTTTGTTTAACTTCTTAATTTTTAGGCTTTAATGTATGTTATCCATGATATATTTTCTAACCAAGACTATTATGGGAATTATTTATTCCCTTTATAATGGTTTATAATGATCTCTTGAATTTAAAAAATCAAATTCCTCGAGAGTGTATAACAAGGTGTAATTCAAGTTGTGTTGTCATGCACGAAATCTCAATCAAATTTAGATTCATATGATCTTTTCAGGTGTTATCCCTAGGTATATCTATTCTAGAGCCACATCCACTTTTTGTATACATACATGTAATTATTATCTTTGAAAACAATTACTCTATAAATTAGTAAAATTTTGGGATATATTATTCTATTTATTATTATACCTAATTATTTCCCCAGTGTCTTATAATCATAGTCCCAAATATAAATAAATATTCATCATTTCCAATAACATTATTGATAACTTCCTAAACATGATCTTATAAATCCTTGGTCATCTAAAACTGCAAGGCATAACATGGGGATATACATAAGAAAGGGGTGAGCTATAAATCCCAGTAAGGGAATAAAAAAACAATAATATAATTGAAGTATTACATGTCTAAAACAAATTACAGTGGTATAAAAAAGGGTTGAGAATCATTAATATGAACAAAGAGGCATGATATTTCATGATAACATAAAGGCCACATGAGAATGTGGAAACAACTTCAAACATGAAATCTTAAACATATGTCAAGTCCAACAACCAAGGCATAATAACAATGTGGAAAAAATATCATGATGGATTTGGTAAACACCCTAGTAACTTTCATGATGTATCATCAGACTAAAATATTACCCAATGCATTATAGAACTATAAAATTCTTGGCACACTCATCTCTTTCAATTCATGTACATGCAAAAGGGTGAAACATAGATCATATAAAATAAATATTATGTTCATCAATTTTAACCCCATGATTTTGGAATGTGTGTTAAAAACTTTTAATTCATAAATTAAATACATATAGGTATCTCTAGTGGAACACCCTTGATTGAAAATAGCAATTTTATTCACAATACAAAGGGTTGGCATGGAAATATTATTGTGAAATTTCAACAGGATAACAGTTGCACTTAATGATCTATAAATTGGTTAAATGAGATAAAAAAGAGTATATTATCATTTTAAAATCAAATGGAATTTAATATAGATGTGGGAAAACATATCCCAAAAATATAAATAAGAAATAAAAGGAATAAAATGAATACTATGTTGGAATTAAAGGAGAGAAAAAAGATTCCCTACCCCAAGAGAGTGATTCAGAAATATTTAAATGATCTTATTGAAAGTCTGGGGGTTCCTTCGGTCAACCCTTAAGAGGGTAGTGTATAGTAAGGACCAAATCCAAGTTTGTTTAGTGTATATAAATGGGATATTGGTTTGGTTTATATAGGAGTGGATTTATTTGTTATTTCCCAAATATAGGTTTTTGTCTCTATACAAAAATAATAAAAAACACAAACCTTCCAACATTTTTTTCTCACATATTCTAACAAAGAGGAGTGTTTTTTTCATTATTTTATATGTTCAAGGTAAAAAATCATTAATATATTACCCCTGGTAATATGGAATTGTTCCATGTTAAAAAATAAATGCTTTTGAAACCATAAAATATAATATAGATTTTGGACGATTCATAAATGCATTATAAAAATAATAAAATTACACAAAAATCACATTATTTTAAAAGGGAAACTTATATTTGGTTTTGGATAAACTTAATTTAATTTATTAAATCTCTTTCGGGTCATTATGATTTCATAATAAATAATGTATATTTATAAAAATTTTAATTTTTACCTAAAATTTCAACTGTATTAGAAAATAATTAAAAATTCACCGTTAAATAAATTAAATGTTTTAATTCAAAAAATAATTTTTTTATCTAAATCATTTTATAAATTTCTGACTTATCAATTTTAAAACATAATCTATATTTATTTATAAATGTCAGTTTTTTACAGTAAAAGTATTTGAACCGTTATAAAGTATTTTTCATATTCGTAAAATAATATTATCAATTATACTTAATAAATATTATTTAATAATAATATTTTATTAAAATATAATTTTTTATAAAAAATTCATTTATTCATAAAAAATAATGACATAATTGAAAATACATATCACCTAAAAATAAAATTTGTGTTTTATTATTTCAAAATCAAATTCCATTATAAAGAAAAAAATAATAATTAAATATAACCATTGTTGTATTGAAAATAAAATATAAATATTCATACCATTTGGGTCTTGAAACATATCCCTTTATTACACCAGCAAACTCTCTAAGGGTAACTTGCATTATGGTTAATTGTTCATGATGTGGTTTCAAATACATAGTTCAGGTCATGATCTCGAGGGCCTTTAACTTTCCCTTAAATGGGTTTTCTCATGTTTTAGTTGTTGGATCTCTTCTTGCTCATTCTAAATGGAAAAGATCAATGATACTATCTCCCTCAAATTATTTGATAAATGGTCATAATAGGGTATGATCCAATTGGTGGAGGCAATCACATACTTTGTCTCTGCTAATTGAATTAATATATACCCTATATTTATACTGATCATGCTTAAAATATTTAATTTCAATATTAAAAATGTTTATGATGGTTAGTGCTCCTTAAATATTATGGTACATAACAAAACTACACAAGTTGATGTGTTTTAAATAACCATACAATAAAATATAGAATTTCATTAAATCACAAAGATAATTTTATATTAAAACATTTGTTTTATTATAGGGAAACATACATAAAGTCATATCAAAACAACCAAAAAGACTAAAAGTCTTTTCTAGATAGAATTTGGATATATAACTCTACCCTATTGTTCCCGACTCCCATTCTATAATCAATCATGAAATGATAGATGGGTGCATTCCCCTGTTCCTACCTACATCCATGTAGACGGTCCAGGTATGAATTGGTTTCCCATGTAGGGTTTGGGATAAAGTCAGTAGTCCACCACAAATGGAATCTATTAAAAATATATCATGTTCATGTAAACCATAACCATGTGCATGTATAATAGGTAAATTGTAATGTTAATAATGAAATGAAAAGTCTAGGGGAAATGGATAGAAAATAAAAAGTCTATTTCTGATGAGAAATTGTATATATACGGAGAGTACTAATAGTATATATTAACCAACTAGGAATAAGCCACAAGTGATAAGAGTAATAGAACAACAAGGTCCAGGTCCCACGATGTATAATGAGGGTGACCTATGTCTAGATATGTTACGATATGAATAAGACGCATGTGACATACCTTGGTCCTCTACAATGATTTCATTCCATAAATTAACGTATATAGGGTTTGTAGGTGTCATTCCATGATACACTATCTAGTTATATACTAAGACAATCATAGGTAATATACCTTAACAATAATAGGTAACAAACCATTAAAATAATATGTTCCATATATTAATAAATATAGGTATCATACCTTAATAATCATAGGTCAGTGCCATACCAATAAGTAACTTGTTCCATACCATTATAAAAATTTTGTTCTATAATGAGATGTATCATCATAAAAGTAATACAATAAGAGATTAGGGCTATGTTACTGTCCATACCCATATAAAATTATCATCTAATCAACCAATTAATCATTTTAATAGAATTTAATGACATGTAAATGGATACATGATCCTCTCTATCCAATTCATTAAATTCATGGAGGATTACACTATAAGTGTGGAAAGCTCACACACCCTAAAGGGTGGTTTATGTTAGGTAATATAAAAGAAAAAACCACTTGGGTTGCTCAGGATGAGTTTGAAACCCTCCAATTATGATTATGTGTTATAGGGTGACCCAAATTTTGAGAAATTATTAATTTAAGAATCAACATGTAATCTTGAAGAAATAGATAGAAGGACCAGCATCCAGAAAAAAATGATAGTCAAATAGGAAATAGAAATATAGGTAAATGGTATAGACCACCTACCTTATGCCTATGGTAGAAAACTCATTGAGTATCATCAATTGGTTGGACCAAGATCATAGAGAAATGGAAAATTATGAAAATTCCATAAAAAATATGGCATATGATATAACACCAAAATAAATTCATTCATAGTAATAAAAATTATGAAATGGGCATAAGGAATAGAGATCCTACTTATTTCTAGGCAACATGATAGATGGATAACGATTTGGAGGTCAAATGGAGGAATTTTTTTAGGTCATAGATTAATCCTTAGAGGATACCACAAATGGGATAAAATGGGAGTTGTTTTACAATGGAGGATAAAAAGGAAGTTAGGGGGTCAGTTATAATGATTGAGTGTAAAATTATTCATTTTTTAAAAAATATAAGGAGGTTCATGGTGTTTCCACAAATGTGGCTAAATCGTGCACCAACTACTGTCTAAGGAAAGTGCACCATATGGTTGGAGAGAAATATTTTCCTAACCATGCTCTACCTATACACACCCCTCTATCTCGGGAAAATAAAACATATAAATAAGAGCACATAATTTGAAAAAAAAATCATAGCCTGTGTTCACCCTCTATTAAAGCCTCAAAATTCCCTAAATTTATTTCTTTAACCATACAGATTGGGTTTCATGATTTCTACAAACTATGAGGCCCTGTTATTTTCTCCAAAACATTGGGATTCATGCTCTAAAAACCCATGTAAACAGTTGTTTCCCCCATATCCTTATTGTGGAAAAAAAATAAAAGGATAAAATTAACAAACAAAATAAAAATCAAACATTCCATACCTCAAGTAAAATTGGGATATTGAAGTATTCACCCCTTAAATAAAAAATTCTTGGAGTTGTCCTTCCCAGTGTGGTAGAATTTCATCTGAAAATAAATTCATCCATTGAGTATTTACATTAGACTCACACTCTTAGTAATTATCGTTTACACATTCATGCTTCTATATCACCCATACCAGAGGAACTTCCCTACCTCAGAGATCCTTCATTCCCTGATCCACAATATAGATAGGATTCTCCTCAAAGGACACATCTACCTCCAACTCAACCTCATCAGGGTGAAATATTTGAGATGTATCTGAATAATAATGGATAATCTATGAAACACAAAAGATTTTACTCATGGGTTAGTACCACTGAGGTAACTAAAACTATGATTATACTATCCCTAATCTTCCCACAACCTCAAACAGTCAAAAGAACAATTGTAAAATCTTCTCTATCAGTTTAAACCATCGATTCCCCAATTTTTTGAAACATATAATAATGGAATATCCCCTAATTATAACTCTATTGGTCAAAGGTGACAATTGAACTATGAATTATAGATACAATTAGTCATATCCATTCACTTTCAGATCAACTAAACCAACTCAGAATTCTACTAAATGATATGTGGTCCAAGCAGTGCTACCTCTCTTTCATGTAACCAGCATAATGATGAAGGGCATGGCCTTCCACTTAAGGGCTTATAGATATCCATCAGTATTTTCTATTGAAATCTGTTATAGTATTAAAACATGAAAATATGTATATTTTTCTCCTAATTACCTCTAAAATAAATGATTCATTCTATGATCATGTCCTTTGGTACCTATATCATTCATTCTGACATACCATTTGTCTGAGGGTGGAAGGTTGTGCTCAAAAGGTCATGTGTGCCTAGATTTCATTGTAACCCTTTCCTTAACCTCAACATAAAAAAAGAATCTCTATATTAAATGATAGTTTATTGGACTATTAATTTAATTTCAGAGACATACAGTCTCCCAAACTCATCTAATAATAACGTCTCTCTCATAGGTAAGAAGTGAGTAGCCTTTTTATGATTGTCTATTATCACCCATACTTCAACATTACCTCGAGGGGATCTTAGTATTCCAGTCAAAAAGTCCATCAGGACATCTTCTCATTTCCACATAGGAATTTGAAATGTCTATAAATTACAAATTTGTCACTAGTTTCATTCCATGACCTCTAACATTTGGAACACCGTGTAATGAAACTAGCTATGTCCCTTTTTCATACGAGGACAACAATATTAGAGATGTTGCTCAGGATACATATTTGTAATCCTAGGTGGTACCACACATGTAAAATCAAGAGACTCACACATTAACTCCTCTAAGTTTTTTTAAGGAACATAGACACATTTTTGAATGTGTGAGGCCTTTCCCTAATCGAATATCCATCCTGACATTAGATCCTCTCCAAAAAACACCCCTCTAGGACTGATCCCTTAGGGTATAATAGCTTCCCCATCTTACCTCTCTCTAGAATTCACGAGTTCAAAACTAATGATAAAAGTATATATTGTCGATGATAGTTTTCATCCTCCATATTCATCTCAATAAATAGGTCTATAATCTTCCACTCAACACTGGACTCTCAAATTTCATGTCTATGAGTCCCTCGGCCCCGAGCATCTACTACAACATTTCCATTTCCATGGGTATTGGAAATATCAACGTCAAATGACTGTAGGTATTCAACCATGATTCCATACCTAAGGTTTAAGCCATGATACATGAAAATATACCTGAGTCCTTTTTCATAAACACCAAAAACACTCTCCTAGTAGGTAATGCCTCCAAAATTACGATTATTAAACAATATCTACTAAATAATTATTTTTCATTAGGAACATTCAATCATGTGCCCTCAAAATGAAGAGAAACACATGTCACAACTAAATCTACCCGCATCATAATTTCTCCTAGACCAATACATAATGAATCATACTAGACGACATAGATTCTATCATGATATATAAGAATTAGGATCTGTGTTGATGCCAGCCTATCATTCAAATAATGAAAGGCTATCTCAAATGCATCTGACCATAATAATTTCACCAAAATATTAGTCAGTCAAGTGAGAGGAGATTTTTATAATGAAAATTCGTGAATGAAGTGTATGTAACAAATATTTATCCCTAAGAAACTCCATAAATAATATAATTACTTGGGCTACTCCCTCGCATGTACGGTGTTGACATTCTCAGGGTCAAGAGCCAATCTGGCCTCAGAAATAATTTGACCCAGTGAGTTCACTTTATCAATCAATAATTGGAATTTAGTGATCCCAGAATATAGTCAGTCCACTATTAGTGTATTCAAAATGATCTCAACATGTTTGGAATGGTTTTTTCAAGTATAAAAATACATCACTGTTTCATCTATGAAGTCTACTAGGAATGAACCCAGATAATGGTGGAAACCATGATTCATCAACGTCATGAATATTTCTGGCACTTTTGGGAGATCGAACGGCATAACCAGATACACATAAAGACAATACCTTCTATTGAATGTTGTATGATGTATGTATATAGGTATAAATTGTATATTGTGATTTCCTAACCCCAAATTAATTATTGAGAATACTCTAGATCCATAGAGATGATTAAATAAGTCATATATTAGAGGAAACGTTTTTTGGTTATTAAAATTAATGATTAATCTTCAATTAATCGACATAGTTTTTGAACGTTCCTTCAACATTCTTGGAAAAAAGGACTGTTTAGCCCCAAGAATAAGTTTATTTCTGTATAAAACCCTTAGCTTCTATGTCCTCAAACTATCTTTTGAGATCCTGCAAATTAGTAGTGGCCATTCTTTATGTTGGAATGAATGATAGTGTAGCTTATGGAACCAGCATAATAGTAAAATAAACCTATCAATAAGGTGGTAATACATAAAATTCATCACCAAAAACAACCCTGAAACAATCTATAGTAAGATCAAATTCAAATTTATTTAATCCATGATCATCCATATAAAGGATAATAATTTGGGTGGTTACACCAATCAACCCCCAATGCTTTTGTCCAGCTCTACCTTCTTGTACATCCCACTCACACTTATTAAAATAATTACATCTCTATAGTTATGTAAATGACATACTCTAGTGATAGAAATCCTTATATGCATGATAAGGAACCAACTAGTCCATCCCAACAATAATTTTGAAACCATAAATCTCTTGGATGATGACTTTCTATAGGAAATGATAGTCTTCTATCTCAACATGGAACTCCCTTTATTATCATACACTCTCAGAACGTATAACCAAAGGTGTGTAACAGGTCATCCCCCCATAGAATTATTGAATCTAAAGCCTTAGGCCTTCCACTATAGCCATGGAGATAATATAATCAAATCCCCTATGTCAAACAAAATAGATACCAAGGTAGATACTACTAATATCGTAGCACGAACTATAGAATGTCTCAGAATCTTTTCCCCTACACGCGTTTCACTATGTTAACATATCTCACTCCAAGGCCCTGAGATACATCATAAATTCCATGAGTATTCCTAATCTACTAATTTTTGTAAAACTAGTTTTTGGCTCACTCAGCCATGACCTTCTCCTTGACAATACATGATGGTAGAACACTCATTTCCTTCCAACATCGGTGCAATTGATCGTGCTCTAGGACTTGAAGTCAGTGATGATCCACTCTCACCAGACATTGTAGGGATGATTATATGAATACAATATAAGTGGGCCATCCTTCAATAGGATTGACAGTCAACTAGGGACCTATCACAGTGAGGTTTTATGTGCCCCAACTTTCTGCACTGATGACTTACTGAGACCCCCACAATTCATGATCTATAACTTGTAATTCCCTCATATGTGGTCTCAAAGTGATGCTTCCTACAACCATATAGTCCCCTGATGGGTCGATAAGCTGGTCCATTTTAATATGGACCACCATCATCCCGGATATTATGTTGGTTAATAAGATCACTATTTAATATATCATACATGGTATTCTACTAGAAGACATTCACTTGAGAACAAAAGGATACATAAGTCCATCCTCAAAACCTCTCTCTTTAATTCGATCATCATAAGTATAGAGATTCTCAAATCATGGAAGATCTATAAAATGAGTAGACTAATTCCATAACCAATGTAGAACACTAATATAGGTTCATTAACTCCCTAACATGATCATCCCTTAATTTCTCAGAGAAGAAATAGTCATAGGAGCTAGATTGTAAATTCCTCAAAAAAGCATCATGGTATTGACCTTCCTGGTTAAGAATATCCAAACAATGTTTGAAAATAATTTTCATTTCATAAATTATGAGATGATGTTGGAATTGATAGAAGCAGAATAGGAGGATTAAATATTTCTTATGATATCAATGAAAACTAACGAATATGTATATTAGACCCTTTAAAATAATTTATTATATCAGGATAGTATCCTATCAATTTCCCCTTACAAAAAAAATTCTCTCATGCTCATAACATGTTCCGTGTATATCTCCTAAGAAAGTACATACCTAATCCATCACATGTACTAAAATCAGTAGCCATACCACTGGAACATAATCATCCTTAAAAGAAATAACCGGTTGATATTATAGATCGTATAGAGAAGGTGATCCCAAACAATTCCACTCACATGGTCAATACTTTTGGCAAAACCCACTAGCTTTGGGAAGCTATGTGCAAACTTGATGATGTAATCAGGCATAAGTAAACTCATTTTTTGTTACCAAAGAGATGAATTTTGAAGTAAAATTTATTTCATGGTGGTAAAATATAAAACCTCGATATTTTTTGAAATTATTCTTCAAATAATTTTATTATTTTTTACAGTTTTTGTAACACAAATTAATGATTATAGCTAGAGTTATAGACCAAAATTAGATTATCAGGTGTTGCAGAGAACACCGAGTTTAATTGAAGTATGAAATATAATAAAAATATTATTATTTAATATAATAGTTATTTTAGGTATGTTAGAAAGGAAGTTATGAATAAGATTAATTAAATTATGAAAATATATGGTTTTCACATATATTTATATATATATAAGGAATTAATTGGTGGAAAATTAATTATAATTGAAAATAAAATGCATTTTAAAAGAAAATAAATCTTTTTATAAAAACCTATTTTTATTAACATTAATGCATTTTAACTCAACAAATTAACCAAAAAACATTTGGTGAATTATTTTACTGAAATTAGTACAATATATATTCAAAAAATTAACATTCATCTAATTCATTTTTCAAATAATAGATAAGAATAAATATAATTTTATACTTAAAAACATTATTTTTATATGAAGTAGTCTTGTCGCATTTTGGTAAAATATTTTGATGTTAATTTTTGTGAATTTTAGAATAAAAAATTTGAAAAAAATAAAATTCATTTTTGAAATCATAATTTCTAAATTATTTTATGGTTACTTTTATGAATTTTTTTATTATTTAATTTTTATATGAATAGTGAAAGTAATTGATTATATTAAGAATTATCATTTATTTTAAATAATTTTAAAAAATCCCTTTTTTTAATATTTTTTTAGAATAAAAAATTTACAATTATATAACTATTAATAAAAATTATTCATTTGAAAATTTTAATAAAAACCTTTTAAACTTTTTAATAATTTCTCTTTGGAAAAAAACTTTCTCCTCGGGTCTTCGGGTATAATTTAAAATTAAATTTCCCCACTTCTATGAATAGTATTTATAAAATTGGATACCAAATTTTTAATTATAATAATATACATCATCCAAAAAACTCAACATAATTTTTTTACATTATTAATTTTAAAAATAGTATAAATAAATTATTGTGGTTAAGGTGAAAATGGGTTTATCAGGGGTTAATCTAAAAGGATAAGGGATTAAATGACCTTGAAACTTGTAAAACACATATTTTATGGGCATATAAACACCATATATCTTCAAGGTTATATAATTTCCCATTTAGTATCCATCTTCTTTTAAAAAAACGTGGGTATACCTTTCTTATTTTCAAAAATTACAAGTATATCACTCACCCCACTTATAAAAGGCAACCCCCTCTCCTCTCCTCTTCAAAATACCTAAATCCTCTTATTTTGAAAATACCTTCCCAAATAACATACTTAAATCCCTAATATAATTCTTTAAACCTTATTTTTTTCATACATACAACATAGGAATCCTTTTGGTGCAAACCAGATGAAGTTGTCCGAAGAAGAGATAACTTCCCTAACAGAATGTTTCATTTTATTTATTCATAAACCTCCATCAATTATTATTAAAACATGATGATATAATAACATAATTATCTTAAATTTTATAATATTCAATTATATTAATTCAAAAACCTAAATCATTCTCATATTTCATCAAATAGGATATGAAATTATCATTCCAGTGCATCTTAGATTACCACCCCACGAACCGATGTTATCTGTTTTTTCGTCACCTCTATTCATGGTTGGATATTATGATGTATTAATATTTTAGATATTATATTTATGAAATTATTATTATTTTATAATCATTATATCTCCTATTAATTCATAATTTCCATTCCATAACAATATGGTAGCATCGTTCATGTGTATAGTGGACTACCAGCTTGCGAAGCGATGTAATTCATTCTTTATATACTCTTTACATGGAATGTAATAAAGATAGGATTAAATAAACCAATTTTATTTATTAATATGACTTAAAATTGATATTTTATTGGTAATATATTATTTACCTTTATTTCTTTCAGTCCATCAATAAAATGGAAACAGCGGTCATGCATACACAAGACCTATCATCTCAATGAATGGTGTATTTCATTTTCAATATTTAAATTTTAAGGATTAATCTAAATAAACAGATAATGAATATATATGAAATTTAAATAATTTTTAAAATTATTGAGATTATGTAACTTTCAAATATGTTATATCAAAAAATATCAACACATACATGAAAAATAAAGCAGTTATTATAAAAAATGCTATTTTCACCAAGACATGTTAATAAATAGGTAATAAAATGTTAGATTTAAACCATATATGGTATAATATATTTATAATTATGTTTAATTTAATATATTCATAAGAATATTATATTAATAATGCTGTATTTTCAAATGTGTATGAAGTAATCAAAGACTTAAGGTAAGGGATTTCCATAATAGTTTTATTTTATGTGATACACATTCCATAATCTGTGCTAGTTTCTTTTTTTCGGTGTACATATTAACCCTTTGAAATGTTATATCATTAATATAATTAATTTCATGATATTTAATGTTTTTTTATGTCTTTGTATTATCCTTACGATTCAAAACATACCAAAGTGGTAAGGGCTTTATGATACAATCTCATCATTTATCGGGATTGTTTTTTATTATTATTATGATGATGAAACATCAAAATATATCTATCAATAAACTTGTGATTTTTAGTCTACTCTATAAATTCATTAATTTTTCAAGTAATATTTTCATTTTTTGACTCTTTTTACATAATATTATTAAGAAAATATTTTTATAAAATCTGATATTATTTATATCTTTGGTCAAAAATATGTTTTCCTTCAAAAAAATGTTTTCTACATATGTTTTTAAAAAAAATTATTATCTCTAAATTATTTATTAAATAAATTTATAAACCTATTTTTATTTTTATAAAATATTTAAAAACTAATCGTCTTTATACGTTCTAAAATGAGGCATATTTGGCTTTTACTGAAAATGTGAAAGGAATCTTTGTTTTTACATGTACGACATGAATGGTATTTTCCTCTATCATGACTAGCTAACTATTTTAATTTATCCTTCATAAGTGTCAAATTTCATTTTCAAAGAAAATTATTTTTAAAATATTTCTTTCTTAAAAATTTATTTTCAAATTGTAAATTATATTTTCTTCAAAAAAAATTATTTAATTATTTTTAATGCTTCCTTTATATATTTTTCATGTTATTATTAAATAAAATGATTTTGAAAAAGTTTAATCTCTTAAAATGTTTTTTTCAAAGTGTAATGGATATTTTCCTCAACAAATGTACCAAATGATCTTTCAAAATAATTTTCAATATAACATATTTTATATTCCTTATAATTTACTAGGGATATAATCTAAGTGTAACGTTCTTATTTTTTATCTAATTACATTATGTTCATGATTAAATAATGGTTATGAAAGATAATTCTATTTAAACAGGTTATATTATAATGAAATGATTAAATTATTATGAACCCTATTTCTTTTCCTTGGGGTTTTTTATTATATATTTTTTTTAAACCTGTTTATTTTCATTGGTTCTAATATAATGATTTTTTTATGAGTCCCATTTAATTTCATGGGTTACAATTTTTTAATGTCTTATATAACCTATTTATTTTAATGGTTTCTGATATGACTAATTAATTATGATATTTTAGCACACATTTGTATGAATTCCATTATGGGATGGTGGTTAATCTATAACCAATGATGGGGGTCACATTATAACCAAGATGGATGGGACCTATATCTACCTCCAATGCATTGTTATAGATTCAAATATCATGAGATAAATAATATAGGAATAAGGAGTTAACCTAGTTTAGTGGGAGACATTATCCACGATGATTTTCATGAGAGTGAAACGTTACTACTAGGATAGTTTCAGTATTGGAACCATTCCACTCCTATAGTCTTATAAATGATAATTGAACTATTAAGTATATTACTTTCTATGATTATGTGTAGGCCAAAGAAATTATTCCTTATGCCAATGTTCTTTTTCATAATTCTTGTTCATTGATTCTATTATGATTTATGTATTATGAGCTGAAAATATTTATTCCATGATAAAATTTTCTGATCTATCATATGAAGGGTATATTTTTAAAATTTTATTCTCATGTTCTCATATCCTTATGCTTGTGATATATTGATATATTCCTTGATTACCATTTCTATGAATCTGAAGTAACTTTTTCATATGTTTCCTTTCCTAAGGATATGATGCAAGTTAATATTAATGATATGTCAAAAAAGGGTTATATTTATGAAGTGCGTAGTGGTAGAAGTTCTATATCACTAATGGGCCAGTTATTTATTTGACTATGTACACAAAGGCACAAGACCTACATGATTGTATCATGGATCACTGTGTTATGTTTTGAATAATATTCAATTAAAATGTGATATTTATATATGATATGTTTAAGGCCTTTACATTAAGGTTTATTCCCCTATTTATGAAACACATATTTAGGGGGGATTATGTTGTATGAGTTACTCTAATGAGGGATTGTTCATGGTTTAAGAACATAGTTATTAGACATATGAGGTAATAATGATTACCCAAATGGGGATCATAGTCCAATAACATACCAAAATATATCAAATATTTAATATGGAGGTTTAAATTTTTATGGGAAGAATTTATAATATGGATAAGTGACATGTGATACGTATATAATGTTTGATTTATTACCATGTTTGAATGACCAGTTCTATTGTGATTATGTAGGGGAATATGAGGATTCTAGGACTATAAAATTTTGACCCAAATTCCCCCAGTTGACAATCCATATTGGGGGAATATATTAAAATATTTATTTGGGGGGAATAGTTCAAATAATCAAAACTAAGTTGTCCTTTAGAGTCTGGAATGAAAATTATTGGGATCCAAGGAATTTCTTTTAGTAATCCATGATTATTAAATCACGTAGTGTGGTTCATGAAATGGAATAATTTAGAAATAATATAGTAGGTATCTTATATTCATGATCATCATGATTGGATTATTATTATTCCCTTTAAATTTATTACAGAGAATGAGGATTTGTGGTAAAATATTAAACATATGTTTTGGATGTGTGTCTTGAGATATTGGGTTTCAAGACATTCAAAGTACTGAGACAATAAGGTAGGATCCAAAAATTAGGATATAATACTAAGAAATTTCCATTTTATCTAGATATGTATTAAGAGAATCACACTATGTCAATATCCCTATCAGTGATCTAGCTCTCCGGAATGAAAACAAGTCCACATAAAGGAGAAATATCAAAGTAGTTATAGTCATGAAAGGTGGGTCATGTTTCATATAGTTTAGAATTGTGAGATAAGGAATCAAATTCCATTATTTTAAAATGGGTATATTTCTTCATAACATGTGAATTTGGATGTATCATTTACACTAGGATGGGGTCATTTTTATGATCTTTTCTTTCTCATTGTAGGTTTGAAAATGAATTTTCACTAGAAAAACCTTTTTGTTGGAGCGAAGGAAATTTTCGTTATTATAATTTTCAGTGGGGCCTTGGATATAGGATCTTGGTGATATTATTTATCTTTTCAAACTAAGAATGAAGTCACTCGTAGATATTTTAATCCCTCACAAAATTTATTTGGATAAAATAAATTATAAAAGGAATAAAATAGTGGGTTATTTAATTAGTGGAGTTTTTGTAAGGACATAAAATCAATGACCCTGGAATCACTATGTATATTGTAGAAATAAGAATCATGATATATGTGTTTATAATGAAATAAAATTGTCAGATATATTAAAATAACATGATCATGGAGGGATTTATTTCATTTTTTTGGGGATATTCAACTGGATATAAGAATCACTTTTCATCTCAAAGGAAATAAGAGTCAAGGCACACATAGTTCTAATGAGATGACTCTTCTACAAATAAAATTTTTTGTAAGGGTGAGAGAATTTTTTATTCACGGTTACAATAATTTCATCTATGATGAATACATATATAAATCTATATTTTATATAAGGTATGTAGGTTTTATGGTTCTGGACACTCTGAGTAGTTTACGGTCATATATGATAGATCAAACTGTTTCCCATATTAGGGGAATGATGTGGTGTAGTCATATTAATTATAGAAATTAAATGTGATCCATTAGATCACATGAGTCACACTAGATGTGATATATAAGGGAATATATTAAATATTACATGAACCAAATCAAGGAACCAGTTAGTGATGTACACCATGTGATTTTAAATTTTGTGGTGGTAAGATTTTATTTCAATTTTAAATTTTCAAACTATGAAAAAATATAATGTCACTTTAATAATATTATTAATTAGAAAATTAGGAAAAAAATCATCAGTGTTATCACATCGATCTGGTTCAGAAGGAGTTAATTTTCACTGCTAAAAGTTTATATAAATAGTATATACATTAAAAGCTCAAATAAATTTATGTTCATGAATAATGGTCCTATAGGGTAATTCATTTTGGGGATATGATTATTAGACTGGAATTTTAATTAGTTAAACATCATTTGATTAAGACATTTCCCTATTGTTTCATATCATGCTACTAGTACATTATTGTTATATAGTTTAAATAATTTCTATATGGAGGATGAAATTATAATTTAACATCATATGGTAAGGAAAACATTTTGTCAATGTAAATATTATGCATGGTATTTCATAAGGAACCTTGCATTGGTGGTTTCCATGATATGTTCATTGTTTATTAGGATCAGTGTTGCTTCTATATTAGAGAAGGATTTATATATAATATAAGGCCCTTTCCATATTGGTTCATGGTTTAAGGGATTCTTCATTTGTATGATTAGAGTCTGAGAACCAATACAAGCACTACATTGAAGAAAAAATAACAGAAAAAGTTTTTTTAAGGCTCATGAAACCTGGTTTTGATGGAATTTTTAGTTATTCAATGCATTAAATATGAATTCATCTATCCATTCTAAAAAATCCAATTCCTTTTTATATTTTACATCTTTTGATTGATGGTTATATAATTAAATGAATAGTTAGGGAAACTAAACCTCAATTTTAATGACTACTTCTGACGTATATATATGAAAATATGTGGTCACTTTTGTATCAATATAAGTTAATGTGTGATAGGACCTTATAGCATGTGATATTTTATCTGGAAAATATTTTTTATCATTATCCACCATTTTGAGATTATGTTAGATTGGGTCTTATTAAAAGCCTATATATATCTATTAATTGGATCATGGTGGAGATATTAGTGGTAAGATTGAATATCATACTATAGATACATCCTTTTTGACTCGAATGATTGGATATTTGATTCAATTTTTGATAGTATTGTGTGAGTGATATATAATTTTATAATGATGTTTTTCTTCATAATTATAGTGATATCCTTTCTCCCAACATCGTTGTGGGATGTTGACATGAAACACTTTAGAAAGAAATCAGTAGTAGTATGGATGTACTTAAACTGTATGGATGTATGAGGATGATACATGTAATAACCAAGACCCCAATAACCATAAAATGGTGGTTAATTTATTATATTGTCACAATATATAACTGATCACATCCTGATGGGTTTAATATATTATTAATCCTGAAAAACTATAACAATTCTTGAATATTTACTTACATTTGAAAACACAAACTATAGAATAGAATTTTCATTGAGAAAACAATTATTATCTCAAGTATATCATTGTGTATATGTTATTTTATACTTTATCCGATCACAGGGAAAGGAAATAAAACCAACGGGTGATCTAAGATTATCAACAATGAAATGAGTATAGTCCAATCTATCATAAAATAAATAATTAAATAATAATAGTTCATATATAAATGATGAGAAAATAATGTAATATAAATAATGAGAGGATATTTAATCTTATTCCGAGTAAACATAACTATTTTAATAATAAAATTCACCTCAATAACTGATTTCACAATGATGGAGTGCATAATTGTGGAAATCATAAACTTTCATTGAGGCCTCATTATAAGGAATAACACATAAATGGGTAAGTAATATGCTAAATACCCAACCTATTTTTTCTCATGAGATCAACTAATGCATCGAGGGGATATCTATAACTAGGCCCCACCCATCACATAATAAGTACAATGCAATCTTAATAAGAATAAATGATAAAACATAATCAACATTCCCTAATAATAAATATCTATCTATATTTTATGATGTATCATATTATAACTTCTTGACCAAGATTCCTCTTTATCTAGTGCCCCATGATAGTTCACCACATAACCTCAAGTGTACCTCCCTATTTTCTAGAGGTTTTCGACTAGCAGTGATGGTTCAATAGCTCTTGTAGGAAGACTATACCCTCATTACTCTAGTAAAACAACAATGAAAATAAACAATAAACATTTAAACTCATAGATGATAAATACCATAAAATCACATTCCACAATCCCAAATGGAGGATGTTCCGAAAAACCAATAGAGAAAATTATTCCAGGACACTAGTGTCAAGTGACACAAGAAAATTCTAAATAAAACATTATGAAAATTCTCAAAAATGGGTCCTGACTCCAAGTCCCATTTCCTCATCCATGATTCATCCCAAACCCAAAATCAACCATCTAAGAAAGGGTTGTTTCCCTTGTCCTAAAATTAAATAATGAAGTCTATATGGGTTCCTAATAGTGTCCAATGAATGGTGTGAGTAAGACATAATAGGTCACCACCAATGGTGTATATATCAATATCTAGACTAATATCTTGTATGAAGGAGTACAAAAAATAATCCCAACCGAAAAGTAAACCATTTTACATCATGTTATTATATTTTAGACAATCAATTTTATTCTTAATTCCCAATTTTACCAATGTTCATCAAACCTGATTCAGCCCATGATTGTTTTCTAAAAAATGTGTCAATGGGTTCATAGCTGGAAAATAAGGAGCATAAATCCATGTATCCAATAGGAATTTTTAATTCCATGTCTGACCATCAAAAGAAGTATATCGAACACCATTTCCATACCCTTAGAGTCATGAAAATAAATTCTTTCTCTAAAATCTAATTTGAATAGGGATGCCTATAGTATCAATATGTCCCGCCTAAGTGGGAGTAGCATCTTTCCAACATCCCAACAACCATAAGTTAACATTTTCAAAGTATCTTCATAATTAAACATTATATCAAATAAAAAAATATTTTCTTCATTTCATTTTTCATAATTATATAGTTCATTACATTAAATAGACTCATATTTCCAATAGTTAGAACATTTCACCCTTAAACCACCATTGTAACCATTTATCACCCCTTTCAATATTATTAACCACATGGATAACCCACATTCATCATTTCTCACAAATAACCATTTATAAGACAAAAATCATTTACCATTTTTGATTTAAACCAAACACCCATTTTATTCAATCCCAATGTGACTACCTCATTTCAATTAATGTAAACCCATAAAACCTTGAATTCATCATTTAAATATATAGTTATCATTTTCAAGGAATTGGAACACCCCTTGGGTGACCATAGGACTAGCCCAATCAACATGAATGAGCCCAACATGAATTGTGAGGGGCATAACACAACATTTACACACCCAATTTATCTTTTATTACTATGTATTAAAATTCTTAGCACAATGGCACAAATCCAAAACCATATACACCGAAATAAAAAATTATGTATTTTGGTCAAAACATATAGACCACCTACGTCATGTTTATAAACGACTGCTCACATAACCATATCCCTTTATTCAAACTCAAACAACCTGAAAATCCTAATCATATAATCTTCTATAAAATAAGTTTTTTGAGGATTAAATAGGAGAATAACAATTTTACAAGGTTTCTTCCAAAAAATAGGGGAAATATGAGTGATAGACATGCCTATAGCTTCAATTATCACCCAATGACTCTTCAAACGAATTCAAATAGAAGAAGAATGATCCTTGGAAGAAAGGGAAACTACTAGTTCATCACTCAAGCTACTAGAGATAGAGTGGGGAAGGAATTCATGATATAATACTTAAATATTGAGGGAGGAACTGGGGAATTCTCCATTTCAAGGAGGTTCATGGTTTTTCTTCATGGTTGGCCAAACCATTCGCTATCCTCTGTCTAAGAGGATACTGTGGTCGAAAGGTCTCATAGGGAGCTCTCACAGTTTTAAAAACCATAAATAGGTCTTATGTTTAGTTTTTTCCAAAATTGAGTGGTTTCTAGGAACCCAAGAATGGTTTTTCAATCATGATCCATCCCCCTACATGCTTCATGGTTAAGGTACAATGTAAGTACTAACAATGCACCAACTATGTGTTCTGCATAGTATATCATCTTTTCTTATTTTTTCATGCCCCAAACCATTAGGACACCCCTGAGTCCCCTCTTATTCTTGAAAAACGTTTCATCATACATTATAAATTGAGATACTCAAAATACATAAAATGATTTACCTCCTTCAATGTTAGGGATCCTAAAACCATCTTTCCTTACAACAGCTAATCCTTGAGTTGAACCCCCAAAAATCTCTAAACCTCCAAGGTAAAAGGGTCAGGCCACTGGTCATGCATATCCATCTCCCTTTTTCATGTTTCCTCATGAACATTACCATGGTTCCATAACACATTGTACAATGGTGTAGTCATACCCTAAGAAACAATCTCTTTACAATCTAAAATATTAAATGGATGCTCTACAAATGACGCATCAGTTTGGGGCTCCACATTATCAACATAGATCACATTATAAGGGTTTGGGTGATACTAATGAATTTGTGACACATGAAAAACGTTTTTCATGCCCCTAAACCATTATGGATGGTCCATTCGGTATGCCACTATTGTAATCCTCTCTACAATCTCAAACAGCCCTGCATACTTGGGCACCAACATTCCCTATTTCCAAATACAATGATTATACAATATTGGTGCCACTCAATGGAACATAATTCCAGCCATCATAAACTAATGAAATTTCAAAAAAAACCTACCACTGTATGACTAATATATAACCTAAGATGTATTCATATTATTCAGAATTAACTAAACTTTCTCCAATTCCCCTTGTACAACACTCAGTCCCAAAAACTCTAATTACACTACTTATATCCAACATAATGAATATCAACATTTCCAACCAAAGGATGTCTCATATGGTGTCATCTAAATAGTCACATAATAGCTATTTTTATATGTGAACTCAAAGAGTTCTATTTTTTTCTTCCAAGATACTCTATAGCCCAGAACGTATGACCTTAACATGCCCTCTAGAACCTAAATAGTACATTATGATTTTCCATTCATCTATAGGAGAAAATCTGTACACAGAAATACCATAGTACCCATATCTTACTATAACCATTTCAATAAAAATAATTTAATATATATATCATGATATAAAGATACATATTTTGGTACCCGGTAAAAATTGACTACCTCATAGATATACAAGTCACCCAGATGGTATGCATTGAAATTATCTTGAATCAAAAATAAATGAACTACCTTATTCAAAAGATCCAAAATTGGTGAAATTATGTCTTCATTTTGAGTCTTTCATGGGGACCTATCAAAAGTACATGGTAACATCATCCCACATCCATTATGGTATTGTAAATGGTTGTAACAAACCGTTAGATCACTGATTCTCATCCTTCACCTACTAAGATGTATATCATCATATCATGAAAAATATAATCTCTTTTTCATTCCGGACCACCATTATTTCCTAGTAAGAAAGTGGTACATTTTTTTCATTCCAAGGTGCACTTCCCAATTTTAAGCACAAAATTCTTTCATTAGATATTCCCTTAAAATTTTAGGAACAAAAACACATCCAAAAACAAGTATAATCTCATCCTCATAAAACATTGAATCAGAAGTTATCTTTCCACCTTCAAAAATAACTCTCAAATATTGACATTATGAATCCTTTTATTTCATCTTCTTAACACAATTCAGAATATATGAATCAAATATAAATTACATGACTTTAATAAACTCATTATTTTCTTGAACACCAAAATGAATCTCATCAAAAACTTTTATCATCCTCTACTTGGAGATAGACTCACGAACTTCTTGACTCTACATATTTATACTCAAGGAATATACAACAATGATCACTTTTCATGTGGTATAAGCTTACTCAAAGTCAAATTAATTCATATAATTGACCCATACATGCTATATGAAGGATTAAATCACAATAGGAAAATATTTAAATAAGTATTTTATGGTCGGTATGAAAAAAAATCTCATCCAAAAGGAAATGATACCAATATTTCAAGGAATAAACCAATATGTAATAATCTAGATCATTGATAGAATAGTTACATTCATTTGGCCTCAATATTTGAGAACCATATTACATGACTCGGTCTCCCTGTATTAACATCTCACCAAGTCCAATCCTAGATGCATCACAAAATAAAGTATACTTCTTACATAGATCATGTAAAATCAATATCAGTGAATGGTCATGTGTTTCTTAAGCCTTGGATAATCTATATCACATGCTTAAAACTGCTCAAATATAATTCCCTTCTTGGTCATGATTGAAACTGGAACTACCAAGTAAGAAATTTATTTGAGGAAACTAAAATAATAACTCACCTAACCCAATTTGTTTCAGATATCAAAACAATTCTTGGGATTCCCCAAAGATAAAACTGCTTGAACATTCATTGGGTCCAATGACACGCCTTACTTAAAGATGGTATGACCCATGAAATGTACCTCATCATTCTAGAAATGATACTGAGATAGATTTTCATATCACTTATGCCCTTTCTGTGTGGTCAAGATTATTTCAAGATGTGTGGTATGATCTTAATGAGTTTGGGAGTACACCATGATGTCATCTAAAAAACAACCAAAAACTTATCTAGGTTTGGGTGGATGATTCAGTTCACCAATGACATAAACCCTACATGATCATTCTTAAACCCATATGACATTAGGAATAACTCATACAAACCATGCCAGCTCCTAAAATCATTCTGTGGTATATCTTAGGGTCTCACTACCAGGTGATGATACCCTGGTCTTAGATCAATTTTGTGAAACACACAAGAATCCTTCAGCTAGTCCAAAAGGTAATCGATGAGAAGAAGGGGATATCATTTATTAACATTTATCCAATTCAATATCTCATAATAAAAAAAATAATGAGCATCCATCCATCTTATAAGACGACAATAGAGTTCCACATGGTTACGCCCTCGGAAAAATAAACCCTTCATTCTCCAATTCCTCCAACTACGTTTTATCTTATTGAAGTTGTACTAGTGTAATTATATATGGAATAATATATACTATATAATTTTTATGAATAATATCAATTTTGAACTCGTCCTCTATCTCATGTTGAATCCCTAAGAAGTCCTCATGAAACAAACCTTGAAATAGATCCACCATAAGAAGAAAAACTATTTCTCAACATACTAATTATAACGACCTATTTTTTCATATGAAGTGCATTCCATTTATTTTTTTATTAAAAGTCTTTTTTTATCCTTATTAATGTTCCCTATAGTCTAAGGAAGTAATAAAGAGTGTTTTGGGATTTTTCAGATCCCGGAGCTCTGGGTTATGGAGGAAACATACCTAGCACACGTTTTTTGAAAACATTTCACTTAAGGTAGCATGGTTTGGAAAAATTGTGCATTGTGTTATAGTGGACTATAGAGGGTGTAAATGGTATGTGAATGGTATTTCTAAAAGTACACCAATCCCATGAGAGGGGTGCCACCTAGATAGTTCCTAGTACACTAGGTGATCATGGTTTGAAAAATCGTGCACATAAACCATGTGAGGGATCAATCCTAAGATAGTACTAACTGCATGATTGTCACATGGTTCGTAAACCCTTGTAAATAGAACATATGCCTCTTAAAAATGGGAAGAAATTTTTTTTTCCCACAATTATTATAAAAGGATGAATTATTCTCCCCCTCTTTATTTCTAGGAGACATTGTAGCCTTATCTTTCCTTTGGAAGCTCCTCGACAATCTTAATCTTGGATTTGTGATATTTATTTGATTTTTCCATTGATTTAAGTGTTTTATATCATGTTTTATCACAACTAGTAATCACTATATTACTCTTTATACATTCATTATTTTTCTTTCTTCTAATAGAGTTATTTTTGTGTAAGGTCATATGCAATATTTTCAAGACTATTGTCTTTTTCTCTCATTTCTTATTATCTAGGCCAAGCCAAAAGTCAATACTAGATGGTTGTTCTTTTATAGGAAAAATGTAGGTGTTTTATGATCCCTTCCTCAATGTCTTTATGCTTATATTTTTTTGTGTTTCATGCTGATTTCCCCAAATGTTTCCTCAAAAATTAATATTCATTGAATTTGGTTCCCTATTTTTGAGCCTAATGACTCATTAAGATCCCAAATGAAAATATATGTCCTAAACCACAACATGAACAAACTCTTGCATGTGTCCATTATATATCTTTTCAACCACTATAGTTCTATTACCAAAATGCCTACGGATATGTTTGGTTTCACGTCTAGGTGTGATCTCATTACTAAAAATGGATAAATGATAGATGTCTATCATGACTAACACACTTACATAGATTATTGAAAAATAATTAAGTTTATTGTAGAACCGTTGAATTTCTAAAGAATTAAACCTGGAAAATGTTACTCCACCCTTAACAATTATCATCAATAAATATAACGTGATGGTACGAATAAAAATGGTGTAGTAAATTGGCATGATTATTACATAGACATTGTCACAGTTCATGTACATATAAATGGTTCTAGTTATTATGGACCATAAACCTTATTATCAATAAATTTATGGTAATAATATGTGTAATGTCTCAGATTTTCTGTGTATTATTTTTAAATATTATATGGAATTATTACATGACCAGGCACAGAGACGACACATCATTCTGAGGCCCGGTGATCTTGGAATGGTGGTCCAAATTTTTTTTAAGTTAAGTGAGTCGGAACTTGTGCACGGTTGTGGCAGTTTCCAAACGGATGCACGAATTAAAAATATAAGGGCATCATTGCATTTGGGATGACGACTTTACCTAAGAATGAGTCTAACCTCGACTGGAACATGTCAAGGAAAAAATTTAATTTTTGTAAATTTTTAGAAAAAATTAATAAAATAAATTGTGAAGTTTATTTTGTTTTTATTTTGGAAACATCCGCTACATCGCAGCGACGGGGAAGTTGTTTCTGTAATTAATGTCATGTCATAATGTCTCAGAAAAAGTAACGATGATTCATTATTACCACAACTTAATGGATTTCCAAACATGTTTCCCTTTTTATTGGGATGTTGCTCATTGGAAAGGTTTGAGAGGAACTCTAGAGAATCTGCAGAGCTTTAGAGAAAACTCTCAATGAAGAAAGACGATGGATCAAAGTTGAGAATATTTGTGCCAATGAGGTTGGAGGATCTCAACGACGGCGACAGTGCGAACCTTTCATCAACGATCGATCCTTTCTTAAAGGTACGGTTTTTATTTCATTTCTCTTTCCCAGTCTTTGATTTTAAAATGACAAACGCGGATCAACCATGAACAATTTGATCCGTGGATTCGTACATTCTTGCGGGAGGGTTTTATTGGCATGATTAAGAGGAATTAATCCATTTTGTTTACTATTGTGGTTTTTTATTCTTTTTAAGCCTATTAACGGGAGTGGATCAACACCGGGATGAATGATGGTGGAGGTTTGTGCCTCAAATTTGTTCTATTGATTTTATTTCCCCTTTCCTTCGCGCATGTTCTTCGTGTTATTTGTGTTCTCCATGGGGTGAAGAACAACAGATTATTTTACACCCGTCTCACAACACAACAATCCCAAACTAGATATCCACCATTGCAATGACCCTATGAGGGGGCGACGACCATGACAGATGACGAATTAGCTCGGATCGGAAGAGGTAGTTCTTCGAGAGTTCTCACATGGGAAGATAAAAACATGTTTTCAGAGCGATCAGAGGTCCAAAAACAATATAGGCATCTTCGTCGTGTTAGGGCGAACTAAACCATGGTGTTTCGTGGTGATCGGATGACCAGATCGATGAACGAGGCATCACCTGAGGCACGACAGTGGAGGTTTGCATTTCTGGAAATTTTTAGAATACACGACATGTACTTTCAAAGAACATGTCGTACAGTACTAGTGGAAGTGGATAGGGTTTCTAGGGTCATAGAGGAATCACATGGCATGTGACATTGGTCACATGGCGTGTTAGACTTTCCACAATGCTTGGCGTGTATTTTGGGAAGTACACGGACACGGGTTGGACTACACGGCTTCAGACGACACGGTGTGCACTCTCTACACAGCAAGGTAGAGGAGGATATGTAGGACTCGGTGTGTATCCAAGGGATACACAAACTTGGGATGGAGTACACGACCGTGTACTCCATCACACGGCCAGTAGAGGCCAGTAACCCGGGTCACCCCATGTACCGATTAAACGGGTTAAAGTACATGGGTTGATGACCATGTACGGGAACATGGCCAACGTACACAGAGCCAACCCCAGTCACTCGGACACGGCATGTACACCGTACTATACATTGTGTAATCACTTCTCTACATGACTATCCTTACGACACATGTTGTTGTACCCGAGCAGTACCTGGGGGTAAGACAACACGGTATGTAACATTTCTACACGCCGTGTACTTTTGGGAAAAAAAGAATGGTCCTCTTGTTCACCGTATCATAGACATCTTTCGTTTGGGTTAGTGCCCCTTCTTCTCGTTTCCCTGAATGACATGCATCGTTTCCTTCTACTGGAGTATGATCCCTTCAGCAGAAATTTCTGTGATAGAGTGAGGCATCCATCCGAGAGGCCCCGGATCGAGATCCTCTCTCCATTATTGACCCTAGGTAGAGTCAGGAATCGACAGGACCAACTCCATTGGCTGTCGATCCTCTACCTATCAAGTGAATTATGGATGATTCACAGTATCCACCATGGCCCTGGTAGTGATCTTCATCTATGTATCATGATCCTTCCCACTCAAGAGTGTGTCTCCCATAATGAGTGCATCTATCTATCATTATCCTTCCCACTCATGAGTGTGTCTCCATAATGAGTGTTACTACCTATAATGACACTTCCCAATGAATAGTACTTCTCGGATGGACGTCATCATAGCTATGACACTCATGGATTGTGTTCTCCCGGAACAAGTGCTTCGTGGAAGTCTTCGAGCTGAATCCCTAGATGAGGGTATGCGGTTGTGCAACTTGTCTCTAGACCGTGGGTTAGGGTTTGGAGTATATCTGGTTTGTGATATATGTTATATAGACATATAATATGAATAGCTGACTGTACCTTTACATTGTGTACTGGATTGTGGTTTTTGGGGTCCTCTACTTAGTATTGTTATACTCACCCCTGCACAGAATTTTCCCACACGTGTCGTGTCTTGTGCAGAAGAGCAGCCTTTTGATAGAGTCCTGGGCGGACCAGGACATGACTGATCTTTCTGAGTTCCCTATAGGCTGAGGTGTTCATACGGCTATAAGCAGTAGACCCATTACCTTTTGTGATCACAGGTTGGACTTTACAGTTTTCAGACTCTTGTTTTGGTGGTCTTGTATTCTGGCTGAATTTACTTTCATTACATTACCTTCTGTCATACTCTATTGGTTTGGTTTAGTTGTATGCATGAATTTTTTTCCTTCATGGGTTTTTGTAAATTTTATCATTTGTGGGCCTAGATATGTGTGTGTGTGTGTGTATAGGTGTTTAGGCAATGCCTCCAATTTTAGTAATATTCACACTCAGTGCTAGTCACCATCCCCTGGCCTATTGGAGGCGAGCATGGGGAGTCACGGCACAGGCCCCATTGGGATGGGTCATGGAAAAGTGCTATTAGATGTGGTTGGTTCTACCATAGGACCAAGTGTCTATGATATGGGTTTGGGGAAATAGTGTTATGTGTTTGAGCTCGGATTTCAGTCCAGAGACTCCAGTGTTGGTGTGGCTGCCGACGTATCCATACACCAGGACTCTTATAACCTGCTTTTCGAATCGGTACATGAAAACACTTGTTGTGGGGAAATAAATTAATGTTACATGCATCATATTGGTATGGGTTGTGTTTTTCATATCCTTTGTGTCAGCTATCCAAATATACTCATTGACCTTGGTACATGTTGTTTTATTACAGGATGCCTCTGTGACGCATACCCGCTAGGATTCAATAGCGCGATCATGAGGATGGCCCCCTCAATGACGAGCCTTCAAGTCAAGGACCAGTTCCTCAAGAATTTCCAATAGGTGGTGCACCTGCTATTCCACCAACAGTGTAGCAGCCCATGGTACATGCAGTACCAACTGACGAGGGGCGTAGGATTAGTGCGCTCCATGAGTTCCAGAGACAGAGACCCCTTAGGTTCTAAGGCGAGCTAGACCCTCAGTGTCTAAGGACTGGCTTGATGCAGTGACAAGAGTTTTCTGTCTAGTGAGGACACCAGCAGACCAGATGGTGATCCTATTAGTGAGCCTTTTTCAGGGTTTGGTGGCACGATGGTGGAGTCTGACCACACATACTCAATTAGAGAAGAATCATTCATGGATAGAGTTTGAGCGACTCTTTAGGGAGGATTTCTCTCTGGTTACGCTGATAGAAGTACGAATCTTGGAGCTTCTTCAGCTCCAGTAGGACAGTATAACAATAGCTGACTATTCATCGAGGTTCACCATCCTCACCCGGTACTCGATGGATATGGTTAGGGATTAGTACTTTAGAGATCAGACCTTCGAGCAAGGTCTACGATGAGACATCCGAGCTAGTGTCGTGCCTCTATGAATTTCAACTTATGCTAGAGTGCTCGAGTGGGCCTTGGAGATCAAGAGATTCTTGGCAGAGCAGAGAAAGTTGACGGCAGTCATCAGCAGACAGACAGGTACAGAGACCCCGATAGTAGGGAGCCGACATTAGGCACAGGGATCTGGATGTGGGAAACGTCATAGGAGGACCCAGGATAGAGGATCGATAGTCCTAGGCTCTCAGGATGGATCCAGTTAGCCAAGGGAGAAGTGATCAAATGCATGTGATGGTAGGGGACATCTCGCTAGAAATTTTCCTACCAGTCGAGCT
Organism: Viscum album; assembly: GCA_963277665.1. Lineage (NCBI taxonomy): Eukaryota > Viridiplantae > Streptophyta > Magnoliopsida > Santalales > Viscaceae > Viscum > Viscum album. Next base: position 1,759,106,725 of record OY728121.1, on the reverse strand, counting down.
GCTGATAGGGAAGCGATGGATGGACCCCTGAAGCAGAGGCAGAGAGTGGAGCAGACAGACCTGCCAGGTGGCAGACATAGCAGAGGAGCAGGGAGAGCTGCGGGTGGTGGTTGACACTTTGAATTACTTCCACCTTCACCCCTAGAAGGTCCAAACTAGGCTCAGGGAGATGGAGGACAGGGATGGGGACAACTACATGCGGTCGAGGCATACGACCCATGGGCTCCAGGGATGATTCGAGGTACGATCTATGTCTTTTATACCTTATCTACCATACTTATAGACACAATTTCCCTGTCATTCCTTCATAGCCACATGTCTTGTACAAAACCTCGAGTTTTCGATAGAACCATTGACTTGATCCTTACACTTGGAGACACCTACAATAGGAGACTCGAAAATAACACACCTTTGCAGACAGTGTGATATTACCCTTGGATGTGAGAGATTCAGTTAGAACCTCTTGGTGGTAGCCTCGAGGCCTTACGACGTCATTCTCAGAATGGATTGGTTATCTTCCTTCCATGCCCAGATTGATTGTTTTAGGCCAAGAGTGTAGTGTGTCCACATTTATGGGACGAGGTTTTCCTTTTTCAGATAAAGGGAAATCCAGGTAGCACAGAATGGGATTATTCTTATGAGGGTGCAGCCAATTGCTCATGATTTGGCAAGCCCATCCCCCAAAGCAGTGGTTGTTTTGGGCTCCAAATTCCTAGCAGCAGTGGAAGAGTACAAGGAAGTCTTTCCCGATGATTTTCTAGGACTACCTACCCACAGAGAAATTGACTTCTGCATCGACTTACACCCGAGGACAACATTGATTTCCTCATCAGAATATCGGATGGCTCCTGTAGAGCTTCGCGAGCTGAGGGTGCAGTTGGAGGATTTTCAGAGAAAGGGTTTCATGAGACCTAGTGTTTCACCCTGGGTAGCCCCAGTATTGTTTTCCAAGAAGGCAGACGAGAGTCTGAGGTTGTGTGTGGATTATCGGTGCATGAACCAGGTGATAGTAAAGAATAAGTATTCACTGCTAAGAATCAATGACCTCTTCGATTTTCTAAGAGGGTAAAATTGGTTCTTGAAGGTTGACCTTCGATCAAGCTATCACCTGTTACATGTTCGGGATGAGGATATACCAAATACAGCTTTCAGATGCCTCTACGGTCACTATGAGTACTTAGTGATGCCTTTCGGCATGATGAACTCCCCTGTAGTGTTCATGGGACTAATGAACTAGATTCTCCAGCCGTACTTGGACTGGTCTATAGTGGTCTTCATCGAAGACATCCTTGTATACTCAGCGTTGGAGGAGGAGCACGCGAGACACATGCAGATGGTTCTAGACATACATCGGGAGCACCAGCTTTATGGGAAGATCTCAAAGTGACAAATCTGGATTTAGGATATCCACTTTCTGGGACATTTCATCTTAGTAGATAGAGTAGTTGTAGACTCAGCCAAGGTGGAGGCTTTGTTAGCTTGGGAGCCACCTTAGAGCGTGATGGAGGTGCGGAGCTTCCTTGGGTTGGCAGGGTATTACCAGAGATTCATTCCTGATTTCTCCCAAATATTAGCACCAATGACAGCCTTGACCAGGAAGGGGAAACCCTTCATGTAGACAGATAAGTGCTAGTAGGCTTTCGAGCAATTGAGATAGAGTTTTACAAGCACCCCAATTTTGGGATTGCTGGAAGAGGGTGTCGAGTACGTAGTTTTCTGCGACGCATCAGGGACTGGGCTTGGTTATGTCCTAATGCAGAGGTAGGCAGTGATTCCTAATGGTTTATTCCATCTTAGGCCACCTGAGCAGAACTATGCGACCCATGATCTTGAGTTGGCCATGGTAGTCTTCGCATTGAAGATGCGGCAACACTACCTTATGGGTGAGCGTTTCATCATCTACTCTGACCACAAGAGCCTCAAGTAGATCTTTTCATAAACGGATCTGAAACTAAGGTAGAGGTGTTGGTTAGAGTCCCTCCAAGATTATGGTTTCGAGATCATCTATACTCCTGGGAAGGGTAACAAGGTGGCAGATTCTCTTAGCAGAAGGTCGAGCTCACAGCTGTTGAGTGAGGTGACAGAGCAGTTAGCTGCATTACAGTTATCCTTCATGGATGGAGAGGATACAACTTACCTATAGTCAATGGTTGTCACCCCTCCACTCTTACAATGAGTTAGGGAGGCGCAGCTAGGAGATGTCGACTGTGTGGCCTTACATGCTCAGTTATCCATAGGACATGCTCCTGATGGATATTCGCAAGGTGGGGAGCATGTACTTATTTTCAAAGGATTCACTGTTGTATCAGTGGTGTTGAAGGAGGAGGTCCTTATAAAGACCCATACTTTACATAAATTGTTATTACTTCAAAATTGAAGCATACTTATTACAACATATAACAAAACCATGAACGGACCGTATAGGTATAGTGTCTTTAGAAACTGGGAAACATAAACAATTGGTTCATAAAGCGTCTACACTGTCTCCCATTTATTTCATCATATCTATAGTCCCTTTTGTCATATCTTACTTAATAACCTTCTTCCTGACCTGGGGAAAGAAAATATACAAAAGGGTGAGCTCAAATGCTCAGTAAGGTTAAACAAAAGAAATATCAATCACATGAAAATAAAAACATAACATTTTTGAAATCTTACCTTGCAAAAGAGATCATAATTTCATAACATGGGATTAATCATGGAAGTGAAATGTAATCCCAATAATAATAACTTAAAACATTAAAATTTGTGGCATACACACATAATCATTGAAAATCATTTCTTATTAGTCAAGACTCATTTCCAAGACTATCTTAGTGGACGAAGTCCATTTCTGAACCGAGTTCACTCCTCGTTTCAGTCTTGTTTCACTGAACCGGTATAACCAGCCGTTCCAGCCATGTCTATCTCATGAGATATAAAATCTCTACCTAATGCATTGGGGTGAGATATATATCCCACCCATCTCATAATGATACCATTCTTATGTGTGCCACAAAATCATAAACCATACATCATAGCATAACCCATGTAATAAAAATGGGAATCTTAAACATTGTGACATCATAAAATAATTCATATAAGATAAAGGAATTCATAAAAATAATTACATTACAACATAATCAAATCAATGTAATAATAGGGATAGAAACAGAACCCTTTATTATCTTAGATGGAAAATAATTTTGATAAAACACTTGAACTCAATTCTTGAGGAAAATATCCTTTCTACTTCAAAAAACACTTTTCCTTTCTTAACATGTCATAAAATTCTAAACTAAAAGAAGTTGATTAAAAATAAACTTGAAAACTTGTAAGGGAAGCTTCTTGGAAATAATGTTTTAAAACTCCATTCATGTCGTATAAGTTAAAAGAAAACATTCTTCTCGTACTTTTGTTGGAAAAGTCAAAAAGTACCTCGTATGAAAAACGACAAAAGATTCCTTTCATATATTTTACTAAAAACTCACCAAAGGGTAAAATTGGATATAAACTATTTTAGAAGGATATAAATATTACATATTGTGGAAACATGGATGTGGATGATAAAATACACTCCAGTAAATTCCAAAGTATAAACAATCTCGAATAAAAATGAGATTGTGATATTTCCATTACCTTAGGTTCGATTTGCTTCGTAAGTGTCAGAACCTCCTGTGTAATGATTTAAATAATGTTATTGAATTATTCCAGAATAATAATTATTTTTATGATATCATATATGGTCATATTCTTAGCTTCTTATTAGTAATATTTCATTACTACTTGTTATTCGGTTGTTTATTACTTTTTGTTCTTATGCGTGTTTTGTCGAATGAATTCTTATTCTTCTTTTTCGGATATTGATACCTCATTTCAAGAATGTTATTAGTGTAATATATATCATATTAATTCATTCAATTCATTTATATAATCATTATGCAATGAAGACCATGTAGAACGAGTTGCATCACATCGTGGAGACGGTATTTTGTACGTACGCACGAGCGATGATATCGTTCCCATGATCGTGGAATTTTATTGGAGTGTATGTATACTATTTAAGAATCAATATCACTTTACAATAATCATATATAGTTATTATTTACACCATTATAACCATCCAAGTAAGGTGGTGGGGGAAAATAGATCACACCACGGCATGGAGACGGTATTTCGTACGTACGCACGGGCGGTGATTTCATTTTTCGTAGGATGGATAGATGGTGAAATAAGGTTGTTTCATACTTATAATAACATATCAGTATATGAGTGATACTGATTTTATTACTTTATAATGAAACAACTAAAGAAGAAGAAGTGGAAGAAGAAATAAAGATGAATGAATTGGTAATGGGCATTACCTCTTCTTTGAAGTGCCTCTTTGAGACCTCCTCTTAGGGCACTACAATTGGTCTTTGAAGAAGACCAGGACCTCTAGGATATTTCTAGGGAAGTGGGTAAGTTAAATGGGCATGTATTGGCTGAGCGTGAAGGCTCAAATTGGTGTGAGGAGGAGAGGGAGGAGGTGCCATTTTATATGGGAGGAGAGGGGCACCTTTGGAAATATAAGAAATATTAGTTTATATTAAATCCCAACCCCACATAAAAACATCCAAAATGACTCATATCCAAATATTAGATGAGATAGGGTTGTAATATCATCAAACAATAAAATTTATACATGTTAGGAATTTATTTTAAACATTATAAACTTGATTTATCTTTATTTATCAATTTAATTTTATTTGTGGTAATAATATTCTAAATTTTAAATTATTATAAATAATTACATATGTGTTGTGAATTTTCCATAATTTGACACATTATGGAATTTTCGACTATATAAATTTTAATTTATAATTTTTAAATATTTCTGTTATTTTTGAACAATTTTATAATATGTTATTTTTATAAAATAACAATAGTGTCAATTTTGAAACTATTCATTTATTGGAATTTAAATAAAATATATACAGAAGATATGTTCGAACTAAAAGTTCTAATAGATCCATAAAATGTCATATGTATCTATAAAATTAGTGGATCACATTAAATAGTTCATATAATATTTATTTTATTATTTTTAAAACCATTTATTTGATAGTTTAATTAATAAAATAATTTCAACATCACCATTGTGTCATAATTAATGATAATTATTTAATCTCTAAAAATTATAAATAAATTCTTTTGATTTAGATAATTGTATTAGATTTCTTTAAACTATTCATGTTCGAAGTTTCATGAAGTTTATCAATGAATTAAAATTATTATACTTATAAGTTTTAAGAAAGTGACATGTTGTCACATTCTTTGGTTTTAATAATAATTAAATTATTTTCATGGACAAAAGTCCATTAAATGAATCTAATACGACCCTTAGGTGATATAGGTATACTTTTAGTCATCCAATAGGATTTTGGAAGGTGTTAGGGTAATTTTATAATCTTATATTTACCCTTAATTACCCGATTTACCTTTAACTATGGTAAATAAAATTTATCGTAGTTACTATTCATGATGCCCAAAAATAAAAAGTAGCCTATTAACATAATTTGGACCCACTGATTCTGAATATGGAATCCATTTTTCAAAATTCAAAACATATAAGTTGCAGTAATTAATTTAAAATAAATCATGTTGTTAAGAAAACGGGTTTTAGAAGTTAAAACAATGCCAAAGATTGATATGTTTTTACCTATAAATTCAATGTGAAATTAATGGTAATGACATACATTATATTAAATGGTAAAAATATATTCTATTTATACTTTAAAACCATTAAATATTATAATTTATCCATATAAATTATCTCAATGAAATAAAGTTGTTTTTAATTAAAAATTAGCGTATTTTTATTATTCATCAAAATATGAAAGTTATCAGAAAAATATCAAAAATTTATCCAAAGTAAATTTTTTTCCCTAATTCAAAAGAAGAATGTTATTTTGTCAAATTGAACTTATAAACATTTCAAAAACTAGATTTAATATGGGTGCGCCATCAAAAGGCGGCTAAACTATATTTTTTGAAAAATACTTCTTTTATCAAAAAAACTGATTTTCCTTTTATACCTCATTCTAGAAAATGTATAAGTTGAATTAAAATGTTATAAAATTCAAAATTCAGTTCATACTATTCATAACAACTAGTTTTAATAGCATATTGTTTTTTAGTGAAACTCGGTATTGCGTACGACGCAAGCTATCGAGGAAGGTCGTGATTGCGTGTAAAGCAAGTCAAGCAAGTGTTGTGTGTAGTGAAAGATTCCTTTGATGATTTATATAACATAAAAAACAAAATATTTCTCATAAAAGTCTCGAGTGTTACAGTCCTGAGGGAGTTTCATACATCCCCCTTGGCGGTACACCCTGGAGTGGCAAACCAGGATCTTCGATGACAGTTCTGGTGGTTGGTCATGAAGAAGGCGGTAGCTGAGTTCATTTCATGATGCCTTAAATGCCAGCAGGTGAAGGCAGAGCACTAGGTTCTAGCATGATTAGCTCACCCCTAGAAGTTCCAAAGTGGAAGTGGGATGGAATATCGATGGGTTCGTGACAGTCTTCCATGGACGTCCAAGGGGCATGATTCCATCTGGGTGATCGTTGACTGACTCACCAAGTTGGCCCGATTCCTAGCTATTGTGGAGAAGAGTTTCTTAGAGAGCCTGGGACACCTCTACGTGCAAGATATAGTGCAGATTCATGGTGTCCCCTCGACAATAGTCTCAGACTGAGATTCCCATTTCACATCTCGATTGTGGAAGGGATTACAGGAGGCCCCTGGGACTCAGCTACGCTTGAGCACAACGTTTCATCCCCAAACTGATGGTCATATGGGGAGAACCATTCAAGTTATAGAGGATATGATGCGATCCTATGTCTTGGACATTAGTCACAGTTGGGAGGACCACCAACCACTGGTGGAGTTTGCGTACAAAAATAGCTATCGATCCACCATTGGTAAGGCACCGTTCGATGCCTTGTATGGGAGAACCTATCGGTCACTGCTTTTCACGACCGACCCCAGAGAGTCCACACTCAAAGGTCTAGAGATGGTGATAGCTACCACCGAGAAGGTGCAGATCATCCGAGAGGGGATGAAGACTTCACAGAGCCGGCATAAGTCTTATGATGATAGACAATGAAGACATCTGGAGTTCGAGGAGGGAGACCACATCTTTCTTCTGGTCTCACCTCCACGAGGGTTATGGAGATTTGGCCATGGAGGAAGGCTATCTCTGAGGTTAATCTAACCTTTCCAGATATTGTGAGAAGTTGGAAAGGTGGCTTGCTGCCTAGATCTACCACCATAGTTGCATCGAGTACATGATTTCTTACACGTGTCAAAGCTGAGGAGGTTCGTGCATGACCCATCCCATGTCATCGACTGGGGTGAGATGGACATTGAGGATAGAGTGACCTTTCCTGAGTACCCAGTGGAGATCGAGGATCGGCATGAGAGGATCCTTTGTGGGAGATCGATTCCCTTGGTGTGCATCCAGTGGTAGCACGAGAATCTTCAGGGGAGCACGTTTGAGTGGGAGGCCCTGATTCATGCCCAGTACCCACATCTTTTTGAGTTTCCTTTGTTTTGGATTTTTGGGGATGTAAATCCCCAAGGTGGGGAGAATGTAATATCTTTGATTTTCCATGTATTATTTTTAAATATTATATGGAATTATTAAGTGACCAGGCACAGAGAAGGCACATCATTCCGAGGCCTGGTGATCCCAGAATAGTGGTCCAAACTTTTTTTAAGTTAAGTGAGTAGTCACTTGTGTGCGGTTGTGGCAGTTTCCAAACGGATGCCCAAATTAAAAATATGAGGGCATCATTGCATCTGGGATGATGATTTTACCTAAGAACAAGTATAAACTCGACTGGTGCGGGTCATGGGAAAAAGATAATTTTAGGATATTTTTAGTAAAATAAAATAAAATAAATTGTGACGTTTATTTTATTTTTATTTTGGAAACATTCGTTGCACCGCAGCGATGAGGCAATTGTGTCGGTAATTAATGTCATGTCATAATGACTCAGAAACAAAAAATGCTAACTCATTATTTCCACAGCGTAATGGATTTACTAACATTTTTCCCTTTTTATTGGGATGTTTCTCATTGGAATGGTTTTAGAGGAACTCTGGAGAATCCACAAAGCTTCGGAGAAAACTCTCAACGACAAACGATGAAGGATCAAAGTTGAGAATCACTATGCCAATCTAGTTGGAGGATCTCGACGATGACGGCAGTGTGACCCTTTCATAAATGATCTATCATTTCTTAAAGGTATGGGTTGTTATTTCATTCCTCTTTCCCTGTCTTTGAATTTAAAATGAAGAACGCGGATCAACCATGAACAAGTTGATCTGTGGATTCGTATGTTCTTGCAGGAGGGTTTTACAGGGATGATTATGGGGAATTAATCCATGTTGATTATTGTTTTGGTTTTCTACTCTATTTAAGCCTATTAATGAGAGAGGATCAATGTCATGATGAACGATGGTGGAGGTTCATTCCTCACATTTGTTCTATTGATTTCCCTTCCCCTTTCTTTCACGCGCATTCTTTGCATTCTTCGTGTTCTTCATGGGGAGAAGAACAATGGATCGGTGTGCACCCGTCTTGAAATGAAACAATCCCAAACTGGATATATGAAATCACAAATACCCTAAGGAGGTGTGATGGCCATGACAGACAACAAATCGGCTCAGATTGGAAGAGGTTGTTCTTCAATCGTTCTTCAGGCGGGAAGATCAAAATTTGTTTTCGGAGCCGATTGGAGGTCGGAAAAAAATGGAGGAAGCTTTGTGGTGTCGGGGTGACCTATACATGGGAGTTTCGTGGAAATAGAACAACCAGATTGACAAACAGGGCATCATGGGAGGCACGGCGATGAAGGATTGCATTTCTAGAAATTTCGAGAATACATGGCGTGTACTTCCAAAGAACACGATGTGTAGTACTGGCGGCAGCGGCTAAGGTTTCGGGGGTCATAGAGGAATCACACAGCATGGGACCCTGGTCACATGGTGTGTTAGACTTTCCCCGAAGCTCAGCATGTATTTTTGGAAGTACACAGACACAGGTTGTACTACACAGCTTCAGATGACATGGCATGTATTCTCTACGGAACATGGCAAAGGCGGATACATGGGACTCGGTGTGTATCCTAGGGATACACGAACATGGGATGGAGTACACGACAGTTTACTCCATCACACAGACAGGAGAGGCCAATAACGCGGGTCACCTTGTGTACCGATTACACAGGTTGGAATACACAGGTTGATGACTGTATATGGGCACATAGCTAGTGTACACAGAGCCAACCCCAGTCACTCGAACACGACATGTACACCGTAATACACGCCGGGTACTCTCTTCTCTACATGACCAGCATTACCACATGGGCCATTGTACATGGGTAGTACCCGGGGTCAGACAACACATCGTGTAACTTTTCTACACACCATGTATGTTTTGGAAAACAACATGGTCCTCTTGTTCACCGTATCTTGAACATCATTTGTTTCGGTTAGTTCCCCTTCTTCTCGTTTCCCTGAAGGATAGGCATCGTTCCCTTCAATATGAGTATGATACCTTCAGTAGAACTTTCTATGATAGAGTCAGACATCCATTTGAGAGGCCTGGATCGATATCCTTTATCCATTATTGACACTAGGTTTAGTAAGGCATCGACATGACCTACTCCACCGGGCATCGATCCTCTGCCTAGAAGGTGAATTATGGATGAGTCGCAGTATCCACCAGGGCCCTAGAAGTGATCCTCATCTGTTTATCGTGATCTTTCCCACTCAGGAGTATGCCTCCTGCAATTCGTGCATCTATCTATCGTGATCTTTCCCACTCAGGAGTGTGTCTCTCATAATGAGTGTAACTACCTCTTGTGACATTTCCTGATGAATAGTACTTCTCAGATGGACATCATCAGAGCTATAAGACTCGTGGAGTGTGTTCTCTCAGAACAAGTGCTTCGTGGAAATCTTTGATCTGAATCCCTAGACGGGGGTATGCAGTTGTGCGACTTGACTCTAGACTACGGGTTGGGGTTTGAAGTATATATGGTTTCTACTATATGTTCTGTAGACATATACTGTGAATAGCTGACTGTACCATTAACTTGTGTACTGCATTGTGGTTTTCGGGGTCCTATACTGAGTATCGTTATACTCACCCCTGCATGGGCTTTCCCACAAGTGTCGTGTCTTGTGCAGATAAGAAGCCTTTTGACAGATTATAGGGCGGACCAGGATAGGACAGAGCTTTCTGAGTTCCCTATAGGCCGATGCGTTCCTACAGCTACGATCAGCAGTCCTAGTACCTTTTGTGATCATGGGTTGGACTTTGCAGTTTTCAGACTCTTGTTTTGGTGGGCTTGTATTCTGTTCCTGTTTACTTTCATTACTTGACCTTCTGTCGTACTCTGTTGGTTGGGTTTTGTTTTATGCATGCATTTTGTTCCTTAGTGGTTCTTTTTAACATTTCAGAATTTTGGGCGTAGAGATCTGTGCGTGTGTACAGGTGCTTAGGAAATGCCTCCCATGTTAGTAATATGCATACTCAGTGCTAGTCACCAGCCCCTGGCCTATAGGAGGCAGGCTTGGGGAGTCATGGAGCGGGCCCCATTGGGACTTTTCGTGACAATATGAATTAAAATGACATTAAATTTCAATGGTTATTACATCGCCAATGTTTCCCTTCCTATTCAAATAATCCATGCTTTTATTACGGACCTTTTTCCTGTTTTAAGAGTTTTTAGACTTGAGATCACCTTGTATTTATGAGGGAATTCCTAGAGCACTCAAAGGATGCCACCCTAATTCATTAAGCAAGTTTTTGTGGGAGATACCCACCATGGAATATGATCCTAGTCTTATTACATGAAATCCTCAATGTTTTACTGATAATATAATAATTTATTCTCAATATATAAGAATTATTTGGATGAAATCCTTGGATTTAGCATGATTCCTATTGAAACACGGTTCCATGGATTCACCCCATTGGGACCAGTCATAAATAGCCTGATATTTACTATGTTTGATCCCCATGGACTCGATTAGACTATTTTACATTGGAATTCCTTTAGTATATCCCTTGGATTACACTTAGATCCATACACTATATGGTGTGAGTTATTATTTTGAGTTATTTTGAAACATAAGATCATGGATTCACTAGACTAACATCAGATCTTTATTTATATTTTATTTTCTATTATTTCCTTTTTATAGATATGAGACTCATGGCGATTTACATACTATGTGGGAACTTTTAAAATAATCCCCGGGCCTACACCGGAGAAAGTATATTTTTGAATGTGATTATATTATATATATATATATATATTAACCTGATGGAAGGAGTAAAGAGACATTATTATCTTATTCTGATGTAGGTATGGTCGATCTGGAATCCAATGAGGAGCCCTGTTCAATACGGTTTTTACTTTACACATTTTACATTATAGATAATTATTTAACCTACACACTATTACTTTTTTATTTACATCATGTATTTGGGTAGACACCGTTGGTGGTTTCCTATAAAGTATATATAACACCCTATTTGGTCCATTGATTGGTACCCAAATAGACTTCATTGATACCAATAGGGCTAGGGGAAAGCACCTAGTTGTCACTTGATTGATTCCAGCATGGGATCAGGGGATCACCAGATCGATATATATCTCATCATGCTATATAGGGATATTCTTTAGGTTTTTTGGTTATTTTTATTTCCCTATATATATGTGGTCCTGCTACCCTGTTTTTTCAATCCATTTTGGAGACATGACATTACGCCATTTTTTATATGGCACTCAATATTTCTATTGAAGGATTCTATTTTATATAGATGATTTATATTATATTTTTACTTGATATTATGCTTCCTCAATTCGTCCATTTATTAAATAATTGGGTGAAAATAATTATAATGTTATAGTATCTCCATTGTACCTTTATGGATCCTCACTACTACTCAAAATCCTTTAGAGTACAGGGATGAATTTTTGAGACCATGTAACCAACTAGGTTTGGTTACTAATGAGTGAACCAGGTCTGAGACGTTAAAAATTAGTATCTGAGGATTATTTTCTTTTTGTCTTAATGATTTGGTTATTTTACTGGACAATATGATGTATTTGGATTGTGAAATTAGCCTTTTATTGAGAGTATCTAACCCATATATAAGAGAAAATCTAAATTGAATGGGATGGGATATGGAGTTTTAGATTATATTTGTTATGGTTATACTAATTTCACTATTGGTTGATTCACATGGATTTTGGTTTTCCTAATTATTGTAAAATTTAATTTTACCCTTGGAACATTACACCATGGAGGTAGTGTCTCATGTATCCTTTTTGGAATGTGAGGAATTTTTTGTCATGCATTATTCCATTCGATGTTTACATAATGTGTTCATTTTTGTATCATTTTAACATGTTCCCAGATAACTATATTTGAAATTGTGCTAACATTTTTTTCAAGGAAAAATTATTGAAATAATTAAAGTGTCCTTATAAAACTAAATTGTATTTTCCCATATAGTGTTATGATGGGACTTTAATTGTCTAATTATATTGATTTTGAGTCAAGAAAAATTGGTTACACTAGTTGAAATGGTATTTTTTGCAATTATATGTATTCCAATTGAAATTAAAACAATGTGTGTTCCTCTATACATTGGTAATTTTGATCCTTATAATTTGAAAATATAATAATATTGGTTTCAATAACATGTAGTCCCATTTTCAGTTTTTAAATCATTGTATTTTATAACTTGTAAATGGTAGACACAATTAAACAGTCCTTTTTGTATATATAAACATAAACACAATAACGTATTTAAGGTTTGTTGAGCCCTATTTTTAAATTGAAATAGTTTCCATTAAATATTTATTTCAATTGATACTTAACGTATATTTCCCTCTATAACTTTCAATTGATTCATTGTATACCAAAACCTGGCTTTGAAACAAAGAAATTTACCCAGCCCTGACTATACTAGTGGGAATTATGAAATATATCTGGTCATTAATCTAGGTTTTATTCAATTACCCAACATAAATCTTATATATTAAGATATATTCCACCATTACATCTTTGAGTCATTTACTGGAAGTGTGGAAATGACCATGCCCTAGATGTGATGAACCGTGAGTCACTAATAGAACCTCCAACAGTTCCACATGTGGTACCACTAGTTATAACTGATGTGGGAATCGATGAATAGTTTCATGAGGTCTTCTTATACTTATATAGACTATTCGAGGAGCTCTAAATCATTTCCCAACTATGGGAGAGCTTACATGAGTGTTTTAGTAGAAACCTCTACCCTTGTTTTCATTGGACGGTGAGAAAAAAGCTACTAAGACATTTTTGTAGGACATTCTATCTGTCTATAATAACTTTTAGACACCTCCATAGAGAAGGGTCACGATCACATCTTATATTCTTTCAGGTTCCTTCAAGAATTGGTGGGTTGTTATTACTCAGGAAGACTAATATTGAGACATGGTCTGGAGAGGATTGATGGCTTCATTATTTGACAATTTAATTATGGAAACACTATGATCTAGTAGAGCTAGTTAGTTCCTGAATCTATAGAAATGATCTTTCAATGTTATGGATTATTTAAATTTATTTACATGGAGTCATTATTTTCAAACATCTTTCATAGCTAATGATATTTTAAGAGAGAGAAGATTTCATGATGGGTTGATGTATGCCATCCGTTCATTGGAAAATATTTTCCATTTCACTAATGTCTCCGAAATTGTAAAGAAATACCTTAATACTGAGTTTAATTTAATGGAATATACTAGTAAAGTGCATGGTGGTTTGGTACTGAGGTAGGGTAGTAGTTTGTTCAGTGGAAGAAGAGGATTCTCGTTAGAGTAGGGGAAATGAGAGTTCCCCTTCATGTAGCTCATATATATTCAATCATTATGGTATAAACATATATGTGAAACCTCACTACAATTTAGACGCAATCTAGATTTGGGAATTCAATAGGATGGGTCATCTTTTGATATTCTATCAGACCTTCCTATAAGTTCCTAGTGGGAGAGGATCTACACCAATTCCTCCTTCTAGAGAAAGATTAGTATCTCTGCATTAGGCTAGAATTTGGACTACCACTATCCATACAGGATAAAAATTGTATATGGTTGAGGAGTATAGATTTAGGATAATTAGTTCTTGTTGAGAATAAACACTCTAAGAAGTCAGTTTGTATCTTAGGGTCACCGATCGGGATAGATTTTATCAATACAACATATATTTGAGGAGAAGGGTTTCAAACCATATATAGTTTGAGGTAAAGTCTTAGTAGCCTTTATATTTGTTTTTATTACTCTCGATACAAGAACATCACATTATTTTATTTTTGTTTCTATTATAGTGAACCTTGGGACAGATTTTTTACACTTCTATGAAATAAGGACACATGAAATGTTGTTTGAAATTAGATTAGATATTGTTCAGTGGTATAAGGAATTCCCCCTTGTGGTAGGTGGTTTTCATTTATTATGGGATCTATTTTTCATGTGGTGGTTGGATTTTTTCATTGTTGGGATGGAATATTTGGTCCCTTGTCATTTTTATGTGGACTATGATCATCAAGAGTTATTTATAACATCACTAGAGGGTGACAGTTATCTTTACAAAGGTGAACAGGATGTCCATGTATGTAAAGTTGGAAAAGAGCATCATAGTATGGGTGGAATGACAAACCATATTTCTAGCCACTACATGGGGATCATATAATATGTAAGACTAATTTCCCTCCTATTTTAGATTGTTTTATGGATATATTCACTAATGAATTTTCTAGAATACCTTCTGATAGAGAGGTGGGGTTCTCTAAGGAGCTACTTCTAGGAGAAGCACTGGTATCTATTCCTCTTTACATGATGGGTACTATTGAGTTACAATAGTTCAAGAGGTATCTTGAAAATTTTTAAGATAAGTGCTTCATAAATCTAAATACATCACCTTGGGGTTCACCTGTACTTTTCACCAAGAAGGTGGATGATACCATCATGTTTTGGGTGTATTTATATTGGTTGAACCAAATTATGTTCTGGAACCAGTATGTGTTTCTTTTTATAGAATACCACTTTGAAAATCTCATTGGAGAAAGGGTTTTATCAATGATTTATTTGATTTCATGTTATCATTATTTATGAATTATACCTTTATACATACCTTGTACAACATTTCATAGTAGTTATGGTATTTATGAGTATTTAGTTATATTTTTTGGTCTCATGAATGCACCAGTTATTTCCATAACTTTGTTGAATCGGGTTTTCAAGATGAATCTAGATTCTTTTTTTTAGTGGCCTTTGTGGATGATATCTCAATGTATTCTATCACTCATCACAATCATGTAAAACATCTTGAGATCATATTGAATTCACTAATAGAGCACCATTTGTTTTCTATGATAAAAAAAATTCCTCTTTTGGATTTATAATGTTCACTTCTTAGGTCACATAATTTCATCAGCTGGAGTTTCTATTGACCCAATGAAGTCGAGGGTTGTGGTTTCATGGTAGTATCCCAAGAAAATCATTGAAATATAGAATTTATGGGGGATGTATGGCTGTTAAAGTTTATTAATTCAATATTTTTTAATCCTAGTATAAAATAGTAGGTCTTGAATAATAATTCTGTGAAATTCATTTCATCATAAGCCTATGAGACAACCTTCCAAGATCAGAAAGGGAGACTAACATCGGAATAGATCAAGATTCATCAAATTTCCTAATGAATCTATGCAGTAGATTATGATGCTTCAGGAATGGATCTAGGATATTCTATGATATAGGGAGATCAAATATTTATTTATGGGTCACATTATTTGAGCCCCTATGAGAGGAATTTCATAACAATTGAACTTGATCTCTCATATGTAGTTCATGCCCTATGTTGTTGGAAGCATTATTTTATTGGAATGTATTTTGTGGAGTGTGTAGATCAAAACCAACTCTAGAATATATTTACACAATGTTATATAAATATCAAACAAATGAGGTTTTTTTAATATCTAAAATCCTTTAATTCTGAGCATGCCTACACACTTGGAAAGGGAAATGTTGAGGAAAATTTCCTACGTAGGATGGCTTAGAAATAGGCATTCGAAGAGGTTGGTATTGAGTAGAAATTTATTAATCTATTCTCTAATATTCATTTAGAATTGAAGGAGAATCATGGGAAGCCAAAAAATAAAAATTATTAGTAACCAATTCACTCCCGTAGAGAGTAAAGATGATCCATTTATTGGATCACAAGGGCCTATTATTAAGGGAGAGTGTAGTAGGTGAGGAACCACTACCAAAATGGATTGTTTAAGATGATGAGGTCTTGTGAATTTGTGGACGAATCCATGTATATTAATGTTTCATTCTTCTACATGGGTGGTACATGCTATTCTTTCAAATATGTATTGTGATCTACATCGCCAATACTGGTGGCCTGGTATGATAAGGGGGATTACTAGGTTTGATACTAGGTGTTCCACCTTTCATCAAATTAAGGAAGGAAACTAGTGACTAGAAGTTATATAATAGTTGTTTCTCTTTAGTTAGTGGAAATGGGATGATATAACTATGGACTTTTTTACTGGCATACGGAGATCCCCTCAAGGAAATGATGTAGTATGGGTGATATTTGATAGGCTCATGAATTTCTATCACATCATACCTATCAGGGATACCTTTTAAGTGGATGACCTTGGAAGGATCTATGTTCGAGATATTATCCCAATTCATTGAGTTCCACATACTATTGTATCAGAAAATGAAGATAGTTTTACTTTCCTGTTCTAGAAATCATTATAGAGAGAGTTATGTGTGCAATTACTTTTGAGTACATCATGCCACCCTCAGACTGATGGGATGTCTGAGCGAAAGATAAAGGTTCTATAGGAAATTATTTGAGCATGTTTCCTTGATTTTAGAAGTTATTGGGAGAAACGTATACCTCATCTCAATATCACCTGTAATATCAATTTTCAGAAGATGATAGATATGGATCCCAATGGGGAGATATATGGTAAACCATGCCAATTACCTCTATGATGAATTAAATTCATTGAGGTGTCACTACTTGGAACTTGTCTCTTTCAATAGACTTCAGAGTAGGTTTAGTTGATCATTAAGTCAACAGAAAAGGCTCAGTCTAGAAAGAATTCATATTTCAACCCGCATCGAAAAACACTAGAGATTGATGTCTTGGAATAGTTATTTGTTATATATTGATTGGAGTGTTACATCGAAGGTTTATATGCAATGTAAATCTTCTGTATCAGTTCATTGGTTCGGTTAAGGTAGTGGGGAGAGTTAGGATGTTAGCCTAATGGTTGACATCACATTATAGGTACCAGGATATCCCTGATGTCTTCCATGTTTTTCATCATTGTTATTACTATTCATACATTTCACACATATTTCATCCTGATTAGGTTTTTTTGAGGTGTATTCTTCAATTAAGGACTGCCATATCCATATCGAGGACCAGAACACAAAATTTCTTCGAGGTATTTCAGTCCCTCCAGTATGGGTGAAATGGATGAAAAGTAGCTAATAAGATTAAAAATGGGAGAGCAGTTCCAACATAAATTATTAGTGGCCATAACTGTTTTCAAATGATATTCATTAACCATCAAAAGGGAAACTCACGGAAGAGCTTCCTTAAAGAGGTGAGGTTGTAACAACATAGTTTTTTGTATGAGGTAAGGACCCTTTAATTAATTATTTAAATTCATATTTTTATCCTTATAAATGTTACATGTGTACTAATGAATGAATAAAAACAATATATTTATTTTTAAGAGATCATAAATCTGAATTTTGGAGGAAATAGACTTGGCGCATAGTATTTATAAACAATTATCTTGAGGTCACATGGTTTGGACAAACAATGTGGTGTTCTGAAGTGTACTATAGAGGGTGTGAATGTGATGTGAAATGTTTGTCTAACCCTTCACATATCCCATGTGAGGCGGTGTCACCAGGATAGTTCCTACCAAACGAGGTGTGAAATATTAGAAAAACAATGAATATAAACTGTGTGAGGGGTCCATCCATAGATAGTTCCAGCTAAATGGATAGTTCATGGTTGGGAAAACTATATAGAAAAATTTTTATCCACCTAATTTTTTTGAAGAATTACATTTTACACTCCTTTATTTGAAATGGTTTAACCCTTCTCCACCTTCGTTATTTCCAACTGACCACACAACCCTCTCCTCCCTTTGGAATCTCCTCGCATGGATTGAGCTTGGATTTTGGTTACCTCTTAGGTCCAGCCTCTGATTCGAGGGTTTTATATCATGTGGGATCTCCATCAATAATATTTTTATTCCTTTATCTCCTATTATTCTTTATCTTCCCATCTATGGAGTTGTTTTGGCGAGTTTATATGCCTTAAATTTAGGTTATTTTTCTATTTTGATGTTTTCTTCTAATCTTGACCTAACTAAAGGCCCATACTAGATAAATGTTCCTCCAATGAGATATGTTTAGTGGAATGAGGACTATCCCTCAAATTATTGATATTTAGATTTTTATACATTGTTCCCCATGATGGTTTCACTGAGACATTCCCATAAAATCAATATGTGTTAAATTGTTTTCCCTATATGGGAACCTAATGACTCTTTTAGACCCCTAATGATGTTGGAGGTCATCAATATCAAAATGAACTATCCCATGGGTGTGTAAATTACTTTACTATTTTTACTCTATGGTTTTAATACAAAAACACTTTTTTGTGTTTGTTTTGACTTGTACATAAGATATCATTCCTAAAAGTGGATAAACTATAGTGATGTGGCCTAGATAACATAGTTATCTATCTTATTGAATAAATAATTATATTTATAAATAGACTTAGGGAATTTTCATGAATTTAAAATGGCCAATTATATCCTTCCACGCTTAATCCATTTCATTAATAAATTAAAGGTAGTGATATGAATAAAAAGGAAATAGTAAATTGGCATTATTATTACATGAACAATATTACACTTCAGGTACATATACTTGGTTAATGTTATTATGTACCATAATCTTTGTCATCAATAAATGAAAGGTAATGATATGAGTTTCCATTAAGTAGTAAATTTTCGTGGTTATTATATGATAAATGTTACCCTTCCCGTTATCATACTTGGTTCCTTTACTATGGACCATTTTCCTATTACAATAATTTTATGACATTATACCTCTTTGTATTCTAAATGGAATTTTGAAAGAAATTATTGGATTCCACCCATATTCATTAAGATTATTTCCATGGGACATACCCACCATAGAATTCGGTCAATTTATTATTATGTGAATAACTCAGCATTGTAGGAACGATTCACTTCTTTACCATATGGTTATTAAAATTACTTCGACAAACTACTTTGATTTAGTTAGATATACATAGAGACATAGTGATATTGATTATCCCCATTGGGCTGAGTCATGTATAGCTTGTGATTTATTTTGAATGAGCTCCGTGGTCTCGGTTAGACTTTTGCAGTGGAATGACTTGGGTGTACCCCTTTGATTACACTATGTCCCATATAGTCAAACTATATGTGTTATTACTAGGATATGGCTCAACCACCAATGGAATTGGTTCCCTCATCTCACATTATATCCTTTATTTATATTTTCATTTATTTTATGATTTTTTGATATTTCTAAGAATCATGAATTTAGATATACTATCTGAACACTTTGTCACTAAGACACTACTATATATTAGATAAGGTTTATATGTACATGTGATTGTCTTATTTCTGAAAATATACACATGGTGAGAGGGGAATAGAGATATTTATAGCTTATTCAATGTAGGTATGGTTGGACGGGAATACCATAAGGAGTCTAATCTATCATAGTTGTTACAATATGCATTTTTTACGTCATCAATGATTATTATAACTTCGCACTATTACATTTGTATTCATAGGTTTTATTTTTATATAAATCATTGGTGGTGACTTACTGAATATCTCTCACACCTTGTTTGGTCCTCTAATTGCTTCCCAGACAGAGCTCTTGGATTCTGGTAGGGATAGGGGAAATCTATCAGATGTTAGTGATTAATTTATTGTAGTATGGGAGAGGGGGGGTGCACAGGTCCAAGCTATGGCTAATGATTCTATCTAGAGATAGAATTTTGGACTTTTTTCTTGTTTTTATATGAAATATATATATATATATATATATATATATATATGATCCTACTTCCATGTTTTTTATTCATTTTTCAGTGACATGAAATAATATTATTTTGTATATGGTACACAATATTGTAATTCATGTTAATTGGTTTTATCTAGATGATTTAACTTCATCAATTAGTTAATAATATGACTCTACCATTTATCCATTTAGTACACCATAGTCTGAATCTGATTATGATGCAATACTCTCCATAATCTCTAACAATGGACCCTCGCTATTTAGAAGACCCTAGAATATGGTGTGATAGGCTTGAGGCCATATGGTCGATTGAGATTGTATACATATGATTTAATTGGGTCCATAATGTTACAATCATCATCTAAAAAAAATTCCAACCTAGGCTACGAGATAATATAGTTGTAGAAGAACTGGCCCAACATGGCCTGCAAAAATATTCCATTCCCTGTGATGGACATAAGTGTCACCTTTAGGAGACGTCTAACTCAATCTATGATAGTATGAGACATTATGAGATGTGAATGGAACCAAATAATTCATTATCAGTATTTGGCCAGAACCTGACATCTCAATCATGTAAAATTCATAAAGGATTTGGTATCCACCAAAGTCTATAGCACACATCTTTGATTTCCAGATACATTCTACTCATCCTCTTGATGGTGTTCCAATCAATACAACCTCACACATACATTCCACCACTTGAACAAACAAATTCATAAACTAAGTCGATATAAATGATCATGGGTCCCCTGTATGAAATAAAGTGATAGAAAGGATTGGTGAAAAATGAGTTGTAACTCAAACATACAATGCCCCAGCCTCTCCACCACTAGTTGTTGGTTGATCTACACAATGAATACTTTACCATATACTATGGGATCTAGACTAAATTCCCAGTGCTATACTACCCTAGTGATATTGGTTCCATTTTATTGAGGTACTATGTCACCCACCCTGACCAGTAAAGCTGGTTAAAGTCAAAATTCATGAGTGATATGGGGTAACAGACCCCTTATCGAAGTTATGTACTCGACTAGATCCTCCACCACTGCTCACCTATTGTGGGTTCCTATAGAACCTATATATATGAATCATCTTTCCACAAGTTATGAATTCCACATGTGTTCATGGAAATAGAAATTTCATGGGGCCTGACATTCCACACTAATAGAAGATGACTAAATTACCTCATCTGGATATATTTCATCTTCCATGGAAACTTTTTCAATGAATTCCCTAGGGAAAATCCTCATAATAGTGCTTCGGACTATATAATGACATACCACTAAATTACCCAACTGAAATGATTTTTCCACCATGATTGTTTCCTGTAGGTTCCCTTTATATATTATCACCTGATCTACTACCTCATCATATCACTTCAAAGGAATGATATATACCAGGTAAATATTATCACATTAATGTCCATCTTTAAAATTTTAGCAATAGCCACCTGGACCCTAATAAATAGCGATGAAAATTATTATTATTCTTTGAATCATCCAATATAGTTCATCATTATCATACTTCCCTAATTAAAGCGCTAAAATAATTTAAATTTACTCTACCTCATGGTATTAGGGTAAAATTGTTTCATGAACATATCCTATAATTCCATTCATACAAGGACCTACACTTACTCATCCTGAGCCTATATATCCCACTAGCACTTTACTAGTCCTCATAACATATAATTTTTCATCATAACTTTTTTATTGGGTGGGGTCTCTAGGTGATTCAAAATCATCTGGATGGATTCAATTCAAAACTCATATACCTTAGGTCCACCCTCTTTAAAAAACATAAGAGGGTGATAGAATTGAATGTCTATTGTTAACTCGAATATACTTGGAACACCCCACCTTGGGCATCACTCTATAAACTTCATAAAATGATAAATTTTCTCACGGAACATCTCTTCCCCCCACCCATTATTTCCAAAAACCATTGGGGGTCTTTCCCCGCAATTAGAGGATCATTTTTTGTGTTGTCCTCCTATCACCCAACTAGTACTAATTTTCATGGTGGAATCTCCCAAAAATTCCAAATGAACATATTAAAACACAAAACATAAGGTCCCCACATTTATGAAAAGGAGGAATAACATCTAGTCATAAGACATTACCCCACATACACTATTCTAATAGGTATAAACACTTATCCATTAGTACAATCAACCATCCATATCTGGGGCCATGATCAATACATGGTGAATTAGTAATATATAATTAGAAACCATTCAAATGACATCATTTTAACCATTTCACTTATAATCACTCAAATATTTCCCATTTAAGCATGATTTTCATAACTCCAACATAAAAACTTCATAATTATAACATTTATAACTATTTATTAGAAACTATTCTTTAGATATTTCCATTTTAAATCCTTTCACATTTAAACCCTTGAACCATTTTCATTAGACACCAATTCTTTAGACCCCAAATAAAAACCAAATGAGTTTTTTAAAATCCCTTAAACCAAAAATTACCTGAATATTTTTCTTTTCCTAACACGATGTATGTCACATATGTACATTAGTAACCTAAAATTTTTCCAGAAACAAAAACCTAGTTTCATGAATGGATACAAATAAAAAACTAATAAAAAATAAAATCACAAAACAAGTATATTACCCAATGTGAAATAAAATCGAACGGTAACAAAAAACACGACGAAAAATAATCCCACACTCGGTACTTTTGTAATCCAGCACACATGGGTTAGCTAATCCCAAGAATGAGATCATTTTTAAGGCCTGAAATATCATTACCTTCTATCTACCATTCCCAAATAAAAAATATACATAAAAAACTCCTCTAATACCACATTGTGACATCTCGACCCTAGTGCCACTATGTCAAGTTCCCCAATCAAATTCGACACATGACCTCAAGTGAACCTCTCCATATGCCAGAGGCTCCCGACTAACATTGAGGGTCCAATGGATATTATTGGGAAAAATGACCGATTTACCAGAATAAACCAACAATGGAAATAAAATTAAACATCAAATTTTATTGATAAAAAATACCAAAAACATCATATACCACATTACCAAACTCATAAAGTTCCCACAATCCAATAAAGTAAAATATTTCATCTCACTATTTTCACGTTCAATAAGAATACCCAAAGTAAGACATGCTACAAATACCGAAAATGGTTCCTGACACCATGTATAGTTTCTTCATCCATTCTCCATGCCGAACCAAAAATCAATCATCTAGTATAGGTCTTTTTTCCTTTTCTTGACATGTAATCATGAAGTTTGATTGGGTACCAAAAAATGGCTCGATTAGGGTGTGATTAAATCTCAATAGGACACCACAAATAGTGTCTATAATAATATTTTGTCTAATACAATGTATTGATGAGTAAAAAAATGATAAAAATATAAAAATAAACTATTTTCCATCCCTTAATAGCATTTAAATCAGTCCCTTTTATTCTTATTTCCATGTTTTACCCATATTCATCAAACATACTTTGGATCATGTAAGTCATCTGAACCTTGTGTCAAAGGGGTCCTAGGTTAGTAAACAGGGGTCATCAGTCCAAGTATGCAATCGTGATATGAAAACCCATGTTTGATTATCCCAACCATGATGTGGAACACCATTTCCATACCATTTGATTCAGGATAATCAATCCTTTATCAAAATAATACATTAAATAGGGGCTCATGGAGCATTTTTATAGCCCACTAAAGGGAGATGAAGATCGGTACTACATCCCACCAAACATTAGTTCACATTTTTAAAGGTTCTTTATCCTTCGCCTTTTAATCAAAGAAATACAACACCAGCGAACCATTTCATTTATTACAATTCCATATTTCATTAAATTCATCCTATTTTCATTTACAAAAATTTGGATATTTCACGACAAAATCACTATTAAAACCATTTATCTCCCATTTCAAAACAATTAACCACATGGATAGCCCCATTTGGTCATTTCTCACATTTACCTATTTACAAACCATAAATATTTTGACTTATTAGAGTGAATCCAAATACGACTTTTCTTCTAGTAAAATGTTATTACAAAAATTAAAATTTCTTTAATCTCATAAGCCATTTAGGTAAACATTTAAAAACATATTTATCAGGTTCAAGGAAGTGGAGAACCCCTTCGGTGACCATCAGCCTAGTCCAATAAACCTGAATGAGTCTAAGAAAACCCATAAGGGGTTCAACTCACCATTTACACATGATATTTATCATTTCTTACCCAGGAGTAAAATTTTTAGCACAACAGCACAAAGTCACATCAACATACACAAAAATTAAACATCAAGACTATGATATATAACATATATACCACATATCGTATGTTCTTTTCGGAATGGTCTCATATCATAATGCCTTGATTTGAACTCAAACAAACATTAATGCCAAAACAAAGAATATATTGGAAAATATGTGTTAATAGACTTCATAAACATAAAAAATTATACAAGGACTCACCTAGAAAATTTAGGTCAGAGCCGTTATAGAATACCGTGGATCTTTGATTTTCACCAAAACATACATCAATGGACTCAAGATCGAGGGAGAATAGTCAATGGATGAAAGGGAAAGTCCTATATTTTCACTCAAGCTACTAGAGAAGGATATAAGAAGGATATTTGGAAAGAAAATATAAAACATAAGGTGGTGGTAAATTCCTACATTTATTGAGGCACACAATTTCACCACATATTTGAAAAAATCATGGGCCAACCATGAACTACCCTAAATTCAAGAGGATTATTAGGCCACATAGTCATCTAAGGAGCTCATAAAATCGTTCAAACAATGTAGAGTTTGTGTGTTTTTTTAGTCCAATACCACATGGTTTATAGGCTCCCCTTTCATGGTTTGTCAACCTTGAACACTCCACTTATATATGAAATAGTTATGAAACATGGTTATTACTAAAAAAGTACCAACTATTCTCTTACTATAGTATGTCCCCTTATTATTCTTTTTGAGGTCCCTAACCCACGATAAACCATGTAGTCCCTCCTATTTTTAGGAAACATTTCATTAACCATTATAAAGGAATTTACTCAAAATTTAAACAAGGAAGAACCTCATTGAATGGTTGGGATTGTACAAATATGAATTTTTAGTACATTCCATAGTTAAAATTATTACAAAAAATCCATAAAAAATGTTGTATGGTATGACTTGAGTATATTTAACACGCCCAAAAATTCTAAAAAAGTAAATTTTATTCAATAGTGTGTATGAAACACAACAAAAAACATAGAAAGGAATATATCATATCGACACATTATGTTATATTTAATGGATTAAATAAATTTAAAATATTCTATATCTCTAAATACACACAATATTTATTTTTCTTGCATCGCACGCAACAAATACTTTATGTGATAGCTTTCATTACATATTAGACTGAGTTTTACCAAACAATATATTATAAAAAATTATTATTTAATATAATAATATATATCATATCCTATAAATTAATGGTCATTAATAGTATTTAATTTAAAATTAATATATATAATTTAACTCATCAGTTACCAATTAATTGTAAATGAATATAAGAACCAATTTAATATAAAGGCCATGTATTTATAAAACTTATTTTTACTTTCCAAATGTGTTTTAGCATAATAAATTAAATTAATTACTATTATTGAATTATACAAAATAGATACATATATTATATATCAAATAAGATATTTTTTACAATCATCCAATCGATTTTATAGTCATACAATAAGAATAGATCTAGTTTTATGCTTAAAATTTGTATTTTTCTAAAAATTAAAATTTTCTACCTTTAAATGGAAAACCAAATTTAAAAATCATGTTTGTAAATTTTATAAGTATTATATTTCAATATAAACTTAATTTTTGAAAGGGTAATTTCAGAGTTATCTTATGGTGATTTTTTTTAATTTCTCTGAAAAGTTTCAGTTTTTGATGAATAGTGAAAATAATGAATTTTAATCAAAAACTACTTTTTCATCTAATTTATTAATAAATATAAAATATAATTTAATATTTTTTTAAGTATATTTATTTGAATTATAGATAAATAAATCCAATTTATATCATTTTAATTAATTTCACCTTGTAATTTAATATAAAATCATTTCAATATTTTGAACATTTTTAATTTAAAACCCCTCTTTGTCATCCTGTCTCTGGGATTACATTTAAAATAATTTACCACCCTTATGTACTTGGAATTAAGAAAAATTTACTCAATATTTATAATTATAATAATTTAAAATTTTAATAATTTCAAATTAGTTTTTTAACAAAAATATTTGCGATGGTAATTAAAATTAATTACAACGATTAAGAGAAACATTATCTTAACTACTGACAAAACAGTAATCTTAAGTACCAAAATGACCTTAAAACATGTCCAAAAAGAATTTTATTGAAATATTTAGACCATATCCTTCATTTAACACAATTTTTTTCATTATTGGATGCACGTTATGAGAGTTATTCCTCTAAATATTGTTTACATTTTTATATTTACAAGAATGCCACTCCTCGGCTATTAAAAGAAATTCACCCCTCCCACTAGTTCACACCTCTAAATAGTTTTCTATATCCCAAAACCTACCCAAAAAAGATAAAAAATTCACTACCCTCATCCTATATTCCTTTATTTGTTCATAAATAAAACCAAACAAGTCTTTTGAATAAAACAAAATGATTTACCGAAATAAGAGGTAACTCTCTTCAATGATAAATTTTGGTTCACTTACTTATGTATCCACTACATTATTCTTACATGATTATTATATTATAAAACCATTTTATTCAATATATTGAGATGTTTTTATGATAATATTTAGACCTACACATTCACACACATCCATCAAATGGGACACAAAATGATCGTTCATGTCTACGGTGGACTACCGCCTCGCAAAGCGATATTGTTCGTTCATCCATTTACCATCATTCAAGGTTATATAAATTATGTATTATAGTTTATATATTATATACATGATATTTATAAATTATATATTATTGTATAACTTTTTATATAACCATACTTTCAAGCATTGCATTTTTTTGGAAAACGATAACATCATTTCTGGACGTGTGGTCTACCGCCACCTCAAAGCGATGTGATTCATTCACGCTATACAAGGAATGTATTAAGAATGGTTTTCATAAATATAATTGAAATATATTATATAAATATTATTCTTGAATTATAATATACATATTTATAATTTATTGTTACTTATTTTAATTAAAAAAAGAAATGGAAGTAGCAGTCATGCATGCGTACAACCTACCATCTCCAGGGAAATTGAATTTCATTTACTATATCCAAATATTATTCATTAATATAAATAAATATATACTGAATATGTATGATATGTAAATCAAGGTTTAATTCTTTTAAATGATTAAATAATTTTCCAATTAATTGTAACAACAAATTATAAATCAAAATATACTTAAGAGACTATGAAATTAACACCTCAAAATAGTGAAAATAATGAAAGATTACTTATAAATAGTAAATATGATATTATAAGAAGATAATATATTATATCAAAAATTATAATATATATCTTGTATTAATTAATAACATGATTAAAACCATTATACATGATGTTAAAATACATTCACCTAAATGGAAATGCAAGGTAAGGGGATTTCTTGTTTCATTTTTATTTATGTAATACTTATGTCATATTCACCACCCATTTCTTTTATGTCGAGTATATACAAGAAATTAATGTATTATTTGATCCTTATAATTAAATTTATGTTCATTTACATATCAATTTTACAATATCTCTTTTATGGGGTTTATGGTTTCGACTATATAAAATCGGTAATAGAGTTTTGTCATAATTTTCATTCGTTTGAAAATCTTATTATATTATATCAATATATTATTTTATAACATGTATATAATTATTCATTGAAATTATATATCATTAATATACTTATTCTAATGATATTAAATTTTTTCATTAATTTTATTCCTTCTTGGTAATTATTATTCCAACGTCTCAAAGTGGTATCAAACACTTTGGAATGTTTAATGATTATTTTCCTCAAGAATGTTTTTAAATATATTATTTTATTTCATCAATTACAAAAACCCTTCATTTTATTCTAATTTGTATATTTTATATTAATATCATCCTTATTCTTCAACTAGATGGTCTAGGATTTATTTTTCCATGGATATTATTGACATTCACTTCCATGATTCATTTTTTAGTGCCCTTTAAATATTAAATTTCTAGTGATAATTGAACATTATATTTTCCCTAAATATCCATATCATTTATCTTGGGTATGATTATTACTTAACCATATACCATTTTTACATACAGTTATAAATTTTAATGTTATTTAATATCTGGGAAAATATGGGTAAATCTATATATTTTACTCAATTAAGATATTTAATAAGGCACATTGTTCATTAATTTAATATATTATTAAATATATGAAGAATGATTTAGATAATTACGACATGGGAGGGGATTGGTTATACATATCTCCTCGATGCATCTATACTCTCATGTGACAAGTTAGTTGGATAGCCTTTCTAGGTTTTTCTCCAAGAATTTTATAACATTTCTTGAGAATTGTATTGGTTGTAAAGGTTACATGTACCTATAAAACATGGCATCTAATAATTAAGAATTTAGTTCATTTTTATTTAGTTATTATTATAAATGAGTTTTTTTCTATTAAAAAATATTTGGATTCATTTAATTCTTAATTTTTATATTAAATGACATAGTTTTTAGTTATTTACCATTCCATATTGATTATACATTTTCCAATTTTTTTTAATGTCATGTGTATTCGGTTATTTACCTTTATATATTTTTTATTCAATCCCTCTCATTGATTGCATGGAATGATTTTTCTGTTATTCACTTTTCTATATTGATTATTCTCAATTATTCATTATTTTTTTCATTGTACTTAACCCTTGATGAGAATTTGAGATCACCCTTATTTGGTTTCATTACCCTAGGATTCCAATATTTTTATTAAGAAAGATATAAAATGATATCCAAGAGGGAATAAAGTTATCTTTTAATTTAAATAATATGTTCAATATATTTTATTCATTTTTAATACATGACTCATGTATGTATCCCATTTAACAATTCTATTACACTCTTTGGACCATCCAGATTTTCATCCTTGAAATCATTCCAACGTAATGGTAGTAGACACTAACTCCAGGCTTCTAAAGTCGTGGAGATAGAGTATATAATCAATAAAACAATATATTCATTAAAATTTGTTGAAATAAATGAAAGTACATTTAAAAGATCATTAAAATGTTTCTTATGAAAAATAACCATCACATTTTAAAAAATTGTATTTAAAATAAAATAAATATAAGAATATAAAGACAAAATATTTTTTTTAATAGAATAATGAATGAATTTAAATTAATATTGAAATAAATTAAACATCATGAATGTGGGAAAATTAATCATTGTGGTAATAATTAAACAAAGATTCAGTTTATAACATCGGTAAAATGTTCCTTATTCAGAAAACATTATGAAGCATGGGGAAATTGTATCTAAGGTATTGGTAAATGTTTCAAGTTTGTAAAGGATGACCACAAATAAAGTTAATGATTTGTCGATATAAATTTAATATCTAGAGATAAAAATGGGGAGAAAGATCAATTTAATTCCCCACCCACACTGAAATACTACAAAAATATGGATTTTGCGAATTATTACACCAAGTGACCCATTCCAAGGGTGTATAATGACAGTTGACATAAATAAACTCTTATTCTAGGAGATAAAGGGAAATATTTTCTAATAAAATATTCCAAATATTTTCAGGGGAATAATGTGGTGAAAGGTATATATAATATCTACCATACAATTTTAAATGTCTTATTTGAATCTCATTCTACCCTATATTTTAAATTTTAATAATTATCTAAAGAAATTATATCCCCACATCAATAATTCTATGTTTAGTTTTTTGAGGAAAACTATTAAGGTTATGATTATTTCATATCATGTTAATATATCCTCTCAAATACAAATTTTTAGGAATGTACTTCCTATAAATATTTTAATTCTCCCTATAGTGGAATTTGATGTGTTTCCTTACATGCATTTTTGCTCTATATATTTATATCCAAATGAATTGTTGAGAAGGAAATTCATATTTTATATTCCAAATAAACTTTTTTTATATTAGTGGGAGAAAAAATATGAAATTCCAATGGAATATATTTTATTTTCATGGTTCTTATTACCAATTCATGAGGGGTGTCTATCTCAAAAGGATAGAGATAACATTAACATTGAAGATGTTACTATTATATGAGAATATACAAAAGTATTTTCAAAATTTTCTCCTAGACTTCCGCTTAGTCATGATGTTTACTTTACAATAGACCTCATACAAGTGTTATGCCTATATCAGTGATTCCTTATAGAATGTCCCTAATTGAGTTGCAGGAATTAAATAAGCAACACCAGGAGAATCCTTATAAGGGATTCACCTGTCTAACTTCCTTCAGAATAGAGGAATCAAGTTTTTTGATAAAAAAAATGTTTCAACATAACATTAAATTTATTATCGAGAAATTTACATGACCACTATCAATAACCAGTATCCTTTACACCATATAAATGATCTGTTTGGTCAACAATGAGGTGCTAAAAACATTTCAAAGATTAACCTCTTATTTGGACATCATTAGTTTATGGTCAAAAGGAGGAAATTTCCAAGAAAGGTTTATATATATAATATGCTCATTATCAATTTAAAATGATTCCATATAAACTTGTTGGTTCCCTAAGAAGATTCAAGGATCTAATTAATAGAGTCTCTACAGATTACCTTAATTAGTATTTGGTGTTCTTTATAAACTATATTCTTATATATTCTATGATAAAGTAGGATAATGGAGATCATTTAAGGATTAAGTTAAAGATGTTTAGGAAAAAGAGTTTGAATTGAAATTTTTTTAAATATTAATTGTTACTATTGAAAGTATCATCCATGGATCAAAACATTACACGAAATGGTTTTTCAGTGGATCCAAAAATTATAGAGGTTTTTAAAAATTGGATCAAACCAACTATGATTACTAAAATATACAATTTTCTTTATTTTGTTGGATACTAACAACTCTTGAAGAGAAATTTATTACTGTTATAAAATATAGTAAAAACATTAACATATAATGGAGCCAAATCGCATTGGATATATGAATGTGAATAAAATATTAATGAGATGAAGTAAATGTTGGTTAGTACATTTATGCTCATACTACCCTATAGTGTAGAAGGGTTTTTGAAATACAATGATACATTAAATAATTGAATTAGATGTGTTTCCATGTGTAATGATTGGTTAATAACTTAGGAATTGTTCTAATTGTTGGTTTATGATAAAAATTACCCAAATCATGATTTGGATCTGTGAGTGGTACTTTATATTTCAATGATGTGGAGTAATTATCTTTATTGTGAATGGTTGGAAATATATATGGATATTGAAATATTTAAGTATATATTTACAATGAAATCGTTTCATATTCAGTATAGTAAGTGGTTAGAACTTATTAATGATTATAAATTCATAATACATTGCCACCCTAAGAATGAGAATATAGTGGTTGACACATTGAATAATAAGTACACTAATAGTTTTTCTAAGACAAGTATTGAAAGAGATACAATTAATCTAGATTTGAAGATAATGGAATTTTAAATACTATGAAAGGGATAGTGATCATATTTTTTTCATATAAATTTTCAACCATTTCTACTTGTTAGGATTAAAAAGGTAAATGATGAATATGTAGAGCCATGATATAATGTAAGTACCATTCTGGATTTCATCCTTGACCATGATTGATTAATCAGGTTTTTGAATAGTGTATGTGTCCCATAAATAAAATAATTATAGAAAGAGATACTAGATAATGTTCATATTTTAGCATTTTTTAGTCATCTGGGATGTAAAAAAGATGTGAAGTGATCTAAAAGTAATTTTTTGGTGGGAAATCATGAAGTGATATATCGCAGATTATATATCTTATTGTTTTTAATTATAGAAAGTAAAGGTTAAGAGCTAAATTTAGAAATGGATGTCACAAACATTACCCAAAAATATATAGAAGTGGGAACATTTCACCATGGATTTCAATGTGGGACTCCCTAATAAATCTAAACGGAATAATATAATTTAGGTTTTTATTAATCTCCATAACAAATCAACACATTTTGTTGATATCAGAGAATATTAATCTGTTGATCATTTTACCGAGTTTTGTGTTAATGAAGTTGTAAGGTTTCATAGAGTAGAATTCTAAATTGAATCTAACAAATACCTAAGGTTTAAATAGAGGTTTAGGATATGTCTTCAACAGGATTTTAATATGGAGTTTATATTTATCACAATATATCATCCTTAAACATATGGTCTTTCTGAGAGGAAAATTCATATAATAAAAGTTATTATGATATCTTGATCCATGGATTTAAAAGTATATTGGGAAAAAAACCGTCCATTGATCATATTTTCATTAAAAATAAATTTCACTTGAGCATTTAGAAGACTCTATACTAATCCCTATAAGAAAAGAAGTGTTGAACTCTAACATTCTGTGTTAATGTTTTGGGAAAAAATATTGGGTGCTAAGTTAGATAAGTTAATAGCATAGAAGTATATATCCCATCAAAAAATCTTCATGTAATCTCAATGCCAAACAACAAGATATGATGAAATTATTTTATGATATTTAGAGATCAGTTTTGGGGATAAGGTATTACTTTGAACATCTCCTTAGAATAAGATTATTTTATTTGCGAGGAAAGGGAAAATATACCCGAAGTATATCGTTCTCTTTGATATTGTTGAGCACATCAGAATGGTATCTTTTAACATGGAATTTCATTCAAATCGCTATTAGTTTTATGATTTCATAAAAGTACATTTTTTCGTAATGTTTATTCCATATCCAAAATGTATACAAAACTCATTGTTTATACCATTAGATCAGGTCATTTATTTTGAATAATAATAGGTGGAAATTATGGATCTCAAATATAAATTTCTATAAAACAAGACTAATCACCTAGTTATGGTTATATAGAGGAAAGATAAATTTAATAATGATATATATGAAAATTAAGATTTTAGGATGTAGACGTATCCATCGTTTCTTGTATCGTAGTGATTGTATTTCAAGGGTGAAATTATTTTAAGGGGTGTAGAATATATCACCATGATATTTTGTAGTATAATTATCATTAATAAATAATGGTTTTTATATATTTTTAAGAATGGATACATGAAGATATGTGAATAAATATTATAGATTATAATATGATGAAAATTATACTCTTTTAAATGATATAAAATTATTGAAAATAATTTATAAATTCAATTAGGAAATAATATTGATCCAAAATAACTATTTTGAAGTACTTTGTTTAATAAAACTGTTTTTCTCATATATGTTTTATTTAAAATTCATAATATTGAAAATATAAAAAAAATATTTATATATAAATAAATTTAATTCATTAGCTATCAATTGTTTACAAAGTAAAATAGAATCACTGAAAGTAAAAATATATGTTTTCTTGAAAAAATAATTTTATACATGAAATGTGTTTTTTCCCAATAAATAAAATTAATCACTATTGAAGAATGACTTTAATGAAATATACAGATAACTTTTCTAAAAAAATATATATAATATTCATTTAATAGCTTTTACTAGTAAATAAATTGTAATAAATTCTGTTCACACTTAGAAATGCATTATTCTAATAAACTTTTTTTATACCTTTTTCATGGTTATTTTAAAATGAATTTATTTAATTTACATGAATTTAATTTATGAAAATATTTTTCATATTTATAATTATAATGTAAATTTATTTAATTAGGCCACATCCAATTGTTTAATAATTAATAGTAACTATAGAAAAAATTTGGTACCACAGTTATAGTTAATAAGCATTATTGAGCGGGTTAAATGAAAAGATAATGTTTAAAATTTTTAATAAATATCTATAAATTTGATTTGAAAATGATATTTCAACCATAAAATATCT
Organism: Viscum album; assembly: GCA_963277665.1. Lineage (NCBI taxonomy): Eukaryota > Viridiplantae > Streptophyta > Magnoliopsida > Santalales > Viscaceae > Viscum > Viscum album. The sequence goes on along the minus strand of OY728121.1, from coordinate 1,759,072,405 downwards.
TAGCATTAATACTTATTCCATTTTCTTTAATATTCACTAGAATGTGACTTTTTTATATTTTAATTTTTTAAATATTTTTAGGTTTTCTACCCACCTAAGTTATAGAAGGAGTTCCTCTCCACATCTCTTATTCACACCTTTTGAAAAATCTGTCTTAGTAAATCCTAACAAAAAATTTTAATAAATTATCATCTCATTTACTTATGCAATTATTATTCCCCAAATTCCATCCTTTTAAGTATTTAGATGTTTTCCAATGGACTTTTCCTAAATATTATGTGATTATCTTTATATATATATATATATTGTCCTTTATTTATCCTTAACGGCCACCAAATATTATATAACCACATTAAAAAGATGAAATCAAAATCATTAATTTTTTGATTTTTTTATGTAATTGGTATAACCGTTTTCTAACCCATTTTCATACAATGAGAAATTATAAATTTGTTTTTTCATACATGCGGACTACCACCTCCACGAAGAAATGTGATTGATTTTTCATGTCCACCATACATGGATGGTCATATATAAGTATTTAATTAATATATCTGATATTTATGAAATTATTATAAATCAAAAATTATATATTAATATTTATATTTATTTATTCCCATTCATCAGATCTTAAAAACATTTATTATCACACATATCAACTACCATCTCTACGAAGTGAAATAATTCATCTTTCAACCCCCACCATATATGATATGATATAAAATTATAAAAATGATTAAATATAGTGCTTATAACATAATTATGTTTTTATATTTTTTAAAACCATGACTACTGTGGAAGGACCAGAATCGTTGAACTGAAGCATAAATGGAAAATGAACCAATTTTCACCTAAATGATGGCATTGATGAAAATTATTAAGAAATGGGTAATTGGAAATTATAATACAATTTTATATTGTATGAAAATTATATATATGGTTATATTATATATGTATAATAAATTTCAATTTATTATGTTTAAGCCTAAGTAATCATATGATTAAAGGAATGTGCTGATGTTAGTGTTTATGTCACAATCTCATCTATTTTTCAATTGTCAGTATTAAATTCTCATTGAGGAAAATTCTATGATCGGTATCCATTAAAACCCATATTTTTTATTCTCCCGTGTTTATTTCTATAGTGTTAAAATTTTAGTACCATTTTATTCTCTTTGTTATGTAATATGATTAATAAAATGTTTTTTGAATTTTTGGTCTTATTTTTAATTTGGTTATGAACATTTTCTTCCATGTGTATTATTGTAAAAAAATTAAGGATGACATTTTATTTTTCTAAATGATTATTCAAATTAAATTTCAACCATATTTAAATTAAATTTTAATGTTTTATAGGAATTTTTTTTCTTATTCCAATATGTGTACTTTTTCACGTTTTACCAGAAGTTTGAAAAGAAAATTTATTGTAACATTTACCACATGATAACCTTTTCCCATTATCATGAATCATCTCTGATATAATTATTATATTAAAATTTTATTTAATTTTTTTTCAATACTAATAATATTCGATGTATTCTAGGATTTTTTATTTAAAATTTCATCTAAATAAAATGATATTTTTTACGGTTTTAAAAGAATGGTTTGAAAGTTCATTTTATAGTTATTTCTTATCAATGTTTGGATCCTCTGATGTTTGTTATGATAACTATGGATATGATTTAATGGTACCATACATGTTTTTTATTTGGATGTAATTTTATTATATTATAATAAAAACATTATAAAGACAATTTTTCTGTGGGCTATACAATAATTAATTGATTAATGTTCATAAGATCATATGGAACACATATATATGTCTTTCAATATGTGATAGTTGGGTCCATTTATTCCATACAATTACATAGTTAAAGATTTATATATCATTAGATAATATTGAAAATAGTGGGTATTTAATAGTGGTCAGTAAGGGACTCTATCCACTATAATTGTCTTGGGAGCCAACCTTGACTAAAGAAATGATGGAATGGGGAGGGAACCAAATCCATTGTGGGAATTATTTCATTTTGGTGGTCTTGGAAGTGAACCACGAAAATGAAATAATTTTATGTTATTATTATTATGACATGATTCATATGGAATGTTCTTATGATTATGATATTTTATCATAGATCATGATTGATTAATGACGATTCCTCACTCTTATAATTCATATGACATGAAATAAGAATTTTTTATTACATGTATTGTGATTTATGATCTATCATTAATTTGGTATGAGTAATATAATTTATTATCTTTTAATAATATACTAATTGTTATCTTATTAATTCATATGATCATCGATTAATATCTCTTATGTTTACCCTTATTGGGAAGTTGAGCTCAGCCTTTCTTATGTTTTCGTTTTCCCTAAGTTATAAATAAAGATTTTAAGTTTGATATTTCCATGAAAGGTTATTTTAGAGAGTAATACTGTGGGATTTTTTGAATACATTTTAGGAAATTATTTTATTATGTGTTTATTATCCAAATAAACTAAGAATTTTTGGTTCTTGGGCATGTAATATTGTGAAATCGATATATTATTTATAAAATAATTTACAATTTGTGTTTTTATTATACCTGATTCACTTTAAAAGACTCTGTGAATATTATTAATATAATCACAAAATTTTTGGTATTTAACCACAATGTCATATACATAAAAATCATCTATCTTCCCTTGGATGGGATTTAAAAACATGATTTATATAATTAATATATGTGACGTTAATGTTCTATAAACGAAAGGGTATCACCCAATAAATCTATAAAATCAAGTGTTCCCTGAATGTAGTGGAAAGATCATATTCTATAATAATTTAAGTTTTTTTATATCCTAAATATTCATCCACAATGGATAGGGATTTATAGTTGGAAATTTCATCATATAGATATTAAATAATTAGGAATAGTAAATCACCCATTATAAAGTGCTAGTTAAGATCTTTAAAATCAATGTAGAAAATGATATATACATTCTTTTTCTTTATGGAGACAATATTATAAATCCATTTTGGGTACTAGACTTCCTGAATGATATCATATATGAAAAAAAAAATTGAATTAATATTTAACATTGGTTGTATGATTTAGATTAATTCTCTTGGTCACCTAATTATAAATGTCAAGATACTTGGGTGGGCCTAGATTATTATTGTCCATATCAGGACCAATTATAAGTATTTTTAGGTAATTACAAGTCTATACATAATTATTTTTTTATAATAAAAAAATTACGTGTCTTATTCTTTATTCGATATGGTAGTCCTGATTAATGTGTTCCATTAATATTCCATTATACCCAAACTTACCTGAAAGGGTTCACCAATGGTGGCAAAGAATCATTCCTCAATTGTAGAAGGGAGATATTTTAGATAGTCTTATTATTCATCATCTACCATCATCTAAATTTTAATGGGTGAAAAATATAAATTTTGGAATTTCTAATATATTGTTGGTTCATTTGTATATTTTATATATAACAAAAAAGGGTAACTATAATTTGGGGGGGATAATATATGATCAAAATATTTCATTCTATTTTGGGTAAGTTCCCATTACAATATATTATTATCAACGGAAAAATGGGTTGTTAAATCCTTTCATTCAGTAGATGATAAATGAACATTTTAATCATTAATAATTGATATAGATTAATTTTTAGATTCTAGTGAAATAAATACATATGGTCATCATTTCCAGAGATATTTTGGATGTACATTCCAACTTCTACAATATGTAAAGTGGTTCAAGAAGTTGAAATTCACTAATAATTAACATTGGTGAGATACTTTTTCCTATTCGTTTGTAATGTGGACCTATCATTTAATCCAGGTTGTGAGGAAAGGATTTTCTCATACCTTGAATATGAAGAGGATCATTTTCATATGATCTATTTTTTTTAATTTTAATTTCATCCTTATTAACCACAAATAGGCATAACTAATGAGAATAATATCATGAACATGGGGTGGGATATACATAAATCTAACGTCACCACCTTATTTATTGATGTTCAGAACTTATTAATCACCACACTAGATAAAGTTTTTGGCTTGGTTCATCACTAAGTTATTTATAGAAGTAAATTATGTGCAATTATTAGAAATAAGAAATTTTCATTCCCACTAGAATAATTATTCACCAATGTTTTGAAATTTTTTGGGTTCAAATGGGACTTTACCACTATAAACTATCTCATTTTTTTATCAATTGAGTATTTGAGACATATATGCAATGATGAGAAAACTATTTCATATTGATTAATCAAGGCCTTCTAAACAAAACATCAAAATCATAATTATATCGAATTATAATTAATTGAAATTCATAATAAGATCCTCGAATTGAGATCTATGTATTATTCAGTGAAGCGACTTCTATTCACTCCGGTCATACCCATGGATTTCTAAAGTATAGGGAGACAAATCATATTCGATGTGGCATAATTTTAAAGAAATATAGACTAACCTGAGATTTATTTCATATTTATTTATAGTAAGAATATGAAATAAGTCAATGTAATCTGATTTAATATATTCATAAGAGAGACATATGTGTCATTTTGTACCATTATTACAATATATTTTTTAATGTGGTGATTACATGAAATTTAAGTGGATCAGCCACGATGTGATACACATCAACATAATCAACCAAATATTCACACATTATGGCTTCAAAGTGACTCAATAAGTGCTTCCAAAAGCTATTTTTTCAAATGAGGGGATTCCATGATTCAGACCATAGTTGGAATGATATTCAGCGACTTTATGATGTCATATTGCTAATCAAATTGTATGTTCTTCCCCACAGGAGGTTTCTCCTTGATTTTAGAGACATAATATAGTTTTTAATATGTAGAAAATTGTTCTTATTTATCAATATTAGGGTATTTATTTTCCACTTTTGAGTTGTATTGATCCTTCATTCAAATTCTAAAATGTTGATTGGGAAAAAAATCTTTTCAAATGGTCCTCTAAGATGATTGGATTGAATTGTGTTTTGAACACACTCATATGTATATGGGTGCTTCTACTGTGCTTATTAAAGTTAAAATATATATTTTTCGTATCATATATAGTTCTAGATTGTATATGGAGTAATTTATTACATATACCTCAACCGTATGTTCCTCAATCACATTGTCCTTGAAGACCTCTCCACTCTTATCCTTTATTTTCTTTGGGAAATCATTGTTTATTAGTCCACTTCATCATCAAATAAGGAATTTATTAGGTGAACCCCATTTACATAGTAATAAGGATATAATTTTCCTAATGATGGTTTATTTTTTTGGTATTGTTCCCATTGAACCATTTGTTGGGATAATTATTATCCATCTAGCACTAAATTAATTTAATATATGAGGTTTTTGAGCAGTTTGGGAAACAAAATTGGTTAACATTCCTATAAATTATCATTATTGTTCTAGTGGTTTCATATTTTAAATTGTTGTATCTTAGAATATTGTGGTGCCAACGAGTTTGTTCCACCGTTATATTAGAAACATGGGACATGAGAAGATAATTAATTTTTTTCTAGGGGATGGTTTGTTCGCATTTGAATATCATTCTAGTCATCCAGTCGTCAAACTTTAAAGAAACCTTATTGTAAACATTTTTTGTTTCCCATTCTTCTTCTGGTGAGATGGTTGAAACAAATTCCACTTCTGTTGGTACCTTTTCATGCATAATTAGTCCAAATTACACCATTTAATGAATGATGTATTTAAATACAAATAACTATTAGTATGGTTTTTCCAAATTCAGTAGTAGGGATAGTAATTCGAGAAGTCATTCAGGACAACCTAATCAAGATACCTAGGATATTCCAACATCACAAAATAATTTCCCATTTCTAGTATAAAATATCTAGGGAAATTCCCATTTCAGGAAAAATATAATTCAATCTTCAATTAATCATATTGGGTGTTCCTTTACTATTTTCTCCCATTATGTTGAAGCCTATTTTGTTTCTATTTATATTATATATGTGGGATCCACAATATCTTATGTAGTATAAGATATTTCATCTAGTACTATAGTTTTATTAAATGTAACATATGTTTTTTCTTCTTTAACTGTCCAATTTCATGGATTTTTGTAAATTATCCAAGGCATTGGATTTTTCAACTAAATGGAAAATTAAATCCTATGTTCTACTGCAATTGGATCGAGGAACCTCCTAGGTACATTATTAGGATGATTAGTGTTTGTAACTCATCAAATACATTTTTATTGAAAATTTCTTGAAACTCTTCTTGAGGGAGATTCATATTTATGAAACAGTTCAAAACCTTCCATATATAAATAATTATTACAATCTCTCATTTTCAGATTTTTTTTTGTTTTAGAGATCAATTATTTTCATCTTCCCCATAATGTAGAAAAATATTACAGGAATTGTTGATGCGGGTTTCCCCAATATAGTGATTGACCTATCTAGAGTATTTCCATACTAGATAGATATTATTTATCCTAGGGCATGCATAAAGCATCTGGGCTTAGCTAGATCTTTCTATTTGAGGGTTACCATCATGGGACCACATCAAGATATGAAATGTATAAAAAAAATTTATGGGTCCCAAAATCTATTTTATCATAGGAATATTGTATTTTCATAGTTTAGTAGTGGAATTTTTATGCATCCACCCACTCGTAGAATGGATTCTTTTTAGTTTAACTAGTGAATTTTAATCTCCCATGGCTTCCATTAAAGATTCATGAAACTCAATAATTTCAAAAATCTCTGATTTAATAAATAGTTGGGTAGAAAAATGAGTAAGTGTTGTGATGGTAGGAGGTTAACATTGTTTCCTTGAATACTTTCATTGTTGACAACCAGGGTGAGTTGGCATCATGTTACATTCCAAACATTGATCTGGTGGGAATATTCTGAATTAGTAAATTATTTTTGAGTCTACTTAAATCCTTTAACTCTTAATTATAGTGATTGAATCATTCTTATAATATAAAGTGTTATAACTATATAGAAAAATATTGAGACATCGAAATTACCTTTTCCAATTATTTTTTTCGATCCTGCAAGAGAGGTGGTAGTTAAGAATTTGAGGGAAACCTCAACTTTTTATCCAACCTCTAGTATTAGGTTCCCACACATTATTTAATTATTTTGATGTGGGTTGTATTACAAATAGAAACATCATCCTTTTTTCCTTCTACATTGGCTTCATTATCTAAATGATCTACGAGGACACATTTGTCAATTCATATTTCACCACTAGTATCATGTCTCTACTAAATGATTAGGAGACTCATATCCCTTAAAGTATCTGTCATTTAGTAATAGAAAGTTCACTCGACTAATTATTCTCTTGATGGGAAATAATTTTCTTCAGCCCCTATGAGGATCTGCATTATTCTCCAATAACTAACATTAGACTATTTTATAGTGGGAAATCTGGATATAGTCTCTAGAAACCCTTATTGGATACATATCAATGGTAAATAACAGTAATTTATTGGGAGAAATTGTGAACACCTTTAATGTCATATTTCCCATAGTTTAGAAATGACAAGATTCTATAGGGGAGGAGGGGTTGAGTTAAAAATGCCCAAATCAAAGTGGGATAGGTTTGATCTGGTTCCATCACTATACTATTTTGGACCCACTATATATTTTATGAACACAAGGGTTATGATAGTGGTGAAAACACCCCTAAATCTATTGGTTGGGGTTTCTCTTGTATTTTTATGTTGATGTGAACCACTACTTCCCTACTGATCTTGTATTATTTTAACATAAGATAATCTATTTATAGTACAATATTTTATCCCAAGATTTCCATTGTTGAAGTAATCATTGTAGATGATGGTTTGGAATTTCTCATGTGATATTCATATTCAACCATTTTAGAGGAAAGATATTGGATTACTATAATAGCTCACCCTCGTTGGTTTTGTTGTTTCTATGATTTGGACTCAACACTACTCTATTAAATATACATGAATTCATTTGGTTATCCTATCCCATAAATAATAAAGATTAATAACGTAGTTTTTACCAGGATCTGACTATTGGTTATTTGGATTAATTTTAACTATCTATGTGGAAGCATCCTTCGATATGTACATGGGATAGATAATTGATGATCAAATAATGCAATTTTGTCAAATAATTAAGGCATGAACATTATCGATACTCATTATTAATTCCTAAATTCAGGATTTAAACCTCTAAAATTTCATCTAAAACTATATGTTGGTTAAATTCTCTTATTTACATTTCATTTTTCGTCTAATCCAAATTATGAAGAAATTTAATCTTTAAATGAGAAAGAGACATCCAAATATTTAGTCAATGATGATATACACATTCCTCAATTAATGTTTTATTAATGTTATACAAAGATTTTGTTATGTCCCAGAACATGACTACAATTTTTTCTGTAGCCAGTTGTTTCCTCAAAAATATGGTTTTCTATTCATAATCTGTGAAATATTCCTCTAATTTTTCTGACCAGAATGGCCATCTCCCTAAGACCATGTTTTTTGGATAAGGTATGATTAGAAACTCTTCTTTTGTTGTATAATCTATGAAATTTAATAGAGTATTCAACTGTTAACAATAATACGGTCTATCTTCTGATTTATAAAAGATATTGCCTAAAAAGATAACTCATAATGTGTATATGGACATATTATTTTATCTGACTTAGGATATTAGGTCTTTATCAATGTTTCTTCCACAATGGGGGAGCTTCTTTCTGAAATAAAATTCTATTATAATTAGGAACTTCATAGTGGATCCCATTCAGGGGAAGAAAGATGTCATGGATTTATTTTAACATTTAAGTTTAAATATTATAAAATATTCCTATTAAAGATATTTAGGAGGGATAGTTCCAGGGGGTGGGCCTTTTCACTTTATATTCTAACTATGATGAGGATTTTCACAATGGTCATCATGAAGAATATTCTTATGATCAATATTGTTACCACCATATGGGGTACCATCATTGAAGTCTCTTTATGGAAGGCCTATAGAGCTAATGGTAGAAATATTTCAAGTTGAACCATCACAACTATATCTTCTTCCTTGATATGATAATGACTCATCAAGATCATGAGACACAATTGAAACTTTTTCAAGGATGTCAAGAATTCGAGCATTAATAAAAGTCAAGATATTGGTATGCCCAAAAAATTTATGTGTCCCCAAGTCATATATTTTATTGATACTCTCTAGTAAAAGATAGAATTATGTTTTATGAATAATGGAATTTATATGTGGGAGACTTTTGAGGTGAATTTCATGATTTCCTAAAAATATACCTATGGGATCCATCAGAACAAGTAGGAATATACTCTTCCATCTCAGCTTTTGTCAGTATATTTTGATGAAATTTCACACACTGATAGGGTGTCAGAATATTTTTTTTTTCTCCTAAACAACCATTGGTGCATGTCAAAAAGCCCTTGAAATTTATCCAATGATATATTCATGCATTATATCGGTCATTTACATGGGTATTTAATATCCAGTTGGAATGGGATTGTGTTCTTGAACTTGTTGTTAGTTCATTACTAGGATATTCTAATGATCCTCCTAAATAGGAGGAATAATGTGTTCCTAATCTAGAGTATCTATCAATATTAGTTAAGGAGTTTTCTAGTAGTAGGGTGGGAGTATGTTCCATCGTGCAAATGGTTTTTGGGGAATACTGACAGTTGTTTATTATTGTTAATTCCAAGAAAATTTGATATAACTATAGTATGTGGGTTGATATACAGGTCATCCAATCAATTGTTTTCAAAAAAATTGGATAGAATTCTATAATAGGAATGGGGATATGTTCCCATTATTTTGTGGAATAAGGGATTTGGGCCTACTACTATCCTACGATATAAGTCAAGATGTGTTGATGAGCTTTATATATAGTGGTGGTATTTTATGCCAACCCCTGGTCCTTTTCATGATATACCAACAAGATTCTCCTGATATTTCTAGAGTATGACACCGTGTATTATTTGTAAATTTAGGGTCGTTTTCATTTATTTTAATCACCGCAGTACTATTTTCGAGAAATAATTGCAACTAAGGAAGTTATTTTCTTGAAATGGATTCTGCTTTGTTTTTTTAATCCAAGCTTTTAATTTCTGGGGATTTTCAGGGAAAGAGATCATACAATTTATAATGATAGTAGCATTGAAGGTGTCATCGTTCCCTAGTGTTTTCCAAATTTTTGGGCTCAAAATCAAGATAAACATACTTGAATCGTAAAAGAATGTTTTTTGGGAATGAAGCCTCAGAAAAATGGTAAGGGAATACCTTTTATTAGACTTTTATAAGATTCAAGATAATGTGGAGCATCGGGAACGGTGACAATATTCTCCGCAACTATGGAAAATTCAGAATCATGAATGTGCAATGCATTGATGGTAATATATTTGAGTACATCAAATCTCACTAGAGATTAATGAATGGAGGAGTATTGTGAAGTTTCTTTCAAAATATCTAAAAAATATGTTGGAGTCAGTGGAGCATCACAAAGGCCTAGGCCTGTATATATGATTCTACTCCCAATTTATTTTCAATGAATATTTTTTATTAAAGGAGAATTGATTTGATTCAGTGAAGGTAGGTGGGCTTATGGATTTGGATTTCTATGCGAGATTGAGCATCACAAAAAAACTAACTTAGTATTGATTGATGAAAATGGTTCTATGTATTGTGTGATTAATGATGATGGGTTATTCTGTGATGGCTCAGTGAGCTTCATAAAGTTAGATTGTTTGAGGAAGGCAATTTTGTTCACGAATTAACCTTCATGAAGGTAGTTTTGAACATAATTTTTTTAGTGAAAAGTGCATTCAAATTTCATCAAATAAGTTATACAGTTCAAAAAGATTCTTTTGATAGTCAAGGATAAAAAAATCAATTCCAATCTATTAAATTGACCTTTAAGTTGATAAATTGAATAATACTTCAACCAAATAAATGAGTTAGGGGGAGTCGATAGAAGTGTTCTGAGGGACGTATTGTGTTATCCCTAAATTATTGTAAAGGTAGTGTGTCTAGAATATATTGACTATTTATGAACTTTTTTATACGACATATAGTGAATATTAGAGGATTTAGGTATGAATGGCACACAATCAGTGAATGGTCCTTGGACTTTCCCTTAGTTGTGAACTAAGAAAAAATTGGCATGTTGTCTCTTTGCATGTGATTGTTTTTTCTTCTTCACATTCCCATCAGAAGGTTTTAACATGTTTCTACTAATGTGGTAACAATATATATCACTTTATAAGAAAAATTTTACACCCTGATTCACCCCTTACCTCTCACGGTGTTTTAGTGTCCTTCAATTGGTATCAGATCCTAAAGGTTGATGGTGTTAAATCATTTCATCCTTTCTATCATGGAGAATTCAAGAAATGTTAGGATAATACCTATAATTGATGGAAAAACTCATAAATTTTGGAGAACATGATGATATGTCATATAATATCTATTATAATGGATGGACTCATTGCTACTTCACAAGGGATTCAGGTCACTAATGCAACATGACTGTCTCTGACTGAAATAGAAATAAAAATTCATGATGGAGATTCCAAAGCATATAATTCACTTACTTTAGCTCTATCTGATAAAATCTATATTAATGTGATGAGTTAAACTTCATACATTTAAATTTGGGAGAACTAGAAAATATATATTAAGGTAACAATAAATTGAAGGAGGTGAGTCTACATATTTCTTCACAATAGGTTTAATGATGTGAAAATGCATCCCAATGAAAATGAATATACCTTTTTTTAATAGAATCGCTGAAGTTCTTGTAGAAATATGATTACATGTTGAATAAATCAAATAAATTGACATTTTGAAGAAAATATTTATAATTCTTCCATGTCCCTTCAATCCTAAAGTTTCAGCCCTTGAGTAAATTGATCTTTTAAACTCTTTTGGATGATCTGCTGAGTAGTCTTTTGGCGTATAAAATGAGAGTCAAACCAGATGATGCAACAAGTTCATCATGAAAAGATATGGATTTCAAATCCATGGAGAAACATGATATTTCTTAAAATAGTTATTATAAATATAACTAGGAATATCAAATTATTTCAATTTTTTCTAAGAAATTCAAGATAACAAAAAAGATGACATGAAGGACAGCTTCATATGGCCTATTTTCAGTATTATGGAGTTGGTGAATCTTTTTCTTAGGGATCAAGGAAGTTTCATGATGAAGAAAGTGAAGATGAAAACATACATAAGCCTTAGAAAAGGTTCTCCAAAAATAGACACTACAAATCCAAAAATAAATTATAGAGAAATAGTTTTCTCTATAAAGTAGAATATGAATATAGAAATTTTTTTGAATAGGAAAAGAAATAGTTTAAATCTATAAGCCATGTATCCATGATGGATACAATTAAACATTTTGAACCATCAAAAGATAAAACTAGAGATAATCAGTTGATTTATGAAACGGATCTCATGTTGGAACTTGAGGATTCTCTTGGTAACAATAAAAATCAATGAACGAAAAAAAACAACTAGAGAGTCACTCCAGAAGAGTCATCAGATTATGTTGATCATCTTGAATACGAAATTGAACAACTGGAAGAAGTAGTAAATGAAAATCCAACAATAGTTGGTATCTTAGAAGACATAGTAGAGTTGAAGCTCAGGATTGAATAACATGAAAATTTCATCAATGGCCTTCCACCAAAATTATAGGAAAATTCCATGACATTTGATGGTATTAAAGATGAATTTTTTAATCTAAGGGGTATAATGGAAAGTGAATCAAATTCAGAGGAAACAAATAATAAAATAAATTTTGAATTATTTTCATATACTGAGAAGTTAGAGAGAGCTAAGAATGGTTCCGAAGGAGTAGAGAATGATTTTAATGGTCAATGGTCCGCGTGAATGGGAAAAAGTGGAAATAGTTTTGATAAAGAAACATCAAAGGATGAAAATAAAATGGGGTAAAATAAAGGGATTCTAAAAGCTAGGATTATCACAAAGTCACCAAAAATCATAATAAAAAAATCCTCAAATAAAACTGAAAGAATAAATAAAAACTAGGAATGGGTATCCATAAATGATCATTAATAAAACTATTTTCCAAAGGAAGAGAAAACTAGGAGGAATAGAAGTGATAATACATTTCCTCTTATGAAATGTAAACTCTATGGCCATATGGGACTTACCATGTCATATTGCGAAGAGGGAAGATGATAATTGAATGGGGATGATCTAGGAATTCAACAATGGAGAACAAATTCATATCCTACATCTTATAGAATAAAAATATTTTATGGATATTGTTTTCACTTCTCTAACTATGGAAATAAACATATTCATTGTGGGCTGAGGAAAGGTGATAACAATAATTATAGAACTCAAAGACAAGTCAATACCCACTAAACAAGGGAAGTTGCTATGGAAAATAGATATTTTTTATAGAAAAATAATTTGTCTTTTATGAACCGATGAATCCAGATAATATATTGGAAATTCTCCCATTATTCACCACATAATAAAATATTTCAGGGAGGAAAAAGAATAAAAATTTGAAATCCAACCTTACAGAAGTATATCTCAATGCCAAAAAGAATAGTAGCACTTGGATTCTTGGTAGTGGGTTCTCATCCCATATGATGGGAATTTCATACTTATTGATGAATGTTAAGATAATGGTTGATATAATAGTATAATTTAGCAATGATGGTTCTATGGAAATCAAAGGCAGTGGAAGTATGATACTAGAAAATGGTGAGTAGAAGAAAAATGAAGTCCCCTATTTGGACGGTTTATATCACAATCTTATGCATGTGAGTCACATATATGACTTAGTACTAATAGTGATGATAAATCAAACTGGGTTCATAATTGAAGGAAATATAGTAAATTATCTCTTTAAAGGATGCAGAATAGATGGAAATTTATATCTGCTGGACAGTAATGAGAATATTTTTATATAAATATTAAATAAGAAAACAACTTCTACCACTGAAGGTTGGATCACATTAATAAACATGAAATGGAAAATATATCTAAGCCAATGATATTAATTTATATCCCCAAACTAAATAATTGATGGTAAAGGACTTGTGATGCTGGAAAGAAAGTAAATTTGGTAATTAGTTCATATCCACCAAAGAATAAAAGGGCCTAAAATCTTCTTGATCACATCTACATAGACATATGTGGTCCTATAAATGTTTATGGGACATATGTAGAATGTTAATTTGTTCACTTCACTTATTATTATAGTAAAATGGATTTTTTGATGGATATATATTGGAAACATCACTTGCTTGATTTCATGAGAAGTTATCACCAGATATCTTGGAATGATACTGGTCGTACAATAAATGTTATGTGATCTGACAATGGAGGGGAATACACAACCATTTAATTTTATAATTTCTTGGAAAATATGGAATGTGGTATGAGGTGTCTATAGTGAGAACACCATAATAAAAAAGAGTTATTGAATGCATAAATTGAAAGGTAAACAAAATGGACAGAACTATGCTGATTGAGAGTCTTATTTCTCTCCATTACTTGAAATATGTTGTTCATGTAGTTTTGTATACTCAAAATCAAATAGGGTTTTATATTGGAGAAACCAAGACACCATACAAGTTGTGACATGGAAGGAATCCCTCTTTGAATTAAATTTTTGTTTTCAGAAGTAAATGTTTCATCCAATACAAATAATAATGTCAAGGAATGTATAGTGGTGCTGTAGAAGAGGGGATATTCCTTGAATATTAAATGAATATAAAATCTTAAAAATGATTTGATAATAATATTAGAATATTTGTGGAAAGAAGTGATTTTATGATCATTGAAGATAATAACACAAATACTTAAAGGAGCTCTTATGTTGATATGATAGAAGATGAATAAGACAATGGATATAGAATAGATTCAAATGAAAAAGTAGTGGAAGGTGTGTAAATCATTCAGAGGTCAAAATATAATTATAATTTAGAATAATAATCATATGAAGAAACGATTGCTGAAGAATCTTCATCTGATCCACATAGAAGAAATAGAAGTGTATAAATTGATCAATCTGACATCATTGGGGATTATACAACACCCATACAGACAAGGAGAATGATGAATAATGCATATCCTACATTACTATAAATTTTGGAACTAACCTCATTTAAAGAAGATGTGAGTGATAAAACATGGGTTAAATCCATGAATGAAGAACTTGATCATATTGAAAAGAACCAGACATTGGATTATTTAAATAAACTTGAAATCCAGAAAATAACTGGAACCAAATGGATCTTCAAAAAAAATTTATGAGAAATGAAATATGATCAGAAATAAGTCAAACCTAGTGTGTAAAGTTTGTGCATAGATTGAAGTAATTGATATCGAAGAAACATTTTATCAATTGGAAATACTTGAGTCGATAATACATATCATTACTATGAAAATAAAAAGAAGATATAGATTTTATCATATGGATTATAACCCCACATTAATAAATTGAGTTCTTAAAGAATTATTATACATCTAACAACCAGTTGGATTTATAATTTTAAATGTTTAATCCATGGATTTTATATTAAATAAGGCTCTCTATGGTCTAAATATAGCACCACAAGAATGGTACTATCAACTGGATTTTTATCTGAAGAATATAGAATTTAAAATAGGAGGTGTCGATCATAATCTATATGTGAAAATTCAAAGGAAGACCAATTTATGGTGCTGGTGTACATGGTAGATATTATATTTAGTGGATGAAGGAAAAGATCAGTGGAAGTATTTTCAAATCATATGTAATCAAAATTTTAAATTCTTATGATTGGTTTACTCCCTTGCTTCTTGGGGATATAAATGATTCAGAAGAGGGATTACACATTCATTTATCATGAAACATATGATAGATAATTGTTAAATAAATTTAATATGCATGAATCCAAACCAATGTCGAGTCTGATTTCTATTGGGACAAAACAAGAAAAGCATGACGTTAGGACCTTTATGGATACCACCATTTATAGTAGAATAATTGGAATCCAATTGTACATGACAGCAACAAAACCATATGTCATATTTTAAAAATTCTTAGCATACCACATTTGATGTAATATGATGTAATATCATTTTTTTGAAGTTAAAAAAATCATTAAGTATATTCAAGGTATTATCAATTATTCCTTTTACTATATTAAAGGAAGTGATAATGAACTATCTTTATTTTCATATGCTGATGAGGTCGGTAATGTGGTGGTTAGAAATTCCACAAGTGTTTGAGCATTCTTTATTAGAATGAAATTTCATGTATGGTTGAGTAGTAAATAGGACAACACTTATATTTTACTGTTTAAGAATAGTATATCTATACTACAAAGGCTTGTACTTAGCTAGTGTGAATGAAAAATAACTAATTTATATTGGTGAGGAGGTGAAATTTACAGTGGTGATTCAGTGTGATAATAATAGCATGATAAATCTTAAAAATAATTGATCTCATTGTTCTCATATGATACAAATTGAAATGAGGTATCAATTCATCACGAAAAATGTTGAACAATGCATGATAAAAATGGATCACTTAGGAACTGATGACCAAGTGGTTGACATTCTGACCATTCTATTGGCAAAACATGTTGTTGACAAACATCAATTTAACCACAATTTTCCACCACCTCCCTATTCATGATGGGTTTAAGGTTTTTCATCTCCCCCTAATTGTGTTAATAGTTTTAGTCTATTTATGGATGTAATGTAGGTTAATGGGGGAGATACAGTCCAGGGGAGTGTCTGTTGAGCTCTTTGAGTATAAATAAAAGTCCTTTGGGTTTATTTACAAAGGTGGAGAATTAAGAAATTAAACATTTCAAAGGGGGATAATGAGAATAGAGAGTATAATTTTTGGAGAAATTAAATGTTTTAAAAGTCTTATGAGGAAACAAATCTGGTCATGAAATGATTTTGTGGCAAGATCAGAGCTTACCTGGGAAATATTTAACTATTCAAAAACATGAGAACCCAATACACGCTTCCCCTCATATTTTCTACACATATAATTTCTAACATATACTTAGAGTGTTGAATGAGTTATTTCTTTCATATCAGGCTTTGATAGCGGCTGATGTTTTATTGAATTTATCTGAATATTGACAACTAACCCAAAGAGGGGATTGATAGAACCAAGGATGTTCATTTCCAGAAATTGAGTTTGGTTTGTGTTCTTTTATTGATAGGATCTTGGATGTTTGTGTGTTTTTCACGTAAGGTGATCTTATAGTTTA
Source organism: Viscum album (assembly GCA_963277665.1). Taxonomy (NCBI): domain Eukaryota; kingdom Viridiplantae; phylum Streptophyta; class Magnoliopsida; order Santalales; family Viscaceae; genus Viscum; species Viscum album. Next base: position 1,759,055,120 of record OY728121.1, on the reverse strand, counting down.
ATCTGACCAAGTATTGAAGGTGGTGTGGTTTCCTAGTGTTTTCAAAAATTTTGGACACAAAATCTAGCAGAAGATACAAGAATCATGAATGGTCATTTTATAAGAATGAAACATAATTAAAACGGTTCATTCATAGTTTTCTAGAATACGTGGATGAGATTCACAAAAATTTGGATCATCATGAATGGTGATGGTGTTCTCTAAGACTATGATAAATGGATCATCATTAATACATTATTTTTTGATAGTAATCTCCATTACTACATCAAATATCGTTGGAGCTTCTTGAAAGGAGGATCTCCATGAAGCGGGTTTTGAATGATCCAAAAAAAAATTTTACTGGTGGTAGATCATCATGAAGATCCTAGACTATATATACGAGGCTTCCCCCATTTCATTTTTATGGAAAATATTTGGATTAAAGGATAATTTATCTAATTTAGAAAAGGTATGAATGATCCTTGAATCTGTATTTCTATGTGATCTTGAGCATCACAAAAAGACTTTATTAGACTTAAATGATGTCAATGCATCTATGTATTTTGTCCTTCATGATGATGGATTATTACATGATGGATCATCGGGCTTCATGAAGGCATATTATTCCGTGAAGTTAGTTTGCATCAGGAAATAAGCATCCTAAAGGAGCTTTGCAAATTGCAGTTTAGAACAATAGATTTTCAATGAAAAGTTCTTTCAATGTGTGTCAATCAAGGTCTATGGTGAAAGTAGAGTCTCATCATAATGAGGGAAAATACTTTAATTCCATTCTATTGAAGTGAATTTCATGTAAATAAACTATGTAAGCCCTCACCCAAGGCAGTGAGCAATGGGGAGTAGATGGAAGTGTTCTAAGGGATGTAGTGTGTTATCCCTAAAATCCTGTAATGGAAGTTTTCCTAAAAAAGAGTGACTATGTGTGAACATATGAATTCCACAACTAGTGAATATTATTGGATTTAGGTATGACCAACACATTTATAGTTTATGATCCTTGGACTATCCAATAGTGGTGAACCATTGAAAATTGTAGTTTAGTCTCTTTTCATGTGATTGGTTTTTTCTGTACATTCCCATCAGATAGGTTCAACTGGTTCCTACCAAAGTGAGAATAATATCCATCAATTTAGAATAAAAATTTGACACCCTAACTCACCTCTCCCCACTCAGGGTTTCCTAGTGTACTTCATAAATTATTTAGGGTAATTAGGAATATGTTCTCAATCACGGTAATAGGTGGATCTTCACTCCATGTGGTCATTATAATATGTTTAATCCTAAATGATTAGAGTAAGAATATGTATGGTGGATTCCATTATAGGTTATTGGGGGATTGACCTCAAATGTCACTGAAGATGGTGGATATTAGTAGGATCCATCTTAGGAAACTCTTTTATTGAGGTGATTATACAATCAACCTCATGCACCACCTCTCTATGATAAGGGATACTTCTATTATCTCTTTCTGATGAGAGGATCTGTAAATATTTTTAAATGGTGACTTTTTTCATTTTCCTCTCCACCACTAATATTCATTGGATAAAATATCTATTTGGACTCATTTCATAGAAACCATTTCATACAAACTCCAATAATATTACTGTATCATTCATGTGGTACTCCAATATCATTTCATTTTCCATTTCGCACTGAAGGTACTTGTTTGGAGATAGAGTCCTCTAATTTTATAAGTCCCATGAGTATGTAATTACGGAGGAATAATCCTATTGTTAAAAGGATTCCATTTGAATTTAAGGGATTTCTGGTGATGGATGGGTTATATGGGAAAAACACTAACAAGGGAACTTTTCAATGTAGTATAACATTAATGAAAACATTATTAAATAGTTTTTTTTTGGGAAACTTGGTTAACTCAATAGTTTAATGATTCACGTTGGGTCCTCCATTTATTTTTTGACCCAAAATGAAAGGAAAGAATTTCCCAATGGTTTACTAAAATATTATTAGTGTGGGTAAAAACTTATAACTTCATACCACTATTTTGGTATCAATAATTATTTTCTAATCGTATTAATTCATGGAACAAGAAACATTGAATGTCTCCTACAACATTTCGAAGTGAAGTCCCTATGAACCTCCATTTCAAATGAAAGTTATCCACACTATTTCTTAATTATAATTCTTAGTATATCACATTGGTTAAGTGGATAATATATCATAATTATTTCACCCTATTAGAGGGAATTATTTCCTACTATAGGTCTCTCATACAAATTTATGTAATGTTAATGAATCCTTCCCATATCATAGTACTGGACTAATTTCCACCATGATATTGATTCATTGTTAACATGTATAAATGTACATGTGTATATATATCATAGGTATCACATATATGTAAATATCTAAATGTATCATAGCTCCTCCATCAATTAATAAATATTTATGCTAATGGAATGATCAACTCAAATCTCAAATCCTGCATGAGTAATACTAATTTTGAGAAATAAGAAAAAATAAAATATTAATCACATTTTATGAGAGAGCACAATTTTTCAAGAATTAGTATTATGAAAAATGAATAGGACCATATAATGTGGAGAACCATATCCTCATTTTGGCATGATTCATCATATACTCTTCACCCAAATCATTATTGATAAATCACATAGGGTAATGGTATAGTTTAGCAATAAATGTTGAAGATGCTTTCATGCGGTGTATTATTGTGCGACTAGGATGTGAATCTATGCAGTTTAATGTACTAAATCCCAAAAATTGTTTAAGGGATTATGTGTTAAGTTTCTCATTCCCACTTATGATTGTATGACATAATGATACATGGTAGTCATAACCAATAATTCATTTTTCAAGACATATACATCAACTATAAATGTTTTATTTGAAATAATAGGGTATCATGTTTTCCTATTTAATACAGTATTTTATAGGCATGATACCAGTTAGGGGACTAGAAGGGTGGATATAATCCTTAATTTAAATCAGGTTTCATATCTCCTTGGGTGATATAAGGTATCAAATAGGTTTCCAGGATGATCGATGATAGACTCATGTCATAATTGTATTTTTTCTTGTGTAAGGGTAAATCCAAACAATGTATTTAAGATTAATACCCCCATTATTATGATAGTTCGTGATTATAAAACCCCCGGTATCCCTATCTACTAATGGAGACACATGGGATGTATCATTAATCAAGGGAATATAGGAGAAATAAGTATAATGGTGGTGTTAATACCCTGAATCTGGGAATTTGGTGGATTTGAAGGAGGCCTTGCTAATTAGAGGTTAAAATACGAATTTTTTTAATGAATACTCCACTATCCAATCTTGAATTTCAATGATGCTTTGATGTGAGAATATAAATGGATGGACGTCCATTGTAAAGGGATAGATGAAGACCGCACTCATGTAATATTTGGAGGAGTAAAAAATGAACTCCCTTGTGATACTATGGAAAGTGACTGGGAATCAACCAATTGATTCTAAAGAAAAGTGATAGGGAATCACCCATATGATACTAGGTCAAAATGATTCTCTAGGAAATATTACATGGTGATTCTTCACCCTAGTTATAGGGGTATCCATGGATGCCTTGGTAAAAGTTGAATACAAGTGTGTGTTGGGTTAAAGGTCCTTTACCCTAGTATTATTAGACTAGGTAGTATGTACTTACTCACAAAGGTTCACGGTGTTCAAGACTATTTATGAACTCAAATACCCTCTTTTTTGGTTAATAATTTTTTCTTTAGTGTTTAAATAATATAATTGAAGTATTTGAAGCCTTTTCTGAGATTATATGGAATGAAGGTATTTAATTCATCTATTTATCTTCAAAAGGATATAATCAAGGCTTCAAAGGGTCTAATTTTTAAGAAACATCATGACCCTCGTTGGAGGTGGTTTTCATGATAATGATTCGCATAGTTAAAACCTACATGAAGTACTTGATTGTACAAGAGGTATATGTAGGGTCAACTTGTGAAAACCTCAAGGTATTTTGGGAAAGAATTCATTTTCGTCCCTATGGGTATTTCTTTTATGTGTTTAAGGTAATTAATATTCAATAAAATCATCCTTTTCATGAATGGATAGTTCAAATAATGATAAATTTAGAAATAGTTCTATGTAAAAAATAGTTGTTATTAATGCAATTCCCCCATCCTTTTTGGGATATTCATTATTATAAATTCTCACCAATCCTCATATATTTTGACTTTTTTTGTTATTATTCACATTGGAGGGTGTCTAGGGATTAGTTATAAGAAATTTATCTCAGTTTCATAAATTATTCATTGAATATAATACACACTGGTTACCCATTAGGTAATCCCTAGGTACTAGGTGTACAGAGTATATAATTTAGTATCCCTCAGAGGGTAATCGAGTGCCTAATGTCCTAAGGGAAGTTACCTAGTATGGAACTGGGAACATGGTGAAGGGTGGTTTAGTATCCAATAAGTACCTTGTTACTCTTTTAAAATTATTACTTTTATCAATTTTTTTAAGTTAAATATGTTAACAAACAAATATTTGTCATTTTACACCAACAATAGGTTTGATGCCCCCCTCTTCTCTCTTTCTTTGTTCTATCTCTTCAAGTGGGAGATCATCCATTCATGGTTTTTTCTATCTATTTTTTATCAAAGGGAGACTTACATGGTATGGTTAAATTTTTTCTTATGTTTATTCTCCATTTCTCTCATTCTTTAATCATCATATACCAGATGTCCCTATTTTTTGGGAATATGTAACGTTTTATAATTTCTTCCATATAAGGTTGAATCTTCTCTTGGTAAGTGAACAATTGGACCAATCTAGGTTAATTTAGGTGGTACCTGTGTTTTTTTATATATTTTTATGAGTTTCCCATGCATTATATGTAATTTTTTATTTTCTGACCAAGTGTGCATGTCCTAGAGTATATTTTAACACATTTCTTATACTATTATGTTGTGAGTGAGACCAATTTGGGTTTGAAATGCTCCTACCTAAGCTACTCTTTGAAATAATGGTCCTTCAGAACCATTAAACTTAAATAAAGTTCCATATAAATGTTACCTAATACCCATGGTGGGAATAAATTATTATGATTTAGTACCTTATAAACTATATATGGAATCTTCCACCATACCATGTGGGGAGAAATCTAGAATATAACCTAGATTAAGGGTATATTAGGGGTTTTTAGATTTTTTGTTTAACTTGTGATAAATTATCCACCATAACTTCCAAGATAGTCTAAAATACTCAGTTCAATTGTTTGGTTGATTAAATATTTTTGATTTATTTTATTGTGTGACAGTTATAAGTCATTCGCTAAAGATGATTGGTTAGTTATATGTCGACCATGTCATTTGGTGTTGTTGAGATTCTTTTGGTAGTGATTCTACCACAATATATATTATATCAATGGAATTTAATACTCCAATAATCATTAATTCATATACAATCATTCTCCATAAATACATGTTTTTTTATATTGCCCACCTACATTTTTTGATTCTGTGATAAATATTTCCCCTATTTAATGTTTATTGGTGGTACATAATTCATAAATTATGGACACATTCTCATATATGATTATAGTAAAAATAAATCACTCACTAATGACATATAGTAGTGATACAACACTCATCGGGGTTGTGTTAAAGTATTATCTCATTCACAAATATAATGTCATGGTTAAATCTCATTTACAAATTCAATAATGTGGGGATACCTCCTTCACCAATGTGATCTAAAAATGATAAATCACTCACTGTGATATATGAGATAATGTGTGGTATATGGTCCATTATTGATATGCATTTCGACCATTATGGTTCATCCCATTTGATAACAAGATGAAGCAAGTATGTTCATATGGGGGTTGGATATGGAGAAATCTAGGATTCAAAGAGTTACTCATTTCCATTCTTTATTGTCACTTCATATTAAACATTTACTTTTATTCACTTATGTTACTTATAGACACTATTGGTGGTTTTTTATTAAGTTGTACTTACACCCTACCCATGAACCCAAGTACCTATGAAAACTCCATAATTTAAGGAAAAGGTCATGGAAAGGGCCTTATAATTAATGGAAGAGTTGGGTAAGTTGAGTAAGAGATGGAAATGGGTATGGACATGGACCCATTTTTGTTGTGGTATCTATATTTTATACATTTTATAGATATTGTGTACATGATCATCCTATCGGTGACCCTAATATAGATTCATTATTGTGTGACATTATAATGTAAAATAGTCCCTAAACCAACTATTATGTTTCTTATTAGAAACTTTTAGTTGTATCAAATCGTGGTAACATTATAATTCTAAATTATTTATAATTTTATTAACAAATTTCATGTTTTTACCTTAAATTTTTCATTTTTATAATTTTCTTTTTAGTCCCATGGTCGAGATGGTGAATTAATTTTACTTCATATGTCCATGACTAAGATAAAAATGTGTGAAGAATTCTTGAAGAAACTATATGAAAGAGATATGTTCACTTATTATATGACCAAATTACATGTAAAATGAGTGCTTAGTAATTTATTTGTAACACATTTTTTCTATTATAATGTAAACATTGGAAAATAAATAGCATTTCATGTGGTGAAGTTAGTAGTATAATTATATACTATGTTTTATCCACCATGGTGACACCAGGCTTCAAAGATATTACATAGTGTTTGGATGGAATGTACATACCATTGAACCCCACACAAGTAACACCCTATATATAACGTATATTTTTATGTGCTTCAATACATAAAAACATTAAATACCATTTGATGCTTGTCTTCCTAAAAAATAACATTGATAAACTACAAGGTGTGGAGTAGACATAAACATGTCTTGTGACATGTGTCACACCACAAAAGGTAAACATTGATTGATTAAAGCATTTCATGTCGTTCAATATGTGGTGTCATTAAATTAAACATAATTCTTATAAATACATGATGTGTAACCCTAAGATACACACTGTGTTATATACATGAAACCAGTGACACACACAACATACATTTATGGTGTTCTCTGTGGTTATAAATTCTATAAATACTACATGGTTTGATGGAGAGGACAACATTCAATTTATTTTGGTACATGTCAAGTATAAATAAATGCAATATATTATGTGGTACATGATGTAAATGTCATGTGGTACAATAAATTTTAGAAATATATTTAATGTAACATTGGTAGTACATGTTTTGTGAACCATGAAGTACACACCACACACTTAGTTATTTAAAAAAAACTATAAAAAATAATTAAAATAATTTCATAATACTTTAAGGGATTCATAAAATACATCAACAATAAAAAATTAGGTAGAATTTAAAATAAATAATTATTTTAATAATTTATTAACACTAGTTATCTTATTTATATTAAAATGATTTTAAAATAATTCTAGTAATACTAAATGTGATTTTTTCAAGTTATCAATGATCTTGAATTTAGAATGATCTATATATATTTTTGATATATTTTTTATTTTATTTATATTATTTAATATTTATTATTATTAAATTAAATATGGTGACCTTAAAGTCATCAATATTTCATTTATTATGTATGGTTCTATATGTTTATGTTTAATTTTATATAACCCCAAACCCTGGGTACCCCTTAACTGGGTGTTAGAATTCATTTTTAAAGGTTGGAGGTAATAAGAAGAGGAAGAGGTTTAGGACCTGATCCACGATGGATCTAAAAAATAGATGTGCAAGATAACTATTAAATTACATGACTCAGTCTAAATAAAGGCTCAAGGATTCAACAACCTAAGGGTCAAGGTATGTTGACTACCGCATGATAAATCGACCATTAGATAAATACGTAAGATAATTTTATATTTTTTTTATATATTTTTAATTCATGTCTGTTTAATTATTTATTTTCTGGATGTATTATTTTATTTCTAAATTGGATCATATATCGTAGATAAATTAAAATTAATTATTTAATAAAATAAAATTCTATTTTTAGTTTTATTTTATTGGTTTTAGTTAATGAAAATTTTAAGATCCATATAATGTAATGAACAAAGAAGAAGGTAAAATAACTTATAAGGGTAATGTATATATATGTAAATTATTTTATCAAAAACATTTTTATAAAAAAATGTTATTTATAAATAAAATTAAAAATATCACTCAAAATAAAATTTTAATTAATCAAGACACCTTTCATCACTTGAGTAGGAAAACAACCATAGTTCAAAGTACTTGTCCAGCCCTAATTTGGGTACTTTAAAATATCATAGAGTTATAATAAATGGAATTGGTAGAATTTAAAATTTTAACACCTTGAGTAGTTTACATTCCAAGATATAGTGTAACATGGAAGAAATAATTGAGGAAGTCTAACTATATGATTTTAGGATTGGGGAGTGCACTCAACTGATCATGGAATTATGACTTATTGTATTCGGTATGAAAAACCTACCTAAACACCCTAGAGAAATTATTTAAGTCCTACTTTAAGTTAGGAGAAGGTAAATATGGGTAATTTTCAGGAGAATGCCTAATAAACTAGATAATATGAATCTAATGATGAGTAATATTGATATTATATAGAATATAGAAAGTCTTAATTAAATTATTAATTTTGTTATAATTATATATCTTGATAATGTCCTAAAATAGATTTCGATTTGTGGTATATAATTTCAAGGAACATAAATCTGTATTTTTGTTTGATTATATAGAAATATAATATCATAACCAATGAAAAATTATAGGAATATTATTTTAACATGTTCACTATACTATTCCATGATAGGAAGTTACTAGTACCAGAGTCTCATATTACTACCAAGCCTTCATTAGAGTAAAGTGAAAACCAGAAGAAACAAAATCAAAAACACATAAACTCTAATTCCAAGAATATATAGTTTAAATAATACTATTCCTGGTCTCTCTCATGACAACAAACATCATGTTTTATTTAAGATTAGATATACTATGAAAATATTATTTAAATTTGACATTTATAACCAAGAATTTTAAATTGGAAGTATGACTTTATTTAACTACATTATGAAAAATATTTTTAAGGGTTTTATATAATGAAAATTCATTGATTAATTTATAATTAATAATACTTAATTTTTAGTAATGTTTTTTTATGCATTAAAAATATTTTTTCTTCAAAAATATTTTTTCATCAAAAATGGTTTTTATTTCATTTCATGTCAACAATTATAATAAATTATTACCATTTTTTAGAAGATTTATTTAATAAAATTAAAATAATTTTTTAAAATAATTTTAATATTATATTAGGGTGAATATTTATGATTTTTCTAAAAATATATATTTTTTAATGAATAGTGAAAAAGGCTGATTTCTGAAAAACTGAAATTTATTTTCATTAAATAAAGTAGTATAAAATAACTATTGTTATTTACAGTTGAATAAAACTCTTTTAATTTTTAAAAAGTAATTAATTACATATTAATCAATTCCATATTTTATTTGGTATAAGTTTATTTTTTGGCATAAAATATATTTTTTTAAAAATAGATTTTATTCACGTAATGTGTTTTAATCTTTGTAATTATAGAAATCTTTATTGACTAATTTATTTAATGAAATTTATATATTATATATTAAAAATAATATTTTAAAATTAATTTTATGGTTTTTACATTTTTTGGAATAGGTGTAAATTATGTTTTATGCATAAAAGTGCATTTTTTTAATATAGGATTTTGTTTTGTTTTGCTTTATTAAACATTAAATTCCACCAATTATAGAAATTTAATGTACAAAATGGATTTATTATTTTTAATAATCATAATTAATATAATTTTTTTGTTCAAATTAATTTTTTTTCATAACGGAGGGTAATGAATAGTAATGTTTGGTTACCATAGTTATGTTTGAATTAGGTTTACAAAGGGTTTAAACTAATATGTAAGGGTATTAATGCCACATAAAAATTATAATTATTATTATATGAATATATTTAAATAGTATATCATGCTACCTATATTTCAAGGAAATTTTCAGCCACTTTCATATGAATGTGGCCATATTTTATTGAAATAATTTATGTGATTCTATGTGTGTCCCTCCCCATACATATAAAAGGGAACTTATTCTAACCCCATGTTCACTTCATTTTTTTCATTATAGATCAAACCTAACTTAATAAATAAAATTTATATATTTCATTCATTCATCCCTGATCCCCTTCACTTCTCCTATGAAATATATTTCAAGGATTAAGGTGTAATCTAAGGGAGGTATCTTAAAGAAAAGGTATAAATCTTAACTATGCTCTTTCAATTTTATTTTTCCTTAAAACTAATATCAAACTATTGTATCTATGAAAATTTTATGAATTAAATATGATAAATATACTAATATACTATTATGATTATGTAACAACCATTTCCTACATTTACTCTATCAAATGTGAATTGAAAGTGCCACTCATGTGTACTTGTGGGATAACACCTCCACATAACGATATGATTTATTTCCCATTGTCATCTTTCATGAATGGTTGTTATGATAGATTTATTATTTATATATTAAATTTATTACATAATCATAGTTCTTTAATTATAATATCTTTTCTACCCTCTTACTTTCACATCATTTGGAAAATGGTAGCATCTTTAGTGCAAAATTGTGGATTACCACCGTAATGATGTGATGTGATTCGGTTATCATTTAAGTTATACATGAATGGTAATAATGAAATATTTAATGTGTATACATATGATATTTTTTATATAATAATTTTTATGTAAAAGGTGACTATTTTTTTACCTTTCTTTCATTATATCCACTGACAAGTGGAAATAATACTCATGTGTACATATGGACTATCATCTCCATGAAGTGAGGTAATTAATTTGTTATCCACAACTTATATGAATGGTTATAGAAGTGTATATAATTATTAAATATGATAATTATGAAAATATTGGTAATATTTATATGATGATACCATGATCAAATAAGAAGTACCATAACGTCCAATCTGAATATTACATGAAAAAAAAAGAACCGTTATCAGTCAAAAATGATGATGTTAATGAGAATTATAAAAATCAGGATGTTGAAATGTTATAATGGGATCATGTAAGATATTATATTTATTTAAATGGTTATTTTAGATAATTATAATAATTATAAATTTATTATAAATGAGTACACATAGATTGAAAATCAATTCATAATAAGGTATGGGTTCTTCATCCCCATATGTTTTCGTTGTGCCATTTTTGGAATTATAGACCATTTTAATTTTAATTTTTGTATATACCAACCTATTTAAAAGTTATATCATTGATCCTTATTAATTCATGGTATACGAATTTAAATTTAAAATTATTTCTTCCAAATAGTTTTCATTCAAATTTTACCAATGTCATAAGGGTTTATCATCTCAAATTGTCTTCATTGAGATATATGATATATTATACAAATATTATTTTTTATAAGGTCTATATACTACCCCTTTAATATTTTGTATCATAAATTTTATTATATTCATGCTATTTAAATCATTATTTCACAATCTCATTTTTCACTAAAATTGTTTATTCATAAATTTTCAATGATGAAATTATATTATATACCTCTCAAAAAGATTATGCATTTTCTTATTTTGTGGTTATCTCCCTAGATTACATGTTTTTATTTAATTTTCATCTCTGTATGCAATCAAGATATTTAAATGTTGTTTTCTAGAAAAAAACATCATATCTATCATCATTCAGGAATATTTTGCATCCATATACATATTTTAGTTAAAATAATTTACAGAATATTGTTACATTAACCCAATTGTTATGTAACGTCTCTTTTAACATGTATTAATTTCAATAAAAATGTTTAAAAAGAATCTTATTTTCATTTTCTGAGTGATATAATTTCTAATTTTTAGAGAAAATTTGAAAGTATTATTTATTTGAACATATTCCACATGAATGGATTTTACTTCTATCATTACTTTCCTTTTCCTTGAAGCATAATTTACAAGTATTCATGGTTATTTTCAATGAAATTTATTTCATTAATATTTTTGATATTTTTATATTTTTAATAATTGATTTAAAAATGATAAGAGTATTCTCCTCAAGATATGATCATGTTATCTTTTAATGCTATTTTCATCTATAAAAACACCTTTTGGATATTCTTACTATTATCTATGAAAATGATTTGATGTTACCATTTGTATTATTTTCATTGATGATTTGTTATTATCATAATAATATACTGATCAAATCCATTTTATTTATGGTGGGTAATGAATTTATGTAATGATAAATGTTTTTTTGATACTTTGGAACAAATATGAATGGATAAGGATTATGTAATATGTGAGGATTTTATATCACTCTAAATTATTAGGTAAATATTAATGGTTTATGATATAAAAGGGTACAATGGATGTTATCCCAATTCTAAAAGAGGGTACACTAGGGTTTATCCCATGTTTCAAGTAGGTACATAGGTATTAATCCCATTACTAATATGTTTTGATTGTATTAGTGGGTATCCATGAAAAAAAATTCAATTATTATGATTAAACAACACCTTATTACACTCTTTTATAACGAGATCTTATGCCAATGTTTTACCCATAAGGATATTTTCTTTAACTTCTCTTTTATTATTTTATTATTAAATGCCAATATTTATGTGACGCATCATCATTATATGTTTTATTGGGTATAAATTAAAAATTGTATTCTCATGGTATCAAACACTTCTGTTGATGATATACAAACATATATTCATTTATTAATATCTCCCTTTTTAACCCTTATTGAGAATATGACCTCACACTTTGTTTGTTTTCTTTTCCCTGGGATATGAAGAATGTTTTTATGTGATATATGTTTGAAAAGGTTGTTAGTTTTGGATAACTTTATCGGAGGTGATATAAATATTTTATGTAATAATAGTTTATGTATCAATATATCCAAAGAAACTTAACCTTTACGTTTTTGGAATACATCATAATGATATCTAATTAATATTAATCTGTTAGTGTTTACTATATATATATACACTTATCTAGTTGTGTGTGTGTTTGTGTGTGTCATTTTAATTATTAGGTAGCCTCAGTTTGTATTTGAGGAAGGTTTAGTGGATTTTAGAAACAATGATGAGAAAACATTAATGAGAACCCTTATGATTAGCCTATGTATATGAGAAATTCCTTTGTTGTAGTGTTGAAATGAGTGTAGTTTTCATATAAAATAAATCCCAATATAGATACAATCATTTTTATTCATCTTTATAATAGATTCACATATGGGTAACAATAGTTAATGGGGTTAATTGTGTATTAAATATATCTTCATCGGTGCATGATAAGTGGGACTAAAACTGCACACCTAGTTAGAGATACTCGAAGGATGTATTTGGGTTAATTATAATTTTATTTTTGAAAAATTATGATGGATCTGTAAAGATACTAACCATTGATAACTTGGGTTAAACATATGGTTTCACAGATGGAAATAAAGGTTTCAATTTATCAATATCCTATAAATTATTTTTGATGATTATATGATTTCCTAACATTGTTAATGATTTTCATGCTAGAATTTTTAGTTTAAGTAAACAGCCTGAACTAAAATGTTCCATGTTAAAATTGAATGTGATGGATGATATAGTTATTTTACTGATGAGAACCCAAATGAAATTAGAGATAGAATATGAAATATTATGATTATTTTGAATCATCTATCTTGATATATTTTTTAAAACTTGAACATAGGTGAGTTTCTAAATAAAAAAAGATAAAATTGGATTTTCAAGAATACCATAATGGAATTAATATTCATATTTCTACATGTTGAAAATGTTAGAAGAATAACTAAAGTAAATTCATCAATTTAATATGATTATGTTTTATGTGTGGAAAATAAGGAAATATAGAATGTAATTTCCAAGGAAAATGAAGAGTTCAATAGAGGGAAAAAAATTACATCCCAATGTTCCATTTATAGTTCAATGTCATATGTGGGGGGAACATAGGAATTATCCAATTCAATTCCCTTATGAAAGCTATAACTCCTAGACCATGTAATGTATTATGATATTCCAATCATTTTAGTGGGACTATTAATTTTTTTAACAACTTTGACTCTATAATTATGTTCATAAAGTGTTTTATATATGATATTTTTGTTTTAAGAATAATGAAACCTCTAAGGATTGTTAAATGGTATATTTTTTATGAATTTTCAATAATATTTTGAATATTGTAGATAAAAAATTAATGTGATTTAGTGGTAAGTGTATTTTATTAGAAAACATATTATTTAATGAAGGATTACCCATAATAAGTTCTTTATATTGGTACAGTAATGTTTATATTGGAAACATAGATAATTGATATTGATAATGTAAATTAGATAGTATTGGTGAAAATGTAATTTATTAGTAATTTTATGAAAAAGAAATTTAAGTTATATTTGATGAATATTATTTCATTTTTTTATTTATATAATATATTTGATAGACTATGATTTTATTTATGGAATATGGATATTTTTAATTTTTTGGAAGTATTTATCTTTTTATTTGGGTTTTAAATTAATTATGACTATTTTTTGAAATAATTTGTGTGATTTAAGGGAGTATATGATACTAATATTACTGTTTTTGGTTTCTCACAATATGAGCTACTTATTTTTTCTTTATATAAATTTGATAGATGATCTTTGAAAGAATATACGACTAAATATAAATATTTTTTGGTTATTGAATTTTGTTAAGCATATTTTAGAGGAGTTTAAAGGTTAAATACTTATTTAAAGGTTTAATATTATCTATTTGAATTATTATTGTGGGATAAAGTATTAATTTATAATTTCATCATAATATGATTTATCCATGTTTGATAACTTGTCCTAACCATTTTGGATTTGATAAATATCAAGAGATTGAATAAAGAATTGTCATTTTTTAAAGATATTATGATCTATTAAATGTTATCCTTAATTATTATAAAAAGATAAATTTATCTTAAATATTTATTTCATGGAGAAAGAGCTGATGTAGAACTAAAAATTTATCATAGAACAATAAGAGGTTAAATTATACTTGTTAATTAGAAATAAGTCAAGTATGTATATTTTCTCAGGTTTTTGGTCTTGATAGTAAAAGAATCCATCAACTCTAGGAAAAAGATCTTGAAATAAAAATATTACCCTTTTACATTCAGTTTTTATAAATTTATGGTCCTTTTCTCATGTCACTAATTTGGGGTTTTATGGTCATTAACTTTCTCATTACTTTGTTCTCTATAACTCTCTATTATTTTTTAGATATGATATTTCCCCTCATGCTCATGTTTTCACATCCTCTAAATTTTTAATATATCTTTCAACTGAATTATGTGTAATTTTAGGAAACAATTGTTTCCCACTTCCACTTTTCAAATGATTTTTTATTATTCATTTTTAATATATGGGTTTTCAAAAAAAAGATATTTTCTAATATTAAACACTTAATTATCAAGATAAAAAAATTAATGACCTAATTTATTTAATAGGGGGAGAATGTAACACCTTATAAATATATTTCAAAATAACATTATGCTCAATAGTTTATTTGCTTTTAAAGCCTAATTTTAAGTGAACTATGATGTATAATAAGAATATTATTTTGTTGAGACAGTTATAAAATTTTAATTAAATTGATAGTATGACTAGGATTAAAAAAATATGAAAAAAATTATTAATGGTTTTGGATAATTTAAATTTAATGATTATTTCATAATAAATATGTACTCAATTTTTAATGAAGTCATTTTAGGCTTCGATAATAATTTTTCTTAAAAAATTGTTTTTATTTATTTTCACGTGAAATCATTATAAATAATTTTTACCATTTAATTGAAAAAAAAATTATGTAATGAATATCAAAATTGAAATTAGAATTTTAATTTTAATGAACCAAACTATGCCAACTAGACAAGAAACCTAGAGTGGCCTATTGTGTAAGATGGTTAAAACATGATAAAAATAACTAGTCTTGAATATAATAAACACAAGACATAAAAATAGTGTACCATTTGGAAACTAATGAGATGTCACTAATACATGTTATCAAATATATGACTAGATAAAATAGAAAGTATATCAGATACCCACATAACTAACAATCGCCTCAGGGCCAAGCCAAACCAAATGAAACAACTATAAGAGAACCCAATATGCTAAAAGATACTCTTCCCATTACTTGAATCCTATAATAAAACGTCTAATAATTTTCAAGGAAACAAATTGGGTGTGAGATAAACCTAAGTAGGATACCACCATAGTTTCTATACATGGGTTAATATCAATATTTATATAATTATAGATTTTAAAATAAAATAGTTGGACATTGAATTTTCATAAACTAAATCAATTTCAAAATACTTATCCCAGTGGTTTTCATAAAATAATTTAATATCCTATAATTATAAATATGAAACATAGAAGTTATTAATTTGGAAAAGTATATCCAAGTATAAAGGGGTATACAACTCATTGTAATAACTTACCATGTGAAGCTATGTTAAATAACCTCATATAAAAAACTCTGAGAAACAATCCATGATAAAAAAATCATGTGACACAAAACAAAATTTTACAAAGAACCTCACATATTAACTCTTTCCTTTGTGAAACTCCATACTAAACACACAAAAAATATTAAATAGGCATAATATATGATCCAACTGATATGAATTCCTGGTAGTCAATATCACAAAAATGTCACCTCTAAGTGGTCTTGTACACACAATAATGCTACTTGTGTCTCTTTATTGAGGTAGTCAGAGTTTCCAATGTTCAATTTTCCAAATTCATTTCAAGACCATGCCCATAATTTTATAAAACATTGTAAAATCCAAGATGATCCATTTTGATGTTTAAAATCCCATTTACATCAAGAAATCCCATTTTAAAACCAGCCCCCTTTTGAAAATAAAAATCAATTCTAAAAAATAATTTGAAACAACTTTTCCCTAAAAATAAATTAAAAACCCAATGAAATTTATCAAATTAACCCATTTTATAGATACTCATACCTCCACATGGTATAAATATATCCTCCTTCAGCAATTATGATGACAACATAATATAAAAACCTTCTAAATTCAATGAATTCCACAAAACTGAAAAGGATAAATAGAAAACATTTTATGATCATAAATCTTTATACAACCATAGCCAAACCCACATACCTAACCATATCCAAAGAAAAACCAAAATAATTACATATAGATAGATAATAAATCCAATGATAACTTTAATTAATAATCCAATGAATCAATCTAGATAGAACAAATACTACAAATATCTCTCTAGGAATATTGTAGCTTGAGAGAGATAAGAGATGTCAAAAGATGAAATGATAATTCAGTCGAGTGGCGCCCTAAAAGCCCTAACTCAACTATTACATGGTATGAAATCCCCTTACATGCCTTTTAATCCACAAAGATCATATATGATGAAAAACAATCATCATATTTTTATCAAATACTTTTTATTTCTAGTCACACAATGTGAACATGTTTCCTTGCATGTAAACACTTCACTCCTTGTATCCATTTCATGACTTTTACCTAGTGGAACATATATAGTGTATACTATTATTATATATCAGGTAATCTTGAACATAAAATAAAAAAGTATAGGTTTGTTCTAGAAATTCAATAAAATCCCTATCATCATGATTATAGGTATCCTCTAAAATTCATTTTTATTATTAGTCATCAATTGAAAAGTGAAACAAAAAAGAATTTGTTAAAACATACCAAATAGAAAGGTCATGGGGAATTACAATATCCCCACCAAAAATGATATCTTCCCCTAAAAAGTAGTGAGTTATTGAATCCTAAAAAAGAGTAGTTTAAGGGTACCTCATCGAATGACTCCCTCTCCCACATCTCATGGTTATCCAATCTGCACTACCACACTGCACAAGGGGGTCATTTTACCATAGAGTACCTTATCCTGGGGTTCCATAATATGTTCCAGCTGCTCAACTGAAGTGTTATCTAGATCAAGATCAACATCCTCCCATCTAATTGCATGGTAATGGTCTAGTATATAAATACTAAACTAGGAAACATTAAACACATCATGTATAAATGTCAGGATTGATTACAAATACAAAAGATATGACACCCTCCCTAATCAGCCAATGACTTCTAAGGGGGCCACAAAACATGTTACCAACTAATCCATATTTACCAACTAACTATTTCCCCAGCAAGGTTAAACTATTACAAAACACTAAGGACCAGCCTCAAACTCTAATGACCACTAAATACAATCAACATAATATTTTTGACAAATTTCTGCCATGATCAATCTCTTCCAGATCAACTGCACCATCTCCATTATATCTTAAACAACACTCGTTCCATCCAAGGACCTCTCTCCCAACCATATCTATCACAAGGGATATATACATGGAAATATATATAAAACCTCAAAGGGTTCTATATATATCAGATTTGGGTAACTATTTTTATATGAAAATTAAACCCAATGAAAAAAAATATTAAGATCCCTTGAAATAAATCACCAAAACCCAAAGAATATCATCTAAAACCAAGATATCACTTTATATTTATCCAAACATATAAGGATGATAAGTTGTTCTTAATTTAATATGGGAACACATATACTTCTTCAAACCTTTCCAAAATATGTATAGTAACCTAGGTCCCTTTCATAAACAATTGGAGAAGTAACCCCTTGAAGCTTCACTATCCCTCATACATACAAGACCTCACGTTTTTTCACTTTGTTCATCTACTAGAAAGGTAGTAAATTCACTAAATTCATGAAGTTTTCAATTATCACACAATTTTCATCCTTCCCACAAGGATTATGTGGAAAACTAATGATAAAATCAATGGAAATATCATCCCACTTCCATACCAGAATGGGTATGGGCTACAAAAACACCATAGGTCTTTGGTGTTCCATATTAATTATCTGACAAGTATTGTTTAGTGATAAAAAATTCATTATTGACCATAATATCCCATGTCACCAATAAAAAACCTTAGATCATGATACATATTGGTAGTACCTAGGTTCAAACACCAATCCAAATAGTTTTCATTTTCAAACAACACTTAACTCAGGGAAAACAGAATAACCAACCACTTAGGGAAGCACAAAGCCCTTCTGGGAGACCAACACCACTCTCCCATAGTCTCCCCGCCATAAAGGATTTTACCCAAGAATTGGAACTATGGTTATATCACCATATCAAACAAAAACAATTAATCAAAATACCTGTTAGCTTTTATCAAAACCAAAAACAACTACCCACCAACATCTTCCACTTCCAATATCATCTCAGTAAACAAAGTCATCAAATACCACTCCTCCATTAATTCATTCATGGAATGTGCCAGTAATGTTGTTACCATCACATCAAAAACCACATTACCTTTCCTGTTGGTATAATAAATATCAAAATAAAAATATAAAGATACTCTACTGAGTGTCTCTTTTAAAAACTCAGAGCCATTTAAGTAAAAAACTATTTCAAGATCTTAAAATTAGAATATTCTATAAACTTCTTTCCAATGAGTTAGTAATGAAACATTTTGAGTGCATTAATAACCACTACTAAATCAAGATCATGGTTTCAGTAGTTTTTCTCATTAGTTTGTAACTAAAATGAGCCATAGGCCACCATATTCTTCCTCAATATCAAGATGCATCCCAAACCCATAGTAGAAGAATCATAGAAAACATCATAACCCAATCCATGTTCTAGAAGAATCCAAACTGGTACTGAATGGAACATCACCATTAACTTCTCAATATATCTCTGACACTTTTCCTTCCATTCAACATTACAGCCCTAAGGGTTCAATATATAATTGAATATGTGAGTATGGATAATTCGTGAAGAAACAATCTATAGTAACCATCCGGACCCAAGAATCTCCAGATGTCAAACACAATTATGGGATACCCCTAGGACTTAAATACCTGTAGCTTTTCTAGATCAACTGAGACTCCCCAATAATATATCACATTTCCCATAAACATAACCTCCACAATCTAAAACTCACATTTAAAAATATTACCACACATATTATGTTCATTAAAGGATCAATGAATGATATCCAAATGGTCAATGTGCTCCTCCTCTCTCTTGGAGCACACCAAAATATCATCCATGAAAAAAAACTAAAGATTCCAAGAATTGAGGAAAAAACTATTTCATCAATAATATAAACACTACAAGAGTATAGTGATATTGAAGGGAATAACCCAAAACTCAAAAATACCATATCGACTACTAAATTCTATCTTCAATATATCATCATCTTGGACACTCAAGTGATGGTACCCAGACTGTAGGTCAATCTTAGAATATCAACAAGCCCCTATAATCTTATCAAAGATATCATTAATACTTGAAGAAGGATATTTTCTATTAATGACCACATAATTAAATTTTCCCTAATCAATATGAAGGATGAGGATTCAATTGGACTTTTTATCAAAGAGGAAACGCAAAGCCCATGGTGGCACGGAAGGAAGAATAAATCATTTATCCTATTGGACCTCAATTTGAACCATAATATTAACAAACTCAATGGGTTCTATATGGTAATACAACATAGAAATGGTCATCATATCCATAAGAAGATATATAGTAAACACATCCTCTATATTTTGAGGTAACCCCGAAAAATCATCTTGAAATGCCTCGGGGTACACGCACACCATTGTAGGATGTTGACCACCAAAAAAATGTTAATTGTATCAAGAAACATCTCTTAAAACTGACAGAATATTATCATAACTTAATAAACAACTGAACCTTCCCATATTGATCTATATTCTAACTCACCCTAGAAAACATGTGTAAGAACAGGATCGTCTTTCAGGTATGGATCCTGTTTTCAGGTGTTTTGAGAAAATGAGGAGTTTCTGGAAATTTAAGGAGTAAAATCTGTGTACTTTGGACTACACTCTGTGTACCCTATTCCCACAGGTGACCGTGTACTGGTCGTGTAACGGCCTCATACATGGCCTTGTAGGGTGACCTAGAGACTACCTAATGTGGGGCCCAATAAAGGCATATACATGTCATGTGCTTTTAAAAGACATGTCGTGTACTTTTATTTTTAATTGTTTTATAGGACTGAGGTCATGTCTCATTCGGAAAAAAACATTGTTCTTAACCCATCTCGTCCAGGAGTGACTGAAGTAGATGATTCTTCTTCGATCCCCCGACCCATTGCCCTTTCTCTGAACTGACCGTCGTTGATTGCGTTGGAATCACCACGGTGAGTTCTTCCCTTTTCTAGAGCTTTATCTATTGATTTCTCCTCTCTCATGAGATATTCATCGATGATATTTTTAGACGTTTTTGTATGTCTACATCATTCTAGGCCTATTCAAGGGTTGATGTTTGATATTATCATTCGTATAATGCTGAGGTAGGTGGTTTTTTCCTTTCCATAGTCTGTCTTGGAATATTATGTGCAAAAGATCCCAATACCCTAGAACAGAGTCGTGCATGTTCAGAAAGTTTAGCCCTGTTAATGTCTGTTATGTCTTGTGTTCCTGAGTAGAGGTTATTGATTGTGAATAGTGTTATTTTTCATGTTATGGATTTTTTTCCCTTGTTTGTTTTTATATTGACCATTTGGTCTAGCTTTTTTTGTTATGCTTCTTTCTTTCCATGCCAAGTGTTGTTAGGATGGAGTGATTTATTTGATATTGTTTTGTGTTTGTAGTTGTTTGGCCATGTAGTTCTTCAAAGTTGTTAGCCAAGAAGTTCATAAGGATTAATTTTTCCGTTAAACATTTTTGTGCATGATAGACTTTCACAAGGCAGTGAGAACCTGGTGTAGCATACCATAGGTAGAATGGACATTGAGGGCTTCTCCAGAGTGTTTGTTTACTTTTAACGTTGTGAGGCCATAGGGGGGATGGATGTCAGTGCTTCCTTAGAGTGTGTGTAGTTCCACGTTAGGAGACCACCGAGGGAATTGGACACCGAGTGCTTCCCTAGAGTGACTGTACTTTACTGATAAAATACCACGAGGGGAATTGATAGTGAGTGTTTCCTTAGAGAGACTTTTCTAAAGCTGAACTAGAGGGGGTTAAACTGTGAGTACTTCCCAGAGGGTTTCTTATGTTTGATTGGTTGAACCATATGGGATAGGTTGTGAGTAGTTCCCAGAGGGTTACTTGTTTTTTATTAGATGCTTACTTGATATATGAAAATGAATGAGATTGAAACTGTAGGATCATTTACTTTTGATTATGTCCTTGTTTAATGCTTCATTTTGATTATTTCCTATCATAAATATTCGCTGACTATTAGGCATAAATCTTTGGGTGGTTTCAAACTCGGATTCATCCCACACCCTGTTTGGGACATTCTTTTGGGCCCAAACAGATTATATTGCTACAGGTATATTTAAGGGAACACCCTTCTACGTTAAGTACTTGATTGTTGTAGAGCTGGAGAGCATGGGACCAAGTTGAGGCTTGCGATGCTACTAGAGTTATTTACTTGTTTTCCTTTGTACTAAGGAATAGTACTATATTTCAGCATTGTCACTTGTTTTTATGATTTCTTATATATATGTGACATGCATCATTTATACATGTTCTCTAGTTGTTTATCTACTTGCAGTCTTCTGCTGTTAACAGTTGCAAGTTATTATTACTATTTCCGCTATTATTATCTATTTATTTCCAATGGATTACTCTACCAGTGAGGGAATAGTTTCCCCACTATCAAATCCATGTCCCTAGTTGCTATTCGATAGCCTCTAGCATTTTGGGAATGTGCTTGAGGCCTTGTGACCAACTGGGTGTGGGGAGCCACTGGGTGGCACCTGAAACCGAGACATTACAAAGTGGTATCAGAGGGTTCTTTTCTTCTTGACTTAGTTTGTGGAATCTATATCCAGTGATAGGAAGGAATAGGTACTTGGTAATAAATTGTTCATGGGAGTAGCTAACTCATGTATAGAAAAAATCCAATTTACCTCGTATATTTCAATTCTCTAGTTTTTCAATTATTACAGTTGATTTCATTTCACCGTTGGGTGATTCACATGTTTTATTCTATTATTGTTGATATTATAGAGGTTCTATTTTGGCTTCATCCTAATAAGATGAGGGTATGCCATCTCAGGAATCTTATAGGCACTTTCTAGAGATCACATATCATGGATTCATTCCATTCCATTTAGGGTACATTAAAAATCATATGTTCACTACTGGAAATGCAGGATTTCCCAATGGTTTAGAACCATTTGGAAAGGTTGCAGAACCGTTGGTATATGATATACCAATGGTTCTGCAACCCGTAGGGAAGTAATCCATTGGGAAAATTTTTTCCCAACGGTTTACAGTGAACCGTTGGGATAGGGTGCTGAAAAATTACCCTATCCCAACAGTTTTCAAGAACCGTTGGGAAATAGTGCACAAATTTATCATGTTTTTTCCAGCGGTTCTATGAACCGTTGGGAAAAACCCAATATATTCTCTTTCCCAACGGTTTAGAAACGTTGGGAAAAGTGTTTTACCAATGGTTTATAGAACCATTGGTAAAACAAGGCCTATAAATTCTATGCCAACGGTGTAAAACCGTTGGCATAGCCTCTGCTGGGAAAATTGACCAGTAGCTCTGTAATTTCCCAGTACAGAAGCTCTGCAATTTCCTAACAGATATCCAATTTTCCCACCAGGTCTCATTTTGTGGTTCCCACTCATTTTCAATCCAATTATTGTACCTGCAATAAACTAACACATACATATACAATTATTGTACCTGCAATAACCAACTAACAATTACATATAGAGAACAAATTCATACACATTTAACATATAATGGTGGAACTATACACATCCATAATTAAATTAGAATTAATAACATAATTATAATTTAGATGACAATTATATGTGGAATCCGGAAGTCAATTCATAATTTGATCGGTTTTTTGTATACCATATATTTTTACATGAAATAATGTCCATTTTAAACATAATACATACACTTGGAGAGCTACCGGCCACACCGCACCTTGGATTGAGGTGGGGTTGACTTGTACACGTCACATATAACCCATGGATTTTTGTGCTAATGTATCGACACAATCCGAATGCGTTGGTAGGTTTTCCGTATGTCAGTTGATGTTTTTCAATTAAAATGACATACTTTTGAAACAAAAGGCAGACACTTTGAGTGGTTCCAGCCACACCATGCCTCGGATTGAGGCGTCGTTGACTCCTACACGTCACATATGACCCATGGATCGTTCTCCTAAAGTTTCAATGGAAACCGAATGCATTTAGTCGGTTTTCCGTATGTACTTAAATTGTTGTCCATTTTAAGAAAAAGACAGACACATTGAGTGGTGGAGGCCACACTGCACTTCGGATTGAGGCGGGGTTGACTTGTACACATCACATATGACCCATGTATCGTTGTGCTAAAGTATCGACACAATCTGAATGCGTTTGGTCGGTTTTCCATATACCAGTTGATGTTTTTGACTTCAAATGACGTCCTTTTGAAACAGAAGACATACACTTTGAGTGGTGGCGGCCACACCGCGCCTTGGATTGAGGTGGGGTTGACTCGTACACGTCACATATGACCCATGGATCGTTGTGCTAATGTATCGACACAATACGAATGCGTTTGGTCAGTTTTCCGTATGCCAGTTGATGTTTTTCAATTAAAATAACGTACATTTAAAACAAAAGACAGACACTTTGAGTGGTTCTAGCCACACCGCGCCTCAAATTGAGGTGGGATTGACTCTTACACATCACATATGACCCATGGAACGTTGTGCTAAAGTATCGACACAATCCGAATGCGTTTGTTCGATTTTCCATATGTACTTAATTTGTTGTCCATTTTAAGCAAAAGACAAACACTTTGAGTGGTGGGGGCCACACCGTGCCTCGGATTGAGGTGGGGTTGACTCGCACACATCACATATGACCCATGGATCGTTTTTCTAAAGTATCGACACAATCCGAATGCGTTTGTTCAGTTTTCTATATGCCAGTTGATGTATTTCACTTCTAATGACATCCTTTTGAAACTGAAGACAGAAACTTTGAGTGGTGGTGGCCACACTGTGCCTCGGATTGAGGCGGGGTTGACTCGTACACGTCACATATGACCCATGGATCGTTCTCCTAAAGTTTCAGTGGAAACCGAATGCGTTTGGTCGGTTTTCCGTATGTACTTAAATTGTTGTCCATTTTAAGCAAAAGACAGTCACATTGAGTGGTGGCGGCCACACCGCGCCTCGGATTGAGGCGGGGTTGACTCGTACATGTCACATATGACCCATGGATCGTTTTTCTAAATTATCGACACAATCTGAATGTGTTTGGTCAGTTTTCCGTATGCCAGTTGATGTATTTCACTTCAAATGACGTCCTTTTGAAACAAAAGACAGACACTTTGAGTGGTGCCGGCCACACCGCTCCCCAGATTGAGGTGGGGTTGACTCTTACACGTCACATATGACCCATGGATCATTCTCCTAAAGTTTAAATGGAATCCGAATGCATTTGGTCATTTTTCCATATATACTTAAATTGTTGTCCATTTTAAGAAAAAGACAGACACTTTGAGTGGTGGCGGCCACACCGTGCCTCGGATTGAGGCGGGGTTGACTCGTACACGTCACATATGACCCATGGATCGTTTTACTAAACTATCGACACAATCCGAATGCGTTTGGTAGGTTTTCCGTATCCCAGTTGATGTATTTCACTTCAAATGACGTCCTTTTGAAACAGAAGACAGACACTTTGAGTGGGGTCGGCCACACCGCGCCTCGGATTGAGGTGGGGTTGACTCGTACACGTCACATATGACCCATGTATCTTTATCCAAAAGTTTCAGTGGAAACCGAATGTGTTTGGTCGGTTTTCCGTATGTACTTAAATTGTTGTCCATTTTAAGCCAAAGACAAACACATTGAGTGGTGGCGGCCACACCGCGCCTCGGATTGAGGAGGGGTTGACTCTTACATGTCACATATGACCCATGGAACGTTGTTCTAAAGTATCGACACAATCTGAATGCGTTTGGTCGGTTTTCTGTATGCCAGTTGATGTATTTCACTTCAAATGACTTCCTTTTGAAACAGAATACAGACACTTTGAGTAGTGGCGTCCACACCGCGCCTCGGATTGAGGCGGGGTTGACTCGTACACGTCACATACGACCCATGGATCGTTCTCCTAAAGTTTCAATGTAATATGAATGCGTTTGGTCGGTTTTCCGTATGTACTTAAATTTTTGTCCATTTTAATCAAAATACAGACACTTTGAGTGGTGTCGGCCACACTGTGCCTCGGATTGAGGCGGGGTTGACTCGTACATGTCACATATGACCCATGTATCGTTGTTCTAAAGTATCGACACAATCCGAATGCGTTTGGATGGTTTTTCGTATGCCAGTTGATGTATTTCACTTCAAATGACGTCCTTTTGAAACAGAAGACAGACAATTTGAGTGGTGGCGGCCACACCGCGCCTCGGATTGAGGCGAGGTTGACTCGTACACGTCACATATGACCCATGGATCGTTCTCCTAATGTTTCAATGGAAACCGAATGCGTTTTTTCGGTTTTCCATATGTACTTAAATAGTTTTCCATTTTAAGCCAAAGACAGACACTTTGAGTGGTGGCAGCCACACCGCGCCTCGGATTGAGTCGGGGGTTGACTCGTACATGTCACTTATGACCCATGGATCGTTGAGCTAAAGTATCGACACAATCCAAATTCGTTTGGTCGGTTTTCCATATGCTACTTGATGTATTTCACTTCAAATGACGTCCTTTTGAAACTGAAGACTGACACTTTGATTGGTGGCGGCCACAATGCACCTTGAATTGAGGCGGGGTTGACTCGTACACGTCACATATGACCCATGGATCGTTCACATAAAGTTTCAATGGAAACCGAATGCGTTTGGTCAGTTTTCTGTATGTACTTAAATTGTTGTCCATTTTAAGCCAAAGACAGACACTTTGAGTGGTGGTGGCCACACAGTGCCTCGGATTGAGGCAGGGTTGACTCGTACACCTCACATATGACCAATGGATAATTGTGATAAAGTATCGACACAATCCGAATGCGTTTGGTCGGTTTTCTGTAAGCCAGTTAATGTATTTCACTTCAAATGACGTCCTTTTGAAACAGAAGACAGACACTTTGAGTGGTGGCGGCCACACTATTCCTCGGATTGAGGCAGGGTTGACTCGTACACGTCACATATGACCCATGGATCGTTCTCCTAAAGTTTCAATGGAATCCGAATGCGTTTGGTCAGTTTTCCGTATGTACTTAAATTGTTGTCCATTTTAAGCAAAAGACAGACACTTCGAGTGGTGGCGGCCACACCGCACCTCGGATTGAGGCGGGGTTGACTCGTACATCTCACATACGACCCATGGATCGTTGTTCTAAAGTATCGACATAATCCGAATGCGTTTGGTCAGTTTTCCGTTTTCCATTTGATGTATTTCACTTTAAATGATGTCCTTTTGAAACAGAAGACAGACACTTTGAGTGGTGGCGACCACACCGCGCCTCGGATAGAGGTGGGGTTGACTCATACACGTCACATATGACCCATGGATCGTTCTACTAAAGTTTCAATGGAAACCGAATGCGTTTGGTCGGTTTTCCGTATGTACTTAAATTGTTGTCCATTTTAAGCCAAGGACAGACACTTTGAGTGGTGGCGGCCACACCGCGCCTCGGATTAAGGCGGGGTTGACTCGTACACGTCACATATGACCCTTGGATCGTTGTGCTAAAGTATCAACACAATCCGAATGCGTTTGGTCGGTTTTCCGTATTCCAGTTCATGTATTTCACTTCAAATGACGTCCTTTTGAAATAGAAGACAGACACTTTGAGTGGTGGTGGCCACACCGCGCCTCGGATTGAGGCGGGGTTGACTCATACACGTCACATATGACCCATGGATTGTTCTCCTAAAGTTTCAACGGAAACTGAATGTGTTTGGTCAGTCTTCCGTATGTACTTAAATTGTTGTACATTTTAAGCCAAAGACAGACACTTTGAGTGGTGGCGGCCACACTGCGCCTCAGATTGAGGCGGGGTTGACTCGTACACATCACATATGACCCATGGATCGTTGTGCTAAAGTATCGACACAATCCGAATGCATTTGGTTTGTTTTTCTTATGCTAGTTGATGTATTTCACTTCAAATGACGTCCTTTTGAAACAGAAGATAGACACTTTGAGTGGTGGCGGTCACACTGCGCCTCGGATTGAGGCGGGGTTGACTCTTACACGTCACATATGACCCATGGATCATTTTACTAAAGCATCGACACAATCCGAAGGCGTTTGGTAGGTTTTCCGTATGCCAGTTGATGTATTTCACTTCAAATGGCGTCCTTTTGAAATAGAAGACAGACACTTTGAGTGGTTTCGGCCACACCGCGCCTCGAATTGATGCGGGGTTGGCTCGTACATGTCACATATGACCCATGGATCGTTCTCCTAAAGTTGCAATGGAAATCGAATGTGTTTGGTCGGTTTTCCATATGTACATAAATTGTTGTCCATTTTAATCCAAAGACAAACACTTTGAGTGGTGGCGGCCACACCGCGCCTCGGATTCAGGCAGGGTTGACTCGTACATGTCACATATGACCCATGGATCGTTGTTCTAAAGTATCGACACAATCCGAATGCGTTTGGTCGGTTTTCCGTATGCTAGTTGATGTATTTCACTTCAAATGATGTCCTTTTGAAACAGAAGACAGACACTTTGAGTAGTGGCGGCCACACCGCGCCTCAGATTGAGTAGAGGTTGACTCGTACACGTCACATATGACCCATGGATCTTTCTCCTAATGTTTCAATTGAATATGAATGCGTTTGGTCGGTTTTCTGTATGTACATAAATTTTTGTCCATTTTAAGCAAAAGACAGACACTTTGAGTGGTGGCGGCCACACCACGCCTCGGATTGAGGCAGGTTTGACTCGTACATGTCACATATGACCCATGGATCATTTTGCTAAAGTATCGACACAATCTGAATGCGTTTGGTCGGTTTTTCGTATGCCAGTTGATGTATTTCACTTCAAATGGCGTCCTTTTGAAATAGAAGACAGACACTTTGAGTGGTGGCGGCCACACCGTGCCTTGGATTGAGGCGGGGTTGACTTGTACACATCACATATGACCCATGGATCGTTCTCCTAAAGTTTCAATGGAAACCAAATGTGTTTTGTCGGTTTTCCGTAAGTACTTAAATTGTTGTCCATTTTAAGCCAAAGACAGACACATTGAGTGGTGGCGGCCACACCGCGCCTCGGATTGAGGCGGGGTTGACTCGTACACATCACATATGACACATGTGTCGTTGTTCAAAAGTATCGACACAATCCGAATGCATTTGGTCGATTTTCCGTATTCCAGTTGATGTATTTCACTTCAAACGACGTCCTTTTGAAACAGAAGACAGTCACTTTGAGTGGTGGCGGCCACAATGCACCTTGGATTGAGGCAGGGTTGACTCGTACACGTCACATACGACCCATGGATCATTCTCCTAAAGTTTCAACGGAAACCGAATGCGTTTGGTCGGTTTTTCGTATGTACTTAAATTGTTGTCCATTTTAAGCCAAAGACAGACACTTTTAGTGGTGGTGGCCACACCGTGCCTCGGATTGAGGTGGGGTTGACTCGTACACATCACATATGACCCATGGATCGTTGTGCTTAGGTATCAACACAATCCTAACGTGTTTGGTCAGTTTTCCGTATTCCAGTTGATGTATTTCACTTCAAATGACGTCCTTTTGAAATAGAAGATAGACACTTTGAGTGGTGGCGTCCACACCACGCCTCGGATTGAGGCGGGGTTGACTCATACACGCCACATATGACCCATGGATCGTTCTCCTAAAGTTTCAATGGAATCCGAATGCGTTTGGTTGGTTTTCCGTATGTACTTAAATTGTTGTCCATTTCAAGCAAAAGACAGACACTTTGAGTGGTGGCGGCCACACCGCACCTCGGATTGAGGAGGTGTTGACTTGTACATGTCACATATGACCCATGGATCATTGTGCTAAAGTATCGACACAATCCAAATGCGTTTGGTCGGTTTTCCGTATGCCAGTTAATGTATTTCAATTCAAATGATGTCCTTTTGAAACAGAAGACAACACTTTGAGTGGTGGCTCCCACACCGCACCTCGGATAGAGGCGGGGTTGACTCGTACAAGTCACATATGACCCATGGATCGTTCTACTAAAGTTTCAATGGAAACCGAATGCGTTTGTTCGGTTTTCTGTATGTACTTAAATTGTTGTCCATTTTAAGCCAAAGACGGACACTTTGAGTGGTGGCGGCCACACCGCGCCTTGGATTGGGGCGGGGTTGACTCGTACACGTCACATATGACCCTTGGATCATTGTGCTAAAGTATCAACACAATCTGAATGCGTTTGGTCAGTTTTCCGTATGCCAGTTGATGTATTTCACTTCAAATTATGTCCTTTTGGAATAGAAGACAGACACTTTGAGTGGTGGCGGCCACACCGCGCCTCAGATTGAGGCGGGGTTGACTAATACACGTCACATATGACCCATGGATTTTTCTCCTAAAGTTTCAAAGGAAACCTAATGTGTTTGGTCGGTTTTCCGTATGTACTTAAATTGTTGTCCATTTTAAGCCAAAGACAGACACTTTGAGTGGTGGCGGCCACACCGTGCCTCGGATTGAGGCGGGGTTGACTCGTACATGCCACATATGACTCATGGATTGTTGTTCTAATGTATCGACACAATATGAATGCGTTTGGTAGGTTTTCCGTATGCCAGTTGATGTATTTCACTTCAAATGACGTCATTTTGAAAGAGAAGACAGACACTTTGAGTGGTGGCGGCCACACCGCGCCTCAGATTGAGGTGGGGTTGACTCGTACATGTCACATATGACCCTTGGATAATTCTCCTAAAGTTTCAATGGAAACTGATTGTGTTTGGTCGGTTTTCCGTATGTACTTAAATTGTTGTCCATTTTAAGCCAAAGACAGACACTTTGAGTGGTGGCGGCCACACCGCGCCTTGGATTGAGGTGGGGCTGACACGTACACGTTACATATGACCCATGGATCATTTTTCTAAAGTATCTACACAATCCGAATGCGTTTGGTTAGTTTTTCGTATGCCAGTTGATGTTTTTCACTTCAAATGACATCCTTTTGAAACAGAAGATAGACACTTTGAGTGGTGGCTGCCACACCGCGCCTCGGATTGAGGCGGGGTTGACTCGTACACGTCACATATTACCCATGGATCGTTCTCCTAAAGTTTCAATGGAAACCGAATGCGTTCGGTCAGTTTTCCTTATGTACTTAAATTGTTGTCCATTTTAAGCCAAAGACAGACACTTTGGGGTCCAAGGAAGAGGGTGGGGGGGCTGTCCGGGGGGCTGTCTGGGGGGCTGTGCGGGGGGCTGTCCGGGAGGGTGTTTGGGGGGTTGTCCGGGGTCCCAGGAGGAGGGTGGGGGGGATATCTGGGTGGCTATCTGGGGGCTATCTGGGGGGCTGTTCGGGGGGTTGTCTGGGGTCCAGGGAGGAGGGTGGGGGGGCTATCTGGAGGGTTGTTCGGGGGGGCTGTCCGGGGCTGTCCGGGGCTGTTCGGGGGGTTGTTCAGGGTCCAAGGGAGAGGGTGGGGGGATGTCTGGGGGCTGTCTGGGGGGCTGTCCGGGGGGTTGTCTGGGGTCCAGGGTGGAGGGTGGGAGGGCTGTCCGGGGGGCTGTCTTGGGGGCTGTCCGGCGGGGCTGTCCAGGGTCTAGGGAGGAGGGTGGGGGGTTTTCCAGGGTCCAGGAAGGAGGGGGGTTCCCAAACACACAACCACTAAAAGACAACAACATCCATAAAAACAGATAATATATAAAAATAACTCAACTCCAATACTATACTACGAGTCTAGATAAAACCAACAACTAGAATAGATTAAATATCAAATCTCATTAATATCAGTCAAAAATGTAATGGATCAACTTGTCCCACATCACCATCACCATCATCACCCTCGTCCTCGTCCCCATCATCGTCCTCGCCCTCGCCCTCCTCCTTGTCCTCGCCCTCCTCCTCGCCCTCGCCACCCGCCTCACCCTCCTCCCCTCCCTCCTCTTCCGCATCAGACTCCTCGTCGTCATCATCGTCAAGATGTACATCGTCCTGACCACCACTAGAAATGCCACCTGGTGCAACGTATATAGAATTTATTGACGAGATATACTCATCAAAAGCTAGGCTGGCCTCTGCTAGAAGTGTAGGACGTAGAACTTAAATAAATTTCATAAACGCACTGTTTTCCCTAGCAGACTGTTCTGCCATCTCTGTGGCCCTTTTCTCAGCCTTTTCTGTATGTGCCCTAACTTGCTGCAGCTCAGTGGCACTACAGCTCGTACCTGAGGAGGGCCAATTCCTTGTCGGGGCTATCCTAGGTCGGCAGCGTACTCTGCCAGAATGCTCCTCTCCCAACACCTAATGTAAGTGATCTGCTGGCCCAAAATTGTCTTATTCTTGGGCATCAAGGGCCTCTAAAGCATCCTGTTACAAATATAAATATATCATTAAGTTAAAAAATAGATATTAAAAAAATTCAATAGATTAAAACTTACAATCTGCTACTGAGTCGCTTCGTTGACGGAACTTCCATCCTTCTTTCGTCTACTCGAGAAAAACAGTTTTGCTCGTGGCACGCGTCCTTCATTATTTTGTATTTGACACTAAAATGACATTGAAAACTAAAGTTATATGAAAACTTTAGCAAACTATTGAATAATTGAAGAAACAAAAGAATGTGTAAGTCGTAAAGAAAACTTATAAACAATTGTTATACCTGCTTCCTCTCATGATCAGACATCGTAGTGCGTCCCAGTGAGTGGAGGTATTTTTTTGCATCAATGTTCTTTTTATTTTTTCCAGATTATTCCTAAATAAAATTTGAAAATGAAACAGATATTCTTAATGAAAAAACATGAAAGTTATTATTTAAATACCTCAAATGTTATTAATACCTTAAACTGGGTACTCGTCCAATGAGTAATCATCTGATGATACTGCTCTATAGGACCATCATCCAAAAATTGTACCTCCTCTAACTCAGTGCCAACTCTAGCATGTCAGCCCATATACAACTCATGCTTGTAGGCTCTCCAAAGATTGCCTAAATCATTTAGACGTTCTGATCGTGCACCCTCACCGTCGGAAAAATTAAATCGAAGATGAAATCCAAATATTAATTCATATAAATACAAAAATAATTCATGGAAATAAATAGAATAGATTTTTTTACCCATATCTCTGCCCAAGCTCTATCCTTGAACTCATGCGGAAAATGTCTTCACGAAAGCGGGCTGACGGGAATGATGTCGGAGTATTTGGCAAGCGTCGCCAAAAAACTCCGACATTGCTGCCTTGTTTTCTCAACCATTTGTTTGTCTTCATTATAATCCACCATAACCTGTGTGCGGCGGTTCCACACAGAACACATGCGTGTATTCCCCCGCCCACGCCTCATATCAGTAGATGTATCTATCATGAAAGAAAAACAAATATTTTTTCAGAACATGTTATAATGAAACTAAATATTTCTATAAAAATTTGTTAGGGTTCTATAAATATACCTGTGTCGGTCTGATCGCTGAGTGCCACTGGATCCACAGAAACTGATGGAACACCTTGTGGTGGAACAGGAGTCGAAGACGATGGAATATAGATGCTCGGAGAGACAGAAGTAGAAGGAAAATAAGATGGGACAGTTGTCTGACCGGATGCTGACTGAGGAATGGGAATCATCTTGGGATGTGAAAATGATGGGCCAGAAGATGCAGAAGGTAACAAAAACATGGGAGGCCTAAATATCCAGTGTGTCTCTAACGACACATCGGGATAAGAATGTGGGAAGGATGACATGTCATTGGGAGGGGCAGGGTCTAGTCGGGTAAGCGCAGCTGCTCGTCCACCTCTGGTACAAACCCTCCTCGTACCACTGGCCTGAGTACTAGGACCAGTACTAGGCTCCTCGTCGAATAACTGTCGACATATATTTGGATCCTACAAAAATGTTTACAAAAAAATTAATCACATGGCATTATATATTCTTTAAATATATCAATTTGAAATAAGGTACTCACTGTAGGCACTAATGGTGGAACGCCCATCTCCGTCATTCGACGATTGTTCTCCATCATTTTTTTCCTTCGTCTCTTTTCAATTGGATTCATTTCCTACTTTTGAAAACAAATATGTAATTAATTAGAAAAAGAAAACTAATGTGTTACCCAAAAAATGAAATTCAAATAAAATTGCAACCAATAAACATTGAAAATTCACGTAATGGTCAATTAAGCTATCAATTGTTTTAGAAGATCTTGAATGGATTTAATAAATAATACAAGTTGTAATGTTCACCAAGTTAGAAATATTGTTTGACTATATTTGAATACAGTTCAATTACAAATTAGAATTTGCAATTTAAATAAAACTGCAACCAATAAACATTGAAAATTCACAAAACGTTCAAGTCAGCTATCAATTGTTTTAGAAGATCGTGAATGGATTTAATAAATCGTACAAGTTGTAATGTTCACCAAGTTAGAAATATGTTTGACTATGT
This sequence comes from Viscum album, assembly GCA_963277665.1. NCBI lineage: Eukaryota > Viridiplantae > Streptophyta > Magnoliopsida > Santalales > Viscaceae > Viscum > Viscum album. The sequence continues at coordinate 1,759,020,429 of OY728121.1, read as the reverse complement.
TTGAATACAGTTCAATTCCAAATTAGAAAATGCAATTCAAATAAAACTACAACCAATAAACATTGAAAATTCACATAACGGTCAAGTCAGCTAAAACATATTTGTGATCAATACAAAATCAATTTGAATATTACCAACCCAACTCGAGGCAAACAAAAAGAATTGAGAAAATGGATGAATGATTCTATATATTTTCAAACACAACTTCAGGTTTACAATCAACTCTGACAATTGAGATATTTGAGTCATCAAAAGAAATAAATGGATTGGTTCCAATGGCACTAGGGACAGTGTCAATTCCATCATCACCATCATCAAAAATATGTCTTGGAATTACTTCAAATATGACACCAAATTCATGTTAAAGTTGGTCTTTGACATAAAAAACATGTTTAGCCATTGATGCCGACACATATGGTTCTTCGGTAGCAAGAGTGTGAGTCCAATTAATTACTCGAAATCCACAATCATCAATAAATGTGCCATGTCTCATCATCGAATAAAACCAATGACATTTCATCATTGTGACTCGTCCATTAGAGTAATAATCCAATATTATTATTTTCTCAACAACTCCATAATAACCCACATTTTCAAATCGCGATCTACTATCTGATGCACTGGCATAACAATCTGTTGTGGCAGTAACCATAACACCATCATGTTGTGTTCTCATGTTTTTTTCTCGTTCAGTGACAATAAATTTGTACCCATTGATAACAATTGATTTATAGTCACGAACCACGGTATTAGGACCAAAAGCCAAAGATCTTATTTCCTCAGAGACAGAGTCAGCAGACAAACTCAATACCTGCAATATAAATGACTATTAAAGTTAATTAAATATTGATATAATTATTTTAAACATTAATTTTTTTATACCTTCAATTTTAACCAAGCAGAAAACTCTTTGCTATGCAAAGTCTCTCTCCTTCTCAAAGATAAAGAACGATGCTTCCTATTTATCATTGTTTTATGTTCCCTGTAGATAAAAAATATTAATAGTTTAATAGATATATATATGTAAGATATATATAATCAATTTAGTTACCTGATATAGTCATCGAACAAATCACAGTTGAACAAAACTGTGCGATGTGCCATCTCCCGCTCTTCATGACTTAATGTCTTCAATGTATATGATGCAGGAATTACTACTGTTTGAGGAAGTGACGGAAAACTGGGTTCAATTTGCTCATACTGTTCTTCTTCATTTCTCATTGGTCTGTTCAATCTTGTAGTAAGATCAGACAAATACATCGAGCAGAAATCCATACATTCATGAGCCAAGTAACCGTTCATGATAGAACCTTCGGGATGATTTTTGTTTTGGACATAAGACTTTAATGTGAACATATTTATTTCAGTTGGATACATCCAATGAAAAGAAATAGGTCCTCCAAGAAGTATTTCAGTGGGAATATGGATAGTCAGATGCAGCATGCATGTGAAAAATGATGGAGGAAATATTTTCTCCAACTCACACAAAATTAATGGGGAATCTGTCAACATTTTTTGCAAGAAATACTTGGACAACTTTTTATCAAAAAGATCTCTAACAAATGGCACAACTGAATAACAACCACCCTTACATTATTGGACAAAATATGACAGATTGTTATTGGAAGTAACTCATGCAGTAGAATGTGATAATCATGAGTCTTCAAAGATTTTAGCTTCAACTCTCTTCTGTTGACCCATTTAGATATGTTTCTTGAATATCCATCAAGAACTCTAATAGTCTCTAATACTTCCAGAAATTGTTTTTTTTCGTAGGTGTCATCACATTAGAAGCACATGGAAGTTTCCATTTATTTTCCCTGATACGTACAGGATGCAATTCTGGTCTGATGCCCCAATCAACCAAGTCACGCCGAGATCGTAAATCATCTTTTGTCTTCCCCTTGACATTTAGAAGAACCGAAAGCAACATTTCGCATATATTATTTTCAATATGCATTACGTCTAAGAAATGACGTAACAAATTGGTTGACCAATAAGGAAAATCAAAAAAGATACTCTTCTTCCTCCAATTGTAACAGGTTTCAGTGGAAACATTCTTTCTCAATCCAGATTTCATTTGACCCTTCCCGAATGAAAAACTGAAATCTTTCAATTCATTAAGCATGTCAGTTCCAGACATACGCTGAGGTGGATCATCGGTCACTATGGTATTATCAAATCTTCGACGATTCATTCTATATGGATAATCCTTTGGAAAGAATCGTCGATGTCCCATAAAACTGAAACTACAGCGATGTTTCAGTCTTTTAGATCGTGTTTTCTTCATACAAACTATGCATGACAGTTTTCCCATCGTGCTCCATCCAGACATCATTGCATAAGCCTGAAAATCATTGATCGTCCACATAAGCGCAGCACACATCTGAAATATGTCTTTCAAACATGCATTGTATGTGCGCACTCCCACATCCCAAAGAAGTTTCAACTCTTTTATTAAAGGTTGCAAGTATACATCAATATCAATGTCGGGATCAGAAGGACCAGATATGAGTATACTCATGAAAGTGAAAGGTTTTTTCATACACAACCATGGGGGAAGATTATAAATGTGTATAAAAAATATCCATGTGTTGTGAAAACTAAGCATCTTCCCAAACGGATTAAAAACTTCGCATGAAAGACCCAGCCTCACATTACGCACGTCAGCTGAAAAATCAGGATTTTGAGCATCAAATCTCTGCCATGCAAATCCATATACAGGATAAACCAACTCATCATTTGTCTTCTTTCTCTTGGTATCATGCCATCTCATTTTTATTGATATGTCATCAGACATAAAAAGATTCCGAAGTCTGGGGATCAATGGAAAGTGCCACATTACTTTTTGTGGAAAGTGGGATGGTGTTCCATCAGATTTTGTCTTCCAGCGGGATGTGCCACATTTTATACAATCATTTCATTCAGCGGTTTCCTTCCAGAATAAACTACAATATTTTGGGCAATCATGAATTTTGTTTCTTGAAAATCCAAGTTCCTCAACTAACTTCCATGCCATATAGTGGTTTGAGGGAATATCTGCATCATCTGGAAGTAAATCCTTCAAGAGGGTAAGAATATAATCGATTGTTGTAATAGAAATTCCATGCATAGTTTTCCCATGAAACAATTGGATTAAAAATTCCAGCTTTTTCATTTTATCGCATTGTCGATATACTAGAGTCGTGGCAACATCATTAAATTTTTTCACTCTATCAATATCATCATTTTCACTAGATGCATCAGCTGTCCTCATATCGATGTCTTCTTGAGTCGAAATCCTTTCTTTTTCATGATGACGAAGAAACGGAAACCGATCATCTAACAAATTCTCCATTCCAGTCCTTTCATTTCGATCATCACCAATTTGAGATTTCATTTTTTCCCCATTGAGATACCACACAAAGTAGTTTTCTTGAAAACCATTTTTGGTTATGTGGTAGCTGACTTCTTCACGGCTCAACCAAGGTCTACCAACACAATTGGAACATGGGCAGTGTATGTGACCACTATCTGAAGCATTGTGAAATGAAAAATCTATAAAGCTCTCCAAATTGTTTTGAAAATCACTTGAGATCTGATTGGTTTCATACATCCAACTTCTTTCCATTCTGTAAAAAGAATTTATATAAGTTATTTTGTCATAAACAATTCAATAGTATTGAACATTAATAGAAAATACATTTAAGTAAATGATAAAGGAATAAAATAGTCAAGGTATCAACTACACTTGTGAAAAAAAACATACAAATGTGTTATTGAAAAAATTTAAAACTAACAAGAAATTAATGTGTTATATCACCTCACAGCATGCCTCATCCCATAACCATATTAGTAGGGTATCAAGAACATGAATAACATCAACCTTGTGCCATCCTCCTACCCTACATGACCCCAACCACATGACACATCTTATTATACCCTTATCACATCACACCTCACCAGAAAACACTAGGGAAATCATAGTACTTCTCACCTGAAGACACATGGACAATCACATCGCATCTTTCCTAAAAACACATGGTCAATCACTTTTGAAGGAAGAGTAGGGAAGACATGGTAGTTATCCAACCATATAACTGCCATCCTAGATATTAGAAAAAATACCCATAACTCAAAACCTCTGATCGTTGGTAAGTTTACCCAACTCTGGTTGGGAATGTGCAGAAATAACATAAAAATACATGATATATAGATAGAAAAAAATACTCAACCTATGGGTTCACATTAACTACATAATCACACACTTCACTACTACTATAAAACACATAAACCAAACCACCACCACACAAGACGCATTGCATTTCTCACTTTCATTTATAAGCCACTTCATTCACACTTACATTGTACATTCATTTAATGTTAAATTAATTAAATCCATTTACCACACATTCATTTCTATTCCATCTCATTTATTTAATATCTGGTTTTTTGGCTTTAACAGCATAATTTATTCCATAGATAACCAGGAAACTAATAAAACCGCCACACAATAACTCACCATCTCACAATAACCATCGACGCCATGTTACATCGACCAACCATCTCACCAAAACAACCACATATAAAAACAAAAATATTGCACATCACAAACCACCGCACAACCAAAACTATGAATATTCAAAATTAGAACACAATAAAGAGACATCATACCCTTATAAATGTAAATGTGTAATGAAAACATTAATTGGACATACACCGATATAGGGATTTGACTACACAATTCGTGGAACAATCATAAATTTTTACAGAAACCCTAAAATTTGGGAATTTGGAAATCATTCATAGAAGTATATTCTTTATAACAGGTGGAACAAAAATATTGGAATCTAACCTGGTGTGTGGTGATCCGATGGAAGATGTAGGGATTGTGAAGTGATTCTGAAGAGGAATCGCTTCTGGAGGAGCTTCTGGAGACGAGAGGAAGGCTTTAGATCCGCTTCTGAATCACGGGGAGGCTGCTGATAGCATTGGGGTTTTTGGGGTTTTTTTTCAATAGTTCATAAAAACCGTTGGTAAAAACCAGTCTTTCCCAACGGTATCATAAAATTGTTGGGAAAAATAAGTTTTTCCCATCTTTTCCCAACGGTTTTATGAAACCGTTGGGAAAGACTGAATTTTGTTCCACTTTTCCCAACGGTTTCATAAAACTGTTGGGAAAAGTCTCTTCTAATAGGTATTTCCCAATGTTTTATATAAAATGTTGGAAAAGACTGAATATACCAACGGTTTCTTTGAACCGTTGGTAAACAACTGTTGGTAAAACTCCCATTTCCAGTAGTGGTTGTTGTGATAGATAGGCATGATGTTGTAATAGATGCCTTGATAGAATACCTGATATTTGATAGGTTATTGGATTGTAAAAGTTTTCATTTAAATGAATGCCAAAATTTTATTCTTGAGGTGTTATGGGCCCTCATGGATCAGAATTTGGTGAATCATTTCATTATTGTTCCTTGTATATGACATGTATAAGATTCCATGCTTTGATTCGTGGTGAGTATGGGCCCCCATGGATCAAAATTTGGAACTTTAATGTTATTTTCAGTGTTTTTCAAGGTTCCAGAGTAGTTTATGCAGCTTACTATCTGGAAAAACCTAGAACACATAATGTTTATTATATAATACATGCCATGTGTCCTTCTATTTAGGAAAGAACTATTTTTCTTAAGTACATGTCATGTACAATATGTACACGTCGTGCAGTCTCTAACTGTGTCACTGGCTATGTGGATAGAGACACAGGGTTGTGAAATCCTTGGAGGAACACACCATGTTGTAAAGATCATGTGTCCAGCCGTGTGACCAATGACATAGGTGGATTTTGGGTAGTTAGTGCACATCGTGTCTGGAGCAAACATACTGCGTTGAGTTAGCTGTCTAACCAGCCGTGTGACTATCGACATGAGTCGGTGAAATATTTTTAGTATACATCATGTCTAGCATAAACACGTCATGATGTCTTGCTCTAGGAGAACCATGTGGGTTAGTCATGTTGAAGAAATTTGGCAGGGGAGGAGGATTCAAGTACACGTCGTGTCTTGGGAAACTACGCCATATGTTTTGGGTGCCACACAACCAGTGTTGGCAGGAGTACATGCCCATTTGAAAACATAAGAGAAACACATCGTGTAGGGTTTTTCACACCGTGTATCCACATTTTAGAAATCATAAATTCTTTATTTAACCTATTCCCTTTATTTCACGTCTAAGTTTCATTTCTTGTTAATATTGATCTAAGGTGTGTATTTGACCTTGTAGAGTCATTCCAATGAGACGTCCTCTTGTTGTATGCTAGTTACAGGGCAGTGACAGGACACTGGACATGCCAGATCCGGAACTACAATTAGATCCTCCAATTCTGCCCATTTTGGTGCCATCCAATATCCCGGATATAGGTGTCGATGCATAGTTTTGAGAGGGATTTATCAGGTTCATGCAGACCTTCCGAGGAGTACCGCCTCCTTCCATGTCGATGATTGATTTGATGTGGGTTTTCTAGCTGTAGCATCCTCCCACCCTTATAGGGGGTGAATGACCTTAGGCAATATAATCTTGGTTTAAGGTCATTCTTTCTATCTTAGAGCATCTAGAGACGCCTCCAAAGAGTATGCTGAAGCTCACTACGTACATGCTTTGGGATTCCATGAAGAGATGGTGGAATGTGATCTCACAGGTGGGATGCCAGCAGGTTATGGTGTGGGATGAATTCCAGCATGCCTTCTATGATTACTTCGACCAGGAGACTTTGAGGACTGATCGAACCTGACAGTTCATGAGTCTGGAGTAGGGTAATCTCTCAGTAATGAAGTATTTTTCTCGATTCATAGAGCTACAGTGCTTCACACCCATTCCAGGTGGAGATGAGTTATTCCTAGTGAGGATGTTGGAGGATGGAATCAAGCAAGACATCAGATCTCAGGTGAACATCTTCAAGTTGACTTCTATCTATTATATAGTCAACCAGGAGTTGATAATGGAGCATAATCTGAGAGATTCTAGAGCTGTGATCCCTGGTGGTTCGGCATCCAGAGTTGGTACCCCTCCGACTGATAGCAGGAATCAACATAGTGAGTCTACGCGTGGAGATCTAAGTAGGAGGAATACTTCCTCTGGTGGCTAGGTGGCGTGATACTAGTGTGGGAAGAGTAGGAATGTGAGAACACATTTCCCAAGAGACCTAGTGGAGTGTCGATATTGTTGCAAGATGGGTCATCTTTAGTAGTTCTATTAGATTTACTCACCAATAGATGGTGATATAGGTTCTGTTTTGACTCCTCATTCCAGCGAAGGTCCACCCGTTTCTCATCAGTTAGGGAACTGGAGTTCTTTTGGCCATTCAGGCTGAGGTGGAGGACAAAGTTGTGGTATCCTTTTAGCAGGCTTTTAGCGACTACAGGGTTGTTCATCTCAGGGTGGTCTGGTAGGGTTACAGGGTTGCGGTACATGCCAAAATTTTGTAGTGGAGCAGACTCAGTAGGATTAGGATCCCGAACACTCTATAGTTCAAGTTACGATTCTAGTTTCTTGAGTTCTAGATTCTACACTATTCAATGTCAGGGCTTCCAATAGTTTCATATATGTTGCTGTTCTGGAGAGCCTCAGGCTTTGTATCTTTACTTATGCTGATTTCTTGATGTTGGAAACTCTGTTGGGGGATAGAAAAGATATTATATGTCAATGCAAGGAGTTCACTCTTGAGGTTGGTGGGTGTCACTTTTAATGGGAAATTTACGTCTTAGAGATGACATGGTATGATTTCAATCTCTAGGTGGACTGGTTAGTTCTCCTCTAGGCTCTTGTTGATTGATATCATCATAGGGTGAGTTTTACATCACCAGAGGGTAGATCATTTTTACATAAGGGAGAATGGGATGTTGAGGTGAGAAGAATAGGACCCGAGCATCATGGGTTGGGATGAATTACATCCCATATTTCTAGTTTGTATCTAGATGACTAAGGGAATTCATAGTTGAACTTTCCTCTAGTGGTCGATCATTTCAGGGATGTCTTTACAAAAGACTTTCATTGCTTGCCACCTGAGCGAGAGGTATGATTTTATATTGATCATGTTCCAGGAGTGGCACTGGTGTCTATTCCTCCCTATAGGATAGCTAAAACATAGTTATAAAAGCATAAGAAGCAGTTAGAGGAGTTACTGGATAAGGGTTTCATCTGACCTAATACTTCTCCATGGGTTTTTCCTATCCTATTTTCAAAGGCAGACAATACCCTCATACTTTGTGTGGATTATCGGAAGTTGAACCAATAGACGGTCAAGAACTGATATCCCTTTCCAAGGATTGATGATATCTTTGATCATCTTAGAGGATCCCGGGTGTTCTTAAAGATTGAATTGAGATCCAGTTATCATCATTTTCACATTTGACCATCATATATACCTCTTACAGCCTTTTGGAGCTGATATGGTCTATACGAGTATGTGGTTATGCTGTACGGCCTCATAAACGCACCAGCAGTTTTATGGAACTGATGAACTGAGTGTTCCATCCATACTTGGATTCCTTTGTGGTGTTTTCTGAGGATGATATCATGGTTTACTCTCACACTTGTCATGACCATGCTACCAATCTTGAGATAATTTTTTAATACACTTATAGAGCATTATTTATATGATAAGCTCTCAACATGCCACTTTTGGATGGACCAAATTCACTTCTTAGGTCATGTAATCTCGAAGGCAGACGTATCAGTAGACCTAGAATAATTGAGAGTAGTAGTGTCCTTGGAGTATCTGAAGAATGTCTTTGAGGTATAGAGTTTTCTAGGGCAATCTAGATAATACATAAGTTTCATACAGGACTTTTCATGCTTAGTAGCACCACTGACTGGCCTGACTAAGAAGGGTGTGAAGTACTTGTGGTCAGATTCTTGTAAGTTAGCCTTTCAGAAGATGAAAGGGTGGTTGACTTTGGAACTGATACTAGTATTACTAGAACTGAGAAAGATCTATTTTGTATACTGTGATGCATTAGGTATCATATTGGGGGTAGTGATTATGAAGGGGGGAGGAGGCATTGTGTTTGGGCCCTGATAGTTGAGTCCACATGAAAGAAATTACCCAACACATGATCTTGAGTTGGCTGCAGTTGTTCATGCCTTATGCAGTTGGATACATTATCTGTTGGGAGAGAATTAGTGGATTTCACCAACCAAAAAAGTCTCAAGTACATCTTTACTCAGAATGATGTGAATTTGAGACAGTGAAGGTGGGTTCAGTACCTTTAGTCTTTTCACATTGAGCTTTCCTACATGCCTTGGAAAGGAAATGAAGTGGATGATACGCTGAGCAGGAGGACTCAGATACAGGCAGTTTAGCAGGCCAGTAATGAGTGGCAGCTTTGGCTAAGTTCTCTCAAATGCATTTGGAGGTGCACGAAAGAATGTGGTAGACTTTTCTTTCTTATGTAGTTTTTACCTCTACCTTATTAGATTGAGTTCAAATGAGGCACCTATCATATTCTGAAGGCCTAGTCCAATGAGAGGGTGTGTTAGGAGAGGACCCTATTCTTGTATGGATTGTAGGCGGGGATGAGACAATGAATTTACATGGGCATGTGTTGGTGCCAGAAGACATATGCAAGTATTTTATGTAGGACTTTTATTCCTCGGTTTGGGAAGTTCATCCTAGTGTCACCAAGATGCATCAGGTTTTGCACAGTCAGTATTGGTGACCAGGTATGAAGAGAGATGTTCATGGGTTTTTCATGAGGTTTTCAACCTATCAGTAGGTGAAGGCCAAGAATCCGCAACCAGTAGGGCTTTTTTAGTAGCTACCCATTCCCGAGAGGATGTGTAATGATGTTGTGATGGACTCCATGACATGTTTAACGAGGTCTCCTTAAGGGAATGATGTAGTTTGGGTTTTCATTGACAGACTCATGATGGTTTCTCACTTCTTTCCGATCAAGGAGAACTTCAATGTAGATGAACTGGGAAGCTTTTACATCTGATAGATTGTACATATATCTGGGGTTATGCACTCTATTGTTTCATATAGGGATTCATGTCTTACATCTCGGGTCTAGAAGGGATTACAGAGGGCTTTGGGTACATAGGTACTTCTAAGTACAGCTTACCATCCCCTGACCGATGGCCATTCTAAGCATACAATTTAGGTGCAAGAGGAAATGCTTCGAGTAAGTGTCCTATATTTTGGTGGTTCTTGGGGGAATCATATATCTCTTTTGGAGTTTTCCTAGAATAATTTTTTTCATGAAAATATTTAGATGGAACATTACGAGGCATTGTATGGTAGTCCATATTGATCACCCTTATATTGGTTGGAGGTAGGAGAGGCAGTAATGTTGGGACCTCCTCTTGTCCAGGAGACTATAGAGTAGGTGGAGTTGATTCAGAAGAGGATGGCTATTGCACAGTCACGACATAAGTCATATGATGATCGACGGAGATGACATCTGGAGTTCGAGGTGGGAGATCCGATTTTTCTATGTGTCACACCACGGTTGGGACACAGGAGGATTAGGAGATAGGGTAAGCAATCACCGAGATATGTTGGACCGTTTGAAGTTTTGGAGAGAGTCGTTTTAGTTTCTTATTAGTTGTTGTTACCTGAGAGGTATCAGTATATACACAACGTATTCCAGGTTTCTCAACTATGACGTTACTTCTCAGACCTGTCTCATGTTTTCCAACTCCAGGAGGTTGAGTTGGAGGTGGAAGCCTTGTTTGAGGAGCATCATATTCGGATTATTAATCAAAGTTCGAAGTTTCTTTGTGACCGGTATTTTCCTCTAGTACGGGTTCTATGGAAACACAGGTGCGTACAGGACGAGACATGGGATAGGGAGACTGATGTGCGATCGTAGTGGCTGGAGTTGTTTGATGATTCTTCTTCTCCAACTTTCTAGGGAAATTCAGGGACGAATTTATTTAATGGGGGGAATTTTAAAAGAACCCGGATCTTTTTTCAGGTATGGATCCTATTTTTCAGGTGTTTTGAGAAAATAAGGAGTTTCTAGAAATTTAAGGATTACACACTGTGTACTTTGGAGTACATGTCATGTACCTCGTTTCCATGAGTGACCATGTACTGGCTGTCTAACGGCCGAGTACATGGCCATGTGGGGTAACCCAAAGACAGCCTAAAGCGAGGCCCAGTAAAAGCATATACATGTAGTTTACTTTTAAAAGACACGCCATGTATTTTATTTTTAATTTTTTATCAGACCAGGGTCACATCTCATTCACAGAAAACACTTCCTCTCAGCCCGTCTCGTCTAGGAGTGATCGAAGCCAAAGATTCTACTCCAAGCCCCTAACCCACCATCTGTTCTCCAAATTGACCGTTGTCAATTGCTTTGTAATTTTCCACAGTGATTTCTTCCTTCTTCTAGACCCTCATCTCTTTATTTCTCCCCTCTCATGAGATATTCTTGGTTGATTATTTTTGAATTTCTTTTATATCTACATCATTCTAGGATGATTCAAGTGATGAATTCAGATTATATAGATCGAACAATTCTGAGGTAGGTAATTTGTTCCATTCTGTAGTTAGTCTTTGAATATTATGTGCAAAAGTGCCCAATACCCTTGAACGGGGTATTACGTGTTTAGGGATTTTATCCATCTTAATGAATGTTATGCCTTATGTGCCTGAGTAGAGGTTGTTGATTGTGAATAGAGTTATTTTCAATGCTATTGATGTGTTTCCCATGTGAGTTTTTATATTGACTATTTGGTCTAGCTTTTCCTATTAGGATACTTTCTTTCCATTCCATGTATTGTCAGGATGGAGTGATTTATCTGATTCTCTTTAATGCATGTAGATGTTTGGCCATGTAGTTCTTCAAAGGTGTTAGCCAAGTGGTTATTAAGGTTTACATTGGCTACTAAACATTGTTGTGCATTATGTAATTACATAGGATTGTGGTAACCTCGTGTAGTAGACCATACAGAGAATAGACGTTGAGGGCTTCTCCAGAGTGTTTATTTACATTCCATGTTACGAGACCATAGAGGGGTGGGTGTGAGTGCTCCATCATAGTGTATTTAGTTCTGTGTAACAATACCATAGGGGTAATTAGATTTTGAGTGCTTCTACATAGTGTCTGCAGTTTACCGATAAAATACCACAGGGATAATTGACGGTGAGTGCTTCCTCAGAGAATCATTGCTAATGCTGAGCCAGAGGGGATAGACTTTGAGTACTTCCCAGAGGGTTGCTTGTGTTTGATTGGTTAAACCAAAGGGTATAATCCGTGAGTACTTCCCATAGGTTTACTTGTTTTTTATTAGCTTCTTAGTTGATATATGAAAACTAATACAATTGAAACTGTAGGATTGTTTACTTTTGAGTACTTCCTTGTTTACTAATTCATTTTGCTTATGGCCTGCAATATATATTCATTGGCTGTTAGGCACTGATATTTGGGTGGTTTTCTACTGGAATTCATCTCACACCCTGTTTGGGTGATGCTTTTTGGCCAAAATAAATTATATTTCTACAGGTATAGAAAAGGGAACGTACCCTTCTATATCAGGTACTTGATTTTTTTGGAGTTGGAGATCATGGGACCAATCTAAGGCTTGCGATGCTACTGGATATGTTTAATTTTTTTATTTTTTACATTGGTTTAGTACTATATTTCAGAATTGTGACTTGTTTGGATGAATTCCTAGACATAGGTGACATGAATCGTTTATATATGTGCTCTAGTTATTTATCTTCTTCCAGTCTTATGTTATTTACTATTTCATGTTATTATTATTGCTTCTCTTATTGTTTTCTATTTATTTTCACTGCATTAATCTACTAATGAGGGCATAGTTTCCCTAATATCACACCCAATTCTCTCACTGCTAGTCGAAAACCTCTAGAATTTAGGGAAATGCGCTTCAGGACATGTGACCAACCGAGTATGGGGCACCTCTAAGCAGTACTCTGAACTGGGACATTACTACATGAGTGACCCCAACAACGGATATAAACTAAGCATGATGGTGATAATAGTTTATATTTTCATTAATACTAGTAATCCAATCCATGTGGATAATAAATTCATATATTTAAAGATAAATCACTAAAAATTCAGACTCCACCTTAATGTCGGTTGTCATCATCGGAGACTGATACATGCTCAAATTTACCCAAGAGATGAAGGTAGAACGGGCCTTGTAGTTTAGCCTGGGTTATCAAATCCTCAGAGACCTAAGATGTAACCTACAGACATGTACATTCAATGGATTGTTTTTTCTATGAAGTGTCCAACTTGGGATGATTATAGATGGGTTTAAGGTATCACTAACAGATTTAAGTTAATTCAAATTAAGATAAAGAGTTGATCCTAGGTTATCTCTTTGGGTGGATTGGATGAATTTCCATTTTAATGATTTCAATTTCTTATATTTGATATGGGTTCATTTAAGAAGATAAAACAACATCATAACATACTAGTTTAATACCTAAACCCTTTAATAATAATCACCTATACACTTGAAGGATCAAAGTTTTGACCACTTCAAGGTAATGGTTCGTATTAGCACTTGAAGTGTGTGGCCTTAAATTCAACAAGGATGAATGAGTTTAAAGATCATCAAACAAAATTCTCAATTAAAAGAAGTGATTAGAAATTAATATAGTGATAAATAACATCCAAACCATCCCCTTTATACTCCCTTTTATCAACCCATAAAAGAGGTATCCCTCCATTTATTTTATGGTTTCAATAGAAGCGAAAAGTAGACTCATGAGGGAAGAATTAGAGAAATAAAAAAACATTAAAAATAAAGAAATCACTCCACCATTGTGTGAAGAATATAACAAGTTATGGGGTAAATAAATTCACACCTTAAGGAAAAAATACAAAAGTGATATGAAGAAAAATATAATAATAGGACAGGGAGAAATTTTATTAAGAACTAAGGTGATTCTAACAACTTACATGAGAAAGAAGAGCGTTACAAAGGCAAACCTACATAAAAACATTACAATGAAAACAAAGCTCCAAGGATTCTAAACTCCTCTACCACCACTGCCTTAAATAATAAATTTTGAAGACTTGGGTCGAGCCTACAAAAGTGGAAGTCACCTCAATTAATGGTAGTGGGCTTAGGTGGGTGGAAAGTTAAGAGAGAGTAGACTTTTCCACCCGTGACCCGAGGTGGCAGCCAGCTTGCTTCCACCAAACCGATGGGCCTGGAAAGCCTTCTAGATAGAAGAATTTGAGTGGTCTATAGAAGGAAACAATGAATCTCCAGATGTCCCCAAGCTCTCTGTAAAATTTCAGCCAAAAATAATATTTTTTCTTAGAGATATGATTAAATTGGTGGGATGATTTGATGGGCCTCAGAATCTGGCCCAAAATTTTATCTCCAAAATGGGCCGCCTTAATAACCATCATGAAGTCCGAATTAACACTCTCTCCTGAATAATTATTTTTTCCTCTATATTTCTTCTATAATATGATGAATTTTGGGCTTCATTGGTCCTGTATGTGGGGCCCCACATTCTTATCAGTGGGATGTTATCCAATCTTCCTTTTCCAGAATTGTTTGCATGAAATCCCATTGTGGTGGTCTTCTAATTTGAATCTTCTAACAATACACAATTATGAATTGTTACCAATATAATTAGTAATCGGAAAATTAAAAATGAAAATAAAATCAAGATCATCAGTTACTTTAAATGATGTTAAAAAATGTACCACATAATAGTTCATTTTAAGGAGGAATTACAATCCTAATATGAAATGATGTTCAAAGTGTAAAATTCACTAAAATGGTTTTTATGAATAATAAAGCACATGAATATTATATATATTAACAGTGAATATTATCCTCATTTAGTGGATAATCACACCTCCCAACTAGAGTTTTACTAGTCCCGAGAAAAATATATCTCAACAATATAAAATTTGAATTCCCTTTTCCAAAAACATTTTAATACACAATGATCACCAAAAACCCTTATAACAAACAATCAGGAAAATCATCAAAATATTTTAATACATGATAGTTTCATAAGCATATCCCAATGCCAATCCCATTACATTATTCAAATTCATCTTTGTATTTCAACCAATATCAATTAAGAGTGATGGTGTGTTGTGCATTGCATTAGACGTGGGGGTTCACCTTTATTCAAGAGAGAAGTGATGGAAGTTCTAGGTGGAATAAAATTTCAATATTAAGATGAGTATTCAAATTTTTTTATCTTTTTATTAAAAAAAAAATTTGTTTTTTTTTGCAATTATTCCATGGTAATTGAAATTGAACTCAAAAGAGTCAACCCCTATAGCAAGACTTTTCCAATGACTCCCAGTCTCAAAGACCTTAGGGAACCAAGTGAATCCCACAAACTCGGGCATCATCTCGAGATAACTCAATCAAAAACAAAATCAATTTACAAAAAATATAGATAAAATTACTAACTTCGGAACAGACAACTATGGAGTCACGATCCCCAAGTGATGAAATCCAGGCATTAGGGAATTTCATTGCTCTACGTGCAAATTTATTGTTTTTTTAATTTTTTTATTGATTACTCATATTGAAAATAAAATGATTACCAAACCTATGCTATTTATTTGGGGGACCCCATGAACTCACACTAATACCCCACTATCCAAAGGACGTGCATTGTGATCTTTTTTTATTTGGATGAAAATATAAACGATGAAATATCTCATTGGACAGCCACACTTTCCAAAATATATTCTCAGGAAATTATACAAGGATTAAAATTAGAATCGAGGCATGCTAAATTATTTGATATTTAGGGTCAATGTGTGCAATGTGTATTACCGTGTTCAAAGTTAAAGGAATTTCTCCTTCCATTTACACACATTTTTTTCAAATCATTCATTTTTTTGACACAAAATCATTTTTTATGTTATCTCCCCCCTACATAAAATAACATTGTCCACAATGTTTAAAGAAAAGAAAATTTAGAAGGTGTAGAGGTAGATAATGAGAGTTCAAAATGGAAAATCAAAATGAGGATCACAGAATGAAGTCACCTAGTTGTTGAAGTTGAAATTCTTGTTGCTCCCTTTTAATCCCTTGATCTCGATGTAACTCTAAGAATTACCTAGTGGAAAAAAAGTAAAAGCAAACAAAAAAAATATAAGTGTATATATAAAAATTATTGAATAAGGAAACACAAAAATTCATAGGTCAGTGGTAAGCGCATGCCCCTATCGCCATTCGGTCTGGGGTTCGATTCCCTGTAGCTTCACCGGTTCGACTGGGTTTGACCAACGACCTATGACGTGTCCTTTTTTTAATTATTAATATATTTTTATTTTATTTTTGAATTTTTATTTTAACTTACAAAGACATAAAAATAAAATTAACTGATAATACATTGTCTTATTTTTAAATTTATGGGTAAGGTATTACTCAAGGATCACACCATCTGACACAGATGAATATGGTTCTCCCCTTTTATACCCATCCATACTCATAATATAAGAACAGGTCAAAAATATATTTTTTTTATTATTTTTAAATATCAAAATGATTCATTGATCCTATTTAAAATATAAAGATGATTAAAACAACAAAATGATTGGAAACATAAAAACCATGGGTTGCCTCCCATGTAGTGCTTTATTTAACATCATTAGCCCGAAATTGATCTTAAATCTATCAATTTTCCCTGGTTCATATGTTGGCTTAGTTAACTCAACATTTTTTACTTTTTTATTGAATGATTCAATGAATGGTTTTAATATTTGACCATTGACCTTGAAAATGTAACCAATTGTGGGATCTTGAACCTCTACTGCCCCATGGGGGTACACAAGAAGCACTATGAAAGAACCTGACCATCTAGACCTTAACTTTACCGAGTGTAAATAAATTTTTGAAATACACAAGAGCACTAATTTTCCCAGTTCAAAATGTTTGACATTGATATTACTATATTGGAAGGCTTGAACTCTAGCTTATTTGATCCTTGAATTTTAATAAGCATCCATCCTTAGTACTTTAAGTTCATTGAGGTCAAATTTCCGTTTTGTTCTAGTGAATGAGAGGTCATAATTTATTTTCTTAATTTCCCAAAAAGCCTTATGCTCAATTTCAACAAATAAATGGCATGATTTTCCATGAACCAACCTATATGGTTACATTTCTATGATGGGTTTTTATGTTGTGCGATATTCCCAAAGAGCATTCAATAGTTTCTCATACCAATATTGCCTACATGGATTGAAAGTTTTTTCAAGAATATTCTAAATATCTATATTTTCTAACTCATCTTGACCATTGGTTTGATGATGGTACGCAGTGGAAACCTTGTGAGAAATACCATACTTAGAAATGAGTAAAGAGAATGGATGGTTGCAGAAATGGGTTCCTCGATCACGGAATATAGCCCTAGGAATTCCAAATCGAGAAAATATATGCTCTTTCAGAAATTGTATCGCAACATTATGGTCATTATACATGGTGGGAATGGATTCAACCAATTTTGAGACATAATAAATAGCTAAGAGGAAGTAGAGGTATCTCCTAGAGTTTTTGAAAGGACTCATGAAATTGATTCCCCAGTAGTAGAAGATTTCAATCACTAAGATGGGAGTGAGTGGCATTTCATTTATTTTTTATGATTGAACCTACTTGTTGACACTTAGGAAAGCTTTGAAAAATGTGTAGGAGTCCCTTGAGAGGGTGGGGAAGAAGAGACCACACTGAAGAACCTTAGAAGAAGTTTTCTTAGAGGAATAGTTACCGCAACATGCCTCACTATGACAGAATTTAAGGATGGACTCTTGTTCCAATTCCGAGACACACCTTCTAATGAATTGGTCAGGGCAGAACTTATAGAGGTATGGATCATAAAACACATAGTGTCTAACATCAGAAAGGGATTTCCTTCGAGTTTGAGTCCCTAAGAACTTTGGAATGACTCTTGTAAATAATAAATTGTTTATGTTGGCATACCAAGGGAAGTCACTCACAGAGTATAGGTGTTTATCTGGAAATGAATCAGACACAAAAAGGTGATTTGAGTTGTCTTTGAATTCCATCCTAGAGAGGTGATCAGCTACAACATTTTCAACACCCTTTTTATCTTTGATTATGAAGTCAAATTCTTGTAAGAGAAGGAACCACCTAATCACTGTAGTGTTAGTATCTTGTTTTTGAAAGAGGTATTTTAGTAAAGAATGGTCAGTGAACAAAGTGATGGGGGATCCTAAGAGGTAGGACCTATACTTCTCTAAGTAAAACAAAATAGAAAGTAACTCCTTTTTAGTGGTGGTGTAATTGATTTGGGCATCATTTAAAGATTTCCTTGCATAAGCAATGACATAAGGAGTTTTATCATAGCATTTTCCTAACCCAGCTCCGACAGAAAAGTCACTGGAATTACACGTAAGTTCAAAAGAAAGGATCCAATTTGAATATTTCGTGATGGGAGGAGAGGTGAGAGAGGATTTCAGGGTTGAGAATGAACCCTCGCAGCTTTCTATCCAAACAAATGGAGTATCCTTTACTAGGGGAGCCCAAAGGGTATGGGAGATTGAGCTAAATTCCTTGATGAATCTTCTATAGAAACCAGCATGTCCTAAGAAAGACCTCACTTCCTTGACAGTTTTGGGTGATGGAAGGTGTAAAATGATGTCAACCTTGGCTCTATCAACTTCAATCCCCCTACCTGAGACCAGATGGCCTAGAACTAGTCCCTCTTTAACCATGAAATGGCATTTTTCCCAATTTAGGACCAGATTATTTTTTTCACATCCAGACAATACTCTCTCTACATTTCTCAGAAATCCTTCAAATGTATCCTCAAACATAGAGAATTCATCCATGAAGACCTGAAGAAAATTCTCTATCATGTTTTAGAGATTCCCATAATTCACCGCTAGAAGGTTCCAAGGGCATTACATAACATGAAGGGCATAAGTTTTGAGGAAAAGGTGTTGAATGGACAGGTGAATATAGTCTTCCCTTTATCCTCTAGGGATACCTCAATCTGATTGTACCTCAAGTACCCATCTGAGAAATAGTATAAGGAATGACCTGTTACTCTCTCAAAGACTTGGTCAATAAATGGTAAGGGGAAATGGTCCTTCTTGGTAAATGATTTTAGCTTCTTATAGTCAATGAATACTCTCTAGCCACTACTCACCCTAGTTGGAAGAATCTCTACATCCCTATTGGTTATCACTGTGATTCCTGCCTTCTTAGGAACCAATTGGATTGGGATAACCCACTCACTCTCAGCTATGGTATATATGATACCATCTTTTAACAATTTCATAAGTTTTTTTCTCACTAATTCCATTCGATTAGGATTGATTTGCTGTTGAGGTTGATGACATGGCTTTGAATCAGATTCCAGAACAATCCTATGAGTCCCGATAAGTGGGATAATCCCAGGAATATTAGACAGGGTCCGTCCAATGGATTTCTTATGTTTTATAAGGACATCTAGATGCATCCTCTCATGATTCGCTTCAACAGAAGAATAAATGGCAATAGGAAGTGTTTGATTGTCCCTTAAGAATGCATACTTGAGTGTAGCGGGAAGTTCCTTCAATTCAAGATCAGTTTGGTTCAAAATTTCAGTAGAATATTGGGACATTGGCTCAAGATCAATTTCGTTTTTAGAGTTTCATATAGGATTGATTCCCCACATATATAAATTTCAACTACAATATTGGTTTGACCAGATTTAGGGAAGGAAGTTTGATTGGTCTCTATGAAAGTGGTTTACCAAAAGGTTTCACTAATTGTTGGACCTAAGACTTCATCATAAGATAAATTTGAAAATTATTAAACCCAAAGAGATAATCTTCCTTCATGTGAACAAAGTAAATCAATCTCATCCTGACTTAAACATCCATCAAATATTCCTTTATGTTCTATAGATTCATTATCAATCCTTCCTATCATGTTTACTTCATTAATGTCCTCATTAGCCCCTATTTGTGATCTTTCATTATATATGTTCAATTCTAGACTCATGTTTCCAAAGTTGAAGGTCATGTTCCCATTTTGGACTCGGATAATAGAGTTGATTGTTGCAAGGAAAGGAAGACTGGGGATGATTGTGGTTTGTTCCATATTTCTTTTGTTTGGATGGTTGTCAAAGACAATGAAGTTAGCAGGGTAGATGATGTTTTCAACCTTCACCAGAACGTCTTATAAAATCCCCTTTGGAACCCATATGCTATGATTAACAAGTTGAAGTGTGATAGATGTGGGTTGGAGCTCTTCTAGACCTAAATAGCAGTACACAACATAGGGGATGAGATTGACCCTAGAACCTAGGTCACACAAGGCCTTGACAACTTTTCTCTCTCATAGTTCAACATTGATGTAAGGGAAACCTGGGTCTTTCAACTTAGGAGGAATGATCCTTGGAATGGTGGAACTCACATTAGCATCCAAAAGAGCTTTCTTTTTATGTGAAAATTTTCTTTTAAAATTTTACAGGTCCTTAAGGTACTTTGAGTAGGTAGGTATGGTTTGGATTTCATCGGGAAGATTAATTTTCAACATGACTTGTGAGAATATTTCCCTCAATGTTTCACTCAATTCAGGCTTTCTTTTCCCCCTCATGAGTTGAGGAAATGGTGAAGGTTGTCGGGTTGTTTGTTGAAGGGTTTTTTCTTTGACAATGTTATCGTTTTTTTCAGTTTCCTCATTTGGTTCATTTAAATTTTCTTCAATTTTTGAATCTGCAGATGTGTTTTGAATTAGTTTTTTAGGTTTCTCAATTGATTTCCAACTTCTTAAAATAGTCACAACCTTTATTTTTTCATGAGTTTTCTGAGTACAACTTGACACTCCCCTTGAATTTGAGGATGGTACTTCCTGAGTAGGTATGGGTTCCTTTCCAGTTTTTATGGTTTGAATTTCTTGTTTAAGGTAAGAGACTTCCAGGTTCATTCTTTCCATTTGTTTGCACAATTGTGCTAGTAGGATTTGTGGAACAGTTTGGGTTGGTTCTTGAGAAGATAGGTTTATTCCAAGGGGATATTTTGGAGGTGGGATGGTTTGTTCAAAATGGATTGGTGGTTGTTGGTATTGGATAGGTTGGGTTTGGAACTGGTTATGGGTTTGGTAGTTCTGATGGGGGTAAGGATTTTGTCCCTATGGTTGTCTAGGTTGTTGGTTATCTTTCCAGCGGAAGCCCGACTGGTCATTATACCTTGGGTTGAAGTTGGTTTAGTATTGAGGCTTTTGAAAGTTCAAATAATTTACATTCACTGGGGGTTCTCATAAAATAAGATCCTTGATAGATGAAATGGTTGGGTTGTTGTCTGTCTTATGGTCATATTTGTCACAAATTCTACAAACAGGTTCTACAGTTTGGATTTCATTGACTTTCTCTTCAACCTTCCTAGAGAGTGCTATGAGTTTATAACTAAGGCTTTCATCTTCTATAAGTGTATGAATACCCATAGTTCTTTTTCTCTTTTAAGAATAAGGTATAGTTCCCCAGGTTTGGATTTGTTCTGAAAGTCTTTCTAGATACTCGTAAGCATCTTTTGGGGATTTGTTTTTCAAAGGTTCCATTACACATCATGTCAATGAATTGTTTGTTCCCTAGACCCAACCCGTCATAGAAAATTATCAATTGTTCAGGAATAGAAAAACCATGGTGTGGAACCATGTTTAGACTGTCTTTGAACCTCTCCCATGTTTCATAGAATGACTCTCCATCTTTTTCAAAAAAGTTTTGGATACTCTTTTTAAGTTCAATTATTTTGTGGTGGAGAGATTATTTTTTATAGAATTATATTTGTAGTTGGTCCCAAGAGTTTATGGATGATGGTCTCAAATTGTTTAGCCAACTTTTATCTCAATCCTTTAATGAAAAATGAAATATCCTCATCATTGCTGATTCTAGTTGATGTGGGGGACAGTGGTTTCTACAATGTCATTGAACTCCTTAACGTGAAGGTAGGGCATCTCAGAATCCATTCCATGGAATATGGGAAGGTTGTTTAGGACATGGCGTTTAAATATGTATTTGGAATATCCTAGGTAATTGTGTCTAATGCATGAGGGGTAATTTGTCCAGGAAGGTGTGAGGTAGTAATTCATGGATTGATCGACCGCATTCCCCAAGTTTGGGGCTTCCTTATTTGGGTTCCCATTTCGGTTTCCACCCGGGTTTATGAGTTGGTTTATTTGAAGACATTCCACTGAAATGGGATCAATTTTGGACTCTATAATATCAACAGGATTAGGATCTAATGGAAATAATTTCCTAGGTTCACTTGACTCCCCAACCCTAAGACTTTTCACCTTAACTAGAAATTTTGATTGATCATGAGTGTAAGCGGACATGCTCCAAAAAAAACTAGAACGGGAAAGATAAGAGATCTTGGGTGAGAATAGAAGAAATGGGGGAGAATAGAATGTGTGTTCAGATGACCTACTTGGGTCCCTGTCAATGGCGCCAAAATATGATTCACGCTCAAATCTACCTAAGAGATGAAGGTAGAATGGTCCTTGTAGTTTAGTTTGGGTTATCGAATCCTCAAAGACCTAAGAAATAACCTACAGACAGGTACATTATATGGATTGTTTTTTTATATAAAGTGGCCAACTTGGATTGATTTTTGATGAGTTTAAGGTATCATTAACAGATTTAAGTTAATTCAAATTATGATAATGAGTTGATCCTAAGATATCACTTGGGGTGGATTGGATGAATTCCCTTTTTAATGATTTCAATTTCTTATATTTGAGATGAGTTCATTTAATAAGATCAAACAACATCATCACTTACTGGTTTAATACCTAAACCCTTTCATACTAATCACGTATACACTTGAAGGATCAAATTTTTACGCACTTCAAGGTGAAGGTTCGTATTAGCACTTGAAGGGTGTGGCCTTAAATTCCACAAGGATGAAGGAGTTTAAATATCTTCAAACAAAATTCTCAATTAAAAGAAGTGATTAGAAATTAATGGAGTGAGAAATAACATCCAAAACAGGGCCTTTCTACTCTCTTAGATCAACCCATAAAATATTTATCCCTCCATTGATTCTATGGTTTCAATGGAAGCAGAAAGTAGACTCAGGAGGGACTATTTGGAGAAATAAAAAACAATAAAAAGAAAGCAAGAACTCCACCATTGTGTGAAGAATATCACAAGGTATGGTGTGAATAAATTCACACATTAAGGAAATGATATCAAAGTAATACGAAGAAAAATAGAATAAGAGGAAAGGAATAAATTTTATTAATAACAAAGGTGATTCAAACAACTTACATGAGAAAGAAGAACGTTACAAAGCCAAATTGACATAATAACATTGCACTGAAAACAAAGATCCAAGGATGCTCAACTCCTCTACCACCACTGACTTTAATAGGAAATTTTGAAGCCTTGGTTTGATCCTAAAACATTTTAAGTCACCTCAATTAATGGTGGTGGGCCTAGGTGGGTGGAAGGTTAAGAAAGAGTAGACTTTTCCACCCTTGACCCGAGGTGGCAGCCAGCTTGCTTCCACCGAACAGATGCGCCTATAAGACCTTGTAGATGGAAAAATTGGAGTGGTACATAGAAGAAAAAAAATGAATCTTCAGATTTCCCCAAGTTCACTCTAAAATTTAAGCCCAAAATAATTTATTTTTTGAGATATGATTAAATTTGAGGGATGATTTTATGGGCCACAAAATCTGGCCCAGAATTTTATTTCCAAATTGGGCCGCATTAATAACTACAATGAAGGCCGAATTTTCACTATATCCTGAAGAATGGTTTTTTACTATATATGTCTTCTAGCATCTAACGAAATTTAGGCTTTATTGGGCCTTTATGCTGGGCCCCACATTCTCATCAACAGGCTGGTGTCCAATCTGCCTTCTCCAGAATTGTTTGCATGAAATCCCATTTTGGTGGTCATCCAATGTGAATCTTCCAACACTACACAAGTCTGAATTGATGCCAATATAATTAGAAGTAATAAAATTAAATATTAAAATAAAATCAAGATCATTGGGTATTTTAAATGGTGTTCAAAAATGTTCAATATAATAGTGCATTTTAAGAAGAAATTACAATCATAATGTGAAATGATGCTCAAAGTGTCAAGTGAACTAAAATGGTGTTTATGAATAATATATCACATGAATTTTATATATATTTAAAACGAATATTAGCCTCATTTAGTTGCTAATTAGAGACATAGGACTCTGAAACCTTGTTTGGACCTCTTTCATAAGTCTTGGAATTATCCAATAAGAATGGAATAAGTTCTGAACACAAACCCAAAATTTAAACTAAATTTGATGATATAAAATAACGATCAGAACTTGTAAAAAATAATTATAGAACCATATAATATGAGATAAAAATTATACCTATAATAGAAGATGGCCCAACATTAGATTCATATGGTTCAAACTCCACTGTATAAATTTGTCTAGTCATAGAAATATGAAAATCTCCCATAGCCTGAGGATTAGACCCACCAACTTTGGAAGAATCATCACTAACTTGTGAAACCTTAGTGAGAGTGGATATTTCACTACTTCCCTAAGATATCACTTCACAAAAACAATGTTGATTGAAATATCATCCACAAAGATGATAAGTCCTTAGAGCCTACAAAAAGTTAGGCCTACTATGACCATTCATCCCACACTAGTAGTTGGCAACATGTTGACGCCCTATTAAATCCCCTAAAACTAGCCCGAAGGAAAACTAAAAAATCGAATGCTTCCTTTTCTGGTAAGAATATACAACCTTGCTTACAAACTGAACCAACTAAGTCCCCCCCTCAACCTTTCTTACTAGATTTTTATGCATCATCCAAAGATGCATTGTAAACTACATATACCAAGGTTGGAAGGAACATGGGATTAAAAATAAAACTAATATCATGCCTTAGTCCATACTCAAACCTATAATCCTTTATTTTCTCATCAATGATATGATCTAGTGCAAGATTAACCAACTGAAAAAAAACAACTAGAATACTCCAGAATGGTATTCTCTTCCAGCTCTAAGGTCAAAATCTCTCGGGTCATGACTTTATAAAATGTATCAGGGTAAAACTACTGGTTAAGAATTTTCTTAAAGAAATCCTAGTTATGTTACTCATACTACATATCATGCATAATAATGTCCCATTTTATCCTTCATGTCCCCTAGATCATATATATGAAAAACCCAAACCTATATTTTTCCAGATTCTTCAAGAAGTTGAAGATCTACTCTATCCTCTCAAAACAATCCTCGGATTCCAAATTTCTTCTATCACTATGAGAGATGAGTGGATGTTGTTTTGTAAATTTAGATCAATGAACCACCATGAATCATGGGTTTCTAACACCCACTTGACCCAGATTCTAAATAGTGTGGATAATAGCTTTGACCAATGTAGGGTCCACTAGAGGTTTCACCTACGGACACTATTTTTTAGGTTTCTCTCTCGTATTTGGAATATATCTTCTTAGTTACATTATCTAACAAAATAAAAAAACCAATCAATCAAAATAAAATTCAAAACACAAATGACCAACTTTAGGTACTGATTACAATACATTAAAATGTTATGAATTTAAATAAAATGTGAAAGACATTAAAAAAAATTAACATGTAATTAAAAATAAACTTCCTATATAGTTCATTCATATTACCTAAAATTTCAAATCTGAAACCTCTTAAAAATTACTTTACCACCTATGGTAACTCAATTTTAGTCACGAGATTGAGTTTTGAAACCCCTTTTCTACACCAACTATCTGAATCCTAGTGGTCATAACAGTTTTCTACCCAAGACATGGATCAAAACTCAAATATTTTCAATACACTTAAGGTTGAGAATCCCTTGGATCCCAAATTGTATCAAACCTACCTGGTTCAACTAGATAAACCACCTAAATAGGCTTGTTATGTAGTATAGGGAAAATAAGATAATAAAAATAGTCTTGAATATAAGAAAAAAAGACATAAAACTAGAGTACTAATAAGAAACAAAAGAGATACCACTAAGACATAAAATAAAATCCAAAACTGACTAAACCAAAAGGTATATCAAATCCCCATTTGCACAACATTAACCTTTAGAAAAACCCAAATCAAAGGTGTCATCAACATGATAATCCATCATACTACATGATTCTCTTCCCTTTACCTGAATCTCATAGTGAAACATCTATATACTTTGAAAGGAACAAGTAGGTTTCGAGATAAATACCAGTAAGATACCACCAAATTTTTTATAAAAGGTATAATTTCAAGAATTCAATAGAACTAGGTTTTAAAACAAAATGGTTTTATAAAGAATTATCAGAAACATAGTCCATTTTAGAATCATTTTCCCATTGGTTTTCATAAAATCATTACATATACTAAAACCACAAATATGAAAAGTATAATTGATAAAATAAGAAAATAATATTCATGTATCAATAAGTACATATAACCCTTACATAACAAATCTTGTGAATTTATGTGATATATCTTCATATAAAGAAAGATGTGAGAAAAAATCAATGATAAAAATAGTCAGGTGATAAATAACCAAAATTAAAAAAACCACCTCACATATGGTATTTTGCCTATGGGACACTATTTATAGATACTAAAAAGAAAAAAATCATAACATTGGATCCAACTGATATCAAGTCCCTCTAGTGAATACCACAAAATGTTACCTCCTAGTGGTGTCATAATCACAATAAGGCTACTCATGTCTCTTTCCCAATGCACCCAAGGTTCCAAATGTGAAATTTTCCATATTCATTTGAAAACCATGATCATAAATTTATAAAACATTTTCTAAGCCAATATGATCTTCTCTGGAGACTAAAAACCCATCTCCATCAATAAATTATATTTTCAAAAGAAATCCCTTTTTGAAAATATTTTTCTTTCTAAAAAATCATTTAAAACCACTTATCACTTTAAATAAATGAACAAAACAAATTTATTTTTCAAGAACAACATTATATTCAACAATTTAACCCATTTTATTGAAACACCTACCTAAACATGGTAGAATCCTAACCAAATTCAATAATGGTGACCAAAAACCAAGAGAATGGCCTTTGAAAGACAAGTCACACCACAAAACTAAAAATGATTGATTAAAAGGAAATATTTGATCCCAAATTTGAATATAATTGTAGCCAAAACCCCATTCGTAAGAAAATCCATAGAAAACCCATAAGGATTACATGCCAAGAAGGAATTAATACAACCTCAATGGTGATCAATATCTGAAAGAATTAATCCAGATATAATGGAGAATCCCAAAATCACCCCTAGGATATTCTCAGAAGAGAGGGAAAATATATTACGAAAGATGAAATGTGAATTTATAGGGACACCCCAGCCTTAACGTGCTTGGATATTACATCCATTTAGATGAATACTTAGTACATTACAAAAATACATGCCTGAGAACTATAATAGTTTAGTTTCTTTGGATACATATAAACAAAATATTCTTTCCTAGTGAATGATCTTCAACATATCCCATAAATATCTCCATATTTAGTAATTCTAACTAAAACCATTATTTATAAACTGGTGAAATGAAACATTAGAAATGGGTGAGATCAAATTATCAGTAAGGATAAACAAGGGAGATATGTAAGCATAATCTTGATCATATGGGTATGAGAACATGATCATGAAAACATAAGACCACACCTTACATATCAAAGATCATATACATGAATCATGTAATAAATATTTTCAGTTCTTAAGTAATGAATCTTATGAAAATATAGAACATAATAAATGAAAGAATAACATAGGAAAAGAACATGGAATTATGGTATACACATAATAATATAATATGATTTCCATAGTAGCTAACCCATTGCTTCCAAGTCCCTCTTGATATTATGAGTTCACTCTCCATGCCATCTTGGTAGTCATGGTTCACTCCCATGGCCATCTTAGTAGCATGAGTTCACTCCTCATACAGTATTGGCAGTCATGGTTCACTGCCATGGCTATATTAGTAGTCAAGGATCATTCCCAAGACCATCCTAATCTATATCATGAAATATAAATCATTACCAAATTCATTTAATGGAGATATAGGTCCCACCAATGACCAAATGAAATCATACATACATGTTCCACAATATGATAAGTAATCATATCATAACCCATGAAATCAAATGGGTATTATAAACATGTAATCATATCATAACCTAGAGAAATATAAAGTTTTCATAATCATTTCATAATAAACATTACCCATCAAGAGAATCTGGTTTCAAAATCATATAACTTATGAAAGATAAATGGGATTCAAAATCATATAACCCTTGAAAGAGAAACAAGATTCATAAAAATCATGCCATAAAAATATATTCCATTTAGAGAATTAATATTAAGGGAATCATTGAATAGTTTCCTAATAAATTCATGAGTAACACCAATGGTTATAATCCTAGATTGAAAATAATTTTGAAAGATCTTTTAAAATCATTTCGTGAGGAAAATATCATTTCTGTATTGAAAACAGTTTATAAAATATAAAAACTTTCTTAAAATAATTTTCTCTATAAAGAGAATTGAAAACATATAAATTAAAAATTTAAAATGTTTTCAAACTCCATTCTCTAAGAAAATGGGATTCAATGAACTTTTTAAAACATTTTTGAAAACATGGGTTTTGAATATAATATATTTCTGACGAGAGAGAGACGGTCATATTTTACATAAAAATGATATCTTCAGTATCAATGAGTAGAAATGGTACTAATATATGGATAAATCTTGAATAGACATACTATAATTAATCTCATGAGTGTTCTTCCAGGATTTATCGAAATATTTCATCAAATGTATCATAAACATAAACAATCTTGAAAAAATGATGAGATTGTCTCAATAAACTCTTATAACTTGGTAACGTGGGATAATACTATCCATGAAAGAAAATGAAATTAAATGAAGAATAAAATATAATTAAAGGAATTTAATTCATGATATATCTGGTAAAATGGAATTATATACACATCGAAAATAATTTAGGTGCACAACAAAACATGAGTCTCAAAGAAGGAAAATTGAGACCAAACTATTTTATCGATTTGGTAACATTTGATACGTAATCCCCAGGGAATAAAGACCATAAAATGGATATGTGAATACCAAAAATATAATTATAAGATATTTATAATACATTCATGTGTAGTACATAACCACACAAAAGTAATGGGTGGGGAATAAAGCATGTATCTCATGGAAATAAAAATTGAGATGAAATCCCATTACCATATGTCTTGACTCTCATCATACTCATTCAAAACACCTGTTTAATAAATATAAATTTATTATAAATATTTTACATAACAATATTATTATATATAATACCATATACAGTTTTATTATGACCTTATATTACCCGCTTGTTAACCATTATATATTAAGGTTTCACTTTGGGTAATATTTTCTTTATTCTTCACATGTGTCTTAATTTGTTACATCTTTGGTCCTTATACATATATAATGATTTAGATAGTATAAAAATTTATATAAATATCATTTATATAGAGTATATGTGTATTATAATAATCTATATAATATATAAGTATGAAACAGAATACACTGTTCATGGAGACTGTAGGTTGTACGTATGGATGAACATTATTCCCATTTTATTATCGTGTTCATTGAAAAAAAAAGTAAAAAAACAAATATATAAATGTATATAATTGATAAATTAGCTTTATTATATCATATATATTCCCTAAATCCACCCTAAATATAATCCATGTTTTGTAAGAATGAATCATATCGCTTTGAAGGGGCGGTAGTCCACACTTCCTGAAATGAAATTATCGTTTTAACAAAAAATGGAAAGTGAAAATAGATATGTGTTGTAAAAAGAAATAGATAATATTAAAGAAATAATAAATATAATATATTACATATATAAACCTAGTTTCCATCATAATTTCCACCACTAAAGGCAATAATTAAAAATTCAACAACCATAGTTTTCTGAGGCGGTAGTTCACCGTACACATAAACAGCATGTTCGTTTCCCATTAGATGGAGGTGTGTGTAAGTGTAGGTTTAATACATAGAAAAAAAAATCCTATTTTATTAAAGATACTGGTTTTTTATACAATAATATTATAAATATATTGTATGGGGTCGATAAGGAAAATAAAAAAGAAAGGATATTAATAGAGGGTGTTACCTCTTAATCGGGTAACTCCTTTAGGTTTGTGCCAAAAGGATTCCGTGGAAGACTTTATTCAAAAAGGGAGGAATCAAGTTGGAAGTTATGGATTTTTGGATTTATATTTGGAATATATTGACCTAAAATAATAGGTTTTAGAGCTTTGAAGAGGAGGGAGATATGGTGGCCTTTTATAATAGAGAAGGAAAATAACTCACCTGGAAATTTTAAAAACAAGTTAGGTGTACATATGTTATTACCTAAAGCAATTCATACCCAACCCACATAAATATAAAATGGAAGTTTTATTTCATATATATTGTTATAAAATGGTTTTTTCACAAGTTTAAAGGTCATTTGGGCCCCAAAGATTAAATTTTAGTCCCTAATTAATCTTAATTTAAACTTAATCATTGTAATTAATTTTAAACACATTTACTAATCTTTTTGGTAAAAAATTAAGTTTATGTTATTATAATATAAATATTATAATTATTTCAATTTTTTATGTCATTATTTGAACATTCAATTCATATCATCACAAAAATTATGATTAATTTTAATCCTAAAAACAGGACAAAATAACGGGTCTTTAAAGAAGACAAAAGTTCAAAAGTTTATTAAGTTTTTATATTCATTTTCAAAGTAAAATTGATTCTAATGAGATAAATTGCGTTAATATATTTATAATTGATCTAATTTTACCTTAAAAAATAAAATATAATTTAACATTAATAATTATCTAAATGGAAAGGCGGTGTTTAACCTAAAGCAGTATTTTTCACTATTCATCAAAGAATGAAGTTTCTCAGAAAAATATCAAAATTTCTCCCTAAGATAAATTTGGATTTATAAATTAAAAAATAAAGTTTATTTTATCAAATTAAATATATAAATTTTTCTATAATTAATTTTATTATTAAAAATTGTTCATCTTAGAAAAAAAAATTGTTTAACGATAAAACGACATTACCAAAAGTCATATCATTTATTTTAAATATGTTTTATTTATATAAAACAATTATAAAAAATATTTTAAAATTAGTTATTACTTTTCATATTACTATGTGTAACAGCTAGGTTACAATTATATCATTATAAAAAAATTATGATTCACAAAAACTCGGTGTTTCATGTATCATAAGAATACTCGGTATTGTGGGTAGCGCAAGCCATGTCGGTATTGCGTGTAGAGAAAGACATGTTGGTAGTTCATATAGCATAATAAAATTTAGTGTCATGTGAAATGAATTTTTTATTGAATTTTTTAATATATATATATATAATGAACTATTTTCATTTTCACATGAAATTCAAATTATTAAAGAGATAAATTAATTAGAACAAAATAATTCACAAAATCTTGGGGTGTTACATTATACACCCATTAAAATGAATTTTTCCCTCAAAATTCATATGTTTTATCAAAGGTTTAATACATGAAATTTTCATTCATAGAAACCCACATCCTAAAAATGGATACTAAAACATCCCTTAAAAGGTGTAGTTGGGACCATAATGGTTACCCAAAATAAATATATTACTAAGTTTCTACATATGAGAAAATTTGTTGGGATTGGTGATTGGATATTTAGGAAAAGTGTAAATATTTATATAGAGTGACTGAGGTAGTAAATCAAAAAAAAAGTGAACAATCAAATTAAAGTTGAGGGTCGCAAATTCATAATTTTTTGGTGATTTATTAGACCATCGGTTCAACCAAAATTAATGTATTAGGACAATAAAATTTATTTTTATCATTATCCAAACATTGGTTAATTCTTTCATTGACCAAGAATATAAGGAAATATACTTACGTGATATATTTCAATAAAAAATTCATTCTTTAGTTTTGATTTTATCAAATTTTTATTCATTCGTTACTTCATGTAATTGACATCCAGAAATTAACTTTGATACCTGAATTGTGAAAATAAAATTTTAGCAGATATTAAAGCCCATAAAATTATAACTATTTATCTATAAATATTCTTAAAAATAAACATGGTTAAAACATTAATATATAAACATAAAAATTAGCAATATTGTTTCATCATAAATAATTAATCATTTAAAATAATTATTCATTAACTATGACACAACATTGGCCAGTGGTATGTGTGAAACCCTTGTCATTATTTGGTCATGGGTTCAAGACCTGTAGACTTTTCGGACTCGATTGGTTGTTAACCAACATACATGATTTCCTTTTCTAAAACCACACTAATATAATTTCCAATATATTTTTGAAATCCTTGAAATAAGCGTAATCACTAAATATCGTTTTAAACATGGTTTTAAATACAATCTCAATGCATAAATACTTCCTCCAATGTTTATCTTAAATTTTTCATTAATGATTAACCTTGTAACCTTTATCAAATATGAAAATCCATAACCTTAAAAATAGCATCATGAATTTTGTTTAAAATTAATCCCCCATAAATCACAAACTATCTCTTGGTTGTCACATTCCAAACGTGTAAATACCCTTATGTTAAATTCTCTTGGAATATGGTAACAACCAAAATTACAATAAATCCTTTTCAAAAACATGCATTATTCATTATTCTATAGATTACAGGATATATTCCATAAATCCAATAAGTTGTAAACTTCATCCCTGATAGCATGATGATCTTGTCAACATGTCCTTAATTATTTCCAAAGAAATATGTACCATCCAATTTATTTATTCATAACAGCATTCTCTTAACATAAATAACATATTAACGGTTCACTTCCCTTATTCAAAATATCACTTTGTCATTAAATCACATCACTAGTCTATTGAGAACATTCAACAAAAAAATCTAAATACTGAACAAAAAACATAATTAATACAATCCATGTACATTTCATCATTCATATACCATAATTTTTGACTCCAAACACATACAAAATTTGATTATTTCACTTCATCCTTATTCCATTGACAAGGATAACTCATCCTATTACACAATACCTCTATCATTTCACATTTCACACATAGTCTCTTCATCATCATCATTTTAACCATTACTCACACTACATTGTTGGTTCCGTTTTGGATATTGCATCTTGGGGCATTGAGTTTCATAATGACCATTTACTCCAAACATAAAACACTTAATATTCAATGATTTATTAGGGAGGCAAACATTCTCATCTATTTATTTAATCAAACTCATAATGTTTCCCTTTTAGTCACTTTAGTTGTGTCATTTTCCCCAATAAAAACATATTCTTATTCCTCTATGACATTAACTTAGTTGATTATTTCCACATTATTGACACAAAAGAAACTCAGTCTTCTTTCCTCCATGGTCTTAATTACTTGAACTATTAGTGAACTAATTTCACTTCCTTGGAGAGTCTGAGAGTTGGTTAAGGTATATGTTTTTAATCATGTTCTTTGAAAACTAATTAGGCATGATCACAACAACTTTCACTCTCGAGATCATCCCAATTGACTTCTCATTATAAAATCATCGATCACATTCAACCTTAATCCAATTGTTTCTATTTCACACCATTGAATAAATCTAGAATCCCAATGTGAGACTAACTTATCAAAGAAGAAAACACATAGTTATGAAAATATTTAATTATAGTACGTCTAAATCATCTTACCTTCCTCAATCCAAAACACCCTAGGTTCATCCTAGAATATTCAAACCCAATTTATATTTAAATCCTTTATGATGTTTCAGGAAGAGTTTTTGATTCCCCAAATAATATCCACTGGTAGTGTCATACCAGGTGTGCAGCAGGGCCCTTTTTCATGTAACATATTACCCTGAGTCATCCCTAGAAAATCTTGTTAGAGTTTTGAACCCTATTTACATCTATTCCAGAGCCACAAACACTTGTTGTATCCATACAGGAATTTTTTTTGGAAACAACTCACCCTATCCTTTACTAAAATTCCAAGACATTTTCCTAAACATTAACTCATCCTTATACTTATCCTTAGATATATCCCTCGACATATACATATAAATATACCTATAGATATCACTTAATTTTTCTCATCCTAGTTTCCAAAGGATGACTAAAACATTCCATTGATACCAACTATTGTGACCCAGGCTTGACATTCACGTACATTACATCATTTTAGATGAATATTCTATATATTACAAAAATGCATGCCTGAGCACCATAATAGTTTAGTGTATTTGGGTACATGGAAACAAAATATTCTATCCCAGTGAAATATCTTCAACATGTCCCACAAATATCTCCACCTTTATTACTTATACCTAAAACCATGCATAATAACCTAAGGAAATAAAACATAAGAATGGATGAACTCAAATGTTCATTAAGGTTAATCAAGGAAAATATGTATGCATAATCATGAGAATAAGAGTAAGGGAACATGATCATGAAAACAGAAGATCACACCCTTATTATCAAATATAATATAAATGAAACATTTCATAATGATTGGTTGTTCATAACGCATGAATCATAAAGACATAAAAACATAAGCCATGAAATCATAACATAGAAATAAAACATGTAATTGTGTCAAACACATAATAATATAATATGATTTACATAGTAGCCATTACATCACTACCAAAACCATATTATTATTATGTTTTTATAACCAATAAAATATTGTTAGTCATGGTTCACTCCCATGTCCATTTTAGTAGCACATGTTCACTCCTCAAACCATCTTGGTAGTCCTGGTTCACTCTCTTGGTCATCTTAGTAGTCATGTTTCATTACCAATACCATCTTAGTCTATCTCATGAGATATAAATATTTACTAATTTCATTGGTGGGAGATATAGGTCCCACCTATAACATCCCAAGTAAGTAATGAATAATAGATATTTATTATCTATGTCTATTAATTAATTAGATAGTGTTTTAGAGGCTTAAAATGAAAATAAATACAATCTTATGCATGGAATACACTAATATTTTTAAAAGACTGTTTTACTGCCTTTTGATGGCAAACAATTTTTAAATCAATATTTTGACAATTTTATAATCTATATTTGTCAAAATAAACATATTCATTATTATTGGGACATTGAATTTTACTTTGCATAAATTTTTGGTATTTTTCAGACAATGTTCATTTTTTAATGAATAGTGAAAAATACTGCATTTTACATCAAAACTGCTTCTTAATCTAATTTATTTATATGATTATATTATCTTTTGAATTAGTATTAATGTGTAATATGAATATATTTTTACCATTTAATCCAATGGTGGTCATTGGAATCAATTTCACTTTGAAATTAGACTTAAACTGGTGTCAATCTTTTGATACTTATTGTTTTATAAAAACACGCTATTTGCTCTGACAGCGGGAATTAATTATTAAATTAATTAATGTGACTTATATGATTTTAATTTTTTAAAATAAACTTCATTTTTGAATTCAGAATATCAAATATATCTTAGGGTGAATTTTTGGTAATTTTCTGAAAAACTTCAATTTTTGATGAATAGTGAAACCACTAAGTGGTACTTATAAAAACTGATTTTCCGTTTAAATGAAATTTTCCCGTCATTGTGTTTTGAATTTAAAAAATACGACATACATGGTTGTCATTAAGAAGTAAAATGTGGTTCAATGAGATTAAAATAATTTTTTTGTAAATTGTAACTTATTAAGTTTTTAATCGCGATTAGTGGTAATTAGTGTAGTTTAAGGAAAAAATAATGCTTTAATAAAATGAGATGAGCTTGAAACATGTCCTACCCTCATGTTTTGTGTCATGGCCGACCAAGACAAGCCATGGGTCAACTTGGGGACCCCATGGATCCACTTTGGTTGGGAAATGACATAAATAACATTTTATTTAATGTAAAAGTAAAAATGACACAAACATAATATGTTTTACGAAAACAATTTTTACATGAGGTTATAAAGATCATATTTTTGATTATAAGTAGTCATTGGAAAGATAAAAAGATTTCCTACATTTTAGTATTTTTTTATAATTTTTAGAATTTAAATAAATTAAATTATTTATGTCATCATGATGATGCAGCGATGACCTCATTATTTAATGATTTAAATAAAATGGAAAGATAATGTAAAATATAAAACCTACACATGGCCAAAACCAATTGTATGAGTGTATTTCGAAGCCTTATCACCTTATCTTAGAATTATATCAATGTGGGACCTTTTGAATCCGAAAATCATTTTAAAATAAAGTAACTTATCTTTACTTTCCAAGAGTGTCCCTCCTCTCCTCTTATAAAAGGCCCTCACCTCTACCTCCTTACCCACACTCCCAAAGCCTTTGTCTTGGCCAACCCCTGCCCATTTTGTATCTACATATCCCTCTACTCATAATAGAGGATTCTCTTTGTGCATAATCCTTTCAAAGGAAGCCTTTAGGATCATATAAAAAGGAGTTACACTTTTAAAGGTAATTCATTCTCTCATGTTCATTTGTTTTATTTTGCTTTTCCAACCCCCTAAACTCTTTTTATTTACTTCTTTTGTAACAACACCAGTATCTTCAATATACTAGGATGTCGTTATAAGATTTATTTGAGCTAAACTCTCACACAACTACATCAAATGGTTAAAGAACATACGGTTTCTGTGGATGGCGAAATTCTGCCTCCCAAAACGATGATTGTTCAATACTCATTTAACACCTTCAAAGGTGGCCATTAGGATGTCACTATTTTTATATCTGATATATAATATGTTTATTCTTTCTTTAAGCTTATGTATTTTTCATTTATGGCATACCATTATTGTTTCCATTATGGGTAAACACGATATCTTCATTTTAGGAAGTGCGGACTACCGTCCCCTAAAAGTGATTTGATTCGTCAATACCATATGTCGGATGTGTAAAGGATAAAGGTAATGATATTAAATATGTTATTATATGGGAATTATAATATACTCTTATATCATTATGATTCCATTCCAGAAAATACGAAATAGAAATGGAAGTAGCGTTCATGCGTACGTACGGCTTACCGTCTCCATGAACGGTGCATTTCATTTCTTACCTCTAAATGTGATGTAATATTATAAATACATGTATATTATGAATATATATGATATATATGTTATCCAAATCATTAATATCATTCTGGATATAATTAACCTTTGACCAAATTAACAACATGTAAGTGTAAGAAGTCTATTTTTGACTTAAGAACCAAATACCGTCAAAATGAACATTATTAACTTAAATGATTACAAGATGTTCATAACATGGTATAAAAGGAATAATGAACTTGAAAAAGGTTCTTAAGCAAGTATAGATTAACTCATGTTTATTATTCAGGATATTAAAGAATGGTCGGGTCATGTCGGATACGAGGTATGGGACTTCGTCTCAATCTCTTTTCATTGAGGCATATTTTGTTTTATACACAACCTTCTTTTATACGGTGTATAAACCCCTTTGACTTTTACGTTTATTCAAAAGAAATATTTTTTATACCAAGCGTTTACTAAACGACAAAAGGGAATTTTTTTGTCGTACGTATGCGGCGACAACGATTTCTCTGCCGCCGTGACCATTATTTGAGTTTCAGCTTCCTCTACAAGCCATATCTTTTTTTTAAAAAAGAAAAATAAATACCATGTTTTACTTTTCTTTTATTTTGGTATTGAAAATGGTTTTCATAATGTTTTTATATCAATGTGTTGTATTGATATCTTGTGATTGAAATGTGGGAATGTTATGTTTCCTTTATGCATGTTTTATGTGATATGATTATGTTGAGGTTCTTGGGCATTATTATGAAAACAGGTGGTTCCGTGATAAACTAAGGGCGGGTGATCCCGATACAGCTCTCCAATGCATTGGATAACGCGAAGGAGTGAAAGGTTAAGGTTTCTCCGAAGATATTTAGGGAATATACTATGATGGGTATTCCAAACGTAACCAAGAGGGTTACTCCCTACATAAGAATGTTATGCATGCCTCAAGTTACCTTTATGTCTTATGATTTCTATGATTTATTCATGATTTGATGAGGTATGTTAAAGTGCTTATGTTTTATGGGTAAAGTATGATCTCATCCTTATGTATATATGTACCCATGTTTCCTTTCCATATTTTTATATCCCTTACTGAGCTTTTTATGCTCATCCCAAGTTTTTTGAAATGTTTTTCACAGGTCAAGGGAAAGGTACATGATATGATGATAATTTCAAGGAAGTGTCAAGAAAGAATCCATGTTTATTTTAAATATGTTTCCATTGATGGGAATGAAGAATACTATCTTTATGTAAACACTTTGTTTATATGTGGAATGTAATTCAAGTTTTATGATCTAATTCTGTAAAAGTCTAAACCCGAAAAGATCCTCAATGTGTAATCTTGTAATAACTCAAGATTAAGTAAGGTTTAAGGCAGGGGCCTTATAGTTGGTATCAGAGGTCGTTTTAGATAACTTTAGGGGTTATAATTCTATTAAATGATTATCCAAAAATATTTTTTTGTATGGTCAAATTGAAATGATATAGCATTTGAAGATTACCATGCTGCATCATCTAAGACTTGTTTGTTCAGAATGGTTTTCCGTAGAGGAAACAGGGAAGCAGTGCTAGGATGGCATACAGAAGGAAATAACCTTCCGAATCAGCATCCTGAGATGGTCGGAATTGGAACTGAACAGTTTTTTGCAGTAATGGCGCAGTTGACTCAGGCTATAAATGGTGGTGGTATCCATGCATGAGATCAGCCAGATCAACCACAGAGGAACATGTCAGTGGTGGAACATTTCATGAGGCAACATCCCCCATCATTCAGAGGATCATATGACCCTGTGCGAGCTGAAAGGAGGATTAAATCACTGGAGAAGATTTTTGATGTCATGGGGTGTTCAGACAATCAAAAGGTTAGTCTTTCTATTTACCTTTTGGAGGGTGAAGCAGATCAATGGTGGTCGATGGTTAAAAATATCAGGGACGCTAATGAGATTGATGCTCTTGACTGGGATGAATTCAAAGGTATGTTTCTTGAGAAGTATTTTCCTAAGGCTGTTCGACTTAGGATAGAAAATCAATTCTTGGAATTGAGGCAAGAGGAAGACTCAGTGGCTACCTATGAAGAAAGGTTCACTCGATTGGCAAGGTATTCTCCAGATTTTATCTGAGACCATGATAGTAAAATCAATCATTTTTACTCAGGATTAAAGCCAAAATATCGAAGGGCATTAGCTTCTCGTGAGTTTAAAAGTTATGAAAAGATTGTTCGATGTGCTGAGAAGGTGGAAATGGAGTTTTCCGATGATCAAGTGTTCTATAACAACCAACAAAAGAAGAGACTGAGGTGGAAGGAGAAAGGTAAGAATTCTTCAAAAAAGTCTGATGGTAAGAAAACTAAGTTTCCAGTTTGTGATAAATGTGGAAAAAGGCATGCTGGGGAATGTCTTCGGAATTCTGGAAAGTGATGCCGATGTGGTAAGATGGGACATAAGGCTCTTGATTGCACTAAAAAGGATCAAGGTGAAGGTAAGACCAAATTTTATTTATAGTTAGTGAAATGTTATAAGTGCAATGAGATGGGTCACAATGCAAATGAGTGTTCGACAAAGAGCTTGAGTGATGGGAAGCAGTTAGACTACAAGCAGAAAGGGGTGGTGAAATCCTTTGCAACTACTTCAGCAGATGTCGGGCCATCAAATGAAGTTGTATCAGGTACTTTGTTTGTTTTTTCTGATTATGCCAGTGTGTTGTTTGATTCGGGGTCTACACATTCTTTCATCTCTGAAACCTTTTCTAGTAAAATGGGAATACCATCTCAAGAAATGACTCCTGAACTTTTGGTAAAAAGACCTGGGGGGAATGTTGAGGCAAAAAGAATTTATAAGAATCTTCCTATCCTTATCTGTGGAAATAACCTACTTGCAAACCTTATTGTTCTACCTCTAGTAGAGTTTGATGTTATCCTGGGTATGGATTGGCTCTCTATTTACCATGCTAATATTTACTGTAGAGATAAAGAAGTTTCTTTTCAGAAAGACTTCCAGTTTGTATACAAGAATGAACCCTTACTATTGATAACTTATCAAGAGGCCGAGAAACTTGTAAAAGATGGAAATGAATGTTACCTTGCACACATCGTTGAAAATAAAAGAACTGTTCAGATTAATGATGTGCCAGTGGTAAATGAGTATCCTGATGTTTTTCCTGATGAGTTGCCTGGAATAATACCAGATCGGGAAGTTGAGTTTACTGTTGACTTAGTTCCTGATGCTAATCCAATTTCAAAACCCCCTTATCGAATTGCTCAAATTGAACTTTTAGAGTTGAAGGAGAAATTGCAAGATTTATTAGAGAAAGGTTTCATTCGACCTAGCACATCACCATGGGGTGCTCCTGTTTTATTTGTTAAAATGAAAGACGGTTCTATGATACTTTGAATTGATTATAGGTCCTTGAATAATATCACTATTAAGAACAAATATCCTTTTCCACATATCAATGATTTGTTTGATCAGCTCCAGGGAGCTCAGTTTTTTTCAAAGATTGACTTGAGATCGGGTTACCATCAGCTGAACGTAAAGGAGGAAGATATTATGAAGACCGCGTTCCGTACGAGATATGGCCATTATGAATTTGTAGTAATGATTTTTGGGCTAACCAATGAACCTGCTGTATTCATGGACTTAATGAATAGAATTTTCCATGAGTTCTTGGATAAGTTTGTTGTGGTTTTCATTGATGATATTTTGGTGTTTTAAAAAAGTAAAGAGGAGAATGAAAGACATTTAAGGGTTATCTTGCAAACCTTAAAAGAAAATAAATTGTATGGTAAATTCAGCAAGTGTGAGTTTTGGTTGCAATAAATTTCTTTCCTTGGTCGCATTGTTTCTAAAGATGGGATAACTGCTGATCCTGCAAAAACAAAAGTTGTGGAAGACTGGCCAAGACCCACAAATGTAACTGAGATTCATAGCTTCCTTGGTTTGGCAGGATATTACCGAAGGTTTGTTAGAAATTTTTCAGGGTTATCTAGTCCAATGACTAAGCTAACTCGGAAGGGTGTTAAGTTTTTCTGGACAAAAGAATGTGATGATTGTTTTCAGGAATTGAAAAGAAGATTGGTGAATGCTCTAGTTTTGGCACTACCTTCCAGGAATGGTGAGTTTGTTATATACAGTGATGCTTCATTGAAAGGACTTGGTTGCGTCCTAATGCAGAATGATCAGGTAATTTCTTATGCTTCATTACAGTTGAAAACTCATGAGGTAAATTACCCTACACATGATTTGGAATTAACTGCTGTTGTTTTTGCTTTAAAATTTTGGAGGCATCATTTGTATGGAGTAAAGTGTGAAATATATACCGAGCACAAAAGTTTAAAGTATATAATCACTCAGAAAGAATTTAACATGAGACAAAGGAGATGGCTAGAATTAATCAAGGATTATGATTGTACAATTCATTACCATCCGGGAAAAGAAAATAAAGTGGCTGATGCTTTGAGTCGAAAAAGTAATGCTTCATTAGCAAT
Source organism: Viscum album (assembly GCA_963277665.1). Taxonomy (NCBI): domain Eukaryota; kingdom Viridiplantae; phylum Streptophyta; class Magnoliopsida; order Santalales; family Viscaceae; genus Viscum; species Viscum album. The sequence goes on along the minus strand of OY728121.1, from coordinate 1,758,978,848 downwards.
GTTGCATTTGGAATGTGATCCTTTGGTTAAGGATTTGATGAACTTTGGAATAGAAGTTGTTGGTGAAGGAAGTTCTTCTATTTTGTTTCAGGTATCAGTGAGATCATCTCTATCAGATAGAATCAAGAAAGCATAGAAGCAAGACAGTGAGTTGCAGAAAAAGGTAGAGCTGGTTCAGAAAGGTAAGTTGCCTGAATTCAACATTGATAATGATTGCGTTTTGAGATTTGGGAAGAGATTGTGTGTGCCTTGTGATTCACAGTTGAAGAGAGAGTTGTTATGTGAAGCTCATAGTTCTCCATTTTCAGTTCATCCTGGCAGTACTAAGATGTACAGAGATCTACGGGAGTAATACTGGTGGGATGGAATGAAAAGAGATATTGCTGATTTTACTGTGAAGTGTTTTACATATCAGTAGGTTAAAGCAGAGCGGTAGTTACCGAAAGAGTTGCTTCAGCCTTTACCAGTGCCAGAGTGGAAATGGGAGAATATATCCATGGACATTGTTGTGGGATTACTGAAGACATCTCGAGGTAATAATGCAATCTGGGTTATTGTTGATCGCTTGACTAAATATGCTCATTTCCTTGCTATACGAGATACTTTTTCCATAGATCAACTTTCCCGTTTGTATCTTAAAGATATAGTCAGGTTACATGGAGTTCCCCTCTCCATTGAATCTGATAGTGATCCCAGGTTCACTTCTAACTTTTGGAAAGGCCTTCAGAAGTCGTTGGGTACTGAATTAAATTTTAGTACAGCTTTTCATCCTCAATCAGATGGGCAGTCAGAACGAACAATTCAGACTTTGGAGGATATGCTACGTGCTTGTTCTATGGATTATCAGGGAAGTTGGGACTAATATCTTTCTTTGGTTTAATTTTCATATAATAACAGTTTTCATTCTAGTATACAGATGGCGCCATTTCAGGCATTATATGGGAAGCGGTGTCGAACTCCAGCTTTTTGGGATGAAGTGGGTGAAAGGAAGTTGATGGGACCAGAATTTCTAGAAGAGATGGCAAAGAAAGTTCAGCTGATTCAGAAGCACATGAGAACAGCTCAGAGCAGGCAGAAGAGTTATGCAGATAACCAGAGGAAGGATCTATCTTTCGAGGTGGGTGATCATGTTTTTCTCAAGGTTTCTCCTTGGAAAAGTGTGATGAGATTTGGTTAGAAAGGGAAGCTGAGTCCAAGGTTTATTGGACCATATGAAATTCTGGAGAGAGTTGGATCAGTTACATAACGGGTGGATTTACCTCCAAGTTTATCTCAGGTACACAATGTTTTTCACGTTTCGATGTTGAGAAGGTATATGCCAGATCCATCTCATGTTTTAAATACAGAGGTAGTTCAGCTGGAAGAGAACCTATCTTATGAGGAAAAACCGGTCCAGATTCTTGACCACAGGGAGCAAGTGTTACGGAATAAGGTGATTCATCAGGTAAAGGTTTTGTGGAAGAACCACATGATGGAAGAGGCAACATGGGAATCTGAAAATGCAATGAGGGATAAATACCCCCATTTATTCGATAAGTAAATAAATTGCGAGGACGCAATTTTCTAAAGGGGGGAAGGATGTAACATCCCAAGTAAGTAATGAATAATAGATATTTATTATCTATGTCTATTAATGAATTAGATAGTGTTTTAGAGGCTTAAAATGAAAATAAATACAATCTTATGCATGGAATACACTAATATTTTTAAAATATTGTTTTACTTCCTTTTGATGGAAAACCATTTTTAAATCAATATTTTGACAATTTTATAATCTATATTTGTCAAAATAAACATATTCATTATTATTGGGACATTGAATTTTACTTTGGATAAATTTTTGGTATTTTTCAGACAATGTTCATTTCTTAATGAATAGTGAAAAATACCGCATTTTACATCAAAACTGATTCTTAATATAATTTATTTATATTATTATATTATCTTTTGAATTGGTCTTAATGTGTAATCTGAATATATTTTTACCATTTAATCCAATGGTGGTCATTGGAATCAATTTCACTTTGAAATTAGACTCAAACTGGTGTCAATCTTTTGATACTTATTGTTTTATAAGAACACGCTATTTTCTCTAACAGCGGGAATTAATTATTAAATTAATTAATGTGAATTATATGTTTTGAATTTTGTAAAATATACTTCATTTTTGAATTCGGAATATCAAATATAGCTTAGGGTGAATTTTTGGTAATTTTCTGAAAAACTTCAATTTTTGATGAATAGTGAAACCACTAAGTGGTACTTATAAAAACTGATTTTCCGTTTAAATGAAATTTTCCCATAATTGTGTTCTGAATTACAAAAATCCAACTTAAATGGTTGTCATTAAGAAGTAAAATGTGGTTTAATGAGATTAAAATAATTTTTTGGTGAATAGTAACTTATTAAGTTTTTAATCGCGATTAGTGGTAATTAGTGTAGTTTAAGGTAAAAATAATGCTTTAATAAAATGAGATGAGCTTGACACATGTCCTACCCTAATTGGTTGTGTCATGGCTGACCACGACAAGCCATGGGTCATCTTGGGGACCCCATGGATCCACTTTGGTTGGGAAATGACATAAATAACTTTTTATTTAATGTAAAAGTAAAAATGACACAAACATAATATGTTTTACGAAAACAATTTGTACATGGGGTTATGTAGATCATATTTTTGATTATAAGTATTCATTGGAAAGATAAAAAGATTTATTACATCATAGTATTTTTTTTATAATTTTTAGACTTTAAATAAATTAAATTATTTATGACATCATGATGATGCATCGATGACCTCATTATTTAACGATTTAAATAAAATGGAAAGATAATGTAAAATATAAAACCTACACATGACCAAAACCAATTGGATGAGTGGATTTCAAAGCCTTATCACCTTCTCCTCGAATTATATCAATGTGGGGCCTTTTGAATTCGAAAATCATTTTAAAATAAAGTAACTTATCTTTACTTTCCAAGAGTGCCCCTCCTCTCCTCTTATAAAAGGCCCTCACCTCTACCTCCTTACCCACACTCCCAAAGCCTTTGGCTCGGCCAACCACTACCCATTTTGTCTCTCCACATACCTCTCCTAATACTAGAGGATTCCTTTTGGTAATAATCATTTCAAAGGAAGCCTTTAGGCTCAAATAAAAAGGAGTTACACTTTTAAAGGTAATTCTTCTCTCATGTTCATTTGTTTTATTTTGCTTCTCCAACCCCCTAAAATCTTTTTATTTACTTCTTTTGTAACAACAAAAGTATCTTAAATATACTAGGATTTTGTTATAAGATTTATTCGAGCTACACTCTCAAACAACTACATCTAATGGTTAAAAAACATACTATTCCCGTGGATGGCGAAATTCTGCCTCCCGAAACGATGATTGTTCAATACTCATTTAACACCTTCAAAGGTTGACATTAGGATGTCACTATTTTTATATATGATATATAATATGTTTATTATTTCCTTAAGCTTCTGTATTTTTCATTTATGGCATACCATTATTGTTTCCATTATGGGTAAACACGATATCTTCATTTTAGGAAGTGCGGACTACCGCCCCCTAAAAGTGATTTGATTCGTTAATACCATATGTGGGATGTTTAAAGGATAAAGTTAATGATATTATATATGTTATTATACTGGAATTATAATATACTCTTATATCATTATGATTCCATTCCAGAAAATACGAAATAGAAATGGAAGTAGCGTTCATGCATACGTACGGCTTACCGTCTCCATGAACGGTGCATTTCATTTCTTACATCTAAATGTGATGTAATATTATAAATACATGTATATGATGAATATATATGATATATATGATATCCAAATCATTAATATCATTCTGGATATAACGAAACTTTGACCATATTAACAACATGTAAGTGTAAGAAGTCTATTTTTGACTTAAGAACCAAATACCGACAAAATGAACATTATTAACTTAAATGATTACATGATGTTCATAACATGGTATAAATGGAATAATGAACATGAAAAAGGTTCTTAAGCAAGTAGATATTAACTCAAGTTTATTATTCAGGAGATTAAAGAACGGTCGGGTCAAGTCAGATACGAGGTATGGGACTTCATCTCAATCTCCTTTCATTGAGGCATATTTTGTTTTATAAAAAACCTTCTTTTATACGGTGTATAAACCCCTTTGACTTTTACGTTTATTCAAAAGGAATCTTTTTTATACGAAGCATTTACTAAGCGACAAAATGGAATGTTTTTGTCATACGTATGCGGCGACAACAACTTCTCCGCCGCCTTGACCATTATTTGAGTTTCAGCTTCCTCTACAAGCCATAACTTTTTTTTAAAAAAGAAAAATAAATACCATGTTTTACTTTTCTTTTATTTTTGTATTGAAAATGATTTTCATAATGTTTTTATATCAATGTGTTGTATTGATATCTTGTGATTGAAAGGTGGGAATGTTATGTCTCCTTTATGCATGTTTTATGTGATATGATTATGTTGAGGTTCTTGGGCATTATTATGAAAACGGGTGGTTCCGTGATAAACTAAGGGCAGTTGAGCCTGATAAAGCTCTCCAATTCATTGGGTAACGCGGAGGAGTGAAACATTAAGGTTTCTCTGAAGATATTTAGGGAATATACTATGATGGGTATTCCAAATGTAACCAAGAGGGTTACTCCCTACGTAAGAATGTTATGCATGCCTCAAGTTACCTTTATGTGTTATGATTTCTATGATTTATTCATGATTTGATGAGGTATGTTAAAGTGCTTATGTTTTATGGGTAAAGTATGATCTCATCCTTATGTATATATTTACCCATGTTTTCTTTCCATATTTTTATATCCCTTACTGAGCTTTTTATGCTCATCCCAAGTTTTTTGAAATGTTTTTCACAGGTCAAGGGAAAGGTACATGATATGTTGATAATGTCAAGGAAGTGTCAAGAAAGAATCCATGTTTATTTTAAATATGTTTCCATTGATGGGAATGAAGAATACTATCTTTATGTAACCACTTTGTTTATATGTGGAATGAAATGCAAGTTTTATGATCTAATTCTCTAAAACTCTAAACCGAAAAAGATCCTCAATGTGTAATCTTGTAATAACTCAAGATTAAGTAAGGTTTAAGGCAGGGGCCTTATAGTTGGTATCAGAGGTCGGTTTAGATAACATTAGGAGTTAGAATTATATTAAATTATTATCCAAAAATATTTTTTTTGTGGTCAAATTGAAATGATATAGCATTTGAAGATTACCATGTTGCTTCATCTAAGATATTTTTGTTCAGAATGGTTTTCCGCAGAGGAAACAGGGAAGTAGTGCTAGGAAGGCGTACAGAAGGAAATAACCTTCGGAATCAGCATCCTGAGATGGTCAGAATTGGAACTGAACAGTTTGTTACAGTAATGGCGCAGTTGACTCAGGCTATAAATGGTGGTGGTATCCATGCACGAGATCAGCCAGATCAACCACAGAGGAACATGTCAGTGGTGGAACATTTCATGAGGCAACATCCCCCATCATTCAGAGGATCATCTGACCCTGTGCTAGCTGAAGGGTGGATTAAAGCACTAGAGAAGATTTTTGATGTCATGGGGTGTTCAGACAATCAAAAGGTTAGTCTTGCTATTTACCGTTTGGAGGGTGAAGCATATCAGTGGTGGTCGATGGTTAAAAATATCAGGGACGCTGATGAGATTGATGCTCTTGACTGGGATGAATTCAAAGGTATGTTTCTTGAGAAGTATTTTCCTAAGGCTGTTCGACTTAGGATGGAAAAGCAATTCTTGGAATTTAGGCAAGAGGAAGACTCAGTGGCTACCTATGAAGAAAGGTTCACTCGATTGGAAAGGTATGCTCCAAATTTTATCCAAGACCTTGATAGTAAAATCAATCATTTTTACTCAGGATTAAAGCCAAAATATCGAAGGTCATTAGCTTCTCGTGAGTTTAAAAGTTATGAAAAGCTTGTTCGATGTGCTGAGAAGGTGGAAATGGAGTTTGCCGATGATCAAGTGTTCTATAACAACCAACAAAATAAGAGACCGAGGTGGCAGGAGAATGGTAAGAATTCTTCAAAAATGTCTGATGGTAAGAAAACTAAGTTTCCAGGTTGTGATAAATGTGGAAAAAGGCATGCTGGGGAATGTCTTCTGAATTCTAGAAAGTGCTACCGATGTGGTAAGATGGGACATAAGGCTCGTGATTGCACTAAAAAGGATCAAGGTGTAGGTAAGACCAAATTTGATTTATAGTTAGTGAAATGTTATAAGTGCAATGAGATGGGTCACTATGAAAATGAGTGTCCGACAAAGAGCTTGAGTGATGGGAAGCAGTTAGACTACAAGCAGAAAGGGGTGGTGAAATCCTTTGCAACTACTTCAGCAGATGTCGGGCCATCAAATGAAGTTGTATCAGGTACTTTGTTTGTTTTTTCTGATTATTCCAGTGTGTTGTTTGATTCGGGGTCTACACATTCTTTCATCTCTGAAACCTTTTCTAGTAAAATGGGAATACCATCTCAAGAAATGACTCCTGAACTTTTGGTAAAAACACCTGGGGGAATGTTGAGGCAAAAATAATTTATAAGAATCTTCCTATCCTTATCTGTGGAAATAACCTACTTGCAAACCTTATTGTTATACCTCTAGTAGAGTTTGATGTTATCCTGGGTATGGATTGGCTCTCTATTTACCATGATAAGATTGACTGTAGAGCTAAAGAAGTTTCTTTTCAGAAAGACTTTCAGTTTGTGTACAAGAATGAACCCTTACTGTTGATAACTTATCAAGAGGCCGAGAGACTTGTAAAAGATGGAAATGAATGTTACCTTGCACACATCATTGAAAATAAAGGAACTGTTCAGATTAATGATGTGCCAGTGGTAAATGAGTATCTTGATGTTTTTCCTGATGAGTTTCCTGGAATAATACCAGATCGGGAAGTTGAGTTTACTGTGGACTTAGTTCCTGATGCTAAGCCAATTTCAAAACCCCCTTATCGAATGGCTCAAATTGAACTTTTAGAGTTGAAGGAGAAATTGCAATATTTATTAGAGAAAGGTTTCATTCGACCTAGCACATCACCATGGGGTGCTTCTGTTTTATTTGTTAAAAAGAAAGATGGTTCTATTAGACTTCTCATTGATTATAGGGCCTTGAATAATATCACTGTTAAGAACAAATATCCTTTGCCTCATATCGATGATTTGTTTGATCAGCTCCCAGGAGCTCAGTTTTTTTCAAAGATTGACTTGAGATCAGGGTACCATCAGCTGAAGGTAAAGGAGGCAGATATTCCGAAGACCGCGTTCTGTACGAGATATGGCCATTATGAATTTGTAGTAATGATTTTTGGGCTAACCAATGCACCTGCTGTATTCATGGACTTAATTAATATAATTTTCCATTAGTCCTTGGATAAGTTTGTGGGGGTTTTCATTGATGATATTTTGGTGTTTTCAAAAAGTAAAGAGGAGCATGAAAGACATTTAAGGGTTATCTTGCAAACCTTAAAAGAAAATAAATTGTATGGGAAATTCAACAAGTGTGAGTTTTGGTTGCAACAAATTTCTTTCCTTGGTCACATTGTTTCTAAAGATGGGATAACTGTTGATCCTGCCAAAACGAAAGTTGTGGAAGACTGGCCAAGACCCAGAAATGTAACTGAGATTCATAGCTTCCTTGGTTTGACAGGCTATTACCGAAGGTTTGTTAGAAATTTTTCACGGTTATCTAGTCCAATGACTAAGCTAACTCGGAAGGGTGTTAAGTTTATCTGGACAAAAGAATGTGATGATTGTTTTCAGGAATTGAAAAGAAGATTGGTGAATGCTCGAGTTTTTTCACTACCTTCCAGGAATGGTGAGTTTGTTATATACAGTGATGCTTCATTGAAAGGACTTGGTTGCGTCCTAATGTAGAATGATCAGGTAATTGCTTATGCTTCACGATAGTTGAAAACTCATGAGGTAAATTACCCTACACATGATTTGGAATTAGCTGCTGTTGTTTTTGCTTTTAAAATTTGGAGGCATCATTTGTATGGAGTAAAATGTGAAATATATACCGATCACAAAAGTTTAAAGTATATATTCACTCAAAAAGAATTGAACATGAGACAAAGGAGATTGCTAGAATTAATCAAGGATTATGATTGTAGAATTCATTACCATCTGGGAAAAGAAAATAAATTGGCTGATGCTTTGAGTCGAAAAAGTAATGCTTCATTAGCAATGTTGTGTTTGGAACGTGATCCTTTGGTTAAGGATTTGATGAACTTTGGCATAGAAGTTGTTGGTGTAGGAAGTTATTCTGTTTTGTTTCAGGTATCAGTGAGATCATCTCTGTCCGATAGAATCAAGCAAGCACAGAAGCAAGACAGTGAGTTGCAGAAAAAGGTAGAGCTAGTTTAGAAAGGTAAGTTTCCTGAATTCAACATTGATAATGATTGCGTTTTGAGATTTGGGAAGAGATTGTGTGTGCCTTGTGATTCACAGTTGAAGAGAGAGTTGTTATGTGAAGCTCATAGTTCTCCTTTTTCAGTTCATCCTGGCAGTACTAAGATGTACAGAGATCTGCGGGAGTATTACTGGTGGGATGGAATGAAGAGAGATATTACTGATTTTACTGTGAAGTGTTTGACATGTCAGCAGGTTAAAGCAGAGCGGCAGTTACCGAAAGGGATGCTTCAGCCTTTACCAGTGCCAGAGTGGAAATGGGAGAATATATCCATGGACTTTGTTGTGGGATTACCGAAGACATCTCGAGGTAATAATTCAATCTGGGTTATTATTGATCGCTTGACTAAATATGCTCATTTCCTTGCTATACGAGAAACTTTTTCCCTAGATCAACTTTCCCGGTTTTATATTAAAGAGATAGTCAGGTTACATGGAGTTCCCCTCTCCATTGAATCTGATCATGATCCTAGGTTCACTTCTAACTTTTGGAAAGGCCTTCAGAAGTCGTTGGGTACTGAATTAAATTTTAGTACAGCTTTTCATCCTCAATCAGATGGGCAGTCAGAACGAACAATTCAGACATTGGAGGATATGCTACGTGCTTGTTCTATGGATTATCAGGGAAGTTGGGACCAACATCTTTCTTTGGTTTAATTTTCATATAATAACAGTTTTCATTCCAGTATACAGATGGCACCATTTCAGGAATTATATGGGAAGCGGTGTCGAACTCCAGCTTTCTGGGATGAAGTGGGTGAAAGGAAGTTTATTGGACCAGAATTGGTAGAAGAGATGGCAGAAAAAGTTCATTTGATTCAGAAGCACATGAGAATAGCTTAGAGCAAGCAGAAGAGTTATGCGGATAACCGGAGGAAGGATCTATCTTTCGAGGTAGGTGATCATGTTTTTCTCAAGGTTTCTCCTTGGAAAAGTGTGATGAGATTTGGTAAGAAAGGGAAGCTGAGTCTATGGTTTATTGGACCATATGAAATTATGGAGAGAGTTGGATCATTTGCATACCAGGTGGCTTTACCTCTGAGTTTATCTCAGCTACACAATGTTTTTCACGTTTCAATGTTGAGAAAGTATATGCCAGATCCATCTCATGTTTTGAGTCCAGAGGTAGTTCAGATGGAAGAGAACCTATCTTTTGAGGAACAACCGGTCCAGATTCTTGACCACAGGGAGCAAGTGTTACAGAATAAAGTGATTCATCAGGTAAAGGTTTTGTGGAAAAACCACATGATGGAAGTGGCAACATGGGAATCTGAAAATGCAATGAGGGATAAGTACCCCCATTTATTCGATAAGTAAATAAATTGTGGGGATGCAATTTTCTAAAGGGGGGAAGGATGTAACATCCCAAGTAAGTAATGAATAATAGATATTTATTATCTATGTCTATTAATGAATTAGATAGTGTTTTAGAGGCTTAAAATGAAAATAAATACAATCTTATGCATGGAATACACTAATATTTTTAAAAGATTGTTTTACTGCCTTTTGATGGAAAACCATTTTTAAATCAATATTTTGACAATTTTATAATCTATATTTGTCAAAATAAACATATTCATTATGATTGGTACATTTAATTTTACTTTGGAAAAAATTTTGGTATTTTTCAGACAATGTTCATTTTTTAATGAATAGTGAAAAATACTGCATTTTACATCAAAATTGCTTCTTAATCTAATTTATTTATATGATTATATTGTCTTTTGAATTGGCCTTAATGTGTAATCTGAATATCTTTTTACCATTTAATCCAATGGTGGTCATTGGAATCAATTTCACTTCGAAATTAGACTTAAACTGGTTTCAATCTTTTGATACTTATTGTTTTATAAAAACACGGTATTTGCTCTGACATCGGGAATTAATTATTAAATTAATTAATGTGAATTATATGTTTTGAATTTTGTAAAATAGACTTCATTTTTGAATTTGTAATATCAAATATAGCTTAGGGTGAATTTTTGGTAATTTTCTGAAAAACTTCAATTTTTGATGAATAGTGAAACCACTAAGTGGTACTTATAAAAACTGATTTTCCGTTTAAATGAAATCTTCCCATCATTGTGTTTTGAATTTCAAAAATCCAACTTACATGGTTGTCATTAAGAAGTAAAATGTGGTTCAATGAGATTAAAATAATTTTTTGGTGAATACTAACTTATTAAGTTTTTAATCGCGATTAGTGGTAATTAGTGTAGTTTAAGGTAAAAATAATGCTTTAATAAAATGAGATGAGCTTGACACATGTCCTACCCTCATTGGTTGTGTCATGGACGACCAAGAAAAGCCATGGTTCAACTTGGGGACCCCATGGATCCACTTTGGTTGGGAAATGACATAAATAACTTTTTATTTAATGTAAAAGTAAAAATGACACAAACATAATATGTTTTACGAAAACAATTTTTACATGGGGTTATAAAGATCATATTTTTGATTATAAGTAGTCATTGGAAATCTAAAAAGACTTCCTACATCATAGTAGTTTTTTTATAATTTTTAGACTTTAAATAAATTAAATTATTTATGACATCATGATGATGCAGCGATGACCTCATTATTTAACGATTTAAATAAAATGGAAATATAATGTAAAATATAAAACCTAAACATGGACAAAACCAATTGGATGAGTGTATATCGAATCCTTATAACCTTATCCTCGAATTATATCAATGTGGGACCTTTTGAATCCGAAAATCATTTTAAAATAAAGTAACTTATCTTTACTTTCCAAGAGTGCCCCTCCTCTCCTCTTATAAAAGGCCCCCACCTCTACCTCCTTACCCACACTCCCAAAGCCTTTGTCTCGGCCAACCCCTGCCCATTTTGTCTCTCCAAATCCCTCTACTCGTCCTAGAGGATTCTATTTGGGCATAATCCTTTCAAAGTAAGCCTTTACGCTCAAATAAAAAGGAGTTACACTTTTAAAGGTAATTCGTTCTCTCATGTTCATTTGTTTTATTTGGCTTCTCCAACCCCCTAAACTCTTTTTATTTACTTCTTTTGTAACAACACTAGTATCTTAAATATACTAGGATGTTGTTATAAGATTTATTCGAGCTACACTCTCACACAACTACATCAAATGGTTAAAGAACATACGGTTTTCGTGGATGGCGAAATTATGCCTCCCGAAACGATGATTGTTCAATACTCATTTAACACCTTCAAAGGTGGCCATTAGGATGTCACTATTTTTATATATGATATATAATATGTTTATAATTTCCTTAAGCTTGTGTATTTTTCATTTATGGCATACCATTATTGTTTCCATTATGGGTAAACACGATATCTTCATTTTAGGAAGTGCGGACTACCGCCCCCTGAAAGTGATTTGATTCGTTAATACCATATGTGGGATTTGTAAAGGATAAAGTTAATGATATTATATATTTTATTATACTGGAATTATAATATACTCTTATATAATTATGATTCCATTCCAAAAAATATGAAATAGAAATGGAAGTAGCGTTCATGCGTATGTACGGCGTACCGTCTCCATGAACGATGCATTTCATTTCTTACCTCTAAATGTGATGTAATATTATAAATACATGTATATGATGAATATATAAGATATATATGTTATCCAAATCATTAATATCATTCTGGATATAATGAACCTTTGACCAAATTAACAACATGTAAGTGTAAGAAGTCTATTTTTGACTTAAGAACCAAATACCGACAAAATGAACATTATTACCTTAAATGATTACATGATGTTCATAACATGGTATAAAAGAAATAATGAACTTGAAAAAGGTTCTTAAGCAAATAGATATTAACTCAAGTTTATTATTCAGGAGATTAAAGAACGGTCGGGTCAAGTCGGATATGAGGTATGGGACTTCGTCTCAATCTCCTTTCATTGAGGCATATTTTGTTTTATACACAACCTTCTTTTATACAGTGTATAAACACCTTTGACTTTTACGTTTATTCAAAAGGAATATTTTTTATACGAAGTGTTTACTAAACGACAAAAGGGAATGTTTTTGTCGTACGTATGTGGCGACAACGACTTCTCCGCCGCCGTGACCATTATTTGAGTTTCAGCTTCCTCTACAAGCCATATCTTTTTAAAAAAAAGAAAAATAAATACCATGTTTTACTTTTATTTTATTTTGGTATTGCAAATGGTTTTCATAATGTTTTTATATCAATTAGTTGTATTGATATCTTGTGATTGAAAGGTGGGAATGTTATGTTTCTATTATGCATGTTTTATGTGATATGATTATGTTGAGGTTCTTGGGCATTATTATGAAAAAGGGTGGTTCTGTGATAAACTAAGGGCGGGTGAGCCCGATACAGCTCTCCAATTAATTGGGTAACGGGAAGGAGTGAAACTTTAAGGTTTCTCCGAAGAGATTTAGGGAATATATTGTGATGGATATTCTAAACGTAACCAAGAGGGTTACTCCCTACGTAAGAATGTTATGCATGCCTCAAGTTACCTTTATGTCTTATGATTTCTATGATTTATTCATGATTTTATGAGGTATGTTAAAGTGCTTATGTTTTATGGGTAATGTATGATCTCATCCTTTTGTATATATGTACCCATGTTTCCTTTCCATATTTTTATATCCCTTACTGAGCTTTTTATACTCATCCCAAGTTTTTTGAAATGTTTTTCACAGGTCAAGGGAAAGGTACATGATATGATGATAATGTCAAGGAAGTGTCAAGAAAGAATCCATGTTTATTTTAAATATGTTTCCATTGATGGGAATGAATAATACTATCTTTATGTAACCACTTTGTTTATATATGGAATGTAATGCAAGTTTTATGATCTAATTCTCTAAAACTCTAAACCCGAAAAGATCCTCAATGTGTAATCTTGTAATAACTCTAGATTAAGTAATGTTTAAGGCCGGGGCCTTATACCACCCATCTCATAATGAAATCACACATACGTGTACCATAATATCATAATTAATCATATCATAAACAATGAAATGAAATGGTTATTATTAACCTGTAATCCTATCATAACCTATGAAAAGAGATAGTTTTCATAATAATTTCATCATAAAAATAACTCATGAAAAGAATCAGGTTCTGAAATCATATAACCCATTAGATTGAAATGGGTTTCAAAAGCATATAACTCGTGAATGGGAAACAGGTTTCTTAAACATCATTCCATCAAAACATAATCTCTTTAGAGAAAAAAAATGAATGGAAATATTGAATAATTTCCCCATAAACTCATGAGTAACAACAATTTATGTTTTCTTATATGGGAAATATTTTTGAAGGATCTTTTAAAAATATTTATTGAGTAATATATCGTTTCTTTATTAAAAATTATTTTAAAACAAAAAATCTTTTTGAAAAAAAATCATTGAAAAACGATTTGAAACATATAAAAGAAGCATATAAAACATTTTTAAAGACCTTTTTTCTTGAAAATGGGGTTGAAATATCTTTTTAAAACATTTTTTAAAACACGGTTTTTGAGTACAATAGATTTCCGACCGGAGATAGAGATGTTTAGTTTTTACATAAATAAATTATCTTATGTGCTAAAGAGTTTGAAAATGGTATTAATACATTGATATATCTTGAATAAAAAATGATTAGGAAAATTATGAATTTTATTGAGATACGGATCCTAATATTTCCTCAAAGTAATCATAAATGTAAACAATCACAAAAAAACAATTTCATTGTCTAAATAAACTATTATAACTTGGTAATTTTGGATCATACTCTCCATGTAATAAAATTAAATTACATGAACCATAAAATATCATGAAAAGAAGTAAATTCATTATATAACATGTAAAATGGAATTATATACACTTAAAAAAAATTAGGTGCATAAAAAATTAGGTATCTCGAAGAAGATAAATTAAGACCAAACTATTTTACTTATTTGGTTAGTTTTAAATTTAATCCCCATGAAAGAAAGATCATAAAATGCATTTGTGAATACCCATAAATTTTATTATAAGATACATAGAATGCATTCATTCTCAATACATACACCACATAAAAGTATGTTGTGGTGAATAAGAATGTATCTCACAGAAATAAAAATTTATATGAAATCCCATTAAATTGTGTCTTAACTCTCGTTGTACTTGTTCAAAACACTTGTATAATAAATATTTATTTAGTATTCATATTTCACAGAAATGTATTATTATATATAATACCATATATGGTTTTATTATGACCTTATATTGCCCACTTGTAATCCATCCTTTGTTATATTTTCACTTTTGGTAATATTCTCATTATTCTTCACATGTGTCTTAATTTGTCATGTCTTTGGTCCATATACTTATATCATGATTTAATGAATTTAAACCATTATTTAAATATCATTTATATATATTATATCTGTTTTATAATAATCTACATAATATATAATGGAATATATAGTTCACGGAGATGGAAAGTCGTACGTATGCATGAACATTATTCTTGTTTAATTGTCATGTTGAAAGAAAAAAAGTAAAAGAAATATATGTGTATATATATATATCATTATTAAAATAGTTTTATGATATCATATATATCAAATATATTCTCTAAAACCATCCTCAATACTATAAACGTAGTGTATGAATGAATCATATTGCTTTGAGGCGGCAATAGTCCACACTTCCTCAAACAAAATTATTGTACTAACAAAAAGTGGAAAGTAAAAAAGCTATGTGTTGTAAAAAGGAATAAATAAGATTAAATTAATAATTAAAATAATATATTAAATATAGAAAAATATTTTCTAACCTAATTTCCCCCATTATTGGCAGTAAGTAAAAATTGAACAATCGCCATTTTGTGAGGTGGTAGTTCTCCGTACACATAAACAGTTTGTTTGTTACCTATTAGATGGAGTTGTCTATAAATTTATCTTGAATAAATAGAATTAAAATATCATAGAATATCAAGGATACAGTTTTTGTTTTAAAATAATGTAATAAATATATTTGAGTGGGTGGAGAAGTAAAATAAAATAAAGGGTCTTGAGAGAAGGAGGTACCTCTTAATCGGGTAACTCCTTTTGGTTTGTACCGAAGAGATTATTTGGAAGTATTTCTGCTAGAAGTGAGGCTTCAAGGAGGATGGTTGGTATGTTTGAAATTATATTAGTAATATCTTTTCCAAGACTAATATTTTTTAGTGTTGTTATGATGTGGTAGATATGTTGGCCTTTTATAAGGAAGGGAGAGGACTTGCTTGATACTTTTGAAAACAAATTAGGTGTAAAGCTTTTTTTACCTAAAAAAGTCATACCAACCCAACATAAATAATTAATTCAAGGTATATGGCCGAAATATGTCCATAATAATGGTTTTATACAAGTTTATAGGTCATTTGGGCCCATAAGAGTTGGGTTTAGTTTAAAAGTAAACTTAATTTGACCTTAATCGCTTTGATTAATTTTAACCAATTTTATTAATACTTTTTTTAAAAAAAATAATTTGATATTATTAGAATTTAAATATTATACTCATTACAATTTTTTAGGTTGATTTTTTGAAATTCAATTCACATAATAATTAAAATTAATATTAATGATAATCCCACAGATGGGACGAAATTATGGGTCCTTAAAGTTGAAAGAAGTTCAAAAGTTTATTTAGTTTTTATATAAAATTTCAAAGTGAAATTAATTCTAATGAACTATATTGAATTAATAGTTCTGTAATTGATCTAATTTTATCTAAAAATAAATTTAAAATATAATTTAACATCAAAAATAATTTAAATTAAATGGTAGTTTTTAACCTAAAAGTAGTATTTTTCATTATTCATCAAAAAATGTTGTTTCACAGAAAGATATCAAATATTAACCATTAGCTAATTTCAGAATTATAAATTCAAAAATGAATTTTATTTTTTCAAATTTAATTTATAAATGTGTCTATAATTAATTATATTATTTATATTGGTTTTTTGAGAAAATGGTAATTTTAAAAATAAAAAGACTTTACCAAAAATCATATCTTTTATTAACAATATATTTTATTTAAATAAAAAATTGTAAAAAATATTAGGAAAGTTTCTATTACAATTCATATTAAAAAAATTAATTTCTAGGTTATAATTATGTCATTATAATAAAATTATGCTTCTTAGAAACTCAGTGTTGCTTGTAGAGTATACATATTCATTATAGCAGGTAGCACAAGCCACGTCGGTATTGCGTGTAGAGAAAGCCAAGTAGGTATTGTGTGTCATGCAAACCAAGTCAGTTCCATGTGAAAGGAATGTTTGACTTATATTTTGAAAATGTATATATATAAAGAACTATTTCTAGTGACATTTGAAATGAAAAATATCAAAAAGATAAATTAATTTAAATATTAATAATTCCCAAAATATCAGGGTGTTAAAAAATTAAGATGAGAGGAACCATAAAATCTATGTATTTTAATATTACGTGTCGTGTAATCCCCTTAAAGGTCATGTAATCCAAGAAGCTCGAATACACTAAAAAACTCATCACCTTTTTTCAATTCCCCATTTTTCCCCATTAAACGATGTGAACTTATTACACTGTGGGTAAATCCTTCATGACCTATATCTAGTTCATAGATTATTTCACACATTAATTACATGATGTGTACTCTTATTACACTACATGTAATCTACCAGTAAACTGTAAAAACTTCATGTTTATGCTTGAAATTCCAACAAATCTCTCACTGCAACATTATAGGTATCATCCCAAATTCCTTTTTGGCCTTACTCATAGAATTAAAAAGGAAACCAAATGGAAAGGTTCAAAAAAAATTCCGCATATAATTTTAATGGGGAATTACATAAATATTATCTTAGGGATAATTTTTATGGTTTTTCTAAAAATATATATTTTTCAATGAACAGGGAAAATACCTATTTTTTAAAAACAAAATCATTTATTTTCATTAAAATTTTAAGTTTAAAATTAAAATTTAGTATTAAATTATGAAAATTCTGTTATATTTATTTTTAATAAAATTATTTTCAAAAGAATTATCATTATACTTGATTTTGGTATAAGTTTATTTTTAGGCTTTCAAACTCATTTTTCTAAAAACTGTTTTTAGGTGGAAAATTAGTTTTTCTCATATTAAATTAAGTTAATATATATGTATCAATGATATTAATTAAATTTATAGATTAAATATTTAATAAAATATTTTAGGATTCATTTTATGGTTCTTATAAGGCATGAAAATGAACTAAATTCATATTTATACTTATAAATGAAATATTTTTATAATGGATTTTAATTTTTTTTGCATGATTAATTAACCTTTAATTATTCCACTTATATAAATTGAATAATTTAAAATGTATTTAATATTTTTATTCATCCTAATTAATATATTATAACAGGTTCCACTTTTTTGTCATAATGAATAGTATAAACATAAAATATTATTATCGCAGTTATACTTAAAAAAGTTTATAGGGGGTTAAACTAATAAATAAGGGTATTATTTCCACATAAACATGGATAAATATTATTTTTTATATATATTACAACCTTATATTATCCTAATTATTATTTCATGGGCATTTGGATCCAATTTTTCATTAAATTGACCTTATATTATTGAAATATTTTATATAATTCCATTTTCCTTTCTCCACTAACATATAAAAGGGAACCTATTATCCTCCATTATTCACACAAATTGATCCTTATATCTTAGAAAATCCGTTCTATAGAAAATTTCAATATTAATATTTTTCATCCTTGATCCCCTATTCTTCTCCTATGACTAATCTTTCACGGTATAAGTTGTAATACAAATGAGGTATCTCAAAGAGGTTGTACATATCTTAATAAACCAATTTCAATTTAATTTATGCATATACCTTCCCTAAACCTATTTTATCCTTAACAAATATAAATAAAAATTAATCAATATAATTATAGGTTATTATGATTATGGAATAACCATTTCCCACCTCTTCTCCATCAAATGAGAAGTGAAAGTGTCGCTCGTGCATAAGTGTGGACTACCGCTTCCATGTATCGATGTGTCTCATTTTTCATTACCATAATTATTGATTGGTTATTTTTATAGATTTAGGTTTTTTATATTGTTTTAATTTCATATTTATGCTTCTATAATTTTATGATCTTATATACCTCCCTACCTTCCAATTTGTTCGAAAATGATAATATCGCTTGTGCATACGTCTGCACTACCACCTCCACAAAGTGATGTGATTTGTTTTTATTTTTTCCTTATATTTATTGTAATAATGTTATATTAAATTAATGTTAATTAAAAAATAATTATTTTTTATCATTAATTTTTATTTAACTTTCTTTTGTTCCATCCGAAAAAAAGTTGAAACATCACTCGTGAATCCGTTCAGAATGTCTTCTCCATGAAGTTATGTAATTAATTTTTCATATCCAATTTAAATGAATAGTTATTAAATTGTATATAATGATTAAATTTTATTATTATGGAATGATTAAATTATTAATTTTGATTTTTCAATGATCAAAGTAAAAATGTCAAAACTATCAAATGGAATCATACAAGAAAAATAAAATAGTTATCAACTCAAAATGAGGATTTTAATAATGAATTATTAATAAAAGGGTGTTTCAATTTTTTAATAGGATAATATATTATATTTAAATCCTATAAATATATCTCTAATAAAATTATAATAAATATACATTTTTAATATAGGATTCTATAGTTATGACTAATTATATGGAACATAAGGTAAGGTTTCTTTATCATAATATTGTTTCATTGAGACATGTTTGATGTTATGCACTTGTTTATGTTTATGATGTGTATATACTTCACATTTCATGTGATTTTTCATGATTCCTTATTAATTGTGGTCTTTAATGTTATGATTCTTATAATTTCATCAAGGATATTTTAATTTGATTGATACCAAAATGTAAAGGGTTTATCGTCTCAAATTGTCTTTTTTGGATAGTTGTTACATTATAAACCTATTCACTTTAATGAGGTGTATCTACAAAAACATTGATATTATTTATCATGAATATCCTTATATTAATTGTATCTAAATTTACATTTGATTTCATTTATTTTATAGGGATTATGATCCAATTATCACCATAATAGTAAGGTTTTAACATTATAATCTAATTTTTTACCAGGATCATTTCTGATTAAATTTACAATGATGAAATTATATTATATGTCACTTATATATTTTATTTACTTTATTATCATATGGTTACTTTTATATATAACATTTTCTTCATTAATGTTTCACTCATTATGTACTCAAGACACTGAAATAATTTTTTGTGGAAAAATGGATTTATTTATCTCTTTAGTCATGAATATTTTTATTCCATATCCATATTTGATTTATAATGTTTTCAAGAATGTTTTAACCATTAACTAATGATTACATAAATAAATTTTAACCATTTTTAACATACTATAAAAAAAATAGGGTGAATCTTTTTTCATTTTCCAAATTAGGTACTTTAGTATTTTTACTAAAAATGTGAAATGAATCATTATTTTATCATAAACTATATGAACATATTTTCCCACCATCATGACTTATCATTGATTTTATTATTAATTTACATTTTTTCATGATTTTTTTAATGAAAATATATTCCTTAAAATTTTTGAAATTTTTTATATTTTAAATAAGTGATTTCAAAATGAAAGGTGTATTTTCCTTTAAAATGTTCTAGTGATATTTTAAAGGTATTTTTATTTATAACTATATATTTGGTTATCTATTATAATTTATTGGTAATATGAACCAATGTTAATATATTTGTTATTTATATTTATAGTTTATGATTATGAAGTTGAAATATTTATGAAACCAATTTTCTTTTCCACTAGTTAAGCATTGATGTAATGATTAATGTTTTCATGATCTTATGGAATATATAAAAATGGATTATGATTATGTGATGGGTAGATATTTTTTTGCCCTCTAACTAAAAGGGAAAATATTATAGTTATATGATATCAAAGGGTACATGGGACATTATGTTGTACCTGAAGCAGGTACATGGGTGGTTATCCCAATACTAATATATGATGAATTTCTTGGTGGGTTTCCTTGATATATTATTTCTATGATTATTATTATAACACACATTGTACCACTATTTTATGATAGGATATTATGCAAATGATTTGATCTCATGGGTAATTTTATTTGATTAATTAAGGATTCATGACTTATGAACATCCCATATTTATGCCTAGCCTCACGATTATATGAATTATTAGGTATGAATTTTAATAGGTATATTGATATTATCATAATCATATGCTTAATATATTCATTTATATTACCAATGATTGATATCTCTATTGTTTACCACTATTGAAAATTTTATCTCACCTTTTAATACTTTTCCTTTTTTCTAATGATTTCAAGAATGGTTTAATGTATGATATGTCTAAGATGGGTTCAAGTTGTGAATAAAGTAATGGGATATGATTTAGAACTTTTCTATATCTGTTGTTTATGTATCTATTTTTCTAGAGAAACCAAACCTTTATAGTTTAGTCATGGAGAATTATAATATGTAATGAATATTAATCTCATAAGATGTAATATTTATGTATGTAATTTGGTCTCATCATGTATGATTAATTGTTTGTCTAATATGTCTTGTTATCATCCATACGTATTCAGCTCCAAAATAATTATGAAGATACAGATTCTTACAAAATTTTGTATCATTTAAAATATATTTATTTGAATAAAACAAGATAATATATGGATAAAAACATTAAGAAACTATTTAAATAAATAAATAATAAAGTAATATTTTCTTACACCATGTCTTGAAAATTATTGGTTATATTTAGAATCTAGTGATTTTACGATTCAAACAACTCAATGATCTATGTGAAGTTCTTTTATTATTATCGTTTTCTCTGTGATTCACAATTATTATAAATTTAATATTTAAATTTTAATATAAATTTCGCTATAAACCTTTAACATTGATTAATCTACAACATAAATATATGAACTCATAAAATCCTCCATTCGTTATGGTGAAAAAAGTCAATTCAATATGACGTAAGGATTTTTCCAATCCAAATTAACATATAAAACACCCTTCAATGGATTTAAGTATCTATAGGGCAATTAAAAAACAAGGATAGTATTTTTTATTATGGAGAGAGGGGAAACTAAAATAGGTATTATACCTTTGTAAAAAAAATTATCTTTAAATAAATTTATTAAAAATTGTAATTTTTCTATTTCTAAAAACAGGGTATTCAATACTACATATGATTCTCACATTTATATATAAATAAGGGAACCAAGTAGAACTTATAATATTTACCAAAATAATGTGGATCATAGATCTATTAATAGTGTGAGACAAGTTATGTTGGACATATGAGACTACCATCTCATATTTCCAAATAGAATGATTTCAGTTTTGAAAAGCTATAATTATGATAATATTGTGTCCTTAGACATCATTTCATTATTTAGATTAAAATTTTATGGTTTTAATTTTATGTTTAGAATTATATATTGAATATTTTATAAAGATATTATATGTTATGGTGTGAAATATATGTAAAATTGTCTTTATATACTAGAATTTGAAAACAAAATCATATAATTTGATAAAAACAAAGATCACATGACTTGTGTTATCCTCAGTTATGGAGTCATTGACATATTCATATAAACTAGAAGTGTTTAATAAGATTATATTAAGAAAATTATTTATAAATTTTTATGTTAGTTCCTTAAAATATATATATCATTCTTTTTTATAAGGAAAAATATTCAAATTATAACTAGAATTAGTTCACACTAATGTATGTAGAAATTTCATATGGGGAGGTAGTGGTGAATAATATTTTTTAATTATTTTATTAAATTATATCAGTATATTTATATATATATATATACTTTATTTGGTATATGTATTATTCCTTTTCTAAATGAAAGGAAAAATAATAATTATGTAGAGAATTATATTGGTTATAATATAATGAATCTTCACTCAGATAGATATGGGGAATGAAATATAAATGAATCTATTAATTATCAAAATTAGATTAGGATAATATCCTAACTCAATAATTATAATCAAATGTGTAATGTTAATAATGGATGGATGAATCACACATTGTTATATATAGTGACCTTAAAGATTGGTATGGAAAATGTACATTTTCCTTTTAAGGGATATGAATTATAATTAGTGTACACAAAATTAAAAATGGTCCAACTAAAAAAACATGTGTAATACCAAATCAGTTATAAAACAAGAAGAAACCCATTTTTATATATATTTAAGCATGAAGATATAAATCCTTTAGTATGGATAATTATTGAAACAAACATGTATCTCAAGTCACAAAGAGTATCTTCACTAGATATAATAAAGAGAAAAATGGATATTATATATTAGATCCCTAAGATAGAAAAGTTATTATTGAAGGACATTACATATTTATAGAGAGGTATCACATCTATAAAGAAGATAGTAGGAGAAAGATAGACAATTATGTGGTCGAGGAAAAAGGTTTACAATAGTCGGTATAGAAACAGAATCCCATAATACCCTGTGAATGATGTTTTCTTGGAGACACAATTACTATATATTAGTACTATATAGGTCAAAGAATATGATGACATTTTTTCCTTATCTCCAAGGACGGTGACACAATATTAGTTTAGAATAATGAACTTTTGGTTTGTGATGTAGTTATAAATAGCACAGAAGTTACAATGTTGTAAGAAATGTAAATTAAAAATATTATTCCATATACCCAAATCATATTTAGATTTTGTTAGATACTCCATTTTATATATATCATGATGTGTAAAAATTGATAATCAAGGAAAAATTGAATATCAAATAGTAAATTTGATACCTATATGTAAGGAATGGTTTCTAAGTATTTCTTATAATTTAATGGTAGAAACTATGGGGAATCTTTTTTACCAATTACTATGAAAAAAATATATTATAATTCTACATTCCATAGTTTCACATGATTATAAAATTTTCAAAATTACATCTTAAATTTTCATTACATAATTGGAATCTTATGGAACATGATTATATGACACCACATGAAGGATTTATAGAATTGAATAATTATTATATATTGTTAAATATTCATTGAATCATTTTTATGATTAAAAAGGAATCAATATCAGGTAATAGTAATTTTGATAAAGCCTTAAGATAACACAATTTCATAAAAAATGAATGTGATCATTGTTCATAAAAAAGGTTTAGTGGGATTGTTTTTTCATTAGGAAATATGTTGATGATATATTACTTCTATAAAATGAGAAACCAATATAATAGTTATTTAAGAAATTATTGAGTAAATTCATCAATATAAAAGACTTTGGTGATGTAGCATATGTTCTTGGGGCCAAGGTTAATTGAGGTATATTTAAGTGTGTATTTGTAAAAAATTAATTTAAAAATATTTAAATGGTATTCAGAAGATATAATATACTAAAATTGAATAGATAATAATTTATAGTGTCACATTATATACAAATCTCTAAGAAAAGTTCCCTTCAAACACACGATGATAGAGAAATAATGAAAAGAATACCTTATGTGTTCATCATTCAATATAAGTACCCAATCTTGATGTACATGGACATTAAATTACTTTTTTAGAATACATAATAAATGACACAAACATATTCCAAAATACTGAATTACTGTAGTGCCTCTTGAAATTGGAAAACATAAACAACTTGTTTATAAAACATCTACATGGTCTCCTCTTTAATCCTTCATAACTAGATACCCTTTTTACACATCTTACTTAATACACATCTCCAAATACAAGGGGAAAAAGAAACATGAAAAGGGGTGAGAGAAAATTCTTATTAATTCTATGCATGAAAAATATCTTACAAAATGTAAACATATGAATGTAAAAATATGAACATAGCCTTTGATAAAAAATGTACCATATTTAACACACACCAAAAATCTTGAGTCATGAAATAAATCTTGGTAGTTCATAATACATAAATCATATTGGAATTCTGACCTATAGGAAAATAGCATTGACATAAAACATGGAATTGAAGAAAAAAATAAGGACATAATATTATTTCCATTGTAGCCAAGGCATTGTTTCCAATACCATCATAGTGGATAAAGACCATTACTGAACCGGGTTTACATGCCTTTCCATCCACGTATTATTGAACCAGATTTACTTGTCGATCAATTCATGTCTATCTCATGAGATATAAATCATTACCCAATGAATTTGAGGGATATATAGGTCTCACCAATCTCATAATGAAATCATTCCTATATGTTACCCAAAAACAAAAATCATTCATCATAGCATAACCCAAGAAATAAAATTGGCTTCTTAACCATCATTTTATAATAATATAATCCATATAAAATATCATTCCATCATTAACACAATCGAATCATAGTAATAATAGGTATAGAAATATAACCCTAGTTAAATAGAATCATCATGTATCTGAAATAATTTTGATGACACACTTGAACTTAATTATTGAAGAAAATATCTTTTCTTCTTCAAAAATGATTTCCTTCCTCAAAATGCAGCACAATTTTAAAAGAAAATAATTTTGTCGAAAATAATCCTGATACCATGTAGATGATGATTCATCGAAATAATCTTCCACAAAACCATAAAAAATACATTCATTTCATATAATTTAAAAAAAACATGATCCTCAAACTTTTGCTGGAAAAGTCCAACGGTACCTCGTTCGGTAAACAAAAAAAATATTCCTTCCATACCATGTAGTAAAAGTAAAAAATAGGTCAAAATTACTTTAAATATATATATAATATTATTAAAAATTTTATGAAAACATTTTTAGAAAACATGGACATTGATGATAAGTATATCCACAGTAAATACTTACGAAAAAATAATCTCGAATAAAAAGGATATTGAGAATTCATCCCTTACCTTAGGTCTGATATGATTCGTATGTAATCGAACCTCCTCTATAATGATTTAAATAATTTTATTGACTTATTATAGATTAAAATTCATTCTTAGGATATCATATATGATCATATTATCTTCTATTAGTTTGTAACATTTCATTTTCACTTTTTATTTGGATATTAACTGCTTTATGTTCTTATGCATGGTTTCTCAGATAATTTCATGTTCTACTTCTTAGGTTATAATTTTATCATTTATATAATGATATTAGTATAATATATATCATATTTATTCATTATATTCATGTATATTATTAGGGGTTAATGAAGATCATGTAGAATTAATTGAATCGCATTGTGGAGATGGTAGGTCGTACATACGCACGAGTGAAAATATCATTCACTTAATGGTTAAATTGTATTGAATTGGATGGTATATTAATTATAAATAATAATTATCATGATATATTCATCATTTAAATCTATTATACTCATCATTATACCGATCCAAATTAAGTATTATTGAATAAAAAATTACACCACGGTATGGAGACGGTAAGTGGTACATATGCACGCATGGTGATATTGTTATTCATGGGATGGATAAAAAGAGGTATAAGTATGTCAAATAATTATAATAAAATCTAATAATTAATAATATACATGATTTATATCATTATTATGGAAACAACATTGAAAAAGGAAGTAGAATAAGAAAATAATTTTGAAATAGTTGATAAAACAATTACCTTTTTCTTGATAATCTCCTTTTGATTTTCCCAAAGGGTATCCATATGAGGCATTTATGCCTAATTTTTTGCCTACAAGATGAATTGAGGGATGTTTTAAGAATAAATGGGTTGGGTTTTTTGAGGTAAAGGGATTTAGAGGTTTGATAAAAAGAGAAAGAGAGGTTCCCTTTTATAAGAGAGTATAGGGGCATCTTTGGAAATAACAAAACTATTAAATTAATAAAAATTAATTTTTAAATTAATATTCCTCCAAAATAAACTATTTATAATATGAGAGGTGTATGGGTCGAAATAAACTCAACCATTAAAATGTAGAAATGTTTTAATTTAATTTAAAACGATATAATATTTATTTATCCTTATTTAATCTATATAATTTTAATTGTGATAATAATATTCAAAATATTAAATAGTAATAAATATTTACTTATGTGTTGTAAATTTTTCCATAATTGATAATTTATGGAATTTTAGATCATATAATATTTACTTATTAATTTTTAAATATTTTAACCATTTTTAAATAATTTAAAAATATGGTTTTTTATAAAATATCAATGGTGTCAACTTTGACAGTATTAATTTATTTGACTATAAAAAAATCAACAATGAGCATAAATTAGAACCAAAATATTTTATACACTCCTAACATGTCATATTACCCTTAAAAATTAGTGGATAACATTAATTAGTTCATATTATATTTCTTTTAATATATTTAAAATCATTTATTTGATATTTCTATTAATAAAATAATTTCTATATCACAGTTGTGTTATCATTCATTTTAATTATTTAATCTCTAAAAATTATATTTAAATTAAAATGGTATATATAATTTCATTATATTTCATTAGAATTTTTTTTTAGTTTTTATCATGTTTATCCCTACATTAAACTCATTATACTTATAAGATATATGAGAGTGTGTAATGGCTCAGACCTCTCCGGCCCATTCCTTTGTCAAAAAGAAGGTCACGAAGTGTTCTGGAGGGTAAAATGGTCTTTTCCCACACTTTCCAGAATTTTGAAACTACACGTCGTGTAGTTTGAGTACACGCCGTGTTCCCCCTTTCTGGGTATACCCCGTGTTGCAGGTCGTGTCCTCTCCATGTGAAGTAAATGAGTACACGCTGTGTAGTGTAAGTACATGCCGTGTACCACCTCGTCGTGTATACCCCAGGTTGAAGACTGTGTCCTTACCATGTGAAAGAAATGGGTGCATGCCCTGTGTCCAGTACTACACGTCGTGTAGTCCTTCCCTGCGTACGCGTTAGCAGTCAACGGTCGTGTTCTGTGTTGGAGCCATGTCCTTGCCCTGTGCAATAAATGGGTGCACACCGTGTGTCCAAACTACACACCATGTAGTCCCTCCCCACGTATGTGTTACCCACAAACCGTGTGTTGACCGGTCAACGGTCACGGAGCCGTGTTGGAAGCCGCGTGGAGACCATGTGAAATAACCGAGTACACGCCGTGTACTTTTTATTTTCTCGCCTATAAAAGGAGGGGTCCCCTCCTCCTTTTCAACTCACCCCTCTCCTCCACTTTCCTCTGAGCAGAGTTCTCCCAAGAGACTTGAAGGCTCTTTCTACCATAACTTCTTCGTTCGAGATCTGATTTACGATCCGTCAGCGGCCACAGGATCATAACATCAAGGAGGAACTTTTGAGCTTGGATCAGTTGTCTTTCCTTTGGACTTTCCTTTCTGAATTCCACCCGAGGAGGTTTTTCCAGGACTCGACGGAAGTGACGGACGCCGACGGACGTCTTCTAAAGTTGATCCGGGGGATCATTGTGATCAGAACCTGTTGAAGTAGGGATCTTACCTTCGTATCTCTAAATTTATGCATCATGCGAGGTGGTTATCCTCTTTTTTTCATGAGAAACAGTTAAACCTTTAAATAAATATAATAACTAGCTTATATAACGGGTATGTGGAAGTTGTTATGGTTATCTTTGTTTATCCTATTGATATATTATGAATTGAATAGGCATATTCCTACGGAAAATCATGGTTGTTGGGGGCCTTTTCTTGTGCAATTAAATGTTGCCTTATATTTCTAGACCTTTTTGCAGATGGAAACTTTGCAGAATGTGGAAACTGGTTAATCACGTAAAGTTGGCTATTTTAAATATGGAAGCCTTGTGTGATCACCCCGGTTAAACAAAATGGAATAATGAACATGTGGGTTTTGGCTTGGTTACTGGTGTGTGAAAGGGAGGGGTGAATCATGGGTTGTTACGAATAGAATAGGCAACAGGGCTGCGGTAAATGATGTTAAAGGGGTGATGATGTGGCACGAACCTTGTTTTGTGGGTTGTTGTGGATCGGGTGGGAAGCGGGGCTGCGATAAATGGTATTAAAGGGATAATGATGTATGGTGCAGTTGTGGTTATGGCAGTTGGAAGTGGGGCTTCAAGGATGGGTTTGAATGTGAACGGACTATGGGTTGTGAAATAATAAAAAAAAGTGGAAGAGTTAATGAATGGTGGGGTGTGGTAATGGAATGGGAATAATAATCAACGGGGTTATTTGGTTGATAAGAAGGGTTTTGTTGTGTTGCTTATGTTTTCCTAACTTGATTTGTGGATGGAAGGGATATGTTTTATGAACGATCGATGTGGTTGGTTGTGGATAGTTTCCCAGTAGTTGAGGAACTAAATAAACTAATTCTACTGAAACGTGAAAACCTAAATGGGGTTGGGGTTGTTTGTTGTATGCATGCTTCGTAGTAGCAGTGACGAGGCACATGCTCAGTTTCTCTGTTTAGAAGCCATAGGTTGGGTTGTGTGTTTTGTATACATATATATATTTGTATCTTTTGTGTTTTATCGCACCCCACCCATGTTGAGCACTTAGTGCTGAACACTCCCATTTCATGGGAGAGGGTGTTTTCCCCTTATTTACTAGCTCCTTCCTGCTTCTTCTTCTATATGTTGTGATGGCTTGAGGAGACCTTACACCTAATACTCTTCGAGTAGGTTTCGATTGGGGTGGTTTTAGCCCAAGACTCTTCGGGCAAGTTCTACTGTTTCCCAAGAATTCCGGGATGAGGCCCAGCTGTGTGCGGGTGGGATACGTGGTTGTGAGGCCCTGTTGTGTGCGGGCGGGATACGTGGTTGTGTGGACCAGCTGTGTGCGGGTGGGATACGTGGTTGTGAGGCCCAGGTGTGTGTGCGGGCGAGATACGTGGTTGTGAGGCCCAGGTGTGTACGGGCGGGATACGTGGTTTTGAGGCCCAGGTGTGTGCGGGCAGGATACATGGTTATGAGGCCCATGTGTGTGTGGGTGGGATACGTGGTTGTGAGGCCCAGGTGTGTGCGGGCGGGGAGAGTGTGGAAGCTTTAGGATGTTCTTCATTAGGAAGAGCAGCTAACTATGGTGCGGGGTACCCAATACTCTTTTTCTTATATACTACTACCTGTTGTGATTGTTTTTTTGGTGAGTGTGGCTTGTGAGGTTGGGTGGATAGAATTCCTTGCTAGGTTTCTTCTGTTGTTCTCATGGGACATTAGGATGTCTCCCCACTTGTGCATGAGAGCTTTAGGTTTCCCTAATGAGTATATTTGTATGCTCACCCTACGTTTACTTTCAGGTTTCCAGGAGGACTACCAGGGTCGTGCGGGACCCTACTAGTCGGACAGTTGGAGTTGTTACAGTTGTTGTACTCTATTTTTCATTTGGTATTGTACTTTGAGCTTTTTTTTACTTTTAACTTGTTATAAAATTGTTTAAACATGCATGTGGGATTGGTTTGGGTTTATTTATATACACTTGTTCTTTTCCTTTTTGGTGGTTTACTTGTGCTATTTCCCGATCCTAAATAATAAAAAGGGTAATGCCTCCCATTTTTGTGAAAACTCATACCCTTGTTGCTAGTCACCACCCCGGGGCCTACTGGAGGTGGGACTCGGGGGTCATTATCTCCCTTTCACCATTTCCATCTCGGGAGGGGCATCTTTGGTGGGAGGTGGTCATGACAGAATGGTATCAGAGGTGATGGTTGAGAGATAGGATGGATTCTGGAGTTAGGCACAGTGAGGATCGCATGGGATGGTAGGGAAATAGTGTTAGTTAATCTTGGTGCGTGACATCAGCTAAGGAAGACCGGTTAGGACACGGGATTTTAGGGCCCCCCATGATCTGATGCAAGGACTCTGAGCCTACCGAATGACCAGGTGAGACTACATTTATTGCAGGGTAGAGACCCTATGGAGGGTACATGCATCATCATGATTGTGTTTTATTTGATTTGGGTGTTCTGGGAAAGAAATTGAAATAAAATGATAAAATAAAACCTTGAGCTTTTCATTACTACTTGGGCTTAGGCGATCCTTGTTTACCGTACAACTATGGCACCTGGACGTTGTCCCCAGGTGGCTCAGACGGCTGAGGTCCAGCAGATTCAGGTGGTTGATTAGTTGAGGATTGACTGAGAAGAGGAAGATATCCAGTGACAGAAGACTCTCCGTTCTTCCCAGCAGCAGACCCTCAAGAAGTACAAGGGTAGTAGTTCGGATACGGAGACAGAGGGGTATCTTGAGGAGCTAGGGATCACTTTTACCTTGATTCGTGCTCCGAGGGAGTACTGGGTTCCCCTAGAAGTCAGTCAGCTGAGAGTTGCGGCGCGACAGTGGTGGATGCTCTACCTTGGAGAGAGGATAGAGGTAGAGGTTCCATAGGCTGACTTTGAGAAGGAATTCCGAGAGGAATTCCTTTCTTCCATGATCAAGGCAGAGAACCGGAACGAGTTACTCTGCCTTCAGCAGGGGAGTATGTCAGTATGAGAGTTGGGGATCAAGTTCAAGGATCTCCTGCACTTTTCTCTGGATCTCTTTATGGATGAGGAGTCTCTGGTGAGACATTTGGAGGAGGCGCTTCTTCCTTCGCTCCAGTATGTTGTCACCCCCTTCACCCTTATGAAGTTTTTGGCGGTACAAAAGAAGGCAGAGGTTTTAGAGAGGATGCACTTGCTGGGAGGTGCACCTCGAGAGGGGATCCAGCCGGGCTCGTCAAAGGGTAAGGTAGTCAGCAGTAGGTCTCCTGCAATGGGACCTTCCAGGTTCAGACCAGTGGGGAGCAGGCCCCAGCAGTTTCAGTTCAGATCTTCGGGTCCTCATCCTTTTTTCACGAGCCGAGGACCAAATTGTTTTTCTTGTGGAGGTTTCGGGCACATCCAGAGTCAGTGACCAACCCGAGCTCAGTACGGTGGAGATGGGCAGTTTCAGCGCCCACCTCAGCAGCACCAGTTTCCGGCGAGGCCCTTACAGCAGCAACAGGGCCATGCTCCTCCGAGGGAAGACTTTCCGGTAGGAGGCCGACCTCAGGGTGCTCCTTAGGGACCTCGATCAGGGCGTGGTCGGGGAGGTGGACGACATCAGAGAGGTAGAGGAGCTGGGCATGGACAGTTGCACGCAGCAGAGTTGACAGCTCCGGCAGGACCATAGGTGGTGCGAGGTACGATTTGTTTGTCCAGCACTCTTGTTTCTACTTTGTTCGATTTGGGAGCTTCGCACTCCTTTGTTGCACTTGTTCTAGCCCATTCTTTGGGAATAGACATAGAGAGACATTCCGTACCACTGGTGCTGAATACACCAGTTGGAGGCCAGACCAGCGTATCTTGTGTTTGCCAGGGATGTGGGCTGACGTTGGGACCACATCGATCTAGTGGGGACCTTCTTCTGTTACAGATGCATCCATACAATTTCATCCTCGGCATCGACTGGTTATTTTCTGTTAATGTTGTTATCGACTGCTTCCGGAGAAGAGTTGTGTTCTTCGATGTGGATGAGTAGCGCATATCTTTTGTTGGCGAGAGGAGCTATCAGGTTGGAAGCTGGCATGTGAAGCCTCTCCTTTCTTTGTTAGGCGGGTTATCAGTGGTTCCAGCTGATACAGAGATGATGGATGTCCTGGAGGTTGTTGGGGAGTTCCTCGATGTTTTTCCTGAGGAGGTTGTGACTCTAACCCCCCCCCCCCGACGTGACATTGAGTTCGGGATAGACTTACAACCCGGTACCCATCCGATTTCGATGGCCCCTTATCGGATGGAACCTTCGGAGTTGCAGGAGTTGCGGATTCAGATTGACGATCTGATGGAGAAGGGTTTTGTTCGACCCAGTGTATCTCCATGGGGTGCTCCAGTTTTGTTCGTGAAGAAGGAAGATAGTGGTCTCAGGCCATGCATAGACTACTGAAGGTTGAACCAGGTAACGGTCAAGAACTGTTACCCCCTTCCAAGGATAGATGATCTATTCTACCAAATGAGGGGAGTAGGTAGGTTTTCCAAGATTGATCTATGATCTGGATATCATCAGCTGAGGGTAAAGGACAGTGACATCTCGAAGAATTATTTCAGGTGCAGGTATGGGCACTTCGAGTTTGTAGTGATGTCGTTTGGAGTTACGAATGCACCACTTGTGTTCATGGGACTTATGAACTTTGTCTTCCAAGATTTTATGGACCGGTTCGTCATTTTGTTTATTGATGACATCCTGATCTACTCAAGATCAGAGGAGGTGCACGTTGAGCATCTCAGGGCCGTCTTGGAAGTCCTTCGACACCACCAGCTTTATGAGAAATTGTCGAATTGTAAGTTATTGAAACAAGAGCTACACTTCCTTGGGCACGTAGTGTCTCAGCATGGAGTGTCAGTGGACCCGTCAAAGGTGGAGGCAGTTGTTTCTTAGGTAGCACCCAAGAGCATCGAAGAAGTTCGTAGTTTCCTGGGGTTAGTAGGTTACTATCGAAGGTTCGTTTCGGACTTCTCTCGAGTTTCTTCTCCATTGACAGCTTTGACTAGGAAGAACCGAGTCTTCTTATGGAGCGAGCAGTTCTAGAAAGCTTTTGACTACCTGAAGGAGAAGTTGGTCAGTGCTCCCATACTCAGGTTTCCAGAGGAAGGGTTGTTGTATGAAGTGTTTTGTGAAGCTTCTAGCCTTGCTCTGGGGTGCATGCTAATTCAGAAGAAGGGAGTGATCTGTTATGCGTCTAAGCAGTTACGCCCTCACGAGCGTAACTATGCCACCCATGACCTAGAGCTTGCAGCAGTAGTGTTTGCATTGAAGTTGTTGTGACATTAACTCCTTGGGGAGAACTTTGTGGTCTTCTCAGATCATAAGATCCTGCGTTATATATTCTCCCAGCATGACCTGAACTTACGGCAGTGGAGATGGGTCGATTTTCTCCAAGACTATAACTTTGAGATCTCTTACACTGAAGGTAAGGGAAACGTTGTGGCTGATGCCCTGAGTAGGAAGTCGCATCAGGAAGTGGTTCAGGAATCTACTGATGCTTGTAAGGTTATGGGAGAGTTGGATGCCTTTCTCTTGGATTCCAGGGTAGAAGGTGTTAGAGGTTGTTTGTTTCAGATGATGGTGCAGTCCTCTTTGTTGTAGCAGGTGGAAGAATCTCAGTGCGGGGACTCCGAGGCGGAAGTGATGTGGGATCGTGTCGATTAGGGGAATGCTCCAGAAGGATGTTCAGAGGACAACCTACATTGGATGCTTTTCCACGGAAGGTTGTTTGTCCCAGAGACAATCTGTGAGGGAGTTCTCTGTGAGTTCCAGAGCTCAGCCGTCGCGGTACATCCAGGAGTTTCAAAAATGTACCACGGACTGAGGGAAAAGTTTTGGTGGCCCTGGGTGAAATGGGTACTGGTGGAGTTTGTGGCTAAATTCCTACTATGCCAGCAAGTGAAGGCTGAACACCGTGTTCCCAGTGGTTTTTTGCATCCTTAAGATGTCCCCGAGTGGAAGTGGGATGACATCTCAATGGACTTCATCACAGGACTACCCAGAGCTCAGGGTGGTTATGATTCTATCTGGGTAGTAGTGGATCGACTGACGAAATCAGCTCACTTCTTAGCAATCAAGGAGTCGGGCTCGGTGAGTACCTTAGCACAGAGGTATGTACACAAGGTTTTGCAGTTGCATGGAGTCCCGAATACTATCGTCTCAGATCGGGATACTCGGTTTACCTCATGAGTCTGGAGGGGGTTACAGCATTCTTTTGGAACCCAGCTACACCTTAGCACTGTTTTCCACCCCCATACCGATGGGCAGACGAAGTGGACTATCCATAAGTTGGAGGACATACTACGAGAATGCATTATGGATTTCGGAGGATCATGGGTACGACACTTTCCTTTAGTAGATTTTTCTTACAACAATAGCTTCCACTCTACTATTGGCATGGCACCGTCTGAGGTTCGTATGGAAGACCATGTCGTTCACCCATTTTCTCGACAGAAGTTTGTGAGACAGGTGCTCTTGGTCCATAGGTAGTGCAGAGCACCACGGAGAAAGTCCATCTTGTACTTGAGAGGATGAAAGCAGCTCAGGACCAACAGAAGTCTTATGTTGATTGTCGGAGGAGGCCCTTGGAGTTTGTGGTGGGAGATCATGTGTTCTTTCAGGTTTCCCCTCGACAGGGGAAGCGGAGGTTTGGGAAAGGGAGAAAGCTCTCACATAGGTTTATCGGACCTTTTGAGGTGCTGAGGCGAGTCGGTGAGGTGGCATATCAGCTGACCCTGCCACCTGGGTTGGAGAAGGTTCATGACGTCTTCCAAGTCTCCCAGCTTCGTCGGTACTTGGACGATGACTCTCACGTTATCGACTGGGGAGAGTTAGATATGGGAGATGACACGACCTTCGAGGAATGACCAGTCAAAATCGAGGATCGTAAATAGAAGGTGCTCTGTGGATGAACCATTCCGTTGGTTCATGTGTTGTGGAGGCACAGAAGCTTTGAGGGGAGAACTTGGGAGCGGGAGACCCAGATGCACGCTCAGTACCCGGAGTTGTTTTGACTTGTGTTTTCCCTTGTTCTTCTGAGCTTTGTGTTGATGTTGTACTCTTTACCTTTGATATATGGAATGCTTGGCTTGTCTGTTGTGAGACCGTTTGTTTCCTTGTTCCCTGGTAATGTGTGACATGTCCATATGTGTGGGGAAAAGGAAAAAACTGACCCTTAATTGAGATGCATTAATGCGGATTTGATTGAACCCGTGCGGGAGAGTAAGTGCCGCCTAAAGCGGATAATATCTTGACATAGGAGAAGGAATATACCAAAACCACATGTTCGGGTAGTGTGTTGGTTGTGTTGTGTTGGGGGTAGTACGAGTTGAAAGAAAAAATCCTAATGTATGAAAGTGGGAAGACCCAATTCTTAATCAAGACGCATTAATGAGGATGCGATTGAACCCGTCCTGGGGAGTCATTGCCGCCTAAAGTGGACAATATCTCGACCTAGGAGAAGGAATTCCTAACACATATGATTAGGGTTGTTGGTTGGGTTCCTGCTATAATGAGAACCCTAAGAGGTATCTTGTTGGGTTCCTCTGGGTTGGTTTTTGAATTCTCGGGGATGAGAATGTTTAAAGAGGTATCTGATGTAATGGCTCGGACCTCTCCTCCCCATTCCTTTGTCAAAAATAAGGTCATGAAGTGTTCTGGAGGGTAAAATGGATTTTTCCCACACTTTCCAGAATTTTGAAACTACACGCCATGTAGTTTGAGTACACACCATGTACCCCCTTTCCGGGTATACCCCATGTTGCAGGACGTTTCATCACCTTGTGAAGTAAATGATTACATGCCATGTAGTGTAAGTACATGTTGTGTACCACCTCACCGGGTATACCTCGGGTTGAAGACCCTTTCCTTACCGTGTGAAAGAAATGGGTGCACGCCGTGTGTCCAGTACTACACGCCATGTAGTCCTTCCCCACGTATGTGTTACCAGTCAACGGTCGTGTGTCATGTTGGAGCTGTGTCCTTGTTGTGTGCAATAAATGGGTACACGCTGAGTGTCCAAACTACACATCGTGTAGTCCCTCCCCGCGTATGCGTTACCCTCAAACCGTGTGTTGACCAGTCAACGGTTGCGGAGCCGTGTTGGCAGCCGCATGGAGACCATGTGAAATAACCGAGTACACACCATGTACCATAAAGTACACACTGTGTACTTTTGATTTTCTCTCCTACAAAAGGAGGGGTCCCCTTCTCCTTTTCAACTCACCCCTCTTCTCCCCTTTCCTCTGAGCAGAGTTCTCCCAAAAGACTCGAAGGCTCTTTCTTCCATAACTTCTTCGTCCGAGCTCTGATTTACGATCCGTTAGCGGTAACAAGATCATAACGACAGGGAAGAACTTCCGAGCTTGGATCAATTGTCTTTCCTTCGGCCTTTCCTTTCTGACTTCCACCCAAGGAGGTTTTTCTGGGACTCGATGGAAGTGACGGACGCCGACGGACGTCTTCTAATGTTGATCCGGGGGAGCATTGTGATCAGAACCTATTGAGGTAGGGATCTTACCTTCATCTCTCTAAATTTATTCATCATGCGGGGTGGGTATCCTCTTGTTTTCATGAGAAACAGTTGAACCTTTAAATAAAGATAATAACTGGCTTGTATAACGGGGATGGGGAAGTTGTTATGTTTATCTTTGTTTATCCTATTGATATGTTATGAATTGAATAGTCTTATGCCTACTGAAAATCACAGTCGTTGGGGGCCTTTGCTTGCGCAATTAAATGTTGACCTATCTTTCTAGACCTTTTGTGGATGGAAGCTTTGTGTAATGTTGAAACTGGTTAATCACATAAAGTTGGAAATTTAAAATCTTGAACCCTTGTGTGATCACCCCAGTTAAACAAAATGGAATAATGAACATGTGGGTTTTGGCTTGGTTACTGTTGTGTGAAAGGGAGGGGTGAATCTTGGGTTATTACGAATAGAACAGGCAGCAGGGTTGCGGTAAATGATGTTAAAGGGGTGATGATGTGGCACAGACCTTGTTTTGTGGGTTGTTGTGGATCGGGTGGGCAGCGGGGCTGCGATAAATGGTATTAAAGGGATAATGATGTACGGTGCAGTTGTGGTTATGGAAGTTGGCAGTGGGGATGCAGTGATGGGTTTGAATGTGAACGGACTATGGGTTGTGAAATAATAAAAAAAAAGTGGAAGAGTTAATGAATGGTGGGGCATGGTAATGGAATGGGAATAGTAATCAATGGGGTTGGTTGGTTGATAAGAACGGTTTTGTTGTGCTGCTTGTGTTTTCCTAACTTGATTTGTGGATGGCAGGGATATGTTTTATGAACGATCGATGTGGTTAGTTGTGGTTAGTTTCCCAGTAGTTAAGGAACTAAATAAACTAATTCTACTGAAACGTGAAAACCTAAATGGGGTTGGGGTTGTTTGTCGTATGCATGCTTCATAGTAGCAGTGCCGAGGCACGTTCTCAGTTTCTCTGTTTAGAATCCATATGTTGGGCTGTGTGTTTGGTATAAATATATATATATCTATCTTTTGTGTTTTATCGTACCCCACCCATGTTGAGCACTTAGTGCCGAACACTCCCATTTCATGGGAGTGGGTGTTTTCCCCTTAGTTACTAGCTCCTTCCTACTCCTTCTTCCCTAGGCTCTGATGTCTTGAGACGACCTTACACCTAAGACTCTTCAGGTAGGTTTCGATTGGGGTGGTTCTAGCCCAAACTCTTCGGGCAGGTTCTACTATTTCCCAAGAATCTTTGGGATGAGGCACAGGTGTGTGCGAGAGGGATACATGGTTCTGATTCCCAGTTGTGTGCGGGCGGGATACGTGGTTGTGAGGCCCAGGTGTGTGCGGGCGGGATACGTGGTTGTGAGGCCCAGGTGTGTGTGTGGGTGAGATACATGGTTGTGAGTCCCAGGTGTGTGTAGGCGGGATACGTGGTTGTGAGGCCCAGGTGTCTGTGGGCAGGATACATGGTTGTGAGGCCCAGGTGTGTGCAGGCGGGGAGAGTGTGGCAGCGTCAGGACGTTAGCCGTTAGGAAGAGGAGGTAACTAAAGTTAAATGGTGCGGGGTACCCAATACTCTTATTCTTATATACTACTACCTGTTGTGATTGTGTTTTTGGTGAGTGTGGCTGGTGAGGTTGGGTGGATAGAATTCCATACTAGGTTTCTTATGTTGTTCTCACGGGACATTAGGATGTCTCCCCACTTATGCACGAGAGCTTTAGGTTTCCCTACTGAGTATACTTGTATGATCACCCAACGCTTACTTTCAAGTTTCCAGGAGGACTACCAGGGCCGTGCAGGACCCTAATAGTCAAACAGTTGGAGTTGTTGCAGTTGTTGTACTCTCATTTTCTTTTGGTATTGTACTTTGAGCTTTCTTGTACTTGTACATAGTTATAAAATTGTTTAAACATGCATGTGGGATTTGTTTGGGTTTATTTATATACACTTGTTCTTTTCCTTTTTGGTGGATGACTTGTCCTATTTCCCGATCCTAAATAATAAAAAGGGTAATGCCTCCCATTTTTGTGAAAACTCATAACCTTGGTTCTAGTCACCACCCCGGGGCCTACTGGAGGCGGGACTCGGGGGTAATTATCTCCCTTTCACCATTTCTAGCTCCGGAGTTGCATCTTTGGTGGGAGGGGTCGTGACAGAGTGACTTGTAGTCACTTTCTTTTGTTTTAATTATAATTACATCTCTTTCATGGAATAAAGTCCATTAAATGAATCAATTACAACAAATAGGTCATATTAGTTGACTATAATTCATCCAATAGGATTTTTTCAGGTGTTAGGGTCATTTTAATATCTTTATCATATTGTTTTTTACCCAAATTTACCCGATTTACCAGTAATTGTGGAAAATAAACATTATCGTAGTTACTATTCATAATATCCAAAAAAATACAAGTAACATATTAAAATAAATTGGAACCAATTATTCTAAATATGGAATCCATTTTCCATAATTCAAAAAACATAATTTTCAGAAATTAATTGAAAATTAGTTCCTGTTATCAAAACCAAAAAGCGGGTTTTTAAGAAGTAAAAACTTATCAAAAAATTGACATCTGTTTATGTACAATTTTAATTTGAAATTACGTCCAATGAAAAAAATGGATTAAATGATAAAAAATAATCCAATTAAACTTTAATACCAATTAAAAATATAATCTAACTATATAAATAAATTAGACGAAAATGCAGTTTTGAATTAAAATACTGTATTTTTTACTATTCATTAAAATATAAATTTCATTACAAAAACACCAAAATTTCAACCAGGATAAATTTTTTTGTCCTGATTCAAAATAATATGTCTATAATATCAAATAGATCTTATAAAATTGTGAGAAATCATATTTAAAAATGGTTCTCCATCAAAAGGTAGTAATACAATATTTTTTTTAAAAAAAATCTTTTATCTGAATAATTGAATTTGTTCTTAGATAATAACTAGAAAACATATAAGTTGAATTTAATAAATTTCATTGAATTTATTACACATATATTTCACTAATAAAATCCATAAAGTTTGATTTTATTATTTTATAAACTCAAATATTTTCATTTATAAATAATTGTTCTCAAAATAATTAATTAGATATGTGTATAAACAATATTTTCATAAATCAATTTCTATTATTCATTCCAACCAATTTAGAAACTAGGTTATAAGGTAACATAATAATATTTAGTTTTTCACTTATAATCAGTCTTGTGTAGAATGAATTATTGAAAAGGAACACGAAATTTTATGTAACGCAAGATAGACATAGTGTTGTGTATACTGCAAGCTAATACGATGTTGTGTATAGCACAAACTAATATTGGTGTAGTGTAAAACAGAAGACATAAAAGAAATTAAAAATAATGTATCTCATAAATTCTTAGAGTGTTACATTATACCCCCCCTTAAAATAAATTTCTCCATGGAAATTTTCTGGGGTTATAATATGATTATTGCTAAAAAGTTTTCGTTCATAGAAACCCACATCAAAAAAAGGAATACAAAAACTTCATTTTAAAAATAAAAGTTAGAAACCTAATGGTTACCCAAAGTAACTCATCACTAGGATTCCAAATAGTAGAACATAAGTGGGAAGTGAAAGCATGAATATGGAAGAAAAATGTAACCATCATGTTCTGATGGATAGTGATAGAGAGCAAGGTTTGGAGAATGTTACCAACCAGAAATCCATAAATCTATGCTGATATAAGGAACCATCTGATTCATCAAATAATAATTTAATAAGATAACATTTTTTTTCTTCAATACCCTTTCCATAAATATGAGGATTTTATCTTGAGAATAAATACTTACTTGATTTTGGTACAATCTCGTCGTTTTTGCAAGCCTTGAACAATTTCCTCTTTATATATTATTTAAAGAAATGAAGTTGAACTCTTCATTCATGAATTTTTAGTAGATCATGTGATTGAATGATAGTTAATTCCATCTATCTCAACAAAATGTTAGCACATGCATTAAAATATGAATAAGTCCACCTATAATGAGAAAATACATTAATCTTACAAACATCAACTGGAAAATAAATTATATTATCCATAAATTGATAACATTACAATCCTTCCAAAAATTTAAATATATAAAACTTTAGAATGAGGTTAACTAAATTGAATTAACATTTATATCTCATATCTAATAAGGTAGTTATTTTTTTTACATTCCAAATAATGAATACCTTAATCATATATTCTCTTATAACATGATAATAACATGAATTACTATAAAACTTTAGTGAAAACATGAATTATATAAAACGTAACTTTTTCCACACACACAAAATTCCAAAATTCTATACACACAAACCATGATGTAACTTTGTCCTTGTATCAGTTATGATGTCATTAATACTATCAAATGTCTCATTATCTCCTTATCATTTCATTATGTGCATATCATGTGCTTTCCAAAAACATTTCAATCACATTTTCTGGTAACCGGTGCCATATACTTATAGAAACCCACAATTGACCAATACATAGATAATTTAATATTCCATAATACCATAAAATTACTTATACCACATTGTTCTTGATATACTTTCAATCATTACACTATCTTCTTAAACCATTTACCATGATTCAGCACCTTCTTTCATATCATATTTCATTGGTATTTTCTTCATCATCGACAATATCAATACCACTCATATGACCATACTAATTCCATCATGAGGTTTTCCCCTAGGGCATAAATTTTCCTAATGCCCATACATTCCACATTTAAAACATTTAACCATAAGTAATGCCTTCAGAATACCATTATCCTTTTCCATTGTTTTAACTGAACATTTTCCATTGAAATTAATTACATTATTTCCTTCTTTTCCAAATTAAAATCATATTCTAGTTCCTCTGAAAAATTATCCTTGATATCTCTTCGACCATTATTTACATGAGGAAAATTGATATTTATTTCCTTTTTGGTCATCAAAAAACTCCATCTTTCACTTATTAGGTGGATTAGGAAACTCACAAAAGTTGAGATTGTTGATCATATTATGCGATTTCTCATTAGTAATAATAATGACTTGTTTCCTTCCAACTCCCATTTCATTTGGTGTATCATGGGGAATATCATTCTATTGTCCATCATATTCTCTATTAACATGAATCCCCTTGTTTCCAGACATTTTATAAAACCCAAAAATAATATAGTAAGATGAAAAATCATTCTTGGAAAATAAAATAATCAAGGGGGATTACATTCAATATCTAACATCATAGGTTTAATCCTAGGTGATTCATGATTGTTACAATAATTCTAGGAATGTAACCTATTGTCATAAATTCCCATTAGGATATATATATACATACCGTAGAGATATCTCTAGGGATGTTACTTCACATCCTAGTTTCCAAAGGTTCCCTAAAACTTTTCTCGGATACCAAATATAACGACCTAAGATTTATGTACATGGACATTACATTACATTTATGGAATACATAATACATGACAAAAATAGATTTCCTAAAACTATATTAGTTTAGTGCCTTTGAAAACTAGAATTCATAATCAACTGGTTCATAAAACATCTACAGCATCTCCTCCATTATCCATCACAAATAGAACCCCTTTTTAAAACATCTAACATAATATCCTTCTTCAAATCCTACGGGAAAAGTTACATGAAAAAGGGTTAGATCAAATATTCAGTAAGGGTAAGAATGGAAAATATCTTACAAAACATAAACATAAGAATGTAAAAAAATGAACATAACCATTGATAAAAATACATACCATATTTAACATATACCAAAATATTGAGACATGAAATTAATCTTGGTAGTTTATAAGGCATAAATCATAATGGAATAATTAACCATGAGAAAATAGCCTTGGAATAAAATATGGAATTATGGAAAGAAAATAAGTACATAATATGATTTCCATAGTAGCCAAGGCATTTCTTCGAAGACCACCATAGTGGAAAAATTCCATTAATGAATCGTGTTTACTTTCCATTCAAGCCATGTATTAATGAACCATATTTACTTCCCATTCTAGTCATCTCTATCTAGTGAGATATAAATCTTTACCTAATGCATTGGGGGTAGATATAGGTCCCACCCATCTCATAATTAAATCATTCTTTCATGTGCCACAAAAACATAAATCATTCGTCATAACATAACCCAAGAAATAAAATGGGCATATTAAACGTATGCCATCATAACATAATATATATAAAAGATCATTCCATAATTAACACAAACAAATCATAGTAATAATAGGTATATAAACATAACTTTATTTAAATAGAATCATCTTAGATGGAAAATAATTTTGATAATACACATGAACTTAATTCTTGAGAAAATTATCCTTTCTTCTTCAAAAATGATTTCCTTCTTCAAAATGCCGCACAATTTTAAAAGAAAATAATATAGTTGAAAATAATCCTGAAACTGTGTAGAGGAAACTTCATGGAAATATGGTGTCATGAAATCGTAAAAAAACCATTCTTGTAGTATTAGTTAAAAAACATCATCCTCGTACTTTTACTGGAAAAGTCCAAAAGTACCTTGTATCGTAAAAAAAGAAATATTCCTTCCATACCATGTAGAAAAATTTCAAAATGGGTAAAAGTGAATAATAACATAAAGCTAATAACAGTAAACATTTTATGAAAACATTTTTATAAAACATGTACATGGATGATAAATATATCACCAGTAAATACTTACACATAAACAAT
Organism: Viscum album; assembly: GCA_963277665.1. Classification (NCBI taxonomy): domain Eukaryota; kingdom Viridiplantae; phylum Streptophyta; class Magnoliopsida; order Santalales; family Viscaceae; genus Viscum; species Viscum album. Next base: position 1,758,935,671 of record OY728121.1, on the reverse strand, counting down.
CTCAGGTAAAAATGAGATTGCAAAATTATCCCTTACCTTAGGTATGATATGATTTGTATGTATCTGAACCCCCTATATAATGATTTAAATAATTCTATTGACTTATTCCATAATCAGTTTCATTTTTAGGATATCATAAATGATCATATTATCATCTGTTTTTTGTAACATTTCATTGCCACCCATTATTCGGATATTAACTAATTTATGTTCTTATGCATGTTTTTGTCATATAACATCATGTTACACTTATTAAGTTATATTTATATCATTTAAAGAATGATATTAGTATAATATATATCATATTTATTTATTCCATTCATGTATATAATCATGGTTTTAGAAAGATCATGTAGAATGAATCAGATCGCATCGTGAAGACTGTAGGTCGTACGCACGCACGAGTGACTATATCATTCACTTAATGGTTAAATGGTAAGGAATTGGAAGGAATATTAATTATAAATAATAATTATAATGTTATATTCATTATTTAATTCTATTATACTGATTATTATACTCATCTAAATTATGTATTGTTGAATAACAAATTACACCACAGCGTGGAGACGATAAGTCGTACGTATGCACGCATAGTGAAATTGTTATTTTTAGGACGGATAAAAAGAGGTATAAGGATGTCCCATAATTATAATAACATATTATAATGTATAATATTCTAGATTTATTACTTTAGTATGTAAAAAATATAGGAATATAAAGTAGAAGAAGAAAATAATTTTGAAATAGGTGATAAAACAATTACCTCTTTCTCAAGTATCTCCTTTTTGTTTGCACAAAAGGACTCGTTAAGATGGATTTATGCCCAAATTAAGGCCTCTAGGGTGAATTGAGGGAACTTCGGAGAGGTAATTGTTAGGGGTGGCTGAGATAAAAGTCATTAGAGGTGTTATTAATAAGGGAAGATAGGTTCCCTTTTATAAGAGAGGGGAGGGGAACCTTTGGAAATACCAAAACTATTAAATTAACATAAAATAATTTTTAAAATAAAATTCCTCCAAAGTGAATTATTTCTTATATAAGAGGAGTGTGGGTCCAAATACTCTCAACTAATAAAATTTATAAATATTGTTATTTTATTTTCCACCTTATTATTTTGATTTTTCCTCATTTAATCTATTTAATTTTAAGTATGGCCATAATATTATAAATATTAAATGGATATAAATATTCACTTATGCCTTTTTAATTGTCCTTAATTGGATAATTTGTTAAATTTTGACCATATAATTTTCAATTTGTTATTTTTAAATATTTTTGTGATTTTTAAATAATTTAATAATATATTATCTTTATAAAATATCTAGAGTGTCACTTTTGACACTCTTCATTTATTAGACATTAAATAAAATCCAAAAATAATATAAATTCGAACCAAAATATTTAATACACTAATAACATGTAATAGTCACCTAGAAAATTAGTTTAACACATTAATTAGTTCATATTATATTTCTTTTAATATTTTTAATACCATTTATTTGATATTTCTATTAATAAAATAATTTCGACATCACTATTATCTCATCATTAATGGTAATTATTTAATCTATGAAAATTACAAATAAATTCACATGATATAGAAAATTTTATTATCTTTTTGGAGACTATTTTTTCAATGTTTTGTCTAGTTTATCACTACATTAAAATTATTATACTTATAAGATATATGAGAGTGACATGTTGTCACTTTCTTTTGTTTTAATTATAATTACATCACTTTTATGGAAAAAAATACATTAAATGAATAGATTCCAACAATTAGGTGATATTTTCAAACTTTAATTCATCCAATATAATTTTGGCAGGTGTTAGGGTAATTTTATAATCTTTATCATATAGTCTATTACCCTAACTAACCTGACTTACCATTAACTATGGTAAATGAAAATTATTGTAGTTATTATTCATAATATCCAAAAAAAATAAATGTAACCTATTAATTTAATTTGGACCCACTGATTCCAAATATTGAACCCATTTTTCATAATTCAAAACACAAAATTAGTATAAATTAATTAAAAATTTGTTCTTGTTGTCAAAACCAAAAAGCAGGTTTTAAGATGTAAAAACCTATACAAAGATTGAGATGTGTTTATGTCCAATTTAAATGTGAAATTATCTCCAATGACCAATATTGGATTAAATGATAAAAAAATAATCCAATTAAACATTAAAAAAAATTAAAAATAGAATCTAACTATATAAATAAATTAGAAGAAAATGATGTTTTGAATTAAAATATAGTATTTTTCACTATTCATTAAAATTATAATTTCATCAAAAAAAATACAAAAATTTAAAAAAAAATTGATGTAATTCTTCCAAATAATAATTTTATTATGTAAAATATAACTTATAAATTTGTAAAAACTATATTTAAAAATGGTTCACCATCAAAAGGTGGTAAAACTATTTTTTTAATAATTCTTTTATCTGAAAAATTGAATTGGTTATTATATCATATCTATCAAGAATATAAGATGACTTTAAAAGATTACATTGAATATATCACATATATATTTCACTAATAAAATCCATAAATAGTGATGTTATTATTTTATAAACTCGCATATTTTAATTTATAAATAATTGATCACAAAATAATTAATTAGATGAATGCATAAACAATATTTTTATAAATCAATTAATACTGTTCATTCCCACCATTTTAGTGGTTAGGTTTTAAGGTATCATTATAATATTTGGTTGTTCAATTATAATCGAGCTTGAGTGAAATTAATTATATAAAAATAACTTGAAATTTTATGTAACACAAGCCATGCATATTGTTGTATATACCGTCAACTAAAATAGTGTTGTGTATAGTGCAAACTAATCTTGGTGTAGCGTGCAACAAAAGACATCAACAAAATTAAAAGGAATTTAACTCATTAAATCTCAAGGTGTTACATTAAATTTCTCTTAAATTTTATTTCACATACCATTATTTATGTTTTATATTTCCTAGTAATGATTTGAGGATATGAATAAGATATAGAAGTGTTAAATTGGTCAACTATAAAGACTCTATGAAATAAACATAGAAGAAAAAAGTATTTTTTTCATGGTTTTAGAGTATATAAGGAACTAAATCTGAGGGAATATACAAATAATATATTCTAAATAGATAATAATGATCTAAAATTATAATAAATATATGTTCTTTGAATTAATAAAAGTGGTGTTATCCAAATGACCTATAAGAAAATTGTATCCAATTATTCTATAGAAAAAATAGAGTATATTGTGGGTTCTGGTGTGGCTAAATATGTTGTGTTCATAAAAACCATCATCTAAGATATTTTTTTGTAAATAGTGTTTAATATTCCATTACATTTTATTTTCATAATAATTTTGTAATGGTTCTATACAAAGATCCAATGTCACATAAATGGAAAAGATAGATAATTTGGAGAAATAATCTATTTAGAAAATTTACTCAAATAAGGGTTGTTATTTTTAACTGAGTAACACAAAAAAAATTGTTATTCCCACTAACTAAAGATATCTCTAAATTGAAACATGAATTCCATATCCGTGCTATAAGTGTAAAAATTATTTTTTTTGTTGGATCTAATTTAAATTGGAAGTTATTGTATATTGTGCTCTAAAACAAACAAACATTGTAAATTTTATTACCAAAATATATGTATATATTTATTTGGACATAATTATTATTCCCTAGAATTAATTAACCAAACCCACATAAATTATAGGGTTTGGCATCAAATATCTCCAAAAATTCAATGAAACACTTCTCAATTGTTCACATATAGTAGTCAAACCTCAAATGATGTTTCACTGGAGTTTCCCAAATATATGGTTATGTTGAAGCTAGATAATTGGTATTACATTTTCATCTCATCTATGGTATGGGTATCCATTAAAATACCACTTCATAAGTTAATGGTTTGTTTTAAATGGGTAGTATAAAATCATTCATTTCTTAGCTATCAGAGAACTCCTTTGTTCGAGAGGCCACAAGATGAGCGCATTTATGTCCCAATAAATAGTTAGTATCTTATTATTACTAAGGTGTCTAGAACTTTTATGTACATGATAAAATCATACCTACAAGATCTATACTAAATATCTAGAGATACATTTATCTGGATTGGTATATTTTGATATGGAAACTAAGTAACATTAGCTAACTCAATACCAATGGGTAATATAGTTTCAATTGTGATAATGATAGTAATATTCCTAAATGATTTTTTATACTTAAGAAGTTATTTTAGTTAAACATCTAGTTATCTTATTTTGTGCAAGCTATCCCAAAACTAGTTACCGCTTCTTGATCAAATTTACCAATCTGATAGGAAACTATTATTATCCTATGATCTCTCTATAAAATAATATTATAATATACAACACAATTTTTATGTTTAACATTTATCATGAAATTATGTTATTTTATATTAGTGATATTGAATTTTGAGTTATTCTTAATCAGTGGGACTAGTGATATGATGAAATCTATTTTGAAATCCTCCCTCAGTGATTAACTATCCAATCAACTGTTGGTGGCTACAGTTGACACATTTTCATTTGGAAGGAAATAAATAAATGTAAGGTAATTTTAAAATAATCCTACCTCCTTCCATGTAAGCATATATACAATTCATAGAGAAATCTATGCTCCTTCATAAATTCAAACATGATCAATTAATAATGATTTTTTAATTTATCAAACTCTTATAGACTTGGTTTCTTTATAAGGATATGGGATATTATTGTATAAAAATATATTTCTTGGATGCCACCAATCATACATTTGGTGAACGTTAATGTTATTAGTGTGTAATGATGATCATCAGACCCCTATAACTATGGAGGTTTGTTATGAAACAGAAAATCCTTTAGCAAGGTATGATTCCATCACTATATTGGTAATGGAATTTTATATGAGGATGAGCTCTATGAGATGACACAATAAATTAAGTATGTTTTCCGATTCGGATAAAATATTTTATGGATTAAATATGACATAATCCTAATTTTGGATGCACTAATGACTAGATCAAGGAATGTTTCATTGAATATCATATTAAATTTGGTCGATTTTCTTCAAAATACTATTGATATCTTGTTGTAAATTAAACAAGAATATAGAAAATCTGATCAAGTAGTGTGTTCGTTATCAATGAAATCCATTGAGGATTTCTACTCAATGTGGTCATTTTTTAATCCAAAATCAAGTACTTTTGTGGAATTAGATTATAGGGGTAAAATATATACCCATCACTATACCTACCCCATTTAACTTCAATTATTTACCTTTAAAATAAATTTAATACTAGGATTTCATGACCATTGAACCATTCTGATTAATGTTATAATGTCCTTAAAATATTTTTCATGTGAAATATTTATAGTATATTCTGTGCTATAATGATAATAAAGAGGTACTATGATAATATTGTTAAATAGATATCTATTTTATTATAGATATATATATATAATAAGAAACATATGGTGTTATATTACTAGGTGTTGGGGGATCCTAAGAACCAAGACTTCATCTCATGATGTTCGGGCTTGGTGATCCAAAAGAAGGGGAGGTCATGAGGATAGTCCCACAAATACAAATTTAGTACCAACCTATTTTTAGGTAAATTTTCTTTTTATTATGTATTTTTAATTTAAATTATACAAGGGTTGAGTCTTGGGATTTATTTGATAGTTTGGAATGTTTTTTAAGGATTTTTAAGGGTTAATTGTTTGAGAACAGTTAGAAAATCTACACATATTATCTATGAAACCATATAAGAGGATATATTATTTACTAGTTAAGAGCATGGTTTTCACACTATTTGTAAAATCCATGTGGGTAAAAGGTGGAAACCTTATAAAATGGGAGTTTTTGGACAGTCCCATGTGCATGGTTGGTGCACAGTTATCCAATCCATTTGCCATAGCCATGTGTCTTTCAACATGATGTCTAGTAGTAAGGGCACTATTGGCACCTGATTTTACAAAATGCGTGACACCATAGTATGAATATTGGGTTGACATATTATATAATGTTCTCAGTTTTTGTAGGGTGTGGAAAACACTATGTCCTAAATGTCCAACATTGATTAAATTATCTAAAATTAGTGTTTAACTATATTTTTACCCCCAAAAATTTCATTTTTATCCTATTATCCCAATCTATTGAACTCATCTCCCCATTTCTCAAATATTGATGTTTCCCATTGATTTGGAAGGTGTTTTATATAATTTAAGGGCTGTTATATCTCTAGAATAGAAATTAATTTCTTGTTATTTCTTATTCTCTCTAAATATACTCATCTTATCTCTCACTAATCCATAGATCTAATGTGATAAAGACATATCTATATTATATTATTTGTATTATTGGGGGATCTTTTTGGGATATTTAAATTGACGAATCCTCATTTTATGATCTATAAGATTCATTAGGTTATTCTTTTTTTTCTTCATCCATTAATAGTTAGGTGGCTTCTCTTCAACTCTACTTATTCTTGAACATAAATTCATTCTTTTAATTAAATGTTTATTTGGATTTAAAAAGTAATTTTTAGATGAGCGTGGGAATTTGAATGACCTTTAGAAACCCCTATTATTTATAATATATAATATGGGTTTAAAATTATGATTTCGGTGTAATGTTATCACAGAGTTCAATAGAATGTTTTAAATAATAGAATTAAATTATTTTTAATGGTTTGATATGATAACATTGAATATATAGTGGTATTTTTTAATTTACATTTGGGATAAATCATGTTCATAAAGTTCCATCATCAATCGGGGACATAGAATGCTCATGAAGTACCACTATCAGTATGGGTCACCAAGTGACTGCTTGGTGATATGATGACTCACCACTCATTAGTATAGGGGGATCCATGTAATACATGTGAGTGGGTGTGTGAAAATTAACATGAGATATTTATGAAAATTGGTAAGAAATTTAAATAAATTTATTTTAATGTTTCCATTTATGAAACATATTTATGGATTAATTTAAAACTATTTATATACTTCTCATTTGTTTCATAAAAAATGTTCAACCATATTCTTGTCCTAGTGGCATATGTTGGGAATTCTATAGGGATTTCTTACTGAGTGTTATACTGACCACATTCTGGGAACACTGATGTGCTTGCAGATATTGTTTACCAAGACACAGGTAAGGTCTCATATTTCTCTTATGTCACATCAGGATAATACTTCCTAGAATTGGTTTTTGGATTTTTTTTGTCTCTCTTAGTACTGTGGGAGTGATTCTCAATCAGTGTTTCTATATCAGTTTGTCTTCTGTTTATAGTTGTATGTCATATTTTACTTTATAACTACTACTATAATATTATCATTGTATTGGTTTTACATGATTTTTTTTATTTCTACACATGAATAATGTAGTTAGGGTTATTTGGATTTGTTGTTCTAGAACCAAATATTTTTACTTTGGACTACATGTATATATAAATATTTTAATATTAATGAAAAAAATTATTATATATTGATCATTTTTCAACATAAAATTAATATAATAATGTCTTAGAGTGTTTTTCTTCTTATATAGGTCATATTAGTTCCCCACTATGATGAAACCCTTTAAATTATATGATGATATTAATAAATATATTTTTATTGTAAGATAAAATTCTATGATGGGAAACATAGAATTTTTACTATCATTTATGAGTACTCATAAGAATATAAAACTTCTCCTCCTTCTATTTGCACTTTGAAATATCTGTGATGGGAGATTATGAGATCATACACACCTATATAAATTCATCATGTTTATTTTCATTTTGATATTAGTATCAGTGAGCATGTGAAATGGTCCTTAGACATCAATATTTTTATTAATTCATTTTATAACTTGTACACATTGATTTACTTATGAAAACTATGATCCCATATGTTCATAGTTGGAGGGAACATTAGGTGTGTTATGAATGAAATGATATTAATGAATAAGTAAAAGAATTATTTTTCAATTATATTTTTATGGTAGTTGGTATCTTATCCCTTTAATTAAAATGAAAACATGATTTTAAATTTTAGGGCCATGGTGTAACAAACGGTTTATTTCAGATGGTCAAAGAAAGATGTTTGAAGAACGTATATTGATGACAATTGCATGGAACCTAATTAATGAGAAATTGTAACAAATGGAAAATATTACACAATATGTTTTCATTTTTGGTTGGAAATTTGATGAAATTCAAATTTTTCTATTATGTTATTTAACTTGTTTCCATATAGTAACCTAGGATATTATGCTATCTTGCATAATGCTAATGAGAAACAATCCTAGAGAGTCACAAATTTCTTGTGTTGATCTTAATTAAATTCAATTTGAATTATTTATTAGAATAAATATTACTCACAAAGACAATAAATAAAGGTATTTAAGATTTATTGATTAAAAAAAGGTATTAAATAAATATATATTGAATAATAAATATATTATTTAATTATGTGAATATTTAATAAATATTTATTCATCACTCTATGAATAGAGTATTTATTTTATTTATTTATAATTTATTAAATATTTATTTTTCAAAAAATTGATTTTAATATTTATTTATGAATGAATAGTAAATTAAATATTTATTTTATTTCTGTATAAATACTAATGTGGAAAAGTAGAATGAGATAGTTTTTGGAGATAAATGTTAATTTACCAGATGGTAAAATAATATTTATCATTACGCTAGTTAGCGCATGCTATGAAATAATAATATTTTTATTATTATATTGAAAGGTTTTATATAAGATTTATTATAATATTTAAATTCTAGTAATAAATTAATTAATATTTCTAGACTTCACCATAAATCTATGAATATATTATTATATCAATTATGTCGGGTTAATTAAAAATTGAGGATTATTGGGAATAATGAATTATCCTTTTTATTCCTCCTTCACTCATCCACTCAAGAATGAGAAGAATAAGGGAGATTCCTTCATTCCTGAAGGAACTTGATTTGATAACAACAAACAACACAATATAACCAAACTATTGTGATTTCTCCCTTTAATCTATCATTGATGTTTAGAGATCAAAGGACCACATGTAGACAACTGCTGGAGGGGATTTACTTTAGGGCCTCCCTACGTAATGATGGTAGACCAAACAGGGTTTTAGGATGATCAACAATATCTTCGAATAAAGATCCTCAAATAAGGTATTCTTTATTCAGCTCAAATATAAATTAATGGAAAATTTTACATAGAAATATCTTCATTTTTTCCGACATTTCTATATCAAATATTCAATTGAAAAAAATAGCAATGAAATTTATGTTGTTCATAATTGAAAAAGAATCCATAAAATCCTATAAAGACTGTAATGATTATCATCTAAAAATATCTTTTGATATGTGTGGAATCTTAATTTTGGTTGTTTGAATTTTTATCTTGTCATGTCATGTTTGTTCTTCTGGTGATTTCCCCAAAGTGGGTCACACATTAGTAACTGAACATGAGAGCCACATGACCTCAAGCGTGTCTATCAATATTTTAGAGGTTTCCAACTAGTATCAAGGGTCTAATTATGGTACCCTGTGGAGACTATACCATATGGTACATATGTTAATAAATCGGAAAAATAAATAAAATGAATACAGTCATAATATTAATAAATAGACAACCTAGAATGTTATAATAAAATCCAACCAGGAAACAATGTATGATTCTATATATACAAGGTAGGCTATAAACAAGATAGGTGGCTTGAATAGGGTGTGATTAAAACTTAGTAGGTCACCACCAATGGTGTCTAATGTATTTCAGGGATGTCAGTAAAAAACAAAATGGTGTGATTTAAATGAATAAAAAATAGTAAAGTTTACATGGATAAAGGAATACCAATTTCTTCAGCTTAATCTGGTGGTCTCTGATCATGTGACCCAGTAATTGGGTTATGGGACTCATGGCATATAACCAAGATATCCAGGATAATGAATAAATGGGGATCCATTGAGCGGTTATGGGAATTACCATGCAATGAATCTATGTGAATCCAATGATAGTCCAAAATAATTCCCTGTGTGGAACTGGAGATCCAAACCATAGAGATTTATACATATTTTATAGCTCTAGATTGTAATATGAGGGAAGACCCTCACAATTCTACTTTAAAATTGGGATCTAACTGATCCTAAAGAGAAATTCCCTTGTAATATCAGGGGAAAATATTCATCGGGATCTAAGTTGGTTATCCAAGGCATTATATATCCACAAGAATTAAGTTAAATCTATAATATCAATCCAATAATATCTATTTCTAGAGTTTCCATGTTAATCCATAATTTTAAAATGAGGCATTCAGTAAAATAATACACTGTTTGGATCTAAAGTGGGATTACCCATATGAATTCACATCAATGAATTGTATGTCATCCATTGGGATCATTCATGCCATTAAAATATGAGATCCAATTATATCCCATGGTATGTCTCAATTTCAAACCATAAAAAGTCCCATTATATTAATAGGTCTAAAATAGATTAAAGAATTATAAATATAAATGGAAATTTAATTGTTCAAAATATTCCTTTTGTGTAACATCCCGAACTGGGATCCATTTAACCTATGCCCAAAGCTAGTGGGTTACATGGACTTATGTGCACCTCCCCATAAGTCAGAGGCTACCGATTAGTAGCGAGGGTGTAAAGGTGGTAAAGAGGAGAGACTATACCCTGATGTCAGAGAAGAACAATAGTTAAAATAGATAAAAATCAATGGAAGAATAATAGTATAAACAAACAGAATCAATAAACCGTGGAAGCATAAACAAACAAACCTGATACAAAGAAACATAAGATATAAATTTAACAACTGAATGAAATATAAAAAAAATACTATAAGGGAGTTCTTGATTACGGGATGCATTTCATGCAATAGTACAAAAAAACTAAATTCAAGCATGTTATATAGTGGTAAAAAAAGGGAAAAATGACATGAATGGCTCCATAAGCACCTCAAGCCTATGACTGATACTCTACACATATTCTCCAATAAATTAAGAAAATAAACCACCAATAATAAAGTCATTTACCTTATCAAAACTTACAGAAATATATTATTCTCACATAGGAAAGGAATCCTACGTAGGGATTGAAAAAAATCTCATTAAGCCACCACCAATGGTGTCTACTTGTAATAAAAGTAGTTCTTGTAAATAAATATTCTATAGGTATTATAAAAAAGGTAAACTAATCTGAAATAAATAACCATCCCACTCAAGTTCCTAGAGGATGTCTGGTGATTCTACCTGCTTCAGCTCATGGCTGTAATGTGTGTCCGATCATGTCACCAAATATGTAAATATTAATATGTATATATATATGGATTAGTTCTATATTTAATCCACCTATATGAACCATGTGTGTGTTGATGCCTAATGTCCATATACCTAAAATAAATGTACTATACTGCACCGGGATCTAACTCGGTCATCCATAACTAGTCTAACGATCCTAAAAGACTATGCAATAGGGTATATTCCTTATATCAAAAGAAGAGTGAAAGATGTCATGTAAAAATACTTGGGATGGTGAGTGAACCCTCATGGAAACACTCTAATCATGGAATGTGGCTCATAAAGCCAATCACCCATATAGTATCGCTGGATCAACATTCCATACTCCACACCCGATATAGGGGAGTGTGATTTCCTTCCTGGATCAACACCTCTTACCATCGTACACAACCTCAATAAAGGTGTATTATAATTATAACTGTAATGGAGAACTAAATCTCATACATATATTTTATCTAGACATGTACAAAATAAGGTAATAATTATTTATAAAATAATACATAAGGGATAACCTCTTATGCATTTTATTAGCCAAGTTCAATTTTAGTTAAATCATTTTCATTATCAATGAAAATTCATATATGTATAAAAAAGGTGCACAGCCTTAACAACCATTGGGGACATTCCATTAAAAACCAATTGACGCAATTTAGGTAAATAAATAATCAATGCAATATCCATTTCATTTAAATCAACCTATTCAATTTATCAAAACATGACAAATCCACTTGTAAGGATCAAGTGTCAATAGGAAGGTTTCATGGGAACATGTAATATTTCTACAAGGGAAATTCCAACTACAAGAGGACCAAAAACCTAAGAGTTTCTTTGGGTTAAATTTAATACTGATGATTCAAGGTTAATTCCATTTAAAAACTATATCTGTCAATAAAAGGAGTTTCGGGCCTTTGAACCAACTATCTATAATAACCAATGCTACTTCGCACACCCATGGGTTTACAAAAAAAAGTATTTATAAGCACTAACCCACCAAATATGGATCAATAGACACATATCAATATTCTAGTGTCAATTATACATGAAGGAATCAATATAATTAGGATACTCGTCAAAGCACAGTATACGACATGAAGAAATAATTATGAAATGATGAAACTTGAAGGGAAAATGATGTGGCCACCTACCACATGGATGTAGATGACTTCTTTCTTAGAAGAGACATCATATTCGGATTATGTACGAAGAGATATGAGAAATGGTACTATACCTTGAAAATAGGGAAAATGAGCCTACACATAAATAGTGAAATTGATGAAAAGATAAACATTGATTGTGTTGAGAGACTAGGGGAGCTTACCGATATAGATCTAATGCTCTCAGTGGATAGAAGAATGGAAATTAAAGGCAAATTTTGTCTCAATGGTTATATTTAGGTGTTTTCAATAAAAAATACGGAATAATAGTGATGCTGGAAGTTGGAGGAATAAGGGAAAAGAAGAAATAATATGATAACATAAGAGAGGGGGAAATGATAAATTCAGCCCAAAAACCAAAGTGCATGGTTCAAGTGCTTGGTTAGTCAAACTGTGTGAAAAATGTGCATTGTTTATAAAACCCCAAGTAAATAAAGAATATGACATTTTTATATTTATCCCTATTTGTGAATAAAATGTTAATATTTCATTAAAGGGAACGCTATGCTCGATGGCGTACCCATTATGCAACAATGAGTTTCTTTGAAATCTTATGTTGCACTCTAATAATAAAATAATATTATTTTAAATGGTAGTTAGCACGTAGCCATTGTATTGGCAGGAACGAATAGAAATAACTAAAATATGATTATATATGTTTGTTAAATGTCTTTACCTTTATCCAAAAAAGGATAAAGGCTTAAAATACGAAAAGAATTCAATTTTAGGCATATATACTCTAATATTCACTAAAGGTCCACTTGTCGCCTTTTGATGGAGAACCTTCATTAAAAATAGTTTTGGTCACTATTATACCTTCTATTGGACCAAATAAAATTCTTCCTTAGAATCGGGACATCAAAATTTACTTTGTGTAAATTTTTGGTATTTTTCCGATAAAGTTCATTTTTTAATGAATAGTGAAAAAATTTGAATTTTAATTCAAAACCTCTTTTTAATCTAATTTATTTATATGATTAGATTATATTTTGAATTGGTTTTACAGTGAAATTGGAATATATTTTTACCCTTTAATCCAATAGTGGTCATTGGAATTAATTTCACTTTTAAATTGGACTTAAACTAGTGTCAATCTTTTGATATATGTTGTTTCATAAAAACACGCTATTTGGAATATCAAATATATCTTAGGTTGAAGTTTTCGTATTTTTCTGAAAAACATCAATTTTTGATGAATAGTGAAACCACTAAGTTGTACTTAAAAACTGATTTTTTTCGTTTAAATGAAACTTTACCACTTCTGTGATTTGATTTTCAAAAATCCGACATAAATGGTTTTCATTAGGAAGTAAAATGTGGTTCAATGGGATTAAAATAATTTTTTGGTAAATAGTAACTTTTAAGTTTTTAATCGCGATTAGAGGTAATTAGTGTGATTTAAGGTAAAAATGATATTATAATAGAATGAAAATAACTTGAAACTTGTCATAACCCTATTGGATGAGTCATGGCCGACCAATACAACCCATGGGTCGATTTTTGGGACCTCGTGGAGCCACTTGGGTAAGACAATGAAATTAATGCCGTTTATTTAAAGTAAAAATTATAATGTCACAAACATGTGTTGTTTTACTAAAACAATTTTTACATGGGGTTATCTAAGTTATATTTTTTACTATAAGTATTCATTAGAAATCTAAAAAGATTTCATACATCATGATATTTTTTTTATAATTTTTAGACATTAAATAAATTAATTTATTTATGACACCGTGATGATGCAGTGATTACCTCATAAATGAACGATTTAAATAAAATGAAAAGATAATGTAAAATATAAGACCTAAACTTGTCAAAAACCTATTGGATGTGTGAATTTCGAACTATTATCACCTTATCCTAGAAATATATAATTGTGGGACCTTTAAAATCTGAATATAATTTTATAATAAAGTAATATTTTTTAACTTTCAAAGAGTGCCCTCTTCTTCTCTTATAAAAGGCCCCCACCTCTACCACATTAAACACACCTATCAAGCCTTTTTATCGGCCAACCCCTGCCCATTTAATCTCTCCACATCCCTCTCTTCATCATTGAAGCCTCACTTTGGGCATAATCCTTTCCATGGAAGCCTTTGAGCTTAAATCAAAGAGAGTTACCCGTTTTAAAGGTAGTGTTTTCTCTTGTGTTCTTATGTTTTATTTTGCTTCTCCAACCCCCTAAACTCTTTTTATTATTTTATTTTGTAACAAAACCAGTGTCTTAAATATACTTGGATGTTTTTATAATAAGTATTCAAGCTAAACTTACACATACATCCATCTAATGGTTAAAGAACATACTGTTTCTGTGGATGGCGAATTACTGCCTCACAAAACGATGATTGTTCAATATTCTTTTAACACCTTCAAAGGTGGCCATTATGATATCACTGTATTTTATATATCATATATATGGTATTTAGTTTTTCTATATTATTTTGTATTTTATATTTAAAACATACCTTTTTTCCTTGCATGTTGTGAAAATGCGATAATTTCATATGAGGAAGTGTGGACTACCGCCCCCTCAAGTGATGTGACTCGTTCATGCAATACATGGAATGTATAAAGAATTAAATTAATGAACATATGTGACCTATATAAAATATATATTATACTTGAATTAAAATATATATATATATAATTTTTTATTTCCATTGATATGACAGGAAAAAATGAAAGTAGTGTTCATGCGTACGTACGGCCTACCGTCTCCATGAACGGTGTTTTTCATTTTTTATCTCCAAATGATATGGAATAGTATAAAATGAATATGTACTAGATATAAATGATATTTTAATCACTAATACTATTCTGTAAATTATTTACTTATAACTAGATGGGCAATCATTTTTTCAAACAAGTTCATTTTTGACTCATGTACCAAACATCGTCAAAAACGTCTGATATGAACTAACATTATTAAACAATTATTATAACATTATAATATGTGATATGAAATGAATAATAATATTTAAAGGAGGTACTTAGGAAATTATAAATTTACCAAAGTTTATTATTCAGGAATATAAATAAATGAACAAGACAAGTCGGACTTGAGGTAAGGGATCCTACTCCTCTCTTTCTTTTTAAGTACACTCTTTTATGTCATTCCTTTAAAGCTCATTTTTCTTGTGATTGGGATGTTATTTTATATTACTATTAATGTAATTTTTATTTTCATATTATGAGAGACCCTATTTTCTCTCATCAATCCATTTTGGAAGTTCTGAGTGGCGCCGTTAGGCTGCCGAATTTTCGAAAGAGATCCAACCTCTCTCATTCTTTTTAAGTACTCTCTTTTTTTCATTTATTTTAAACTCGTATTTATTATATTTGGGGATTTTATTTTATATTCCTTATACTTTAATTATAATGTTCATATTATGAGGGATCTTATTTGATCTCATAAATCCATTTTTGGAAGTTTTAAGTGGCGTCGTTAGGCTGCCGAGTTTTCGTAAGGGATTTTTCATCTCACTTTTCTTCCCGTGAGATTTATGCTAAATTTTCCACCATTTCCTTTGAGTGGTGTATGTAATATCAATTATTCTACTCTTTGTGTAATATAATTTCGTTTGTGAGTATTTACATCAATGTTTTATGACCCCTCTTTCATGGGGTGTACGTTTCGAAAGTTTCCCAAATCGGTAAGGGAACCTTTCACAAACCTCTTTTTAAAAGACTTATTTTGTTATGTCTTTTAATTTACATCTTTCTTGGGATATGTTATTATATATCCTTATTGATGTAAATTTTATTTCCAAGTGATGAGTTCCCCTTTTTATCTCTCATCAACTCATTTTCTGAATTTTAAAGTGACGTTGTTAAGCTGTCAAATTTTACCAAGGGTACTTCTTAACCCAATTTCGATTTCTTTGGGTTTTACATGTACTTATTGAATATGTCATCCTTTGAATATCTGTGAATGAAATTTTATTGTTTTAAACTTAGTATCCACTTATATTGGTTGTATTTATATTTTTCACACATAATTATGAGATTGATTTATCCTTAATTTAAGGATACCTTCTTTATAATGGATTTCATCTCATTTTCCATTTCTATTGAGACTTCATTGTTGTTATGAACTAGTTCACTATTATATGGTGTATATACTGTCCTTTGGAATCTTATATCATCCCATTATTCTCGTGAAATTATTAAGTTCTGATTAAATGTTATACCTCAATTATGGTATCCAAATGTCACTCATTTTGTTAAAAACCCTTTAACTAAAATATCATTTTAAATGTTTTAATGATTATTCTTATAAATATTTCCCATTAATATCCATGTTTTCAAAATGGTTTTAAGGATTTATTTATATGGATATTAATGGTTTAAAATGTTAAAAGCTTCAAAGTGGTATGGGACACTTTGATTCAAAAATCTCTTTATTAAATGTTTAAAATGGTTTTAAAAATGGTTTGTAGAATGGATTCATTATCTCAATATCTTAAAATGTTATATTGTTATTGGAATGTGGGAATGTTATCTTTCCTTTATGCTTAAGTTATGTTCTATGATTATGTTATGGTTTTTGGACATTGTTTATGAAGACGGGTGGTTCCATGATAAACTAAGTGCGGGTGAGCCCGATATAGCTCTCTAATGCATTGGGTTACGCGAAGGGGTTAAACGTTAAGGTTTCTCTGAAGAGATTTAGGGAATATACTATGATGGTTATTCAAATGTAACCAAGAGGGTTACTGCCTACATAATAATGTTATGAATGCCTCAAGTTACCTTTATGTCTTATGATTTTTATGAGTTATTCGTAAATCTTATGATTTCATGAGATGTGTTAAAGTGCTTATGTTTTATGAGTAAAGTATGATTTCATTGATTCTTATGTATACATGGACCGATGTTTTCTTTCCGTATTTTTATAACCCTTACTGGGCTTTTTATGCTCATCCCAATTTTTTGAAATGTTTTTCACATGACATAAAGTTGTATAGGGTCAAGGATGGGATCAAGGAGATGTCAGGTTGTCTAAAACAAGGAACTAGACATGACTCTTTTGTTCAAGAGTTTTTATTTTGTGAAAAAAATGGGAACTGAGTAGATGTGTCTACTCTGTAATCTTTTGAGATGTAATAGTTATGTCCTAATTCTCTGAAACTCTAAACTTGAAAAGATCCTCAATGTGAATTATTCATTTAATTCAAGATTAAGTAAGGTTTAAGATCGGGGCCTTATATTGTTATCTTTAGATAAGGGAACCTCGTACGGTTAGGCACACAATTTGAATAACCGTGAATAAACTATGAAAAAAGGTATTGTCTTGATTCTGTAACCATCCACATAGACATGAGCCCTGGGTCTTATGTTATAGACAAATTTTTTGGCCTAGTCCGTTTTCTTGATTTTAGATCTCTTGCCTCCGAATGATCCTTGGTCGCACCTGTGTCCTTTATGACATTATGAAACATTAATATTTGGTCTGTTTAAGGTATACATATTAAAAAACAAATGATTTTTACCTTCATTTAAAATATGGGTCATTACAACCTCCCCTCCTTAAATAAACTCATCACCATGTTGTACTTTTGAGGGTAAAGAGGTGTCATCATCAAATAGTTCCCACCACTGAGAACATATATCAGCTTCCCACTCCTAGGTCCCATGTTTTACTCAGTTGTGCTTCTATGGAACCCGTACCAAAGGAAATGACCTGACTCAGAGTGTCTTCATCCAACGATCAACACTAATAACAAAATAATCCACAATAAATCATCCATATCCAACTCAACCTCATCAGGCTGAAAGAACTGATTCGGGTTTGGATAGTATCGGTGAGGCTGAGTTACATGGAAGGCATCATGCATGGACCACTATTTATGAGGAAGTTCTAACTATAAATCCACTATTATGATTAGTTTGATAACATTATAGTGTCCATCAAACCTTAGTGAGATCTCACCATAATTTAGAATGTGTCTATTCCCTAACTAGGGTGAGACTTGCAAGAAAACCCAGTCTCTTGTCTCAAACTCAAGAGGTTATTAGTATTTGTTGGAATATGACAATTTTCTAGATTGATCTATCAACATGAACATTATAATTATATGGAGCGGATCTATAGTCTCTTGTAAGAGACATAGTCAAAGAATAGTGTCTTCCCCTTCCACTATCTATTATAAAGGTGTGCAGAAAGGCTTACCATATAAGGTTTCACATGGAGACATCTCGATGGTAGCCTGAAAGCTGTTAATATAAGAAAACTCAGTGAGGGGAATGTGTTTCTCCTATAAATCCCCAAAGTCACAGTCATGTGCATGGATCATTTCCACTAATACCTAAATAGTACACTCTGTTTTTTCATCGGTCTGTGGTTGATAGTTCGTGCTCAAAAGTACTTTTGTACCCAAGGCCTCCTACAACCCCTTCAAGAACCATAATGTGAAATTGGAATGTCTATCAGAAATGATATAAAAGGGATCTACATGAATATTTATAACATATCTAATGTAAATCCTTCACATCTAGTCCATTTATAAGTTCTCTTACATAGGTAGGGAATGTGTGAACTTCCTTAAACAATCAATGATAACCCAGACTATATCATTGCCATAAGGTAATCTGGATAAATCGGCCACAAAATCCATTGAAACATCATCCAATTTGCACATAGGAATGGAAAAATATGTATAATCCCAAAAATTCACTGATGTTATGCCTACACCTATTGACATTTGGAGCATTGATGATGAAGATATTAATATCATGTTTCATACCAGGTCACCAATACTAGCATTGTAGATCTCAATACATTTTGTTGACACCTGGGTGAACCACCCATACTGAGGCATGTAATACCCACATCAACTCCTATCTAATATTTTATGGAACCTATACATTCCAATGGAACAATAAGATATTATCCCCATCTATGGTCTAACCTAATGATATATCATCATCTAAAATTTTTTCCATTAGGATGAGGCCTTCAGGATCAGATAGTTTTCTTATTATCACCAATTCCAAATGAGTAGATTTCATTGGAAATGATGAGAGGATAATCTAACCATGGTCCTCCAGAACCTCAATAAGGATCTTGGAGAATAATTCCTTAAGAATCCATTCACCATTGGATTCCTTAATTTACTCTAACTGAGTCTTTCATCTCAGAGCGTTGAGCACAAAACTTCCATTACCAGGAACGTAGGAAAGTCCAAAATTAATAATTGTTTATACTCCACCTACCTACATTTTATGTGATTGAGATCCAAAATTTTAAAGGTGTACTTGAGAATATTATGGTCTATAAATACCACAAAATTATATCCCAAAATATTTTATGCAATAATATAAGTACCGAACTACAGCTACGAGATCGAGATCATGTTTTGGGTCATTCTTCTCATAATGCCTCAACTAAAAATACATGTATGAAACAAATTTATTATCCTCCATTAGAATAGATTCAATACTAATTCCCAACATGTAACATTATTCAATATAGATCCTTACTAGATCTTATATAATTAGTATCGGTTCTGTTGTCAATCGACCCTACAACTCCTCAATGGTTGCATCACAATCTTCTAACCCTAAAAATCTGACACCCTTCTTTGTGAAGCCCATAATCAGCACTACAAGGCATGATAAATCCTAGGTGAAGAATATTTAAAATAAAAATGTTCCCAAGAAACTCCAAATGTCTAAGACATTATTGGGATTCTCATAAGAGATTATATCTTCCAATTTCTCAAGATCTACTAAAACTCCTAACTCTGAGATGATATAACCTAAAAGGTGGACATTATCGATACAAAAGTGTAATTTACTGAGCTTAGAATAGAGTTATTTCTCTCTTAGTGTATTCATCATGATATCATGATACATTTCATGGTAATTTCTAGATTATGAATACAACAATATATTTTAAACAAATAGTACCATGAATGAATCTAGATATGGGTGGAAATCCTAATTAATAAGATCTATAAAGACTGAAGGTGAGTCCCTGATTCCAAATCATATAATCATCTAATCTTATAGATTATACTTATTATTGAAAGATTTGTGGGTAAGTTTGAATTCCTAAAACTCACCTGATGATAGCTTGACTTTAAATATATCTTTGGAAATACTTTCGCTCCATAGAACTAATCAAAGGGGTCATATATTCTATACAGTGGATACAGATTATTCAATGTGAGTTTATTAAAATGATGGTAGTCTACAAAAATCCTAAGGTTACCATCTGTATTATTGGAAAAAAGAACTATTCAAACCTAAATATAAGTTTGTATTTGTATAAATCCTTTATCCTCTAGATCCTACAACTACTTCTTAATCTAAGAATCTCCTTATGTGCCATCCTATATGGAGGTATTGTCACTAGTGCTACTCTTGGAACAAGATCAATAGTAAACTCTACCTACCACACCTGAGGTAGAGTGGAGAAGTCATCAAGAAAGATGTATCTGAAAGGATCCACTATGGGAGGAAATATAGTGGGTTGTAACCCCTAGTCATCGTGGAAACGACTGATGATCTGAGATGCTAGGTTACCATGCCTTTGCTAATTATTCCCAACTCACGTCTCATTAACATCCCAATCTCCCTTATGAATATACCTAATCCTTATAGGGATGTAAAAGTAACCCTATGAAAATAGAAGTTAGTATGGGATTGATAGAGAACTGAAAAGTCCATTCCGATGAATACGTGAAATCCCATCACACCGATGACAAACAAATTCCATATGAAATGGTAATCGCCTATCTCAAGGGTACAGTCCATATAATGTATAATTCCCTCAGTATGAATACCAAATGGTGTATCAAGATTCATAATACCCTGATAGTGTTCAATATTGAGGCCCAAAACTCCCATTATAGTCTCATATAAAAACGATTGAGATGTGACTGTGTCAAATAAAGGAGACACTAATGTGAAGGCAACTAGAATAGGACCTCTAGAAGTATAAGGTTCGGATCTATACTCATGTGGATCATGATGGAATGCATGTAACTGGAATGTACCATTGGCCTAATTCAGTACCAAAATACACATATCAAGTCCGATTTTCTGAAATTGAGAATCATAAGTTTGGATCCCTTTTCCTCGAACACCACCTTGTCCTGTTTGGCTGGTGGTATTCTGAATACCTACCTAATGTAATCCTGCTGGCTTGGATCCTCACTGAGGAGTAGGTGCAGATCCACTATCACATGGAACTAGAGGGAATTACCTACAGAAGAGTTGGATATTCCCCATCCTTCCACATCCATTTCACTTTAATGGATCTCAGGGACACTGAGACATTATTTTTCCTACAATCCCACTCTGGAAGCGGATAAGAAAACTCTCTTCAAAAGGAGCCTGACTATTTCAACATCCACGAGTAGTCTCAAAATAACTCTTTCTCCTAGAAGAATATACAATAAAATCCCCTATGTGCTGGCCCACCATGACTCTCACCCACATCACCCCTTGAGTTCTACTACCTAATTATGTCTTTGTTGACTATTTCAGAAATTTTTGTCATTCAAAACATGTTGGCATACGACCGATGGTGAATACTAGCTTGTCTTTGAATCGTCTAGTGGTCATAATATCATCATCTACTATATTAGAAGTGAATCACTATAAATCTATGAAAAAATAAGTGTATTCCATAACTAATATAATCCAATAATATAGGTTAATGGAATCTATATCTTCATCATCCCTTAGTGTTTGGGGAATGAAGTAATTGTAGAAGATCATCTGGATATCAGACCAGACCGTACCACAATGCTAATCATCCTCAATTGTGTCATCCCACCACCACTTGGATGATTCATGTAGCATATAGATTTCTATATTGACCCTCATATATGGAGGCATCTCGAGATTCTCTAATATAGATAAGATAGCCTCATTCCAAGACTCTGAAATATGAGGTCCTCTATCCTCTGAAAAGGTTAGAGAGTACAGCTACTGAAACTCGTGATTCAACTCTTCCATACTTGGGGAAGGTCGAACTACAAATTGAATTGATATAATCATAAATAGAAAAACCTCTTCAAACTTGGTGTCACCTCCCACATCAAGAATAGGAATAAGTGCGATATATGGCTACATTGGATGAATCATTGATAGCTCATGAACCACCACCTCAGGTATGTGATAGGAACTACCTTAAGGGTGCACGATTGGAGTAATTCATAGCATTATAACACTAAAATTACAAATTAATGCCTTAGAATATATTCAATCCAATATAAAAATAGTAGATGGAAAACTAGGACTAGTTCAGTTCCTTCATATCGATAGGATCACGCCTCTCGGTATGTTGTAAAAGTCGGGTCTATATGGTATAATAGACCATAATAAGACATAATAACATAACATATATACCCCACTACCCACTACTAAGGTTGTGTTTGGGTATATGTATCTGTGTCAGACATATATAATATGGATGTTTCAAATTGGGAATCATATTATTTTTGAATGTGTGATTTTAAAATATTTAAACACATTATATGGTGGAATTAAATTGTTTTCTATTTACAATCCTTAAGGTCCCATACTACTTATGAATAAAATATGGATCCACTAAACCCACACCAAAACATGTTCCAACTCATGCGACTGATGGTCTACATCTCAACGTACCAAAAATGAATACTTAAGGTGTCTACTTTAACCTATTAAAGAAAACATTGTTAGGTTAAGGGTGGAACTTTATGTATCAAATAAGTTTTCTAATACTTGAAATAAGTGTCAGTATAATTCAATACATAACCAAGGAATTATAAAAATACAATAAGAAAATTCATGCTAAACCTAAAAATGGAATGGAAAAATACATGGAATATTCCTCCTAGTGTGCCTAACAATGATTCAAGTAATTAATTTCCATCATTTCATCTATAAACACTAAAGAAACTATAATTCTAATAAATTCAATTTCAATAACATTAGAAACCAAGTCTGTCACCCAAAGGTGAAATAATATCAAAAATAAATGGAAAAAGCATAATAATAATTATAAATTAGACAACTCTGCCTTTACCCCGAACATGGGTTCATGATACCCAACCATGAATTATGACCAATTCCCAAGAATTACTAATCTATAACATATTTTTTCCAAATATTAAATTAACAATTAGACCTTTTTAATACCCCAAGCTTCCATGGTACGTTTCCCTTTGAATAATAAAGTAGCATGGGTTGTACGCAACTTGGAGTTTTAACACACCATGACCAATCAAACTAACTGTTATGAAAAGTAACACCCAATTTATGAAATTTTATAAATTTTATTTTTAAAATGGACTTCATTTTTGGATTTAGAATATCAAAATTATCTTAGGGTGAATTTTTCATATTTTTTTGAAAACATTCTATTTATGAAGAATAGGGAAAAACATTGTGTTATTGTTTAAAACCGACTTTTTATTTAAATAATTAGTTATTTTATTTTGATTTATTTAAGGCCATAATAGATACATAATACCTATATATGTTCATTGTAATTCATTAGAGTTGTTTTATAATAAGTTTAGATATATAAAATTTTATTGAACTTTTTACCGTCTTTTACCCACCTTCTAGGAACATTTGAAAATTTGCATAAAAGTTAATTCTACTGCTTCAATGAGTTGAATTTCAAAAATATGAGAGACATGGTTAATATCAGTTAGTAAAAATTTGGTTCAATAAGATGAAAATAATATTTGGTGAATAGTAACTTTTGAGTTTTATTTACCACGGTTAAAAGTAAATAGGGTAATTAAATGTAAAAATAATATTATAATTAACCTAACACATGTCCTAATTCTATTGGATAAGTGTAATTCAACCTAAAAAACCTTAGGAATAAAATATGATCCTTTTGGTCCACTTGGATTAGATTGGGACATTTATTGTTATTTTATTTAAAGAAGAGTTAAAAGTGTTAGATTCAATGTTTAATAACTAAACCATTTTTAATGTAGGGATACACATAATATAAATTTGACTATAAATATTCATTAGAAATATAAAAATATTTCCTAAATAATGTTATTTTATTTATAATTTTTAGATGTTAAATAATTTCTTTTATTTATGACACAATGATAATGCAGTAATTACCTTATTAATGAAATATTAAAATAATTGATATTATAAATATCCAAATAAATGTATGCTGAAATTTATGATGAATTCCACAAATTTTATAGTTTAATATGACATGTTAGGGTTGACTTAATAAATTGTATTCAAAGTTATAAAGTTTTTATGGCTTTCAAAATGATAAAATACTAAATAGTTTCAAAATTGACATAATTGAGTTTTTAAAACAAATACTATATTATTAATTGATATAATGTTACTAAAAATATAAGTTTCATCAAAATAATATAGATAAGGTTATATATATTAATAATGAACCACTTGGGGTTCATTTGGTAGTTTTTTTATGTTTATCAACCATATAATATAAAAATAAAAAGACACATGGTAAATGTCCAACTATTTAACAAATAGTTAAATCTAAAAGATAAGGTTAACATGGTGACCTAAAACTATCTAAAACCTTTTGGTTGTGAGGTTTTCGACCCCTAACCACCTTATCTCCGAAATAAATTATTTTGGAGCCATTAGAAACATAAAAATATTTTATTATAAAATAATATTTCAAGCTTTTCCTAAAGTGGCCATCGCCTCTCTTATAAAAGGGTACTTCTCCTTCTCTTAATTTCACACCTCCAAATCCATTGTTCTCCAGAAAATATTGCCCAAATTTCCTCCCAACTTCCCTAAAATCAATCTAAAGTCCTCAAATTGATCAAAAATCCAACCTAAGGATCCCTTTTGATCAACTCAAAAGGAAACCCCCGAAGAAAAGGTAATAATCTCACCACCCTCTTCCAAGTTCTATTCTTCTTCCACTTCCTCTTTCTTTGTTGTTTCCAAACCAAAATAATAACTCCAGTACTCTCTAAATACTATGATTCTTTTATAAATATTGTACAACCATATTTTTTATTCTATCCATCCTATAAATGAGATATTCACCACACGTGTGTATGTACGGATTACCGTCTCCGCGTCGTGGGGTAGTTTTTCTTTTAAACACATAATTATTGAGATCGGTATAATAATGAGTATAAATAATGTAAATAATGAATATAAAATTTTAATTATTATGTATATATGATATACCATCTAATTACATATGATTTCACCATCATTATAATGATATTTTCGCTTGTGTGTGTGTATGGAATACAGTCTCCACGAACTTGATGAGATTCATTCCCCATCGTAATCATTCAAGAATAATTATAATTTTATGATTTAAAATAATGTCTATGAACATAATATCAGTCTATATATGAATCAAAAACATCCTATACATAACAAAAATGCCTTACGTAACTAAGAATATAAAGGAAAATGAATCAGTTAACACCCGAAATGATGATACTACTGAAATATTATTAACAAAGCAATATAAGAGCATCATATATGATATAATATTTATGTTTATAGTTCTTGTATAATTTAATGAAAAAAATTTATCTATTATTCTGTATGATAACATACCATCGACTATGGAAAAGTACAAGGTAATGGTTAATTCTAAAATCCCTTTACTTATTCAAGGTTGTTAATACCTAAGTATCTACTGGGACCTCTTTTTCATCCACATCTATGTATTCCTAAAAATGGAATTCAAAACATTTTTACTATTTACTAGACTATGGGTTAAATTAATTTATACCCTTATTTGAGAATATATGTTTTGAAAGGAATATGTCCATCATTTTCCAAACAAGGTACTTCAGGACCTTTTCGACAAAATTAATGTAAGAATGTCTTTTTTTAACTTATATGGCGGGTGCAGCTATTTTCTTCCATTATAACAACATAAAAGCTTCCCATACAATCTTATAAGATTATTTTCAAAATAAATATTTTATTTTATAATTATATGACTTTTAAATTATTTCAAAATATAAAGAGATATTTATCTAAAAAAGTTTTAATTTCATTTATGTCAACATCCTTTGATGGATTTTAAGCTTGTTTGAAGATGATTTATTATCATACAAAACTTCCATATTGTATTGAAGGATGTGTAATATGTTTGATTATGGATGTGTTAATTTTAAACTATTCATGTTTTATGGATAAAGTATTTATATTTCGTATTCTTGTTTTAATACGAATGTTTATGTTATGTTTAAACCTTTTCATATGGGGAATTCATTGGACTTAGTAAGTGACGGGTAGAGCCCATTATAGCTCCTCGATGCATTGGTAGGTCTTGTGAAACAAACTAGTGTCTTGTAACAAGGCATTGACAAAATCTTATTTGTAGTCGTGGTACAAAGCCTTGACTATGTGGTTATGAAGTCTGGCATTATGCATTCCATCATTATAAAATTGGATATTGATATTGCATGTGATTATTTGACTAGTAGAATATCCATGTTAATATGTAAATGGAATTATTTGATTTATATTGGACATATTATGCAGACGTTTATGTTTAAAAGGCTTAGGTTTTAGTCTTATAAATTGCCTTAAATGATTATTCTTATTTATGAAAGTTTCTTAGATATTGTTATCCTTACTAAGAATCTGAGCTCACCCCTTTCTATGTTTTATTTTTCCCAGGATGTGAAAATTATATTATGACTAACCTGCAGGGATAGTATAAGGGATATTAATGTGGTCAATAGAGACAATGTTGTTGTTGTTGTTTTTCATTTTATAATGTAATGTAAAACTTATTAATGTATCTATTACTTCCAAGGCTACTAAACTAATCGGTCTTTCAGGATTTGACCCATTGTGATCATGACAATGTTATGTAATAATGCACCGACTCTGGGTAACTTGTGTTCGGGCATTACAGTTTGTATATGAAAAAGTTCAGTACAAACCTTGAAATCTAGATTTATAAAAAACTCTGATTAGAGAATATTAGCCTAATATATACATTGAGTACTAGTACAGAAGAACTTCCTAGAATTTTACTACTGTTGGGATTTTGTGATTTTTCCCAAAAACACATCCCTGTTTGGATACGAAAAGGTAGAGGAGGCTCCGGCCCATATGTACCTAGTGGTAAAACCCAAAAACACCGCTTGGTGCTAGACTCAAATGGGAACTAGTGCACAATAATGGTCCATGCTACACTCTCGGTTACGAAACTCCCGTGTGATATGCTTAGGATAATTCACATTTTCTTTACAAACCATTGGGAGGGATTTATGAGTATACACTCCTCAAAGAAAAAAATTTTATGATTATTGATTATATCCATAAACTTTTCAATTTATGTTATGCGGTTTACAACTTTGGAATTATGTATTGCAATTCATAAACTAATCTAGTATATGCCATTGTTTTGAAATGGCACCTAGTTGAAGGAACAGAAATCATATCAATGAACGTAATACATGTAGGGATTTCCCTCCTACTCAAGATAATTATAGTGGAGTTGGTGATGCAACTGGCGATGATCATCTAATCACCATACTAGGATAACTCACTCGGGTTATGAATAATAACTTTACCCATATAGAGCACCATGATCCACAATGTGGAGGATCAATGTTAGACCACTTCATGAGGAAAAAACACCAGTATTCCATTGGAGTAAAAATCCATTAGTGGCTAAGAAATGGATAAATCCCTTAGAGAAAATATTTAATTCTTTGGGTGGTAGAAAAAATGAAAGTGTTTTCATTGCAGTTTATCACCTCATGGGAGATGCAGATCCATGGTAGTCATTAATCCAAAACAGAAAGGAAGATGAAAAGAATCAAACACGGAATGGAGGGATCTTAAATATATTTTCTTAGAAAAATACTTTCCTCAAGACCATCTAGCAGATATAGAAAGACAATTGTTGAGTCTGAGGCAAAAGGAGGATGGGAATTTCATAAATTATGATGCTAACATTACAGGGTTAGAAAGGCATACAACAGATTATATATGTAAACCAAGGAGTAATATTGATCAATTCTTTGATGGGTTAAAACCATTTCCTTTTCGATCATTAGTCTGACAATCCTTCTCATCGTAAAAAGATATTCTCTCATTCTCTATCACGACAGAAAATTAATTCCCTATGTTTGACGACTTTAAAGAAAAGAAAGATAAAAAGAGACCTATTGAACACTCTAGAAATGGAAATAAGGGGAATAAGAGAAAAGTAGAATGTCCATCCTATGGTAAATGTGGTAAGAAACACCCCAGTACTTGCCTAAAGGGAATGGGAGTATGTTACTAGTGTGGTGAAAAAGGCCTCCAAGATCATGATTCCAAGGAGAAGAAAGAGGCTCTTAATGATGAATGATAAAATTATAGAGAAAAGGGTCATTATGAAAATGAATTTCATAAGAACCAAGGTAAATTACCTTAGAAAATTCCTAGGGAGAAAGGCCAAGCTTATTTTATCACTACTACTAAGGTTAAAGCTCTGAAAGACTTGGTGGTATGTAATTTAATGGTTTCCTCAAGTTTAGAAAATACTTTATTTGATTTTGGATTATCTCACTGTTTCATATCTTCCCAATTTTCTAAGAAAATTAGATATTTTCAATTTGACTTAACAAGGGATTTTTCAGTCAAAACAATTAAGGGAAGTATCCTCGCAACAATGCTTTGTGAATCAGTTCCCATTAGGGCATATAAATGTTCTTTATCAGTTGATCACATCATCATACCCATGATTGAATTTGATATAATCCGCAGAATGGATTAGATTTAAGACCATGATGCAAAAATTTATTGTAAGAAGAAGGAGGATACAATTTAAGATGATTATAATGAGTAACTTATATTTAGATCAGAAACGTCAACACCAAATTCTTATCTAAATCAACCCCCAGTAGCTATACTAAATTAAATTATTGGGGATGAAGAGAATGAAATAAATATGGGTGAGGAAAATAATGTCCGAATAGAGGAAGTACCTATTGTGCAAGAATATGTTGATGTGTTTCCAAAGGATTTACATAGACATCCTACTAAAAGAGAAATTGAGTTTTCCATTGATTTAATTCCTAGTTCAAGGCCCACATCAAAGACCCTTTATAGAATGGACATTGCGGAATTAGTAGAACTAATTAAAAACTAGAGAAATTAAGTAACAAGGGATTTATTCACCCTTTTGTCTCTCCTTGGGGAGCCCTTGTCGTTTTTCTTAAGAATAATGATGGATCTATGAGGTTGTGCATTGATTACAAGTTGATCAATTATATAACAATAAAGAACAAGTATCCTCTACCTCGCATTGATAATTTATTTCACCAACTTCATGGAGATCAATATTTTTCAAAGATTGACCTTTGATATGGATATCATCAGTTGTGTGTGAAGAAGGAAGACATTCAGAAAACAGTATTTTGAACTAGGTACAAGCATTGCAAGTTTACAGAAATGCCTTCTTGATTGAATAATGCACCCTCTGTCTTCCTGGATCTAATGAATAGAGTTTTTAAAGAATATATTGATGACTTTGTAGTGGTATTTATTGAGGATATCTTGGTATACTCAAAAATCTATTAATATCAAGAAATTCACTTGCGCACTATTTTGAAAACCCACAGAAGAAATGAATTATATGGGAAGTTTAGCAAGTGTGAATTCTGAATTTAAGAGATTTCTTTTCTTGGCCATATTGTCTCTAAGTATGGAATCTCTATTGATTCATAAAATACCAAGGCAATCCAAGAATTTCCATCACCGACGAGTATAACTGAGGTACGCAGTTTTATTGGTTTAGCAGGTTATTATCGACGTCTCATCCAGAATTTTTCCCGGTTGGCTAACCCATTAACCAATCTCACACGTAAAGGGGTTAAATTTTTTTGGAAAAAAGAGTGTGAAGAATGTTTTGAATAACTTAAGATAAAATTATTTAATTCTCCTATCCTGACTCTACCATCAAGAAATGATGGGATTTCTATTTATAGTGATGCTTCAAAGAAAGGACATCGTTGTGTCCTTCTGAAGAATGATAGAGTTATTGCCTACACATCACGAGAACTAAAAATTCATGATGAAAAATATCCTACTCATGATATTGAGTTAGCAGTTGTAATATTTTCTCTAAAAATATGGAGACACTATCTCTATGGTGAAAAATGTGAGATTTATACAAGTTACAAGAGTTTGAGGTATATTTTTTCATAGAAAGAACACAACATGAGGCAAAGTCGATGGCCTAAACTATTCAAGGATTATGATTGCACTATACACTACCACTCGAGGAAGGAAAATAAGGTGGAAGATGCTCTGAGTAAAAAGGATCATGGAGTTTTGAACAAGATGAGAGTTGAAATTGATCCTATTTTCATGGATCTAGTAAATATGGATATGGGAATAACAATGGAAGGTGAAACATAAACACTTTTTCATATGGTTTCCAGCCCATCATTACTATAAAGGATAAAGAGTTCTCAGAATTATGATGAGGAGTTTTAAAAAAAGATTAAAGTTTTGAATGATGGGATATTGAGTGACTTTATATATGAAGATGGAATTTTGAAATTTTGTAAGAGACTTTGTGTTTCTAACATACCTGATATAAAAAGAGAATTTTTGTTTGATGCTCATAGCTCCATTTTCTCTATAAAACCTGGGAATACCAAGATGTATAGAGATTTGAAGGATCATTTTTGGTGGTACAACATGAAGAGTGAGATTTCTGATTTTTTGTCAATATGTATGGTTTGTCAACAAGTGAAAGCAGGAAGGTAACGGGCTAGAGGAGTCATGAAACCTCTTCCCATACCTGAGTGGAAATTGGAAAATATTACGATGGAATTTGTTGTAGGGATACCAAAGTCTCCAACAAGGAAATATTCAATATGGGTAATTGTTGATCGTCTTACCAAGTCATCACATTTTCTTTCTATAAGAGAAGATTTACCACTTGAACGTTTGGGAGGACTATATATTAATGATTTTTTTAAGAATCCATCGTATTCCCCTATCGATTGTTTCTAATCGTGATCCCCGTTTTACATCAAGATTCTGGAAAATTCATCAGAAGGCCCAGGATATTGAACATCATTTTAGGACTGCCTACCACCCTCAAACCGATGGACAATCAGAATTGACTATTAAAACCTTAGAAGACATGTTGAGATCTTGATCACTTGACTTTCAAGGTATGTATGATCAACAGTTACCTCTGGTATAATTTTCCTATAATAATTCCTTCCATTCATGTATTCAGATGGCACCATATTGAGCATTTTATGGAAAGAGATGTTGCACACCAACTTTTTGGGATGATATTGCTGAAAGAAAACTCATAGGCCCAGAACTTGTTGAGGAAACAATGGAAAAAGTGATGACTATCCAAACCCACATCAAATCATCCCAAAGTAGGAAAAAGAGCTATGTTAATAACCAAAAAAGTATTTAGTATATCAATTAGGATACCATGTTTTCTTGAAGGTATCTCTGTGTAAGGGTGTTATACGTTTCAGTAAGAAGGGTAAATTGAGTCTTTGGTAAATCGGACCTTTCGAAATTCTAGAACGAATTGGAGTTGTAGCTTATCATTTGGAAAATCCTCCAAGTATCTCCAAATTTCATGATGTGTTCCACGTATCACTATTGAGTAAATTTATGCTTGAACCAATGCATATACTCACCTTTGGGGAAATTGAACCAAAACCTGATTTGTCTTATTGTGAAGAGCTTTTCAAAATTCATAATTTCAGAGAACAAGTGTTGAGAAACCTGACGTCTTGTTTGGTAAATGTTCTATGGAGAAACTGTAATATGGAAGAGGAAACGTGGGAACCCTAGGAACTTATGATGAAGAACCACCAGAATCTTTTTATGCAGTAATATTCTAGAAATTTTGAGGAAGAAAATATTTTAAGGAGGGGAGAATGTAACACCCCAATATTCCACGATACGTTTCCCTTTGAATAATGCAGTACCTTGGGTTGTATGCAAATTGGAGTTTTAACACACCACGACCAATCAAACTAACCGCTATGAATAGTAATACCCACTTTGTAAAATTTTATGAATTTTTTTTTTCAAAATAGACTTCGTTTTTGGATTCTGAATATCAAAATTAGCTTAGGGTGAATTTTTAATATTTTTCTGAAGATATTCAATTTTTGATGAATAGTGAAAACACTACATTATTGTTTAAAACCGACTTTTTATTTAAATAATTATTTATTTTATTTTAATTTATTTTAGGTCAAAATAGATACATAATACCTATATATTTTCAATTTAATTCATTGTATTCATTTTATAATAAGTTTTGATATATAAATTTTTGTTGAAATTTTTACCGTCTTTTACCCACCTTCTAGGAGCATTTGAAAATTTGCATAAATCATAATTTAACCACTTCAGTGAGTTGAATTTCAAGAATTCGAGAGACACAGTTAATATCATTAAGAAAAATGTGGTTCAATAAGATGAAAATAATTTTTGATGAATAGTAACTTTTGACTTTTATTTGCCACGGTTAAATGTAAATAGGGTAATTAAAGGTAAATATGGTATTATAATTACCCTAACACATGTCTTGATTCAATTGGATAAGTGTAATTCGACCAAAAACAAAATTAGGAATAAAATATGATCCTTTTGGTCCACTTGGATATGATTAGGACATGTATTATTATTTTATTTAAAGAATAGATAAAAGTGTTAAATTCAAAGTATAATAAATAAACCATTTTTAATATAGGAATAAACACAATAAAAATTCGAATGTAAATATTTATTAGAAATATATAAATATTTCCTACATAATGGTATTTTTTTATTATTTTTAGACATTAAATAATTTAATTTATTTATTACACAATGATGATTAAGTAATTACCTTATTAATGAAATATTAAAATAATTGATATCATAAATATCCAAATAAATGTAAATTGAGACTTTTGGTGAATTCCATATATTTTCTAGGTTAATATGACATTTTAGGGTTGATTAAATAAATATTATTAGAAGTTATAAAGTTTTATGGATTTCAAAAAAAAATCCAACACTAAATAGTGTCAAAATTGACATAATTGAGTTTTTAAAACAAATACTATATTATTAGTTTATATAACATTCCTAAAAATCTAATGCTCTTCCAAAGTGATTAGATAAGGTTATATATATTAATAATGAACCACTTGGGTTTATTTTGGTAGTTTATAGTAAGTTTATTAACCATATAATAAAAATATACAAAAAGACATGGTAAATGTCAAACAATTTAATTAACAGTTAAGTCTAAAAGATAAGATTAATATAGTGACCTAAACCTGCCTAAAAGATATTGTATGAGAGGTTTTTGACCCATCCCAACCTTATTTTAGAAATAAATCATTTTTGAGCAATTATAAACTGAAAATAATTTTATTATAAAATAATATTTCAAGCATTTCCTAAAGTGACCCTCACCTCTCTTATAAAAGGGTGTTTCCGATTCTCTTAATTTCACAATGCCAAAGTAATTTGGCTCGGACAAACCCTTCCAAAATACCCTACCAAATTCTCTCAAATCAACCTATATTCCTTAATTTTCTCATAAATCCAACCTAAGGAGCCCTTTTGATCAACTCAAAAGGAAACACTTGTAGAAGAGGTAATAATTTCACCACCCTCTTTCAAGTTATTTTCTTCTTCCACTTCCTCTTCCATTGTTGTTTCTATACCAAAATAATAACTCCAGTACCTTCTACATACTATTATGTTATTATAAATATGGTACAACCATATTATTTATTTTATCCATCTTATAAATGACAAATTCAATATATGTGCGTACGTACGGCTTACCGTCTCCACGTCGAGGTGTAGTTTGTTATTCAAACACTTCATTATATTGATGGGTATAATAATGAGTATAAATGATGTAAATAATAAATATAAAATTTTAATTATTCTTTATATATGATATACCATTCAATTACATATGATTTCACCATCAATATAATGATATTGTCGCTCGTGCGTGCATATGGAATACGGTCACCATTAACGCGATGAGATTCATTCCCCATCATAATCATTCAAGAATAATTTTAATTTTATGATTAAAAATAATGTTTATGAACATAATATAATTCTTTATATGAATCAAATATATTCTACCCATAACAAACATGACTTACGTAACCAAGCATATAAAGGAAAACGAATCTGTTAACACCTGAAACGATAATACTACTGAAATATTATTAACAAAGCAATATTAATAGATCATATATGATATCATATTTATGCATAGATATCTTGTATAATTTAATCACAATGTTTTTACTATTATATATGAGGTTAACATACCATTGACTATGGAAAATTACAAGGTAAGGGTTAATTCTACAATCTCTTTACTTATCTGAGATTGTAAATATGTAAGTATCTACTTGGACCTCTTTATCAAACACATCTATGTTTTCTTAAAAATGTAATTCACAACAATTTTACTATTTACTAGACTATGGGTTGAAGTCCTTTATATCCTTATTTGAGCATATATGTTTTGAAAGTAATCTTTTCATTGTTTTCCAAACAAGGTACTTTATAACCTTTTCGACAAAATTTAGGTAAAATGTCTTTTTTTAACTTATACGGTGGGTGCGCCTATTTTCCACCATTATAACGTCATAAAATCTTCCCATACAAGACTATAAGAATATTTTCAAAATAAATGTTTTCTTTTTTAATTATATGAATTTTAAAAAAATTCAAAATAGAAAGAGATATTTCTCTAAAAAAGTTTTGAATTCATCTATTTCAACATCATTTATTGGATTTTAGACTTGTTTGAAGTTGATTTATTATGATACAAAACTTCCATATTGTATTGATGGTTTTGTGATATTTTTGGCTGTGGATGTGTTATTTTTACACCATTCATTGTTTATGGATAAAGTATTGTCATTTTGTATTCTAGTTTTAATAAGAATATTTATGTTTTTTTATACCTTTTCAAATAAGGAATTCATTAGAATTAATAAGTGACGGGTGGAGCCCGCTATAGCTCATCGATGCATCGGTAGGTCTCATGAGACTAACTAGTGTCTTGGCACAAGGCCTTGAAAAAATATTATTTGTATTCTTGGCACAAGGCCTTGACTATGTGGTTATAAAGTCTATCATTATGCATTCCATCATTATAAAATTGGCTATTGATATTGCATGTGATTATTCGACTAGTAGAATATCCATGTGAATAAGTAAATGGAATTATTTGATTTATATTTCCCATATTATTCAGAATTTTATTTTTAAAAGGCTTATGTTTTAGTCTTATACATTGCCTTAACTGTTTGTGCTTATTTATGAATGTTTCCACTATATTGTTATCCTTACTAAGCATCTGAGCACACCCCTTTCTATGTTTAGTTTTTTCCAAGATGCATAGATGTATATTATGACTAACCTCTAGGGATAGTGTAAGGGATATTAATGTGGTCAATGGAGTCAATGTTGTTTTTTATTTTTCATTTTATAATTTAATGTAAAACTTATGAATGTATCTACTACATTAAAGGCTACTAAAATGGTCAGTCTTTTAGGATTTGATCCCTTGTGATCATTCTAATGTTATGTAATATTGCGCTGACTCTCAGTAACTGGAGTCGAGGCATAACAATATTCTCTAATTCCACATTTTAACTTCCCAAACATGGATCCACTCAACCTATTTCCCAAGCTAGTGGGTCACATGAGCTCAATAGAACCTCCCCTTATGCCAGATGTTGCTGACTAGTAGTGAGGGTTTCAAAGGTGGTATGATGGGGATTATATAGACTCATTTCAGAGAAGAAAAGTGGATAAAATAGATTTTAGTCAACAATTTAATCATATTATAGTAAATCATAATTTGTAAACTATGGAAGCATAAAAAATAGACATGACGCATAAGTAATGAAAAATATAAACTAAACAAATTAATACAATACAATGAAAATCATATAAGGGAGTTTCCAATACATGGATGTGTGTCATGATATAATACAAAAATAAGGTAGACAAAAGCTTTCTCTATGGTGGAACAAAAATGTAAAATGGTTGAAATGACTCCATAAGCATCTCGGTCCTATGACCAATCCTATGTACCTAATCTCCAACTAGGTAAGAAAATCAATAACCTTTTGCAGGGCCTTTGACCCTATCAAAACCTAAAATAAAATATACTTCTTAGGAACTAAAGGTAGCTCAGCTTGAGTGTGAGATAAAAACTTAGTAGTACACCATCAATGATGTTTGTATATAATCTGAGTAGTGCTCACAACTAAATAGTGTGTAGGTATAAGCTGAAAAGTAAACTGAGTTGAACTAAATAACCTACCCACTTAGGTTCCTGTAAGACACCTGGTGGGTCTACCTGCTTCAGCCCATGGTTTGAATGTGTGTTTGATCATTTCACGATATATATAAATATTAATAATATAAATATTTGTTATATATTGAATCTACCTTTTTGAACTAAGTGTGCGGAGACACCTAATGGCCATATACTAGGAATAATATTGGTATACTAGATTAGGGTGTAACTCAGGAAAACATAACCAGTCTAATGGTCCTAAAATCCTATTAAATAGGATACATTCCCTATATCCCATCAAGAGTGATATATTTCATGATATAACAGTCAGGATGGTGATTGAATGATCAAGGAAACATTCTAATCATCTAACATGGTGTGTAAAGCATAATTCCTATATATTATCACTAGTGTGAGATGTAATACTCTAAACCAAATTTGTAAAGGAGTGTGATTTATCTCCTAGATCAACACCCCTTAAAGTTGTACACAGCCTCTATAAAGGTATATTATAATTATAACTAGCATGTGAATTTCCTCCAATCCGTCTCATTTATCTAACTATATAAATAATTGATGCATAATCATTTATAACATAATACATAAGGTATAGCCACTTATGCATTTAATTTTATATGTTCAATTTCAATTCAATCCTTTTCATTATTAATGATCATTAATATAAGTATAAATAATAGGAATTTACTTTCCAAAAATTGTAGTCATTCCATTTAAAAACAATTGATTCAATTTAAGGAAGGAAATAATTTAGGTATTATCCATTGCATTTAAATCAACCTGTTAAATTTACCAAAACAAAAAAAAAATCACTTATAAGGCTCAAATTTTAAAGGGAATGTGTCATGGACAACATGACATATGCCTACTTGGTAAATTCTTAATATACGAGGACCAAACACCTAATATTTTGCTTGAGTTTCATTTAACACCCATGATTCAAGGGAAATTCCACTTAAATACTAATTCAGAAAATAATAGGATTTTCAGACGTTTGAACCAATTGGCCATAATGGCCAATTCTACATGGAACACTAACAGAGTGACCACATTTGGTATATAAAAGCTCTAACCCACCAAACTGAGATTAATAAACATGTATCAAGATAAAAGGTTCAATTATACATGATGGAACCAATATAATTGGGATTCTTTGAAAATCCTAGCATATGGCATGCTGGTATAATTATAAAATGATGAAACATAATTGGAAAATGATTTGACCACATACCTCAATGATGTAGATGAATCCTTACTCAGTATCGGCCATGGATTCTAACTAGGTCAGAAGAGATATAATAAATGGTATAATTCCCTAAAAGTAGCAAAAATTATCCATCACTTAAAAATCATAATGGATGGAAAGATAAACATTGATAGGTGTTGAGAGACTATATTATCTTACCGAGACGGATCTAATGCTTTTGATGGATTCAAGAACGAACACCAAGGGTGGATGTTTTTACAATGCCTATATTTAGGTGTTTTGAGATCAAAAAATGAAGATTATAGGTGATTCACACTGGAGGAAGAAGATAAAATAAGAAATAATCTAATAAAAACAGGGAAAAAATGGTAAATTCATCCCAAAAACCCAAAATGCATGGTTTAGGTACATGTTTATTCAATCTGTTTGTAAACTATGCACATTTATCATTAGAAAATGTTACCATATATGGTTAGGTTTATGTTTTTACAAACTATTTAAAAAATCAACAAAGGGGAACTATCACGATTCGGTAATCGGTCGCACAGTCATGACCCCTAGGTCACACAATTTCACAAAAACCATCCAGCCTTGTCTATTTTAACCATTTCGGAGCTCCGGGCTCTAAAATAGCCCCATATGCACCCATGATCTCTGTGACATGGTTAAATATAAATATTTTGGTTGTTTAAGGTATTCAAATTAAAAAACTAATGATCCTTACCTTTAATGAAAAGATGGTTCGTTACATTTTTTCTCAAGGCCATTCATTTTAAATACACCCAAAGACTTCCATTAGTCATTAACCCATTAGATTCCATGTTCCATATCTCATTTTTATCTTAATTTCTTTTTTATCAATTATTATCAAAGAATCAACATGACTTTGTTTATTTTAAAACATAACCAAGGTATTTTAGGAGTTAACATTTTTTAACAAACATCTGGTCATACCCAAGATCCTAAGGTACGTAAGGTTATCATTTCCATGAACTCTTTTTAGACAACCTAACCTAATCTAGGTTCAAAAAAATAAAAAACATACCTCATTGTAATCTCTTACTTAAATTTAATTCATAAACTAGTTTCAATTATCTAAATTATGGGTTTGTTAAATAAAGGGAGTTCATGATCTTGGAAATAACCTTGGCATATTCTAGGATCGTTAGTGTAGTTATTTAGGTCATAGAACTCCAAGATATGATACCTATTTTATTAATAATATATTCAAATTAATTGAAACCCATGGGAGATTCTATTAATATTCCAATACTCTTATATAGACCTTAAATGGGCTATTTAATGACTTGAATTAATTACTTAACATAACCTAGATTTTGAAGATTTTTTTAGGGTCTTAGATTCATCCAAAATATTTCTAGTATTAGGGTTAGGTAGAAAATCTACCATGGATAATACCCTATCCTGGGGTCATATTGATAAACTAAGAACACTACCGAAATGGTTTAAATTCAATTACGGGCTCTATATTAATAAAAATATATTTAAAACTTAGAAAATTTCTATGATAGTTTATCGACATGATAAACAACTTATATTTTTTATAAAACAACAATATTTTAATGCAAAGGAAACAAGACCCCCTGCCAATTATAGGAAGCCTTTTTCATTTAAATTTATCAGAATAACCCACTTCTCAATCCCATCCAAGGTCTACGGGGAAACTCCAAAATTATCCAAAACCCTAACTCACATCCAATTAACTCGTACTAATTAATTTTAACAAAATAATAGTAAATTAGATATTTTAAAAAAATTATATGAGTTAAAAAATATTAGCATAAATGTAAATTAACACACGAGGTTCTCCTAATGCACCAAAAACGAGTCCATGAAAAAATTATAGTCTTTATCATGAATATATATAAGAAATTCCTAAAAAATAGTACCAAAACCATAATACTAGAAAAAACAATTCATCCCAAAATTCCTTGAAAAATTAACCTCATCACATACCTATAATAAACATCCAATGACCATGTCCAACTTCTATCTCGAGACAACCTCTCACCAAGAAAAACTAAATCACCATAATCCCATGATGATTCCACAATTCTTTAGTGGAATCTCTTCTTAAAACCACGATTTGAACAACTTGAAAATTAGATAAAATAATTTAAGAGAGAAAACATACTCATAATCTTATTTTAGGCTCTTTATCACAAGGGATAGTGGATCTAGTGTAAAATAATCTAGGGTAATTCATCTTGTACGAAGGAGAGAAAGAGGGAACATAATATCCTACTAGGGTATTACTGAAGAATGAATTTTGGTTTTTTTGGTTAAAACCCCATAATGTAAAAGTGTTAAAAATCCACTTTTTCAAGGGAACATAATTTATCCAAAAGTTTTTACAAACTGTGCACCAAGTGTATAGTAAGTACTTCCTAATTACACCCCCCCCCCCCTCACATGGTTAGGTGTATTGTTAGGAAAACAATGTACCAATTGTATGATAATCATTATAGTTATCTATATACATCTATATGGTTAACTAATCCTATTAACATGGTTTAAAAAAATTCCATTTCCATGGATACCCCTCATTGTTATAGTGAATTTTTAGCTATAACTTTGTACTAATAATGTTCCCAAAGTTGGAAATACTAAAAACCCAATCTATATATTCATAGATCCAGAGGCTTATTCGAACACCTAATACACCTCTTAAGACCTATAAATTATCAAAAAATGGAACATTGAGTCATCCAAACATCCATATTTCTATTCATAACACTGATTCAAAAGATTTCACATCCAATTGTTCGAGAGTTTAAAATTTTATTTTAAATTAAACCATTTTTTTATATCCAAATAGAAATGGAGTTTTAAAACCTCCAAACCTTAATATAGCTTATCCTTCAATTGAATCTTCAAAAATCATCCACAAGTTTTTCCAAACAACATCTGTCATCAGACCTATCCAGTAAGAAACTTCTAATCCTATACACTCAATAAAATTCTAGAGGAAAACTTTAATTCCAAGAACATAAACTTCTGAACACAAGACCCTAATTGAATTCATAACTGAAATGCCATGATAATTCTCAACTATGACCGTCTACGCTGAGATACTCAAGTCCTCTTTATCCAATTTCTAACCAATCACATAGTAATCCACATTTTATGAATAAGATAAGAGGGTCCAATTCATAACATTGGGACCCTCTACCATTGTAATTTCCTAATAGAAAATAAACCAATATTTATAAAGATTCCCCTTGGTATGGTTAAAAACTACCATGAACAATATTTATGAAAACATCTTTCAAGTGTCGGTACATCTGTCATTCTCAAATTCCAAAATAACGAAAAAAATTGGTATCTTCTATACACTCATTTAATGATGTCCCTTATTCCAAATCATCATCTAATTCATGAAATGCACAAATCATACCCAAAATGATGAACCCATTATGGTTTATAATCTATTGAATTTAGCTACTCATAAGAATGGATTTTGATCCCCCTCCGGTCGACCATCCATGGAAATGCTCATATTCATCCTTCAATGAGTCATTTTCCTTCTTAATAATTATTTACTAAACCTTGATTGTATATTGTGGTCATATAAATAAGCAAACTAAACTTTTTACATGACATTCATTGACATTTCTTGATTAAAGCATCAATAAAACAATACCAATTTCATTTTATATCTGGCAACTAATAAGACATGGACCTGATCTTTAGCAAGTAAAATTAAGGCATCATAATCTCATAGTTGATGTTCAAATTAAATCAAAACCATGTCTAAGTCCAAACTAATAAATTACCATGTAATCCAGGTGTATTCATTCCTTCCTATTTGTTAGAATCCAAATTCAATAATGATCATCCAATGGTCGATCTCATTTAGACTGGATCTCCATCACTTGAGAATAACATCAAAAGATTGACAACCCACTCCATTTCATAAGAGATCCCATAAAATTACATCCTTCATGTGTTAATTATCCTTATGGACCATTTCAATATATCACCAAACATGATAGATAATTATCTCTAAGACTGATCACTCCTAAAATTCGCTTAATAAGGCAAAAAAAATTAACTAGGACTCATAGAAATGTCACTAAGGATTTTTCTAAAAAACCCACAAATAATAGGACTCGCTTTTCGAAAGAAAATTATGGAGTGTACAAAACCATCTAGATTATCCATTACCATTTCTTAAATAATTTTCCCTAATACTAATAACTGAAATCATACACATGTTTCTCAACCCTAGTCATTCTTCAATAGTATACACTTCCACCTCTGCTACTTCTGCTTAAGTTCAACCTAGATTGGTCATTCCATTTAAAATGATCCTTCCATATTCTCATTTCCACTCTTGGTATATCATGAATCTCACATGAGATCCTTGGGTCACCCCACTTATAATCATATCATTATAAGGACATCAGATTTCATCCCATACTCATGGATTCCTATAAATAAAACATCATGGATGTATGCTCCAATTCTTCCCAACCATGATTCAAATGGAATTATGTCTCTATGACAAGCTATATCCAACCAGATTCCGTTGATACTCAATGGTTTTATACTTTATCACAACCTGATCATGATTAATTTTTTCAAGCCCTACTGATCCTTGTTTCATCATAACCATGCCCACACATCCATGTAACTGGCCATTGGACATGAATTTCATTCATTCTAATTTCTCCAAGCCTAGGCCACCCAAGATTCCTTTCTAAAACCATGGAATTTATACAATCGAAAATACACATGCGACCACTCAACCTATGAACATTTTTCCATCATTCCATTAAGTCTCATTTACACTCTCAACACATTCCATAAGGTTCACTCAAATCCAATATTATTGGTCACCATAATCAGTATCTCCCTCACAAACTGTACATGCTTGTCGACCAAAACCCATTTCTACAAGAACCACGCAAGAAAACATGTGCTACATAGATATCAAGTAAAAATAATGGAAATACCAATTTGTGTGATTTATATTACCAATGGAACCAAACATACCTATTACCTTCAATAATTCACAAAAAAACAAAATAAAAGGTCAAGTTATCTTATAAGACCGTTTATAAAATTTATGATGAATTTTTGAGACATGAATCAATAAAATTTTGATATAAAAACTAAATAAATGGATGAACAGGACCTTGTAATTTCATTCAAAATAATATAAATTATTCTCAATTCTTGCATAACTCGTAAGTATCAACTTACCACATGACAAACTATCTACTTGGGGAATAATATCACAAACTAAGAGTTTTAGTTAGGCATAAATGGAATACGAACAGGAAAGTTCATACCTAAAAACACATCACAATAATCCACCGATGATCCCTATATATAAGTATTATACTACTTCTGAGATAACCCATAAATTAACATGAGTATTAGACTCTAAATATAGGTTCAATCCAATAAGGTTTCTAGGAACTAATTCATAACCTCTATGTACAACCCAAAAAGATCAAATTATGACTCATGAGAAATGTCCACATTATTTCCAAAGAAATCATCCAAGTAAACTATATAACTAACCCCCCCCCCCCACACACACACACACACCCAATAGGGTTTTTATAAAAATAACTTCATATGGGGTTATTTAATCCACTTCCTCGGTTCATGATTGTTTTGTGTATCAAGGATGGATTTGAAACAATAATGAAAACAACATTTACTATATAAACTAATTGATAATATTCCAATTATTTAGTAATCATTCATTTAAGAAGATACATTGTGCATAATTTATCATAATAATCAGTCTCAAGTGATTTAAGTTATAATATTGCACTATGTATTATTCCACCAAGATTATATATGGGAATGCACTATTTATATTATTATTGAAACTTTAAATAACAAAATCCATTTAATAAATTCATACCCTCGCCGTTTTAATTTCTAAGTCATGTAAATACAATATGAACCTATGTGGATCAATTCATGTCAACATGGTTTCAGTTATATGGGATCCTAATTCTATGTTATGTAGATAAAAGGTCTATAAGTTGTAATTGGTTTCTATTTATTTGAAACCCATTTGTGTTTAACTTATTAAATATTTTAATACACACCCTTAACAGGTTTATTATCATAGTCCTATAATTATATGAACAACATACAATATTCAAATTTAGCATTTAAGTATTCTGTAATATGGTGTTCTATTCCAACATTATAGTAAAAAATACCGGTAATATGAAATTGGAAGACCACTTAACTCAAATCCATCATTAATTACATGGAATTATTAAAAGGAAAATTTAGATCCTTTAAAATTTTAAAGATTCAATTTATAGTTAATTTATTAATTATTTTAAGACTATTTTATTTCAAAA
Source organism: Viscum album (assembly GCA_963277665.1). Classification (NCBI taxonomy): domain Eukaryota; kingdom Viridiplantae; phylum Streptophyta; class Magnoliopsida; order Santalales; family Viscaceae; genus Viscum; species Viscum album. The sequence continues at coordinate 1,758,891,305 of OY728121.1, read as the reverse complement.
TTTAATTTTAGGTTGGTTATATATAATTCCAAAATCAATATATATAGTAAAATGATATTTAGGTTGATGTAGAAACTTTATAAAACCACCCGTATGCTACAGGTATAAAAAATCCAGAAAACACATAAGAAATGAAAACAAGAAAATAATAAAGCATTCTAATGTCTTGTGAATCCAACAAGACTTAAATGATTCATGAATTCACACTGTAACGCCTCGACCCCAGATAACCAGAGTCGATGCATTGTTACATAACATTGGCATGATCACAAAAGATCAAGTCTTGAAAGACTGATTAGTTTAGTAGTCTTGGAAACACTAGATACATTCATAAGTCTTACATTGCATCATAAAGTGAAAAACTACAACAACATAGTCTCCACAGTCCACACTCATATCCTATCAAACTATCCCTGCAGGTCAGTCATAAAATTCTTCTTCGTATCCTGGGAAAAATAAAACATAGAAAGGGGTCAGCTCAGATGCACAGTAAGGATAACAATATAGTGGAAACTTTCATAAATAAGCCTAAACATTTAAGGAAATGTATAACTAAAACAAAATCCTTTTAAACTTGAACTTCAGAATAATATGGCAGAAATAAAATTAAATAATTTCATTTACTTATTCACATGGATATTATACTAGTTGAATAATCACATGCAATATTAATAACCACATTCATAATGATGGAATGCATAATTCCATACTATCATAACCACATAGTCAAGGCCTTTTGCAAAGACTACAAATAAGATTTTTTTCAAGGCCTTATGACAAGACACTATTTTGTCTCATGAGACCTACTGATGCATCGAGGAGCTATAGATGGCTCCACCCGTCACTTACTCAGTACAATTCATTCCTCATATGAACAGGTTTAAACATAACATAAACATTCGTATTAAAACTAGCATATGAAATGTAAATACTTTCTCCATAAACCATGAATGGTATAAAAATAACACATCCACAGTCAAACATATCACAAAACAATCAATACAACATGGAAGATTTGTATCAAAATAAATCAACTTCAAATAAGATTAAAATCCATCAAATGATGTTAACATAGATGAAATCAAAACTATTTGAGAGAAATATATCTTTTTTTGAAATCATTTAAAAGTAACATAATTATAAAAGAAAACATTTAATTTGAAAATATTCTTATAATATTTTAAGGGATTATTTGACAATTTTATAATGGTGGAAATTAGCCGCACCCATCGTATAAGTTAAAAAAAATACATTCTTACCTTAATTTTGTAGAAAATGTTAAAAAGGACCTTGTTTGGAAAATGACAGAAAGATTCCTTTATAAACATATTATAAAAAGTCAACAAGGGTATAAATGACTTTAACCCATAGTATATAAAATATTAATAATGATTTTAAATACATTTTTAAGGAACATGGATGTGGGAGATAAAGAGGTCCTAGTAGATTATTACGTATAAACAACCTAGGATAATGAAGAGATTGTGAAATAAACTCTTACCTTGTACTTTTCCTTGGTAGATGGTAGGATAACCTCGTTTATAATAGATAAATAATTGTCATTAAAATATAAAATAATCATATACATAAATATGATATCATATATGATCTTTTAATATTGCTTTGTTAAAAATATTTTAGTATTATCGTCTTTTCAGGTGTTAACTTACTCGTTTTATTTTATATGTTTTGTTACATAAGTCGTGTTTATTATACATATATTGAATCTTATTCATATCCAAAATTATATCAAGTCCTTAAACATTATTTTTAATCATCAAATGAAAATTATTCTTGAATGGATACGATGGGGAATGAATCTCATCGTGTTCATGGAGACAGTAGTCTGTACGTACGCACAAGCGACAATATAATTATTTTGATATTAAAATAATATATAATTGGATGGTGTATCATATATACATAATCATTATAATGTTATATTTATTATTTTCATGAATTACACTTCATTATTTTAACCATATAAATAATAATGTATTGAATTACAATTATACCATGACGTGGAGACGGTAAGTCGTACGTACGCACGTATGGTGACATGTCATTTAAAGAATGGAGAGAATACTGAATATGGTTGTACCATATTTATAATAACATCATAGTATATTGAAGATAATGGAGTTATTATTTTAGAATGGAAATAATAAATAAAGAAGTAGTGGATGAAGAAAGGAACTTGAAAGAGGGTGGTGAAAACATTACCTATTATTCGGGTTCTTCCTTTTGATTTGATCAAAAGGGCTCTTTAGGTTGGATTTTTGATCAAAACAAGGCCTCTAGGTTGAGTTGAGAGAAGTTTAGAGAATATTTGGTCAGGTTTTGGCTGAGCCAAAAGGCTTTGAAGGTGTTAATTAGATAGAAGGGTGAGTGGCCTTTTGTAAGAGTGGTGAGGGGCACCTTAGAAAAACTTAAAATATTATTTTATAATAAATTCATATTCGGTTTATAATTGCTAAAAATTGATTTATTTATAGGATAAGGTGGGTATGGGTCTAAATCCACTCAACCAATAGTTTTTAGATAGGTTTGGGTCACTTTATTAACCTTATCTTTTAGTTTTAACTCTTAGTTAATTAGTTTGACATTTACCATGTCTGTTTGTATTTTTATATTATATAGTTAATAAAAATACTATAAACTTACAATAGACCCCCAAGTGGTCCATTAATGACACACCTATCATGATTTATGTCCTTTGGCTGAACCTTATATTTTTAGGAATAGAATATCAATTAATAATATAATATTTGTTTTAAAAACTCTTTTTTGTCAATTTTGACACTATTGGGTTTTTTTGATAAATTCATAACAACATTATTACTTCAAAAAAATCATATAACTAATCCTAATATGTTATCTTAACCTAGAAAATTATATGAACTCATAAAAAGTCCCAAATTACATTTATTGGGGTATTTATAATATCAATTATCTTAATCTTTCATTAATACGGTAATTACTACATCATCATTGTTTCATAAATAAATTAAATTATTTAAGGTCTAAAAATTATAAATAAAATACCATTATGTATGAAATATTTTTATCTTTCTAATTAATATTTATAATTGAATTTATATTATTTATAACCCTATATTAATAATGTTTTAGTTATTAAACTTTGATTTTAACTCTTTAAACTCTTCTTTGAATTAAATAATAATAAATGTCCTAATCTAATCCAAGTGGACCTAAATGATAATATTTTATTCCTAAGGTTTTTTTTGGTCGAGATACACTTTTCCAATAGAATTAGGACATGTTTTAGGGTAATATTAATATCATTTTGACCCATAATTACCCAATTTACTTTTAACCGTGGCAAATAAAAGTAAAAATTTACTATTTGCAAAAACTTATTTTTATTTTATTGAACCACATTTTAATCCTGAATATTAACTGTGTCTCTCGGATTTTCTAAGTTCCACTCATAGAAGTGGTAAAATTATGTTTTATGTGAATTTAAAAATTCTCCTAGTAGATAGGTAAAAGACGGTGAAAAGTTCAATAAAATTTTTATATATCTAAAATTATTATAAACTAACTCCAATTAATTAAATTGAACTTATATTGGTATTATGTATCTATTTTTTGACCTAAAATAAATTTAAATAAAATAAATAATTACTTAAGGAAAAATTCGGTTTGAAACTATAACTCAGTGTTTTTCACTATTCATCAAAAATTGAAAGTTTTAAGAAAAATAAAAAAATTCACCCTAAGCTAATTTTGATATTCCAAATCCAAAAATTAAGTCCATTTTGATAGATAAAATTTATGAAATTTAAAAATGTTGGTATTACTATTCATAATGGCTGGTTTGATTGGTTGTGGTGTGTGTCAGAACTCGAAGTTGCGTACAACACACGCTACTGTATTATTAAAAGAGAAGCGTACCATGGAAGAATATAGTGTTACATTCTCCCCTCCTTAAATAAATTGTGCCCTCAAAATTTATGCTCAGTATTGGAAACTTGGGGTTGACATTACAAAATATCTTTGCTGAAATCCCACATCGAAAAATGGATTAATGAGGCCTCTAAAATAAAGAGTGGTAAGTATGAAGGTTACCAAAAATAACACATAATAGGGTTCCATGTAGGAAAACATGGATATGGAAGAGAAATATAATCATTAATATCTTGTGGAGATTGGTAGAGAACAAGGCTATGAAAAGGCCAACAATTACAAAGTCGTAAATTTGTGATGATCGAAGGTACTATCTAAGAAAACGTTTTTGTTCTAAGTTCCTTTTCTTAACAATGAGGAATTTGTTTATGAGATTGGATAATATCATAAAGAGATCTACTTAATTTATAATTATAGTTTTATCCATTAATAAATTTCTACCACAAACTCCTCTTTCACTACAAAACATAATAAAACTCAAAAATACTCAATTTATCTTAATCGTATAGGGTTCCAAATATAATGAATTTATAATTCACATATCTGAACCTTTAAAAAAAGAAACTACATTATACCATCCAAGAACTTAATGTTGTCCAGTGGTAGGCGATAAATCCCAATCGCACTTATAGTTGTGGTTTCGATTCCCGTAGCTTTGTCCGACGCGATGGGTTGTCACACGGTCTGCGTGTTGTCCTTTTATAAAAATCCAAAACTAACCTTTCAAACTTAATCCATTCCAACCATTAGACTTATCCAAAATACTACTATCCAAACTCACATTCCAAAATTTATAAGGAAGTTAAACACAATGAATATCCTTTTTTCCATGTAATAACATGTGAACACCTTTATCATGTATTATTTTAAAACATGGTAACATCCTGAATTACCATAAAACCTTATTGATTACATTCATGATCCCTTATTCTTTATAGACTAATGGATATACTCCTTCTATCAAAAAATTTTGTAAACTCCAATGATGACAAATCATTAATCAGTTTCAAGGTAGTCAAGAATATCCAATATAATTTATTCAAATCAACCATCTCTTATTCCAAAATCACTACCTCATTATCGGGACCATATTAAGGAATACCTTTCCTTCAACCATGTATTTTACCAAAAGTGTAGCTCACTATTATGTCACTTTTTATAGTACCATATAATCTAAAATCCTAAATAAAATAGTACTACATTACAATCCTTATTTATCTCCATAATTCATTTAACCAGTATATTGTTGATAAAACACTCAAATGAAATAGTCCTATAATTACAACATAAGAACACTAGTAATTCTTCTTCATCTGAGGTAGTATCAGAACTTGATTATTATCCAATAGAATAATTTGGGGCTTACTTTGATGATTTTTACATTGGTTCACGTAGTGTCCCAACTCCTTACAGATTAAGAATTGTACATTTGAAACCTTTTTCTTACACTTGTAGTCACGTACTTGGTGTCCTTTTTCTTCACACTTATAACAAACTCTCATTTCCTTCAGGCAAGTTCCGGAGTGTTTCTTCCCACATATGGGAAAATTCTTCTTTTCCCTCTTCCCTTTATCCATCTTTCTCTCTTCTATCCTTTTCTTCTCTTACTTCCCTTCAAAGCCATAGGACTCAGAGAATTCTTTACTTATCTTATTAACACACGATATAATTTCTTCATATGTTGAGAAAACATGAGGGACTATTTCCCTTCTAAATTTTTGCTTAATACCGTGGAAGATATGATCCTTCTTACTCTTTGGATCATATGTGTTATTGGAGTTCACATTCCTTTTACTGGACGCCATTTCTATACAATGGCATACACTAGGCCAGTTAATGAATTGAAATGAATAATTCCAAACTTGTAAAATACCTAACATAAATTTAATAGTTTATGGTTATAATCCATAATCATAAAAATGTTTTCCTTGAATAAGTATATACTCATAAACCCTTCATAATGGTTTGTAAAGAAAATGAGAATTATCCTAAGCATATCCCCTAGGAGTGTCATAACCAAGAGTGCAGCAAGCCCCATTGTCATGCACTATTTCCTGTCCGAGTCTAGCTCAAAGTGATGTTTTCAGGTTTTACCCCTAGGTACATCTATGCCAGAGTCACCTCTACCTTCTCGTATCCATACATGGATGTATTGTTCAGAAAACTCACAAAATCACTACAATACCAAAATTCAAGGAATTTATTCTATAATAATCCCCAAAGTCTATCTTAGGGCTATGTTATCTAATAAGAGTTTGTATAAATATAGCTTCCAAGGATTTTACTAAACTTCCTCTAATACCAACTGTAACACCCTGACCCCAGTTACCCAGAGTCAGTGTATTATTACATAACATTTCCATGATCACAAATGATCAGGTCTCGAAAGACTGATTAGTTTACTAACCTTGGAAACACTAGATACATTCATAAGTCTTACATTACATCATAAAGTGAAAAACTACAACAACATAGTCTCCATAGTCCATACTCATATCCCCTCAGACTATCCCTGCAGGTCAGTTATAAAATACTTCTTCACATCATGGGAAAGATAAAGCACTGAAATGGGTGAGCTCAAATGCTCAGTAAGGATAACAATATAGTGGAAAATTTCATAAATGAGCTAAAACATTTAAGGAAATGCATAACTAAAACAAAAGCCTTTTAAACATTAAATTCAGCATAATATGGTAGAAATAAAATTAAATAATGTCATTTACTTATTCACATGGATATTCTACTAGTCGAATAATCACATGCAATATCAATAACCACTTTTGTAATGATGGAATACATAATTCCATACTATCAAAACCACATAGTCAAGGCCTTGTGACAAGACTACAAATAAGATTTTGTCAAGTCCTTGTGCCAAGACACTAGTATGTCTCATTAGATCTACTGATTCATCGAGGAGCTATAGCGGGCTCCACCCATCACTTACTATGTCCAATGCATTCCTCATATGAACAGGTTTAAACATTACATAAACATTCGTATTAAAACTAGCATACAAAATGTCAATACTTTCTCCATAAACCATGAATGGTATAAAAATAACACATCCCCAGTCAAACATATCACAAAACCTTCAATACAACATGGGCGTTTTTTATCATAATAAATCAACTTCAAATAAGCTTAAAATCCATCAAAGGATATTGACATAGATGAAATCAAAACTATTTGAGAGAAATATCTCTTTTTTTGAAATCATTAAAAAGTCACATAATTATAAAAGAAAACATTTACGCTAAAAATATTCTTATAATATTTTAAGGGAAGCTTCTACGATTTTATAACGGCGGAAAATAGCCACACCCGTCGTATAATGTAAAAAGACATTCTTACCTTAATTTTTTCGAAAATGTTAAAAAGAACCTTGTTTGGAAAACAACAGAAAGATTCCTTTATAAACATCTTATAGAAAGTCAAAAAGGGTATAAATTACTTTAACACATAGTCTATAAAATAGTAATAATTATTTGAAATACATTTTTAAGAAACATGGATGTGGAAGATAACGAGGTCCCAGTAGATAATTACGTATAAACAACCTAGGATAATGAAGAGATTGTGAAATAAACACTTACCTTGTACTTTTACTTGGTCGAGGGTAGGTTAACATACTGTATAATAGTAAAATAATTGTTATTAAATTATAAAATAATCATATACCTAAATATGATATCATATATTATATTTTAATATTGCTTTGTTAATAATATTTTAGTATTATCATCTTTTCAGGTGTTCACTTACTCGTTTTCTTTTATATGTTTTATTACATAAGTCGTGTTTGTTATCCATAGTTTGAATCTTATTCATATCCATAATTATATCAAGTCCTTAAACATTACTTTTAATCATCAAATGAAAATTAGTCTTGAATGGATACGATGGGGAATGAATCTCATTGTGTTCGTGGAGACGGTAGCTTGTACGTACGCACGAGAGACAATATCCTTCTTTTGATATTAAAATAAAATATAATTGGATGGTATATCATATATACAGAATAATTAACTAGTTATATTTATTATTTACATGAATTACACTTCATTATTATACCCAACCAAATAAAAATGTATTGAATAACAATTACACCACGACGTGGAGACGGTAAGTCGTGCGTACGCATGTATGGTGACATGTCATTCAAAGGATGGATAGAATACTTAATATGGTTGAAACATATTTATAATAACATCATAGTATTTATAAGATACTGTAGTTATTATTTTATAATGTAAATAACAAAGAAAGAAGAAGTGGATGAAGAAAGGAACTTGAAAGTGGTTGGTGAAAACATTACCTCTTCTTCGGGTTCTTCCTTTTGATTTGATCAAAACGGATCCTTAGGGTGGATTTCTGATCAAACTAAGGTCTCTAGGTTCAGTGAGAAAATTTTAGATAATATTTGGTCAGGGTTTGGCCGAGCCAAAAGGCTTTGATGGTGTGAATTAGAGATAAGGGGGAGTTCCCTTTTATAAGAGGGGTGAGGGGCACCGTAGGAAAAACATAAAATATTATTTTATAATAAATTAATATTCTGTTTATAAAGGATCCAAATCGATTTATTTCTAGGATAAGGTGGGGATGGGTCTAAATATACTCAACAAATAGGTTTTATATAGCTTTGGGTCACTTTATTAACCTTATCTTTTAGTTTTAACTCTTAGTTAATTAGTTTGACATTTACCCTGTCTCTTTGCAGTTTTATATTATATGGTTAATAAACATACTATAAACTTCCAATAGTCCCCCAAGTGGTCCATTAATGATAAAAATATCATTAAATAAGTCCTTTTTATGAAAATTAGATTTTTAGGAATAGAATATCAATTAATAATATAATATTTGTTTTAAAAACTCTTTTATGTCAATTTTGACACTCTTGAGTATTTTGTTTTTTCTAAATTCATAACAGAATTATTACTTCGAATAAAGTTCATATAACCAATCCTAATATGTGATAGTAACCTAGAAAATTATTTTAATTCATAAAAAGTCTCAAATTATATTTATTTGGGTATTTATAATATCAATTATCTTAATATTTCATTAATACGGTAATTAATGCATCATCATTGTGTCATAAATAAAGTAAATTATTTAATGTTTTAAAATTATAAATAAACTATCATTTGTAGGAAATATTTTTATCTTTCTAATTATTATTTATAATCGAATTTATCTTATCCATAACCCTATATTAAAAATGTTTTAGTTATTAAACATTAATTTTAAATCTTTTAACTCTTCTTGGAATTAAATAATAATAAATGTCTTAATCTAATCCAAGTGGAACTAAATGATAATATTTTATTCCTAAGGTTTTTTTGGTCTATATACACTTTTCCAATAGAATTAGGACATGTTTTATGGTAATATTAATATCATTTTTACCTTTAATTACCCTATTTGCTTTTAACCGTGGTAAATAAAAGTAAAAAGTTATTATTCACCAAAAATTATTTTTATCTTATTGAACCAAATTTTACTCCTTGATATTAACCATGTCTATAGGATTTTTTAAATTACACTCAAAGAAGTGGTATAATTTAGTTTTATGTGAATTTTCAAATTCTCCTATGGGATTGTTAAAAGACAGTGAAAAGTTCAATAAACTTTTTATATATCTAAAATTATTATAAACTAACTCCAATGAATTACATTGAACATATATAAGTATTATGTTTCTATTTTTACCTAATATAAATTTAAATAAAATAAATAATTATTTAAGTAAAAAATTCGGTTTTAAACTACAACCCAGTGTTTTTCATTATTCATCAAAAATTGAAAGTTTTCAGAAAAATACCCAAAATTCACCCTAAGCAAATTTCGAAATTACGAATCAAAAAATGAAGTCCATTTTGAAAGATAAAATTTATAAAATTTTAAAAATTTGGTGTTACTATTCATAACGGCTAGTTTTATTGGTTGTGGTGTGTGTTAGAACTCGAAGTTGCGTACAACACACGCTACTGTATTATTCAAAGAGAAGTGTACCGTGGAAGCTTGGGGTGTTACACACACCCTCGTTACTTACATTCCTATGAGTAGAAATTACATAAATCAGTAAACACAAAATCAAGTGTATCTCTCGAGGTGAAATAAAATCAAATTTAACAATGAAATTCAAAAAACGAATGTCCCATCTTGGGAAACATGGTTTGTTCCAAAATTGTGGGATGGAAGTTCCCAAACACAAGATATTTTAAAAGATCAAACACATTCCTAATCACCAGAAATATAGTCTAAAATATTAATACAAATGTAAAAAAGTTTCTATGATACCACTTTATGACATCCCCGGTAATCTTCACTCAAATATAATGGAACTGGAGGGAACATAGACTCAAGAGCGCATCCTCATACACCAAAAACTATCAACTTGTATTGAGGGTATGATTATGGTCCAATGGGGATAATATACCCTCTGGTATAAAATCAATTAAATAATAAAAATAAATGAAATTAATAGATTGAATAAAATAATAAACTATCAAACTAGAAAATTCTATTAAAATGGAATATTCAAGAATATATTATTCTATATGTACAATGTGACAAATACAAATAGGATGTGGTAAATATAAAAAAGATCTAGGAATAAATAAATAAACAAATAATATAAACCAAATATTTTAAGAAATCTATCTACATGCCCAGTCCATAGAACCCATACTAATTCCTAGACTATAATAGGTAATAATAGAGTAGCAGCCATGTTCCTATCCTGCAGCAATGAGATCTGCTCGGGTACCAATAATTATGCTAAATATAGTGTGATTAAAACTTTTTATACCACCACCAATGGATTCTAATGAATTTAAATTATTTGACTATAAAACACAATGGTATGCATTATATTAATAATAGCACAGTAAAGTGGAGATGGATCAAATAATACCACCTCCTTCGGTATAACCTAGCTATATTTAATCATGTGACCATGTAAGGGGTTATAGGACCTATGGAATATATCAAAAGTTTCAAATTATTGGAAACAATGGTATATCCATAGATAAATCCTAGGTATTTCCATGAAGAAAAACCTTGTGAATAGTAGGAAAATACAAGGCATCCCTTGTATGAAACTGGTGGTCCAACCCATGGTGATTAAACAATAGAGTCTATATCAGGAGTATAATATGAGGGCTGAACCCTCATCATTACACATATTAAAGGGTCTATAACTTAACCCATGGATAAGTCACCTGGTAATTTTGGGAAAGGGCCATTATTATAATCCAAGGAGGTAATACATAGATTTTTTTTATCGGATGACATCATGTTGAATGTAAAATCTCATCCAATTCATTCAAATTTCTAAATTTTCCCTGTGAATCCCTGAAACTAGCCTAAGGTAATCAAGAATGTAATATGTTGACCAGATCCACATTGGGAATACCCAAGGAAATCATATCAATGAACCATTTGGCATCCATTAGGATTGTTCTTGGAATTAAAATCTAAAATCTAATAATTTAGAATGGCATGTATCGCTTCCAAACCATAACCAGACTCATTATGTTAATAAGGATTATAAAGAATAATTTCTCTTGGAGATAAATGGAAATTGAATTAAGGAAAAAATTCATTATGGGTCAAGACCATTGACTTTAAATGTACCCCAAGTCTTTATTCAGACTCTAACCCATTATCCCATATTCTCTATTTTATAAACTTCTTAATTTATTTATTTTATGGAATCACAAATATTCAACAGGCCTTTGTTTAATTTTTTTACAAAACCAAATGATTTTAGTAGAAAATATTTTATTAACTACAATCTGGCCATACAGAATATCCTCATCTATATAAGGTTGTTGATTCCATTTATTTGGTTAAGGAACCCCAACTCAATATTGGTTCAAAATAATAAAACAAGTACATTATGGTCAACTATTACATACATGTTATTCACAAACTAGGTTCAACTAATTAAATTTTGATTTTATTAAAAAAATGGAGTTTATGATCCTTCATCAAACATTGGTTATTTATTGGTTCAATGGTATAGTTCCCTAGGATGTAGAACTCACTGAGTAACTATTTATTTTAGTAAGAACATATGTAAATTAAGGGTACCTCATGGGAGACTCACTTAATATGTCAAGACACTTCCTTAAACCTTACTTGGTGTATTTCATTAGTTGAATTAATTATATAACATCAACTAAAATTTCATGTTTTATTAAGGGTAATAATATAGGCTGAAATGTCTCTATTTTCATGTTTAGGGTGTAAATTCCCCATGGACTATAACCAGTCCCCAGACCAGATTCATAATATAATGAAACTACCTAAGTTTTTTGTACTCAATTATGGGATCTATATTAAAGAAAAAAATATTTAAATTATAAGTCCATGTCTACATTGGGATTTTATTATGATACACAACTGATATACTTTATTAAACAATGATAAATTATGTGAAAGGAAACTAGACCACAAACAACATATATGAAGCCTTTTGTATCTAAATCTATCCCAGAAACCTACAATTCAATCTCATATATGACCGATGAGAAAACTCCCAAACCATCCATAGTCCAAACTCACTTCAAAAGAACCAATAATAGTTATTTACAATCATATATTTATTAATTACCAATTTAAAACAAATTAAACAAGTTAAACTAATTTTAAATAAATGGAAACTCACCCACTGGGTACTCGAGACACACTAAAACTGATTCCACAACCCAAAAGAGTTCTATATTATCCCCTTGACACAACCTCGATGAAAATAACTTAAAACTAAAACTAAAGCCATGATAAAAGAAAAAATAATCTCAAAATCCGTGAAAACTCCCATTGGATAATAACTCTAAGAAATCTCTAGTCACTATGTGCATTTGGGTTGTCGATACATCCTCTCATTAATACGTGCTAAAGCCCCATCATCACAGGATGATTCCAAAATTCTTCAAAAGAATAATCACCCAAAACATATTTGGAACAACCGATAAATAATTTAAAATGAGGAATGAGACAAAATTGACTCCTAAAGTTATTATAGGCTCTTGATCTCAATATATTATCTTCCAACCACCAAGAATAAAGGGATCCCCATCTTGGAGGAAGGTAAGATAAAAGAGGGAACATTGGGGGGAAATTGAGAAGGAATATAGAAATAATAGAGTGGGTCTGAGTTAAAAATGGATAAGTTAGAAGTTCTAAAAACTAATTTTTTTAAGGGGAATATTATTTTTTCTACATGATTTGACAATCTGTTCACAAAGCATGAGCTCAGTACTACCTCATGATATCCTCCTTTACTATGGTTTGGAAAACCATTTGAAACCATTACATTACCATTGAATTCACCATCAAACCTCTACATATATTTTTACCCATTCACACTGTTTAAACAACCCATACCCCTTCCTTGGGTACCCAACATGGTTGAGGTGTACAATTAGCCCCAAACATGTACTTAAGGGGTTCCCTAGGATATAACTCTAAAAAACCTGATCATCAGGCATGAAGCTCTCAAGGATTATCCCATAGCCTAACACACCTATTGGGTCCCAAAATATATAAAAATACCACACTTTAAAAAATACAATAAAAATTATTCTATTATGAACTCTAATTCAAAATTTGTCTTGTCCATCAATTCAAGAGTCTAAACATTAATTTAAAATTCATCCTCATCTGTAGACTTATTTTAAAACATGATTTTACCCTTCTATATAAATCATTACAAAAAATTTTACTATGCCAATAGAATTAATTTGAATCCCATTTAATCTTGGATATTTCACATATGGTTAGTGGAACCTCCTCCTCCTCTCAAACCAAAGATTTGGGGTGTGATTCTATAATTGGTATTATTTTTGTTTTCTCCAACATAATAGAATTCCAGAAATGATTTAGGAATATTAGAACATCAATTTTATTTCATAAAAATACAAATATAACCTCATAACACTGAAAATAAAGTTACCATGGTAGTATATGTCTAGATCCCTAGGCTAGATCAATAGATAAGGGTGAATCAGTGGTTATGTTTTAGGAATTACCTTTTTAATTCAAACTCAGTGGTTCATGGAAGTCTCAATATCTCATTTTTTAAAGTCCCACTTATCCCATATAAAAATAAAATTGAAGCTATAAAAGAAAAAGAGTGTCTTTTACAGGGTTTTGAAAAAACCTACTACTTTCCATGACCAACCTATATTTGTTTCATGGATTTTATCATCACTATTAATATTTAGTGAATACAAGTGCTGAGTAATTTGAAAAAAAAATTAGACATGTAAAATACACGCCCTATAAATGATAGATTTTTTTATTTATACTGAATACCTTTATTATTCAATGACCTCCTTACTCTTTTTTATAAATATTTTTTCCCTATTTCTCAAGGATTCATGATAGTACTCATATGGATGAGAGTAATAAATCATTAATGATTCATTTAATTCTTTTTGTAATGTTGTATGAAGCCTATTTAACCAAATTTGGGTAATCCAATAATTGATTGAAATATCTTCTCCTCACTTTGTAGGAAATGATTATGTAATTCCTTAACATCCTTCACATATTTACTTAGTGTGACAAGGGTAGTATTTGTAGGTACATTCAGAAGATCCAAAAAGTCACGAGAATAATCCTACTCCGAAATGGATCATTTGGGAGACTCTATTTTTGGAGATCTATATGTATTCTCATATCACTTTAATATATTATTATTTTCTTTGCTCAGGCCTCTATTTATTTTGGTAGTTCTTCACCACATTCCTCTTAGTTTACAAGGTTATCGAGGACTCATTATAAAACATGATAGATTGGGTTATCTATTTCCCCACATGGTATAATAAATAACACAACTCCTCATAAATAATCTAAGGATTGGGTCTTAATTATTTACATTGAGTCTAACCTATTTTAATATATATTGTTTTTCATTACATGGTATATAAAATTTTATTCCACATCCATATTTCATTCAAATATTTGAAAAAATTCCATATCATGGAGGTTGTTTATATTAAAGGATTTAGTATTTCTCATGTAAATATACACCGCAAATCATAGAGTCTTAAATTATGTGAGATCACATTTTGTTCCTCACATTCATGCTATAATACTCTAATTAATGTACTCTATTTATAGATTGAATTCATTAATCAAAGGTTTATGCTCGAACTGTCTATGCAGCTCCATTTTAGATCCACTAATAAAAACTTCTTGAAATGTTTTCATGCATGCAAGATATAAATTTCAAGTATTGGTGTTAATGGCCTCACCTCATCAAAAAATTCATCTTAAAATGATCATAGTAGTCTCGGGTTTGATCGATGGAAGTTTGACCTAAGTACCGATGAACTAGAATACTGAGAAGAATGGTCGAGGATGAACATGATGAGTATAATTGAATATGATCCATGTAGGATATCTAATTCTATAGATTCACTAGATCTGTTTTACATGGTTATGTCTATATATTTTATGTGGTTTAATAGTATATGAAGCCTAAACTTTCCCACATCAAACATCCCACATGGAATCACTCTAATATATTAATCCATTGAAGCCATTAACTATTTGATTTATCCACTAGAGATCAGCACCCACATACACCTTGAACACACTGTAAATGGGATGGGATGACCCTCTTATTCCCTATAGGTGCACACCATGAGAACATTCACCAATTTGGACCTATACATGGCCCATGTGTCGCTCCATTATCACACTCTTGTAGGCCTTATACACTGGCCCACCTCAAAACATATCTTTATGTGGGTTGCATTGGTCAATTACTTCAAGTGGTTGAGGTTCTCGATCAACATCTGTGGGGTTGATATGGACCTTGTGTCTCACATTTTTGGCCCCATATTTTTAAATAAATCACATTCATGGAGTTAGAAGTCATAAAACCATTACTCATTTAAAATTTAAAAACATTTTACATGATATTTCTTTAATTTCACTTGAAATAATGTATTTCATGGACTTCAAATCTTCATCAACATTATTTTAAACAATATGTATTCATTGAAATAAGTATTTGGAACTAAATATCACATCCAAAATAGTCATATTTAAAGACCAACACATATTGAATTATTGATAATAAATGAAACCAAGGCTCAAAAATCTCCACCTTTTAATTTCTTTAGTAATATCAACCAATATTATTTTATTCAATATGTGGTCCAAAACTTCTCCCTTATTTGACAAATAAAAGAAAAATATTTGTGTGGTATTCTCAAATACATGTTCTCTTATACTTGATTATTATTTCTTGAGAACTTCTGATAGGGGAATGATATCACATTTTTTTCTTAAGAAAATACTCAATTGAAAATCAACTCTAAGTCTTAATAGGAAAATCTAGTGTAAAAAAGATAGATAAAACTCATGATGTCTAAATTTTCCTTAAAAATACCATTCTTGTGGAATTATTCTCTAAATGACTCCATTCAAATTTATGGGATTTCAAAAATAACTCCCTCTTTCTTAATCACATTGCTCCCTCTTTTAGAAGCATTAAGTGTTGAATCCTTTGAATCACACTAATATCTAGTACAAAGACTCATAACTTATAAAATATCTGTTCTAGAATCTGTTATAAATAGTAGAATCTCAATAATTTTTATAAACTCTCTTTGATTAAAACTATGTCCATTTCCATCCCAATAATGATTTAGACCCTCTTGAATAGGTGTAAACAATGGATTGGATACTTTCATTTCAAATTTCATCAACAATTCTCTATAGTACATATCTTGGTATAAGAAATTAAAATTTTCTTTTTGTAAGATTTATAATCACAAGAATTATCTTATCCATATAAGCATAGACATCTCAAACTAATGTTTCATTTGTTTTGTAAAATATTAATTATAATTTTCATGAAACCCTAAAAAATGATATCATCAATATATACAATTATATTAACTGTTCCTATCTTCATTTCATTGATATATAAGATGTTATCCACTTTTAAATTGGAAAATTTTAACACCTTTAAATAGTTTTATAGCTTTGAATACCAAACCCTTCAGACCTGTTTTTTTTCATAAATTTACTTCTTCAATATTTATACTCTCATGACATTATTTTCCAAGAAAAAATAATTGGGTTTCTATATATACACCTATTATTCAATATTAATATATAAGAAGGTTTATTTTAAATCCATTAGATAAATGTTATATTTCTATAGTATACAATAACAATGACAATTCTAATTGTTTCCAACCATTAAAATGGAGAAAAAGTTTGTTCAAAAATAAAACATACTACTTATGATCATACCTTTAATACAAGTCAGGATTTATTCTTAACATCCTTGGTCTGGTTATTTAGTTTTTTTTGTAGACTTACATGGATCTAGGGATATTTTTATCATTCGATCTTGGAACAAGATCACATGTGGAATTATTTTTAATTTCACTCAACTCTTCATTTATAACCTCAACCCAACCTACTTGTTCAAAGTATTTTTATAGCATCCCAAACCTTTTACAAAAATTATTTCATCATCTTAATCATAAGTATCAATAAAATAAAAACTATGGGTCGAAAATACTAGTCTTTTTTGATGATTAGGCATATAATCATAAAATGTGAAACTAGAATAAAAAATATTTTTATTAATCTCTATAATGAGATCTTATAAGTATATAGGATAACTAAGGGAATACATAGGCACAGTGGAAGCAATAAATATACTAGTAAAAGAATAAACCTACAAAATAAAGCATAATGCATGAGCCAAAAGACATAATATGATAACATAAAAGGAATGGATCATGAATATAAAGAAACACAACTTATATAACATGGAATAAAATGATCATTCAAATATAAGAATGTGTTGGAAAAAAATAACATGACATAAACATGAGTCAAGGATAACTACCATGATGGTATCACATGGTGGAAAAAGTCGCATAATGGATTAGGTTTACTCCATAATCATATAAAAATGTCTCATGATACTAAATTCTAATGCAATAAATTGGAGTGCTATCAAGGTGAACTCATCATTGCTTGTTCATACATATGTGTTCCAAATAAATAAATCAAAAATATGGAATAATAAAATGGGTTACCCATGGAAATAAATGGGTTTCATAATCATTTAATAAGGAAAAAATAAACTGTGTATCATAATTATGTCCATGAAATAAGGTATTAAACCATTATTGGTTATTAATAATGGAAAAATAATAATATCTATTGAATAATTATGTCAAACTAGATTAAAAATAATAAATAGTGTGGTTAGGTAACATTAGAAATATGAAACTAAAGTGTGGTTTTAGGGAAAATAATATAGAATATTTAAATAGAGAAAAGGTGTCTGTGTTTTTGTAAAACCAAAAATGAACTAAAATTTTTTTTCAGTATAAAATTAGGGATTTTTGAAAAATATTTTTTTTTTAAATTGTTATTGGAGTGTACTTTAAAATTTTTAAGATTATGAGAAGTTCCCTTTAATGGGGTTTGCTTATATAGGGGAATTAAGAAGGGAACATTTTAAAATATGTATTTCCACATAAATAAAAAATGAGTTGAGATAAATTTATATGTTTTGAACATAATTTAAGAATATATAAGATGAAAATAGGAATAGGGAAGAGGTTAATTGGGTAACAGAGAGACGAATCATTATCCAAATGAAATATGCAGGTCTTGAGAGATCCCTTACTATATGTTTGAATGTGTTATTCACTTACACTTAATATACTAGATAATAAAATTTGATTCATTAATAATTTAATTTAGAGAATCTTCCACATATATTTTATTTATTATAATTTTACCATGTTTATTTATGGACATTTAATTGAGTTATAAGTTTTAATTTCATTATTTCAGGACCATTTGTTTCTTGGTTACATGGATGGATCATTTATGTATAATTATGGAAGCTCTTTCTGAAAGGAAGTAAAATTAAAGAATTGAAATTAAATGGTATTAATATACTTGAATATATTTAAATGCTCTCATATATCATTTTTTGACATGAGGATGATTCATTTGATAAAATATTAATTGTAATGGTTTAGTTTATTTTGACGATTTGTCCTATCATCTTGAATTATTTTCATTTTATTTAATATTATGTCTATATATTAATTACTAAACATGAAATAAGATATAATATATTTTTTAAAATCTAATGTAACATGAATTATTCTTTTGTGACCATCCATAAAGGTATTAAGAGAAAAAGGAACCTCACTATCCACAAATATGATTAACTGCCACAATTTCGACAATTGATGAATATACTCATAGATATAAATTTGTATTTCACTAAGAAAAATAAATTTGTTGTTTTATATTAAGTGACTCTTTCCCATGACATGATTAAACAAGTTGGGTATACTCAAATATTGGATCTGTATTACTATACCATTACATCAAAATTTAATGGTGGGGAGACCATGGACTAATAGAAAAATGTGGGAAATCTATTTTTCTTTTTCATTATCTTATGGTTGTTCTACTTACTTTTCATGAACAAATCCATTCAACTTATCCCTGCCCAAAATTTGTTTTTTCATCCTATAATCATAATATTTTTAAGGTGTTACAAAATCATTTCTAGTGGGTTGGTAGGAAAAACAAAGTGGTTTAATATGTATCAAGATGCCCCAACATTCTAAAATTCAATGTAGAGAAACAATGACCAGCTAGTATATTGCAATATTTACCTATACCGATCTAATAATGGGATTATAATGATTTTTATTTTTTCACTAGTCCACCAAGACTGGTTCAAAAACATGATTCCATGTAGCTGATTATGGATTAACTCATAATGTTGGTTTACTTATTCCATATTTATAAAACTAGTACAGTGGAGGAATTTGAATAACTATTAATTTTGGAAATCATAATTTTTCATGAAATAAGAATATATATATTCTATAACCAAGATCCAAATTTCAGCTCTTGTATTTGGTGATATTTAAAAACAATCAATACCATTTGACCATAAATTTGTCTCATCATCTTTAAAGGGATCGATAATCAAATCCAATGATCCAAACAATATAAGCAATCACCTGAGTAGATTTTATTGATTTGAGAGGCTCATGGGAGGATCATATATCATTAATTGAGTTCTTTTATAATAACATATTTCAATCCTCGATATATATGGATCATTTTGAATCATTGAATTGTTGTTCAAGATGGTCCCCAATTTGTTTCATATATATCAAAGAAAATTTTTATTAGGATATGGAATCATTTAGGAGACAACTGAAAAAGTTCATATGATCAGGAAATGAATAGTGATGGATCATATTTATTGGAAATCATTTTTAGATCATCATCATCTTCTGTTATGATTTTATGCGGGAGATCAGGTGTCATTGTAAGTCAATCCAAGGTTACAAAAACATTTCTTGGGTAAGTATGTTAAATTTTATCCTTGGTAAATAAACCCTTTTTAGATACTAAAATGGTTGGGTGGTACAGTTATCTGTTGGCCTTATTTCCTTGATTTTCTTTGTGCATAATTTATTTTATGTATCTTAGTTGAACATGTATCAAACCATTCATGACCATGTTATTTTATGTGGACACATTGATCTTTCACAAGATTATACTTTTTTCATGTGAAAATTAATATTTTTTATACATCGGATAATTTTTCATTAGGAGATAGTATCTATTTGGTGTGATTTCAATGGAATAATGGTCAAAATCAAGAGGAAAAAAGGGAACAATAGAAAGAAATACTTGAGTAGTGGCCTGAACTATTCCAAAGCATCGAAAATATCAATATTTCTAAGGATAGAATTAAAAAAATAAGGATAATGTAACATTCATGATTTCAAATAATATAACCCTTTATTAAGAAAATTATCTTACAAAATACTTGTATTGAGTCATGGGATAATCCATAAGGTTTTAGATTATTTTGGAAGGGTTTTAAGGGTGCATGGTTTGATAATGGTTAGTGAACACAATGAAATTTATATAAGAAACCTTGAAATATATTCTTTGAGTCACTACATATATATATATGGTTTACAAGACTATGATAGTTACTAATAAAATCTGTACAAAATGGATGTTTTTGGATAATACCATGTGCATAGTTGACACACATTTTCCAATTTGTGTGGATCTCTAGTTGATATTCTTGGGAATGTTCATAGTGAAAACAAATATTTTCGAATTGTATATCATAGCCATGTGGACCTATGGTTTTGATAAAATATAATTCACATAGTTGGAACACAATTTTATAAACTTTGAAACGTAATAATGATACATAAGTTGGGAAATTTTGTTTTAACTCGTTTGTTACCCCATGAGACTATTAAATTTCTTCTATTATATAAGGATCATGACTAATATCATATAATTTGTTTTCATGATTATTCCCTTTTATTTTAAGGTCAATTTTTATGATTCAAGGTGTGTTAGATCTCTGGAATAGCTGAAAATTCTTCATTCATGTTTTTTCTCTCTAGATAATCTCATCTTCTCTCTCACATAATCTTAGATATAATATTTTTATGATAGAACTGTATTCTATGATGTGTTTTTATGATATATTATTAGGATATATAATGGGAATAAATTTCAACTTCAGAACTATAAGTTTCATTTTTTTGTTCTTTAGTGTCATTGTCTATTAAGAGTTTTGTGTATTCTCTCCCACTCTACTTATTATAGAACATAAAGGTTTATTTTAACTATATTTTTTGTTTTTATTTACTAGGTAATTGTTTTTTAATCTTTTTAATTTGAATGAATTTTTGAAAACCAATTTCTAAATCATTTAAACGATGGTTTAAAAATTATTATTTTGGTTTAATGCTAGTAAAGTGATCAATGTGATGTTTTAAAGGTAAGAATTTAATTATGTGGAATGGTTTGATATAAGAAATTTGAATAGATAATTGTATGATTTCATGTGTATTTGGGAAGGATTGTAGTCCTGAAGTACCTCTATCAATAGGGGATAGATCATATTTATGAATTACCACCCTTAGTATAGGTCACTGGGTAATATATTGGTGACATGATGAATATACACTCATGTGTATCGGGAGATCCATGGAATTCATGTGTATGGGCATGTGGGTGTATGATCATGGGATGGTTATTATAAGTGGTAATAAATGTTAATAATATTTTTTTAATGTTTTATTAAATTATACTATTTTATGAATTTATTTAAAAAAATTATCAACGTCTTATCTATTATTTAAAAAAATGTTCTAACATGTTCTTGGCCTAGTGACATGTGTTTGGAAGTATCTTTGTATTACCTACTATGTTTTATACTCAACCACTTATTTGGAACTTTGGATGATTTTTAGATGTTTTTATACTAGGAGATTGGTAATGGATAGGTCTCGTGTTTCTGTGGTGTCACATTATGATGTTACTTCCGTTTATTAGTGTTTTGGATTTTGGTGGTCTATCTTTACAACATGGGAGTGATACCACATTGGTGTTTCAACATTAAGATGTCCTCGTGATTTAGTTGGATTTCATGTATTACTTTACTGATGTCAATCTAATATTATTGTCATGTTGGTTTTACATTATTTTTATTATTTATACTCATGAATCATATAGTTTGTTTGGTTTTTTATTTTTTATATTGTTAGGTTCAATTTTTTCTTAAGTGAAAATAATTTCCCAATGTTTTAATATTCCATTTTCATTAATTTTCATCCTTTTCTGTCATGATGATGTCATTGAAGGTTAGTGTCACCTCTTCCTCCTCTCATAAAAAAGAGTGGAGGATGGATATTAGAAATCCCATATATTTTATCTCCCATTTTACATTCATATCAGCAGATTTTTGTATTGACCATCAAAATTAGGATATTATTAATATAAAACTTGAATCATATATGTTTATGTATGGACGAAAACTGTGATGAAATTTTCTCATGAAGAGTTATAAAATATTAGGTGAATAATAATTTATATGAAATTAATTGAATTGAAAATAAGGATTTTTTTTGTTCTATATTAATTTAAGAAGATATCTTTATCCCTTTTATTGAAAAAAACTATCTGAAGAAATACATGTCCATCATATTTTACAAAAAATTTTATTTTAGAAATCTAATGAAAAATTAATCATGAATATAAGGTGATGAAATAAGTATGAATCCTAATTCAAGTGATATTAGTTAAAAATATTTTATGTTTCATGGTAGAATTAATGGAATTGATTTTGTAGTTGATACAATATCACCATCCTCTATGGGTTCCTTAATATGTAGCCAGCTACTGATTCTAGACATTAAGAAAATTAACCTATTTACATTATACAAATAGGCCTAGAGTGTTGCACACTAGGTGTATACAAAATGAAATTAAACACTATTCCAATTTAATTTAACAATATTATTATTTTATTTTATTTTGTAAAAAAATGTTTATTTGAATAAAAATGGATTTCATGAATTCAAACACGAAATATCTTAGTTTAGAATATATGAGTTGAATTTTTCCCTTATTTATTATTTAAACCAAA
Source organism: Viscum album (assembly GCA_963277665.1). Lineage (NCBI taxonomy): Eukaryota > Viridiplantae > Streptophyta > Magnoliopsida > Santalales > Viscaceae > Viscum > Viscum album. The sequence continues at coordinate 1,758,867,868 of OY728121.1, read as the reverse complement.
TAAAAAATTATTTTTCACCAATTTAAGGAATATAAAAAATAAATATTTATTCACACTATGTGAATATTATAATAATTATTTATTTATGAGTTTTAGGAATATAAAATTTATTATATTTGTAATATCTATATTTTATTATTCAAGGTTTTATAAGTTCCATTTCTGATATGGTCAAAGTTTAATGATCCAATGACGATGATATATTTAATATAATTTAAATAAATACATATTTATTTATTCAAAAAATGGTATTAAAATAAACTAATTTCATTGAATATAATAATAATATTACTATTATTATTTGACAAGGGGTTGTTACATGGGTTAAATAATTTGATAAGGGGCTATATATAATTATCATTTTCTAAACCAAAATATATATTTCAAATTATATCATTATTTGTGTTTCAATGTGTTCAAATAATATAAATTCTCTCCAAAATGTTCTCTCAAACCCTATAGATAAAATACTCCCTTTCCCTCTTTTCAGAACCTAGAGAAAGAATAATAAATTACGGTTATGATCAGTATCAAATGATGTAAAGCATGAGATTCTATCATTATATCACCCCAAAAAAATAATGAATTATATTTAGATATTTTTGAATCATGTGTAGATAAAATAATAATAATCATTAATTGGATTTTCCATCATAGTGAACAATGAAACCAAACAAGTGATAGAAATTCAATCACAGAATAATGTCATAGATGAGGAAATTATTAACATAAATTATTTATAAAATAAATTTTTATGATATTTATATGATTTTATAGAGATAGAATGTCCCGTTATTTAGATTTATCCATTAATAATAAGGAATAAATGAAATGTTTACCTAACCCAATGCTTCTATTATTCCCCAAAACCATCACATGTATACTATTTATTAATTTAATTGTTACATTCATTTCTTCTACTATTATTTATAATTTTTATTCTATAGGCTATAATCTCCCATTTCATTGTATATTGACTTTTATTACTATTTGATAGCCTCTTTAATATATATAGTCATGATTGAGGTCATGTGGTGCCACCCAATGTAGGGTTGTTTGGGAAACTTGGTTGGGGACATTAGAAGGTGATACAAAAGATATGATGTTTTTGCCTTACTAATTAGTCTTGGTGGTTTGAGGTATTTTGTTATTGGGATATGGGATAGACCTTATTCCATGGTGAATTTATCCCATGTATAGGTAAATTATCTATTACTGATCATGGGATTGTGATTATTTCTTTCTACTATAACGGTTGAGTTGTTTGATTGATACTAAGGATGATGTATTAGAATTTATTGATTTTTTATTTAATATTTCCCTAAGGTGGAAAGAGATCATATTTTCACAAATCCTTTCATGTATATAGGGTTCAAAAGACATAATTATTCTCATATGTGATTGATATTTTGGTAGTGATATTGGATATTATTATTTATATTGTCAATAACAACTTATATGGAGATTTCCTGTATTAATTCTAAGTGGAACAAAACTTGATTAACCTATATATATTATTTTTTCATCTAAGATATGATCATTAGTCATGTGTACCTATGTGTGATTATACCAGACTCATGAATGGGTATGTTGGGAGAAACTCAATTCATGATTATATGGCTCTTATATCATAGGTTGTGTATATATACAGTAAAATAGAATGGTGTATAATATTTTTCCCTAAATTTTGATATCAACATTTCTGATAGTCATCTTCTAATCCATTCATTTTTAATTTCAATTTTATATTTCCTAGATTTAATTCAATTGATTATAAGGAGGATGGGGTGATCAGGAACCAAAAGATATTGAATTGGAACCCCTTGTTGTGATTAATCCTCCCATAAATTAACATCTTGAAGAGAGTTTTCTTTAGGTAATATAGACCATGGGACATGGGGTAAAAATATATATATTTTTTCAAATCAGACATCACCCAAGATTTCTTATTGTACTATACACCCTACCTTCGGGTGATGGTGGACCATTGATTATCATGTTATCAATATATTCTATGAATAAAACATTCAACTAGATCAACACACCTTTAAAATGGGGGGATAATAACACTTCCAATATCCCTTGTAGACTATCCAAGAACTAGTGGGACATTTCTATTTAGGATGACTACCATGTGAGCCTAACCTATTTGAGTTTCCAGGATTGCATCTTTTATAATTTTTTCCTTATGGATATGAGGGTAGATAGGTCCATATATTACATGTATCTTTTCTAAAATGGAATGTTAGTTATATACTTTATTTCCCATTTTATGAATCTATTTTGATGTGTGTCTATGGTGATCAGGGTTGAGCCTTATTTAGTCATGAAATTTATAGGATGTATTGAAGAAATTTATCCAATCAACGGTGAAACTTTTTAAATTAAATTTAATTTATTTTTTAAGAATCTAGACCTTATTTATTATAGGAACTAAAAATTGTATAGATCATCTTTTTAGTTCATTTATTATGTTTGGAATAGAGGAAGTTAATTAATAAATAGCACGAAACAGTATGAGGAATCTCTTGGATGTGAAGTAGATCCAATAATTCAAAAATAGTAAATAAGATAGGTTTTGACCTTCCATTAAAGTCATGTTGGTGGATGTGGGGCTCAAGATAGGGTTATAGAACTAGTAGTATGATGCCCCTTAGAGAATCTAGGTGATAAGAGACAAAGTTTGGGTGTCATACAATATTCATCCATTATGAACACTAGATCAATCATATTGATGGGACATTATTTCATTGAGGTATGATTCTAGTGGAATTTATAGTTTCTGATACTTTATTAGATATTGGTGTGGCACACTAACTTATATCTACTTATTTTGTAGTGATATGGGGATTTCTATCAAATATTTATATGGTGTGATGTGTATCGATACATTCTTTAGAGTATGATTTTAGTATATCAAATTATATTCTAAACTTTCAATTGTGATTAAATAGTGTAAATTTCATTGAAATTTTATTATATTGAAAATTATTAGCATTAGGGTGAACACAAAACAGATTTGTTGACTCAATATTGACAAATTATCAATTACATCCATGAATAGGTGTCATTTTCATTTCAAGAGGGAGTAAAAAATACTTATATTTATGAGTGTGGTTTATAGGTAATTCATTTATGTGTTGATCAGTGGAATCTATGTTTGATATCGGTCCAACATTCTAAATGTTTTCTTGAATATGAGGATACATGACAACAATTATTCCCCCATTTGATCAACATGTTCTATGATTCTTTTAATATGTAATTCACATGTATTTCACATAAAAGATAGGTCAATTTCATGATTGACACTATTCTTCGTATATATCTGATATCTATTTTTTCATACATGATATTACCTAAACAGATTAGGGGGTTTAAGGATCATATAGAGGAATTAGAGGTGAAGGGGTTTATACACCTAGGAATGTCTCCTTGACAAACTCTTTTATTATTCTCTAAGAATATAGATGTATTATTTAACTTATCTGTGGATTATCAAAGGCTAAACCATGTGACTATTAAGAAGTAACAACTTCAACCTCAAATAATTGGCCCATTTTACTATTTAAGGTTGTCCTGTCTTTTATAAGATAGACCTAAAGTAAAAAAATTCATCTGTTGTGGGTGAGGTATTATTATATTCCTCATACTACTTTTAGATCTAGTGTAAACTATATTATTATCTTCTGAAATAGTTTTTGATTGATTAACAATTTAGTGATATTTAAGGTCTTAAGGAATTATGTCTTCCATATATATTTAGAACCATTAATTATCTTATTTTTTGAAGGATTATTGTTATAATCTCAATAAAAGGAGGACCAATCCCAACATTTAAAATTACTATTGAGAACACGTAGTGATATAAACATTATTCGAGGATCATAATGTGTAGTTTAGGATCTATGAGGTTTTCTTCCTAGACCATCTTATATTCAATGGGATAATATATGTAGACCCTAAGAAGTTTAATTATTTTATTTATTAGGGGATTAATAATTTTTTTTAAAATATAATATTATTGGGTTTCGAAGGATATTTCTATTGATTCCTCAAGACTTAACCTAGTTGTAAGTGTTGATGATTTCTTTTGAAAAAAATGGGGTGAAGTTTATGTGGTCAGATTATTATGAAATTTATTTTTTTGGATCTAATATAGATGTTGAAATATTTTTTAATTATGATCAAACAAAATATATATAAATAATATATTTTATTATGATATGAAAAAAGATGGGATTTTAGTAGTTCTTATATAGTATGGGTGGGTAGTTGCATATATTTCTAGTTATCTGAGTTCGCATGATCAAAAATACTTGGCCCATGAAATAGGGATGGAAATATTAGTGAACATTTTAAAATGATATCATCGCTACCAATTGTATGGGATTTTCATGATCTTTACTTATCATAAGATCCTGAATTATATTTTCTCACATCATGAGACTAACCTTATAAAAAGGACGTGTTTCAAGTGTATTTGGTATTTTGACTTTGAGATGGTATATACCCCTAGGAAAAAAAACATATTAGTTTATGTGATTATTATAATGACTCAGGCTTATATGGTGTAGGATTCAAGTAGTGAGTATCTAATGATGATTCTCTTCATTTATAATCATATCACTATTAAGGAGTATTAGTGAAGGGATACTTTTATAAACTTTGGTTGTTAAATATTAAAATCCCTAATAGGGCTATTCTGATTTAGTTAGTTAAATCATACTCCTATGGTTTAAGGGATAATATATATGGTATTGAACCACCACCAAATTAATATAATGATGAAAATAATATCATATATGTTTGTGGTTTGGTTATCTTCCCACTCAGTATACATGTGGATATGGTGTTGGTCTCACATTTATAAAGATGTTTCGTTCACCCCGTGATAACCAAGAAGTATCATGAAATCCACACGAAGTATTGATATCATATGATAATAAATTCCATAGTAGAGTTCCTCTAATGATACATCTCCTTTTAGTGGGTAAAGGCCAAGCATTATTGTTTTTTTTTCTTCTTCAAACACATCCCATTTTTAATTGGAAATGTAACTTCCTTATCATAGTCATTTTCATGGGGTTATTGATGTATCTTAATGACATCAATATGATTTGTGTAATTTTTGACTTGTGTACAATTTTCATGAAATTCCTAGTGATATGGGACACCAATTCATCTGATGATATATGAATGATGTATATCCCTGATATTTTTCATCTTTCTAGTGGTTTATATGAGTATTTTATTTGAAAAATATACCTAGTTTACATCATAATTGTTGACGGTTATTCATAAATATCATAAAATATAGGTTTATATGATAATTTTCTATCACTGTCAAACTGATAGATAACCTGATCATATTATACATGTATAAGAGAGTATATTTCTAGTATGTTTCATTTACCTCAGGGGTTTAAGGGAATGTTATCTTTCATTTATAAAGTTATACTAGAAAAATAGTTTTCAAGAATCTATATATATGAAACCTTCTGAATCATTATATGATAGGTCATGTCAATCCCCTAAATGCTGGTTAAAGTCTTGGTAGTCTTCAATTCTAAATAAGTTTAATGTTTGATATATTAAAAAATATTTGATATATTAGTAAGTAGATATAAGCCACTCATACTAGGAAGTGATCTAATGTAAACTAGTATGGCCATCCTCTATATTATGATGTGCGTAACTAGTAAATCATTTGATTTTCATCCTCAGTTGAGACAAAAATATATTTGGAGGTAGGTAATGTTGGCACCTGATTTCATGGGGCCTTTTTATTTTTTAAAGATAAATTTATGTGTGACATCCTAGTTAGATATTCATTTTAAATAAATCCATATGAATGATTTATTCCATGTATATCAACTTCAAAGATTACATCTCCATCCTTTTCAATTGAGCAGCATCAATGACATTTAACTAGGGCCATAAGCATCATTCAGGGAGTGACTGGTTTGAATAGAGAATCAATATAAGATGATTTTTCATATAATGATGATACCAATAATGAAAATAAAGTGGTAGTTTTGGAATATCCATGAAGACACTTTCGAATGATAGATCTCTATGTGGGCAGAATGTTAGGTTCTTTTAATTATAAATGCTTCATGATGAAACTCAGATATTATCTGACATGTGGTGGGGAGGTTTTCATAGTTCTTCATTTTAGAGGTATAAATTCCATTTTATTTTCACCAAACCTCATTTATTTTATTAATTTTTTGGTTATTAGATTTATAAATTCATTAAAAATTTCACCATAATCATATATGGTCTATTCTTAATGTCATCTTCTATAGGATTTTGTTTTGTATAAGGTTATCCTTTCTCATGTGTCCATTCCATGTTTCTCATGTTTTTTGGTAGTCTTCCTTTATGTATCTCTATATTTAATTATTATACCAAGTGTTAAAATTTCATCCATATGAGACCAAATAGTCCAGCGAAATTTTATATATGGGACTCTTTTAGCTCCACTTGTGTGCTACTTATTTTTACGATAATTTTTTTTTATATTATCATGTATCGTAAAAAAACATAGGAATCATCAACCATGGATTCATGCCATAAAAATAATTTTAAAACTTTTATTGAAATACTATGTTTTGATTAACACCAATTAGGTTTATGAGTGGTCCTTTATGAATTATGATTTGAAAACATTGTTATCAAGGTCTGTTTCCATTGTATAAACATTCATTAAAATTTTTCAAATGAACCATAATGGGAATTTATGATTATAATTTCTGTTCCTAGAAACATTATAGGGAATCCTATAATATTATCTGTGGGATGAAATACTGAGTGTGACCATGACTAAGGGAATTTTTTTAAAGGTTAGTAGTTCTACCAAACTCATGATAAAACATTCACCATAATTTATAGATAGTGATATATCAGTTACTTAAATGTTTTAATTGAAAATGTATTAGTTTTTTCTATTATTATTTATTTGTGATTTATCATTCACCAATAATTCTTGTTTAGTGATATGATAACCATAAAAACCTATAGTATGGAGTTTATTTTGGTATTTTCTCAACAGCTTTAGTGATTATATAAATAAAATTTTGTCCTCATAGAAATTTTGAATGGATGGTGGATCATTTACTAGAGAGACATGTAATTGTGGTAGATCATCCATAAAAATTTCATGATTTATTGATAGATCCTTCACTTACAAACTATTTAGTGGTGATCTATCAATTACTAATTGGAACATTTTTATATACTGTCATTATGACCGAGATAAATCATCACCAAGGAAATGTAAAAGTGATACATTGTTCTTGAACGAAATATAGTGGGGATAATCAATTTTCCAATGTAATGACATATTGATATCTTTTTCACCAAGCCTATGTACTGGTGATATATCATTCATAATTTTTTTGTAAATGTGATAACTCATTCACAATGACCTATCATACAAGGGTTGATGGATCATTCTCTACCATATTGTGTTTAGACCATGGGTGCATCATATAATTCCAAAACTGGATGAATACGGTATGGTTTTATAAGGGTTTATTATTGTGTATTCATGATTTTAGGGGTTATTGATTTTATTTGTTTCCTGAAATTCAAACATTCCATACAGTTGAATTTTTTTATTTTCTTAGGGATGTTGTTAGAGGTGTCTTACTAAGTTATATTACACCCCATTTGGAAACCCTACTACCTGAGCATAAATTATAGTTATCAAAATGAGATTTGGGTCCCCATAATTTAAAGAAAATTAGGATGTGTGGATTAGTACACTATATCATATGGCTACTTGAACCTAGTTTTGTAATGGTCCCCATATTTTATAAATTTTTAGGACATATTTTATGTGTCCAACCTATTGGTGATATTTATTTTTTATGTAAATATGTGAAATTATAGAGTGGTCTAAATATTTTATAGCATGGGTTGATTACATATCCATGTTTGACCCATATCAATAATATTCAGGTATGATACTTATTATGTTTGACTATTATTGGTTTTTATTCCTCAATTATGTATAGTTGACTCTTCTAAATGGTATAGTCACCCTAATTATTTTATATTGTCTGACCCTAATAATTTTTATTATCAGGCATGTTGGAAATGATCCAAAGGTAAAGAGGTTCCTCCCTATTTACATTCATTCAGGAAATTTTACCTGGTACGATACAATTAACATCATATCATTTGATATTATGAGGTTATAATTTTTTAATATAATTTCTAAAATGATAAAAATTACAAATATATTTCATAAATCACCCAATTATTTAACCAATAATTCATTAAATATAGTATCCGGAAAATGAGTTTATTGAGAGGAATTTATTGGATATTCATATAGATATATTCTAGAAATTATATTCACATATAATGTGTTTACTAGAACCTAAAATTTCCAAAAAAATATGGCATTATATAGGCATTTAATTTGAGATATGATTTTAGTGTTTATCTGTGGTTTTATTATTATAATATGATTGGATTTTATAAATATACAAATATATCATTTTATAGACAATTAATCATCAATTTATCTTCCATTCAACTCAATGGAATCTAACACATGAATTGAAATGATAATTAACCACTCAAATATTGATATTGAGTAATCACATACCAATATTCTTATTATAGTATTAATGGTTGTTATGAAATTATAATATTTCTATATTTTATATTCTTTCTCGAGATATTGAATATTACCATGAGACACAAAATGGATTTTGTAGTATAACCCTTGAAGAATACCACATTAAATTACATAAACTATGATTTTTTATTTTAAGGGTGCATGTTTCATAATGGGATTTCTCCAATACCTAATGTTATAAAAAAATCATTGCATTATAACCTTTATACTTTAATAACATTATTTTTCAACACATAAGACTAAGATAATATATTGGTGGTTGGGTATGTTTTTGATCTTGTAATTGATTATGTTTAATCAAAATTTGATTTTTTTTTCTCTCATATAATGGGTATGGATTGTGGGCCTTCGATTGAGATATACTAAAGGATTGTATTTTTTTACCAATATATGTGACATGTGAGGTTCTTACCTTTTTAGTGGAGGGAATGTGATTTTTTATCCATCGGGGTGAATGACATGTGATGTGTTCATCCATCTAGTCATCCTATTATTATAGAATCTAAAATACATCAGTACTTATATGTGATTGAAATATGTTGTGTCATATGGTTACTCAATGTATTATACAATGGGATCATTTTAAAATTTATGCTCATATTTGATATAACTAGTTGACATAAATATAAATATATTTGGGTTTGATAGATATCACACCAAAACCCTTTGTATCTTGTCTATAACTAATGCTTCCCTAAGTTCCACACTTTTTATAAATTTATGAATTTAAAAATTTATATTTTTTTCAATTCTATAAAGTCCAATGAGAAAAAACATTCTGGTTGAATAAATATTTATTTTGTTTTATGAGACTTGTAGATATTCAGTAAAATTGTTTTATGGTTTATCAAAAAGGATTTTTTGATGGATATTCAAAAAGTGTGAAAAATGATGTTATACAATTATAATTTTGTAATAGTATTCTAAAAGTATTGTGGTGTATTTCTAATATACAATTTTTTGTATGATTTAACAAGTTATTATATATGATAAAATGTAAGGGTAAATATTATAAATTCAATGACTATTTAGTAAATGTAAGAGATTAATACATATATTCCTTAAATCTTATTAATTTATGATGTTTTAGACTAAATTATTGTGTATGGAATACATATATACAAATATATGTATATTATATCATATGAAAATTGAAATTCAAGGCATATCATTCTCTTTAGTGATGTTATATCATTAATCATGATATTGTGACAGTGTATTCCCACTCCCATATTTAATTATAGTTACCAGAGTATCATAATGAATTGATTTGTATTAATCGTAAACTATTTTTAAAATGGTAGTTTATGATTTATGAATAGAATTCAAATGCTAAGATTTAATTCTTATGAATAACCTACATTCGTTTATCATTAGATTTAAATTTTTTATATTATGAAACATGTGGGTGGATAAAATATGTATAAATGTTAAATTAATTACTTGAGGGGTGAAAATATTTTAGTCTAATTCTATTTACTTATACATTATAAAACTGTAAGTAAATTCATAGTGTCCAGAAGATTATATCAAATGACTATATAAATATTTTTAAATCTAGGAAAATGGGATCAATGATTTTTGTCGATATTCTTAATTGAATATCTTTTTATACATCTTCATTTTCCACTTGTGATACTAGATTATCATTGATAAAATTAAAATCCAACCAAAACATTGGGTGATTTAGGTCAGCTGGTGTATACCCCACATTTAAAGGATCTGATTGGATTCTTCTCAAGAACCATCATCAAACTCGTGATTGAATATAAGATTTGTGTCATTAATCAATTAAAGGTATGAAAGTTATAAATTGTATAGTTTCAATGGTTCAGGTTTAATAAAATATTGATTTTGTGATTAAGGATTCCTTTATGTATTTATATTCTTGATTAATTGTTATTTGATCCTTACACCACAATTTATAATATCATTCTAGATAAATTTTTGGAAAATCCTTCTGAATATAAAAAATTTGAATTATATTTTTATAAAATTTTAAATCTTATAAATAGATGATGCTTGAATATTTTCTCGATCTATATATATGCCTTTCAAAAAAATAAAAAAAATTATTAAATGTTATTAAGATAGTAGAAATGTATTTAAAATAAAAGATATAAAATTATTTCAAATAGAAATAAGGTTTTAGTACATTTAATATAACGATAAATTTTATCATCTATTCAATAATCTTTAGAATTTACTAATAAATTTCAACATGAAATACATGAGAAAACTCAATTATTTAGTTTTTTAAGATTTAATAATTGTAATGATGATTTTATTATTATTCATAGAATTATGATAAAATTATTATTTCAAATATTAATGAAAAATAATTTGGTTTGAATAAATGAACATACCAATATATTTTAAAAACTAAATACTCTTGGAAAAACATACCCTTATATTAGTGTCTAACATATGAATTCTATTTTAATTTTAGAAACAGATTCCTCAAAGATTATATTTGCAGGGACTCTACTTATACAATTTTAAATAAATTAATCAATAGTTAGATTCCATTTGAGGGAATAGAAAATAACATAGAAAAATTATTCAATAATTAAAATGTAATTTTATCATTTATTTGATGTGTTCAAAAATATCAAGATGGTTTAAACAAAAAATAGTTTTTATTAAAAACTAATTTAAAATTTCAAATGCATTTTTAAAAAATATATTGACATTTTAATTACTAAAAAAAATTACATTATTTTAAGAATTTTTATTTTAATTTTATTTTCAAATTGATTTTATAATAAAAACATCTCATTATCCTATAATTTTTTATATAATTTGTTTCTATTATGTTTTTATTAAATTTAATTGGGTATTGTTGTTCACTTTAATATGTTAACCAATAATGGATAATAAAGATATTTATCAATAATGAAATATACCACCCATTCTAAATTTCCATATCACTTATATATAATTTAATTAAAAATATTATTAGAACTTAATGTTTAAATTATTTTAATATTATTTTTAGTAATATAATTACATGTGAAATACTATATGATTTTTCAAATTAATTATCATTTCATAGAAATTTTCAATAACCATGGGGTATATATATATATATATATTAATTGTATTGTCTCAATTTTTTCATCTTACCCAACCAGGGAAAATTTATCGTAGACATTATAAAATATTTAATATGTCTCATATATATCATGAATTTGACATATTTTAAAATTACACTAAGGAGGGATATATTTTATCAACATTTATAATCATTGTTTCTAAATTTTAAATTAAAATAGATTTTTCATATTTACTAACTCAATCACCATATATGTTATACCCCAAACTGAGATGTCCCTTGGCCTCAAGCACTTCCTTTGATCAATATATGTTGCTAAAAAATGATGACGGATAAAAATTATTCATGGGGAAAAATTTACCCTCAATACATAAACAAATTCAATGTATTTTTATATAAAATTTATGTTATATAATATCATTTTAAAAAACTATAGCGTAAATAATTTTATTTATAAAATTCTGCATTTAATATAAAATTAAAGAAACATATGTTCATTGAGAATAAAAATATTTTAACCCCAAACAATAATATTCTCTTCCATAACCCCATAATGTAACTATGACTCATAAATAATTAAGAATTATTTATTCCCATTACATAAATTAGTAGTGAGACATGGTTCTATGTTAGAGTTATGGGGGAGGAAATGGTGGTTTAGGGTCTTTAAATTTTTATTTTTTGTTAGAATTTTTCTCATTTAGTTTATTTTAAATTTTATATGTTGTAAATAAATTAATTTTTATTGTGGTTTTATATTGGAATGATTTTATCTAAATAAATTTTACATTAAAAGTAATTTTCTTAATTTAAATTTTGTCATTAAATTATTCTGCAAGGTTTTTTTATCCTTCTCCACTTTCTAGCATCCTCTAATGATTGGAGGATACGCTTGAGGCCTCATGGAATCCAAACATAGCTATAAGGATTCAGGATCTTGGTTTGGGATCCTACTATATGATATCAATGTCAGGTAGTTGATTTGATTCGTGGGACACACTACTTATGTATAAAATATGATTCTTATGAAACAAAATGTACCCATAAAAAGTTATATAAGAACTTTTTATAAGAACTCCATGTTTCCAAGAAGTTCAAGTAAAATAGTTTTTTTTGATAAATTTTTAGAAATTTTCTTAGTGTCTTGTTAACCTATAATGGTTCAAAATTATAAATATTGATGAATCTCATCTCTCATTATAATTTATTTCAATACATGAAATGGATTTAACTAAAAATGATTTTCTATGCATGAAAAATTATTTACAATGATGTAGTTAAATTTTTCTTTCCAAATTTTATTTTTTAAAATAATTTTTATCATTAATTTAATGAAAATGTTATGGTGAGTAATTGGAAATGAAATTAGAAAATTTTATAAGAATCCACCTATAATTAGTATGAAATTTTCAATTTTTTTATCATGAATGATGATATAATAATCTAGATTTTATGGATTATTTGTTTTGATATAAGATATTATTCCAATGGGATATACAGTTATAAATTAATGTGGACAGGTATTGGTTGAATATATCCATGAATACCCTCAGCTGGTGGGTTTTATTATAAAATACATCTAGCATATTAGCATAGATACTAATCAATATATGATGATTAAGGTGGATAAGGAATTAGAGTATATAAATCATATCAAGAATATTTGAAGGGGTTTATATTGAATATTAATCATAAATTATAGTTTTTATAGACATAAGAGACCTCTAACATTTTGTTTAAGGATTATATATTAGAGGTATAAATAATGAAATGGAGGAAAGATGTGGAAGAATCATAGATGCACGAGGATCTAACTAAAATGTATTCCTATTGAATTTCAGGTATCCTTACTACATGAAATATATGAACCTTGAAAGGTCCTATGTGTTTTGTTATTTCTAGAAGGATTACATTTCATTACTAGAGTATTTGTTGAAATATACTAGTATTTTTAAGTACATGTTAGATTTGGTGACGAATGAGAAACATAAGGAATGAAGGTTTGACATTTGGTTGTTATCAGATATTTAGATGAGGATTATTCTAATGAAACTACCTAATTATTTGTATATTGTTACTATATTATCTTTAGTAAATAAAAATATAACAAATACATATAAGTGTAGTTTCACATACCACAATTAGGTAGAGAGAATAATTATATTTATTGATAGAGGAATAAGTATAAAGACATTAAAGGGAATCTAAATATATATACTAATTGGTTTCAAAGTTGAAGGTACAATGATTATTTTTCCATTATAGTGAGTTTCCACATCTAAAATTGAAATAAATATGTCCTATTTACACTTATCTTTAATACAAGGTGGTGGAAAATTTGGTAGAATATTTTAACTAGATATCATGGTAGATTAAATGTAGTAAAACCAAACTCTTTTGGGGATCAGAGATACAAGATAATGCATTGTGGTAGGCCAAGTCATAGAGTTAGTATACCTATTCATAAAGAGTGGTTGAAACCTCATATGAGTTTGGGGAAACTATTCACTAAAAAATAATCATCAGAAGAAGTTGAGGAAAATATAGGACTATCTATGGTGTAAGGAACAATATTTTTATCAACCCTGATTATTTTTTTCATAGATTGATAATATATCATTTTATTAATTTATATATACATGGAAATTATATATTTTGGGGTTTAATATGGAGTTTATATCATATTCAATGGGAATTGACACTCCCCTATGAGAGAAAACAAAACAAGTATTAAAGGGTCCATCCTGATTAATAATGATTTTAAGTTATAAATATAAAGATATTATTATAGTAGACAAAAAGGTGTGACATAATAATAGTGTTGGATTAGTTTATTAATTATAAACCTCAGATTAGTTATTATAGTTGGTGATTTATCTTTACTACAATAGATATAACTATCCACATTTTTAGAGGAGTGTGGGATATTCAAATAAGTTGGAAAATCCAGTGTATGGTGCAGTAGGGTTCATATCATGTTAATTAATGGGATTAGTTCTTAAGTTTATGATAGGAAATATTACACTTATACTTCCTATATCAGTGGATAAATATTCAAAAATATTCATATGAGATTTATCTAGAATACCAAGAAGGGATACAAATTTATCTTGTGACTTGGTATCTTGGATAAATCCTATTTCATTTCTACTTTTTCCCATGCCACCAGTATAGTTTGGAAAACTAATTTTTTAGTTTGATGATCTTGAATAAAATGGTTTCATTAAATTATGGGTTTCCCTATGGTAATCATAAATTGTTTATGAAATAACTCTAATGGAAGCTTTAGGTTGTGTATTAACTATTATAACTAAAACAATTAATGATAAAAAAAATATCATATACCTTGAATTGATTATATGTTTTTCTATAATAAAGGATCGTTCTATATTTTTAATACTTACCTCTGATTTAGTTATCATCATTTATGTTAAAAAGAAGAATATTTTTTTAAAATTGTTTGATATCAGTATGGATTTTATGAATTTTTATCCATGCCTTTTTGTGTTTTGAATTCACTTGTTGTATGTATGGAATTAATCAAAAGCATTTTCCAAAGAAATATCTAGATTTCAATTGGGGGTATTTTTTAGATGAAACCCTTATTTATTAAATGTTAAAATAACATCATGGGAGGTATTAATAAATTTTTTAGAGAGTCTTTGTGAGAACATGAATTACATTAATGTCTCAAAATTCCATTTTTGGATTTAATAGGTGATATTCCCCAGTCATCTTATTTAATACAAAAGAATTTTAGTTTATTATGAGAAATATTTGGTGATTATATATTGGGAATTGTGAATATCATATTTTCGAATTGATTTTATATAATTTTCATTGGATATAAAAGATAATTTGTCTATAAATTTACAAACTTATCACCCACCTTTATTTCCTCGGTTGAGAAGAGATTTATGTTTAAATTGAATGGAAAATACAAGGATATGATTGTGGAATATAAAAGTAATATTAAATCATCCACTATTATAATCTATTAGGAATTATATTTTGGGTATTAAGTGTTTTATGATACATTAGGACTTTTCTTGGGATATGTTTTGATATAGGGATGTAATGTTCTGGTGTATCGGTGTACGTAGATAAGACCTTATGAGAAGAATTACCCAACCCATGAATTAGAATGAGTTTTTTTCATGGATACTTATAGGGATTATAATTTTAGCGATAAATCCATTTTATATATGAATAATAATAGTTTCATGTATATTTGTTGATATAGTGATCTCATCATCAAAAATAATGGGTAGCCAGAGTACCATAAGAATATTCATTTTGAGATTATAAATACACTATAATAGTTTAATGTGGTGGGTAACATCTAAATAAGAAAACTCATACTCATATAGTCAATGTACTAGGGATGAGTGGTATTGGATAGGTGTATTATCATATTTTCTTCATCAGGTGATGGATGAAAAGGGTAGTGTGGATATCTGTATAATCAATGTGTTGTATTTTTTGTACTTGGTCTAATAGGCGAAATTATCAACTGATGATTATAATATGATATCTGATACCAAAATTTGTGGAGAGACCATTGAGATATGTCTAACATTATTGGATTATGTAGGTAATTCTATAGGGAATATTCTAGTTTGTGAAATGTAAAAGGGTGGTGTATTAAATCATTTTCACTATTGAAATTGGAAATTAAATCATGCAACTACGAATATGTATCATAACATTATATATTAGTTTATTTTTCATTAATAGATGATTTTTCTTCTTTTAGTTTAACATTATTGTTGGTGAAGGTGAATAGTTGATGAATTACAAGGTTTTTGTAGCCTTTACTGATCCAACATGGAAAATATAAGACCTTTGTATAGACTTAATGATTGTATTTCCATGTTTAACATACAAGCATGGTGTTTAATTGATTATAATGGATATTCTAAACAATTCAATGAATTTATTTCCTATAGGAGAGACATTTTCAGTTAATGATATTGGGATTCTTTATGTGAAGGAATTTATTATACTCTTCGGGATATAAAGTATATTGTTTCATATAGAGATCCTTTATTTACATAGAGATTATGTAAGAGACTCCAAAAATATATAGGTAAATAGTTAATGATGATTGTGGTGTATCATCCTTAGAAGAATGGGTATTCACATAAAATTAAACATTCTCTTAGAGATGTGATACAAGATTTTATGATTCATTTTGGAATATATTTGGAGGAATTTATTTTTCATGTTTTAGAAGATATGATTAATCATTTTCTGCTTGATTTTACAATATATTGGTAGTAATATATTTCACTGGTTGAATTCATTAATAATTATAGAAAAAATTTGTTAATAAATATATCACCATTTTAGGAATTTTATGGTTACCCATATTAGTATATGTTATATTAAGATAATTTGTGTGAATGAAATATTTTAAGAATTAGTTTGGGGAAAGACAATACGAATTAGGTTAAATTTGTTTTGAAGAATATTTTTCACTTCAGGGTTAGAATAAGTATTATTATGATCATCAATGATGAAATTTTATATTTGAAATTTGAAAACATGTATTTCTAATGTTTATGGATAGGATAGAGAATAAATACCTTGTAAATCATGGGAGATTGATTCCAAATTATGTGGGATTTTTCAAATCATTGAAGGAATTAGTGAAGTTCAATATTATTTGGAATTGAAAAAATGTTGTGTCGCTATAGGAAAATAATAAATTTTCAGCAAAGTTGTACAAATATTGAGGATAAGAATGATGATTTTTTAAGAGAATAAGGGTGGTGTTCATGACTCATGGAAAAGAACACACCCAGAACATTGTTAATCGCATGCCCAACTCCAGGTTGAGTTCAATCCCTCCTCAATTTCGAATACACACCAAGACACAATTCGGGTGACCAGGACATCATTTCCTATAAATGAACCCTCTACCTTTTATATTTGACACATATGATAAAAAAATGTTTAGGGTGAACAATATTGGGAAAAACTCTAAGAAAATCCTAGTTGTGCTTCATAAACACTTATAAGTTATTTTTTGATAAATACCTAAGTGTAGAGATATAAGATTGGTAAATTTTTTATTAAAAAGGACTTATACACAGTACTATCTAGAAAGACTACTTTTCTATTGTCTTAAATCATGACCTTCTAGAAAATGTTTGAAGAGGATTAGTGAAGGGTGTTGGAATTGTGCCTCCTTCAATTAAAAGTGATTTGAATTAACCCTCTTAGAAATGATTAACCTTCAACCAAGTTTCCTACCTTGAAAAATACATTTAATTTCACACAAGTTTCCCATCTAATATTATTGAATAAATTTTAATTAGGTCATTCCCCAATAGTGGTAGCTTAACCAAGCCCTTCACCCTTACAACTCAAGTTGAATGATTATTCCATTTTCCATATATATGTGGTTTATATGATCTTGAAAATTTTAAATTTTAGTAATATAGTATCATCAAAAGATATCCCATGTGATATTCTTCTTCCATATATAGATCCTAAATTTATAGTCAATTATATATCACTTTATAAAAATGATACTTTATCTTAAAGAACCTATGGAATACCATACAACCCTAAATAAACATGTGTATATTGAGGTAAAAATTATCCCTTATGGGAAACCACAATAATTTATTTCCCACACATTACCTTAAATTATACACAAGATCCATTCAAGACCTTTTCCAATTAGATCCCTCCCTTAGTGGTGTTCCTAATGTTTATAGACTTAGTCTCCACTGGGTATTCATAAATATAGAATTCATAAGTAATGTAATCACAAAATATTCACGTTTCTCATATATTAGTGTGAAATATTAGGGTATATAAAGATTAAATCCCAAAATTATCCATTGATAAGAGACTTTCACCATGTGATCCAAGTCATAAGATCATAAATTTCAAGAAACCAAAGTCTTAGTTTCATGAATTTAAAAGTTACCGAGTTATCCCTTTTTACATGGCCATAAAATATAAAACATTGTTCCTTGTCACATGATATTAATGATAAATATCATCATCCTTCCCACTTGAATTTAAATTATAAGGTATTCAAGCATACATATCTTTAGACTATAAGACTTTTCACAAAAGATAAGTTCAATTCCCTAATTGTATGTCATTGGACTATATATTATGGATTTTTTTATGACTGTAATTTAAAGAATAATTTAAATGTTTACCATAACTTCTTATCATATTACACTAAATTTTTACATTGAACAATTTTTGTTAATATTCCATCATTGTTGATAAATAGGAATCCATCTATGAACTAATTCCCAAAAGCATAGAACCTTATTCCTCTAGTTATCAGAAAATCCATCATAGATGGAGTTAAACTCCAACTTTAATTCCTATATTTATTCAATATATAGAATAATCAAAACCTTGGGTATAAAATATGTTATAATATAATTATTTTTTTAGTTTCATTTTAATGCATTAGTTTCACAAAATTTCACCTATAAAAGATAATCTAGTATTTTTATAAAGAATGATTGAATTTATTTTTGTAAATTTATAATAGTGTACCTAACTAGATTGAAAGTCATATATTTGAAGTTATAATCTTCTGTTCACACTATTTTTAATTACTCATACCAAAAATATTAAACTAAAAATAGATGCATGTGGAAACAAAAAAATATTAAAATTTATATGAAAAAATTTACAATTTAGATATTTATTAACCATGTATATTTGTTTTTGATATAACCCTAATATTTTGGTGTAATGTTCCTTAACTAGATTGATGTAAATATATGATAATTATTTCCATGCATCATTGTTCATCCACAGAAAATAACTATGCTAAAGATACATCTTTAGTAACATCATGTTTGAGACAGTAAGGTATAGTCTCTCATATGTAATTTCAACTATTCCAAATCACAAATGCATTAGTGAAATACTATTTATATAATAACATAATACCATAATTAGAATATAACCATGTTGACTGTTATGTTATAAATATATGGTGGTCAATGTCACATTGAAATGAAAGTAGGAGGAAGGTATCCCCAATCTTGACATAAAATCATTATAATAGTTTCTCCATAGAATGAAACAAATAATTATAACCTTACCTATAAGAAGTTATTTATAATTTTTCTTATAAACCACTAACTACCTAGTAGTATACAAAGAGGATTCCAATCAATCATTGTTGTCTCCAACACTACAAAACCCTTGATTCTCCTAAAATTATTGAGGATTTATATACCCTAGTCATCCTGGAGCAGATTTCAATAAAAAGTTTTATTTATGGGTAGTCAAATACCACTATGTGGGAGCAGATAAATATAACTATAATTTATGTTACCTTGTATGTTCATAATTTAATTCTAAAGTTATCCTATGGATGCTTCCAAAATACAATGATTCTAAAACCCATATCTTACATTGGGTGGTGCAAGGATATCCCATTAGAAAATTCATCTATCATAAAGTGAAACAATATCCATTATAAATTAAATCCACATAAAAACATTATAAACCACTATCGAGGACCTCCCAGTGATATCATAGGAGGTAGATATAAAGGTACACCGTATGTTTCCTATAAACCCATTAACTATAAAGGTCCTCCCGATGATGCCCTTCAAATAGGTCCTCCGAATGAAAAAATATCCATTCACCATTGAGTTCCTAGGAACATAAATTATGAATAAAAAAACCATAAAGTCTCTTTTTACATGACCATACATAGTGTTTCCCACTATGAAAACATGTCAGACCACCAAAAAGTTCCTCCTCAGGGAGATCATGAATCATAAATACATGTATGTCCTCTATATAGTTCCTACAATGATGTTCCTACTTATAATGAAATATTAATACAATATATATTTTTCCCTATGGAGAAAAATAATTAATAACCATAGAGTCCTTCCCCAGGGTTTCCAAATTATATATCCACCTTGTGATAAAATATCCATCCACTATAATGGTCAACCCCATAGAGATAAAGAATCATAAAACCATGATGGCCCTACCCATGGTTATATCTATGGTGATCATCCCATTGTTTACATAAAAATATACTCAAAAGGATCTCCCCCTAATGATCCAAAATAATGAATACAAGGAGGTCCATCTAATTATGTCTATCATGGAGGTCTTCCTTGAGATAAAATATCCACAAAAAATTAAGTTTCTCCTTATAATGATCAAAAATCAAGTAACTATATAGGTCATCTCCATGGAACCTTCCATTATTATCTATGATGAAATAACATATCAATATATCATAGATATCTTCCCCATGGTGATCAATTAGAAATAACCCATGGAGGTCCACCTCATACAACATTTTATAGAGGTCCTTAACATGCCCCACAGGATCATGCAGTCATGTTGAGAGGGGTGAATCAATGTGAATAAATTTTAGTGAATTATGTTATCATATAATTAAACCACTTAATATTTAAACTCCAGCATCTATTAGGGAAAATGGATCTCCTTATGAATTCCCAATATCAAACACCATAGGAGAAGAAATAAATAAACAAGAGTAGATGAAAATAGTAGTTTTACATGGACTTCCCATTATATGGGTGACTACATCATTATAGTGATAATTACTAGTAAAATGCATGGATATAAAAATAATATAATCGAGTAAATATAGTTGGGGATGGTATCATACTTATCCATGAATCAATATCACAAAAATATTGAACAGTATCTCAATTTTATTTACATATACTCCCCTTAGTTTAAAATTGGTCCTCCTAACTAACTAATGATCATTATCTTCATCAATTTTCTACAATTATATAGAATAATATATGGATTTTTATCCACAGTCAAGTTCATCAATGGTGAATAGAAAACATA
The DNA here is from genome assembly GCA_963277665.1 of Viscum album. Lineage (NCBI taxonomy): Eukaryota > Viridiplantae > Streptophyta > Magnoliopsida > Santalales > Viscaceae > Viscum > Viscum album. The sequence goes on along the minus strand of OY728121.1, from coordinate 1,758,846,311 downwards.
AAATAATATCACACATATTGGCATTATCATATAAACTAAATATAAAGAGTGATCAAAGTATATAAATTGTATGTTACTTCACAATTTAATCTTCCTCATTCAAATAATATCTTTAACAGCTGAAATATAATCAAATATTAGAATAATTTTTATTATTACCCCAATATTCTTCTCTTTCAATAACATAAAAATATATATCATGAACCCAAAAAAATAGTTGTTTTATCCTTCGACAAATATTATCTACATATTTATTTTTCTTATTCTTTATCTTATGTGTATGACAACAAAAGGGTATGAAATAATTGTGCCTTATCATCCTCCTTCCTCTTCAATTTTTATTTTTTTCTACCTTTTATTCAATTCATTATATTTTCTCTTTCAAAATACCATAAAATTATCTCACTCTTTTTATTCGATACAAAGAATCTCCATGAATTTCCATATAGATTCCTTTGACCCACACACCTTTTACAGCCCCATCTTATTCTTAGTCTAATTCTTCCTCTTCTCATTTTTAGATTTTTACTCTTAACATGTATCATTTTTTTTCCCAATTATATTTAATCATTAACTTATTAGAACATTATATTCCCCATGATCTCAAATCAATATCATTTTGTAATGATTATTTAATTGTTCTTCAAAAAATAACCACACCAATTACCATGTTATGTGTATACAAGGTCATATGGGGAATAATCTCTTTTAGCTCCCATTTAAAATTGGACAAATATTTCTCCATATTAAATATCCATTTTTATTCCCAATAATTTATTTAATATATATATATTTGAATTCAAATAATTGTTGCACCATGATCGTCCAAATTTATTCTAATAATTATTCATTTATAAATGGCTTGAATAACTACTAATTCTTCAAAAAGATCATGAAATTTAATATTTTTGGCTCAAAACAATGTCATTTGATTGAATTTTCTAGAATTATCAATTCTTTCAAACTGATAAACCTAATATAAGGAATATAATATCTCATGTATCACTTCAGCGAGCATAGTTATCATAGGACTCCTCAATAATAACTTTTTTTGGAACATTATAATATTATATATTTTCAACATAATATTAATAAAGTCAATCTATATCTTCCATATCTGCATGAATATCATTCATTCCACAGTATATATAATATTTTACAAAAAATTTCTCAATATTATCTTATCTACCATCATCAAAATTTTATATATCATCTATAATATATGAAGTATAACCACATAAATTATTGATATTATCCAATACCTTATATATCATAGTGTGGTTTTTACTTTTCCATATTTAATCATGGAATTTAGTATCTATCTTTCATATACATTGGGGTGTATTATATATTAGTGAGAAAAAATATTATATTATCATCAAGATTCTATATATTATAGTGTAGCTCCTAAAATTCATTATATTTTCTTTATAAAACCTTATATATCTCAATTAACATGTTTACTTTTCTAAAATAATTTTTTGTGGGATATGTTTTTGGATATCTTGTATTATATTTTCAAATTTTCAGCTCTAATTGAAAATTACAATGAATAGTAAACTCATATCAAAACCTCTTCAAATCATCAGAAGGATTATCATATCACTGCAATTTATCTTAGAATCACTTAAATAAATGTATTAATAAATTAAAACATATAAATATTTTTCAACACAATACGTAAAAGAAATAAGTACATGAAAATTTCTTCATTGGTTATTTCAAAAGACTATAAGTACCTTGTCAATTAATAGCATCTAAGTCATTATAGTTACTCAATTTGAGAGCATTATTTCATTAGAAATAATTTAATTACTTATCTCACCATATAATCATTATTAAAATGTCAATAAATGTTATCATCCTAGAGTTATTTACTATTTATCATACTATACATCATGCTTGATATTTAGATGTTATTTACATACTCTTCCTACTAACTTATATTCTACTTCAATCATCTTTTTCCCTTATTTAGAAATATACATTTACTTTATCCTCTTTAAATCAATTCCAATATCTCACACTCATCAATAACTTATATTTTGTAGTGATTTCAACAACTAATAACACATATGATTTATTCTGATTAATTTTTTCATAATCATCTTATATTAAGGTTCTATCTTTAATTTTATATATTTCAGAATATCGTGAAGAATCCAAATATTTTCTCTTAAATATATTTTGAAAACATTTGAATTGGTATTTATACACAAGTGCAATGGTAGATATCTTAAATACATGTGATCTATTAAAACATCAAATATATATCTCATACCAATAAACTCTCTGAAGTCTATTTTTTATAAAACCCTTCATTAATCATGGAATACATAAATTTCATTAATAATTGGACACTTCATCTAACCTGACACATATTAATAGCTTCACTTCAAAAAAACATTTTTAATTATTAACAAAAAATACATTCAACACAATCCATTGGCCTCTTTAATCTCCATAAATATAATCTTTTTCAAAACCCTTTAATACATAAAAAAGAACAATATCATTATATTCTCAGTAGTTGCATTATTTAATCTTTACCTTTTTGACAATAAATACAAATTATTGTGATTAAGTGGGTGTTATATGAACTAAATCCTACAAAATTTACTAATACTCCATATTCCAACCCTTTTGTAAATAAATCCATATTCATTACTGAGAAGGGTGGAAGAAAATTTTTTGTATTAATTGATCCATAAATTAATCATTTCTAATTAATTATGAGCTATATCGATGGAGAAAACAATAGAGAATATTTGAGACATAAAATATATCTACAAACATCTCAAGATTTAATAAAAACTCATATTTCAATTTTGAGGGGATATTCAAGAAATTTTAACAAATTATTACATATACATAAATCAATAATTTCATACAAAAATATTCAATTACATGAAGGTTTATTCCCTTCTTAAAAAAATATTAAAATATTATCCCCCGTGAAATTACAATTGATTCAATCTAAAAAATATTGAAAATTGTGATTATCATACATGAAATTCATCTTTCTTAAGAGTTACATATTTTTAGAATGAATAATAAATTTTTGGAAGCTACTCAACTCAACTCCACTTCAATGGATTTACTATACGAACTCTTCATTATGGATAAATAGTTTTCTAAATTGGATCCTATAATTTACTTCATATACAATTTTAAAAAAATTGATTTAATATAAGATAGATCACTCCAATAAGGATTTAGTAACATGATTATTATTTATCACAATATTCTCTAACTCATCCTCTTAATACATCAATTTTAATATATTTAATAAATAAACATGAAAAATAATATGTTATAATGTGTGTTCTATATAACTCCTTAGTGATGAAATGGGGATGATATTTTATTCTCAAAATAGAAAATATTTTCTTCTTAGTTTAAATTTCATGATAATACATTATTATTGATCATTTTTTGATTTTCAAGACTTGAACCCCTTTTGATAGAATGGAATCCCTTTTAAATTCATCTTTTTTCCAAAGTGGAATAGAATTTTTTTCATATCAACTACTAATTTGTATTCATTATTTTTTTCTTACTCCTAATTATTATTTCCCAATAGTTTTGATAGGTAAATTATTATGAATTATTTAGTAAAAAAACATTTCTAATTTTATTTTCCACATATGTACTCACTAATAATTTATTTTCCCTTCTTTGGAAACATATCTATTTATTATTCATTCATATCTTCCCCAAACCCAATCAATTTATTTATTATGATGATTCTATTCATTATCCCTAATTTATTCCTCTAGATTTGATATTAATGGACTATTTTAAATGACCTGTGATGTTGATATTTCTCCCCCAATAGATTTGTCTCTTCTTTAGAGTATTATCCTTCATAGTATTCCTCTTGGGTGTGTTTTTTTAACATTATTAAATTTATTTCACCCCATGGTAGACTCACCTTTACCTGTTATATAATTTCACCTAATCTCTTGTGACCTTATTAATTTAAGAGATCATTTATTATTATTCGTTTTTTAAACCATCAATCAACACCATAATGAAAAAATTTGTTTCAAATTCCACTATAATATTCAATACATGCTAATCTATTCTTATAGTGACACAGGGTTATCATAAATGGATTTTACATATTTTTAGAAAAATATTCATTACATTTCAAAAACACATGAATGAGGACCAATATTTATTTGTCATATTGGAAACATAGAACAAAATTATCTTATATGTTGAAAGAACTTTAATGTTTCCCATAATGATATTCTCATTTTGTAATTTTCAGACACACCCAACAAAAAATCATTATTCATAACCTTGGGAAAGGAAACATTATAAATGGAGATATAAAATTCTCAATAAGGGTAAACATAAGAGACATAAATATATAATCATATGAACGAATAATATAAGAATAAGGGTATGTTATAATGAAAATAGATTATGATGTTCATACCCAACCTATCATAGATCCTAAACATGATTCGTGTCATAAATATTGGATATTCAGAAGGCATGAATCTTGTGGTAATCATATAGAATGATCCATGAGAGCATAACATTGGAATAAAACATATATTTTTTGCATTAACATCATCATATAAAATTGTAAACATGTTTATGTATGAATAGGTTTACTCGTTATGTTAGGGACCTGAAATCAGGACCTCGCATAAACTTATGTTCATAAAACTAGGTATACGTATATCATTATAGACATGAATGGAAATTCCACTTATAAAATCATGAACATGTAATAATGTTCAAACATAAAATTATGAACATGTAATCAGGTTCACGCATAGAATTATTGAAATTAAATATGGGTCAACACTTAATATCATAGTAGTCAATGGTTACTCCCAAGACCATAATAGTAGACAAAATCCCTTACTGAACTGGGATCACTATCTATTCCAATCCTATTTATCTCATGAGATTTAGTAATCTACCAAATTCATTGGATGGATATATAGGTCCCACCCATATTTAGTCATAAAATATTCACTTCCCTTTAGTATAACGTAACCACCTTCTTAGGTTATAATGTAACCACAATCATATAATGAAAATCATACAAATATGTGCCACATTATAATGAATAATTCATCATATTAGATACATTAAATAAATTGGGTATCACAAGAATTTTATCATAAGATAACCTATGGAAAATAAACCAGTGTCATAACAATTTCATAATTTCATTAAAGCATAATCCATGGAAAAAGAAGCGGGTTTCTTAATCATTTTATCATGGTTTAACATCTGGAAGAGAATTGTGTTTAATAAATATCTTATCATCATAAACATATAGTATTCATAGAAATAATAATAATGGTATCCATGGATTATATCCCTTGTAATGCATAAGTAACCACAAATAATCTCATCTTAGATGAAAATAATTTTGATAGGCCACTTGTGGAATTTATTGAGGAAAATAAATTTTCTCTAAAAATTAATTCATAAAGAATAAAACAATACGAAACTAGTTTTCTCATAAAATTACCTTGAAAACATATAAAGGAATCTTTTAAAATTCATTAAAACTTTTCTTAATGAAAATATCATTTCCACTTTTAAAAACACCTTTTAAAACATAATAAATTTTGAAAATATTTTTCAATTAGAATAAATGTGAAAGATATAAATTAATATTTAAATAAAATAATGTTAAGGATGATTATAATTTGTATTCATGTCATACACGTAAAAACATATTCCTTTCACATTTTTTATAAAATCTAAATGGGAATTTATTAAAAAATGATGGGAATATTTCATTAAAGAAATTAGTAAAAAGTAAAACATGTGTAAAATTTATTTTTAAAAATTATAAGAGATTCATAAAATATTTAGGAAAACATTTTTATAAAACATGGTTTTGGAAGAAAAAGGGGTTTTTGACTGAAATTCCTAATTATATTAAAATAATTTTATTTGAACTCTTGATTATATAAAGATTGGAAAGTTAAGGGGAAAATGTATTCTCATGGAATAATAAGAGTATAATAAAATTCATGAGAATTATGTAGAGTTAGATAATTAGATATCGACATTGTATACTTCATCATAAAAAATCATATTAAACGATGTTATTAAAACATAAAACCCTTTCCAATTTGGTAACTTTTAATCTCAACCCCCATGAAATAAATAAAATAAAATGGAACAAAAAATATCATGAGGATAAATAAATTCATTATATTACATGTTAAATGGTCTCTATATACACCTCATTAAAGAATATCCGTGCATAACATAATTTGTCTCTCAAAGAAAGAAAATTGATACAAAAATCACTTACTGATTTGTTACCTTTTCAACCATAAATCCCATGGAAGAGGGGTCATAAAATTTATATTTAAACCCCAATAGTATTCATTAGAATCAAAATAATATAAATTTATATTCATTATGTGCATCACATAAAATAAATAGGTGGTGAATATAACATGTGTCTCATGGATGTAAAGTGAGATGGGGATCTATTACCTTAAGTCTTGACTTCCATCACACTTGTTTGAACCTACAATATAATAAATATAATTTTATTATAAATTAATTAAATAACCATAAATATATATCATATCATATATTATTTATATAATTACTTTTATTACCGATTTATTAACAATTCTATGTTAAAGTCGTGTTTCGGGTAACAACAAATTTTTCAAATATATGTTGATTTGTTATTTTTGGTCCTCTTACTTTGATCATGGTTACTAATATTAAAAAATAATAATCATGAAATTATTTTCATATTATACAACAAATATAATTTCTATACAAATTTTGAAATATGGTTTTTAGATTTGAATTATGTTACCTTCATGGAGATGTAAGACCATATGTACGCATGAGTCATGTTTCCATTTTCAGTGACAATTATGGAAAGAAGGTATGTAATAAATTTTCTCTCAAGATTCATCATAATTTCATAATAAAATATTATTTATTTAAATATATTTTTAATGATCATTCATGTCACGTGATGATGAAAATAGAGTCACAATACTTTGTAAAGGCTATAGTCCACACGTACAAGAGCATCATTATCATCTTTCATTGAGTGAAAATGTAAGAAAGATATTTCATAATGATAAATATTCCATTAATATAATAATTATTTCATTTATATCACATATAATAATTATATTTACCCTTATAAACTTCAATTTAATGTGTGAATAATTCACATCTATTTGTGAGGTGGTAGTCCATTTAACACATGAGCGACCATGTCATATTCCTAAAAAAATATAAATAATAAAGGTATGTATGATATAAAATTTCAAAAATAATAATAATATAATTAATATAATATATAAACAATAAATCCATCATTTTATCCAAATGGTATAGGTGGTAATGAAAAAATGAATAACACCAATTCCCTTGGTGATAGTCCTTCGTACACACAAACGATGTTTTCAAAACCAATTTGATAGAATGGGAGAATTTTATAGGTCATTACTATTTAATAAAAACATCCCAATATATGTGGGATACTAATTTTATTATATCATCCTTTTTTAACAAAATCTTAGGATGTGGAGAAAAAAATATAATAAAGATTCTTAATAAAGAACCCTAACTCTTCTTTGGGTATCCTCCTTGGGTTTTCACTAATTTCTTCCTCGGTAGAATTTTTGTCCAAAAAGTATCTTATAGGATGAGAGGAGGAAAGTATTAAAGTTATTTGGGAAGGTATTGGTCAAACCAAATCATTTTTAAGGAGTTAAAAAGAGAGGATAGGGGTTGAAATTATATAGTAGGTGAGAGGACACACTTGGTATTTCTGAAAAGAAATAAGCGCTCCCACATTTTCCATATTTCAAAAGGGTATAAATTGGGAAATTCAGAAACCTGATAGTTATAGTTGTTGAATTATTTCCATAAAATATTTTTTATACACGTATATATGTTTTTTACCTTTATCTTTTTTACTTTAAGCCTTTAGTATACTCATTTTTACCTTTACCGTGATAATTAATTTTTAATGCATTAACTATTCATTTTGGTAAAAAATTAATTTTACCTTATTTTAAATTATAAATTATTTTGATACAAAATATGGAATTCATTATTCTAATTTTAATTCAATAAAGTTCCAAATTTTAATTTAATCTTAATCCCATAGACGCAATGAGAAAGCGAGTTTTTAAATAGAAAATATTTAATTGTTTGAAATGTTTTAATATCAGAATTAAATGTGACATTGAATCAATTAACTTAAATTGATTCAATTGATAAAAATATAACTAATGTTACATTAAAACCAATTAAAAATATTTTTTAACATGAAAACTAATTTAAACAAAAAAGGAATTTTTCTATTAAAATTTAGTATTTTTCAGAATTCATTAAAAAAGAATCTTTTTTGAAAAATCCCAAGAATTCACCCAAATATAATTTTGAAAATATTATTTTAAAAAAGAATTTTATTTTTACGAATTATTTTTCAGAAATTTTTAAAATTTAATTTTATTATAAGCACACAAAAAGGTGACAAAACTGGTTTTAAGAAAAAAACATTTTTTATGTGTAAAATTAGATTTATTCTAATTTCTTATCTAGAAAAAACATAACACAAATTTCAAATATATTTATCAATATATTATATATTAATTTTATTAAAATAATTAATAAATATTTATTTTTTTATTTTATGGATATAAAACACACTTATGCGCATAAAACTAGTTTTTCAAATAATGATTTTCTTTTATTTTCAAAACAATTTTATTTTAATTTATAATTAATTTCTAACCATAAAATCATTTTAAAAATAATTTTAAACCATATTTTATTAATTTAGTTAATATAATCCATTAATTCTATTCCAAATGCAAGGTGATCGTAATTATAATAATATTTTAATAATATGTCATATTTCATTTAAACTTAGTGTTGCGTATAATGAATTCTAAGATCGGTGTTGCATGTAATGAAAAAAAAACTCCATGTAGAATGTAAATGAAGAAAAAAATACTATTTCATGTAAAGAATAATATCAAAAAAATTAAAATAATTTGAAAAGGAAATATTTCACAAAATATCAAGGTGTTAAATTCTACCCCCCCCCCCACCATAAAAATTTATTTCTCCTTTGAAATTAATCTCAGTCATAAAATTTTTAAAATTTGGAAATACCTTCATAGAAACCCAAATAGTACATATGTATAATAATTATTTCTCTTAAAAGGGAATGATGGATACATTATGGTTACTGAAAGTAACTCAAGACATGGTTTTCGTATATATTGGAATATGTGGAATGTCAAGAATCAAACATGGAAGAAAAGAATAAATAACTATAAATAATGAAAAATATAACATATCAATATAAATTGGGTTATATAAATAATTTTAACAACCATAAGAAAAAAAAAGTGTTATGAAAAATTCATTGACATCATAAAAAATTATGATAATTGTAAACCATTTTATTTCCATATCCTTTTCCTAAACTGAAATAATTTTTATAATAAGATATACTTACTTTATTTCATTCCATTTTATATTCAAAATCTAACCATTTTCTTATTCCATGATAAATTTATGATTTATCACTTACTATGTGAAATGAGAGTAAATTTTTATTCTTGAAGCACTAACGGATCACAAGATCCATAATAGAATGATATGTCATTCCATCTATCTCAAGTTAAAAAAATGTTATCATTATTTATCCAATAAGGATAAATATTCATATGGTGACATAATTTGTTTATCTTTAAAACATCATCCAAAATTAAACTTCAACCATTCCATAAATAGTTAACATTATGACCCTTAAAATTATTAAAATAAAAAACATTATAAATAAGGTCACAAAATTTCCAAAATCAACTTCTCATTACTCCCCCATACACTATAAATTGGCTCATGATTGTTTCATAACAAACAAATCAATACCATCATAATTTATTCTCTTAAAAAAATTTAATATCCTAAATAACCATAAAACCATACTAAAAACATACATGCTTCTTCCTTCCTTACATAAAACATAGATTATTTGTTATATTCCTTAAATCCAAAAATGTTTTAAACTCTCTACATGATATCATAAAAAACGTTTTTAGAAAATCATTAATCAGGTGAAATGTAATTAGTATAATCCAATGTTATTCTTATCCATAACTCATTATATAAATTAGACACCATTTTCTTAACATCAAGACAATATTAAGGTTTACCTTCCATAAAAATATAACCTTTCCATTGAATCACTCTTCCAGTCCATCAGCATCATTCAAAATATTCTTTGAAATTTAGAATGAAAAACATATATAAACAATACATATATATTTCATTATTAATATAATATAATATTTGAATTCCAATACATAAAAACTTTATTCATCCTCACTTCATCCTCAAACAATTAACTATCCTAAATCATATCAATATGTAATACCTATTTCCTTTCATATATCATTTATAGTATTTTCATCATCATAAATATAACCATTACTCATACAACCTTATTGATTTCATTTACGATATTTCCCCTTAATAAATAAATTTTCATAAAACCCATAATTTCCACATTTAAATCATTCAACAGTGAATTATATCTTTGGAATACCATTACTCTCATCCATTTCATTAACAAAATTTTTATTTTCCCAATGTTGTTACACTCCTTATGTCCTTATTTTCCACATTCAAAACACATTCATGTTCCTCTAATACATTCACTTTTGTGCTTATTCCACATTCTTGGCATATAAGAAATTGAATCTTCATTCTTCTATGGTTACCATTACTCAAACTCTCAACTAACTATTTCCTTATCTTATTAAATGAGTATGAGTGTTGGTTAGGTTAAAAATATTTAATCATGTTCCATGAAAATTTATTACCAATAATCACAACATCATTTAATCTTGTCATTATCGGATCTGGTTTTCATCAAAGCATCACCCATCACATTTAATATTAATCTAGTTCATTATATTTCTCACCATTAATTAATAACAAATATCATATTGTGAGAAATTAGAATCATAATGTAAAATCACATATTCTAAAAAAAAGAGGTATAAATCATGATGCCTCCAATTTAATCTATGACACCTTAGATTTATCTTAAGTCATTCATAGTCATCATATATTTAAAAACGTCATGGTGCATCATAAAGAGTCTGTTAATTTCCAAATCACATCCTCGGGGAGTGTCAAAATGGGTGTGTTGAAAGTATCATTATCATGAACCATTTAACAAACAATTCTAAATTAATACGATGTTTTGGGGTTGTTACCCCTATGTATATATATTCAAGATCCACATACACTTGCAGTATCTATATAGGGATGCATGAGATGCATGGTATCAAACATAAAAAATTTTGAAAATACTTTTCATTTAAAATAACATTGAAAATTTATAAGGGAATATTTGAAACATAATTTAAATCATCTATTGAGGAAAATATACTTTCTGATTTGAAAAAAACAAATTAAAACATAAAAAATTTTGAAAACCTTTTTCTTTGAAAATAAACATGAAAACTTATAAAGGAAGATTCAAAGAGAATAATTTTTATGATGATTGAAAGTTTCATTCAATCCATTCATGTTAAAATAATGGTTCTTTTCACTTTTTTTTCTAAAATCCAAATTTTAATTGTTATGATAAAGACATAAAGTTTCCTTTAAAAAATTTATAAAAAATAAAGCATGGTTAAATTTTATTCAAAATAATAATAATAGAGTTATAAATAATTTTCGCTTTTTTTAGAAAACATGGTTTTGGAATAAAATGGGTTTTCAACTAAAAATGTTATTTTTATTAAAAATATTCTTTTAAAAATATTGAGTATATAAAGTGTCAAGGCCTAACCCAAGCCATGGCTTAAGCTATAACAAGCCTAATCCCACCTCCATTGGGCAAGTTATTGAGACCAATTCTGAAGGAATAACTAATATGGGTAGGCCTTTTACTAAGTACCTATATATACACACATGGCCTTCTCGATGCAGAGGTGCAGAGGGAAAGATTAAATGATGCAACATAGCTAGAAAGTAAACCCAACATGAAAACCCCCTAAGGTTTACAAGAGAATGATAGTGAAAACTGAGAAGTAAACGGGAAAATAAACTCCCAAGCATAAATATGTCGCAACATGAAAAAACTGTAAATGTAAACTATTGAGAGAGCTCATCTCCTTAATCGCAAGTTGTGACAATCGTATGTGTTCTAAAGTACCATGTATCCTTAAGATATAATGAATTCACTAAAATCCTATCAATCATCTTCATAATACATGTAACGTGTGGGAAAACCCCATGTTAGGGTGATTATATACATACCCAGCAGGATGCCCCTATATCTAAAGGAGAGTCGTAAGTGATATAATAGGAATAGAATGATAGTAGATGCAAGAAACATTCAAATAGAATAGCTAAACCCAAACCAAGAGTTGAATTAAACTCTTCCAAATACAAGGGGATCAATATGGTGAGTATATAAAATAAGCATCAAGTGATTTAAACCTATATTAGAAGATTAGACTCATCAAACCATGAGATGAAAGACACAGAAAGCACATGGAATACCTCACGCATCATAGCCTCTCTTAGAAGGGGAGTAACCAATCCAAGGTGTGGATATATAAGAAATTTTATATATATATATATATATGATCAGTCAAAAGAAGACCAAACAATGGAGTAATGGGAGAACCTTCTCACAACCCAGCCTAGGAAGAAGATTATCCAATAGTTCCAAAAGTCCATCAACGATACCATGCATCTCATGCATCCTCCCAAAAGTTATCATCCATGTCCATCCATTTCTCATCGCTATTCCACATAGTCAAGGGGGAAAACTCTAGGTAGGTAACCCATGACCAAGTATAAAATGAGGTTCCTGCTATAATATTCAATGAGGAACATCACTTCTCATCTCTACTATGGGATACCACATAGAAAGTATCTAAAGAGTACATTCACCCATGCTGATGGGGGTCCCACTCTACTAACTATCGAGGAATATACTACTCATATCTATTGGATGGTCAACTTGGTAAATATGCATTGAGGACCCACACCCATACCGATGTGGTGTCCCACTCTAGAAACCATCATGGAATCCACTGCCCATCTCTACTAGAGGTTCAACTCGATAGTCATCGAGAAACTTAAATGCCCAGCCCTGCTAGAGGCTAACAATCAAAAAGAATTGATGAACTCCACTACCCAGCCTCGCTGGTGGGTACCACTAAAAAAATATTTAGTAAGTCCATTTCCCTGACCTTTTGGATGGTATTTATTGGTAATCATCAAGGAACTCCCCTACCCATCACTATTGGAGGGTACCTCTTGATTGTCATTGAGGAACAACACTACCCAACTCTTCTAGAGGGTACCACTTAGAAAGGTTTTCAAGGAACTCCATTGTCCATCCCTATAGGTGGGTACCACTTGATAGTCATTAAATAATTCCACTTCGCATCCCTACTGGATAGTACCTCTCTATTTTCATCAATAAACTTCACTAACCAACCCTACTGCAGGGTACTTCTCAGAACGGTCCTAGTGATCATGAATGAAAATTTCCATCATTAGTTGTTTCCTAACTTGGAATATGCCCAAAAAAATTCACATAGTATCTTAAAATCCACAATGGAGGGAACCATCATGTTCTACAAGAAAAAACACTCGCAATTTGATTCTAATGATCCAAAATTTGGTTTCAAATTATGGAGATATGGAAGATTAATGTTTACTCAAAAGAGGCCAAGGAGTAAACGGTGTGTGAGGATACCCACACATAATATGGTCCCTATCCACCACCTAGATGTGTCATTGGGGGTACAAATATTCCAATCCATGTTACATTATATTCTGTGTAGGTTTACTACATGACATGTCCAGCCTAACTGAAGTCGAGTCATGTCTTGTTGGTCGTGTCGGTGTACTAGACCCTGTGTCTTTATACTCGTGTACACAGTCATGTAAATGTCCATGTACTTCTACAGTGGTTCCCACCCATGTGATCTATCGCATGGGATTTCCAAATGGTAAAGGGGTTTACAGTGTGTAGGAGGGATAATAGTTGTGTCATCCTTAACTCTTCCAAAACCCTAGTTGTCACCATTGAGGGGATACAAACCATGTGTTCGTCCCACTAAATGGTGCATAGTTGGGTTTTCTATATAATTTTTAAACCATCAAATTTTCTTCTTGTGCCTTTAATCAATTCTCACAATTTTCAATCTTCCCTATATGCATCCTAAACATTCTTATTTGGCCATAGATTGCGGTTTTTGGCAATCACTCACTAGAAATCGGCCATCAATGTTTGATCAGGGTGTCTTCCTTCATCTTATATGTCTATATGAATTAAACCTCTTATTACTTGATCAGAAATTAAAAAAACAAAAATATTTTCCTTGAAATGATCCCAGAATAGTCAATACTTCATTGATCCATGCTTTTTTTCTCAATCCATAAAGGTTCTGAGGGTCCGATTGGGCTCGGTACCGCCTGCAATACAGGAACCGGGACCATTTGGTCCTATAGGTGATGAACAGAATAAATATTTTAAAGAAAAGTAACCTTAAAATTTTATAATAAGAATTGGAAAAAAAATTCATAGAAAACAATCAAGAATGGTGATGTCAAGTTAGAAGAAAATGAATAAAACAATTAAAATCTAGTATGTAGGTGCATGCATTGGCCAAAATTGGTGCAGATACAAGAACAAGAAAAGATATTCTCAACCAATTTAGTGAAGGGTTTTAATCTTTAATTGAATATTCTTACCTTAATTATGGATTGATCATTTGTGAATATCACATCTTCTATTGATAAGGATGATCTTCTACATCTGTAGCTTGTTGGTCCACCTCGATTCGATCATCAGTCATCATCTAATATCAATCAACCAAAGAAGTGAACTATACTAATCCTTTTTTATCCATAAAGGTTTATTCATCCAAACCTTGTAAAATTGTAAAAACATGGTATTTATATAGGATTTAATTCATTCATTTAATATAAAAAATAAATTATTTATTTATTTATTTTAATTAAACTTACCAACCAATGGATGCCTCATCTAAATGTCTTATTTAGACTAGATTTAGGATATTCCTAAGGTAAAAACTACATTCCTAACTCAATGGTAGTCTCGGATTTCCTATATGAGTCTTCATCTATTAGTTATTCTACATTTTCCGAAAATTTGTGCATGAAAATGTAAATATTTTTTATATTTTTATAAAATTAATTCTGGGATCATCGAGAGTGAATTTCTCTAAATATATTCCCATGAATATTCCAAATTATTATGTGAAAAAACTATAGTATCTACATTATTCACCTCTTCAAATGTTTTAGTCTCTAAAAAGAAAAAATTAAGCATATATGTGGGGACACTGAGCCCCCATCTTGATCTTCCATACATCTTACCTACACTAAGATGTATAGCTAGATGAAACTCTGAAACTCCCAAATCACCTCCTATTTTAATGTGACTATAGTCAACGATCATCCATAAAAAGGTATGGTGTGATTCCATTAATCATAAAATCTATCAAGTGAAACTCTTAAGGCTGTATGGTCATGCAAGATCACTCAGTCAATATCCCCAAGTTGTTCCTCCCTAACTCTCTGAGAAAGTGGATGTGTAACACCCATCCACTAGAGGTATGATCCACCCACCACACACAAGGGTCAACTACTCTATCACCTTACTTGACAACAGTAGATAGAAAACCTTTTTGGGAGCATCTGTTTCCATGGCCATTCCCTAGGTGGCCATGAAGCTCACGTAACTTCATCCTTTTCAGGTTCCAATATCACTCATATGTTTTAGAAGTCATACCCTCATAAGTATACCTTCTAATATATAAAAACTCCACAAGAGTTTTCATATGACTAACACTCCCATATTAGGTCTAGAATCATCCCCCTATGTATCATGTTCTCCAAATATGACACCAAGGACATGAGGGTTTGATCATAGAATACTACCACATATAGATCCAATAATTGTTAAGGATCCATCTTATAATTCTTGAAAACTCTGATGTGGTGTTTAACACGCCAAATGGTATCACCAAGAACACAAAGCTACCATAGAGGATCAAGGAAACCACACTCAGTACATCCAACTCTCAAACTAGTAGCTGGTGATAACCCATCCTGAGGTCAACCATTAATATCCACTTCACACCAAACCATTCTTCAAAGAACTCAATGATTCTTGGGGTTGTATACTCTTCTTCATGTCACCTGACTGAGGAGATTCCAACCCACACCTGGACTCAGGATCTTATTTTCCTCTTAGAAAAACAACATAGGTATTCCCAAGTGAACACATTAGGTCTTACTAATCCCTACCTTTATAGACCCTACAACCACACCAATAGCTCTTACTACCCTATAGGATCATGTGATGTGCTAGCACAAACATCGGGTCATCCCAGGTTCATGTCTAAAAAGAGTTCCATATCAAGGTGGGGAGGAAACCCAACACATCCTCAAGAAAGAATTCACTGAGCCACACCATAGTTGTGGGAATTTGAGAGCTTGAAAAATCTTCTACTCTAAGTGTAACAGTATCTATAGGATAAAGATGTATTTGTAAAATAATGTGAATGATCTCATCCGAACATGATTGGGGATCGCTCCTTATCTAAGGAGGAAAACTTTATCCTATCAAACTGGAAGCACCTGTACACTCACAAGTAGAAAACATCTATGCTTGGATGGTCGAAGACCATTCCATACTGAGGAAATCATCATAGTGTCTCACTTACACTATGGAATGATTTTGTGTGAGGTTCTCTATGTTCCCTTGTAGAGTAAGTCACACAATCAGTGGAAACATGTGACCATTGATCCTCTCTATAGAAGACACTAGACCAAGGGTCTAGAAAAAAGGAAACCACTTGTATCATTAGGTCTTAAACATTGGCTACATCTAGGTAAATGTTTCTTACAACTCTCATATTATAATTGTAGCTAGTGAAGTGAAGACGCATGTTGTACAATGAACAACACTTGAAGCCACTGAGCCTCAATCTCATACCATCTGAAGTTATCCATTCCCTTTTCTACCTTCTCATTGAAACTAGGGATTCCTCCTACACCTTAGTAAATTATAATTACCTCAAACACACAATTAAAAGGAAATCATCCACCACACCTTGATACTATTTTCTTTGTTATGTCACTGACTTGCTCATATGGTTTTATATCACATTACAAGAATGTGTCTCAGTGGGGGAAGTGGAACTATTTCATGAATTTATGAAGCCACATTGAAGATTGCAAACACAAGGATCTACCTATGCCCCTTGTCACCTTATAAAATTCACACTACGAGGACCACCATCAAAAGGGGTCCTATCTGAGCTGGATATCCAAACCATAGGATCATGCTTGACCTCAAACACCTGAAAAAGGATATTGTCTCAATAATATATATAGGGTATCTCTACCTATTTGAAAATAAATTATCATTGAGCATATGGGCGTCATATGCTGGTACCACTGGATCCAACTACTCCTCTATGGAGAGCACTAGTTGTGGGTACAATCATTCAATCAGTCGAGATCTACACATGTCTGAAAACTTGGATCACTGAATCATGCCAATTATCAAATATATGGTGATTGGGTTAATCATGGAACATCAAGAACCTTTGGTGCTGGAACTTGGAGAGTTCACTAATCTTTCATGCATCATTAGCCTGTTATGTTGGTACCACCTGCTACCCGATAGGTGGGGTACTGCTACTTTCCCTCCTGGAGGAAAGATCATGATGGATGGACCATAAAATGAGGCTGCATCTCTCATCAGATCATCATCATGATCCAAAAGTTGATAACATGGTTAGTTTTCATCATAGTTTCATCTCTAATGTGATCAAGATGTACCATGGTCCAATGAGTATATATATATGGGAGGATGAATCAAGAAGGAAATTCATAGACTCAGTCCAATATTATGCATGTACCATTGACCCATGAAACCAATGTCTCAGTACGCCAGGTCGAAAAGCAAGTAGTCAAGTTCTTGGTGATTGGATACGTCATCCGCCTATACCAAAACTGGGTTCCCTATCCTAAAAAACCCACTTGATACACTTTTTAAACTATTTAACTAATCCCAACCAAATACTCATAAGTGTACTAGTCTATAAAACATCCTAATGAATGAACTTTTTTTATACAGATCTATTATGACTAGACCTAATCAAGTGCTAAAACCACAAATATCCCAAGCTTGCCTCCATAGGCTAGGGGTAGGAGACTTGTTACAAAGGCATAACTAAAAAGAGGAGGAATTTTCATAAGTAATTATACAAAAAACCTAATTCATATTGATACAATGGTGTAGATGGAAAGAGTAAAAGATGAAACATAGATGTAAAGTAAACCCAGTATGAAAAACCTCTATGGTGTTCAACAGAAAGATAGTGGAAACTAAAAAGTAAAGGGGAAAAATACATACCCAACCATAAATATATCCTAGCCTGACAAAACTAGAAAAGTAAACTGTTCTGAGACCCCATCTCTTGAATCCCATGTTTCGACCACCGTATATGGTCCAAAGTACCTGGTATCCCTAATATCCTCTGAATTCACCACCAACCAATCCATCGTCTACATAATACATGACATGTGTGGGAAACTCCCATGTAGGGGTGATTATATACACACCTAATAGGCCACTCTAAAAGAAAAAGGGGGTACTAAGAGATACAATATGAATATACTAATAGTAGATCCATGACACATTTCAAGATTACATCTCAAATGAAAACAGGAATAGAATATTCCTCATCCAAGAAAAAGGGGCTCGACACAGTGATTATTTAAACAACACATCTAGTATTCTCCACATATAATGGGATATTAGACTCATCCAACCTAGATAATCTAGACATGGAAATAATGTGGCATACCTCATGTCCCTTTTCCTCTCTTGGAAGGATATTAACCAAATAAAAGGTGTTGATACAAAATAAAGTAGATGTATATATATATATGCTCAGTCAAAAGAATCCGAAATAAGAGAGTAAGGGTATCTCCATCTCATATCTCACAACTGGAATAAGAGTCTCCAATAGTTCCAAAAGTCCCTCAATGATTCCCAGTATCTCACATGTCTTCCTAGGAGTAACCATCCAATTCCAGCCATTCCTTGTCACTATGTTGCAAAGTAGAGGGGCCACAAACTCTAGCTTAGGAACCCATTACATGTGCAACAGGAGGGTCACACACTGATATTATATTAGGAATTCCATTGACTATCTCTACTAGAGGGTATAACTTGAAAAGTATATATAGAGGACTCACAACCATGCCAATGGGTGTCCCACTATAGAAATCGTTGAGGACTCCACTATCCAGTTCTATTAGAGGGTCAACTCGGTAAGTATCCATAGAGGACCTAATCACATTCCGATGGAGGTTCCCATTACTGTAACCATCAAGGAGTCCACTATCCAGTTCAAATAAGGGGTTAACTCAGTAATCATCAAGGAACTCCATTTCCTATCCTTACTTGAGTGTACCACTTGGAATGTGTCAAGGAACTCCACCGTCCATCCCAACTAGAGGGTACCACTCAAAATGTTCATCGAGAAACTCCACTAACCATCCCTACTAGAGAGTAAAACTCATAAATTTCATCAAGGGACTATCCCACTCATCAATACTAGAGGGTACTTCTTATTAATTATCAAGGAAATCCACTGCACATCCCTACCGGAGGGTACCACTTGATTGTCATTGAGGAACTACATTTTCGAGCCTTATTGGAAGGTATAACTCGAAAAGGTCATTGAGGAACTACACTGCCCAACCCTTCATAAGGGTACCACTCAATAGTCATCGAGAAAATTTACTTCTGAGCCAGGGTACTGCATGGAAAGGTCTTGGTGATCCTATGTGATCACTTGCATCATAGGGCATTTCCTAACCAGGCGTTGTACTTGGAACATTTCACATCATATATAAAAATCCAAAACATAGGGAATAATTGTGTTCTACATTGAAAACACTCAGGATGGGCTACTCATGGTCAAAATTGGATTTCAAACAAAGGAGATATATAGGATATAATTTTCCATAAAACAGGCCATATGGTACACCACATGTGAGGAAACCCACACTTCATGTGTTCCTGCTCCACTATCTGGAAATGTACCTAGGGGGACATGGCTTCCAAACCCCGTAACAGTACACACCATGTAGGTGGACTACATGGCATGTCCAAGATAACCAGGATAGGGTAGTGTTCTTCTACCCATGTTTTTGTACCGGACCCCATGTTCATGAACTTGAGTACATGGCTATGTACCTGACCATGTACTTCCAGATGAGTTCCCACATTTTTGATCTATAACATAGGGTTTTCAACCAATAAAGGAGTACACATCATTTAGGAGGTCTACACTCTATGAAATCATTAATATTTCAAAAACCTATGCCACCACTAAGGGGCTACACACCTTGTGTTCATCCCATAATAATGTGTGTAGTTGCGTTTTCCCTAGAATTTATAGATCTTCAGATCCACTTCTAGTGCCTTCAATCAAGCCTCTTCACATTAGATAAGGACCTATGTTTATATGAAACATTTTTATCTAGTCATAGAACATGGTTTCTATTCACCATTCACCAGAAATTGGGCTTCAGTGGTTCACTGAGGTTTTATCATTCATCTCATATGTCACCACAGCTTCTGCCATTGATTTTTTGATCTCGAATCATCTAAAAAACATTCAATCCTTGAAATGATCCCAAATTTAGCCATAATTCATTGATATTATCATTTTTTATCAATATATCTTGGTTTTAGGGGTATGATCGGCTTAATGCCACCCTGTAATGTCGAATCGAGACTACAGGGTCCTACCGATGATGAAAGGGAAGAATATTTAAGAGAAAAGAAATCTAATAGAGGATGAATCAATTTTTTCCAAGAATTATTTGGACAAAGAACAAGAATGGTGACACGGGTTCAGAAAACAATTGAATAAATAAATTTAAATTTAGCACGTAGGCGCATGCATAGGGCATAATTGGCACAGATCCAAGAACAATGATGGATCTACTCAACCAATTTAATCAGGGGAATAAATCACCAATTAATGAGTCCTATATCGATTATTTATTAACCATTAGTGAATAATGCATCTTCTATCAATGAATATGTTCCTTTGTATCTTCTACTTGTTTATCCACCTCGATCTGATCACCGGTCATTGTCTGCTTTCAATCCTTCAATGAAGGATTTTCTCCTTATCCTTTTAGATATAGTAAGGTTTATGAAGAAAACCCTTGTAAAATTACGATAAGAGGAAACTTATTGATGATTTAATTAGTCCATTTAATATTATAGATAAATTTTTTATTTATTTATTTTAATTAAACATACTCTCAAATAGCAGCCTCATCCAAACTTACTGTGTTGAACAACTTTAGGTCATGCCTAGGGTAAAACCCATATTAAAAACTCAAAATTGGTCTCGAATTTACCATATGAGTATCATTATTATTTTTCAAGAAAATTTTTCTCACACAATAAAATCATTTTTATTATTTTTATAAAATTATTTCTGGGCTCATTGATCCTCGTAATCACGTGTCATTTTAGTGTTTGGCTCTAAAAATGTTCTGAGGAATATTCCAAAGTCGTAAATGTAAAACCATAGTCTCTAAATTAAGAGATAAAAATTAATATAAAACATTTATTTTCATTGATTAACTAGAGACTAAGAAAATTCATGATAATTCCTTAAAGGTAGATCATGAGATATCAACATTGAAGACTTAATCATAAATAATCCTAATAAGTGATGACATTGTAACATAAAACCCTTACCACTTTTGTAATATTGAATAATAAGTGCCATGAATGAAATAACATAAAATATCATGTGGATAAATAAATTAATAATAATACATGTGAAATGGGCTTTATATACACCTCATTAAATGAATATAGGGGTATAACATAACTTGTGTCTCAAGGAAGGAAATTTGAGACAAAAATATCTTACTGATTTGTTTAATTTTGAACTGTAAACCCCATAAAAGAGAGATCATAAAATGGATATTTATACCTTAATAGTTTTTAGTAAATGTATCATAATATAAGTTCCTAGGTAGCATATACATCACATAAAATAAATTAGATATAAATATTACATGTGTCTCACCAAAGAAAAAAACTAAGATAGCAATCCCTTACCATAAGTCTTGACATCCTTCTCACTCATCCGAACCTCCTACATAATAAATATAAGTTTATTATAAATTTGTCACAAAACCATAAATATATATATAATACATTATATTATTTACTTATTTCCTTTTATTACCCTGTTATTGATAATTCTATGTTAAAGTCGTGTTTCATGTAACACTCACTTTTCTTTTCATTTAAGTTTTGATTTTTTATTTCCAGTCCGATTACTTTAATGGTCGTTCCATCCCTTAAAAATAATAATAATAAAGTAATTATAATATTAATGCATCAGATATAATTTTAATACCAATAATGAAATATATTTTTTAGAAATGAAGTATGTTACGATCATGGAGATGGTTGGCCATAGATATGCATGAGTAATGTTTTCATTTTTCAATGATCATTATAGAAGGAGGTAAGTAACATATTATACATAAAAAATGATAATAATATCATAAAAACTTTTATTTAAATATATTTATACATATCATACATGTGGTGTGGTGATGAAAAGAGAGTCACATCACTTTGTGAAGGTGATAGTCCACGTGTACACGAACAGCATTATCATCATTCATTGAATGAAAATGTAAGAAAGAAAATGATAAATATTATATTTTTACAATGATAAATAATTCATGAATATCATAGTTATGTCATTTATATCACAAATAATCATTATCATTACCATTATAACCTTCCATGTAAATAGTGAATGAATCACATTTCTTCATGAGGTGGTAGTCCACCGTACACATGAGCGATGTTATCATATTCCCATAAAATGGAAATAATAAAGGAATGGGTGATAAAATAATTCTGAAATCATAAAAATATAATAAATATAACATATAAACAATAAATTCATAATTATTTCCAACTATTAGAGTTTGTAATGGAAAAATAAAAGGCATTGGTTCATGAGGTGGTAGTCTTTCATACACAAGAATGATGATTTCATAACACATTTGATGGAAGTGGAGAAGTTATTAGGTCATTTACTTATTATAAAAACATCCCAGTATATATAGGATATTGATATTATTATATCATCATGTTTTAAATATAATTTATAGAGGCGGGGAAAAAAATAAAACAAGGTCAGTCATTGAATAACATTACCTCTTATTCGGATATCCTCACTAGGTTGTCACTAAATCCTTCCTATATTGGATTTATATAAAAAAATACTAATTTTATTATATGAGAGAATTCTATAAGTTATGTGGATAGTTCTTGTGACAGGACTCGCCTTCTTCAAGATTAGGAAAGGGATATAAAGATGTTGAGGCCTTCCTTCCTCAATATGTAGAGATAATGACCCTCGAGTCCCCCCTCCAATAGGCCCCGGGGTGGTGACCAGTACCAAGGGTATAGAAATATCAAAAACGTTTGAGGAATTTCCCTTTTATACTAGCCACGTAGCCTCACTAAGTCACACTCACCAAGTAACGCAAATCATGTACTGTAATATAATAAGCACATAGATATTTGGCTACCCCACACCACTTCCCCTAGTTAACTACTCATCCCTAATATAGAACATCAAGGTGATACCATGATTTTAATCATGCCCCACTATCACAAACTGTCCACACACACCTGGGCCACAAACAACACCACATTTCTCCATGCAGACACCTGGGCCACACACATACCACAACATGCCCGAAAACACTTGGGCCTCTTCCCAAAGACACCTGAGATACAAACCACTTCTCAGACATCCAATAACATAAATATGGTAATAAACCTCAAGACATTACAGCTTTCCAAAAATTTCTTGGGAAATATATTCCTAGAATATGGATCTGGGTAATGTCCCTAATCAACCATCCATCCTTCCACTAGGATGTCGGTAAAGACACCCTCTCCCATAACAATGTGGGTGTTCGACACATAGTTCTCAACACGGGTGGGGTGCATTTTTAAAACATAAAAAACTAAAATTTTATCCATATAGGTAAATAGAAACTCAGCCTAACATATGGGTTTCCTAAAAAACAACTTACGCACACATAAAAACCACCCTTACTGCTAACCATGCATGCACAACCACACAATAGCCAAAACCCAAACATCAACCCAACTCTTTCATTTAACCACTTGTCATTCTACCTTATAAATTCATTTATTTATTTATTTCGATACCTAACTGGAAAACTAACTAAGATAGCACTAGAAACATCCCCACAGTCATCCATAACACACCTAGATGAAGGACCAAGGTAAAACAACCCACTGCACACTTTCCTTTCCTGAACAACTGTTCAACCACCACCAACTGTAATTAATAAAATTTATCCCGCTTAATCAACATCTCACAACTAAACCTAGAAAACCCACTACACAACAACACCACACCCAGCACACCCATAAACAAGAAATCATAAAACAACCTAATCTTGTAGCCCCACTTCCCAACCACTAGATAGATCCAGTCCCACTGCATAATAATCCCATCCATTCCAAAATCAATCAATCTCTCATCCTAATATTCCATCACACCTCCTACACCACCGCATACACAAATCCCATAGAAACCACCACTAAAAAAGGAAAATAACCCCAAAGAACACAGCACGCCGCCACACCTATCAAATAGGGTGTATTTAGATCTGGCCAACATTGTTCTTTATATTCCACTTTGATAATCAGGGGTGACTACACAAGGGTTTCCATCATGGGGAATTTGTTTATTTAACCAAGAGAACATTATTAATCAGATTGATATTTATAGAAATTGTTAATTGGGAAACAACAATAGTTATAAATTATAACCCATGTGCGGGAAAAAACCCCAACATCTATGATTTTTAAAGGCCACACAACCACAACAGATCACATCATAAACAGAGATAACAAATAAAACAAGAAATTAGCATCAATATATTACCATACCATTATTAAGTTTGTAATTCATCATTATCATTTATCTTTGTTAAAATTTGGATTCTTTTGTTTTTCACAAAATAACCATACTACGACCACCCCACATGATACAATTGTAAAGAGAGATAGTATAATCCCTACCCGAAATAATAGGAGACCAAAACACCTCCTTGAACCAAAATAGAGGGGTTGCAAAAGAAGGATACTCCAATGAAAAATGAATAGGGGGCTACACTACAGGTGCACAGCTCTTATTGGGAAGAAAGGGTCTCGACGCACCAAGAGAAAAGGGAAGAGAGGAAATCATCTTTAGAAAAATACAAATCCTATATCAGTGGAAGGATACTATTAAAAAGGCCATTAAATTCATATAGTTTCCAATATCAAGTTATTTGACTATTTCAAAGTCCTACAAGTGTTAGGATATTAAAAATATATTTAATATCCTTGTAAACACCATTAGAAATTCCCAAAAAGGCTTTAAACTCGATTTACATCAAATAAAACATAGTATGGGTAAAACTATAAAAACAGGGAAAAACATAAAATGAGACACTCATGGGTGAGTCACCAACATTAATCCACCAACACCAATAGAAAGTCATAAATGGTGATCTACCAACGCTGAGTTACTGATGCTTAGCCACCGATGT
The DNA here is from genome assembly GCA_963277665.1 of Viscum album. Classification (NCBI taxonomy): domain Eukaryota; kingdom Viridiplantae; phylum Streptophyta; class Magnoliopsida; order Santalales; family Viscaceae; genus Viscum; species Viscum album. The sequence goes on along the minus strand of OY728121.1, from coordinate 1,758,820,538 downwards.
GACCTACTGACACCTGACTCACTAACACCCTGACTCACTAACGCCCTGACTCACTAACACCCTGAATCAGTGACGCCATGACTCACCGATACCCTGACACACCAATTCAATGACTCACTAACACCCTGAATCACAAAATCCATGACTCACAGACGCCCAGATTCACCAATTCCATGACTCACTGATGCCCTGATTCACCGACGCCCTGACTCACGGATGCCCTCACTCATCGACGCCCTAACTCACCAACTCCCTAACTCACTAACACCTAAAAAAATTGATGCCTCGACCTACCGAGACCCTCAAACTAACAATTCCATGACTTACCAACGCCCTTGACCTACCGACATCATGACCTACTAACACCCTCGAACTACCATTGGAAGAACTATAAATTTGTAAAACTCTTGAAATGAGCTAATGTTCCCTCCCAGAACACCCCAACCACTAGTTTTTGATAAAGTAATAGACCATTGAGGTCTGTGCTATTACATCAGATACCTCTCAAACTATTCTCACCCTTGATAATTAAAAACCAAACCTAGAAGAAAGAGGGGTCTGAACCACAACCTCGAAAGGTAACTCTCAATGATAAACCACCTAATTGGAGTGAAACCTCAACATCCAAGAACACCTCATCCCAAATATACTAACCCAAACATTCACAAGATACCCCCACACAAGCACTAACTATTCGGAAACATGGATTAGGGAATTCATTCCTCCATGTCAAGATACTATCCACTCTGGGCGGCACTAACTGTAACACCCTGAGATTCCATGATACGCTTCTCATTTAATAATGCAATAGCTTGCATGGTACGCAAGTTCGAGTTCTAACACACCGCGACTAATCAAAGTAGCCGTTATGAATAGTAATAACCACTTTTTAAAATTATAGAAATTTTATATTTCAAAATGGACTTCATTTTTGTATTCGTAATATTGAAATTATCCTAAGTTGAATTTTTTGTAATTTTCTGAGAACTTCCTATTTTTTATGAATAGTGATAAATACTTAAAACAACTTTTTTAATAAAAATAATTTATTGTGATAAATTATAATATTTAGTGGTTTTAAAGTATAATTAGAATATATTTTTACCATTTTATCCAATGGTGGTCATTAGAAGTAATTTAACATTGAAATTGGACATAAACAATTGCCAATCTTTTGATATAAATTGTTTCTTAAAAACACGCTATTTGTTGTGACAGTGGGAATTGATTATAAAATTAATTAATTCAACTTATATGTTTGTAATTTTTTAAAATAGACATCATTTATGAATTCGGAATATCAATTATAGCTTAGGGTAAAATTTTGGCATTGTTCTGAAAAACTTCAATTTTTGATGAATAGTGAAACCACTAAGTGGAAGTTAAAAAACTGATTTTTCGTTTAAATGAAATATTACCACTTCTGTGATTTGATTTTCAAAAATCCAACATACATGGTTTTCATTAAGAAGTAAAATGTGGTTCAATGAGATTAAAATAATTTTTTGGTGAATAGTAACTTTTAAGTTCTTAATCGCGATTAGAGGTAATTAATGTAGTTTAAGGAAAAAATAATGTTTTAATAATATGAGATGAGCTTGACACTTGTCCTACTCCTATTGGATGAGTCATGGCCGACCAAGAAAACCCATGGGTCAACTTGGGGACCCCATGGAGCCACTTTAGTTAGAAAATGACATAAATACCTTTTATTTAATGTTAAAGTAAAAAATGACACAAACATAAAATGTTTTACTAAAACAATTTTTACATGGGGTTATACAAGTCATATTTTTGACTATAAATATTAATTGGAAAGATAAAAAGATTTCCTACATCATAGTATTTTTTTTATAATTTTTAGACATTAAATAAATTAAATTATTTATGACATCATGATGATGAAGCGATGACCTCATTATTTAACGATTTAAATAAAATGAGAAGATAATGTAAAATCCAAGGCTTAAACTTGTCCAAAGCCTATTGGATGGGTAGATTTCGAACCCTTATCACCTTAGGCTCGAATTATATAAGTGTGGGACCTCTAAAATCCGAAACTCATTTTATAATAAAGTGAATTTTCTTTACTTTCCAAGAGTGCCCCTCCTCTCCACTTATAAAAGGCCCCCACCTCTACCAGCTCATTCACACTTTCAAGCCATTTGGCTCGGCCAACCTCTGCCCAAATACTCTCCCAACTTCCCCCTATTACTCCTAGAAGCCTAACTTTTGGCAGAACTCTTCCCAAGAAATCCTTTGCCTCAAATCAAAGAGTGTTACCCGTTTTAAAGGTAGTGTTTTCTCTTATATTCTTTTGTTTTATTTTGCTTCTCCAACCCCGTAAACTCTTTTTATTCTTTTCTTTTGTAACAACACCAGTATCCTAAATATACTAGGATGTTCTTATAAGAAGGATTCGAGCTACACTTACACACACCTACATCTAATGGTTAAATAACATACTGTTTCTGTGGATGGGAAATTTCAGCCTCACGAAACGATGATTGTTCAAATTCTTTTAACACCTATAATGGTGGCCATTTTGATGACACTATTTTCATATATGATATATATATATTATTTTTATGTTTTCCTTAACCTTCTGTATTTCACATTTATGTCATACTTTATGATTTCCATTATGGGTAAACGCGATAATTTCATTTTAGGAAGTGCGGACTACCGCCCCCTCAAAGTGATTTGAGTCGTTAATACCATATGTGGGATGTATAAAGGATGGAGTAAATGGTATTATACACTATATTATACTGGAATTATATTATACATTTATATCATTATGATTTCATTCCATTAAATACGAAATAGAAATGAAAGTAGCATTCATGCGTACGTAAGGCTTACCGTCTCCATGAACGGTGCATTTCATTTCTTACCTCTAAATGTTATGTAATATTATAAATTAATGTATATACTGTATATATATGATATATATGATATCTACATCATGAATATAATTCTGGATATAATGGTTATTCTACCACATAAACAACTTGTAATTATAAGAAGTTTATTGTTGACTCAAGTACCAAAGATCGACAAAACAACCGTTATTTACTTAAATAATTACATAATGTTCATATCATTGTAATAAGTGATATAAAAAGGATAATTAAATTGAAAATAGGTTCTTAATAAGGTATATATTAACTCTAGTTTATTATTCAGGAGGTTAAAGAATGGTTGAGTCAAGTCAGACACGAGGTAAGGGAACTTCTTAACCCAATTTCTATTCTTTGGGTTAATCTCCTACTTTCAAATTATGTCATGATATTATTATGTTGTATATTGTATTTATACTTTCTTTATGTGTACATATAGTGACTACACATAATAGATATATTTTATTTAAAAATGATCTTGTTAAGGGACTTCGTCTCAATCTCCATTCATTGAGGCATATTTTGTTTTATACACAAATTTCTTTTATATAGTGTATAAACCCCTATGACTTTTACGTTTATTCAAAAATAATCTTTTTATACGAAGCGTTTTACTAAATGACAAAAAGGGAATGTTTTTCTTTCTGTACATATGCGGCGACAACGACTTCTCCACTGCCGTGACCATTATTTTAGTTTCGGCTTCCTCTACAAGCCCTCATTTTTTTTGATGAAAAATAAATACAAAGTTTTAACTTTCTTTTATTTTGGTATTGAAAATGATTTTGAAAGCGTTTTTATTATATCAATGTGTTGTATTGATATCTTGTGATTTAAATGTGGAAATGTTATGTTTCCTTTATGCATGTTTTATGTGATATGATTATGTTATGGTTTATGATATGTTTAAACCTATTCATATGAGGAATGTATTGGACTTAATAAGTGACGGGTGGAGCCCTCTATAGCTCCTCGATGCATCGGTAGGTCTCATGAGACAACTAGACATGGAATTGGCCGAGGCCCTTTCCCAATTTGATTTATGGTTTTGGCCGAGGCCTTAATCATTTTAGACGTCTTGGCCGAGGCCTTGACAAAATGTTTCAGAATGTCTGGCATTATACATTCCCTCATTATGAAAGTGGTTATTGATATTGCATGTGATTATTCGACCAGTAGAATATCCATGTGAATAAGTAAATGGCATTATCTCATTTTACTTTTGCCATATTATGTTGAAGTCCATGTTTAAAAGGATATTGTTTTAGTTATACATTGCCTTAAATGTTAATGTTTATTTATGAAAGCTTCCGCAATATTGTTATCCTTACTGAGCATTTGAGCTCACCCATTTCAATGTTTTAATATTTTTCTAGGATGTAAAGAAGTATTTTATTAATGACCTGCAGGGATAGTCAGAAGATGATATGAGTGTGGACTATGGAGACTTTTTTTATTGTAGTTTTTCACTTTATGATGTAATGTAACGTTTACGAATGTATCTAGTGTTTCCAAGGCTACTAAACTAATCGGTCTTTCGAGACTTGATCTTTTGTGATCATTCCAATGTTATGAAGTAATGCACCGAATTTGGGTAGCTGGGGTCGGGGTGTTACAGTTGGTATCAGAGGAAGTTTAGTACAAACCTTGGAAGCTAGATTTAGATAAACTCTGATTAGAGCACGTAGACCTAAGATGAACTTTGAGGATTATTATAGAAGAACTTCCTAGAATTATGGTATTGTAGAGATTTTGTGAGTTTTCCGAGCAATACATCCATGTCTGGATACGAGCAAGTAGAGGTGGCTCTGGCACAGATGTACCTAGGGGTAAAACCCGAAAACACCGCTTTGAGCTAGACTCGAATGGGAACTGGTGCACGACAATGGGCCTTGCTGCACTCTTGGTTACGACACTCCCGGGGGATATGCTTTGGATAATTCTCATTTTCTTTATAAACCACTATGAAGGGTTATGAGTATATACTTCCTCAAAGAAAATATTTTTATGGATTATATCCATAAATAGTTCAATTTATGTTAAGTATCATACAAGTATGGAATTATGTATTTTGATTTATAAACTAACATAGTTTATTCCATTGTTTAGAAATGGCGCCTAGTGGAAGGAATGGAAACCGTATCAATGCACGCACTCCGTGTAGGGATTGCCCTCCTGCTCAAGATAATTATTGTGGAGCTGGAGATACAACTGGTGCTGGTCAACTTATTACCATACTGGGACAACTCACTCAGGTTATGAATAATAACCTTACTCGTATGGAGCACCCTGATCTGCAACGTGGAGGATCAATGTTAGACCGCTTCATGAGGCAACAACCACCAACCTTCAATGGAAGTACAAATCCTATAGTAGCTGAGCAATGGATAAATTCCTTAGAGAAAATATTCCATGCCTTGGGGAGTAGTGAAAGGGAGAAGGTTGTGATGGCAGTTTACCGCCTCACTGGAGAAGCCGATCAGTGGTGGTCGCTGATTCAAAACACAAAGGAAGATGATGACGTATCGAATATGGAATGGAGGGAGTTCAAAGAGATTTTCTTAGAAAAATACTTTCCTCGTGACCATCGAGCAGATATGGAAAGGCAATTTCTGAGTCTGAGGCAGAAGGAGGATGAGAATGTCGCAAAGTATGAGGCTAACTTTACAAGGTTAGCGAGGCATGCTGCCGATTATATACGTAACCCAAGGAGTAAGATTGATCATTTATTTGATGGGTTAAAACCATTTCTCCGTAGAGCTTTAGTATCACAATCTTTCTCATCATACGAAGATATTGTCTCACGTGCTATCAAGACAGAAAAGGAATTCTCTAAGTATTATGACAACAAAGTAAAGCAAGAGAAGAAGAGAACGGTGGAACAAGATGCAGATAAAGGGAAAAGGGGAAAGAAGTATTTTCCATTATGTGATAATTGTGGGAAGAATCACCCTGGTACTTGCCTAAAAGTAATGGGAGTTTGTTATAAATGTGGAGAAAAAGGTCACCAGGCGCGTGATTGCAAGGGAAAGAAAGATGCTATCAATGTTGAATGCTACAATTGTAGAGAAATGGGGCATTATGCAAATGAATGTCCTAAGCGTCAGGGAAACTTACCTCAGAAAAGGCCAAGGGATCAAGGAAAATCTTATGTTGTTACTACAGTTGAAGCAGAATAATTAATGAATTGGTGCTTTTGGACTAATGGATTATATTATGGTTGTTAGAATAATGTGATATATATATATATAAGGATTCTGCTGCATTACTTGTTGATTTCATTAAGGTTTTAATATGATTAAGGTAATCATATTTTTTTATGTGACAATAAGAGAAACTTTACTTTGTTTGGGGAATCTGATAAATTGATTTTGGAATTAAGAGACCTTTTAGAGAAAGTTTGGACAGAGGTATTTTGGATAACTATAAATGTTGGGATGGATTAAGTTGAACTTTGAATAGTATTGTTTAAGGTTGAAATTATTTTTGGAATACTATAATACTATATTTTTAGAAAAAGGACAACCTGCAGGGTGGGGAATAATCCGTCGCGTCGGACAAAGCTGCAGGAATCGAACCCACAACCATAGTGCGACAAGCCTTTATTACCTACCACTAGCCTACAGGAAGTCCCTGGTTATTACAAAATTGTTTTACTAATCTAAATGGTATGTGTTAATATTTGGAACCTTATACAATTAGGATAAATAGAATATTTTTGAGTTGTATTACCTTTTAGAGTGAAAGGTGGGTTTGTGGTAAAAATTTATTGAATAATGAAAGTATACATAAAAAGTTTGTATATTCCCTTACGTTCTTAGTAAATCTCCTAAATAAATTCCTCAACTTTATAAAAGGTAACTTAAAACAAAACCGTTGTCGGTTAACTTTTCCTACTGGGGAATCAATGATCGTTTAACCAATCACAAGTTTGTGATTTTCTTATAGTTAAATGTTTTCCTAATCCTGTTTTCTACAACTCTCCATCAGACCTTGATGGTTTGTTTCTCCTCCATATCCATATTTTCATAGAATCCTTGTATGGTCTATCTTGGGTGACCTTTGTACTTATCTTCCGTTCTTTTAATGTTATATTTTTATTAACCTTATTTCCGATGTGGGTTTTCCACAAAGGTATTTTCTATTTTCAACCTTTTATTTTCAAAGAAAAATTTCAAATTGCGAGGACGCAATTTATTGAAGGAGGGGAGAATGTAACACCCCAAGCTTCCATGATACGCTTCTCATTTAATAATGCAATAGCTTGCATGGTACGCAAGTCCGAGTTCTAACACACCGCGACTAATCAAAGTAGCCGTTATGAATAGTAATAACCACTTTTTAAAATTATAGAAATTTTATATTTCAAAATGGACTTCATTTTTGTATTCGTAATATTGAAATTATCCTAAGTTGAATTTTTTGTAATTTTCTGAGAACTTCCAATTTTTTATGAATAGTGATAAATACTTAAAACAACTTTTTTAATCAAAATAATTTATTGTGATAAATTATACTATTTAGTGGTGTTAAAGTATAATTAGAATATATTTTTACCATTTTATCCAATGGTGGTCATTAGAATTAATTTAACATTGAAATTGGACATAAACAATTGCCAATCTTTTGATATAAATTGTTTCTTAAAAACACGCTATTTGTTGTGACAGTGGGAATTGATTATAAAATTAATTAATGAAACTTATATGTTTTTAATTTTGTAAAATAGACATCATTTTTTAATTCGGAATATCAATTATAGCTTAGGGTGAAATTTTGGCATTGTTCTGAAAAACTTCAATTTTTGATGAATAGTGAAACCACTAAGTGGAAGTTAAAAAACTGATTTTTCGTTTAAATGAAATATTACCACTTATGTGATTTGATTTTCAAAAATCCGACATACATGGTTGTCATTAATAAGTAAAATGTGGTTCAATGAGATTAAAATAATTTTTTGGTGAATAGTAACTCTTAAGTTCTTAATCGCGATTAGAGGTAATTAGTGTAGTTTAAGGTAAAAATAATGTTTTAATAATATGATATGAGCTTGACACTTGTACTACTCCTATTGGATGAGTCATGGCCGACCAAGACAACCCATGGGTCAACTTGGGGACCCCATGGAGCCACTTTAGTTAGAAAATGACATAAATACCTTTTATTTAATGTTAAAGTAAAAAATGACACAAACATAAAATATTTTACTAAAACAATTTTTACATGGGGTTATACAAGTCATATTTTTTACTATAAATATTAATTGGAAATCTAAAAAGATTTCCTACATCATAGTATTTTTTTTATAATTTTTAGACATTAAATAAATTAGATTATTTATGACATCATGATGATGCAGTGATGACCTCATTATTTAACGATTTAAATAAAATGTGAAGATAATGTAAAATCCAAGGCTTACACTTGTCCAAAGACTATTGGATGGGTAGATTTCGAACCCTGATAACCTTAGGCTCGAATTATATAAGTGTGGGACCTCTAAAATCCGAAACTCATTTTATAATAAAGTGACTATTCTTTACTTTCCAAGAGTGCCCCTCCTCTCCACTTATAAAAGGCCCCCACCTCTACCACCTCATTCACACTTTCAATCCATTTGGCTCGGCCAAACTCTGCCCAAATACTCTTCCAACTTCCCCCTCTTACTCCTATAATCCTAACTATTGGCATAAATCTTCCCAAGAAAGCCGTTGCCTCAAATCAAAGACTGTTACCCGTTTTAAAGGTAGTGTTTTCTCTTATGTTCTTTTGTTTTATTTTGCTTCTCCAACCCCCTAAACTCCTTTTATTATTTTCTTTTGTAACAACACTAGTATCCTAAATATACTAGGATGTTTTTATAAGAAGTATTCGAGCTACACTTACACACACCTACATCTAATGGTTAAAGAACATACTGTTTCTGTGGATGGCAAATTTCTGCCTCACAAAACGATGATTGTTCAAATTCTTTTAACACCTATAATGGTGGCCATTTTGATGACACTATTTTCATATATGATATATATATTATGTTTATGTTTTCCTTATCCTTCTGTATTTCTCATTTATGTCATACTTTATGATTTCCATTATGGGTAAACGCGATAATTTCATTTTAGGAAGTGCGGACTACCGCCCCCTCAAAGTGATTTGAATCGTTAATACCATATGTGGGATGTATAAAGGATGGATTAAATGGTATTATACACTATATTATACTGGAATTATATTATACATTTATATCATTATGATTTCATTCCATTAAATACGAAATAGAAATGAAAGTAGTGTTCATGCGTACGTACGGCTTACCGTCTCCATGAACGGTGCATTTCATTTCTTACCTCTAAATGTTACGTAATATTATAAATGAATGTATATATTGTATATATATGATATATATGATATCTACATCATGAATATAATTCTGGATATAATGGTTATTCTACCACATAAACAACTTGAAATTATAAGAAGTTTATTGTTGACTCAAGTACCAAAGATCGACAAAACAACCGTTATTAACTTAAATAATTACATAATGTTCATATCATCGTAATAAGTGATATAAAAAGGATAATGAAATTTAAAATAGGTTCTTAATAAGGTATATATTAACTCTAGTTTATTATTCAGGAGGTTAAAGAACGGTTGAGTCAAGTCAGACACGAGGTAAGGGAACTTCTTAACCCAATTTCTATTCTTTGGGTTAATATCCTACTTTCAAATTATGTCATGCTATTATTATTTTGTATATTGTATTTATACTTTCATTATGTGTACATATAGTGAATACACATAATAGATATATTTTATTTAAAAATGATCTTTTTAAGGGACTTCATCTCAATCTCCATTCATTGAGGCATATTTTGTTTTATACACAAATTTCTTTTATACAGTGTATAAACCCCTTTGACTTTTACATTTATTCAAAAGGAATATTTTTATACGAAGCGTTTTACTAAACGACAAAAAGGTAATGTTTTTCTTTCTGTACATATGCGGCGACAACGACTTCTCCGCCGCCGTGACCATTATTTGAGTTTCGGCTTCCTCTACAAGCCATCATTTTTTTTTATGAAAAATAAATACAAAGTTTTAACTTTCTTTTATTTTGGTATTGAAAATGGTTTTGAAAGCGTTTTTATTATATCAATGTGTTGTATTGATATCTTGTGATTTAAATGTGGAAATGTTATGTTTCCTTTATGCATGTTTTATGTGATACGATTATGTTATGGTTTATGATATGTTTAAACCTATTCATATGAGGAATGTATTGGACTTAATAAGTGACGGGTGGATCCCGCTATAGCTCCTCGATGCATCGGTAGGTCTCATGAGACAACTAGACGTGGAATTGGCCGAGGCCCTTTCCCAATTTGATTTATGGTTTTGGCCGAGGCCTTAATCATTTTAGACGTCTTGGCTGAGGCCTTGACAAAATGTTTCAGAATGTCTGGCATTATACATTCCCTCATTATGAAAGTGGTTATTGATATTGCATGTGATTATTCGACTAGTAGAATATCCATGTGAATAAGTAAATGGAATTATCTCATTTTACTTTTGCCATATTATGTTGAAGTCCATGTTTAAAAGGCTTTTGTTTTAGTTATACATTGCCTTAAATGTTAATGTTTATTTATGAAAGCTTCCGCAATATTGTTATCCTTACTGAGCATTTGAGCTCTCCCCTTTCAATGTTTTAATATTTTCTAGGATGTAAAGATGTATTTTATGAATGACCTGCAGGGATAGTCAGAAGATGATATGAGTGTGGACTATGGAGACTTTTTTTATTGTAGTTTTTCACTTTATGATGTAATGTAACGTTTACGAATGTATCTAGTGTTTCCAAGGCTACGAAACTAATCGGTCTTTCGAGACTTGATCTTTTGTGATCATGCCAATGTTACGAAGTAATGCACCGACTCTGGGTAGCCGGGGTCGGGGCGTTACACTAACTTTCCCACACATGTTTAATCACATCCACATTAATGCATCTTGATTAGGAATCAAGTCTCCCCAATTTCACATGTTATGACTTTATCATTTGACACATAACGATGAAACAACTCATCTCATAGAAAATAAGGTTCAAGCATTATATCACACACAAAAACACACAAGAAAAACTCAAAACCACTTTGTGTACTGGGAATGCATCTGCAACTCTCTCTCCAAAGTAATATCCTCTAGGCCACCATGCCTCCAAAAAACCCCAACCAAGGGATTGGTCCTTCCATGAATCAGTTTTTCCTAATGATCCTAGATCTTCACTAGTCACTCCATGAATGTTGTATCGTCATCGATATCCAACTCTCCCCAATCAATGACCTGAGATTCATCATTAAGATACTGATGAATCTTGGAGACTTGAAATACATCGTGTACCCTCCCCAATTGTGGAGGAAACTCTAGGTGATATGCCACATTGCCAACTCATCCCAACACCTCAAAAGGTCCAATGAACTAAGGAGAAAGCTTACTCCATCTGTCGAACCTCCACTCCCCACATCGAGGAGAAACCGTCAATAATACGTGGTCCCCAACCTTGAAATCCAAGGGCCTTCTCCTACAATCATCATATGATATATGTAGATGGTTTTATACCTTCATCCTCTCATAGACAAGATACACCTTCTATGTTGTACTCTGCACCATGTCCAGACCAAGAGCATCTGCCTCCCCAACTTCCATCTAGAACAAGGGTGAACGACATGTCCTCCCATATAGGGTCTCAAATAGAGTCGTTTCAATGGAAGAGTGATATCTATTATTGTAAGAAAACTCTACCAATGGAAAATGTCACACCCAAAATCCACTAAAGTCTATAATACATGCCTGTAACATGTACTCCAATGTCTGGATGGTCCTCTCTATTTGTCCATTTGTTTGAGGGTGGAAAGAAATGACAAGGAATAACTAGGTGCCAAAGGAATGATTAAATCCCCTCTAGAATCATGATGTAAAATGTGCATCCCAATCTAAGATAATGTATTTTGGGACTCCATGTAACTGCAACACCTCATCCACATACCTCTATTATAAGGATTCCACTACACTAGACTCCTTGATCACTAAGTAGTGAGACAATTTCGTCAAGCGATCCACTACTACCCAAATATCATTGTATACTCCCTGATCCTTGGAAAATAATATGACGAAATACATTGATATGTCATCCCAATTCCACTTGAGGAAATCTAGGGGATGCAACAAATCATCGAGAACACGGTGCTTATCCATTAAATGTTGTCACATTAAGAACTTTTCTAAAACCTCTACCATTGTTCGCTTCATCCAAGGTGATCAGAATTATTCCCTTAAGCCCTGATACATCTTAGAAACTCCTAGTTGTACTGTTATGGGTGATCTCTGAAACTCACGGAGAAATTCTTCACAGATTTCCATAGGAACAAATAGTTTCCCATAGAACAACATCTAATTATGACTGTCCTCCAACCATCCCTCTAGAGGATCACCTAGTCAAAGTGATCAAGCATCACCTCTGCCTATAAATCTCCCCATTGAGACTCATCCACCCTCTACCTTAGATATGACTATATCTTAATATAAAAAATATGGGCTCTACCACCATCCATTCTCACATCATATAGAAATGTAGCCAACTCCCCCATTTCCATCCAAGTGTCTTCATATTCCCATACCACTTCCTTATATGACTTTATATTCAAATAATTGTCCACAACATTACTCTTTCTTGACGTTTAAGATATCTCAAAATCAAAATCTTGTAGAAACTTTATCCACCTTTGTTTCCACAATTTTAGACCTCATTGGGAAAATATGTACCTCAAGCTCCTATGATCCATGAAGACCACAAAGTGATCCCAAATGAGGTAATGTCTCCACATATTTAGTTCAAACACAACCGCTGATAGTTTCAAATCATGGGTGGAAAAGTTTCATTCTTTGGTACATAACTTCCTAGACCCATAAAAGATCATCCCCCTTTGCTGTATCAGTACAAAACCCAAGACTAGATGGTAGGCATTGCAAAACACCTCAAACATCACCCCTTCCACTAGATGAAAGAGCATTGGATCACTGACCAACATCCACTTCAGATACCTAAACGCTTCCTAGAACTGCTTTCCCCACATAAAATATGGGCCTTTTTTAGTCAGAATTAACAATGGAGATGCTACGTAAGAAAATTTGGAATGAATATCCAGTAGTAGCCAACAAGATGGAGAAAATTGTGAGACTATTCCACATTCTTGGGTGCTTCCCAAAAAATGGCTACCTCGACCTTCGATGGTTCCACTGCTACACCCTGATGAGACACCACAAGTCTATGTAAGTGTACCTCTCATGTACAAAACTCACACTTGGAGAGATTTTGGTAGAGATGGTGGTGCTGAAGGACCTCTAGGATTGTCATTATATGCGCAGTATGATCCTCCTATGACATTGAGTAGATTACAATGGAATCGACGAAAACGATGAAAAATTGGTTCCAGAACTCATGAAAGATGTATCTCATATTCTTCATTAACATGGCTAGTGCATTTGTAACACCAAACAGTATAACCACGAACTCAAAGTGCCAATACTTTCACCTAAAATAATTCTTCATAATGTCACTCTCCTTGACCCTTAACTGGTGATACCCAGAATATAGATCGATCATAGAGAACCAAATTTCTCCCCGAAGCTCATCTAAAAGATCATATATTCTCATGAAAGGGTAATGGTTCTTGTTCAGTACTTGATTCAGTCTCCGGTAGTCTATGAAGAGCATCATACCACCATCTACCTTATTTACAAACATGACCGAAGCACCCAACGATGACACAATGGTTCAGATAAACAATTCTTCATTTTATCTTCAATATAAATCAATAACTCTCATAACTTACAATGTGTCATCAGATAATAATTTATTGAGATCATATGAGCATCAGGCTATAAATATATCCTAAAATCAAAATCACGTCGAGGGGGTATATTCACAAACTCTTCCGGGAAAACATGCAAAAACTCTCCAACAACTCCCAAAACCTCCTTCATCTCCACATCCATCGATCCTATTGATATCTTGGATAATAAAGAATGAAGTGGCTCCACATGCCAGTTACCCACCCGAAAGCTCCACTCACCAACAAAATCTACACACTGGCCTTTCATGTTTGAAAACACGACTCTTCTTTAGAAGCAATTGATAACAGCATGCACCAAACACAACATTTCGATGCCATGGGTGGCATCATATGGCTTCATCTATAGAATAAGAAGATCCCCACTAGACCTATGAATCCCAAACATCAGTCTATATCCCCAGAAAACATCAAACAAGATGGTGTCACCTCGGACTGGTGTACCCGACACCAGGGGCACAAAAAGTATCTCTTTGTATATTCCCAAGGAATGGGCTAGCCTGGGTGCAACGAACGAGTGTGAAGATCCCAAATAAATCAAGGTGTAAGAAAGCTTACTAAACTGACTGATCATACCTCAAATGATCTTCTGATCCAATTGAACTACTGCCTCTATGTCATGTAATTTCCCACACCTAGCTCCTCTTCCCCTTAGCTATCATTCAGATCCCAAACCATTCCGTGTTCAAGGTCCTTGAGGACCACCCTAAGGTTGGCCTCCTCCTTCACCATACTTGGTGGAGAAGGGTCCTATTATGCCAACTGGAAAGGCCTAGCTGGAAAATACTGCTAAGGAGAGCACTAATCATTCCCACCTCCACCATAACGAGCTCTATTAGGGCACTGTACATAGAGGTTCCCATAGTATCTGTAATAAAAACACCTCAACCCCAAGCCTATGGGAAAAGGGAAAGGACCAGAGGGTAGGAACTAAAAATACTAGGGTTTTCTCATTACAGGATGAAACCTATAAGGACTTGACACTAAAGACCTACTGCTGAAGGACTTCCCCTTTGAAGAACTTGGATGACTTCCCTATCATGGAAGACCTCCTCATGAGTGCATCCTTTCCACTACTTCATCCTTCTTTGGAACCTCTATTTATATTAGTAGGGTGAAGATAGTAACTACATATTGAAGAGAAGGAAGGAGTGCCTCCTCTAAGCACCTCGTTCAAGACTCCTCATTCGGAAAGAGATCCGGAGAAAAGTGTAAGAGATCCTTGAACTTGATCCCCAATTCCCTAACCGAAAAACTCTCCAACTGGAGGGAGATTAGCTCTTGCCTCTTCACAAGTTTCATTTTGGAAGAAAGGAATTATTCCTAGGAATCCTTCTCAATTTCATCCCAAAAAACATTGGTCTCCTCCCTCTCCCTATCGTAAAGCATCCACCACTAATGTGATGCTCCCTTCATCTTTCTTACCTCTAGAAGAACCTAGTACTCTTTTAAAGCCTGGATCGAGAAAAACGTTCTCACCAGCTCCTCCATCCAACTCTCTGTATCCATGTTTGTGACACTACCATCATAAATTCACAGATTATACCACTATAAAGTATGAAGTGTCTTCTTCCACTGATCATCCTCCTCTTCTTGATTGACCTGCCTTCGGTCAACTGGGTCATCCTGATTACCCCCCATTGCTTGTATAACGCCCGGGTGACATTCGGGATCCATAGCTGAATAGAAAAAAAAAGTAAATCCTAATCTCTGGTAGTATGTAATTTATTTAGGATTCAATTAAAATCATTTTATATTTTAATTTCCTAAAAAATCCCAGAAGAGACTAGAACACAAGTCATCATGATGCATGTACCATTCCTAAAGTCACCAGCTAGCAATCGGTGTAACCTCACTTATTCATTTGGTAAGCTTAGAGTCCTTTCATTAGATCACAGGGGGACCTAAAATACGATTTCCTAGCTATACTTCCCTACCCTATGTCATGTACCAATATCATCTAACATTGTTTCCCAACCAACCCTTGCAATCCCCACTGTGCCGAACTCCAAACATCATCATATCTCTCAACCACCACCTCTGATACGATTCTATCATGACCCGCCTTCTTCTAGATGAGGGAAGGGATATCAAGATTCCAAGACCTTCATTCCTCAAGATGAAGGAGACATAATGACCCCCTGAGTCTCACCTCCAATAGGCCTTAGGGTGGTGACCAGCACCATGGGTATGGAAATATCACAAATGTGGGAGGAATTACCCTTTTTATAGTAACCATGATCTTGAGAGAAGATACATCCACCTAAAACAACAATAAGATAGATATATATAAAGAAAAAAATCCATACCATATGCATGTTTATGTAAAACATCCATAAATACAAAGAAAAATCCAATGTAAGTAACAAAATAAAACTAACCAGCGACCGAGCAACCGTCCCCAATGTCTGAGATAGGAAGCTCCATCATGGTCTGCTAAGTCTCACCGGAAACCTGAAAATAGTATTATATACATAGGTTGAGAATACAAGTATACTCAATAGGGAAATATAATGACACGCATGCACAAGTGGGAGGAATATACTAATGTCCCTGTGAGAAAACAGTGGAAACCAACAGCACCTATCGAGGAATAATATCTATCCAGCCTCACCAAGGAACACTCACCAAGTAATGAATATCAAGTAATGTAATATAAGAAACACATTGATATTTGGGTACCCCACACCACTTCCCACTAGTTAATTGCTCATCCCAAACAGTGAACATCCTGGCACTACTATGCTCGTCTACAAGCCCCACTGTCACAACCTACCCGCACACACCTGGCCCACAAACCACACCACATTCCTTCCCATAGACACCTAGTCCTCAAACGTACCACACCCTTCCTGAACACCAAGGCCTCATCCTGAAGACACCTGGGAAACAAACCACTTCTCACATAGCCAATACCATAAATATGGTAATAATCATCAAGCCATTACATCCTACCCAAAAATTCTTGGGAAATAAATTCCTAGAAGAGGTATGAGGGTATAGTCAGTAACCATCCATCCATCCTCCCACTAGGATGTTAGGAAATACACCCTCCCCCATAATAATGGGGGTGTTCGGCACATGATTCTCAACACGGGTGGGGTGCGTATATAAATATAAGAAACTAAATGTTTATATATATAGGTAAACAAATACTAATCCCATCCTATAGGTTTCTAAACAAAAAACCAGCCCATAAATAAAAATTTTCCTTGCTGTTAACCCAATATGCACAGCCACACAATAGCCACATCCAAAACATCAACCCACCCCTTTCACTTAAGCATTCATAATTATTACTTATAAATTCATTTATTTATTTATTTTCATCCCTACCAGGGAAACTACCAATCACATTACAAGCAACAGCTATACAGTAATTTATGACACGCTAAGAAGAAGGACCAAGGTAAAATAAACCACTGCACATTCCCCTTCCCTGAACACATGTTCATCCACTACCAACTTTCATTCTTTAAAGTTATCCCGCTCAATCATCCTTTAACAAATAAACCTGGTAGCCCCACTACACAACAACACCACACCCAGCACACCCATAAACATAAAATCCAAAAACAACCCAGTCCTATAGCAACCAATTCCCAGATGCAGTCCCACTACATAACAATTCCATCCAATAAAAAATGAATCAATCTCTCTACTTGAGATTCCATCACACATCCTACACCACTTCATACACAAATCCCATAGAAACCACCACTAAAAACACACACAAGTCACAAAACCAAAAATAACACAGCACATAGACACACCTATAAAACAAGGTGTATTCAGATTTGGACAACACTGTTCTATATATTCCACTTTGATAAAGAGGGGTGATCATGCAAGGGTTTTCATCTTGTCGCATCCATTTATTTAACTAAGTGTATGTGATTAATTATATTGATATTTATATCAAATTTTCATAGGTAAACAAAAATAGTTATAAAGAATCGACCATGTAAAGGCAAAGACCCCCAACATCCATGATTTTCAGAGGCCACACAGCTACAACAGGACACTTCATAAACATATATAACAAATAAAACAAGTGATCAGCATAAATCCACTCTCAGTCCATTATTAAATCTTTATTTCATCATTAGCATTTATCTTTGTTATAATTTTTATTTCTTAGTTTTTTTACAAAAGAACATTACCATACTGACCCCACATGATACAAAATTAAAGAGAGATAGTAGAATCACAACTTGGAATAATAGGTCACCAAATATCCTCCTTGCACCAAAAAAGAGGGGTTGTGTGAGAAAGAGACTCCAAGAAAACCTGAAAAGGGGGGTACAGCACAGTCCCACAGCTCACCTAGGGAAGAAAGGGTCTTGGCACACCAAGAGGAAATGGAAGAGATGGCCTCGGATTTAAAAAAATTCAAATCCTATATCAATGAAAGAAAACATTTCCAATGTCCATTAAAGTCAGATTGTAGACAAGATCGCATGGTTTGACTATTTAAAAGTCCCCTGAGGATTAGGATATTAAAGATATAATTAATATCCTTTGATATGACCTAATAAATGTCTAAACTATGATTTAAACTTGATTTACATCAAATTAAACATAATAGGGGTGACACTTGAGAAACTGGGAAAAACTATAAATGAGACACTAATAGGTGAGCCGCCGAAAAAAAGACACCAACATCCACAATAAGTCACTGACACTGAGCTACTGACATAGAGTTACATATGTTGAACCGTCGACGCAACATACTAATGCCTGACTCACCGATGCCCTGACTCACCGACGCCCTGACTGACCGACGCCCTGACTCACTGACCCACTGACTCGCTGACACCCTGACTCACTGACGCCCCGACTCACCGATTCTCTGACTCACTAACACCCTGACTTTCTGACGCATCACTCGCTGAGGCCCTAACTCATTGACACCCTGACCCCCAACCACCTGACTCTCCGACGCTTTGACTCACTGAAGCCCTCACTCACGGATGCCCTAACTCATCGATTCCCTAACTTATCGATGCCCTAACTCACCGACCCCATGACTCACTAACACTCTGACTCACAGATTCCTTGACTCCCCTAAGCCCTGACTCCCTGACGCCTTGGCTCACAAATTCCTTGACTCATCAACGCTCTGAATCACCGATTCCCTAACTCACTGATGCCCTGACTCACCAATGCCTTGACTCGCTGATGCCTTGACCTACTGACGCCCTCAGCCTACCGAAGTCACGACCTACCGACGCCCTTGGCCTATTGACACAACGACCTACTAATTACCTCGATCTACCATTAGAAAAACTAGAAATTTGTAAAACTCTTAAAATGAGCCATCATTACCACCCAGAACACCCCAAACACTAGATTTTGACAAAGTAATGGACCACATAGGTCCCAGAAATTACAACTTGTTTAAATAAGAAAGGATTAAATTTTTTAATAAGGGATGGGAGGGGTTTCCTTTTATAAATGCGGGAGGGGATACATTTGGTATTTTAGAAAATAAATAACTTCTCTTTTGTTTTTCATGTCACAAGGGTCTGAATTAGGCCATTAGTAAACTATAGATGTTTTAATATCGAAATATGGCCCTAAAAAAGTTTTTATACATGTGTATCATTTTTTTATTCTTATCTTCTTAGTTTAAACCATGGTAAACCCATTTTTACCTTAACTATGGTAATTAATTTTTTTCATTCACTATTCATTTTGGTCAAAAAAATAAGTAGACTTTATTTTAAATTATAAATTATTATAATTAAAAATATAGAATCAATTTTTAAAAATTCCATTCTTATAATTTTCCAATTTTAATTTAAAAATTAATCCCACAAACATGATGAGAAAGTGGGTTTTTAAAGTGGAACATTTCAAAAGATAGAAATTGTTTTATATCAAAATTCAATATAAAATTATTTCCAATAAACTAAATGGAATTAATTAATATAAAATTTACTAATGTTACTTTAAAACCAATTAAAAATTTAATTTAACATTATAAATAATTTTAAAAAAATCAAGTTTTTAATTCAAATTCAGTATTTTCACTATTCATTAAAAAAAGGAACGTTTTAGAAAAATCCCAAAAATTCAACCCCAAATAATTTGTAAATTATGATTTAAAAAACTAATTTTTTTTATAAATTTAATTTTATTAATGTTACAAAAATTATTTTTATTATAATTTCACAAAAAGAAGACAAAAATGATTTTTAGAAAAATACATTTTTTAAGCACAATATTTGATTTATTTGAATTTCTTGTCTAGAAAAACATAAGATGACTGTTAAATATCTATTTGAAAATATGATATATAAATTTAATAAAATTAGTTTCCCAAAAGTGGTTTGGTTAATTTATTGATATAAAACACACTTTTACTCATTAAAAATAATTTTTCAGAGAATGATTTCCCCAAATTTTCCAAAGTGTTTTATTTTCTTTTCTAATTAATTGGTAACAAAATAAATAATTTTATATAAATGTGTAAACCATTTTTAAATATTTAGTATAGTTTATTCATAACTTCCATTCCAATAGATATATGATAACTATCGTAATAATATTTTAATAATATGTCACGTTTCATTTAAACTCAGTGTTGTGTGTAAAGGAAGATAAGATCAGTGTTCCTTGTAATGAAAGGAAAACTATGGGTTGTGTATAAATCAAGATAAAAATTGTGTTTCATTTAAAGAAAAATATATAAAATTTTAAATTTATTTTATTAAAAAATCACAAAATCCGGGGGTGTTACAATTCTTGGAGGATATATTGTTTTCCTTTATGTATTTTGTATCATCTCATCATGACCTATTTTCATTTAAGATTTATGCCTCCTAATAAAGTACTTATTTATCTAAACATTATTAATAAATGTGGTCAAAAATAAATTTATCTTGTTTTTAAACCTTACACTACCAACAATATAAAATAAACCTTGTTCTTTTTTTATTTAGTTATAATCTATCAGTATTTAAAATCTAGTTATTTTTTAGATGAACAACCCTTCCTTTAATAACAATTTCTTAAAAAAAATTATTTTTTTACGTATTCAAATACACCTTTGATATATTATTATATTTACTTGTATTTTTTCAACCCATATTTTTCAATATTTTTCTATAAAACCATCACTTTTCATAGAAAAACATTATCAATAAAAGACATTTCAAGAATAAGTGGAACCTTTCTCATTGAGCCTACAGTAAGTCTATCTCTTGATGGTTCAATGTCATATTATCAATATAATGAGTATTTTTATAAATAAGAATCTAGTAAAAACACCCATTAAATATATTTATTCTCATTTTCATGTGAATATTTAGCTTGGATTATTTTGAAATTTCTAAAATTAACCTTGATCTCATTAAAATTCATGTTTAGAGTGTTCTTATAATTTTCAAGAGACTTTGACCTATCTTCAAATTCATTTCCCATCATCTTCATTATATATTCATGAATCATACTTTATTCTTGTAAAAATTTATAAATATCATTACTTATTTTGGATTTGATCTAAAATTGAGCATGATTTATAGTAATAATAGATTTTTGTTTATCTTTAAAATCATGGATCGTCTCCCCAAATATTTTACATTTCTTATATTTATAATCAATGACCTTCTTGAAAAATTCTTCATCTATGGAGAATTTTTATTTTTATAACAATGGGGAATTTTGATTGGCTTCAATAATTTTAATGAGGGAGCTTCACTTTGGAAACATAGATGTCATTGAATTTTACACTTCATAAACTTCCATCGCTTTCTATGTTTTAACATACTATAGACCCATTATAAAATCATATATATGTGATAAATTCAATCTAAAATTTTTTTATGTCTTATTTTACTTATAATTAAAACCAATAAATTTATTTAATAGGATGATTCCTTAAAGATATGTTGTAAAAATAACCAATTTTACAAGGATGAAACCCTTGTCTAATTTTTGATGACACTCAGGAACTTATTTATATCTATAATTCATATATAACAAAAAAAGGGGAAAAGAGTTATATCTATTCAGAAATGTAACCATGTTATCTGATACCAATCTACATTCCCATTAGGATCATGAGCTAAGAGTGAGGGTGAATTACTGTGTACCAATCTAATCAAATTCTATTCTCTTATAATTACCCACATTAATATTCAAACCACCACACATGTTTTGGTGAATATATCTTTTTATGAATTCCCAACACTAAAAATTATATAAAAAGAATTAAATGAATGATATTTATAGTGAATGGTATTTTTAAATGGTATTCCCCAAATTTTGGTAACTACATCCTTGTTTTTTTAGGTTGAGACCAATATACAGATATCAAATAATAAAATCAATTTAATACATGTGTTTAAGGTATCATCCTAAACCCCTAGGTTTTATCTAAAAAAGTATGTACTAAATATTAATAGGATTTCACAATGACTATTGTTATTTTACAATGGGTCCTCCCATCACCCTATTGAACAAGATCTTATTCAATTAATTATATTACACAAATATAAAATGTTTATCTTCTTCCCCTATTAGATTATTTGATATAAAACAATTTAATCCACTAAAATTTAATAAATATTGATCTAGTTATCTAAACTAAATCAAAATAATGATCATTTATTATTAATAATTGGTTCCTTCTCTTATTTTTTCCACATTAAAAAAATTATAAAAAGAAAACATATTTATAATAAAATAATAGAGGCACGGGGATACTTACCTCAACCTTCTTCTTATACTTCATGGGAATTAACACAAAGGTTAAGAATGGATAGTAGAAGTGTCAACCTTTCTTAAGTATATTCAGATTCTTTATTCCTTTTCATTATTCACTTATATAGTTGATGATAATAGTGTATGAAGTAGTAGGGAATCATCATCCTTCTTCATATTACCATATGTTTATTCTTATTCTTTATCTTCAATGTATAATATATCCTATTTTTATATATAATTAAATTCTCTCACACTTTTTTTAAATATACGAAATATCTATGAATTTAAGTAACACTACCTTCTATCATACGCACCTTCTAAAACACTCCATTTTTCTTATCCTTATATTTTTAATATCTAGCCTCTCCATATATCACATGAGATTATTACTTAATATCATTAATGAATAAAAAATCATGTAGAAGTATTCCCCGTGATATTATACCCTTCACATTTTTTTATAATTAGTCAATTGATTTTCCAAAAATACACACACCAATTATCCTAGTCCCTATGTATAGAATCATATACCAAATATTCTTTGTTAGCTCTCATTTAAAATGGTATTATCATTATTCTTGATAAAACCAACATTTTTTATCTTCATAATTTATTTTATATCATCATATTTGAATTATTGAAATTATCTCACCAATATCCCCTCAATTTAATCTCATTTAAATATTATTTAATATATCGTTGAATCACTTTTGTATCTCCAACAACATAGTGATATTTAATATTTGAATCTTGGAACAGTATCATATAACTCAAATATCTATATATCTCACTTTGTTAGACTTATAAACCTTACATAAAAAATATGATATCTTTTATAACACTTAATAGGGACCAAATATCAAATGCATCATAATGAAAATATTTTTAATGCTCGTGAGAATCTTATCTATTCTCAATGTAATATCTTGTATGGATTTTCATATGTTACATATTATCTATAATATCATATGTACCATAGTATCATGGATTATTTTCCTAATATCACCCTACAACATCTTTTTAACCATATCTAAAATTTAATGTTTCATTTGGAATATATTAAATATCACTCAATAAATATTATGTATGATAAAAATATATTATATATCATAATTTGGACTTTCCTTTTTCTATATTTCAGCAGGAAAACTAGCTTGTATCTTTCATATTCATTGGGATATATAATATATATTCTATAAAACCTTACATACCATTGGTAAAATTCTATGTGACATATTGTATACCCTATAGTTCCTTATATATCTTCTAGAGAAACTTATATTCCTAAGTAAGCCCTATAAATTTTCCAATATTATATTATAATAGATATTTCATAGTCCTTATAAAAAATTTTAACTCCTACTCATTATTCCAAAACATCATCATCTTGGATAAAAAATACTTAAAATATTCATAGGGTATCTCCAATAACTCCAAATTATCAATAAAAAAATAAAATGAATTTATTATTTTATAAAATCTTCTTTAAAATTTTCAACATAATTCCCTAATAATTTTATAGAAAATAAAAACTCTTTATTCAGTACATAAAAATATTATCATAGTCTCATTCAACTCTTATATTTAAACTCTTCACAATTCCTAAATTTGAGTGTGTTATTCAACCAACAATAAGTTCATATTGTAACGAACTAAGTTTTCCTACATTAAAAAAATAATATGTTCGATAGGCTACTCCACGTGAAAAAACCATAAACAAAAGAATACAAACAATTATACATTTGGAATATAATTTGTAGGTAAAAACAGTGGTAGAAAATTTAATATATATATATAAGAAATAAATTAAATTTACTTCATAAATGGACTTTAATAAAACTACTAGGAAACTAATAAATATCTATTATCTCAAATTTAATTATTTTCATGTATAGTATATTTTTATATTAATAAATTATGAAATCTACAATAATTTTTAATTTGTAAGAAAATAATAGTTAATATACCAATAGTAATTTTCATATAAAAATATGTTTTCAATATATTTTATGTTTCAAAATAAAAAAAATTATTTAAATTTTAGGAAATTAATTAAAAAACAATAACTTCATTTTTCTATTTATCGTGTAAATATTTTTTTAAGATTAATTTTTATGGACTTTTCAAACAAGAATAATTTTTTTTTGAATAGTGAAAAATATCATTTTAATAAAGAACATAAATATTATAAAATTATTAGTAAATAAGTATGAATTTTAATTTCTTTTTTAATTGTTGGTATAATTTTTAAATAAAATTAATTTTTAAACCCATAATTTAAATTTCAAAAATTATGTTATATTTTTTAAAAATATATATATATATATTATACATTTAGTATTTCAAAAATTATTGTTATAAATTTTAAAAACCAAATCTAAAAATGGATGTCAAAATTTTAATCATTACGTTTAAATTATATAATATGAACCATTTTTTGGGCAAAAAGGATAAAATACTGAAGTAAAAACTTGTTACTGTGTTGAAAACCAAAATGGAAAAAAATGAGTAAATTTAGATTTAAAGGGTGTAACATGTTAAAAACATGTTTTAAATTTAGTTTTTGATGTTTGGATTTACCTTAATGATTCCAAAATCCATTATTTTTCAATTTTGTCTCCAATTAGTGACTTTCAATTATTAAAAGGTTTTAGGTATTGGCAAAAATTACACCACATTTCACATATAAAAGGGGAACTCCTATCCTCACATAACATCACACCAAAACCCTACTAAAACCGCTCATAAACACCCATATACACCTTAAGAGGGTTATTTTATTCTCAATATACCATCCATCAATGTTTTAATCCCCATCTCAAAGCTGATAATCCAAAAAAGTAAGATATGTATTTCTAACCACTCCTCCCTATTTTCTATTTCCTTATGTGATTTTATTCTTCATAAAATTTAATTTAACTATATATTAATTTTAAAAATTTTATCATTATTATAATCTTATTTGATTATAATTATTTTAAAAAAATTAACCATATTCTTTTTTTATTAAGAAATAAAGTCAAACGTGAATTGTGAATCATGTGTTGTGTAGACTACCACCTTTATTATTTAACATGTTTTGTTTTTATTAATCACTATAATACAATATTACTAATAGTAATTTAATATATATTTATAAAATTTATGAAATATTTGAGATATTGAAATGATTAACAATATTCTCCCAATATATGAAAAGGAAATCATCACATATGTGTACATGTGGACTACTGCCTCCATAGTCTAGTGTATTATATTTTTCACTACCACCACAATCATTGGTTTTAGTTTATACATTATTTTTATATATCATATATATATATATAGATAATATATATCATTATTATGTTGTTTTATTTATAACAAATAATGAAATAATTATTACAAGGTAATCCATCGATATCGATAAATTACCTTGAAACCAGTTCATCTACATTTTTGACTTCATTAAATGTGACTCAATCTCGAATTTAATTGAGATATAACCTTATAAGTATTTTTAAAACATCAATTTTATTAAATTTAATTGTTTTTAAATTATAATATTTGTGATAAAAGAAATATCAAGACCACTTTTATAAACCTAGTTCAAAATGATCGAGATCATTAACACCCAATATTAAAAAGTGACTATAGGAAACTAAGACATAAAGATAGTTTTTGTTATTGAATATTATAAATGGAAATGTATATGAATATGATTTAAAAAGGTAATTTAGATTTTTATCTTAATTATACATCGGTTTAAATCACTTTCATTGAAATCAGGGGTAATGGTAAGGGACTTGGTATCTCAATTTTATTCCTTTTACATATATACTTTCATCTAGATTTTATTTACCTTTGTTCAATAAAATTTACATTTTAAATTATGTTCAATATATATTTAATGGGAAAAATATTTGTTTATCTATATATATTTCAAAGAATAATTTTATTTTCACTTATTTTTTAAAAACATTAAAGGAATTTTTTTTGAAAATATACTCATAATAATGAATTTTAAAACGTTAAATAAAAAATATTTTCCAAAATATATTTTCAAAATTTGTTTTTCATTATATTTAAATTAAATATCTAAAAAAGGATTTTTGTTTCATGTTTCACCATATATTTTCTTTTATTGTGTGATTGTTTTTTGTGACAATTTTTTATATATCAAACGGTTTAATTCTTGATGTTATTTTACACCTTTTGGAATTCTTAAGAAACCTGTATTATTTTCATGGGATCTTTATGAAAATTGAATGGTTTCAATTTGGATGTTTATGAAACCCATTATTTTGACATGGTTACTTTAAGATATGATGATGAAAAAATTGAATTAGAAAAGGGATGATGACCAGGGGAACCTATATCACCCTCCCACATATTAGTTTGATATTATATCTCATAAGTTAGTCCAGCATGGATATAATTATTTTGTTCACATAGGTATGGTAATGATGTGTTTGTTCACATTTTTAGACATGGAAAAAATTATTATGTTACCATATATGTGGTAATAATGTATTTACACATATATTTATTCATATTCTTAGGGTTGTTCCATAATTCTATATTTTTCATCAAATTATACAAAATTTTCTATATGCAATTTCTTTCCATTAAATTCCATGTTTTCATGATTATTCATTTCATTAAGTATTCCATGATTTTATTTTATCCTCACCTTTTATATGATTATTGATATGTCTATTGAGACATCTCATATATTTTATTATTCATTAACTATCCTTTTATTATCATATGTTACTCTAAAATGTTTCCTGATTATCATTTAAGGTCTTTTGATATTATATTAGGATATTTATGTCTTCCTCAGGTTCTCCTTCATGTTATGATATATTTTTTCCCTTACTAAATGTTTTATCTCACCCATTTATTATAATTCCATTTCCCATATTATAAAGATGATTATACCATGTGAGATTTCTAAAAAAGTGTCTATAGGATCACTATTATAGAGAAATGTTTAAAATTTCTATAAAATAAGATTCTTATGTGTATAATCACCAAGACACTCAACCTCTAGATCCTTGGGTTGTGAAACTATTTGAGATATGTATTATTTAAATAATTATATTAATGTATTATTTATGTAATGTTTACCTTCTTATTCGTTAAGAAGTATTAGAGTAGGTTTTTGTTATTTTTTAGATATGTTACCTTTGGAAATAGTGTTAGTGAACCATAGTAAACCCATAGAGATAATTTTAACTATGGGATATCTTCTTAAAGTTTGTTAAAGTAGAGATTGTGTGATCCAAATATAATTTAGATGTCTTTATAGATACTAAAAGTGGACATGTATCCACCCACATATGGACCTAGGGGTAATAACCCCAAAATGAGAGGATTGGTTATTAACTCGTTCAACACCCAATGCATGAAAAAAGGCATAATTGCATACCTGATTTAGAACTCTCAAGGGAGAGGATTTGGTTAATCTTAGTATGTTTACAAACAATTATGATGTATTTGAATATATATATAATTGGTTTAGTTAGAATATTGATAATGGATAACCAATAGTGAAACCAAGACATTCATAGGCTAATATATTCACATCATTTATGAAATCCTTGTTCTATTTTTATAATTTAATTTTATACGCATTAATTAATTTATATATATTAATTCCCAATTTTCTGTTAGTTATGTTAATAGTAGGAACTGAAAAGAACTGAGGTAACAATGGGTTGAATCGGAAATACAGGCATTCCCCCTAAAAGAAACCTAATAAGATTGGGTTTGGAATAAAAAACTCAAGGAAATGCTCGCACAACTCTCTCAAGTTATGGGTAATAACCTGAAATATGTTTAGATCTTAGACACACAATGTAATGATAAAATCAATATTGATCCATTTATGGGGAAACATCCACCTTATTTTATTGGGTCTTATAACCCACTAGTTGTTGAGTAGTGAGTCAGTTCAATGGAAAATATATTTTTCATTCTCAAATGCTCAGACCATGAAAGGGTTGTTTTGGATATTTATTTTCTATAAGGATAGGTTGTTCTATTGTGGTGTCTCATTAATTATACCATGAAAAATGGGGAAATATACATTATGAAATGAAAAGAGTTCAAGAATATATTTTTTCACTGTGTATTTTCCTTATAGTCCCCGCACAAAAATAGAGTTGGAATTTATGGAATTGAATAAAATTAAAATGTATCTATTGGATCATATAAAGAAACTTTCATAGGACTCATGGGTAGGCCTCTAGATTCATCTATGGTACTGAGATAAATATCAATATAATTTATACTTTCTAAAATCACAATATTGTAAGGGTGTTGTTCATAAGAGATACTGATATTTGTGAATTGATTTTTTGATGTGATATTAATATTGAGATGAAAGATGGAACCTCCAAAAAAACCAGGAAAAAGAAAAGTAAAGTGGAGTGTCATGGAAGAACTGAGGATAATACACATGGTTAGAAGAAATTACAATTTATTACACGCAATAAATGTGGACTATGAACCACTGTAATTATCTCATGGGATCAGGGAACTATTTATTGTGAGGTAAAGAAGGAAATAAAACCATAGATTTTAAAGTACAGATAAGAGGCCATATTATGCAACAAAATAGAAAAAGGTATCAGATTATGATTCACACACACTGTGATGCTACAATCTTAGGATTTTTGGAAATTATGTGAATCAATGCCCCAACCCTTGGGAGAATGAAGCAAATATGCCACAACAACCCCCCAACCTGAGGAAATGAGAAAGTGAATTCATGATCACCACTACTGAGGTGTATCTTAATAATAAAGTTATAAGATGTTCACATGATCTATTTTCTATATATTTTAATACATTATTTCTTTCTAGTTTATCGCATTATTTTAAATCAGAAAAGTTTTCTATTAATGTGGAATCATCACATCATGTGATGTATATCATACTATAATTATAAACCCCTTGGGGAATGATTATTATATATAGTATTTAAAAATCATCCATAATTGATATTTTTTTAGAGAATATGTCCTAAAAATATAATTTTTTTCCATTGGTATAATTTGGTATGAAATTTTGTAGGGATTGGATTCCCCTGAATAAAGAAGAAATAAACTATTTTGATAAGGAAGTCTCATTTCATATCCCAGATTATCCAACAATCATGTATCAATACAAGGATGATTATGAACTTCCAAAGGAAAAAAACTCTATAATATGGGTTATGATCCCTAATAATAAATGTCTTTATACTAAAGTGGTCCATATGAATGTCAACATTGATGACATTCCTACTATATGTGAATATATTGATGTATTTTTGGATGAATTGTATAGTATTCCCTTGGATAATTTGTTTTATTATTTATATTGAACTCATACATAGATCCATACATATCTTAATTATTCTTTATTTTATGGATCCCATTGAATTATATAAGTTAAAGATGAATCTGAATAAAGATTTAGACAAGGTATTTATATGAACTGGTGCTTAACTATGGGTGTTCCTATCATCTTTGACAAAAATAAGGATGGATTGATTTATATTTACATTTATTATTGTGAGATTAATAAAATCATATTCATGTATATGTAGCCTCTACCTCATATTTATTATCTATTCGATCAACTCATAGGATCTTTATATTACCCAAACATTAGTCTTCTAAATGGATATCATCTATTAATGGTTAAAAGTGAGTATATTTATGGGAAAAAATTCTATATGAGGTATAGACATAATAAATTTATAGTGATTCCCTTTGAACTTATAAATACACTTATTATCTTTATAATTATAATGGAAAATATCTATAGAGATAACTATGATCAGTTTTTGGTTTTCTTTAATAATGATATTCTTATATATTCAAATAGAAAGGACTAGAATGAATATCATTTGTAGAATGTTTTAAGGGACTTAATGTGGATAAAATTTACATCCAATTTAGTAATTTTGATTTATGGCTACATAAAGTGTCATTTTGGGGTCATGTAATCACAATCAAGTTCATATAAGTAGATCCATCAAAGAAGGAAGCTATCAAGAAATGGCCCATACTGACTACTATTACAATGATATATAGTTTTCTTATCATAAAATAATATTAATGACACTTCCTAAGAAATTTGTCACAGATATAAAATCCACTAACCAAGTTAATACAGATGTAAGTGAAGTAATTTTGAACAAATAAATGTGATGAATTATTTATGGAACTAAAAAAGTTGTTGGTCACTACTAATGTACTTATATTACCTATAAGTGGGGAAGGGTTCAAAATATATAATAATTCATTGAAAATTTTATTACCTTTCATCTTCACAAATAATGAAAAATTAATTTATTTTACTTAACACTTATTAAATACTTATGTTAAAATTTACCAAACACATGATACGGAGTTTAAGTTATTTATCATTACAATAAATATTTGGAGATATTATCTATACAGAGAAAAGTGTGATATATATATTGTTAAAAAAATCTTAGAAATATATATATTCATATAGAAGTATTTGAATATGCACCGAAAGAGAAGGTTAGAATTGATAAATGGTCATTATTTGTCAATAGATTTCCATATGGGGAAGGTAAATAAAGTATTTGATGCTCTGAGTAGAAAATACCATTCTCATGTATACATGATTAAGATTGAAAAATACCCAATACTAAGGGATTTTTAGAGGATGAATCTTGAATTCATAATGGGAGTATAGAAATTCAAACTCTAGTAACCTATAGTCGGTGTCTAATTTATTTTAGTGGCATAAAATGAAAGGGATCTCATTCAAATGGACAGATCTATTTATTAGTATTAAAGAACCAAATACATACATTATTCTCGAGAAATATTGAAAATATAAGACAAATAACATAAGAAACAATCTTCCATCCCAAATACTATTCATAATATCATTATTAATTTCCTAGGGAAACGTAAAAAAATAAAGAGTGAGCTTGTATTCTTATTAATTATTTAGTATAATATAATCTATCATGAAAAAATAAGGCATATGCAATATTCATTGGTATATAATTGGAATCATGTGGAATTTAATCAATAAAATGATAAAGAAACTCATCCATGGATAATATCATCACATTAATATTATGGAAAATAATAACTAAATTCTAAATGAACAAAATTATTATTATCAGACATCATGATATTAAACATCGTGATATCTTTACTATATAGGCTTTTTATCAATATTGTTTAATCTATGGGTAGTTATACAACAAAAATCCTTTTAATTTGGTCATCTAATTTCTCTTAATACACTTATTGGTGCAGTAGGGAGCTATATAATTTTGGGCTCCACCAATCATTGCATGTCCAATTCCTTTTTTATATATTGAATGATAACATTAATTTTTGAAAAATATTCCCCATTAAAAAATATCTATATTGAGTAAAAAATATATAATATCAATATTTTATCATTAAATCAAATAACATTCATGGTAAAACAACATATATAGAAATGTTATATTCTTTAAGAAATAATACTGTCCATGATTTAAGGAATATAGATATTTAAGAGAAATGTAATGTATAATTAAAGATGATCAGAATAAAGTGAATGATTAAAGAGAAATTTAATGACCACAAAACTATTCAAGAGTTGTAAGATGACCATTAATTCATCAGAAAGTACATTTTTGTAGTAAAATCAAGTATTTTAATGAATAAAGGAAAATGGAAGAAAAAAATTTAAAATAATTTTTCATGAAAATTTTTCTTGTAAAATAATTGAAATATGATAGAGGAAACTAAATATCATAAAATATTTACGGTGGTGGGAAAATATATTAATCATGTATACAAAAAACCATTCCTCTTGAATTTTGTTAAGACAATTAAAAATGAAATTTCTAGAAAAAAATATAAATATTCATTGAAAAAAATTTAAAAAAGTAATATATGAATTAAAATTTAATTAATAAATCATTTCAGTATATAAAAACTTCTTTTGAGATTTTTATTTTAAAAAAATATGCACATGGAAGAAAAATATACCAAATCAAAAAGATAAATATGATCATCTTTTCCTTTAAATATTTTATTTCTTATTTCTAGGGAAAAAATGAGTAAAATTTGTAATAAAATATTGAAACTCCTTAAAAATATATAGTAAAAGAAAATATAAGTATTTTATTAAGGATATATTATAATATTCATTCCATGAAATTTAAGGGCCAGCCTAAAATAATGAGATTATAAAATAAATTATTACCTCTTTAGTAACATGAAAAATTATAACCCCTTGAATGTGTACCTTTAATTAAATCATTAATAATCATGAATAAATATATATTCATTATAAATTCACAAAATCATTAATATATACACCTCATAAAAGTAAATAAGTGAATAGTACCAAGTAGACCTTGATGGGGCGTAAATTGAGACGAAATCCCCTACCATATGTTCGACATGCCTTGTAAGTGATTTTTACCCTCTTATAAAAAATTTATATTTATTATTATCACATAAAAACCATTTAAATTTCTATAATATCATATATGGTCCATTTATAACATTTTATCACTTGTTAGTTAACAATCATTTTTTATTCATATTTCAGATGTTAGATACTTCACTTTTAAGGTATGTTTTGATTTGGTAGTTTTGTTCCTTACATATTTCCCATGGATAAATCATATCAATAATTTATTTAATGATATAAATATAAAATTTATTAAATATATATATTTATAGTCATCTATAAAATATATAAATATAAAAATGAATTACACTATTCATGGTGGTGGTAGATCATACGTACACATGAACATTTTTTTCACTTTTCAATGGCTCGAATAAAAGAATGATAAATAACAATTAACCTTTATAAAATTATTATTATATCATATATTTTATATATATTCATTAAATATATCCTTATTACCATCCATGTAAATCATAATTGAAAAATGGATTACAACACCTCATAGAGGTGGTAGTCCACACGTACACACAAGTGACAATGTCATTCTCCAATGGATTAGAAGGTAAAACGTAGATATTGTGTTTTAATATTAGAAGAATAATTATTTAATATATATTTTATATATTAATTATTTAAATATTTATATTAATCCAAGTAAAATGGTAATGAAGAAATAATTAAATTATTATGTGGAGACGGTAATTCATACATACACACAAGCGATGTTTTCTATTTTCATAGGATGGAAAAGATATATAATTTGTTTGTAACATATTCACAATAAAATAACCTTATATTTATGATAAAAAATTTATTATTTCAGTATTTTT
This sequence comes from Viscum album, assembly GCA_963277665.1. Taxonomy (NCBI): domain Eukaryota; kingdom Viridiplantae; phylum Streptophyta; class Magnoliopsida; order Santalales; family Viscaceae; genus Viscum; species Viscum album. Next base: position 1,758,786,740 of record OY728121.1, on the reverse strand, counting down.
ACAAAAAAAAATTATAAGAATTAGAAGAATAAATAAACTTGAAATAGTGGGCAAATACTATTACCTCTTATTCAGTAGACTTCCTTTAGATATCCTCTTAAGGGACTTAGTGTTGGACTTTTGGGAAGATCATAACCTATAGAAAATTTATAATTATTCCTATAATAGAAATACTTCTGGATTTTTTGACATATATTTCTTAATGTGGTTTAAATAAAAGAGATAAGAGACGTCCTTTTATAAGTGATGGGAAGGGAATTCCAAAAATTCAGTAAAATATTAAATTAATATAGATTGTTTTTAATGTTAAAAATTCCAAAAATTGATATAATTTGAATATAATATAATTATGAGTCTAAATCCTCTCATATAATAAAATTTTGAAATATTTTATTTCACCTATTGTTTGATTTTAATGATTTGTTAACCCTTTTCTATAATTACTACAACATTAATGTTTTATACCATTTAATGGACAATAATGTCACTATAAAAGGTAAAGTCTTCCAAAAATGAACCATGGGTGATATTTTGAACCATATACCATTCACTTTGAATATTATAGATTTTTTATGAATTTTAAATCATTTAATAAAATTTTATAAATTATAAATAATTATCAATGTCATTTTTAGAAATATTCATTTCATTTGACTTTAAAAAAAATAATGTAAATGAATTAAATTATGAACATTTTAAAAATATATAATATGTTATATTTATATATATAATTCATGGGATGAAAAATAACATCAAAAAATTACTTTTGTAGTTTTTAAAATCATTTACTTGATTTTTTTACTACTTGCACAAGCACGGTGTCAGTGTTTTGTAATAATTTACTGTGATTATTTTATCACTAATAAATAAAATTTAAATAATATTATGATAAAAAAATTCTTATTTGAAAAATAAATTTGTAACTAAATATAATTTTTATTCATATCGATCAAAAAATACTAGATATTTTAAAACTAAAAAGGTAACATATTTACTATCTTTTACTAAAATATTATAATGGTCTGAATAAAATAAAAATGACATAAATTTTTAATATTTTCAAAACATGTATTTAAAATTTTGAACTTAATTCATCCAAAATGATAAATTTATGTTCTAGGAAAATTTTAAAGTATTATCCCAATTTTGTAACCTTATTTTACCCATTTTTCCATTATTGATGTAAAATAATTACTAGTTTACTATTCATAAGGAAAAAAATACCAGGGTGCTTTTTAGAAAATTTGAACCTCTTTAATGCAAATTTAGTATCGATTTTTCATGAATAAATATCTATAATTTTAAGAAATAAATTATTATATAAATGTGTCATTTGAAATGAAAATTTGTTTTTATAAAAATGTGTTTTTAAGCATTAAAATTAACATACATAAAAATACCAAATATTTATGATTAAAATGTAATAAATTAGATTATTAGAAATAAAATTAATCTTATTTCAATTTAATTATATAACCAAAATATAATGTTAATTTTAAACAACATTATTTAATGAGAATAAATGGTAGTATTTGGAAAAAAAATTATATTTCACTATTCATTGAAAAATCACTCCTTTAAAAAAATCCTAAAATTTCACAGAGAGTTAATTTTTATATTTTTATTTTAAAAATTAATTTAATTTAAAAAAATTAACGTTTAAGAAATTAATTATAATTTTCACACACCAAATGCAATAAAATCCATTTTTTAGAAAATATATTTTTGAAGTATAAAATGATTTTACTGAAAATTAAGAACTTATTTTTTATTAATAAATAAATTATATGAAACCAATATACATATTTTTTGTAGTTTGGTTAACCATATTAATTCTTACCAATATAATGGTTAGGTGATATCTCCTATATTAATTAATAATATTGTAATAGTATATTACAGTTTTCTTAATGCATGATGTTGCATGTAAATAAAGCTATCGAGAATAGTTTTAAAAATATTCAAGTTGTTATAGGGAGATGATAAACCTTATCTTTATCAATTTACTTCTTAAACTTCAATTCATGTGGTGATAAAAGAATCCCATAAAGACGATGTGGAGGTTCAATAAAAAGTAACAAATATTTGAGAGTTCAATTTTGATAAACATGGGGTTATAAGATTTGGAACCTAGATATGTGTCCCGTAAAATTATAATTAACAAAGGAAATTTTTAATTATACACATATATCATACTTCTAAATATATAGGTTTTGTGTTGTAATGTATAGATATTTAAATTAAAACTTCTGTTTGGATAACAAGAAGAGATAAATTGAAGAATGTAGATCTTGATGCATAATATTATAGCAAGAAAAGTCTAAATTATAAATGTTTAATGTTATGTAGAAAACATTACCCAGAAAAATTTTCCAATTTGAAAACATCACCATGGACATCACTATAGAACTCCATAAAAAGTCTAACACACATAATGATTTTTGGGATGTATTCAATCACCTAATAAAGCTAATACATTCTAGTGATATCAAAGAACATTTATCCCTTGATAAACACAACATGATACACATACGAGAATTAGTGAGGTAGAATAATGTACCAATATATATTGTATCTTATAGGGATCTAATTTTTATCACATGTTTCAAGAGAATTATTCAAAAATAATTGCAGACAAAGTTCAGTTTTAACGCTACTTATCATCATCAAATAGATGTTTGGTCTAAGAGGGAAATTCAAAATCCCAAGGATATATTGATATCTTTTTTGATATATTTTAATAGATTGTGGGATCAATAACTCACCCTAGAAGAGTTCTCATATCAAAAAAAGTTTCCATTCTACGATTCAAATGAAACCATATGAGGCCCCATATTAGAATATATAAAGGACTCCAACATATTATGATTAATTTTGGGAGAGGAATGTGATAGGTCATCACCTTGTCCAAGAAACTAAGGATATCATTCAAACCATTCAATAAAATATGAAATTTTCACAAATTTTATATAATTGTTATAAAGTTAATCATTTATTAAATCTATAGTTTGATGTTAGTAACCAGGTGTTCCATTGAATATCTCCATGAAGGTGGGTTATGTGATTTAGGAATAAATGAAAACTAATCCCTTGATTCATAAGCCCCTTAAAAATACTTGATCTTGTTAAGTATATATACTATATACTATAACTTCTTAAAATCCTCTATCTAGTGCACAATTTATTCCATATATCACTTTTGAGGAAGTACATACCAAATCCATCACATGTTCTGATCTCATAAGTTGTACATCTATAACTTATAATTTAATATGAAGAACAACATATGGAAGTCTTGGATATTAATGAAAAGGTTCTATTTAATAAAACCACCTATATAGTCAAAAATATATGGATAAATAACAAGTTTGAGGAGGTTACGTGGGAATTTGAGGATGTGATGAGACAAAAGTATCATCATGTGTTTTCTTCCATGTAATAAATTTTTATAATAAAATTATTTTCAATGGGGATATAATTTAATAACCGAAGTTTCAACTCCTTAAAAAATAAAATATAATGACACATACTTTTCATACATTGATTTTTCATCTTTATTGATTATTATTCATTAAATAACATAATGATCCATGCTAGAATCGTATATGTGTAGTTCCATTAGAAACTTTGAGTCTTAAACAACTAGTTCATAAGTGTCTCTCATTAAGATCTACATAACCAACACCCTTATTAAACATATAAAACATTGTACCTTTCTTTATAACCTAGGGAAATGAAACAAGATAAAGGGTGATATCAGATGCTCAGTAAGGGTAAACAAGGGAGATAACAATGATAACATAAACATAACAACATCATAAGGGTATGAGAATATGATAATTCCATTTTAAAACCATTCCCTATATATCAAGGGTAAAAATATTTGTTAGTACAATTAATCTTTATAGTTAAAAAGATTTTAATCTTAAAATGATCGATGGACAAGATCCATGAGAACATAACATTTGTGTAATACATGGAATTTTGGTACACACATAAGCATTGAAAATCAATCACATGGTATTCAAGGCACATTTAAAAGGATATCATAGTGGAATGGGTTCACTCCCCAATACATTGTAGTAGTGAAGGATCACTCCCAAGACTATCATAGTGGAGAGATTCCCTTATTGTACTAGTTTCACTCCCAATTCCAGTCTTATTTAGCTAATGGAATATCAATAATTACCCAATGCATTGTAGGGATATATAATTTATATCCCACATTTAATTTGTCATAATGTGGCTACCATCCACGGTTATGAAAGAACATTTATACTTTGTTATAATGTAACCATTATATTGTCCTGAGACTTTAACATATATTATTATATGATTTTAATAATAACTATCCTTCAAATACAAACTAAGGATCTTAAACTCAAGTTTCTTTGTAAGAATAGATACATAAAACTGAAAACAGGGAATGAAAATAAAAACTATAATATTTAATATCAAAAATGATCTCCAAACATCCATTTATCTCTTAAATATTCATAGGATAACTAAGGGAATACATGAAAAAAGAGATGATCTAAAAATTCTACTATGGCTATAAACATAGAAACAGAGCATAACACATGGGTTAGAAGGCATAAATTTATGACATAAAAGGTCATGATTAAACATAAGTAAGAAAAACATGTATAAAATTTGATCATGTAATCATGGAATCATAGGAATGTTATAAAAATTATAGCAACCCAATCCTTTTATATAAAACATTTCATGATTTTAAGCATAATTAATCATCAGAGTACAAGCCAAGGATAGTTATGTCTAGTGTCTTAGAATACTAGGTACATATAAAAAAACATGGGGCTTAAAAAGCTTATTTATTTAATCTCCATAAAGTGATTCTAACTTCCTTTGAGCTCTTACATCTGCATAGGGTACCCTGGGGAACACATGAACAAAGGGATGAGATAAAAATCCCAGTAAGGGAATGAACATAAAGATACATCTCAAGCACATGTGTTAGGAGGCATGACATAATGATATCCAAAGAATGAAAATTATAAAATTATTTAATATAATCATGGGATCATATAAACATGGAATCATATAAATGTTGCATAATCATAAATCATATCTTGTGTACGGGTCAAGGCTAACTTCTAATCATGTTTCCCATTTTAGTACGGTTCAAGGCTTACAGCCAATCCCGTTTCACATCGCATCTCATGAGACTTAACCTTACACAATGAATTAGAGTGCTATCTGGGAACACACATCTCAACATTTTCATGAATATTCTAGCCATATAAATATTCTTACCACATATAAAATCATTCTTAATCAACCATACACAAAAATAAGGGTACCCATGGAAAGAATTGGGTACCACAATCATGACATGAATCATAACCAGTGGGCGTAACATGAAAGTTTACATGTAAGGAAAGAATTAGAAAATACATGGACGTTCATAGAGTAAAATAGAAATATAACATGGTAATTGGTGTCAAAAAGAAGTGAAAACATATGAGAAATGTATTTTAGAAACATTAGCATTAAAACATTTTTGTGTGGTTTTAAGGAAAATACTATAGAGATTTTAAAATAGTAAAGAAGAAATTATTTTATATAAAACCAGAATTGATCCAAGAAGGTTTTCATAATAAAAATACAGAATTTACTAAGATAATGGTGTCTTAAAACAGAATATAGAGTGCACTTGAAATTGGGTAAAAGTTTGGGAAGTTCCTTTAAAATGAGTGTGCTTATTGGGAAGTATCGAAGAGAGATTCACTTAAAATCGTGTATATCCTCGAAAGAGAATGAGATATGGATCTTATAAAATGATTTTGGAGCATATAAATAGAATTTTAATGTTCTACATAAAAATAAAAGACAAATATATTTTGTTAAAAAGAAAGATAGAGCAACCCGAAAGAATAAAGGAAGTTCAGGTTGAATCCATTATGGTTTATCGGCATGGTATTGGGTGTAACTAAGATTTCTTGAAGAGAGATATAAGGGTTTTATCATCACTTATAAAACATTAAGGAAGTATTGGGAAGGTTTATAAACATACCCCATAACTTGGTATTACACAAAAAAGAATAGCATAGAGAACAATCTAGATTAAGAGTGAAAAGGGGAGGATCCATTACCTTAAGTTTGTTGGTGTTCTCCACTTGTTATTGATGACCCGAATAAACAAATTAGGATTATTAATTAATAAATAAAGAACCTCTTATATATTCAACTTATTTATTATAACCCTTTTTAGTTCATACAAATCCTTTTTGATTAGTTACAAGGATCAATTTCATTGTTTGGGCTCATTTGTTTACTTAGATTTAAAATATCGGTTCACTTATATTCAAGTTTTGATTATATGCAAGATGAAAGTGGTTTTCCAGAATTAAAGTTATATTATTTAGTTCATATCCAGAAGATTAAATGGTTTTAATATTAATTAGGTTACTTGTATTGAAGTAGAATTATTATATATATAACCATCGTGATAACCGTTTTTGTTAATCGGTGGATTTGATTACAAAGAATGTGTTTTGCTTTATGAATTAATTCCATTTCTACCAAAAGATTACAGAAAAAATAGGATATATTACATATATAATAATCTGGTTCAACCATAACATGAATTTTTTCATGACCATAATTAAAGATAATAATAGAAATTGATAAACTGTTGTCCTTGAATGTGCTAAATTAGCACATCGCAAACGGTGCTTTCATTTCTTTCAAATAAAATGGTGGGGAAAGGAGAGAAGATAATGAAATATACCACTATCATGGAGAAATTCCATTAAATGTATGTTACTGGATTTATCATACTATTATGGTGAAGGGATTTTAGGAAAGAAATAAAAAAGAAAAGAACTTAAAAGAAAAGAAGAAATTGGGAAGAGGAATTTACCTCTTGAGACTTCCTCCTTTGAGAACCTCTTAAGGGGAGAGGTTTTGGTATTTTTAAGAGGCGGAGAGCTTTTGGACATGGGGGAGGAACTTGAGGATAGATTTGGGCAGAATAATGGCAAGGCACAAGGCTTGAGAGGACTGGAGAGAAGAAGGAGTGAAGGGGGTTTTATAGTGGAGGAGAGGAGGGATTTCATAATATTATAATCATTAATTTTTTATTTCTTCCCAAGACAAGGAATAGTAAGTATTCCATGACCAAGAATAGTTATTTTATCATGTGATCCCAAAACAAGTAGGCTTACATCAACAGAACATCATCGATGACTCAATTAATCCATTATTTATCATTTATTGTTAATTATCGGATTCTATTATTCATCAAAAATTCAAGTATTTCAGAAAAAATCCCAAAAATTCATCCTAACCATTTTTCGATGTGTAGAATCCAAAAATGAAGTCCATTTTTGAAAAATAATTTTCTAAATATGATTATTTTAATATTTAATTAAAATAATAATTTATTATCAAAACCAGTTTTAAAACATTCATTAACTTATTTTAAAATATAGGTATATCGTACTTCCAAATTGAATATTATTTTTATACCACCATAGGTGAGGTTAATATTCATTAGGGTATATCACTATTCATAAGGGTAAGTTACTATTCATTAGTGTAGGTTACTATTCACCAAAAATTATTTTTGATTTATTAGACTCCAAAAAACATCTTGAACACAACCGTGTATGTCAGATTTTCAAAATTCCAAACACAGAAGTGAAAAACTTATGTTTAAAGGTCACTTATCACTTAGTAGTTCATTATGTTGTGTTTTCATGTGATTTTATGACATACTTATGAGAATGAAATTTCTATTGAAAAACATTGGGTCGTTACATTCTTCCCCCCCTATGAAATTTCTCCCTCGAAATTTCATTTTACATTCTAAGCCAAAAACAGGTTTGGGTACTTTTCCTTCATTGCTTCCTCCAATTCCCATGTTTCCTCTTCATACTTATGGTTTATCTATAGTACCTTGACTAGATGAGTAGTCTTGTTCCATATAACTTTTTCTCTATGATCCAAGATCTTCATTAGCTGCTCCTCATAAGAGAGATTATCTTCCAGATGCACCACCTCTGAGTTTAGTACATGTGAGGGATCAGGTATGTAATTACTCGAGAGTGATATGTGAAAAACATCATGAAATCGAGCCATATTCGGTGGAAGTGCAAGCCAATAGGCTGCGGCTCCTATGTGTTCAAGGATCCAAAGGGGCCAATATACCTTGGTCTTAGCTTCCCTTTCTTCCTGAATCGTATGACTCTCTTCCATGGAGATATTAGAAGGAAGACATTATCTCCAACATCAAACTCCAAGTCCCTTCGAAGGTTGTAAGAATAGCTCTTTTGCTGACTTTTAGCATCTTTAATGTGTTTCTAGATGACTTGAACCTTCTCTATCATCTCTTGAACAATATCGGGTCCAAGTAGCTTTCTTTCTCCAACTTCATCCCAACAGGTTGGAGTTCTACATCGCTTTCCATAGAGAGCTTCGTATGGATCCATCTGAATACTTAAGTGGGAGCTATTGTTGTATGAGAACTCAACCAATGGGAGATGTTGATCCCATCCACCTTTTAATTCTAGAGAGTAGGCTCTAAGCATATCTTCAAGCTTCTGGATAGTTCTTTTAGACTGTCCATCAGTTTTGGGGTGATAGGCCATGCTGAAATTTAATTCAGTACTCAAAGAATGTTGAAGGCTCCTCCAGAATTTAGATGTGAACCTTGGATCATGGTCAGAGACAATTGAGAGTGGAACACCGTGCAGTCTCACCACTTCCTTTACATATATCTTTACAAGGTTTTCAAATGAGAGATCTTCCCGAATAGAAATTAAATGGGATGTCTTGGTGAGTCGGTCAACCATAACCCAAATCACAATATTTCCCTTCGACGTCTTTAGGTGACCCATGACAAAGTCCATAGTAACATTTTCCCATTTCCACATGGGTAGAGGCAATGGTTGCATCATACCTTTGGACTTTTTCTGCTCATCTTTAACTTGATAACATACCAAGAACCTTGATATATATCCCATAATCTCCTTCTTCATGTTATCCCACCAGAAGTGTTCTCGGACATCACGGTACATTTTGGTACTCCCAGGAAGGATAGAGAAGGTCAAGATATGTGCATCATTAAATAGCTCCTTCTTTATCTCTGGATCATATGGTACATATAATCATTTCCCAAATCTTACAACTCCTTCTTCATCAATTTTGAAATCAGTGGATTTCCCATTTTTAACAGCTTCTATCCTTTTCTGAATTTCCACATCCTTTCTTTGAAAATCCTTTATTTTCTTCAAGAGGGATGGTTGAGCAATAATTTGAGAAAGTATTGATTATGTTCCTCCCTTAATGATTCCCATTTCCATCCTTTTTAAATCTAATAATATTGGATCCTTTTCAATTCTCATCATTGATAAAGATGCAGGATCCTTTCTACTTAGAGCATCTGCCACCATGTTTTCCTTACCAGGATAGTAGTGGATTGATCAGTCATAATCCTTGATGAGATCTATCCATCTTCATTGGCGCATATTAAGATCTTTCTGTGGGAATATATATTTGAGACTCTTGTGGTCAGTATATCTCTCACATTTTTCCCATAGAGATAATGCCACCATATTTTCAACGCAAAGATCACAGCCGACAACTCCAGATCATGCGTGGGATAGTTTTGCTCATGGATTTTTAGCTTCCTTGGGTCATAGGCTATCACTTTATAATTTTTCATTATCACACAGCCTAAGACTTTCTTAGAAGCATCACTATACACCACAAAGAGTTCTCCACTTGAAGGTAGTGTGAGTACTAGTGCAATGATAAGACTCTTTTTCAACTCCTTGAAACAGTCTTCACATTCTTGTGTCCAAAAGAACTTTACTCCCTTCCGTGTCAACTTGGTCATTGAGTTTGAAAATCGTGAAAAGTTCTTCACGAATCATCGATAATACCTAGTTAGACAAAAAAATATGCAGATCTCTATTACAGAAGTTGTCCTCAGCCACTCTTGAATTGCCTTCGTCTTGGAAGGGTCCACAGATATCCCTTTCCTGGTGATAACATGCCCCAAGAATGATACTTCCTCCATCCAGAACTCATATTTACTATACTTTTCATACAAATTCTCCCTTCGAAAAGTCTTTAACGTAGTTTCCAAATGCTCCTCATGTTCCTCCTTACTCTTGGAGTATATTATAATATCATCAATAAAGACCACCACAAATTTTTTGAGGTAATCTATAAATAATCTATTAATTAATTCCATGAAAATTTATAGAGAATTAGTGAGTCTGAATGGGAATCACTAGGAACTCATGGTTTCCATACCTCATTCGAAAGGCAGTCCTGGGAATATCTTCCTTCCTCACCTTTAGTTGGCAATACCCTGACCGAAGGTCCACCTTAGAGAAATAACTGGCCCCATGAATCCGATCGAACAAGTCATTTATCCTTGTAAGGGGATACTTGTTCTTTATAGTGATTTTATTGAGCTCACGATAATCAATGCAGAGGTGCATTGATCCATCCTTCTTCTTGATGAAGAGTACTGGAGCACCCCATGGTGAAGCACTAGGGTGTATAAAACCCTTATCCATATTCTCTTGTAACTGCATCCTCAACACTTCTCGCTCTACAGTGGTCATTTTGTAAGGTTTCTTTGAGATTAGAATAGATCCATGGATAAGTTCAATTGAGAACTCAACCTCTCAGTCAGGAGGAAGACCAGTCAACTCTTTGGGGAATACATCAGTGTAATCCCTCATGATGGGCATGTCTTCAAGATTGATTCTATCCTTTGTCCCAATAATTTGAGCTAGATATGCTTTCTCATAAGGAAGCAGTATCCAAACTTGAGACTAAGATTCTAAAGGAGGCTCATCTTCCTCTTTACACTTTTAAATAATTAGATGATGCTTCGAGATGTGAAAAGTGATTTCCCTTTCCCAAAAATTGATGTTGTCCTTGTATAAAGATAGCCAATCCATGCCCAAGATAGTATAGAACTCCACTAAAGGAGGTATGAAAAGATTTTTTGGGAGTTTTAGTCCACAAACATTAACCCAGGAGGAGTTATAAACCATGGATGAAATAATTTCCCCATTCGATTTTCTCACTAATAACTTTTCCTCTAAATTTTGAGGTGGTGTTTGAATAATTCTACTAAACTTGCAAGATATTAAAGAATGTGTAGAACCAGAATCAAATAGTTTGTTCACTATTCTTGAATGAATAACAAGTGTACCTGTCACCACATCTTTTTCCGGCTCCACCACAGGAGTAGTGATAGCATAATCCCTTCCTTGTTTCCTTGGAGGATTTTGTTGATTACCTCCAACAACCCTCAGCATAGGGAAATTGTTCGCATAATGACCAAGCTCCTTGCAGTTATAACACTTCACTGTAGGTTGAGTCTTGATCTGAACCTTCCTTTCTTCTTCAACATTAGCGGTATTTTTCATATACCTTTGGTAGTTCTTGGCCAGATGACCAAACTTTCTGCATTTGAATCAATTCTTGGTTCCCTTGAGACAATCACCAAGATGCTTCTTCCCACAATTTTTGAAAAGGGGAAAGTGAGGCTTTTTTCCATCATGGGATTTGTTTGATGAACCACCCATGTTTTCTCCATTTTCTACTTCTTGTCACTAGGACCATGAGACCACTAAGAGTCTCCAATCTCCATTTCAACCATGAGGGTACAATGGAAAATCTTCTCATAGTTGTCAAAGTCTCAAATCGCCAACACTCTTTGTAGACTCGGCTTTAGTCTGCTAAAGAAGCGATCCACCTTGATTTCTATGTTCATGACAAAGCCAGAGGAATACCTTGCAAGTCTTGTAAAGTTCGCTTCATACCCTCCGATGGACTCAACTTCCTTCTACTTGAGCCTAAGGAACTCTATTTCCATCTTGAGATGGAGAGTTAGAGGAAAATATTTGTTGAAAAACATCCTCTTAAATTCCTCCCATTCTATGGAATCAATTTCCTCTTGGGACATTCTATTCTTGATCAGTGTCCACCACTGATCAGCTTCCCCATCAAAATGATAGACTGCCAGTACAACTTTCTCTTCTTCCGAGCACTAGAGGATAGAGAAAATATTTTCAATGGAGTTAATCTATTGTTCTGCGATGTGGGGATCAGAAGACCCGCTAAACATGGGATACCTTTTTCGCGTGAAGGATTCTATGGAAACTTGCTCTTTCCTTGGATGAGGAGGATGTTCCACCTGATTTAAGTTATTATTCATAACTCAAGCCAGCTGATCAAGTACTACCATGAAGTTTTTAGCACCCTCTTCCATCACATCAGGAATATCATTAGAGAAATCATCACATTTCCTACCACATTGTTTGTTGGAACGTGTTCTTCTATTTCCCGCCATTAATTAAGAAAATGAACGTATAATTAGAGGTCTTGAATACTTATCTATTGAGCATAAAAAGAAACTTTGAATATAAAACTATGAACTTATAAAGAATAACTATATCCGGACTTCTGATTCCTTAGGTTTATATCTAGGTTATCCTCGATCTATTTCTTAACTCATATTCTTATTGGCTTATTTTTGTCCCTTAATAATGGTTTGTACTAAGCTCTTGAATCTACCAAAGCATATCCACCGAGAGTTTCATAACCAGGAGTGCAGAAAGGCCCATTATCATACACCATTTCTTATTCAAGTCTATCTCAAAGTGGTGTTTTTGGGTTTTACCCCTAGATACATCTGTGCCAGAGCCCCCTCTACCTACTCATATCCAGACCAGGATGTATTTTCTTGATAAACCACATACTCTATACTCACCAAAATTTAGGACTATTTTCTTATACTTAGTATCATATTTAAGGTTCTCACTAAGGTTCTCTATTCCTAATCACCAAAAATAACTAGACCATCCTCTGATACCAACTATAGCAACCCAAGCCTTTTACATAAAACATTTCATGATTTTAAGCATAATTAATCATCAGAGTACAAGCCAAGGATCGTTAAGTCTAGTGTCTTGGAAGACTAGGTACATATAACATAAAACATGGGGCTAAAAAACCACTTTATTTAATCTCCATAAATAGCTTCTAAATTTTTTTGATCCCTTACATCTGAATAGGGTACCCTGGGGAACACATGAACAAAAGGATGAGCTAAAAAGCCCAGTAAGGGAATGAACATATGGATACATCTCAAGCACATGAGTTAGGAGGCATGACATAATGATACCCAAAGCATAAAACTTATAAAATCATTTACTATAATCATGGGATCATATAAACATGGAATCATATAAATGTGTAAGAATCATAAATCATATATTTTTTATAGGTCAAGGCTAACCGCCAATCTTGTTTCCCATTTTAGTATGGGTCAAGGCTAACCACCAATCTCGTTTCACATCGCATCTCATGAGACTTAACCTTACACAATGCATTGGATAGTTATCTAGGGGCACCAATCTCAACATTTTCATGAATATTCTTTCCACATAAGTATTCTTACCACATATACAATCATACAAAATCAACCATACACAAATATAAGGGTACCCATGGAGAGAACTGGCTACCACAAACATGACATGAATCATAACCAATGGGCGTAACATGAAAGTGTCTATGAAAGGAAGGAATTAGAAAATAAATGGATTTTCATATGGTAAAATAGTCATATAACATGGTAAGTGGTGTCAAACATAAGTGACAACATATGATAAATGTATTTTAGAAACATTAGATTTAAAACATTTTTGTGCGGTTTTAAGGAAAATACTATAGAGATTTTAAAATAGTAAAGAAAAAATTATTTTATATAAAACCATAATTGAAAAAAGAAGGTTTTCAAAATAAAAATAAATAATTTACAAAGATAGTGGTTTCTTAAAATAGAAGATAGAGTGAACTTGAAATTGGGTAAAAGTTCGGGATGTTCCTTTAAAACGAGTGTGCTTATTGGGAAGTATCGAGGAGAGATTCACTTAAAAGAATGTATATCCCCGAAAGAGAATGAGATATGGAGATTAGAACATGAGTTTGGAGCATATAAACATAATTTTTATGTTCTACAGAAAAATAAAATACAACTATATTTTGGTAAAAATAAAGATAGAGAAACCCGAAGGAATAAAGGAAGTTCGGGTAGAATCCATTATGGTTTATCAGCATGGTATCGGGTGTAACTAAGAGGGCCTTATGAGAGATATAAGGGGTTTATAATCACTTATAAAACATTAGGTCGGTATGGGTAAGGTTTATAAACATTCCCCATCACTTGGTATTACACAAAAAGGCATAGCATAGAGAACAATCTTGATTAAGAGTGAAAAGGGGAGGATCCCTTGCCTTTAATCTGTTGGTGTTATCCACTTGTAATTAACAACCTGAATAAACAAATTAGGCTTATTAATTAATAATTCTTGAACCTCTTCTATATTCAATTTATTTATTATAACCCTTTTTAGTTCATTCAAAACTTTTTTGATTAGTTACAAGGTTCAATTTCATTGTTTGGGCTCATTTGTTTACTTGGCTTTAAAAGACCGGTTCACTTATATTCAAGTTTGGATTATATGCAAGATGAAAGTGGTTTTCCAGAATTAAAGTTATATTATTTAGTTAATATAAAGGGGATTACATGGTATTAATTTTAATTAGGTTACTTATAGTGAAGTCGAATTATTATATATATAATCATAGTGATAATCGTTTTTGTTAATCGGTGGATTTGATTACAAAGAATGTGTTTTGATTTATGACTTAATTCCATATGTACCAAAGGATAACAAAACCAAAAATACTATATATTACATATATAATAATTGGGTTAAATCATAACTCAAATGGTTTCATGACCATAATTAAAGATAATAATAGAAATTGATAAATTGTTGTCCTTGAATGTTCTAAATTAGCACATCTCAAATGGTGCTTTCATTTATTTCAAATAAAAGGGTGGTGAAAGGAGAGAAGGTAATGAAATATAACACTATAATGAAGACATTACAGTAAATATATGTTACTGGATTTATCATACTATTATGGTTAAGGGAGGTGAGGAAAGAAATAAAAAAAAGAACTTAAAAGAAAAGAAGAAATTGGGAAGAGGAATTTACCTCTTGAGACTTCCTCCTTTGAGAACTTCTTAAGGGGAGTGGTTTTGGTATTTTGAGGAGGCTGAGAGCTTTTGGAAGTGGGGGGGGACCTTGGGGAGAGATTTGGGTAGAATAATGTAAAGGCACAAGGCTTGAGAGGAGTGGAGAGAATAGGGAGTGAAGGGGGGGTTTATAGTGGAGGAGAGAAGGGATTTCATAATATTATAATCATTAATTTATTATTTCTTCACAAGACAAGGAATAGTAAGTATTCCATGACCATTAATAGTTATTTTATTATTTTTTCCTGAACCAAGTGGGATTACATCAGTAGAAAATCATCGATGACTCAATTAATCCATTATTTAGCATTTCTTGTGAATTATCGGATTCTACTATTCATAAAAAAATCAAGTATTTCAGAAAAATCCCAAAAATTCACCCTAACCATTTTTCAAAGCTTATATTCCAAAAATGAAGTCCATTTTTCAAAAATAATTTTATAAATATGATTTTTTTAATATTTAATTAAAATAATAATTTATTATCAAAATCAGTTTTAAAACATTCATTAACTTATTCTAAAATATTGGTATATCGTACTTCTAAATTGAATATTATTTTTATAACACCATAGGTGAGGTTACTATTAATTAGGGTATATCACTATTCATAAGGGTATGTTACTATTCATTAGGGTAGGTTACTATTCACCAAAAAATATTTTTGTTTTATTAGACTCCAAAAAACATCTTGAACACAACCCTGTATGTTAGATTTTCAAAATTCCAAACACAGAAGTGAAAAACTTATGTTTAAAGGTCACTTATCACTTAGTAGTTCATTATTTTATGTTTTCATGTGATTTTATGACATACTTATGAGAAGGTAATTTCCATTTAAAAACAATGGGTCGTTACAAAAATATACAACATGACATAAGCATCACTAAAGGCGAACAACCAAGACCATTGCACATGGAGGAAAATGTCCAATAAAGGATTCTAGTTTATTCCATGTTCCAACATGACATATCATGAGACTAAACATTACCTAATATATTTTAGTGATATCTAATCACACCCATCATAAAATTTTCATGAATATTTGTTTCATGTGAAGATTTAAACGTAAATATAAGGGTTACCCATGGACTAAAATGGGTATCGTAATCATATAATAAGGCATAATCAAAGAATATATCTTGATAGTGTCCATGAAATAATGGATTTAAAACATAAAAGTACACTATTAATTTAAAATAGTAATATATAATGATAAATGATTACTAAATGAACTGAAAACATGTAAAAAATAGTGTTTTGGAGTCTTTATAAATGAGAAACTTTAGTGCGGTTTGAGGGAAAATATTGAAGATTCTTTAAAATGAAAAAGGTGTAATTGTTTTTATAAAACCAGAAATGAAACAAGGTGCTTTTTTAAGAATAAATGAGTTATTTTAGAAAAATAATAGTGCATTAAAATATATTATGTATTTCACTTGAAAATGGGTGACAAATCGGGGAGTTCCCTTTAATTGAGTTTTCTTATCGAGAAGAATTTAGATGGGAACCTATTTAAAACATGCATTTCCCCATAAAAGAAAAATTATCTGATATAGATGCTTGAGTATGGAACATATACATAAAATTTATAATAATTAAATAAATATAAATAATAATTACACTGGGGTAAAGAGAGAGATAGTGTAACCCAAAGGAAAAAATGGAGGTTCGGAAAATATCCCTTACCTTATGTCTGAAATTATTATGTAATTGATCTTAATGTCATGTATAATAAAATTAGATCCATTAATTAATTAATTAAGAATGTATTATATATTTATTTGATTTATTTTAATTTTATTAAGTTCATTTAATGCCTTTTTGATGAGTTATAAGATAAAATTTCATCATTCATGGAGCATTAATTTCCTTGGTTTTCATGATCAGTTTACTAGTATACATGTATATAAAATCAAGTAAAATGAGAATAGATTTACTTAATTAAAATTATATTTTATTATTGAAATTAAAAAATATTATATTTTATTGTATATAATTTTTCATATTTTAGGATGATTCATCGGATAAAACATTAATGGTAATTTTTTAGATTTGTTTGGTGTTTTTTCGATCATCATGAACTAGTTTGGTTTTATTAATTAATATTGTTTATATATACTTGTTAAAAACATTAAAATATCTTATGAAATAAATTTTTAAATATTTATTAACCATTATAATTGTTTTATTACCATCCTTGAATGCAGTAATGGAAATTGAAAACTTGGCATCCTTGAATGTGATAAAATAACATATCAGGAATGATGTTTTCATTTGTAGAACAAACGGAGTGGGGAAGATAATTTATGATGGGTTATTACATTAACATAATAAAATTATATTATATAAAATATATTGGAGTTGTCATTTTACTTGGATAAGGTGATGTTATGAGAGGATAATAAAAGAAAAGAAAATGTAAATAGAATAACTGAAAAAAAAATAGGATTTTACCTCATGAATTCCTTCTCCTTGAGAACCTCCTTGAGGTACATGAGTTCGGTATTTTAGTGAGACCAATGTATCATGGACTTGGGAGAGAGGTTTGGGAAGATTATTGGGAAGAATTTTTACAATATTCATGGTTTTTGAGATGTGAGGAGAAGAGGTAGTGAGAGGTTGTATTTATAGTGGAGGGGGGTATTTTTTATTATTTTATTCATTTTCTTATTAATTTTGGAACAGTACTATGAATATTATTTATTATTATGAATAAATATAGTAAAAAGTGCATTTTAGCTCAAAAAAATGGTGCATAAATCGTCCCTAAATCATCCATGTCTCTATAATTCATGCATTTAACTTATTCCATAAATTGTCATATTTCACTATTCACCAAAAATTCAACTATTTTAGAAAAAACTAAAAAATCACTCTAACCATTTTTATATGTTTATAATTAAAAAAGGACTCCATTTTATGAAAATAATTTTTTAAATTTGATACATTTAATTTTTTTATTAAAATTATAATTTATTCGAAAAATACAAATTTGAAAATTATAAATGATTTTATAACACTTTGAAAATTTAAGTATGGTTTCATAAAATTATATTATAACCATAAGACAACAAAATATTAATTTATGAATCTATTTTGTGAAGATAAATATTATTATAAATCATTAAATTAATTATAATATTGTAAATAAACATTTACATTTCCCAAAAATATCAATATTTAATTTATCATTTTAAAAACATTTATTTATATATTTAATGACATAAATATATCACATTAGAATTAATAATATTATTATATTTTATTTATAATTTCATATGTGAGGTTACTATTCTATTAGTTGGGTTATTATTCTTAAAAGTCACATTACTATTCCAAAGGTAATGTTATTATTCCATTAGTTTAGGTTCCTTAATTTCTATTAATAGTTATTATTTCATTGATTATTCATTTATAGATTTTTTATTGTTTTGACTATGTGATTTTGTGTGATTTATACAATATTAAAAAATGACAAGAAGGTAAATTTCATTGATATAATTCTAGGTCGTTACATTCTTTACTCCTTATAAAATCTCACCCTAGAAATTTCATTTTACAAATTAAGGGGAAAACGGGTGGTGGTACTTATCCATCATTGCTTCCTCTAGTTCCCATGATACCTCTTCATACATATAGTCCAACCATACTACTTTGATCTAGTGAGTAGTCTTGTTACATATAAATTTATCTCTATGGTCCAAGATCTTCACCAGATTCTCTTCTTAAGAGATATCATTTTCCAACTATACCACCTCTAAATTTAGTACATGTGAGGGATCTGGAATGAACTTCATCCAGAGGGATACATAGAATACATTTTGTTCTTAATACATGGTTTTTGGAAGTGATAGTTTTGATAAGACACATCTCTGATATGATCAAGAATCTCAAAGTGGTTTATAAACATGGGACTTAGCTTTAATTACTTCCCAAATCTCATGATCCTATTCCATGGAGATATGCGGAGGAATACCATGACTCTGAATTTAAACGTTACATCTCATTGATGATGGTATTCATAGATCTTTTGTCAAAATTGGGCATCCCTTATATGTTGTTGAATGGTTTTCACCTTTTCTACCATTCCTTTAACTATTTTAGGTCTTATCAGATTTTTTTCACTAACTTCATCCATACATGATGGTTTTATACATAATTTTCCATAAATGCATTCATATGGATACATTTGAAGTCTTTAGTTGAAACTGTTTTTGTAAGAGGACTAAAAAATGTAGATGTTATTCCCATCTTCCTTTGAATTCCATAGAACATTCTCTTAACATGTATTCTATTGTCTGAAAATTCTTCTTAGATTACCCACCAATTTGATGATGATAGGACATACTGAAGTACAAATCAGTGTTTAGTGTAACATCCCAACTATTTATAAAATAATAAATTTTCATATTGATTAATATTTTTGAATAATATATTCATTTTATGTTAAATGAGACTCTTTGTCTGATAGCATACTCGACACGCAACAACGGGTTTCTCTGAAGTATTATGTTGTACACAACATTGAGTTATAGTGAAAAAATACAATAATATTATTATTATTTTAAAGAGTAGTTCACACCTAAACATTGTATTAAAGGGAATTAAATAACTAATTAAATTATGATTACACTTTTTTTAAATGTTTTTACATTTATCCAATGAATTTTAGAGGTTTAAAATGAGAATCAATCCAATTTTAAGCATAAAATACTCTAATATTTTTAAAAGGTCAGTTTACTGCCTTTTGATGGAGAACCTTTCTTAAAAATAGTTTTTGTCACTTTTATATGTTCTTTTTGAAAAAAATAAACTTCTTATTTAGAATCAGGAAATCAAAATTTACCTTGGTTGAGATTTTTTATTTTTCTAATTAAATTCATATTTTAATGAATAAATAAAAATACTACATTTTAATTCAAAACTACCTTTTAATCTAATTTATTTATATAGTTAGATTATATTTTTTTATTGGTTTTAAAGTTTAATTGTATTATTTTTTATAATTTAATCCAATTTTGGTCATTAGAAGTAATTTCACATTTAAATTCCATATAAACAGAAGTCAATATTTTGATAGTTTTTATTTCTTAAAAACCGCTTTCTAGTTTTGACAACATGAATTAATTTTAAATTAATTTCTGAAAATTAGGTGTTTTGAATTTGTGAAAAATGGATTTCATATTTGGAATCCGAAGGTTTAAATTGTTTAAATAGGTACCTTTTATTATTGTACATTATGAATAGTAACATTGGTAATTTTTATTTATCATAGTTAAAGGTAAATTAGGTAAATTAGGGTAACAAATAATATGATAAGGACAATAAAATTATCCTAACACATGCCAAAAATCCTATTGGATGAATAAAAGTTTACCCATATCACCTAAATTTGATAATTTATTCATTTAATGGTCTTTTTTCTATGAAAGTGATATAATTATTATTAAATGTAAAGAAAGTGACAACATGTCAATCTCTTATATATTATAAGTTTAATAATTTTAATGTAGAGATAAAATTGATGAAACTTCAAACATAAGTATTCTATTGAAATATGAAGAAATTATCTACATAATGGGAATTCATTCTTAATTTTTATAGATTAAATAATTACCCTAAATATTGACACAACTGTGATATGGAAATTATTTTATTAAGAGAAATATAAAATAAATTATATTATAAATATTAAAATAAATATTATATTAAATAAATTATGTCATCCATGATTTTTTTGGATTTCAATGACATGTTAGGATTAATTTAATATTTTTTTTAAAGTAATCAAGGTGTTATAAATTTCTAAAAAAGTCATGTATGAATAGTGTCAAAATTGACATAATTCATAACTTAAAATATAAAATATTATATTATATGTTTTAAAATTCATAAAGATATAATATTCGGCCAAATGTTTTTGATAAGTCCAAATATGTCATGAATGGCACTTTTTTGGGTCGTTTTACATGTTATGGTAATTAAATTAACGCACAATGTGTAAATAATAAAATATCATGGTAAGATTAAAAAGGGTAAAATAAAGGATAAACCAAAAATATAAGGGTCAAACATATTAAAATAATTTCTAATTTTAATTGGATTATAGTTATATGACTCAAAATATTCTTATCTTTTAAATAAATGTGTTGGGGATCATTATAAATCAAAAAAATATATAATAAAATAGTATTTCAATACTTTTCTGAAGTCCCCCTCCTCCCTCTTATAAAAGGCCACCAGCTATACCCACTTACTCACACCTCTAAAGCCCCTTGTATTATCCAAATTCTTCTCAAATAATCTTCCAACATCCCTACCTTACTCCTAAAATTCATAACTTGGGAAAAAGGAAATTCAAGAAAGCCTTTTTGCTCAAATCAAAAGGAGTTACCCATTTTAGAGATATCATCTTATCTAAAGTTCCTTTACTTTATTTTCATTCTCCAATCCCAATTCTCTTCTTATTCTATTATTACATAAAAACACCAGTATCCTCAACATACTATGATTTTTTTATGATAAGGATTCGAACTAAACATTCACACAAATCCATCTAATGGATATGAATATATTGTTTCTGTGTACGATGAACTACTACCTCATGAAATGATGACTGTTCGATTTTCTCCTACCACCTATCATTGTGGAAATTATTATAGAAAAATAATTATATATTATGTATATTATATTTATATTGTACCTATTATTCTTTAATTTTTATATACAACATACCTTTGTACTTTCCATAATGTGTCAATATGATAATTTCATTTGAGGAAGTGTGGCATATCACCCCCTCAAAGTGATATGACTCATTCATACCATAAATGGAACATATAAAGGATGGAATTAATGAACATATGTAACATACATAAAATAAATATTGAACTAGAATTACAACATAAATATGTATCACTTATTTTTCATTCCTTTAATAAGGCAATGAAATGAAAGTAGAGTTCATGTGTACGTATGGCCAATCATCTCCATTAACGGTGCATTTCATTTATTATCTCAAAATATTATAGACTATTATAAATATATAAATATTGAATATGTATATATGTATGATATTTAAATCATGAATGTAGTTATTGAGATATAGGAATTTTTACTACATGAACATTTTATATCAAAACAAGTTAATTTTCGACTCAAGTACCAAATATCGACAAAACGACACATATGAACTTGAATAATTATGTTATTGTTATAATAAGGAAATTAGTGATATGAAAGGAATAATAAACTTAAAAAAATTTCTGAAAAAATTTGAAATTAACATATTTTTATTATTCGGGAATAACAAGAAACTTCTGTGATAATTTGGACTCATGGTAAGGGAACTTCTTAACCCAATTTCCATTCTTTGGGTTAATCTTATACTTCTTGATTATGTCATACTATAAATATGTGAAAAATTACTTTTGATATCCTGTATTGTATTTATATTTGATTTATGTACATTTATATTGAATATACATAATTAATCTATTTTATTAACAAAATGATCTTTGTAAGGTACTTTCAAAACTCAATTTCCACTAATTGGGTTTTGCGCATACTTCATTGATTATATTATGATGAGATTATGTGTGGAATCACTGTTTATTTATTTATTATGTAATTTCCACTTCCCTTTGTGTATATATACTATCTCTAAACATAATCACCCCATTGGTAAATTCTTATGTCATTTATATAAACATTGTAAGGGAAAACTTAACTTAGTCTCATTTCATTGAGTTAAATATCCATGTCATTGGTTTTGTTTTTTTCAATAACATATGTGAATGACCTATGACTATTTTACCCTGAATATCCACTTATATTGAGAGTATTTATATTTTTAACACATAATTATGTCATTTATTTATCTTTAATCTAATGATACGGTCTTTGTAAGGGACTATGTCTCAATCTTCTTTCGTTGAGGTATATATTGATATTGTGAACCATTATTATCCTATATGGTGTATATAGAACCATTTTGACCATTTATATCATGAATTTCTATATTATCATGATATTTAATGTTTCATTTTATTTTATTCTTGAATTATTTTTATTCAAGTGTTTCTCAAGTGTTATGGGACTCTTTAACTAAAACATCATTTTAAATGATTTAAAGAATTATTATTCTAAATATTTTTCATTGATTTCCATGTTTTTATAATGGTTTTATAGATTTTTTATATGGGAATTAATTTTTTAAATTTTTAATTCCTTTGAAAAGTTTCAATTTGGTATGGGACACGTTGATTCAAAAATAACTTTATTAAATTATTTTAATTGTTTTGGAAATGGATTGAATTTTTCAGTATCTTGAATTGATTTCTTGTGATCGATGAGTGAAATGTTGATAATTTGAATCTTTTATGTATTATGATTAGGTAATGTTACTTGAAAATTTTATTAGTGGTTACATGATAAACTAAATACGTGTGGTTCCATGATAAACCTAGGGTGCGTGAGCCCGTGATAGATCTTCAATTCATTGGATAACGTGACGAAGGTAACCATTAAGGTTTCTCCTAATAGATTTAGGGAATATAAAATGATGGGCATTCCAAACGTAACCATGAATTTTAATCCCTATGTAGCTATTAAAGATACAATTTAATCATTTTATGGATTCCACAAGTTAACTTAGTGATTTATGATTTCTATGAGTTATTCATAAATCTTATGATTTTATGAGGTATATTAAAGAGCTTATGTTTTCTGAGTGAAAAGTATGATTTCATTAATTTGAATGTATTCATAGACCAATGTTTTCTTTCATTATTTCATAACACTTACTATGATTTTTACTCTTATCCCATGTTTTTGAAATTTTATTCATAGGTTATAAGTATGGGTAAGAGAAAGGAAGAATTTGAGAATATTTTTATCAAGAAAATAATTTTAGTTTTTTAAGGTGTTTTATTTTTGTGAAAAAATTGGATAGAGTATAAGTGCCTACTTTGTAATATTTGGGATGTAATGTAATAGTTATAGAATAATTCCCTAAAGCTATAAACCTAAAAAATCATCAATGTAAAAGAAAGTAAATTCTTGATCAAAAATCAAGATTATATAATGTTTAAGGTTGGGGCCTTATAGTTGGTATTAGAGGTCTGTTTAGACAACTTTAGGGATTAGGAGGTTTGGATAACCACATGGTAATTCTCTATATCTATTATTTTAGTTAAATCATTATTTTATAACTTTTCTAGATCAAGTAAATTCAGAAATAAATGGAAGGAGGAGGATCTCAAACAACATTCATATCTCTTCTTGATGACTTTCTTGAAATAGTTATTGCAAAGTCATGTTAGGATGAATGTGAAACTTTTTCTGACATACAACTCACTTGAAAGTAGTTGTGTGTCATTTTAAACACCTCCACTATACCTCAATACCATTATGGATAATGGGTTGTATTTTATCAAATCCCATTTTCTCAATATTCTCATATTTTCAAAAAAGGTAAATATTACCAGGGAATTTTCAAATATTTTACCTTATCACAAAATTTTGAAGTGTATTATGTTTATGAAGAAGTTTCTAAAGAAGGAGACCCTTGTGAAACCTATTTATATTTTCTTTTAAAATAAAGTATTTTAGAACATACTAATTATATTTTAAAAGGGACATTGATTGAAAGCTTCAAATAAAACTCAGTCCGACTATTTTATATAAATCACGTTTTATCAAATGTTTTGAATTATATGTCATAAATGATTATTTTCAGAAAATATTTGTCTATGAACAGCCATATGACCCAAGTTGTACAAGTTGTATTTGGATAAAGGAATCAAATGTATTTTAAGGATCTCAAAATAGTTATTGCAATGAATGGAATTTATATTTATGTGAACAAGATAACGAATAAACTAGGTGGACACCAAGATCAAGGTATAATGTTCTCTTTATTGGGAATAGTTTTGTTTTATCATATAGAGGTTAAAACGTGTCAATATATATAATACTTCATGAATTAAGATGTTGATTTCATTATGAGTAGTGATGAAAATGAGATTTATAAAACAACCATTGAGATTATAACATGTTAGTGTTATTTTTGAGTTTTATAAAAAGGGACAACCCTCAAGATGGGTGAAAAATCGTCGCGTCCATCAAGGCCACGGTAATTGAACACAAAACTGAAGGGATACAAGGGTGCATCGCTTACCACAGGCCTATGTGAAGTCCCTGGATAGTATGACTTATTCTTTTTAGTTAAATGATTATATAGATCAAGAATAAGTTGATTTTGGGATCTTATGTTTTATCAAATGGATATCCCTAGTATAGGAAAGTGATTCGGTGATTAATTTATAAATTTTATTTTGGAATACATTAACTATTTTGGGAACCCTATATGCCTAATGAAAATAGAATACTATGGGATTTTATTTGAGGAGTAATGGTTGAATTTTATTTTGTAAGAATCTATGTTTTTATTGTGGACTTAGGGAGATTTTGGTTTGTTATGGAAGTGATTAAAATGTTTTGTAGAATATGTGATTTGGTTAATTACTTTTAAGTATGATACTTTAAGAGTAGTCAATGTTATTTAGAGATAAATGTTAAGATTTATCATGGAAGACTGTGTGATCAAATACATTAGAATTTTGGGTTTAAATCTTAGTTGGGATTATTATTTTTGAGGAATTATATGGGAAATTAATTGTGGAATGTTCTTTGTTGATCTTAGGGGTATTGTTTTTTGAATTTTTGAGATTAATAGTAGTATTTATTTTTTACATAGGATTATTCTTTTCAGGGGATTATATGATCTTTTACTAACCATTTTGGTTTTGGTTAATGTCGAAAGACAAGGGAAATATATGGTTTATATTTTATGGATTATGTGATTCTATAGAAGATGATTCTAGCCCTTTAGGTTGTGACCAAGTCATCTTGAATACTCATCATTTGGAGAAAAGCTGAGTTTGTTGTAGATATTTATTAATAGATGAAACTCTATATGACAAGTAAGTATGTTTCCTTATGTAATTAGTCAAGATCATAAATAAATTTCTCAAATTTATGAAAAGGGCCTTAAAACAGAAACATTATCTGTTTACTTTTCCTACTAGGGAATCAATGACTATTTAACCCATCTCAAGTCTGTGCTTTTCAAATTGTTAACTTTCTCTTGATCTTGTTTTCTATCACTCTCCATCAGAGCAATATGGTTATTTTTTCTTCCACATCCATTTTTTCCTACATGGAATCCTAGTATGTGTTATCCCAGGTGATATTTTTACATCTATTTATTTCTTTTAATGTGCAATTTTTATTGACTCTTTTTCCTATGTGGGATTTTCAATGAAGTTTTCGAGCCTAATTTTAAAATTGCAAGGACAAGATTTCCAATAGGGGGAAGGATGTAACATCCTAGGTATTAATAGAATAATAATTTTTCATATTTACAAATATTTATGAATAAGATGTTAATTTTTCATTAATGGGGACTCTTTTTCTGATAGCGTACTCGATACACAACAATTGGTTTCTCCGAAATCTTATATTGCATAGATGCCAAAAAAAATAGAACAATATTATTATTATTATTTTAAATGGTAGTTAACGCCAAGACGTTTTATTGGCGGGAATGAAAATAAATAACTAAAATATGATTACACATATTTTTTATATTTTTTTAAATATATCTAATTAATTTTAGTGGTTCAAAATGAGAATCAATCCAATTTTAAGCATAAAATACTCTAATATTTTATTAGGTCTGGTTTACCGCCTTTTGATGGAGAACCCTTTTAAAAAAAAATATTTGTCCCTTTTATATGTTCTATTTTAAAAATAAACATCTTATTTAGAAGTGGGACATAAAAATTTACCTTGGTTTAAATTTTAGTATTTTTTTCATGAAATTCATTTTTTAATGAATAGTTAAAAATACTACATTTTAATTTAAAACTGTCTTTTCATATAATTTATTTATATAGTTAAATTATATTTTATGATGATTTTAAAGTGTAATTATATTATGTATTTATCATATAATCCAATTATGTTCATTATAAGCAATTTCATATTTAAATTTGACATAAACACTAGTCAATTTTTTGATAGTTTTTATTTCTTAAAAACTCGCTTTTTGGTTTTGACAACAGAAATTAATTTTAAATTATTTTCTTTTAATTTTTTCTTTTTTATTTAGAAAAATGGATTCCATATATGGAATCATAAGGTCAAATTTTTTTGAATAGGTAACTTCTATTTTTTAACATTATGAATAGAAACTTTGGTAATTTTTATTTACCATAGTTAAAGGTAAATTGGGTAAATTAGGATAACAAACAATATGATAAGGAAAATAAAATTACCCTAACACCTTCAATAATAATATTGGAAAAATATAAGTTGACCCATATCACCTAATGGACCGAATTGATTCATTCAATATTCTCCTAAATAGTCTCCAAAAAACTAATTAAATTATCTATATAATGGTAATTTTTTTTGAATTTTTAGAGATTAAATAATTACCATAAATATTGAGACAACAATGATATAGTAATTTTTTATTAAAAGAAATATCAAATGAATGATATTATAAATATTAAAATTAATATTATATTACATAATTTATGTCATCCACGAATTTTATGGATGACTATGACATTTTAGTATTTATTTAATGTATTTTTTTATTGGTAATCATGTTTTTATGAATTTTTTAAAAATTCATGTATGAATAGTGTCAAAATTGACATAATTCATAACTTAAAATGTATAATAGTTTATTAAATGTTTTAAAATTCCAAAATATATAATATTCAGAGAAATGGTTATGATAAATTCAAATATGTCATAAATGGAACTTTTTCAAGTCGTTTGATAGGTTATGGTAATTAAATTAACCCTCAAAATGTAATTAGTAAAATATCATGGTAAGATTAAAAAGGGTAAAATAAATGTTAAACTAAAAATATAAGGGTTAAAAAATATTTAAAAATTGTCTAATTATATATATATTATGGTTATACAACCCAATATCATCTTATATTTTAAATAAATGAGTTTTTGACCATTATAAATCAAAAATCAATCTATAATAAAATAATATTTCAAGACATTGATAATGTACCCCTCCTCCATCTTATAAAAGGCCACTAAATATACCCTCTAAATCACACCTCTCAAGCCACTTGTCTAATAAAAATTTTACTCAAATAATCTCCCAACATACATCCCTTCCTCCTAGAATCCATAAATTGGGAAGAAGCCAATTAGATAAAGCCTTTTGTCTCAAATCAAAAGGAGTTACCCATTTTATAGGTAGCGTCTTCTCTAAAGTTACTTTACTTTGTTTTCCTTCTTCACTCCCTATGATATTCTTATTATATGATTACATAACAACACCAGTTTACTCAATATACTAGGATTTTTTTATGAGAATGAATTGAACTACACATACACACACCTCCATCTAATAGATATGAACATATTGTTTCTGTGTACAGCGAACTCCTGCCTCACAAAACGATGATTGATCATTTTTCTTCTATAACCTCTCATAGTGTCCATTATGATGGCACTATAATTATATATGATATATATTATATTTATATTTTCCCTTTTCTTCTGTAATTATTATTTACAACATATTTTTATGTTTTCCATAATGTCTAAGTATGATAATTTCATTTGAGGAAGTGATGACTACCGCCCCCTCAAAGTGATATGACTCATTCATTCCATACAAGGACCGTATAAAGGATGAAGTTAATGAAATTATGTAACATATATATTATATATATATTATATTAATTATAACAGAACTATGTATCATTTAGTTTTCTTTCATTTAATATGAGAAAAAATGAAAGTAGTGTCCATCCATACATACGGTCTATCGTCTCCATGAATGGTGCATTTCATTTTTTATCTAAAAATAATATGGATTATTATAAATACATATATACTGGATATATATTATATTTAAATCGTTATTATCCTTATGAAGATGATTTATTTTTTACTACATGGACAATTTATATAAAAACAAGTTCATTTTTGACTCAAGTACCAAAAATCGACAAAATGACCAATATGAACTTGAATAATTATGTGATTTTTATAACAAGGTAATAAGTGATATAAAAGGAATAATAAATTTGAAAAATTTTCTTAAACAATTATAAATTATCTTTATTTTATTATTCAACAATAATAATAAACATATGTGATGGTTTGGACTCAAGGTAAGGGAACTTCTTAACCCAATTTACATTCTTTGGGTTAATCTTCTTCTTATTAACTATGTCGTGATATGACTATGTAAGAAATGAATTTTGATATCCTATATTGTATTTATACTTGATTTATGTGAATTTATAGTTAATATACATAATTAATCTAATTTAATAACAAAATTATCGTTGTAAGGGAATTTCTAAACTCAATTTCCACTCATAGGTTTTTATGTATACTTCATTGATTATATTATGCCAAGATTATGTGTGGAATAACTGTTTATTTATTTATTCTATAATTTCCACTCCCCTTTGTGTGGAAATTTTTTTTCTACACATAATCACCCCATTTATTAATTCTTACTTCATTTAGATGAATTTGGTAAGGGAAATCCTAACTCATCCTCATTTTATTGAGTTTAATATCCATGGCATTGGTTTTTTTCATGAATATATTTGAATGACCCATAATTGTTTTGCACTGAATATCCACTATTATTGGGTGTATGTATATTTTTCACAAAAAAATATTTTATTTATTTATCCTTAATCTAATGATATGATCATTGTAAGGGATTATGTCTCAATCTCCTTTCATTGAGGAATATCTTGATACTGTTCACCTTTATTATCCTATAAAGTATATATAAAACCATTTTGAAATTTTATATCATGAATTTATATATTCTCATGTTATTTAATGTTTCTTTTTTATTTTATACTTGTATTATTTTTATTCAATTGTTTCTCAAGTGTTACAGGACAATTTAACTAAAACATTGTTTTAAATGTTTTAAAGAATTATTAATCTAAATCTTTCTCATTGATTTATAAGTTTTCAAAATAAATTTATGGATTTATTTATATGGACATGAATGTTTTAAAATGTTAATTCCTTTAAAAAGAATCAAAATGGTATGGTACACTTTGATTCAAAAATCACTTTATTAAATGTTTTAAATGGTTTTGGAAATGGATTGAATATTTCAATATCTTGAATTGATTTCTTATGACTGATGAGTGAAATGATGACAATTTAAATCTTATATGTGTGATTATTATTTAATGGTACTTGGAAATTTGATAGTTGGTTACGTGATAAACCAAGTATGGGTGGTTACATGATAAACCTAGGGTAGGTGAACTAGTGATATCTCTATAATACATTGGGTAGCGTGATGGAGGTAAACATTAAGGATTCTCCTAAGATATTAAGGGAATATACTTTGATGGGTATTCCAAACATAATAATAAAGGTTACTCCCTATATATCTATGAAAGATATAATTTAATTATGTTATGGATTCTACAAGTTACCATTATTATTTCGAATTCTATGATTTATTCATAAATCTTATGATTTAATGAGTTATATTAAAGAACATATGTTTTATGAGAAAAAATTATGATTTCATTGATTTGTATGTATTCATGGACTAATGTTTTCTTTACTTATTTTATAACCCTTACTATGATTTTTATGCTCATCCCACATTTTGGAAAAAAAAATCATAGGGTATAAGGAAGAGTATGAGAAATGAATAATTAGAGAAGATTTTTCTCAAGAAAAGTTTTCTTGTTTTTATAAGGTGTATAATTGTTGTGAAAGAAATTAGATAGAGTAGAATTTGCTACATTGTAATATTTGAGATGTAATGTAATAGTTATGGCCTAATTATCTAAAACTATAAACCTAAAAAGATCATCAAAGTAAAATAAATTAAATTCTTGATCAAAAATCAAGATTATGTAATGTTTAAGGTCAGGTCCTTATATTTCGAGCATGTTGGTGGGTTTTTTAAAACATAGAGGTAAATTCTAGATCTTTATTAGATACAATCGATAGTGGTAAACATGTATCCTCACTACTTCTTTGATGTATATCCATAAAGGTTAGTCAAGTGAAAAGTACTCTCAAATTTTTATAAAGTCAGTTGTCTTTGTAAGATGATCCACAACAACCCATAAAGAATTTTTTCCTTCAATTGTCTTTGGATGTCCAGTGAAAAATTCCAGGGTGATGTTTTCCCATTTCAATTTTGTTATGGGTAATGGATTAATCATCACCTTAGAATTTTTCCTTTAATCCTTCACTTGCTGACACACCATGTACTTTTATTTATATTCGAAAATCTCATTTTTCATATTTTCCCACCAATAGTGATCTCATAGATCTCGATACAACTTTCTGCTTACTATATGAATAAATAAGGTTGAGTTATTTGTACAATTTATAATCTCTTTATTTATCTCTAGATGGGATAGTACATATAGTCATAACCCAAATATTACAACTCCTTCCTCATCAATTTGGAAATCTGGGGATCTCTCATTTCTAATAGCTTCCACCATTTTTTTATATCTACATACTTTCCTTGAGAATAATATATTTTATCCATAGGGGTTTGTTAAGAAATCATTTGAGAACTGATTGATGATATTCCTTCCTTAATGATTACCATTTACATCCTTTAGAGGTTTAATAATATTGTATCCTTATCGATTCTCGTCATTGATAAAGATATAGGATCCTTTCTACTTAGAGCATCTACCATCTTATTTTATTTACCCGGATGGTAGTGGATTGAGTAGTCGAAATCTATGATGAGATATAACCATATTTAGTAGAACATATTAAGATCCTTCTGTGCGAATATATATTTGAGGCTCTTATGATTAATATATATCTCACATGTCTCCCTATATAGATAATTCCTCTACATTTTCAACACAAAGACATAACTACAAACTCGATATCATATGTGGGATATTTTTTCTCATGAATTTTCATCGTCCTTGAGGCGTAGGATGTCACTTTATCATTTTTCATCAGAACATAGCCTATGTAATTATTTGAAGCATCATTTTACAAAAAAAAGTGTTCTGAACTTGTTGGTAGGGTGACCAATAGTGCAATGATAAGCCTTTTTCAACTCTTTGAAGCAATCTTCACATTCACTGGTCCATAAAAAATCACTCCTTTTCGTATCAGCTTCATTATTGGGTTTGAAAATCATTATAAGTTATTAAAAACAAAAATTTTAATACCCATCTAGATCAAGTAAAATATGGATTTCCATTAAAGATGTTGGCCTAGTTTATTCCTCAATTTCCTTTGTCTTGGAAGAGTCTACAGATATTCTGTTTCTTGTGATTACATTACCAAATAAGGACACTTCTTCCATCCAAAACTCAAATTAACTGTACTTTTCATATATTTTCTCCATTCTAAATGTATTTATAATAATATTCAAATGGTCCTCATGTTCCTCCTTTCTCTTGTATTTTATCATAATATCATCAATAAAGACTGCCAGTAATTTTTTGAGGTAATATCGAAAGTCTCTCTTCATTAAATCCAGGAACATTGTTATATAATTAGTTAGTATGAATGAAATCACTATGAAATCATAGTGTCTATACCTTTTTTTAATGGTAGGGGATACTTATCCCTTCATAGTTGATTAGACAATTCATCTATCCATGGAAGGGGATACTTTTTATTTATCGTGATTTTATTGATCTCAAGGTAATCAATGCAATTTCACAATGATCCATCGTGCCTATTGAAAAATAGGATTGGTTCATCCCATGATGAATAACTCAATAATATAAAACTCTTCTCCAGATTCTCTTGTAATTTCTTCTTTGGTTATTCCAACTCAATGGGGGAAATTCTATTAGGTTTCTTTGATATAGGAAGAGATCTAGGTATAAGTTAGACTGATAACTCAACCTCTTGACCAGGAGGAAGACCAAAAATTTCTTCGAGAAACACATCAGTGTAGTCCCTCACAATAGGCATGTCTTTGAGCATGATTCTCTCCTTTTTCTCAATCATTTGATCTAGATATTCTTGCTCATAAGGAAGTAATATCAACACTTGAGATGATTATTATGAAGGAGATTCATCCTTATCATTATACATGTATAGAATTATAGGATGATTTAGGATGTGAAGAGTGATCTCACATTCCCAATAGTTGATGTTAGATTTATATAATGATATCCAATACCTTCCCAATATAGCATAAAACTATACCAAAGGAAGTATGAAAATATTTTTTTGGAGTATTATTCTAAAAAAATTAACCAAGGAGGAGTTATATTCTTTCGATGTAGTAGTTAAACTTTTTTTTTCTTATAGATAACTCAACCTCCATATTTTGAGGTGGTGTTTTAATAGCTCTACTAAACATGGAAGATTTGAAATAATGCGTAGAAACATAGACAATAATGCTACGTTACACTATTTGATTATGGTTCTAATAATTTAATTCATCCAAAATAGACTTGGGGATGAAAATTTTCTAAACCTTTAAAAAAATAAAAGTGAAATCGTTAAAAATAGATAGATAAATTATAAGTGAAAAGTATATCCTAAATTGTGATTTCCTAATTTTCCGTATAGGTTATCCATGGTGATAGAATTATCCCTAGGGTTATTAATTAATTTCTAAAGTACTAATCTCCAAAAATAAATATAATACCAAATGAAATCAATTAAAATGGCCCTAGACTTTACACATATTATCACATTATTTTAAGAATAACTATCCTTAAAATACAAACCAAAGATCATAAATTTTAATGTATTTGGAATATTAGGTACATAAAACTAAAAACATGGAACCAAAATAAAAAAAATTATTTAATATCCAAAATGAGATCCTAACTTACATTGATCTCTTACATATACATAGGATAACATAGGGAATAAATGAAAAAAAGAATGAGATAAAAATCCCAAAAGGTTATAAACATAGAAACAAAACATTGGTCATGGGTTAGAAGGTGTAACACGATGAAATAAAAAATAATTAATAAAACTAATGAGTAATAACATGTATATCATATGGTAATGTAATCATGGAATCGTAAGAATATGTAAAAAAGATACAACATGGCATAAGCATGATTCAAGGATAACTACCAAGACCATTTTCCATGGCGGACAAAGACCCATAAAGTATTCAGGGTCACTCCCTATTTGAACATGACTTCGAATGACACTAAATATTACCCAATTAATTTGACTACTATATAGACACACCCTTCATAACATGTTCTTGAATATGTGTTCCATGTGAAAAATTAATAATTAACACAAGGGATACCCATGGAATGAAATGCGTATTGTAATCATATCATAAGGAATAATTAAAGAGTGTATCATGATAGTGTCTATGAAAGAATAGATTTAAAACATAAATGGACATTAATAAGGGAAAATAGGTATATCATGATATATTAAGTCTTAATTAACTTAAAACATGTAAAAAATCTTAAGAAACTTTATAAATAAGAAACTTTAATGTTGTTCGATGGAAAATATTAAAGGTTATTTAAAAAGGAAAAAATCTAATTGTTTGTATATCACCATAAATAAACCAAAATGGTTTTTAATGATAAAATGAGTTATATTAGAAAAAATAATGGTGGATTAAAACATATTGTTTATTTAACTTTAAAATAGGTGATAAATTGGGAAGTTCCCATTAATTGGGCTTTCTTATCAGGAAGAATTGAGAAGGGAACATTTTTAAAACATGTATTTCCACATAAAATAAGGATGATATGATCTAAGTAAATGATTTTGGAAAACATAAATATAATTTAGAATAATTACATAAAACTAAATAATATTTACATTGGGTTAAAGAGAGAGAATGCATAACCCGAAAGAAAAAAAATGGAGGTTTGGAAAGAATCACTTTCCTTGTGAATAAAATTGTTCTGCACTTGATATTAATATCCAATATAATCAAATTAGATCAATTAATTAATTAATTTAGAATATATTATATATGTATTTTATTTAGTATAATTTTATTTAAGTTCATTTATAAGTTTTTTGATGATTTATACGATACAATTTCATTTTCCTTCGAGTATTTGTTTCCTTGGTTTTCAGGATCAGTTTACTTATACACATGTATGGGAAATCACGTAAAATGAGAATAGTTGTCCAGAATTAAAAAATATTTTTTAATGAGATTAAATAATATTAAATGTTATAATATATTATTTTTTAATATATAGGTATGATTAATTAGATAAAATGTTCATAATAACCGTTTAGATTACTTTTTCATTTTCTTCGACCATCCCAAACTAGTTTTGTTTTATATATTAATATTATGTATATATACCGGTCCAAAACAATAAAATAGGTCAAAATTTAATTTAACAATATTTTTAATGCATTATAATTGTTTTATGATAATTCTTGAATTAGTAATGTAAATTGAAAACTCTTCTTTGTGAATACGTTAAATTGACACATCATGGGAAAAAAATTATTTTTAGAAAAAAAAGGAGAGGGGAAGAGAATTGATGATGGGTTCTTCAGTTGAAAAATAAATGTCCAGTATATAAAATATAATTTATTTATCATTTCACTTTTATAGGTGGTAGATATTATAGGATAATAAAATAAAATAAAATGAAAAAAGTATAATTTAAAATCAAAACGTATTTTACCACATGAATTCTTCTCCTTGAAAACAACCTTGAGGTACTTGAGTTTGGTTATTTATTGAGAAAAAATGATCTTGGACTTTGGTAAAAATCTTGGGAAGATTATTGGGTAGGATTTTTAATATCTTAATGTCTTTTGATATGTGAGGAGAAAAGGTGGTGAGGGGAGGTATTTATAGTGGGGGGAGGGGTGTTTTTTGATTATTTTATTCATTTGTTTATTATTTTGGATCAAGACTATGAATAGTGTTGATTATTGTGACTAAATATAGTAAAACATTCATGTGAGTTCTACCCAATGGTAAATACATCATACACACATTATCCATGACTCAATAATTCTTGCATTGAGCTTATATAATAAAAGACATTATTTCACTATTCACTAAAAATTATTTATGTTAGAAAAATCCCAAAAATTCTCTCAAACTATTTTTCAATATTTATAATTCTAAAATGGACTCCATTTTATGAATAAAATTTTATAACTAAAATAATTTTAATTTTTAATTAAAATAATCATTTATTCAAAATATACTAATTTTAAAAATATAACTAATTTTATAACAGTTTGAAAAATTGATTATGGTCTCCCAAAATTATATTATAACAATAAGAAAAAAATATTAAATTATGAATATATTTTATAATAACAAATTTTATATTTAAGTTAATCAATTAATTATAAAATTATAAATAATCATTTATGTTTCACGAAAATATCAATAATTAATTTATCATTTTTAATATGTTTATTTACTTATTCCATGACATAGAAATATCATATTTTCTTATATAATATGCGCAAATTTTATTTATACTTTCATATGTGAGGTTACTATTATATTGGTCGGGTTATAATTCTTAATGGTCATATTGCTTTTCCAAAGGTCATGTTAATATTCCATTGGTTTGGGTTCTTTAATTTTTAAAAAATAATTATTATTTCATTCATTTTTAATTTATTAAGTTTTTATTATGTTCTATAAGTTATTTCATGCGATTTAAAATATATTACATAATTATAAGAATAGAAATTTCATTGATAGAATTCTAGGGTGTTACAACCACCATAATTGGTTATAATGTAACCACTGTAATTAATGAAAACCATACATATTTGTGACACAAGATCATAAATAATTCACCATATACTCACAACAAAACCCAGTAAATAAAATGGGTTTCATAAACATTTCATCCATTCATCGTAGACTAACCTGTGGAAGATAAAGGGCTTTCATAAACACCTCATCAACTTAAACATTAACCATTCATATAGAGATTAATAATGATATCAATGGATAATATCCCTCGTGAATCATAATTAACATCAAAATATTTTATTACATATGAAAATTCCGTTAATATATCACTAACACATTTCTTGAGGAAAATAACATTTTCCATTCTGAAAATAATTTTTCAAATAAAAAAACTTCTGGAATATTGTAAGAAACATTTTATTTAAAAATATATTTAGAAACATGTAAATTAATCCTCAAAATATTGAGTATTCATAGTTTAATTAAGTTCCTTTCTCACTTTATAAGTTATAAGAAAACATTCATTTAATATTTTTGGAAAACATTCAAAAAGTAAAATGTTCTGAAATGGTAAAAAGATTCATTTTGAAAGTTTTTGTGAAAATTAAAACCAATTTAAAATGAATTTATATAATCATAGTATAATATTAAAAACATTCATGAAAAAAAATTAGAAAAACATGTATATGGAAGAAAAAGGATCTCGGTCGAATAGTAAAACATTTTCGGTTTTTCTTAAAAATATTAATTCATCTCCTATGTATATAAATAAATGGAAATAAAATACATTAATTATTATGAAATAAAAAATGTAGAATAAAATTTAAAGGTATTAATCTGATAAGGATCGTTTAATTTCCTCTAATTCATATTAAACCATATATAATCCTGATTAAAATTGGGCTGAATCATAAATCTCTTATTGCTTTGGTAACATTTGAATCGTAATCCCCATGAAATAATGTACATTAAATGGATATATAAATCCCCATAACAATCATAATAATCATCATAAAATAAATTATTATGAGTTATATAAACCACATAAAATAAACTAGTGGCTATTATGAAATTTATCTCATAGAAATAAATGTGGGATGAAAATATCTTAACTTAGGTCCAACTTCCATCATATGTGTTTCAACCTCCTCTTCTTTGAAACAATTCCTTTATATCCCATATTATGGGATCTTGTGTTGGTATTTTGTAACTACTATCACCTCTAGAATGTGGATAATAGAGTTGAGAATAGAACTTGGTAGTGTTTTTCAACCTATTAGTCTCAAACTGGGGTGAAAAAAGTGGAGGTGGGGTGTCATTTTATAATTGAGGGTAGGGGAACTCTTGGAATTTCATAAAAGATTAAAATATATTAAAGAAATTCTCAAGAAAAACTTATTCCAAATGGAATATAAATAGTAAAGGGATGAAATTTTACACCATTTATTATCCCCTTGTCCTCTTTTAATATTTTTATGAATTTTTTGTAATTTAACAAAATATTATTTTCACAAAATGTCATTACTTTCAATTTACACAATATTCAATTAATTTGAATTAAAAAGACATAAATAAAATCATATTTTAATATAATCATCTAAAATGAAACTAATATTTCATATTTATCAACAAAATTCCAATAACACATTAAATAACTCAAATTAAATTACTTTTCATATTTTTGAAATAATTTATTATATTTATTATTAACTGGAGAAATACTACATAGATCATTCATAATAATTTAATATCATTTAATAATTAATAAAAATTATATAAAAAAATTGTATCCTAAAAATAATTTCATTAATAATAAATTAGACACGCATATTATTTCATACATTTATTTTCACCCTATATGGACACATATGTGATATTTATATCTAGGAGAGTGTTATTTTGTAACATTATTTGATTTAAATATTATATAGGTCATATTCATTAACAATTTTCCCATAAAAATTAAATTTATATCCTATGTTGATAAGGGTTTAATTACCTTCATCCAATAATTATTAGGATTAAAAATTATGGCCTTATCTTTCGGTTTTATCCTTGGTTAACATAATTTACCCATTATTGAGGTGATAAATTTTACTTAGGCCAGAATTCATATTGAACATAAATAAAAGATACGTATTTAAATAATTTTTTCCTGCTAATTAAAAATATTGAATCAATTTTATTAAATAAATATCTATAAGTGGATGAAATGAATTTTAAATAAATCAGTAATAAGTGATAAAAACCGCTTTTTTGGAAAAATACATTTTTAAGCATAAAACATTGTATCTTCTTATCCCATGCCAAGAAAAATATTAAATGAATTTTAAAAAAAAATTATTAACTTTATAATATATAAATATATATAATTAAGATAATTTACCAATATTTAATAATTTAATTTATTAAGATAAAAAACATTTTTTCATAAAAATGGTTTTTCATATAAATATCTCTTTTACTTTAAAATGGTTTTTGTTTTCATTGATAATTAATCGATAACTGATGAATTCATTTTATTCATATGTCAACCAATTATTTCATAATTTAGTTAGTTTATTCATACTTTCCAATTCAGGATCTAGGCAATAAATATGACATAATAATATTTTAATAGTGTCTCACAGTTTGTTTGAACATGGCATTTCATGTAATGCAAGCTATCAAAAAAATTCATTTGAAAAATATTATTTAAAAAATCATATGGTGTTACATTATACCCCCTTTAAATAAATTTATCCTTTTATATTCATCACTCAGATACAAATAAATGTGGATATCTTTGTTTCATTACATTCTCAAGATCCCTTATGGATTCTTTATATTTTTTATTTCTCCAAAGAACATTCTCCAGGGGAGTAGTCTTGTTTTATGAAATTTTATCACTATAATCCAATATTTCTATAGGTTTTTCTTCATAATATATATCATTTTCTAGTGGTATTACATCTGAGTTTAGTATATGTAATGGATTAGGTATGTACTTCCTCAGGATAGCTACAATGAACACATTGTGAACTTAAGAGAGGTTTAGTCAAAGTATCAAGATCTAACCTACCATCCCATCTCAATCAAAAATATAGAAAGGGAAAATATAACTAGGGATAAGATTTACCTGATATCAAAATCTCATAACCTTCTTCCATAGAGACATTAATATAAAAATGTTCTCATAAATATCAAATTTTATGTCAAGATGAGGATTATCATCATAGATTTTATGTTGACTCTGAGATTTCTTTATGTGCTACTAAATAAATCTGAATTTATCTTTAAATTCCTCAGATATATTGGATCCCAATATCTTTAATTCTAAAAATTCATCCCATAATGTCGGATCTATTCACATCCTTATTTATTTATCTTGATAATGATCCATTTGAATGATCAAGTGAAATCTATTATTATAAGAAAACATTACTAGAAGATGATGTTAATCCCTAACACCTTTTAAATACATAACATAAGATCATAAAATTTACCATATGGTTTAAATGGTTCTCTTTAACTAGCCATTTTTCATGATATTATAAATTGTACTGAATTCATACCTAGATCCAGAGCCTTCTGAATACTTCGCTAAAACATTGAGGTAAACCTTGAACCCTAATAAAATATAAAGGAATGTGGTATTCCATGAAACATTTCCACCTTCATTATGAATATCCTGGAAAGATGTTGCAGATATAAATATTCTCTAATAGTAATTAATTATTATGAATTTATAAGGATATTGATTATAACCCAAATATTATTGTTTACTTTAGATGTTTTGGGGAGTCTGACCACAAAATCTATGGTGATGTTTCAAAATTTCCATTCTAGTATGGGTAATAGTTATAACATAAAATTATATTTCTATCCATTAGACTTAATTTTTTTCATGCTAAGCATTGAGATACCTACCTAGCAACATGTAACTTCATGATGACCAACCAAAAATAAACTTTCAAATATCTAAAAATAATTTTACTTCTAAGATGAATATAGAATGTGTAACATCCTAGATAAATAAGGAATAAGTCACTTTTCATATTTATTAATATTTGTGAATTAAATATTAATTTTACATTAAAGGGGACACTATGTTCGATGGCGTACCCAATACGCAACAACAGGTTTCTTTGAAATCTTATGTTGCCCACTAATAATATAATATTACTACTTTAAATGGTAGTGAATGCCAAGTCGTTGTATTGGCAGGAATTAATATAAATAACTAAAATATGATTATATATGTTTGTTAAATGTTTTTACAGTTATCTAATAAAAGTTAGGGGCTTAAAATATCAATGAATCTAATTTTAAGCATGAATACTCTAATATTCAGTAAAAGGTCGATTTACTGCCTTTTGATGGTGAACCCACTTTAAATCTAGTTTTGGTCATTTTTATATGTTCGATTTGACAAAATAAAATTCTTATTTAGATTTGGGACATCAAAATTTACTTTGGGTAAATTTTTGGTATTTTTCTGATAAAGTTCATTTTTTAATGAATAGTGAAAATGTTGTATTTTAATTCAAAAGTTCCTTTTAATCTAATTTATTTATATGGTTATATTATATTTTTAATTGTTTTTAAATTTAAATTATAAAATATTTTTACCATTTAATCTATTTTTGTTCATTGGAAATAATTTCATTTTGAAAATGGACATAAACAAGTGTGAATCTTTTGGTAGTTATTATTTCTTAAAAACGCGCTATTTGTTTTGACAATGGGAATTAATTTTAAATTAATTAATGAAACTTATATGGTTTTAATTTTGTAAAATAGACCTCATTTTTGAATTCAGAATATCAAATATAACTTAGGCTGATTTTTTGGAATTTTTCAAAAAAAACATCAATTTTTGATGAATAGTGAAACCACTTAGTAATAGTTAAAAAAACTGACTTTTTCATTTAAATGAAATTTTACCACTTCTATGAATTGATTTTCAAAAATATGACATACATGGCTGTTATTATTAAGTAAAATTTGGTTCAATAAGATGAAAATAATTTTTTTGGTGAATAGTAACTTTTGACATTTATTTACCATTGTTAAAGGTAAATAGGGTAATTCAAGGTAAAAAGAATATTCTAATAATTCAAAATTACCTTAACACTTGTCCTAACCTTATTGGATGAGTAATGGCCGACAATGGTCATCCCTGGGTCTATTGTTTGACCCCATGGAGCCACTTATGAATGATAATGACACTTTAGATTAATTAATTCAATGTAAAGGCAAAAATGACATAAAAAAAAGTATTTTAGTAAATTAAATTTTATATGGTGTCATATAAGTAATATTTTTTACTATAAATATTCATTGGAAAGAAAAAAATATTTCCTACATCATGGTATTTTTTTATATTTTTTAGATATCGAATAAATTAAATTATTTATGACACAATAATGATGTAGTGTTTACCTCATTAATAAATCATTTAAATAAATAAGATTATAAATGTTAAAATAACATCCAGAACTTTTCCAATTATTATTAGATTATTTTATATCAACCATTAGTCATCTTATATTATACTCTAATGATTTTTGGACCATTAGAAACCAAATATCATTATATAATAAAATAATATTATCGCACTTTCATAAAGAGCCCCTCCTCCCCCTTATAAAAATCCCTCACTTCTAACCAATTACTAACACCAATCAAGCCTTTTGTCTCATCCAAACTCTTCCCAATTAATCTCCCCACATCCCTCTCCTCCTCCTAGAAGCCTTACATTAGGCAGAAGGCACTTCAAGAATTCCTTTTGGTTCAAACCAAAGAACGTTACCCAAATTAAAGGTAACAGTTCCTCTTAACTTATTTTCTTTTATTTTACTTCTCCAACCCCTAAACTCTTTTTATTACTTTCTTTTATAACAACACCAGTATAAGAAATATACTAGGATTTTTTTATGTGAATTAATTTAACTACACTTACACAAACCTCCATCTAATGGGTGAAGAACATATTGTTTCTGTGGATGGAAAACTAACGCCTCACGAAACGATGATTGTTCAATTATCTTCTTCCACCTATCATGGTGGCCATTAAGATGGAAATGTATTTATATATGATATATATTATGTTTATATATTAGTTATTCTTATGTATTTTACATTTATATCCTAACTTTATGGTTTCCATTATAGGTAAATGCGATAATTTCATTTGAGGAAGTGCGGACTACCGCCCCCTCAAAGTGATATGACTCATTAATGCCATATGTGGCACGTATAAAGGATGAAGTTAATGATATTATCTATGATATTATACTGGAATTATAACATACCTTTGTATCATTATGTTTTAATTCCATTAACATAAGAAAATATAATTTAAAGTAGCGTTTATGCGTACGTACGGCTTACCATCTCCATGAATGGTGCATTTCATTTCTTACCTCCAAATGTTATGTACTACTATAAATACATGTATTTACTGGATATATATGATATATATGATATCTAAATCATTAATATCATTCTGGATATAATGAAATTTTGACTATGTGAACAACTTGTAATTATAAGAAGTCTATTTTTGACCCAAGTACCAAATATCGACAAAACGACCATTATTAACTTAAATGATTTCATAATATCTATAACATGGTAATAAGTGATATATAACGAATAATAAACTTTAAAAAGGATATTAGGAAAGTATAAAATTAACTTTAGTTTATTATTCAGGAAGAACAAGGAACAAATGATTCAAGTCGGACACAAGGTAAGGGATTTTCTTATCTCACTTTTAACTCTGTGAGATTTCCAATGTTCGCCACTTATTCATTGCATGTGGTGTATTTTGTACTTCCATTTGATATATATTATCATTATTATCATTATATTAATGTTATTATGTGATTAATTTGGTGGATATTAACTTTTGTTCATACGACTCAGTTGATTACAACGTGGTAAAGGGTTTCATCTCACTTTTTATTCCTGTGAGATTCAGGCTAAATTTTCACTATTTCATTTTGTGTGGTATTTTTACTACCCATTATTGTACTCTTTGTGTAATATAATTTCATTTATGAGTATTTATATCTTCATTGTATGTTCCTTATTTCATGTGGCATATGTTTTGTAAGTTACCAAATCAGTAAGGGAACCTTTCACCCCTTCTTTTTAAAAGACTTATTTTTGTAATGTATTTTAATTTACATCTTATTATGTTGGGATATGTTCTTATATATATCCTTATTGATGTAAAATCTTTTTCCAAATGTTTATATACCCTTTTTATCTCATCAACTCATTTTCTTAATTTTAAAGTGACGTTGTTAGGCTGTCGAATTTTTATAAGGGAACTTCTTAACCCTATTTCAATTCTTTGGGTTCAACTTGTACTTCTAGAATATGTTGTCCTATGAATATGTGTTAATGACCTATGATTGTTTCATAGTTAATATCCACTTATATTGGGTGTATTAATATTTTTCACACATAA
Organism: Viscum album; assembly: GCA_963277665.1. Lineage (NCBI taxonomy): Eukaryota > Viridiplantae > Streptophyta > Magnoliopsida > Santalales > Viscaceae > Viscum > Viscum album. The sequence goes on along the minus strand of OY728121.1, from coordinate 1,758,742,430 downwards.
TTATGTAATTGATTTATCCTTAATTTAAGGATATCATCTTTATAATGGATTTCATCTCAATTTACATTTCCATGGAGACTTCATTGTTGTTATGCACCAATTCACTCTTATATGGTGTATATACTGTACTTTCACATATTATATCATGAATACCTTTATTCTCAAGATATTATAAAGTTCTAATTAAATGTTATTCCTCAATTATTTTTATTCAAGCGTCTCTCTTTTTGTTAAAAATTTTCTTTAACTAAAATATTTTTTTTATTGTTTTAAATATTTATTCTTATAAATATTTTTAATTAATGTCCATGTTTTTAAAAATGGGTTTTTGTATTTATTTATATGAAAATTAATGTTTTCAAATGATAATTCATTTAAAATCTTCAAAGTGGTATGGGACACTTTGATTCAAAAGTCTCTTTTTAAATGGTTTTGAAAATGATTTGATAAAGCATTGTTTATTTCAATATATTGATTTGATATATTGGATTGTGGAATTGTGATCTTTACTTTATACATGTGTTATGTGTTATTATTATGTTATGGTTATTGGGAATTGTTTATGTATACGGGCGGTTCTGTGATAAACCTAGGGCGGGTGAGCCCGTGATAGCTCTTCAATGCATTGGGTAACGTGACTGCGGTAAACGTAATATTTCTCCTAAGATTTTTAGGGAATATATTGTGATGGATATTATAAGTGTAACTCCTTACATTGTTGTGATAGCTACAATGTAAGTTTGATATGGATTCCATAAGTAAACTTTAAGATTTATGATTTGTGTGTGTTATTCATAAATCTTATAATTTCGTAAGGTATCTTATGAATGAAAAGTATGGTTTGATTTATTTTTATTTATTTATGGGATAATGTTTTACTTTCTTATTTTATTACCCTTAATGTGGTTTTTATGATCATCCCAAGTTTTTGAAATGTTTTCCACGAGACTAAAAGATGAATAGGGTCAAGGATGGGATCAAGGAAAAGTCATGCTATCTAAAACATGGAACTAGACATGTTTCTCTTTAAGAGTTTTTATTTTATGAAAAAAAAGGATACTAAGTAGTAGTGTCTACATGTAATATTCAAGTTGTAATGTAATTTTTATGCCTAATTATCTAAAAATATAAACCTGAAAAGATCCTCAATGTAAATTATTCATTTAAATCAAGATTATGTAATGTTTAAGGCTGGGTCCTTATATTTGGTATCAAAGGGTGGTTTAGAAAACTTCAGTGATTAGGAGTTTTCATTAGACACATGGTTGGTCCCTATGTCTATTATTTCAGTTAAATCCTTGTTTTATAACTTTTTTAGATCAATGAAAGTTAGTTATAAATTGAAGGATGAGGATTTCAAAAAACATTATTATCTCTTCCTGATGAAGTGCTTGCACTAATTATTGAAAAGTCATGTTCAGATGATTGTGAAACTTTTTCTAGCATACAACTCACTTTCATGTATTTGTTTGAGATTTCAAACACCACCACTATACCTCATTGTCATCGTGGATCATGGGTTGTATTTAGACAAATCCTATTTTCATAATATTCTCATATTTTTAGGAAAGGTAAATATTATCAAGGCATTTTAAAATATTTTACCTTATCACAAGATTTTGAAGCATATTATGATTCTAAAAAGGTGCTGAAGAAGAAGACCCCTGCGCAACCTATTTATATTTTCCTTTATAATATAGTCTCTGAGCACATACCTATGGTATTTTAAAAAGGAACATTAATTGAAATTTTCAACTCAAATTCGGTCTGATTATTTTATAGTAATCATGTTTTATCAGATGTTTTGAAATTATATGTCATACATAATTATTTTCCAAAACTGTTTTTCTATGAACACTCATATGACCCATGTTGTACAAGGTGTATTTGGATGGAGGAAGCAAATGATTTTGAAGGATCTCTAAATCATTGTTGTAATGCATGGACCTTATACCTACGTGAACAAGATGAATATAAAACCAAATGGACACCATGATCAATGTATTATGTTCTTCATTTTTTGGATCATTTTATATTATCATATGGTGGTAAAATAAGACTTCAAGAATTAATATTTTTATATCGTAATGAATTTGGATAAAAATTATAATTATAAAGAAACCATTGAGGTTTAAACAAGTTAGGATTATTTTTTAGTTTTATAAAAATGACAACTCGTAGGATGGGTGACAACCAGTTAAATCTGGAAAGGATGTAGGAATCGAACCCACAACCAAAGGGCGATAAGGGCGCATCGCCTACCATTATCCAACATGATGTCCCTGGTTAGTATGAATTATTATTTTAGTGAAATGATTTTATGAAATAAAAATAAGTTTATTATTGAAACTTATGTTTTATCAAATGGATATACTTAGTATAGAAAAATAATTTAGTGATTAAGTGATAAAGGTTGTTGTGGAAGACATTCTCTCTTTTAAGGAAACACTATATGACTAAGGAAGATAGAATACTGTGGGATTTAAATTATGTAATAATGGTTGAAATGTTAGTTTGTAAGAATATATGTTTTTATTATGGACATATGATGATTTTATTTGTTTATAAAAATGATTAACGTATCATAGAAAATATGTGATCAGGTTAATTACTTTTCAATATGAGACTTTTTGAGTAACATGTGTTATTTGGAGATAAATGTTAAGATATATCTTGGAAGCCTATGTAATTAAATCCTTATGAGATTTGGGTTACAATATCAGTTTGGATTACTTTTGAATAATCTTAGGGACAGTTGTTTATTGAATGGTTTTTTTTGATCTTTGGGTTTTGTTTGAAAAATTTTGGAGATTAAGAGTTGTTTTTATTCTTGTAAAAGATTGTCCTTTTTGGGTATTATCTGAACTCTCACTAACCATTTTGGTTTAAGTTGATGTCTAGAGACAAGGGAAATATATATTTCTTCTTTTGTGTATTATGTGATTATGTGATTCTCTAGAAGATGATTCTTGTGATTTTGATGTGACCAAGTCATTTTGATTTCACATTTCTTGGAGAGATGATTAGTTTTTGGTAGAAACTTATTGAATGATGAAACTCTACTTGAAGGTAAGTATATTTCTTTATGTTCTTATTCTATGTAGTAAATGAATTCCTCAAAATTATGAAAAGGAACGTAAAACAAAAAACATTTTTTGTTTACGTTTCCTACTAATTAATCAATGACCATTTAACACATTATAAGTTTGTGATTTTCTGGTGGTTAACATTCTCCAAATCATGTTTTCTATCACTCTCCATCAGAACTTGATCATTTTTTCTCTCTTCCATATCCATGTTTTCCTATATGGAATCCTATTATGGTTTATCTCGGGTGACCTTTTTACTTCTCTTTCTTTCTTTTAAAGTGACAGTTTTTACTAACTCTTTTCAGATGTGGGACTTTTAATGAAGTTTCCAAGCCCTGTTTTAAAATTACGAGGACGCAATTCCCAAAAGGGGGGAAGGATGTAACATCCCAGATAAATAAGGAATAAGACACTTTTCATATTTATTAATATTTGTGAATTAAATATTAATTTTACATTAAAGGGGATTCTATTTTCGATGGTGTACCCGATACTTAACAATAGGTTTCTTTAAATCTTATGTTGCACACTAATAATATAATATTATTACTTTAAATGGTAGTTAATTCCTAGCCATTGTATTGGTGGGAATGAATAGAACTAACTAAAATATGATTATATATTTTGGTTAAATGTTTTTACACTTATCCAACAAAATTTATGGGATTAAAATATGAATAAATCTAATTTTAAGCATGAATACTCTAATATTCAGTAAAAGGTCGATTTACTCCCTTTTGATGGAGAACCCTCTTTAAATATAGTTTTGGACATTTTTATATGTTCTATTTTAAAAAATAAAATTATTCTTTATATTTGGGACATCAAAATTTACTTTGGGTAAATTTTTGGTATTTTTCTGATAAAGTTCATTTTTTTAATGAATAGTGAAAAATGCTGTATTTTAATTCAAAAGTGCCTTTTAATCTAATTTATTTATATGGTTAGATTATCTTTTTAATTTTTTTTTAATTCTAATTAGAATATATTTTTACCATTTAATCTAGTGTTGGTCATTGGAAATAATTACATTTTGAAATTGGACATAAACAAGTGTCAATCTTTTGATAGTTCTTATTTGTTAAAAACACGCTATTTGTTTTGACAACGGGAATTAATTTTCAATTAATTAATGCAACTTATATGTTTTTAATTTTGTAAAATAGAAATAATTTTTGAATTGGTAATATAAAATATAACTTAGGCTGATTTTTTGGTATTTTTTCTAAACAACATCAATTTTTGATGAATAGTGAAACCACTTAGTAGTAGTTAAAAAACTGAATTTTTCATTTAAATGAAAATTTACCACTTCTGTGAATTGAATTTCAAAAATCCAATATACATGGTTGTTCTTTTTAAGTAAAATTTGGTTCAATAAGATGAAAATATTTTTTTAGTGAATAGTAACTTTTGACTTATTTACTGCGATTAAAGGTAAATAGGGTAATTAAAGGTAAAAATAATATTGTAATAATTCAAAATTACCTTAACACTTTTCCTAACCATATTTTATGATTAATGTCCAACCGTGGGAATACTTGGGTCTATTTAGGGACCCCATGGAGCCACTTATGAATGATAATGACACTTTAGATTAATTAATTTAATGTAAAGACAAAAATGACCTAAACACAAATCTTTTGATAAATTAACTTTTATATGGTGTTATATAAGTACTATTTTTTACTACAAATATTCATTTGAAAGATAAAAATATTTCCTACATCATGGTATTTTTTTATAATTTTTAGATATAGAATAAATTAAATTATGTATGACACAATAATGATGTAGTGTTTACCTCATTAATATATCATTTTAATAAATAATATTATAAATATTAAAATAACATCCAAAACATGACCAATTCTTATTGGATGATTTTATTTCGACCATGAGTCATCTTAACTTCTACTCTAATGATTTTTAGACCTTTAGAAACCGAATATAATTATATAATAAAATAATATTATCACACTTTCCTAAAGAGCCCATCCTCCCCCTTATAAAAATCCCTCAATTCTAACCAATTCCTCACACCTATAAAGCCTTTTGTCTCATCCATGATATAACCAATTAATCTCCCTGCATCCCTCTCCTCCTCCAAGAAGCCTTAACTTAGGCCGAAGGCACTTCAAGAAGTCCTTTTTGTTAAAACCAATGGAAGTTACCCAAATTAAAGGTAATGGTTCCTATTAACTTCTTTTCTTTTGTTTTACTTCTCCAACCCCTAAAATCTTTTTATTACTTTCTTTTATAACGACACCAGAATCCTAAATATACATGGATGTTGTTATGAGAAAGATTTTAACTACACTTACACACACCTTCATCTAATGGGTGAAGATCATACTGTTTATGTGGATGGAAAACTAACGCCTCACAAAACGATGATTGTTCAATTATCTCCTACCGCCTCTCATGGTCTCCATTAAGATGGAACTGTATTTATATATGATATATATTTTGTTTATATTTTATTTATGCTTCTGTATTCTAAATTTATATCCTACCTTTATGGTTTCCATTATAGGTAAATGCGATAATTTCATTTGAGGAAGTGCGGACTACCACCCCCTCAAAGTGATATGACTCATTAATGCCATATGTGGGACATATAAAGGATGGAGTTAATGATATTATTTATGATATTATACTGTAATTATAACATACCTATGTATCATTATGTTTTAATTCCATTAAAATAAGAAATATAAATTAAAGTAGCATTTATGCGTACGTACGGCTTACCATCTCCATGAACAGTACATTACATTTCTTACCTCCAAATGTTATTTACTATTATAAATACATGTATATACTGGATATATATTATATATATGATATCTAAATCCTGAATATAATTTTTTATATAATTAAATTTTGACTATGTGATCAACTTTTAATTATAAGAAGTCTATTTTTGACTCGAGTACCAAATATCGACAAAACGACCATTGTTAACTTAAATGATTCCATAATTTCTATAACATGGTAATAAGTGATATAAAAAGAATAATAAACTTGAAAAATTTTCTTAAGCAAGTATAAATTAACTTTAGTTTATTATTCAGGAATTACAAGGAACAAACGAGTCAAGTCGGACACGAGGTAATGGATTTTCTTATCTCACTTTTAATTCCATGTGATTTCCAATGTTCGCCACTTATTCATTGCATGTGGTGTATTTTTTACTTCCATTTGATATATATTATAATGATTCTCATTATATTCATAGTATTCTATGATTAATTTGGTGGATATTAACTTTTGTTCATACGAATCAGTTGATTACAATGTGGTAAAGGGTTTCAGCACACTTTTTATTCACGTGAGATTCATGCTATATTTGCCACTATTTCCTTTTGTGTGGTGTATGTACGGACCATGATTGTACTATTTGTGTAATATAATTTCATTTATGAGTATTTACATCTTTTTTGTATGATCCTTCTTTCATTTTTCATATGTTTTGTAAGTTACCAAATCAGTAAGGGAACCTTTCACCCTCCTCCTCTTAAAAGACTTCTTTTTGTTATGTATTTTAATTTACTTCTTATTATGTTGGGATATGATCTTCTATATATCCTTATTGATGTAAAAAAATTCCAAGTGTTGAGATGCCCTTTTTATCTCATCAACTCATTTTATTAATTTTAAAGTGACGTTGTTAGGCTGTCGAATTTTTACAAGGGAACTTATTAACCCAATTTCAATTATTTGGGTTAAACTTGTAATTCTTGAATATGTTGTCCTATGGATATCTTTGAATGACCTTTGATTGTTTTACACTTAATATCCACTTATATTGGGTGTATTTATATTTTTTACAAATAATTATGTGATTGATTTATCCTTAATTTAAGGATACCATCCTTATAAGGGATTTCATCTCAATTTACATTTCCACTAAGACTTCATTGTTTGTACGCGCCAATTCACTCTTATATAGTGTATATACTATCCTTTGAAATATTATATCATGCATACCTTTATTCTCATGATATTATAAATTTCTGATTATATTTTATTCCTCAATTATTTTTATTCAAGTGTCTCTCTTTTTGTTAAAAAATATATTTAACTAAAATATCGTGTTAAATGTTTTAAAGATTTATTCTTCTAAATGTTTCTCATTAATTCCCATGATTTTAAAAATGGGTTTTTGGATTTATTTATATGGACATTAATTTCTTCTAATTATAATTAATTTAAAATCTTTAAATTGTTATGAGACACTTTGATTCAAAAATCTCTTTTTAAATGGTTTTAAAAATGATTTGATAAAGCATTGTTTATTTCAATATCTTGATTTGATATATTGGAATGTGGAAATGTTTTCAATACTTTATACATGTGTTATGTGTTATGATTATGTTATGGTTTTTGGGAATTGTTTACATATATGGGTGGTTACGTGATAAATCTAGTGCGGGTGAGCCCAAGATAGCTCTCCAATGCATTGGGTAACATGGCAGAGGTAAACGTGATTTTTATCCTAAGATATTTAGGGAATATTGTGTGATGCATATTCCAACTGTAACTCCCTACATAGATGTGATAGCTACAATGTAAGTTTGATATCGATACCATAATTAACCTTTATGATTTATGATTTGTGTGTGTTATTCATAAATCTTATGGTATCCTAAGGTATGTTATGATTGAAAATTATGGTTTCAATGATTTGTATTTATTGATGGGGTAATGTTTTCTTTCCTTATTTTATAACCCTTACTGAGGTTTTTATGCTCATCCCAAGTTTTTGAAATGTTTTCCATAGGACTTAAATACGAATAGGGTCAAGGATGGGATCAAGGAAAAGCCATGCTATCTAAAACATGGAACTAGAAATGTTTCTTTTTAAGAGTTTTTATTTAATAGAAAAAATGGATACTGAGTAGTAGTGTCTACATGTAATATTCAAGTTGTAATGTAATGGTTATGCCTACTTCTCTAAAACTCTAAACCTGAAAATATCATCAATGTGAATTATTAATTTAATTCAAGATTATGTAATATTTAATTTTGGGTCCTTATAGAATGTAGAATGGTGGGATGTGTTCGACAACTCCTTGTTCAAATATGGTATGGATGGAACACATAAATAGTTCCAAAACCTTATCCTTCCATCATAATCGAGGTCAAACATAGGAAAAGTTTTCACCATATTTTATAGTTTAACATCATCCTTTCATGCCTCATTAATATTAAAATGTGTAGAAGGTTGAAACCATATTTTATAAAGATAATATATTTCACCTTTAATCAATATTTTCATATCCATTATTTTATAATCCAAAAATATTAGATCTTTCATGATCCTCATTTAGTTACGTTAACATGATCCTTTCTACATAGTTTATCTTCCACCATATTTTCTATAATAGGATGATAATGTATTGAGCATTCATAATCCTTAACCAGATAAAACCATCTTATATGGTTTATATTAAAGTATTTCTTTTTAAAAATATACTTTAAACATTATTTTGTAGTATATGTAGTACACAATTCTCTATAAATATAATTCCACTATATCTCTAATTCAAAAATTACTACTTCTAATTCCAAATCATAATTTGAGTAATTTTTATAATGAACCTTGAATTGGTGTGAGTCACAAGATTTCACCATATCATTATGCTTTTGAATACATCCCAGACCCTTCTTGGATACATACTTTTAGTTTAAAAACCATTTTCTACTATAAGGAAGTGTGAGGATTGGGGGAATAACCAACCTATATTTCAACTCCTTGAAATTATCTTCATATTCATCAATCCAATGGTAATTGTCTCATTTATAAGTTAACAAAGTGAGGGGGTTAGGTAGGTTTGAGAAATTCTCCATAATGCACTAATAATATCTACCCAAACCAAGAAAACTATGGATATCAGTCATAGTGGTTGGTATGGGAAGTGTTTAATAACTTATATCGTTGAAGGATCTACTGATATACCATAAATTTAGATTATATGACCCAATAATGAATATTTTTTAATTGAAATTTCACACTTGGTGAATTTTGAATAAAGATTCCCCTTCCTCCAGTTTTTTACTAAAATCCTTAAGTGATCTTAATTATCTTACTATCTCTTTGAATATGTAAGATTATCATCAATAAATACTACCAGAAATGATCAAGTTAATCTATAAAGACTCTATTCTTAAAATCCAAGAATATAGTGGGGGGATTTGGAAGTCCAAATAGCATCACTATAAATTCAAAGTTTCAATACCTTGTATGAAATGATTTTTTGTGGATATATTCTTTCTTAACCCTTAATTCATGAAATCCATATTATAGGGAAATCATGAAAAATTATTGACCTTTGTAAAATTGATCAAACAATTCATCAATACATATTAGAGTATAGTTTTTCTTGATATTGATCTTGTCAAGTTCTTAATAATCAATGCATAGTCACAATGATTTATATTTCTTCTTAAAAAAAGAATAGGTGCAACCCAAGGTGATACACATGGCCGAATGAATCCCTTTTCAATATTCTCCTAGAGTTTATTATTCAATTATAATAACTTAATTAGGGCCATTCTATTTTTAATCTTCCAAAGAAGTATTGAACCAAGTATGAGTTATATTGAGAAATCAACTTCACAATTTGGTAGAAGATCGGGATTTTCTTCCAAAAAGACATCAAAAACTCAAAAATAATATACATATCTTCTATTTTGAGTTTCTCCATAACCATCTAAGATAAAAAAAACCCATTTGAATAAGAATCAAGACCCATAAAATGGATTTTATTTCCATCAAATGTTCATATATGTTGTCGCACTAATATATGATCATGGGTTAATTTGGAATATGAAATGTTACTCCCCTTTCTTTTCAATTGATATGGTCTTTATATAAAGAAATCCAATCAATGCCTAGAATCACATAAAAATTAACTAAATGGGTAATCACAATATTTTTAAGAATCACTTTCCCATGAATATCAATTAGAAAGGAACTATAGACTTGATATGAGACCATCGTACCATTATGATTTTTCACCACTAACTCAATATATAACATTTGAGATGGTAATTCAATACCATTTTCTAATTACTTAAATATAAAAGGGTGGGTATATGTAGAATCAAATAAGACATTAACTACTCTAGAGTGGATAATAAGTGTGTCTCTCACCATTTTATTCTTATAACCCACTTTATTAGTTGTGATCACATGATATTTCCATTTTTATTTGTCTTAGGAGACTATTGATGTTGATCATAAAAAACATTTGTATTTATGAACTGGATGGAATAAATACCATAATCCTTGAATTTGAATCATTCATGGGTGGTGCATTATTCGGCATCTTACTTTCCTCCATTTTATCAAATATCCTTTTAAATGAATTTAAACAATCACTATATCTATTACCATCCCTACTATATTTAAAATATTTCCTAATTCTAGTCAAGTAATTCGCATGTTTTTTCTACCAACATTTCATGCATATATGTGATTTTATTTTCATTCCACCATGTGATATTTTCGTGTTTTCATGATACTAAATCTTACTTTCTTTATTAAAACCTTTATAATGGTAGTAATCTACAATTTATATTTTTACCTTGAGTTCACATCAAAAGATTTATTTATATATACTAAATTCTATTGTATCTAATACATTTTGGATACATAGTTTTAATCCACCTAAGAAATGATCAATATTTATTTCTAGGAAGTTTATTAGACTAGAATAATACCTTTAAATTATTGTAAAATTATCTTCATAGGTACCAATATATTCATCATCCTTCTACTTGACCTTAAGAAATTCCTTCTCCATCCTTTCATACAAAATTTGAGGGAAGTACATACTAAAAAATATTATCTTAACTTGTCCCATTCTATAGATTCAGTTTATTCCTATTGACTCATATTCTTAATAAGGTTCTACCATTTATCTAATTCACCTTCCAAATGATAAACTTCTAGGATAAATTTTTCACATTCTGAGCACTCGAGAACTAAAAAAATTTAAAAAGTGGTTTTGATCCATCATTCAGGCACCATTGGATCATAATATCCACTAAAATAATGTGGAATTTTTCTTATAAAAGATTTAACATTATTTTCTCATCATTTGATCATTTATAATATCAGTTTGATTCATAGCATGAGAAAGTTACATGAGCATAGATACAAGATTTTGTATTTCATATCCATAAACATTTGGATGCTCAGGTAGAAAATCATTGCATTTACTATCATATTATTTTTTATTATGATGTATTCAGTTTCAATCCATTGACTAAAAAAAAGTCAAATTTTAGAAAACATTACCGTATTTGAAAACCATACAATCATGAAACAACACTTATAGGATGTCTAAATCTTGGAACCTTATTCTCAATCTGTGAACCCTTAGGCTTAACCTAGGTTTACCATGGTCATTTACAAAACATTAGGATTTTATCCAATACATATACTTATCCCTCATGTTCTCACTATAGATTTATCATACTAATTTCTAAATGTTAACTAAAACTCACTCTAATACCAAATATAACAACCCATAATTTTCATTGATAAATATTTCATCTTTCTAGATGAATATTAATTTCATAACAAAATGATCCATGCCAAAATAATATACGTATAGTGAATTTTGAAACATTGACACATAAAAAACTACTTCACAAGTTTCCCCTACTAAGTTCTCTATAACTAGCACCCATCTAAGTCATATCATACTTAGGTCCTTTTTCATAACATAGTGAAATGAAACCAAAAAAAGGGTGATCTCAGATGCTCAATAATTTTAAATAAGGTAGATATCAATTTTCAATTAAATATAGAATAATAATAAGGGTATGAGAAGATTATAATACCATTTGAAAACCATACGTTCATGTCAAATTTCATAATCTTGGTTATTGTTATAAATCTTTGAATTTAATAAGATATGAATCATAAAGGAATCGAAGAACACTATCCATAAGAGAATAACATTATAATAAGACATAAAAAAATTTCATGCGTATAATCATAGAAAATCATTTCTATAGTATTGAAGACTCATTTCAAAGTCTATAAAAGTGAAATGGTTTCACTCTCCAAACCTTTATAGTAGTCATAGTTTACTCCCCAAGACTATCATAGTGTAAAGAGTCCCTTATTAGATTTAGTTCACTATCCATTCCAATCCTTTTTATCTCATGGGAAATCAATCATTACCCAATGAATTGGTGGGTTGTATAATTTAGCACCTATATGTCATTGGTTATAACATGACCACAATCCTTGGTTATAACATAAACATTGTTCTTGGTTATAAAATAACCACCATACTATGTTAGAACCTAACCCACATCCTTGGTTATAACATAACCATCTTCCTTAATTAAAACCATACATATGTGTACCAATAGATAAAAAAATAACCATATCATCACATCATAACTCATTCAATTAAAATATTTTTACTTAATATTGTATCATTTAATCATAGCATAAACCATTGAAAATAAAATGGTTTCATACACATATCATAATCATAAACATTAATCATTCCTATAAATATTCACAATGGTATAAATGGATCATTTACCAAGTAAATCATTATAAACATAAAATTATATTATAATAAATGAAAATTCTGTTAAAATATCACTGAAACAATTATTGGGAAAAATGAACATTCCATTTTTAAAATAAATATTAAAATAAAAATAACACCAAAATAAAATAAAAAACATTCTCTTTGTAAATAATCTTGTAAACTTATATGGTAATCTTCAAAAGATTGAGTTATCATGGTAGTGGGAAATTTGTTTCATGTTGTATGAGTTAAAATAAAACAGTTTGTTAACATTTTTGGTAAAAAGTCAAAAATTATCTCATTTGGAAAATGATAAGAAGGTTTATTGTAAATATTTTTATAAAAATTAAAACATGGGTAAAAATGAATTTAAAACATAATAAGAGAATAGAAAAAAATTATTGAAAACATTTTATAATAATGTGTTTATGGAAGAAAATGCTTGATGGATGAATAGTAAAACATAATCAGTCTTCCATAAAAGTGTTTATTCAATATCTTGAGTATTTAAATAGAAGTAAATTAAAGGAAAAAAATTATTAATTAGAAATAAAAAAAGGGTAATAAATATTAATGGGATTAATTATTTAAGGATCATATAATTTCTTCCAATGTAAATTCAACCAAAAATAATCCTGATTAGAATAGTTTTTAAAGATAAATCCCTTATAGATTTGATATAATTTCAATCATAATACATAAGAAATAAAGAACCTTAGTTAGATATATAAATCCCCAAAAATTTCATAATAATCACCATATAATACAATAATGGGTCATATATACACCACATAAAATAAAAAGTTTTAAATATGGAATGTGTCTCATAGAAATAAAACTGATATGAAAATATCTAACCACTAGCCTGAATTCCTTTGTATGTGTTTAAACCACCTATTATTTAAAATTACTAATTTATATCTCCTATTAAAGTCTCTATGTTTATATTTTTTTCAAATTTCAACACCTCTATATTTTGTCTAGAAGAGTGGATAAGATACCTTGGTAGAGGTTTTTAGAGCTAGAAGGCTCAAAGTGGTGTGAAAAAAAGAAAGGAGGGGAGCCCTTTTATAATTTAGGTGAGGAAACTCTTATAATTTCATAAAATATTAAGATATATTAAATTTATTATCAATCCAAATGGTTCAAAATGGCCTAAAAATTGTCAAGGGATTTTAATTTCACCCATATCTAATCCTCTTGTACTATTTTAATATCTTAATTATTTATAAGTAATTTAATAAAATATTATTTTCATAAAATATCATTTATTCCAATTTAGACACTATTAATATCATTTTACTTAAAATACATATAGAAAAAGTTAAAATTTGAATCTTTTTTTAGCAGTCGATCATTTGGATGGTGATGATGACCTATGCTGGAGTCTAATGAGGAATTCCAATGAAAGAAAGGATGTGGATTCTATATAATGGGAATAGTTAAATATTTTTCACTAATTATTTTCATTATTTTATTCACACAAAAATGGAGTAGGAATTGTTGGAATTAAATAAAAAAAAGGATGAATCTATTGGATCATATGAACCAATTACAAGAGAACCTATGATTCCATCTCTAATACTATGAAATAAAGTGATCACTTATTTAATAGATTAATTATTAGTATTTTAATAGAATTATTCCTAAGAGACTTTAATATATTAGATAATATTGTTTGATGTGCTATTAAGGTATATATAGAGGCTATAACTTCCTTGTATTTTGGGGAAGAAAATAAAATAGGGGTATCATTGAAGTGTTGATGATAAGATACATAGAGTGAATAAAGTAAAATTTCTTATAATTAATAAATGTGGGAGGAAGTACTTGGTGAAATATCTCAATGGATCGGGGTAGTATTTTAAGTGTGGTAAATTAAGAAACCAAGTCCACAACTATCTAACTAAGGATAAGATGTTGATTGATGTAATAGAAAACAAGGTCCCAGATAATGATCCACCAAAACTATAATTATTTAAATGAAAGGAATTTAAAAATTATGAAAATAAATTCCCCAAACCTTGGGAAATAAAGAATATATACACCCAATAAACTCCCAAATTAAGGGAACATAGAAGGTTATCTGTGCTCACTACTTTTAAGTTAGATCGTGATAATGAAGTGCTGAAAGGTATACATGATCTCATTTATATATCTTCTAATACCTTATTTGATTATTGTTTCTCTTTTTATTTTATATCACACGTGTTTTCTAATAATTTTTAATTAAAACCTCAAGTGATGGATATCAAACTATCTATGAAAACCCTAAGAGACATAATGATAACATATAAGATTTATAATTCAAAGATGATTAATATTTGTGAAAGGATAATTCCTATAGATCTCATTATACTTCCTCTGATAGAATTTGACTTGATTTTGGGTATGGATTGGATTCCCTTGTATAAAGAACATGTCATCTGTTATGAAAAAAAAGACTTATTTCATATCCAAAATCATCTTATTATCAGGTATCTATGGAAGGATGATTATAAACTCCTTGTGGATGAAAATTTTATAATATTTGTTATTATACCAAATAATGAAAGAATATTAACTCAATGGTTTTTGGAGGAAGTAAACATTTATGAAATTTGTACTGTATGGGAATATACTAATGCATTTTGAGATAAACTACCTAATCTTCTACTATAGTGTGATTTTGAGTTTTCAATAAAACTCATACCTAGATCCATGCCTTTCTCAAAGATTACTCCCATTTAAGTGGAGGATTTAAAGATTAAACCTAAAGATAGTTTGGATAAGGCTTTTATATTCCTCATTGCTTCACTGTGGGGTAGACTATTACACATTCTCAAAAATAAGGACAAATCAATGCATCTTTTCATTGACTATCTTGATAATAATAAAATCGTGATCAATAATAGTTTTCATATACCCCATATCAAAAAACTATTTGATCAAATAAATAGATATTTATACTTCTTGAAGATTGAACATTGATCTGGATATCATTAGTTAAGGGTTAATAGAATATTTCCAAGATATATTTACATATGATGTATGTAAACTATAAATTTATATTGATTCCATTTAGAATTATGAATTATCCGACTATCATTACAGATCTAATGAATAAAGTCTGTATAAACTAACTTAATATTTTTTCCCTAATAAATAATTTTACTATATATTCAAAGAGAAAGGAAGAGAGAGAGAAAAAAATTCAGATTGTGTTTAAGAAATTGAGAAAGGATAAATTATATTCAAAATTTGTAATGTGAGAATTGTAGTGGTAAAAAATAAAATTCTTTGGTTATGTAATCATGAGAAAAAAATATCAGTAGATCAATAAAATAAGTAATTTCTTTACCATTTTCCCAAATTGAATACTATAATAGAGATCATATTTTTCTTAGGTTAATAGGATATTACCAATTCTTTTTTATAAATTTACCACAACTATAAGTTTCACTAACCATTTTAACTGGGATGGAAGTGTAGTTACTTGGGATCGAATAATTTGAAGAATTTTTTAAGGAACTAAAAAATATGTTGATCACTCCTTTTGTACTTTCATAACTCTACATTGGGGAAATGGTTTTTAATATATAGAGTTTCATCAAAAAAATATCTTAGGTTTCATCCTAATGTATAATTATAGGGTAATAACTTATGCTTCCTTCCAATTAAATACACATCAGTAGAATTACCCAATGCATGACATAGAGTTGGTATTATTGATCTTTTCATTTATGTTTTAGATACATTATCTATATGGATAAAAGTGTGATATATATACTGATAAAAAAATCCTGAAATATATATTCATGTAGAATGATTTTAATATCTTCCAAAGGATATAGTTCGAATTGATAAAATATTATGACTTCTTAATACAATAGCACTCAGGGAAGAAAAATATGGCGTCTGATGTTGTGAGCATGAAAGACCACTCTCCTATAACCATGATGAGGGTTGAAAAAAACAAAATACTTAAGGATTTATAGAGGATGAATATTAATGTAATAATAAGTGGAGATAAATCCTATCATTCCCAACTAAATGGATAAGTTTCCATTTATGTAAATATCAAATAAGCGTGGAAATATTTTGTAGAGATATGAAATTAAAAAAAATTATAGAGTTACACTTTTATATAGAAGGAGTTATAAGGTTTTGAAACTATATATCTATAATCTCTCTATATATTCTATGTAAATCTTAGAAATATAAATAGTATCATTTTTTGAATCAGGTAACTGATATGGTGAAATATTCTAAGGCCATGTGATCCCAGAATTGATATTTGAAAAATATTAAATATATTAATATCATGTGTGAGTATTATTTATTAGATATTATAATAACTCTGAAAATAAATCTTGTATCATATATCTGAAACCACTATTGAGTCCATAATATGGGTTTTACCCTAGGTACGACATAATCTTTTTTGGCATCGGGTGTTTTCAAAAAATTCATTATGAGTATTAATAATAAAAATAAATTAATTTATTTAATTTATTTACCTTTTATAGGCAATAACATAGGTAAAATCTATAAATACCCAATTATTGGTGAGTCCTATGGTGAGAAGAAAAACCATGGAAACCTAGAGACAATCGGTTGGAGAGGTGTTAGCGAATGACATCAGATCATAGGATTGAACTGTTGTCACATGGACAACCAATGGCACCAGAGTTTGTGGATCTCACAAATGATGGTGATGCTAGATCATTATTCATAAATGATGGATCAAACTTGAGGTAGGATTTTTTATGTGGATTTATACAAAAAAAATATTATAATATATGTGCATCAATAAACTAATATATTTATTTTCAGATCGATCATATTGTAGGAATTTGATAATTTTGCTAGGAATTGGGATATTTCTATTGATATTTAAATTATATCTCTTCATTAATCCTTATAATGGAAATTAATTGAGTTTAATAGGAACATTTTCCAAGGTCCACTCCTCATGTTTTTATTGGCATTTCATCCCTCATTCTTTGTCTATTCATATTTGGTGTTTGTTTTGGTCAGTGGTTCAAAAAATAGATAGTAATCAGTCATTTTGAATATGTTTCATGGAATAATGGATTGATACCACATATCTTGGTTTTTGGTGACTATGGGATCAATTTTTTATGGTGGTGGTTATGGATCAGACTATATTGGATTTATTTATGTGAGGTTCATCATGCGGTGATGGGTTGTCACTACAGACCATTTTCTATGCGTATCGGATGGATGAATTCGGATGAATAGTGATGGAGTGGTTTGGATGAACCATATCCATGTTTACCAGTGTGATTCATAAAAATATATAATGTTGAAGGATTGAATTATTATGCATTAAAGAATGAAAAAATCTAAGAAATTACATGGCACATGACATGTATTTTGAGAACACATGATGTGTGGGTACCTAGCTGTAGTGTTAGGGTTTCCACAAAGAATAAAATTATCACATGACATGTGACCTCTACCTGGAGTCTCATCATTTATCCCAAAGGATGAATGGTGAATGAAACTTCTATGTACATGGAAACATGTATAGTACATAGTCATGTCCCGATACTCAGATACGGCCAAATGTACTTGGAATGACCTCAGTATACGGTCATGACCAGTTGTACACTAAATGGGAAGAACACTAGAACATTCGGTATTAGTGTTACATGTTTTTTACCATACATAAATTTCATGTACTTCTTAAAATATAACTTCGGTACCTTTTTTCCATCATCATGGACTATTTTCTTTAAGGGTGTGTTCCCTTGATCTATCCCTGTGAGGGTATAGTATGGTATTATCTAATGAGTATAGAATTTTGATATTCTCTATGGGATTAGATTCAGGTAAAGTTATAGGAATACCTCCATGGGGCTAGGATGGGATCCTTAATAATATTCATCCCAAAGTAAGTTTATCAAAATCGGTGTAACAAACTACACATGGGCATCAATCCCCAACATTTCAGGTTAATCTTGATTTGGTTGTTGGTATACCTCATGGAACTGGGTGTGATTCCTATCTATGAATTGATCTCATCAGACCTCCATCATGTGCTTCCTTATGGTGAGACCTAATGATCATGTCATCTTATATGTAATCCATTAGTGTTATAAGTCTTAATGAGTGAGTTCTCTAGGTTGAGTGTGGTTTCAGACTCTCAAACAGAATATTAGGTTGGCAATGAAGTTATGAAATTACCTTGATACTTAGAATCTAATATAATTATATATGGATGTTTTATTGTATGACTCATATTCTGATTGTCCATATGATGTGTTGAATACACTATATTTTTAATTCATAGTGATTTAAGGGTGTCATACTTGGTATTGTTATACTCACACCTTCATGGGATCTTCCGACACATGTTGTGTCTTATATAAGAAACAAACCATTTGATGGGTTCTCAAAAGACCAGTAGTAGAACAAGTTTATATTTGGTATAGAAAACCCATTGTTTATACCATGAGTCGCATTTTACTAGTTTCCCAGCATTCAAGTAGGTTGGAATTATTTATAGTTTTTTGTGGACTTGTAATTGTCCCTTTATAGTTTATTATATTATTTTAATACTTTGATTTTTGGATTTATCTATGTTCATGCATATGGTATCAGTTTTATTTTACAATTCACCATTATATGGGATTAGATATGTGTGTGTGCATATAGGTAATGTAGGATAAGGCTTTCAATGTGAGTGTTATGACTACTTTCCATTGGTATCCATCCCATGTCCTATTAGACATGGGCTTGGGGTAGGCACATTCAGATTATCACTGCTCATGTGGGCCCTACTGGGTTGGTTCATGACATAGTGGTATCAGATTCATGTTTCATCTTAGGACTTGAGTTTGGAGTTTTTTTCTAGATATTGGATTTGATTAGGTTTTATAGAAATAGTGTTAAGTGTTTCGAGTTTTGATTTCATGCCAAGGAGTCCAATGTAGGTGTGGTGGCTAACATATCCATACACCAGGACTCTGATCACCTACCTTTAAAATCAATACATGTATAAATTGGTTTTAGGGAATAAATTAGTTAAATAATCATATAACAATGGGTTATGTTTCAATTCCCTTCTTGAGTAATCTCTCCAAATATACTCATTGACTATGGTATATCATGTCTATTTCTAAATGCCTCTATATTGATTTGCGTATAAAATTCAATAAAATTTTTGGTAGGAAGATCCCCTCAATGAAGAGGATTCATTACAGGGACCTATTTAATAGGTAGTTTATTTGGTTGGTTTTCCATTTACACCTCCACCAATCAAGCAAAAGATGGTACATATAGTACCAGAAGATAAGGTATTCAGGATAATAGAACATCATGTAGACCAAAGGAAGCATAGGTATCTAAGTATTTACTTGAGGTTGAACTATAACCATAGGTTTCTAATTATTTTCTTGAGGTAGTTATAAGAGTCTTTCATCTCATTAAGACACGAACAGACCAGATGGGGGTCCTAACACCGAGCCTTCTTCATGTCCCCTTGTGGATTTGAGGATCTTGTTGGTTATATCATCTGACTAGGTGATTTTCTCATGGATAGTGTTTTATTATCTCTTCAGGGAAGAGTATTCTCCATCTACACTGTGATCATTTCACATCCAAATATTCTACAGCTACTATAGGGTGGTATGAATATGGATGATAGTTTGTCAAGGTTTTCCAACCACTCATAAAAGTAGATGGATATGGTTTGAGATGTATTCTTTTTATCATGTACCATGGAGTGAGTTATAGGTAGAGGAATCTGAGCCAGTTTGATACCACAATGAATTCCTACTTATGATGGGGTGTTAGATCATGTCTTGGTGATCGAGATCTTTGAGGATGAGGAGGAACTGGTAGGGGGTTCCGGTAATGGGAACACAGGGGATGAGAATTCGGTAACATGTAGATGATGGAAGACATAATTATCTAGACATTCAAGACATTTCAAGATGAAATCTTAGGAATGAGGATCTATAGTTCAAGGATCTCAAGATGGGTATAGTAATCTTATAGAGAGGTGGTGAAACTCTTATGATGGTTGGGGACATCTCATAGAGGATTTTCCAACACACCATATTACTGATAAAGATACATTATATGGGATGACTAGGAAGAGGGTTTAGTATGAATATAAAGGTTCATATAAAAGAGAAAATGGTAGAGGAGAAGGTAGAGTAGTGGAATTTGGTAGACAGTTTTAAATCTTCCCACCACCTCCCAAAGGTGGTCCTTGCCAGGCTCAGAGAGCTAGTAGATGGAGGAAAGGGCCGTTGAATTCCATAGAAGCCTACAATAAAGAGGCTCTGAGTATGATTAGAGGCATGATTTATTTATTATATACCTTATATTTAGTTTTTATAGAACTAGGAATGAGCCACTCTTTTCATTCAACATCCCTAGTTTGAGACCTAGAGGTTCTGATTGAGCCCTTTTCTCGACCCTTATGCATGGATACTCCTACCATAGATAACTCAGTGATCACACACTTTATCCAATAGTTTGATATGATTCATGGAGGTGATAGTTTCTCATGGGATGTACTTATAATAGTTATGAGGCCTTACAACATCGTGTTAGGTATGGAAGAGATATACACCATTCATGCATAGATAGAATTTTTTTGGTAGAGGATGTAGTGTGTCTACATTGATGGGACAAGGTTTTCCTTCTTATGAAATAAGGAGAACATAACCGAGTAGGATGAACTCATATGTTGTAGGATGAAGCTGATTAATCCCTATTTGGATACCATTACACTTTGATCAGTAGATTCTAGGAGCTATCAGTTTTCTAGAATGGTGTGTGAGTATGAGTACGTCATTCCTGAGGATGTTCCAGGCTTAGCTCCCCATTGAGAGTTATACTTATGAATTTACATACACTTATATATGGGCCTGATATAAGTGAAAAAATATTTTATAGTTCCATATATCTTTGTGAGTTAATGGTTCTTTTAGAGTACATTCATATAAAAGGGCTTCGTGTGACCTCGTGTTTCTCCCTAGGAAGTGCCACTGTTGTTCACCAAGAATGAGGAAGGAAGCTTGAGATTAAATTTAAGTTTTTTATGCATGAACAAGGTGACCATGAAGAATAAGAATATGTAGCCAAGTATCTATGACCTCTTCTATTGGTTTAAAGTTTCATAAAAGTCCTTGAATGTTGAACTCATATTAGGCTATTAACATCTATGAGTAGAAAAAGAGCATAAAATGAAGATGGCATTCAAATTTTGTTATGGTCACTATGATTACTTGGTGATTCCATTTGGTGTGACTGACTCCCTAATAGTAATCATGGGACTCATCAACTATCTATTACAGCCTTTATTTGACAGATTTTTGGTGGTATTTATCAATGATTTCTTAATGTACTCAGCATCTAAGGAAGAGAACATGAGACACATGTTGATGGTTCTAGACACACTCTGAGAGAACCACTATAATGGGAAGTTCTAAAAGTGTCTAATCTTGATTAACGGTCTCCACTTTCTAGGAAAATTTATCTCATCCTATAGTGTCAATTTATTCTAGGAAAAGGTTGAGGTAGTGTTATCTTGGGATCCATCCAAGAGTGTGATGGAGGTGTCGGGATTCCTGGGGTTGGTAGGCTATTATAGTAGTATTGTGCCCAATATCTCTAGGATATCAAAAATTTTGACCTATTTCACCTAAAAATGGTATCCTTTATTACAGAAGGAAATATCAAAATTTGATTTTTCGTAGTTTCAGTAGAGGCTGAATGATACCCCCATATTGAGATTTCCAGATGAGGGTGTTAAGTACATAGTGTTTCGAAATGCTTCAGGGATTGAACTTGGTTGTGTACAGATGTAGACGCCATATTTGATTTCCCATGAGTCTCATAAGTTGATATCTCATGATTACAACTATCTGACCTATGATATTGAGTTGGAAATGGTAATATTTACCCTAAATATGTAGAGACACTACCTTATGGGTAAGATGTTTATCATCTACCCTAAACATAAGATTATCAAGTATATCTTCTCTTAAATGGAAATAAACTTAAGATATAGGTGATGGATACAATTTATTTAGGACTATGAATTCTAGATAGTCAATACTCCGAATAAGGGGAACATGGTGGAAAACACTCTCTGCATGAGATCTTGTTTTCAGTTATTAGACGAGGAGTTAAAGAGGTTAGCATCATTGTAGTTTTCCTAAGTGGAAAAGGATGGTTCTTCATATATTAAATTGATGTTTTTTAACCCCACCACTTTCACAATGTATTAGGGAAGATCATATTAGAGATACGAGATATGAGACCTTAAGTACATAGATATCCGCAATATATGCTTCAAATGGATTGTATGAAGGTGGGTAAAATGCAATCCTTTTCAGAGGATGGGAAATGGTACCAGTGACGTTGTGAGAATATTTGATGAGAGAGTTTCATAAATCCCATTTAATGGAAAATACAATCACGTTCAACATGTACAAATACCTTTTATATAAGTTTTAGTGTCTAGGAATGAAGAACTAGGTAGTGGATTTTGCCTCCTGATACCTCGCTTATTAGTAGGTGAAGGCTGAGCACCGAGTTCCAGTGGGATTAGCTCTATCCCTTGAAGTGACAGAGTGGAAGTTGGATGGTATATCTATGGACAGCATGAATGGGTCACCATGAAGTATAGAGGAAATAGTGCACTTTGGGTGACTGTATATTGACTCACCAAGTCTTCCCACTTCCTATCTTTTTGAGAGAAAATATTAGTATAGATCATGTGAGGGTTTTATGTGAAGGAGATAGTCTAACATGATGGAGGTCCCTTGATGATAATTTCAGACTATGATGGTCACTACATGTCATGGATATGGAAGGGATTATTGGAATCCTTTGGGACTTATTTTCATTTGGGAACATAATTTCACCCCAATAATGATGGCTAGACTGAGCGCACCATTCAGGTTTTGGAGGACATGTTTCAATTCTGCATATTATAATTTAGGCATAGTTGGGTGTATTATCTACCCTTTTGGGGTTTGTGTACAACAAAAACTATAATTCCACCATCGTTATGGCACCATTTGAGGATTTATATGGGCAACCCTCTAGGTCCCCACTTTGTTAGAATGATCCATGTGAGTCATCACTCATGATCCCAGAGTTGGTCTGAACTATGATAGAGAAGGTGAAGATCAACAAAAATCTGTTGATGACAACACAGAGATATAAAAAATATTATATAAACCAACAAATAAGGCCTTTATAGGTTGAGGAAAAAGACCATGTTTTCTTTAAGGTCTCACCTAAACCACTATAATGAATATTTGGATAGGAAGGAAATTTATCACTAAGATTCATTCTATGTGTCCAGATACTATGCAGAGTCAGTGGGTTGGTGTACTTCTTGGATATAATTCCATAGTTAGACTAGGTAAACGACATCTTACTTATATTGTAGATGAGGAGAAATGTGCAAACCTCATTGCATGTTATCGACTGAGGTGAGATGGACATCAATGACGGATCTACCTTTTTATACTACCTTGTAGATATCGAGGACTACAAGCAAAGGATATCAAGTGGGTGAGTAATTCCTATAGTGTGAGTCTGGTGTAAGAATGAGAATCTTTAGGATAAAACCTAGTATAGGGAGAACTAGATGTGAGCTCAGTACCCAAATATTTTTTATTATTCCTTTTTTATTTTCGGGATGAAAATACCTATGGTGGGGAGAATATAATATCTCATTTTTTCCATGTTATGATTCGAAATATGTATTGTAATATTTTCGGAGACAGGAAATAGTAAAATGAAAACTTATGATTCATGGGGATCCATGAATTAATATTTACAAAATATTAAATATATTAACATAATGTGTGCGGAGTTTTTTTGGAAAAGTGTTATAAATCTTAAATAGGGTCCCAGATCAAAAATATGAGAGGGTTTCTTGAGTCTAAAACACTTGTTCCACCCTAGGAATGACATAATATTTTTCAATGTTGGGAATTTTCTAAAAATTAATCATGGGAAAAAAATAAAAAAAATTAAATGAATTAATTTATTTTATTTTTTTGATAAATGAACTATGACTCCTCTATAAATACCATTTTATGGATGAGTCCAATGTTTAACCGCATTAACTTGTAAACCTAGAGAGGATATATTAGATAGGAATTTTTGAATGAAATCAGATCATGTGATCTAACCATTATCTCAAGGATCATGAATGATAGAAGAGCTCATGGATCTCACCAACAACTATGATGCAAGATCATTCTTTATTACAGAATGATCCAAAATATCATGTTATGAAAAAACTTTATGTGTAACTATACCCAATTTTCTTATCCTATGATGAACATGCATTAATTAACTAATGGATTGATTTTCGGATCAATTGTATTATGTGTATGATATTATTTTTCTGGTAATTTATGTATTTCCATTTCTATATAATGTATATCTCTTTATTCATCATTATAATTCCAAAAAAAATGAGGCCAACATGGATATTGGAAAAGTTCCATTACTCATGTTTATTTTTGTTCATTTCTTACAACATTCTTCATTCATTCACCATTTTCATTTTTTTGGACAATGGTTTGACAAATAATTGGAAATCAATCATCACACACCTATTTCTTAGTGAAATGTATTGACATCATAGATCCGTGATTGTGGTGTTAGTGGGATCAAGTTGTGATGGAAGTGATGATCGATCATACTATATTATAGTTCTTTAGGTGAGGTTCATTTTATGGTGATAGGTTATCGCTATGGGCAAATTTTCATGAAAATCATATGGCTAGGTTCTAGCGAGAAATGATGGAAAGGATTGGTTGGACCATATCCATATTTATCAACATGATTTTTAGCTAGATCATAGACTAGAGGAGTATATGAAGATGCATGAAGAAATTTTGGAATCTAGAAAATTCATTGATAAACAGCATTTAATCTGGAAACACATATTGTGTGGAGCCCAAACTACATCTCTACAGGGTCTGTGGTGAATAAAGTATCACACACCACGTGACATGTTTCACACAGCATATAACCTCTACCTAGAAGATCAGCATGTATCCCGATGGATACAAAACCATGGACATGTATAAATGAAAAAACATGGGTAAGGTATGTAAGGAACATCCATGTACTTAAAAATGTCTATATTTACATAGCATGTCCTCTATACATGGGCACATCCAAATATACATGGAATGAATAGAGGAACATGGTAAAAGACACGGGAAGGCCTAGGATTAGTGATACATTCCAGTAACCCTAATTACACATCATGTACTTCTTCAAAGATGAATTGGATACCTTATTCCCATCAATATGAACTAATTTCCTTAAGGGTGTGTTCCATCGATCCATCCATTTGAGGGTATAATATGGAATTACATTCTGAGAATAGGATTGTGATCCTCTCTAAGAGATTAGTTTTGGGTATAGTTTTAGGAACCCCTATTTAAAGAAAGAATAGAATATTATATCATATATTTTTTTAGGTAGGGTTATTGGAATCAGTAGGACCAATTGTATATGGGCATCAATCCCCTACCTAATAAGTTAATCCATATTGGGTTATTGGTATACCTCATGGTCATGGGTGTGATCCCCATCTATGTATCGATCTCATAAAACTTCTATCATGTACTTACATATGAAAATACCTAAAAATCATGACATATCTGATGGACTCCATCAGTTCTATTAGTCTTATAGAGTGATTTCTCCTTAATGAATGTGGTTTTAGAGACTCAAGAAAAATCATAGGCTAGAAATGTGGTTGTGGACTTACCTTGAGACATAGTGTCTACTATGAGCATATATAGATGTTTTATTTTATTTATCATTTTTTATTGACATAACCCTGTGATGAGTTGAAAAATCTTGATGCTTTATTCTTATAGGTTTTGGTGTGCCTTACTGAATATTTTATACTCACCCCTGCATGGAATCTTCCTAAATGTGTCATGTCTTATGAATATGTCAAGACATTACAAAGAGTTCCTAGTGGAACAGGAGAATATGGGTCTTAGATTTGGGATATATAGAAATTTTTTCATATCAAAAGTTACATTTTACTATTGTCCATTATTTCTAATAGGTTTTTCTTTTTTATAGTTTTTGTTGGTCTTGTATTTTGATGGTTTTTCATTCCAGTATTGTTTTCAAACTCTGATTTTGGGATTTACCTGTGTGGATGAATTTGAGATCATTTTTATTTTTAATTTCATCCTTTTAGGGTCTAGGATATATTAGTTTCCATATAATTACTTTAGAATTAATCGTCCCATGTGATCATTACTCCTAATTGACGTTGGTCTCTAGCCCCTATCATATTGGAGGTAGGTTTGGGTTAGTCAAACTCATCTTATCACCAGTCAAGTGGGCCCTAGTGGGTTGGGTCTTGAAAATATATATCCTATTAAAATTTTAATTGAAGAATAAATGTTTGGATTTTGTATATATATTATCTTTATCAATACATTAGGGAATCTTTAAAATGTATACAGGTCTAAAACAAAAATTCTGGTGTGATAAAATAAAGAGAGAAATTATAGAATTTGTATATTGACTTCTAGTATGCTCAAATATTAAATATAAATGAAAAAAATACTAAGGATATGTTGAAACCATTACTCATAATAGTATGAAAATGGTAAATAATCAACATGGACTTCGTTATAGGACTCCCAAAAACATCTAAAGGTCATAAATATATTTGGGTTGTAGTTGATCACCTAATGAATTCAACCTAATCTATTTCAATCAAAGAAAATTTCTCCCTTGAAAAAGAATCGAAAATATGCATAAGTGGTGAGGCTGCAAAGAGTACCACTATCCATTGTATCCTATTAGGATATATGGTTTACATTGAGTTTCTAGTGAACTCATTAGAAATTAATAGAGATAGATCATGGTTTTAGTACTATTTAACATCCTTGGATAGATGGTCAGTTTGAGAGGAAAATTTGAAATCTATAGGATATATTGAGATCTTCTTCGATGGATTTTCAAGGATATTAGGATCAACACCTAACCCTAGTAGAGTTCTTATATTATAACAATTTTCCTTATGGGATTCAGATGGCACTATATAAGGCTTTCTATGAGAATTAATTTACAGCCCCAATATGTTGGGATGAGGTATGAGAGAGGAAGTTGAAAGGTCATGACCTTTTCCAAGAATTGATCGAGAAGTATTAGACCATTCAAAAGAATATGATATTTTCACCAATTTGACAGAAGAGTTATAGAGATAATCCTTGATAAGATATAGAGTTTGAATTTAGTGACAAGTTTTTCCTACATATATCTCCATGGAAGTGGGTTATGAGATTTGGAAAGAAATGGAAACTGATCCCAAGATGCATTGGTCCCTTTGAGATCATTAATCAGGTCAGGGTCAAAGACTATCATGTAGAACTTCCTCCACACCTATGTCAAGTTCATGATGTGTTCTAGGTATTTCATATTATTAATTACATACCAAATCCATCAAAGATTAGAATTTCTATAGCTAAAACAAGATCTTTCATATGACGAACAACATGAGGAAATATCATATTGAAGAGAAGTGTATTTTAGAAACATGACCACCATTATAGTTAATTTAATATTATGAAATAATAAGTTTGGGGAGTCTACATGTGAATCCCTGATTGTGATGATATAAAAGTACCTTCACCTTTTTCTCCTTATAATAAAATTTTGATTGAAAATTTATTTTTAATTTTGGTAGAATCTGATAACAAATGCTTTTCATACTTAAATAAATACTATGATTGATAGATTTTTCCACACTCAACAACAAAAAAAACATATATATTCCATTTTAAATAACTCACATAAATTTTAGGTATAAATCCTGGTAACAAAATTATGAAATATATATATATATATAATAATTAAAAAAACTTTAAATATTGACTCAATTAGTATAGCTAATAAACCGATAAATTATTTTTTCTAAAATTTACATCTTTTTCAAGTAAAATATATTTCGATATGAATAAAGTATTAATTCTTGATTAATTATCAATTTAAAGGAACTATAATATTTAATATACTACAATTTGTTTCCCTATACAAGTAGTTTTCCCTATATTTTATGTTTTCTTTAAAAAAATATAAATTTTAGGATATGAATTGGAAAAAAATCATTCTTGTATTTATCATGGAAATATTATATTTAGATGAATTCAAGTGAAAATTTATCTTATCCCAAAGGTTTGAAACTATTGGGATAGCCCCTAAAACCGTTGGGAGAGGCTATACAAACAGTTTGAAAAACCGTTGGTATGTGAGCTATCAGGATAGCCTTATACCAATGGTTTAGTGTAAGCTGTTGGTATAGGATGATTGTAATTACACTATACCAATGGTTACAAGTGAACTACTGGTATATATATATATAATTGGGTATAACTGTGAAAGTGGCACACGATGTAAGGAAGAAAATTATATTAAATCGCAAGCCCAGGGAATTGACCCTGCGACATACACCTCACCCCCCCCCCCCAACCCTTACCACCCCACAACCATTGGTATATATATATATATATATATATATATATTCCAATGGTTTTGTAACTATGAGAATAATTTTCTACCCTGAACAACTAAAGACCAACTGTTACATGTAAACCATTTGTATAAATATATAACAATGATTCTACAATTGTGGGTAATTTTGTTTAACAGAACTATATACCTATATTTTAAAAATCCATTGGTATAGACTCTTTTACCTAGAAAGCATAGTAAGACCTTCCAGAAGCTCTGCCACTCAACTAGAACCTGTAAACAAAAAAACAAACCACACTGGAAGAGCTAAAACCACTCTTCCATAACTTGTAAAAAACAAACCATAAGACATGACGTTCCAGTAGATCAATTTTTGTTCTCTTTGAGACACTTTTGTGTTTATATTTTATTAATTATAGGTTAATGAAATTTGAACCACACCGCACACTCGGTCAATGAATTTTGAGTCTACTAAAAATTTTAATTTTACTGAGAGATTAAAAACTATCCTATTCATAAGGTGATAACAAAAATGAAAATAAAATTACCCTATACCACATTGTAAGATCTAGAAAACATGTTTTAATGACCCTTTATAAGAAATATGTGAGAAGAAAATTGATTACCCTCATATCCACCTCTCTAATTATCTTGATATTTTTGATAACATCGAAAGAAATGGGTTGAATGATGATGTGATATGACTATAATCCTTCTTGTTATCATTTATGAGACAACCTAATGAATATTTGAAGCACAAGTATAAGTTTTTATCATTACCAGGAAAGATGTTGCATGGAGAATCTTAGAGAATAACTTTCCATCAGTGAAGATGTTAAAGCTAAGAGGCCATATTCAAAAAAAATTCTATAAAATATAAAGAGTATACCTAGGAGGAATAGGGGAATATAAAATACTTTTTATATATATTACCACTTCATAGAGTATCTCTTTTTATGAATATGAAGACCTTTTACATCGGTTATCAAAAAAATCATGGGTATTAGTTGACTTGGTAGCTGGAGAAGGACTTTTAAGGAAGGAACAACTAAATATTAAACCATATTAGATGATATTTTTGATAAATTATCTCAATATCATTGAGAAATAGTCCCACCTAAGTTATTAGATCATAAATTAGATGAGATTACCAATTTAACATATCAAATGGAAGAAACATCAAAGAATATAGAGATATTTCTATAAATTCAACATTAAAGAAACCTCCTTAGCCAAAATAGTTTCTCTAATACAATATTTTTTGAGTTACACTCCTCTTATCATATTTTTAATATGGAAAATAAGAGATCATAATGGGTAAGGTGAGTTTTATTGGTTAAAACTAGGTACAATTATATTTTTAAAATCTGTTTGGGTAATAAGTGAGTTTGATGTCTCAAAATCATGGTTGGTGATAGGATGATTAGAAAAAAAAATTATATTGAATGTTTTTTGGGATATCACCAAGGGAATCAATAAATAAGTCCCATTAGATAAAAAATTCGTGACTTGAGACAACATTTTATGTTTTAATTAAAATAATAATTTCATATAAAATCCAAATAATTACATCCATATTTCAAGGAATTTGTGTTGAATTATATTAAGTATAATGAATAGTCCATATCTCAAGTAGATAACACCCTTTAAAATAATTAATATTACTTGGTAAATCACCAAGACTCACTTTGAAACATCAAGAATCAATTGGTATTGAATTCTTTAAAAAATTACAAGAGAAAACTTATGGTCATATCAAGTAACAAGAAGGTTCCAAGGGAGAAACAAAAGCTGTTAAATTGATAATTGTATAAAAGATATGGGAAATTGGATCCCATAATGCAATGGAAGCTAGTTAGAAGAATAATAAGGAATAAGGAAAGAATAATGAGAAGGATACAATCAAAGAACTCATTAAATAACCAAATGGGGAGGTAAAAAAATCCAAAGTAATGGATGAAAAACACTAATGAATCAAAAACTGAAGAGGCAAAAAGTGCATCCATACTATCTATATATTCTATTTCAAATAAGGATGTTATAATAAGAGATGGAGGAGTACTATAAAAATTTCATGAATATCTTCAAAATGATTCACATTAACATCCCAATCACTGATAAAATTTTCCAAAATCAGACTTTGTAAAATTCATCAAGGAAATCCTCCTGAACCAATATAAATTTGAAGAATTGGGTTTGATTTTCTTAAATTAATAATGTTAAACTATTTTTCATTTTAAACTCTCAAAAAATATTCTAGATCTGGTAATTATTCCCATTCCATGTACTCTTGGTTCATATAATTTTAGGAAGTCCCTTTATGATCTAAGGGATAGTGTCAACTTTATACCACTAAATGTGTTCAGAAATCTCTAGCTATGAAATATTAATCTAACTATAGTCTCTTTCCAACTCGTAGACCAATTTGTGAAGTACTTTATTGGTATTTAGAATATATTTTTGTAAATTTAAATAAGTTCATATTCCATATTGATTTTCTCATCTTAGAGATAGATAAAGTGGTAGAGATATTAATAAATTGTGGTTAACCATTCTTAACCATGGGTAAATCTCACATTGATGATAATCAAATATGATTTATTTTTTAATTTATAGAGGATCAAGTCTAATTTAATTTAATGAAGGTAGTGAAATAAGGATATGAACCTCAATATTTTCATGAAATTACCACTAATGAAGAAGTTATTTTAAAATAGAGACATAAGTTAAATAAGTATAAGGGTTTATGGAGATAATTTATGAAGCATTAGAAAATAAATATGAATATGGTAGTGAATAGACATAGAGGAAATATGGATTTATAGAAATGAGACATGTTTTTAGTGAATTTTTTCAAATATGGATACCTTGATCAGAAATACACTAAATATGGAGATAAAATTATTGATTATGGGTGCATCAGAAGCACTTTTTTTAGGGTACATCTTGACTTAGTATTTTTTATTTTTTATTAATCATTAAAATATTTTACAAGAAATAAATGCCAAAAAATGAAAATTTTCCAACTTATATTGGTAATAAAGTCCATCAGAACAAAAAGAATATTTTTTAACATTAAATTTGTAATTATTTTAAGTATAACAAAAGAAAGAATACCTTATATTCTTTACATTTTTGGAAGTGATGACCATGCCACGATAAATTGGGTGGATTTTACATTGTGATGGAATTAATTTTTTCTCCATTCCACAATAAATTTTTTGAAATTAGCACCACATGGTCTTTGAAACTGTTTATACAAGTTTGGGTGTTTTGGGAGAGTTGGTAAATCCCTATATCCATCCTTGTGAAATTTAATTGAGTTTCCTTGATTTGTTCATTGTTTTTTATAAATATATCTAATTTTTCCTCAATTCCTAATATTTTATCTTTTATATCTTAAAGATTTTCTAAAATCATCATTATTTTATTGTCATTCTCAACATAATTGTGAAGACGTTCTCAATCCCTCCCTAGTTATTCCATGCTTATTAGGCCCTATCATGGTTTATACATAGTAATTACCTAGTCAAAGAGTAATATAGAAATTACTAGGATAGATTAAGGTGGATGGTTTATGCCCAGAATTTGGAATAATTTTTCGGGTGTCAAGGAATCACCACTTGGGAACAATTTATCACAAAAAATTAATTAAAACAAAAGTAGAAAATAAATAAAATTAATAAATAACCCATCCATACATCAGACATCCACACCAAAGGAAAAGAAAACAAATAGAATCAACATGGTATAAATGTAGAAAAAATTAAACAAACTAATTAATATCTCCACTTCCCATATATCCCTCCCATACAAAGAAAACTTTTTAGCCAACTCCAATGACCTTTTGTCCCCCTTCATAGAATATAACTACCCTCCATCCATCGAAAATGGTAAAAGTCCTATGTGGATGATGAAATAAATAAAATAAAATAAAAACTAAACTACATATTTCCTGTCTCTTGTGACTATACAAGTCACCGCCTGACATATAAGAACCTCAATGCCCCATGGGTAAAATTATGTTCCAAAAAGAAAAGGGGAAAGCGATCCATGTTTGAAAATGATACTATCAAATATTTAATTCCTATTAATTAAAAATTACTCTTCCAATTAATGGTATATAATAAGTTTGTATTGAGTTTCATCTTAGTTTGGTTTTGTTTGATATAAGTTAGTTTGGCACATTTTCATTAGATTTAGTTTTTCTTGTTTTTATTTATATTATCCTGGACAATTTCATTCATTTGGGTTCTAATTGATTTATTTTTATTACATTTGATTCATATTAGTTTGGTCTAGTTCAGTTAAGTTCATGTCATTTGGGGTCATATAAGTTTGAATCCATTATATTTGGTCAAATTTGATTCATCATTTTTAATATAATATTAGTCCAAGTTAGATTTTTTGACTTAGTTTAATTTAGTTTCATTCAATTATTTTATATTTTAATTTTATTTTCATGATTTTGGTCATTTTTTATCTATTTTTTGGTTGATCGTATTTACATTTATACTAGTAAGGTTTGGTTAGTTTGTGAATTTTTTTTAAATGTTTCATTTTATTTTTTATTTGGTTTTATTATATCCATTATGGGTTTTTATGGTGCCACTCTATTTAGTTCAGCTCATTTTGGGTTTACTATTTATAATCTTATTTGGTTTGGTTTTTTGTGGTAAATCTGCATTTTTTATGTTTGATAAAATCCTAATTAAGGCAGATTAGAAGAGGTCTAACAGAATTATATTGATTATTTATGATTCTCTCTGGTACAACATGATATTATTTTTTTTAGATATGGATAGTTTTTATTTATTTTTTCAGTATAGGCTAATTTAATTTATTGTAGATTCATTTAGGAATATTCAATTTTACTCTTTATAGGTTAATAGAATTCATATTATTTTGGTTTTTCCTACTTATATTATGTCCTATTTCATTAAGTATAGTTTCAATTATTTCATGTTGGGTTATTTTAATTGTTTTGTTTTGATTTGGATTAGGTTAGTTTGATACAATTTGATTCAATTCGGTAAACACTTCATTTCATATCAACAATTATTACAAGAAATTTATATCATTATTTAGTACGAAAACATGGTGTGAAATACAATCAATAAATGATTCTTTAAATTTAATGTCCAATGCATAAGGGAACCTAACTCGAACTTAAGGTGCTCTACTTATAAAGATGACAGCCCAAGTCTTCCATTTACCACTTGCATACATATGCACTTTTTCGTGCATATATATATATATATATAAGAAAACATATCCCCTTTGTACCTATTTTCTTGGAAAAATATTTACAAGGGGTTTCTTACATATATGATTATACATGGATAAACCCTTTAACCTTATATGCATATACATTTTTAATATATATAAATAATCACACCTAGCCCCAATACATTTATTCATATTGTGATGAGTGAATATATATATATGGGGGAACATATATATGTTTCCTCTGACCTATGCATACATGTTCAAGTCTACTTTGAAAACAGCATCTCAAAACCACCAAAGTGAGGTCCAAAATACTCTAGAAAAAAAATGAAAACTCAAAACCCCAAAACCCGTAAATTAAAAAAATGAAAGGAATTGAAATAGAACAAAACATACCCAAAATAGATAGATAATTTTTTTTAGTTTTTTCAAAAAAAAATATTTTGGGACAGGGCCACAAATTTGGATAGAAATATGTGAGTCTGCATAAAAATGGAATGGAATGAAGTTTCCTTACAATCAATAGAAAATAAAAAAATGATTAGGAAAAATAAAATGGACTTTTCTAGGCCAATAGGATTATTAGACCTATTTAATAGATGTAGAATCAAATAATTTATAAATTGGTGAGTATATAATTTCAATTTTAGTGATAGAAAATGAAATTAATAGTGTATAGGAAACCAAAAATATCACATAAGTTGTTTCTGATCACTACTTGCTATAAACTACTAACAGATCATCACAAAACATCACCTTATTATTAGTTTCATCCTCAATAGTGTGTTAAAGACATTGAATTAGTTATTGAGAATCGAAAATGGGTCACCCATACACCGAACATCCTTAAAACATCAAATAGACAAATATAAAAAAGATAAATAACCTAAATGAGATTAACATAATTAAGATCAATTCAAAATTAAAAAAAGAATCATAAAAATAAGATTTAATAAAAGTACAATCAAATATAAATTGGGCCAAGATGAAAATTTTAATAGCACATACCAAAATAGAATTAAAAAATCAATTATACGCATATATACATTGTAAAATATCATTTTTCTCACCATATCCCCACTCAACCATCGATAAACCAACTTGAGGTGATTATGCCAAAGAATGAATCTTGAATGGTTTACATCCCCTATGAATTTATTTTTTTGATTTATGGATTTTCTATGATAAATTTGAATAAATTCACATTGGGTTTGTTGAAAAATGTGGTTAAATAATCAAATTTAATGTTGTGAAAATACACTAAATAATTTTAATTTATAGAAAATATAAGGTGTTTACTCTTAATGGTTTTCTAAAATTGGGGAAACAAAATGTTCAATATGATTTGTTTTAGGGGAATAGACATTATTGTTTTATCCCGGGGATCAGAACATGATTGTTTTTTTAATGAGATATTGATGTTTTTAAGGTGAAAAATTAATTATTTTTTTAATGAATAAAGTTTAATTATTTTTTAATTATTAAACATTTCAACTCAATTTTATTTATAATTATTATCGTGACTCGTGTTGTATTATAGTTGTTCATTTTTAAATTATTTAACACACTATCTGGTTGAATCTCATAGTTTTGAATATTTCTACAAAAAAAATTGATATTGTAGACTATTATTTTTAAATATTTTTGTTCTAAAATCCCAATTGTGAGAGATTATTATAAATAAATGCAATTTAATATTTTAAAGTTTTTTTTCTAAAAATATTTTTTAAAATTATTGAAAAGTTATCAATAAATAATTTTGAATTCAGGTAATGTAGTATCATGTGGTTTGGAGGAAGTTAGAGGGATTTTGGATAGAGAGAAAAAATTACATCATAAATCCTTACAGAATGTTCCATAACTTGATTTGGTGATACACTTTAGATCAATGATCATGAATTACCCCTAAATACATATTTTTAACCTATGATTATTTTATCATGTATTTTTATAATAATTTTATAGAAAATATTAATCTATAAATTTCATCGATATTCAACCCATAACATTATAGACTAAGTTAATTTTAAAAGGTTTGTATTTAAAATATTATGATTAAATAAAAGTTTTATACCTTGATTTATTAATATGTAATTTTGTTTAAAAGTATGAGTATTGTTATTTATTGTGGGGTTTTTAATTTATCATAATTAAAGGCCATGAAATTTTATGTCATAGAAGGTTTTAGAATCATAATTCATATTACACTATATCAAATTGTAGAGATATTTTTTTAGATTTTTTAACACTATAATTATTAGTATAAATATATAGATTTGGATATTATTCTGTGAAGGACATGGAATTTTTAAATTTTCCTATATAGAACTCGTTGTTACACCATAATGTTTTCATGATGTTGAATTTTATATTAATTAATCCTGATTTTTTATAATGAGATATATCTTTATATTTCAACGCTATTAGATTTATTGAAATATATAGTAAGGGAAATTGATAGGTATTATAATGAATGGTGATATAAAAAACATATATAGGTCATATAAATTGATTAAATATCATATATAAATAACATAAAAAGGTAATCAGAATGAAGGGAGATATAGAAATATTAGAGAGAATATTTTAGAGAGATATTTTGGAAATTTAAAAAGGATTTGGAAACCATTTACACATTTAAACAATGATGAAGATGTTAAATAAATAGATCATCAATATAATGATTATATAATTTATTTATATACTAAAATAGGTTTAAATATTCATGTCAATGACTACTAAGATTAAAAAATTTGTACATGATTATAATCCATTTAAAAATACCCTAATTATCAAAAACAAATTTTTAAATAAACATTTATTCAGAAACCTCCATGGTTTCAAAAATCACCCTTTAATTTAATTCATGAACTAAATGGGGTCAAACTATTTTAATAAACATATATTTTTGTCAAAAATATCTTGAAATCCTATTAAAACAGATATATTTTCAACTATCGCCTGAAATTCCATGTGAAACCTTTAATAATCACATTGAAGGCCTAGACATATTTGTGAATTTCAAATACTATTTTCAAATTCCATTTGAGGAATCTCATAAATAAACGGTGTGACCAGTCATACAAAATCAAATTTAGACTAGCACTTAAAATAGTAATACCATTCTCTTTCAAATAAATATAATGTAAATACAACTTTTTACCTTGTTAATATAATAACCTTAATTAAAACTATAATTAAATAATTAAAAAATATGTTCAAAACACCAAGAAATAAATGGTTTCAAAATTAAAAGTTAGGGAATTGGAAAACCTACGATGAATAAACAACACATAACCTAGAATTCATTGCCTCTGATAGTGGATTTCCAAACAACCAATAAGAAACTTCTGTGAACCAAAAACACCAAAGAAACCACAAAAATCAGATCAACCCCTTGAACAAGGGTTCAGCAAAATTGTAACAGGTATGGAGAACCGTGCATGGAAACAGAGAAAAAGGAATTGGAGACCAAAACATGGTGATCGAACCATTTACCATTTTTATCACTCCATAAAATTATAAGGCATTGATCAATAATATGGAAGATGGAAACTTAGGATGGAATGGGGGAATAGGAAGGAAGTGGAGAGTTGAGGTAGGGTTTCACCTTTGAGTAGGATGAGCACGATGGATAAAAAATGAATCATGGGAGAATAGGGTTGAATAGGGAGGGGTATGGTTCATTATGGGGGTGATAATGATGTATAATTGATGGATAAGGTTTTTAGGGGAGATGAGGGTTTGTGGGGGAGATGGGAGTTTTGGGGGGAGGGGCACACAGGGATGAGCTTGAAGAAAATGAGAATTGAGGGATGGTATACCTACAGTTTTTTAAAAAACACGAGGATAGTTTTACCTAGATTATATATCCCAGTGGTTTTTTAAAACCATTATTATAGGTGTGAGAGTATAGAACCATTTTCTTATTGTGTAATTTTTTCATATTTTAAGAAATCTTGAATTTTAGGTGTATAGTGTAAAATATTGTTTTTACATATAACCTGACTTTTATGAAATTATTAGTATATAATATAAAATTGTAAATTCCTAAAAAAATTCTAATATCAAATATTTATTTCATAACTGACTTTATAATCATGAGAAAATTAAAATTTAGAAAACCATACTTTACAATTTAGGACTTGAGTTATATTTTTCAAAAAAAATGCATTATACAATTAGTATTTTAAAATTAATCTCATATATCTTTTAAAAATTGAATCACAAAAAATATATTTTATATTAATAATAATAATGTTTAAATTATATTATATGTACCATTTTATTTTTAGACATAACTGATATATTGCCAAAGTAAAAACTACTTACTATGGTGGAAACTAAATTGGTAAAAATGATCAACCTTCATGGTAAATGGAATAACATATTAAATAAACTTTTGAAATTAATTAGTTGAGGTTCAGTTAAACCTTATCACTTATCCAATCCATTATTTATTTATTTTGGATCCACATTCCAAAATAGTTAAATTCCATTATTGAAAAAAATTATGTTATAACAATTCCACCCATTTTCACTTATAAAAGGGGTACTCCTCTCCTCACATGCCTTCACATAAAAACACCACAATTTTATCCCAAAAAAAGACCCAATCCTCTCCCAAAAATACCTTGAGACATTATTTATGTTATTATCTTCTCAAATGACCATCTATCAAAGGTTAACCATCTCCATGAAAGAGATAATACTATTAGTATGGTATAGATTTTTAACTGGTCCTCTCACTTTTATATTTATTTATGTGATCTTCTTCTTCTTAAAATTTCATTTCACAATATTATAATTATAAAATAATTATATTTAATATACTGGTAAGATATTTTATTTATGGTACAAGCATTATCCACCCACCCTTTTTGTTAAGAAAAAATGAAAATTTGAATTGTGCGTCGTGTGTTATGTCGCATCCATGACACAATGTGTTTTGTTTTCTATCACCACCTTATAAGTAGTCATAATATAGAATTTAATGTATAATTATGATATTTAGTAAATACTTTATATACCAAAATTATAAACCATATTCATTTTTTATAATGATAATGAAATCATCATCCATGCGCATATATGGACTACACCCTCCATAGACCGGTGTATTTTGTTTCTCACTACCACCATCATGGATGGTTTTCGTTAATATTTGATAAGTATATATGATATATATATATAATATATATATAATTAATGATAAAAAATTAAAAAAAATTATAAGGTAATCCATCGATATCGATAAATAACCCGAAACTAATTTGGCACCATTTTCATCTTCATGAAATGAGAATAAAACTCCCATTTAATGAAACTATAACATATAGTCCATTATAAAAATAACTTTCAATACCATTAATGGTTTTTAAGCGATGTTACTCAGCATAAAATGTAAGATCAACACCAATTTTATTAACCAAGTTCAAAATAGTCAATATTATTAACACCTGATGTTGGAAACAGATTATAACTGTCTGATACATGAAGGGGATTTATATTAATGAAGAGTATGAATGGAAATGTATATGAATATTTTTATTAAATGGGTAATTAATATTTCTATATTATGATATAATATTTTAAATCACTTCCTTGGAAATCAAGGGTATAGTTAAGGAGCATAGTAATTAAAATTTCTTCCTTTAACTCATACACTTTCTTTAAGATTTTATTTCCCCTATGTTCTCTAAATTTTACATTTAAGATGATTTCCTCCCATTATCTCCATGAAAAATATCTAAATTATTTTCCAAGAAATATTTTCTTTCCAATTTTTTTAAAAAAAATATAGGATTATTTTTTAAAATAGATTCGTAACTTTGGATTTTATAATAATGAATACATAATAGTTTCAAAAATTGGTTTTCATGATTTGTTTTTCATTATATTCAAATAATATTACTCCAATGGAGTTATGTATGTTTTTTCAATCTATATTTTTTTATTATGAGATTATTTTGTGTTACAATTATTTTGGTATCAAAAAATTAAATTGATTATTTTATTTTATAACATTTTGATGTTTTATGAAAACAAATTTATTTCCATGGTTTCTTTATATGAAGTGAATGATTTCCATTTGAATTTTTAGGAAACCAATTATTTTTCCATGGGTTCTTTAAGATATGATGATGAATGAATTTTAGTGGAATTATTATGTATATCTTATAATGGGTTGAATACTATATCTCCATTTAATGCATTGATTTAATCATATACATATTGATAGAGTCAGAAGTAGAAATAATGATTTTTTTACATAGGAGTGGTTATTACTATTTTGATCACTTTTTTAGGTGTAGAAAAAATTATTTTTTTCACATAGGTGTAGACTCAAGGAATATCTTATGAGGATTTCCTATTCTTATGGTTGTGAAATATTTCAAAGTTTTTTATCAAGTTATACCAAATTTTCATGATGCATTTCATTTCCAGGAAATTATATTTTTTCAAAATGAGAAATTATTTTTAATGTTTTCTGTACTTTTATGACATTGTCATATGCAATATGATTTTTTAGTTGTGTTTTCAGAAATGTCATATCTTTTATGATTCCTTAATAATATTGGTATGGTTTTATATTACTATAACATGTTTTATGATTATAATATTAGGTCATTTGAATTATTATTATGATATTTATGTCATCCTCATGTTCTTCTTCATGTTATGATATGTTTTTCCTTAATGAGAGTATGAGCTCACCCTTTTCTTATGTTTCCATTATTTAGGTTACTAATAAGATTATATCATGTTAAATATCTATAAAAGGGTCAATATAAGCATGATTATGGATAATTGATTTCAATTGTTGCAGAATAATATGTTTATATAGAAACTATTTAAGACACTAAACATATAGGCCCTTAGGTTGTGTGATTATTGGGGAGTTTTATTAATTAAACCATGCGATTAATTTATTTTTTATGTAAGGTTTATCTTGGGTCACTTTACACCACATGTATATGCTTTTCGTAACTATTTAGATCTCAAAAAATAGCACCACCAAATATATATTCTCCTTTTATTACAATAACCTTAATGATTGATAATATAAGGATGGTCACTCACTCTTCTAAGCATATTTTGTTCTAATTCATTCTGCTTTATCCTTATTCAATCATTTCCATCATCTTTAACATTATTTATTCATCGAAATCACCGCATAATAATCCATAACAAATATTTGATAGTTCTTTCAATAACTAATAGCACTTTTCATTAAATATAATTAAGTATAACTCCATAATCATTAGATATAAAGGATTCTTCCTTATATATATATATTCTAAAAAACCATAAATTGTGTAAATATTTTCAATCAATCACTTTAAATATCCTATGAATGTATATTCAATTGCAGGTACAAACGAATAAAACTTTAATATATGTGATGTATATGAACATACAAGTTGTGTATCATAGAAATTAACTTTATAATCACCCATATTCATGAAATACTTCATCAGTCGTGGGATACATCAATCTATTAAATATTTGGACTCTTTATATCACACAAAACATATTAATATATTTACTTATTAACATACTCTTTACTTATTGAAAATAAATACATTAAATATAATCCATTATCCTATTCCATCCACCTAATCATAAAATATCCACAAACTATATACCTCCCCAATGTATTGGAAATCAAAAATCATGTATCTATTAATGCCCACCCAATGGATCACATTATAAAGGTCCTACCTAAATTGATATATAAAACCAATATGAATTTCTACTTACGTCGTAATCACTTATAAACTACTCTCTTGATAAGATATGCATACGAAAATTAGGACTAGATTCATTAAATATTGCATCATCAACTAAAGAATTTTCCTTTATGTTCAATGATGAGTTAAAAAATCAATTATCATCAGTCCCAACATTGGTTTTTTTAATTTGGTTGAAGATCAGGTTTCTCAAAATTAACTATCTATACATGGTAAAAATTTCATAAAACGTCCTATATTGTGAGAAAAAATCAATGACACATAATATGAATATGAGGTGTATTATAATAATATATTGGTGGAATCAGTTATCAATAAATTTCTAGTCCCTTATTACCCATTACAACCCCTTTTTAGGTTATTCCCACCCTCATTGAAAAAGGATGTGAGTTATGTTTCTATAAAAATAAATTTCTAAATTCCCATATATTCTAAAATTGGTTCTTACCTTATAAAGGGTTAATTGATATTCTCACAGATTTAGATGAGAAATTTTTCTTTTTTGACCTTTTTTCACCACGGTATCCTAGAATCCTATATTTTAAGAACAATCTGAGTGCCTCCAGTAGACATTACTAAATATAATGAAGGCACTTTGATAAAAAATTAAAGAGGTCTCCCCTTATATACACATCAAATGAAATAAATAATTTAGTGCATTTTACTTTTCCCCTTTCATCAATAAATTTGAGCATTCATATGAGGTGAGTCTTAATGGATATCACTAGAAGAAATTACTTGAATCTAATATATAGAAACACTATTTAGTTGGTTTGAATATGATAAACTCTCTTTAAATCACGTAGGATATGTACCTCATGGGGTTAATCACTTACTAGACTTTTTCATCAATTCACTAAGAAATAGATAATTTTTTTGGACCTAAGGTAGTTAGAACCCATGAAGGGAAAACCATATTTTATAGTGGAAACCTCTCATCTAGGATCATTAAACAATAACCCACATTTTGAACACATTATAATGTGATCATGAGAGGTAAGAATAGTTATAGTATTTGTTATAATATCATGGGCGGAAATTTTTTCCAAAGGTGTAAGGAGTATTTTTACCCCAATAATAACCCACTATATAACCAATCAATTAATATGACATTGGATCTTTATGGTACCTTTTTTTTATCAATATAGTGATCATAGAGAAATTATTAACTTCATAGAAAATTTTGGAACCAACTCATTCACTTGGATCACATTTAATAATGGTCAAATTAAATTCCCTTAGAATAAATTATCATGTGTTATCTTCAACATTGTCATAATGGGAGTATGAGAATTGTAAAATATATTTTATTAAGGGATGAAAATTTATAATTTCATACAACATTCCAATAAAAATGAATGATTATAATAAATCCCATGATAGTTAATCTATTGTTAATAGATCCCAATAATTCATATATATTGATTATGATTTGGTTACCCCATGATAAACATCAATTAGAATCATTATTATTTGTCCTTCAAGTGATTAAGAACATAATATTGATAATGATAGGAATAAAAAATTATATTTCTAAATAATGATTCCCAAACTGAGATACATGAAAAAAGAATTTGTATGAGAAAATAAATACAAAACCAAGAATTAG
Source organism: Viscum album (assembly GCA_963277665.1). Taxonomy (NCBI): domain Eukaryota; kingdom Viridiplantae; phylum Streptophyta; class Magnoliopsida; order Santalales; family Viscaceae; genus Viscum; species Viscum album. The sequence goes on along the minus strand of OY728121.1, from coordinate 1,758,698,671 downwards.
GGTCCCCACATGATTTCCCACTATAAGATACACAAAATTCCTTGAACAAAGAAATTATAATTACTAAATATCTATCCCACTTACTACCCAATGTTGTTAAGTTTGTATCTATTGAGGAACAAATTTCCCAACTAAAGGCCATGATAAAAATACTTGATAAAATTAATGATGAGTTTCTTATGGGATACATATCGATTGAACATGATATCTATATCAAATTTATAACTAATTTAAATAATAATCCTTAACAATAAGAATTCACCCACAAGAGGAGAATCGATTCATCCAGCTAACCTGAGACCATATCCACCCATTTTGATAATCACTTCACTAATAAATTATTAATATTTTCCACTATTGTTTCGTCGTCAATATTGATCTCATAAAATTCATCCAATAAAAAATTTAACATAAGAAAACATTTTGTAATAAAAGATACATAATTCCATTAATCCTCAAATAGAGGTTATTGAAGCTCAATGTGCACGTGTATAAGTAGACAATAAATCATACCCTGAATTGGGGGACTTGACCCCTCCACTACATAAATTTTTTAATTTCATTATTTTTTCATTCAATGGAATGAGATACCTGGACCAGATTCTCAGTCATTTTTCCTCCCATTATGCCTTGATGTTGGGGACCTCTGAATAAAAGTAGGTAACCAAAATCTTTTGTTTTTGAATCTTAATGTTCATAAATTTTTATACTATAACCACTTATATAAGGGTATAACTTATACCATGTAGATATAACTTCATTAAAACATTGATTATAAATCTATGTGAAAAAACTACAAGTTGAGTTGACTACTGTGATAAATCCATATAAAAAAATTTGTATCCAATGATTTTTCTAAAATAGAACAATTCTTGAAATACACCATCCATCAAGAAATAATTAAATCATAAAAAAACTCCCATAATAAAATATGATGGTTTGGAATTTTATAACAATCCATCATTATTCTCAAATCGGTAGGAATATTGGTCTCGCACTCTATTCCAACTAGGTTCAATTCACTTCCCCCTAATGAGTTATAACAACAAAAATGAAAAATTACCAATCAAAAAAAATAAGATATTAATAATTAGAAAAAGTTTTGTCTTTTTCAGAATAGGAAAAATGAGCACTATTACTTACAAAATGACTGTTTTTTGGTATTTTAACTCATCCCTCAAGAATAACATTACCATATTTCTAGAGGTCAAGAAACCTGATTATAAAGGGAATAAAAGTAAACCTAGTTATTTACCCTATCATAAAATGTTAAGACATAAAAACCAATATTGTTTTATATTCAAATATTTTCTCTAAACTATAGTAGACAAAGGAAAAGTAACAACAAATATTCATAAGGAACATGTAACTTGTGTTACAATTATTCTTATAATCAAAATTATTGAATTGAACTATATCCTTATGAATATTATGTAAAAATTTGATAATTACATGGCTCAAAAAATATTAATTATTTATATTTAATCATCATGTGACAAAAAATCAACCATTTATGAATCATATTCTATATTACACTCTAAAAAACCCTATACGTTGTTACATACTAATAATCGATCTAATCTATTTTAGTGAAACAAATAATTAGAATAAGAACCCTCATGGGTCCCCATGTCATTCTGAAAACTAAGAGAATTCAATCCTCTATCATTAAGAGAATACGAACTGCCCCACCAAATTGTAACATCCCAAATAAATAAGGAATAAGACACTTTTAATATTTATTAATATTTTTCAGTTAAATATTAATTTTACATTAAAGGTGAAACTATGTTCGATGGCGTACCTGATACGCAACAACAGGTTTCTTTGAAATCTTACGTTGCACACTAATAATATAATATTATTATTTTAAAAGGTAGATAATTTCAAGTCGTTGTATTGGTGGGAATGAATAGAACTAACTAAAATAAGATTATATATGTTAGTTAAATGTTTTTACAATTATCCAAAAAAATTTAGAGGTGTAAAATGTGAAAGAATCTAATTTTAAACATAATTTAATTTAAAAGGATGATTTACCGCCTTTTGATGGAGAACCTTCATTAAATATAGTTTTGATCACTTTTATATGTTATATTTGAAAAATTAAAATTCTTCTTTTGAATCGGAACATTAAAATTTACCTTGGGTAAAATTTTGGTATTTTTCTGAAAAAATTAATTTTTTAATGAATAGTGAAAAATACTTTATTTTAATTCAAATCTACTTTTTAATCTAATTTATTTTTATGATTATATTATCTTTTTAATTGGTTTTAAAGTGTAATTAGATTATATTTTTACCATTTAATCTAATGGTGGTCATTGGAATTAATTTCACTTTGAAATTGGACATAATCAAGTGTCAATCTTTTGATAGATATTATTTTTTTAAAAACACGTTATTTCTTTTGACAACGGGAATTAATTTTAAATTAATTAATTCAAATTATATGTTTTTAATTTGGTAAAATAGAAATAATTTTTGAATTTGGAATAACAAATATAGCTTGGGCTAAATTTTTGGTATTTTTCTGAAAAACATCAATTTTTTTATGAATAGTGAAACCACTTAGTAATAGTTAAAAAATTGAATTTTTCATTTAAATGAAATTTTACCGCTTCTTTGAATTTAATTTCAAAAATCCGACATACATGGTTGTTATTAATAAGTAAAATGTGATTCAATAAGATGAAAATATTTTTTGGTGAATAGTAAATTTTTACTTTTATTTACCACAGTTAAAGTTAAATAGGGTAATTCTAGGTAAAAATAATATTATAATAATAAAAAATTACATTAATACTTATAGTAACCTTATTGGTTGAGTCATTTACGACCATGGGCATATTTGGGTCAATTTTGGGACCCCTTTGAGGCACTTGGGAGTGATAATGACACTTTAGATTAGTTAACATAAAGTAAAGGTAAAAATGACAAAAACAAATATCTTTTAGTAAATTAATTTTTATAAGGGGTTATATAAATTATCTTTTCGACTATCAATATTAATTGTAAATCTAAAAATATTTCCTACATCATGGTATTTTTTTTATAATTTTTAGACAACAAATAAATTAAATTATTTATGACACAATAATGATGCAATATATACCTCATTAATAAATGATTTAAATAAATGAAATTATAAATATTAAAATAACATCCAAAACATGTCCAATTATTATTGGATGATTTTATTTTGACCATGAGTCATCTTATCTTCGACGTTAATTAGTTTTGGACCTTTAGAAACCGAATATCATTATATAATAAAATAATATTTTCACACTTTCCTAAAGAGACCCACCATATAAAAGGACACCACTTCTAACCAATTCCTCACACCTATCAAGCCTTTTGGATCCTCAAAACTCTGCCCAATTAAGCTCCCTACATCCCTATCCTCCTCCTAGAAGCCTTACCTTAGGCATAAAGCACTTCAAGAAGTCCTTTTGGTTCAAACAAAAGGAAGTTACCCAAATTAAAGGTAATTGTTCTCTTAACTTCTTTTCTTTTATTTTTCTTATCCAACCCCTAAAATATTTTTATTCCTTTATTTTATAACAAAAACAGTATCCTAAATATACAAGGATGTTTTTATGATAAGTATTTTAACTACACTTACACACACCTCCATCTAATGGGTGAAGAACATACTGTTTCTATGGATGGAAAACTAACACCTCACGAAAGGATGATTGTTCGATTATCTCCTACCGCCTCTCATGGTGGCCATTAATATGACACTATATTTATATATGATATATATTATTTTTATGTTTTCTTCATTCTTATGTATTTTTCTTTTATAGAATACCATTATGGTTTCCATTATGGGTAAACGCGATAATTTCATTTGAGGAAGTGCGGACTACCACCCCCTCAAAGTGATATGACTCGTTAATACCATATTTGGGACATATAAAGGATGGATTTAATGATATTATATATTATATTATACTGAATTATAATATACCTAGGTATCATTATGTTTTAATTCCATTAAAATAAGAAATAGAAATGAAAGTAGCGTTCATGCGTACGTACGGCTTAGCGTCTCCATGAACGGTGCATTTCATTTCTTACCTCCAAATGATATGTAATATTATAAATATATATATACTGGATATATATGATATATATGATATCTAAATAATTAATTTCATTCTGAATATAATAGACTATTGACCACATGGACAACTTGTAAATATAAGATGTTCATTTTTGACTCAAATACCAAATATCGACAAAATGAACGTTATTGACTTAAATGACTAAATAATGTTTATAACATGGTAATAAGTGATATAAAAGGAATAATAAACTTGAAAAAGGTTCTTAAGAAAGCATAAATTTACTTTATTTTATTATTCAGGATGAACAAGGAACAAACAAGTCAAGTCAGACATGAGGTAAGGGATTTCTTATCTCATTTTCAATTCCGTGATATTTTCATTGCTCACCACTTATTTATTGCACGTGGTGTATTTTGAACTTCAATTTGATATATATTATCATGATTATATTTATATTCATGGTATTATGTGATTTATTTGGTGGTAATTAACTTTTGGTCATACTACTCGATTTATTACAATGAAGTAAGGGTTTTTCATCTCACTTTTTATTCCCGTGAGATTCATGCTATATTGGTCACTATTTCCCTTTGTGTGGTGTATGTACTATCCATGATTGTATTCATTGTGTAATATACTATAATTTTTTTGGTTATTTACATCTTCATTTATTGATCCTTATTTTATGTGGTGTATCTTTCGTATGTTACCCAATCTATAAGGGAACCTTTCACCCTCCTCTTTTTAAAAGGATTCTTTTTGTTATGTCTTTTAATTTACATATTATTATGTTAGTATATGTTATTCTATATCATTATTGATGTAAAATTTATTTCCAAGTGATGAGATACCATTTTTATCTCATCAACTGATTTTCTGAATCTTAAATTGACGCCATTAGGCTGTCGAATTTTTACACGGGAACTTCTAACCCAATTTCAATTCTTTGGGTTCAACTTGTACTTCTTGAATATGTCATCCTATGAATATGTGTGAATGACCTATGATTGTTTTACACTTAATATAAACTCATATTTTTTGTATTTATATTATTCACACATAATTATGTGATTGATTTATCCTTAATTTAAGGATACCATCTTTATAAGGGATTTCATCTCAATTTACATTTCCACAGAGACTTCATTGTTGTTATGCACCAATTCACTCTTATATGGTGTATATACTATCCTTTGACATATTATATCATGAATATCTTTATTCTCATGATATTATTATGTTCTGATTAAATGTTATTTCTCAATTATTTGTATTCAGGCGTCTATCTTTTTTTTAAAAAACTCTTTAACTAAAATATTGTTTTAAATGTTTTAAATATTTATCATTATAAATATTTATCATTAAGGTCCATGTTTTAAAAATTGTTTTTAGGATTTATTTATATGGACATTAATGTTTTCAAATGATAATTCATTTAAAATCTTGAAAGTGTTATGGGACACTTTGATTCCAAAATCATTTTTAAATGGTTTGGAAAATGATTTGATAATGCATTGTTTATTTCAATATCTTGAATTGATATATTGTGATCAGAATGAAGAAATGTTATCTTTCTATTATGATTGTGTTAGGTTTTATGATTATGTTATGGTTATAGGGAATTATATATGTATACGGGTGGTTCTGTGATAAACCTAGGGCGGGTGAGCCCGAGATAGCTCTCCAATTCATTGGGTAACGTGACGGAGGTAAATGTAATGTTTCTCCTAATAGATTTAAGAAATATTTGGTGATGGGTATTCCAAATGTAACTCCCTATGTAGTTGTGATATCTACAATGTAATTTTTATATGGATTCCATAAGTAACCTTCATGATTTATGATTTGTGGGTGTTATTCATAATTATTATGATTTCATAAGGTATGTTATGATTGAAAAGTATAGTTTCGTTGATTTGTATTTATTGATGGGATAATGTTTTCTTTCCTTATTTTATAACCCTTTCTGAGATTTTTATGCTCATCCCATGTTTTTGAAAAGTTTTCCACATGACTTAAAGATGAATAGGGTCAAGCATGGGATCGAGGAAAATTCATGTTGTCTGAAATATGGAACTCGGCATGTTTCTTTTTAAGAGTTTTTATTTTATGAAAAAAAAATAGATACTGAGTAGTAGTGTCTACATGTAATATTCAAGTTGTTATTCAATAGTTATGGCCTAATTATCTAAAACTCTAAACCTAAAAATATCCTCAATGTGAATTATTCATTTAATTCAATATTATGTAATGTAATAAGGTCGGGTCCTTATAGTTGGTATCAAAGGTCGGTTTAGACAAATTTAGGGATTAAGAGTTTTCGTTAAACACGTGGTTAGTCCCTAGTTCTATTATTTCAGTTAAATCCTTGTTTTTTTAACTTTTTCATATCAAGGAAAGTTAGCTACAAATGGAAGGAGGAGGATCTCAAACAACATTCCTATCTCTTCCTGATGACTTTATTGCAATAATTACTACAAAGTCATCATCGGATGATTGTGAAACGTTCTCTAGCATAAAACTCACTTGCAAGCAGTTGTTTGAGATATCAATCACCTCTAATATACCTCGTTATCATTGTGGACCATGGGTTGTATTTAAAAAAAATCCTATTTTCACAATATTCTCATATTTTCAAGAAAGATAAATATTATCAAGGAATTTACAAATATTTTACCTTATCACAAGATTTTGAAACATATTATGATTTTAAAAAAGGTGTTGAAGAAGGAGATCCATGTGCAACCTATTTATATTTACTTTTAAAATATAGTCTCTCAGCACATACTTATGGTATTTTAAAAGGACCATTAATTTAATGTTTCAACTCAAATCAGGTCCGACCGTTTTATAGAAATCATGTTTTATCAGATTTTTGGAAATTATATGTCATACATGATTATTTTCCAAAACAGTTTTTCTGTGAACACCCATATGACCCATGTTGTAAAAGTTGTATTTGGATGGAGGAAGAAAAAGATTTTGAAGGATATCTAAATCATTATTGCAATGAATGGACCTTCTACCTAAGTGAAGAAGATGATGATGAAACCAAATGGATACCATGATCAAGGTATGATGTTCTTCATTTTGGGGACTATTTTATTTTATCATATGGTGCTAAAATAAGACTTCAAGAATTAATATGTTGAGATCATAAATAATTTGGATGAAAATGAGAGGTATAAGGAAACCATTGAGTTTAAAAAATGTTAGGGTTATTTTTTAGTTTTATAAAAAGGACAACCCATAGGATGGGTGACAACCCATCGCATCCGGCAAGGCTGCAGGAATCGAACCCATGACCAAAGGGCGACAAGGGTGGATTGCCTACCACTAGCCTACTTGAAGTCCCTCTAGTTAGTATGACTTATTATTTTAGTAAAATGATTTTATGGAACAATAATAAGTTGATTTTTTGAACTTATGTTTTATCGAATGGATATACTTAGTATAGAAAAATGATTTAGTGATTAAGTGATAAAGGTTGTTGTGGAATACGTTCTCTCTTTTGAGGAAACACTATATTCCTAAAGAAGATAGAATACTATGGGATTTCAATTGTGGAATAATGGTTGAAATTTTATTTTGGAAGAATATTTGTTTTTATTATGGACTTATGATCATTTCATTTATTTATGAAAATTATTAATCTATCATGGAGAATATGTGATTAGGTAAATTACTTTTCAATGTGATTCTTTATGAGTAACTGGTGTTATTTGGAGATAAATGTTAAGATATATCTTGGAAGTCTATGTAATTAAATCCTTATGAGATTTGAGTTACAATCTTAGTTTAGATTACTTTTGAAGAAGTTTAGGGATAGTTTTTTATTCAATGCTCTTTGTTGATCTTTGGGTTTTGTTAGAAAAATTTTGGAGATTAAGAGTAGTTTTTATTCTTGTAAAAGACTGTCCTTTTTGGGTATTATCTGATATCTCACTAACCATTTTGGTTTTAGTTGATGTCTAATGATAAGGGAAATATATAGTTATTCTTTTGTGTATTATGTGATTCTCCAGAAGATGATTCTTGTGCTTTTGAATTGACAAAGTCTTTTTGAATGATATTCGTTTGGAGAAAAGATTAGTTTTGGGTAGAAACTTATTAAAGGATGAAACTCTACTTGAAGTTAAATATATTTCATTATGTTATTATTATATGTAGTAAATGAATTCCTCAAAATTATGAAAAGGAATGTAAAAAAAACATTTTTTGTTTGTGTTTCCTACTAAGTAATCAATGATTGTTTAACACATAATAAGTTTGTGATTTTCTGGAGGTTAACATTCTACAAACCATGTTTTCTATCACTCTCCATCAAAACATGACCATTTGTTTTCTCTTCCATATCCATGTTTTTCTATATAGAATCCTAATATGGGTTATCTCAGGTGACCTCTTTACTTCTCTTTCATTCTTTTAAAGTTACAATTTTTACTGACACTTTTCTGATGTGGGACTTTTAATGAAGTTTCCCAGCCTAGTTTTAAAATTGCGAGGACACAATTCCCAAAAGGGGGGAAGGATGTAACATCCCAGATAAATAAGTAATAAGACACATTTAATATTTATTAATATTTTTTAATTAAATATTAATTTTACATTAAAGGGGATGCAATGTTCGATGGCGTACCCGATACGAAACAACAGGTTTCTTTGAAATCTTAGGTTGCACACTAATAATATAATATTATTATTTTAAATGGTATTTAATACCTAGTAGTTTTTTTGGAAATAATGAATAGAACTAACTAAAATATGATTATATATGTTTTTTAAATGTTTTTACAATTATCCAATAAAATTTAGAGGCTTAAAATGTGAAAGAATCGAATTTTAAACATAATTTACTTTCAAAGGTTGATTTATCGCCTTTTGATGGCGAACCCTCCTTAAAAATAGTTTTGGTCACTTTTATATGTTATATTTGACAAAATAAAATTCTTCTTTAGAATTAGAACATTAAAATTTACCTTCGGTAAAATTTTGGTATTTTTCTAATAAAATTCATTTTTTAATGAATAGTGAAAAATACTATATTTTAATTAAAATCTACTTTTTAATCTAATTTATTTTTATGATTATATTATCTTTTTAATTGGTTTAAAAGTTTAATTATATTATATTTTTGTCATTTAATCTGATTGTGGTCATTGGAATTAATTTCATTTCGAAATTGGATATAAAAAATTGTCAATCTTTTGATAGATATTGTTTTTTTAAAAACAAGCTATTTCTTTTGACAACATGAATTAATTTTAAATTAATTAATGAAAATTATATGTTTTTAATTTGGTAAAATAGACATCATTTTTTAATTTTTAATACCATATAAATCTTAGGTTGAATTTTTGGTATTTTTCTGAAAAACATCAATTTTTTTATGAATAGTGAAACAACTTAGTAGTAGTTAAAAAAACTAACTTTTTCATTAAAATGAAATTTTACCGCTTCTGTGAATTGAATTTCAAAAATAAAACATACATGGTTTTTATAAATAAGTAAAATGTGGTTCAATAAGATGAAAATAATTTTTGGTGAATAGTAACTTTTTACTTTTATTTACCACGGTTAAAGGTAAATAGGATAATTCAAGGTAAAAAGAATATTGTAATAATACAAAATTACCTTAACACTTATCCTAACCTTATTGGTTGAGTAATTTATGACCATGATCATATTTGCGTCGATTTTGGGAAGACATTGAGCCACTTGGGAGTGATAATGACACTTTAGATTAATTAACTTAAAGTAAAGGCCAAAATGAAAAAAAACAAATATCCTTTAGTAAATTAATTTTTACAATAGGATATATAAATTATCTTTTTGACTATCAATATTCATTGTAAATATAAAAATATTTCCTACATCATGGTATTTGTTTTATAATTTTTAGACAACAAATAAATTAAATTATTTATGACACAATAATGATGCAATATATACCTCATTAATAAATGATTTAAATAAATAAGATTACAAATATTAAGATAACATAAAAAACCTATCCAATTCTTATCAGATAATTTTATTTAGACCATTAGTCATCTTATATTATACTTTAATTAGTTTTGGATCTTTATAAACTGAATATCATTATATAATAAAATAATATTTTCATACTTTCCTAAAGAGCCCCTCCTCCCCCTTATAAAAGGACACCACTTCTAACCTATTCCTCACACCTATAAAGCCTTTTGGATCATCAAACATCTACCCAATTAATATTCCTACATCCCTCTTCTCATCCTAGAAGTCTTACCTTATGCAGAAGTCACTTCAAGAAGTTTTTTTGGTTCAAACCAAAGGAAGTTACCCAAATTAAAGGTAACGGTTCTCTTAACTTCTTTTATTTTATTTTTCTTCTCCAACCCCTAAAATATTTTTATCTATTTATTTTATAAAAAAACCAATATCCTCAATATACTAGGATGTTTTTATGATAAGGATTCAAACTACACTTACACACACTTCCATCTAATCGGTGAAAAACATACTATTTCTGTGGATGGAAAACTAATGCCACATGAAACGATGATTGTTCGATTATCTTATACCACATCTCATGGTGGACATTAAGATGACACTATATTTATATATGATATATATTATGTTTATGTTTTCTTCATGTTTCTGTATTTTTCTTTTATAGAATACCTTTATGGTTTCCATTATGGGTAAACGCGATAATTTCATTTGAGGAAGTGCGGACTACTGCCCCTCAAAGTGATATGACTCGTTAATACCATATGTGGGACATATAAAGGATGGAGTTAATGATATTATATATTATATTATACTAGAATTATAATATAACTATGTATCAGTATGTTTTTATTCCATTAAAATAAGAAATAGAAATGAAAGTAGAATTCATGCGTACGTACGGCTTACTGTCTCCATGAACGGTGCATTTCATTTCCTACCTCCAAATGATATGTACTATTTTAAATATATATATATACTGTATATATATGATATATATGATATCTAAATAATTAATTTAATTATGGATATAGTGGACTATTGACCATGTGGACAACTTGTAAATATAATATGTTCATTTTTGTCTTAAGTACCAAATATCGACAAAATGAACGTTATTAACTTAAATGATTACATAATATGCATAACTTGGTAATAAGTGATATAAAAGTAATAATAAACTTTAAAAAGGATATTAAGCAAGTATAAATTAACTTTAGTTTATTATTCAGGATGAACAATGAACAAACAAGTCAAGTCGGACATGAGGTAAGGGGTTTCTTATGTCATTTTCAATTCCGTGAGATTTCCATTGCTCGCCACTTATTCATTGAATGTGGTTTATTTTGTACTTCCATTTGATATATATTATCATTATTCTATTTATATTCATGGTATTCTGTGATTCATTTGGTGGTTATTAACTTTTGGTCATACGACTTGATTGATTATAACGAAGTAAGGGTTTTTCATCTCACTTTTTATTCCCCTGAGATTCATGCTATATTGGACACTATTTACTTTTGTGTGGAATATTTACTATCCATGATTATATTCATTGTGTAATATAATATAATTTTTTTTGTTATTTACATCTTCATTGAATTATTCTTCTCTGATGTGGTGTATCTTTTGTATGTTACCCAATCTATAAGGAAACCTTTCTCCCTCCTCTTTTTAAAAGACTTCTTTTTGTTATGTCTTTTAATTTACATATTATTATGTTGGGATATGTTCTTATATATCCTTATTGATTTAAAATTTATTTCCAATTTATGAGATACCATTTTTATCTCATCAACTCATTTTCTTAATTTTAAAGTGACGCTATTAGGCTGTCGAATTTTTACACGGGAACTTCTTAACCCAATTTCAATTCTTTGGGTTAAACTTGTACTTCTTGTATATGTTCTACAATGAATATGTGTGAATTACCTCTGATTGTTTTACACTTAATATCCACTTATATTTGGATTATTTATATTAGTCACACATAATTATGTGATTGATTTATCCTTAATTTAAGGATACCATCTTTATAAGGGATTTCATCTCAATTTATATTTCCACTAAGACTTAATTGTTGTTATGAACAATTTCACTCTTATATGGTGTATATAATTTCCTTTGAAATATAATATCATTAGTCCCTTTATTCTCCTGATATTATAAAGTCCTGATTAAATTTTATTTCAAAATTATTTGTATTCAAGTGTCTATCTTTTTGTTAAAAAAACTCTTTAACTAAAATATAGTTTTAAATGTTTTAAAGATTTATTGTTATAAATATTTATCATTAATTTCCATGTTTTAAAAATAGGTTTTAGGATTTATTTATATGGACATTAATGTTTTCAAATGATATTTCATTTAAAATCTTCAAAGTGTTAAGGGGCACTTTGATTCAAAAATCTTTTTTAAAGGGTTTTAAAAATTATTTGATAAAGCATTATTTATTTCAATATCTTGAATTGATATATTGTGATCAGAATGTGGAAGTGTTATCTTTCCATTATTCTTGTGTTATGTGTTATGGTTATTTTATGGTTATTGGGTATTATTTACATATATGGGTGGTTCCGTGATAAACCTAAGGCGAGTGAGCCCGAGATAGCTCTCCAATGCATTGGGTAATGTGACGGAGGAAAACGTGATGTTTCTCCTAAGATATTTAGGGAATATACTATGATGGGTATTCCAAATGTAACTCCTTATGTAGCTGTGATAGCTACAATGTAAGTTTGATGTGGATGCCATAAGTAACCTTTATTATTTATGATTTTTTTGTATTATTCATAATTCTTATGATTTCGTAAGGTATGTTATGATTGAAAAGTATAGTTTCATTGATTTTTATTTATTGATAGGATAATGTTTTCCTTCCTTATTTTATAACACATACTGAGCTTTTTATGATCATCACAAGTTTTTGAAATGTTTTCCATAGGACTTAAAGATGAATAGGGTCAAGTATGGGATCAAGGAAAAGTCATGTTGTCTAAAATATGAAACTAGAAATGTTTCTTTTTAAGAGTTTTTATCTTATGAAAAAAATGGATACTGAGTAGTAGTGTCTACATGTAATATTCAAGTTTTTATGTAACAGTTATGGCCTAATTCTCTAAAACTCTAAACCTAAAAATATCCTCAATGTGAATTATTCAATTAATTCAATACTATGTAATGTTATAAGGTCATGTCCTTATAAAAATAGAATCCTTTTTTATGATGAACACTAATTCACCTTTGCAAATGTTACATAAATGGAATACATGTCTGTTAAGAAATAATAGATTTATTAATAATGGTCTTCTATTAAATAATCTATAACAATATAGAGTAAAGTAATAAAAACCTAAGGCATGGACCAAGGTCGTGTATTCTTAAAAAACTATAAAATATATTCTAATAAAAATAGGATCAATGTGATTCAATGAAATCAATATATGTGAAAATTCAATTCAAGTCCCTCTATTTATAACCCTTATCCAACATGATTATGGATAAATTAGATAAAATATACTCATTGATTTATGCTTATAATTCATTTTTATCTATTTTCCTAAACTAGTAATACAATTATTCAAATTTTCCATCTTCAAGATCACATAAACCTTTTACAACTCAATATTGAGAGCATGTTAATTCTTTGAATCATAATCCATTGCATCATTAGTATGATGTGTCCAAAAATATATTCATTTTTATAGAACAAATTCCAAAATTTAATTCCCTCAATCTATCAAAAAAACTAAGGGACCCCCTAGTAGAGGCCTTATCCAACACTCGATAATTTGAAGAGGAAGTCACTACATTTGATACATATCATGATAATGATAATAAACCCACTGAATACCAAAAAATCATATCTTTAATAGAACAAGACTGATAAATTATTATATAAGACAATATGGACCCTAGTTATTTTCCAAAAACATCAAAGAATTAAATATTTATTTATCACTATTGGAATATAGTTTGGGGATCCACCTCATTCCACCCCAAATCCCCCATTATTTAGGAGACATGAAGTTTATTTTCATCCATTACATTTATTAATTTTGGGTTAAACAATTATTGAATAAAAACCATTTTTAAATTCACATTTGAAAACAAATTTGGGAATATTTTTAATCGCACAAAATTTATGGTGGTTTTTAAGTCACTACCTTCAATCCCCTATTTGGAATATTATGAATTCATTTAAATACAATAGTGATCTCTGCATTTCATCAATTGCTAGTGTATTTATATAGTTAATGGTTGAATTGTATTTATGGTTCCCCTTTTGACCAATGTGTGGATAGATACAATGATATCACATGATATAAAAGGAAGGGGAAGTATCCATATACATAAGTGGAAACAAAAGTTGATGAAAAAAATGTTTAAGAGGATACACCAATTTGTTCTTAAAATTTTTTTAAAGAGACTTTATTTCCCCTATCTATCTAATTATTTTTAAAATAATTCAATTTAGGATTTCATTATTTTCTTATATCCAAATATAAAGAACCTCAATTAAAATTTTTCTCCTATAACAGACTAGTATACATTTTCATTAGATAAATCATATATATAGAGGAAAGAAAAAATATTCTTGTGTAGCCTCTATGAATTGATACTAACATTGAGTGTATCTATTATAATTCATTTTTGACTGATATTCATCACAACCAAGATATTATTATAAGGTAAGAATATATCACCAACATAAGACAAAAGTTATTGGAACCTTTAAAAATATTCACATTGTTTATGTAGGGTTTAATTAATATTCATTCATTTTTTATTATTAAAAGCCTAAAAATATAATAATATTATTATATAATATTTTGAGGATATAGATTTTTATCCATCCTCCACTCCTACTATTAATGATGAAGCTCTTCGATATGTCATTCCTTTCTTTGGAGAAGGTTCTTCTACCTCTGTTAATAATATCAAATGAGTGAATGTGGGTATTTAGAGGAACTAAAACCTATGATAACCATTTCCACCAGGAGTTGTAATATGAAAAATTAATGCATATCATTCATTCAGGGACACTGAGATACGTTTTCATATATTTTCATAAAAATAAATGTATTTCATTCCTAAGTGGACATTCATCACATGGGTTTACCGTCTTACTATTATGGTTATGAATATATAGTGATAATGATACACCCTTATCCCAGTGCCAGTGTAAGAGTAGTAGTGTATTTGATAACAAAAGTTAATTAAATCCAAGTGCTTTATAATTACAAGTGTATAACCATTATTTTCCCTATTATGAAGTAGAATACAAAATTTGAGTCTTCACATCAAGAAACCCAACCATAATTATCCAAACAATGATTTTATTATCTCATTAATAGAATTTTAGAGTGATAAAATAACTATTTTTGAGTATTTCATTGTTATGGATGGTTACTATAGCTATAATTAAATATTAATGGCTAATTAGGATAAGGAAGACACCCCATTTAGGAAACTCATGGAGTATATTATTATAGGGTGACCTTAATATGCTCGGAGAATATTGAATCCACATATTTAATAGTGATAACTATATATTTAATCACCACCCTTGTAAAACCATTGAATGCTATTTTGATGAACTATTTTTCATGTCATTCCAGGGTTTTTACAACTTTATTGGATTTGAAGTAGTTATTTTTTCAAACGCCAATTGTATAATCTAAATATGAACTCATTGAAATATTTTTTTCAATGAATTTTAAAAAATTACATATATTCAAGGTACATAATCAAGGAATTGAGGTTTATACATATAAATATCAAGTGGTTATCAATATTCCCACACCATATGATCTTTAAATGTTTATAACACTATAAGGATTCCACAATTACATTAGGAATTTCATTTTAAAACTTATATAAATGTGTATACACTCTATGTAATAAATTAAAAATAAAGTAACTTACAAGTGGTATGAGTATTTCTAAAATTAATTTGGTATCCTTTAATAGTATATGTAATATCCCCCTTTTATTTTCTCATATAGAGAGATATCCACTCATCCTATCTGTGGAATATTTAAAATCAACCCTTAGATCATATATTTCTAAAAACAATTATACAGGAAATGAAATAATCCTCAATTACCTTGTATAAATAATGTTATAATTGGAATGTTTAAAAACCAATATCAATTATAATTTCCAAATCTTGATCATTGAAGTAAAATATTTTTTTAATTACATGAAACATCACAAATTTCACATAATCTCTATCATTTATCAATTAATATAAATCCTTAACCCCATCCCCCATGTTTATAGTGGGATTAGTATGATGGGGTATTAATCATTAAATTTTGGATATTTGGTCCATATTTAAGAAGGTAACAAGCACGGAAATTCATCGATTTTCTTTAGTATATACTACATCAAAAGAGTTTTAAAAACATAAAAAACATCCCATGGTGGTAGTTTTATTTATAAAACAAACCTCTCAACCATGGTAGATGTACTTAAAGAGTTCTTACCAAATCCAAACATTTAAAATTATGAAGGATATAAAACTCAACTGAGTGGTTTTCTTGTGTAATTTTATCATCATTATAAAAAAAACTTTTCATATTATTTTATTCATTTAGAAACTTTAACTGATACAGAGGTAGAATACCATGGCCTCATCATGGTCAAGTGGTTTCCCTTATAAATATCAATTACCATGTTGAATATAAAAGGTGATTATGAATTTTTAATTAAATATATTAATGGTGTATATTCTATTAATAATGATTTGTTAATTCCCTTAATAAACAATACACATTGTTTCATGGAACAATTTTCCTCTAATATTGTCATATCATACACCCTTTACTAGAACAATGCATTATAAAACATGATATCCATTTGGTTAAATAAACTTTATAACTCAGGTATAGATAAAATGATAATCCATATTATACATCAAAGGGGGTTTGTTCAATAAAATTACTAAATGTTAGTGGTGGATGAGATTTATGGAATATCAGTTTTGGGAAAGTCCTCATATCAATAAAGTTTTCAAGTATTTTTTTGAATTATTCTAATAGAAAATTATCACTGAAGAAATATTTTATCTAAGGATAATGATAATAAAGAACAAGCTTACAAAAATAAAACAAATCACGTTATCTATGATGGAACAATCTCCCAAAATATTCCCTACAAACGAGGCTTTAATGGGGTCTTTATCAAATTTCTTGAAGGATAAGATAAAAATAATGCTATGAAATAAGTATCTGATAGTGCATGTGGTAAAAATTAAATGGAAACTATTAGATATCACTAATTCAATGTACATGGTCACCTATGTCCCTCTATGATGCATGATTTCATTGAATTCACAACAATATATCATGCATGTCAGGTGCACAAAAACTTTATTCATCAAAATTTATAGTTTTACTATATTATAAATTAATATCATCTATTTTTTTATGGTAAATAAATGTACCGGGTCTTTACCCTCTAGTTAATATTTGAAAGTTAAAATTTATCATCACTTACTTTGATTTCATTACTAAATGGGTTGAATTTATTCTCTTCAAATAGATTAGAATGAATGGTTTATTAAATTATTTGAAATCCAATATCACCAATATATTAATAGTTCCTTATACATTCTCTTTAAATAAGAGAATAAAAAAAATTATTTGAGTTAAAGTAGTTGTATTAAAAAAAATATAATATTTAATCCAATTAGTGTTTTCCATTGATGTTGTTTCTCCATCCTTCCTTGCCTCTTTGTTCACTTCCAGGTTTCTCAAGTTATTGAGTCACATTTTTAGATGGGACTCTATCATTCTATGACCTAGGTTTTATTCTTTTTACCTTATTCTTCCTCTCCATATTTTATTCTCTTGGTTATCCTCTCTTATGCTGGCTCCCAAGAAATTCCTGATTTTTTTCTTTTTTTCTCATTTTATCGTTTTCCATCTCGGGATCTTCTCTAGGTCTTCTAATGGATTCACTTATATGTATTTTTTCATCAATACATGGAATCAATTACCTCCCATCTCTTCTCTTACCACCTGAACCTTCGTTCTAGCCTCCATCTTTATTTTTTTGGAACACACTCTAGTGGTTTTGGATTTTTTTGGTGGGAGGTTCAGTAGATTCCTCTTTCTCTCATTCATCATCCTATTATCTTTCTACCATTAATCCTATGCTCGATCTCATTTCATTTAAGTATAAGTATTCTTGTGGTTATTTGGGGATGGTTTTTTTGGTTGTGAGTAAGTATTTGGGGCTTGTCTTGACTGGTGTTGTCAAACTCTATGGTTTATGATTGTGTTTTTTGTTAGAGTTGTCATCTCTATTTCACCAGTGATGTCTTGAATATGATTAGACCTAGAGGGTATGATGGTACTCCCTCAATAGTGGATTGATGTGTAGGTTATGTTCTATATTTATCTGCTCTAGATTTTAGGTTCTTTTCTCCCTCCTAGGTTGGATAGGTCAAATGGATCCCAAGGAGGTTTTGGGATGTGTTTGCAGAAGTGATGGGCTGTTCTAAGTGGCATGTCCCATGCTAGAATCTCCCCATTCCTAGGGTTCTTTTGATAATGGTTATTCAATTTTTTTATTCTAAAGTAGGGTTTTTTTGGATTTATGTTTTCACATGTTGGTGATGGATGTTATAGATTGTGTTTAGAAAACAGTGGGGCTTTGTTTTTGTTGGGTGATGTGGTGATGGTGAAGATGGGATACGATGGTAGATGGTTAATCTTACTTCTACATTGAAGGTGTGTGGTTTTATATGGTTCCATAAATGGATAGTATTCATGGCGTTGTTGTGTGTTGTTGATGTAATGAGGGATGGTTGTCTTGGATCAGGGCTTGATAGAGGGTTTGGTGGGTTTCTTCCATGGGATGATGCCCAGTGGATTATAATCGATGAGGTGTCGTGTTTCAGTGTCAGGGTGCATTTCTAAAGGTGGATCTAGGATCAATATCTCACGGCCTAAGGAGGTTTGGTGGTTCATGAATTGATTTTTGTTTTACCTATTTGAATTTCATGTTGGAATTTGAATTTGGAATCAGGGTGAAGTTTTTGAATTTTGAGTTAGGGTGATCTATTTTAAATTTTGATTATAGGTGATTTTTTTTATTTTGGAATTGTGTGGTTACCAAAAAACCTTAAATTGGATTTAATAAAATACAAAAAAATGGATTTGGAGGTATGGGAATGAATTTTAATTTCATATCATGGTTCAGTTAGAATCACTTAGAGTGTCCATCAGAAATCAATTTACAGAGGATGAATAATGAAAAAAAAAATTAGTTGGTTTGGAATAACATGATGAGAAAATATCATTGGCCTTATATAACTTAATGGTTCACCAAAACTATATATAATGGGTATTAAATAAGTAGGTTTGTTTTTTTCTAATTTTTTCATAGAGAATTGGTCTTAGTGTTACGGAAAATAATGACACCAAAAATGAAACCACTAAAATATGAAACAAAATAGGAAGGAACATACATGATATACATGGTATACTCTAATAAATTATACTATTTTATCACCCAATATTGATAGCATATAACATTTCCATATAATTAGGGGTTCCTTGAGAAATACTTTTCCTAAAAATTCATGTAGGATTCATGTTCCTTACCATATGAACATAAAATATATAGTGTATGGTATTAATTGTAGGATATTAAATTATATAAAACATGTTAATCACAATAAGACATTAACTTATATGGTGTATAGTCCTTATCATCTGACTTTAAGGTACATGAAACAAGTTCCTGAACACATAAGTATAATCAATAAGAAATATTATTTTGTTATATAACTATGAACTACATGTCAATTGTTCAATCTTATGTGAACATAATATACTTACAGTTATTCATTGTAAAAACCTATAAACTACATGACCCTCCTTGTATAATATCTTGATTTATTTAATATCTCTCCCACTTGGGAGATCTAATGGTTATGAAAATATTTTTCTACTCCAATTCCATGGTTCATAAAACCTGTGAAAAAAATGACTCTTTTCCAAAATATTATGTGTATATAATACTATTACCATTGGATATGTAGTGACACTTGAATATTATATCTAAAACCCAACATAATCCTTAATTTCATCTTCATACACTACTAAAAAACAGGAAAGGGAAGAGCTACCCCTTTATCAGAGCTAAAAAAGTGCTAATAAAGGTCCCCTTTATCAGCGATTTTTTTTAAGAACTGATAAAGCCCCCTCCCCCCCTTTATCAGCGCTTTTTTAGTAGCGCTGATAAAGGGGGGATTTATTAGTGATTTTTCCTACCGGTGATAAATTTTATGTTTAAAAAAATCATGAAAAATAAATTATTTTTACATAAGTATATTTATATTGATATAAATAGAATATATATTTTTTAAATATGTTTTAGATAAGTAGAAATAGACTATTAAATTTAATATATAAGAAATTTAATGAAAATGGATTTAAAATATTTAAAAAAATATTATCAATTAATAATTTGATAATTATTATCGATGAAAAATAATTTAATAACAATTTGGAGACACAAAAAATCAAAACAACTAACAAAAGATCTAAAATAAGTTGAAAATGTAACTCAAACTTCAAACTGCAATAACTTTTGATCCGGGTGTCTGTTTGAGCTCTACATCATATCAAATCGAAGCCTGTGACAAGCTCTTTGCGTTGGTGACCCAAGAGAAGCCTCGGTCACATTCTTTGAGGCCAAAAAAGGCCCAGAAGGCCGACAAAACTGAGTTTTTTGTCGGGATACCCAGATTTTTTAACATTCAAATAGGTATAACTTCTGATACGGATGTCTATTAGCCCTATACCACATATCATATCGAATATTGTTTCATTTTATACAATTTTACTAGTTGTTGAGTTGAAATGGGCTTCTAGATTATAAGTTATGATCGTTTTAACATTCTATGCTTTTCAAATACACGTATATATATATATATGTATTTATTCATAAATATGTGTGTGTGTGTGTGTTATATATATGTATTTATTTATTTATTTATTTAATTATAAATACACATAAAAAACATATTTCATAAATGTATTTAAAACTAATCTTATAAGTATATATTAATATACAAATAAATATACGGATAAAAAATTATAACTAAAAATATATATATAAATAAATAAATATAAATATATTTAATTTACAAATGAATATATATATATACTGATATATGAATAAATATATTTATATTAATATGAATCTATATCAAAATATGAATAAATATAACTATATATATATAAATAGATATATCAAAAAATAGAGAAAAAATGGAATAGCTTAGTGGTAAAGGTGCAGACGCGAAAGTGGGAGGTTGTGGGTTTGAGTTCGGGTGGAAGCACAAAGGGGTGCACGCATGTGAGGATGCATAGGAAGGGAAGCGTGCGGGAGACCTCCTAGCACTGATAAAGGGGGGGTCAAGCCCTGTTAAAATCTCTCCCTGCATTATATAATTCTTTTTTATTTTTTTTATTTTTTTTTTGGACTTTTATCAGCGCTTTTTAAAAGCTCTCATAAAGGTCCCTTTTCTCAGCGCTAAGAAAAGCACTAATAAAGGGGTCTTTTATCAGCACTTTTTTTAGCACTGATAAAAGGGGCCTTTATCATCGCTATTCGGAGCGCTGATAAAAGGGACCCCCCCCCCCCCATATTAGTGCTGAGCTTTATAGTGCTTTTTTAGCGTTGTTAAAGCTCGTTTTGAGTGCTGATATAAGATAGGTTTGTAGTAGTGGTACCTCAATTCAATATTTTGATTTCCACTAGTTCACATTGAGCATGTGATTCTTCATACATGCTATAATTTCCTCTTTTTTAATCATTAATATTATTATCTTATAGAACTAAACCTATCTTGATTCATGTTATTAAAGGATATGTAGAGAAATTTGAATCTTTTTCCATAGATCTAGTTGAAATTATATCTCCCAATTCATTCACAATTCCACCTTAGTGTTTGAGTATCCACCAATTCACATTAGTTTTTTAATATTATTCTCATATCATGGATACCGTTAAATTTATACCATTTCCTTAAATCATAAATTGACATTAATATCAATTTTCAATCAATATTGGTATCCCATGTAAAATATTATTAGTATTGATATATTCTTAGTTTCAAAATATGTGTATTAATGCTTAGATATCTTATTCTTTCCCCAAGTACATGATTCATCTCCATCTGAATTCCCTATAATAATCTGATGTTTGATTCCCAATTAATTCACAATGGGTTTTAACTTTCATTCTTACACAAGAATACCTTCCTTTTATAGAACAACATGTATCTTGATAAAAGTAACCAAAAGATACATCGAGAAACATGGATATATTTTTATGGACTCAACTAAAATTGTATACCTATCATATTTTCTTATATCACACCATGATCCAAATTACCTATTACTTCATGTTATGTTTTCCATTTCCAAAATCCTATGAAATATCATTCAGGACACTATGATATTTGACCATACAAATTTACAGAGGTTTTTCTCCACCAGTCTTATACTAGGGTGTGACCTCCTTTCCATGAATTACATGTATCCTGATTCAAATCTACATAGGATATATATTAATGCATGGATCAGATACTCTATCCTTAGTCATAACAAATCATACAGAACATACTCTTTTACATTAACCCTCCTCAATTTATATGCAAGTTAATCAAAGTCTAGTTTAAATCACATTTATTACACCAAGAAACATATTTGGTTAAGTATTTAACATTTTAAATCAATTTAGTTTTATTATTATAATGTTATAATTTTCTAAATCCCTTTAAAAATATATCATTCTATATATTATACTACATTAATTGAATGTTTGAATAACTTTGAAACTCCTATGAAAATTGATAAAGATTGAATCTGATATAAAGGGACCCTATAGAGACCCAGGCTTAATGTACATTGATATTACATCACTTTAGATTAATATTTATTACATTGAAAAAATACATGCTCGAGGACTATAATAATTTAGTGTCTTTGGAAACATGGAAAAAAATATTCTATCCTAGTGAAAAATCTTCAATATCTCCCATAAATATCTATATCTTTAGTACTTCTACCTAAAACCTTTCTTCATAACATGTAGAAATGAAACATAAGAAATGGGTGACCTCATATGCTCAGTAAGGTTAAATAAAGGAAATGTGTGAGCATAACATGAACAAGTAGAGTATAGAACTTGATCATAACATTTAATGATTGTAACCTATATATTAAAGACCATAATAAATATTTTCAGTTTATAAGACATAAATTATAAGATAAATAAGGGAATAAGTCATGAAAGAATAACATAAGAATATCATCATTGCTTATTATAGAAAATAGAAGAGAGCTAAAGAACAAAACCAAAAACAAAAGAGACCACTTGGAAAAGGACATGTGGAAAACAACAATAGAACATGAACCAAAAAAATTATAAGTGGGGGGCTATGGGGGACAGATGTAATGAAGACTAATAAAACCTCTTTAGAAAATGTCAATACATTCATGTGGAAGAGATCCCAAGATAGAGTACCAGATAATCAGACCATCATGTGAAGTGAAGGTATCTAAGAAGTCCACCACTTTGCTACCCTCACGCCAAGTGTGAAGGATCTCTATACGGTTACTGATATACCTTGATCACCTATGGATATAGTTAGATATAGTCCAAGTAGATCATTCTTTATCGTGGAAAGAGTTGTGGAGAATCATGGAATTGGTTTCCACTATGGCCAGTTCAATATGACGTTCACAACATATTTTAAGACTAGTGATCATAGACATTACTTCCACCTGAAGGGAGTATCCATATATGAATGAAGTAGAGAAATCCAAGATGACTGAGCCCCTTTAGTTTCAGACTAGGCCTCTACCCCTCACGAGTCCCATGTGGAAAGAGTCGTCGGTGGTCATCTTGAGACTACTCAGGTTGGGGTGCCACTTGATCCACTTACCTGAGGGGCCATGGAGAGTAGCCTAGGAGATGGGATGCAGAAATTGGATGAAGGATGGGGTCTCTTGGACATTCTTAATGAGCAAGGAAAAATCAATCAGCATGCCATGGGTCCAAGAGACCAATGCCAATATTGAACTGGGGGTGTCCTTGAACCTAGCCTTGTTCCTAGCCTAACAAATACACCAGTATCCTGAGTCCAGGATGTAGGAACTTTAATTCCTTTCAAACCTATTGTGATCTGAGCCTTGAAACCAACTAGTGAGAAAATGGCCTTCCTACAGATCATGTAGGGGAATATCGGTGAAGCCTCTGAACTTGTGCAAGATTTCATATACCCATTCATCTTTAAAAAATAAATGATCAATAGACTCATACTAGGAGGAATGGAAGTAATAACACTTATAGGTGAGTTGAATTCTCACATGCTGGAGAAGATCATCAGCAGGGAAGACCTTCTTACGAATTCACCAGGCAAGAAAGTTGTGTTTTACATGAATATTTATACATCATAGGGTGTGACCCTATCTATCTATACCAAATATAGCGATGGTAAAACGGTGATATTCCTTACCAAAAAAACTACCAAATAAGTACCATAAAACACACACTTTTAAGATTAGAAGAGAGCTCAATGAGATAGAAGAGCTTGCATTGATACTCATTGAGGGCGATATGGGAGAGGTCTGGGAACTCCTCTCTCTTGAATGTCGAATCTGGCATGGGGAATCTGAGGAATCGGATGATATTGTGTGATCAATTATGGTACTAGAATTTGATGTCACCCCTTCCTTTGATCCACCTATAATGACAATAGAGTGCTATGAAATGAGTATGAATGAGGTGCCATATAGAGGAATAATTCATTCTTGGTAGATCAAGGAAGCCACTGTGGAATGACCTTTGAAAACTTCCCATGTGATTTTGGAATGAAGGACCTCAATTTATTCCTAGATACTTATATGAATGATACCTCCTTCTTCCATCATTCGTGCCATTTTCGACCAAGATGCCCAGTGTTGATTCCCAATGTGTTAGGAATCCCATAAGAAGGACACCAGAATCTTCTCAATATTATTAACCACAACATTCAGAACCATAAGAACTACTAAAATATTCATTGGGATCGAGATGATAATGATGGTAACCAAGGTGATGAGACCTCTAAAGGATAGATACCTATTCTTCCAAGTAAAAATGTAGCTAGTGATTTTGTCAGCTATCATGTTGATGTGTTGGATGAAAACCTTGTTCAGGGATAGAGGAGCACCAAGATAATCCATCTAGAAGGAATGTCTACTAAATCTAAGGAGCCTACCAATGGAGAAGTCCCTTATTTCCATGCATCTATTTGATATACAGAAACTAGTTTTCTCACTATTGACAATATTCCCACTCTAAGCACAGTATTCTTTCATTTCATTGTTGAAGTCACAAAGAGAATGTGAGAATTCATTCAAAAAAATTCTGCCTTCGGAATACATGAGATGACATGGAACACTCGAGGACATGAAATCAGGCCCCAACATCAACTTGTGTATATATATCCATGTCTATAAATAACCTTTTGAACTTGTAATATGGTTTACTCATAACCTTTTGGATGTGATACCAAGACCATTAATAACATTATGAACATGTAATCAGGTTCACTCATAACATTGTGAAGATGTAATCAGGTTCATGCATAAACATATGGACATGAAACCAGGTTCATGCCTATAATTATAAACATGTAATCAAGTTCACACATAACATTTTGTAAGTAAAACCATGTCCATGCAAAACATTGTGAACATGTAATCAAGTTCACTCATTACATTTCAAACATGTAATCAGGTTCATGCATAAACATATAGACATATAGCTAGGTCCATGAAAAACATTGTAAACATGTAATCAGGATTACGCATAACATTTATAATCCTAATTCATCCATCGTTACCCAATGAATTAGAGAGAGATATAAGTCCCACCCATCTAATAATAAAATACTTCATACTTTTTCCATAACATAATTAAAATTTTCGCCATATCATGACCCATAAAAATAGATAGGTTTTATAAAAATCAAATAATTACTCATGAAATGAAATGAGTATCATTTTCATTTCATCACATCATAACCAATGAAAAGAGATAGATTTCATGATCATTTTATGAAAGAATAACCAGTGAAAGAGAAACAAATTTCATAAGCATATAACCCATGAAGAGAAAAAAGTTTCATAAGGACCATGAAATTAATCATAACCAATTCCTAGAATGGATATGAATGGAACTGTAGTACCCACGGTTTGAGGTATGTGACCCTTGTTTCAGTTCATTTTTTCTTTTCATGTGGTTGGTTAAAGTTTGGACAATTCTGGGAAAAACTTTTAAAGTTGTGGAGGATGTGCAGGGGCGCACGGTTGGCACACGGTCTAAAAAAACCGTGCGACCAATACAAGAAATAGTGCACCCTTAACAATCGGCTCTACATGGTTGTTGTACAGTTTTACCAAACCGTGCGGGAAATATGTGGGAAGTCCCTGGGTGAGACACTGGAAACCACACGGTTGGTGCACAGTTTTCCAAACCATGTGGGGTAATAGTGGGGCCACTTAAAGTTTGGGTTTTTAAGTCCCAGGCCACTCAGGATTTCCCATTTTTTCCATCATCTTTCCTCCCACTCATGGATCATGCGAGAGTTCCATATTTTAGAGGTTTGGGGAGCTCCTTAGCTCGTTTTGGAGGCAAATTGAAGGGGTTTCTTAGTAGATCAAAGGAATTTCTCCTCGGGTAAGTCCCTCTTTGGTTCTTTGAGGTTTTGGTTAGCATTATCCATCTCCCTCTCTTAGTTTATTATATCTACAAGGGTTTCATGTATATATAGGGTTTTGGTTTCCTTGGGTGTTGATAATAAGACTTTTGGATGTTAGGGAAAGGGATATAGAGTGATTTCAGTGGTGTGTTCGCTGGATTTGAGGAGGTGTGGTATCTTGTGGGTCGATTTCATCAGAACCCTAAAGGTGGGTGGCTTCTTTCTCAACTCTACTTGGTTAGAACTAGTGACTATGGTTTCCATTAATTTGTTTTTCTTGAAATTAATTGTGAAAATGATGTGTGATGCTTGATGAAAACCCATTTTGTGATGATTTAGGGATTTTGGGGGAAATGGGTTAATATTGTGAAAATGAGTTCAATTGTCGGTTTTTAAAATGTAAATTTTAAAATTAGTAGATTGATTTATTTATGGGAAATGGGTTATGAAAGATGGTTTTTAAGAAAAGTGTTGTTTTATTGAAATGTGGGTTGACATGGAAAATGGTTTGAGGGTGTATTCAATAAATGTGTGATTTATTGAGGTAACTTGACGTGTTATTTTTGGAATGTTGTTCGGAATAATTGGTTAAATTGGTATTGGAAGTTTTTGGGTTGTATGATGTTGGTAATTGTGGACTGAAATGTTGTGTGGATTTTGGTAAATATCGATTTTCATGAGTTGTATGGATAGTGGTCAGGAATGTATCACCATCAAGGTGATGTTCATGAATGTACCATCATCAAAAAGGGATGGTGATGGGCAGGAAGTACCACACCAGTGATGCGTGTGAAGTCCCACACCATGAAGGAGACTAGTTGACCATGAATGTACCACCGTTAAAGTAACACCATGATCGAGTGAATGGTATTGGTTGTGTGACATAATGGTTGTATGATTGTTATATGTATGTGGTCTTGCAAAAGGGAATGGGTAATGACTTGTTTGTTTGTTTTCCTTGGGTATTCACTAAATTTGGAAAATTGATTTGGGTAAAGATTAGTTTGGATTGATGTTCATTTTTTCATTAGTTTATGGACTTTATATAAATTGTTTTATATAAATTGTTATAATGTGTTCTATCCTAGTGGCATGTGTAGAGAAGTCATTTCGGGAAACCCTACTGAGTATTAGTACTCACCCCTTACTTTGGAACTTTAGTGCTTTTGTGGATGTCGTATTCTGAGACACAGGTAAAGGTAAGGCATCTCATTTCTATGGGTTTTTTGTGATGATTTTAGCATGGATCTTGGTGTGGAGTTGTGGAGTGTTTCTTGGTTTATTTTGGGTCTCTTATTTAGTCCTCCGTATAGTACTCTGATATCGTGTTGGATTATATTAGTTTTGGGTTGTATTGTGGAACAACTTGGTTGTCTTTTGGGAATACATGCTTGAATTTTTTATTGACATGCATCATATAGTGGTTGTTATTGGATCGTTTGGTTGGTTTTTTCTTAAGGTAAAATCGTTCCCCAATTTTTTCTTGAAGCCCTCGTCATTTATTGCCAGCCTTTGGCACCTTGGGAACATCGCTTAAGGCAATGTAACCCTCACTACATCCTCAAGCCAATGAGGTAGGGGAGGGGTCTTAAAGGAAACTTTAGATCATTTCCTATAATTTAATGATTAACATTAATAGTTTTCATCTTAGATAGAAAATAATTTTGAACCATTTCTTAAGAAAAATATCCTTTCTTTTTCTAAAAAAGGCTTTTAAATACATAAAACCATTTAAAAATAATTTTCTTAGAAAATAACTTGAAAATTTATAAATAATACTTGAAATAATTTTGAAAACATTTTTCGTTGAAAATAACTTTTAAAAACATTTTATTAAATATTAACCTTTTAAAAATTCTAAGGAAGGTTCAATGTAATGACAGCGGGTGAATTCGTACAAGTCGTACAAGCTAAAAAGAACATTCTTTTTGTATAGTAAAAAGGTTAAAAAATTCATTGTTTAGAAATATACAATAATATTCATTTAAATAGGTTGGTAAAATAAAAAAAGGGTAAAATTTTCTTTTAAATATTATTGGGGGATGGTAAAATATTCTTGGGAACCCTTTTTAGAAAACATAGATTTCCAACCGAAGAGAGGGTAAATCTATGCTTCCTTAAAAACATATTCTTAACTGTATTATGTAACAAATATTATATATATGGTACCAATACATTATTATATCATAAATAACCATATTAGAATAAAATTTATGAATTTTCTTGAGATAGGGATCATAATATTTTATCAAAATAATCATAACCATAAACAATCTCGAAAAAAAATGATATTGTCTCAATAATCTCTTATAACATGGTATATTGGGTTCATATAAAGGAAATTTATTTAAGAATATAATATCCTAAAAATATTTATATTCATGATATATCATGAAAAATGGAAATTTATTCACCTCAAAAAAGGGTTTAGGTTCATAAAAACATGAGTCTCAAATAAGGAAAATTGAGACAAAAACATTTTACCGACTTGGTATCTTTTGAAACTTGAACACCATGAAATAAGGATAATGAAATGTACATTTTAATACCTATAAATTTAATTATAATAAAAATATAATACAATCATGGGTAGTACATACACCACACAAAAGAAAATAGTTGTGAACATAAATTGTATCTCATGGAAATTAAAATTGAGATGAAATCCCCTTACCCTGTGTCTTGACTGTCATCGTACCCATTAAAACCACCTATATAATAAATATAAATTTATTATAAATCTTTTATGGAACCATATTATTATATCTAATACCATAATTAGTTTTATTATGACCTTATATTACCCGCTTGTCAATGATCCTATGTTAAGGTTTCACTTCATGTAATATTCACTTTGTTCTTCACATGTGTCTTAATTTGTTATATCATTGGTTAATATAATAATATAATGATTAAAGATTTTAAATAATGATATAAATATAATTTATATCCAGTATATTTATATTATAATAATCTATATAATAAATAAATAAAAAATGGAATACACCATTCATGGAAACGGTATGCCATACGTATGCATGAACGTTGTTTCCATTTTTCTTATTGTATTGAAAGAAAGTTTGTAAATTAAATATGTATATATATATATATATATTACAGTATAATTATTACATCATATATATCATATAATTTCGTTAAATCCATCCTTAATACATTCCATTTGGTGTGTGAACTAATCACATCGCTTTGAGGGGGTGGTAGTCGACACTTCCTCAAATGAGATTATCATATTAACACCAAATGGAAAGTAAATAGATGTGTATTATAAAAGGAATAAAGAAGATTAAAGACAAAATAAATACTATATATGACATATATAAAAATATTTTCCATCATAATGGCTACTATTATTGGTGGTAAATGAAAATTGAACAATCATCATTTCGTGAGGCAGTAATTCGCCATACAAGAAATAGTTTTCTCGATATCCATTAGATGGAGGTGTGTGTAAGTTTAAGTATAACAATTAGCATAAAAAAATCCTATTATATTTATGATACTATTTTCTTCATACAATAATTCAATAAATAGAGTGTAGGGGTGAATAGGTAAAATAAAGGGAAGGATCTTGAGAGAATATATTACCTCTTAATCGGGTAACCCCTTCTGGTTTGTGCCAAAAAGATTCCTTGAGATTATTTCTACCCAAAGGTGTGATTAAAGGAATAAGGGATGCTTTTTGGTAAGTATATTGGTCAAGTATTGGACGAACTTAATAGGTTTGATCGGTTTGGGGAATGGGTAAAGGTGGTGGCCTTTAATAGTGGACGTGGAGTGGCACTTTTGTAAATATTTGAAGAGAAAATCTCGCCCATGTTTTTGATGTTGAAAGTGGAAAAAAATAATGGAACAATGTCTACAAAATTGATTATAAGTTCTAAATATGGTAATAAAATGGGTGTTTTACATGTTTCTAGGTCGTTTTTGGTCTTAAATTTATGATTTAGTACTTTATTAACCTAATTTTTCTCTAAACCGATGTAATTAATTTTAATCACTTTCACTAATATTTTTTTTCAAAAAAAAATTGAATTTATAATAAATTAGAAATTATTATTATTAAAAATATGGAATCTATTTTTTCAAATTATTATCACATAAGTGGAAGAAATTAATTTAAAATTAATCCCACTAACGGGACGACACATTAGGTTTTTAAAGTAAAAAATAATGAAACGTTTGCTATATTTTTATATCCAGTTTCAATTTGAAATTGGTTCAAATATCCAAAATAAGACTATTTAATAAAAATATAATCTAATAAACTATTAAATAATTTAAAAATATAATTTATCCTTATAAATAAATTAGATGAAAAAGCAGTTTTG
The DNA here is from genome assembly GCA_963277665.1 of Viscum album. Lineage (NCBI taxonomy): Eukaryota > Viridiplantae > Streptophyta > Magnoliopsida > Santalales > Viscaceae > Viscum > Viscum album. Next base: position 1,758,667,472 of record OY728121.1, on the reverse strand, counting down.
AATTAAAATCCCATATTTTTAACTATTCATTAAAAGATGAAACCTTTCATAAAAATACCAAAAAAAATATCATAACCAAATTTTTATGTTTAAATTCTAAATATAATGTTTATTTTGACATATTAAATCTAAAAAAGTTATAAAAATTTGATTTGAAATGGGTTCTCCATTAAAAGTCAATAAAACTACCTTTATAAAAAATATGTTTTTTATACATAAAATTGGGTTTGTTCTTATCTTATGTATACAGAATATATTGGATGAATATCAAAAATATTTTATTTAATATCTATATTATGTTTTAAATTAATATTAATTAATTATTTTAATTAATTTAATTTACTTTTTTAAAATATCTTTGTGACTATAATAATATTTTCCCTTATAATCAATCAGTTTTCATATTCATTAATTGGTAACCTATGAATTCATCATATATTTATATGCACCACATATTTTCATAATGCAGTTAATTCTATTAATATCCATCAACTTAATGGCTAGGTTATATCTCATTATAATAATATTTTTTAACAATATATTATAGTTAGATAACACTCGGTCTTGCGTGTTACGCAACCAATCGAGGAAGGTAAATCTTGAATGTCATGTATACTAACCTTGTTGTTCCGTGTAACGTATAAAAATTTGGGATTACATGTAATATACTCCAAGTTGGAATTTTGTGTAACATATTCCAATATAGTGTTGTGTGAAAGGAATGTTTGACTTAGTGAAAAACTATTTTCAGTGTTGTGTGAAGTGAAAAATATCAAAAATATTAATTAAATCAAAAAAAATATTTCAAAAAATGTTGGGGTGTTACAGACCCCCATAATCATGGCAATGTCACTTTTAACCCATATAAATCTCTTATATCCATCAAATGGATCATATTTATCTTGAATGAAAAAATCACTAATTCAATCTAATATAGATATGATTATAATGTAACCTTTCATTTGAGCATGGTCATTGATCATCATTAGTATTCTTTTCTAATGGTATATTAATGATCCCATACTTCGAACATAGTCAATGGTTTTCAAAAACCTATCAATTTTTATTTCACCATATCCAATTCAAATATTGAAAATTATTATTTACCCCATCAAATATTCATGGGATAAAGGGATTCAAAATTCTATTAAATGTGATGCCTTCATATAGTCTATGGATTATATATATAAGTCAAAATATAGTCCATACTAAAACATTATCTATTCTATTAATTCATACTAATATTGTTATTCTTTCATAAAAACTCAATTTTATTATTATTATTTTAAAACCATAACCATTTTTCTTTATATCGCAAGTCTATAAGTTGTATGAAAAATTTGTACAAAGTTTTATTATCATAACATTCATTCTAGCCACCCCTATGATGAAACAAATGATGATTCATTTTAATTTGATTAATTATTCTAGTAGGGTTTTTAAATCATTCCAAGAAAAATATTCTTTTAATCCATGAAGTATGAACAACATTTATTTTTATATTAATGTAACGTCCTGGTTCCGGAAGCCACCCAGAGGCACCCTATACCCAGTTGGTCACATGAACTCATGCACATTTCCTCGAATGCCAGAGGCTACCGACCAGTAGCAAGGGCCTTGGTTGTGATAATGGGGAAACTATTCCCTCATTGGCAGAGTAACACAATAAAAGAGAAACAAATACACAATAGCAGAAGCCGTAAACATCCAACAACAGTAAACAGCGGAATACTGAGATAAGGAAACAACTGTAGAATACATATATATGAATGATGCATGATACATATTTGTCTAGTAAAGTATCCAAACAAGTCACAATGCTTAATATAGTACTAAACCCAAGTACTTAAGGAAAATAGATTAACAACTCCTCAGCATTGTAAACCTCAACTTGGTCCCATGCTCTCTAGCTCCAATGCAATCAAGTATGTGAAGTAGAAGGGTGATTTCCCTTGTCTATACCTGCAAAAATATAATCTTTTTTGGGCACAAAAGCATGGCCCAAATATGGTTTGAGATGAATCCCAGTAGGAAACCACCACAAGATATGTGCCTAACAGTCAGTGAATATATGGCAGATAAAAGTACAAAAAGCAGTAAATAAGAAAGTATCAGTAGTAAACAATCCACAGTCTAAAAATCAAGCAACAGCTAATCAAAGCAAATAAACAAAAACAGGTAACCCTCAGGGAAGTACTCATAGTCTATCCCCTCTGGTCCTACCTAATAGATACTAGTAACCCTCTGAGAAGCAAACACAGTCTTTCCCCTCTGGTTCAGCTAAAGTATAGACTCTATGGGGAAGCACTCACCGTCAATTCCCCCTATAGTCTCGTATCATACTACAGGAGCTCTGGGGAAGCACTCAACGTAAATTCCCCCTGTGGCCCGTGTTAAGGAACTAAAGACACTCTGGGGAAGCACTCAACGTCAATTCCCCTTGTGGTCTCGCATCGTATAATTATAAATACACTCTGGAGAATCCCTCAACGTCAATTCTCCTTGTGGTCTATACACCAAGTTCTCATAGCCTTGTGTAATTCAAGCAAGTATAGAATCATGTATCGGCCAAAGTAAACCTCAAGAACTACTTCTCTAGCAGTCTATAGCATAATAGCATGTCATAACAAAAGTCACACCATCCTACAATACTAGGCATGGCAACTGGAAATAGCCTAACAGGAAAAACTAGACCAAACGGTCATAAATAGGAAAAACATGCATGGGAAATACCTCCAAAGCACGACAAATTACCCTATTCACAAACAATAACCTATACTCAGACATACAAGAAAAGTAGGCAAACAATAGGGCTAAAACAATACACGCACAATACCTCGTTCAGGGGTATTGGGAAAATTTTCACATAAAACTCAAAGACTTTCTATAGAAAGGCACAAACCACCTACCTCAGGGTTAGGAGATCAATATACTTGAACCTTGAATCTTTAATCTCTTTAGAACTTTGTATATCTATGAAAACGCATAAAACATTCAACCCAAGATAACTTGGAAAAGAGGAGGAATTGGAAAACGATGCTCTAGAAGAAGAGAGAACTAAACGATTTGATTCCAATGCAATAAACAGAGTTCAATTTGGAGGACGAACGGAGGCTCAGTGGTTCGTCAAATATCTGCAACCGTGTGGGTTCTCTCAGATGAACAAATCCTAGAAAAAGGCGGGTTTTCCCGTTAGACGCGACCCCGGTGCGTTTAATGAAAAAAAACAAAATACACGGTGTGTAATTTTGGAGTACACAGCGTGTACTCTCCTTTTCCGTACTCTGCTTTAGGTGGCCTCCACATCACCCCACACGACCGTGTGTGTGGCCATGACACGGTCAGCACATAGCCTCCTACGGAAACAAAGTACATGGCGTGTACTTAGAAAATTTCTAGAAACTCCTATTTTCTCAAAAACTCCAGAAAAAGGAAAAACATACCTGAAAAGAAGATATGGGTTCTTACAAGCTTCCCCCCTTAAAAAATTCATCCCCAAATTTCCCTAGCATGGTGTAGAAGAAGAAACCCTGAACAACTCCAGCCACTGTGATCGTACATTGGGCTCCCTCTCCCAAGTCTCGTACTATACCCGCTCGTGCTACCATAGCACCCATACCAGAGGAATAGACCTGCCATGGAGAACCTTCTCAGTGTGATAGAAAATCCGGATAGGATGCTCCTCAAAAGATGCATCCACGTCCAACTGGACTTCCTCGGGTTGGAAAGCATGAGATGGGTCTGAAAAGTAACGTCAGAGCTGAGAAACATGGAAAATGTCATGCATAGCGCGGTACCTCTGAGGTAACTACAACCGATAGGCAACAATCCCAACTCTCTCCAACACCTCAAATGGACCGACGTACCTCGGTGAAAGCTTACCCTACCTCCTAATCCTCTTTTGTCCCAGCCTCAGTGTGACATGCAGGAAAACCTGATCCCCAACCTCTAACTCTATATGTCATCTTCGTTGATTAGCATAAGACTTATGTTGAGACTGTGCAGTATCCATCCTCTTTTGAATAAACTATTTATGCTCTGTGGTCTCATAAACAAGACAAGGTCCCAGCAAAGCTTCCTCTCCTACCTCTAGCCAACATAAGGGTGATCGGCATGGCCTACCGTACAAAGCCTCATAAGGTTCCATCTGAATAGTTTCTTGAAAACTATTATTGTAGGAAAACTCCACAAGAGGTATATTCATCTCCGAAGAACCTCAAAAATCCAGAATGCATGCTCAGAGAATATCCTCAAGCACCTGAATTGTACGCTCAGACTAGCCATCAGTCTGGGGGTGGTAAGATGTACTCAAAAGTACTTGTGTTCCCAAAGCCTTCTGAGGCCCCTTCCAGACCCACGAAGTAAAACGAGCATCCTTGTCTGAAACGATGGAGTGTGGAACTCCATGAAGATGTACAATCTCTCAGATATACAACCACCCCATCTCATCAACATTGAAGGTCTCCTTTATCAGCAAGAAGTGAGAAACCTTTGTAAGTCTGTCAATGACAACCCAAACTGCATCATTCCATCGAGGAGACCTCAGCAACCCTGTCACAAAATCCATCACGACGTCATTACACTTCCACTTGGGAATGGGTAACTACTTCATAATCCATGATGGTCGCTGATACTCCGCCTTCACCTACTGACAAGTGAAACATCTCATGACGAAACCAGCTACATCACTCTTCATACCTAGCCACCGATACTGATGGTGTAGATCCTGATACATCTTGGTGATGCCAGGATAAACTTCCCAAACTAAGGAATAGAAACCTTGCATCAGCTCCTCGCATATATCTGATGGCACCCATACATGTCCCTCGAAAAACAAGATCTCATTCTCGCCCATGGTCCATCCAGGAATAGGGTCCTCTCCTGACACACTTTCCCGTAGGACTAGGCCTTCAGGATCTGATAGCCGCCTCATTCGTACTCGATCAATAAGTTTAGAGGTAACAGCTACAGAGGAAATAAAGGTCTTCCCCTGTCTGTTGCGCACATCCAAATGCATCTCAGAGAACAGATCCATAAGTTTCCACTCACTGTTGGCCTCTTGAACTGCCTGTATATGAGTCCTCCTTCTCAACGCATCAGCCACTATGTTGCCCTTCCCAGGCATATAGGCAAGCTCAAAGTCAAAAGATTGTAGGTACTCAACCCACCTTCACTGTCTCAAATTCAGATCATGCTGTTTCTCTTGGACGAAGAAATCCTAGAAGAAGACGGTTATGTCTGTCAGACACGATCCCGGTGCATTTAATGAAAAAAAAACAAAATACATGGCATGTACTTTTGGAGTACACAGCATGTACTCGCCTTTTCCGCACTCCGCTTTTGGCGGTCTCCACGTCACCCCACATGACCGTGTGTGTGGCCATGACACTGCCAACACACGGCCTCCTGCGGAAAAAAAGTATACAACGTGTACTTATAAAGTACACGGCATGTACATGAAAAATTTCCAGAAACTCCTCTTTTCTCAAAAACTCTAGAAAAAGGAAAAACATACCTGAAAAGAAGATATGAGTTATTAAAATTACCCTATCTAGGATACCTATGTCAAAATTAATTCATCATTTTTATTGAGTTGACTTCACCTTTTTGTTAATAAAGAAACCTCAATTCGATCCAAGTGCTACGAAAAAAAACTAAGATCCACCCATTTGTTTAATATAACTATAATTAAACTATACACAACAAATCAAAATAATATCGATGACCTTAAATTATTATCCATATTTTAGCAAAATTTATATGAGATTAAAATACAGACACCCAATTTATTTGATTTCTATGAATTTAAACTAGTACCCACCCTTCACACCGAGAAGTATGATATTTAAACATTAGCACCCAATTAATCTAAGTTATATAAACAAAAAATTAATAAACCAATTATTATATGTCATATGGACCTAATATTTTAGCACACAAATTGACCCAATTTTCAACACCCTATACCCCTAAAGAAAAGGACCCAAGAACTCATTATGTAAAAAACCCCCAAGGGGAAGCCTGAGGTTATGTCATGTCTTCGATCACTAAACATAAAACTTTTTAGATTAGTAAAAATTTATAGTGATAAAATAAAATTATTAAGGAAAATTTTCGGTTATAAACTTATAAATAATTGGTTAAGAATAAGTTAAGACTGCACTTATGTAGGATTAAACATCCATGGATTAGGGAAAATAAATAGTTCAAAAAGAAAAATATGAATATAATTATTAAGTTAAAACCCCAAAAATTTATTCCTATGAAATATTCATGTTTCCTACAAATATGTTTTTATAATTAAATAGACTTACAATAAATTTATATTAATTATTTTTAGATTAATATTAATTAAATTACACAAACACATGCCTGAGGACCATAATAGTTTAGTGCCCTTGGAAACTTGGAACAAAATATTCTTAATTAATGAAAGATCTTTAATTTATACCATCACGATCCTCCCATTTATTACTCATATTTCAAACCTTTATTAGTAACCTAGGGAAATGAAACTTAAGAAAGGGTGATTGCATATGATGAGTAAGGTTAAACAATAGAGATACATAAGCATACCATGAGCATAATGGTATGAGAACAAGATCATAACATTTGGAAACCATACCCCGTAAATCAAGGATAATAATCGTAAGTCATGTAATAAAGATACAAATCTTATAAAGAAAGAATCATAAAGAAATAAAATAAAATTTCCATAAGATATATAATTTTTTAATACACATAATCATAGAAAATATTATGTCAAGGATATCTTCCCAAACATTCATAATAAGTTAAGCTTGGGCTAATCACTTGTGTACCTTCTTAGGTATTGGGATAACCTCATATGTACCCACTTGTTACATGAATTGTATAACAGTACATATACCCTCTTATATAAGGATTAGAATAACCTCATGTGTACCCTATTGTTTCGGGATTGGTATAACCACATGTGTACCCTCTTGTTTCAGGCTTCAAATAACCTCACCTATACTCTTTGATCTCGTATAATGATAATCATTATTCAATTCAATAGAAGGATATATAGGTCCCTCCCATATCAGAAACCATAAATTTAAATTCCATAATAACTTTAAAAAAATTTCATATTGGAAACCATGAAATGAAATGGGTTTCATAAAACATTTCATCATAGCATAACCCATGGAAAAGAAACGTTTTTCATAATCATTTCATAATTTCATCAAAACATAACCCATAGAAAATATAAAGTTTTCATAAAAATTTAATAATATTATAACCTATAGAAAATAGAAATGTTTCATAATAATTTCATCATATTATAAAATCATAATTCATGGAAAAAGAAACGGGTTTCATAATCATTTTATCATGGAATAAGTCAAGGAAGAGATACTTATTTCATAAACCAAATGTCATCATAAACCATTTAAATAAATAATGATATTGGTATCCTTGGTTTATATCCCTAGTAAATAATATAATATATAAAATGATGAAATTTTATATGGAAAATTATTTTAAAATATAAATCACTGGGAATATCTCTTGAGGAAGATAAATTTTCATTAAAATTCACTTTTAAAAAAATAAAACATTTTGGAAATTCCTCTCATTAAAAATAAACATGAAAAGTTATAAAGGAAGAATTAACAATAATTTAAAACATTTCTTGAGTAAAATATACTTTCCAATTTTAAAACACTTTTTAAAACATAAAATATTTTGAAAAAAAATTAGAAAACATATTTTTGGATGAAAAAGGGTTTTCGACTGACAACATAATTTTTCTTAAAAAAATTATTTTTTAACTCTATAGTACATAAATAGAGGAAAATGAATGGAAAACGTGTATTATCATGAAATAACTATGGTATAATTAAGTTCATGAGTTTATTTAGAGATGGTTATTAATATTCTATCATTGGAAACATAATCATAAACAATCCAAATAAACGATTAGATTGTAACATAAAATCATTACTACGTTGGTAAAATTTAAATGTATGACCCATGAAGGAATATAATTAAATTATAATTAATATATCATGAGTATAAATTAATTCATGTTATTATAGGTAAAAGTTTCTTTATATACACCTCTTTCAAAAATATAGGTGCGCAACATTACTTATGTCCTAAAAAAGGAAAATTGTGACAAAAATCCATTACAGTTTGAATAAATTTTGAATCGTAATCCCTGAAAAATAATAACATCAATAGATACTTGAATTATCATTAAATTAGGTAAATACATTATATATATTCTCATAGGATTATTATATACACCACATAAAATAAACAAGTGGTGAATATGGTGTAAGTCTCTCAAAAATAAAAGTGAGACTAGAAATCCCCTTACATTAAGTATCAACTTCCTTCGTACTCATTCAAACCTCATAGATAATTAAAATAAGTTTATTATAAATTAATTAAATTAAATATATATATATATATATATATATATCATATTATTTATTATTTAATTATGTATTTTATTACCATTTTATTAGGAATTCCTTGTTAAAGTCGCGTTTCAAGTAATAACTGCATTGTTTTTCCTATATGTTTTGATTTGTTATTTTCATTACTATTTCACTAATCATGGTTCCACCATATAAAAAATAATGATAATTAAATTATTATCATATTTATACATCAATTATCCTTTTAATACTAATCTTAAAAGTTTTTTTTGAGAAATTATGTTTGTTGCGATCATGGAGATGGTAGGTCGTATGTACGCATGAGTAACATTCCATTTTTCAACGATCATTATGGAAAGGCAGTAAGTAATATATTATTATTATATAGTTATAATAATATCACAAATATCATATTATTGATTTAAATATACTTATACCTAACATTCATGTTCTATGGTGATGAAAAGAGAGTCAAGTCACTTTGTGATGGCAGTAGTCCACACATACATGAACAATGACATCATCTTTTAGTGAGTGAAAAGGTAAGGAAGGAAATGATATAATATATTTTGATAATTATAAATATTTCATTAATATAATAATTATTTCATTTATATCACATAAATTAATTAACATTATCCTTATTATCATCCATTTAAAGTGTTAGTGAAAATGAATAACATTGCTTCGCAAGGTGGTAGTCCGCCGTAAACATGAATGATGTTATCGTATCCCCTACAGAATGGAAATTAAAAAAATATATATAAAATATAATTAATATGAATTTATAATTTTGTTATTAATACCATATATATACTTTATATCCATTATCATATCCAACTGTGAGAGGTGGTAATGGAAAAAATGAATGACATCAGTTCGTGAGACGGTAGTCTGCCGTACACATAAACGATGATTTCATAACCCATTTTCTATAAGTGGATATGGTTTTAGATCATTAACATTACATAAAAAAATTAATTATATGGAATATATTGAATTTATTATATCATCATGTATTAATAATAATTCAATGAGATGGAGGAAGAAATAAAATAAAAATGATCATTGAAGAACGTTGCCTTTTCTTTGGGTATCTTCCTTAGGTTTTCACTAAAATCCTTTCTAGTATAGATTTATGTAAAACATAAGTAATATATGATGATAGTTTGGAATTTTAAAATTTATTTTGGTTTTTATTTTCTGAAACAAAATGGTTTTAATGTGTGAATAGGAGAGGAGAGGGGTGGCCATTTATAAGTAAATTGAGTGACACCCTTGTAATTTTTTAAAATAAAAAGTTTTACCCATGTTTTTTACATGAAAAAAGGATCCAAAATAGAGTATTATAGAGTATTAGGTAATATAAGGTATAAATATGGAAATTATATAATTTTTATATATGTTTTTAGGTCATTTTAACTCTTTTCTTTTTAGTTTAACCCCCCTAATAAACCAATTTTTACCTTAATGGTGGTAATTAATTTTTACCTTTTTCAATATTAATTTTGGTCTAAAATTATGTTTAACTTTTATTTAATATAAATTATTTTTATTATAAATATTGAATCCAATTTTTTAAATTAAATTCAAATAATTCGAAAGTTTTCAATTTAAAATTAATCTTGTAGTCTCAAAGAGATAACGGGTTTTCAAAGAGAAATATTCAAAAGGTTACAGAGTTTTTATATCCAATTTCAATATGAAATCTATAAAAATTAACTAAATTGGATTAATAGATATATAATTGAACTATTTTTACTTTAAAACAAAGTTAAAATATAATTTTAATTTATAAATAATTTAAATAAGATGGTCATTTTCAATTAGAGTATTTTTCACTATTCATCAAGAAATTAATATTTTTAGAAAATTATCAAAAATTCACCCTATGATAATTTTAATACTATGATTTAAAAAATGAATTTTTATTTTTTTTAAAAAATTGTTTTTTGAAAATTGCACAAAAAAAGATGACAAACAGATTTTTAGAAAAATATAGTTTTTAAGCATAAAACATGTTTGATTGAATAAAAATATTTTTTCTGAAGAAAAAAATTCCTTTATATTCTAATAGTGTTTATTTTCATTTTTAATTAATTTTTCACTAAAAAAATCATTCTATATACATGTTTAAACCATATATTTTCAAAATTTATTTAATGATATTCAAACACACCATTCCAACGACTAGATGATAACTATCATATTAAATAATAATATTTTAATAGTAAGTCATGTTTCATATAAACACCATGTTGATTTTAGAGAAATATAAAATCAATGTTGTGTGACATGTAAGCTAAAATTATGGTTGTGTGTAATGAAAATTATATAAAATATTAAATTTAGTTGATATAAATTTCACAAAATCTCAGGTTGTTACATTCTACCACCCTTAAAATGAATTTCAACCTAGAAATTAGTCTCTTTGGTACCAAAAAATGTGGATACTTATCCCTCATTATGTCCTAAGGTTCCCATGTAGCTTCCTCAAGATGGTGGCTTCTACACAAAACATTTACCAGGTGAGTGGTCTTGTTTCATAGAACTTTCTCTATTTGATACATAATCACTATATGTTGTTCCTCAAAAAAATATCATGCATCAGTGGTATGATCACTAATTTTAGTACATGTGATGATTTAGGTATGTACTTACATAGGAGGGATACATGAATCACATCATGATGTTGAGAGAAGTTTTGTGTAAGCACCAAATGATAAGCTATTATACTAATACAATCAAGTAATTTAATGTGACCAATATATCTAGGTCTTAGTTTTCCCTTCTTTATTCCATGGATAAATTCATTTAAATACCTTCTAAAAACTTCAAATTATATATCACATCTATGATTATCATCATAACATTTATGTCAAATTTTTCTAGTCTTTACATGTCTCTGAATGGCTTTAGCCTTCTCTTACATCTCATCAGTTAGACCAATTAGCAATAGCCTTATTTCTACAAATTCATTCTAGTATGTATAAAGGGATTCATAAGGATCCATATAAATTCTTGATTGAAATATATTTTTGTAAGAAAATACCACTATATGGAGGTGTTTATCCCAATTAACTTTGAAATTCATATAAAAAGATCTTAGCATATCCTGTAGGGTTTGAATTTTTCTCTCAGACTATCCATATATAGTGATGAAACTCAACATTGTATCAATATCTTTCTGAATACTTCATCAAAATATTGAGGTAAAATTTAGATAACAATCAAATAAAATTTAATGTGGTACCCCATGTAGCATTACTTCTTCCATAATATATATTCTATCAAGATGGTCCTGATATAAATTTTCTTTTGATGGCAATGACGTGTGCGGAATTTGTATGGTGATCAACTAAACCCCTTAATTATCTCAACATCAAAGATAAGATAAACCCTAAAGGTTTCCATTAACTTTAATCATATTTCAACAGAGTGTAAATGAATTCCCCCTCAAATAAATTTTTCACTAAAACATATACAAAACCAAAGGGTTATATGGAAATAATTGTCTCTTAAAAATCTTTGATATTGATAAACTCCAATCACATACACCTCCAAAGGGGTGTCAAAGACTTTGAACTTATGATAAACTTTAAAATCAAAATCCCATGATCTTATCAAAAAATATTAATTTAATCTTACCAAGACACATATATTCTTAAAAAAGATAATCCACCCTTTATTCCTTAAATGGGATCTTACTTTATACAAAAATAATTTCTATTAGAAGATTGGGTTCTCCCTTGTACAGATATAATATCAATTGTGATTTCATTATTCCGTAATCCATGTAGAGGGAGATAATAAATACTCAAAATCACATGAAATTTCACTAATGGATAAAAAATAATAATTTTATATGGATTATTCAAACAAAATAAAACTTGAAACTCCCTATAAAGGAGTGGATGATCTGTGTGCCCTAACTATTATGATTCACTTCAACCATCGTGATTTTATAATATTTCCCTTTTTCATTATCTTTAGTGGTTTTTGTGGCTTACCATCCTTGTTATACCTTGTATTAGGGAATTTATTTTCATAATACCAATACTAAAAGCATTAGAAACACTGAAATGTGGGTGGTTCATTTTGTCTATCTTTCTATTTATTTTCGTTATTATCTAACTTAGTCTCGTCACTTTAGAATTTGATTTCCTAATGACCTTCCCTTACACACATAAAGAAATCACTAGTTATCTTAAAACAATTTATACAGTGTTTATTCCCACAGTTTGACCCTAAAGGAAAGATAATCTTCTTCTCTTTATGGTTTTTAAATTTTCCATTGAATTACATTTTTCACTTCTTATCAAAACCATGAGATTGATATATAACTCTAACCTTTATTTCTATTATTATATCAAATAAAAAAATCTATTCATATCAACTAAATTCTCTTATAGATAAATACCTTTATAGATTTGGTTTTAAGCCACTTAAGAATCATTCAACCTTACTTTTTGGTTGGATGACAATACCAGAAGGGTACCTCACAAGTCTTGAAATTTCTCCTCATAGGTACAAATATTTTCATCATCCTTTTTGATTTATCTCAAAAAAACACCTTCTCCATATTCATACGAATAATAATAGAAAATTACTTATTGAAAAATATGTTATTGAACTCATACCAATCCATGGAGTTATTTTCATATTGTTTCCTTGTATTCTTGATAAGATTCCACCATTGATCTATTTCACCTTCCAAATGGTAGATATCAAAAATTAATTTTTAATTCTATGAACACTAGAGGATGGAAAATCTATTTTATTGGTTTTGATATGTTTCTCAACTTCTAGTGGATCAATATACCCTCCAAAATAAGGTGGAAATTATCTCATCAAGGACTCAATAGAATATTTTTCCATCCTTTTCTCATTTAGTGGTCCAATATGATTCATAGCTTGAGATATTTTTGTGATCATATTAATGATATTTTTCATTCCAACTCCTATATCATTTATTTTATTAGGAGTAAAATGATTTCATTGTTCATCTCATTCAGCATTTACATGATTTATTTGGGTTCCAACCATCAACTAAAACCAAAATCATAGTGTGATAAACACTAATCATAGTGTTCAATCACATATTTAGGAAAAATAACTTATAGGATATCTAAATCATGACACTCTATTTTTAATATATAACACCTTAGGTTTATCTCATGATATTCATAGTCATTATCTATTTAAATCATTCATTATGGTTAGTAAATGGTATTTAATTTCCAATGCATATCCCCTAGGAGTGTCAAACCAGGTGTGTAGTACGGCCCATTTTCATATACCAGGTGATGATTAGGTCCATCTTAATTCTCCCTTTTAGAATTTATTACCCCTAGATACCTATATTCTAGATCCACATCTACTTTTAGTAACTAGAGAGGGATGTAATTTCTTGTAAACCACTTACTCTATCCTTTACCAAAATTCTAGGACGTTTTCCTACACTTTGGATCATCTTTATACTTATACTTAGATACATCCCAAGAAATATTAATTAGAAATATCCCTATATATCTCACTAAAATTGTCTAATCTTAATTTCCAAAGGTTAAATAAACATTTACTTTGATACCAAATACAGAAACTGGGGCTTCTCAGACATGGGTATTATATCTTTGTAAACAAATATTAATTACATTACACAAACACACACCTAAGAAAAATGATGGTTTAGTGCCTTTGGAAACCTAGAACACAATCTTCTTAATTATTGAAAGATCCTAAATGTCTCTGATGAAGACCTTCCCCTTTATTACTCATGCTTATAACCTTTCTTTATAACATGGATAAATGAAACATAAAAAAGGGTGATATAAGATGCTCAATAAGGATAAACAAGGGAGATACATAATCATAACATGATCATAAGTTTATAAGAACATGATCATAACATTTGTAAACCTTTCCTTGCAAATCAAATATCATAATCTAGATTCATGACAAAAATATTGGAGTTTTATAAGACATTATTCATAAAGAAATCAAAGAATATGATCCATGGGATAATAACATTAGCATAATATATATAACTATAGAATACGTATAAGAATAGAAAATATTATGTCAAGGCTATCTACACACACATTCATATCATATTTTTCTTGGGATAATCACCCATGTACTTGCTTCATTCTTTGGATAACATCATGTGCACTGTCTTCTTTCATGATTGGGATAACCTCCCATGTTCCCTCTTTTTTATTTTTGGTATAACCTCCTATATAACATATTTGTTTAGGGTTGGGATAACCTCCCATGTACCCTCTTGTTTTGGGCTTGGGATAACCACTCATTTACCCTCTTATTTCGAGATTGGGATAACCTCCCATGTACTCTTTCTTAACATATAACATTAATCATTACCTAATTAATTGAAAGGATATATAGGTCCCAAACATCACATAATACATAAATTTATGTTCCACTACATGATATAATATACATAATATCAAAATCCATGAAAAAAATGGGTTTATAATACGTTTTATCATAGCACAACCCAGGGAAAATAAACTGGTTTCCTAATCATTTCAACATGTCATCATAACATAACCCATGGAAAAGATATGAGTTTAATAATTATTTCATTATGTCATTTTCCGGTGGAAAATAAACAAGTTTCATAATGATTTTATCATCTCATTAAATCATAACCTATGGAAAAATAAGTTAGATTCATAAGAATATTTCATGGTATAACCCATGGAAGAGATATAGGTTTTATAAATATGTTGTCATTATAAACCATTTAGAGATAGAATAAAAATGGTTTCCTTGGATAATATCCCAAGTAATAATAATTTAAATAAAATTATTTCATCTTATAATGAAAATTATTTGGAAATAAAAACCAATTTGAACATTTCTTGAGGAAGATAACATGTATTTGAAAATAACTTTTTAAAGAATAAAACGTTTTTAGAAAACCTCTCATTAAAAATAAAATTAAAAAATTATTATTATTATTTAAAATTAATTTAAAACATTAATTGAGGAAAATATACTTTCTAATTTGAAAAAACTTTTTAAAATATAAAACATTTTATGAATATTTTTAAAAGAAAAACATTTCGGAAGAAAAAGGGTTTTTGGCCAAAAAGACAATTTTTCTTAAAAACATTCTTTTTTGAACTCTTGAGTACATAAATAGGATAAAATAAATGTAAAGAATTCATTATAATGACTTAAATAGAAGATAATTAAATTCATGATATTATTTAGAGATTTATCATAATATGATATCATTATAAACATAATTATAATCAATACCGATAAATGATGATATTTAAATATAAAATCATTACAAATTTGGTAATTTTGAAACATTAGACCCATGAAATAATATCATAAATGAAACTTAAAGTATAATGGGGATAAATAAATTCATGGTATTATATGTGAAATTGTTTGTATATACACCTTTTACAATAATATTATTTCAAAACATAACTTAAGTCCCAAAGAAGGCAAATTATGATAAACATTTATTACTGTTTGAGTAACTTTTGAATTGTAAGCCCCATGAAAGAATTAAATGAATATAAACATTATTTATCATTAAATGAGATATATTCATGATATATAATGTCATATGTGAATTATATACACCACAAAAAAGAAACAAGTGTTGAATATAGAATAAGTCTCTTGGAAATAAAACTGAGAATAGAAATCCACTTACTATAAGTCTTGACTTATTTCATTCTCATTAGAACCCTCTATATAATAAATATAAATTTATTATAAATCTATTAAATTACTAAAATTTCATATATCATACAATATCTGATTTAATTATTTCCTTTTATTACCAATTTATTAATAATTCCATGTTAATGTCCTATTTCGGGTAATAACCACTTTGTTTTTCATATATGTTTTGATTTTTTATTTTGGATCCTATTAAATTGATCATGGTTACATAACATATAGAATAATAATAATGAAATAATTATAATATTTATATATCAATTATACTATTAATAATAATCATTAAATATGAGTTTGAGAAATTAGGTATGTTACGATCATGGAGATGGTAGCTCATGCATACGCATGAGTAGCGTTTCCATTTGCGAATGATCATTATGGGAATAAGTTAAGTGAAATCATATCTTTAAATAATTATAATAATATAATAAATACCATATTATTTCCTTAAAAATACTAATATATATTATACATGTGGTGTGTTTATGAAAAGAGATTCAAATCACTTCGTTGAGGTGGTAGTCCACACGTACATGAATGACATTGTCATCATTCAGCGAGTGAAAAGGTAAGAAATTAAATGATATATTATCATTTTATAATGATAAATATTTCTTTAATATCATTATTATTTCATGTTAATCACATATATTCATTAAATTTATCCTTATTATCTTCCATGTAAATCATTAATGAAAACTAATCACATTACTTTGTAAGGTGGTAGTCTGCCGTAAACATGAATGGTGTTATCGTATCCCATATAGAATGGAAAGTAAAAAAATGTATATGTGTATAATTAATAAAAATTATAATTAAGATATAAATATCATATAGATATATATACTTTGTATCCATCATCATACCCATCCATGAGATGTGGTAATGGAAAAAGGAATGGCATCAATTTGCGAGGCGGTAGTCTGTCATACACACAAATGGGGATTTCTTAACCCATTTTATGGAAGTGTGGATGGATTTTTATCATGAAAATAACATAAAAAATCTATTTATATGTAATATTATGATATTATTATATCATAATGGTTTGATAATAATTGAATGAGGTGTAGGAAAAAATAGTATAAAAAACATTCATTGAAGAATGTTACCACTTTTTGAGGAATAATCCTTATGTTTTCACCAAAATACATTATATGTTGTCTTTCTGTCCCAAATAAGGCTCATATGATGATATGGGACAAGTTTGTAAGTTATTTGGGTAGGGAATTTCTGTCCCAAAATGGTTTTATGGTGTGGATAAAAGAGGATAGGTGGTGGCCTTTTCTATGTGATGTGAGTGGAACACTTGTAATTTTTGATAAGAAAAATGTAAACCCATGTTTTTCACATTATAAAAGGTTCCATATTGGTGTAATCTCAAGATGTAGACATTATATGGTCAAAATATGGTCATAAAATTATATTTTGATAATTTTTTAGCTAATTTAAACCTTATATTTTTAGTTTAACCCTCCTAAAACTCATTTTAACCTTAAGTGTGGTAATTAATTTTGTCAATTTTCAATATTCATTTTTTTAAAAAAAATTACTTGACATTATTATATAATATAAATAATTATGATTAAAATATTTAATCCATTTTTTAAAATTAAATTAAAATAAGTGATAAATTTTAATTTTACATTAATCCGGCAATCATGATGAGAAAACATGTTTCCAAAGAGAAAATGTTCAAAAGTTTACAAATTTTTAATTTTGAATTTCAATATAAAATTGATTCCAATGACCTAAATTGGATTAATATATATATATATATATAATTTTATTAATTTTACTTTAAAACCGATTTAAAATATAATTTAAATTTATAAATAATTTATACAAAAATGACTTTTTCAATAAAAATTCAATATTCTCACTATTCATCAAAAAACATAATCTTTTAAAAAAATTATCAAAAAACACCCATATCTAATTTTAATGTTTTGATTTCAAATAGTCATTTTATTTTTTTCAATTAAATTTTCTAAAATTTTCAAGAATTATTTTTCAAATATGTGTGGAACAAAGGTGTCAAAATTTCTTTTTAGGAAAATATAGTTTTTAAGAATAAAATTGGATTTATTATTACATATTCTCTATAAAACACATAAGATGAATGGTAATTAGTTTATTTAAAATATACTGTATAAATATAATTCAAATTATTCCAAAAAAATGTTTTTTGTTTAATTTATTGAGGTAAAACGATTTTTTTTCATAAAAATAGTTTTTTATACAAATATTTCCTTTATATTCAAATAGTTTTTATTTCCTGTTTTAATTAATTGGTCACCAAAAAATTAAATCAATATACATGTTAAAACCATATATTTTCATAATTTAGTTAATTCTATTCTAATCCACCATTCTAATGGTTAGGTGACAACAGTCATATTGAATAATAATATTTAAATAATAAGTCACATTTTATTTAAACATAGAGTTACGTGTAGCACAAGATAAACTCAGTGTTTCATGTCTTATAAGATAAAACTAGTATTGATTGTAAGGAAAAATTTAAAATTATTAAATTTATTTGAAAAAAATCACTAAATATTTGGGTGTTATAGTTTGGAAACGTTTATAACATATAAAATAGTTAGAGAAGAACAAAAAAATCAGCAATACTTTTTAACAAACAGTTGGCCTTAACAAAAATAAAATTCATACACCATATGTCTTTGGATCTTGAAAAACATTAGAGAACCATATATTCCTAGTTATATATTTATTCAAGTAACTTGTTAAATTCATAATAATGTGATGTCAAGGTACTCAAATCCTTCATGAAAATTATTTCACTCTCATAAAATCTACTTCATGGTTTCAACTACTATGAGTTTCTCACCTTCTAAAATTAAAATAAACTAACCATGGGTCATGATGAGAGCATAATCTCCCTATATATTTTCCACCTTTATTAGTACAATATCACACATTTTAAATGAAATAAATCCATTTTGGAATTTTATGAAATAGAATCTCCTCGACCCAATGGGATGAAACATGTTCCATATATATGTTTAGATTATAATTGATCATTATCAAACAACCTAGAATATAATTGGTTAATTAAAAAAATTTATCCTTGACTCAGTTATTTTAAAATATGGAATAAAAAATCATTAAACATTCTGATTTTTATAGATTCAATTACTATTTGTGTTACTCTTTATACATTATCACATGACATAAATTGATAATATATATTTATAGTGATAAAAATATTATTTTGTGGAAATGATGTTGTATGTTTGATAGATTATTCTAGATTCACATGAATGATTTCTCACTCTATTGTTAAATACATGAATTTATAAAGTTGAGAAACAAATACTGGATTCTTTTCAAAAAATATCCATTGAATATTTATAGGGGAGGACCCATATATATTATGGAGCCTCTATTTTGAAATTATAAACATGTAAATAACTCAATAAGTTTCTTTAATAACTATAAAAAAGTCTGTTCAATTGAGTTCTGATTATAAATAAATACATACTTTTATATTTCAATGTCTTATCAAAGTATAATAAACCATGCTGATTTGAACTCTAAATCATGATATAGATCCATTACTCTAATAGTCGCATCATATTCCCTATTTTAAGCTTCCTCGACAAATTTAAGATTTCATATTATTTCCCCCTTGATATATATTATGTGTAAATGTAAATGATCTATAATGGAAACACATTTTTAAGTAGAATTTATTTAATTCTATCCCATTTTCTTTATAATTATATTTCTATTAGATCATTGAGTCTCTATGTTTCGTGAAATAATCCTCGACTTCAGACACTATAATATTTGATGACCATGAATATATTTTACCTATCTCACTCATGGATTTTTAATGATAATAAATATATATATATTAGTTGTGTGGGGTATAATTACAGTCAAAAAGACACACACGCATGATCTATGTTCTTAAAAACACACCTATGATTCTAAAAATTTCATTTAAGTGAGTTTCAATGTTCATATCGTATACCAACAGATAAAAAGCAATGAAATCATGAATATATTTTTATATATTTTTAAAGTATTTATCATATAATTTATCATGATTAAAGATCATTGAAACATATTTTAAAAATCTTAAAAAGTAATTATAAGTAATCAAGGGAGGTTGTGCTTGAATGTGGATATACAAAGACAGCATGGGATCACCGATGTAGGGCACTGTCTAGCTAGTGACTTGTCTCCAATAGATCTGGTGAGTGAAATACCCACTAGCCAGTGGTAAAGTCCCACTAACTAACCAGTGGTGAAGGAAGAACTGATCTCATCCTCTATAATTACATTGTTCTGCCATTGAATTTGATCATCTAGTCGGTGCTAGTTCTATAAGAAATCCTAGTTTCAGGAAGCCGTTGGTGACCTGGAGGTGGCTACTAGGTATCTAGTGGTGTCAAAGAAGCTTCCCAAAGATGGAATTTATTATGGAAAAAATGAAAATTATGGTGGTATTCCTCAGTTTCAATGAACCTGAAGAATTATAGAATATTCCCAGTCCTCTTGCAGCCTATAAAAGGACTCCAAGGTAATCTTGAAATAATACCATGCTTACCAATGATGATCTTTGATTAAATAAATGATGAAGTTCTAGATTTCAGAAAATCCTTTCAAAAATAAATTTCGATTTCTATATCTATAAAATATATCACCCTCTCTATTAAATCTATCATCTCAAAGTGTAACCATCATTAAAATAGATTTTTGAGCAGCATTATAACTAGTTTTACCAAAGAAAACCTCTTTATTCTCAACAGCTTTCTACAATGGGTTCTCAATATTAAAGTGGGGGGTATTTTCCTAGGATACTAGTGAAGCTCAAGAGGGTTCACACAATCCATAATCATTAGGGATATATTTATTAATCACTACTATGATCAATGTATTATTAATATCTAACTTTTTATTTAAGGTGTAGATACCTAGTGGGTCAAATCTAGTAATTTTTGAACTCCCTATAAACATTTTTTAGTCTCTCTTTAAATTATATCCTTACATCACTCTATATAAATTATCATAATTAAAAAACATATATTCAATCATTTATATTCCTAACTTACTTAGATATTTACTTTCTAACTCAAATTGAATTTATCAATTATTATTCAATTTTTTTACCAATTTATTCATTCAAAATTATTAAATTTTTAATTAAACATTTACATCCACTTTAAAAAAAAATTAAAGCAAAAATAACTCCCCTATTGGTATATTTATCTAAACAAAAGTTTCTATTAGAGAGGTGAATTGTGTTTTATCAAAAAATTATTTTCAAAATTGTATTTCTGTTTTGTTTTCAAATATTTGTTATCTTAGTGAATGGTCTTTTTATTATGGAATCTAATTATTATTCACATGCTATTGTTTTTTATGGCACTGATTACTCCTATTAAAAAAAACAGATTTAAAGTTTTCTTGGTAGTATTTGTTACCTTATTTGGAAAATTGTAATTCATGAATATGTTATGACAAAAAAAATATAATGAAAAATGGATTCCTGAAGATGTTAAGAACTTTAAACTTATTTGAAAAGATATGAATGAATTACATTTTGGTCTTTATCAAATTTAATTTAATTTTGTTCCTACTTACAAACTTTTTTATGAAATATTAAAATTAATAGAAGTCAAAAATGAAGGAATGAATAAAGTAAAAGACACTAGATTTGATATATATCATCAATATTTTCAAATATTATATATAAATCCTAAGGAATAAATTACTAAAAGGTTTATATAGTTCACTAACATTTTAAATGGTAGAAAGTCCCTTGATTATGAATTATCAATTGAAATGATGGTAAATAAAATCATATGGGTTTTATCAAGCTCCTAGGCTCCCAAAGGCATATCCATTCAAGAAGAAAAATTTGTGAAGACAATAATAGTGGAGGAACTCATCAGATCATTAATGACATATGAAATTATGGTGAAGGTATAACTGGATAAGGAGGCTAATTAAGTCAAATGAGTAATGAAAACCATCTTCTTCAAAACTACCAATGATTTATCAGTTGGATTTGAATTTCAAGACATTTCTAAACTCACTAATAACGTGAACAATTTTATCAAGAAGAATAAATTTCCCAAATAATCTAAGAAGTTAAGTCAAAAAGTTTAACTAGAAGTGACATTCAATGAATTTAATAAAAAACACATAAATAAATAATTCCCTATCTATAAAAATAAGATTAAAGAAAACAAAAATGTTAAGAATATCTTCAATGTCATAATGTGGAGTACAGGTGAATAATCCTTGGTTTTAACTTCATCATCAACTTCAAGTGACTCACACCCCAAGTTCCTTATGAAAAATATTGATGAATACATTGAGGTTAGTACTACTTTCCCTATATCCACCACTTATTCTCCTAATTCTCACCATTTCTCTTCATTATTATCTTTGAGTCACCTTAATTATAAAGTCATAAAAATGATCATGATCAACTCAAAATCAGCTCCCATAAACTTTCATACATATATAAATAAATTTAAAATAAATATAAAAAATTGGTTCAAGAAAAATATAATCTTTAAAAATAAACGGACATTGTCCTCAAGGAAAAATAAAATCTCTACAAAATTTCAAGAATAAACTGGACATCAATAAACTTGAATCTAAAATTAAATACATAAAAATATATCTTTCTAAATTCACCCAAGAGAAAATAATCTAAATAAAATTTTATAATCACAAATATATGTAAAATAATGGTTTGGTATTGGTTTTTCTAATAATGAAAGAACATCAAGAAATCTATTAAAAACTACATTAGAAAAAAAATTCCCGCACAATAAATTTTTAATTATTTTAAAACAATTGGTCATTTAATCTATGAATGTGATTAAAAGATTCCATGATATAGTAGACTAAACTAAATCCATATTTATTCCAATATTTCCAAAATAAAACCTCATTACAAACAAATATGGATTCATATATAATTATTGGATAACAAAATAAGACCCAAGTTCATGTGGGTACTAAGAAAATTATTCATTTGATTTTTTTATGAAAATCATCTTCTGAGTAAAACCTCAAAATAATATTGTTACCTAGATAGTGGTTACTAAAGACACTAATGTGTTTACCTCTCCAAATTCAATCAAATATATAAACTATAAATAGTTCATGTTACCTTAAATGATAAATATAAGTGTATGATAATTGGTTAAGGTACCATATATTTTTATATCTCAACTCTTATAAAAACATGTTTCACATGAAAATGGTATGAAACCTAATTTTATATGTAATATTCAATTTTTATATAAAATTTTTTAAATTTATTTTGAAAATGATTTTTGTAATATTTTTAATTCAAAGGGAAAATTTTTATTTACCATATCCCACTTTCAAAATGTTCATACAATGAATTTAAAATCTATCACTATTAAAAACATCAAATGTATGAGTGAAAAGGTTAGAAAGTCATGGATTAGGTATAGAAACCTTGGTCATTGTATCACACACTCACTTGTAAAACTAAATTTTTATCAACTCATATTTTATTTTCCCAAAAAAATCAAATATGACCTTGTTTTTTATGCATGCCAATATGGTAAGAAACACAAATCCTATTTTTAAATCTAAAAAAATTATATTTTTTAAAATATATTGAATTAATTCATATTGATTTATTTAATCCCTATAAAATTTAAAGTATAGAAGTTAATCCCTATAATTTAATTATATTTTATGACTTTACAAGATTTTTATGGACATATTTCTTATCTCATAAACGTAATGTTTTCAAATCCTTCATCAAGTTTTCTAAAAAATATGAAAATGAGATAGTTTTTAAAATTATTTCAATTTGAAGTGATAATGTTATATAATTAAACAGTAAGTAATTTAATTATTTATGTTCTTTTTATGGATATAATAATTCTTTTTTTCTCCTTGAAACCCACAAAAAATTCTGGTAATAGAGAGACGAAATTGAACTATCCAAGAAATCTCTTAAAATATTTTAAATGAATTTAATTTACCAAAATACTTTTGTTCTGAGGTTATGAATACTACATGATTTATAATTAATCATACTATTATAATAAATTTTCTAAAAAATAACCCTTTATGAACTTTAGGTAAATAAAAAACCCAATTTTGTATTTTTCAAAGTTTTTGGTTATAAATGTTTTATTTTATGAACCAAACAAAATCATAAAAATTTGTACTCAATATGATAAAGGTATCCAACTTGGGTACTCAAACTTAACAAAGGAATACAAATTCTCTAAAAAATGAATAAAATGGTGGATGAATCAATCTGTAGCATTTTTTAAGAAAACTTTCCAAACTATATTTCTCAAAAGTTTTCTAAAAATTATGTTTTAAATGAACCATTTAAAAAAATATATGTTGAAAAGAACCAAAAATATACTTTAAAATAATTAAAAAAAAATTTAAAAAATATATATATTATACCCTTTAAAATTTCATTAGATATTTTTAATAAGGAATTGATACTAAAATATCATTCCAAAATGAGGTTGAAAATCACACATTTGTCTCTCATTTAGAACCCCAAAAACCTTAATGATGACCTTAACAATGAAAATTGGGTACTTTCCATGCAAGAGTAACTAAATAAATTTTCTTAAAATGATGTATTTATACTTATGTAAAGACCTAATAATCATCTAATTATATAATATAAATAGTTTTTTGGGAATAATATAGATGATTATGGAAATATAACTAAAAATAAATCTCATTTAGTTTTAAAAGGTTCTAACCATGAAGAAGGAATTGAATATGGTGAAACCTATAAACCCATCACTCTATTATATTCCATTAGAATATTTTTATCCTTCACCCCCCATATAAATTTATAAATTTTCTAATATATGTCAAAAGATCTGTATTAAATTATTTTATCTCTAAAAAAGTTTTTGTGGAAAAATCACTAGGTTCTAAAATTACTCTCTTTTAAAATTATATTTTAAAATTAACAAAAAATCTTGATGGTGTATAATAATACCTTATATCTTGGTAATAATTTCTATCAAATTTTATTTTATTAAATGGTTTTAACATCTTAAAATTTTATTCAACTATTTCTATAAAATACATCTCAAATTATTTTCATCTCATACACATTTACATTGATGATGGGATTTTGGATCTACCAATGAATCCTTCTATTTTGAATTTTATAATTTAATAAAGAATGAATTTGAAATGATATTTATGGATGAACTAAAATTAATGTTTGGTTTTCAAATTTCATAAATAAATGATGGTATTTCTCTAAACCTAGGAATTTAAAAAAATGAAAACTTAAAACGATTCGGAATGGATCATGCTAAGAAAATTAGTATGCACATGAGTTTCACTTGTATGTTAATATAGGATCAAGTTGATAAGAAAATGGATAAAAAGATTTATAGAAGGATGACTGGTATTCTACTTTATCTTACATTAAACCAACCTAATATCATGTTATGTTTTCTTTTTGTTCTCATTTTCAATCAAAACCAATAGAATCTCATTTAAAATATTTTAAATGTATTTTTAATGATATAAAAGCAGGAAAAGCATGGTTTTTTAACCCAAAGTAACTTCTTTAAATTAAATTCCTTTTCAAATTCTAATTTTATATGATTCCTACTTTATAAGAATATTGCTAGTAGAACTTTACACTTACATGGAAAATCCCACATCTCATGGAGTATTAAGAATAAAAGCTCTAATTCTCTTTATATTGTCAAACAGAGATATATTTCCACTAAGAGTTGTTAATCCCAAATAATATAGATTAAACACACTCTCTAATACTTCATGGTTAAATAGGTCCATATCCCTATTAAGTTTGATAAAAATATTTCTATTAATGTCTCCAAAAATAATATCCAACACTCTCTCATGAAATATATTTTCCTTAGGAACCATTTATTAAGAGATCACTTTAAAAAATGTGATATATTATTTGAATTTTTAAGGAAGGAATATGAACATACTAATATTTTAACTAAACCATTAGCCCTTGGTCATTTTTAATTAAATAACGGTGAATTAAGCATTGTACACTTGTGATGATCTTCATTTAATCTATGTATATCTTGAGAAATATTTCAAAAATATTTTCCAAATATTTTTAAATCCTGAATTTATTATATTATCTTTTTATTTTATATAGTCTATTATCCCTTTACATCACTTGAATTATCACTTAAGGGGGGTCCATATCCCCCTTTTCTAAAAATTGTCTTAAGAGTGACTTTTATTTTCAAATAACTTTTTAAAATGAAAAATTTGTTCTTTTATTTTAAAACATCAATGGTATACTTTTTAAAACATGTATAATTTACTATATTTTTTTAACATAATATTATTATAAATTTAAATATTTTTAAATTTTATTTTTTAGAATTTATATAATAAATATGTATATGTCCACTTTTTTGTAAATTTTTTTTATATCTTTTAAAGGAAGATTAATAATGAGTAAAAAATAGATATACTTGTATTTTTAACTTTAATATTTATTTTTCTTTCATGAAATTAATATCAAATGATTCTTCCGAATTATTTTTCACCTCAACGGATCTATTTTAATGAAGAAATAAATTAATGGTGACAAAACCATTCCTTGAGGAAAGTAGTATCATGGAAAAGCTATGTAAAAATTTTATTATCTATTTCTTGTATTTTCATTTTCTCTTATTCTACAAATATTTTCAAAATATTTTTTTCTAAATATATTTTTCTTTATCTATTTTTTTATTTCCTCTATGTCTCCCTCTAATATTTTTTTTTAAAATGATATTTTTTATCTAATAGGTGTTATTAAAAATATTTTTCTTTTCAAAATTAGTTTCTCTTATAAAACATTAATTTAAAATATTCCTTTAGTTTTTCATCAAGTATTTCTTAAATTTTAATTTTTCTCTTCTTATTTTATTTTTGATTGTCACAAAGGGGGTGTTTTTATAAGGGAGAAATTTTTTGAAGATTTTATTTTTTTTAATGGGGGAGAAGTTAGTGATTAATTATTTAACAAATGGGGAGTTATTATATTTTTAATTAAATATATTTCTATTATTTATAACATTATTGACATATTTACTTCATAATTTCATTGAATAAATTTTTAATCTCTTGAATTAATTTTCTATGTCTTTCACTATTTATTTTCAATTTATTTATCTTTTTAAGTTAGGTGTTTATGATCATAAAAAGTGGATATTCATGTGACTCTTTTTATCTCATGTTATTTTCATGATTAAAAACACTCACCAATGTCTCTAAATATTTCATTTATGTGATTTTTAGTGTTTATATTGAATTCCAATTGATATAAAAAAATCAAATCATAATGATATTTTTATATCTAGATAAAGGATTTAACATATCCTATATCATGATTCAAGATATTAGAAACATATTTGAATAAATATATATGTACATAAAAGGAATCAAGGTAGGATATACATGCTGGTGGAGAGGTGTAGAAAAAACTAGCTCACCTGTGCAGGTCATCAGAATGTTGGTGATCTCTGTCGCATAGATATTGTGAGTAGAAGATCCAATGGACAGCCTATGGAATACCACCAGCATGTTGGTGGTGAAGGAAGAACTAAAATCATCCTCTAGGAGTTTACCAGCCACTGCACCAAAATCATTTTTTATCGGTGGTTTTTTTGTGGTGGTTCACTAAATCACTGCTAAAAAAATTCCAAGATTTTGTGGCCATTTTTTAAATACCACCGCTAAATATTCATCTTTTAATAAAAAAATACACTTTTTCCCTAACCCCACCTCCTTCTCCCCTGACCCCCCCCCCCCCTCTTCCTCTTGTGACTCCCCTGACCTGAACCCTAGCTAACCCCACCCTCCCGCTAGCGTCGCCCGAGCCTGTTCCATACAAGCCATCATCAATGGCTCCCGATCTTGATCCCTCCAATCCCTCACCGATGTCTCCTGATCCCAAACCCTCCAATACCTCACCGTCTGAGCCTAATCCCTCATATATTGATCCCTCGAAGCCCTTAGCAATGTTCCCCAATCCCCAACCTAATCCCTCATCGAAATAACCCTCTCTGGTCAAGCCCACTTTGGCCAAGCCCCAACCCGAGCCTTCATATCATGATCCCCCCGAGCCCTTGTTTTCATTGCAGTCATTGCCTCCCAATTGAGGTAGATTTAAATGTGTTTTGATCAATAATAAAAAAATATAATTATAATCTTCAACTATATATCTACATCATTGTTTGTTATGGAAGCTTTAGATAAACTTTGGATGATGTTAGTTGGGATATGTATTATATAAGAAACCATGCATTAGTTATAGGAATGGCATACTCTCTAATAATTATAATTAAGGAACATGATTTTCTTTTATAGACCATATAAACAAACCATGTTCTTTCTATTTTTTTCACCATTAGCATAGTTCTCTACCAAGGTATCATGGGAGTTTTTAATCACCGTACTAGTTCCCGTTGAATAAATGAGTAGAGGAGATCCTTCTTGTAAAATTCTAATTATACTCTATTATAATTGATTTCATGTTCATTTGACATGTGTCACCTTTTCTCATTTATATGTTCAAATTCATCAAGTTATATATGAAAACATGCTTCCATTTCCATAACTAGTTATACTATAGTGATGAGTAATTTATTAATTCCATGATGGTTTCATTCATAACTCTCACCATAGCATCCATGTATTTCTCTCTTTCCCTCATCTATATAAATCACATCTATATATGGGGGTTCTATATTAAGAAAATTGTTTTTATTGATTCCCATAATAATGGGATTCATTTTTTTCAATATATCACCTCTAATCCAAAGATTTAGAATCTATCATTATGTTAGACCTCTACCAAGAGGTGAGATCTACACTAACTCATGTAAGGTATGCCATGTTTTGTTTTTAAGGATAGAACTATTAAGGTCATTTTATCATTGATACTTCATTTATGTCAGGTTTTCTCTATTCTCAAACTAGGATATTCATTCACTT
This sequence comes from Viscum album, assembly GCA_963277665.1. Classification (NCBI taxonomy): domain Eukaryota; kingdom Viridiplantae; phylum Streptophyta; class Magnoliopsida; order Santalales; family Viscaceae; genus Viscum; species Viscum album. The sequence continues at coordinate 1,758,638,328 of OY728121.1, read as the reverse complement.
CATTATCATTTCATAATTTACCAAATTTTTCTATTATCTATTTTCATATTTAGTAATAGTTGTGTGTTTTAATTCTTTTTAATAATTTTTAGAAACAATTGATATATATGGATAAAAGCTAGATCACATTACCAAGGAACACACATCAGTATACTAAGGGTTTGGAGGAGTTTTTAGATTTTTCAATTTCCAATCGATCTATTGATGGGAGTATAAGATTTCTATGCCCTCAATGTAAATTTAGAATATGGTTGAAGAGAGATAAAATGTATGAACATTTTATATTGAAGAAATTCCAAACTCAATATTTCTATCATAATTGGCACAGAGAATTGAACATCACATAAACTTTGAGCACTGATGTCAATCGACAGAATGAGCTCCCAACTTCATCATAAATGGACAATGAAATGAAAAACCATATTAACAATGCATTCGGAATTTTAAGAAAACAACAACAACATCAAAACATATCAAAACAAATAGTAAAGGGTGTTATAAATAGCAATGTGACGATTGATGTTTTTGATACTATAGGACTACCAGATCAAGATTTTAACATATCACTGGATACTCCTTTTGATTCTTGGGAGACTAATGTAATAAAAAACTTTATTGAGAAGATAGATGTGTTCCATGGTTTAGTTGATGATGGAAATCAAGAGTTGTATACTAGATGTTTGAAATATTCAAAACTTTATTTTTTGTTTAAGCTTTACTATATCAAATGAATATGTGGAATTAAAAATAAGGTGATGTCCATGATATTGGAATTGTTGTCTAATGAATTTATTGAGGAATATATTTATGAGTATTTTTATGATATGAAAAAAGTTCTTAACAAGCATGGTCTTAATTATATAAAAATACACACGTGTCCCAAATATTTTATGCTTTATTGGGGAGAGGATTCAAGCAGATAGGATTAAAAACAATTATTCTTCTAGATGGAATACAATGAGTGATTTTGAATGTATGAATCAACATGCTACTATGAAAAATAATAGAAGGAACACACCTGAAAGGTTTTTTGTTACGTTCCTTTAAAGCCTCAATTGTAAATATTATTCATGTCATCAAAAACCACCAAACACATGAAGTGGAATTCTATAGATAATAACAATGATGGGTAAATGAAACATCCAATAGATTCAAAATTATGGAATACATTTGATTCATTAAATCCCTATTTCTCATCTTATCCTAGGAATGTTTGATTGGGATTGGTTGCTGATGTATTCAACCCATTTGGGACTTTGATCACCAGTTATATCATTTGGATAGTTATTTTGATCCCTTACAATCTACCTCTATGGATTTGTATAAAACAAAATTCTTTTATAATTTTGAATATTATTCCTAGAAAAAAAATTCCTATAAATTATATTTTTGTATACTTGTAGCTTTTAATTGAAGAATTATAGGAGTTATAGAGAAAAGTTGTCGATACATACAATTCATCTTCTAGAACAATTTTCTCAATGCAAGCTCCTTTAATGTGGACCATTATTGACTTACATAGACTTTGTAATTTAGCAACTTGGAAATCTTACACTGGTTTGGATTATCCTATTTGTAACTTTGTTTTGGGGCCTAAATGACTACCTCACAGTAGAAAATAGTTCTTCTTGTTTCATCAAATATTTCTTAATACAACTCATATATTTTGGTTGAACAAGTCAAAATTCAATGGTTTTATTGATTGTAGACCACCTGAAAAAAAAATTGATCGGTTCTGAAATATTGGAACAACTAGGAAATTTTGAAACAAAATTTGGGAAGGTGTGTCATTTTAATGATAGTGGGAAACAACATTGAAGTGCATTTTCAAGTGAAATTGGAATGCAATAATGGAAGAAAAAGGTTTATTCTTCAAACTTATTTCTTGGGAATTAAATTTTTTGTGGAATAATCTTGATATGATGCATATTGATAAGAATATTTATGACAATTTGATCCTGAAATTGCTTAATGAGGATGTAAAATTGAAGGATCCTCTCAATGCTTGGAATGTATTACAATAAATTAACATAAAGAGTGATCTCTAGCCAGATGAGAATGGAAAGTATGATCTGGAAATTTTTTCAATGAAAAATAGGGATTAAGATACATTCCATAAAATTTTAAAACATGTCAAGGTATCTAATGGTTATTCAAGTAAAATATCAAGGCATTTTTACTTAAAACATCATAGGTTACATTTATTTAAAATTCACGATTCACATATTTTTTATAGTAGTTTCTACCATTGGAATTAAGTAAATTATTACCTGAAAAGGTCACTACTATTATGCACCAAATTTTTACATTCTTTAGAAAACTATGTGAGAAATCTCTAGAACAATTTGAGCTCTAAAACCATTAGGAGAGATTTGTATTGACACTTTTTTCAATGGAGATGATCTTTCCTCCATTGTTTTTTATTGTCATGAAGCATTTAATAGTGCATTTGGTTGATGAAGATAATTTAGGAGGCCCCATACATTATTGATGGATGTATCCAATTGAGAGGTACTTTATTTATATGCATTTCATTTATGTCAAAAATTATTATCACTTCATTAAATACAAAATTATTTTTTTCTTTTATTTCACGGATATCACAAGCATTTGAAATCATATGTGAAAAATGAAGCTCAACCTGAAGGATCTATTACTAAAAAAATTGGTACAGTGGTGTATTATCTTTTATTACAGATACTTTGATGATATTGTGATAAGATTAAATAAATTTGTTCATGATGACAACACATAAAATCAATCTCAACTAACTAAGAAATCAAAAATCATTCCTGTTAATGGCCGATAAGTTAGGAGGAGCTCAAATGTTACACTGATAGAAATGGAGTTATCACAGGCACATAGATATATGCTACAGAATAGTGAAATTTCAGATCCATTTATTGAATAGTTGAGGATACAAACAATTAGAATAATGAGAGTCCAAACATTAAATGAGAAAGATATAACAAAATATGTTAATAGATATCTTATATAATGGTTTTCACGACATTTAATTTCATAAATATTGCAATCAATATAGATATTTGGTTGACACATATATTTTGTAAATATAATAATGTATATTACTTTTTTAGATCATGAATAATGATACTCAATATGAGTTATTAGAAGATTTAAAGTTTCTTTCTTGATGTCCTCTAAAACAGGCTAGAAATTTCAACGCTTACAATCTGAATGGCTTTATATTTAATGCAGTAGATCGGGAAGAGGGTTTTAAAAAAAGATAATAGTGGTATATTTACATTTTCTGAAGTGGGATACTATGTATAGTTTAATGATATTATCAAATTAAAATACTATGGTCATTTTTTAGTTGTTTTATTAAAATGAAATTGGGTTGATTTTATTAGGGGTGTTAAAAGATATTCCTTGGAATTTACTTCTGCGAACTTCTCTCGGTTGATGGATGTTGGTAACCGTGAATTACATGATCCTTATATCTTATCATCACATGTGAAAATGGTATATTATGTGGAAGATATCATGGATGAAGGGTTGAGTGTAGTTTCTCACGAAAAAATAAATATATTTGTATGATATGGGTGATGAAGTGAATGATTTGACATCTAACATTGAATCCCATCAACAGCGAGAAACAAACTTATTTATCCCTAATGATATTGAAAATATTAGTCCTGCAAGGGTGGATTAAGTAGATAAAGTAATGATTGAGTATGAAAATGTAATTATTGAATGAGAAAATGATTGTATATGTAGTCATCTATTCATTTGAAAAAACTTATGTCATTTTTGCAATCATTCATTATCAGTTATGTATATTATTTTTGTTAGTATTGTGAATCTATTATCATTTATAATTTTTTCTGTATGACATTTTTGAAATATATTCTCTAAAGTTACTTTTATTTTATTTAATGAAAGGAATTCCAAGGAGGAATCATTATATTGATACCAATCGACCCTTGTCACTAAGGTAGTAGGCCACTCCTAGTTCTTCATGGGGATGTTGGTGGTTAACTACTATAGTTTCAAATTTTAATATTAATAAAGTTATTTTAGTTTTTTATATTACCAACTATTTTTTCATAAAAGAAGGAAACAGTGCTACTATGGATAAAAATATGAAAAGTTCAAATATATGGAAGCTAAGAGTACTAATGATAGTTGTCCCATTTGACTTATATGGGGTCCATATAGATGACCTGATGGGATTATTTGGCCAGGTTATAGGCCAGCTAGCGGCGGAGCTAGTTACTATTCCAATTACATATTATGATTTGAGACATATTCCTTTATCTTGGAAAAATAAATATTTTGATTCATATATAAAGGTAATTTTAATAAATTATGATGTGATTGAATGTTATTATGTTATTAAATTCTAATATTTTCAAAATGAATCTCTTTATACAGATGTCTTTTCAATTTTCCATTGCTGATGTTACAGAACAAAATTGGACATTTAAAGTGTTGGTTGATTTATATCAGAAGATGACCAGATTTTTCCCTTGTGATATTTCATCGATGATTGGTGGTGAGCAGGAAAATCACACAACTTCAAAATCATTTTGTTAAAAATATTTTATTGGTTTTAAGTTTAAATATAAATATACAACACTATTTAATTTTAAATATAATTATATTATAGGTCCTAGTAGTAGGAATTAGAGATTGAGATGAAGATGGAGAAGGAGTGGGTGACTAGCAGAGTTCATCTTGTAGTGATTAGTGGTTTTTTTGATGTTTTGGACTAATATGGAATGAAAGGGTTTTTTATGTATAATTTATAACACATACTAGGAACAATTTATGGTTAGATGTGAACTAACATTCATGTTTGTTGATGTCATATTTCTTATATATGTGTGATATCCTATGCTTATGATAGGGATTTTGTGTACTACTGATAGGCGATACACTTAGTTTTCATTTTTTTTCAGGGTAGTTCTGGGGCATTATAATTTTCAAGTGGAATTTGTTTTTATAATCAATATTTAGAGCTAGTTTAAACTATTTCTATATATGGAATATTTTTATTTATGGTGGTTAAAACTTTCTCTATAAGATGTATTTTTTTTTTGGTTAAAAACACCAAAAAAATATGACAAACTATTATTTAGAGGTGGTTGTAATCGTTTTAGTGGATTTTTGGTGGGGTGAAAGTTTTTGGATTTAGTGGTGGTTAGAATCACCACTAAATCATTGTTTTTTTACCTCCTGAAAAACTACTATGAAAATAAAAATAACCATCATTAAATATTCTTTCTACAATGCTTACTAGAAACCACAACTAAATAAAATAAACTACCACGTATTGGATGCTAACACACGATTTAGTGGTGGTTTTTTTTAAACCATCATAGAACCATGTAGAAATAGTGTAAACAACCACCAAATAAAAAAAACTACCACTACTCATCTCTTTTATTTTAGTGATCTAGCTAATGGAGGTGTACAGGATAGCCAGTGCTAGTTCCAAAAGTTCACCTACTTCCAGGATTCCCCCCAGCTACCTGGTAGAGTCTATTAGGTAACTAGTTTTTTTGAAGTAGCTTCTCTGAGATGGAATTTCTTTCTGTAAAAATAGTTATTATGAAAATATTCCTCATATTCAATGAACTCATAGAATTCCAAAATATTTCTAGTCTACATAGAGCCTATAAAATGACTCCATAGTAATATTGGAATAATACCTTTCTTATCAATGATTATATCTGATCAAATCAATGATGAAGTGATAACTTTATCAAAATCCTCTCAAAGATCTATTTCCATTTCTATATCTCTCAAATATCACATTGTTTCTCTTATATAACTCATCCCCAATTTTAATCATCATTTCAAGAGATTTGTGAGTATAGTTGTAATTATTTTTCCAATAGAAAACCTCACTCTTCTCATCACCTTTCTCGAATGGGTTCTCACTCCAAAAAATAGAGGGATAGGTACCTTGGATAATAATGAATCTTAATAGGGTTCTCAAAAACTGGAATTTTGAGGGATGAGTTTCCTTATCACCACTACAATAAAGATATTGATAATATTAACCTTCAAGTAGAAGGTAAGAGAAGTATGGGCTCACATAAATCTATTGTTTAACTCTTTATTAATTAGATTTTATCTATCTTGGATTTATCACATTGCATCATTCTATACTGATTCGCAGACTTCAATAAATTTTATTTGATCCTTTCCATTATTATATTACTTTTATATATAATTTATAACCAGAATAAAATTTACCAATTATTTATCAATCTATATGTCACTTTTTAATTCAAAATCATTTAATTTTTAATTAACCATTTCCACCTACTTCATAAAAAATTAAAGGAAATTCACCCCGCCCCCCTCTTGCTATTTTTATCCTCTACTAACTCCCATTTGGTGATTTTATCCATCATAATAGTAATTATTTTTTGGTAATCAAATTGAAAAAAATATCAATGTGGTAAATAGGTGATTTAGAAAATACATCTTCCCACCCAATTCACTATTTCGAATTTGAGTGATAAAATCAGAGGTGCTCCACAATACCATTTTCCATATATCTAGAGAGAATTTAGTATATATGGGGGGTCTGAGTCTATATCAATAAAAAGAAAAATAATTTATTGTGTAACCAACTCACTTGGAGAAGATTAGGCTTTAATTACATGCCTTAAAGAATATGGTGTTAGGGAACTTCAGGTGAAATACGTAATTGTCTTGTCATATTTAAATATATTAATGCTATAGAAACTATCTCATATGTTTTCCCCTAATCATCAATTGTTTTATTTCTATAAATAATGTTCTAAGCGCATTTTAGGTAGTAAATAAATAGTATATTTCTAAAGTACTTTACTAATATTCCCCCATAATCAATTAAAGTAATGAAATCCTTTGTATTTTTTTTCCTAGATAATTTACACCATGAGGATATGTTCTTAAGACATATCATTCACTAAACCCTCTAATTCCTCTCATGATATATCTTCCAAGAAATTATTAATCATTAATATTTGGGAACTTGGTAATTCAGTTTATAAAGATGTAAACCCTATGGATTATCATTCTATAATACTCCTACCTAAATTCTTATGGATAAATATGAAAAAAAAATATGACATTAAAGATTTGGAAAAACATTTCTCATGAAAATGAACTCAATTCATTCAAACTCGGGGAATAAATCCCATAACTCTTCCAATGATGATACATGGTAGCATTCAACACTTAACATTAAATCACTTATGTGTTGCTTTTTCAAAATAATCCTCTAGATACATTATATGTATCCTATTACTGAATCGAGGTTGGGTCATATAAAAAATTCATTAATTTGGTTTATAATTTAATTCGAAGGTTTCCCACCTAATGATGAGTGTATTGTTAGTTTTTTAAAATGGTTTTTTCATAATTTCTATTAGTGATACCAATTTAGCCTTTAGGGATTCTTCCTAATTCATTAAAGCATTTTTCTCTATAGAAGTGGGATTAATGAAAGAGACTAGAGCATCCCTAATTACATTTGGGGGTTTTATGGTATACTTGGATATCTTCTACAATGAATGGAATTTTTTCCAATACATAACAGGGCCATGATATTAAATATATCTACCTCTTCAGTCTCTACATTAGGTATAATGGGTGCTATTTTTTGAAAGATAGATATTATAATAATAATTCTATAAAGTGTTAATATTAACACTTGAATAAAACAAATGGATAATTTTTAGAAGATAATATGTCTTGCTTATGTGAATACACATGGACAACCTATAAGCTCACCCTCATCACTAGAAATCTTGTAGTGGAGTTTCTACATTAGAATCATAATGTTTATAAAATTCAATATGAAAAACTTATGATAGATCCACTATATCTATTTCTATTATACTAATATATATAGGATAAGTAAAATGATTTATTTGAGTTTATAAAAATGTATAATACTCAATAAAATTTCTTGATTATGTATATCATGGAGAGTATGTTTAAGATTCCATGATATCCATTAACTCTATATAAATAAAATTTATACAAGTTAGTTCTAGGTATAATAAGAAAAATAATACTTTTGAGGTTCTCTACAATCATATCTAAAATCAAAATATTCAATCCATTCATCTTCAGATACCATTCCAATCAAGATATTTAAGATGCTAATATCTAAGACTTATCTTATCCATCTTATAAAAGGGTTATTATTATCAAATTCATGGATTTTAATATTCATCTCTCTAATTAAAGAATCTATTTTTTAATAAAAAATAATTTTATACTTTATCATAGGTAAAGTAACTAAAATAAGGTTTGTATTCCCCTTTATTTAGTGGGAGAGTAAATTTTATATTTATAATTTTAATAAACGGTTGTAGGTTTTATAAATTTTTTAAATGTTTAATTAAATTTTTTAGATGTAAAAAGATGGGAATAAAATAATTGGAAAAAAATTAGATTATTGGTATATCAAAAAGGATATAAAGTTAATTGTATTATCCAATGGTTACTTGGTCTAACACTATTGGGTACCCGGTGGAATGATAAGTGGGGTTGTCCCATCAGTTTAGCTACCTAGTGCCTAGTGACTTTCTAGTGGATTCCATGAGAACCATGAAGTATTCAGTACAAGTATATAAAGTATTTGAAAAGTTTTGGACTTTTAGTATGAAATATGGGATTAACTATCATTTGAAATCATTCCCTATTCTATATTTAAGTAGACAGTGTAGTTATGGGGTCCATTTAGCCATCTCCCCCACCCCCCTTGTTCCCCCATGATGTATTTTTCCCTTGATCAGAGGATGATTCATAGGCCCTATTTTCTTATATCTAGGTGATATCAACTAATGTTTTATCCTTAAGTCTTCCATATATTCACTTTTATTTTGGATTTCTAGTTTTAGGGGTTGAGTTTTAATTTCACCAAATTATAGTGTAATTTAGTTATAATGATGGGGGTTTCGAATGTGGGGTATAAAGGAGGTTTGGAAGGCCTGGATTTTTATCATTACTCATCACTTATCTTAAGGTATGTTTCTAAATGTATTTATAAAAGTATTTTTTTCAAAATAAGTTGAAATAAAAAAAATAGGTTTAATAATTGGAGATCTCATATTTTACAGGCTTAATTGCATGTTGGGAGTGGATTTTACATCTTTGTTTAGAGTTTGAGCATCATATCACTACCTGGTAAGTTCTACTAGCTTTAGGATGATTATAAAAGTTTTTATAAATGGTTTATTAGTTTATTTATGTATTTTTATTAATGAGATATGTGTCTATTTGTATTTTAGTTATTCATATGATGTGGGATTAAATAAAAAACATATGCATGAGGTAAGTGGTCTTTATACAATGATAATAGTGGTTTCTGTGTTGTTTGGATTGACTATAGTATTATTATGTTACTTTAACTATTATAATTATTGATCATATAATTTTATGAAAAAATATTTATTTATAAATGGTATTATATTACATCAATCTAATAGTCAATGAGGAACATATTTCTTACTACATGATTTGTTGGTGTCACCTTGGTTAAACGAGTATCAGTACCCCATTTTTTGTTGTATGATGGAATGAATTGGATTTTAAATTGTATTAAAAAATTAAATGGGTTATTTTTAAAATGGGTTTCAAAATAGATATGGAATTTTGATGTCAATAATTAAATGATAATGGCTTTGTAAAAAAATTTCAAATTAAAGTAATCTCAGTAATAATTTTTTTATAATTTCAAAGGGGAAATTTTAATTTCTATAGGAAAATTCCTTAGGGTTAGTGAGTAATTCATGATATATCATATTAAATTCATTCAAAATTGGTATTTTAGTTTTATTTTATAGGATAAAAAATGGGGTGTTAGATAAATGACTTGAAATGATTGACCTGATATGAGAAATAACTTATTTTCCCAAACCTCTTTTCTTTTTTCAACTTCTTTATTTATGGTTTCCTTATATGTTATAACTAATTTAATTATTATTATTGTTATCATAAAAAAAATTTAATCCATTCATTTATAGTTAGTTTGGTTAAACTATGTTGATATGTCAAGAGGGAATCCTACTAATGGTTTGTATAAGGGACCATCGAGGGTACCATATTTGGTGAATGAGTATAGGAAACTTAGTATACATTAATTTTATATTCTAGGTAGATGGATAAAAGTGAGATTTAGTGATCATTCACATTGTTTTATTAGGTCATGATATGATCTATTATGGTGTTATATTCCTTGGATAGTTTTGAGAGATGGTGTGGGTGTTTACCAATAGCCTTTGAGAATTTATTACAACTCTTACTGAGGGATTCCCCAATTTAGATTCATAAATGGATTCATTTTTTATATATATTAGTTGTTTATATGAGAAGTATTACCCTTTTTTTGATGATACTTAATTGTAAATGGACACAAGTTATGGTAATAGAGGGAATTTTACTCCTTGGATTTGGATTTTTCTAGTAAGAGATTGAGTAATTATACACATAACCTATGAGGTAAAGTTTTATTTATAGGTGGACCTTATATTCATAGGAACATCAAGGATGAACTTATTAATAATAATATTACATAATATGGAGTTTACATCAGGTCTTAACTTGTGTAATGTTTTTTATTGAATGCTTGAGTTGTATATTTTAATAAGGTCACATATGTGGATGATATACATAGTGATGATGGTACCCCTCCTAGATATCCACTTACAATTAGGATATTGAATATAGTGTAAAGTTTGATTTGGATATATGAGGGGGATTATTTTATTGGTTTAAGTTACAGTGCCTACCTTAGATAGGTTTTTTATTCCATCTTGTATCACCATAGTAAGATCATGTCCATAATGTTCACTTATTGATGATAATTAAATTGATATAGGATCTGAGAGATAAATATATATTTATAGGGATGAAAAATATTATAATGGTATCCAAGATTTATAATTAATTATGATATATAGGATAGGGTAAAATGTTCTATACACTTAACCAAGAAGATATCACTAGTGAAGGCTGATGAACTAAAATAGTATAGGGAATGAGTGATGGGATTGTAATTTTATTTGATGTGGAAACATTAATTTTTGTTTCACTTTTATTCATGGGATTATTGTTATATTGATATTTGATTATTTTTTCCCTTATGGGTTACCTTTACCATATTCATTGAAATTTCATTTTTTTTTCTTGATGTTATATCAATTTTTGGTTATTTTATTTTATATTTTATGATATGATAATTATTTTCCATGATATTTTAAATTTATTTTTTATGTAAAGTGAGATTACCATTAGATTTAGTTAGACTCAATCAGTTAGTATTTATGGATATCTATTTATACCACTTGGATATGTCATCCTTAAGATCAGAGAGATTTTTTTATTTTGTACCAAATTAAGTCATGAGGGCATATTATTCATTGATTTAAATCATATTACCTAAATCGAGTTCAATAATACCATTCAAGTCTTCATGTTATGTGTGTGTGTGTGTCTTATAGCCATAATGGTATGGAGGTTTGTCTATACATGTGCATTCATGGGTTATGTTTCAGAGTATTTTGAGTTAAACTAACCAAAGATTAGCATGTACAACATATATGAACATGAATCTACTAGATCGCTAGAAATCGATGAGTTTAGGTGAGTGGGTTAATCCTATTGGTTCATTAGACTCCCCCTACTTGTGTACATGGAATGGATTTTGATGTGCATGGGTAGAACTTATGTTTCATGGAATGTACATGTATAATCTTGGATATGGATGTGTTTATTGGTATAAGTAGTGTTATGGAGGTTTAGGATTCAAAAAGAACTATCAATGTGAGTTCGAATAGAGTTCATTATATTTTATATAAATTGTCTTATTTTATATTTACCTATTAAAGATCCTACCTATCTATTTATTTTCATGATTCGTGTTTTTTTCATTTATGTTACTGATTCTCTATTTTATATCTATACATAATATATATTTTTATTTTACTTTTATATTCTATATTGTGTGACACCTACTTTCCTCCTAGTTTTATGCTTTTAGTTTTTTAGTATGTTTGATATACTAATTGGTCATACTTATTTTTTAAATAATTTAGGAATGATCATTGTGCCAATATTTTAGGGTGTATTATCTACATGTTTTTTTCACTCCCTCCCCAATAGTCAGAAGCCTCTATCATATGAGTAGGAATTCCATGGGTGATGTTGTAACCTAGGTTGGTCACTAAATAGGTGAGTTAGGTTGGGGTATTATCAGTGGTATAAAAATGTGTGTTTGGTTAGTAAAATTCAGTTATAGGTGGAGGTAATATGTAAATATTTGGGAGGTAGGCCATAATCATGGATAAATACCATGGATTCAGACGAAACCCATATTTACTGGGGTTGACCTGTGTTGGGAGTAGGAATTCTAACTTGAGTAATCTAATGGATTAAAAATTATGAGATAGAAAAGACATAGAATGTTTCGTAGATCGTAGTTGGGATATAGGTTAAATACTCATTAAGCATGATAGAAGTATTCTAGGAGAATGTTAAATTCACCTATAAATATTTTGGGGTTTCATTTTTTGAAAAAATAACTTTGATTCTAGGATATTTTTTTAGAAAATTCATGTTATTTTAGGTTTATTTAAATTACTTGATTCATTTTCAAGGATAAAAAAATTGTGGAGTAAGAATAGGTTTGTTTGGTTTCTTTTGTTTTAGTTGAGAATAATTAGTTGTTTTGAAATGAAATTTTGATAGGTCAATATGATACCTTCAAAAAAATTCTATAACCAATTTATGAGAAACATTTAATTGTGGCTTTTTTTTGGATTGTTTCTTGTGGTTTATGTTGTCGGATGCAGAGATAGATGGTTTAAGGGATTATAAAACATATGATGTATTTTGGTTGTAATTTCTCATGGTAAATAGCTCTATTATATGGAATTATATTTTATTAGTATTTTCATATTATGGTGATTAATAAAAGTACATTAATTGGTTATTTAATGTTTTTTTATGCAAGAATGTGATAATTCATTTTCTTGGCATGGTAATGGTTGATACTAGTGGGAGATTAGGTTATTATTTTAGTATAATATATAATGTATAGATAAAATATAGGAAAATTATTAATATAATTACATATAAATTATGAGTGATTAAATATATTCTCTTATTTCATGTTATGTGACTCATGATGAATAGTGTAGTTATGATTTGGAGTCGCATAATGAAAGTGAATTTGTATTCAAGAGTAAAACATGGTGAGTTAATATTTTATTAATGACCGACATAAGTTTGGTTTTATAAAAAACCCCACCAATTTATATTGAGTATAAGAGATTTTATAGTGTGGATTTTCTAATTACATGTAACATTTCATGTTAGTGATCTGAAAGGAATATTGGACTCTTATTCATTTACTATGAGGGTGAATTTTAAATTTTTTATTTTAATTGATGGTGAGGGGGTTATACATGCCTCAAATATTTGATCAAATTTTTTAGAGGTATAAATATGGGTGGGAAATAACCAAATAGTGTTTTATGGGTGATGTAAATTTAAAAGGGTGAGGGAGGTAGCTGTTAAAACCCACATTTACCCTATTTGATACCAAATTTACTTAGTGGAACAACCATTGAGGGTTTCCCACTGGTTTGGCCAATGGCTAGTTATTATCCTTCTAAATTGTACTCTTTGAGTAACCAAGTTCCCAATGATTGGCTGTCAGGTACTCGGAGGAGTTTTGGTCTATTTTTGTTAATGCGTGTAGACTTATTATTTAATGGCCACACCCTTTGGGATGTAGGTGGTTGGGACAGTTAGGGGAGGGAATTTAGCTATAATCAACCCCTTCTTTCTCCAAAAATTGATTCACATGGGTTATTATGTGATGAAAGGGTAATTTAAAGGAATTGAACATGGTGGATCAAGGTTAGTTGGTTTCCACTTCTCTCCATCACCCTTACTCTTTTTCTCCCTATATTTAATGAGATATTTTAGGTGTTTAAGGGGTAATTTATCAAATCACAATGAAATCACTTAATAATTATGGTTACTTCATATATGGTGCATAGAGGATATTCATAAGGCTTGGATTATCATTGATTCTCATCATTTATCTGAGGTATGTTACCAAAAATATTCAACTAGGTATCTAGTTAAATTAGTTTAAATTGATTATTTATATTGGTATAATAAATGTGTCTTCTATTTATAATATTTTAAGTGCATGTATAGAGTTGACACACCTCATTTAAAAAAGTTTCGATATATTATCACAACTAGGTATATTTTATCTAATTTTTTTAGTTAAAGAGTCGTTCTATAATTTTTTTATTAATTGATTAATGGAGGTTTATAAAATATGAAGGTCCCTATTAGAATTAAATTTTTATATATACAATTCTATAAACATGTACACTAGAATATTTTTCTAAAATCTTACTCTTTATATTTTGGATTTTATACCAACTAAAAATACCCGAACATAAACTTATATATTTACATTATCAAAATATAAAATTATTCAATTACACCCCAAAGAAATTTTTGGTTCATATTTTTAAAGAATTTACAAAAGTAATTTACATAACTAAAATCATGTATTTCACAAAAAATGGTAATTTTTACCACTTTACCCATCATTTAATATAATAATTCTTTAATATATCCAATAAAATTAATTACACATGAAACCCTTTTGGAAAAAACATACATAACAAAATTCTTCAAAACTAGGGGGAATTAAAACATAAGAAGGGTGATCTAAAACTATCAATAAGTTTAAACAAATGCATTTAAATTCTAATATAATTAGGGAGCTTAAGATTCACATAAGGATATGATTACATAATTATAGTGCATGGCCATAATATAATAGAATTCATACCCATAAAAACCTAGATCATAAATTATGAATTTTTGAATAAATAATTATTATAAGATAATAAAAATTTGCGTTAATAATCGTGATCCTAGTCAAAAAAATATTTTTCAAAAGAACTATTAAAACTCACAACTATCATAGAGAAACTATGTTGTTAACTTGGTAAATCATAAATTCATCCTGGAATCGCATAAATATGATAATTATAATATTTTCTTAGGATTATCTTCAATCCAGTTAACTTATTCATCAATTAAAATTTATTAATATTTAGTAAATTATGTCGTCTCTCAGGAGGTACTTCCATCTAGTTAACTTTATCACAATACCCAATGCATTGGAGATCTATAACGGTCTTTCCCATTATCAGAAGTTATATCGAGATCACCCATAATCATAAACAATTTAAAATAACCATTACATGAATAAATTACATATAAATTTTATTTCATCATAAAACTCATAAAAAACTATCATTCCCCTCATAAAATGACTAACCAATGCAAAATAAATGGGTTTCGTGATAATTTTCATTAAAACTACATAGTAAGAGATCCATAGAAAATATTTGGATGGTATTATTAAATTTTATCCCTAATGAGGAATTGGAATAATTTAGAATATTCTGAAATAGGTGTGATAATATTTTTTAAAATAATTTAGAGATATACTTTTCAAAACAATAAGGAATACCTTTTTCTTTGGATAAATTTTAATAACTAAAAATTCAAAAAAAATGGCAAAAGTATTTTATTTGAAAAAACATGGAAAATTGGAAATGGATTTTAAAAATGAATAAAGGAGATAGTTTTGGTAAATATATATCAAGAATTATGTTCTAAGAAAAAAAAATTTCAAACTTTTTTAAAGAGATACCAAGGTGACTCATACAAAAAACATTAAGAAATTTCATTTTTAACAACTTTTGGAAGAAGTTAAAAGGCCATGGAAAATAACCATAAGACATAATTATTGTATATAAAATAAAATTATTGAAACAATATAAAGAATATATAGTAAAATATTTTAGGTAAAAGGATCTAAGACTTCTGAATCAATGAGTTTAAATAAAACTTCTTTTGACCATTAAAATTAAAATTTTCATCAAAAATAAAAAAACTATATAGATTTTAAAAATCTTTTTATTTTCATTATAAGTATCATAAATTAAGTCCATTGGAAATATATACACCATAAAAAGGTATGAATGTTTTGATTATAATGTAAATATAAATTATGGGAGAATTTTGATGACAAAACCCTTTTGACTTTAGTAGCTTTCAAAATCAAAATCCATTTAAAGCTATAATATAACATGGCTTTGTAAATTAAATGAATGATATGAATTATTATGTTAAAAGAATAATGGGGTAGTTAGTGTTTTGTAAATTCTTGGATAAAAAAATCAATGTTTCAAAGAAGAATATTAAAAAGGAAAAATAATAAAGAAAAAAATATTATAAGACATAGATTTAAATGGTTCAGGAATGATCCATATATCTATAGATAGGTACTAATATTACTATGTTCAAGAGTAGTATTATTTTTAAATTTCATATATTATTACACATATTAAAAATATATCCCAAATTAAATCATAATAAAATGCTACAATCATTAAACCAACCACATAGTAAGTCTACTGCTCTATAGTAACTGGTGGATGGAAGTCCACGGAACTATAATAACATTGTCTCTAAATTTCAAGATACTATAGTAACCATGTAAAAGTATTAACTTCTATATTTACCTATCATTTTCAGGGGTTGTTTATATTAAATTACATCCATATTTTCTACACTGGTCAAATATTTGGGTTGGCGCCTTCAGCCCCCATACCCCTGAGTAGGGGCTCGCTGCCCCTTCAACCCCTAGCGACCTCACTATGGAGGTCGAAACATGGGATATGTTGCCTGGTGTGCAATATGGGATACTAGTAATTAGTCCAAATTCATCAAAATTATCATTATACACCATTACAATATTAATTACACCAAATAAAATAAATCATAGTACATTATATAAAACATGTCTCATGAAAATGAGATCGAGTCGAAACAAATCATTAAAACATTTATAACATTTGAATCAATATATCAAAAAAGAGATAATTAAAATAGAACCTTTAATATAAAAAAATATTTATATTAGATATATATTTAAAGATACATTATATACAGTATAAAAAATTAAAAAATGCATAATATGAAACATCCCCCAAAGAAATGGATTTGAGATGAGAAAACGCTTATATAGATCATTAGATTTGAAGTGAGAATCGATCCATGAAGTGATTATATGAAAATTTTAAATCTAAATAATATAAATGGAAATATAAAATATATAAATCATATTTCATTTCACACATAATCATCGAATAACACAGTCAATAAAGAAGTTATATAATCCAATTAAAGGAAATTGAGTTTAGAAACCCCTTACCTTGACTCCTTTATTTACTTGTACATCTACTACCATCATGAATAATAAAAGTATATTAATTATGTACTTGATTCAGAAAATATTTCATGCTTATTCTCTAGTTTTTATCCTTTATCATTGTTTTTTATTCATTTACTAAATCATTATAGTTTATATCGGTCATTTTGGGGTCTTTTGGTTGAAAATATCCAAATAAGTTCATTATATTCCTTATAGAAAAAGGGAATATTTTAATGGTTTTATAAAATCTATAATATTATAGGGTTAAGATACATATTATTCTATAATTAAGGATATTAAATAGGTTATTTAATTATTACCATCCCAATGGACTTCCTTAATATGCCTATTTTTTAGGGTTAAAATATCCATTCTTTTTCACATTTACAATCATTTTTATAATGAAAAATTTACCTTTTCATAATAATAATCATAAAAAAGTAAATATTAATTTCATAAAAAATAAAAAAAATCCATGACACACTTAAATTCATGAAAACTTCATCATTCATGTAGGTTACAAAATGTCGTCATGATAAACTGTGTTTTTCAAAAGTGTTTAAAATATGGGTAAATATAGAAAATATATAGGATTTTTTAAATAAATTTGATAACACATAAATAAATAATTTAAGATAAAATTTTGATTTATTACTTTCATTATTTCAAAATTAAGTGGATAATATGATATGAAAAGTCCATCTTTGAAAACCCCATTTTTAACATAATATTGAATTATAAAAAAAGAGTTCATTCAGAGGTAAAAAGTAATAGTCCATCATAAATTGATCAAATAGAATCTAATTATATAGTAATGGAATACTTTAATAAATACATATTATGTTTTTATATGAGTTCAAGTCAAATAATCAAAATTAAGAAAGGTGAAAGAGGCTTTGAAACACCTATCATGATCTTTGGATGTCACCTTTCAATTAAACATAAGGCCTTTTGAGAGAGAAATTTAATCACTCCAAGGTATTATGGATGTGTTATGGGAACTTTTAAGATGGATTTGGGTAGAGGATTGAGAAAATACCAAATTTATAAGTTTTTAAGAAAATTTATGATTAAGCCCCTTTTTATAGGAAAACAATCATTGGCATTTTAAAAAATATATAATCTTTAAGGATTAAAAATATAATTTATTAAATACCATATCTCACATACATGAAAAATGAATTATAGTATCAATTATTTCCTAACAATTTTTGTAATTATTTTATTTTTTTGAATTTATAATCATTTAAAAATAATTTATAAACATCAAATATCATTAAAAGTCAATTTTATGACTATTCTCATATTTTTAATTTAAAGATTTATAAATAAAAATTGAATTAGTATTTAATAAATTTCACCATCAATAATGCTTTATAATTATTAATTAAATTCATGTAACACCATAATTCATCCAAAACATATTACTTAATGTTTTTAAAATCATTTACTTGATTTTTTACTACTCGGACAAGAATTATATTGATGTTGCATTTGTGTTAAAGGTAGTTATACCATCATTAAAAATTAATAATAATGTACTATTATGAAAATATTTCATTCATCATTAAAATAATCATTTATAACTTATTTTTATTCATATGATAATTTATTAATTATATTAAAAGATAGTGATATTTTTAAATTATTATTTAGTTAAAATAATATAGAAGTCATTATCAAAATAAAATTACAAAAAATTGGCATAATTTTCATTATAGACTGATTCAGGTAAAGATAAACTTGTATAATGAAATAAAGGAATGTTTTTTAGGGATTTTTATCCCTAATCCCACAGTTTAAACCATGTTTAATCCATTTTACTCTTTACAATGCTTATAAAATTTTACCATGTTACTATTCACTGTGACTAAAAATGAAATGGATAAAATTATATAAATTTAACATTATTCTACAAATTGATGAATCCATTTTCTAGGATTCAATTTTTATCAATGGTAGAAATTAATTTTCAAATATCTTCACAAAACATGAAAAAAAATTATTATAAAAATGTGTTTTAAGCATAAATATAAATTTATACCAAAATCATGTATGATATTAATTTAAAATGAATTAATTAGATTATTTTTAATAAAATTATAGTTCTATTATTTTAAAAAATATTAAAACTGAAAGTTTACTTTATAATATAATATTTAAGGAGAAATATCAAAAATGGTTTTTATTTGAATAAACTTTTTTCATAGATTTTGAAAATGTCAAAAATTGATTTCCAATTTCAACATTATATATTCAAATTAATAATAATAATTATTAAATATTTATTTCCAATATAGAAATGATTCCTAAACTTTCAATTCATACTTATTTAATGATAATTTTATAAAAGAAACAACAATTTGAAATTTTTTATTTCTTACTTTTCAAATAATAATCAACTATTTCAGAAAAATCCAAAAACATTATCCCAAGATTACTTTGACATGTTGATGTCAAAAATGAAGTCTATTTTATTAAATTAAAATTATAAAATTTTGATGTTTATCTTTTAAATTAAAATACAAAAAAAAATATCTTTAAAAAATTGTTTTTGTCATTAATTATTTATCCTTTAATTATAAGAATTTTAAATTGATTACTATAATTTAATTTAATAAATTTTTAATTTATCTTATAATTTTCCTAACAATGATCATTTAATTCAAACTACTAGAAAAAGTATCTATATCCATGGATCTATAGCCATAGTTTAAATGATCTGTGGCTATAGGTAAGATATAGACACACCCAAATAGATGGGTGTGGCAGTAGGTTCTCTGAATTTTATTTCAATCGGGATTTCATCCCCCTCCCGCAACTTCTCCCTCCCGCATCATGATTCCTCCTCCCTTTCCACCCCCGTCGTTCCTCCTCCACTCCTCCCCTCAGTATTCCTCCTCCCTCCTCCTCCCTCGCCATTCCTTCTCCCCTCCTCCCCACGTTATCCCTCCTCCCCTCATTATTCCTCCTCCCCCTTCAGCTCCGATGCAGCTAGAAAACCTCGACGTAGGCTCTGACGCGACTCTGATGCCTCCATGTGGATGTGGCTCTAGAACTCCAAGCCCCCCCCCCCACCGACATGACCAACCCACCTCCCTGTGCTCACCTCACCTCCCTACTGACACTACTCTGTGGCTTCCTCCCCACATCCTCCTCCAGCTCACCTCCTATGCGGCGATTTGAGGTAGGAATATTCATCTATTACCTTCTTTATTACTCTTATTTTATCCTATCTAATATTAATGGTTACTATTAATGTTTTCAGTGCCTATTCCACCATAACATGATGGAATTGACCCAGAATCTTGGTTATTTTCTGTGGCTTAGAGATTAGATGTACTGCGATGCAAAACGCATGCCATCACTCATCATTTTGGAGATGGTATGAGGCCTAATGTATTTGTTTGAAATTTTCAGTTAAATTGATTGTAATTTCCTAGTAATCAAGTGTTTCTTGTTATGTATTTTTCCCAGATTAATTTTATGGGTATATTTTAGGTCACTTTTAGGCATTTGGTTGTTATTTCATAATATGGAAGCACCACAATAATGTTTTATGCCTTTCTTCCTATTTGGTTGTTTTTAAATAATTAATTATTAATTTTTATAGTTAATTTTTTCGATTTAATGGCATGAGATAGGTTCATGGGACGTTTTTCAATCATAGGTTTGGGTTTTTATCTTTAGCGTTTTCATCATAAGGTAGGCTGTTTGTTCTATATTTGTTATATTTCCCTAATAAATAGTTTTTTACTAATTTATTTAGTGATTAAATGTCTATTGGTTTTCTATGAGCCCTTTGAGAAACTTTATGGGTTATCTTTGAGAAGTGAGGGTCTCGAGTGTCTCATAGAGGGGTTTTGTTCATAAAACCTCTCTCTTGGTTTTTGATTCAAGAGAAAACCCCACATTCTCTTAGGTGATTCATAAGTGTAGGAAAGGGGAGAAACATGGATATACTTATTTCCTTGGGATTTGAGTTTGGACCTGTGAGTGGTCTATCCATGGTGCTTTCTATACGGGTTGTAGTGTTAGAACCCTCATGTAGTTAGAGGCCTTTGTGAGATTCTTTGTTTTGTTCTATGTTAGATGGGAGGTTCCCCTCAAGTTTTTGGATCTATAACCCTCAAAGAGAGGTTTTTCATAAAGGTTTTGGTTTTAGAGTTCGTCAAATGGAGTTGTGGTGTGAGACCCAAGTAAGGGCAATACATTTTTTAGACAACTTTCCATAGGTGATGCTAATGGGATTATTTTTATGTTCATAGGAACTTTACTTGGGTAGTTCAAGGGGTATAGATTTAGGTGTTTTGACATCTCTCATAAGGTAGGAAAAATTATTGTTTTTTATTTTTCTTACATGTTTGGACCAATTTCTTGGGGTTTGAGTTGTTGAGGTTTTAGAAATTATTTCTGGAGGTTTAATCCAATTGGAACCTTTAGGTTGTGCTGACACCACAGGGTGTTGGTTAAGGTTGGGTGTCACTGAGATTAGATTTGATATGGGTCTAATAAAACCTTGGGGACTTTCTTATGGGTGTGGTTTTTCTTGATGATTCCCTTTTGGGTGGGGTAATGATTGTGGATGGGTTATTTTTCGGAGTCTCCAGATGAGATTTGCCTATCTAGATTAGATCATGATTTGATAGACCTAGTCTAGGGTACCATGGATACCCCATGTTTTATTAACCCTAAGAGTGTAAGTGTTGATTTAATCATTAGTGTCTTTGGGTGTAACCGTTGAACCTAGAGTTTGGAAATGTGATCCTATTGTGGATATTTTTGTAATGTTTTGTTCATGAATTTGATTGAATAGTTTTTTATACCTTATATCGAAGATGGTTGAGGAAGTTCCTTGCTCAGGTACTAGAAATAGGATGATAACTATGGGATATCACTGGATCTGGATTTGGCCCTGAGATTGATATTA
This sequence comes from Viscum album, assembly GCA_963277665.1. NCBI lineage: Eukaryota > Viridiplantae > Streptophyta > Magnoliopsida > Santalales > Viscaceae > Viscum > Viscum album. Next base: position 1,758,616,102 of record OY728121.1, on the reverse strand, counting down.
TGTTTTCTTTTATTGGCCTACTGGTTTTGTTAGATAGATCTTAGGGAGAAAATGGGTGTTCTAAATTAGTGTACCCCCTAGTTTAGAGTTAAAAATGGCAATAGGGTTAGTGGGAATGGATTTTTAGAACTCACTGATAGTGTTCCTGGATTTCGAGCACCCCCATCATGAAATCTTCTTCTACTCAAAATATTTTAAGTGTAGAACTTATCCACTTTTGAGAGAAGGATATAATCACATGATATTCTTGGAAAACATACTTAAGATATTGAACTATAATTCTATGAGTCAAAAATCATTATAGAAACAAGAGTTTGTAAAAAAAGTGATCAATGCAGTAAATAAATCAATGAGCATGTGATGCCAATATAAAAATTAATATTATGGTTGTTCAACATAACCTCAATGACCAATTAGAATTATGTTATCAAGATTTTTAGATTCTATACAGTTTTCCATTATTTAAAACATTAATTTATTATTTTCACCCCTTAATCGATGGTCTCACTTTCTTCATCATGGAAAATCTAACTTCAGTGGTATTCTAGGAATGATACTTCATTCTTGTTATGCCTAAATAATACAACAGTCATCCATCACCCCAATTATTTTCTTTAATTCCCTCTAATAAATTATACATAAAATGAATGGGAATAAAGAGGCGATACCTTTCCAGTAGTTTTTTCAGGCTGAAAATTTTTCTTACTAAGAGTATTTATACATCTAATACAACTACTTCTATTCTTATCAGGTCTACTCCCCCTTTTATCGTCCTAGTTCTAGTGAAATTACATTTTGTACCAGTACTCAAAATATTTATACCCAAAACTTCTTAAAAAATATTAATATCCCTTAAAACATGATCTTCCTTTATATTGATTATTTTGTTTATAAAATTTTTCTTCTTTTCCAGGCATCCTATAGCCATTATTTTCCCATTTCCTTGGGGTTTTTCCATTCTCAGGTCATCCATAGAAGGAAAATTTTTACACCATTCATCATCCTAAAAATATTCAAATTATGTTTCATAATATTTATAATGAAAGGAAACAAATTTAGTATCACATGATAATTTAGAAAAATGTTGTACCTTTTTCATGGGGCTAGTTTTCTCATCATCCTTGGATGGTTCAGCTTGAATATCCACTACATTTTCATGGACTTATATCATATTCTTTAAGGTGTTTCTAGATTTAATATACCTAGATTGTGACTCATGAAGTTCCTTTTATTTAGTAACCAATTTTGTATTAAGATATTCTGGTATCTTGTCTTATTATAATCATTACATCATGGACATTTTTATCTCTTCTATGAGATCATTCTACTTCACATTTATACTTCTTTTTTTCTTTTCCAATATTTTTAATTTCTTCTAATATATGAAATTATGGTCAAAGTATGAAATAAAATCATCTCTTAGAATATATTTTGTATAACCATCCCCTTTTTCTTCTTCTTAACTACTTATAATGTCTATTCATCTCTCAACCTTATAGGTATATATGTATATTGATGGAAAATTATATTCTCGTAGTTTTTCATGGATGTGCTTATGTTTTTTGATTTTTCCTGCAGTTATTAGAGAAATATGGAGGGCTGGTGTGGGGGGACTGATGCAAGGGGGAGAGTGGTGTTGGTGTATGGGGTGGGGTGTAGGGGGTGAAGGGCGTGGGGGGTGCTGGTGCAAGGGGGTGTGTAGTGGGGTGTGTGGTTAAGGGACTGGTGTTTGGGGTTTAGTGCGAGGGGGAGGGGGCTGATGCGGGGTTGGTGGGGGTGGCTGGGCTGGTGGGGGTGGCTGGTGCATGGTGGGGGGCTAGTGCGGGGGGGTGGCATTCATATACAATATTATTGTTTTCACTTGATGCTACTCATGTCCTAGAGTGAGATTGATTCAAAGTGATGGGGTTTGGTGGGGTTATATTGATTGGATGGTTCATGTAGAGTGAAATTATATATCTTTGAGTCTTATTTTTATCTTTGATGTAATCACACTAATGGATTGTAGGTGGAAAATATCAATATTTTATTCTTTTATATGAGTGGTATTGACTCTCTAAATGTTTATGAGTTTTATAATAGTAGAATTAATTTCTATGGTTGTGGTGGTATATAGATTACATGATCATTATAATACTTTATCCAACCACATAATCCTTATAGTACTTCATATTGATTCATGTATGATGCACCCAATTTGTGTATGATATTTTTCTTATATATTTTTCATATATCTAACCATACTAATTAGTTTTATGGTATCTTTAAATTCTTACCAGGTGAATGTAGGTAATGGAACCTCATGTTACAACAGTGGAGTTATAAAATTCATGAATTCAGTTATCTAGACTAGATGTAATCCCTATGGTATGCACTTGGACTTTATATTTCATTCATTTACTTTAAAAATTATTCATCATCACCTGTTTTATTATTGATTTTCCCACTAATCATGTTCCTCCCAGTTCAATTTTTAGGTTCAATTAGTTAATATTCATCATATCACTGGCATTTTTGTTAAATTCTCTAGGGACCCATTTCTGTGTGTTGCGGCAACCTTCACCGAAGGCAAATCAGTTCGGGCCGATTTGGTTCGCTGCCAATGGTTTAAGGTGAGTTCTTCCTTCGTTCTTTGATGTTTCTTAGTTTATAATTCGGGTTTTTGTAATTTTAGATCCCTTGGTAATTTTATTATAGTGTTTTGATCATCCTTGAGACAGTTTTGAGTCACTGGAGTCAAAGGCGACTCACCGCATATGCATATATAAGCATGTATATAATAAGTTCTCCCATTATATGTATATCCGCTCATGGCAGTATGATTACATATAAGGGGTTAGGTGTACTTATGTATGTATATGGAAAATGCATATGTGTGTGGGTGATAACGGACTTATGCATGTGATCATATATATAAGGATCCTCTTGTGTGTGTTCAAGGCCATGCAGACACGTACATAGGGGTTAGGGCGTCCCTATGTATATGAAAAGGTGCATATACTCGAAGGATGGATGGATCATCTTAGATTTGTTCCTAATAAAAGTGTCAAGATCTGAGTGTGTCTTGACCCCTTTTAGGTAGGGTACCTCTCTTACCCTCTTTAATTCAAGAATGTTTTAAATTTCATTTATCTTTCTTCTTAATTATGATTTTTTATATTAAATTTCAATTCTTGATCAAGTGTTAGTTAAGATAATTTTTTTGTTTGATAAACAAGCCATGGTTTTGTAACAAAACCCCTCTAATGGAGGTGCGTTGTCTGTGAAAACATACAGTGTTATTTTATGATTATTATATAGTTTTCTTGAAATTATTTCATTGATGTTTTCCTTATACTTGATTTCATTGTTCGTTTTAAAGCACACATCATACTTGACACATGAGAGGTAATGAATTGAATGAGTTAAATGGAACCGAACATGGTTAACTTGGCACATGAGAGGTAATTCCTCATGTAGTGAATTATGTAATGGTTATGACTCCTTTCTAAAGCTTAATTTTATGGCATGAAATAAATAGTGACTTATTCATGGATACTTGCATTACACTTTTGAAATGTCTGAAGGGAAATTGGTAAATGTCCAATTATAACCAAACACCTCCTAAGTGTTTTAATTGAAGGTGATGTTTGAAAAATAAATAGGTTTATTAATGATCATGTTATTTAGTATTGGTATTTACATATCAATCTGAATATTATTTTTTAATTATTGGTTATGGATTCATGTATAGTTGACACACTGATCACATATATATAAGAAGTCATTATATCTCATTTTTTCCACTATTTTCTTATAGGTGGTTTCTTTTGATGAGGCAGTTTCTATCCACCATCATTGATGGCAGTGAGTTTAACATCATATTTGGGTAAGGTTTATTCTATTTTTATTCTTTAGCCCAATTTTAATTAGGGATTTTTTTTATTTTTGGGTTACTTATATTTTTGCAGTGTGTTTTGGATTTCGTTGAAGTGGATTTGAGTCATCATTGAAAAAGGCTTACATGTGTATGCATAGGTGGGAAAATACATATATAAGTTCCCCCTTTATATATAATCACTCATGGTAATATGAATATATATATTGGGTCTAGGTGTGCTTATATATAGATATGAAAAATGCATACATGTGTAAGTGTAAAGTGGTATATGCAAGTATAAACATATATCTAAGGACCCCTTTGTGCATATTTGTCCATGAAAATATGTACATAGGGGCTAGGTGTTCTTATATATATGTGAAGTTTCATATGCGTGCAAGTGGAAAAAAAAAAGAAATATTTGAGTTTTCGTCGTCAAAAGCAGCATGCCATGAGGTTGAGGTAAGTTCCCTCTGCCAGACCCTTAAATAAAATCTTTGTTTTCATTTCATCAAACACAAACAACCGGCATTGAAAAATTGAAACTTTATTCAGTAACCTTGTTGTGAAACACTTGACATGGAAAAAGAAATAATTTAACCTATTAAAATAAATCCACCTAGGCATGATTCACACTGTGACCAGGGGTTTCACACCATGAATCTATACCCTTGGGAAATTCATGGCTTGAACTGAGGTTCACAGTTGGAAATGTTTGAGATAGGGGGTTCACCCCTCAACCAACACCATTCAAGACATAAAGTCGATGGGTCATAGCATGAAAGGATACAGTAGCTTAAATTTCAGTTATTTTTCACCCTAAACCTCCACCAAATCCCACCCAAACCTCATAAGTTCCAACCGGGGACTGAAACCAAATCCAAAAATACCATTTATGAACATTTAATCTTCAGATTTCTTATCCAATTTCCAATTTAAGCAAAAACCCATGATTCATATTAAAAACAAATTCCTCTAAAAAATGAATTAGAAACTTGTGGGGTATTACAAACTCCCCACCATAACACTTCTCATCCCTGAGAAGCCATGGTATTCATCAGAGCATGTATCACAAACTATTATGGTTGTCAATTCCATGAGAACTCACTATTCTCCATCTCTGAATTCTAAACATGTTTCTGTTACAAAAATCCAAACATCAAGGCATGATTTTCACCAGAAGTTGAGCCACTCACTCACTACAAACGCTAACACCAAGAAGGCTCCCACTACACCCATATATCTGGACACTCCTCGATGTCTTCAACTGATTCATCCTAAAGCATATGGTTATCCCCACTATACTAATCTTCTTGTGAACATTGACTAAACATCATGGTGCTCCTAACCATATAAATTTCCAACTAAGAATGATTTTCCAATGGTCTATTGACCTGGTAACTATATTTTGAAAAATGATTTCAATGTGGTTTTCAACTCACTGCATCCAACCCCATGACAAAAACTAGTTTTTTCTCCTCTGGATGAATTTTCCTGATATTTCTTGGTTTCACCCACTAGTGTTCTATCATATCTCTCAATCAAGATGACTTCACCTCTTGAGGCATCATGAGATCATATAATTCCTACACCTAAGTTTGATCCCTGACTCCCAGTGTAATTTCATGGTTGGATCACCAACTATTTGCTTCCTCTATCATGTTCCCACTCTAATAATTGACTCACCTCTCATGTGATTCACCCTTAGATCACTCAAAAACCATCCTGAGCCTAATTCCAATTCACTAACTCCACTCAAAACCACATCTAAACTTAAAATATTGTATTAACCAATGAACCATAAAATATAGGATCTTTCCACTCACTAGAATCACTTTTTCACCTCAATCGTTCAATGATTGTCCTCACTGCAACAACGAACCATATGACATGAGGGTCAGTCACCCACAACTAATATGATTCTCCCCATATAGGAGTACCATTATCATTGACCTTCCTAACCAAACACATGGTCTCTATATCCCCTATTCTATCCATCACTAAATGATATGACTAGATGTAGCCGAACCACTTATACATAAATTCTAATATGAAATATCCATTTCCACCGACTCTTGGATCACCATAGATCATCCATGACAGCCAATGATAGTCGATAGTGTGATACACACCCTATGGATTCCCATAAATGTTTCTTATGGCTTCTGATACACCACTAATCCAAACAGGTCCTACCAGTAAACCTCACAGACAATACCCTTGCCAAGGACCAAAAACTCAAACTATCAGGGGGTTTTGGGATTTGTTTCAAGGGGAAGCGGGTGCATGGGGAGGGTAAGGGGTGTGTTGGGGGTGTGTTGGGGGGTGTGCTGGGTTTTTTTCAAGTTGTAGGGTAGGGTGTATGGGTGTGGGCATGGGGGGTGAAGTGTGTAGGGGGTGGGAAGGGGGTGTGGGCAGGGGTGGAGTGCGCAAGGGGTGTGTTGGGGAAGGTAGAAGGGGTGTGAAGGGTGAGGGGGCAGGGGTAGGGTGCAGGGGGGTGTGCTGGGGGAGGGGAATGGGGTGGTGAAAGGGGCAGGGGGAGGGGTAGTGGGCAAGGGGTAGGGGGTGTCCAGGAGGGGGAGGGGTGAAAGGGGGCATGGGTGTGCAGGGGGTGTTCAAGGGGGCTATCTAGGGGTGAAAGGTTAACATAATGAATTGAATGAGTTAAATGGAACTGAACATGGTTAACTTGGAACATGAGAGGTAATGTCTCATGTAGTTAATTATGTTACAGTTGTGCCTCTTTATAAAGTTTAATTGGATGGAATGACACTAGATATCAAACTAGGATCCACACAATTGAACCAAAAGGATTGGTAAGTCTTCCACCATATTGGATTCATGAATAGGTATAAAGTGAGATGGCTTTGATATCCAATCCATAATCCCCCATAAGGAATCCTATTTTCAAACCATTCTTAGTAAACCTATGAAACCTTTGATAGTTATTTTCTCCAATTTCCACATAGATATAGGTTAGGTTTCCAACATGCAGGGGGTGTCTAGGGGGGTGTCCAGGGGGTGCAAGGGGGTGTCTGGGGGGCTGTCGAGGTTAGGGGTGGGGCTATCTAGGAGGGGGGCTATCCGGGGGGGAGGGGTGTCCAGGTGGGAGGGGGTATCTAGGAGGGGGTGGGGGTTGTAGGGGGGATATTGAAGGAGTGGGGGTGCAAGGGGCTATCCAAGGGGGTGCAAGGGGGTGTTCAAGGGGGCTGTCCAGGGGGTGGGATACTGCATAGAGGGTGTAAGGGGGTGTTCAAGGGGGTGAAAGGGGCTGTCTATGGGAGGTGCAAGGGGGTGTCCAAGAGGGGGTGAAAGGGGTAATGGGTGTTAGGGGGTGTAAGTGGCTATTCTAGGGGGCTATCTAGGGGGGTTCAAGTGGGTGTCCAAGAGGGGGGGTCGGGGCATGGGTGTGCAGGGGGTGTAAGGGGGTGTTTAAGGGGGTGGAAGGGGGATATCTAGGGGTGCAATGGGGGGTGTCTCGGAGGGGGGTGAAAGGGGGCATGGGTGTGTATGGGGTGTTCAAGGGGGTTTTCTTGGGGTGTAAGGGGTGTCTATGAGGGGGGTGTCCATGGGGGTGTTTAGGAGGTGGGGTGTTCAAGAGGGAGTGGGTGTCCAAGTGGGGGGGGTTGTCTAGGGGGTGTCCAAGAGGGAGGGGGTGTCCAGGTGAGAGGGGGGTTGGGGCTATCCAGGGCGGCTTTGTAGGGGTGGAGGTGCAAGGGGGTGGGCTACTGTAGTGGGTGAAACGGAGTGTTCAAGGGGGTTAAAGGGGGTTGTCCAGGGGGTGGGCTACTGTGGGGGGGGTCAAGGGGGGCAAGGGGGCTGTCCAGGGGGTGAAAAGGGGGGTGTGCGGGAGGGGTGTTCAAGGGGGAATGGGTGTGTAGGGGGTGTCTAGGAGGTAGGGGTGTCTAGGTGGGAGGGGGTGTCCAAGAGGGGGGTTTTGGGGCATGGGTGTGCAGGAGGTGCAAGGGGGTGTTCAAGGGGTGCAAGGGGGATATCCATGGGGTGGAAGGGGGAGTCCAGGAGGGGGGTGCAAGTGGGCATGGGTGTGTAGGGGGTGTTCAAGGGGGTTGTTCAGGGGGTTCAAGGTGGGGTGTCCAAGAGGGGGTGTCCAGGAGGGGGGGTTGTCCATCTGGGTGTCCAGAAGGTGCTAGGTGTCCAGGAGGGAGGGGGTGTCCAAGTGGGAGGGGTTTGGGGCTGTCCAGGTGGGAGGGGTCGGGGGATGTCCAAAAGGGAGGGGTGTCTAGGTGGGAGGAGGTCGAGGGCTGTCTAAGGGGGTTTTGTAGGAGGGTGGGATACTGCATGGGTGGGGGTGAAAGGGGGTGGGCTACTATAGGGGGGTTCAAGGGGGTCCAGGAGGGGGTGCAAGGGGACATGGGTGTAAAGGTGGGGTGTCCAAGAGGGAGGGGGTGTCCAAGTGGGAGGGGTGTCCAAGAGGGTGGGTCGGGAGCATGGGGGTGCAGGTGGGAGTTCAAGGAGGTGCAAGGGGGCTGTCTAGTGGGTGCAAGGGGGTTGTCCAGGGGGGCATGCGGGTGAAGGGGGTGTTCAAGGTGGTAAAGGGGGTTGTTCAGGGGGCTGTCCAAGGGGGCATGGGGGTGCAGGGGGTGTTCAAGGGGGATTTCAAGGGGTGGAAGGGGGCTGTCTAGAGGGGGCATGGGGTGCAGGGGGTGTTCAAGGGGGTGTCAGGGGGATGTCCAGGGGGAATGGGGGTGTAGGGGGTTGTCTAGGTGGGAATGGGGGTATAGGGGGGCTGTCCAGGGGGTGCAAGGGGACTATCCAGGGGGTTCACAGGGGTGCAAGGGGGTTATCAGGGGGGTGCTGGGGGGGCTATCAAGGGGGGCATGGGTGTGCATGGGGTTATTCAAGGGGGGTAGTGGGGGTGTTTTTTTATTAAATGGTAAGTCCTATAGCAACGGTTTTAAACTGTGGTTGTAGGCCTATTTCCATGGTTTTAAACTGTGGCTATAGCCATATAGCCGCAGTTTTGAACCGTGGAAATACGCCCTGTGTGGCTTAATGTTCTGTGGTGGTTTCAACCTATTGCTAAAGGGTTGTAGCTAGAGTTTAAAATTGTGGCTATAGGCCTTCAGCCACGATTTAAAACTATGGCTATAGCTCTTTCCCTATAGCCACGCCAATACCATCCACGGCCCATTGAACCGTGGTTATAACCTATAGCCATGGTTTTTGGGCTTATAGCCATGGTTTAAAACTATGGTTATAGCCTTAATTTCTAGTAGAGTCATCTCAATTAATTTTAGTTCAGTGATGCATGTGATATGAGCTATTAAATTCTAAATTAATTAAATAAAAATACATATTAAAATAATTGGGTGTTATATCCTCCCCCCTTAAATAAATAGTGTCCTATAAATTTTATCATGAGTTTAGTAAGAAAGGGTTTATGAAGTGAAAACATTTATAAAAACATTTTCAAAACCAAATTTAATTACTGAAAGAGGTCTTTGATATAACATCCTAGATAATTATAGAATAATACATTTTCATATCTATTAATATTTATTAATTAGATATTAAATTTACTTAAAATTGGATTTTATGTACAATAGCATACTCAACCCACAAAAAAGGGTTTCTCTGAAATCTTATATTGCACACAAGAGTGAGTTATACTGAAAAATAATATATTATTAATATTATTATTTTAAATGGTAGTTATTGCCTAGCCATTGTATTGGTGGAAATTAACAAAATTAACTATATTATGTTCACACATGTTTATTAAATTTTTTTACTTTCATATAATAAATTTTTGTGTCTTAAAATGATAATTAATCCAATTTTAAGCATAAAATACTCTAATATTTTTAAAATGTAGTTTTACTACTTATTGATGGAAAACCCTTTTTAGATATAGTTTTTCTCACTTTTGTATGTTCTATTTGATAAAATAAACATATTATTTATAATAGGGACATAAAAATTTATTTTTCTTGAATTTTAGTATTTTTATGACAAAATTCATTTTTTAATGAATAGTGAAAAAATTCTACAATTTAATTCAAAATTGTTTTTTTATCTAATTTAATTATAAACTTATTATATACATTTAATTGGTTTTAAAGTGTAATTAGACTAATTTTTTATCATTTAATCATTGTTTTAACATTTTAAGTAATTTTACATTAAAATTTGATATGAACAAATGTCAATCTTTTAATGGTTTTTACTTTTAAAGAACCCATTTTCTCTTTTTGACAACGAGAATTAATTATAAATTAATTAGTGAAAATTTTATGTTTTGAATTTGGAAAAATGGATTCCATATTTGGAATCAGAAGGTACAAATTATTTAAATATTTCTCTTTTATTTTTGGGCATTATGAATTGTAACTTTAGTAATTATTTTTATGTGCCACGGTTAAAAGGTAAATAAGGCAAATAAAGGTAAAAATAATATTATAATAATATAAAACTACCATAAATATTTTTCAAATATTATTGGATGAGGTATCACTGACCAATAAAACCCTTGGGAAGAAATTTTGGCCTTTAGAAGTCACTTGGGTTTGATAATGACATTTATAACATTTAACTTAAAGTAAAGGCAAAAATATCATAAACAGGACTCTTATTAATAAAACAATTTCAATATGGGGTTATAAAAGTGATATATTCAACTAAAAATAATTATAAATATATAAAACTACCTAAATCATAATAATTTATTTATAATTTTGATAAATTAAATAATTAAATTTAATTATGACACAAAGATTATGTATTAATTTATTAATTAATAAAAGAATAAAATAAATTATTTTATAAACATAAAAATAAATAATATTTGACACAATTTATTCCATACATGAATTTTCTAGATAATTCTGACATTTTTTTGATAATTTAAAGAATTTTTTTTGATCTTATCTTTCTATTATGATATTTTTAAAAATCTACTAATGAATAGTGTCAAAATTGACACTTGGTATTTTAAAATATAAAATATTTTATTAAATCATATTGAATTCTTAAAAAATAATATTATGAAAATGGTTAGTACAAGTCCATATATGACATAAATGAAACTTTTCTAGGTCTTTTAACATGTTATCATAATTACATTAACCCACAAAGTGTAAATAACATAATATCGCAGTAAGATTAAAAAGTGTAAAATAAGGGTTAAACCAAAAAGATAAGGATTAAAAAATATTAAAAACTTGTCTAATTTTAATTTTATGATTTTTATTCGACCCAATATCATTTTATATTCTAAATAAAATATTTTGAGACCATTTTTAACCAAAATTGAATATATATTAACTTAATATTATAAGAGTTTCTAAGGGTTCCTATCCCATCTTTTATAAAAAGGTGCTCTCTCTTCCCTAATAATCACAATTAAAAAGAAATTTGGTTTGGAAAATATCTTTCCGAACCCATTCCAAGAATATCTACCCACATTCTTGAGGCTATAGTTTATTCATAACACCCTTCTTTGAGGTTTTAAGGTGTTCTTCAAAGGTGATCAACTGAAGAAGAGGTATAATTTTTTTAAGAGTTTCTATTTTATTTCTTCTTCCTCATCCTTTAAATCTTTTTATTCCAAGATTAAATAATTACTCTAGTATCCTTAATATACTTATATGTTATTATGTTAATATCACCCCCTAAATCCATCTCTAATTACATCAAATGAGAAAGGAATTAATCGTTCGTGCGTATGTGTGAATTATCACCTCCATGAACCGATTTAATTCATTTTCTATTATCGTCTAACAAGATCAGTTATAATTAAAGAATTAATATTAATATGTGATATTCATTACATATTTGTAATTTTAAAACAATAATATTTCAATTATGTTCTTATCTTTCATGCACATAAAAACAATAATGTCGTTTGTGCGTATGTGTGAGCTATCACCTCCACGAAGCAATATGAATCATTTTTATTCACCAAATCACTAGTATGATATATATAAGTATATTTAAATTATTATTATAATTTTAATAATATTATTATCATTATTTAATTATAAAATAATAATTACCTTATTTCCATAATGATCAGTGAAAAATGAAAACGTTACTCATGCGTATGTACGGCCTACCATCTCCATGAATATAATGTTGTTCATTTTTCATAACCATAATTAATGGTTTGATTTTAAAATTATGATTAATATATATAAGTGATTATTATTTCATGAATAATATTCTATATATGATTTAATTATGACCACATTGACTAGTGACATCAAAACTATGTTCATTTTCGACTCAAGTACAGAATATCGACAAAACATCTTATATGAACTTAAATTATTGTGTATTTTTTATAACATGGTAATAAGGGATATAAAAGGAATAATAAACTTAAAATAAAGGTTCTCAATAAATTATAAATTAACCTAAGTTCATTATTTATGAATATAAAGATTGTACATGATGAGTCGGACTCAAGGTAAGGGACTTCATCTTGATATCCTTTCATTGATGCCAATTTCGATAATATACACCATTTTTTTATATGGTGTATAATCAACCCCTTTGAATTTTAATTTTATTAAATGGATTTCAAAAGGAATATTTTTTTTGAATCATTTTACTAAATTAAAAAAGGAATTTTTTTTAACATATAAAAGTACAACGACCTTTCTGCCGCCATGATCATTATTTGGTATTTGGATTCCTTTACAAGACATAATGTTTTTAAAAGAAATGTAAATACCATATTCCATTTTTAGGTATTTATTTGTTAAAAATGTTTTTGATAAGGAATTAATTATATCAATATCTTGAAATTATATCTTATGATTATAATGTGGAAATGTCATTTTTCCTTTATTCATGGTTCTTGGGCATTACTTATGTATAGGGGTGGTTCCATGATAAACCAAGGGTTGGTGAGCCCATGATATCTCTATAATTTATTGGGTAATGAGATGGAGTTAAACAATAATTTTTCTCCTAAGAGATTTAGGTAATATACTATGATGGTTATTCCAAACGTAACCATGAAGGTTACACCCTTTATAGCTGTGAAAGCTAAAATATAAGTATGATATGAATTCCACAAGTTACCTTTACGATTTATGATTGATATGATGTTTTTCATGATTCTTATGATTTAATGGGATTATAAATATTCATGGACTAACATATCCATTCCTTATTTTATATCTCTTACTGATCTTTTTGTGCTCATCCCAAGTTTTTAAAATGTTTTCACAGGGTATAAGTATGGGTAAGAGAAAAGAAGAATTCAAGAAGATTCTTATCAAGAAAAAGAAAATCATGTTTACTTTTAAAAGTTTTATATTGTGTAATAAATGGATATTTTTATAGTGGTATCCACTTAGTGTGAATTTGAGTTATTATGTAATTGTTATGGCCTAATTCTGTAAAACTATAAACCTGACAAGATTATCAATGTGAATTCTTAACTTAAATCAAGATTATGAAATTTTTAAGGTTAGGGTCCTTATAGTTGGTATCAGAGGTTGGTTTATATAACTTTAGGTGTTATTATATTGTTAATATAGTATCCCTAAATTATTTTTACGTTATGGTCAAATTGACATGATATACCATTTTAAGATTACTATGTTTCTTCCTCTAAGATATGTTTTTTTTAATGTTTTTTCATAGAGGAAATAGGACATCTATGTTGGGACGATGTCAAGAGGAAAACAACCTTCCAAATCAATAACCTAAGATGGTCAGAATCATAATTGAACAGTTTTTTTAGTGATGGCATAGTTTACTCAGGCTATAAATAGTGGTGGTATCCTTGCACGGGATCATCCAGATCAACCATAGAGGAACATTTCGATAGTGTATCATTTCATGAGGAAACATCCTCCATCATTTAGAGGATCATCAAACCACGTTCTAGCTAAATAGTGGATTAAAGAACTATAAAATATTTTTGATGTCATAGGGTGTTCAGACAATCAAAATGTTAGTCTTTATGTTTACCATTTTAAAGGTGAAGTCGATCCATGGTGGTTGATGGTCAAGAATATCAGAGACAGTGAGGATCTTGATGCACTTGATTGTAAATAATTAAAATGCATGTTTATTGAGAAATATTTTTCTAAGGAGGTTAAACTCATGATGTAAAAACAATTCTTGGAATTTATGAAAGATGAGGAATTAGTGGCTGCATACAAATAGAAACTTACTCGAATGGAAGGGTACACTCCAAATTTCATCTGAGGCCTTGATAGTGAAATCAATAATTTTTTAATCAGGATTAAAACAAAATTATCAAAGGCCATTGGATTCTTGTGAGTTCAAATGTTACAAAAAACTTGTTCGATGTATGGAGAAGGTAGAAATGGAGTTTACTGATGATCCGGTGTTCTTTGAAAAAAGGTGGAATAAGAGGTTGATGTGATAGGAAGAAGGGAATAATTATTCAAAAAATTATGATGGTAAGAAAATTAAGTTTATATTTTGTGAAAATTGTGTTAAAAATCACACTCGGGAATTACTTTTGAATTTTTTTTAAGTGCTTTTAATGTGGTAAGATGGGAAATATGGCTCATTATTACATTAAAAAATATAATGATAGTGGTGAGAAAAAAATCTAATTTATATCCATTAAAATGTTTTAAGTGAAATGAGATCGGTCATTATGAAAATGAGTGTCCAATGAAGAACTTGAATGAAAAGAACTAGCTAGACTATAAGAAGAAATATGTGTTGAAATACTTTGCAACTACTTCAGTGGATGTTGGGCCATCAATTGAAGTGGTATCTAGTACTCTGTTTATTCAAATTATTCCAATGTGTTGATTGATTCAGGGTCTACACATTCTTTCATTTATAAGAAATTTTCTGGTAAATTGGAAATTCTACCTCGGAAAATGAATTAATAAATTGTGGTTAAAACACCTGGGGAAATATTGAGAAAAAAAGAAATTATAATAATATTCCTATCCTTATCTATGGAAAGAATCTACCTGAAACCCTTTTTTCCCTCTAATAGAGTTTGATGTAATTCTAGGTATTGATTGGATTTCTGTTTACGCTGTTAATATTGACTATAGAGATAAATAAGTTTCTTTCTAGAAATAATTTTAGTTTCTGTATAATAATGAACCCTTACCTCTGATATCAGGAAGATGAGAAACTACTAAAAGATGGAAATGAATGATACCTTACACATATTATTGAAAACAAAGGAATTGTTTAGATTAATGATATGCCAGTTCTAAATGAGTATCTTGATGTTTTTTCTGATGAGTTTCCTGGTATTATACCTAATCTAGAAGTTTAATTTACTATTGACTTAGTTCATGATGCTAAGCCAATTTCAAAACCCCCTTATCAAATGGATCATATGGAACTTTTAGAGTTAAATAATCAATTACAGGAGTTATTATATAAAGTTTTAATTTGAGCAAGAACATAACCATGGGGTTATCCTTAAAAAAAATTTAAAAAGAAAGATATTTCAATGAAACTTTTCATTGATTCTAGAATCTTGAATAACAGCACTATTAAGAACAAGTATCCTTTTCCTCATATTGATGATTTGTTTGATCATCTCCAGGGAGAAAAATATTTTTCAAAGGTTGACATGAGGTTGGGGTACCATCATTTGAAATTTAAGGAAGAATACATTTCGAAGACCATGTTTCATACTAGATATAGACATTATGAATTTGTAGTAATGTTTTTTGGGTTAACTAATGCACCTTCTCTATTCATGGATATTATAAATAGAATATTCTGTGAGTTCTTGGAAAAGTTTGTGGTTGTGTTTATTGATTACATTTTGGTATATTTTAAAGTAAATAGAAATAAGAAAGTCATTTGAGGGTTGTCTTGAAAACCTTAATATAAAAGAAATTGTGTGGAAAATTCAGTAAGTGTGAGTTTTGGTTACAACAAATTTCATTCCTTGTTCACATTATTTCTAAAGATGGTATAACTATTTATAGCGACCCATACTTTACATACATGGTTATTACTTCAAAATTGAAGCATACTTATTACAACATATAACAAAACCATGAAAGGACCGTATAGGTATAGTGTCTTTAGAAACTGGGAAACATAAACAACTGGTTCATAAATCATCTACACTATCTCCCATTTATTTCATCATATCTATAGCCCCTTTTTGGTATATCTTACTTAATAACCTTATTCCTGAACTGGGGAAAGAAAACATACAAAAGGGTGAGCTCAAATGCTCAGTAAGGGTAAACAAAAGAAATATCAATCACATCAAATTTATAAGAACATAACATTTTGGAAATCTTACCCTGCAAAAGAGATCATAATTTCATAACATGGGATAAATCATGGTAGTGAAATTTAATCCCAATAATCATAACTTAAAACATGAAACTTTGTGGCATACACACATAATCATAGATAATCATTTCTTATTAGTCAAGACTCATAGCCAAGACTATCTTGGTGGACAAAGTCCATTTCTGAACCGAGTTCACTCCTCGTTTCAGTCCTGTTTCACTGAATTGGTTTAACCTTCCGTTCCAGCCATTTCTATCTCATGAGATATAAAATCTTTACCTAATGAATTGGATGGAGATATAGGTCCCACCCATCTAATAATGATACCATTCTTATGTGTACCACAAAATCATAAACCATACATCATAGCATAACACATGTAATAAAAATGGGAATCTTAAACATCATGACAACATAAAACAATTCATATAAGATAATCAAATCAATGTAATAATAGGGATAGAAACAGAACCCTATATTATCTTAGATGGAAAATAATTTTGATAAAACACTTGAACTCCATTCTTGAGGAAAATATCCTTTCTACTTAAAAAACATTTTTCCTTTCTTAACATGTCATACAATTTTAAACTAAAAGAAGTTGATTAAAAATAAACTTGAAAACTTGTAAAGGAATATTCTTGTAAATAATGTTTTAAAAATCCATTCATTCCGTATAAGTTAAAAAAACATTCTTCTCGTACTTTTTTCGGAAAAATCAAAAAGTACCTCGTACGAAAAACGACAAAAGATTCCTTTCATATCTTCTACTAAAAACTCGCCAAAGGTTAAAATTGGATTTAAACAATTGTAGGTGGATGGAAATAATATTACATATTGAGGAAACATGGATGTGGATGATAAAATACACCCCAGTAAACAATCTTGGATAAAATGAGATTGTGATATTTTCCCTTACCTTAGGTCCGATATGCTTTGTAAGTGTCCAAAACTCCTGTATAATGATTTAAATAATGTTATTGACTTATTCCAAAATCATACTTATTGTTATGATATCATATATGGTCATATTCTTAGCTTCTTATTAGTAATATTTCATTACTACTTGTTATTCTGGTGTTTATTACTTTTTTGTTCTTATGCGTGTTTTGTTTAAATTCTTATTCCTCTTTATAGGATATAGATAAATCATCTAAATAATGGTATTAGTGTAATATACATCATATTAATTCATTAAATTCATTTATATAATCATTATTCAGTGAATATCGTATAGAACGAGTCGCATCACATCGTGGAGACGGTAGGCCATACGTACGCACAAGCGATGATATCGTTCCCATGATCATGGAATTGTATGGAAGTGTATGTATAATATTTCAGAATCAATATCACTTTACAATAATCATATATAGTTATTTATTTATACCATTATACCCATCCAAGTTAGGTGGTGGAGGAAAACAGATTACACCACGGCGTGGAGATGGTATTCCGTACGTACGCACGCGCGGTGATTTCATTTTCCGTAGGATGGATAAGAGGTGAAATAGGGTTGTTTCATATTTATAATAACGTATCATTATATGAGGGATACTGATGTTATTACCTCATAATTAAACAACTAAATAAGATGGAGTATAAGAAGAATGGAACTTGAAGAAAACGGTAGAAGGTATTACCTCTTTCTCGAAGTGCCTCCTTTAAACTAACTCTTAAGGCACTAGAGTTGGTCTTTTGAGAAGACCAGTACCTATATTAGGTTTATAGGGAAGTGGGGAAGTGAAATGGGTAGGGGTTGGCCGAGCTTGAAGGCTCAAATTGGTGTGAGGAAGAGAGGGAGGAGGTGCCCTTTTATAAGGGAGGAGAGCGGCACCTTTGGAAAGTGTGGAAATATTATTTTATTATAAACTTATCTTCGGTTTAAAAAGGTCCAAAAATCATTAAAGATGAAGATAAGATGAATCATGGTCGAAATAAAATCATCCAATCAGAATTGGACATGTTTTGAAAAATATTTTAATCATTATAATCTTATTTATTTAAATCATTTATTAATGAGGTAAATACTTCATCATTATTGTGTCATAAATAATTTAATTTATTTGGTGTCTAAAAATTATAAAAAAAATATCATTATGTAGGAAATGTTTTTATATTTATAATGAATATTTATAGTTGAAAATATAATTTATATAACCCCTTATAAAAATTAATTACTAAAATATATTTTTTAATGTCAATTTTGTCTTTACATTAAATTAATTAATCCAAATTGTCATTGTCACTACCAAGTGGCTCAATGGGGTCCCAAAATCGACCCAAGGATGCCCATGGTCGGCCAATACTCATCAAAAAAGGTTAGGACAAGTTTAAAGGTAATTTTGAATTATTATAATATTCTTTTAACCTTGAATTACCCTATTTACCTTTAACAGTAGTAAATAAAAAAAATTACCGTAGTTACTATTCATAATATCAAAAAAATAAAAGTAACCTATTAATATAATTTTGACTCACTGATTCCCAATATGGAATCCATTTTTCAAAATTCAAAACACAGAAGTTGCAGTAATTAATTTAAAATTAATCCCATTGTTAAGGAAACGGGTTTTAAAAGTTAAAACATTTCCAAAGATTGAAATGTTTTTACCTATGAATTCGATGTAAAATTAATGATAATGATATACATTTTATTAAATGGTAAAAATATATTCTATTTATACTTTAAAAACATTAAATATTATAATTTAACCATATAATGTATTGCGATGAAAAAAGTTGTTTTAATTAAAATATAGCGTGTTTTTACTATTCATTAAAATATGAAAGTTATCAGAATAATATAAAAAATTTATCCAAAGTAAATTTTTATATCCTAATTCTAAAGAAGAATTTTATTTTGTCAAATTGAACTTATAAACTTTTCAAAAACTAGATTTAATGTGGTGTTCCATCAAAAGGTGGTAAAACTGCATTTTTTGAAAAATACTTCTTTTTTCCAAAAAACTGATTTTGTTTTCATACCTCATTCTAGAAAATGTATAAGATGAATTAAAATGTTATAAAATTCAAAATTCAGTTAATACTATTCATAAAGGCTAATATTATAATATATCGTTGTTTAGTGAAACTCGGTTATTGCGTACGACGCAAGCTATCGAGGAAGGCCGCGGTTGCGTGTAAAGCAAGCCAAGATAGTGTTGTGTGTAGTGAAAGATTCTTTTGATGATTTATATAACATAAAAACAAAATATTTCTCATAAAAGTCTCAGGTGTTACATTCTACCCCCCTTAAAATGAATTTCGCCCTCGAAATTTGTCACTTCGTAACAAACAGATGAGGATACCTCTCCCTCATCATATCCTCAAGTTCCCATGTAGCTTCTTCTAATTGGTGGTTCTTCCATAAAACTTTCACCAAGTGAGTGGTCTTGTTCCTTAGGACTTTTTCGCTACGATCCAGAATCTCTATCGGCTGTTCTTCATAAGAAAGATCTTGTTCCAGCGGTACAACTTCTAAGCTGAGTACATGTGAAAGATCAGGTATGTACTTTCTCAGGAGAGATACATGGAACACATTGTGAACTTGAGAGAGATTCAGTGGAAGCGCCAATCGGTAATCTACCTTCCCAACACGATCCATAATTTCAAAAGTACCGATATATCTAGGGCTCAACTTTCCCTTCTTTCCAAATCTCATTACTCTTTTCCACGGAGATATTCTTAAGAACACTTTATCACCCACTTCAAAGTCTAGGTCTTTTCTTCGGTTGTCGGCATAACTTTTTTTTCGACTCTGAGCTTCTCTTATGTGTTGTTGAATAGATCTGACTTTTTCTTCCATTTCATCAACAAGATCAGGTCCTAATAGCTTTCTTTCTTCAACTTCATCCCAGCAAGTTGGAGTCCTGCATTTCTTTCCATAGAGAGCTTCATAAGGAGCCATCTGAATACTGGAGTGAAAACTATTATTATAAGAAAATTCCACCAAAGGTAGGTGTTGATCCCAACTACCTTTGAAATCCATAGATCAAGATCTCAACATATCTTCTAGAGTTTGAATTTTCCTCTCAGACTAACCGTCTGTCTGAGGATGATAAGAAGTGCTGAAACTCAACTCTGCATCTAGAGTATGCTGAAGAATTCTCCAGAACTTTGAGGTAAACCTTGGATCCCGATCAGATATAATGGAAAGTGGTACTCCATGCAATCTTACCACTTCCTTTACATATATCCTGGCAAGTTGATCAAGAGAAAAATCTTCTCTAATAGCAATGAAGTGTGCCGACTTCGTAAGATGGTCAACTATAACCCAGATAGCATTATTTTCTTTGGATGTTTTAGGAAGACCAGTGACAAAGTCTATAGTGATGTTTTCCCATTTCCATTCAGGTATGGTTAATGGTTGTAACATCCCCTTAGACTTCTGTCTCTCAGCTTTAACTTTCTGAGAAACCAAGCATCGAGAGACATATTCAGCAACATCTCTTTTCATGTCATCCCACCAGAAATACTCTTTCAGGTCTCTATACATCTTCGTGCTTCCAGGATGAATAGAGAATGAAGAACTATGAGCCTCATCCAGCAGCTCCTTCTTTAATTCTGGAATGGGAGGAACACAAACCCGATTCCTGAACTTTATTATCCCATCACAATCAAGGTTGAATTCAGGAACATTTTTCACCTTCTTTTGTAACTCGACATCTTCTTTCTGTGCCTCTTTAATATTTACATGTATAGATGGTTGAACATTCATTTGAGAAAGATACGATTTTTCCCCTTTCATTATAATTCCAAGATCCATCCTTTGTAAATCCATAAATATTGGATGTTTTGTGATCCTCATCATGGATAAGCTAGCATGGTCTTGTCGACTTAATGCATTTTCCACCTTGTTTGCTTTCCCAAGGTGGTAATGAATTGAGCAGTCATAATCCTTAATCATCTCCAACCATATTCTTTGGCGCATATTCAGCTCCTTTTGTGTGAAAATATACTTTAAACTTTTATGATCAGTATAAATGTCACACCTTTCTCCATAAAGATAATTCCACCAAATCTTTAATGCAAAGATTACCGCAGCTAACCCCCAATCATGAGTTGGGTAATTTTGATCACGGATTTTCAACTGTCATGAGGCATAAGCTATCACCATATCGTTTTTCATAAGAACACACCCCAATCCCTTCTTGGATGCATCACTATAGATCACAAAACATTCTCCACTACAAGGCAGTGTGAGCACAGGTGAACTGGATAACCTTCTTTTCAACTCCTTGAAATTCTCTTCACATTCCTCTGTCTAAACAAACTTAACTCCTTTCCAAGTCAACTTGGGGAGTGGAATAGATAATCGTGAAAAATATTTCACAAAACGTCGATAATATCCAGCCAAACCAAGAAAACTTCGGATCTCGGTTACTTTTGTTGGTCTCGACCATCTTTCGATAACCTCTATTTTTTATGGATCCACATATATCCGCTCTTTTGAGATTATGTGACCCAAAAATGCAACTTTTTGAAGCCAAAATTCACACTTGGTAAATTTGGCATAAAGCTTCTCCTTTATCAGGGTCTTTAATACAATTCTC
Source organism: Viscum album (assembly GCA_963277665.1). Taxonomy (NCBI): domain Eukaryota; kingdom Viridiplantae; phylum Streptophyta; class Magnoliopsida; order Santalales; family Viscaceae; genus Viscum; species Viscum album. The sequence continues at coordinate 1,758,594,451 of OY728121.1, read as the reverse complement.
AATTGATCTTCATGTTCTTCCTTGCTCTTTGAATAGACAATAATATCATCTATAAAGACTACCACAAACTGATCAAGATAGTCTCTAAAGACTCTATTCATAAGATCCATGAAGATGGTAGGGGCATTAGTAAGACCAAATGGAATCACTATAAATTCATAGTGTCTATACCTTATACGGAAAGCCGTATTTGGTATATCCTCCCTTTTGACCCTTAATTGATGATACCCTGAATGAAGATCAATCTTGGAAAAGTATTGAGCTCCGCGTAGTTGGTCAAATAGTTCATCAATGCGTGGGAGAGGATATTTGTTCTTGATAGTGATCTTGTTAAGTTCTTGATAATCAATGCAGATTCTCATTGATCTATCTTTCTTCTTAACAAACAGAATAGGTGCTCCCCAAGGTGATGCACTAGGGCATATGAATCCTTTATTAAGATTATCCTGGAGTTGCTTCTTCAATTCCTGCAAATCAATTGGGGCCATTCTATAAGGAGTCTTTGAAATAGGCAAAGCACCCGGTACGAGTTCTATTGAAAACTCATCTTCACGATTTGGTGGAAGACCTGGAAATTCCTCCAGAAAGACATCATAAAATTCCCGTAAAATGGGCATATTATTAATCATGAGTTTCTCTCCAACCATTTGAGATAAATAACCTTCATTTAGTGGAATCAAGACCCATTAGATAGAAGAAATTTCCACTGGAAGGTTATGTTCATCCTTGCATCGATAGACGGTCATAGATTGATCTGGAATATGAAATGTGACTTCCCTTCTTTGGAAATTGATATGAGCTCCATATAAAGGAAGCCAATCCATGCCAAGAATCACATCAAATTCCACTATAGGAAGGATCACAAGATTTACAAGAAGCACTTTCCCAAAAACGTCAATCGAAGAAGAATTGTAAACTTTTGATGAGACTGTTGTGCCATTAGGAGTTGTCACAACCAACTCAACATATAATTTTTGAGGTAATACGGCGATACCCTTAGAAAATTCTTCAACAATAAAAGAGTGGGTGGATCCAGAATCAAATAAAACATTTGCTACTTCAGAGTGGATGGTAAGTTTACCTCTCACCACTTCGTTGTTGTACTCCACATCGCCAATAGTAATTTCATGTGACTTTCCTTTGTCTTTGGCCTTAAGAGTTTGTTGATGTCGATCATCATCATCAACCCTTAGATTTGGGCATTGATTGGCATAATTCCCCATCTCCTTGCACTTGAAACATTGAAGTATAGTAGGTTCATTCTATGTATCCCTTCCTTTGTTTGCATCATTAGACATCTTCTTCCCATTATTTTGACATTCAATTTCCCGATGACCTTCTTTTCCACACTTATAACATTTTCTTGTCCCCTTAAGACAATTTCCTCCATGTTTCTTTCCACAATTTGAGCATAAGGGAAAACTCATATTCTTTTCAGTGTGGTCTTTATATTTTACTTTGAATTCCATTTTCCTCTTCTTATCAAACCCATGTGACTGATGGGTTACACCAATCTCCATCTCAACCTTAAGAGCACATCGAATAATTTCCTCGTAGCTATTGAAGTCCCTTATGGCTAACTCCCTTAGAAGACTTGGTTTTAAGCCACTAAAGAATCAATCGATCTTACTCTCAGGTTGGATAATAATTCCGGAAGCGTACCTTGCAAGTCTTGTAAACTTTGCTTTGTAGGTACCAATGGATTCATCATCCTTTTTCTTCAGTTCAAGAAACTCCTTCTCCATCTTTGTTCGAAGAATACGAGGGAAATACTTATTGAAAAATAAGTTCTTTAACTCGTCCCATTCCATGGACTCAATTTCATCCCATTGCCTCATATTCTTAATAAGATTCCACCATTGATCAGCATCACCTTCCAAATGATACACTGCTAAGATGACTTTATCATGTTCGGAACATTGAAGAACTGAAAATATCTTTTCAGTGGTACTGATCTATTGTTCAGCCACTAATGGATCAGAAGACCCGCTGAATGAAGGTGGATGCTACCTCATGAAGGATTCAACAGAATGTTTCTCCTTCCTTTTCTCCTTTGGAAGTCCTCCATGATTCATATATTGAGAAAGTTCTGTGAGCATGGCTACAAGATTTTGCATTCTATCTCCCATATCGTTTGGTTGCTCAGGGGGACAATCATTGCATTGCCCATCGCATTCCGTATTAACACGGTTCCTTTGGGTTCGAGCCATTGACTAAAACCAAGAAGAATAGTGTGAGCAACACTAATTATAAAAATAAAACCACATAATCAAGAATAAAATTTCACACTTAAGGTCTTATCATAGGTTGTTCATGGCCATTTCTAAAACACTAAGATTGTGTTCTATGCTTAGACATATCCTTAGGTTTCTTACTAAGGCTTTCACATCCTAGTTTCCAAAGGTTGACTATAACCTCCCTCTAATACCAACTATAGTGACCCATACTTTACATACATGGTTATTACTTCAAAATTGAAGCATACTTATTACAATATATAACAAAACCATGAAAGGACCGTATAGGTATAGTGTATTTAGAAACTGGGAAACATAAACAACTGGTTCATAAAGCATCTACATTGTCTCCCATTTATTTCATCATATCTATAGCCCCTTTTTGGTATATCTTACTTAATAACATTCTTCCTGACCTGGGGAAAGAAAACATACAAAAGGGTGAGCTCAAATGCTTAGTAAGGGTAAACAAAAGAAATATCAATCACATCAAATTTATAAGAACATAACATTTTAGAAATCTTACCCTGCAAAAGAGATCATAATTTCATAACATGGGATAAATCATGGTAGTGAAATATAATCCCAATAATCATAACTTAAAACATGAAACTTTGTGTCATACACACACAATCATAGAGAATCATTTCTTATTAGTCAAGACTCATAGCCAAGACTATCTTAGTGGACAAAGTCCATTTCTGATCCGAGTTCACTCCTCGTTTCAGTCCTGTTTCACTGAACCGGTTTAACCTACCGTTCCAGCCATGTCTATCTCATGAGATATAAAATCTTTACCCAATGCATTTGAGGGAGATATAGGTCCCACCCATCTTATAATGATATCATTCTTATGTGTGCCACAAAATCATAAACCATACATCATAGCATAACCCATGTAATAAAAATGGGAATCTTAAACATCATGACATCATAAAACAATTCATATAAGATAATAAAATCAATGTAATAATAGGGATAGAAATAGAACCTTATATTATCTTAGATGGAAAATAATTTTGATAAAACACTTGAACTCCATTCTTGAGGAAAATATCCTTTATACTTCAAAAACATTTTTCCTTTCTTAACATGTCATACAATTTTAACCTAAAATAAGTTGATTAAAAATAAACTTGAAAACTTGTAAAGGAATATTCTTGGAAATAATGTTTTAAAAATCCATTCATGCCGTATAAGTTAAAAAAACATTCTTCTTGTACTTTTGTCGGAAAAGTCAAAAAGTACCTCATACGAAAAACGATAAAAGATTCCTTTCATATCTTTTACTAAAAACTCACCGAAGGGTAAAATTGGATTTAAAAAATTGTAGGTGTATGGAAATAATATTAAATATTAATGAAACATGGATGTGGATGATAAAATACACCCCAGTAAATACCAAAGTATAAACAATCTTGGATAAAAATGAGATTGTGATATTTTCCCTTACCTTAGGTCCGATATGCTTTGTAAGTGTCCAAACCTCCTGTATAATGATTTAAATAATGTTATTGACTTATTCCAGAATCATACTTATTGTTATGATATCATATATGGTCATATTCTTAGCTTCTTATTAGTAATATTTCATTACTACTTGTTATTTGGGTGTTTATTACTTTTTTGTTCTTATGCGTGTTTTGTCAAATAAATTCTTATTTCTCTTTATAGGATATAGATAAATCATTTAAAGAATGGTATTAGTGTAATATATATCATATTAATTCATTCAATTAATTTATATAATCATTATTCAATGAAGATCATATAGAACGAGTCGCATCACATCGTGGAGACGGTAGGCCGTACGTACGCACAAGTGATGATATCGTTCCCATGATCATGGGATTGTATGGAAGTGTATGTATACTATTTTAGAATCAATATCACTTTACAATAATCATATATAGTTATTTATTTATACCATTATACCCATCAAAGTAAGGTGGTTGAGGAAAACTGATTACACCACGGCGTAGAGACGGTATTCTGTACGTACGCACGCGCGGTGATTTTGTTTTCCGTAGAATGGATAAGAGGTGAAATAGGGTTGTTTCATATTTATAATAACATATAAGTATATGATTCATACTGATTTTATTATCTCATAATGAAACAACTAAAAAAGAGGGAGAAGAAGAAGAATGGAACTTGAAGAAAACGGTAGAAGGTATTACCTCTTTCTCGAAGTGCCTCCTTTAAACTATCTCTTAAGGTACTCGAGTTGGTCTTTTGAGAAGAACGGTACCTCTAGTAGGTCTCTAAGGAAGTGGGGAAGTGAAATGGGAAGGTTTTGGCGAGATTGAAGGCTCAAATTGATGTGAGGAAGAGAGGGAGGAGGTGTCCTTTTATAAGGGAGGAGAGGGGCACCTTTGGAAAGTGTGGAAATATTATTTTATTATAAACTTATCTTCGGTTTCAAAAGGTCCAAAAATCATTAAAGATGAAGATAAGATGACTCATGGTCGAAATAAAATAATCCAATCAGAATTGGACATGTTTTGGAAAATATTTTAGTCATTATAATCTTATTTATTTAAATCATTTATTAATGAGGTAAATACTTCATCATTATTGTGTCATAAATAATTTAATTTATTTGGTGTCTAAAAATTATAAAAAAAATATCATTATGTAGGAAATATTTTTAGATTTCTAATGAATATTTATATTTGAAAATATAATTAATATAACCCCTTATAAAAATTAATTACTAAAAGATTTTTGTTAATGTCAATTTTGTCTTTACATTAAATTAATTAATCCAAATTGTCATTATCACTACCAAGTGGCTCAATGGGGTCCCATAATCGACCTAAGGATTCCCATGGTTGGCCAATACTCATCCAATAAGGTTAGGACAAGTGTCAAGGTAATTTTGAATTATTATAATATTCTTTTAACCTTGAATTAACCTATTTACCTTTAACCGTAGTAAATAAAAAAATTACCGTAATTACTATTCATAATATCAAAAAAATAAAAGTAAACTATTAACATAATTTTGACCAACTGATTCCAAATATGGAATCCATTTTTCAAAATTCAAAACACAGAAGTTGGAGCAATTAATTTAAAATTTATCTCGTTGTTAAGAAAACGGGTTTTAAAAGCTAAAACATTGCCAAAGATTGAAATGTTTTTACCTATGAATTCAATGTAAAATTAATGTTAATGACATACATTATATTAAATGGTAAAAATATATTCTATTTATACTTTAAAAAATTCAATATTATAATTTAACCATATAAAGTATTGCAATGAAAAAAGTTGTTTTTAATTAAAATATAGCGTGTTTTTACTATTCATTAAAATATGAAAGTTATCAGAATAATATGAAAAATTTATCCAAAGTAAATTTTTATTTCCTGATTCTAAATAAGAATTTTATTTTTTCAAATTCAACATATAAACTTTTCAAAAACTAGATTTAATGTGTGTGTGCCATCAAAAGGTGGTAAAACTGCATTTTTTGAAAAATACTTCTTTTATCCAAAAAACTGATTTTGTTTTCATACCTCATTCTAGAAAATGTATAAGATGAATTAAAATGTTATAAAATTCAAAATTCAGTTAATACTATTCATAATATCTAATATTATAATATATCTTTGTTTAGTGAAACTCGGTTATTGCGTACGACGCAAGCTATTGAGGAAGGCCGCGGTTGCGTGTAAAGCAAGCCAAGCAAGTGTTGTGTGTAGTAAAAGATTCCTTTGATGATTTATATAACATAAAAACAAAATATTTCTCATAAAAGTCTCGGGTGTTACACTATTGGTGCTTCTAAAATAAAATTTGTTTAAGAATGTCCAATATCTACAAATATAACTGAGATTCATAATTTTCTTGGTTTAGCAGGATATTACCAGAGTTTTGTTAAAAAAATCACAGTTATCTAGCCAACTGACTAAGTTAACTCAAAAAGGTGTTAAGTTCATCTATATAAATAATGTGATGATTATTTTTGGAAATTGAAATGAAGATTGGTGAATGCTCTAGTTTTGGAATTACCTTCCAACAATGGGGAATTTGTTATCTACTATGATGCATCACTGAAAGTAATCAGTTGTGTCCTAATGAAGAATGATCAATTAATTTCTTATGATTCACATAATTGGAAAACTCAGGAGTTAAATTACCCAACAAATGATTTGGAATTATCTATTGTTGTTTTTTCTTTAAAATTTTAGAGGCTTCATCTATATGGAGTAAATTGTGAAATATATACTAAACACAAAAGTTTAAAGTATATATTCAGTCAAAAAGAATTGAAAATGAGATAGAGAAGATGGTTGGAACTAATCAATGATTATAATTCCATAATTTATTACCATCCTAGAAAATCAGACAACTTGGTTGATGCTTTGAGTCAAAAAATTAATGCTAAATTAACCATTCTATATTTGGATCGTGATCCTTTGGTTAATGATTTGATGAATTTTATCTTGGAAGTTGTTGGTATAAGAAATTCCTCTGTTTTGTTTCAGGTGTCAGTGAAATCATCTCTATCAGACAAAATTATGAATGTGTGGAAGGAATATAATGAGTTGAATAAAAAGGTATAACTGGTTCAAAAGGGTAAGTTCCCTGAATTTAACATTGATAAAGATTGTGTTTTGATATTTGGTAAGAGGTTATATGTGCCTTGTGATTCATAATTGAAGAAGGATTTGTTATATAAAGCTTATAGTTCTTAATTTTTAGTTCATCCTAGAAGTATTAAGATATATAGATACCTTTGAGAGTATTACTAATGGGATGGAATGAAAAGAATTATTTCTGACTTTACTGTGAAGAGTTTGACTTTTCAGCAGGTGAATGTAGAATGACAGTTTCCAAAAGGGATGCTTTAGCCTTTTCTAGTACCATAGTGAAAATGGGAAAATATATTCATGGATTTTGTAGTGGTATTACCAAATATTTGTCAAGGTAACAATATGATTGGGGTTATTGTTGATATATTGACTAAATCTTCTCATTTTCAACCTATTTGAGATACATTGTCTCTAGATCAACCTTCTTAGTTGTATCTTAAGGAGATAGTCATGTGACATTGAGTTTCTCTCTATATTGTATCTGATCGTGATCCTAAGATCACTTCTAACTTTTGGAAAGGCCTTCAAAAGTCGATGGGTACTGAATTAAATTTTAGTACATATTTTCATCCTTAATATGATGGACAGAGAGAACGAACAATTTATACATTGGAGGATATGTTACGTTCTTGTTTAATTGATTACTAGGGAATTTGGGACCAAAATCTTTCTTTGGTTGAGTTTTCTTATAATAATAGTTTTCATTTAGTATACAGATGGAACCATTTGAGGAATTATATGGAGTGTGGTGTCAAACTCAAGTTTTTTGGGATTAAGTAGGTGAAACGAAGTTGATGGGACTAGAATTGGTAGAATAGATGGCATAAAAAGTTCAATTTATTCAGAAACACATGAGGATAGATCATAGTAGGTAGAAAGGTTATGCGAATAATTGGAGGAAGGATCTTTTCTTTGAGGCATGTGATCATGTCTTTCTTGAAATTTCACCATGGAAAAGTGTTACTCATTTTGGAAATAAGGGAAAGCTGATTTCGCGGTTCATTGGAACCTATAAAATCCTTGAGAAAGTTGGATCAGTTTCCTATAGATTTTCCTTACCTCCATGTTTATCTCAGGTACAAAAGAAATTCATGCTTCAATGTAGAGATAGTATTTGTTGGATCCATCCCATGTTTTGAGTCTAGAAGTAGTTTAGTTGGAAGAGAATCATTCTTATACTGAACAGCCAGTCCATATTCTTGACCACAGAGAGCAAGTGCTATAGAATAAGATGATTCATCAGGTTAAGGGTTTTTTTAAAAACCATATGGTTGAAGAGACAAAATGGGAATTGGAAAATTCTATTAGGGATAAATACCCCCACTTATTTTATAAGTGAATAAAATTTCAAGGATTCAATTTTCAAAAGGGGGGAAGGACGTAACATCCTTGGTAATTATAGAATAATTCATTTTCATATCTATTAATATTTATAAATTAGATATTAAGTTTACATAAAAGGGGACTCTATTTATGATAGTGTAATTGACACGCAACAATGAGTTTCTTTGAAATCTTACGTAGCATATAAAATTGAGTTATACTAAAAAATAATACATTATTAATATTATTATTTTAAATGGTTATTATCGCCTAGCTATTGTATTGAATGGAATGAACAGAACTAACTATATTATGTTTATAAATTTTTATTAAATGTTTTTACTTTCATCTAATAAATTTTAGAAGCTTAAAATGAGAATAAATCCAGTTTTAAGAAAAAAATACTCTAATATTTGTAAAAGGTATTTTTACCAGCTTTTGAGGGAGAAAACTTTTTAAATATACTTTTTTTCACTTTTATATTTTCTATTTGAAAAAATAAACTTCTTCTTTAGAAGTGGGAAATTTAAATTTACTTTGGTTTAATTTTCATATTTTTATGCTAAAATTCATTTTTTAATGAATAGTGAAAAATACTACATTTTAATTCAAAACTATCTTTTCATCTCATTTATTTATATGGTTAGGTTATCCTTTTAATTGTATTTAAAGTGTAATTGGTATAATTTTTATCATTTAATCAAATTTTGGTCATTGGAATTAATTTCACTTTGAAATTTGATATAAACACATGTCATCCTTTTGATGGTTTTTACTTTTAAAAAACCACATTTTCTCGTTTTGACAATGGGAATTAATTTTAAATTAATTACTGCAACTTTTATGTTTTGAATTTGGAAAAAATTATTCCATATTTATAATCAAAATTTCCAAATTATAGACATAGTTCCCTTTTATTTTTTGACATTATGAATAGTATCTTTAGTAATTATTTTTATTTACCATAGTCAAAGGGTAAATCAGATAAATAAGGGTAAAAATAATATTATAATAACATAAAACAACCCTAAAACTTTTCCTAATATTATTGGATGGATTATGGCCAACCTAGATAACCCTTGGGATGAAATTTTGGCCTTTGGAAGCCACTTGGGTGTGATAATGACATTTATAACATTTAATTTAAAGGAAAAAATTATCATAAACATGACTCTTATTACAAAAACAATTCTAATATGGGGTTATAAAAGTGTTCTATTCGACCATAAATAGTCATTATAAAGATAATAATATAACCTACATCATGAGAATTTATTTATAATTGTTGGTAGGAGTGGATACTCTAGAGGGGGGTGAATTGAGTTCCAATTAAAAATTTCTGTTAAAAATATTTGAATTAAAAATACCCCAAATTAAATAACAAGCTAAACTGTAGTGAATTTGTAATACAGTAAAGGTTTAGTTAGGTTCTCAAGAGATTGATTAGTTCTCAGTTAATCTAATCTGAAGATTATATTAGCTTTTGAAACTAACCGAATGGGTTACAATAAATACAAACACTTTCTATTTTAACTATCAGAGTAACTTTAAAATAGATTTGTATTTAAAGTACTTAGCAGTGGAATATTAAATATAGTTTTAACCAAAACAAACAAGCACAGCAGTTTTAACCCATAGGTTCAGTGTCAAGCTGAGACTTAGTCCTCTTTAACAGTTTTATATAAACTATGATTCACACCCTGGATCGGGGTTTACAATAGTACTCAGACAGTCCAGGTCCTCCTACCTCTACCACAGTTCTACGTGGGAAAGCAACAATAACAACATCTCACAGGCTTTCCAGGTCCTCAGACCTCTACCACTATCCACAGTGGGATACAAGAGTGTAAGGTAAAGATTGAGTGAGGATTTAGAAATCCTCCAGTTCAGCATAGGAGACAGTGTGTGCATAAAAATATAGAGCACACACACTGCTCAAAATGTAAATAAATGAAACACAATAGAGCTAAAAAATAGAGATGAGTTTATAATGATCTATGTGTTTTTGAGTGAAGCTCTGGACTCCTTGGATTGATGCAGATGAAGCTTTGAGTCCCTCTCTGGTTTTAGTCAAGAGAAATAGAGTTTCATTTTTGTATTTGACTTCTAGGTCCAGGTTGATCTGCCTGATCAGCTTGAGTGTAGGTGAAATCATTTAAGCTCTTTACTCCTTGAATTTTTAGGTTCTATAGATTCGTTATGTATTCTTCCTTCTTCTTCTATGCATGTAATTCCTTGTGTATCTCTGGAATATTGTCTCATATATGCATGGAAATATTGACTAACCAACATGCCTTTAATAGTTTGAGGTTCCCTTATATACCTTCAGCTCCGGCACAAGGAATGATTACCTTTTTACAGGTATGAGTTACGATTCCATGACATTCAACAGACATTAATTAATTAATACCAGTTGCATTAAAAGCACCAAATATGACCGTTGTTAATCAGAAAATATAAGTAGGGTTTAGAGATATAGTGACTGGTTTCCATCAGTAGCTCTTAGTATCAGTGAGCTTGTATCGGTGGACTTGAGTCAGTAGGTCTTTATTGGTAGCTGTTACTCTTTATAATAGTAGACTATGTATTAGTGACAGTGATTCTGTATCAATAGCTCCTCTAATTGGTAGCTCTCCTATATCGGTAGCTGCTTGTATCGGTGCCTCTTTCTGTATTGGTAGACTTCATATCAGTAGTTGTCTATTTATATCGGTAGACTTGTATCAGTAGTTTTGTTTGTCTATATCAGTAGCTCTTGATATAATAGTAGACTCTGTCTATCAGTGATCTTTTCTTATCAGTAGACTATGTTTGTATCAGTGTCTATGTGCATACTGGTGGACTTACTCTATCGGTAGGTCTGTATCAGTGACTCAAAAACTTAATACTTATCTGTTCTATTCAAATCATATCTAGATTGAGTTAGTATTATTTCAAAACATGTATAAACATAGATAAACATTGATTAAAATATTCCACTGATTATTTTGATATTTTTCTCAACTTAATAGTGGGATGAAATAATTTAAAATATATATAGGATTATCAAAACATATTTAAACATAACTGAGATTATCCAAACAGGTGAGGTCAACAATCTCCCCCTTTTTGATAATCACAAATTATGGTATTATAATCCAAAATAGTCATTAATATATCAATATAAAATTCATTGGGTCTCATTTCTCAGTGTGAGTAATTACATTTTCAAATTTATCATAGAATAGAGTATTACATGAAAATGTATCAGAGGTATGAAACAACTATATCAGAGGTAGAATTATAAAAAAAATGTACCAGAGGTAAATGTTTTATGCTCATACCAGAGGTAGAATATAGTATGCTCATATTTATCCCCCTTTGTGATTATAAAAAAGTAGTAAACAATGGATGAGATAATTAACTGAAGGTAAAAGAGAATAAGATCATATATATTTCGTGGGGTAAAAATACAGAGAAATACAAAATTGAGGCAAAAAGAGTACAAGTGATTCCTATCAAATGTCCTAGCCATTATTCAATCCACCTCCTCAGCATGTGATTGGGATTTTCCCTAGGAATCATAAGAGGATTCAGGCTGGGTAGATGTAGGTGGAGGCTTGGGAACACTAGTGATAATCAGAGGAGGCTGAGCTACTGATACAGTGCCTGGCCTATAATGTGGAGCCCTCTGGGTGATCATAGGAGGGAGATTTCTGATTGCTTGAGTTGGTGTCATCTGAGGAATGGAGGCAGATTGAGCAGAGGCAGGCAGAGCTAGAGGTACAATGATAAGAGTATTATCTATATGCAAAAATGGAAGCAACAGATTCTTAAAGTCCATAATGATTCCTCCTCCTCTTTCCATAGCAGAGACAAATTCATCCTTGTTCTCCATAAACTTGTCTAGAGCAGGAGTCAACTACCTGAGCTTGCTGAATTGTTCTCTGAAATCTTGAGTTATTGGAGGTAGTTTCATGTTCTCTAATAGAATCTTGAAATGATTGTTCAACTGATTTTTAGTATAGAACCCCTGGAAATAGTAATCCACTTTGTCTTTTACCTATTTCTGAGAAGCAGTGGCCTCTCTCATAAAATTTTGATCAATTTTCCCTATATCCCTAGTGGTAGTCACCACTTGGGTCAAGGTGGCAGAGTCTACAGAGCCACTGGTGGAAGACTGTCTAATCTCTTCTCTCATCACAGTTCGAATCTGATCAATATCCAAATAAGGCCTAGTAGTACTCAGAGGTGAAACAGTAAAGGCTATTGTTTCCTTAAAAGATTTAGTCAGCCCACTTATGAGATTTTTCATAAGAGAGTCATGGGTTCTCACATGTTTCTCCATGTAATTCTTAAATTCCTCAAAAACTGATACCATCTGGATAACTACACTTTTTACAAATGCCAAATCCTTGTGTGCTTGAGATTTAGAGATCATATAAGACTCCATAGAGACAACTAATTTCTTTAGAGATTAGTCATCCTCTACAAAGATTGAAACTTGATTCTGGTAGGTCTTGACTTCATCCAAAACACCAGATACTGATTCAGTCATCACAGATCGAATAGATGATATTAAGGAGGTTTACATTCTTCTCATATCTTCCATAAAACAAGTCTTGAGATCAGACTTCAACTAGTTTAAATCATATTTTCTTACTATATCCTCAGCTAAAGTTTTAGAAAAGAGATTAGAAGTGACAGGAGGTCTACTGATGGGTGTCTCGTCTTCTGAATCAAGATAGTCTAACCCAAAAACTATAAAACCTAGGTCTTCATCCCAGTCTTCAATCTCATGAGCTACTGAAATAGTACCATGTCTGATGGGATGCTCCCCCTCAATATGTACATTCACCTGAACATGTATATCAACAGCATCTTGAGCAGGCAGGTACTCCTTAGAAGAATCCTCCAAAACCATCTCCATTTGAACAATAGGAGGCTCAATAGGAATAAGTGCAGGTTCTGCCATCTCAACCAAAACAGCCTCTTCAGGCATAGAAAAATTCCCAATCAGTGGACTTAAGCTCAAAGAACTCTCATCTGAATTATCAAAAACATGTTCTTTATTTTCATATACTTCTTCCTCATTCTCTAGAGCAGGCTGGTCTTCCTCATCAATATGGGCTTTTTCATTTCTTACTCCCAACACAGTTTCCTTTTTAGATGATACAACTTTAGCAACTGGACTTGAAGGCAAGTCTGGATCCCTTCCATCAGCTACAGAGGTATCCTCCTCATCAGTATCATCACTATACTAAGGTTCTTCTTCATCAGGTCCTAGACCTATATTTCTTCTGTATCTTGGCCTATTGGGGTGGTCAACAGGGTTGAACTTATCATACACCTTCTCATCATCAATAACCCATTTCCTTCTTCATGGGTTCCATCCAATCTTTATATACTTACAGATTTTTTTTGTGATGCAAAAATTGTTTCTCAAAACTAATGTCTCATCCTGATACTCAGCTACTCCTTTCACCTTGATCATTACCAAAATCAACTTTGAAAAGAATAAATCATTGGATTTTGACTTAGGCCTGATCATATCCTCAATTTGGATCACCAATAGCCTACACAAATTTACCTTGACACCATGCCTCAGCAAATGCAACAGATAAATATATTGATATCTTAAATTTACAAAGTCCCCTCTTCTTGGACTTAGTACATGTTGGATCAATTTTAATAACAGCTGGTTTTCTCCATCCATCTTAGTAGCCACTACCTTTCATTGTTTTCCACTACCGGTGAGCTCTTCCAAAGAAACCTCATAGTTAAAAATGTCACTGGTAGGAGGTATTGTCTTTGAGGTATACCCAAATACACCCTCATGTGGGAATTTCATACATTCATCCCATTCAACAATAGAAAATGAAATTTCATTTCCATTCAATAATGAAACCATTCTGTTTTCTTCTTCAGACTTCCCAAAACAAACAAAAGCATAAAACTCCTTAACCAACTTCAGATAATGAGGTCCATTGTTTTTTGAAAAAAAATTCAGCCATCCTTGTTCCTCCAATACTCTTAGAACTAATGAATTTCTAGGTAAGATCCATTCCTCACTGGGTTCCTTTTCGATTACTACTTCTCTATTCTACAAATGCGGGTTCATTGCATGCTTCCCCGACCTTGTTCTAATTTCACGGCCACTACCTTCAGGTCCTGTTTTCTGCTTCTTTGCACTTGGCGCATCACTATCATCCCTGACTATCGAGAGTTTTTTCTTACCATCTCCAATCGAATAACTTAGGGTTATGCATAATCCGGGGGTTCGAGAAGTGAGGATTGAAGAGAGGAGAGTTTGCGGTGGATTGAAATGTGACTAAGTCTTAGTTTTTATCATTTAGGAATCTAAATGTAATAATAAAAATTATACTGAAAACAATAAGAGTTTCAGCTAAAGAAAATGAAAATCATAAAGTGCATGACATATCAGTGACAATTACTGGTGAGAACCCTAGCGGTGAGGTTTCCTAGTGGTGAGGTTTCTTAGCGGTGAGGTTTCCTAACGATGATTTTTTCTAGCGGTGAGGTTTTCTAATGGTGAGGTTTCCTAACAGTGAGGTTTCTTAGCAGTGATGTTTCTTAGTGGTGAGGTTTCCTAGCGGTGAGTTTTCCTAGCGGTGAGGTTTTCTAGTGGTGATGTTTTCCTAACAGTGAGTATTTTTAGCAGTGAGGTTTTCTTAGCGGTGAGGTTTCCTAGTGGTGAGGTTTCCTAGTGATGAGGTTTCCTAGCAGTGAGGTTTCCTAGAGGTGAGGTTTCCTAGCGGTGAGGTTTTCTAGCGGTGATGTTTTCCTAATAGTGAGGATTTTCTTCTACAAATTCTATCATTCCTAACTCATATCTAATGTAACTTAACCTATCTGAACTTAAAGGCTCGGTGAACATGTCAGCTAATTGATGTTTAGTACCTATAAATTCAAGATTAATATCACCCTTTTGGTAATGATCTCTCAAAAAGTGGTTCCTTGCATCAATGTGTTTGGTCCTAGAGTGAGATATAGGATTCTTAGAGATATTTATCGCACTAGTGTTATCACAGTTTATAGATACATGTCTAAACTAATATCCGTAGTCCAATAATGTATGTTTCATCCACAAAATTTGTGCACAGAAACTACTAGCAGCTTTATATTCTGCTTCAGCAGTAGACAATGCAATAGAGTTCTTCTTTTTACTATACCAATATATCAGGGACTTACCTAGAATATGACATGTTCCATAAGTTCTCTTTATATCTAACTTGCAGCCAACAAAGTCAGCATTTGAATAACTTATTAAATCGAATGATTTTCCTTTTGGATAAAATAATCCTAAGTTGGTATTATGTTTAAGATATTTGAAAATTCTTTTAACAGCAAGAAAGTGTGACTCTTTTGGATTAGCTTGAAATCTTGCACACATACACACACTAAACATAATATCAGGTCGACTAGCAGTAAGGTAAAGTAGGCTTCCAATCATACCTCTGTAGTTGGTTTGACCAACTAGTTTTCCAGTTTCATCAGCATCCAACTTACAAATAGTACTCATAGGTGTATCACTTTCCTTAATACTATCCAAACAAAAACGTTTTAAAAGATCCTTTTTATATTTACTTTGATTTAAGATAATACCATTTTCATTTTGAAAAACTTGAAATCCAAGAAAATATTTGATTTCTCCCAATAAATTCATTTTAAATTCATTGTGCATACTCTTTAAAAAATCAATACACAAAGCATTTTTAGAAGATCCAAAAATAATATCATCAACATAGATTTGTACTATCAAAACATCTTTGGAAATTCTTTTAATAAAGAGAGTTGGATCAGAAATCCATTTAGAAAAACCTTTTTAAGTAAGAAAACTACTAAGTCTATCATACCAAGCTCGTGGGGCTTGTTTTAAACCATATAGAGCTTTAGAAATCTTAAAAACTCGATTTGGAAAATGAGGATTAGTAAATATAGGTGGTTGTTCAACAAAAACATCTTCAATTATAAAACTATTTAGGAAATCACTTTAAACATCCATTTGATATAACTTGAAATTTAGATGAGCAGAATAGGCAAGTAGAATCCTAATAGATTATAATCTAGCTATAGGTGCAAAGGTTTCTTCATAGTCTATTCCTTCCTCTTGACTATATCCTTGTGCAACTAGTCTTTCCTTGTTTCTAATGATATTTCCTGATTCATCAACTTTATTTCTAAAAACCCATTTAGTGCCTATGGTCAAGGTTTTCCTTATGTTTATAAACTAATTCCCATACTTTTTTTCTTTCAAATTGATTTAATTCTTCTTGCATAGCTATTACCCAAAATTCATCATTGATTGCATCATTGATATTTTTAAGTTCTAACTGTGAAAGAAAGGCTTGATGTTCAACCTGATTTCTTAGAGAAGCTCTAGTTTGTGTCCCTCTATCTAAATTTTCCACAACAGCATCTAAAGGATGATTCTTTAGAATCCTAGTTGGTCTGTTCAAGGTAGTACTAGAGAATTTAGGTTCTTCTATAGGTTTGGTTCCAATAGAATCGGGTTTTGGAAAATTTCCAGAATTACTTGTTTTTACAGCAGGTTCACTGCTTTTATCATTAAGGTCCAGAATAGACAAATATTATTCAAGATTTTCAAGAGAGGTCTTAGGTTCATGAGGATGAGTTTCATCCAATTTGATATGTACTAATTATTCCACACATTTGGTTTTTTTATTAAAGACTCTATAAGATTTATTAGTTATAGAGTAACCTAGAAATATTCCCTCGTCACTTTTAGAAGAAAACTTGTCAAGATTATCCTTAGTATTGAGAATAAAGACTTTGCAACCAAAAACTATGAATTAACTAACTTTAGGCTTCTTGTTATTCCACAATTCATAAGGAGTCCTTTTAAGAATAGGTCTAATTAAGACTCTATTTATAATATAACAAGATGTATTTATGGCTTCTTCCCCAAAGTAAACAGGTAGGTCATACTCATTAAGCATAGTCCTTGCAATTTCTTGAAGGGTTCTATTCCTTCTTTCAACTACACCATTCTTTTGAGGTGTCCTAGGGGTAGAAAAATTATGATTGTAGCCATTATGTGAAAAATAGGTTTCAAAATCATGATTTTCAAACTCACGGCCATGATTACTTCTTAGGGTTTTAATCTTAAGTCCACTATGGTTCTCTATAGACTTGGAGTATTTAATAAAATAAGAGCAAGATTCACTTTTGTGAGCTAGAAAATATACCCAAGTATATCTAGAAAAGTCATCTACTAAGACATAAACATAGTGCTTCCCATTTAAGCTAGAAATTATAGAAGTTCCAAACAAATCCATGTGAACCAACTTGAGAGTTTAAGAAGTTGAAACTTATTTATTTGATTTAAAAGAAACTTTATGTTGCTTTCCCTTTTGAAAGGGAGTACAAACTTTGTCTGATGGGAATTTTAGTTGAGGTAAGTCTCTAACTAAATTTTTTTTAGTCAGTTTCTTAAGTGAATGAACACTGCATTGTCCTAATCTTCTCTTCCATAACCAATAATCTTTATGAAAATCATTTAAACAAGTGACCTTTTGTTTGGATAAAGAATTTAAATCTACAACATATACATTTTCATTTCTCAAGATAGTAAATACCAAAGAATTTTTAGAATCAAATACATTGCAAGCATCATTTTCAAATTTTACATTGAAAACATCATCAAACAACTGAGAAATGCTTAACAGATTGTATTTTAATCCATCAACAAATAATACTTTAGAAATTAAAATTGAATCAGTGTTACCAATTTAGCCTAAGCCGATGATTTTTCCTTTTGAATTATCACCAAATTTGACATGCCCTCCATCAACCTTGATTAAACTTTTGAAAAATGAGTAATCTCCAGTAATATGTCTTGAACATCCACTTTCCAAGTACCATATCTTCTTATAGGAACTCTTTAAGAAAGTCTCCTACAAAATAGGTTTAAACAGAAAATTATTTTGGTACCCAAATTTTCTTGGGTCCAGACAGGTTAGCAAGCAATACCTTAGGCATCCATATTTGTCTAATCTATTTCCAATAACTATCAAGTTAAAAAGATTTTGAATAATGTATTCTATTTGGTCTAGTAGAATATGAAAATCTAGATAAAGAAACAGAATTTCCAGAACTGGAACTAGCACCAAACTGTCCAGTTTTTGGAATAAATTTATTCTTAACAAGTTGTCTATGTCCATGTTGGTATCCTAAACCAGTAGTATACTTTGGTGTAACTTGTTTTCCAAGAATTTGAGTTAGAGTATTCTTTCCATTTGTGAACTTCTCTAAGTCTATTCTAAGTTGCTAATTGGATAATTTAAGTTGATTATTCTCTTTTAACAGTTGAGAATTATTTTCCTTTTATATACTAAGATCAGATTTAATAGTACTAGTCAAGGCATGTTGTTTATTTAATGACTTGTAATTATCTTTCATCTCATTAAAAGTATCTTCTAACATATTACAGTATTCAAATAATTCAGATTTAGACATATTTTTATCACTATTTGAATCAATTTCATTCACAGAATAATAATCATTCAGCATAGGGGAGATAGGTGCCTCAGATGTTTTAGTCCTAAAACACATGTTGGCATGATTCTTTTCAGAATCAGAAGCATTAGACTCACTTGTGTTGTCATCTGAATCACTCTATGTTGTCTTCATAGCTTTCTTATATTTTCTGTACTTGTAGTCATATTTCTTCTTGAACTTCAATTTTGGACAATAATCCTTTATATGTCCTTTCCTTTTACATTCATAACATACTATCTCATAATATTTATCATCTTTCTTCCAATCTTTCTTCCAATCACCTCATTGGTCATACTTATCCTTATAGTTTGGTTTTCTGAAAAAAATATTCTTACTATAGAGTTTCTTGAATCTCTTGGATATTTGAGCCATCTCTTCATCACTATCAGAATCTGAACCTCCACTTATTGAGCTTTCAGTAGTTATGTGAACTTTCTCTTTGTCCTTGCTCTTTGAGGCAGTGGACTTAAATTCCACTAATCTCTTCTTAGGTTCATAATCTTCCTCTTTGTTTACCTTTAGTTCTTATTCATACATCATCAACTTACTAATTAACTCCTTAAAAGGTAGTGAACTTATATCACATGACTCTCTTATTGAAACTGATGTGCTTCTCCATCTTTCTGGCAGATATCTGAGTATTCTCATGATTTTCTCCTTTTCTGGAACAGCTTTTCCCAGTGAGCTCATAGTATTAACAATATTGTTGAACCTAAGATACATGTTAGAATTAGGTTCATCAGACCTCATTTTAAAATTATCATATTTAATAGTGTAAGTGTATAATCTAATTTCTTTCACATTGGTTGTTCCTTTATGACAAACAGCCAAAGTATCCCAGATTTCATGTGCTCTTTTACAAGCAGAAATTCTGTTAAACTCTTCATCTCCTAGAGAGCAGTAAAGGGAATTCATGGCTTTATAATTATTGTTGTAATCAGATTTTGTAGCATCATCCCAAGTAGCTCTATCAGTATTTGGAATCTCATACATAGATTCTATAGAAGTCCAAATATCAAATCCTATACTTTCCAAATGAATTTTCAATTTGATTTTCCATTAGTCATAATTAACACCATCAAAGAAGGGTGGCCTGTTGGTATCATCACCTTCTAATCTATTATCCAAAATTATATTTTAGCAAATAATTTATAGAGATAGAACTTAGAACTAACATAAATTTAAGATCTTTAAGATACAACTAAAATCACAGTTGAAAAATAGAGTGTTTGGAAATCCTTTATATTAATAAAAATCCTCTAATACCAAATGTTGTTCGGAGTGGATACTCAAGAGGGGGGTGAATTAAGTTCCAATTAAAAATTTCTGTTAAAAATATTTGAATTAAAAATCCCCCAAATTAAATAACAAGCTAAACTGTAGTGAATTTGTAATACAGTAAAGGTTCAGTTAGGTTCTCAAGAGATTGATTGGTTATCAGTTAATCTAATCTGAAGATTAGATTAGCTTTTGAAACTAACCTATTGGGTTACAATAAATACAAACACTTTCTATTTTAACTATCAGAGTAACTTTAAAATATATTTTTATTTAAAGTACTTAGTAGTGGAATATTCAATATAATGTTAACCAAAATAAACAAGCACATCAGTTTTAACCAAGAGGTTTAGTCTCAAGCTAATACTTAGTCCTCTCAAATAGTTTTATATAAACTATGATCCACACCCTAGATCAGGGTTTACAATAGTACTCAGACTGTCCAGGTCCTTAGACATCTACAACAGTTCTACATGGGAAATCAAAAATAACAACAGCTCATAGGTTGTCCAGGTCCTCAGACCTCTACCACTATCCACAGTGAGAAACAAGAGTGTAAGGGAAAGATTGAGTGAGGATTTAGAAATCCTCCAGTTCAGCACAAGAGACAGTGTGTGCCTAAAAATACAGAGCACACACACTACTCAAAATTTAAATAAATTAAACAAAATAGAGTTAAACAAATAGAGATGAGTTTAGAATGCTCTATGTGTTTTGAGTGAAGCTCTGGACTCCTTGTATTGATGCAGATGAAGCTTCGAGTCCCTATCTAGTTTTAGTCAAGAGAAATAGAGTGTTGTTTTTGAATTTGACTTCTAGGTCCTGGTTGATCAGCCTGATCAGCTTGAGTGTAGGTGAAATTTTTGAATCTCTTTACTCCTTGAATGTTCAGGTTCTACAGATTTAGTATGTATTCTTCCTTCTTCTTCTATGCATGTAATTCCTTGTGTATCTCTAGAATATTGTATCGTATATGCATGGAAAGACTGACCGACCAACATGCCTTTAGTAGTTCGAGGTTCTCTTATATACCTTCATCTCCGGTAGTGGGAATGATTACCTTTTTACAGGTACGAGGTATGATTCCCTGACATTCAACAGACATTAATTAATTAATACCAGTTGCATTAAAAGCACCAAATATGACTGTTGTTAATAAAAAAATATAAGTAGGGTTTAGAGATATAGTGACTGGTTTCCATCGGTAGCTCTTAGTATTAGCGATCTTTTATCAGTGTACTTGAGTCAGTGGGTCTGTATTGGTAGTTTTTTACTCTTTATAACAGTAGACTATGTATCAGTGACAGTGATTCTGCATCAGTAGCTCCTCTTATCGGTAGCTTGCCTATATCGGTAGCTTCTTGTATCGGTGGCTCTGACTGTATCGATAGACTTCATATCAGTAGTTTTCTGTTTTTATTGGTAGACTTGTATCGGTAGGTCTATCTATCTGTATTGGTAGCTCTTGATATAATAGTAGACTATGTCTATCAGTGATCTTTTCTTATCAGTAGACTATATCTGTATCAATGACTATGTGCATACCAATGGACTTACTCTATCGGTAGGTCTGTATCAGTGACTCAAAAACTTAATACTTTTGTATTCTATGAAAATCATATCTAGATTGAGTTAGTATTGTTTCAAAACATGTATAAACATAGATAAACATTGATTAACATATTCCACTGACTATTTTGATATTTTTTTCAACTTAATGGTAGGATGACATAATTTAACATATAGATAGGATTATCAAAACATATTAAAACATAATTGAAATTATAAAAATAGGTGAGGTCAACAATAATTTTTAGAAATTAAATAATTATATTTAATTATCACACAAATATGACGTAGTAATTTATTAATTAATGAAAGATTCAAATAAATGATTTTATAAATATTAAAATAAATATTATTTGACATAATTTATGCCATCCCAAAATTTTCTATAAAATTTTAACATATTTTTGGATAATTTAAATTATTTTATTTGAACTTATCTTCCTATTATGATATTTTTAAAAACCAACTAATGAATAGTATCAAAATTGACACTATTGGTATTTTATAATATAAAATATTTTATTAAATGATATTAAATTCCTAAAAATATAAGATTCATCCAAGTGGTTAGTATAAGTTTAAATATGTCATAAATATAACTTTTTTGGGTCGTTTGACATGTTATGGTAATTACATTAACTCGAAAAGTGTAAATAACATAATATCACGGTAAGATTAAAAATGGTAAAATAGGGGTCAAACCAAAATGATAAGGATTAAAAAATATTAAAAACTCCTATAATTTTATTTTTATTATGTTTATTAGACCCAAAATCATATTATATTCGAAAAAATTATTTTGGGACAATTTGAAACTGAAATTGAATTTATATTTATTTAATATTCTAAGACTTTCCAAGGGTGCTCCTCCCCTCTCCAATAAAAAGGTACTCTCTCTTCTATAATATTCACTATTCCAAATCCTTTTGGATCAGCCAAGATCTACCCAAAACCATTCCTATAATCCCTCCCCACATTCATTAGTCCTTATTTTAGGCATAAAACCCTTCTCAGAGGTGTTGAGGTGTTCTTCAATGGTGATCAACTGAAGAAGGGGTATCATTTTTTAAGAGTTTCTATTTTATTTCTTCTTCCACTTCCTTTAAATATTCTTCTTCTAAGATGAAATAATAACACCAATATCCTAAATATATTTAGATGTTATTATGTTAATATCATCCCCTAAATCCATCTCTAATTCCATCAAATGATAAAGGAATTAATCATTCGTGTGTACGTGTGAATTATCACCTCCACAAAACAATTTAGTTCATTTTCCATTACCATATATCAAGATCAGTTATAATAATGGAATTAATATTCATATGTTATATTCATGACATATTTATCATTGTAAAATAATTATATTTCAATTATGTTCTTACATTCCATGCACATAAAAACAATAATGGTGTTTGTGCGTACGTGTGAACTATCACCTCCATGAAGCGATGTGAATCATTTTTATTCACCACATCACTTGTATGATATATATATATATATATATATATATATATTTAAATGATTATTATGATTTTAATAATATTATTATAATTGTGGAAAGATAAAATAATAATTACCTTATAACCATAATGATCAATGAAAAATTAAAACATTACTCATGTGTACGTGCGGTCTACCATCTCCATGAATATAACATTGTTCATTTTTCATAACCATAATTAATTGTTTGATTTTGAAAGTATAATTAATATATATAAATTTATTATTATTTCATGAATACAATTCTGTAAATGATGGAATTATTACCTCATATACTAGTGACATCAAAAACATGTTCATTTTTGACTCAAGTATCTAATATCAAAAAAAATATGATATGAACTTAAATAATTATGTAATTTTTATACCATTATAATAATGATATAAAAGGAATAATAAAATTGAAAAAATTTCTCAAGAAAGCATAAATTAACCTGATTTTATTATTCAATAATATAATAATTGTACGTGATGAGTTGGAATCAATGTAAGGGACTTCATCTCAATATCCTTTCATTGAGGCCTATTTCAATAATATACATCATTTTTTTGTACGGTGTATAACCAACCCCTTGAAATTTTAATTACATTCAATGGTTTTAAAAAGGACTCTTTTTTATACAAAGGTTTTTATTGAATAAAAAAAAATTAATCCTTTTTTAACACATACGGTGACAACGACCTTTCCACTACCAAGACCATTATTTTGTATTTGGCCTCCTCTACAAGCCGTAATGTTTTTAAAAGAAGTTAAATACCATATTACCTTTTTAGGTATTTTGGTATTGAAAATGGTTTTGAGTAGGAATTTATTATATCAATATCTTGAAATGATATCTTATGATTGCAATGTGGAAATGTTATTTTTTCTTTATGCATGGTTTATGTGGTATGATTATGTTATGGTTCTTAGGAATTGATTTTGTATACGAGTGGTTTAGTGATAAACCAAGGGTGAGTGAGCCCCTGATAGATCTTCAATGCATTGGGTATTGAGACGGATTTAAACAAAAAGGTTTCTCTTAAGAGGTTTAGGGAATATACTATGATGGGTATTCCAAACGTTACCACGAAGGTAACACCCTATGTAGCTATGAAAGCTATAATGTAAGTATGATATAGATGCCACAAGTTACCATTATGATTTCTGATTTCTATGATGTTTTTTAGGAATCTTATGATTTCATGGGTTTATAAATATTCATGTACTAATGTTTTCTTTTCTTATTTCATATCCCTTATTAATCTTTTGGTGCTTATCCCAATTTTTTAAAATGTTTTCATAGGGTATAAGGATGGGTAGGAGACAAGAAAAAGTCAAGAATATTTTTATCAAGAAAAATAAATCACGTTTACCTCTAAAAGTTTTATATTGTGGAAGATATGGATATCGTTTTAGTGGTATTCCCTTTGTATAAGTATGAGTTAGTATATAATAGTTATGGACTAATTCTCTAAAACTCTAAACGTAAAAAGATCCTTAATGTGAATTCTTGATATAAATAAAGATTGTGCAATGTTTAAGGTTGGGGCATTATATTTGAATATCATGGTTTTAAAAAAAACCAATAATTGAACCTTGAAAAAAACTAAATGGTTATACAGAGGAAAGGTGGAGTGAAAGATAAAAAATAAATCATGAATTAAAAAAACATTTTAATATTTAAAAATACATTTCATGAAATCCCACATCATTAAATGTTATACTAAAATGTCCTTTCCAAAAAAATAAAATGTAAATATTATGGACCCCTATAATAACACATAATTAGGTTTCCAAATGAGGAGGATATTAGTTGGAAGTGAAAATATAGACTTGAAATAGAAATCATCACTAATGTGTGGGAATTATTCTCAATGAAATTATAAATTTAAGAATACTATTCTATTAAATGAATAATATTTGAATGAAAGTGTAATTTTCCCCAAATAGAGAAGAGAACATCAATTCATCAAAAAGTATTATAAAATAATTACATTTTTATTTCAAGATTATTTCTCTAGATTTGAGGGATTATTTTTTCATCAATCTAAAAAACATAAGAAAATATACTTACTTGATTTATTAAACACAAAAACATGTTTTCATCTTTTTTCTATATGTTTAAAATAGTTTTAATCCTTTCAGGAATGAAAATCAACTTTTAATTGATCATGATATAAATAAAAAGATGAAAACCTATACCTATTTTCTTTATAAAAACCAAAATGGTAAGTAAAAGGTAAGATAATACCCAAAAATAATAAACCTTCATATGAAGAAATAATAAATTAACCTCCAAAATTTTAACAATAATACCCAAAGTTCAACATAAATTATTCTTTAAATAACAAACTCTATATCCTAATTATCTATAATTTTCTCAACATTAAAGAACATATTAACCACAAGGTTCTTATAGCTTTTAGATTATATATGAAAAAATATATTAGAATTTTTCTAAAATAACCATTATTTTAAACCTAATGGTTACATAAACCTCAATAATCTATTAGAAAAAAATAAATATTCTCCTAATATGTCATTAATCAGCTTAAAATCTCATCACATAAAACCTTAATTGTGTATCTTTTACAATAAGCTTATGATTATCCTTGTAATCTTTAGCCCATTATGATATCCATAACTCTTATTTTATCCTCAAATAGTAACATCCTAACTAATAGTATTATCTAAACCCATTATTTGATTCCAACATTAACACCTTTGATGAATACACCCTAATATGGTGCTAAAAACTTACCCTTTAAATATTGGATTTGATACCAACTGAAGTGACCCAAACCTAAACTTTCATATTTAAATTTTCAAAATAGTAACTTAGTAACTAACATCTGAGAGACCTTTTAGGATTATAGTTTTATATAATTATTAAAAACCCTTTATGTAACAAAACCCATGTCTTTCTCAGAAAATTGTAATTTTTTCCAACTATATCTAGCTTTTTTTATAATGAGTCTTAATCATCTACCATAAAATTCCACACACATGAATCCCTTATATACATAAGTTAAATAAAATCATTCATTATAATATTGGGAAATGGGAACAAAATAAGGGTGAGTTCAAATGATTTTCAAGGTTGAAAATAGGCATTAACAATCAAATATCATTAGTGACCATAACATTAGCATAGGGATATGATTACATAATCAATATACATGAGCATAACATAATAGAATTCAATCCTATAAAAACCTATATCATAAAACATGATTCATAAAATAAATGTTTTTTATAATATAAGATACATTTTTGTAAAAAATAATGATCCATATTAAAAAAATCAATTTTAAAGGATCCATTAAAAGACAAATAAATCTTATAGAAATCATGTTGGTATCTTGGGACATCATAAATTTATCAAAGAATCACCAAAATAGAATAATTAACATTCCTTTAGGATTAAACTACATGTAGTTAAAATAATAATCTCTTGGGAGTTATTTATATTTGAGAAACTTTATTGTCCTTATGAGTAACTTTCATCCAGTTAACTCTATCACATTACACAATTTGTTAGAGAGGAATAGCGGGATCACTGGACATCAGAAATTATATCAGGCTCACCCATAATCATTAAACATTTCCAAGAACTATAAATTTAATAAAGTATATATATATCTTTTTTCTATCATAAAACTCATAGAAAAAAATAATCATTTCTTTCCTAACTTGATTAACCCATGGAAAATAAATAGGTTTCTTAATAATTTTCTTAAAACATCATCATAATCCATCCAAAGAAAAATGTGGACAGAATCATTATATCATGTCTCAAATGAAGTGTTATAATCATTTATAAGTTTTATAAATAAATTAAAAACTATTTTATTAAATCATTTAGAAATATACTTTTTTAAAACAAGAAGTAATACACTTTTCCTTTCATAACCATTAAAAACTACAAATCAAAACAAATGGGTAAAGTATTTTTTTAGTAAAACATAAAAATATGAAAATGGTGTTTAATAATATATAAATGATATATTTTTAGGAGAAAATAGATCAAATTTTAAATTTAAATAAAAACATATTTTCACACTTTGTTAAAGAGAGTCCAAAGTGACCCATGCAGAAAATGTTAACAAATTTCTTTTAAAAAATTTTAAAAGATGGAAAATGACTATGAAATAATTTTATAAAATAATTTATGTTAAAAAAATAACATTATTTAAAAATGATAAATAACACAATGAAAAATATTTTGGGTAAAATTATTTTAAATTTTTGAACAAATGGGTTTAAATTAGACCCCTTTCTGACCTTCAAAATTGAAAACAACATCAAAAAATAAAACCACATATTGATTTTAAAACCATATTTATTTCAATGAAATATATAATAAATTAAATTAATTTGAACAATATACACCACACAAAGGAAACAAATTGGGGAATGTAAAACAAATATCATTAAGTGGAAAATTTAGATTACAAAACCCTTTAGACTTAAGTAACTTTCAAAACCAAATCTATTAAAAGCTAGAACATGTCGTGGATATATAAATACCATTAATTACATGAAATTAATTTTAGAAATAAATTCATGTAGAATTATGTACACTATATAAAATAAATAATGGTGCATGACATGAAACATGTCTCAAGAAATTAAGATTGAGATAGAGGAAAACCTTGAAACTTCAATAACATTTTTATTAAAATATCATGAAAGAAAAAGATAAAAAGAGATATTAAATATTATTATAAAGGATTTATTCCTAATATATTATTTCAAGAGTCAAAATAAATACCATATAAAAGGAAATAGGTGAATAATACATTACATGTCTCAAAGAATGGAGTTTGAGATGATAAATCCCTTGAAAATATCATAAGTTTGGAATTGATAATCAATCCATGATGTAAAGAACATGACCCTATTAACCCAGAGTTAGTGTATACATTATTACATTGGAACTAGAAATAATGTATCTCATCTATAATATCCTAACCCTAGTTCCACATACCAGTTCCCTATGTCGATCGGTCACATGACCTCAGGCGCACCTCCCCATACACCAGAGGCTTTCGACCAGCAGTGATGGTCTAATATATAACATGGGGATACTATAACCTCTTTATAAAATAATAATAAAAATAAAAATAAATATACAATATCCAAATGATAATAACCAATAACCAAAATCATACCATAACCAATACAGACCAGTATCACATGATGAACTGGAATAAGATAACAATGTCCAGAACAAAGCAGTAGATATGTCATTCCATATATGTGTCAAGTTTCAAATTAAAAACCAAGATAAATATACACAAAAAACTCCCATGTAGTTCTTGGCATCATGTCTGGTTCCCTCATCCATGATCTATCCCAAGTCATTCATCAAATATTGGGTTCTTTCCTTTATCATATCATGAAAACATAGAGAATATTAAGGTATTGGTCAAGTAGCCCGAGTAGGGTGTGAGTAAAAATTAGTAGGACACCACAAATGGTGTTTAAAATAATATCATGCCTAAAAAATTGTACATGGTTGTATAAAGAATAAAGTGTAATTATAAAGTAAATAGTTTTCATATTAAATAATTCTTTATTTAACCACATAAATATCGGGTTCATGATGACACCCTAACCAACAATATCTTCTTCATCTCGTACTAGAGGATGAAAGTTCCCTAAACTGATATCACATTTTATTTCATTATGGTTTTCAAATAATCAAATAATCCCACTTTTACATTCAAACAATGGTTTCCTAGAGCATTAGTATAGTATCCCATGGGTATTTAGAGTAGCAGTCCTTATCCCACAAATTAGTGATCACATATATACAAAAATATAATGGGGTCCTAGAGAGGTAGTATATCACCTCATGGGTATTTGGAGAAGTATTTCATATCCCACAACTCAATCACAGATATTACATCACATGGTTCCATATTTCTAACCATTTATCATCAATTATAATACCACATTATTCACCCATTTCATAATTTCATTTATCAAGGAATAAAAAATTGTAATTCATTATTTTCATCTTATCAGCACACCCCATGGTTGGATACCCATTTCAAAATTCCATTTCTAAAACAATTTCATTAACCCATTTATTAACCAATTCCATAATCACAATATTCACTAATTCCATAATCACATTATTCCATCAATTCCATAATCACATAAATTAATTAACCAATTAAATAAGTAAATTAAAAATGTGATTTCCCAAAGTGTCAATTTCAATTTCACAATCACATATATGAAATTATAATCAATACTATAGGAATTGACAATTAGACCAAATACCTTAAGGTTATTGATGGACGTTTTCCAAACCAAAAATCCCCCAAATTGAAGTAGAGTGATATAAATCACAATGGTATAGAAGATCAAGGATCAAAACCTAAGAATAAGATCAAAAATAACACAACCATCAAAACCAAGATCTAAATCATTTCCAATGGAAGAAAAAACACTCTTATTTATCTAGAAAGAGAGATAGGAGAGGGAGGAATCCAAATGGGAAAGAAATCACTTACCAACGAGAAGCTGATACTTCTAGAGGATTTTTTATTCATCATGAATGGGGTTTGAGGATCCTAGTAACCCTCCTTGGAACTTTTAAATTAAGATGAAATTAATTAGGTCAAAGAAGGGGTGGATTAGGATTAATTATAGGGGGTTCATAAATTTTTTAAAACTGTTTAGGATTAAAAATCCATGTGTATGGTTTCCTAGGTTGAGGTGTAAGGTTTTTTAAACTGTTTGTCTCTCCTTAGGGTTGCATGGTTTCTCTTAATTATGTGCATAGTTAGATAAACCATGCACTTACTATGAAAACACTCTTTGTTTTAGGGTATACAATTTACTGGGGGTGGGCACACCGTTTTGGAAAACTGTGTGCCCACAAACATACAAAATTATCTAATTTCACATGAAACGTAATTAATATAAAATCCAACCAATACAAGATCAAAATAAGGTCAAAGAGCACCTTAAAATGATCATGATACATCTCCATAAAATTTCAGGATCATGTAATCTCACCACATTATAACAGCTCATCCCCGAGATATACTTTGAAGTATCTATAAGATCTCAAGGTAAAAGGATCGAGTCATTAACCCCACATATCTTCTTTCCTCTCCCGATTTTACCCTTAAACACATCCATGTTTCCACAATAATCGAACTATTAGCATAGTCTTTCCCTTAAACACTTTCTTACTATGATCTATAACACAAATCGGATTCTCCTCAAAGGATGCATCGGTCTCAAGATCACCATTATAAACATCTATCACATGAGAAGGGTCAGGGTGATACCATAAAATTTGTGAAAAATGAAAAATGTCATGCATATCACTATACCTTTGTGGAAGATATAATCAGTACACCACCGGCCCAATTCATTCCACAATCAAAAAACTTCTGATAAACCTGGGTGCCAATGTGTCCGAACATTGTATCCTATGATGACCCAATCTTGGAAAAACATGAAGGAATATGAAATCACCGATTGTAAACTAAAAGGGTCTTTGATGTCGATCTACATATGACTTCTTCCTACCCTAATCCATACCCATATGCTTTGGAATCAACTGAACCTACTTCGATGACTCCTTCATGAGACTCAATCCCAAAAACTATAACTCACCTTCCTCTATCCATCATAGAGGTAATCTATATATCCAACGATAAAGTTCATCATATTCCTCCATCTGAATAGTTTCCTAATAAATGTTTTTATAGGAAAAATCAATGAGGTCTTAGTTTTTCTCCCAAGACCCCCCAAAATCGATGATGCATGCCCATAGCATATCCTCCAAAACCTATTTAGTAAATTCTAAATTCCCATCTATTTGTGGGTGGAAATCCATACCTAGAATCAAAAGTGTACCTAGAACCTTTTTCAAGCCTTTCGATAAGAAATAAGTGAAAAGTGAATCATTTTCTAAAACTATACTTCGTAGAACCCAGTGAATATAGACTATCTCCACAATATATATCTCCCTCAACTGATCCCCTGTGAATGTCTTCCGAATAGGCTAGAAATGGGGTACTTTCATCTGTCAGTTTACTATTACCCATATTCATTCTTCTGAGGTGTCCTCAAAAGACCCACCATGAAATATATGGTAACATTGTACCATTTTTATTCCAAAATGGACAATAGATGTAGAAAAAAAACTAGGTTGTTGATTCTCAGCCTTCACCTATTGACAAGTGTAGTATCAAGACACAAACCCTAAAATTTAATTTTTTATGCTTGGACACCAATAATATTGACATATTCAACAGTACAGTTTTTTCAAACCCAAATGCACCACCCACTTCAAGGCATAAAACTCATGAATCAGCTCCTCTTGCATACTCATAGGCACAACAACATGGTTTCAGACATAGATGGTCTCATCCTCATTTATAGTCCAATCAGAAGGTGACTCCCCACCTACAAAGATTTACCTCAACGAAAAACACTCTACATACTCATATTACTTCTCATTGATTTGAATAATAAGTTTAGACTCTAAAGATAATAAAACAAGGGTCATATTCTCTTGGACCTCTCAAACTACAATATGCATCTCATCTAGTAAGTTCATCATCTTCCACTCATAACTTGACTCCTTAACTTTATGAGTATCTATCTTTCAACTCAAATAATCAACAGTATTTTTTACCTTCTTGGGTGTATATGATAGCTCAAAATCATACTAATTAATATATTCAACCCATCACTAATTCTATAGATTAAAATATAATTGCGAAAATATGTACTTTAAACTCATGTGATCAGTATACATAGTAAAATTTTATTTCAATAGATAATGTTTCCAATACTTCAAAATATAAACTAATGTAGCTAACTCAAGGTCTTATATAGGTTAATTCCATTCATGTGGCCTCAATTGTCATGACCCATATGCCACAACTCTATCTCCCTACATCAACACTGCCCTGAATCTAATTCTAGATGCATCAAAAAACATGGTATAATCCTCCCCTCTATCAGGTAGGATCAAGATCGGTGCAGTATTCAAACACTTCTTCAACTCTTTGAAATAATTATTACATTCTTTAGACCATTCAAACATGATTCCCTTTTTTATCCCATAAGTGGTGATTCCAAGTGGGAAATTTTCTTGATGAACCTCTGATAATACCCATCCAAGCCTATAAATATATGAATATCAAAAATATTATTGGGACACTCCTATGAAACAATTGTAGGTACCTTCTTTGGGACTACTGACAAACCTTCCTCTGAAATGATGTAACCTAGGAAATGTACCCTGTTGATCCAGAATTGACACTTAGATAGCTTAAAGTATATCCAATTCACTCTCAGTATACTTAGGAAGATTTCAAGATGTTGGTCATGATAGTCATGAGTCATAGAGTACAACAAGATTTCATCCATAATAACAACCACAAACTGATCCAAGAATGGGTGTAATATTCAGTTCATCAAGTCCATAAACACTACTGGAGAATTTTTCATCCCAGACAAAATCATAAAAATCTCATATAGGCCATACCTACTTCTAAAATCAGTATGTGGTATATCATAATGTTAAAATTTCAATTGATTATACCTTTATCTCAATTCAATCTTGGAGAACACACAAGAACCTCTCAACTGGTAAAACATATTGTTGATAAACATAAGAGGATGATGGTTCTTCATTGTCATCTGGTTCAACATCCAGTAATCAATACATAAGCACAGTATATTCTCAGTCTTCTTAGTAAAAAACTAGAGAACCCAAAGGAGACTTACTCAGGTGGATAAATACATTATCCATAAACTCTTCCAATTGATTCTAATTTTCATTAAGCTCTATTAGTACCATTATATAAGGTAGAATATAAACTAATTCATCTCAAGGAATGAGCTCAATTGTAAACTCAACATCCCTATCAGGTGAAAGTCCTGAGAAGTATTCAGGAAACACATCTTGAAATTAATCCAATACGGTTGTAAATACATCATGCATCACACACCAATCATCAATAAAAATACCAGAAACCTAGGTAATGAGATCCCCCAGTTGTTGATTACCTGGCCCTTTACAGCATTCCTGAATATCCCACTCTCCATAATGTACAAAGCTATCACCCTCAGTATATGTGAAACTAACTATCCTATAGTAATAATATTTGTGGGCTCAGTATGCTGCTAACCATTCCATAACCAAAATCAAGTCAAATCCTAACATTTCAAGTATGTAAAGATCACATAGAAAATGATACTCCCCAACCTCAAGAGGACACACCTTGCATAAATAAATGTCTCTCAACTGTACTCCCAAAGGTGTATCGATCATCATAACCCCCACTCAAAAACTACAACGTTAGATTCAAACTATACACAAATTGAGAATATATAAAATAATGAGATGTTCCTATAAAAAATAAGGCACTATAAGTCATAGAGGATTTAATAATAGTATCTATGACTATTGATGGTCCAACTTCTCCATCAAGAAGTGTAGGCTTAAATATATAAAATTGTACTTCCTCTCTTACTTGTGATTTAGTTCGAGTCCCTTAGGTTTCACTACTTTGTAAAGGTGGTTTCCCTTTTCTAGAAGTACCACATCCACTACCATGACCTCTATATCCTTTATAACTCCAACTTCTAGACTGATATGGGGTATAAGATCCCCTATCACTTTTATGAATCTTCTTAGATCCTCCATCACTACCCATAGGTCAAGGGTTTCTTCAATACCTCTACAAGTGACCCATCCTGCTGTAATAATTGAACTCCACTAGTATTTATGGACACTATCTATGAATATGTCCCAACCTACTACAATGGTGGTAGTGTATTTGGTTGCATCTCTAAGTAACTGATCCATATCTCTGGACAATCTATCATCTCACTCCCAGTTTTACATTCTCTAAGTGACACAACCTACTCTTATAAGATGTACCTCCTGGTCTTCCATTAGAAACCACATGCATTCCACTAGAAGCCTCCTTCAGGTTCCCCTTAAAAATGAGATTCTAACTCACTAATTCAAATAACTTATTTAACCCAAATATGTTAAACTCTGACTTAATCCCACATTTAATCCTATCTTGAAACCATTTTTTGTAGTTTCCTCATATCTTTCCAACACTAGAATGAAGTACTAAAAATTATTAAATCATCTAGTATAGTCCATCATGGACATACTCCTCTAGGTCAAACGCATGAACTCGACTTCCCTCTCATGCCTGATTGTCTCATGGTAAATGTTCTCCATAAACTTATACTAGAAGTCTTTCCCTTCTATATTCTCTAAATTTCCATCCCATGTCTAGGTATCCCACCAATCCTTCGCTTAACCATGTAACATATAAGACTCTATTTTTAATCTCTTCTTATTAGGAGTCTCTAAGTGGTTAATGATCATCTAGATACACTCAATCTAGAACTCAACTAACTGAGGTCCACCCTCTCAAGTAAATTTCGAATGGTTCTATAACTAGAACTCCCATTTAAATTCTTGTATGCTCTTCATAACCCATCTGGGGTTACTTTACTTAAACTATATAAAGTGAGAAAATTTCTCATAGAACATCTCCCCATCTTCTTCACCCAGCACTATCAGAGCCTCAGGTTCCACTACTAGAGGATTATTTCCATCCATATCCTCTAGTTCTCCCACTAATAAGAATTGCCATGGAGGAATATATCTATAATTACAAACACACATATTAGAACACATTACACAACATTAATAGATTTATGTAAGAGTGATTCACATAAATCCAAAAAAATTCATCCCCTATACCCCACTACACATCCAAAACTGAGGCACTAACACTGCCCTCAACCATCCCACACCTAGGTCATGGTTAACATAGGGTAAAAAAATTTATATCATAGGGCTTCTAATTAGACACAAATTTTATCCATTTCAATTTACCACATTTTTTATCATTTATAATTTCAATTTCATATTAAGCACCATTTTCATTTAAATTACACAAATAAAGAAATCATTTCTTTTTAACAACTCACCCACATCTTTCTTTTCCATGGAGGCCTAAATAATTCCTAAGTGCCAAAAATGATGCATTATTACACAACTCTCTTTCCATTTTAGGCCATAATGCAAAAAATCTCAAAAAATAATAACATCAAACAATAAGTGTATCACTAAAGGTGAAATAACATTCGAATATAACATCAAACATAAAGATCATCATTCCCACAATGGGTACTTGGTGTTTCTCCCATACATGGGTTAGCTAATCAAATTCCTGAGCTTATAAATAAGTTTTAACTCATGATAGTATCCTTTCTACCTTTTCTAAATAGTACGAAAAAAAAAAGTATAGAAAACAACTATGATACCACATTGTAACGTCTTGACTTGGGTACCACATACTGATTCCCCAATATAGTTTGTCACATTACCTCAATCAACCCTCCCCATACACCAAAGGATACCAACTAGCAGTGAGGGTCAAACATATATCATGGGGAGACTCTACCCTCTTTATGAAGGATGTATAATACTTGAAATAAATAGAAAACAGCCAAATGATAATAAAAAATAACCAGAATGATACTATAACCAATACATACCAATATCATATGATGAACCAAAATAAGAAAACAATATCCAAACCAAAGTAGTAGATATGTCATTCCATATATGTGTCAAGTTTAAAATGAAAAAATAAAATAAAGACACACTGAAAAAATCTCATACAGGTCTCAGCATCATGTCAGGTTCCCTTATCTATGCTTCTTCTCAACTTATCCATCCAATATAGGGTTATTACCATTATCCTATCCTGTAAACATTATGTCTATTTAGGTACCAATTAGGTAGACCAGGTAGGGTGTCAATACAACTCAATAGTCTTCCACTAACGATGTCTAAAACAATATCCCGTATATAACAGTGTGTGCAGTTTTATAATGAATAAGGTACCATAATAAATTAAACCATTTTCGCATAAAATTATTCTTTATTTAACCACATAAATCTTGATTTCACAATGACACCCTAACCAACAATACATGTTTCAGCTCGTTCCAAAGTCTGGACCATCCCCAAAGGGATATCAAATTTTATTTTATTATGGGTTTCCATTAATCAAATCATTCCACTTTTACATTCAAACAATGGGGGCCTAGAGAATAATTCTGACACCTTGTGGGTATTTGAAGTAACAGTCTCTATCCCATAACTCAGTGATCACATGTATATATAAATATATTGGGGACCTAGAGCAGTAGTCTGGAACTCTGTGGGTATTTGGAGTGGTAGTAACTATCCCACAACTTATTCATAGATATCACATCACATGGTTCTATATTTCCAACCATTTTTCATCAATTATAATAATTCACCATTCACCAATTTCAAAATTTCTTTTATCAATGTAGAAAAAATTACAGTTCATTATTTTAATCTTATCATCACACCCCAAGGGTGGCTACCCATTTCACAATTCAATTTATCAATCAATTTAATTAACCCATTTATAAACCAATTCCATAATTGTGATATTCACCAATTTCATAATCACATTATTCCATCAATTTTTAAATCCCTTTAATTAATTAACCAATTATTTAATTAATTAAAAATATGATTTATAAATATAGAAATTGAAGTTTCAAAATTACATGTATAAAATTATAATCAAGATTATCATAATTAAAAATTAGAACACCTAAATCAAGCTAGTCGTTAGACGTTCACTAAACCAAAATCCCTTAAATTGAAGCCAAACGATAGAAATCGCAATAGCTTGGAATATCTATGATCAAAACCTAAGATCAGTATCAAACAGAACACATCCATCAAAACCTAGATCTAAAACATCACCAATTGTGGAAAAACACTCCTCTCAGTATGAAAAGAGAGATAGGAGAGAGAGGAATACAAATAAGGAAGAAATCACTTACCAATGGTAAACTGATCCTTAAATTGAATCTTTAATTAGTAAAGAATGGGGTTCAAGGAGCCTTGTAACCTTTTTAGGAGCTTCTAAATTTGAATAAAATTGGTTAAGTCTGATTCAGGGTGAATAGGGGTTAATACAGTAGGGCTCGAGAATTTTTTTAAAATTTTTGAAGGATTAAAAACTCACATGAATGGTTTCCTATGATGAGGTGCATAGTTTTTAAAATACTTATTTTTAACATTGTACCTCTCCTTAGGGTTGCACGGTTTCTCCTATGTTAGTTAATGTTTTGAAAAACTATGTTCCTATTGTGAAAACCCTCTATGTTTGAGGGTGCAGGTTTTTCTGGGGGTGGGTACACAGTTTGGGAAAACCATGCACCAGCTGTGCACTTCCCAAAATCCCTCCAAAAACATCCAAAATTATCCAAATTCACCCAAAACATCCCAAAAGGAAAACCCAACAAATACATGATCAAAAAAAGGTAAAATATTACATAAAAATATCATGATACAACTCAATAAATTATTGGTATCTTACAATATCCCTAAGAACCGAATAGGTTAGTATACATGGTAAACTAGATACATACCTGAAAATCACATTACATTTTAAAAATAAAATACACAAAGTGTTTTCTTTAAGAACTCCATTATTCCACATATCCTATATATTCATATCAATTAGAAAACAAATATTAGTATCCTAGGGAAAATAAAACATAAGAAAGGGGTCAAATCAGATGCTTAGTAAGGGTGAGTGTACAGCAGAATATATCATGAATAAATAATCATAATCAATATAGAATGGTAAATAACTAAAACAAATTCCATTTATTCATAAACCTAGCATAATATGGATAAAATAAATTATGATCAAATAAATTCATATAAATAATCATATAAGATTAAAACTTATCCATAGAAATATCAACTAATCGAAAAATCACATTGAAATAAATGATCTCATAATGAGGGAATTCATAATTTTGGACATATGAAATATTCAAGACCTTTAACAAGATAGTTTAAATCATTTGGAATAAACTTACCTAATTTGGCTGACTTATTTGTTTTATGAGACCTATTGATGCATCAAGATTCTATATATAACTAGGTCCCACTAATCACTTACTAAGTACAATTCATTCCTCATATAAAATGAGTGAAACATAATCAGCATAAACATTCGTATTGAAAACTAACATATGAAATGTTAATACTTACCCCAATCAAATAAACATAATCATAAACCATTGAGAATAATATGGTGAATGGTAATAAAATTGTATATCCTCATTCAAAATGATCATATACAATAAAAATATATAATAATTAAGATATCAATATAACATATGGTTGATTTCATTGATTAATATAGATACTATAAAAAATTTATTAAAACATTTTTTGGGAAAATAACCTTTTCATTTTGAAAATATTTTTTAAAAAACAAGTTCATAAAATATTTTGAAAATACTTTTCATTTAAAAATAACCATTAAAAATTTTTAAACTAATCTTTAAAATATTTATTGGTCATGATGGTGCAAAATTATATTCTTTTCATTCATGTTAAAATAATGATTTTGTTCGTATTTTCAGTAAAAGCCTAACATGCCTTGTTTTAAAAAAAAAAGATATGAAGTTTCCCTTAAAATTTTTAAAAAGTCAAAATAAGTAAATATTTAATTAATAAATAATTTTTAAAGGATAAAATAATTTTTTAAAAAAAATAGAAAACATGAATTATGATGAAAAATGGATTTTTTACGGAAGAGAGAAATAAAGTCAAAGTTTATTGAAAATATTATGTCAAAAAATTTAAGAACCAAAGATTTAAAAATGTTAATATTACTTGAAAAAGATCCTGAATATAAATAGGAGAAGAAAAATATATTTATTTTAAGATGGAAATATCAATTAATTACACTAAGGGAGACTTAATCAAAAACCATCCCGACTAATGATGAGATTGTGAAATAAACCATTACTACTTTAGTAACTTCTAAATCGTAATCCCTATAAAATAAATAATCATAAAATGAAACCTTAAATACCATGAGTATAAATATATTAATGATATAAAATATAGAATTAGTAGTGAATAAACCATGCAAGGGAATAAGTGGGGAATATGGCTTATGTCTCACTGAAGTAAAAGTGAGACGGGAAACCCTTACCTCGGGTTTAAATTCCTTCGTATGTGACTGAACCTCTTGAATAATAAATATAGTCTTATTATTAATATATTAAATAATCATAATCATTTATGAAATACCATATAAGATTTACTAAGAGTCTTTTATCACCGATTTATTAACAATTCATTGTTAAAATCATTGTTTTGGGTGATAATTGCTTCATTTTTCATGTATGTTTTAGTTCAGGAATTTTTTTTTTAATTTGATCTTGGTTAAATAATATAGATAATGTTAAAAATGATATAAATATAATATATATTCATTATATAGTTATTTATAATAATCTATTAAATTTATATATAGAAAATGGATTACACTATTTATGGATATCATAGGCCATACGAATGCATGAACATTTTTTCTATTTTTCTCAATGGATGGGAAAAAAGAAAATAAATATTAATTAATCATTAAAAAATAATTATTATTTAATATATTTAATTTATATTATTAAAATAATTCCAAATTATCATCCATGTAAAAATAAAATTAAAAACATTTCACATCACTATATGGAGGCAGTAGTCCACACGTACGCATGAGCGACGTTATTATTTTCCAACATATTGGAATTTAAGAAGTTCGATTTTATATTATATTTATATAAGTATAATAATGTCATAAATATCATATAAATATGTTAAACCCATTATTATATCCATCCTTTAAATTTGATGATAGAAAACGAATTGCATCGGTTCGCAAGGTGGTGGCTCATCGTACACACGATTGACAGTTTCATTTACCATTTGATGGAAGTGGAGGTGGATATGGGTTACGAAATTAATATAATAACATCTTATTATATATTATATAATAATTTTATTATATTATAATATTTTAATAATGTTTTAATGAGGTTTAATAATAAATAATATAGATACACACATTTAAGAATTTTACCTCTTCTACAGAGAGCCTCTTTAGGTTTATGGATAAAGCCTTATTAGGAGGGATTAATAATAAAAATAAGGCCTATAATATTTTGAGAGAGAAGTAAGTAAGTTATTTGGATAGTTCTTGTAATAACTAATGTGTTTTGGAAGTTTTAATTGAGAAGGATAGGGGTGGCCTTTTATAAGTGAGAGAGAGGACAGACATGGAATTTTTTAAAAAGATAAAGTGATACTCATGTTTTTTTCATTCCAAAAGCCTCTAAAATGGGTCATTAGAGAACATTACAGATTATAGGGTTTGAATAAAGACATAAAATGTGTTTTGGATAAGTTTTTAGGTCATTTTTAACCATTATATAATTAGTTTTACCCTCCCCCACCCTCGGTAAACCAATTTTTACCTTATCCGTGGTAATTAATTTTTTTTATTTTCACTATTCATTGTGGTAAAAAAATTAAGCCAACCCTATTAGATAATATAAATTATTATCATTAAAAATATTTGATTCATTTTATCAATTTAAATACATATAATTTTTAGAATTCAATTTTAAATTAAACTACAGATGCAGTGAAAGATCGATTTTCCAAAGAGAAAATTCTCATAAGAATATAATGTTTTGATATAAAAATTAAATATGAAAAATATTATAATGAAATAAATTAGTTAAATTTTAATATAATATAATTAATTTTAATTTAATATAATTTTAAATTATAATTTAACTTTATAAATAATTTAAATGAAAACAAAATTTTCAATAAAAATCATTATTTTTCACCGTCCATAAAAAAAATTAAACTTTTCAAAAAGTTCTCAAAAATTAACCCAAAAATATTTTTGACATGTAGATTTAAAAAATGAATTTTATTTTTCAAATTATTTTTCTAAAATTAAAAAAAATAACTTTAAATTATATAAGCAAAATGTGTCTAATCTGCCTTTCTAAAAAATACAATTTTTCAAAAAAAAATGTTTTTCTCTTTAAAATGGTTCATATTTTATTTATAATAAATGTAGAGCCATTAAATTTAATTTATACCTGTATAATACATATAATTTTAGTTATTTATTTATTAATATTCATACTCTGTGACTTAACATCTCGGTACTAATTTTCATGTTCAAATAATAATTTTTCAATATAGTATTGTGTTTCGTTTAAACTCGATGTTGCGTGCATAACAAGATATCAAATAGATTGAATTTTATAAAAAATAATTATATCATAATGTATAAGGGTGTTATATTCTCTTCTAATGTTTTGTTTAATGTTGTACATTCTATCGAACATTATGTTCCTCTTTTAAAATCTCAAGGTCTTACATTATATCCCCTTAATAAATTTCAACCTCATAATTTAATCTTGAACTCGATAATCAAGGGATTGAAATTTTAAAATAACTTTTTTGGAAACCCACATCATAAAATGGGTTAATTAAATTTTCACTTGATTAGAGAGGAAGGTAAGTAAGAAGGTCTTCTATAATAACAAATTATTTGGTTTCCAAGTTGGATAACATTGGTGGGAAATGAAAACATGGACATGGAAGAAAAAACTAACACCCATAGAGTGATAGAGAAAATGGTCCTGAGATAGTAAACCAAAAAAATCAAAAATTTGTGATTATTTAATATACCATTGATTCAACATAAATTGATTTAATAGGGAAAAAAATTCTCAAGACTTTTTTTCTAAATTTGATTGATTCTATTACCATTATGAAAGAGAACACCAAAAAATGTACTTATAATTTCATTCTTTGGTTGTGATTCGATCAGTTCCTACATAATATATTACTCCAAGATATGAATATTCAATATTAATTTTTATTATTGTATCACTAAAATTACAATCTAATCAATAATTATCTCAATAAAATAATGACATTTCATTCATCTTATCTCCATATATTTTCCATGGCCAAAATTCTTATCTCAAGTTATCCAACAACACCAAAAGTTAAAATTAATCCATTTCAAAAATATTTAACCTTAAGACTCATGCAAAATATGTATGACCAATTTCAATGCCCAAAAATTTATTTGTGAGATCACTAAATCAATATTATATTTCCCCAGACAATATAAATTGGAACTTAATGTCAAATTCCAAATATGTGAATACCTTTATCACAATAAAAACTTAATGAAAATATGAAAACTTATAAAAAAGTCTCAGGTTTTCAAAAAATTTCCACAAATCCAAACATATAGTAAACTCCAACAATGAAAATATTAATAAATAACCTATTTCAAGTTTACTAGTAATATCCCATAAACCTCTATTTATAATTATTATCTCAACATTGTCCATATATTAAGGTTTTTCTTCCCTCAATCATGTGTTTTCAAAAAATATCAACATGTCATAGAATCACTTTTTTAGTTATCAATATTATTCATCATATGATTCTAGATCCATAAATTAAAGATTTTGTAGTAAAATCCTCATAATTTTTATGATTCTTATAATGATAGAATCATTTATAAATTACTTATACAACATAATTCATGTATCCAAATATAAGAACATTAATCATTCCAATTTGATTGTATCGATATAATAATATTGACCTTGATCCCTTATATTCTTTTGTGGTGTAATCCCTTGATGTTTGGGACATTCACTTGCATAGTTCCCCATATCCCTATAGTTAAATCATTGAACATTGGAAACTTCTTTATTTACCTTTAAATCATGAGAATATTGTTTTTTATTTCCACACTCAGAGAAAAAATCTCATTCTATTTATGCATGTACCAGGGTGTTTCTTTCCACAATTATCACATGTGGGAAAATACTTTATTCCCTTCTTCACTTTATCTATATTTTTCTCTAGTATATTCTTCTTTCTATTCTTTGAATATTTAAGACATGGATAATTATTTCTCTATCTTGATAACACGTGATACTATGTCATCATATGATGGTAATGTGTGGGATAATAATTCCCTTTAAAGGTTTGGATTTAACCCATCAAAGAAATAGTAAATCTTACTCTTTAGATTACATAGGTAGTCTTTAGTATGATTTGCTA
The DNA here is from genome assembly GCA_963277665.1 of Viscum album. Taxonomy (NCBI): domain Eukaryota; kingdom Viridiplantae; phylum Streptophyta; class Magnoliopsida; order Santalales; family Viscaceae; genus Viscum; species Viscum album. The sequence continues at coordinate 1,758,551,383 of OY728121.1, read as the reverse complement.
AATTTTTTGATTTGGATTAATAATAAAATACATATTTACCATCCTTTTATGTTAGTATTAATAATTTTCTCTCCATATCCACTCATTTCTCATGTGGAAAATGTTATTCCAATACGAGTACATTAAAATCCTTCTATTCTATGTTTTTTATTTTTCATTCATCCTTAGTTTTTTGAATCAATGAATACCATTGATCCACACTTCCTGAAAGATGATTAATTATCATAAAAACCTTCTATCATTCATTATTTACCAAAGAAATAACTATATACTCTAAATAACTTATCCATTTCTCATCTTCAAATGGATTTTTAGACCCACTGAATGTTAGAGGTTGTTGATGTATAAATTAGTCTAACATTGTTACACTACATAGTGGATCAGCATGTTGCTCCATACAGGAAAGGTTATTTCTCATAACCTAATTCAGAATCCCAAATATAGTAATAATTAATTTAGCTCCAGTCACATCTCCAACTCTAGATTCATTATCTATCCCATGAGATAAATCCATATATGGGTTATGTTTATTGATACGATCATAATTCCTTCCACTAGGACCTGTTTCTAAACAATGGAATACCCTATATTAGTTCATAACATATGAAAGATAATGTATAATCATAATACTAGTAAAATAATGAAAATAAACTGAAAATTTTATGCATGACTAATCTCATAATCATAAACATGGTTTCATTGGGAAATTTTCCAAGGCATAAAAATATTTTTAAATTCTTCAAAATGGTTTGTAAAGAAAATGTGAATTAACCTATAAATATCTCCCCAAGAGTGCCAAACCTGATGCATAGTAAGGCTTGTATTGGTGTACTAGGTAATTCTTTAGTCAAGCCCAATGTTAATTTTTTTAGATTTTTTACCCCTAGTTACATATATTCCAGAACCAAGTCCACTTATAATATCCATACATGGATGTATTTTTAGTAAAAGCCACATAATTTATACCTTACCAATAATTTAGGATGTTCTTATATACTGATCCTAAATGTTTATCATAGGGTTATATTCTCTAATCTATGTTTTCCTAAATCTAGTTCCTAAGGTTACTAATAGAATTCCTCTGATACCAGATTTAAATACCCCAACACTAGTAACTTAGAGCTAGTGTCTACTTTATTACATTAGTACTAGATACAAGGTATTTCATCTAGAAGGACACAATAGTTTATTAGTTTGAGTAAACTAGATACATAGTTGAAATTCACATTACATTTTAAACATAAAATACACAAATTTTTTTCTTTTAGAACTCCATTATTCCTCATATTGTATCCTTATATATTAATCACACAATACTTCATGGTATCCTATAGAAAATAAAACATAAGAAATGGGTGAGATAAAATACTTAGTAAGGTAAGATTTTAGTGCAATATATCATAAATAAATAATCATAATAAATATTTCATGGTAAATAACTAAAACATGTGTCATTTAATCAATAAATAAATCATATTATGGCTTAAATAAATGATGATCAATTAATTTCATATAAATAATCACATAATATTGAAAATTATACATAGATATTCTGTCTAATCAAATGGTAACATTGAAATAACTAATCTCAAAATGAGGGAATAATTTCAGGCATCTAAAACTATCAAGACCCTTCACAAGAAAATTTAAATATGTGGGTAGAAACCCGTCTAATTTGGATTACTGATTTGTCTCATGATTAACTATCGATTCGTTGAGGGGATGTCTAAAAACGGATCCCACCCATCACTTACTAAGATTAATGCATTATTAATATTATAGGGGTGAAACATAATCAACATAAAAATTCATATTAAGAAACTAACTTATGAAATTTTAATACCCACACTAATCAAATAAACATAATCATAAATCATCCAGATTAATATGGTTAATGGTAATGAAATTGAAAATCCTCACTAAAAGTGATCAGAAAAAATCAAAGATGAGAATAAATATGATATCAACATAAAATATCCCCAGTTTATCACAATTACAATAAATGGTTGATGAAATTTATTAATAGAAATACCATAAAAATGTCATTAAAAGCATTTTTTTAGGAAAATTTCCTTTTTCAATTTGGAAATATGTTAAAAAATTAAAAAAATAATTTTAATATAATTTTATTTAAAAATAACCTTTTAAAATTTTTAAAATAATATTTTAAACATTTAGTGGTTGTGATGATAGAAAATTATATTCATGTCGTACTCTTTAAAACAATGATTCCTTTCACATTTTTAGAAAAATCCAAACAAGCCTTTTTTGAAAAAAAAAACATGAATAGTAATTTAAAAAAATTAAAATATAAATATAGGTTAAATTTTATTTAATAAATATTTTTGAAACAGTTAAAAATATATTTGAAAACATTTTTAGAAAACATGGATTTTGATGAAAATGATTTTTGACCAAAGAGAGAAATAAAGTTAGGTTTTCTTTAAAACAATTTCATAATCAAATAACGTACAAAAGAGTGGTAAAATGGTAATATTACTTGAAAAAATTCATTAATAAATAGAGGATAATAAAATTAATTTATTTTAATATATATCTATAAAATAAATCCCTCCAAGGGAGACTTAAACAAAAACAATCTCGAATAATGATTAGATTTTAAAATAAACGTTTTCCACATTGGTAACTTCTAAATCATAATCCACATAAAATAAATAATCATAAAAGGAAACTTTAAATTCCATTAATATAAATATATTAATGATATATAATATCAAAGTGGTAGTATATAAACCACATAAAGGAATTAGTGGTGAATATGGAATATGTCTCACAGAAGTAAAAGTGAGACGAGAAACCCTTACCTTGAGTTCGACATCCTCTCTATGTGTCTAAACATCTTGTATAATAAATATAGGTATATTATGCATATATTATAGAAATATAATTATATATATCATACCATATATAATTTACTTAAAGTCTTCTATCACCTTTTTATTAATAATTCTTCTTTAAAATAACTGTTTTAAGTGATAATTACTTTGTTTTTCATGTAAATTTTAGTCTATTAATTCTGGTCCTTTGAATTTGATCATGGTTAAATAATATATAAAATTTTAAAAATGATATAAATATCATATATATTTATTATATATTTATTTATATTAATCTATAAAAAATTTATAAATAAAATGGATTATACTGCTCATGGAGATGGTAGGTCGTATGTATGCATAAACATTGTTTCTATTTTTCTCAATGGTTAGAATTGAAGGGAAATAAATATTAATACATATTAAAAGAATCATTATTATGTAATATATAGGATTTAAATTAATCAAAAAAATCATTATTACCATCCATATAAAAATAAAACAAAAAACATTTCACATCGTTATGTGGAGGCGGTAGTCCACATGTACGCACGAGTAACGTTATAATTTTTCAATGGATTGGAAGGTAAGATGTTAGATGTTATATTATATTTCTTGGAGTATAATATTGTAAAAAATATAATATAAATATGTAAAATACATCATTATGCCCATACTTGAATGTTAGTTATAGAAGATGAATTACATCGGTTCGTGAGGCGATAGTCTATTTTACAATTGATCGATAGTTTCGTTTCTCATTTGATAAAAGTGGAGATGGATTTAGGTTATCCCATTACATAATAAAATTTCATTATATAGGATATACTAGTGTTATTATATTATCATATCTTATGAATGTTTTCAGGAGGTTCAATAAGAAATAAAATAAATATGCATGTTTAATAGTTTTACCTCTTCTTCATAGATCCTCTTTAAGTTTATACCTAAATCCTTCATAGGAGGGATTACTAATCAATTTAAGGACTCTAGGATGTGCGTAGGGAATTAAGGAATGTATTTGGTCTGGTCATGGATGAATAAAATGGTTGTGTAAGTGTGAATATGGGATGATATGGGTGGCCTTTTATAAGTGGGAGTGAGGATACGCATTGAATTTTTGAAAAGATAAAGTGAAACCCATATTTTTATCATTTCGTAGAACTCTAAAATGGGTCATGATCAATCATTATATATTATAGGGTCAAAATATTTCTTAAAATGGGTTTTTTCCATGTTTTAGGTCATTTTTAACCCTTATATTCTTACTTTAAATCCCCCCACCCCACCCCACCCCACCCACCCCCCACCCCCCAGTAAGCCCATTTTTACCTTAACAAAGGTATTTCTTTTTTACTTTTTTCATTGTTAATTATGGTAAAAAGTTTTTTGACCTTATTAGATAATATAATTTATTATTATTACAAATATGACATCCATTTTTTCAAATTCAATTCACATAAGTATAATTCTATTTAAAATTAAATCGCAGATGTGATGAAAGAGCGGGTTTCCAAAGAGAAAATTGTTATAAGTATTGAATGATTTAATATAAAAATTCAATATTAAATTTATTAAAACAAATTAAATTAGTTAAATTTTAATATAATTGAACTATTATTACTTTATGAAAATTAAAATATCATTTAAATTTTTAATTAATTTAAATGAAAATGGAGGTTTCAATAAAAATCTGTATTTTTAACTATTCATCAAAGAATTAATCTTTTTAGAAAAATCTCAAAAATTATCCCAAATATAATTTTGCTGTTTAGTTTTAAAAAATTTATTTTATTTTTTAAAATATATTTTCTAAAATTGGTAAATATTAATTTTAAATTCTGTGAAAAAATCACGACTAATCAACATCTCCGAAAAATACAACTTTTCAGAAAACAAATTATTTATCATTGAAATGATTATTATTCTATTTATAATTAATAAATAAACATTGAATTTAATTTATAAATTTTTAAGAAATATTATTTTCATAATTTATTTATTATTATTCATACCCACCAACTTAATGGTTAGGTTATAATGTCCATGTTTAAATAATATTATTTTAATAGAGTATTGTGTTTCCTTTAAACATGGTATTTCATTCATCGAAAGATATCAAAGATATTGAATTTATTTTAAAATAAATATATCATAAATTATTGGGGTACAATATTCTCTTCTAAGATTGGTATTATGTGTCACACATGCTATCGAATATGATGTTTCTCTTTTAAAATCTCATTTTGTTACACATGAAGTGATTATGTGAAAAAATTTAAATCCACATCAAACATGTTCAAATAGAATATAAAAATATATATGTCATTTCAAACATAATCTTGGTATAACATAGTAATTGAATACATGATATAATCTGATGAAAGTAAATTGACTCAGGGAACCTCATACCTTGAGTCCTGACATTCCTTGTACATCAAATACCTTAATGAATAATAAATTTATATTAATTATATACCTAATTAAAAACATATTTAATGTTTATTAATTTATTATTATATCTTATTATCTTATTTCATTATTTTACTAAATCGATATAGTTCACATAAGTCATTTTGGGGTTGTTTGGTTCATAATCTCCAAACAGGTTTGTTATATTCATAACAGTCAAAGTTCAATGTTAAATGGTTTTATAAAATATATAAGAGTCAAGGGATATGGTCTATATAATTATGAAATTATATAAGTTCAATATTAATTGTAAGTACTATTATCTCAAAAACTTTAATTAATAACCCAGTTTTAGATAATTAAAAATAACCATGATTAGTTACATATACCTTCATTATTATAATGGATAATTTACTACTACGTAATCATAATCCAAAAATTACTTGAATATTGATTTTATATTCAATCATAAAATAAATTTTTTAGAGACCCCTTAAGAGACTTAAATTCATGAAAACATCATCATTCCCATAGGATTTGTCAAACCACCACAATTAAAAACATTTTTCAAATTTTTTTAAAAGAAGGGTAGATGTAGTTAATTTTTATGATTTTAAAATAATTTTTTCAATAAATAAAAAAACTCATTGGGGATAAATTTTAATTTATTACATTCATTATTTAAAAATTAAGATGATGATTTTAAATGAAAAGACTCACATTGAAAACACTGCATTCTGAAAAAATAATGTCTTATGGAAAAGAGTATGTTGAGTGGTAACAAGTGATACACCATTAATGATTGATAAAATAGATTCCATTGACATATGAATGTAATAATGGAAGCAATATATGTGATGGTTTAATAATATTTCAAATTAAAGAAACATAATTAAGAAATTTGGATGAGGTTTGGAAACATGTACCTCGATCATTGAGATTTCGCCTTCCGATTGAACGTAAGGAATTTGGATAAGATAAATTTGAAAATTTTAGTAGATTAGGTACGCAGTATTTTGAGATTTAATAGATCTTTCTTTCGTATTTTTACAAAAAAAAACAAACTCATATGTGTCTAATAAATGGTTATAATAATCCCCTTTTATAGGTAAAAATCAATGGTGTTTACACAAATATTTAATATTTAATGGTTAAAATGTAACTTTCAAAATTCCAAGTAGAAAATAAATGAACCATTAATTATAGGATCAAAAATATCCCATAAATTTGAGTAAATATTATATTATTATGATTTTATAATTATTTAATAATAATTTTAAAACATTAAATGTCATTTAAAGTCATTTTCATGGCTATTAAAATATTCAAACTTTATAAGAATTAATATAACAATAGAAATAATATATAAATTCTTTAAAAATCAATAATATAATTAAATTATTCATAAAATTACAGGACAAACATAATTCATCAAAATAATATTACTTTTAATCTTTTTAAAATCATTTTCTTAATTTTTTTGTTACTTATTATGAGATTAGGGTACAGGGAATAGGTTTTTAGGTTTAGGTTTAATCTTGTAGGTTTTAGCCTTCAGGTATTAGGGTTTTGGATATAGTGTTTTGGGTCAAAGATTTAGGATTGTTTTGTTCGGTTTTGTGGTTTTGGTTTATGGTTTCAAGGGTAGGGTTTATTTTTTAAGGTTTAGGGTTTAAAATTTTATGATTTGGAAATGGGGAATATGTTTTTGGATTTAGGGTTCAACTTTTAGGTTTTAGGGTTTAGAGACTAGGGTTTTGAATATAGGGTTTTGGGTCTAGGTTTTATGATTTTTTTGTACGATTTTCCGGTTTATAAGGGCTCTATTGACGTTGCGTAAGCATTCATGGTAATTATTTTGTCACTAAAAATTAAAAATAAATTACTTTCATAAGAATAATTTATTCATATTAAAATAATTCATAAATTATTTTTATCCCTCTAACAACATATTATTGATATTTAAAGAAAGAAAGTGAAATTTTGTAATTATTCATTACTTAAAATATTAAAAATGTCATTATTAATGGATGGCACGAAATGACCATAATTTCTAGTATTGGATAATTATATTTGAAAAAAACTTATACAATAAAATATAGGAATTTTTATGAGATATTTTGAGGAATTATACCATTTTTTAAACCTTATTTAACATATTTTACCCTTTACCATAATGATGAAAAATTTCCATGGTTACTATTTATTATGAAAAAAATGAAGTTAACTGATTTACCTAAATTTGTAACATCCTGACCTTGGTGCCACACACCAGTTCCCTAAACTAGTCGGTCAAATGACCTCAGGAATTCCACCCCATATTCTGATATCTACCGACTAGTAGTGAGGGTCTATTATCAATCATGGGGAGATTATACCCTCATTTTTCCTTTTATTGATGTGACACACATGTGGAAATAAATAAAAAATAGTGGAAACATATGATCGTAAACCATACCAATATTTCATTATAAAAAAATCATGAGGTACAATGTCAAAATTCAAGAGTAGATATGTCATTCCAAGTACGTTTCAAATGTTAATATGAATAACCCAACATAAATAGACACTCAAAACTCCTCTAAGAGGTTTTAGAACCACATCTAGTTCCCTCATCCTTGATCCATCCCCAATTCAACTATCTAACACAAGGAATTTTCCCTTATCATGTACTACAAACATGTAATATATTCAAGTAAAAATCAAGAAGCCTGAGTAGGGTATGAGTACAACTCAGTAGGCCACCACCTACAGTTTCTAAAACAAAACCATTCAATAAAAAGTGGATGAAATTGTATAATTAAATAATTACAATGCATAATAAAATAGTTATCACATTATCAATTAATATTTATCAACCACATGGACCCAGGTCTGAACCATATTGGTTATTCAATTCACAATTCATTTCAACAAATGGGCTTTCATTAACCATTTTCATTTACTTTCATTACTATGACCACTTGGAACCATAGTCTAATGCCAATGTTTTTTAGGTATATAACTTCATGTCAAATATCCCAATTCTCAATCATATGTATTTATCATTGCTATAGAATTCCATGTATAACACCCCAAAATCCCAATAAATTTTATTATTCATTATTGTAGAACTCCCTATCTAGCAACCCAATTCTCAACAATACTGATAGATCTATCATTAGTGTATAATTCCATGTCTAACACCCCATTTCTCAACTGTGCATATGCATCATTGGTGTCGAACACCATGTCTAACACCCCAAATCTAAGATATTTATTTATATCATTATTTACTCGGCTTAAATCGTCATGTCTAATACCCCATTTCACAACCATTCATTTATGTCATTTTTCATTGGGATTAGATTATCATGTCTAATACACCATTTCACAACCAAGATTAAACAACATTAATCCTATTTTTAAAATTAACCCCCACTAATTACACTAATTAATTCACAAATTAATTAATCCAATCCCATTAATTAATCATGTATATATATTATTCAATTTAACAATTAACTAATAACATAAATAACATTAATTAATTTGACAATTAATTAATCATGTAAATTCCTTTAGTTAATTCATCAATTAACTAATCACGTCAATAGAATTAATTAATTCAAAAATTAATTAGTCATATAAATTTCATTAGTTAATTAAATATTTAACCAATCACCTCACATACATTAATTAATTCAACAATTAATTGATCACTTAAATTATATTAGTCATTTCAACAATTAACTAATCATACCACTTTCATTACCAATTCATCAATTAGTTTTTCACATCAACCCCTTAATTAATTCCCTAATTAATTTAGTAGGGTAATCCCATTAATTAATTAATCACTTAATTAATCAATATCCTCAAATCCTATATCCTATAATTAATTCAAAAATTAATTATTCAAATCAATAATCTCAATATCTCATAATTAATTATACAATTAATTAACTCAAATCTTATATCTTGTTATCTAATAATTAATTCGACAATTAATTATCTTATATTATCAATTCAATATCCCAACAATCCAAATTAATTAATTTACCAATTAACTAATCCAATTCATTAAATTGCACCATCATAACAATCCCAATTAATTAATTCACCAATTTGTTAATCTAACTCATTCAATTTCTTCAACACAACAATCCCCATTAATTAATTCCCTAATTAATTAATCCAACTCATAAGTCATAAAATTGAATCCATTAAGTAATTCACTAATTAATTATTCTAAATCGTTTCCATTATTTAATTTCATAACTAACTTATCTAACTCAAACCATTCAATTAATCCACCAATTAATTGTTCACATCCACTTATATTAATTATTTCCACAATTAATTATTCACATTCAATCCCTTCAATAAATACACCAATTAATTTTTCATGTGAATTATATTAATTAATACAATAATTAATTAATTTAACTCAATCTTGATATTTAATTCATTAATTAAATAAGCACATTTATCCCATTAATTAGTTCAACAATTAGTTAATCCCTTTAATCGCATTATTTAATTTGAAAATTAAATAATAACATTACTCCATTAATTAATTCATCAATTAATTATTCCCCACTTAAACAATTCAATAACCCTAATTAATTTATCAATAAATAGTTCCATTTAAATCAATTCAATGTCCCCAATTAATTCCTCAATTAATTTTTCTATCTTAATTAATTCAATATCCCACAATTTATTCCTTAATTAATTGTTCTATCTCAATAAATTCAATAATAATAACAATCTTCATAAATTAATTCTACAATTAATTGTCCCAATCACAATATCATAATCCAAACCATTCCCGTTAAATAATTTACCAATTAATTAATCATATCTCTAATGTTAATAAATTTAACAATTAATTAACCATTTCACAACTCAACATCTAATAATTAATTCACCAATTAATTATTCTCAATTTAAATTTCAATATTTTGATAATTAACTCGATAATCAATTATCCTCACTTTCCCAATTCAATAATTTGATTATTAATTCACCAATTAATTATCCTTATTCCTCAATTTCCATTATTCAATCAAATCCCCAATTCCTAAATTTATTAATTAACCGCATTAATTAATTAAATTTGGAATTTAAATCACTAAATAGACTATATAAATTCTATAATCGCATGTATTTAATTGATAATAAAGATTATGGAATATGAATTTTAGACCACCTACCTCAAGAATGGTGATGAATGGTCATCAACTAATATCCCCAATTTGTGTGGAATAATGATGAAGAATGATATCTTGATTCCATTCTAAGATATAAGATTAAAATGAACCAAGATCTAATAAACCTATATCAAAATCAAGATCCAACATTCCTTGATCTAGATCCTAAAAAATCAAATCTAGATTGTTACAACTGGGTCTCGGTGACAACACATACACCCCGCCTTTAACATGGTCATTGAGTCTCAAGATCTAATAAACCTATATCTAAATCGAGATCCAATAATCCTTGATCTAGATTCTAAAAAAACCAGATCTAGATTGGGAGAACTGGGTCCTATTGGCAGCACATACACACCACCTTTAACATGGTTATCAGGTCCTGGCCTACCAGGTACCACCATTTGCCTCGAAGACAAGTTTTCCCCACCATGGGGCCCACCCACATGCTTGAATGGGTCATCTAACTAATGATAGTCCCCATAGACCAACACATGCCCTTTCCAGTGTGCTTTTTCCTCACTCACACACATCCTAGGAAACTTCCCAGAAGGTCATCCATCCTGATCACTACTCCTGGCCAAGCACACTTAACTGTGGAGTTCTAATTAGTTATATAATTTAGTTATTTAACCCTTTATCATTCTGGGGTGTCACATTCACCCCCCCCCCCCCCCCCCCCGCCCTTAGAGCACAATGTCCTCATTGTAGACCTACAACTCAACCCAGACAGTGCACTGCACTTAAGGTTGGGTACCACTTCTGATACCAAATGTGACAACTGGGTCCCGTTGACAGCACATACACCCCACCTTTAACATATTCATCAGGTCCTAGCCTCCTATGTACCACTAGTTTACCCACAGATGCGTGGTCCCCACCCTGGGGCCCACACATATTCCTGAACAAGTCATTTGACTAATTATAGTCCCCACAGACCAATACATGTCCTTTCCGGTGGGCTTTTCCCTCACTCACACACATCCTGGGAAACTTCCCATAAGGTCACCCATACTGATCACTACTCTAGTCCAAGAATGCTTAACTGTGGAGTTATAATTTGGTAGACTCCCAAAAAGGAAGGTGCACCTTGTTGACATGAGTCATATCATTTAGTCATTTAACCCTTTATCATTCTGGGGTGTTATATAGATCCAACAAAACAATGGATAATAATCCCTTTTAAGGATGAGAGAATATTGGGAGAAGAATGAATGTGATATGGTAAATAATTTAGGAAGAAACCACATACCAGAAGAGGTGAAAATCTAAGAACCGAGGTTCGAATCACTAATAACGAAGGTGGGGATTCTTACAAAATTCTTTGATAGCCTCAAAAAATGTGATAATTTGATTTGGGTTGATCTTATGTTGATTTGGGGTTAATATGGGGCTTTGGGATATTTTAAAATAAATTTTCATAACATTTATTTTCCTATGCACTGTTTTTTGGGTGATGTCACATGGTTAGTACTAACCATGCTCCTAAATTGTGCAACGTTTCACACATAGGCTACAAATTTAGTTTGACCATGCACAAACCATGTGACCAGGTGGCACACTTAGTTTAACAATGTGCGAACCATACATAAACCATTAAACCCCTTCCATTCTTTTTTTAACCATGTGAAAACCATACACAAACCATGCACAAACCATGAAAAGCCTCTACTCCTTCCAAAATTCTCCAATTTTCACCAAAATTCACCTATGTTAAGACCCAAACATGTTATACTCAAAACACGAAAAAAGAATACATCAAAATGATCCTAATAAATCTCCAAAAAAGGTCAGGATATTATAAACTTTAACATGCTAATACCAAATATGGAATACATTTTCAAGTATTAAATTTATATAAGTGTAAAAAATTAATCTCAATATATGTTTTGAAAACTAAATGAAAGTAGTCTATTGAAGAAAACAATTATGCATAAAATGGATTTTGTACCAGAATCATGTATAATATTCATTCATATTGAATTAAATTTTTTGTGTTTACTAAAAGTAGTCTTAATTGATTTTAAAACCAATTCAAAACTGAAAGGTACCTTGTAAAATTTTAATTAAAATATAAGAACCAAAAATAGATTTTATTTGAATATAAATATTACTTTGATTTATAAAATGTTAATCTAGAAATCTAATTTCAAAATTATATTTTTAAATTAAAAATAGTACTTATTAAATATTTATTTGTTCTTTAAAAAAATTCATAATCTTTCAAGTCATACTTATATCCTGATATTACTATAAATATAAAAAAATTAAAAAATCAGTATTTCTCACTATTTACAAAAAAAATCAACTATTTAAGAAAAATCCAAAAAATTATCTCATTATTTTTTTGACACACTGATTTAAAAAATGAAATCCATTTTATAAAATTCAAATTATAAGATTTTTGATTTTATAATTTAAATAAAAATATTCAATACTTTAATAACATGTCATTGAAAAAGATTCATTTTTAATATTAATTATGTATACCTTAAATATAGACATTTATAATTGATTACTATCTTTTTATTTAATAGAGGTTTTATTCCTCTTATAATTTTCCTAATAATTTTAAAATATTATGTTTAATATCTTTTTTTATTGATGTGTGTAGTAAAATCTATCCAGCACTATATTAATTAAAGAAAAATACATATTGAAATCTTGGGGTGTTTCACTTTAAAATCAAGGATTAAATAAAAGGATGTGAGAATAAGGTAGGTGAACTTTATTCATTGAGAATAATATTTTATTAGTTGTTTAGATTATTTTTTCCATATTATGTTTTCTTATTAATATAATTGGTTATATAATGGCATGACATTACATTATTCCATAAATGGGATTTTCTAATGTTATCCTAATAGTTAATAAGGACATTATATTTTTCTAACTGGTTAATTTGTGGTTTCTTGGTCAAAAAGAGTTTTAATGGATTATTTTATGTATTTTTTAGTGTAATTGGTTGTTTTTTACTATATTTTTAAAATTTAATTCATTATATTCAAAATATATTTATAAAGAGTTATAAAATTTGGATTTAAATCTTTAAAAGTTAGTGGTTTTGTAATGAAATGTCAAAATAAAAAAATTTGATTAGTACATTTATTTATGATTTCAAAGGGGGGATTTTCATTTTTGTATATATAGACTTCATGTGTGTAAGGAAGGAAGGAGGTTACATTTTAAATTATCTCAAAATTGGTCTATTATATTTTTTTATAAAAATATAAGGAATGGGTTTTTTAATAAAAAAAATTGGTTCAATTTACCTCATGTGGATGATTCTCTATTTTCCTCATGCATGTATCCATGTATGATATTATTTATTCATTAATTCATTATATGTTATTTTATACTACATTATGATTCATGATATCATATAACCCATTTATGAAACCTTCCCTTGGGTTATAGTTCATTAGATTAGGTGAGGATGTCTAGTCAACCTCTTAATGGTGGTTTATATATAGGAACCTATAGGATTCCCATTGTGGTGATAATCTCTTGGAATATATATACTTTATACTATATTAATCTAGGTTAAGGGGTCCCAGTGAGACATAGTGACTGATCATTCATGGTGTGTGATCAAGTCATGGGATGACATCGGGATAGTATGGGCCACCTAAGATGGTTTTGATAAATGATGAGGGAGTTTAATGTTAGAGTTCATAGATAAAACTACATTAAATTTTATGTTACCAAAATATTCAAATTATTTAATAATAATGAATTAATTGTCACATGATTATCATTCTTCTTTGTGACATTTATGTGATAATGTCCTTGGGTTACATTTCACACTAAAATGTCATTACAATTCTATGTTAATATGAGAACCTATAAGTGTTCCAATATTATTCTTAAATATATGTTCTATATATGTATTATATCATTTTATGGGACGCAAATGATATAGGATATCATTTGTGGATACTCATAGGACTTTTATACACTTTATCATGGTGTATTCACTTGGAAATTTTCAAAAAAAAGAGATTATGAGAACATGACCAGCTAGTATGAAATCCACATTTAAATGTTTCATTAAATGTTCTTATCTTTGGATGTGTGTAATGATCCTTAGACTTTATAATTATTACTAATTCATATCAAGAATTGTGTAATTTTATTTATTAAATGAAACTATGATAAAATATTTTCATGGTGAGGTATGATGCATTAGGTGCATTATAAGTGATATTGTATTAATGAATGATGTGAGAAAGGATTTCTCCCTTCCCAATTTTGTGGAATTTTATATATTAGGACATTTGATGGAAATATAGCATCTTTATTATGTCTATGTCCGTGGATTTATGTTAAAAAGTTCAATTATGTAAATCCAAAGAAATAGATATCAAGAATGTCGGTCAATGAAACATACATGCCACCTTCTTGATTAGAGATATCACGATAAAATTATTATATTACAGAGTGTAAATCATATGTGTTTATTTTAATTTTAAAACATAACTTATTTCACTATGGGAACCTTAGCATGTTTTTATATACTATCCTTGGACTTTAGGAAATTCTGCATAATGCCACTCAGAAAGAGGCCTCGAGGGTCACACGCTAAATGCATCCATAACCTCAGTTAAATTCAATATAAATTTAACATTTTGGATAAATATTATTCATGTACATGGTTTAATAATTATTCATGTTTGTTTGATCACATGTATTAAATCATCAATTATTCAATATAATATTTAAGAGTGGAATATTTAATAAATATTTATTTTTAATTTAAATGAATATAATATTTATTTATTTATTGGAATATAATTTTATGATATTTATTTATTTATATAAATATCCTTTATTAAAGACTCAATAAATATTAAGGAGGATTGGCAGACTTAGTTCAATGGTTCTATGAGAAATGATATAATATATATTGTTTAAATAAATATTAATTTATTTATTCATGGAATTAATATTTATTTATCTTATATTTTAATGCATGATAATTGAATAACAATATTATTACTATTATTATTATTATTATTATTATTATTATTATTATTTAGACATATGGATCATCGGGGATTAAAAAAATCCTAAGGGCCTATATGCATTTATTATTCTCTAGCCCTAGCCCTATTTATACTCGATTATGACATTCTCTGGAGTCTTATCCATTCTGATTGTTGTGTGAAATGAATTTGTAAGAATCCTCTAAATCCCTAGAAATATATTATAATATGATGTTATCATGAATGAAGATAAATCCTCCTATAAAACCCTCCTAATTCTATAGATAAAAAAAAGAATACTTCCACCTTAATTTGGTTCATAAGGAGATTAATGATGAATGATGAAAATTTTAATGTCCCCTATACTATAACTTAGGGATTTCTACAGAAATTCTTAGAGGTTCATGGAACACATGTGTATCACCTATAATGTGATTCTTATATTGATTTATATTTCCACAATGATGATATAATAATATGTGGTATACTAAATCACCAATAATGAAATAATTTCAACACAAGGTAATTATTTATTTATATAAATTAATTATAAATTATATTCGATGATCTGGTCTTCTTTTTTCTATTATTATGTCAAATAATTTTTGAATTAATTTCATTGTTCATGATGTTATTTTTCATGTACATCTTGGATAATTTGTTGACTATGAAAAAAATATGAGTTGGTTACTACCTACTTGGAGCATTCACTATTCTCAAAACCATCAATTGGTATCAAAGATTCTATATAATAATTTATAATAATTTATTATTCATTGTTTAATTGTACCCATTGGTTGTTAGTTTTTTATTTCTTATTTATTTTTACTTTAAATAAAAACATAAAAAGTTTCTTCTTTCCTACTTTTTTCTCTATCATATAACAAAGAATAGGTTAATAATACAGGAATAAAATTTTAAGACTCCATCAAGAAGTGATAAGGGTTACTATCAAATAATATAAGACAACATGGTGTGTATCCTACTGGTATTCACCATGTACCCATGTTCACATCACAAGGATGAACCACAAAAAATCTAACACGTCGTATATTAAATTCATGTAGATTGAATTAATGCACACTACTAGCTAACCAGGATATCCTATTATAGGGATTAATAGATTATAAAGCTTGTAGTTAATATACATATCATGTAGTCTACTTCTATCTACAATTAAATTCACAGAAAATTTGTGGTCAAAATAATGTTATGTATTTATTACATGACACACTAGACTAGTGATTGTTGAACAAAGGGGTCATACACAATTATAGAAGGAATACGTGTTGTGTACCTTATAAATTTCCAAAACTGAAAACATGTTGATTCCTTGGGTGTGTATCAACATTACATGGTGTGTGGATAGTTGTAAACATCATGTAATTGGTAACCATTTACATGGATTATATGTTGTCTAAGATGTAATCATTTAGATTAATTACATTGAATAAAAACTCAATATAGAATTAAATTGATTTATACACCATGTAGTTGTTATACATGTAATACAATAAAACATTACATAATATTAAATGACTAATTAATTACCATGTAAATTAATAACTACGTATTATGTGTGGTTTTCATTTACATCGTATTTAATATAATCATTAAAGTTATATATCTCACATATATTAAATGTGCAGTGTGTCTTAAATATGATGAATTTATTCAACATGACACACTATAAACCAATTCATACATGAAATTTTGTACCTATTACATTCCATATTATATACACTAAAATATCATACAAGGGTCCATGTAGTTATGAAGGGTATTTATCATCGTGAATCTAATTGTAAGTAATTTTGTTTATTTATGGTTAATTATGAAGGGACCATTAAGATTATTTAGACAGTCATTAAGATTAATTAATTAAAAAATTAATTCACGAATTTTTAACATAATAATAAATAATTAATTGTAACTAGTTTACATTTTCTTATTCATTTCATATGGATAATCATGACCAAATACCAACATATAGACATGAATAGTTTATTAGTTTATTATAGTTCCATGGTTTTTTAATAATTTATTAAATTAAATGATGAAATATGTTACATCCCCTCCTATCATTATGTATGGGTCTGTGTGTCTATAGTTTCTTTTATATAAACTATTTAACAAATATTTTTGTTCCCCACACTTATATGTGAGAAATGTTTAATTAATAGAGCTATATGTCCAGTAGAGGTGGTTCATGTTCAAATCCAATATGAAACCAATCTACAAGATACATAGGTGGATAAATGTAATTTTTCATTTTGAACCAAGTTATGGTTCAATGTGTTATTCCCCTAGGTCCAGGGTTAGTTTATCATCCACTAGAAAAACTAACCATTAGAAAAATATCATGATCATACCACTTTTATTATTTTATTTCAATCAATTTTCCTTATTAATTTCTTTATTGATGCCTTATCATGACCATATAATTTAGTGTATTAACAAGAATGAAATGTGGAATTGAAATAAAATTGGGTTATCCGTAAAATTTACCCATACATGGTTAATTAGTTATTTAAAATCCACTAAATTTTAACAATTTTATAATAAGATAGAATGGAAAATTTACACATAAAGATAAAATCCTTCAAATAAAATATTTTTTTATTATAACCTTATATCACTTTATTTGAATGGAATCACTACATATTAGTGTTTGATCTAGACCTATGTGGGGAAATGCCATGTAATGGGGAGTTATAAGGAAATTTATGGGTTAACTTAACCAAATTCACATCAAGATAAGTATCACTCTCAAGACATTGTGTATATTTTGAGGAAACTTATGAATAAATCCATATATAGGTTTTTAGGGTTGGAGAGTCCATTAAAAGGATCAAGGATTTTTGATCAATTGCATTTGTTAGATACCCACCCACCTAAAAACCTTCTAGTGACTGAAAAGTCCATCGTTTGGGCTATGAGAAGGGGAATATGGATTCTTTCCACTATAATATCCATGAAAAAAGATATTCTAAATCTAATAGTGAGGGATATAGGGTTTCAATAAAATATTGAGATATTAATAAATAAAATTTATTATCTATTATTTTTGTAATAAAGACAAAAAAATTAAATCTGTTATAAATAAAGGTAATGTATAGAAAGAAAAACCATCAAAATAATGTGATGTTTCAGGATACAGACCATGTTCTCACCAAAACATGTTTCTAAGGGTGGGAATTTTATTTTATATACTAAACACCCATAATAAATTTTATGTAAGATATCCTTATACCTATTTATCTACCTCGCCCAAAATAAAAAGGTGAAAATGATTCCTATAAGATATACATGTAGATTCTATAACTACTCATTACATCATGATACCAATTGTGTATAAATAAATAATAATGAAACATAATGACATGAATTCCTATACCATGATATCTCATCTCATGTGTCTTTATAATGAGAAATATTGGCTTTGGATATATGATACATTCACTACAAAATACTACTATAAACTAAAATAGGGTACATAGATATTGATCTTTTATTTAATATATTGAAGTGCATTGATCGGTTATACATGTTTGGGATTCAATGTGGAAAATAAATTATAAATTAATATTATACTATAATTCATGATTTCTTATTTCACCTTATTCATATAGAATTATGGGATAAAAACTTGGGAATATTTTTATAAAGAATCTCTAAATAAATATGAGTTGTGGGGAACTTAGTTCCATAACCCCTATGGTGAACAAAATTAAAGGAAAGGTTGAAAATATCATAACTATTTTATTATAAATAGTTCCTTTACAATATCATTCAATGAGAAAAATGATTATGTTTTAATGTGGTGATCATTAGGCCTTTTGTAGCCAATGCAGATTGAATGGTCATTTGAAAAAGAAACTACAATGAATTAAAGAATAAGAGACCAGATGTATATACTTTAGGAATATATTCATTATATTATGTAATGTTTCTATCTCACTTATTAGGTACTTAATATGTTTTTATTCTAATACAAAAAACAAATAAATAATATTTGTTCTATCATTGGTTGATAAAGGTTGATTCAAATATAACCAATGATAAGTAGATAAAAACATTATAATAAGTATGGTGTGTTTCACATAGTGTCTGGAAAGGTTGATTCACATTTCAAAAGTGATCAGAAAACAACTTCTAATTTTCCAATAGATTGATTCTATCCAAACTATCATTTGTGTTAATTATTAGCAAACATTTATCAAAAAGTTCTATTAGAATACAATGACATGTTATTTTTTAAGAAATTTTTTTTTGGTAAAATAAATATACTAGGTCCATAAAAATTTAATTATAAACATAATTAATTATTAGTATAATTATAAAACTCATACCCAATTATGGAAATATAATTCCTAGTTAAGTAAAACTATAAGTTTCATTTTATATACCTAGTATATTTCTTAGACTATTTAGAGAAAAAAAATCATAGGTATATAAAATACCACTTTGATAAATCTAAAATCCTAAAAAGAAATTTCACTCTCCCATCATACTCATTTCAAATTCAATTTTCATTAGTTTTGAAAAATCATTACAAATATTTTTATTTGTTGAACTGAAAATAACATCATCAAGATAACTTTTTACTAATAAAATATTAAAACAAATAGTTTTCATAAAAAGTGTTGGATCTATCAGTCCAACTGTAAATCATTTTTTCAAAAGAAAAGAAATTAGTCTTTCATACCAGGCTCAAGGTGCTTATTTAATTCCATAGATATCTTTAGTAAGTTTAAAAACAGAATTTGGTTTTTGAGGG
This sequence comes from Viscum album, assembly GCA_963277665.1. Lineage (NCBI taxonomy): Eukaryota > Viridiplantae > Streptophyta > Magnoliopsida > Santalales > Viscaceae > Viscum > Viscum album. The sequence goes on along the minus strand of OY728121.1, from coordinate 1,758,531,174 downwards.
TTTTTAAAACCAGGATGTTGTTTAACATAAACCTCCTCCATTAAATATCCATTCAAAAAGAAAGATGTAATATCCATCTGATAAAATTTAAAATTCATATGTGATGTATAACCTAAAAAATTCTAATGGATTCTAATCTAGATACATGGGAAAATGTCTCATCATAATTGATACCCTCTTTTTGATTATATCATTTAGATACTAATTCGGATTTATTTTTGGTTATGACCCCTTGATCATATTGTTTATTTATAAAGTCCTACTTAGTTCCCATTATTGGATATTTTTATGTTCTTTATACTAATTCTCAAATATCATTTCTTCTAAACTGGTTTAGTTCCTCTTGGATTTATAACATCCAACTCTCATTTTCTAATGATTCCTCAATAGATTTAGGTTCTAAATGAGTTAAAAGGGTAGAGAATTCATCTAGGTTTTCTACATTTCTTATAGTTCTAATTATTGTGTTTAATTCTAATATAATAGTTTCTAAATCATGGTTCTTTAGGGTTTTAGATTGTCTAGGAAAGAGACATTTAGGTTCTTTAGTTTCATGTTCTTATGAATTTGACTGAATTTTATTTATATCATTTTCATAATCAACTTTAGAGGTTTCAATTCTCATGTTGTCAAACGATTTAGTAATTTCATCAGTTTGATCTTTATCTTTAATAAAGGGGTAAATTTCATCAAAATTCATATGAACTGATTCTTCAACAATCCTTGACTTTTTTATTAAAAACTCTATAGGATTTAGAGATAGCATAATATCCTAAAAAGAATTATTTTTTCAGATTTTGGATCGAACTTATCAAGGTTATCCTTATTACTCAAGATATAAACCTTGAATCCAAAAACATTAAAGTAATTTACCATAGATTTTCTATTATTCCAAAGTTCATCTGGTTTCCTTTTAAAAATAGGCCTTATTAAAACTCTATTCATGATATAGAAAGCTATTCTTACAGCATATACCCAAAAATAGATAGGAAGGTTGTATTCATTTAGTATAGTCCTTGCCATTTTTTGAATAGTTCTATTTCTCCTTTCTATAATACCATTTTGTTAAGGTGTTCTTGGTGTAGAAAAGGTTTGTTTAATAACTAGGATTGAGAAAAAAGAATTAAATTCCTTATTCTCAAATTCTCTACCATGATCACTTCTCAAATAAATTATTTTAAAACCATTTTATTTTTGAACAATTTTTCAAAAACTTTCAAAAACAATGAAAACTTAACTTTTGAGTTTTAGAAAATATAACCAAGTAAATAGAGAATAATCCTCATCTAAAACATATAAATAGAATTTCCAAGAAAAACTTTCTACTCTAGATAGTCTAAAAAAATCCATATGGATAAGTTCTAATGGTTTAGATGTAGTAATTTTGTTAATATATTTGAAAGAAGATTTTTATTGTTTTTCAATTTGGCATGCATCACAGAATCTCTCATTATTAAATTTAAAAAAATTAAAATTGAAACTAAATATTTCTTAGATATTCTATTTAAAACATATATATTACAATGACTAATTCTCCTTTTCCAAATCCATGAATCATTTGTCTTAGCAGTTAAACAATTCAATTTATTTTTACACAAGGAATTTAAATCCAAAGTATAGATATTATCAATTCTAGTTGCTCTAGACTTAAGAAATTTATCTTTAAACATAGAGAAGTAATTTTTAGAAAAATAAACATAGAAACCATCATTACAAAGTTGATATATACTTATTAGGTTGTGTTTTATCCCTTGTACATATATTACTTTATTGATTAATATAGTCTTTAGATCTCCAACAGTTCTAACTCCAACTATCATTCCTTTTGCATTGTCACCAAAAGTGACTAGACCTCCATTCATTTGAGTTCATGCATAGAAATTTGATGAGTCTCAACTCATGTGTATGGAATATCCAGTATCCATATACCATATATCATTATTGTTCTTGTGTCCTTTTTGGTAAATGAATTTAAATATTTGTTTTTTTGGTACCCATTTTTTCTTGGGTCCAGTAGTGTCAGAAAGTGTTGATCTGGGAATCCATATTTGCATAATTTTACCATAATTTACATAACGTTATTTAGAAATACTTTTATAAATAAAATCCTTTTTAATACCGCTAATTTTAGGTTTTCTCAAATAACATTTTTTAGTGAAATGACCTTCTGTTCCACAATAATAACTGGTAGCATTTTTTTAATTGGGTAAAAAATATTTTTTATACAATTTTGATTTTTTACCCTTGATTCCTATTTAAAATATTTATCTTTTAATTAAATTATTTCCAAGAATTTCATTTAAAACATTTTTATAATTAGTAAAAATTAGGGCAATACTTTTATAAGATTCTACTTCATCCTGTAATTCTTTAATCCTTTTTTCATGATCATCACAATTTTATGCAGAAGAATTGAATTTTTCAACTAGTTCTTGATGTTTTTTAGCATAGTATCTCTTTCAACTAAAATAAAATTGTAAATATTTTTCAATTATTTATTCTTCTTTATTAAATAATCATATTTCTCTTCTAATATAGATTAATATGAAACTAATTTATTATTTGATAAACTATCTAAGTCAAAATCAGATGAGTAATAAGTTTGTACCTTATTTTATTATTTCATCTATAAATCACATGTTGGAATTTATATTTTGTGGATATTTCTCTAAGTCAAATTTTGAGGAGTTTCTAGAGTCTTTGGATACACTCTATGTAGCTTTCATTTATATTTTTCCTTTATGCTCATAGTCAGCATTTTTATGATGTTTCTTTTTTGTCCTTAATTTTTCATCTTTCAATTGAGGGAAATCAGGTCTGATGTGACCCAATTTTTTGCATTCATTGTATTTTATTTCTCTAGGTTCTTTTTCATCTTTCTTAAAAAAAATTGAAGCCTCTTTTATTCTTGTAGAATTTACTAAACTTTTAGGCTAGCTGAGCCAGTTCCATTTCAAAATATCAGAAGTCTGAATTCTTCTCCATTTTGAATTTTTATTTTATTTTTCAGCTATGTTTCTGATATTTTTCTTTGAGAGTAGTATTTTTTCTTTTCACTAAAATATTATGATCTTCAAATTTAGCTTGAATTTATTTTTTGTATGTCATTAATGTTCCAATCAATTATTTCATTGTCAAATTCTTGACAGGTGATGATTGAAGAATAGTAATAGATATGTCATTCCATTTCAAGGTTATTACTATGAGTGTTTTTAGTGCTTGGTTATATTGAGTTATGGGATCTCCCAAGGCATTAATATTGTTAAAAATATCTATTAGCCTTCTATTAATTTTTGTGATTCTTTCACCATCAAATATTCTAAAGGTGTCAAACTTTAGCTTAGGAGTAGAATATCTCATCTGTCTTATATCGTCTCTTCCTTCATAAGAAACTTCAATGATGTTACACATCTAATAGGTAGTAGGACATTGTTATACACAATTAAACTCATATGGAATAAGTCCGCAGATAATAGCATTCATTAGTTTTGAATTGATGTCATATTCAGCTTCTATTTCAGCAGTCTAAGTCTCTAGTTTTTTAGGAATCACATAAAGAGTGATGATATTTGAATAAACATTGAATTAAAAATTATTTAGATAGATAATCATTCAATATGTCTAGCATCCATAATTTTCTCCATTAAAGTATAGAGCCCAAACCATAGACATTCGTTCTTTCGAATCATCCATTAACATATAATTTTTATAGACCTTATACATTTCATCTTGGTACATATTTATCCCAAAATCTCACCTCTGCTACCAATTTTTAGGATGGAATAATACAAAGATAACACAAGAGGGCAGTGAATTGTTTCTTTTCAATAACCTTCTACAATTTTGGCTTTAAAATCAATTTGTGATTTATTCAGATATGCGGTGTTTTCTTCTGAAATGAATATAATACGTGGATAATAGAAAGAAAGAACAAAGAAACTTTATAGTGGTTCGGGGAACAAATATACCCTAGTCCACTCCACCAATGCTCTCTCTATAATCTTGGTGAATTTCAATAACAAGGTCAACTTATCACAATACATTAAAATTCACAACTGAGTACAGACAGTTGACATCATTATAAAAAGGCTAAAATAGATTCTTTTGGTTATTTAATAGAGAACTGATTATCCACATCATAGCACAAGAATCTGACACTTCACCACAACTGATTGTGAGTAGTTGATACTCCAATAAATCAAAATAGTTTTATTTTTTGATGGTTATGGTTTATCTTCATATTTACAGCAGAAGAAACTGACAGCAGATGGATCTTATTCTTCATAAATGAAAGTCCTCAAGAAATAATAATTATGAAGTAATCCTAGTTGAAAATGATCTTCAATATAAATATCAACTAATAGTATCATTAATCTTATATCATCACAAGGTTGAAATATGTATGTATCCAAAGTGTATACTCTTCTGCAAATAGAAAAGTTGATTGTTTATTGCAGCAGATTTTTAAAAGATATTCATGAAAATGTAGTCACATATGAAAAATATGAGTCTAGTATCACTCATATCACATGTATATGTGATTTGAAAATACTTTGTTCATATAAATAACTTTATTTCAGTCGAATAGATCCATCAAAATTTCCTGATAGATTGCAAAATATTCAAATTCAAAAATATTATAGGGTAGTCATAAATTCCCTTAAGAATATGAGTGAATTTATCCATTGAATACGGTTTTCTTAAATAATCATAATGAGCTTTTAATCGGTCGCAAATGATCTTTGAATCGGTCTATAATTCTGTCAATACTATTGCAGAAATCGCAGATAAAAACGTGAATTAAAATATCTGAAGTTGAATATTCAAACGTAGGGTTACTTCATAAATTGAAAAAAATCGTAGGGTTCAACTACGTATCATTCATTTTTCTAAGGTAATTTTTATCCTAAAATTGAGGTTTATGATCCATACGTTTGTCTCTCAAATGTAGGGTTCCTTACTTACATAGGGTTCTTTAACCATACTTTCTTCTCTTGAAAAATGTAAGGTTACATCTAAGCATAAGGTTCTTTAACCATAATTTTCCGATAACATATGTTTAACTAACTATATGTATTATTCTAAACATAGGTTTCATTCCTTATATGTTGTTCCAAGTGTAGGTTTTATTCCTTATGTTACATTTATCAACGAATGGTATGAAAAGTGTTTCCAGAAAATATTAAAATGCATTCCAAACACTTTAACAAATATTCCTTGTGAATTATAAGATTTAATAATATTCAAAAATAATTATTATAATGAATATTAATTTCCTAATATACACATAAATTAATATCATTATTAAAAAAAACAAGGGTATTTTTTAGCATCAAAATCAATAATATTTATAGAGTATTTTTTAGAAAATACATGCCCAACACATAGTTCTAAGTTGATGCACTTGAAATAACTATTCACTTAAACCATATGTTCAACACTACTTTTCATGAAGCTCCATCAAGAATATACTTCATGAAGCTCACAACCTTCATGAAGCAAACTGCCTTCGTGAAACACTAAGTCATTGAAAAATAACCAGTCATTACGAAACTCATTTTTCTGAGATACCTAAGAATTGGTCAAGACTAATACATTATTTTCATGATGATCAGGCTCACAATGAATACTTATTCTCAAATCTCTTATACTTTATGAATTTATAATGATTTATCCTTTTCTAAAATTATTTTCATTTGAAATGAATTGGAGGTAGCTTTCTGTTTATAGTTACAGTCTTTCGTGAAGATCCCATGCCTCTAGTGTATTTTTCATAAAACTCTAAAATCTTTTTCATAAATCTCCTCCATTCATGAAGCTCTAATGAAATTCAACCCATTATCAAAGCTTCTCATAATCATGAATAATCGTCGTCAACTCATTGTGAACTCACAATACTTTTTTGTAGTCATGAAGAATCTCCATATTTCCATCACACGTGCATGAAGCTCTATACCTTCATAAAGATCATCCTTTTGTAAAACCTAGTCTTCTTGAAACCCAATTGTCATGAAACTTATTCATTTTCCATATTTGAGAAGATTCAGTTCCAGAAAACTCCATTTCATAAAGCTTTCTCAATCCTCCTGATTTTGAGCCAAAAATTTTGGAAAACACTAGGAAAATATGTCGCCTCTAACATTATAGTCAGTTTTTACTGTAAGATCACTTTCCTTTCAAAATCACTAATCATACAAGTGTGTATTGGGAAAAAAACAAACTTCATTTTCATCTATGAAAGGCCTTGGTTTTAACATTACATATGTTGGAGGGTATACCAAAATCCAAACTTGATTTTGGTATATGGAATCTATCTTAGAATGCATATATTCTTTCCATTTACCCACATCATTTCCATATATTGGATCCTTTTATGTTATAGCTTCATCATTATCTAAGAGTAATGTATCACCTAACTCGGTGATTATAAAAATATAACACACTGGTTCTATAACCTCTCTAGTTGACCTATGTAATACTTGTGTCTTTGTAACTTCTTCATCTCCAACTATCTCTTAGGGATATTTTTTGCATACCAACTCTTGTGTATCTAGATAATCAATTCCATCAAATTAAATCTTTCCCCCACTATTTCCATTAGAAATTTATTCCCTTTCATGAAATATGTAATTTATTTCCATAGTCACTTTCTAATCTAAAAGGTTGTATAGGTAATATCCTTTAGTTTTTTTAGGATAACCTATAAAGATGAACTTTATGCTTTGGGATGCTAATTTTTCACTAGGTATAGTCTTGAAAAATCCTTTCATCCCCATACATTTTTGTGTGATGGAGTGGGATTCTTTCTACACCACAACTCATAGGGAATCCCATTTTTCACTTTAGTTGGTACTCGGTTTAGGGTATATATCATTTTATGTGACATGTATCCCTAAAAGGATAATGGGAGATTTTTCTGACTCGTAATTGATTTGATCATGTAAAGTAATATCTAATTATTATTTTCACTAACACCATTCTACTAAGGTTTATAAAGATGAGTTAGTTGGGATACTATCTCACACTTCTTCACATGATTAATGAATTTTTTGTTAAGATACTCTCCACCTTAGTGTAAGTGAAGTGCCTTAATATTGTTACAAATATACTTTTCTACCTCGTGTCGGTACTCCTTAAAAGTATGAAAGGAATATGACTTGTATATCATTAAGTAGATATACTCGTACATACTTTCCTCTCTTGGAAACAAACCATATACATCGGTATGAATCAATTACAGTAACTTGGTTTCTCTTTCTACTTTCTTAGAGAATGGTGAATTGGCCATTCTCCCTTATAAACGAGCTTAAAATATATCCAGGGGATTTAACACTATTGATTCTAAATACCCTACTTGATGTAAATTCTATAAACACTTCTCATTTACATGACCAATCCTAAAGATCCATAGGTGGTTGATATATGATCCATGTTCTCTGGTTTGTTCATTTATTTCAATTATATGGTTTTCAAGTTAAAGTATATACAATCCATTATTAAGATGCTCCATGCCATAACATATGTTATCCTTATAAAAGAGAAAAATTTTATTTTAAGCCTTAAATAATATCCTATAATGTTTAAATTTGACACTGAGATTATGTTTATGGTAATGCAGGGATCAAAATAATAATTGTTCAATAGAAGACCAAACCCCTAGGAAAAGTTAGATGAAAATATCTCACTACCAAGGCTGCTAGACTCGCACCATTTTCATCCTGGAGTTCCACCTCTCCATTTTCAAATCTACTTGGTTCTTGTATATCAATACAAATATGCGATCAACATACAGTATCTAATACCCAACTTGTAGATAAAGATAGTTTTCATTTAATGACATAAATACCTGAAGTGAAAGTGTCGCATGGATTCTTCTTCCCAGCTCTACAATTCTTCTTCTAGTGGCCTTTATTGTCACATAAAAAGTAGACAACCTCCTTCTCATTACCTTCCCTCCATATATTTGAATTTTTTGAAGGATGGTGCTTAGGTGTCTTTGACTTGGACTTAGCCTTAGAACCCTTAGTCTTTACCATCCTCCTCTTGTTCACAATAAGGAATGAAGAATTTGTATTTGTTGGAATCCTCTTGTTTTAATTCTCATAAATCATGTAAATCATGTAAATCATAAAAATTATGTAAATAATGAAAATCATGTAAATCATGCAAATCATGTAAATCATGCAAATCATGTAAATCATGAAAACCATATAAATCATGTAATTTATGTTTAAGTATTATAAATCATGATTACCCTTGTTCTAATATTTTTTATTATGATTATGATTAATCTTAATTCATTCTCTGAGTATTACTTCTTAAGACAGATGGCATATATTTGACTAAGTATGAGACACAGTTTCTCTGCCCAAATGGTCTCACCATTTAGTTTGGAAATCGGCAAAGTCTATGACATCGTTTCCCTAACACTGTAACAGTGCTACCAGTTCCATAGTTTTCAAAGGAACCGACACTGTAATCGTGATATCGGTTCTAGAATTTGTAAAGGACCTCACACTATAACTATGCTACCAATTCCAGAATTTGTAAAGGACCTGACACCGTAACTATGCTACTGGTTCCAGAATTGACAAAGGATAAGAAACCATTTCTGTGACACCATTTAGAAGATTTAAAAAGGAAAATACACTATTTATATGACAACATAACAAGACATTGTAACAAAACACAGTTCCAAGTCACTTCTTCTGACTCACCGCAACTATGACATCATTCCTTAACAATTTTTCTGCCTTTCTCAATTAAATTTAAAAGTTGATTCTAACAGTCATATTTGAGTTATTTAATGAAACTGACATAATTGATTATTTTTTATAGACATGAAACCTAACAATATGAGGTACGAGTTGTAGAAATCATGATCTTTGTCATCCATAATACAAACACCCAAGATAAATATTCAAGGCAGTGCACGAGCTGGAGTTTTTAGCAGTGGCAACTAAAAGAGACGTTAGAGTAAAAATTCATGCATGAAAGAGCACATAAAAGAACAATTATAATCTGTATTTCTTGCTTTGTACCATCCTGCGAACATCCTTGCATCACCAACTCAAAGAAGAAGAAGTGCTACAAAGAGTTACACACAAACTCACTGGAAACCAAAACAAAGAGCTCACAATACTCTGCTTCTAAGTCTGCTTTCAGAAGAGGATTTGAACATCAAATCTGCTACATCCTAGAATTTAAGAGCTACATAGAACAACACTCAGTACATCTCTAATCCCTTCTTATTATTCTTCTCTATTGTGTACTATTTTATTAATCTTTTGAGCTATGTGTGTGTCTGTACTAAAAACGCACACTATCTCCTATGATAAACTAGAGGATACAAGATATCTTCACAAAAATATCTTTTTACATATTATTTCACCCACATATAACTGTGGAAAATTTCATTTGTGACCTAGTTGTTATATTTCCCATGTAGAATTGTGTTAGAGGTCAAGTGACCTAGACAGTCTTGTGTATTATTGTGTAAACCCTGATCCAGAGTGTGGATCAAAGCTTTATATATATTTCTTGGTGGCAGGTGATCACCAAGTGGAGTGGATTAGGTCTCATCTTAAGATTGAACCACTTTTTTATTCTACTATGTTTTCAATTTAGTTTTACTTTGTTTTAACTCATATTTCAGAAAACTAAATTTCACTTTGATAATAAGTCATGGATAGTATTTATAACTATTTTGATTTAGTAGATTGGTTTCAAAAGTTATATCAATATTTCATATTGTTATAATTGAAAAATAATAAATCTTCTGAGAAACTATTTGAATGGTTAGACTGTTATAAATTCACTACCTTGATTAACTGGCCTATTTTGTTTTTAAATTGGGGATCTTCAAATAATTTTTTTAACAAAAAAAATTATAGGAACTAAATTCACCCACCTCTTGAGTGTCTTAGTCTGACCAACATTTGGTATCAGAGGTTGTTTTTAAACAACTATTTTCAAAGGTTTTAAATATTTTTTCAAATATTTTAAACTATGATTTATTTGTGCTTTAAAGATATCTAAATTTTAGTTAGTTATAAATTTCTTGATCTTTAAAATCTATCCTTTATTCTCTATTATGGATAATAGAAAGGAATGTGTTGCTACTAACATACATATAAGAACCTGGTTCTTATTCTTTAGGTACGGGTTTCTTATTTTCCTTTTTCCTTAAGTGTTTTTGAGAAAACAAGTGAAATGTGGGAAAAAAATCCTAAATTTATGGGTACACACTGTGTACTTTTTGTACACACATCATGTACTTCGGGTATATGGGATGAGAATATAGGGCGTGTAGGTTTGTCGGTAAAAACAAACTATATTCTATGTACTTTCATTTACACACCGTGTACTTTGGCCGTGTGGGACGAGAACACAAGGCGTGTAGACTTGTCGGCGATTCAGGATGTAATAACTAACTACACGTCGTGTAATCAGTCGGTAGATGAACAGTGTGGTGGTGAAAAGTAGCCGCCATAGGAATAGTTAAAAAATAGTACACGCCGTGAATTTGAGAGTACATGTCGTGTAGTTATGTTTTTTTGTTATAAACGGGCAATAGCCTCATAATTCGGCAGAGGAGGAAGTGGGTTCATTTAGAGCATCGGGAGAGGAGGCCGAAGCTTGTAGGAACTCCTGATCGCACGCCGGAACTCGGATTCTTCCGTCGTCGATCTCGTTTGAATAGTACGGGTAAGGTCTTCCCTCTTTTTGAACGTTTCCTTCCAATTCTTTCCCTAAGGGAAGTTATTTATGCTTGAATGGGTAATCTTTTATCCCAGATCTACATCGTTCTTGGTTGTTTCAGGAAGCTCCTTTCACGTATATCGATCAGAGTAGATCGAGGTAGGTGGTCTTGTGTTTAATTACAATTGCCGAGTTGATTTTGTGTACTATTGTGCCACGCACCCATGTTTGGGGTGTTGTGTGGTTGAGACCTTGACTGTTGAGATACCTAGAATTTCATATGTGATCTAATGAATAAATATAAACTGCTGCTTGGGATCATTTCTTTGATCCAGGGCCACCCCGTGGGTGTGTTTCCCTTGTTTAGCCATTTGGCCAGGATACCCATGGGTATTTCGTGATTATAGCATGTTTTGAGTTTTCTTGAGAGGAAATGTATATGAATTTCTTGTTTTTACATTGAACTCGGCCCGGTTACTTGTTTTCCGACTAAATGCCTGAGGGAAGTGTTTCTTTAGCCTGAGGGAAACATTTCTTATGTTTGAGGGAAGTAATTTTTGTGACTGTGGGTAATATCTCGTATTCATGTGGGCAATATTCATTATGCCTGTGGATAGTCACCTGCGGGTTTCGATTTTTCTTGCCTGAGGTTAAGGATTTTCATGTCTGAGGACTACGTTTACTTTGAATATTCATTGTGGTGATTCCTTATGTTGTATTTTCCAAGCTAAAGCACAAGCTTGGAATTGATAAATAATTATTAAAATGGGAATGTAACTAGTAGAGATAGTTACTTTTGAGTACTACCTAGTTTACTGCATTTTATTATTGCACACTGTTGTTGCACATTTTCACTGATAGTTGGGCACGGGCCTTTGGTGGTTGCCTACTAGGATTTATTTATCACACCTTGTTTGGGTCATGTCTTGGGCCCAAACAGATTATATTGTTGTAGGTGTCGATAAGGGCAAGGGTCCCTACATAGGTACATGATTGTTGCAGAGGAGTAGGAGAGCATGGAACTAAGCTTAGGCTTGCGATGTTGTTGAGTTCCTATTGCACTATTTTGGTTTTTTTTCTATAGTTTTGTACCTTGTACTGTATTTTATCTGATTGCATTGTATCCTGTTTTGGCTGCTTTCTTAGAATTAGTGACATGTTGCATCATTATATATATATATATATGACTGCTGGTTATTTTTTTATTTCAGTTCCATCATCCATTTTAGGTCTATATTGTTTACTACTTCCGCTGTTGTATGTTTATATATTTTATTCCTCTACACTACACTTTGAAAAATGAGGGCTTAGTTTCTCCACTTTAGTCATTGGCTCTCGCTACTAGTCAACAGCCTCTGGCATTTGGGGAATTGCGCTTGAGGTCATGTGACCAACCGGGTTCAGGGCACCCGTTTTGTGGCTTTCGGAATTGGGACGTTACAAAGTGGTATCAGAGGGTTTCTTTTCTTTGACTTACTATTTGGACCCTATAGTCAGGGATAGGATGGAATTGGTATTTGGTAATAATTTGTGCCCGGGAGTAGCTAACCCATGTATAGGGAAAAGTCAATCTACCACGTTTAATTGCAATTTTTCTAGTTTTGCAATTTTACAGTTGATTTGATTTTCACCATTGGGTGACGCACTTGTGGTGTGCTGTTTATATTTTATACTTGGGTTCTATTTAGTTGAAACTCAATGAGATGAGGGTATGTCATCCCATGCATCATTTAGGCACATGTTAGAATCACATGTCATGCATAGTTCCATGCCATGTAGGCGCATTAGAAATTTCATGTTGTTGTGATAGATGTTGTGCTAGAAAATGCATGTTGTTGTGATAGATGCCTTGATAAAATACCTACTATTTGATAGGGTATTGTTATGTAAGGTTTTGTGAATGAACGCCAAACTTTGGTTCTTGAGGAGTATGGGCCCTCATCAACCGGAATTTGGTGGATCATCGACTTGTTTAACTTGTTAAAACATGTATAAAATTCCAAGTGTTGGTTCGTAGGGAGTATGGGACCTCACGGATCGGAATTTGGCACTTTGGTGTTCGTTTCAGTGTTTTTCTGGACTCTGGAGTAGTTTCTAAGGCTTATTGTCCAGAAAAACCCAAAATACATGTTGTGTAGTTTTGACTACATGCCATGTGTTCTTCTGTTTGGGAAGAAACTATTTTTATTAAGTATACGTTGTGTACCTTATGTACACGTTGTGTAGTCTCTAACCATGTCATAGGCCATGTGGGTAGAGAAACGGGATAGGTAAGCTCTTGAGGGAACACACCATGTACCAGTTGAACATGTCGTGTAGTGTTGACCCTGTGTCTACCAGTGTAACGAACAACACGGACGGGTAAACCTTAATCTATACACATCGTTTCAGGATTGAACACGTCGTGTAGGCTGACCCAGGTAGTCGGCAGTGTAACTAACAACACGGGTCGGTTGGGGCTTCTTAGTACATGTCATGTCCGTCTGGAACACATCGTGTAGTGTAACCTGGGTATGCAGGCCTTGTCACTAACAACACGGGTCGGTGTTACCTTTTCTAGTACATGTCGTGTACCTGTGGGACATGCTGGTTATTCTTGACCGGTGAGAGACCGTGTGGATTTGGCTGTGTGGATGGGGAAACAAAGTGGTGTACATGTCGTGTGCGGGTGTAACACGCCGTGTATATAGGGTTGAGACACGCCCAGGCCGGCATCAGAACACGACCATGTAAGGGCTTAAGGGTACATGTCGTGTGAACTTTATACACGCAGTGTAGTCTCTTTTTCCCAATTCTTGTTTTTTTCTTTCCCTTTTTGTGTGGTAACTTTTAAATGGACAAAATAACCTTGACGGTAAATTAAACTAAGGCATGTGTTTGACCTTGTAAAGTCATACCGCTGAGACGACCACGAGTTGTTCTCCAAGAGAGTGGAGACAATTATACTCTAGAGATGGTAGGCCATGGGCTACCGGTGGATCCTCCAGCAATGCCAGATGTGGCGTCAGCTGTTATACCGGATGCAAGCACGGATGCACAGTTCCGTGAAGGCTTCATGCGGTTCATGCAGACCTTCCAGGGAGCACCGAAGGTTGCCACATCTATGGTAGAGCTGACACGTATATTCCAGCAGTAGCATCCGCCTATATTTTCAGGGGATGACGGATCACAGGCTGTAGAGTCATTTCTGGGTTCTATGCAGGTGATCTTTGAGCATCTAGAGACGCCTCCTAGGAGGAGGGTCAAGCTTGCTACTTATATGCTGCGTGATTCTTCCAAAAGATGGTAGGATTTCACCACCCAGTCTGAGCATCACTGAGACATGGTGTGGGAAGATTTTTAGGAAATCTTCTATGACTTCTTCTTTCCAGAGACACTAAGGGTAGATTGAGCTCGAGATTTCATGAATTTTCAGCAGGACGCCATGTCAATGATGGACTATTCTACCTGCTTCATTGAGCTATAGTGTTTTGCACCTATTCTGGTGGGTGAAGAGACGTTGAGGGCTAGAAGCTTTGAGGATGGCCTTCGATATGACATCTGAGCACTAGTGAATGTTTTCAAGTTGCCTACAGTGCATGTTATTGTGAACCAGGCATTGATTACTGAGCGGAACCTACGGGAAGCTAGCGGTGCAAACTAGGGATGTTCGGCACTGGTTTCTGGTACTATTTCTACTAGAAAGAGGAAGAGGCAGATAGATTTCTCTCACAGTGGCAGTACTAGCCAGAATAATTATTCAGGTGCTCAGGTCGTGTGCTACCAGTGTGGTAAAGAGGGGCATAAGAGACCTCAGTGTCCACGTGACCCAGTGGAGTACTGAGCTTGCGGCAGGATGGGTCATCTTCATCATTTTTGTAGGGCGTTTCCACCAGTGACTAGTGAGATGGGTTTTGTGCATATTCTGTGTGCAGGAGCAGGGCCACCAGCTTCTTATCAGTCAAGGAATTGGAACACGTCAGGATGTTTAGGCCATGGTAGTGGTCGTGGCCGTGGTAGCCAGACACCAGGATCACAGAGATAGCAGGGCGGGTCAGCTCTGGGTATCCAGGCTGTGTCGCAGGGCCGCGGCACTGGGTAGGCATATGTAGTGCAACAGACCCAACAGGAGCAGGATCTCAGACCTTCCACTATCAGAGGTACTATTCTAGTTGCTTCTGTTTTATCTTCTGTTCTTTTCAATACAAGTGCTACACATAGATTTATATTTGTGCCCATTGTGGAAAGCCTTGGGCTCTATGTTTCTTCTTCTTCGGATATCATAACGCTAGAAACTCCATTGGTAATGAGAACGGCAGGTGTGCGTCAGTGCAAGGAGTGAACCCTAGAGAATAGTGGGTGTCACTTCCTATGGGACCTCTATGTCTTAGAAATTAATAACTATGATATCATTCTCAGGATGGACTGGTTGGTACCCTTTTGAGCCTTTTTAGATTTCTATTGTCATAGGGTGAGTTTCACATCACTAGAGGGCATATTGTTTCCATACAAGGGAGAATGGGATGTCCAGGCGAGATGAGTTGGACCCGAACATCGTGGGTGAGGTGATGTGACAAACCAGATTGTGAGTTTATATTTGGATGACTAGGGAACTTTTCAGAAGGATTTCCCTCTAGTGGTTAATAATTTTGAGGGATATCTTCCTGTACGACTTTTTAGGTCTACCTCCGGAGCGAGAGGTGGACTTCTCTATTGAACTTGTTCCAGGAGTGGTATTGGTGCCCATTCCTCCTTATAGGATGGCTACACTAGAATTTCAGGAGCTCAATAAGTAGTTAGAGGAGTTACAAGCCAAGGGTTTCATCCGACCCAGTATTTCTCCTTGGGGTCCGCCTGTCTTTTTCGCTAAGAAGGAAGATGGTACCCTCAGACTCTCTGTGGATTATCGGAAACTGAACCAGTTGACGGTTAAGAACTGATATCCCTTAACAAGTATTGATGATCTTTTTGATCAACTTCGAGGAGTGCGAGTGTTCTCGAAGATTTACTTGAGATATGGATATCATCAGTTGCACGTTAGACCATCAGACATACCGCTTATAGCCTTTCGGTGTAGGTATGGTCTATACAAGTACTTGGTCATGCCATTCAAACTCACAAATGTGCTAGCTGTTTTCATGGCTCTAATGAATCGTATGTTCCACCCATATCTGTATTCTTTTGTAGTAGTATTTGTGGATGGTATCTTGTTGTACTCTCACACTCGACGCGACCATGACACCCATCTTGAGATCGTGTTGAGTACACTGAGAGAGCATCATTTATATGCTAATCTCTCAAAGTGCCACTTTTGGATGGTCCATATTCACTTCTTGGGTCATATTATCTTAGAGACAAGAGTTGTAGTAGACCTAGAGAAAGTGAGAGCAGTAGTTTCCTGGGAGCAGCCTAAGAAGGTGTTTGAAATACGGAGTTTCTTGGGGCTGGCTGGTTACTATAGGCACTTTATATAGGACTTCTTCTACTTAGCAGCGTCGTTGACGGGTTTGACTAAAAAGGGTATGAAGTTCATTTGGTCATAAGCTTGCGAGACAGCCTTTCTGGAGATGAAGGGAAGGTTGACATCAGCACCAGTCCTGATACTTCCAGAGCAAGGGAAGATCTATACAATTTACTTTGATGCATCAAGTATTGGGCTGGGAGCAGTGTTGATGCAGGGCGATCGAGTAGTTGCATACGGGTCTCGGCAGTTGAGGCCACATGAGAGGAATTACCCGACGCATGATCTTGAGTTGGCTGCAGTTGTTCATGCGTTACGTTGTTGGAGACATTATCTCTTGGGAGAACACTTTGTGGTGTTTACGGACCATAAAAGTCTTAAATACATCTTTACTTAGTGTGACTTGAATTTGAGGCAGGGAAGGTGGGTTGAATACCTTCAGTCCTTCGACTTTGAGCTTGCCTATACACCTGGTAAAGGTAATGCAGTAGCTGATGCACTGAGTAGGAGAACTCAGATACAGACACTGTAGGAGGCCAGTGGTGAGTGGAAGCTTATGGCTTTGTTCTCTGAGATGAATTTGGAGGTGCACGGTAGTCAGGGGAGAACCTATCTTTCATACTTAGCTATGACTTCTACCCTCCTAGATAGAGTGAGGATGAGACAGCTATCATATTCAAAAGGCCTAGTTCTACGGGAGTCGGTGGCAGGTGAGGACCCTCCTCCTGGTTGGAGGATAGGTGATGACGAGGTACTATGTATCCATGGATGAGTGTGGGTTCCAGGTGATATACGTGAGGAGTTGATGCGGGAATTTCATGCTTCAGCTTGGGCAGTACAACCTAGAGTTACCAAAATGTACCGTGACTTGAGACGTCAGTATTGGTGGTCGGGTATGAAAAGAGAGGTAGTTGGTTTTGTTATGAGATGTTCCACCTATCAGCAGGTGAAGGCAGAGCATCAGAGGCCAGTCGGACTGTTACAATAGTTACCCATTTCGGAGTGGAAATGGGATGATGTCGTGATGGACTTCGAGACCAGGTTGTCGAGGTCACCTTGAGGCAATGATGTTGTATGGGTTGTTGTGGAAAAACTTACGAAGGTAGCTCACTTTTTTCCGATCAAGGAGACCTTCGGTGTTGACGAGCTCGGGAAGTTGTATATCCGATATGTAGTACGTCTTCATGGGTTCCCTTGTTCTATCATTTTAGATAGAGACACCCATTTTACGTCTCATTTCTGGAATAGGTTTCCGAGGGCACTAGGTACACAGGTGCTTCTGAGCACAGCTTACCACCCTCAAATTGATGGTCAGTCAGAGCATACGATGCAGGTGCTAGAGGGCATGTTATGCGCGTGCATCCTGGACTTTGGGGGCTCGTGGGAGAAGCACATACCCCTGGTTGAGTTTTACTACAACAATAATTTCCAGGCAAATATTGAGATGACACCTTATGAAGCTTTATATGGTAGGCTATGTCGATCACTCTTGTGCTGGATGGAAGCAGGTGAGGCAGCTTTACTGGGAACACATCTCATCCATGAGACTTCAGAGCAGGTCTAGTTGATTCGGAAGCAAATGGCTACTGCACAGTCTCATCAAAAATCTTATGCTGATCACTGCAAACGACACTTGGAGTTCGTGGTCAGGGATCAGGTTTTCTTGCATGTTTCACCAAGGTTGGGACACAGGCGGATTAGGAGATAGGGTAAACTTTCACCGAGGTATGTGGGGCCGTTTGAGATTCTGGAGAGAGTCGGGTCGGTTGCCTATTGGTTGCAGTTACCACAGAGGTATCAGGCCATGCATGACGTCTTCCACGTATCTCAGCTGCACCATTATCACTCATACCCGTCTCACATTTTTCATCCTAAGGAGGTTGAACTTCAGGTAGATGCATCCTTTGAGGAGCATCTGATTCGTATTGTTGATAGGAGCACGAAGGTTCTCTGAGGCCAGTCAGTTCCTCTCGTACGGATGCTATGGCAGCATGGCCGAGTGCAGGACGAAACCTGGTAGTGGGAGACTAACATACATGCTCAGTGACCAGAGTTTTTCTCAGCTTTATCTTCACCACCCTTGGAAGGGAAATTCGGGGACAAATTTCTTTAAGGGTGGAAGTTTGTAAGAACCTGGTTCTTATTCTTAAGGTACAATTTTCTTCTTTTCCTTTTTCCTTAAGTGTTTTTGAGAAAACAAAGGAAATGTGGGGAAAATCCCAAATTTATGGGTACATGTTGTGTACTTCGGCTATGTGGGATAATAATACAGGGCACGTAGGTTTGTCGGTAAAAAAAACTACACACTGTGTACTTTCATATACGTGTCGTGTACTTTGGCCATGTGGGACGAGAACACAGGGCGTGTAGACTATTCGGCGGTTCAGGATATAATAACTAACTACATGTCGTGTACTTAGTAATACACGTCATGTAATCAGTCGGCAGATGAACAATGTGGCGGTGAAAAGTATCTGCCAGAGGAACAATTAAAAAAATAGTACACGCCGTGTATTTGAGAGTACATGTTGTGTAGTTATGTTTTCTTGTTATAAACGGGAAGTAGCCTCCTCATTCAGCAGAAGAGGCAGTGGGTTCATTTGGAGCACCGGAAGAGGAGGCCGAATCTTGGAGGAGCTCCTGATCGCATGCCGGAACTCGGATTCTTTCGTCGTCGATCTCGTTTAAACCGCGCAGGTAAGGTCTTCCCTCTTCCTGAAAATTTCCTTCCAATTCTTTCCCTAAGGGAAGCTATTTATGTTTGAATGGGTAATATTTTATCCAAGATCTATGTCGTTCTTGGTTGTTTCAGGAGGTGCCTTTCACGTATATCGATCAGAGGAGATCGAGGTAGGTTGTCTTGTGTTTAATTACAACTGCCGAGTTGATTTTTTGTACTGTTGTGCCACGTGCCCATGTTCGGGGTGTCATGTGGTTGAGACCTAGATTGTTGAGATACCTAGAATTGCATAAGTGATCTAATGAATAAATATAACTGCTATTCGGGATCGTTGCTTTGATCGAGGGCCACCATGTGGGTGTGTTTCCCTTGTTTAGTTGTTTGGCTAGGATACCCATGAGTATGTCGTGATTATAGCATGTTTTTGAGTTTTTTTGAGAGGAAACGTATATGAATTGCTTGTTTGTGCATTGGACTCGACCCAATTACTTGTTTTCCTACTAAATGCCTAAGGGCAGTGTTTGTTTAGCCTGAGGGCAACATTTCTTATGTCTGAGGGCAGTAATTTCCATGCCTACGGGAAATATATCGTATGCCTGTGGGCAATATTCATTATGCCTTTAGGCAATCGCCTACGGGTTTCGATTCTGCTTGCCTGAGGGTAAGGATTTCCATATCTGAGGACAATGTTTACTTTGAATATTCACTTTGGTGATTCCTTATGTTGTATATGTCAAGCTAAAGCACAAGCTTGGAATTGATAAATAATTATTAAAATAGAAATTTAACTGGTAGAGATAGTTACTTTTGAGTACTACCTAGTTTACTGCATTTTATTATTGCACACTACTGTTGCACATTTTCACTAACAGTTGGGCACAGGCCTTTGGTGGTTGCCTGCTGGGATTTATTTCACACACCCTGTTTGGGTCATGTCTTGGGCCCAAATAGATTATATTGATGCAGGTGTCAATAAGGGCAAGGGTCCCTACACGGGTACATGATTGTTGTAGAGGAGTAGGAGAGCATGGGACCGAGCTTAGGCTTGTGATGCTGCTGAGTTCCCGTTGCACTGTTTTGGTTTTTTTTGCTATAATTTTGTACCTCGTGTTGTATTGTATCTGATTGCAGTGTATCCTGTTTTGGCTTCTTTCTTAGAATTAGTGACATGTTGCATCATTATATATATATATATGACTGTTGGTTATTTTTGTATTTCAGTTTCGTCGTCCATTTCAGTTCTATATTGTTTATTGCTTCCGCTTTTGTATGTTTATATATTTTATTCCACTGTGCTACACTTTGAAAAATGAGGGAATAATTTCCCCACTATTGGTCCTTGGCCCTCGCTGCAAGTTGGCAGCCTCTGGTGTTTGGGGAAATGCGCTTGAGGTCATGTGACCAACCGGGTTTGGGGCACCCGTTGTGTGGATTCCGGAATCGGGACGTTACAATACCTCCCTACTTTAATGGAACAAATTGTTCTTAGTGTAAAATTAAAATGAAAATTCACTTATAAAATAGGGGCTTTGACATTTTAATAGTAATAGAAGATAAATATGAAATACAAGAAACTCTAAGCACTAAATGGAGTGAAGCTAAAAAATATGCTTACAATAATAATTATAAAGATTTGAATGCCTTGTTTTGTTCTTTGTAGAATGAAGAATTTAATAGAATATCTACTTGTAAATCTGCATATGAAATTTGGGACACCTTAGTTGTCTCACATGAAGAAACTGATAATGTTAAAGAAATGAGACTCAGTACATATACTATTAAGTATGATAATTTTAAGATGAATCCCGATGAACCCATTTCTGATATGTTTATCAGGTTTAATGAAATAGTAAATACAATGAGCTCTCTTGGAAAGCCAGTGGGTGCCAAAGAACAAATCATACAGCTACTCAGATGTCCACCGGAAAGATGGAGAGGGACCTCCGTATCTATTAGAGAATCTTATGACATCAGTAAGTTTCTAGTCAAGGAGATGATAGGTAAACTAATGATGTATGAGGAATAATTAAAGGTAAACAAAGAGGAAGAGTATGAACCAATGAGAAATTCAGTGGCTTTCAAAACCACTACTTCCAAAAATAAAGAAAAAGAAAGGATACAGACTCATTCTGATAGCATAAGTAATGATGATTCACTATCAGATATTGATGAGGAAATGGATCAATTATCGAGAAGGTTTAAGAAGTTTTATAGAGGGAAGAAATTATTCAAGAAGCCCGACTATAAAAGAAGTATGATCAGAAGGGAAACTAGAAGAAGGACTGGAAAAGGAATGATAACTCAAATGAAATAGTCTGTAATGACTGTAAGATAAAGGGACATGTAAAGGCTGATTGTCCCAAGATAAAGTATAAAAAGAAGTATGAGGACAAATATAGAAAGTATAAATAGGAAATGAAAGCAACATTGAGTGCTTATAAGGATAGCTCAAGTGACTCAAGATCTTTAAATGATAAAATAGATGACAAAGAAAATATGTGTTTCATGATAAACACATCAAAGGTAACCCTTGAGTCTCCTGTAAAAAATTTCCATTATTCTGGAGATGAAAGTGATTCTGAAAATATGACTAGTGAATAAATGTTTGTATACTTCCAAATTCTTGAAGATACATGCAATGAATTAAAATATAAATATAAATCTCTGAAGAAACAAAGTGCTCTTACTTATACTATTAAATATAAACTAACTATAGAAAAGGAAAATAATTCTCAATTACTTAAAGAGAAAAATAAAATAGATAGAGAGACTAGGTTGTTGTTTAAGTGTATTAAACACCTAATATTTCCAAGGAAATGATACTTTTCCACTCTTAAGTATCAAGATGTGTTTTTGATATATCTTCTGAAGAATGGTCACAAGATTAATCTATGCAAGTATATTATCCTTCACATATATGACATAATCAAGACAACATCAAAGTCAACATATATTTTCATTTCAAGGTTTATATCTGATATGCTACTAGATAAAGGTGTGGTTGGTAATAATGAAGAAGTGGTTGAATATTATGATTTTTGTATATCTAAGGATATATGAAGATGGATGAAGATCAGTTGGAATCCATGGAAGTGATCATGGGTTGAAGAAAATGAGAGGCTATATGAGGATTTTAATCCTGTTGAGAACCTTTCTAGACCTAAGAATGTCACTGACCCTGGTTTAGATTCTGATGAGCTTGAAGAATACTCAGATAAAGGAATAGATGTTGACAAACCTAAAGGAGAAAAATATGATGATGAAAGTGAAGCAATTATAGAAGAATCTCATGAACCTTAAGAAGTTATCTCTAGAGAATCTCCTCTCTCTAAAGGTGATGAATATTCTAGAAAATGAAGTGATGTTTTTGATGAAATTAATGTTTTTTTAAGAAGACGATGTTGTTGTGGAAGAGCATGCTGCTACTGAGAAACAGACAGAGGAAGAACATGAATAAACTGAAGTGATTTTATCTGCTGAAGAAAGAATGAAGCAAGATTTTCAATTAGATAGAGGTATGGTTGAATCTGATAGAGAATAAGGTGTGAGAGCTATTCAAGAGATTTAATCTCTTAGTCCTATAATAGATTCATCTGTTGAGGGTGAGAAAAACCTCATCTTAGAAAGGATTGAAGTGTTAAATCCTGTTGACTCAAGTTCTGTGGATACCTGGTATAGGTTTCCAAGTTATTTTGATGGTGATGAGTCTAAAGGAATATATATTCAAGGATTATATCTTTCAAATGTGTTTTATATGAAACCAATCTCTGAAGTTATGTCTGCTAAGGAACCAGCACTTTTTTCTATTCCTGCTCATGAACCTGCTCAAGAAACTCCTAGTTATGTAAGTCAAGCAGATCTGAAAGTATTTGGAGAAACATTGTTGTATGGTTTTTAGAACCTCATGAAGTCTCAAACTTCTCCTATAACCAATCTCAGTTAAAGGGAAGATACATTTCATCTAGATAAATTCATATGGTAGATCTAACCCAAAATGATTCATGAAATTGAGGAAGTTCATATTGAGAAAAAATAGTTGAGTGATGAGGTGAAATATCTAAAATCTATCATTCAGGAAATGAGGAAAGACTTGTAAAATGATCAAGACCCTATTTCTCATCTTAGTGAGGATAATGCTGATAAGATCCCGAAGAAGTTTGTATCTCTGATTCAAACTAACTTGATTACTGTGTGTGAAAATGTGGTTCAGAACAACACCAAAATAGAAAATGAGATGAGTGGGATTGTATTTAGAATTAATATTCTGACCAATGAGTATAAATGATGTTTACAGACTGTTCTTAATCAGTTTAAATCTCTCTCATCATCTTTTTATGCTCTATCTACTTATGCTCAGCCATCTCAGCCTTCAGATAGTGAAATGATCAGATCTGTGTTTAAAGAAGAACCTCAATCTTTGTTGAGTGGTACTGATCAATAGATTCTCTCTACAATCATTAAGAACATTGATCATATGCTTAAATTGGTAATAATTCACTCAAAAATTACCACTGATTCTCAAGAAGAAACTTGTAAGAAAGTGGATTACTACTTCAAGAGGATCTACTCAAAGCATGAGTTGAACAACCAATTCAAGTATCTTGTGGAGAATTTAAAGCTACCTCCTGTCACATAATATTTCATGGATCAAGTTCAGAAGCTAAAGGACTTCAAACCCAATCTTGAGATATTCATGGAAAATAATGATGAATTTGAAAAGTCCATAAAGTATGGTAGTAAAATCATTACAGATTTTACCGAATTGTTGAAGCCTTATCTACATGTTCAGAGCACAACCATTGTGGCTCCTGCAGCAGCTCCTTTGAGACCTGGCCTGATTATTTCTACCCATCCTAATTCTTCTACTTCATTTTCCCTTAATACAATGTATGTTGCTCAAGATATGAGCCAGATCATACCTGTTATTATTGAACAACCTTTTTCTCAGTCTTCCACCAGACCAACTCTTTCCCCTTCAATCATTGAAGGAGTGCCATTACCTTCCCTTACTACTACTTCTACCACCTCCACTTCTACACATCATTCTTCTACTCCTGTTGTCTCTAAAAAGGATCAAGAAAAGGATACAACATATAAAGAAAAGTGAAGACCCCTTTTTATAGGGATGTGATGTATTCTCTTTTTGTGATTGTACCTAAACTCTATTTATTCAATAAAAATGCTCTCTCTCTTTTATTCACTTGTTGGTTTCCTTTAGTGTTTGTTTTTCCTTTCTCTTATTCTCTTTTTGATAATCCCAAAGGGGGAGAAGAGCTGGAATTTGTGCTAAAGGGGGGGAAATAAGAACTGGATTTTAGGCATTTATGGGAAAAGAACCTTTATGGGAGAAGAACTACATTTATGCTATTTGTTACATATATTCTCTAATACTTTGATATGATAATCACATTGTTTATTTCTTTCTCAAATGTATGGCTTATAAATTTCATGATTTGTGATCATCTAAAAAGGGGTATATTGTTGGACTCCTCTTGTTTTATTGCTCACAATTCATGTAAATCATGTAAATCATGTAAATCATGAAAGTCATGTAAATCATGCAAATCATGAAAATCATGAAAATCATGTAAATCATGCAAATCATGTAAATCAAGTAAATCTTATTTAAGTCTTATAAATCGTGATTAATCTTGTTCTATAATGTTTTATTATGATTATTATTAATCTTAATTAATTCTGTGAGTATTACTTCTTAAGACAGATGGATGATATTTGACTAAGTATGAGACACTATTTCTCTGCCCAAACAGTCTCACCGTTTAGTCTAGAAATCAGAAAAGTCAAGGAAACTGTTTTCCTGACACATTAACCATGCTATCGGTTCCAGAATTTGAAAAGGACCTGACACTGTAACAGTTCTACCAGTTCCAGAATTTACAAAGGACCTGACACTGTACCCATGCTAGTGATTCTAAAATTTGCAAAGGACCTGACACCGTAACCATGCTACCAGTTCTATAATTGAAAAAGGACAATACACCATTTCTGTGACACCATAAAAAGACACCGTTCAGAATATTGAAAAAGTAAAAGACATCGTTTCTATGACACCGTAACAAGACAGAGTTCCGAGTCACATCTTCTGACTCACCGCAACTGTGACACTGGTCCTTAACAATTTTTCTTTATTTCTCAATTAAATTTAAAAGTTGATTCTAATGGTCATATTTGAGTCATTTAATGATACTAACATAATTAATTATTTTTTTGTAGACATGACACCTGACAGTATGATGTACGAGGTGTAGAGATTGTTCTCCTTGTTGTCCATAACGCAAACACCCAAGATAAATATACAAGGTGATGCATGAGCTGGAGTGTATGGCAGTGGCGACTGAAAGAGATGTTAAGGTGAACATACATGCATTCAAGAGCATATAGAAGAAAAATGATAATCCATATTGCTTGCTGTGTACCAACCTGCGAACATCCTTGCAGCACCAACTCAAAGAATAATAAGTGCTGTAAAGATTTACACAGAAACTCACTCGAAAACAGAACACAGAGCTCACGATGCTATGTTTTTTAGTCTTCTTTCAGAAGAGGACCTGAACATCAAATACTCTACATCCTATAAGTCTATAGATGCATAAAACAACACTCAGAGCATCTCTAATCCCTTATTATTATTATTCTGCTCTGTTCTTTTACTATTTTATTAATCTTTCAAGCAGTGTGTGTGTGTGTACTAAAAACACAAACTTCCTTCTGTGCTAAACTGGAGGATACAAGATATCCTCACACAAATAACGTTTTACACCTTGTTTCATCCTTGTATAACTGTGGAAGAAGTCCTGTGTGACCTGGTTGTTATATTTCCCATGTAGAACTGTGGTAATGGTCAAGTGACCTGGTCAGTCTTATGTACTGTTGTCTAAACCCCATCCAGGGTGTGGATCAAAGCTTTATATGTATTTTTTATTGGAATGTGATCACCAAGTGGAGTGGATTAGGTGTCGACTTGAGACTGAACTACTTGTTTAATCTGTAGTGTTTTCAATTTATTTTTACTCTATTTTAACTAATATTTCAAAAAACTAAATTTCACTTTGATAGTTATTCTGGGATAGTATTTATAACAGTTTTTATTTAGTAGATTAGTTTCAAAAGTTATATCAATATTTCATATTATTATAATTGAGAAATAATCAATCTTATGAGAAACTATTTGAACAGTTAGACTATTATAAATTCACTACCATGATTAACTGGCCTATTTTGTTTTTAAATTGGGGAATCTTCAAATAATGTTTTTAACAGAAATTTTTATAGGAACTCAATTCACACCCTCTTGAGTGTCCTACTTCTACCAACTGTATTCTTCATATCCTTATTAGCTTGTATAACTAAAGAAAAAAGATCTTGGAGTGACATTATCATGTTATTCATATTAAATTAATAATAAAAGATGAGATGCTTGGTGGTAAAGATACAGGAATGAGACTAGTTGCTAGTTTATGGTACACCTTGAACCTAAGGGCTTCAAGTCTCTCAATATAACCCATCATCTTGAGTACATGAGATGTTTCTTGATTACATTCTGTTAGCATGTTCCTATATTGTGCACTAGATATCTCATATTTTTCTTTCCTAGATCTCTCCTGATATAACAACTAGAGATGAGTCATCATCTTGTAAGCATATTCATCCTCATGAATTTTCTCCAATTGACTAGACATAGATGAAAAAATGATACATTTTACACCTAGTGCATCATATACATTCTTTTATACTTGTATTTATTCACCTTACTTTCTCCATGAGGATGCTAAGCATGAAGTGAGGACTCTTATCACATAAAGCTTCCTCTCTTGTCTTAGTACTATGCGCAATAACCTGTACCACTCTTGGAAGTTATGATTAGCCAAGATATTTTCTTCATCCTGTATTGAAAACATGGATAATGTACCATTGGTGTTGGTGATTTCAATTTTAATCTACAAAAAAAAACTAGAAGTTGGTACTTTATCATGATTACCTTGTATAAATTATTTATTGATTAATTATATCATTAAATGTCTCCCACTATTTTATCATACTCTAGTATCCCTCTCTACTAGATTTATAATACTCTATCACTTGAGTATTCTAGTGTAAAGGATCCTCTAAACATGCCCTTATAGTCAACATACTTTGGGTATGCCACTACTCAGAATGTTTTAAGGTAGGTACTAGACTAAACAACTGCATTGTCTTGCAGTTCCTTAAAATGTTGAGTGAAGACCTAGCTTCTCAAAATTTTATCCTTGATTCCCTAGACTCATTATCTCTAAAGTGGTAGTAAGACGGCTTTGGATACATATTTACTACCATCTTAAGTTAATTCAACCCTTCACTCTCATAAGAACTTCTCGATGGTGGGAGGAACCCTCAACATTGGCTGACGAGTACCCCATACACCCAATTTTGTTCAAATTTGAGTGATGGATGGAATTCATGACATAATATTTCTTTGAGAGGTTTTTAATATTTTTCAACGAATGTAATCATTTTCTATAAAATATTTATATACTATGTTGTCACACTCACAACTTGTAAGATCCTGACCTTTTCTGAAGTCATCTTGGGCACGTTTTTAGGTACTTTTTGTGGTTTTTGAGTACCTTTGTTTGGAGTTATGGCTTGGGGTACGTTTGGGTAAAGTCAGAGAAAATCTTGGAGAAAATAGGTTGTGCATGGTTGGCGCATGATTTGAACAAACTGTGCGGCTGTCTAGGAGAAAATGTTCGATCTATGGTCTTCAAGGTAGTAGTTTCGGCACGGTTAAAGTATGGTTTGAGAGGTCGTGCGAGGCAGACATGCAAAGTGCCCCCATGAAGAAGTGGATAACACATGGTTAGTGTACAATTTTTCAAACTGTGTGACTAAACCGTGCATGGGCCAACTGTGAGATCCAAAAATTGTGGATCTCACTCATTTTTAACTTTTAATGACTTTTTTCACCTTCTATATGGCCCTAACTCGGGATTTTACTTTCTTAAGGGTAAAGGAAGGTTCTCCCATCCACCCGGAGGGATTCCAAGGCCTTACGAACACCGTTCTCTAAGATCAAAATCCCGAATTGAAGATCTGGTCTTCTCTCAGTAAGTAGATTTCATCCTAATGCTTTTCTTGTTCTTTCATCTATCATTCCTTGACCTTTTCATGGAAGATATCCTTTGTTTCCTTGGATCTAAACCTGTGCGGGGTGATCTAGATCTAGGATTGTGGATCTAGATCTAGATTTATGAGATCTTGATGTTTTTTATCTTTATTTTGGTTTAGGGATTTAGATCTGGAACTTTTATCAACGCCATTGTGCTACTCAGATTTTGGGGATTTTTGTTGAGTGAACTTCTGTCAACGAATTGAGGTGGGTGGTCTAAATATAATTCTCATAGTTGTGAATTTGATATGTATATGCAATATTGTAGAATTTCTAGCATCCTTTAGCAATTGATTTCCTTGAATTGGGTTTATTAGATTGATCATTTGTTTTATCGAAACTTTTTTGAAATAGGATATTAATTGGGGGAAATAATCATGAGACTATGGGGATGCCCTATTAGATAATTAATTTTGGGAAATTGGTTATAAGAGATAGGGGTTGTAATCTAGATAATTAATTGGGAAATTAATTATGAGATGTTGTTTGGCTAAGTTGAGATAATTAATTGTGAATTAATTATGTTCTTTGAGATTATAATCTAGATGATTAATTGTGGGATTAATTATGAAGAGTTGAGATTTAGAATGAAATAATTAATTCTGGAAAATTAATAATGGGATATGAGTAGTGATATTAGTTAATTAATGAATGAATTAATTAATGGGATTGAGGCATCTAGTTAATTGTTGTGTTAACTAATGGATTTGTTGTATTTAACTAATTGTTGAATTAGTAAGAGAAATGATGCGGACAATTAATTGATGAATAATTATGTGTTTAAGAAAGGGAACATGGTCATTCTAATGTGAAATACAAATGGTAACATGGTCATCATAATTATGAGTAAGAGAATGGGAACATGGTCATTATAATGTGATGTATACATGGTAACATGGTCATTATACTTATAAGTAAAGAGAATGGGAACATGGTCATTCTATTGAGGGGTAAGCATGGTAACATGGTCATCTTATTTACGTGTTTGAGATATTGATAACTTTGGCAATGTGGCTTATAAAAGTGAAATTAAAGAATGGAAATAATGGCACTCCGAGTTATGGCCTCACAAGAGAATATTCGAACTCTAGCATGAGTTGAATCAGGTATTGAGATATCATAGCACCTTGAATATTTCGGACTTCGGTAAGAAGCATGTATTAAGATATGATATTACCTAGGGAACACTTCAGGCTTTTGGTACAAGATGAAGTTAGTATTAAGGTACGTGTATCCTTAGGAACCCTTGAGTTAATGTAGTTAGATGAGAATAAATGAAAATGTGATAAATTGCTTATTATTGCATTGTACTTATTTCCTTATAGAACTACATGCATTATCTCTTGACTAGTCTTATTTTAGACATTGTTGGTAGTGGCCTATTGAGTTGTACTCACACCGTATTCGAGCGGCCTGATCGGTACCCGAATAGATTATAATGTCGTAGGATTGGATAAGGGAAAAGGCCTTGGGATAGGTGGATGATTGGGGATGGAGCGTGGAGGAGGGAACCAGACTTGGTTCAAAACCCACTTGGGGAGTCGCAGTGTCTTTATTTTTTAGTTGCATGTTAGACACTTGACGCTTATGTTGTCATAGCATGTTTCCCTTTCAGTTGAGTATTGTATTTTTTGTTTGGCTATCTTGTGACATGAGTACTGTCTTGGTTATATATGCTTCCACGCTTGTTTATTTATTTCCGTTGGTGTTTTATTTTGATAAATGAGGGTATAGTCTCCCCTTGAATGACTTACTAGACCCTCATTTCTTGTTGGCACCCTTTAGCGTACGGGGAGGCGTGCTTGAGGTCATGTGGTGAACAGGCTCGCGACACTGTCGCGTGGCTGCCAGGGTGGGACGTTACACAACTGAACAAGCATTAATAGAATACATTCATCGCGTCTTTAGGTATTTTTTCTATTTATTATTTTATGTGTTTTCTGTAGACCTGAAAATGCATAAAATAATAAACAATGCATAAAGAAAATAAATTACTTGAGTATTCTTCATCACCTAATATTGTTTGATCCATTTAAACTCAATAGATCAATCGTGGTCTAGGGATATCATACCAGAGTCGTATTTTATCGCAACTCTCCCCCGATCTAGTGTTTTCACTTCCCTTCTGGTATAGCATCTCGTCTTGCCGCAGTCCACATCTTACATCATCATCAACAACAGTACAATTGTACCTGCACGTAGGCAAGGGGGTCTTGGGAAGCCCAATATACATACATAAAAAAATTTGATGGACGTGTAGGCTCTTATACATATTGAACAAAAAAAGGACGATACATAGACTGTCATTAATACTAATTAAATATTACAAATATCACACATTGGTAATAAAAAACAAAATAAAATAAACGCAAACATGCAAGAGTTTGGTCACTACTCAAGACCAATTGGTGAGAAAAGTAAATGCGTGGTAAAATTAAAATTGTAATAAATTTAATTTTGAGGGCATTTAATAAAATAAATGAAATATTTAAATTCAAATAATACAACTTCCTTTGGCCTGTGAATTCATTTTTTTATTCCTAAAATTAAATTAACAAATTATCTTAATTTTATAGCAAAATTAAATTTATTTTTTAAATAATAAAATTATTACTATTATTAATCTAAAAATTAATAAAACATTTTTTGGTAATATTAAAAAAAAATTAAAGGCCCAAAAACTCCTTTCAAGTCCATTGTGGGTCAGGATGAACCGATACAGGATCCACTGCAGGGGTTTCGGGTTAGGAAAACCTCATACAGGATAGTTTCGGGTCGGGCAGACTCACCCGACCCAGTATGAATCGGTCAGGACCGGGTTTAGCAATGGGGGACCACGACTCGGGCCGGGCAGCGGCAAAGGGTCTGACCGTGGAGCTCGCACCGGAGGTTGTGGGTTATTGGGGGTTCAGGCGAAGTGGCGTTGGCGCGGAAAAGGGGCGAATCGGGAGGGCTAAGGTTGTCCCGGAGAGCATGCATCGGAGGAGATTTGGGAAGAGCGGGGCGGTCGGGGCGGCACCTAAGATGGTGGAGGTGGCGGCCAGGGAGAAGGTTCACGGGGCAGTGGGGCCTAGCGACCATTCGAAGGTGGAAACGGAAACTGGGAAGAAGCTCACCAGAGGGAGGCATGCGCACGCAAACGCGGCTGACCAGGCGACAATGGTGCCTTCCATCTAGGGCGGCCGTGGTGAGGTGATACGGTGGAGGATTCTAGGAGAAGACATCCACGGGGGAGGGATTCCTTGAAGCTTCCCCAACTTTTCATTATTGTTATTTTTAATTAAAATAAAAACCCCAACTTCAACTAGTCCCCTAAAAAATAAGTCTCCGGACAGCCTGTCCCCTTTCCTTTTCATTTCTTTAATGTTTCCTTGAAAAGAAAAAACCCCACATCCTATCCACCATCACACCTTTTTTCAAATCCAAAATCTAGGCTTTTAGAAACCAAACAAAATAGTTGTTTTCTATGTAATTGATTGGATTTCAACCAAAACTGGACAAGAAATTATGGGTTCACCACAACTCACCTCAAAATCAAAACACTAATATATATCTTTCATTTTAACCTGCAACACCTGCATTTTCGATCCATATTAAAATTTTATGATGGTCAAAACACGGACATTTGAAATTTGATCGACGTGTGGTCTACTCCGTTGGGACCGAATTAAATCTCTCAACTTAATTTAATGTAAATTAATATTTTCTTGGCTCATAAAGTTCACACAATCTCTATGAAACCAATTGCTAATATTGGGGCATGCCGCCAAAGTCGGGGGCTAGAGATTTTAAAAAAATTATCACGTAAGTGATGAAAATTCATCGTCTCTAACCTAAGACTCTGTAGATGTCCAAGGATCTTGTGTAAATTAATTAAATGAAAAATAAAAGGAAAATATACCTCATTCGAATTGGTGGTATGTTCAACTATCGATCGTCTTCAATGAGTGTAACTTGAAGGATCTGAACTCGAACTCCAATAGATCATCCACATATGTTTCAAGAATCCACATAGGCACCGATAATCAAATTTCAAGTGCTAGAACTGAGCAATGTCGATTCCTTCAACATCACAACAACCACCAAGATCTTGTCCCTTTAATCCATGAAGGAGATCAAAGATCATAATATTAGATGCGAGCTTTTTCTCTCTTAGATGTAGGAAGGAGGAGATATGATCTCTCAATCTATTGGAATAAATTGTTATTAGAAAAGCACTTCTTATCTACTTATATAGTGGGAGAAAAAAAATACCTCGAAAGGGTTCCCCAACCTCCGTATTTCCAATTCCCACTAAATAAGCTATAAACAACACAGTGTGATGAACTAACTGTCATAATTTCATTTATATTTTTATCACATACCTGTAATATATATTAAATATATTACATGATAAAATAGATCGATTAACTCAACTCATAATTCCCACAATATTAAATGAACATTAAATATTAAAATAATATTCATTCATATAATATGTTTTCATATATTTACTTAAATACTTGTAAATAATTTTAATAAATAAATTCAAATAATACTCGAATAATTAAGAATTCATTTATTTTCAGTGATCATTAATACCTGGACAAAACTCGAACTTTGTGGTGGGTCACACCATGTCTTGTACACTTATTCCCCAAACTAGAGCAGTCTATTGAATATGCTATTGTGTGTGACCCTCTAGACCCTTATCCTGATAGCAGTGAATAACATTAGAAACCCACCAATGCCCCTAAAGAGATAAGGAATAGTCATAACAATGACAACCGTTCTACTAACACACAATGTGTAATATAATATCTTTTTCTCAAGACATCTCATAAAGCGGGATGCACACTTGTATCATTGTCCTTTTTCCTTGATTTATTATTCATTGACCTTACTAGATGAACATACCTTATTCTACCATGACCATTGATTTAGTGAAGGTACTACCACAACTACAAAAACGGGCAAGGGAAGCGCCACCTTTTATCAGCGCTAAGAAAAAAACACTGATAAATGTAAATATTTATATGTGATAATTAAAAGGAGGTGATAAAGGAACCATTTATAAGCGCTAAAATTTTAGCGCTGATAAAACTATAGTCCCATATTTTATAAAATCGTGTGTACAATATCCTCTATTTATCGCGCCCTCAAGCTCTCGCGGTAATGTATCCCTGCGACAACTCCCCTCCCCCACAATCTTCTCTTTGTTGGACCTCCGCTGCTAGCCCTATTCATTATCCTCCCCCTCGAACCCCTTCCGCGGATCCTCCTCCCCACGAAACCTACTTCTCCTCCTCCCCACTGGACCCCACTCTCCACGAACCCTACTCCTCCATTTCTCAATGGTTGGCAGCTCCTCCTGTGCACCTCCCCCTCTGGCGGTCGTGCCTTCCCCTCTCGATGTAGCGCAGAAGGCTCCCTGACCACTCGATGCTTCTTCTCTCCCTTTATCACGGGTGCGATCTACTCTAGGTAAGTCTCCCACTTCTCCTTTTAGGTTTATTTTTGGTAATTTCTCTCCCTTCTCTACATGTGTTCATCGTTTTAATTCTCATTTGGCCAATGATTCAAGGAATAATTAGTGAATGGTCATTACACATTCCATAGTTGGAATCACGGATCACTCCATGTGAAAATGAGACATGGGCAGTGCTAGTCTTTTTTAGACACACCGTATACCCCCAGGGACACATCATGTCCTCCTTTGAGGATAGTTTTGAGCTCTATTTCCTTTTATTTCAGTTTTGTTGTCTGATTTTTGAGCTTCCATGGACTAGTATTGGTGGATTTTATTCCCTTGGTCCATTCCTATGAGGGCTTGATGCAGCTTCATGACCTCGTCCAAGGATGCTGGCCCCTCTATATCTTCTTAATGATCAGGGTAGTGTTGGTGAGTTCCATTATTCTTGATTGAGTTGTCTTAGTCCACTTATATGAGGGTTATTATGGAATTAGGTCCCGTTCATTGGAACTCATACCCCTCAATGACTTAGAACATGTATCAATTCAAGGGACCCAAAGCGATCGCCATTTCATTCATGTTGTCCCAATATTGGGTTTGTAGAATTAGAATCACCAACACTTACATGGGCATTGATCCCCTATATTGGAGGATGTTTCACGTAGGGTCTATTATCCCCCAACAAGCATTAGGAATTAACCCCCTCTCTTTGTATAGAGATCTAATCTTTTAGATGGTGTATTAGTCCGATGGAGTGTGTATCTCGGATGAACCCTCTCAGTTTTCAATATACTTATTCTATAGTGAGTGGTCTCAATTCACTTTTATGGGGGTTAGTATGGAATATGATCCTGAGCAATGGACCATAGGTCACTTAGTGACCTGGAGCTTGTATCCCTCCGAGAGGCCTGAAGCAAACCTTATTTCCAATGTGTTTTCCCTATGTTGGGTTTGTTTAATTGGCATGACCAACACTTACACAAGTGTCTATCCCCTATATCGGAGGATTATTGTAGTAGACTCTAGTATCCTCCCATCAAGCCTTGGGCATTGACCCCCTATATTTATATCATGAGATGATATTTATGATGGGGTATTAGTTTGATGGAGTATATATCTCCAGTGAACACTCTTAGTTTCCAATGTGATTCTTCTTGGCTAGATCAGATGAGTGTGACCTCTAGGATGAGTATCGTCGTTGGAATTATAGCTTGGGTAGCATTTCCTCTCAGAGGAGTGTTACCTTGAAACCCTGAGTGGATCTACAACTAGAAATGGTTGAGACATTTTTTTTGACTTAGAGTCTTTTATGAGTATATTTGGGATATCCTTGGTTATCGTTATGTCTCATATCTTGTTTGGAATACCTGTGTTTAGTGACATGAATACTCTTGATGCTTTATGTATGGTGTTTTTGGGGTGTCCGATTGGGTATTGTAATACTCATCCCTACAAGGGATCTTCCCATACATGTCATGTCTTATACAGATGATAAAAAATTTCACAGAGTCCTTGGTGGACTAGGATAAGGTAGAGATTAGTTTGGGATACACAGACTGAGGTGTATACCAATGGTGAATTAACATATGTCCTCTCCTTCTATGTAGGTCATACATTATTTTCAATTTTTGGTTGGATTGTATTTCAACTCTTTTTATTAAATCCATTAATTTATGTTTTTCAATTCATAGACCGACCACTAGTGGTTTGGGGGAATTCAACATGTAATACTAAGATTTGGATGGCTATATTAGTGTTCTATAATTATGCCTATGGTCTGCGTTCATATCATAATCTTTTAAGGTAGTGATCTTCTGAGATGTAGGGTTAGCAACACCCACCCACAGTAGGTGTGTGATGTAAGTCTCATCTCAGGAGGCACTGTCATTCATAGGTACCTCAAGGATAGTCCTTTACTCCAAGGAATTTAATATGATTGTGATGGGTATAAACATATCACATTGCATTTTCTCAACATTCATGCTATAGTCGGAGAGGCAGTCGATGAATAACCTAGGCATAGGAAGGAATTGGAGAAAGGAGGCCTGTACAACACTAAAGTGATGGAGGAGATTGGGGAGAAGCATGAAGTGGACGGAACTTTGGTTTGATTTTACTAATACTACCCCTAAGTAGACCACTCCTATATTGGGAAGTTAGTTGTTAGAATCTTGGATAGTTGTAGTCAGTAGAGTCTTTTTACCAGGAGGTTCCAGGAGTGTTTGGAGGTACGATCTATGTTCGTTATACTTTTCTTGAAGTACTATTAGAAATAGGTACAAGAAACTATTTTTCCTAATTTTTTCAATTATTTTCTAGGTATATGGTAGGCATTGGTAGATCTCCATGTTAGTGATTTTGGTATGAATTTGGACTTACAAGGAAGATGAACAATTCCCCCATCGAGATGTGTTCTTGAGAGGCAATCCAAAAAACATGTGGGCAAGTCAGTGACTCCTAAAGTGGTTACTATATAGGTTTTGTAGATGGGGTCTTTTTAATTGTGTGTTTGAGGACATTTTTATGTGCTAAGGCGTCATTGAAATCCCTATTTTTAGTGAACTAGTGTGAAATGAAAAGGGTGTGTTCCAAGAAATAGGATCTCATAGAGGCTTCGAGTGCGGTTCTAGGTACGATTTTGGGGAAGGTGAGGGAGATTTATTTCATATCCTTTAGATGTTCATGATAGAATTTATGTTCACTAATCTTAATTTTCTATTTCTTATGTTAATTTGGGTAACAAAACCTATGATATTCCATAGTTATTTTTGGATAAACCTAGGTCATTTTTATCCCCCACGAACCCCTTTGTGTTTGGAAATGTATCTACTATATTAGTTTTCTCATCAAAATTGTATCCTTGTTTTCATTTTATTTGAGTTTGGTCACTATTTTTGGGCTGTTTAATGTGATTATTTTATTATGAATGAGGTGGCTAGTAGGGGTGGTTAAAAGGATGTTTAATGTTTTACTGAAAGGGCGGTGGGTGTTAGTACTATTGGTAAGGGGGCTGGAATGTGTGTTGATTTTTATGGGGGGTCTATCCTGGTTCTGTTGATTTCCAAATCTTTATTGGAAATGGTTAGGCTCTATTAATCTCTATTTTTTAAAGGAATTGGTTCTCTTATACTATATTTTTAAGTCTTTTTTTGTGTATTTGAATCGTAAATACTAATATTTGAGATTCAAATAGGATGGAGATGAATAAAGATTGGATGGAAGCTAATCGTTTGACAATAGAGTATGAGAATGAAGTAAAAGAGTTCATCAAGTCTGCAAAGGATCATGAAAAGGATCCTTCTCAAATCCTTTGTCCGTGTTTACATTGTTTTTATTCTAGAATAATTACTTTAGAGGAGTTGGAAGAACATTTGATATGTCATGGAATAGATCAGAGTTATAAATGTTGGAATAAACACGGAGAAAAAGAGAATGTAGCTACCGGATGTGATAAAACTGTGTTTTA
Source organism: Viscum album (assembly GCA_963277665.1). Lineage (NCBI taxonomy): Eukaryota > Viridiplantae > Streptophyta > Magnoliopsida > Santalales > Viscaceae > Viscum > Viscum album. Next base: position 1,758,494,269 of record OY728121.1, on the reverse strand, counting down.
TGGATCATCAGATATGAATACAAATATGGATAATGAAGAAGACTGTATGGAGGATGTGATTACAGATGTCAATGATGATGAAGATCGTATTGAGGAAATGACAAGGACAGTTGAAGATGAACTCCATGATTTCCCAAAATTGTTTGAGAAGTTAAAGAGTTGTGCAAAGATGCCATTGTATGTTGGTTGCACTAAATATATAGCATTGTCAACTATACTGAAGTTGTATAAATTGAAAGCAGGCAACAGATGTAGTGATTTTAGTTTTATAGAACTACTTTCTCTCTAGAATGACATGCTCCCAGTAGATAATGAGCTCCCAAGTCGAACATATGAAGCTAAACGAATGCTACGCTCAATGGGTATGATTTCTGAAAGAATACATGCCTGCCCAAAAGACTGTATATTGTTTCTCAAGGAGAACAAATCACTTACAGAATGCCCAAAGTGTGGTGCTTCTCGATACAAGAAAGATGAATCCAGTCCTATAAATGTTGTATGGTACTTTCCAATCATTCCAAGATTTAGACATCTATATGGAAGTGAAGAAACTGCAAGACAATTTTCGTGGCATACAGATAAAAGAACTAAATATGGGAAATTACATCACCCAACTAACTCTCCTCAATGGAAGAGAATTGATCATGAGTATCCTGAATTTGGAAAAGATTCAAGAAACCTTCATCTTGCATTATCTACAGATGGAGTCAATCCTTTTGGTTTTCAAACTAGCACTCACAATACATGGCCTATTATGTTGGTAAATTATAACTTTCCACTCTGGTTATGCATGAAACAGAAATTCATTATGTTATCTATGCTTATATCAGGACCAAAACAACTAGGTAATGATATTGATGTTTATTTGGCTCCTTTGATCGAGGATTTGAAGTTATTGTGGGATTAAGGTGTTATGTTGTATGCTGCTTATAAAAGTGAATACTTTACATTGAGAGCGATGTTGTATGGGATGATAAATGATTTCCCTGCTTATGGAAATTTTTCAGGCTACAAAATTAAAGTAAATCAAGGGTGTACCATGTGCGAAGAATATACAGAATCAATTAGGTTGAAACATTCATTGAAATATGTGTTTCTAGAACATCGTAGATTTCTACCCCGTTGGAATAAATACCGATCTTAGACGACATCATTCAATGGAAGTTCAGAACAACACACAACACTATCTCCAATAACAAGTGATCAACTATTTGAGAAATTAAAATATGTGAACATTGTTTTTGGTAAACCATTTTTGAAAAACCTTATGAAAATCGGTTGGAAAAAGAGATCAGTTTTTTTTGAATTACCATACTGTAATTTTCTGTACGTCAGACATTTTCTTGATGTGATGCATGTGGAAAAAAATGTATTTGACAGTGTTGTCGGAACGTTGCTAAATTCCCCTAGCAAAACAAAGGATGGAATTAAAGAAAGGTTGGACATGGTTGACATGGTAATACGAGAAGAGTTGGCTCCCGTGAAGGGTGAAAATCGAATGTTTCTTCCTCCAGCTGCTTACACTCTTTCCAGGGAGGAGAGATATCAGTTTTACAACTTCTTCAATGATTTAAAGGTTCCAGAGGGGTATTTATAAAATATCAAGAACATTGTGTCAATGAATTATTTGAAGTTAAAAGTTTTGAAATCACATGACTGTCATGTTTTGATGCAAGATTTAATTCCTATATCTTTACGTTGCATTTTTCCCAAGAATGTTCGTCATACGTTAACCAAACTTTGTTTCTTTTTCAAAGCTATATGTAGCAAAGTTTTAGACCTGACGAAATTTCCAACTATGGAAAGAGAAATTTTCATCATATTATATGAATTAGAAATGTTCTTCCTGCCAACATTCTTTGATACAATGGTTCATTTGATGGTTCACTTGGTGAGAGAGATTTGAATTTGTGGTCCTGTGCACTATAGATGGATGTATCCTGTTGAACGGTATATGAAGATTTTGAAAGGGTATGTCAAAAATTGAAGTCGGCCATAGGGTTGTATAGTGAAGCAATATATTTTTGAGGAAGCCATTGAATTCTGTACCGAATAACTATCTGATGTGGAAAGCATTGGTCTCCCGAAATCTCGTTACACTAGACACATTGAGGGTGAGGGAATTTCTGGAAGAAATGTTGTGACAATCAATATTATAGACCGAGAGCAGGCCCACCTTTATGTTTTGCATAACAGTTGGGAGGTTTCTCTATATATTGAAACCCACAAATAAATTCTTAGGCAGTTCAATCCATCAAGGGTTGAAAAATGGATATCAAATACACATTATCACCAGTTTATATGATGGTTTTGGGACCATATTTTTAAGGAGTTAGATAAAAATCTGAATTCAATTTTAGAATGACTTCGATGGATAGCCGCCAGACCAAGTGTGTATGTATTATCTTACAATGGTTATGTAATTAATGGTTATACATTCTATACAGATGAACATGATGAAGATAATACCATACAAAATAGTGGAGTTACACTTGTGGATGAAGTGATGTATGTTTCTGGTAGTAAGGATAGAAATCCAATTTATGAAAATATGTCATACTTTGGAATTATCAAACAAATATGGGAGTTGTATTATATGACATTCCAATTGCCGATTTTGAAATTCAAATGGGTTGATTACAACAGTGGTGTTAAAATAGATGAATTGGGATTTTTGAAAGTTAATTTTAGTAAATAAGGGTACAAAGACGAACATTTTATAATGGAATCACAAGTGGTACAAGTATTTTATGTTCCAGATCCCGCAAACTGAAAGTGGTCGATTTTTCTGTTATCATCAAAAACTACTGAATGGTCTGCTGAAAATTCAATTGAAGATGATCCTTTCAGTGGTACATCGCAATCATTTCGCAGCTGTACCAATGTAGATGACATTTTGTATGTTAGAGGAGACCACAATGAAGGGATTTGGATAATCGATATAGGTTTCAAATCCCTTCATCCTTTGAAAAAAAGAAAGAGAGTTCAATAAACAATTTATATTTTTTTTAATATAGATCTTGTTATCTCATGTTATTATCTTATCCTTACTGAATTTATGTAATCTAAATTAACTATTCAACTACTTTTGCAGATAATGAATTCTGCATGTTCTGGTGATCCTAACCTCGAGGCTGAACAAGTCTCTCAAGCAGTAGTTGCTGCTGCTACTCCAAAGATTTATTTTCTGGATTCAATGCAAGGATATCGAACAAACTGACAACACATGATGGAGTTTGTGAATCTGTAAGAAACTACATCCTACGTTTTAGGTCTAAACATCAAGTAATATAATTTACATTATCTTTTACTGAGGATTCTGTTATGATAAGGCGGTGTATCAATATCATCTAAAAAAATTAACGAGGACAGGGGCTAAGCATAAGGAGGCGAGCAAGTACTACGTTTGGACAAATATCAGGGTATATATAATAAAATTTCACTATCCAAATACATATAAAAAAAGTTACTTATTATCCTAATGATCAAAGTTTTTACAGTGTCTAAAAAAAACAAACGATAATTATTGAAACTATTATGTTTGTAAATTTATGATAGATATTGTTTTCCATCAATAAACTAGCATCCCAAAAGAGGTATTTTAAAAAACAACTACTATTTCATTTAAATTATTTATTAATTATTTATTTATATATTTTGTAGTACAACTCTGACTGTCGAAAATCCTCATATTCACAAGACGATATAGAATTGTTAAAAAATTAGTGGGCCACATACCTAAGGTAAGATTGTACACAAATAGCATGAAGATCTGACTTGGGGACATGTACAATTGGCGAACATTTTTTAGAGGGGTTAAAGAGATCAAAAGATGAAAAATTGTTGTATGTAAATGTTCATAGGAAAATATTAATGGTTATTAAATAAAACATCATTTCTCCAATGATTCATTTTTCTATTTTAACAAATGAAATGCACAAACAACATTCAAGAATGATGAACCACTTTTCTTTGGGCTTTGGATATGAAAAACTAGGAAAATCTCCAAAATAAATTCATATCTGACCAAAAGAATTCAGATTGTATTTATACTTTAGGAGAATGATCCATGGGTAATGTGTGACGTGTAAGAGTCAACCCTGCCTCAATCCAAGGCACAGTGTGGCCGGTATCACTCAAAGTGTCTCTCTTTTGTTTAAAATGAACATAATTTTATGGGAAAAAAACAACTGACGTATGAAAAACCAATCAAAAGTATTTGGATTGTGTTGATACTTTAGGAGAACGATAAATGGGTCATTTGGGACATGTAAGAGTCAACCCTGTCTCAATTAGAGGCACAGTGTGGCCGATATCACTCAAAGTGTCTCTCTTTTGTTTAAAATGGACAAAATTTTAAGTGAAAACAACAACTGACATACGGAAAACCAACCAAACACATTAGGATCATGTTTATACTTTAGGAGAATGATATATGGGTCATGTGTGATGTGTAAAAGTCAACCCCACCACAATCTGAAGCACAATGGAGCTGGTATCACTAAAAGTGTCTCTCTTTTGTTTAAAATGGACAAAATTTTAAGTGAAAACAACAACTAACGTATGGAAAACCAACCAAACACATTCAGATGATGTTTATACTTTGGATAACAATACATGGGTAATTTTTGATGTTTATTAGTCAAACCCGCCTCAATCTGAGGCATGGTGAGGCTGATATCACTCAAAGTGTCTCTCTTTTGTTTAAAATGGACTGAATTTTAAGTGAAAACAACAACCGACGTACAAAAATCTGACCAAACACATTTGGACTATGTTGATACTTTAAGAGAACAATACATGGGTCATTTTTTATGTGTATGAGTCAACCTCACCTCAATCCGAGGCACAGTCTGGGTGGTATCACTCAAAGTGTCTCTCTTTTGATTAAAATGGACATAATTTTAAGTGAAAACAACAACTAACGTACAGAAAACTAACGAAACACATACAAATTGTATTGATACTTTAGGAGAACTATAAATTGGTCATGTGTGATGTGTAAGAGTAAACCCCACCTCAGTATGAGGCATGGTGTGGCCGGTATCACTCAAAGTGTCTCTCTTTTGTTTAAAATGGACATAATTTTAAGTGAAAACAACAACTGACGTACGGAAAACCAACCAAACACATTCGGATTTTGTTGATACTTTAGGAGAATGATCCATGGGTCATTTTTTATTTTTAAGAGTCAACCCTGCCTCAATACGAGGCACGGTGTGGTCGGCATCACTCAAAGTGTCTTTTTTTTAAATGAACATAATTTTAAGTGAAAACAATAACTAACGTACGGAAAACCGACCAAACACATTCGAATTGACATATGGAAAGCCCACCACCCCACTGGACATCCCCCCCCACCCTGGAAAACCCCCACCCCCTGGGCACCCCAACCCCCTGGATGCCCCCCACCCACTGGACGACCCCCACCCCTCCTAAACACCACCCCACCACCTGGACACCCCACCCCCTGGACACCCCCACCCCCATGGACAGCCACCCCCACCTCCTGGACACCACCCCACCCCCTTGGAAATCCCCCCTGACCCCCTGGACCGCCCCCACCCCCTGGACACTACCCTAGCCCCTGGACACCACCCCACCCCCTGGACACCCCACCCCCTGGAAAGCCCCCCAACCCCCAGGACACCACCCCACCCCCTGGACACCCCCATGAATATCCACCCCACCACCCTGGATAACCCCCACCCCTTGGACACCCCCAACCACCTGGACGACCCCCACCCCCTGGACACCCCCACCCCCATGGACAGCCACCCCCACCCCTAGACACCACCCCACCACCTGAACACCCCACCCCCTGGACACCCCCACCCCCATGGACAACCAACCCCACCCCCTGGACACCCCCACCCCCTGGACACCCCCACCACCTTGGACAGCACCCACCCCCTGGACCCCCGAACCCCCTGGATGCCCCCACCCCCTGGACGACCCCACCCCTCCTAGACACCACCCCACCACCTGGACACCCCCACCCCATGGACAACCCCCACCCCCTGGACACCACCCCACCCCCCATAGACAACCCCCCAATCTCCTGGACTGCCCCCACCCCCGGGACACCACCCCACCCCCTGGACACCCCACCACCTGGACACCCCCACCCCTAGAAATCCCCCCAACCCCCTGGACACCACCCACCCCTAGACACCACCATGGACATCCCCCCCACCATGAAGAACCCCTACCCCCTGGACACCCCCACCCCCATGGACAACCACCCCCACCCCCTAGACACCACCCCACCCCCCTTGGACAGCCCCTAACTCCCTGGACTACCCCCACCCCCATAGACACCACCCCACCCCCTGGACACCCCACCCCTGGAAAGCCCCCGAACCCCCCTGGACACCACCCCACCCCCTGGACACCACCATGGATAGCCCCCCGACCACCCTGTACAACCTCCACCCCCCTGGACACCCGCATCCCCCCAGACACCCCCACCCCCTAGACACCCCCTACCCCCCTTGGATAGCCACCCCAAACCTCTGAACAACCCCCAACCCCTGAATTCTGAATTGAATTATTTATGTATTTAATTAACTTATGAATTATGTGTTAATGGTGTATGGGTATACTCATTGTATCAGTATACTTTTTGTATGTGTATACTTGCTGTAATTACCTTATGAATTATGTGTTAATTTTGTATGGGTATACTTGTTGATATGCTGATTTTTTTGCAGGTCTTGTTTGGGTGTGCTGGTACAAAATTTTATATTACAGTTGGTAGGGTATTTATCAGTGATTTTTTAGCATTGATAAAGGGGACCCCCCCTTTATCAGTGCTGAGATTTACAACACTTTTTTTATCACAGTTAAATCCCATTTTGAGTGCTGATAAAGCCCATTTTTGTAGTAGTGTACCATCCTGATCAACTAGGCCTAATATATAATTTACTCAACTTAGAAGTGAAAAATTCTATCTTGATCATTCAACCAATTCCATACCACCAATGACGCACCCAAAAAAATCTACTTCACCATAAATTCAATGTCATAGTTTATTCCTTGTATTAAAGTGCAAGATCAAATGGAACACATTGATAATGATATCAAGTCATGAGAACAATACACATTTTCATAGATAAGAACAACTAATGATATAAGGAACTAGCCTTAAAAATTACATAATCTTGAGTTAAGTCATTAATTTAACTTTAATTCACTTCAAGGATCTTTTCAGGTTTAGAGTTTTAGAGAATTAGGCCATAACTATTACATTACATATAAAAAATACAATGTATACACTTCTACTCTATCCAATTTTTTTTCACAACAATAAAACTACTTAAAAAACAAGAATTATTTTCTTGATAGAAAATCTTCTTGAATTATTCATTTCTTATACCCTTCCTTATACCCTATGAAAAAATTTCAAAAACTTGGGATGAGTATAAAAAAGTTAGTAAGAGTTATAAAATAAGGAAAGAAAACATTAGTCCATGAATACATACAAATCAATGAAATCATACTTTTCACTCATAAAGCATAAGCTCTTTAATATACCTCATGAAATCATAAGTTTTATGAATAACTCATATAAATTATAAATCATAAATGTAACTTGTGGCATCCATAACATACTTACGTTGTAGATTTCACAACCACATAGGGAGTAAAATTCAAAGTTACATTTTGAATACCCATCATAGTATATTCCATAAATCTCTTAGGAGAAACCTTAACATTTACCTCTATCATGTCACCCAATTAATTAGAGAGCTATCTCGGGCTCACTTGCCCTAGGTTTATCATGGAACTACCCGTATTTGGTTTATCACGTAACCACCTGTCAAATATCCAAGTACCATTACATAATCATAACACATAAAAGATTGAAATTATCAATATTTCATTCATCAGTCACAATAAATAAATTCAAGATATTGAAATATTCAATCCATTTCCAAAACCATTTACAACATTTAATAAATATATTTTTGAATCAAAGTGTCTCATACCACTTTGAAACTTTTGAAATAAATTATCATTTTAAAACATTCATGTTCATATAAATAAATTCTTAAAAATAATTTTGAAAACATAGACATGAAATAGAAGGTTTTAAATGAATAAATCATTAAAAAATTTAAAATTATGTTTTAGTTTAATAATCCCTTACCACTTGAGAAAATACTTGAATAAAAAATCATTAAGGTATAACATTAAGAAAAACTTATAATAATATGAGAATAAAGAGATTCATGATATAATATGTCAAAGGGTAGTATATACACCATAAAAGTGAATTGGTGTATAACAAAAGATAAGTCTCAATGGATTGTAAATTGAGACGAAATCCCTTACAAAGATCATATAATTAGATTAAGGATAAATCAATGACATAATTATGTGTGATAAATATAAATACAACCAATATAAATGGATATTAAGTGTAAAATAATCAGAGTTCATTCAAACATATTCTTGAAAAAACAAAACCAATGACATGGATATTTAACTCAAATGAAATGAGATTGAGTTAATTTTTCCCTTACAAAGTTCATATAAATTACGTAAGAATTTATTAATGGTGTGATTATGTGTAGAAATAGTATATCCACCAAAAGTTAAGTAGAAATTAAAACATAAATAAATAAACACTGATTCCATACATAATCTTGGCATAATATAATCAACTAAGTATGCATAAAATTTAATGAGTGGAAATTGAGTTTAGAAATTACCTTATGAAATTTCGGTAGCCTAACAACGTCACTTAAAAATTCAAAAAATGAGTTGATGTGAAAGAAAATGGTCTCTCATTACATATAAATAAAATGGAAAATAATAAGGATATATAAGAACATATCCCAACATAAGAAAATGGAAATTAAAATACATAACATAAAAGAATTCTTTGACTAAAAGATGTGGGTGAAAGGATCCCTTACCATGAGTCCAAATCATCACGTATGTTCCTTGTTCTTCTTGAATAATAAATTAAAATTAATTTATACCTGCTTTAGAACCATTTTCAAGTTTATTATTCATTTTATATTACCTATTATCATGTTATATAAATTACATAATTATTTAAGTTTTTATTGGTCGTTTTGTCGATATTCGGTACTTGAGTCGAAAATGAACTTGTTTGATGTAAATTGTCCATGTGGTCAAAAGGACATCATATAAAGAATATTATTAATGATTTAAATATAATATATATCATATATATTCAGTATATATATATATATAATAGTCCATAATAGTTGAATATAATAAATGAAATGCACCGTTCATGGAGATGGTAGGTTGTACGTACATATGGACGCTACTTTCATTTCTTTGTCTTATTAAAAGAATGAAAACTAAAGTATACATAGGTATATTATAATTCCAGAATAGTATATATGTTATATATGTTACATAAGTTTATTAACACCATCCTTTATACGTTCCATGTATGACATGAATGGGTCATATCACTTTGAGGGGGTGGTAGTTCACACTTCCTCAAATGAAATTATAGTATTTACATATTATGAAAAGCATAAAGGTATGATGTAAATAAAAATAAATAAGAATATAGACAATATAAATATAATATATATCATATATAAATATAGTTCCATCATAATGGCCACCATTAGAAGTGGTAGGGGAAAATTGAACAATCATCGTTTTGTGAGGCAGTAGTTCGTCGTACACGGAAACAATATGTTCGTATCCATTAGATGGAGGTGTGTGTAAGTTTAGTTAGAATCATTCTCATAAAAAAATAATAGTATATTGAGGATACTATTTTTGTTATGTAATCATAGAATAATATGATAATAGGGAGTGGATAAGGAAAATAAAGGAAAGAAACTTGAGAGAAGACGTTACCTCTAAATCGGGTAACTTCTTTTGATTTGAGACAAAAGGCTTTCTTGAATTTTATTTTTCCTAAGGTAAGGATTCTAGGAGGAATGTGGGGATGTTGGGAGAATATTTTATCAGAATTTGGATGAGACAAAGGGCTTGATAGGTATAACGACCCATACTTTACATACATTGTTAATACTTCAAAATTGAAGCATAATTATTACAACATATAACAAAACCATGAAAGGACCATATAGGTATAGTGTCTTTAGAAACTGGAAAGCATAAACAACTGGTTCATAAAGAATCTACTTTGCCTCCCATTTATTTCATCATATCTAGAGTCCCTTTTTGGCATATTCTACTTAATAACCTTATTCCTGATCTGGGGAAATAAAACATACAAAAGGGTGAGCTCAAATGCTCAGTGAGGGTAAACAAAAGAAATATCCATCACATCATATACATAAGCACATAACTTTTGAAAATCTTAACCTGCAAAAGAGATCATAATCTCATAACATGGGATAAATCATGGCAGTGAAATGTAATCACAATAATCATAACTTAAAACATGAAACTTTTTGACATACACACATAATCATAGAGAATCATTTCTTATTAGTCAAGACTCATTGCCAAGACTATCTTAGTGGACAAAGTCCATTTCTGAACCGAGTTCACTCCTCGTTTCAGTCCTGTTTCACTGAACTGGTATAACCTACCGTTCCAGCCATGTCTATCTCATGTGATATAAAATCTTTACCCAATGCATTGGAGGGAGATATAGGTCCCAACCATCTCATAATGATACCATTATTATGTGTGCCACAAAATCATAAACCATACATCATTGCATAACCCATGTAATAAAAATGGGAATCTTAAACATCGTGACATCATAAAACAATTCATATAAGATAAAGGAATTCATAAATATAATTCCATCACAACATAATAAAATCAATGTAATAATAGGGATAGAAACAGAACCCTTTATTATCATAGATGGAAAATAATTTTGATAAAACACTTGAACTCCATTCTTGAGGAAAATATCCTTTCTACTTCAAAAACATTTTTCCTTTCTTAACATGCCATACAATTTTAAACTAAAAGAAGTTGATTAAAAATAAACTTGAAAACTTGTAAATTAAGCTTCTTGGAAATAATGTTTTAAAAATCCATTCATGCCGTATAAGTTAAAAAAAACATTCTTTTCATACTTTTGTCGGAAAAGTCAAAAAGTACCTCGTATGAAAAACGACAAAAGATTCCTTTCATATCCTTTACTAAAAACTCACCAAAGGGTAAAATTGGATTTAAAAAATTTCAGGTTTATGGAAATAATATTACATATTGAGGAAACATGGATGTGGATGATAAAATACAGCCCAGTAAATACCAAAGTATAAACAATCTTGGATAAAAATGAGATTGTGATATTTCCCTTACCCTAGGTCCGATTTGCCTCGTAAGTGTCCGAACCTCCTGTATAATGATTTAAATAATGTTATTGACTTATTAAAGAATCATAATTATTGTTATGATATCATATATTGTCATATTCTTAGTTTCTTGGCAGTAATATTTCATTGCTACTTTTTATTCGGGTGTTTATAACTTTTTGTTCTTATGCGTGTTTTGTCGAATAAATTATTATTCTTCTATTTAGGTTATAGATAAATCATTTCCAGAATGGTATTAATGTACTATATATCATATTTATTCATTCAATTCATTTATATAATCATTATTCAATGAATATCATGTAGAACGAATCGCATCACATCGTGGAGACGGTATTCCGTACGTACGCACGAGCGATGATATCATTCCTATGATCATGGAATTGTATTGGAGTGTATGTATACTATTTAATAATCAATATAACTTTAAAATAGTCATATATAGTCATTATTTATACCATTATACCCATCCAAGTAAGGTGGTGGTGGAAAATAGATTACACCACGGCGTGGAGACGGTATTCCGTACGTACGCACGCGCGATGATTTCTTTTTCCATAGGATGGATAGATGGTGAAATATGGTTGTTTAATAATTATAATAACATATAAGTATATGAGTGATACTGATGTTATTACTTAATAATGAAAAAACTAAAGAAGAAGAAGTGGAAGAAGAAATAAAGATGAAAGAATCGGTAACAGACATTACCTCTTCTTTGAAGTGCTTCTTTAAGACCTTCTTTTAGGGAACTAAAATTGGTCTTTGAAGAAGACCAGGACCTCTAGGATGTCTCTAGGGAAGTGGAGAGGAGAAATTGTCAGGGGTTGGCCGAGCTTGAAGGTTCAAAGTGGTGTGAGGAAGAGAGGGAGGAGGGGCCTTTTTATAAGGGAGGAGAGGGGCACCTTTGGAATAACTAAAAATATTATTTTATTATAAAGTAAAGTTCGGTTTTAAATAGCTCCAAATTGATTTATTTATAAGCTAAGGTGGGTATGGGTCGAAATACTCTCATACAATAGAATTTAGACAAGTTTAGGTTCCTATTTTAACCTTATCATTTAGATTTAACATTAAGTTAAATAATTTTACTTTTACCATGTCTTCTTGTGTTCTTATACTATAAGGTTAATAAACTTACTATAAGCAGCCAAAAGAACCCCAAGTTGTTTATTATTAATATATATAACCTTATCTAAGTCATTTGGACGAACCTTAGATTTTTAGGAATAAAATAACAATTACTAATATAATATTTGTTTTAAAAACTATTTTATGTCAATTTTGACACTATTTAGTAATTGATTTTTGTGAAAATCATAAAAGAATGATTAGTTCTAAAAAAGTTAATTAAATCAATACTAACATGTAATATTAACCTAGAAAATTATTTTAATTCATAAAAAGTCTCAAATTACATTTATTTTGGTGTTTATAACATCAATTATGTCAATATTTCATTAATAAGATAATTACTGCATCATCTCTGTGTCATAAATAAATTAAATTATTTAATGTCTAAAAATTACAAATAAAATACCATTATGTAGGAAATATTTTTATCTTTCTAATGAATATTTATAGTCGAATTTATCTTATGTATAACCCCATATTAAAAATGATTTACTTATTAAACTTTGATTTTAACTATTTTAACCCTTCTTTAAATAAATTAATAATAAATGTCCTAATCTAATCCAAGTGGGCCTAAATGGTCATATTTTATTCCTAAGGTTGTTTTTGGTCGAATTAAACTTGTCCAATAGAATTATGACATGTGTTAGGGTAATAATAATATCATTTTACCCTTAATTACCCTATTTACTTTTAATCGTGGTAAAAAAAAGTAAAAAGTTACTATTCACCAAAAAATTATTTTCATCTCATTGAACCAAATTTTACTTACTGACATCAACCGTGTCTCTCAGAGTTTTAAAATTCCACTCACAGAAGCGGAAAAATTAAGTTTTATGAAAAATTCAGTTTTTTAACTACCACTTAGTGGTTTCACTATTCATTAAAAATTGAAAGTTTTCAGAAAAATACCAAAATTTCACCCTAGGCTAATTTCGATATTCCAAATCCAAAAATGAAGTCCATTTTGAAAAATAAAATTTATAAAATTTCAAAAAGTGGTTATTACTATTCATAACGGCTAGTTTTAATAATATTTTAATAGCATATCGTTGTTTAGTGAAACTCAGTATTGCGTACGATGCAAGCTATCGAGGAAGGTCGCGATTTCGTGTAAAGTAAGACAAGAAAGTGTTGTGTAGAAAAATATTCCTTTGATGATTTATATAACATAAAAGTCTCGGGTGTTACATTCTACCCCCCTTAAAATGAATTTCACCCTCGAAATTCGTCACTTTGTAACAAACAGATGAGGATACCTCTCCCTCATCATATCCTCAAGCTCCCATGTAGCTTCTTCTAATTGGTGGTTCCTCTATAAAACTTTCACCAATCGAGTGGTCTTGTTTCATAGGAATTTTTCTCTACGATCTAGAATCTCTATCGGCTGTTCTTCATAAGAAAGATCTTGCTCCAGTGGTACAACTTCTGAGCTAAGTACATGTGAAGGATCAGGTATGTACTTTCTCAGGAGAGATACATGGAACACATCGTGAACTTGAGAGAGATTCGGTGGAAGTTCCAATCGGTAATCTACCTTCCCAACACGATCCAGTATTTCAAAAGGATAGATATATCTAGGGCTCAACTTCCCCTTCTTTCCAAATCTCATGACCCTCTTCCAGGGAGATATTCGTAAGAACACTTTATCACCCACTTCGAATTCTAGGTCTTTTCTTCGGTTGTCGGCATAACTTTTCTGTCGACTTTGAGCTGCTCTTATGTGTTGTTGAATAGATCTGACCTTTTCTGCCATTTCATCAACGAGATCAGGTCCTAATAGCTTTATTTCCCCAACTTCATCCTAGCAAGTTGGAGTCCAGCATTTCTTTCCATAGAGAGCTTCATAAGGAGCCATCTGAATACTGGAGTGAAAGCTATTATTATAAGAAAATTCCACCAAAGGTAGGTGTTGATCCCAACCACCTTTGAAATACATAGAGCAAGCTCTCAACATATCTTCTAGGGTTTGAATTGTTCTCTCAGACTGACCGTCTGTATGAGGATGATAAGCAGTGCTGAAACCCAACTCTGTATCCAGAGTATACTGAAGACTTCTCCAGAACTTTGAGGTAAATCTCGGATCCCGATTAGATATAATAGAAAGTGGTACTCCATGCAATCTTACCACTTCCTTTACAAATATCCTGGCAAGATGATCCAGAGAGAAATCCTCTCTAATAGCAATGAAGTGTGCAGACTTTGTAAGACGGTCAACTATGACCCAGATAGCATTATTGCCTTTGGATGTTTTAGGAAGTCCTGTGACAAAGTCCATAGTGATGTTTTCCCATTTCCATTCGGGTATGGGTAATGGTTGTAACATCCCTTTAGACTTCTATCTCTCAGCTTTAACTTGTTGACAAACCAAGCATTGAGAGACATATTCAGCAACATCTATTTTCATGCCATCCCACTAGAAGTACTCTTTCAGGTCCCTATACATCTTTGTGCTTCCAGGATGAATAGAGAATGAAGAACTATGAGCCTCATCCAGCAGCTCCTTCTTTAATTCGGGGATGGGAGGAACACAAACCCGATTCCTGAACTTTATTATCCCATCACAATCAAGGTTGAATTCAGGAACATTTCTCACCTTCTTTTGTAACTCGACATCTTCTTTCTGTGACTCTTTAATCTTCACATGTATAGATGGTTGAACATTCATTTGAGAAAGATACGATTTTCCCCTTTCATTATAATTCCAAGATCCATCCTTTGTAAATCCATAAATATTGGATCTTTTGTGATCCTCATCATGGATAAACTAGCATGGTCTTGTCGACTTAATGCATATACCACCTTGTTTTCTTTCCCAGGGTGGTAATGGATTGAGCAGTCATAATCCTTAATCAGCTCCAACCATCTTCTTTGACGCATATTCAGCTCCTTTTGTGTGAAAACATACTTTAAACTTTTATGATCAGTATAAATGTCACACCTTTCTCCATAAAGATAATGCCTCTAAATCTTTAATTCAAAGATTACCGCAGCTAACTCCAAATCATGTGTTGGGTAATTTTGCTCATGGATTTTCAACTGTCGTGAGGCATAAGCTATCACCATATCATTTTACATAAGAACACACCCCAATCCCTTCTTGGATGCATCACTATAGATCACAAACCTTTCTCCACTACAAGGCAGTGTGAGCATAGGTGCACTGGATAACCTTCTTTTCAACTCCTTGAAATTTTCTTCACATTCCTCCGTCCAAACAAACTTAACTCCTTTCCGAGTCAACTTGGTGAGTGGATTAGATAATCGTGAAAAATATTTCACAAAACGTCGATAATATCCAGCCAAACCAAGAAAACTTTGGATCATAGTTACTGTTGTTGGTCTCGACCATCTTTCGATAACCTCTGTTTTTGCTGGATCCACAGATATCCCCTCTTTTGAGATTATGTGACCCAAAAATGAAACTTTTTGAAGCCAAAATTCACACTTGGTAAATTTGGAATAAAGCTTCTCCTTTCTCAGGGTCTTCAATATAATTCTCAAGTGATCTTCATGTTCTTCCTTTCTCTTTGAATAGACAAGAATATCGTCTATAAAGACTACAACAAACTGATCAAGATAGTCTCTAAAGACTCTATTCATCAGATCCATGAAGATATCAGGGGAATTAGTAAGACCAAATGGCATCACTATAAATTCATAGTGTCCATACCTTGTACGGAAAGCTGTCTTTGGTATATCCTCCCTTTTGACCCTTAATTGATGATACCCTGAACGAAGATCAATCTTGGAAAAGTATTGAGCTCCGCGTAGTTGGTCAAATAGGTCATCAATGCGCGGGAGAGGATATTTGTTCTTGATAGTGATCTTGTTAATTTCTCGATAATCAATGCAGGGTCTCATTGATCCATCTTTCTTCTTAACAAACAGAACAGGTGCTCCCCAAGGTGACGCACTAGGGCGTATGAACCCCTTATCAAGATTCTCTTAGAGTTGCTTCTTCAATTCCTGCAACTCAATTGGGTCCATTCTATAAGGTGTCTTTGAAATAGGCAAAGCACCCGGTACGAGTTCTATTGAAAACTCAACTTCACGATTCGATGGAAGACCCGATAATTCATCCGGAAAGACATCATCAAACTCCCGTACAATGGGCATATTCTTAATTGTGAGTTTCTCACCAACCATTTGAGATAAAAAACCTTCATTTAGTGTAATCAAGACCCATAAGATGGAAGGAATTTCCACTGGAAGGTTATGTTCATCCTTGCATCGATAGACGATCATAGATTGATCTGGAATATGAAATGTGACTTCCCTTCTTTGGCAATTGATATGATCTCCATGTAGAGAAAGCCAATCCATGCCAAGAATCACATCAAATTCCACTATAGGAAGGATCACAAGATTTGCAGGAAGCACTTTCCCACAAACATCAATCAGAGAATAATTATAAACTTTTGATGCGACTGTTGTTCCATTAGGGGTTGTCACAGCTAACTCAACATCTAACTGTTGAGGTAATACAGAGATATCCTTAGAAAATTCTTCAGAAATAAAGGAGTGGGTGGATCCAGAATCAAATAAAACATTTTCTACTTTAGAGTGGATGGTAAGTGTACCTTTCACCACATCGTTATCATACTCCACATCGCTGATAGAAATTGCATGTGACTTTCCTTTGTCTTTAGCCTTAAGAGTTTGTTGACGTCGACCATCATCATCAACCCTTAGATTAGGGCATTTATTGGCATAATGTCCCATCTCCTTGCACTTGAAACATTTAAGTGTAGTAGTTTCATTCTGTGTATCCCTTCCTTTGTTTGCATCATTAGACATCTTCTTCCCATCATCGCGGCATTCAAATGAACGATGAACTTCTTTTCCACATTTGAAACATTTACTTGTCCCTTTAAGACAACTCCCTCCATGTTTATTTCCACACTTTGAGCATAAGGGAAATCTCATCTTCTTTTCAGTGTGCTCTTTAGATTTTCCTTTGAATTCCATTTTCCTCTTCTTATCAAACCCATATGACTGATGGGTTACTCCAATCTCCATCTCAACTTTGAGAGCACATCGAACGATTTCCTCATAGCTATTGAAGTCCCTTATGGCTAAGGCCCTTCTAAGACTTGGTTTTAAGCCACTAAAGAATCGATCGATCTTACTCTCAGGTTGGATAATAATACCAGAAGCGTACCTTGCAAGTCTTGTAAAATTTGCTTCATAGGTACCAACAGATTCATCATCCTTTTACTTCAGTTCAAGAAACTCTTTCTCCGTCTTTGTTCAGAGAATATGAGGGAAGTACTTATTGAAAAATAAGTTCTTGAACTCGTCCCATTCCATGGACTCAATTTCATCCCTTTGCCTCGTATTCTTAATAAGATTACACCATTGATCAGCATCACCTTCCAAACGATACACTGCTAAGATGACTTTATCATGCTCAGAACATTGAAGAACTGAAAATATATTTTCAGTAGTACTAATCCATTGTTCAGCAACTAATGGATCAGTAGACCCGCTGAATGAAGGTGGACGCTGTCACATGAAGGATTCAACAGAATGTTGCTCCTTCCTTTGCTCGTTTGGAAGTCCTGTATGATTCATAGCTTGAGAAAGTTGTGTGAGAATGGCTACAAGATTTTGCATTCCAGCTCCCGTAACGTTTGGTTGCTCAGGGGGACAATCATTGCATTGCCCGTTGCATTCCGCATTAACACGGTTCCTTCGGGATCCATCCATTGACTAAAACCAAGAAGAATAGTGTGAGAAACACTAATTATAATTGGAAAACCACATAATCAAGAATAAAATTTCACACTTAAGGTCTTATCCTAGGTTATTCATGGCCATTTCTAAAACACTAAGATTGTGTTCTATGCTTAGACTTATCCTTAAGGTTCTTACTAAGGATTTCACATTCTAGTTTCCAAAGGTTGACTATACCTTTCCTCTAATACCAACTATAATGACCCATACTTTACATAAATTGTTAATACTTCAAAATTGAAGCATACTTATTACAACATATAACAAAACCATGAAAGGACCATATAGGTATAGTGTCTTTAGAAACTGGAAAGCATAAACAACTGGTTCATAAAGCATCTACTTTGCCTCCCATTTATTTCATCATATCTAGAGTCCTTTTTTGGCATATTCTACTTAATAACCTTCTTCCTGACCTGAGGAAATAAAACATAAAAAAGGGCGATCTCAAATGCTCAGTGAGGGTAAACAAAATAAATATCCATCACATCATATACATAAGCACATAACTTTTGAAAATCTTAACCTGCAAAAGAGATCATAATCTCATAACATGGGATAAATCATGGCAGTGAAATATAACCACAATAATCATAACTTAAAAGATGAAACTTTGTGGCATACACAAATAATCATAGAGAATCATTTCTTATTAGTCAAGACTCATTTCCAAGACTATCTTAGTGGACAAAGTCCATTTCTGAACCGAGTTCACTCCTCGTTTCAGTCATGTTTCACTGAACCGGTATAACCTACCGTTCCAGCCATGTCTATCTCATGAGATATAAAATCTTTAACCAATGAATTGGAGGGAGATATAGGTCCCACCCATATCATAATGATACCATTCTTATGTGTTCCACAAAATCATAAACCATACATCATTGCATAACCCATGTAATAAAAATGGGAATCTTAAACATCGTGACATCATAAAACAATTCATATAAGATAAAGGAATTCATAAATATAATTCCATCACAACATAATCAAATCAATGTAATAATAGGTATAGAAACAGAACCCTTTATTATCTTATATGGAAAATAATTTTGATAAAACACTTGAACTCCATTCTTGAGGAAAATATCCTTTCTACTTCAAAAACATTTTTCCTTTCTTAACATGTCATACAATTTTAAACTAAAAGAAGTTGATTAAAAATAAACTTGAAAACTTGTAAAGTAAGCTTCTTGGAAATAATATTTTAAAAATCCATTCATGCCGTATAAGTTAAAAAAAACATTCTTCTCGTACTTTTGTTGGAAAAGTCAAAAAGTACCTCGTATGAAAAACGACAAAAGATTCCTTTCATATCCTTTACTAAAAACTCACCGAAGGGTAAAATTGGATTTAAACAATTGTAGGTGTATGGAAATAATATTACATATTGAGGAAACATGGATGTGGATGATAAAATACACCCCAGTAAATACCAAAGTATAAACAATCTCGGATAAAAATGAGATTGTGATATTTCCCTTACCTTAGGTCCGATTTGCCTCGTAAGTGTCTGAACCTCCTGTATAATGATTTAAATAATGTTATTTACTTATTACAGAATCATAATTATTATTATGATATCATATATGTTCATATTCTTAGTTTCTTGGTAGTAATATTTCATTGCTACTTGTTATTCGGGTGTTTATAACTTTTTGTTCTTATGCGTGTTTTGTCGAATAAATTCTTATTCTTCTATTTAGGTTATAGATAAATCATTTCCAGAATGGTATTAATGTACTATATATCATATTTATTCATTCAATTCATTTATATAATCATTATTCAATGAAGATCATGTAGAACGAATCACATCACATCGTGGAGACGGTATTCCGTACGTACGCACGAGCGATGATATCGTTCCCATGATCGTGGAATTGTATTGGAGTGTATGTATACTATTTCAGAATCAATATCACTTTACAATAGTCATATATAGTCATTATTTATACCATTATACCCATCCAAGTAAGGTGGTGGTGGAAAATAGATTACACCACAACGTGGAGATGATATTCCGTACGTACGCACGCGCGGTGATTTCTTTTTCCGTAGTATGGATAGATGGTGAAATAGGGTTGTTTAATACTTATAATAACATATCAGTATATGAGTGATACTGATGTTATTAATTCATAATGAAACAACTAAATAAGAATAAGTGGAAGAAGAAATAAAGATGAAAGAATCAGTAACGGACATTACCTCTTCTTTGAAGTGCTTCTTTAGACCTTCTTTTTGGGCACTAAAATTGGTCTTTGAAGAAGACTAGGACCTCTAGGATGTCTCTAGGGAAGTGGATAGGAGAAATTTTCAGGGGTTGGCCGAGCTTGAAGGCTCAAAGTGGTGTGAGGAAGAGAGGGAGGAGGGGCCTTTTTATAAGGGAGGAGAGGGGCACCTTTGGAATAACGAAAAATATTATTTTATTATAAAGTCAAGTTCGGTTTTAAATAGCTCCAAATTGATTTATTTATAAGCTAAGGTGGGGATGGGTCGAAATACTCTCATCCAATAGAATTTAGACAAGTTTAGGTTCCTATTTTAACCTTATCATTTAGATTTAACATTAAGTTAAATAATTTTACTTTTACCGTGTCTTCTTGTGTTCTTATACTATAAGGTTAATAAACTTAGTATAAGTATCCAAACGAACCCCAAGTTGTTTATTATTAATATATATAACCTTATCTAATTCATTTGTCCGAACCTTAGATTTTTAGGAATAAAATAACTGTTACTAATATAATATTTGTTTTAAAAACTATTCTATGTCAATTTTGACACTATTTAGTAATTGATTTTTGTGAAAATCATAACAGAATGATTATTTCGAAAAAAGTTAATTAAATCAATACTAACATGTAATATTAACCTAGAAAATTTGTTTAATTCATAAAAAGTCTCAAATTACATTTATTTTGGTGTTTATAACATCAATTATGTCAATATTTCATTAATAAGATAATTACTGCATCATCTTTGTGTCATAAATAAATTAAATTATTTAATGTCTAAAAATTACAAATAAAATACCATTATGTAGGAAATAGTTTTATCTTTCTAATGAATATTTATAGTCGAATTTATCTTATGTATAACCCCATATTAAAAATTATTTACTTATGAAACTTTGATTTTAACTATTTTAACCCTTCTTTAAATAAATTAATAATAAATGTCCTAATCTAATCCAAGTGGGCCTAACTGGTCATATTTTATTCCTAAGGTTGTTTTTGGTCTAATTACACTTGTCCAATAGAATTATGACATGTGTTAGGGTAATAATAATATCATTTTTACCCTTAATTACCCTATTTACTTTTAACCGCGGTAAAAAAAAGTAAAAAGTTACTATTCACCAAAAAATTATTTTCATCTCATTGAACCACATTTTACTTACTGACATCAACCGTGTCTCTCAGATTTTCGAAATTCCACTCACAGAAGTGGTAAAATTAAGTTTTATGAAAAATTCAGTTTTTTTAACTACCACTTAGTGGTTTCACTATTCATCAAAAATTGAAAGTTTTCAGAAAAATACCAAAATTTCACCCTAGGCTAATTTCGATATTCTGAATCCAAAAATGAAGTCCATTTTGAAAAATAAAATTTATTAAATTTCAAAAAGTGGTTATTACTATTCATAACGGCTAGTTTTAATAATATTTTAATAGCATATCGTTGTTTAGTGAAACTCGGTATTGCGTACGACGCAAGCTATCGAGGAAGGTCGCGATTTCGTGTAAAGAAAGCTAAGAAAGTGTTGTGCAGAAAAAGATTACTTTGATGATTTATATAACATAAAAGTATTGGGTGTTACAATAGGTGTGAGTAAGTGGGTAGAGGTGGTGGCCTTTTATAAGAGGGAGGAGGGGCACTTTAGGAAAGTCTTGAAATATTATTTTATTATAAATTGATTTTCAGTTTCAAATGGAGAAAAAATCATTTATTTCAAAGGTAAGATGATTTTGGTTCGGATAACCATCATCCAATAATTTTAAGACAATTTTTGAATATTTTTTTATCCTTATATTTTTTGGTTTAACCCTTAGTTAAAAACATTAACTCTTACCATGTCTTCTTGTATTTTCATAATATATGGTAACTACAGTTACTATAAAATGAAAAGATAATCATAAGTGGATAATTAATTACATTTTTAACATTATATAAGTCAGTTTTCCGAATCATATATTTTTATGACTATTATATCATTTAATAAAATAATATTTGTTTCAAAAACTCATTTATGTCAATTTTGATACTATTTAGTAACTGGTTTTTGTTAAAGTCATAAAAACTTGATTCCTTCAAAAAAATGCATTAAATGAAATATAATATGTCAATATCATCTAGAAAATTTGTGTATGACATCAAAAAAATCAATTTACATTTATTTTAATATTTATAATATCATTAATTTGAATCCTTTATTAATGAAGAAATCACCGCATCATCATTGTGTCATAATTAAATTTATTTATTTACTGTATTAAAATTATAAATAAAATAACATGATGTAGGAAATATTTTTAGATTTACAATGAATATTTATAGTTGAATTTATCACTTATATAACCCCATATATTTTTTTATATTAAAAGATACATGTTTATGTTATATTTCTCTTTTCTTTAAATTAAAAGAATCATAAAATGTCATTTTCACACCCAAGTGGCTTCAAAATTCCAAAAGTTAAGCCTAAGGATGATAATTGTCAAAAATATATTATCCAATAGTATTAGGACACGTTTTAGGCTAGTTTTATATCTTTATAATATTATTTTTTTACTCTTATTTACCTAATTTATCCTTTAACCATGGTAATTAAAAATAACTACTGAAGTTACTATTCATAATGTCCAAAACTAAAAGGTACCTATTTACACAATATGGAACTTTTAATTCCAAATATAGAATCCATTTTTCCAAATTCAAAACATAGACATTGTATTAATTAATTTTAAATTAATTCCTATTGTCAAAACCAGAAAGCGTGTTTTTAAGAAGTAAAAACCACCAAAAGATTGAAATGTGTTTATGTCAAATTTCAATGTGAAATTACTTATAATGACCAAAATTGTATTAAATGATAAAATTATATTCCATTTTTACTTTAAAACCATTAAATTATATGATTTAAACATATAAATTATCTCGATGGAAAAAGTTGTTTCAATTAAAATTAAGCATATTTTTACTATTCATCAAAACATAATGGTAATCAGAAAAATATAAAAAAACCATCAAAAGTAAATTATGATGTCCCCAATATATATAAGAAGTTTATTTTTTCAAATATAACATATAAAGGTGTAAAAAACAAAATTTTAAAATAGTTTTCCATCAAAAGGTGGTAAAACTGCATTTTTAGAAAAAGACTTCTTTTATCCGAAAAATTGAATTTTCTTTTATATCATATCTATAAAACATATAAGATGAATTTAAAACATCAAAATGAATATATAACATATATTTTTCATTGAATAAAAATCCATAAAGAGTGATATGATTTTATAAACACAATTATTATCTTTTAAATAAGTTTTTATAAAAACACATCCTTTATAATCAATTGGTTTTTATTTCTATTTATAATAAATTTGGTAACCAATGAATCATTATTTAAACATGTGTAAACCATATTTTCATAATTCATTTGACACTATTCATTATCTCCATTACAATGACTAGGTTATAACGTTAACATTTAAATAATAATATTCATTTTTTCGTTTAAGCTCGATGTAGCATATCATGTATGCTATTGATCATAGTGTTTCTTTCTTAAAACAAGGAATATTACAAATAACACCTGAAACATGTGGTGTTCCAATTGGAGGGTCTATCCTCGTGATCTCAACTTCTTGAGATCACTATGTGTGAACTTTATGAGAATAATTCACAACACTTATGAGCCCCCATAACTTAATGGTCTCACATCATCTATGTCCTATCATTATAATGTATCTAGAGCATATGATATAACATTATGATTACTATCATGGTGTATCTAGGTTCTCATTATAGCCTAATAATTGTTATAACCTTATGATATGACATGTAATCTAAGTACATTACCATAAATATAATGGATAAATAAATATCAAAACTATTCTGGTAAGATAAATACATATATATATCAGACTATATAAATGTGAGGTAATCAAAGTACATACATAAGTTGGGTCTGAGACACCCACTTTCAATATATCTCATGTCTTTTGTTGTAAGTGCGAACTTCCTTGAATGATCTTGTGAAAAGGTAGAGTATTTTTGTTTAGGGTTTCTTACCTACTTTCATTTTTAACACTACCTAAGATCTAAATGGATTGATAAGTATTGATACTTACTCTTAGTTGTGTCCCTTGGGATTATTTTGTGTTGTGTTTTCCAGTGGATCTCTGGGGAATCATATAGGTCATATTTTTTAGACATGTGATCCTTGGTTTGATGGTTAGACTGGTGATGGATATATTTCTTGAAAATGTTTTGGTTTGATAGATTAGTCACCATTTTATGTTTACTACAAGTGTTTGGTTATATCTATTTTGGATGAAAACCTAATTCAGGTTCTATACTCTGTGATTTTGGAGCAATTA
The DNA here is from genome assembly GCA_963277665.1 of Viscum album. NCBI lineage: Eukaryota > Viridiplantae > Streptophyta > Magnoliopsida > Santalales > Viscaceae > Viscum > Viscum album. The sequence goes on along the minus strand of OY728121.1, from coordinate 1,758,469,482 downwards.
TGGCTTGAGGAAATATTTTCCTTGTGTTTTATTTATGTGTTTTTTGGTTTCTCATTATGAAATATATTTGGTTTGGATATTTCCATGACTCATTTCATGATGGTGTTCATTATTTCTTTTACATAGTATAGACCATGCCTTTATTCTTGGTTATTGGCTTGGATATGGGGGAATCCTAGGGCATGTGCATGGGTGAAAAGGTGTATGGTATGGTTCTAGTTGGACCATGGGTCTATTTTAGAAGAGTTCTCTATTTGAATCCTCATGGGATGTTATTCCATAAGTTTGGACCAAATTTCCCTCATATACAATTTATTGACTTAGGGTTAGAACCGTTTCATTTCTTGGTGATTCATGTATCTGATTTCTTTTATCCTTAGCTTTGGGACTCCATCGATTAAGTGATATAGAATTAGTCTCTTTTGATATTTTTATGGTTCAGTGATCTCTTTGTGTATTAGAGCTTGATTTGCTATTAGTTTTGGATGAAGGGTCCTTGTGATTCTTTTTTTTGGATATTTTGTTAATGTATTTGTATGGTGACATCCTCATGCATTATGGATAATTGGTTATCGGTTGGAACACCATTTTATATTAGTTCCAAATAGTGGGGCGACCTATGTTAGGTATCTATTTCATTATATCCTTTTATTGGTTTTAGAGTGGATCTTATTTGAGGATGTTCGATGTTGTTTAATGATTATTCCAGTTTTTTGGGGATATCTCTTTTACCTTGAGAGTTCACTTTAGAATTCCATTTCTATTTTACTTTAATTTTACCTAGGAATTTCTAGGGGTAGACAGTGGCATAGTGGGGAGAATTGACACACCTTTCATGTCACTATGGAGTTTATTTTACATTAAATTATTTTATTTTGGGTTATTTTATTTTTCAATAATTTATCTCTTATAATTTAAAATTTTTGGAAGGTTTTTGGGTGTTACATGGGTTGTGCATGATCATGAGAAACCATAAGTAAACTATATATTTTGATCTATAATAGTTTAGTTCCATTTGGCTTGGTTATCACACAACTAGTTAAAATTTTAGTGGTCCTATGAGAAACCATGTGGGTGTTATTAGGGTGTCCAGTGCGGGTTTCATAGGTACCATATTATTTGGAAAACCATGTGTTTTAACTATATATCATACCCAATTTTTAATTTTGTAAAATTTACATGTTTTCCCATTTAAAACTCAAAACCCCAAATCCCCTATTTCCCTTACATTACATTGAACAAACCCCCCAGTCGAACCTCCCTTACGTGAACCTACCTCTTGTAGACTCTTCTCTATTGGGTAATTTTATCACGATTACATCATGATTCTTGGTCAGATATCAAAGGTAAATACCCGGCTTCCCTCTTTCTTCCTTTTACTCATAGTTTCTTCTTATATAATCACTACTTCACACTCGAACAACCCTAGGGTATCTAAATTATAGTGTCTAGGGTGAGTAATCACATATTTGGTTCTTTTTCAACATGGATGAAAATCTTTATAATTACTTCCTTTGATTTGATGTAGGTTTACCAACTCCCAAAATAGTTAATTATTGAAAAATTAATTGCTTGGATTTTAAATTTGTGTTTTAATTCATAAATAATGGTATTGTGTGTGTTTACTAAAATTTCAAGATAATTTTTTTTATCAAATGATAATATTTTTCATATTGTAAAGATTGGTTCAAATCTATTTATGTAAAAAATTTCATTCCAACTATTTGGAATATTTCCCAAAGGGTATTTAAATTATTTTTTTAAATTTATAAATATATTTTTGGGATTTTAAGGTGGTTTTAAATGACTTTACTTTTCATTTAAATTGATACATGAAATTAAAAGTGTTGTTAAAATGTTTTAAGAATTCATCTCATTAAATTATGAGGTTTCTAAATGGATTGACCACATTTGAGTTGGGAAATAAATTAAAGGGTGGTGTTTTTCAACCTTGGAGGTTTTTATTTAAATATTCTTCAAAAGGGATAGTTTTAAAGAAATATTTGAAATTAGATTTTTTATTATTTGCAAATGTTGGTGAAATGGATCAGCATTCTAAGAGTTATATTATAAATTCCTTTTTGGAACATTTTTTGATTTTTAAAAAAATATATAAGACCTTCAATTAATCCCATGTTGGTGTTGTGCATGTTTCTTATTATAAACCATTAAGGGTTTTTAGAATTTTTTATGCATGATTAGTCAAGTATGTGATTAGGGTTTCATTTAGTGAGGGTGTAGGAGGAGATCCATTAGTTACTTTTAAATGATGCATACTTGTTGTATGTGATTATTGATTGTTCACCTATGTTTAAGTTTTTATGGGAGTCCAAGGTTTAGTAAGTGGCTTGTATGATATCAATACCTTTTTTGCAGTAATATGTTGTTTGGGGAGTGTTTATATGTTGTACCATGTCAGTTATACCGAGAGGTATATGGGGTTGTATAAGTTAGCAGTAGTTTTTTTTCTCATGCAGTGAAGGAAATTCTAGGATATTTGTTTCTGGACAATTTGATGGGACAAATGATGACATGGACATGTTTAGTAGTTCTAGCCTGTGATCCTTATCACTAGTTTAGGTCTTCATTACAAGATCCCCTTAGGAAATTTCCCATGATCATAGGTCTTATTTTAATATGATATAGTGGATTTATTTTGATCTTTGATTGCATCCCCTAATCATGATTGTATATCGGAATTTTATTCCTTAAATCCCTTTTTTCCAGTTTCTGATGTTTGGGTACCTACTATGACTGATTCCATTTTATGGATTTGGTTTTCTTTTCAAATTAATTTTGTGATTTTTTTTTGAAATAATGGTTTATTCAAAATTAAATGTGGAATTGTTTAAGAAAAATGATTTTGATAAATTATTTGGGAAACGAGGAAGAATGAGATTATTTTGGGATTGTATTTTAAATTTGATAATTTATTAGTTTAATATGAATTTTAAATAAAATCCTTAATTTATGGGGTGGGTTGAAAATTATGGTTTTAGGTGGTATGAGCCTCAATAGTTTTCCAAAGGTTTTTACCCTTGTTAGGAAAATGATTTTTGTTCCACCCTTCATTTCTATCTTTAAATAAGGGGTGTTTTGAAAATTGATTTATGGTATGATATTGGTTTTATATAATGTGTATGTGAAAACCCTATTTTATATATATAAAAAAATATAAAAAAATTGGATCATTAATTAAAGGTTTGGAATATGGAAATGAGGGTGGTGTCCTGTTGAGTATTTTTATTCCACTATATATATTATCACATATCATTTTTGAGTCTTTGATTCAGATATTATTCTCATTTTGGGTCCTACCTTATATTAAGGCTGGATAATGACCAGTGAGGATTGGAGGTTAGTTGTTTGTTTTTTTAATTTTTTTTTATTTATTGAATCAGTCAATTGTCCATTTTTTATATTCAGTTATAGTTATTTGTGGATTGTATAATGTATATAAGAGACTAAGGTAATATGGTGGAGATAATATCTACAGCCAGAGTTGGGGGTTAGTAGAGGGATCTGCTTCTATTAAGAGAGTATGGAGGGAGAGGGGAGGGTTTTATTACTTATATTCTTGATTTTTTACTTTTTTAAATCTATTTAAACTATTTATATCTAAAAATTTACTTATTTATACATATCTAATTTTGGTGTGGATGTCTGAATTTTGGACGGGTCATTCCAAATTTTTAGGAGAGGTTTAATTGTGAATCAACTCTTATTTATGGGAGAAACTACTCCCATGTTTGTTCCTTTTATGCTCAAGAACTAGTTTCCAACCAGTGGGGATCAAGAATTCCCTTTAGGCTAGTGGATAACTAGGATAGATGTTTGCTTAGATGGCAAGTCAGACCAGTTTCTTATTAGTTCACACACTGAGTGTATTGATAAAACCTTTTAAATTCTCTATAAATTTAACTTGTATGATTAATATTATTTTCAATCATGGTTTAAAAATTATTCATGCTTGTTTGATCACATATTATAAGTCACTGTTTATTCAAGAGAATATTTATTGGTCGAGTATTTAATATATATTTATTCAATATTTTTGTGAAGGTAATACTTATTTATTTATTAGTATAAAAGATAGTGATATTTATTTATTTAAATACATAGTCATTATTCAAGGCCTGATAAATATTCAAAAGGATTGGTAGATTGATTTTAATGGTTCAGTGAAAAATGAAAAATGAAATATTATATGAATAAATATTGATTTATTTATTCATGGAAATAATATTTATTTATCAACATGTTTATTATATGTCAATTAAATATTGATAATATTATTATTATTTAGACATGGGGTTCACCTAGTATTAATATAATCATAATGGATTTTTTGAAATTATTATTTTCTAACTCAATCCCTATTTAAACCTGAATATGACATTCTATAGATTCCTATTCATTTTAATCATTGTGCATAATTAATTCAAGAGAATCCTCTCAATACCTATAGATCCCTTTTCCTAGTACTCTCCCAATAATGTATAGTAATCCTCCTCCACAACCCTATCAATTATATATAAGATAATAAGAATCTTTCCACCTTGAACAAATTCTTATGTTGATCAGTAATGAATGATGAAAGTGTTATAAAATTCCACACTAGTACCCATGGAAGTTTGATGGAGAAAATTTTGATCACTGGTAGAGGGAATCTACCATTAAATAATCTCTCTATAATTAATGTATGATAATAAGTGGTCTACCAAATCCTTAATGAAGAAATAATTTCAATGCAAGGTGATTCAATATTTAAATAAATGAATTATAAATTATATGTGATGATTTTACTTCTTGATTTTGGTGTTATGTAAATTAATTTTAAAATTAATTTTATTATTAATTTTATTCTTCATCATGTACATATCTGATTATTTATTAACTATGATAAAAATTCAAATTGGAAACTACCTATTAGGTGCTTCTATTGTGTCTGGAACCTTCATTCACCATTATCCTTTTAGTAGTTATTAACATTATTGGTGAGTTATTTCACTCATTAATTCCACGTGTTAGTTCCATTTTTATCAATCTTAGTGTTTGATATGGGAATTAGTTCCCTTATCGAACCTAAAATTTGGAGGCAACTTCTAAAACAAACTCAATAATCATGATATGACGTGGATGTAGAGGTTAAATCAAGGATTATCTAAGGGATTATTATTTAGAGTGATAGTGAGTAATATTTTTGTGATTTTGTGTACACTAATGATATTTATAGAAATTGTGATACATCTTATAGCATTGATATTACTTGTAGGTAACTAGAATCAGTATAATTTTTGGATTTAGAAAAATAATGGATGGTTTATTTGGTTTTTAAAAGTGATAATACATGCCATATATGAAGTTTTTCTTCTATATTATTTCAATATGGTAAGGTAATACCTTGGAACAAACTTATTAATGATAATTATATTGATATGGGATCTAGTGTATCGGTGTATAGTCATAGGGATATTTAATGGTGTAATGGGAGTTATCCTCTATTATGTTTTACAATATATTGGATAAGGGAAGAGGTTCCCTATGGGTATTCTAGTATATATGTCTAGTTTGAATTAGTGATATGATATGGGATAGGAATGAGTGGTGGGATTATTATTTTATTTGGTTAGTCCCCAATCATTTTCCCATGTATTTTTTCATAGGATTTATTTTATATTATGATTTTATTCTTTAGTTCCTCTTTGAATTACCTTATGGTTTTTATTTTCATTTGAATTTTTTCAGTCATAGTTAATCCCCCTTTGATTGGAAATTATTTTATTTTTTATTACAGTCCTTATTTATCATGATATTTCATGTTATTTATTGATGGGATGTGAGATGATCATTGGATAAAGTGGGAATCTAATAAGAGATTCCTTTTTGATATCTTGTAAGATGAATTTTTGAGAGTTACTTTCAAATAAAAAATATTTTATTGTATACCACTTTGTTTCATGAGGGTATATGAGTCATCAATTATAGCTAGGTGTGACCAAACCTAAGTTGAGTAATACATGTCATGTATTTGGGGTGGGTGTATACTCTAGACCTAAAGACATGTAGGAATTGATTTCTAAATGCATGCATGAGCTCTGCTTCCAGCTATGTTGTTTTGTACTCACTACATACGTTCCTACACCGTAGGCATACACATAAATCTATTTGATCACTATCACTTCATGATTCTAAGATAGCTGGGGATTTCTAAAGGGTTGTTAGACTAATCCATAACTATATATATGGTATGTGTTTCGATGTATGTGGGTAGAACATATGTTTTATAGAATTTATTAGTATCATCTTGGAGATAGATGTATGGGTTGGTATGTGTAGTGTTATGGAGGCTAAGGATTTATCATGAGAAATCATACGTATTTGTTCAGAGGCTGTTATATTTTATTTCTTTACATGTGTTATATATGTATCAATCAAGGGGGGGAACCTTGTTATTTATTTTATTGATGAATGTTCGATATATTTATGTTCTTGTTACTCTATTATATATTTATTCATTATATATTCTGTAATTTTACAATTATATTCTGGAATGGGGGATTCCCTCTTAGATCCATGTTTTATGAGTACTGATTTTTTTTGGAATTTTGGATATATGGATAGCTCAATCCAAATTATTTGTATAATTTAGGCATAAAATATCAAATTATATCTATATTCACAGTCTTCTTATGTTTTTCTCAATCCCATAACACTATTAAGTAGCCTATGGCATAGGTTGAGGCATTCCATAGGTCATCTGGCAGCTTAGACTAGTCATTATTTTAGTGAACTGGGATGGGGTGTGACAATTTTCCTTGAAATTAACATTGGTTGGAGACTTAAAGTTTTTTAATTTTTAGCATATAGATGTATACCTAATGTATAGACCACAATTCATTAGATATTGTCATTACTACCCAATTTTTTCAGAAGTATCAAGCCTCAAGTTAAATGGAATTTAAAGGAATATATATATATATATATATTTATATGACTCTTCTAGTATAAAAATGGTGGAGGATCCCTTATGATTTAAGCGATTACTCAATCCTTCCCTCTCCATTTGTACCTCACTCTATTACTTTCTAATAGGTTAAGTTACATAATTTCATGCCATTTTGGGTTATCTGATTCTTACCAATGACCAAGGATGTTTATCCCACTAGATATGATGAAGCAGAACCATTACCATGGAACATTATTTCTACTTTTTATATGTTTCATTATTTACCTTCTTCATAATTGGAGGGCCTTACATGCAGACTACTCGTTTGTTCAAAAAATTTACCAGATAGGATTAGATCCATGCTTTAGAATAATATACACATAAACCTATATCAACTTCTATGGATAGTAGTATAATGAAATTTTGAGTATCCTCCTACATCATCATTAATAATAGGTAAAGAATATTTATTTCAAGGAATTAAAATTGGATTAAAAATTGATATGGATCATATTACTATATAATTATATCATAGTCAATCTGTATATATACTATCTAGTCTAAAATTACCACTTTGTATGATAGTGCTTGATAATTTATATTTTTGTCATATATTATCACCCCAATCAGTATTCATTTTTATGATAAGAAATTGATTCATGAAGAATTAATATTTGATTTACATTGTCATGAATATCCATTGAAAATTCTATAATTCCCAATTAGTATTCATTTTTATGGTAAGAAATTGATTTGTGAAGTAATTACCAATTGATTTATATTGTCATGACTATCTAATGAAAGTTCCATAATTTAAGAAAAATAATTGAATATATAGCCTCAATTGAAACCAAAAAATAACTATAAGTTTTTTACATTCATATATATTAAATTAGAAAGTAATCAATTCCCACAAAAAATAGCATAGTTCATTAATATAGAGTAGAAATTTTCTTTTAGAAAAGTGTAATAATGTATATAAGAGTCCAAAACCTACACTCTTGGATCTGGTGATGATAACATAATATTTATGTTCTTAGATTTGAAATAAATAAATTTAACCCAAATTAATCCATCCCAAATATTATAACATAAAAAAATCAGATCATTTACATACCCGAGGACCTTTTAGGTTTATATTTTTATAGAATTAAGAAAAACCCATATATAACATTACTCATGTCTTTAAGTGATAAATTTTCCCACTATACCGAGATTTTATAATTCCACATTATCAATTCATCATAACCCATATTAAATACTTCTAAAAATATATTACTTAACATTTATCATTATATCTTAGTGAAAATAAAAACAAGAAGGGTGAACTCAAGTGCTCAATAAGGGTAAACACATGCATTAACAATTAAGTATCATTAGTGAGAATAAGAAGGGTATAAGGGTATGAGAACATATTCATAGTGAATGAAAATTAAAAAATAGAATTCATACCCATAAAAACCTTGATCATTAATCAAGTGACATGGAATAATTATTTAACAAAATAAAGTGTCATAATAATCAATAATCATGATCTATGTGATGTCAAACATTATCTAATAAAACATTAAAACTCATAGAAATAATAGATAATAAATGTTGGTATATTGGAATGTTATCTTGATCACATATGTTCACTCATTTTATAAATAACTAGATCCCAGTCAAATCTATATGAGGAACCTCCCCGATTAACTCCCTCTTTATTACCAGTAAACACAAGGAGAATTACCTAATGCATTGAAGAGATATATCAGGATCAAACATCATATAATATATATCGGGATCACCCATTATCATCAATAATTTCCATCTACCTTATATGAATATAACCTATGGAAGGTTTCATTTTCATCATCAATATTTTAACAACAACTTTCATTCCTTTATAACATAATTTTCCTTTGGAAAAGAAATGGGCTTTATGAAAATATCTTTAAGACAATAATCGTAATACATCTAGAAGAAGAATATGTATGGAATGATAAGATCACATTCCTAGTGAACTAGATAAATAATTAAATTATTTTGATTATATTAAAATACATTTGAAAAAAAATTTAAGATATTTCGTTGGAAATAAGGGAAAATTCTCTTTTCTTTCAGTACCTTAAAAAATAAAAAAATAAAAAAATATTGGAAAAATTATTTTCATTGAAAAAAACTAGGGAAACTTGTAAATTATGCTTAAAATTAGGTAATAGTTATTATTAAATGAAAATAAATTCATGTTGTATACAATAAAAATAAACATTTTTATAATTTTTTTAAGAGAGTTAAAAGTGGAATGTATAGAGAAAATTTAAGAAATTTTCTATTAAACCCCTTTAAAATAAGATAAAAGACCATGGAATATAAATTTATGAAACCATTTATTTTTTAGAAAAGAAAATTCTTTAAATAAGATAAATAACATGGAAGAAGAGTTTGGATAAAAACCTTTAAAATATTTAATGCCACTTTTTAAAAGAAAACCCATTTATGGTATTTTAAAACAAAAACCCCATTGAAAGAAAGAACATAAAAAAGGAACATAAAATACCAAGAGTATAAAAATATTCCTTATATTATATTTCATGAGTCATTATACATACACCATATAAATGAATATAGGTTCTCCATTCAAAACATATCTCAAACAAGGATGTTTGATATGCTAAAACCTTTCAACTTGAAAAATTATTGATTCAAAAAAAAATAGAATGAAGAAACATAACATGATTCTATAAAACCTAGAATTTTAATTTTATAATATGTAAAAAAAATTCATCCTAAATTAAATACACCACATAAAATAAACCATGTTACATTATATGAATTATGTCTCAGAGAATTAATATTGAGAACATGAAAACCCCTGCAACTTTAATAACATTCAAATCATTTTTTCATGAAAGAGATAAATTAAAAATAAAATTAAATATAATGATCAAAGATTCATTCATGATATAATATCTCAATTGGTAGTATATAAACCTTATAAAATTAAGTAGGTTCATAATACAATACATGTATCAAAGGAGTAATATTGAGATGAATAATCCTTAAAAGATTGTATCATTGATGTTTAAATTAATCAATGAAGTGATTATCTATAAATTTTTTAAAATAAAAAAAATTATAAATATAATATAATAATATAAAAGTTAATTTATTACATAATATTTCTATAACATATTCATTGAAGTAGAAGTATAACCTAATGAATGGAAGTTGAGTTCAGAAACCCCTTACCATGAGTCCTGACTTGTTATGTATGTATTTTTTTAACTCATGTATAATAAACATATAATAATTATTTAATTATATAATAAAACATTATAGGATTATTAATTAATCATAAAAATATATATTTCATTTATTTAAATTAAATTTTTAATAACATAAGTTCTTAATTCCACATCAGGTTTTTTTAGGTCGTTCGATTGATAATTAAAAAATGACTCTGGTAGGTTGATCATGGTCAAAGTGATCATTATTACATAATTTAAAGAATAATAATCATGAAATAATTATAATTTTTATATATAAAATAAAATTTTATAACCATCCATGAAATACATACATGAAAAAATAATCACATCTCTTTGTGGAGGTTGTAATCCACCCATACACATGAATGATGTTATCATTTTCCAACTGATGGAAGTGTAAGAAAATAGATGATATAATAAAATTATAGAATTATAACCATTTAATTAATATCATATATATACATTAAATTAATCATATAAATATCCATGAGTGGAGGTGATGGAAAATGAAACACATCACGTAGTGGAGGTGGTAGTCCACACGTACACATGAACGATGATCCCATTCCCCATTTTATGTAATAGATGATAAAAAATTATTAAATCAACACAATAAAATATCATTATATTTTAGATATTCATGTTACTTTATTGAAATGGATAGGCTATAATTGAAGGAGCTAAAAGATTAAGTAAAAAAAAGGAAATTCATGGTTAATATTATTGCCTCCTCTTTGAATAACCACCTTTGGATCTATCCTTAAGAACCTTGGGGATGATTTTTTGAGGATAAAATAACATATATAAGTTGGATAAGGATGTTGAAAATAGTTTTCATTAGGTTTTTTTAGATAAGAATATAATTGTGGGGTGAATAATAAAGGATAAGTTGTGTCCTTTTATAATAGAGGAGTGAGGAATCATTGAAAATTTTTAAATTTTTAAATTAATATAAATTAATTTTCAAGTTCATGTGGTCCCAAATTTATATATATTTAATTTAGGATGTAAATTAGTTGAAAATTTTTTATACAATAAAAGTTATAAAATTTTATATGATGTTTTAACCCTTATCTCTTAATTTTACCCTCTTGTTAACCCTTTTAATGATTACCATGGTAACAATATTTTTTACTCTTTATGGTTAAAGAAAGTATCAATAAAAGGAAAAGAGACCTATAAGTGTAAAATGGTTTATATTATCTACCATATATTATTAAATTAGATTAAATAATATTTTTTTAAATTTTAAATAATTTAAAAAATATTATTTAACATAAAATACCATTAAAGTCATTTTTGGGCATATTTACATAATTTACTTTAAAATTTTATAAATATGGTAATATATTTAGAATATGAACTTTTAAAACTTTTAAAATAAATTATAATTCTCTAAATAATATTTTTTTAACACCATAAATCACCAAAAAAATATTACTTTGTGAGTTTTTAAATTCATTTACTTGATTTTTCTACTACTTGAACAAGTACTATGTCGGCTTTTCGTAAGCATTTAAGATAATTATTTCATCACTAAAAATTTAAAATAAATTAACAAGATAAATAAATTATTTAATATTAAAAACAGAGATTCAAACTGAACAAAAAATACTTATATCCCTATGAAAAAAATATCAGAGTTATTAAAACAAAGAGACTCCATTTTTGGATTTATTCTTTACTTAAAATAATATTAAGATCATTATCAAAGAGAAATGTCCCAAAGATTCCATATATTCAAATATTAGATGATAATTATTGATATAAACTCATTAAATAGAGATAAATCAGGTTTTATATACATTTTTAAATAGTTAAAATATTATTTTTAAACTTAATTACTCAATTTACCCTTACCAAGGTAATAAATATTTACAAAGGATAATATTCATAACGAACACAAATAATGTTAACCTATATACCAAATTTTTACATAATTATTCCAAATATGGAATCCATTTTATCAAATTCAGTCCCTATATGTTGAATAAATTACATTTATAATAAACCTTCAAGACATGATGAAAAAAAAATTTCTAGAAAAATTCATTTTTAATGTAAACATGTTTTTATTTAAAAATTAAGAATAATATAGATTTAAATGGAATTAATCAGATTTATTTTAATAAAAATTAACTAATTAAAATTTATAATAAATTTAAAAATAAATGATACCTTTTAAATACCTAAAATTAAAAGACGATTTTCTATAAAATAAGTATTTTTTCACTATTCATTGAAAAATCAATCTTTTCAAAAAAGTCACAAAATTTTACCCTAATATAATTTTTATATGATGATTTAAAAAATGATTTAATTTTTATAAAATAAAATTTCTAAAATTTTCATAAATTAATTATAATAATTTCTCATAAAAAAATAAAAAAAATCTTTGAAGCATAAATTACCTTTACTAAAAATTGAGTCCTTATTTACTAAGAATTTATTAATATAGTTTTATTGATTTGGATGATTATATATATATATATTTCATTATGTGGTTACTCCTATTCATACCCACCAATTCAATGGCTATGTTATAACAATCATATTAAAATAACAATACTTTATGATCTTTAAATCTTGATGTTATATGTCATATACACTTTCAAAAAATAATATTATTTCAAAAAATATAAGGGTATTACATAATCCCACACTTTAAAAAAATTATTTCCTCAAAATTTTATCTTGATCTTGGTAATTCAAGGGTTTAATAGTTTAAAATACAATGTTTTGATAGATGTCTTGGACAAATGGACAAGATAAATTTATTCAAATAAAGGATGATTACATAAGTATAAAAGAAAGGATTTTATTACAATATTTCTCAAGAATAGGGATAAGATCAGATAGAAGATCATTTAGCCAAGTGAGATCCCTATTGATACCTTTGTTGGAAAACCCATCTTCCACAAAGTTAGCTTCCCGGTAAACACGAGTGATGATGTAATTAGAAATTTGGAGAGATGTGAGACAATCCATCCATTTATCTGTGAGATTCCAAGATAGGTGCATGACTCTATTGCGAATAGAATGAACCACCATGGTGGAGTCACTTTCAGGACAAATCTTATCCATTCCTTTAACCTGAGTAAAGTGAAAAACATGAATCACACCGAGCATTTTAGATTTAAGAGAGGAAGAGAGGCCATAGGTGCAAAAAAACAACCAAGGACTTACTAGTGTGGTCTTTATAAATAGATCTGCAACCATCCAGTCCCAGGTTACCTTTTGATGCTCCATAAACATTTATTTTAATCCAAACTTGAAGAGGGACCTACTAGAAAACTTTAAAATGACCCCATTATTGGTTGAATTTCCCAACTGCTCCAATTTTGTGGAGGATCATGAAGTATTGTATAGTATTGAAGCAATGACCCAACTGGAGACTATTAGCCTCTTAGGCTAAGGATTTGAGGTTGAGAGGGATTCTTATAGGTGGATGAACTTCTGTCCATGTAAGACTTCATTACATTCCATCTAGAGGATGTGAAGAAGATCCACTATAGCAGCCAGGAGAAGCAATTTGAGTTGAGGGGAAATATGTACTATTCTATAGTATTGAAGCTGAGCAGATATATCAAGACAACCAGGGAGGTGAAATTTAAAGATATCTTTCAAAGCATTCCAAAGAGATCAAGCTTTGGAACATGACATAAATAAGTGTGTGATTTCTTCCCTGTTTTGATTTCATAACCTACATCTAGAACAAAAGAAAATTCCATGAGTTTTTAAGAAATCATTAGTAGGTAATTTATGACGGTAAAGTATCCAAATTAGTGTAAATCAAGAATGTATGATCCATGACTTGTCATAATATTTAAGCCAAGAAAGTTTATCATGAGAAAAATTGGAATGATAAAAGGATTTGGAGTCAAGAATTCCATTTTGGGAAAGTTCTTAGATTAAATTATCTTTGGTAGGGGAAAAAGTATAGTTATAAAGGATGTTGGAATGATAATGAGACAACTCCATGTTGGATAGATCTAAGAAATCCTAAATAGATATGTCTGTATCTATAGGGATATGACACAGATCAATAGAAGAAATAAGAGGGGTACCCATCCAGTTTTCAAGCCAGAAATTCAAATAGGACTCACTACTGGAAATTAATCATGAATGATACATAATATTAGTATACAAGTATTTTATGGCCAACCAAATAGTATATCCTATATAAGTAGTGTGACCATTTTTTAAATTGTTGATGAATCTGTCTCTAAGAAATCTGAGAGCCATTGAATCATAAAAATGCCTTTGTTAAAATCCCACATAATAAAAAGAGTTAATAACACATCCTTTGAAAATATGAAGTGGGAAACATAAAGGTTACCTGAATTAACACATAATAATGTTTCTAGAAAAGGATAATATTAGAAGGAAGTGAATATATGGACATAGAGGATAAAATTAATTTCCAAATAATGATGGTAAGTGATAAAAAACATTGATCACTATAAAATGAATGGTTAAGATAAATTTGATAACAAAAAAATCATAAATTAATAAGGGATTAAGAATACCATCAATTCATTAGAAATTAAGGTAATAGGATAACATTTTTATTTCAAGATCATTTTTATAGGGTTCAATAATTCCTTCAACAACTAGACTAAAAATATAAGGAAATATACTTACTTGATTTCCTTTAAATCCATAAACACAATTTCATCATTTTGTTTCATGTTTCAATATGTTTACACCTTTATCTCATATTTTACCTTAAATAATGAGTATTCATGATAAATATTTATTATTACAAAAGAATCAAATTTTAATAGATCATTAAATATAGACAAGGATAAAAAGATAATTCTCCTATATTTACTAAATCCAAAATGGTTAGCACAGAGTAATGAATAAAACTTCATATGAATAAATTATAAATTTAACTCTAAAAGTTCCATAATAACACCAAAGGTTAAAAAAATTTTATTCCATAAATAAATAAACCTATATCCCAAAGAACCATAATAACCTAAAAATTAAAGAATGTTTCAACCTCAAAGGTTATCTTATACCTTTCAAATTGTATCCCAAAAAATTTAATAGTATTCTTCCAAAATAATCATTCATGTTAAACATAAGGTCAAAATTTACCTCAAATCAGTAAAACATCTCCCAAAATATCACTAATCACCTAAAAAACCCATCACTTAAACCCTCAAAATACCTGTTTATGCCATCGAACATATGATCAACCTTAAACATTTAAAACTACGATGGAATAAATAAGTCTTAAGTTATCCTCAAATGAAAATATTATAATCCCAAAATTTATCTAAAACTTTCTATTATACCAACTATCACATCCCTAAACCCACACTTCTAGATCTTATGAAAAAATAATAATCTTTACATTTCTGAATTTTTTACCAGTAATTGTGAGCCAACTTTAACCATATAAAATATTAAAAAATCAAAAATAATTTTTTTATCATTTACATACCCAAGGACCTTTTAGGATTATAGTTTTATATAATTAGGATAGAAATATACATAACATTACCCATATATTTAATAGATCATATTTCCTAGTATATCTATGTTTTATAATTCAACATTATGTCTCCATCATCACCCTAACGAAACCATTATAAACATATCTTACTTATAATATATAGTTATAACCTATGAAAAATAAACATAATAAGGATGAGATAAAATTCTTAGTAATGGTAAACATAGGAACTAACAATTAAATATCTTTTATTATCATAAGATGATAAAAAGTGTATGAGAATATATTCAAGGTGAATAAACATTATATAATATAATTCATGCCCCTAAAAACTTGGATCATTAAACATATGAAATGTCATAGATATTTAACAAATTCAATATTTTTATGAATTAATAATCACGAGTCATTTGATATAAAAATTGATCAAAATAACTATTAAATCTCATAGAAAGCATAGTGAAAACATGTTGGTATCTTGAAACATTATCTTCATCACCTATATTCTCTCATGTCATAAATAACTAGAGCCTAGTAAAATATATATAAGAAACCTCCCTAGTTTACTCCCCCCTTATTTCCTTTAAATACAATAGACATTACCCAATTCATTTAAGATCTATATCAGGATCACTTGTCATATATGATATATTAGGCTCACAAATCGTCATGAGCTATATCAGGATCACACATCATATAAGATATATTAAGCTCACTAATCATCATGATATATACCAGGATTATACATTATCATCAATTATGTATAATTACCATACATGAATACAACACATGGTAGATTTTAATTTCATCATTAATATTTTGATAATATCTTTCAATCCTTTATAACTCAAATTATTTATAAAAAAGAAATAGGTTTCATGAAAATATATTTTAAAAAAACATCATAAGTCATATAGAGAAAGAATATGGATGGTATCACTAGATCATATCCCCAGTGATAAATAAGAATCATTAAATGATGTTTAAATTTATGAATATACCTTTAAAGTAACATTTAAAACATTTCTTAAAAAAAGAGATAATGAAAATTTCTTTTAGCACCTTTAAAATAAAAAATTTTATATAATATTGAGAAAATAGCCTTCATTTAAATTTAATATTAAACCTTTAAAGGGTGATCCAAATCAATAAATATTTATGATTTAGGGAAAAAAATTTCATTTCATAAATGTTAGAACTAAAAATTCTTTTCAAACATTTGTAATTAAAGTTAAGAGTGACTTGTGTGAAAAAACATTAATAAATGTTCTATTAAAACCATTTAAAATAATTTAAATGTTCATGGAAAGTAGATTTAGGAAATAATTTATATTTATAAAATAACATTATTGAAATAAGATAAATAAAATTGAGGATTATTTTGGGAAAAAGTATTCAAAATCATTAAAGCAATGTTTTTAAAGAAAAACCACGTAGGGTCTTTTAAAATCAAAAAACATTTGAAATAAATAATATAAAAAAGTAAATAAAATACCATGAGTATAAAAATATAAATGATATTTTATTTCAAGAGTATGTATATACACACCATATAAATGAATATAGGTTTATCAATAAAAAAATTTCTCAAATAATGAAGTTTGAGATGAGAACCTCTTGAAACTTGGGTAAATATTGAAAAAAAAGACATTGAATAAAGGAACATAACATGATTCAGTAAAAGAAAAAATTTCAATGAAATAATAGGTGAAAAGATGTTCATGGGACAGTAAATACAAATTATAAAATAAATCATGATTAATAACATGAATTATGTCTCAAAAAATTGAAATTGAAGACCCCTTCAAATTTTATAACATTTGAATCATCATATCATGAAAGTGGGAACATCAAAAAAACATTAAAAATAATAATAAAAGAATAATTTATAATATAATATATCAATTGGTAGAATATTCACAATATAAAATGAAGTAGGTTCATAGTACAATACATGTCTCTAACAAACAATTTTGAGACGAATAATCCTTAAAATGACCGTATCATTGATTTTAGAATTAATAAATAATGTTATTACATGTAACAATTTTAAAACCATTTTTTTTTCGAAATACTAAATAACAAAATAAAAGTTCATTTCTCACATAATCATGGCATAACATAGTCAATTAAGTAAGAGTATAACCCAATGAATGTAAATTGAGTTACAAAACCCCTTACCTCAAGTCTTGAATTGATATGTATGTAATTTAAGTATTTTATAATAAAATTATATTAATTATTTAATTTTTAAATAAATTTACCTAGTTTATTACTTTACCATTAAATGATTTATTTCATTTATTTCAATGATATATTTAATTACTTAATCGGCTAATTCGACTTTGTATGTTTTGAAGATGATTTGTTCATAATTGAAAAATAGATTTGGTAGGTTAAACTAGTAAAAGGAATTAATATTTCATTATATTCATAATAATGATAATAATAAAATAATTATCATTTTTATACATCAAATAATTTTTTTAACCATCCAGGAAAGTTGTACATGAAAAATGAATCACATCACTTTGTGGAGGTGGAAATTCACACATACACATGAATGATGTTATCATTTTCCAATGGATGGAAGGGTGAGAAAATAGATGATATCTTATATTTTAATATATATAACTATATCATGAATATATATATTATATATATATATATATATATATATTACAAACATCCATGATAGGCAGTGATGGAAAACTAAACACAGTGCTTCATGGAGGTGGTATTCCACACACATGCATGAATGATATTTTTATTCCCCAATTTAATGGAAAAAGTAGATAAATAAGGTTATTACATTAACATAATAACATCTTAGTATATGGGAGATATTGATTTTTTTATTGAAATGGTTTTGATAGAATTTAAGGATATATAAGAATAAGTAAAATGGAAACACTCGATTAAGAAAATTACCTCTTCTTTGAAGAACCTCCTTTAGATCTATCTTTAAGGACCCTAAGGAGGGTATTTTGAGGATATAATCACCTATAAAACATGTATATGTATTTTTATAATATTTTTAGTATGTTTTGGGCATGTTAATTGGATCATGCTGGCTTGAATAATAGATTAGAGGTGGTGTCCTTTTATTAGAGAGGAGGGGGCCACCCTTGGAATTTCTTAAGCTATTAAATTAATATAAATTAATTTTAATTTTAAAGAGGTCTGAAATTTATATATTTAGATTCTAGGATGGGTATAATCCAAAATAATCTCCATAATAAAATTTTGACAATTTTTTATTATGTTTCAACCGATATCTCTTAGTTTTAACCTCTCATTATCCCTTTTAATGATTCCCTCTATAATAATATTTTTTACTCTTTATGGGTAAATAAAGTTTAAATAAAAGGAAAAGAGACCCATAAAGGGTAAATGGTTGATATTATAGACCATATAAAATTTACTTGGTAAAAAATATTAATTTTATGAATTTCAAATCATTTAAAAAATATTTTTAACATAAAATGCCATTAAAGTCATTTTCTGGAATCTTCACATAATTTACATTGAAAATATAAATAAAGTAATATAGTTTTAATATAAATATTTAAAACATAATTAATAAATTATATTTACCTAAAACATTCTTGGAACACCATAACTCTCCCAAAATATTTCATTGTAATTTTTCAAAATCATTTACTTGATTTTTCTACTTCTTGAACAAACAATATTTTGGGGTTGTGTAAGCATTTAAGTTAATTATTTCATCAATTTAAATTAAAAATAAATTATCATTATAGAAAAAATTCCATAATATTTCAAATAAAAATTTATAATCAAACATAAACTTATTTTATCCCTATGAAAAAATATTAGTGTTATTAAAACAAAGATAGTGACATTTTTGATTTATTATTTACTTAAAAATATTAAGGTCATTATCCAAGAATAATGGCACCATGTTTTCATGTATTTGAATATTGGAATATAATTTTCAAACTAAACTAATATAATATAACTAAGTCTTGTTTTATACATATTTTAAAATCCCTATCAAATTATTTTTAACCTTAATTACTCAATTTAACCATACCAAAGTGACAAATATGTACCACATTTACTATTCATAATGAGAAAAAATAATGTTGGCCTATTTAAATTTTTTTGACATGATGATTCAAAATATATAATATATTTTATCAAATTAATTACATATTAGTGGATGAAATTTCTTTTAAAATAAACCCGCAAAATGCAACATAAAATGGTTTTCCAGAAAAATATATTTTTACATATATAAAAGTTTTTATATAAAAATTAACAAAATATTGATTCTAATGAAATTATTTAGATTATTTTTAATAAAAAATAACTAATAAAATTTTAAAAATCAATTTAAAACAAAATGGTACTATGTAAATACTTAAAAAAGTTTATTTTCTCTAAAATCTGTATATTCAAAATTTATTTAAAATCAATATTTTCAAAAAAATACCAAAATTTCATCCTAATATAATTTTAATATGATTATTTGAAACATTAAATCATTATTATCAAATAATATTTCTAAAAGTTTAATAAATTTATTATAATATTTTCTAAAAAAAGAAATAAAACCCATTTTTAAAGAAAACATATGTTAAATCATAAAATTACTTTACTAAAAATTAAGTGCTTATTTTCTAATAATTTATAAATAAATTTTTATTTTGTATGAACATTATATATATATATAAATATATATATATATATTTCATAATATAGTTACTTCTATTCATGCCTACCAATTCAATAGCTTGGTTATAACCGTCATATTTAAGTAATAATATGTTGTGATCATTAATGCTCGATTTTGCATGTCATATAAGTTTTTGAGAATAGTCTTATATTAAAAAATATCAGGGTATTAAAATTAATGATAAATTTTGACCAATACTCATAATAACATATATATTTTCCTTTCTTTCTTTAGTTGTTCCATTATCGCGAATGCGCTAAAACTTACACTCATATGTTAATCATGAATTATGAATAGATATCCACTCAACCATATTGATGGAAATAAAACAAAACATAGTTTAGGGTTTATCTCTAGGTAAATACACCAATACTAATTTTTATATGGGCTTTTTTTATAAAAAATTATAGTAAATACCATCATCCCCCTTACATGAACAGGTTGGCATCATGTGGATCAATTAATCTTGGACTGCTCTCTATAGATTCTTCAGAATTTTTTAGACTATACCAAAAAGTTTATATAAGTTATTGATTAAGGTTCACTCCTTATGAAATTTTTTATTTTCTCATTAGTTCTTATAAAAATGTATTCCTTGGTTCAATAAGACCCCATGAATCCACTAGTGAAATAGATTCATTATACATATCCCCTATGATATGGATCCACATTTCTTATACTTTTCATTCATGATAATTTTGAATTCCCCATGGAATATATAAAATGTGTTATTTTAAGGATTTTATCTCATAAATATATATGGAATTAAATTAAAGGGATTGTATAAATATGTCTAGGATATCCATTCAACTTTATAAAATTGTATGGCCTTTATTTTTTCTTGAAATAAAATATAGGATTTTCTACTAACATTTTTATATCCAGTTATACTTGAATCCACACCTAATATGTATATCACTACTCATCAAACAACCCAAATATTTGTAAGTGAGTGATTTATGGTAGATAAATGAATAATTATGAGTCTTGGGCCCTTGAAAATGTTAATGGTGTTACAAGATGGTTGTTATATACTGTAAGAACCCGGATCTTCGTTCAGGTATGTTTTTCCTTTTTTTTTGGAGTTTTTAAGAAAAATGGTTTTTCAGAAAATTTTCAAAGTACACACCGTGTACTCTGATCCGGCTCGAAGCCGTGTGCTGGCCGTGCCCGGGCCACACACACGGTGTGTAGGGGTGACGTGGAGTCCGTTTTTGGTGGAGTACGGAAAGGACCCAGTACATGCCGTGTACTCTAAATGTACACGCCGTGTACTTTTTGTTTTCATTAAACGGACCAGGGTCGCGCCTAACCCCTATTTCCATCTTCTTCTATAGTTTTCGACCGTCCGAGAATGACCGTACAATCGGATCTATGATGGATTCCCACCTCGCCGTCCGTTCTCCGATTCGAGCACAGTCGATTGCGTTGGAATCGCAGCGGTGAGTTATTCCTTCTGCTTGAGCCTTTTTTCTTGATTCCTCCTTGTTTTCAAGTTATCGTGGGATGAACGTTTTGTGCGTTTTCTCAGATCTACGTCATTCTAATGGGAATCTGTCATCGAGGTTCACATATATCAATCTCCTAGGATTGAGGTAGGTGGTTTTTATCTTTCCGTAGAAAGTTGATGAATATTTTGTGCAATTTCCTCCAATAACCTTGAACGGGGTATTGCGTGTTTCCTATTTTTCCCTTGTTACTTTGATACTTTGCTTGATTGCTTTAATAGAGGTTATTTCTTGTGATTAGAGTATTTTGTTGTGCTCAGATTTTTTTTCCATGCTTATTCTGCCTGTTTGGCGTTTTTACAGTTGCCATACCTAGCGGTAGGATAGTGGAACTGTTGTTTATTTATTTCTGTTGAGCCTTAGTTGATACCCAATTAGTTATTGAGGTTTATTTGGATGATATACATGCACACTGAGCATGTTTAGTTATATTCAGGACGGTGTGAACCTAGAGTAGTAGACCAAAGGGAGAATGGATGGAAGGGATTCTCCAGAGTGTCTTTTAATTACGATGCAAGACTATAAGGGGAATTTACATTGAGTGCTTCCCCAGAGAGTCTGTAGATCCACAACGCGGGCCACAGGGGGAATTGACGTTGAGTGCTTCCCTAGAGAGCCTTTAGCACGATACGAGACTATAGGGGGAATTGACGGTGAGTGCTTCCCCAGAGAGTCTGATTATTTACGTAGCTGAACCAGAGGGGTGAGACTGTGTGTGCTTCCCAGAGGGTTTCTAGTACTTAGAGGTTGAACCATATGGTTTGGACTATGAGAGCTACCCAGAGGGTTACCTATTTTCTTCTTGTTGCTGAATGCTTACTTGTGTGCTATACTTGTTAGAACTGTGGATTGTAGCTGTTTGTGATTTTCTATTTACTGCTTCTTGTTTTCGTACTGCCATGTATTCATTGACTGTTAGGCATGGATCGTTGGGTGATTTCCTACTGGGATTGTATCTCACAACATGTTTGGTCCATGCTTTTGGGCCCAAGAAGACTATGTTGCTGTAGGTATAGACAAGGGAAAGCGCCCTTCTACTTCAGGATCTTGATTGCACCAGGAGCTGGGGAGCATGGAACCGAGCCATGGCTCACGATGCTGAGGAGATTATTTTGTTTTATTTTGCACTTGGTTTCAGTTTTATTTCAGCACATTGTTGTGTTTGCTGTTTTCCTTAGATACTTGTACCTACTGCATCATTTTCATCATAGTTATATCTCTATATTGCTTCCGTTGTTTGGTTTCTGTTGTTATGCATGTTGTTTACTGCTTCTGCTGTTTATTGTTGTTTTCTTACCTTGTATACCTTACCGAATGAGGGCATAGTTTCCCCACCAACTCACCAAGGTCCTCGCTACTAGTCGGCAGCCTCTGGCGTTCGGGGAAATGCGCTTGAGGTCATGAGGCGAACCGGGTACGGGGCACCAGTGGAGGGGCTCTGGACTCAGGACGTTACAAAGTGGTATCAGAGGAGTTCTTTTCTCTTGTCTTACTGTTTGGAGACCTTAGCCAAGGATAGGATGGATTCGGTACTTGGCATTAAGCTGTGATCGGGAGTAGCTAACCCGTGTACAGGGAAAAGCCATACTACCTCGTTAACTACAGTTTTCTGGTTTTGAGATTTTATGGTTGGTATGTTTTCACCTAGAGTGATTAGTATGACTTGTGCGGTTAGTGTTTTGATATTTCAGTTCTATTTCTGTCGCAACCTGATGAGATGAGGGTATGCCATCTCATGTATCATATAGGCACTTTTAGAAATCACATTCCATGCATTCTTTCCATACCATCTAGGGTGCATTAGCAATTGCATGTTGTTGTGATAGGCTCTGTGTAAATTATTCATGCTGTTGTGATAGATGCTTGATAGATTCTCTGCTATTATGTTAGAAAACTATTTGTTTTGTTCTTTGCTTAAAGTGAACGCAAAATTTTGGTTCTTGAGGTGTTATGGGCCCTCATGGATCGGAATCTGGAACTTTTTGCCTTTCTTGTTTTGTGTTCTGGAATTTTGTGCAATTTCTGAGCTACTGCCCAGAAAAACCCAGAATACACGGCGTGTACTTTTTAGATACACACTGTGTAGTTTTTAGGCCGTGTCACTGACCGTGTGAGCAGAACACGGTGTCGTGGGAGTAACTTCAGGAACACACTGTGTACCATTGGTACACGCCGTGTGAGTTCAGAGCCGTGTACCCAGCCGTGTCACTAACAACATGGGCTAGGGAAGCTCGGGTAGAACACGCCGTGTTCGTAGGGAACACACCGTGTAGTCCTGCCCAGGTACCCAGCTGTGTCACGAACAACACGGGCCGGTGTGACCTTCTTTTCCGCATGCCGTGTTTGTTTGGAACACGCCGTGTAGTATTTTCTAGGTACCCGGCCGTGTCACGAACAACACGGTCTGACGTGACCTTATTTTCCGCAAGCCGTGTTTGTTCGGAACACGTCGTGTAGTCTTGTCCAGGTACCCGGCCGTGTCACGAACAACACGGGCCGACATGACCTTCTTTTCCGCATGCCGTGTTTGTTCGAAACACGCCGTGTAGTCTTGCCCAGGCACCCGGCCATGTCACGAACAACACGGGACGATGTCACCTTCGACTATACATGCCGTGTTTGTTCGGAGCATGCCGTGTAAGGTTCAGCCATGTAGACGGCCGTGTTCTTAACAACACGGGCCGCCGAAGCCTTGTCCAGTACACGCCGTGTTTGTTTCGAACATGCCGTGTAGCCTCGGGCTGAGTCGGACCATGTGGGTTAGCCGTGTAAGGAGACTCGGGCAGGGGAATAGTTTTCAAGTACACACCATGTGTGGGGGTCAACACGCCATGTAGTTTGAAGTGTACACAACTTGTAGGGTGAGAGTACACATCAATGTTAGTGGTTTAAGAAGACACGCCAGGTAGTTTTATACATGCCGTGTAGTTGTGTTTTCCAATCTTGTGTGTTTTTCTTCCCCTATTCCCATTTTGTACTCTGGTGTTCTCTGTCCTTGTTTTCCTAATCTAAGGTGTTCTTTTGATCTTTCAGAGCTATGCCTATGAGACGTCCTCCGGTCGTACGTCTGTCGTCAGGCAGTGATCAGACGCCAGACAGGGCTGATCAGGGACTTCCTGTCGATCCCCCAGCCGAGCCAGCCTTGGCACCGATTGTTGTACCAGTCGCGGGCACTGATGCGCAGTTCAGGGTAGGTTTCATGAGGATGATGCAGGAATTCCAGGGAGCACCACCTCCTGCCTCGTCTATGGAAAACTTGACGCGGGTCTTTCAGTAGCATCATCCTCCCACGTTCTCGGGGGAGGGAGGACCTCAGGCTGCATAGCCATGGATGGAAGCCATGCTGACTCTCTTCGAGCATCTGGAGACGCCTCCAGAGAGGCGGGTCAAGCTCGCCACCTACATGCTCCGGGACTCCGCCAAAAGGTTGTGGGACGTGATCTCACAGGCGGGTCAGCAGCAGGCTATAGCTTGGGAGGAGTTCCAGCGCGTGTTCTACGACTACTTCTACCCGGAGACCCTAAGGGCCGATCGATCCTAGGAGTTCATGAGATTAGAGGAGGGTACTATATCTGTTGTGGAGTATTCCTCTCGTTTCACTGAACTACATCGTTTTATACCCCTTCGGGATGGGAGTGGGGTGTTCTTGGCGAGGAATTTTGAGGATGGACTTAGGCGGGAGATCTGCTCGCAGGTGAAAATCTTCCAGCTGAATTCCTTTACTTCCATCGTTAACCAGACACTGATTGTGGAGCGCAATCTGAGAGACTCTGGAGCTGCGAGTTAGGACGGTTCTGCTTCCAGAGCTAGCTTCCCTTCAGATGACAGGAAGAAGTGCCGTAGGGAGCCTACGCGCGGTGATGCGAGGAAGCGAGACACATCATCAGGTAGCCATGTGACATGCTACCAGTGTGTCCAGACAGGGCACACGAGGCCGCAGTGCCAGAGAGACCCCGTGGAGTGCCGATCTTGCGGCAAGATGGGTCACCTTCAGCGTTTCTGCCAGGTTTTCTCACCAGCAGCAGGTGACCGGGGTTCTTCCATGACTCCTCGTTCAGGAGCAGCCCCACCAGTCTCTCACCAGTCAGGGAACTGGAGTTCTTCTGGCCGTTCGGGCCGAGGTGGAGGTCGAGGCCATGACGGTCAGCCACCAGTCCCTTAGCACCAGCAGGGAGGTTCAGCTCATAGTGGTCAGCCATGGGCGTAGGGCCGCGACACGGGCCAGTATTTCGCCGTGGAGCAGACTTATCATGAGCAAGATCCCGAACCTTCTACTATTTGAGGTACGATTTTAGTAGCCTCAGTTTTATCTTCAGCCCTTTTCGATACTGGTGCTACGCATAGCTTTATCTCTATTCCTGTTGTGGAGAGCCTTGAACTCTGCGTCTTTTCTTCTGCCGACTCGTTGACACTAGACACACCTTTGGGAATGAGGACATCTAGTGTACGTCAGTATAGAGAGTGCCCTCTCAAGATTGCAGGGTATCGCTTCTTATGGGATCTCTATGTCCTAGAGATGACAGGATATGATGTCATCCTTGGCATGGACTGGTTGATTCCCTTCCGGGCAGTCGTCGACTGCTATCGCCACAGAGTCAGTTTCATTTCACCAGAAGGTGAATCTTTCCTTCATCGAGGCGAATGGGACGTCCGAGCGAGTTGGGAAGGACTCGAGCATCTTGGTCTAGGAGGAGTGACGGCCCAGATTTCTAGTCTTTATCTGGATGATCATGGGACTCCACAGTTAGATTTTCCTCTAGTGGTGGATCGCTTCAGGGATGTCTTTCCATAAGACTTTTCAGGGTTGCCTCCGGAGTGTGAGGTAGACTTCTCTATTGATCTCATTCTAGGAGCAACACCGGTGTCCATTCCTCTCTATAGGATGGCCAAAATTGAGTTGCAGGAGCTCAAGAAGCAGTTGGAGGAGCTACAGGCTAAGGGTTTCATCCGACCCAGTACTTTTCCTTGGGGTTCTCCTGTCCTGTTTGCAAAGAAGGCAGACGGTACCCTTCGGCTTTGTGTGGATTATCGGAAGCTGAACCAATTGACGGTCAAGAACAGATATCCATTTATGTGGATTGATGACCTTTTTGATCAGCTTAGAGAAGCCCGGGTCTTCTCTAAGATCGACTTGAGGTCTGATTATCATCAGTTGTGTGTTAGACTATCAGATATACCTCTAACAGTCTTCAGGAGCAGGTACGGTCTTTACGAGTATACATTCATGCCGTTCGGTCTCACGAACGCCCATATAGTTTTCATGGCACTGATGAACCGAGTGTTCCATCCTTACTTGTATTCCTTCGTCATGGTCTTCGTGGACGATATCTTGGTGTACTCTCACACTCGACACAACCATGCCACCCATCTTGAGATCATTCTGAGTATAATGAGAGAGCATCGACTTTATGATAAACTCTCTAAGTTCCATTTCTGGATGGATCAGATTCACTTCTTGGGTCACGTCATCTCAGAGGCAGGAGTATCTGTGGACCCAGAGAAAGTGAGAGCTGTAGTTTCTTGGGAGCAGCCGAAGAACATTTTTGAGGTATGGAGCTTCCTAGGGTTGGATGGATACTAAAAATGCTTCATTCATGACTTTTATCGTTTAGCAGCACCCTTGACAGGTCTGACCAAGAAGGGGGTGAAGTTCTTATGGTCAGATTCTTGTGAGTCAGCCTTTTAGGAACTGAAAGGGAGGTTGACGTCAGCGCCGATACTAGTCTTTCCAGATCCAGGCAAGAGCTACACTGTTTACTGTGATGCTTTAGGTATCGGGCTGGGAGCTGTGCTTATGCAGGGAGATGGAGTCGTTGCGTATGGGTCTTGGCAGTTGGGGCCACATGAGAGGAACTACCCTACGCACGATCTGGAGTTGGCATCTGTTGTTCATGCCTTGTGCTGTTGGAGACACTATCTTCTGGGAGAGAAATTTGTGGTATTCAATGACCACAAGAATCTCAAGTATATCTTCACTCAGCGCGATTTGAATCTGAGGCATCGCAGGTGGGTTGAGTATCTACAATCTTTTTTCTTTGAGCTCGCCTATACACCGGGTAAGGGCAATGCAGTGGCTGATGCGTTGAGCAGGAGAACTCAGGTTCAGGCAGTTCAGGAGGCCAGTAGTGAGTGGCAGCTGATGGCTTTGTTCTCTGAGATGCACCTGGATGTGCACGATAGACGGGGACAGACCTTTCTATCTTTTGTGGCTGTTACCTCCACGCTACTTGATCAGGTACGGATGAGGTAGCTATCAGACTCGGAAGGCTTAGTCCTGTGGGAGAGTGTGTCAGGAGAGGACCCTCTTCCTGGATGGACAATGGGCGAGGATGAGATCTTGCATTTCCAAGGACGCGTATGGGTTCCAGAAGACATTCGCGAAGAGCTGATGCGGGATTTCTATTCCTCAGTTTAGGCAGTTCATCCTGGCATCACCAAGATGTATCGGGATCTTCATCTCCAATACTGGTGGCCAGGTATGAAGAAGGATGTTGCTGGTTTTGTCATGAGATGTTATACTTGTCAGCAGGTGAAAGCAGAGCATCAGCGACCAGCAGGCCTTTTACAGCAGTTACCCATTCTGGAGTGGAAGTGGAACGATGTTGCGATGGACTTCGTGACCGGGTTTCTGAGATCACCTCGAGGGAACGATGCTGTTTGGGTTGTCGTCGACAGACTTATGAAGGTTGATCACTTCTTATCGATCAAGGAGACCTTCAGTGTTGATGATCTGGGATGACTTTACATCAGATAGATTGTGCATCTGCATGGAGTTCCATGCTCTATTGTTTTAGACAGAGATGCGTGCTTTACCTCTCAATTCAGGCAGGGACTTCAGAAGGCCTTGGGTACACAGGTACTTTTGAGTACAACATACCATCCCCAGATTGATGGCCAGTCTGAGCGCATGATCCAGGTGCTTGAGGATATACTCTGAGATTGCATCCTTGACTTTGGCGGTTCTTGGGAGAAGCATATTCCTCTGGTGGAGTTCGCCTACAACAACAGTTTCTAGGAGACCATTCAGATGGCACCATACGAGGCTTTGTATGGTAGGCCATGCCGATCACCCTTATGCTGGCTGGAGGCAGGAGAGGCAGCTTTGCTGGGACCTCGTCTTGTACAGGATACTTTAGAGCTGATAGAGCTGATTCAGAAAAGGATGGCTACAGCACAGTCTCGCCAGAAGTCTTATGCTGATCAGCGGAGACGACCTTTGGAGTTCGAGGTCAGTGATCTGGTTTTCCTACGTGTCACACCGAGGTTGGGACACAAAAGGATTCAGAGACAGGGTAAGCTTTCACCGCGGTACGTCGGACCGTTTGAGGTCTTGGAGAGGGTTGGTCCGGTTGCCTATCGGTTACATCTACCTCAGAGGTATCGGGCCATGCACGACGTATTCCACGTCTCTCAACTTCGATGTTACTTTTCAGACCCATCTCACGTCTTTCAGCCTGAGGAAGTTGAGCTTGAAGCTGATGCATCGTTCGAGAAGAATCCTATCTGTATTGTCGATCGCAGTACGAAGGTTCTCCGCGGGCGGTCTGTTCCTCTGGTACGAGTGCTATGGCAGCACGAGCGAGTACAGGATGAGACCTAGGAGAGGGAGGCCGATGTACGATCACAGTGGCTAGAGCTGTTCGAGGATTCTTCTTCTCCAACTTGTTAGGGAAATTCGGGGACAAATTTCTTTAAGGGGGGAAGTTTGTAAGAACCTGGATCTTCGTTCAGGTATTTTTTTTTCATTTTTTCTAGAGTTTTTAAGAAAAATGGTTTTTCTAGAAATTTTCAATGTACACGCCGTGTACTTTTTGAGTACATTCTATGTACTCTAATCCGGCTCAAAGCCGTGTGCTGACCGTGCCCGGGCCACACACACGGTGTGTAGGGGTGATGTGGAGGCCATTTTTGGTGGAGTACGAAAAGGACCCAGTACACGCCATGTACTCTAAAAGTACACACCGTGTACTTTTTTTTTCATTAAATGGATCGGGGTCACTCCTAACCCCTATTTACATATTCTTCTCTAGTTTTTGACCATCCGAGAGCGACCGTATGACCAGATCTTCGACGGATTCCCGCCTCGCCATCTGTTCTCCGATTCGAGCACGGTCAATTGTGTTGGAATCGCAGCGGTGAGTTCTTCCTTCTTCTTGGGCATTGTTTCTTGATTCCTCCTTGTTTTCAAGTTATCGTGTGATGAAAGTTTTGTGCATTTTCTCAGATCTACGTCGTTCTAAGGGGAATCTGTCGTCGAGGTTCACGTATATCGATCTACTAGGATCGAGGTAGGTGGTTTGTGTAATTCCGTAGAAAGTTGATGAATATTTTGTGCAATTTCCGCCAATACCCTTGAACGGGGTATTACATGTTTCCTGTTTTTCCCTTGTTACTTTACTACTTTGATTGATTGCTTTAGTAGAGGTTATTTCTTATGATTAGAGTATTTTTTTGTGCTCTGATTGTTTTTCCATGCTTGTTCTGCCTGTTTGGCATTTTTCCAGTTGCCATGCCTAGCCATAGGATAGTGGAACTATTGTTTATTTATTTCTGTTGATCCTTAGTTGATAGCCAAGTAGTTCTTGAGGTTTACTTGGACGATATACACGCGTGCTGAGCATGTTTAGTTATACTCAGGACTGTGAGAACCTAGAGTAGTAGAGAAAAGGGAGAATCGACGGAAGGGCTTCTCCAGAGTGTCTTTTAATTACGATGAAAGACTATAGGGGGAATTGATGTTGAGTGCTTCCCCAGAGAGTCTGTAGATCCATGACGCGGGCCACAGGGGGAATTGACGTTGAGTGCTTCCCCAGAGAGGATTTAGCACGATACGAGACTATAGGGGGAATTGACGGTGAATGCTTCCCCAGAGAGTCTGATTATTCACGTAGCTGAACTAGAGGGGTAAGACTGTGTGTGATTCCCAGAGGGTTTCTAGTACTTAGAGGTTGAACCATATGGGTTGGACTGTGAGAGCTACCCAGAGGGTTACCTGTTTTCTTCTTGTTGCTAACTGCTTACTTGTGTGCTATACTTGTTAGAACTGTGGATTGTAGCTGTTTGTGCTTTTCTGTTTACTGATTCTTGTTTTCATACTGCCATGTATTCATTTACTGTTAGGCATAGATCTTTAGATGATTTCCTACTGGGATTGTATCTCACACCCTGTTTGGGCCATGATTTTGGGACCAAATAGACTATGTTGCTGTAGGTATAGACAAGGGAAAGCGCCCTTCTACTTCAGGATCTTGATTGCACCAGGAGCTGGGGAGCATGGGACCAAGCCATGGCTCACGATGCTGAGGAGATTATTTTGTTTTCTTTTTCACTTGGCTTCAGTTATATTTCAGCACGTTGTTGTGTTTGCTGTTTTCCTTAGATACTTGTACATGCTGCATCATTTTCATTATAGTTATATCTCTACATTGGTTCCGTTGTTTGGTTTCTATTTTTATGCATGTTGTTTACTGCTTCCACTATTTATTGTTGTTTTCTTACCTTGTATACCTTACCGAATGAGGACATAGTTTCCCCACCGACTCACCAAGGCCCTCGCTGCTAGTCGGCAGCCTCTGGCGTTCAGGGAAATGCGCTTGAGGTCATGTGACGAACTGGGTACGGGGCACCAGTGGAGGGGCTCTGGACTCGGGACGTTACATATACCATTTTAGATATATTGATTTAGTAGTGTCTTCCATGTTATATTAATTGTACATTGAAATGTTCACCCTCTATATATTTGAATTATAAGAAATCCATTCCAAATGTATGTTTTTCCATAGTGGTTAAATGGATGAATCAGTATGCATAAAAAATGAACACAATGGTATATGATATAATAATGGGAATTTATAATTGTTTTTTTGGAAAGGATTATATAGGGGCATGAATATGATTCCATTATAAATGAAATTTTTGGGGACAATATCACTGATCATCACCTTGATTCATTCTTCACCCATATAAATAGGATCATGGTATAATGTATAAGATTATATTTCCATATAAACCATAATAGAACAATTGATTATGTTTAGAAAAATTGTGGAATTTTATTTAAGAAAGCATAAATTTTGTCTATAAGGGGAATTTTTTTTATAAAAGTAAAGAAATTATTCTCTCAAAACCTTTTACTTATCCTTATTCTTCAAGGTGTTTAGAGATACATTTCTATAATGGAATTCATTTGTATAAATATATGTGTTCATTTTCACATATAATTTATTCACTAGGTAGTCAAACATTTCTTTTTCATCCATTTTCTCTCATAATTTAAACCTATTCAACCAAAAATTATTCAATTATAAGGGGGAATTTATTGGAACTTTGGAATTTTTCAAAAAAATTATATGATTTCTAAGAAAAATATAGAATATTTTTGGATATGTAAATATATATTCTCTATTCAAAGTCTAGTGTGTGTCCAACTCAAGGGTGAGAACAATTCCTACTCCAGGTTGAGTGAACACCCTCCTATGGGATTGACTAATGCCAAGATGAGGTTCAGATGATTAAGATAACTTTTCCTATAAATAAACCATTGGAATTACATAATTTATTCATTGAATATGGACTAAAAGTTGGGTGAATAAAATAGATAAATACATGAAACATATCATGTACAATATATATGGACCATTATAGGCTATTTCTATATAAAAACTTAGGGGATATGGGATATAGATGAATTTGAGTAATCTAATGGTTTTATACATAGTAATTGAAGTGACAAAAGAATTACATACCCAACTATTAAATAATTTTAAACGAATATTCAACACATATAATAATAATATATTCCCCAAAAATAGAAAGTTTTAGTGTATTTGGAGACTTGATATATAATCAACTTATTTCATGATAGATCTTAAACATCTCCCATAATGTTCTTATCACATAGTAACATTCATAGACATACCATACTTAAAACATTTCTTTATAACCTAGGTAATATGAGAATAAGGTCCTAAGAACATGATCATAACTTATTAAAATCATACCCAATTAGTAAAATATCCAAAAAAATGTGTCATATAATAAGTATTTGTCACAATAAAATAAATAAGTCATAATAGTATAGAATCATAAATAATTAATCATTATCAATGAGAACATATCATAAGAATAAGACAAGTTTTTTAATACAAATAAGCACAGAAAATAATTTCCTTAACCAATCAATACTTCCATGACTATTATATTGGACAAACTCCCATAGTAAATTAGGTTCACTCCTCATTACATAATTTCTTTAGTCATGTTTTACTCTTAAGGATATTATAGAGGATAGAACATATTATTGAACTAGGTTAACTCTCCATTACAATATATATTATCTTAAGAGATATAAATATTTACCCAATGAAATGGTGGGATATATAATTCAAGTTCCATCTATAAAAAAATTAAAAACAAACGTAAGTGTTACATAAGATAAGAAAAAAATATTCATAATTTCATCATAGCATAAAATTTGGAAAAGAAATGATTTTCATAAATATTTCAGTATAACATAATCAACCCATAGGAGTCTAATGGGTTTTATAGAATCATTCTTGAAACATCACCATCATCATTATAATTTTTCAATGAAATTAATTATATGGTATCATGATAACATATCCCTAGGGAAGCATAATAATCTTTAAAGGATGTTTACATAGATAAAAGTACCTTTAAAAGAACATTTAAACATTACTTTAAAATAGGGAAAATATATCTTTCTTTAGGTAACTTTAAAACTAAAAATTAATAGAATATTGAGAAAAATATTTTATTTAAAAACTGCCACGGAAACATATAAAGGAAACTTCATATAAAATATTGGTCATGATGGTGGGAAAAGTTATTCAATCCATATACCATAACAAAATAATAGTATTTTCACACTTTTGTAAAAGTAAAAAGTGATTAGTATATAAGTCATATTAAAATATTCATTTTTATAATTTTTAAGTAAATAAAAATGTAGTAACAATAATATTTCTCAAACATTTATGTATGTCAAAAAATCTATAATTTTTTTTGAATAACATGGAAGAAACGTTTTTTGATGAAAGAGAAATTAAGGTGGAATTTTATTAAAGACACATTCTTGATAATTTTAAGTGAAAATAGATTAAAATGATACTAATAAATGAAAATTCCATAAATATATATAATATAAAAAATATAAGGGGATTACATTATAAGTATTGTATAATTTCTATCAATTTAAATTTAACAAAGACATTCCCAAAAATAAATGAGATTGTAATATAAACCATCACCACTTTAATAACTTTAGAATCATAAAACCCATAAAAAATTACTTCAAATTAAAGTTTTAAATATCATTAATATAAATATATTCATGAAATAACTTATAAAATGATAGTATATACACCATATAAACACAAATAGGTGCATAACATGAAACATGTCTCAACAAAACAATATTAAGAAAAAGAACCCTAACCTCAGGTCACTTCTTATTTTGTATGTATTAAAACCTCATATATAATAAATATTGATTTATTATAAATCTATTATATAGTCATATTAATATAAATATTATCATATATCATTACCTTATAATTTTATATTACCCTTTTATTAATATTTTTTCCTAAAAAACATTATTCAGGTGAAAGATGGTTTGTTTTCCATGCATATTTTGGTTTGATGGTTCTGATCCTTTCACCATGGTCGTGGTTTCATCATATCAAAAATATTAATCATGTAATAAGTTATAATTATTCATTATATACAATTTTATAAACATTTATATTAAGTGGTGAGGAAAAACAAGTTACATCACTTCATGGAAATAGTAGTCTGTACTTACACACGAGTGATGTATTCACTTTTAAATAGATGGAAATAAATAAATTAAAATATTAAATAACCTTTATAGATTTAAAATTTTATCATAAATATCATATATATTCATGAAATATATCCTTATTACCATACATTTAAAGAGGAAATGAAAAATGACTCACATCACATCATTGAGGTGGTAGTCCAAACGAACGCATGAGCGACGTTATCATTTTCTAGAGGAAGATAAATAGATATAAAATAGATATAAATTTAATATAAAAACACACACATATATATATATATATTTACTATAGATACTTATTCCATAGGTTTATGATAGTTATAGAATATTTATTGGAGGTTTAAGTAGAAATAAACCTAAAAAATATATATAAAAACATATACCACTACTTCAAGTATCTTCCATTGAAAACACCCTTAAGGATTGAGTAATGGGTGTTTTAGGAAGACAAAAACCTAAACTAAATGGATAAATATTTTTAGAGATTATTTTTATAGAGCTTGGTTGAGATAAATATCTCAAGTTGTGTGGAGAAGATGGGAGAGGAGGTTCCCTTTAATATGTAAGGGATGTGACAGACTTGTAATTATAAATAATATCAAAATATAATAAATTCAAACTCATGGGAAAGTGGATAAAAAATTGGATCTAGTTATAAAATAGGATGATAAAGTATTTAAATCCATTCATCTAGTAGGATTTAGACAAGATTTCAGTTAATTTTAATCCTTATCTCTTTAGTTTAACCCCTCATTAACCCTTTTATCCTTTACCATAATAAATTTTGTCCTCAAATACTATTCATAATGACCAAACCATTTTATTAGATTTAAATTCTATTATTTATATAAATTCATTTTAAAAGAAACCATCAAAACTCAATAAAAACTATTTTTAGAAAAGTGAATATTAGTCACAAAATAGAATTTATTATAATTCCTTTCTCAGTAAAAAAGAAGAATGTTAATAAAATATATTGAATATATTATCTAAACATTATATTAAAATCATTCATAAATACTAATTAATTCAATTTAAGAAAAATATGTTACGCATAATAAGAAATTTCTAAAAAATATATATTTTTACCTTCAAATGTTTTATCTCAATTTATAACTAATTGAAAATGAATGTATGAATGATTATTAATTTGTTCACATTTAATACCAAAATATTTCATTAAAATCATATTGAAATAGTGATCAATACATATAATATATATAATAATAAAATACTTTGAAAATGTGATCTTTTAACATAAAATGATATTTTTTTAACATTTAAAATTGAGTAATATTTTAAATGAATTAATCATTACTTTTTCATTAAGTAAAGCTTTTATAGATGATTTTTATGATTTAATTAGTCCTATTCATACCCATAATCCAATGGGTATGTGATATGATTCACATTTAATAATAATATGTTAATAGTATATCGTAGTTCATTTAAGCTTGTTGTTGTGTGTAAAGAAAGTCATAAAGAACATAAAAATTATTTAAATATAAATATATCATAAAATCTTGGGTTGTTATATTCAAACCCATTATATAAATTTCTCCCTAAAAATTTATCCATTCTAATACAAAAAATGGGGATACTTCTCCCTCATCACATCCTAAGGTTCCTACTTAGCTTCCTTAAATTTATGGTTTCTACATAAATCATTGATAAGGTGAGTTGTCATATTTTTTAGCTCTTTATCTCTTCAATAAAAAATATACACTGGTTATTCCTTATAACAGACATCAAGATATAATTTTATGACCATTTATTTCAGTACAAATGAATTATTAGGTATGTTCTTTCTCTGGAGGGATACATTGAACACATCAAAAACATGAGAGAGGTTTTATATAAGTGACAATAGATAAACTACTATTCTAATATAAACATGAATTTTATAGGTACTGATATATCTAGGACTCATATTTCCCTTATTTCCAAATCTCATAGCCTTAATCCAAGGAGATATTTTTAAGAATACCTTATCACAAACATTGAACTCCATATCTCATTGAAACTTTCAACATTACTTTTCTATCACCTAAGAGCTACCATGATGTGTTTTTAAATAGTTCTAACTTTATCTAGTATTTCATCTGCTATATCAAGTCTCAATAAATTTTATTCTCCAAATTTATCCCAAAATTCACACTTTCTAACATTTCCATATATATTATCCTTCCTCAAGGTCTTCAACACAATCCAAAAATAATCTTTATGATTTTATTTTCTATTGGAATATATAATGAAGTTATCTATGAAGACTACTAAAAAATGATCAAGGTAATATCTAAAGACTTTATTCATTAATCCATTAAGATATCATTGTAAATGGTAAGTCCAAATTATACATCACTATAAATTCATAATGTCATTACATTATAAAAAAGTTTTTCCTAGGTATATCTTATTTTTTGACCCTTAATTGATGATATCTAGATCAAAGATAAATCTTGGAAAAATATTGATCTCCCCATAATTGATCAAGAAGATCATGAATACAAGGTAGAGCATAATTGTTCACAATAGTGAACTTGTTATGTTTGGAATAATCAATACAAATATTCATTGAATCAACTTTCTTCATTACAAAAAGAATACGTTCACTCCATAGCTACACACTTATCTGAATGAATCCCTTATCAAGATTCTCCTATATTTTCTTCTTCAATTAATGAAACTCAATCAAGTCCATTCGATATATATTCTTTGTAATAGTTATAGCACAAGCAATGAGTTCTATTAAAAATTAAAATTAACGATTCTCAAGAATACTAGGAAATTATTCAAGAAATACATCAACATATTCCTGAATAATAGGCATATATTTAATATTGAGCTTCTCCATGACCATTTTAGATAAATTTACCACATGATTGGGTTATAAGACCCATTAAATGGTAGTAATTTTCATTTGATATTCATATTCATCCTTTCATTGAAACAAAATCATAGTTTTATTCATAATATAAAATGTGACTTATATTCCTTAATAATTGATATGATATCTATATAAATAAAATTAATCAATACCCAAAATATCATAAAATTCAACTAGAGGGAGACTAATAAGATTTTCAGGAAGTGCGTTCCGATAAAATTCTATCAGAGAGGAGCTATAGACTTCAAATTCAATCATCATACCACTATGATTTTTTACTGCCAATTAAATATCTAACCATTTAGGATATGAATTTTTATTTCTAGAGAATTGTCATAGTATAAAGGAATTTATATGAATAAACTAAAATAATATATTTCAATATTTGAACGTACCTATCACCGCCTCAACTTAATCATTTTATCTTCAACCCCTTTATAAAACCAAAATAGTGAGCATGAACATCAATCATATTTAATAAAAGTATAAAATCATATAATAAAAAAACATTCCAGAGATGTAAAAAATTATGAAACCTTCTTATAAAACAATTAAAATTTAGGTTCATCCTATCTCACTTTCAGTTCATCCTAGGTTTTCAAATATTATATCATCTCATTCATCATAATAGTTCATAAAGAAAATGTGAATTAACCAAATCACATCCTTAAGGAGTGTCAAACCCAATGTGCATTTAAGCCTCTTTGTTATGAACAAGATAAAGATTGAGTTGATACCCTACCCACCTTATTGTGGTTATTTACCCTAGTTTAATCTATGATAAAGACTAAATCCACTTGTTTGTATCTGGATAGGGATTTCATTATAAGGAAACCACACAATTTTATTTTACTAAAACAACATGATGTTATCCTTTACACAGACTTATAACTAAGGTTTTCACCACTATTTTATAATATTAATATTAAAAAATAAATAGAACATAATATAATACTAACTAAAATGATTCAAGAATTATATACATAAACATTACATCATTTTAGATTATTATTTAATACATCTCGTAATAATAAATACCCCAATACCATAATGTTTTATTGTCTTTGGAAAGTAGATAAATAATCAGCTTACATCATGAACAATCTTCAATATATCCCACAAAGTTCTTCTCACATGGTATCCTTCTTAGACATACCATACTTAAAACCTTTCTTTATAACATGGGGAAAAGTAAATATAAGGAAGGGTGAGCTCAGATTCTCACTGAGGATATAAAAGGTATATATCAATCGATGATCATAAGTGAGAATTATATGAGTATCAAGGTAATATAACTTCATAACCAAAATATCAATAGATATACCCTATCATGTTATTACCTAACCCAATAATGATAACTTCATAACCCAAATTCAAACTTGATGAATTTGGCATACAAACAATCACTTCATAAATTCCATATAATAATGCTCAAATATTCTTTGGATTCTTCCATTCTGTTAGAATATATGTTAATTTAATCTATAAATAATACCATAAATTTATCGAGGTAATATCTAAATAATCATTCATTAGATCCATGAAAATAAAAGTAATATTTATAAAACAAAAGGCATCATTTTGGATTCATCATGTCCATATATTGTATGGAAAGTTGAATTTGGTATATATACACGTTTCACTATAAGTTGATGATATAAAAATTAATGATACAACTTTGATAAGTATTTAGACCCTATAGGATGATCAAATAACTCATAAATATAAAGTATAGGATATATATTCTTCATCATAATTGTGTTAAGCTCATGATAATTAGTGAAATGTCTTATTAACCCATCCTTATTCTTAATAAAGAGGACTGGTAGACCCCATGGTAAATCACATGGAAATATGAAACTATTTCCTAAATTATCTTGAAGGTTTCCCGTTAATTTCCCCATTTTAATGGGGATCAATTTACAAGGAATCATAGATATGGAATATAAATTTTTACGATTTAAAATGAAAACTCAACCTCATGATCGGGGGGAATAATAAGAAACTATTTAGGAAATACATAAAAATAATATCTTACAATTGGAATGTTATCAATGTTGATTTTATCCATAAAATATTGAGTCACACATCCCTTATTATTAATTATAAAGACCCATATTAAAGAATTAGTTTCTAAAATATGTTTAAATCATCCTTGTATATATATTTGATCATGGGATGGTTTGGGATATGAAATCAGATTTCCCTATCTAAATATTTGATATGATATATATGTAAAGGGAGTCGATCCATGAATAATATCACATCAAATTACACTAAAGGGGGAATAATTTTTTTTCAAGAAGTATATTCCAAAAAACCTCAATAAAAAAATAGTTATACACTTAGGATGAAATCATTTCACACTAGGTGTTTTGGAAGAAAAGTCAATATCCAATCATCGATGTAGTGATTCAATAATACTAAAAAATATGAGATACAAAGGAATTAAAATAACTATAATAAAATAAGACACACATATTTATTGAGTATATAAAAAGTATTTATTTAACCATGCTATTTTCAGTGTTAAATTTGGAAATAGTGGTTATATATGCTCTTATTTGATCCTTTGGTTTTAATGTTAATTGATGTAAATTTCTCTCCTTAAACCATA
Organism: Viscum album; assembly: GCA_963277665.1. NCBI lineage: Eukaryota > Viridiplantae > Streptophyta > Magnoliopsida > Santalales > Viscaceae > Viscum > Viscum album. The sequence goes on along the minus strand of OY728121.1, from coordinate 1,758,429,272 downwards.
GATTAGTGCATTTATTTTCATAATTCCCAAACTATTTACATTTAAATAATTAAATTGTGGATGGTGTATTGGGTGGATCATTCTTTTTTATCTATTTTATTAACTAGCCTATATATTTTTCCTTGATAACATGGTATGTAATGGCCTGCTTTTCCACACTCAAAACATTTTCTAATTCTTTTGATATGATTTCATGGGTGGTTCCTCCCGCACTTTCAGTATGTTAGAAGATGTATCTTATTTCCTCAATGATATTTTTTACATAAACTTCTATGAAACTCTATTTTTCTTTTATATCAATAAATACATGTGTGTAGTAAGAGTCTATAATTTCAATTTCCAACTTAAGACCACATCGAACAATTTATTCATAGTTACCAAAGTATTCTATTTATAGAACTTTTTGAAGAATTAGTTTTAATCCATAAAAGAAATGATCAATTTTACTTTTAGGATCAATGATAAACTGATGTCCTACCTTGAAATCCACATTAATTTTAATTTATCAAAACTAATAGATCCATCTTCATTTTTCATAAGCTTTATGAATTATAACTAAATTTTTATGTGAAGAGTTCACATATTTTTTTTTTCAAACTCCTACCATTCCATGGAATCATTTTCATCCTTTTTCCTTGCGTTTTTGTTTAAATTCAACCATCGATCCACTTCACATTCTAATTAATAAATAATTAAACCTGCCTTTTCAAACTCTAATAATTTATGAATTGAAAAATATTTTTTATTATGATGATCCATTTCTTAGTAATAGTGGATTAAAATATCCATTGAATGACAGTTATAATTGTTAAACAAAGGACCTGATAGCAAGTTCTTATTTATTTGATACATTTGGGAGCTTTAAATTATTTAGGTTATTACTCATAGCCTGATATATAATGGACACAATTGTTTTACCCTAGATCTCATCCCATTTGATTATTCATTAGGATAACCATCACATTGTCTATCACATTAGTAATTAAATTTATTCCTCATATTTTTATCCAATTACTAAGACAAAAAGAATTAAAAAATTTATAAATAAAAATATATTAATAAAAATAAAGGGAAAAATAATAAGAATATAAAAAATAAATTCTACGATGTCTTATAAAATGATAGATTAATTTCAAACTATGATCCTTTTGGATCAATATAGTTTTCATTGAGTTTTATTATTTTATATTTCTTAATCAAACCCCTAAAATTAACAATATCCCACTGTGATACCAACTATGATGATGCAATGAAAACATTCATAATTTTATGTCATTTTACATATCTATACATAAAAACTTATAACTAAAGAAAACTCCCATAACATGAAGGTTTAGTGTATTTGGATATTAGATAAATGAACATATTGTTTTTCAAAATAATATATATTTCTTATATAATATTTTTGGACACTCATTTTCCTTATAGAAATATCATACCTAATATTCTTCCCCATTATCTAGGGAATTGAGAATCATAAGAAGCGGGTAATATAAAATTCTCAATAGGGGAAAACAAATCAATGAATCATATAGGATTTATAATTAGATTAGAAACATGTGAGAAAAAATTAAATTGGAATAAATAGAATGATCCACACCCTATAATAGGGAACTATTCAAAATATAATAATCTAAATAAATGGGATAATTAATGATAATAAGATAATGGAATCATAAGAAGCCATTATTAACCATGATTGAATAATAATAGATCATATAATAGGAACATATAACCATAAAAATAAGGTCATGAAACCATAACATATATCATGGTATAATATTTTGAAATCATATGAAGATAATCATTAGACATGATAATATAAATTGGGATTGTGGTAGAAAAAAAGCATAGGAATTCAAATCATATGTCAAATTTCTATGTCATGACCATAATAAAATTATTAAAATAGTTAACTACATCATTTCTAGGTATAAGATTGTGAAAAAATATAACTGTATCATTTCCACGCAATTTTTTTAATATAGAAAACTGTATTATTTCCATTAATAAAAATATGATTATTTGAGATATGAAACATTACCCAATGAATTACAGGGATACATAACTCTAGGACCACCCATCATATAATAAAATACCATATGTATGTGAATGAAAAATTATGTCAATAATACATCATAGATTTATTATCTTATGTAAATAAAATGGATTATACAAAAATTTCACAATATATCATATATAAAGCAATCCAAAATGGATTTGATGATACCAAAAAATTCAGCCACCCAAAATAAACATATCATAATTTTATTTAGAGGGTGATACATTAATAATATCAATTATTAAATTTAAATGGATAATTTAAGGAAATAAATGAAAAATTAATATAAATCATGAAAACAATTCCCTTAAAGTTTAGGAAATTTTCTCGTAAAAAAAATAACTTTCAAAATCATGTTCAAATGTTGACAAGATTTTTTTAAAACATCATTATAAAAATAAATGTACCAATAATTTTACATTTAAATAAATAATTATAAATTAAAATAACTTGGTTAAAAAATATTAAATTATATAGAATATGAAATAAATACTTTTAAAACATTTTTTAACATCTTTCATGTTTCCCACATAGATAAAACAAATATAAAATTTTAATTTAAAAAAAAAGATAATTATGAGAGTTATAGTATAAAATACAAATTTAACTTTCAAAATAATAAAAATAAATATTTTTGTATGAAATAAAATGTATATATAAAGGAAATACCCAAAACAAAAGGATGATGTTTTTGTTTATAATGAAATATATTATATTATAATAATCAATAAAAACGAATATTTTCATAAGGAAAAGTTATTTAATAAGAAATAAAATGTAAAAACACCATATGGGATAGAAATGTGGTAAAATATTCCAAAATTATATGAACATATTCAAATAATAAAGAGTTAGACTCAATGAAAGGAGATTGAGGTAATAAAAAATTTACCTTGAATGCCTACTTTCTCAAATGCGCTCAAACTCCTAAGTAAAAAAATTAACATCATTTGGAAATCATATTTGGTATTTTAAGTATTTGAAGATATTTACTGAGTCCATGGAATTACAAACATCATAAAGGACTATTAGATATAAATTTTTGATAGATATTATAGGGGAAACCAAATGAGAGGTGTTTTATGGAGTGGTGAGAAGAGGGGACCTTTTATAGTTAAGTTTGAGTGGAATATTTTGAAATTACCATTCATTAATGTGTAAGTAATGTAATTTCGAAAGAAAAGTATATAAAAATTAAAAAATAATGGATATGGGCCCCTAAAATCCCTTATCCACACAATTTTCAACTATGTTTTAAAAATAGTTTCTGAATTTACTCATTATTTTTATCCATTTAAATCATTTTACCCATTACTGCCATGACTCACATTTTACCCTAGTAATATTTTTTTTATGATGAAATAAAATGGATCTTATGATATAATTTTAATATGGTTTTTAAAAATATGAAACCCATTTTAATAAATTAAATTTATAGAAGTAATAAAAATTAATTTTAATATAAAAACACAAAAGGTATAAAAATATTTTTTTAGAAAACACCTATCAAAACATTAAATTAATTTATTCTTATTCCTTAATAAGTAATAATATTTGATGAATTTTAATTAATTAATTTATATATATAAATAAATAATTTCATTAAAACAAAATTTTAAAAGATATTAAAATAAATAACTTTAAAAAATAATAATATTATTATTATTAAGAAAATACATGTTTTTTAAAATATCATTTACTATATTAATTATTATATGTTTATGGAATTATAACATATACTTAAAAACCCTATAAATATAATTACATAATCATTAATGGTGAATATAAAACCTTTACCCTGATTTCATTTATAATTTTACCCATTTCTTGGATTTTAATCATTCAATTGGGTTTTGGGTTAAACATATTTGAAATTTTTATTTCTTATTAAGATTTCAACATAGGAACTTAGTTATTGGAAACCATGTGGAAACTATTAACTATGTTGGCATCTTGACAGTGGCATTTCGCATAGTCAGTGCATGGTTTTCCAAACTGTGTGGGTACTCTGGTGTGTCCAATGAAGGACACAAGGTTGGCACAGGGTTTGGTAAACCATGGAAAACCATGTGATATATCATGTTTTTTAAAATATAGAAAATTACTAATATACCCCTCCTTTTCCCTAATCGACCTCCCATTCACCCCTCTCAATTGAAGCTCTCGAAGTACATTAGGGAGGACCCCCACACATAACTACCATCCCCTTTCCCTCTGGTCTCTAGCTCTCCCTCCAATAATTTACCCTAGGATCTCTTCATGTTTGGATTTTTCCTCCACCTACTTCAAATCATATCTTGTTTATTTTCCCCCACTCTCACCGTGTTTTTCCCTAGTCTAAACCCTTGGTGGATTTGGAGTTTTAAAACATTGTGGTGTCAATTTTTAGATTTTGTGTGGTCTCCTTTATTTTGTGTGCATTTATATTTTTATTAAAAAACCATACGAGTTGGGGTTTCTTAAAATAAATTCTCTATAAATTATTCATTTTATATGTTTGATTAAAAATAATTTTTTTTCAATTTTTTTTTATTTAAGATGAGTTTTTTTCAATTGCAAGGGGGTATTCAAATGGGTGTTTTTTAGAAATTAATTTTAAAATGGATTTAAGTTTTTATTTTTAATTGTTTCCAAGTTGTTTATAGATTTAATTTTAAATTTACATAGGTTGATAATTTAATATTATTATTCCTTACCACTTTATGGTTTCACTAAGTTACTTTGGTTTAAAATAAATGTTTTTCCTTTTCTTCAATGATGTATTCAAATATTTCATGATTTAAATTGAGTTTTGAATAGATTATATATATATATCCTTGTAAAAATATGTGTATATATAGATATGTACACTATAATAAATGTAGTATATTGCAGTGATTTTTTTAGTGGTGGTTTTATAAACCACCTCTAAATGATAAAATAGTATTTTGGACGCCCTATTTTACCAAATTTTTTGTTATGTGTTGGTATTTAGTGGTGATTTTGTTTAAAACCATGGATATACTTTTTAATGAGTCCATAAAGGCCTATAACCCCTCCTCAGAACACTGCTTGGCCTCAACCTCAGCCTCACCACCGCTCAACGCTAAACCTACCTTGTACTCTCCCTCATCACCACTCGACACCAAACCCATGTCATCCTCCCCCTCAATGCTACTCAATACTAGACCCTCTATTAGCCCCCCTACAACATCACTTGATTCCCAACTAGTTTCCCTCTTGGCCTCAATGTCAAATCCCCATATCTAATTCCCTATCTGCCTCTATCCCACCGGACCCTTTTCAGGATTTGGGGTGATATCTAATAGATTTGTTTCACCCTAATCATAGGTAGTTGATTTTGTGATCTATTTTATGTTAGGGTTTTGAAATAGAGTTTGGTTTAGTAATTTACCTGTTCTAATTATCCTTCAATGATTTTAGTTTAGTAGATTTATTAATTCTTTGTTTTTTTGTGATGTTGGGTGAAATAATTCATGAAACTGATGTTTACACTATTAGAATAATTAATAATAAATTTATGTGTAACTAAATTATTTTTGGTGATATTTTGTTATGTTATAGTGTGGTGTATTATTATTAATGGTGAAATAAATCATGAAATAAGTGTTTGGTTATTAAATTTTGTGTATGTATCCTAAAATTATATTTATTTTAAGAGATATTGTTTATATTATATTTTAATATAAATTTATAAATAAAATTTCATGTGAATGAAAAAATTACGTGTCTTAATATGTTTATCATAATTTAAAATTGAAATTTTCTTCCTTTTTGAAATTAAATATATTTTATTTTTATGTATAATAATATAATAATATTTTATTTTAGACATTTTAGGAAGTTAGGTACATATGGAATGTTTTTTCTTTCAGGTATGTCTCACCAGAAGAGGTTTAGTGACAATACCCACTCTTTTTCACAGGGTTCTCATCATTCCTCTATGACACATGGAAAAATTCATTAAATACCTTGAAAATTTTTATACCATGTCATATTATCTTAATAAACTTTCATCCCTAGGTATGACTTCTATAGATGATGTTGTATAATTAGACAACACACCTACAATGGATCCATCTTTTAATCTGGCCGATAATTATTTTTCATCGAGAGGTTATGGGTGGGTCATAGTCATCAATATATAATTCAATGTTAAATTATTACTCTCTTAAATATTAATACTAATTTTTAATTGAAATTTTAAAGTGATATAAATAATAGTAGAATAGAGAGAAACATAAATATTCAAGATTTTTATAATTTTTCAAATGTAAAGTTAGTTGTTGTTTTTGATGAATATGGTGTACCTACATAGGATGTAGGGGGAATTATTGAGCAGTTCCTACAGTCTATAGAATGTGAAGTGAAATCCTTCTCTATTCATTATTTAAATTGGAGAAACATTCCATTATCCTGTAAAAATTATTGTTATTGAATCTCAAATAACGGTACTATCATTATTATGTATTCACATATGATTAAATTAAACATTTTTACTTAATGTGTCAATAATTTATTGCATTTATTATATTTATTTATAATTAAAGTTCAATTTTTACTTGCATAATTCCATTTCATATCCATGGAACTTATAAAATTTAGGAATAAATAGAAATATTTCAAGTAGTAATTATCAAATGAATTCAATGACACATCTCTATCATTGTCATAAATGTATGAAAAGGTCCTTAAAGGCACGCATAAGGACCAATGAAAAAAATTTGTTGACCATAATCATGCTAAATATCATAAGGTATTTTATTTAATTTTAGTATATTAGTAACTATGTTTTAATAAAATTTCATGTTTTATTGATATATAATTTATTAAGATGTTTTTTATGATAAATTCTATCAATCGAGAAAAGCAATTGATTCCCCACACTACTTGCTAAATGAGATTTGTGAGGAAATGATATGAAGGGTTTCATTAAATTTATTATAATATATATCTACAACACTTCAATTATAATATTTTTTCTAAATATTAGTTATGTAATTATTTCAACTAGATGAACAAGGTAGGTCATTCTGTTGGAAGGATATAATTTTGGTTTGATGTTCACAAAAAAAAGATGAAAATTATGTTAATAACTCTATAAAAAATAGGGGTACAAAATTTTAATTATTAGTTGGTGTTAATAAATTAATTTATAATATAATATTATTCAATTTACAGTTTAAAATAAAAGAGGCATGGTACTCCAACCCAGCCTTGTCAATTTCAGTATCCTCGAAGGATGTAATGGCTTGAGTTCTGGGAAAAAGAAAATTTTGGTCATGTCAGGATAATGGCATTTGGTCCATCTCCAACAAGGGTGCTTTTTTAGGGTACATATATCTTCATCATTGATGTTGGTATGAGGGGGATTATAGGTTTTGGTGATCCTAGTGCAATAAATAAAATTTATGTATTGAAAAATGCCTTTAAAGATTATTAATCAATACATATATGATTAGGTATAAAAATTGGTGGGTGAGTTGACCATTTTATTTCAAAATATTACTATATGTATTCCTGAAGAAATATAAACAATCATCAGGGGAAGATGAGTGGTAAATTTTATAAATTTACACTTATATTATTCATTTTAGAGGATATTTTTTTGGTAAATATTCTTAGTAAAATGACTTTAAATATTTATTTTGTATCTTCTATAAAAATAGGTATTTAATAATTTAAGTAATTCACATCATAGTCACATGATAATTCTGATAACATGTATAATTGCGTCATCTTGTGAAATTTCATTTCCATTATAATAAACTATATAAGGAATTCATAAGATAAGTTACTGAGGATTTTATGATGACAAATAGTTTAGAGAATATCTTGTGGTATTTTTTATCTATTGTTCCATGTATATGTTTCCAACCACAAAAGGTTGACATGGGAAAGTGTTCATGTATCATTTTAGACACGGTAGATATTTCATTAGATGGGCATGGTTTTTGAAATGGTGTTATTGCATGAGCATGGATTTTAGATAAATTCTACGAAAGGTGTGATGATAATGATATGAGATTATGCATTTTTAAAGGAATTTATTAAGATATTATACAAAAAATATTATTGAGAATGATTCCCCTTAGTTATGGTATGGGTTATAGAAAATCAACTTATTGATCATCATATTCTTAACACTTTTGAAAAAGTTATATTAGTGATTGTGAATAAAAAAATTAGTATAGATGTAGAAACATGGATATATCTTTAGTCTCCCAGAGGTTGAATCAACTATATTTTTAGGGTGATGTTGTAATTCAATATTTATAAGTCTGGTTAGGTAGAACATTCTATATTTTTATGTTTTTAATGGATACATTTATGGTGGGTTTTACAACATATGCATTCAAATGATTGTCATGTACATTGTGGAATATTAAGATAAAGGATAAGTTTCGTGAAGGGGTTTTCTAAGTGGGATTTTAGAAGATAATCAATGATTTTTTTCTCTAAAAGCATGTAATTTTGATTAATTTTCATAGCTTTCAATATTTATAGTAAGTTATTTTTATCTATGATAGGGTAATTTTCTTATTTTGTAAGTCTCATTCATTTTAAACCAAATTTTGTTACTAATTAAAGTTACAAGGATCATAGGTTTTAGGTAAGGCTTTTATTAGTGATTCATTCAAAGATTATACTCTTTAACTTAGTTACTCATGTCTAGGTTGTTATGAAAGACACAATGGTATAAGTTGAAATAGAAGGATTTTATATCATTACTAGTTTCCATCTACAACTTGGAGGGGGAAAAGTTTCATTAATTTCCCATAAGAGGAAATGTAAAGTATTCAAAAATAAATATTTGGGGATTCCTTTAGGTTTTTCTCAAGGATAAAACTAACATGTATGTTATCTATGTGGTGTAATGGAAAACATAAATACACATAATCTAATTTTACTAGGACTTATCATTAGTCTAAAAATAAGGGTCATCTAAAATGGTTTTATTAAATTTTATCCTAAGGGGATACTAGTTAAGAATAATAATTGATTCATGGATCACAAATTCTAGTGGATGAACTAAATTAGTTTGGGTTAAAAACTCAAGGAATAATGGTTAGTCCACAAAAAGGAGGCAAGAAACCATCTCAAAATGATTAAAGTTGTATTTTTTATATCAAAAATATAATCGAAGAGTCTTAAGATAAAGTAGGACCATTTATAGTTTGAGGTGTTATTATTAATTCATATACTATTATTATTTTATTATTTGATATAAGGCTATCAAATTATTTTATATCTTCATGTGTAGTAAATTAGTTGGGATTATTAATTGAATTTTTTCCTTATTCAATGTGAATTGATACCCTATTGGGGGAGGGAAATGATAAAGGGTTTAAATGCCCAAAATGATTTATTATTATAGGAAATGTTGAAATCTCATTGGATTTTATAATCCTTGAGATGAAAACATTTGAACTTATCATAATAATGGACTAGTGTTTGAGATACAATGATCATATGAACTATTATAGTTAAAGTTTTATTTTTATCTCTCTATAAGAATTTATATACACATACCAAGATGTCTGGGATTCTATTTTATGTACAAAGAACCATTGTGATGTTGTTTTTAGAAAAGTTTTGTATTTGTTAACAACTAATCTTTTTTAAAAGAATGTTTTAGAAAAAAAGTGAAAGTTGATGATTGTTAAAACCCAAACATAAAGTGTGGGGGGGGGGGTTGTTTTTTAGAATTTTTTTTTCAGATGCAATGTATTAGACTAAGAAGAACTATACACTGAATTTGTTAGAAATGTGAGTGCTGATAGATTTTTAAATCTATTGATCAGACACACCATCAATCTCAAATCTATCGGCATGAAGTTAAAGATCAATTGGGAATGGTTTTTTTAGAAATTTGGTATAAGATATGAAAGAAATTCAGAATATTACTGAAGTATGAAATGTAAGTTTTAAAGGAGTCAGAAGTGAAAAGTACTTTTTCTAAACCATTATTCAGATGATGATTTTTTGATCTCAAAGTTCTCGTAAATCCTAAAAAAATATCTTGATAAAAGATATTGAACAAATGGAAGAATTGTAAAGATTTTATCAGTTCTATAAATAAAGAATTTTTTTTCATCAAATCCAGAAGTAAAGGATACATAATTTTTCATGATCCTGAATGCGTAACAGTTGATAAAGTTTAATGAATTTCTAAGTTAATGAGTGTAGGATTCCATCATAATGATAAATCTATCATACTAAGGATTTCACCATAATGAAAAATCCATCATAATGAGAAATCCATCATAATGATAAATAAATCAGACTAAGCTGATGAAGTCAGATTGGGCTGAGATGAGGAAGTTCGAATGGAATGAGTTGAGGAAGTTTCATCAGAGTGAGTTTCTATTAGAAAGTCAAATTAGAACATCTCTGATGAGGAAACTCAATTCAGAATGAGATGAGGAATTTCTATCTTAATGAGCTAAGTAAGTTCCATATTGTTTAAGAAAATATAGGAAGTTTGAGAATGATGTTTACTAATATGACTAAATATGATTCATGAAGTTTCCAGACTAGTTGAAATAGTCAAATATGAAGTTCAATTTTGAGTGAATTTTGGAGATATTAATATCTGAGTAAGCAGGAAAAGTTTTTTAGTTTCCTACATTTTCTATTCTGGGACTCCTATAAATAGATTCTCTGTATATTCATACTTTTTAACCTTTTCACATGTGTGGAAAAGATGAAGCATCGTAAATTTTGAGTTAGAGTTACTTTCCAGATAGAGATCTCATAAAAAGACCAGGCTTCTAGAAGTTTTGTTAAACAGAGTAAGGAAGATTAGACTGAGGATGATCGAACTAAGAAATTTACCAAAGCTTGATAAATACATATTGATAATAATTTCATCATACTGATCCTATCGGAATGAGTTCATTGGACTTAACCAATCATTCCCAGTTTCATTGGACTGAGGTTTCAGATAGAGTTTTGCGGAGAATTTTTTTTGCTGTTCTTTATTTTGTGGATTAATTTTTCATAAGAAAACTTTTTAAACTAACAGTAGCTATTATAATCTTTACTATTGATATATAGTATGTGTTTAACATGAGTTGGAATAGTTTGCATTCAATTCTTGTTAATAGTGAATTTCCATACACCAACAGGAGTAGTTATGGAAAGGATGTAGGTTCTCACACTGATGAAAAAACTTGTAAATATAAAGTGATTTTATTTATTTCTTTCTTTTTCCCAGATGAGTATTTACTAAAATATGATAATGTCATAAAATTTAATTGGTTACATGGGTTAAGTTTCTAAATGTCTTTAAACTTATAAAAAGTGGAAAATCGATTCAAATTGTTTCTAAATGTCTTGAATTGTTATGATTATTTTAATTGTTCAATTCAATAATATTAAATTGAATTGTTATTAAAGTGAATTGATTAAAATTTATATTATTTTCGGCTGGGATCCATTGGATTGTGACGAGATGGAACCTTGGAATTGGGATGGCATGGCCATTGGGATTGAGGTGATGTAGCCATAAAGTTGGTCTTGGCCTGAATTACTTGGGTGATGTGATCACCATTTAGGAATCATGGAAGTCTAGTTGGGGAAGAAATGCTATCAGGTTGAGGGCATGGCCCATGATATTTGATGGCATGGCCTTAAAATTTGAGCGACACGGTCTTAAGGGCACAATGTTCTAGTTGTATGTGGATTAAGTACTAAATTTGGTGATTGGAGCTCACTCGTGATGGCCAAAGTGATGATTGGAGTTGTGTGCACACAAGTTGACTAAGTGATGAGGTGGTTTTGAATGCTCATGTGGTTAGAGGTGCTCAATAGTGCAGATTAGTAAATTGGTTTTTTGGTTTCTTTCCATAGAAATCCACAAGGATGGTGAGGAGCCTTCAGATGATTGTGTTGAGGCCATCAGTTAGGGGTTGAGGCCGAATTAAGACCATTAGGCCTGGATTATTTTGAGAGGACGAAGATATACAATCCTTAGAAAGTCATGATATGAGTTGAAACTTATTTTTATTTCAGGAGAGGTATTAATATTCCTCCATATGTCAGGTTCTGTGCCAATGAGTTCTTATAGAAGGGTTTTGAAACACCAGTTAATTTTTTTCTTGGCTATTCCTTAAAGACATCATTGATTTGTTTCAGACACAAGGTGTCAAGAGGCACGAGGTTCCATGTTGTTTATTTATAGGTTTACCTTGAGGGTTCACTTGGTTTGTATGACATCAAGGGACACATTAGGCCATAACCCAAGGATGCTATCATCTTTAATGATTTCAGTGTTAGTTAAGGTAGGTGATGGATTCTAGGTGGCTATTGAGTACCAAGGAAGTCCATGATTATTTTATGCATGTGCTGTTCTATTTACTATAGTTAACACATGCTTAAACACACATTTTGGGTATGAAAACATGGGTGGTATCCTACCTATACATGTTCTAACTCCCTAGATGGGACCTTCAGGATGTGTGTTGAATTTATTATTTTTACATATAGGTAAGGGTTCAGGATTAGAAGCTGGATCCTAGTTGAGTTTACATGGATGGATAGAAGGATACCTTGAGGTTCTTACATCACTTGGAGTTTCTGTTTTAGTTTTTTCATTTCAGTTTCATCATTTTTATATATTTATGTGTTGAGGTAAACCATGAGAGACCCTTTTGATTATTGTATTATATGACCTGTATTGATATGAATGATATACTTTAGTAGCTACAAGTGTTTTTTTGGTTTCCTTATTTATTTCTACTATTTTGTTTTTTATTCTTATGCTATTGTTGATATTGACTGTGCTTCCACCTTTTGCAGGTCTAGTTTGATTCTTCTGAGTCTTATTTTTCCACTACATGTTATCTTTATATACACAGACCATTAATATATAATTTTTTGAGGGTATATCCTCCCCACTTTTCCCTCTTTGCACCATCACTTCTAGTCATCATCCTTCAACATTTGGGGAGGTTCCCCTAAGGCCAGTGGTACCCATCTCAAAATCACTATTCAGGTGGCTAATTGGGTGGGGGATGCTATAAATGGTATAAAAGCAGTTCTTAATTGGGATTTAGTAGTAGTGTTCTATTGGATACTAATGAGATCGAGATTTAATTTTCTCTTATTCTGGTATTACTATTTTGTTTTTGGTAGACTGTAGATTAGGATGTGGTTATAACTATGTTTAGAGATAGTTCTTTGGTTCCTACAACCCCATGTAGAAGGGACAAACCAAGTTACCATGGGTGGTAATTAGAGTTCTATTCTTCTTGTTTTATAGTTGCTTTTATTTCCACATTGAGTGGTATTCTTGGAATTGGTTATTACCTATTGTGTTATGTAACCTTGTCCTAGCATGACAAGGAATGAGATTTCAAACCTTGGCCTTGTAAGGCAAGGTGTATTTGTGTGTACGTGTTCTTGCTTTTGTTATGAACATAGTGGGATGTTTTGTAACGAACCAATGCTTTTCAATGGAAATTCTCTTCTTATATTTATGTCATAAAATCACATGAAAACACAACATAATGAAATAATAAGTGATAAGTGACCTTTAAACATAAGTTTGTCACTTATGTGTTTGGAATTTTGAAAATCTGGCATACACGGTTGTGTTCAAGATGTTTTTTAGAGTCTAATAAAACAAAAATAATTTTTGGTGAATAGTAACCTACCCTAATGAATATCAATACACCCTTATGAATAGTGATATACCCTAATGAATAGTAACCTCACCTATAGTGGTATAAAAATAATATTCAAGTTGGAAGTACGATATTCCTATAATTTAGAATGAGTTAATTCATGTTTTAAATATGGTTTTTGATAATAAATTATGATTTTAATTGAATATTAAAATAATCATATTTAGAAAATTATTTTTGAAAAATGGACTTCATTTTTGGGTTCTACATGTTGAAAAATGGTTAGGGTGAATTTTTGACATTTTTCTGAAATACTTGAATTCTTGGTGAATAGTAAAATACGGTAATTTACCGTATATATAAATGATAAGCTAAATAAACTATTCCTAGCATCATGGATGATGTCACCACCCATGGTTCTAATTCACATGACCCATTTACTATTCTTGGTCATGGAATACTTACTATTCTTTGTCTTGTGAAGAAATAATAAATTAAGGATTATAATATCATGAAATCCCTCCTCTCCTCCACTATAAAAAACCCCCTTCACTCCATCTTCTCTCCACTCCTCTCAAGCTCCAAGAATTCTCTAAATTCTACCCAAATATCTCACTAATGTCCTCCCCCACGTCCTAAAGCTCTCAGAATCCTCAAAATACCAAAAACTCTCCCCTTAAGAGGTTCTCAAAGGAGGAAGTCTCAAGAGGTAAATTCCACTTCCCAAATTTCTTCTTTTCTTTTAAGTTCTTTTCTTTTTAATTTCTTTCCTCACCTCCCTTCACCATAATAGTATGATAAATCCATTATCATACATGTAATGGAATATCTTCATGCTAGTGTTATATTTCATTATCTTCTCTTCTTTCCCCACCCTTTTATTTGAATGAAATGAAAGCACCGTTTGAGATGTGCTAATTTAGCACATTCAAGGACAACAGTTTATCAATTTCTATTATTGCATTAAATTCTGGTCATGAAAACATTTGTGTTATGGTTGAACCAGATTATTATATATTTAATATATCCTATTTTTGGTTATGTAATCTTTTGGTACAAATGGAATTAAGTTATAAATCAAAACACATTCTTTGTAATCAAACCCACCGAATAACAAAAACGGTTATCCCTAAGGTTATATATGTAATAATTCAACATCACTCTAAGTAACCTAATTAAAATTAAAACCATGTAATATCTTGGATATGAAATAAATAATATAACTTCAATTCTGGACAACCAATTTTATCTATCATATAATCCAAACTTGAATATAAGTGAACCGATCTTTAAAGTTAAGTAAACAAATGAGCTCGAACAATGAAATTGAACCTTATAACTAATCAAAAAGGTTTTGAATGAACTAAAAAGGGTTATAATAAATAAATTAATTATATAAGAGGTTCTGGAATTATTAATTAATAATCCTAATTTTTTTATTCAGGTCATTAATAACAAGTGGAGAACAACACCGAATTTAAGGTAAGGAATCCTCCCCTTTTCTCTCTTAATCAAGATTATCCTCTATACTTTGCCTTTTTATGTATACTAGAAAATGATGGGTTATGTTTAAGAACCTACCCCATAATTCCTTATGGATTTATAAGTGATGAGAAACCCCATTTCTCTCTCATCAATCCCTCTTGGTCACACCTGACACCGTGCCGATAAAATCATAACGAATTCTACCCGAACATTCTTTGTTCTTTCGAGTTGCCTTATCTTTATTTCAAAATGGTGTTATCTTATCTATCTATTTGAGTCTTATGACTTCTGGTTATTTGTACAATATTCTTATATCAATACCCTTTCATCACATTCTTTCAGGGATATACATGATTTTGAAAGAATCCCCCCTTAGAACTTTCCGATAATCAAACCTGTTTTAAGGGGACTTCCCAAATTTTTACCCAAATTTCAAGTGCACTCTATCCTATGTTTTAAAACACCATTGTATTTATAAAATCAGTATTTTTATTATGAAAACCTTATTGTTTCAATTCTGGTTTTATATAAATGAATGTCCTCCTTTCTATTTGAAAAGCTCTAGAGTGTTTTCCTTAAGACCGCACAAAAATGTTTTAATGCTAATGTTTCTAAAATAAATTTTTTTATATGTTTTCACTTATATTTGACACCAATTACCATTTTATATGCCTATATTACCCTATTAATGTCCATGTATTTTCTAATCCTTTCCTTTTCTGGACTCTTTCGTGATACACCCATTGGATATGTTTTGTGTCATGATTGCGTTACCCAATTCTTTCCATGGGTACCCTTATGTTTATGAATGATTGATTATATATGATTATTTATGTGGAAAGATTATTTATGTGGAAAGAATATTCATGAATATGTTGATATGGGTGCACCTAGAGAGTGCTGCAATGCATTGGGTAAGGTTAAGTCTCATGAGATGCGATGTGAAACGGGATTGGCGGTTATCCTTGAACCGTACTAAACAAATGTTTTATGATTCTTCCACATTTATATGATTCCATGTTTATATGATACCATGCTTGTATTAAATGATTTTATAAGTTTCATTCTTTTAATATCATTATGTCATGCCTCCTAACTCATGTGCTTGAGATGCATCCTTATGTTCATTCCCTTACTATGATTTTTAGCTCATCTCTTTGTTCATGTGTTCCCCAGGGTATCCTATGCAGATGTAAGGGCTCAAAGGAAGTTAGGAGCTCATTATAGAGATTAAATAAAGAAGTGTTCTTTTTAGCCCCATGTTTTATGTTTATGTACCTAGTCTTCTAAGACACTAGACTAAACGATCCTTGGATTGTACTCTGATGGTTAGCTATGATTGAAATAATGAAATGTTTTATGTAAAAGTCTTGGGATGATATAGTTAGTATCAGAGGGTGGTCTAGTTATTTTTGGAGATTAAGAATAGAGCACCTTAGTGAGAACCTTAATTATGAGACCAAGTATAAGAAAACAGTCCTAAATTTTTTTGAGTATAGAGTAAGTGGTTTATCAAGAAAATACATCCCTGTCTGGATATGATTAGGTAGAGGCAGCTCTGGCATAGATGTATCTAGGAGTAAAACCTGAAAACACCACTTTGAGCTAGACTCAAACGGGAATTGGTGCACGACAACGGGCCTTGCTGCACTCTTAGTTACAACACTCCCAGGGGATATGCTTTGGTAGATTCACAAGCTTAGTACAAACCATTATTAAGGGACAAAAAGAAGCCCATGAGAATATAAGTTAAGAAATAGATCGAGGATAACCTACGTTTTAACCTAAGGAATCACAAGTTAGGATGTACTTATTCCTTATAAGTTTATCCTTTTATGTTGAAAGTTTCTTTTTATGCTCAATAAATATGTATTCAAGACCCCTAATTGTATTTTCTTCTTTCTTAGTTAAATTTGGGAAATAAAAGAATGTGTTCCAACAATCAATGTGATAGGAAATGTGACAAGCACCCTAATGATATGTCTGAGATGATGGGATACCAAGTTGAACATATTGTGAACTTTCCAAATCAGCTATTGAAAATCATAATCAACAATTGGTACATAGTTGAATGCCCAAATTCATCAAGGAGGAGGAGGATGAAATCTCAAGGAAGTTCATCTAATACAGGTGATAAAGGAAAAAAGACCAAATTTCCTTTGTGAAAAAAGTGTGGAAAGAGGCATCAAGGAGAATGTCACAAAGGAACCAAGAGATGTTTTAATTGTGGGAAGGTGGGGCATAAAATAGCCAATTGCTATAAAAAATGGATAATGTGATGAATGGAGATAAGGTTATATCTAATGTACCTTATAATATTCATTATTGTTAATGTGGAGAAGTTGGACATTATCTAGGAAAATTCTCCATTGGAAGGGATGAGAAGCATGATGAGCATCAACAATCTCTAAGGACAAGGGGACAATGCAAGTCCAATGTTGAGATAGATCATGATGACTGAAGTACATGTAATCTCTTTGCAATTATTATGTATGTCATGATGTATTTCAGTTCATGCTCTATGATCATGTCTTAAATGTTTTCTAGTAACATCAAGTCTCTACTTAAAATGATTTTATATCATTTGGGGAAAACTTCTAAGATTATGTATCACATGTTGATGTTTGAGAAGCTATTCATCTTTGAAATAATATAAGTCTCCCTTTAGTGGAATTTGATGCAATTCTGGGCAAGGATTGACTTTATAGATCCAACATAAATATCTTCAAAGAAATGCTTAGGCTATGTACTAATGAAAAATGATAAACTGATATCCTATACCTTACGATAGTTGAAAATCCACGAGAAAAATTATCCCACGAATGATCTGGAGTTAGCAGTCGTGATCTTTGCGTTGAAAATCTGGCGGAATTATCTCTATGGGGAAAAGTATGAGATATATACCGATCACAAGGGTCTCAAATATATATTCACATAGAAAGAGCTTAATATGATCCAGCAAGGATGGTTAAAACTCATCAAAGATTATGACTGCTCAATCCACTACCATCCTAGTAAGGTAAATAAGGTGGAAGATGCTCTAAGTAGGAAGGATCCCGCATACTTATCAATGATGAGAGTTGAAAAGGATCAAATCTTCTTAGATTTGCTGAGGATGGACATGGGAATCATTAATGGAGGAACATCATCAATATTTTCTCAAATTATTGCTCAACCATCCCTTGTGTAGAAAATAAAGGATGATCAAAGAGAAGATGCAGAGATTCAGAAAAGGGTGGAAACTGTTAAAAATGGGAAATCCTCAGATTTCAAAATTGATGAGGAAGGAGTTGGAATATTTGGGACATGATTATGTGTACCATATGATCTAGATATAAATAAGGATCTATTGAATGATGCACATAGCTCGACCTTCTCTATCCATCCTGGGAGTACCAAAATGTACCGTGATCTCTGAGAACACTTCTGGTGGGATAACATGAAGAAGGAGATTGCAGAATATATATCAAGGTGCTTGGTATGTCAGCAAGTTAAATCTGAGTGAAAAAAGTCCAAAGGTATGCTGAAGCCATTTCCTGTACCCATGTAGAAATGGGAAAATGTTACTATGGACTTTGTCATGGGTCTCCTGAAGACGGTGAAGGGAAATAATGCGATATGGGTTGTGGTTGACCGACTCACCAAGACATCCCATTTCATCGCTATTTGGGAAGATATCTTTCTTGAACAACTTAAAAAGTTATGTGTGAAAGAAGTGGTGAGACTTCACGGTGTTCCACTCTCAATTGTCTCTGACCATGATCCAAGGTTCACATCTAAATTCTAGAGGATCCTTCAACATTCTTTGAGTACTGGATTAAATTTCAGCACGACCTATCACCCCCAAACTGATGGCCAGTCTGAAAGAACTATTCAGATGCTTGAAGATATTCTTAGATCCTGCTCTCAAGAATTCAAAGGTGGATGGGATCAGAATATCCCATTGGTTGAGTTCTCATACAACAATAGCTTCCACTTGAGTATTCAGATGGATCCATATGAAGCTCTATATGGAAAGCGATGTAGAACTCCAACCTGTTGGGATGAAGTTGGAGAAAGAAAGCTACTTGGACCCAATCTTGTTCAAGAGACGACAGAGAAGGTTCAAGTCATCCAGAAACACATCAAAGCTGCTCAAAGTCGGAAAAAGAGATATGCTGACAACCGTCGAAGGGACTTGGAGTTTGATGTTGTAGATAAAGTCTTCCTTCGAATATCTCCCTGGAAGAGAGTCATGCGATTTGGGAAGAAAGGGAAGCTAAGCCCAATGTATATTGGCCACTCTGAGATCCTTGACCGCATAAGAGCCATGGCCTATCGGCTTTCACTTCCACCAAATATGGATTGAGTTCATGATGTTTTCCACGTATCACTCTTGAGGAAGTACATACCTGATCCCTCACATGTACTAAACTTAGAGGTGGTGCAGCTGGAAGATGATATCTCCTATGAGGTGTAACCAGTAAAGATTCTAGATCGGAGAGATAAGGTTCTATGCAACAAGAAAATCCATCTTGTAAAATTTTTGTGGAGGAACCATAAGTTTGAGTAAGCAACATGGGAATTGGAGGAATAAATGAAGGAAAAGTACCTGAACCTATTTTTGTCTTAGTATGTAAAACGAAATTTCGAGGGCGAAACTTTATAAGGGGGGAAGAATGTAACAACCCAAAGTTTTTCAATGGAAATTACCTTATTATATTTATGTCATAAAATCACTTGAAAACACAACATAATGAACTACTAAGTTATAAGTTACCTTTAAACATAAGTTTTTCACTTATGTGTTTGGAATTTCAAAAATCTAGCATACACGATTGTGTTCAAGATGTTTTTTGGAGTCTAATAAAACAAAAATAATTTTTGGTGAATAGTAACATACCCTTATGAATAGTGATATACCCTAATGAATAGTAACCTCACCTATTTTGGTATAAAAATAATATTCAAGTTGGAAGTACGATATTCCTATATTTTAGAATGAGTTAATTCATGTTTTAAATCTGGTTTTTGATAATAAATTATGATTTTAATTGAATATTAAAATAATAATATTTAGAAAATTATTTTTGAATAATGGAATTCATTTTTGGGTTCTATACGTCGAAAAATGGTTAGGGTAAATTTTTGATATTTTTCTGAAATACTCGAATTTTTGGTGAATAGTAAAATATAGTAATTTACCGTATATATACATTATAAGCTAAATAAACTATTCCTAGCATCATGGCCGATGTCACCACCCATGGTTCGAATTCACATGACCCATTTAATATTATTGGTCATGGAATACTTACTATTCTTTGTCTTGTGAAGAAATAATAAATTAAGGATTATAATTTCATGAAATCCCTCTCATCCACTATAAAAACCGCCCATTCACTCCCTCTTCTCTCCACTCCTCTCAAGATCCAATAATTCTCTAAATTCAGCCCAAATATCTCCCCAAGGTCCTCCCCCACGTCCAAAATCTCTCATCCTCCTAAAAATACCAAAACCTCTCCCCTTAATAGGTTCTCAAAGGAGGAAGTCTCAAGAGGTAAATTCCACTTCCCAAATTTCTTCTTTTCTTTTAAGTTCTTTTCTTTTTAATTTCTTTCCTCACCTCCCTTCACCATAATAGTATGATAAATCCAGAATCATACATGTACTGGAATATCTTCATTCTAGTGGTATATTTCATTATATTCTCTCCTTTCCCCACCCTTTTATTTGAATGAAATGAAAGCACCGTTTGAGATGTGCTAATTTAGCACATTCAAGGACAACAGTTGATCAATTTATATTATTATCTTTAATTATGGTCATGAAACCATTTGTGTTATGGTTGATCCAGATTATTATATATGTAATATATCCTATTTTTGGTTCTGTAATCTTTGTGTACAAATGGAATTAAGTTATAAATCAAAACACATTCTTTGTAATCAAAGCCACCGAATAACAAAAAATGATTATCACTAAGGTTATATATGTAATAATTCAACATAATTCTAAGTAAACTAATTAAAATTAAAACCATGTAATCTCTTGGATATTAACTAAAGAATATAACTTCAATTTTGGACAACCACTTTCATCTAGCATATAATCCAAACTTGAATATAAGTGAACTGATCTTTAAAGCTAAGTAAACAAATGAGCTCGAACAATGAAATTGAACCTTATAACTAATCAAAAAGGCTTTGAATGAAATAAAAAGGGTTATAATAAATAAATTAAATATATAAGATGTTATGAACCTATGAATTAATAATCCTAATTTGTTTATTCAGGTCATTAATAACAGGTGGAGAACACCACCAGATTTAAGGTAAGGAATCCTCCCGTTTTCTCTCTTAATCAAGATTATCCTCTATACTTTTACTTTTTATGTGTACTAGAAAATGACGGGGTATGTTTAAGAACCTCCCCCATACTTACTTATGGATCTATAAGTGATTATTAACCCAATTTCTCTCTCATAAATCCCTCTTGGTCACACCTGACACCATGCTGATAAAATCATAACGAATTCTACCCGAACCTTATTTGTTCTTTCAGATTGCCTTATCTTTATTTCAAAATGGTGTTATCTTATCTATATATGTGAGTATTATGACTTATGGTTAGTTTTACAAGATTCTTATATCAAGAACCTTTCATCACATTCTTTCGGGGATATACATAATTTTGAAAGATTCCCTCCTTAGAACTTTCCGATAAGCAAACCTGTTTTAAGGGGACTTCCCAAATTTTTACCCAAATTTCAAGTGCAGTCTATCCTATTTTTTAAAAAACCATTGTATTTATAAAATCATTATTTTTATTATTAAAACCTTCTTGGTTCAATTCTGGTTTTATATAAAATAATTTCTTCCTTTCTATTTGAAAATCTCTAGAGTGTTTTCCTTAAGACCGCACAAAAATGTTTTAATGCTAATGTTTCTAAAATACATTTTTTATATGTTGTCACTTATATTTGACACCACTTACCATGTTATATGCCTATATTACCCTATTAATGTCAATGTATGTTCTAATCCTTTCCTTTCATGGACACTTTCGTGATACGCCCATTAGATATGTTTTGTGTCATGATTGTGGTACCCAATTCTTTCCATGGGTACCCTTATGTTTTTGTATGGTTGATTATGTATGATTATTTATGTGGCAAGATTATTTATGTGGAAAGAATATTCATGAATATTTTGAGATGGGTGCACCCAGATATTACTCCAAAACATTGGGTAAGGTTAAGTCTCATGAGATGCGATGTGAAACGGGATTGACAGTTAGCCTTGACCCGTACTAAAATGGGAAACAGGATTGGTGGTTAGACTTAACCCATACTGAAATGGGAAATGGGATTGGTGGTTATCCTTGACCCATACTAAATTAATGGTTTTATGATTATTCCACATTTATATGATTCCATGTTTATATGATCCCATGCTTATATTAAATGATTTTATAAGTTTCATGCTTTTGATATCATTATGTCATGCCTCATAACTCATGTGCTTGAGATGTATCCTTATGTTCATTCCCTTACTGGGATTTTTAGCTCATCCCTTTGTTCATGTGTTCCCTAGGGTACCCTATGCAGATGTAAGGGCTCAAAGGAATTTAGGATCTCATTATGAAGATTAAATAAATAAGTGTTCTTTTTAGCCCCATGTTTTATGTTTATGTACCTAGTCTTCCAAGACACTAGACTAAATGATCCTTGGCTTGTACTATGATGGTTAGTTATGCTTGAAATAATGAAATGTTTTATGTAAAAGGCTTGGGATGCTATATGTATAAATTATATATGGATGTGTGACTGTGATAATATTCAATGTGAAATGGGATGTTCCTACAACATGATCTATTTGTGTTGTAATATCTGTAAAATTTATTATTCTATGTGATATGGGACCAGATCTTATAGGAGAAAGCACATATTATGAAATAGGGTGATGTTGATCACCAGTTTGGGCAACATGGTCATTAGATTAAGGCCAATTTGGTTGTCAGGATGGGCATGGACTATGGTATAATTGTTAATTGGATTTTTTGAGTGTGGGAAGGAGGCCATGAGGACAAAATTCCAGCCATGAGGTTGGGATTTCATGTGACATGGTGTGATAAGAAAGGGTAAGGGTAGTGAGGATGCACTTCCTATTACTACTTTCCTTATCTATGATATTATATATATGTTATCTAGAAAATATAACCATGTTGATGGTATTCTGAGGGTTTCCAACTTAACAGATCAGATAGATCATCATGTAGACGAAGATAGTGTGCCTCTAGGGCATGAGTAGGTTGAATCCCCTTAGGGTCAGGTAGAGTAGGTGAAGGCTCAAGATCAGGTATAGGTCCTAGTGAGGGTGGGGGTGGGGGGGGGGGGGGGTGGTAGCTACCATATCTTACAACATTTGGGTCATGTCTTGATGATAAGATTATAGTGAGACTGGTATGTGTGATCTAGGAGATCAACATGGGTGCTCAGGGAACAAAGCATTCTATGGTATATCTAACTTGATAATTTCAATCACAACATGCACCACTGTTTTAGAGTGAGGTTGGTCCAAAGGCGGTTGAGAACTGAATCTAATTTTTGTAGATGATCTTTAAGAAGTTAGAGACACCTCTAGGGTGGAGAGTGAAATTAAAAATATACATGCTTAGAGGAACGACTAAGTAATGGTTGGATGTGAATGTGCAAGTAGGCAAATATGAGGGGCTAGCTTGGTAGGACTTTGATGAAAGGTTCTTCAAGATCTTATTCTTGGAGACACTGAGGATAGACAGAGATCGAGAGTTTTTGATCCTTTAGTAGGGTGACTTGTCCATCATGAAATATGCAGTGAAATTCACCTAATTGTCTATCTTTTCAAACAGTATGGTGAGCAACGAAACCTTGAGAGTGAGTCACATTGAGGAAGATTTATGACAATCCATTTGGGTGTAGGTAAAAATCCTTATGTTTCCCATAACATCAGGTGATTTTAGTGGTGATTATTCAGATAGCAGGATACAGGGCCAAGATGATTTCCAGCAGGGCAGTCAGGCCTAGGACTCAAGAAGACCACCTCATAGTGGGTATTAGATAGTTTTATTTCAGTGTGGGTAGCCAAGACATGTCCAGAATAAGTGTGAGTGGCCTCCAAAGGAGTACTAAGAATATGTCCAGGTCAGACATCTCAAGAGGTTCTACAGGAAGCCTTCTTGAATACCCAGTAGTTTGGGACCATGATAGACTCAAGGTTATGAGGTCGGATTAGTATTGGTACTACGTGACTGTATCTGATCTTTAGATGCACACATAGGATGTGGAAGAGGTAGTGGGACCCAACAATGGGGTCAGTGGCCAGTGGCTAGTACATCACAAAAAGTAAGTCAGGCTTCAGGTAGTCAAGCTTCAATCCAGGTGTATGCCATGGAGATGCTAGGTGCTGAGCAAGATGGTTATCCAATGATGGTCAGAGGAACCCCGTGGGTGTGTCCTTGATTGCTTTTATTTTATTTTCTCATGGACTTTTTAGGTGTGTCTATTTATAGTGAATGTGGTGCACGAGTTGTATGTATGGACTGACTAGATGCTAGTTAGTAGGTTTGAATCAGCTCATGTGAGTGATATATATATATATATATATATATATATGAGGTGTTTGGAACTAGGTTATAAATTTGAGCATCTTTGGATGCATGTATATTTTGTGTTGGCATTGGGGCATTAAGAAGATGTGGTTACTTGAGGTGCGAGGCATCTGAGCACCATAGCAGTGTGGTACTTGTAGTGGTGCAAGGAACTAGGGTTTTATTTGAGAATATATTGAGATTTATGGCCTTATGGGTTCCATGTGAGCCATGGGAAAGAGGCAGGCATCGATGCGATGTGGAATCCTGATGGGTGTCAGATATGAAAAGGGAGAACTTGATGATGTTCGGGAGTGATGGTGCATCTCGAGAGTAATTATGAGTCTGGAAATGGTCAGTGGACTAGTTTTTTTATTTGAGTTTTGATTGGGATGTGATCAGGGTAGGTAACTCCTAAGGCGGGGAGCCCCCTTGTGGAAGTTTACCAATACCCTTAAGACCGGGGTAGTCTAGGTTTTTTTCGCCATGATATTTTTGTTCGATACCACCTCTATGTTTTTTTATAAATTAGGGATAAGCTATGTTATGGCGGGGATATTGTAATGTCCTAGGTATTTAGATATGGTCAAAAACCTCTCCCATTTTGAATTTTTTAGTTGGTGGGTATACTGAATTATTCTTCCTGAATCAAAACTCAATTCCAAGAGTTTCCTCAATCCATTATCCCTATTTTGAATGGGTTTAGAGGTTTATCTGAATCCTCGGGTGTTCAAGAATATTTTGGATGCATTGGAGGCTTGAAGTCCGTGTTTTGGAGTTGTAGGTCAAGGTGCATGGATTGGGGAAAATTGTGCAACCTCTTTCAGCTAAACGTGTACCCCCCCTTTTCCCTAAGAATGGTTTGAGGGAAACTGTTTGTGTGGGAAACATGGATGTGTGGCCATGTATATATTTTTTTATAAGGATTCCATATAGTTTTCACATAGTTAGATTAAAATGTGCGGCAAGCCACACGGGTTGTTCCACTTAGGCAGTACCCTTTCACTATAGCCCGCACACTTTCCGCACAGTTTTGAATCCATACGAGCTACCCATTAGGCCTTTAAAGAGGAAAAATTACTATTTTCACTCCCTTCCTATTTAGGGATATCCCCTTTTTTCTCCTCCTGGGTCACATGTACAGTAGGTGAGCTCACCCCTTCACCCACCTATTCATTTTGATCTATCTCCTTTTTCAGTGATCTGTTCATCAATCCATCGAGTGCGTTAGACATGTATCAGTAAGTCTCTCCTCACCCATTCTTATCTTCTTTCTTACCCTCTATTCAAAGTGCACTAAATTTGTTTGATCTATTTCCCCTATTTTCAAATTTTTTTATTGACACTCTGATTTATTCCAAAATGATTTGAGGTAGAGGCTAATATCTTACATGGCTATCTCTATTAGTCCAAGGAAGGTGGTTCACACCTTTATTATTATTTTCAAAGTTGTTTTGGGTGCATGGATTTTAGTGTGCCATTGTGTAGTTGACTGAGACCCTTTTTAAATTGTTTTCTTGATGTTAAATTAATTGTATGACCTTATGGGGTGTCTTTGGGCCTGACCAAACCACTTTCGATCATGAGAGGTTGGGTTAGGGGACTTTGAATTCTTGGTTATTTTATCCAGGTGGTTTGTTTATCCTATGTTATATCATTTGTTTTAAATTTAATTGATTATTTGAAATTGATTTAGTCAATTAAATTAAATTAAATTGTTATGATTATTTAAACAGTTCAATTCTGTCATATTAAATTGAATTTTTACTAAATCGAATTGCTTAATATTTATATGAGTTGCTGCTAGGATATATTAGATCATCACAGGATCAAACTAAGGAATTGGGATTGCATGGACATTGGGATTGAGGTGACATGGTATTCTAGTTGGTCTTGGCCCAAATAACTTTGGTGATTTGATCACTAGTTGGGCATCATGGTCATCAGTTTGAGGTGGCAAGGTGGTCCAGTTGAGCGCATGACCCATGATATTAGATGTCATGGACGTCGAATTTGAGATACATGGTCATAGGGGCATGAAGTGCCGGTTCGATGTGTCTTAGGTACTAAATTTGGTGATTTATGCTCACCCATGATGGACAAAGCGCTGATTGGTGACGTGTGTACACAGGTTGACTCGGTAATGAGGTGGTTTTGAATACTCATGTGGGTAGATTCTCCCAATAGTGTGTCTTAGGAAATTGGTTTTGGGGTGATTGTGATAGAGCTAATATTTTACTCCTTTTATATATGAATTTAAATTGTTTTAACCCTCCCAATTTATCAATTTTAGCCTATATGGATCAATTTTGGATTTATGCTATGTTCTGAGAAAAAATCTAAAAAGTTGTTAAATATTGAATTTTGATATAATTTTATCATAAGGGTATTTTTTGAATAACATTTAAAATATTTATTAAAATTGATTGATTCATTTTTTTGGATTGCATGATTTATTTTCTTCAACTTTGTCTACATGAAAAAAGATATTTCTAACATCTATAGGCCCAGAAAAATCATTGAAGTTGGAAAATCTACTAGGAAGACAACCTGGACCCCACCTCCATAATGGAAGCATAAGTCGGGATACACACCTCCAATTGAGGTGATTCTACATGGATATGAAAGATGACTACTAGATGCATTCATCCATTAAATTTCATAGAGATATTAAACCAATATGGTTGAAATTATATGATATACATTGAAGGAAGATTCATAGGAATCTCATTTAAAAAAAGTCACATCCAATAAAAAACTCATAACTCTTACATCCGCTGGACAATAATGCTCATATTTTGAGGGTGAACGAGAAACATGTTTATTAACAATATTCATGAAAGAATAAACATGTGAATCAATAATTTAATTTGGATACTATGTGTCAAATTTTGAATGAAAAATTATGCCTATAAAAGGAGGGGAGATAATACCTCTATAATCTTTGCAATACACCCCATTCCTTCAGGGGCACTTTGGAGAGAGGCCAATGGCTATTTAGGATTTTAATTTATTTTAGTTTTTTTCCCGATGTAATTTGTTCATATTTTTTATATTAAATTGTTTCCCTTCCTTTATTCCATCCTTATTTATCTTCCAACTCTAATTATCCTTCTCTCTTACATCTTTCCATTGTGATCTCTATTCACATTTAAATGGAAAGTGACTAACCTGAGGCTTGGCCCTAGGGGAGGTTTCACTATGTTGTTTTTATTGCACTTTAATTCAAAATATTTTAAATCTATTTTTTTGGGGATGCAGGAGTATTTCAAAGGTGTTCAAGTCATCCACCATGAAATTATTTTCAATTCCATTTCTTTTAGTTGATTCATTTATTTTCCACCTTTATCTTTGAAAATCTCTTCATACAGTGGAGTTGGGGTTTCCTTAATGTATTAAACGACATATGGTGGAGGCGGGGCTTTTAGGAATGACATTCTTGGTTGAGGTGTTATCCTATTTAACTATTGGAGGGGGTGTGGTTTGGTGTGCTTGTGGCATGTTAAAATCACACACCCAATAAATCAAATAAAATTAATTCATTAATGAGGTTTCATTAAATTAATTATAAAATTGAATTTAAATAAAAAATAAATAAATAATTAACCCATGTTATAAAACTCTAGACCAAGACATTTCTTTCTAATCTGCATATTGTCTACATATACATTTAAATTATGATTCTACATTTGAATTATTTTAATTTCATGTTTTCCAAAACCAAAATTTTCATAAATAATATTGAAAAAAAGAATTAGATTAAGTGAATTATAATTAATGATTGAAATAACTGTGATGCTCCTCAAGTGAGATGACCCTGGTCAACCTCTATGCTGCATTAGGAATATAAATTTGCTTTTTTCATATCCTATGATAGGCGCGCATCAAAACTGGAACCGTTTCCAGAGAGCAAAATAGTTATTTTGATCACATTTTCAAAATTCACATTCCTATAAATATTTTTCATTTTTCATTCTTTATTGGAAAAAATATAAGAAACCAATTTTCCATGATGTATTCAAATTAAAATTATTATACATGTGATGATTACTCATAGTTGTAATATTAAGAAGCATAAGTTGATTATAGTGATCTAAATGACCAGGTGGAAAGGATGAGAAATACTCTGGATGACTTGGGGAGAAAAATTGAAAGAGAATTTTACTATATTTGAGCACTAATAGAGCAACCCGAGCCTTAACCCAAATAATACCCTAAGAAAACTATGAAAGAAATTTCCCCACTGGTTTTTGAATTTGAAGAACCATAGGAGGTAAAAGTGGATGTTTCTTAATATTCAATCATCCTCGCTCTACCATTTCAAGGAGAGATTGATGAAAAGTAATTTCCTGCTAAGATATATGAGGGAGATCAATAATAACTGGATGAATTCTATAATTAATGTGAGGAACTACTTGATCTTCCCAAATGTTTCAATGAAGAATATCCAATACCCTTAAAGGAAGACACCACCCAAATTGTGGAATTTTAAGTAAATATGGTTGAGTCTGAATACCTACCTCAACCCATCAATGATCAACTCCTAGAGGAACTTTCCATCCAAGAAGAGATTCAATCCAAACCAACTGAGAGAGATGATACAATCTTGAACTCAAAACCTTTTAATTTTATTGAAAATAATTTGATTATCACCCCTAATTGTATTGAATTTTAATATTCAGCGACTCTCATTATGGAATGGAGAATAAAGAGGAAAAATAAGATTCACCTGTTGAGGAATACCTAGAGATCCATGAATACATTGAACATTTCTAGAGGGATCACAAGAAGAGACCCTAGTGGATTTTTCTGAAGAACCAAATCTATAATCTACCTAAATTAAAATGGAAGATTTTGAAATTCATACTTCATGTTTAAATTTTGAGTCTCCCTTTGATTATTATTTTAATGAAGCATATATCAAGAAACCATTATAAGGAGAAGAAGACGTATAAAAAGTAGAAACTAAGGAGGAAGAGGATCCATACTTCATCCTGCCCCTTCCTTGGAAACTATACCTCACTGCGAAGGGGGAAAATATGTGTACTCTATACATGGAATTCTCCTCAACAAGAACAAAGAAGTGGATGCTGGTAAAATCCACATGCAGTGGATCATGTCAAAGAAGGCCCAACCACCATTAAACTTTAGATTACAACTGGCACTACCATCCATAGGTAGTAAAAATTTAGGGCCCACTTGGGGGATCGTACCAAGATTTATATTTACATGCTTTCTAGGAATTTATATTTCAATTTTAGTATTAGGAATTAGTAGATCTTGAATCCCCATCCCTCTATCTATTTGATCTTAAAAGACATGATCCTTGTTCTTAATTGTGTAATTATATTTTATAGGTTCCATAATGGCATAAGGAAGCCTCAGAAAACAGAATATAAGGAATAAGCTTCGTGGGAAAGGGAGTTCATTTTTATTGTTTGAACTTTTAAACTCCTTAATTTTTTTCCAAATCATGATTTGATATTTCAATTGTAATTTCATGCCCACACTTGAAATAATTATTTACTTGAATTATCTAGGAGACATGAGTTTCTTAGGAACACAATGATTCCATGTTTTAGATTTAAATGTTAAAGAAATTAAATTAGTAAAATAGATAATTTAATGTTTAAAGTGAATCATGGATATTGAAATTAGTACTCATGATTTAAAGGAATTAGTTGATTCGTGTAAATTAAATTTCCCTAATATTTTTCAGGTTTTTAATTTATGAAATTCACGTGAATTTATTTGTGATTATTAATCATGCCTTGAGTTATTGTCCAATATCATATATCTCATTATTGAGAGGATTAATAGACTAAGTACTTCCTACTTATCTTGAGCATATTTTTTTGAGTGATCTTGGGGAATGTCACCTTCTTGTATTGAAACTTTTTAAAGCTACAAATATGAAAAAAACATTTAAAATTATTGAGAAATATTTTTAAAATCCATTATCTTTAAAGATCACATTTACATTATTCCTTCTTCAGCCCATAGAGACCATGAGTGACCTTTATAGGAATGATCCACGTTTTAATCCATTTTAATACATTCCTACCATACTCTTGGAATTTGTAAGATATTTTGAAGTTGATGTGTGAGGGTTAATGGAATCAGGGTGGAAGGAATGATTTATATTTTAAGGAAGAAGTGTGGGGGTTCTTATGGTTGGAATAAATAAAGTTATTTTATGTATTCATTATTTTTCTTTGTTTCCCCCTCTTGAATTAAAAATAATGACAAAAAGAACCCCAAAAAATGAGAAAAATTGGTTGTGATTTGGGAAAACAAAAAATCACCGCTTTCCAGACCATCGATCTTCTGATCGTATGTGGTTGGGTGATGCATTTGAGGTTTGATATAATCATAACTTTTGAAAAAAGGAAAAAATGTAAAAAATGTAAAAAAAAAATTCAAGTGGGTACACAAATCATTCATTATGATTTACTTGATCATAACCTTTACATTGAGTTTTGGGGAAGTGGGTGTTTCTAATTTGAAGGGGAGAATTTCATTACACTTTTACTTTTGATATCATGCATTGTACTTAAGAGATAAACCTCCTCCTTGAGCCTTAATTTTTAAAGCATAAAATTGTACCAACCTTAAACCTTGGAGTCATTTGAACCTCTATTGTAAAGTCCTCATGATTTTATGTGTCTTTTTATTTTAAAAAGTAAATAATATAGTTCATTTAAAAGTATATGGATAATTAGAATGTTCTAATGATATCAGAATAAATCCACTTTAATTTTATCTTGAGATATGAGAGAAAAGATTAATGTTAAGTAAATCATGATTTAACAAATTTAATAATAATAAATTGAGAAGCTCGAATGAATGGAAGGATAAGTTCAATCATTTTTCAAAGGGGTAATGTAACATATAAGAATTTATTGTTTCTTTTGAAAATGAGAAATTAAATTGATATTTTATGAATATTTTTGAAATTTTTATTTGACATTTTTTTTTTGATTTTATTCCTTTAGAATTTGAATATTGGTAACATTGGTGTCCTCTGATTTCCATGTTGAGATTTTACGATTGGGGATAAGCATAGTTTAAGTGTGGGGGAATTGATATAGATAATATTTTACACCTTTTTATATGAATTTAAATTGTTTTAACCCTACCGATTTATCATGTTGAGCTTATATGGACCAAGTTTGTATTTATGATATGTTTTGAGCAAAAATGTAAAAAGTGGTTAAATCTTGAATTTTGAAATAATTTTATCACAAAGGTATTTTTGAAATAAATTTTAAAATATTTTTCCAATTTTAGTGATTCATTTTTTTTGTTTACTTGATTTATTTTATTCAAGTTTTTCTTCAGGACCAAAAGATAATTCAAACATCTTGAGTCCCAAACAAATCATTGAAGTTTGAAAATATTCAAGGTAGACAGCGTGGAACCCACCTCCATAATGGAAGAATAAGTTGAGCTAAACACCTCTAATTGAGGTGATTACACTTAGATATGAAATTGGACTCCTATAATTGTTTGTAAATTAAATTTCATGGATAGATTCATCCATTATGATAGAAATTTATTGACATGCATTTAAGTAATCTTCCTAGAAATCTCATCCAGAAAAATTCATAGCCAATAAAAAACCTATAACTCCGAAATCCCATGGACAATTATGCTAAAATTTTTATGGTGAGCACGAAAAATGTTTCTGAACAACATTCATGAAGGAAGAAATGCATGAGTCTATCATTTAATTGGAATACTATGTGTCCACTTTATAAGGGAAAATTATTCCAATAAAAGTAAGGGAGATACTCCCTGTCAAAGCTTTCCAATCCACCCCATTACATATTGGGAACCAAGGAGAGGAGGCCAATGTCCCTTTAGGATTTATCTTTTATTTTATTTTTTATTTTTACTTTTATTTTCTCATTTAATTAATTCATCTTTTTTTATATTAATGTGTTTCCCTTACTATCTTTCATCCATATTTATCTTAAAAATATAATTATCCTTCTCTCTTCCATATTTCCATCGTGATCTCTATTCACGTTGAAATGGATAGTGACTATACTGAGATATTTCCCTAGGGGATATTTTATGGTGTTCTTTGTTATTGCATTTCTAATAAAAATATTTTAAATATATTTGTGGTAAATGTGGGAGTATTGCATGGGTGTGGTGATCATACACCATGACATTATTTTCAATTCCACTTTTTCCTTGATTCATTCATTTTACCTTCCTTTTATCAGGAAAAAACTTCATATGGTGGAGTTGTGGTTTCCTTAAGGGATAAAACAACATATAGTGGCATTGGGTGTTTTAGGAATAACATTCTCAATTGAGGTGTTATCCTATTTGACTATAGGAGGAGGTGTGGTTTGGTGTGACAAAGGAATGATAAAATAACACACTAAATAAATCAAATAAATGTAATTCATTAACGAGGATTCACTAAATGGATTATCAAAATGAATTTGAATATCAAATAAATAATGAATGAACCCATGTTATCAAACTTTGGACAAAGACCTTTCTTTTTAATCTTCATTTTTTATGTATCTGTATTTATTTCAATTATGCATTTGAATTATTATAATTACAAGTTTTTCAAAAATTAAAATTTTCATAAATATTATTAAAAAACAAAATAGAATTAGATTAAGTGAATTATAATTAGTTATTGAACCAACTATGATGCTCCTCAAGTGAGACGCCCCTGGTCAGCCTTTGTGTTGTATTAGGAATATAAATTTTCTTTTTTCCTTGCCCTACAATAGGCATGCATCAACTTTCCTTAGAAAGACATAGGGAAGGTGAGGAGAATTTACATGATAGTGTTGAGACTATCGGTTGGGGGATGAGACTTTCCAAATTGAGGCCACTAGTCCTAGATTATTTTGGAAGGATGAGGATCACCTTTCCTCAGGACGTCATTCTATAATCCGATAGTGATTTATATTTGAGGAAAATAATCATTGTGCCTCTAAATGTATGGCTTCATGTACAAGAGTTATTTGAGAAGGGGTCCAAAGGACAAATCACTTTTTTCTTGGGTATGACTAATGGACGTTAGTGTTTTTTTGAGAAACAAGGTGACAAGAAGCATGAGGCATTGAGTTTCTAATTTGGAGGTGGAACCTGAGATTTAACCTAGGATGTATGACATCAGGGGATACCTTTGGCCTTTGGATAATGATTTACTCCTCTTTAGTTCTTTCAAAACTGGTCACAATAGGTGATGGATTCTTAGTGGCTATTGAGCACTAGGTAAGTCCTTTTTTATTTTACAGATGTGTAGTTCTATTTACTATAGTTCACACCTACTTAAACACTTATATTGGGTATGAAAAATTGGTTGGTATCCTACAAAGACACATTATCACAGCCTATACGAGCCCTTTGAGATGTGTGTAGAATTTATGCTTTTACATATAGGTATGGGTTCAGGATCAGGATCTCGACCCTAGTTGAGTTGGCATGGATATATAGAAGGGGACCTTGAGGTTCTTTCCCCACTTGGAGTTTCTATTTTATTTTCTCCTTTTTAGTTTAAATATGGTTATATATGTATGTGTTGAGGTCATCCATATGAGGCCCTTTTTATTATTGTATTATATGACCTGTATTGATATGTATGCTCTTATTTAGTAGCCACAAGTGGTATATTTGGTTTTCTTATTTCTTTCCACTAATTTTTTATACTTCCTCTATTATGGATATTGATTGTTATTTTGCCTTTGGCAGGTCTGGTTTGAGTCTATTGAGTCTTATTTTACACTGCATGTTATCTATATATACTCAGACTATTAATTTATCATTACTTGAGGGTATATCCTCCCATCTTTTCCCTATTTACAGCATCACTGCTAGTCGGAAGCCTTTGTAATTTTGGGAGGTGTACCTAAGGCTAGTAGTACCTATCCTGAAAACACTATTCAGGTGGATAACTGGATCGGGGATGCTACACTGATGACTGGATAACTGGGTCAGGGACGTTACACTCCTTCTACACTCCTAGATATAGTGTCCACCACTGACGTGTATCTCCCCAAATCTTAATGACTGCCAAAAAACCCAGTACTCTATTGTGACCCAAATCAAATTGAAAGTGATCTCAAGTTTCTCCATACAACTCTCTCTCTCTATATCTGAAACACTACCCTCGTACTTCCCCAAAGTCTGCCACTAAAAAGTGAAAAACCCCATCTACCACCGATCCTCCTCCTCTACTAGATAAACCCTTTAGAGATCAATCAGATCATCTTGATAAACCTCAAATTCCTGAACCACATGAAGACGATGAACATGATCATATCTAAAAATAAAACAAGAACTTTATAAGATTATTAGTATGGAATTTAATTAAGATTCATTTTAATTCACTTTATTCATTTTAACCTTCCGAAAAAATCCTAATTAAAATAAGAACACAAGTAATCATGATGCTTGTACCTATCCTAGGTCTCTACCTTATAAGAAGACCACGACACATGTTTTTTCAAAAAACATTGAGTCCGTGAACTGTATCACGGGGGGCCCTAAAATCCCATTTCCAAGCCGGTCACCCTAGACTATTCCATGCACCAAGGTAAACTGACACTGTTGTAATACCAACCCATATAATCCTCACTATTCCAGACTCCAAACTCCATCCTATGTCTCAAGAATCACCTATGATACCACTATTTCATGATCCACTTCATCCAAAGATACCAATATGAGGGGAGAGATATAATGACCCCCAAGTCCCGCCTCTAGTGGGTCCTAAGTTGAAGACTAGAAATGAGGTTATAAAAAAATTTAAATGGAAGGGATTAACCTCTGTAATATAATTAGTATTGAGAGATAAGATAAATCATTCACAATAAACTCCATAACATAATATAAAATAAAACAAAACCGTCCCATGTGAATGTATAAATAAAAATGATATAGATAATAGTCTCTAAACATATATACCTAAAAGTAAATTTGAAACAACAACACAACGGTTATACAAGGTCCAAGATAGTAATGTCCAAAATAGTCTACATAATCCTCCTGGAGACCTTAAAATAGTTTATATACATAGGGTGATCATACAAGTATACTTAGTAGGAAAAAAAATTATCTCATTCACATGTGAAAGAAGCATAATATTGAACTTGTGAGAAAATAAAAGACCTAAAAGAACCTAAACAGGTTAACTATCTTTTCCAACCTCACCAAGGAATGTTCACCAAATAACGCAATCCATGTAATATAATATAATAAGAATCACATCGATAAAGGGTAACCTGCACAACTTTCCCACTGGTATGCCACTCTCACACCCCAACATTGTATTCCCTAGAGCTCCCATTTCTTCCATATACCACACCACCACACAATAATAGTCACAAAACACCTTGCTTGAAGAAACCTAGGATCACCGCCCCACAAGCATGACCATATCACATCTCACCCCAAAACACCCTGGCCACTACCCCACAAGCACAATCAGATCTCACCCAAAAAAACCTAGGCCGTCACATCTCGGTCGTAGACACCTGAGTAATCACAACCACCATCTACTTCATTAAAAGATCTACAACCATCACAAATTGTATAATGTCTACCTCCCCAGGATGATAGAGTGGTAAAGAGAGGGTACCCATCCATCCATCCTCCTCACTCCACAATCCAATTTTTATTTTTTAAAGATCCATTTTTTGGGTAAGTGGGAACCATATAAAAATCTCCAAAAACCACCCATACAAACCCCAATTACAACATAAAAAATTCAGAACTCAAACAAACCTAAACCAAGACCTGCCAAAATGCCTTCTAAAAAAACCCACAAAATTAAAAATTCAAATTAAAATTCATCATCACCCATCTTGGAAAACGATACCCATCTGTCTCGAGTCACACACCCATCACGATGGATGACCTGCCCATCCCAAGACACACCATCAACATTGCTGACCAATCACCATCACCGTCACCACATCAACACCCCACCATGGCCATCAACCTCTATTCCTCTTCACCACTGGCCGGATCTCCGACATCCACCGCCTGCACCAGAAACTGACGTCGCTTGAACCAATCACCTTCGACCCTGAAATAGGCCATCATCACCATCATGAGGTTATCATCATCTGCCATAGCGTATGATGACTGTAACGCCACCATAGTCAAACAACACCGATGCCCACCAGAAAGCGAAACCATTGATTCAATGGAGATGAAACATCATCACCACCGTGCCACAGAAGAATGTCACCATTGAAGTCATCTACACCAAAAAAGAATAAAAAGACAAAAAAATCGACTACCATAATCAGAAAATCAAAAGTGGAACCAGAAAGAGGATTTTGAAAAAAGTGGGACAAAACATTGAAAGCAGATCTGGGAATGAAAACCTAGGGATAAAACCGAAAGAAATGAAATCAAATGAAGAACCATAACCAGAAAAAACCATAACAGGAAAAATTAAACTAGGATGAAACCCAAATAGGGGAAAGGGACTGAAACCCTAAGAAGAAGGGACAACTCTAGTAATGCCCGAAGACTTAATGTCTGCCAAAACGCTAGCCCAAAACCTCAGCATCTCCGGTGCTCCAAATCTGACCTAGAGAGGAGCTAAGGAACACAAGGTTAGAGTGCAAAGAGGAATTATAAGAGAAAACCAGAGATCCATATAGGAGTCATGAGAAAGGGAAAGAGAAACCGAGAGAGAGAGAGAGAGAACCATCTAGGAGGAGAGCGAAAGGGAAGGAGAAACTGATAAAGAGCATAGCCCAGAGTGAGCGAGAGAGAAGATAGAACTGGAGAGGAGAATCATAGAGTAATCACCACCAGGGAAATCCAAAACCCTAGGAGACCAAGAAAAATAAAATTATACACATATAACAACACATAATAATTAACTATGGGCTGACAACCAAACACTAACACACTCACAACATCATCACTTTTGTTTCCATCTCTATTTTCATAACACCAAACAATAAGACACAAGTCCCATTTCACATTTCCAACCAATTACCATTATACTTCCAATTCATTTCATTATTTATCATAAACCACATTTAACCACACAACCCAAAATTTATTAATTCATTATCCATTTCTATCCCATTAGCCAAACCAAGTCCCAATCATTTCAAAAAATATTAAACAAGTCATTTATTCCATCACTACCCAAATATCTAGCACAAAGAAACCACCACCTCACTGCCTAAAAGCATGGACAAACAAACAACATCACCATCCCAATATTACATACAACAAACTTCCTCACCAACCCAAAAGCATAACCAACAAACCATCTTTCTTCCCCAATAGAACAACCAAAAACCATAAACCTCACATACCCCAATCACACATCACCATCCAACTATCACAAACACACATCACAACACATCATGATCATTTTATAGATTTAATAAGGGGATTTTATCACATTACACTTTATTTTGGGGGTGTTATAATAGATTCCATAATCATGGGGAATCCATTTCTTTAAATAAATATAGCTGGTTAGACAATTTCCATTTTAGTGTGATATCACAACAATTATGAAAAAATAGTAGTCTTAACACATATATCCAATGCAAAGAAAGCCCCAAATTGAAACAATTTTCAGTGTGGTAGAAAGCCTATTCAATATATCATATCACAATAATATAAAAGCTTTAAAATCATGAGAATCAAACCCCTTTACCCTTAATTTTCAATTTAACTAATTATTTGTCTTTGATTAATCCAGAACAACCATAATTCATTGATAACAAAAATAAACCCCACCCCACATGATAAATAATAAATAGAAACAGAGGATTCCCTGCCTAAAAGGAGAATTTCTAACTCATTGTGCACTGTAGGGAAAAAAACAAATGCCTATAAAGAAAAAATGCACCACAAGAAACCACATATAAACCTAAACCACACCCAAATACCCTGAAAATGAAAACCAAACACACAACACAAACCAAACCACACCACTGTTGTGAATCTCTGAAGAAGAACAAGCGGAAAATAAAAAATAAGAAGGAAGGGATTAATACATATTTGCAATGAAAAACCACTAGAACCAACAGATAAAAGAGGATGAAAAAGGGATTGAATAACTCCTTAGGAATCCTAGGGATCATCTAGAAGGATATGGAAGTGGTTTAGAAAAAATTCATGAAAGTTTGTATGAGAAAAAGAACTTAAAACCTAGATCATGTTGTTTAAAAATCATTTAATAAATTTACATGGTGTGTAATTCACGAGTTCCCAAAAATTCCAAATTTCACTGAATAATTCAATTCCTTAAAAGTTTTTAACACTCGATTTATTACACATCTTAAATCCCTCTTATACGATATGTACTATTTCAATGGGATAACCTTTAGCCATGTTCAAGACATTAACCAACCTTCTATACAAGTCATGAACCACCACTATACGTTGTGTAACACATTTACACAACATGTATTTCCTACAGAAACTCTAATGTGCTCCAACCTATATAAAAAATTCCCAAAACCTTCCCTAAACACCACCAACCACCAAAAATAGCAAAGTAACAGTCCAAGAAGGCATAGACTATTAGATGAATAAATAGAGGAGTATAGTGAAGATGCATAGTATAGCTAATCCCATTTGAATTTACCTAAAAAACATTAAGAGGATGATCTATAAAACCAATGAGTATTTACTTCCTATAAAAAAGTAAATAGAACTTTAATGATCTAATTTTTCATGCCTTATTCAAAATTGTTATACTTTATAATTTTCAATGTTGTTCCTTGTTATTCAAGATATATTTTTTATATACTATTTTTACCCTTAATTTGAACTATTAAAAAATCATTCATTAGGTATATGAATTTATTATACATACAAATAATGATACATTTATCCATTTAATTTGTTCAAAATAGAAATATAAAAGGAAAAATTCCATATTTAGGTTATAGATAACCATTGAAAATTAAAATATTTTTATCAATTTTTAATAGTGAATATGATACCACATATTGAGATGAAATCAATGAATTAAATGAATTAAATTCTACTTATAAATATGAAAGTTAAAATGGATTTTTTTTAAATAAGATAGGTATTTTTATGGTTGGTCAAAATGTGCTAATTAAAAATATTTATTTTTTATAATATTTTTATAGATATTATAAATAAGGATACTTTTAATAAATTAAATTCCTAACACTCAATTTTACCAAGTTATTTTACTCAAAACAGGTTTTTAGCTCTAAATTTTAAATAAGTAGTTATTGTTAATGCATCTTTTCCTTAGAAGAATATTTTATTAAAAATGATATTTTTGAATACATTTCTATTATTGAACTTGAATGGGGAACAATCAATATAATTAAATGTATTAAAAGGGGTTTTATATTTAATTATAATCTTATGTCATTTTATATAAAAATAAATTGATTTTTCTGAAAATTTTTTAATTGAAAATTAATCTTTTTAAATATTTATTTTTAATATTAATGAAATCAACCACGTTGAATTTATTCAAAATTATAAAATTTAAAAGATCATACTTTTAATGATTGGGGCCTATGTATATGATCATAATTGTATTCAAGGAAGGTTTGAACTTCAATATTAGGTTTTTTAAATATTATCTTCAATTTTGGGAAAATATTTTATTTTTATGAAATTTTGATCATTCAGGGTTTTTTCATTATGAGAAAACATTTCAAAAACATATCCTCAATATATAATTTAAACGTATAAGAAATTTATAATTTTAATTGATATTAATCATAAAAAATTTATTGTGATTTTGGGTTTTTAACAAAAATAGTGGTTATACCCTAGTGAGTTTTCATATCCATTATTTTATGTTCTCAATTTATGTTCCCATTATTTATATTGAGATTATAAAGTTAAAAGCTGTATAAATTATACATCAACATGATTTCCCCTACCAATTCATCTTGAATGGATCTGATCCAAAGGTTCCACTAGACATCAGGTGTGCATATACATACACCAGAGGCTACCAACAAGAAGTGAGGGTCTAAAAAAACTATGGGGATATTATGCCCTCTATTAGGGTAGTGTGGAAATAAAAAAAGTAATATAATAAAATCATACATAGAAGGAAACATGTATTATGGAACAACTCATGCCTTTATAAATTAAATACAGTGTAGGAATTCAATAGGAACACCTAAAAATATTACCCAATGTGGGTTAATCATATACATAAACTCAAAATAATAAAGTAGGGAAGGCCACATCTATCAAAAATTGAGGATCTACCTAGTTTTATCTCTTTCATATTCTCTAATACCCATCCATATACTAACCCCACCATCTTGTATATCCACATATCTTAGGGCCACACCATACACTAGAAATTGAACTATAGATAACTATATGTTCACTGAGATTCCTATGTATGGTGAAAGTATACAATCACTAGGCCACCACCAATATTCCCCAGAATAGATATATCATTATATGAGTGCATATATAACATGAAATGAAAATAAAATAATCATCCATACTAATCCTCCAATACATGGGGTATTATATTTTCACTCTAATGAATCAGACTACCTACTTGAGCTCATACCATAATGGGATGGTACTCCCTTATTCTAAAAATGCATGGATACTCACAAGATCATCCACCATACATCATCAAATCGCCAGTGATATTACATCATCACAACACATATAGAGAATCCATGTCCAAGCATGGTGATATCCTAATCACTAAATTTATCCAAGAAAATAATACCACCACTATCTAGGCATACATCCTATGTCGGAGATAAGGTACCATGTTTCCTCCAATGGGGTATTCCACCTCCACAAAACTAGACCAATGACCCAAGTGAACCATTGATAAAAATGATCACCTCAATATGTGTCCAATATTTATGATGTATCACTCCACAAATCTAATAATCAATATCATCAACCTAGTTACTCTACAAATATAATGGATCCCACATGAAAATATAGTTATCAAAAACACCACACTTCTGTATGCAATCCATCAGCCTTAGCCTCAATGGTGAGTGGTTTCATCGACATTACCTATGGAAACAACAATGGTGGAAAATTAACACCATACATCTGGTTACCATCATCTCCATGGGTATCCACCATGAATTAGAATCACACCATTATCAGTGAATGATCCCCCACACAACCATGAAATCATAATACCCATAGTCAAAGTCTTACCAGTACCCTCCATATATATGGCATAACTAATCATCCCAATGCCTTAGTGATCATAAGGTCACCCCACTAAAATCCAATCATGATATAAATACTAGCCTATAAACCTAGAATTTATGAGCTACAAATTCAAATGATGAACATATACCACTTAGGCTAACCCTAACATCC
This sequence comes from Viscum album, assembly GCA_963277665.1. NCBI lineage: Eukaryota > Viridiplantae > Streptophyta > Magnoliopsida > Santalales > Viscaceae > Viscum > Viscum album. The sequence continues at coordinate 1,758,387,143 of OY728121.1, read as the reverse complement.
TCATCTAGATTTCCAAACCACCACACATCTCAAGTACCCTCTATTAAAAAATTCAAGTTTTCTCGATCCCTATATGAATTAGGTAGTTTTCTAGAACCCCTTGACATCCATGGAAACCATTAGTTGCCGCATTAAAGTGTTTACCCTTTATATTACCCCAATACATTCCTTGAAAAGCATAACACACATATAAATCTATAAAAATTTTAGGAGATCCTACCTCATTAAAGGATTTATTACCTTGATAAAGTCTTATCCACCATTATCATCCAAGTTTACATTGACCATCATTATCTCAATAAACCCCTATAAAATCTAGTAGGATCTAAAATACACTATAAAAAAATTATAATTAACTTATATAATCAATACACCAATCCTAATTTAATAACAATTAAGGAATAACACACTAGGTGATGAATCCTCCCTGAAACCTTAAGTAATGTGGTGTAGCGTATCCCTAACAAACCAAAAAGATCACTGCCAACAAAAACCCTGATATATGACACCAAAAATGCAACAACTTCTAACCATGTGAGATCACCTTTCTCTAGACCATCCTAGAAGGTAAAATAAAAATCTCATTTGACCCATCCAAATTACACCACGCTTCGATGGAATTGACATCAAATCCCTAGATAAATGGGAACCCCAAGTGATTTCCTCATTTTAAAAGGGGAAAAACCATTTTTTACCTTGTTAAAAAAGTAAATATGGGCAACAGTGAGTACCCCATTCCACCAATATCATCCACCTATAACTCTATTTGGTACCTAGTGTAAGGAATCAACCACTTAGTGGTCCCAAACACGAGATTTTCACCTATGACAACCACATTTTATACTTGGTGCACCCTCACTAGGTACCTAGTGTCCCTATATATCTTCTAATCTAAAATATTTATACTAATAGAGGATACAATATCACTATGGTAACCATATTATTGTGATAACACCTCATAAAAATCATCATTAATATTCCAAACGTGTTTACCAATGACCATCTCCCAATCAAAATCGTAAAATTCAAAATATCCCAGGTTCCACCCTCCCCAGAACCTGTATTTCTGAAAAATGCACTTACACACTCTTGTGTGGGTCATTAAAACCTCCCCACCATAACCCTTATCACCTCAAATAAGTATCCACATCCATATACCAAATCAAATTGGTCAATAATATCAAATTCACATTTTAGTTCCATACTAGATCACTAATTGCGGTGTGCCCCACCACATCGACTACCTCCAAAATCCAAACAACCCATTCACCATGGGGCCAAATCAATCCAAAAAATCACACATATAAAAAAAAAACATTCCCTAATAATATATACTAAATATTCTATAAAATAATTGAAACATTTCTAAACACATCCATTCATTTCTAACTAATGATACCCCACACATACACAACTTTTTATTATTCTTAACTATGATAATATACCCATGAAGTCCAATTATGACTACTAGTTCTCCCCAAAATAGTAATCACCTATTGAATAATATATAAATGCTATAACCATAGGACCATATATGTCTAATACAACACCACACCCATAATACACACTCATAATATGCAATTTTTGTATTCCCTGTTCTAATTGACTCACTCCAACTTCTTAAATCCATGTACTAAAGTAAAATTATAATCACCAATGGTTGGATTCACTATACCTGGTACCTGTATTGTGATCCTAGGACATAAAAATCAATGTACTAACCTCATCTTAACTATATAATAACCACACTAACTATCCTAGGTAAATAAAAAAACACTCCTCTATACCTATATAGTAATTAGCTGCCCTCATAAGGTTCACATTTCATAATCATTTCGATATTCCAACCTATTTCATATGAAACATGTCACAAACCAGCCCAGGTACCCTAGTAACCTGATAACCAGGGTAGATATAACATACCCCAAAGGGTGTTCTGGATCCCCACAGGTTGGTGACTAGCACCTAACATCATATAAAATGAAAGTTGGAATGAATTTTTTCACAAACATTGCAGAAGTAAGATAAAAAAGTCAGTATGCATACAAGAATAACTCCACAAGGAGAGGTTTACCAGAAGTTAAATAGGTAAACCAACCCAAAGTAATAGAGTAAATTATAATAAAAATGAAAGAACAACCAAATTACTAGCATACTCAACTCTCCAAGCCCAAATATTAATAGCTAGAACCACCTCCATGTTGTGATTTTCCCTTGATCAAACCTGGAAGGAGATAATATAAAAACACTAGAAGGCACATATAGGGTGTGAGATAAAATACTATTAGGGTCTCACCAAGGATTCCATAAGAGATGGAATATTTAATTAACCAAATAATGCTTTTAAATTTTAAATAAATAGGTTTGCACTTTCAAAATCATTTTTTAAACAAATCATGCTTTACTTTTCAAATGATGGAAATACTTTAAACAAATGATTCCCATTTTAATTGATGGAATATTTATAAACAAATGGATTAATAATTTTATTTTATATAAAATTTATTATATAAATTCATAAGGAATGTAAAACAGTTCTCAACAATCAATGGCATATATTTCAAATACAAACAAGAGAGAAACATGGTCATGTTTGAAAAGGTATGATAGTTCCAGGCTATGGGAATCTCTGACAATCAAAGTGACATGAAAATATGTCTATACGCATGCCTATTCAATATTGGTCAAATGGAATTCATCACCATCATATAATAGATGTGATGTGATGAATTTATGTTTTTGAACTTTTTAAATCACAGAGTGTTTTCCTAATAACTCACTAACCAACTAGGCTTGCATGTGGTCTAGTATAAAATAAATGATGGGAAATTTATTTTAAAACTATTTAAAATAATATTGATCCAATTTTCCATTTCAAATATTCCAATTTACATTTAAAAACCAACACATAGGTTTTTAATCAAAAACATGTTTTTCCAATATAAAACCCAATGGTTTCTATCAAAACCATTTTAATCCATTTTTGTCAAATAGAACTTTGAAATAAAGTCCATCAAATATAAATTCAACAATTTAAATTCCACAATTTTTCATCAAACTAATTTCAGAATTTAAATTTCACCGATTTCCATCAATTTCACAAACACACCCCAATTCAATGGAATTGGCTATTTTTCCCAATTTCATGATAAAAATCCAATTTCACATATAAAATCCCCAAATTCAGTGGAATTGGGGTTTTAATCACCAATTAAAATCAATTTCATCAAAACAAATAAATTTAATTTAAATTAAATAATTTAATTTAAATGAAGCAATTTAGGGTTAATCAAATTGTCAAATAAAAATGTAACCACCTACCTCAAGATCAATGGATATCAAATCACAAATCCCTAATCAGAATTTTCCAACAAAGAAAGGAGAAAATGGGAAATGAAGAATCAAACATAGGTTTAAGATTCAAAATATTAGGGATTAGGTCCTCCAACCAACATGTATAACTTCAAAATCTTAATGAGTAAAATAGAGAGTGAGAGATATAGAATGGGAAGAGGAAACCTACTGGGAGAAGGTAGAATTCCATTATGCTATGTTTGATTAGATTCTGGAGGGGTATAGAGGGGCCAACAACTAGTCTTGGGAGCATCAAAGGAAGAAGAATCTATAATGGGGTTGTATAGGTCCTTAAAGGTCCTAGAAGAGAGGTTTTAGGATTTTTAAACTTAATTTCTGATTAAAAAAACTATACATATGGTTTTTTGGGTAGAGCAACACGATTTGGACAAACCATGCACCCTAGCTATGTGCCCTTTATTTCCAGGTGCATGGTTACTACTAAGTTTTTTCATGGTTTGTCAAATCATGCACCAATCATGAAAAATCCCACTACCTTGGTTTTCATAGTTTGGGAAAACCATGCGCCAAACGTGCACAACACCAAAACTTTCAAAAAATATTCAAATTTTCACTTGAAGAAACCCCAAACAAAATCCAATGAAAGATTTATAAAAATAAGGTTTAGTAATACCTAAAAATAGTAATAGGATGTTATAACCTCCCCACCATAGAAACTTTCTATCTTCATAAAGCTTACGGAGAAGCTTCCTTTCCAAAAAGATAAGACCACTAATCTCCCATAAGTTCCCCCCTCTCCCACGTATCATGATAATTAGAACCATTCTACCATAAAACCCAAAACAAAGGTATCATCCACCCAAAAAGTACCTTTTTTTTTTTCAGAATCAACTATCCTGATTGGTCATTAATTCACAAATGAATCATATTCAACCTCAATATCACTCCATATCATAACATGAGATTGATCAGATAGATACTTTCATAGCTGAGATACATGGAACATGTTATGTATCAACATCAGATTTGGTAGAAGGGATAACTAATATGCCACTTTTACCACCTTTCCAACAACATCAAAAGGTTCCACAAAATGAGGAGAAATATTCCCTTAACTCCCAATCCATCGATGATCCAACCGAGGTGAAACTATCAAGAATACCTAGTCACAAACTGAAAATTCAAAAGGTCTAGAATATTGATTAAAATAAGACTTATACCTACTATATGCCATCATAATTCTCTGATGAATTAACTAAATCTTTGATATTTTCTGATGAACCAAGCTCGATCCAACAAAGGAACTTTCCCTAATCTTCTACCCACACAATAAAGATATTAAAGGATATCCATAAAAGGCCTAAAAAATATCCTTTTAGATCACTAACTAGTAACTATTTTTATAAGAAAACTAAAATAGTCCCAAGTGATTATCCCAAGCCCCACAAAAGTAAAAGATGTAGATGTAGAACATATCTTCAAGAATATCTATAGTTATTTCTGTCTCGCCATCTAACTTTAGATGGTATGTCGTGCTCAAATGGACCCGAGATCCGAGTGCCTCCTAAAGGCCTCTCTAAAAGCAATAAGTGAATAGAGGATCCTTATCAGAGACTATAATAGATGTAAATCCATGAAAATGAACAATATATTTCACATATATATTTCCCAAATCCTCAACCTTGGTTTTATCATGAATGGGTATAAAGTTTTCTAACTTAGTTATCCCATAGATCAAACTCCATATCACATTCTTATTTATTTGGGTATGAGAAAACCCAACCAAAAAGCCCATTGAGATCTCATCCCACTTCCACTTCGGGACTAGAAGTGGTTGAAGAAAACCTAAAGGTTTTTGTTGCATGACCATAACTAGTTAGAAAGTTTAATAATAAGAGAAAAATTATACAATGACCTATCTCATACCTGGGTACTAGAACTTCCACCACATGTCATAGAATGTATTTATGGTTCCTAGGTTCAAAACCCACTGAGAATTATGGAAATCCCCCATAATATTTTTTTTACCACTAATAGAAAAACAAAGTGATTATTATAGAATAGAATTCCCTTGGTAGATAATGACCATTTAGGAACTGTATCCCCACCATAAAGAGAGTCTCTAATGCTATAGAACTTGTCATAAAAATGCTAATCCTGGAGAATCATCTCGATAAGAGAGGATTTAAACTAAACACTGGCCAAGGAAACCTTGAAACCTGACTCCCTAACTCCAATATATAATTGTGAAAAAAGAGACGTCAAGTTACACTCTTTCAATGATCCTTTCACTACCTGTTTCAAAAGTTTCATACTCAAATAATCAAAAATTAAATTCACTTTCCCAGTGGTATAGGAGATTTCCAAGTTAAAATATTGTAGGTATTACAACCATCACATCTTGTAGATAATCAAATATTTTTGCAAGAATATTTAACTAAAGATCATGTTTCCTGAAAAAACAGTAAATATTTCTCTAAAAAGGGTATTCTGCGAACCCTTAAGCGCGTTCATCACAGCTACAAGTTTAAGGTCATGGATTGGATAATTCTTTTCTTGTGCCCAAAGCTGACAAGATCCATAGGAAGCTACACGATCACACTACATGAGAACACAACCCATTCCTATACCCAATTCATCACATAAGACCACATATCCATACCCGGCCTTCGAAAGAGTCAGCACTGGTGAAATATCCAAAAAATGTTTTATCTCAGTAAAATAAATTTTACATTTCTCATATAAAACGAAATTTACTCCCTTTTGAGTTAGATCTATCATTGAAGAATCCAAATTAGAGAATTCCTTTACAAATTGATGATAATACCCAACTATACCCAGTAATCACTGAATCTCAAAAACATTTATTTATTTATCCCATGTCAAAATAGATATCACCTTCTTTGGATCAACTGAGATACCATGTTCTGATACCACAATTCCCAATAATTTTACTTCTTGAATCCATAAATTACATATTAAAAGATTGGCATAAAGTCGGTGATTTATCAACAATTCCAAAACTACTCTCAGATGATGCACATGATCCTTCTAAGACATAAAGTAAACAAGGATTTCATCCAAAAATAATACAATTAAGGTATAATGATACTCATGGGAAATACTGTTTATCAAATCCATAAAGACTATAGGAGTATTGGTTAGACCAAATGGCTTGACAAAGTACTCATAATGGTTATACCTATTCTTAAAGGTGGTTTTATAAATTTTAGATTCTTTTATCCTCAAATAATGGTATCCAAACCAAATATAAATCTTTTAAAACAACTACACTCATTTAAAATTGTAAAAAAATCATTAATATGTGGAAATAGATACATTTTCTTTATCATAAATCAATTGATCTTTCGATAATCAATACAAAGGAGAAGTGAACCATAAACTTTCTTAGCAAAGAGAATTAACACCACCTAAGGCAATACACTCAGATGTATACAATATTTCTATATAATTTCATCCAACTGAGTCTTCTACTCCTTAATTTCAGCTAGTTCCATGATGTAAGATGGAATAGACACTGGTTGGGTACCAGGAAATAAGTTGATATAAAACTCCACCACTCTTACCAATGTAAAACTAGAGATGTTAGAAGGGAACACATTATGAAACTTGAAAAAGACTACAGGGAGATCACTACTCAAATATTCTTGCTCCAGATCAAAAGTGACCATAAATATCAATTTACCTAACTATGGATAAGAAGGTCTGGCTCTACTCGACCTCAGGTCCCATTCTCCTTTAAAGATTCGACAAACCCCACTAGATGAGGTAAAAGAGACCCATCATAGATAACAATAAATCTGGGATTTATTGGCTATGAGCCAATACAACTTGAATATGACGTTAAGCAGTTTCATTTCAAGAACCATAAATCTCCAAGAAATTTCGACATCTGATAATGATAAAACACAAGAGGGACTACAGAGACCCTATTCTCTCTTCGTTCTAAGGGTGTAGTAATATTCATCTCATAAGATAAATATTCTATTGAAATATTTAGAATATTAATAATATAGTTTGAAATAAATCAATTATATGCACCAGTTTCAAATAGAGTTGTCATTAATGGAAATGCTATAGTAGTGGAACCTATCACAGTCATTGGACCCATATCCTCTTCCTCTGAAGACTCTTCCACTGTGTGAAGAACTTTATTCTGGATCCCTATGGTTGGAACCATTTTTTCCACAAATCATCTGATTTCACCATAGTTTTAATAGGATCATAAGATCCTGTTCCACTAGGAGGATATGAATAAACATGTAAGAACTTCTATAAGTGACCTAAGCATCCACAGTAACCGCATACCTTGGGTTCCTCAATGTAGAACCTCTTTGAATGCCTTGGATTTCCATACTGGTAACAAATCAAAGGACCTCCTCCATAAATTTCAAGAGGTCTAGAATGACCCTGTGGTCGAGAAATTCCATGATAATAATCGCACTTACTCTTTACTTTAAATGAAATCACACTTCAAATGGGGGAAAAAGTAAATCCTATCAACTTTGACTTGCCAGTGAAGTCCATTTCAACCATCAATGCTCTATCCAAAACATCATAATAATAATACAGCTTCAGTAAGAAAACCTAACAACAAATATTGAGTCAAAGTACCAACTTGAACTATCAAACCTTCATCTTATCATTCCATACTATCTGAGGTGAAAACTGAAAAATCTATGAAAACCAATTTTAATATTATCTCACGGTCTCATTAGGCGACTAGAGTTTAAAAATCTCAGTGTCCCTAGAAAAAAACATTGAATCTAGATTAAAATGGTTAGTGATAAGAACTTTAAAGTATTTCTACTCTAAGACCTCTTGTTTCTTCACCATAATCATCATGTCCCACTATCTCCTACTCATTCCTTCTATCATGAAGGTGGCACACATTACTTTAATCTCATCATGTGTCTCCAATAACCAAAAAAATTATCAATCTTTCTCAACCATTCCTCATACTCTTGAAGATCATTCGGGACTTTGAACACTAGTGGAATATAGATTAGGAACTCTTGAGAATGATTTTAGAAATCATCTCTTTGATGTTACTAGCTCAAGACTGAACAGGAACTGGTGGTGGTGCCTATCCCAGAGCATGGATAGTAAAAATGATCACCTCAATCAGAATCAGGTCCATAAGAGGATTTTCTCACTGAGGCTCATCAGCAGCATCCTCCAGGATTTGATTTTCACATATTCTCAAGGAATGATTCAACAAAAAATCAGAATAAAACATAAAAGACATCATATTTCACATTCAAATAGAGAAACAAGGAAAATTGATCATAAAATATAGAACAAAAAAGATTTTGATTTCAATCTATCCAAATCAAAAGCAGATAAAAGACTAGAACTAATATTAAAGACATCTTTCCCAAACCACCCTTGGTGACTTAAGGCTCATTGTAGTGAGAGTTGGCTAGACAATCAATTTAAACTACCTTTTAATTCTTGAAAAAATTACACAATTTCATACTGACATCAAGACAAAAATCTCAACCTGGAGCTCTTATACCACTTTATCATGAACCATCCAGAGTACCCGGGTAACCCAATAACTGAGCCGGCTCTGACATACCTCGAAGGGTGTTCCTGACCCCCAAAAGCTTGAGACTATCACCTGATATCATACAAAATTAATGTGGGAATGAATTTTCCACAAACATTGTGGAAGTAAGATAAACAAGTTAGTATCCAAACAAGAAAAACTCCACAATGAGAGGTGTACCAATAGTTAACTAGGTAAATAAACCCAAATTAATATAGGGATATACCATAAAAATTATTGAAAAACCCAATTCCTAGTAGACTCAACCCTCAAATATCAACGATCCACAACTAGAACCACCTCCAAGTGGTGATTTCCCCCTACTCAAACTTAGAAGGAGATAATCTAAAAAAACCCAAAGGCATAGGTAGGTTTTGATCAAAAATCCTTGTAGGGTCTCACCAAATATTCCATAAGAGATGCCACATTTAATTATTGAAATAAATATTTCAATTTTAAATAAACAGGTTTGGAATTTCAGAATCATATTTTAATAAATCATGATTTGCATTTTAAATGATGGAAATTATTTAAACAAATTCTTCACATTTCAATTGATGTAATATTTCTAAAATAATAGATTAATAAAACATTTTATATGAAACCGTTTATATAAATTCAAAAGGATTGTAAAACATTTTTTAATAACCAATGAAATATATTTCAAATAAAAAAAGTGAGCAACATGGTCATGTGCCAAAAGGTATGATAGTTCCAGGATATAGGAATCACTCACACTCAAAGTGACACAACAATATGGGTATACAAACACCCCTTTAAAACTAGTTAAAACGACTTCATCACCACCCTATCAGGGATACGATGTGTTTCATTTCTGTTTTGGATTATTGTAAATCATAGAGATCTATCCCAATAACTAACTAACTACCTATGATTCCATGTTCTATAGTACAAAATCAATGATGGATAATTTATTTTAAAACTCTTTAAAATAAAATTCATTCCATTATCCATTTCAAAAATTCAAATTTCCTTTTTAAAACTAACAAATGGATCTTTAATAAAAAACAAGACTTTTTTCCAAGATAAAACCTAATGATTTCTATAAAAACCATTTTAAATCCATTTCTGTCAAATAAAACATTGAAATCAATTAAATCCAATAAATTTCACCAATTTAAATTCAACAATTTTCCATCAAAGCAATTTCAAAATTTAAATTCAATAGCTTACGTTTCACCAATTTCCATCAATTTCCCAAACACACCCCAATTCAATAGAATTTGGTTTTTGATCAACCAATTGAAATAAAATTTAGAAAAATAAAGAAATTGAATTTAAATCAAACAATTTAATTTAAATTAAGCAATGTAGGGTTAATAAAAATGGCCTATCAAAATAGAACCACCTACCTCGAGATCACATGATATAAAATAATAAATCCCTAATCAGGATTCACCAATGAAGAATGGCGATAAAGGGAAACCTAGAATCAATACTAGGATTAAGATTCAAAATATTAGGGATTAGATCTTCCAAACAACATAAAGATCTAAAAACCACTAGGGAGAAAAAGAGAGAGTGAGAGTGAGAGATAGGGAATGGGAAGAGTAAACCTCCCACGAGAAGATAGAACGTCATTTTGCTAGCTTTGATTCACTTACAGAGGGGTATAGTGGGGACAAAAACTTATATTAGGAGCCTCTAAGGAATAATAATCTATAAGGGGTTATAAAGTTCCATTAAAGACCTAAAATAGGAATTTTTGGATTTTAAAACTTAATTTTGGATTAAAAAAACCATACGCTTGGTTTCTTTGGTAGATCCACCAAGTTTGGACAAATTGTGAACCCTATCCACATTTACTTTATTTCCAGGTTCATGGTTACTACTATGTGGGTACATGGTTTTTCAAACCATGTTCTAACCATGAAAAACCTCAATTCATTGGTTTTAATGAGTTTCTATAGTAGGGTGCATGGTTTGGGGAAACTGTGCACCAACCATGAAGAACTCCAGAACATTTTTTTTCAAATTATCACCCGAAGAAACCCCAAACAAAACCCAATAAGAGATTAATATAAAAGGGTTTAGAAAAAACTAAAAACAATAATACGATATCACAAAAAATATAACATATTAACACACTATAGGTCACCATCATCCACATAAATTACAATATCATTTAATTCAATCTATGGGTTTATAACCCATATGATCATAAGAACCACATAACCATCACCAAGTAATACTAGATACCACCAAAGAACCATATCCAACTTAGTAAAATTCTACTAATAAATTATATAGGAAGACAATGTTTATAAATTTTTTGACACTTTAAACAGGTGAATGCCCTCTCAAAAAAAAAATATTAGTCACAAGAAGAAATATTCATGTCATATAAATCCTACCTGCCTAACATGATGCATTAACTCACTCCTTTTTCCTTCTGTGGCTAAGTGTAAAATACATAAATCAATAATACCAAAATATCATATTCAATAGTTCCAAATATAAAATTTATATCTCCATAAGTTTGATGATCAACATAATCATCATAATTACACTATAACCATGGAGAATCTTGGCCACAAATATGGTGGTCAGAACCACTCCATGTGTGAACACAATCCGTCAGCCTTAACCCTAATATTAAGTGGCTCCATAACCATTACCTATGTGTTCATAAATGGTATAACATCATCACCACTCATTTGGGGATTATCATCACCCCAAGTATCCATAAAGAATCATCACCATCATATAACCAGTGAACGAGCCTAAAAAAACAACATTAGAAGCCCGAAAGTTGAGATCCCATTATCACCCTATCCAAATAAGATATAAAAAAACTCAACCCCAATACCCAATGATCTATAGTAAACACCACTATAACCTATTCATAATGCCATGACATTACCTATCAACTCACATCCTATGAGATACACATTGAAACAATGAACATGCACCACCTAGGGTACCACAAACATCCTCATCCATATCTCCTAACCACTATACATCATAGACACCCTCTATTACAAAAATCCCATTTTCTTGATCCCTACACTTGAAAAACATCACCCAAAAACCACTATATAACCCTAAAAACCATTCATGGTCCCATTCTAGTATTTTACCCTTTGTCTTCTAAACCCCATGAATTTATAGAAAACATAACACACATATCAACCTAGAAAAATATATGGACCACCCACCTTAATTATGGAGTGATTCCCTTGAGAAAAAATAATTTGTCTTTATTAACCAAGCCCATAAAAATAATCATAACCTTTAATGGAAACCAAGCTCATGGAATAGGAATCAACATTAAATATAACCAATTTATAATTAATTTACATAATTAATCCACTAATCTTAATTTAGATAAAATCATTGAATAATGATATTAGTGATGAATCATCATTGAAATTTTGAGCAATAGGGTATGATTCACTCCCGACACACCACTATGAACATTGCTGACAAGAGTCACAACATTTGAAACTAGTTCAATAAAAAATTCATTACCAATCAATGAAAAATGAAAAAATATGTAAATGACTTACAAATAATGAAGAAAACCATGACTATTTGTGATCACGTATACCTAGTCTCACCTAGTCAAGATAAGAAATAACCCCATAGAACCATCCTAATTCCATGATAATATAGTGTAATCATTATCAAATCCCCGGGAAACATATGCCAAAATATAAAGATGATAGAGTGGATTAAGAGAAATGTTGGAGAGGGAATAAAACTAATGAAAATCAAAGGATAAAAAACTATCAAGCCACTGAAAACCAAGAGGAACAAGGTAAGGAGAAGAGGGGATGATATTACCCAACTCAAATAACATCCAAATAGGAACCTTGAGTGGGTTCTTCATTCTCAATGGGAAAATTTAAATTTTTACTCATTAAAAAAAATTAGTATGGCCTATACTGGGTAAGAGGTCCACTAATACCAGCCACTCGGTGGCCCCATCTAAGAGGTTTGTACCATTAGAAAACCCACCAAGCATCTAGTGCACTTAGAATAGGTACCATGTGGCCCTCTATATCAATCAACATGAAATTTTATGACACATGTACCTATGAAACTCACTCCTTGAATCCTTCACTAGTTATACCACAAAAATTTTCCTCCTTAATATTCAAAACATTTTTACCAATTCTAATTCGTTATTTAAATTAGAAAATGCATAATTAACCTGATTTCACCCTCATTGAAAACAATTTTTCTTTAAAAACCAATGAGACACTCTAGTGCAGGTCATCACAACTAGACCATTTTGTAGTAATAAAATAAATTTTCCTTATCAAATAGTTGAAAAAGATTCAATTAATGAGAGGAAAAATTCAAGAATTGATAAAGGATTGATTTATTCCACATAAATCCATAAAATTCAAAAGTGTTGTTGAAAAGCTATCATTTGTTTCAACTAAATAAAAGGGAAAAAATAAATCTTAGTGGATATTTACAAGAATTAATATCAAAATTAGAATCTAGCTAAAATGATGGGTATAATGAAAAATTAAAAAAATATACGAGTGATTTCTATAGAAGAATCATACAAAATTGTTAACCAATATCCTATTAAAAAATAATGGGAACATTTTGAAAAGGTTTTATAGTAATAAGAAAATAAAAGAGAAAATATAGATTTGGGAAAGATGATGGTAAAATAAGAAGGGAAACAAAAAATGATAAATATATTCATAATTCATGAAAATAACTTTAATTCATAAATAAAAAACTATAAAATATATTTTATATTAGAAATAATTAGTCAAAAAATAATTATCAAATCCTTTTTTATGATATTGTTTCATGTGATATGTTTTGAAAGAGATAATTTTCTTGTATCTAAAATAGTTTCATCAAATTTTAAGGAATATTATATTCTTATGGTGAGGACCAATGTTTCCCCTGGGAAAAACATTATAGAATGGATGAAAATGGAAATATATATCAAAATCATAATGGTAATTCCACCATATGTAGATATGTATATAGAATTTTGTTCTAAAAGACACCTTTTCAAATTTTTTTAAGTATTATTGAAGGATTAGAACACAAAATTCATATAAAAAAGAAATAAAATCAAATAATTCTAACTTTATATAAAAAGGATATAGAAATTTTATATTCTATTCGTCCAATACTTATTCAAATTTCTTTTATATTTCAATATTTTTATACCTTTTCAAAATTATATTTGTATGCAATCTCTTCTAGTGATCTATCATCTTGTAAAAAATATAAATAATTAGTCTTTGAAAATACTATTAATAAGACCTTTTTGTTAATAGATGATTTTAAATTTAAATTAGGACTAAAAAATGAAGATTATTTTTGTAAAATATTCAATGATATAAATGATAAGTTAATAATGTTAAGAATATTAGAAAATAATGTTAATGTTTTCAAAAAAACATATGAAATATATCTACATGAAAAAATTGAAAACAATGAAGAAAAAATATAAATAATTATATTTAAATTAATAACTACTAATTATAAGAATACATAAAAAAATATTATCCTAAAACATCAATTAATGACTATTAATTTGAAGAAAAATTAAATGAAATAACTATTTTTAATTGAAATGCTATCTATATAAAGAATATAGATGGATATATTGAATAAAAAATTATAATATTGCTTCAAGAAATTTTAATGGTTACTATTAAATATATGTCATGAAATAATAATGAGGTTGTTAAAAATAAATTTATTACTTAAATTTTTTTTAGTTAATTTAAAGTTTGGTGAGATAATTATCTCATAGTAACAAAAAGTAATAAAATATTTTCCAATTTTAGAATCATGGATAAAATAACTAGTGAAAATTTTTATATATGTGATAAAATTTTATCCTTAATTATAAGAAATTATAAATTAATTTTTGAATATCTTTAAATTATTAAAATTAAAGATAATGAAATATTGATAAATTTATGATTCCAAAAATTATATGATTTCAAACAGAATAATGATATATTTTTGATAATTTTTTTATATAATTATAAAAAATAAAGTATTTTCAATAAAAATTATATTTTTGGTACTACTAAAATTACATATTCAAAAGGATAATTAAATAATTAATTTTTTAGAGGAAACTGTAATAATTTATTATAAGGTCAAATAATCACTAAAATAAATAAATATAGTTTTTCTTTATGTAGTGATATTAGATGAAAATATTACATGAAATATGAATAAAATAAAGATAAAATATATTTTGGTGTTTTTTATAGTTAATATAGTTATTAAAAAATACAAAATCCTTCTAAAAACATAAAAGGAATCAAATAATATATTAGAAGTCAAAATTTAAGTATTCAAATAATAAATATTATTGAAAAGGTAAAAAATAAAAAATATGAAATGGATAATTAATATAATAAAGAAAACAAATTTTTTATTTCAAATGTTGAAACCTTGAAAATTATACTAGCAATAATAAAATAAGAAAATAAAAAATTAGGTTATAATGAATCCTTGTGAAACTAATGTTTTCATTATTTTTAAATAGTTACTCTCGGTCCTTGTCAGATGATGTTATTAATGAATTAGATAATCAAAATTTTATTTATCAATATGATAATATAAATGAAACATTTTACAAAGAAGATATATGTTTATTTTACTTATTTATTTTTTCTAATTTAAATTGATTATTTAATCTAATCTTTTATAGATTTAATAAATATGGTAAAGTTAAATAAATTAAGAGAATATTAATCAACTATATTAAGTTATTTTACTTATGACAAACTTTTATAAATCATTGGACTATCATGAACCTTTACTTTTCATTTTCTAGGGGCTATGAGTGTTTAGATGATGATTATAAGTGAGTCGTATAAAAGAAATGGTGTTTCTAGAAGAAATTTCATTTTCTTGTTTGGATAATTCCTTGACCATTTATATTGGACTATAGTTAGCTAGTTGGGGGGAGAAAATTTTATGCAGTTAAATGTGTTCAACCATGGTTAGTGGGTATGTGTCATGTGGAGATGTAGTGCGGGGATTGGGCCAAGATATTTTAGTGTTCTTATCGCTAGAGGAGATTTTTTATTTCTGTTATGATTTTTTGGGTTGTATCTTAGAGAGTCTTGAGGTGTTTCTATGTAAGTATTTTTAGGAGTAATCACATAATTCATAGGGGAATTATGCCACATGAGCCTTTACTATGGGATTATTGGTTGATCCATTTTAAGTTCATTATACTATGGTGTTTGTGTTTCACAATGGTCTTGTTTGGGGGAGTTATTGAGTTTCTTGTTGAAGTCAATGATTGAACTATGTTACCTATAGATTTATGTGTTACATCATCAAACACTCTATTTCACTATGATATTCTCTAGTAAAATTATTTTTAAAAGGTTTGAATCCTCAAAATTTGGGTAGGATCACCCAGTGAATTATATATTGGGCCACCATTTCTACCTGGCCATTCTAATCATGCCATAATATTATATTTCAAGATATTAAATATAAATCCAAGTTCTTAATAAAATTCCTTTCAATTTGTTAAACCTTATTCTATCCCTAGGTCCCCAGTGTCTCATCCTTGGTTACCTTATGTAATTAAATGTTTTATTTTAACTATTAACTCAGTGTGACTACATTTTTGTGATCAGATATGTGTTTCTATCCCTATTTTCTCTATTACTTATCATTTATATTATACTTGAAGGTTGTAAGAGTGGGGTTATTTCAATTTTGTAATGTATTGGTCGATGTTTTGATTGGTTTTTGATGTGGTCAGGTCTTTTATTATTTCATTTTGAGTTTTATAGAGGTTCATTCTTAATTCTTTCTCATATTTTCTCTATGTTTTATAAATCTATGGTTGAGGTATGATATTTAATACTTATTTTCTTTTAATTTATGTGTAAAAATAGAATTATATTTCTTATTATTTCCTTGTTTAGATGGTTCAAATTATCCTAATAAAGATAACTGACTATTTAAAGGGAATTGAAAGGGGATATGTGAATCACATGTTCATTATGTTTTTACCCTTATTTTTACTAAAAAGTTATTTCTCCAGTTAATTAATAATCATGTTATTGAAATTTCCCATTTTTTATTTTCTTTTATCATTGTCATGTTTTACCACTATTAAAAATTGGATGACAACCCAAGGATAGTAATGAAAATGAATATGTGTGAATCTATAATTATATGTTGATATTTTTTATGAAAAATGGGTTAAATGAATATGGGAGCATGTTTAAGGAAAGTGTTTTTTTGTGGTTCACTATTATTATTTTTATTGTTTCCTATTGTATATTGAATTATTATTGTTATAGTTAGAGTGGTAAGGGATGGTGGTAGTGGTTGGATATGGGGTGATGAATTTTTTGTTTTTCTATGGTTAGGGTAAGTCTTGATAACATAGAATGGGGATGATATGCTATATGTGGTGGAATTATTGTGGTATTTGTTGGATAAGATTGTGTGGTGATAGATGTAATGTATCAGACTAAATCACTCTATAGTAACTAGACCTACGTGTAACATGAACTCATGCATGCCTCCCCATAGAAAAAAGGCTTCTAACTAGCAACAAGGGTATAATGTGACCTCATGGGTAGACTATACCTTCAAATAAGACTAGAGAAAAAATAGTAAAAAATATATAAAATCATTCATCATAATATCCATCTGAATAAAATAACATCATAGAAAAATGAAGTAAAAAATAATCAACATTCACATTCTATAGTAAAAATATATAATCTAAAATGGAACATAAGTCAATAAGACACTACCATAATCTTCTGTAGTCAGATCATATACAACCCATACCAAAATATAAAAAAACCAAAATCTTTCCCCAAGCCCCTAATTTGTCCAAAATATTCAGTCAATCAAAGAAATCTAGAAAAACCAATCAATACTAGGCCTATGAACTACCTGTATCTATGATCATGATTTATTATTAGGTAGCATTGTGTCTAGGAATCCCTAGTAGGGTTTGACGATAACTAAGTAGGCCATCACCAACAATTTCCCAAAATATATCTTGTAAATGATGTATATTTATAACAACCAGTACAAATCCAACACTTAATTAATGATTTATAATAAGGATTTCATTTCTTAACATTCCCATGAAAATTTAGATTTATAGTTTTATTGAATCATGAAATCCATTACATTATAGAGTGGACACTTCCACACAATGTAAATTTTTTTCCAATAGAACAAGTTCTTAAATTAATGCTCTTGTTTAATTTATGATGCACTGTTTTCATTTAATACGAGTCTCTATAACTTGAATATAAACCTTGATAAAGTTACTATTTATCCTAAAATCTAGTAAAATAAATTGAATATATGGGATGAGTACATAAACCTCAGTAAATTATATTAAAATAAAGGAAACCCATTAGTCCATTAAAAAATATGAAAACCCCTGAAAAAGTTTTGATTTTCACATAATAAACTTTGACCTCATAATCATATGAAAAATTTAACTTTGTTAAAGAAAAGCAATAAAACTCATAGAAACCATTGAAAAACCATGAATGTGTGTTAGTGAATCATATTCATTTACTTTTACAAATCACCATTTCATATCACCCATTTAATAAGAGTGACCTATTTTATTACTTATAAAATTTTATCTTCAGAGACTGAATAATTACCCACTACATTAGAGAGAGATATCCCAGTCTCACCCATCATCATCTAGAATTACTTAGTATAGTAATAGGAAAATAATTAGGGTAATCTTTCATTTTCATCATTAAACACATAAAAAATGACATTTTATTCCATATGTAAAATTACTTATAGTTATATTATTAAAATAAGTTGAATACCCCTTTCCTTCTAATAAATTTTTAATAATTAAAAATTCAATGAATACTTGAAATATGATATTATTTGAAAAACCTTATAAACATACAAATTAATCTTAATATTTAATAACAGATATATTTTATAGATAAGGTAACCAAGAATTAAATGTAAAAAACACTCTTTTTACACTTTTCTGAAGAAGTTCAAAAGTAACCCTAATAAAAAATGATAAAAATATTCCTTTTAAAAATATAAATAAATTCAAATTTAGAAGAAAATGGAATGAAAAAATTATTTAAGTTTTTATTTAATATTCTTGAACTAATATAAAGAATATATATATAGAAGAGAAATATTTGAAAGGAAACCTTTAAAATAATTGATACTAGCATTCAAAAAAAAATCCATTACCTCAAGTCCTAAATAAATTAATATTATTTATAACCTTTGGAATAATAAAATTATAATAATTATTAAATTTAACTCTATTCATTTTTATTATTTATATATTATTTCTTTTATGATCAAATTTTATTTATTTACTAAATTGGTATGATTCACATTAGTTATTTTGTGGTTGTTTGGTTTATAATATCCAATTTTTTTTGATATCCTAGTATTTAAAAAAATTCCTTGTAAAATGGTTCTATAATTTATATATGTGTCATGTTAGAGGTTTCATATCAATCTTAAAACCAATGAGTTCAATAGGTTATTATATAGTTACTTTTCTAAGAATCTTCCTTGGTAATATTATTTTTTATAGTTAAAAGTAACTATGATTGTTCAATTTTAATTAAATTATTATAATGGATATTTAACCACTATATAATCACTAAAAAATATTAATTTTTTCATTCTTACACAATATTATTAGTATTTAGGTTTTCCTAATCATTAGTGACCTAAACATTATAATATCGTTCATGTAATTGGTAAAATGGATCCAAACAAGAGCATGCTCTAATAACCAAATGAGTAAGAATAAATTATTATAACTTTTAAAGAAAATTAATTTTTTTATTAAAGTGTTAAAATAAATTAAATTATAGTAATATGAATAATATAAATGAAATATAATGGTAATAAGTTATTACTTACAAAGTGTCTCGGTATGCCCATTTCTGGCTGTTAAATTTTTTGATGACCAATTATATTTAATAGTTTTTTTTATAAAATGACAAATTTATCTTTAAATAAACTTAAAAATGTTATAAATATAACATTCAACCATTAAATTCATTTTTTAACCATCCATGTAAGTTAGTGATGAAAAATAAAATTTGTTATTCATGAAGGCGATAATCCACATGTAACACGGGAGACGTTTCCATTTTTCAAGGAATGAGAGGAAGGTAGATAATGATTTTACCATAAAAAATAAAATTTAATTATACTAATTATATTTATTTAATTAAATTATTATGGTTATAATTGATTTGTATGAGGTTTAGGAAGATGGAAACATGAAAGTACTCGGTTAATAATATTTCCTATTCCTTGGATATCCTCCTTTAATACATTACTAAATCCTTAATAGATTGGTATTTTGGGAAGATGTGATCCTCTAGAAAGTGGTAAGGATATTTGGGGAGGTATGTTTTTATAGTTTCTTCAAGCAATGTTTTTCAAAGTGTGTGAATAAGTGAGGTTGTGGAGGGATAATTTTTTAAGTGTGGGGAGTTTTACTCTTGTAAATACTTGATTTCTTAGTATATAATAAATTTCATACTGAAGTCAAGTGAAACTATAACAACTCAATTTTTTAGAATTCATTTTATTGAAATAACACTACTTTTGATAGCATGTGGTATACACAACACCCATCTTAAACAAAAGATGACATATAATAAAAATATTATTATTTAAATATGATTGTTGTAACCTAGTTGTTGGTTTTACAGGTGTGGATGCCATAAAATGTGTTCCATGCACTTTGCAACAAAATTCATTATGTGATCCTCACTTAAACACAAAATATAGAGTTTGAGCAGAAATTCATCTAAATGTATGATGAGGTGAAGTTGTATGTGTCACGACAAAAAACGCCATCAACCCACCTCAAAATGTTCATGATGCGACTCTACAATTTTCATGGTGGTTAGAAACTATAGTGAAGGGACCGACCTAATGGTCCATGACCATATCCTGACACTAATACCAAGCTGGTGTGCGGGGGTGCAACCCCCATGGTATGGAGCAACAGGTTTTCCCGGGTGGTCCTTCATGCACCAACCCTACATGCCAAGAGGCTGAAGTAGGCTCTGTCCACGTAACCTGGAAGGCAAAACCACCCCTACATGAGGTACCACCTCTCACATAGCCAGAGCAGCAGTCCATCACTGCTCTCCTACATGCCAGAATCGCACACTAACATTGTGTGGTACTAAAGTACTAACCAAACCTACACGGGGTTCCTATGTTAGGTTCCTACATAGGGTAACTTCTTCAACCAGGGTCCCTTGTTTTCCTATAAATAGGATCCTATGGATCCTCATTTACACAACTGGAAAATGGGAAGAAGCCATGAAGCTCTTGTCACATAGCCCCCTCACCCAAGCCCTCAAAAATATCATATATATCTCTCTAAAACCTGATAGAAGTGATAATTAAGGGGGATAAAGGATATTGAAGTCCCTTTAGGGTCTGAAACACATGAAAATTTCATGAGGATCACTTCCCCCTAGTGGACCACCACATGCGCGAGGTCCCTTCCCTAATTAGGGACCTATAAAAGACCCATCTAGGGGAACCTGAGGTGACCCATGGTGCCTAGTATAAGGATTCGCCCAAGTGTTTTTTCCCAGGTGGTCTATTTCTCAAGGAATCCCCTTCTCTTACAGGCCTACCCCCTACACTAAAAACTTCCAGATCCTCCCAAGACCTATGAAAAGCACCTTTTCTCACCAGGAAAAGACCTGCATGAGCCTCCTTTGAGCCCTATACCAATACATACTTGAATGGTTATTCTTTATTTTGATCCCTCTTTAGAGGGGGGCCAAATTGAAACCTCCACCAAAGCCTTTGGATTTGGAAGACCATGATAAGAGGAACACCGTCATGTATCCCATTTGGGTATGCATTCCTTCAATTAGAGTTATCGTACACTTATCCCACCTAATGGGTAGGGTCCTCGGGGTTCTTGTGAGTATGAATCTCTTAAGTCATAAGGAATCCAACCCTACAGATAATGTTATGGATCTGTCAGTCTTAGAGACAAGTGTTAGAGACTTGTGATTCTCACATCATCTCTATGACTTGGGGTATCCGATTCTAGGTGTAGAGGGTGAGGATCACACTCCCTTTGACGTGGAATGAGATCCTCTAATCTTATATATGAAGCAATTGTAGGACATCCCCCTAGGAGTAAGCCCCTGACATTTCTTACAGGACCCCTCCTACTTCATCCCTTCCTCCTTCTCCATACCCATGGGCCATATATGGATATATCACCAAATGTGACTAACTCAGTTACCAAAATAAGAGGGGATATGGGCAATTAAAAGCCATTTCCATATCCCTTGGGGTCTATGGTACAATTATGGGAGGGAAGTGTCGTTTCCCCATCCTCCTACAGTAGTAGAAAAATGATTTCATGGTTTTCCAGATCATTTAATTCTTATTCTTTCTCATAAACCATAACTAATGTGGGCATTGAGGTTAGCTACGACCATAGAATCTTCACATTTAGATTCATGTTTTGGTAAAGAATATTCTTACATATATTTCTCTCTTTATCATTCATTGGTCCTATATAGGCATGGGTTCTCAAGTCCATGTATCCAAACTTAGGGAAAAGTATATTGTGGGGTTTCTAAGATCCACCGCTTCTTCTATTTTGTCACACCAAACATGTCTTATATAGTATTAGAGGTTGGTGGTAATCATGACATCCACATTATATCAAAAACTTGGCAAGCATTCCAAGTGTATTCCCCAATAAACCAAGGGCCCCATACTTTTTTAATCGCCAAATATGTCACTAAAAACCATTAAGTAATCCTTATTAGGAGTAAGCCACAACCATATCTCCACACTCATCCAAATGGCATCCTCCTTAGGCGTAAGCCCCAACCAAATCTCTAAAATAACTAGGGCATCCTTTTTAGGGGAAAGCCCCGATCCAATCCCATCAAAGGTCTATAGCCCCTTATGATACAAACATTTACAGGGCCTCCATAGGCACGGGTCCTCACAAAAAAACTATGTGATATTTGATTCTCATCCAAATGGGATACATAGGAAGCCTCCCTAAGGTCCAAACGAAACACCCCAAATCAACCCTATTCTATCTGGGCCAAATTCCCAGTATAGTGTTATTTATCATGGGAATACATATCCCTTCTAGGTTCCCTAGGCCTTTTTAGTATAAGTCCCAAAAAAAACTTGGACTATGCACCTTTCAACTAGATTTAATTGCCACATGAAGTTAAACTACATGGTATGGTCCTTATAATATGAACTTAAAAGGTATGACGTGTCCTATTAAGTGGAACCAAATTATGTGGGTTCTAATTCCTCTCACGAGGATATGTAAGAATCTCATATCATGGGTCTGATCCTGATATCAAAACAATTCATATCTCCCTAGATGATGATAAACTCTAGATCTCCCTACCGTGTGTCTGAAAACCAATATCATAATAAGATTGAAAAGGAATCTTGAATTAGTACATAATAGGGTTAAATCTAGGGAGAACATCAAATATATACTGATATCTCCATTAATGAATAACCTCAGATATATACATATGATTATAAATTTCATACATTCTAATAATTGATTGTTAATTTTGGGATGAACCATGTCATACTTGGTAATTAATGAAATATTCATGAACCTATATTAAATATATAAGAGAGTCTTGGAGTAGGTAATAATTCTCCTCAAAAGGGTGTGATGTTCCCGACCTCCCATCCTCTTGACCTATGTGATTTCATAATTATCATTGGAAAAACATTCAAATGAGTTATTACCTTTGGAAATTAGGTCCCTCATGGATATAAAACAATTGGGTATTTCTAGTTCCATGAATCAAACCCATTGGAAACTTCCTGAAAGGGATGTTGATATGTGTTTGATATAATGGTTGTTCCACCAACACCAAAAAATGCCATTCAAACCCCACATGGAATTTTTGGGGATGAAATAATAAGTATGAATATGAAAAAATTTATTATGAAATATATATAGATTTTTTACTTAATAAATGAATAATCAATCATAATTTTATTATCAATTGTTTGTAAATGAAGTTAAAATCTTTTGAAGGTCAAAGAGATACATTTCATTGAACTGTTTTTATGTTTTAAATGTATTTTTATCTTAATAGATTAAATTGATTAGTATTTATAAATGATTATAATGAAATAATTATATTATATATAAAATTTAATGAATTTTAATTTATGATTTTATGGTTATTAGGTACAGATGTGAATAAATTCATTTTATGCCTTAAAAATACATTTTATTCAAAAATAGTTTTTATTGCATTTAATGTCCAAATATTATAATTATTATTTTTTCACTTATAGAAATTGAGTTTTAAAAAATGTAAATTATTTTTGAAATCTTTATGTCAAAATATTCTTAGGAATAATATTTGGTATTTTTTCTGAAAATATTACTTTTTGAGTAAAAAGTGAAAAACATATTTTTGTAAACTGCCATTGTTTTGTTTAAATAAAAAAATTCAGAGCATGATTATAGTTTTTTATATTATTTTAAAGTAAAATAATATTATTTTAATTAAAAAAAATCTCAAAAAATCTATAATAATCAATATGATATTTGATTTTGGTATATGTTCATTTTTATGCTTAAAAATAAAATTTTCTTACAACTCTTTTTCATTGAATTTTTTCAATAATATTAAAATTAATTATCACCACTTATGAAAATAGAATAATTAAAAATGGATTAAATATTTTTAATAAGGCATTTTAAATTTATTAATGAGTTTAATTTCATTTTTGGTCAATATTAATAGTAACCATGACAAATATTTGATACCACGATAAAGTGAAAATTAGGTTTATTATGGTTTTAAATAATGTGATAAGGCTTAAAATATTTATCCAAAACATAACTTTATTATTTTATAAGTGTTTGGTTTGAACATACTAATCTAATATTCCATGATAGGGAAAATTGGGGTTATGTTTCTTTGATAATGGCCTATATATTAATATAAGTAAATAACAAATAAAAAATGTCACTGTCTTTCTTTTAATTTATCTATAACATTTTCATAAGGATAATAAGGATTTAAGATAAATTATAAAAGTTTTAATTTAAATATTTATAAATTATTTATATTATATTAATTTATTTATAATTTTTAGAGATGGTATAATTACCTTTTATTCTTATGCAATCCTGATATCATGCTTATTTAAGCAGTAGAAAAATCAAGAAAAATGATTTTAAAAATAATAAGATTAATAAGTTTTGGATTAATTGTGGTTTTACATGAATTTAATAGATAATTATAAATTATAATTAATTATAAATATTTTTATACTTTTATTCCATTTCTATATTGCTGTCTTTGAATTCAAATTAAATGAATAGTAAAAAATGGCTTTAATGATATTATTTGATAAAAAATATTTTATTAAATGATTTAAAAATCAAAAAAAATATTTAAATAAGATAATTGGGATGGGAAATTATCTTAAATTTTATCCATGTTTCATTTCGATCCACTTTCCACCTTAGAAGTATATTTATAACCCTTAAATTGTGAAAATTGTGTTACCACACTTGTGGTTAAAAGGGTAAAGAATGGGGTTAAACCAAAAGATAATGTTTAAAATGAAACATAAACATGTATAATTTTTTAAGGTATTTAGAAATTATAATACCATACATTATAAATATTAACTTTTTATTCCACTTTACATTATTATAATATTTAAAATATTTTAAAGTTCTTAATGTTTATAAGAGTGACACTCCCCTCACTTATAAAAGGGAACCTTTTCTCATCCCTTCATCACACATTTTGAGAACTCTAGTTCATCCATGGCATTATAAAATATATCCCAAAAATCCATACTAACATCCTATAGGTATTTTTATAACCAAAATACAACCCTAATAAGTATTAATGTGTAAACCAAGAGAGGTTTTCCAAAGAAGAGGTATAATTCTTAACCGATTTTTTCACGTATGATTCTTCTTCTAACTGAATAAAATCTTATTTAAACATGATTTAATAATAAAATTAGTATCTTAAATATAATTTAATTTTATTATTATTATGGTTAAACCCTTTTTATCCACAATTTTCATCCTATGGTAAATTAAAACGTCGCTTGTGTGTACGTGTGGACTACCACCTCCACAAAATGATGTGTTTCGTTGTTCATCACTAGATTATATGGATGTTTAAAATGATGAAAAAAATTAGTATATATGTTATTTATGAAATAATTATGTATTTTAATTATAATAAATTACTTATATTATTAACCTTTTAGTCCATTGGAAATTGATGATGTCACTCATGCATATGTGTGGAATACCACCACTACGACGCGATGCGATTCATTTTTCATATCCAACTTAAAAGTATAGTCATAAGGTTTGATATAATGAAGTAATATGATATTGATAAACTTTTTATGGTTCTTTAAAACTAATATAATTTCTACCTTATTTCATTTACACCTATTAAAAAAATGAAAATTTCAGTCATGCATACGTACGGACTACCGTCGCAATAAAATGACTTAACTCCTTTTTTATGACCACCTTAAAAGGATAGTTTTAAAATTTTATATAATGTTTAAATATTATAATTAAAACATGTTTAATATTGTGTATTTAATGAAACCATAACTATTTTGACCTTTATTAACTTATTGAATCTAATTTGGGATTATTAATCAAGCGCCATCAAAATGTCTCATGTAAACATAACTGATTGACTAATTAAATAAAACATGGTCTTAAATGTACTAAAAGTGATAATGATAATGTAATAAAAATGAAAAATTTTATTAATCAAGTAAAGAAATAATATGATTTTATTATTTTGGATCTGAATAATGTATGCATCTTTATGGGACTTAAGGTAAGGGATTTCTCATCTCAATTTATTTTCATTGGGACTCATTCCATACCCACCACATGTTTTTTTTGTGTGGTGTATGCAATACCATATAGATTTATTTTACAATTAATTTAATTAAATTTTAGTGTTTTAAATTTTTTTTTGAAGTTAAATATTTTAATTTCATTTTATTTAAAAGTTACTAAAGTCGTAAGGGATTTTCCTTTAAAGTGTTGTTTTAAATGTTGCAAACTATTTTCCTCCACAAAACGTTCCTTTAACTTTTTTATGAATGTTATTATTTATAAGTAAAAGGATTAAAAATTTATTTTTCAACAAATTTTTAATTTTTTTGCAATGTTTTAAAAATTAATGTTTTAAATTTTTTTCATAGGGTTCACTTCTATCATTTTTTACCAAATTAAAAAAAGAATGCTTTTTTTAACATATACAACATGAATTAAATTTAATAAATTTATTTAATTTAATTATTATAAATTTTACTCTTAAAATTTCTATGGTTTTAAAATAAAAATTAAATTCAAATTTTGATTATTTTTTTCATTAAATGAGTTTTCAAAAGAAAGGGATATTTATACATAATTTTATGCAAAAATGGAATTTCATTTACTTATGATTTCAAATGGGTTTTTCAATTTTTTTATAAGGAAAAAGTATAATATTTTAAATATTTTATTTGTGATATTTTACTTGATAATTATAAATGATTATGATTAGTCCTGATATATCTCATGATGATGGGTGAGCCTGATATATTTATCCAATGCATTGGGTAATAATTAGTCTTCAAAGGAGAAAATTAAGGGAGAGGACTAGGTAGGTTAATCCTATGAAATTAATCAATCCTCATTTATTTAATACATGATTTAAACATGTGTGAACATATTTTTTTAATATGATTCTCCAATTTACTGATTTTATTCTTGATAAATGTTTTTTATAGAAATATTTTGATTTCTTGAGGATAGAAAAGTTTATCAATTTTTAAAGATGAATGGTTTATTTTCAGGAGGTCTCATATCCATCATATTGCATTTGAATTTTTTCTATACTGATAATGGGTTATAAATTTTTTATATAAGAAAAGGTTTAACTTCTCTAGTAGATATTTTTTATTTTTGTGATTAATGTTTTATTGTTAATTAAATTAAAGGTTTTGAAAATTTTTACTAGACTAATAAGATTACTTTACTTTTATAATCCTTATTGAGGTTTTTTTACTCATACCATGTTTTAAAATATTTTTCATAGGGATTAAAGATAATTAGGAACAATTTTGAATTATATCTTTGTATAAATTAAATTATCCATGAAAAAAGAAAGTGTATTATAAATAAAATAGGAGTTTGAACATAAGAATATTATTTTTGTGAAAAAGTACAATGTGTGTATTTATTCCATATTTAATGTATTGGGTTTTTTCATAATTATCTAAAAATATATACCTAAAAGATCATGGATATATAATAAAGTAAAAACCTTGCTATAAATCAGGGAATTATGGGTTGATTAAGGTTCAAATAATTATAGTTTGAATCAATGAAAAAATTTAGATAACATTATGGGTAAGGATGATTCAGATAAGTATTGTTTAAGATTTTAGATACCAATATGGGATAATAATTCTAAGGTTAAACATAAATTTAAAGGAATAAATATTCCTTCTAAGATCTTATGGGGCTAGAGTACTTTAAGAGGAATTTATAAAGTTTTAATAGATGTTCATTGTATATACAACCCATATGTTTAGCATATAGAAAGGTTATTTGAGAAATAGTTATTTTATATTTTATAAAAATACATTAAGAGGTATTGATAACCTTTAGGGTTGATATAATCCTTGATGTTGTGGTAATTATGGTTAATTTTTTTAAATTTTTTATTATATTTTGGAAACATATGGTTTATCATATAGAGAACCATTTATTGAAATGTGATTTGGTGACTAAGTTATTAATGATTTTTTGAATAAGTACACTATATTTGGAATATTATATAATTAAAATAAATAGAATTTTAGGAATAAATTTTGAGTTACCGTATTGAATAATATATGATATTTTTATCGATTTATAGTAATTTAGGTTATTTATGAAAAATATTAGATTATATTGGATATTATATGATTAAGTAATAGACATTTTTGGTATGTGACTTTATAAGTAATTATTATTTAGATATAAATGTTAATTTGATCATGGAAGAATGTTTGATCAAATCATTAAAATCTTTGGGTTTTAAATTTTGCATAACATACTTTCAAGATTTTTATGGTTTGATATTTATGGGAAATTTAGGTGAATATTTGGGTGTTATTATTTTGGATTTGAAGATTAATATATCATTTATTCAAATGTAGGCTCATTCATATTGGAATTATCTTAACTTTTCTGAAAAATTTGGGTTTTGAATAAAGGATATAAATAGGAGGAATAATTTTTCATCATTTTATAGATATTATGATTCATTAAAAGTTAATTTTTGTTGTTCAAGTATAAAAATTATATCATGAATATTTATTTCTTGGAATAATAGATGAGTTAGAAGTTGGAAAACTTCTTTAATAATAATCAAAGGTCGAAATTGTTCCTATGGAATGGAATGTAATCAAGAATATTTTATCACACTCTCTATCTTGATGGTATAATAAACCCTTCAACTCTGTAAAATATTCCTAGTAATGAAATGTTTATACTTTTATAATCATTTATAATTAATTTATTTTCCCTTACCTTATCATAGAAATATAACACTGTCTCTTAAATGGATCTTCTTTCCAAGTCCATGTATTCACTTCCCACCAATGTTCTCCTTATTTGGGAACCCTATTATTCTTTATAATAGGTGAAATTAATATTTTTATTATCCTATTTTAAAAAAGATGTTTTATTATAATTTTTTACTATATTGGTTCTAAAGAAATTATTTTTTAAAATATTAAAAAGTTTTTTTTTTCATTATTGTATATTTTATGCCACTCCTTGGAATTGATTCTGAAAATATTTATACCATTTTTATCATACATGGTATAAAATTTTGAAAATATAATATCATTAAGGGGGTATAATTTAACACCACAATATTTTAGAATGTATTTAATTTAAATAATACTAAATTAGATAGCATATGGTTTATACAACATCGATCTTAAACAAACAATGATATACATTAAAAAATTTATTATTTAAATAGTAATGTTATAACCTAGAAATTCGTTTGATGGAATGAATAAAAATAATTATATTATGAAATATGTATATATATATATATGTAAAGTTTTCCTTAATAAATGAGTAATAATTTTATATTTATTATCAATTGGTTGGAAATAAAGTTAAAATCTTTTGAAGGTAAAAGCGACATATTTCATAAAACTCTTTTTTTGTATGCAATGTATTTTTTACATAATAGAAAATATAAATAAAAATTGATAAAATATTTTAATTAAATAATTATATTATATATCTAATTTAATTAATTTACATTCATTTAGTTTTGGTTATTAATGAAAAATGATAATTAAGTCATTTTATGCCTCAGAAATACATTTTCATCAAAATTGGGTATTATTATATTATATGTGCATATATTATAATTTATTATTTTTTACTTATATATTTTTTTTTTGGAAAAATGGAAATTATTTTTTTAATATTAATTAAATAATAGTCTTATAATTAATTTTAGGTATTTTTCTGAAATGATTGATTTTTGAGTAATTAGTAAAAAATGATAATTTTTGCAAAACTAACATTTTTTATTTAAATCAAGTAATTTGAAAGTATATTTATATTTTTTATTTGGTTTAAAGTAATATTATATAAATTTTAATGAAAAAAATTTAAATAATCACATAATAATCAACATTATAATATATTTTGGTCTAAATTAGTTTTTATTCTTTAAATCACAATTTTCTAAAAATTAAATGTCATTGAATTATGTGCACATATCTTAAATGTAATTTATATCACATATAAAAACTTAATATTGAAAAATTTATTCTATATTTTAAATTACGAGGTTCAAATATAGTAATGAGTTCAATATCATTTTTGGTTATTATGAATAATAACTAGCAAAGTATTTATCACCATGATTAAGGTTAAATCAAGTTTATTAACATTAAAAATAATCTAATATGGTTTCAGAAATATATATAACACTTTAATTTATTATATTTTATGAGTTTAATTTCACCATACTCATCCAATAGTCAATTTTACAAAAACATTGTGCTATTGTTTTTCATAATGACATATATATTATTTTAAGCAATGAATAAATAAAAAATGTCACTATCTATATTTTAATTTCTATAACATATTTTCATAGAGATAAAATGAAGTTAAGATAAATTATAAATTTTTATATGTAATATTAATAAATTATTTTTTTAGTAATTTATTTTTAATTTTTAGTGATAGTTGAATTACATTAAATGCTTATTGTAACACCCCGAGATTTTATGAGAAGTATTATTTTTAACTTATTTGATGTCTTGTGTTGTATGCTACACCAAGATTATCTTGCGCTATACGCAACACCATATTAGCTTCCAGTATATGCAACACTATTCTTGGATCGTGTTAGACACAATTTCAAGTTCGTTTGATAGAAGTTTTTCTACGCAACATTGAGTGTATATATATATATATTCAATGTATAAATGAAATATGGTTGGATTCTTTTATACAGAACAACAAATGAATCTTGCACTACATGAAACCCTGACTTGGATTGCATTACATGTAATCACGACCTTCCTTGATAGCGTGTGTTGTACGCAATACCGAGTTTTACTAAACAACGATATGTTATTAAAATATTATATAAACTAGCCGTTATGAATAGTAATACCCAATTTTTGAAATTTTATAAATTTTATCTTTCAAAATGGACTTCATTTTTGGATTCAGAATATCTAAATTAGCCTAGGGTTAATTTTTGGTATTTTTCTGAAAACTTTCAATTTTTGATGAATAGTGAAAACATTGATTTATTGGTTAAAACTGACTTTTTATTTAAATAATAATTTATTTTTATTTAAATTTATTTTATGTCAAAATAGATACATAATACCTATATAAGTTCAATGTAATTCATTAGAGTCATTTTATAATAATTTTAGATATATAAAATTTTTATTGAACTTTTTACCGTCTTTTACCCACCTCCTAGGAGAATTTGTAAATTCACATAAAACCTAATTTTACCGCTTATATGAGCGGAATTTAGAAAATCAGAGAGACATGGTTAATATAAAGGAGTAAAATGTGGTTCAATAAGATAAAAATAATTTTTGTTGAATAGTAACTTTTTACTTTTATTTACCACGGTTAAAAGTAAATAGGGTAATTAAGGGTAAAAATGATATTATTATTACCCTAACACATGTCATAATTCTATTGGATAAGTATAATTCGACCAAAAACAACCTTATGAATAAAATATGAACCTCTTTGGTCCACTTGGATTAGATTAGGACATTTATTATTATTTTATTTAAAGAAGAGTTAAAAGAGTTAAAATCAAAGTTTAATAACTAAAACATTTTTAATATAGGGTTATACATAAGATAAATTCAACTATAAATATTAATTAGAAAGATAAAAATATTTTATAAAAAATTGTATTTTATTTATATTTTTTAGACATTAAATAAATTAATTTATTTATGAGACAATGATGATGCAGTAATTACCTTATTAATGAAATATTAACATAATTGATATTATAAATACCCAAATAAATGTAATTTGAGACTTTTTATGAATTAAACTAATTTTATAGGTTAATATAACATATTAGAGCAGTTTAGATGATTTGTTTGTGAAGTAATAATGCTGTTATGAATTTAGAAAAAACAAAATACCAAATAGTGTCAAAATTGACATAAAAGAGTTTTTAAAACAAATATTGTATTATTAATTGATATAATGGTCCTAAAAATATAAGGTTCGACCAAAAGACTTATATAATAATATTTATGACATTAATGAACCAATTGGTGTTCTATTGGTAGATTATAGTAAGTTTATTTACCATATAGTTTAAGAATACAAGAAGACATAGTAAAAGTTAAATTATTTAACTTAGAGTTAAATCTAAATTATAAGGTTAAAATGGGAACCTAAACTTGTCTAAAACATATTGGTTTAGAAGATTTAAACCCATACCAACCCTATCCTATAAATAAGACACTTGTGAGCCATTATAAACCAAATATGAATTTATTATAAAATAATATTTTATGTTTTTCCTAAGGTTCCCCTCACCCCTCTTATAAAAGGGCACTCCCCCTTCTCTCGAATTCACACTTCCAAAGCCATTTGGATTGGCCAAACCCAGAAAACATACCCTCTAAACTATCCTAACTTCATCCTATAGGCATTAATTTAGTCATAAAGCCAACCTAAGGAGCCCTTTTGATCAAATCAAAAGGAAGAACCTGAAGAAGAGGTAAATATCTCACCACCTATTTCAAGTTCCTTTCTTCTTCCACTTCCTCCTTCTTTGTTGTTTATATTATAAAATAATAAATCCAGTATATTATATATAATTTTATGTTATTATAAAAATATTACAACCATATTATTTATTTTATCCATCATATGAATGAAAAAGTCACCACACGTGCGTATGTACGTCTTACCGTCTCCACGTCGCGGTGTAGTTTGTTATTCAAATATTTAATCATTTGGATGGGTATAATAAAGAGTATAAATGATATAAATAATAAATATAACATTATTATTTTTTTTATTTATGATATTCCATCTAATTATATATTATTTTAATATCAAAAGAATAATATCATCGCTCGTTCGTACGTACAGACAACCATCTCCATGAACGCGATGAGATTCATTTTCCATGATTAACCATTCAAGTATGATTATAAAGTATATATAATAAATAATCATGAAATATATTACATAATATTGATACTAGATTTATGTACATATATGTTTCATTTACTTAATTCCATTCAATTCAATAATTAAACGAAAGCAGCATTCATGCGTACGTACGACCTACCGTCTCTATGAACGGTGTATTTCATTCCGTTTATCGATCTATCATATATATTTATATACTTAATATATATTATATATAAATCATGTTTTACATTCTATAATTAAGTAAATCAGGAGTCTCAGACACATATGAAAGAAATTGGACATAAGGTAAGGGATAATTTTTCAATCTCATTTTTATCTGAGATTGCTTATACATAAGTATTTACTCGGGTTATATTTTTCATCCATGTCCATAAAAAGAGTTTTTCATAAAGTTTTTAATATTCTTACATGTATGTTTAAAGTCATGTTTACCCCTATTTTACTTTTACTTTGTGTTATGGAAGGAATCTTTCTTTTTTTACCATACGTGGTACTTTTTGATTTTTCCGTTAAAAGTACGAGGAGAATGCTTTTTTAACTTATACGGCATGAACAGATTTTTACGGTTTCATAATGCCTTATTTTCATGAAGCTTACTCTACAATATTTCATGATTATTTTCAACAACATCCTTTTCTTTTAAAATTTCATGGCATTTTGTGAATAGAAAATGATTTTTAAGAAGAAAGGATATTTTCCTCAAGAATTCATTTCAAGTGTTTTATAAAAACTATTTTCCATCTAAGATGACATTATTTAGCATGTTTATGTTTCAAGTATAATGTATCTATTATTTATATGGTTTTATTTTTATTATGATGAAATGATATCCGTTGGTTTTATATGGATTATGTCATGATGGGATGATTTTTATGAAACCCATTTTATTCTTTGGGTTATAATGAATGATTTATAATTGTTTTGTGGCACACGTAAGAATGATTTCAATATGAAAGGGGTGGGACCTATATCTCCCTCCAATGCATTGGTTAAAGATTTATATATCATGAGATAAACATGGCTAGAATGGAAAGTGAATCCAGTTTAGTAATATAGGGCTGAAACGATAAGTAAACCCGATCCTGTAATGGACTTTGTCCACTATGATGGTCTTGGAAAAAATGACCTGGATACTATGGAAATCATAACCTATGATTAATGGTTTTCCACAATTATATTTTTTATTCCCATGCTATTTTATCACAATTAATTTTCCTTTACGATCTATTCCATATGTACTACCATGTCTTATTTCACAACTCAAGATCTTGATGTTTAAACTTTATGTTCATGTTTTTATGTTAAAATGTATATGGTTTGTTTTATTTTCTCCATGCTTACCCTTACCAAGCATTTGAGCTCACCCTTTTTTATGTTTTTCTCCCCAGGATATAATGAAAGGTTTTAGGTAAGAAAAAAAGGAAAGATCTTTATGGGAGATGTTGAAGATCTTTCACCATGATTAGAAGATTATGTTCCAAGTTTCTAGAGACACTAAACTATTACAGTCCTTGGATGTTAGTTTTTTGTTATGTATTAAGTATTCTGCAAAATTAATGTAATGTACATGTACATAAAGTTTGGGTCTCTACAATTGGTATTAGAGGAAAGGTTCAGTTAACTTTGGAAACTAGGACTTGAAAACTTTAGAGAGATCCCTAGAGATATTTCTATGGTTTGTCTAGGGATGTCCCTAAGGTTTAGTATAACTGTAGGTTACAGTACTAGAATTATGTTGACGATCATGAATAGCCTAGGGTGAAGCTAAGGTAAGTTAGATATCCCAAAATTCACTTTTAATGACTATGTGGTTCCTCGTTATTTTAATTGTTTCTTACACTATGGTTTTTGGTTTTAGTCAATGGAGGGAATGAGAAGGAATTAAGTTAACGTTGATTCTGATGGACAAATTTGTCATTGTGATCAACAAAATTGTGTAATGCCTAGAGAGAAAGATATTGTGATTCTCGCAAATCAGTCATCATGATATATGATTAACAAGGTGAACTTTGGTGGTATTCCTAAGTCATCAAATAATAGGAAGATGAACTTTTATACATGTTCTCATGGAGAGGAACATAGAGGAAGGAAGTTGAAGCTTTCTACATATCAAGAAGAAGGGAAGAAGAACCTTGAGGAATACCTCAAATGGAGGGGAAGATGTTATCTATGTGAAGAAAAGGGTCATAGAGTGATAGAATTCTATGGAGTTAAATTTCTTATCTGTGGAGAACATGGGTATTACCCAACTCAATGCCCTGACCTAAGTAGTTACTTCTAAATAGAGGAAGGACCTATTCAATGCCAATCATCAAAGATGATGGATTGAAGGGATTATGTATTGGAATTCAAGAATAATGTTGTTGAGGTACTTTTATGGTATATTGAAATATCTATGTATTGGTACATTGTGGTTTTCCATAAGAATATGGTATTGGTAACCATGAAAAGTGATTGAAATATTTTTGGAAAGAAGATGATATGCGCATAATGAATGGATAAAGAGAAAATAACATGTTTGATAATATTAATGAGCTCATGACTGATATAAGGACAAAGTGATATCATGGTTTGAGCATATAGAATTTTTGGAATTTTTGGTATGTGGAAATAGTTAACTTTTGATAGCATTCATGTTTTCACTAAAGTTCAATGGGTATTCATTTTTAAAGAGAATACATGATTAAGGTATTCACATGTTTGGAATGTGACAAAAAACAAGATATATCTTATGATATATGGGGGACAAATGAAGGAATTCACATGCTCGGTAGATGAAATTTCTAGTAATTGGACATAAGTATTTTTGATAAGCCTAAAGGTTGGAATGGATTAATTTAGACATCATATAATATTGCTTAAAGATATAACTTTTTGATTTTATTTCTGAAATGTTATAATAGTATAGTTTTAGAAAAAGGATAACCCATAGGATGGGCGACAACCCGTCGCGTCGGACAAGGATGCGGGAATAGAACCCCCAACCGAAGTGCGACAGGCCTTTATCGCCTATCATTGGCCTACAGAAAGTCCCTAGTTAGTATGATATATGAAGTATAAGTCCATTTTAGGAACCATATATGATTAATCTCACCATATATGGACTTATGTATATTTAATAAATTTTTCTAACCTTTTGTTTGAGACATATGAAATGACCTATCATTCGATCGCATGATCTGCTAACACTTCACGAATGACAAATTCAACTTCATTTATTTAAGAGATGAAGTGGAAATTGTTCAAGGAATGACCAACAGTGATATTGTACCAAAATAAATTAAGTATTTCTTCTAATTCCAATTTTTTTCAACTTTAGGGAAATGATCTTAAAAACCAAAAATGTTGTCCTAGATGGAACCTTAGATTATCTAAAATTTATGGCTTTGTGATTGTTGGCTTTTTCATAGCCATGTTCTCTACCAATCTCTATCAGAACTTGATGGTTAGATTTCTCTTCCATATCCATATTTTCACCTATGTTCTTCTATGTGGAAACCCAGTGATGAGTTAATTTGGGTAACGGTTACATTTCTTTTTTAAAATTAAGTTTTAGTATTTCTTTTTACGATGTGGGTTTCTATGAATGAAACTTTCAAGTAGTAAACTATTTATAACCCCGAAGAATTTCGAGGGAGAAATTCATTTTAAGGGGGGTAGAATGTAACACCCCGAGATTTTATGAGAAGTATTATTTTTTAATTTATTTGATGTCTTGTGTTGTATGCTACACCAAGATTATGTTGCACTATACGCAACACCATATTAGCTTACAGTATACACAACACTATTCTTGGATCATGTTAAACACAATTTCAAGTTCGTTTGATAGAAGTTATTCTAAGAAACATTGAGTGTATATATATATATATATTCAACGTATAAATAAAATATGGTTGGATTATGTTATACGAAACAAAAAAAGAATCTTTCACTACATGAAACCCTGACTTGGCTTGCATTGCAGGCAATCCCGACCTTCCTCGATAGCGTGTGTTGTATGCAATACCAAGTTTCACTAAACAAGGATATGTTATTAAAATATTAAATAAACCAGCCGTTATGAATATTAATACCCGATTTTTGAAATTTTATAAATTTTATATTTCAAAATGGACTTCATTTTTGGATTGGGAATATCGAAATTTGCCTAGGGTGAATTTTTGGTATTTTTCTAAAAAGTTTCAATTTTTGATGAATAGTGAAAACACCGAGTTATTTGTTAATACTGACTTTTTATTTAAATAATAATTTATTTTTATTTAAATTTATTTTAGGTCCAAATATATACATAGTGCCTATATAAGTTCAATTTAATTCATTGGAGTCACTTTATAATAATTTTAGATATATAAAATTTTTATTGAACTTTTTATCGTCTTTTACCCACCTCCTAGGAGAATTTGAAAATTTACATAAAACCTAATTTTAACACTTCTATGAGTGGAATTTCTAAAATTTGAGAGACACAATTAATATAAAGGAGTAAAATGTGGTTCAATAAGATAGAAATAATTTTTAGTGAATAGTAACTTTTTACTTTTATTTACCACGGTTAAAAGTAAATAGGGTAATTAAGGTTAAAAATGATATTATTATTACCCTAAAACATGTCATAATTCTATTGGATAAGTATAATTCGACCATAAAAAACCTTAGGAATAAAATATGAACCTCTTTGGTACACTTGGATTAGATCAGGACATTTATCATTATTTTATTTAAAGAAGAGTTAAAAGAGTTAAAATCAAAGTTTAATAACTAAAACATTTTTAATATAGGGATATAAATAAGATAAATTCAACTATAAATATTTCATAGAAATATAAAAATATTTTCTACATAATGGTATTTTATTTATATTTTTTAGAGATTAATTAATTTAATTTATTTATGAAACAATGATGATGCAGTAATTACCTTATTAATGAAATATTAACATAATTGATATTATAAATACCCAAATAAATGTAATTTGAGACTTTTTATGAATTAAACTAATTTTATAGGTTAATATAATATATTATAGTTGGTTAGATGATTTTTTTCGAAGTTATAATTCTGTTATGAATTTATAAAAAAAATACCAAATAGTGTCAAAATTGACATAAAAGAGTTTTTAAAACAAATATTATATTATTAATTGATATAATTGTCCTAAAGATATAAGGTTCAGCCAAAAGACTTATATAATAATATTTATGACATTAATGAACCAATTGGGGTTCTATTGGAAGTTTATAGTAAGTTTATTAACCACATAGGGTAAGAATACAAGAAGACACAATAAAAGTTAAATTAATTGACTTAGAGTTAAATCTAAACGATAAGGTTAAAATGGTAACCTAAACTTGTCTAAAACATATTGGTTGAGATTAATTTTGCCCATAAAAACCCTATACTCGAAATAAGACACTTTGGAGCCATTATAAACCAAATATGAATTTATTATAAAATAATATTTTAAGTTTTTCCTAAGGTGCCTCTCACCCCTCTTATAAAAGGGCACTCCCCCTTTTCTATAATTAACACTTACAAAGCCATTTGTATTGGCCAAAACCTTCCCAAATAACCTCTAAACTGTCCTACCTTCATCATAGAGGACTTCCTTTAGTCAGAAAGTCAACCTAAGGAGCCCTTTTGATCAAATCAAAAGGAAGAACCCGAAGAAGAGGTAAATATCTCACCACCCATTTTAAGATCATTTCTTATTACACTTACTCCTTATTTGTTTTTTCCATTATAAAATAATAACTCCAGTATCTTCTATATAATTTTATGTTATTATGAAAATTTTACAACCATATTAGTTATTTTATCCATCCTATTAATGAAAAAGTCACCACACGTGCGTACGTACGGCTTACCGTCTCCACCTCGTGGTGTAGTTTGTTATTCAAACATTTCATCATTTTGATGGGTATAATAATGAGTATAAATGATATAAATAATAAATATAAAATTATTATGATTCTGTATATATGATATAAAATCCAGTTATATATGATTTTAATATCAAAATAATGATATCATCGCTTGTGCGTACGTACGGGCTACCGTCTCCATTAACGCGATGAGATTCATTTTCCATGATTAACCATTCAAGTATGATTATAAAGTATATATAATAAATAATCATGAAATATATTACATAATAATGATACTGGATTTATGTACATATATTTTTCATTTACTTAATTCCTTTCAATTCAATAAGGAAACGAAAACAGTGTTCATGCATACGTACGACCTACAGTCTCCATGAACGGTGTATTTCATTTCGTTTATCATTCTATCAAATATATTTATATGATGAGTATATATTAAATATAAATAATGTTTTAAAATATGTAATTAAGTAAATCAAGATATATGTAATAATATCAAGAACAACAACTCGAAACACATACGATAAATGAAACGATTTTACCCAAAACACTGCTTTAACATGGAATTTACAAAAGAACGGGTACTATAAAGTCATAAGTGAATCATATATGATATCATAAATATTATTATCTTTATGTTACAAGTTAATAATATGTTTAAACCCAGTATATAGGAGTCTCATACACATACAGAGGAAATTGGACATAAGGTAAGAGATAATTTTTCAATCTCATTTTTATCCGAGATTGCTTATACGTAAGTATTTACTGGGGTTATATTTTTCATCCATGTCCATAAAAAATGTTTTTTCATAAAGTGTTTAATATTCTTCCATGTTTGTTTAAAGTCATGTTTACCCCTCTTTGACTTTTACTTTGTGTTATGGAAGGAATCTTTCTTTTTTTACCATACGTGGTACTTTTTGATTTTTCTGTTAAAAGTACTAGGAGAATGTTTTTTTAACTTATACAGCATGAACAGATTTTTACGGTTTCATAACGCCTTATTTTCATGAAGATTACTATACAAATTTCATTATTATTTTCCACAAAATCATTTTCTTTTAAAATTGCATCGCATTTTGTGAAAATAAAATGATTTTGAAGAAGAAAGGATATTTTCCTCAAGAATTCATTTCAAGTGTTTTATCAAAACTACTTTCCATCTAAGATGACATTATTTAGCATGTTTATGTTTCAAGTATAATGTCTATATTATTTACATGGTTTTAATTTTATTATGATGAAATGATATCCATTGGTTTTATATGGATTATGTCATGATGGGATGATGTTTATGAAACCCATTTTATTCTTTGGGTTATGATGAATGATTTATGATTGTTTTGTAGAACAAGTAAGAATGATTTAAATATGAGATGGGTGGGACCTATATCTCCCTCCAATGCATTGGGTAATGATTTATATCTCACAAGATAAACATGGTTGGAACGGAAAGTGATTCTGGTTCAGTAATATAGGGATGAAACGACATGTAAACCCGGTTCAGTAATGGACTTTGTCCACTATGATGGTCTTGGGAACAATTCCTTGGATATTATGGAAATAATAACATGTGATTAATGGTTTTACACAATTAAATGTTTTATTACCATGTTATTTTACCATGATTAATGTTCCTTTATGATCTATGCCTTACGTACAACTAAGGTTTATTTCACAAGTTAAGATCTTGATATTTAAACTTTATGTTCATGTTTTTATGTTCAAATGTATATAGTTTGTTTTATTTTATCCATGATTACCCTTACTGAGAATTTGAGCTCACCCTTTTTTATGTTTTTTCCCAGGATATAAAGAAAGGTTTTAGGTAAGAAAAAAAGGGAAGATCTTTATGAGAGATGTTGAAGATCTTTCACCATGATTAAAAGATTATGTTCCGAGTTTCCAAAGAAACTAAACTATTAAAGTTCTTGGATGTCAGTTTTTGTTATATATTAAGTATTCTGCAATAGTAATGTAATGTCCATGTACATAAAGTTTGGGTCACTACACTTATACAATGTCGATAAAGTGCTTGTGGAGGTAGTACACAAATAAAGGTAAATGATTTTAAAAACAATAAGATTAATATTTTTTGGATGATTTTTTGAA
Organism: Viscum album; assembly: GCA_963277665.1. Taxonomy (NCBI): domain Eukaryota; kingdom Viridiplantae; phylum Streptophyta; class Magnoliopsida; order Santalales; family Viscaceae; genus Viscum; species Viscum album. The sequence goes on along the minus strand of OY728121.1, from coordinate 1,758,345,469 downwards.
ATATATAAATTTAATAGGAAATTATAAATTATAATTATTGTTAATTGTGTTTATATTCAAATTATATTCCTATCCTGATGTATTTGAAATAAAATTAAATGAATAGTCCAAAAAATGTATTTAATTATATTTTATGATAAAAAAATATTTTATTAAATGTTTTAAAAGTAAAAAATATTAAAATATAAAAATTAGTATTTAAAATGGTCTAAAATTTAATCTATTAACCATTTTGATCCACTATCCACCTTATAAGTAAATTTATAACCCTTAAGGATTGAAAAACGTGTTACAACAATTATGCTAAAAAAGGGTTAATGAGGGGGTTAATCAAAAGTTAAGGTTTAAAATTAAAATTAATAATTTATAACTTTTATTGGTTTAAGGTAATTAGTCCTTATCACTTATTAACTTTGAAATTATGTCCTTTTTGTTCCACCTCACATGATTGTGAAATTTATTACATTTTGATGTTCTTAATATTTACAAGTGTGTTAGTCCCCTCACTTATAAAAGGGAACCTAATATCATCCCTTAATCACACATTTATACCACTCTTGTTTAAAAAATACTTATATAAATATATCCCCAACATCCCTCCCCAACGCTAAGAGTTCTTGGCCTCACCAAATGACCAAGATAAGAAGGTTTATGGTGTAAGAATATGGATGTTTTACAAAGAAGAGGTATAATTCTTAATAGAGTGTTTCATGTTTATTTACTCTTATAACTCCATAAAATATTCATTAAACAATATGAGATAATAAAATAAGTATGTTAAATATACTAAAATTTTATTATAAATGTGTTACAACCCTTTTTCATCTCCTTTTACATCCTTTGAGAAATGAAAGCATTGCCCGTTCGTACACCTATATAAAGCAATATATTTTGTTTTTCCTCACTGAATCATATAGATGGATAAAATGGTAAAACAAATGAATATATATTATATTTATGAAATAATTATTATCATGTAATGATAATATATTATTTACAATCTTACCCTTTCTGTCCATTGTAAATTGATAACGTCGCTTGTGCGTACATGTGAAATACCTCTTCCAAGAAGTGATGTGATTCATTTTTCATATCCACCATATTAGTCTGGTAATAATTAGGTTACTAATGAATAAATATTAAATTTACTACATATATATGTTAATATAAAATTTAAATTTTCTAGAATTATTTTCTTTTACAACCTTTATAGAAATTAACCATTATTCATGTATACGCATAGATTATCATCTCCATAAAATGACATTGATTATTTTTTATAAACACATTAAATGGATATATTACAAAGTTAATATAATGTATAAATATTAAAATTATAATTTTTTAAGATTGGGTAGTTAACTTAACCACAACCCTTTTGACCATTATCAAGCTACCAAAACTATTTTGGGATTATGAATCCAATGTCTTCAAAACATCTTACAGAAACATAAATGATTAGGTAAATAAATAAAATGTGGTAGTGAATGACATAAAATGGATAATGATGATGTAATAACCCTGAAAAAGGTTCTTAAGAAAGTAAATAACTAATATAATTTTATTATTTAAGATCTAAATAACAAATGAATCTAGATGGAATTTAATATAATGGATTTCTCATCTCAATTTTCTTTCATTGAGACTCATTCCATATTCAACACATGTTTTCATTTTTATAATATATATACTTCAATATGGATGAATTTTATCATTAATTTACCAAAATTAAAGTGGTTTATAAATATTTTTCAATTTCTATCTTTCAATGTTTCTTTATTTAAAAATTTCTAAATCCATAAAGGATTTTCCTTTTAAAAATTATTTTAAAAATTGTAAACTATTTTCACTCCATATGAATGTTCGTTTAAACTTTTCACAAATGTTATTATTTATACATTAAAGGCACTATTTTTTAATTTTATATAATGGTTTAGAATTTAATGTTTTTAATTTTTTTTGTATGGGTCACTTTTGACTCTTTATACTAAAGTGAAAAAAATGTTTTTTATCATATGTAACAGGAGTTGAATTTACCTCCATAGTGTACTTTACTTATTATAAATATTTATATTAACGTTTTTATGGTTTTAAAAATTAAATCAAATTCCCATTTTTTGAGGATTTTTGTATGTAAAATATTTCATCAAATGAAAGGAATATTTATCCTGATTTTTATACGAAAATGGGAAGTGATTTTCTTGTGGGTTAAAATGAGTTTTTCAAGGGTTTTATAACGAAAGAGTGATATATTATAAATGTTCTGCTCATGATATGGTTCTTAATCATTATATATTATGATTATTGTGCCCGATATAGCTTAGGATGATGGGTGTTCCAGATATAGATCTCCAATACAACTGGGTAATGATTAGTCTTCAACGGAAATAAATGACAGTGATTCCTAGGTAGCTTTATACTATGTAATTAACAAGGCCCCAATTATTTAGGAAATGGGTGAAAAAATAGTGAACAATGTTAATGAATATAATTAATTAATATACCAATTCTATGATTCTTGAATGTTTTATGGGAATATTTTCATTTCATTAGGAAATAAAAGTTTATGAACTATTAAAGGTGAATGGTTTTCTTTCATGAGGTCTTACATCCCTTAAATTTCTTTCATGATATTTATATAATGTTAATGGGTTTTAAAATTTTTCTTTTAGAAATTAATTCCTTATCATGTGGATATGTTTATTTATGTGAAAAATGTTTTATTGTTAAAAAAGAGATGTTTTGAATGGTATACATATTTTTTACTATACTAAAAAAATTATTTTACCTTTTTAACCCTTACTGAGATTTGTTTTTCTCATATCATGTTTTACATAGCTTTTCATAGGGACTAAATATGATTATAAACTGTTATGAAGTCTATATATAAATAAATAAAATTATATTTGAATAAAGGAAGTTCATTATGAATGAAATAGGAGTATGAACTTTAGAATCCTATTTTTATGAAAAAAATGACATTTCATGTTAGTTTTCCCTATATAATGTAATTTTTTTTCCTAATTATAAAAAAAATATAAACCTAAATTATACTAGAAATTTATGAAAGTGAAACCCTAGTTATAAATCAAATAATTTTAATATTTTTAAGGTAAAAGGCATTATAGGCACCAAAATAGATCATTTTATAAGATATTATAATGAGGTTTGATATAAAACATAAACAAACATATTTAAACATGTTTTTGTGAAATTTATGGCCTTATACCTCAGTTTAACTCCTCTACCCCAACCTTTTAAAATTTTATCACTGTGAAGAACTTTTACCATGATAAATTATTTTTATGACAAAAAATGAAATTTAAATTATTAATAAATTCTAACCTAATGATTTTAAAATTTAAAGACAATTTTAAAGATTCAATTTTTAGTGGTGATAAAAATTATTTGTACTATGTGTAAGTATAAGGAAATAAAAAACATTTTTTAAATTACTTTTTAAGGATAAAAATAAATTTTCACCAAAAACTTGTTTAATTTTTATTCTCATGACATTTTCATAGCTTATAACTAAATAAAATAGAGTTATTTAACTTTTAAACAAGTAATAAAAAACAAATTTTACCTTGTGAATACTTAATCAAATGAAAACATTCAATATTTAAGAAGATGCAATTTTCCACTATTTTCCAAAAAATTAACCCCCTCCTAAAAAATACCAATAATTAAACCATAAGATATTTTTTATATGAAATATAAAAAAATAAATTTCATTTTATCAAATTCAAATTCTAAAATTTATAAATTAAAATTTTAAACATAATCATATAAAACATGGAAAATAATTTATTTAGAGAAAAACATATTATTATTCAATAAACCTATTTCTAAAGTTATAATAATAATAATTAATAGGAATAAATAGACTTAATATAAATTAAATATAAAATTTAATTATTAGAAAAATACTTGGTTTATCACATTCTCACCCTTTAGGAAATTACTTCCTCATAATTTTATTCATTGATAAAAAACCTAGAATCTTTTTTTTAAAAATCCCTTTGTGGTTACCATATTGATTCTTCAATCATATTATTTTTCACTAAAATTTTACCCAGTGAATTACTTTATTTTTCAATAATTGATCACTATGATCACAAATCTACATTAGTTTTTTCTTATAATAAATATTAAGTGTTCTATTTTATGACATAGTACATGAGAAGCATTATGTATGTTATTCCTTAACATAGAAACATGAAACACATCAGGTACCTGAGATAACTTAGAGGCATGGATACTCATTAAGTAGCTGATCCCAAATTCTATAAAATTTATTGTATATCTATAAAATGTGGGCTTAATTTCCCCTTCTATATGAAACAATCAAACCTTTCCATGGATATATTTTAATAAAATCATGGTACCCTACCTCAAATGAAATATCTTTCCTCTGGTTATCTTTATAGATCTTATATATGAAATGAACTTACTACATATGGTTCTCAATAATATTTACCATTTCAACCATCTCTTTTACCAACTCAAGTACTAGAAATTTTCTCTTACTAACTTCATCTAAACATGATAGAGTCTAACATCTATTTCCATATAATGACTACAATGGTTCCATCTATATAATTGAATGAAAATTTTTATTATTAAAAAATTACACTATTGAATAGCATTGATCCCAAAATCCATAATAGTCCAATGGGAATGATTAGAAAATATCCTCCAAATTTTTAATTTTTTGCTCTAATTTTATATTATATTGAGGATAATAAGTTATACTATAACTTAATTCATTACCCAATGAATTATAAAGTCCCTTAAAAATATTGTATGTAAACCTTAGATCATGATCAAATATAATATAGAGGAACTCCATGTAACATGACTATTGTTCTAATATAAATTCATGAAATCTGATACGCATACATTTAAACTCAAATAGGAAGGAAATGAGTAGATTTATTCAAATGATATAAAGTAACCCATTTTTCATTATTACCTCGAGATTTATTTTGTAATTATACCATGAAACCCATGGATATATGATCCCATTTGTATTCTTTAATAGGAAAGGATTGAATCATCTCCTTTGGTTGTATTATTTCATCATTAACCAATTGAAAAAAATGAACATTTAAATGTATAATAGGAAATTTATTTCTTCATCACTTCCATCTAATAATATTCTCAAAGATCTCTCTAAATATTAATTCTACTAGGATAAAATGAATATGGAGAGTTTTGACCTTCAATAAATAATTTATTTTTCACTAAGGAGTATCTTGGTACACATAACCTCTTTCTAGACCTTATAAAACCTTCTTTATCAATATTAAACATAGGAAAATTTCCTTCATTAATGAGTTCTATATTTCTTTAAAAAATATAATATTACTTCTAAAAATACTTAATTCAATCTAACAAGGATGAATATACTGATACTTAAGGCAAAAAACAATTTTTTAGATAAATAACATTGAATTATAGTTTCATTAAATAATTAACCACAATATCTCATTCCAAACATAGCATAGTTAAGGATGTATTATCATTTGGACTGAAAGAATTTTCTACCATGTTTTCTTTACTAGGATCATAGTTAATCATATAATAATAAACATTTATTAGTTTTAACCATATTATTTGCCTCAAATTTAAATATTTTAGAGTAAATATATCCTTAATGATTTATGATCCAAATATATATAAATATAATATTTTTCCCCATATAAAAAATGCCTTGTTTTTTAAAAAGCATCACCACAAGATCAGGATCACATGTGGGATAAATTTTATTATGGGGTTTCAACGGTCATGTTGTATATGTTATTACCTGAACATTTTGAATAAAAAAACAACCACATACCTTTAAATAAGAATAAGAATAAATAAAAAATATCCCCTTTATTGAAGATATGGACAAAACATGAGCATTAATCTATATTATTTTTAATTCCAAAAAGCGTTCACCACATTTTTTCCCAAATAAATCTATCTCCATTTCGTGTTAACATGGTTGGTGGTTTAACTAACGGAGAAACATTTAAAAAAAAGATAATAACTATATAGTCTAGTAAAACTTAAAATATCATTGGTATTATAATTTGTTTACCATTATTCAACCACTTTTTTTAAGTAGGATAAACTATTATTCCATTATTAGTTAGAATATTCCTAAAGAAAGTAATATATGGAAACCAAAATTTAAATTTACTAAATTTTCTAAAAAATTATTTTATTTAAGGTCATATAATATATTATTTACATATTTCTCATGATCATGAATATTTTTATAATATACAATAATATCATTAATTAATACGACAAAAAATTCATAAAAAACTCACATAATGATCTATTCATTAGATTTATAAATATAGAGGGTGAAATAGTTAACCCAATGGGAATAACCACAAACTAATATTGGACACTCTTAGTATGAAACAATAACCTAGGAATTTATTATTCAATTACCTATAATTTATGATATCTTAAACTGAGTTCAATCATTGGAGAATACTGATCTCCCTAGAGCTGATCAAGTAATTCACCAATATTAGGCAACAAATAATTTTTATTAATAGTAGTGTTATTGAGTGATCTATAATCAATTTAATTACTCATAGAATTTTCCTTATTATTTACAAAAAAAGGATCACCCAAAAGTTAAGTTTTATGTTGAATAAAACCCTTATAAATTAATTCTTGTAGTTAGTTTTTTCATAACAATAGCTACATTTGGTCCGTTCTATAAAGAGTTTTCAAAATTAGATTAGCATGAAAAAAATTAAATGGAAGATTCGACACCTCAATAAGAAATAAAACAAAAAATATCATATGTAAATACATCTGAAAATTAATTTACCGTATTTACATCATAAATTTGAATATTCTAATTCTTTTACAATATGTGCAAAAAATTAATTTCCCTCCATATTTAATCAATTTATCTTCTTCTTAGTATATTATCATAGGTATTAAGCCATTATTATATATAAATTGAAACTCATTCTGAAAATTGAATATAACTTCTTCTTCTCTGAAATCCATCTTAACTTGACAACTCAAAAACCAATCCGTACCTAGAATAACATCATATTATACTAAGGGAAAGATAATATGATTTCCCAGAAAAATAATTCCATATAGAATAATATGTGGGATCATATAAATATGTGTTTCCTTTATAATTCTTTTAGGATTTTTTACCAAAAATTATGTTCCCATTTATTAAGGTTATATTTTAATTTTACTTGTAAATTTCCATGAAATAAAAGAATACATATATCTCAAATCAAACCAAATGTTGGTTTAATTTTATTAAACAAGTAATGTAACTTTCACCACTTTATTCGATGGTCCAACATCAATTGCAGTAGTAGAAAATTTATTTTCCATACCTTTATAATTTTGATCATGATTATTCCCACCTCAAGTATAAAAATGTAGAAACATGTTTTCATAGTTATCCAATTCATTGAAATTAAATTTTTTTACATCCAAAAGAACACCTGATTTCTTATTTTTGGTTTGATTATTACACTTTTTTTGCAATAATAAGCCAAATTTATGAACTTACCACAATATTATAACTTTCCTAATTCTATTAGAAATTACATAACATGTTTTTTACCACATATGGGATATTTAAGAGTCTTTCGTTTAGATTTTCTAGTTGATTTTTTCTCTATTTTTACCACATTGAAGACTTTCTATTCTCGATGTAATGTGATACATAAGAATAAAAAAATTCCATATCAACCTTTTTAGCACATAAAATAATTTCCTCCTAATTTTTAAATTCATGAGAGGGAAATGATCGTCATAAATTTGGTTTCATAAAAGTGTAAAACTAATCAATGTTACTCTCATTGTACAAAAAAAATTAGGATTATGCTTTTCTAATCATGTAAAATTTACTTTATAATAAGCAAGTAAGTACTATTCATTTTTATTTATCTCCAAAAATTTAATTTCCATATATACAAAATAAATCTAGGAAAATATTTTTAATAAAACGATCCTTAACACCATTTACTTCATAGTATCAATTTCGTTATTCTCTATATTTTAAATTAAATACCACCACTAATTAGATTCACTTTATAATTACAATAATAGTTAAATTATAATTATTTTAAAAATAAAAAACTTCAAATACCTTCTCTAAATAATTTATTAATATTTTATATACCAATGGTTCTGAGGTTTTTCCAAATGTTAGAGGGCCTTATTTCGGGTAATGTACTACAATTGAAATGTTCTTATAGAGAGAATTTGGTCAATATAATTCTGAATGTATACCATTTATATCCCTTTTAAATTAATTTAACACATCTAAAAATTATTCAAAACCATATATAAAAATTTCAAGCTACTTTTTTGGAAGTATATTTTCCTCTGATTTCCTTCCCACTTAATGATGAAAATTAACCTTTTTATTATCAAACAATTTTGAGGAAAAAGTGAGAAACCACAAAGTACAACATTACGAACATGAAACAAACACAACAGGGAATAAAACCATGAAAAACTATAGAATCTAACACTACCCAGCAAATGCACCATGTCACAAGAATTCACCGATGCAAGAAAATTCAACAAGCTATCCCACACAAAGTTGCATAGGCCTGAAACCGATGGCATAGCCATAACCTCTCAATCATCTAGTCTAAATGGAAAAAATGGTGAAGAATTAATGATCTAACCCCATATAAAGTAGATCCTAGTAGCATGATGGCTAAGAAACATCAAAACACACTACAAAACCACATTGAGACAAAAACACCAGTAGGCCCTTTCTACAGACGATTCTCCCAAACCCACCAACAAACCAAGGTCACCAAATTAAACAAGATCATTGAAAATTAACTTGATCCTACCCGAATTTTTCCCCTAACGAATTTCCAGGATAAAGATAAGTATAGGGTAACTAGATCCTCCAACATCGGTCTTTGAAACTTAGAAGTGAGCTGATCCCAAGAGTGTATATATTCCTTAATGCTGATATTCCCTTTATTGAATCCCCCTACTAGAATTAAATCCTGTTAGTCAATCCAAGCATATTTCTCCTTGGTGAGGACCACCTTTAGAGACCTCCCCATAATTTTAGCTATTTCCTCTTCAGGTGTATTTAGCAAAAAGGCCCGCTTAACCACCTCATCTTCAGAGCTTAAGATTAGCTCCAAGCATTGATCATTATGGATCCCTGTGATATGATGGTTCAATGTCTCTGAGGCAATCTACTTATCAATAATCTTTTTTGAGGACCGAGACTCTAACGAAGGTGGTTAAAAGGAATAGTAATTCCTCCTATTCCTCCTATTAAGACTTCTATTTCTCCTCAGACTAGCAGCTTCATCAGCCGAGACATTGGGATTGCTTCCATTAGAATCCTTCACGTAGACCCCATCCGCAATAACTGGTTCCATAGTATCCAAATTTAGACCCTCCTCTGGAAGGTTTTTAAACCTATTACTCTACTGTAGTAAGGACCTGACCGCATCATCTAATCCCCCAGCATCCCTGACTCTAAAGGATTTGGCCACATCTAATTCAAAATCCCTCTCTCCCTCCACCATACAATCCAGAACCAACTTACCCGCAAAAAAAGTTTGTCCCGACCAATCCTCTCTCTGTTGGACCACTTAGACCCCCTTCTGCGTACTAAGGCCGCTTGGATCCTCTAAATCCTGCCTCAACCTGCTAAAAACATCAGCCACCTTTAGGTTATCCTGAGGCACCACATCCTTCTTCAGTGACTCAGCACCATAAAACACCTTAGCAGACATATAACAAACACCTTTGAGAAATACATCCTCCATAGAACACAATGACTGGTAATCCCTGCCTCTTCTTTCAACACCGGATGCCATCTGTTCTAGACCGGTATCCACACAAACCATTGGGGCTTCCCCCTTATCACTATTTTGCCTCCTTACCGCAACCTGAGTTCCTCGATGACGAACCTCCTTTGAATGAGATTAGAGTCCCTTCTGGAAAACCTTCAAAGAGAGTCCCAATCTATTGCATGAAGAATAGAAATCTGTCTAGTTCTCATAAATTACCCATTTCTTACACTGGTATTCCTCTCCAATCATTATCCAAACATAACCGAAAGGCGTATGAGAGACATACAATTCCACACAGACTCGTGGATTCACTGGATAAAAAACCTCTGATGTATGACCATCCAAACACAAGAACCTACCAACGAGATTACCTAGTAGTCTAATAATAGAATCTGGAACAGAAAAGGGAGGTTGGGAAAACTTACCCAAACCGTAGATGCTGGAGAATCATGGTTCATATGAAATTCGAAGTACCAACAGAAGAGGAAGAATCAAAACCCATTGAATCTACGTGGGGAACTCAACCAATATTTTATGAGGTCTAACTCTTATTCAAACCAGATCAGGATGTGATGAGTGTCGAGTAAGCCGACTGTCACCCTATCATTGAGATCCCATGCGCCAAAGAAAAACCTATAAAATGTGTCCACTGAAGTTCTCCTCTGATTTAACTGAGTGACCAACATGATATTCAAAAGCGCAGAGGTTTCCGGGAATTCCAATGTTGAAATCTATAGATTAGAAAGGCCATCAATGAGCTCTGAAACCTTAGGGCTTAAAGAAATTTTTGGGAATAGAGGCAGGAAGTCTGGATTGGAGAAGGTCCGAAAAGAGGACCCCGCTCTCCCGATGTGCAACAATGATCCCACCTCCACTAAGGGGTGTGGAGCTAGTGTAGGATCCACCATCGTCACTGAGAGTTGGAGAGGATCATAGGGTTATTGGGATCCCTCAAGAAAATTTTGAGGTACTCCTTCCCACTTTATCCACCCTATTACCTCTTTATAAAACCATTATAAAATAGAAATAAATTAGATACAGAAACATATAAAACATTAGAGAAATAAAAAAATCTGTCATGATAATATGGCCATAAATTAGTATCCAAATATTTAATTTCCTTACCAATATCCTAACATCTAATCTATCTAAAAGCTACTCTGATACTAACTAAAAAAACCGGTATAAATATAACACTTAATTACATGATTTATAGTAAGGATTGAATTTTTAATCATCCCCACAAAATTTTAGGTTTAGAGTTTTAGATAATAATGAAAACCGTTATATTAAAAAGTAGAAACTTAGACATAATATACATTGATTCTACATAATATGTTCCTAAAATAATACTCTTGTTTCATTTATGGCACTCTTTTTTTCATTCAAGATAAGTCTCTAAAACAAGAATATTAACCATGTTACAATTCCTATACATACCTAAATCCTATAAAATAATTTGAAAGTGTTGTATGAGAATATAAATATTATTAGTGGATATAAAATTAAAGGAAACACATTATTATATTAAAAGAAATGAAATCTAATTATTTTTTTCCTTTTCACACAAAAAACATTTAGCTCATAATCACATGTGAAATAAATATTTTTTCAAGAAAAAAATTAAAACTAATATCAAAAATAGAAAAAATGAAGGTATCTTAAGGAATGATATTCACCAATTGTTTAAAATCATTCTTTAATGTCACCATTTCAACAGGAATAACATATTAATTTACTTATAACATTTTATCCCTAGAGTATAAATCAATATACAATGAATTATAATGATATAACATAGAATAACTCATTATAATATATAATCACAAAGTACTATAACATAAAAAACAAACGTATTCTTGAATTTTCCTTATCAAACTCAAAAAAATTGACATTTGATACCCTCAGAAAAAATCATTTCAAGTTATTTCATAAAAATAAGAAGATTTTTTTTCTAACACTCCAAAATAATTAAAAGAATAATATAAATATTATATTCATTTAAATACCATGGAAACATGTAAATAAATATTAATAGTGAATAATATACATAGTTTTAATAAATTCTGATCAAGCCTTGAATTATATAATATTTTTTCACACTTTTCTAAATAAATTAAAAAGCGAACCATATGAAATATGATAAAAAGATTCATTTTTAAACCTTTGTAAGTAAATTAAAAATAAATGAAAATAATATTAAATATTTTTTAGAGTATATAGAATAACAGTCCTGAACCAACATAAATAATATGTACATTGAAGAGAAATATTTGAAAGGGAAACTTTAAAACATTTAAAATAATATTTTAAAGAAAAATCCCTTAACATGATTCCCAACTCATTTCGTATGACTTATCCCCTAATGAATAAGAAATTATAATAATTATTTACTTTAACATGAATTTATTTTATTATTTATTCCTTTATTATTATTCCTGTTATTTTATTTATTACAATGCTTTGTTTATTACATAAAACAATATAGTTCATGTTGGTCGTTTTGGGGTTGTTAAGTTCATAATTTCCCAAATGGAATTTGTATCCAAATAATGGTAAAAATTTATTATAAAATATACCATCATTTCATGATACATTAAACTAGAGGTTTGATATATTTCTAGAAAGAATGAAGTTTAATAGAACATTATTTTGTTACTTCTCTATGAATGTTCCCCATTAAGATTATTTTTTATGGTTTAATGTAACAATGATTATTCAATTTTAATAAAAATATAATTATTTATAATTTAGAATTATAAAATCATGAAAATATCTAAAATTTATCATTAATATATAATTTTATTAGTAATTAATTTTTCTTAATCATTCATGACATAAATTTTATAACATCTTTCTCGTAGGTAGAAAACCAACCCAAACAATAACATGTTCTAACGGTCGAATGAGTAAGAATAAATTATTATCACTTCTATTAAATCTTAATGATTTCATTTTTTATTAAAATTATTAATTAGTTTCAATAATAGTAAGATAAATAATTTAAATGAAATATAATTGTAATAATTTTATACTTTCAAAGTGTCTCTTTATACCTATTTTAGGAAGCTAAATTTTATAATTAAAATTTATTATTAAAATTTTCTATATAATGTATAATTTATTTTTATATAACCTTAATAATTTTATAAATATCATATTAATTAAATAAATTTAGTTTTTGAACATCCCATGTAAGAAGATAATGAAAAATTAAATACATCATTCTTGGTAGGTGTAGTCCGCAAATTACACATGTGATGTTTTCATTTTATAATGGATGCGATAAATGTAGATAATGGCTGTTAATTCAACATAATAATATTTTAATATAATAATTATACTAATTTTATTATATTATTATGGGTAAAATATTTTTGGAGTAGGTGGAAGAATAAATTAATTTGAAATGACTCAGTTAAGACTACTACCACTTTGTTGGATATCCTCCTTCATGACTTTCATTAGGCCTTCATAGATTTATCTTTTGGAAAAAATAGAATCTCTAGAAAACGTGAAAGATTGTTTTTGAAGTTATTTTTTGAGATAATGTGCTCATTATGTGTGGATAAGTAAGGTGGTGAAGGTATCATTTTATAAGTAAGGGGAATGGAACTCTAAGAAATACTTGATCTCTTAATATATAATAAATTTTATTCTCATGTCAAGTGGAACCAAAATGGAACATATTTAAATATAGTATAAAGATTTTTGACTCAAAAAATCACATTTATACTTGTTTTTTGTGATAATTTTTTCCTTATCACATAGTTTTACCCCCAAAATTTTCAATGTTTATCATGGTATCAAAATTTTACCATGGTAACATATTTTTTTGAAAAAATGGAATTAAAATTATTAAAAAATTTGAAAAATATGATTCCAAATATGAAAACCATTTTTCAAAATACCTTTCATATATTTGGTAATAATTAATTTTAATATAATTATGCATAATCTAATGAAAAATGTTGTTATAAAAATTCATTTCTAACCATAAAAATGAATTTCTAAAAAAATAATTTTTTTCATCGATTATCATAAAAAATTTTAGTTTATGAATAAAAAAATAGATTTGTGTGACTTTAAATATAAAATGAAACCAAAATTTACCATTTAAATACTTAGTCAAGGAAAACATATGGTATTTCAGAATATAGTATTTTCCACTCCTCACCTAGAAATCAACCCATTCATACAAAATACAAAAAGTCCACTCTAAACTAATTTTGACATGGTGAATCCAAAAATGATTTTTTTTAAATTCATGTTCTAAAATTTGGATTTTTTTATAAACAAAATAACATACCACATAGAAAATAATTTATTTAAAATAAAAATGAATCCCTTTCCAAATGAAAAATCATATCCATATTCCATATATTAATAAAATTATTTCAGAGGTTATAATAATAAATATTATTATGAATCCATAATATCAACATGAGTAAAATATAAAAATAATTCATTAGAAAATACTATTGTTATCACAATATGTACTATATGACATGCATTTAATAAATAAATAATCAATTTAAAACATAATAAATTAATCATCAAAAATCCTTAGGGGCTATGGTGACGCCGAAGGTCAAATGTACCTTCTTCAACCAATGTCAAATATCTCTAAGAGTGTCACATAACCATACCAATTTTTTGATATGTTCCCTTTGATGATACCATCATATTTCATATCATTATATGTAATTGGTGAATGACGACCACCCTGTATATTACTACATAGCATGCTAATTAGGGGATAAGTGGAATGTCTAAATAAAACTTCATATATCATAATCATTAGTGGATAATCAAACCACCTAGATATTTTATTATATATCATAATCATTGAGGGGATTAACATCCCACCAAGATATACCGTCATATATCATAATCATCATAGGGAGAAATAGTCTTCCCAAATATACTATCATATATCATAATAATAGAAAGGTTTAGAAACCTTTGAAGATATACTATTATATATCATAATCATCTAGGGGATGAGAACCCTTGATGAATATTCCATAAAATATCATAATCATTAGGGGATAAAAGAACACCTAGATATACCATCATATATGATAATAATCAGGTGGATCAGTGGTTTTCCTAGATATACAATCATATATTATAATCATCTGGGGATAATCACCCTCCCTGGATATTCCATTATATCATCATATATAATCATTATATATAATTAGGGGAAATATTTCCCACCCCACATACCATCTTATCATATATATCATTTACTAGGTTGGTCTCTCTAAAAAAACCCAATTCCCTTACAAAATTCATACATATTTACAACCATGTCATCCACATTTTTAATTCTCTTTAGAGTCACCATAAAACTATGGATCCCTCCAGTGTCACCAAGGTCACATCATTTTCTGAACACCCCATATGGGAATATTTATCTCATACCCAACCTCTAGGATCAATGGCCATAACTTAAGCGCATCAAATCCCTCAATACAACCATGCTATCATGATGGACCAAACAGTCACACTGGAAAATCCATATAAACCAAACACAATAGACTATCATAACATCAACCTCACTTCCTAAGTTAAACTTGGTTGTTCCTCCCATACCAAAACAATATATAAATCAATTCCATGGTTCCCCAACTTAGATACAAAAAAGTTATACTTTGAGAGGAACACATACCGTACTAAGAAATTATCTATCCAAGAGGATATAAGGCAACACAATATTACATATGACCTAACCCAAAGGAAACCTTTTCCATTCCATCACACAACTACACTTAGAAGGGAAAAAGGGAACCTATCCAAGGTTTATGCTATTAATTTCATTGAAATAATACCATATAGGGTTTACATATCCCACAAATCATATTTATAATTGATTCCATGGATATCAGTGACCGGGATGTCAATACAGTGCCCAATGTTCCATCATTTTAATAACATCATATTTCATTGTATATGTTTTAAATAAACAATGTGTTTGATAAGTTTATCCACACGCAATACCAAACTAAAATATAATATTCATGTGTTTAGAATGTTAAAAAATATAAATTTAATTAGTGGGAATGAATATAAGTAATCAATTCATAAACTATTTATATAAATAAAATAAATGACACTTTTAATATGAATGAAATTTAATTGGTATAGCTAAAATGAATAATATGACCATTTTATTCTTAGAAATGTATTTACCTAAATATATCCTTTAATGTGATATGAGTTTATATTTCCAAAAACATGCGATTAATGGTGATAAAATATTTTTTATTTTAATAATTGGTTAAGAATAATTCAATTATTAAATTATTGGAAATTAGAATGATAATGGTTAATATTCTAAAAATATATTTTCTTATAAAAACTATTTTTCATTATATATCACCTTTTTATTTAAATGTTAAATTTATAAATTTTTGAATTAGAATTTCAAAAAATGTACATTATTTTTGGATTCATAATTATAATATTTTCTCAAGATTAATTTTTTGGGTTTTTCTAAAAATATTGATATTTTGGTGAATAGTAAAAAACACGGGTTTTATAAATAATATGGTTTTTATGACTTTATTACTATATAAGTATATATTTTAAATTAATGAAATAATTTTATAAATATAAATGTTTATTTTATATGTGAATTTTTCATTTTATTATTTTAATTTACAAACCATATTTTACATTTTAGAACATAAGTTATATTTTAAAAAAATTTGTTTTCAATACATTATACATTTATTATTTTTAAATTAATTTTTTTCACTTTTAGAAAATTAATATAATAAAATGAATTTAAAATTTTTATTTATCAGGTATAAATTATGTATTAAGGTATAATTTATATTCATTTATAAAGGAGAAATTACTTCGGTAAAAACAAGTTACCTAAATAAAAATCAAAAGGGGACAAAAGGGTTTTACTAAGAGTGAAAGACCAAAAAATTTTTTTTAACAATTTTTTGGAATTATTGGTTAAGGCTCCAATTGACCTTATCCCTTCTAAAATCCATTATTTACCAAATTTTGAGCTACATTCCTTTATAGTGAATTCCCATTATTTATTTTTTTGGGTATTTACAAAAAATGCCTCCCATTTTCACTTATAAAAGGGGCACTTCTATCCTCACTTACCCTCACACTAAAACCCAATATAGTTCCAACCAAAATCTACCATACCCAATAATAAAAATTAATATCCATCTTCAATAGGGGTTGGTCTTTTAAAAATACCATCCCTCAAAATCATATCCCCCATTTGAAAAGGAAATAATCCAAGAAGGAGGGTATAAATTTATAACTGCTCTTTTATCATTTATATTTATTTATGTGAAATTTTTTTTACCCAAATTCCATTAAAAAATATTAAAATTATAATATAAGTACAATTATTACACTAATATTCTATTATAATTATGGTCTAATAATCAACCCCTTCCCTTTTCTATTAAGAAAAATTAAACTGTCATCCGTGTGTTGTGTCTCTTATCGCCTCCATGATGAAAAATGTTTTTCATTAATTTACCACCTTACAAGGATGGAACTAATTGGTAATTTAACATATAAGTATGATATTTATAAAGTATTTTATATTATAAAATGATAAAATGTGTTTATATTTCCCCCCTTATTACGGAAAATTAAATCATCATCTATGCATATATCTGGACTACCACCTCCATAGAACAATTGATTTTAATTTTTATTTTCATAAACAAATTACCTATATGGTAATTGGAATAGTTATTATTGATAAATATGATTATTATTAAATTATTAATGTTCTATAAAGGAAAATAATACAACCTATTAATAATATGGGAAATAAACAATTATGGTAAATTAAACCATCTAAAAGAGATTCCTAAGAGATAAAAATGTTTTCATCCTATAATGAAATAAATTCATATAGGATATATTATTATTATAATTATTCACAATTCTATTATATAATATTAATAAACACAAAATAATATCATTATTCTTCTGTTATAATTATATTACAACTAAATCACTTCATAATCATCAATTAAATATGGAATGTCTTTGTTTGGGTTGGTTTAAACACCTACATGAAATACGATATAAATTTATATCATAGATGAATATGGGAATTTAATTTTATTTAAATTTTTATGTAAATATGTTAATAATATGGGTTTTTATGTAATGGTAAAATTATTATTAAACTCATTAATTATTAATACACATTTCATTTGTTAAGAATCACCTAAAAATGAGCATCTCCGATTTCAACATCATAGTTTGTAACCAATAATACCATAGAATGAAATTATATATTTATAAATATCATTGAAAATATACTATATTAGATTTAATTAGTCAGTGTATTGTCTTAGTGGTAAGGCAGTCCCATAATACTACATCAAATAAGGGTTCAAATCTTGATAGTCTCAATTTATGTGGATATTACCAGGGTAGTGTGTCGATGGGGGTAGATCAAATGGAGGGGGTGACATATCGATGGGGGAAGTTCAAATTGAGGGGGAGGCATGTCCATGGGGGTTGTCTTTATAGAGTGTACCCATGGGATATGGGTTTGGAATAAGCGATGGATAGTGAAGCTGACGGCAGACCTTAGCTATGAACGACACTTCTGGGCGAGGCGGTAAAAAAATGATGATGGGCCTTCTCAGGATGGGCAAGATGTAGGTGGTGGTGGGTGATACCTACAGAGGGACACAATAGAGATTTCAAAACATATAATAAAAGTGGTGAGGATATATGATGAATATGATATAAATTGATGGAATTTTATGAGATGTAAATGACCATGGGTGGTTCACAAGAAGTGTGATAGAGCTAATGTGGGACTATGGGTCTATTATAATGGGGTTTGATACCCACTGGGCCTTAATGTCCATGTATTGGGATCCCCCCACCCCAAATAAAAATAGAAATTTGTATCAATAAAAAATAGGGTGAATTCCCCCTTACCTATTATATTACAGCACCTTTAATGATCTTGGAATGATGAACCTTGTAATAAGAATGAATACTAACACCATTGTTTAAGAAACTAGTTCATAATGATCAATATTACTTATACCTGACATTGAAAATAGTTAATAACTAACAATAATTCATATAGATAATGATTATAAATTATTAATATAAATGGAAAATGATAATTGTATGATTAAAAAATAATTTATTATGATTTTAAAATAAGTTATAGATAATGATTTGTGTACAATTATGGATTCCAGGATAAAAAGTAAGGGTTTCATGTCTCAGTTTTGAATACCGTGAGACATACTTATTTTAAACCATGTTTTATTGAAAATAGTTTATATTATTCCACTATAATATTTTGTATCATGATCTTATCATTAATAACAATATTAAATGTTTCATTTGAAATCATATCCTTGAAGGGGTTTTTACAGAAAAGTTTCTAAGGTTATAAGGGTTTTCTTAGTCTCAATTTCTGTTATTGGAGACATAATAATTTTTTTTCATTATGTTTTCCTTGTAGGGTTCACTAAATACACATGAATATATTCTTATCATAGTTTTTTTTATTTCATGGTATATAATAATCTAAATCAAATTCCATTATCTAAATGGCTATTGATTCTATTGTTACCCTATAGTAAGTATTTTTTATGTTTCAATTTTCATAAATTACGTTATAATATTTTATATTGAACATTTTTTGGGTTATTACAACCTAATTTTATATTATATAGTATTTTATTACCCTATATTATAAAAATTATGTTTTATTACAAAATAAAGTCCTAATATGCGGGTTTTCAATAAGGGCAATTTCAGTGTACTAAAAGGTTTATATCCTAATCAAACCTTTTATCTTTGCCTCCACATTTACTATAGAATAATTTATATCATTTTTAAGGATCCATTATAGAAGATTAATTTTAAAAGTAAACAATTTCTAAGTTTTTCAATTCACTTTTTCTAAAGTTACTTTTTTAAAGTGACATTTTTGTTTATATTTTACATTATTGTTAAAAATATTTTCTAAAAGATATTTTGTGTTTTTAACTGACTTTTAATTTTCAAATTACAAAGGATTCTCAATAATATAATTTATGTTACATGATTTATTCTATAATATATATAAATATATTCATAATTTTGGGGATTGAACTCGCGGTGTCAAACAATTTGATTCTTGATATCTTTTTGTGTGACATTATTCAAAGCATTATTTTGCAAGGGCATTTTTCATATCTTAAAATCAATCTATGGTTCCTTTATAACACTGGTTTTTTTTCTTTTTTAACCATCCACAATGTTTATCAACTTTGATTATGATCATGTTATTAAATAATTTACTTAATCATATACTCATTACTCTATATAGTGTGAATATCATTGTTTAAATAATTCATATTTCTGGTTGATAAACTAGAATGATAGTTTATTTATTGAATGGGGATGTATTTAAATTATTAATGATCATTTAATTCTAAGTCTTGTTTATTATATATTGACATTACAAATAAATTATTGGGGGTATAGTGAAATTCCATATTCTTGTTATCTCTATACATATGATTGTTGGAAAAATTGATTTTTTTTCATTTTATCATATCATGAATGTATTGGACTTAATTAAGTAATAGGCGGGGACCAAAATTATGCATCCCCTTGATACATCGATGAGTCTCATGAGATAAAACAACATGGGTTTTGGGATATACCTCTCCCCATATCAGTATTACATCTTAGAACAAGGCCTTAACAGTATGTTTTTGATGTCTAGAATTATGAGTATGTGATCAGTAATTATAGTTATCTATGTTTTTATATGTTATCAAGGATATATAATGCTCTTAGATTCACTTTAATATGTAATTATTCTGATTATTCATTCTTTCCATATTATTTATACATTTCTTATGTTTTTATATCTTTAGTGATATGTATCCCTTACGAGGAATTTAATATTACACCTTATTTTGTTTTCCATTCCGCAAGTTATGAAGAAAATTATTACACATGATATGTCTAGAAGGATAACATGTGTGAAATAATTTTTTGGGAGATGTTGAATACTTGTTATAGATTAATTATTTCCTTATGTATTGATTGGATTTATTAGTTTATGATTTTTCCTAATTTTCTAAAGTTGTAAACCTAAAAGTTCCTGTGAATATTTTAAGAAATTATGTAGAATAGGTGTTTATGAGCATTAAATCTAGGATCACGAGTCTAGGGAATTACAATTGTTCTCATATAAGGATTTGGATAACTTTATAGATTAGGATGTTATAGATCAAGGATGTAAATTTCATTAAATAGTGATTAGTTAAGGTTTATCATAATTTACAAAGTATAGATAAAACTTTAGGTTATTTGAAGTAATATTGAATATTTTAGGGATTGGGACAAAATAATGTTATAGAAAACCCTAAGGATAAATTTAGATGATGATTCTAAGTATAGGATAGCATAATTATGTTTTGGTAAAGTAGTGATTCCGTGATTATCCTAGAATTTACATCCCTATATGGATTCTAAAAGTGTTTGTAGGTTCTACCAAGAAGTAACTAGGGGTGATAACCATGAAAATGAAATATTGGGTATAAAATCAATCATCATCTGGTTCATGAAAAAGAGGCTTAAATGTAAACCTGATTTTTCACTCATAGGTGATATGATTTGGTCAATCAAATTCTCTTTATGAACCATTATAAATGATTTATTTCGTAATTAATTTATTAGATTAGGTTAATATGTACAAGAGATCCTAATATAAATCAAAGTAGATTGAATTGTAATCACAAAATGATAAAATGAAGGTTTAATTAGAAAAGATTAATTTTTCATAATTATAGAGTCATTTACTTTGATGCTATTAGATATTATTCTAATCATTTTTGAGTTAGTATTTAGTTGAAAAAAGATCATAGAAATGAAGCTGAGAAAGGTATGTATCATGAAACTATGATTTATTATAACTTAATAAAGAATAATACCTAAATGGTTGACAATATTAGTATATTCTTATTATGATAAAAATGTGAGTATATTATTATTACCTAATGTAGTGAGGATAATATATTAATAGAAATTAATTATGGATAATTTTAGTTATTTTCACCAGTGAGAGAAATGTATTTACAATGTTATACTATATTCTAACAGTTATGAGAATTATTTGAAACGTCTACGGATTGTTCTCTAATAATTTATTTTTTCTTTATAGGATTAAAATCAAATATTAATTTGTATCAATGCCCCCGAAAATTGATTTGATGACATGGTTATATTTTGGGTATAACTATAGGAGAGCACATGATTGAGGGATGGATAAATCTTTGGTTTAATATATGCATGATGATGATATAATAAAAGGTTGAATAATTTTGAAAAATTAAGTTAGATAGTATTGGTAACCATGGGTTTGATAATTGATTCATAATATTTTTGGTGAAGTTCATCACATTTTTGGGATTGTGGTATATAATGGATGGTGTGGGATTTTATACTAGTTGATAGTTAAAGTCATTATTAATTTCTAGAAGGATATATGGTTTTTATATAGTTTAATGTCAAGGATATTCAAATGGTTCTAGTAAAATTATGTTATGGGGAATATCTCATAATGGTATATATATATATACTTGGGTATATGATTTTAGGAATGGATAATGTTGTTTGAATAAATATATATAACTTGACATAGACTAAGAGAGTAATGTAGATGTCAAATTAGAGGTTATACCCAAAATTATGAATTTTTTAAGTATACCCAAACCTAATTTGTTCAATGAATAATAATTATAAGTAGGAAGAATGTAATTTCCCAAGACTTCACTATAAATTTTCCTTAAACAAACAATGCGTTCGATATCTTACTCTAAAGGAAATGCCAAACTAAAACAAAATCATGAAATTTTTAGACCAAGAAAACATTACGATTTAATTATAGGTAATTAATATGAGTAAAATAAATTAGTAAATATTTATATAAATAAATTAAATTATACTTTTAATATGAATAAAATTCATTTTGTATAGCTAAAATGGATTATACGATCATTTTATGTTTATAAATGAATTTTTCTAGATATTTCCTTTTATGAGATATGTATTTATAATTAAAAATACTTATAATTAATGATAATAAAATATATTTTATATGATTAATTAGTTAATAATTATTTAATTAGTAAATTATAGAAAATACAAATGAGAATGGATAATATTAAAAACAAAATCCCACAAATATAGTTTTCCATTTTTTTTTAAAAGTTAAATTTTTAAATTTTATAATTTTAATTTATGAAAATGAAAATTATATTTATACTCATCATAGTAATATTTTCTTAGTATAAACTTTTTTATTTTTCTAAAAATATTTATTTTTTAGTTTAATAGTGAAAAATTCTATTTTTACAAATAACATGAATTTTATGATATTATTATTATATAATAATGAATATTAAATTCATGAAACCTTTTTATAAGATAAAATATTTATTTTATTATTTAATTTATAATTTTAAAATTTTGGTGTTATTTACAGACTCGTTTTTGACATTTTAGAAGTTAAGTTATATATCTCAAATATATGTTTTTAATAAATTAAACATTTAGTATTTTAAAAATAATTTTTATAACTTTTATAATATTTGTATTATAAAATGGATTTAAAATTTTTAAAAATTAGGTATAAATTAGGTAATCATGTCCAATTTATTTTCAAAGATAAATGATAAATAACTTTGGTAAAAGTTAGTTTCTTTAGTAAAAATAGAAAGGGGTAAAAAGGTTTTAGCCAAAAGGGAAAGACCAAACAACTATTTAAAAATGTGTGGGAATGGTTGGTTGAAGAATTTATAGATATTATCCTATCCCCTCTATATTATTTCCCAATTTTAGAGCTACTTTTCTTGAGAGTGACATCCCATTATTAAAATGTTTTTGGTATTTTAAAAAATTCCACCCCTTTTCACTTATAAAAGGGGCACTCCTATACTCACTTCCTCTCACTCAAAAAAACATTTATTTTATCAAAAACTCTGAAAAAACACTTACTCAAAATTACTATACACATTCAATAGGTTATGGTGTTTTCAAATTACCATTCCTTAAATTATTAACCCCCTTTGCAAAGGAGAAAATCCAAGGATAGAGGTATAAATTTTAAACTGCTCCTTTATCATTTATATTTACTTATATATACTTAATATTTTAAAAATTACATTAAAAATGTTAAAATAATAACATATGTAAAACCATTATTCTGGTATGTTATTATAATAATTGGATAATAATTAACCAACTTCTCTTTTTTCTATTAAGAAAAACAAAACCATCATTTGTGTGTTCTACAGACTACCTTATCCATGGCTAAATGTATTTATTTTTTCCTTCACAACATTAAAAGTATAGTAATGATAATAAATTTGATATATAAGTATGATTTTAAATATTTCATATTCTAAAATGATAAACTATATTTATATTCTCTCCATTCTATGAAAAACAAAATAATCATCCATTCGTATGCATGGACTACCACCTCTAGGGAATAATTGATTTTTGTATTTATTTTCATAAATTCCTTCAATTTATGGTCATTATAATAGGTTTAACAAATAAATATGTTTCTTATAAAATTATTAAGGTTATGTAATGTTATATTTTAAAATCTATTACTAATATGAGCAATAAATAACAATTGTAAATTAAATAGTCCGAAAGAGCATTCTAAGAGAAAAAATGATTTCTTTCTACTATGAAATAACTTCATATAGGTTATCTTATTTAAATAATTATTTATAATTATGATATATCACACTAATAATCACTTAATATTATCGTTATTGTTATATTATAATGATATTATGACCAAATAGTTTTATAATCATCCATTAATTATGGAATGTTCTTGTTTGGGTTCATTTAACCACCTACATGAACTATGAAATAAATTCATATCATGGATGAATTTGAGAATTTAATTTATGGAAATATATGATATAAATAAATAAATAATTATGTTTTTTTTCTTGAATGGTAATATTATTATTAATCTCAATAATTAATAAAACATATTTTTTTCATTAAGAATCCCAAAAACATGATCATCATTGATTTTATCTTTAGGGATTGTAACAAAAAATAACATGAAATAAAATATTTCCATTATAAAAACCACAGAACATCTATTTAAACACCTTTAATTACATTTTAATGTTGAAATTTATAACAATAATGAATAAAAACAACATTTTTTATGAAACTAATTCAGAATGATCAATTTTACTTACACTTGATATTGAAAATAGGTAAAAAATATCTATATTTAATATAGAAAATTATTATAAATGAAAAGTATAAATTGAAAATGAGATGATTAATTTTATGAAATAATATATATATATATATATATATATTATACAGTATGTTAGAGTGTGTTCATGGAAGCCAATATAAAAAGTAAGGGTTTCTTGCTTCAATTTCCAAATCATACATACATATTATAATACACCATTTTTCTTTATAAAGGTGTATCTACTTATTATTTCATATTTTATATCATTATAATATTATTATTAATGGAATTTAATGTTTCATTTTAAATCACATCCTTCAAGGGATTTTGGATCCAATGTTTATATGGTTTAAGGGTTTTCATGGTGTCAATTCTGTTTATTTAAGACATAATAAATTATGTTCACCTTGTTTTACTTGTATTATATATTTAATTCCCAATAATTTAGTTTTATCAAAATTATTTTTATTTAATGGTATATATTAATCAAAATAATATTTCATTCCTTAAATGGATACTAATTCAACTGTTACCCCAGTAGTAATGTTTTTTTCTAACTCAATTTTCATTCACTGAGTTATAATATTTCATTTAAAAATTTTCCTTAATTACCCCAAACTAATATTTTATTGTATAATATTTTATAATCCACATTTATAAAAATTATGTTTTAATACAAAATAATGTTTTGATGTGTGGGTTTTTATTGTGGGTTATTTCAATTTATTAAAAATGTTCCATTAATAATCAATAGTTTTATCATTGTATCCACATTTATTATATAAAAAATTATCTCATTTTGAAGTATCCATTGTTTGGGAATATTTTTATAATTTAAAATTTTCCTAATATTTCACTACAACTTTTTAATAGTTACTTTTGAATATGATACGTAAGTTTTTATTTTAATAAAATGTTAAATTTTTTTTCTAAAAGATATTTTATGTTTTAATATCCATTTTTATTTTATAATAAATATATATATTCATAATTTGGGTCATTTAACCCAGGATATCAAAAAAATATACTCTTGATCCCTTCTTGTCTGATACTATTCAAATAATTCTTTTTCAGGGATGTTTTTCATCTATATCAACATCATTTTATGTTTCCTTTGTTACACTAGGCTTATGTTATTTTGAAATTTTCCACCTTCTTTATCTGGATTGATTTTGATCATGTCATTCCATCACTTACTTATCCATATACGGATTACTCTATACAACATGAACGTTATAGCTTACAAAATTCTAAATGGGGGATGTCCACTTAGAAAGGAAATTTATTTATTTTCTAGGGAAGTATGAACATTTTTTATTATTATTGAGTACTAAGGTAGATTTATAATGAAATGAAATTCCATATACATTATTGGAGGTGTATTGAATTTCTATATTCTTTTTATCTTTATAAGAATTATTATTGGAAAATTTTATTTATTCATTTTATAATATAATGAATGCATTGAAATTAATATAGTAATGGGTGGGGACCAACAATATATGGCCCCTAGACACATCGATAACTCTAATGATACAAAAAAAACATGGGTTTTGGTGTATACTACTCCTCATATCAATATAATGTGTTTTCACAAGGACTTGGCATCATGTTTTTGATGTCTGGAATTATGCATTCAATTAGTATGTGGTCAATAATTATTATTTTCCATGTTTTAATTTATTTTTATTGATATAGAATTCTATCATATTTTGTTGATTAAAGAATTATTCTGATTATTTACTCTTGTTCTATTATTTATTCCATGCTTATTCTTTTTATATTCAATTATATATTTCCCACACTGAGTGTTTTAGCTCACCCCTTCTTATTTTTTTTATTCCCTGGTTATAAAGAAAAGTATTACACATGATATTTCGAGAAGGATAACATGTTTTGAAGAATTTTGTGGGAGATGTTGAAAACTTTTTATAGATTAACATGTTCCTTAGTTATTAATTTGATTTATTAGTTAATTATTTTTCCTAATTATCTAAATCTATAAACCTAAAAGGTATTGGGATTGTTTAGATTGAGTATATAAAGGATGTGTTTATGAGCACCAGATCCAAGATCATGAGTATGAAGCATCATAATCATATACCAAGATACTCTCATTATTCTCTTTATGTTTTAAATGAATCAATCCATTTATAATTCAAAGTTTACCAGACACAATTGCTGACAAATAATATCATATTCTATATCACACAAAACATCAAACACAGAGAGGGACCACCTACCTTAAACCGGTACGACGATCCTCACTGAATAACATTAGTTTATTTAGTTCCAAATGGCCAAAATCAAAAAATTAGAGCGAACCCATTTTTTTTCATAGTATCCATAACTGGTGGAAGCCTAAGAATATTAATATAAAATGAATAATAAATTCCCATGGAATTAAATTTTTACTTATAATATTCTGACCTAGGTTTCACTAAATGGTGCCTCAAGCAGGCGGGTCACATGGCCTCAAGTACACCTCCTCATACACTAGAGGCTTCAGACTAGTAGTGCCATGACCATGACCATAGAAGTCTGGAATCAATTCTTGAAACATGGTGTGATTTTTTTTTCATAAATACATTCATATGAAAATTACACATCTGATTCTAATACAGAGTATCGAATCGGTTTAGGTTCTGGAAAAATCAGATGCTACCGAAACGCTTCTTCCAAAAACTTGACAAAGTTAAGATTCAAATTGATGTTGAAACATAAGAGTACTCAAATCTTGTAATAATCTACTAATCCCTGTAAAACATAAATCTAAACTTAGTGTGAGCATAGGAATGCCAGTAAGGGTTTTTAAAACAATTGAAGAAATTCCATTTTTAAAACAACCACCTTTGAAAATAAACGAAATCATAAAACATTTTTCTTAAGAGGAAAACATTTCTTTCTTGAAGTACGTCATCAATATTTTCAAAGGTTACTTGAAAACATTTTTCAGAAAGACCATTCACCCAAGATATATGTGGTCACTTAAAAAATTATATTAAAACATAAATTAGAGTGCACATATGTATTCAAAAATACATGTAATGTGAAAAATTCATAAATTGATCAATCCAACTCTAAAAGAATAGTTGTAAATATAAGCATAAATATCATGATTCATTAGCACTTTAAATGAAATTCATATAAACATAACATTAGATACCCCTTTCCCTATAAAACTTTCCATTTTAATACACGATTATTCCTTATAATTCATTACTATTATCATAGAATATTCTTATCCAAGGGATATTCTATTAGTCAAACAATCCCTTGGTTGATCATTTAACATTACATAATGAGGGAATATATAATGATAAACTTTGTCAAGGACTTGTACCAAGACTGTAAAACATGACTTAGTACGAGTCAAGGCTAACCACTAATCTTGTTTCTATAATAGTATAAGTCATGGCTAACAGCGAACACCATTTCCCATAGTAGCACAAGCCAAGGCCAACTGCCAAGATCATCGCACATAACGACTCATGAGACTCAACTTTACCCAATGAATTGGAGCACTATCTTGGGGAAACCATCTCATCATTTATGTCTAATACATTACTCATTGGTATTGTGTGGTCTTATATTTATAGGGTCCCATACTTACATTCTTATTCCACAATCCTTTTTATATACATGTTCATAACTAAAATGTATTATCCCTTAAATGTAAAAGGAACTAGAATTATTGGATTTAGATTTAACAATGACGTGCATAAACTAAATCAACACGCTCTTGCACATGTATTAAGAACTTGTACACATAAAATAATGGGTTGTCACATAAAATAAAAACTCTTTCATTAAACCTGTAAGAATGTGTACTTTTCAATAATCCAGGTTTACATGTTTTAGATTTGAGAAACTCATTCAATACATGCAATATTAATTGTTATATAAAAGATTAAAACATAAACTTAAATGATTAGAAGAATTTCTTGTGACAAATGTTAAATAAAAAGTATGGATTATTTCTTGTGAAATGTTCATACATAAAAGAACTAATTACACATGTGTACTCCTACATGCATGTATATTTATGCTTGAACATGAAAACCATCACACCACTTACTTGAGAAGTCAAGTTTGAAACATATTCATTCATGTGGGTTTCAAATTTATGGGAAAATATTATATATATATCTATATATACACAAAGTGTACGTTTGGGATCTCAATAACCCAAAAACAAGGTTTAATACATTATTACAACTGTTTTATTCATTATAAATATGATTTAAATCAATGAGGATAGGTTTTATGAAAACTTATTTGTACCCAAACTTTTATATATATATATATATATATACTTTTACGCACAAACTTACATGTATGAATTGTAAATAAATTTTTTTAATATTAAAAACATGATGAACTAAACCAATACTTGTATTTCATGCTTTAGGAGACATAACTTAAAAACTTTAGATCGCTATTGAAAGATCCTAAACCTAAAGTGGATTGTTATAAAAAGAAATCATATGTATAAGTATACATAAAATTTTGAAATTCCAAAATGGGTTAGGAAGAACTTATATAATTCGTCAAACTTGAATACAAATGAGAAGGATTTTCATGTATAAGTTGAAGCACAAAATCCCATGCATGTGTTATATACTTAAAAATACATTTAGAAAATCCAACATGAGTTAAGGTTTAGATGTAATATGAAACTATTTATATATATATATATCCGTATATACACAAGGATATAAGAGTTTTACAAAAAGAAAACTCTCAAAATTTATACTTAGCTGACTTCAAGAGTGGAACAAGGATGGGTTGGGGATATTTACACGTTGAGGAGAAGAAACTCGGTGAAATTATGGGTGCAACAGGGTTTACATAGGCTCTCTCTATATATATATATTTTATATAAAACGTCTCATACTTATATTATAAAAAAAGACTCAAGACCTGACTTAAAAAAACATAACCAATATCTTGCTTAATAAAAACTCAAAGTAAGTCAGTGTTTTTAATATATGTATAAATATATAAAGCTTGTGGAAAACTGAAACTGAAACAAAAAAAAATAAAATGATAAAATAAAATAAAAATAAAGGATATTAGGGAGGAACTTACAGGTAGAAGCCAAGGGCTTCAAGACCATAAAACATTTGGGAATCTTGAGGGAGAAGAAAAGAATGAAGGAGAATAAAGAAGATATATTGGGTGGCCACTAGTTTGGAATAGATAATAAGATGATGTGAAAGGGAAATCCAAGAAAGAAATTGACATCTCTAATTAAGTGGTTTGATCGGATGGTTGAGGTGAGTCTACGGTTTTAAAAAAGATGGAGGGTTGAGATTAGGTCACGAACATGAACGAACAACTATGGTGTGATGCAGATTCATAAAAGGGTCAAACAATTGAGATTGAAACTCGGTGTGATCAGGTGGATGAGGAAAACGAGAAGATAAAGCCACAATGGTGGAGTTTTGAAAGGTAGAATGATCAGATGATCTAGATCGCGCGCGGCATGAGCGGATGACCTAGATTGCGTCTTGCTTAAAAAAACTCTTCCCACATCGAAACGGGATGCGTTTCGCAACTCCCTTATAAGGTTGGAGTTCTCAGCCGAAGCTTATAATTCTCCTTCCCTCCCTCCTTGTACCACCCCATACCGGTGTTCTACGGGTGCGCTCTGTGCCCACCCTTACTGCCATGCTGCCCCATATGGTGGCATGCTACCAGGTTCCTATGTGTGTGCTCGAGGCGTACGAACATTCCCATGGGATGGATCGTGTTGAGGCAGAAGTCTTAGGCTCGTCCACCTAGCGTGTGTTGCCTCCTTCAACCTAAATAATAGGGCTGGCCCTTAAGGTATATTTTTTTATAAAATAACTTTCAAAATAAACTATAAAATCATAGAAAATAAATATAATAATTTTCATTATATAATGAATGTATTTAATTTTCAAAAACAAAATTCCCACTTTATTTTAAGGTTCGGAAGTTTTAAGATACACAAATAAAATTATAGTATAATTTTTAATTAATAAATATATTCATAAACTTGTTTTCAAATTAAAAAACATAATCTATAGTCCTATTACACTAAAAAATATTTCACTTTTTCCAAAGAGGGTGTATTTTTTGGTAAAAGTGAATTTTTTGTTGGAAAAATGTTTTACTAACAAATACGTCATTATCACTAAAATACTGGTAAAAACTCTATCACTAAATGTTTTTGCAATAGATAAAATCATTCTGTTGCAATTATAATAATACCAATAGATAATATATATGTTGGTTAAAATGTTTAGTAACATGCACTAATGAAAATTTTTTATGTTAGTAATAATATTAACAACATATAATATCTGTTTATAAATTACATTTGAATAAAATTTATAAATTTTTATTTCTAATAAAGTTTCATATTATATTTATTAATTTATTATTTATAAAAATATTTTTTAATTATTGAAGAGATGAATATTTTCATACATAGTTACAATTAGGAAAAAAATTAATTATATTAATAATATAATTTAATAAAAAATTAATCAATACAAAATTAATTCCCCAATATGATCCATCATATACCCAAACAACACAAAACCCACCACACCCCCATGTTAGCAGCCCATCCATTCCACACCAGGGACCAACGATCACTAGATGAACATACATGCCCCAAGACTAGCGAGCCAACAACAACTCGTCCATGCTAGTCAGCCAACAGAAGCTTATGAATGCCACAATGAGAGTCGTCATGCACCATACACCCATCCATCCATTCCACAGGACCTGTAATGGACTATTCCTCACCAGATCATTCCTAATCGGAGCATAAGCAATAAAGGAATAAGTATTTGAAATGTTAAAATACAATGGTTGTATGCTCTATCCACCACCCTACTGCCACTCTACCTGAAAAAAAACAAAGGATTACACAATCACTTCGACTTATGAAGACCATTAAAAAAATAAAGAGAAGTTAACGAGTAAAAATATAACCAAGAGAATTACAAATTAGTAAACTAACCTACGGTTTTACATAATTTTTTTCCTAAACTTCAAGGATCTTTAACTTGGGAATTTGTTTGATCTAGAAACATAAGGTATTCATTAACATAATAATATTTATAATAACCTAACTTGACCTTAAGTTAAATAATTATTGAAAATAAGTCATAACAGTACCTACTGACGTGGTCCAACATATCTTGAAGATATTCTATATATATGTTGAAACAATTCTAGAATCAAAATTAGTGAACCCAAAAATTTGAGTTCACATATAATAGAAAAGAGCCTGGGAATAAAGGATTTATCTGGAAAAAAAAAATTATGGAATACTTGTGAAACTGTCCAGTTGGGATTATCACCATGGCCAAATGAGTCCTTCAAGACAATTTATCAATTTTGTGCATACCTGTCATAATATTGAATATCAATCAGATTTCCACTTTCATTCTATGACATGAAAAGAAATAAAATGATACAATTTAGAAGACTCTACTTATTACAAAAGGATGAAACTGTTATCACTGCACTCCAAAATTCTTTAAGGGCTACTCATGTAAGTGGCGATGAATCCTTCCCCCTTACCACATGTATTTCTACTCACATAGTAGAACAATCACATAGTATAATTGTCAAATATGTAATCTAAAGAAAAAGAAACTTATACATGATCTATTCCATTGATAATATAAATTCTCATTATACATTTGATAAACATATGAAAATCCTCCGTCCACATGAGTTGATCATCATAATGACATACCAATAAAATAACAGACTCATCATTCAACCAACTTATTTTTTTCCTATTATTTTTCCAAGAATTTATATAAAATGAGTGTAATTTTTGAAAAAGTACAATAATAATAAAAATAAAACATCAACATTTATATTTTGTACAGGCATCTCATTATGAAAAATATAAAAAATAAAACATGACAAAATTAAATGATGAAATAAGCATAAGTAATTTATCTGGTTTTCCTAAATAAAATATAGATAAATTGAATTAAAAACAATTAATCATATACCCTAGAAAAGTTTACAAAATAAATAAGAAATTTAGTCAAAGAAAACATGAAAAAGAGAAAGAGTACAATCATGCATTCTAACCTAATAAACTTCAATAAGCTTCCCACTATGCCTTAGAGAATAACTCATCCTTGAGTGAGATCTTAAAGGGGCACTCAATCTAGAAAGTGTTTCATTCTTAAAATCTAGTTTGTAACTATTTTATGACACAAACAATAGTTTAAAGCATTAACATCAACACTTTAAATACATAATATTACAAATGTATTATAAAAATCATACCACTGATATATGGACTAGAAAATCAAGCTTTGAATCAATGTGTAACTAGGTAATTTCCATGAATGTTCCCTAAAAAGTAATCATTTTTACATGTCACCTTCTCATAATTTTAGATAAACATACAATGAATACTTTAAAAACAACTAGAATATCACCAATTATGAGTATTATATAAAATTTTATAAAAAACTCACAACCCGACAACATTATAATATCTATTTACCTTATTCATATTTATATCAATAACCAACCTGATTAGTCATATCATGATGTTCCGTATGAAAAAACAACATAAGAGTTGTCGAAGAAGAAATATTGGGAAGCAGTGAGGGGGTGAAGTAGGGACACCTAGTATCCTATAGCCATCCATGAACCCCTTATTATCATGGAATCTTGGGAAGATAAATTGAAAATCCGATGGATGGACCTTCCCCGAGCTATTAGAGTTAGTGTGAATTGTAGTGCCATCACCATGGTAGATCTCCACATGAAAAACAACACAGATGAACAGCTTGAGCATAATGCATGGTGGGTACTTAATATCCAACCTGAAGTACAACCATTCTGGGTTAAAACACTATTTAAATCCATTTATAGTTAGTAAACATAGACCTTTTAGAAACCATAGAATATCCTTCTAAAAATATTTCCTTGAGCACATCTAAATCATAGTACTCTTTGTCAACATTAGAAGACAATTCAGTGAGAATTTTTTGGAACATGGCATTGATGACTTAATTCCCATGTTTCTTTGGCAATAGTATAGGAGAGATTTTATTTTCTGGAGGTATTATAACTATCACAACACAATTCATATAGCATCAGGAATTCCAACCAAATTAATGAAACCTTGAAATTTAACACGGATCGAAAATGAACTAGGAAAATCTTAAAAATGTATACCATCATATAGTCTATCTGAATCCTCTACTTCAACAGCCATTTGAAAAAAACAATTGAAACTCAATCAAACACAAGCTCCATCAAATATCTTCACTAAAAGTATCGTACAAAACAAAAGAATAGAAACTCAAAAGTAGGGACTGACCATACCACCCTTCACTACCAAAGATAATGAGAACACAGAAGATTCTGTTACCCATTAGATCAATATAGTTATAACAATCCCTCTTTGCATTGGGGGGATTTCCTTTAAGACCTAGACAAGACACCAGAGATGACAACTTCATCCACCCTTAATGATGACCATCTTTGAGATCTTACGATCGAAACAGTATACAAAACATAAAAATCGAAACTAGTTGAAGTGTACATCGAAATACCCTAAATCCAAATTGATAAAAGGAATATAAAACTATCTGAGGTTCGATCCAATGTTATGGAGAATAAAACCTAGAGAAATAACACCATAATAAACCTAAATAGTGCCAAAATCACTCTACAAGACTGACTCCTCATAGCATCACGAGGAAGAAGAAGAACATGTTACCAAACATGATTGAAGAGAGAAACAAAGATGGAGTATGATGCAAGAAAAGACAAGGGTGATGCGATTCGAGATGAGATGATGGGTGATAGGCTAGAGCTGGGTGGCAGGACATGAGGCGTGGCGGCAGGACATGACGATGCCTTGAGGAAGATTAGTGTTTTAGTGGTGTTTATTATTTTTATAAAAATTATTTAAATTTTTATTGAATAAATAATATTGAAACATATAAAATGAGTTAATATTTTTAAAAAATGAATAAAAAATATCAGAAAATACAAAAACATTTAATATTTCATGAATATTGAAAATTAATATCAATTATGAGATGTTTTTAAAAAAATATCATGAAATAAAATTTTACATTGATAATAAAAATAATATATATATATACACACACATTGATTCTCTTGATTAGTTGTTGATAAAATATATATTTTTGTTATTTAATGGTTTCTTTTAACATTTTTTATTTACAGGAATATATTTTTTCCTAGTAGCATTATGAATAACAGATTAACGTGTTTATAAAAAAATTTCAGTATTAATATGATAAAGAAATAGATTCAACAGTTGGTAAATGATATGTTAGTATTGAATGATCAATATCAACAAATATATATGTTGGTAAAAAGAAGTGTTGGTATTAAAAATTAATACTAACAGAAGTTAAAATATGTTGGAATTACTCATTTTTATCAACAGATATATTATCTATCAATAAATTTCTGTTGGTATAAGCCATTTTTTGTAGTGTTGGTATTTTCTTCAAAATGAAAGAGTTTCCTTTTCAAATCCATTTTAAACGTTGACACACTTATCCTTTCAAAATCCAAATAAGATTTTAATTTCCAACATGTTTAAAACATATTACTTTAACTTAAAACACTCGAAAATATCAATTTTCCTAAATACATTGAAATAGAATAACTAGAATTCCCAACGGCCATAATTATAACCTTTAGAGATTCATCGCTCAATTAAAGGGGTAACGATTGAATTAAGGCCTTATAAAAATGAGATTAGGGTGTTCCAACTTCAAACACTGAGATAAAGAAGAAATGTTCGATTTATCCCTTTGATGCTCAGTACGATTGCTGTAGTTCTGGTTATTATGTTCTTAGTCATGGAAGATCCAATAAAATATATTTTTTTCATGGCATGTTCATGGTGGTTTGGGTCTTCCAGTGATCATGAATGGTCTACATGTAGGAATTCTATGTTATCCATGGTCCTTTGATCTTGTTGTAATGTAATCATTCCAAAAGTTTAATTGAATAAAACATGGTTGCTTTTTATTTTTGAAATCATTGTTTAGATAACATGAGAATTAAGCGAAGTAAATCCATACAATATTATTATTACATGAAAATAGGTTTTGAGCATCACATTATCCCCCCTTAAAATAATTGCACCCTCACAATTCTAAAAACACTCGTACACAACCACCAACAACACTAGGCACACATTACCTCCAACATCCCCTCACAAAGTCAGAAAACATGGTCAATCTTCTGAATACCCCCAAGTTAATCCCTAGATTGTTTTCTAGTCCCTCTACTTCTTCAACCCAAATACCCTGATAACACTGAGAGTATCTAGGATCATCCCTATGTATAAAGCATTCAAATTTCTAGAGGAAGGCTTTTACAGTATGGAGATCAGTGATTTGAGAGTGGACTAGATTTCTATAAATCCCTCAAACTATATCATGCTCTAAAATTTGGATGTCATTGATCATTCCATATATAGTAATGCTTAGGATTTGGATCATATAGTCCACTCAATGATTTCCCTCCAAATCAACTTCTTGGAACTTTCTCAAATCTTGATAGTTCTTGGATAAGGTGAAAGATAGGAAAAGACCTTCGTAGTAATTTACCCTATGTCTAAACTCTGAAAATTGAGTGTTTGCAATATAGTGATAGATATGGATCTCTATATTGTAGGAACATAGGATATTCGAGCTGAGGGACACTTTATAGAGTTGTTTGAAAGTCAGGCGTAGGTTTAAAAAAGTTTTATATTCTTCTAAACATGTATTGGTGATTACAGACTCTAGCAGTTTGGTAGGGAGTGATAAGAGGTTCATTGGTGAACTCATGTCTTCTATCTGAAAATTTTAGGAGATATGTTTTATTCATCAAGGCATAACCATATTAAAATAGAGACTTTATTTGTAAAAGCATGTTAAGGTATCAAAACATATAACATTATTCAGTTATAAAAAGTTCATAAACCCAAGGTGTTACATAACTACTCACTCAATCTCAAAACACTAGTATGGATTTCCTATTGTCCTCTAAGATGACACTTCATCGGATTCACCGGTGTTAGAGATTTCGCCAATTCCTAGTCAAACAAATTCCCAAAGCTGTTCCAAACTCCTCAATCTCCTAGGTACAGATGTAGCATGGGTACTCTGGATCAATAGAATGTGGACATATAATGTTCCAAGTGAGTAAATCATGACATTTATGATGTTGAGAAACATTATTTATGAACTAGAAGCTAATAAAGTAAACAAATAAACTCATATATAAGAACTTCAAAGTATATAACTTGACCACGAAGAACGCAGGTCAAGAATTGGCAAAGATATGCCGCTTGGAGGTCACCCTTATGTGTAGCCTCTTAGAAGTCCTCACAAGATGAAAAATTATCGGATAAGGTAAAACACATAAAAAAACCCTCAAATTATTTTCCTTTCCATGCATAGAACGATAATTGAGTGTTAATCATGAAAATATAGTCAAGGCCTGCTCCTCAGTGAAGTTGGAGCACACGAGGGGAATTGGATACACAGTAGAGGTGTATTCATGATAAATTAATATTTTTAAAAATATCGTAGTTTTCTACACATGATTTTCCCACTATAGTCTCTAATACTTCCATTTGAAGTGAAAAAAAGGCCTGATTCATCATCCATCTGAAATATTAAGAAGGATTTATACTTAGTATGACACAATCATGTAATTTATTGTTTTTCTAATTTTCCAGGGTTTCCTAAACCCCCCTCTGATACCAAATGTAACAACTGGGTCCCGATGACATCACAGAGACCTTGCCTTTAACTTGGTCATCGGGTCCTAGCCCTCCAGGTAACCCTAGTTGTCGCGCAGACACATGATCCCCACCATAGGGCCCACCAATGTGCCCGAACGGGTAATCTGACTAATGACAATCCCTATAGTCCAACACATGTACTTTCTAGTGTGCTTTGTCTTCACTCACACACACCCTAGGAAACTTCCTAGAAGGTCACCCATCCTGATCACTACTCCAGGACAATCATGCTTAACTATGAAGTTCTAATTAGGTAGGCTCCTGAAAGGGAAGGTGCACCTTTTTGACATGATTCATATCATTTATCAAATTAACCCTTTATCATTCCAGGGTGTTACATTAACCCCCCATTTAGATCCCAACATCCTCGTTGTGGGCCCTACATCTCAACCGAGGCTATGGACCACACATAAGGCTGGGTAGCACCTTTGATACCAACTATCACGAACCTGACCCCAAAAGTCTGGAATCAGTGCTTGAAATATGGTGTGCAATTTTTTTCATAAATACATGCATACAAAAATTACACATCTCATTCCAATAGAGAGGATAAAATATTTTTAGGTTCTGGAAAATCAAATTCTACCGAAACACTTCTTCGAAAAACTTGACAAAGTTAAGCTTCAAATTGACGTGGACACATAAGAGTACTCAAATCTTGGAATAATCTGCTAATCCCTATAAAACATAAATTAAAATGTAGGGTGTGCATAAGAATGCCCCGTAAGGGGTTTTAAAACAATTGAAGAAATTCCCTTTTTAAAAAAACCACCTTTTAAAATAAAAGAAATAATAAAATGTATTTCTTAAGAGTAAAAAATTTCTTTCTTGAGGCACATCATCAATATTTTGAAAGGTTACTTGCAATTTTTTTTCAAAAAGACCATTTACACAAGATATATGTGTTCACTTAAAAACTTCTATTAAAATATAAATCAGAGTGCGCATATGTATACAAGAATTCATGTAATGTGCATAATTCATAAATTGATCAATCGAAATCTAAAATAATAGTTGTAAACATAATCATTCATATCATGATTCATTAGAACTTTAAATTAAATTCATATAACCACAACATTATATAACAATTTCCTTATATAATGTTCCATTTTAATACATGATTATGCCTTATGCCTTCATTACCATTATCATAAAATATTCTTATCCAAGGGATAATCTATTAGTTGAAAAATCTGTTGGATGACCATTCATCATTACATAAAGAAAAAATTTATAATTCTAGACTTTGTCAATGCCTTGTGACAAGAACATAAAACTTGAATTTGTACGGGTCAAGGATAACTGCCAATCCTATTTCCATAATAGTACGGGTCAAGGATAACCTCAAACCCTGTTTCCCATAGTAGCACAATCCAAGGCTAACTGCCAAGACCTTCACGCATAATGTCTCATGATAATAAACTTTACCCAATGCATTGAAGTGCTATTTGGGCGCACCCATCTCACTATTTAAGTCTATTAAATTCCTCATATGTCTTGTGTGGTATTATATTCATTGGGTCCCATACTTATATTGTTATTCCATAATCCTTTTTATATACAAGTTCATAACTAAAATGGATTATGCCATAAATGTAAAAAGAACTTGACTTGTTGGATTCAGATTTAACAATGACATGCATAAACTAAAACAACACACTCTTTCACATGTATTAAGAACCGATACACATAAAATAATGGGTTGTCACATGAAATACCAACTCTTTCATTAAACCTTTTAGAATGTGGCCTTTTCCAAAATCCATGTTTACATGTTTTGGCTTTGAGATACTTATTCAATCCATGAAATGTTAATTATTATATAAAAGATTAAAACACAAACTTAAATGATCAGAATAATTTCTTGTGAAAAAATGGGAAATACAATGTATGGATTATTTCTTGTGAAATGTTCATGCATAAAAGAAATAATTACACATGTGTACTCATTAATGAATATATATTTATACTTGAACATGAAAACCATCAGACCACTTACTTGAGAAATAAAGTTCGAAATATATGCATTCATGTGGGTTTAAAATTCATGGAAAAATCTTATATATATATATATATATATATCTATATATATATAAAGTGAATGTTTTGGATCTTCATAACCCAAAAACAAGGTTTAATACATTCTTACAATTGTTGTATTCTTCATAAACATGATTTAAATAAATGAGGATATGTTTTATGAAAAATTAGTTGTACTCAAACTTATATATATTTATATACTTTTACGCAAAAACTTACTTGTATGAATTGTACATAAAGGTTTTTTCATATTAAAAACATGATGAACTAAACCCCTACATGTGATTCATGCTTTAGGGGACATAACTTAAAAACATAAGATCACCATTCAATGATAATAAACCCAAAGTTGATTTTTAGAAAAATAAATCATGCGTATAAGTATACATAAAATTTTGAAATTACAAAATGGGTTAAGAAGAACTTATATAATCTGTGAAACATGAATATAGATGATAAGGGTTTCTATGTAGAAGTTGAATCATAAAATTTCATGCATGTGTTATAAACTCAAAAATACATTTATAAAATCCAACATCAGTTAAGGTTTAGAAGTAATATGAAACTGTTTATGTATATATATATATATATATATAGATCCTTATATACACAAGGATATAAGTGTTTAAAAGGAAGAAAACTTAGAAACTTTATCCCTTACCGGACTTCAAGAGTGAAACAAGGTTGGGAAGGAGATATTCACAAGTTGAGGAGAAGACACCCGATGAAATTATGGGTGCAATAGGGTTTACATAGGCTCTATCTCACTATATATATTATATAAAACATTTCATACATATATTATAAACAAATACTCGAGACCCGACTTAAAAAAACAAAACAAATATCTTTCTTAATAAAAACCCATAGTAAGTCAGTGTTTTTAATATATATATAAATGTATAAATCTTGTGGAAAATGAGAACCAAAACCAAAGAAAATAAAATGATAAAATAAAATAAAGAAAAGGAGATTGGGGAGGAACATACGGGCAGAAGTCAAGGTCTGCAAGACCCTAAAACATTGGGGAATATAGAGGGAGAAGAAAATAAAGAAGGAGAATAAAGAAGATATAGTGGGTAGCCACTAGTTTGGTGCGGAGAAAAAGACAACACGAATGGAAAATTCGGGAAAGAAATGGACGGCTCAGAATAAGTGGTTTGATCGGACGACCAAGGTGAGTCCACAATTTTAAAAAATATGGAGGGTTGATATTATATCGCGAACATGATCGAATGACTATGGTGCGATGAAGATTATTAAAAGGGTCAAACGGCTGAGATCGAAACTCGGTGTGATTGGGTGGCTAAGGAAATTGTAGAGATAAAGCTGTAGTGGTGGAGTTTCTAAGGGTAGACCGACCAGATGGTCCATATCGGGCGCGGCGTGATCGAACGTCCTGGATCACGTCTCGCTTAAAAAACCTCATCCCACATCAAAACGGGATGCATTTCGCCGCTCCATTATAAGGATGGATCTCCCGGCCTAAGCATAGAATTCTCATTCCCTCCCTCCCGATACCACCCCGTATTAGTGTTCTGCTGGCGCACTTTGTGCCCACCCTTACCGTTGTGCCACCCCGCATAGTGGCGTGATACCTAGTTCCTCTTTCCATGCTTGAGGCATGCGAACATGCCCATGGGATGGACCGTGTTGAGGATATAGGATTAGGCTCAGCCGCTTAGTGCATGCTGCCTCCTTCGGCCCGGCTAAAAGGGCTGGCCCTTAGGGTATATTTTTTTATAAACTAACTTTAAGAATAAAATTTAAAATCATAGAAAATAAATATAATCAATTTCATTATATAATAAATCTATTTAATTTTAAAAAACAAAATTCCCAATTTATTTTAATGTTTGGAAGTTTTAAGTTACACAAATCAAATTATAGTATAATTTTTAATTAATAAACATATTCATAAACATGTTTTCAAATTCAAAAACATAATGCATACTTCTCTTGGTATTTTATTTAAAATGCAAGAGTTGAATTTTCAAATCCATTTTAAACCTCGACACACTTATATTTTGAATATAAAAAGAAGAGTTTAATTACTGACATATTTAGAAGATATTACGTTTAATTATAACACTTGAAAATCTCAAT
Source organism: Viscum album (assembly GCA_963277665.1). Classification (NCBI taxonomy): domain Eukaryota; kingdom Viridiplantae; phylum Streptophyta; class Magnoliopsida; order Santalales; family Viscaceae; genus Viscum; species Viscum album. The sequence goes on along the minus strand of OY728121.1, from coordinate 1,758,303,408 downwards.
TTTCCTAAATACATTGAAATAGAATAACTAGAATTCCCAAAAACTATAATTATTGACGTTAGAGATTCATCGGTCACTTAAATGGGTAATGGTTGAATTAAGGCCTTATAAAAACCATATTAGGGTGTTCTAACCTCAAACACTGAGGCAAAGAAGATGGTTCTCTTTATTCCTCTAATGCTCAGTATGATTATTGCAGTTTTGGTTATAATGTTCTTAGTCATGGATGATTCGAAAGAAATCCATTTTTTTCTTGGCATGTTCGTGGTGATTTGGGGTCTTTTGGTGATCATGATTGTTCTACCTGTAGGAATTATAGGTTATTCATAGTCCTTTTATCTTGTTTCAATGTAATCATTCCAAAAGATTAATTTAATAAAACATGGATGGTTTTTATTTTTTAAAGCATTATTTGGATAGCATATAAATTAAGTGAAGTAAATCCATACAGTATTATTATTACATGAAATTTTTTTAGGCATCATAAGCATTAATGGCATAGAGTTTGTATATGGGAAGACTATTCCATTATTACAGAGTGTAACATAGTGGTGTAAACATATGAAAAAAAATATAAAAATAATAATATAAATCACTAATAAAAGATAAAAAACCAAAATACTATAATATTAATTAATCCAAAGTCAGTTTCATATACAATATGATGATCGTGTAATGTTTCTATATAAAATGGTAGGTAATAAATCGAAATATACTTCCTATACATTACGTGTATAAAAAAAGAACAAAATGAATATCTTGATATAGCATCACGGGAAAGGTTCGATCATGTTATTATCGGATCCTACGTAATGATAAAATCAGGTATTCAAAATGAGCATAATTTACTTGATCCCTAGATTCAGCCATGAAGTCTATCACAATACCCAGAAATGAACCAAACAGGGTGTGAGATAACACTTAGATGGACATCACCAATGGTGTTTATAACATGTCTTGTCTATATATTAATAATGAAGAAGTTTATATTATTTCACAAGTATAATAATTATAAAAATAATGTGATAAAGTAAAAGTGATACTATCCAGCCAAACATGGATCCCTGTGAACAACAATCACATACCCATGAACAAGGGGCTATCTGTAAAGCATAAATAAGCATCTTTGCCACTATTTAATATAATAACTGTAATCAAATACCCAGACCAGGGATATTTATAAAGAATATAAAAATATCAAAAAAGGCCACATCATGTAATCAAGTGTGTAAAATCCACAAAGGCCTTTATCGTGAAATCAAGTGTTAGATCACGAGGGGATGGATCCAAGGTATAAAATACCAAGTCAACTTCATCGATTCCATTGAGCATATCAATGGAATCTTGGTAAAGGCTTAGGTGGAGTCCAATGAGGATTTCCATAGAGAATGTCCAACGTGAGTCCATGAAATCCAAATCCAAGGGGTAGAAATTACTTTGACATCCTACAGAATCCGGATATAATGAGTTAAAATGTCAAAGTAATCTACTATTGTAATCAAGATCCATAGATTATAAATGTTCATGGAATCCTATGTAATCAATATCCAAGGATTATAAATTACATTGGCATTTACTACAATAATAAATTCATTAATCATTATCACTCACAACTAATGAGATCTTCCAACGAATTCAAAATTTTCTATATAAACCATTTATATTTTTTATTCATATCAAATCACATATAAATGAGGAAACACCCTTCTCCTAGCTGTTTAATAAATTCATTCCTTTATTTTACAAATGAATAGGTAAAACAAGGTGCTCACAAACTCAAACAATTCTTTAAATTAATATTCAATTCATCAAGGATCCCAAAAAAAGTGGTGAAATCACATGTAACCCATGGGGTGGTAAAACATGGGATAAATATGTAAATAAACCTCAAAGGTAGAATGAGTTGAGGTGATCAAACTCCAACCGAATAATGGTACTAGTGGGAAACCTAAACAGGTCCCAAATAATTTAAACAAGATATACATTTAATTTTAGGGGAAATTACGAGAGGTTCATCATGAGGCAAAATAGAAACAATGTATATAAAACAAAAAACATTACGGGAAATGTATAGAATGATTACCATAGGTACATGGTAGAACAATCATCCATTATCGACATGTGATTTGGTCCAGATTGGTAGAAAAATGAGGAATGGATGAAATCCTTAGGAATAGAGAAATTATCTTGCACCAAAATAAATTTGTCAATATAAATATTGATGATGAATGGCATAAGATGGATAGATCAATTACTATCTTGGATATAATGAGCTGAATGGTGCATGAATCTATGTCTAGATGGAGAATTAGGTTCTCAACCTATCTTAGTATTGAAATACCCTCATGGGAGGAGAAGGAATCCCCCAGAGGAATGAAAATATAAAGTTTAATTGAAGTAAGATAAAAATAGTCATTTCCCACATTTTAATAGGGTCTCACTTTTTGGACACACGATTGGAAAGATCGTGTTCCAACCATAAGCCCCCTAACTGCCTCAACAGGGACCTCACATATTTCATATTCACGGTAAAAAAACCATGAGATATGCCCCTATTCCATGACACCCCTCAAACGATCATGGTGCATATATAGAAAAGATATGGAATAACCATGGGTTGGGCCTTTACTAAAAATTATAGGTGTCCATGCAGGGGTGTGTGACCCTAGGTGCATGGGTAGGGAAAATAGTGTGCCCTTTTCTACTCTTTATTCAAGCTTGCATGGTTTTCTCAAGCCATACAGCCTTGGTCATATGTTTTCTACTAACGGCCCAATTTCCTTTTCCAAAAATCAATAATTTGGTCTTTAAACAAGATTCATACACTATTGGGAGAAAATCCCTCAAGCTATCATTGAATCATTTTTGAGGTGATTGTGTTTGTTGACAAAGTGGGCCTCCGTGTTGTGTTTCTTGACAAATCTTACCACAATGTTCAAATTTGTTGAAATAGTTTGTTTAAAAGGTGAGTTGTTTAGTTCAAGAGATGTTTTTGACAATCCTTTATTGGTAGAATAACCTCCAAAAATGAATAAACGATTTGGAGGTGGTAAAAAAAGTAAAGATACAAGGTGGTGCCGTTTTCCAGTGTTTGTCAAATTTTTGGGTCTCAAAATCAACAAATGGAGAAAAGTGTTTTTGGAAAAGGGAATTGTGTGCCTGTGTCTAGGGGGCTTGTAAAGTTTCATGCCACATTTTTTTCAATATCATAACTTCAAAATATGTTAAAGGAAATAGTGGAGCCCATGTTTTGGTTTGGGCGCGCAAGGTGACTAGGGCGACAAAGGCTCAGGCGACTGGACTTGCACGCTGGGAGGAGACTTGCACACGGTGCTTAGGGTGACAAAAATGCCTATAAATAGAGGGATACCACTCTTAATTTTTAGAAAATCTCAACCCTTAGATAAAATTCGAGCTCCATCTGCGCAGGTAGTTTGGTCGTGCAAGTGGTGTTTTGGTCGCGGAAGTATAGAGTTATTTAGAAGTTGCACACCAATTGATAGTTGTGCGCCAATATTGGGTTGGGAATAAAAGGGTTTGATATTCCCAAGTTTGGAGTCGGTGGAGGGAGTGTCACCCAAGTGGTTATATGACACTTGTGCGCCAGGCTTGGAGAAGTGCGCTAAAGCATAGAGAAGAACATCGGGCATTAGAGAAGCACATAAAACATAGAGAAGCGTGCCAATAACTCTAGGGTTGTGAGAAAGTTGGATAATTTCCCTGTACCTTCAATGAAAAGTGAGATTTATCTATGTGTGAAAGTTGGATGTCAACAAAGCATCTACATAAAAAGAAATATGCATTCATTTATGATAATGAAAGGACCTACAAGTCTTTAAACTATGAGTGGATTTTTTGAAGAAGTAGTGAGAAAACTTTATTTGAGAGAGTGGTGAGATTTCATATTGTGAGTGGTTGTAAACTAGGAGGGATAGTGTGTCCACTTTGAACCTTTTAAACAGTAGTATGATTTTTTTGGATCTGTACATCGGCACATTTCCAGTGCATGCTCCTTGGACATATCCCATTGAGGGTGAACCAAGTAAAATTGATGTGTCATGTGCTTGATTTCATATTTTTTCATACTTTGCAATGAGAAGGAGATAGAAGAGAGTTTTTTCTAACAATGAAACAAGATCTATATGGGTATTTGTTTTAATGTTCCATACCCTGATTCAGCCCCCATCTTAGGGCATATAAACTAGTGGACCTAACAATTGGCATCAGAGGGAATGTTTGATATCAGTGATTCTCTCTCACTGGAGGTCACCAATCATAAAGGGATTCCGATCTTTGACAGGAACAACTTTCAATTATGGACGAATCTGATGTGACACTACTTCTGGTCTTTAGGAATTGATGTATTTACAGTAGAAATGCATGGTATAACTACCAGTATTAATAGCAGTGCATTATTGGAAGCTGGGTGAATATAAATGGATGCTAACGCTAAGGGAATAAATTATTTAGGGGTATCACTATCCAATGCTATCTATATGAAGTTGATGTTATAAAAAACATCACATTCCATGTGGGAAAACTTTTTAACATATAGGAGGGAGATTCAAAGGGTATAGAAGCAAAGCTGTAAGTGTTCTAGAACATGTATGAAGATCTGAGAATGAACCCAAATGAGTCTGTTGATGCACTCTTTGAGAGGGTAAATATTATAGTGGAATACTTTTGAGGTATTGGTGAAGTCATTAAAGACATAAATATTGTGAATCACATCCTAAGGAAACTTCCACCTTGCTTAAATCCAAAGGATTCAGTATTAGAAGACAAGGATCCGAAAGATTTGACACTAGATAACTTTAATAGTACCCTTGTAGCATATGAAATGGAAAATGATAATAATGATGTTGTAGAAAAGGGAAAATCTAAAGAGGTGGAATTAAAGGACATTAAGAAGATCACCATTGAAGATTCTCAGGAAGATGAAGAGACAGATGAGGTGGTGTCATTCCTTTCCTCAAACATACAAAGAGGATGTTCAAAGGGAAACTTCCACTTGCCTGCTTTAGATGTAGAAATCTTGGTCATCCTGCGGCAAGGTGTCCCAAAAAGTTCCAAGAAGATGATGATGTAGATGAAGGAAAAATTCCCATGAAGAAGACTTTAGCCTATGTGAAAGGAAATAAATAGTTTAATAGAAATTTCTTTAAGAAGAATAATCTTCTTTCACAAGAATGTGGCAGTTTAAATGAGTTTGAGATTGAGGGGGATGAAAAAATAGAGAACTACAAAGATCAAAGAGAAAATTCTATGGTGAAAGTTTTTGGTATTACTTAGAAAAAGGAAGAAACTGACATTGATGATGAATAAGAAGTTTAATGAAGAGTTGAGATGCAAGCTAAGTTAGAGGTTTCTCTTGAAGAGATAGACATTTGTAGAGAAAAAACAAAGAAATACAACAAATTAGTTTATGATTCCAAACTCTATATGTAGTAGCAAGAAGAAGAGATATATGATTTGATGGAAGAAATTGAAAAAATTCAGTCATCAACACCAGAGAACTCAGAATCTGTTAGTGAGTATAAAATCTAGTTTGAATAATAGAAAATGGATAATGATGACTTGAATAAATCAATGAAATATCAAATCAAGTGTATAGAAGAGATTGAAGGAGAAGTTGTCAGGTTGCAGAAAAAGGTTAAGGATCAATAAAAACTCTTGAATCCTACTATGACATCAGGAAATAAGATCACATAGAAAACTGAAAAGATAAAAGTGGAACATAGTGGTTCCAAAGAAAAGAAGCATCAATTATGTTCAGATACCAAGGATAATGTGGGGCTTTATCGAAAAAAAGCTGTGAAAATTGAAATTAGATCACAAGAACCTGTTCTGCGATTGAAGGTTGATTTGGGCACAAAGAAGAATCATAATATTCACAGATTCCAAAGGAAAACTAGCAATGCAGAAGTGACATGTAGGAACACACCCTATATCAGGTGTTATTATTGTGGTAATATGGGACATTCATAGTATGTGTGTTTCATAGAAAAGAGATACCGAAGGGAAGAAGAACAAGAGTGGAATCCAAATAGTGCTTGATATTATAGATCATCCATTGAGGGACATTGTTTTTGGTGTGGAGTATTTGGGCACATGCCCAGATATTGTACATCAACCATAGATAGTAATGTGCCAAAGTAGAATCAAAGTAGTAGTAAGCAGCAAATCAACAAACCAACAGGTGAGTTGAAAATGAAAAATCGATTTACAGCTTTGCAGGATGAAGCTGGGCCATTTCACTCTAAATAAGAACAAAATTTTCAAACTATACCATGAGTGATTCTAAAGACATGGATAAAAAAGAAAATGGATGAGAAGGCAATGGTTGCAGAAATTTCTCTTAAGGCCTTAGACTATTCTGGTGTATGGATCCTTGAAAGCGGTTTTATATCTCACATGAATAGAAATAAGGATCTTTTCACAGGTATAAAGTCAGACAAGGAAGGAATTTTCAAGTTTCTAAATGATGAAGGCATAAAGATTATTGGCTCCGGAAAGGACAAGTTTGGGGAAAAGAGATGGGACATGCTGATTCCTTAGTAGTAGAAGGTATTAGTCAAATTTATCTATGAGTCAACCAATTTTGTGACTCAGGGAATTCTATAAGGTTTAATAAGAAGATTTGTATCATGAAAGGAAGAGATTATGCAGTGGTTCTATAGGGAAAAGTAACAAAGGGAAATCTCTACCTCTTAAGTGGAGAAGAAGATATGTGCTTTCTGTCTAAAGAGGAAGAAAAAAAGATGGGGCATAAACTACTTGGTCATTTATGCCAACCATCTCTAAAATATCTAGTGAAATGTGATGCAGCTGGAGACCTTCCTAACCTATCACATGATCATACTCATACGTTGGATTCTTATTAACAAGGTAATATCATTATAAATATAAACAAATAAAATAAAAAAAACAAGTCAACAAGAGTGCTTGAATTGGTGCATGCTGATGTTTGTGGACCCATCTCACCAAGAGACATTGATGGATAGAGGTATTACGTTCTTTTAATTAATGATTATAGAAGAATGGAATGGGTATTCTTTATTTTCCATAACTCCAATGTGTTAAGTTTCCTAAAACAGTACCGAAGGAAATCTGAAAGGATTCTTGGGAAGAAAACTCTGAAGTTTCATTCTGAAAATGGTACAAAATTCAAAAACTGTCAGGTAAAAGACTATCTCGAGAAACACGAGATAATTCATCATGTTTCTTCAGTAAGAACTCCCCAATAGAATGGAGTGGTTTAAAGGAGAAATCTTATTGTCAATAATATGGCCAGAATAATGCTCATAGAAAAAGACCTACCAGAGAAATTGTAAGAACCCGAATATTTGTTTCAGGTATGTACTTATTTTTCTGGAGTTTTTGAGAATTTTTTGGAGTTTCTGGAAATTTTTGAAGTACACGCTATGTACTTTCTGAGTACACGCCATGTACTCCTTTCCCTCTCAAAACCGTGTGCTGGCCGTTTCCGGACCACACACACGGTGTGTAGGGGTGACATGGAGGTCTATTTTGGCAGAGTATGAAAAAACCCACTACACGCCATGTACTTTAAAAATACACTCTATTTACTTTTATTTTTTTAACTAAACAGACCAAGGACGCGCCTAATCACCATAATCGTCTTCTTCTAGGCCCGGTTCGACCAAGAGATGCCGTACGGCCGCGAAAATTCTCCAGATTCCCGAGCCTCCATCCATTCTCCGATTCGAGCTCTATTGATTGCGTTGGAAGTATAGCAGTGAGTTCTCCCTTCTGCTTGTGCCTTGTTTTCCAATTCTTCCTCTTTCTCAAGTTATCTAAGGTTGAACGTTTTGGGTGTTTTCTCCGATCTACGATGTTATAGGGAGAATCAGCCGTCATGGTTCAAGTATATTGATCTCTTAGGATTGAGGTAGGTGGTTTGTGGCTTACCGTTCAAAGTCTCTGAGTTTTATCTGCGAATTTCCACCGATACCCGTGAACGGGGTATCACGTGTTACCTTTTTGCCTTCGTTGTTTCCTACCTTGCTTGTATGCTTGTGTAGAGGTAAATTGACCTTGTAAGAGGATAATTTGTTATGCTTGGATGTATTTTTTCCTTACTTTGTTCTGTTTATGACCTTTGGGTCTTGTTTGCCTTTGGCTGCTACACATGTTTTAATGCCTTGCGGTTATAGGTTGAAGTGAAACTCATGACATGCTTGTTGCCTTGTAGACTATTCATTAAGTAGCTCTATAGGTGTACTTTGGTTATCCAAGTAGCTCTATAGGTGTAATTTGGCCTTATAGCATTATTATGCACTGACCAGCATGGGGCTGGGAGAACCTGGTGATATAGACTATAAGGGATAGACCGAGTGAGCTTCCTAGAGAGTCTTAGATATTATAGACTATAGAGGGAATAGACCGAGTGAGCTCCCAGAGAGTCTTGGATTTTATAGACTACAGAAGGGCAGATCGAGTGAGCTTCCTCAGAGAGTCTTACCTTGTTTGAATATTTTTAAGAACCTTCCCAGGTTAGAGGAGGAATTGACCGAGTGAGATTCCTCAGAGAGTCTGTGGTATACCCGAGGCTATAGGAGGAATTGACCGATATAGATTCTTCAGAGAGTCTCTAGACCTTAGGGATAAGAGGGTTAGACCACGTGATATTCTTCAAGAGAGTCCCTGACTACCCTAGACTATAAGGGGAATTGACCGGGTGAGCTTCCCCAGAGAGTCTCATTAATTCGTATGACCATTCCAGAGGGGTTAGGCTGAGGGCACTGCCCAGAGGGTTGTGGTACTTCTTGGATAGGACCAGAGGAGATGGTTGCGAGTACTTCCCAGAGGGTTTCCTGCTTGTTATCTGTTGTTTCACAGCTTTTTTCGGTTGTGGATTGATTTCTGTAGTGTATCATCCCGCTTTGCTGCTTACTATTACTGCCTATTGCTTACTGTTGCTATTTACTGCTTATTGTACTTTTACCTTCCATATACTCACTGAATATTAGGCACAGATCTTCAGGTGAATGCCTACTGGGATTTTATCTCACACCCTGTTTGGTCCATGCTTTTGGGCCCAAGCAGACTATGTTGTTGCAGGTATAGAAAATTTCAAGCACCCTTCGACTTCTGGAACTTGATTGCTTGGAGAAGGGGAGCATGGGACCAGGCTTTGGCTTGCGATGCTGAGGATTTGTTTACTTTTATTTTGTACTTGTTTTGGTACTGTAGTGTTTTCCAGCATTGTGACTTGTTTGGATGCTTTCTTAGTTATGTATCATGCATCATATCATATGTATACATATGTGCTCCAGTTTGTTGATTTAGTCTTCTGCTATTTATACTGTTGGTTATTACTTCTTCTTCTATTGAATGTTTATTTTTATTCTACTATGTACTCTGCCAATGATGGCATAGTTTCCCCACTATCACACCCAAGGCCCTCACCGCTAGTCGGCAGCCTCTGGCATTTAGGAAAATGCGCTTGAGGCCATGTGACCAACCAGGTATGCGGCACCTCTGGGTGGCTTCCAGAATCGGGATGTTATAGAAATTTTGGAAAGAAGCAGTATTGACATTTTTATGCATTTCTTATAGGGCTCTATTGTGTTCTAAATAAGAAAAGACTCTATATGATATGTGGTATGGAAAGAAGCCAACAGTTAAATACTTTGAAATAATTGTAATTAAATGTTTCATTCTCAATAAAGAAAAAAATAGGAAATTTGAGTCATGTGGAGATGATGGGATATTCCTTAGCTACTTAGGAAAAATACAAACGTAAAAATGATTCAAAAAAAGGCTGGGAAAAGTAGTTGAGAGCAGTGATGTCACCGTTATGGAAAATGAAGAGAATACTCAACAACATAGTGAACAGTTTCTTGATGAAAGTGATGAATAGGAAAGCAACGTAAGGGAAGAAGAAGTGGCAGATATTGATTTAGAAGAAGATACTGATGATGATCATGAGGAAGTAAAATCTGTATCTACATAGAAGCTAAGGAGTCAAGCTGAAATTGACAGGTAGAATATCATTGGTGATCAGTCAAATATAGTTTAGATAAGAAGAATAAAGTCACTACAACAAACATATTTTCTATCTCAAGTCGAGGATAAATACTTTGCTGATGCAATTGAAGATGAAATATGGGTTCATGCTATGAATGAAGAGCTAGATCAGATTGAGAATAACTAGATGTGGGAGATTGTTTTGAGGCCAATAGATAATAATGTCATCAGGACTGAATGGGTCCATCACAACAAGATGAATGAAGATGGAATAGTGGTTCGGAACAAAGAATGACTAGTGTGTAAAGGATACTTCTAGATAGATGGAATAGATGTTGATGATATATTTTCACTAGTTTCAAGGCTGGAGACAATCATATTATTCCTATCCATTGCAGTGAAACGGAAGTTCAAAGTGTTTCATATGGATGTTATATCTGAATTCTTAAATGGGGTTAATGAGGAAGAAGTTTATATTAAGAAGCTAGATGGTTTTCTCATTCATGAAGATGAGAACAAGGTTTTTTGACTAAAGAAGGAGTTATATGGGTTGAAACAAGAACCAAGAACATGAGACTCAAGGCTTGATCAGTATTTGAAGAAGCTTGGTTTCCGGCATGATGGAGTTGATTACAATCTCTATTTCAACAACGATAGTAATCAAAAGATGATGGTGCTAGTTTATGTTGATGACATAATATTTGGCAGATCAGATGAAGCTCAGTGAAGACTATCTTCTGAATTCATGAAAAGTGAGTTCAAAATGACAATGATTGGAGAGACGACTTTTTTATTTTGTTTACAGGTAACACAAGGAAGGAATGACACATTTATCTCTCAATACAAATATGCCGAGGAGTTTATAAGGAGGTTAGGGTTGGAAAATTATATGGAAATGGAGACTCCAGTTTCTACCCAAATGAAATTTTCAAAAGATGATGAAGGTAAGGCAGTTAATATCATAGAATATAGGAAAATTATTTGAAGTTTACTGTACTTGATGGTGACAAGGTCTGACAATGTATTCGCCACTTTCCAAGCAGTAAGATATCAAAGTAATCCCAAGGAAAGAAACATGCTTTCAATGAAAATAATACTTTGATATATCAAGGTCATGGTGGATTTAGGCTTGATATATAATTACAAATCTTATTCAGAATTATTGAGATATACTGATGCAGATTGAGTCGGTTCAACAGATGATAGGAAATCAACGCCAGGAGGTGAATTCTATCTTGGTGTCTTGTGTATTTCTTGGATAAGCAATAAGAAAGATTTCATTTCATTAAGAACCATGGAAGATGATTATATTTTGTCCACTCAAGAATGCACATAGTTATTTTGGATGAAGAAGCAACTTGATGATATGGGAGTTGAAGTGAAGTCTTCGATTTGAATCCAGTGTGATAACTCAAGTGATATCAATATTAAAAAGATGCAGTCCATCACTCAAGGATAAATCACATTGGGATAAAATATAATTTTATAAAGGAGAAGGTAGAGAAAGGACTAGTGAAGTTAGAGTATGTGCCTACAGAGCTACAGGTTGCAGACATTATGACGAAGGACTTACCCAAGGAAGATTTTGAGAGACATTGACTGGATCTAAGAGTCCAGTCGACTCCCTGCACTTTAAAGAGTGTGGATGTAGAGGATCCCCCCTCTCCTCGAGTTATGGTGTATTTTACTTACTGTACTAATATGTGATCTCTACTCTATTGCAGACCATAAAGGGGTGAACTTTGGGTTCTTTGACAAATGGGGAGAAAGAGTGACTCCTAAATAGGGAGAAATTGTGGCTAAATAAGGGATACAATTTATTTTTCAAAGATACAGGGAGAAGATCATAAGTGGTGCATCAAGTTTGGGGGAGTTTATCAAGACAGGTGAAGCAGATGATAGGGGGATCACATAGTTTAGAGTATGTGGTGCTCGAAGTAATCAATAAGAGCTTATCTTTGAAAACACAAGAATCCAATATGTGTAGAAGGAGGGTTTTAAATATGAAAATTCTATAAGTGATCTATCAAAGAATAGATATCCCGACAGCTGAGGATCGTGATAAAAGCATATCAGTGGTGCTGGAATGGTGTCAGAAGGTTTCCAATGATCAAAAATTGGTATCAGTTTGGTATCAACAATTGGTGTTAGAAATGAAGTGATTCATTGACGAATTTTTCATTTACTCTTGTTTCTCATGCCAAGCATTACTCTTATGGGTTTAGAGTATGTCTTGAGTGAATCTTTGATTACTATTAGAATTGAAAGAGTTGAATGGTGGATGAAGCGTTAATGAAATATCATTTTATGCGAAGATTTTTTAACAAACCCAAAGGGGTGGATTATTGGGAAAAAATCCCTCAAGGTATCATTGAAGCTTTTTTGAGGTGATTATGTTTGTTGAAAAAGTGGGCCTCCGTGTTGTATTTATTGAAAAAGCATACCACAATGTACAAATTTGTTTAAAAATGGGGTTTACATGGTGAGTTGTTTAGTTCAAGAGATTTTGGTGACAATTCTTTACTGGAAGAAGAACCTCGACAAAGGAATGAACATTCTGGAGGTAGTACAAAAAGAGAAGATAAAAGGTGGTGCTGTTTTCTAGTGTTTGCCAAATTTTTGGGTCTCAAAATAGAAAAATGGGGAAAAGTGTTTTTGGAAAAGGGACTTTCTCACCAGTGTCTTAGAGGTTTGTAAAGTTGCACGCCATGTGTTTTTCAAGACTAGAACATCAAAATATGGAAAAGGAAAGAAGGCGTCCAAGTTTTGGTTTGGGCGCCCAGGGTGACTAGGGCGATAGAGGATCAGGTGACTGGACTTGTACGATGGGAGGAGACTTGCGCATGGTTCTCAGGGTGATTAAAATTCCTATAAATATAGGGATACACCTCCTCATTTTTATAGAATCTCAACACTTAGAGAAAATTTGAGCTCCAGTCGCGCTGGTGGTTTGGTCGGGCATGTGGTGTTTTGGTCACGCAAGTATAGAGTTATTTAGAAGTTGTGCACCAATTGAAAGTTGGGAGAAAATATTGGTTTGGTCATAAAAGTGTTTGATTCGCCCATGTTTGGAGTTAGTGAAGGGAGTGTCGTACAATTAGTTAGGTGATACTTGCGTGCCAGGCTTGGAGAAGCGCGCTGAGGAATAGAGAAGTCTTCCAGAGCATAAAGAAGTGCTCTAAGAATTAGAGAAGTGCGTAAAGAATAGAGAAGAATGTTAGTAACTCTAGGGCTATGAGAAAGTTGGATAATTTCCTAGAACCTTTTGTGCAAAGTGATATTCATCTACGGGTGAATGTTGGACGTCAACAGATCCTCTACATACAAAGAAATATTAATTCATTTGTGATAATGAAGGGACCTGGAAGTCTTTAAACTATGAGTGTATCATATTAAGAAGTAGTGAGCACACTTTAGTTGAGAGAGAAGTGATATTTCATATTGTGAGTGGTTTTAAACTAGGAGGGGTAGAGATTCTGCTACGAACTTTGTAAACAACAGTGTTCTTTTAGTGGAATTGGTACATCGGCACATTGCCGGTGTATGCTTCTTCGATGTATCCCAGTGAGGGTGAACCAAGTAAAATTTTTGTGTCCTGTGCTTGATTTAAGATTTGTTTATACTATTAAATGGGAATAAGAGAGATGAGAGTTTTTTTCTAACAACAAAACAAGATCAATAAGGGTAGTTGTTTTAATCTGTCATACCCTTATTCAACCCCATTCTCATGGCATCTAACCTAGTGAATCTAACAGACACCCCCAAAACTCCTATGACCTCATTAGGCATTCACATTAGGTCAAAAAAAAATAATTTAAACTGAAATTAAAATGATATATACCTCATTATAAAACCTTAGATCATACAATCTCCCCCTTAAATAAATTTGTTCCTAAATTTCCCATCCAAGGGTGGACATGAATCTCCTCAGAATAACTCTGGCCACTGAGCACATGCATTTTCCTCCCACTCCCATGTCATGTCCTATAAATACATCTGATTCCATAGCACCCATACTAGAGGAACTAACTATACTTAGAGAGTATTTGTGCTCTTTTCAAATATATTAATAAGATTCTCCTTGAAGGATGCATCAACCAGTAGCTCAAACTCATAAGTCTATAAAGTATGAGACATGTATGAGTGATAAATTTATAGTTGAGATACATAGAAGATGTTATACGTGGATCAATACCTCATAGGTAACTAAAACCGATAGAATACCAACCTGAATCTATCCAAAATCTCAAACAACCCTACATATAGTGATGAAATCTTACCATGTCTCCTAATATGTCTATGTACTAGCCTTAGTGAGATATGTAAAATAATTGATCCCTGACCTAGAATTATAGTGGTCATCGATAGTGATTGATTTTGTATTTCTATTTAGACTATGTAGTATCAATCCTATTTCTAATCAAGTATACCTTCTTTGATGTCTCCTGCATGAGACATGTCTAGAGCAGCCCTGTCTCTCCTACCTCTAACTCGTATAGGGATGATCCAAATTACCTACCATACAAATCCTCATAAGGTTCCATCTATATAATTTCCTGATAGATATTATTGTAGGATAACTCCATCATGGGTATATTCCTCTCCCAAGATCCCCAAATATCAAGTACTCATTCTGTAATCATGTTTTCTAGCACCTAAATCATGCTCTTTGACAAGAAATCAGTCCGAGGGTGATATTATATGCTTAGAAGCACCTTTTTACCCAACACCCTCTACAAAATCTTCCAAAACGAAGTTATAAACTAACATCCCTATCTAAAAAAATGGTATGAGGAACTCTGTGAAGGTGCATAATATCATGGATATACAATCTCTTAAGCTCATCTACTGAGAAGGTCTACCTGATCTGTAGGATATGTAAAACCTTCATGATCCTATCCACAACAACCCATAAAAAATCACTACCTCAAGTTGACATCAGAAACCCAGTCATGAAATCCATCAGAACATCATCCCATTTTCACTAAAAAAAGAATAACTATTTTAAAATCCTATCTGGTCACTAGTGTTATGACTTCACCTTCCAACAAGTGAAATACCTCATGAAAAAACCACCTACATCATATTTCATCCCCAACCACCATTATTTAGATCACAATTCATGATATATCTTGGTAAAATTGGGATCTACTGACAAAGATGATGCATGAAAATCCCACATGAGATCATCACATATGTCTTCTAGAACCCAAACACAACCATGAATATGCATAATTTCATCCTCACCCATAGTCCAACCAGGGGTAGGTCCTCTCTTGGCACACTCTCCCATAGGACTTGGCCCTCTAAATTATATAACTGTCTCATCCTCAATCTATCCAAAATAATCTAAGTCACTAATAAGTATGATAGAAAATTATACTTGAGACTAACCTGCACCTCCAAGTGTATATTTAATAACAAAACCATACACTACTATTTACTACTGGACTCCTGAACTCCCTATATCTAAGTCCTTCGGCTCAGTGCACCAGCCACTGCATTTCCCTTACCAAGCATATAGGAAAGATCAATGTCAAAGGAATGAAGGTATTAAACCCATCACTACTAGAAATACACTATTTCCCAACGGTTCACAACCGTTGGGAAAGCCCCTCAAACCGTTGGTATATCATATACCAATGGTTCTGATAACCGTAGGGAAGTAAGCCATTGGGAAAGGTTTTCCCAACGATTTACTAGAAACCGTTGCAATAGGCCCATAGAAGTTACCCTATCCCAACGGTTCTTGAAAACCGTTGGGATAGTTTTCCCAACGGTTTGGGGCCAAACCGTTGGGATATACCATGTGGGAACATTTTCCCAACGGTTCCAAACCGTTGGGATATACCATGTGGAACATTTTCCCAACGATTTCAAACCGTTGGGAATTGGTGAAGTCTTTCCCAACGGTTTAGAACTGTTGGGAAAAGACATGCTAAAAACTTATATGCCAACGGTTTGAAACCGTTGGCATACCCTATGCTGAAAATTGCAACACCCTGCAATTTGCACAGCCCCTGTCCCCTGTCCATCACCACCAGTCATCAGGCCTCATTTTCACCTCATTTTCACCTCATTTTCACCTCATTTTCGATCCAACTATTGTACCAGTAATAAAATAAAACATACATATTCAATTACGAACAAATTCATACACATTTAACATATAATGGATCCTGAAACTATACAAATCCATAATTAAATTACAATTCATAAACATACATAATTCATATAGAATTCAATTTAAAATTTAGATGACAATTATACGTGGAATCTGAAATTCAATTCATAATATGATCGGTTTTTTCTATACCATATATTTTTACCTCAAATGATGTCCATTTTAAACAAAATACATACACCTGAAGTGATACCGGCCACACCGCACCTCAGATTGAGGCGGGGTTAACTCGTACACGTCACATTTGACTCATGGATCGTTGTGCTAAAGTATCGACAGAATCCTAATGCGTTTGGTCGGTTTTCCGTATGCCAGTTGATGTTTTTCACTTAAAATGGCGTCCTTTTGAAACAAAAGACGGACACTATGAGTGGTGCCGACCACACCGCATCTCCAATTGAGGCGGGGTTGATTCGTACACGTCACATATGACTCATGGATCGTTCTCCTAAAGTTTAAATGGAAACCGAATGCGTTTGGTCGGTTTTCCGTATATACTTAAAATGTTGTCCATTTTAAACAAAAGAGTGACACTTAGACTCATCCCGACCACACCGCGACTCAGATTCATCCCGGGTTGGCTCGTACATGTCACATATGACCCATGGATCATTGTGATAAATTATCAAAAAATTCCGAATGCGTTTGGTCGGTTTTGCGTATGCCAGTTGTTCTTTTCATTTATAATCAGGTCCATTTTAAACAAAAGAGACATAGTTAGAGCGGTGTCGGCCACACCACATCTCAGATTAAGATGGGGTTGACTTGTACACGTCACATATGACCCATGGATCGTTGTGCTAAAGTATCGATAGAATCCGAATGCGTTTGGTCGGTCTTCCGTATGTTAGTTGATGTTTTTCACTTAAAATGACGTCCTTTTGAAACAAAAGACGGACACTTTGAGTGGTGTCAGCCGCACCGCATGTCGGATTGAGGTGGGATTATTCGTACACGTCACATAGGACCCATGGATCGTTCTCCTAAAGTTACAATGGAAACCGAATGCGTTTGGTCGGTTTTCCGTATGTACTTAAAATGGTGTACATTTTAAACAAAAGAGAGCCATTTAGACTGATCCCGGTCACACCGCGACTCGGATTGACCCGGGTTGGCTCGTACACGTCACATATGACCCATGGATCGTTGTGATAAATTATCAAAAGATTCTGAATGCGTTTGGTCAGTTTTGCGTATGCCAGTTGTTCTTTTCACTTATAATCCTGTCCATTTTAAACAAAACAGACACAGTTAGAGCGGTGTCAGCCACAACGCGCCTCGGATTGAGGCGGGGATGATTCGTACACGTCACATATGACTCATGGATCGTTCTCCTAAAGTTTCAATGGAAACCGAATGCGTTTGGTCGGTTTTCCGTATGTACTTAAAATGGTGTCCATTTTAAATAAAAGAGAGCCACTTAGACTGATCTCGGCCACACCGCGACTCGGATTGAACCCGGGTTGCCTCGTACAGGTCACATATGACCCATGGATTGTTGTGATAAATGATCAAAAGATTCGGAATGCGTTTGGTCGGTTTTGCGTATGCCAGTTGTTCTTTTTCACTTATAATCATGTCCATTTTAAACAGAAGAGACATATTCAGAGCGGTGTCGGCCACACCGCGTCTCGGATTGAGACGGGGATGATTGGTACACGTCACATATGACCCATGGATCGTTCTCCTAAAGTTTCAATGGAAACCGAATGCGTTTGGTCGGTTTTGCGTATGCCAGTTCTTTTCACTTATAATCCTACCCATTTTAAACAAAACAGACACAGTTAGAGCAGTGTTGACCACACCGCGCCTCGGATTGTGGCAGGGATGATTCGTACACCTCACATATGACCAATGAATCGTTCTCCTAAAGTTTCAATGGAAACCGAATGCGTTTGGTCGGTTTTCCGTATGTACTTAAAATGATGTCCATTTTAAACAAAAGAGAGCCACTTAGACTGATCCCGGCCACACCGCGACTCGGATTGAGCCCGAGTGGGCTCGTACATGTCACATATGACTGATGGATCGTTGTGATAAATTATCAACAGATTCAGAATGCGTTTGGTCGGTTTTGCGTTTGGTCGGTTTTGCGTATCCTGTCCATTTTAAACAAAAGATAGACAGTTAGAACGGTGTCGGTCACACCGCACCTCAGATTGAGGCAGGATTGACTCGTACACGTCACATACGACCCATGGATCCTTGTGCTAAAGTGTCGACACAGTCCGAATGCCTTTGGTCGGTTTTTCGTATGTCACTTGATGATTTTCACTTAAAATGACGTCTTTTTGAAACAAAAGACCGACACTTTTTGAGTGGTGTCGGCCACACCGCGTCTCCGATTGTGGCGGGGTTGATTCGTACACGTCACATATGACCCATGGATCGTTCTCCTAAAGTTTCAACGGAAACCGAATCCGTTTGGTCGTTTTTCCGTATGTACTTAAAATGGTGTTCATTTTAAACAAAAGAGAGCCACTTAAACTTATCCCGGCCACACCGCGACTCGGATTCATCCCGGGTTAGCTCGTACACGTCACATATGACCCATGGATTGTTGGGATAAATTATCAACAGATTCGGAATGCGTTTGGTCGGTTTTCCGTAAGCCAGTTGATGCTTTTCACTTAAAATGACGTCCTTTTGAAACAAAAGACGGACACTTTGAGTGGTGTCGGCCACACCGCGTCTCCGGATTGAGCTGAAACCACCGTGAAACATTCTAATTATTATTCGTGACATGTACGCGCAGACGGCACGTCAATCGGACGTGCGGTTTGCCCGGTACGGATCAATATCCATGTTTTAAGTGATGCGCGCGCTTCGAAACGCGCGTGAGGGGGTCAAAACGGGCCAAACGATGTCGGAATGGCCTGAAATCAGATGATAAATACGGGTGAGTGATTTATGAAGTGGTCGAGCAGACGGCACGTCAATCGGACGTGCCGTGTGCCCGCAGTGACCGACAACGCAGTTATGGTGTCATAAACGGCCAAAACGGGCATCCAACGGTCAAATTCATAGCGGACGACCACAGATTCACCCGAAACCACCGTGAAACATTCTAATTATTATTCGTGACGTGTACGCGCAGACGGCACATCAATCGGACGTGTGGTTTGCGCGGTACGGCTCAATATTAGTGTTTTAAGTGATGCGCGGGCTTCGTAAACGCGCGTGAGGGGGGTCCAAATGGGCCGAACGATGTCGGAATGGCCTGAAATCAGACGACAAATACGGGTGAGTTATTTATGAAGTGGTCGAGCAGACGGCACGTCAATCGGACTTGTCGTGTGCCCGCGGTGACCGAGAACGCAGTTATGGTGTCATAAATGGCCAGAACGGGCGTCCAACGGTCAAATTCATAGCGTACGACCTCGGATTGAGATGAAACCACCGTGAAACATTCTAATTATTATTCGTGATGTTTACGCGCAGACGACACGTCAATCGGACGTGCAGTTTGCGCGGTACGGCTCAATATTAGTGTTTTAAGTGATGCGCGCGCTTCGTAAACGCGCGTGAGGGGGGTCCAAACGGGCCGAACGATGTCGGAATGGCCTAAAATCAGACGAAAAATACGGGTGAGTGATTTCTGAAGTGGTCGAGCAGACATCACGTCAATCGGACTTGTCGTGTGCCCGCGGTGACCGACAACGCAGTTATGGTGTCATAAACGGCCAGAACGGGCGTCCAACGGTCAAATTCATAGCGGACGACCTCAGATTGAGCTGAAACCACCGTGGAACATTCTAATTATTATTCGTGACGTGTACGCGCAGACGGCACGTCAATCGGACGTGCGGTTTGCACGGTACGACTCAATATTCGTGTTTTAAGTGATGCACGCGCTTCGTAAACGCGCGTGAGGGGGGTCCAAACGGGCCGAACGATGTCGGAATGGCCTGAAATCAGACGAAAAATATGGGTGAGTGATTTCTGAAGTGGTCGAGTAGACGGCACGTCAATCGGACGTGCCGTGTGCCCGCGGTGACCGACAACGCAGTTCTAATGTCATAAACGGCCAGAACGGGCGTCCAACGGTCAAATTCATAGCGGACGGCCTCGGATTGAGCTGAAACCACCATGGAACATTCTAATTATTATTCGTGACGTGTACGCGTAGACGACACGTCAATCGGACGTGCGGTTTGCGCGGTACGACTCAATATTCGTGTTTTAAGTGATGCGCGCGCTTCGTAAACGCGCGTGAGGGGGGTCCAAACGCGCCGAACGATGTCGGAATGGCCTGAAATCAGACGAAAAATACGGGTGAGTGATTTATGAAGTGGTCGAGCAGACTGCACGTCAATCGGACGTGCCGTGTGCCCGCGGTGACCGACAACGCAGTTCTGGTGTCATAAACGGCCAGAACGGGCGTCCAACGGTCAAATTCATAGCGGACGACCTTGGATTGAGCTGAAACCATCGTGGAGCATTCTAACTATTATTCGTGACGTGTACGCGCATGACGGCACGTCAATCGGACGTGCAGTTTGCGCGGTACGGCTCAATATTAGTGTTTTAAGTGATGCGCGCGCTTCGTAAACGCGCGTGAGGGGGGTCCAAATGGGCCGAACGATGTCGGAATGGCCTGAAATCAGACGACAAATACGGGTGACTGATTTCTGAAGTGGTCGAGCAGACGGCATGTCAATCGGACGTGCCGTGTGCCCGCGGTGACCGACAACGCAGTTCTGGTGTCATAAACGGCCAGAACAGGCGTCCAACGGTCAAATTCATAGCGGACGGCCTCAGATTGAGCTGAAACCACAGTGGAACATTCTAATTATTATTCGTGACGTGTACGCGCAGACGGCACCTCAATCGGACGTGCGGTTTGCGCGGTACGACTCAATATTCGTGTTTTAAGTGATGCGCGCGCTTCGTAAACGCGCGTGAGGGGGGTCCAAATGGGCCGAACGATGTCGGAATGGCCTGAAATCAGACGAAAAATACGGGTGAATGATTTCTGAAGTGGTCGAGCAGACGGCACGTCAATCGGACGTGCCGTGTGCCCGCGGTGACCGACAACGCAGTTCTGGTGTCATAAACGGCCAGAACGGGCGTCCAACGGTCAAATTCATAGAGGACGGCCTCGGATTGAGCTGAAACCATTGTGGAACATTCTAATTATTATTCGTGACGTGTACGCGCAGACGGAACGTCAATCGGACGTGCGGTTTGCGCGGTACGGCTCAATATTCGTGTTTTAAGTGATGCGCGCGCTTCGTAAACGCGCGTGAGGGGGGTCCAAACGGGCCGAACGATGTTGGAATGGCCTGAAATCAGACGACAAATACGGGTGAGTGATTTCAGAAGTGGTCGAGCAGACGGCACATCAATCGGACGTGCCGTGTGCCCGTGGTGACCGACAACGCAGTTCTGGTGTCATAAACGGCCAGAACGGGCGTCCAACGGTCAAATTCATAGCGGACGGCCTCGGATTGAGCTGAAACCACCGTGGAACATTCTAATTATTATTCGTGACGTGTACGCGTAGACGGCACGTCAATCGGACGTGCGGTTTGCGCGGTACGGCTCAATATTCATGTTTTAAGTGATGCGCGCGCTTCGTAAACGCACGTGAGGGGGGTCCAAACGGGCCAAACGATATAGGAATGGCCTGAAATCAGACGACAAATACGGGTGAGTGATTTCTGAAGTGGTCGAGCAGACGGCACGTCAATCGGACGTGCCGTGTGCCCGCGGTGACCGACAACGCAGTTCTGGTGTCATAAACGGCCAGAACGGGCGTCCAACGGTCAAATTCATAGCGGACGACCTCAGATTGAGCTGAAACCATCGTGGAACATTCTAATTATTATTCGTGACGTGTACGCGCAGACGGCACATCAATCGGACGTGCGGTTTGCGCGGTACGGGTCAATATTCGTGTTTTAAGTGATGCGCGCGCTTCGTAAACGCGTGTGAGGGGGGTCCAAACGGGCCGAACGATGTCGGAATGGCCTGAAATCAGACGACAAATACGGGTGACTGATTTCTGAAGTGGTCGAGCAGACGGCACGTCAATCGGACGTGCTGTGTGCCCGCGGTGACCGACAACGCAGTTCTGGTGTCATAAACGGCCAGAACAGGCGTCCAACGGTCAAATTCATAGCGGACGGCCTCGGATTGAGCTGAAACCACCGTGGAACATTCTAATTATTATTCGTGACGTGTACGCGCAGACTGCACCTCAATCGGACGTGCGGTTTGCGCGATACGACTCAATATTCGTGTTTTAAGTGATGCGCGCGCTTCGTAAACGCGCGTGAGGGGGGTCCAAACGGCCCGAACGATGTCAGAATGGCCTGAAATCAGACGACAAATACGGGTGACTGATTTCTGAAGTGGTCGAGTAGACGGCACATCAATCGGACGTGTCGTGTGCCCGCGGTGACCGACAACGCAGTTCTGGTGTCATAAACGGCCATAACGGGCGTCCAACGGTCAAATTCATAGCGGACGGACTCGGATTGAGCTGAAACCACCGTGGAACATTCTAATTATTATTCGTGATGTGTACGCGCCGACGGAACCTCAATCGGACGTGCGTTTTGCGCGGTACGGCTCAATATTCGTGTTTTAAGTGATGCGCGCGCTTCGTAAACGCGCGTGAGGGGGGTCCAAACGGGCCGAACGATGTCGGAATGGCCTGAAATCAGACGACAAATACGAGTGAGTGATTTCTGAAGTGGTCGAGCAGACGGCACGTCAATCGGACGTTCCGTGTGCCCGCGGTGACCGACAACGCAGTTCTGGTGTCATAAACGGCCAGAACGGGCGTCCAACGGTCAAATTCATAGCGGACGGACTCAGATTGAGCTGAAACCACCGTGGAACATTCTAATTATTATTCGTGACGTGTACGCGCAGACGGAACATCAATCGGACGTGCGGTTTGCGCGGTACGGCTCAATATTCGTGTTTTAAGTGATGCGCGCGCTTCGTAAACGCGCGTGAGGGGGGTCCAAACGGGCCGAACGATGTCGGAATGGCCTGAAATCAGACGACAAATACGGGTGAGTGATTTCTGAAGTGTTCGAGCAGACGGCACGTCAATCGAACGTGCCGTGTGCCCGCGGTGACCGACAACGCAGTTGTGGTGTCATAAACGGCCAGAACGGGCGTCCAACGGTCAAATTCATAGCGGACGACCTCAGATTGAGTTGAAACCACCGTGGAACATTCTAATTATTATTCGTGACATGTACGCGTAGACGGAACGTCAATCGGACGTGCGATTTGTACGGTACGGCTCAATATTCGTGTTTTAAGTGATGCGCGCGCTTCGTAAACGCGCGTGAGGGGGGTCCAAACGGGCCGAACGATGTCGGAATGGCCTGAAATCAGACGACAAATACGGGTGACTGATTTTTGAAGTGGTCGAGCAGACGCCACGTCAATCGGACGTGCCGTGTGCCCGCGGTGACCGACAACGCAGTTCTGGTGTCATAAACGGCCAGAACAGGCGTCCAACGGTCAAATTCATAGCGGACGGCCTCGGATTGAGCTGAAACCACCGTGGAACATTCTAATTATTATTCGTGACGTGTACGCGCAGACGACACGTCAATCGGACGTGCGGTTTGCGCGGTACGGCTCAATATTCATGTTTTAAGTGATGCGCGCGCTTCGTAAACGCGCGTGAGGGGGGTCCAAACAGGCCGAACGATGTCGGAATGGCCTGAAATCAGACGAAAAATACGGGTGACTGATTTCTGAAGTGTTCGAGCAGACGGCACGTCAATCGGACGTGCCGTGTGCCCGCGGTGACCGACAACGCAGTTCTGGTGTCATAAACGGCCAGAACGGGCGTCCAACGGTCAAATTCATAGCGGACGGCCTCAGATTGAGCTGAAACCACCGTGGAACATTCTAATTATTATTCGTGACGTGTACGCGTAGACGGCACCTCAATCGGACGTGCGGTTTGCGCGGTACGACTCAATATTCGTGTTTTAAGTGATGCGCGCGCTTCGTAAACACGCGTGAGGGGGGTCCAAACGGGCCGAACGATGTCGGAATGGCCTGAAATCAGACGACAAATACGGGTGAGTGATTTATGAAGCGGTCGAGCAGACGGCACGTCAATCGGACGTGCCGTGTGCCCGCGGTGACCGACAACGCAGTTGTGGTGTCATAAACGGCCAGAACGGGCGTCCAACGGTCAAATTCATAGCGGACGACCTCGGATTGAGCTGAAACCACCGTGGAACATTCTAATTATTATTCGTGATGTCTACGCGCAGAAGGAACGTCAATCGGACGTGCGGTTTGCACGGTACGGCTCAATATTCGTGTTTTAAGTGATGCGCGCGCTTCGTAAACGCGCGTGAGGGGGGTCCAAACGGGCCGAACGATGCCAGTTGATGTTTTTCACTTAAAATGATTTCCTTTTGAAACAAAAGACATACACTTTTAGTTGTTCCGACCACACCGCGCCTCGGATTGAGGCGGGGATGACTCGTACACGTCACATATGACCCATGGATCGTTGTCCTAAAGCATCAACACATTTCGAATGCGTTTGGTCAGTTTTTCGTATGTCACTTTTTGTTTTCACTTAAAATCTTATGGAAATTCATATAGAATATTTTTATATCATATTTAGTATGGATTAGATTTTAGTTGATCGTGCTATGAAACATTTCAGAGCTAATGAAAATAAGGAAGGTGGAGGGGATGTCCGGGGGGCTGTCCGGGGGGGCTGTCCGGTGGGTGTCCGGGGGGCTGTCCGGGGACCAAGGAGGAGGGTGGGGGGGCTGTGCGGGGTCTGTCCGGGGGGTTTTTGGGGGTTGTTCAGGGGGTTGTCCGGGGTTGTTCAGGGGGCTGTCCGGGGGTTTTTCAGGGGGTTGTTCAGGGGGTTGTCCGGGGGTGTTCAGGGGGCTGTCCGGGGGGTGTTTGGGGGGTTGTCCGGGGTCCAAGGGGGGGGGGGGGGTGGGGGGGTTGTCCGGGGGTCTGTCCGGGGGGCTATCCGGGGTCCAGGGTGGAGGGTTGGGGGCTGTACGGGGGGCTGTCCAGGGGGCTGTCCGCGGGGGCTGTCCGGGGGGGCTGTCCGGTGGGTGTCCGGGGGGCTGTCCGGGGACCAAGGATGAGGGTGGGGGGCTGTGCGGGGTCTGTCCAGAGGGTGTTTGAGGGTTCTTCAGGGGGTTGTCCGGGGTTGTTTAGGGGGCTGTCCGATGGTTGTTCAGGGGGTTGTCCGGGGTTGTTCAGGGGGTTGTCCGGGGGGCTGTCCGGGGGGTTGTCTGGGGTCCAGGGTGGAGGGTTGGGGGCTGTACGGGGGGCTGTCCAGGGGGCTGTCCGCGGGGCTGTCCGGGGGGTGTTTGGTGGGTGTTCGGGGTCCAAGGGGGAGGGGGGGTTGTCCAGGGTCCAAGAATGAGGGGGGTTGTCCAGGGAGTTCTCAAACACACAACCACTAAAAGACAACAACATCCATAAAAACAGACAATATATAAAAATAACTCAACTCCAATACTATACTACGAGTCTAGATAAAACCAACAACTATAATAGATTAAACATCAAATCTCAAGTCAAAAATGTAACGGATCAATATGTCCCACATCAGCATCACCATCTCCATCATCATCATCATCATCGCCCTCGTCATCGTCCTCCTCATCGTCCTCACCCTCCACAACGCCTTCCTCCTCGCCTTCGCCCTCCTCCTCGCCCTCCTCATCTCCCTCCTCTTCCGCATCAGACTGCTCGCCATCATCATCTTCAAGCTCGACATCGGCCTGACCACCACTGGAACTGCCACCTGGTGCACCATATATAGAATGTATCGACGACATGTATTCATCAATCGCTGGGCTGGCCTCTGCTGGAAGTGTTGGACGTAGAACTTCAATAAATTTCATAAATGCACTGTTTGCCCTTGCAGACTGTTCTGCCGTCTCTGTGGCCCTTTTCTCAGCCTGTTCTGCCTGTGCCCTAACTTGCTGCAGCTCGGTGGCACTACAACTCGTACCTGAGGCAGGCCAATACCTCGTCGGGGCTATCCTAGGTCGGCAGCGTACTCTGCCAGAATGATCATCTCCCAACACCTGATGTAAGTGATCAGATGGCCCAAAATTGTCTGCTTCTTGGGCATCGAGGGCCTCTAAAGCATCCTGTTACAAATATAAATATATTGTTAAGTTACTAAATAGATATTAAAATATAAAATCAACAGATTAAAACTTACAATCTGCTGCTGAGTCGCTTCGTTGACAGCACGTCCATCCTTTTTTCGTCTACTCGAGCAAAACAGTTTTGCTCGAGGCACACGTCCTTCAATATTTTGTACTTGCCTCTACAATGACATTGAAAACAAAATTTATATAAATACTTCAGCAAATAATTAAATAATTGAGGAAACAAAAGAAAATGTAAGTCGTAAAGAAAACTTATAAACAATTGTCATACCTGCTGCCTCTCATGATCCGGCATCGTCGTGCGTCCTAGTGTATGGAGGTATTTTTTTGCATCAATGTTTTTTTTATTTTTTCCAGATGATTCCTAAATAAAATTCGATAATGAAAAGGATAATATTAATGCAAAACTTGAAAGTTATTATTTAAATACCTCAAATGTAATTCATACCTTAAACTGGGTACTCGTCCAATGAGTAATCATCTGACGATACTGCTCTATAGGACAATCATCCACGACTGGTACCGCCTCTAACTCAGTGCCAACTCTAGCAAGCCA
The DNA here is from genome assembly GCA_963277665.1 of Viscum album. Classification (NCBI taxonomy): domain Eukaryota; kingdom Viridiplantae; phylum Streptophyta; class Magnoliopsida; order Santalales; family Viscaceae; genus Viscum; species Viscum album. The sequence continues at coordinate 1,758,276,527 of OY728121.1, read as the reverse complement.
GCCAATATACAGCTCATGCTTGTAGGCTCTCCAAAGCTCGCCTAAATCCTTTAGACGTTCCATTCGTGCACCCTCACCATCAGGAAAATTAAATCGAAGCTGAAATGAAAATATTAATTTATATAAATACAAAAAAAATTCATGGCATTAAATACAAAATATTTTTTTACCCATATCTCTGCCCAAGCTCTATCTTTGACCTCATGTGGCAAATGTCTCCACGACAGCGGGCTGACGGGAATGATGTCGGAGTATTTGGAAAAAGTCACCATAAAACTCCGACATTGCTGCCCTGTTTTCTCAACCATCTGATTGTCTTCATTATATTCCACCATAACCTGTGTGCGACGGTTCCACACCGACCGCATGCATGTACGGCCCCGCCCCCGCCTCCTTTCAGTAGATGTATCTGTCATGAAAGAAAAACAAATATTTTATCAAAACATGTTATAATGAAAATAAATATTGCTATAAAAATTTGATAGGGTTTTATAAATATACCTGTGCTAGTCTGATCAATGAGTGGCGCCGGATCCACAGAACCTGATGGAACACCCTCTGGTGGAACAGGAGTCGAAGACGATGGAATATAAAAGCTCGGAGAGACAGAAGTAGAAGGAAAAGAAGATGAAACAACTGTATGACCTGATGCTGACTGGGGAGTGGGAATCATCATGGGATGTGAAAATGATGGGGCAGAAGATGCAGAAGGTAGCAAAAACATGGGAGGTCTAAATATCCCGTGTGTCCCTAACGACACACCGGGATCAGAATGTGGGAAGGCTGAAATGTCAGTGGGAGGGGCAGGGTCTAGTCGGGCACGCGCAGCTCTATGTCCACCTCTGGTACGAACCCTCCTCGTACCACCGGCCTGAGTACTAGGACCAGTACTAGGCTCCTCGTCGAATAACTGTTGACGTAATGGTGGATCCTACAAAAAAGTTTACAAAAAAAATTAATCACATGACATTATATATTCTGTAAATATATATATATATATATATTTGAAATAAAGTACTCACTGTAGGCACTAATGGTGGAATGCCCATCTCCTCCATCCGACGATTGTTCTCCACCATTTTTTTTCTTCGTCTCTCTTCAATTGGCTTCATTTCCTGCATTGGAAAACAAATATGTAATTAATTAGAAAAAGAAAATTAATGTGTAAACCAAAAAACTAAATATATGAGGGAATGAGGGGATTCATTGGTAATTTAGCTATCAATTGTTTTAGAAGAGCTTGAATGAATTTAATAAAACATACAAGTTGTAATGTTCACCAAGTTAGAAATATTGTTTGATTTGGTTTGAATACAGTTCAATTCCAAATTAGAAAATGCAATTCAAATAAAACAGCAACCAATAAACATTGAAAATTCACATAACGGTCAAGTCAGCCAAAACATATTTGTGATCAATACTAAATAAATATGAATATTACCAACCTTAACAACCCAACTCGAGGTAAACCAAAAGAATTGAGAACATGGATGAATGATTCTATATATTTCCAACCACAACTTCAGGTTCACAATCAACTCTGACAATTGAGCTATTGGAGTCATCAAAAGAAATAAATGGATTGGTTCCAATGGCAATAGGGACAGTGTCAATTCCATCATCAGCATCATCAAAAATATGTCTTGGAATTACTTCAACTACGACACCAAATTCAGGTTGAAGTTGATCTTTGACATAAAAAACTTGTTTAGCCATTGATGCCAACACATATGGTTCTTCGGTTGCAAGAGTGCGGGTCATATTAATTACTCGAAATCCACAATCATCAATAAATGTGCCATGTCTCGTCATCGAATCAAACCAATGTCATTTCATCATTGTGACTCGTCCATGAGAGTAATAATCCAATATTATTATTTTCTCAACGACTCCATAATAACCCACATTTTCAAGTCGCGGTCTACTATCTGATGCGCTGGCATAACAATCTGTTGTGGCAGTAACCATAATACCATCATGTTGTGTTCTCATGTTTTTGGCTCGTTCAGTGACAATAAATCTGTACCCATTGATAACAATTGATTTACAGTCACGAACCACGGTATTAGGACCAAAAGACAAAGCTCTTATTTCCTCAGAGACAGAGTCAGCAGACAAAATCAATACCTGCAATATAAATGACAGTTAAACTTAAGTAAATATTGAAATAATTAATTTAAACAGTAATATTTTTACCTTCAATTTTAACCAAGCAGAAAACTCTTTGCTATGAAAAGTCTCTCTCCTTCTCAAAGATAAAGAACGATGCTTCCTATTTATCATTGTTTTATGTTCCCTGTAGATAAAAAAATATGAATAGTTTAACAGATATATATGTAAGATATACATATTCAATTTTGTTACCTGATATAGTCATCGAACAAATCACAGTTGAACAAAACTGTGTAATGTGCCATCTCCCGCTCTTCATGGCTTAATGTCTTCAATGTATATGATCCAGGAATTCCTCCTGTTTGAGAAAGTGATGGAAAACTGGGTTCAATTTGCTCATATTGTTCTTCTTCATTTCTCATTGGTCTGTTCATTCTTGTAGTAAGATCAGACAAATACATTGAACAGAAATCCATACATTCTTGAGCTAAGTAACCGTTCACGATAGAACCTTCGGGATTATTCTTGTTTCGAACATAAGACTTTAATGTGAACATATTTCTTTCAGTTGGATACATCCAACGAAAAGAAACAGGTCCTCCGAGAAGTATTTCAGTTGGAATATGGACAGTCAGATGCAGCATGCATGTGAAAAATGATGGGGGAAATATTTTCTCCAACTCACACAAAATTAATGGGGCATCTGTCAACATTTTTTGCAAGAAAGACTTGGACAACTTCTTAGCACAAAGATCTCTAAAAAAATGGCACAACCGAATAACACCCACCCTTACATTATTGGACAAAAGATGACGGATTGCTATTGGAAGCAACTCATGTAGTAGAACATGATAATCATGAGTCTTCAAAGATTTTAGCTTCAACTCTCTTCTGTTGACCCGTTTAGATATGTTACTTGAATAGCCATCAGGAACTCTAATAGTCTCTAATACTTCCAAAAATTGTTTTTTTTCAGTAGGTGTCATCACATAAGAAGCACATGGTAGTTGCCATTTATTTTCACTGATACGCACAGGATGAAATTCTGGTCTGATGCCCCAATCCACCAAGTCACGTCGAGATCGTAAATCATCTTTTGTCTTCCCCTTGACATTTAGAAGAACTGAAAGCAACATTTCACATATATTCTTTTCAATATGCATTACGTCTAAGCAATGACGTAGGAAATTGGTTGACCAATAAGGAAAATCAAAAAAGATACTCCTCTTCCTCCAATTGTAACAGGTTTCTGTGGAAACATTCTTTCTCTTTCCAGATTTTATTTGACCCTTCCCGAACGAAAAACTGAAATCTTTCAATTCATTAAGCACATCAGTTCCAGACATACGCTGAGGTGGATCATCGGTCTCTATAGTATTATCAAATCTTTGACGATTCATTCTATATGGATGATCCTTTGGCAAAAATCGTCGATGTCCCATAAAACTGAAACTACAACGATGTTTCAGTCTTCTGGATCGTGTATTCTTCATACAAACTGGACATGACAGTTTCCCCTTCGTGCTCCATCCAGACATCATTGCATAAGCCGGAAAATCATTGATTGTCCACATAAGCGCAGCGCGCATCTGAAATATGTCTTTCGAACATGCATCGTATGTGCGCACACCCACATCCCAAAGAAGCTTCAACTCTTTTATTAAAGGTTGCATGTATACATCAATATCAATGCCAGGATCAGAAGGACCAGATATGAGTATACTCATGAAAGTGAAAGGTTTTTTCATACACAACCATGGGGGAAGATTATAAATGTGTATAAAAACTGGCCATGTGCTGTGCGAAGTAAGCATCTGCCCAAACGGATTAAAACCGTCGCATGAAAGACCCAGCCTCACATTACGCACGTCAGCTGCAAAATCAGGATGTCGAGCATCAAATCTCTTCCATGCAAATCCATCTGCAGGATGAACCAACTCATCATCAGTCTTCTTTCTCTCGGTATCATGCCATCTCATTTTTATTGATATGTCATCAGACATAAAAATATTCTGGAGTCTGGGGATCAATGGAAAGTGCCACATTACTTTCTGTGGAACGCGGGATGGTGTTCCATCAGATTTTGACTTCCAGCGGGATGTGCCACATTTTATACAATCATTTCGTTCAGCGGTTTCCTCCCAGAATAAACTGCAATCTTTCGGGAAAGCATGAATTTTGTTTCTTGAAAATCCAAGTTCCTCAACTAACTTCCATGCCATATAGTGGTTTGAGGGAATATCTGCATCATCTGGAAGTAAATCCTTCAAGAGGGTAAGAATGTAATCGATTGCTGTATTAGAAATCCCATACATAGTTTTCCCATGAAATAATCAGATTAAAAATTCCAGCTTTTTCATTTTATCGCATTGCCGATATACTGGAGTCGTGGCAGCATCATTCAATTTTTTCACCCTATCAATATCATCATTTTCACTAGATGCATCAGCTGTCCTCATATAGAAGTCTTCTTGAGTCGAAATCCTTTCTTTTTCATGATGACGAATAAACGGAAACCGATCATCTAACAAATTCTCCATTCCAGTCTTTTCATTTCGATCATCACCAATTTGAGATTTCGTTTTCTCCCCATTGTGATACCACAGAAAGTAGTTTTCTTGAAACCCATTTTTGGTTATGTGGTAGTTGACTTCTTCATGGCTCAAACAAGGTCTACCAACACAATTGGAACATGGGCAGTGTATGCGACCACTATCTGAAGCATTGTGAAATGCAAAATCTATAAATCTCTCCAAATTGTTTTGAAAATCATCTGAGATCCGATCGGTTTCATACATCCAACTTCTGTCCATTCTGTAAAAAGAATTTATATAAGTCATTTTGTCATAAACAATTCAATAGGCATTAACTATAATAGAATATACATTTAAGTAAACGATAAAGGAAGAAAATAATCAAGGTATCAACTACACATGTCAAAAAAACATACAAATGTGTTATTGAAAAAATGTAAAACCAACAAGAACTTAATGTGTTATATCACATAACAGCATGACTCATCCCATAACCATATTAGTAGGGTATCATGAACATGAATAACATCAACCTTGTGCCATCCTCCTACCCTACATGACCCCAACCACATGCCACATCTTATTATAGCCTTATCACATCACACCTCATCGAAAAACACTAGGGAAATCATAGTACATCTCACCTGAAGACACATGGACAATCACATCGCATCTTTCCTAAAAACACATGGTCAATCACTTTTGAAGGAAGAGTAGGGAAGACATGGTAGCTATCCAAACATATAACCACCATCCTAGATATTAGAAAAAATACCCATAACTCAAAACCTCTGATCGTTGGTAAGTTTATCCAACTCTGGTTGGGAATGTGTAGAAATAACATAAAAATACATGATATATAGATAGCACAAAATACTCAACCTATGGGTTTACATTAACTACATAATCACACACTTCACTACTACCATAAAACACATAAACCACACCACCACCACACAAGACGCATATCATTGGAATATAATTCTACATTCAATAAGTCTATCTATGGAATTATCATAAGAATCCATGTATCAATTGGAATATAATTCTACATTCAATAAGTCTATCTATGGAATCCCTCCCTTGGATCCATGTATCACCAATGGCTTAATCAATATTCAAAGAAATGAGTCTATCTGTGGAATTCCACTGTGAATCCATTTATCACATAAAGCATATAAGTTAATAGAAACAAGATTATATACCTGACATCCTAATAGAATCCATGTATCACTATTTACTATTAATCATTTAATGAATTTCATTTCATTTAAACAATTCATTAAACATACCAAGGTCAAAAACAAAGGTATTTAATACAACTCACCTCAAAATGGCGACTCAATCAAATAATAACCTAAAAACAATGAATCTTCATTTAATCATGTTGTAATGACAAGATAATGAGATTCTCTTTCTTAATCAATCAATTCCATATCATGGTCTCAACATAACTCATAATGGCTAGAAATTCAATGAAAATTCAAGCACTCACATGGGAATTTTTAATATAACACTCCTGACAACACTATAAAGATATCACATGCATTAGTTATAATATATCTAACATGGTAGCATAAAATATAAGATAAATTCAATCCAATTTCATAGATTCATAGCATAGTCTCTACTTTACTCACATTGGCAAGGCAATACAATTAAAACATGTGTTAAAAAATAATTGGCATTCATGTGTTAAAGGGGAAAGCAAACCATAAAATACCCTTAATTAATTTAATTTACAATTCAATTCAGAAATCGAACAATCAATTCGATTTATATAACCTTTCACAAATGACATCCCATGTTCAAGGGGTAAAATCCAAAAAGGAATTTTCAAGAAAACTCACCCTTAGGCGCCGGCAGTAGCTCCAAAATCGTCTAAACTGAAGGGAAAAATAAAAATAAGTTTAAATACTATCCAAACATTTGAATACCTTTTGGTGGTGTGAATTTCACTTTGAATTGTTAAAAAATCAAATTGGTAGGATGTTAGAACCAAAGTGATCTGAGTTTGAGAATGATAATGATTTTTTATTTTTGTAAATTTATTTTCAAGTTGATAAATGTATAAATATGAAGGACTAAGACATAATTTATTTCATGATCCATAAAATACATTCCCAATAATAAAATCCAAGGATCTAGAGGAATCACATCTTTGTAAGATTACATACATAAATTCATGATCAGAAATGTAAAAAATAGGATTATTTAAAACTCCACATAATTCTTATACAATCCATAGAAATTATAAAACTATATATGACAATCCAAGGCACAAAAAAACAACTTTGAAAGTTCTCTCAACACCCCACAAGCCGGATGCCACACTAGTTAGGGATAACACTCAACTAGATGGAGGTTTTACTCATTGAGATCCAAAAATTTGAATACCTTTTGAGATAAAGAAGAAGAAGAACCTGAAGAAGAGCTGGAATCCGGCCGGAAGTATCTCCAAAATCGGCTGCTGCTGCTCCCGTTAGGGCTCTGTAACGCGAATGGGGGAGAGAACGGGCGGCTGGGTTTTTTGGGGAAAACCTTTGCCAACAGTTTTGAAAAACCGTTGGCATATGTATGTTTTTCCCAATGGTTCTATAACCGTTGGGAAAAACTCCAAAAAAAAAAGCTTTCCCAACGGTTCTCATGAACCGTTGGGAAAAAGCCTCACATATATGCCAACGGTTCATGAGAACCGTTGGGAAACACTCCCCAATACACATATATCCCAACGGTTCTAATGAACCATTGGGAAAAACCTCCCCTATTCACATATATCCCAACGGTTCTAATGAACCGTTGGGAAAAGCCTCCACTATTCACCTCAATACCAACGGTTTACTATAACCGTTGGTAAAGCCTTCCTAAACAATCCTACCCCAACGGTTTCATAGAACCGTTGGTATGTAAGTGTGGGGAAAAACCCAAATTCCAGTATTGCATATTTTTTTGCCTCAAATTCATGTCATGATGTGTAAAATATACATGAGGATTTTCTGGTTTGTTTACACAACCAAATTCTCTCTCAATAAGTAATGCCTCTAACAGTTCAAGGCATGTACAAAAAAATAACTCGAGATCATGCATCTGCTAGTTCCTCTCACGTGGAATCAACTAACATGACCTTTACACCAAGACTTACTCCTCCTACATTAAAACTACTCAAATAATGATACATGATGCATCACAATATACTATATAGCTTCTTCTTGGATCTGGAATAATCATGATCAATGTTGATTTTAATATCTGTTTTAGCTTCTGCAAGGCTATATCATAGATATCTAACCATAAGAACTTCAAAACCTTATTATTCAATCCCATAATAGGTGCTTATAAGAGTGAGAAGTCTTAAATAAAATTCCTATAATAACCATCTAGCCCCATGAAACTCTATACATAAAATATGTTCTTGGGATGCTCCCAAGAAACTACAAATCTCATATTCTATGGTTCAACTAATACTCCATCATTTGAGATAATATGAACCAAGAAGTGAATGTTATCCATAATTAAGTTTCAATTTGTGATCTTAACATATAATTGATGCTCTCTCAATGTATCCAATATGATCTCAATATGCTTGGCATGTTTATGTCGATTTTGAGAATACACCAAGATATCATCCATGAATACCACCACAAACAAATCTAGATAAGTATGGAAAACTCTATTCATCAATGCCATGAAAACTGCTGGAAAAATTGTGAGACTGAACAACATATCCAAATAATCATATATACCACACCTATTATGAAAATATGTACAAGGTATGTTTGTAGGTCAAACATGTACCTAATGATAACATGATCTCAAATAAATATTTGAGAACACCTAATCTTCTCACATATAGTGGAAGAGATCATATATCAATGGAAAGGGATACCAATTCTTAACCATAAACTGGTTCAATTTTTTGTAATCCAAACATATCCTAAGGGTTACATCAACATTTTTTCACAAAAAGGACTGGAAAACCCCATGGAGACATACTGTGTTGTATAAAACCCTTCGCTTCCAAGTCCTCTAGTTGCTTCTTGAGATCCTAAAACTTTGTAGTAGCCATCCCATAAAGAGGAATGGATGCTGGTGAAGCTCCTATAACCAGATTTATATAGAATTACTCCTCTATATCAGGTGGTAAAATAGAAAATTCATCCAAGAATACATCCCTGAAATAACCAATCCCTAGAGGAAAGTTATCTTGTTTTATTTCCTGATCATCTAGACACAAGAAAAATATTTATGCTATCATTTTTGTAAAACCCAAGATGGTTTTATCCATATCTACTCACCTATATATCCCATTAAAACATTTGAATAAAAACCCTTTCCTCTGGTGATGTGAAGTTCACCATTCGGTGATAGAAATCGACATGAGATCGATAAAAAACTAGCTAGTCTATTTTGAGTATGAATTTAATCTTGATCATCTCAAGGTAAAAAAGGTCCCATATGAAGTGATACATACCAATATCAAGGGGGCCACTCCCTACACTGGTGTACATCCTCCATTTCGATCCCCAATGAAGTATCTAGTGTCATAATTCCATCATAAAACTGAATAAAAATTCCAAGTATCTCCAAGAATGGTACAAATATGAAGGAATAAGTTTCACCTACATTGAAAATAGTAGATACTAGAGTAGAGGCTACAATGATCATACCACTCACTGTAGATGGATCAGATCTCTAATCCCCAGGTGTACGATGTGCATAATATAATTGGCCTAAACTACAACCTTGTGAAACAAACTCATTACTCAGAGTAATCCCATATAGCTATAGTGGTATGACTGGTGCCTGGATCCCTCGAACATGACCATCAACTCATCTTGAATATAAAGAACTAATCTAGGTACAATCCTAACATAGATATGTGAATCCCACTCTTGAACCTGGTGTCATAGTTTATCCCATTCCATTGACTGCTAGAGGTAAGGTCCTACAAAAATTTTGTACATGGCCCATACTACAAGAAGCTTGACACTTGACTGGGTCGCTATCAAACTATTTCCTCATGTGTCCTAATCTACCACGTTGTTGATAGAAGAAAAAACTACTACCACTCGCAGCCTGAATAGTATTACCATCATGATAAGCCTCAAAAAATCACATTCTTCCACCTAATATTGAACCATTGGGTTGAAAGGATTAACTTACCTTCTCATCACCCCCAACTTCACTTAGGTTCAATTTAGTAATAATCATCTAATTCACTATCTCATTTATAGTAGTCAAGTGAAACACATTGACTTGTGATTGAATAGTATTCTTGAGACCTTCCTCAAAGTGTCTCACCCTCAATGACTCATTAGTAATATAAATAGGCATAGAATGATGATGATATATAAATCATGATGAATAATCCATAAATGTCATCGTGTCCTACTCCAGACACATAAAATCAACAGACCTTTCAACTCTTAGGGTCTTAGGAAAAAGTAATTGTCAAAACAAGATTGAAAATCATTCCAAACCATATCTAAAAGCATATCAACCTAGTTCAAAACATCCCAAAAGCTCTTAGATTCTACCTGGAGAATATATGTTGTGTGATTCACTCTCCTCTTAGGAGGTATATCTAGATTATTGAAAATTGATAAAGTAGTTTCAAGAAACATATCAGCATCCTGTGGAACACCATCCCCCAAAAATTTATGAGGATGATAATATTGGAACACGCACATCAACTATTCCATAGTCAAGGAAGGATTTATGGATCCCTGAATGGTTTGAATAAAGTTAATGAAACTCTACAAGGACCAGGGATCATCACCCACATCTGGTATAACCACTAGTTCCACAATGGGATATTCTAGAGGTTCTACTGGTGACCCATGAACCACTACCTTCAGATCGTGGTCATTTCCACCCTTATGGTGCACAACTAGAGGTTATCGTGGTGGAATGTGTCTACAATTCCAAAAAAAAACCTTATAAATGAATTTGGTAACAACTCGATCATAGATAAAATCATATAAACAAGAAACACCTCTGTTCCTACTTTTTTATCTAGGACTGGTTAACTGAATCAACGATAAAAAGCATAAGAGAAATTACCTAATCTCCACTCTAAAGCGGGGTCCGTGTTAAATTATCTATTTCAAAATTTCAATTTCATTTAAATTCATATTTATACCACATTACTCTTCAAATGGTTGAGCCAAATGGGTCACCACTTATAATCCATAAGGGCCTGTAAACCATAAAAACCAAATTTTGTAATATATTTAATTCAAACCATAACATGTCCTAATCCATACGACCAATGTTCTGTGACCAAACATACCATAATTTACTGCATAGGGTGTCTTCTATAGTCTATACATGAAAAAAATATTTAGGTTATAGTTGGAACTCTCAATACCAATCATGTTTCTCAATCCCCCGCACAAAACCATAACCAAGTTCTAATTATATCATTAAAAGAACACATAATAATGTCATGCAGTTAAGAAATACATCCTCAATGGCATGGAATATTCATGTCATGTTAATCCTATAAGGTTCCTAAAATGATGCATGTTATGGAATTCCCTAATCTCATCAAGCCAAATATAAAAACATGTAATCATAATAAACATCAAACCACATGTGAATCACGAAATACTGGAATCAAATCAATCATAATAGGAAAAATATAGAAAAATAATTCCTTATTCTAGGAAATTTTAAATTTTCCAATAGGAGGGTTAGCTACTCCCAAGAAAAAATCATTAACAAATTCCAATTCATTCCTAATATCCTACCAATTATCTCAAAATAGTAAATATAGAAAATAAAATATCTAATAAAACTTTCTAAAATCCTAACATGGGTGATAATAAATTATTCCCTGATTTGATAGGCCACATGGCCTTAATCATGCCACCCCAGGTGTTAGAGGCATTCAACTAGAAACGAGGGCCTATGGTGTATCTATGGGAAGAAATTTCTTCATGTTATAGTGTAATACAACCATGAAAACATGTTAATCAACAACGAAAGAAAAATATAAATCAATGATAGAAGAAATAAACCATAAGACTATAATAGTAAATAAGACAAAAGTGGTATCATATAAAATATGATAATCGTGTCATGTATCTATACAAAATGCCAGGAAATATGTGGAAACACAAATCCTATACAGTAGAAGTATTAAAAAAACAAAAAGACGAAAATGACTATATCTAGATAGCATGATGAGAGGGGATCAGTCTTGTTATCCCCAACTTCAAGGCTATGATCAAATCAAGTTTCACAAAGAAGGTGCTTGCCCTAGTGCCTACTTATAACCATGAAGTCTGGTCGGGTACCCAACAATGGCATGAATAGGGTGTGAGATAACACTCAGCCGACCACCTCAAAAATGTCTATAATAGGTCCATTCTATGTATAAACTATGTTTTAGTGTATAGTATATCACATGCATAAGAATAATAAAAGTAAAGTATCAAAGTAAAATTGATCATGTCTAGCCAAAAATGGATGCTTGTGAATAATAATAAAGCACCCATAAACAATGGGAAAACTCTAAAAAGTAGATATGAATGTGTGATACTATCCAGTCTAACAACTATAATAAAATACTCATACTAGGGATATCTGTGAAGCATAGAAAAATTTCCACAATAGTCTTGTCATGTAGTTAAGTTCATAACATACACAATGGCCTATACCATGTAATCAAGTGTCATACCATTAATCTAGAGATATAAGGTATAAAAGATAAAGGAATCCTCATCAAGTACAAGGATAATCTTGATGGAGACTTGTTAAAGACTTGGGTGGAGCCCAAAGTGAATGCCCACAGAGCATTTCCATTCATGTCTAAGAAATCTGGATCCAAGGAGTAGAAATTCCCTTATAATCCTATAGAATTAGGATCCATGGAGTATAAATGTACAAGGAATCCACAACCATAATCAAGAACCATGGAATAAAAATGTACACAGAATCCTATAGAATCGGGATCCAAGGAGTATAAATGTCCTTGGAATCCACTACCATAATCAATTCTTCAATCATTATCATTAAAAACTAATGATCTCTTCCAACCCCTTCAAAATTTTCTATAAATAACATTTTCCCATTTTAATAAAATGAAATCACATGAAAAGTAGGAAACACCCTTCTCCTATAATTTCAATTCAATCCATTCCTTTCATTTAAAAATTAATAGTTAAATCAAGGTTCTCATAACCTTAATAAATTCATTAAATTCTTATTCAATTCATTAAGGATCCCAAAACATGTAGAGATATCAAATTCATCCCACAGGGTGGTACAACAAGGGGAATATACATAAATACATCTCAAAGGTTCCATGGGTTGAGGTGATCAACCTCCAACTGTATAATTATACTAGTGATTAACCTAATAAGTTCTCAATAAATTTAAACAAGACATCCATTTAATTTTAGGGGAAATGCTGGAAGGTTTGGTGTATAATACTATGGAAACGAGGTATATAAAAGACCAAACTTTAAGGGAATAGTTTAGACAACCTACTGTAGGTCCATGGTAGAACACTCATCCAGTATCAACCTCTAACATGGTCTAGATTTAGAGAAAACTAAGGAATAGATGAAAAACATAGAAATTTGTAAAATTATCTTGCTATAAAATAACTGCATCGATATGAATAAAAATGATGAAAGACAAAGGATTAACAAAGAACTTATCAACATAGATCCAATGAGATGAACGATGTTTGAATCCATGTATGAATGAAGAATCGGGAGATAAGACTAGATTAAGCTTGAGAAAACCTCATGGTAGGCGAAAAAATATATTGGAAGAATAACAATAGAAACAAGGTTTGAGTTTTACTTGAAGTATATAAAAAACATTAATTTCAAACATTTTAACTAGGTCACATAATTTTTCTGCATGGTTAGCCAAATTGTGTGTCAACCATGAGCCCCCTTATTGCCTCGAAAGGGACCTAGTTCGATTCATGCATATGGTCAGAAAACCATGTGAAAACCATGAAATATGCCTTTTTACCCCTTCACCCCTTGCATAGTCATTTCACACAATTATACAAATCGTGTGCCAACCATGCATTTGGCCTCTACCAAAAATTGTAGGAGTCCACACACAGGAATGCGGGCCTGGGCGCACGGGTCTAGAAAACTATGAACCCTTTTTTGATATCTATCAAACCCTTCATGTTTTCCTCAATCCTTGTGGTTAGGGTCGCACTGTTTCTACTAATCATGTGGCCTAGTTTCATTTTCCAAAAACTAGGAATATGGGCTCCGAATAAGCCTGAGACACCCCCAAAACTCACGTGAACTCATTAGGAATTCACATTAGGTAAAAAAAACCATTATAATGAAATGAAAAAGATTCATATGTCATAGGAAAACCCAAGATCTTACATTACCCATGACTACTTCCAATAAATAATGACACAAATATCGAATGATAATCGATGAATATATCACTCTTCAGTGAATAAAGACATGATAGAAAAAATTATAGGTTAAATTCTTATATTCTGGATGAAAAAACTAAATATATTTTTATAATTCAATTAATTATTTTATTAATATTTTATAAAAATTGATAAAAATACATCAAAATTAATTTTTAACAAACTCACTAACCCATAAGTATGGCCCTTATAAACCCTTATGTATCACCCCTAGAAAATCGATACATATTGAATAACTCTGACACTTAGTTGAATTTTGGAAAGGAGAATACCCAGACATATAAAATATTTATCCTTATATAATATATTGAAATCCCAAACACATTAAAAAATTCAACTATTATACAATAAATGATCTTTACAAGTCTCAAGAAAATGACTCTAATACATCATACTTTTCCAAATAAGGACCCTTACACATCACAAGGTATTTAGAAACATTTAAAATTTTCTTAATGATAAAAAATATATGTATTATCATGTTTTCCAACACTTTTCTAATTTTTTGATCACATGAATTATCTTAAATATGAAGGAAATACTCATGTGTATCATCCTTTATACATAGGTTGACTCTTACACACTAATGACACTACAACAAAACCGGTTAACCGCCGTTAAACTAGGCGTCGACAATCTATTAGCAGTGGTTTTTTCCATTTCGCGGTGGTTTAAGGGAAGCGTCGTAGATGCTTTATTTCACAGCGGTTTTCATGACTTTAGCGGCGGTTAGACGAGTGTCAAATATTTTTTTATTCACGGTGGTTTTAACCGCCGCGATATTCAGGCGTTTGATGCGTCTCTATCATGGCGGTGAAAACTGCCACTAAATATAAACCGATTACATTTCATGGAGGTTTTAACCCCCGCTAATGTTTTACCATTAATGCATTAGCGGCGGTTATAAGCGCCACAAAATGTTGACCAGTAAAGCATTAGCGGCGGTTAAAACCGCCATGAAATTCTGACCAGAAAAAAATGCAGTTTTGCTTCTACTGCCCCACTGCCCTGAAAAACAAATCAAACTAGAAAATGGAAAAATAGACATCATACAAACAAATAAAATGTTATTTCTAACTTGGTATCCCAAACATGATGAAACAGGAGATAAGTGGACCTTCATAGCTACTGGAAGCAAAGTAGATAAGTGGACCTTCGCAAATGAAACTACTATTTTTGTAATTTGGTAACAAAGAAGTAGGATCCTGATCATCCATAGAAAAACATACAAGGGTTCAAGAACACCAATATGAAGTATATCAAGATCATAGACCAGATATTCATTTTTCCAATCACCTTTGGTGTTGCTTCTTTTTGGATGCTCTCTTGTGGGTGATAGAGGTTGCTTTCTATGGATATCATCTTACATATACTTAATCTTGTTTGATTATCTATCATGTCACCATGATAATTTTATGATAGGTCTGTGGAATTTCGGTTGGGATATGTCCATACCCTGCAGTGCCCACCGGGGTAGACCGATGACCTTTAGTTGGAACAAGGGTATGGTTGGTTGTCTATATAACATGGGATTTGGCCCATGACCCTCTTGAATGGGAGAAAAGATATGAATCTTCTCTAAATATCCTCATATTGTGTTAATGAGTCACCCAAATTATGGTATAATAGTTGTGTGTCTTCCCTTTAACCATTTTTAGAATATTCTAGGTGACTTCAGTGACAAGAACATGCATATTTTCTTATTCTATTGTTGGAGAATGTGTATGGGCCTGATCTTTTCCTCCATTTCATATAGGTATATACCGATGTTAATCAGGTCAGTGGGAAAGGATATGGGTATTACCTATATTTTTTACCAAAATATTCTTGGTGATTTCTTTGAATAATACCATATTATACTGACAAGCTTAGTAAATGTGGGAAAATGTGTCCTCTTGCTCATAGTTTGCCACCATATTTAGTTAGTGGGATTCTTTGGAGGGTATAGATGTAGGGTCATGTTCTTGGTTGATTGTTCACTACCCTCAGTGGGTTTTCCTAACTACCTAGGTTTGGGAGACTTAGGTCAGACTCCCAAGGTAAACACACACATCATATAGAGGTTTTATTGCTTTGTAGCATTGGTGATGGTGAATGTTAGAAGGAGCCCTTTGGAGGGTCCCTTATGCTATCTAGATGAGTCCATCAGTGACCTCTTGATCAACCTCCCTAGATAAGGGAGGAACAAGTTATTTCCTTCCACATATATGACCATGAAATGGTTTGAGATGGAAACTATTTACAACAAATTATGTTCCACTAGTCATTGTCGAGTAGACATCTAGTAGGGATTTTTGAGATGAATGGATTTTTTAGCTTCCTCTGAAGATGGAGAGGTACCATTTAGGTGTGACTCCCAAACCAGTGAATTTGAGACACAATGTTGAGGGTGCAAGGTTGATAATAGAGACCTAGTTTTAAATGAGGATCCAACTTGTGCAGTAGTCGAAGCATATGTGTTCTTAAAGTAGTAAAATGTCATTTGGATCAAAGGGGGTTTTAGTTGAAAGTGCCAGAATAATTATGAGAAACATTTACAAGAAATCCTAATGAAATCAGCATATCAATAAATAAACACATGTATAATCAATTGTATCAGATCCATGTTTTTCCAAATTTCATATTTTGAGAGAGAAAAAGGAGCCTAACATGTGGGTGACACATGAATTTTGTTTAAGTTTCCATGTTAGGTTCACCATTTTTGTTTCCAACTACTTTTATTGGTGAGTATATGATTCATATCACATGATTAGGCAAAACCACATTCCCATCATCCTCTTATGTTTGGTCTCTATGCTGCCTAATAGGTTCCAATTTATATAACCAGAACAAAACAACAAAAGTATCACTCTTTAGTCATCCAAAATCTCAACTACCAATTCAAACACAGGCCTAAATGGAATGATGTATACCACACTCGAGAAATCAAGACATAAAATGAAACATCATAAATCAAAAAAATGCATAGAAGGAAACATGAGAAATCAAGAAAATGTTAGGAGATGGAAATGTTTGGTGGAAACTATGTTCCATACATGTTACATATACAAACCAACCATTATCATATTTGTTCAACACATCAACAATACTACTACTCATGGTCCGATGATGCATCGTCACCCTCTCCACCTCCATCTCCACTACCTGCTGCCACCTGTAAGAAAATTATATTGAAAATTAAATATTTTTGCATATTTATAATTAATCTTAAAACCAATAAAAGTTTCCAAACTGAATGATTTTTATTTTTTGTGATTTACCTGCTCACCACTACTCGATGCACCACCACCGGGGGCATATCTGCTCGTCTGCTGATATATATAAGTCAACGCTTTCTGCATAGAGGATATCTGAGCCCCCTGGTCTTGAACTGTGGCTCATAGAGAATACATCTCCCTCTGATCATCTTTAGGTATGAAATGACTATACCCAAGAGTAGATGCAGCTGGAATCCCTTGTGGCCTGCCAAAGACCTCAGATGGTACGGGTCCCAAACCCATCCCGAGTACTCTACCAGGATGCTCCTTCCCAAGGACTTTAGCAACCAGGTCATCCTGGGAGACTGAGTAGGACTGCTCAGGATTAACTTCCCATATTTCTTTAATTTTAACCTATAAATCAAATATCAATATATATTAACACATTAAAAACTGATAATAAGTTATTATAATAAAAAATTTACTTCATACCCCCAACTTCTTTGGTAGGCTCATTAACAAAACTTCCATCTATTTTTTTGTGAACATCCATCCATAGTTCAGTTCGGGATGCTTCATGCCCTAAACTCTGTGACTGCGTTAAACAAAGGTAAATCAACAATTCAATATGTTAAATAGATAATATTGTATTATAAATATTTAAACTAATTAAAATATTACCAATGAAATTCGGCTTCTAGAAATAGTTTTTGAGCCCGTAGTGTGCGGGATGACTTGATTTTCCCGCTTTGATGCATTCTGTCTTGAGAGATCCTGAAATAAATAAAATACAATTTAACAGTAATGTATTCAATGTCATATCCTCTTCATATACATGTATAAATGTAAAATGAGGATAATATAATAATATATATTTCAATACTATCCGCTTCCCATCACGATGTCTATCAATAGAAACTTTCCACTGTTCTTTTGGTACCCCACTGGGTAGCTTTTCATACATTTGCTGCACGGTCAATGAAGTATCATTGACATCACACCACAACCTCCATTTGAAATCTTTTTATTTTTTACCAAGATTTTTCAATGTCCACTTCCATGCTGTCGCATCGGCAACGGTAAAGTAGAAGAACATATGTATACAAAAATTCATTTTGAATATATTAGTAACATGACATTCAATTAAACCATAAAGTAATAAAATTACCTTTATATGAGAATAAAAAACTTCATTTTTCTAGTTTGGAGGCATATGCCTTTAATCATCATATGAAATAGGCAGGGAAATGGGATCTGCTGCCAGCTGACCTATAATCTGGCCAAGTAACCCCACGACATCATCCGTTGGGACCCCATAAGAATAAAATGGCATGACTATCTTCCCGCCATTCATGTTACAAACATCTGAAATTTTTATGTGTTTTTCCACGGTTGCATTTTTTTCATATGCAATGAGAAAAAAATTAGTATAAACAAAATGCAATAAATTTATTTAATTAAAATTTGTACCTATGACTGTGACCCTCCAGAATGTCCATGATGAAATGGAAGGGGCGTGTTGCCACCCCACTGCTGAGGCTCTTGTAGGGGGAGTCGATGACTCATCCTCTAATGAGACATCCATAGATGGTGTCAGAGATGGTGCGGGGTGGAGATGGTGTAGGGGTGTAGGCAGCTAGTGCCTCAAATGCCGTGGGGACAGACAGATCGTCATCTGTCACAAAACTAGATGAAATAGTGTACCGCTTCCTCCTTGGCATTCCTATCATTTAATCACATAAAATTAAGTTCAGAATATATATTTCAAAAAAT
Organism: Viscum album; assembly: GCA_963277665.1. Lineage (NCBI taxonomy): Eukaryota > Viridiplantae > Streptophyta > Magnoliopsida > Santalales > Viscaceae > Viscum > Viscum album. The sequence continues at coordinate 1,758,257,484 of OY728121.1, read as the reverse complement.
TTATACAGAAAAAAATTTAAAAATGATAATAAATGCCCAATACTAACAAACAAAATGTATATAACAATGATAATGAATGACTGTAGAAATGAAACAAATAGTTGCTGAATGAATAAATAATTGTACATACAATCATTTTCCCCTTAAATAATGTTGGTTTCTTGCTCTATTGCTTCATCCACTTTATTCATCCTTTCTAGAATAATATTTTCAATATCATGATGGAAAAATAATTCTGCTTCCAGTTGTTGATGAAATTCAATTGCAGAGGTCAAATCTTCCACTTCATCACCCATATCATACAAATATATTTGTATTATGTGAGTAACTACACTCCACCCTTCATCCACAATATCATTCAAATAATATACCATTTTTGCTTGCGATGCTAAGATATATGGATCATGCAGTTCACGATCACCAACATCCATCAAGCGAGAGAAGTTTACAGAAGTAAATTGCAAGGAATCTCTTTTAACTCCTCTGATAAAATCGACCCATTTTCATTTGAATAAAACAACAGAAAAATGCCTGTGGTAGTTTAATTCAATAATATAATGCAGCTTTCCATAGTATCCCACTTCAGAAAATGTAAATATACCACTATTCTATGTTTTCAAACCCACTTCTCGATCGACTGTACGAAATCTAAAGTCGTCACATTATAAGCGTCGAACTTTATAACTTGTTTTATAGGACCTCTAGCAAGAAAATTCAAATCTTCTGACAAGTCTACTCGAGTATCAGTATTCATGATCTGAAAAAAGAAATATAATTTAATATATTTACAAATTGTATGTGTCAAATTAATATTCGTATTTATTGTAATATTTATAAACTTACACGTCGTGCAAAACATTCTACCAGCTCTTTTTTCATAGCTTTTGTTATATATTTATCATTTCGTGTTCGGACTCTCATTTGTCTCTTTGTTTGTATCATAAACTCTTCAATAAATGGATATGCAATTTCACTATTCAGAAGCACATATCTATGTGCCTATAATAATTCCAATTCTGTCAGTGTCACATATGGGGTCCTCCCAACTGACTGGCCAATAGAAGGAAATATTTTTGATTTCTGATGCATTTGAGATTGAGTTGATGTGTCATCAACACGTCCAACTAGATTAAATCTTGTCTCAATATCATCCAAATATCTAGAACAAAAGGTAAGACACTCCTCGGCCAAATAGCCTTCAGCAATAGATCCTTCTGGTTGAGCTTTATTTATCACGCATGCTTTCAAATGCCCAAGATATCTGTGAAATAAAATAATAATATTATGCATTTATTTAAATGCCAAATTTTTTTTACTTAATTGGAAACATATAAATAAAATACCTCTCAATTGGATACATCCATCGATAATGAACGAGGCCTCCTAATTTAGCTTCAACCAAATGCACAGTTAAATGCATCATGGCAGTAAAAAAAGATGGAGGAAAGATCATCTCCATTGCACAAAGGGTAAATACAAACCTCTCCTAGAGGTTGTCAAGCTGAAATGGATGTAGATATTTCTCACATAATTTCCTGAAAAATGTGCAGAATTGGAGTACAACAATAGTAAATTTTTCAGGTAATAGTGTACGCAATGCCAATGGTAGTAACTGTTGTAACAAAATATGTGAATCTTGACTTTTCAATCCATATAACTTATGATTCTTCAAGTCAACACACCTCAAGATGTTACTCGAATACCCATCAGATACCTTCACATTCTTTAAAATTCTAAGGAACGTATCTTTATCCCTATTTTTCATTGCAAAAATGGCCGGAGCATACTTTTTATTCTCATCTGGCCAGAGATCACATTTTATGTTCATTACTTGTAAGTCATTGCGAGCATTGAGATGATCCTTCGACTTTCCATGCTCATTAAGTAATGTGAAAATCAAATTATCACATACATTATTCTCAATAAACATCACATCAAGATTGTGGCACAACAAATTAAATTCCCAATACGGAAGTTTGAATGATATACTTTTTTTCTTCCATTGTTGCATTCTGATTTCACTTGATGATGCACTTCAGACTCGTTTTCCACTATCATTCAAATGATGAACCTTCCCATATTCTATTTTAACATTTTCAAGATGTGTCAATATTTCAGAACCGGTTAAGAACTTTGGAGGTGGTCTACGATCAATGGAACCATTAAATTTTGATTTGTTCAGCCGAAATCTATGAGATGCATCAAGAAATTTTCGATGGCACAAGAAACACCATTTTCTACTGTGAGGTAGCCATTTGGGATCAAAATAAAAGTTACAAATGGGACAAGACAAACTCGTATAAGTGTTCCAACCAAATAAATTCCCAAGCCCAGGGAAGTCACTAATGGTCCACATTAAAGCAGCATGCCTTTTGAACATTGTTTTAGAAGAAACATCAAATGTCTCAACACCGTTGCTCCATAACTCCTGCAATTCTTCAGTCAAAGGCTGCAGGTATACATCAATATCATTTCCAGGCATTTGTTTTCCAGGAATAATCATCAAAATGATAAAATATGTTTGTTTCATAAACATCCACAGAGGCAGATTATAAGGGATCAAAAAAACTCACCAAATTCTATAACTGGTACTCAAAGTCCCAAATGGGTTGAATCCATCGGCAGCCAATCCCAATCGAACATTCCTAGGATCAGCTGAGAAATCTGGATGTAATGAATCAAATGTCTTCCATGATTGGGAATCTTGTGGATGTCTCATTAACCCATCATTGTTATTATCTACAGAATGACACTTCATGTGTTCGGTGGTTTTTGATGACATGAATAATCTTTTCAATCGAGGCTTCAAAGGAAAGTAGCGCAAAACTTTTGCAGGTGTGTTCTTTTTCTTATTCTCCATGAAATTATGTTCAATCAGACTTCCAACATCACCCTTTTACTGCCATCTAGAAGAACATTTCTTAGAATTATATCTACTTGAATCCTCTCCCTAATAAAGCATACAATCATTGAGACACACATGTATTTTTTGTATAATTCAGACCAAGCTTGTTAACAACTTTTTTCATATCATAAAAAGATTCTTGGATTTTTGCTTCAGGAAATGCATCACGAATCAATTCCAATAACATGGACATTGCCTTATTTTTAATTCCACATAGACATTTAATATGGTACAACTTCAGCAGAAATTAAAGCTTTGAATATTTCAAACACCCACTATACAACTCTTGATTTCCATCGTCAACTAAATCATGAAACGCATTTTCCTCACTAAAGTTTTCCCTTACATTTGGCTCTACATAATCAAGAGGAGGATCCAATGATATGTTACAATCTTGATCTACTTCTATTACAATCTCAAAAAAATCACTTGTCACGTTTCAATTTTTAGCACCCTCTTCTGGTTGTTCTGATATGATTTGATGCTCATAGTGGTGTCTTGCAGTGCCGAATGCATCATTTATGAGGATTTTCATTTAATTTTTCATTGTCGATGAACTTGGGACCTCATTCTGTGGATTAACATTAGTTCTCAATCTTTTTGTATTGTTTGATTCTCCATGACAAATCCAACACAAATATTGATCAGGGAATTGATTCAGTATTAAACGTTCATAAACTTCATCTCTCTTCAATAATGTTCTAAATTTACATTTAGGACATGGACATCTTATTCTCCCTTCAACGAATCGATTATAAATTGCAAAATCTAAAAACTCATTCAAACCCTTAACATATTGGGGTGTGTTCCTCAGTAATGTGATCCAGATTTTATCCATGTATAACACAATGTGCCTACACAATAATAAAAAAAATTAAAACACATAGTTACTACTAAATAGAGAAAGAGTTTCATATATACGATAGTGTAAGATTACAGAAACATAATATAATAAAGATGACCCATTGATCATAAATTATGAATAATATAATAAATATGATACATTGATCATATTTACCACTTACTTAGAATGCCCAGAAAAACCGAACAAGTCTGGTCCCTAGGAGACAACGTCAACACCTCATTGAGGAGCAGTAAGAATATCAGGTTACACACTTATCATAACACTGTCGATCACACATTTATGTTGCCTCAAACAACACCCCATTGAAAGTGATGTCATTGAACAAACCAAAGATGCACGATTTTCATACCATTAGTACAACGACATTACTAGAAATATTTAGCCCTTATATGACACCCTTTGAGACTTATCGCAGGCTATCTTGGGTACCTGGATTATGGGTATCCTAGGTCAGTTCATGAAAATTGGTCATGTTTCATTGCTCTTTATGTTTTTCATTCTTTTCACTATCTATTTGAATTTACCTCTCTCTTTGAATTTTATAGTGTTTCTTATTTCCTCGAATTTGGAGAGACCTTTTTTATTCATTATATCATTAGGTTGTGCAATTTTAATTCATCCACTTGGATTTACATAGTGGGTTTCTCATTAAAATCTCTTTTAAAAACTAATGAATGATGTATGTTATTTTCACTTAAATATGTTTTGTGTTTAGTACTATAAAAATTTATCTTCAATATTTCAAACAAATCATATAAAAAAAATCATGCAAACCATAAAATTTGGATTTGATATAATACAAAGCACATGTCCAATTTTTACTTCAAACATTTATGTATATTGCAAGTCCTAAGCTCACTTAATTTGAAGTAATTATTTAGAAATGAATTTAAAACTTTAGAACAAACTATTATACTTAATTAAATCATAATAAATTTAAAATATTTAGTAAGTGACACTAGTTTATAACTTATTAAGATCTTTGCTAACATGTTTGAGAATCCAATGGTGATAAATAAAATGTTCTTACTAAAGATATCATTCGACATGAGTATATAAGAAGAGAAGTTTATTGTAAATAATATTAACAACATCAACATGATAAGAATTCAATTGGAGTTAGTTAAGGTGGATTTCAAGGATCTGGAATGGGTGTTGTTGTTACTATCATCACCCCTTGAATCTTGGAATGCAATGATCACCACTCTGAGTAACTTGAGTAGAAATGCTGGGAAGAAATTCCTTCAAAATAAATTAGCGTATAGCCTGAAATAATAAGTGGATGGTAGGAATTTATACAAGACTAGTTTAAGCACTAGGATTATGCTGATTTACACTCTCCTGAAACTCAATTATGATTATTCCGATTTCCACTCCCCTAAAACTCAATTAAATGATGATGAGGAGGCATTTCCTCTACCATGATTTAAACAAACCTTAGAAAATATTTTACAAACAAGATAAACATCACAAATGAAAATGATAGAGAATGATTGACTCAAGGTTCCTTTAAACATGCCTTAACTATTGATTGGGAATAACATAATAGTTTCATTTATTTATTTTTATTATACATCATAGGGATTTTATTTCATAGTTCATATATCCATATATATCACATGCAATGAATATGTACCAATTGTGAACAATGCATGTCATTATTAATCCCTATGTACCTATCATGATGAACAAATACTCATCTCATACCATAGTGGGACATGATAGAAAATATCAATAATAGTAACATCACACAATAAGTGAATTGCCCAAGGTGAAATGACATCAATTGTAACAGGCGAACAATGTGAACAATAATCCATTCCCTAAGAACTCATATTTTTCCCCACACATGGGTTAGATACACGCACAGAAGATCTCATTACCAAGACTCTACATATCCTAGTCTTCATTCCACATTTCCCAAATAGTAATGAAATATAAAAGAAACTATACTTTGATACCACTTTGTAACACCCCAACCCATTTATCCCACTAGTGATCAAGTTGGGTGGGTTACATGACCTCATCTATACCTCCTTGTAAGCCCGAGGTTGTCGAATAGTAGTGAGGGTGTAATAATTATAGTAGGGATACTATACCACCTGGTATAGAGTTGAAAAAATAGTGTAAATAATAACAGAGTAACACAAATAGTGGAAACAACATAAATTATCATATAGGAAACCAAAAAATATATAAAGGCCAAACCAAACAATCCAAATTATAATTAAAACAATGAAATTACAAGTTGAAGGTATATAAATGATGTGATTAATGTTATATAAATAAAAGAATAACATATTCAATAAAATACTCTAAAAACCAGTTCCCTAGCTCCATGTCAATCTCATATCGAAGATCCAACCCGTCTCATAATCAATCAACCTACACAAGGCCCCTTACCCTTGTCCAGAATTGCATCCATGAAATCTTCTAAGGTAACAAATAGTGGCCAAAATAGTGTGAGTATAACTCCGTATTCCACCACCAATGGTGTCTGAACATGTCTAGTCTGAGCATATAGTGTATGCAATAAAGCGATAAATAAGGGTGTTAATTTAATAAATTAATTATATATATAAAATAAACCCACAGACCTTTAGTCTCTAGGATGACACCCTATGTTAGCCAAACCATCATCAACTCCATGTGGGGTGTCTGTCTCATGAGGTGGATCCTCCTACGCCATGACATATTTCCCCAAAATACTGGAAGATTCTGTTAAATCAGGATGAATTTCCAATATCATGATTCAAGTATCCAATCATGGTATATACTTTATAGAAATACTTTATTCTTCCCATGGCTTTTACCCCCAATGGAAAAAGTAGCCATCTCACCAGTCCTAGAATTGATATAACTACATACATCTTCCCATGGAACATGTTTTTAAGAGGAAATAAACCATATAACCGGGCTAATACATTCTATAACCACTTATGTATTCCCATGGAATGTGAAACTAAGTGGAAAATAAATAATCTCATATCAAATGGTAGATTCTCTTGTATTAGGATGAATCACTGATAGTATATATCAATCAGGTCTAAAATATTATTACAAGACATATTAGTTAATTCATCCCATCACTTATTAATTTTACCATTTATTCCTAATTTTCAAATCCTCCTATAGATAGGAATCACCAAAATCATCTTAAACCATTTTCCATATTTCACATGCAATGTAAAGATCTTTAACTAAGCCATGATTCCAAAGGATCTCATAAAATCATGAGGGGTTGGAACACCACAAATTTTAATGAAAGTCCTAACCGTAATGCTAAGAGAGAAAAAAGGGATCATTGGGAGGGATCAACAGGAGGATTTTAGAGACAAGGGATAATTCCAATTATTTAGGTTGTGCATGTGGCATGTTGATGCGATCATAATTTTTCACATACTAGCATAATCAGAACAGACTAAAGGGAGTTTTCCAAGACCACCCAACTGAAAATAAGAAATGTTTTTGAAAAATCCTCATGTTTGTGGTAGAAATCAGATTCCCCCTTCCCTTCAATGGGATCTATAATTTTAATCAACAATAGATCAAGAAGCAGAAGATGAAATGGACATTTTACCTTAAAAATATATGTTCAGAACACAAATATCCAACATGGTCTTGCTTATAGATCAAATAGGATTCTCATATGTCATCCCTGGAAGGTTTAATGGAATCATAAAGGAGATAGAAAATTTTATAACATAGGTGTTGGATTGTTAAAATTATTGGAAGATAAAATTCATGATGTGAATAGGGAATTCACATCATGAATTCCTCAATTCCCACATATGTTGAAAAATTTATCACCTCATTTTAAAAACTAAATTAAACCAATTTCATGTCATGAATATATTTAATGAAGTGAATTATTGTTTTGTAGATTTCCCAAAACCAATCCATGGCGCGAATGGGTTCATGGGGTTCTCCTGGAAAATTCACATAATGAATTGCAAATTCATAACATCAATTTGTTTTGCATCTATAAAGAATCTCTCATACTTATTCGATATGAAACAACTAATAAAACTAGATAAAGGCTTAATAAACAAGGTTTAAATGAAAGGAAACCTAACTCTAAGAGATTTATCCAAAAACTTAAATGGATACATACTTGGAAAATACAGGGGCGCCAGAGACAGAGGTCATGGGGTCACCGGAAATGGAGGTCGCGGGGTCGCCAGAGACGGAGGTCACGGGGTCGCCGAACAGTTGGGGGTCGCGGGTCACCGGGGGGGGGGGGGGGTGGGGTTAGGGGAAGAAAGGAGGGTGCGGGGATCGTGAGGGTTTGGGGGAAATGGATGGGGTGGGGGGGTAGGGAAGGGTCGAGTTTTTTTAAAAAAATTATGGGTTTTGTGGCGGTTTATTAAAAACCGCTGGGAAACCTTTCGGTGAAAACGTTTAGCGGTGGTTTTGTGAACCGCTGCCACAAAACCGCCGCTAAACCCGGGTTTTATTGTAGTGCGAGTTACTCATACAAATTTCATTATCTATAAAGTAAATCACTTATATAGAGGTTACTTTAGAGTTACCTTTAGGTATCACCCAAGTTTACTCATATGCATCATAGGGACCTTCAACACTTTTCCATTTTCTAGTTGAATTAAGGACCCTTATGTATTCCTTTTCCATAGATCTACTCTTATATATTTAGGATTTTAAAAATATACATATCAGATGACTCATACAATTATCTATTTTATTTTTAAATAAGTTGAATTATAAATATAAGGGAATTTATATATAAGAGTAACTTTTCTATAGGGCGACCCTTCCATATTATACTTAATAATTTTTCCCGTCCCCTTCACAGGGTGACTTTAACATAAGGAACTCCTATATATTCTGACATTTACATAAGTGAGTTTTAATTTTTTTTTAAAAAATGGCTAAAATACCTATAAATCTATAAATTCATTCAAATATAATTTTATATGATTTCAGCACATGTTAGCCTCTTACCAACATGTAACAACCGAAGAATAATAGCAATCTAGCCCCCAAGATTGACTAACTCTTGATTCTCGATTCTAGACCTATTCAAAACTCCTAACACCTCTACAGGATCCCAAAACACATGGTCAATCCATTATATAACCCAAATACTATTTTCAAATATCTAACCATCACATTACATATGAAAAATTTGATATTATTTATATTTTGGAAAAAATTCCATCAAAACATGATTTTATAAAAAAATCAAAATTGGATTGCACATAAACCTGGTCAATGGTGTTGTAACCTCCACCCTATAAGGATTATAATCCCTTAGAATAATCCTTGAAAACTTATCAAATTCCCATATGTAAATCAAGATCTGATACCACTCTTTGTTATAAATTATTAAAACTAATAAATTCATCTCAGTTACCTATGCATCTAACCCCAATACACCTTCATTTTACTAAAAATCCAATGTTGATCCCAGAACCAAATCAAAAGTATCCAAAGAAATTTACTTGATGAAGTTTCTATCTCTCTACATCTAGTTCCATGTAAAAATCCCACTCAATCATTCTTTACATAAACTCTCCTAAAAAGTCTTAGCCTCACCTATCAATGCATTTTCACACCTATCAATCATCAAAACTTAATTTCTAGAGGCATCATATTGTCACCCAAATTCCCACATTGAAGTTTAAATCTTAAACTCAATAAAATTAAATATTGGATCCTTTACTAAAAAAACTATTATGGTACCAAAACCATGAGTATCAACTCATCTTTCATCTAACCAACTATTAGACTCCACCAAATTCAACCCCAAAATTGACGTTGAAACAAAATCTTTATCCAAAAACCATCTAAAACTTAAATATGGTATTTAATAAGCAAACATATAAATTAGATTCATATACTCATTAAAATAAAGGTAACATCTTGACCATTTGGAAACCAGTTAAATGTATCGAATTTCCTTCTAACATAAGGGTCTTATACCCATTTTAGATTTGATACATCCCACCATTGAAGTATCCTTATCATCACCCCACTGAACCAAAACATATGATCTCCATTTTCCATATCATGTCCATCATTGAACATAAATATTATACATGGAAACCCTACTCATACATAAGTACCGATATGAATTATCAGTTGATATCAATTTATATCTTATAAGGAATGTAATCCTTGAAATTTTCCAAAATTTTCTCACAATAAGGTCTAGAACCTCCATTATACAATGGTGTGATCTATGATAAATGGACTCAATGACACTACTTGTCCCGAACCTCTTTCTTCAAGATTATGTAAGGGTTATAAAAGTGTCTTGACCTTCCTTATTCAAGATTAAAAAGGGATAATGACCCCCGAGTCCTGACTCTAATAGGGCTTGGGGTGGTGAACAACACTAAGGGTATTCAAATATCACAAAATAGAAGGCATTACCCTTTTTATAGAAACCAATATATGGAGATAAAATGTTTCAACCTCAAAAAAACTTCAAGAAATATATATAAAATAATCCAAAATCAATCCTAGTTGTATGTTTAAAGTAAAATTGCAATAAATACAATGAAAATATCCAAATTAAATAACAAAAGAACAAATCTAAGAAGTGACACAATGACTATCCCGATGCCTGAGCTAGTAAGGTCCAACAAGGTCTGCATAATCTCCCTAGATACATGAAAAAATTTTATACACATATGGTGAGCATACAAGAATAAAAAATAGGAAAATATGAAGCCACTCGTGCATAATTGGGAGAAGCATACAAATGCCCCATGTGAGAAAACAAAAGAAACTCAAAAGCCCCTAACAAGGTATAATATCCACACCAACCTCAACAAGGCATAAAAATAACTCAAGTCATGTAAAGTAAAGTAGTAAGCATATTGATGATAGGTTACCCCACACCATATCCCACTGGTTAAATTCTCATCCCTAATAGAGAACATCCTAACGCTACCACGCTCTTCTACAAGCCCCGCTATCACAACCTTCCCACACACACCTAGGAAACATACCCTATCCCACCCGCAGACACCTGGGCCACAACAACATCACCTCCCACCCATAGAAACTTGGACCATAAAACAAAAACTTCATTTTAAAGACACTTGGGAAAGCACAACATATCTCATCTCGATTACACATAGGAAGGAACATCTCTCCCGAAGACACTTGGTCCTCACAACCACACCATAACCTCCCTTAAGGGTCTTGGGATACCAATTCCTAGAAGAGAGGAGCAAATAAATTCCATTAACTATCAATCCATAATCCCACTGGGATTTTGAAAAAAACCCCCCTCCCCTATGAAATGGAATTTTTTGGCACATAGTTCTCAAATTGGGTGGGTGTACATAGAAATCAAAAGGAACTAAAAGTATATATATATATGTACCAAATAGTTAGCCCAACCTATGGGTTATCAAAACAAACAACTGGCCCACTCAAAAATTCCCTTGTGGCCACCTCTAAGGCATAAAAACACAACCATCCACAAACATAATTCATAAACCCATCCAATTAATTTAACCAATTATCATTATTTAGTTAAAAAGACAAAATTTATTGATTCCATCCCTACCTAGGAAAATATCAAATACAAAAAACACTATAAGGGTGAAGCAACCATACCAACAACTACCAAAGCCAAACAGAGAAAGAAGGACCAGGGTAGAATAAACCACTCCAACACTTATTCCTAATATAACAGCTTCTGGAAACTCCAGGTGAAACACTGATGCAAGGTAATTCCATACATCTTCAAAATTATCCCTCCCAAACCATAACTGGCAGCCCCACAGCAAGAAAATCACCACATCTATAAAATTGAAAAAACATAACAAGGTTGTAGTCCCACTACACAAACGGACCATGCTCAACAACCATTACACAACCCAGATACAAACCCATTGTTTAATAAGTTCATCCATTCCACAATCAACCAATCTCTCAACTTGATATTCCATTACACTACATGTACCCCCCCATACACATAGCCAAACTACCATCCATAGTACCACATGACTAGCACAAAACACAAGGTCTAACAAAACCGTAAATAGCATACAACCACACCAAACATAAAGGCATATTTTGATTTAGTAACCTTTTTTCTTTAATATCACTTTGATAATTCAGGGGTGATCATTAAACATGTTCAATCCCAGGGAATCCATATATTTAACTGGGTATACATGATTAACCAGATTTTCATATTTATAGCCATTCAGGAGAGGATAAACAAATAGTATAAGGTATCACCCATGCATAAGAAAAGACCACCAACAACCATGATTTTCAGAAGTATACAACCCATTCAATTCATAATAGGGATCAAAGATAAGAGATAAAAAAATGATCATCATCAACATCACCTGCCCCTCATTTATTTCTAAAGTAATAGGTACAATTATCTTTATTAGTATCATCTTCTTTGCCCTTAATTTATCGCAATTAAATTGGTTTCAACCATACCCACAAGAAGAAATTAGTACACACACCCCTATTGATACACAATTAAAAGAGAGTGGATGAAATTCCTACCTCGAAGAAAAGATGATCATAAAATCCTCTTTGCACCAAAAGGGGGGGGGGTGTGCGACCAGTAGGAATGACTCAAAGGAAAAACCAGATCCGAAGTCCACAACACAACACACTAATCCACATGGATGAAAGGCTCTGGGTGTAGAAAGAAAAAAATGGAAAGACACGGGGAAGATAATATCTCAACTTTGAATATCTAGATTGTAAATCAATGGGAGGAAACGATTTCAAGGTACATTAAAGTCAGATCGTTGTCAGGATTTCTTGGTTTTACTATTTTAAAGTCTCAGGAGAATTATGATATTAAATATATAATTAATATCCTTTGAAATGACTTAATGAACACTAAAACATGGTTTTAAACTCAATTTACATCAAATAAAATATAAGAGGGGTGAAATTTTGAAAATTGAAAAAAGATGGAAATGACTTACCGATGGGTGATTCACCGATAACGAGTCACCGATGCGACCCACCGATAGCGCGTCATCGACATGACCCACCAAAGCCTGACACATTGATATGATTCACTGATGACCAACCTACCAATGCTATACCTACCAAATCCCAACCTATCAACACCATACCTATCGACGCTCGACCTACCAATGCCCGACCTACTGACTCTCTACCTACTGATGCCCGACCTACTGACACCTGACCTAGTGACACTGAACCTACTAACTCTGAGCCATTGACACTGATCCACCGATGTTGATCCACTGATGCTGAGCTATCGATGACGAGTCACCAACATGACCTACTAATGGAAAGACTGGAATTTTGGAAAACTTTTGAAAAGAGGTATCATTGCCTCCCAGAGCACCCTAAACACTAGATTTTGACAAAGTAATGGACCAAGAGGTCGAGGCCATTACATCATATACCAATAAAACTATTCTATCTCCTGAGAATTCAAAACCAAACCCAAAATAAAGAGGTATCCAAACAACCACCCATAAGATACATCTCAAGGATCTTGGTGTACTTGAAACACTACTACCGTCATCAATATTCAATGATAACCCACCCCATGTTATTCGAAAGGTGGAGTGAAAACTCAACATCCAAGAACAACTCCTCAAACATCTACTTCCCAAAACTGACTAGAAGACACACCACATGAGCCCCAAAACCACACTTTCAAAACACATGAATTATGGAATTCCTTCCTCCATGTAAAGATACTATTCGTTGTGGGTGGAACTAACTCGTTTGAACAATTTTAATTACATATCAATTAATGCATCTTAATTAGGAATCATGTCATCCCCATTCTACCTGTTAGGACTTCATCATACATTATAGAACAAGGAAGAAACCCCTATTATAGAAAACAAGGTTAAAGACCTATATCATAAAGAAAAACACACAAGTAAAACTCAAAAAAACTCCAGTTACTGGGAAAAAATATTCATATACCTTTTCCAATTACGCTCCTCTTGGCCACCATGCCTCCACAACACACAAACCAAAGAAATGGTACATAAATGAAACACTTTATCTTGATGATCCTAGACCTCCACTGGCTACTCCATGAATGTTGTGTCATCCTTAATATCCAACTCTACCTAGTCAATGACATGGGAGTCATTGTGAAGATACTGATGAAGCTGGGAGACATGAAAGACTCCATGGATAATCTCCAACTATGGTGGAAACACCAACTCGTATCCCACCTATCCAAATCGCCCCAACACCTCAAAGGGTCTGATGATCCTGGGAAAAAGAATTTTCCCTCGGCCAAACCTATGCTACACATTTCGAGGGGGAACCATCAAGAATGCATGGTACCCAACATCAAAATCCAAGGGCCTTATCCTATAAACAACATAAAACTTCTTCTGGTCTTGTTCTACATTGATCCTCTCATGAATGAGATAAACCTTCTTTTTAATTCTTTTCACTACATCAGGTCCAAGAACACTCATTTCCCCAACTTCTGTCTAGAAAAAAGGTGAACGACATGACCTTTCGTATAAAGCTTTAGAAAGAGACATGCCAATGTTAGAGTGATATATATTATTTTAATAAAACTATACCAAGGGAAACTATTTCACCCAAGACCCACCAAAACCCAAGACACATGCTCACAGCATGTCCTCCAACATTTGGATGGTCCTCTCTATCTTCCCATCTTTCTAAGGGTGGAAAGTAGTGTTGAGGTGTAACTGAGTGCCAGAAGCATGTTGTAATCCCCTCTATAATCGAGAGGTAAAACATGCATCCTAATATGAGATGATGGACCTCAGAACCCCATACAACCACACCAAATCATCCACATACCTTCTCACTAATGCATCCAATATTCTTGACTCCTTAATCACTAATTAGTGAGCCGATTTTGATAGTTGATCCACCAATACATAGATAACATCATATCCCCCATGAGCCCTAGGTAATACTATGAAAAAAATCCATTGAGATGTCATCCCACTTACAATAAGGGACATTTAGGGGCTACAACAAACTTTTTAGAACATAGTGCTCAGCCTTCACCTCCTGGAACACTAGGCACTTTACCACAAACTCTTCCACCACCCGATTTATCTCGGGACACCAAAACTGTTCCCTTAAATCACATTGCATCTTGGAATCTCCCTAGTGTACCAATATTGGTCAAATATGAAACTCATGGATAACTCCCTTGCAAAACTCCATTAGATCAAATAGCTTCTCATAGAAAAACCTTGAATTCTGACCATCCTCTGACCATCCCTCCAGAGCATCACCCTAGTCAATGCGATCATGCATCACCTCCACCTCCATGTCTCCCCAATGAGACTACTCCACCTTATGCCTCAAATATGACTACACTATCATCTGAAATAGACACCGTCTACCTCCATCCATTCCTACATCAAATTACAAGGCTGCTAACTCCTCCATCGACCTCCCAGTGTCCACTGATTCTCAGACTACCTCCTTTCGCGACTTCCCGCTCAAGGAATCAGCCAAAAAATTCCCCTTTCCTAAGGTGTATGAGATATAAAAATCATAGTACTAAAGAAAATATACCCAACTCCACTACTAAAAGTTCAGATCTCATTGGGAAAAGATATTCCTCAAGCTCTTGTGATCTGTAAAGGCCACAAAGTGCTCCCTAATGAGGTAATATCGCCACAACTTAAGAAGGAACATGAACACCCAAGCTTCATATCATGGGTGGGATAGTTACGTTCATAGGGATGTTACTTCCTAGACCCATAAGAGGTCACTCCCCATTGCTGCATCAACACACACCCCAAGCCTAGACAGGAAGCATATCAAAACACTTCAAACATCACCCCTTCCTTTAGTAACATAAATACTGGAGCACTAACCAACATCCCATTCAGATAGCTAAATGTTGCCTGACACTTCTCGTTACACACAATGGTCTGGACTTTCCTAATCAAATCTGTCAAAAAAGCTATAACTTGAGATAAATCAAGTACAAATATTTGGTAATATCCCTCTAGACCATGAATGATACTAACTTACACCACTTTCTTGGGTGATTCCAAATAAACAACTCCCTCAAAATTCAACAGGTCCACTACTACACCCTAATGAGACCCCACATTTCCCAGGAAGTGGAACTACCATGTCAAAAACAAGCACATGGAAATTTTTTTTTGTAGATATGGTGGCATAGAAGGACCTCCAGGACAGTCATCAGATGCTCAGTATGCTCCTCCTCTGACTTTGAGTAGATCAGAATGTCATTGATGAATAAAATAAATAAATGTTCTAGGAACTCACTAAAGAAAAAGTTCATATGTCCTGTGAATATATATGGTTCATTCATAACACTGAACGACATAACCATGAACTCTAAGTTCCCATACCTGCACCAAAAAGAAGTCTACCAGATTTCAACATTGTTCACCCTCAACTGGTGATACCCATACCGAAGATGGATCTTAGAAAACTAACTATCTCCCATTATCTAGTTTAAAATATATTCTATTGTCAAGAGATGGTAATAGTTATTGAATGTTACCTGATTCAACCTCTAGTAGTCTATGTACAGCCCCAGACCACCATGTGCCTTCTTTGAGAATAAGAAAAGAGCACCCCATGGTGACACACTGGGCTTGATAAATCACTTCTTCAATAGGTCATAAATTTGAATCCACGTATCCCATAACTTGTAAGGTGTAATCTAATAAGGAGTCATGGAAATCATAGAAGCACCAGGATGCAAGTCTATCCAAAACTCAAGATCACGTCGAGGTGGTAGAGTCACAACCTCCTCATGGAAGACATCCATGAATTCAAAAATAACACTAAGAACCTCCTCTATCTCACCATCCACTGATTCCACTGATAGGACATCCAATAAGGAAATAAGAGGCTCCACATGCCGAATGTCTATTAGACAACTCCTCCCACCAACAAAATCCACACATTCTCGATCCATGTCTGAAAACATGAATCTTCTCCAGAAGTAGTAGCTAACAACATGCATAGAGTAAAACTAGTCGATGTTAAGGATGACATCATACTATTGCATCTATAATAGGAAAAGATCCCCATGGGACTAATGTGTCCCCAAAATCAGTTTATATCCTTGGACAACATTAAGAAAGCTGGTCTGATATAAGTACACTACTAGAAAATGGACCTATACCCATGATTTTGGGGAAAACCATGGGTATAGGTCACCCTATCCCAACAGTTTTGGCCAAACCATGGGTATATGCATTTTTTGATAGTCTATGCCCACAGTTTCCCTAAACCGTGGGCTTAGATACCCTATACCCATGGTTTTCTCCAAACCGTGGGTATAGGGTATTAAAAAATGCCTATACCCACAGTTTTCCCAAAACCTTGGGGATAGGGTATGCTATACCCACGGTTTTCCCATAACTGTGGGTATAGTCATCAGATAAAAAAACCTATACCCCCTGTTTTGACAAACCATGGGTATATGTTTCTCGCATGTACGTGGGAAATTTATTTTTTCCACGGGAACAAAAAAAAATTTGGTCGGAGTTCTATACCCACAGTTTATTCCTCTATACCCATGGTTTAAATAAATATATTTAATAAAATATATATATACTTATACATATATGTGGTTATGGGTTAGTGGTAAGGATGCCCATGAATGGAGAAGTGGTTGCGAGATCGAATCCCGTGGGTATAGGATCATTTTCCAGTAGTGTTAGCCTTAAAATGTTACTTAATATTGAATTTTAGTCAAGAAAATAGTTTATTAAACATTGAGGATATTTTAGGGTTTATATTGTTAGAAAATTAAGATATATTACATACATAACATACCACATTCATATAAAGAGGATACTACTAAAAAAATATCATTTTTTTTCAAAATATAAAACATTAAAACCTAAAACATGATTTCTTTGACAAAAATTTATATCATTCATCATGAATCCCTTATTTATCTTACCCATACTTATATCCGATGAAAAACATTTTTATATCTTGGGATGAGTATAAAACTTAGTAAGGAATAAAAATAAATAAATCATTAGTTAAGTGATAACATAAAAACCAATAAAACCCATACTCATAAAAACCCATATGCATAGAAACATCATGTAGTTTCCTTGGGAAAAATTTACCACATCAAACATATATTCACCCTTACACATGGAATAAAATTTTGGTAAACTTCCATCTCTGGAGTACCCAATGCATTGGAGATCTATAATGGGGCTCATCCATTATATCTTGAGCTATAATAGGAGCAACCCAACATATCTTGAGCTATAATGGGCTCAACCCAACATATCCTGAGCTATAATGGGGATAACCCATCATATAATGAGATATAATGGGATCCACCTATAACAACCCATACTTTACATACATTATTATTACTTCAGAATTGAAGCATATTTATTACAACATATAACAAAACCATAATAGGACAATATAGGTATAGTGTCTTTAGAAATTGGGAAACACAAACAACTGGTTCATAAATCATCTACATTGTCTCCCGTTTATTTAATAATATCTAGAGACTCTTTTGGTATATCCTACTTAATACCCATCTTGTTGACCAGGGGAAAGGAAAACATACAAAGGGTGAGCTCAAATGCTCAGTAAAGGAAAACAAAGGAAATACCAATCGTATCATATAGAAACATAACATTTTGAAAATCTTATCTTGCAAAAGAGATCATAATATCATGATAAGGGATATATCATAGTAGTGAAATGTAATCCCAATAACATAAGACATGAAACTTTGTGGCATACAAACTTAATAATAGAAAATAATTTCATATAAGTCAAGAATAATTTCCAAGACCATCATAGTGGACAAAGTCCATTACTGAACCGAGTTCACTCCTCGTTCCAATCCTGTATCACTGAACCAAATTAACTTGTCGTTCCGACCATGTCTATCTCATGAGATATAAATATTTATCCAATTAACTGGAGAGAGATATAGTTCCCACCCATCTCATAATGAAACCATTCTTATGTGTGGCACAAAATAAAAAATCATACATCATAGCATAACCCATGTAATAAAAATGGTATTCTTAAACATCATGCCATCATCACATAATCAATATAAGATAAAAGGACTTCATAAAAATAATTACATCATTACATAATCAATGTAATAATAGGTATAGAAACATAACCCTATATTATATTAGATGGAAAATAATTTTGATAAAACACTTGAACTCCATTCTTGAGGAAAATATCCTTTCTACTTCAAAAACATTTTCCTTTCTCAACATGTCATACAAATTTAAACTAAAAGAAGTTAATTGAAAATAAAATTAAAAACTTGTAAAGGAAGATTCATTTAAATAATGTTCTATGAAATCATAAAAATCCATTCATTCCATATAAGTTAAAAAAACATTCTTCTCGTACTTTGGCCAGAAAAGTCAAAAAGTATCTCGTACTGAAAACGACAATTTTTTTTAATATATTTTAATAAAAATTCACCAATTGGTAAAATTGGATTTAAACAGTTGTAGGAGGATAGAAATAATATTACATATTGTGGAAACATGGATGTGAATGATAAATATGCCCCAGTAAATTCTGAAGTATAAATAATCTTGGAAAAAAATGAGATTGCAAGATTTTTCCTTACCTTATGTCCGATATGCTCTGTATGTATCTGAAAATCTTGTATAATAATTTAAATAATGTCATTTAATTATTACAGAAGCATATACATTGTTATAACATCATATATGGTCATATTCTTATCTTTTTATTAGTAATATTTCATTTCTACTTTTTATTCAGGTGTTCATTGCTTTATGTTCTTATGCGTGTTTTGTCAAACAAATTCTTATTCCTCTTTTTAGGTTATAGCTACATAATTTACAGAATGGTATTAGTATAATATATATCAGATTTATTAATTCAATTCGTTTATATAATCATGGTTTAATGAAGATCATGTATAATGAATCACATCGCACTGTGGAGATGGTAAGCTGTACGTACGCACGAGAGACGATATCGTTCCCATAATTATTGAATGGTATTGGAGTGGATGATAGAATATCTAAGAATTAGTATCATGTTATAATAATCATATATAGTTATTATTTACACCATTATACCCATCCATGTAAGGTGGTGGTGGAAAATAGATTACACCACGACGTGGAGACGGTATTCCGTACGTACGCACGCGTGGTGATTTCATTTTCCATAGGATGGAAAGAAGGTGAAATAGGGTCATTTGATATTTATAATAACATATCAGTATATGAGTGATACTGATGTTATTACCTTATAATGAAAAAAATAAATAAGAGAAAGTAGAAGAAGAAAATTTTTTGGAAGGATCGGTAAATGATATTACCTCTTCCTCGATGCGCCTCTTCTAAACCTCCTCTTAGGGAACTAAAGTTGGTCTTTGAAGAATACCAAGACCTCTGTTATGTTTCTAGGGAAGTGGAGAAGAGAAATGGACATGTTTTGGCTGATATTGAAGGCTCAAAATGTTGTGATGAGGAGAGGGAGGAGGTGCCCTTTTATAAGGGAGGAGAGGGACACCTTTGGAAACATAAGAAATATTAATATATAATAAATTCAAAACCCACTTAAAAACCCACAAAAATGACTCGAATATGATTATTAGATGATATATTGTTATAATCTCATCAACCAATAAAATTTAGATATTTTTGGAAATTATTTTAAACCTCATCAACTTGATTTATCCTTATTTAATCTATTTAATTTTATTTGTGGTAATAATATTCTAAATTTTAAATTGTTATAAATAATTCATTATGTGCTATGAATTGTCCATAATTGGATACTTTATGAAATTTTATACCATATAAATTTCAATTATTATTTTTAAATATTTTTTTGGGTTTTAAACAATTTTATAATATGTTATTTTTATAAAATAACAATAGTGTCAATTTTGACAATATTCATTTATTTGAATTTAAATAAAATCCACTTAGAAGATATATTCAAACTAAAAGATTTAATAGATATATAACATGTGATATTTATCTATAAAATTCGTTTATAACATTAAATAGTTCATATAATATTTATTTTAATATTTTTAAAACCATTCATTTGATATTTCAATAAATAAAATAATTTCAACATCACTATTGTGTCATACTTAATGATAATTATTTAATCCCTAAAAATTATAAATAAATTCACATGATGTATATAATTTTATTATATTTCTATAGACAATTAATTCTATAATTTTTATAATGTTTATCACTAAATTAAATTTATTAGACTTATAAGATATAAGAGAGTGACATGTTGTCACTTTCTTTGGTTTTAATAATAATTATATAATTTTCATGGTCAAAAGTCAAGGAAATGAATATATTCCGACCCTTAGGTGATATGGGTCAACTTTTATTCATCCAATATAATTTTTCCATCTATTAGGGTAATTTTATAATCTTATTTTTACCCTTAATTATCCGATTTACCTTTAACTGTAGTAAATAAAAATTACCGTAGTTACTATTCATAATATCAAAAATATAAAAGTAAACTATTAACATAATTTGGACCCACTGAATACAAATATGGAATCCTTTTTTCAAAATAAAAAACACAGAAGTTTCAGTAATTAATTTAAAATTAATCCCATTTTTTAGAAAACAGGTTTTAAAAGTTAAAACATTGTCAAAAAATGTAATATTTTTACATATGAATTCAATTTAAAATTAATTTCAATGACATAAATTATATTAAATGGTAAAAATATATTCCATTTCTAATTTAAAACCATTAAATCTTATCATTTAACCATATAAATTATCTTGATGAAAAAAGTTGTTTTTAAGAAAAATTTACCTTATTTTTACTATTCATCAAAATATGAAAGTTATCAGATCAGTATAAAAAATTTATCCAATGTAAATTTTTGTATCCTGATTTAGAGGAAGTAGTTTATTTTTTAAAAATGAACTTATAAACTTTTCAAAAATTATATTTGAAATGGGTGCACCATGAAAAGGTGGTAAAAATGCATTTTTAAAAAAAATACTTCTTTTATCTGAAAAATTGATTTTGTTTTCATACCTCATTCTAGAAAATGTGTAAGATGAATTATAATGTTATAAAATTAAAAATTTGGTTAATACTATTCATAATGGTTAGTTCATAATATTATAATAATATATCATTTTTTTGTGAAACTCGGTATTGCGTATAACGCAAGCTATCGAGGAAGGCTGCTTTTGCATGTAACGCAATCCAAGCTAGTGTTGTGTGAATTGAAAGATTAATTTGGTGTTGCGTATAACATAAGAAATAAAAAAATATATATTTCTCATAAAATTTCCGGGTATTAGAAAACCCAACATAAATAATGTCCAAGGAAAATATCATGAATAAATCACTTCATAACTCATTTAAACCCTTGAGAAAAACACATTCATATTTCAAAATACCATTTTTTCATATAAAACAGTTTTAGAATATAAACATTGCACACACAATAATGAAATCATATTATTTAAAAATAAATATGAAAAAATATAATTATAGAAATAAAAAATCATAATATATGAAGATAACACTCATGATATTAATAAAAGGAACAATCTCTTTGTATTTCATAAAGGAGATATTTAAAAGCATTTAAGAGGAATGTTCTTTAAAAATATCACAACATTGAAGAGTGAATTTATTAAATGAATGTATTAGGTATATATACTATAATTACACATAATAATACATAATATAATCAAATTACATTTCAAAAGTCATATTAGCATGATAAAAACCATTTAAGTTGATGGTTAACCCAAAGAATGTGAATTGGGTTTAAAATCCACTTACGAAATTTCGGCATGGAAATGGATGTACATGGGATAGATTAATAAGATATAAATTGAGTGTCCCATCATTAATATATCATAAGGGAAGTATTGGGGTGGGGAGAAAACATACACCATCATTAGGAATTTAAAATTAAAGAGCATAACATTGGGGTGATTCTTGAATAAAATTGAGTAAGAGAGGATCCCTTACCTCGGGTTCGACTACCCTAAAACATGTTTAAACCTATTGTATGATGGTTTAAAACATGTTATTAATAACTTATAGAACCAAATTAATGATTTTAACACCTTTCATGAGCATTTTATAACATCATTCCACCCATTTATTAATAATATTTTGTTAATTCCATTGTTTTCAGGTGCGTTCTTCACATGGTTTCCACGACTAGTTCATGATGGATATTAATTTTTATTGGAAGTGAAACTCCAGAATTATAATTGAAAGGAATTTAAATATTTCTAGAAACATAAATTATACCATTTATCATTTTTAATTCTGATTTGAAGATGATTCATTAGTTAAACCATTAAGGATGTTCGTTTAGATCATTTTAGTGGTTCTTTGATAATAATGAACTCATTTTGTTTTGTGAATTAAAAACATGTGTAAAAAAAGATTACATAAAATTAAATAAGATATAATAAATAAATTATGGTCTGGTTCAACCATAAAAATGGTTTCATGACCAGTCTTGAAGGAAGTGAAAGAAATTGAAATCACATTATCCACGATGTTGGTAAATCGACACATCACAGACGATTTTATAATTTCATGAATAAGGGAGAGAGGAGAATAAGTATAGTGGAGAATATTAAATAAAAATGATGAAATGAAGAATATTTAAGACACTATATTCCTCTTTTATTATGGTAGGTGAGGAAATAAGAAGAATAGAGAAGGAAATGAAAAGAAAAGAAAGAAAACAAAAGAGGATGTTTACCTCTTGATCTCTTCTCCTTGAGATCCTTCTTAAAGCCCTTGGTTTTGGGATTTTGGTGATACCAGTAGGTAATGTAAGTGGGGAAGGGTCTTTATAGGAGTAATTTTTAGATTTTAGGTAAGTATCAAGGCTTGAGAGGCATGGGAGGAAGAGGTGGGAGTGGGTGGTTTATATTATGGATGAGAGGAAGAGTTTTCCATTATTTATTCATTATTTTATTATTTTTCCAGAAGAAAAGAAATAGTTATGATTCAAAGACCAATAATAGTAAAGAGTGCATGTGATTTAGAGATAATGGTCTTACATAATCCATACATCATCAGATGACATCATAATTCATGTATTTAGAACTAATCGTAAATTATTGTATTTTACTATTCACAAAAAATTCATGTATTTCCGAAAAATCCCAAAACATCACCCTAACTATTTTTCAATGTGTAGAATTAAAAAATAAACTCCATTTTTTGAAAATAATTTTCTAAATATGATTAATTTATTTTTTAACTAAAATAATATTTTATTCCAAAAACCACAATTTTAAAACATTTATTTACTTATTCCAAGATATGGGTATATCATAACTTCAATTAAATATTATATGTATTCTATCACTGGTGAGGTTACTATTCATAAGGGTATGTTTCTATTCATAAGAGTAACATTGCTATTAATAAGGGTATGTTACTATTGACCAAAAATTAAGTTGATTTTATCAGACTCTAAATAACTTACTAATTTCAACCATGTATGTCCTTTTTTCGAAATTCCAAACATAGAAGTGAGAAAAATTATGTTTAGTGATAATTATAACTATCTAATTAAAAAAATGTTTCCTGAATTTTAATTTACTTTTAAAACCTTGGGGGTGTTACATTATCCCCACCTTTTGGAAAATTCATCTTCACAATTTTAATTACATATTAAACAAGTGAGGGTGATTTTCCTCATAGCATTTTCAGATTTCCACATTATTTATTCAACCTTGTGGTTTCTACACAAAACCTTTACCTAGTGGATTAACTTATTCTACAGTAATTGCTCGCTATAATCAAGAATCTGAACAGGTATCTCTTCATAAGAAAGGTTCTCTTCCAGCTGAACTGTCTCTAGGGTCAAAACATGAGATGAATCTAGCACATATTTTCTCATCATCGAAACATGAAAAAAATTGTGTAACTGAGACAAAATTGGGGGCAATGCTACTTGGTATGAAACTAGTCACACTTTCTCCAAGATTTCAAAAGGACTGATGAACTGTGGACTTAGCTTTCTTTTCTTACCCAAACGCCTCACACTTTTCCACAGAGTGATTTTAATTAAAACATGGTCACCTAACTCAATGTAGAAGTATTTACTTATGTTATCTGCATAAATGTTCTGCCTAATTTGAGTTCTCCTTAGGTGCTACTGGATCATATCCACTTTCACAACCACTTCCTCTAATAATTCTGGCCCTATCAACATTCTTTCACCGACTTCATCCCAAAACGCTAGAGTCTAACACCTCTTCCCATTCAATGACTCAAAAGGTGACATCTGTATACTGGAATGAAAACTTTTATTATATGAAAACTAAAATTATGAAATATTCTAATCCCAACTTCCTTGGTAATCCATTGAACAAGATCAAAGTATATCCACCAATGTTTGAATCATTTGTTCGGACTTCCCATCTGATTGATGATGAATAGATGTACCGAAATTTAATTCTGTGCCCAACAAATTTTGAAGGCCCTTCCTAAAAAGAGAAGTGAACCTAGGATCTTAGTCAAATACAATGGAAAGAGGCACTCCATGTAACATGAAAATATATTTGAGGTATAGTTTAAAGAGAGGATTCATAGACATTGTATCTCAAATAGAAAGAAAATGTGTAGATTTAGTCAGTTGGTCAACAACAAACCATATTACATTGTTACCTTGAGATGTATTTAGTAGTCCCAAAATGATGTCCATGGATATATTATCCCATTTCCACTCTAGCACTGGAAAGGACTGAAGCATTCCCTTTGGTAACTGCTACTCTTCTTTAACCTGTTCACATGTCAAAAATTTAATGGTAAAATTTGCAATATCCCTTTTCATTTCCTCCCACCAGTAATACTCCCAAAGGTATCCATAAATATGATTGATTCCATGATAAACTGAAAATAGATAACTTTGAGCTTCACATAAGAATTATTTTATCAACTGAGATTTACAAGTCACACACAACCTTTTTCCAATTCTTAAAACATAATCTTTATCAAAGTTAAATTATGAAAACTAAAAAATTTAAACTAATTCTGCCTTTTTTTATAGCTCCTCATCTGCCTTCTGTTCTTTCTTTATTCTGTCTGAAAAAGATGACTTCACATAAACCTGAAACAAAATTGAGAAATTTCCTGTATGAAAAACATCCAATCTAAATTTTATCAAATCATTTTCTAAAGGATTGTGTTCCAAATTTTTTATGGTTAATGTAGAATTATTTTTCTTACTCAATGCATCGAACACTCTGTTTTCTTTCCTAGGATGGTAAGGAATCATGAAATTATAATCCTTTATTAGTTCCATATATCTTCTTTGGCTCATGTTTAATTACATATGTGTAAATATATACTTCATGCTTTTATGGTCAGTATGTATTTCACATTTTACTCTATATGGATGATGCCTCCAAATTTTCAACGCAAAAACCATATCTTCAAATTAAATATCATGTGTGGGATAATTTGAATCATGTGGTTTTAGTTGTATTGAATAATAAGCAATTACCTGACCATTTTTCATCATAACACAACCAAGCCTTTTCAAATAAGCATCCCTATAGATGACAAACTCACCATTTCTTGAAGGCAAGGCCAAAATTGAATTATTCACCAATAACTTTTTATGTTCCTAAAAAAACATCAAAATCTTCTATCCAAACAAATTTCACCCCTTTTTGTGTTAACTTAGTTAGTGGTCTAGAAAACCATGAAATGTTTTTAATAAACCATTGGTAATAACATTCTAATCCAAGAAAACTAAAAATCTTTATAACATTTTTAGGTCTTGGCCATTTTCAACCACTTTTGTTTTTTAGGATCAACTATTATTGCATCCTTATTTTCAATGTGCCCAAGAATAGGGATCTGTTGCAAAAAAAATTCATTTTATGAATTTTTCATACAGTTTCTTTTCTTTTATGGATTTCAAACCAACACACATATTTTTTTAATGCTTCTCTTTACATTTAGAATATACCAAAATTTCATTAATAAACACAACCACAAAATTATCCTAGAACTCATGAAATATTCTATTAAAAAGATTAATGAATACAATGGGTGTATTAGTTAACAAAAAAGGCATAACTAAAAATTCAAAATGACCATCACTAGTAAGGAATGAAGTCTTCTAGATGTCTTCATCTTTTAGTTTCAACTGATGGTACCCCAACCTTAGGTCAGACTTTGAAAAATATTGTGCTCCCTAAAGCTGATACCACCTCATTTGATAGCTCAACATCTGTTAAAGTGGTTATAAAGGATTTTACCACACTGTTCTTCTTCCAATATTGATGATTTCCATCCTGAGTGACTAGATTTGGACAAACATTAGCAAAATGACCCAATTACTTATTGTTAAAGAATATCACTATCAACTTCTCATTAATTTTGGATAATTTTCCTTGCACTCATGAGACATTTTTCCAAACCTTCCACATTAATAGAATTTACTAGAATTTACATGGCATTCACCAGGACGCCTTTTACCACACTTTTCACAAGAAGGGAATTTGATTTTCTTACCTCCATATTTCTTTGACGAATTATTCCCCAAAGACTACCAACCTGATTAGTTCTTATTCTTTTCATCACAAGGAACATATGTGTCAAAAAAATCCATCTCTACTTTTTCATCACAAAGAAAAAGTTTCTCATAGCTTTTAAACTCTCATGAATTCAAATCTCTTCACAAAACGGTTTCAAACCAGAGTAAAATCTATTAATTTTACAATAAAAATCCTGAATAAAATCCAGTACGTACCTAGATAGTGTTGTAAAATTGGATTTATATGGATTCAAAGAATCATCATCTTTATGATTTAATTCCATGAATTGTTTCTCCATTCTAAGGTGAATAATTTTTAAAAAATATTTTTCCATAAAAAAGAATCTTAAAATCATCCCATTCCAGACTATCAAGGTCATCTCTTTCTCTTATAATCTTAACCAGATACCACCATTGATCTAATTCACCTTCCAAATGATAAATTTATAGTAATAAATTTTGATGTTATGAACATCCCATGACATCAAATATCTTTTCTAGAGAATTGATCCATACTTTGGCTATCACTGGATCCATGGTTACACTAAATTCTGGAGGATGCTGCCTCATAAAATGGTCCACAAAAGACATGTTTTTTTGTGGTAGATCATGTTCCTCTCTAGCATAGATACCACCACCATTTATTACATGAGTCACTTGATCTATTTCTGTCACAAACTGATCGGTTCCAATTCCAACCATTCTTGGCTGCAGATTCAGACAGACATCAGACTCTTGGTGCCTTCCTAATTTAATATCCCTGTTTCTTCTACTGAATTTTTTTTTGAACAAAGATATCTTAGATGAAGAAAAATTGTAATCATTAAATGCTATAACATTTCAAATTAACCATAAAGTTAAAATCATTTATGGTATTCTTTTAACATCATCATAACCCCTAAAGCTATCTAAAACATCCTATAAAACCAACTATAAGGACCCACCTTTAAAATTTTACTTAATCTTTAATTTTAGACTATTAAATACATTATTACACATTAAGGATCTATTCGGGTTTAGAGTTTTATAGAATTAGGATATATTACATACATAACATATCACATTCATACAAATAGTATACTACTTAAAATAGTATCCATTTTTTTTCAAAATATAAAACTTTAAAATGTAAAACATGATTTCTTTTACAACACTTCGTATCATTCATAACAACTCCCTTATCTCCCTTACACATACTTATATCCTGTGAAAAACATTTTCAAATCCCAGGATGAGTATAAAACACCAAAGGGATATAAAGAAAGAAATCGTTAGTCAAGTGATAGCATAAAAACCAATAAAAAGAATTATCATAAAAACACATATGCAAAGAAACATTACATAGTTTCCTTGGGACATATTTACCATATCACTCTTACATTCACCCTTTTACATGGAATGACCTTGTGTTAAACTTCCCTCTATGGAGTACCCAATGCATTGGAGAGATATAATGGGGATCACCCGTCATATCTTGAGCTATGATGGGCTCAAACCAACATATCTTGAGAAATAACTGGCTCAACCCAACACAAATAATTTCCAAGTAACTTATCCTGAATTAATCACTTCATAACTCATTTACACCTTTGATCAAAACACATTCACATTTCAAAATACACTATTTTCATATAAAATAGTTTTAGAATGCAAAAATCCTACAAAAAATAATGAAATCATATTATTCAAAAATAACTATGAAAACATATAATTATAGCAATAAAATATCATAAAATTATAAGAAAACACTCATTATTTTAAGAAAAAGAACAATCTCTTTATATTTTACAAAGGAGACATTTAGATGGATTTAAAAGGAATGTTCTTTACAAATACCATATCATTTAAGAGAGAATTAATTAAATGAAGATATTATGTATATATACTATATATACATATAATTATACATAACATAAAAAAATTACATTTAACATGTCATCTTATCATGATAAAAACCATCGAAGTTGATGGTTAACCCAAAGAATGTGAATTGTGTTTAGAATCCACTTATTAAATTTCAGCATGGTAATGGATGTACATGGGATGGATTAATGAGATATAAATGGGGTATATCAACATTAATATACCATAAGGGTAGTATGGGGGATGTGTGAAAACATACACTATCATTAGGAATTGAAAATTAAAGAGCATAACATAGGGGTGGTTCTTGAGTTAAAGTGAGTAAGAGAGGGTCCCTTACCCCAGGTTAGACTTCCCTCAAACATGTTTAAAAATCCTATATGAAGATTGAAAACATGTTATTAATATTTTATAGTAATATATTCCTGATTATAAAACCTTTACAGATCATTTTATAACATCAAACCACCCACTCATTAAGAATATTTTGCTAATTCCCTTGTTTTCGGGTGAATTATTCACATGGTTTCCATGATCGGTTCATGATGGATATTCATGTCGATTGGAAGTGAAACTACATAATTAAAATGGGATGGTTTATACATATTTAATGAACCATAAATTATAACATTTATCATTTTGAATCTTGATATGAAGATGATTTATTAGTTAAACCACTAATGTTGTTTGTTTAGATCATTTTGGTGGTTCTTTGATAATAATAAACTTATTTTGTTTTGTAAATTAAAAACATGCATAAAAAAGATTAAAGAACATTACATAAGATATAATACATAAATTATAATCTGTTTAAATCATAAAAATGGTTTCATGACCAGTATTGAAGAAAGTGAATGAAATTTAAATCACATTATCCACGATGTCGGTAAATCAACACATCACGGGATGTGTTTTAATTTCTTGAATAAGTAGGATAGGAGAAGAAGTAAAATGGTGAATCTTACATAAACATGATGGAATATAGAATATGTAAAATACTAGATTCAATCATGCCTCTTGGATAAGGTGAGGAGAGGATATAAGAATAATATATAAGAAAATTAAAAGAGAAGAAAGAAAACAAAAGAGGATGTTTACCTCTTGATCCCTTCTCCTTGAAATCCTTATTAAGGCCCTTGGTTTTAGCTTTTGGTGAGACCAGAAGGTCATAGACGTGGGGAAGGGTCTTGAGAGGAGTATTTGATAGAACATAGACAAAGATCAAGGCTTGAGAGGTGTGGGAGGAAGAGGGAGGAATGGGTGGTTTTTATAGTGGATGAGTTTTACATTATTTTAATCTTTATTTTATTATTTTTCCACAAGACAAGAAATAGTAATGATTCCAAGACCTGGAATGACAAAGAGAGGATGTGGGTTCGAGATAATGGTCTTACATAATCCATAAATTAGATGATGACATCATAATTCATGTATTTAGCATTTATCATAAATTATCATATTTTACTATTCACAAAAATTCTTTTATTTTAGAAAAATCCCGAAAATCCATGCTAACCATTTTTCAATGTGTAGAATAAAAAATGAAATCCATTTTTTGAAAATAATTTTCTAAATATTATTGATTTAATTTTTAAATAAAATAATATTTCATTCCAAAAACAAAAACTTTAATATATTTATTTACTTATTCCAAGATATGGGTATATCATAAATTGAATTAAATAATATATGTATACTATAATAGGTTAGTTTACTAATCACATGGGTATGTTACTATTCAAAAGGGTAACATTACTATTTATAAGGGTATGTTACTATTAACCAATAGTTAAGTTGGTCTTATGAGACTCTAAATAACTTACTGATTGAAACCGTGTATGTCCGTTTTTCGAAATTCGAAAAAGTAGAAGTGGGAAAAATTAAGTTTAGTGATTATTATTACAATTTACTTAAAATAATGTTTCATGCATTCACATTTACTTTTAAACACTTGGGGTGTTAAATCTGACCTCCGACTGCAATAATCAACACTAGGAGCACAAAAAGACTCTCAATGTCATGTCCCAGAGCATGGGCTAGAGAGGGTGCAATGAATAAGTGCGAATCTCACGAAAAAAAAAATCATTGGAAAGAGTACTGAACACACTGATCGTACCTTGAATGATATCTGGCCCCACTAGAACTGCTACCTCTGCGGTGTGCTACTGACCATGCCCAACTCCTTGGACCCACTGCTGATGACCACCTCCTTGAACACCTATAGGTTAAGGTCCTTGAGGAACATCCTGAGGTCAGGCTCCACCTTCTCCGTCTCCCCTTAGTGGATTAGGAGCTTGTTGTCCCTACTACTGAAACGTACTGGCCAGAAACTGCTACGGAGGCAGGCCCTGAACCTTCCCACCTCCACCATACTGATCTTGAACAAGGAATTGAAATTGAAGGTTCCTGCAACCTCCAAAACAGAAACACATTGATCCCAAGCCTATGGGAAAAGCTCAAGTACCAGAAGGTCCAAATTGAAATTGCTGAGGTTGACTCCCTACTGGACAATGACTAAAAGGCCCTAGTGCCTAAGACCTATTGATAGTAGTCTTTCCCTTTGAAGAACCCCTCTGGCTCCCCTTTCATGGTATACCTCCTTGCATGTTCATTATATCATCTACCTCTATCTTCTTCTGGACCTCTAGGTATGTTGAAAAGGTTAAGGGAGTAATTGCATACTGGAGAGAAAGAAGAAGTTCCTACTCTAAGAGTCTCACTTGAGACTCCTCATATGGAAAGTGATCTAGAGTAATGAAAATGAGATCCTTCTACTTAATCCCCAATTCCTGTACCGACATACACTCCCGTTGGATGGTGAGTAGCTCTTGTCTATTGTCAACCTTCACGCACTACTGGAAATTTAGGCTATAGGCACGGTTTCAAACCGTGGCTATAAGTACCAAAACCATGGCTGGTAATGGCGTGGCTATAGGTCAAGACCTATATCCATGGTTTCAAACCGTGGAATAACATTAAGTATCACAAATACTATAGACATGGTTCAAAACTGTGGCTATATAGCTTTATACATGGTTTAAAACCGTGGCTTTAGGCCGACAACCATGGTTTAAAACCATGGCTATAAGGCTTCACATTTCATAAAAAACCCACAGTCCCCCCCGAACAGTCCCCCCTGCACCCTGGGCAGCCCCCTTGCACCCCCATGCACCCCAAACCCCTTGGATAGCCCTTGAACCCCCAGGATAGCCCCCCTTCATCCCCATGCCCCCTGGATAGCCCCCTTGAACCCCTCAGATAGCCCCCTTGCACCCCCTGGACAGCCCCCTTGCACCCCTAAGACAACCCTTGCACCCCCTGGACAGCACCCCCATTCCCCCCTAGACAACCCCCATGCACCCCCCTGGACAGCCATTGGACCCCCCTGGACAGCCCCCCTGCACCCCCATGCCCCCCTGGACAACCCCCCTGCACCCCCTGGAGAACCCCCTTGCTCCCGCCCCCACTCCTACAGTATCCCACCACCCACCCCCTCCTTGCAGCCCACCCGAGTAGACACCCCCTGGACAACCCCCTTGCCCCCACCCCCACTCCTACAGTAGCCCCCCCTCCCTGCAACCCCCCCTCGTGTAGACCCCCCAGCACACCCCCACCCCACCTTGATCACCCTCCCTGGACAACCCCCTTGCACCCCCTGGATAACCCTTGAACCTCCTGTACATCCCCCCTTGGACAACCCCTTTCACCCCCTAGATAGCCCTTGCACCCCCTCCCTGCAGCCCCCCCCCCTCGTGCAAACCCCCATCACACCCCCCTCCCTGTAGCCCCCCTTGTGAAGACCCCCCAGCACACCCCCACCCCACCTTGCACACCCTCCCTGGACAGCCCCTTTCACCCCCTAGACAGCCCTTGCACCCCTGGACAAACCCCCATTGGATAGCCCCTTGCACCCCCTAGACAACCCTTACACCCCCCTGCACCCCCATGACCCCCCTAGACAGCCCCCTTGCACCCCCACCCCCCAACTCCTGCAGTATCCCACAACCCCACCCCCTCCCTACACAACCCCACCCTACCTTGCACACCCCCACCCCACTTTCACACCCCCTATGAGTCAAAAAATCTTTGGTGATGCTCATGGTGTCTCAAATGAGAGAATAAAGGGTAAAGATTAAAATGGAAAACATAAATGCAATAATGCCAAACAAGCTATATAAGCATAAACTACCACTGTGAGTTTTTGCAGACAGCACACCTCCATTGGATGGGTTTTATAACAAAAACATGAATTGTTTATAAAAAAAACAATTATTTTAACTAACACTTGATCAAGAATTTCAATTTAATATAAAAAATAAGAATCAAGAAGGCAGCTAAATGTAATTTAAAAAATTCTTGGAATTAAAGAGGCTAGGAGAGGGCTCACTGCCAGCTGTGTTGGAGGGTCCACCTCGGTTGATGCCCTCTTCCCAAGTTAGGAATAAACCTTCCATGGTCCGGGAGTATACTATGTGCTATCTTTATGTTAAAAACAAAATATCACATGATGAGGGAAGAAATAAATCGATTCTA
Source organism: Viscum album (assembly GCA_963277665.1). Classification (NCBI taxonomy): domain Eukaryota; kingdom Viridiplantae; phylum Streptophyta; class Magnoliopsida; order Santalales; family Viscaceae; genus Viscum; species Viscum album. The sequence continues at coordinate 1,758,223,785 of OY728121.1, read as the reverse complement.
CCCAAGGTTGCTTCAAAATTGAGAAGTGCATGCATGAAGAGTCCATCCAAACTTGGAGCTAAATTGGAAAAGACCAACTAGTTGAGAAAATTTTCTCAACCCAATAGCTCACATTTATGATCAAGGAAATACACCTTAATCCATAATTATTTATTATTTTTGTGTTATTCGTGTGCTATACAATGCAGGGAATTGAATGTGAAACTAGTTCTCAAGAGGAGAGAAAATGAAGGGAAGTAAGCTGGAATAACTATTCCAGATCTGAAAAAAAGTCACCATCTTGGCATGATTTATCAAATGGTATTCCAAATAACATCATAAGGAAAGATATTTCTTTATGGAGTTAAGATAGTGTGTCTCCTCGATGGGGAGATGAGTGGAGAAGACCCTTGAGAAGCTGCCATACTTATTTATTCCATGCAAATCTGGAATTTCATGAAAGTGCTTGAAAAAATAATTAATGAGGTATGCATTTCTCTCATCCCTATTAATGACTGAATAAAGTTTGATATTAAGGGGGAGAAATTTAATTAATCAATGAAAATAAGTTGAGGAAATTTGAGATCTCAAGGCTGATTTATAAAACTTTCAACATGTACTTGAATGTTTTCAACATGTGTATTGAGATGAGTGCAAGATCTCAGGTTGTAATTCCAAAAATAATGAAGATATCAATTGGAATCATTTTGTTTCAACATGAGGACATATGAATGGCCCCTAAATGAGTCATGGGAATTATAATCAGTTGGTATCATGTTCACACCCAAGGCCCCCCTGCACACCCCACCCCTGCCCCCCCGCACAACCCACCCCTTCTGCCCTCCACATATTGGTATGATTTATCAAATGGTATTACATATAACATTATAAAGAAATATCTACCTTGATGGAGCGAAGATAGTGTGTCTCCTCAATGGGGAGATGAGTGGAGAAGACCCTTGAAAAGCTTCCAGATTAATTTATTCCATGAAAATTAGGAATTTCTAGAAAGTTCTTGAAAAAATCATTGATGAGGTATTCATTTCTCTCATCCCTATTAATGAAAAAATAAATTCTGATTTTAAGGGGGAGAAATTGAATTAATCAATGGGAAGAAATTTGATATCTCAAGGATGATTTCTAAAACCTGCTACTTGTACTTGAATGTTTTCAACATGTGTATTGAGATGAGTGCAAGATCCGAGGTTGTAATTCCAAAAAGAATGAATATATCAATTGGAATCACTTGGTTTCAACATTAGGACATTTGAAACGCCCCTAAATGAGTCATGGTAATTAGAATCAGTTGGTATCATGTTCACACCCCTGCCCCCCTGCACACCCCACACCCCTGCCCCCTACACATCTTGGTATGATTTATCATATGGTATTCCAAAGAACATAAGAAGGAAATATCTGACTTGATTTAGTGAAGATAGTGTGTCTCCTTGATGGGGAGATGAGTGGAGAAGACCCTTGGGAAGCTGCCAGGCTTATTTATTCCATGCAAATATATAATTTCCAATAAGTGCTTGAAAAAATCATTGATGAGGTATGCATTTCTATCATCCCTGTTAACGAATGAATAAAGTCTGATATTAAGGGGGAGAAACTGAATTAATCAATAACAAGAAGTTGAGGAAATTTGAGATCTCAAGGCTGATTTCTAAAACATGCTACATGTACTTGAATGTTTTCAACATGTGTATTGAGATGAGTGCAAGATCTCAGGTTGTAATTCCAAAAAGAATGAAGATATCAATTGGAATCATTTGGATTCAAATTGAGGACATCTGAATAGACCCTAAATGAGTCATGGGAATTAGAATCTGTTGGTATCATGCACAAAATACCTGCCCCCTGCACACCCCACCCCTTCCCCCCTTGCACACACCCCCTGCCCCCCTGCACACCCCACCCCTGCCCCCCTCCCCCCCATCCTGTATAGTCTCTGGTGACTCATGATACAAAGCTATTTTACTACGTATTTTATTAGATTGTTCTTGTTAAAGGTGGAAACATTATAAATTCCATGACCAGACATAATCAGGTGTTCTATCTCCCACATCCACCACCCTTTCTATATATTACAAGCATGTAGGATGCAAATGATTGGATAGACAACAACAAGTGCATTTTTTTCTCTGGTCCATACATCTGTGGATGAGAGAGTGATGTTAGAGACCACCATTTTCCATAAATAAACCATTTGATGTTGGAATACCATTAATCAAGATAGAATACATCTGTGTATGAAAGTGTGATTCTAGAGACCTCCATTTTCCATAAATAAACCATTTGATGGTGGAATACCATTAATCAAGATAGAAGAGGGGATGATCATTCATAGAAAACATTCATGGAGGTTTTCTAAGAAAAATAAATTACTAACATGATGAAGTTGGACTATTACCATGTGTTTATGGAGATGCAGAAGAGCCTTAGAAATGTCTTTGTGTAATCTTCTTTTTTCATAGAGCTGCTATGATTTGACTAATTTTTGGCTGCAATCAAGGCCCAAAAGGCTCATATTTTCTAGATATTCCACCATCAAGATATCAAACTATAGGTAAGGATATTTGATATGATATCATCCCCAACCGGATCGAGCTACACAAAACCAAAAATCTCCCTTGTCGCATCCCTTGTTGCGGGCTGGAATGCTAGTGGCAATGGGCTGAAATGAAGGTGGAAGGGGGATGGTGTGGGCTGGATGTGGCTAGAGTAGGGCCAAATCATGGAATTACTGTGGCATGACCGCGGCGCGACCGCGGTGTGACCACAACGTGTTGGCCTAGTCTAGAAACATCCGTAGGGCAACATCATCCGTTCAGGAGTGAACGGAGTGGGATGAGGTGGGGTAACATTCCGGCCATCGCCCCGCTGGCAGAAAATATGATTAGTCAGTCTCAACATTGATCACAAGACTCATGGAATACTATCACTCCGAACCACCACAGAGTGTCATCCTGGAGTATGCCCAGATCACAACATTACCGTGGCGTGACCATGGCGTGACCGTGGCATGACTGCGGCATGATGGCCTGGTCCAGTGACATCCGCGAGCCAGCATCTTCCGGCCAGGAGCGAAGGGAGCGAGAGGAGGCGGGTAAACATTCTCGTCATCGCCCCGCCAACAGAAATTGTGATTAGTTAGTCTCAACATTTATCACAAGACTCATGGAATAATATCACTGCAAACTTCCGCGAGTTGTTATCCTGGAGCAGGGCCAAATCACGGTGTGACCGTGGCATGACCGCAGCGTGACCGTGGCATGACCGCGGCGTGTTGGCTCGGTCCAGCGACATCCACAGGGTAGCATATTCCAGCTAGAAGCGAAGGGAGCGGGAGGAGGTAGGAAAACATTCCGGTCATCACCCTGCCGAAAGAAATTGTGATTTGTCAGTCTCAACATTGATCACAAGAATCATGGAATACTATCACTGCGAACCGCTATAGGGTGCCATCCTGGAGAAGGGCCAAATCACAGTGTGACCGCGACATGACCGCGGCGTGACTGCGGCGTGACCGCGGTGTGAGCGTGGAGTGACCGCAGTGTGACCGTGTCGTGACCGTGGCATGATCGCAGTGTGACCACAGTGTGACAACGACATGTTGGCCTGGTCTAGCGACATCCGCAGGGCAACAAATGCTGGCCAGGAGCGAAGGGAGTGGGAGGAGGCGGGGCAACATTCCGACCGTCGCCCAACCGACACATGATAGAACAGATCAACTATTTAATATGATATAACAAGGGATCTCCATAGAAGGTTCTAAAGAGTGGCACAATGACTAAACGTCTAAAGGGAAACAAAATGATGGAAAATAATCATACACCCTACACAAACCATTTACAAATTCATTCAATTTTCCTAAACATGGAAATTTTATTTATAATATTCAAAGCGTGAAAAAGAAAGTGTCATGGTCAAGGCATATGCCTACTCGGGCAATGCCATTTGAGTTAAACGAGTATAATAAGCCAATTTATATTGTTCAAAGAAAACAAAAACTAACTAGCCACAAAACAAACACCAACAAGAGGCATATGAAAGACTCAAGCCAAATCTAAAAATGATACATATAAATATCACTACTATTTGGTTTAGAAGACATCGCACCTCTGTAGGAGGGGTTTTATTATAAAATCATGGAATTTAATTATCACACAATTCATTTAATTATATTTAACATTTATTCTAAAACTCATTCAGCACAAATCAAATGCAATAATTTAAGAAACTAGATCAAAATAACTATCACTGTGAGTTTTGGAAGACTCCGCACCTCCGTTGGAGGGGTTTTATTAAAGAAACATGACTTTACTTATCAAATGAAACATTTATATTAGAGAAAAATTATTCAAGATATGAAATTCAATATAATTAATAAGAATTAAGAAAGATTATAAATTCAATTTAAAGCATTCTTGAATTAAAGATGCAAGAAGAGGGATCCTAACTCAAGGTGGAACCAAACTATACACTTCGGCTCTTGGAGATTTATAACTAAAAGTTACTGCTCCCTCATTGGGTATAAACACCTTCACACACATGCAAGGACACCTATCCCCTATGCACACACCCGTGTGGCCATGAGCATGTGCAAGGGGATCCTTGCACATATGCTTATATGCATATACCAGTCTCCACTCACCTACGTATGCATTTATATATATATACATGGGAGCACATATCGCCATACATGCATAATCACTACCATGGTTGACTATACACATAACAGGGGAACCCACATACATATACTTTCTTACCTATGCACACACAGGTGATTCCCCCTTAACTTGCCTACTCAAAACCAACGAGCAGGGATCAACGCACTACACAAAGGATATTAGGAACATTAAAACAACCAGTGAGAAACCAACCAACAACATGAAATCCTTTCCATGATTGGGAGAACCAAATCCACCTGAACTAACACTAAATGATCCAACTCCCTACTAAAAACATAATATGGAGTCAAAAACACTGAAATCCCCAAATACATGAGGTGCGAGACAAGTAGTAACCATATAATCTTACCTCGTATCAAAGCCGATGAACTAAATCAATTTGAACCCCATTTCCCCCCCTTCGTAGAATATAATTACTCTTATTCCATAGAAAAAAGTAAAAGACCTAATTGGAAAACGCAATAAAGAAAATAAAATAAAAAATAAACTAAAACATACCTGTATCCTATGACTATACACGTCACCGCCCAACATATAAGAACCACAATGCCCCATGGGTCAAATCATGTTCCTGCAAGCAAGGGGAAAATAGATCCAAGTTTCAAAATGATACTATAAAATAGTAAATTCCTATTAATTAACAATTATTCTTCCTATTAATGGTATATAATTAATTTGGCTCGAGTTTCAGCTTAATTTAGTTTTATTCGATACAAGTTTTTATCCCACCCGATAATAAACGTTTACTAGAGGACAAAATTTATAATCAAATAGAATATATCATAACAAAAAATGGATCCACACCTATGAAGAAGGTTGAACATGATAAAAAATAATGTTTGATCATATAGACTAATGAGTTACAAAAGGATAAACCAAAAAAACTAAAAACATTGAAAGTTCTCTAATTGCTCAAGTGAATATGCAATTTTCAAACAATAATAAACATGTGAAAGAAGAGAAAACCATGTATCCCCAACATAAATGTTTAGAATGTGAGAAATAAGAAAGAGCAAAGAAAATCAAACACTTTTGATCTACAAAGAAATGTGCTCCAGTGTTGAGAAAAAAGCATAATAACTTAGAAGTTGATAAACCCACCTTATTACCATACATGTTTTTCAAACAAAACAATTATTTTAACTAACACTTAATCAAGAATTTAAATTTAATATAAACAAGTATAATTATGAAGGTAGCTAAATTCAATTTAAATTCTTGAATTAAAGAGGCTAGGAGAGGGACTCTACCTCAAAAGTGTCAAGCCACACTCGGCGCTTGAAATTTTTAATCAGTGACAAATCTAAGCTTGTCCATCCATCTTCAGAGAATATGCACCTTTGAAAATACATAAGGATGCCCTAACCCCTATGTATGTGTCCACATGGGAGTTCGGGAATGGGAGGTTATGCTCCTCAACGAGATCCAAAACACACTATAAAAATATAAGGAACCAAAAAATCACAAAATCCATAATTAAAATTGGACCAAAGAATAAAAACAGAATAAAACTTACCCAAATCCAATGTTGAACTCACTATCTTAGATTGTGGTGGATAAAACTAGCTTCATCATAAGAAACCACCTGTATGGAAATAGTGGGAAAAGAAATGAGATATGACGACTTCTTATATATATATGATCATTGTGTCAACTATTCATGATAAATGATACATGAATCCATAAACAACAATGAAAAAATAATATTCAGATTGATATGTACATCCCAATACTAAATAACATGATCATTAATAAAGAGTAAAATTTCAAAAACACCCATTCATCAAAGAAAAAAACATGCAAAAACTTTGACTTTTCAAAAGAACACTTTCTCGTTAAAAAATGATATATTACATAATGAATAAAAACCCTTTTTTTAGAAACACATTTTTGAAAAACATGTCATGGTGAACCCAGCTTCTCCCTCCTGCACACACATCACACACCCAGCACAACCGCTGCACACCCCTCCCCCTCCACTACACACTTCCTGCCCCCTCCACGCACTCCCTCCACCCCCTGCACATTCTCCCACACATCCCATGTCCCTATACCCTACACACCCCTTGCACACACCCATTACACACCCCCTGAACACCACAACACAACACAACCCCAAAACCCCCCCTCCAATGCATGCTTCCTTCCCCCTGCACACACTCCCTCCACCCCTTACAGCCTGCAGACCCCTTGGACACTCTCCCACATAGTCCCTTCCCCTGTACCATGCACACCCCCTACACACACCCATTACACACCCCATGTACACCAAAACACAACCCCAACACACCCCCTCCCCCTACTAATGTACACTTCCTTCCCCCTGCAAACACTCCCTCCACCCCCCTCACACACCCCTTACCCATGTACCCTGCACACCCCCTACACACACCCAATACACACACACCCTCCACACCCCCTACACCCCCGCCACCCCCTTCACAACCTCACACACCCATACACAACCCCAACACAACCCCAAAACAACCCCTGTACACCCCCTCCAAAGTCTAAAATAAACCACAAACCAAAAACTAAATTCAAGGTTAAATAGAGCATAATAATTTCAATTGTCTAAAATTCAAATCAAGAAGATCTAGAAGAGGGGTACCAAGAAATTGGATACTCTTATCTACCTAAAAAAATGATTTATTGTGCATATTTGTTTCTAACCACATATAAGATTCTTTATGAAAAACTAAAAATTCAGATTCTATATAACTTCAATATGTTAAAGATAAACCAGGACACCCAAATCCAGATTATAGTAGGGTCTATACAACCATAATATGAATTGTTGGAAACACTAGAAGAAAGCCATCCAACTTAAGTGAGCTAGATAATTCCTCCCTACGGAAGAACCAGGATACCAAGGATTCTTAATTGTGTTTCTCATAGCGATGATACTCATCCATAGAGATCTTCTTTCTTGATAAACATTTTAAGAAAAAATTAATAATCAATATTTTTTTATTCCAAAACAATTATAACTAAGGGTAGCCATCTACTATGAAGAATTACTAAGGTAGACTTCATCAAGTCTGAAATGAGAAAAAACCTAAAGCCTTTTTGTGTCATTATTAGACTGATTAGTACCAAACAACTGATATCCCATCTTGGTAAGAACATCAAATTTCTCAGAAAAGATCCTATCAGGATTAGAAAGACCAAGAAGACTAAGATTGTGTTTGTTAAAAAAAAGCTTAAGAGAACTAACTATTTTAGGGTTATCATATCCCTAAAAATTCCAGAACATAATATTTATTTAAACATGGATTTAGAGCTAGATCTCCCTTTCTTCTTAACACCAGAGTTTTTGTTCTTGGTTGACCTCATGAAAGAAACATATTGTTTCCCATACCTAATTATAATTACACTTTCCATGCATGACATTTTTGTATTGGGATAGCTCAATTCCCTTCCTTGGTCTGATATAGTAGTGAAAAGTCCCTTTGGATTACCTTTAAAAGTGAAACTCAAACTGGTATTAATCTGATGAGTGATACAAGAATTAACTCCATTCAAAATTATAATTTCAGTATTGATTCTAGGATTAACAACAGTAGATATTTTTCTTACAATTTTATTACACTTTGGATCATTTTTAAATTGAGTAACCTTCTACTGTATACAACTCCCACTGTGGGATGCATTGGCCTTGTTTTTGTCTCTAGTTGGATTGATTGTATGTCCCTCTTTTAGAATATCAGTAGACAGATGAGTCTTCCCAGACCCGTATACAACTCTTAGACCTGCAGAATCCATGTTTATGCCAGAAGTTTCCAAATTATCAGTACACAGGAGTGTTTTCCCAAGCCTGTATGCAACACTCATACCTATAAAATCCATGTTTATGCTAGAAGATTCCAAATTATCCTTGAAAAGGGTGTTACTGCCCTCTTGCAAAGATAAAACAGTTTGAGCAATACCACTTTGGGAAATAAAAACTGGTTCCTGCATATCAGAGATACTTCTGGGTTTCTCATCATAAAAAGATTCAATAAGAATCATAATATCTTGATCAAATTCAATATAGATGGACTCATCTTCCTTGTCTACAAATCCAGAACCTTTAGCTTCACCATTGAAATCCTAGAAAACAACACATGCATTATTATTGCTAGGATGGGAGGTTGAAACTTCAACATGCTTAACAGGGGTGATAGTACAATGATCATCTTGATGAGAATCAACAAGGCATACAATATCATAGTCAATTTCAAGAAAAATTTCATCATCCCCACTATTTGTAACTCCATCATAAGCCATATTACTACTAGAAGGACCAGGTACAGAAAAATTAGTGGTGGGATGAGATAAATCGATATATCCTTCCTCTTCAGTAACAAGAGAGGCAGATCCATGCCCACATTTACCCAATAGAATAAGGTAGGATGGTGCTTGTAGTCTATCTTGGGTTGTCCAATCCTTAGAGACCTAAGAAGTGCCTAAAAACACATATATTATATGGATTGTTTTTGGTTATGAAGTGTCCAAATTGGGTTGATTTAATATGATTTTAAAGGACCACTAACATATTTAATTTAATTCAAATTTAGGTAATTATTTGATCACAGGTTATCAGTCGGGGTGGATTGGATGGATTCCTTTTTTAATGATTTCAATTTCTTATATTTGAGATGAGTTCATTTAAGAAGATCAAAAAAAAATCATCACTTACTGGTTTAATGCCTACACACCCTAATACTAATCACCTATGCACTTGAAGACTCAATGTTTCGAGCACTCTAAGGTAAATGTTCGTATTAGCACTTGAAATGTGTGACCTAAAATTCAATAAGGATGAAGAGGTTTTAAAATCATCAAATAAAAATCTCATTTAAAAGAAGTGATTAAATATTAATGGAGTGAGAAATAATATACCATACAGCCCCTTACTACTCCATTGGATCAACCCATAAAATATTTATACCCCCATTGATGACATGTCTTCAATGAAAGCAGGAAGTAGACTTAGGAGGGTTGAATTGAAGAAAACAACAACAAAAATCGATCAATCCACCGTTGTGTGATAAATATCACAAAGTATGGTGTGAATAAATTCACACCATGAAACAAAAGTATCAACGTGATATGTAAATGAATAGAATAAGAATAAAGGAAGAACTTTTATTAAGAAACTAAGGTGAATTAAACAACTTACATGAGAAAGAAATGCGATTACAAACACAAAGCGACAACATAACACTAAAATGAAACCAAGCACCAAAGATGAAAAACTCCTCAATCACCACTACCTTAAATAAGAATTTTGGGAGCCTTGGGTAGATCCTCCAATAGTAAAAAGTATCCCACATGATTATGATAGGCCTAGGGTGGTGGAAATCTTGCAGAACTTGGACTTTTCCACTCTTGACCCGAGGTGGCAGCCAGCTTGCAACCACCAAATAGATGTGCTTGTAAGACCTTCTAGATGGGCAAATTAGAGTGGGATATAGAAGAAGAAAATGGATCTCCGGATATAGTATAACCCCTTGTAAAATATGGGCCCATTTGGAGTTGTGGATTCCGATATATTATTAGATTGGTAGGATGTTTTCTGGGCCACAGAATATGGCACAGAATTTTATCTACAAATTGGTCCTCCTTAATAACCACCATGGAAGAAGAATTAGCATTGTCTCTCAAATAATTATTTGTTCCTATACATGTATTTTAGCATTCCATGAAATTTGGGCTTCATTGGGCCTGTATTTTGGGACCCACATTCTCATCATTGGAATGGTGTCCAATCTGAATTCTCCATAATATTTTGCATGAAATCCCATTTTGGTGGTATTCCAATGTGGATCTTCCAACACTCCACAAATATGAATTGTTATAAATATAATTATAAACCTGAAAATTAAATATGAAAATAAAATCAAGATCATTGGGTACTTTAAATGAGGTTAAAAAATGTACCACATAATAGTGCACTTAAGAAGGCATTACAATCATAATGTGAAATGATGTTCAAAGTGTAAAATGCACTAAAATGGTGTTTATGAATAATAAAGCACATGAATATTATATATCTTAAAAATGATTATTATCCTCATTTAGTGTCTAATCACACCCCCCAACTTGAGTTTTGCTAGTCCCGATCAAAATATATCTCAATAATATGAAATTTGAATTCCCTTTTCCAAAAACATTTTATTACACAATGATCACCAAAAACTCTTATACCAAACAATCATGAAACCCATAAAAATATTTTAATACAAGATAGTTTCATAAGAAAATACCAATCTCAATCCCATTCCTTTGATCAAATTCATTTCCATATTTCATCTAATATCAATTAAGTATGAGGATATGTTGTGTATCACAATAGACACGAGGGTTCATCTTTATTCAATGGGAAAATGACAGAAGTGCTAGGTGGAATCACATTTTAGTATTAAGATGGATATTCGATTTTTTTTATTGTATTATTTTTTTGTCGTTTTTTTTCAATTTTTCCATGGTAATTTAAATTGAACTCAAAAGAGTCAACCCCTGTAGTGAGACTTTGTCGATGACTCCCAGGCTCAAAGACCATAGGGCACCAAGTGAAGCCCACATACTCAGGAATCATCTAGAGTTAACTCAGTCAAAAACAAATTCAAATTACCAAAAATTAAGATAAAATTACTAACTCTAGGCCATACAACTATGGAGTCACGATCCCCAAGTGCCAAAAGCCACGCATTATGTCATTTCATTGCTCTACGTGCAAATTTATTGTTTTTTAATTTATTTATTGAATACTCATATTAAAACTAAAATGATCACCAAACCTATGCTATTTATTTGGGGGACCCCATGAACTCAAACTAATACCCCACTATCCAAAGGACGTGCATTATGATCTTTATTTTTTATTTGGATGAAAATATAAATGATGAAATATCACATTGGACATCCACACTTTCCAAAATATATACTCATGAAATTATACATAGATTAAAATCAGAATCGGGGAATGCTGAACTATTTGATATTCAGTTTCAAAGTTTTCAATGCGTATTATCATGTTCAAAGTTAAAGGAATTTTTTCTTCCATTTACACACTTTTTTTATCTTTTTTTTTCACACAAAAGGGAAAAAATTATTTCATCTCCCGCCAACTTAAAATAAAATTTTCCCTAGTGTTTAAAGAAAATAAAATTTAGAAGGGGGTAGAGGCAGAGAATGGGAGTTCAAAAAGGAAATTGAAAATGAGGATCATGGAATGAAGTCACCTGATGGTTGAAGTTTAAATTCTTGATTCTCCCTTTTAATCCCTTGATCTCTATGTCACTCTGAAAATTCCCTAGCGGAGAGAAAAAAACAAACAAAATAAAAACAAAAAAACTATATATATATATATTTATAAAATAAAGAAAGTAAAATATAATTATATATATAAAAATTATAGAATAAGGAAGCACAATAAGCCGTAGGTCAGTGGTAAGAGTGTGCCCCTGTCTCCCTTCGGTCCCAGGTTTGATTCCTCGTGGCATCACCGGTTGTGATGGGGTTTTACCCACAGCCTACAGCCTATCCCTGTTTATTATTATTATTATATTATTATTTATTTTTTTGTATTTTTATTTTAACCAACACAAACATAAAAATAAAATAAAATAAACTGATGATACATTCTCTTCTATTTAAATTTCTGGGTAAGGTATTACTAAAGGATCACACCACGTGACACAGATGAATATGGTGCTCCCCTTTCATACCCATCCATACTCATATTAGAAGAACATATAAAAAATCTATTTTTTTTTTTTTTTTAAATACCAAAATGATTAATTAATACTATTTTAAAGAAAACATGATTCCAAAAAGTTTGAAAACATGAAAACCATAGGTTTCCTACCATGAAACACTTTGTTTAAAGTTGTTAGCTGGACATAGATCCTAAATCTATCAATTCTTTCCTAGTTCATAGGTTGGCTCAGTTAACTCAACCTCTATTTCATGTTTAGGGAATGATTCAATGAATGGTTTTAATCTTTGACCATTGACCTTGAAAATGTAACCATTTTTGGGATCTTGAACCTCTATTTCCCCATGGGGGTGCACATGATGCACTATGAAAGGACCTGACCATCTAGACCTTAACTTTGTTAGGTGTAAATGAATTTTTGAACTATACAAGAGCACAAATTTCCTTGCTTCAAAATGTTTGAATTTAATATTCCTATATTTGTAGGCTTGAACTCTAGCTTTATTGATCCTTGAATTTTCATAAGCCTCTATCCTTAGTTCCTCAAGTTCATTAATATCTAATTTCCTTTTTGTTCCGGCCAATGAGAGGTCATAATTTATTTTCTTAATTGTCCTAAAAGCCTTATTCTCAATTTCAACAGGTAAATGACATTCTTTTCCATAAACCAACCAATATGGTGACATTCCTAGGATGGTTTTGTATGCTGTACGATATTCCCAAAGAGCATCCAAGAGTTTCTCAGACCAATCTTTCCTAGATGGTTTAACAGTTTTCTCAAGAATTTGTTTGATTTCTCGATTGGCTAACTCAGCTTGACCATTGGTCTGTGGGTGGTAATCAATAGAAACTATGATAAATTCCATACTTTTCCATGAGTGATGAGAATGGACTATTGAAAAAATGAGTTCTGAGATCACTAATGATAACTCTAGGAATTCCATATCTAGAGAAGATGTTTTCTTTTTGTAATCTATTCACAGTTTGAAGGTCATTGGATTTTGTGGGAATTTCCTCAACCCATTTTGAGACATAATCAATAGATAAGTGAATGTAAAGATATCCCATAGAGTTTGGGAAGTGACCCATGAAATCAATTCCTCAACAGTCAAAGATTTCAACCACTAAGATGGGAGTCACTGGCATTTGATTCATTTATGTGATGGACCCTACTTGTTGACACCTAGGACTGCTTTGAAAAAATGTGTAGGAGTCCCTTGAAATGGTGGGCCAGAAGAGACCACAATGAAGAATCTTCACAAATGTTTTCTTAGAGGAAAAGTGACCTCCACATGCCTCAATATGAAAAACATTTAAGGATGGACTCTTGTTCAGATTCTGGGACACACCTCCTAATGAATTGGTCAGGGCAGAACTTATAAAGGTATAGATCATCAAACACATAGTGCTTAACATTAGAAAGGAATTTCCTTCTAGCTTGAGTCCCTAATAACTTTGGAATGACTCCGGTAACTAAGAAATTGGCTATGTCAGCATACTAAGGGCAGTCACTCACAGAGTATAGATATTCATCTGGTAATGAATTAGACACAGAAAGTTGATTTTATTTATCTTTGAATTCCATCCTAGAGAGGTGATCAACTACAAAATTTTCAACACCCTTTTTATCCTTGATTTTGAGGTCAAATAATTGTAAGAGAAGGACCCACCTAATCAGTCTAGCCTTGGAATCTTTTTTTGGAAGAGGTATTTTAGTGCAAAATGGTCAGTGAACACAGTGATGGGAGATCCTAAGAGGTAGGACCTAAACTTATCTAAGGAATACACAATAGAAAGTAACTCCTTTTCAGTGGTGGTTTATTTGATTTGGGCATTATTTAAGGATTTTATTGCATAAGAAATGAAATAATAATTTTTATCACAACATTGTCCTAACATAGCTCCTATAGAAAAGTAACTGGAAACACACATAATTTTGAAAATAAGGTTCCAATTTAGAGATTTTATAATGGGAGGAGAGGTGATAGAGGATTTAAGGGTTGATAATAAACCCTCACAACTTTCTGTCCAAACAAAATGAGCATCCTTTACTAGGAGAGCAAAAAGGGGACGGTATATTGAACTAAAGTCCTTGAAGAATCTTCTATAAAAACTAGTATTTCCAAATAAAGACCAAAATTACTTGATATTTTTGGGTGATGGAAGGTGACGAATGATTTCAACCTTGGTTTTATCAACTTCAATCACCCTACCTGAGACTAGATGGCCTAGAACTAGTCCCTCTTTAACCATGAAGTGGCATTTTTCCTAGTTTAGGACCAGATTCTTTTCATCACATCTTGACAAGACTCTCTCCACATTCCTTAGACATCCCTCAAATGTATCCCCAAACACAGATAATTCATCCATGAAGACCTCAAGAAAATCCCTTACCATATTTGAGAATATTTTCATCATGCAATGTTGGAAGGTTTCAGGGGAATTGCATAACCCGAAGGGCATGCGTTTGAATGCAAAGGTGCCGAATGGACATGTAAATGTAGTCTTCCCTTGATCCTCTAGGTAGAACTCAATTTGATTATACCCCGATTACCCAACTAAGAAATAGTAGAATGAATGAACTTCTACTCTCTCAAGGACTTGGTCAATGAATAGTAAGGTGAAATGGTCCTTCTTGGTGAATGAGTTTAGTTTCCTATAGTTAATGTAGAATCTCCATCCACTACTCACCCTGGTTGAAAGAATATGTCCATCCTTATTGGTTATTACTGTGATTCCTACCTTCTTGGGAACCAGTTGGATTGGGCTGACCCACTCAATCTCAACTATGGGATATATGATACCAACTTTTAACAATTCTAGAAGTCCTTTTATCACTACTTTCATGATATTAGGATTGAGTCTCTGTTGAGGTTGACGACATGGATTTGAATCAGATTACAGAACAATCCTATGAGTCCGGAAAAGTGGGATAATCCCAGGAATATCAGATAGGGTCCAACCAATGGCTTTCTTATGTTTCCTAAGTACATCTAGAAGCATCCTCTCTTGATTGACTTCAAGAGAAGAAGAAATGACAATGGGATGTGTTTGTTTGTCCCCTAGGAAGGAATACTTGAGTTCAATGGGAAGTTCCTTCAATTAAATATTAGGTTGGTTCAAAATTTCAATAGAAGATTGGGAAATTGGATTATGATCAATTTTATTTCCTAGAGTTTTAGATAGGATTGATTCCGCACATAAAAGAAGTTTCATCTACAAGATTGGTTTGATCAGATTTAGGGAGGGAAGTTTAATTGGTCTCCATGAATGTGGTTTTCTAAAATATTTCACTGATTGTTGGACCTAAGACTTCATCATAAGAGAAATTTTAAAATGATTCAAGACAGGGAGATAAACTTCTTTCATGTGAACAATGGAAGTCAATATCATACTGACTTAAACATCCATTAAATATTCCTTGATGTTCTATGGATTCATTATCAATGCTTCTTATCTTGTTTACTTCATGAATGTCCTCATAATCCCCTATTTGTGAGCTTTCATTGTAGATGTTCAAGTCTAGACTCATGTTTCCAAAGGTGATGGTCATGTTCCCATTTCAAACTCGGATAACAGAGTTGATTGTTGCAAGGAAAGTAAGACCAATTATGATTGGGGTTTGTTCTTTATTTCCTATGTTTGGATGGTTTTCAAGGACAATGAAGTCAACAGGGTAGATTAAGTTTTCAACCTTTACCAGAACTTCCTTTAAAATCCCCTTCGGAACCCTAATGCTACGATCAGCAAGTTGAAGTGTAAAAAATGTGGGTTGGAGCTCTTCTAGGCCTAACTATAAGTACACAACATATGGGATGAGATTGACACTAGCACCTAGGTCACACAAGGCCTTGACAATTTTTCTATCTCCAAGTTCAACATTGATGTAACGGAAACCCGAGTCTTTCATCTTAGTAGGAATGGTCCCTTTAATGGTGGTACTCACATTATCATCCAAAAGGACTTAGTTTTTATGTCAAAATTTTCTTTTAAAAGTGAAAAAGTCCTTAAGGAACTTTGAGTAGGAAGGTATGGTTTGGATGGCATCGAGAAGGGGAATGTTCAACTGGACTTGTGAGAAGATTTCCCTCAATGTTTCACTCAATTCAGGCTTGGTTTTCCCCCTCATGCAAAGAGGAAATGGTTCAGGTTGTGGGGTTATTTGTTGAAGAGTTGTTTCTTTCACATTGTTATGAGTTTCCTCATTTTGATCTTGTGTTTCATTTGAATTTTCATTAGAGTTTTAAGCTTCACATGGTTTCTGACTTATTTGTTCAGGTTTGTCAATTGATTTCCCACTTCTAAAAACAGTCACAACCTTTAGTTATTCATGATTTGTTTTAGTACAACTTTACTCTCCCCTTGAAGTTGAGGATGGTACCACCTGAGTAGGAATGGGTGCCCTTCCAGTTTTGATGGTTTGAAGTTCTTGTTTAAGGGAAGAGACTTCCGAGTTTACCCTTACCATTTGTTTGCACAGTTGTTCTAGTAGGCTTTGTGGAACAATTTTGGTTGGTTCTTGAGAAGATTGGTTTATCCCAGGTGGATATTTTGGAGGTGGGATGGTTTTTTGAAAATGGACTGGTGGATGTTGGTATTGGATAGGTTGGGTTTGGAACTGGTTATGGGTTTGGTAATTTTGATTGGGGTAAGGATTTTGTCCCTATGGTTGGGTTGGTTGTTGGTTATCTTTCCAGTGGAATCCTGGGTGGTCATTATACCTTAGGTTGAAGTTGTTTTAGTATTGAGACTTTTGAATGTTCAAAGTATTTACTTCCAATAGGGGTCCTTCTAAAAGAACATCCTTGATGGATGGAATGGTTGTGCTGTTGTCTGTATTATGGTAATGTTTGTCACAAATTTTGCAAACAGGGTCTACAGTTTGGATTTGATGGACTTTCCTATGGTCTATCTCTTCAACCTTGCTAGAGAGTGCTGCGAGTTTATCCCTAAGGATTTATTCTTCTATAAGTGTATTAATTCCAGTAGTTATTTGTGGCTTCAGAATAAGGTGAAGTTCCCCATGTTTGGTATTGTTCAGCAAGGCTTTCTAGATACTCATAAGCATCGTTTTGTGATTTTTTAAAGGTTCCATTACACATCATGTCAATGAATTGTTTGTTCCATGGGCCTAACCCTTCATATAAAATTATCACTTGTTCTGGAATAGAAAAACCATGGTGTGTAACCATGTTTAGGGTCTCTTTGAACATGTCCCAAGTTTCATAGAATTAATCTCCCTCTTTTTCAAAAAAGTTTTGGATGCTCTTTTTAAGTGCAATAGTTTTGTGGTGGGGAAAGTATTTTTTGTAGAATTATCATTTTAGTTGGTCCCAAGAGTTGATGGATGATGGTCTCAAATTCTTTAGCCAATTTTTAGATCGATCCTTTAAATTAAAAGGAAATATCCTCATCTTAGCTGATTCTAGTTGATGTGGGGGACACATGCTTTCTACAATGTCATTGAATTCCTTAACATGAAGGTAGGGCATCTCAGACTCCATTCCATGGAATGTTGGAAGGTGGGTTTGGACATGGGGTTTAAAGATGTAGTTAGAATCTCCTAGGGAATTGTGTCTAATGAATTAGGGGGCATTGGTCCAAGAATGTGTGAGGTATTCATTCATGTTTTGATCAACTGCATTCCTCAAGTTTGGGGCTGCCTCATTTGGGTTTCCATTTTGGTTCCCACCTGGGTTTATGAGTTGGATTCTTTGAAGACCTTCCATTGAAATAGGATTAATTTTTGGCTCTAGATTATTAGTAAGATTAGGATCTAATAGAAAGAGTTCCATTGGTGTGCTTGACTCCCCAACCCCAGGACTTTCCACCCTAACGAGACGGTTTGATTGATCATGATTGTAGGCATACATGCGCCAAAAGAAAAAAAATGAGAAAGGGAAAAGATGATAGATATTGGGTGAGAATAGAAGAAATGGGGGAGAATAGAATGGATGGTGGGATGAATTACTTGGGTCCCCGACAACAATGCCAAAATTTTATTCACCCTCAAATTTACCCAAGAGAAGATGGTAGGACAGTCTTTTTAGTCTAGCTTTGGTTGTAGAATCATCAGAGACCTAAGAAGTACCTACAGACACGTATATTCTATGGATTGTTTTTGGCTATTAAGTGGAAAACTTGGGTTGATTTAAGATGGTTTTAAAGGATCACTAACATATTTAAGTTAATTTAAGTTAAGGAAATGAGTTGATCTTAGGTTATTGCTTGAGGTGGATTGGATGAATACTTTTTTTTAATGATTTCGATTTCTTATATTTGAGATGGGATCATTTAAAAAGATGAAACAAAATCATTGCTTACTGGTTTAATTACTACACAACCTAATACTAATCACCTATAAACTTGAAGGATCAAATGTTTTGAGCACTCCCAGGTAAAGGTTCGTATTAGCACTTGAAATGCGTGACATTAAATTCAATAAGAATGAAGAGGTTTTAAAATCATCAAATAAAAATCTCATTTAAAAGAAGTGATTAGCCATTAATGGAATGGGAAATAACATCCAATACAGCCCCTTGATACTCCCTTGGATCAACCCATAAAATATTTATCCCTCAATTGATGACATGTCTTCAACGGAAGTGGGAAGTAGACTTACGAGGGTGGAATTGAAGAAGTAAAAACAACAACAAAAATCGATCACTCCACCGCTGTGTGATAAATATCACAATGTATGGTGTGAATAAATTCACACCGTGAACAAGAGGTATCAACATGATATGTACAAGAACATAATTAGAGTAAAGTAAGAACTTTTATTAAGAAACTAAGGTGAATTAAACAACTTACATGAGAAAGAAATGCGATTACAAACATAAAGCGACAACATAACAGAACAATAAAACCAAGCACCAAAGATGAAAAAATCTTCCATCACCACTACCTTAAATAGGAATTTTGGGAGCCTTGGGTCGAGACTCCAATAGAAAAAATCATCCCACTTGATTATAGTAGGCCTAGGGTGGTGGAAAGCTTGTGGAACTTGGACTTTCCCACTCTTGACCCGAGGTGGCAGCTAGCTTGAAACCACCAAACAGACGCGCTTGGAATACCTTCTAGATGGACGAATTAGAGTGGGAAATAGAAGAAGAAAATGGAGCCCCATATTTATTATAACTTCCTATAAATTTGGGTCCATTTGGAGTTATGGATTTCGAGATATGATTAGATTGGTAGGATTTTTTCTGGGCTGTAGAATGTGGCCTAGAATTTTATATCAAAATTGGTCCGCCTTAATAACCACTATGGAGGTAGAATTAGCACTGGATCATGAAGAATGAATTGTTCCTATACATTTCTTCTAGTATGAAAGGAAATTTGGGTTTCATTGGGCCTATATATGGGGCCCCACATTCTCACCAGTGGGCTGGTGTCCAATCTGACTTCTCCATAATTGTTTGAATGAAATCCCATTTTGGTGGTCTTCCAATGTGGATCTTCCAACACTCCAAAAATATGAATTTTTATCAATATAATTAAAAACCTGAAAATTAAATTTGAAAATAAAATCAATATCATTGGATACTTGAAATGATGTTAAAAAATGTACCACAAAATAGTGCATTTTAAGAAGGAATTACAATGATAATGTGTAATGATGTTCAAAGTGTAAAATGCACTAAAATGGTGTTTATGTATAATAAAAAACATGAATATTATATATATTAACAATGAATATTAACCTCATTTAGTGGCTAATAAGAGGCCCAAGATTTACCATTGATGTTTTAACATCAAATTTACTTGAATGTTTTTTCACCCATTTACCAGGTCCATCTTTTTCGGTGGATCATTTTTTTCCAGTGCAGTAGCTTTTCCCTTCTTCCTCCTATTAACCTCTTTCCAAGTATTAACATCAGAAGGGGGATTCACTTGCTTCTAAATGACTCTACAGTTAAATATGTTGTGTCCAAAAATTAAGCAGTAATCGCAAAATGGGGAACATATTCATACTCTACCTCTACTTCAACCTATAGTCATCAGTAATGAAATTGATGGAGTCTGATAGCTTGGTATCAAAATCAGCATCAACCAAGATTCTAACATATAATCCTAGATCTCCATGAAGAGTGCGTTGATCCAATTTCAGATGAATTCCAATATAAGCAGCAATATCATTCAAGATTGTAGGGTGATAATACACCCAGTTTAGGCCATTTAGTCTAACCTATATTTGAGTTGTTTAATTCCTTTGATTGAAAGGATCGAAATTAATATGTCAATCAGAAATCCTCGGTGCACCAAGCTTCAAATTAACATTTCTAATCTTCCGCATTGATTCGACGTCATCCTTACTCTTCATCAGAATATGGAAGAAACCTCTTCCATTCATTACCTCCCCAAAAATGTGAAATCCTCAATTTTATATCTTCATTAGGCCATGGTTTGTCTCATTTGGAATACAAAATACATCCAAGAATTGAGAATTTACACAAATATATTCTCAGTTGAAGGGCTTCTAGATTAGCGATGGTTGAGAAACCACCACCATACATTTTCTTGAAACAAGGAGGTCTGGGGAGGTCATCCTTCATGACATTAACACCATGAAGCACATCCGTAAAGTAAATTCCTTTGTTTTTCGAAGTCCTTAAATCTCCTATAAGATTTAGGTTTTAAATCAGATATTTCTCAATTTCTGAAGATTAATATACTAGATCCTTGAAAGAGCATTCCCACTCAAGGAGAAATGCATCCATGATCCAAAGGAAGGCTAGAGTGAAGAAGAATCATTGCAGCGATTTACTAGAAGACTTAAAATGAATTTTCTCAAGGGTCTCATTTATTGAACAGGACTGTTAAGGAGGGGTTTGTTTTTTCATTTAAGGACAATGGAATGCAGGTTTCATTTCACTTACTACATATGGTACATGGGCATGAGGTTTTGCTAGATCAAGCTTATAATTGGGAAATACAGTTCTAGACTCAGATGTTTCATCTCTTGTAACTAGTGTTGTGGTTGCAGATCACTCTAAATCTACCCTACCAAATGTCATTCGGTTCTTTAGGGGGAGTATTATTGAGGAATTATTTGGCGAATTAGCACCAAATACTGAACTTTCAACCCTCTTTCACCCACCCCTGCACCCACCCTCCCCCTTACACCCCTCCTTCACCCCCAATACCCCCCTCATGCCTACTTTACCCACCCCACTGCACCCTCACCCCACTAAACCCACCCTATCCCCTCCCCCCTCTTTCACCCCCACTACCCCCACTACTGTCCCACCCCACTGATATGAATATAACTGATATAAAATAACTAATGGGTCCCTAACCAAACTAACATAAACTTTAAAAAAATATTTAATTTCATTGAGTGATATCTCTAACTCTTCTTTATTTTGTAATTTTTAGAAAAAACCTTTTTTGGGTTAAGTGTGAATGAATAGAATAAATTACCAAAATAGCCACAAATAAATTACAGAAATGAACTAAAATTAATATTCTAAAATTAATCTTAATAAGTAGTTCATCCACACACTATAGGATTTGGGAGGAGATAAGACACGTCTAGAGATCTATGTGAGAGCTGAAATCATGTGACACTTGAAGCTCTATGTCATCAGTTACTATCACCATTATTCTAGCCCCATTTATATAAATCAAATCACTATTTCCAATATGAATCAACTCATTAAAAATTCCATACCAATGATACTGAACACCACTGCTCCTGACCCAGTTTCACCTGAAATTCCATTTTCATCATCAAATCATGAAAATACCAAACTAACAATAGAAAAACCATCATCATGTTCTACAAGATTATAACACCCAAAATGACCTTCACCAATGAAAACATCGACCAAGAATAAAAACCATGATGATCCAAATACTCTAACTTAAAAAAACTAATCAAACCAAATTGATTCACTAAACTAAGAAGAACCAAAAGATATGGACTTAAACTAAACCAAATAGAAGTGACATGATCCAAATCAAATAGAACATATAACTAATACTACTAGAAATGAGAAAACCAAAATAGTTTAAATAAAACCTAATAAAATCTACAAGGCTCTAATTAAATCAATGTAATCTAGACAAATTGATTCACTAAAATAATAACATAAATTTATAGACCTAAACTAAACCAAATAGATTTGGACTAATCCAAAATAAATGGAATTAAACTAACACTACTAGAATCGAGACAACCCAACTTAAAATCATATCATCGTAACTTATGATTTCTAGCATTTTCATATTTAAACTCTATAATACAATCAAACCCAATGAAAATCAGAAAAAAAATAACAAAAGTCATACCTAATGTAGTAAGTGAAAACAAATAAACTCTATCAAAGAAAAATGTGACAATTAAGAAGACAATAAATCAAAAAAAAAGAATCTTACCCAATAAAAATTGAAGAGGCTGTGGATTTGAAATCAAAGAAACCATTCTCTATGGAAAAAATCACAGGGTATGTGAGAAATTAGAACCATCTTGGTTCATATGTATGCTTATGTGCATTAGAGAAAATCAAATATAATTGAAACCACAACAACATAAATAGAATAATTATTTGAGTAAATAGAAAAAAACCTTAACACACCCTACCGCAGGCCACTCAAAAGCTGTGAGTCATGGACCACCCACCGGTGAGAATTAGAGGGGTGCCTGGAATGGGTGAATACTGAAAAAACATTACACATTGGTGAGTCGAGGAGGAGGGTGGCCCAAAGGCGGAGGTGGATCTTGAGCCGTGTCGGAAGAAGAGGATCACAGGGAGGTTGGGTGGTTGCATTGTTGGAGGAGGATCGTCCTGAGGTTGGGTGGTTGAATCGTCATCAGAGGATTGTCTCGAGGTTGGGTGGTCATGTCATCAGAGGATAATCGTCCAGAGGTTGGGTGGCCACATCATCAGAGGAGGATAATGGGAGGTTTGGTGGCACCATCGAGCAAGGAAGATGGTCAGAAGACGATCGAACGAAAGCCGTGAGGAAGAGTCCATGAGGAAGAGTCCGCGAGGAAGAGGAGAATGTTTCGAGGAGATTCGGTGGGTGAGAGAGGAAATCCATGAGGGAGGATGAAATTCCGTGGCTAAAGCCACTATTTTTTAAAAATTGTGGTGATATAATAGGATTTAGCCATGATTTTTTTAAACTGTTTCTATATAAGTGTGGCTACATCTTAAAATTCTAATAGTGATGGTTGAAGAATGGGATTCTACTCAGAACTCCTTCTCGAAATTGACTTATAGAACATGAGCCTTCCTTATATCCCCTAGGTACATCGTCCACCAATAATGTGTAGCTACCTTAATCTGAATAACCGCCAACAGAACCTAGTACTCTGTCAAAGCCCTGATCAGGTTGAAGGTGATATCAATCTCCTCGAGCTAGCTCACTATCTCCATGTCCTATACACTACACTAATACTTTCTTAGAGTCTTCCACTAAAAAGTACGCAACATTATCTAAATATGGTTGTCCTCCTCTTCTAGATTAACCCTCTACTAGTAAGCCAGATTGGCCTGCTAAGCCTGCACTGTCTGATCCACTCATGGATAATGACTGGTTCCCATAGCTAAATGGTAAACAAGGAAATCCTATGCCTGGGTAGTATGGAATTTTGTTCAAGATTTATCTTAACTCATTATTTATTTAAATTTTCCAAATTTCGTAATTCCAACAAAAAAAAGTAGTCATGATGCATGTACCTCTCCTAGGGTCCCTACCCATCAAATAGTTTAGCCTCACTTGGTCATTCAGTAATCTCAGAGTCCCTGCATCAGATCATGAGTGGCTCTAAAATCCAATGTCCTAGCCAGTATTTCCTCACTTATGTCAAACACCAAGATCACCTGAAACTATTTACCTACAAACCCATACAATCCTCACTCATACTAATTCCAAACTCCATCCTATGTCTCAACCATCACCTATGATACCATTCTGTCATGAAACTCCTTCTTCAAGATGAGGGAAGGGATGCAAAAGTGTTGTGAAATTCCTTATTCAATATGAAAAAGGGATAATGACCCCTGAGTCCGGCCTCCAATAGGCCCTGAGGTAGCGACCAACAACAAGGGTATTCGAATCCCACAAAATGGGTTGAGTTACTGTTTTTATTAACTATGATTCAGAGATAAGATGAATCAAACTCAAAAAAACTCCAAGACATATATATAAAAGAATCCAAAATCCATCTCATGTGTATGTTTAAAGTAAAACTTCTATAAATACAATGAAAATATCTGATGTTAATACCAAAATAACAAATCTATGTAGTAACATAGAAACTATCCTGACACCTGAGCTAGTATGGTCCAGCACAGTCCATGTAATCTCCCTGGAAACCTGAAAACAGTTTTATCTACATAGGGTGAGCATACAATTATACTAAGTAGGAAAATATGAAGTCACTTGTGGACAAGTGAGAGAAGCATACTAATTCCCCTATGAAAAAAAATATTAGAATCTAAAAAGAAACCAACAAGGTATACTATCCACCCCAACCTCACCAAGGCATGCTCACCAAATAATACAAGTCATGTAAAGTGAAGTATAAAACACATCAATGATAGGGTACCCTGCACCACTTCCCACTGGTTAACTACTCATCCCTAATGGTGAATGTCCTAATGCTACCATGATCTTCCATAAGCCCCACTATCAAAAACCACCCATACAGACCTGGTCCACATACCAAATCCCGCCCTCAGACACCTAGGCCACAACCACATCACCTCCCACCCATAGACACATGTGCCCAAAAACCACAACCTCATCCTAAAGAAACCTAGGAAAGCACAAAAAATTTCATCTCGAAGACACTTGGGAAGGGAAATCTCACCTGTAGAAACTTGGGCCTCACAACGACACCAAAACCTCCCCGAATAGTCTTGGATACTAATGTCTAGAATATTGATTATAGAAGATCCAATAACCATCCATCATTCCTCCCACTTAGATGTTGGAAGAAACACCCTCCCCCATGAAATGGGGGTGTTCAGAATATAGTGCTCAACTAGGGTGGGGTGCACATAGAAATAATAAGGAACTAAAAGTATATATATATAGGTACAAAAAAATCATCCCAACCTATGGGTTATCAAAACAAACTACCAGCCCACACAAAACTACCCTTACTGCCACCTCTAAAGAATAACCACACAACCAGACACAAACATAATTAATAACCCTATCCAATTAATTTAACCAATTATCATTATTAATTTAAAAATAAAAAATTTATTGATTCTATCCTTAGTGGGGAAACCATCAAACACAACACACACAATAAGGGTGAAGGATCCACACCAACCACTGCCAAATCCAAACAGAGAAAGAAGAACCAGGGTAGAAGAAACCACTCTGACACCTATTCCTAATATACCAGTCTCTTGAAACATTGGAATAAATTCCCACACCTGGTAAAAAAATCCTTCTTCAAAATTATCCATCCCAAAAAATGCACACCAGCCGTACTACAAAAAAGCACCAAATCCCGCAAAACAACAAATCTCAACCAAGTTTCAATCCCACTACAAAAATAGACCATGTTTAACAACCATAACACAACCCAGACACAAACCCACTATTCAAAAAGTTCTCCCATTCCACAATTAACCAGTATATTAACCTGAGAATCCATTAAACCACCTGTACCACCCCATACACATAGACACACTACCATCCACAACACCACATGACCAGCATAAAACATAAGTTCGAACAAAACCATACCCAACTCACAACCACAACAAATAGTAAGGTGTATTCAAATTTAGCAACACTCATTCTTTAATTCCAATTCGATAATTCAGGGGTGATCAGAGAACAATTTCAATCCTGGAGAATCCATGTATTTAACTGGGTACACCTGATTAACCAAACATTCGTATTTGCATCCATTCAATAGAGGATCAACAACAAGTACAAGGAATCACCTGTGCATAAGAAAATAGAACCAAAGACCATTACTTTCATAAGTATACATCCCATATGATTAATAATAAGGATCAAATATAATATATAAAACAAATTATCATCATCAACATCACCCTTCCCCTCATTTATTACTAAAGTAACAAGCCGGATTATCTTCGTTATTATCATCTTCCCCTCCCCTCATTTATCTCTATTAAATTTGTTTCAACCATACCAAAAATAAGACATTAGTACACCCACACCACATGATACACAATTAAAATAGAGATGAAGGAATTCCTACCTAAAAAAATAGATTGTCAACAACTCCTCATTGCACCAAAATTTGGGGGTGCACGAGTAGTATGAAGGGCTCTAAGGGAAAAACGAATCCGAAGGCGACAACAAAACTCATGACTCTATGGGGAAGAAAGGATCCAGGAATAACAAGAGAAAAATGGAAACACACGGGCAAAAGAAGATATCATCTTAGGAGGGCCAGATCCTATATCAATGAAAAAAAATGGTTTCAAGGGCCATTAAAGTTGGATCATGGTCATGATTTTGCAGTTTGACAATTTTAAAGGCCTGATAGCATTAGGATATCAAATATATAATTAATATAATTTGAAACACCTTTAGAAATTCTCAAACAAAGTTTTAAACTCAATTTACATCAAATAAAATGCAATAGGGGTGAAACTAGAAAAATTGGAAAATGATGGAAATGACTCACCGATGGGTGGGTGACCGACATGAGTCACTGACGCCGACTTACTGACAGTAAGTGACTGACGCGACCCACAGAAAGAGATTTACCAATGTGACCCACCGACTCCGGATTCACTGACGTGATTGACCAATGATTGACCTACCGACACTCGACCTACCGACTCCCAACATAATGACACCGATCCACCGACGCTAATCCACCGATGATAAGCCACAAACACTGAGCTATCGATTCTGAGTCACCGATGTGACCTACTGATGTAAAATATATAATTTTATAAAATTCTTGAAATGAGCTACTATTTCCTCCTAAAACACCCAAAGGACTGGGTTTTGACAATGTAAAGGATCAAGGAGGTACGTTCCATTACACTACTTCTCATGTTCAAAGACTAACAAGTTCTATTATCACATGCACGTGAATTTTCCCAAACCACACTCAACTTAACCATGGGAATTCCTATCAAGGAATATGCTAGGATTAACCGTACCATGGTACTATAATCTATATTTGATGTTACATTATTCTAATGAGGACTACATCTAATTATCATAAAAACCATAATAAAATATTCCCATAGGTGTATCATTAATGAAACCATGATTATCAATATCCCATTGGAATAATTTCATAATGATTTTACTATTATTCTCTCATATCTCAAATCCAAGTCCCTGAGAACCCTATTCATAACTGAACCTAAAACACATAAATTTTATTTCAATACACCATTTAATCTAAAAACACAAAATTACTAAAAATGAATTAATTTTCAGGCTTATGGCTCTCCCTAGAATAAGACTGGACTCATATAAGATGATTCAAACTAATGGTGCTCCCCACTATAAGAATCACCCAAATAACAAAAATAAATACGTACAAACCACAAAATCATCAATAGTCACATCCATCCATTCAGTCCCACATCAATCATCCTTACCACAATCTTAAAAAATGACTCTCTTAATAAATCCTTGACATACATGTCGAATATATCACTGAATACTCAAATCATTACCAAATCATAATCAGAAATCAAGTTAACCTAGACTAAACATGACCCTATTTCCTTTTCCCCATATAAAATATATCCATAACTACCATGATCACTTAGATCTTTGAAAAAACAATATCATATTTTTATGAACATAATTTTAAAACCCTAATCACTCCTAGATAAAACATAAAATCTCACGTAACTCGGAAAACCATTTCTGCATAACATACAAACAATTACAATCAATCAATCAATCAACCAATTGATATATCAATCAATTATTTAAAATTGATATTATTCTAATCACCCTTTATAATTTATTCAAGAATGTAATGAATATATTATAAGTTTATCAAATTAATAATGGATTTTTATGAGGAAATTTTTCAAATAAAACTACCCATAGATGTGTGTATCGTTCCCTAATAATAAAACTATCATGATGCATGGACAAGGTCATAAGATCCTGATTGATCCCATGAATAACCCACAATGTATCTTAATAAAGGTAAGGGACTAAGAAGTCATAAATTTCATCAAAACAAACTGGAACATCTCAATGTCAAATAACTTATAGGGGTCTCAGAAATTGAACATGCATATCTAAAAATAAGCTATCTACACATTAGGAATGTGTTATTTGAAACCACTATAAAATTTATTATATAATTTTTATGTCATAATAAATGTCACATGACCTATAAAACTTAAATTCCAAATACTAATGTTTTTCAAAATTCTTACCAGTGACATGTTTCACATGTCACCAAGGCCCATCACACCAAACCCAACATCAAGATTAACTTCATTTGTGTATGTTTAGGTCACACCAAACCAACTACTCATAGTTTAAGTAAAACTCACTCTATTATGTCATGGTAAGAGAGTACCGATCAAACCAATATCACAAAATTTCATTGCAACCATCCCTACAAAAAATGCATACCTTAAAATGAGTACACCCCATTGATACTCTACCATACCACTCAACCCATGATATCTAGATTCATATCACATAAATCCTAGGATAAAAAGCATAATCCACCAGCTAACCACACATCTCATGTGTTTTGATATCATTAATTTTAGGTTGTATTTACTAATTATCCAAATAATTATATCTATAATGTATTTCAAGCCCATCCCACACACAAATAATCCACTGTTATTTTGCTTCAAACTCTATAACCAAGGAGTCACCAACATGCCTATACCACATACTCGGTAGAACCATATGTAAATTAGCATCAAACATGAAGAATATACCCATGATTCCCATATCTAAAATAACATAGAGGCATCATTTAACCACTCTCTTAAGTTACCCTCATACATAAAAACTAATCTCTAATAACAACAACAAGACATCATACTACTCAATTATAACAGCTGAATCACCAATATCCTAAGACACATATCAATGTTAATAGGCTCACCAACTAGCCCATAAGTCACATCCCACATTTGGTATAACTCCCAGAGAATCATATGTACTCTTATATCATATATCATAAGGCAAATCCCATGAAAACACACCCACTTCATGGTTCTCTTATATATAAATCAAGTAGCTCACACTAAATTCACTACACACTTTAGGGTACCAATCCTCATCAGACATCTATATACTAGACTACCATGTCAAAGACCAAGTAAAAATCCATTGTAAGATCCCATATCTTCATTTTAGGTATGGATCTTTATTTTTGGTTGTTTTGAGGGAAAAAAGGAAGAAATGATAATTTTCTAAGTAAACTCCATGTACTTGGGTACCACATACAACCATGTATTGGCAATGTGGTGACCTAGAAGACTGCCTAAAGTGGGGTCCTATTGAGGCTAGTACACAACGTGTACATTAAATGAACACGCTTTGTATATTTATTCCTTATTTTATAAATCAGAGTGGGGTCCTGTCTCACATATAGAAAAACCTTCTTCTCCTAATGTTTCATACATGAGTGTGACAAAACGACCGTGAACTTTGAACCCCTAACGATTCTCCATCCGAGCTTCGATTGAGACGCCGCTGCATGCGTTGGATTCCCACTGGTGAGTTATCTCTTTCCCTGAAGCATTTCTTCCTGGTTCCTCTCCTATGGTGAGTATTTCAAGGTTGAATGTTTTCACCATTTTTTAGATCTACACTGTTCTAGGTCGATTAAAGGATCAATATTTAGGAGTGTTGATCGTACAACATCAAGGTAGGTGGTTTGTACCTTTATTTGTTCGTATTTGGATTATACATTCTAAAAGTGTCGCATGACAATGTTTGGGGTATTTATTGATCAGAAAATTAACCCTATTATTTACCTACTATGGTTTAATTGATTGAAAAGGGGTTTTAGCCTATGTTTAAGGTTAGATGCCTTGTTTACAGGACACCCCAAGGGTGCATTTCCCTAGTTTGACTGTTTATGGCTGTTTGGCCTAGATTTCCTATGAGACGTACGTTGTTTCCATTCCTTATGTTTTTTTGGATGGAGTTTTTATTATTATAATAATTTAATGTTTTATTCTTGTGAATGTTATCCATGTTTTAGTAATATATTACATGTGCTTCCTTGTTATGCTATGCACACTATTTTTCCAATGGAACGTGAGAAACTTGGACCAAGAAAAGTGTGTGGGTTTCCATGTTTTATTTATATAATACTATGATATCCTTGGTGTAGACTTTGAAATAGGGGTATTTAATGTGAGAGATACCTATGACGTTGTTCATGTTGATTTATACTATGTGGACCCAGGTGGTATTGAGTGTGAGAGCTACTCGGAGGTTGTTTATAATTTATTGATGCCATGTGGACCCAGGAGTATTGACTATGAGAGCTTCCTAAGTGGTTGTTTGTATTTTATTAGTTCTATGTTAAACAAATGGTGTTAGACTGTGAGAGCTTTCCTAGAGGGTTGTTTATGAAATATTGAATGATTGTGGTGATTTTTCCAAGATAGAGCACAAGTATGGGCTTGGTATTACTTTTTTATTTAGATGTTATTATGAGATGTATTATGTTACTATTATACAAGGGATACAAATATTAGGCTTCATACCAAGGTTTACTTGATTCAAATGATGAATAATAAATGTAAATGAATGCAACTAAAAACTGTAGGATTGTTTACCTTTGAGTACTTCCTAGTTTATTACTTTATTTATACATATTACTTGATATATATATATATTCACTAATAGTTAGGCATAGAGATTTTGATGGTTTCCTACTAGGATTAATCTCACACTCTGTTTGGGTCATGATTTTGGACCCAAAAAAGAATAATGGTTGCAGGTTAGATAAGGTAAATCATACTTCTTCATCAGGCACTTAATTGCTATTTGAGAAAGAGAACAGGGGACCAAGAAAAGGCTTTCGATACTATTGGAGTTTACTAGTTTTCTGTACTTTGGTTTTAGTATTATATTCCTTGAATTGTGACTTTTTTGGATTCTTTCCTAGATACATGTGACATCCATCATTTATATATGCTCAAGTTGTTATATTACTATTTGTCTTCTATTGTTTACTTTTGTTGTATGGTATTACTGATTATTCTTTTCTTTACTATTTTATTTCCACTTTGTATACCCTTTCAATAAGGGCATAGTTTACCTAGTATCAAACCATGGCCCTTGCTGCTAGTCAGCAGCCTATGGCGTTTGGAGAAATGTGTTTGAGGTAATGTGACCAACTAGGTTCAGGGCACCTTTGGGCGGCACCCAGAACCGGGATGCTACAAAGTGGTATCAGATGAGATAATTTCTACTTTGCCTTACTATTTGGAGCCTACAGACTGGGATAAGAAGTAATGTGTAGTTAGTAATAAGCTGTTCCAAGGAGTAGCTAAGTCATGTACAGGGAAAAGCCAAATCTACCTCGAATATTGCAATTTTTTGGGTTTTTTAATTGTTGCAGTTGATTTGATTTAACTATTGGGTGATTCAATTATTTTGTGCTGTTATTATTTATATCATTATGGTTATATTTCTATTAAAACCTAATGATATTAGGTTATTCTATCTTATGCATTATATAGGAACTTACAAGAGATCACAAATCATGCATTCTTGTCATGCGATTTAGGATGCATTGCTACTTTCCTATTGTTCTGATACATATTGTGATATATATGCATGTTCTTGTGATATATGCCATGATAAAATACCTAATATTTTAATAGGGTATTAGTAATTATAAAGTTTCATTTGTATGGATTCCAAGATTTGTTCCCTAAGGTGTTATGGGCCCTATTGGATCAGAATTTAGTGGATTATATTTGAAATTTAATTGAATTTTGTCAAGTTATGATGTAAAAAAGGATTCCAAACTTTGGTTTGAGGGGATTATGGGATCCCATGGGTTGGAGTTTATCATGACTTGGACAAAATTTTATTTTTTTAAGGGTTCCATAGAAGTTTCAGAGGATTAATGTCTAGAAACCCAGACAACACAGCGTGTGGTGTTATGAACACAAACCATGTGTCCTTCTATTCTAGAAGAACTGACTTTTCTTAAGTACACATCATGTATTGTATGTACACTCCATGTAGTTTTTGACCCTATGACTTGACTGTGTGAGAAGATACATGGGGTTAGGAAATATTTGGTGGAACATGGCGTGTATCGGGAGTACACGCCATGTTTTAAAGAACCGTGTATCCAGCCATGTGACCAATGACACATGTGGATGGAACTTAGGTTGTATACACCAAGTCTCATTTATGAACACCATGTAGTTATCAAACGTGTGTCTAGATATGTGACCAATGATACAGGTGGATGAAAATTAAGTAGTACACACCGTGTATAGGGTGAACACACCGTATAGTGTTACCCAAGAGAGAACCGTGTAGTTCTAGCAGTGTAGATGAACTTGGAGAGGAGAGAAAATTCAAGTACCCACTGTGCCTTAGGAGGCACATGCTGTGTGTTGGGGTGTTACATGACCAGGTTTGGTAGAGGTGTACGACCATGTTAAGGCTTATAGGGAACATTCCATGAGGTCGTTATACATGATGTGTAACCCTGTTTTGTAAAACATGAATGTTTTAATTCTCCTATTACATTAATGCACTTATAAGTTGTTGTCCTTGATAATAATGTACTAAGGTATGCACTTGACCTTGCAGATTCATGCCACCAAGACGTCCTCTGGTTGTATGAAAGATACAAGGAAACGATTAGACACTGGTAATGGTATATCAGGGACTACTAGTAGATCCTCCTGTCATGCCCATTTTGGAACCATCTATTAAATTAGACACAAGTGCTAATGCCCAGGTCCATTAAAGATTTCTAAGGATGATGCATACATATTAGGGAGCACCACATCATTCCCTGACTATAGAAGAGTTGACCAAAGTGTTCCAGCAACAGTATCCTCCCACCTTTTCAGGGGATGGAGGACCATAGGCTATAGAGTCATGGTTGTAGGCCATGTTTTCTATCTTCGATAATCTGGATGTGCCTCCAGAGAGGAGGGTGAAGTTCATGATGTACATTATATGGGATACAACCAAGATATGATGAGATGTTGTCTCACAGGTAGGATGTCACCAGGATATGGCATGTGAAAATTTTCATAGGACCTTCTATGATTAATTCTACCCCGAGACGTTGAGGACTGACCAAGAATGGTAGTTATTGCATTTTTATTAGGGAACTATTTCAATGATGGACTAATCATATCACTTTATAGAGCTACAGTGATTCACACATTTTTTGGGAGGTGATGAGTTATTTTTGTCTAGGTGATTTTAGGATGATCTCAGGTACGAAATTTGATCATAGGTGAATGTTTCCAGGCTGATTTCAGTAACTGTTATAGTAAATTAAGCGCTGATTACTGAGTGAAATCTGAGGGAGTTGGGAGCTGCGAGCCAACGTGGTTTTGCATCCAAGGCTTGTACTCCATCATTTGATATCATAAAGTTTCATAGGGACCCTTCATGCAGTGATTCTAGTAGCAGAGATTTATCTACAGGTAGCAAGGTGAGGTTCTACTAGTGCGGGGAGAGTGGGAACATGAGAAATCAGTGGTCAAGAGACCCAATTGAGTGCCAATCTTGTAGAAATATGGGCCTTCTTTAGTGTTTTTTCTAGTTTTTCTCACCAGCATCTAGTGAGTGGTGATCGATTATGAATCCACGTTCAAGAGTAGGACAACCAGTTTCTCCTTAGTTAGGGAACTTGAGTTATTCAAGATGTTCAAGCTGAGTCAATGGTTGTGGACATGGTATCTAGACAAAAGATTTTTAGTGACAGTAGGGTGGATTATCTTATGGTAGTCAGGCAGGGTCATAGGGTTGTGGTACATATTATACTTTCTTAGTTGAGCTGACCTAGTAGGACCATGATCCCAAACCCTCTACTATTAGAGGTACAATTCTAGTTGCCTCAGGTTTAGCTTCTTCTCTTTTCAATACAAGGTTTTCCCATAGTTTTATATTTGTTTCCATTATAGATAGCATCTAGATCTATATCTTCAATTTTGAGGATAATATGATGCTAGCAACTCCATTGGGGATTACGACAGCTAGTGTACATCAGTGCACAGAGTCCCCTTTCAAGGATAGTGGCTGTCACTTATTATGGTACCACAATGTCTTAGATATGATAGGATTTGATGTAATTCTTGGAATGGACTGGTTAGTCTCCTTTCATTCTATCACCATAGGGTGAGTTTCTCATCACTAGACAATGAGTCTTTTCTATACAAGGGAAATTTGGATATTCAGGTGTGCAGAGCTAGAACTGAGCATCATGAGTTGGGAGAAATTACTGCTCATATTTCTAGTTTAAATATGGATGATCAGGGGAATTCATATATGGAATTTCCTATAGTGGTGGATCATTTCAGTGATTTATTTCTAGACAACTTCTTAGGTTTTCCTCAATAGAGAGGTATATTTCTCTATTGAGATTGTTCCAGGAGTGGCACTAGTATCCATTCTTACTTATTGGATGGAAACACTAGAGTTACAGGAGCTCAAGAAGAAGTTAGAGGAATTTAAGGCAAATGGTTTCATATGACCTAGTAATTCTCTTTAGGTTTTACCTGTCCTTTTTGTGAATAAGGTATATGGTACCCTCAGACTTTGTGTGGATTATCAGAAGTCGATCCAGTTGATGGTAAAGAGCCGATATCCCTTATCGATGATTGATTATCTCCTTGATCAACTTCAAAGATCCCGAGTGTTCTCAAAGATTGAATTTAGATCAAATTATCATCAGTTGCATGTTAGACCATAAAATATACCTCTTATAGACATTCAGAGTAGGTATGGTCTATACGAGTATTTGGTTATGTCGTTTGGTCTCACAAACACACCGACAGTTTTCATGGCCCTGATGAACCGATTGTTCCATCAATACTTGGATTATTTTATGGTAGTCATTTTGGAAGATAACTTGGTATACTCTCATACTCGACAAGACCATACCATCCATCTTGAGATCATATTGAGTACACTGATAGAGCATCAGTTATATGCTAAGATCTCAAAATTACACTTTTGGATGGACCATATTCATTTATTGGGTTATTTCATCTCAGAGACCAGAGTATCAATAGACCCCGAGAAAGTGAGGGCAGTAGTTTCCTAGGAGAAGTAGGAGAAAATATTTGAGGTATGAAGTTTTATAGTGCTGGATATATAGTACATGCACTTTATACAGGACTTTTCATGCTTTATAGTTCCACTAATAGGCCTAACTAATAAGTATGAAAAGTACTTGTGGACAGATTCCTATGATTCAGCCTTTTTGAAGCTAAAAGGGATATTAACATCAGCACTGATACTGATTTTTCCAAATCCAGGCAAGAGTTTTAATATGATGCATCAGGTATCAGGTTGGGAGTAGTGATTATGTAGGGGGAAGGAGTCATTGCGTATGGGTCTCAGCAGTTGAGGTCACATGAGAAGAATTAACTGACGCACAATCTTGAGTTGGATGCAGTTGTACATGCCTTGTGATGTTGGAGACATTATCTTTTGGGAGAGAATTCTGTTGTATAAATTGACCACAAAAGACTCATGTATATCTTTACTCATCGTGATCTGAATTTGTGGTAGCGAAGGTGGGTTGTGTACCTTCAGTCTTTTGACTTTTAGCTTGACTACATTCTTGGGAAGGGCAACACAATGGCTGATCCATTGAGTAGGGGGACTACGATACATGCAGTTTAGGAGGCCAGTATAGAGTGGAAGATTATGGCTCTGTTATCAGAGATGTATTTAGAGGTGAATGATAGATAAGGGCAAACGTTTCTATATTTTTTTAGTTGTTACCTATACTCTATTTGATCAAGTGTGAATGATGTAGCTATCTGATTTTGAAGGCCTATTCCTATAGGAGAGTGTGTTAAGCGAGGACCCTACTCTTGGATGGACCATAGATGAGGATGAGGTTTTTCATTTTAATGGGTGTGTATGGGTGTCAGTATACATACGCATGGAGCTATTATAGGTTTTTCATTCCTTAGTTTGGAAAGTTTATCCTGCTGTCACCAAGATCTATCGATATCTACACCGTCAGTATTGATGTCTAGGTATGAAGAGGGAGTGGTTGGTTTTGTTATGAGATGTTCCACCTTTCAGTTGTTAAAGGTAGATCATCATTGACGAACATGGATTTTACTGAAGTTACCCATTCCCAAGAGAAAATGGAATTATGTCACGATGGATTTTGTGATGGGTTTACCAAGGTCACCTCAAAGAAATGATGTGGTTTGGGTTATTGTCAACAGGCTCATGAAGGTTGCACATTTCTTTCTGATCAAGGAAACCTTCAGTGTTGATGAGTTTGGAAGGTTATACATCTGAGAGATTGTACATTTACATGGGGATCTTTACTCTATTGTTTCAGACAGGGACACCCAGTTTATATCTCATGTCTAGCAGGGACTACAAAGGGATTTGGGTACACAAGTACTTCTGAGTACAACTTACTATCCCCAGACATATGGCCAGTATGAACGGAAGATTAAGGTTTTAGAGGAAATGCTACAAGAATGTGTCTTAGATTTAAAGGGATCTTATTAGAGACACATAACCCTAGTGGAGTTTTCCTAAAATAATAGTTTTCAGGTAATGATTCAGATAGCACCTTATGAGGCTTTGTACGGTAGGCCATGCCGATCACCCCAATGTTTGATGGAGGCAGGAGAGTCAGTTATGATGGGACCTTGTCCTGTCCAGGAGACCACCGAGCAGGTGGATTTGATTCGGAAGAGGATGGATACTGCACAATCTCTCCATAAATCTTTTTCTGATCAACGGTGATGACCTATGGAGTTCAATGTTGGAGATCAGGTTTTCTTACATGTCACACCGAGGTTGGGACAAATGAGGATTAGGAGATATGGGAAGCTTTCACAGAGATACGTCGGGCCATTTGAAGTTTTTTAGAGAGTTGGGGCTAGTTTCCTATTAGTTACAGTTACCTCAGAGGTACATGGATATGCACAATATCTTTCACATTTCTCAGTTATGACATTAATTTTCAGACTCATCTCATGTTTTTCAACTTGAGGAGGTTGAGTTGGAGATGGATGCATCCTTCGAGGGGAACCCTATTCATATTTTTGATCACAATATGAAGGTTCTATGTGGCCGGTCTGTTCCTCTGGTATGGTTGCTATGGAAGCACAGGTGAGTACAAGATGAGACATGGGAGAGGGAAGCCGATGTATGATCATAGTGGCTAGAGTTTTTTAAAGATTTTTCCTAACCACCATTGGAAGGGAAATTCGGGAATATCTTTCTTTAAGGGGGAATTTTGTAAGAACCTCGACATTCATTTTAGGTATGGATCTTTATTTTTGGTTGTTTTGGGGAAAAAGGAAGAAATGAGTATTTTCTAAGTACACATCATGAACTTATGAGTACACTCCATCTACCCGAGTACCCCGTATAGCCGTGTACAAGCCATTCAACGCTAAGTACATGGATGTGTGGTAACCTGGAAGACCTCCTAAAGTAGGGGCTAGTTGAGGCTAGTACACGACATGCACATTAAATGAACATTCCATATAAATTTATTTTTATTTGATTAATCAGAGCGAGTTCGCGTCTCACGTCTAGAACACCCTTCTTCTCCCCGTGTTTCATATAGGAGAGTGATATAATGGATGAAAACTTCGAACCCCTACCAATTCTCCATCGGAGCTCCGATTGAGATTCCACTAGGTGAGTTGGATTACCACCGGTGAGTTCTCTATTTACCCAGATCCTTTCTTCCTAATTCTCCCCTTCTTGTGAGTATTTCAATTTTGAACGTTTTTTTTTCCTTTTTTAGATCTATAAAATTCTAGGTTGATTAAAGGGTCGACGTTCGAGAGTGTTGATCGTAGGACATCAAGGTAGGTGGTTTGTGCCTTTCTTTGTTTTTATTTGGATTATATATGCTAAAAATGTCACATACCCACGTTTAGGGTATTGATTTATTAGTAAATTAAACCAATTGTTTACCTTCCAGGGTTTAATATATAAAAAAGGGGTTGTATCATATGCATAAGGTTAAACTCCATGTTTACGGTACACCCCATGGGTGTGTTTCCCTAGTTCCACTGTTTATGGTCATTTGTCCTAGGTTTTTGATTAGGAGCACCTTGTTTCCAATCCTTGAGTTGTTTATGATAGATTTTGTTGGATTATATTAATTTCATGTGTTATTTTTGTGAATGTTAGCCATGTAGTAGTTATATATTACATGTGTTTCCTTGTTATGATATGTGAGTTGTTTTTCCAATGGACTGTAGGAGTATTGGACTAGGAAAAATGTGGGGGTTTCCATTTTCTATTTACACAGGACCGTGAGAGCCTTGGTTTAGACTTTTACCTAGGGTTATTGACCATGAGAGCTACCTTGGAGGTCATTCATGATTATTTATGCTATGTGGACCCATGGGGTATTGACCATGAGAGCTACCGAGAGGTCATTTATAATTTATTGATGCCATGTGGACCCAAAGGTATTGACCATGAGATCTTCCTAGGTGGTCATTTTTAATTTATTAGTGATATGTTAAACAAGAGGCGTTAGACTATGAGAGATTTCCTAAAGGGTTGTTTATGAAATATTTAATGACAGTGGTGAGTCTGGCAAGCCAATTCACAAGATTGGACGCGGTCTTACTTGTTTGTTTAGATCATAATCTAAGGTGTCTATTGTCACTATTATACAAGGGATACATAGTTTAGGCTATATACTAAGGTTTAAATTATTCAAAGGATGAATAATAAATGTAAATGAATGTCATTGAAAACTGTAGGATTGTTTAATTTTGAGCACTTCCTAGTTTATTGCTTCATTTATTCATATTACCTACTATATATATTCACTGATAGTTAGGAAAAAATATTTTGGTGTTATCCTACTAAGATTCATCTTAAAACCTATTTGGGTTATTCTTTTGGACCCAAATAGATTATATGGTTGCAGTTAAAGATAAGGGAAAACACCCTTCTTCATCAAGTACTTGATTGTTGTTGGAGTTGGAGAGCATGAGACAAAGCTGAGGCTTGCAATGCTATTGAAGTTTACTGCTTTTCTATACTTTAGTTTCAGTATTTTATTGCAAGAATT
Source organism: Viscum album (assembly GCA_963277665.1). NCBI lineage: Eukaryota > Viridiplantae > Streptophyta > Magnoliopsida > Santalales > Viscaceae > Viscum > Viscum album. The sequence goes on along the minus strand of OY728121.1, from coordinate 1,758,184,187 downwards.
TTTATTTTTTTGGATACTTTACTTGATTTATGTGACATTCATAATTTATATATGCTACATTTGTTATATTATTATTAGTCTTCCACTATTTAATTTTGTTTTATGGTATTACTGCTTCTGCTTTTATTTACTATTTTCTTTCCACTATGTATACTCTGCCAATGAGGGAATAGTTTCCCCAGTATCACACTGTGTCCTTATCTTCTAGTTAGTAGCCTCTGCCATTTTAGGAAATGTGCCTGAGGTCGTGTGACCAATTGGGTTTGGGGCACCTTTGGGCTACACCTAGAACCGGGATGTTACATACATGAATATATAATGAAATTTCTCAATGATTGTATATATATCAAGGAAATAATAACTATGTGGTTTGATTATGTAGAGTTCTATAAGTAAGTAATTTTCTAAAACCCTAAATATGTTATTGTTTAAACATTAAATAACAAAAAACTATTTAATTTTTTTCCATTCAAAAAATTAATAATTAAACAAAAGTATAAACATTCCATGTAAACCTAAATACCTAATATGATTCACAATCACATGCCTATTTTGACCTTAGGACAAGAGAAAAAAATTAAATCATTAATTAATAAAACACGAACCTCATTCATCATAAAAAACCCAATGATAACACTGAACACCAATAATAGTAATCCCTAATTTTTAGAAAAGTGAATGTTTGTTCGTATTGGTGATGGAAAAGAACATTATGTGTAATGAGTTCCATGTTATAGATAATCATACCTAATATATACCATACCCAAAATAGTAAAAAAATAAAATAATTCTCTAATACCACATTTTAATTTTATACATTGTCTCACTCTATAGTTACTTTACCACTTAATCATGTGACTTCAGGCACACATCCACGTACACCAGAGACTACTGACTAATAGTGATGATTTTAGATGATTCAATGGAGATACTATGACACCATATTATAGTAGATAAAAAACAACATAAGAAATAAACAATCAATCATTATAATATCAAACTAAATAAAATAAATTTATAGCCATAACTAAAATAATAATAATATACTCATACTGTAACAAAAATGAAATATTCAAAACATCACATGAGTCAAGTAGAAACTACCATGATATCCAGTCGTAAGATCATATTCAACCCAAACCAAAATATATGAAATAGAAAAAAACCTCCACTTGATCCCATGTCCCAAACTATCCCAACTCGAAACTCTTTCTAGGTCATCTGGATGAACTAACCGACACCGAGCTTCTACCCTACCAGTACCTATGACCATGATATTTTATTTCATACCAAAGTATCAGTCCCACCATAGTAGGGTGTGAGAATAACTTAGTGTTCCACCATCAAATGTCTTTGTAAATATATCTAGTTAACATAGATCATATAAAATGTTATATGTTTATAATTAAAAAATAAAATACAAAAAACATAATAATTAAATAGAATTTGATATTTTTGTTCTAAGGTGATAACTGAGGTTGACCATTGCTTATTTGGATAATGATATATGTATCTGTGAAAGTCACACAATTATACTAATGTTTGAATAATTTATTACCTATAATGTAGTCAAATATCATATCATCCTATATAAACAGATAAAATAAAACCAAAATTATATTTCATGATACATCATACTCATCAGGGGATAAGTATCCTACCTAGATACAAGATCATAAATTATACTAATGAGGGTATTAACAAGATCACCAAAATATACAATCAAATATCATAATATTTGGGGGATATGTATAAAACTTGAATATACTATTATATATCATAATAATCAAGGGGAAAAGTTGGCCACCCAAATTTACTATCATATATCATAATCATCTAGAAAATAAGCATCCAACCTGGATATACCATCATATATCATAATCATCAATGGATAATTTATGATCCAAGATATACCATCATATATCATAATCATCAGGGGAGATAAGTGGACCCATAGAATAAATGATAATATATCATAATCATTAGGGGAGAAGTGGATCACTAGGATATACCATCATATATTATAATAATCAAGGATAAGTGTTTTTATCAGATATACCAACACATATCATAATCATTGGTGATTAAATGACTATCTTAGATATGAAATCATATATCATAATCATCATTGGTATAATCACCCACCCCAAATATACCATCTTATCATTATATATAATCATTATATATAATCATGGGGAATAATTACAAACCAAAATACCGTCTAGTCTCATATATAATTTCCAAGGTTGGTTTCACAATATCACTACTAATTTCAATTAACACATTTTTATCCTATTATAACCAAGTTAAACTCTTATTTAATTCTCATCAATATCATAAAAATATTTGGGGCCCATCCATGGTCCCCTAGGTCACATCAAAATATAGACACCCCAAATGGGGTCATTTATCTCATAACCAAACTATAGATCCAACACCCTTTATTTAAGGGAATTAAATTCCCGAACATATCAATGAAAACATCATGGCCTAGTTAGTCACACAAGTAACACCACATACTAAACAAAACAGATTTGAATATCTTCCACCTCAATTTAAAAGTTTAAATCGATCCATCATCTCACACCAAACCTAAACATAAATCATTTCTATGGTACCACAAATATAATGCATACACATTTTAGTATGAGAGGAACACTCACCCCACACAAAAATTATATTTCCAAAAGGATATTAAGAAACTAAAGATTCCATATTACCTAATATGAGGCCAAAAATTCCCATTCCCTCACACAACTTATTATGGAAGGCATTAGGGGAACCTATTAAAGGTGAACTACGTTCATTTCAATTAATTCATATCCCTATATAGTTTACATATTAGAAAAATCATATTTATAGTTGAGTTCATGGAACTAAATTATTGGCATATCATGCTACTACCTAAGGGTCAAACATGGCCCAATATACCCCCATTCACCTCATAGGATTCTAAAATAAAAGTAAATTTATAATTCAAGGTTTATTACACACAAATTAAGAGAATGTATATCTCATGTTTCAACATAGAAAGCATAAAATGTTGGGATTTTTTAGATGAAACCTACCTTATTAATATAGGAAGATCTTTATTAAATAATATTTATTAATTTAGTCCTAAATAATTGAAATAAAGAAAACAGAGAGAACCTGAAAAAATTGGCATAACTGCCACAACTGATGTAAGTGTGAGAATATTGAGATAAAATATAGAATATATTCCCATGGAATTATAATCTTACCCATATATACATTTGATAATGAATGAAATAAATATCACATGATAATTTATGAAGACCTCACTCTTGGAGTAAGAGGGAAATTAATGAAGTAATTGATGTAAAAATTCTTATATTTTTACTGAAAATACCTTAAATCTTCTTCTATACTTTATTTAAACAGTTGATAAATATTTTAAAAACTCAGGAAATATTCATAATAATCATTTTTTAACACTATTTTTATCCCTTATATATGTCCCCAAGTAAACCATATGTATCACCCCTAGACAAACCTTACATATAAATTAGATCCAATAATTTGTTGATTTTTCAAAGGAAGAAGAACCTAACATATCCAGGGATTACCCTTATGTATTATAGGGAAATCCCCAACACTTTACAAAAATATGACTCTTAAGAATATAATTACCTTCATGTATCTGGAAAAAATGACCCTTAAGTATCATAATTTTACTTATAATAACCTTTATGAATCATAGGGGATTTTAATGCATTAAATTTTGTTTTTATGGGAAGGTCCATTTTGTATCATAGGGTTTTCCAAAACCCCACGAAATTCACATCACATGGTTACTTTTACATACCATGTAAATACTATTATATATCCCCCTTTTCTCACTAAAACTTACACACTACAGAGTTACTCTTATGTATTCCCTTATCCATATAATTACTCTTATATATATAATGTAATTTTAGAGTTACCATTACATATAACCCAAATTAATTCTTATTCATCACATGGGCCTCCAAAACTTATGAATGTTGAAATTAAGGGAAGGAACCTTAATTATTTGTTAACAATAGATTTACTATTACTTATTTAGAGTTTTACTTCCATGCATATATGATAAATCCTATACTTTTCTATTTAGTAAAACATAATTGGACTCTTACATATGAGTACAACCATTTGTAAGAGTAACTTTTCCACAAGGTGACCCATATGTAATAGACAGTGCTAGTTTTATCTAAATAATTTTTAGGGATACTTTTATTTATGTGGTTCCTAATTATGATAACCATTTCACATAATAATTTCCTATTTTTCAAAAAGACACTAAAACTTTTAAAAATGTAAATATATATATATATAAGAGTCATTTTTAAATGCTTTTATCACTTGAATTTCACCTTACATCCTACAGTAGCTAAAAAATAATAACAAACTTACCCATAATCCTAAATAAATCTTGAGACTTGATTCTTGGCGTATCCTGACACTCTTGGCACCTAAATGGGGTCTCAAAACATATGCCCAAAATTTAATTTCAACTAGATACCATTTATATATTTGTATCCATCATAAAAAATCCTAAAATATTAAAATTACATAGATTTTATTAAAATTTCAATCATAACTAGTTTTTGGGAATTTTTAAAATTGGCTCACACCTCAACCTGGTCCAGGTTGTTAGAATGGATGTGGTTATGAGAAATGTCAATTTTGTTTCATTATATTTTATTGGAAATATATAATTTGGTTTAAATAACTGAAAATATAAATGTTTAATAGAATGAAAATGATTATAAATCATAATTTTAATTAAAAAAGTAAGTCAAAGTGGTCAAATAAAATGGTAAATCTCGATATAAATGTGAAAATGATTAATAAAAGGCTTAATATTGAATGATTATTAATTAATATAATATGAATAGAAACAGTGAACCAATAAATTAATAATGGCATGATTAAATAGGGATTTGATGTTATTTTGTGGTTGTTTTATTGTCATAGTGTGGTTATTTTGTGTTTTGAATAATTGTGGTAGCATTGTTTGTTCGAGGTAGTCAAGATAATGTGGTCATAGAAATTTATGATAATAATTACAATCATATTTATGATTTAACCCTCTAAGGTGAGTTTTTTTTGTTTTTATATTGATTTTATTTTCATATAATTTCGTTCGCACCACACCCATGTCAAATTCTTTTCTGATTCCCATATGAGGTTATGGGTTACAAGTGTTTTACTTATCCCATAAGATAGAGGATATATAAATGGATAACTAAAACCTTCCCTATAATCTCTTCTAGAGTTATATTTGGTTATGATGGGTAGAGGTAATTATGTTTGAGATATAATTATTAGAGGATATATTCCCTACAAAGTGGTAGTTATGTGATACATGAAGGGATGTATATGGAAATAAAAGGGAATTAGGTTGATGTCCTTATTTTTTTTGTTACCTTTATGTGAATAGGATGTGATGTATGATTATGATGTGATGATATGGAATATGGTAGTTTTTTTATTATGTTTTTTATAATATGTTTTTTGTGGATATAGAAATGTTGTTATGGTTATGTGGCTCTGGATTTAGGTTATGTGGATATGGAGGGGATGGGAGTATAATGACATATGTCATTGGGGAATGAGAGTAATGAGGTTAATAGGAAAGTGGTTGTGGGATAACTTTTTTATAGATAATTTTTTATATAATATTAAAACACTTGGATGTTATAGTGAGCCTATGTAACAATAAGTGGATATTGATTCATGAAGTGATTAACTTTCCTCTTCTACATTTTCACGTAATGTTTTGGGGATATTCTTACTAAGTATACTTGTATTATATCCCATATATATATATATAACATCCTAGGAGGATGTTTTTTATTGATATTGACCTTACTAGATTATGGTGATCATCAGTGTTTGTGGAGTCATTTTTTTGGAGCAATATTTTTTTATTTTATTTTGTATTCCTTCTATGCTATATTACTATTACATGTATTGTGAGATAATAAAATAATTTATACTTATGTGATATTATTTTTATGGTTTTTATGTTCATGGGAATTATGAGGGAAATTCCTTCCAAATGTATGTTCTAATACCCTCAGTGTTAGTCTCTAACCCATGGTCTATTAGAGGTGGGATTCAAGGGTCAATCTCATCTTCACTGTTATCCCAGGAGGGGTTCTAATGGGAGTGATGGGTGACTAAGTGGTATCAGTTCTATGAGTGAGAGTTAGTATAGAGTTTATAGTTATGCACTGGTGAGTACTACATGGGTTTGGTAGGACAAAAGCCCCAATCAAGCTTTTAATACGATATATAAAGGGATACTAGACATGTTATAAGATTCTAGAGACCCCTGTGATTCAATGAAATATCCTTAATATTACTACACATCTTAATTCAATGATTTTAAATTTAGGTTATGTAAAATGGTGTGGTACATGAATTATTTTTTATTATTATTATTGTATTATAATTAGGGTTATTCTAAGAATAATTAAAATAAATATTATTAAATATCCATAAATGAATTCCATGTATAAGGGATTAAGAGTTTCTTTTTTCTATATTTTAAATATGTTTTGTGGGAATTATCTTCATGTAGTTTAGATAATAGATTTGCATGAGGATACCTTGGTTGAGTATAGGAGGGTTGACACTATAAACAAGGATGATTCTATTACGAAGACATTGTGTGAGTTTTAGTGTTAGGGATTGATGATGTATGAGGGGTACAACTATGATGGGTTAAAAAGTAGTGGTTAGAGGAGATAAATTTTACATTAAATACAGTCTATGTAAAGAAAGATAATTGGATCATATTGGTTAACATTTTATTGTAGGGTGATTCTCATACGCAATGGATCTTATTATAGGGTGAGCATGAGAAGACTGTCATCTCGTGGGATGATTTTAAAATAAGTTTTTTTCTATATTCCTTTCATTGACACTGAATATGAATAAATGGTAGTATTTTCATTCTCTTTAGCAGGGGATCTTGAAAGTTTGAGATCTCAAAGTATGATTCCCGAATATTATTTGTTTTTATCTAGATATTATGCTAAATAAAGAGGTTCGGGTTTAATTTTTTTAGGAGGCATTGCATCCCAAGATCTTGTACTAGTTCACCAAATTTATATTGTTAATGTACCTTATGGTGTTAGTTAATGAGGATGTGATAAATATGATACATGTGGAGTAAAAGTCCCCATGATAGAGATGTCATTAGAACTTATTAATGTGTAAGGCAGTGGGTATAGGCTCATGACAATCTGGGAAATCAATATGTCAACTAACTAATAATCAATATCATTTTTATTCATCTCACTTCTCTAAAGCATGTAGTTATCAGGATTCAACTGGGATTTATAATCTGTTTTCCTTTCACTACTACAAATACAATTTTTATTAGCGCTAAAAATGGAATTTAACAGTTCTAGAAAAGTGCTATTAATGCCATTGAAGATGGGGGGGGGGTCCCCTTTATCAGTGCTCAAAAAAAGCGCTAATAAAATGGGTCTTTTATCAGTGCTAAAACAAAGCATTGATAAAAGGGTCCTTTATTAAATCTTTCTTTTTAGCGCTAATAAAAGACACCTTTTATCAGTGCTTTTTTAAAAGTGCTGATAAAAGTTAAAAAAATAAAAATAATTTTTTTTTAAAAAAAACTCCTACCAATCGGGGGGGGGGGGCTTTTATAGTGCTTGAGACCCCCTTTTACAACACTTTTCCACCCCCTGTAGTTCCCACACGCACCCCTCCAACCCTTTATTAGCGCTAGCCCCAGATTCACCCATGCGCGCGCGTCCTTGCCTCTACCCGGATTTGATCTCGAGACCTCCCCCCTACGTGCCTGAAGCCTTTTCCACTCCCCTATATTGATTTGTTCTCCTATTAGTGATATATCTCTCTATATATATAGTTATATTTATTCATATAGTAATATATATTTATATTAATATATATAGTTATATTAATATAAATATATAGTTATATTAATATAAATTTATAGTTATATATATATATATATATATTTATAGTTATATTAATATATTTATATAGTTAGATTAATATATAGGTATATAAATATTCATATATTTGTATTTTAAAAAAATGGATATTACTAATTATTCAGATAAATATAATATATTTTATATGTAAATATATTTTATTACTTATATTATAATTAAAATTTTAGGTGTGAATATTTAAAAAATATGTACATATAGTTATATATTTGATTATAAATAGCACTAAATTATAAAAAATGATACAATTTCAAAGACATAATATCAATATGAATGTAATACCTTGGAATAAATTCAGTCCCCACAAAAAAAAACCAATAATACCCCCTTAAACGAGGCTGAAAATCCACAATATGTTAAAAAATCAGGGTACCCCAACTAAAACCACATTTTTGAGGCCTTATGTGACTTTTTGGCCTTGAAAAAACATTGAACGGGGTCCCTCCTGGTCACAGCGGTGTAGAGCTCGTCGTAGGCTTCGATTTGATATGTGGTAGATCTCAAACGGACACTCAGATCAAAAGTTATGGCCGTTTGAAGTTTGAGTTGCGTTTTCAACATATTTTTGATCTTTTTTTATTTTATTTTTTATTTTTTTAGTCTTCAAATTGTTATTAAATGACTATTAATCCATAATAATTAGAAAATTATTAATTAAAAATATTTTTTTTAATTTTTTATAATCCATTTTCACTAAATATCTTATATATTGAGTGTAAATGTATATTTATTCTTATCTAAAATATATTTAAAATTATATTTTAAAAATATATTTTATATATATATCAATATAACTATATCTATATATTTAAATATTAATATATTTTTTTAATAATTTTTTTGATGTAGACCCTTTATCTGTGCTTTTAAAAAAAGCACTGATAAAGACACCCCATTAACAGCACTACTAAAAGAAGCACTGATAAAGGGGTACCCTTTAACAGCGCTAAAAAAAAGACCTGTTAAAGGGGGTACCTTTATCAGTGCTTTTTTAGCACTGATAAAGGTACCCCCTTTATCAGTGCTTTTTAGTTAGCGCTGATAAAGGGTGGCACTGGCCTTGCCCAGTTTTGTGGTAGTGTTTACTTATAGAGGATGTGGGAACCATCAGTTCCAATGCCCTATAATCATTTGTGGCCAGTGTGGGATATGCCATCAGTCTTCTATACGACCTCAACACTAGTTTCCTTAAAGTTATTATTATGATAAAAAATATGGTAAGAAATATTTTTTAGTAATGTAGATGGGGTGATGTAGGAAGTGGGTAGCCTCGTGATTCCCCTCATTTTTAGAGATATGGGGTTAAACACAGTTGTTAAGATGGTCACCATTAGGTGTATCGAGGTATAATATTAGAGTGTGTATAATTGAATTTAAGGGATTTTATAATTCCAAGTGGTCAATAGAATATTCAATGTGTCATTTTTTTCATATCATAGTATGAAATATACTGTATTTGATTTTAGAGCCTCACACTCCATTATTGTGCCTACCTTGGTGTCACAGTATAAACCTAATTTAATAATTAATTAGTTAATTAATTTATATTTTAATTTTGGATGTTTGGGTCTTTTAATTTTAAGAATTATAAAAAATTTAGACTCTCTTATTTGTCACCCAGTTTTGCAGCACGATTGGCCAAACATGGTGAAAATCATTTGACTAAGACTATTTATTAAGAAAATGGGTTTTCATCATTGGAAAATGGTTTTCTAAATTGTGGGGCCCAACCATATGGGTTTCCCAATAGACTAATGGTGGTTTTATAGCCATTTCATGATTTTCCATGCGTTCATCCAAACCAAATAAATTTTTAGGCCTTTTAAAAATGAAATAATAATGAAACAAAGGAAACTAAAGAAAAAAAACAAAAAAAAAACAAAAAACTAATACCCTCTCCTTTACCACAAACCCTCAAGAAATACCCTCCACCCCACAACCAATATCCTCTTTCACCCAATCCCCCTCGGTCTGACCTTTGTTCTTCATTAATTTTCTTCCCAATCAAGTGCGCTATCATATTTTGTATTCATATATTCCCCTTCACATTGTTCTTGTTCCCTTTTTTATTATCCTATTTTTTTCCACCTTGTTGTGTCACATATAGTCTAAAACCTAGGTGAATTATTGACCAATTTTTAGGTTTTCTATTACACCTAGATGGTGAGATCTCTTTTTCAGGTCCCCTTAGCTCGATTGGGGTGGAGTTGAGTCTAATTTAGCATGATAAGAAAGCTACTTGTTGGTTTTCCCCATGATTTAACTTTTAATTTATGATTATTTGATTTCTTGACTTTTAAATTATTATTATTGACATTTAATAATATTATTATGGATGCTTTTAAAATCTATAAGGATGAAATTATGTTTAATAATATATCATGAGTTATTTATATTTTTTATTCATGTTTAATTGTAACTTATTTCAAAACTAATTTATTTTATTCTTTACCAATACTTATATATATATGTGTGTGTGTGTGTCTATATATATATATATATATTTATATATCTATCCAAGTATTTTGAGAGAGGTTTCAAGAAAAATAAATATGAGATTCTGTATATTCTCTTTGGGTATCTCGAGGTTCTACCCCTATACATGAGTATAGATATATATATATATATATGTGTGTGTGTGTGTGTGTGTGTGTGTGTATGTGTGTGTGTGTGTGATTATACAAATTCACGTATCTGAATGTTTATTTGAGCAATAAGAGAAATATAAATATCTTTGTGTTTGTGTAATTGTATAAGGACATAATATGAAATAAGCCTTAAAAATATAAATTTTGTTTTCAAAAATGGTTTCTAACATGTATTTAAATGAATTTTATTAATAAATGATATTGGAATGGTTGGAAATTTCTAAAGCCTTTTGAAAAGTAAGCTACACTCCAATAGAAGCCTATAATTTTATGTTGTTTTTAGACACAGATTCTATATGGTTGGCATGTTTTTATGATTATAAGATAGGGGGTTCACATCAGTAGTTCAGGGAGGTGTGGTGTTGTTGTATTCTTTCTTTTCATTACTGTGTGTTTGAGTTTTGTTTCTTCTACTATCACTCCCTTATAATTTATTTATGGTCATGAAACATGTGAACCCCACATAACTAGGTGGTAAGAGTAGGACAAGTACTCTAGATTTAGTTTAAGTGCTTTATAATATCCCACTTAGAAGGATTATACACCAACAATAACTGAACTACTTGAAAATGGTGTATATTTGTTATGTATTGAGTGTGGGTATATAAATTCATGTATATGGTTTGATCACTAATAGTATGAGGATCCTAGGTATCCAATTACCCATGATAATTAGGGATTTCCCATTGTGATTGATTTTATTTACTCATATTTGTAAGATACTATATTTAAATTCTCTTTTGTTTAGTTTACTTTTAATGTTTAAATTAATAATAATAAATATCTATTAACTTTCATACATGATGTTCACTAACATGTAGTTCCCTATTATATCTCTTATGATGATTGATTTATGTTTCCTCTCTTTTACATCTTTTGTTATGTCCTTCACATTCTATTGGGTACCAATGGTTATTTCCCCTTTTGGTAATTTATATAAATTCTCAACTATTTTAGAATCTAATAGTAAAATTATATTTTATATTGTTTTATAAAATATCCAAAAATTTATTTTAAATTAGTGTTTTTACAATCTATCATGATAATGGTTCTTTAATTTAATTTTAAGATTCTATAAAGGTGGTTGGTTCCCTATTGGGAATTTTTATTCTCACACCTAATACGTAATTTCAGTTTTTGGTTTAGTTCTTAATTACTATTGGAGTGATTGATGTTTTAGTTTTTATAGAGAGTGAAATTGGTTCATAGGGGTTATTGGGTTTATGTATGTCATTTTTTTACATTTATTTTCCTTTCTCACATTACCCATGTAGGCATTTCTATTTCTTTCTAAGGATACATGGTACAAATAAATGTTACTAGCCTAAGAAAAGGTATATGGTAGCAGATTTTTGGGTATATTTTCTTTACATGGGAGGGAGACTTGGGGTGATTTATGTGTTTATTTTATCATTGTGTTTAAAATTTATTTCTATTTTATTTTATTCTTATCTATTTTCGGAATGTATTTCTAACATATGAACAATTCATAAAGATTTTTTATTATATTTTCCACTTCTTAAATAATTAATTTTTATGTGTGAAATCATTCCCAATTAGTGCTTCCTTTATTTCCAAGAACTTGTGTCAACCTAAGGGGATCAAGAATTCCAATTATGCCTTATCTTGGATTGAAATGAGTATCTAATGGAGGGATGACTCAGGTTAGATTCAGAAAAAATGGTATCAGAGGATCTAGGTTCTTATGTTGAATAAGGTTCTTAAATCACCCTTGTTATTTGGGATGACTGGTAGGTGAGAGAATTAATTTTTATAGCTCTATAGGTATATCATGGGATTGTTCCTAATCACCACTACTCATGGAGAAACCATAATTATCAAGGAATATTGGTACTTGATTTTTAATTTGATTCTTAATTTATTTTTTTGATGGATTTTAATTTTCAATTGATTTTATTGTGGTTTATTTAGAAGTTATATGGGTTTCTTTAATATATTTTTGAAATTTGGGATGAAAAGGGAGTGAAATTGAATGAACTGGTAGCTCATATGGCTGAGAAACCATGTAAATCCCATGTGGATGGTTCTAAGAAACTATCCATGGTAGTTTCATGATGAGACCACAATGCACTAAACTATATTTTCCAACCACATGTAACCACTACCCCCTTTGTAATTTTATTTTAAGAATTGATTTTGAAATTTTTATATTTTACATATTGGTGGAATTTGGTTTGATTTTCAATGATATTTTAAAATTAAATATGTTTTTATATGACTAATGTGAGTTTGGAAATTATTAATTATGGTTTTATTTAAAATGGATTTTGTGATCAAATACTCATGAGGAATTTTCAAAACGAACTTGTGATGTTTTAAAATGATTTTAAATTGATATTTGGTAGGTTAAGAATGATATTGGGGAATATTCAATTGGTTTTAATAGATACCAAATGTTTTTAAATTGTAATTTAAGGATAAAATAAGTTTTTGAATAAGGTTTCAAGGTTTACATGTCCAAATCTGTGGTTTTGAATTCTATTTTAATGTAGAAATTAGTGGCTTTGTTTAGTTTTTGATTTATTTGATGTGTGTTTATGATTTTCATTCATGAGTTATTGTTTAATAATGTGAATTATTTTTTAGTTTTGTTTTCTAAATTGGGATTCATTTTTCTAAAGGGTGTGAAAAGTAAATTATTTTGGAAACAAAAATTATTTTATGAAAATATAAAGATTTTAAAGATCAGATTTTGGTTTGTTTTAAATAGAGTTTTGTATTTTTTTTCTCATGATGAGTTTAGTATTATTTTTGGATTCATGATTTTTTTGTTTAAATATGCTTACTAGAAAAGCATCAAGTGTTTTAAGGACTTAGGGATTACCAATTATGGATTATTGATTTTTTTAGTTCTTATGGTAGTTCTAACTTGAAGTTATTTCTTTTGACCCCTCTTCGATTATTCATGTCGTTTGAGATAATTTTGGTTTATGTATTTTAATCGTTGGTGGGAATTTTCTTCTTGAGGATATTATGTGATGAGGGTTTTGGTGATGTATTCTTATTCTAATTAACTAGACACATGAAACCATTTTTTCATGTTTTGGGTATTTAGGATGGAATCTAACCCAACCGAATTTATGCTTAGGCTAGTGCTAGTTTGTTATGTGATGAGATCACCATAGTTGGTGACTTTGATTTGAGGTCTTAGGTTAGCCTCATTTTATATTTAAAACTATAGTGTAGAACATTTAATATTTGAATAGTTACTCTAATGATTTATACCAATTTTCCATTCATTTCAATATAAAATTATGGTGATGAGTGTGTTGGTGGGCCTTTTTTGGGGCAATCGTCAAATTCATATTTAGGTTGTATAATTTCTTAGGAGTGGTTAGGTACAAATTTTGAGGTATTATAACATTTTAATTTTTTTTACTTCCTCTCTCTTATTCCATTAGTGTTTTTAGTTTTTATACTATGGATTATTCTTTAGATAATTAGTGTTTGTTTCATTGGGGTTGTTAATGAGGTTTTGGTCATGAGTTCTAGTTGAGTCCTCTCTATTGGAAATATGGGTAGTATTTTTAATTTATTTTCCTATAGTGTATTTTTCTTATTGATCCACCATTATTGTGTAAACCTTAAATGGTGGGGATATCCAAAGTGGGTCTCTATCATTTGTATTCCATGATTGAGATGGTCATGTTTAATGTGTAAATTTCAGTAAATATGTACATTCCTAGTTCTTTTTAGGTGGTTGAGTTCCCTGATGTTGTTGTGTGGTTTATTTTTCTAGTCTATGTTTATTTGGTGAGTCTTACATCCTGATTTATATGTTTTTTTGGAGGTATAAAGGGTTAGTTTTGGGAGAATTATCACAACATGACCCTCATTATTAATGAATAATATTTTTGTTTCAAAAGATCATGACTTTTAAATTAGAGATTTTTTAATTTTTAAACTTCTATATGTGTCACATGGTTTGGTAAAATGATTTGATAAACCTTAAGGAAATAATGAAAGTGATCATATTTATAAATATAATTGTTTTTTCCTAGATGGTGAATTATTTTTTAGACAATGCATCCAAACCATGCATGTGTCCAAGCTGACCTGTTTTGGTCACACGATCAACACATTTTTTGGCCAAGCAAGTGACCAAAATGTGTCTCTTACAATCCATTAAAAAATGAAATAATAATAATAATAATAATAATTATTATTATTATATAACCAAAGTATTACACTTACCCTTCCCTCACACCCTCTTGTGACACCCCCAACCAATGACCAAACCCTCACACGTACGACCCCCCATCCATACAACCTCTGTTGTTCATCATTTTTATTCATGATTTGATGTGAAACCATATTATGTAAGTTTTTAATCCCCTCTAAATTATTATTCTTCCATTTTATCCCCTACCCTTTCTTCCCACTTGCTTTGTCACGTATCAGCAGAACCCTAAATGTAGTGTTGACTGATTTTTGGGTATTTTTGTTATTCCATGGTGGTGAGATATCTTTTTTGAGACCCTTTGTCTCAATTAGGGTAGATTTGGGCCTCATTTTTTTTAGGGAAAACACTTTATAGGTAGGTTTTCCCCATGATTTATCTTTTAATTTTAGAAACTTTTATTTCATGGATTTTAAATCAGTCTTCATGATATCTAATAATTTTATTATGAATTATTATAAAATATATAATGATGTAATTATGATTTAACTTTGTTTTGAATATTTTTTTCATTTGGAAGCAACTACTTTTAAAAGAAATGTTCTAATTTCACCTAAAAAATACATATTATTATTTTTAAAGTAAAATTTTGAATTTAAATTTCAAATAAGTTATTTATAGTTTTTATATAAATTATTGAAGGAATTTAGTTAAACTCACATGTTTTATTCTATTCATATTAAATTATAACTTATTTTAAAACTCCTTTCTATTATTAATTACCAAAAATTATATATTCATATATATATATCTATGTGTGTGTTTATAAATATATACACACTTATATATATATATATATATATATATCTATCTATCTAGCCAAGAATTTTGGTTGTATTTTTAGAGTGGTTTCCAGTAAAATAAATTGCTGTTATTCATATTCCTTATGAGTATCTAATATTAATACTCATATAAATGATCATATATATATATATATATATATATTATTTTAAAAAATTTCACATTATCATGTGAATTTGTTGAATAAGATATATATATATATATGTGTGTGTGTGTGTAATTGAAAATGGGAAAACATGAGGGAAGACTTAAGAATATAAATTTGGTTTTCCAACTTGGTTTCGAACAATTATTTAAATATTTTTTTTCAAAAATGGTATAATCATGATTGGCACTTTATAAATCCTTTAGAAAATTTTAGTACACTCTAATGGAAACCCATGTTTCTATACTGTTTGTTGGATTACAATTTTATATGGTTTACATGTTGATAAGATTCTAAGAAAGGGGCTTCATATTGGTATTGTAGGGAGTATAGGTTTTGTATCATGCTTTCTTTTCATTTCAATTTTATTGAGTTTTTTGTTTTTCTATCACACCTACCTTATGTATTTTAGTTATGGCCATGGCACATGGGAAGCTTGGGTACAAAGGTGGGTAGAATAGGACAAGTACAATAGATAAGGTAGCAGTGAATTTGACAATCATACCTAGTAGGATTACTCTACAACTCTAACTAAAATACTTTATGATGGTTGGGATTTTTTATAGCTTGATTATGGGTACAAACCTTCACATCCATGGTTCAATCACTAATAATATAGGGTCATAAGTCCCCAATTACTCTAAATAATTAGGGATTTACCATTTTGATTTCTTATATTCACTCCAACTTATATGGTTTTATATTTAAATTATCTTTTATCTATATTAATTTTCATGTTTAAAATAATTAAAATCTTATTCTCTTAACTTCATTACATTATGTTTACTCGCATGAAGTTCCAAACTATTATCTCTCTTATGATGACTGATTTATGTTTCCATTCTTTGACATCTACTATTATGTTCTTCAGATTCTATTAGTGACCATTGGTTCTTTCCCCTTTTGGTACACAACAAAAATTCTCAAAAGTTTTAATAACTAATGGTAAAAATTTATTATATATTGTTTTCTAAAAAAACTAAAATATTATTTTAAATTTTCTATAATTTAAAACTAGCATGATAATAGATCTCTAATTAATGGGTAAGCATATGGAAAGGTTTGTGGTGGAATACTATGAATTTTTATTCTCATGAATATATATATATGTATATATATTTTGAGTTTCAAGTTTACCTTTTAATCACACTCAGAGTGATTAATGTTCTAGTTTTCAAATAGACTGACCTTGGGTTATAGGGGCTAGTCAGATCAATTATGTCAGTTGTTCTATTTTTAGATTCCTTTATTATATTTTATATTTAGGCCTTTTATTTGTTTTTTATATATTTTAGTGATGGTGGATGAAGTAAAGGCATTTGGTGGAGGAATTGTGGCAACTATTCCTTGAAGGTGAGGGGGATTGAGGTTGAGTTGACTATTTTTTTACTAATTGTGTTTACTACTTGATTATTTTTTTTGTTTTATTTGATGATCATTTGTTTATAGTTGGGAAATATGAATTATGAATGTGTCATGCCATATTTTATTAAAATTTAATATGATTATTTAATTAATTTTTATGGGTAAAACATTCTCAACTGTTTCTTCCATAATGCCTAAGAACTTGTTCCAACCTACGAGTATCAGGAATTCACTTTGGACATTATCGGGGTATGGGTCAAGTTTTTTAAAGAGGGATAGATTAGGTTTATTAGTGACACTTTTTATGAGCTCTAACTCTCAAGGTGAAAAGGCTATGAGTTCCCTTGATTTTTTTCTATGATAGGTTTAGGTTTTTAAATATAGTTTTAATGTGTTGAGGTTGTAATATAATGACATGGTTTCATAAATAATTGGGATATTTTATCTTACTATATATATGATTTCATTATTATCATGGATTGGTTTTATTTTTTATTTGTTATTAAAAATTCTTTATGGACGATAGTTTCCTATATTTATATGAAATGTGAGTTTGTGGTGTTATTTAGAGAACTTGAGTATAAGATGGAATATAAATGTTCTAACCCTTTGTATACTCTTCTAAAAAATTTAATGTTGCATTTGAATTAAGTTTAGATTGTAGAATTTCTAAGAGTTTTTAAGAAGTTTTCCAATTCCTTTCTAGAAGATTATATAACATTTCCCCCTTTACATGATATAAATTTTGGATAGACTTGCAACCATTTTTCTCTCTAATTTTTTTGGATCATAATAAAATGATTATTTTTAAATTATTAGATATTCATATTAAGATCAATTATCTATTATATAAGGGTTTCGTCTTACCTAGTTATTATCCTTGGGGTTATTTTATGTTGTTCTCCAAGAAGGAAGACACTAGTCTAAGGTTGTGTATAGACTACTAATGGTTGAATCAAGTGACATTGAAGAATTTCTATCCACTCTCAAAGATAATTTTTTTTCTGAATAATCTAAAGGGATTTAGTTGGTTCTTGAATATTAACCTATATTCTAGATATTATATGATGAGGGTAAAGGAATACAATATCCCAAATAGAATATTCAGGTGTCATTATGGGAACTTCAAGTTTGTGGATATACCATTCCATGTTATGAAAACCCAAACGTCTTTTTTGGGATTGATAAACTCAATGTTATTTGATTTATTGTATCAATTCATTATAATGGTTATTGATGACATCCTTATCTATTTTTGGTTTGAGGAGAATCCTATTGATCATCTATGAAAGTCTTGGTGGTTGTTTAGCGACATTGATGCTATGAGATTTTGTTCAATAGAATTTAATCTGTCAAATCCTGAACCACATCACACTAGACATAGTAAACGAACTGGTTGCTGACAAGGACTCAAGAACACATCCCCATATGATAAATTCTATTAAATAGAAGCAAAGGCCTAGGGTGTGTTTGTGGGGAGACTATTCCCTCATATCATATTAATCAACAATGGAAGTAATAAAACATCATACATAACATTAAATAACTAGTGTATATAATAAATAAATATAAATAAGGCTAAAATAATAAATGAAATGAAGTGAAATTCTGAACAACCATTTCATACATAAAAAAATGATTACCCACTAGGATGATCACATATACAATGGTAATTAAAAGAAATTAAAACAAAACTACAAGGCTCTAATTATTACTACAAGACCAACACCATACCCATTCTTTATATAAATATATGATCCATCCTACTCGATCATTCCCAACCCTCAACCCAACCTGTTCCTACCACCAAGTGAACTTCTACTCTATTACCCATGTGTAATGATGACATGAGTATGGTGTAAGTAATAAATTCAGTAGGCAACCACTAATTAAGCACCATACATAGATAGTAAATACAGTGTATGTATATGTGATCTATAAAATAGGTTTAAAATAGTAATAAAAACCATATACTGAAAATATTTTTTTTACCAAAGCCATACACATTGCATGTTTTCATAAAGGTATGGTGATTCACAGTTCTCAACCTAGACAATACACAACTGAAGTAGTGAAGATAACAAAAAATAAGTAAAATAAAACCACAATCAATCCTTGGATCTCTGATCTCGATCGACCATACCCATTTAATCATAATCTAGAATTTCATAAAACATTCCATAATATATATATATATATATATATATATATTAGTTCAGGTGAGGACTTGATGCATATAACCATGGAATACCTTTATAATAAGGTATATAAAATACACACTTAACAATCAACCATAATAATATTATATTTTACCTATAAGTCCATCTAAGAAATTCTATATAAGGAACCCAAGTGTTGATAATTATATAATATATTTCAATTTTATATTTGGGATCTACATAGGAATTAATGTAAAAGGAACCCAAGTGTCTCCTAAGTCTTAATATGATCTTATGACCTATGAGATCATCTAAATAATTTCCTATAAGGAATCCAAGTATCACCCAAGGCCTATGTAATCCATTTTCCATGTAATCACATCCAAGGCATTCCATATAAAGAATCCAAGAATTGACCAAGGTGGAATATAATTCTATTTTCCCTATGATCCTATATAATGAATTCCCTATGAGACTTTCCAAGGCATTCAATGTAAGGAATCCAAGTATCACCCATGGCATGATATGATTTCATTTAACCCATGAACTCATATGAGGAATTCCTTATCAATAATCCATGTATCTACTATAGAATCATATAATAATTAGTAAATCAAGTAGGATTAAAAGAAGGATCCCAGGAAGTACCTTGAGGCATACCCATCATAGTATCACATCAGATTAGGCCCCATGGGCTAAGTTCTTAGAAGCACGTATGGAATTGTACCTACATCAACAGTAATTGTGTTAAAACCTTAACCCCAGTAGCCAAGATCTGAGGCTTTAATTGATTAAATTAGCATAATATATACGGAATATCATCCTAATGGACTGAATATTTTATTAGTATTGTTAAAATAGATACATACATAATTCCCATATTACATTTGAAAACACAAATTATAAAACAATTTTTTACAAATAATGACATTATTCCCTCTCGCATATCCTTGCATAAAAATCATAATACACATTATGAATTACTATGGAAATAAAAAATAAGAAATGTGTTAGCTAAAATACTTAGTAAGGGTAAGATTATAATAGAATCTATGATTAAATAATGTATAAACAATATGGAAAAGTAAATAATCAAAACAAAATTCATTTAATCAACAACTTGATCATAATATGGAAGGAAAAAAATATGATAAAATAATACCATATTAATAATCACATGATAATTAAACTTAATCATGGATATTATTCTAGTAGAATAATTACATGGAACATCAATAACTAATATCATAATGATTGAATGCTTAATGCAGGATGTCTAAAACATACAGTCAAGGAATCGGCTAAGATGTCTACATAAGTTAGTAAGGACTCAATCAAAACCCTATCTAGTTTGTATCATGTGACCTACTAAAACATTTGAGGGATACAGAGGGCCCCTACCATCACATACCAAGTCCAATTCATTCATCATATGAATAAATAATACAACCGAATCAACATTCTTTAACAAAATCAATAATTGTTTGTATTGGAAGAACTAGTCATACGAAATATAAACACTTTACCAAGTAAAACTAAGAATAAACCACAAAATGAAATATAATGAATGGTATTAATATATTACATCCACAATATAATAATAAATTAAGGATGTTGACATAAATGAAAATACTTTAATGATATTTCTATAATATTTCTTGAGGAAAATACCATTTTTTACTTTGAAAATAATTTATAAAATCTAAATCCTATACATGTAAAAAGAAATAAATTTATTTGAAAATAAAATGTAAAATTATAATGAAATATTTAAATCACTAATCCTTCATGACAGAGGTAAATTATGTTCATTAAATATAATTTTAAAAAAACATTCCATTTAGACTTTTGTAGCAAAAGTCATAAAGTACCTTGTTTGGAAAAAAGAAATATTCCTTTTTAAACATTATGTAAAAACATAGAATGTGGTAAAAATGAATTTAAAAAATAATTGGAGAATAGTTAATAAATTATTAAAAACATTTTTAGATCCCATGGACATGGAAGAGAAATATTCCCCAGTGGGGAATTAAAGAGAAACAATCCTGAATAATGATGAGATTGTGAATTTAAACCTTACAACTTTGTAATCAGTTGAATCATATTATATATGAAAGAAATAAATTAAAATGAAATTTCAGATACCGTGAAGACAACTAAATTCATGATATAATATTTTAAAGGGAAATATATTCACCATACAAAATAAATAATTGGTGAATATGACATATGCCTCACAGAAGTAAAATTGAGAAGAGAAACCCATACCTTAGGTCCGACTTACTCTTTACGTGTCTGGAAAATCCTATATTATGGTTTTAAAAATATTATTAACTCATAATAAAATATTATTAATATTTAAAATATCATATATGACCCCCTTATGATATTTTACAACTCATTTATTTATAATATTTTATTCACACTCAAAATTCATTTTTTATATATCATAGAGAGGGGGTGGTGGTGGGGGTAGAGGAAAACAAGACTCAAATAAAGGGGGGCAGAATTGATGAAGACACAACACATATCCTCAAACAATGGAGTTGTGTTCATTAGGTAAGTACTTAGTGCTATAATATACAATTATACTCTCACCAACATCTCCTTTTTTGGAAAAAATATATGTTGCATAATTTCCCTCCAACCAGATGTAACTCTGGTGTCTTGATTGATGAGTATCCAACACTTTTTGATAACATAAATATATTCACATGGGAATCTATCCTCACCATAAATAAGGTTAAATAACACCTTTGAATAAATCTCAACCTCTATAATGTTAACATTATAAGGATTTCATAACGAGAGACTAGCATCCATCACTCTCTCATTGGACCCCAATGAATTTCATGTGCCATAGAACCCAGAAATACTAGAACCACAGAGCTGATATAGTCCCTCAATATCCCTCTCCTACTCATGAATCCAAGCATGAACAAACCATCAATGTTAAATTTTTATCCCATGTTGGGTGCCATCCATTTGAACCATCTCCCTATGCCATGGTGGCCCCTTTCTTCTGATATGGTAAAAACACAAGGATGCATTTTTATAAGCCTCATAGAAGAGCCTACACCTGTAACAAGTTCCAAAATGTTGGTCTTGTATTGAGTACTAAAGAGGAGGGGATTGTTCCTTCTACCATTCCATGAGTTATTCCTCACCTCTTAGATGAACCAAAAAACCAAGATGAAGGAGCGGCTGCACACCTTGATGTAGACCCCTGGTGTTTGGCCCCCATTAACCAGTTTTCCCTAAATTGGTTGAAAGAGTCCCAATTCTTGTGCATAGGATATAGTTCTATCATCTCCAAAATGATATTAATGTTATATATTTCATATTTATTCATGATATATTTATTTTTTAGAATCAATCTTTAATGTTGAACATGTTAAATGAATCGCCTCATGTTGTGGAGATTGTAAGTCGTACGTACACATGAGAAATGATATCATTCCATTAAGGATTGAAATATTAAGGAATTGGGTGATATATTAATTTTTTAGAATTAATATCATGTCATAATAACCATATATTTGAAATATTTCTACCATTATAAATATCCTTGTGAAGTGTCAATGAAAAATGAATTACACCGTTACGTGGAGATGGTAAGCCATACGTATGCATATGTAGTGATTTTGTTTTTAATAGAATGGATAAAAGATATTATATGGTTGTTTCATAATCATAAAAACATATCATTATATAAATGATGATGGATATATTATTTTATTATGAAAACATCACATTTAGAGGAAATAGAGGAAGATATGAACTTGAATGATTTATTAAAAATGATTACCTCTTCTTTGAAGTAATTCCTTTTGATCTCTTATAAAGGGATATAGGTTCGTTCTTTTTGGAAGACCCCATAATCGAGAACATAGATAAGGATTTTGGGAAGTCAAATGGATAGGTTTTTGTTGAGATAGAAGGATAAAAGTGGTTTGAAGAAGTGTGGTAGGAGGTACCCTTTTATAATTGAGGTGATGTATACTTTTGGAATTTCTCTAAATATTAAATTATAATAAATTAATTTATCATAAAAAATCCTCAAAATGGAATGTGATTGAAAGATAAGGTAGGATATGATTGTAATATCACCAAAAAATATAATTTATATATATTTTTGTATCATTTTAATTCTTATCAATTTGATTTACCCCTTGATTATTTATTTTTGGCCTTAATCATGGAAACCATTATTTTAATCCCAATGTGTTAATAATGTAACTATAAATGAAAAAAGGACACATAAATAGAAAATTTATTATGTGTTAAACTATAATACATTCAAATGGATGAAGATAATGTTTTCATCAAATTTAAATAATTTAATAAATATTATATTAATAAATTATCATTAATGTTAATTTTAACACTATTAATTTACTTTGATTTAAAATACATTAAGAAAAAGAATAAATTTGATTATAACGATTTTAAATATATATAATATTTCATATAGATCTATAAAACTCATTTAAAACATAAAATAATTCAAATTATTTCGAAATTTTTATTTTTAAAATGAATTATCTTATTTTACTTTTAATTAAATAAATACTATATTAGTATTGTGCAAGGATTTAAGGTAATTATATAACATATAAAAATTAAAAATAAATTTATATGATGAAATTAATTTCCTAAATATAAAAATATACATTTTGTTTCATTAATATCTAGATTTTTACCCTATGTGGACACATAAATTATATTAGATACAAGGAGAGTGATATTTTGTAATTATCATTGATTTAAATATTATATAAGAACTTTTCATCGAAAATTGATGATTAAAAACTAAAATTATATAATAAGGTGATAAGTGTTGAATAATGTTCATAAAATAATTTTTGAAATGTTTAGGTAATTTCTATATCCTTATCTTTTTATTTAACCCTTATTTAACCCCTTTAACTCTAACAATGACAATATAGATTTTTTACTCATAGAGGGTTAATATAGTTACTATAAAATAAAAAAAGATCCATAAATGGATCATGGATGATATAATAAACCTTAAAAACTATTTAGATTAATTTATGGGTTTTATAAATATTATGTCATTTAATACAATATTATTTACTATAAAATATTCATAATGTAAATTTTAATGACTATTCATTACTTTGATAGTAATAATATAAATATAACATTTATAATTATAAAAAAGTATTTTATTACATACCTAAAATTTCAATTTAATATATAAAAATCTTTTATCATATTAAGTATCTTAATTTTTATTTATTTTAATATATATGATATCATTTTTTGATATTTACATTAATAAAATAATTACTATATTAGTGTTTTATATGAATTTAAGGTAATAATTTATTCACTAAAAATTAAAAAAATTACCATTATGAAGATAAATATTTTATATTTTTGGTGAATATTTATAGTAGAACAAAGTTTCTAGAAAACACGATATTAAAAATTTTATATTTATTAAAAACATGAATGTAACATCTTTGAATTTTCTTTAAATAATATATTACATGGGTCATAATCAATTATTAATAGAAAATAATAGTCAAATATCCTAATATTTAATAATTATTTTAAAAAATAATCATACAATAAAATTGGTGTCAATTTTAGGGTCATTTTATAGTCCTTGCCATTTTATTTTTTACCTAAATTACCCAATTTACCCTTTCTTATGGTAAAAAAAAATTAAAAGTGTTACTATTCATATTGGTAAAAAATAAATGGGTCCTATTTAATAAATTCAGAAATTATGAATCCAAATATGGAAATCATTTTTCAAAATTAAAAACATATAATTTGCTGAATTTAATTTCAAATTAATCCCAAAAAATGCAACGTAAAAAAGTTTTTTGAAAAATGCATTTTGATGCTAAAAAAATGTTCTTACACCAGAATAAGGTATAAGGATGATTAAAAATAATTAATTAAATTATAAATAAATAATGGTACTTAATTTATTTTTAGATCAAATTAAAATTATACAGATATATTTTATTAAAAAAAATAACAATTTTATAAAAATCGATAATTTTCACTATTCATTGGAAAATAAATCTTTTTTGAATATTCCAAAAAATTCACCAAGAGCAGAATTTAATATGATGATTTCAAAAATTATATTATTTTTATAACATATAATTTATAGAAGTTCCATTAATTTATTAGAATTTTTCCTTATAAAAAAATAGAATTTTTTTGAGGAAAACCTAATTTTGAAGAATAAAATGATTTTAATAAAAAATATGTACTTATTATAAAATCATTAATTAACACATTAAAAATGAGTAATAAAATTATATACTTCAGAATTTTGTTAATGCTATCGATTCCCTCCAACTTAACAGCGAGGTTATAATGATCAAATAATAATGCTTCATTATTCGTTTAAGCTAGGTGTTGCATGCAACACATGCTATCAAAGAGATTCAATTTAAAAAGAGAAACACCCTAAAATATTAGGGTATTAAATTATACCCTCCTTAAATAAATGAAATCCTCTAAATTTTAGATATCACTCAAAAAAATAAAATATTAATATTGGAAAATTTCTTTGTAGGAAAATCACATCATAAAAAGGTTTAATAAAACTTCCACATAAATATAGGGAAATGAAAATGTGATGGTCAAAAAAAAACTAGGAATCTAATTTGAAGAAAATTAGTAGGATATACAATTATGTATATAAAAGATAAATCTAACTCCCACATTTTTATAGAGAGTGATAGAGAACATGTTCATTAAAAATTTATTCATTGTAAAACCATAAATATATGATGGGATGAAAGGAAATTAATTCCTTGGTAAGAAAAGTAAATGGAAAACATTTTTATTTCAATGAATTATTTTAAAAAATTATTGGAACTAAAATACAATCTAGATTAATAACTTGATAAAACAAGCTTACTTGATTTATTTCCATTTCATAAGCATAATATAATCCTTTGACTGTGATCCTATCTATTCCTTATTCATATGTTACTCTAGGAAATGGGTATTCAAGTTGAATTTTTCATACCTGAATGACTTTAAATGAACCATAAAATATAAAAGTCATTCTTTAATCCTATAAATATTTATAAAAAAATGGTTAGAAAAGGTTATCCAATATTATAAACCATACTTTAACATGAAGAATAACATAAAAAGTTCAACTTAACCCCTTCTATAAGTAGTCAATATGAAGAATCATTGAAAATACATATTTCTAAATTCAATGTCCAAAAATTTAGAAGGAAGGTCACTAAATTTTCAAAATCATCATAACATTATATTCCCCAAACAATATAATTTAGCTCTTATTTTCACATATCAAATATATGAATACCTTTATCACCTTAAAACCATAATGAAAACATGAATTATTCCAAAAATAAAATCTCAGGTTATCAAATATATTCCATAAATCCAAAAAAATAAAGTGAACTCCTTTGTGAATCAAATAACTAACCATTTTCAAGATCAATAATACTATCCCATTTACTTATTTCTCTACATCAAGAACATATTTGGATATCTACCCCAAAACATGTGTTTTCCAAAAGGTCCACTCACCATAGAATCACTTCTATTTTTTACTGGTTCTATTCATCACATGATTCCAAATCCTTAAATATGAAGTAATTCTTTACAATAATTATATATATCATGATTCTTATAACCAAAATATCATTGATCAAATATTCTTATAACATAATTCTTGAATCGAAATTCACATGCACTTTAATCATTCCACTTTAACTGTAGTAATAACATAAGCTTGACATTGATCCAGTTTATTATTTTGTTGTATATTCCCAAGATGATTTGGGAATTTATTTGTTCAGTACCCCATATCCATAGAGTTTAAGCATTGAAAATTGGAAAATTATTTCTTACTCTTGTAATCCGGAGCATGATGGAATTTTTCATCACACTTGACTCTAACGTATTTTCTATTAATAATTATTGGGTCCACTAGGTCAAATACCCTGAGAGGGGGGGGGGGTGAATTAGTGTTTGGTAGATTAAAATATTATCCTTTTTGTATCTTGTTTTGTTGTTAGAAAAAACTCAAGTCACTCTTCCTATTATAGCAATATACAGACAGATATGAAATCATGCACATGACACAATGATTTTTACTTGTTTCACCCACACTGGTCTATGTCCAAGGATCATAAAATGGAAATGTGATGATGTAACAAATTTACTAAGGCTAATGGACAATAATGAGTAAAATGCTTAGGCTAGATCTTCTATACCAAGGCTTAGTACCTTTAAAATGTTTATGGTCTGCTCACTACATTCCCAAGGGTCACTCCCTATGCCTCTTTCTCTTGATCACTACCGATGGAAAAGGTAACTGTGTTTCTCTTAATTTGCTCAGTGCTCTTAGAAACGAATACACTCATATTTTATCGAATTGTTGGTCAATCACAGTTTATGGAAATGTAGTTCCATTATTTTTCATGAATTCCTGCATCCTCAACTATAGGTAGATGCTCTATTGATGTTTCTTTTTCACTTATAGAAGAAGTCCACCTTCTTGGGTATTGTTAGGTACTGAAAAGACTTTCACAAACTTAATTGAAGCGTTTCCAAGATTCCCTGATAAAATCGTGAACCACCTTCCTCTCCTACGTACCAAGTACCGATTTTGGTATGCGAGACACCTTCTTCCCATACCGATGCAGGTGTTGTGGACTGTCCTTAGTATGAGGACTACCTCTGCCTTTGCAATCACATACTACTACCATGTACTGACTCCGTGAACCTTCTCTGTAAAATCCACCTCTGTCCGCAAACTGTTCTTTGTTCGTGTATTGCATTTTCTTCCGCGTACTGGACCCCCCTCCATGTACCTCTTGTGGAATTATCCCTATCTCATACAAGAGATTCCTCCTCTGTGTACCGAGACAACTACTTCCGCGTACAAGACTTCCTCCTCCACATACCAAACTTCCATTGTGGGTTAAGAATCCCCATAAATACATTCAGCACGAACCAATTTTGGAATTTTACAAATTCCTAGATCAAAATATGCTTCTTAATGATGTTCAATATCTACAGTAATTGGTGGGATAATCGTTTCTTTTATAGGAAAGGATGCCTGCGTAATCCACTTAATTGAGATTTACCAAATCTTTAATCCAGCCACCACCTCTTACTGATTCTTTAGCCACCACAAACTGAAAACCATCAGTGAACTATTATACTACGTGCTCCATATACCGTCTTTGCTCTTATATAGTCGAATTCCTCCACCGACTTCAGCCCATTCGCATACCACACTTCCACTCAGCTGCGAACCATTTTTGGTTTCGCCAACAGCATCCGCATACCGTTCCCACTGCATGGTATGCAGCTACGTACCCTTGTCTAACATGGTACACGATCCATGTCTCGATATCCTCATTCATCTTCATTTTCCAATTTAATTCTCCAATATTTACATAAATTCCTAATTTTGAGGCCCCAAAATTTTGAAAACACTAGGAACCTACACCACCTTAAAAACTTGTCTTCAACAAACACCAACCATTCTTATTTGCGATCAACTAGATTTGTCTGGAAACACAATCATTCCCAAAAAATACCGAGAGGATTCCCTGAGGGATTTTTTCCCATAAATCTCCCCTTTGGGTTTGTTTACAACTCTTCTCACAACAATTCTCTGCACTTTGATATCTCATTAAATGTTCTTCCAACCACTACCACCATTCAACTCTTTAGATTCTAATAGAAATCAAGGATTCACTCAACAAATACACTAAGAACATATGAGAAATGATCCCTCTGAGAAAAAAGAGTAAATCAAAAGATCATCACTGAATCACTTCATTTCAGACACCACCTTTTGACACCAAACTAATACGAATTGCTTGAACTGATTCAAATTATTGATCACTGCAAACCTTCTTACACCATTCCAACGTCACTCTTCTTATTTTTTCATGATCCTCAGCTATCGTGATATCTACTATTTGATTGATAACTTCTGCCATCATTAGATTTAATGATCCCCTATCTTATAGCTCTTCCAAATAGCTTCAGCTCAGCTTCAACTCCCCCTTTCTCATTGCATCACTTAACAACTTCTCCCTATGACTTTTCTCCCCCTGAATATTCACACTTTTTGCCCCTTTTTCAATGAACCATAAGGGCACTTCAAGGTTGTCTGCAACCAGAAAAAGAACACAAATCAATACATTAGGAAAAAACAAATCATACCTCAGGAAGAGGGGGGACCCACATCCACACTTTTTCAAGTAAAGGAAGTCAACTGGACTCCTAGAGCTATTTTATGCCTTTCAAACACTTTTTTTGGGTAATTCCTTTGTAAGAATATTTGCAACTTGTTGTTCTATAGGCACATACTCTTACTTTACAAGCCCTTACTCCACTTTCTCCTTGATAAAATAAAATTTTATTTCAATTTTCTTTGTCTTTGAGTGATAGACTAAATTTTTTCTCAGATTTATAACACTTTAATTATCAAAATGGATTCCAATTGGAGATTTCACTTCAATTCCCATATCTTCAAGTTGCAGCTTCATCCACAATAGCTCTGTATAATCTTGAGTAGCTGCAATGTATTCAGTTTCGGTAGTGCTTAATGAAATGAAATATTGTTTCTTTCTTAACAAAGAAATACACAACCCTCCAAGATAAAAGGCACCTCTGGATGTTGATTTCCTATCATCTACTAAACCATCCCAATCCACATATGTATATCCCAATAACCATGGCTGGGATTTTTCATTATACATTAGGCCAAAATCCAATGTTCCCTTGATCTAACGAAGAATTATTATTACTATAATCATATGTCTCTCATTGGGATTGCATTGATACCTCGCTGCTTGGCATGTTGAAAATACAATATCAGGCCTTATCGCTGTTAGGTACAACAAACATCCAATGATCTTCCAGAATTTTGAGATATTTACTATCTTGCCTTCATCATCTCATGAAAATTTCAACCGGGTAGCAACTAAATTCTTCATTATTTTGGAATTATCCATTCCAAACCTTCTCAAAATCTCCTTGGAATATTTAGATTGAGAAATAAAAGTGAAATTCCTTCCTTGTGTCACTTGTAATCCAAGGGAAAATGTCATCTCTCCAATCATCAACATTTCGAACCCACATTTCATGAATTGATAAAAAAATTTTGCATTGTGATTCATCTGATCCACCAAAGATTATGTCATCGACATAAACTAGCACCATAATCCTTTGACTATTTCCATTGCTATAATACAAACTGTAATCAACTCCACCCCACTGAAAAACGAGCTTCTTTAGAAACTGATAAAGCCATGAATTCCATGCTCTTGGTGCTTGATTCATACCATATAAAGCCTTATTCAGTCAACAAATTCCGTTCTCATCTTCATGAATGAGAAAACCATCTGGTTTCTCAATGTAGAATTCTTCATCCAAAATTTCATTCAGAAATGCTGTCATGACATCCATCTAGAAAACATTAAACTTTCATTGCACGACTATGGAAAAGAATAATCTAATTGTATCCATCCTTGAAACATGTGAGAATGTTTCATCGATATCTATACCCTCTATCTGGAAGTACCCTTTGCACACAATTCTTTCTTTGTTTCGAGTCACAACACCATCTTCATTCATTTTGTTGAAAAGACCCATTTTTTCCCTTTGACATTCTTATCTTCTGGTCTCGAAACAATTTCCCATGTTTGATTCTTCTCTATTTGGTCAAGATCTTCATTCATTTCCCAAACCCAACTCTCATATCCAGCTACTTCATCAGAGCATTTAGGATCCACTTGTGATAAGTATGCTTCTTGTTGTAGAGACTTCATCCTTCTTTTCTGCACTGGTACTGTATAATCACCAATTATGTTATGCCAATAAATATCATCTGTTCTTGTTGGTCTCTGAGAAGACACTAATTTATTCTCATCATTTGAGACTTCTTCTGAATCAATCTCTGGAGCAGGAGAATCTCCTGATCTTTTCATCTCTTCCTCACAATCCTCATATTTCTAATCATGTATGTGCTGACGATTCTGTTCATTTTCTTCAATAGTCATATCATGAATTTCAACAATATTTCTCAATCTCTTATTGTAGAATTTATACGGTTTTCTTTTCTTTGAGTAGCCAATAAATATCCCTTAATCCCCATGGGATTAAAATTTCCTATGTTTCTCCTTATTGACAGTTAAACATTTACTTTCGAATATTCTAATGTACTTTACTGACAAATTCATTCCATACCATAACTCATATGTATTATTCTCCTCTTTTGGACATAGTAACGCTCTATTTGAAGAGTATACTGCTGTTATCACTGCTTCTTTCCAATTTTTTTCCCGAAGGTCTTTATCAATGAGAATTGTTATGGCAATTTTTGTTGACAATCTGATTTATTATGTAAACCACTCCACTCTGTTGTG
Source organism: Viscum album (assembly GCA_963277665.1). NCBI lineage: Eukaryota > Viridiplantae > Streptophyta > Magnoliopsida > Santalales > Viscaceae > Viscum > Viscum album. The sequence continues at coordinate 1,758,152,428 of OY728121.1, read as the reverse complement.
AATTTATTAATATTGAAACTTGATGCCTTATCCCATGTTTTTCGCGATAATCCTCCATAAGGATATTTTTAAAATCTATTTAATTGTCTATTCGAAATGTTTGGATTTTCTGAGCAAGCATCATTTCACATTCTTTTCAATATCTTGTAATGCAATTGAACACTTCAGATATGCGAGTGATTATTAAAACCCATTCCATTATACTATATTCATTAATTAATATAACATAATATCTCATCCCATCCATAGAACTTGGGGAAATTGTCTCACACACATCAATATATACTATCTCAAGCAATCTTGTTGACCTTTGCTCTATTTGCATATATGTCTTTAGAATGATCTTCCCCTGTTGGCAGGCATTGCACGTATGAGTACAATCATGTGACAATCTAGGGATATTTATAGCGACATCATATTTTAATAGATATTCCAAGGAACGTTGTATAATATGTCCAAGGTGCTTATGCCACAACTTGTTTTCTTCATCCATGGACAGAAATCACATATCTTCTTCTCTACTTATGAGGTAGAGATTGCCTTTCGTACGCTTTCCATGCAATATAACAACACCATACTTTTCCTTGATGATATAGAATTTCTTGGAAATATTTATGGCATGTACTGAGTCACACAATTGAGTGACACTAAGCAAGTTGTGACTCAGCCCCTCAACAACCAAGACATCAGCTCGTCTCGTGTCTTTTCCTCCCAAATTGGATTTTCCTGAACCAATAATTTTCATGCCCTCATCATTACTGAATCTTACAATACAGTCTTTATCATACCTGATTTCAGTTACTAGATTTTTATTTCTTGTCATATGATAAGTGCATCCCCTATCAATTATCCGTATTCCTGTGCGATCTAATGCCTTGAACGCAATTTCTGCAACCATGGTATGCTTGTCCCTTTTCTTTTTTACCCAACCCTTTGAATTCATAACTAAAATGGAATGATAATCTTGATCTTCCTCAGTATATGAATGGTCAGATTAAACTTGCAAAGCTTCAAATCGATTTTGAGTTTTCATCTCACTTGAAGATACTTTTGGCTGCTTCTTAGGGACAAATTTAGTTTTCCTTAGCACATTCCTCTACATTGTTGATGTGAAATATCTTTTCATATGTCTGAGACCTTTACACCTGAAACAATTACTGTCAAATGATGACCTATAATTTTGAACTCTGAACAAATAACTATGTTGGTCTTGTTCCCATTGGTTCCTCTTTGCTATGGAACATACATTTTTAGGGTGTCCCATGTTACCACAACAATAACATCTTATGTGAGGTACATTACTGTGTGGTAATGATACACCATTAATTATGCCCTGGGTTCTCTAAATCTTCTGATTCTACTTCGTACCGAAATCATTCTTCAATCTTGGAGTGGGTGCTTGTGGTCTGACTTAAACCATCACTGCTTCCTATTTTAGATCAAGCCCCTTTTGTTATAATGGACCATTCCCCTCAAATATAATCTTATCTGTTGCCTATATCATCTTATTTTCTAAGGTTGAACCAAGGGTTAGCAGTTTCTCTTTATCTTTAATTGTTCATTGCAGACTGACAACCTCTTCTTCTAGATTCCCGATACGTTTGATTTGATCATTTCCAGTTCAGTAAAACTATCAATTTCAATTATATGTTCTTTAATTTTGATTTTGTACTCAACCACCTTTTCAAAGATTTTTGGAATTAAAGACCTAAGCTTTTCAATTTCTTCATTTAGCTCAGAATTCTATTCTTCCTGCTGTTTTATTAAGAGTTTTTGCATCATAAAAAACATTGTTAGATTTATTCGTTTTAGATCTCAAAATATCTATCTCTTCAAGGGCAGCTTCTAATTAATCCTTAAGATAAACTCTTACTTCAATTTCTACTTTTTCATTGTCACTTTATTCTCTCATTAAATAATATCTAGCAACTTCCACCAAATCATCTACTTTATGATCTGTGAAGTCCTCCAACTCTTCTTCCTCAGATTCTTATAAACATTCATCCCCTCTTGAAAGTAGATTCTTCTTGTTGAAGAAGTTTATCATAGTAATTATCCTCCCTTTCTCATTTGATGAATAGTTATTTTGGTGAATTTTATCATTTTCATCATTTACATTATCAAACTATTAGGACATTTTGATGCAAAATGACCAATCTTCCCACTTAGAAAGCATGAAAATGGAAGTTTTCCTTTGAAATTCCCTTTTCCTCTTTGCTGATTAGAGGATAGAAATGACATGAAATCATCCATATTGTCTTGCTCCAGACTATCTTCAATGGAGATATTCTTCGTGGCCTTAAATGCCATTCCCTTTGAATTCCCCTTTTCCACTACATCAAAATCATATATTATCATTTAATATGCTACAAGGGTACTGTGCAAGTTATCTAGGGTTAACTCTTTCAGGTATTTGTCTTCCAACACTGAAAATTTTGGACTGAACCATGGTGGAAGTTTCCTTAATATAAATTTCAAAATATTTATATCTTCAATGACTTCTCCAAGACCCCACATGTCTTCTAAAATATTATTTATCTTGTCAAATAATGCATCAACAGTCTCATTGGGGATCATTCTAAGTTCCTCATACATGTTCCATAGAACCTACAACTATTCTTCTAGAACTTTTGTGTTTCCCTCATAAAAGTTCAAAAAAATTTCCGACAATGCATGTGATGTTTTATAGGACATCACCTTTGTATAAATTTCATTTAATAGGGATCCCCCTAAAGCATTGATCCCATTAGCATCAAAATTAAATTATCTTCTTTAAAATTCTGATATTTCACCCTTATTAATGTGTACTGATATTCCATGCATAGCTGCTATGAAGACATCCATCCCTACAGATCAGAAGTAGTGCTTCATTCAATTATTCCATAGATGAAAATTATTTCTGTAAAAAATTGGAATTCATTTATGTTTGACCACCTCCATTTCTTCTTATGAGAGAGAGACACATACATTCAACCATTCCCTCTGATAACACTTATTGGGTCCACTAGGTCTAATACCCAAAGGGGGGGGGAGGGGTGAATCATGGTATGGTAGATTAAAACATTTCCCTTTTTTTGGATCTTGTTTTATTATTAGAAAAAACTCAATTTTCTCTTCCTCTTATAGAAATATACCGAAATATATGAAATCATAGAGATGATACATATATTTTTACTTGGTTCACCCTCAATGGGCTACGTTCAAGGAGCATACAAAGGCAATGTACCGATGTACCAAATTCACTAAGACTCATAACCAATTAAAAGTACAATGTTTGGGCTAGATATTCTATACCCAGGCTCACTGCCTTTACAATGTTTAGGGTATTCTCACTACACGACCAAGTGTCACTCCCTATACCTTTTTCTCTATCCCACTGTCAGTGGAAATGGTCACCGTATTCCTCTTCCTTCGCTCAATGCTCTTGGAATGGAATACACTCATAGTTTTTCAACTTGTAGGTCAAACACAATTTATGGAAATGTATGCCCCTTCATTTGCATGAATTACAATATCCTCAACTATAGGTAGATGCTCTGTTGAAGTTCCTTTTTCACCTGTAGATTAATTCCACCTTCTTGGGTACTGTTAGGTACCAGAAAAGACTTTCAGAAACTTTATTAAAGATTTTTCAAGCTTCACTGATAAAATCATGAACCACCTTCCTCTCTTGCATACTGAGTACCTGGTTTGGTACGTGAGACACCTTCTTCGCATCCCATCGGTGCTGCCGCAGACCGCCCTTTGTCTACGAACTTCCTCCACCTTCGTGATCTTGTACTGCTACCGTGTACCAACTCCGCGAACTTTCTCTGAAAAATCACCTTCTATCCGCAAACTGCTCGTTGTTCGCGGACTACCTTCACTTTTTCATACTAGAGCTCCCCCTCCACGTACCACTTGCGGTACTCTCCCTCTAATGTACCCGTGATTCCTCCTCTGCGTACGGAGACAACTCCTTCTGCATTCCAGACTTCCTCCTTTGCGTATCGAACTTTCTTTGCGGGTTAAGAATCCTCGCAAACACCTTTAGCGCGAACTACTTTCGGACTTTGAGGAATTCCTAGAAAAAAATATGATTTCTAATGATGTTCAATCTCCATAGTAATCGTTGGGATAATCATTTCTTATATAGGCAAAGATACCTACTTAATCAAATGAATTAAGATTTACCAAATATTTAATCCATCCATCACTACTTACTGATTCTCCAGCCACAGGGAACTACAAACCATCTATGAACCACTTTCTTACATGATCTGAATACCGTCTTTGCTCCTACGCGGTCGACTTCCTCTGCCAACTTCATCCCATCCATGTACTGCACTGAAACTCATCCGCGAACCATTTTTGGTTCTCCAACCGTATCTATATACCGTTCCCACTGCATGGTACATGGCCATGTACCCTACTCAGACATGGTATGTGATCCCTGTCCTGAGCTCCTCATTCCTCTTCCTTTGCTGATATTGTTTGCCAATATTTACAAAAATTTCATGATTTTGAAGCCCCAAAATTTGGCAGTCACTGGGAAACTGCACCACCTTAAAAACTTGTCTTCGAAAAACACCAACCATTCTAAATTGCGGTCAGCTGGATTTGTCAACAAACATAATCACACCCAAAACATATCAATATGACTCCTTGAGGGATTTTTTTCCCAACAATAATATACCAAGGTGTTTCCTTCTATAATTATCACATGTGGGAAAATTCTTCATTCCCTTATTACCCTTATCCATCATTTTATTTATCATCCTATTCTTCTCTTGCTTCCCTTTGAATCCATGATTCTTATATAATTAATTATTTATCTTGTTAGAATATGATACTATTTCCTCATATGATGAGAATGTTTGGGAGAGTAGTTCCATTCAAATTATTGTCTTAAACCCATCAATGAAATGATCATTATTAATATTTGGATTATGTAAATTGATACAGTTTCCATTACTTCTGTTAGGTGCCAATTCAAATAAACCAAATACACTAGATTAGACCACTACATCACAAAACATAATATATAGTCACAAAACTAGTGATATAATTAACATAAATTCACAATTTAATTATAACTAATATCTAAATAATAAACATAGGTTATTTGGATATATTTACAAATTATTTCATAGGGTTTCATTCGCTAGACTATGTTTTCAAAAATTTACTTTCTAAGGTTTCTACTAAACATCCTATGATACCGACTATAATGACCTAGATCCTTGTAGCCCAAATCCAGTGAATTACATGATTATATTATCATAAGATATTAGGAATCCCATCTTGAAGGACTAGATAATTTTGTAGTCTTAGTAAAATAGATACATACCTGATTCCCATATTACATTTGAAACCCAAAATTACAACATAATTTATTAAAAATAATGAAATTATTTCCTCTAACATATCCTTACATAACAATCATTGTACACTTATTAGATTTCTGGGTAAGTGAAAAATCAGAAAGGGGTGATCACATTTTCATAGTAAGGGTAAGCATTTATTTAAATCTGTGATCAAATAAGGCGAAAACAATATGGAAAGGTAAATAAATGAAATAAATTTCATTTAATCAATTACATGAGAATAATACGATAGGAAGGAATGATGATCAAATAATTTCATTTAAATAATCTCAAGATAATAAAAATTAACCACAGATATTATAATTGTAAAATAATCATGTGGAATATAAATAACTAATCTCATAATGATAGAATTCATAATTATAGATGTCTAAAACATACCATCAAGGCCTCAACAAAGAAGTATATATAAATGGATAAGGCCTTGGCCAAACATATTTCACGTTTTTATCATGAGATCAACTGTTACATAGATAGGATATATTGGGAACTATACATTACTTACTATGTCCAATGAATTCCTCATAATAATAAAAATAAATCTGAAACAACATCCCCTAACAAAATCAATAACTGTCCAAATTGGAAGAACTTTTCATACAAAATATCAATAATATCCCCAGTCAAACTGAGCATAAACCATAAAAAAAATATTATGAATGGTATCAATAGATTAAATCCTCAAAATAAAATTCAAAAAATTATGTTGACGTAGATTAAACTTCATTAAAGATATTACTTTAATAGTTCTTGAGTAAAATATCACTTTTTTACATTGAAAATAATTTTTAAAACATAAATCTTGTACATATAATAAAGAAATAATTTTATTTGAAAATAACTAGGTAAAATTTTATAGAATTAATTAAATAATTAAGTCTTCATGATTGAATGCAATTTTTTTCATTCCATATATGTTAAAAAAACATTTCTTTTTAACTTTTGTTAGAAAAGACATAAAGTGCCTTGTTTGTAAAGCAACAAGATGACTCCATTTTTTTTTGTAAAAATTTAAAAAGAGGTAAAAATAAATTTATAAAATAATTGGATAATAGTAAAAAAATTCTTGAAAAAATTTTTAGAACACATTTACATGGAAGAGAAATATTTCCTATTTGAGTCTTAAATAGATACAATCCCAAATAATGGAGAGATTGTGAATTTAACCATAATAAGTTGAATCATAAACCCCATGAAATAAATAAAATAAAATTAAACATAAGATACCATTAATACAAATATATTAATGATTTAATCAATCAAATTGAAATATATTTACCACACAAATGAAAAAACTGGATAATATGACATATGTCTTATGGAAGTCAATGTGAGATAAGAAACCCCTAACATAGGAATGACTTCCTATAAATGTGTCTAAACCTCATTTATAGTGGGTTTCAACATATTATTAACTTATAAAAGGATAATATTAATATTTATGATAGCATATATGATCCCTTTATAACATTTCACCACCCTTTTATTAATAATTGTTTCTTCACATCACTTTTTCAGGTGTTAATTGCCTTGTTTTCTCATGTTTGTTTTATATTGAATGTATAGGTTATTATGGATAGGAAATAGTTAAATAATATCCAAAATTATATTAAGGGTATATATAACATATTTATTCAATATATATTTTTTGGAATCAATTTTTAATGATGAACATGGAAAATGAATCGCATCACATCGTGGAGACTGTAGACCATATGTACACATGAGTGGCGACATCATTCCATTAATGGGTGAAATAGTAATGAAGTGGGGGATATATTATTTTAATAGAATAAATAATGTGTCATAGTTACCATATATATCCACTATTTACATAATTATAATCATCCTTGTAATGTGGGGATGAAAAATCAATTCCACTGCTACGCATAGACGGTAAGTTGTACATACACAAGTGTAGTGCTTTCATTTTTCATAAGATAGATAGAAGATATAATATGGATGTTTTATAATCATAATATAATATTAGTATATATATTATAATTTATTTAGTTTTTCAATATGTAAACAAACAATGTGGATGAATTTGAAAAAGAAATGAACTTGAATGAGTTGGTAAAAATGATTACCTCTTCTTGAGAAAACTTCCATTAGATCTCTTCTTAAGGGATATAAGACTCATCTTTTTGAAAGATCCCAACCTCCAAAACATGTATAATGATGTTGTGAAGAGTAATGGGTAGGATTTTTTAAATATATAAGGCTCAATGTGGTGTGAAGAAGTGAGGGAGGAGGTTCCTTTTTATATTTGAGGCGTGGGACACTTTTTGAATTTCTCAAAATATTAAATAATAATAATTTAATTCATTACATAAAAATACTCAAAATTGAAATTGATTCGAATTTAATGTATAATAGGGTAGTAAAATCACAAACCAATATAATTTAAAAAAAGGATTTTGTGTCATTTTAAACATTATAATTTTGATTAAACCTTTGATGAGTTATTTTTGAACATAATCATGATAACCATTATTTTAATCACAATGTTTTAAAAATGTTACTATAAATGGAAAAATGACACATAAATGGAAAATTTATAATTTTCTAAACTATATTATATTAAATTGGATTAATATAATATTTATATAGATTTTAAATGATTTAATAAAATATTATTTTAGATAAATTATCATTAATGTTAAATTTGACACTAGCCAATTACTTCGAATTTTTAATACATCAAGAAAAGGGTAAATTAAAATATAATTCATTAAATTATCTCTAATATGTAATATAGATATTTAAAATTCATTTAATACATTAAATCATTCAAATTATATCAAATTTAATATTTTTAAAATCATTTATTTTATTTTTCTTTTAATTAAATAAATACTGAATTAGAATTACACAAGTATTTAAGGTAACTATATAACTTATAAAAATTAAAAATAAAATTATTTAATTAAAATAATTTCATTAATATAAAAATAGATAATTATTTTCATTCATATCTTGATATTTTCCCTATGTTGAAACATAAAATAAAATAAATACAAAGAGAGTGACATTTTGAAACTATCTTTAATTTAAATAATATATATGTAATTTTCTTGGAGAATTGTCCACTAAAAAACTAAAATTAGTTAATACGGTGATAAGTGTATAACAATATTCATAAATAAGTTTTTTATACGTGTAAGTATTTTTTATACCTTTATCTTTTTTAAACCCTTATTTAACCTCAAAAACTCTTTCTTTGACAATATTGATTTTATAATTATTGTGGGTTAAAATAGGTCCTCTAAATTTCAAAAATTCCTATAAATGATTCATTTATTACATTTTAAAACTTATCCTAAAAATTTATCCAATTTTATAATTTTTAGGAATTTTATATCATTTAATAAAAAATTATTTACTATTAAATTTTTATAATGTCAATTTTAAGGACTATTTATTATGTTGAATTTAATAATATTAATATAACACTTATAATTATAAAAAAATATTTTATTACATCTATAACATGTCAATAGAATATATAAAATTATTTTATCACATTATTTGTCTCTAAATATTTATTTTAATATTTTTAATAATATTTATTTGATATTTACGTTAATTAAATAATTAGTGCATCACCATTGTGTAAGAATTTAAGGTAATTATTTATCCAATAAAAATTAAAAATAAATTTCCATGTTAGAGATAAATATTTTATATTTAAAATTTATATTTATATTAACATATATATATATATTTTAACACTATCTTAAAAATGTTATATTTATTAAAGACATGAATGTGACATCTTTGACCTTTCTCAAAATAAAATTTTATAAGGGTCGTAATCATTTCATAATGAAAAAACTAGTCATATATAAGAATATTGAATAATTATTAACGAATATTTATCATAAAAAAATTGGGAAAAGTGTTAGGGTCATTTTATAGTCCTTATCATTTTATTTTTAACCTAAATAACCAAATTTTTCTTTTATCAGGGTAAGAAAAATTTCCAAGGTTACAATTCATATTAGTAAAAAATAAAAGATACCTATATACTAGATTTGAAAATTATTAATAAAAATATTTAATCCACTTTTAAAAATTAAAATTATAAAATTTTTAGATTATAATTTGAAAATTATTCCTGAAAAATGAAAAAAATAGTTTAAAAAAATGCATTTTAAACCAAGAAATGTATTTACATAAAAATAAGGTATAAATATGATTAAAATGAAATTAATTAAGTTATAAATAACTAAATATTTCTTAAATTACATTTATATCAAATTAAAATCATAAATATACTTTTTAATACAAAGGAAATTACATTTTTATAAAAATCAGTATTTTTAACAATTCATTGGAAAATAAATATTTTCAAAAAAGCACAAAAAATTCACCATTATATAAATTTCATATGATTATTTATAAAATGGTATTATTTTTATAACATATACTTTATAGAATTTCCATAAATTGATTATAATATTTACTCATAAAAATAAAATCATTTTTGAAGAAAATAATCTTTTGAAGAATAAAATGACTTTATGAAAAATCAAGTGATTATTCTAAATTAATTAATTAATACATTAAAAATGAGTAATAAAATTATAAATTTCATAATGTTGTTAATACTATTCATTAAAACCAATTTAATGGCTAGGGTATAATGACCGCATAATAATATTTCATTGTTCATTTAAGCTAGCTGTTGTGTGTAACTTAAACTATCGAAGAGATTAAATTAAAAAAGAGAGACACCATAAAATATTGGGGTGTTAAAAATGAGTAAATATATAAATAATTGAGTGAATTTATCTAAATTATTAAAACCATCAATACTTCCACAACCCCCTAGGATAATTTGTTTAGAATTGGTTCTAGTTTACCCTTGAAACCATCTCTACCCAAACCCCTAACACACTCGAGAAGGATCAGTCGATCAATAGGGAACTCATTGAGGCTCCATTGGTCAATACTCTATTGAGGCATCCTACTTGAGACACTCAAGGTTCATATACACACACACACACACACACACACACACACACACAAGAGGAGGTATCCGTCATCAAATCCTCTAATTCAGTATCACATTATTTGGTTAACACATGATGCTCTAGGGTGTTACATCCCATGGAATCATAAAAAGGGTAAGACGAAATTTCCATATATGCATGGTCATAACACTATGGAGACCATAAAGATATGGGTCATGAACCAATATTAGCTCCATGTTCAATCTGGGATGGTCAACACACCCAACCCAATCATGGGATACATAAGGTTTTTCCACCTAGGTTTGTAAATAGATCCCATTTGTCAAAAAGTGAAGATTTACCAAATAATATGTTTGGAGACTAGTAAGTGTCTCAAGGATCTAAGCCTCTAACATTTGGGGACAATCCATGAATCTAACACACATGGGTTTTTAGTTCCCATGACATTCATTCTATAAAATCAAACAAATTAATTTAATTAAAAAATTCATTTGAATAATTATAAATATGTGGTGTCATACTCATGGATGGGACTAAGAATTTATTAACCACATACACATTCATAATTATTAATAAGAAAGTATGGTGGTTTACCAATCTTTTACAAAGACATCCATTTATTTCCTAGGGATGATAAGAGTTTCTAGGTCTCATTTGAGCTCAACTAGGGAATACAGAACCCTTACTCACAACTAAACCAATAGAATTTAATAAATTATAATTAAAAATTAATTATTTAATTAAATTTATCAAGATATAAAAAATTTAAATGATTTTATTTATAAATTCATAATACTAAAAAACTCAATGGATGATCAAGTCACACCATAACCATGAACAAATACTTTCTGACAACTCCCATCACATGAACAACCATGAATCGAGCATAATAACCAACAAAATAAAAATAAATATATCAACCCAAGATATTTCTTTTAGTCTTTAAAACTTTATAAATTTATCATGATGACATACCTCAACCAAATTACATTTTTTGAAGTAAATATGACCTCTCAGAACACACTATTCCTAGGGAAAGAAAATTACCCATCACTAATATGCAATTCCACCATGATTCAGTGGTAGTAGGAATGAAAACCCTAACTAGGACCCTAGACATTTAGAGAAAAGGTAGGAGAATTGTAAGAGAGTTTATCGAAGGAGAAATCACACCTCAAAACCCTAGGGAAGGCTAACAAGAATACACCTTAATGGGGTTTGAATAAGGGAAGGATAAGATAAGAAGGCCATCTCACATAAGGGGGAAAATATGAGAAAATATGGGGTCTTCAAACTTAATGATTTTAGGGTAAAGGGAAATTTATCCCATTTTAATGCGTCATATGGTTTGGCTGCACAGTTGCAATATTGTGTGCTAAATATATAGTTCGCACTACCCAAACACCACACCCCATGGTTAGTTAAGAAAAATGATTTAAAAGACCATGAAATACCCATGATAAATGTTTTTAGTTTATTGGATACACCCACATTGTTAATCTTGGTCTATCACATGGTATCCCTACCATGTTCCTGTAAACACTAGGCCACACAATTAGGCTTCTCGATGAGTAGTAACTGTGCCCTAACTATTCTCAAAAGGATATAACTTTCTAAAACACTAGTTTTGGGCCCCAAACCCCCTAAGACACTCCCAAAACCTCTATGCTACATTTTTATCCTCATTAAAATTTAAAAATTTTATTTATAGGTATTCTAATATTAAAATTACCATTCAGAATCTCCAACTAGGATTTGAACTATTCAGTAATTGAAAATTCAATTTCCTTATGGAATTTCATACCCTGAAGGAAACATAATTTTAAAACCTAAAGACCTTAATACTTCTCATCCCCAATAATACATAGTGTTTATGAAAATAAACAACCCAACCTAGATTGGTCATGAATTCCCTATCAAAATTTCTATTTCATTTTTGAATTTTGAAATCACTTCTAAGATCCACTTTATCATATAGGGGTTAAACCATTAAATCCCAATCTAAAGCTCATATTTTTTTTGAAACTTCAAGATAGTTATAAATTAAGATTTTCTATCCTAACACACTATCCCATCATCAACTCTTTGATCAATTGGCTTATGGTGCTTCCCAATTTTGGTTGTCACTTTAAACATCCAATTCTGATTCACAAAACATCCACTACTAGAATTTACCAATGAAACATGCCCTTTGAATCTCATTGATGCTCTTGACATGATTCTAATAATATTACAACTGATAAAACATGAGGAATCTACTCTTAGTCCTTGATCAAATATAAAATGATTGAATTCATATTAGACCATATTAACCTAACTGCACAATATTTTCCTTGAAAAACCATAGTTAACCTTTAGACTAAACCCTTATAATCATAATGGTATGCCCAATTTAGTTCCTCACTTTTCAAATAAAACTAATAATTGGAACTCAATTCAAACATCATTCAAATCACTATTCTAAAAAACCTTCAACTCCAATTGTTTGCATGTCACTCAAAACCAATCCCAATGCCTTTATCCCGAGGCATGCCAAGATTAGTCCTAGATTACTCACTGAACCCTATAAATGACTTTCGGTAACATATCCTAACCAAACCTTCCTCTATCCAATAGTATTAAAATTATTAAAGACTATCTAATAAATGGTCTCATCCTAGAATGGCCCTTATCACATGAGGGTTATATACCAATGATCAATGTCCTACTCCCCACCTTATGATATTCCTTGTCATCTCACTAATGAAACATGTTCATGATCATCAAAACCCATTCCCCACTATATCTTGACATATTAACCGGCATGGCTAAAAATCAAATCATTCAAATATTAAATATAAAATCCACAAGGCATTTATCCCTGAATCCTATGAAAATGAATCCACGATGCTATCCTAGTTTCAATTCATAATAGGGGACACCACCCTGAAATGGAAAATGGTGTAATCCATAACATATGGATCACCTTATACCACTACTTGAGTAAGAATCCCAAGGAGTCCCTCCATCAAACCATAAATGATATTTAGATAGCCCAACATATCGCCAATGCTCCCTCAGCATACTCGAGAGATGTCAAGTTATTGAGAATGATCATATATAAACTAAGAGTACACTGTGATCATATCGATAGTAACATATTACTCTCTTGAGACACAGTCATATTAACTTGGCTATACTTTAATTTAACTAATCCATGACATCCTGTCTACTGACATTTTCTATCAAGGTCCACCATTAGTTCAACTGTCTCATAAAACCTAATCCATTCTCAATTTCTACTCTACCAAAGAAGGATATTCCTCTTTTCAACACAAATATCAAGAAACCCCACCTGAAGAATTTCTTTGAAAATAACAGTTATCACATCACAAAATATCACTCACCGATTAATGATTTAAATAATACCACACACAACCAACACACACCAATCCAATCTCACACATCACTATGTGTGTACTATCCCATACTACCCAATTCATGACCCGACTCACGCTCCCATGAGTCATTTATCAATAAGGCCAAGCTAATCATGATAGATGAAACATTAGTATTAACCAGCCATATTATTCATTAAAAATCCTCTTCAAAATCAGGAACTCCACCTATGCCATGATTTAATTCATGACCAACCCATACACGACATTAATTATAGTTATAAAAATCTAGACACACTCTTATAATGCTACTGACCATAAAAAAATTGGTCAAAAAGGCCATGAAATTGAGCATTCATTCCCATCAATTTTAGTCATAATACATAAGTACCCAGAGTGATTCCTCAGAAACCAATGGTATCATTATACTTATATCATAAAACCTAATCACCTTCCCTACAACGGTCTCAACATGAGTTTACAATGAAGCTCACTACTTAAAAACAGAATTTATAACCCCATTCTGAACCCTCTCCTAGGTTTCCCTTAATAAAATCAAACTATAGCTTACATGGGTTCAATTCAAAATTAAGGGCCTCTAGGTATCCCACAAATCCCTAGAAATAACATCTCAAAAATAGGGCCACTATGTCCAAGCACCTAGCCTATAAGTCAAACCACTCACAAAGGCCTCATCTCATGGGGTGTCATCCACACACCTGTCTTAACATGAGGAATATAAAGCTCCGATAACACCTATCCAAAAGAGGTAAAAATAGGGAAGGTAAATAAAACATCAAACTATAAGGGTTAAAACTAATAAGAATGGGTTAAATTATACATTTTTTCAATGAGAATTTTATAGTGGAAAAGAACCTATAAGTTGTAATTGTAATACATTTTAAATGAAACCCATTAGTAACCAATAAAATAAAGCATCACCTACAAAGAATTGGACATCTTGGGCCTGATCCTCTCTGAACATCCTCATAGAGAACTTCTGCCAAAAGGGTCATGATGTCAATAAAAAGGGAGATAAAGAACAAATCCTCACCCAGAATCCTCAAATAGTAATACACCATTGAGGTTTCAGTTTACTATAAATACTCTTGTACCTATTATAATCATTGTTGAAGATTCTACTAGATAACCAAAAATTATGGTTGATTATGTAAAATAAAATATATGGGTAAAGTATGTATAGGTTGTTAAGAAGCTCTAATTAACCACAACTGAAAAGGATACACCCAAAATGGGGATACTAAAATGGATCAAACTACCGATACTGACCTATGAGGGTTAATTGTATACAAATAACATCGCCTCAATGATATTGTTTTCACCACACATACGGTTCAGTTATGTAGAATTACATTCCAATCTATGTGGAAAAACACCATATAGATTTTTACCAACGCTTTAAACAACCAAACATAAGAATCAACACCCCATGAGGGGTATAACACTTGTGAAACATGTGAACTATAGACCAGTAGGGTCACTAAACCTACTATTCATTGGGACCAATTAATTATACTCTCTATTGGAAATCTCACCATTTTTCAACATGAACTCCCATCCATGGGTGATATACATATTTTTCGGTCTAACTGCAATCAATTCCACTATGAAAATATATCGAGAGACACCATTTAGTTTGTTAATGACAATTTAAAATTTTCAAATAATGATAAGTAGTGAAATAAAACACAATAAGGCCTATAAAATACGGATCCTATATAACAAATATGATGCATGATACACCTATTAATTTTCCTATCCAAGAATTAAAATCAGTCAATGGCCTCTTACTGATAGGTCAAGATTCATAAATCCATACTTAATCATAAAATGAAAAAAATATGTGTCTCTCAAAGTGAAAATAATATTCAAATATAACATCATATATCAAGAAAAACAATCCAATATCCTTGAAAACCTGTACATCTTACTGGAACATGTGTTCCCAATGCACCAATATGATATCGATCAAAATCTCCAAAACATTCCTAATACCCCTTTCTAACATTTCCCAAATATTAATATAGTCGGAAAGGAACCACTCTGACACTATTTTTTTCATTTCCCAACCTAGATCACTCTAGAAATAGTTACCAAACTAGTTATCAAAAAGGCCTCAAGAAGACCTCCCCTTATGCTAGAGGATTCAGATTAGCAGTAATAGCCAAAAGTATATTTTTGGGGAGAAAATTCCCATATATTAGAGTAAAAAAAATGAAAATAAACAAAAAAATGTGTAATTGTAAATAATCAGTGTGTGGATTAAATAAATACAAAAAAGTGTGAAATAATTAATGAAATGAAGTAAAATCTCAAACAACCATGTCATATATACAACACTAATTTTCCACTAGGCCGATCACATATACAAGAGTAAATAAAAGTACAAGGATATACTACTTAATATGAGGCATACTGTATACCTGATATCCCCATATATATCTTATCCATATTATTTGATATGTTATAGGACTCATCCCAAATTATGATTTTAATGAAGTGAATGTCTGCTCGAGAACCCCACTGCAATGGTAGATCACGTAGGGTGTGAGTAAAAAACTTAATAGGGAAGAACCAACATGACCCCATGCATAGCCAATAAATATTGTGTATGTATATCTGAGATACTTAATATGATAACAAAAATAACAACAACTAAATTCTAAAAATAAATAGAATAACTGAAGTCATATATATAGAATATTATCCTAAGTGTTTGGTCATACAAGGTGATCAACCTAGCCAAGATATAACTAAAGTATTAAATGAAATCATTCATATGTAAAATAAAACTATGTGGCCTACCGTCTGCGGTGCAGGGACATGGATTTAATATTTTCTTCAGGGGATGCTCCAGATGAGGTTTAGAGAAGAGAGTTTTTAGTAGACCATTGGTATCCATAATTGGATGTTTCAGAGAGCATGGATTTTTCAATAATTTATAGGCTCTTTAATCTATGCACGAGACAACTAAACAAGTAGCGATGAGAAGGTGGATGCTGAAATTATTTTTTTTTGATACTGGGGAGGGGTTTTCCTTTATTGAATTGATTTGTTTTTATGGATTTTGGACCATTAGGGTAAGGCATTTTTCTTAAGTCTGTTGGATTCCCCAAATCCCTTAAAACGGGGTTTGTGATAATAAAACAAATTAACTTTTAGTCATATGAAAAAAAACCATAGTCGATCCTTGGGCATGTGATCTTGATCGACCATACCTACTTTATCCTAATCCAAAATGTCTTTGAACATGACATCATGTATATATACCCATATATATATATATATGAGTTTAGTAGAGGAGTTAAGGAATATGAATAAGGTGTCCCTATATAACAAGGAAATATAAAATATCCACTTAATAGTCAAGCATAATAATATTCCATTTTTTTCCTATATTCCCACCTAGGAAATTCTGTATAAGGAAACCATGTGTTTCTCTTAACATAAAGTATTTCTATTTAACCTATTATTCCATCAAAGTCATTACATATAAGTAATCTTGGTGTCTCTCATGTATTAATATGATATCAAGACCTACGATCCCATATATGGAATTCCATATAAGGCACCCATATATTGACTAAGTCTTATATAATCTATATATGAAGTGAGCCTATCCATGGAAATCCATATAAGGAATCCAAGTATTTCTCAAGGTGTAATATGATTATATTTTCTTTGTGATACTATCCCGAGAATTCTATATATTGATTCCATGTACCTCCCATGGAATGATATTGTAAATTACAAAACATTCAATATATAAATGTTACATTTTTTAGACGAATCTTCAATACATTCTACAAATACACACTAAAGGACAATAAAGGTTTAGTGTCATTATAAAATAGATACCCAATATTTTTAATTCATGATTTATCTTCAAAATCTCCAATAAATATATTTCTATTTATTGATCTCAATATACATACCATATTTAATCCTTTCTTTATAACCCTTGGAAAAGATAAATAATAATAGATTAGGTCAAATGTTTAATGAGGGTAAACATGGGAGATATCAATCGATGATCATTCTTTATGGAAAGAATTTTCACTCATGCTATTTATGTTAAAAGAAAAAATTCCTTTCAAAATTTTCTAGAAAAATTCAAAAACTACCTCATTCAGATAATTAAAAAAAGATTCCTTTTAATTTTTTTAAAAAAATTCAATAATGTGTTAAAATTAATTTTAAAATTAATAGAAAAATTTTGAAAACATTATTTAAGAAATTATAGAAAATATGGATATGGAAGGAAAATAATTTTAGACCAAAAGGAGAAATAAAGTCAATTTCATTAGAAAACTCTTTAAATATCTTAAATAATTAAATTGAGGAAAATTAAATTAAAAATTATATTCTTAATAAACAACTAGAGGAAAAAAATTAAACATAGTCATCATATAAGGATCATATAATTTCTTCAATGTAAATCCAAGCATAAATAAACCTGATTAAAATAGGATTGAAACATAAATCTCTTACCTCAATCGTCTATTTTCCTCATTCATGTTCAAACATACTATATAATAAAAATAGATTTATTATAAATGTATTAAATAACCATAATCATATATATTATACCATTTATGAATTACTTGTGATATCTTAGAACCCATTTGTTAAATATTTTTTATTAATATCACTGTTACAGGTGATAACTACTTCATTTTTCAAGCATGTTTCATTTATATAGTATTGGTGTTTATACTTTGATTATTATTCCATAATTTAAAAAATGTTAATCAAGATATAAATATCTTATATATTCATTATATATATATATTTAAATTCATCCATACAATTTAAATATAAAAAATTGAATTACACCATTTATGGGGATGTTTGGACGTACGTACGTATGAAAAATATTTCCACATTTAAATGGATAGAATGAAAGAAGAGTAAATAATAATTCATAATTATAGAATAATTATAATATAAAATAAATAATATATATTCATAAAATTCATCTTTATTACCATCCATGTAAAACAGATATGCAAAATGAACCACACCGCTTCATTGAGGATGTGGTCCACTCATATGCACGAGTGACATTATTGTTTTCCAATGGTTTGGAAGGTATGAAGGTAGATATTATATTTTAATTAAAAAATAAAAATCAACTCATTAAAATCATATTTAAAAAGTAAACCCTTAATAATACCTATTTATAAAATATGGTTATGTAAAATAAATTTTATCACAATGTGGATACAGTAAGCCATACATGCACATAAGTGATACATTCACTACCCATTTGATGAAAAAGTGGGTGAATAAATGTTTTTTAACAGTTATAATGCACTTTAAGTATATTTATGATAATTAATTTATTATTTAACTACTAATATAATATATTTAGTTGATGAAAAATAATAATTAAAAAGAAAGTGACATGTTTAGGTGATCACCTCTTCTTTTAAGGAACTACTTTTGAGATCCTCTTATGGACACTATGTTTGATATTTTTGGATGACTATACCCTATATAATTTGGATAAGGTAGTTTAGAATATAATTTTTTTGGGTTTTGTCTTGTTATAAGGCTCAATGTGGTGTGAAGAAGAGAAAGGATATGTTTCCTTTTATATGTGAGGGGAGGTCCGCTCTTAGAATTTATTAAAATATTAAAATATTATAAAGTTATTATCTACTCCAAATGGATCGAAATGGTCATGGATTTGAAGATAATATTATATAGAGTTTAAATCCCATAAAAAATTAAAAAATTTATTTTTTAGGTTTTTTAAACCTTATCATATGCTTTTACCCATTAGTTAACCTATTTTAACCTTAACTGCATTAAAAGACTTTTCACACAAAAATGGTTATAATTTAATTGATAATGAGAAAATTTTATCAAAAATTTCCAATGGGTGAAATTTAAGACCATATATTATCCACCTTTTCCTATTTCAATAATTTTATAACTTTTAAATAATTTAATGAAATATGATTTTGATAAAATATCATTAATGTCAATTTTGACGCTATTCATTTAATTGGACTTAAAAAAAAAATAAAAAGTTTCAATCAGAATATAATAATTTTACACAAAACAATATTTCATATTCATATATAAAATTCACTATAGACCTTAAAACATTCATATTATATTATTTTTAGTTTTTTTAAAATCATTTAATTTATTATTCTATTAATTGAAAAATTATTTGATCGGTGATTCATAAGAATTTAAGGCAATTATATAATTAATAAAAATAAAAAATATATTTAAATCATAAAAATAATTTAATTATTCTAAAAATATGAATTTATATTCTTTCATAACTTTCTATTTCCCATATGTGTACACATTATAGATATTTAAAATTAAGAGAGTGGCATTTTGTAACTTTCTTTGATTTAAATTTTATACAGTTCATTTTCATGGAGATGTGTCAATTAAACAATTACTTTTAAAGAATAAGGTGATAAGGGTATAATTATATTCATAAAATAATAGTTATGATGAAAAATTATGGCCTTGTCACTTAGTTTTAACCTATATTAACCTGAATTACCCTTTACCGAGGTGATAAATTTTATTATGGTTAATATTTATAATTCTCAAAAATAATAGGGGAATATTTTAAAAATTTGAAACTCGTGATTAAATATATGGATTCAGTTTCATGAAATTAAATTTTTTTATATTTCATAAATTAATTTTAAAATAAGTGTACATAATACGATGAAAATTGTTTTTTGAAAAATACATTTTTAGCATAAAAATTGATTTATTCTTATCCCATGTCTAAAAAATATTAGATAAATTATAAAACGTTTTATTGAATATATAATATTTTAATATCATTAAAATAATTATACAAAAGTAAATTTTTAATTTCTTATTATAAAAAACAAATTACCTGCATAAAAACTGTTTTTAAGAAAATATCTCTTTTATATTCAAATGTTTTTTATTTTTATTTCTAATTAATTTATAACCAATGAATTAATTTTATACATAAGTAACCATATGTTTTTGATTATTTAGTTAATACAATTCATACCTTACAATACAATGGATATAAAATAACAACCACATGATAATATTTTAATAGTATACAACGGTTTGTTTAAACTCAGTGTTGCATGTAATATAAGCTATCAAAAAAATAAAATTTATTTATTGTGAAATATTTTATAAAATCATTGTCTGTTACATTATAACTGACCTTAAAATGAAATTCCCCACTTAAATTCAACACTTTGGTAAAATAATATGAGGTTACTTATGCCTATCACATCTTCAGTCTCCCATACAACTTCCTTAAATTTTTGGTTTGACCATAAAACCTTAAAAAGTTGAGTAGTCTTATTTTATAGTACATTCCCTATAGGATCTATAATCTCAATAGATGGTTCTTTATAACTAACATCATGTTCCATTGGTATTAGCACTAATCTAAATAAATGTTAAGGATCAAGTATGTACTTCCTTAGCGGAGATACATGGAACACATCATGACCTTGAGAGAGATTTGGTAGAAGAGACAAATGATAAGCTACCATCCCAATATAATCAATAATTCTTAAGGGAAAAATATATATAGGGCTCAAAATTTAGTTATTTAAAAACCTTAGAACCATTTTATAATTATATATCATTAGGAATACCTTTTAACCAACTTTGAACTCCATATCTCACCAATGACTTTCAGATTAACTTTTATATCAAATTTCTGCTTCCCTTATGTGTTGTTGAGTGACACTAACCTTATATGAAATTTATTAACTTAGCTTAGGAACTAATTGATTTATTTATCCAACTTCATCCCAAAATGTATGAGTTTTATACTTATTAGCATATATGGATTCATAAGTATCCATTTTAATAATCAAGTGAAAGATATTATTTTAAGAAAATTCCACCAAAGGAATGTGTTGATCCTAACCACCTTTGAATTACATAGAGCAAGCTATATTAATTTCTTCAATGGTTTGAATGGTCCTATAATAAAGAACATATTTCTAATGATGATAAGAAGTTATAAATATTAAGTATGTATATAGATCCCACAGAAGACTTTGCTAGAACATTGAGGTAAACCATGAATCCAGATTAGATATAATATTGAGTGATAATCCACACAATATTAACAATTTATTAATGTATAACCGAGTAATTTGATCAATATAAAAATATTATCTAACTGAATTTATGTGTGATAAATTCATAAGGTGATTAAATAAAACTGATATATCATTCTTCCCTTTAACTTTTTTGGGGATCCTCATGATGAAGTCCATGATTATTTTTCCCATTTTTATTATAGTACGTGTAATGGTTTAACATACAATTTAAAATATATCTATTAGCCTTAACTTTCTATGAAACCAATCATCGAGATAAAAACTATGAAATATATATCTTCATTAAATGCCACCAAACATATATTTTCAGATATATATACATCCTTATACATCCAGGATTAATAGAAAATTAAGAAGTATGATCCCCATTCAAGAGCTTTGTTTTCAAGTGTTTTATAGACATAAGACATAACCAATTCCAAAATCTTGTCATTCTATCAAAATCAAGGTTTAATTCAAGAATATTTCTCCTTTATTTTTGAGTTCAAAATCTTTCTTACATCAATATTTAATCCTAAAATGGATAGATAGTTGGAAATTAATTGGAGAAAGAGAATATTTCTCCACTTCATTCAATATTTCTAGATCCATGATTTTTAAATATAGAATTATTGGATCTTTTGTGATCATTATCATAGATCAGCTAACATAATACTTTCTACTCAGAGCATCCAAAATCTTTTTTTCATTCCTTGGTTGGTCTTGTATTGATTATTTATAATCTTCAACAATATACAACCATATTTTTTGGAACATATTTAACCCTTTCTATGTGAAAATACACTTAAAAGTTTTATGATCACTATATATATATATATCACACCTTTCTACGTAGAGATCACACCTCTATATCTTTAATAAAAAAGTTCATATATTACTCCAAATAATGAGTTGATTAATTTTTATAATGAACTCTTAATTGGTTTGATTCCTAAGATATCACCATATAATTATGCAAGAAGACACATCCCAGTCTATTCCTTAATGAATAATTATATTTTAAAAACCAATATCCACTATAAGGAATAGTATGCATAGGTGAACTAAATAACATTCACTTTAGTTTCTAAAATTTTAATTTAAATTAATCTTTACAAGGAAAAATAGATCCATTTTGAGATATCTTTCTATTGGATTTTATAGTAATGATAAATTCTATACAAAGCACTAATAATATCTAGCCAAACGAAGAAAACTATGGATCACAGTCATAATGGTTTATCTGGGACAACATTCAATAAATTTTTTATTTGAATGATCTAATATTATACCCCTAATTGATATTATTTGTTACATCCTAGGTAATTATAGAGTAAATTATTTTTCATATTTAATAATATGAATTAGATAGTTTTATTAGTTATAAAATATTATTTAATGTTTAATCAAAAATGAAAAAGTTTTAAGGAAAAAAATTTCTTATAAGGTTTTATTTAAAAAAATATAAATTTTCAAAAATTAATTTAACAAAATTTATATAATATTTAAAATAAACAAATAAAATTTTAATTTGGGTGAAAAATTTGAATTTTTTGGAAAATATTGATTTTTAGTGAATAGTGAAAATACCAATTTTTATCAAAAAGTACTTTATTTTAGTTAATTAACTAATTTAAGGGTTATAGTATGTTTTAAATATGATTTTAAGTAGCTAAGTATTATTTAGTTATGTTTACTTGAATTAATTAATTTTTAATAAACTTTATTTTTTTAATACGAGTTTGTTTTTTGGTTTAACGATGGGGTTTTCTAAAAACTGATTTAAAATGCATAATGTTTCTCCTTTTAAATTAATTTAAAAAATAACTATTGGGTATTTTTTAAAATTAAGTGTATAAAATATATATAATTAAATATTAATTTAGTTTCATACAATTATTATTATTATTCATAGAGTTAAAATAGAATCAGATTTTCTAAATAAATACTCTTCTTAAAAACCCACTTCCTCGCCGTGACTGTAGGATTAATATTAAATAAAATATTCCCACTTATGTGATTTCAATTTAAAAAAATGGACTGTATATTTTGAATAATAATAATTTATAATGTATAATAAGGTCAAATTATTTTTTTATCATGGTGTTAAGTGAAAACAATTAAAATTAAAGGCAATGATTAAGTTGAAAATGAGATTACCCTGTGTCTAAAATTTATCCTTAAGGGAGAAAATCACCTAGAAACTTGTCATGTACCCATTTTATAGAAATATTTAGAATTTATTCCATATATGATCTATTTTGGTGATTTATTGGATGCTTTTTGTAGGTAAAACGTGGATTCACCTAACATTATTTTGAAAATACAAAGTGAGTCCTCTCCCCCATTTATAAAAGGTTATCCCATCTCCACCTCACTTAACACCTTACAAAAACAATTTGTTCAGAAAATCCCTAAAAATTTAAATATCCACTTCCAAACCATCATCCTAGAAGCCTTAATTTTGACAGTAATCCTACCAATGAAGTTATTTGGTGTTAACCAAAAAAAGTTACCCGATGATGAGGTAATGTTCATCAATATAATTTTTTGTTTTATTTATTTCTAAAACCCCATAAATTATTTTTATTCCATTGTTATATAAAAAACAAGTATAATAAATATACTAGGATGTTTTTATGTTAATCTTATGACCTACAACCTCATACAATTCTATAAAGTAGGCAATGAAACCATCATTTTTGTGGACGATGAATTACTACCTCACAAAATGATGTCATTTGTTTTTTAATTACCACCTCTCATGGTTCGGAATAACGATGGACATAATATTGATATTTTATATTTATGATTTTTATAATATAATTTTGCGTCTATATTTATTATATCATATAAACCCATTTTACATTCCATATCGAAGGGGATATGATAACATCGCTTGTGTGTACAATGGACTATGACCTCATGAAGCCATGTAAAACATTTTTCATTAACATGTTACAAGTAATGTAATAAGGGTAAATATAATGAATATATATGATATTAATGATGTAGTTATTAAATTCAAGAAATAATTATCAGTCTATGAATATAATATATCATTTTCTTTTTACATTTTTCACACACTAAAAAAGTGATAACGTTGTTCATGGACGTGCAGAATACCACCTCCTCGAAATGATGTGATTCTTCTTTATTTCATCAACACATTACAATAATGATATATATAATAATATATAATTAATTAATATGTCATTTATGATATAATTTCCATTAGGTAAATATAAATTTTAGTTATATTCTTTCTATAATGATCATTGAAAAATGGGAACATTATACAGGCATAAGTACGACCTACCATCTCCATGATTGTAACATTGGATCATTTTTTATATCCATATTTCCTTATTTATTTTAATAGAATAATTTATTTCTAAATATAATGATTATTTATTTATTATTATTCTAGATATGTTTAAATGATGACCCCTTTGACTATAGTTGACATACCAATGTCATTTTTAACACCTATATTGAATATAGTCAAAACACCCGACATAAAATTCATTGATTATGTAATTGTATATAACTTATTAATAGGTGAAAAAGTAATAACAAACCTGGAAAAGGTTCTCAAGAAATTAAATAATTTAAAAAAATTATTGTTCATGAATATAAGGACACGTGCGACAAATTAAACTCAAGGTAAGGGACTTCATCTCAATTTCCATTCATTGAGGCATATTTTGATGTTATGCACCTTTCTTCTTTTATAATGTGTATATAAAAACCCTTTGAAATGTTATAACATTAATTTATATATTATTAGGTTATTTAATGTTTTTTTAATGTCATTATTTAATGGTATTTATGATTCAAGTGTTTCTAAATTTATAAGGGTATTTCCTTTGAAAAAAATAATTTTCTAAGGTTTTCCATAAAATGTCTTTCTCTTCCATTTCCATGTTTTAAAATGATATTTTAAATGTTTTCATATGGGAATAAAATATGTATAAAGTTAATGTCTTGTCTCTTTTAATTTATTTCAATGTTTTTCAAAAGGAATTAATTCACTGATTTTAAATGGAATAACGATGATGGCATTTCCTGCTGACATGACTGTTATTTCATTTATATATTCCATTGAAAGCATATATGTTTTATTAAATGAAAACCCATATTTCCATTTTTAGGTATTTTGGTATTGAAAATGGTTTTTTGAAAAAAAAATCATTGTATTGAAAATTAGATTTTGAAAGAAAATGATATTTTAATATTTAAAATAGATTTTCATATGAGTTTAAAAGAGTTTTTCAAATGATGAAATGTTTTATTCATGGTGTGGTTCTTAGAAATTACAAAATATGGGTGGACCTAGATAGCACTAGGTGATCATGTTATATATTAAATGAGGGGTTCACCGAGATAACACTCTAAGGAATTGTAAAATTATTATATTCTCTAGAGAATTATATTTTTGCTAGTTTTATTATTATTTAGTTTTTTAAGGGCCCTGTAAGGGTTTAGTAAGGGTTATATGAGATGATGTCCCACATTACCTACATGAATTTTATATTATTTATAATGAGTTTTCTTGGAAATTTATCATTTTCAAATGAAAAATAAATTATCTTAAAATAATTATATTTCCCCTTCAAGGTAAAGTGTTATGTTTTCAAGAAATTTTTTTATGGAATTTAATGTATTTAACTAGAATAAGGGTTTCCTTTTTTATATATCCCTTATTGATATTTTTTTCTCATCCCATGATTTTAAAGATTTTTCATTGGACTTAAGTATGAGTATGGGAAATGAAGGATTCAAGTAGAAAGTTATGAAGGCTTTCCATGAAAATAAATCTTGTATTATTTTAAAAGTTTTATACTATGGTCAAAATGGATACTAATCAAATGTTTACACTTTGAAATTTCATGGTTTTTTAACGTATGATATATGACCGAATTCTATAAAACTATAAACCTAAAAAGATCCTCAAAGTGAAATAAAGTAATTTGTTGAAAAAAACTAAAGATTATATAGTTTTTAAGGTTGGGCCTTATAGTTGGTATAAAGGGTTGATTTAGATAACTTAATGGGTTAGTGTAATATTAATATCGTGCCCTTGAAATATTTTACCTATTGTGAAGATAAGATGTTATTTAATTTTTAGATTACTTCATTGATTCATCTAAACCATGTATGTTTAGAATGGTTTTCCATAGATGAAATATGGAATATTAGGGGGAAGGCACTGATAGGATGATATATTTCAAAATTAACATCCCAAGATGGTTGGAATCGGAATAAAATAGTTTTTTACATTAATGACTTAGTTCATGAAGGCTATAAATGGTGGTGGTATCCATGACATAGATGAAACCAATATACCATGAAGAACATGTCTATGATGGAGCATTTAATGAGGAAACACCCCCATATTTTAGTGGATCATCTACCCCCATGATATCTGAAGGATGGATCAACGCTCTAAAAATGTTATGGATTTCATGGGATGATCAGAAATTCAAAAGATAACCCTTGTTGTTTATCGTTTTGGAGGTGAAGCTGATCCGTATGGGTATTTAGTTAAGAATACCATAGTGAAATATGATATAGATTTCATTGAATGGGAAATATTTAAGGATGTTTTTCTTGAGAAATATTTCCCTAAGGTTATTTGTATATGGATGGGAAATAATTCTTGGTATTGAGGTTGAAATATAATGATTATGTGGATTCATATGAATAAAACATCACAATATTTTCCAATCATGTTCCAAATTTTATTCGAGACAATAATAATAAAATTAATAGGTTTTAATCAATATTGAAATCATGTATATGAAGAGATTTGGATTCATGAGAATTTAAAATATATGAGAATGTTATTCATTATTCCTAAATGGTTGATATTGATGGTTTTTTAATTTTTATGTGCCTCATGAAGATGAAAGCAAGAAGTGGTTGTGATGGTAGGTACTGGGGAAACATACATCAAAGAAATATGGAGGTAATAAATTTAATTTCTCATATTATGGTAAGTGTGGTAAAAATTTCCAAAGAGAATGCCTAATGATATTAGAGAAGTGTTACCGATGTGGAATTTCTAGTCCCATGGCCTACAAATGCAATGAAAATAATCTCTAGGAATCAAATAATGGGGAAAATGATAGGCATCAAAGAGTGAGGTGTTTTAGTTGAAATGAGTTGGTTAATTATGCTAATTCATGTCTGATATTTTTTTTATAGGAATTCAATCATCACAAACAGAAATAGAAAGGTGTGTCAATGTCATTTTATAATACTATTTTTTATTTTGGGTCATCGAATGAAGTAGTTACAAGTATGTTACTTACGAATTTGAATTATTCGAATACCTTATTTGACATTGGATCTTTACATTCATTCATTTTTGAGAAATTTATATGTAAATTGTGAATATAACCTAATGAAAGTATGATATAACTTTTAGTGAAAACTATGGGTGGAATTATTAAAGAAACCAAAATTTATAGGAATATTTCTATTATTATATATGGGATGGTGTTTCCTATAAATATTTTTGAACTGGCTATAGTAGAGTTTTATATCATTCTTGGTATGGATTGGATTTCAGTTTATCATACTAATATAGATTTAATTTATAATAAATTTGTTTTCAATGATTTCATTCCTTTGAAAAATTACCAAGAAGCTGAGAAATTGATTAGATATGGAATTAAGAGATACCTTTCTCTTATTGTGGAAAATAAATAAAATGTTAAAATTAGTCATGTTCTAGTAGTAAATGAATACATGGACGTCTTTCTAGATGGATTTCCTTGTATTAT
Organism: Viscum album; assembly: GCA_963277665.1. Lineage (NCBI taxonomy): Eukaryota > Viridiplantae > Streptophyta > Magnoliopsida > Santalales > Viscaceae > Viscum > Viscum album. Next base: position 1,758,123,804 of record OY728121.1, on the reverse strand, counting down.
TTCTGATCGTGAGGTTGAGTTTTCTATTTACTTTGTACCTGATGCTAAGTCTATTTCTAAATATTCTTTCAAATGGATCAAGTGGGACTTTTAGAATTTAAAAATAATTTCAATAGTTATTAGATAAAGGTTTCATATGACCAAACAATTCAACATGGGGTACCCCTACCTATTTTTGTTCAAAAAAATATGGTTCAATGAGACTTTTCATTAGTTATAGAGTCATGAATAACATAACTATTTATAGAAAGTATCCTTTTTCGCATATAAATGATTTTAATGATATACTCTAGAGAGCAAAATATTTTTAGAAGGTTGGACTCCGGCTGGGTACCATTAATTGAAATTAAAGGAAGTAGAAATTAAAAATATTTCATTTTTAACTAGATATGTGCACTATGAATTTGTTGTTATGATTTTTTGGTCCATATGATGCACATGATATATTTATGGACCTTAGGAATATAATTTTTCATCAATTCCTAGATAAGTTTGGGATTTAATTTATTGATAAAATCTTGGTATATTAAAAAATTCAAGAGAAGAATGAAAGGCACTTAAGGGTTTTTTTTTGAAAATTTTAAAAGAAAAGAAACTATATGGGAAATTTATTAAGTGTGACTTTTGGTTATAAAAATTTTCATTTAATGGTTAACTTTGTTATAAATATGGAATAACTATTTACCATATTAAAAAATTTTGTTTAAGAATAGAGAAGATCCAAAAATGTCACAGGTATTCCTAGTTTTCTGGGATTATTGGGTTACTGTCGATGGTTTGTGGAAAACTACTCTCAATTGTCTAAAACACTAACTAATGTAACTTGAAAAGGGTTTAAGTTCATCTAGACAACATAATGTGATTATTTTTTCTCGAAACTAAAATGAATAATGGTGATTGATCTAGTTTATTCCCTACCTTCAAGAAATTTTTATTTTTTATCTAAAGTGATGCTTCTTTGAAAGGACTTCCTTGTGTTCTATTGCAGAATGATTAGTTAATTTATTATACTTCATGATAGTTGAAACCTCATGAGTTAAATTACTCTACACATGATTTGGAATTAGGTATTGTGGTTTTTGATTTAAAAATTTGGAGGCATTAACGTGTGGAGTAAATTGTGAAATGTATAATGATCACAAAAGTTTTAAGTATATATTCACTTAAGAAAAATTGGACATGTGATAGAGAAGATGTATAGAACTATTGAAGGATTATGATTTCACAATTCATTACCATCTTGGAAGAGGTATCAAAGTGGATGATGCTTTGAGTAAAAAAACAATTCTATATTAACCGTGTTATATTTAGAATGTGACCCTTTGATAAATTATTTGATATTTTTTTCCTAGAAGTAGTGGATGAAGGGGTATCCTCTATTTTGTTTTTTAGGATTAAATACAGTCTACTTTGTAAAAAATAATTAAGAAAGCTTCAATGGAGGTTCAATATTAGTAGGAAAAGTTAGAATTTATTAAGAAGATTAATCTTCTTTATTTTATTATTGAAAAAGGGGGTGTTTTCATATTTGAGAAAAGATTATGTGTGCCTTGTGGTTCCCTATCGAGGAAAGGGTTGTTGAATAAAGCTCACAATTCTCCCTTTCACATTCATTTAGGAAATAATAAGATATATAGATACATTCAGGAGTATTACTGGTGGGATGGGATGAAAATATATATTACTGAATTCATCATGAAGTGTCTAACTTGTCAGTAGGTTAATAAAGCATGAAAATTACCAAAGGGGATGATTCATCCTTTAACAATGCCAAAGTGGAAATTAGAGAATATATCAATGGATTTCATGGTAGTATTTCTATGGAATTATCCAGGTAACTATGTGATTTGGGTTACGAATAAGTTATTAATTAACTATACACATTTCTTTCCCATTCAATATGCAAATTATTTAGAAAATATTTAATCAATTCATTTAAATGATATTGTCATGTTACATGTATTTCCTCTCTATATTATATCAGACTATGATACCAGGTTCGCATATACTTGTTGGAAAGGATTTTAGAATTAGTTGAGTGATAAATGAAATTTTTGAAGCACTTTTTATCCTTAATCTAATGTATAATATGAGTGAATGATTTGGTCCTTGGAAGATATGATTCACTCTTACTCAGTTTATTACCAAAGAATTTGGGATCATCATATTTCTTTGTATTAGTTTTCTCATAAAAACAATTTTTATTCTGATATAAAGATGAAACCATTTTAGGCATTATATGGAATGTGGTGCTGGATACCAGAATTTTGGGATGACGTTGGAGAATGGAAGTTGATGGGACTAGAGTTAGTAGAGGATATGAAAAATAAATTTCATCTTATTTATTTAAAAATGAGTAAATCTCCTAGAAGGAATAAATGTTAATCAGATAACCACAAGAAGGATTTTTCTTTCAAGGTAGGCGATCAGGCCTTTCTCAAAGTTTCTCCATGGAAAAGTGTTAAAAATTTTGGTAAGAAGGGGATATTAAATACATGGTTAATTTGACCATATGAACTCCTAGATAAACGTGGACCAATTTACTACATTATGGATTTACCTATAAGTTTAACTCTGGTACACATCGTATTTCATGATTCATTGTTAATGAAATATATGTCATATTCGTCTCATGTTATGATTCCTAAAGTAGTTCAGTTGTAAGAGAATATATCTTATGAGGAATATCCAGTACATGCTATTAATCATAGAAAACAAGTATTTTAGAATACGGTGACCCATCCAGTTTATTTTTTATGTGAAAATCTATTTATTTTTAGAAAAAATTGATTTTTCTACAAAGAGTTAAAAATGATGTTTTTTGTAAAAATCCATTTATTTTAATAAATTAAGTAATTTAAGATTCCCAATATTTTTTCAATATGATTTAATATAACCAAACAATTATTTATTTATTTTTATCCCATTTATTAATTTTTATAAACATTATATTTGTTTTGAATACAAGTTTGTTTTTGGGTTTCAATACTAGTTTTTCTAAAAACTATTTTCAATTGCCTAATGTTTCACCTTTTACTTAATTAAAATAATACCTAATGGGGAATGTTTTAAATAAAATTTATAGACTATATTCTAGTAAAAAACAATTTATTTTCATACAATTTTTATTATTAGTCATATATTTAACATAGAATCATCTTTTTTTATAAAACAATATTTTTAAAAATTCATTGTCTTGTAGTGAATGCGGGATTGGTATTAAATTAAAATATTAAAATTATGTGAATTGAATTTAAAAACTTTTATTCCATATTTTTAATAATTATAATTTATATTTTCTAATAATTTCAACTTAATTTTTTTATCAAATTTATTAGTGAAATGAATGAAAATTAATCACAACGATTATGGTTAAAAAAGAGTTTACCAAGTGACTAAAATTTAGAAATAAGATAATAAATAACCAAAAAATATTTAAATTACCCATTTTATATTCATAATTAGACCATATACATTCTATGATATTTTTAGTGCATTATTAGAGCCTTTTGGTAGTTAAAAACATGGGTTCACCTAACCTTATTTTGAAAAATACCATGTGTCCTCCCCCCCCCACTTATAAGAGGCCACCCATCTCCTCCTGTATTAACACCTTTAAAACTAATTGATTTAGAAAATACCAAAAAAATAACTTATACAATTCTATACTCTCATTATATAACCCTTACATTAGGAATGAATCTGACCAAGGAATTCCATTGGTGGAAACCAAAAGGAGTTACCTGAAGAAGAGGCAACATTAGTCAACGTGCATTTTTGTTTTTTTTATTTTGAAACCCCCTTAAATTATTATTATAACATGATTATATAATAAAATAAGTATTATACATATATTTATATGTTTTTATGTTAATATTATGACCAAAAACCACCCACACTTCCATAAAATGAGTTATGATATCATTATTCATGTGTACGATAGACTATCACCTCGCGAAATGATGTCATTCGTCTTTCCATTACAACACCTCGTGGCTATTAATAATGATATAAATAATGTTTATATATAATATTTATGGTATTTATAATATAATTATACCTCTTTATTCAATATATCATCCCCAAACTTTTTAAATTTCATATCGTAGGGTATACGATAAGGTCACTCGTTTGTATGATGAACTACCACTTTGTGAAGTGATGTGAAGCATTTTTCACAAACTTGTTACATGAATGTTAATAATGGTAACTATAATAAATATATATGATACAAATGACATAATTATGATATCTATGACATATTTATATTTCTATAAATATAATATATCATTTTCTTCTTACCTTTTTCCCACAGTGTAAAAGTGGTAATGTTGTTTGTGGATGTGTGGATTACTGCCTCCTCGAAGTGATGAGATTCTTCTTTTTTCATCACCAAATCAAATAAAGATATATATATATATATATATAAGTATATATAATTAAATAATATTTTATTTATGATATAGTTACAATTTTAGAAAGTTAAATTTTACTTACCTTCTTTCCACAATGATCATTGAAAAATGGGAATGTTACTCATGTGTATGTACAACCTACCCTCTATATGATCGTAGTGTTGGATAATTTTTATTACCATATTTCATGATTTATTTTAAGATAATAATTTATGTATAAATATAACAATTATTTCATGATTATTCTTCTTAATATTTTTAAATTATTACCCCTTTTACCATAGTTGACCCACCAAAGTCATTTTTGACACATAAACCAAATATGGTAAAAAAATAGGACTTAAAAATAATTGATTAAGTAATTTTATATAAATTATTAATATGTAAAATAAAATAAATAATAAAATTGAAAAAGGTTATAAATAAAGTAAATAATTTACATAACATTTTCAGGAATATAAATACAAACATGACAAGACGTACTCAAGGTAAGGGAATTCATCTCAATTTCATTTCATTATAGTATAATTTTATGTTATACACCTTTATTATTTTTTCATGATTATATAATTCTCATTTGAAATGTTAAATCATGAATTTATATATTATCATGATATTTAATGTTTTGTTTAATGTAATTCTTTAGTGGGGTTTACGATTCAATTGTTTCCCAAGTGATAAAGGGATTTTCATTGAAAAATATCATCTTTTTTTGTTTTTATTTAAACTATACTTATCCTCAATTATCATGATTTTAAAATGATAAATTAATTTTTTTTTTCATATGGGAACAAAATATTTTTAATGTTCATTTTATGTCTCAGATAATTTATTTCAACGGTTAAAAAAAACATTTTTAAGTATTTTAAACAGAACATCAACAACGAATCTTCCTTCATCCATGAAAATTATTTCATTTAAAGATTCATTTCAATGATAAAATGTTTTATTAAATGAAAACCAATATTTCTTATTTTGGGGTATTATAGTATTGAAAATGTTTATTCAAAACAAAATTTTATTTTTTATTAAAAATGGGATTTTGAGAGAAAATGGTATCTTAATATCTAAAATGAATTTGCATACGTGTTTTAGAGTTTTTAAAATGATGAAATATTTTATTCATGATGTTGATTTTGGAAATTTTATAAGATGGGTTTAACCGAATATTACCAGGTGAACCCATTATATCATAAATGATGGGGGAACCCTGATATATCTCCAATTAATTGAATAATGATTACATTATTCGTAGAATTATTTTATAGGTTGTCTATATAGTTATTTCAATTAGTACATGCTCTATAAGGGTTCCATAATGGTTTAATGAGATTATGTATCAAGGTACCTACAATAAGTTTTTTTAATTTTGAATTAGTTTTCATGGAAATAATTCATTTTCAGAAGGTAAAATAAATTATCATTTTAAAAGAATGATATTTTACATTATGGGTAAATTGTTATGATTTCTAGAAAAGGTTTCTAATGGGTTTTAATGTTTTTCACTGGAGAAACAATTTCCTTATTTCTGCATCCCATAATGAGTTTTTTTGTGGTAATATCATGGTTTTAAATATATTTCATAGTATTTATGGATATTTAAGGGAAATTGAGGTTTAAATATGAAATTCATAAATATTATCCATGAAAATAAATCATCCATTATTTAAAAAGTTTCATATTACAAGAAAATATATAATAATTGGAAGTGCCCACTTTGAAATTTTATGGTTTTGTTTTTCTTGGGTTAAGACCTAATTCACTATAACTATAAACTTGAAAATATCATCAAAGATAAAGAAAGTAAATTATTAAATAAAACACTAGATTATGTAATGTTTAAGGCTGAAGAATTATATTATTATACCGAGGGTATAAAAAATTATGAATAGAAAATTCCTACTTGGTAAATTTTTCATAATGATTCCCTTTCCCTACGGTCTTAGAACAATATTTAAGTAATCATAATGATATTCCTTTCTATTTGAATATATAATAATATCATTTATAAATAATACTAGAAACCGATAAAGGTAATATAAAAAGACCCTATTAATTAAATCCATGAAGATAATAGAGAAATTTTTAAGACCAAATGGCATCTCTATGAATTCATAGCGGCCACATGGTATACAAAATGAAATCATGGGAATATATATATTTTTTACTCAATTAATGATATATATAATGAAAGAAAATCTAGGAAAATTAATAAGCTCCACGTAGTTGATCAAACAATTCATCAAAATAGTGTAGAGGATACTTTTTCTTGATTGTGATCGTGTTAAGTTATCAATCATCAATGTAGAGTCTCATTGATCAATATTTATTTACAAAGAATTGAATATGAGTACCCAAGAAGAAGCACTTATCCTAATTAACCACATGTTAAGATCCTATAAGATTCATTTTTCAATTCCTACAATTCAATCAGGGCCAATATATAAGGAGACTTTGAAACATGTCTAGAACTAGGTATGAGTTATATTATGAATTAATCTTCACAATTAAATGGAAGACAATAAAATTATTCCTTATTGAAAATAATAAATTCCCACTCAAATGGTATATATTTGATATGGAGTTTCTCTATGACCATCCCAGATAAACAACCTTTTTGAATAGGATTAATTTCCCATAAAATGGATGTAATCTCTATTTGAAGTTCATATTTATCATTACATCGATATATAATCATTAGTTGGGTTGGTATATCAAATTTAACTTCCCTTCTTTAGAAATTGATGTGGTATTTATGTAGAGAAATCAAATCCATTCCAAAAATAACATTGAATTAATCTAAATTAAGAATAATGAGATTTATAGGAAGAAAATTCCCACAAAATTGAACCAGATAAGAATCATATACTTGGGATGCGATCAACATACATTTATATTTTTTTAATTCTAACTCAACATATAATCATTGAAGATATGAATTAGTATTCCTTGATAATTTTCTTGATATAATAGAATTTATATAAATAATATAAAATAGGGTACTTCAATATTTGAGCATACCTATTACCACCACATATTTATCATTCTATATTTAATACCTTTCAAAAATAAAAATCGTTTTCTTGACCATCAAATTTCGTTATTGAGAGTGTTCAATCATTTATATGATTTCCAAATCATGAAACCTTATTATAAATCAATGGAAAATTAGGTGTAACATATATTATCCATGGATATTACAAAAAAAGGATGTTATCGTATAATTAGTGTTATCCCCATGGTTTTTGGCAATTGTTTCTAACCATAATATCCAAACATTGAATAAACCTTACTCTGAAACCAACTATAATGGCCTAAGATTTTAATTTATAAATATTACATCTTTTTATATTAATATTCTATACATTCCACAAATACATGATAAAAAATGGTAATGATTTAATATCTTTGTTGACTAGATACTCAATATTCATATTTCAAAAATGATCTTCAATATCCATTATAATGATATTTTTATTTAGTTATCTTTCTTGAAAAAACATATAGAGTAATTTCAATATAACCTATGGAAAATAAACCTAAGAAGTGTTGAAATCAGTTTCTATGTAAGGGTAAACATGAAAAATAACAATAAATGATCATATAAAAGAATAATAAAAGTATATGGTTGTGAGATCATAACCATAATATAGAAAGTTATTTCCCAATCTATCAAATATCGTAAACATGAGTCATGGAATAAAGAATTATCATTTCAAAATAAATTAATCATAAGAGTGAAAAGCCTTCATAAATGAATCATGATTCAAAAGTTTATGTTATAAAATTATGGCACCATTATAGGTATAGAAACCATTTTATATATCAAGTTTAACTACCTAGACCATAAAATCATAATGAATTAGGCCTTAACACCTATTTCCTATAGTGGATCAAGAACATTGACTTGTTTCCCATAATAGATCAAGAACATCGACTTGTTTCCCATAATTATATCACGATATATAATACATCACACAATGAATTAAAGGGATATATAATTCTGGTCCCACACACCACATAATGAAAAACATACATTTGTGTTCCACAAGATTGTAAAACATTCAACATATCATTATATCATAAACCATGCAAAGAAAATGGGTTTCATAAACATCTCATAATCTCATCATAGAATAACCCAAGGAAAATAAATAGGTTTCATAAAAATATCATAATCATAATCATACATCATCCATATAAAGAATAAGGATGGTACCATTGGATCATATCCCTTATAAAACACAAGAAACACCAAAATATGATGGTGTTGGTGAATAAAAATACTATTAAAAAAATTCTTTAGGAATATATTTTTTCCATTTTGAAATAAATTCTTTAATCACTTATAATTTACCAAAAATTATGGAATTTTGTTTTCAAAAAGAGATATGGAAACTTGTAAATTAATCAAAAAATCATTTAGTGGATATAATGGTGGGAAATTCTATTCATTCCATATAAGTTAAAAGAAAACTTTTATTACACTATTTTATATAATAATTCAAAAGTACCTTGTTTAGAAAATGACAGGAATGATAAATTTAAGAGATTTTGTAATAATAAAATAATGGTTAAAAATGAATTTAAAAAATCATGGTAAAATGTTAAAATCATTCTTGAAAAATATTTAGCTAATATGCTTATTAAAGAAAAATGATTTCAGACCAAAGAGAAAAAAAGTAAATTTTCTTTAAAAAGAGTCTTTCATTAACTTAAATACATAAATTGAGGAAAATAAAAGTGAAAAATAAATTAAAAATAAATAAAAATAAGATAATAAAATTATATGGTTTCATTTTATAAGGTTCATATAGTTTGCTTAATTGAAATTCAATCATAAATATTCCTTATTAAAATATAATTCAATCATAAATCCCTTACCTCAATTATCACATTTCATTGTTCATTTTCAAACATCTAGTATAATAAATATAGATTTTTTATACCTATAATATAGAAACCCAATCATATATATCATTAAATTTATGATTTAATTATGACATTTTATCACCCCTTTATTTATCATTTTTTATTAAAAAATTATTCTTAGTGATGATTGCTTCATTTTTCATGTATGTTTCGGTTCATAAGTCTTCTTAATTGTAATTTTATCATGATTAAATTTTTTTAATAAATTTAAACATGATATAAATATTATATATTTTCAATATATATATATATATATATATTTATTCATAAAATTTATAGATAGAAAAATGAATTGCACTGTTCAAGGAGATGGTAGGCCAAACATATGCATGAATGATGTTTCCAGTTTCTATGAATAGAATAGAATAAAGGTAAATAATAATTCATAATTATAGAATCATTATTATGTCATAAAATTTTTATATATTAATAAAATTTATCCTTCATTACTACAAATATGGCTTATAATAGCGCTACAATTAGCCTTTAACAGTGCTAAAAAGCGCTGTTAAATGTATAATATTTCAGCACTAAAAATAGCACTAAAAACACTACCTTTATCAGTGCTATTTTGAGCGCTGATAAAAACTACCTTTATCAGTGCTCAAAATAATACTGATATATTATCCATTTATCAGTACTTAACTAGCGCTGATAAAGGCCAAAGATCCTTGCAAAACTAGAACCTGCACAGAACCTGCCCAGCACCTGCACACATTACAACACCTACACAGAGCACAAACAACACCTGCACACAACACAAACAACACCCACACACAAAGCACAGAAGAACAAATATGATACATTCATTTACTTGAACTCATGAATACAAAACAACACACTGCTATATACATTTCAAACAATTTTTAATTTGGTTACAATTACATTTATCCAACAAACAGTTAGAAAACAATGATGTTCCATCCTTTTTGCATCTATCCGATCTAAAAAATTGTCGTCCATGGCAGAGGTTTCCGAACAAAGCATTCGAACTGAGGAAAAATATTTCACCTACATAATAAAACAAATATTATGTTAGTAATACAATAATGAAATAAAGAATGGGGTTGCTAAATGGAATTATACTAGTGAGGCACAAAACATAAAATAACCAATTAACGAAGAGACATAATTAGATCAATGCCCTTACCTCAACCACATGTCCAATAAACTATCTTCAGTTCATACCAACCACAACATAGTCCATGATCACCTGTATTAATGTCCAACAACATTAAATTACATAATTAGTTAATTTTAACCAAAAATCCATCATGGTATAATAGGCGCCAAACTCATCGTGTAATCCAAAAATCCAGAATGCTGAGAAACTTGGTGCGATCCACTCTTGACGCACCACTAAGCCTAGAAAACACTAAATCCCCAATCTATATTACTAAATTTATGACAAATTAAGACTAAATTTTTGAAAACCCATAAATTAATCTTCCACAAAATATAATCTGCATCAAATAATGATTGATTACTAGTTTATGAAATTTTGAGACATGCTCTAAGAGTCATATATAAAAGTCCCATGAAGAAAAATGATTTATCCATACTATGGTATAATAGTTACACCTAGAACCCTAAAAACTGAATTAAAATATTTGAGCAAGAATTTAGAGAATCCAGGAAGATGTAGGAGAATATACCACATTGATTCAAAATGATGAACAACCGATAATCCACTTAGGTCTAAGGGGAAGGAAGGAGGGGAATGGGGTTTGGCCACCCTCTATGAACTTGGTGCCCAAACGAAGAAACCTGAGGAGGTTTATACTTTATAAACCCATCACTCACATAAAAATAAGTTTTAAATCATGTTACATGAAATGAACCAAGTGGCGACATCACTATATTTTGGGTCCAAACCCTTACTTGAACCCTTTTCCCCATTCAAGACTATTATCACCCTATTAAATGCATTCATGTTGTGAATTACCCTTTCACACTATGAGTAGCCTAATGATACTACAATTCAATAGAATGACTACCCAAATTATCCTTGATATCCTCCCAAAACCCAATGACATCCCTCTAGCCCCAATACATGTCTGAACCACCTATTAGAACTGGTATATTTTACCTTTTTTGATGATATTTTTTATTATTATGGAATTCCATAATTCCCCATTGGAAGTGTACCAATGTACTAATCAGATGTTATATGATATACCATAAAGATTCTTGTGTCCATGTATTAGATGAGATATCAATGAAAATTTATCTCATTATTATACATACCAACACATCAAATCCGAACATTAGAGACCTTCAGGTTATCTTCAACTACTTCCAGTTCTGACATGGAAGTGGGACAAGATTTCTGTGGGATATTAGGTTAGGTTTTCGTGTACCCCTCGATGGAAGAATTAAATATGGATTTTGATCAATTGAATGACCAAATAATCTCAATTTATATATATTTTATATGAAAAAAATTATAAGAAAATCAAAATTCAATTTTTAATTGAGATTATATTTTTACATAGATTTAATTCTACTATAGTCTTTTATAGGGAACCTCATTTTACATCTTGTTTTTGGAGAGGTCCCTATGAGAAAATGGGATGCCATGTATGATTGAGCATGACATATGTTTCTGACACTATCTACAGGGGGACGTTTCCTGGAGTATGTTGATGTTCGATAGTGGTGCATTGTACCACACATTCATTCGTTACAAAGGTGAGTGACATTCATCACTTATAAAGAGATGTCTTCTTCTTGATGGAAATAGGGTGATGGGATGTCGTTCATTACATCCATGGATTCCTCCTCAGAATTAATTACCTAGTATGATTATCCCTTCTAGAATAAGATGTTGTTCATGAAACTTGTTCCTGGTTCCATCTCTTTATGGATGATGGTTAATTACAATGATTATATCAGGACATTCCAAAGGGTCATTCCAGGGCAAAATACTTCGGTTAGGAAAGTATTCACATTGGGAATCAGTGGAATGTATGTACACTAGAACATTGGTCACATGTATTCATCATTGTCAAAGGGATTCTCAATGAAATGGAAACCCATGTTTAACTTGTGGTATTCCATGAGTTTAACATCCCAAAAGGATAGAGGTTCATGATTTAATGTCTTACAGAGATGTAATGGGTGGACCAACACACTTATAAAGGTAGATCATGTTGGTACATCTCTAGGAGGGAGAACCTGGAATGTTTACCTGATAGATGGATCAATTTACAACACCCAATGAGGTCTGACCCAAGTTTGGCGGATCCCATAAAGGTAAGGTTTCTCATTTTGAAGACTTATTCAGATGCCACTAAGGAAAAATTTGGAGGGAAAATAAGCGAAGGTGTACCCCAGTGAGGGGGTCACCATGGTTTACCATTGGTTTAGATTTAACCTCATGGAGGCTTCCTACGTACCCTATTTAGAATACAAGGATCAAAACCCATGTATTTAAAAGAGTTATGGTGTGGGTATTACCCGTGGTTAGCTTCCCTTCACACTAGGAATACTCTTGGTTGGATGAGTATGAGTTTTTAGGGATTATGCATTGTCATATTCCTAGGTTCTTCCAAGAGTAGTAATGGGATGAATGGGACATACGTGCTAAGATGGACCATGTGAATGGCGTGATCCTTGTAAAGAGGCATGAGGCATAAAAAACATGTGGAGATGTCTGTAAACATTATTTATAGTGGCCATGGGGCTCATCAAACTCCCCATACCTTCCATAAACACCTCAAAACATCACGAGGACCAGATTCTACATGATGGTGCATCATAGGGTTGATTCTTTTGATGATGTACTGGTCGTTTGAGCTTGGATTTCATCTCAACAAGCCTTTCCCTTACATGAATTATCCTGAGACACATATTTTGGTTCCAAAAAATCCCTCAACGATACCAATTATCTCATGCATCTACCTAGAAATAATTGTGCAAGTCAAACAACAACACATGTGCTCAAATAAAAGTTCAAACAAACGAGAAACAGAACATTGAAATTTCTTAAAAATTAACCAAGGGGTACACATGTGCTCAAATACTATCTCTACATGTTGAATCTGATCCATATACTTTAATTTTAGCAATATTTATATTTAGGCCCTATATCTAACTAAAAATGGTGGATATAGACCATATTTGTCATTTCCATCCATCGTTTGTTGGAAAATGGATTTTGTTGATCCTCGGGGGTTTCTTCATTCACCCCATACGCATTACACACCATCATGCCTTACTTCAATATTGATTTTTTCAAAGATCAATAATATGAATCTGGGGATAGAAAACATTGAGTAATAATTTAAGATTTCAATACATCAGAGCATTCTCAATTCACCAAAAAAGGTTGGAGGATAATCAATGATCATATATAGATAACATGAGTAGTAGGAATTAACCTTTATACTATTTGTGTAAAATCATCCATCAGGTATGTTGCCCATTCATTTCTAAACAAATGTATATCATCTCTTGAATATGAGTTTTTTCGACAGTCATGGTAGTACTGAAAAAATATAAACACACAAAGTATTAATAAATATTTTCAATGAACTCGTAATTATTTTCTAAAATACCTCATTAGGTATGCTAGTTTGTTGATGAAATACGATCTATTTCATAAATTTACAAACATAATAACCATAGTCCTTTCTGTTTATTTGTTTTGGACACTGCAGAAACATCAACAACAATAAGTAATTTGTTTTGATATGTGTTTGGATAGTGCAATGTTATTAAATATACCTGGATACCTTTCCAGTTGTAGATCTTGTAGGCTTGTTCATCCTTATGCCCTGGATTCATTCCATGCATTAGATGATAGTGATTCACCGCCCTATCAAAACAGAATCCTCATTAAAAGATAACATAAATTATATAACTAGATGTTTAGTTTTAAAATGTTGGATATATTGTATTACAAATTACCAAACTCCATCATGCATGGTTGGTTTGTTGGATATCCATGCGTTGAATCCAGAAAATAAATCATTGGAATATCCAAATTAACTGCAATCAGCATCCAATGCTCCCTAAAAATACCAAAAGGTATAAGTAAAGAAAGAAATGAAAATATAGTTGATATGATTAAATTGTAGAGTTTTACCACTGCATCGTTGGTATTAAAAAGTGTATGTCATCCGTAATTTTGTTTTCAAACGATTTGAGCAGGGATGACATTATTGCAGCCTTTTTATCAGAATCTATTTCGTCTTTTGAAGAGGTGGTGTGAGGACTAACAAGTCAAAATTTTTGTTCATGGGGAAATACCTTCAATTGTTTTTCATATATACATCTGTGAAAAATATAAAATGTATTCAGTCATAATTATCAGAGTATATCGGCTTTTGTGAAATCAAATCATGAAAACTTACCTCATGTATACATTTACAACTGAGGCACCTAGCCATTCGTACTTGAGGAGTTCATTTACATTGTTAGCACTAATGAAATCTGATGTTTCCTCTCCATACATATCTTTTTTGAAATCAACTGTGTGAGTACTTATGTCTTTCAACTTTGTATCCACATGAGCCTACAATGATATTAACTGTGGATATAGAACAGGCGGGGTGAAGGTGCTCTCAGTAAACCGTTTCAATCAGTTGGTTGATCCTTGAGATAGTTTTGATCTGATATTTCATTTCACCCCACAATCTTTGTCATTCTATAATAACATTCATCGGTTTAGACCTTTTTTCATTAAATGTTAAAGGTCCATTTTGAAAAATAAATTGGAAATGAATACGTTTTTGTCGATATGTTTTTTTACAAGAACTGTCAGCTATGCGATGAATGTTCCAAAAGCTTGTTCAACCGTATGAATGTCATCATCATCATTTGGAACATGTAGCTCGGCACTCAGCTCATTAGCTACGTTAATTGACACTCTAAGATGATATTTTGGAAGCTGTCTGTTGTGTAGCATGTCGTTTTGCATATTGAACACTGTAGCCCTTACTACAAGGTGATAGGTGGGAGTTGATAAATATAAATCACTGTCATTTTCACCATGTGGAATATTAGTACAGGAAAGGTATCAATGTCTATGCAAATAAAATTTCACAGAATCAATTATTAAAACATTGATTACCTCATCTAAGTTAGGTTTTTTAGGGGAATGGCTCGCCTCAAAGCTGGTGGGGGGGGGGGGGATCGTCACGCACGGGTTTTTTGTTGAGTTGTTTCTTCTCTTTGCCTCTACCCCATCATTTTTTATATCATATCTCTCTAGTATTGTAATTCTTCTTGAAAAATATATAATTGTTCTTGCAGCCTTTTCATTTTTTCATTTTGATCCTCCGCTTGTTTTTGTTTTTGAAAATATGTTCGGGGTGTCACCCCAAAACCCGCACCTCTAACACGACCATACTTTTCTGGCTGCTTCAAGTATGTCTGCATCTGGTGTGGTTGTTGTTGATTCCTGTGACTATGTCAGATAGAAAATATAGAAAAATAAGTATTTATTGTAATGTAATAGCGATTTAAAGAAAATCAAATTTATATTATGTCATAATTACACATGTTTCCCACACTTTTTGTGTGTTTTAATCTATCAGTATCCCCTCTTTATTTACACGAGCCTCCTTCCATAGCACATGGCGTGGGATGGATATGGATTTCGATTTCGATTCATCAATCTGCATATAAATTAAGAAATATGGTTATGGTGTTGTTTTATGTCCTATACTAGTAGTAGGGTATATTTAGAAGACGTAACAATTTTTTCTCAAGTTCAACGTACCACATCCTTGCATTACGGTAAGGGTAAGCTGGTTCTATTGTGAATTTTTTATTTTCAGCACTCAGTAGCTATTTCATAAATAAACAACTGTCAATCAGAGTGATAAATACAAGAAAACGTCAAAAAATGTATTACCCAACACAATGTACCTGAAAAGTCTGCTCCCCACGACGGTTGCTAAACACATCCCACTCTCCTTGGGATATCAAGTGTGTGTAAAGAGGAGGTGGGTGCGGCTTGATTTTCCCTTCTGCATCTTTAAGATGATATTTCATTAAAATTGTTTGGAAACCTGACTGAATCCTTCCTGCAACTCTTAATACATATTCCTTGTGCGAGGCATCTACTATAAATGCACTCTGTAATGGATGATGATGAGTAAGTCAATGTTTTGGTATTTTATTTTATTTTAATCAATTAAAAAAATGATATCATAATGTTACCGTAATCTCTTCCCACATTAGTGTCTTCATCCTGGTGACAACATGGTGCCACGATTGTACATCAGTCGGCACACGTTGCTGAGTGACGATTCCAATGTAGCTACTAAAGATGGCTCTGTTGGGGTTAACATGTTGGCCTCACTTATTCCATCCCAGCTCAAATTTGATTCCTTTTGCTTTTGCCTTAAGGATTTTGGCTAACACTATCAAAATACGACGCTCTTGTTTTTTTGTGCTTTCAGGGATTCATTTACTACCATTTCCTCAGAAGTAGCATCAATATCTTCCCCCGGAGCGCTAGCATTGGCAATGGGATAAGCAGTAACAGGTTGAGAAACCTATTGTACCTTATCAGTGGGACTAGCAACAACAGTTTGAGAAACCTGTTGTTGCTCTGCACTAGGACCACCGGCATCTGGTTGAGGAACCTGTTGTTGCTCTGTAGTGGGACCACCAACTGCTGGTTGAGAGACCTTTTGTGCCTCAGGATTGGGCGTATCAGTAGGTGCAGAAGTCATTATCTGTAGAAGTGGTTTAATATTTAATTTAGATTACATAAAAAACGAAGTTAACAGATAATAACATAATGTAACACAATGTATGTTACAATAAACAAATAACCTGATTATTGTACTCTCTTTTTCTTTTTTAAAGGCTAAAGAGATTTGACTCCTCTATCGACTATGTAAATCCCTTCATTGTGATCTCCTCTGACATACAAAACGCCATCTACATTGGGGCCGCTATGAAATTATTGTGAAGTCCCTATAAAAGGGTCAACCTCTGTTGAACTTTCATCTGACCCTTAAGTTGTTTTGGTTGATAACAGAACAATTGACCAATTTCGGTTTGTGGGGTCTGGAACATAAAATAATTGTACTACCTGTGATACCATTATAAATGGTTCATCTTTCTCCCCTTCCTTACTAAAATCAACTTTCATGAATCCTAATTCATCTATTTCAACAGAACTCTTGTTATCAACCCACTTGCATTGAAAAATCAACACTTTGAATTTCGTATAATCCAACTCCCATATTTGTTTGATAATGACAAAGTATGACATATTTGCATAAATTGGATTTTTGTCCTTAGCACCGGAAACATGCATCGCCTCAGCCACAAGTGTAACCCCACTATTCCACATGGTACTGTCTTCATCATGTTCATTAGTATAGAATGTATAACCCTTAATTGCATAAGCATTGTAAGATAATACATACACACTTTCTCCTCCAACTAGCCATCGAAGTTGTTCTGAAATTGAGTCTGGATTTTCATCTAACTGCTTAAAAATATGGTCTCGAAACCATCCTATAAACTGTCAATTATGTGTATCTGATATCCAATTTTCAGCCCTAGAAGGATTCAAACGCCTAATAATTTCTTTGTGGGTTTGAACATATGAGTCAATGTCGAAATTGTTATGAAAAACATAAAGGTGGGCCTGCTCTTGATCTGTAATATTGATTGTGACAACTTCTCTTCCAGAAATTCCTTTACCCTCAAGCCACTCAGTGTGATGAGATTTCGATAGGCCAATGATTTCCACACCAGACAGGTATTCAGTACAAAATTCAACAGCTTCCTTAACAATATATTGCTCCACAATACAACCCTCTGGCCGACTTCGGTTTTTGACATACCCTTTCAAAATATTCATATACCATTCAATGGGGTACATCCATCTATAATATACAGGACCACATAGTTGAATCTCTCTCACCAAATGAACCATCAAATGAACCATCATATCGAAAAATGTCGGCGGGAAGAACATTTCAAATTCACATAATATGACAGTAATTTCTCTTTCCATTGTTGGAAATTTCACCGAGTCTATAACTTTGCTGCATATAGATTTGAAGAAGAAACAGAGCTTCGTTAATGTATGGCGGACATTCTTGGAAAAAATGCAATGTAAAGCTATAGGAATTAGATCTTGCATCAAAACATGGTAGTCGTGTGATTTCAGACCCTTTAATTTTAAATCTCCCATTGACACGATGTTCTTGATATTTTATGAATACCCCTCTGGAACCTTTACGTCATTCAAGAAGTTGAAAAACTGATATCTCTACTTCCTGGAAAGAGTGTAAGCAGCAGGAGGAAGAAATGTTCAGTTTTCACCCTTCAATAGTGATAACTCTTCTCATATTCCCATCTCAACCATGTCCAATCTAGCCTTAATTCCATCCTTTTTTTGTCGGGTGCATTTAGCAACATGCCGATGACACTATCACATACATTTTTTTCAATATGCATAACATCAAGAAAATGTCTGACATACAGAAAATTCTAGTATGGTAATTAAAAAAAACTGATCTATTTTTCCAACCAGTTTTCGTAAGGTTTTTCGAAAATGGTTTACCAAAATTAATGTCCAAATATTTCACTTCCTCAAAAAATTGATCACCTGTTAGTGGAGACGGTGCTGTACGTTCTTCTGAACTTCCGTCGAAGGATGTCATCCAAGATCGGTACTTATGTCGTCCGGGTAGAAATCTGCAATGTCCTAGAAACATAGTTTTCAATGAATGTTTCAACCTAATTGACTGTGTACCTTGTTCGCAAACGGGACATCATTGAGTTCCTTTAATGCTATATCCTGAAAAATTTCCATAAGAAGGAAAGTCATTTATCGTTCCGTACAACATGGCTTTCAAAGTGAAATGTTCATTTTTGAAAGCATCATACAACGTAACACCTGAATCCCACAATATTTTCAAATCCTCGATCAATGGGGCCAAATAAACATCAATATCATTACCCGGTTGTTTTGATCCTAATATAAGTATAGATAACATGATGTATTTTTGTTTCATGCATAACCACTATGGTAATTTGTAGTTTACCAACATAACTGGCCATATACTATGACTTCTGCTTTGAAAACCAAAAGGATTCACCCCATTTGTAGATAACGCCAGTCGAAAGTTTCTCGGCTTGTTCCCAAATTCAGGATACTCGTGATCAATTCTCTTCCACTGAGGAGAGTCTGCTGGGTGATGTAGTTTCCCATATTTAATTTTTGTATCTGCATGCCATGTCAATTGTCCTATAGTCTCCTCCCTTCCATATAAGAGTCTAAACCAAGGAATGATTGGAAAGTTCCATACAAATTTCATAGGACTAGAATCATCTTTCTTGTATTAGGAAGCACCACACTTTGGGCATTCTTTAAGTGATTTGTGGTCCTTGCGAAACAATATACAGTCATTTGAGAAAGCATGTATTCTTTCAGAGATCATACCCATCGATTGTAACATTCGTTTTGCATCGTATGTTCGGCTTGGGAGTTCACTATCTTTTGGGAGCATTTCATTCAGGAGAGCAAGTAGTTCCGTAAAACTGGCGTCACTCCACCCATTGCCTGCTTTCAAATTATACAGCTTCAATATGGCTGACAATGCTGTATATTTAGTGCAACCAGCATACAATGGCATTTTTTCACAACTCTTTAACTTCTCAAATAATTTTGGGCAATCATAAAGTTCATCTTCAACTGTCCTTGTCATTTCCACAATACGATCTTCATCATCATTCACATTTGTAACCCCACCCTCCATATGATCGTCTTTACTATTCACGCTTCTAATCATATTAGATGATCTATAAAATGTCATGTTCTCTAAGTCACTACCTACATTCATTTTTTCCCTGTGTTTATTCCAACATGTATAACTTCGATCTATTCCGTGACAGATCATGTGTTCTTCCAACTCCTCTGGACTAATTTGTCTTGAATAACAACAACGTAAACACAGACAAAGGATTTGAGAAGGGTAACATGCATGATCTTTTGCAAACTTGATAAAATCTTTCACGCCATCTTCATACTCTTCTGTCAACCGATTAACATTCATCCATTCTTTATTCATATTCATTATCTTTATGGTTTCGATCTCGAACTTGCCTAATATTATGTTTTAATTAATCAGGTAGCATTGTTTGGGTTTAATAAAAACAAATCATGGTACAAATGCCTTTAAACACATGTCAAATCCATATACATAGTGTGTCCAGTAGGGTGAACATCGTGTATGTATAAGATACCTTATTTAATCTGACATATATCAAATTTATTCCAAGTAAGTCTTACAAAGACTAAATGATGCCTTTGAAAATACATGTCATTTAGAACAACTTGAGCTAAAGCTGTGTACTTTAGATACATATTGAGTCACCTCACCAGCTATGCATCACATTTTTGTGGAATACATGGTGTGTCATCCTTACATGACCACTAGGGGTGTATAGTATATACACATCAAGTCTCTATGGTATCTATACATGGTGTGAGTGAAGTAAAACACATGTCATATAGTTATACAATTATTTCATGGCACGTACATGGTTTCATGCTGAAGTTTATGTCTTGGATATACATTGTGTGTGACCTAGGTTCACATGACATGTAACATTTTATGGTGGATGAACTACAACATGGAAAACAAATGGCATATGAATCATGCCAACAACCGAAACACCATAGAAAAACACAATCGTGATCACAATCGCAACAACATACAAACCAAACAATCAAATTTTTTGATTTCACAAAGCATCCCTTATTCAATTTTGTTTGTTAATTCAGGGGTTATCACAGAAGTTTTATCATTCTGGGGTGTTTATTAATAAGTCAAGTATACGTAAATTACCAATTTATATATTCCAATGTTCAACAAGAACCAACCAACATTCAATTCATTTAGTGCACAAAAAAGGACCACAAAAGGCCACAATTTTCAGCGGGGCATTTACCCTGTACATTTCACATTATAACCATCAATATCAAACAATAATAACATGAAAAAAAGAGGAAACCAATGAGTAATAGGAGAAAACTCACCGTGAAGGTGTCGTTAAGCACACGACAGAGGTGCGTATGTGGAAGAGGAGAGGCGCACCTCAGAGGAGATTTCCAACTGAAAAGAAAACATAAAATAGGGGAAACCCATTAGAATAAAATAATCTAAAACCGACTACACCATTTACCACATCCCAAATACCCCAAAAGACAATGCATGCAAATAAATTTAAATTTATTGATAGAAATAACTATCTGATCACTAATTTTTATCCAAACCATAGGTGCAAACAAATCCAAATAGGAATCAGAAGGATCACATTCCTCGAGAAAAGAAATCCAACCATAATAGTGATCAAGCATAGAACAATGTGAACAAGATGGAATTCAGGATGGGGAGTAAGCCATCATGTAATAACTCTAAGATATTGGTGTTGTGAAAAAATCCCAACATCCTATTATTATTTGTGTTGCGATATGTTATACTCAACACCCGATGTAAGGGAGTGTGATTTTCCTATATTCTCAACAATTACCTTACCATATTATGTTATCCTTTATAAAGGTGTATTTTAATTTTAACTAGAATGGGGAATTACCTCCCATCCATCAATTTAATTAGGACCATTTGTATAAGTAAGGCATTATTCACATTCATATTTATATTACAAAACATGAAGAAAAACATCTCATATGTCCCATTATCCATGTACAATTTCATTCAATGAAATGAAATACACAATTATCATTCTATATAACATGCAGTAGATGGTGTTCCCTTTCAACACATTATAGATCATTTCAATTCATTTAATTAATTCATTAAATTAAAATAAATCCATCATGTAAAATTCATTCCTCATGATTATTACACATTCAATTTTACCAAGAATGGAAAATTCACTAATAAGGCTCAACGGGTCTTCAAAATGGGCCATAATCAATATGTAAATTTCCTACATGGTAAATTCCATTAAGAATATAGGTCAAAAAACTATAATATTTCTTCGATTCCATTTATATACCCTTGTATCAAGGGAAACATCATTTAAAATCTTTGACATAAGCTAAATAGGTGTTTAGGGCAATTAATAATTTCACATTAAAGGGGTAATTTTACTTGGCACACGCAAGGGGTGTCCATAAAAGAGTTCAAGAACATTTAACCCATGAAACAAAATTCAATAGGTGTTTATTGAGGTGTAAGGATTAAATAAAGAACTCAATAACATCAATAATCCATTAAATCTTGCAATAACACCTTAAATTAGGATTTCACACATCAAATTCAAGCGGTAGAAAAAATGTTTACCTAAAAATGAATAACAATAATGGTAGCGGCGGCGACGAAGGAAGCACCGGAGGAAGAGGCGGCAGCGGCGGCAAAGGCATCAGCAGCGACAGAGGTGGAGGTAGCGGCTGTGGCAGAGGTGGCAGCGATCACGACAGCGGGGGTGGAGGCGACAGAGGCAGCGGGGTCGTGGCAGCGGGGGCGGGGGTGGAGGCGGCGGTGGCAGCAGAGAAGGAGGAGGACGAGGAGGAGGAAGGAGGAGGACAAGGAGGACGAGGAGGACGAGGACGAGGACGCGGTGGCGAGGGGCCTGGTTCAGCTTCCGCGAGAGCTTGAATGCGTGCGAGCGAGGATGACCTATTAGGGTTATTAAATAAAAACCGACGAAACCTTTATCAGTACTCATTAAAAGCACTGATAAAGGTATGTTTTATCAACACTAAAATAAAAGCTCTGATAAAACATTCATTTATCAGCGCTGATAAAGGCATACCCCTTTATCAGTGCTTTCTATTTAGCACTGATAAAGGGCAGTGCTCCCCTTGCCCTATTTTGTGGTAGAGTTATTAACATCCATGTAAAAGAGAGATGCAAAACAAATCACATCACTTCCTGGTAGTAGTAGTCCACACGTACACCCAAGTGATGTTATCGTTTCCCCTTGGTTTTTATGTTAATAAGATAGATATGAAATAATAGTTATAGAATTATAATTAGTTCATTAATATCACATATTAAAATTAAACCCATCATAATAAAAAACTATAAAATATGGAAATGCAAAATGAATTGTAGCGCTATGTGGTGATGGTATGTTGTAGACACACATGAGAGATACCTTCACTTCTTATTAGATGGGAAAAGGGTGAATAAAGGTGGTTTAACAGAAATAATAACATTTACATATCATAAGGATATTAATTTATTCTTTAATAAATAATATAGTAAATTCATAGGAGGTAAAATAATAATTAAAAAGAAAGTGTCCAGTTATGTATATTACCTCTTATTTTAAACAAATACTTTATATATCATATTAAGGACCCTGGATTTGGTATTTTTGGAATAAAAACACATATTGAATTCTTCTATGGGAGTTTAGAATAGATTTTTTCTATCAGTTGGTTAATTTATAAGGTTTAATGTGGTGTGAATTAGAGAAAGGATATGTTCCCTTTTACATGTGAGGGGAGGGGCACTCTTGAAATTTAATAAAATATTAAAATATAATAATACCATTATCTTGACCAAATTACCCCATAGGATCATGGATTCAAATATAATATATGATATATTAGAAATACCATTAACTAATAAAACTTATACTAGTTTAAGTGGGTTTTTAAACTTATCTTTTTGTTCAATCCATTAGTTAATATGTTTTAACATTAACTGTTATAAAATATTTTTCACTCTCAAAGGGTTAAAATTTTACATATATGGTGAAAATTGATTCATAAATTTCTAAGGGGTGACATTATGATTAATTTTTGGTGTGAGTTCTAGGTTCCACTTGATACCATCTCCACACAAACCCATAAAACACTCTGTCAGGGTTAGTTTATCCCCAAGGAACCCACAAGGGTCCCAAAGGTGAACACTCTATAGAGGCATTCTAATTGGTATCCTTGAGGTCTATGTATATATATATATATGTAAGTGTAAGTGCCACTATTGTGGTAGTTTATATTAGTAACATGATCTTGGGTCAACACCTGTTGATCCAGGGTGTTCCATCCTATGGTATCATAAAAATGGTAGAATTTACTTGATGGATACACATGATCTTAACAATAAGGAAGATTTTATGAGATGGGTCATGACCCAATCCTGAGACCAAGGTCTCTTTGGAGAAGTCTAAAATCAAAACCTTGTCCTAGTATAACTATGGTTTTTCAACATAATATTGTATAAGGATACCATGTATCATAAGGTGTAGGATCACCTCATAGGATGTTAGGAGAATAGTCATTGTATCAAGGATCCAGCCGTAGCCATCAGGGGCCAAGTCACAAAGAAAATGCACAAGGGGTTTTAGTGACCCTTGAAATTTATTCTATATAGTCAAAAAAATTAATTTTATTACACTTTCCATTTGAGTAATTATAAATTGGAGGAGTCATACTAATTGATGAGCCCAAGAATTTACATACTACATAGAAATTCATAAGTACTAATGGGGAGGTATGGTATACTACCGA
The DNA here is from genome assembly GCA_963277665.1 of Viscum album. NCBI lineage: Eukaryota > Viridiplantae > Streptophyta > Magnoliopsida > Santalales > Viscaceae > Viscum > Viscum album. The sequence goes on along the minus strand of OY728121.1, from coordinate 1,758,098,985 downwards.
CATTTTATGAATCATTACATTTATTTACCAAGTTCAGTAGTGATTTCCAAGCCCCATCCATGCTCAATTAAGGCATCCAGTGCCCTGACTCAAAACAAAACCACTAGAATTAAATTCATTTTAATTAAAAAATAATTAATTAATTAAAATTGTGAAGATATAAAAAATTTAAATGAGTTTATTTATAAATTTATAATGCCCAAACCCTCACAGGTCGATCATGTCACACTAGATCCATGACCTAATACTTTCCAAAATACAAACAACAAATCAAAAAAATTTAATAAAGAATAATCCCCAGGAAACAACATAAAAAAAACTATCCAATAAATTTACTTTATGATTTAAAACATTAAAAATTCTTCACAGTGACATACCTCAATCAAATGACAAATGATGAACTGAAGAAGACATAAAATGCCACCCTCTTCATATGAAGAGAAAAATACCCATAAAAATATCCAATTCCACCATGATCCCAATGAATTAGGAATGGAAATCCTATATGGGAAACCAGTAATTTATAAAAAAGGAAATATAAGATCAAGAGAGATTATCAGAGGATAAAAAGAACCTAAAAACTCCCTAAAAGGCTACCAAGAACACCTACTTGATGGGGTTTGACAAATGGAGTGAGAGGTGAGGAGGTCCAAATAATTAAAGGGAGGAAGGAGAAACAAATTCAGGGGATTCGATCTTAATTATATCACTGAAAATATGGTAATTTCACACTTTTTAATTATCTGCTTAGTTAGGCCACATGGATAGAAAAATTGTGAACCAACCATGCAGTAGGCACTATCCAAACACCAAATATGATGAACAGGCTTGGAACAAAATTTAATAGATTTTACACCACCCATTTAATATGTCTATAGTTATTTCAGACACCCACATAGTTAGACTTTTCTTATTGAAAAGTACCTCAATTGTGTGCATGTACAAACTGGGTTGCATAGTTAGACTACATGATAAACGTTGTGCACCAACCATGCTAACTAGGATGCACCTTTCCAAAACATTAGTTTCAATCCCCGAACCCATAGGATGCTCCTAAAAACTACAAGATACCCTTCGATACTCCTTCATGACTAAAAACAATATTTATATCCATTCCAACATTCAAATTCTCATTTTCAATCTCCGGTCAATATTTGATCCATCTAGTAATTGAAAATTAAATTTCCATTTGAAATTTTAAAAATTAGAAGACATCAAATCTTACATTTTGTATTTTATATGTGAATTAAATTGGTAATTCTGTGTCTCAATTGGTTGTAGTGATTGATCTATCAAATATAGAAGTTGTTGTATCTTAGGTGGCTCCCATGAATCTTACCAAGGTTTACAGATTATTAGGCCTTATTGTTTATTCTATGAATTTCATGTTTATCTCTATCAAATTGAATTTTTTTGAAAACTTTTACCTATAAGTATTATTCATATTTATTAACAAGTCAATTTTATGAATTATTTGAGTACTATAAAGATAATTTTATCAATTCTACCATCCTTCACTTTCTAGAGGAATGGATCTTGTTTGAGGTCTTCGATGAAACTTATCATCTTGGATTAGGTTCCATTTTAATAAATTATTTAGAAATGATCTCCTCTAGGTATAAAAATTTATATCATAATTAAATTAACTGAACTACCTGTAATCTTGAGTTTGTGGTAGTGGAATTTTCCTTGAAGGTATGGAAACAATTCCTTAGTAAGCACTTTATGGCCTTCACTAATAACCAAATTATGAGGAATATATTCTCTTGGTGGGATTTAAATATTCATAAATGGTTGTGTATAGAGTTATTATAGAAATATGACTTAAATATATATTATAAAAACGTAAAAGGAAATGTGGTGGCTTAGTTTTTAAATATAAAGTCTCATAAGCATGTTGTTTAGGAGCCTGAAGATGTATGGAGGGTGGTAGAGGATCATTCTACTATGTATCTTGATATAGAGGAGGGTTTTGTTACATTTTTAAAATATAATATTATTATGAAATTAACCTTGTTATATAATGGGGGAGTCTCATTTTAGAGATCATGAGGTAAAGGTTATTCTATATCACGTGGTTGGGGGTGATTCTCTTGGGTGATGGTTGTAGGATAATAGATATAGGGTGATATTTTTAAGGAAGTTGTTTTTTTTTCCTGATATGTTTCTTCATGTGCTTCATAGAACACCTCTAGTTTTGTATCATGGTATATCAAATTTGTATCATGCAATGATGAGCCATTTTTATTGTCCAATGATGAAAAGGTTAGTGGTTGAATTTATATATCAATGTATGATTTTTCAAAGGCTAAAGGTGGAGAATTATATTCCTATTTATGGCTTGTATCCATTGGATATTTGTAAGTGTTTGTGGGAGGAAATTTCAATGCATTTTATTACCAATTTTATGTGATATCAGGGAATATGTGATGTTATCTAAGTTATTTTCGATCATCTAATTATTTCTACACATTTCTCAGTGGTTAAGAAGTTATGCCCAAAGGAAGTTTTGGTGAAGATATATATGGAACAGATTGTGTGGAAATATGGGATTTTAGGGATGATCATCTTTAATTAGGATTTAAATTTTACCTCATTATTTTTAAGTTTCTTCCACATCAATTTTGATATTTGATATTCTTTAGTACCATATTCCATATATAGAAACTCCAATTATGTGGGCTATCTAGACACGTTTATATGGATTCTATATTCAATTTCTTGATTTTAGAGTTTTATGGGTGAACCATTTACCCTTGTTTGTATTTACTAATAATAATAGCTATCAACTATCCATTGGTATGTATTTATATGAATTTGTATATTGTCTTTGTTATAGATATACATTGTTATGGATCAAGGTTAGAGAGGCAGTGTTTCTTAAACAATATTTTGTGTAGATAATGATAGAGAGGTGTAAGTGATTTATGTGCAGATAAAGGTTAATTAATATGATCATAATACTTATGGAGAATTAAATAGTAGACCCCTATATTTTGAGATCATTAATCTTATTTTCTAAAATGATTCTCCTTGTCATAAGTAGTATTGGTTTACATGATGATGTAATATTTCCCATCCTTTCATTAGAAATTTAAGGTATTAGATTATGTTAGTGAGGTGGTCTATCAGGTGGTGTAACATGAACTATTCAATACTATAGTAGTTGGAACTATTCACCTGTTTCAGCCTTGGGCCCTTCATGGCCTTTGAGCCACCCAAGGCCTTTGGGCCAATCAGGATTATGGTCCACCTCAAGGCCTTAGGGCCACCTCAAGGTCTTTGGGCCACCTCATGGACTTTGGGCCACATGAAATATAGATGCAACCAAAAGGAAGTACAAGGAACAAGGATCCAGATGTAGATTAGAGCATGGAAATTCACTATTGAAGAGCTAAATGTCCATGTATGAATGAAAGGGTATGAAATTTCAATTATTACCAGGCCTATGAATCTCTGTATAGGACAACTAGCTGACCAGCCATGTGAAGGTAGAGATTTGACATCACAATATATGCTGGGAAGGGCCCTTTCCAAGTTGTCTATTTGGGATGATTTCCTCTAAGAATTTTAGGTCTTGTAATTTTCACTAAGCCTATAGGACATTTAAGGGTTCCCACTCAACCCTTAAAATAGGTATTATCAAAAATAAATAAAAATTTATGGCCTTCATTCCATTCAGGTAGGGTGGGAGAAGGTGTGGTGTGGGTGTGTTATTCCTTCAAGTTGAATCTTCTGGAGACCTGGTAGATTGAAGGAGTGTTCATTTGAGTGTGATTTATAGATTCATTCATAGTTATTTGGGTTGTTTTGAATCCATAATCATCTTTTATATGATTTTGGATTTTTTATTTTTATTGATATGATAAAAATTATTATATCCATGTTTTTCATTATGATTTTATTGACGGTGAGATTAATATTTCATAGGTATCTCATGAGGTATTTTATTTTTCCACTATATCATTATCTTATTAGGTTTGGTTTAGATTTTTTATAATGATAATACTTTGATATTTAACTATTGTAAAGTACTAGACATTTTTGGACCTTGAATTTTCACTTTCTAGGTGCTGGGAGGGTTGAGAATATGTTTATAAGTTAATAGTTAAGTAGATGTGTGGGTTTTAGAAGAAGTTTTAGTTTCTAACCTAGATCATACCATGACCATATGGATTTCATTATAGTTAGCTGGGTGAAAGAGATGAGTTATTATTGTTAGGTGTATTATTCAATAAATAGCGGGGTTATGTTGTGATGATGTGTATTATGGAATGAGGTATGGATCATGATATTTTGATGTGATTATGGTTGGATGTTCGTTATCATGTGTGTTTTGATTGTTTTTATTTTTTCATAGAGAGTATAAAGGTGTTTCAAGGTTAGTCTATATAGATTTCATTTCATCATATAAATGGGCATTTCACTATGGGAGTTTTTAATACAAGATATATTGGTTTAACTATTTGGGAGTCATTGTGTCACAGTTCTTATACTATATTGCGGACTTGGTTTAGGGATTTAATGAGTTTGAGGTTATGTATAAGGATTATTCCATGATTCTTGATGATTTAAGAGTAATGGGTTGACCCACTATGTTATTCCACGATGTTCTATGGAATCATCAAATTTAAATGAACTTAACCACAATTATTTAGGTTTAATCATGTTTTAAATTATTGATCAGGACACTATTACAGTGTGACCATGACCATCATATCTTAGCCAAGTATTTCCAAAGTTTCAAAACAAACTTCAATTCCCCCTAGAATTAACTTGACCTAATATTACCTCCTTCAAACAGAATATCGACATTAACTCATCATGTGTACCCTTTAGTTATTCCTTTGTGGATTTTGATTATACACATGGTGTGGTTGACATATTGCGATCTAAGGTGTGTTTATCTATCTATTTCTTCCATTAATCATCATTTATCTTATTATAAAAATTTTATTATTATAGGTTTTCTTTATTTTGGTGATATATTAGTTGAATTTTTCATAGCATTATTATGTTCTTAAGTCTTTATGTGGATCCTTTATTGTTGGGTGGTAGTTAGTTTTTGATTCCTTCTCTTCCTTGAACCATATTTGTTGAAGATGTGGTTTTTAATGGGGATTTCAGATATTACCTATTTTAATTGAAGTGTTAACATGGAATTATCATGCCTATGTTTTCATTAGATGGATAGTTATTACTAACATAATATTGATATCAGACTAGTAAAACGAATTTAAAAGAGGAGATGCATATCACATATGGTTTATCTATTTACCCATATTATTAATAGTATGTTGTTTCTATAATTAATGTATAATCCTGTTTTTTTAGAATTGTTATTTATTTTTCTTGTTACAATTTTTTATCCCCATGAATGATTAGATAATTACCAAATGCTATTAACAAAAATGGGGACATGAATGTAGAATTATATGTTGATCTTGTTTCTGTATAAGGGGTTAAATGAATATGGAAGTATGTTTAAGGAATATTATTGGATGTGGTTCAATAATACATTCATTATTGATATCTATTTTGTGTTTAGTTTTTATTAATATGGTTATATTGGTATTTTTTGGTTATTTGGGTTGTTTTTGGGGTGATGATGAATTGATTTTTCCATAAAAATTATATGGACAATTGATGTAAAAATTTGGTGATATATTTCTTATGGTTGAATTATTTAGTGGTTGTTAACAACTATTATATAGAGGTTGATACAATTTTGAGAGAGTTTTATGCCGTTAAATTATATATTTTCAATAATATTTAATGTGTTTTAATTAAATGAAATTATACATGGGTGATGGGTGGAAATTTATGACTAGTTAGATATTTAATGAAATAACGGAGTGTATGTGGTCAAATGAAATCATTAATGCTAGGATAAATGTGATAAATGAATAATAAAATGCATAAAATTGAATACGGATTAATGAATATAATATGAATAGTAATTTTAAATATGAAAATTGAATGTGATGTGATGAAATGGGAATTTGATGTGGTTGTGTGTCTATTTTTTCATATAATATTGTAAATTTTTGTTATGATTAGTTTTGGGTATGGTTATTGGAGTGAGGTAGTTGCGATTATGTGCTTATGGAAAATCAGAGTTAAATTTAAAAATGTTTATTAGTTGACAATTTTGGTAGAGTTTGTGTAGTTATTATATGGACTGCATTTCATGTTATTTCTTGTAACCCTCCAACTAAGTTGGATTCCTTATTAATAACCAAAACTAATATTGGTTTCTAGGAGTTTTCCCAAATATCTGGGATGGAAGTGACATGTATTGTAGATTACTAATACTTACCCTCTCTCTCTTAGAGGTGTAACATACTGTATGACATCTAAATATTATTATTTAAAATTTGTGATGGATTTTAGAAAGAGTTATGCTGATGTGATAGTGATATAATTCACAGTTGGGGTGTACGTGGAAGTTGGTTGAAATTAGATTGATTTCCATTATGTTTAAATTAACCAAATATGATGAGTATGTGGTGTGTGGTTATGATGTGGTGATATGGAATGTGAAATTGTTTTTGGTAGAGTGTTTTTTTGGTATGTTTTGTGTGACTATTGATATGTAGTTTCGATTTTACAGATGTAGCTATTTAGATATAGAGGGGATGTGAGTACCAATACATATATAGTTGCGGCATGAGGGTTACTATATTTATAAGAAATTAATTATGGGATACTACATTGATATATTATTCTATTTATTATATTAATTTAATTGGTTGTAATATTGAGTGAGTGAGACTAGGTGAGGATGGGTGGTAATTGATCCGATGTATATGATGAGTTGGTTAGGCTATTCATTTTCTATAGCATCAGTATACTTATTTGAAATTTCCACAAGTGGTTATAAGGAGGTTCCCGCTATGTATACTTTTTTCTCATCCATATAGCTTTGTGTGTTTATAGATTTATAGGACATAGATGGTGATTGGGATGAACCATAGAAGCTCATGGTGATCATTAGTGTTCATAAAGGCTCTGCCATAAAATTTTCATTTTTGAATTATATTTTTGAGATTTTTTATTTTATATAACATTTATATATATATTGGTATTATGAAATATTTTATAATCATATGAAATTTTTATTGGTTTTTTATCTTATTTTAATTGGAATTTTTTGGTAATGCCTCCAATATGTGTTTGTGTATCCTCAGTGCTAGTCTCCAACTCATGGCCTATTGAAGGTGGGTATGAGGGTTCACTCTCATCTTCAATACCATCGCACGAGGGGTTACAGTAGGCGATAGTGACGAAATAGTTACCTTATAATTTTAAACAATTAGTTTTAGGTAATATATATTCTACCTTTGAATATTTTATTATCCATTTTTTTAAATATTTTACATTACTAAAACAGAATGGACATAACACGCTTTATTTGAATATATCAAAAGGGTTTTCCATTTGATTATAATTTTAACCCTTTTGATACAAAAATAAAAGTATTTTTTATAAATTAACTTTTATTTAATCTCAATCAACTATAACTAACCATTTCCAATATCCATGACATCAATAAAAATATTTTAGAGGCCCAATTTTTTTTTATTAATTTTTGATGATTTACATATAAGAAGGGTAAAGATATAAATTTGAAATCCACAAAATCAAATTTTTACTATTCCATTGATTTTGGGATGTAATGTTTACCCTTATATAGTGATTAAATAATTTTATAAGACGGTTTGTTTTTCATCTAAATATTTTGAGATAGTTTAATTTAATTAAATATTTATTCATTTAATTAATTCATGTTTTTGGGATTATTTTTATTAATTTAAAAATTTGGATCAAGATTTATTTTATATGGTAGTAGAGATTTTGAATTATTAGAGATTAATTATATATAAATTTAAAGATATAAAAATTATTTTAAATAGAATTAAAATTGTCACCTTGAAAATTAATTCATGGGATATAAGTAGGGAAGTCAATGGTGGATTTATGATGGAATGTTTGAGGAAATTAATTGGTGGAAGTCCTTTTTTACTAAAAATATTTCACGGAGGACTGATTATATATCCTCTCAATTCTCTCAAGGGAAAACTATTACTATCAGTATGCCATGGTAGATCAAGGAATTGTTAATTGAGAATGGGGTATATAAGAATAATTAAGGGTGATAATCAGAGGACTGTGGAAATTCCATTTATTATGGAATAAGGTAGAAGACTCAAAATTATCATATCATTTATAATAATTTTGAATATTCCATGACCTTGATTTTTTGGTTTCAGTTGATAATTCAAAATAATATGGGATAATAAATATGTGGTAAATTGAAATTAATTGAATAAAAATTCTTGATGAATAATAATTGAATATCATTTAGGAAAGAAAAATGAAAAAATGGGCAAGTTAAAGGAGGAATAAAGTGATGAATCCTAATAAAATCCCTTAGGTCAATGAAAATAGTCTATAAGAAAGAAAATTGATGTAAAATATGTAATCAACACCTACACCATATTTCATTTAGATGTAATAAGATCAGCCACTTTATTCCCCTCACTAAAGAAGATCCACACCTCTAACTGAATCTTTCTTATTGAAGAATTATTTAAATGAAATAATATATGATTTGGTATAACATTTTTGAAATTAGTGAATAATTTAATTGAAATATATGAATTGATGAGAAATATAAATATAATATAATGGAATTTACATTTTAAATAATTTTCATGGAATACACGTAGATTACATAATCATAAATATATATAAAAAAATTAGAGAAGTGGAAAATATCTTGGAGAATGAGATTGAAGAATTGATTTGGAATATCGATCAAAATTGTTGTGTGAATTGTTTTTATGTTTTTAATGGTGTAAATAATTGAGTTGAATATTATTTATCAATATTAAGGATATATTTACTTTGCCTTTATATTTAATTTTTATCCTAAAAATATAAACAACTATAGAAAATACTTTGGGAAGTTAGGTGAATTTATGAACTTTGTCATGGGTCATTCCAATTAATAATAAGGTCATGAAAATCACTAGGAATATGTGTATAAGTGAAGGTATGTGATTCATTTAAATTGTTAGTACGTTACATGGGGTCTATGATGTATAAGAATGGGGTCATTCTAGATTTTGGAGTTTGATAACCTTTGGTAGTGAGTTATATGGTATGGTTTAAAATCTATATCAGTTTACCAACCATGTAATAGGGTCCATAAAAATCATTTTGGAACATGTAGATTGATGATTATGTATTATAATTGATTTGGAAACCTGATACTAGTAATGATAAATCTTGAATCTAGTATACACCCCTAGATATCCTTAATAGTGTTGATAATTGGAGGTCAGAATGTGAAATGGTGTGGTGAATGAAATGAATAGATTGAAATGGGTTTTTGATATGATATATTTATGTGACGAGGTTTTGGAACTTGTATATGCAAAAGATCTGAGGAATGTTAGTGATATGGTTAATTACTCCCTAATATCAAATGGTGGTATACCTGGTTAGAGTTTGGTATATGATTGTGTTGTGAGTATATTTTCTTATAACTTATATGTGCGGTGGATTAGGTGGGATAATAAATATATTGATAAATTATTAATTCATTTTCAATATGTGATAATTATATGGGAGTGGGTTGTTCTATGTGGTGGTGATAATGATAATGATGACGTTATAGAATATGGTGTTGATAATGTAAATCATTTTTAAAGTCATAGAGGGAATGTGATTTCTTATAGTGATGATGCTTGTTAGGGAGGCAAGTCTCCTAAAAAGTGGACACCAAATAATACAATGAGAGTCTCTATGGGTGGATATCTACCTGTCTAATACGGATTGTGGTGGGAATATTCTATAAGGATATACACCTAAAAATTATCGATAGTCCCCAATGATGGATAGTGTCCCAACCAATGAAAACATATAAGATAAAAAGTTACCTATCAGTGGGAATATACATAGAAATAGAGAGATAATTCCAATTTACTAGTGGGTGGAAAACTACTTTTTGGTTAATGGGTACTCCATTAGTTCCCTATGGGTGGATATATATTTGTGGCAGTGGTGGTGATGTCATAGTGAGACCCATAGGAGGTAAAAAAAATACTTGAGTATATTACAATAACAAATTCATGGGTGAATAACTACTTGGTTATTATCAGCGATATAAAGGTGGTTTTATTCTGATGGGTGTTGTGGATTATGACATGGTTTAAAATTTGTAATGATTTTTTTCTTTGGGATAAAATTGGATGGTAGGTTGACTGTTGAGATATTATTATTAATTAATTATTTTGTTCTATCTATTATATACATCAATGTATTAGTATTATTTATTCACATGATCAACTTAATGTTTGGGGAATAAATCTATGGATTATATATATATAATCATCCATATTTTATATATAATATTTTACATTACCTTCATAATGATGCTAGTAGTTTCATGTAACCTTAGCTTAAGAAATAAGAGATGTTTATGGAGGTGGATTTAATTATAACATTCATATGGTATGGGAGAGATGATTAACATATTTTTATTTTTCTATTTATGTATTTAATTTATATAACATGATGTGTAATAATATATGTTATTCATGTATTATGGTTTGGAATGAATTAATTTATTCATGATGTTGTGGAGTTTTTATTTGTTAAATGTAATAGAATATATATTTATATATATATGATATTATACCCATGGAGATAGTCTATAACCAATGGAATATTAAGGGTTAGCTTCATCAATCATACTCTAACTCATTTCCATGGTGGAGTTATAGTAAGGGTGGGTCATGAAAGAATAATATCAATGTGGGTGTTTTTAGGATAACATTTAGACAATCATTGGTGGGGAATTGCATGGGTGGTAAGGTGGTAGTGTTACTTAAGACAAGTATATAAATTTTACTAGACACCATACTCACACGGAATATTCCTATGTGAACTATGTGAATAATTTATAAACAATGGATAAACACATAAGAAATATTATTCCAAATACAGAGTATCTTGATAAGTATGGATCCATTCATCATGTAGTTTCAGGTCATCATGATTATGTTTGTTATATGAATGTGGTTATTTTCTAAGTGGTGGTGAATGATATGGTACTGTGGTTAGATATTCATGATATACATATACTTGATATGAACATATATTATCTTTTTATAATTTTTTTATTTATGTAATTCCAATTTGAGGTTCATCAATATGTGGTGCAAAAAACACTTGAGATTGTGCATAAAAGGGTATAATTAAAGGTAACACATGATTATAAATGGACTTTACTAAGTTTCAAAATAATAAGTTATAAAATTATAAGGGTATTATTTCCAATTATGAGAATAAGTGTTGTTTAAATAAGGTTGTGATGGATTTTCTGATAATCCAGATAGGAAATAAACACAGTTTTCCATTACTTGTGAGTTTATTGTGAGGTTATGCATGACAATTATAGATACTATTCTTGGGATATAATGATTTGTATATGATCAAATTAAATTGTTTTCCAGAGTTATTTTGGAAATATTTGATATCATAGACTCATAGATTTGATAGAAAGAGAGATATTTTGGTGATATAGTGGTGAAATTCATTTTTCAGGAGTTTTTTATGATGTTTATACAGTTGATGTTATACTTTTTAATTTTATTACTATAGAGAAATTGAGAGGTCATAATTTCCAAATATATTTGAGGGCTAATATCTCAATTTAGTTAGTTATATTTTATTCTAATTCATTTAAAATGATATTGGTAAAGGATAATTCAGTAAATAAATTTTTACGAGGATTGGATATTTCTAGGGGAGTACCCAATAGCACGTTTCTTAGAATGCATATAGAGGATGATGTTATTTATTTTTGATTATATTGAGGTTCAATAAATTCTATTGAAGTTTGAATCCATCATGATTAGTACATATCCATATGGTGGGACTCAAGGAATAGGATCTACTACTTATAGGGATTTGAAACACCTCCATGTAGTGTGCCTATCAAATTGGTGTATCCAAAGGATATGTGATAAGATTGTGAAAGTTGATGGACCACCCCATTATTTTCATCATCATATTTAGAAGTGGTTTCCATAGTATAAATATGATAAATGATCACTAGGTTCACCAATATAAGGTGGATCTTGAAGAGGATATCATAGAGGCACTCAATAATTATCATACCAGAGTAGTGTTTGAGGTATGAAAAATGGAAAATAAGGTATAAAAGTTGGTAGAGGGACACTCCATGAAATTTATATTAAAGAATTGTAATGACCATTGGTGGTTTTTAGTAGAATATTTATTTACTCAACCCATTATTCTATTTTATTAGATAATAGCACCCTATATTCGTTTATAACTAATTCATAAGTTCATGGTTTAGAAAAATAGTTCACATGCTTCATTGGAAATTAGAGTGTATTTCTCTAGTTATATGTGAAGCGTGGTTATAGAAGGTGTGTAATTGTGAGTTGACAGTGGGGAGAGATCGATTCTATATAATATTGTTTTATTATCAATGAAACTATACAACATTATCCATGGGATTTATTGGTTGTACAATAAAAAATCTTATATCGATTACTATTAATGTAGGGTGATTTTCACTAGTTTAGAGAGTGATCATTTAGTGTTTTTAGTGAAATAGATTATTGTTTAGGGTAGATTCAGATTGATCTGTACAATATTTCATCACAATTGGTAAGTTTGGTGCCTTGTTTATCCAATATGGAAATTTCTTTTTTCTAAAGTTATGAGACATTATATTTAATTACTCCCATATGAAGTTATGATCATTCCTCATAGATATGACATAGAGTTTTTGATTGAGGTATATTTGGGTTTTCCTCTACTTGTTTGGTGTATTATCATATAATGACAAAAGAGCATTGGGAATTGATTTTTTATATTGATGAATTATTAAAAAATAATTTACTTAGTATAAATTTTCATCATGGGAAATTCAATTATATTTTTTAAATAAGAAAAAAATTAGATTAAGGTTGTGTATAGATTACAAGAGTTTGAATCAAATGATACTAGGATATATTTTTTTGATTGGCTTAAAGGGTTGAAATGATTTTAAAAGATAAATTTATGATATGGATATAATTAGATGAGGGTTAAGGATATCTAAATTCCAATAATAACACTCTAGTGTTGGTATTGGAATTTTTATTTTATGGTAATTCCATTTAGAGTTTTGAATTCACTAGCTGTGTTTATAAAGATTATTAATATTGTGTTTTAAACATATTATAATGATTTTTTGGTAGTCATAATTAATAAAATTTTAGTTTATTTGATGTTAGTATAAGATCATACATAGTATCTTAGGATGGTTTTTGATTTTATTTGAGTGCATCAGTTTAATGAGAATATGTCATAGAGTCAATTTTTGACACATGAGGTACATTTTATAGGTTATGTTATTTTGTATTAATGCGTGGTAGTAGACCTAGTGAATATTGAGATAATTTATATATGGTTAAGTACATAATAATGTTTTCAAAACTTGAGAATGTGAGGTTGAATTAGTACTACTTAATTTTTATGATTTTATTTTCCTTGAAATAAACCTATGTGACTTGTTAGTGTCTGATTCCAATGAAAATATATATTTTCACAACGATTGCCACCAATAAGGGTGAATACATACTTAATATGGTTGAAATTATATGAGATAAAAATTATCATTTAAAATAAATCAATAATTAAAATTTGGTTAGTCATGTATCATCTTGAAATGATGGATGTTAGTATAAACCACATCTAAATAAAATATATCACAAAAAATTGGTTATATTAGTTCCCACAAGTTTAAAAACAAAACAAAAACACAATGAGAAAAACAACATAGAATCCAAACTTCTAGTGTAATAACAAATTGGGCTTCCTCTTTTAGCTTATATAATAAACTGATACTAAAATTTATCACTAATTCCAGAACCATTGTAGTTAAAATTAACTATAATTATCCACACCACTAACTAGTGATACTAATTCTCACTGGTGATTATTGATAGACTATTAGGATACTCTCATAAAATAATCATTCAACTATTTCCTTGAAATTATTCTATGCAGCTCACAAGACTCTTTTCTCTGTGAAATTATTTCAGGTGATCTTGCATCAAGTTTTCCCAAGCCCCTGTTATTCTTCATGTAGATAAGGATATGTGGAATCAATTTATTTTTCCTTCAATACCTTCATTTTTCAGTGTTAATACTACACATAGGTAAGATTACATTATATATTTGTCTCTATCATCTTCATGAAAGGTAATAGCATATGAAATTTTTTATTTTTCTTCTTTTATCAAGTTAAGAGTATGAGAAAATCTATCATGAGTTACATTTAATGCAATATCTCCGTGCATGTGAAGAACACAATGTGTTTATCTTGTTTTATATCAATTTCATGATTTAATGGAGATTATAATATTACTTCACTAAGTATTTTAAAAAAGATAGGTCTTCAAAAGAAAATATACCTAAATATCATTATCAATTTAGATACAATTATAAATATAGCTACAATTGAAATTTTTAATCATGGTTTGAAAATATCATTCCTTGATGAAGACAACCTCTATAGACATACTCACTCTACATTCACTTCCATGATCATCCTACATGAAATGACTCACCTCATTCAATGTGGCATTAGGAAATATTAATGAATCTCCACAAAAAAGATATACCTTAGAAAGGTACCATTATATTCAACCACTAAATTATTTTAGATCAATAACTATTAATATTCCACTATACGGTCTCAAACTTGACAACATGAAAACATTCATATTGCTTAATTCAATAGATTGGAATTTCTTTTATATTTTTCATGAACATGTTTCATATGTTGGATAGTATCAATGGACTATTTTGGGAATATCATGATTACATATGATGAATATTTAAAATGTCATGAGGTTTGTTTGATAACCGATGGTGGATCATGTAATTTTGATGCATACAGGAACCCTTATACCTCTTGAGGTGGAAGAAATACTTCAACATCAATAAGATATCTTAGATCCATCTCATCAGCTGGCTAATGATCTATGAATATATTTTAAAATAGTGTAATAGTTACATGCATCCCTCGATCCCACATTAATAAGTCCATTGGTTTCACTTCAGTTAATAATAATCTATTCCACATACAACCCTCAATGCGAGTAACTACATCATATTTAGAACCCATATAAAAACTATATATTGAGCTTCTTCCCCATGATGTGAACCTTGATTTTTTATCCTATGTTATCCATGTGTGAGTTCTTCCTTTTACATGACTAGGATATATAATATTTTTTCTAGTACCATGATTGGGTTATGGCTAACAAAATGTTTAATAAGAAAACAATAAAACATTTATCCAATGTCAAGCCAAAATTCTCACCAAATAAATTCTCAAAATCTTAATTAATAATTCATCAAATGTTCTACTTAAATTATATTCTATAATGCATGAATTTTAAATCTTCATAGAATCATCCAAATGATATTCAAATTTATTTAATGCCACTTCAAATTATCCAGGTTAAAGAATAACAGGCTATCTTGAAATTGTGACCAACACAAGTCATATACAATAAGACCAGATTAACATTCACTAAAAGCGAGGTTGAAAAAAATACAAAACAATAAAAAATTATTTGGGTATATAAATATCACCTTTTTGATTTTTTTAAACAGTAAATTTATCCAACAACTTTAAAAAAAATCACTAAATCATATCCCTTGTCAGATATAAAAATCTTCTAAACACACTATCGAATAATATAACGATTTTTACAGAATTCCCTAATTTTGTGACAAGAAAATTATTTCTAAGTGAAATATAATATTTTTCAGTAAATTCATGATCCTACTCCCCCTTTTTATGATAACCACAGCTATGAGTTCATAAAAGATAAGAAAAAATTATTTATTCTTATTCCCCTTTTAAAATAGAATCCAAAGTAAAGTGGGGGAATTCCACCACTCTCCAAGTGTGAGGGGAAGTTTGATCTTGGTGTTTAAGATTAATTTCATTATATCCTTCTCTTGGAATAGATTTAGTGAAAATATTTTCAATTTAATATTTTTTGAAAATGTACTCCAACTTCACATCATGGTCTCAAACTACCACCTTGATGAAATAATTTTCAATATCAATGTGTATTGATATGGTGTGTTGCACTGGGTTCTTTGAGAGATTTATTTCACACTGATTTTACTTGAAAAGTCTCAATGGTCGTTCAAATTCAACTTTAGATCTTCCAGATGTATTATTATCCATATGATTTTAGTACCAGAATGGGTATTAGTAATATAATGAACTTTGTCTATACCTAGAGTGACATAATTTTTTTTCATACTATACCAACATAGAAAATTACCTGCCAAAAATAAATTTTCTCTTGATGTTGATTTATGATAATTGAAATCTCATACCCACTAAACATTAGTTAATTCTATTATGTTCAATCCCTAACATATTTTATAAATAAAACCTTAATTTTATGTAGCTTTTATATACCTTATAATTATTTCATAAACAAACATGTGTGATTATTTTGGATTACTTTGATACCTATAAGAAAAATTTATTGTATATAAAATATCTATAATTGATTTTCTAAGATAAATAAAGTGAAAAATTTACATCCTGAAATATTTTTTATTAATACTATTTCCTGGTTCATCTTTACTTATCTTTATGAAAACTATTATTGGTGTTGAAACCTCCTTTTAATCCTCAATTGAAAATTTCAATTACAACTCCTTTGTATATTTTTTTCATGAATGAAAAATTTACCTTTCCTTAGATAAAACTAATAATCCCAGAAATAAATTCATCTTTATAAGCATTGAAATTTGAAAACACATTTTTATTTGATTAGAGAAATCTTCACATGCATAATCTTTATCACCTACACAAATTATGTCATCAATATAAACAATTATAATCAGAGTACCCATTTTCAACTCCTTCACAAATATGTTTCTAATACCTTTTCCTTTACAAATGTTAAATTTCTTCAGGAAACTATATAGTATAGAATACTAGGCTCTAGGAGCCTATTTAATCCCATACAAGGACTTTTTCAGCATTCATACTTTGGATTCATCAATATAAAGAGTAAATCCATTAGGGTTATTAATGAATTTTTTTATTAGAGATCACTATTTAAGAAAGGAAACATCACATCCATTTGATTAACTTTTTAGTGTCTATGATATTCAAATGTAAGAAAAAATATGATATCTTCAAGTCATGAAAAAATTGTAAAGGATTACTAAAAATCTACACCTATACTTGTGAATAAACCTTGAAAACTAATCTAGCTTCATTCCATGAGATCTCACATTTTTTCCATTATGTTTTCTTTTGGGAATCCATTTGGATTCTATTACATTATTTACTCCATGTATAAGAACAAGATCATAGTTTCCGTTTTTATCAATCCATAAAATACCTTTATTTATAAAACTTATCCACTCCTTGTGTTAATCTTCCTAATGAACATTCCTTGGTTACATATTTAAAATAAAATCTATTTTATTTTTAATTATTATTCTCTATCTAGTTTGTACTAGATCTTCATGGATTCTTGTTATATTTTTTGATTCTAGATGATTTTTTTATCTTGGATGATTTATATCTTCAAATCAAAAAATTTATCCTCATTACAAGTTTTATTTTATTCAACAAGATCTTTATCTAGTTTATGTAAGATATTTTCATTAATTTTTAAGTGATATGTATTTTGACTGCTTCAATGTGCTCAAAATCTACATCAAGTTTTGTATCTATTTTGGATTGTTTTTTAATAAATGTCACATTATAATAATGTTCTAATTTTTTTATTATTTTATTCCAGCATATATATTTCTTTCATTAGATGGACATCCCATTAAGATATATTCTTCCGATTTCCCCATGAATTTTCTCATATTATCATTATTGACCTGCATGAAACATAGATTTCCAAATACTTTAAATTATTTCATTGATAGATTATTATTATAAAAATATGGATTCATATTAAAATTTGGTAATAGAAACAATTTTTTCTATATATGCACAATTATACACACTCATTCTATGGATTTGAATTTTAAAAGTTTATGTTTAGTTAGCATGGTTCTTCCCATTTTGATTAGAATTTATTATTTTTCCTTAATAATATATTTTTTTGGGGAGTATATGGAGGGATGTATCGATGATTAATTCCATAATTTACAATATATGATTCAAAATCATTACAAGTGAACTCTCTTCCATTATATGATATTAATATTTAAATGTTTAATCCTAATTCTCATTTAACATGTCTTATGAAATTTTTAGAATTCAATAACTTTTGACTTGTTCTCAATGAGAATTAAACTTTTTATTTGGGTGAAATAATAAATGAATGTAATAAAAAAGAGTTCACTACTGGTAGAGAGTTTTATTATAGTTATAAAAAGGTCTTAATGAATAAGTTGAATTTGTTTAGTAGTCCGAGTCTCTACTAATTTATGAATATCCTACACATTCTTCCACCTTTGAAAGATTTTATATATAGTTTGTAATCCTCTATTAATACGGGGAAGATCACTTATTATATTATTCCTCGAAAGTTTACTCAATTTGATTTTTCCATGGTGACCAAGTCTTTCATTCCACATTTTATTTTCTTCATTTTCACTCAAATGACCAGAATTTATAGAATCATTAATTTGAAATAGATTACCACTGATTTGTTCTCACTTTAGGATAATTCTTCCATCCTTTTAATTGTTATAAATCCTATATATTATATGAATATTAATTTAGTTCAATCATTACAATGTTGGTTCATACACAATATAATATGTTTATGAAATTAAATATGAAATAAAAAATTTGGATTTCAGGTGATGTGATTCTGTCTCATTAATACAAAAAACGGTTATTTTTAATGACTTTCATTCAGAAAAGTTTCTAATCCTCAATTATTTTATTCAATATTATTACTGTTTTTTTCATTAACTGTCATATGAGAGGGGGAACCACTATCAAGAATCCATGATTTCTCCTTTTTGGAAGCCTTCAATGATACTTCAACTATTATATACTTTTCATTCAAGATGACTTTTAAAATTCTTTTTCCCTGTGAATCATATGAAATATATCCATGATTATCAATCATAAATTCACCAGAAACATGGCCCGGTTGATCATATATTCCAAATATTTTTTAAAAATAGTAAAATTCATCTTGAGTGGATATATTTTATGTGTTATACATTATTTTTTCTTCCCAAAACTATTCTTACTCATTTAATAATTTTATCTTTTCATCTCAGTACTACTCCCCCTCAACTCATACCTCCTGTAAGGGAGTAACATGTTGTACCTATAGAAATAATATATATACCCAAAAATTATTCAAAATTAGAAATTAATATTAAATAAGTATCTTCTATACTATATAGAAATATGTTCGAGAAACAATATTTATTTTACTACCTCTTACCATGATATTTTGAGTAGATAACTATCTTTGATGTTTCAACTTATTTATATGATTTGGAGAAATATTTCTCATTTCTCTTATTATATTGAATTTCATCATTTTTGGTAATAAAAACTATATTTTTAGAAATAATAGATTTACATTTATTTTTATCAAAAGAAGATATTAATTGTTTCTTTGGTAAAACATTATATGGTTCCTAATATGTTTCAACTTTAACTTCTATAGCTTAATTGAAATCATAACTAATATTATTCATAGAATTTTTAGTTTCAAGATATTTTGACATTGTATTATTTAATTATTCATCTTCTAGAGACAATTTTTCATCAATATCTTTCACCATTTTCTCTTGTTCTTAAACTATTTTCTTGATATTTTTGGTATCATCAATGTAATTGTACTCCATTTTAAAAATTCTTCTTTACCTTATATAAAGAATAATTTTTCATTTATTGTCAATAAGGTGTCAATATGTGTATGGAAAGTTAGATATGAAGTGATGATGATGATTGAAGAGGGAAAGTTGTTCTAAAGCTTATATCACATGGAGAATCAGTATGAAATGAAATTGAATGCATTTCTTGATCATTCTCCATAGAAATTCAGATGATTGTTGAATTGGACCTAAGTTCCAAAACATGTGTCAATGAATGGAAATTTGTTACAAAATTTGAAGAAGGCCATGAGGATTTGAAGAATAAATTCATCCATGGTTGGATGAAGGAAGATTATTAATGTGATTTGGAATTCATATTTCATAAATAAAATGAAGAAAGGGGAAAGAGAGTGAAAGGATGAGAAGGATTCAGTTTATAAGATGAGGTTCCCATGCATTAAATTTGTATTGAACTTTATTTTTTTGTTAACAGAGTGAATATACTTGTCTTAATAAAAAAATATAGGGCAAACCATGCTAGTGATGGGTAATCCTGAAACTCTGGTGAATGCAGGATACTATGTCAACCACACCCAAGGTAAGCCAACTAAGCATGCTTGCATGAGTCAAGCATGTATGGGAAGTATATAAGCTACTGGAGCGCATGTGAAAAAGCTCTCACATAGATTGGGTGTAGGGAGCACCCACAATGGAGCATATGTTGGGCGTAAAGCGCACGTGCAAGAAGACGATACAAGGCAGTACTAGAGGAGGGGGAAGAGAATTAATTGAGTTGAGGTTTTTTCTCCTTGTATTATAAAGGAGATGTGTCCCATGTGTGGTTTTGATGTGGATTTTTTTAAAAATGTGGAAGAAATCCCCACCATCCATTTGATCTCGTGTGAGATCAAGGCCGCAAGCTTCATCCTGCGTCATGTGATATAATCAGGGTCGTCCAATCCATCTATGCCATGTCTATTTGAACCTGTATCGTCTAATGATAACGAACCATGTTGTCTTCAACCATCGAACCTCTTGATTCCATAGTTCAAGAGAGATGAAGTTGTACCTCCTTGATCAGATTCCGGCCATCATTGATGATAAAAAATCATGCAATAGGATTGTATAGACTTAAGAAACAGATGCAAGCAATGAAATATACATGCATGAAAATTAAATAAAAAAACCACATGGTCCAAAGCATATGCAGTTGCAAGGCCTTGTCATGGACCTCAGGAATTTGTGATTGAATTTTACCTATATTCCTCTTAGCATGCATGTGATAATCACACCGAGATATGACGAAGCCTATGTTGAAGAGAAACAAACCGAGAGATATGAGGGATATCTCATCCACGTTTGAAATATTAAAATTCATAAGGTCTCAGCTGATTCAAAGGTGTTGAAGGGAAACATGAGAAATTTTAATGCGCAACTTCATTTTGATCCTCCCCTATAAATAGAGGTCCCTCAATCAAGGGTTTTTTGTTGAAGAAATTGAGATAAAAGCTCTATTTTTTCTATAGAAACAGAGCACTGATCAAGAGATCCCACATTGCACTGCTACCTAAGGGAGAAGATATCCATAGGCATTCAACAAGTGAGAGAAACTCTTGAATAATCCTCGCAAAGAATAACTACACCTCTATGAGAGGAAGGAACCACAGACACACAACCAGTTTTACTCAAACCCTCATTATGCGTTGTGCGTGAAGAAGAATCTGCGGGTACACAACTAGTGCATGCCACCCTATTGTGCTTTTCAAAGACAGAACCAAGAACCACCCTGTGATCTGTGAAGGAGATCCAAATGCACCCTTTGTGTGAAGAATAATAACCCTTTATCCTCTATTTTTCATGAAGAATAAGAGGTATTTGAAAACCCGAAGAAAAAAATGTTTTCACGCAAAGATCATATACCCATTTGGGATTTGAGCACATGAGGTAGAGGTCTTGAGAAGTTTTTGAGTCTGTGTGCATGTCCACTTCCCTTTAAGAACGAGATAACACAAACACCCTTGTTATACCCATTCAGGTTGTGTGGGAATGAATATGAAGAATCCCAAGTTTTGAGTGCACATGTAAAGGAGGAGAACCTTTTATAAAACCTATACCCATTTGGGTTTGAATAAGAACATACACAAAAAACAAAGACACACGAACCATGTTCATGCAAAGAGATAGATAAAGAAGAATATATAGTGAGTTTCACCAAGAAATGGAATACATGCACATACATAACACACATAAAATCCAAGATTAAAAGAATAAGTGTGTGTGTGAGAAACCTAAAGAAGAATGAATTGTATTCATGTTGAGAAAGAATACAATGTATGTGTAATGTAATGACTCACGTACATTGAATCTAAAATATTGATACAATAGAATAGTGTGTGTTCGGGTTTACAAGAAACACATCATATATGCATACATACATTCATGAACACATGCACGTGTGAAAATAATTGAGATATCCAAAATAAGAAGTTTAGATGCCATGAAATTCATGCAAGAAAAGAATAAGAATTGATACTAAAATTAGATAGAGTTAAATAAGATCTTATAACCTAGTTTACAGTAATTTAGAATTCAAGAAGAGAGACAGTTCTAATATTATGCAAGATCATTATTTCATATTATATTATTTAACAAGTTGTGTCCACCATTTTCAAACTTATTAGTGAGACTGGGTATTCATTTGAAGAAGAAAGAATTTCATGAGCATTGTAAAACTAAGGTCTGATCAGAAAATTGATTACAGTTATTGATCAAGGCTAACATACCTTACCAAAGGCTGTTGAAGATTCTTGAAGAGATACACATGCATGCGTGATTAAAAAATCATGTGTGGGAATAGCATAAGGTCAATCTACAATTAATCAAGATAGAACTAAGAAGGAATCTTTTGGTGTGACTCAAGATCTTTATGAACCCTCTATGATTCATGGAGGATACGAAGACTTCAGTGTGACTCTAGAGAATGCCAGTGGGACTCTGGTAACACTATGAGAAGTAGTATAAAGAACCTCTTGTGGGACTCAATAGAGATATAATGGGACTCTGTATCAACCATTGTAATTGATAATAATATTATATTGGAGAATATGTGTTGGGGAGAATAACCAACATATCAAATACTAGGTCAACTGAACCTTATAAATCCTTGTATTCAGTGGCTTTATATTTATAGCATCATTTGAGGTAAGGCTGAGAGACACAAGATAAGTGGATCAAGGATTTAACTACCCATAGTGGTTTAATTGAAAAGAATCAATTAGTAAAAATATTTAAAGGGATCACTGATTCACCCCTACCCCTCTTAGTGATTCACACTGATCCATGCACTTCAATTGGTATAAGAGGGTTGATTACCTCTAAAATATCCAAGGGAGTTTTTAGGAAGTGAATATTATTGGAAATGAGTGAGCAACCTAAAAAGGAGATATCTTCTAAGACTCATAAATATAAAAAGAATAAACCAAAATGAAAGAAGAAGAAGAATCTTACTTTTAATGGGAAGACACATTCTATTGATGGTAATCTGAAAGGTATAATATGTGAAAAATCTTTTTATTATTCCTCTTCTGATGAATCCTATTCAAGTGGTGATGATGATATATCAATTAGTAATCTTCAGTCTGCACTCAAAGATCATCTAAATAAAATCCCTAAAGAAGTGGGAAGGCATATTGCTGTAATAATTAGTGCTCTTCAAGATAAAAAATTATAACTGCAAGAAGAAGTTGATTCCATGGAAGAGGAATTGGCTAATAGGGTTGGCATATATGACACTCTCACAAAAATAGTAAAGGAGAAAGAATAACCAATTTCTCTTTACAATGAAAGCCATGCTCGAGTTACTGAATATTTGAAAGGAAGTATTTGTGAGAAATAATTCTTTAAGATGGTTTTTATAGAAGCTTTACGTGCATTTGAAAAGTTTCACAAAGTCTCTACAGTTGTCAAATATTCTTAACTAGAAGAATAAACCAATAAGATAAATCTACTTAAAATATAATTACAATAATCAAGAAATATGCTTCAAGAAAAAATGAAAAAGGTGAAGGAGAATTGGGAAAATCAAGCTAAGATCAGTTGAGGATGATAAGAACTCCATCGACATGAAGTGTTTATAGTTGGAGGTGAAATTATAGAATCAATAATCACTATAAGATGAAACTTCCCAAATAGTTGAAAGAATAGATATTTCAACTCATGTTTTCATTTAGGAATATGATTCCTAGTGGAATATGAAATCATCCTCTAATCCTATAGAAACATCCTCCAAGAAGAAGGTATCCCAAAACCCAGTTATTTATGTTTCTACTAATGCAGTTTCATCTTAAATTACATGTTCAAAGATAAAATTTGGAAAGATGGGAATTGATAAAAATATTGATACATCCATCAAAATTTCAAGGATGTATATTTGAATAATTATGAAGAAAAACTCCAAAATGTATTCTATAAATAAATAAAGACAATTCTAGAAACAACAAAGCACTAAATATTTCTAGATAGATACTACAAGAAAATGAATGGGATTTATCGACTACTATTGGTGTTTCTGGAAGTTTGGGCATCATTATAATAGTTTCTGGAATAATTTTCCAGTATATGAAAATTATGGAAGTCCTACATTCAGGGAATGTAGATATTAATAAATTAATCAACATGAAAATCAAAATAAGAATTCACAGATGTAGAAGAATATTTTTATCAAGAAAAGAATTGAATATCTTGAAGACTTATATGATAATTGAAAAAAAGTGGTCACAATTATGATGAGTACTGGTTTAATCCTACTATTCCTCTTGCATATGTTGATAATAAGTATAGGCCACAACAAAATTAGGATAAGAAAAATGAATTGAAAATTCAACTATTGGGAATAAGAAAAACACTGAAGTCAATAAAACTTTGAAAGAAACTATTCTCAAGAAGAAGTTTGAGATGACTCCAAGAATGTAATATCATCAAAGAATACACATTCCTATTGTGAAAAGAAACATCACACCACAGATCATTGAAAACAATCCCTAGAAATTAATTGATGCAAGCTAAAACTAAAAGGAGAATCTATCCGGAAGAAGGTCTGATGGACTGTAGACATTCTTGAAGATAATATTAAAAAATTTCTTAATAACGGTAACTTGAAAACATTGATTAATCCATATGGATTCTACAAAACTGAAATATGTTAATATGGAGTGTTTAGTTATCTGGCCTAATCAATTTTAAATTTCTAGTGAACTATAATGACCTGAAGATGATATTCTAGCTAAAGAAATGTAAAAGGGGAAGCATGGAATTCCACATGAAGGAAAATTTGAAAATCACGAGCGGTTGTCCGCACATGACAACCAAAGTTTCTTAAAATTACTATGTGGAAGGTGAATGAAAGTTTTAATTCATTAAAATAATGTATAACTTTTTTAAAAAGACAAATGGAGATGTTAAAAATTGAAAAACATGCACCAGTGGAAGCTACTTCACTATTGGCATAAGTAAGGACAAACAATCCACACAAGTTGAAGGTTTATGGAAGTAAAGGGTACATGATGACAATAAAAGATCAAACTGTTAAATGGAGAGGTGACACCAACATGAAGAGTACCATACACATTTGGGCTACATGGAATGGAGTTCTAAGGTTCAGAGGAAATCATCTTCCATGTTGCTCTTATTAAGAAGCTCACATGTTTTCCATCTTATTCCCTTATATTTTTATGTATACGTGTTATTATATTATATGGAATTGAGGGTGAAGGTAATTCTCAATATTAGAATTAGAGGAAAAAAGTCGAGAACAAAAAGTTGGACTAATTATTCATGATTTGATAATTACTTAAAGTGTTCCACCGTGGAAGATTATCAACATGAATATCTTGAAGATAATCTGATGATATTTTACATCATAATAAATCAATGGGATTTCACCCCTTGAGGGAGAGAAAATACGATGGAGATGATATCATGGATTTTTTCATTACAAATCTTTAAATTCTTATTATCTAAAGAAGATTATACTTGATGTATTCCAATCACACTTTCATTCTTTGATCGGAACTATATTTATCATGTCAATTAAGGGAATGTGCTTGGTTGATGACAAGATGGAATGATAGGGGGTGATTTATCTTTTACCATGAACTTTTTAATCTGTCTGGTGATGTATGTGAATGATTTAACATTTTATGGATATATCTGATTATCTCCAATACCTTGGTCAACAATTGATACACTCTTAGCATGATTTCACATATATTATTGTTTATGGACAACATTGAAAACCTTGTTCATATATATCTTGTTTTCTAAACCGTTTTATCCAAAGTATACTTAGAGGTGATTAACTAAATTATCTTTTCTATGTGAACCATGTGACATCATCTCTCTCTTAGAAGTGTTCAAAATGATTTTCTTTAAAGGGAGGATAATTTTTTTTGAACGAACCCCACTAAACCTTATAATTTGGTTTCCAATAATGGAGAGAAGATATAGGCACACATTTTGACCTATACAATTTGTACTTAGGTGATATTGACAAAAAAATACAAAGGAGTAGATTTTAGAGTATATTGATTCATTTTTTGTCAATATGTGTATAGAAAGGTAGTGAGAATTGATTATGATTATTGAAGAGGGAATGCTGTTCTAAATCTTATGTCACTTGGATAATAAGTATAAAATGAAATCGGATGTCATGATTGATCATTCCTCATAGAAATTCAGATGATTGTTGAATTGGTCCTAAGTTCCAAGAATTTTTTCAATTAATGAAAATTTGTTACAACATTTGAAGAAGACCATGAAACACTTAATTCCATGAGGAATTTAGAAGATTCATCCAATAGGTTCTAATTGGATGAATTTGGTGAAAAAATTCATACAATTGTTGAACTAATCATAAGTTCCAAGACATTTTTTGAGGAGAACACATTGTTTTCTACAATGTTTTCATGTATTGTGTTTCAATGCATGAGGAGTTGAAGCATAACTTCATCCATGGTTGGATGAAGGAAGATGAGTAAAGTGATTTGGAATTCATGTTTCAAAAAGAAAATGAAGAAGAGGGAAAGAGAAGGAAGTGATGGGAATGATTGGGATTATAAGATGAGGTGGGAATGCATTACATTTGTGTTGCACTTTATTTTGGTTGTTAAGAAAGTGAATATACTGGTATTACTCAAAAATATAGAGCCAAACATGGATGGGATGGTCTAACCTCAGCCTAAGGAGTGTGAAGGGAAATGGGTCAACTGCACCCAAGGGAAGAAAACGGATCATGCCCTCAGGAGGAAAGCATGTATGGGCCATGAATAACCCACTGGGGTGCATGGGGCAAAGCCTGAACAATTATTGGGCACAGAGCATGCCCGGAGGGGACCATAGGTTGGAAGAAAAGCATGCTCGCAAGAAGCTGGTACAAGGTGATACTAGAGGAGGGGGAAGAGACATAATTGAGTAGAGGATTCTGCACCTTGTATTATAAAGATACAACATACCATGTATTGGTTTTTGATGTGGGAAAACATTTTTAAAATGTGGAAGTAATCCCTATCATCTATATGAAATCATGTGAGAATTCGGCTGCCATCTTCATCCGGAGTCCTGTGATATAATTAGGGTCGTCCAATCCATCTACGCCGTGTCTGTCTGAATCTGGACTGTCTGATGATAAATAACCACATCGTCTTCATCCTTCTAACCTTCTGATGTCGCAGTTCGCTAGATATGAATCCATGACTACATGATTATATTTTGGCCATTATTTATGATCCAAACTCATGTAGTAGTATCGTCTTGACTTAATGAACACATTCAAGGAATGAAGTCTACATGCATGCAAATTAAATGAAGAAACCACATAGGTTGAATCATATGCAGTTGCGAGGCCTTTTCATGAACCCCATGTGTTCATGATTAAATGTTGCATGTGTTCCTATTAGCATGCATTTGATGATCACACCAAGATATGATGAAGCCTTCATTGAAGAGAAATGAACCAAAATATATTCATGATATCTCATCTATGTTTAAAATATTCAAATTCTAAATATCTCAGATGATCCAACGGAATTGAAGAGAAACACAAGGAATTTGAATGTGTAGCTATGTTGTGATCCTCTCCTATAAATAGAGGTCCCTTGACCGAGGGTTTATTGTTGAAGCTATTGAGATAACAAGTCTCGTTTCTCCGTAGAAAGAGAGCTCTGATAAAGATATTTTTCATAGCTCTACTACACGAAGGAGAAGAGTTCCACATGCATTTAACAAGTGAAACGAACTCTTGAATCATCCCTGCAAATAAGAACCAAATATATGTGTGAAGAAGGAACCACAGACATGTGACCGGTTTTACTCAAACCCTCTTTGTGCTTTGTCCATGATGAAGAATCTGTGGGTTTACAACTAGTGCGTGCCACCCTTTTGTGATTTGTGATGATAGAACCAAGAACCACCCAATGTTTTGTGAAGGAGATATGCACACAAACTTTTTGTGAAGAATAAGAACCCTTGCTCCTCTAGTTTTCATGAAAAATAAGAGGTATTTTCATGAAGAAAGGAATAACTATTTGCGTGAACAGATCATATACCCATTCGGGTTTTGAGCACATAAGGCAGGGGGCTTGAGATTGTTTTGAGACAGTGTGCATATACACTTCCATTTGAGAAGGAGAACCCACACACATTGTTTTTATACCCATTAAGGTTTGTGGGAAAGAATATGAAGAAGCCCGAGTTGTGTGTGCACATGTGAAGGAGGATAACCTATTCTGAATCCTATACCCATTCAGGTTTGAACGAGAACATACATAAAAAAAAGACACATGAACCATGTTCATTCATATAGAGAGAAATAAATGAAAATAATGAATAGATAGTGTGTTGTACCAAGAAGCAAATACATGCACATTCATAACACACATTGAAACCAAAGATAAAATAATAAGTGTGTGTTTTCATTTCCTAAAGAAGAAGGAATTGTGTTCATATTTAGAGATAAGAAAATGCATGTGTGATTGATTGAATCACACAAATTTAATCTAAAATATTGACATAAGAGAGAAGTTTGTATTTGAGTTTACAATAAACACATCACACATGAATACATACATGCATAAACACATGCACATGTGGAAAGAATTAATAGATCCAAAACAAGAAGTTAGGAAGCCATGAAATCCATGCATGAAGAGAATGAGAATTGAGACTGAAGCTGAACATAGTTAAAGAAGATCTTATAAACGATTTGACAGTACTTGAGAATTCAAGAAGATACACAATTCTGATATTATGCAAGACCATTATTTCATATTATATTATTAAAGAAGTTGTGTGCACCATTAGTACACTAATTAGGGAGGTTGGGTATTCATAATAAGAATAAATAATTTCCCTAGAATTGTTAAACAGAGTACTAACCAAAAAAGTGATCAGAGTCATTGAGAAAGGTCAACAGACCTTACGAATGGATGTTGAAGATTTATGAATAGATACACATGGAAGGGTGACTCAGCAAGACTGTGTGGGAAGAGCGTAAGAAAAATCTACAGTGAATCAAGAAATAACTAATAAGGAATCTCCTCATGTGACATGAGAGATAGAAGAACCCTGTTTGATTCGGGGAAGAGAAGAAGACTTCCGTGAGAATTCGGAGCAGGCTAGTAAGACCCTAGTAACATTGTGGGAAGTAGTAGAAAAGAACTCCTGTGGGACTTAGGAGAGTTACAGTGAGACTGTATATCAACCAATATAATTACTAATAATATTATAGTGGAGAAACTGTGTTGGGGAGAATAACCAGCACAACAAGGTGTAAGTATTTGAACTGAACCTTGTAAATACTTGTGTTTAGTGGATTTACATTTAAAACATCATTCTAGGTAAGGCTGAGAGACATAACAAGAGTGGATCTATGCTTCAACCAGCCATAGAGGTTTAATTGAAAAGAATCAATTAGTAAAAATATTTAAAGGGATCACTGATCCATAACTTGAGCATCGATCAAAAATTTTGAATCTATCTCATTATGTGACTAATGATCTATGCATATATTTAAAAAATTTTTAATAGCACCATGAATCCCTTGATCTCTCATCATATAATACTTTTTTTTTACTTTTCTTAATTATAATTTGTGCCCTATGAAGCTCCTTATGTGTGTAACCAGGTCCACTCCGGAACACACACACACACACAATATATATTCTGTGTTTTCACTCCCTTACAAAAACTTCACTCAGTTATACTATATTATTCATGCATGTTATCCCCATATCCCATGACCAGGGTATGTTAGGGTTGTCTTGGGTCTTTGTTTATCTTATTTTTGCCTAATTTTTTAATAACCCATCAATAAGAAATGTTGCAAAAGTCAATATAAAATTATCACAAAATAAATAAACAAAATATCAATTGATAAATTATTAAATGTTATCCTAAAATTGTAAAGCTCAATTCATAAATTCAAACTCTTCATAGAACCATCCAAACGTTATTATATTTCACTCAAGGAAACTAGACATTATGTATGTTGAGGAAAAATTTGTTATATTGAAATTGTCATATGTTGATGTCTTATACATTTAGACCATCTTAATAATTACCATAAATAAGGATGAAAAAAATACAAAACCATAAAATATTATTTTATATCTTCCCATTTAATCCACCAAATAATGTTGTAAAAAATAAGGAGTTTCTTAGGATTATATTCTTATTGTTAGAGTTTTGTATCCGAGTTTTCTCATATTATGACCCCATTATAAACTTTTTTTAAGTAATTGAATGTTTTTTCTTGGATAGAGGAGTTTCATGATACTTTTTATATTTTAAGGGGATCTTCAAAAGTAATATAATTCATTATTTACTTGAGGAGGGTGTTTCATATGGGGTGTCCTATGATGCATCTCATTAATGTTTTAGGTACATCTTAATATATGAGAGGTATGTCATTACTAATGGTTATTTAAAATGACACCCTCATGAACAAAACTATATTACACATTTTTAGAAGATATAATTTTGGTTTTTACCCTTAATATTTAATGGAATTATTTTCTAATAAAATGATTTTTTTAATTATATCATAAGTTCTTAAGACATATAATTTTTAGAAGGATTTGAATTTTTGGAAAAGGAAATTGGTGTCATTTAATTAATATTATGATTTTTACATCACATATACATATTGAAATGATAATGTGGTGGATAATAATCTATGTTAAAAGTTTTATAGTGAGGATTCATGGTGATTGAGTAGGATTTGGAAGGTTATTGAGTTATTGGAATCAATTTATCTTGGTTATGTTTTGAATAATGATAGATATTGTATTTGGTAGATAATGATGAGAAATTCATTGGTTTGATAGGTAAATGAGTCTATATTAGTGGAAATTAAGGTTGAAGTTTAGAGAGATTGACTGGTGAATGATATTACATTGGATAGTTGAGTTAAGGATGAGTATTATCGAGTGTTGTTCAATGGGAAGTTATTTTTCCCTTGGAGTATATAAGAAATGATTTTACATGAGTTACTTTGATCATATTTAGTGATACAACTAGTAATTTCAAAGACGTATCATGCTTTAAAGAGGTATTTTTGGTGGCTTGTGATGAATAATGGGATAGAAAATTTTGTTTCTCAATGTATTATTTTTAAACAAGTGAAAATTGAATATCAAGTATCAGTAGGGTTATTCCATCTAAGAGAAATTCCCCACTAGAAGAGGGATAATATATCTATGAATTTTATTATATAATCCTCTAATACCATGAACAAGTTTGATACCATTTAGTTTATCATACATAGATTGAAAAATTCAGATCCTTTATTATTAATTAAGGTTTAATTCTTGGTAAATAGTTTAGTGATGTTCTATGTGATGGAGGTGGTGAATATTCAAGGAGTCCCAATGAAAATATTTCCTTATCATGATTACCATTTTATATCATTGATGTGGAAGGGATTACTTCATGCCTTTGGTACCTTATAGCAACCTAGGAAAAACATACATGGATACTAAATCATTTTAGATGTACATTTCATTACAAAAATACATTCCTGAGGACCATAATAGTTTTGTGTCTTTGGAAACATGGAAACAAAATATTATATCATGGGGAAAGATCTTCAACATCTTCCATAAATATCTCCACCTTTAGTACATATACCCAAAACCTTTCTTCATAACCATTAGAAGGGAAAAATATGAAAAGGGTGAGCACAGATTCTCCGTAAGGTTAAACAAGAGATATATATAAGCATAAACATGAAAAAAGGGGTATAATGAATTGATCATAATATTAGGAGATCATACCCTGCATATCAAAGATCATAAACATGAGTTATGGGATAAATATTTGAAGTTCATATGACATGAATCATAAGTAAATAAGCATCCTGAGCCATCCAATTATAAATAAGGAATAATACATAGGATATGTGGAATAGATATAAAAATCGAAACTTTTATGTCAAGGATAACTACCAAGACCTTTATGACATGTTAGTATTGTGTTACAACCCATGTACCTACATCAGGATTAGGACAACAACCTATGTACCCAATTTCTTTTAGTCTTGGGCTAAAAACCATTAACCTTTTTATTTTCAATATTAGGCTACAACATGTGTACCCTCTTTCTTTTAGGCTTGGTATACTACCCATTAACCTTCATTATTTTAGGCTTCAGATACAAACCATGAACCTTATTTAATTTAATATTGGTCTAAAACCCATATAACCTTTTAGATCATAAAATATTATCATTATTTAATGAATTTTATGGAGATATAGGTCCCACCCACCACATAATTAATTCATACATTCATGTTCCATAAAAAGTTCATCAAATCCTGACCCATGAAAAGATATGGATTCTATAAACATCAAATAATAAACCAAAAAATGAAATGAGAATCAATAAAATTTCATCTCCCCATATCCTATGGAAAATAGAAAGGTTTCTTAAACATCTCATCAAAGCGTAACCCATCAAAATAAGCTGGTTTTAAAATTATATAACCCGTGGTAAAGAAAAGAATTTCATAAAGATCATGAAGTTAAGCATAAACCATTCATAGAAATGATAATAATGGAATCTTTAGGTAATTTATTATAATGGAATGTGTAACATCAACAAATTCTATCTCAGATGAAAAATAATTTTGAAACATAAAAAAACATTTATGGATGAAAATATCCTTTCTCCTTTAAAAAAGGGGTTTTAATACAAAAAAATTAAAATTCATTTTATTATAACATGGCTTGAAACTTATATGGAATAGTTGAAATAAATTTGAAAACATTTCTCATTTAAAAGAACTTTTAAAAAAATTTCTTCAATATTAAACTTTTAAAATTAAAAGGAATCTTAAAAGATATGATGGTGGGTAAATCTTTACCTGTCGTACGAGGTAAAAAGAACATTACTTTTTGCATGGTAAAAAGTTTAAAAGGAATTACTAATTTAGAAAGTGAAAAAAAAATTCTCTTGAAGATATTGGTAAAATAAAAAAGGGTAAAAATGAATTTTATATCTTATAGGATACTTGTATAATATTCTTTGAAACCCGGTTTAGAAAACATGTTTTTAAGGAACATAGATTTCTGACCTAAAAAAGGAATAGTTGTGATTTCTTGAAAACACTTTCTTAACTATATTATTTTCCAACGATTAGAAATATGGTACCAATACATGAGTATAACATGGATAACCAGGGTAGAAGACAAGTCCTGAATTTTCTTGTAGAGATGGATTGTATGATTTCATCAAAGGAAGCATAAATAATCTCAATAAAAATGGTGAGATTGTTTAAATAAACACTTATAACTTGGTAACATGGGATCATAATATCCATGTAGGAAATTATATTTCATGAAGCTTGAAATATCATGAAAATATTTTTATTCAATATATAACATGTAAAATTGAATTATATACACCTTAAAGAAAGAGTTTCGATGCATAACAAAACATGAGTCTCAAAGAAGGAAAATTGAGAGAAAACTATTTTACCAATTTGATAACTTTTGAAACTTAAACCACATGAAATAAGGATAATAAAAAGGATATGTGAATACCCATAAATATAAATATAATATACATATAACACAATCATGGTTAGTACATACACCACCCAAAGTGAAAGACTGCAGAACATAAAATGTATCTCATGGAAATTAAAAGTGAGTTGAAATCTCCTAACCTCATGTCTTGAATCTCATTATACTCATTGAAACTACATTTATAATAAATATAAATTTAATATAAATATTTTAAAGAAAAATATTATTATATCTACTACCATATATGGTTTTGTTACAACCTTATAGTACCTGTTTTTTAACGATCCTAGGTTAAGGTTTCACTTCGGGTAATATTTTCTTTGTTCTTCACATGTGTCTTAATTTTTTATATCATTGGTCCTTACACATATATAATGATTAGGGAATTTAAATTATGTTATAAATATAACTTATATTTATTATATTTTCATTATAATAATTTATAGTATAATTAAGTACAAAAAGGAATACACCGTTCATGGAGACGGTAAGTCATATGTACGCATGAACGTTGTTTCCATTTTTATTATCGTGTTAATAGAAAGTATGTAAATGAAACACACACACAAATATATATATATATATATATATATTTATATATATATCATTATTACAGTAGAATTATTATATCATATATTTAAAATAATTTCATTAAACCCGTCTTTAATACATTCCATGTGGTGTGTGAACCAATTACATCGATTGGAGTGGGCGGTAGTCCACACTTCCTCAAATGAGAGTTTTGTATTAACACCAAATGGAAAGTTAACATATGTATGTTGAAAAAAGAATAATAAATACATAATAAATATAATATATAACACATATAAATATATTTTCCATCATAGTGTCCACCATGATTGGTGGTAAAGTATAAATGAACAATCATTGTTTCGTGAGGCAGTAGTTAACCGTACACAGAAATGGTATATTCAATATCCATTAGATGAAGGTGTGTGTATGTGTAGGTCGAAATATTTTCATAAAAATATACTAGTATATGTACAATACTATTTTGGTCACACAATAATTGAATGAAGAGAGTATAGGGGTTAAAGAAGGAAAATAACGGAAAGGATATTTAGAGAAGACATCACCTCTAAATCGGGTAACTCCTTTTGGTTTGTGCCAAAATGATTCTTCTAGAGGCTTTATACTCAAATGGTGGCTTCAATTTTGAATGTTGGGTTGTTATTAGGCTACGTGGGTAGATCTCGGCCGACCATAAAAGGTTTTAGAGTTAGGAGTAATGTGTAGTGGTGGTGTCCTTTTGTAGTTGAAGTGGAGTGCCACTCATGAAAATATTTGAAGAGAGAAATATACACAAAGTTTTCATGTTGAAAGTTGATCCAATAATGGAATAAAATTTTTCCAATTGATTAGAGGGTCTAAATATTCCTATAAAATGTGTGTTTTACACGTTTATATGTTATTTGGGTTCTTAAATTTACAGTTTAGTACTTTATTAACATAATTTGTCTTATAACCAATGTAATTAATTTTAATCATTTTCACTAATATTTTTTTTTTCAAAAACACGGTTGAACTTACTAGACACTATAAATTATTATTATTCCAAAAATTTGTTCCATTTGACCAAATTCTATTAACATATGTGCAAAAAAAATTTAAAATTAATCCCTCTAAAGGGACGGCACTGCAGGTTTTTAAAGTAAAAACGTCCAAAATATTGCAATGTTTTTATATCCAATTTCAATTTTAAATTGGTTCTAATGACCAAGATTTTATTAATTTATAAAAATATTATATAACTAAACTATTAAACAAATTAAAAATATAATTTATCCCTATAAATAAATTATATGAAAAATAAGTTTTGAATTAAAATCCAGTACTTTTAACTATTCATTAACAGATGAATCCTTGCATTAAAATACAAAAAATTTATCCTAAACTAATTTTTATGTTTATATTAAAATTATAAATATTAATTGGACTTATTTATTCTATAAATGTTCCAAAAATTGTATTTAAAATGGGTTCTCCATTAAAATGCGGTAAAACTACCTTTATAAAAAATAGGTTTTTATGCATAAAATAGGATGTGTTCTTGTCTTATGTCTATTGAATCTATTGGATGAATATAAAAAATAATTTATTGATTATATAACATATTTACTAAATTAATATCACATACCTATTGTAATTAATTTAATTTACTAGGTTAAAATAGCATTGTGACTATAATAATATTTTCTTTTATATTCAATCAGTTTTCATATTCATTAATTGGTAACCTATGAATTAATATTATATTTCTAAAGAACAATTATTTTTATAATTTATTTAACACTATTAATATCCATAAAATTAATGTCTAGGTTATATTCCATTATAATAATATTTGTTATAATATATTACAGTTAGGCTACACTCGGTCTTGTGTGTTTTGCAAGCCATTGAGGAAGGTTAGTATTGCATGTAACATACACTAAACTTATTGTTCCATGTAATGTACACCGATTTGGGATTGTGTGAAACATATACCAGGTTGTGTCTATGTCAAAGGAGTGATTAAATTAGTGAAAATCTATTTTTAATCTTGCGTAAAGGAAAAAATGTCAAATGATTAAATTAATTTGAAAAAAAATCACCAAAATCTCAGGGTGTTACATTCTATCCCCCCTTAAAGTGAACATAACCCTATAAATTAATATGGGTAACCAATGGATTAATAATTAAAGGCTTAATTCAAAGAAACCCACATCATAAATTTTGATACTAAAATATACCTGAAAAAGTTAAATTTGGGACCATAACAGTTACCCAATGTAACATATAACTGGTTTTCCAGATAGGAGAACATAGATTGGGAGTGAATATTTCGAATGGAGGAATAGAATAAATATTTATAGGGAGTTATTGAGGTCATCAATCACAAACATGTTAATGATCAAAGGAATGTTAAGGGCCTCAATGTCATAAATCTGTGATAATTCTAGAAGCCATTGGTTCAACTAAATTTAAGGTATTAGGAAAAATTTTTTTATCACCTTCAAAATGTCGATTGATTCATGATATATTCCTATAAACAAAAAATTATACATTTTTATGCTTTGAATAATTTCTAATACATCAATTACCTCAAAAAAAGAATGTCCATAAATTTAATTTTAATGGATCTTAAGGCCCAAAAAAAGAATGAAAAGTCGAACTATCAATGTGCATTATTATATAAACATAACATGTAACACTATTGTTTTATCATAAATATTTATTCAAAAAAATATACGTTAACCCGGACATGACATAGGCTAGTGCTAGGCGTGAAACCCTTGTCATCCTTCAATCATGGGTTCAAGACCCACGACCTTTTCAGAATTGATTTGTTGTCACCTAACATACATGAGGCCCTTTTCTAAATCCACACTAATATAATATAAATGATTTATATATTTGAAATATGTTTAACCACCAATTATCCACTTAACCATGGTTTTCAACCCAAAATCAGTGCACAAATACTTCCTCCAATTTTTAACATAAAGTTTTCAAGAAAGGTTAACTTTATAACCCTTCTCAAAGGTGAACATCCAAAATTTTATAAATAAAGTCACGAAATAAACATAACATTGACTTTTCTATATATCAAAAAGTATCTCTTATTTGTCACATTTATAACATGTGAATACCCTCATCATATATTCTCTTGAAACCTGGCAACAACCTTAATTTCCATAAATCCTTTCAGAAAACATGCATGCTTCCTTTTTCCAAAGTTTATTGGATATATTCCTTAGATAAAAAAATACTATAAACTACATTGGATATATTATAAACCAAATATTAAAAGATGATTACATATTTCCAAGTTAATAAATTCTTTCCAATTTACTTTTTCATATCCATCATATCTTTCTCCAAAAATAATTATCTCAACGTCATGATCTAAATAAGGGTATCATTCTCTTAATCGAAATATCACAGCTACATGAAATTACTTTTATATTTCTTCATCATAATTTATCATGTACTTTTAAATACTTAATAAAATACTTTTATATTTTATGATTTATATAATATAATCTCTAAATTCCATAACATAATTACTTCATTCATCCAACATTATTATTAAACCACTACTCATGCTTCATCAACTGATTCATTAATACCTCTTTATGAGAATATGAAATATGATTAAGGTATTATGGTTATTGAAACTAAATCTAATCAATCTTATTATGTTTAATGTAAACAATATTTTAATAACATCACATAACTTTTCCATGTCGTTTGAGGAATCTTTATCTTCATAAGTATAACTAATACTCATAACACCATCCTAATTCTCTTTATGAGATTCCTGCATGCAAAATTGATTCTCATAATACCCATACTTTCCACATATAAATCATTTATTGTTTACTATTTTCCTTCTAGTTATCCAAATTACTAAAACTAGAAAGCACAGGGTGAGAAACACATATCATATAAAAAGCCACATAATCATGAAAAATTACTTATATGATGTCTAAATCATGACACCTTACTTAATATATGAATCATTAGGTTTATCCTAGGTTTTTAAAAGTCAATTTAGGTTTAAATACTTAATGATGGTTCATGAATGTTTGGTGAATTCCCAAAGCATATCCCCAGGAGTGTTAATCCTGGTGTGTAGCAAGGCTCGTTGTTATGTACCGGATTATCCTAGGTCAATCTCAAAATATCTTTCCAGATTTGTTACACCTTGTTACATATGTTCCAAATCCATATCCACTTATAATATCAATATATGTATGTATTTATAGGAAACCACCCACTCTATCATTTACCAAAACTACATGACATTTTCCTAAACATTAACTCATCCTTATACTTATCCTTAGAGACAACCCTAGATATATACTTGGAAATATACCTAGGGATATCACTATGGTTTTCCAATCCTAGTTTCTAAAGGTTGAAAAAACCTTTCCCTTGATACCAAATATAGTGAACAAGAAATAACATACATGTATATTACATCATTTTAGATGAATATTTATTACAATACAAAAATAAATGCCTGAGGACCATAATGGTTTAGGGTCTTTGGAAACTAGGAATCAAAATATTTTATCTCGGTGAATTATCTTCAATATATTCCATAAATATATACACCTTTAGTAAATATACCCAAAAATTTTATTACTAACTTATAGAAAAGAAACCAAAGAAAGTGATGAGCTCAGATGCTCAGTAAGGGTAAAAAAGAGGGAAATTGAAGAATAAACATGTACATAGGGGTTTGATAATGTGATCGTAACATTAGGAGATAATAACCTAAAAATAAAAGATCATAAACATGAGTTACGGGATAAATATTGGTAGTTCACAATACATGAATCATAAAGAAATAAAAATCATGATCCATGAAATAATAACTAAGGAATAAGACATAGGATTTGAGGCATACATATAAAAATAGAAAATTTTATGTCAAGGATACCTAATAGGACTTTTATAACATGTAAGTCTTGGGAAATGACCTATGTACCTACTTAGGTCTTGTGATAGAAACCCGTGTACCCTCTTTCTTTTAGTCTTAGACTACAACCCATAAACCTTATTTATTTTAGTATTGGACTATAATCTATGGACATTCTTTCTATCAGTCTTGGAATAATACCCATGAACCTTATTTATTTTCGGCTTGGGAAAAAACCCATATACCATTTTAGATCAAATAAAACAAAGAATTATCCATTTAATTTGAGGGAGATGCAGGTCCCACCCATCACAAAATGAAATCATGCATGCTTGTTCCATAAAACATTCATCATATCATGACCCATGAAGATATATGGGTTCTATAAACATCAAATCATAACCCACAAAATAAAATGGAATCACTAAAATTTAACCAAATCATAACATATGGAAAGTATATAGGTTTCATAATCATCTCATCAAAGCATAATCTATGAAAATAAATGGCTTTCTAAATCATATAACCTGAAGAAAGGAAATATACTTCATAAAGGCCCTGACATTAAGCATAACCCATTCATAGAAATGATATAAAGGAAAATATAGATCATTTTCTATAATATAATGGGTAACATAAACAGAATTCATATTATATGGAAAATAATTTTGAATCATCGATAAAAATATTCTCATGAGGAAAATACCCTTTATCCTTTTAAAAAGGATTTTTAATACATAATACCAATTAAATTTAATTTTATTAGAAAACAATTGAAAACTTATAGAGAATACTTGAAATAATTTTGAATAAAAATTCCTTAATTTTAAAAACATTTTCTTAAATAATATCCTTTTAAAATGAAAAAGAATATTCAAAGGAATGATAGTGGGAAAATCCATACATGTCATATGAGGAAAAAAGAACATTCCTTTTTCATAGTAAAAATGATATAAGGAATGCCTTGTTCAGAAAGAGAAATAAATATTCCCTTGAAGAGATTGGAAAAATAATAAAAGGGTAAAAATTTCTTTTAAATATGATAGGATACTGGTATAATATTCTTGGAATCCCTTATTAGAAAACATGTTTTTATGGAATATATATTTCCGACTGAAGTGAAGGTAAATTCAAGATTTCTTGAAAACAATTTCTTAACTATCATATCTACCAATGAGTTGAAATATGGTACCAATACTAGTGAATAAATTGAATAACCCTGAACAAATTTCTTGACTTTCCTTGAGATATGGATCACATGATTTCATCCAAGGAAATATAAACAATCTCAAAAAAAATGTTGAGACTGTCTCAATAAACACTTATAACTTGGTAACATGGGATCATACTGTCCATGTTAGAAAAGAAATTACATGAAGGAAAAAATATCATTATAATATTTATATTCATGATATAAAATTGTAAATGAAAGTATATACACTTCAAAGTAAGAGTTTAGGCGCATAACCAAACCTGAGTCTCAAAGAATGAAAATTCTGACAAATCTATTTTACCGATTTGGTATCTTTTGAAACATAAACCATAAGAAATAAGAATCATGAAATGAAATTTCTAATACCCATAATTATATTTATAAGATACATAGAACATATTCAAATTATGTACATACACCACACAAAAGGAATGAGTGACGAACAGAACATGTATCACACAAAAATTATAAGTGAAATGAAATCCCCTAACCTTGTGTATTGACTCTCATCATACTAGTTAAAACCACCTATATAATAAGTTTAAATTTATTATAAATATTTTAAATAACCGTATTATTATATATAATACCATATATGGTTTTATTATTACCTAATATTACCCACTTTTTAATGATCCTTGGTTATGGATTCAGTTCGCGTAATATTTTCTTTGTTCTTTGCATGTGTCTTATTTTGTTATATTTTTGGTCCTTATACTTATATAATTATTCCATAATTTAAATCATTGTATAAATATCATGTATATCCATCATATTTATATTATAATAATTTATAGTATAATTAATTTCAAAATTTAACACACCGTTCATGGAGACGGTAATCTTTACGTATGCATGAACGTTGTTTTCGTTTTTATTGTCATATTGGAAGAAAATATAAAATGAAATGTATATATATATATTAATTATATTTTCATTATTATATCATATATATCATATAATTTAATTAAACCCAACCTTAATACATTACATGTGGTATGTGAATGAATCTCGTCGCTTTTAGTGGGCGGTAGTCCACACTTCCTCAAACGAGATTATCGTTTTTAAAACAGACAGAAAGTAAAGAGATTTATATTGATAAAGGAATAAAGAAGAATAAATACATAATAAATATAATATATATTGTATATAAATATAGTTTCTATCATAAATTCCACCATGATTTATGGTAACGTAGAAATGAAAAATCACCATTTCGTGAGGTAGTAGTTAGACATACACAGAAATAGTATGTTCAATATCAATTAGATGGAGGTGCGTGTAATTTTAAGTAAAAATATTTGAATAAAAATATACTATTATATTTATTATACTTGTTTTTTCATACAATAAATCCACAAATATATTGGAGGGGTTAAGAAGGAAAATAAAGTAAAGTATCTTTGGAGAAGATGTTACCTCTAAATCGGGTAACTCCTTTTGGTTTGTGGAAAAATGATTATTTGGGAGTATTTATGCCCAAATAATGGAATCATGGTTTAAGATATGATTTTTGGTAGGTTACATGGTTAGATATTGTACTAACTTAATTTTTTAGAGGTGTGAGTAATGGGTAGAGTTGGTTTCCCTTTATAGTGGAAGTGGAGGGGCACTCTATTAAATATTTTAAGAGAGAATTACACCCTAATTTTTCATATAAAAAGTGGACCCAATAATAGACCAAGGTAGATACAATTTATTATTGGGTTTAAATATTTCCATCCAATGTGTGTTGTACATGTTTCTATATTGATCTAGGTCTTAAATTTACATTTTGGTACTTTATTAACCTATTTTTTCTCTTATCCAATATAATTAATTTTAATCACTATCACTAATTTTTTTTTTGAAAAAAATAAATCCTTTGAAATTATAAATTTGGATTAACTGAAATATGGAATATATTTAGACAAATTATAATCACAGATGTGGAAAAAATTAATTTGAAATCAATCCCACTAACGGGATGACACTACATGTTTTTAAAGTAGAAACATCGAAAGGTTTATTGAGTTATAATATCTAATTTCAATGTAAAATTGGTTCCAATGACCTAAATTAGATTAATCCATAATAATATTATATAACTATACAATTATTCCAATTTGAAATATAATTTATCCAAATAAATAAATTAGATGAAAAATTAGTTTTTGAATTAAAATTCTGTATTTTTAACTATTTATTATAAGATTGAACTTTTCATAAAAAATAACAAAAATTTATCCAAGACTAATTTTTATATTTTAATTATAATTATAAATTTTATTTTGACATATAAAATATTTAAAAGATCAACAAATTGGATATAAAATGGGTTCTCTATTAAATGATGGTAAAACTACCTTTATAAAAAACAGATTTTTATGCATAAAATTGGGTTTGTTATTATCCTTTGTCTATCAAATATATTGTATTCATATAAAAATATTTGATTTATTATAAAAAATATTTATTAAACTATTATCACTTTCTAATTGTAATTACTTTAACTTACTATGTTAAAATAGCTTTGTGACAATAATAATATTTTCCTTTCTATTCAATCAGTTTTCATATTTATTAATTAGAAACCTATAAATTAATCCTATATTTGTGTAAAACACATATTTTCATAATTTATTTAATAATATTCATATCCATAAACTTAACAGTTAGGTTATATTACATTGTAATAATATTTTTAATAATATATTATAGTTAGGTTACACTCAGTCTTTCATGTTATGCAAGCCATCAAGGAAGGTAAATCTTTCTTGTAACATATGATAACATTATTGTTATGCATAACATATTACTTGTTGGGATTTAATGTAACCTTATCCAAGTAGTATATGTGTGAATGAAATGTTTGACTTAGTGAAAATATATTTTCAGTGTTGCTTGAAGTGAAAAATATCAAAAGATTAAATTAATTCGAAACAAATTTCACCAAAATATCAGGGTGTTATATACAAAGTTTCTCTTTAGAACATCATTTCAATTTTAGACTAATGTTCAAACTAATAATATCATTCATCCATTACAAGATATTATAAAAACATATATATTTTATTTTTTTAGATCATGGGTGGATCACTCATCATTAGGAGAGTTTTATTATAAATATATTTTTCATTAATTTATTGATATATATCATTAGGAATGAAATTATGTGTGATTGTGTTGTTGATTATTACGTGGGGTTGATTTTGGTGAGGCCACTACGTTTGGGGTAAAAATTTCATATCATGTGATAGTACTTGCGAAAATTATTTGATATTTCCTGAGGACCACCCAATATAGAAAAAATCATATCCAGTTTGTAGGAGGGATCTATTATATTTTTTTAGTTTAAGATTAGTTGTTTTTTTCAGTATTTCATTGATGTTGGAAGAGAATGTTTGGGAATGAATGCAAGTTTCCACCAATATTTTTATCCCTTCAGAGTAGATTTAGTGATTTAGAGAT
The DNA here is from genome assembly GCA_963277665.1 of Viscum album. Taxonomy (NCBI): domain Eukaryota; kingdom Viridiplantae; phylum Streptophyta; class Magnoliopsida; order Santalales; family Viscaceae; genus Viscum; species Viscum album. Next base: position 1,758,054,926 of record OY728121.1, on the reverse strand, counting down.
ATATTTTATTAGTTGTAACCAAATATTTGATTTTTCATGAAGTATTATATGTTTTAGGGGTTTCTATGTATTATCATGATCTTTTATATGTGATTGATTTGAGTGATATAGAAATTGAAAATGATACAATCCTTATAGATCTTCTTCTAGAAATTCTAGATCCCAAAGTGTAATTTATACGAGGGAAATTTATTCCCTTACTGTGAGTTCTTTATAAGAATTATGGCATGGATAAGAGAACTTAGGAAATGGAATCATATATGTTTATGAAATATCATAATATTTTTTGAGTTTTCCTTTTATTTAATTGACGCTGGATGTAATGATTAAAAATAGATAAAAGTGTTGATATTTTTTTCCCATTTTATGATTATGTTGGATTTATTTTAAGGATGAAATGTTTTAATGAGGTTCAAAATATAGATACCTTATAATTTTTGGAGTATCCACAATATTAAATATTTTTTCTTAATAAGGGAAAATATTAATTTTTTAGTTCTATAAATTATTTTTTTAGCACAATGTTGTTTATTTGATGTGATTTTTACCCATATGTGGTGATAAAATTATTTTCTAAGATGGTTGAATATCCCATAAATATTAGGTAGTGGTGTACTTTAAATAATTAATTATTTACTTATGTAATTCATATTTTTATGGATTAGTATTGTCAAATAAACAATGTTTTGTGTGAGATATTTCTTATGGTGGTGGTGATAAGGAATTATTAGAAGAAGGCGAGCCATATATTTATATAAGTATCATGTCAAGTTAATATAATTAAAAAATATATTTTGAATAGTAATTAATGATATAGAACAAGATGAGTGAGCAGTGGCTCTAAAATAATGTTAAAGGAAAACAATAGTATAATTAATTTACCAATGAAAACATTTCCTTGAGGGATATCTCTTTAATCTATAAATTCTCTCAAGAGAAAATTATCAATGTCTCTATGTTATAGATAATTGGATAATGATGAATTGAGAATGAGAGATATGTAAATAATTGATGGTTATCAACAAAGGATTAGTGAATTTCATTCATTGTACATGAAAGGTAGGAGAGTAATAATTATCATATCTTTTATAATCTATATAAATCATCAGTGCTATTGATTTTATGGACTGTGTAGATAATTTATTACAATATAAGATAATGAAAATATAATAAATTGAAATCAATGGAATAGTGAATATTGATGAATAATTGAAATTTTATGATATATAAATCATAGGATTATTATTAAAATCAATGAATAATAGAACTAGGATATAAGAATGGATGAAAAATATAATTATATGATAATAGGATTCAAATTTTATTATCTTGTGATGGATTACCAGTGGGTTATATCATGATATATAAATTTGAAAAATATTTAATAAGTAGAAATTATATTGAATCATGGAATTGATGAATTGATGTTGAATAATATTTATAATTATTGTGTGTGTTTTTTGGATATTTTATTTATGGTTGATTTTTTTTAATAATTATTGTTTATAAGTATTCATGAGATATTTTCTAAGACCCCCTATTGATCATAGATCATAAAAGGATGAAAAACTATTGAAAAAATTTAAGGAGGAAATATTGGTGAATTTATAATATTCTAAATGATTCTATATAATTTTGTACATGGATATGAAACACTTTAGGAAATTTTATTCATGTGACAGTGAGGGTTGGGGATGATACAACTGTATGTTACACAGAGTTTATGCCATTTAGGAACAATTACATGAATCATTCTAAAGTTGGATTACATTTCTTATGTGCAATACCTGTTGGTTTTACATCTATATGGCTTATAATACCTTGTCATGGGTCTATGACTCTATGATATAGGGTCATAACAAACATAGATTAGTCATGCTAATTTATGCTTATGGTGGGAGTTTATTATGGAATGTTTTTATAGTAGTGATGGAAATTGAATCTAGTATGAACCATTAGACAACCCCACTAGTATGAATATATGGAGGTGTTAATGTGAAATAGTGTAGCATAAAATATTCATTGATTAGTATAATTATTTTATATGTGTTGTCTATGTGATGGGGGTTTGTTTTTTTGTATGCATATGATATAAAAAATGGTATGGATGTCTATAATTTCACCCATGGATATCGTAGTGGTAAATCTATGTGGGAGTGTGATATATGGTTGTGATGGGATTATATTCCTTGGTATTTTTCGGTGTGTTGTGTCATAGTTTGGAAAGTAAATTGATGTGTGGGTTGGAATCCATTTATGATATGTGGTAGTGATATGGAAGTGGGTTTTTTCTATATGGGGTGATACCAATGATGAAGGGGAGGAAGGCGAATGAACTTATAGTCTGAATCATATGGCTAGACGTGGATGAAATGTGATTTTATATAGTGGTTATATAGGTTAATAAGGAAAGATTAATTGAGTGTAGACAACTAATAAACTAGTTATATACAATAAGGGAGGACATCTTCTTAGAAAATATGGGTTATAGTGGGGAGAGTCCATGAGAGTTGACAACTAATAAACTATAAAGAGTTACATAGTTAGGTAAGAAACCCAATAAATGAATAGATATGTTCTAAAAATTTCCCTATGAGTGGATTTTTTACGGAAATTGAGAGCTGATACCAATTACCCTATGGGTGTATAGTTAAAAGTTGATGTAGAGGTATACAGAAAGTTCCTTATGAGTGTATGACTACTTAACGAGGGTGGTGATGTCATACTTATCTCTTTGTTGGTTTACAACTAATTTAGTATATTACAGTAATATTATTATGGTTGGATAATTGTTTGATCCTTAGAAGAGATATGATGGTGGTTATGTAGGGAAAGGTGTTGTGAAATGTGATTTGGTTTGGAATGTGAGATGAGTTTTTTTATTAGATGGAAGTAGTTAGATGGATTATTTATTTGGGATGATTATTGGATGATTGTTTCATTCTATCTTTTTCATATACTAAAGCAAAAGTATGCTACAGTCATATGGAAACACGAGAGTTTTTATGATTAATATATGAAGTATATTTATATTATGACATATATATTATATTTATTATTTCTATATTATCATCTTATAGTTGGTGATGGTGTTATATGAACCTATCTTAGGAAATAAGAGATGTTTTTTGGAGGTGAATTTCAATATAAATTGATTGACGTATAAATGAGATGATAGAAATGTAATTTATTTTCAATTTATGGATTGGATTGTTATTAAATAGAATGAAATATTATACACCATTTAGGTATTTTGGTTGGGAATAAACTATGATATTCTTAGTTATGTAGAGGTTTTCAATGGAAAAAAGTAAGGACTTCCAAGTATATTTGATATTTTACCCTTGGTACTAATCACTTACTCATGGCCTATTTAAGGTGGACTTTAAGGGTCACACTCTTAGTCATTGCTATCCTGGGTGGATTCCTAGTAGGGTTGGTTCATAAAATATATGTTCATAGAAAAAAATATATTTCCAATGTAATTACTCATGATGTTAGAGGGTTAAAATCCATAAAGTCACAAAAGTTTTCAAGACTCTTTATTTTATAATTATAATGAATATATAAATAGAAAAAAAATTGTTTTATTTCTATTAAATTTTAATCATTCATGTTTTTTTTATTTTGAAAAATTATATTTAGAAAACATTTCCCTATTGGATTTCTTAATGGTTTCAAAAAACATGATTTTATATAATTTTATTCAAAAAAACCTTAATAATGATTTTGAGTTTGCTTAAAAAATAGAGGTTATACCCCCATATTTTTAGTTTTAATTTTTTTTTTCATTTTCTCAATTTATGATACCTTTTATTTTTTATTGGTATTTTACGAATTTAGTTGGTGATAATTTTATATTGAGACAATTCCTCGAATTAAAATGTATTTTGAAGATCAAATTGTTCCAAAAAGTTCAATTAATAAACGGAAATGTTCAATAACAAGACAATATTAGAATTATTATAAAAAATCATCATAATTCAGTCCTACTGATGATTAAATATTAATAGTTTTAACCAAATCAAGTGATAAAAATCATAAGATATAGTTTTAATATTTTATACCAAAACTGGAATCTGACTCAATAGAGGATGAAATCAAAAAAATCAAAAAATCAAAAACTAATTTACCCAGAATAATCATTTCAAAATACCCACTTGACTCCTACAAGAAATTATTGGGAAATTTTTATAATCTATTAAAATACAATAAAAAGGATAAGGAAGGAAAGTAAAAAATATAAAATAAAAAATTACAGGGGAAAAATAATAATAAAGATCTCCATAATTCTTGAATATACCTATTATTACTGAATAAAAATTTCAAAATCTTTAAAATTTCATTGAAAACAATTATAGTGTATTGTTAAATGAAAGGGGAATAAATGATGGACTGTGATAATTCTTGAAAGAAAAAATTTCATGTGTGAAAAATACATTATAAAAAGTCCTAGAATCTTGTCTTACCATGGTTAAAACCAATATTTCCTATAGAAAACACCATTATAGCATGATATTAAAGGTAAATAAATTAAAAAATAATAATGGGACATCCACCACATGAAGATAAGTGTAAAGTGTTAAATTTTAAGAGGATACTTTTTCAAAATACAATATTCATAATAGAAGAATTTTTTTCCAAAATCATACAAAAGAATATTGAAGGAATATTATTCATGATAAGGCCTCTATAGATAAATTAATTCATAGAATTTAAAGTGCATATCTAATCCCTTGAACATTTAATATAAAAAAATCCACGTTGGTTTAGTGGAAAAACCCAAGAGTGCTTCCTTTTTGTAAAATTGATTTGAAACATTTATTATATAATCCTCTAAAATATCTATAATGTTATTTAAAATTTTAATATTAATCATTGTATTTAAATAACTTGTTTTTAAGTACTGTTCTATTTTTCAATTCAATTTTTTAATGTTTCTCAATGATTTCATTTCCTTTAATTATTTGATGGTAGGAATTGGGTATCCTTGTAAGTATTTTGGTCAACCAAGTATAGTTTTCTCTGGTGGAAGTCCAAACTATGTCAAAATTATAATGAAAATAGACTCTCTTAGGGACTTTAATTATTGGTTTTAATATAATTTTTTGAATAATAGTTTTATAAACAATAATCCATATAATCAAAATCTGTAAGTTCCTGATCAAAATAATTTATAGTTGCAATAGGTGACAAATATAACAAATGTTTTCCTCAATTTTTAATATCAATTTCAATTTTTTTACCCTTCCAATTTATAAATTTGGGATTATATGGATCAATTTTGGATTTATGATGTATTTTGAGAAAAATTGTGAAGAGGGCTTAATTCTGGATTTTTACAATTTTTTTCCACAAGGGTATTTTGGCCATTTAATTAAAAAAGTAATTGAAAAGTGAGTTAATTTTTTCAATATGACTTCATTATTTCCTAATTTTTTTGCTTCTAGACAAGGGGATTATTTGAGCATTTAAAGGGTTGAACAAATCAATCAATTTGAACAATTATTCAGGAAAACAACATGGACCCCACCTCCGTAACAGAAATACAACTCGGTATACACACATACAATTAAGGTGATTATACAAGTAATTGAACTGTTACACATATATGTGTTTCTTTAATAAATTTCATAGGGTTTGGCAACCATTAATGTTGTAAGTGGATGTTATACATTGAAGGAATCTTTATGAAAATATCAGATAGAAAAACTACACGTCAATAAAAAATTTATAAATCATAAAAAAGGTGGTCAATTAAGCTGAGATTTTGAGGTTGAATAGAGGAGAAAATTTTGAACAACATTTATGAAGGAATAAATTCGTGAACATTTCATTTAAGGGGACCAAAACGTGAAATATGTTGGTGGATAGATTTTGGCCTTTAAAAGGAAGAGACCTCCTCCTTCCCAAATCATCCCATTCCACCCAATTCCATTAAATCCATGGAAACAAAGAGGATATCTCCACATTGGGAAGTCATATGCAAGTCTATCCATTTTATTATTTTTTATTTATTTTATTATTATTTTTGTTTCCAATTGTAATTTATATTTCCAATAAATTCTTTCATTCTTAACATTATTCCACTATGTTCTTCTTATTCCTATTCTTTCACCATCCTCATCTTTTTATTTTATTCTAATTTTTTGTAATCCTTATATCCACGGTGACCTATAATCCTTTGAAATTATGGCCTAACTTGAGTATTTTCCTATGGGAGGTATGTGGAAATTTTATTTATTATGCGGTTAAATTATTATGTTTTATTAAGTTTGTGTTGAGAAAGAGTGACCCACATGAGTGTGGAGATCATCCACCATGACACTAAAATCAATATCATTTATATTATTTTATAAAATCTTTTTTGTCACTTCTACTAGATTCAAGATCTTCATATAATGGGGTTGAGCCATTTAGTTGATGAAATGGCATACGATGGAGCTAGGTCCTGGAAGATGTCACACTATCGATCAACGTGTAACGTTAACCCGGATTGTAGGAGGATGTGGAATTAAGATTTCTAAATGAATTATAGTTTTCACACCACTATATAAAATAATATAAATTCATTAATGAGATCTAAAAATTAAATTGTCAAGCATAAATTAAACACCAACAAGGAGAATGATGGAACCCACAAACCAACCCATAAAGACCATGTTCTTTCTTCATTAATTACATTTTTTTACATGTTAGTTTTATCTTCAATTTCATTTAAATTTCATTACCTCTAAAAATAAAATAATATAAAAAAAAGTAGTTTATGTGAGATATAATAATTAGGTGAATGATTGATAAAACTCCTCAATTGAGACAACCCTAGTTAGCCACTTTGATAAACTGGGAAAACATGGAAATTTGGTTTTTCCATGCCCCACGATAGGTGTGAATCAAAACTGGGACTATTGCAGGGGATTTAATTATTAGTTTAATTAATTTTCTATTTTAAAATTGTATATATATTTTCATTAACATTTTTATAAAAAACTAAATATTATTCCTTGATGTTTTCAAGTAATCTTTCGTACAATACATGGAAAAATTACACATTGGTGTAGGAAGAAGAAACAGACCACACTAAGGAGGCCCTCCAATAAAGGGTTGATGCTCTTATAATAATGATCAAACATAATCATATAGTATTATAAACATTTATCTCACCTGAATATTTTATGTCCATGGTCATTGAACTTTAAGCAGACATACATAGAATCAAGGCCATGAAAGAAGTGCCACTAGTATTTCCTGATTTCATTAAATACATCCTAAAGTTTGATGCTAAACTGAAGGTGGAGGAGAATAATTACCTACATCTGTACAGTGATAATAAAATCCTAAAGGCACTTTCCATAAAATAATATATTCATTTAGAACTAAATCAGGGAGATGCTATATTTCTGAACTAAAATTATTTTAATTTTGTTGAAAATAATTTGAGTACTAATCCCAATTGTTTTTAATTTTAGGAATTGGATGAATATTACTACTCCATAGAAGATGATGATGAAAAAGAAATTTCATCTTTTGAGGAACACATAGAGCTCTCAGAAGACATTGCATATTCACTAAAGGGTGTAAACGAAGAGAATGAGAATGTTGCACAAGTATCAACTGAAGAGGAAGAGGTTCCATACTTCATCCTACCCCCTCCATTAAAGTTTTACCACATTGAAAAGGGGTGTGGATATAGTCTACTCTATCCATGGATTAATCCTCAATAGAGTATAATAAGTCCAAGATGGGAAAAATCATATGTTGTGGTTCAAATCCAATAAGATTCATCCACTATCAGACTTTGGATAATAGAAGGTACTACCCTTTAGAGGTAGTAAAAACATAGGTCCCACATAAGGGATCGTACCAAGACTTATCCCATACTTTTTTCGATAAATTTACATTTGAATTTAATTTATTAGGATATAATTTAGCATGTTTGACATCCATATATCTTTTTGAATATTAATAATATGATCTTTATGCTTACTTGAGTAATTATATTTTAGAGGTTCATTATGGAATAATGTACCCTCAAATTGTGGAAGAGAAGGACTAAGATTTATGGAAAAGGGAGTTTATTATTATTATCTATCTCTTTTAATCCTTACATTTTTTTTCCAAATCATGTTTTGAGAATTCAACTGGAAATTGCATTCCCACACTTGAATTCATGTTTTACTTGACTTATATAGGATATATGAGTTTCTTAGGATTCCTATGATACCAGGTTTTGGATTTCAATGTAAATGATATTGAATGAGTAAAATAGAAAATTTATTGTTTAAAGTGAATCATGGATATTTAAATGATGACTCATGAATTGAGGGAATTGATAGATTAATGTAAATAAAATTTCCTGACAATTTTTTATGATTTTAATATCTAAAATTCATATTAATTTATTTGTTATTATTAATCTTAAATTTAGTGGTTTTCCAATATTATATTCCCATTCCTAAGAGTATTTATTGACCAAGTACTTCATATTTTTAATTTATCATATTTCTTGTGTTATCATAGAACATATCACCTTCTAGAACATGTATTAAAACTTTTCAAAGCTATTGAATTTTCAAAAACACATTTAAAATGATTTGGGCATCTATTGATAAACCACTTATCCTTAAAAGACTACATTTACATCAATCAGGGCTTTATCTATAGTGACTATGAATGAAATTGTTAGGGATGAGCGATGTTTCAATCCATTTCTATCCATTCCTACCTTAGTCCTAGTACACACATGACATTTTAAAGATGAAGTGTAGGGGTAATGGAAATCATAGTGGATGGGATGTTATAAATTTTAAGGAAAAAGTGTCGGGGTGATATTGTCAGAATTGTAAAAGGTTAGGGAATCATTAATTGTACTATATTGTTTTCCCCTCATGAATATAAAAAAATTAAAATTAAATAAAGAAATAAAAAAAATGAGAAATATGGGTTGTGATTTTGGGAAACCAAAAATCACAATTACTTGACCTATGATTTGTTATACGTGGTTCGGTGGTGGATTTGAGTTTTATTCTAATCATAACTTTCATAAAGAGAAAAAAAATGAAATAGTTCATTGAAAAGTAAAAAAATATATAAAAATAAAAAAAATCAAGAGGGTGAAGAAATCATTCATTATGCGTAATTTTACCATGACCTTACTTTTAGTTTAGGGGAAATGGGAGTTGCTACATTTAAGGGGATAATTTCATTAAATTTTTTGATATCATGCATTGTAATTATGATATAAACATAGTTTTTGATCCTTAATGTTTAAAAGCATAAAATACTACCAACCTTAATCCTCAGAGTCATTTTAACAATTATTACAAGTCCTAATGATTTTATAGTCCTTTTTTCTCTAAAAAGTGGAGAAAGTAGTCTATTTACAATACTATGGATCAAGAACATGTTCTTATGATATGATCATAACTATTATTGACTTCCATCCTTAGATATGAGAGGAAATATTCAAAGGTGAGGTAAATCATGATGTTTTAGGTTTAATAATAATGAATTGAGGAGCCATAATTAATTAAAGGAGAAGTCCAATCATTTTTCCAATGGGAGAAGTAAAATACATGAAGCGATTGTTTCTTTAAATAATAGGAAATTAAATTGATATTTTATGTGTATTTTTTGATGTTTGATTTTACATTAAAAATTGGTTGATTTTATTAAATCAGAATTTGAATATTGGTAATATTGGTGTCCTTTTCAATTTCATGTTGAGATTTTATACTTGAGTAAAAGCATGGTTTATGTGTGGGGGAATTAATAGAGATCATATTTTTCTCATTTTTTATATACATTTAATTTTTTTGACAATACCAATTTATCAATTTATCAATTTGTACATATATGGATCGTTTTTGGATTTATGATGTGTTTTGAGAAAAATTATGAAAAGTGATTTATTCTAGATTTTTGACACATTTCTAAAACAAGGGTATTTTGGTCATTTCATTAAAAAATTATTTGAAAATTGAGTGATTACTTTTTTAAAATCCTTGATTTATTTTATTCACCTTTTTAATCTGGACCATGGGATTATTTGATCATCTTATGGCCTGAAAACTTCAATCAAGTTAAACAATTTTTTGTGCACACAACATGGACCCCACCTCTGTAACGAAAGCCCAACTCGGTATACACAACTCAATTTGCGGTGATTTCAACTATAATGGAACTAGGAAACATATATATGTTATACTAATATCTTTTATGTTTTTTGGAAACACTTAATGTGAAAAGTGGATGTTATAAATCAAAGGAAGGTTCTTGGAAATCTTCGGAAGAAAAACTACTAGTCAATAAAAAATTAATATCTCATGCCTATCAAGGCCAATATATATGGAAATTTTAGGGTGAATGGAGGATAAAATTATAAACAACTTTTATGAAGGAGGAAAGGGGGGTATCATCCATTTAGTTGGTCTAAAATTTGAAAAAATATGGGGGGTAGATTCTGTCCTATAAAAGGAGGAGAGCTCCTCCTTCTCAAATCATTCCATTCTACTCCATTCCAATACATCTGAGGCACCAGGGAAGATATATCCACCAAGGGAGGCTAGATAATTATCTACCCCCTTTTTTTTAATTATTTATTTTATTTATTTTTTCCATTGTAATTTAGATTTGTAATAAATTCTTTAATTCTTAAGTTTGTTCCACCATGTTCTTCTTATTCTTCTTCATTCCCCATCCTCATTATGTTTATTTTATTATCCTCTTTTATTCTTAATATTTCTACCATGACCTATTACCCTTATAAATTATAGGATAACCTAAGTCTTGTCCCAGTAGAGGTATGTGGAAATTTCATTTATTCTTCACTTTAATTCATATGTTTTATTATGTTTTTGATGATCAAGAGCGATGTGAAAGATTGTGGATATCGTCCACCACGACACCAAAATCATACAAATTTTTATTATTTTATTAAATATTTTCCCTCACTTTTAATGGATAAAATATCTTCAAATGATGGCATTGATCCATTCAGTGGATGAAATGGAATATGGTGGATCCAGGTCTTGGAAGATGTCACACCCTCAATTGAGGTGTAACATTAACCTTGATTATTGGAGGATGTGGAATTAATATTACTAAACGAATTCAAGATTTCATGATACTAAATAAAAGTATAGTAATTCATGAATGATAGTTCAAAATAGAATTATCAAACTTTATTTAACACCAATAAAGAGAATATTGGAACCCACAAAACAACCCATAAAGTCCAAGTTCTTTCTTTATTAATTACATTTTGTTATTTCATGTTAGTTTTATCATTAATTTCATTTAAATTTGATTACCTTAAAAAATTAAATAAAAATAACAAAAAAAGTAGTTTCGGTGAGATAGAATAAGTAGGTGAATGACTGAGAAAGCTCTTCAAGTTAGAAAACCCTATTCAGTCACTGTGACACACTAGGAAAACATAGAAATTTGTTTTTTTTCATGCCCCACAACAGACGTATGTAAGTGGAATAGATAAGAAATAAAAAATGTAAAGGTTTTCATATCAAAATTATATAGAAATATTGAAAATAACAAAAATAGATGCTAAAATTATTATACATATAGGATCAATAAAAAGGTCATGATTCCTCCCCCAATGGCACCCCTTATGGAGTGTCAATTATAAAATGAATATAGTGATTCCTGAATCCAACCTCCAATAGGACATGAGTTTTTGATACGCACCTAGGGTATAACATACCCACAAATGGGAATCATTACCCTCTTAGATTTTATTTGTTAATAGATAAGATGGAAACACCCCACAAATCCTACTATTAAAAAAATAATGATAGATCCCAAATAATGTATGCAATGTTATAAAATATAAAGCTTGTAATTGAATCTACATGTATGTAAATATTAACATGAAAGAGAACCCAAAGCTGTAGTGGCTCCCAAAAAACCATGAGATTGTAATGTCCATCCTGATCACCAACCTACTCCCACTTAACTAAATTTTTTATAAATATATTTATGGTGAGAATAACATGTATACTCAGTAGAATCTTCTTGGGTTCTTCTTGTGAAAAAGATAAAAAAATCATCTTAAAGTACAGTTAACAACAACTTACACTAACTCATCACCTAAAATGGTATCCTATGTTCCCAGCCTCACCATGGATATATCTCTCCAAGTATTTTATATAAGTTAACATATAATTTAATATCAAAATAACAAACCCCTAACAATTCACCACTAGTATTCCACTCTTCCCCAACACTTCTAAATGTTATCTGTCTATCTCTAAAAGAAAGATATCATGGAGATACTCGAGACAATTTATAAGTTGAATCATGTGAATCACATCATCTCATCACATACTATTCTCCCTATCAATCTCATAATTTCACCATTATATGTAAAATATATAGATAGTTTCTAAGTTGTTTTTAGGATCCCCCAAAGTCCACATTTAATGTATTATACCTCAATCCTTTACAACCCTTATAGGTTATGCCTTTAATAATCCATATGATACTATATTCAGAGATACATGTGTGTAAAATAACCAATATCCGCTACAACCTTCTACACACATATATTGGAAACGAAAGCACCATGAATTATAGAACATAATACTACCCAAAGAAGGGAGTGGGTCCATATGGTGTAGTAAGCAGTCCATTCCTTTCTAATCTGGATATTGGGGAAAACACCCTCTGGGAGTCTACTGGGCATTAGTTACTCTACCGTAATGGGTGACGTACATTTGAAATCACATAAAGAAAAGGATATAATATATTTCATTACTACAATATGGGAAATAACCTAGTATTATGTTTTATTATAGCTATCACATGTTGGAAACCCAGCTGCCAATGCTATGAACTCTATATCCTAATGGAACAAAAGCATTCAAAGAGATTCATTTGATTAATAGATTCATTTTAAAATTTTATTTTATGTCAATTAATTTAATATCAGTTAATTAAAATTATTCCATTCATATTTCATTAAACACAAAGTTAAGTACATTCCCCCAAGTATAATATACCTAATTCCAATGTTCAACAAGATTATCAGCATTTTCATTCCATTCAAGCACAAACCACATGGGTTAAAACATTTATTAAACATTATCATTCCACAAATACATGCAATATGGTAAACATACAAAGATACAATAATAGATATTCCTAACATAATTTAGGTAAAAAAGTAACTCATGCATCTAAGTTTTAAAGTAGAATATTATCAACAAAGCATCTAAATTTTTGAATGATGATGGGAAAGCCCAAATTCAAACATTTTTATCAATCCCAGTGTGATCCCCAATACCAATATGAATATCACCATGCATCCATCCCTCCATAACCACCTTAAACTACTATCACAGACCCGAAACTCCCCATACATATATCATATAATAACAAGTCATCCTAGATTTAAATGTTTTCACTTATCATGGCTTACATCAGAGAAACACACAAGGATGCAAGAAAACAACAAATAGAGTAAACACGCCATATAGGCCCCAAAAACAAAGGCATACAACCTTTATTAAAAAAATTTCATGATCAACCCCAAACATATATCTTTATCAAGATGTCAAACCATTACCATCTTCAATGAAAAAATTCATTTATCATAGATCACAACCACTGGTAACTAAACAAATTAGCTATTAAAAGTAATAAATTAATTAAACAGGATCCCAAGAATAACTTCTAGTTTCAATAAATATTAAGGAAGAAAGTTTCCTTTAACATATAACTTTATTATTATCAAAACAATATTTTACATCTTCATATTATTTATCTAATTCCATTAACATATGTATGAATAATTTCAACTAAACATGCATCATAAAAAAATTATTTATTTCAAATTATAGGAATATATGGATTTATTAAACACAACATTTTAATTATTTATCCAAAATAATTTACAAATTTATGTTCTTAACTATTTATAGGAAGTTTAAATTCTAATCCTAAGAATAATAAACATTCTTATAAAATCATAAAGATAGATATCCCATTATCTATTAAAATAAGAGTAAAGTTTTTTTGATGGTGGAAACACAAGTGATCACTACAACCACAATTTTTTTTAATTAATCTTGGTTATTATTTATTAAGTTTAATTACACTATCAACTAAAGGGAGAAATCATGATTACTTTATGATTGCACATAAAATAAGAGGAGAAGAAATGAATCCCCCACCAAAAGGCTTTAAACATTCTTGAATGAGATTTAAATATTATTTGAAGACCTCTAATAACCTATCCCACATGGAAACTACATCGCCACCTGAAATGCAAGACATAACCATGCAAAATAAACATCAAAGGAATCCATAATAAAGATGGTGATCATTCTTTACAACATCTCTTGATAAAATAGAAAGAAAAAAATTATTGTAGAAGAAAGCATAATATAAAGAAGGAAAACTCACCAAAGTACACAATAAATTAAAAATTAGTTGTTCAGGATTAATCCCTATTGAAAGGGTTCCAAAAAAACCTAATGAAGAACCTATTTCTACCTAATTTTGGGAGAGAATTGGCAGGATTCTCAGAAAACCAAACGCATTATTTGATTCATAGGTACATTTGTTAACTCATATTCATGACAAGAATGGGTATTTCAAGTCAGGAACGAATTGAGTTTTTAGACCCACTGAAATATGCATCACCATGATCCAATAAACTTGGATAAATTCACACCATGAACTTCATGTTCAGGTCATGAGTATTTTCATATTGATTCATCAAATATTATCCTCCACCCTTTCATGACATGAATAAAAAATTCCAATTCTAAATCACACACTAAAAGTTTTCCTTTTTAGACTAGGAATTCCAATATGAGATAAAAATGAAATCTCACATCATGAAAAATTGTTCATATTATGAAGTTCTACCATTTTAAGATTCCATCTCAAAAACTCCACGGATCATGATTTTGGATCCTCTAATAACCATAGAACATAAAATACATTATGGAATAGGATAAAAGGATAAGGGCCTCTACAAAATATACCAATAATATAGTTCCCATCATAATTAATTTAAAACCAAACCCATATGGAGGGAAATAAAATGGGGTCATCCAAATATCCCCCCATGAGATACCTCTCAAGTATCTCATCATCGTTGGAGTAAAACTGCCTCTCTTATAGGAACAAAGTGAAAAACTACTCAACACCAAGAAACTACTCCAAAAAAATCTTCTAGGGGAGATACATCTCAAACAAAATTAATTCCATAAAAAATAATCAATGAATAGAAACCATCTCATTAAATAGACAATGGTTAATGAACATAAAATGATCATTGGTATAAGAGAAGAGTTAAGCATTAAAAAACCAGGATACTGTGAATGAATATACAACTCAAATTCCTAGGTTCTCCCCTCCACAGCACTATGTATACACATGATATGATCCTTGGGAATATTATTACCATATAACACAATCTCTTGGATGTTTTATATCACCACATGACACTCCTCTAAGGCCACATCATCATCTAAATCAACTCTCCCTATTTGATGACATGAGCCATCATGAAGATAAAAGAGAAGCTATAACACATAAAAGGAATCATGTATCCATCCTATCCATGGGTAAAGTACTATATTTTTTTCTAACAATTCCAATAGGATCAAAAATATCAAAAGCCCCAAAAAACCATGGATAAAGATATCTCCCACAACCAAAACATTTCAACCTATAATGAGGAGACACCTTCATGAAAACATGGCCTATAACTTCAAACACCATCCATCTTATCCTATGATTGGAATAGGAATTATGATGATCATGCTCCACCTTCATCATCTCATGAATCACATAAATCAACTCTCTCATTTTATTTACTATATATGGACCAATAATTTATGAATCTCTATCCCTAGTCTAGTGAAATAGAGAATGGAAAGGATGACCGTACAAATATTTGAACAGTTCCATACCAAGGGGTGAGTGAAAAAAATTATTGTAATAATACTATACCAAAGGTAGGCCCCTCTTACAAGAAACTCCAAAATCCAGAGACAAAGTGCACAACATGTATTTAGGATTCGAGATATTCTACTTTGTCTAAACATATTTCTATAGTTGAAAATTATGGAGAAGGACTAAATAAATTCCAAAATCATATAGGAGACCTATCCTCACCATAGAGTCCAAATGAGGTTCATGAATAGCTTCTCTTTTAGATACTCAAAATCATCCTAACACTAGTTAGTCCAAAAGAGTGCTTGATCATGTTTGGTCAAGGCTGTTATAGGAGTTTTAATTTGTGATATGTTAGGTATGAACCTCTTATAATATCCTACATGACCAAAGAATCTCTATAACTCTGGAATATTCTTGGGGGATTCCAAAGAAATTATTATCTTGATCACTGAAGTTTCCATGTGAACTCAAATCTATAACACAAAATATAACAAAAAAATGAATTTCATGATCCTAAAACTCTCACCCTGATAGCTTCCTAATGATCAGATTAAAATGAAGAGCTCCAAAAATTCCCCCTAGATTCTTTGCATGATCTTCCTATAATACCGAGTATGAAAGGATGTTTTCAATGAAAACCACCCCAAACCAATCCATGAAATATCTTAAAACAAAATTAATTAAAATAGTGAAAAATCCTAGAGGGATTCTCACATTGAGCAACATCAGGAAAATCCATTAATTCCCACAACTAAATTAGAAACCATTCCTCTCAATATCCTTATCCTTCAACCACATTTGATTATATACTAAAGTAGATATATCTTAGATAACTAACTCGAACCTTTTAAATGATCAAATAAATCATCGATCCTTGGATGACGATTTTGGTTCATTACCATCCACTAATTTAAGAAATGGTAATGAATACAGATACATAGAGTTCAATCATATTGGTTTACAAATAGAATTGATACACCCCATGGTGACATAATCAGCTATACAAAACTGTACTAAAAATGACCATCAATCTATACCAAAACTCACACAACTGAAAATTATCCATCCTATATAAATATATTGAAGTAAGATAAGTTTTTATCTATATATATATACAAAATTTGATCTCCATTTTAAAGGGTAACACTATAAGCATCATTGAAAAGACATCATAGTACTCTTCCATGACACCAAAAAACACCATCGGTTGAATGAATGAGGAACTTAACATCTGATCTTTTACCAAGGAAGATAAATAAATAATATTATTATGACCCATCTGAGGGCCTTAACCACCCACAAATATAGTATAATCTCATTCTGTAACATCCTCGACCCAAAAGCCCCTAAATCAGTGCCTTGACCTGAATCGTCACATGACTTCAAGGGCACCTCCCCATATTCCAGAGATTTCTGACTAGTAGCGAGGGTCTAATCAATCATGTAGAGAGACTATATATTATTTACCATATTAAGACATAGAAGAACACTATATGAATAGTATACACAATTTGAAATAGATAATAAACATGTAATCCAAACATCTCCTAACTGGGTACAAACCATAATTCAACATTAAAAATGTCATGAAATACTAGTAGTGAAAAGTGAAAAAAACAACAAAAATGAGAAAAACAAACAAAACCACATATGGGTCCCAACCCCAAGTCTGAATCCTTATCCATGTACATACCAAGCCCAAATCAACATTCTAGAGTAGGTCCAATGTCTTTTTCCTGACCTTCAACCAAGAAATTTTTTTGGGTACCCATATGTGGCCTGATTAGGGTATGAGTACAAAACTTAGTTGGCCAACACCAACGGTGTCTACATAATGTCTAGTAAAATAAATAGTTCATTAAAGTAAAAAATAAATGGTAAGTAAACAAGAGATAGTTTGGGTGCCATTAGTTAGCAAAGTTCATCTAATTCATGACTATAACTTATCCAAATTCAATTTCTTATACAATTTTAAAACATAATCCATTTTTTATCACATGTTATTTGAGTTAGGCATATACATCATCTCTACATGGGTCTATGGAAATAAATCACTAGGTATAGGGTAAATAAGTTGTGTCCCAATCTCACTAGGGATGCACATAACCCATCAAGACATTATCCTCTCTTTGAAGCCTCAGTTCGGGTGGAATGCACCTATTAGGGGAATAGAGCATTCATCCCCTTCCCTAACCTATGTATTTATGGTGTGGAGTTTAGAGCCTCCATCAAACTCAACCTTTGGGTGTAGAACCGCTTTTCAATACCGCACTCTAGAAATACATGTGTACATGTGTATTTTTCTAATCACCACAACCATACCATAACACAACTAAACATAACCAATGCCATTATAATTCACAATACATAACAAAAACATGGGAAAGAACAATAATCCATAACCCATTAACTCATTTACCAATTTAAATTCATAGTCATTTAGCCAAATTCCCATTCTCATGCCCTAACCCTTTATATGTATTCAACAACCCCATACCTTATACAATATTAATCAATTTATATATATTAACTGACTTAGTCTATTCACCATTTCACAAGTATTTACCCCTTATGCACTGAAGTACAATTCTCATATCGCATAACACAACCATTTTATTACATTAAATCATTTAGGTGTACCACATAATTCGCATGTATTAACCCATTAAACATATTCATCCATTCCGTTATTACATTTTATTAACATATTCCCCATTTCCCATTCCATTTTCCAATTAAAGGTCCACCATTTGATATGCACTAATCCCCTTAGGCATTTCTAAACAAAATTCATTAAACAATCGACATAATCTCTTTGAACCTAATTTCCCATTTTCAAGCCATTAGAACAATAAATAATTCCCTTATCACCCTAGAAATATCTATCATCATTACTTTTTCAACTTAATAAACCATTAAAAAAAGTTCTACATGGGCTTCACATTTTACTCAACAATCATTCACTTAACCCTACCCCTCTCTAGGTCCAAGATTGCCGATGTACCCCATCGATGGCCCTAATATGGTCATATCCTCCTTTAAAAAATCCCACAAGGATCGTGAATGTTTTAATTGGTCACTTATACACCCAGATTTATCAAACACTAAAATGGAACTAAGAACAGAATTAGGGAAAATTAAGTACACATGATTCCATGAAAAAATATAAAATAAAACTATAGGATAATAATTTTGGACCACCTACCTTGAATCCAATGATGAACACACTCTTAATCATGGAATTGGATTTAGATTCAAACACCCATTGAATTACAAGACTAGGGTTCATTGGAGAAGATGGTTTTTGGTCCTTCATAAGTATATGGAAGAAACAAAAAACTTTAATCCAAAAAAGATAATCAAGGGGTGCCTCAGACTTACCTAGGGATTTGATCCACATCCAATGACACTCAAAATGACCAATAATCGAAGGAGAACCACCCTTGGAATGCTTGGTTCGTCCATTATCATTACTAGTGATGCAGGGGTGTATTTGAGGAGAATATTGATATGGTTTTTTAAATCCTAGGATGTATTTTTTGTAATTTTCTCGAAAATACTGGGACACACAATTTTCCAAACCATGCACAAACCATGCATGAGAAAATATCATAAAAACACCCCTTCTCACAGTTTTCTAGCAATTCCACATAGTTTTCTTAACAGTGCACCAACTATGAATAAGCCTCTGTCTGTGGTTAAACGGTTACCTAGGATTTCTGCACGATTTTCACTAACTATGCACAAACCGTGAAACATGAACATGGACTCCCTTTTCTTCCTCATCCTTGTCTGGAACCCCTGGAACACTCCTGATATTTCACATAACCATAGGGAAACACATATCTAGCCAAAAACAAGAGGCCAAACAAATACTTAAATAAAACATACCTTAAGAAAATATGAGATCTTACAACCTCCCCACCTTATAACAGCTTGTTGTCGAGCCACTCTTCCAAGAATCACTAAGCTTTCGTAAATAGAGGTCATTCCACTAGGCCTTCCTATCCATTCCCATCGTCCATGTTTCTAGTTTCACATCACAATTACCACTGAACAGAGATCATGGTCACAAACTTTCCCCTATTGTCTTCCTCACCGCAACCACAATATAAACTGGTAAATCCACATGGATACATCAACTTAAACCATACCCAACCACTTGAACTTAACAATGAAAACATAGACAATAGTTTCTGACTCTCTAGACACAGAAACCTCACACATAGAATCAAATGATCAGGGAGGAACCAATTAGCTCCCCCTCAATCTGATCCTCTACACTACTCAATACCCAAATCACTTGGTGTACTTTTCCTCCATTTTCTCCCAACTCTAACATTGATCAAACTCATTATCTCCCAAAGTATAACACATGTTATTTTCAAACACACTTCCCCACTTACATTGATTCAACACTATCAAGGAAATATGACCCAAATCTCAACTCCATGTTCACATCACCTAACGTGTTCTAACTCACCATGCCCGAACATCCATAAGGGAATTACCCTGTATTGGAATCTAGTTTTACAATCAAAACCATTCAGGAGGAAATCCCTACACTATCCATTCATGGAAAATGATCAAATCGACCTCATCTCAGGTACACATTAATTCCCTAAAAGAAATTTCTTCCACAACATGGACCCAGAGGTGGGTCACTCTCACCAAACCCATTCAAATTTACCATCTCAGGTCAGACCACACCCAACTAGCTTTTCCTAGAACACTGACCTTCCACTGATGGTATGATACCCATTTCCCACCATCCAAATGTGATTACAGAGTTGAACCCTATCATTATCTTCCCACACACCCACTGAAGTCGTTCTTTAAATTCTAGTAGAAATCCATTATCACGACATTACTTCCCTCTAGACCTTCATCAGGATTAATCCTTGTCATGAAACCACATCACATGGCCATGGTTCCCTCAACATTAATATGTTCTAAACCCATCCAAGGAGAAATTACCAGAGTCTATCCCGATCTTAGTTGGAGTTATAGAACCCAACCTCTATTTCCATAACATGTTTTCATATCCAATCACACACTTCTGAAACTTCAACATATAAATCACAAGCTTTAAAAGGAACCACCCTGATCTCGAAGCTAGCACATGTCTAATCAGTCACCACATCATAGACCCACATTCCCTCTTTTAGGAACCTAACATTCACCTCATAGGTTCCTCATTATAATCCCAGTGCCATTACATCAACTCAACGTTCTCCCACCATATCTAGGACCCAATCATCACTCCCCACTTTAGGAGTGTCATTAACATTGCTCTCCATGAGGGAGTCCAACCACCATGGATCACACTTGATCACAAAATGAACCACAAAAAATAGCCATGGCCATATATATTTTTCCCAAAACAAGAAAACAACTATCACCGAGTGCCCAGTCCCAGCTTCAGTGAATGAAACCCATGGATTTTTTTCATATTCGGTCTATCTAGAGGAACTCACCCAAAGACATTGAGGGTACACATCCCATCATCAAGATCCACATTCCATTTCATGAGCATAAACAATGTGATGTACCCTATCCATCTGAACATATTCAAGTCTCTGGGCGTAAATCTAGAGCTTCTCAACATACCTGGGATAATATCAAGATATTGGGAAGGATCATCACTAGATGACATATGCTAATAAGTTTTTGAATAACAACACAGACCACTTATCCATTTATGATGTTGAACTATGAAAAAACATTACCTTACAACTATCTCAGGCTCCCCTACAGAATGCATCTCATCGAAACTTAACCACAACTTCCCTGGTGTGATTTCCAACCAAGCCTCACCACTACTCCAAGAACAAATCACAAAGTAGCCGTGAACCAATGCTTCATCTGGAACTACATCCACCACACTACTCGAGTTATTATGATGTTTTCTTGATAGCTAACAACTAAATAACAATGGTCCACCACAATAATCAAACCAAAGGTCTCTCACAAATGAACATTTATCTATGTGTACAACATCAACCAATTACTTACTGAACCATATATCATGGTTTGTGAAACTCTGCAGCCCTGAGGCTGTAACTGAATCTCACCCAACAAACATACCGTTCATAAAGAAAAGTTCAACCATGTGACCAACCTCACCTTGAGTGTCACTATCGAGCGAATGAATATAACCACACATCATCCACCGTTGTCACTAACACTCGAAAACGACTACGAGTCCTCTATAAATCATCATCCAAACAGGTGAGTTAGGAATACATACGATACAACCCTTAAAAACAAACCTTACTACCTATTACAAACAATAGGGTTACCTTATGAAAGAACTTAGAACAACTATACCATTTACTAAAACATGGTGGTACTTAGTATGAATTTAAACCACCTCTAAAGCAACTCCCATGCTTCATATTCCAAGGTTCTAGAACGGTTTAGCTAACCACCCATTAGGTCACCCTCAATTTTCTAAAATTAACATCATGTAACCACAACATGAGTGGCCCCACCAACCACCAACCTTCCCACTTAGCCTTCTAGGCCAAACCCGCACCACAAAACACATTGAGTTCCAATATCAAAGTCCAATATATCTACATGGGCGACACACACCCAAAAGCACTAGAAACCCCGTCTGACCTCTCTCATTGGTCACCTTGAAGGTTTAATGATACCAACTCCCTAGAATTGAGTCAGAAACAGGAAAAGTCATTGGTCCTATATCCAAACAATACTTACCATGACACAAACAAAGCAATTATCATAAATGGAAATCTCATCCTAGTTCTAATGGACACTATTTCTAGCGCACTAAACAACTATTTAATCTATGTTTCGTACCAAAGGTGTACACATTCATCATTACTACAAGTAAAATGTCTCCTCTTGGATTATAATAGCAACCCGTAAGGTCTCTACTCAAAAGGTCATTGAGACCCAGGAACCATCCTTAGGGTCCATAATGCACTCCGTACAGTCATGAAGCATGAGATATTTCACACCCTCATTACCGAACAATGCCTCATGACCCAAGGGGAAAAACACTACCAAGGGTTCACTAAGCACATCACCTAGGCCATATCATAACTGGTAACACCTCACAATACAAATCCAAATTCTCAAACTAGGGAACTCTCACAGCCCCAACCCACACATACAAGAGTCAAACTGAAAACACAAAGGATACCCACCTTTGAACTCAATCATTATCATTTTAAACTTATCGTTCATCCAGCGCTTCGAAGAATGTCCAATATGATTAATCCATTATTGGAATAGATCTCACACTATCAACCTTAAAAAAAACAATTCTTTATACTCTATCTGAAGGGTCATCATAACACTTAGAACACAACCAACTACCATACCCTTTATGGGTCATGGTCAACATGGGGTAACCATTTTAGTTAATCACAAGTCTTTCATCAACACCTCTTCAAACCAATTCTTCTTTTACAATATAATCCTTCCGTATTAGGCACATTTCACATTTCTCAAATTGATACAATCATAATTTTAACTCATTTACACCTTTCATTAGGAAAAATTCATTAATAATTTTACCATCATTATGTAATATTTTTATTTTAAACATAAAATCAACCTTTATAATTTTTCACAACTGATAATTTTTACCCAGTCATAAAATTTCTATATACATGATATTACTTAAATATTCATTTTCAATTTTTTCATTCAACTACTTTAATTACCATTATTTGGAATCATTTTCTTTAAATTTAGCAAAGAAGTAAAATGCATTCTATGCTCTAGGACCCACACACCCATCCCGTGAATGTACCTGTAAGGATCCATGCCACATACATCCTTTAGTACCTAGAATGGTGAATTAATGCACAACTTCATGATATTACAACATTGAGAAAAATATCATAAATTAGTAAAATCACACAACATGTGCATCACCCAGCTATGAAATATCATCCACCTATTACAAAACAAATCAAGAATAATAATTCCCGCCCTGGGTGACTTGGGTTTTCCCTCATACATGGGTTAGCTACTCCCAAGAAAAATATCATTACCAAGTCCCGACACATCCTAATCTCCTTTTACCATTCCCAAATTGTAATAAAGAGAAAATAACTCATTTGATACCACTTTTTAATGTCCCCAACCCAGAATCCACTAAACCTATTCCCAGATCTGAGTCATCACATGACCTCAATCATGCCTCCCCATATTCCGGAGGTTGCCAACTAGTGGTGATGGTATAACAAGTCACGTGAGGAGACTATACCCTCTTTAATAGAGTAAGAAAATCAAAAAACTATATGAATAGAAGAAACAATATGAAACAACTAATAAGCATGAAATGCCAACATATACCAACAAGGTACAAACCATAATTCAACATTAACAATGTCATGACATACTAGTGGTGAAAAGTTAATAAAACCAAAAAATGAGACAAATGGAAAAAACCCCAAATGGGTCCCGACTTCAAGTCCAAATCCTTCTCCATGTATATCCCACACACAAATCAATATCCTAGAGTAGGGAATTTTCTCTTGTCTAGACCTGCACCCAAGAAATTTTCTTGGGTCCCCATGGAAAATCGAGAAGGATGTGAGTACAAAAATAAGTAAGCCACCACCAACTGTCTCTACAAATGATAGAATATAATAGATAGTCTATGAAAGTTCAAAATAAATGGTAAGTAAACAAGGGATAGTTCGGCTTCAATTAGTTATCTGAGTTTATTTTATATACGACTAACATTTATTCTAATTCCATTTCTTATACCATTTTTAATACATAATCAATTTTTTTAACACATTCTCTTTGAGTTAGGCATATACATAATCTCTGCATGGTTAAAAGATAATCGATCACTATGTATACGGGAAATAAGTCCAATTCCTATCTCACAAGGGATACACATATCATATCAACACAGTATCCACCCCATAAAACCTTAGTCAGGGTGGAATGAAACCATTAGGGGAATAGATTATATTTTCCCGTCCCTAACCCATAAATTTAGGGGGTGGAGTTTAGAGCCTTAGTCTTACTCGACCCATGGGCATAGAACCTCATGTCAATACCCTACTCTACCAATCCATGTGCACATGCATATTTACCAAATCACCTAAACCATATCATAAGACAACCAAACACAACAAATTCCATTAGAATTCAGAATACATAACAACAAAATGGTAAATAACAATACTCCATAACCCATTTACATATTTACCAATTGAAATTCATAGTGATTTATCCAAATTCTGATTATCGTGCCTTAACCCCTTATGTGTATTCAATAACCCCATACCTTAGCCAATATTCACCAATTACCATATATTAACCCACTTATCCCATTCATTTTTTCGGAAGAATTTACCCATTATGTGCTCAAGTGTAATGCTCATATCACATAACACAACCAAATCTATTACATTTAATCATTTAGGTGTACCAAATAATTCCCATATATTAACCAATTCAATGTATTCGTCAATTCCCTTATTACACCTCATTAACATATTCCCCATTTCATTTTTTATTAACCAATTTCAAGTCCACTAATTAATATTCACTAATCCCCTTAGGAATTTCTAACCAAAATTCATTAAACAATCTATATAATCTCTTTCAACCCAATTACCCATTTTCATATCATTACAATAACAACTTATGTACTTATCACCCTAGAAATATCTATAATCATTACATTTACTACTTAATCAACCATTTAAACATTTTATACATAGTCTTGACACTTTACTCGATAATCCTTCACTTAACACTACCACTTTATAGGTCTGGGATTGCCAGTGCACCCCATGGGTGGCCCTAAAATAGAAAAGTCCACCTCTATGCATCCCATATAGATCCTGAGGGTTTTAAATGGAAACTTAGACAACCCTTTTATTAAACACTCCAACTTAACCTATAACACAATTAGGGATGAAGAAGGACACAATATTCAATGCAAAAATCTAAAATAAAAATATCGACTAATACCTGTAGACCACCTACCTCTAATCTGATGATGAACACACACCTAATAATGTACTTGGATCTGGATTCAAACAAACCTTGAATACTAAACCTAGGTTTCACCAGAAAAGGTGGGGTTTAGTTCTATTAAATTATATGAAAGAAACTACAAACCTAATCTAAAAAAGAGAAACAAGGGGAGCATTAGACTTACTTGGGGCTTCGATCCACAACTAATGATGCTCTAAAAATCCAAGAATCAAAGGAGAAACACACTTAGAATGAATGGTACATCCAAGATATTCACAAGGGTTTTTAGGGGGGAATGGAGGAGAATCCTAAGTTGGTGTTTAAAATATCAGGATTTCATTTTTTTAACTTTCTTGAAAATGCTGGTCCGTATAGTTTACCCGCACGATTTTCCCAACTTTGTGCAAACCAAGAGTGACCCACTATCTAGAAAACACCCCTTATTAGGGTTTCATAGGTATTTTGAATGGTTTTATTAACCATTCACCAACCATGCAAAATACTCTATGCATGGCTGTATGGTTACCTAGGATTTCCACATGGTTTTCACTAACAGTAGGCAAACTATGCAACAAGTCGAGGTCTAACGACCCACGCATTTAATGAATAACACATTCACATATCTATTAATATTTATGAATAAGATATTTTTTTTACATTTTATGGGATTTTTTAATGATATCATACTCAACAAGCAACAATATTTTAAATATTACGTTGCACACAACTTTGAGTTACATCGAAAAACAATATTAAAATTTTAAATGGTAATTAACGCCTAGCCATTGTATTTGTGAGAATGAATAGAACTAACTAAAATATGATTATACATATTTTAATTTTTTTTACATTTATCCAATAAATTTTAGAGGCTTAATAGGAAAATGAATCCAATTTTAAGCATATAATACACTAATATTTTAAAAGGTTAGTTTACTGCTTTTGATGGAGAACCCTTTTTAAATCTAGTTTATGTAAATTTTATATGTTCTATTTGAAAAAATAAGATTCTTTTTTATAATCAGGACATAAAAATTTACCTTGTTTTGAATTTTGGTATTCTTCTGATGAAATTCATATTTTAATGAATAGTGAAAAATATAGCATTTTAATTCAAAACTGTCTTTTCATCTAATTTATTTATATTGTTAAATTGTCATTTTAATTTTTTTAAAGTTTAATTGGAATATGTTTTTTTTCATTTATTCCAATTATGATCATTTGATGTAATTTAATTTTTTAAATGTACATAAACACATGTCAATATTTTGATAGATTTTACATCTTAAAAACCTATTTTCTGGTTTTGACAATGATAATTAATTTTAAAATAATTTCTACCAATTATTTAATTTGAGTTTTGAAAAAATGGAATCCATATTTTTAATAATAAGGTCAAAATTCAGTAAATATATACCTTTTATTTTTTGACATTATGAATAGTAACTTCCATAATTATTTTTATTTACCGTGGTTAAAGGGTAAATATGGTAAATAAGGGTAAAATAATAATACTATAATAATATTAAACTACCCTAACACATGTCATAATCCAATTATATTAGATATTTCCGACCATGGTCATTCATGGGTCGATTTGGGGACCCCATATAGCCACTTGGGTATGATAATGACATGTTATAAGAATTAATTTAATGTAATGATCAATATAACACAAACATGTATCTTCTTACTAAAACAATTTTTATATGGGGTTATATAAGAGATATATTTGACTATAAATATTATTTATAAATATAAAAATATTTCTTACATCATTATATTTTATTAATAATTTATAGACATGAAATAATTAAATTTAATTATGACACAATTATGATGTAGTGACGGCTTCTTTAATAAAGGATTCCAATAAATGATATTATAAATATTAAAATAAATATTATATGACATAATTAATGTCATACAAGAATTATCTAGGTTAATAAAACATTTTATTATTGATTTAATGTTTTTTGTTTGAAGGAATCATGTTTTTATTAACTTTTAAAAAAGACATGTATGAATAGTGTCCAAAATTGACATAATTCATAAATTAAATATAAAATATTTAATTAAATGAATTTAAATTCTTAAAAATATGATATTCGGCCAAATGGTTAAGATAAGTCCAAATATGTCATAAATGACCTTTTTTGGGTCTTTTGAGATGATATGGTAATTACATTAACCCACAATGTGTAAATAACATGATATCACTGTAAGATTAAAAAGGGTAAGATAAGGGTTAAACAAAAAATTTATGGATAAAAAATATTCCAAACTTATCTAAAAATTATTGGATGATGTGTTTTATAAAAAAAATCAAATTATATTCTAATTAAATGATTTTGGTATCATTTTTAATCAAAATTGAATTTATAATAAACTAATGTTTCAAGACTTTCCTAAAGTTCCCCTACTCTCTCTTATAAAAGGCCACCCCCAATACCCACTTACTCACACCTCTCAAGACCCATGTCTCATACAAATCTTGATCAAATGAGCTCCCAATATACCTCCCTTCCCCCTAGAATCCTCAACTTGGGAAGAAGGAAATTCAAGAAATCCTTTTGTCTCAAATCAAATGAAGATACTCGATTTAGAGGTAACATATTCTCTCTAGTTCCTTTCCTTTATTCTCCATTTCCAATCCCTATTATCTTATTATATTTTTTATTACATAACAATTATAGTATACTCAATATTCTAGGATTCAGTTATAAAAGGTATTCAAACTGCACTTACACACACCACTATCTAATGGATATGAATATATTGTTTCTATGTACGACGAACAACTACCTTACAAAACGATGATTGTTCAATTTTCTCCTACAAACTATCATGGTAGACATTATGATGTAAATTTATTTATATATGATATATATTATACTTATATTTTCTATATTCTTATATATTTTTTATTTACAACATACCATTACTCTTTCCATAATCCTTAAATATGATAATTTCACTTGAGGAAGTGAGGACTACCTTCCCCTCAAAGTGATATGAATCATTCATTCCATACATGGAAAATATAATGGATTGTTTTGTTAAAACTATGAGACATAAATGAAATATATATAAAACCTTTATTATAATATATATTTATATCATTTAATTTTCAGTCCTCTACTATGAAAAAATGAAAGTATCGTTCATGAGTATGTACGACTAACCGTCTCCATGAACGTGAATTTCATTTATTATCTCCAACTTTTATGGACTATCATAAATACATATATACTAGATATATATAATATATAAATCATAAATATCATTCTTTAGATGATGGAATTATGACCACATGGACAATTTATAACAAAATAAGTTCATTTTGGACTTAAGTATTGAATATCGACAAAATGACCGATATGAACTTTATAATTATGTAATTTTCATAACATGATAATAAGTAATATAAAATGAATAATAATATTGGAAAAGGTTCCGAATAAAGTATAAATTAGCCTATGTTTATTATTCAAGAATATAAATAATGAATGAGACAATATTGACTGAAGGTAAGGGACTTCATCTCAATCTCCTTTCATTGAGGCATGTTTTGATTTATATGCAACCCTATTTTATATGCTATATAATAAAACCCTTTGAATTTTAATTTCATTAAAAGCGAAACGTTTTTCATGGAAATTTTTTACTAAACCACAAAAAGAAATATTTTTAACGTATACAACGACAACGACTTCTCTTCCTCCATAACCATTATTTGATATCTGGCTTCCTCTATAAGCCTTAATGTCTTTTCAAATGAAAATAAATCATTTCTTTTAATTTGGGTATCATGGTATTGAAAATGTGTTCTTAAATGAAAATGGTATTTTTATATGGAAATGTTTTTCAAGTGGTATTAGAATAATCATTCAAAAATGGGTTTTGCGATGAATGTGTTTTATTCATAAAATGGTACAGAGACATTATATGAGACTGGTGAGCCCAATATAGATTATACAATGGTTTGAGCCCCATTATACCTCACGGGTGAGATTGAGAAAGCTTATACAATGGGTTGAGCCCCTATTATAGCTCATGGGAGAGCCCAATATAGCTTATACGAAGGATGATCTCCATTATAGATCTCCAATTTGGAAGTCGACCATATTATTATTTCTATTGGAAGTTATTTGAAAGGGTTTTATGTATATGATTCTATAAGTCACCTAAAGGAGTTTTATTTTATTTATATTAGTTTCAGTGTCTCTCATTGAGAAAATATTATGAGTGTTACTCATGTGAAAATGTTTTGTTTCATCCATGTAAAGAACGTGGAATGGGTTGTACGGTTTTAACTAGACTAATAGTTTTTCTTTATTTTTATGTCCCTTATTGAGCTTTCTGTGATTATCCCATGTTTTAATTGTTTTCATAGAATTTAAGGGAGAATATATTCAAGGATGGATTCAAGGAAATGTTATAATGATTAAACATGAAAATAAAACCTTTTTATCTTTAATAGTTTTATTTTCATGGAAGAAACAAGTACTGTTGGAACTGTCCACATTGTATTTCTATGTTTTTGTTATTTAACGATTATGGACTAATTCTATGAATCCTTAAACCTATAAATATCCTCAATGTGAATTATTTACTTAACTCAGGATTATGTAATTTTTGAGGCTAGGGACTTATAATATGAACTCCATTTTCTTCCTCTTCCATGTCCTGAACCCCAGGAACACCCCTGAGCCTTCACAGAACCAAGGGGAAACAATTATCTTACCAAAAAGAAGAGGCCAATCCCAAACATAAATAAAACAAACCTTAAGAAAATATTGTATTTTACACATTCAGTATTATAAAACATAATTTTTCACATAAATAAATCCACAATTCCCTACACCAAATACATCCGTCACATGCCAAGGATGATGTCGTATGGGTATATCTGTAAACATAATTAGTCCACCCAAGAGTGGTGCTACCCCAAAACTAGCTTATAATATCTATAGACTTCAAAAAGATAATCTTGACCTCCAATAAGAATATTCAATGCCAATGGAACAAGAATCCTCTCCATCGTAGTTTAAAAATTAGGGACTAGGTAATATTAAAAGAAGGAGTTCATAGATATTGAATTTTAAAAAATATTTACCCAAAATAGAAAAAAATAAAATAGTTCCATGAATGATTTCTGGATTTCCTCGCACTAAAAAATCTAGTGCCTAAAGGTGACTATGGCCTTCTTCATTACCTCTATGACCCTGACAAATACAACCTCCATGGTATGTATATACTCTTTTAGGATGAGGGGAATCAATTTTATATCCTATACCTTACACATTTCCTCGCTACTAATCGAAATATGGAGTACCATGGTGCAATTGCCTCTTATAAAACTGACACAATAGAGGAACCTAAAGTGGAACACCGTTTCCACCATACCTTCTTAAAACATTTGGGTACTCCCATAACTGATGGCCCCAATATCCATAAGAAACATAAGGATCAGATCCCTTGGAAGGGAGGTGAGAGCTACTACCAATATATAAATGAGATGATGAGGTCTTAGACCTACCGCGACTGTCTAAAATATTTTTGTCTAGAATTATATAAATGAAATATGACATCTATACTATCTTAACAATCCAGATGAAAACCCTCTCATGATGAGATTTTTTTATCCAAAATCATATCTATAACCTCTTCTCTCGCTAGCACCTCATGATATTTAAGTATTATAAATTTGGTGACCTAATGATAGATCATTGGAAAAAAATAATCCTTGAAGTGTCTCTCTATGCCCTCCCATCTGGAAATAGGTCAGAATTATATCATAGAAGGTTCCAAAAATGGATCCCAAACTCTTGAAAGATGGAACACTCATGTTGTAGGGTATAAAATTCATGGGTATTAGACTCCATCATAGTAGAATAAATAAAATTAGCTCGATAATAGTCTATAATGTTATACCATGAGGTATTTGACCCCTCAATATCACCAATGAGCACGATCCTCCACATAAATACTACTCTATCCAGTATCCTCACCACCAATGAAACATCATTCTTCTTCTAAGAAAGATCGAACTGAAGGAAATATCTACCTCCTATAACCATTACCTTTTCATTGTGTCTAAAATAGAGACCTTATACTTATATAGACTCAACCATAATAAATCTACAATTTCCATCCTCCAAGTGTCTTGATTGCTGACCTACACCTTGTTGTGATATTCTAGAACATCCTATTGAACATCTTTGGTTTAAATTTGATGAGGACATCGATCTGGAGCCATAAATTCAAAAGAAAAAACTATTAGAAAATCATAATACTAGATTATTGAATATTTTAGTTTATTTATTTCTTCATTAAATCAAGTTAAAACCTAATTCCAATGTCAACCCATTTAAAAAATAGACACAAAGAAAACGTATGCATTATTCTTTCCTAGGTCACTACTTGTAACCAATATCAATTCAGTTAGTAGGATCAATAAACATAAATTTATGTGGGGAAAATCATATAGGGACCTAAACACTCATGTTAAAGCTGGTATCCCTTGCTTATTTCACTTAATATTTTTTAAGGGCAACATTTCCCTACTAATCTATATAGTTCCAACCTCTTCCAACCTTTGAACTTAATCCTGTAAAGATCTGGACCCTAGTTGCCTAGATTTGGTGCCTTATATTATTACATTAATACTATAAATGAGAATTCACATCCCAAATGAATGAATAGTTCAGTTTATTTAGAAATATATATAGAAAAATAACTATTACATTAAAAAATTAATGTAAAACGGTATCGTAACTCCATTGGAAACACCCATAAACTTCTAGATTATCCCTATAAGTCATTCAAAATATACATCTTCACATCCCGGGGAAAAGTAAAACACAATAAAGAGGTGATATCAGATGATCATTAAGGGTAATCAATACAGAGGAAGCAATTACAAAAATAATTAATAAGTCACGGTGAATAACTAATAAACATGTCATTAAAACATAATCTTGATCATAATATGAAATCAATAAAAGTTGAATAAATAATACCATATAAATAATCAAATGGGAATGAAACATAACCACAGATATTCTACTAGTTGAATAATCACATGGTTTATTGATTACTATTATCATAACAAGGGAATTCATAATTACAGACATCATATACATACTGTTAAGGCTTTTTTTAAGACCCCATACATAAATGTGTAAAAACCCAATTTAATTTTCTCGTAATACCTACTGATGCATCAAGGGGATATAGAGGGCCCCTCCCATCACATACCATGTCTAATGAATTCGTCATATGAAAGGGTTGAAACATTGTCAACATATATAATTATACTGAAAAAATCATATGAAATGTAAATAATTCCCCCAATTAGTAAACATAATCATAAATGTTTCAGATTAATATGGCTAATGGTATAAACATAGTATTTCCCCAGTCAAAAATAATCACAACCAATCAATAAAATATGCTATATGGAAACATAAGATATTAATTTCAAAATATCATAAGATTAAAAAGAGGGTATTTAAATATATGAAAATGATTTAATAAATTCATTGCGTAATTCTGGGGAGAAATACCCTTTTTTACTTCTAGAAAGAAGAGTTCTTTTGGAAAATCATTTTTTATTTATAATAAAATCAGATTATAAACATGTATACTACGAAAAAAGGTAAGGATAAAAAAATTATCTTTAAGGAATAAATTATTCTCAACTAAATTGAAACCATGTAAAAATATTTTTTAAAAATATTTAGAAATGGGCCACTTCAGTGTGGATTAATGGAAAATATAAAAGAAACTTTAAAGAAGAAAAAGAATTACTATTTACATAACACTAGAAAAGTTATAAGACAATTTTTCATGATTAAATGAGTGTATTTAGAAAAATATTTGTGTCTTACCATAGATTATGGAGTGTACTTCAAAATGGGCATGAAATTTAGAGGTATCCTTTAATTGGAATTTCTTATCGGGTGTAATTGAAAAAGGAACCTTATAAAATATGTATTTCCCCATAAAAGAAAGGTGAAATGATCTATATAAATGATTTTGGAACATATAGACTTCATTTTTAAGAAGTATATAAAAATAAATAATAATTATACTGGGGTATATAGAGAGAAATCTTAACCTAAATGAAAAAATGGAGGTTTGGGGAGAATCCAATACCTTATGTATGAAAGCACTCTTCACTTGTACTTCAAATCCTAGATAATGAAATTATATTCATTAATAAGTTAAATCATAACCTCTTAAACATGTATTTGAAAAATTATAATTTTATTATTTTTATTTATGGATTTTTTTAATGAGTTATAATATTCAATTCTATATTTCGAGAGTGTTTGTTTCCTTGGTTTTCATGATTGGTTCACCTGTATACGTGTTTGAAAGATCATGTAAAATGGGAATAGTTATCCATAATTGAAGTTATATGTTTTTAATTATCATAAAAAAGATTTAATTGTCTTGTATTTAATTTTTTAGTACATATTAGGATGATTTATTAGAGAAAAATTAAATGATAACTTTTTATATTATTTTTGCAATTTTTATCACCAAAAACTAATTTTGTCACGTTAATTAATATTTTCATTATATAATGTTTTTAAGATACTAAAAAAGTTTTAATATACATATTATAATCTATTTTAAAAATATAAATGGATTCATGACCAAACATGAAGGTGGTAATGGAAAAAAATGCATCATCCATGATCGTGATAAATCGACACCTCACGAATGATGTTTTCATTTTTAGAATAAAAGGAAGAAGAGAAGAGGTTTGATGATGGATCTCACATTAACATAAAAAAATTATTTTATATATAAGATAATGGATTTATCATGCCAGTTGTATATTGGGAGGTGAGAAAAGTATAATTAAATAAATAAATTAAAAGAAAATTAAAAGAACAAAATCAGATTTTACCTCTTGAATTTTTATCCTTGATAACCTCCTTAAGGATGTTTAAAATAGTATTTTGGATGAGGAACAAAATACTAGAGTACGGGGAGATTTTTGGGAGAGGTTTTGGTTATAAATTGGAAAACATTAAAGGCTTTTTTGGTGTGAGGAGAAGAGGTGGTGAGGGGTGGTATTTATAGTAGAGGAGAGGTCTGTGTTTTTATTATTTTATTTATTAGTTTATTATTTTTTCACAAGAATATGAATAGTTTTGATTCCCATTAAAAAATAAAGAAACTAAGAAAGGATTTTTCTAGATTATGGTCTTGTATCATCCATACATCAACCATGATTCTATAATTCATGTGTTTGTTAAATACTATAAATTATCATATTTCACTATTCACAACAAAATTCAACTATTTTAGATAAATCAAAAAAATTTACCATAACCATATTTTGACATGTAGATTTCAAAAACAGACTCCATTTTATGAATATAAATTTCTAAATATGAGATTTTATTAAAAATAAAATCATTATTTACATGAAGATTATAGATCTTAATTTTATAACCATTTTAATGACACTTTGAAAAATTATTTAAGGCCTCATAAAATTATCTTATAATCATAATAAAATAAATTATTATTTTATGCATATATTTTTTGTAAACAAATTTTCTTTTAAATCATTTTGTTAATTATAAAATTGTAAATAAATATTTTTTTTCTCATAAATACCAACACTTAATTTAACTTTTTTAAAAAATTTATTTACTTATTCCAAGATGTAAATAAACCATATTTTTATTTAAAAGATACAAAAAATTTATTTATACATTCATATGTGAAGTTACTATTCTTTTTTTCATATTACTACTTATAATTGTCACAATACTATTCTAGTGGTCATATTTAATAGTATATTATAGTTTTAAACATGGTGTTGCGTGAAGCATAAACTATCGATGATATTAAAGTTTAAAAGAGACATGTTATAAAATGTTGTGGTGTTACATTCTTCATAATTCAATGAATTCCATCCTTATATATTTTATAATGTCATCTCATAAAACTATTAGGGTAGTTCTTCATAAAAATATCCTATGGTTCCCATATCCCCTATTCAATTTTATTATCTTTCCAAAGTACCTTTACCAGTAGAGTCGTCTAACTCTTCAAAACCTATTCTATTGTGTCCAAAATCCAGATAGAATCTTTATAGTAAGATAAACCAGGTTATAATTTTATTCCTTTTTAAGTGATAACATGAGTTGAGACTAGAATTTAGCTTCTTAACAAAGGTATTTAGAACAAATCGTGTACCTTAAAAAGGCTAGCTAGAATTTCTAAATGATAAGACATGACTCTATTTATATCCATAATTTAAAAAGGTATGATGTAGTTGTGGATTGTTTTCCTTCATTACTGAACCTTATGACACCCTTCCATGGATATACATTTAGAAAAACATGATTTCTCAATTAAAACTACCAATAATTTATTCATTTATCAACTCAGTTTTTATTTATATGTTGAGATACATTGTTATGGTTATGAATAGTCTTTACAATTTATATTTCTTCCTCCATATCTTCTGGGCCTAAAAGATTCCTCTCACCCCCTTTATCCCAATAATTTAGAGTATGATTTATCTTGTAATATAGTGCTTCATATGGAGCCATTTGAATACTTGAATGGAAACTATTATTATTGTAAAAATCAACCAAAGGTAAATACTGATCTCATATACCATGAAAGTAAGGTTAGAATGATATAATGTATTATAATTTTTGAATAGTCCTTTCAGACTACCCTCCAATTTTAGGGTGATAATACACTACAGTAAAACGACCGTTTAGCAGAGGCTTTTTTTTGCGGCGGTTTTAAAAATCGCCAATAAACGTGTTTCGGGCCGATATTTCATGGCGGTTTTTAAACCTCCACGAAAGGCCTTAATTTTTTTATATTTATATATATATATTTTAATTTGTTTTTTAATTTTTTAGGATTAGTGGCGGTTTTTTAAAAAACCGCCCCGAAATGAAAGGAAAAAATAAAAAAACACGAGATACCCCGAAATCACTAAAACGACCATAACTTTTGATCCGGGTGTCCGTTGGAGCGCCACGACCAGTAAAATCTAAGCTCATGAAGAGATATAGAGGCACGTGTAATCAAAAACATGAGACAGTCTACGGTGCGGAAGATATGAGAGTTATAAAAAGTTGAAAAAAGTTCTCCAACTTCAAACGACCATAACTTTCGCTCCAGGTGTCCGTTTGGGATCTACCACATATCAAATAGAAGCTAGCGAAGAGAGATACGCACTAGTTCAATAGAAGAACTGTTCTTTTGTGTTTGTTGATCCCAAAAAACCCTCTGAAGGCCTCTAAAACACTATTTTTGTCAATGGTGTCCCGTCGAACTTGTCTTCAAACAGACCTAACTTTCGATCCGCGTGTCAGTTCGGACTCCTCCACCTTCTAGATCATAACTCGTTCCATGAGATTCAGTTTGACTGGTCGCGTTGCCCACATGCACTCCTGGATCATAAGTTATGGTCTTTTTAGTGGGTATCCGGTTTGTTATGTTTTTCGATGCCTCATTTCCGGCACCCGTTCCCCATCAGCTTTTTTTAAATGGCCGTAACTTCCGATCCGCTTGTCCATTCGGACTCTTTCACCTATCAGGTAGAAGATCATTTCATGATCTTTGATTTTGCAGGTCGCAGATCTGAAACGGACTCTCGGATCATATGTTATCTATGTTAATGTGATTCCAATGTTTTTGTCACTTTATGACCGTTTCGACGGGTTTTAACGGTTGCTCCATTTATTACTGTTTATTTGGGTTTCCATGACTTATTATCTTTATCAATGTTTTTTTGTGGGTTATTATGATGATTATGTTGAATTATTAAGGGGTTTTCCAGAGTTGTCATAAGTTTTCATGCGTTCTAATTCTTTCTAATGCCTCATTCTTCATATGCTTCTCCATCTATTTTCATGCGTTTTCATGATTTTTCATCCCTTATCACGTCTTTTCATACTTTTTCACGTGTTTCCTTTATTATTTATTATTTATAATATACTTTATTTTATTTATTATCTATTATTTGTTACTGGTTATTTATTATTTATTATTTATATTTATTTATTATTTGTTATTTATTATTTATTATTTATTATTAATTATTTATTATTACTAATAATAAAATATTTTTATTACTAATAATAAAATATTATTATTAATAATAATATTTGTTACTGGTTATTTATTATTTATTATTTATTATTTATTATTTATATTTCTTTATTATTTATTATTTATTATTTATTATATATTATTAATTATTTATTATTACTAATAATAAAATAATAATAATAATAATATGTGTTACTCGTTATTTATTATTTATTATTTATATTTATATTTATTTATTATTTATTATTTATTATTTATATTTATTTATTATTTATTATTAATTATTAATTATTAATTATTAATTATTAATTATTAATTATTTATATTAACATATTATTTATTATTTATTATTTATATTTATATATTATATATTATTTATAATTTATAATTTATAATTTATAATTATTTATTATTTATTATTTATTCTTTATTATTTATTATTTATAATATTTTATTTATTATGTGTTATTTATTATTTAATATTTTTTATTAAATA
Organism: Viscum album; assembly: GCA_963277665.1. NCBI lineage: Eukaryota > Viridiplantae > Streptophyta > Magnoliopsida > Santalales > Viscaceae > Viscum > Viscum album. The sequence goes on along the minus strand of OY728121.1, from coordinate 1,758,016,411 downwards.
TTGTTTTATTTCGTATTTATTATTTATTATTATTTATTATATATTATATATTATATATTATATATTATATATTGTATATTACTTATTATTTATTGTTTATTGTTTATTAATTATTGTTTATTATTTAGTATTTAGTAATTATTATTTATTATTTATTATTTATTATTTATATTTTATAATTTAAAATTTATAACTTATAATTTATAATTTATAATTTATTATTTATGATCTACTATTTATTATTTATTATTTATTATTTATTATTTATTATTTGTTCATAATTATTTATTTTTTATTATTATTTATTGTTTATTATTATTTAATATTATTTATTATTTATTATTTATTATTTTTTTTATTATTTATTCTTTATTATTATTTATTCTTTATTATTATTTATTATTTATTATTTATTATTTATTATTTATTATTATTATTTATTATTTATTATTTATTATTTGTATAATATTATTTATTATTTATTATTATTTATTATTTATTATTTATTATTTATTATTTATTATTTATTATTTATTTATTTATTATTATTATTTATTATTATTTATTGTCTATTATTTATTATTTATTGTTTATTATTTATTGTTTATTATTTATTATTTATTATTAATTATTAATCATTAATTATTAATTATTAATTATTAATTATTAATTATTAATTATTTATTATTTATTATTTATTATTTATTATTATTGAGTTTATATATATAATTTATGTATTATTTGTTTTTTCAATTAATATATATAAGTATATTAAATTTTGTTTATTAACCCCATGACGAGCTTGCTGGAGTGGCAAAATCTTCGGAATATATGCAAGAGGTTAGGGGTTCAAATCTCATCAAACACAGTATATCTTTATATTGCATGGGCATGTGCATGGGCATGTGCATGGGCATGTTCATGGGATGTGCATGCATGGATAAATAAAGAAAATAAAGTAATATGAAATAAATAAATAAATAAATAAATAAAATAAATAAAATAAGTATGAAATAAATAAAATAAATAAAATAAGTATGAAATAAATAAAATAAATAACATAAATAAAATAAATATGAAATAAATAAATTGAATAAAATAAATATGAAATAAATAAAATAAATACGAAATAAATAAAATAAATAAATATGAAATAAATAAACAAATAAATAAATAAATACGAAATAAATAAAATAAATAAAATAAATAAATATGAAATAAATAAACAAATAAATAAATAAATACGAAATAAATAAAATAAATAACATAAATAAAATAAATAAATAAATAAATAAAGAAATAAATAAATAAATAAATAAATAAATAAATAAATAATAAAAAAATAAAAAAGCATTAAAAAAAATTTAAAAAAATTTATAAAAAACTTAAAAAACCGCCTCTAAAAAACCACTGCAAAATGTTCTGCGGCGGTTTTAAAAACCACCGTGAATAGTTTCCCGACACACGATTTCGCGGTGATTTTTCAAAACCGCCGCCAATCTATTTAGCGGTGGTTTAAACCGCCACGAAACGTAAAACCAAACCGCCGCTAAATGCCTTTTTTTTCCGTAGTGATAGGTTTCCAAATGAAGCTCAGTAACCAAATACTTTTGAAAACTTTTCCATAACATTAATATAAATCATGGTTCAAGATCAGATACAATTGAAAGTGGTGCTCCATGTACTCTTACAACATCATTAATATTGATTCATGCAAGGATCAACAAAGTAAAATCATCCCTTATATTGAAGAAATGTGATGATTTGATAATTCGATCAATAATTACCAATATTCAATTATTCTTTCTTGAAGTCCTTCAGAATCTATTGAAACATTCCCAAGTAATGTCATCCCATTTCCATGTAAGAATAGGTATAGGTTGAGTCAATCATATAAAATGTTATCTTTAAGTGTTCACCTATTGAAAGTCTAAACACCTTGATACATAATCAACAATTTCTCACCTCATATTTTCCCACTAGAAATGTTCCTTCAAATATCTAACCCTCCTAGTGCTACCAAGGTGTATAGAGAAATTCAAGCTCAGATAATTATCCAATAATTACATATTTATCTCAATATTAGTGGGAAGATAAAGTATCTTCCCAAATTTCATGATGCCATACTCTTATATGAAGTCTACCAATTTCTCATCATTCAAAGCTTCAATTTTATATTTAAAATTACCATCATTTGATTGAGAAATTCTAATCCTTTCAAATAAAGATGGTTTGGAAACCATTTGAAAAATTAGTGATGTTTCACCCTCCTTGATAATTATAATATCCATTTTTACTATATCCAAGAACACAAGATCATTTTTAAGTCCCATTTTATTTGGAAATCCATGATCCATCCTACTCAATGCATCTACTACCTTAGTTTCTATCATTGTGTAGTAGTGTATTGAACAATCGTAATCCTTGTGTACCTCTAGATATTTCATTAACCTCATATTGATTTATTTATCTGAGAATATACATTTCAAGATCTTATAATTTATATATTCCTCACATATTTCACTATAGTGATAGTGTCTGCATTTCTTCAGAGAAAATATTATATCTTCTAGCTCAAGATCATGAGTTGGGTAATTTTGTTCATGATTTTTTAACTAACACAATTCATATGCAATAACTCTATAATTATTCATAAGGACACAACAAATTCCTTTATTTTATAAATAATTATGAATAAAAATCCACCATTTCCTTATAGTAGCTTCAAGATCATAACATTCATTAATCTACACTTAAATTGTTCCAAAAATTATTCAAATTATTTTTTCCATACAAACTTAACCCTTTTCGAGTAATCTTGGTTAATGGGTTAGCTAATTTGGAAACAATATGAATGAAACACTAATAGTAACATTATAAAGCAATGAAACTACATACCTTAGTTATGTTTTTTTGGTATAGGCCATTAATGAACTACCTCTTTCTCCGTAGTAACAACTGAGATTCCATCCCTACAGACAATATGGCCAATAAAAGAAACTATCTGATGCCAAAGATGACAATCTTTAAACTTCCCATAAAACTATATCTATTAAGAATCTCTATAAAAACCCGCAAGTAGTTCTCGTGGTCCTTAGAGCTTTTGGAATAAACCATGATATAATCAATGAATACTAAAAAATTATCAAGATATTCGATGATTACTCTATAAATTTGATCCATCAAAACAGAGGGTGAATTAGTAAATCCAAAAGGAATTACTATAAACACATAATTCCAAGACCTTGTTCCAAATGGATTCTTTGGAATTTATTCTTTCTTCACATACAATTAATTATATCCAGTTCAAAGATAAATATTTGAGAAATATTGATCTTTATGATATTGATCAAATAAGTCATTAATGGAAGGAAATAAATACATGTTCTTTATCATTAGAACATTGATCTCCCTATAGTCAATGAAAAATATCATAGATTCAATTTTCTTCATAACAAAACGAATAGAAGCTCCCCACGGTGAAAAACTATGGTGTACAAATCACATATTACCCAATTCCTCAAGTTGTTTTTTTAACTATGTTAACTTCACTATGGCCACTTATAGGGTGTATCTGATATATGGTCTGAATCAAGAATTAAATCACAGAGATCTCAACTCTCCACTCTAGAGGTTTTCTGAGTAAATCATATGTTAATACATCAATAGTTTCAAACCTAATATGAACATCCTAAATTTGAAGATAATGTTTTTCATTATTTGGTTGTATCTAATCTTCTCTTAAAAAAATCTCATTTCGAAGCACTAATGGATGTGGATCCATATATTGATCATATGACGAAGTATCCCCTATAATGATAAGAAATTACATATCTTCATCATAAATCATAATTTCCCTCTCTTTGAAATAAATTTTTTCAAAAAATTTCGAAATCCAGTCCATACCAATGATTATATCAAAACCAACCATTAGTATGATGATGTAATTTGAAATTAGAGTAAGTTTATGTGTCATAATAGGAATTACTCGAAACATCTTTTTCGCAATACGGTTTTTACTAGGAGTCTTTTATGAAAACTTCTTTATTATTGTGAATTGGAAATATATAATTCTTCAAGAAAATTTGGAAGATATAAAGGAATGAGATGATACGGAATCAAATAAATCTTTAGCTAAATTTGAGAATATTATTAAAGTACCCACCACCCAATATTTTAGAACATCAACCTTGCATCTTGTGAATGCATAAGCATGGACTTTTTCCCATGGAATTTTCTGGATTAATATTGATGGACTTCTTGGAAAATGATTTGCATAATGTCCTAACTCATTATAGTTTAAGCACTACACATTGTAGGCTTCATTCATTCCATTTATATCATGGTAATGGTGGCCTTTTTCTCGACATTTCTAAAAAACTCCCATTCCCCATAGGCATGTTCCATAATGTTTCTTTCAACATTTATTACAAGTCATAAATTACATCCTTCCCTTATTCCATTTTCCTTTATTTGATTTTCCAAATTACACAGTGTAAGGGTTGGTGTCCTGAGAACCAACTGTTGTTTACTTTGATTACATGAATGTTCACTTATTATATATTGTTCATTATTCTGCATGACTATAATATAATAATGTCCTGGAATATATGATGCATTGATAAGGTCATGGAAGATCCCTACAATGATGAGAACCTTGAAATGATATAACAATATTCTTAAATAAAGTTCTATGGTTGGATGACATACTATGATAGGACACATAGTATACCGACCGTCATGTGCGAGTACTCGTAAGAAGACGGGACTCTCTCTCATGGAGTTCGCACTTGGTAATCTCCAAGATGGGAGATTATGAGAACAGAACCACTAGTAGCAATTCTACATGTCTTGGTGTCATCAGACATTTCTATCTACGAGCATGTGTAATGGTCCTTATACTGGAAGATTATCATTAACTCATGTCATGACTCGCACACTTATATTTACAAACTAAAACCGTCATGCAGACTGTTGGCGGGAAGTAGGGTGCATCACGAGTGACATGTTGTTAATGGATAAGTCGAGGAAGGATTTTTCCCTTCCATTTATGGAAGTTGATATCTCTACCCTTTGATTGAAATAGAACTGTTGCATGAAATTCCATGGCCATGGTGTAAACGACGAGTTTGTTTCAGGTAGTCAAATAATGACAGATCAAGCATATAGGTTTATGACACTTCCATGAAACCTGATTGATGAGATATTGAGGCAAAGGGATTAAATTACACAGTAAGCATTCATATGTGGTGATACGTCAATGCGACGTCAACTTCTTTCTCTTGGGTGCTTTGACCCGTTGCTAGACAGTAATCTTGGACTTTAGGCAAGCCCGCCTAATTCCAATGAGAAAGAGGCCTAGAGGGTCACGCACTAAGTGTATTTATGTATCTCAAGTAGAATAAAGATTATTCCCGTATGTGGTTTAATAATTATTCAAGGAATCCTAAATCATTTTAATGTTGGAGGAAGAATAAAATGAAAACAAGTACACGCTGTGTATTAATTTTTACACACCGTGTAGTTTTAATTTTGAAAAGGAAATGAATAAATGAAAACAATATATACACGTCGTGTACATTTAATGTACACACTGTGTAGTTTTCAATGAAAAACAAGTACATTCCATGTATTTATTATTACATGCTGTGTAGTTTTTCTAGTTAATATTTTGAGGATATAATATTGTTTTATTAAATGATATTTATTATAATCAGTGTGAGCGCATGTAAAGGAATTAATTATTTGACATGGGGGTTTTTAGTAAGAGTTAATGAAATAAATGAAATGTGTAACACGTTTATTTATTGTCATAACTCTACAACATCAAACCTGATTATAAATATCCTCATAACTACAAATATTTTCCTACACATAAGAGAATCGTTGTGCATAACAATTATGGAGAATTATTTCAAGGCCTAAAGAACCTCTTCCTCCAAGAATGCTCTCAAGACCGAGAGAGATACTCTTCCATCAGATCAAGAAGATCTAAGGTGGACAACGCAACAAATGTTTCTCCACGCTAGCACCCGGAGTCTCCTTTGGCGACGTCCCGAGATACGAGGTACACATGTGGATCACCACTAGAGGAAGTCTGCACTTGGCTTCTCCGACGCAATGATGAATCACATCGGAACGTGATAAAGAACATCAACAAAGAAAGAAAACCCAAAAGGTATTTCTTTTCAATTGATTAAATTAATTATAATCAACATGTAATGATCCTAATTTGTGGTTCCGGTACTTTCCTTTTCTTTGTCCATTTCCATGATTCGATCCGTGGAGACTGGCGTTTATCATCGTATTGATCCCAGATTGATCATTGTTAATGATAAAAAGCCAAGTGGGCACATCCACCCATGCGCTTCCGCTATGCCCGGAACCTTCAAATGGTATCAGAGCGATGTTACAACATTGATTATAGTTATTTAATTTTCATTGATAATTTACACATTTATATTTGATTCAATTCGAAATATATCATTATGTTAATCTGAATAAACGAGATATATTCGTCCTCATTCATTTCTCGATTCATATCATAGAAAATACCTTTTAATTTTAATTTTTGATTAAAATAAAAACGAGGAACTCATCCGGAGGAGCCGCTCTTTCTGTCTGTACAATAGGGGATTACACGACGTGTAATTAAAACTACACGCCATGTACTCAGGTTCAATGAACCGGCACTGGTCCACCAAACCATGCCGTGTGAATTGAATATGCCTAAGTATTAATCATGTCATGTTGACCAGAATTGAACGGTGCATGGAATCAGAATACACTGCGTGTATGTTGAAGAAACACGTTGTGTAGTCCATTCTGGCCCAGGTGAAACCGTGTACACGGATAAGTCGCGTACCTCATACACGGGGTCACCAGTCTGGTTACCACGTAACAAGGAAGTACACGCTGTGTATGATTTATCTACACATCATGTACTCCAAAATTTCCAATGTACAGAAAACACGCCAAAGCCCCTGGCGTGTACATTGGATAAAAAGTGAATACACGCCGTGTAATTATAAACTACACGCCGTGTAATTTCCATAAATGGAATTTCACCAGGTTTCCTCCAATGTACAAAGACCCGTACAAGGAATATGGATTTGAAGAATCTCAAGGAAATTCAGAAAGGAATTTAAGATAAATAATTTTTTAATTATAAGATCATAATTAATTGAATTTGTGCACGACTTATGTAAAATGAAAGAACTATTAAAAGAATTTGAATTCTAAATATGTGTAAATGTTGTTTCATGCTATGGATGATCATGAGCTAGAACAAAGACCCTTTGTATGTGTATGGTTTTATTTAAATTTATTTAATTTAAATTTTTTGGCATTCGATCCTTCTTCTAATAAAATGTAGGGCATGTGTGCACATGGTTTCTTTAATGTAAACCCATGTAATAGAGGATCTCCCCAAGCCAGAGGAGACAGTTCAAATCCCGAAGCTGAGGCAAAACCGACCCAAGAAGATACAAAGGTGGATAGGAGGGAGCTGCAACACACGAACCATCGGGTTCAAGGTGTTTTCCCTAGGTCAGGGTTAGATTATCAAAACCGCTATATAAGCTAACCAATAGAAGCTCATGATAATGCCATATTATTTTCTTTCTGTCTAAATTGCATGATTTATTTATTATGTATGTGTTGTCGTGATCACAAAGTTAATAAAATGAACACGCATGCAAAGATGGAATAAAATAAAAACTGGACTATGCATAAAAATTATCAGAACATGGTTAATCACTTATGAACTCATCACTTAATATTAACAAGCATGTGATAATTCAAAACTATGCATAAAGAATAAAATCCCTCAAATACCATATTAAGTTAGACCAAGCCTTCTGTTACTTGATTAAGGGAAAGACACAATAAAACTATGTGTTTGACCAACCCTTGTTGGGACACTTACTTTTATAAAGGAATCCCTTATAAAAAGTTTTGGGTTGACCTAACCATATTAGATCAAGAGAAGTAGCCCTTGCTAGACTTAAAGTAATATTGGAGGCAAGAGTTGGGGAAATACAATTCAAGATTTCAGGATTGGGGAGTCCACTTAATAGATCAAGGAACTGTAAGCTCACAGTTGTCAAAGACCTGCCTACCTAAATACCTTCAAATATCTTGACCAACCCTTATCGGGGTTATGCGTAGGGGAATATGAATCCTTGCCACTAGAATTTCAAAGAAACTGGACATTCTGAGTTCAATGGTTAGGGCCATTGGGATTTGATAAAATAGCGGGAGGCTTAATAAAATTTATTATTTCTCATATAATGTAATCAAGAAAATACTAATAAATCTGCTCTTTTAAATTATAGAATCAAGATGACAAACTCGTCAACCACATTTTCTTTTGATCAATACTGGACAAAGACAATATCCTCACCGACTGTAACTTTCAAGAATGGCTTAGCCACCTTCGGGTCGTCCTACACCATGAACGAAAGTATTATGTGCGGGAGTCCTCACTTCCTGATCCTCCTGCCCAAGGGGAAAGTGATGAATATTTCCTAGTCTATGATCAACATTTGAGTGATGCACTCGATGTCAAATATTTTATTCTATCATCAATGTATGGTGAGCTCATGAAGTCTCATGAGGACATGGATTCCTATAGCATGCTTGAGCACCTCCGTGGTCTATACCAGGAGAGAGAAAGACAGGAAAGGTTTGAGATCTCTAAGGCTCTATTCTAGAGAAAGCATGGAGAGGGTGCCCCACCTGGGCCTCATGTAGTCGAGATCATTGGCTACATTGAGCGTTTGGAGGTTCTAGGCTTTAAACTCCCCGAAGAACTGGGTAACAATATCATTCTCGCATCACTTCCCTAGAGCTTCTCAAACATTGTTGTGAACTTCAGTATGAACAACATTGAGAAGTCTCTGTCTGATCTTCTTATCCTTATTCGCCAAGTGGACTATGACATGAAGCGTGAAAAGCCTTCTGTCCTCATGGTGAATAAAAGGAAAGGGAAAGTGAAGAGATTTAAGCCCAAATATTCTTCAAGGCCTTCTAAGAAAAGGAAGATCAAAGGGGAGGCAAGGGAACATGATGCTGTTTGTTTCACATGTGGCAAGAAGGGCCACTGGAAGAAAAACTGCACCCAGCCAAGGAAGCAAGGGGAAGCTTCAGGTGTGTTTGCTATCGAATGTAATCTATCTGTTTCTACTAATTGGGTATTAGATACTTCATGTGGTGCTCACATATGTATCCAAATATAGTAACCAAGTAGATTTTGGAAGATTGATCAAGGGGAAGTAGATCTACGAGCAGCCAACGGAGCCAGACTTGCTGTTGTAGCTGTCGGAGACTACCACCTCACATTGTCAACTGAAATGATCTTGGTGTTAAAGGGTTGTTATTATGTTTTTTCAGTTACTAAAAACATTATTTCAGTATCTAGATTAGATACTGATGGATTCATATTCAAGTTTGGAAATGAATGTTTCTACTTTTATAAAGATAGCATTTGTTTTGGAAGGTCACATTTATATAACGACCTTTATGTGTTAGACTACACAAACCAAGTAATGGAAATCAATGAAAAAGTAAATTCACATGACTCATTCCACACCCTACTTTGGCATCACCGGATTGGTCATGTCAATGAGAAACATTTGACAGAAGTACATCAAGATGGGTATTTAGATTCCTTTGAACTAAAACCACTTGGTGTATGTCATGCGTGTCTACAAGGCAAAATGACCAAAGACCCATTTAGTTGGAAAGGTGAAAGAGCTAAAGAGCTTCTAGAATTAGTTCACACAGATGTGTGTGGACCATTTCCAGTAGAAGCAAGGGGTGGGTTCTCGTACATCATAACTTTTACTAATGATTTTAGTAGATATGGATATATCTACTTAATGAGGTATAAGTCAGATTATTTTGATCCAGTCAAAGAATACAAGAATGAATTTGAGAACTAGCTTTGTAAGAAGATTAAGAAACTCCACTCAGATAGAGGAGGAGAATATCTTAATCATGAATTCATTGATTTCATACGAGATTTTGAGATTCTATCTCAACTCACTCCTCCTTAAACACCTCAGTGGAATGGTGTAAGTGAAAGGAGGAAGCACACCCTATTGCACATGGTGAGATCAATGATGAGTCATGCGAGTCTTCCACTATCCTTTTGAGGATATGGATTACAAACAACAACACTCATACTAAATCAAGTACCAACTAAATCGATAAATGGTATTCCATATGAGTTATGGAGTGGACGGAAATCCATATTATCAAATTTACATGTGTGGGGTAGCGAAACATTTGTTAATGCCTCTTCAGGTACCAAACATGCACCCCGAGGCACAAAGTGCTTCTTTATAGGATATCCCAAGGAAACACGGGGATATTACCTATACAACCCCTCAGAAAAAATGGTTACAGTGGAAAGACACACCATATTCCTTGAGAGGGAGCACATCTCCAAAAGAAATTGTGGGAGAAAGATAGACTTCGATGAAGTCATGGCTCAAGATACCCAGGAGTTGGTACAAGAATAGATTCCACAAAGCCCCATGGAAGAAAAATCTGTTCCAGAGACACAAGAACTGCGTAGGAGCACGAGAGAGGTGAGAGAACCAGAACAATATGTTTTTCTTGTCACTGAGAATGACTCATTATTGGTTGACAATGATGATCCTCTTACCTACAAGGAAGCAGTTGAAGGCACAGATGTTGCCAAGTGGAAAGAAGCCATGAATTCTGCAATGGATTCCATGTACCAAAACCAAGTTTGTATTTTGGTAGATCCTCCAGTTGATGTAAAGACTATTGGTAATAAATGGGTCTTCAAGAAGAAACTGGATATGAAGGGGAAAGTTGGCACCTATAAGGCACAAATGGTTGCAAATATTTTTAGACAGCATCAGGGAATTGACTATGATGAAACCTTTTCACTAGTTGCGATGCTAAAATCCATTAGAATCATATTGGCCATTGTCGCTTACCATGACTATGAAATTTGGAAAATGGATGTCAAAACAGCTTTCCTTAACAGGAACCTCCAAGAAGATGTCTACATGACACAACCTAAAGGGTTTGTGACTCCAAAGGATGCCAACAAGGTATGCAAGTTGCAGAAATCCATTTATGGATTAAAGCAAGCATCAACGTCATAAAACATTTGTTTTGATGAAGCTATAATGGAATTTGGATTTGTTAAGAACGAATGTGAGCATTGTGTCTACAAGAGGTTTAGTGGAAGTGCAGTCGTTTCCCAAATAGTATATGTTGATGAAATATTACTGATTGGAAATGAAGTACCTGTCTTATAGTCAGTTAAGGCATGATTTCATAAATGCATATCCATGAAAGAATTGGGTGAGGAAGCATATATTCTTGGGATCATGATCCATCATGATAGATCCAAGAGAATGCTGGGCTTGAGTCAAAGAACATACATTGACAAGATACTGAAGAGATTTAGTATAGAATAGTCCCAGAGGGGATTGTTGCCAATGTCACATGACATTCATCTTTCCAAGAAAACGTGTCCTTAAACACATGAGGAAAGAAAAAGAATGGAACGGATCCCTTACACATCCGTGATTGGGTCAGTCATATATGCTATGCTATGTACGAGGCTAGATGTTTCTTATGCATTAAGTGTGATAGGAATATATTAAGATGATCTAGGAGACCACCATTGGATAGCAGTCAAGACTATCCTTAAGTATCTTAGGCATACTAAGGATAAGTTCCTGGTTTATGGAGGAGATAAGGAACTAGTCATCAGACGACATGTAGATGCTAGTTTCTAGACTGATCCAGATGACATGAAGTGGTAGACTGGATACATCTTCAGTTTGAATGGAGGTGCAGTGAGCGGGAAGAGCTCAAAGCAGAGTGTGATGGGAGATTCTGCAGTGGAGTCCGAGTATATCACCGCTTCTGAGGAAGCAAAAGAAGCAGTATAGATGCGAAGCTCATCTAAGTTCTAGATGTAATGCCGAGCAGTAAAGATCCTATCACACTCTATTGTGATAATACTACAGCGGTGGAACTTGAAAAAGAGCCAAGGTCACATCAGCGGAAAAAGCACATACTTCGGAAGTATCATCTCTTGAGGGATTTTTCTCAGAGAGGTGAAGTTGCAGTGAGCATTATTTCCATGGAACACAACATGGCGGACCCCTTGAATAAAGAGTTGACTCAGCAGAAACATGATCATCATGTGAGGTCTAGCGAACTAAAAGTCATAGGCTCTAGTCCAAGTGGGAGTTTGTAAGGGTTGGTGTCCTGAGAACCAACTGTTTTGTACTTTGATTACATGAATGTTCACTTATTATCTATTGTTCATTGTTCTGCATGACTATAATATAATAATGTCCTGGAATATTTGTTGCATTGATAAGGTCATGGAAGATCCCCGCTATGATGAGAACCATGAAATGCCATAAAAATATTCTTAAATAAAGTTCTATGGTTGGATGAAATACTATGATAGGACACATAGTATACAGACCGTCATGTGTGAGTATTCATAAGAATACAAGACTCTCTCTCATGGAGTTCACACTTGGTAATCTCCAAGGTGGGAGATTATGAGAACAAACCTGATAGTAGCAATTCCGCATGTCTTGGTGTCATCAGAAATTTCTATCTACGAGCATGTGTAATAGTCCATAGACTGGAATATTATCATTAACTCATGTCATGACTCGCGCACTTAGATTTACTGATGAAAACCGTCATGCAGACAGTTGGCAGGAAGTAGGGTACGTTGGGTGCGTCACGAGTGACCTGTTGTTAATGGATAAGTCGAGGATGGATTTTCCCTTCTATTTATGGAAGTTGATATCTTGGCCCTTTGATTGAAATAGAACTGTCACATGAAATTCCATGTCCATGGTGTAAACGACGAGTTTATTTCAGGTAGTCAAAGAATGATGGATCAAACATATAGGTTTATGAAACTGCCATGAAACCTGCTTGGTGAAATATTGAGACAAAGGGATTAAATTACCCAGTAAGCGTTCGTATGTGGTGATACGTCAATGCGGCATCAACATCTTTCTCTTGGGTTCCTTGACCCATTTCTAGATAGTAATCTTGGACTTTAGGCAAGCCTAACTAATGCCAACGAGAAAGAGGCCTAGAGGGTCACACACTACGTGTATTCAAGTATCTCAAGTAGAATAAAGATTATTCACGTTTGTGGTTTAATAATAATTCAAGGAAGCATAAATTGTTTTAATGTTGGAGGAAGAATAAAATGAAAAAAAGTACACGCCTTGTATTAATTATTACACGTCGTGTAGTTTTTATTTTGAAAAGGAAATGAATAAATGAAAACAATATATACATGCTGTGTACATTTAATGTACACACCATGTACTTTTCAATGAAAAATTAGTACATGCCGTGTATTTATTATTACATGCTATGTATTTTTTCTAGTCATGATTTTGAGGATATAATATTGTTTTATTAAATGATATTTATTATAATTAGCAGGAGCGCATATCAAGGAATTAATTATTTGACATGGGGGTTTTCAATAAGAGTTAATGAAATAAATTAAACGCGCAACTCATTTATTTATTTTCATAACTCTACAACATCAAACCTGATTATAAATATCCTCACAACCCCAAATCTTTTCTTACACACAAGAGAATCGTTGTGCATAACAATTTTGGAGAATTTTTTCAAGGTCGAAAGAGCATCTTCCTCCACAAATGCTCTCAAGACCGAGAGAGATCCTCTTCCATCGGATCAAGACAATATAAGGCAGACAACACAAGCAAAGGTTTCACCACACTAGCACCTAGAGACTCCTTTGGCGATGTCCCAAGATATGAGGTACATGTTTGGATCACCGCTAGAGGAAGTCTACACTTGGCTTCTGCGATGCAATGAAGAATCACATCGTAATGTGATCAAGAACATCAACGAAGAAAGAACACCCAAAAGGTATTTCATTTCAATTGATTAAATTAATTATAATCAACATGTAACAATCCTACATTGTGGTTCCATGACTTTCCTTTTCATTGTCCATTTCTATGATTCGATCTGTGGAGACTAGTGTTTATCATCATATCAATCCTAGATTGATCATTGTTAATGAAAAAAAGACAAGTGGGAACATACACCCATGCGCTTCCGCTGTGCCCAGAACATTCACTAGGTACCCCTCTTCTTATCATGCTTCCCTTCAAATTCATATGAATTGGATAATTAATTATTTTTCTTGATGAAACATGATACAATATCCTCGTATGATGAGAATTTTTGGTATACTTGTTCACTTTGTAGAATTGGTTTAAGGACATTAAATAAATGTTAAACCTTTATTATTAGATTATGTATATATTCCACAACATTCCTTTTTAACCTTGTAAATATGGATTCATACATAGAAATGTTTTCATCTCATTTCTATATTAACTCAATAATTGACTCTCCATATCTTCTCGCTGTTCACTGCGAAAATACTTTTCTATGATGATTTATTTAAAATTTCCATATATTCAATTTTTTCCTCCTTTGTGTTTTGAATTATTGACCACCACTGATATATATCTCTCAAGAGATGATAAACTGAATGATAACCTTCTCCCTTCTGCTACTTCCCAAAGTTATAAATATATTTTATAGGGAAATTATTCAATTCTCATCTACAAATGGGTATGTAGTACTATAGAATGATAGAGGTTATTATTGAATAAAGTGTTTTAACATCGATACACCACATTGTGGATCAAGATTCTCTTTATGAGTACGGTTATTGATCATAACCAGATTTAGTTTTCCCAATATAGTTATAATTTGTTTAGCTCCAATTGAAGCTCCTTATACAACATTTTTATCTTGTATATTAAGTAAATCCCTGCGTGGGATATGCATATTGATACAGTTTCAATTCCCTCACTAGGCTCCATTTCTAAATAAGGGAATACACTAGATTAGATTATGAAATTTTAAAATCATTGAAACACTTAATGTATACCTAGTCTCAAAATAATGATCTTGGTTATCTTGAGAATATTCTCAATGTCAGTTCAAGGGTATTATTTGCCTAAAAAACATTTTTCTTTAATCTAGTTTCCAAAATTACTAATAAACCTGCTCTGATACCAACTATAATGACCCTGACCCTAGTAGTATAAAGCAAGTGACTTACTTTATTAAATTAGTTCTATGAAAAGAATTTTCACCCCGATGGACCAAATTTTTTAGTAGATTTTGAAAGCTAGATAGAAATGTAAGTATTACATTAAAACATGAAAGCAAAAAATATATAGAAAATCTGTTGGAAACACCCATAAACTCTTAGATAATCCTGGCATGTCCTTTATAATATATATTTATCCACATCTTGGGTAAAAATAAAACATAAGAAAGTGTTGATATAAGATGATTTCGAAGGGTAAGAAATACACCAGAAGCTATTATAAACATAAAAAATAATCCAAGGTGATTAACTAAAACACAAGTCATTAAAACATTATCTTGAGCATAATATGGTTGGAATAAAAGTAGAATAAGTAATGCCATATAAATAGTCACATGAGAATGAAACCTAACCAATGATTTTATACCATTAAAATAATCACACCAACTATCATTTAATAATATAATAATGAATTAATTCATAATACTATATATTGTAAACATACTTTCAAGGATTTTTCTATGTCACCATACATAAATTTGTAAAAACCTAGATTAGTTTGTCTCATTTAACCTACCAATGCATCAAGGAGATATAGAGGGCCCCACCCATCAATTACTAAGTAAAATTAATTTCTCATATAAAAGTTGTGAAATATAATCAACATATATATTCTTATTGAAACTATCATATGAATGTAAATAATTTCCCCACTCAGTAAACATAATCATAAATTATCCAGAGTAATATGGAGAATGGTATCAAGATTGTTCGTCCCCAGTCAAAATAATCATAATCATTAAATAAAATATTTTATATGGAGACATAATTGTTCAATTTAAATAAATCATAATATTCAAGATATGGTGATGGAATAGATGGAAATACGCTAATAAATTTATTGAAGAATTATTGAGAGAAATAACCTTTTTTTACTTTGGGAAATAAGAGTTCTTTTAAAAAAATAATTTTGTGTTTGTCATAAAAAGGTTTTATAGACATGTATACACCAAAAATAAAAAGGAAGGTCAATGAAATTATATTTGAGGAATAAATGATGTCCAAATAAAGTGAAAGCGTGTAATTTTTTTAAGAAACCATAGAAATGGGCCGCTTCAGTGTGGTTTGATGGACAATATAAAAGAGTCTCCGGGGGAGAAAAAGGATTAATTGTTTAAATAAAACCAGAAGATATCTAAGATAGATTTTAATGATAAAAATATAAATTTTAAAAAAATATCGACATATTAAAATTGATTATGTAGTATTCATGAAATTGTTATGAAATTGGGAAGTAGACTTTAATCGGGACTACTTATCAAGAGGAATTGAAAAGGGAACGTTATAAAATAGGTATTTCCCCATAAAAGAAAGATGAACTGATATTTATACCTATTTTTGGAAGATATAAAACTTATTTAGAAAAAAAAAGAATTACATTGGGGTAAAGAGAGAGAGGGAGAGAGAGAGTGCGTGTAAGACGAATGAAAAAATAGTGGTTCGGGGAGAATCCCTTTCCTTATGTTTGAAAGCGTTCTGCACTTGTACTTAATTTCTTGGATAATGAAATTAGATTCATTAATAATTGAATTAAAAACCCATTAAAAATTTATTTTAATTATTATAATTTTATTATTTCTATTTATACAGTTTTTTATGAGTTATAAGATTCAATTCTGTCAGTTGGGAGTGTTCATTTCCATGGGTTTCATGATTGGTTAACTTGCATATATGTACGGAAGATCATCTAAAATTTGAATAGTAATCTGGAATGGACGTTATATGTTATTAATGAACTTCTAGGAGATTTTATGGTCTTATATATCATTTTTTCCCTGGCACCAGGATGATTTATTAGATAAAACATTAATGAAAACTGTTTAAATTATTTTGATGTTTTCTGATCATTACGAACTAATTTTGTCATTTAAATTAATATTTCGTATATATATTAGTTACAGAACACAAAATAAATTTTAATATAAACATTAACATCTTTTTAACCATAAAATTGGTTTCATGACAAGAATTGAAGGGAGTAAAGGGAAATAAAAACACATCTTCTAGGATGGTGGTAAATCGACACATTACAGTTTATGTTTTTTTTAGAATAAAAGGGAGATTAGAAGATGATTGTTGATGGATATTCCCTTAAAAAAAATTAAATTATATATTTTATAATGGAGTTATCATTCCACATGTATAAGGAGAGGTGAGGAAATTATAAGAAAAGATATAAATTAAAATAAAATTAAAAGAATAAAAGGGGATTTTAACTCTGGAATTCATCTTCATGAGAACCTCCTTAAAGATGTTTATAGTGGCCTTTTGGGTAGGAAATGAAAGGATAGAATGTGTTTGATAGGTTTGGTATATGGATTAGGTGGAGATTGGATATGATTCGAGGCATTTTTGGTGTGAGGAGAAGAAGTGGTGAGGGTGGTATTTATAGTGGAGGAGAGGGGTGTATTTTGATTATTTTATTCATTAGATTATTATTTAGGATCAAGACTGTGAATTTTATATTAACATGACCAAATAGTTCAAATAGAGAATTAGAGTTTTAATGATCATATATATTATTATAATATGATTTTAATCTCAGTGTTTTGTGAAGAATAAACTTTCAAGGATACTAAATTTGGAAAGAGACATACCATAAAATATTGGTTTGTTACAATCATATCCCTCAAGAAGATGCTTGGATACCTCAATATACCAATCCCTTCCCCTAAAAGAACCCCTTATGGTCCAACAATGAGATATGGGAGATAATGACTCCTTAATTAAATCTCCAATAGGAACCGGGATGGTGATCAACCCCAAGGGTATAATTTTCTCACAAATGGTAGGAATTAAACCCTAAGATTTGACAAGATAATAGAAAATATTAAAACAAACAAAAATTCCTACTCATAAAAAATTAAGGTAGATCCTAAAAAATTAATTTAAAGTCATCCAATGAAAAAAAATGTAATTGAAACTACATGTACCATAATATAAACTCATCAATGACTATAAAGCCTCAACTACTCCCCAAAAGCCACAAACTAATAATTTCAATCCTTATCACCAACCATCTATTGCTGACTTGAAAAGTAGTTTATATATCTATAGGGTTGTAATAACATGTATGAATAGTAGGATTCTCACCATATCCTCTAATTCAAATGATAGTGAATGCATACTACTGCCTGGTGAACAAAAAGCGAAACAACCTCATCACCTAAATAGGTATGAAAACTTCCCATAATCACCATGTATATCTCTAAAAAATTGTTTATTTTAAGTGAAAATATAATATAATTTCATAAGAAGGTACCCTGATTCCAATTCCATAATAGTTTACTTATCTACCCTAATATCACACATCTTGATTCATCTATCTCTAAATGTAGTCAATCCTAAACATAACTGTGATATTGTGTCTTGTTCATCACATAATCTCATCACATACTATACACATAATGAATAAAATAATTTATTCATTCCATGATACATCTTAGGATTGTAACTGAGTTGTTTTTTATAGAAACAACAACCTACATATCATGTATTATACCTCAATCCATCACACCCCATACACATTATACCTATAATAATCCATATGATAATATATTTGAAGATACATGTGTCTTAAATAACCAAAATCCATTACATACCTCTATACACTTATTTTGGAAAGGTAAACACCATGTATAGCAGTGAATAATACTGCCAGGGGAAGATTGTGGGGTCTATGGGGGTTATCCTCCATTCGTTTCTTGCCAACCTGAATGTTGGGGAAAACACCCACCAATAATCCAGTGGGTCTTAGTATCCCTATAAAAATGGATGCTCAGGGTATGAAATCACATATAATATAGTATATAACATTCCTTAAAACCACACTATGAGAATTAACAAAGTCTTAGGCTAAACTACACAAATTATCTCTCAGACACCTGACTAGAACTGCTAAGAGATAGATATCCTACTTGCACACAAGAATTCAATGTAATTCATTAAATTAATTATTTCCGTTTATCATTTCACAATATGTTAATTAATTCATTATCTAATAATTAAAATTGTTCCATTCATATTTTATTGACCACCCAATTAATTCTATTCCCTCTAGGCATAATCTAATCGATTCCATGGTTTAATAATATTATCAATATTTTTATACAATTCAGGACCCAACCCCATGGTACACATAAATGTTAAAAAAATGATCATTTGATAATTACATGAACTATAGGAAACATCATAAGATACTATAAATGATATGCATAAATAATTAACAACTTGCTACCTCACGTAGAAGGTAATGTATTGTATGTAAACAAGAAACTCGACCATTCAACCATTAAAAAAGAACATTATCAATTAAAGATACAAATTTCATCACAATAATGTCTAATTATAGTTTAATCCCATTCCATCAATTTTTATTTCATACCTCACACTATAATTCATATCACCATGAATCCTTCCCGCAATATCCGATGTCAATAGTTACCACAAACACAAGCCTCCTCACCCATATCTCACTAAACCATAAGCTATACTAGGATCATTTTATGATACATAGAACATATCACATTAGAGAAACAAACAATTCATCATGGAAACTATAAATAGAGTCAAAATGGAATCTAGCCTATAAAAAGGCATCCAACTTTTATAAGAAAAAATGAATGCTAAACCCTATAAATTTACCTTTATCATAGAAATGGTTCTTTACTATTTTGAATTAACTAAATAATTTTTTATAGGTTACAACCTTAGTAAACTTAATAAATCTACTATTAAAATCTATAAATTATTTCAACATGCACCCAAGAATAAATTCTAGTTTAAAAAAACTTTAAGAAAGGATAATTCCATTAGTATGCCTCTTTATTATTATCAATAGTAATTATCTCAAACTTCATGTTCTTTATCCAATTCTATTAACATATTAAAGAAATTTTATAATTAAACCAATATCAGGCTTCATTTGATTTCCATAAAATTATAAGAATGATGTAATTCTATAAAAATGACTATATAATTCCTTATCCAATAACATTACTAGATTTATGTTCTTTACCATTTCCATTATATTAACATGCTTGACCCAAGCACAGAAAAAGTTCTTATCAAAAAAATAAACATAGATAACACACTATATTGTAAAATTAAAGGAAACCTTTTTTGTGATGGAAAAACATGTGACTGCTACAACCATAAAAAAATTATTTTCATTAATTTAGTTTATTATTTATTATAGGTAATTACACCATAACAAAAATAGATAGAGAAGGGTTACTTTATGATTACACATAAAATAATAAAAGAAACAATGAATCCCCTACCTCAAGTCTTCCAATGTTCTTGAATGAGAATGAAATAATAAGAACAAAACTCTACCCATCTCTCCCTCTGTTAAACTATAACCCCATGAGAAAACTATCCCAAAACCACATCAAAAAACATAAGAAAATCTTCATAAGAACAATGGAGACCATATTCTACAAAATATAAATATAAAAAGGTGGAAAAATTGATCTGGATGAAAACACAAGAGAAATATGGAAAACTAAATGCAAATAACCATATATCGAATATGAGAAGCTATAAACCAATCCCTATCTAAGTGGAATATTCACACCATAAATAAGAAATTATTGAAAACTATCTTTGGGAGAGAATTGGAGGGTTTTTTAGAAAACTGAGGGTGTGATTAGATTTATAGGCACACTGCCATATGTTTATTCATGATGTGAATGGGTAACTCACGTCATGAATAGATTGAGTTTTAAAACTTGAAAAAAACACACCATATTGATATAATAAACATGGATCAACTCAGGTCATTAACATCATTTTAATTTCATGATTTTTTGGTATTGATTAATCAAATATGATCCTCAAACCTTTCACGCCATGAATTGATGGTTTACTTCATGAATCACACCCTGTGAATTTCCATTATTTGGATATGAATCCCTATTAAAGACTTTAACCAAACTCTCTCATCGCAAAATATAGTTCACATTTTGAAATACTACAAGATTCAAGATTCCAACTCAACTAATCCTTTTCTAGGATTCCTCCAAGCACTATGGAACCAAAAACACCGGGAGGAATAGGCTACTAGGATATGAGCCTTTACTATAAGTTGAATAATATAAACTCAAAATGATAAATATTTTAGTAATTAATCAATAAAATAAATTTAGATAAAGAATAAGACTACTAAGTAAAAATTATTTTCAAAACTATGCATACTAATATGATAGAATTAATATAGGTTTAGTTTATGTGGGGATATTTCCACTAAAAAGAGAAGGTCTAAAAATGTGTTTGTTTTTTTATTTATAAATTTAAGACATTATGAATTTTTTGATTCCATTCAAGGAATCCTAGAAGGTAATTTTGTTGAAGAATATAATTCTTTTGAATATTATTCCAATTAAAAACTAAATTTAATTAATAATATTAAATAAAAATTTTAATTATATATTTTTAAATAATTAACTAAAATATATTTAAATATTTATAAAATTTAGAAAAAATATATGATGTTTATTAGAAAGTATAAACATAAATAATTTTCATCAATGCTAAAAATGAATTTCCTAATGGAGAATTAATATTTTTTAAAATTAAGGAAGGAAAATAAATATTACTTTATGAACCAATGAAAATTTATTGGTATTTTATTTTTGCTGTAGAAAAATGGGATTTTAATAGAAATATGAATACGTTTAAAATATTGGAATTCATAAAAAGTGTCAAAAATTTATAATAAAGCTGGCGATGGAAACACTTCTATTTATTTTCTAACACATTTTATAAAATAAAAAAATGTTAATGATTCAAATAAAAATTATAAAAATTTAAAATCCAAGGTGAAGAATTTTTTTAATGTGTTTTTATAAAAAATGATGAAAATAAAAATTAAAAGGAATTAATTTATGAAGTGAAATTTCTTGATTTTATTATAAAGAAAAATAAACTTAATCATTTTCTCTCCATATTTCTCAAATTATAAATGATAATCAATTAAATATTATAAAAATTAATAATTAATTAAAATGTCAAATTTAAATGAAAATTTTATGAAAATAATATAGAAAAAATAATCATGAAAAATTTAGAGAATTATTTTTTGAATATCAAAATAGAGAAGAGTGTGGTAAAGATAGGGAAGATGGTTTGAATAAATGAGAAAAAAATGTTACTTTTTCTATTTTTATAAACATACATGAATCATAAAAATTTTAAAATTATTTTCCAAAAGAAATTAAATTAATAATTGAAATTTTGGAATATATAAATGGCCTTGATATTAAAAATTGATCACTTAATTATATTAAAAGGTTAAAAACTTGAATCATAAGTCTAATAACACATTAAAACTGTAGAAAGCTGGTTATAAGATTTTGAAAATTTTTAAAACTCAAAATATTGATATCAAGACACTTCCACATTTAGAAATGGTATAAATATATTATAAAAAATAAAAATTAGTTGTAGGGCCTTTTAAAATATTTTCAAATAAATAATTAACAACTATGGAACATTTAATAACTTAAAAGTAATTATTCTAAAATTTTATTAAATTTAATGAATAAATAGAAAGGTGGTAGAGTCATCAGTTTGAAATAGTGATGATGGAGGTTTTATTTGACCTTAAGAGTCTTAGCCACATATTTCGGGAGGTATATAACTGAAGACTCTCATCCATGAAATCCAAGTTTTTATATTGGATTTTTTGAATTTTTAATTATTATTGTTTGACATTTGGGTCCCTTTTAGTGGGTATTGGAGATGTTCTCATTTTTTGGTATGTATTACAATTAGTGATGGTAGGTTCCCATTTAACTGAATATGGGTTTATTTAAAAATTATATATTTATATATATATAATAAATGAATAGGAATATATGGATTCTTATTCCATGTTGTCTCATCTCCATTATTATTATCAGTAGAAGAATAAAAATAAAGGTATGATATCTCTATGGTACTTTTCATGTGATTTTTTTTGAAGAAGACCTTGATAGAAATCATATTATCATGGTGACTCGTTATATTGAGTTCTTATAGAATCTTTTATTCATGCTATATGAATAGTATTATATATACCACATTATTTCTTCTCTCCCTTTAATATTCTTAATCATTATTGTTCATTTCAACATGAAAAATTTAAATAATTCATTTTAGAACCTTTGGAGATTTATTATCCAAGTGAATAAGTACATGAAGTATGAAAATTCATTATTATTTATGGTAAATAAGAGGAAAGGAAATACCCAAATTACAAGGCACCTTTATAACACCCTTTATTGAAGTGAAATATTTAGAGAAAGGATAAAGATTATGATTTTGTTTATTTTTCATATAGAAATAAAGGACCTGTAATAATAACTATACATTGTTGAATAATAAATGGGAAGAATTTGGTTATTTCATTATTCAGTGTAATATTACAAGTCCTACTAATTGGTAAATAAGCATAACTTTTGGTTCACACATTTTTACCCAAAATAATACCCATGTATTTTATGAAATATTAGAAATGTGTGTTGGAAATTCAAGATACAAATAATAAAATGTTCACTATATAGTATAAAGAAGAATAACATTTCACATTTTTAACTGGCATGGAATATGTTTTGGAAAACTGTTATTATGTTCCCATTGTTAAAAAAACATTTATAGACTTATTTACATATTGATGATTTATTTTTATGTACAAAAATAAAATCATCTAATTTTATAAAGAGATAATATTTTATGGTATGAAGCATCTGAATAATAGTCTTTATATAATATAATATAAAAATTAAATATTTTTAATTGATAATATATCCAATTCACATAACTCACATTACAACATGTTTTGGAATCATCTACTTTTTCAAATAATCCTAAATAATTTTGTGAAATTATATCCATAATAGTATTTACATTCATTTTATTTGAAATCCTTATATATTATTCATTATTTTTATAAAAAGAAATAATCAATGATCCTTTCGGTTGAAAACATAAGAGGCTCATGAAATTTATAGAATTTGTTCAAATATATGTATGTGGTCCTTTTATAATAGATTATAATGGTATATTTTTATAATTAATTATTTTTACTAATAATTTTAGTATATGTTGATATTTATACTTGATGGGGAATAATTCTGATTCACTTAATAAAGTTAAGGAATTCCATAGTAATGTAGACAATCATCTTGGTTGGAAAACAAAGTAGATTCACTCTGATAGTTGTGGAGAATATCATAACTGAGAGTTCATTGATTATCTTAGAGTTTGGGATACTATCCCAAATCACATATCCTTATACAACAGAGTGTATATGTTGTAGTTAAATGTGGAATCATACCATACTAAACATGTTGACTTGAATGATATGTCTTTAAAATATTACATTATCCTTTTGGGGTGTTCATTTTAAACTTTTAAATATATACTAAACTAAGTGATAACTAAATAGGAAAGTAGAAGAACATATGAATTATGGTGTGAAATCAAGTATACTTTATCATACATTATTTTATGGGGAAGCCCAATATCTGTTAACACTGAACCATGAAAAAACATACATCATATGGTATGAATTGAATCTTTATAGAATATCCTAAATAAATCAAAGGATGTTTCCTGTATAAACCCCTAGATAAAAATGTTTTATTATATATACATGTAATGTTTCATGAAAGGGAATGGGTCACAAAAATATATAGTGTTAAAGGTAGACATAAATGAAGTAAAATCTCAATAGTCACAAGAGTTAGCATAAGAACAAGCTCTACAAGACCCATTGAAAAAATTGGTCATAAGAACCAAGTTTTTACATTGGAGTACTAGGGAGATTCAATAATAAGAGAAATTTTTTCCCTTATCAACATTAAATGTGAAACATTACTTATTAATAATGATAAAACTCCATCCTATAAAGAAGAAATAAATAAATTTGATTTTTCAAAGTGGTAAGGTGAAATGAATTATGAAATAGATTCCACACACAAAAATTGTGTTTGTGTTTTAGTTGATCCTCCAGTTGATTTAAATGACCTTTGGTGTAAATGAATATAAAATAAGAAACTAGAAATACATGGTAATTCTAATACCTATAAGGAATGAGTAGTTGTTAAATGTTTCAAGCATTTTTAGAGAATAGAATATGAAAAAACATTTTAATGAGTTTTTATGAAAAATTCTATTTGAATTCAATTTACATTGGCATCTTTCTATGTTTATAATTTTTTTTAAATAGTTATAAAAACTTATTTCCTTAATTTATATCTTATGTAAGATATTTATATTTAATTTAAAAATTTATTGTATTAACAAAAGTCACCAATGAGATATAAAAGCTGTAGAGATCCATTTATGCATTAAAGATATTATTGGGATCATGGAATTTTTTTTTGATGAAATCATTAGATAGTTTGGTGTTTTTTAGAATGGAAATGAAACCTTTATATATAATAGGTTCACTTAGAGTTATATTTTTTCCAGTGATATATGTGAATGATATATTAATGATGAAAAATGTGATACTAATCATACAAAAAGTTAAGACTTGTATGAATAAATTATTCTCCATAAAAGGATTAGGTGAGGCATACTACATTCAAGGGATAAATATACCTTAAGATATATCTTATAGAATGGTTGGAAAATTTAAATATATAAATATATTGAAAAGTTATTAAAATGATAAAATATAGTTCAATTCAAGAGAGGATTGTCTCCCATGTAACATAGTATACATATCTCTAAGAAAATGTATTCTAAAACACAATAAGGGGGATAAAGGAGCATTATAATCTCTTTGGTAATGTAATTTTATTTTTATATATGAAATGATATATAAAAATATTGATATTTCCTATTCCATGAGCATGATAGGTAGAAATCAAGATATCTAGAAGATCCACATTGTCTGGTGGTAAAGATTATCCTAAAGTACCTTTAGCATACAATGGATACGTTTTTTTATTGTAGAGATGTTATGGAAATAGTTGCTAGGGGATACAAAAATGATAGTTTCAAAATATATCAAAATAATTTAAAATCACAATAGGGATATGTTCTCTCCCTCAATAGTTTAGATATAATATAGACGATTCCTAAGAGTATAGTGACTCCCTATTCTACATTCGATTCTTTATATATAATAGATTTTTATGCAACTAACGAAGCATCAAAGATTCATAACTTCATCAAGGATATTGGTGTTGTACCTAGAATAACAGAACCCATTATTTTGTATCATTATAATACCAAAGTTGTGATTATTTCTAAGGATACTTTATCAATTAAATGGATAAAAAATATACAAGATAAGTATCAATCATGAGTTATTTTACACAAATAGATTAAGTCAATATTATAAAAGTAGTTATAGAAGAAAATAACAAAAAATAAATGAATAAATGCATATCTTAGAATAATCATGAATATAATATGAGATATTGTAGGTTAAATTTTTTTAGCAACTGTCTCCAGTAAAATTGGCAGTCTATTGGAGTTATTTCCCTAAAACAAACTGAATTTTTAATTTCAAAATATAAATATATTTAATCTTCTTATATAGATATTTTAATTCTGAATAATGTTTTTTATGACAATATACTTAGAATATTTTTCATGTGAAAGAGTTGTATTTTTTCACAATATAAATAACACATGAATATATTAGGAAAGTATTCTCAAAATATATCATATGATCTAGATACTTTAATATTCTATGGATCATATGATTCTTGACTATTTGGTGTTAGGGGGTCATAAAAATTGAGAATTATTATTATGAATTTTGAACATGGTGATATTATATAAGATAGGTATTAAATAGAGATCTTCTAAGAATAATTCTATATATTTTATGTGTCATTGTATATTTGTATTATTTGATTCATGTATGGGTCCTTAAACATAATATCACTGATTATACACTAATGGTGGCTAATATTAATTTATGAAATTTTAATATTCATGTGTTTCAATGTTCATAAACACAAATTTTAGTGGATCTTATCAATTTAACTTCATTGTCATCACATGTTGAATTCATGTTTAGAGTGTGTAAAATTGGGCCCAATTAATCACTTTCTTTTTGAATTAATTATTTTAATTATTTTAATTTTAATTTACATAATATTTTGATCAATTTGTGTGGAAATTTATTTCTTTTAGGATAAATAGATTAATCGTAGGTGAGGGTGTATATTTATTCAATGAACACATAAATTTTTGGATAAAGAATAATGGGAATTATGCATATCAAATAAAAGTGCAGCCCATAATTTAAGCCCAAATGAAGCTCAAATTTTAACAATATAAATATAATAATATATTTATCATTTAAATAAATTATGGAAATAGATAATTATAATGTTTTCATGGAGATCCATGGATCCCAAGTTGATATGTAAATTTTGGGATAGATTTGAAGTCCCATAAAACTAGCCCACTATTTCGAGCATTAAATCCAAATGGCTGGTCCAATTGGTCTAAAATTTGGCCATATATTATATGATACCTAGAAATAGATAGTTATATTATAAAACCCGTTCATTTTATTCCATATTATGTTTAAAATGAATAGATAAAAAAGGGGTATGAATCTACCCAAATTTCTGAGGTCAATATTTGAAAAGAAAAATTTTATTTGATTTCTCTCTATCCATTTGAATATCATAATTAACGAGGTAGGAATAGATTGATTGGGGAAATATCATTGGATAGAAAATTATCTATTGAAGGAGTTGGTGGTGAATGGATTTTTGGATACATTTTTTTCTTTTATTTGTAATTTTATGCCTTTATTTTGTTATCACATCTTTTTTTTCCCATGTATGTTTTTCATTCACCTTAATTTCATAATAAAATTTATTCAAATTATTATTATTCATTTATTTTTTTATATTAACATATTGATACCATTTAATCATGGTGTGAATTTATTATCACAAAAAAATTTGAAATTCTTCACACAATGGTGGAGTGTTATTTATTTGATTATTTTCACATCTTCAACACCACTTATTTAACTAGACTTCCTGATTCAATTTATATAACAACTTCAATGGAGGGAAAAAATTACAGTTTGATCCTACGGATATTCATGGGGTTGATTGAATGTTATTTTAAGATTTAAACTCTATAATCAAATCATTGTTGTGATATTTTTATTTGATGAATTATTATCTTCTTTGTCTTAACTAACTTTAAAGACTACACATTTTGAGTGCTATTAAGATCTAATTCCATGGAGTGATCATTAAAGTAATCCTCTAAGTGAATTTTTGATTAGACTTGGAATTATGTATGGATTCAATTCTTGTATTATTGTTCAGAATTGTATCATTGATTAGACATCTCTTGAACTAGTTAACTAAAAATCCTTAAGATAAAAATTACATCCATTCTATTCCTAACTACAACCTTGGATCAACCCATTGTCATTAATTTTTTAGACCAAATAATTGTGTGTTTTTTGTTCGTTATATTAAATCATTAGTTTTTATATTATAATGAAGAGACTTGTTAGCCACTTCATAGTCAATAAATTAGTATCTATTGGTTTCTTCTTCGGTCCCTGTGGATTCGATCCCTATATATACTATAATGGATAATTATACCTGTATGGTAATTTTGGGTGAAGAAATATTTTATCATAATTTTTGGGTTCCCAATTAAAAATATTATATTCTCAACATCTTTTGTATCCTCAAATTCTATTTTCTCAACCAAATTTATCTTATCTAATCCCCTTTTAGCCACACATGACCTTTCCTGCAATGGATCATTCTAACCATTCTATTAGGGTTAGAATAATTCTATAGAGGAAACAAGAAAACATTTTGGTACTCTTTAATTTGGTACTAATCTTCTTGAAACATCTAAAATAAACATTGAGTCTACTCCAATGGGTTATCATCAACAATATCCCATCATAATATTAGGCTGGAATTAAATGGAAATCGACATTGGGAATCCCATCACATAGGTAATTTCAGTGATCAAACCATGAATTATTACCCATCATCTGGTGAGATGTAAAAACATTATGATAATTAATATCTTAGGGATATATTTATGGCCTTTTCAGGGATTTTTCCAGAGATCAAACATAATTAAGTACACGATTTCCAAATATATATCCAGTCTAGTCCCCAAAAACATGTTGAGAAATTATATGAACAAATTGAAAAGATGAATTTGGATGTTTCATCATTGATATTAGAACTAAAAATCATTGAAACAATTATAAAAAACCTTCCCACTCTGGTTGTCCCTTACTCAACATTGATCGAAGAATCTTGGAACGCCCAGACCTCTAATGAAATAAAATACAAGATGTGACTATTTACAAGAGTGTAAAATATAAAGGAAAAATTGAAGCATTTATTTTAAAACCATCATTGGATTCAAAATAACAAGAAAATACTATATGACCAAATTAAGAATATGAATAAATCAAAGTTGGAATATAAAGGAAATTTTTATTGAATATTCAAACTCAACCTTAAGAGAAAATGGAAATTGTTGATGTATATATAAATCATAATGAAATTGATTTTAATTATTCACATGATGGATACTTGATTCGATGGAATAAATCACTTTTATATGGATCTGTTGATCATTTTTCTAAAACACCAATCATTGAACCCCTGGTTTAAATTACAATAAGCAATTATATACCCATTCCCAAAACTCATCTAGCAAATTTGGATATTGAAACTTCAATTCAATGTAAACCAATTCTATTGAGAAATTTGGAAAATCAATCCAAGTTCAATTCTAAGTCACTATCTGTGTCTGAATGTGTTGGAAAACTAGATCTTGAATTTGAGGTTCTTACATACTCTCTGAATCCTTCCTTTATAGGGGATAATCAAACATATTTTTTCATAATTTTATCATCTATGGAAGATAATTAATTAAAATTTATCCTTGAAGTCTTAAAAAATATTTATAAATTAATTAAATGGACCCATTTTTATATTCATGGGATTAACCCATTCACTGACACCTAAATGTATTAAGAAACCCATTCCCCTTAGGTTGTCCCATAGTCCACATTTATAGAAGATTATTGTTACACACAAACAGGTCATTAATAAATCCATGATGTGACTATTTCCAAGAGTGGTAAATATAATGAAAAACCTAAATCATTTATTATAAAACAATAAAATACATCAAAGTCACAAGAAAATATTAAAGGAAAAACTTTAGATTATGATAAATCATTGATGGAAAATGAGGTGATTTTTTTGGGAAAAAGTCAACATGATGAACCAAATGAAATTGTTCAAGGGTGTTTAAATCATGATGAAATTTATTTTTAGAATTCACATGTGTGAAACTTGTATCCATGGGTTGAATATATTTTATATGGATCTATTGATTATTTTTCAGAAACACTAATCACTTAAACCTTTAATGAGATCACAAATATCAAGTCCATACCCATTCCTGACCATCATCTAGAAAATTTGGTGGTTGAAACTTCTCTTCAAAGTGAAGTAATTGTGTTGAGAAATTTTGAAAATCAAATTGAGTTCAATTATCAGTCCCTATCTATTTCCAAAACATTTTCCCAACCTGATATCAAATTGAATTTCCATACATCCTCTCTTGATCCTTTTGTCATAGGGAATAATCAAACATATTTTTTCATTATTTCATCTTCTCTCCAAGATAAAAAAGAGAAATTTGTACTTGATTTATTAAGCATGATTAAATAATAAACAAGATGGAATCTTTTTGATATTCACGGTATTAACCCATTCACTAAGGCCTATATGATTTTCCTTGGATTAATTTTCAAAAAATCCCATAGAACATAATGGAGTCTCAATCTAAATCTTATTGAGTTGGTAAAAAATGAAATAATTAAAACGATGAAAGTTACTATTTGGTAAGTTGGGGGTCCAAGTTGAGTTAATTACTTTAAACTGATCTCTTTAGGGGAGGCCACCCGACTTCTACATTTATTATTTATTTATTTATTTATTTCTTTATTCTTTATTTGGTGTTCTTTTTTGTGAAGGGAAAGCTACTGTGGGTTTCAATTGGATCTAATATCTCTTGTGCATGAGATTTAGTAGCCGAAGCATTATAATATTTCTAAATGAAAACCATACATTCTAATTTTCAAACGAAACTTTCACTCAGCCCAAGGATTCTATATGTGATGTAAATCCAAAGTTATCAATTTATTATTGAGGGATCATCAACTAAAAACCCAATGATTTTGTTCCATGAAATTATTTCAAACAAAATCTCTAAACCATTCTTCCTAATTGTAATTTCTCTCTTGTCTTCTCTTCCAAAATGGAGGGGAGATTCATTCTAAGTTTAGAGGATTGAAAATATAGTTTTTTGAAGAAAAAACTGGAATTTTATGATAAAAATTCAATTGAATTAATAAAAATTCAAATAATTATCTTTTAATGCATTAATGTACATTTTTAATCAATAAAACTGAATGTCTAATGATTTCGAATGCCTTGATTATGATTCAAATGCAGGTTTATGTTTATAAGAACAAATTTTGAAATGTACGATTGTCTAATGTGATTTTTCAACGTTTACATTTTCATTATCTTAATCAAAATACCACAATGAACATCATTTGGATTTTGGGTGTAAGTTTGAGTTCTTGATTCTCTTTCATTATATCATTTGGTTTGGAGTCACTTTTAGTTTATTTTGAGTATCCAACAGAAAAATTAAAATAAAAATGATTGCATAGGACAATATTTTTTTCCAAATTCATGGAATTTGGAACCAAGATATCATGGCTCTATAGTTTTATTTCAAATATTTTGGATTTACATATCTTTTTTAGTGCATGGAATTTACTATATGTGTGCATTCAGCACATGGAGATCATGAATCCAGAGTTGTTATGCCTATAGTTATACTTTTCTTATCTTGTGTGGTTAAAAACAACAAAAAACATCAAAAGAAACAAAAAAATTATAAAATTGGATACCCATATTAACATTTAATGTGATTCCCAGATAGAGCTTCCATTTTACCATTAAAAACAAAATGGTCCTCGTGAATTTTGTGATGCACAAGACACCATGATGCTTAATTGAAATTGGTTGAAATATGGAGATGATTTTAAAAAAAGGAATAGGTTTGGGATTGGGATATTCCTTTTCACACAAAATGTTTTTAATGATTTTGATACGTTTATTGATTGTTTGGAATGATGTATTTTGGTGGGAAATGTATGTTTTTTTTTTGAAAATTGTAATTCAATTTCACATTTTCTAGATAATTTTTTCTTGGGACTAGAAAAAATCAATTTATTGGTGTGATTAATGAACTAAATAGGATAATATTTATTTAATATAGTTTAATACTATGTTGGTTCAATTTCCATAAACACTAATTTTAGCATATTTTATAAATTAAACTTCAATTCTCATCAAATGTGTAATTCATGTTTAGAGTTTGTGAAATTGGGACCAATTAATCATCTACCTATTGAATTCAATATTTTAATTATTTGGAATAGATATTTTTGTATATTATTTATGACTTCAGGTATAACTTTTTTTCTTTTTTAATCAATGGATTACTCACATGGGAGGATATTTTTATTTCAATAAACGAAAAAATTTATAAAAAAAGCATAATGGGACGTCAACCCATAAACTAATAGTAGAGACCATAATTGAATCCCAATGGGATAAAATTTCAAATGAAAAAATATATTATTTTTCAGATCATTTCATTAAACTATGTTCATAGCTAATTTTGATATTTTTAGGTAGATTTTGGGAGGCCAAGTTAACATTCAATTCGTTGGCCAGATTTAAATTCCCATAAAACTTTATGACTATTTCAAGCATAAAATATTGATGAATTATCCCATTGGAATGAAATTTTATATCAATAAGAGGAAACCTATAAAATTATATTTCTATTATATGGACACTTCATATTTTTCCACATTTAGTTTCACATGTCATAAAGGGGGGTGAATCTGGCCTATTTTTTTGGTCAACAATGAAAAGTCAATTTTTTTTGGATTTCACTCCCTCCTTTTGACTATCCTAAATAATGGGGAAGTAACTGATTGGTAGAGGATCGACCTTGGTACCCAAAATTCTCTATTTAAGGATCTATTGCGGAAGGAATTATGGGATCTATTTTTTCTTTCAATTGTAATTTTATGCTTTCATTTTTTAATCGCATCATCATTTTCCCATGTATGTTTTTCATTCACCCTAATTTCATAATAAAGTTTCTTCCACTTAATATTATTAATTAATTTTTTCTTTTTCATTAACATGTTTATAAAATTCTATCAAGGTGTGGATTTATTCACACAAACAATTGTATAATTCCTCACAGAGTCATGGAGTGTTCTTTATTTCATTATTTCCATTTCCTCAATCCTACTTCTTTAAGTCGAATTCCCACTTTCATTGATAGAATAACACCAATAGAGGGATAACTGTTTATGTGTTAATACTATAGAGTTATAGGGGGTGGATTGAATGGTATTATATAATTTTAAATTCTTTAATTAGTTCACTATTTTAAGATTTCCATTCAATGACTTATTTTCTTCTTCATCTTCACCAACTTTAACAACTTCACATTTTGAGTTCCAGCACAATCCAATTCCTTAGAGTGATCCTAAAAGTGATTTTAAAATGGAATTGGTGTTTGGACTTTAGATTTTGTATTATGGAACCCATGAATACTCAGGTTTTCCCTTACTCAAAATTGATATAAGAATCATTTTACACAAAAACCTCTCATAAAAAATCCATGATGTCACTATTTCCATGAGTGGAAAATATTTTTAAAAAATTGAACCATTGATTATCAAACCATCAGCTCCTTAAAAATAATATGAAAATACCAATGGGAAAACTTTTTAATTTAATAAATTAAATAATTAAAATCAATTAAATTTGTTATGGAAAATTGAAATTCAACCTAAGGAACCAAAGTAAATTGTTTATGGGTTACTAAATCGTGATGAAATTGATTTTCTGTATTCACATGTGGGAAACTTGTATCCATGGCTTAAATATTTTTTAGATTGATCCATTGATAGTTTTTCAGAAACACTAATCCCTGAAACCTTGTTTTAAATTAGAAACATAATGTCTATATCCATTCCTAACACTCATATAGTAAATTTGTTGGTTGAAACATCTATTCAAGGGAATGAATTATATTGAGAAATTCTAAAAATCAAACTAAGTTCAGTTATAAGTCTCTATTTGTGTCTGAAAGTGTTATCCAACCTAATCTCGAATTCAAGGTCCCTAAAACCTCTCTCAATCCTCCTATCATTGAGGACAATGAAATTTATTTTTTCATAATTTAATCAACTCTTGGAGACAATAAAGATAATTTTATCCCAGACGTATTAAGGAATATTTAAAAATCAATTGGATGGACCCTTTTTTATATTAATGTGATTATCTAAATCATCGATTCCTATATGATGTTCATTGAATTAATTTACAAACATTCCCACAAAAACCAATTGAGTATCAATATCAATATTATAGATGTGGTTAGGAATGAAATCATAAAAATGATGAAAGTTTGTATTAGGTATTTTGGGGGGTACAAGTAGAGCTAACAACTTTTAACTAAGAAATTTATAAGAGGCAAGCCAAGTTTTTTTTATTTTGTTTTTATTTCGTTTTCTATTTTTTAAGGGATACATGTTGGGGTTTTCAATGTGATCTAATATGTTTTTTATTTGATATTTATTTTCAAAAAAATTAATATTTCCAAATTAAAACCATCAATTCTAATGTTCAAACCCAACCTTCAGTCACCCCAATGAGTCTACATGTGATTTAAATCCAAAGTATACAATTTATTATTCATGGGTCACCAAATGAAAAATAAGTGGTTTTGTTCTAGGATTTAATTTAAAATAAAATCTCCCTATATGTATTACTAATTAAAATATCTATCTTCTCTTCTCTTTCAAAACTGAGGGTGGCATCATTCTATGATGGGGAGTGAAAATGAGGGATTTAAAAAAAATTAGGATTTTATGGTAAAAATTAAATTAAAAGAAAATGATATTTAAAATAATTATTCTTTTATGCATTAATGTATATATTGAAATATTAAAACGGAATGTATAATGATTTTAATGCCTTGATTATTAATTTAATGCATGTTTATGTTCATTAGCATTAATTTTGGAAGGTGTGGCTGTCTGGTGTATTTTTTCTATATTTAAATTTTTATCCTATTAGTGAAAATAGAACAATTCACATATTTTATATTTTGTTTGTAGGACTGAGTTATTGTGTTATTTTGATCATAGCACGGGGTTTGGGTAAATTTTAGTTTAATTTTAGCATAAAAAAATTAAAAAAAATGACCACATACAAAAATGTTATGTCCAAATATATGGTGTTCGAAACCTAGAAATCAAGACTCCATAGTTTTATTTCCACGAGTCATTCTTTATATCTCTATTTTAGAGCTTTTAATTGAAAATATTTTCGGTGTTTGGTATTTGGGGATCGTGACATTATAGTTGTCTTTCCCAGAGTTTGTCTTTTCATATCTAGCGTGGTTAAAAAAACAAATAAATAAAACAAAAACAAAAAAAAACAAGAAAAAAGAAAAAAAATGAAATGACAACTTTGGATACACATTTTAAGGTTTAACATGATTCAAAACTAGCTCATCCATTTTTTCCTTGAACAAGAAATTGGGCCCCATGTGTTTTTTAATGCACACCACAACATCAAGATTAATTGAAATTGGATGAAATGTGGTGATGAATTTAAAAGAAATAAAGGGATTGGTCTTCGGATTTTATTGAGAACATAAATTTTTTGAAATTATTTTTATTGGTTTTATGGTTATTTGGAATGATTTATTTTGTTGAAAATTATATGTGAAAGTATTTTTGAAAAATTGAATTGAATGTAAAATTATTGAGATAATTTTTTCTCAGGATTAGAAAAAATCAAGTTCGGGGTGTGATTATCCACTAAAATAGGATAATATTCATTGATTATAATTTAATATTTATGTGTTTCAATTCCCATAAACACAAATTTTAGTTCATTTTATAAATTTTACATTATTTCTCATTACATTATAAAATCATGTTTAGAGTGTGTAAAATTGGACCCAATTAGTCATCTACTTGTATAATTAATTTTTTTTATTATTTTAATTTTATATTTTATGATATTATTTATCACATTGGGTAGAAGATTTTTTATTTTTGTATCGGTGGATTAATGTCATGGGATGATTGAGTTTTTTTTGTAATGAATGCATAAAATTATGGACAAAGAATAATAAGCCACATGCCCATTAAATAAAAGTGGAGGCCCCAATTAAATACCAATGAAGAAAACAAAATTAACAGTAGAAATATATTATTATGGGTATAATTTTATTCAACTATTTACATATATAATTCTTAATTTCTTTATAGATCTAGGGAGCATAAGTTTACATTTAAATATTTGTCCAGATTTGAAGTCGTATTAAACCATCCCACTATTTTATGTTTAAAATCAAAGTGGTTGATCGAATTAGAAATAAAATTATAAATATATGAGAGGAAAACTTGAAGAAGAAATTTTAATTCAATGACCTCTTCATATTTTTCCATCTACATCTTTAAATTAATATTTAAAAATGTGGATGAATCTAGCCGAATTTTATGGTCAACCTGAAAATTAAAATTTGTTTTTATTTATCCCCCTCATTTTGATTCTCCAAATTAATGGGGATGGAATTGATTGATAGGGAATCAACCCCAGGACAAAACATTACTTATTTAAGGATCTTGTGTTGAAGGTATTTCAAGATCCATATTTTTCATTCAATTATATTATTAAGACTTCATTTTGTAGTCGCACATTAATTTTCTATCATGTAAGATTTTTTGTTCACCTTCATTTATTATCAAAATTTATTCTTATTATATTATTATATTCCTATTTGTTTCACATTTATACCATTTCATTAGGGAGTGAATCCATTGACATCATATTTTGTGAAATTATTTATACAATGGATGAGTGATAATTTTTATTGTTTTTCATTTTCAATACCTCCCCCATGAGTCTACTTCCCACTTCTATTGATAGAGTAACATAAACGGAAGGATAACCCTTTTCTGGGTTGATCAAAGGGAGTATAAAGGGGATGGTTTTAATGTTATTTAATATACATTATTTTGTAAATCTTTTCATTATTTTTTGATTTCCATTTTAGGTGTTATATTATTCTTTATCTTCACCAACTTTAACGATGACACATTTTCAGTTCTAGTAAGATCCAT
Source organism: Viscum album (assembly GCA_963277665.1). Lineage (NCBI taxonomy): Eukaryota > Viridiplantae > Streptophyta > Magnoliopsida > Santalales > Viscaceae > Viscum > Viscum album. The sequence continues at coordinate 1,757,978,927 of OY728121.1, read as the reverse complement.
TTCATTTGGGTGCTCATTAAATTGATCCTACAAGTAAATTTATTACTAACCTTTTAATTGTGTGGGTATTAAATTGGTTAACAATTTTGGATAGTTATATCATTATTTTAACACATCTAGAATTAATGACATGAAATTTTCTATGAAAATAAATTCTTGAAATCCACCCCACACGATAACTTAGGATTAAATAATTTTGTTAAATTTTATAAAATTAACACTTTAAAAATATTTAATTATCCCCCCATTTAAAACCAAAATTCTCTTATTCATATCCAAATAAAACCCCTAGAATATATGTTTCTCTTGGTTTTTTTAAGTCTCTTCAGATTCGACAACCCTTGTTTTCTATAAGAGACAACTTTAACCATATAACATGGGTAAATTTGGGAGTCACCAATCATTATTAATTTTTATAAAGAATCACATACCTTCATTAATGGATGAAACCTTTCGAGATATTTTCTCATAAATAGGTAGCGTATGTTTGGTGTATCATAAGTGATATGGAATTAATTTAATGGTACAGAAAGGATTCATCCCTTTAAATTTAGTGGAAGAAGATATCTCTTTCCATTTGATTAAAATGGAATTATATAACAATATTTGTATCCAATGTAGTTTATAGACTAGTTCCTTTAAAAAATTCATAGTAAGATATATTGAGTATATAGGTTGATGAAATAGGTATGCATCCTACATGATGAGATATCAATTAATAAAAGGATTATTTTACACAGTTGCATTCATCATAATGTTTTTATTTTTTATAAATTTTCTATTTTATCTATGGGTACCTTGACATTTTTTTAGATGTTAATCTTTAAATTCAGGTAATTTAAACATATTTATATTGAGAAATGGTCCTATAGGGTCAGACTCTAAACAAACCATGAATATATATAAATTCAATTTAATTTATGATTAAAATTAAATTTATTCCTAGGTTCATGGAATAAAATTCATTCACGTAAAAGTTGGTCATTTAAATTCAATCAAAATATATTTATGTAAAGAAATTGAATAATTTTATATCTAATTCATTTCTTCATAAGGTAGTGAATATGATATTTATGTATTTATTAGTTATTTCTGTTGCGTAAAATAAATATTTATTCAAGTTACCTGATTTTTTTTAAAAAATATACTTTGTTTACAAGTTTAATTAATATAAAATTTATTTTATCAAATGAATATATCTTATTATTAATTTTTAGATAAATTATATGGGAATATATGGTTAGATTTTAATTATCTGGTAAAAATACTATATTTAATACCATTTTAATTGATATTATTCCATTTATTAGGAATATTACATTATATTTAACATGTTTTATAGTATATAATAAAATTATTATTATTATTTTTGTTATAAAATGGAATATTAATTATATTAAATAATATGATAACGTACATTGTGAAATTAACTTTATTTAACCAAAATTACATTATATAAAATATATCATTTTTCTAGCATGTAAATCTTGACATAGACATTGACAATATTGACAATAATTCTCTCAAACCCTGGACAATATTTCTATCATTCTCCCTACTAAATAACTGAGAGATAAAACAAGATATAAACATATATATCAAAGAATAATGATGTTAGATTCTAGATTTACAATGATATGGCACCCAAGATATCAAGAAAATTATATAGTGATTCATAGAGCATGTGTGGAGAAATCTTGAGAAATCCTCTATTGAATTCTCTATCACAGAATCATCATGATAAGAGAAGTGATTAAAATTTAAATTAGATAAAAAGATGATTGATTTGGCTATATATTAAAATTAATTATAAATTAATTTTTTGTGATCTTATCGATGGGAGTTTTTAGTTTATTCGTCATATTATTTTAATTTTTCAATTTATTTTAATGAAATAATATAACTGGTTTCCAACCCAATGATTTTTTTGGGACTCAGGCCCTATGAATAAATACATCACAACGAAACAATTCAAATATTTGGGCACATAATAAGTCACCAAACTAATCTAAACTGTGAATTTCCTACGTTAAATTCAATCGAGGGAACATATGTTGTAATTTTTATACAAGATGAAAAATATAAACTCATTTAAACCCAACTAATAACATTATAAGAAACATGGATAACCACCCTTGATATGATTAACCACAATGATGGCATAATAAAGGTCTCAAAGTATGAATTTTATCATGTTAGGTATCATTTAAAAATTAGGTAATTGAAATTTATATAAAGGATAAAACCCTAAGTATATAAATGAATGTATAAAATTACATGAGATATAATTTCTTTAATTAGTCTAGATAATAATTATTCACTTATTACCTCCTTCTTCTACTTTTTATCGTATACACAAATCTAATCATTCTAATATTAATATACCATCATATTCCCTAATACTACATGATGATCTTCAATTAGGGATAACTCAAATTCATAATTTAAATGTATTTTATCATTACAATATTCATGAAATTTTTACACCACATGTGAATAAATGAAAAATAGATATTTCCTATATTATAATGCCATGAAAAATTTACAATAACAACACTCATTATATCTAGTATATCTTGTATCTCATACGTATATACATTGCATAACCCTCATGTTTGAAATTATTTAGTGTCTCTTTTAATAGATCCATTATATTATCCTTTGTATCCACCCAACCTAACTTTACATCATAGCTCTCAATGACTTCTCAAATGATATAATATTATTGAATAATATTTTTAGTCCTTTGGCAAGGTCAAGGTTCTTTATCCTAATAGATATCTAATTTGTTTTCATAGTAAATTTTATATTTATTACAAAAATCAAGGAAGAACCCATTGTTTAGTGACGAACTTATTAATATGAATATCTGACATCATAATATTGAATATATTAATGTAATTATAAGTTTTTTAGTATTTTTTTGTGGGTTTTTTAGAACTCTTGTAATTGAAACCTCCACCATTGAGTAAAACACACAAACTAGATTAGTATATTATATCATGCTTGCCTTTTTTAAAACTAAAATTAGTGTCATATTTTAAAATAAGATATTCATCACCCCTAAATACCAAGAATATATCCTTACTTCTGCTTAAGTACTTAAGGATATTCTCTATAGTAATCTAATGACTATCTTTGAGATCTTATGGGTGCATACTTATAAGGATTAATGTACAAGAGACATTGAGTTGAGTACAAAATATCTAATACATGATAGATAATATAGAAAATGTATAAGGAATATAATCCATATTTCATTTTTCTAAATCCTTATTTGGATTATCATTAAGATTTGTGCTATTAAAAAATATTAAATACCCCTTTTGGATTTCTCCATGTTGAACCACTTTAAAAATTTACCAATATATAAAATATGAATAATTCTAGGAATACGATCTATCTCAATAGAATTTCATACCCTGTATCTAAGATACATCGCCCATGTATTTCATTGAGAAATATTTCTCCAATCATACCTTTTAGGAATTTAAATTTTGGATATCAATTATAATAATAATAATTTCATCTAAATACAACACCATAAATAAAAGTACCCTCCCATTAACCCACTAATATATATAAGAATCATCTATATTTTTTTGGAATCAAAATTATTTGATTTTATCATAAATGAAGATATTATATCTTTAAAAATCTTGTTTCAGTCAATAAATGGACTATTGAAAATTCCATTCCTAATCAACATCATTTGGAACATAAAAATCCTCATATTTAATTATATAAAAATCATAAAATAAATTACCATTGAGGAATGTAAGTATAATATTCATTTTATATATCTATTAATCATAATTTTCTTTTATGGAATCAAATATCCAAATTGAATTTATCATTGAAACTAGTAAAAAAGTTTCTCTATAGTCAATATGGTGATTTTTATTACCCTTTAAAATTAATTGAGTTTTTTATGTAATAAAATGTTTCATAGATCTGGTTTTATTGAGAAGACTAACCTTCACTTAATGGGTATCACCCCTTCAGGTGCATCATTGAAGTCACAAACATGGTTTGTGTACATAGAGCCCATCCTAAATCTCATGAATTATAACTATTTATCAAAATATTAACCCTCAATGGGAATTTGGTAGGTAGTAGTTTCCTCAACAATGAAACATAATTTATCATTATTTTCTTTATTACATATACATATCTTGATCCCTTAAAGAATCCAACCAATCCAATTAGGTTTTATTTAATATGTTTTGGTTTTAATTCAACAAGCCCTCTAGAACTAGCCTAATTTCTGCCTTTGAAAAAATTCTTTGTTATTGTTATTGAAATAATTTGGGTTCTATATTATTCTTACTTACTCTTTGATTTAGTTGATACTTCTCACTTAAAGTGGAATATAAATACACAAACACTATGTGTTTAACATGATTATCGATATAAATCACATTTTTTTAGTAATATAACTAAAAATTAACATTATCTTAGTTCAAGGAGAGGTTTTTTGGAATCTAAAAATGATACATATATTTCAAAACCCTTAATATTCATAAAATAAAAATTCATTTGTCTAATCAGTCCATATATCATATGGTATATTTGTGATTCATTAAATGGAATGAAACTAAGTATGAAGGAATCATTTTCAATTGAATATCCCATGAATGATATAATAATGTCACATTTACTCAATATCAATTTATCTATGAACAAAAAGGTTTGATTCTATTTTTAATGATCAATATTCAAATATGGTTTCTAGAAGGATTGATTTAAGAAAAAAATTTATAGTCTCTTTTATGATTGATAATTTTCTTGCTTATATATTCATCAAACTGATATAATCAAACAATATTATTAGCTTTACTTGATGAATCTAAAATAAATTTCTAAAATCATTTCAATTATCCAATATTTAAAATGTGGGTATTTTAAAAACAAAAGACTATACCAACTGATTGCATACGTATTAGTTACAAAATTATTATACTCGAAAATTTGTTGTGTACTGTTTAGTCCATATAAATTATAATTTATTTGATCTAATTTTGAACTAGAAATATCACCTTTTTTAATTGAAAGGTTCTCTGTTCATTCATCCTAATAAATAAGGTTCAGATTTATCAAATGATTCATAATCAAATGAGTATAATAATCCATCTATATAGGGTATTTAGATGTATATTTCATTTATATGATCAAGCAAACAATTATAATGATAATTGGAATTATAAGAAACCATGACATTCTTACCATGAATGTTATAGACCAGATCACCCATTCTCAAAATGTATATAGCATTAAAAATATCCCCAATTTTGTAAAACATTTCATCCATATATATTAAAAAATGTGCGTTATTAATAACGAATAAAAATACCATCTTTCCCAATAAATATATAGATATAAAATTTCTATTTATGTCTAAAAAATAATAATAGTTTTCCAATAATATAGATAAAATACTATGTATAATTTGATAACATGTTTTAAATTTTGTTGAAATAATTCTTACCTGACTTCCAAAACATATATCAACTTATCTTTTTACCAATTCCCTCCATTTTCTATGATTTAGTTTTTAAAAACTAATTTTTTATGCTCACCTAGTATCCAATACCCACGATTTATAATTAGAGAAATTTATTTTTATTAGATTCCCATCCATATGCACAAAATGATTTTCTTTGGGAGGAGTTATCATCTATTGATACTAATCTATTTTCATATTGGTAAAAGATTAAGAGATATCAACATTTTGTTTATTATGCATGTAATTATCTTTAAAAATACATATGTTTCAATGTGTGTCATATTTTATATCAATTTAATATGGATGTTTTTTTGTATATACACTGACTAAAAATGATAATCACAAGAATCATATCAATTTAATAAGAAAAGATCTATATTTCCTAATGTAATGAGATATATTTCGAGTTATTTTCATCACATTTCCACTTAGGTAATTGATCATCCTAATTATATCATATAATACCCTTGGATATTTTTATATACAAATATTTTCCTAAATCAAAATTATTTATAAACTCAACTATATTCTACTGGAAATAAAAGTATTGGCGTTTCTTAGATCACTTTTACCCAGATCTCATAGTTGGTACATTTTTACCCTACTATAAGTGTTATACATATCCATAATTCTCTACATAAGATAATACATCGTAAAGATACATTTGTATAAACTTCGCCATTTGTATGGTTGAAGTATTGGCATTATTTTTCTTTAAAAATAATCTCACATTTAGTATTTTTAGGGGTATTCATTGGTTCTCCATTTTAATATGCATCATATTCATATCATTCATAACTATTTTATCCCATGTAATCTGTATATCTCATTTAGTCCTTCTATTTATGCACTATGTTTTGTAATTTAGTTTTAAAACACTATTCATTTAATAAAAAAATATATTTTCAGAATTATAATGTATAAATCCTTATACAACTCATGATTTGTGTAAGTCACCATATAGTAAAATGAAATTTTATTTGAACATATCCAAATTCATAACATGCATATGGTACATGAAACTATTTCATATAATTGTTTAAGATCATACTAAATCAAAAATCCCAATAAGATAAAGCTTTGTGTGAAAGTTATTCAACCCCAAATTTTCATAAACAAAAACTAAACTCTCTAGATACTAAGAAGTATCATCCAAATTACCATTATCAATGTTTTAATAGTTAGTAGATACCTAAATTAGAATAAAACACTAATACTTAATAATCATAAATCATAACTAACCCACATCATAAAATTAATTACTAGAATAAATTATCATAATATTGATTGAATTAAAATTAAATTTCAGAGTTAATACCTTGAATATAATTCGTAGATACAAGTAATTAAAATTATAAGAATTTGGCTAAATAATTTGGACAAAAGAAAATAGAAATATTAATATAAGTATTCTACCTACAAAAATTGGGATTTCATAAGTAAATGAAAAATGGAAATACTTAACTTGAGATATAGAAATGTTAGATAATGATAAACTCTATAGAAACTACTTTTGATGTGGTCTAAATTCATGCTCATTTAGCATGATCTTAAAGAGTTCAAATTGGTGAAGGTTATTGATAAACAATTTTGTAATTTTTTTTGGAAAATCATGTCCGATTAACACAATATTATGTTTATAACGTTCGTTTTTGAAAAAAAACTCAATGGACCCTCCTCAAACCACATCATAATTTTTTTTATATTCATTCTATAAAGATTATTTATTTTATACATACCATGAAACGTTTTTTCATCATTTTTTGTCATACACATCATGAGTAATCACCATTATCATCAAATGAGGTCCAAAAACTCTGATATAAAAATCATTCACTGAATAAATGATATTATTGTAGTCAGGATATTTCAAACATTTCTAAATGGAAAACCATTGGCCTTCCAAAATTAAAACTCTAACAACTTCCACCTCATTAAATATTTATTAAACACATTTTAAAATTCACTTAGTCCATACACTATCATATGGTATGTTATAAGAAAAATTAAACATAATAATCATATTAATATAATCAAATTAATTATATACAATACCATTCAATATGATCTTTGAAAATATTCAAGTGCAATTTGGATCCCATCTCTCCCTTTGTCAGGTGTCCCTAAAATTCTCATTAGATGATCTAGTTGATGGTCAAATCATTGCCTCTCCTTCAAGGTCCTTCCTGGCTAGGTAGGGTCCTCCTCAACTTTCTTGGCCTCCTAAACCTTCATCCTTCAGTCAATGATCGAGAAACATTATAGATTTTGGTCATGAGGCCTTTTTGTTTTGATTCTCAATAGAAGAATACCTTATCTCTTTTTGGGTGAATTCTCCATGTGTTATTTTTGGTTCATGTTTTTTCCTATTCTTGTGGTCTTTAAATTGTCACTTGAAGTGAGATAACCCCATTACAGTGATATGGATATTTCTTCCACGTATACCCCTACCATTTCAGAATCTGATGATGCTTTTTTGATCATTAACCTCGTGTGCCATTACCATTACTCAGATCATTGTACATATGATATCTCTGAGGTTTTGTGTTGATGTTGGCATTTATAAGGAACCAATGAATCTTATTGGCATTGAGGTTTAATGTAAGTTGTTGTGGTATAAAAAAAGTTGATATAATTCAGGGGTATGTTTTTTTTGTCTTGTATTCATCTTGTACATGATGACCATTGATGTAGGGAAGTAATGTTTGGGGATTTGTGGGTAGACCTTCCATATGATACTATGGATGTGGGTAATCCTCTGCATGACATGGGTGAAATTTGAATAAACACATTGGTTGATGTTACAACATGAAAAGACATCTAGTGTGAAGATCTGCTACTAGCAAGATAAGGAATTATCTAGTCATCTAGAAAGAGTTGAGATTCATGAATCCTGGTCCAAATATTGAAAACATATATTAGAGATTGAGGCCTGATTTGGATGACAATATGTTGATAATTCATTGGATAGAGGGGGAATTTGTGGTAACTAATAACATTATTTCATACTGATCCTCGTATTCAAAGGTTGTAATTCCATTCAGTGCTTCTAATCAAGTCCATGAATTTCATATGTAGGGTACAATAATATAAAACCCGAAGATAGCAGTATAGGGATAATTTGTTGTATAAGGGACTAGGATGATCTTAGTTAATAAGTTGTTTCCTATAAAGAATGTAAACTCTATGAAACATGGTAACATCTTCAAAGGGATATAAATTGAGAGGAATAAAATGATCAAAGATTATATGAAAATCAAGTTATCCATACTTCTGAATATCATTTTCAATATTTGATAGTGGTGATCCAATCCCATTTACTGATGAGAATGATGAGGTGGAAGGAAATGAGAATCATCATTTACGAGGAAGGATGGATGATAAAGTTGTGGATAAAGATTCTACCTCTCAAAATTGGTCCACTATTTCTAGGGAATGTGATCTGGAAGAAGATTACCTCCAATCGTCTTCAAATAAAATAAAGAAGGACCTTATGGAATTATATAGGTTTATTCATCATGAACATAGGCCGTGGATAAATACGAACTACAAAAAATTTACCTAGTACTCCTATTACAAGATCATGTATAAAATGTATACTATTTCAAAAGATATTTTCTATTACATTTTAAATCCCAAAGATCAATTATAAAGGGTTGATTATCTATGTGGATCTAGAAGCACCTCCCCATGCTGATGTGATTGAAGCACTAGAAGTGGAACCAACTACCATTGATTTAGTGGTTGAAGATAAGTAGTGTATTGAATCAAAGGGCATTCAAGATCTCCACATTCATTCTAATGAATAAATGTTTTAGGATTCATTATTGATCAATGTCACAATGGAGGATTTAGAAGTAATGTTCAAAAGACCATTCTGAGTTCATTTGAATGGATAAAAAACCCCTTGGATTGATAAAAAGAATCATATTTTTATACATTTATTTAATGAGGGAAAAATTGTGGAGGAAGATTTTGATACTTGATAAAATATGGCATTTCACTTCAAGGATCATTTTAAGGATAATCCAGAAATGGAGGTTACCTCCATCGAATAGTGATTATTCAATGTAAGGAATTCTAACCATTTAAATTTTTATAGAATTTCATGATTATTTATTATGAGGTATGATATTATATGTGTTATAATTCATTTTTTTCCCAATTTTCTATAGAAGTTCATCTAAAAATATCTTTGGTTGAAAACAATTCAATATGAACATCAAGACGTAGTTTTAATCACTTTGATCAAATATAAACCATGTCTTAGGGATTCTCATTACAACATGGTTTACGATATAGTGAATATTTAAAAACAAACTATTATGTACTAATAAGTTTATTTTTCTAAATAAAATTTGTAATTTAGTGGTTTTTAATTTTTGTAATAAATAATATCAATTTTTCAATCTTTTAGAATTCAACATTTTTTATGTCGGATCAATTAATTTTTATGGCATCCATAGTATTTTTAGTGTTATCACATATATTGATACTCTTTATGGTCTATAATTACTATTACTAAGATTAATTTAAATGTAACACTTTTTATTATAAATGTATCTTTTATATATTTGTTTTGACATTCATATCTAGTTAAAAATTTAGCATACTATTTATGACTAATCTATTTTCAAGTATAATATATTTTTGATCCTAGTGTACCTAAATAGTGTAGAAGTGTATTTTTTATTATAAAAATATATTTTTACCCATTATATCTGATAAAATATTTATTCAAAATGAAATTTATAAGTCAATTTATTATTTTTAATTATTTTATTGGAATTAATTTCTCGTTATTTGAGACCCCCTAATGTTTGATGTGAATAAATTGAAGGAGTACGGCTTGAAATGTTTTATTTAAAATATTTGATTTAATTTTCTTTATAAACCTTAATTGTTCTCATTTATTGATAAAATTTGATGATGCACTATGGTTTAGTGGTCTACTACATTTTTTATTTTTTTATTTTTTAGGATGTTTTTATTATCATAATTTTTTATTTCATTCAGGTTCTTATTGATAGTTGAAGGATCTGATAGAGAAATTAAATATCCATCATTTACCTTTTTAAAATCTAGTAATATAGTAAATGAGTTACCTCACAAAAAATTTTCATTCGGTAAAAACAAACATATCCCTACACTCATCAGTTAAACATGATTAACTCTTGAATAGAAAAAATATTTTAGTTAAAATTATTTATATATTTTTATGAAAAATAATATAATCTAATATATTTTTTATATTTTAATGAATAAATAATTTTTTTTAGAATAATAAAATTACTAATAATATATTTCCCTACGAAATTTTATATATGGTGACAGTAGAAAAATATTTTTTCACTTTTAACATTAATGTGATGAAGAGGTTATTATGTGAGTGATAAATTCATATAATTGAAATTATTACATTTAAGGAATAAGAGTTGTCTCTCAAATTGGTTGTTCGTATAATTTTTAGGTTAAAAAATAAATTATTCTTATTTATTTCACTATATTTTCATGATTTATAATGAAATTATTTTGTATTTATCTTTGGGTTTTCTATATCATTTTATGCATACTTTAATAAAATAAAAAATTCTATGGTTAAAACTGATATTGAATGTTTATATTTTATGTTCATTTGGATTAAAATTGAGTGATTGTTTCTATTCATTGGGATTGAAATATAAAATTAAATTTCATGTTTCCATATAATGATATATTTTTTTGTTTCCTAGTTGAATTTATATTAATTTATTTTCCAAGTAACTTTTTAGAATGGAATGGATTGAGGTGTTTTAAAATAAAATATAGACTTATACCCATTATTCATAAAATAATTACTATAGGGTGGAAATAGTGATATTTTATATAAATCATAACAAAATATGTTATATATTCATGGTTCTAAGAACCATTTCAATATGATATATATAGTCACAACTTTTTAAAATCATGACTATAGCCCTGATATATTTACAGTTTGAAATGAAAAAAATTATAATATACCTATCATGGAATTGAATGATGACATAAATCATTATACCATCTATATATCATATTAAAATGATTTATACCTCCATTTAAATGGTTTTTAACCATGTTTATACCCATCATATGTATAAGTGATAATATTTATAAATTAACATAAATAAAACATTTTTATTTGGTTAAATTTATGATTCATGTAAATTAAATCATTAAAATAATTTATATATACATTGAACACATGGGATGAATATAATAAATAGTGAGATAAATAAAAAAACCTTCAAAATATTATGTGTTATATGCCATAAAATTTAAAAACTGGTTAATATCTCAATTGTTTAATATAGGTTCCCCAAAAAGTTAGGTACCCATGAATTATATTGTGTATGGAATGTAAGTTATACTTAACCGTACAATTTAGGAAACTATATTAAAATGTAATTTTTGGGTGTCACATTTTTTGTTAACCATAAAATTGTTATACCTAATGAAATAAAATTGGGATAATATGCAAGATATCACTATAATTGGTTTTCCATCTAACTATCCAAGAGTTATATATAATATAATGAACATAATTATATACCTAAATAGCTATTCAATGGTATAAATACTAATGTTAAAGAAAATAATAGTGAAATATGGATCTTAAATCATTAATATATATATGATGTAGAAGGTCATCATTATAATAATAATATATACAATAAAATTCCTTAGGACATGCATTATAAAATGTTACAATTGATAAATATTTTATATTGTGGATTAAAATGGAATTAATATAATATTAAATTTTATATATTGATATTGATAACTTGATATGTGTTCTCAATTATAAGAAAAAAATGTGAAAAATAACTGACTATTATATTTATCATTTTTTTAATTGTGACTCATGGGTATTAGATTCAATGTTTTCACCACATATTTGTATTGATTTACGTAGACAAAAAAATATAAGTTAATGGATTAAGGGAGATGTAGATATATGTTTTGGCATTGAATAAATAGTTTTTTCATTTGATATTGGAACATGTGATCTACATTTATCTAATAAATTTTTTTTACAATAAAAAAATGGTTATTATGTTTTATCCATAAATAAAAAAATTTATTTATTTTTATTATTTCAATAATAAATTATTTTCTTCAATTATTAAAAATAAGATTTGTTATATATATTTGAATGAATATTTTTTTAAATAAGAAATATGGTTATTGGTTTATAAATTATAGACATGATTATTCCATTATATAATAATAAATATGACATGGATACACATAATAATTTTAATAGCACTCAATTTTAGCATTTTCACCTTGATCATATATATGAAAAATTATTACAAAGTATCCATAAAGACATATTTTTGGAAACATTTAATTATGAATCGTTTTTTAAATGAGAATATTTTTTTATTAGGAAAAATTACGAAATATTCTTTTTTTGTAAAAGGTGGTACATCTATGGTCTATTGTACATAATACCGAGTAATGTAGGTGATCCAATGAGTACACAATAAGGTGATGTTTAGAAGTAATTTGTAACCCCTATTCATAACATTATTTAACATGGTTATGTGTTTCTTATAAAGAACACATTGTAAAAAATTAAAATGTTCAAGGTAAAGAAAATACACATACAATGTATTATTTTTAATATAAATCTTGCCAAAATTTAATTCTGTAAAATTTAGGGCAGCGAAGATCAAGTTATGTATAATGTTTTTGATAAACATTGATCTATATTTAGCAAGTGTATAGTTTTTTGATATACCAAGGAAATGATGAAATATAAATTTTATAATTCATCAAATAATAAAGTATTTTTCGTTCTATGATGATTATTTTTTAAGAAGGAATACATTACACAAGGAATCAATGGGTAGAAAATTTAACTTGGTGAAATTTATGTCCAATGAACATGAATAGTTCTTCAAATAAAATATTATATTATTACATAATGAGTTAAGGGAACAAAACCATCTCATATATCAATAGAACTTCATAGTTATTACAATATTCATCCATAGTTTGAGATATATGAATCTTTTATAGAAATATATAATGACTTTGCGTTAATATATGATTAATCTTCCATTGATCAATAATTTATTAAGATTTATGATTTTAAAAAAAATTTAGAGACCATGAAATATTAAATTGACCCCATGTATATGAATAGGATTTTTAAATTGATTTATCATTCAAAGTTAATGAAATGTATATGGTGTAAGTTAATTTTTTAAATGAAAACTAACATTTAAGATAGAATGTCTACCTATAAATATTTTTTTGGTGGTGTACACAAATACCCATTTTATGGTTCTAAGAAAAAAATAGAAATTTTTAGATCCACCATGAATGAATCTATGAGGCTGACAATAGGTTTTCTTAAAAGTAACCCTATCGATTTGACATTTTTAATCATCAATTTATTTATATTTTTCAATAGATAACAAAAATAAGGGACCATGAAAATTATTTTATATGTGAAAACAGAAACAAAGAAATGAGTGCAATTGTATTTGTTAAAGGAGATGGCCCAAGACTTAACTAAATGGGTAATTCATTATCCAACAGTTATTATAAACTCATTCTATGGAAAAATTAATACTAATCACTAGATACATTCATCTATCTTTTTTATCGGAATTAGTGAAGTAAGGATACCTCTTTGGTACATGAATATTTATCTACTTAATAGTATATAATTATATAAAACCGAAAATTTTAGGCATATAACCATCCAAACACCCCATTCCACCATATATGGTTAATCCCATTACATTCTCAAGTACACAATATAAATATCATGAAAGTATAAAGGAGGGAGAAAATGGATTGATGGAATAAAGAATACAGTCACGAATATGAAAATGGGCTAATGGAAGTTGTCAATCTACTTCTCTACCCACTCATTGTAACATTTATAATGATAATAAAAATCATAAAAATTAAGTTTAGGGTTTTAGTTTCCCATTTAATCTATTATGGGTGATAACACTCGAATTATTTATCCATTAATAAGGAATTATGAAATCATTGTGGGGAAGCGTGAAGAAACAGTGAATAAGAACTATTATTATTTCTGAAATGAAACAAAAGGGAAAAAATATCATAAATTAATCACACTAGGAATAACTAAAAGGGAACCCCTAAATTAGAGGATATAAATGATATTGAAAGGAAACCTGGAAAATATAATTTAATTAGAACCCCTTATATACCAAACCTTTGTATAACACCTTTCTTAGGGTTCCCTCATAAGAAAAACTAATCAATGAGTCAACGAAACACTGAGTCACTTCCCAATGTCATTGGATCCCCCCACCTATCCAATAAAATGAAATTAAAAAAGGTTTAAAACTCATGAGAAATCCTACAGGAACTAGTATAAAACATCCCATGATATCAAACATGACAAGAAACCCACTCATCTATCTCAAGTAGTTGATTTATGCACTATATTCTATATGATTTATCCAGTAGGGGACAAACATTTACTCATTAGGGATCTAATTTCCACCTATAATCTACATACAAGACTAACCCCAAAATAATCACAACCTCATCCAGGAATTTGTACATATAAAATGGAAATACGCTACTATGATTCATGTCAATAATAATATCTTCATATTGTTATGTAAGATATAACGCCATTCCATGATATATAGGAAAACACCACATATGTTGTTACATAAAATTTAAATAACTAAACTCAAATAATGAACACCCACAATGGGTTTAACATAAGCCATATAATTACTTCATCAACCTAATAGGATGACTTTACCCCTAGTAATATGTGATTGCATCGTCTTTCTCATCATCAAGCATCTCACTATAGATCCATATAGCCTCCCATGAGAAGGAACCATACATATTTATTTTAATATGAGTAGGATTCTAATATTTTATTATTTGGGAAAATGTTTATATGAGTTATTATTGAAACATTAAAAATTTCAACCTCTATCATTTGTGAAATAATCACACTAGTAGGCCCCAACATGTCATGTGAATCCTATGTTCCTGATCATGATGCTTGAGGCACCTCAAGCATCTATAGTCCAGGATACAAAACCAAATAATAAGTCAACAATATAAAACACCAAGTTGGTCAAATAAGGAGAAAATCATATAAATTTTAAGATCACATACCAAGAAGATCAATAATTTCCATTTTAACATATACCGACCTGATATCAATCCCAAGCAATAACACATTCTCAAGTCTCATCTCTAACATCTCATTAAATAGTAAAACAAATAAATAATTCTCTATTAGCACATTTTATTGTATCTTCACATATCACTTTGAATAAAATCTAGACCAGTGGCATCATGTGACCCCAGGTGTTCTTCCCTATATGCCATAGGCTGCCAACTAGTAGTTGTAGTCTGAGGTGGAACTGTGGGGAGACTATACCTCATGTATCAATGTATCATCAATAGTTGAAATGAAAATTATATCAAACACATAAATCACACATCTGTATAAAAGGTAAAAATGAAAATAAACATGTTATAATAAATAAAATAATTACATACTAGCCTACAAGACATACCTCCCAATATGTCGGTCATAAGTAAAAATTAAGGGAAATAAAATTAAATTCAAGAAAGTATCAATTGTATCCCTGAGAAATTCCTTAAACCAATATTTGTATTCATTTTAATTAAATCCCACTTGATAAATCCATGGATTCAACCCAACCTATTACTTTAACCAAGTGAGAGTCTTCTCAGGTACCCATGTTTAATGGATACACAAGTAAGGTGTGATTACAAAAATCAATAGGATACCACCAACATAGTCTCATAAATACTATCAATGAGGTGATATGTGAATGTTACGTGATTTTAATAAATAAATTTATGAAATAAATAAAATAACCAATGTTGATCATAATGTGCAGAACCCTAACAGAGCATACCTACACCATAATGTTCTAGGGGTATTTGAACAGTTGTGATGACCATGCCAACCCCATAATGACTAGGGGTCTTTTATCGTAATATATAGTGATAAATACCAAGATTTTAATATCACCCCAGTATACAATATTATTAACATGGGGAATTAATTCACAGTGGTATGCAGTAATATAATTCGGTAATGATCAATCCAGGTATCAAAAATAGGGGAATTATAATCACAATATGATATGGTTCCCATAATCTAAGCCCCAGAAGTGCAGGAGACTCAAGCATACCTTCTAAAGACCACACAATCTCTGATAGTTGGTCCATGGAAATAAATATACTCTTCTAATATGCAATGTAATATAGGATCTAAATCCATGGTATCCCCCCCATTATTATCACAAACCTCTATACGAGGGAACTTTTATTCAATCCTCATATACCTCCCCACTAGAGGAGTTTCCTTAATTCCTCATAGTCCAACTCATAAGGGGAGTTTTCTCTTATCATTATAGACCACCCAGAAGGGTATTGTCCATATATTATACGTTACTTACCCAAGGGTGTTCTCCAAATGTAACACAACCACCAGGTGGGTCTACACCATAAAACATCATATATATATATAAAAAATATTTTTTGAAGGCATGAACCAATCATCACAATCCATATCCCAACACTCCCACTCAGGTTTGTTCAAAAATTGCGGAACCTACCATGGTCCCCTTGGTCACTTCAGAAAAAAAATCCCATATAGGGTCCTCGGTCTCAAAAAGGTCATATGGTTCATATGGGTTGGTCTACTCACTTAACTTTTCTATCACTATCCATACTCAAGAACAACCTTCCACTAAGGTTAACACACCATCATTGAAAACTTGGGGTCCCCAAGCTCTCATCATGGCTAAGACACCTCATAAGGGTCCCTAAAAATCATCTCATCTCTCATGTCAACACCCATATAATGGTGATGGACGAAATTCCATCCACCATTTATAAAGTAATCTAGTGTGGCACAAATAATAAACCAATCCATTCATCTTTCCAAGGTCTATCACCTGGGTCACCATGTCTCCATATGAGTGGAAGACTCCTTGGTTATTCCACTATCCCAAAGGCTCAAGGGCACATATTATGATCAAGTCCTACTCAGGAGAATCTACCAATCCTCTAAACCACCTATTACCTCTTATCTGGTATCAATAATATAACATTCCACCTTTTTATCACATAAACATTCATTACATTATAAAAAACTGAGGATCTTTAAGGTTTAGTGTCTTAGAAACTAGGAACTTAATACATGACAACATAAAACATTATTCTTAAACACATGAAAGGATTCTTCATTTTTTCATCCTATGTTCATTACATCATCTCATAACCTGGGAGCATATATCAAAGGAAAAGGTGAGCAGAAGGCCCTGTAAGGTAAATAAGGGAAACATTTTAAATGTGAACTTGAGATACATCAAAAGTCATGAAAAATAACTTTAAGGCATGAGAAAGAGATCATGAGGCATATCATAATAAAAATAATGTGTCTCTTAACTTGAAGATTTGGCTATAACATTTAACATAGAAAATCATTTCCATTTCACTAAGTTCCATCCCCAAGGTGTCATTAAAAATTACCAAGGTTATTCACCAACGAATCGTTAAAATGGTCATCTCTAGAGATCAAGTCTTTACCCAATGCATTGGAGCGCTATCAGGGCACAAACTTAATTTGTCTTTATTATCATGTGATCCACATATATCATCATCAATAATTTCATAAACAACCCATATAGCATAAAATAAATTGGTTTCATTTCATAGTCATAACATTTTAAAAACTGCTTTAAAGACGTGATCTTTATGTCACTTTAAACCCATTGAAAAGGAAATCGGGTTTCGTGTGTGTAAATACCAGAATTAAAATAGAGAATTTTGATATATATGTGAATAACCCGGTAGAAGAAAGATATTTTAGTATTAAATTAATAAAATAAAATAATTTGAGAAAAAGAGAGAGACATTTTGAGACAAAAATTCTGCAGCAAAACCGCTATGTTATAGGGTTTTAGAAAACACTAAAAAGAGAGGGGACATGGGTCAACCACTCATAAATGATCCATAAAACAAGAGAGGGACAGAATATAAAGGATATTAGAACATGGTAATGAAATTTTAGAGACATAACATATGAAATGAAAAACATGGAGGGGAGACAAAAATAAGATTTCTCTTATGAAAATTCGACAGCCTAACGATGTCACTTAAAACATCAGAAAATGAATTGAAGAGATCAAATAGGGTCTCTCATAATATGAACATAAAATATCAGTATTATAGATATAGAGATCATACCCCAACATAATAAAAAGGAACTTTAAATACTTGAGATAAAAACAGAACTTGAAAATGAGAAGAGTGAAAGAATCCCTAAAAAATTCGGCAGCCTAACGGCGCCACATAAACATTCATAAAATGAATTGATGAGAGAAAGAAGGGGTCTCTCATCATATGTACATAAAAAGAACAGTAGGATGAATATAAAATAACATCCCCAACATAAGAACATGAAACATAAAAGAAATTACATAAAAGAGAGTACTTGAAAAGAAAGAGAGTGGTAGGATCCCTTACCTTAAAACGTAACGCTTAAAACTGGAAGGTTGGGTCCTTGAGGGGATTGAGGGAACCTTGGGAGGAATCCTTGGGAGGTAGTGAGACCAGAGATTTGTTGGGGGAGAGTTGGGAGTGAAAAATAAAGGAGGAAAGGGTGGGTATTTATAGGTAAAGGGAGGTGATACTTTAATCATTTTAAGGGACACCTCACTAGTGGTTTTGGGAAAACCATGGGCTTGCCCAAGGTATTTGCCCATGATTTTTTCCACAGGGAACCACTCATACAATAATTCATCCTCTTTAGTTGACCATCCCTTAAAATATCTCATGACATCATTATTATGCAGTCATGATGTCATTAATCATACCGAAACCCTAAAACTGTATTTTTACTATTCACTGAAAATTCAACTTTTTTAGAAAACTCCCAAAAATTTATATAAAAATAATATCAATGCTCTAAATTCAAAAATAAACTCCATTTTATAAAAGTAAATTTCTAAATATTTTTAATTTAATTTTTAAATAAAAACACTATTCACTGAAAATTCATTTTTTTTTCAGAAAAAACCCCAATAATTACCTTTACATAATATCGATGTTTTTAATTCAAAAATAAAGTCTATTTTATAAAAATTATTTTCTAAATATTTTTAATTTAATTTTTATTAAAAAACACTATTTTTATGAAAAAACTAATACTTGACTAATAATTTGTAAAACATTTATTTACCTATTTTATTGAATCACATTACTTAATAAAGGTTCCTATATTATATTAATACTTTCTTTAAGCGAGATCACTAATCCATTTGGTCACATTAATAATCCTAAGCGTAAAATCACTATTCACAAATTACTATTCACTAAAAATTAAGTTGAACTTATTAGACTCCAAATTTCTTACTGAACACATTTGTAGAGGACCATTTTTTGAAAATCATTGCACATCATTAATTATTTAAGGTTTACAAAAATATTTTAAAATATCCTTTTTTTTCATATTCATCAATAATATACATCCTACATTTATCCAGACATTTGAAAATTTGAAAACATCACCATAAGAAGAAAAACCAATTTTATTTATCTCAATGGATTATACAAAGAGGTTACGATCTCCTTACATAGCCTCTTATAACCACAGCATAGGACCTAAGTGTAATGTGTGCTAAGGTGAGAGAATCCGAGGGCGGCTCGACCAACATTGCACGAGTAGTAATTTCTATCAGTTTGAACTTCTCATGAAGGAGATTCCTTTCTAGCTTCACACGATGAAGTTCGACTTAGGTTTGGTCCAGAGTAAAGCCCAATTGCGCTACCTCTTTCCCATGTTCTGTTATATGGGCTTCGATTGGCCCGAGAATACTGGATGAGGCCATCGAATCTTCTATCTATATTAATTACCCAAGATCACTTGTATTTAGAGACAATAATCGCAACATTTAGTTTCCAACGGTCATATTGACCAATGATCATATAACAGTTGAAACCCAACTGTCTCATTTTAATTATACTCATGTTATCAAATGAAATAGTTTTGTTGAGTATAAAAATAAAATAACACTCAAAATTAGAAAAAAAAAATTATTCAAAATTTCGGGTCATTACTTTCTTCCCCCCTTAATAAATTGCATCCTTGCAATTTTTAAATTTGGTCTTGGAAATTTCATTGAATGTCCCACATCATA
The DNA here is from genome assembly GCA_963277665.1 of Viscum album. Classification (NCBI taxonomy): domain Eukaryota; kingdom Viridiplantae; phylum Streptophyta; class Magnoliopsida; order Santalales; family Viscaceae; genus Viscum; species Viscum album. The sequence continues at coordinate 1,757,958,197 of OY728121.1, read as the reverse complement.
AAAGGAGTCAGTAAAAATATTACTTTAAAAGAATGAAAGGGAAGTACAAAGGTCACCCGAGTTAACCCATACTAGGATTCCATGTAGGGAAACATAGATATGAAAGAGAAAATAAAGGGTCATGTTTTGATGTAGAGTGATAGAAAACATGATTAGGAGAAATTTAGCAACAAGAAAATCAAAAACTTATGATGTTTGTAAATGGTATTTGATTACCCAGTAGGAAACGTAAACCAAGAACATTTTTTTATGTTCCTTTTCATAATTTTGAGGAATTCATTTACTACATATAATAAAAACATAAGGAAATATACCTACCTTCAAGTAGAGTTTCATCCTTTAATAAGATTCTACCAAAACAAATCTTTTCTCCAAACGATGAGCATTCAAAAACACTTGGTCTCATAAAAAGCACAAGAATCATCTTATAGAGAATCACATAATCCCCAAAATATTAACTATCCATTTCTTCTATCTTTAAACATTATCCCAAAAACAGAAAGGGTAAGATAAATCAACTCTTCAAAAAGAAAGAACCCCATAGGAAGGAAAAATACTTTTAAATCATAAAAATTCCACGGTACTACCCAAAGTTCATCATAGACCATTCCATAAATAACTGTCCTTAAAATTCCTCAAAATAAACCAAACTAAGATTGAAACCCAAATAAAAGAAGGAATTGATAACATAGTCTTCAAAAATAAACTTTATCGTTCATCTCCAAACAACATCAACCACTCCTAACATCTTATAACAAAAGTAACCAACCTAAACATATTTTCCCCATGATAGGTTATTCATTTCCATAAGTAACCTAAATTACTATAAGTTCACCTTAAATTCTCAGATTCTTAAAAATATAATTCATCCTTTAATCCTCAAAGAAAATACCGTAGTAAAATATTTACCTTGATCATACAGGGTTCCTAAAATAGTGAAAGTCTTTCAAAATAATAATCATCTTTTAATCCCCTAATCATCTTTTTTTTTCAAGAAGAATAGCTTGACAACATCAACATGTGGTACATAACAATAGATGTTTTCCTTAATGATATAAAACCATCTTAGGTTGTGACTAGATGTTCTTATAAAACATTAAATATATGCTCATAGGGAATGATCTAAAATAAAACATGACATAGACAATTATCGTGAAGAAGTTACATGTACATTAGTCATCATGATCCATATATTCATAGGACTTGCATTGTTCCCTTGTCCTTGAAGATTGTTGATGCTCATCATGCTTCTCATCCATTCCAAGAGAGAATTGCCTTGAATAATGTCCAACTTCTCCACATTTATGACATTGAAAAGTATAAGGTACATTAGATCGAAACTTATCTCTATTCATCACATTATCCATTTTTTTTAAAGAAATTGGCTACTTTTTTCCCTATCACCCCACACTTAAAACATCTCCCGGTTCCTTTTTGACATTCTCCTTGGTGCCCCTTTCCACACTTTTTGCACAATGGAAATTGGGTCTTCTTTCTCTTATCAACTTTATCATATGAACATCCCTGAGACTTCGTCTTCTTCTTCCTTGATGAATTTGTTAATTCAACTAGGTACCAATTATTAATTGTGATTTTTGATAGCTAGTTTGGCATAATCACAACATGTTCAACTTGATCTCTCTTCATCTCTGTCATATTAATAGGGCAATCTTCACATTTCTTATCACATTGGTTGTTGGGACATGTTCTTCTATTTCCCGCCATTATATAATAAAAGATAGTATAATTAAGGGGCTTAAATAGTTAGCCAATAATCATGAAAAGGAAACTTAAAGCATAGAAGGATAAACTTGTAGAAGAAAAGTATACCCTAACTTGTGACCCCCTAGGTTCCAATATAGGTTATCCATGATCATATATTCTTATGTGAATCTTTCTTTTATTTTAACTTTTGTCCCTTTAATAATGGTTCACACAAAGTTTATGAATTTACCAAAGAATATCCCCAAGGAGTGTCAAACAAAGAGTGAAGCAAGGCCCATTTTCATGCTCAAGGTTACCCCGAGTGAAGCCTGAAACACCTTGTCAGAGTTTTCACTCCTAGGAACATCTGTGCCAGAGCCACCTCTACTTGTTCGTATCTAGACAGAGATTTATTTTTTTGGAACCCACTTACTCAATACTCACCAAAATACCAGGAATATTTCCTATATTTAAACTTTTCAATAGGGTTATTCCTAAATTTTTCATATCCTAATTTCCACAAATAACTAAAACATCCTTTGATACCAACTATAACATCCCACCTTTTTACCACATAAACATTCATTACATTATACAAAACCGAGTATCTTTAAGGTTTAGTGTCTTAGAAACAAGGAACTAAATACATGACAACATAAAAAATTCTCCTTAAACACTTGAAAGGATTCTTAACTTGTTCATCCTAAGTTCATTACAACATCTCATAACCTGGGATCATACATCAAAGGAAAGGGTAAGAAGAAGGCCTAGTAAGGGAAACAAGGGAAACATTTTACATGTAAACTAGAGATACATCAAAAGTCATGACAAATAACCTTAAGTCATGAGAAAGAGATCATGAGGAATATTATAATAAGAATGATGTGTTTCAAAACTTGAATATGTGGCTAAAACATTTAACATAGACAATCATTTCTGTTTCACCAAGGTCCATCCCCAAGGTGTCATTAAAAATTACCAAGTTTATTCACCAAGGTTTCGTTAAAATGGTCATCTATAGAGATTAAGTCTTTACCAAATGCATTGGAGCGCTATCAGGGCACACCCTTAATTTGTCTTTATTATATTTTGAGCGACATATATCATCATCAATCATTTCATAAACAGACCATATAGCATAAAATAAATGGGTTTCATTTCATAGTCATAACATTTAAAAAACTGCTTTAAAGACATGATCTTTATGGAACTTTAAACCCACAGAAAAGGAAAGTGGGATTCGTGTATGTAAATCCCAGAATTAAAATTGAACATTTTGATATATATGTAAATACCCCTGTAGAATAAAGAGCTTTGAGTATTAACTTAATAAAATAAAAGAATTTGAGAAAAAGAGAGAGACATTTTAAGATGAAAATTCTGCAGCATAACGGCTATGTTAGAGGGTTTTAGAAAACACTAAAAATAGAGGGGACATAGGTCACCCACTCATAAATGATCCATAAAACAGTATAGGGACATAATATAAATGATATAAGAACATGGTAATGAAAATTGAAAGACATATCATATGAAATGAAAAACATAGAGGGGAGACAAAAATATGATTTCTCTTATGAAAATTCTGCAGTCTAACGACGTCAGTTAAAACTTAAAAAATTTAATTAATGAGATCAAATAGGGTATCTCATCATATGAACATAAAAGATTAGTATGATAGATATAGAGATCATACCCCACCATAATAAAAAGGAACATGACAGACTTGATATAACGACCCATACTTTACATACATTGTTACTACTACAAAATTGAAGTATGCTTATTACAACATATAACAAAACCATGAAAGGACCGTACAGGTATAGTGTATTTAGAAACTGGGAAACATAAAAAACTGGTTCATAAATCATCTACATTGTCTCCCATTTATTTCATCATATCTAGAGGCCCTTTTGGCATATCCTACTTAATAACCTTCTTCCTGACCTGGGGAAAGAAAACATACAAAAGGTTGAGCTCAAATGCTCAGTAAGGGTAAACAAAAGAAATATCAATCACATCATATTCATAAGAACATAACATTTTTGAAATCTTAACCTGCAAAAGAAATCATAATTTCATAACATGGGATAAATCAAAGTAGTGAAATATAATCCCAATAATAATAACATAAAACATGAAACTTTGTGGAATACACACATAATCATTGAGAATCATTTCGTAGTAGTCAAGACTCATTGCGAAGACTATCTTATTAGATAAAGTTCATTTCTGAACCGAGTTCACTCCTCGTTTCAGCCCTGTTTCACTGAACCGGATTAACCTGCCGTTCCAGCCATGTCTATCTCATGAGATATAAATATTTACCCAATGAATTGGAGGAAGATATAGGTACCACCCATCTCATAATACTACCATTCTTATGTGTGCCACAAGATCATAAATCATACATCATAGCATAACCCATGTAAAAAAATGGGATTCTTGAACATAATTCCATCATAACATAAATCATATAAGATAAAAGGACTTCATAAAAATAATTCCATCATAACATAATAAAATAAATGTAAAAATAGGGATATAAACAGAACCCTATATTATCTCATATGGGAAATAATTTTGATAAAATGCTTGACCTTTATTCTTGAGGAAAATATCCTTTCTACTTCAAAAACATTTTCCTTTCATAACATGTCATATAATTTTAAACTAAAAGAATTTGATGAAAAATAAACATGTAATCTTGTAAAGGAAGCTTCATGGAAATAATTTTCTAAAAATCCATTCATGCCGTATAAGTTAATAAAAACATTCTTCTCGTACTTTGGCCAGAAAAGTCAAAAAGTACCTCGTACGAAAAACGACAAAAGATTCCTTTCATATATTTTTCTAAAAACTCACCGAAGGGTAAAATTGGATTTAAAAAATTGTATGAGGATAAAAATAATATTAAATATTGAGGCAACATGGATGTGGATGATAAATATTCCCCAATAAACTCAGAAGTATAAACAATCTTGGATAAAAATTGAGATTGCGAGATTTTCCCGTACCATAAGTCCGATTTGCTTCGTATGTGTCCGAACCTCCTGTATAATGATTTAAATAATGTCATTGTCTTATTCCAAAATAATAATTATTGATATGATATCATATGTGGTCATATTCTTAGCTTCTTATTAGTAATATTTCATTGCTACTTGTTATTCGGATGTTTATTATATTTTGTTCTTATGCGTGTTTTGTTTAATAAATTCTTATTCTTGTTTTTAGGTTATAGATACCTCATTTCCAGAATGGTATTAGTGTAATATATATCATATTTATTCATTCAATTCATTTATATAATCATTATGCAATGAAGATCATGTAGAACTAGTCACATCACATCGTGGAGACGGTATTCCGTACGTACGCACGAGCGATGATATCGTTCCCATGATCATGGAATTGTATTGGAGTGTATTTATACTGTTTAAGAATCAATATAAATTTTAAATAAACATATATAGTTATTATTTACACCATTATACCCATCCAAGTAATGTGGTTGTGGAAAATAGGTTACACCACGGTGTGGAGACGGTATTACGTACGTATGCACGTGCGGTGATTTCGTTTTCCATAGGATGGATAGATGGTGAATTAGGTTTGTTTCATACTTATAATTACATATCAGTATATGAGTGATACTGATGTTATTACTTCATAATTAAACAACTAAATAAGAAGAAGTAGAAGAAGAAATAAAGTTGAAAGAATCGGTAACAGACATTACCTCTTCTTTGAAGCGCCTCTTCTTAACCTCCTCTTAGGGCACTAAATATTGTCTTTGAAGAATACCGGGACCTCTAGGATGTTTCTAGGGAAGTGGAGAAGAGAAATTGGCAGGGGTTGGCCGAGCATGAAGGGTCAAAGTGGTGTGAGGAAGAGAGGGAAGAGGTTCCCTTTTATAAGGGAGGAGAGGGGCACCTTTGGAAAAACTAAAAATATTATTTTATTATAAAGTCATATTCAGTTTTCAATAGCTCCAAATTGATTTATTTTGAAGGTATGGTGGGGATGGGTCTAAAGAATCTCATATAATAGAATTTAGACTAGTTTAGGTTTCTATTTTAACCTTATCATTTAGATTTTACTTTAAGTTAAATAATTTTACTTTTACCACGTCTTCTTGTTTTCTTTCACTATAAGGTTAATAAACATACTATAACAAGACAAACAAACCCCAAGTTGTTTATTATTAATATATATATCCTTATTTAAGTAATTTTTCAGAACCATAGATTTTTATGAATAAAATAACAATTAATAATATAATATTTATTTTTAAAAAATATTTTGTGTCAATTTTGACACTATTTGGTAATTGATTTTTGTGAAAATAATAATAGAATGATTAGTTAGAAAAAAGTTAATTTAATCAATACTAACATTTTATATTAACCTATTAAATAATTTTAATTCATAAAAAGTCTCAAATTACATTTATTTGGGTATTTATAACAACAATTATGTTAATATTTTATTAATAATATAATTACATCATCATCATTGGGTCATAAATATATTAAATTATTTAATGTCTAAAAATTATAAATAAAATACCATTATGTAGGAAATATATTTATATTTCTAATGAATATTTATAGTCGAATTTATCTTATGTATAACCCTATATTAAAAAATTTTAGTTATTAAAATTTGATTTTAACTATTTTAACTATTCTTTAAATAAAATAATATTAAATGTCCTAATATAATCCAAGTGGGCCTAAATGGTCATATTTTATTCCTAAGGTTATTTTTGGTCGAATTACACTTATCCAATAAAAGTAGTACATGTGTTAGGGTAATAATAATATCATTTTTACCCTTAATTACCCTATTTACTTTTAACTGTGGTAAAAAAAAGTAAAAAGTTACTATTCACCAAAAATTATTTTCATCTCATTGAACCACATTTGTTTCCTTGATATTAACCGTGTCACTCAGAGTTTTGAAATTCCACTCACAAAAGTGGTAAAATTATGATTTTGGTAAATTTGAAAATTCTCCTAGGAGGTGGGTAAAAGACGGTGAAAAGTTCAATAAAATTTTTATATATCTAAAATTACTGTAAAAAGACTCCAATGAATTGCATTGAACTTATATAGGTATTATGTATCAATTTTGAGCTAAAATAAATTTAAATAAAATAAATAATTATTTAAATAAAAAGTCGGTTTTTAAATAGTAACCTAGTGTTTTCACTATTCATCAAAAATTGAAAGTTTTCAGAAAAACACCAAAATTTCACCCTAGGATAATTTGGATATTATGAATCCAAAAATAAAGTCCATTTTGAAAAATAAAATTTACTGAATTTCAAAAAGTGGGTATTACTATTCATAAGGGATAGTTTTAATAATATTTTAATAGCATATCTTTGTTTAGTGAAACTCGGTATTGCGTACGACGCAAGCTAACGAGGAAGGTCGCGATTGCGTGTAAAGAAAGCCAAGCTAGTGTTTTGTGTAGTGAAAGATTCCTTTGATGATGTATATAACATAAAAACAAAATATTTCTCATAAAAGTATTGGGTGTTACATTCTACCCCCCTTAAAATGAATTTCTCCCTTGAAATTCGTCACTTTGTAACAAACAGATGAGGATACATATCCCTCATCATATCCTCAGGCTCCCATGTAGCTTCTTCAAATTGGTGGTTTCTCCATAAAACTTTCACCAAGTGTGTGGTCTTGTTCCATAGGAATTTTTTCACTACGATCCTGAATTTCTATCGGCTGTTCTTCATAAGAAAGATCTTGTTCCAGTGGTACAACTTCTGAGCTGAGTACATGTGAAGGATCAGGTATGTACTTTCTCAGGAGAGATACATGGAACACATCGTGAACTTGGGGGAGATTCGGTGGAAGCACCAATCGGTAAGCTACCTTCCCAACACGATATGGTATTTCGAAAGGACCAATATATCTAGGGCTCAGCTTTCCCTTCTTTCAAAATCTCATTACTCTCTTCCAGGGAGATATTCGTAAGAACACTTTATCACCCACTTCAAACTCTAGGTCTTTTCTTCGGTTGTCGGCATAACTTTTTTGTGGACTCTGAGCTTCTCTTATGTGTTGTTGAATAGATCTGACCTTTTCTGCCATCTCATCAACAAGATCAGGTCCTAATAGCTTTCTTTCCCCAACTTCATCCCAGCAAGTTGGAGTCCTGCATTTCTTTCCATATAGATCTTCATAAGGATCCATCTGAATACTGGAGTGAAAGCTAATATTATAAGAAAATTCCACCAATGGTAGGTGTTGATCCCAACCACCTTTTAAATCCATAGAGAAAGCTCTCAACATATCTTCTAGAGTTTGAATTTTCCTCTCAGAATGATTGTATGTCCGATGATGATAAACAGTGCTGAAACTCAACTCTGTATCCAGAGTATGTTGAAGACTTCACCAGAACATTGAGGTAAACCTCAGATCCCAATCAAATATAATAGAAAGTGGTACTCCATGCAATCTTACCACTTCCTTTACATATATCCTGGCAAGCTGATCCAGAGAGAAATCTTCTCTAGTAGCAATGAAGTGTGCAGACTTTGTAAGACGATCAACTATGACCCAGATAGCATTATTGCCTTTGGATGTTTTAGGAAGTCCAGTGACAAAGTCCATAGTGATGTTTTCCCATTTCCATTCTGGTATGGGTAATGGTTGTAACATCCCCTTAGACTTCTGTCTCTCAGCTTTAACTTGCTGACAAACCAAGCATCGAGAGACATATTCAGCAACATCCTTTTTCATGCCATCCCACAAGAAGTACTCTTTCAGGTCCCTATACATCTTCGTGCTTCCAGGATGAATAGATAATGAAGAACTATACGCCTCATCCAGTAGCTCCTTCTTTAATTTTGGGATGGGAGGAACACAAACTCAATTCCTGAACTTTATTATCCCATCACAATCAAGGATGCATTCAGTAATATTTCTCACATCCTTTTGTAACTCTACATCTTCATTCTATGACTCTTTAATCTTCGAAAGTATAGTTGGTTGGACATTCATTTGAGAAAGATAAGATTTCTCACCTTCTATTATAATTCCAAGATCCATCCTTTGTAAATCCATAAATATTGGATCTTTTGTGATCCCTATCATGGATAATATAGCATGGTCTTGTCGACTTAATGCATCTGCCACCTTGTTTGATTTCCCAGGGTGGTAATGAATTGAGCATTCATAATCCTTAATCATCTCCAACCATCTTCTTTGGCGCATATTCATCTCCTTTTGTGTGAAAATATACTTAAAACTTTTATGATCAGTATAAATATCACACCTTTCTCCATAAAGATAATGCCTCCAAATATTTAATTCAAAGACTACCATAGCTAACTCCATATCATGACTTGGGTAATTTTGCTCATTGATTTTCAACTGTCGTGAGGAATAAGCTATCACCATATCATTTTTCATAAGAACACACCCCATCCCCTTCTAGGATGCATCACTGTAGATCAAAAACCCTTCTCCACTATAAAGAAGTGTGATTAAAGTTGCACTGGATAACCTTATTCTCAACTCCTTGAAATTCTCTTCAAATTCCTCTGTCCACACGAACATAACTCCTTTCCGAGTCAACCTGGTGAGTGGATTAGATAATCGTGAAAAATATTTTAGAAAACGTCGATAATATCCAGCCAAACCAAGAAAACATCTGATCTTAGTTACTTTTGTTGGTCTCAACCATATTTTAATAACCTCTGTTTTCGCTGGATCCACAGATATCCTCTCTTTTGAGATTATGTGACCCAAAAATGAAACTTTTTGAAGCCAAAATTCACACTTGGTAAATTTTCCATAAAGATTCTCCTTTTTAGGGTCTTTAATACAATTCTCATGTGATATTAATGTTCTTCCTTTCTCTTTGAATAGACAAGAATATCATCTATAAAGACTACCAAAAACTAATCAAGATAGTCTCTAAAAACTCTATTAATTAGATCCATGAAGATAGAAGGGGCATTAGTAAGACCAAATGGCATCACTATAAATTCATAGTGTCCATACCTTGTACGAAAAGCCGTATTTGGTATATCCTCCCTTTTGACCGTTAATTGATGATACCCTGAACGAAGATCAATCTTGGAGAAGTATTGAGCTCCGAGTAGTTGGTCAAATAAGTAATCAATGCATGGGAGAGGATATTTGTTCTTGATAGTGATCTTGTTACGTTCTCGATAATCAATGCAGAGTCTCATTGATCCATCTTTCTTCTTAACAAAGAGAATAGGTGCTCCCCAAGGTGACGCACTAGGGCCTATGAATCCCTTATCAAGATTCTCTTGGAGTTTCTTCTTCAATTCCTACAACTCAATTGGGGACATTCTATAAGGCATATTTGAAATAGGTAAAGCACCCAGTATGAGTTCTATTGACAACTCAACTTCACAATTTTGTAGAAGACTAGGAAATTACTCTGGAAAGACATCATCAAACTCCCGTACAATGGGCATATTCTCAATCGTGAGTTTCTCACAAACCATTTGAGATAAATAACCTTCATTTAGTGGAATCAAGACCCATAATATGGAAGAAATTTCCACTGGAAGGTTATGTTCATCCTTGCATCAATATACATCATCAAACTCCCGTACAATGGGAATATTCTCAATCGTGAGTTTCTCACCAACCATTTGAGATAAATAACCTTTATTTAGTGGAATCAAGACCCATAAGATGGAAGAAATTTCCACTGGAAGGTTATGTTAATCCTTGCATCAATAGACAATCGTAATATGTAATATTTTTATACACACATGTAAATTTTCACAATAAATTTACATTGAAAAACTTACACCAATTATGTTCATTAATGATATTCTATGTATATTTCATACACAACATATATACAATTTAAATTCAACATTACATACATTAAATGTTTCATTTCCAATGAAAACTTCCAAGAAAAGTAATAATAATTTTTAAATAAAATTCTCACTAAATGTTTTAAATTACTAAGGAAACGATATTCATACATACCTAAATATTATATAAATTTTAATTGTAAATTTATATCAAATATTTATGATAGAAATATTTTATGAAAACAAAAAGAAACACAGACAAATATAAATCTACACGGTAATATTGCATTATAAATTTATTGTGAAAATTATCAATAAAAACATGAAAAGAAATTTGGAATGTGATGAATGATTAAAGATCTATTTCAATCAAAAAATGGGAAACCCCATAAGATATAGATTTGGTATGATGAAGGTGACAACATAAAATATCATCAATGGAGGTAGTTGTATTAGAGATGTTATCATTTAGTGGGTTAGAATGTATTCTTATTTCTAGCAGGTGCGAACATAAGATATTGTTTTATGTTATAAAATCTAAAATATTATTAAAAGAAGTAATTCCTATAAGATTTTTTGGAAAAGGTTTTGTTATGTATAAGTCATTCAATGGATTATAAGAGTGACCATTACTATTAACCAAATGTTGTACGTTATAGGTGGAGTTTTATAGGAAATCAATACTTGTTATGCTTAATGGAGGGACTATCATAAATATTATAATTCTTTTGAACTAATTGATTGGATTGAAATTACTATAATTGAGTGGGTTTACATGAACAAGTTTTATAATTAGATTGTGTGAATACTTTTAATTATTGATATAATTAGATGACATGGCCAAAATTTATTTAAATTGTCACAACATTCGTCTATAATGGAAATGATTAAGTGTTATCCTATGTATGTGGGACTTAATGTACGAACCATGTAAACTTATTATGTCATTTACATACATTTATTTTTCTATTTAAAGTGTGAGGGTTTTTATTGAATTTCTGAGAGATGTTCGACTTGCTGTGGAGACTTGGAGTGATTCATTATATTTCTATATTCTAGTACATCAAACATTGATTGATATCATCTGATCAAGGGAGTTATAGATATTTTTTAATTGTGTATGGAGTTATATATAGTGTATATTTTAGTATAATAGTGGTATGTGACCCCTAATATGTGGTATCAAATCACATTTCAATTCTTAAAAATGAACACTTGATATAAAACTCATATAATTTATTTCTTTTAATGACCTCATTATAATTAAAATGTGATTGATTTTGACTATAGTTTTGGAATTAGAAGAAGGTGAGGTATAAAAAGATAAATTTTATGCAATAGACTTTGGAATTTATAGAATATAGATGGGGTATTTTATCATTTAATATTAAATGGATGTTTTGTTGATGGGGATCAAACTATAGAAGATGTAGAAATTAGAATAGGAAGGGATGGATAAAAAGGCACCTGGGTTGATCAATACATCATTGGATTGGAATGTATCCTTTAAAATTTGGGGGGTGAAGACCATGACAGAGCTAATGAAATATTATGATAACATGTATGACAATTATACATCTTTGAAAAAAAATCATGATGTGGATGTTACTCGTTATGAGACGACCAGACAGTAAACCTATGTCAGATCATATAAATAAAATTACAATGATTTTAGGGAACCTCGAATAAATAAATGTCAATTTTTTACATGTTTTGTGGGTATGTAATTGTTATCATCACTCTGAGGGTCTTGTGAACATATTGTAACTATCATTAGTATCGTTTTCATGAATGTTAACTTGGTTCTTGAGGACATAAATTTTATTCAGAATGAAGAGGGAAAATTATGGGAAGTTCATGTAACTATTGGAAATATGCTAAATGTTAAAGGTAGAGAATGGTATCACCATCATAAGAAAAGTAAGAGGAAATCAAAAGATATGTCCATAAATAGGATTCATGGTAAATTTACTGAACCAAGAATCATATGTTGGCTCTGTGAGAAAATAGGGAATCTCTAAAATGATTGTACAGTTCATAAGGTTAACCCCAAAAGTGTGTATTTTTTATGTTTATGTTTTGTTAATTCAAATAAAGGTTGTAGTAGTCTGTAACAACCCCAAACCAGTAACCCATACTTAGTGTTCACTTTATTGTTTTGGTAAAAGAAATACTGTGTCAAATAACAAATGATTTCACAATTTAATATTATTGGGAGACTAGTTATATATATGATACTCACATTACATTTGAAAACCTGAAATAAAACATAAAATTAAATTGATAACGTTATTGTTTCCTCTATTATATCCAAGAAATCAATTAAAGTTCACTTTGGAGTACCCTATAGATAATAAAAAAATAAGAGTTTGAGTTTTTATGATCAATATGATATTACGTATAATAGAAGCTATTATAGAATAATGAAGGAATGAATAGTATGAAAAGAATAATTGACAATTAAATAATCTCATGTTAATAATAATTTGAGCTTGAAATATATCCATAAATAGAAATATAAAAATCACATGGATAAAAAAAATTCACAGTGAAGTAATTAATAATATCATAAATCGTAAATATTACCATCAAGGTATTATGCCAAGCCTTCATAAACATACCATTATGGCCTCATTCAAATACATCATAAGTAATTGGGTTGGAATAAGCCAAATAACCTATGAAGTTTGTCTCATAATAATTAAAAATTCATCATGGAGATATTTATTTCTTGGACCTACCCATAAATAATAATGTCCAATGAATTCATCATATAAAGGAAAATAATAACAATACAATGCATAACCAAATTTCATTAGGAATCAATAAACATCTCTATTAGAATAATAAAAATAGAAAATGTGAATATTTTCCCCAATTAATAAATATAATTACATAATCATAATCCATACTGAGAAATATGGTTTATGGTATTGTGGATTCATATCCCAAGTGTAATATAAGAAATTTTAATATATTTACATACATGAACTACAATTTTATATAAATAACACATCTAATAGTATCACGTAATAGAGGATCAAGAAATAGAATATTTGATACTATGAGTTTAATTACCCAAAGGTAAGTATAATGATAGGATTTAAGATTTAATCCATGAAACATAACTCTAAAGGAGGTAAAAACATTTTATCAGAAAGGGGAAATTGGATGTGAAATCTTAAAAGTGTTTTTTATAAATAATTTCTAATAATAATGTATAAAAGGGATGATACAAGTAACTTACAAAATCAATTTTTGAATAGGTAACATGAAAACCCCTTTTTATCAAATTTTAATATAATACCAATAATATATCCTTGAAAATGACATTAATGTATTCTATAGGCAATGTGGTATGGGAGATAATAATACGGCCATGAAATGAAAACTTTTTTAGTATTTTGAAAGTATCTTTTGAAACCCACATCATAAAATGGATAATGAAAAATCCTTTATAAAATATGTAAATATAATTATGAATATCATAGGATACATAAAATATTAAGCCTTATAATTAATAAAGGAGAAAATTATAGGGAATAAAAAATATGGACACTGAAAAAATAGACATTATATGGGAATTATTCTTAACAATTTCATATTTTAAAGAAAACTAAATCCACCAAAAAAAATTTATATAAGTGCATAATTTCCCAATAGTAAATTGGTAAATACAATTAACAATACATAAAAATTGTAATGAATGAAACTTAAACAAGTATTTAAAAAGGAGATGGTCTGGGACCCAATTAAAAGGAATTGACTCGATCAAAAACTCTTATGGATTTGGTGACATTAGTCTCAAAATTATATGATTAAGGGATCATGATATTGACATTTAAATACCCTAAAATAATCAATAAAAAATATAAGATAACAAAAAATGGCTTTTTTAGATTCAGGTTATCCATTATTATATCTTTTGGTGTCTTTGATGCACTATGAAAGTGCATCTTTCATGCTTGGTGACGTCATTGATGGAAAAGAATTATTTATTAGGGATAATATGTCCAATGGTGAATCCTCTAGGATAGGGTTTTCATAAAGAAAATATATTAATTATTACCCATTTATCTCCTTTTGAGACATGAATTAGATCTTAATATATTATAGAATGACTACACAATATGTATAGTGCCTAGTTATCATCATACAACTAAGGATATATTTGACTGGATCAACCCATGAGACCAAGTATACCTCATAATGCTATAGATAATTTCTAATATTAATCACCATGAATAATATTGAAAGTTAGATCTTTTAAATATCCAAATATCAAGTGTTTTCTTATAACATTTCCTAAGAATATACTAGAGACTATTCTCATTTTTGACATCATTTTTCTGAGAGACAAGTTCAAAAATATCTCTCTCTAGGGTTGACACATAGAGAATGAGGGGTTTTACTTATATAGGTGGAATCCATAATTAATTTTGTATTAAAATATATTTTGTTCCATTAATGGGGTTCAATAAATATTCATCTCATTGATATGTGACCCATTTCTTCATCAACTTTGTAATGGGGAAACATTTTCTAGCAAGGTTTTCTATAATGAAATTAAAATAAATAAGGAACCCTTAGGGTTATCCAAATTACATAAGTTTTTAGGGAGTAGGTCTATCATGTATTTCCATATTCTTCTTAGGTGATTCCTCAATTTCATGAGAGTGTATATTGATGTGTATAACTTTTCCAAGAACCACCCTAAAATAACATTTCAAAGGGTTAAACTTCATTTTTTTTTCTAATTTGTTGAAAACAAAATCAATATCAGTGATTTGGACACAATAATGGTGGGGTTTTACCACTAGATCATCCGTGTAAAATTTTATGGTTTTCCCTAATATTGATTTGAAAATATATTTCATGGACTAGTGGTAGTAAGCACTAGCATCTTCAAACTAAAGGTAATTGCTTGGTAATAGTATACCTTGTAGGATAACCTACAGGTAGTGGATTCTCAATCCTTGGGAACCATCTGAATCTGATTATTACCGAAGTATCATTTTGGAATGAATTTTCTTTTAAAATCATTGTTTTATTAGTAAAAAATTCAATTATTGAGACTGAGAAATTATCTTTCAGACAACGATGGTTTAAAACCTAGAAATAAATATAGAGCATGGACTCAAAAAACTTATTTTTGTTAGGAATAATATTTTTAAACCATTTTAGGCACTAAAATAACACAAATAAAGTTGATCTTGATCAATTTATCAACCATAACCATCACTTTAGTTTCATGGTTGTGATTAATTTTCCATTTCACTTTATTATAGAAGTGATGTTTGTTTGGAAGAACTAATCTATGGGTATCCATTTAGGGATACAACTAATTATTTTTTTGTAATAAAATGAAAGAAACACAATATTTTTTTGAGGAAATATATGAATATCTATAATTTATCAGTGTTCATAGTGGAATTGATTAATGTCGGTCAAATATATTATTTTTCACCCAAATGACCCGAACAAAGTTCATTGATAGTAGACAAGAAATCATTCTCAAATATTTGTGGATCATCCCTAATACCATCTTTTACTTCTTCATCTTCTTCACCATTTAAAGATGTGTAAACTGGACACACTCTTTAGGATTTTGGATTTGAAATAGTGTAATTTTAACTTCTATAAAAATAACATCTTTTTAGGGAGTATAATGATTCATTAGGTGCAGTTGAATCTATTAGAATGGAATTTAATGTTACCAAACCTTATTTTATCTATTCTAGATTTATGTATAGAAAATCAATGATACTTGGTTATGTTTATCGAATACTAGTAAATCCCACTTTCATTTAAAGTTGATCGAGGGAAAATTAATCTTTATGGACTTCATGGTGGTAACTTCCTCTATTGGTGGTGGGATATAAATAGACACATCCACTAAAGAATCATATGAGAGTATAAAAAGTAGATTTATTAACTTTATTAGGTTTATGGGTAATAAAAAATCATCACCGAGTTTGTTTAAAGGGTTGATAGGAGCATCATACAAACCATTATGGTTATAAATTAGCATGGTTTTGTTTACCCATAGTTGTTTCCCCTCCCTTTGGTATAACCATTAATCAATGTATTGATATTCAGAATTTTCAAAAGGTGATTAATCACTATATAATACCCTAACATTTTCATCAACATTGTATTTCAAGCGTTGGTGATATGAGGAAGGAATGGTTTTCTGCATATGTAACCAAGGACTTCTCATTGATGCATTGAAATTCATGTTCTGGAATATTATCATAAATTTAAATTCAATAATTCGGTCTTCAAATTTGGTGTTCAATCCATTCCTCCCATGTTTCTTGTTCTCGATTTTTTCATGTCCCCAGATTTCTATATTTGAGGGAGATTAAATGAGTTCATTATAGATATATTGGAAAAGGGTCTTGATTATTATTATATTGTTTCAAAAACCATTTTCAAATATGTATTGATTAATAATAGTATCATTATTTTTTATAAATACATATAATCTTCTAATGTTCCCATATATGTAAACTTTATAGTCTTGTTCAATGAAATAATGGATTGTTTAACATTCCATAGAGCCTATTATCATGTGATATGTTTCAGTCACAACTACTTAAATATTTAACTCTTAAAGACTTAATAGATATAAGTTCAAAAATATATTATTTCATGAATGAACAACTACATTTTCTATTTTTTGGTTTTTATTCATCTTAAGTATTAGGTTTCACAATTTAATATGTTTGGTATTCCCTTCATTGGTAGAAATTGGTGTATTTTTTCCATTCATAGATTGGGTTGAACTAGCTTCCTAAATCTCATTGTTTACTAGAATACCATTTATCTAGTAGTTATTATACTCATATAATCGAAATAGAGCAAGACATAAATAGATTATAATCATGTTGGAGATCTTGTTAAGATGTTTATAGTTCATTTCATTGGGTATGGAATGAATATATGACCTTAGTGGGGTAGATTAATGAAGATCAAGGTTTATATATACATCACCTTCTATAAGATCTATGATATCCTCACAATTATTGAAGGGAAACTCAAATTCATATAATTCCTCATCCTCAGTAAAGGGTGGAAAAGGGAAAATCTTTAAAACATCTAAAACATAAGTGAGTGAGATAAAGATTTATAGATTGTATTGGTGTTGAAGTCAGAATAATTAATTTATCTTTTAATTAAAAATATTTCCGAATTTATGTTAATGTAATTAGCTATGATTTATCTTTTTATTTACAAATGGATTAGTATTTTCGTTATTCTAAAGCTACTAACTCTTGAATTTCACCTGGATATTTCAATGGAATGAGCAGTGTTTATAATTCATCTCGAAGATTATTTATGATTTTATCTAATATAATATCTTTTTGAATCTATAAATTCATGAAATATGTTATGAATTTACACCTATAGATCAAATATTAAACTATCATTTTACCATTTTTTTTAATTTTAAAGGTCAAGGGAAATCATCTTCCTTAGTGTCGATTAGAACTGGTATAGGAATTTATAATGATGATATTTAAAATTTGAAATAGAACTAACAAGTAGATTGTTTTACCTTAGAAACAAGCCTCCTTACAATGTTTTTGTAAATCACTTTAGCTTTGGTGCCTCCTTCTAATCTACTGTTTCCACCATAGGGTCACATCGGGATAAAAAATGTGTGAGTTGCTATTCTGGATATCTCATACCATTGAACAAGGGGAACGTGGGAGTTATAAAGTTGGATATAGGGGTAGTCAAGTCCGTACACCAATGATATGGTTTCCTTTCTAGTTTCACAAGCCTCTGTCTCCCTTCAATGAAATCCATATATGCAGAAGGGATTCAACTACTTAAAAATGATCTAGTAGTATTGTAGCATGTGTTGATGCTTGAGTGGAGGTAAAAGTTGAAATAAAAAATGGTCACTCATCATGATTCATTTTGCGGAAACTCACTTGAAATGGTAGTGTTTGTTTCTCTAATAGAGGGAATTATTGACAATGCATGACCACTGAGGTAAGGTGGACTCCTTTTTCCGAGACCAAGTTGGTTAAATGATTATATTTTTCCCGTGTAGGTTGAAAAATTATTTTTGTTAATGTGGATTTACTAGATAATAGACAATGGTTTTATTTTTAGAGTTGAAATTGGCATGTATATTAAATATTACAAATTTGGCATTGTGTCACTGTAATTTCTCTAACTCAGCTCCATATTTGGAAATATTTTCCATGGTTGAAAAAAGTGATGAAATTATTCAATTAGTGGGTGGGTAAGTATAATCACTTTTACATTCATATTTGGTAGAATATCATTGACTATATGAAATTTTTATATTTGGAGGCTCTCCCAATTCATGATTCTATATTTAATATTATCTTCTCAAACCATCTTCTCAAACTTTTGTATAAACCATGTCTTAATGAGACACCTACTCATTATGTTCCTTTACATTAGTTTCATTTTTTGTATTATCTTTTGGTATTTCATAAATAACATTCATTTAAATGAATCATATAGTAGTAATAAAATACTCATTTAAATTGAAATATATGGGATCCTCTTCAATTACTAAGTAAACTTCCATGGATATATCATTATCTTCTTCCATATTTTCCTTCTTGGGTGATAATTTTTATTTATAAAAACTATGGGATTTTATCCTCTCCCTTTGAAGATCCCTTGGGAATGGTTTGTGTATGACAATCCTGACGGGGTATCCCATGTCCTTCCTTGATAGAATTTATCCCCAATGAGGGAGATGATTCGTTAAATATTAGGGGAGAAAATAACAGGGGAGTCTCTTGTGAATCTTCTCTCGGTCCGGAAAAGTTATATTTTTTAGAGGTGGGTGAGATAAAAATTCCCCCATAAAAAGATCCCAATGTGGAACTCACTCTATTATTGTCAAGGCTATACTTAATTTTAGGTTTATGGTACATGGGGAAATGGTTATGGTAAATAATCACCTATCTTGGAAAGTTAGGGTTTGTCCTATACTAAATCTAAGAATGTTTCCTCCACCATTTTATAATTTCTAGATTTTATTCGGGCATGATCCACATGTAATTTGTTCTATGGGTAATAGGTACTAGTCACTAGAGATGATTCCTCACATAAAAATTTTATTTATCCTTATACTCACCACTAGATTCACCTTATTATTGGCTAGGTGTAAAATCCTATCAATGTCTCTTATCTAATGGTTATATCTCTTTTGATATTTATGTGTATAAATAAAATTTCTCCTATCCAAATAGCATACATAGATCCTGGACCTGATACTTGACTTGAATTAATAACATTATAGGTTTCCCCATCGAACGATCATTATTGGCCTATTAAAGAAGTGAAATAATTTTTTTGGAATTATCCTCCCATTATATACATTATGGATGGAGAATTACTAAACATTATTCAAATAATCTATAAAACAATGATTTGGGTATTTTGGAGACACTCATATTTCATTTCCCGTTTACAATTTCTGGCCCCTGAAAGGAATTCTAGATCAACAAGACACGACTAACACCTTGAGATGGTCATTGTATTACCTATATGAAGTATGGCTAGATATGAGTTATGAAGATCCACACAAAAGTATTGATGAAGATACAATGTTCATTCCTCCTTTAATTTTATGGTGAATTCATATTGGGAAGATTTCTTGAGACAAAACGTGAACATAATTATGTCATTAAGTAATTATCTATATAATAATATGTAGTTTTCTTCATCCTAAATGAGTTATTATTCAATCTATTCTATCCACAAAGATCATTTCACTATTATTCATCAACGAGAACTAGGTCATTAAAAACACTCTCAGTACAATTTTTGGGTGAATGACTCTAAGGTGACATTGTTGATGATCATTGCATCAGGTTTTCCAATAAATGAGATGAATAACCAATTATAAGTGATAATGTCCTCAAATTATGCTTCTTGTGTGAATCTCAATATATGGGAAACCATGGGATATTGTTGACATGGGGAGGAACCTCGTGTTAGGGAGATGTTTCATCGTGAAGAGGCCCTTCACAACGATCACCATGGGGAGTACATCCTTGATTATTTATCTATATTTTATCATTATAAGTAGGACCACCAACTAAATATGATGATTTTATATAGTAGGACCTCTGCAGCATATGCAATGGGTTTTTGGGATATTAACTATATTACCATGTGGAGGACCTATATGATCTATAATTTTTTGGATATTTGAGGGGGAGGAACTCAATATTGGATTTTTTTTATTTTAACCCCATGATGATGGAATCAATGTTTTCTTATTTTTTATAGAACAATAAGGGGAGTACCTATTTAACCATAATAATTTATTCAACAGGGAGGGTCTCTCTTGCTAGAGTTATGGTATTCTACCTTTTATTACATAAACTTTTCATTACATGGAAAAAAATGAAGTATGGATTATGAGTTGATGGAAATTGTGAAATTGGTTGGTATTTATAGAAAAAGTGAATGAATTGTTTAATAATTTTCAAATATAGGTCATGGAAATATAGTTTGTGGAAAATAAAAATCCATTGGATCAACAGTGATTTTTTCTCATGGTATTTAAATTCTGAGTAAAATTTTAGGATATTTTAATCCACTCTAAACTAAAACCATCTTTTAATACTTTTTTTCATCAAAAAGTAATGTTTGCACAATGTAATGTTTTTAAAAAATAGTATTTCTATATTAGATTTGGAAAAATCACATATAGTTTTAAATATTAATTAGCCTATTAAAGTACATAATATTAATAAAATAATAGAGTTTAGGTAGAGTATTTTGGTTAATTAATTATTACAGAATTATGAAATAAATTTCAATTCCTAATGTATTCCAAAAAACCGAAAACTGTATTTTTATTATTCGTAGAAAAAATAAAGTATTTCAAAAAAATTCATAAATTCAACCTAACATAAATTATATTTAATGATTTAAAATATAATATTTATTTTATCAGAATAATTATATAAATATGATAATTTTAAATTTGGAATATATAAATCCTTAGTTAATGAAAAATAGCAGTTTTTAAGGCACAATCAAATTTATGACACCGATAAAAAATTTTCTTGGCCATTATAAAATTATTTCACCTTTTATATCTTGTTAGGAGTGTTTTAAAAGAATAATTCATTAAAAAAATTATATATAATACCTGTTTTTATTTTAATAATGTTTATATTTTCTAGAAATATATAATTATGTTTTATTTTTGTGAAAAAATAAATTAAAAAAATTCATCTCAATTAAGCTTATATTTTATTAAGAAAAACTATTCCCAAAATGGAACTTAGGGAATAAAAAATTTATTTATTCAAAATAAAGTAAACTTTAATAAACTAATTCCCTAGCATGTGACCCCTTATTTCACCCGCATATTCCCTAAGAGTAAGGTGTGTGGTGGCGTTAGTTTCATGGGGTGGATGGACTCGCCTTAACCGAATGATAATATTCACTAGCTTGAAACCTTCCCATAAGTTATTTTGTTAAAGCTTCAATTATGGAATCTCGGCTTGGGATTAGTCGCAGGTGAACCCTAATGATGCTACCTCCCTCTCATGTTCAGGAAAATGAACTTCAAATGGTATTACTTTGCTAGTTGAGGCCATCATTTCTCCTTTCTACATAAATTATTCTTTTCATTAAAACTTATAACCAATAATTAAAACAATAAAATTATCACCCATGGGTATAGTATTCAACTGTAATATTGACCAATGTTCATATTAACGAATGTTCATATTTGACCAATGGTCATATAATGGTCAAAACCAATGGTCACATTTACATTTATAGAATATAAATTCCACATTATTCCTTCACTAAATATTCATTATAATTACTCCTAAGGTTATATTGACATTTCATATGTTTTCTATTAGTTTACTAAACTTTTTTTTCATTTCTACAGTGTTGGTCATTTGGGTGATGATTATATCATGTTGGGGTGAGCCATATTTTCCCATTTTAGCTATTCTATTTTATGTTTTTTATCTAGTTTTCATGTTTGAAATATTAATTACTTTCACAGATGACAAATATAATGATAATTATTAATTAGAAAAAAAATTTTGGTTTCTCTATACTATTTATGAGTGTAATATTTTATAATTTTTACCACACATTTATTCATGAACGAAAAATCTTTAAAAAAATTTGGCCATTACATTATTCCCTCTTAAGAAATTTGATCCCAAAAATTTCAACTCATACTATTGGTTGTGAAAAGTTCATCGCACTTCTATCTCATTCTCTCCTCTGGTTCTCATGGAACTTCATCATATTTATGGTTCCTCTACAATACTTTGACAAGGTGGGATATATTGTTGAGAATAACATTGTCTATATAGTCCAAGATCTCCATTGAATTATCCTCATAACAGAGTTCATGTTCCAGTTGTACCACCTCCATATTCAGTACATCTGATGGCTTGGGTGTGTACTTATTCAAGAGAGATGCATAAAATAAATCTTGAACTTGAGCCATATTCATTCTAAGTTCTAGTATAAATTCCACATCTTGTATATGATTAAGGATTTCAAAGAATCCAATCTACGTAGGTCTAAGCTTCCATTTCTTCTCAAACCACATAACTCTTTTCCATGCTGATATCCAAATGAAAAAAATTTCTCCAACATCAAACTCCAAGTCCCTTCAACGGTTGTCAGTATAGCTATTATACTGATGATGAGTGAAATTTATGTGTTTTTGGATGGTATTAACCTTTTCTCTCTTCTCTTATGAAAGATCTGCCCCGTGTATCTTTCTCTCACCAATATCATCCCAAAAAATTATGAGTTCTATATGGATTTCTATATAGGTCTTCATAGGGATCCATTTGAATACTTGTGTGGAAGGAGTTGTTTTATGATAAATAAACAAATGAGAGGTTTTAATACCATCCTACTTTAAGTTTAATTCATAATTTTCTCAGCATGTACTTATTTTTTTGAATAGTCCTATTAGATTCACCCTCAGTTTGAGGATGATAGGTCAAATTAAAATTCAATTTATTACTCATAACATGTTGAATAGTTTTCTAGAAGTTAGATATGAACCTTGGATATTATCAGAAATGATAAAAAGTGGATCCCCATGCACCATTACTACTAAAATCATGTATATCTTTTCATGTTGGCAAAGATAGAAATCATCCAGAATAGTGTTGAAATGGGAAGTCTTGATGAGTTGATCCACTATAACCCATACCTCATTGTTTCCATTGGATGTTCATGGTAGTACAGTGATGAAATACATAATGATATTGTCCCACATCCTTGTTGGTATGGGTAATGGTTGTGATAACTATAAGGACCCAGCCTTAAAACATTACATAATCATGAATTGAATGAATAATTCACATTGAGGATCTTTTCAGGTTTAGTGTTTTATAGAATTAGGAAATAAATATTACATCTCAATGATTACAAAGTAGACACATCTACTCAGTTTCCATTTTTTTCACAAAATAAAAAATAGTAAAAAAGAAACATGTCTAGTTCCATGTTTTAGACAACATGACTTTCCTTGATCCTATCCTTGACCCTATTAATATTTATGTCATGAGGAAAACATTTCAAAAACTTGGTATGAGTATTCAGTAAGGGTTATAACATAATGAAAGGAAACATTAACCCATCAATAAATACAAATAAATGAAACCATAATTTTCAATCATACCGTATGAAATCATAATATTTATGAATAACACATAGTAATCAAAAATCATAAAGGTAACTTAAGGCAGACATAACATACCTACATTGTAGCTATCACAGCTACATAGGGAGTCACATTTGGAATTCCCATCACAGTATATTCCCTAAATCGCTTAGGAGAAACATTAACATTTACCTCTGTCACAATACCCAATGCATTAGAGAGCTATATCGGGCTCACCCGCCCTAGGTTTATCAAGGAACCACCCGTATATGTAACAATGGCCAAGAACCATTATATAATCCTAACACATAACTTAAGAATAAAATAAAGATAACATTCCTACATTATAATAACAATATAACATTTTATGATATTGAAATAATTAATCCATTCTAAAAACCATTTTCAGTACCAAAAAATGTAAAAAAGTATATGGTATTTATTTTCATTTTAAAAACATTATGGCTTTTTAATGAAGCCAAAGATCAAGTAATACTCGTGGTGGTGAAAAAGGTCATTGTCATTGCTTAAAAAAAGAAACATTCCTTTTTTTCGATTAGAAAAACGCTTCGTAGAGAAAATATTCCCTTTGAATGAAATTCAAATTCAAAAGGGTTTTATACACTGTATAAAAGAAACTCGTGTAGGTATCAAAAGATGCCTTAATGAAAGGAGATTGAGACGAAGTCCCGTACAAAGACTGTATCCTTAGATTAAGTATAAATCAATTACATAATTATGTGGGAAAAATATGAATACACCCAATATAAGTTCATAATAAGTGTAAAACAATCAGAAGTCATCCACACATATTCAGAGTACGATATAATCAAGAAGTAGAAGTTTAACCCAAAGAATTGAAATTGGGTTAAGAAGTTCCCTTATAGAAAGTCGAAAGCCTAACAATGTCATATTAAAATTCAAAAAATGAGTTGATGAGAGATAAAAAGGGCATCACATAACTTGGATATAAAATTTACATCAATAAGGATGTATAAGAACATATCCCAACATTAAGAAGATGTAAATTAAAAGACCTAACAAAAAGAAGTCTTTTAAAAATAGGAGGGTGAAAGGTTCCCTTGCCAATTTGGGTAACTTTCGAAATGCACACCCCATGAAAGAAGGAATATAAAATGTTGATGTAAATAACCCTAAATGAAAGAATATTACACAAAGTGTAGAATAATGGGCAGTAAATACACCACTCAAAGGACATAGTGACAAATATAGCATGAATCTCATGAGAATAAATAGTGAGATAAAAACCTCTAACCTCATTGTAATCAATCAAGTTGTCTGACCAAAAGATTATAAACACCAAATGAATCACATAATACCATTAATATAAATAGAATCATGATAATATATAGGAAATGTCAGTACAAAATACTCCACATTCAACAAATAAGTGGCGAACAATGGAAATCTCACGGAATTAAAAGTGAGATAAGAAATCCCTTACCTCAAGTCCGACTTGTTCTCATTCGTTCTTTATATTCCTGAATAATAAACTTAGGTCAATTTATAATTTTTTAAGTACTTCCTTTTATGTTTATTATTCAATTCATATCACATATTATCATGTTATAATAAGTATTTAATTATGTGAGTTCATATCATACGTTTTGTCGATGTTCGGTACATGAGTAAAAAATGAACTTGTTTGAAAAGAATTTCCCATGTAGTTATAATTACATAATATACAGAATGGTTTTAATGACTAAAATATCATATATATCTAGTATATATGTATTTAATAATATTCCATAATGTTTGGAGACAATAAATTAAATGTACCGTTGATCGAGACGGTAGGCCGTACGTACGCATGAACACTACTTTCATTTTTTGTCATAATAATGGACTTTAAAACTAAATGAGACATAGATATATTATATTTACAGTATAATATATATCTTATATAGGTCAAATAATTTCATTTATTACATTCTTTATATGTTCCATGTATGGCATGAATGAGTCACATCATTTGAGGGGGCGGTTGTCCTCACTTCCTCATATGAAATTATTGCATATCCACAACATGAAAAGAATAAAGGTAGGTTTTAAATATAAAATATAGAAGCATAGAGAGGACATAAATATAATATATATATGTATATAATATATAAATATAGTTCCATCATAATGGCCACCATGAGAGGTGTTAAAAGAATATTGAACAATCATCATTTTGTGAGGGAGTAATTCGCCACCCACAGAAAGAGTATGTTTTTTAACCATTAGAAGGAGGTGTGTGTATGTTTAGGTAGAATAATTTTCAAAAAAAAAATCCTAGTATATTGAGGATACTGTTTTTATTATGGTCTAAAATAATAATACTGTAGTGGTGAGTGAATAAGGAAAATAAAAGAAAGAAACTCGAGAGAAGACATTAACTTTAAATCAGGTAACTCTTTTTTTGATTTGAGCCAAAGGCTTCCTTGGAAAGACTTCTGCCCAAATTGAGGATTATATGAGTAAGAGAGGGATTTGGAGAGATAATATGAGCATATTTTGGATGATCCAAGTGCTTGAGAGGTGTGGGTTAGGGGGTAGAGGTGGGAGCCTTTTATAAGAGGGAGGAGGGTCACTTTTGGAAAGTCATGAAATGTTACTTTATTATAAAATGATTTTCGGATTTTAAATGTCCCACAATGATATATTTTGAGGATTAACTGATAAGGGTAAGAAATAAACCCATTAAATAGGTTTTAGACAAGTGTATGTCTTATATTTTACCTTATCTTTTCATTTTATTTAAATCATTTCTTAATGAGGTAATAAATGCATCATCATGGTGTCATAAATAAATTTATTTATTTAATGTCTAAAAATTATAAAAAATACCATGATGTAGGAAATATTTTTCTATTTACAATGAGAATTTATAGTCTAAGATATAATTTATTTAAAAAAAATTAATTTTTTTTACTTAGGATATACAAAACTTTGTTATATTTCTCTTCTTTTTTAAAAATAATGTCATAAATGTCACTATCACACCCGTGTGACTCCATGGGTCCTCAAGTTTGGTACAAAGCTTCCCATGGTTGGCCATGACTCAAAAAAGTGAATTTTAACATATTTTGGGGACATTTTATATTATTGTGATATTATTTTATTACCCTTAACTACCTGATTACTAATTAATCACGATAATTAAAGATAATTACCGTCGTTACTATTCATAATTTCCAAAAAACGAAAGAGTATTAATTAAATAATTTGGAACTTATCATTACAAATATGGAATCCATTTTACCAAATTACAAACACAGAAATTTTAGTTATTAATTTAAAAATAATCCCTGTTGTCACAACCAAAGACGTGTTTTTAAGAATAAAAAATTATCAAAATATTGACTTGTTTTTACATCCAATTGAAAAGTAAAATTAATTCCAATGAAAAAAATTATATTGAGTGATAAAATAAAAATTCAATTATACTTTGAAACCAATTAAAAGGACAATCTATCTATATAATTCAATTAGATGAAAAAGCAGTTTTGAAGTAAAATGCAGTATTTTTCCTTATTCATTAAAAATGAACATTTTTCAGAAAAATACCAAAAATTTATCCAAAGTAAATTTCATATTACAAATTCAAATATGATTTCTATTTCACCAAATTAAAAACATATAAGTTTCATTAAATAATTTTGTAATTAATTCCCACTGTTAAAAAATAGTGTGATTTTAAAAAACAATATCTATCAAAAGATTGAAACCTGTTTATGTCCAATTTCAAAGTGAAATTAATTTCAATGACCAACATTGGATTAAATGGTAAAAATATATTTTAACTACACTTTAAACCCAATTAAAAATATAATATAATGATATAAATAAATTAGATTAAAAGGAGGGTTTTAATTAAATAACATCATTTTCACAATTCCTTAAAAAATGAAATTTATCGGAAAAATAACAAAAGTTTACACAAAGTAAATTTTGGTGTCCCGATGCTAAAGAAGGATTTTATATTTTCAAATATGACATATAAAATTGACCAAAAGTAGTTTAAAAAAATGGTTCTCCATCAAAAGGTGGTTAATTTACATTTTAAATAATATTAGAATATTTATGCTTAAAATTAGATTCATTCACATTTTAAGCCTCTATCATTTATTCGGTAATTGTTAAAATATTTAACAAACATATATAATAATTTTTTAGTTAGTTCTGTTAATTACCACCATTACAAAAATTAGGCTTTAACTACCATTTAAAATAATATTATTATATCATTAGTGTGCAACATAATATTTCAAAGAAACACGTTGTTGCGTTTTGGGTCTACCATCAAACATAGAATTTCCTTTAAAGTAATATTAACGTTTTATTCACAAATATTAATATATATGAACATTTCATATTCATTATTCACCTAGGATGTTACATCCTTCCCCCCTTGTTGGAATTACTTCCTCACAATTTTAAAATTGGGCTCGGAAACATTATTGAAAGCCCCACATCAGAAAAGGAGTAAATTAAACTATCACTTTAAAAGAAAGAAAGAAAAGTACAAAGGTCACTCGAGAAAATAGATACTAGGATTCCATGAAAACATGGTTATAGAGGAGAAAACAAACCATCATGTTCTGATAGAGAGTGATAGAAAATATGTCTTGGATAATGTTAACCACCAGAAAATCACAAACTAGTGATGAGTTAAACAGTATTTGATTACCCAGTAGGAAAAGTTAACAGACAATGTTTTTTGTTTTAAATTAGTTTTCATTGAGGAATTTATTTATGAACTTAACTAAAACATACGGAAACATATTTACTTGTCATATAGACTTTCATCTTTTACTATATTTCTTACACAAAATCATATTTTCTCCAAAAGATGAGTATTTAGGATGACTTGTTCACATTAAGAGTGATATAATCAACTTCTTGAGAATCGCCTAATCTTCAAAAGATGAACTATATATTTCCCATGTCTTTAGAACTTAAACAAAACCAGAATTGTCAGTACAAGATCAGATAATCCCCAAAATGATAATCCTTTATAAAAAGAAACACTACTCTTAATCTCCAATATTCAACAAAAAGAAACCAAGGTTCAAGAAAGACCATTAAATAAACATCTATCCATAAAACTCTTCAATGTAATAAAAACTAAGATTGAAACCCAAATATTTGAAGGATTTAATCACACAGTCTTCCAAGGTAAATCTTAACATTTATCTCCAAATAACATCAGTTACTCTTACAGTCTCATACTGAAAAGTAATTAACCTAATCACATATCCTCCATGATAGGTTAGTCATTTCCCTAGATAACCCAAAATTAACTTTTTTTTAATTCATAAGATCGTCTAACTAAAAAGAATTAGTCATAATAACCAAAAAATTCACGTAGTCCAACGGTAGGTGATAAATACCTGTCGCACATTGGTTGTGGGGTCGATTTCCACAGCTTCATAAGATGCGACGGGTTGTCACACGGTTTGCATTTTGTCCCTTTTCAAAAACAACATAATTTTATAACATTCTCAAAAAGAGATAAATTCATCACAAATGACCATAACATATTTTAACCGCAAAGGTTATCTAATTACTTTCATTTTGCAACCCAAAATGTATTAAATGGTAATTACCTCAAATTCAAGGATCATATAAACCAAAATGGTTCCTTATAACTATATCCACAAAATAAAAGATAATTATTCCTTGAATAAAATTTTCATATATCAAACATCAGGGTTACACATACTATAAAAATTATTCTAATGTAATCTCATCATCAAAAGAGCCTTAATACTTTTAAGAATTTCACCATCCTAAAATCTACCATAACTCTTGAATCCCTTATATGTTTACTTCTTACTCATTCAACATTCTTCATGATCTATTAACCATTCCTTTCAAAATTATTCTGAAATACTTCTTTCCTAAAAACCAAATCATGAATCATATCTTAATATTTCAATAATAGAAAAACATATGTTAAGATATAATCCATACCTTTCATTGGTCATTTTCAGTTTCTCCATACTCAATCGTAATAGCATTAGGTATTGGTAAACTAATATTTTTACGATCCTAGTGATCGAATTCCCGAAACTTCTTCATAGGACATGTGTTTTCATAATGACCATGCACACCATATTTAAAAATTTTAATTGATCATTGAAAAATAAATTCTTTCCCTTTACTAGAGTCAACAAGATGCTTCCTTTTTCCATGGAAGGTTCTTCCTTTATAAACTTTATTTCCACATATATAGAATCCTTATGTCCCTTTGAAACATTTTCCTATGTGTTTCTTTCCACATCTTTGACACATAGGTTTTTGAATATACTTACCTTTAGTATTATTACATAAAAATTCTGTAGGGATTTGCTTCTCGCATATATGATGCCTTATAAAAATCACTAAGGTTCAGGTGGTCAATCATGACTCCAGATAGTTGGTTGAGAATAATCAAAAGATTTCTTATTGCAGCTCGCATATCATTCAGTCGCTCGTTCAGAAAAGTGTCACAGTTTTCATCACATCCACTATTACTTTGGTGCCTGCTAGATCCAGCCATTTACTAAAACCAAAAAGGTCAGTGTGAGTGTATCAATAAAATCATCATATAATACTAAGATATAATTATTCATGTTTTCTTAAACTCATTCACTTTATCTAAAAAACTATGACTATTTATGAAATCTTAACCATTATGGTAGTGTAACTTATGCTTAAAGAATACCCTAACCTCTAAAGTTATCTAAAACAACATCTGATACCAACTATAAGGACCCGAACATAAAACATTACAAAATCAATAATTAAATGAATAATTCACATTGAGGATCTTTTCAGGTTTAGTGTTTTATAGAATTAGGACATAACTATTACATCTCAATGATTACAAAGTAGACACATCTACTCCGTTTCCATTTTTTTGAAAAAATAAAAACTCTTAAAAAAGAAACAGGACTAGTTCCATGTTTTAGACAACATGTCTTTCCTTGATCCCATCCTTGACCCTATTCATCTTTAAGTTTTGTGGAAAACATTTCAAAAAATTGGGATGAGCATAAAAAGCTCATTAAGGGTTATAACATAATGACAGGAAACATGAACCCATCAATAAAAACAAATCAATGAAACCATAATTTTCAATCATATCTTCTGAAATCATAATATTTATGAATAACACATATTAATCACAAATCATAAAGGTAACTTAAGGCAGACATAACATATTTACATTGTAGTTATCACAGCAATATAGGGAGTCACATTTGGAATACCCATCAAAGTATATTCCCTAAATCTCTTAGGAGAAACATTAACGTTTAACTCCATCACATTAACCAAATCATTGGAGAGCTATCTCAGGCTCACCCACCCTTGGTTTATCACGGAACCACCCTTATACGTAACAATGTACAAGAACCATTATATAATCATAACACATAACTTAAGCATAATCGAAAGATAACATTACCAAATTGCAATAACAATATAACATTTTAAGATATTGAAATAATTAATCCATTCTAAAAACATTTTTCAATTCCAAAACATGTAAAAAGATTATATCGTATTTATTTTCCTTTTAAAAACATTACAGTTTGTTAAGGAATCCAAAGATCAAATAATACTCATGGTGGCAGAAAAGGTCATTGTCACTGCTTACATAAAAAAAAGAAACATTCCTTTTTGTCTTTTAGAAAAACGCGTCATAGATAAAAATATTCCCATTGAATGAAATGAAAAGTCAAAAGGGTTTTATAAACCATATAATATAATGTCATGTAGGTATGAAAATATGCCTTAATGAAAGGAAATTGAGAATACGTCCTGTACAAATGCGGTATCCTTAGATTAAGGATAAATCAATTACATAATTATGTGTGAAAAATATAAATACACCCAATATAAGTGGATATTAAGTGTAAAACAATCAGAGGTCAACCACACATATTCATAGTACGACATAATCAGGAAGTAGAGGTTTAACCCAAAGAATTGTAATTGGGTTAAGAAGTTACCTTACATAAATTTGACAGCCTAATGACGTCACTTTAAAATTCAGAAAATGAGTTGATGAGAGATAAAAAGGGTATCACATCACTTGGACATAAAATTTACAGAAATAAAGATATATAATAACATATCCATACATTAATAAGATTTAAATTTAAATACCTAACAAAAATAAGTCTTTTAAAAAGAGGAGGGTGAAAGGTTTCCTTGCCGATTTGGGTAACTTTTCAAATGCACACCCCATGATAGAAGGACTATACAATGTTGATGTAAATACCCATAAACAATATTATATTACACAAATAGTAGAATAATAGGCAGTAAATACACCAATCAAAGGAGATAGTGACAAATATAGGATGAATCTCATGAGAATAAATAGTGAGATAAAAACCCCTTACCACGTTGTAATCAATCGAGTCGTATGACCAGAAGATAATAAACACCCAATGAATCAATTAATACCATTAATATAAATAAAATAATGATAATATATTTGAATTTTCAGTACACAATACACCACATGCAACAAATAAGTGGCGGATAATGGAAATCTCATGGAATTAAAAGTCAGATAAGAAATCCCTTACCTCAAGTCCGACTTGTTCTCATTCATTCTATATATTCCTGAATAATAACCTTAGGTCAATATATAATTTCTTAAGGTTTTACTTTAAATCTTAACATTCAATTAATATCACCTATTATCATGTTATAATAATTAGTTAATTATGTGAGTTCATATCATACGTTTTGTTGATGTTTGGTACATGAGTCAAAAATAAAATTGTTGGAAAAGAATTTCCCATGTAGTTATAAGTACAGCATCTACGGAATGGATTTCATGATTTAAATATCATATATATCCAGTATATATGTATTTAATAATATTCCATAATGTTTTGAGATAAGAAATTAAATGTACACTTCATTGAGACGGTAGGTCGTACGTACACATGAACGCTACTTTCATATTTTGTCATATTAATGGACTTTAAAAATAAATGATACATAGATATATTATAATTGAAGTATAATATATATGTTATATAGGTCACATAAGTTAATTTATTACATTCTTTATACGTTCCATGCATGTAATGAACAAGTCATATCACTTGAGGGGGAGGTTGTCCACACATCCTCGTATGAAATTATCACATTTTCACAACATGCAAAGCATAAAGGTGTGTTTTAAATATAAAATATAGAAACATAGAGAATAAATAAATAATATATATATATATATCATATATAAATATAGTTTCATATTAATGGCCACCATGAGAGGTGTTAAAATAATATTGAACAATCATCGTTTCGTGAGGCAGTAATTCGCCACCCACAAAAACAGTATGTTCTTTAACCATTAGACAGAGGTGTGTGTAAGTGTAGGTATAATCATTTTAATAACAAAATAATAGTATATTGAGGATATTGGTGTTTTTATGGGATAAAATAATAACAATATAGTGGTGAGTAAAGAAGGAAAATAAAACAAAGAAACTTGAGAGAAGTCATTACCTTTAAATCCGGTAACTATTTTTTTGATTTGAGCCAAAGGCTTCCTTGGAAAGAATTCTGCCCAAAGTGAGGCTTCTAAGAGTAATAGAGGAATGTGGAGAGATAATATGAGCAGAGGTTGGACGATCCAAGGGCTTGAGAGGTGTGGGTAAGGGGGTAGAGTTCGGGGCCTTTTATAAGAGGGAGGAGGGTCACTTTTGGAAATTCATGAAATGTTACTTTATTATAAAATGATTTTAGGATTTTAAAGGTCCCACAATGATATATTTTGAGGATAAGGTGATAAGGGTTCGAA
Source organism: Viscum album (assembly GCA_963277665.1). NCBI lineage: Eukaryota > Viridiplantae > Streptophyta > Magnoliopsida > Santalales > Viscaceae > Viscum > Viscum album. The sequence continues at coordinate 1,757,924,162 of OY728121.1, read as the reverse complement.
ATCCACCATTAAATAGGTTTTCGAAAAGTGTATGTCTTATATTTTACCTTATCTTTTCATTTTATTTAAATCGTTAATTAATGAGGTAATCACTACATCATCATGGTGTCATAAATAAATAAATTTATTTATTGTCTCAAAATTATAAAAAAATACCATGATGTAGGAAATATTTTTAGCTTTACAATGAATATTTATAGTCTAAGATATAATTTATGTAAACAAAATTAAAATTTTCTTACTTAGGATATACAAACCTTTGTTATATTTCTCTTCTTTTTTAAAAATAATGTCATAAATGTAACTATCACACCTGTGTGACTCCATGGGCCCTAAAGTTTGGTAAAAAGATTTCCATGGTTTTAAATGACTCAAAAAAGCTTATTTGGACACATGTTGGGGACACTTTATATTATTATGATATTATTTTATTACCCTTAACTATTGGATTACTAATTAATCACGATAATTAATGATAATTACCGTCGTTACTATTCATAATGTCCAAAAACAAAAGAGTATAAATAACATAATTTGGAACTTATGATTACAAATATGGAATCCATTTTACCAAATTCCAAACACAGAAATTGAGTAATTAATTTAAAAATAATTCCCGTTGTCACAACCAAAGACGAGGTTTTAAGAAGTAAAATTTATCAAAAGATTGACTTGTTTTTACATCCAATTGAAAAGTGAAATTACTTAAAATGAACAACATTATATTAAGTGATAAAAACATAATTCAATTACACTGTAAAACACATTAAAAGGACAATCTAAATATGTAATTAAATTATATGAAAAGGTAGTTTTGAAGTAAAATGCATTATTTTTCACTATTAATTAAAAATGAACATTTTTCAGAAAAATACAAAAAATTTATCAAAAGTAAATTTGATATTAAAAATTTAAAAATGATGTCTATTTTACCAAATTCAAAACATAGAAGTTTCATAAAATAATTTTATAATTAATTCCCACTTTGAAAACAAATTGTGTGTTTTTAAGAAACAATATCACTCAACAGATTGACACCTGTTTATGTCAAATTTCAATGTGAAATTAATTCCAATGACCAAAATTGGATTAAATGGTAAAAATATATTTTAACTAAAATTTAAACACAATTAAAAATATAATCTAACCATATAAATAAATTAGATTAAATGGATGTTTTGAATTAAGATATAACATTTTCACTATTCATTAAAAAATGAACTACATCGAAAAAATAACAAAAATTTACACAAAGAAAATTTTGGTGTCCAGATTCTAAATAAGGATATTATTCTGTCAAAAATTACTTATAAAATTGAACAACAATAGTTAAAAAAAATTTCTCCATCAAAAGGCAGTTAATCGACCTTTTAAAGAATATTAGAATATTTATGCTTAAAATTGGATCCATTCGCATTTTAAGCCTCTATCATTAATTGGGTAATTGTTAAAATATTTAACAAACATATATAATCAATTTGTAGTTATATCTGTTCATTCCCACCATTACAATGGCTAGGTGTTAACTACCATTTAAAATAATAATATTATATTTTTAGTGTGCTACGTAAGATTTCAAAAAAAATCGTTGTTGTGTTTTGGGTACGCCATCGAACATAGAATTCCCATTAAAGTAATATTAACAATTTATTCTCAAATATTAATATATATGAACATTACATATTCATTATTTACCTAGGATGTTACAATAACCCTTTAGGAAGTTTTCACTGTACCTTCACATTTAGACATAGAAATATCCTTGTACTGTTGTAAGAAATATCCGATTTCATATATCCCATTAATAATGATCATGAATTTTCCCATACATTTTAGTGCTTGTAGTATTTATAGGGAATTTAGGCCAATCAGATTCAGCCATCATAACCTTATTTGTCTCAAGGATAAGAAGGAAACATATCCTTTAATGAAATTTCAGTACACCATCTTGATCAATATTGAACATAGGAAACATCCCATTCTTCATAACCGATGTAATCTTTTGTATCAATGGATATTATATTGGAACCCTTTTGAGAATCTATATTTATGATGGTTGATAAACAATTTGGGATAGGAATGATTATTTTCCTTCCCTTCTGGTTCCAATGTCCAAACTTACTGTATTCTTGATCAAATTATCTCTATGAATCCTCGTCATTTATAGAACAATTTGATACTTCCTACTTCATGAATCAGTGAATTTGTTTTCTCTCATATGGTGATAATCAGTTGAAAAATCATATTATTTAAGAATATCAAACCATATCCTCTTTCTCATATTCAATTCCTTTTTTATGAATACATAATTAAATCTTTGGTGGCATTTGCAAATATCAAATTTATCCCAATAAAGATAGTTCTTTCATATCTCCAGAGAAAAAATTAATAAATCTTACTCTAGGTCCTTTGTAGGATATTTTTTTCTCATGAGGCTTTTACTATTAACATGCATAAGAGATCACCTTTTCATTTTTCATGAGGATTCACCCTAGACCATTTAGATATGCATCATAATAAACAAAAAATAAGTCTCTAATAGAGGGTATAGTTAACATATGTTCAATAACCAATCCCTTCTTGATTTATTAGAAACATTATTCACACGTATTTTTTAAGATGAATATAGATCATTTTTCAAGTTAACTTTGGTAGTGGATTATAAAATCATGAAAAACATTTCAAATACATCCTATAATATCATAATAAACCAAAGAAATAAAAAATATTACTCACCATTTTTGGACGAGGACACTCCTCTATAACCCTTTTCTTTTATTGGTCAACTGAGATTCCATCATTGGTTTCAATGTGCTCCAATAATGCAGTTTTTTGTAACCAAAATTTCCTTTTTTTGAATTTTCTAAATAGAATCTCCTTCCTTAGAGTTTCCAACATAACCATTAGATGATCCCCATACTTCAAATGCATTGAGGAACATATCAAAATATCATCAATAATATCTATGGAAAATTTATCAATTTAGTCCTTACATACTTTATTCATAAAATCCATAAATATAGTTGGAGAATTAGTCAAGAATAAGTGGATAACAATAAACTCATAGTGAACATATCTTGATCGAAAGGTAGACTATGGTATATATTCATGAAGGATCGAAATGATATAGTAGATACAAAATATTCAAGAGGGGATGAATTGTATACATTGAAAATCTGTAAGGAAATTTTGTATAAAAAAAATTCACAACACCTCCAATTCTACACAATTTCTTGATTCTCGAAATATGATTATGAGAATGCAATTCTGGAAAAGTGAATCTGGAAATAAAACTTAACCAAAGTTTACAAAGATAAATATTCCACCTTAAATTGTATAGAATCTTACTAAATTAGAGTGTACAAGTATAATGAAGTATAAGAAATTTATACTTTCCTCCAAAAACAAAATTTAGTGGAAAACATGAAACAAAACAAGTAACAAGTAGTAGATCTTTTAACCCAAAGAGAAGGGTATCCAAAAACCTTGGATAAATGTCCCTTGATTTATATTTTCAAGAATGTGTATCTTACCCACACTAGGGTAATCCCTGGATACAAATATCGGAGTCTGTCTTGTTATTCCCACAAGACCTCAACTTCAAGGTAGTCGGCACCTCTATCCTCCTCAGCAAGGAAGTCCTCGATCTTTAAGGTAGCCAACACCTCTGTCTTCTTATCCCCATAAGCCCTCGAATGTACTCAACAACATTCAGAGTCACACGAAGAAAATATGAACAAGCTTTTCAGTACGCATAAAGCATGGAAAGTATCTATCTCCCTAGAAATCACTATAGCAGCATGTAATCTCTATATTTATCAACATGTTTTGAGCTCGTTCAAATGAGATCCTATTTATAGGCACATTCTCTACAGTCGGATCACTCCTCCAACAGTCATATTTTTCCTTGAATTTCTGAGGGACCTATACATGTGTCACTTAAAAAATGGTTAGTTAGAAATTGAAAGCATGCCATCGTTTTATAATCAAATCATGAGTAAGAAAAAATATGGTTACATAACCAAAATAAATTATTCAGAGTGTAAGGAAAAATAGTTCAGAGTCTAACCAAAAATACATTCAGTCTCTATAATACAAGGATATTCGGAATCTTTTTTCCAATGAATTCAGAACCTGAATTCTATAGAATTAAGAGTTTGAATCCAAGGAAATTCAGAATCTGGATTCACTAGAATTCAGAACCTGAACTTACAATTTTTGGAGTCAGAGTTCATCAGAATTCAAAGTCAGAACTTACAATGCTCGGAGTCAGAATTCATGAGAATTCAGAGTCTAAACATACAAAGTTAGGAGTCTGAATTCATTAGAATTCAAAGTTAGAACTCATTAGAGTTCAGAGTATGTATTTAGAGAACTCGGAGTCAGAACTCAAAAGATTTCGGAGTCTGAATTCAGAGAACTTGGAGTCAGAACTCAGAAGAGTTCGAAGTCCGAATTCCGAGAACTCAGAGTCAGAACTCAGAAGAGTTCAGAGTCTAAAAAATAATTCTATTTATCTATGTATTATATGATCTCGAGGTTTTAGATATGAAACCAAATTTTAAACTTAGACAAGATATTAAAAAATTAGAAACATGTCAAGGATAAATTTACTTGGGGAAGGAAAATTTTCCTTATGAAATTAAAACACAGGATAAAATGAAATTTGCCTTGAGGTAAGGTGTTTATGATTTTCAAAACATGAGAATTGATAATGTCATAAGGAAATCTTATTGACTCAACAATCTCCCCAAACATGAAGGAATAGAAAAGTCATAAGTAAACCTTATTGACTCAACAATATCCCCCTTCCTAAAAATCAAAAACATCCTTACGAAAAAGAAAATAAGGACTTAGAAAATATTTTTCCAAACTTTGAAAATAAAACTTATCTCCCTTATCATATGGGAAAAGATGAATATGACTAACTCCCCCTTAGGCTTTAGAACACTATGGATCGTATTCTAGATTTCTAGAATTACATTTTTCATTATCTTGAGTACAGAAATATCTGTAATAAAAATTCCCCCTAAGATAAACACCACCTTACTTAGGGATATTACTTCTTTACTTAGTATTCTTTTTTCCTTTCTCACCCTTTTTGATTTTAAAAAAGAGCTTGAGGGGATGGAAAAGAAATTACGGTACTTGAAAGATTAGTACAACACATCCAATAGACAAGAAACCAAAAATTTCATTATGATTATAAAGAATTTGTACAAAGAAGAAAAGTCCAACAAAATATTGGATTGCATCAAGGTTAGCCTTCATTTTTCCTTCAGCATCCACTTCTTGACTATAGTATTCAGCCTTTTTATCTCCTTATGATATTTCTCTTATCGTTTAAGAAGTTGATCTGGATGCTCAAATTTCTCCTCTAAAGCCTTTATTCTTTCTTCCTGAGACTTAAGAGCCTCTGCCTGAGCCTTCAGGACTTCTTTTTGCTTAACAAGCTTTTGTTCTATCTCAATCTGACGATGTATTTCTCTCTTCCAGCTTCGGGAAACATAATACAATTTCCTATTCAGATCCTTCACTTCCTGAATCCAAGTATTCTTCTCAAGAGTTAGCTTTTCTTCAAAATTGGTTGTATGATCCTTGATCCTACCATCTTTTATGTCAAAAGCCTCTTTAACACCATCTTGAAACTCATCAAGTTCTCTCAAATATTCCACTGTCTTATTTGACTAGCCAGCCATTTTATTATAAGACCTTCTGTGGGCTTCTTATTTAATGAAGAGATTATTGAAATCAACTTCAAGTTTGAAAAACTTATCCATCACCATGGACACTGAATCTGATTTTTGATTTAGTGTGTGTTGAAGCATATGGCATCTGGAGTCTATGCTCGGGAAAATTGAAATGGTGTTAACCAACATCTTCAATGACTGATCAACAAAATCATGTTCTAAAGACGATGATTCTTAATCTGAGACTTTTCTAGGTGAGGGGTCTTTCTATAGCTCAACAAGTTTCCTCTTTGAAAATCCACCTACTTTATTCTTCTTTGTAACAACTTTAGTAGGTGTATTAACAACCACCTGTTTACCCTTATCATCTTTCAGAATGGATTCCTCATCCAAAGATTTATGTTCACTATCAGACAACTAAACAATCTTATCTTTATCTATTTGTTCTTTATTATCTTTTACTTCAGAATCCTCAGGATGAATGAAGTCATGGTTAGAACTTTCTTCCTCAGACATATTGTTCACTTTTTCTTCACACTTCTTATCCTCTACTTTCTCATCTTTCTTAGGTGTATCCAAATTTGAGTATTCTTCTTCTGATGTTTGGATGGACAATTTATCGGATGAACTTTCTTTCTCATGGAAATCTTCAGCTTTCTTAATCAAGTCTGCAGTGTCACCACTAACTTCTTCTTCCTCTTTTTCTTCTACTTCTTCTACTTATTTTTCTTTAACCTTTACTGGAGTCACATATTTCTTTCCCGGGGTCTCAGGTAAATCTTCCAGAAGGAAAGATTTTGGTACTGGGATTTTTTTGGAAACTTTTTCACTATCCATCAGACAGGATTTCCCAATCTCAGTCTCAGCCAAATTCTTCTTTTGTTTCTTTTTATTATCTTGCTTCTCAAGCTCATCTGATGTATTCTCTTTTAAGGATTTGGATTCCATAGGATCCATACCAAAACATGGCTCCCCTTCATTCTTATTTTTATTATCTTACCCCAATTTTTATACAACCTCATCTGGATTGGATTTTTGTTTCTTAGGTTTTGGAGGTGTGGATTGATCTTCCTTTGGTTTTGGGATTTTTCCTTCCACTTATACTTCATTCAACTTCCTCTTCTTTCTAACTTTTTTCGATGGTTCAGCCACTTCTTGATTTTTTGGAATAACTTAAACTTCTTCCTTTGGTAGGTCAAAAAATTATCCAGAGTCTTTATAAAATACAACATTCATTCTCTTCAAAGTATTATCACTGACTAGCATGACTTTGCAATTTCAAGGTTTTGAACTGCAAGGGATTTTGAAATATTCTAGAAACCGAGCAATCAACATGAAAGAATGGCCGGGTACATGATAATCTGATCTTTCAGATTTCCATTATTGATATTATTGATCAAAATCAGAATATTCTTAACCAAATTAGCTTTCCTCAGGTTCACCAGAAAATCTAGGATGTACATATGACTCTTTTTCAATGTGTCTTTGTCACGTTTTTTTAGAATGATAAATACTTGAACCAATAATTAAAGGATCTAATTGTTTGTAGAGAGGTGAGAAATCGTCGGAGTCTTGACATCAGTAAGACCGAGGCACTCCATGGATTTCACCTTTATAAAGCTTCCTTTGACATCCGAAAACTTCTGGGAATAGAATTCAGCTTCCCCTTCGTATGGAATACCAACTAAGCTGGTTGACTTAGTATATGAAAGAGCATAGGTCATTCCATATCTTTTGAATGAAAACATCTCTCTGCCTTCTTCCTTGAAGAAACTAATTGATTAATAAAACTCAACAAGAAAATCCGGATATACCAAATCTTGAGCCCCTGGCTTCGATATAGAAATGATTTCACATCCACTCAGCTTAATATTTTTTTGAGATTATAGAATCATACTTTTTGAAGAAGTTTAGAAGCACCAACCATTCTGTATACACTTTCCACTCCGGAATTGTCTTGACAGTAGACATATATTTTTGAGAGGATTCTTTTACAAACATTCGGATTTGAGAAAAATCTTATATGTTCAGAATAGGCTTGAGTATAGACGCAAAGCTTTAGCACGTGAGAGCTTGAGATCAATGTGGGACAAACATTGGGGGTCCTTTAAATAAGTGTTAGAAGCGACAGTTCATCTTGCAAACTCAATCCAATGGCTGAAAATTCTTCTGATCAGATCTGAGGGTTGATATGATAGCCGTAAAGAAATATTGAATCCGATCATTTGATATTTTAATGTAAAGTATTCAGATTTAAGGAAAAGAGAATCTGAAATTTTTTAAAAGAAAATACCAGCAAGAAAATGATTATTATGAAAACCCAAGAAAAGAAACATATCTTTCGGATTGCTAGAAAGATTATTTGTAGTGAGGAAAAATTCTTCTTGAAGAACTTTAGATTCCAAAAAATTTGACTATGAAAAATTTGAAAATCTGACTACGAATTTTTTTTTGAATATCTTCATTTCGAAAAATTTAGAAAATATTCATTATGAAAAAATTGAAAAACTTAATTATGAATTTTTTTCAAAAACTTCATTACCAATTTTTTTGAAAAAATTCATTAAAAAAATATTCATTACAAAAGACTTTTAAAAACTTCATTACAAAAAATTTCATTACGAATGATTTTGAAAAACATCATTACAAAAATTTTCATTATGATTTTTTTTCAAAAACCTCATTACGAAAATTTTCATTATGAAAGATTTTGATAAACTTCATTAGAATTTTTTTTGAAAAACTTCATTAGGAACTTTTTTGAAAAACATCATTATGAAATTTTTTGAAAAACTTCATTACGAAACATTTTCATTATGAAAAATTTTAATCTAAATAAGAAGAAAATGTTCTCCCCCTATAAAAAGGAGTTTATTACTGTAAGAAGATTGATTTCAATAGAAAGTTAATGAGGAAGATTACCTTATTGTTATCATTCCAAACTTCTTTTTAATGTATTCAAATCTATTAGAGGGTAAAGATTTTGTGAAAATATCAGTAAGTTGATCTTGTGTTCTGATGAATTGAAGAATGATATCTCGTTTTTGTGTGTTATCCCTAAGGAAGTGATGCCTAATATTTTTGTGTTTTGCACGAGATTGATGTCCATGGTTTTTTCTTAAGGTAATGGAACTAGTATTATCACAAAAAATTTGTGTTTTGGTAAAACTTATACCATAATCTGTGAGTTTGAGTAGCATCCACAATAATTGATAATAATAGCTTCTAGCTGCTACATATTTATCTTTAGTAGTGGAAATTTCCACTGAGTGTTTCTTCTTGCATGACCAATAGACTAATGAATCTCCTAAGAAATGACAAGTTCTAGATGTGCTTTTTCTATCCATTCTACATCCACCAAAATTAGCATCTGAAATTTTTTTTTTGAATGAAATCATTTCTAGAAGTATAAAAGAGTACTAAATCCATGGTTCCCTTTAAGAAACAATTTTTTTTTCACTGCCTTTAAATGAGATTACATAGTATTGGATTGATATCTTGCACATAAGCATAATGAAAATATTAAGTCCAGACAACTAGCTGTCAAGTAAAGTAAACTTCATATCATACCTATAAAAGATGGTTGATCTACTGGTTTCCCAGATTCATCAATATCAAGTGAATTTGAAGTACCAATACGAGTACTTACACCCTTAGTGTTGTTGAATCCATACTTTTTAAGAAGATATTTAATATAATTATGTTGGGATGTATATATTCCTTCTATTTTTGGAGAAATTTGAAAACCAAGGAAAAATGTTAAATCACCCATCATACTCATTTAGAAATCAGATTTCATTAGATCCGCAAAGGAATCAGTTAAATATTGCTGAGTTAAACCAAATATAATGTCTTCAACATAAATTTGAACAATCAAAACATTTTTCTTATCTTTATTTATAAAAAGGGTTGGATCTGTATTTCCCTTAACTTAATTATTTTGATAAAAAAATCATGTAAGTCTATCATACCAAGCTCGAGGGGCTTGTTTAAGTCCTTACAGAGCTTTGGTAAGTTAGTAAACATGTTCAGGATGTTCTGTGTCTTCAAAACCCGGAGGTTGTTCAACAAAAACATCCTCTTATACAAAACCATTAAGGAAAACACATTTCACATCCATTTGAAAATTTTTGAAGTTTAAGAATGCTGCAAAGGCAAGTAAAATACGAATAGATTCAATTCTAGCTACTAGAGCATAGGTTTCTTCATAGTCTATTCCATCTTGATTATTATAGAGTTTAGCAACCAATCTAACTTTATTTCTTACTATGATTCCATTTTCATCACACTTATTTCTGAAGACCCATTTTACTCCAATAATAGAAGTTTCCTTAGGTCTTTTAACCAAGGTCCAGACTTTATTTCTTTTGAATTCATTTAGTTCATCTTGCATATCTTTTTTCCAATCATCATCACCTAAAGCTTCATCAGTGGTTTTTGGTAATAATTTAGAAAGGAATTCTATATGTTATACTTAATTTCTTAGGGAACTTCTAGTCCTTATAGGTTTATTTACATCACCAATGATACTATCACTCAGAATATTCTTAAGAATCAACTGATTTGGGTTTTGTAAAACATGTTTATCAACATAGGGAAGGAAATCTTCTAGGGTAAATGTTTCAAAAATATCTTCTTGGACATTTTCTTTATCAGAAGGATCTTCTAACAAAGGTTGATAATTAGTTTTTGAAAACACATCTAAAGATTTAGGTTGGGGTTGTTTAAAAACAAAGGGATCAGTTTCATCAAATTTGACATGTACTGTTTCTTCAATAGTACATATGTTTTTATTGAAAACTCTATAAGCCTTAGAAGTTGTGTAGTAGCCTAAGAAAATTCCTTCATCAGATTTTGGTGTGAATTTGTTTAAGTTATCTTTAGTATTAAAAATTAATACCTTGCAATCAAAAACATTGAAGTAGGAATGTCTAGGTTTTCTACCATTCCATAACTCCTAAAGAGTTTCATTAAGAAAAGGTCTGATCAAAACACGATTTATAGTATAACAAGAACTTACAGCTTCAGCACAAAACATTTTGGCTATAGAATATTCTCCCAACATGGTTTTCGTTATCTCTTGAATAATTATATTTCTTCATTAAACAACACCATTTTTTGAGGTGTTCTAAGTGCTGAGAAGTTATGAGTAATGCCTTTTCTACTACAAGAAGTTTCAAAATCTGAATTTTGAAATTCTCCTCCATGATCACTATGAATGTCTATCAAAGGAATTTTTTTCTCATTTTTAACTTGGGATCTAAAAATTTTGAAATAAGAAAAAGCTTCAGATTTATTTTCTAGAAAATACACCCACTTCAATATAATGTAATCATCAACTAAGTAAAATACTTAATATTCACCTCTGATGCTTCCAGTTTATGTTGGACCAAAAAGATCCATATGTACTAACTGTAATGCATTAGTAGTTGAGACTTCACCATCTGATTTTAAACTTGATTTCTGTTGCTTTCCATATTTACAAGGATCACAGTCTTTTGAAGAATCAAATCTAAGCTCCAGTAGATCCTTAACTAGTCCTTTCATAGAATTTTTTCATAGATTCATAAGGTTACAGTGTCCTGACCTTCTATGACACAACCAAGAATGATCTTCCATTTCCATGAGGAATGGTAATTCTTTCCTTCTAAGGTCTTATATGTTTAGTGTGTAAACATTCTCTTGCCTATGGGTAGAAAGAATGAATTCTTCCTTGGAATTGTGTACTAAGCACTTATAATTCCTGAAATTCACAAGGTAACCTTCATCATGTAATTTACTTATGCTGATGAGGTTGTGCTTAAGATCCTTAACAAATAAAACTTTTGAAATCAAAGTTTTTCCAAGAAGAATTATGTTACCTATACCAATAATTTCTCAATTAGCATTATCTCAGAAAGTTACTTTTCCTCCTTTCATCTTGATAATCATTTAAAAGATGTTTTTGTTACCAGTCATATGCTGGGAAAATCCACTATCCATGTACCAAGTATTGCTATTGGTACTTTACTTATTTTCCAGAAAATAAGAATTTTAGAATTTTGGAACCAAAACATTCATGGATCCAGAAATTTCAGAAAGCAAAATCATAGGTACCCACATTTTCTTAGAAAAATACGCTTTATGAAATCCTAATGACTTGGTTTTGTTTAAGGGACATCTTTTTGCCCAGTTTCCACCACACTGACACCTGGTGAAGAATGGAGCACTTTGAGGAACAAAATAATTTTTGCTAAAACTCGGTTTTGAACTTGTATAACCCAAACTAGAATTATTCATAATAGGTTGGATTTGAGAATACATTTTATCAAAATTTTCCTTACCTAATGTGGAGTTTTACAAACACTTCCTCATGGAAAAAATTTCTGACTTTAGTCTAACAACTAAGTTCTTATCTTCCAAAACATTTGTTTTAGAACTAGAGTTAGGCTCGAAAACATTTTTCTTAGATATTACATTTTATAAATCCTTATAAAGTTTATCCTTTTCAGAATTTACTTTCTCACGATTTTTTGAAATACATTCAAAATCAAGGTTTTTCTTTTGAAGATCTTTAGAAATATCTGACATTTCTTTAGTAAGTATATAAATCCTAGAATATTCCTTATCAAGATTTTTTTTGGGATTATAATTTTCATTCTCAAGAATCTTAGCAAACCTAGAAACTTTTTCATAGGTAGGTAAAGTATTATCATTATCCGAATAATATTCTTCATCTAAAGATTCATAGTATTTATCATTACTATAATTTTCATTCAAAGAAAAATTGGTCAGTGATTCAGCATTGTGTACCTTAGCCATTAAACAATGATTTTTAATAGGTAGTTTGGCTATTATACCAAGATTCTTCTGTCCAAAAAATTCGTAATATGATGATTCATCTAAAGAGTCACCATGACTGGCACTACAGGTGTCATTAGATTTGAAGGCTTTCATAGCTTTAGCTTCGTAGTAATTATTTCTATTTCTCTCAGAATGCTTTTACTTTATTTCATTTCTCTTAATCATAAGACAATCAGGTCTTATATGTCAATTTCCCTTGCATTCAGAACATGTAACTTCTGAATCTTTCTTATCTTTCCTTTCTTTCTTCTTGTATCTTGATGAAAATTTTTCAGACCAACAATCTTGTTCATCCTTCATGAAATATTTTATAACTCATTTTATAAATATTCACTTCCACTAGATTTGGATTGGAAAATAACCTTCATAGATTTTGACCATGTAACTCTCTCAAGAGTCTTGGATTTTATATGATTTGATGTTGTAGTAAAAGAAACACTGCCATTACCATTCTTCTTCTTTACATTATCAGCATCTCTCTTCATTCTAGTTTCATGTTTAAGAAGAGTTCTAAATATTTCATCAAGCGAAATATGAGTAACCTTTCTGTTCTCATCAACAGTAGTCCTTAAGGATTCCCACTCATTGGGCTTGATGTCTATGATCTTATCAACAAGTGATTCATAATCTACTCTTTTATCACCCATAGATGGAAAACTATTAAAAAAAGTCATAAATCTTTGTTTCACCTTACATATGGTTTCTCCATAAGGAAAGAAAAAACAATGATATTCAGATCTGAGCATGGCTCTTCCAGTCTCAATGACTTTTCAAGTTCCAAAGAGGGTAACTTCATGTTTCTTCTAGATACAGTTTTTAGCTTCACATGAAGATATTTGACAATAGATGTTCCTAGTCATGGAACCTAGCAATGTATTGTGTACCTTATAATTCAGTTGATATTCACGATTTTTTTTATTGTTGAAAGTACTAACTTCCTTATCAGGGATTTTATATCCTCCAGTAAGAATAACAAAATTGTCTACTCCAGTATTGATAATGGATTTCTTCATACGATCTCTCCAATATTCAAAATCATTCCCATAAAAAATAGGAGGTCTGGTTGGATTTATGTTGTCTATGGAACCAACATTTATTCGTTCCATCTCAAAAAAATATCTTTCCAAAAAAAATATTCAGTAATAAAAGTTTTTAAACAAGAGAAAAATATCCTAAGAAACGAAAATATAACTAGAGTATCTGTAAGAAAAATATGAATCAAAAATTTTTGAGTCATGAAATTTGATTCTGAATATAAGAAGAAGAAGAATTCTCTTCTGAATCTAATCATGAGATTAATTCAGATTTAACCAATCCTCTGATACCAATTATTGATTTGGTATGGAGTATTATAATCTCCTTTGATACCAACTGAAGAATCTAAATGATACATTAGATACTCAATATACAAGAGGGGGGGGGGGGGGAGGTGAATTATATACTTTAAAAATCATTAAGCAAATTTTGTATAAACAAAATTCACAACACCTATAATTCTACACACTTGATTGATTCCAGAAATATGATTCTAAGAATGCAATTCCAAAAAATTGAATCCAGAAATGAAACTTAACCGATGTTTATAAAGATAAAGATTCTACCTTAATGCGTATAGAATCTTACTAAATCAGTGTGTACAAGTATAAGGAAGTATAAGAAATTTATTCTTTCCTCTACAAACAAAATGCAGTGGAAATATTGAAACAAAACAAGTAACAAGTATTAAATATTTTAACCCAAAGAGAAGGGTATCTAACAACCTTCGATAAATGACCCTTGATTTATACTTTCAAGAAATCATGTCTTACCCACACCAGGGTAAGCCCTCGATACATTGATCGAAGTCTGTCCTGCTATCCCCACAAGCCCTAAACTTCATGGTTTTTGTCACCTCTGTCTTCCTCAGAAAAAAAATCCTCGATATTTAAGGTATTTGGCACCTCTGTCTTCCTATCACCAGAATCCCTCAAATGTACACAGCAAAATTCAGAGTCGCACAAAGAAAATATGAACAAGGTGTTTAGTATTCACAAATCATGGTAGGTCTCTCTCTATAATTCACTTCAACAAAATGTAATATATAGATTGAACAACTTTTTGTGAGCTCATTAAAATGAGCTCCTATTTATAGGCACATTCTCAACGGTCATCTCCCTCCTCCAACGGTCATATTTTTCCTCGAATTTCAGAGGGACCTGTGCACGTGTCACTCAAAAACAGTTAGTTAGTAATTGAAAGCACGACATAATTTTGTAATCGAATCAAGAGTAAGAAAAAATATGGTTACATAACCAAAATGAATTATTCAGAGTGTAATGAAAAATAGTTTGGAGTCTAACAAAAAATACATTCAGTCTCTATAATACAAGGATATTTGGATTCTGTTTTCCAAGGAATTAGGAACCTGAATTCTATAGAATTTGGAGTCTGAATTTTAAGGAAATTCAGAATCTGGATTCAAAAGAATTCGGAACCTGAACTTACAATGTTTGGAGTCAGAGCTCATGAGAATTCGAAGTCAGAACATACAAAGTTTGAAGTCAGAATTCAAGAGAATTTGGAGACTGAACATACAATATTCGTAGTCTGAATTCATTAGAATTCGGAGTAAAAAACTCATAAGAAATTAAAGACTGAATTCAAAGAACTCAGAGTCATAACTCAGAAGAGATCGGAGTCAGAATTAAGAGAACTCATATTCAGAACTCAATAGAGTTCGGAGTCTAAAAACATAATTCTCTTTATCTAAGTATTATATGATTCAGAGGTTTTAGATATGAAACTGAATTTTACACTTAGACAAGATAATGAACAATGAAAAACATGGTAAGAATACATTTCCTTGGGGAAAGAAAATTTTCCTTATGAATGTAAAACACAGGATAAAATGAAATTTGTCTTGAGATAAGGTGTTTGTTATTTTCAAAACATGAGAATTGATAGTCATAAGGAAGCCTTATTGACTCAACAATCTCCCCAAAGATGAAGGAATGGAAAAGTCATAAGGAATCCTTATTGACTCAATAATTCATTATTCATCAATAATTTATGATACCCAGACCATATTTTCATCAGGAAGAATAATTGTACCCCATGAATCCAATCAAATAAATCAACAATCTTTGGGATAGGGTACCTATTCTTAAATGTGATATAATTTTGTTTTCTATAATTAATGAATATATGAATTTATCCATCCATATTATTAACAAATAAAACCTATGATCCCTAAGGATTCACACTCGTTCAGATAAATCCCTTCCCTAGAATATATTAAAGTTGTGTCATGAATTCCTCTAACTCCATATTTTCAATTTTGTACGAGGTGTTTGATATTATATTGGAGCTAGAAATGAATTAAATGGAGATATCCAAATCTCTCTCTAGGGGATATTTAATTAACTCTTTAGTGAATACATAAATTTATTCTTTAATGAGAGGGAGATTATTTATCTTTACACATTCATTTTCATCTACATCATCACAAATCATCTCCACAATGATGGTTGTGTGAGGTTCATCAACACAAACATAGGTTTTTATATCTATCCATTGAAAATAACTATAGGTTTTCCATTCAATACTATTAAAATTTCATTATATCAATAACTAATCTTAGCATTATACTTTTATAGATAGTCCATCCCTAGTATAGTGTCTAATTCTACCATTGGAATAACTACTAGATTTGTGGTGATATTGTACTCACCAAAGATATTACCAGAGTTTATATAAACTGTTAATACTAGGATAATCACTCTAGTATTATTGAATAATAGCTCTACTTCTTGAAGCTCAAGCATTTATTCTATACTCTTTTTAAACCTGGATGAAATAAAGGATTTCATAGAACTAGAATAAACAAAGGTACTTGCTAGCTTTGAGAGAATAAAGAGTGTACCCGTAACAACATAATTTGGATACTCTACTCCATCTATCAGGATAATAAATTTCGCATCCTTTCTCACTTTTTACTATGTTGAGTTTTATAGT
Source organism: Viscum album (assembly GCA_963277665.1). Classification (NCBI taxonomy): domain Eukaryota; kingdom Viridiplantae; phylum Streptophyta; class Magnoliopsida; order Santalales; family Viscaceae; genus Viscum; species Viscum album. The sequence continues at coordinate 1,757,907,636 of OY728121.1, read as the reverse complement.
GGTTTCCCTACATTATATTATGATTTGTACACTTATTTGAAAAGTGTCCACGTTGTTCACACTTGAAGCATTGAACGTATGATTAAGCCTACACCACCATACCTTTTTTTAGTGTTGAGAAGTCTAGTCATCACGTCACCATGAAAATTCTATTCTATATTCCCATCTCTTCCAAAATTTTCGTAATTTTTACTTCCAAGATAGTAGTTCCATGAATTATTCTTCCATTTTTTGTTTCCGGTGGGAAGCTTCATCTACATTCTCCCTCTTTCGTGACCATAAATATTTCCAATATTTAGCTCCATTTATCTCTTCTTTTCATTTGACCTATTTGACCATTTTGTCTCTGAAAACTCTAATTCAACCTTCACAACACTCTGAATCATCTCCTCATAGCTTTCATAGTATTGGTTTAATAAATTTCATTATATATAAGGCCTCACTCTACCAAATAATCTATCAACCATTCCCTTAGGATTTAAAAAAAGCTAGAGGTGTCTCAAAGAAGTCTTGTAAAGTTAATCACTTAGATTCCCACTGGTTCAATTTATTTATTCTTTATCTTTAAGAATTACTTTTCCATTTTTGGTTGCATGTAAGGCATAAAATAATTACTGAAAATGATTCCATTTAACACTACCCACTCTATAGAATCAATATCCATTCTTGATTTTTTTTCAATTTCCACCACTAATCAACTTCTCCTTTTAAGAGATATACTATTAGGGTGACATTATCTTGTTCAAAAAAATCGAGTATAGAAAGGATCATTTATATAGATTTAATCAATTATAATATAATCATTGGGTAAGTAGATCAACTAAATGATGGTGTTTGTTGACGCATGAAGGAGTTAATGGAATGTTGTTCCCTTTCTATTGGATTTGGTCGCTCAACTTGATTCATGTGATTATTTATAGCTCTAGATAGTTGATTGGTCATCCTCATGAAGTTTTACATTCCATCATTCATTGGAATATTGTTAGTGGATCATCTTATTCACTCATCATTTTCATTGTTCCTCATATTTTCAAACTTTTTTATAAAAGAAGAAAACCATAGTGAGAAACATGTTAATTTATGAATCTTATAATTCAAATGATAATTATTTTTTAAAACCCTCATGAAAAAATATTTTATAAAAATAAAATTTTTGAAATATAACCCTCGTAATGGTTCATATAAAGCCTGTTATTAATAATATACATCACCTAGGGGTGTCAAACTAGGTGTTTATAAAGGCCCATTACCATTAACTAATTCCCGACCGAGTCCAGCTCAGTGTGGTTATTTTAGTGTTTCCCCAATGTACATCTGTGCTAGAGACATATCCTCTTGTAGTATTAAGACGTGGATGTATTTTCTTGGAATCCCCTTAATATTCACCCAAATACCGGGATTTTTTCTTATATTTATTTTTTTTCTCAAGGATTCTTACTAATGATTTAGGACCTAATTTATAAAAATTACTAATACAAAATCCAATACCAACTATAGAATCCTGCCTTTTTTGTATAAAATTTTTATTACATGTAAAAAACACAAGATATTTTAAAGCTTAGTTTAATGGATATTTTCACTGGAGGAAAATGGGTTTATACCAATGCATGCATGCCCACGATTTATAAGAACTGTTGGGATAAGTGATAAATTGGGTTTTATTCCAACGGTTTTTCTAAATCCATTAGTATACATTACCAATTTTTGAATTTTATCAGTCTCCCTTTCAATTTTTCATCCCCCATGTGCGAACCCTCCCTGACCCCAACCTCCTAGCCCTCTCCTCTCCTACCTGAACTCGACATCCTGGCCCCAACCTCGGCCTCCCAGGCCTGACCTCAGCCTCCCAACCCTCTCCTCCCCTCCCCGACCTTGACCTCCTCGACCTCCCAGCCTCTGCCTCTACCTCCCGTCCCCCAGCCCCCTCGGATCCCTCTCCTCTGGCAATGTTCGTCCCTCCCCTCTCAACTCCCTCTTCGAGAGGACGTGCCCTTTCCCTATCAGATCCCTCTCTTGGAGACATCCCCTACCCTCTCAGCTCCCTCTCCTCTAATGATGTCCCCCGTCCCCCTATATAGTCTCATGCGAGACCCCCTGTGGCTGAATACCCCGAGTGATGTCCCCCACACTCAGATCCCACTCATCCTCCATTTATCTCTAATTTAATAAGGGTTATTTATTGGTACTTCCAGTTATGAATTCATCTTATTTAATTCTTAAATTTATCAGATTTTTCCTCTCTCCGGTTGCCCGTTTTCATTCAGTTAAAAACCAGGGGTTTCAAGGTTTCTTGATTCTAACTTTGATCCTTGTTTCTTGGGGGGTATCATGGTTCTCTTAGGTCCCCTCAATCTTGTTTTGGCATGCATTATTGAAGGCAAACCAGTTTGGATAGTCTTAGTTCATCTTCCACCATTTGAGGTTGGTTTTTTCTTCTCTCTTTGTTTAGACCAATTTAAATTTGGTTTGGTAGTGATTTATGTGTTTATGAAAACTCCATATTAGGAATAAATTTCACGAATAAGACTTCATTACATCCTTAATATCTATTTTTGTTTGTTTATAGCTCATATTATGTTTATATGTTCAATATTCATCCTTTGGTATAATCGTCTCATGTGTTTTTGATGGGTGAGTGGGGATATAATGAGACACAAGATATTGTACAATGGATATATGGGTATATTTTATTTTTTATTCTGTTTTGGTATATTCTATTACATTTTTCAACTCATCCAAGTGTATGATTGATTCTACTATCAGTGAATCTTATTTTTATGATTCTTATTTTTTATTTTGAATTTATGTTAATTATATTATTCTCATTTGGGTTATTTATCCTTTTTTACATCTATTTACTTGATGTTTCATGTATTTCCATTGTATGGGTGACCCATTCTTGAGGATGAAACAAAAAAATTTAAATGAAACCAACATGAACTCATTCAAACTGAATTGAATGAAATATGAAATAATATAATTTGGAAAAATCAAAATAATATGAATTGTATTAACTATTAAAGTGCAAAACTGAATATTACTAAATGAATCTACAATAAATTAAATTAGAATATATCGAATATTGAAATTAAAAATAAATAGATCTAAAACAAATCATATCATGTTGTATCAAAGTGAGTCATACATAATCATTGACTTGCCTCAATTAGGATGAAAGTAAACAAAACCAACAAAGATGAACCATAGAATACCAAACCAAATAAATTATGAAGAGTAAACCCAAAATGAGTTGAACTAAATAAAGTGGTACCATACAAACCCAAAAATGATGTATCAAATTGGACCAAATATAATGAATTAAAAACTATACGATCGCAACATACATGAAACAAATTGAACTAAACAAAACTGATATGAACCAAGTGTAATGAAATTGAATTGATTAGAACCCCATCAAGAAGTTATAACTTCCATTCCATTTCAATAAGAGTGTCATCTCCATTTACTATAATAGGTCTGGTTAGTGAAAGATAATGTGTGAAATAGAAGCACTCAGATCCTATCACCATATCAAAAACCTCATCAAGGCTTAATGTGGTGTACTCAAATCAAGAGGTGTATAGTATCCCGGGGGTGAAACAAGGCACCAAGGATTTCAGTGGTGTTGTGATAACTGTATTAATATAGGTGATCCCCTATCCATCCAAATAAAAACTATAAAGGACCGTTGTGTCTCTAAGGGATATTTCCCTATTGAATGTGGCACAAGAGATGGAAGAGGCCTATAAGGGTCAGTATGACTATATTAAGAGGCCGAATCTCTACCACTCGATCTGCCATTAGCAAAGTGCCAACTTAGATTCCTAAATGTGCATCCCCTGCTAGAAAAAACCACCCATTCAAAAACATTTCAATAAAACCATCAATCACATGGATCAGATATATTTATATCCTCATCCAATAACCACATGTGGTGTATTCTCCCACTTCTATGATTTCTGAATACGAACCGACACTATTATGGGCCATCTGGTAAGAGAACCATTGAGGGCGTATAGCGGTCGTCCATGCTCTACTGTGATAGAGTAAAATATTTATCCAATCTTTAAAAAGATGATAGATCATATAGAAATACCATTTCATAACTTTTCTTTAATGATATTGAACATATCCCTCACCAAAAAAAGATTCTATGGGGGGGTCATCCTAGACGTCCACGAAAGGAATAAATTTGTCTCACATTTCCCCAAGGGGGGGGGGGTGTCTTTCCTATTCAATAAACATAATGGAGGCTAATTCCAAATTCATTGTGGGACAAATGGAATGAGCTAGTTCCAAGGAACCAATTGATTATCTCTTCTCTTAGAATATTAGACTAGTGGTAGATGATATACTACGAAACCCATACTGGTTCAAAAAGATGGATAATGTGTAGTTGGTTGGAAAACACTAAGCAGTTTTACCTAACCAAGAATAATTATGCTCATTAATCACAAAAGATCCCACTAGGGTAAAAATTCCATTTTTATCTCCCTTCGCCGTCCATGTTGTTTGAAGAAGTGACTAATATACTCGAGTAGATTTGATTTATGGGTTGGTGTGTGAAATCAGTGTCTTATAGACATATAGGGGGGTTCTATAGGATATTGGACAACATCTGTGACATTTCTACAGCTAGATATCCATCCTTATAAACCATTTTCTAAATACAATTAGATCAAGTTAACACCCTATACGATTTTGGGTTATAGTTAGAAGAAGGGGTGAAAATGTCATCCAATAAGCCAAATATATACAAGGGAAGCTAGTGTGATAAAGGATAGTTCTAGATTTTATATGGGAGAATAACTTTTAGAATCTCATTGTTATAGAGAATGAGATATTGAGTGTCGTCCTTAAGGTTCCTATCAATCATGGACCTCTAGTTAGATATTGAAAGAGAACTATGATGAGATTTGGAATCCATCTACATAAATTTAAGAAGCATATGTAGGACAAGTGGAAACAACGTGAAAAATAAATTCATAACTTTCATAGTATCATGTGCATCACATGAATATTAAGGGGATTCAAAATCACATATAGGAAATATGAATCACCTACATCATGGAGATATCAGGGACACCATATCCCAAGGACATCTTATAACCCCATGACCCTCTATGAGACTCACGATCACATTACCATGACATGGTCACTCGATCTGTATAATAGTCAAGTGATAATGTGATCGATCAAGTAGATCTTGTGAAACCTAAAATATAACAATGCAATTAGGGTTAAAGGAAATATAAAAGATAGACCCATAGTTAATTAGAGAATGTTCTAAAGTAAGATCGGTCTTGTGAACATATCATGTGATCAGTTATTGCGAATAGGTCCTGTGGTCAATTCTTGTGTAGGTTCTTTTGAATGGGTATTGTGATTAAAGAAAGTCCCATGATCTTTGGAGAAGTTGGAGTCACTGGGGTATAACACTACCTATATTCCCCTATTTATATGATCTTCTATGGAATACCAAAGGATGATAAAAATTCCAAACATTTCCCAATACACTGATTAGAGTTAACCCAAATACTCAGGCGTGCATTTACTTTCCTTATAATCAAACCCTTTTTCCACATGGAAATCACTATTGAGGGGGGAATTTGTTGATACCTACAAAATGAGCATCAAAAAATATATAATGGAATAAATACCCAAAACATGTGTATTATATTTCCCATAAAAGGAAGAGAATGTGTTCAACAATCAAGGATCGTGCAAACCTCTAAATGATACGTGATCACATAACCTTTGGAAGGTCATATGAGTGTTCCATAAAAAACGCATGACCTACTTCTGATCACGTAGACACCCACTCAGATAACCCTATGGTACTTTTGATGGGGTCCCATACATTCAATAATCATGTGGAATATTCCTAATGAACCCATCTGCATCACACGTCTTTTCAAATGGTGGATGCCTGAAAAACATCCAAACCCACGAAAATCAATGGGTATGAAATATGTAGAATGTAGAGGGATTAGGTGGTCGTAGATCTTCATGAGATGTGACAACGTGGTTCTCAAGGAACTATGGAATCCCTGGAGACATGTCAACCTTATCACACAAGATCATGTTGGCATGTCACATTCATCATAAAAAAGTTTTTAAACACGACCATTTGAATCTATTTCATGATGAGTGACACCATGTAAAAACAAATGGTTTTTCCATGATAACGATAATGCATCACCACAAGACCCTTCATTAGTGATGAGACATAATACCAACAGGTAGAGCGATTATATTCGATAACACTCGTATGAAGTTTTAAGACCCCTATCCTTTATCAAATAAATAATTTAATAAAAGGTGAAATGATTGATGATTTTTTTGGAATGTGATACATTGGAAATTACCCACATTTTTAGTCTATACCCCATTGCATGACCAAAGTATAATAATGATGGGTGTAGGTGGAATTTTTTTATGGTCATTGATTATTATGTGATACCCCATGAATAAACCATTACTGGATCATGCGAAACACGTAACTACAATTTCATATATTGACTCTTTCTAGAATCTATGAGATACACACCACAAAATTTGGTGTATAAATATGGTTATGATCCCTCTATAACTCTCCCCCTTAGCACAAAAAAAATCTATGCACTTGTGCATTTAAGCATCCAAAGCTGATCACATACATTGCATATTTCATATAGCAGCCAATATCATGAGCACAATGATTACCCATTAGGTAAAATATAGGGAACAACCTAAAGGGTCATGAGGAATTCATAGGCACTTCATTTGATAACATGATATATTGCGAAGGACTTTTGGCGTGACATCCAGGTCGTGTGAAGGAAGTCCTGAATATCTAATGAATCATTTGAATCCTTATCAAGCTAATACTAGAGAAATATAAGGAATATATTTAATAAATGATGGAATGAAGATTAAAATACATGATATTTTTGAAAATAACATATACATTGATCCTCATAAACATCACACGACTCACCCAGATCATTTGAATGCACTGGTACATGTCATCCAAATCATGTGACCCTCCCTTAACATGCCATATGGATCATGTGATGTCTCCCAGACATTTCTATAAAGTCTCATGACACCCCTCGTACATGCCACCTAATTATTTTGAATCCTTATGGGATCTCCATATAGATCTTACAATTTCCACATAAAGGTCACCAAAATTATGCAACAACCCCATTGTCTGTTAGTTAGGTCTGGTGAAGCCCTCTGAACTTATCAGCCAGATAATTTGACATCTTGTATTAATATCATGAAGTTTTCGTGATAAAAATTGTTATGTCACCTGGGTTTAATTGACTCAATGTATTTAACACAGTCTTGATGAGGAATTTTGAATTTTTATCCACATGAATATGGAATGAAATTTCATCACATGGTATATGATAATATAATGATATATGATGTTGGTCCAACAATAGTGAGAGGTACAATTAATATTGATTCAACATTATATAGTGTTTTATTTGATAATATTGGCACAAAATATTCTATTTAGACTTATATTATGAATATTTTAAATCATTTTTTTAATGCATTGTGTGATTTAAATTGCAATGTTTCTAGGTAAAAAGAGAGAGAAAGGTCTTAGATTCCACTCTTATAATTTTCCTTATATGATATCATCTGTTTTTATGTATTTTTTACTCCAAATATGAAACCAGAGGATATAACTATTAATATGGATTGACTAGTTATTATTAATTCCATGATCAACTAGAACCCAATTGATTTAAATTGTCCAATATAATATAAACCCAAACAATACAACCTAAATCAAATGGAAATTTCCCAAACAAACTTGTATCGAACAAAACCAAATTAAGCTGAAACTCAATCCAAACTGATTATATACCATTAATAAGAGGAGTAATTAATAATTAATAGGAATTTACTGTTTGGTAGTATCATTTTGAAACATGGATCTATTTCCCCCTTGCTGGAAGGAACATGATTTGACCCATGGGGCATTGTGGTTCATATATGTTGCATGGTGACGTGTATAGTCACAGGATACAAGTATGTTTAGTTTATTTTTTATTTTATTTTCTTTATCATATTGGACACATAGGTCTTTTACTACATTATATGTATAGAGGGCAGTTATATTTTGTGAAGGGGCCCAGAAGGGGATTAAATTATTTTAGTTTGACAACTTTGATCTAAGTTAAGATTCTATGGTTACTACTTGTAAGAACCTAGACTTTCTTTTTAGGTATGTTTTTCCCTTTTTGGTCATTTTTGGGAAAAACAGGAGTTTCTGGAAATTTTTTAAGTACATGTCATGTATTTATGAGTACATGTTGTGTACTCCTTTTTCACTCAAGACCATGTGCTGGCTATGTTCGGACCACACACACGGTGTGCATGATTGATGTGGAGGCCGCTTAAAGCAGAGTACGGAAAAGCAGAGTACATGACATGTACTTCAGAAGTATATGCTGTGTATTTTCTTTTTTTTCATTCAACAGACCGGGGTCACGCCCCATCGAAAGAACAGTCTTCTTCTATAGGTTCTTCGACCGAGAGTGTTCCGTATGGCCATGGATATTCACCGAGCCTCCGAGCCTCTGTCCACTATCTGAATCGACTGTCTTCGATTGCATTGCGACCTCAACGGTAAGATCTCTCTTCTTCTAGATCTCTGTTTTCCAATTCCTCTTCTTTCTCAAGTTAACGGGGGTTGAGCGTTTTTTGTGGTTTCGTAGTTCTATTCCGTTCTAAGGAGAATAAAGCCTCGTGGTTCAAGAATATCGATCTCCTAGGATCGAGGTTGGTGGTTTGTTTCCCTACGTTGAATGTCTTTGAGTTTTCAGTGAAAAAGGGCCAGATAACCATGTATCGGGTATCTCAACTTAGGGTTTTGATCCTGTATTGTCATCTACCTTAGATTGCTTGTATTCTTGGGGTTATTAGATGATTGATAATTTCTTGTTAGCTTGTTTGAGGATCACTCCATGGGTGTTCCCCCTATTTTGGATGATTATCGTTGTTTGGCTTATGTTGCCCGTGAGGCATACCTTGTTGCATTGTTTTCCTGCCTTGATATAATTGATTGCATGTATTGCCTACTGATTATACATTTTTAATGCATTGTAGCTATTAGACAAGTAGTTTCTGAGCTTACTTTGGTCTACTAAAAGTCTATTACGCACAACTACACTACTCAGGGCTGTGGGAACCTGGTGTGGTAGACTAAAGAGGGAATTGACGATTTGGGATTCCCTAGAGAGTCTGTTACTAATTAGTATCATTCGCAGGACCTATGGGAATGGGAATTTGTGCTTTCTTAGAGTGTCATTAGTTATGTATCAAGACTATAGGGTGAATTAGATATAAGTTCTTCCTGAGAGAGTCTATATCTATCACTGAAATACCGCATGGGAATTGACGGTGAGAGATTCCCCGCGTGTCTGTGCCTTTATATGTTTACTTGACTGGAGGGGTCTGCCAGTGTGAGCCACCTAGAGAGTCACCTCGAATATTTTTTGGTTTTTTGTGATGAGTCCACCCAGCCAAAGATCAAGCTTGTGTTTTGTACTACTTGTTGTTTAGGTAGTCTGTTGAGATACCTGTTGTGTTAATTTCTATTCCTTGAGAATATAGAGATGTTTTCAAGATTCCTTGTTTGATAATTTAATGAGTGAATTAAATTAATAAATAAATGTGAATGGATATTTATAGGATTGTTTACTCTAGTGTACTTCTATTTCTATGTTGCATTTATTTCCTTTACTTTTTCTATATTTCTCACTGATAGTAGGGCACATATATTGTGGTGATTGCCTACTGGGATTAGTATCACACCCTGTTTGGGTCCTACTTTTCGGCCCAAACAGGTTATATGACTGCTGGTGTGGATTGGGATTGTGGCCCTTCTACTTCAGGTACATGGTTGCTGGTTGGAGCTGGAGAGCATAGGACTGAGCTTAGGATTGCGATGCTGCTGGAGTTTCTATTTACGTTTAGTACCTTGTTCTCAGTTATATTTTAGCATGTTTTTGTGTTTTCTTCCTTCCATAGATACTTGAACCTACTATATCATTTTCATCATTATTATATTATACATTTATTCTTCTATTTAGTTTTAGTTTTTGTATGTTGTTTACTACTTCCGCTATTAACCATCATTTCCTTTCTTTGTATACCTTACCAGATGAGGGCATAATTTCCCCAATGACTCACTAAGGCCCTCGCTGCTAGTTGGAAGCCTCTGGCGTTTGGGGAAATGTGCTTGAGTTAATGTGGCAGACCGGGTATTGGGCACCAGTTGAGTGGCTCCGGATTCGGGTCATTATAAAGTGGTATTAGTGGAGTTTCTTTCCTTTTCTTTTGACATACTATTTAGCGACATTAGACAGGGATTGGACAAAATAGGTAAATGGTAAATAACTGTTCCCAGGCGTTCTAGAACCCGTGATTAGGGAAAAATCCAAATTACCTCGAATATTGCAATTTTTGAGGTTTTGAAAATGTTATAGTTTAATTGATTTCACCATTGGGTGGTGCACTTGTTTTGTGCTATTACTGTTTGTATGATTGTGGTTCTATTTTGTTGCAACCAAATGAGATGAGGGTATGAGATCTCATTCATTATATAGGAACATGTTATAAAATCACATGTCATGCATTTTTCCATGCCATCGAGATTTCATTAGAATTTTGATGCTATTGTGATAGAATTCGTGATAGAATATTCATATTATTGTGATAGCTGCTATGATAGAATACCTGCTATATTGATAGGGTATCGTTTTTTAGAGCTTCTTTATCATGGACTCCAATCATTGGTCTTAGAGGTGTTATGGGCCCTCAAGGATCATAATTTGGCGGGTCCTAAGTTTGTTATATTGTTTACTTGTTATATTCTTGGTTACGAGGCCAAGATTTCATTCGTGGGGAGTATGGCCCCCCCACAGATCAGAATTTGGCACCTTAACACTGGTTTTTCTGTATTTTCTGGGCTCCAGTGTAGTTATGAGGTTATTGTCTGGAAAGACCCAGAATACATGGTGTGTACATTATGAATACACTTCGTGTAGTTTTTAGCCACGTCACTGATCATGTGGTTAAGGAAACGGGGTCCTGGAAAATCATGTAGGAACACGCCATGTACAATCTTAGCATGTCGTGTAGTCTAGAATAGCTATTAGGCCGTGTCACGAACAACAAAGGCTGGGGTTTTCCTTCAAGTGCACATCGTGTCCCTTGGTAACACGCTGTGTATAGTTGACCATGTAGCCGGCCGTGTAGCCAACGACACAGGTTGGTGTTATCCTTCTGAGTACATGCTGTTTCCGTATGGAATATGCTGTGTAGTGTCAACCGTGTATCAGGCCGTGTCACTAACAACACGGGCCAGGGAAGGCTTGTCAAGTACACGCCGTGTCTCCTTTGACATGGCGTGTAGTAGTGGTCCGTGTACCAGTCTGTGTGACTAACGACACGGTCAGGGGAGATATCTTAAGAAACACGCCCTGTAGTAGACAAGCACACCGTGTAGTTTCTTGCTGGGATAGTCTGTGTTACTAGCCATGTAGGAGTTAATAGGCAGGGAGGAAAAGTGTTAGTACATGTCGTGTAGTTTAAGAACACGCTGTGTAGCCGGGTGGTTCACACAGCCATGTATGGCCACTCTACACGCCCAGGGTAAACTTTAAAGAAACACGTCGTGTAGTCATTTTTTACAAAATTTTAATGGTTTTTCCCTCCTGTTCAGTTTTAATCTCTTATGTTTCAACTGTATTCATCGTTAATGAAGGTTTGTATTTGATCTTTCAAAGCTATGGCACCAAGACGTCCTCCCGTTGCATGTCAGGGATCGGGTCGTGACCGTACACCTGATACGGAAGATCAGGGACTACCAGTAGTTCCGCCTATCGATTCGGACATGGAACCTGCAGTGATTCTAGACACTGGTTCTAATTCTTAGTTCAAAGAGGGTTTCATGAGATTCATGAAGACCTTCCTGGGAGCTCAGCATCCTACACCGACTATGGAAGAGCTGACGCGAGTTTTTCAGCAGTAGCATCCTCCCACGTTCTCAGGGGACAGAGGACCACAGGCTGCAGAGTCATTGATAGAATCCATGCTATCCATCTTCGAGCATCTGGAGACACATCCGGAGAGGAGAGTGAAACTCGTGACTTATATGATTCGAGATTCCTCCAAGAGATGGTGGGATGTGGTCTCACAGACAGGGCGCCAAGAGGATATGGATTGGGATGAGATTCAGCATACGTTCTATGACTACTACTCGAAGACGCTGAGGGATGATAGAGCAAGGGAGTTCATGAAACTACAGTAGGGTACTCTCTCAGTTATGGATTATTCCTCCCGCTTCACTGAGTTACAGCATCTCACTCCCGTTCTAGGGAATGATGAGTTGTTTTTAGCAAGGAAGTTTGAGGAAGGCCTTAGACCGGACATCAGATCGTAGGTGAATGAATTTTAGTTGAACTCTATTACTCTGATATTCAGTCAGGCACTCATCACGGAATGCAAAATGAGGGAGGCTAGAGTTATGGACCAGGGTAGTTCAGCATCGAGGGCTTATTCTATTCAGGCAGACTGCAGGAATCACCAACGAGAGTCTACAGGAGGTGATCCGAGGAAGCGAGGTGTTCCTTATGGTAGACGAGATCTTCCTTCTGGCACCCAAGTGATGTGTTATCAGTGAGGATGGAGTGGTCATAAGAAGACTCAGTGCTCGAGGGACCCAGTGGAGTGCCAATCTTGCGGCAAGATGGGTCATCTGCAGCGTTTCTGCAAGGTTCCCCTTCCAGCGGCTAGTGAAGGATGATTAGTATCGACTTCACGTACAGGAGCAGGATTAATAGTTCCACAGCAGAATGGGGATGGAGTTATTCAAGTCATTCAGGTTAGGGTAGAGGCCATGGACGCAGTGGTCAGGCTCAGGGAGGGTCAGCTCCGGGATCTTAGGCTGCTACACAGGGCTGCAGTACAAGCCAGACTTTTGCTAGAGAACAGATTCATCAGGAGCAGAATCCTGGACCTTTTTTAGTTCGAGGTACGATCATAGTAGCCTCAATTTTATCTTCATCTCTTTTTGATATTGGTGCTTCACATAGCTTTATCTCTGTTTCTATCGTGGAGAACCTTGGGCTCTGTATCTTTTCTTCTGCTGACATGCTGGCCCTTGACACACCCTTTGGAACGAGGACATCTAGCGTACGTCAGTGAAGAGAATACCCTCTTGAGGTTGCAGGGTGTCACTTTTTATGGGACCTATATATCCTATAGATGACATGCTATGATTTCATTCTCAAGATGGACTGGTTTGTTCCCTTCCAGGAAGTCGTCGATTGTTATCGTTGTAGGGTGAGTTTCGTATCACCAGGCGGCATGTCCTTTCTTCATATAAGCGAGTGGGATGTCTAGGCAGGTAGAGTTGGACCCGAGAATCATGGGCTAGGAAGAGTTACAACCTAGATTTCTAATATATATCTGGATGACCAGGGGACTTCATAGTTATACTTTCCTCCAGTGGTGGATCATTTTAGGGATTTATTTTTAGAGGACTTTTCAAGTTTGCCTCCGGAGCGTGAGGTAGAATTCTTGATTGAGCTCGTTACCAGAGCGGCACTAGTGTCCATTCCTCCTTATAGTATGGTTACACCAGAGTTACAGGATCTCAAGAATCAGTTGAACGAGTTGCAGGCAAAGGGTTTCATCCAACCCAGTACTTCTCTTTGGAGTTCGCCTGTCCTATTTGCGAAGAAGGAATATGACACCCTTCGACTTTGGGTGGATTATCGAAAGACGAACCAATTGATGGTCAAGAACCAATATCCCTTACCAAGGATCGATGACCTCTTTGATCAGCTTCGAGGAGCTCGGGTGTTCTCAAATATTGACTTAAGATCCGGTTATCATCAGTTACACGTTAGACAATCAAATATACCTCTTACAGCCTACTAGAGAAGGTATTGTCTATATGAGTATGCAGTCATTCCATTCGGTCTCAAGAACATACTAGATGTATTCATGGCACTGATGAACAGATTTTTCCATCCTAACTTGGATTCCTTTGTGGTGGTTTTCGTGGATGACATCTTGGTGTACTCTCACACTCGACACGACCATGCTACCCATCTTGGGATCATTTTGAGTACACTGAGGGAGCATCAATTATATGCTATGCTCTCAAAGTTCCACTTTTGGATGGAAGAGATTCACTTCCTGGGTCATGTCATCTCAGAGACAGGAGTACCAGTAGAACCATAGAAGGTGAGAGCAGTAGTTACCTGGGTGTAGCCGAAGAATGTCTTCGAGGTACGGAGTTTCTTAGGGCTGGATGGTTACTACAGATGGTTTATACAGGACTTATCACGCTTAGCAGTGTTGTTGATGTGCTTTACTAAGAAGGTGGTGAAGTTTGTTTGGTCAAAATCTTGTGATTCAGCCTTTCAGGAGCTGAAGGGGAGATTGACTTCACCACCGATTATAGTTTTTCCAGAGCCGGGCAAGAGTTCCACAGTTTTCTTTGATGCATCTAGCATCAGTCTTGGAGCAGTACTTATGTAGGAGGATCATGTTGTTGCATATGGATCTCGGCAGTTGAGGCCACATGAGAGGAACTATCCTACGCATGACCTGGATTTGGCTATAGTTGATCATGCATTGCATTGTTGGAGGAATTACCTTCTGGGAGAACATTTTGTGGTATATATTGAACACAAGAGCCTCAAGTACATCTCCATGCAGCATGACCTGAATCTGAGACAGTGAAGGTGGGTTGAGTGTCTCTAGTCCTTTGATTTCGAGCATGCCTATACACCTGGGAAAGGCAATGCAGTGGATGATTCACTGAGCAGGAGGACCCAGATACAATCATTTCAGGAGGCTAGTAGTGAGTGGAATCTTATGGCTCTATTTTCTGAGATGCATTTGGAGGTGCACAACAGACAAGGGTAGACATTCCTATCTTCTGTAGCTGTTTCCTCTATGCTTCTTGACCGAGTTCGGATGAGGCAGTTATAACATTCTGAAGGCCTAGTCCTATGGGAAAGCGTGTCAGGAGTGGAACCTCATCTTTGATGGACTGTTGGCAAGGATGAGATCTTGTAGTTTCAGGGACGTGTATGAGTGACCACAGATATACGCAAGGAGTTGATGTGAGACTTTGATCCATCAGTTTGGGCAGTCCATCCTGGCATCACCAATATGTATCATGATCTACACTTCCAGTATTGGTGGCCATGCATGAAGAGAGAAGTTGCTGGTTTTGTCAAGAGATGTTCCACCTGTCAGTAGGTGGAGGCCGAACACCAGCGACCAGTAGGGCTTTTACAACATCTACCCATACCCGAGTGGAAGTGGAATGATGTCACAATGGACTTCATGACAGGTTTACCGAGATCACCTCAGGGGAATGATGTGGTATGGGTTGTCATTGACAGGCTCACGAAGGTTACTCACTTTTTTCCGATAAATGAGACCTTTGGTGTCGATGAGATTGGACGGTTGTACATCCGTGAGATTGTGTGCTTTCATGGGGTTCAGAGTACTATCATTTCAGATAGGGATTCCCACTTCACATCGCATTTCTGGCAGGTTCTTTAGAGGGCCTTGGGAACACAGGTACTTCTGAGTACAACTTACCATCCCCAGACATATGGCCAGTCAAAGTGAATGATCCTGGTGCTTGAGGATATGCTCCAAACATGCATTATAGATTTTGGAGGTTCTTGGGAGAAACATATACCTATAGTGGATTTTTCCTACAATAATAGTTTTCAAGAAACTATTCATATGGAACCTTACGATGCTTTGTACGGTAGGCTGTGCCGATCACCCTTGTGTTGGCTAGAGGCAGGAGAGGAAGCTATGCTGGGTCCTCGTCTCATTCAGGAGTCCACAGAGTAGGTGGAGTTGATTCAGAAGAGGATGGAAACTTCATAGTCCCATCAGAAATCTTATGGTGATAAGCGGAGACAACCTTTGGATTTGGAGGTCGGGAATCAGGTTTTCTTACATGTAACCCCGAGGTTGGGACACAAGAGGATTAAGAGATAGGGTAAGCTTTCACCGAGATACTTCGGGCTGTTTGAGGTTCTGGAGAGAGTTTGACCGGTTGCTTATAGGTTGCAGTTACCTTAGAAATATCAGGCTATGCAAGACGTATTCCATGTTTCTCAGCTTCGACACTATTTCTCAAACCCGTCTCATGTTTTTTGGACCCGTGGAGGTTGAGCTGGAGTAGGATGCATCATTCAAAGAGAATCCTATCCGGATTGTTGATCATAGTGAAAATCTACTCCGTGGCTGGTCTGTTCCTCTGGTACAGGTGCTATGGTAGCACGACCGTTTAAAGGACGATACTTGGGAGACGGAGGCCGATATGCTATCACAATGGCCAGAGTTGTTCGAGGTTTCTTCATCACTACCTTGTTAGGAAAATTCGGGGATGAATTTATTTAAGGGGGAAGTTTTGAAGAACCCATACCTTCTTTTTAGGTAAAGTTTCCCTTTCTTGTCGTTTTTGGGAAAAAGAGGTGTTTCTGGAAATTTTTGAAGTACACGCTGTGTGCTTTATGAGTACCTGTCGTGTACCCCCTTTTCACCTGAGACCGTGTGATAGCTATGTTCGGACCATGCACACGGTGTGTAGGAGTGATGTGGAGTCCTCTTAAAGCAGAGTATGGAAAAGCTGAGTACACACCGTTTAGTTAAGAAGTACACGCCGTGTATTTTTTTTCATTAAACAGACAGGGGTCATGCCCCATCGACAGAACCATCTTCTTCTCCGGGTTCTTCGACCGAGAGCATTCCCTATGGCCATGGATCTCCTCCAAGCCTCTGAGACTCTTTCCATTCTCCGAATCGACTGCCGTCGATTGCGTTGGGACCGCAGCGGTAAGATCTCTATTCTCCGAGATCTTTGTTTTTCCAATTCCTCTTCTTTCTCAAGTTATAAGGGGTTGAGAGTTTTGTGATTTTTCATAGATCTACACAGTTATAAGGAGAATAAATCCCCTTGGGTCAATAATATCGATCTTCTAGGATCGAGGTAGGTGGTTTGTTGCCCTACGTTGAATTTCATTGAGTTTTTGGTGCAAAAGTGTCGGATACCCACATATCGGGTATCTCAGGTTAGGGTTTTGATCATTTATTGTTATCTGGATTAGATTTCATGTATTCTTGAGTTTATTAGATGATTAATAATTTCTTGTTATCATGTTTGAGGATCACCCCATGGGTGTTCCCCTTATTTTTGCTGTTTATCGACATTTAGCTTAGGTTGCCTGTGAGGCATACCTAGTTGCATTGTTTGCCTATATTAATATAATTGATTTCATGTATTTCCTACTAATTATATACTTTTGATGCATTATAGATATTATCCAATTAGTTGTTGAGCTTACTTTGGGATTCTAAAAGTAGATTATGCATGACTACACTACTTAGGGCTGTGGGAACCTGGTGTGGTAGACTAAAGAGGGAATTGATGATTAGGGATTCCCTAGAGAGTCTTTTATAAATTATTATCGTGTGCATGACCTATGGGAATGGGACTTTGAGATTAATTATAGTTTCCTTAGTTACGTATCAAGACTATAGGGGGAATTCGATGTAAGTTCTTCCTCACAGAGTCTATAGCTATCATTGTAAACCGCATGGGAATTGATGGTGAGAGCTTCCCAGAGTGTTTGTGCCTTTATATGTTTACATGACTAGAGGGGTCTTCCAGTGTGAGCGACCCAGAGTGTCACTCGAATATTGTTTTGTTGGTTGTGATGAGTCCACCAAGCAAAATAACAAGATTGAGTTTTGTTCTACTTGCGGTTTAGGCAGTCTGCTGAGATACCAGTTATGTTACTTGCTATGCCTTGAGAATATAGAGTTTTCTTCTAGATTACATGGTTGATAATTTAATGAGTGAATTAATTTAATAAATAAAAATTAATGGGGATTGATAGGATTTTTTACTCTAGTGTACTTCTATTTCTCTATTGCATTTATTTCCTTTACTTTTTCTATATTGCTCACTAAAAGTAGGGCATAGATCTTGTGGTGATTGCCTACTGGGATTAGACTCACACCCTGTTTGGGTCCTACTTTTCATCCCAAACAGGTTATATGGTTACAGGTGTGGATATTGATTTTGGACCTTCTACATCAGGTACATGATTGTTGGTTGGAGCTGGAGAGAATAGAACCGAGCCTAGGCTTGCGATGCTGCTAGAGTTGCTGTTTACTTTTAGTACCTTGTTCTCATTTGTATTTCAGCATGTTGTTGTGTTTGTTTCTTTCCTTAGATACTTGTACCTGCTGCATCATTTTCATCATTATTATATTATACATTGCTTCCGCTGTTTAGTTTTAGTTGTTGTCTACTGTTTACTGCTTCTGCTATTGACTGTTATTTCTTTTCCTTGTATACCTTACCAAATGAGGGCATAGTTTTCCCAATGACTCACCAAGGCCCTCGCTGCTAGTCGGAAGCCTCTGGCATTTGGGGAAATGCGCTTGAGTACATGTGGTGAACTGGGTATGGGGTTCCAGTTGAGTGGCTCCAAATTCGGGTCATTACACTACTTGTCTCGCAACTCATGTATTTTGGGGATTTAAGTGTTTTTGACTCCATATTATGTTTTCAGTAGGGCGTTGGATAATTTCATGTTGGTTCATTTGAATTTGGTTCTCCAATGACAATCGAGGTAAAGATTTAATTTCATGGTTGGGTTCTCACTGGTTATGTAGCGTCCATTATATGTTTTAAGGTTCCTAATATCCTTTGTGTAGTGCGATGATCCCTACTCATTTTTCTTGAGTCTCCAAGTCAAGGGAGACTAGCCTGTGTGTGCATAGGAAAGTAAGTATATGTATGGGGGTTCCCTCGTTACATGTATAGTCAACCATGGCTCTGATTATGCATGTATGGTGATAGGTGTTCCCATGTATATATATATATAAATGCATATGCAGGTGAGTGGAGACTGGCATATGCATATAAGAATATGTGCAAAAATCCCCTTGCTCATGATCATGGCCATGAAGGTGTGTGCATAGGGGATATGTGTCCTTGAATCTGTGGAAAATGAGTATACTCAGTGGGGGAATAGTTGCTTTTAGTTAGAAATCTCCAAGAGCCGATGTGGATGGCTTGGTTCCACCTTGAGGTAGGGTCCCTCTTCAAGCCTCTTTAATTCATGAATGATTTAAATTGAATTTAGCTTCTTTCTTAATTGTGCTAAATTATATTGAATTGCATATCTTTAATAAGTTTTATTTAATATAATTATTGAATTTGATAAATAAATTCATTTTTTATAATAAAACTCCTCCAACAGAGGTGAGCTATCTGCGAAAATTCACAGTGATAGTTTTGTTGATCTAGTTTCTTAACTTATTGCATTTAATTTTTGATGAATGAGTTTTAGATTAAATGTTATATATAATTAAATTAATTGTGTGATAATGAAATGAAATGATTTTATAATAAAACCACTTTAAGAGAGGTGTGATGTCTTCTAAACCAAATAGTAGTTATAATTATTTGTATCATGTTTAGATTTGTTTTGAGTTTTCTATATGTATTTTGTTGTTGTTTGTTTTGTGGCTAGTTAGTGTTTGTTTTCTTTGAATAATATAAATTATAGCACAATGAAATTTCCTGATTATCCATATGCCTTGACCATGACACTTTTCTTTTCACCCTTTGAATATTGTAAATGAAATTTCTATGTTTAGGTGAAGTGAAGAAATTTTTAAATGGTTTGTGCAGGGTGTATGATTATTTTCCATCATTACCTTTCCCTTTATACGTTTTGTCATTGTACCACTCAGTACAACCTTCTGGCAATCCCTTATTATAGCATATTAAATAGTTGATTTGTTCTATCATGTCTATTGTGAACTTACCTTATGCGGAAACGTTTTTGGGGGTGTTTTCCTGGCCCCTTGGCCACCCCTTTGGGTGTTTACCTGATCCCATATATCTAAAATCACTGACAGTGTCATTTTTTAACACCTATCAGGCTTATAGTTCTCCCCACTATAAGCTTCATATTACCACCACCAATTCATATGATTTAGTGCCTCCTCCTTTGAATATTCATATTCAAACATTTCTCCTATGTTCTAATGAGAAGTATTATAGGGGGACACTCACTAAAGGAATTTTTCTCACTGTGGTGGACCTATGTATAATGTAGTATAGAAAGATTCTGGAGAGATCCCTCTTTCATTTACCAGAGCATTTTTGGAAAGTTGGGTGTTTTGGTGTTTCATGATTTTGTAGTGGAGAAAAATGGACAAGTGGTCATGGTGTCCAATGTTTTGATGGGAATATTGCATAAAGAAGTGTTGTTTCATTTCTTGGTGTGAAGTACAAATGAATTTTGTTTAGAAACACAATTCAAAAATGAGTTTCTATGTCACGAGGTTCGGGATTTTAATAGGAAAGTGTGAATGGGTTTTTATGCCATAGATATTTAGTTAGTGGCCTAAAAGCATTCCAAAGTTATAGGAAATGTGTAGAATTAAAATGTAGGTATTATTTCAAAATATTCAGATATTTTAATTGGTATATTTAAAAGGATATATCTATATATTATGTGGATGGATAGTTAATAGTTTTTAATGGATTATGATTCAAAACATGAAGAAGTTAATGAAAATCTACACTAAATGTGACCAATTGTGTGGGAGTATTATTTAGTATATTTATTTGAATTTAAAAATAGGTTCTTTCACCTGAACACTTCTTGAAGAAAGAGAATATTATAGAATCCTGGTGTGATCCACACCATTCAAAGTTGTGCATGAAAATGGAGAGCATATATATATATATGTATATGTATATGTATATATATATTACATGTTTCCATTATGATAAATGGAGATACCTACACAAAATTGAAACATCTAATTCTTCAATAAATAATAATTGATGGAAAGTCCTGGGATATATTGATATATTTGTTTCAAACAGAAAAAAATGTCAGAAAAAGAGGGTGAATATGGGAACAATTTTTTCCAGTGAATATATCTCAGTAGCCTTTGAAGACAGAAGCTTACCATAGTTTCATTTCAAGTTAATATGAAGTCTTAAACCTCACACATGATCTATTAGTCCCATCTGGATTAAAGGAAGTGGGCATCAATTATTGAAGATCAATGATCATCTATTCAAAATCAAAGGTGCAAGGATTGTGATTGAACCGTTCTAATTTAAAGAAGACATTCATGTCTATAAAATAAATCCTTTATGCCTTTATTATCATGAAAAATGTGGTTTACAACCAACTGAATCCAATTCTAATAGGCACTCGGAGTCAGATTCAAGCCACAATGAATTCCAATTATATTGAAAAATGTATCCAGTTGCATACACAATAGCCAATAATTCCGCTTCATATGCTACCTTAATTATACTGTAATTATAGAAACACACTTTGACAAGTTAGATGATTTATGTCCTCTTCTAAAAGATAGATTTTGAAGGGAGAAGAAAGTTTGTATCTAAATCTTTAGGTTTGATCTAGAGTGGGCATGTTTACATATTCTCCATAACAAGAGGAATTTAGAAGGCTAAAAAAGCAGGCTTTGAGTTTCATTATCCATCGTGGTGGTCTTCAACCATAAGCCATTTTATAAAACTCCTTGGCATTGAAGTGTCCAAGTCGACTGTGTTTAAATATGAGGTGCATGATGGAATGGTTTATAGATTCTTTGGAATATAGATATAGGTACATGTTTACAGGTTTATAGGTGTAAAGTGTTCTTTGGAAGACTATTAGAGGTGTAGGTTTACAGGTTTAGAGGTGCAAGTTTATATGTTTACAAGTTTATATCCTTAGCTCGAAGTGGGTTTACAGGTTTGCAGGGTTTATGTCATCTGTTATTCCTTTTCTCAAAGTGATTTTATAGGTTTAAATGGTTTATTTCATCTTCTAGTCCTCTTCTTGAAGTGGGTTTATAGGTTTGTAGGTTTATGTCCTCTACCTAGCTTCGATGTTTGCTGGGGAGTATAAGATATACAAATGATTCATAGAACCGTTGGTATTCAATATGCTAGACAACATATAGAAACATTTCATAGAACCATTGGTATTCAATTTGGACAATATATATTCCAATGTTTTCATTAAAACCATTTGAATAAAATATATACTGAAGATATACCAACGATTCAAAAACCGTTGGTATACTTATATTCCAAGTGTTTCTATATGCACGATTGTTTTTATACCAATGGTTCTAGAATTTTTGATACACATGTATACCAATAGTTATATTTAAACCAATGTTACAGATTAATTTCAGACTACATATACCAACAGTTCTCTATAAACTATTGGTATAGATCTATTTCATAGCCCTACATGCCAACGGTTCATGAAACCAATGGGATAGGTGATATTTTCAGTAGTGTTGTCATATAATACATAAAAACATAAAAAATTATAATATAACTAAAAAGAATCATCATGGGTTCACCCTAGGTTACTTTTACTATATCAATTATTCTGGGGGCATACATGAAATAAAAGGGGTGAACATGAATCCGAGTATGACAATAAGAAAGAGATACCTAAAACTTGTGATCATGGGACATATCAATAATAACCTGATGAATAATAATAATGAAAGAAAAATTGACATGTCATATTAATAAAAACATGAATAAAAACATGTTAATGTGTCTAAAATATTTAAATGATACATTCATAATCATATCACCAAGTTTTATCACCAAGGCGTCATAAATGAAAATTTCTACGGTTTTTCACCAAGGTATTGTAAAACATGTCATCTCTCGAGATTAAATTCTTTACCGAATTAATGAGAGTGATATAAGGGATAACCATTCTTATTTATTATTAATTATGAAAAAATATATATCATAATGAATCATTTCCTTAATAAACTATGGATAATAAATAATGGTTTTCATATCAAAATCATGGCGTATGAAAGTTCTTAAGAACAAAACTGTTACATAACTTTTAACCCATGGAAAGGAAATGTGGGATTCATGTATATAAATCCTGAAATAAATAATTAATGTCTATATCTATTTTAATATCCATTAATAAGAAAATATTTTTAGGTATTCAAATTAAATATAAAAAGATAATTTATCAAATCAAAGAGGTAAATTCGACAAATAAATTTTGTAGCATAATAGGTATAAAAAATAGTTTAGAAAAACATAAAATGATAGAGAAATAATTTTCCCCATTAATAAATAAAATTATTAAATTAATGGGAAAATATAAAGGTGTCATAAAGAGCATATTTGGGAAATTAGAATACATACCACAAAAATGGAACTTGAATGGAAAATAGAAGTGGAGATTTCCCTTACCTTAAAGAATTGTTCATGAAACCCATAGATGGAACATTGATGGATTTATGAAACATTGGGGGAATAATTGGGTGGAGAAATAACCATAACTTTATGGAGGATGGATTTAGAGCGAATGGTAATAGTGAAATTATTGGTTATTTATAGAAAAAGTGTAGTAATTTTATTTATAATTTCCATATTTTGGTCTTCGAAATCAATGTTGTTGAAATTGAAAAACTATTGACAATACCCAAGGGTTTTTCTGATTTTTTTGGAAATTTTAGTCATATTTTATGATATTTTAATTCACCATAACTGAATACCAATTCAAATAATTTTTTTCATGGAAAATTAATGTTTCCACAAAGTAATGATTTTAAAAATTAGAATTTCCATTTTAGACTTTGGAAAGTCACATATAGTTTTAAAAATTGAGTAAAATATATTGAAGTAAATAATATTGAAAAAATGATATATTTTATGTCATTTATTATTTTTAATTAATTATTAAATCGTTATAAAATAAATTTGATGTCATAAAACATACTGAAAACCCAAAACTGTGTTTTTACTATTGATGAAAAAATGATGTATTTTAGAAAATTATTATAGATTCAGCCTTACGTAAATTAGACATAATGATTTTAAATATAATGTTTATATTATTATAAAATTTATATAAATCTCATAATATTAACTGTTAAATTAAGAAATCCATATTTGTTGAAAAATAGCCATTTTTAAGGAATAATCAAATTTCTGACAATTATAAAATATTTTCTATTCTATTAGAAAAGTATTTTATCATTAATATTTATATAGGAGTTTCATAAAAGAATTTAATTTAAATAAATATTATTAAAAATATATCATTTTATAATTAAAGTCTATATATTTTTAATAGACATACAACTATGTTTTATTTGCATCAAAAAATCAATTTATCAAATTCATCTCAATTAAACAAATATTTTTTTAAGAAAAACAATTAATAAAAATAGATTTATGGAATAAAAATTTTATTTATAAAAATTAAATTACTCTTTAAAAAACTAAGTCCTAGACATGTAACCCCTTATTACACCCCCAAATGCCCTAAGGCTAAGGTGTGTGATGGTGGTATTTTATTTGGGTGGATCAGCTAAGATTGATTGAGTGTTAATATCTACTCGCTTGAACTTATATCATTATCGATTTTGTTCAAGATTCAATTTTTTCTTCTCATTTTCGACATGGTATTGGGTGAAACTCAGGGACTCTTCCTCCCTCTAATGTTCTGAAAAAATGTGAATGAAATGGAATGACTCTAATGGTTGAGGCCACCAATTCTCCTTTTCCACCAATTATCCTTTGTCATTACTACTTATAAACATGAATTATAATGCTGAAATTTTCACCCTTGGGTATAATTTTCAATGGTCATTCTAAAATTTTTTCATATTTATGACCAATGGTAATATTGGACTAACAATCATATAATGGTTAAATCCTAACAATCACATTTCCCTTTATGCCCTATAAATACAACTTCATTCATTCATTAAATATTCACAACAATTACTCTTATGGATATATTTTCTTTTATTAATATTTTAATTGATTTACTAATATTTTGTTTCATTTCTATAGTGTTGGTCATGGGGTGATTATTCTAGAAGATTGGGGTGATCCATATTTTCCCATTTTAGTGATTCTGTTTTAATTTTTTTTCAAGTAATAATGATCATAATTTTAATTTTTTTTATAGATGACTAATGTAATTATCATTATTACTGAGATAAAATTTTATTGGTTTCTATATATTTTATACAGGTATAATATTATATAATATGTGTAACACATTTATTAAAAAAATAAATATCATCCAAAAAACATGGGTCATTATAGGAATCATGAAGAGGACCATCATTATTAGTTTTCAAATCATCCATTGAAGATGTGAAAGCATCGAGGTTGATCCATCATTTCTCCCATATTTATTCAGGAATTCGATGATGTGTTAATTGATGATTCCTTTTGAATTTATTGGATATCCTAAGAGGAAAACCACAATAAAAAGAAACATATAAATACACCCTCACTAGCAAAGACATAGGGTGTTTATCAATCATTTTCATAATTAAAATATTCATGTTAATTTCACTATTACCCCCTTCCCCCACATTTTTTACAACATTTATTTTTCCATAGAGTATCTTTATAAGGGAAGATGATCATTAAACTTAGTTAACAAAAAATAAATTTACATATTGAGGTTGAAAGTATGGGAGGATGGATCATCTCATGAAAGATCTTATTTCCTAGTATGATACTCTTTTATAGATTTAATATATATTCATGAAATCCTTCCTAGTAACAATATTGATTACCCTTATCCTTAAAGTGATCGATCAATACCATGAATCGATGTGAACAACTTTTTGTATACGAAGTTCTCTATCTCCCCCATCACTGGATGATTACATTGGTTTAATTCCAAAAATTTGGGCACTCGGAGATTTATTTTCATATGGTTTATTAGTATTTGTAATGGAGTCATGATTGATCTCATGAAATGGGATTCCATATGTATCCCTATGAAGGGAATCATAACTCATAGAGTTTGTGTAATGATACAAAGTTTTATCAATAAAAATCCCCTTATTATAATTATTTCATATAGTATAAATCACATTAAATCACATAAAGAACACAATATAAACTTTATAAATGAAGAATTAATGTAATAAGAAGTATTTGAAGAAGTTAAGAAACCTATGGTGATGAAATAGTAACTTGACCATTGAAATAGTAATGTGGCCCTTGAGAATAAAAAACAAGACAATACAATGGTACCCTAAACTATGGATGAAATAATAAAATTTAATCATATTATAAATGGTAATATGATATAATTATATCATATTATAAGTAAATAATTTTTTTAAAAATTATTAATTAAGTGTTAGTATTTTTATAAATCATAAATATTAAATTACAATTTTATGATTAATTTAAAAATCTAAAAGAAAATTTAATTTCATTAAATATATTCATAAATTAATATTTTGATATATTATGATTATAAGATAATTTTAAAAGACCTTAGTTAATTTTTCAAAGTGATATAAAATTTGTTATAATTTAAAAATCTATATTTTTCGAGTAAATTCTGATTATAATTAAAAATAAAATTTCACATATTTAGAGAATTATTTTCTTAAAATGGATTTCATTTTTTAAAATTTTACACATCAAAAAAAATTTGGTGAATTTTTGCAAATTTTATGAAATACATTAAGTTTTCAGGAAAAGTAAAATACTGTAATTTACAGTATATATACATTATATGTTAAATTAAATATTCATTGAGTCAGGGTTGATTTAAGAACAATTTTTTCAAATTCACATGATTTAATTACTTTATTTTTTCTCAATAATCAACACTATTTTTTGTCTTGAGAAAAATAATAAAATATTGAGTAAAATAATTTGAAAACATCCCTCTCCTATACTATAAATACAACTCATCATCACCACTTCTCATTACACATATAAAGATTTAAGACTTGTCAAAATTCTACCCAATACTTTTCCAAAACCTCTCCCCCATGTCTAGGATATTTTTTTCATAACAAAATACCAAAACCAATTCTCTATGGATGTGCTCAATAAGAAGGAATCAAGAAGTAAAACCAGGTTCCTTTTCATTTAATTTCTTTCCAAGTTCCATTCTCTTAATTTTCTATCCCCACCTCCCCTCATTCAAATAGCTTGAAAACTCTATAATATTATATATAATGTAATTTTACAATGTATATTGAATAATACTTCAGAAAATATCTTCCCCCTCTCTTTTATTTTTAGAATGAAAACATCATCAATGAGGTGTCGATTTAACACCTATGTGGATGATATACTTTTATCTTTAAATTCTATATTCAAGGCTTCTCAGGAAACCATTTTTATAGTTGAAACATATTATAATATATTTATTATATCTTATTTAATGTTATTGAATCGTTTTTTACACATGATATTAACTTATAAAACAAAATGAGTTCGTTGTTATCAAAAAATCCTAAATCAGTCCAAACGGTTATCATTAATGATTTGTCTAATGAATCATCCTAAATTATGGAAAAAATGGTATTTTAATAATATATAAGTTCATTAATAACATATCATTTTATTTATGGGCATTTACCCCCATTCTACATTATTTTCCACCCACATATACAAGTAACTTGATCATGAAAACCAAAGAAATAAATGCTCCCAAACGATGAAATTGAATCTCTTAACCCATTAAAAATGACATAAATTAACATAATAAAGTTATAATAAATAAAATAAATGTTTAAATGAATCTAGAGTTATTAATTAAGGAATCTAATTTTATTATTCAGGACATTAAGATCATGTGAAGATTTGTTTCAGAAATAAGGTAAGGGATTCAACTCCAACCTTCATTATTCCTTTAGGTAAATCATTCTCCATTTTTAACTAAATTAAAATTTATTTTATTTTTATTAACATTTAATAAATTTTATTTATATGTTCCAAACTCATTTACCAATATTAATTCATCCTTTTTTAGGGATATACATGATTTTAAAAGGATCGTTACTCAATTCATCTTGATAAGCAAGCTCGATTTATAGAAACATCTCAAACTCTTACCCATTATAAAGTGTGATACACAATCTGTTTTAAGCCATAATTATTTATCTAAAATAACTCAATTTATAATTATAAACTACCTTTGTTCAATTATTATTTTATAAAAACAATAATGCCTTTTCCATTTTAAATAATCTTGAATGTTTTCCTTCAAATTTTACTAAAATGTTTCCTTCCTAAAGATTATTAAACACTCTTTTCACTTAAATTTGACATAACATATCATGATATATGCCTATATTCCTTTATTAATTTCCATGTATGATTTAATTACATTCATTCATGAAAAATATTATGATACACCTATTTATTATGATTTTGACATGATTATGATAACCAATTATTTCCATGGGTAACCCTTATGTTTATGTTTGATTACTTATGTATGATATTTTATGTGGAAAACATATTCATGAACATGTTATGGTGGGTTCACCCTGATATTTATATAATTCATTGGGTAATGTTTATTATCATGAGACATTATGTGCAATGTTCTTAGTGGTGACCCTTGACTTCTGCTCCATTATGTGCAACGAGCCGTGTATCGTGATCCTCTATGTGAAACAAGCTTTGACTTGTGATTATCTATGTGAAAAAGCCTTGAATCGTGCTAAATTCATGTTTTATATTTCTTAAACATTACCATAATTCCATTATTATATGATCCTATATTATATATGTTATGTTTCCTTATGATTAATCATGTCCCATGACTTTATATATATTTATGATATGCCTTCTAACCCATGTGCTAAGCTTTATTTTAATGTTTATTCTGTTACTGGGATTTTTAGCTCAAATCTTTTTTCATCTTATCCCTAGGTTATCATATGAATATGTGAGGATCAAAGGAATTTAGAATCTCTATATGATGATTAAATAAATGGTGTTCTAATTTTGGAATTATGATGTTTAATTATTTACCTACATTCCAAGACACTAAAATTTATGATCCTTGGCTTGTAATTTTATGTTTAATTATGACAAAAATCATGTAATGGTATTTTTAAAAGTCTAGGGTCACTATATTTGGTATCAGTGGAAAATTATAGTAATTATTTGAGACTAGTAATTGAGAACTTTAGTAAGAACCCCATGGATACGATTAATAATGATAAAATATCCTTAAATTTTGGTTAGTATAGAGTATTTGGTTTATCAAGAAAATAAATCCCTATATTGGTAATACAAGATAATTTTTGTTTATAGATATACCTAGTAGTAATAACTACAATAATGTGTTCCGGGCCTAACTCAGGGTAACCTAGTATATGAAAACGGGCCTTACTAAGCACCTGGTCTGACACTCCATAGGGATATGCTTAAGTAAATTCATAATCTCGGTAAGGCCATTATTAATGGAACAAAAAATGATCCTAATAATGTGTGTTAGGAAACATATCATGGATAACCTAGATTGAAACATAGAAAATCACATGTTAGGATATAATTTTCTTTTTTGAGCTTATCCTTTTATGTTTAAATTCTTTTTACACTTATTACCCAAGTATTAAAACCCCCTAATTGCACATTATTTTTCTTAGTTAATGGTGGGAAATATAATAACATGATCCAAAAATAAATGTGATAGGAAATATGAAACTTTCCATAATTATATTCCAAATATGATGGAAATGACTACTCAAAACATCATGACCGTACTTGCACAACTGGATCGAGTTATGAATAATATATTGAATCACTTGGAATTCCCTCCTTCACTAAGAAAAGATAATGTTTGCATAAAATTATTCATGTGGGAAAGGCCTCCCACATTTAGTGGATCTTCTGATCCTCTATGTGAGGAACTGTGGATTAGCTCCATTGAAATATATTCTCTATCCTCTAGTGCACAGAATAAGAGAAAGTTTTCAGGGAGGTCTATTGTTTTGATGAAGGTGATAAGTTGTGGAAAATGATAAAAATTATGAATTCCAAGGAGAAAAATGATTCCATAGGTTTGGATGAATTCAGGAAAAATATTTTTCCGAAAATAATCTCCCTGAACCCTTTTTCTCAAGATGGAAAGAGAGTTCTTTAGTCTTAAGATGAAGGAAGATGAGTCTATCAGAGTGTATGAAGAAAAACATTACAAGTATTTCAATGCAAGCCTTCGTCTTTGTCATGAACATTGAAACCAAGGTGGATCACTTCTTTAGCAGTCTAAAGAAGAGTCTATGAAAAGAGTTGACGATTTGACACTTCAGCCTCTAGGAGGAGATTGTCTGTTGTGCCCGCAAGGTTGATATGGAGATGATAGACTCCCAATGTTCTCATGGGCCGAGTGACCAAAAGAAGAAAATTTAGTCTAATATGGTTTGATCGGAAAATAAATCCCATGATAGAAAAAATAACAAATATCCCACCTGTCAAAATTGTGGGAAGAATCATCCTGGGAACTGTCTAGAAAGAATCAAGAAATTCATCAACTATGGAAGAATGGGGAATCTTGCTTAGAACTTTTGAAGGGATATGAAGAATTCCATTAATGTGGATGAACAACCAAAGGTTTATATTGACACACATCTAGTAGTGTGGTGTTTCAACAATAAGGAATATTGGAATTTTTCAATCCAATTCCTTAATATATGGGTTGTGAGAGGTAATCAATAAAATCCTTCAAGAAAATAAGTAAGGGATTTCTCTATCACTAATGATGTGGAGTGGGATAATGATATGGGGATCGATACTCTGGTTTTTCATTCAAGAATAGTGAATGCATTATTTGATTATGGTTATATACATTCTTTTACATCATTCAATTTTAGTATAACTATTAAAATATCCCCACAAAATTTGGAGGTTAAGTTCTCTATGACAATAACTAATGGAGAAATTATTCCATCCAAAGTACATAACTCCTCCTTAGTTATTATTTGTGGATTGAACCCCTATGAAAATTGAATCACACTACCTTTAATAGAGTTTGATGCTATTTATGAAATGGACTGGAAATATTTTTATAAAGCCATGATAAACAATTAGGAAAGGGAGATCACTCTTCACTTACTCAAGCATCCTCTAATACTTTATAAGTGTAAGGAGGGAGATGAATCCCCTTTATGATCATTGTCTCATGTGTGGATATTAATGCCTTATCAGAAATAACATCTATCTCAAATGATTGATACAAGGGAGATGATCATGCTTGAATAAATTCCCATCAGGATGAAGTATTATTATTGGGGAATGTTATCACCCCTAAAGGAATATCTATAGACAATTCCAAGATAAAGGCAATTGAAGAATGGCCTAGGAGAACATCTGTGATGGATATAGACAACTTTCTTGGCATATTCGGGTATTAATGATGATTTATGTAGAACATCTCATGATTTTAAAACCCAATAACCAAGATGGCACAAGCGGGAGTGAAGTTTTTTTGGACTTAAGAATGTGAGGAAAGATTGAAGGATATCCAAAAGAGGCATATCACTGTTGTAGTAGTCACATTCCCGAAAAGTGGAGAACACATTGTGGTATATAGTTTTGCTTCAAAGAAAGGATTAGGATGTGTACTAATTAAAAATGATAATGTGATAGCCCACAACTCAAGGAAGTTGAAAATTCATAAGTAAATCTATCTTATGCACGATATAGAGTTGAAAGTTGTGATCATTACATTGAAAACATGGTGGCATTATCTCTATGGGGAGATGTGTGAGAAATATACTGATCACAAGAGTCTTAAATATATATTTACATAGAAGAGGTTTAATATAAACCATTAATGATGGTTATATCTCTTCATATATTATGAATTATCAATCCACATCCATCATGGTAAGGAAAATAAGGTGGAGGATTCTCTATATAGAAAGGATCACATATCATAATAAATGAAGAGAATTGAGAAGGATCAGATCTTCTTAAAATTACCATGTATGGACATGGGAATAATTTTGGGAGGAACATCATCAATTATTTCTCACATTATTTCCCATCCATCCCTTATGGAGAAAATAGAGGATGCTCAAAGAAATGTTGTAGAAATTTAGAAATGGGTGGATGCTATCTGAAATAGGAAATCTTCCTAGTTCAAGAGCGATGTGGATGGAGATGTAAGATTTAGGTCCCGAATATGTGTACCATCTAATCCATAGATAAATAAAGAGTTTCTGAATGACTGGAATAGATCAACATACTCTATTCACCCAGGAAACACAAAGATGTATCAAGATATTCAAGAGAACTTTTAGTGGGATAATACAAAAAAAGAGATCATTGAATATAAATCAAATTTCCTAGTATATCAGCAAGTGAAGGTATAAATTCAAAAGCCTAAAGGTATGATGAAACCATTACCCATACCAATATGAAAATGGGAAAACATTAGTATGGAATTTCTCAATGGAATTCGAAATAAATCTAGAGGAAACAATGCTATATGTGTTTTTGTGGATCATCTTACAAATACACTTCACCTTATCACAATTCTATGGGACTTCTCACTGGATCAACTTGTATAGATATACATCAAATATGTTTTAAGGTTTCATGGAGTACCACTATTTATTATATCTAACCGAGATCTAATATTAACCTCAATGTTCTAGGATATCCCCCAACATTCTCTATGCACTGATATGAACTTCTGTAGGACCTATCATTCTCAAACTGATAGCCAATATGAGCGTACTATTTAGAAACTGGGAGACATGTTGAAGACATGTTATATGGACTTCAAAAAAGGATATTACTAATATATTCCTCTCATTGAGTTGTATTATAAAAATATTTTTCAATTGAGCATCCAAATGACTCCATATCCAACCCTTTGGGGGAAATGTTGTAGAACACCTGCATGCTGGGATTATGTCTATAAACATAAGTTTCTAGGACCTGTAATATTTGAAAGAATGGTGGAGAAGGTGAAAACTATTCAGCAGCACATAAAGGAATCCCAAAGTTGACAAAAGAGCTATGAAAACAATGGTCGATAGGACCCGAAATTTAATGTTGGAGACATGGTATTCCTCTTCATATCTCCATGTAATAGGATCATGAGATTTGGGAAGAAAAGGGATATATGTCCCAAGTACATCGACCCCTTAATGATCCTTGATCGTGTCAGAGTTGTGAGATTTTGGATAGTAATCCCACCAACCATGTCTCATGTACATGATGTATTCTATGTTTCCTTCTTAGGAACGCTCATATCAGATCCTTCATATGTACTGATTTCAAAGGTCATACAGTTTAAGAATGATCATTCTTATGAGGAAAAGCTAGTGAAGATCATAGATCATAGAGATAAAGTTCTACGCCATAAGACTACACACTTGGTAAAAGTACTTTGGAAGAACCATATGTATTAAGAGGAAATATGGGAACCAGATCAAGTGATGAAGAAAAATTACCCGCACCTATTTTCACCTTAGTATGTAAAACATATATTTCGTGCGAGAAGTTTCATAATGGGGGAGAATGTAAAGACCTAAAATTTTATCCATGAAAATTCCCATCTTATAATTATGTAATATAGTTTAAATCACATTAAATCACATAAATGACACAATAAAACATTATAAATGAATAATGGATGAAATAAAAAGTATTTCATGAAATAGTAACATGGACTTTAGAATAGTAATGTGACCCTTATGAATAGTGAACCAGACAATGGAATAATAACATCACCTCTAAAATTATAAATAAAATTTAATCTTCTTATAAATGGTAATATGATATAATTATATAATATTATAAGTAAAAAAATATTTTAAAAATTATTAATTACGTGTTGGTATTTTTTAAGTCCTAAATATTAAATCATAATTTTATGGTTAATTTAATAATTTTAAAAAAATATTAATTTCATAAAATATATTCATAAATATATATTTTCATATCTTATGATTATAATATAATGTAATGAGACCATAGTTAATTGTTTTAAAATGATATAAAATCAGTTATAATTTTAAAATCGGTAATTTTTGAGTAAATTATGATTTTAATTAATAATAAAAGTTGTCATATTTTTAAAATTATTTTCATAAAATGGATTTTATTTTTGAGTGATACATGTTAGAAAATATTTTGGGTGAAGTTTTTATATTTTTTTGAAATACTTTAATTTTTAATGAAGAGTAAAATATGGTAATTTTCAATATATATACATTATAAATTAAATACACTATTCATTGAATAATGCCTAATATAAGCACAATTTTTTTATTAAGTTATCCAATTACTATATTTAGTCTCAATAATTAATTCTATTTATTTTCTTGAGAAAAATAATAAAATATTAAGTAAAATAATGAGAAAACCCCCTTCTCCCCACTATAAGTACCACCCATCACCACCTATTCTCCTCACAGCTATAAAGTCTTGATTATTGTCAAAATTATTCCCTCTAATCTTTTCAAACCTCTCCCCAATGTCTAAGATCTTTTTTTATTAACAAAATACCCAAAACAACTCTCCAAGGAGGTTCTCAAGAAGAAGGAATCAAGAGGTAAAACCCTCATCCTTTTCTTTTAATTTCTTTTCATGTTCCTTTATTTTAATTTTCTCTCCTAACATCCCCTCATTAAAATATCATAAAAACTATAGTATAATACATACAACTTAATTTTATCATGTTTATGGAATAATTCTTCAGAAAATATCTTCTCGTCTCTCTTTTACTTTAATAATGATAATAACATCTATGAGGTGTCCATTTACCAACATCATGGATGATGTGCTTTTATCTTTCAATTCCATCCTCAAGGATCATAATTTAACCATTTTTATGGTCAAAACAGATTATAATATATTTATTATATATTATGTATTTTTTTAGAGTCATTTTTTTCACATGATAATTTTTTATAAAATAAAATTAGTTCATTATGATCAAAAAATGTGAAATCAATATAAATGATTATCATTAATTATTTATCTAATTAATCATACTCAATTATGGATTTTTTAACATTATATAAGTACATTAATAAAATATATGTTCAGTTCTAGACAATTATCCTCACTCTACATGTAGAGACCCGAAGCTTGATGTACATGTACATTACATTACTTTTGCGAAATAATTAATACATAACAAAAAAGACACCCAAGGATCGTAATAGTTTAGTGTCTTTGGAAACTCGGAATAAAATCTTCTAATCGTGGTAAAAGATCTTCAACATCTCCCAATAAAGATCTTCCCTTTTTTTTCTTACCTAAAACATTTCTTTATATCCTGGGGAAAAGAAAACATAAAAGGGTGAGCTCAAATGCTCAGTAAGGGTAAAAAAATGAAATATCAACCACATCATATTCATATGAACATAACATTTTGGAAATCTTAACCTACAAAATAGATCATAATATCATAACATGGGATAAATCATAGTAGTGAAATGAAATCACAATAATCATAATTTAAAAAATGAAACTTTGTGGAATACACACATAATCATAGAGAATCATTTCTTTTTAGTCAATACTCATTGCCAAGACTATCTTAGTGGACAAAGTCCCTTTCTGAACCGAGTAACCCTCGTTTCAGTCCTGTTTCACTGAACCGATATAACCTACCATTCCAGCCATGTCTATCTCATGAGATATAAAATCTTTACCCAATGCATTGTAGGGAGATATAGGTCCCACCCATCTCATAATGATACCATTCTTATGTGTGCCACAAAATCATAAATCATACATCATTGCATAACCCATGTAGTAAAAATGGGATTCTTAAACATCATGCCATCATAACATAATCCGTAAAAAATTGATATCATCTCATCATAAGAAAATTGAATCCATTTAAATCATAGAGAAATTTTACTTGAAACATACACATATGAAATAATGTCATCTTAGATGTAAAATAGTTTTGACAAAACACTTGAAATGAATTCTTGAGGAAAATATCCTTTCTTCTTTAAAATCATGTTCTTTTCACAAAATTCCATGGAATTTTAAAATATAAGGGTTTTATTGAAAATATTCATGAAATCTTTTAGAGGAAGCTTCTTTAAAATGAGGCGTTATGAAACCATAAAAATCCATTCATGCTGTATAAGTTAAAAATAACATTCTCCTTGTACTTTTGTCAGAAAAGTCAAAAAGTACCTTATATGGTAACCAAAGGAACGATTCCATTCATACAATGTGGTAAAAAGTAAATAAAGGGTAAAAATGCCTTTAAAAATCCTTGGAAGTATGGTAAAAATTTTATGAAATAATTATTTAGAAATCATGGTCATGGATGATAAACATAACCCCAGTAAATACTTATGTATAAGCAATCTCAGATAAAAATGAGTTTGAAAATTTTATCCCTTACTTTATGTCTGATATGCTTTGTACGTATCCGAACCTCCTGTATAATGATTTAAATAATGTCATTAACTTATTACAGAATCATATTCATTGTTATGATATCATACAAGGTTCACTTATGACTTTATATTACCCGTTCTTTTGTAAATTCCATGTTAAAGAAGCGTTTTGGGTAAAATCGTTTCATTTATCGTAGGTGTTTGGAATTGTTGTTCTTGACATTATTATTACTTATCTCATGATTTACTTACTTCCAGAATACAAAATATGATTTATATATAATATATATTCAGTATATATATATATATAATAGATAGATAAATGAAATGAAACACACCGTTCATGGAGACGGTAGTCCGTACGTACGCATGAACGCTGTTTTCCTTTCCTTATTGTATTGAATGGAAGTAAGTAGATGAAGTATATATATACATAAATACATTAGATTTACCATGTCATATATTTCATTATTATTCATTATATATACTTTATAATCATTCTGGAATGGTTAACATGGATAATGAATCTCATCGCGTCGTGGAGACGATAGTCCGTACGTACGCACGAGCGATGATATCGTTCTCATGGTCGTGGAATTGTGTTGAATTGTATGTATAATATTTCAGTATCAATATCACTTTATAATAATCATATATAGTTACTCATTACACCATTATACCCATCGAATTAAGGTGCTGGCGGAAAATAGATTACACCACGGCGTGGAGACGGTATTCCGTACGTACGCACGCGCATTGATTTCCTTTTTCCGTAGGATGGATAGAAGGTTAATTAGAGTTGTTTCATATTTATAATAACATATCAGTATATAAGAAATACTGATGTTATTACTTTATCATGAAACAACTAAATAAGAAGAATTTGAAGAAGAAAGAAATTGAAAAAGTTCGGTAATGGATATTACCTCTTTTTGACGCGCCTTCACTTAACCTCCACTTAAAGAACTAAGGATGGTCTTTGAAGAAGACCAGGACCTCTAGGATGATACTAGGGAAGTGGAGAAGAGATTTTTTCAGGGTTTGGCCGAGCTTTAATGCTCACACTGGTGTGAGGAGGAGAGGGAGGAGGTGCCCTTTTATTAGGGAGGAGAGGGGCACCTTAGGAAAATCTCAAAATATTATTTTATATTAAGGTCAATTTCGGTTTATAATGGTTCCAAAGGGTCTTATTCAGAATATAAAGTGTGTATGGGTAGAAATACTCCCATCCAATAGGATTTAGACAAGTTTAGGTTATTATTTTAACCTTATCAATTAGATTTAACTCTAAGTTAAATAATCTAACTTTTACCATGTGTTTTTGTTTTCTTACACTATATGGTTAATAAACTTACCATAACAAGCCAAAAGAACCCCAAGTTGTTTATTATTAATATATCTATCCTTACCTAAGTCATTTGGGAGAACCTTAGATTTTTAGGAGTTAAATAACAATTAATAATATAATATTTTTTTTAAAAACTAATTTATGTCAATTTTGACATTATTTGGTACATGATTTTTATGAAATTCATAACAGAATGATAAGTTCGACAAAGTTACTTATATCAACAATAACATGTCCTATTAACCTATAAAATTAATGTATGTCATAAAAAGTCTCAAATTACATTTATTTGGGCATTTATAACATCAATTATGTCAATATTTCATTAATAAGACAATTACTGCATCATCTTTGTGTCATAATAAATGATAATTATTTAATCCCTAAAAATTATAAATAAATTTCTATGATTTAGATAATTGTATTAGATTTCTAGAGACTATTAATGTTCTATGTTTCATGAGGTGTATCACTAAAGTAAAATTATTATACTTATAAGATTTAAGAAAGTGACATGTTGTCACATTCTTTGGTTTTAATAATAATTAAATTATTTTCATGGAAAAAAGTCCATAAAATGAATCTAATCCGACCCTTAGGTTATATTGGTATACTTTTAGCCATCCAATAGGATTTTTCCAAGTGTTAGGGTAATTTTATAATCTTATATTTACCCTTAATTACCCGATTTACCTTTAACTATAGTAAATAAAATTTACCGTAGTTACTATTCATAATGCCCAAAAATAAAAAGTAGTTTATTAACATAATTTTGGCCCACTGATTCCAAATATGGAATCCATTTTTACAAATTCAATACACAAAAGTTGCAGAAATTAAATTAAAATTAATCCCGTTGTCAAAAGAAAACGGGTTTTTCTTTAAAACATTGCAAAAGATTGAATTGATTTAACCTACGAATTCAAGGTAAAATCAATGATAATGAAATAAATTATATCAAATGGTAAAAATATATTCTATTTATACTTTAAAACCATTCAATATTATAATTTATCCACATAAGATATTACGATGAAAAAAGTTGTTTTTAATTAAAATATAGCGTGTTTTTACTATTCATTAAAATATGAAAGTTATCGGAAAAATATCAAAACTTTATCTAATGTAAATTTTTATATCCTGATTCAAAAGAAGAATTTTATTTTGTCAAATTGAACTTATAAACATGTAAAAACTAGATTTAAAGTGGGTGAGCCATTAAAAGGCGGCAAAACTGTATTTTTTGAAAAATACTTATTTTACCCGAAAAATTTATTTTGTTCTTATACCATGTTCTAGAAATGTGTAAGATGAATAATAATGTTATAAAATTAAAAATTTTAGTTAACACTATTCATAACGGCTAGTTCATAACAATATTATAATAATATATCGTTGTTTAGTAAAACCCGGTATTGCGTACAACACACGCTATCGAGGAAGGTCACGATTGCGTGTAATGCAAGCCAAGTTAGGGTTGCGTGCTATGCAAGAATCCTTCATTGTTTTGTATAACATAATCCAACCATATTTCATTTATACATTGAATATATATATATACTCAATGTTGCGTAGGATAACTATTATCAAAATTGTGTGTAACATGATCCAAGAATAGTGTTGCGTATACTGCAAGCAAATAAGGTGTTTCATATAGCGCAAGGTAATCATTGTGTAGCATAAAACACAAGACATTAATGAAATTAAAAGAATATTTTTCATAAAATCTCGGGGTGTTACATTCTACCCCCCTTAAAATGAATTTTTCCCTCGAATTTCGTCGGGGTTATAAATGGTTTACTATTCAAAAGTTTCTTTAATAGAAACCCACATCTGAAAAAGGAATAACAAAACCAATCATTAAAAACAAAAGTTTGAAACGTAACAGTTACCCAAATAAGCTAATCACTGGGTTTCCACATAGGTGAAAATATGTATATGGAAGAGAAATCTAACCATCATGTTCTGATGGAGAGTGGTAGAGAACATGGCTATGGAAAATCCAGCAATCACAAAGCCATAAATTTGTGATGATCTAAGGTACCATCTGATTCATCAGATATAAGAGCACTAGGACAACATTTTTGGTCTTCAAGATCATTTCCCTAAAGTTGATGAAATTGGAATTAGAAGAAATACTTTCGTGATTTTGGTATAGTCTCACCATTTGTCGTTCTTTGGACAATTTCCATTTCATATCTTAAAGAAATGAAGTTGAATTTGTCATTCGTGATGTGTTAGCAGATCATGTGATAGAATGATGGGTCATTCCATCTGTCTCAAACAAAAGGTTAGAAAATTTATAAAAAAATACATAAGTCCATCTATAGTGAGATTAATCATATATGGTTTCTAAAATGAACTTATAATTTATATATCATACCGCTTAATAAAATAAAACTAGTTTCAACTAACTAGGGACTTCCTGTAGGCCAGTGGTAGGTGATAAAGGCTAGTCTCACTTCGGTTGTGGGTTCGATTCATATGACCTTGTCCGACACGATGGGTTGTCTCCCTTCCTACATGTTGTCCTTTTTCTAAAACTATATTACAATAACATCCCATCAATAATATCGAAAAAACTTCTATCCTTAAACAATATTGTCTTATGTCCAACATAATCCATTCCAATCTTTAGGCTTATCCATAATACTGTAGTCCATTCTCATAATATAGTGAAAAAGATTATCAGAGATTTAATACCATCGTTGATCCCCATATATCATAAGATATTTCTTGTTGGTCACATTCCAAACATTCAAAGGCCTTAATCATGTATTCTCTTGAATACCCATTGAACCTTAGTGAAAACATGAATGTAGTTAAAAGTGAATACTTTACACATACCAAAATCTTCAAAATTCTATATACTCAAACCATGATATCACTTAGTCCTTATATCAATCATGAGCTCATGAATACTATCAAACATATTAGATTCTCTTTATCCCTTCATTATATGCATATCACCTGCTTTCCAAAAATATTTCAATCACTTTTCATGGTTACCGATGCCATAAAATTATTGAAAACCAGAATAGACCAAAACATAAATATTCCAATATTCCACGATACTATATACAACATTATTTTGGAATCCCATTACATAAACACTTAATCATTCCACCACATCGTTGTCATATTCAACACCGCCAATGGTGATCGCATGTGACTTCCCCTTGTCCTTTGACTTAAGTGGTTGCTCATGTCGATTATCACTAACCCTTGGATTTGGGCATTTATTAGCATAATTCCCCATTTCCTTGCACTTGAAGCATTAACGTGTTGTTGGTGCGTTCTCGGTAGTCTTTTCTTTATTCACATCATTAGAAACACATTTTTCCATTACTTCAACACTCAACTGCTCGATGAACTTCTTTTCCACACTTAAAACATTTTCTAGTCCCTTTAAGACAATCTCCACCTTGCTTCTTTACACACTTTGAGCATAAGGAAACATTCATATTCTTTTCACCATTATTCTGAGATTTATCCTTGAACTCCATCTTTCGTTTCTTTTCAAAACTATGAGATGGATAAGTAACACCAACTTCCATTTCTATCTTGATAGAACAACGCACAATTTCTTCATATCTACTGAAGTCTCTTATATCTAATGCCCTTCGAAGATTTGGTTTTACGCCACTGAAGAATCGATCAACTTTACTTTCAGGTTGGATGATAAATCCAGATGCATACCTTGCAAGCCTTGTAAAATTCGCTTCATATATACCAACAGATTCATCATCCTTTTGCTTTAGTTCAAGAAACTCCTTCTCCATCTTTGTTCGAAGAATACGAGGGAAGTACTTATTGAAAAATAAGTTCCTGAACTCGTCCCATTCCATGGAATCAATTTTAT
The DNA here is from genome assembly GCA_963277665.1 of Viscum album. NCBI lineage: Eukaryota > Viridiplantae > Streptophyta > Magnoliopsida > Santalales > Viscaceae > Viscum > Viscum album. The sequence continues at coordinate 1,757,866,150 of OY728121.1, read as the reverse complement.
CTCTTTGCCTCGTATTCTTGATAAGATTCCACCATTGATCAGCTTCACCTTCCAAACGATATACTGCTAAGATGACTTTATCATGTTCAGAACATTGAAGAACTGAAAATATCTTTTCAGTAGTACTGATCCATTTTTCAGCAACAAGTGGATCAAAAGACCCACTTAAAGAAGGTGGACGTTGCCTCATGAAGGACTCAATAGAATATTGTTCCCTTCTCTGATCATTTGGATGTCCAGAATGATTCATAGCTTGTGTAAGTATATCAATAATATTTTTCACTCCATCTCCCATAACATTTGATTGTTCAGGAGGACAATCATTGAATTTTCCATTGCATTGATCAACACGGTTACTTCGGGTTCCAACCATCGTCTAAAACCCAAAAAGAATAGTGTGAGAGGAAAAAATCATGATAGGGAAAACAATATAATAAAGGGAAAGTACCTTCAATATCTAACATCTTAGGTTTAATTCTATGATCATTAGCGTAATTCTAGTACTATAACCTATACGTATACTTAACCTTAGGGACATCCCTAGACATACCTTATAAATATCTCTAGGGATCTTACTAACGTTATCGCATCCTAGTTTCCAAAGGTTGACTAAACCTTTCCTCTGATACCAACTGTAGAGACCCGAAGCTTGAAGTACATGTACATTACATTACTTTTGCGAAATAATTAATACATAACAAAAAAGACACACAAGGATCGTAATAGTTTAGTGTCTTTGGAAACTCGGAATAAAATCTTCTAATCGTGGTGAAAGATCTTCAACATCTCCCGATAAAGATCTTACCTTTTTTTATTACCTAAAACCTTTCATTATATCCTGTGGAAAAGAAAACATAAAAGGGTGATCTCAAATTCTCAGTAAGGGTAAACAAAAGAAATATCAACCACATCATATTCATATGAACATAACACTTTGGAAATCGTAACCTGCAAAAGAGATCATAATATCATAACATGGGATAAATCATAGTAGTGAAATGAAATCCCAATAATCATAATTTAAAACATGAAACTTTGTGGCATACACACATAATCATAGAGAATCATTTCTTTTTATTCAAGACTCATTTCCAAGACTATCTTAGTGGACAAAGTCCCTTTCTGAACCGAGTCACCCTCATTTCAGTCCTGTTTCACTGAACCGGTATAACCTACCGTTCCAGCCATGTATATCTCATGAGATATAAAATCTTTACCCAATACATTGGAGGGAGATATAGGTCCCACCCATCTCATAATGATACCATTCTTATGTGTGACACAAAATCATAAATCATACATCATTGCATAACCCATGTAGTAAAAATGGGATTCTTAAACATCATGCCACCATAACATAATCCATAAACAATTGATATCATCTCATCATAAGAAAATTGAATCCATTTAAATCATAGAGAAATTTTACTTGAAACATACACATATGAAATAATGTCATCTTAGATGTAAAATAGTTTTGACAAAACACTTGAAATGAATTCTTGAGGACAATATCCTTTCTTCTTTAAAATCATGGTCTTTTCACAAAATTCGATGCAATTTTAAAAGATAAGGGTTTTATTGAAAATAATCATGCAATATTGTAGAGGAAGCTTCTTGAAAATGAGGTGTTATGAAACCATAAAAATCCGTTCACGCCGTATAAGTTAAAAATAACATTCTCCTCATACTTTTGTCGGAAAAGTCAAAAAGTACCTTTTATGGTAACCAAAGGAAAGATTCCATTCATACAATGTGGTAAAAAGTAAATAAAGGGTAAAAATGCCTTTAAACATCCATAGAAGTATGGTAACAATTTTATGAAATAATTTTTTAGAAATCACGGTCATGGATGATAAACATAACCCCAGTAAATATTTACGTATAAGCAATCTCAGATAAAAATGAGATTGAAAATTTTATCCCTTACCTTATGTCGGATATGCTTTGTACGTATCCGAACCTCCTGTATAATGATTTAAATAATGTCATTAATTTATTACAGAATCATATTCATTGTTATGATATCATATATGGTTCACTTATGACTTTATATTACCCTTTCTTTTGTAAATTCCATGTTAAAGAAGCGTTTTGGGTAAAATCGTTTCATTTATCACAGGTGTTTGGACTTGTTGTTCATGACATTATTATTACTTATATCATTATTTACATACTTTAAGAATATAAAATATGATTTATATATCTTATATATTCAGTATATATATATATAATAGATAGATAAATGAAATGAAACACACCGTTCATGGAGACGGTAGTCCGTACGTACGCATGAACGTTGTTTTCCTTTCCTTATTGTATTGAATTAAAGTAAGTAGATGAAGTATATATATACATAAATCCAGTAGATTTACCATGTCATATATTGCATTATTATTCATTATATATACTTTATAATCATTCTAGAATGGTTAACATGGATAATGAATCTCATCGCGTCGTGAAGACGATAGTCCGTACGTACGCACGAGCGATGATATCATTCCCATGGTCGTGGAATTGTGTTGAAGTGTATGTATACTATTTCAGTATCAATATCACTTTATAATAATCATATATAGTTACTCATTACACCATTATACCCATCCAATTAAGGTGGTGGCGGAAAATAGATTACACCACGGCGTGGAGACGGTATTCCGTACGTACGCACGCGCGGTGATTTCCTTTTTCTGTAGGATGGATAGAAGTTTAATTAGAGTTGTTTCATATTTATAATAACATATCAGTATATAAGAAATACTGATGTTATTACTTTATCATGAAACAACTAAATAAGAAGAAGTTGAAGAAGAAAGAAATTGAAAAAGATCGGTAATGGATATTACATCTTTTTGACGCGCCTTCACTTAACCTCCACTTAAAGAACTAAGGATGGTCTTTGAAGAAGACAAGGACCTCTAGGATGATACTAGGGAAGTGGAGAAGAGATTTTTTCAGGGGTTGTCCCAGCTTGAATGCTCAAATTGGTGTGAGGAGGAGAGGGAGGAGGTGCCCTTTTATAAGGGAGGAGAGGGGCACCTTAGGAAAATCTCAAAATATTATTTTATATTAAGGTCAATTTCGGTTCATAATGGTTCCAAAGGGTCGTATTTCGAAGATAAAGTGGGGATGGGTCGAAATAATCTCATCCAATAGGATTTAGACCAGTTTAATTTATTAGTTTAACCTTATCAATTATATTTAACTCTAAGTTAAATAATTTAACTTTTACCGTGTCTTTTTGTTTTCTTACACGATATGGTTAATAAACTTACCATAACAAGACAAAAGAACCCCAAGTTGTTTATTATTAATATTTTTATCCTTATCTAAGTCATTTGGCCGAACCTTGGATTTTTAGGAATTAAATAAAAATTAATAATATAATATTTGTTTTAAAAACTAATTTATGTCAATTTTGACACTATTTGGTACATGATTTTTATGAAATTCATAACAGAATGATACTTTCAAAATAATTTACTTATATCAACAATAACATGTCATATTAACCTAGAAAATTAATTTAAGTCATAAAAAGTCTCAAATTACATTTATTTGGGCATTTATAACATCAATTATGTCAATATTTCATTAATAAGACAATTACTGCATCATCTTTGTGTCATAATAAATGATAATTATTTAATCCCTAAAAATTCTAAATAAATTCCTATGAAGTAGATAATTGTATTAGATTTCTGGAGACTATTCATGTTCGAAGTTTCATGAAGTTTATCACTAAAGTAAAATTATTATACTTATAAGATTTAAGAAAGTGACATGTTGTCACATTCTTTGGTTTTAATAATAATTAAATTATTTTAGTGGAAAAAAGTCCATAAAATGAATCTAATCCGACCCTTAGGTTATATGGGTCTACTTTTAGCCATCCAATACAATTTTTCTATGTTTTAGGGTAATTTTATAATCTTATATTTACCTTTAATTACCTGATTTACCTTTAACTATAGTAAATAAAATTTACCGTAGTTACTATTCACAATGCCCAAAAATAAAAAGTAGCTTATTAACATAATTTGGGCCCACTGATTCCAAATATAAAATTCATTTTTCCAAATTCAATACACAAACTTTGCAGAAATTAAATTAAAATTAATCCCGTTGTCGAAAGAAAACGGGTTTTTCTTTAAAACATTGCAAAAGATTAAATTGATTTAACCTACGAATTCAAGGTAAAATCAATGCTAATTACATAAATTATATTAAATGGTAAAAATATATTCTATTTATACTTTAAAACCATTAAATATTATAATTTAACCACATAAGATATTACGATGAAAAAAGTTGTTTTTAATTAAAATATAGCGTGTTTTTACTATTCATTAAAATATGAATGTTATCGGAAAAATATCAAAACTTTATCTAATGTAAATTTATATATCCTGATTCAAAATAAGAATTTTATTTTGTCAAATTGAACTTATAAACATGTCAAAAACTAGATTTAAAGTGGGTGTGCCATCAAAAGGCGGTAAAACTTTATTTTTTGAAAAATACTTATTTTACCCGAAAATTTATTTTGTTCTTATACCATGTTCTAGAAATGTGTAAGATGAATAATAATGTTATAAAATTCAAAATTTAGTTAACACTATTCATAACGGCTAGTTCATAACAATATTATAATAATATATCGTTGTTTAGTAAAACCCGGTATTACGTACAACACACGCTATCGAGGAAGGTCGTGATTGCGTGTAATGCAAGCCAAGTTAGGGTTGCATGATGTGCAAGAATACTTCATTGTTTCGTATAACATAATCCAACCATATTTCATTTATACATTGAATATATATATATACACTCAATGTTGTGTAGAATAACTATTATCAAAATTGTGTGTAACACGATCCAAGAATAGTGTTGCGTATACTGCAAGCTAATACGGTGTTGCGTATAGCGCAAGGTAATCTTGTTGTAGAATACAACACAAGACATTAATGAAATTAAAAGAACAATTTTCATAAAATCTCAGGGTGTTACACTACATGATTTTTCATACACATAAACAAGTAAACTATTTTTGAAAACCAAGGAAATCAACGCTCCAAAATGATGAAATTGAATCCTTAACCCATCAAAAAGGCTATAAATGAACATAATAAAGTTATAATAAATAAAATACATCTATAAATGGTTCAGTACTTATTAATTAATGAATATAATTATATTATTCTAGTCATTAAAATCAAGTGCAAAATTGTTTTGGACATAAGGTTTTAGATTCTACCCAAACATCCATTATTCCTTCAGCTTTCCCTTTCTCTCTTTTTACACAAATGAAATTATATTTTATTTTTATTTAAATCAAATAAATGTAATATATATGTTTCCAAATAATTTTTCAGGATCCATCCAACATTCTTTTTTAGGGATATAAATTATTTTAAGAGGTTCCTTACGCTATTCTTCTCGATAAACAAGCCTGATTTAAGGGAACTTCTCGAATTGTTACACATTTTCAACAGTGATACATAGTCTATTTTAAGACACTATTATTTGTCTAAAATCACTCCTTTTATCATGACAAATCACCCAGGTTCAATTTTATTTTTATACAATCAATTATTTCTTTTTCATTCTAAATAATCTTCAATGCTTCCCCTTAAATCGTACAAAACATTTTTATTTCTAAAGTTTATTAAACACTCTTTTCACTTCAGTTGGAAAAAAAATATATTGATATGTTCTTATATTCTTTTATTAATTTCCATTTATTATTTAATTACTTTCATTCATGTAAAAGTTTTTGATACACCAATTAATTATTCTTTTGACAAGAATATGATACCCAATTCATTCCATGGGTAACCCTTAGGTTTTTGTTTGATTACTTAAGTATGATTCATTATATAGTAAGAATAATCATAAAAATGTTATGATGGGTGTTCCTATGTAGAACTAAAATGCATTGGGTAATGTTTAGTATCTTGAAATGTTATGTGAGACGGTCTTTATGGTTATCCTTGACTCATGATCCTCTATGTGCAACGAGCCTTGACACATGCTCCTATATATGCAAAGATCCTTGAATCGTGCTCCTTTATGGGAAATGAGGATTTAATCATGATAATGTTATATTTAATACTGCTTAAAATTTATTATGATTTCATGATTATACGAACCCGTGTTCTATATGTTATGATTCCTTATGTTTAATCACGTTTGATTCCTTTATATATATATATATATAAGTTATGCCTTCCAACCCATTCGCTATGCTTTATTTTAAAGGTTATTACCTTTCTAGGATTTTTAGCTCATCCATTTATTCATGTTATCCCTAGGTTATCCAATGATTATTTAAGGGATCAAATGAAGTTAGGATCTCTTTATGAAGATTAAATAAAATGTGTTCTTATTTTTGGAATTATGATGTTTTATTATGTACCGAATTTCCAAGACATTGGACTTTACGATCCTTGTCATTTAATTTGATGTTTAATTAAGCTTAAAATAATGTAATGTTATGTGTAAAAGGATTGGATATATATATTTTGGTACCATATAATGTGAAACTTCAAAACTTTAAGGATCATGTGATACGAACCAATGTGGTGTCTTTTAATGTCATGCAATAGCAACCAATAATGTGCCATTTTAGTTCATATGACTTGGACCATGGTTTATTATAGTTTATGTCATTTTATCAAGTCATATTTTGAGAAGTTTAATGTTATAAAAAATGTATTACTATGTGAAATGGGTATATAATTGGTTTTTTTGGGAATAAAACATTATCATCCATTTTTGGTTTATATTATATGTTGGTGACTAAAAAGAGGGATTTTTTTTTTGTGTTATTTTGGGTAAAAGTCCAAATATATACCCACTCACCACATGTCTACAATACAATAGATAGAGAAGGATGGTTGGACTCATGAGTGATGTAAACCATTAAGGAATATTTGGGACGTACTCTAGATAAAAACCTCAATTGTGTCTCTATCAATTTTATTGGACATAGGGGAGGTTGATAAAGGGATTGAGTGGATGTTGGATGGTTATGACGACTATCCAAAATGACCTATGTATAGAATTTTTCAAGTCAGTGTTGAAGTGACTTAGAAAGAACCCATTAGGTTGATTCATAGAGGCTAATAAAATTAATTGGGTTTATTAGAGGTCATATTAGAGTGGATAAGATGTGTTTCATTGGGCGATAATAGTTACATAGATTACCTATGGGAAGATATAATCATTATCAAAGGAATAAATGATTTTTAGTACCCTAGTGACCCTATATTTTATAGAGAAAAACTCAAGGGACATATTTTTCAATGTATCTGATTGCCATTATCAAAGGGATACATGAACATTGGGAAGAATGTAGGGGTGCATAGTAACTTGTTCATGAACGTCAGATGGTTTTAGATGAGGAAAAGATGGAGTATTATTTTTGATGGTTTGGGCCTTGTCCAAAAGAGTCCAAAGAGGTAATTTTGGTCAATGATTCAACCCATTTTTTGGACCTAGGTGAAGATGAGGCCAGTCAATAAGTCCAAATATCCAGAATATGGATCGTTCTTCAAGTAATTAACCATAGGATGAATCTTTAAAGGTGATGATCCATTGGAAAGAGGATAAAATATACTATATAAATCTTGCTTTTTTCATAATATAGGGCTTCTATGTGAGTAGATGGGGTCCAACAATGAGATGGGTATTTAAAGATATCTACCGCAATGGATCCACATGGTTAGTGCCCTAAACGTATGAATTATGAAGGGGTATTTAAAATGTGTATGTACTTGAAAAAATAAAATACATGAAAGGAATCAACACAAAATTATTACTTGTGAACCTACTTAGTCTCCCATGATAAAATTTTGAATATAGCTTGGTATTCTTTGAAGACATGTGTAAAGAAAGTGTTAGGTCCATTAGGTCAAATACCCTGATAGGGAGGAGGGGTCAATCAGGGTGTGATAGATTAAAACTACTACCCATCGAGATCTTTATTCACCATTAAGAAAAACTCCCTTATATCTTATTCCTATAGAAATATATGAACATAATTAAAATCAAGAAAGCGACACAATGATTTTTACCTGGTTGACCCTCACTGGGATACATCCAAGGAGCATACAACAATGTTTTGCTGATGTACCAAATCCACTAAGGCTCACTTCCAAATTACATGATTCGTGCTCGATCACTTCAATGATATGGATTACTTCCTTGACATGATTTAGTGTTTTCTCACTGCAATCCCAAGGGTCACTCCCTATGTCTCATTCTCAGTGTCATTTTTGGTGGAAAGGATCATAGTTTTCCACTTTCTTTTCTCACTACTCATGGAATGGATCCACTCATAGTTTTTAGACGTGTAGGTACTTTAATTTGAATGAAATCACATATCCTCAACTATTGTTAGATTCTCTTTTGAATTCCATTTTCACCCATAAATGAAATCCACTTATTCCCGTACTATTAGGTTAGAGTAACTTTTTTCCTATACTATTCTAGTAAGTTTTCAAGTATCCTTAAGTACTCATTGAACCACATTAAATATTATGAGAACTACATAATGTGTATGATTCATGGACCACCTATTCCATGAACTACCTCCACTTCCACCACCATATACCACCTCTGTGTACTTTTGTCCAGGAACTGCCTCCATATACCACTTCCTTATACCACTTTGGTGTACTTAATTCACTTACCACTTTCACTTCTATATAATTAATTCTTCCACACACTACTTCTTCCACATACCACCTTCTTCCTTTGCTGACTAAAATTCTCTACAAACACACTTTCATGGAATCGCTTCTGCAAAGTGCTTCACCCTTCACAGAATCCTCATCGCGAACCCCTTTCAGAATTGGATGAATTCTCAGAGCAAAGATGTTTTCTTATAAAAAATGAATTATGTAATGATAGGATTAGATATCCTTATATAGGAAAACAGATCTAAGAAATCCGTTAATATGAGATTTACCAAATCTTCAATGAGGTATATCTTTCACAGTGAACCATTCATCCTTATGCAGTTCTCTTACTACCTATCTTTCTTCATGGCGGACAAAATCACTATGAAATTTTCACAAACTATACCTATAGATTCATCTAAAATCACTACCTTGTTTCCACCAACGACAAGCCACATTGTGTACCACAGTCCTTCTGCATACCACTTTTATCCCACACACCATTTCTGTGAACAGTTTCCCTTTCATAATCTGTGATCCTCCCTAAGAACTATTTTACTTCTATAAAGCATTCCACCTTAAACAACTACTTTGATAAACACCAACCATACTCTTTCATGGTCATTTGTCTTTGTCAACAAACACAATCACACCCAAAATATACTTAGAGGACACATTGAGGGATTTTTAACCAATATAAATAAATTCACAAATGATGCATATGTTTTATTAATGTTATGGAAATAAAAAATGGTTTCCACCCAAAATGGATAGCATAGGTAATGTTTATATGAAAAAAATCATACTTTATCTACCAAATTTTAGGAACCAATCATTATATAAGAATTATATGGTAGAATAGGATACTTAAATCAAGGATACAAATAACCCTAGGCCACCATCTTAGTATGTGGAAATCACGTAACACCATTTTGACAATGTAGATTACTCCAACCCTTCAATATTTCATGCGGTCATACAGGAGTTTCATCACGATTCTAAAAATTTCAGATCTCTAAAAATTTACATGGCCATAAATAACAATCTAGTTTTAATAAATAAATAAATAAAAAAGTCATAATTAATTGAATTATAGATGAAAATGGGGGTTTGAAAATATTTGGGTAAAATAAAATTAAGTCACACAGTTTACAAATCATGAAAAAAAACAGTTTAAAGAAGTTAAATTATGATAGTAGGATTTAAAAAGATCAGAAATATTACACTGTGTTTATACATTTATTTTTCATGTTTTCATAATATTCATTAATTCATCTGATTCTGCAAAAACATTTTAAAATTAAATAGTAGGATTATTATGGTTGGATTATAATTGGTTAATTATATAATAATGGTACACTCCCCAACATATGAACTTACACACACTTACTCCTTTAGTGTGTGGAACATATTGAAGAGGGAATCCCCTACCCACTTCTTATCCACCCAAGGGTGGATAACCCTCTCTTAGCATAGTATGTTCTCACAATATATATATATATATATATAATATTTTCCCCTCTTTTCCTCGACAACTTATCCCTTATTCCCTAGTTTCCCCTCTTCCTCCAATAAGAGACAAAATATGGAATAAATTTATCTAATAATTATTACAAATTTTATATATGATAACATAATTCACAATGATTAAAAAATATTCAAAAAATTTATGGTGGAGCTTTTACACTTGGATTAAAAATATTTAAAACTAGTTAACAAATGAATATTAGTATATTCACTTCTTTCAAGTATTAAAGAATAAAAAAAATCTCAATATTCTCAAAAATAGTCCCCCTTATGCTCAGTAATATATATCTACTTCATTCTTACTTGATACCATCACAATAATTATTTATATTTAATATGAATTATATTTTTATAAATAATTTATAAGACACAATTTGGAAATATATTTTCTATGCATGGAAATTTAGTTTTTTATAAATAATTTTAATAATAAATAGAAACCATAAGAATGAAAAATAATAATTTTATAATAATAAGAAAAATAATAAAACAAATAAAATGATTGGGTTCTCCCCTCCAACTCTAGTGATCACATCATAGGGTCTCATTGGGATAAAAAAAGTGTGAGATTCTACTATAGATATCTCTTACCATTGAAATTAGGGATCATGGGTTTTTTAATGTTTGGTGAATGGTGGGCCAAGACCACCCACATAGTATATTGTTTACAATCTAATAACACTTTGTTGTGTCATCCTTCCAGGAAATCATTCTATGAAAAAAAGGGCTTTAACTGATTCAAGGACTCAGGTTGTATTGTAGCCTAAGTTGTTGATCAAAATAATGTAATAGGAGAAACCTAATCTTATTTTTAAATATATTTCAGTAGTTAATAATAATCATGAGTAATACTAGGGTAACTCACATGAAATAGTGGTAGTTTTTCCCCAGAAGAGAAAATTTATGACAATCCATGACCTTGGGGTTAGGTAGACTACTTTTTTAGGGGACCATGTTCATTTGATGATTATATATTTAATTTATTGGTAAAACAATTCATTATCATTGAAAGGAACTCAACATAGAAAATATAATGGCCATGTTATGAGTGTTTACCACAGTATGTAAATTTCCTCTGAGCTACTCAACATGGATTCGATTAAGTTTCTCTAACTCAAACCCATACTTGTTAATTTTTTTCCTTATTGGAAAAGGGATGACTTATTCAAGTGGTGGGTAGGATATGGAAGCAGGTACACCTTTCCCTTTGTATTTTGTGGTAGCTAACAAATTGTGTGGAATTTGGATATTTGTAGGACTTCCCAATTCATAAGTCTTTATTTAATACTAGGTATGCACACCCTCTTCTCTCACTTCAGTGTGAACCATGTTTTGAATAGGCATCTCCTCATCATTTTCTTCTACAATAGTGTCATGTTCAATGTTATATATGGGGATTCCATTAATAATATTAATTAACATGAATATGGTAGTATAAATAAAATCCTAGTCTTCATCAAAATGGTAGGGAACCTAGTCAATCCCCGAGTACCCTTTGAGGGATATATCATGGTCTTCTTCCTCTTGTACCTTCTATGGTGACAATTTTTTTTTACTATGCATTTGAGGTTTTTCCATATCCCATTGATGATATCTCTAGAAAATTTTGTGGATCATAATTTTATAGGGGTTTTACACTACCTATATATAAATTTACCCCAATAAGGGAGATGATTCATGAAACATTAATAGAGAAAATCATAGGGGAGTTATAATATCCATGAACCTACACTCCCAAATATACTGATATAAATATGTTCTTTAACATATTTTATTTGATAAAAATAATTTAAAGAAAATTTCAAACATCTAAAACATATAACATGAAATATAAATATTGGATCACTTACACACCCATAGAATTTCTAGGTTTACAGTTTTATATAATTAGAACAAATACACAACAATACTCATGTCTTCATGTGAGAATTTTTCCCATTATTTGACACTTTTATTATTTCTAAATTATTATTCAACATTTCCCATAAAACTATTAACACTTGAATCCTTTCTGGATAAAATTAATTTAACATAAAACCTCATAACCTTGAAAAATGAAAAACAAAATAAAAGTTAGCTCAAAAAATCAGTAAGGGTAAACAAAATAATTAACAATTGAATATCATCGGGGAGCATGATATGAGAATAAGTGTATGATGAAATAATAAAAGGGAATTAAAATATAATAAGATAGTTCATAACCATAAAAACATAAATCATAAATCATTACACTTTGAATAACTAATTAACATAATGAAATAGTCATATAATTCATCAATCGGGATCCATGTGAAACAAATCCTTAAGAAAATGATCCATTTGAACTTATATAAAAAGTTGAGAAAGAATTTTGATACCTTGAATCTTAATTATCTTATCACTCTTACAATCACCTATACATATTAAATAACCCACCCAGTAAATTCCAACAATCTCATAAGAGAAACCTATGACCAGTTTACTATGTCTCTATACTTAATGCAATGGAGGGCTATAACGAACCAACCTATATTTGTTTTATATTTTATCCAACCATAATTGGTTTATAATAGAACCATCCTTAAATCAGCCATTTATATTTACATTTACTATATAATGTGATACACAATTATATTTTTTACTTTTCAACATAATAATTTATATTATTATTTCACTGCTTGGTTTACCTGTGGAAATGATATAGGTCTCATGAATATATCATTGATAGAATCATAATCCATCCAAAGATATAATAAGGATGGTATAATTACTAAATATTACTAATTAAGAGGATAAATAATTAACGTATATTGAAATATATGAAAGTTCCTTTAAAAGAACATTTAAAATGTTTCTTGGAAAACAAGAGAAAATACATTTTTCTTTTAACGCCATTAAAAAAATAAAAATTCAGAGCATATTTAGAAAAATAATTTCATTGAAAATAAAAATTTAAATTTATGAAGTATTATTAAAATAATATAATGGTCATGATGGTGGTAAATCATGTTCATTAATTATTTTCTAAAAGAAAACATTACTTTCACACTTTTGTAAACAAATTCAAAAAAGGCTTGTTTAGTAAAATTTAGAAATATTCCTTTCTAAAGAATTAAAAATAATTTAAATAATGGCCTACTTAAAAAATTTCAATTATATATATAGTTACCCTATCCTATTACATATTACATTTCATGATTTTAAGAATAATTATACATTAGAGTGCAAGTCAGGGATTGTAAAGTCTAGTGTCCTTGAAGACAGGTGCATAATCAAACATTATAAAAAACTAATTTTTATCTAATCTCCATAATTATATTATTTCTTACATTGAGCTCGAACATCTGCATAGGATACCCTAGTTAGGGAATAACCAAAAGAACAAAGCATTGGCACAAGGGATAGAAGGCATGGCATGATGGTATAAAGAGGATTGTATCATATAGAATCATAAAATATAAAAAGGAATCATAAAAAAATGCAGAAATAGTAATGTGGTAGGAACATAAAGCGCAATTTTATAATTATTCAATTTCAACCTCCGAGAGTGTTTCACACACAAGCCAAGGCTAACCACCAAGACCGTCTCACATGATAGCGCAAGCCAAGGCTAACTGCCAAGACTATTGCACATAACGTCTCATGAGACTCAACATTACCCAATTCATTGGACTGATATCTCAGTTAACCCATATTAAATTTTCATGAATATTTTTTCTACATAAATAATCGTACATGATCAATCATACATAAACATAAGGGTAACCCATGGAAAGAATTGGGTACCACAATCATGTCATAAAGCATAACAAATGGACATATCATAAAAGTATCCCTGAATGAAACTAACTGAAATATACATGATAATTAATTAGGAAAAATATTCATATATCATGGTAAGTTGTGTCACATAAAAGTGACAATATATTCGAAAAGTATTTAAGAAATTTTATTAATATAACATTTTTGTGTGGTTTTACGAAAAATACTATAGAACATTTAAAATAGAAATGTGAAAAATAATTTATATAAAACACTAAGTGAGCCAAGAGGTTTTCATAATAAAAAAATATTTTATAAAGGAAATTTTGGATTAAAATAGAATATAGATTTACTTGAAATCAGGTAATAATTCAGGAAGTACCATCAAAATAGTTTTTCATATCTGGAAGTCTTGAAGAGAGAATCACTTAAAAACATTTATATCCACAAAAGAGAATGATGAAAGTTTCTTGATAAATGAATTTGGTACATTGAAATATTATTTATAAGATGGGAAAAAATAGATAAGATAACATCAGTTTGGTAAATGAAATATAAGGCAACTAGAAGGAACAAATAAGGTTCTGGTGGAATCCCTTACGGATTTTATACATGATATATTTTGTATATAAGAGAGAATACTGAGAGGGAAATGGGTTTATCATCACTTATAAATTATTAGGTTAGTATGGGAGAGGTGTGAAATCATACCCCATCATTAGGTATTATACATAAAATGGCACAACAAAGAGTACATTCTTGAATAAAAGTGAAATAGAGTGGATCACTTACCTTAAGTCTAATGGTGTTATACACTAGGTATTAATGAACTGAATAATCAAATTAGGTTCATTAATTAATTATTCCATAACCAATTTTACAAGTAAATGATTTAGTATAACCCTTTTGAGTTCATTCATAAACATTTTTGTTGGTTATGAGCTTCAATTTCATTTTTCGGGTCCATTTTTTTCCTTGGTTTTGAGGATTAGTTCACTTATATTCGTGTTATGATACACATGTATGATTAGAGTGGTTGTCCATAATTGAAGTTATATTTTATTATTGAACATCTAGAAGGTTAAAGGTTGTAAAATTAATTTAGTCATTTGCAGTGATTATGAATCATTATATATAACATTAATGATAAACGCTAGAATTAACTTTGCGATTTTTCTCCCAATTATCTTGTTTTATATTATTATTTTTCATCATGAATATATCAGGATTCTAGAACATGAAATAAAATAAAATACATGTATTTTGATCTGGTTCAACTGTTAAAATTCATTCATGACCAATCTAGAAGATATTAATGCAAATTGAATACCCGTCGTCCTTGAATGTGACACATCAACACATCTCGGGCGGTGTTTCCATTTATAATATAAATGTAGGGGGAAAATGAGATTATGATAAAATCTCCCATTACTATAATATAATTATAGTAAATGTATGTTACTGGAGTTATCATAAAAAATTGTTGATGGGAGGTGAGGAAAGAAAAAAAAAGAAAAAAAAGAACAAGAAAGAAAATAAAAGAATCAGAATGAGGAATTTACCTCTTTCGTTCATCTCCATTGAGAGCCTCGTAAGGGGAGTGGATTTGGTCTTTTCAGGAGACCAATGGTTAATGGAAGTGGAGTATGTGATTGGGGAGTTATGTGGGCAGAATTTATGCAAGGAACAAGGATTTATATGTGTGAAGAAAAGAGGTAAGGAGGGGTGGAATTTATATTGGAGGAGAGAAGGGTTTTCATAATATATAATTCCTTAGTTTATTAATTTCCCTCCAGACTAGAAATAGTCATGATTTACTGATGAAAAATAGTAATATGTGCATTTGATTTCAAACCAGTGGATATTTACATCATTCATGACTCAATAATGATGCAAAAATTCATGTTTTAGAATTTATAATGAATTATCATATTTTACTATTCATCCACCAATTAATGTATTTTAGAAAAATCCCAAAAATTATCCCTAAATTTTATTTAATGTGTAGAATCCAAAAATGGAATAATGTTTTCTAAAATAATTTCACATATATGATTAATTTAATTTATAATTAAAATCATAATTTACATGAATAATACAGATTTTAAAACTATAACTGATGTTATAATGTTCTTGAAAATTACATAAGGCCTTATAAAATGATCTTAAAACCAGAATATCTAAAATTGATAACTTATGAACACCTTTTACGAAGATAAATTTTCTTTTAAATTATTTAATTAATTTTGT
The DNA here is from genome assembly GCA_963277665.1 of Viscum album. Lineage (NCBI taxonomy): Eukaryota > Viridiplantae > Streptophyta > Magnoliopsida > Santalales > Viscaceae > Viscum > Viscum album. The sequence continues at coordinate 1,757,849,945 of OY728121.1, read as the reverse complement.
GTAATTATTTATTACTTAGAAAAATACCAACACTTTTACTATGATCATTTTATCACTTATAAGAGGCCTAATTTGTATATATACATTCATGGGTGATGTTACTATACTTTTGGAAGATTTACTATTCATAGTGGTGATATAACTATTCATAAGGGTATGTTACTATTCATAAGTGTAGGTTACTATTCACAAAAAATTGTGTTTGTTCCATTAGACACCAAAAATCAAACTGACCACTACCGTGTGTGTTTGATTTTCAAAATTCAAATAACAGAAGTGAGAATATTATATTTAAAGGTCACATAGATCTTAGTAGTTCACTTTATTGTGAGGACATGTGATTATATTAAATAATTATAATAAATGAATTTCTATTGATAAGATATTGAGTCATTACATTATTCCCCCTTTAAGAAATTCCATCCTCAAAATTTCATTTTACATTATAATCCATAAAAAGGTGCGGGAATTGTTTCGTCATTGCCTCCTCCAGTTCCCATGTTGCCTCCTCATACTTATGGTTCGACCATATTACTTTTACAAGGTGAGTAGTCTTTTTACATGGTACGTTATCTCTATGATCCATGATGTTCACTAGCTACTCCTCATAAGAAAGATCATTCTCCAACTATACCACCTCTAAAGAGAGTACATGTGAAGGTTCTGGTATGTACATCCTTAAGATGGATACATAAAAGACATTGTGTACTATAGACATGGTTGGTGTAAGTTCCATTTTATAGGCCACAACTCTGAATCGATCAAGGGCCTAGAAGGGTCCAGTGTACCTGGGATTTATCTTTCCTTTCATCCCAAACATCATGAACTTCTTTCATGGAGATATAAGCATAAATACCATGTCTCCAAATTTAAACTCAAGGTCTCATCAACGATTGGTTTCATAACTATTTTTTGGCTTTGGGATGCCTTGATGTGATGCTGAATGTGTTTCACCTTCTCCACCATTTCATCAACCATTTCAGGTCCTAAGATCTTACTCTCACTATCTTTATCCCAACACAACGGTGTTCTGCACCTTTTCCTATAAAGGGATTCATATGGTTCCATTCAGATGCTTGAGAGGAAACTATTGTTATAGAATAATTTGTCCTATAGAATATGTTTATCCAATACTCCATTGAAGTCCATAGAATATTCTCACAACATATCAACTAGTGTATGAATATTTTTCTCAGATTAGCCATCATTTTAAGGATGATAGGTTGTACTGAAGTTCAGTTCAGTTCTTAGAGCATGTTGGAGACTTTTCCAGAACATGATGGTGAATCTTGGATCTCGATTAGATACTATAGATAGTGGTACTACTTGTAGATGTACCACATATTTGATATATATCCAAAAAATTTGATCAAATGAGAAGTCCTCTTGAACCATGATAAATTGATATGTCTTTGTAAGAAGATGCATAATGATCCATATAGCATTGTTTCCATTAGATATCCTTGGATTTCCAGTGAAAAAGTCCACAGTGATGTTATCCCACTTCCATATTGGTATGGGTTGTGTTTTCATCACCCCCTTATACTTTTCCCTACATCCTTCACTTACTGACAGACCAGGAACTTTCAGGTATACTCAAAAATCTCCTTCTTCATATTGCCCCACTAAAAGTTCTCTTGGATATCTCGATATATCTTTGTGCTCTCTTGGAGAATAGTGAAGGTTGATCTATGCGTGTCATTCAAAAGATACTTATTTATCTCCGGATTGGATGGTACACATAATCGTGACCCAAATCTTACAAATCCTTCCTCAACAATCTTGATCTTTGAGGATTTACCACTTTTAATGGCTTCCTCCCTTTTCTGAATTTCAACATATTTTCATAAAGAATTGTTTATTATATCCATTAGGGATGGTTGAGAAATCATTTGAGAAAGTATTGATGATGTTCCTCCATTAATTATTCCCTTTTTCATCCTCTACCAATCTGAGAAGATCAAATCCTTTTCAACTCTCATCATTGATAAAGATGCAAGATCCTTTCTACTAGGAGAATTTTCCAACATATTTTCCATACTGGTATAGTAGTTGATTGAGGAGTCATAATCTTTGATGAGATCTATCCATCTTTTTGGTGCATATTAAGCTATTTTTTGTGTTAGTATATATTTGAGACTCTTTTGATCAGTATATATCTCACACTTCTCCCCATAGAGCTAATGCCGCCATGTTTTTCATAAAACGATCATAGTTGCCAACCCTAGATCATCTGTAGGGTAGTTTCTATCCTGTATTTTCAGCTACCTTGAGGCGTAGGCTATTACTTTATCATCTTTCTTCTGCAAAGCCTAAGCCTTTCATTGAAGTATCATTATACAACACAATGTGTTTTCCACTTGTTGGGTGTGTGAGTACTAGCACAGAGATTAACCACTTTTTCAACTCCTTAAAGTAGTCTTCAAATTTAAATGTCCAGACAAACCAGACTCCATTATGTGTCATCTTCTTCATTATGATTGACAATCGTGAATTTTTTTACAAATAATTGATAAATACAAAGATAGACCAAGAAAGCTGTGGATATCTTTTAAATATGTTGGCATGAGCCACTCTTCAATTGAATTTGTTTTGGAAGGGTCTATATATATCCCTTTGCTGGTGATAACATTACATAAGAATGATACTTACTCTATCCAAAAATCACATTTACATTACTTTTCATATAGATTCTCCCTTCTCAAATTATTTAACACGATATTCAAATTCTCCTCAGGTTCCTCCTTTCTCATGGAGTATATCAAAATATCATCGATAAAGACTACCAACATATTTTCAAGGTAATCTCAGAAGACTCTATTCATTATATCCATGAATGTTTTTGGAGAATTAGTGAGTTTGAAGAGAATAACTATGAAATGATAGTGTACATACATTATTTGTAAGGCAGTCTTGGGAATATCTTCCGTCCTCACCTTTAATTGGTGATATCCCGACCGAAGGTCCACCATAGAGAAATAGATGGTGCCATAAAGCTGATCAAACAATTCATCTATCCTAGGTAGAGTATACTTGTTCACTATTTTGATTTTATTGATCTCACGATAATCAGTGTAGAGGTCCATCGAACTATCCTTCATCTTGATCAAGAGTACTGACACACCCCATAGTGAAGCACTCAGGCATATAAAACCCTTCTCCAGATTCTCCTGTAACTGCTTCTTTAGCTCTTCCAGCTAGAAAGTGGCTATTCTATTAGGTTTATTTGATATATTTTATGATCTAGGAATATTTTCAATTGATAACTCAACCTATTGATTAGGAGGAAGACCAGTAAAATCTTTGGGAAATACATCAGTGTAATCCCCCATGATGGGCATGTCTTCAAGAATGAATCTCTCCTTTATATCAATCATTTGAGCTAGATATGCTTGCTCATAAGGTAGAAATATTCACATTTGGGATGATGATTCTAATAGAGATTTAAATTCCAATTTACCCCTTATAAATAATTAGAGGATTATTCGGGATGTGAAGGGTGATATCCCTTTCCTAACATTTGATGTTGGTTTTGTATAAAGATATCCAATCCATTCCTTAGATAGCAACGAACTCCACTAAAGAAAGTATAACAATATTTGATGGGAGGTTCAGTCCATAAAAATTTATTGGGGAGGTTTTATAATTCATGGATGCAATAATTTCCCCATTTTTTGTTCTAACTGATAACATATCATCTAAATTTTGAGGCGGTGTTTGAATAGTTCTAATAAAATTGTAAGATATAAAAGAATATATAGAACCAGAATCAAATAGTACATTCACTATTCTTGAATGAATAAAAATAGTACCTATCACCACATCATTTTTCGGCTTCACCTCAGTAATAGTGATAGCGTAAGACCTTTCTAATTTCCTTGGAGGTTGTTGTTTACTTACTCCAAATACCCTTGTATTAGAGAAATTGTTCACATAATGTCCATGTTCCTTGTAGTTGTATCACTTCACCAATGGCTGATTGTTTATCTGAACATTCATTTCTTCTTCCACATTAGCTGGATTCTTCAAATCCCATCGGCAGTTTTTACCTAGTTGTCCCAAATTTCCACATTTGAAGCAATTCCTAGGTCCCTTTAGACAGTTCCAAGGATGATTCTTCCCAATTTTTTTACACGTGGGATGATCAATCTTATTTTCATCATGGAATTTATTTGCAGGACTTCCCACATTAGATTCAATTTTCTCCTTTTTTCCATTGGGCACAAAATACCACTGAGAGTCTCTGATCTTCATTTCCACCTTAGGGTAACAATAAACAATCTCCTCATAACTGTAAAAGTCTCGAATCACCAATTCTGTTCATATACATGACATCCGTTTGCTAAAGAATTGACCCACCTTGCTTTCGATGTTCATGAAAAATACATATGTCTACATTGAAATCTGTGTAATGTTTTCTTCATACACCCTGATGGTCTCATCTTACTTATTCTCTAGTTTTAGTAACTCTCTTTCCATCTTGAGATGGAGGGTTCAGGGAAAATATTTATTGAACAAAATTCTCTTTAACTCCTCCCAAACCATGGAATCAGTTTCATCCCGGGGCTTCATATTCCTGATCAGTCTTCACCATTGATAGGCTTCCCCATGAAAATGATAGACCACCAGTACTATTTTATCTTCTTCTAAGAATTTGAGGAAGGAGAATTCATTTTCAATGGAGTTAATCCACTATTATGTGAGTGGATAAGAAGATCCACTAATCATGGGAGGCCTTTTCCATATGAAATATTTATTGGGAAAATTTTCTTTACTTGGAGTAGGAGTGTGTTCCACATGATTCATGTTATTATTCATAACTTGATCCAGCTAATAAAGTAATCTCATGATGTTTTGAGAACTCATTCCCATCATATCAAGCATATCATTTAGGAAATATTCACATACCTATCACATTAATTGTTGGAATGTGTTCTTCTATTTCTCACCGTTAACATAAAAAAATAACATACAATTAGAGGGCTTGAATACTTATCTATTTATCATAAAAAGGAAACACTATACATAAAAGAAAAAACATGTAAGGGGGAAGTATATCCTAACTTGTGATTCCCTATGTTTCAGTTTACGTTATCATTGATATATTTATTAACTTATATTGATATGGTATTTTTTATTTATTCCCTTTAATAATGGTTTTTACTAGGATCATGAGTTTTCCAAACCATATCCCCTGCGAGTGTCAAACTAAGAGTGCAGCAAGGACAGTTGTCGTGCACTAGATCCTATTTGAGTCTAGATCAAAGCAGCTTTTCAGGTTTTACCCATTGATACAAATGTTGTAGAGCCACCTCTACCTATTTTTATCTGTACAACGATGTATTTTCTTGATAAACCACATACGCGTACTTACGAAAATATATGGATGTTTTATTATAAATAGTCTCATCCTTGAGGTTATTACTAAAGTGATCTAATCCTAATCTAAAAAAATAACTAGATCATCCTCTAATACCAAATATATTGACCCTATACATTTACATATGACATTACAAAAAATTAATCATTATTATACAATAAAGTAAAAGCCAAGGATCATAATGTCTAGTGTCTTTGAAGACTAGGTTCATAATCAAACATTATAAAAAAAAAAATTTTATTTAATATCCACAATGATATTATATCTTCCATTGATCTCATACATCTTCATAGGATACCATAGGGAACACATGAAAAAATTGACGATCTAAATAGCCTAGTAAGGTAATTACCATAAGAAAAAATCATTAGTACTAGGGTTATAAGGCACGACATGATGATATAAAGTGGCATGTAACATATGGAATCATAACATACAAACAAGGAATCATATAATCCTGAAGTCATAGTAATGTGGTAAAAACATAAAACTTGATTTTGTCAATATTCATGGTGAACCTCCAAGACCATTTCACATGGTAGAATAAGCCAAGGCTAACCACCAAGACCGTCGCACATGGTAGCACCCGCCAAGGCTAACCGCCAAGACCGTCACACATAACATCTCATGATACTCAACATTTACCAATGAATTGGAGTGGTATTTGGGTTCACCCATCTTTACTTTTCATGAATATGTTTTCCACATAATGAATCATACATAATCAATCTTAGATAAACATAAGGGTTACCGATGGAAAGAATTGGGTACCACAATCATGTCATAAAGCATAAAAATGGGTGCATCATAAAAGTTTCCATGAAAGAAAGAAAGAAAAAATATAAATTGACATTAATAAGGGAAAATAGGCTTGTATCATGGTAAGTGATGTCACGTAGAAGTGAAAATTGGTAAGAAAGGTATTTATGGAATTTTATCATTAAAACATTTTTCTGCAGTTTTTCAAAATAGAAAAGGGAAAAATACTTTATATAAACCATAAATGAACCAAGATTGTTTTCATAATAAAATAGACAGATTTTATAAAGACAATCGTGGCTTAAAATAGAAGATAAAGTGCACTTGAAATCAGGTAAGAATTCACAACGTTCCCTCAAAACAGGTTTGCTTATCGAGAGGTATTGAGGACAGAATCACTTAAAAACATGTATATCACTGAAAAATAATGATGAAAGGGTCTTGAAAAATTAATTTAGTATATGTAAATATAATTTAAAATATTCACATTATATTATATGATAGCTTCATTTTGTTAAAATAATGATATGGAAACCCAATGGAACAAATAACGTTCAAGTGGAATCCATTACGGATTTTCCACATGGTATTAGGTGTATATAAGAGGTCTTAATGAGAAATAAAATGGGTTTCTAATAACTTATAGATCATGAGTGTAGTATGGGGGAGGTTTTAAATCATACCCCATCATTATGTATTACACAGAAATGGTCATAACATAGAGAACATTCTTGAATAAAAGTGAAATAGAGAGGATCCCTTACCTTAAGTTATATGGTGTTCTCCACTTGATATTAACAACCTAAATAATAAAATTATGTTCATTAATTAATAATTACAGAACCTATATTACATTTAATATATTATTATAATCTTTTTTAGTTCATTCATAACCATTTTGATTGGTTATGAGGTTCGATTTCATTGTTTGCGTCAGTTTTTTTCTTCGGTTTTAATGATCAGTTCACTTATATTCATGTTTCGATACACATTTATGATGAGAGTGGTTGTCCATAATTGAAGTTATTTTTTATTATTGAATATTCAGAAGTTTAAATGGTTGTAAAATTCATTTTTTTATTTGGTGTGATGGTGAATCATTATATAAAACATTAATGATAAATGCTTGGATTAACATGGTGATTTTGTTCACAATTAACTTGTTTTGTATTATTATTTTACGTCATGAATTTATAAGGATTATAGAAAATTAAATAAGATAAAATACATATATTATGATCTGGTTCATCCATTAAAATAGTTTAATTACAAATCTTGAATATTGTAATGCAAATTGAAAACATGTCGTCCTAAAATGTGATAAATCAACACATCTTGGATGGTGTTTTCAATTATAGTATAAAAGGAGGGGGAATGATAAATTTTGATAAACTATAATATTAGAATAATATAATTCTTGTACCCATATTTTACTATATTTATCATACCATATTGTTTAAGGGAGTTAAGGAAAGTAAAAATAATGGAAAAGAAATGAAAGAAAGTAAAATAATTAGAAATAGGAATTTACCCCTTGATTTTATCCCATTTGAGAGCCTCTTAAGCGGAGATTATTTGGTATTTTGAGGAGAAATGGGGCTGATGGAAGTGGGGGAGAAGCTTGGGGAGAGATTTGGGAAGAATTTATTCAATGCACAAGACATTAGATGATTGAAGAGAACAGGTAGGGGGGTGGAATTTATAGTTGAGGAGAGGAGGGTTTGCATAATATTTAATTCTTTAGTTTATTAATTTCCCTCAATACCATCAATAATGATGATTCACAAACCAAAAACAGTAATATTGGCATTCTCTTTTGAACCAATTGACATTTACATTGTCCATGACTCAATATTTTTGCATAAATTTATGTTTTTTCACTTATCGTGAATTGTCGTATTTTAATATTTTTCAAAAATTCAAGAATTTCAGTAAAATACCGGAAATTCACTCAAACAATTTTTTGATGTGTAGAATACTAAAATGAACCCCATTTTTAAAAATAATTTCATAAATATGATTCATTTAATATTTAATTAAAATCATAATTTACATTAAAAATACATATTTTAAAACTATAAATGATTTTATAATGTTTTCAAAAATTACATAACGCCTTATAAAATTATCATAAAAATATAAGACATAAAATTTATATTTTAGGAACACCTTTAAAGAAACTAAATTTTATTTTCAATTAATTAATTAATTATATTTAATTATTTATGATATACAAAAATACCAACACTCTTACTATGATAATAGTATCACTTATAAGATGCATAAATTTTATTTATACATTTATGGGAGAGGTTACTATTATTTTGTATGATTTTATATTTATAAGGGTCATATTAAAATTCATAAGGGTATGTTACTATTCGTATGGGTAGGTTACTATTCACCAAAAATTAGGTTTGTTGCATTATACTACAAAAATCTTACTGATCACAATAGTGTATGACATATTTTCGAAATTCAAATCACAAAAGTGAAAATATTATGTTTAATGGTCACATAATTCTTAGTAGTTCATTATGTTGTGATTTCATGTGATTATATGAAATAATTATATGAAATGAATTTCCATTGATAAAAAATTGGGTTTTTATGAAAGGTAATAAATTTTATAAAATAATTTTGAAGAATTTGTACATGGAAGAAAAATTTCATTAAATGAAGATAAAATAAAGTTTGCTATTATTTAAAAACATTTTATTGTTCGTTTATGTACCTAAGAAAGAAAAATGGTATTAATACATAATAAATAAATAAATAAATAAATTATAATAAAAAAATATTTGTTACAATGAACAATATCTAAATGATTTCTCTTAATTGAAATTCAAGGATAAATAATCCTGATTAAAATGATACTGAAACATAAACCCCCTACCACTTCGGTAACTTTTTAATCATAACCCACATAAAAAAAATAACTTCAAAAGAAACTATAAATTCCATGAACATATGGTTATTGATCATATAACATATAAATGATTTTTTAAATTCATCTCATAAAAAATATAGGTGTATAACATAACATATGTTCTGAAGAAGACAAATTGATATGATAAAACCTTAAAAATATTGTATCAATGATGTTAGAAATAATATATAAAGTGATTATGTGTAAAAAAAATTAAAAAAATTGTAAATAAAAAATAATATAATCATCAGTTATTTCACATATAATCATGACATAAAATTGTTAATGAAGTAGTATTATAGCCCAATAAATGAAAAATTAAGTTAAAAAACCTCTTACCTTGAGTCAATATTTTTTTTGTATCTTCTTTTACATTAGTATAACAAACATAAATTAATTATCTACGTGTTTAAAAACATTTTCCAGTTTTATTACTCAATCATTGAAACATTTATATTCTTATTTAAATGATCTTATTTAATAGCTTAATCAGTTATGTCCACATCAGATGTTTTGAGGTTGTTCAGTTCATAATTACAAAACAAAATTGATATGTTGACCGTAGGTAAGGGGGTAATTGTCAAATAATATCATGAATAATAATAATGATATAATTATAATTTTTATATATTAATTATACTATTAGAACCATATTTTTAAGGTGGTTATTAAAAAGTAATAATGTTACATCATGGAGATGGTAGTCCGTATGAATTCAAGAGTAACATTTTTATTTTTCAAAAAAAATGAGGGGAAGAAGGTAGGAATCATTTTATCTTAAAAAATATTATTATGTCATTAATATAATATATATACTTTAAATTCATCATTATAACTATTCATGAGAGTTAGTGATGAAAAATGAATCGCATCGGTTCGTGAGGTTGTAGACCGCCACACACACGAACGATAGTTACATTTACCATTAGATGAAGAAATACATGGATTAATGTTAATAAATAAACGTAATAACATCTTAGTATATGATATATATTGATTTTTTATATGATAATTTTTATAAGTGTTTTTAAGGATGTAGAGAAGAAACAAAACTAAAACATTCAATTAAAATTTATACCTATTATTTGAAAAACCTCATTTTTGTTAAACCATAATCCACTAAGGATGATATTTTTTCAAAATATTATTTTTAGGATTTCTAGCGATATACTAGGAAGGTGTTTGGTATGGTATTTTATAAACTATAGTGCTCAAAATATGTGGGGAAAACAGGAGAGAATGTTGCCTTTTATAAGTGAAGAGAGGAGGACTCTTGGAATTTCTTAAAGTATTAAATTAATATAAATTAAGTTTCATTTTAAAGTGAAAAAAATTTATATTTATAATATAGTATTTGGATTACTTTAAATACTCTTATATAATAATATTTTGAGATGTTTAGGTGATTTCTCACCTTTACATCTTTGTTTTAACACCACGTTAACCATTTTGATGATTACCATGATATCAATATGTTTTAAACATTATGGGTCATGAAATATTCTATAAAATAAAATGTGACCTAAAAATGGATAATGGTTGATATTATAGACAATATCCCATTTTCTTGGAAACATATAAGATTTTTATTAATTTCAAATCATTTAATAAAATATTGTTTGTTAAAAAATACCATTAACATAATTTTGGGAACTATTCATCTAATTTGACTTTAAAGTCATCATGATAACAACAGAATTAGAATATAATCAATTTATATATCAATAATACATTATTATTTACTATAAAATTCATGTAACTCAAAAATTCAACCAACATTCATTACATTTAATTTTTTTTCAAATTAATTACTTTCATTTTTTCACTGCTAGGACAACCATTGTGTCACTATTTTATAAGAATTTATGGTAATTATATAATCTCAAAAAAATTAATATTACAAAAATAATTTCATTATTATCAAAATAACCTTTAATATTCATTCTAAACTTATTTTAATCTCGATTTGAATATATAATATAAGTGTAGAAGCAATAGAGTAGAATTTTTTATTTTTCCTTACAAAAAATATTATGTAAGTGATTGTCAAATAAAAGGTATTTAAATGGACATAAATTCAAAAATAATATAATTATGGATGAACAAATTTCTTCTAGTAAGGTAATTTCTAGTATTTATAATATTTTAAATCCTTTTCACCTTTGTTTTAACCATAATTAACATGATTTACCATTTTATGTGGTTATAGCTATTTATAATAGTTAATAGACATAATGAAAAAAATAGAAATATTTACAAATATATTAATTACAATGATTCAAAATATGTAATCCATTTCATCTGATTAAATTCAAAGAATTTGTAGAATTAAATTTAAAATTAAACCTATAAAATGGGATAAAATAGGTTTTCCCAAAAAATTATCTTCTTTAGTATAAAAGTTTTTTTCTTGACTTCCTCCCACTAAAGATACCCGTCACCGGATGGAAATGAATAAATGGTGATAATTAACCATAATTTCTACTTCTAGTACACTCTATATAGAAGAAATTCATTTATGGTATTAAAATATCACATATATAAGGCATTACCACCAATATAAATTAGGATCGTGAGATTGGATAAACAACTGCGAAAATATCCATCATATAACATAAAAGTAAACCCAAATCATCCCAAAATGCATGTAAAATTTCAACATAAAAAATTAAAATTATAAAAGGTAAACTACCAAATTTCATGTCTTATAATAGTGACTCAACAACAGCTCCAACCGGTGCTAGAAATGTGATGCTGAGTCCCCACAGTCCTCATAGAAACATAAAAAAGTGTTTATATATAGGGTAGGAATACAAGTATATTTGTAGTATCATCACCAATTTCTGAAGAACACATTTCAAAATGTAATTCTATTATTATAGTGATTAAATAGTATAATAAAGAAGCACCAAAAAAGTAAACTAACCAATCTTAGCCTCAATATGGCTAACTCACCAATCCATACATCCAATATAGTAATATACTAATCAAAATCATAAAAAAGAAAATTTATACAAAACTAATTATACATTTACTTTATTCTCTCATTCCCCAACATCAAACATCATGTGCTTTAATCCCTTCCATACATACCAAATCACATACTGGCCATCTGTAATGTCGGTCGAGATGCATCCCTACCTACCCCACCCTCGTAAGGTCTAACATCAGGAATCACCACATATCATCTCTTCTATAGACACCTGGTCAATCATAGCCCATCTAACCTAATGATTAATGGGTCATCACATCACATCTAAACACATAACCCGAGTAGTTGGGGGTCTTGAACAAGAAATAAATCAACCTCATTCCCTCCTCCAACCACACATCACCCCACCCTATATCACATCTCATCAAATTCCACTCAAAAAAACCTAGGACATCACATCGCATTACTACGTCACCTCTTCATCTTACCAAAATACACCTGGGTAATAACACTAATTCTTTCCCTAATACACCCGAGTCATCAATAGTAAAAGAAGATAGTGGAAGAGGGGTATCCAACCATTCATATTACCACCATCCTAAATGATGGGGAAACACCAAAAACCTAGAACCTCTATAATTTTGTATGTCTATCCAAATTTGATGAGGAAAATTATAAAAATAATAGAAAATACATAATAAATAGATATAACACAATACCAAAATTGTGGGTTCAAAATTATGACACTAGCACACACTACCACCACTACTGTGCCACAGGTCATCCATCATTGTTATTGCCACTACTATATGAAACATACCACACAACCACCACACAAACCACTCATTACCCATCAATTTTCTATTCCACTTCAATCACATTAACACAACAAAATAATTTATCATTCAATTCATTTAATCATTTACCACACCTCAATTTCTATCCCCTCTCATTTATTTACAAACCTATTTCATTTTATTTTATCATCACTAATATATTCCATGGATACCCAAGAAGCTGAAAAAATAAAACCTCACAACAACTCACCCATTTCACATGAAATATAATCACCATTAAAACTAACCAGTCCATCTAAACCTAACAACAACACGTCGCATGTCCCAACAACATCTCACAACAAAATTGGCGCACACAACAACTACACATCACCAACACAAAACATAACCACTTCAAACAATAACCACCACACACCACAACCACTCAAATTACCACATCATATACATGCTAACCAACCACCGCATCACAACCCCATAAATCACATAGCCCAGGTGGTAACCTCCATCACTGTGCAACATTCCAAAACACACAAGGAACAAAATAATTACCAGCAAACATAATAGCACATATCCCAAATTCTACATTTATTATAGGTTTTTCATCACATTAATTCTATATTTAGCATGAGTATTATCACAAAAACCATGCTACCTTGGTTAAAAACTTTATTATACATATATCTTTTCTTTAGGCTTTTATTCAGGGTGCAATCTAATAACATCCCAATAAGGGACTCCACACAAACCATCTATTGAAAAAACAATTCTCCCAACATCCATTATTTTTAGTAATGGAAACAATCATGTACAATATAATCAACATCATATAAAAACATAGTCGAGCATGTGATATCTTTCCCACACCCATCAATTTTTGCAATTTCAAATCATTTACTTAATACCATGACCCTTATTATCCACCAAAATGAAAGAAAACTGATGAAATCCCCACACTCATCACATTAAAAAAATGAGATTGAGGATCCCCAACCTCAAATAATCTTTTATTATCTTCTACACATCAAAAAGAGAATAAGAAATAGCCCAAAAATCAAAAATTAAAAAAACCAAATATAAACTAGAATAACTCCAAAGGGTTATAGAAAATGATTCCCAACACACACTTGGATCAAAATATCCACATCAAAGGGATTCTCCAAGGAAGAAAACATGTGAAACAATATAGAAAGGGAGTATAACTCATATAAAATTTCTTTAAAACAACTGCCAAAACACAAGGATCAATGAAAGGGAATTGGGGCCACAATATTTGTAAAAGACACCTAGGGTTCCCCAAACACCAAAAAAGGAATAACTAAATGAGTGGAAAATTGGATGAAATAAGACTTATAAAAAACATGGAATCCACCAATTTTATGGCATGAATACAAAATTTATAGAGTAAAACCAATAGGATCCTCAAAAAGTATGTTCAAAAACAATTTTATGATGTAAAATACAATAATTAGGATGTTTCACCAATTTGTATAGTGCATCGGCTATTATAATATGAAGGTGTAAAACCCTTTATTTGAACATAAAAAATTTCATATGGTATCCCTTCACAACACACAATCCATAAATGGATTCACAAATTTTTTTTAAAAGAATATATTAATGTATAAAAACCACTTTATGTCATAAGAATCCTGTTGTAGTTCTACTAAAACTTCATCCCCCTCTTGTCTCCTCTAAACACTCTCTAACCGCCAAACAAAAAAAATATTAGGATGAGATCGTAATGGCTATTACATTATATAACTATCAAATGATTATCATCTTCAAGAACCAAAAATAATCTCAATGAAAAGAAAAAAGTATCAACAACCACCCTATGAGAAACCTTTCAAGGATCTCATTAAGATTCAACCCCAATATCATCCAAACACACTATACCAGAATGCCCATAAACACACCACATAACCACATTACCACCTATATTTGAGAACAACACCATATCATTCCTAACCATACACATCCCACCTCCTTTCCACACAACTATATGCACCAAAATTTCAACCACCACATACCTCAAACCAACAACCATCACAAACAACACAAAACAGTAACTCTGTCACACAAATCATTGAATGACATCCTCCAGGGCAAGACAATATCTTGTCTGGGTATCAATGAAATTCCTTCATGGTTTTAAACACATCATAACTTAACATATCTTGATTATTATTCAAGTAGTACAAATTTAATAAGTATAAATATTTATCACAAATCACAATATCAATTAAAATCGCATCTCATAAAAACAAAATATCCAAACCTTTCCTCATATATGAAAAACCAAACAAGGTGATGAAAAAATCCAAAAACAATTCTAGTACATGGAATGAATCTACTTCTGTTACTCCCAAGTACTCTCCTTCAAGACACCATACCTCCAAAACATGTAAACCATGTGGATAGTTTCTTGATACAACATATTCTCTAAATGATCCTAGATCTCTACTAGATTCTCCCCAAATGAAACATCATCCTTTATAACCAACACTTCCCATTGAATGACATGGGATTCATCATGAAGTTGCTGAAGAAATTTATACACATGGAAGAGTTCATGGATCCTGTCCATATATAGTGAAATCTCCAACAAATATACCAGCATGAAAACTCACCACAACACCTCAAATGGTCCAAAAAACTATGGAGAAAGCTTAATCACCCTTTAAAATCTCCACTTACCTCATTGAGGGGTGACAATCATAAAAAATGGCATGTATACTAAAAATCCACTAGCATATTCCTATGATGAGTATACACCTTATGATAGACTTGTTCTTCCCTCATCCTCTATTGAACCAACTTGATCATCCTGATCATTATCTAAACCATATTATGAAATAAAATGAAACCCCCCGACATTTTTCTAGTGAGATAGAGAAAAACATAACTAACCACACATTACCTCAAATAGGTCCATCATAAGAGAATAGTAATTGATATTTTGTATGAAAAATCAATCAGAAGTCAGTGCGTTAACCATGATCCACCAAAGTCTTAGATGTAAGGTCCCAATATATCATTCAAATCTAGATGGTATACTCCTTCCAATATGTTTGAGGGTAGAAACTGTTCTAAGGGGAAATTGGTAGCCAATATTGCTGAGAACCATGTTTATGGAACCAATTCAATTGTTCTTATGGGGGAGGTGGATTTGAAAGGCCTAATGATGCGAGAGATTAAAGAGGCTCAATGCTAAAATCGGAACCCATATTGATTTATTAAAGACCCAATGGATCTTGCCTTGCATGGGTGGATAAAATGGACCTATAATATCACATATTCAAACCCAAAATTGATGTTTAAATCTTGACCCACATGGTTGAATTAATTTCAGAAGCCTTTCCCACATAGAAGATTCATGAATGGAATATTTGGACACCATAGTCAAAACGGGTGGGCTATGAACTAAAAGTCAAATCCGGTTGGCTTTAGTGGAAAATGGTGTGAAACTTTTCCAAAAAAAGTATTTGGTAGACTTTATCTTTTTTTAATTTAAGGGAATAAAGTAGATGATCGTTTATGAATTTATGGTATTAGTCCCTTGACTGTTGTACCACCCCCTAGGCTATAAATAGACACCCCCATGGAACTTTAATGTCGTTCATGATTTTAATTGATATATTAAGGTTTGTTTCTCTCCATTTTTTCATAATTATTCCATATTTCTCACAATATCTTTTTTATTCTTTCCTTGTAAATCTACATGTTATATTTGTGATCCAAGATAAAAAATCCCCCAATTCTATGCCTCAACCCAAGTGTGTTGTTGTGTGGATTAGCTATCACATCCCCCCTTCTGTGTGTAGTCTAAGTAGTAGGTTATTCTTTTAATAGTGTTTATTGACTACATGCATCCACTATCCATAACCATTATCCACCTTTTAGCCCTGAACCACAACCTTCATCCACCGCCTTACACCGTGAAGATCGGACCACCCCATGCATCTGACATCAGTTGGTTTCAGAGAACTGGTTAACATGGTAGGTATCTATCTATTCATTTATATTATTTCATTCCATTACCCTTCTCATATTTCTTTTTATCCACCCATTAAAAAATAAAAAAAACCCATTTTCTTTGAAAACCACCATAATTATCTTTTTTGTTGAAGATTGAAATATTTTTTACATTTAGTCAAGTATTCATCCATATTCTTTTCACATTTAATTCTCTATATGTGATTTGTATACTAAAAAAAATCAAATTCTAACAACTCATCATTTTATTCTTTTCAAAATTAATCTCATCCACTCTAAGAGAGAATTAAAAAAAATATTAACTCTCCTTTCATCATCTTTTTCTTTATAAAACCAAGAAAAAAACATTCTGGGGAGATATTATGAAAAGAAGAAAAATAAAAAAATTGGTACAATTTCTTCTTCTTCATGATTTTCATTATTAGTACTCTCTATTTCAATATAACACTTTCTCCCTTAATTTACTTCATGTACATATCATTTTTGGCTCAAATTGTTATTAATATTTCTTATCTTTCACAATCATGAAAAACCCACATACTCCCTTTCTACACATTTTCAGATTTTTACCCATATTTTATACACTCTTTTAACCCTTTACCATTTTTAAACCCTTTACCACTCAATATGTTTGTGTTAAACAATCCCACAAAACTATATTAATTGGGGAAGTATTGGTGGCACGTGATCCCCCAAAACAAGGTATTATATTTCATTAGATCTTGGTATTTAAATTGAGTGTTGAGAGTGGAGATAAATAAGAAAAAAACATTCTTGAGTGTGTATCCTTGTAGTGTGAGAGAAAGTGCATATAGTGTTTGTGATTGTGTATCCTTGTGTGTGAGCGTGTATAAATCTTGTTTCTGTTAGTGTGAGTGTGTAAAGCCTCTGTTTGTGAGGGTGTAAGTGTGTATCCTTATATGTGACTGTGTGTATATCTTGTGTGTTTGTGTGTGCATATCATGTGTGTCAGTGTGTATCCTTATGTGTGTGTGTGTGTTTCTTCATGTCTATTTATGTTTGTATTATTTCATAAGTTCGTGGAATGATAATCGCTCATGCTAGTGAGGAAGGAATCCAATGTATATCCCTGCACCCCAAGCTACACCACTCCATATGAAAGCATCAGTGATCCATTTAGAGAGGCTACTTGATAGGATGTTGTATGTGCTACATGATAGGATGATAACCTATAGAATCAACCAAGCCTATGGTTGATTCATGATAACCTGTGGAGTGCTCCAACACCACGTCACCCCCACATCATAGTGGAGGAGATGGAAAACCATGATGTTGATTTTGAGGATTTCCCACAAAGGAGGAGGTTGTACCCATTACCTAGATGATGAAAAAGGAGACCACATGATGATGACATACTTGGAGGGATCAAGGTGAAGGTCCCTTAATTTCGAGAGAAAAGTGATCTAAAAGCATACTTGGAGTGGGAGCTGTGGATTAACCAGGTGTTTTCATGTCATACCTCTTTATAGGAGAAAAAGGTAAAACATTAGACCCTTTAATTCATTGATTATGAATTAATATGGTGGGATAATGTTCAAAAGGAGAGATCCTGATATAGAAGAAGTCCTATCCAAACATGGGAAGAGATGAAGTTTTCCATGTGAAATCCATTTTCCCCCACACTACCATAGAGATGTCCACAAAAAACATCAACAGCTTAGCCAAAGGATTAAGATCGTATAATATTACTATAAGGAGATTAAAATTTCCCTAATTTCATAAAACATTGAGGGGGATCTAGAGGCAACCATGGTACGGTTTTTACATCTGATCAGTTTGGGGATTTCTGATCTAGTGGAGATATACCACCATGTGGAAATACATGATATGATCCCTCAATACACCATGATTGAGAAACAAATAAAAAGGATGAGAAACATGAGGAAACCCACAACCTCTTTCACACTATGGAGAAATATGAGGAAGGATATTAGAGAACCTTCTTAGGGAAAAGAGGTGGTTGATCTCAAAATTGATAAGGTAATTATTCCACTTAAGAAACCTACTTTTGAGGCTAACCAAACTAGTGATTGGGATATTCATTGTTACAAATTTCATGTAAGGGTTCACATTGATAATGAGTGCCCAAACCAGCACACCATGACCATCAATAAGTGTGGATAATGGGTGCCTAATGGAGAGAGATTAAAAGTGGAGAAGGAATAATCTCTATAAATTGATAGTGGAGAATTTTCAGATGATGGTGATATTCTTATCCCTATGAGAGTTTTAAGGTCAAAAATGACCATTGGAGAGAAAGAGATACACGGGAACCTTTTCCATACATGATGAAAGATCAATGGGAAGGTATTTAACATTATTATTGAGGGTGGATTTATTTCAACATGGTGATCATTGATTTGGTGTGGAAGTTGGGACTCCAAATTTTGAGGAATCAAAATCTGTACTGGATTAAGTGGTTGAATGATTGCAGTGAGCTGAAGGTGACCATGAAAGTGAAGGTATTGTTCACCATCATTTAGTATAAAGATTAGGTTTTCTGTGATGGTGTTCTTATGAAGGATTTGCAAATGTTATTGAGTCTTTGTTAAATGAGTATGATGATGTTCTTACAAAAGAGGTTCCACTAGGTTTGCCACCCATTAGAGGTATTGAGAACCAAATTGGCCTCATGCCCTAATTATAACTTCCAAACCACCCTACATAACACATAAACCTAGAGGAGACAAAAGATATTCAAAGGAAATATCAAGATCTCTTAGATGTGGGATATGTCAAATAGATCCTTAATCCCTATGTGGTACCTATGATTCTAGTACCAAAGAAGAATAGAACATGGAGAATGTGCATTGACAGCAGAGCCATCAATAATATCATGGTCAGGTATCATCATCGTATCCCTAGGTGAGATGATATTATACATGAATTAAATGGTTCAACTATTTTCTCAAAAATTGATTTAAGAAGTGGATACCATCAAATTAAGATGAAAGAAGGAGTTGAGTGGAAATATCATTTTAAACAAAACATGGACTTTATAAATGGTTATTCATGCCCTTTGGTCTCACCAATGGACCTAGAACATTTATGAGGTTAGTGAACAATGTATTATGATCATATATTAGAAAATTTGTGGGAGGTTACTTTGATGACATTTTGGTTTATAGTAGACATTTTCATGAACATGTAGATCACTTAAGAAAATTCCTGTAGGTGTTAAGGTATAAAAAGTTGTTTGGAAACATAAATATGTGTAAATTTTGTCTTGATATTATTTTTTTTTCTTACATTCATTGAGATTGGTAATGGTGTTGAAGTTGACACTGACAAGACCAAGGAAATTCAAGAATGGCCCACTCAAACCTCTATTATATAGTTATGAATTTTTCATGGTCTTTATAATTTTTATAGGAGATTTGTGAAGTAATTCAACACACTAGCATAAAAATTGAATGAGTTGACAAAGAAGAATGATCCTTTCAAATGGGGGAAACTCAATAAAAGTCATCCCATTATCTTTAGGAGAGACTCACCCAAACTGATCTACCTACACATGCATACATTAGTAATTCCTTTCAAATTTAATTTGATGCAAGATGAATTGGTAATGGGGGACTACTCATGAATGAAGGTACGCTTGTTTCTTTGTTTACTAAGAAGTTAAATGGAGAAACTCTAAACTATGCTACATATAATAAAGAGTTGTATGAATTGTTTAGATTACTAGAGACATGGCTGAACTATCTTTGGCCTGTAGAATTTGTGATCCATTCAGATAATGAGGTTCTTATGTTCCTTAAAATAAAAAATAAACTAAATAGGATAGATGTTATATGGATTGAATTCATTAAATCATTTCTATATGTCATCAAACATAAAAACAGAAAAGAAAATAATGTTGTAGATGCACCTTCATATAGATATTATTTTTTATCCTTATTTTATTCAAAACTCCTTGGTTTCAAATAATTTAAGGATTTATATACTATAGATTTTGATTTTAGTGAACTATATGGACATTCTATACTTAGAGTGTGTTGGGAAAAGTTCTATTTAAATGATGGATTATTATTCTATATCGATACACTTTACATTACCAATTTCTACATTTATTTACATTTACTAAAGGAGTCATATTATGGTGGGTTAATGGGGGTATTTTGGTATTTCAAAAACATTAAGAGTTTATAGTAATCATTTTTATTTTCCTTGGATATCTAGAGATGTAGATTTTTTTTGGGAAAGAGCATTGTCTCCTATAAATCCAAATAAAAAATTAACCCACCTGGATTATATCTTCCTCTCTAAATCTCCAAAATTTCTTGAGAGGACATATTAATAGAATATATTGTAGGGTTTCCAAGGACCAATAGGGGGAGAGATTCCATTTTTTGTTTTGATGGATAGATTTTCTAAAATGGAACATTTTATTCCTGGTCACAAAATAGACGATCCCACTAACATTGGAACACCCATTTTTTAGGAAATAGTCATACTCCATGGAATTCCAAGGATGATTATGTCAGATCAAAACATAAAATTCCCAAATTAATTTTGGAAGACATTATGAAGAAAACGAGTAACAATGTTACTATTTTCCACTATTTTTCATCCGCAAAGTGATGGAAAAATAGAGGTGGTAAATCAGACAATATCATCCCTTCTACGAATAATTTTCCAGAAGAACATCATGAATTGGGGGAGTGTTTTTTTGTATGTGGAATTTACCTATAACAGGTCCAAGTATTCCATTACTCAATATTCTCCATTTGAAATTATCACACCCTGACCACAGACACAATTTATTTTATTCTTTTATCGGTATCGCTTCGTTCGGATGAGGCTTAGTTGAGACCCTGTTTTAACTTTTCTGAAGTTTGATATTTTTGGTGGGTCTCGAGTCAGTGCGCGGTCACCGCACCGCTAGCGGAGACCGTTCGTTCGGTCATGGAGACATCGCGGTTGACCGATTATTATCAATATTCAAAATGAAATGAAACAAAACTTTCATTTTAAATACCATTTATTTTATATTAGTACTTTTTTGTTGTTATTAATATTATTAATATTATCATCTTCTTTTTTTACAAATAATAATATTATTTTTATTATTAAGAAAGAATTTTATTTTAATTATAGTGTCATTATTATTATTATCATTATGTGTAGGTTATTATTATTATTATTATTAATATTATTATTTCTACCATTGTTGTATTATTATTATTATTATTTTTAAAATTATTATTTGTTTTATTTTTATAACTATTGTTATTATAATAATAAAAAAAGAAAACAACCTAAACCTAGCAACCTAGCCCCCTCCACTTTCCCCCTCTCATCCACCGCGCGACAACCCCCCTCCCCCATCTTTTCCCTTCCCTCCCGCCGCCGACCCGCACTCACACTGGCCCTCCCCGTCACCCTCGCCCAGCACTGATCCTCCCCCTATCGCGCCGTCCCCGCCGACTCCCCCTCCGCTCTCACCGGCCGACCGCGTCGCACCAACCCTCGGTGCTACTCCAGGACCCCTCTTCGGCCCTCCTCCTTGGCCGATCGCCGCCACCCAAATCCCCCCTCGGCCGGACCTCTCTCTCCCTGACGTCCCCTCCTCAGCCATTCGCCATCGCCCAACCCCCCCGGTCGGATCTCCCTCTCCCCGGCGTCCCTCCGCTCGTCGCCTCCCTACGCCGGCCGGCCGCTGTTCCGCTGGCCACACCACTTCCCTCATTGTTCCTCCTAGCTAGCCGGTGACCTCCTCTGAACCCTACCCCCATTTTTCGGTGTGTTTCCAGTGAATCTGACCCTTTCTGGCGCATTTCCGGCGAACCCGAACCCTTTCTAGCACGTTTCCGACGAACCTGACCCCTTCCCGATGCGATTCTGGTGAACCTGTCCCCTATCTTCCGACGATCTTCTGGAACAATTTCAACACCCGGTGCATAGCGCCTCTACCCAGCTCCGATAAGGCCGTGTTTACCTTCTTTGTCAAACCACAGTTTGCATCTTATTCTAATTTGGTGTTTCCTTCAATTTAACTAAACCTTAATGTCTTGTTTTGTGTTTTACACTATTAATTTAGTGTTGTGGTTGTGTTATGATGTCCTGATATTTTATTTGATGTTCGGATAATTATTTGGATGAGATCTCATCTTGCCGCATGTTTTCTTGGTTCACCGCCACCATCCAAAGTGAGTTTTAGTATCGTTCACTTATTTATTTTATTATCGTTATTGTGTTTTGAATTCATTCTTTTTTATTTGTAGTACGAATAATTATTTTGGTGTGCAACCTTTCCTTGTCATGTTCTCATGAAGTCCTCCATTTTCCGAGGTGATGTTTTTAATCCCTTTCCTTGTCACACAATTTATTTTTTTTGGGTCGTATTTATATATTTGATTCCTTGGTTTTTACTGAGAGGTGCATCGGTCTGTGCCGCATTATTTTGGGTTCTAGAAGTTGTTTCAGGGAGTCGAGATCGTTTCCATGTGCATGTGTTTTTGTCGAAGTGCATGCACATTAGTAGGGTGTGGTTTGAGTTAGAAGGCATAGCGTGACCATCGCTTGAGGTAGGTGTCTCCATCCCTTCTCTCTTTCCGAAGTTTTCCATAGGCACTTGCATGGTTTCATTTAATTTATAAATGTTATTTGAACCTTTATAAATCTGATAGCTTATTCATTGCAGTGTTTCTTTGATGGTTAAATGTGTTAAAAACAGTTTTGAAATGGTTCCTTGGTTATGTGTAGGTGTTTCCATGCCTTTTCTCTCAATTTTAATTCATTTAATTCTTTTTTTTTCTTAATTAAATCTTGATTATGTCTCGCACCACTATTCTGTCTTGAGTGTCGTTTTCTTGTAGAAACATTTTATGGAACATAGTGTTTTTGTAAAAACGATTTATCGTCTCTTTGAATTGGTATTTTTTTCTCGGATCCTTGGTTTCATAAGTGGTTCTTGTTTTCTAAATTATTTGGGTCTCTTCGGGTAGTTATTTAAATTGGTTTGAAATGAAATCCATGCGTAAATACCTGTTTGTCTTTTGGTGTAGATATTTTTTTGAGTGCGTGGTGTAAGGAAACACTTGGTTTGTTTTTAAAAAATTGAATATAGTATCACTAAAGACATTTATTTCAGTGCATGAAATTTGGAACCTAAGGGACCATTTGGATTTCTAAATACAATAGTGGTGTTTATAGTTGTTTTGGAAGACCTTGTGCAATGTTTTCATAAAGGAATTTGATCATGTAAAACTAGAGGCCTGATTTACAACCCAGGTGTTTATCAAAGTGGTTTTGATAACCGAATGATGTGACGGCCCAGTTGAAACTTTTTATGTTTGACATGTATGTATATATGTAAGTATATGGGGCACTCCTATCTAGGGTAACCCTTTATGGGTGAACGCATAGGAAGCGTCCGTGTTTGGGGTAGGCAAGTGCGGTGATATGAGTCTTGCGTGCGAGGGCCTTCCTACTTACACAGTATTATTAAAACCACCATTAGTTTCTTGGCATCTTTTAGATGATCGAGTGATGGTTGCTGACCAACCCCGATTAGATGGGTTGGTACACCCTGGATTTGTTGTTTGGCCATGTGGGCTTTTCCAATGGATTGGTCTGTTAGGGTGGCTAGTTGGTTATAGACTTAAGAGCTTCACTATATGCCGGCAGGTGGTTCTGAAACCGAGTACGTCCAGGGGTCTTCTAGAGATGGTTAGGATCACCCATGGTTACTGGATTATTTACTTTTCTTGTTTACTTTTCATTGCAATGGTTTATTTTTAGTTTCACCTTTACTTGTTTTACTCTAGCTCAGCTTTGGTATTTTTTGTTTTGGATTTCATTCGTAAAATGGAAAATGATTTTGGAAATGGTGTGTGGAGTTCGTCGGATTTTTTAAATGAGAATAACATGTTTCATATTTTGAAAAGTGAAAACCCTAATTTCATATATGTATTTCAAACTTGTGTCAGTGGACTATTTTGGGAAATAAATTTTTTGGATTTAGTGGTTTATTCTTGGCATCCCTATTGAGAATCTCGGTGCTCATGCCTATTATATCTTTCAAGTTGAAGGTTCAGTTTCTCATACAGGTTTTTGGTTCAGCTTCTCAATGTTGGAGCAGCGTGGTTTTGTGTTGGGTGGTGACCTAGGAGGTCACAAGGAGGTATGTTCGATTTATTTGTCTTTCCGCCCCCAGTTATTATCTTTATCATCAGTTCTTTTATCTGTTTATCTTTTCTTCATGGGCCAAATCATTCCCAACAGTTAAATTTTGATGCCCGACACTGGTTTCCAGCCCGTGGGGATCGGGAATGCCCTTCGGGCCATGTCGCAGGCCGGCTCGGGTGACCAGCTCAGGGTCAACCCGGGTTGGTTCATGAAAAAATAGTATCAAAGGGGGCCCTTGTTATTTAGGGGATCTGGTAGAATGATATTACGACTGTCGGGGCTTAGGAGGTATGTTGTGGGTTGGTGCTTGATCACCACCACCTGTGACGAGACCTAAGTTACCAGGGGTGGTCTGGGTTTTGAGTCTTTTTTCCTTTGATAGTTATGGTTTGAGGGATGATAATGAAGGTGAACTGGTTCATGTTGTGGCCTCACATGGGGTGGTGACCCATGTGGAGTCTAAATGTCCAGTTCAAGGTCTTTTTAGTGATATACCTTACCTGGGATATGGCTCACCACCATGTCTCTAAGTTAGGAATATGCACTAGTTCCTCATTCCGGTGGATTGTTGTTGGTTGTGTTTCATTTTTAACTCGGTTTATGTGTGTGTGTGTTGAAAATGAAAGTGATTTTGAAATGAAAAAAGGGGTTTCTTTCAATTTTTTTTTAAATTAGTAAAGTGGGTTTTCAATGAGAAACTGTATTGGTTTGGAAAAAACTTGGTATGTGTTTGGATTTGGTAAGGAAAAAGAAGTGCTTGGACCTTGGAATTTATTATGGAGGGTCACACGTGCGTGAGTATGTATGGAGAGTGCACGGGGGCACTTGTTCGCAGGTGATGTGAGAGATATTGAATGAACGCACATGTGATGGTTTATAAGGTCCCATAGGTGAGTTTTAAAATTTTAAATAAATAATGGTTTTTGAAAAGTGATTTATGCTTGTATTTATATATGTTTGTCTTATGAGCCTCTTTTCCTTGTCTTGTGTTGTTGCATTGATTGAGTTTTGGTATGATGCTGGTTTCGATGATGTTTTTCGTGTTATGAGTATGCTACCCAGAAAGCCTCCTAAAGTTGTCAATGAGTTATGCCCAGTTCTCAGTTCCTTTTTTTTGTGTTGCTTACTTATCAAGGTAGTCTAATTCCGGTATAGGAAGTTATAACACTACTACAAAAACAGGCAAGGGAAGCGCCCCCTTGTATCTGCGCTAAGAAAAACCGCTGATAAAGGATACCCTGTATCAGTGCTAATATTTTTGCGCTGATAGAGGGCCTCGTTATCAGCGATAGAAAAGTGCCGACAAAGAAACCCTGTATCAGTGCTACAATTTTAGCGTTGATACAGGGAGTCTTTATCAGTGCTTTTCTAGAACTGATAAGGAGGCCTTATATCAGCGCTAGAAAAGCGCTGATAAATAACTCCTTTATCAACACTAGAATTTTAGTGCTGAAACAGGGTAACCTTTATCAGCGCTAAAATAGCGCTGATAAAAAGACCCTTTATCAGGGCTAGAAAAGCGCTGATACAGTAAGGATTTAACAGTGCTTTTATAGCACTGATAAAGGGTACTATTATTAGCATTTTTTTAGCGCTGATAAAACCTTATTGCATTTTTTTATAAAGTTGGTCGCACAGTGCCCTCGTTTTATCGCAACCTAAAGCTATCGTGGTACTAGAACCCTGCGACTCCCCTCTTTAGCTCACTGAGATCACGTTGCCGGACCTCCGCCGCCCTCGCTTCTCATTGCCGGACCTCCGCCGCCCGCTGAGTTCGCATTGCTAGACCTCTGCCGCCCTCAAGCTTCAGTTTTTCGGACCTCTTCCACCCGCAATGATTTCAAGCTTCGGTTTGCCAGACCTCCTTTAAGGCATGTTTTCCAAATCTTTTTTCAATATTGTTCTCCTCTCCCATTTTTATTTCATTTTTTAAGATGTGTTTTTATTATATGGGTGAGTATTATGGATTGACTGATTGAAGAAAATGGACCATACTTGATGGAAAATGATGTAAAGGGGATGATTCACATGTGTTTACTAATTTTGATTATATTTCTCAAGAACATGGTGCTTGTTTACTTTTATTATTGAAAATCATCATTGTTTTTTGGTGGGGTTGTTTGAGAAGTTTTTTATTAGTATGGTTGTGATAGATTCCATTGGGGGAAAATGTGAAATGGTTGAGGTGGTAAATCATGCAGTGGGGAAGCAGCAACCTTTCCATTGTTAAAAAGATGTAATGAGTGGGTTATTGTTCGAGATGACATAGTTAGTTGATATGGGTTTTCCTTTTAGTTTCCCAGTGACATTGAATATAGTTGTTAATGATGAAATTGAAAAGGGTTTGGTGGGAACTGAATAACATAATGGATAAAAATAAAATGGTGGCTATAAAACTATGCTCACCCCCTACGCGATGAGTGTATCGAGTGGTTACCTCTTCTAAAATTCAAATATGTGAGTTCCTTTATCGAGATATAAACCTATGACCACTCTTAATTCAGGAAACATCCAACTCTAGGTGATAATCCTAGGTTTCCTTAGGTGACGAGAATATGAAGTCGCTACGTTATGGGAATATGAGATCTTCTTTATCTCCCAGATAATGTTCCCTTGATTATACCTCATGAGATTATAAATAGAATCATTAGGGGATATGCCTAAGAATCCACTAAGTGATGATCATAAGATCTCTTATTAATATCCTAGGTAATGATCCTAGGATTATACCTCACATGAGGAGCATGGGATTACTTAGGCAATGTGCCAAGGAATCCCCTATGTGATGAGCATACGATCTCTAAACACTTCCCTTAGTAGATGATCTTATGTTCTTACCTGGTGTGATAAGAACATGATTCATTAGTTGATGAATATAGAAATCCATATGTGCTATGAATATATTTTATGAACCAAATTGGTGTAGATTCCTCACATGAAAAATGTGATCCACCTTGTGTAATGAGCCCAAATATCCAATTCAAATGGGCCTTATTCTATGGGAACCATACATATTAGGCCATACTCTAAATGAAAACATTCCCACACATAGAGTACCATATTCACCTAGTGGTCCATATTCCTACTATTTGAAAAAACCCTATACCACAGAGAGTCATATTTTTTGTGAGTCCAAAATACACTCATTAGGCTATATCCCCTTTTAGTTAGACTGAAAATGACTTATCACACATATTTACCATACTAATTTTAACTTGGTATCATTCAAAAAATCCTTTATACAACTTGATGTTAAACTATATCAATTATTTATTAATAGAAGTACATTGCACATGGTTGTGATAAATACCATCGGTGCATTCACTAACCCATGACATGTTGGAGGATGGTTTTAGGGGGTCACTAGACTATAATCTACTAACCAATATAGGGGTATAAATGGGTATAGGTCATGAAATAGTGTTATCAAATACTTTTATTAGGAGATATGATGGGGTTTGATGTTAGGAACATTTGAGGATTTCAATGGTTTGGTTTAGAAAGTATTTCACTTGAATTCATTGGTATGTTTTGGGAGTACCTTTCCTTAGGTTTCCAATTATTCTATTAGTGGTTCTTCATGGTTAGGGGTTTTAGTCTCTTATTTGGGTGAAGTGATGTATTCTTAGTATATTTCCATCTTATGATGTTCTTTATGGTTAGTTGTTGTAGTCTCTTATTTGGAGATGTATGAAGTTCTTGGTGAGGGCCACTATCTAGCTAGTGGTGTCGTTGTATATGAGAAAGCATCGATGTAGTTGGAGATGTATGATGTTCTTCATTTGAGAAGACTCATACAGATTCCAAGTGGGCGTTTCTATACAATATCTTCATTTTGGGATTCATATGTTACATGAATTCATATTTTATCCATTTTAAGTTGGTTAGACATGTTTTGATCATTTTGAAGTAGAAAATAACCCTATTAATGAAAATAATATATGGAATGGATGGTATATTGTTGTGAATTAACCTTTTTTATTGAAATAAATTAGGTTTCCTTCTACCGTTGGTGGATTTGATATTATAAATGAAAATCATGGTTTAAAATAAAGATAATATGATTCTTTAAATAAAATTCAAAATGGTTTGGCATGTGTTTGTTTATTGAATTTTTTTGGGAATGATTTCCAAAATAAATTAAAATGTCTTGTTTTCAAATGGTTTATGGTATTGGTATTTTAAAAAATTGAGGGGGATTGATTGTCCTTTTGAACAAAATACCTTCTATCCCGACCACCATCCATTGTTTGTTGGGGGTGAATTTAATGTCATTTCCAACCCAAAGGAAAGGAAAGGTAGAAGCCCATTCCAGAGGTAGGCCATCATGGAGTTTGTTTAGTTCATGGCTGGGAAGGGCCTCATTGATCTCAGCTTCTCAGGTGATAGTTTCACCTGGTGCAACAACTGTAGGGGCCATCACCGCTTGTGAAGTCTATTGGATAGGTGTCTAGCCCACATGAAAGCCACTAACCTATTCTTAAATACCATGTTTTTACATCTTGTTTGGGGTATTTTGATTCACTCCCCCCTTTTGGTTTCCATTTCATCTTGGCATGATCATCAGGAACGGTTTCACTTCCACCAACAGTGAGTATTTAGGCATGATGAATGAATACTAATGGTTAGGCTCTATTAATCTCCATTTTTGTAAGGAAGTGGTTCTCTTCTACTGTATTTGGAATTCTTTTTTTTTTGTGTACATGAACCATAAATACTAATATTTGAGATTATAATAGGATAAATATGAATAAAGATTGGATGGATGCTAATTGTTTAACAATAGAGTACGAGAATAGAGTGAAAGAGTTCATCAAGTTTGCAAAGGATCATGAAATGGATCCTTCTCAAATCCTTTGTCCATGTTTACGTTGTAGTTATTCTAGACTACTTACTCCAGAGGAGTTGGAAGAACATTTGATATGTCATGGAATAGATCGGAGTTATATATGTTGGAATAAACATGGAGAAAAAGAGAATGTAGCTACTGGCTGGGATAAAACTGCATTTTATGGATCGTCAGATATGAATACAAATATGGATAATGAAGAAGACCGTATGGAGGATTTGATTATAGATGTCAATGATGATGAAGATCGTATTGAGGAAATGACAATGAAAATTCAAGATGAACTCTGTGATTTCCCAAAATTGTTTGAGAAGTTAAATAGTTGTGAAAAGACGCCATTTTATGCTGCTTGCACTAGGTATACAACATTGTCAGCTGTACAGATGTTGTATAAATTGAAAGCAGGAAATGGATGGAGTGATGTCAATTTTATGGAACTACTTTCTCTCTTGAATGAAATGCTCTCGGAAGATAATGAGCTCCCAAGCCAAACATATGATGCTAGACGAATGCTACACTCAATGGGAATGATTTCAGAAAGAATACATGCCTGCCCGAAAGATTGTATATTGTTTCGCAAAGAGAACAAATCACTTACAGAATGCCCAAAGTGTGGTGATTCTTGATACAAGAAAGATAAATCCAATCCTATGAAAGTTGTATGATACTTTTGAATCATTCCAAGGTTTAGGCATCTATATAGATGTGAAGAAACTGCAAGAAAATTGTCGTGGCATGCAGATAAAAAAAATAAAGATGGGTTATTATGTCATCCGAATGACTCTCCTCAATGGAAGAAATTTGATCATGAGTATCCTGAATTTTGAAAAGAGCTGAGAGACCTTCGTCTTACGTTATCTACAGATGGAGTGAATCCTTTTGGTTTTCAAACCAGCACTCATAGTACATGGCCTGTTATGTTGGTAAATTATAACTTGCCACCCAGGTTATGCATGAAGTAGAAATTTATCATGTTATCTATGCTTATATCAGGACCAAAAAAACCATGTAACGATATTGATGTTTATCTGGATCCTTTGATCGAGGATTTGAAGTTATTGTGGGACTCAGGTGTAATGTTGTATAATGTTTATAAAAGTGAATACTTCACGTTGAGAGCGATGTTTTATGGGAAAATAAATGATTTCCCTATATATTGAAATTTTTCAGGTTATAGCATTAAAGGAACTCAAGGGTGTCCCATGTGCGAAGAAGATACCGAATCAATTAGGTTGAAACATTCATCGAAATCTGTGTTTCTAGGACATCGTAGATTTCTACCTCGTCGGCATAAGTACCGATCATAGACGACATCATTCAATGGAAGTTCAGAAAAACGAGCAACACCTTCTCCACTAATAGCTGATCAGTTGTTTGAGAAAGTAAAAGATCTAAACACTATTTTTGGAAAACCATTTACAAAAAACCTTACGTAAATCGGTTGACAAAAGAGATTAGTTTTTTTTGAATTACCATATTGGAATTGTTTGTATGTCAGACATTTTCTTTATGGGATGCATGTGGAAAAAGATGTATGTGACAGTGTTATCGGAACATTGCTAAATGCCCCTGGAAAAACAAAATATGGAATTTAGGCAAGGTTGGACATGGTTGACATGGGAATACGAGAAGAGTTAGCTCCTGTGAAGGGTGAAAATCGAATGTTTCTTCCTCTAGCTGCTTATACTCTTTCTAGGGCGGAGAGATGTCAGTTTTGCAACTTTTCAATGATGTAAAGGTTCCAGAGGGGTACTCATCAAATATCAAGAACATTATTTCAATGAATGATTTGAAGTTAAAAGGTTTGAAATCTCATGATTTCCATGTTTTGATGCAAGATCTAATTCCTATAGCTTTATGTTTCATTTTTCCCAAGAATGTTCGTCATACATTGACCAAACATTGTTTCTTTTTCAAAGCTATATGTTGCAAAGTTTTAGACCTGGGGAAATTTCTATGTATGGAAAAAGAAATTGTCATCATATTATGTGAATTAGAAATGTTCTTCCTGCAACCATTATTTGATATGATGGTTCATTTGATGATTCACTTGGTGAGAGAGATTCGACTTTGTGGTCCTGTGCACTATAGATGGATGTATCCTGTTGAACGGTATATGAAGATTTTGAAAGGGTATGTCAAAAATAGAAGTCAGCCAGAGGGTTTTATAGTAGAGAGATATATTGTTGAGGAAGCCATTGAATTTTGTAATTAATACCTATCTGATGTGGAATGCATTGGTCTCCCGAAATATCATCACACTGGACGCATTGAGGGTGAGGGAATTTCTAGAAGAGAATTTGTGACAATCAGTATTACAGATCGGGAGCAGGCTCATCTTTATGTTTTTCATAACAGTTGGGAGGTTGCTCTAGATATTGAAACTGACAAAGGAATTCTTAGGCAGTTGAATCCATCGAGGGCTGAAAAATGGTTATCAGATACACATAATCACCAGTTTATAGGATGGTTTCAGGACCATATTTTTAAGCAGTTGGATGAAAATCTGAATTCAATTTGAGAACGTCTTTGATGGATAGCCACTGGACCAAGTGTGTATGTATTATCTTATAGTGGTTATGTATTTAATGGTTATACATTCTATACAGATGAACATGATAAAGATAGTACCATGCAAAATAGTGGAGTTACACTAGTGGCTGAAGCGATGCATGTTTCTAGTAGTAAGGACATAAATCCAATTTATGCAAATATGTCATACTTTGGCATTATCAAACTAATATGGGAGTTATATTATATGATGTTCTAGTTGCCTATTTTTCAATGCAAATGGATTGATAACAATAGTAATGTAAAAATAGATGAATGGGGATTTATGAAAGTTGATTTTAGTAAATTAGGGTACAAAGACGAACAATTTATAATGTCATCACAAGTGGTACAAATTTTTTATGTTCCAGATCCCGCAAACCGAAAGTGGTCGATTGTTCTGTTATCGTCCAAAACAAATGAAGGTTCCGATGAAAATTCAGTTGAGGATGATCCTTTTAGTGGTACGTCGCAATCATTTCGGAGCGGTCCCAATGCAGATGTTGTTTTTTATGTTAGAGGAGACCACAATGAAGGGATTTGGATAGTCGATAGAGGTGTAAAATCCCTTCAACCTTTGAAAAAAGAAAGAGAGTTCAGTAAACAGGTTATATTTTGTTTGTAATATAGATCTTGTTATCTCATGTTATTATCTAATCATTTCTGAATTTATGTAATCTAAATTAACTATTCAACCACTTTGCAGATAATGACTTCTGCACATTATGATGCTCCTAACCTTGAGGTTGAACAAGTCTCTCAAGCAGCTGCGGCTGCGGCTGCTACTGCTCCTACAGCTCATGCTGTTTCTCCTGCTACTGCTCCTGCTGCTCCTACAGCTCATGCTGCTACTGCTATTGCTCCTGCTGCGGCTCGGATTGCTCCTCCTACTACGACTCCTACTGCTGCTGCTCCTCCAACTACTCTTCCTACTGCTCCTGCTGCTGCGTCTCCTGCTGCTCTTAGTGTTGAGGTCCAACAACCATCAACACATGTTGTTGATACCATTCTTGATGAACATATAGATGATGTTGATATCGATTAAATGGTCGGGAATGAAGGACCAGCGTCGTAGAAATAATAGATGCGTCGTAGTTTTACGGTGTTTGCCAAATTTCTTAAGGAAAAAAGTGAAGGCATCAAATTTGAAGTCAGATGGAATGCACGAGGCCAACATGTGAATCCTAACAAGGCTATGTTTAGCAGCTACATTGTTGTTGTCACTCGGAAATGCGTGCCGATTGACATAGATTCATGGCACCATGTTGTGTCTGGGATGAAGTCTGTGATCTGGGAAGAAATTACGGTAACATTTTGAATTTATTTATTTAATTTACTAGAAAATAAAATAATGAAACAATGTCTTACTCTTCTGAATCTCTTGTAGAGTACATTTATAGTAGATGATTTACACAAGGATTATGTACTAAGGCTTGTAAGAATGATTCATCGATGTTTTTGCACTATTTTAACAAGATGTCACCTAAAATATTGTAAAGGTAAAATAAATCCACACCCACCCATTGTCTATGCTCACCTAATATCCCAAGAAGCATGGGATGCATTTATTGGCCGTCGTGGGGATGATAAGTTTGAGGTACATTGTGAGTGATAATAGGTTGCTTGAGGATACATGTATTCATCACTTTAATTGTCAATATTTCATTTATGAAACAGAAACTCTGTAATGAAAATAAGGAACATGTTTCAAAACCAACATGTCCCTATCGTAAAGCAAGGACAGGGTATGATTCATTATAAAATAAAATGGTATGTATTTTAAATTTACAATAATATTGTTATGTGACAATAAACAAAATCATAATTATTTTTCTATGTTTATATGTAGATTGATGAGTCTAAAACCAAATGCACTTCCATCCCACGTCATGTGCTATGGAAGGAGGCACGTGTGAACAATGATGGGATGTTAGTAGATGAGAACACACAGAAAGTGTGGGAAATATGTGTAAGTATGACACGATGAAAAAATAATTTGTTTAAAATTTCCATTACAAAAAAATAATTAGTTATTTTCCTATATCCGATAGTCACAGGAATCAGCTACTCCTGTAGCTGATACAGACCTATTATCGACGGCTTTGAAGCAGACAGAAAAATACGGTCGTGTCAGAGGTGCAGGGTTTGGGGTGACACCCTGAGTATATTTTGAGGAGAATAAAAAAATGGATGATACAGATGAAAAATTGGAAAAAATGAGCGAAAAAATATCAACCATTGAAGAACAATTTCAATGGTAGGGAGAGTTGCTAGCAACTTTTATGGGTGGGAAGCAAAGGGAAGCCACAACTCAAGAACAACTGCCACATGAACATCCTGCCATACCCCCCACTAGCATTGAGGCAAGCCATTCGCCTCAAAGAAATGTCTTAGCCGTGGTAATAAATATTCTAATAATTGTTCCCAGGAAATATGAATCAGACAAACACTGATAATTTTTTTGTACTCATCTTCTACAGGGTGATAATGATTGTGATTTATATCTGTCAACACCCACCTATCACCTTGTAGCGAGGGCTACAGTGTTCAATATCCCAGACGTCACACTGCATAATAGACCACTTCCGAAAGATCATCTAAAAGTGACGATTACTATAGCTCATGATCCAAAGGCAGAGCTACCTATTCTACTTGATGACGATGATATTCATACGGTCGAAAAGGCTATTGGGACATTCATTTCATGGCCGTCACAACTTTAAAGAGTACATGTGTACAAAGAGGTATTTATTTCCTTTTCTTTTCAAGCTAAACCCTTAAAAATTAATGAAAAAATGGTCTGAACCAATGATTGTTGTTATAGACGGAGAAAGGGAAGGGGGTAAAAAACGTCAGCTCAAAACCATCTAAAGGATCGACCAACCGATCCCAAGGAGCTACTAAAGGCACAATAACACCACCTGTTCTATTTCCACATTTACTAGCATTTAATACTCATGTGGATACGAAGCTAAAAGATGGTAATAGTCATATAGTGGTTTTTGAAGAGAATATATATGGAGAGGAAAGTCAAGATTTTGTTGATGCTGAAAATGTAAATGAAATCCTTGAAAACGGTTGGCTAGGCGTCACAGTTGTAAATGTATATATAAGGTATGTTTCCATGAATTGGTTTTCCAAAAGCTGATCCAGCATGGAAATTATGACTAAATGCATTTTATATTATTGAAAGACGCATTTATGAAAAACAATTGAAGGAATTTTCCCATGAGCCATGATTTGGACTGGTTAGTCCTCATATCACATCAACACACCTAACAAAAATAGATCCATCAAAAAGGGATGAAATAGTGAACAGCTTGCTGAAAACATTTGAACGCAAGATTACAGATGACAAACTTTTCCTAATACCAACCATGCAGGGGTAATAATCTACGATTAAATAATATCAATTATATTTTCACTTCTTTTATTACTTATTCCTTTTTGTGTTTTTAGGAAACATTGGTTGATAATTGAGGTGAACTTAGATACTTCGAAGATTTATTTTCTAGATTCAAAGCAAGGATATCCATCAAACCGACCACACATGATGGAGTTTGTGAATCTGTAAGACACTACATCTTATGTTTTAGGTCTAAAAATCAGGTAATATAATTTATATTATCTTTTACTGATAGGGTGGTGTATCATTATCGTCTAAAAAAGGAATGAGGCTAGGGGCTAAGCATAAAGAGGTGAGAAAGTACTACGTCTGGACAAATATTAGTGTATATATAATAAAATTTCACTATCCAAACACATCTCAAGACAAGTTACTTATTATCCTAATGAAAAATTTTATTGTAGTGTCCAAAACAAACAAATGATAATGATTGCGGTAATTATGTTTGTAAATTTATGAAAGAGATCATTTTTCATCAACAAACTAGCATCCCTAAAGAGGTATTTTTAAAATCAACTACTAGTTCGTTTAAGTTATTTATTAATTCTTTATTTTTTTATTTTGTAGTACTACTATAACTGCCGAAAATCCTCAAACTCACAAGATGATATAGATGTGTTTAGAAACGAGTGGACCTCATACCTGATGGAATATTGTACACAAATACAATGAAGATCTGACTTGGGGACATGTACAATTTGTGGTCATTTTTGAGAGGGGTTAAGGGGATGAAAAGATGAAACATTGTTGTATGTAAATGTTCGTAGGAAATTTTTAATTTTTATTAAATAAAACATACTCTCTCCAATGAGTCATTTTACCATTTTAACAGATGATATGCACCAGCAACATGCAAGAATGCTGAACCACTCAAAGGGTCTCTATATTGTTTAAAATTGACAAGATTTTAAGTGAAAACAACAACTGACCTACGGAAATCTGACCAAATTCATTCGGATTGCATTGATATATTATAAGAACGATACAAGGGTCCTTGGTGACATGTACGAGTCAAACCCACCACAATACAAGGCACGGTGTGGCCGCTATCACTCAAATGGTATCTATTTTGTTTAAAGTGGACAAGATTTTAATTGAAAACAAAAACTGACCTGCGGAAATCTGACCAAAAGCATTAGGATTGCATTGATATTTTATAAGAATGATACAAGGGTCCTTGGTGACATGTAATAGTGAACCTCGCCTCAATCTGAGGCACGATGTGTCTACTAGCACTCAAAGGGTCTCTATTTTATTTAAAATGGACAAGATTTTAAGTGAAAACAACAACTGACCTACGAAAATCCAGAAAAACGCATTCAGATTGCATTGATATTTTATAATAATGATTCAAGGGTCCTTGGTGATGTGTATGAGTCAATCTCACCTCAATCCGAGGCATGGTGTGGCCTCTAGCACTCAAAGGGTCTCTATTTTGTTTCAAATGGACAAGATTCTAAGTGAAAACAACAACTGACCTACGAAAATCTGACCAACGAATTAGGATTGCATTTATCTTTTATAAGAACTATCCAAGGGTCCTTGGGGACGTGTACGAGTCAACCTCGCCTCAATCCGAGGCATAGTGTGGCCACTAGCACTCAAAGGGTCTCTATTTTGTTTAAAATGAACAATATTTTAAATGAAAACAACAACTGACCTATGGAAATCTGACCAAAAGCATTTGGATTGCATTGATTTTTTATAAGAACGATCCAGGGGTCCTTGGTGATGAGTAAGAGTCAACCTTGCCTCAATCCGAGGCACGTTGTGGCCGCTATCACTCAAAGGGTCTCTATTTTGTTTAAAGTGGACACAATTTTAATTGAAAACAACAACTGACCCATGCAAATCCGACCAAATGCTTTCGGATTGCATTTATATTTTATAATAAAGATCCAAGGGTCCTTGGTTATGTGTAAGAGTCAACCCTGCCTCAATCCGAGGCACGGTGTGGCTGCTATCACTGAAAGGGTCTCTATTTTGTTTAAAATGGACAAGATTTTAATTGAAAACATAAACTGACCTACGGAAATCTGACCAAACGTATTCGGATTGCATTGATATTTTATAATAACGATCCAAGGGTTCTTGGTGACATGTAATAGTCAACCTCGCCACAATATAAGGCACGGTGTGGCCGGTACCACTCAAAGGGTCACTATTTTGTTTAAAATGGACAAGATTTTAAGTGAAAACATCAACTGAACTACGAAAATCTGACCAAACACATTCGGATTGCATTGATATTCTATAAGAACGATCCAAGGGTCCTTGGTAACGTTTATGATTCATCCTTGCCTCAATCTGAGGCACGGTGTGGCCGCTAGCACTCAAATGGTCTCTATTTTGTTTAAAATGGACAAGATTTTAAGTGAAAACAACAACTGACCTATGTAAATCTGACCAAACGCATTCGAATTGCATTGATATTTTATAATAACTATCCGAGGTTCATTGGTGACATGTAATATCCAACCTCGCCTCAATATGAGGCACGGTGTGGCCGCTAGAACTCAAAGGGTCTCTATTTTGTTTAAAATGGACATGATTTTAAGTGAAAACAACAACTGACCTATGGAAATCTGACCAAATGCATTCGGATTGCATTGATATTTTATAAGAATTATACAAGGGTCCTTGGTGATGTGTAAGAGTCAACCCCACCTCAATCCAAGGCACGGTGTGGCCGCTATCACTCAAAGGGTCTTTATTTTGTTTAAAGTGGACATGATTTTAATTGAAAACAACAACTGACCTACAGAAATCTGACCAAACGCATTCAGATTGCATTGATCTTTTATAAGAACGATACAAGGGTCCTTGGAGATGTGTAAGAGTCAACCCCACCTCAATCCGAGGCATGGTGTGGACTCTATCACTCAAAGGGTCTCTATTTTGTTTAAAATGGACAAGATTTTAAGTGAAAACAACAACTGACCTACGGAAATCCGACCAAATGCATTCGGATTGCATTGTTATTTTAAATGGGGGGTCATGGAATGTGGTCTATCTGGGGACTCATATATATCAAGTCATGGTTGGCCTTGTGTACTACGATGATCATGTGTTTGGGTCTATGATACTTATGGGCTTATATCTGGATGAAAATACTCCCATTTGGGAGGGTGGATATACTTATGGGTCTTATTCGTTAAATGATAATACTCTCATAGGGGAGGGATGAGATGTATATAGGTATTATTCCCCAAATTAGAATACAACCATAGGAGTGGGATGAGATTCTTATCGGGAATATTCACTAAATGAAAATAATCCCATGGGGGAGGGCTGAGATGATTATATAGAATATGCCTCAAATGAGAATACACCTATATTGGAGGGTTGATATGCTTCTAGGGATTATTATTTGGATGATAATACTCCCACATGGTAAAGAATATATGCTTCTTAGTATTATTCCATAAATAAGGGTACTCCCATAGTATTTGGATGAGATCCTTGTAGGTCTTATGCCTCGGAATTGGAAGAACACATATGGGTGGTCTGAGATACTGTTGAGTGTATTCCCTAGATGAGAAAACTCCCATAAGTGTATTTACTTGATGGAGTATAAATAAAACTCACATATTGGAGGTCAATGATAATTATGTATATAGTGGGTAGACTATGGTATATTATATGTTTTGTGTGGTTCCAATGATGTACTCAGAGAAACCCTGACATTGGATGATGTAGGTATGGTTGATCAAGCTTTAATACATGAGAATCAATGTGTCTTGATGTAGATGGAGTAGGACTTGGTCAAACTATATTTTTATAATGTCAACATGATCCTTGTGAAATGCTTGGTAAAAGTTCGGCACATGGAAAATTAATTTGGGTTTAATCATGGTCCTGGATTTGAGGATCAATGATGATTTTTTATCAGTTTTATTCCAGTTCTTTCTCAACTAGGTTGTGCATATTTCCCGATCATGCACTTACAATATCCTATTGTAGGTTTAATATTGGGGGTTTATTAATGAGATCCATCCCCCCCCCACAAGTATGTGCACCTCAGTGTGTGTACAAACCTTATAACTTCTTTGAGGTTGAGAACATGATGCATAGTGGATAGAGAAAAGTCCAAATATTTATGTATTGATAAAACACAACCATGTGGAGCCTTTTTATTGAATTGGAAAGCCCCCCGGACACCCCTACCCCCCTTGGACAGCCACCCCAAACCCTTGAACAGCCCCAAACCCCCCGAATTCTAAATTGATTTCTTTAAGTACTTGATTAACTTATAAATTATGTGTTAATTGCGTATGGGTATAATTGTTGTATGGGTATACTTGGGCTAATTTTCGTATGATTTATGAGTTAATTTTGTATGGGTATACTTGTTTTAATTGGCTTATTGAGATGCTTTTTTTTTCGCAGGTGTTCGGGTGTGCTGCTATAGATTTATTGTAGCAGCAGAGAGGGAATTTATCAGCACTCTTTTAGCACTGATAAATCGTGCTTTTATCAGCGCTAAAAAAGTGCTAATAAACTACACCTTTATCAGTGCTAAAGAAGCGCTGATAAAAGATAATTGTATCAGTGCTAAAGGAATGATGATAAAACAAGCATTTATCAGTGCTAAAGAAGCGCTTGTTTAGCGCTGATAAAGGGGTACCCCCTTTATCAATTCCGAGCATTACAATGCTTTTTTAGCGCTGTTAAAGCCCGTTTTTAGCGCTATTAATGCCCATTTTGTAGTAGTGTATGTTCCATGGAGATAGTGTGTGTCTTTGGGTTGTTGGGAACTCCTAGGGTAGTTAAGGTTCGTACTTCCCTAGAGTTATTTGAGGGTCCAAATCTAGACTAGTAAGTATGGGGTTTCCCTTTGTCGTTGGAGTTCAGGGTGTAGTTGGTGGTGTTCGGTTTCTACAAAGGTTCCCCCTTTTGGAAAGTGGGGTGTGCTAGAGGAATCTATTTCTAAATAATCATGTTCATCGGTGCTGACTTCCAGTTTGTTGGACAATTCTCTTGAATGCCACTAGTGTAGCTGGTTCAGGCATTATAAGCCGCCTTGTCGCATTTATCTAAAGTCTTACTACCATGTGAATATTTGGGGAACCAGTGAGAGTTCAAAATGGGGAGATGTTCGGAAGGGATTTGGAGACTAGAGGACGCAATTGCTTGACTGTGAGGAAAGAGATGCTTTAGCCATCAGGGCCCCAGCCCCAGGTCTCGGGGTGAAGCTCGCGCACAGTCAAGAGTTACCGAGGTTGTGTGGAACGTCAGTCTGAATCATGTTTTCAGCTTTATGAAGGGAAATATCCCATGTGTTCTTGTTCTATTTTTGTCGTCGTTTTAATCTCATCCTTGTTGTGGTCGCATGATGAGCTCGTTCTACCACAATCTAAGAAGCCTCATCTACTCTTAATGCAACTTCTAAATCGTTCGGATTACCTTGAAGGGTGTTGGGCTCACGAATAAACAGGTTGTTCTAATTTTGAGTTGGGTCTCAATTGTGTTAATTAGGGGGATGTTTGATTTCGTGAAATTAGAGGGCGGTGTTTCAGGGTCTTTTCCGAGTTCTGGCTTGGAATTCCCTAGTCTCTAGTTGCGGTGAGGATTTTATTTGGTCGATGTGTGAGGGGTTGAGTTAATTACTTATCCTCGGGTTGTTTGGTCATTTTGTAGCAAGATTTCTGTTTAGGTCTCTGGGTGTTGTTCGGTCCATGTGGAGAGATTAACTGGGTTCGGTTTGGGAGTTCCCGCGTTGGCCCCCCCTCGGGGGCGGTTTCTTCGGGTTCAAGGGTTTCTGTATTAGTGAATCCTCATGGTGGGGAGAACCCTCCCATGTTCTCCAATCAATATCGGCTTGTGGTACTCCTTGAACTGGTTGGG
Source organism: Viscum album (assembly GCA_963277665.1). Classification (NCBI taxonomy): domain Eukaryota; kingdom Viridiplantae; phylum Streptophyta; class Magnoliopsida; order Santalales; family Viscaceae; genus Viscum; species Viscum album. Next base: position 1,757,808,346 of record OY728121.1, on the reverse strand, counting down.
TGTGAAGTTGTTGGGAATAGTTACACTGAGGCTCTTGTTTTCCTTTGGTTTTGTCTGGGCATGGACTCTTTTGTGTCGACTGTTGGCTTGGTGACTTTCTGGGGGCAGAAAGTGTCTGTGGTGGGGAGAATTTTCACACCCCGACCACAAACACCAATTATTTTATTCTTTTATCAGTCTTGCGTCATTTGGAAGAGGCTTAGTTGAGACCATGTTTGAACTTTTCCAAAGTTTGATATTTTTGACGGGTCTCAGGTCGGTGCGCGGTCACCGCAACGCTAGCAGTGACCGTGCGTTCAGTCCTGGAGACTGCGCGGTTGACTGATTATTATCAATATTCAAAATGAAATGAAACAAAACATTCATTTTAAATTCCATTTAGTTTATATTAGTACTTTTATTTTTGTTATTAATATTATTAATATTATCATCTTCTTTTTTTACAAATAATAATATTATTATCATTGAGAAAGAAGTTTATTTTAATTATAGTGTCGTTATTATTATTATCATTATGTGTAGGTTATTATTATTATTATTAATATTATTATTTATACCATTGTTGTATTATTATTATTATTATTTTTAAATTATTATTTGTTTTATTTTTATAACTATTGTTATTATAATAATAAAAAACAACCTAAACCTAGCTACCCAGCCCCCTCCCCTTCCCCCATATCATCCGCTGCATGACAACCCCCCTCCCCCAACTTTTCCCTTCCCTCCCACTGCTGACCCGCACTTGCACCAACCCTGCTCATCACCCTCGCCCATCGCTGATCCTCCCCCTGTCGCGCCGTCCCCACCGGCTCCCCCTCCGCTCTCGCCAGCCGACCGCGTCGCACCACCCCTCGACGCCACTCCGGGACCCTGCGTCAGCCCTCCTTCTTGGCAAATCGCCACCGCCCAAACCCCCCCCCCCCCAGCCGGACCTCTCTCTCCCCGACGTCCCCTCCTCAGCCGTTCGCCACTGCCCAAACCCTCTCGGCCGGATCTCCCTCTCCCCGGCGTCCCTCCGCTCGCCGCCTCCCTGCGCAGGCCAGTCGCAATTCCACTGGTTGTGCCGCTTTCCTTGTCATGCCTCCCGGCTAGCCAACGACCTCCTATGAACCCGAACCCCCATTTTCGTTGTGTTTCGGGTGAATCTGACCCTTTCCGGTGCGTTTTTGGTGAACCCAACCCCTTTTTGGCGCGTTTTCGGAAAACCCGACCCCTTCTCGGTGCGATTCCGGTGAACCCGACCCCTACCGTCCAACGATCTTCCAGAACAATTTCGACACCTGGTGCACAACGCCTCTGCCCTACTTCGATACGGCCAGGTTTCTCCTCTTTGTCAAACCACGGTTTGCATCTTATTTTAATTTGGTGTTTCCTTCAATTTAACTGAACCTTGATGTCTCTTTTTGTGTTTTACACTATTAGTTTAGTGTCGTGGTTGTGTTATGAAGTCCTGATATTTTATTTGAAGTGTGGATAATTATTTGGATGATATATCGGCTTGCCGCATGTTTTCTAGGTTCGCCGCCACCATCCAAAGTGAGTTTTAGTATCGCAAATTCATTTATTTTATTATCGTTATTGTGTTTTGAATTAATTCTATTTATTTGTTGTACGGATAATTATTTTTGGTGTGCAACCTTTTTTTGGCTTGTTCTCATGAACACCACCATTTTCCAAGGTGATGTTTTATCCACTTTCCTTATAGCACACTTTTTTTAGGTCGTATTTATATCGTTGATTCCTTGGTTTTTACTAAGAGGTGCATCAGTCTCTGCTACTTCATTTTGGGTTTTGGAAGTTGTTACAAGGAGTCGACATAATTTCCAAGTGCATGCACATGAGTATGGTGTGGTTTGAGTTGGAAAGCTTGGCGTGACCATCGCTCGAGGTAGGTGTCTCCATCCCCTCTCTCTTTCTGAAGTTTTCCATAGGCACTTTCATGGTTTCATTTAAATTATAAATGCTATTCGCACCTTTATAAATCAGATAGCTTATTCATTATAGTGTTTTTTATGGTTAAATGTGTTAAAAAACATTTTTGAAATGGTTCCATGGTTCTGTGTAGGAGTTTCCATGCCTTTTCTCTCAATTTTAATTCATTTAATTCTTGTGTTTCTCTTAATTAAATCACGATTATGTCTCACACCACTATTTTGTCTTGAGGTGCGTTTTCTTATAGAAACATTTTATGGAACATAGTTTTTTTGTAAACACGATTTAGCGTCTCTTTGAATTCGTATTTTTTTCTCGGATCCTTGGTTTTATAAGTGGTTCTTGTTTTCTAAATGATGTGGGTCTATTCGTGTAGTTCTTTAAATTGGTTTGAAAAGAAATCCATGCATAAATGCCTGTTTGGCTTTTGGTGTAGATATTTTGTTGAGTGTGTGGTGTAAGGCAATGCGTGGTTTGTTTTTACAAAATTGAATATAGTATCAATAAAAACATTAATTTCAATGCTTGAAATTTGGAACCTAAGGGCCCGTTTGGATTTTTAAATACAAAAGTGGTGTTTAGAGTTGTTTTGGAAGACCTTGTGCATTGTTTTCATAAAGGGATTTGATCATGTTAAAGTAGAGGCCTGATTTACAAACCAAGAGTTTATCAAAGTGGTTTTGATAACTAAATGATGTGACAGCCCAATTGGAACTTTGTATGTTTGACATGTATGTATATATGTAAGTATATGGGGTGCTCCTATCTAGGGTAACCCTTTATGGGTGAATGCATAGGAAGCGTCCGTGTTGGGGGTATGGAAGTGCGGTGAGATGAGCCACGCGTGTGATGGCCGTCCTACTTACACAGTGTTATTATAACCACCATGGGTTCCTGGGCGTCTTTTAGATGATCGAGTGACGGTTTCTGACCAACCCCGATTAGACGGGTTGATAACCCCTTGATTTGTTGTTAGGCCAGGTGGGATTTTCCACTGGATTGGTCAGTTAGGGCGGCCAGTTGGTTATAGACTTATGAGCTTCACTATATGTTGGAAGGTGGTTCCGAAACTGAGTATATCCTGGGTTCTTCTAGGGATGGTTAGGATCACCCATGGTTACTGTATTATTTACTTTTCCTGTTTACTTTTCTTTTCATTGGTTTATTTTCAGTTTCACTTTTACTTGTTTTACTGTAGCTCAGCTTTGGTATTTTCTGTTTTGGATTTCATTCATAAAATGGAAAATTATTTTGGAAATGGTGTGTGGTGTGTGTTGGGTTTTTTAAATGAGAATACATGTTGCGTATTTTAAAATGTGAAAACCCTACTTTCATTTCTGTATTTCAAACTTGTGTCAGTGGACTATTTTGGGAAATAGAATTGTTGGATTCAGTGGTTTATTCTTGGCATCCCTACTCAGCATCTCGGTGCTCACGCCTATTATATCTTTCCAGTTGCAGTTTGAGTTTCTCGTACAGGTTTCTGGTTCATCTTCTCATTGTTTGAGTAGCGTGGTTTTGAGTTGGGTGGTGACCTAGGTGGTCACAAGGAGGTATGTTCCACTTATTGGTATTTCCCCTGCCAGTTCGTGTATTTATCGTCAGCTAGTTTATCTGTTTATCTTTTGTTCGTGGGACAAATCATTCCCAATAGTTAATGTTTGATGCCCGGAACGGTTTTCCAGCCAGTGGGGATCAGGAATTCCCTTCGGGCCATGTCGTTGGCCGGCTCGGGTGACCGGCTCAAGGTCGACCTGGGTTGGTTCGTGATAGAAATTTTTTACAGCTTTAACCACATTCCCTTATTTATTTTAGATCCTTCTACTTTATAGGAATAAACTAATAGGTATATGAAATGCAATGTAAAATTCACTAAGAAAATCCATGAATATGAAAAGATGAATATCATGCAGATGATCCAAAAATACACTGACCATGAAAATAAGGGTCACAAGCAAGTGTTGTTTGAACCTTGTGACACACTACAAATTCATTTGAGGAAGTAAATACTTTCCATGCAATTTAAATAAAAACTCATTCCATGAGAATATTAACCTTTCTATGTTCTATATAATATTAACAAAAATGCGTACAAGATATCTCTCCCATTTGAGTATGGTGTATGTTCCACTTTCAATGTTTCTGATCATTCTTTTTTATTGGTTATAGAGGACGAAGAGTTGAGGATGACACCTTTTCAAGAGGGAGTGGATTACGAGAACCGTGTAGAAGGAACCAAGTCAATTTCTAGGGTGTAGGAGTTGGAATTACAAGTATTAATGATGTGAGGGAGATTAAAGAGGCTCAATGCTACAATGGGCACCCATATTGCTTCATTAAAGGACCAATGGATCTTTCCTTGAAAGGATATAGAAAATGGGCCTATGTTTTTACTTATTCTCACCTGAACTTGATGTTTAAAGCTTATCCCATATGGTTAGATGGATTTTGGAATCCTTTCCCACATGAAGGATTCTAGAATGGAATCTTTGGACACCAATGTAAAATTTGGAGGGCTATGAACTCAAAGTCAAATATGGTGGGCTACAGTGGAAAGTGGTGTGCTAAATTTCCAAAAAAAATTTGGTAGAATTTATATTTTTGAATTTAAGGGAAAAAATTTGTTTATCCTTTTTGACTTTAGGGTATTAGACCCTTGACTATTATAACACCCTCTTTTCTATAAATATCCACCCTCGTGGAACTTGTATGACATTCATGATATTAATTGAGAGATTATTCTTTGTTTATATCTATTGTGTGGAATCATTCTGTTTTTATCCCTATATCTTGAGCATTATTTCCATGACAATCTATAAGTTAGATTGGTGATCCAATATCACAAAGCCCCAAATTTTGTGCCTCAACCCTAGTGCATTATTGTGTGGATTGGCTATCACATCCATACCTTGAGTGTTTTTTCTATGTATTAGATCGTGCTTCTTATAGTGTGGATTAACAATATTCATCAAATATTCATATGCATTATCCACCTCTTAACCCCAAACTGAAACCCTCATTTTCCACTGTACGCCGTGAAGATCGGGAAACCCCATGCGTCTCGCGTCAAAAATCATGCCATAATCCCCTAAAAAACTCATAAGGTAAAACAAGGATCCTGATAAAAAATTAAAGTCATATATACCCTATTAATCCTAACCACAACATCCACACACCTCATCACTAAAACATCCATGACACTCAATTATCATATCAATATAAAATGAGATGACTTTGTCTATCAATCCACTATCATCCAAAATAAATTAGACCTCCATGATCTAGAAGTAAATTGGTGACAAAATCAGTCACTATTTATTCTCATTTGCAATCAAAACAATCTAAGGACTATAATACTCCACCAGGAACCTGGTTCTATTCTTTCAGATTTCAGAAAAATAGTTACTTTCCAAAAAACTATACCACTAACAACTTCATCCGTAGCCAACAAAGCTTTCTATTAAAATCTAAATACATCACGGTGACACTGGGATTCACCTACAAGGGTGAGTTATGAAACAAAAAGGATAACCACCTCAAGTACGACCAAAGGAAAAAGAAACTCCCCTGAAGCAACACCTAGTTCATACCATCCTCTAACCATCCCTTCGAATCATTACGACAGACAACACAATAATACATAACCTATACCTCTAATTCTCCCCAGTGATTCTACTCTACCATATTCCTCAAATATGACTCCACATTCATCAAAAAAAGAAAATATTGTCCGCCACTCTTCCTAATTTCAAGATGCATCGATCTAGGCTATTTCACCCCTTTCAAAAAATCTATAGACACCTAAACCACATCTCCTTGGGACTTCTGAATCAATGCACCAGCAAACACATTCTTTTTTATCGGGGTTTAGGTGACCATAAAATTTTAATATTGATGAAAAAAATCTCTTTTGCGTAGATTCATATATCACTAAGAGAAAACCAAATCCATGCTCTTATGGTACTTTAAAAAAAGTCCTTTCCAATTTGGTAATGATACCAAAAAATCTATGAAGAAACTACTTCTTCCAACTCTAGATCTTAGGTGGAAGAGGTATTTTCATGGGGTAGTAACTTCCTAAACATATAAGATATTACAACGCATTTCATAATGAAAATTCTTCCCATTCCCAGACATGACACATCATATAAAACCATGAACACCACACCCTCCTTAGGAAATCAATGCACTAGAGCACGAACCAACTTATCCTTCACATAATCAAACACTTCCCTGCACTAATAAGTCCACATAAAATCCCATCCCTTCTTAGAATAAATGGTTATCTATTTTGAAGTATGGGAGAAATTTGGTAAAAACTTCATATAAATCCATGCAAGACTAAGGAAACTACAACCCTCTTCCAGGTTCTTGGGTGCCTCCCAGGAAACAATCACCTCAATCTTGGAAGGGTCCATAACCACACCCTATTAAGACACCACATGTATAATGAAAATTACCTCTCAAATACATAACATACACTACTACATCTTCACATAACTTTAATGGTGTTTATGGAATTTCAAAATAACTCTGAGATGCTCGATGTGAGCCACCTCTAATTTCGAGTAGATCAGGATGTCATCGATGAATACAATGACGAAATGGTCTTAGAATTCATAGAACATAGAATTATGATTACCTATAAAAATATCTACTAAATTAGTGACAACGAATTTCATGACCATGAACATGTTGTTTCCATACCTGCACCATAACTTTGACTTTTGGATATCATCATCCTTCACCCTCAACTGGTGAAATCCAGACTACAGATCAATCTTTAAACACAAACCACCACCAATAAAATATTTTAATAGTTCATCCATCCTTGAAATAGGGTAAGGGTTCTTGAAACTTACCTAACATTTCCTTTGGTATTCTATAGAAAAACTCATACTACCATCTTCAATACTAGAGCATAACACTAGAGAACACTAAGGTGACCTAATGAGTCTGATGAAACCCATCTACATTAGATCATCCACCTGTAACATTAGATCATGTAACTATATTTTCTTTATTAGATAGGGAACCATAGACAAGGGAATCCACCCAAAAGTTTAGCTAATTTTCACCTACCGAAAAATCAATGGTTTGGTGATCTGTTAATGTGTATAGAGTCACTCTCATTGAATTCTTTGTTATTGTACTATTTTTTAGAGTTGAATTTTTTTATTTGTCATTTGAATGGGTGGATTTTTTACAGATATTTATTAAATTGATTTATGGATGAATTTTTAATTAATAATTTCATAGTTATTGGTGTGAGTTCACTATTTGGGATTTAATATTATGATATGCATTAGCTTTGTGTTGTAATGTATTAAATTAACACCCAAATCAAAAGATGATTTTGATTGGAATTATAAATTATTGAGGCTTTAATCACAGACTTAACCAAACTAGGTTTATAATATCAATCCATAATTATTTTTGGTAGTGTATTCATTGTTATAATAATATATTTAATCCAAAAAGTAATAAAAAAATGTCATTAATCCATGAAATTTATTTTAATTGAAATAATGTTACCCTAGATAATATTTATTGATAAAAAGAACCCAATCACTTAGAATCCATAAGGTATGACTCAACCCAATATGATATTTACTATTCCATTGGTTGGTAATTTTTTAGGTATGATTTTTATGATTTTTTAATTAAATAAAATGAAATAATGAGATTTTAGATATATGTTTTCCCTAATCATGCACATTGGAAGGGAGGTATACACACAGTTTTGTTTGAATAAGAAATAGAAAGTGGAAACATTATTATTGGATGGATTTAAAGTATATTAAGAACATGGATATTAACCTTTATAAGGTTGATTAAAATAATTTATTTTGATAATGATACATGTATTAACCATTTAGTGAAATTACAATCACACTTACACAACTAAAATTGAAAACACTCGAGGTACATGAAAATAAAACATGGAAGAATGGTATCACAAGTAAAAAAATTAATTTGGAAGATCCTATTGGGAACTTTTAAAAGCTTAAGTTAGATAAATATATCCTCCCAATTGAAGATGTCCAACCACTTTTAATGAGAATATTGGGATGAATTTATAGCCAAATTAAGGTGTTGTTTTTTCTTCCAAAACATCCGTTCAAGTTATATGGATAGTTTCTTCATTTATACAGCTGAATCAAGAGACATATTAATGTTAAAATTTTTAGATATAGATGTGTAAATTCCACCCTAAAAATTTGGAGGTCATAGGATTTTTTGATTCAATGTTATGATTTCTTTCCCAAACCATGAGTTGTTGTCATGAAAAATACATAATTTTTCCATGGCCTAAATGTGAATGAATTTATGTATTTAAATATTCCATCCAATCTGATCTATTTCTTCTAAATTTTTTCATGTTAAATCATTAATTTTTCACCGAACAATTATAGCACAATTTTACTTATATATTGGTAGAAAATTACAGAATTGTGTTCTATTTTTAAATCTCACATGTAATTGTGGGGTGAAATTTCATGCATCCATTGGGATTCTTATTGGTTGAGTTTGGATTCAAATTTCTATATTATATGTATCCAGATATCATCAAACATATAATGGAGTTTCAAAATATTTTAAAATATTTAATTTACCCAAAAAATTAATCATTATGGATGGTCTATTTTTCATTACGGATTCATTGGGCATTCTTGTGTGGTCTATATAAACCTTTATTTTGGTAAATTATCCAAATATTATATAGAATGATTAGTATTAAATTAAATTAGGAACCCTAAAAAAATTCACTTAAATTTGATCATTATTTTCAAATATATGATAAAAATATTAAACTATGGTGTAATTTAATGAATTAAAACTATGCTCTTCATCTATGTTTATGATCAACACATGATCATAGATGGGAAATTAATAAATTTTTACAAAAAAATTAGTCATGGGAGTAACATAAAATCATGAATGAATATGTAATATCAACTCCCCCAAACTTAAGATAGTGTTGTCCCTAGAAAAACAAATCAAAAATATAGAGACCCTATCATTTTACACATATCATTACATGATTTTAAGCATGATTAAACATCAAATTATAGGCCAAGGATCCTAAAGTCTGGTGTCTTAGAAGAATAGTTATATAAAACTGAAAACATGTGACAATATAAAACATTAAATTATTTAATATCCATTATGATCTCCTAAGATCCTTTTATCCCATTCATTTTCATAGGATAACCTAGGGATAACATGAACAGTGGGATGAGCTAAAATCCAACTAAGGGGATAAACATTAAAATAAATCTAAACACATGTGTTATAAGGAATAACATAATGATATAAAAAGGCATGGAACATGATTATAAATACGGAATAATAACATGGGATCATATAATCATAGATTCATATTATTGTTGAATCATTATAAAATATTACTTTATCACAATTCAAGGCTTGTTTCACATATAGGAGCACGAGTCAAAGCTCGTTGCACATAGAGGAGCACAAGTCCGGGTTACCACCAAGACGTTGCATATAACATCTCATGAGACTAAAATTTACCCAATTAATTTGTACAATATTTGGGTTAACCATTCATAAAATATTCTGGAATATGTGTTCCACATGAATAATCCTACATAAGGTATCAAACATTGACATAAGGTTTACCCATGGTATGAATTGGTTATCATAATCATGAAAAAAGGCATAACATAAGGGGATATCATAATGGTGTCCATGAATGAAAGAATATAAATCATAAATGGACATTAATAAGTAAAAATAGTTATAGATCCTACAAATCTATGCCAAATTGATGTGAATACATGTGAACATTTAATTTAAGAAACATTAGAAATACAACATTTTAGTGCACATTATGGAAAATATTAAAGAGAAATTGAATCAGAAAGGGGGATAATATTTTATATAAAACCAGAAGTGAAACAAGAATTTTTTTCATAATAAATGAGTTAATTTATCTAAATAAGTTTTTCATAAAATATATTAAAGAGTGAACTTGTAATTGGGTAAGAATTTGGGATGTTCCCTTAAATCAGGTTTTCCTATCAAGAAGAATTGAGTATGGACCCTTTTAAAAACATGAATATCCATGAAAAAAAGGATTAATAAATATTGATACTTGATTTTAGAACATATAAACATAATTTAAAATATGTAAAAGAAATTAAATATAATTTCATTTGCATAAAAAGAGAGGAAGTGTAACCAAAAACACTAATGGAGGTTCCGATAGAATCCCTTACCATATATCTGAAATGATTCTGCAATTGATCATAATGTCATAAATTACAAAATTAGATTCATTAATTAATAATTACATAACCATTTAAAAATTTATTAAATTTTTTATACTTTAATTAAGTTCATTTATGCCCCTTTTTGGGTAATAAAATTCAATTTCATCGCTCAGAAGTGTGAGTTTCCTTGGTTTTCATGATCAGTTTACTTGTATATGCGTATGGAAAAATATGAAGAATGAGGATTTGTCTCTAGAAATTAAATTTTTTTTTATTAATGAACATATATAATATTAATAAACCATTTTTTTCAATTGAGGATGATACATAAGATAAATCATTAATGATAATCGTTTAGATTATTTTAACAATTTTTTATCACAACAAACTCGTCTTTCGTTATAAATTATTATCATGTGTAAAAATGATTCTAGACCATTAAATAACATATAATACATATACTATAATCTTTTTAAACCCTAAAAATTGTTTCATGACCAGCCTTAAAGGCTAAATTGAAAGATGAAATCATGTCCTCCATGAAGGTGGTAGATCATCACCTCACAAATGATGTTTGCATTCTTAAAATAAAAGAGAGGGATGAGAAGATATTTGATGAATAATTATTCTATAAACATGATAAAATTAAATTATATATGATATAAAAGAGTTTTAATGACACTTATACAAGGTTATGTTAGGATAAGATAAGAAAAGAATGTAACATGAAAAATAAATTGATGGAAAATGGAAGAGGGTTTTACCACTTGATTCATTCTTTTTGAGAACCTACTTAGGGGATTGGTTTTTGTATTTTGATAAGACCAAAAGCTCCTGGAAATGGTGGAGAGGTTTTGGAAGAGTATTGGGTATAATATTTACAAGGATCAAGGCTTTATAGGTGTTATAATCGGAGGTGGTGAGGGCTGGTTTTTATAGTGAAGGAGGGTGTGTTTTCTCATTATTTTATTCAATTTTTTATTATTTTTCTCATCGAAAGAAATGTTGTTGTTTATTGAGACAAAATAAATTAATTTTTGCAGTTTAATTCGAACCAATGGTCACATATGTCATCCATTACTCAATTGTGACTCAAAAAATCATTTATTTACTTATTCTCTAAATTATCGTATTTCACAACTCTCTAAAAAATCCTATATTCTAGAAAAAGCCCAAAAATTTACCCAAAACCTTTTTTGATGTGTAGAATTAGAAACTAAAATCTATTTTATGAAAGTAATTTTCTAAATATTATTAACTTAATTTTTAATTAAAATCATTATTTACTAGTAAAAATACATATTTTAAAATTAAAAATTCTTTTATAACACATTGAAAACTTTATTAAGGTCTCAAAAAATTATATTCTAATCATAAGAGGAAAAAAATAATTTACGAATAAAATTTAAGAAAATATTTTTTTTTTATTTTATTAAATTATTCAAAAAATTGTAATTAAATATTTATGACTTAGAAAAATATCAACATTTAATTAATAGTTATTAAAATATTTATTTACTTATAATATGATATAATTATATCATATTATAACTTATAAGATGGATAAATTTTATTTATCCTTCCATTGGTGAGGCTAGTAATCAATTATCCTCTTTACTATTCATTAGAGTAGCATTACTATTCTATAGGTCAAGTAACTATTTCATCGGTGTAGGTTCTTTAACTTTTAGAAACACTTCTTATTTCATTGATTAATCATTTATAAAGCTTTTATTGTGTTTTATATGTGTTTATACCATATGAAATAATTATAATAATTTAATTTCTATAGATAACACTTTGGTTCATTCCATTCTTCCACCCTTATAAAATTTCACCATAAAAATTATGTTTTACATTCTACGGTGAAGATAGGTGTTGGTAATTTTCCTTAATTGTTTCCTCTTATTCATATGTTTCCTCTTTGTACTTATGGTTCTGCCATAGTACATTGAGTAGATGAGTACTCTTGTTTTGTATAACATTATCTCTACAATCCATAATCTTCACTGGTTGCACCTCGTAAGAAATCTCATTCTCCAACTATACCACCTATGAAGTCAGTTCATGTGAAGTATCTGGTATATAATTCCTTATGAGTGATACGTGGAATACATCATGTAATTGAGACATGGTTGGTGGAAGTTCTAGTTGATAGGCCACAACTCTGATAGGATCAATAATCTTGAAGGGTTCGACATACCTGGGACATAGCTTCCCATTATTCTTGAATCTATTGATCCTATTCCATGGATATATACAGAGGAATACCATATCTTGAACCGTGAACTTGAGGTCCCATCAACTATTATCTTGATAACAATTTATTCATCTTTGGGATTCCTTCATATGATTTTTAATGGTTCTCACCTTCTACACCATTTCTTTGACCATTTTTGGTCCTATAATCATACATTCATCGACCTCATCATATCATTCTAGTGTTATGAACCTTTTCCCATAAAGGGATTCATATGGATCCATTTGGATGTTTGAGTGGAAACTATTGTGGTAGAAGAATTCGAATAGTGATAGATGTAGTTACCATGCTCTTTTGAAGTCCATATAACACACTCTCAACATGATTCTACTATTTGAATAGTTCTCTTAGGTTGGCCATCAGTTTGAGTAAGATAGGTTATGCTGAAATTTAGCTTAGTTCTTAGAGCATATTAAAGATTTTTCCAGAACATCGAGGTGAATCTTGAATCTTGATCAGATAGTATCAACGTTGGTTCTCCATATATCATTAACTTTTATTTGATATATATTTATGAAATTTTATCATGTAAGAATTCTATCAAATTGTAATAAAGTGAGATTTCTTTGTAAGATGATCCATAATAGCCCATATAACATTATTACCTCTAGATGTATTTGTAAGTATAGAGACAATGTCCATGATTATGTTTTCCCATTTCCATATCGGTATGGGTAATGGTTGCATCATACCTTTATAAATATTAATTTCATCCTTAACTTTTTGACATACCAGGAACTTAGATGTATATTCAGCAATATCTTTTTTCATATTATCCCACAAAAAGTTCTTTGGTAGATATTGATACATCCTTGTTCTCTCTAGGTGAATAGAGAAGGTTGAGCTATGGGAATCATTCAGAAGATCGTGTTTTATCTCTTGAATAGATGGTACACATAGTCATGACCCAGATCATACAACTCAATCCTCATCAATCTTGAACTTAGAGGATTTTACATTCTTGATATCTTTCACCTTTTATAAATTTCAATATCATTTATTTGAGAATCCTTTATTTTCTCCACTTGGGATAGTTGAATAATCGTTTGAGAAAGTCTGCATGATTTTCCTCCCATAATTATTCCCATTTTAATCATTTGTAATTATAATAATATTGGATCCATCTCAATTATCACCATTGATAAAGATATAAGATCCTTTATACTTAGAGCATATTCCACCTTATTTTCCTCACCAGGATGCTAGTGGATTGAGTAGTTGTAATCCTTGATGACCTCTAACCATCTTCATTCGAACATATTAATATGCATCTGTGTTGTTATATATTTGAGACTCTTCTAATAAATATATATCTCACACTTCTCCCCATATATATAATTTTGACAGATTTCCAATGTAAAGATCACAACTTCAGACAACAGATCTTTCATAGGATAGTTTTCCTCAAGATTTTTTAAATTCATTAAGGAATAGGATATAACTTTATTTTTTTTCAACCATACACAGCTTAATCCTTTCATTGATGCAACACTATATAACATAAAGAGTTATCTAATTTTTGGGAGTGTGAGTATTGCTGTAGTGATGAGACTCTTTTTGAGCTCATTACTGATTTCCTCACATTCTTGAGTCCAGAAAAACTTTACACCCTTCCATGTTATTTAGGTAATTGGGTTTTATAATCATGATAAGTATTTCACAAATCATTGATAATACCCAGATAAACTATGAAATCTATGGATTTCCATTAAACATGTTTACATATGCCACTCTTTGATTGTCGTTGTCTTATAAGGGTTCGTAGATATTATTTTCATGGTGATTACATTCTCCATGAATGATACTTCATCTATAAAAAATTCACAGTTAATATACTTTTCTTAAATTTCCTAGTTTTAAAATTTCTTTATCACATTATTCATATACACCTCATGTTCCTCTATTCTCTTAGTGTATATCAGAATATCAAATATAAATACTACCATATATTAGTCGAGGTAATCACTAAATACTCTAATAATTAAATCCATGAAAATTGTTGGAGAATTAGTGAGTCTAAATGTAATCATTAGGAACTCATAGTGTCCATACCTAATTCAAAAGATTGTCTTGGGAATATCTTCCTTCCTCACCTTTAATTGGTGATATTTTGACGGAAGTTCCACCTTAGAGGAATAACTATCCCCACGTAGTTGATCGAACAAGTCATCTATCTGTGGTAGGGGATACTTTTTCTTTATCAATATTTTATTGATCACATAATAATCAATTTAGAGGAATATTTATCCATCATTCTTCTTGAAAAATGGAACTGACATGCCCCATGGTGAAGCCCTCAGATGTATAAAACCCTTGTCCAGATTTCCCTATAACTGCTTCTTCAGCTCTTCCATCTCAATAGTTTCCATTCTATAAGGTGTATTTGATATAGGATGATATCTATGAATAATTTCAATTGATAACTAATCCTCATGGTCAATAGGAAGAGTAGAAATTTTTTCAGGGAATACATCAATGTAATCCCTCGTGATTGGAATATCATTGAGCATGATCATCTCTTTTGTCTCAATCATTTGTGAAAGATATGCTTGTTCATAAGGTAGTAATATCAACACTTGAGACTATGATTCTGAAGGAGATTCATCTCCCACAATACACTTGTGAATAATTTTAGGATTCTTCGGGATGTGAAGATTGACCTCCCTTTCTCAAAATTTGATGTTGGATTGGTATAAAGATAGAAAATCCATTCCCAAAATAGCATCAAAAACCACCAAAAAAAGTAATAAAATATTTTTGGGGAGGTTCAATCCAAAAATATTAACTAGGGAGGAGTTATATACAATGGATGCAATAATTTCCCCATTAATTGTTCACACATATAACTCAATATCCCAATTTTGTGGTGGTGTTTTAACACTTCTTCTAAACATTGAAGGTAAGAAAGAATGCATAGAACCAAAATCAAATAGTATGTTTTCTATATTTGAATTAATAACCAGCGTACCTATCACCACATCATTGTCCTCATCCACATCAGCATTAGTTGTAGCATAATCCCTTCCTTGATTCCTTGGATTTTATTTTTGATTACCTCAAAAACTCGAGGCTTAAGTATTGTTTAAAAAAACCCATGTTCCCTATAGTTAAAACATTACTGTCTTGGTTGAGCAATGATATAAACCATTCATTATTTTTCCACATTAGTGGGATTCTTCATATCCCTTCATAATTTCTTACCTAGATACCCCTTTCTTCCACATTTTAAGCATTTCCTAGTTCCTTTTAGACAGTTCCCAGGATGCTTCTTCCCACAATTTTGACACGGGGTATATTTGTTCTTTTTTCAATCTTGAGATTTATTTTCTTATCCACCCATATTAGACTCTATTTTTTATTTTTTCACTAGGCCCTAGAGACCATTTAGAGTCTCCAATATCCATTTAATCCACGATTTTACAATGTAAAATATCATCATAAAAGTCGAAGTCTCAAATCACAAATGAATTTTGTAGACTTGGATTTAGTCTACTAAAGAAATAACCAACTTTTCTTTTCCTGTTCATGAAAAATGAAGGGGTACCTTGAAAGACTTGTAAAGTTTTCTTCATATGCCCTAATTGACTCACCTTCCTTCTTCTTATGTCTGAGGAATTCTATTTCCATCTTGAGAATGAGGGTTTGGAGAAAATATTTATTGAAAAAATTTTCTTTAATTCATCCCAATCAAGGAAATTAATTTCCTCCTTAGACTTCATATTTTTTTATCAGTGTATACCCCTGATCTTATTCCCATCAAAACGATATATTGTCAGCACAAATTCCTCCTCTTATTAGTACTAGAGGATTGAGAATACTTTTTACGCAAGTAGGGGATCATAAGTTCAACTAAATGTGGGAGGCATTTTTGATATGAATTATTAGATAGAAACATTATATTTTCTTTGATGAAGGAGGGTGTTCCACATGATTGAATTTATTATTCATAACATGAGAAAACTTTAGAAGTACTATCATGATGTTTTGATCACCTATTCCCATCTTATTTGGTATTTCATTAGGTAAGTCATCACAATCCATATCACATTGATTTTTGGAATGTGTTGTCATATTTCCCGCCCTTAGATAATAAAAATGTGCAATTAGGGGGCTTTAATACATTGCTAATAATCATAAAAATGAAATGATAAACATAAAAGGATAAACAAATAAATGAAAAGTATATCCTAACATGTGATTCCCTAGGTTTAATTCTAAGTTATCCATGATCTATTTCCTAACATGAATTCTTATGGGCATTTTATTTCCTCCTTTGAAAATGTTTTGTAACGAGCTTAGGAATTTACCAATGAATATCCCCTAAGAGTGAAAAAATGGGTGCATAGTAAGGCCCATTTTCATATAACTTGTTACCCTAAGTCAGACCCATACCACATTATTGGAGTTATTGCTACTAGGTATATTTGTATGATAACATTGTCGACTTTTACTATCCATATCAGGTTGTATTTTCTTGATAGACCAATTACTATATACTAACCAAAATTTTGGGTTGTTTTCTCATATTTGTTTTTATCCCTAGGGTTCTTAATAATTTTTTCTATTATTAGCCTTAAAAAATAACTAATATTTTTCTTCTATAAAAACTATAGATAACCCATACATTTACATACACCACTACATTATTTTAATAATAATTAAACATCAAATTACAATCCAAGGATCATAATGTCTAGTGTCTTCAAAGACTAGGTACATAAATCAAAAAAAATGGGACTAAATAAAAAATTACATTATTTAACATCTCTTTTGAGCTCCTAACATTTTTTGAGCCCTGGAAACTTTATATGATAACCAAAGGATAACATGAAAAAAGGTGTATGATAAAAATCCCCATAATGGAATAAACATTAATATAAATCTTAGAACATGGGTTAGAAGGAATAACCTAATAATATAAAATGTAATGGAACATGATTAAACATAAAGAACCATAAAATGTGATCATATAATCATGTATTCATAGTAATGTGGTAGCAACATAACTCAACACTTTAGCACAAGTCGAGGCTCGTTGCACATAGAGGAGCATGACTCAAAGCTTGGTGCACATAGAGAAACACAAGTTAAGGATACCATAAAGATCATTGCACATAATTTCTCATGATACTAAACTTTACCCAATGAATTAGAGTGCTATCTGAGTGCACCCATCATAACATATTCATGAACATGTGTTCCACATGAACAATCATAGATAAGATATCAAACAGAAACATAAGGATTACCCATTGTAAGAATTTGGTATCATAATACTGACATAAGGAATAACATAAGGGGATATAATAATGGTGTACATGATGGAAATCATTTAAATAATACATGGAAATTAATAAGGGGAAATAGGAAGATATCATGATAAGTTACTTCAATATAAAGTGAATACATGTGAAAATTAAATTTAAGAAACATTTGAAATAAAAAAAATTTAGTGTGGTTTAAGGAAATTATTAAAGAGAATTAGAAGATGAAAGGGGAATAATATTTTATATAAAACAAGAATTTAAATAAGAATATCTTCATAATAGAATGATTTCTTTTATAAAAATAGTCATGTATTAAAATATATTATAGATTTCATTTGTAATTGGGTAAGAATTCAGGAAATTCCCTCAAATTGGACTTGCTTATCAGGAGGAATTGTATAGGGAACATTTTAAAAACATATATATCCTTAAAAAGAAGGATGAATGTATTGTGATACATGAGTTTTTAACTTATAAAAAAATTTATAATATGTACAAAAAATGAATATAAAATTTCATTTTGATAAAAATAGAGGAAGAGTATCCCGAAAGAATAATGGATGTTTGGGTAGAATCCCTTACCTTATATCTGAAATGACTCTACAATCGATCTTAATGTACTAAATAATAAAATTAGATTCAATAATTAGTATCAAAAATGACCATTTATACAATTATTTTATATTTTTTATATTTTTTTAAGTTCATTTATGTCCCTTTTGGTGGGTTATGAAATTCAATTTCATCACTCGAAAGTGTGAGTTTTCGTGGTTTTTATGATCGGTTTACTTATATATGTATATGGAAAATTATGTAAAGTGGGGAAAGTTTTACAGAAAAAAACATATATGTTATTAAAAAACTTATATAATATTAAAATACCATTTTGTTTATAAGTGAGGGTGATTCATTAGATAAATCATTAATTATAACCATTTAGATTAATTCAGTGTTTTTTGTCACAATGAAGTAATATTGTTATAATAATTTATTATCATGTGTAAAAAATGATTCTAGAACATTAAATAAGATATAATACATATAATATAATCTGGTTCAGCCATAAAAATATTTTCATGATCAGCATTTAAGGTGTAATTGAATGATGAAAGCACATCATCCACGAAGGTGGTAGATTGGAACCTCACAGATGATGTTTTCATTATTAAAATAAAAGATGGAGAGAAGATATTTGATGAAGAATTATCCCATATACAAGATTAAATTCTTGTATATATGAAATAATAAAGTTTTCATGCCACTTGGACAAGGTGAAGTGAGGATAAAAAAATAAAATAAAGGAACTTGAAAAAGAAATTGAAAGAAAATAAAAAAGGGTTTTACCTCTTGATTCCTTCTTCTTAAGAACCTCCTTAGGGGATCAATTTTAGTATTTTTTTAAGACCAAAAGATATTGGAGGTGGGTGAGTGGTTTGGAAAGAGTATTGGGTAGAATATAGATACGTTTAAAGTCTTTATAGGTGTAAGAAGAAGAGGTGGCGAGGGGTGGTATTTACAGTGGAGGGGGAGAGTGTCTTCTCAATATTTTGTCCAATATTTTATTATTTTGATCAAGAGAATAAATAGTGTTGATTATTGAGACTAATTATAGTAATATGTGCATATGAATTTGAACCAATGGTCACTTACTTCATCCATGACTCATGTATGACTGAAAAATTCATTTATTTACAAATTCGGTAAATTATTGTTTTTCACTATTTACTAATTATTATTATACATTAGAAAAATCCCAAAAAATCACCGTAATCATATTTCAATGTGTATAGTTAAAAAATGAACTATATTTTAAGAAAATAAGTTTCTCAATATGATAAATTTAATTTTTAATTAAAATAATTATTTTGTTGGAAATTTAAAATTTTAAAATTAAAACTCCTTTTCAAACAATTTAAAATATTTATTAAGGTATAATGAAATTATGTTATAATCATAAGATATAAAAAAATAATTTATGAATACATTTTATGAAAATAAATTTTTGGTTAAATTATTATATTATTTATAAAATTGTAATTAAATATTTATGAATAATAAAAATACCAACACTTATTTAATAATTTCTGAAATATTTATTTACTTATACTATGAAATAATTATATAATATTTTTACTTATAAGATGGATAAATTTTATTTATACTTCCATTGATGATGTTACTATTAAAATTTCCAGTTTACTTTAAATAAGGGTCACATTACTATTCCATTGGTCAAGTTACTATTTATCGGTGTCAGTTACTTAACTTCTAGAAATGCTTCTTATTTCATTAATTTGTAATTTATAAAGATTTTATTGTGGTTTATATGTGTTTATAAAACATTAAATAATTATAAAAAGGGAATTTATATAGATAAAACTTTGGGTCATTACAAAAAATACACAACTAAATTATTTTCACTCACCAACAAATATTAAAATTATGTTTTTAGCAGTCAGGGGGGGTTTAGAATAGTTCAATAATTAAGAAATAACTGCACAATTATTGTTATTATAACAATGTGTAATTAACATTCATGTTTCATGTTCAATATTTTAATTAGAGTTTGTAATATCTCTTATCTTCCATTTCCCAATATAAGGTGGATAATAATCAATATGTATCTTCTAATGGGGTTTCAATGGATAATGGATGGTAGGAGTATAATTTCCAAGAGAGTGTAAAATAGTTGTAAAACACCAACATGGAAAAAATAAATTCATTATTTTTAAATAAGATATGTAAGGTTATTAAGACACATAATTAAGAGGGAATAAATTTTTAAAGTAAGACATAAGTGGGATAGAAATTTTAAGGGAATAAAAATATTAAATGTGTACAAAACATACCAATTCTCCCAATAACACAGGAAAAGATGATGCAAGTGTAATTTTTTAAATTTTTCTTTTTTTACTTTTTTTCTTTTTTTTGAAAGCTGAACTTGGAAAAAATCTCACAGTAATCATCCACGCCATATTTTATATTCTCAAAAAAATAATTTTAATAGTTATAATAGTATAAAAGGTTGACGAAGAGTGAATTTTGACCTTACCAAGACACAACCCTTTCTTTTTTTTTCAGGTTTTTTTGTTTCATTTTATTTTTGTAACATTTTTCAATATATATTTTAAAAAATTATATAAACATTAATCAGTTTCCAAAAAAACTAAATGTAAACCTATCCCTGACACTTAAATGGATAGTTTCCATAAATATTAATATGAAACATTTAAAATAAAATAAATGGTACCAAAAATGAAATCCATTTACCCATACTTAAAATTCAATACGTTATGCATTTAGAATTCATGTAGATTTTGGTTGGGACAATGTTCTGGGCTAGTGATGTGGCTACCAAAAAAATAATAGGTTCAAAGGGTAATTCAAAATGAGGATCAATGTAATGGTAATGTGA
Organism: Viscum album; assembly: GCA_963277665.1. Taxonomy (NCBI): domain Eukaryota; kingdom Viridiplantae; phylum Streptophyta; class Magnoliopsida; order Santalales; family Viscaceae; genus Viscum; species Viscum album. Next base: position 1,757,787,229 of record OY728121.1, on the reverse strand, counting down.
TTATTTTTGGATATTGTTTTGTCTCATGAGGTTCAGAAAATTCCTCTATCATGTTAATTTATAAAAAATGAGGAAATTCAGCTAGAAGGTTCACAAACTCAGAACTCACAATCAATGGTGAAAAGGACATTGTACAAAAATATGGCTATAGGTGACCTTGGAATGAAAACTAGTTTCGTTCCTCATGGTTGGAGAATTATCATTTTAAAAATAAAAAATTGAGCAGTAAAATTTTATTAGTTTTGACACAAAATTATTAATCCAAATTTATGAATAAAACGCATAATTTTTTAGGTTAAAACAAGTCTTTAGACTCCCCAAAATATATTGATAAATGTTCCAAAGTGTGTGGTGAGAAATTGTGAGTATTTTTGTTTATTTAAGTGTTTTTCATTTGTTTTTTGAATGCATACCCAAAAAAAAGATAAACCGGTTAAAATTTTCTAAAGAATGTGGTAAAAAAGAGAGAGAAGGTGAGAATGAGATAGGAATAAGAAGAAATAGAGAAATAGAGATATATAGAGTAAAAGAGGGTGAGGAAGAATAAAGGATATTAGTTATAGGGAAATAGGTACCCCTGGTTTGGATTTCATGGGTCACTCACTCTATTTAGTGGTGGGTCTATAATAGTATTTGTGGATCCTGTAGAAGTCAATATAGATCCTAGGGTGTGTGTCCTGTCATGGTGATTATTTAACTGATGTCCATTGGATTTTCATTTCACCGAAGGAATGTTTTCCATGTCCCAAATTATATTTACCCTAACAAGTATAGCACCAGTAAGGGGTTGATCCACAGGGAACTATGAAGTTATTTTATCTTTCTTAACTTAGTTTATATTTTTGTTTTTAGTGAAGTATGATGAATTTAGAGTCGATTTTTGTTGGTTGTTTGGGTACAAAAAGAACAATTTATGTTTAATCTTCTTTTAAAAAATTAATTACTAAAATGAATGTAAATATGGGAAAATTGGTTCTGATGCAAATAAAGAGAAACATATGTTGGGGTTATGGATTTGTGATAAGTTGATTATTAAATCAAATTGCTTATGAGGTTGTGTTGTTCACAATAACCCAACTCTCTGGGTTTAATTTGTAATAATGTTTCCTTGGTCCAACAAACTTTATATTTAGAGCTAAAGAAACTAACTCCTTGGTCCGATAGTTAGTGTTTAACAAATCTTTATTTGGCTTAGTCCATTTTGATCCAACGGATACTTCCATTGGTCATGGAGTTGTTTGTCTCTATTCTTGTTTTGAATCCCTGAAAATTATGCCCTTGGTCTGGTACATAATTTCCAGTGTTGATATAATGTTATTTAAGAAGAATAAGAAGATATTATTAAAACAAAAACATTTAGAGAAACATAATTCAAATTAAAAAATCATCAGCTTCCACAACCCCAACACACTTGGTGTTTAGTTACACATGTTGAAAATGATAAACACAAAACTATTTATACTTGATGAAATCATTCTTGGAACTTGGAAAAGGGAATAATTCTTCAGTAGATGGATTGACGGCAGTACGAAAACAGTGCGTCTTTCCTTCGGAGCTTCCACACAATATCCCCACACACTCCTCCATCATTCACCTCTTGGTCTGGTGGCCAGGGCCTCTTTTAATAGAGAAAATATGTACACAGAATGTATCAAAAGTACAATCCGTGTACTTTCATCAATGTTTTCTTGGCTTCGTTTTCTCCGCTGGTAGGCGGCCTAACAAGACTTCTTTGACTTGAAGCATGGCGCTAACTTGTAGGTGAATGTACACTGCATGTAGCTCCACCATAAATGCTATGTAGGCTCTTATTCTGGCCACCAAACGCTTCCAGAAGTGTATACACGACATGTATTAGTGGAACATGGTGTTTCCACTTCGGCTAGCCACATGGGCATGTAGACTCTTTTCGGCCAACAAATGATTCTAGAATGTATTACACGGTGTGTAGAAATGTGAACAGGCATGTACTTCCTTTTGGTTACTTGGGCATGTATTTGTCCTTTTCAACCCATGTTGAACTAGAATGTACACAATGTGTATATAAGTACATGCCGTGTAGTTTTTAATTTTTGCTCTGTTCTTCTCTGTTTTGTGTATTTAGCCACAAACCTCTTGGAAATGAACAAGATCACCAAAATCAAAGTATTTGTTCTCTATGCAGTAGGTAATTTCTGAAAACTTCTTCTTATTTTTCAATAGAGTATATTAAAATGTGTACAAAAATTGGGTGTATCAAACTCCCCCATACTTAGTCATTAGCTTTCCCTCATTAAAATCTCAACATATAATTAAAAGAATCTCTATTGTAAAAGGAAGAACATTAGTTAATCATAAATTTAAATAATGAGTGACATGAGAAAATTTCATAAAGAATACAAAGCAGTTTCCATCCATGTGATATTCTAATCATGCCCCATTTATAATTCAATTAAATACTTTCATCCTCTTTTAACACATGTTTCAACCTTTCAACTATATGCAAGCCACTTGATAATTTACCTCCCCAGAAATATGCTCTAAAGTCAAGATGTTTTTAAACAAAGTCATTCTCAATCATAGATATATACACTCTATCCATAGGTTTTCAAGAAATCTAGTTCTCCACTTCAGAAAACTTGACTTACAAAAATCATTAGGACTTTTCAAATGGGATTAGATATTTCTGTGGCTAAAGGATGGAAGGTAAAGATGTGAAAAATAACTCTGAGGCTTGAAAAAGGAGGATAAATTCTTAAATAACAATGCATGATATTAAAAGTTAAACTCAACGTAAACACATCCTCAACAAGCTTTATCAAATGATTTCACCACCACCAACTCCTTTAGTTGAGTAGGAGTCACAAACCAACAAGTGTGTATAAGGCCCCTTTGTTTGTACCATTTTTTAAACAAAGGTAACCTTTATGAATTTTTAAAATAGAGGTTTGAAACTCTTTTAGTCCCAAATGATCAAGAGGTTCTCCCCCATACTTAATTTCATGAAAATTTTTTAATTTATACCATGTGTTTCCAATCCCTTCTTTTTAGATCAAATAAATAATCATGCAAAATCATGAAAAAATTAGGGTAGGAAGGGAAATAGCCTTGTTATATGGCTTTCTATAAAGGCTATTCATGGTCTCTAGTGGCTTTATGAAGATAATATTTAGGGTAGGCTCAAGATAAAGGGTTAAAACAATATTATGCCTCAATCATTTTAATTTAATTCAAAATATTCCTCCTTTTTAGAAAAGAAAACATTCAAATTCTGGTAGTTATGTATATTCTATGAATCAATCAAGAAATAGGGTATTAGAAATAATATGGAAAAAGGGTTTATAATACCTTTAGGGAGTGGGAGAAGTAAATAAAGATACAACCATTAAATGAATTTCAAAATGATTTATTAGTATAATCGATGTAATTATCCAAGGATTACAAGTTGTAATTTAAATTATATCAGCAATCATTTTAAAATACCTAAGAATCAAAATAATAATGTAACTTTTAAAATTTTCCACTTTTAGCTATATTATTTTAAAAATATGGTTAACCAAAGTGTCTTCATATTTTAAAATAAACCTTCTTATAATGATGTCTCTTAGAATCTGAAAAGGGCACAAAATAAATATGTCAAGAGGTACCCCCCATAATTAATATCGCACGTGGTCCACCAAATGCCCAAAAATGAGAACAAGGCAAAGAGGGGAAACAACAGTGGACCAGACCAGCGGGAAAGTAAGGAAACAAAGTGCAATGGAAAAAGAATACTCCCCTCGTGGCTAGGTGTAGGAAAATGGTATCTGATGTAAAAGTGCAGCCCAAAATGTGCCAGACTACCAGTGAGGGGGTAAGAAAGAGGACACTACAAGAATGCATCACAAACACAATCACAAGATAAAAAAAATATTTACAATAAAAAGCATGTGTCCCAAAACTAGTCAAGGGGTTGCCTCAGAAGAGGCATCATCCAGTGCAGAACCATCAGGTAGAGATGTCTCAGGAGCCGTGGAAGCGGGAGACACAGAATCTACATCGGGAAGGGAACCCAATTAAGTAGGATCCATGGGTGTTGGACTCAAAATATGAGGCTCCACAGCACTCCCTGGACTGGCAACAGTGGTGGAGGAAGAAATATTAGATGTTGGGCTCATAGTAGAGAGGAGAATGGAATCCATGGCCAGTGCAGTATAAGGCGGTGGAGTAGCAGCAGAAGGGTCAAGAGACGAGGCAGAGGCAGGTGGTAGAGGCAATGGAATACCCAAATGTTGAACAAAAAGCCCCAACAGCTTCTCCAGGTGATCATGGCGGCGGTCGATACGAACTAGGTGCTGCTCCATCGTATCGAGGCAGAGGGAAAGGGCGAGGCCGACCAAGGGTGCGGGAGTTGCTGGGGCTAGTGGTGGTATAGATGAAGGAATGATAGAAGAAGTGGGGTCATAAGGAAGAGGGTGGGGTGATGAAACTGGAGGGGGCGGGGAAGGAGGAGCACTGGCATCAGCTGGGGCAGGAGGGTCCGTAGGTGGCTGGGGGCGAGCTTGGGCAAGGACGTAGGCACCCCTTGCTTCCGGACCAATCCCATGTGAATAATCATGAGATAGTCCATCCACTGGGAAGAACTTAATAGGTCATGGGGTAAATAAGGCTCAAAAACCCCAAGGTGGTGGGAGAGGCGAGTGGCGTAAAACCCGTTATTTAGGTTTCCCTAACGGCGGACAAACAAGCTTTGAAATAGGAGGCGGCTAGGTAAGGGAGGTCTGGGTAGTCCTTATGGATGACACTGGTAAGGATATCCATGTCACTAATGGTAATGACCCCCATATCCTCATGGCGGGGGAAAAGAATGGCACTGAAGCACCGGTGGGTAAAACGAAGGATGGGGTCGGTGATAAGGGTACTCTTCTGAGAGGTAGGGGTGTAGCAGTTGTCAGGCCCAGTATTCTCCCGCCAAATGGAAACAAGCTCAGAGCGCTCAGTCCTGGTCAGGGTAGAAACATGGGTTAGGGTGATGGGATGTGGGTAGAAACCACATGCTCGGCCAAACTCTGTCATGGTGAGGGAAAATCGTCGGCCACCCAACTCGAACCGAACCACGGGAACCGCATCACCAGGTGTCTCCCGGTACTCAGCTCCATCAAACTCGAATGAGGCCGCGAACTCCAAAAATAAACCATGAAATTTAAGAGTGCTGACATGGAAAATATCAAGCTTGGGAGTGTGTCCAATGAGATCCTCTAACTCTCCACAGATACCGAGCTACTGTGGAATGCTTATGTCGAGGTAGGAGCCACTCAATGGAATCAGCTAGCAAGAGAAGTGTCAGACCCGGTCATGCGCCCAGTCGGTGACTAGGAATACCATGCATGGGAAGGGAACACCCGCATATCCTAGTCCAGGTGCAGGTACAGGAGTAGGAGGTGGCTCTGGGGGTGGATCTGCTGAATCAGATGGAGGCCCACTGGATGGGGTGGTCAATGTAGGGCCAACAGTTATTAGAGACTGCTGAGGAAGTGCGGAAAAGATTGAAGAAGTAATAATGGTGCTCGAAGGCTCTGGATGGGGTGCTGATGGAACGACTATTCTAGGACTATCCTCCGCTGAGGCAGTGAGTGGTGGAAGGATGCCCAACGAAGGGATCTCATAGACCGGAGCATCTGGGTCTGGCTGCGTCAGAGGCTAGAGTCGAATCCTCTGATAAATGGGCCTCTCGCCCACAGTGGCGGAGGCCGGCCACTTCCCTCAGGAAGGATCATGATCTGCCTTAACCCAAAAAGGAAAGAAAAACCAAAAAGAAAAAGAAAAGAAAAAAAACAAAGAAAGAGTGAGAAATATGAAAAATACAAGTACATGACATGTACATCCAAATTACACGACGTATGGCACAAGTTGAGTATCAACCTATGTTCTCTAGATAAACATGCCAAGGGAGAAGAGGATAGACCATGTAAAGGTACATGGCCTGTATCGAACATACACGCCGTGTGCATAAAAAGTGGACATGGTCATGTACGAGAAACGACACGTCCATGATTTTAACAGTTCGAATAATAAAAGAAACGCTGTGTATGGGACAGACACGGCATGTTCATTACTCTTGGAACATGGTCGTGTGGGGGCTATACATGGGTCCAACAAAAATAAATAGATTACACGGCATGTACCAAACATACACACCGTGTTTAGGAACAGGGGGTGAGAGTCCCTGTCAAGTGCTACACACAGAGGGGCCAAAAGAAATGACACACACTGCTTGTACCAAACACACACGTTGTGTACATAAAAATGGTGTGTGAGGCCATGTGAAAATGGTACAGGGGCATGATGGGGGAAAGTACATGGTGTGTGCAAAACATACACATCATTTATATTCAAATTGCGAAGCATTTTGCATGTGGCTATGTAAAAAACTACACGACATGTGTTCTTCATTTCGTGTCCATGTACCACAGAAGCCGAACGGTCGGCTGATCCAAAAATCACCCTAAAAGAATCTAATAACTTGAAATAGAGGGTGTAGAAGGGAGTATTTGGACCGAGGATTGTAACGCAAGAAGAATCAGAACCCGAAACTCCCAGAATCGACAGATTTGAGAGTGGGGCATTTGGGTGTCATTCGGGAGAAGAAACTGGAAGAGGAGGAGGCAATGTGCGATATAGCCTGAAGCTGGGTGGTCGTGGCTTATATAGGCGAGGTACATGGAGTGTACATTGGGACTACATGCCATGTATCTCAGTGTTTTTAACGCACCCACACACACACATATATATATATATAATTATTATAATAAACTATATAATAATTAAAATAATAAAAGTAAATAGATATAAATATGTATATACAGAATTTAAAAATAAAACTAAACATGTAATGTATTGGTAAAACACATGCTATGTGTTTAAAAATTGTAAAAAGAGAATTACAACCTTTTTTCTGGTGCTTGGGGTATGGTTTGAACCGGCGATCGGTCGCTCCGAACGGAAGCCCTCAACCACCGGAGCAAAGGCTGTAGTGTTCCCATTTTTATTATTTATATAAAAATAATCTATACAACCTATACACACGGAAATAATGAAAATTCACAGTGTGTAGTTCTTAATTATACAAGAAGGGGATGAAGTAGGGAGATTAGCCGAGTTCGAACCTCGGTCTTTTAGAACCAGGGCCGAGAACTTTCCAATCTCCCATCTTCATCCGCATGAATTACTTTATATAGAAAAGATTTTTTATTTTCTTTTTAGAAAGAAAACCTGGAACACACAACGTAAATTGAAATACACTATGTGTAGTTTTATTAAAAGGGTAAATTAAGGAAATTGGGCGGTTGTCAGGATTCGAACTTGGGTCTTTTGGAAACCAGGTTTCGATCTTGGCCAACCAACCCATCCCTATCATGGATTTTCTTATAATAATATATATATATATATATATATATATATTAATTTTACTACACACACTGTGTAAGAAAATAGAAAAAGGAAGAACCTCGTGCCAAAGGTAGGCCGGGAGGATTCGAACTGGGGAAGACTCGAATAAACTCCAGTGACCTTACCATTGGCACCAGATTCATCCCTGGTTATTTATTAGTTAATCAATATATTTATTATAGTTAGAAAAAATTGAAATGAAAAAAGTACATGCCGTGTGTTTAGGTGCTACATGGCATGAATCCTCTGGGTTTCCTCCCTAGAAGAGCCTTTGTTTTAGGTCATTATCTCGATCTACTTACCTTTGGTTACCTGATATTTATGGTGGAAAATGGTCCCAATAGTATTTTCCCTTGACTTATAGGAATTTAAAGTTCTCTAGGTCTTTTTCAATGGGAATTTCTGTAATGTTAAAGTAATAAAAAATAAAGGAACATAACAGATCATTCACTAAGAAATCATCTATGGTAGTTATCATAGAATAGTCCTCAAGATCGGGTGATTATTCCTGCTTGATGGACTTGAGGACATTGTAGGAGACTCTACAGTTTCCTACCTTGAAAATCATCTCCCCCTCATGCACATCTATGAGTTCCTTCCTAGTGGGTAGGAAAGGTCTTCCAAGTATAAGAGGTGCCACCTGGTCATCCCCCATGTCGAGGATGATGAAATTAGCTGGAAGGATCAGCCGACCCACCTAGACGAAGGGATACTCGGGTAGGCTTCAAATCATGGAGCCCGAACTTCTTGAAAACTCCAAGGGGCATGAGGTTCACATTGGCCCCCAAGTCACAGAGAGCCTTCCCAAACATGTATGGTCCAATGGTAAATGGAATAGTGAAACTACCTGGATCCTGGAGTTTGGGAGGAATTGAGTGTTGGATGACTGCAGAACACTCCCAGGTTAGAGAAATGGTTCCCAAATACTCTATCTTTCTTATATTGGAGAGTATGTATTTCATGAATTTGGCATAAGTAGACATCTGCATCAGTGCCTCTGCAAATGGGATATTTATGTGCATCTTCTTGAACACGTCCATAAATTTTCCGAACTGGTGGTCTAGCATTCTATATTTCAATCTATCTAGGAAGGGTAAGGTAGGTATAAAAGGTTTCACAACCACCTTCCCTTTATCATGTGAAGCCTCCATTTGTGGTCTTTCAGATGAGGAGGGGTTAGTAAATGCACCTTCTTCAAGGAGTTTGGATGCTCCTGGCCGTACTAGTTGGTTATGTTGGAGCTCTTTTCCACTCTGGAGTATGACAACATGGGCTTCCTCTCTTGGGTTCTTCTCTGTATTTCATGGTAAAGTACCGTGTTTCCTTCCTGATAGTTGGTTTTCCAACTGGCTAATTTTGTTCTCCAGACCTCGAATTTACACCTCTTGATTTTGTAATCTGGTCTCAGTAGTAGATATGAATTTGGTCATAAGATCCGTTAAACTTGACGTGTTATCCTGCTAAGGAGGTTATTGAGCTGGTGGAGGTGGTGGCTGCCACAGTTTCTATGGGTGAGGGTTCTAATTCCATTTTTTCTGATAAGAGCCATGCTAAGGCTGTTGATACCTATGGTACTGGTTCGGATAGGGAGGATGGTTGTATTTGGGCGGTCGTTGGGGTGGCATATTTTGATATTGTTGGCCCCAGCCTATGTTTTACTTATCACACCATGTCGGGTTCAGGTATGACTGGTACTGGCTGGGCCCTTGGTTTTGTGCAACAAAACTTACCTCAGTTGTTGATGGGCCTCCTACAGAACTCGTTAATTCTCCCATTATGTGGTTATCACCACATTCGCTACATGCCGAATGGTTTTCCGCATGTACTTGGGACGTGCCCTTCAGATTGAGCATGTCCATTTTCATAGACACAGTGTCCAACGGGGCAGCTAGCATGGTAGTGACATCTAGATTATGCATACCTCATTTTTGTGTTCCCCATTCGAAATGCCACTGGAAGCTATTGGCAGACATATCTTCTAGAAGTTCTAAGAGTTCTTCAGGGGGCTACCTCATTACCGTACCTCCAAAAGTAGCATCCACCACGTACATGGCATTAGTTTTAAACCCTCCATAAAAGGTTTTTACATGCATCCAAAGTGGATGTCCGTGGTGTAGTAATTTGCACAACATCTCCTTGAAGCGCTCCCAGGATTCGTGCAATGATTCAGCGTCATGCTACTGGAAATTGTGGATCTCGTTCCATAGTGTCACTGTCTTTGAGGGTGAGAAGTATTTGGATAGGAATGGTGGGGCTAGCTCCTCCTAGGTGAGGATGGATCCTTAAGACAATCCTTTGATCCAATCTCTCGACTTATCCCTTAGAGAGAAGGGGAAAAGGTGAAGATAGATGGAATCCGTAGAAACTCTGTGGTATAAGAATGTGTTACAGACCTCCAAATAATTGGAGAGATGGATATTAGGATCCTCACTAGGCAGGCCACTGAATTGAACGGTGTTATGGATCAATTTCATTATAGCAGACTTGATCTTGAAGCATTGGACCTGCACTGGAGGTCAGACGATGCCCATGTCAACATTCTGGATTGATGGTAGGCCATACTCCATGAGAGTATGACGTGGAGGTGGGTTCTGAGGAAGGGTAACTGGAATGAATTGTTGGTCTTGAGGAGCGTAGAACGGCCCTTGAACTTGGTTGAAATACGAAATCCTCTCTAGTTTGATTTTTGGAGTTTTTGCAGACAGTATTCTAGAGAATGTGGAGCTTGTTGGTTCTGGTTGTTATCCAGACCTAACTGTTGTCCAACTCCTTGGAAAAAACTATATTACCTTCATTTTTCTACGCCAGTGGCGTGGTTTGGTTGTGTTCATCCATTATTTCTTGTTGGCGCCTCAAAAACATATGTTCAATATTTGGGTTAGTTGGGAAAAACCTTGATGACTCAGTATTCTTGGAACGTGTGAGGTGGCCGCTCATAAACCTAAAGACCTGTGAAAATAGAACTAAACATCAAGCGTAAACAATGAAAATGGAAATGAAACATAAATGAGAATAAAAAAAGATTTTTGTGAATTTATGATTTGTATTTCCACTAAACTTTGATACAAATTTTAATTAAAACAAGTATAAAATTAACTCTTTGTTCCATAGAAACGGTGCCAAAATTTGGACAGTCTTTTCACCGAAGGTATGTTTTCAGTGTCCCAAATTATATTTACCCTAGTAAGTATAGCACCAGTTATGGGGTTGATCCATAGGTAACTACGAGGTTATTTTATCATGCTTAACTTAGTTTTTATTTTTGTTTTTAGTGAAGTCTGTTTAATTTATAGTCGATTTTGGTGGGTTGTTTGGGTACAAAAAGAATAATTGGTTTTTAAGCTTCTTTTGAAAAATTAATTACTAAAATTAAAGTACAGATGGGAAAATTTGTTTTGATCCAAATGAAGAGAAAAATGTGTTGGGGTTATGGATTTGTGATAAGTTGATTATTAAATCAAATTGGTTATGAGGTTGTGTTGTTCAAAATAACCGAACTCTCTAGGTTTAATTTGTAATAATGATTCCTTGGTCCAGTAAACATTATATTTAGAGCTGAGGAAACTAAATCCTTGGTCCAGTAGTTAGTGTTTAACAGATCATTATTTGTCCTAGTCCATTTTGAGCCAACAGATACTTCCAATGGTCATGGAGTTGTTCATCTCTATTCTTCTTTTGAAACCCTAAAAATTATTCCCTTGGCCGGGTAAAAAATTTCTAGTGATGATATAAAGTGATTTAAGAAGAATAAGAAGAGATTATTAAAACAAACACATTTATAGAAACTTAATTCTAATTAAAACTCATCAGCTTCCACAACCCCAACACATTGGGAGTTTAGTCACACATGTTGAAAATGATAAACAAAAAACTATTGATACCTGATGAAATCATTATTGGAAACTTGAAAAGGAATGATTCTTATGTAGATGGAATGACGTTAGTATGACGACATAGCGTCTTTCCTTCAGAGGTTTCACACAATATTCCCACAAACTATTCCAAAATTCACCTCTTGGTCCGGAGGCCAAGGCCACCTTTAATAGAGAAAATATGTACATGGAATGTATCAAAAGTACATGCTGTGTACTTTTGTCAATGCTTTTTTAGATTCGTTTTCTCTGCTGGTAGGTGGCCTAACAAGCCTTATTTGACTTGAAACATGGCTCTTCCTGGTCAGTAAATGTACATGGCATGTAGCACCGCCATACATGCCATATAGGTTCCTATTCTAGCCACCAACTGCTTCTAGAAGTGTATACACGACGTGTATTAGTGGAACATGGCGTGTCCACTTCAGCTAGCCACATGGGCGTATAGACTCTTCTCGGCCACCAGCTTCTTCTAGAATGTATTACACAACGTGTAGAAATGTGAACATGGTGTGTACTTCCTTCTGGTTATTTGGGAATGTATTTATCCTGGTCAACCCGTGTCTGAGTGGGAATGTACAGGGCGTGTATATAAGTACACGACGTGTAGTTGTAATTTTTTTTCTGTTCTTCTCTATTTTGTGTATTTGGCCATGAACATCCTGGAAATGAATAAGATCACCAAAATCAAAGTATTTTTTCTCTAAGCAGTATGTAATTTCTAAAAACATGTTCTTATTTTTCAATTAATTATATGAAAATGTATAAAAATACTGGGTGTATCATCCATCAACCTGGATTTTCCTTTTCGAAGGAGGGTATTGGACTTGAACTACAACAAATAGAAAAACATTATTAATAAAGAAAAGACTATTACAAATAGAATCAATCTTAACTCAGTGAAGAAAAAAATTAGGAATTCAAGATCATTACCTTTCCATCTTCATGAAATATCTTTCTTAAGATGTTCCTTTCCTGGGGTACCTTCGATGATTATTTATCGATATTGGAATTATCATAATAATGAATTCGAAGCTCCTCCAATTTATTTAATTGAAATAATATATCTTCATATGATTTTTAAAAGTCAAAATTATAATTTCTCAAATCCCAAAAAGACTTATGTTAGATTTGAACTAGTTAATGGAATGATTAACAAAAAACTGAACTAAATATATGCAGACCAATGGGTGTTTTATTCGAAATCTGACATTCCCAAAGTGATTCACTAATTCATTCAAGATAGTCTTTTCTTATGGGATTAATAATTATATAAATAACTTTATTCAATTCTCTATTGGAACGTTCTGCCATTACATTTTTTGGGGTTGATATACAGTCGATGTTCTATATATTAACTTATTTGTTTGAAATATATTACTTGTTCTGATTATAAAAATGGGTTCCTATGTCACATACCAAGGTACATGGAATTCAAAATCAATGTATTATATGCGTTTGAAGGAACTCAGTAACAGTATATGAATCATCCTTTCTAGTGTTATTGTCTCTAAACTACCTAGAAACCAAGTTGACTATAAGAATAATGTAATAGAATACATTGGAAGACGGTAATAGACCCATGAAATGGATTTCCCAAATATTGAAGATCTCATAAAGGATTATGGTTTATTATAAAATTTCATTTTTTTTGGAAAAATTTCCATGATTTTGGAAATTGGGACCTAATTGATATAACTCATGTCAGTCCCTAAAGAGTTAAGGATAAAATAATCTAGAGTAAACCACCATTTTGGAGGTCCCTTGTGGTCCAAAGTGACCACAACCATGCATTTAGTAGAAAAATTCCAAGATAGAGGAATTTTTATCTTCATTGAAACATCTTCGAATAACCATGTCAGTCCTGATTTTACTAATATTATTATCTTCTCAAAAAAATTATCTTGAAGAACATTTTCTCTTAAATTTTTGATCTTTTGGGAAAAAAATTAGTTAAAACACCAGTAACCATGTAATTTTAAATTGGGGTATACCATGGTAAATCTCGAGAGAGAGATGAGAGGTGTTAAATAGGAAATTCTGGATAAACGATTTTAGAATGAGAGGAATTGGAAATTTTACTTTGATGATCATCTACATGGATTTCTTTTCTGGGTCTATATTTGATCTCAAGGTCAAAGTCAAAGATCATTAGTATCAATATTATAATACTTAGTTTTGAATCACAATTGTTATGTAAGAACTTTAAAGATGAATGGTATGTAATGAAGTAAATTTTGGAACTTAATATATAGGGTAGAAATTTAACCAATGGAATAACCCCTATCTAGAAGTTTTTTAGTGATAGTGTAGTGTGATTAAGTTTCATCCTGTATTTTTTGAGGCATAATAGATGAAATTACTAATTTTTTTCTGCTTTTTTTTACCAGGAACGGACCCAATGGCCCTATAAAATTCACAAAAAACAACTGGAAGGTTAAGGACCAATTTGGGTGTTAGATTATCATGTAAAATGTAAAGAAATATTTTATTTTGATGAAGTATCTCATGAAAGTATCATTTAAATGGAATTTGACATCACCCTTCAGTATATTAGGGAGTGGGAGGAAAATAATATAATGTTTTGGATGAATCCCTGTTATAAACTAACATTACCTTGTAATAATCAAATGTCTATAATATATAATGGTTTAGGAAGTGATTGGATCACCTTTATCTTAGCTAAACGAACATGAATACCCCATAAAAATATTATGTATCCTAGAAATATTACATTTGAAACCATGAAATAATTTTTTTCAAAATATAACAAAAGTTTACATTTGGAACACTTTTGTGTTACTATAGAGGGTGAATACAAGTAAGATTTAAATGAATCACTATAAATTGTAAATTAATCCATGAATACCTCTAGGAAATTATCAATAAATTTTGAAAATAAACTCATCTTACACCTATGGGATGTTTTTATAGATTTGTAATGTCTAAAAAGAATTCTTCTATATGAATATATTCTAAAGGGGAAAGTCAATGTAGTCGTTTCTTGGTCCTGAGGCATGATTGGGATTTTGAAGTAGTTATTGTATCCATCAATAAATAAGTAATGTGAATTTAGGGAAAAATATTTCTATATTTTTACTAAGTAAATTCAATTTTTGTGCTATTTTGTGTTTTATCATTCTATTTTCGATTGTTGAGACACACTCTATATTCTTCACTCAATTTGTGACCACCTACCCATGTTTATTTGTGACAATAGTTCTCCAACCCTTCTTGTGTACCAAATTAATTATATTAACCCATTTACTATCAAAAATTTAGTAAATAATACATTCTTGAAAAAGTTTGGTGATATCTTCCCTAACTAACTCACGTAAGAGTGGATCGAGTATTCTTCGATGTTGAATAATTGGTTTGGAAGATTCTTATAGTTGGATGTGATGTGTGAAAAAGTAAGGGTTGATTCCTGGTATGTCATATAGGGTCCAAACTAAGGAATTTTTTTTCCTCTAACACATAAGAAATTTCAGACTCCTCAATTTTAGTAAGTGTGGTAGAGACAATAAAAGGATATGAGTGATCATGGAAATAGAATGCATATTCCAGGTCTATGGCAAGAGGCTTAAGACTAGTTTCATCCTTCATATATGGGCTATTAAACTATGGAATATCGGAAGGTATTATAGTTGATTTTGATTCATTTTCCTTAATATGGTATATGGTTGGGTATTATATATCACAGTTGAGATTGGATTTAAGAGAGTTTCAAGATCCTTTAGATTGATGGAATCTATGACTTAAATTCAAAATCAACTTCCCCATTTATGACTTATTTAGTCATTGTGAAAAATTCAAAAACCCGTCTATAATTATAAAATGACAAACATGAAGGAATTGGGGTGAATCCACTCTCAGAAGCATCATCTAAAGAATGGACAGAAAATTCTGAGTTATCCTCTGATGGGTATCGTAGGGCATGAAAAATATTGAACTTGACCTATTGGTCACCATATTTCCTAGATAAGATTACAACATAGGCATCGATATTAGTTATAAATATCATAATGAACGTTTTCCTAGAATTTTGGGAGATTAACAATAATTCACCTCACCTTCCATGTCAAGGACATATAAATAAGCTAGGAAGATAAGATCATTAACCCATATAAGGACATCCTCAATTATTCCCTCAGTATTGGTAGCAATTTGATTCAATAAATTAATGACATCACAAATTTGGAACGAGGTATATAGAAAAATATAGAGGAAAATGGATTTGAGCATCAAATTTATTAGGGATCCAAGGTTTATGATTGCATCATTAAAGTTGGAACTCCCTATTTTTCATGGAAACATAATGGTTACTGGATATTTTCTCTTCATGGGAGTGGACTATTGGGTTGAAACATTTTCAATGGTCCTAAATTGTCTACAAGGGCACAAAATTCCATAAGAAAAAATTAATAATTAGGGACTTTTTTTATATAATACAAGAGGGTAATGTTGAATTCATAACGTCTAAACATGTCATGAATTCCAGAACCAGTATCAAAGGTATTATTAGGCAAGGAGATGGATTGAGGTAAAGGAATTGAGTTCTTTAGTGGAATGTTAGGAGGTGAGGTTGTTACTTAATGTCATTTTTCTGGTTTTTTGTTCTTTTATTTTTCTATCCCCACATTTAAATTTTATTTAGAGGATTCAACACGAGTCTTGGAAACTTTATTTCTAGATAAAAGTTATATTTCACTTACATTATCCTTTGGATTGTGAAATGGTTAAGCTATGAGTTGGGAAGAATTGGATTGTTGTTTCTGACTTGGGTGGGTTGACTGTTGACCAATTTAGTATTCAATGTTTTTAAGGCTAGAATTTTTGAATGAGGATATATATTTGAAAATGCCTTCCCATAGTTTCATATAAGTAGATTCTTGTAAGAAATTGGGATTTCCATGATTTTGGCTATTCAAAAACTTCTTGTATTGGGTTGGTAATTGAGAAGGATAACATGGATAATGGAAGGTAGGAAGAGAAGGAGGATGATTATTCATTTTATGTTGTGGTACAAAAGGTTATGGTTGTGGGAATTTATCACTACCTTTACCATAATATAGTTTTTTAGGATTTTAATGAGGGAATTTAGGGGAATGAGAGATAAGATTACCATACCTCAAGACTGAGTTATAGGTATAAGATAAGAGGTTATAGTGGGGTTGGATGGATTTTATAATAAATTTGACAATTTGTAGAGGGTTGGTGTTCTGCTAAGAAGAATCTATGTTTATTTACATTAGTCCAAATGAATCTGATGGATTATCTTGAAGTTGTGGACATTTTTCAGTTAGATGAGACCATGATCTATATACTCCAAAAATTGAGACAGGTCTTGGGATTAGAGATTGTGGAGAAGATGATTTTAGGGTTTGGTAGCAACCTCCAGTTGTATAAATGGACCTGTATGTTCACTCATCCATGCAGTCATATTATTAGGATCTATGGATTGATTCTCTTGAGTTTTTTTATGTTAGCAATGTTCGTGAGTATGGAATTGATTCATGTTTACATCAATGTTTCTTATGAGATTTTCTGTAGATGTAGTATTTTTGTTAAGAAGAGAACCACCACTTGAAATATCAATGAGATATCACTACATAGACAATAACCCCTTATATAAGTATTGGATCAGGATTTTGTCAGGTATTTGGTGGTGTGGTAAGGTTTTCATAATCTTTTTGAACTTCTCCCATTACTCATGGAGTAATTCATTAGGTAATTGATTGATACCACTTATTTCCTTTTTGATAAAATAAGTTTGAGAAACAAATAATAATTTTTCTATGAAGAGTAACTTCATTTCATTCCATATGTTTATGAAACTAGGAATTAGGTTATAGATACATGACTAGGTAGAGTCATCTAGGGATAATGAGAATGCTCAAAGTTTAATTTTTTCTTTAGAAACCTCTTCAGGATTTATGGTAGAGAACATAACTTCGAACTATTTGAGGTGAATATGTGGATATTCAATGGATATACCTTGGAAATGAATTATAATATAAATCAAACCAGATTTGAGTTCAAATTCATCCATGTTGTTTGAATATTGAATACCATGGATTTGGTAATTAATATCTAGTGTAGTGAGTTCATTAAGGGTTTTTTCCCTTGGATTGTACATATCAATTTAAATTAGATGGGAAATGAATGGGTTATCATTTATTATTAATCCCCAACATTCCTCCTAATTCAAAAAAATATTTTGATCAATTTCAATGTCAGAAAAAATCTAAATAATTGTTTTGGTGGCTATGGAGCATCCAGATAATTTCGAAAGAATGAGGATTGTGTATTTTTTTGTTCTTTTCATATTGTTTTATTTTTTTATGTTTTTTTCTTTTATTGTAAAAATAAAAAACAACATAATTCTAGTTGCACTATAAGTAAAAATAGTTCAATTTGAAGTTATATAATTGTAAGAACTTGGTTCTTCTCTTGTGGTACGAGTGTCTTTTTTTTATTTCCCTTTGAGTTATTTTTGAGAAAATATGGGAAAACTAGGAAAGTACTGGAAAGAGACTATCACATGAAATGACATAGGGTTACATGATGTATAATCCTAACTACAAATCGTGTACTCTCCGAATGTGTAAGGGGTATACATGGTGTGTAAGGATGTCAGCAGGTGATTAGAGGGCCAAACCTTGTACACACCGTGTACTTCCTAGTACATGCCATGTAGTCACGTCGGCAAGACCTCAGTGATATTTAGTCACATTTTGAACAGTAAAATATCCTACACTACGTGTAGTCCCAAGTACACTTTGTATATGTTATTTATTCTTCTAAAATGGGAAGTATCCTTGTTATACATTTTTGGGCAGAACCCTTGATGGGTTTGAGCGAGCAGTAGTGCCAGAGGATGATATTCCTCCATATTGTCCATCCAAATACAAATTTAAACACCTTCAGATCCATTGGAACACAAAAAGTAACCCTCGATTCCTCTTGATCCATTCTTCCAGATCTATCCTCTTGATCATGTTATCCAGGGTGGAGATGTTTTGATATTTTGGTAAATGTACT
The DNA here is from genome assembly GCA_963277665.1 of Viscum album. Classification (NCBI taxonomy): domain Eukaryota; kingdom Viridiplantae; phylum Streptophyta; class Magnoliopsida; order Santalales; family Viscaceae; genus Viscum; species Viscum album. The sequence continues at coordinate 1,757,768,906 of OY728121.1, read as the reverse complement.
CCATTATAGGCTGATGCTGGATGAGGACAATTGTAAGAGTATGTGGTAGGTGGTGAATATCTTCGTTAGTGTTTTTGCAGACATTTGGGGTTTCATATTTTTAGTAAAAAGATAGGTTTTGAGTGAGACCCATGTTTCTTTATATTTAATTGATTGTACACCTTATTAGTTGATGTTGGGAATTCCTTTACCTAGATTGTGCGAGTGAGGTTAGGTTAGAAGTCACCACTCCATTTGAAATTTTGGCATGGGTACCAATGTGGTAATAATTGTTTGGTATTGATTTAAACTATTTAGTTTAAATTATTTAATCTTTATTACACAATAAAGATACATTCAAGACCTCCTCACTATTGTGTTAGAACTGGTAACTTTGGAATTTCAATTTATTTACATTGAATTACCTATTTAAAGTAATTTAAGGTAATTTATATGTATTTAACTTCTGAATATGATGTGTTGAGACACTTTTGGTTGTGACGATCTTGACCAGAAGTTGGGATGGAATGGCCATCGGGATTGGGTGATATGGATCATTGGTTAGACTTCTCCTGTATCTGTATAGGTGGTTTTGACCATGGGATTGGGCGTCATGGTCGTTAGTTTGAGGCAGTGTGACTGTCAGGTTGGGCATGGCGTGGGATAATTAGATGTTATGGCCATCAAATTTGAGTGACATGGTCGCAGGGACATGAGGTGTCAGAGATGGTGTGGCTTGGGTTATTTTGGGTGATTACCACTCACTCTTGATGGCCAAAATATAGATTGAGTTATGTTTACGTTGGATGATTCCATGATGTTGTGGGTTTTACTAATCTTGTGGGTAGAGACACCAGATATTTTCTGGTTAGGTATTTGTGGATTTGATGTGCTTTTCGTATAAAGTTAGTTGAAGGTGAGGAGACTTCAGTTGATAGTAATGGGACTATCAGGTTGGGGGATGAGGCTCATCATGCTTGAGGCCATGGGCCTGGATATTTATTTGAGGACATACATTCTATTCCACTATTTTTGTGCCATTGGTTGACATTAGCTTACAATAAGGGGTCTGTAGGACCAAGATATTGTTGATTAGCATACCCTCAGGACGTTAGTCCATTGAGACATGAGGTGTCATGAGGAATGTGGTGTCAGGATATGTGGTTGGGGTGTAACATGAGGGTTCAACATGACTTTGGGACTATAGGAGTACCTTAGTCCATGGGTCACATACTCTCCTTGCTTTGGAGATTATGGTATTAGAAGAAACAGTTGACTCTCCCTGGTGGATGTTGAGCACCAGTGGAGGTGGTATTTATTATTGCATTGACCGATTTACCTTGATTTTTTTTTTTTCTTAAACACTAATACTAGATAATAATAATTGGGTGGTTTCGTACGGAGATTCATCTCACACCCTACACATGACCTTTGGGATGTGTATAGACTTTATGATTTTTCATACAGGTAAGGGATCAGCCTAAAGAGCTAGATCATAGTACTATTTGGAATAGAGATTCCTATGGGCCTTGAGTTTATGCCTAGCTATAGTTTTACTTATTTTATATTTCAATCCTGTATCAAAATTCTTATTTATATATAACTATAGTAGTTAGCCATTGGTTCTATTTTTTTATTGTAATGTATGACCTACTATGGATGCATACCTTATTTATTTTAGTAGCAATTACAAATGGCGTTTATCATGCCCTTATGTTTACTTTCCACTATAGTTTTTTCTATAGTGCTTTCACTATTTATTGATATTGAATATGATTCTGCTCTAGGGGGTCTGGTTCGAGTCTACTAAGTCATTTACTTTCCTCTGCATGTTATGCTATTATGCTCAGACCAGTACCTTTATCTTCCTCCCATAGGGTATAACATCCCAACTATACCTTTTTACACCCTCACTACTAGTTGGAAGCCTTCGAAATTCAAGGAGGTTCACCTAAGGTCAGTAACTCCTAACCTAGTAGCACTGTTCAGGTGGTTATTCGTGTTTGGAACATTACAATGTGGTATCATTGGACTTTTTGACAAGGATTTAGTAGAATTTTATGACTGGAAACTAATGACATCGAGAATAACTTTATTTTATGCAGGTCTAACTATTTGGGATATGGTATCCTGGAGATAGGTTGTGATTGGAACTGGGTTTCTAGCGTGTTCTTGGGTTCCTATAGTTATAGGTACAAGGGAAAGACCAAGATTCTTTGGGTGGGAATTTCTATTTTTCTTTTTCTCAGATTATAGTTTATATGTTTTCCACCATGGTGGTTCAATTGTATTGTGATGGTTATTGATTGTGACATGTGACCCTTGACCTGGTGTAGTAATGGAGAATTACACCATGGCCCATTATGGCAAAGCATGGTTTCTTGGATTTTGATAAGCATGTTTTTAGGGTATTTCAACTTCATATATGCATGTATGCTTTTTTAAGTGATAATACCATGTGGATGATATCAAATTCCTTGATTTAAATGCATTTGAAATTTCAATGGTGAAATGATTGATATACTTTCTTTTTTTATGAAATGTGATATTCCATCTTGTATATATTTATAAAATTTCATATAGAAGGGAATTTGGGCTTTGCTCCCATAGCCCGAATGACCCGAAGGCCTTCATTTTTATTGATTTTTGATAACCCCATTTCAATGGATGAGGTGGACCCTTACCAGGCCTGTAGTCTCAGATATTACATGGACCGTAGGCTTAGGATATTACATGACCCAAAGGTCTTAGGGAATTCAACATAAGTATCTATAAGGAACTACCCCTCCCCAATATCAGCATCCTGATAGTAGCTCTCCACCTTCACATGGATATCTAGATAGGCTTCCCGTGAAAGCACATGATGGTTCTGATGGCATATCCATACCCTCTCATTCTGAAAAATATATTTGGCTCTTCTCTGGTGAGTGCACCTTCTCGGAATCCCCTTCTGGGGATACCCCGTTTTTGTAGTGTGTCTAGGGAAACTGCATGTGGCCTGAAGGCCATAAAGGTGGAGTGAAATCCATACTGAACCGAAGGCCTGGGTGGCTCGAAAGCCATAAGGACTCGAAGGCCAAACTGGTGGCCCAAGGTGAATAGTTCCAGTTACTACAGTACCGAATAGTACCTGCTATAGTAACTACTACATGGCATGCTACAGTAGGTGCACAATGTACAGTTCTGCTACAGTACCTGTACAGTGTACAGTTCTGCTAGAATACCCACATAGTGTATAGTACTGCTACAGTACCCCTAGAAATATGCCTCTACCTGGTTTTGAACTTGGGACTTGTGGATGTACTTAAGGATAGCTCACCAACTGGGATGAGGCTCATGTGCGGCTTGGCTCCCATACGAGCAGTCATGTTTTATGTTTGAGGTGATGTTTACCACCAGGATTGACTGACTCAGTCATCGATTTGAGGAAACAATGGTTTTACAGACGGGTGTGGACTGAGGTACTTTTGATACTTGGATCTATTAAGGGTTGGTAACAAGGCCATGAGGCTGGGATGCTATGGGGCATGGTTAAGATGGGGGTGAGTAAGGGTAGTTTTTATATGCTACATATTAACAGGTTTCCCAATATATATTATATATATTTTTATATATGTGGGATGTCTATCCAATTATCATACATAATGGGTTCCTTCTAGACGGATCGATGGAATTTCAGGTGGGTGATGGTACAGTGCCATAAGAGCATGATCAAGTTTATGCCCCTAAGGGATAGGAAGAGCAGGTGCTATAGGTTCAAGATCAGGGAATGAATTAGGTTCAAGATCCGGTTTAGGTAGAGTAGTAGTTGGGTTTGGCAGTGTTCGAGCCATGGCTTGATGAAAAGCTTTGATATTGTCTGCTATATGTTTTGTAGGGGGTCGACAGATTCATATAGGGAACAGATCCCTATATGTCCTACATTACTTGGGATTTCTAGTCATTGCACCAGCCACTTTTTCTTGGTGAGGGTGGTCCACAGGCAGATGAGAGCTAGATAGAGAGCATGCAGATGATCCATGAGCAGCTCGAGATGCCTCTAGGGTGGAGGGTCAAGCTGGAGATGTACATGCTGAGAGGACCGGTGAAGAACTTTTGGGTTGTGTAGGTTCAAGATTGTAGACATGAGGGAGTAGCCTGGAAGGACATTGAGGACAGATTCTTCGTGCAATTTTTTCTAGATATGCTAAGGGAAGAGAGAGCCTGAGAGTTTGTGATCCTTTAGTAGGGTGACATGTCCATCCTGGACTATTCATCTACATTTACTGAGCTATCTCTCTTCGCACCTGGTATGGTAAGAGATGACACCTCTCAAGGGTCAGAGGCTTCGAGGATGAATTATGACATTCCATTCAATTTCAGGTGAATATCATTAGGCTGGCCTCATTTTCATAGTCAGGGAATCAGGCACTCATATCCAAGGGAAACCTAATAGACAAGTCTCACTTGGCACATGAGGTGGTTCAGATCGTAGGAAACTGGGTCCGGATGACTTGCAGTAGGGAATTTAGTCCAATTAATCCACTCAACCACATCATGGTAGCTCAGTGTTGGTTTGCATTATGTGTGGGAAGTCAGGTTATGTCTGGACATAGTGCGATAGGCCTCTAAAGGAGTATTGAGCATTTGAAAAGGTTGGACATATCAAGGGGTTTTGCATGAACCCTTCTTATACAACTAGTAGGTAAGGACCAAGGTATGAATAGACATAAAAAATTGATTTAGGATTAGTACCAAGTGAGGGTAGTCAAGGTTCAACTACATGTGTGGGATGTGACAGAGATAGTGGGACCTAGTCATCGGGTTAGTATCTAGTGATTGGTGTAGCACCGTAGGGATGATAGGCTTCAGCCAGTCATGTTTCAGGCCAGTTGCACACCATGGAGCAGCTAGGGGTTGAGGAGGCTGGTGAGCCGACGATGGTCAGAGGTACACTGCGGGCATGGCCATGATTTTATTTTTTGCTTTTGTTTGGCATGACTTGTTGAGGCATGTCCATTTTTAGTGCACAAGGTTCACAAGAATTATATAGGCTGACTAGACATTCTGTCACTGGTTTGGAACCGTTTTGGGTGTGTGATTATATATATTAATGATCATCGTGTCTTCTGGAGCATCGTTGAATTCATGTTTTGAGGTTCTCAGGCATCCGAGCATCCAAGGGATGTGGGTTACATGAGGTGCCTTAGGTATCAAGGCATTGAGGATTTATTTATGATTGAGGTGCAAGGAACCGTGATTTTTTGAGAAACTATGAGATGCAGGACCTCATTCTTCTTTAGGTGTAATGGGCTCAAGGCAAGCACTAATGTGGTGTGGGATATGATCGGGTGTCTGAAGTGACACGAGAGAACCAGATGAGGTGTAGGGGTGATGAAGCATCACAGAAAGACCATGAGTCTGAAAATAAGTCATTGGACGCTTGGTTTATTTGAGCTTTGGGTCAGAGTTATTCAAAAAAAATTCATCACCACACATGGATGGGAAATTCAAGTACGAATTACTTAAATGGGGATGTTTGTAAGAACCCGGTTCTTCCATTGATGTATGAGTCTCTTTTTTTTCTTTTCCCTTTTGAGTTGTTTTTGAGAAAATTGGGGGAAACTAGGGAACCACTTGAATCAGACTATCACATGACCTTACTTAGTGATAAACTCCTTGTAATCCCAAGTACATGTTGTGTACTCTCTAGCCATGTAGGGGGTATACATGGTGTGTAGGAATGTCAGAAGGGGATTAGAGGACCACAACTTGTACATGTCGTGTACGTCCTAGTACACATTGTGTAGTCAACTCAGCGTGACCTCAGAGATATTCATCCATATTTTAAATAGTAAAATAACCTACATCAAATATAGTCCCAAGCGCACACTGTGTATTTTATTTTTTCATTAAATTGGGAAGTGTCCTCATTTTACATTTTGGGGGTAGAACCCTCTATGGGTTTGAGCGAGAAGTAGTGTTTTAGGAAGAAATAACTCTAGATTTTTTTTTTTCTGAATCTAGATTTAAATGTCATTAGATCCATTTGAACCTAAATGGGAAGCACTTGATTCCTCTGGAGTTGTTCTTCATGATTTCTCCTATCGACTAGGTTATCAAGAGTTGATATTTTTTTATCATTTTGTATATCTACTCTGTTCTATGCCGAATTAGATGCTGATGCCAGATGAGGACAATAATACATGTGTAGGTATGTGGTGAATACCATTTTTGGGTTTTCTTGGAAATTTGGGCAACTATACTTTTTATCACAATGATGGGTTTTGAGAGAGACCCCTATTTCTTCAAATTGAAATGACCGTGCACCTTTTAGGATATTGTTGGGAATTAACTTACCTATATTTTTCAAGTGTGGTTGGGTTAGAGGTCTCTACACCATGAGACATTTTTTCCGAGGTGCCAAAAGGGTTATAATTATTTTGTTTAGATTTAAACTGGTTTGATAAAGTTTTTTAAGCTTGATTATACTATTTAGAGCCATCCGAGACCTCTGTGCTGTTGTATTAGAACTAGTATCATAGGAATTTCATTCTATTTAAATTACATTACCTGTTTAAGGTGATTTAAGGTGATTTAAATATATGTAAATTATGAATTTCATGTGCTGAGACCCTTTGGGTTGTGACAGGCTTCACCCGAGGTTGGGGTGAAATGCCATTGGGATTGGGTGATGTTGATCATAGGTTGGGCTTCACCCGAATTTTCTTTGGTGGTTTTGACCACACAATTGGGCAACTTGGACGTTAGTTTGAAGTAGTGTGACTATCAGGATGGGCATGTCCCTAGATACTTGGATGTCCTGGCCATCGAATTTGAGTGACATGGTCCCAAGGACATGATGTGTTAGATATAGTATGAATTGGGTTCTTTTTTGTGATTTTTGCTCACCCGTGATAGCCAAAGCACCAATTGTGCTATGTGTATACAGGTAGACTCAAGGATGAGGTGGTTTTTACAACTCATGTTGGTAGAGGCCCAACTAGTTTTGGTGTAGGTATTTGTGGTTTGGGGGTGCTTTCCATTGAAGTCTAGTGGAAGGTGAGGAGCCTTTGGTTGATAGTAATGGAACTATCGGTTTGGTGGCTGAGGCTCTCCATGCTTGATCCCATGGGCCTGGATATTTATTTGAGGATAGAAATCATTGTTACTCAAGTTTTTGTTGCATGGGATGACATGATATTAAGATTAGGGGTCATTGTGATCAATATACTATTGATTGGAAAACCTTCACGATGTTAGTACTTTGAGACATAAGGTGTGAGAAGGCACGTGGTGTTGGGTTATGTGATTAGGGTAGAATGTGAGGGTTTACCTGAACATTGTGACTACTGGAGTACCTTAGGCCATGGGCTAAGGACTATCCTTGCTTTTGTGATTTCTACATTAGCCAAAACAGGTGACACTCCCGGGTGGCTGTCGAGAACCAGTGGTGGTGGTATTTATTATTTCATTGAACTATTTACCTTACTTAGTGTTACTCTATTCATAAATAAATATAATATGTACGCACCATTGGGTGGTATCCTACTAAGATTCATCTCACACCCTACACAGGCCTCGCAGGAAGCATTTAGACTTTAAGCCTTTACGTACAGGTAATGGATTAGCCTCAGGATCTAGATTGTAGTACTATTTGACATGAATATTGGTATGAACCCAAAGGTCATTCCTAGATAGAATTTTAATTTTTTCTATCTTTCATTATTATATAATAATGATTATCTATAAGTATCTATAGTGGTTATCCAAGGGAAACCTTTATGTATTGACTTGTATGAATTCTTATGGACGCATGCCTTGTTTATTTCAGTAGTAGTTACAAGTGGTGTTTATCATGTTGTTATTTTTATATTCCACTATAGTTTTTTCTATCATGATTATATTGTTTTTTGATATTGAATATGATTCTGCTCTGCGGGTTTGGTTTGAGTCTATTGTGTCATTTATTATCCACTACATGTTATAAAATTATGTTTGGACCAATACCTTTATCTTCTTCCCTTTGTGTATATCCTCCCCACTATACTTGTTTACACCCTGGCTGTTAGTCGAAAGAATTTGGTATTTAGGGAGGTACTCCTAATGTCAGTAACACCTACGCAGTAGCATATTTTAGGTGGCTATTTGGGTTTGATACATTACAATAATTGTTACATATTGACCATTCACTGGTCCATTTCGCTACTAACATGTATACATGCACTTAGGTCGAATCCCCAGTGAGGGTTTTAATTTTTAGAGTCAATTGTTTTTTTTAGATTTCTCATTTGTATGAGGGGGTTTTGAAGAGATTAGTGAAATTTATTAATGAATGATGTTTGATTTAAAAAAATTATAAATATTGGGATGAGTTAATTATTGTGGATTTAAACTTATGATATCCTTTAGCTTTATGTTGTTTTTCATTAAATTAACACCCACTTCATGAGACTATTTTCATCAGAATTCCAATATTCCAAGGTTTTAATACATTAATTAATAAAACTAGTGTTTTTATATAAATAAATACTTGTTATGTAAGTGTATTGACTATTCCAATAATTAATTGAATCCATATTTTAAAAAACACATCATCATTCCATGAAATTTTATGTTTAACAAACACAATGTTAACTTAACGAATATTTACCAAGAAAAAGATCTCAGTCACTTTACATTCCCAAATTATGAATCACCCCAATGATATATTTACTCATCCATTTAGGTGGTTAGTAATCATTTTTCTATTATTATTATTATTTGGTAAATGAATAAAAATAAATAAATGAGATGAGAAAAATAAGTGTGCACGGAACATGCAAAAATGTGGGGATGTAAACGCATGTTTTGATTGAAAAACATTGAAAGAGGAAAGGGGTTTTTTTATTTATTTACATTATATTAAAAAAATTACATTACACTATATAAGTTTTATAATAATAAGATATTGTAATAACGATACATGCATTAAACATCAATTTAAATTATAATCACACTTATACAATAACTATTGCAAACACTTGAAGTTCAGGAAAAGAAACAGTGTTGGGTGGTATCTCAAGTAGCAACATGAGTATTCAATTACATATTCAGGAATTTTAAATGATATGTTCATGCCAATATATCCTATTATGTTCTCAAGTGTAAACCCCTTTCATGGATAAAACGGGGATCAATTTATAGCCAAAGGTGGTGGGTGGACTATTTTCCTTCCAAAACTACCCATAAAATTTTCTCAAAAATTTTATCATTTAGAAAGATTAATCTTGACATATTTTCTTAATAAAAGATATATGTATATATATATATATATATTAATAGTTCATCCTCAAAATGTGAGGCCATTGTTATTTTTGATCCAAAGTTATAGCTATTTTCCTAAACCATGTGCTGCTTTCTAGAAATATCCATAATTTTTCCATGGCCTAAATTTGATTACATTAATGCCTATAAAGATACACTCAAATATGAATAATTTCTTCTAAAAAGTTGTAATTTTATATCTATGATTAATAACCACAAAATTACAACTTAATTGTACTTTTATAGTTGGAAAAAAAGTTAATAATTATAGGCTGATTTCAAATCATTGATTGAATTGTGGGATGAACTTCCATTAAAAAATTAGGATGATTATTGGTTATGTTGGGCCTTAGAATTTTTATCCAAGATGAATCTAGATATCCTAGAATATATTTTTTATTTTCATAAAATTTAGGATTCTTGGGTGAGTCCATAAATATAATCATTATGCCTGGTCCAGTTTTCATCACAGATCTGGTGGGCCTTCTTGGGCGGTTCATATGACCCATTATATATATGGATTAACAAAATCTCCAGTGGGATTATTTATTTTACATTGAATCAATTACCCTACAAAACAAGATTCACTTTATTTGGAATACAATTTTGAATGATATGATTGAAATATTAAATGATGGTGTAATTAAATAAATTTGAACAATGCTCTCTTTGTGTGTTTATGATCAAAACAAGAAAATTTATTGGAAATTAATCAATTTTCACAAAAAAAGCAGTGATGGGAGGAATGAAAAATAATGAATGTATATGTCATATAAAACCCAGTTGCAATCCTATCCCAAAATCAATAATATGTTGGGGGGTAGTGTGATAAAATAATCTGTAAAAACATCTTGGAAATCATAAAAAATCATGTGAACATCCTCATCTTGAGATTCCACTGAAATCTCTGTCAACTAAGACAAACATGCCTCTCCTTTACCACAACCCATCTGATAAGCTCAATCTCTAATGAATAAGATGTGTTGGCCCTCTACATTGAAAAATGAAACTCTTATTTGGAAACAATTCATAACTACAAATACAGTATAGAGATAGTCCATGAAAAGAATAAATTTTTACAATTGTATATTTAGAATAAAAAAAAATAATCCATGAACTAATTCTACCCAATCACCAGTCTACACCACTGACACATATCGAAAAAAGTAGGACGAATACCAACTATGCACATAACACTAAGAAAACCCAAATTCTACCCACATCCAATACTAAATCACTACCCAATGTAGGACAAAAAAAGTGTGTTAGAATCCTAAATAAAATGAATAAAACACAAGGGTAGACGATAAACTAATCATACCTTCAACAACTTAGAACTCTGATGGCACATCCTCCTCTAAAACATGCATATGACCAATCTATACTCTTCTGCCTCCATTTTTCTGGCCTCCATGACTACACTCTAGAAAGGGTACCTATGGGTGGGCAAAAAAAGTGTGTTAGGATCCTAAATAAAATGAATAAAACACAAGGGTAGACTATAAACTGATCATACCTCCAACAAATTAGAACTATGATGGCACATCCTCCTCTAGAACATGCATATGACCAATATATACTCTTCTGCCTCCATTTTTCTGGCCTCCATGACTACACTCTAGAAAGGGTACCTATGGGTGGAGATCATCACTATGATTCCCTCTACCAACACCATCATCCATTGGATGATGAACAAGTGTCGGTAGTCCCTTCTGTTGAAACAATCTCAGAGGTAGCCGATTCCACTAATGAAAAGGGGCTAAAACACCAACAGGATATATGACTCTTAGAGTGGTCATACCCTGAATATGGTGGTTCACATGTTAATGGAAAACATATCATGAAAGAAAATTCAAATGAAAAGTTCTCAGAATCCATATACCCATAGCCGAAGGATAGATATATACCACATTATATTCCCCACTAGCTAGAACCTGGACTTCATGAACACCCACATGCCACTTCAAGAATCCCTGCTCCATGAGATTCCCTTTTATCCTCTATATAAAGGATCAAATCCAAGAAAATTCATCCTCTCAATAACATTTGGATTCTTCTACACCTCCATATACATAGGTAGAATGAATAGAGTGACCACATACCTTATTATTAAGCACAAATCCTCTTCAAGACACCAATTTCGGGACTCCTTATCTAGAAAAACATCTATGGAAAAGTGAAAAGGGTCTTTGAACCTAATCCAAGTATCTTGCACACTAATTTCCCTCTTCTTAAGGAATATAAACTCTATACACTTTTATACTATTATTTTATATGAATTTAACTCTTAAAGTAAATTCCTCTATATGTTTTTCCATAACACATATTCCACCTTTTGGTTACTAAGGTACAATTTCCACCCCTAGTGTACAGATCCCCACAACTATATAACTTCAAATAATTGCTAGAACTGAACCCATTCTTCGATCATACAAATTACAACTTTATATCCTTCAACTAACACTCCATCTCTACATCTAAGATGCTCCCCTTATACATTCTAAAACTCCTCCACTCTAAGGAACAAAAATCCCTCTACTAATCCTCATTATCTTCTAATAAATTGACTATCAAATGATCAACTATACCAGCCTGTTAAACCTCAACTTTGAGATCAACTCATTGACAATGACTAGGAACATTCTTGAAAAGAAAAGAGAACATCATAATCCAAGTAGCTTATAATTTTATCACAAGTTTATTTATTTTATTAATTTATTATGTTAACTTTACAAAATTACCTAATTAAAACATGAATACAATCATTAATAATGCATGTAACTCTATTGGTCCACTACCCTAAAAACAATTCCAACCCACTGGTCCATTCAATTAGATCAGAGTCTATTAACTAGATCATAAGGGGGATTTAAATCCTATGTCCTAGCCAATATCCTTAGACTATGTCATCCTCCAAGGTCAACTGAAACCTTTTTCCTACAATCACATGTAATCCTCTCTATTCCTAACTCCAAAATCCATCCTATCTCACAACCATCAGCCATTGATACCGCTATTTTGGGACCCCTCCCTACATAGAGATCCCTCATAGGCATAAAATTATGAAATGGAGATTTTGACCGTCCTGCCTCTAGTAATCCATGGGATGGTGATAATCAACAAGGATATAAAAATATCACATATAGGAGGCATTACCCTCTAATACTAAATAGTATTGGGAGATAGGATAAATAACCACCATGTAACCTCATCATGTAACATAAAAGTGAACTCCAAACCATCCCAAAATGCATTTATAATGTCAAAAGCTAAAAATGAAAGTCTCAAATATAAAATACAAGACAACCAGTCCAATAGAAATTACTCAGCAACGGCTCCAACCCAAAAAATAAATTTCTATCTTAGTTTCTAATGTCATCTTGGAAACCTAATAAATAGTTTATATATGTAGATTGATCATAAAATTATACTCAATAAGATGATACACAAGGTCTAAAGTGCACATGTAAAAATCGAATTATAATGCACTAGTGAACGAACGACAGAACCAGCAAGCACCTAAATAGGCCAACTAACCAATCCCAACCTCACTATGACACACTAACCAAATTAGGAATCTAGTATAGTAGAATAGAATTAATATTCATAACAAAGTATGGAACCCCACAAATACTTTCCCACTGATTTTCTGATCTCACACCCCAACATAAAACTTTTTGTACTCCCATACCTTCCATATGTGTCACATCACACACAATCCATATCTGATGTGGTTTTTGAAACATCCATACCTACCCCACCCTAAAAAGGTATAGAATATGATTCTAGAATTACAAATAAAAAAATCACATCCCTCCCAAAGACACTCGATCAATCACAACACATCTTAGACATAGATACTTAGGTCATCGGACCACATATCATCACATAACCAGAGGAGTATACCATCGCAAATATGAGTGACATCAACCTATTACTTGCTGACTACCATGACTGACCCCCATCACATATCACATCTCATCATGTTCCATGAGAATGTGCCTAATAAATCACAACAAATAACCACCTCATCACCTAATATCATCCAAATACACCTAGGACGTCACACCAGATCTCATTCAAATACACCTAGGCTATCCCTAGTAAATGAATAGTTTTAAAATGTGGGTATCTAGCCATCTATATCACCTCCATCCAATATGATGGGGAAAAACCATAACTCAGAACCTCTGAGTAATGGTATGGTTATCCAACATTGGTGGGTCATGAATATAAATAACATACAATACATCATATTTAGATAGAATGAAACACATAACCTGTGGGTTCAAAAAAATGGCACAAGACCACACTACCACTACCACTACACCGCACATCAATTATCATAACCACTTCCCCTTCTATATGCAACACACCACCCAACCACTACATAGGCCACACATTCCCCTTTGATTTTCTAACCCATTTCATTTAAATTTACACCAACCATTTATAACGACCCATACTCTACATACATTGTTATTACTTCAGAATTGAAGGACACTTATTACAACATATAAACAAACCAAGAAAAGACCGTATAGGTACAATGTCTTTAGAAACTGGGAAACATAAACAACTGGTTCATAAAGCATCTACTTTGCCTCCCATTTATTTCATCATATCTAGAGTCCCTTTTTGGAATATTCTACTTAATAACCTTCTTCCAGACCTGGGGAAATAAAACATACAAAAGGCTGAGCTCAAATGTTCAGTTAGGGTAAAAAAAAGAAATATCAATCACATCATATACATAAGCACATAACTTTTGGAAATCTTAACCTACAAAAGAGATCATAATTTCATAACATGGGATAAGTCATAATAGTGAAATTTAATCCCAATAATCATAACTTAAAACATGAAACTTTGTGTCATACAAACATAATAATAGAGAATAATTTCTTATTAGTTAAGACTCATTTCCAAGACTATCTTAGTGGACAAAGTCCATTTCTGAACCGAGTTCACTCCTCGTTTCAGTCATGTTTCACTGAACCGGTATAACCTACCGTTCTAGCCATATCTATCTCATGAGATATAAAATCTTTACCCAATGCATTGGAGGGATATATAGGTACCACCCATCTCATAATGATACCATTATTATGTGTGCCACAAAATCATAAATCATATATCATTGTATAACCCATGTAATAAAAACTGAATTCTTAAACATCGTGACATTATAAAACAATTCATATAAGATAAATTAATTCATAAAAATAATTCCATCACAACATAATCAAATCCATGTAATGATAGGTATAGAATCAGAACCCTCTTTTATCTTAGATGGAAAATAATTTTGATAAAACACTTGAACTCCATTCTTGAGGAAAATATCCATTCTACATCAAAAACATTTTTCCTTTCTTAACATGTCATACAATTTGAAACTAAAAGAAGTTGTTTACAAATAAACTTGAAAACTTGTAAAGGAAGATTATTGGAAATAATGTTTTAAAAATCCATTCATGCCGTATAAGTTAAAAAAACATTCTTCTCGTACTTTTGTCGGAAAAGTCAAAAACGTACCTCGTACGAAAAACGACAAAAGATTCCTTTCATATATTTTACTAAAAACTCACCGAAGGTTAAAATAGGATTTAAAAAATTGTAGGTGAATGGAAATAATATTACATATTGAGGAAACATGGATGTGGATGATAAAATACACCCCAGTAAATGCCAAAGTATAAACAATCTCTGATAAAAATGAGATTGTGATATTTCCCTTACCTTAGGTCCGATATGCTTTGTACGTGTCCGAACCTCCTGTATAATGATTTAAATAATGTTAATGAATTATTCCAGAATCATACATATTTTTATGATGTCATATTTGGTCATATTCTTAGCTTCTTAGTAGTAATATTTCATTGATACTTGTTATTCAGGTGTTTATAACTTTTTGTTCTTATGCGTGTTTTGTCGAATAAATTCTTATTATTCTCTTTTGGTTATAGATAACTCATTTCCAGAATGGTATTAGTGTAATATATATCATATTCATTCATTTAATTCATTTATATAATCATTATGAAATGAAGATCATGTAGAACGAGTCGCATCACATCGTGGAGACGGTATTCCGTACGTACGCACGAGTGATGATATCATTCCTATGATCGTGGAATTGTATTGGAGTGTATGTATACTATTTCAGAATCAGTATAACTTTATAATAGTCATATATAGTCATTATTTACACCATTATACCCATCCATGTAAGGTGGTGGTGGAAAATAGATTACACCACGGCGTGGAGACGGTATTCCGTACGTATGCACGCGTGGTGATTTCTTTTTCCGTAGGATGGATAGATGGTGAAATAGGGTTGTTTCATACATATAATAACATATCAGTATATGAGTGATACTGATGTTTTTACTTCATAATGAAACAACTAAATAAGAAGAAGTGGAAGAAGAAATAAATATGAATGAATCGGTAACGGACATTACCTCTTCTTTGATGTGCTTCTTTGAGACCTTCTTTTAGGGCACGAAAATAGGACTTTGAAGAAGACCAGGACCTCTAGGATGTCTCTAGGGAAGTGTAGAGGAGAAAGTGTCAGGGTTTGGCTGGGCTTGAAGGCTCAATGTGGTGTGACCAAGAGAGGGAGGAGGTGCCCTTTTATAAGGGAGGAGAGGGGCACCTTTGGTATAACTAAAAATATTATTTTATTATAAAGTCAAGTTCGGTTTTAAATAGCTCCAAATTGATTTATTTCTAAGCTAAGGTGGGGAGGGGTCTAGATCCTCTCATCCAATAGAATTTAGAAAAGTTTAGGTTTCTATTTTAACCTTATCATTTAGATTTAACATTAAGTTAAATAGTTTTACTTTTACCGTGTCTTCTTGTGTTCTTATACTATAAGGTTACTAAACGTGGTATAAGTAGAAAAACGAACCCCAAGTTGTTTATTATTAATATATATAACCTTATATAAGTCATTTGGCCGAACCTTAGATTTTTAGGAATAAACTAACAATTACAAATATAATATTTGTTTTAAAAACTATTTTATGTCAATTTTGACAGTATTTAGTAATTAATTTCTGTGATAATCATAACAGAATGATTAGTTCAAAAAAGTTAATTAAGTCAATACTAACATGTAATATTAATATGGAAAATTAGTGTAATTCATAAAAAGTCTCAAATTATATTTATTTCGGTATTTATAACATCAATTATGTCAATATTTCATTAATAAGATAATTACTGCATCATCGTTGCGTCATAAATAAATTAAATTATTTAATGTCTAAAAATTAAAAATAAAATACAATTATGTAGGAAAGATTTTTATCTTTATAATGAATATTTATAGTCGAATTTATCTTATGTATAACCCCATATTAAAAATGATTTAGGTATTAAACTTTGATTTTAACTATTTTAACCCTCCTTTAAATAAATTAATAATAAATGTCCTAGTCTAATCCAAGTGGGCCTCAATGGTCATATTTTATTCCTATGTTTGTTTTTGGTCGAATTACACTTGTCCAATAGAATTAGGACATGTGTTAGGGTAATAATAATATCATTTTTACCCTTAATTACCCTATTTACTTTTAACCGTGGTAAAAAAAAGTAAAAAGTTACTATTCACCAAAAATTATTTTCATCTCATTGAACCACATTTTAGTCCTTGATATGAACCGTGTCTCTCGGATTTTCAAAATTCCACTCATAAAAGCGGTAAAATTAAGTTTTATGAAAAATTCTGTTTTTTTAACTTCTACTTAGTGGTTTTACTATTCATAAAAAATTGAAAGTTTTCAGAAAAATACCAAAATTTCACCCTAGGCTAATTTCGATATTAGGAATCCAAAAATGAAGTCCATTTTGAAAAATAAAATTTATAAAATTTCAAAAACTGGTTATTACTATTCATAACGGCTAGTTTTAATAATATTTTAATAATATATCGTTGTTTAGTGAAACTCAGTATTGCGTACGACACAAGCTATCGAGGAAGCTAGTGATTTTGTGTAAAGAAATACAAGCAAGTGTTGTGTGTAGAAAAAGAATCCTTTGATGATTTATATAACAAAAAAGTCTTGGGTGTTACATTCTACCCCCCTTAAAATGAATTTCGCCCTTGAAATTCGTCACTTTGTAACAAACAGATGAGGATACCTCTCCCTCATCACATCCTCAAGCTCCCCTGTAGCTTCTTCTAATTGTTGGTTCCTCCATAAAACTTTCACCAATCGAGTGGTCTTGTTTCGTAGGACTTTTTCACTACGATCCAGAATCTCTATCAGTTTTTCTTCTTAAGAAAGATCTTTCTCCAGTGGTACAAATTCTGAGCTGAGTACATGTGAAGGATCCGGTATATACTTTCTCAGGAGAGATACATGGAACACATTGTGAACTTGAGAGAGATTCGG
Source organism: Viscum album (assembly GCA_963277665.1). Lineage (NCBI taxonomy): Eukaryota > Viridiplantae > Streptophyta > Magnoliopsida > Santalales > Viscaceae > Viscum > Viscum album. The sequence continues at coordinate 1,757,751,237 of OY728121.1, read as the reverse complement.
TGGAAGCTCCAATCGGTAAGCTACCTTCCCAACACGATCCAGTATTTCGAAAGGACCGATATATATAGGGCTCAACTTCCCCTTCTTTCTAAATCTCATGACCCTCTTCCAGGGAGATATTCGTAAGAACACTTTATCACCCACTTCAAACTCTAGGTCTTTTCTTTGGTTGTCGGCATAACTTTTCTATCGACTCTGACCTGCTCTTATGTGTTGTTGAATAAATCTGACCTTTTCTGCCATTTCATCAACAAGATCAGGTCCTAATAGATTTCTTTCCCCAACTTCATCCCAGCAAGTTGGAGTCCTGCATTTCTTTCCATAGAGAGATTCAAAAGGAGCCATCTGAATACTGGAGTGAAAGATATTATTAATAAGAAATTCCACGAAAGGTAGGTTTTGATCCCAACCACCTTTGAAATCCATAGAGCAAGCTCTAAACATATCTTCTTGAGTTTGAATTGTTCTCTCAGACTGACCGTCTGTGCGAGGATGATAAGCAGTGATGAAACATAACTCTGTATCTAGAGTATGCTGAAGACTTCGCCAGAACTTTGAGGTAAACCTTGGATCCCGATCAGATATAATAGAACGTGGTACTCCATGCAATCTTACCACTTCCTTTACATATATCCTGGCAAGCTGATCCAGAGAGAAATCCTCTCTAATAGAAATGAAGTGTGCAGACTTTGTAAAACGATCAGCTATGACCCAGATAGCATTATTGCCTTTGGATGTTTTAGGAAGTCCTGTGACAAAGTCCATAGTGATGTTTTCCCATTTCCATTCGGGTATGGGTAATGGTTGTAAAATCCCCTTAGACTTCTGTCTCCCAGCTTTAACTTGTTGATAAACCAAGCATCGAGAGACATATTTAGCAACATCTCTTTTCATTCCATCCCACCAGAAGTATTCTTTCAGGTCCCTATACATCCTCATGCTTCCAGGATGAATAGAGAATGAAGAACTACAAACCTCATCTAGCAGCTCCTTCTTTAATTCGGGGATCGGAGGAACACAAACCCATTCCTGAACTTTATTATCCCATCACAATCAAGGTTGAATTCAGGAACATTTCTCACCTTCTTTTGTAACTCGACATCTTCTTTATGTGCCTCTTTAATCTTCACATGTATAGATGGTTGAACATTCATTTGAGAAAGATACGATTTTCCCCCTTTAATTATAATTCCAAGATCCATCCTTCGTAAATCAATAAATATTTGATCTTTTGGGATCCTCATCATGGATAAACTAGCATGGTCATGTCGACTTAATGCATCTACCACCTTGTTTGCTTTCCCAGGGTGGTAATGAATTGAGCAGTCGTAATCCTTAATCAGCTCCAACCATCTTCATTGGCGCATATTCAGCTCCTTTTGTGTGAAAATATACTTTAAACTTTTATAATCAGTATAAATATCACACCTTTCACCATAAAGGTAATGCCTCCAAATCTTCAATGCAAAGATTACCGCAGATAACTCCAAATCATGAGTTGGGTAATTTTGCTCATGTATTTTCAACTGTCATGAGGCATAATCTATAACCATATCATTTTGCCTAAGAACACACCCCAATCCCTTATTGGATGCATCACTATAGATCACAAACCTTTCTCCACTATAAGGAAGTGTGAGAACAGGTGCACTGGATAACCTTCTTTTCAACTCCTTGAAATTCTCTTCACATTCCTCCGTCCAAACAAACTTAACTCTTTTCCGAGTCAACTAGGTGAGTGGATTAGATAATCGTGAAAAATATTTCAGAAAACGTCGATAATATCCATCCAAACCAAGAAAACTTCGTATCTCAGTTACTGTTGTTGGTCTTGACCATCTTTCGATAACCTCTGTTTTTGCTGGATCCACAGATATCCCCTCTTTTGAGATTATGTTACCCAAAAATGAAAATTTTTTAAGCCAAAATTCACACTTGGTAAATTTGGCATAAAGCTTCTCCTTTCTCAGGGTCTTCAATATAATTCTCAAGTGATCTTCATGTTCTTCCTTGCTCTTTGAATATACAAGAATATCATCTATAAAGACTACCACAAACTAATCAAGATAGTCTCTAAAGACTCTATTCATCAGATCCATGAAGATAGCAGGGGCATTAGTAAGACTAAATGGCATCACTATAAATTCATAGTGTCTATACCTTGTATGGAAAGCCGTATTTGGTATATCCTCCCTTTTGACCCATAATTGATGATACCCTGAACGAAGATCAATATTTGAAAAGTATTGAGCTCCGCGTAGTTGGTCAAATAGGTCATCAATGCACGGGAGATGATATTTGTTCTTGATAGTGATCTTGTTAAGTTCTCGATAATCAATGCAGAGTCTCATTGATCCATCTTTCTTCTTAACAAACAGAATAGGTTCTCCCCAAGGTGACGCACTAGGGCATATGAACCACTTATCAAGATTCTCTTGGAGTTGCTTCTTTAATTCCTGCAACTCAATTGGGGTCATTCTATAAGGTGTCTTTGAAATAGGCAAAGCACCCAGTACGAGTTCTATTGAAAACTCAACTTCACGATTCGGTGGAAGACCCGGTAATTCATCCGGAAAGACATCCTCAAACTCCCGTACAATGGGAATATTCTTAATTGTGAGTTTCTCACCAACCATTTGAGATAAATAACTTTCATTTAGTGGAATCAAGACCCATAAGATGGAAGGAATTTCCACTGGAAGGTTATGTTCATGCTTGCATCGATAGACGATCATAGATTGATCTGGAATATGAAATATGACTTCCCTTCTTTGGCAATTGATATGAGCACCAAGTAGAGAAAGAAAATCCATGCCAAGAATCACATCAAATTCCACTATAGGAAGGATCACAAGATTTTCAGGAAGTACTTTCCCACAAACTTCAATCGGAGAAGAATTATAAACTTTTGATGCGACTGTTGTGCCATTAGGGGTTGTCACAGCTAACTCAGCATCTAACTGTTGAGGTAATACAATGATATCCTTAGAAAATTCTTCAGAAATAAAGGATTGGGTGGATCCAGAATCAAATAAAAAATTTTCTACTTTATAGTGTATGGTAAGTGTACATTTCACCACATCGTTATCGTACTCCACATCGCTGATAGAAATTGCATGTGACTTTCCTTTGCCTTTAGCCTTAAGAGTTTGTTGACGTCGACCATCATCATCAACCCTTGGATTTGGGCATTGATTGGCATAATGCCCCATCTCATTGCACTTGAAATATTTAAGTTTATTAGGTTCATTCTGTGCATCCCTTCCTTTGTTTGCATCATTAGACATCTTTTTCCCATCATCATGGAATTCAAATGCCCGATGACCTTCCTTTCCACATTTGAAACATTTACTTGTCCCTTTAAGACAACTCCCTCCATGTTTCTTTCCACACTTTGAGCATAAGGGAAAGCTCATCTTCTTTTCAGTGGGCCCTTTAGATTTTCCTTTGAATTCCATTTTCCTCTTCTTATTAAAACCATATGACTGATGGGTTACTCCAATCTCCATCTCAACTTTGAGAGCACATCGAATGATTTCCTCCTAGCTTTTGAAGTCCCTTATGGCTAAGGCCCTTCAAAGACTTGGTTTTAAGCCACTAAAGATTCGATCGATCTTAATCTCAGGTTGGATAATAATACCAGAAGCGTACATTGCAAGTCTTGTAAAAATTGCTTCATAGGTACCAACAGATTTATCATCCTTTTGCTTCAGTTCAAGAAACTCTTTCTCAATCTTTGTTCGGAGAATACGAGGGAAGTACTTATTGAAAAATAAGTTCTTGAACTCGACCCATTCCATGGACTCAATTTCATCCCTTTACCTCGTATTCTTAATAAGATTCCACCATTGATCAGCATCACCTTCCAAATGATACACTACTAAGATGAATTTATCACACTCAAAACATTGAAGAACTGAAAATATATTTTCAGTAGTACTAATCCATTGTTCAGAAGCTAATGGATCAGTAGACCCGCTGAATGAAGGTGGATGCTGTCTCATGAAGGATTCAATAGAATGTTTCTCCTTCCTTTGCCCGTTTGGAAGTCCTGCATGATTCATACCTTGGGAAAGTTGTGTGAGCATGGCTATAAAATTTTTCATTCCAGCTCCCATAACGTTTTGTTGCTCAGGGGGACAATCATTACATTTCCCGTCGCATTCTACATTAACACGATTTCTTCGGGTTCCAGCCATTGACTAAAACCAAGAAGAATAGTGTGAGCAACACTAATTATAATAGGAAAACCACATAATCAAGAATAAAATTTCACAGTTAAGATCTTATCCTGAGTTATTCATGGCAATTTTCTAAAACAATAAGATTGTGTTCTATGCTTAGACTTATCCATAAGGTTCTTACTAAGGATTTCACATCCTAGTTTCCAAAGGTTGACTATACCTTTCCTCTGATACCAACTATAACAACCCATACTTTACATACATTGTTATCACTTAAGAATTGATGCACACTTATTACAACATATAACCAAACCAAGAAAGGACCGTATAGGTATAGTGTCTTTAGAAACTAGGAAACATAAACAACTAGTTCCTAAAGCATATACTTTGCCTCCCATTTATTTCATCATATCTTGAGTCCCTTTTTGGCATATTCTACTTAATAACCTTCTTCCCGACCTGGGGAAATAAAACATACAAAAGGGTGAGCTCAAATGCTCAGTAAGGGTAAACAAAAGAAATATCAATCACATCATATACATAAGCACATAACTTTTGGAAATCTTAACCCGCAAAAGAGATCATAACTTCATAACATGGGATAAGTCATAATAGTGAAATGTAATCCCAATAATCATAACATAAAACATGAAACTTTGTGGAATACACACATAATCATAGAGAATCATTTCTTATTAGTCAAGACTCATTTACAAGACTATCTTAGTGGACAAATTCCATTTCTAAACCGAGTTCACTCCTCGTTTTAGTCCTGTTTCACTGAATAGGTATAACCTACCATTCCAGCCATGTCTATCTCATGAGATATAAAATATTTACCCAATGCATTGGAGGGAGATATAGGTCCCACCCATCTCATTATGATACCATTATTATGTGTGCCACAAAATCATAAATTATACATCATTGCATAACCCATGTAATAAAAATGGAATTCTTAAACATCGTGACATTATAAAACAATTAATATAAGATAAATGAATTCATAAAAATAATTCCATCACAACATAATCAAATCAATGTAATGATAGGGATATAATCAGAACCCTATTTTATCTTAGATGGAAAATAATTTTGATAAAACACTTGAAATCCATTCTTGAGGAAAATATCCTTTCTACTTCAAAAACATTTTTCTTTTCTTAACATGTCATAAAATTTTAAACTAAAAGAAGTTTATTAAAAATAAACTTTAAAACATGTAAAGGAATCTTCTTGGAAATAATGTTTTAAAAATCCATTCATGCCGTATACGTTAAAAAAACATTCTTCTCGTACTTTTGTCGGAAAAGTCAAAAAAGTACCTCGTATGAAAAACGACAAAAGATTCCTTTCATATCTTTTACTAAAAACTCACCGAAGGGTAAAATAGGATTTAAAAAATTGTAGGTGAATGAAAATAATATTACATATTGAGGAAAAATGGATGTGGATGATAAAATACACCCCAGTAAATGCCAATGTATAAACAATCTCAGATAAAAATGAGATTGTGATATTTCCCTAACCTTAGATCTGATATGCTTTGTACGTGTCCAAACCTCTTGTATAATGATTTAAATAATTCTATTGACTTATTCCAGAATCATAATTATTTTTATGATATAATATTTGGTCATATTCTTAGCTTCTTAGTAGTAATATATCATTGCTACTTGTTATTCGGGTGTTTATAACTTTTTGTTCTTATGCGTGTTTTGTCGAATAAATTCTTTTTCTTCTCTTTAGGTTATAGATACATAATTTCCAGAATGTTATTAGTGTAATATATATCATATTCATTAATTTAATTCAGTCATATAATCATTATGAAATGAAGATCATGTAGAACGAGTCACATCTTATCGGGGAGACGGTATTCCGTACGTACGCACGAGTGATGATATCGTTCCTATGATCGTGGAATTGTATTGGAGTGTATGTATACTATTTCAAAATCAGTATAACTTTATAATAGTCATATATAGTCATTATTTACACCATTATACCCATCCAAGTTAGGTGTTGGTGGAAAATAGATTACACCACAGCGTGGAGACGGTATTCCGTACGTACGCACACGCGGTGATTTCTTTTTCCGTGGGATGGATAAATGGTGAAATAGGGTTGTTTCATACTTATAATAACATATCAGTATATGATTTATACTGATGTTATTACTTCATAATTAAACCACTAAATAAGAAGAAGTGGATGATGAAATAAAGATGAAAGTATCGGTAACGGACATTACCTCTTCTTTGAAGTGCTTCTTTGAGACCTTCTTTTAGGGCACTAAAATTGGTCTTTAAAGAAGACCAGGAACTCTAGTATGTCTCTAGGGAAGTTTAGAGTAGAAATTGGCAGGGGTTGGACGAGATTGAAGGCTCAAAGTGGTGTGAGGAAGAGAGGGAGGAGGTGCCCTTTTATAAGGGAGGAGAGGGGCACCTTTGGAATAACAAAAAATATTATTTTATTATAAAGTCAAGTTCGGTTTTAAATAGCTCCAAATTGATTTATTTATAAAATAAGGTGGGTATGGGTCGAAATCCTCTCATCCAATATAATTTAGACAAGTTTAGGTTCCTTTTTTAACCTTATCGTTTAGATTTAACATTAAGTTAAATAATTTTATTTTTACCGTGTCTTCTTGTGTTCTTTTACTATAAGGTTAATAAACTTACTATAAGAAGCCAAACGAACCCCAAGTTGTTTATTATTAATATATATAACCTTATCTAAGTCATTTTTCCGAATCATAGATTTTTAGGAATAAAAAAACAATTACTAATATAATTTTTGTTTTAAAAACTAATTTATGTCAATTTTAACACTATTTAGTAATTAATTTTTGTGAAAATCAGAACAGAATGGTTAGTTCGAAAAAAGGTAATTAAATCAATACTAACATGTCATATTAATCTAGAAAATTAGTGTAATTCATAAAAAGTCTCAAATTATATTTATTTGGGTATTTATAACATCAATTATGTCAATATTTCATTAATAATATAATTACTGCATCATCGTTGTGTCATAAATAAATTAAATTATTTAATGTATAAAAATTACAAATAAAATACCATTATGTAGGTAATATTTTTATATTTATAATGAATATTTATAGTCGAATTTATCTTATGTATAACTCCATATTAAAAATTATTTAGTTATTAAAATTTGATTTTAATTATTTTAACCATTCTTTAAATAAATTAATAATAAATGTCCTAATCTAATCCAAGTGGGCCTAAATGGTCATATTTTATTCCTAAGTTTGTTTTTGGTCGAATTACACTTGTACAATATAATTAGGACATGTTTTAGGGTAATAATAATATCATTTTTACCCTTAATTACCCTATTTACTTTTAACCGTGGTCAAAAAAGAGTAAAAAGTTACTATTCACCAAAAATTATTTTCATCTCATTGAACCATATTTTAGTCCTTGATATTAACCGTGTCTCTTGTATTTTCAAAATTCCACTCACAGAAGCGGTAAAATTAAGTTTTATGAAAAATTCAGTTTTTTTAACTATCACATAGTGGTTTCACTATTCATAAAAATTTGAAAGTTTTCAGAAAAATACCAAAATTTCACCCTAGGATAATTTCGATATTACGAATCCAAAAATGAAGTCTATTTTGGAAAATAAAATTTATAAAATTTCAAAAAGTGGTTATTACTATTCATAATGGCTAGTTTTAATAATATTTTAATAGTATATTGTTGTTTAGTGAAACTCGGTATTGTGTACGACGCAAGCTATCGAGGAAGCTCGCGATTTCGTGTAAAGCAAGACAAGCAAGTGTTGTGTGTAGAAAAAGATTCCTTTGATGATTTATATAACATAAAAGTCTCGGGTGTTACACCATTTATTTAATGTCTATTTAATTTAATCAATTTACCCGACATAAATTTATATCCCATTTATTTTATTTACCAGCATATTTCATTTCATTTTATAATCAAATGTTCATTCCATGGCTAACTAGGTAACTATCATAACCACTTTACAACAACTCTCCCATCTCACATCAACAACTATCGTAGAACCATACCAACCAAAACACCTTACTAAAACAATAACACATATGACAACCCAACAAAATCACTTTACACATCTTCCACACACAACAACTACAAATCACCACCACATGTAATCTTCACTACACACTATAATCACCATGCACCATAACCACACAACTTCCCACATCAGATCCATGCCAACCAACCACTAAATCACAAACACACATATCAAAAATCCTAGTTGGTATCCTATATTAGCACACAATAGGCTAACCCATGTAGGGAAACACATCAAACATAAGAACACACCGAAAAACACATCCTGGAATCAATATTTATTCAATGGATTTTATCAAACTACTTATTTATATAGCATTATTATCATCACACAAACCATTTTTCTAAGGGAAACTAGTTTCTTTTCCATATTTATGTTCTTTAGCCTTTTATTCATGGTGAAATAAAAAAACAAAATTGTAAGGGTCTCAACACATATCCTCTATAGTGAAAACAAGACTCTTAAATAGTCATTATATTCAATATTGGAAAGAAGAATTCATAATATCATAAAAACTATATGACATCGCGGTAAATCATCTAAAATATTCCCCATAACCATAAATTAGAAATATTACAATTCATTATATTATTACACTGACCTTTACTATCCACCCAAAGGAAATAAAAAGCATAAAATCCCCACACATATCACATAAAGAAGTGAAAAATAGGACCCCCTACCTCAAAGAATATATTATGATATACATCATACTGTAGGGTGAAGAAGAAACAACCCACAAACCACAACTAGGAATCAAAACCCAGGATCAACTTGATTTTCACCAAAGGGATATAAAAAATGCATGCCAAAAAAATCCCAAATAAAAAAACCACCAAAGTTATTCTTTGTGATATAATGAAAGAGAAACAATGGAGAATTGGAGGAAAAATCACCTTGAATCACCCAATAACAACCACCATAACCCAGGAATAAAAAAATGGAATATGGGATGAATGATTTACCAAGGATTACAAAACCTTTTTCAACACCAAGATTGGAATGTCAAAATGAGAGGAAATCATCCAAAAAATATGTATAATGAACCTGTAATCCACCAAATTTATGGAATAATTTCTATATTTATAGTGTAAAGCACATGGACATTGAAACACTTACATTGTGAAACCATTTTAGAGTATAAAATATAAAATATTGAAAGTTCCACTATTTTTTGGGGCACCTTATAAATAATAATGATATGGTGTAAAACACATTCTTATAGTTAAAACATATTTAACGTGGAATCTCATCACTTCTCACAAGATATAAAAACCCATATTATGTCAAAAAATCTTCTTTTTTAGTGTAAAATTACTATTGCAACACTACTTCCACTCCAACCTCCTCTAGACTCCTCCAAACACTCTCCAGCCACAAAACTAACAATGTAACGGGTTGGGAAGACAAAGGTTGTTGCAGTTTTTATAAAAAAATATAGTATAAAATTAATTACAATTACCTTAAATTTAATATTCAATATAAAAATGAACTAATATTACTTTTAAACCTCTTTAAAAAACATAAAGTTTTTTATGCTTGAAATAAAAATATAGTTTTCATTAATAATCAATATTTTCACTATTCAAATAAAAATAAATATTTTCAGAAAGAACCAAAAAAACAATACTCAAAGAAAATTTTAATATAATTATTTTGAAAGTTAAATAATTTAAAAATATAAACGTTCTAAAATCGAGGATATTAACTATAGTATTCTTTCATAAAAATAAATAAAAAATTCAAGTAAGGGAATTTTTTAATAATAAAATTACTTTACTAAAAACTTAGGCTTGATTTACTATGAATTTCTCACTACATTTTTATTTAGTAAGAAAATTATATATATATCTCATAATCCAGTTATTTCAATCCATACCCACCAATTCAATGGATTTTTTATAATGGAAATATTAAAATAATAATATTTAATGGTTCATTTAAGCTTCATTTTACATGATGTATATGCTATAAAAAATAGTTTTCTTTCAAAATCTTGGGTTGTTATAGTGTTCCACTATAATAAATTGAATCCTCATAATTTTAACATGATCTTGGTATTTAAGTGTTTAACAATGACAATTCCTTTGTTAAAAATCCGCATTATAAAAATGGTTAATAAAAATTGTTTTTTAAAAGAGGGAAAGGGAAATATAAAGGTCATATTGAATAATTCATAACTAGGTTTTCAAATAGGATAACATTAGTTGGAAGTAAACATATAGACATGGATTAAAAAAAGTGACATCAGAATAATTATGGAGAGTGATCGGGGTAATTTATCACAACAAATTGAATGATCATGAGAAAGTCAACGAAAAAAATCACAAACCAATGTGGTGAGAAAATACCCTCAATTACTCAGAAATGAAGGTAATAGGATAACAATTTTGTTTCAAGATCATATTCTTATGGTTGTGTAATTACTTTTCCATCTAGAATAAGAACATAAGGAATTATAATTACTTGATTTACTTCAAATATATAAATTAAATTCCATCCTTTATTTGTGTGTTTCAATTAGTTTCCAAGATTAATTAATCTTTTACTCTAAATTTTGAGTATGAATATTTAATACCTGGAGCACTATAATCATATTTTGAAATACCATGAGTTATATAAATGGATGGAAATATTTTATTACTTTAATTATAAAATATAAATTCTTAGTAGAAGGTAATATACCACCCAAAATGTATAAACATTAATATTAATAAACAGTTCATTAATCTCCAAAATTTTCTCAATAACACCAAAGATTCATCTTAGATAATTTTTAAGTAAAATTATATCCCAATTTAACTCAACAACCACAATATTGAATAATGTATTAACATTAATGGTTGTGTCGTATATTTCATATTACACACCTAAAATGTAATAAAATTCTTCCGAAATAACCATCCACATTAAATCACTTGGTATATATATAGATTACTTATAATTAAACCTAATAAAAGTTATCGGAAATTATAAATAATCACATTAAATTCCACTTACTCAATGACCTCAAAATGGGTGTCGATGTCATTGAGCTTGTGATAAACTATAAATATATAAACCCATGATGGATTTTTTAACCCTTTATGTAACCTATTATGAAAAAAAGATAATCCAAAAAGTTATCTGGACCATACTATGATACCATCTATAATAGATTGAGAATTGTAGTCCCAAATCTGAAGTTAAATATTTTCTTTATCATATTGGATTTTATTCTGATAAAACTGATCCAATTTCAACCATTAAAAATAAAAAACATAAAATGAAAATATTATATCACATACATACCTAATGACCATTTCAGTTTATAGTTTAAAAAAAATTGGAAAAACTATTTCATCACAATATGCATGTCTTTAAGTTTAAACTATTCCCATTATTGTTCTCTTTTATTACTTCATGATTCATCTTTATCATCTCCCATAAAATTCTTCACAAATAAAACCTTTCTAGAATTTACTTATTTATCACCAATATTCATAACCAAGTGAAACATAAAACACAATAAGTGTGAGGTCAATTGATCAGTAAGGGTAAATATAATAATTGAAAATTGAATGTAGTTAGTGGGGATGAAATGAGAATAAGGGTATGATGACATAATCAAATTTTATGAGAAAAACATAAGAGAATTCATACCTAAAAAACATAGATCCTCAATCACGAGACATGACCTAAATATCTAACATAAAATAAGAGTTTGTTATGGAAAAAATCAGGATCCATGTGGAAATAATCCTTAATTAATGGATCCACTAAAATTAATTATAAGAATTGAGAAATATTTTATATCTTGGAACATCATTATCCTATCAATATTAAAAATTGAATAACCTACCTGGTAAATTTCAAACATATCTTAGGAGAATACTATCATTGGTTAACCCTGTCTCTTTACCCAAAGAATTTATGGGATATAATAGACCCACCCATACATGGTTTATCATGGAACCAATTTTAAATCATCTATAAATATATAAAAGTACCATAAATGAGAAAAAAATTAGAATCTTTCACTTTTCAATATAATAATAGCCATTATTATTTCATAACATGATTTACTAATGGAAAAGAATCATGTTCCATGAAAATATATTTGTAACAATCATAATAAATCTTGGGAAAAATATAAGGATGGTGTCATTAAAACACATTTCTAGTGAAATAGTTGAATCCTTAAAGGATTTTTCAATAGATAAATATACCTTTAAAATAACATTTAAAATGTTTCTTTTAAAATAGGGGAAAATTTGTTTTTCTTTTGAAAACTTTAAAAAATAAAAATTTGAAAAAAATTTGGAAAATATTTTTATTTTAAAATAACCAAAGAAAATTTTAAAGGAATCTAAAAATCAAATAATGGACCTGACATCAAATTTTTATTGTCCATATAGTATAGGTTTTAAGAAAACATTATTTTTGTACATTTGTAAAAAGTCAAAAATGACTTGTCTATAAAATGTTAAGAATTATTACTTTTAAAAACTCTCCAAATTAAGTCTAGGGTTTTGAAAATGGAATTTTTTTAACATTTCAGCTATAGGTATGAACATTCAAAAATAGTTTTTAATAGTATGGTCATGGAAGAAATACTTCATCAAATGATCAGTAATGAATGTTTTCTTTTCTTTAAATATATTTTCTGGATAATTTTAACTACGAAAGAGAATATAATGGCGATGATACATAAAAACTCCTTAAATATATAGTGGAGAATAAAATAATTGTTTTTTAAAGGACATTATCTATATAATTTCTTCAATGTAAATTCAATCATAAACAATCAAGATTAAAATGAGGTTGAAACAAAAATCCCTTACTACTTTGGTAACTTGTGAATCATAACCCCCATGAATGAAATAACATCAAATGAAACTATAAAAAAGGTAGATCTAAGAGAATTCATGATACAACTTATTAATTTGGATGTAGATACACCTCATTAAAAGAATATAGCTGTAAAACATTGCACGTGTCTCAAATAAATCCATTTGATATGATAAAACCTTACAAATATCATATCATGGAATTTAGAATTAATCAATAAAGTGATCATGTGTAATAATTTTATTTAAAAAAAATTAAAAAAATAAGTTAAAACATAATACAATTAAAGTTCATTTCACATATAATCTTGGTATAACTTAGTCAATGAAGTTGAATTATAACCCAAAGAATAGAAATTTATTTAATAAACCCCTTATCATGAGTCCAAATATGCTATGTACATCCATTAACAGAAAGTATAATAAACTTATAGTAATTGTTTACTTGTTTATGAATAATTTATATGTTTATTAATCTTTCATTAAATAGTTTATTTTATTTATTTCAGTGACTTTTTAAATTACTTAATCGGTTATTTCCACATCGGTTGTTTTGGCAATGTTAGGTTCATAATGTCAAAACAACATTGATATGTTTATTGTTGTTAAAAGATCAATTCTTTCATAATCTATAGAATAATATTCATGTAATTGTTCTCATTTTTATACATTATTTATAATATTAGAACCATTTATGTGAGGTGGTTATGAAAAATGAAATACATTTCACTATAGAGATAGTAGTACGTATGTATACATAAGTAATGTTTGATTTTTTGAAAAAAAAGGGGGAATGAAGTTAAGTGTAATTTAATATTTTCAGAATTATTATTATTTAATTAATATCATATATATACTAAATTTTCACCATTATAACCATTTGTGAGAGGAATTAATGAAAAATGAATTACCTCGGTTTGTTATGTGGTAGTTGATCATACACACGAATGATGTTTTCATTTCCCATTATATTGAGAAGAATATGTATTAAAGTTAAAACATAAAAATATTATCAAATAATTTTATGGGAGAAATAAATGTTATTATATAATAATGGTTTGAAGAGTTTTGAAGACGATAGATGAACAAATAAAACTAAAATATTCAGTTAAAGTTATACCTCTTCTTAGGAAAACCTCATTTTCTTTAAACATCAAGTCCTATAAGGTCTGTATTATGCTCAAAATAATACTTCTAGGTTGTGGGGAGGGATTTTATAATGGTATGTAATACCTAATCATCAATAATAACAAGATTTTAATTCTAGAAAAACAATATCACAATACACAATGTTTAAATAAAAAAATGTGATTATAACCTAAATTCTCAAATTTTAAAAATTAAATTTGATTGAATTAATTTAATTCATAAAATAATAAAAACAAAATTAAATTATGATTAAATTTTGTTATTTTTCTTAAATGGTCTATTTTTCACTAAAAAAATACTAATTTTTCAAATACTATGATTTTTTCTTTAGATTTAAATCTCTCGTTATATTTTGGATTTGGGATTATGGTTACATATTGACCATTTTATTTAGAATAATATAATTAATTAAAAAATGAGTATTTTTTAAAAGGTTAATTATTTATGCTTCAAATGCATTTTTTTATAAAAAAAAATTTTCATTGTGTTTTTTATATTTATATTAAAATTAATTTATACCACTTCTAAAAGTTAAATCTAAAAAAATGGATGAAATATTTATAACTAGTAGGTTCAATTTTGATAATTATGTATCCTATATTTTTTTATCATGATTATTAATTTTGGTAAATATTTGTCACCTTGGTAATGGTAAAATGAGAAAAATATTGTTAAAACAATGAAATAAAGTCTCAAAATCAACCCATCACTTTCTTTAATTTTATTTTATAGGATTTATTCAACCATAACCATAAAAAATTTGGATATATGAAATTATTGTTCCTTTTTACATCGGTAATGACATATATATTTTTTATTGTAATGAAAATTCCCAAATAACCCTCTCTTAACTTTAATATTTCTAAAAAATTTACATGAGGATAAAGAGAGGATAGATTTTGTTATAAAACATTATTTGAAAATTATAGTAATTATTTTTATTTTTATAATTTTTTATGAATTTATATTGATTAAATAATTACCACATATTCTTACAAAACACCAACACATGGCTTGTGCATGTAGTAGAAAAATCATAAAAATGAATTTAAAAATTGAAAAAGTAATATTATTTGGGTGATTTATAGTTCCTCATGAATTTTATAGATGACTATACCTTATTAGGGTTGTATAAAAGGTTTAAATTCTAATTTTACTTCAATATTTATTTCTTTAGAGTCAAATTAAATTAATAGTATTAGAAAGAAATTAATGACATTTTATGAAAGTTAGTATTTTATTAAATTATTTTAAAATCCAGAAAATATTAAAAGAGGACATGTTGGATGAGAAAAGGTATAATACCTTATTATTTCATGACTTGGCCTTCCCCAAGCCATTAATAGTGTCCTCTCATCTCATGGGTCTCCAATAATACCTTGGTTTCCTTCATATGACACCACAAATTATTACCCATCTTGGTCACCTATCAGACAACTAATTGTCCACACTGTCTAACACATGTTCATTCAATGTGTTTTCCATTACTCACATGCACCCTAGTAAATATTCTATAAGGCCACCCATCATGATGTGAAACAACTCCAGGCACACTTAACTATATATTTCTAATCATTTAGGCTCCCTAATTGAATGTTGAACCTTTTGACATGGGTATAGAATTTACCCTCATTATTTTAAACTTTTCTGGCTCTTGATAACAAATGTGAAATTTTTTATAAAGCTAAAAAAATTTAACATCAATAAGTATAAAATTTCCAAGATAATTACACTCTCCAACCATTCAAATCACAAAACCCTCATTATGGACCCCAATCCTCAACCCTAGGAAATACCTCTACACATTTACTAGGTAATTGATCTGATTCTGTTCTTCTTGAACCAACCTTCCCAGGGACATAAACCATGTCATCAAACCCCCATCAGTCTCCTAAAATACCCCAGTTCTCTTCTCATGACAGCACATGATATTACCCATATGGGTCACATATTATACAGGTGATTATCACCACATGACAAAACATGTGCTTTTACTGTGTGTTTTCTCACTCACACGCTTCATATGAAACATCCCATGAGATCACCCATTATGAAACTACTCTAGTCCATGGATGGTTAACTATGTAGTTTTAATTAGGTAGGATATTAAAAATAAATGTTGACCTTGTTAAAAAGGGTAGTAAAATTTTGCCTCTATAAGTCTCACATTTATAAGGTTGTTACAAATTAAAAATCCATTTATGATCCATTTTTCCTTATATATAAAATTATAGAAATTTAATTTTCAAAAGGTGGTTACCGTGATTAAGTTCCAAATTTGTTACTAGAGTATTAATATAAAATGATAAATGTTAAAAATTCCTAAAAAAATTATTAAAACTTATTGAATTTTTTTATTTTGACTTCACTTGTATCACTTTCTACTACGAGCCATTATGGATCCATTTTTCTAAGAAATTTCATTAATTAAATTTTAAAACATAAAAAATTTACATGTGTTCAAATCACCTCAAATATAAAAGGGAACTTATTCCCCTAAATTAATCACACCCCTTGAATAATTTATATTAAAAATACCATTCATATATCTATCCCCAACATCCTTATCCACATTCTAGATGTTTTTTTACCTAAAATACCATCAATAGTGTTATTAAGAAGAGATCCAAAGAAGGATTCTCTAAGATAAGGTTATCATTTTTATAACTATTTCAAATTTATTTCTTATTATAAATACTATAAATATGTTGTCCCCATACTGAAATAATAAATACAATTTCATAAATATACATATATGTTATTATGATTATTTTAAAACCATTTTACATCTCATTTCATCCTATGAAAGAAGAAAAGCATTGTTCGTACGTATGTACGGATTACCATACCCACATAGTGATAAAATTATTTTTTCATAACCAATATAATCGGATTGTTATTATGATTAAACTAGTGTAATTATATTATATTTAGTATATAATTAGTATTTTGAAATTATAATATCATATCCATCTTATTACCTACCAATCCTTTGGAAAATGATAATGCTGCTCATGTGTAAGTGTGGACTAACACCTCCATAAAGTGAAGTGATTTGTTTTTCATTTCTGATTTACATATATTTTAATACTGATAGATTTAATGACTTTTGAAATCTTAATTATAATTTACCTGTCTTTTTTCATGTGTTGAAAAGTGAAAACAATGTTTATGTGTATGTACAACCTACCATCTCCATAAATGGTGTAATTCATTTTATTTCTCCACATTCATAGTATAATTCCAAATATTCATATAATGAATATATATTATATTTATATGATTATTATCATCATGGTGATAATATAATTATTATCAGGATATAGGCAAAACAACTAAAAAACTAAGACATACATGAAAAGAGAAACATTTAACACTATGATATGATGATTTTAATATTTAATATTAATAAATAGGTATTTAAATGTTACAAGTGGTTAATATATGATATTATAATTATGTATATTATAAATTTTATATTGTTAGACTAAGTTTAATTTATTATACATGAGGAAAAAATTCCTTACAAATAAAGTCGTACCTGAGGTAAATAATTATTTCACAATCTCATCATTCTTTGGGATTGATTATGTTTAAGTATACATTGGGATAATTATATGATATTTATATATTTAACCCAATATATATCATTATCCTCATGTTATTTATGAAAGATGTATTTTTTTCCTTTCCTTTCCTTCTTCTATGTACTCAATAGGCAAAAAAAGTTTTTTAAGGGAAACTGATATTGTTTTTCTACCCGATCAAGAATATTTTTATTTCGTGTCTATATTTTACTAAAAATTATTTAAATAATGTTTTTAATATTTTCCAATAATATTTTAAATACATTTCTTCCCTATTTTTTTAAATGGGTTATAATGAATATTTTTTTTTCATTTTCTTAAAGAGGTGATGTTTTTACACTTTCACATATTGTGTGAATAAAATGTTTCGTTTTAACTTATATGGTATGAATGAAATTTCCCACCATCATAACTCCTCAATGATTTAATTATTTATATAAGAGTTTCAATGTTTCTTTTCATATAAATTTTTTTCATGAATATATGTGTTTTTTTTATTTTGAATAAATGTTTTCAAAATTAAAAGGGTATTTTACTCAAAAAAATATTCTAGTGATAATTTTAAAGTATTTTCATTTTTTAAACATTATTTGGTGAATATTATACTTTCTAGGGTAAATAATATTTTGATTCCCTTAACCATATTACTATGGATGGATTATTATTATATTTATTGATTGGAGAAAATATTATCATTTCATATGCTAGATTTTTAATATAATTATTTATATTGATTATGTTTCACCCATTTTATATGGTGATTTCATTGGGATTATTAAGGTATTTGTGGGTCCCTTTATAGTCAATTAATTAATCAGTAGTTTTCATGAGACAAATTAGTTTGGGGATTTGGCGTACTCCTAACCTGTTTATGTAAGCTTTCTGGGCACATGGAATTGATAGTAAGATTATGATGTATGCAATTATGCATCCTATAATTATGAAACGAGTTGTTTTAACCCATGTGATTATATATGATTTTATTTTATCCAAGTATTTTTACCCTTTTATGGTATTAGTTATATTGAATGTTTTATTATTGTTTATCTCTTTCATATTGTTCATGTTTTAATTACTTTATGATAGCGTCTTTTATTAGCTTTCCCTTACCGAGCTTCTAAGATCACCCTTCATTATGTTTTCCTTTCCTCAAGATACTATGAAGGTATCTATGAATTAAATCGTGGATTTACTAAAAAAATTATAAATTTATCAAAAAATATTATAATATGTTTCATGTTTTCAAATGTAATGTGAGAATCATGTATGTATTTATTATCCCAAGACTAAAAAACTGTTCCATCTTTCAGTATGATATCCCTTTTACTCTTTTTCAATATAGTAAAATAACCACTGGATTTCTCCTATTAGAGATAGGGTGTTGAAATTGGTATCAAAGTAATTTTAGTACAATCCTTTAGAATTAGATTTAGTAAATCATTGATTAAAGAACATAACCATATGAAAAATTATAAGGATTTATTTAATTATAGGATAAAATCATAAATATTTATTAAGTAATAGATTATATGGATTTTCTATCAATAAATCACTTTCTGGATGTGATAATTAAGCATGGTTTTGAAAAAGATACATCTTGGGGTAATAATTCTGAAAAGAATTGGACAAGTACATCTTGACCATCATTCTGGTGCATGGAGAGTGTACCCTCATTGCGAACCTAGTTATACTATACCAATGGATATTCATGAAGTAATTCACATTTACTTAATAAAACCTTGTGAATTATTTGAAAATATTTTTATGATAAGATAATATTGCCAATGATACAAAGATTATTATTATAATATAAGTTATAAATAAATTTTCATGTAATGTCAAGTGTTTCACCAATTTTAAAATTATATATAATAATACATAATGTTATTATCTAATCTATTGTATTCCATTTTTTAGAAATTGGTCATATAATAAGGAATAAAATCTTTATCATTACCTATAATCTATTGATGGACTTTTCTCCAGGTTAAGATAATGAATCTGGATTTGGAATTTGTGTTAGATATAGATCTAAAAAATTTTAACTATATTTTGGAAACTGATTCAAGTTATGACCAATAACCTTTATCTTATGGGTCAAATTTCATATCTGAAATGATGTGTAATACTATTGGATTGCTTCATGTGTCAGAAAACTTGATCATTCAATGGGACTACTAATCTGTTTTTAGTTAGAAAATAGATAAGTTCCTTAGAAACATTATTTCAATATTTGGAATGCAATGAAATAGAAAACGTTTTCATAGAATTTTATCTTCTCACAGGGTATGTAAATAAGTGGTGGTCATTGATTTAAAAACTAAGTATAAGGAGGAAATATCAAACATGGAGTAGAAGGATTTTAGGGTACATTTCATGTAATTTTTTTTTATCCTGAGTAATGAGATTATATGGAGTGAAAATTCATGACTATAATACATATGGAAGATGATAATTTTATATGAATATTAATTTAAAATATAATTAAGGCATGTTGTGGACTTCCTATATAATCGAAAGAGTAAGATAGATTACTTCTTTGGTGGACTGAAGCTAATCCATTGAAGGTAACTAGTCACCCAAAACTTATCATCCTATGAAGATATAGTATCATGATATTGAGATAGATCAATAATTCTACAATTATTAGGACATATAAGGGACGAAATATAAGAAGAGGGTGGCTGAGAACTAAATAAATCGTAATACAGAAAACTTAAATAAGGGAATGGTGGAATTTCAAACTTTTAATAAATTTAAAAATAAAAAATTTAGAACATTATTACTCAGAATGATATTTTGGCTAATAGTGTGGAAATAATTTCCATCATACTTATTATTTAAATGGAAAGAATGAACACTCTAATGTTAATTTATTCAACTATAAAGATATGTACACTATATGAATAAATTTTGATAGAATCTAGGAAATTTTAATTAAAAAATTACATGGCATCAAGTCCAGGATTATGAAATCAATAAAAATGAGGTTGAAGTTTTTAGAGATTTTTTGGAAGATACATTCACCACATCCTCAAATTTAGCTAATGAATTATTTGATTCTAAAGTTCCTTTTATGGTGTTTTGTTTTAACAAGTTATTTTTTCTATTGATAACTAACTTTTTAAAAAATAATGTTTTTATAAAATAGAAGAAATATGTGTTTCTAAAAGTTTATAACTTTTATTATTGAAAAGATTCTAAAAATATGGATAAAGTTTGGGTTTTTAAATTTTGGAAATCAAATAAACCATTAGATGATCCATCAAGAATAGTTCACCAGACATAATTTTCATTACATTGATTGAATCTATACAAAGACTAAATTTATATTACAAAGAATTTATTTGAAATCCATAAGTTTTTTAGATTATGTTAGTTGGAAAGTTATTATGACTTGAAAGGATGGGAAGTCATAGAAATTTCTAAAATAAATAAAATGATGATTTTCTATTCCATTATGTTCCTAAAAATCTAGAATAAGCCAAGATATGAGATAATTTTTGTAGAATAAAAGTGAAATTTAAATTTATAGAGTTTCCAAAACTGATGTTTGTCAAACAAATCTCATCAGATAGAGAAGAACTATATGGACATAAATAGATGAGACTCATCAAAAGTTTAATTTTTTTTTGGAAATTTTATATTTTTAGTTTTTTAGTAATAGTTTTTTACAGGGTTGAAAATTTCAACGAAATATGAAGAGGATTAAGATGTCGGATGTGACTATCTATGAAAAGACAAAGGAGGAGATCATATTTTTAATTAACCAAATATATGTGTAATTATAAATTATCTTCACCCAATAAGTTCATATAATGAATAATTTTTCAAATGATATAAAACATAATGTTTTCTATTTGACATATATAATCTTATAGAAGGAATTTATTGAGTTAATTCAATGAGAAGTTTTGATCAAAGGCATCTGACACATATCATCAAATATAAAATTTTTCATAAAGCTAGAAGTGTTTACCTTTATAAGATCATGTGATTTGAAAAGGGTGAAATAATTATAAATTCTATTTAATATGGATATATTAGATGATATTATGACATTAATCCATCAAATTGTCTTTTTTTACACCAATCTATCAGATGATATCTTGGCTTCGATATTTCATTGGATACAAAGTTTTATTAGAAATAGTATGATCGGTCTAAAGAGACGATGAATAGTATGGTCAGATTAATAAGTGGATGAAAATGTGAGACATATTTGTTTTGAAACAATTTATTAAAATTAATTGAAGTCTTTATAAGTATCAACAATATAGTCAACTATACTCAATTGGCTTGGTACATCAGAGTGATCAATCATTTAACACTTTTTATCTTCAGTGGGTCAATATATTTTTAAAAAGTGATAATAAATTATATTTTTTTATTTTTTTAATGCTCCAAATAAATAATGTGAATTAGATAATAATTTTTTTACAATGTGTGAGATAATGGTGTATTTCAAGTGGGTCAAGGGGATCATACAGATGATGATTTTTATAGATCATAATGGTCAGACTGGCATTTTGTTCTATCAAAATTATTTTCTATCTTGATTAATGTTAGAAAATTTAAGAATAAATAAAAACATTTAAGAATCATCTAGAATTTATGATAATTTTTGAGAAGTATCAAATTTGGATCAAATGAATGAAAGTTGTGGAGTTTTTAAATTTTATTGAATGGGAAATGAAATTGGTTTCCCAATATTTTTATTTATCAGAGAACATATAAATTGAAATTCATAGTACATCATACTTAGATACTATTAATAGAAATAAAAAATCCAAAACTATCAATATGTTGTGTTAGAAGATGTTTCTATGTATAATATTCAGTTAGATGATTGTATTGAAGAAAATTTTACACACAAGACCGATATGATCAGATTAAGTGTTTAAGAAGGAGTTTTAAAAGAAAATTTTTGTTAAATAGGCATATTAGAAATTTTTTAAAAGGTATAGATTGAGAAATGGTGAATCAAACTATATCTATCAAAGTGGGTTCATTAGAAAAAGGAAATTGGACCCAGGTACATCGATCTGATGTTCTATACATACAGTTTGGAGCATAATTTTTAATGTTCTTTTAATTTTTTGGATCATTTTTTTGTAAGAAAAAATTGTAAACTAATTTAATTTAGTAATTTCATTTATATTAGGATATATAAGGATTATAATTGGATTTGACACAATTTTTATTAAATACTTTATAATAGTGAATTGCCAAAGACCCGCGGGAGTGGATAAGGAAAGGATGTAGGCACTCACAATGAGTTCAATCCTTGTAAATATTTTTTTAATTTTTTACATTACTATATTTTCATGAATTTGAGTATACTAAATATGATAGGGAATAAAAACTATGAAGTTTTAGGGTTTATGTTTTTTAGAGTTTGAAAATTTTAAATTGGATAAAACTAATTCAACCCCCCCACAATCTATTGATCTATAATCCTTTAGAACATCAATTATTATCAGATTGAAGGTTACCTTGTTTAATATATATCATGAAAATATAAATTCTATCAATAGTTAATGTATTATTACATCATATATGAAATTATAATTTTTGGAAAAATAGGATGACTTTATACCTGTTATCTCTTCACGTGTAAGTTATTGATACAGCTATAATGGGGTTTCCAACCCATGAAAAAGATACTAATATGAAAAATTATAAAAAAGAAACATTGAAATTAATTTATAAAATAGAAATTATATACTTATTTATTTTTTAGAAAATGGGTTTATGAATGTTATGGGTCTCAAAATAGATAAAGAAACATGAAAATACTTGAAAGTATCTTTAAGGAAATTCTTAATGTGATGGAAAAAAATTTAAAAATATTTTGGAGAATGTTTGAAGATATCAGGATGGGTGTTCGAGAAACATTTGATGGATATTTTACTAGAGATAAGGATTATTTTTCCAACACCATATGATTTATGGATATCCTAGAAGATCCTATAATCGTGAATAAACTCATGAAAAATTTCTAGATAGGTTTGATGAAAAAAAATCTACATTCGAAGATAAAGAAGATTTATCACTTGTTGAATTTCATAACATTCATGTTTTATATGAAATGGTAAAAGCTTCAACATCCAATTAAAAGATAAAGATTGAAAGTTCTTTTGAAGATTTAAAAATGATTACAATTAATGATAATTAACATATTTAACCTTATTTTTTTAAAGGTGGTGTCTCCGTCAAGGACCAAGACACAATTTATTAAAGAAATTAGGGGGGATTACATGATTCTAATGTAAGGTATTTTTTATGGTCCCTTTAATAAATAGGAAGGAGCTCAAAAGGTATATCCTCCTTCCAATTAATGTCATGAATGATACCCATGTTAGTAAGACAATCAGCAAAACTGTTCACCTCACAAAAGGTGTGTGTAGAAATGTAGTTGATATCCAAGAGAGAAGCCAAGAATATCATCTAGAGCATAGTGAAAGGCCAGGCTAGATGTATTTCACCATTCCAAACAGCCCGAATAATGGTGGATGAGTTACTCTCAATCCAGATGTGGTTATAGCCCTTTTTCTTGATGAAATCAACATCGTGAATCACAACCATCATTCCTGCCTACAAGGATGAGGTCATACCATAACTACCAAAAAAACATCCATGGAATCGCCCATTAGAATCTTAAAAAATAGCACCATAACCAGAAGGTCCAAGATTTCATTTGGAAGCTCCATCAAAATTCACTCTAATCCATCCCAGAAGTAGGTTTTTGCTGAAAAATTCAAAGGTGTGCTTCGGTTTCCTGTAGATACCATCAACTCTGAGGAAATGAAGGATCTCTAAATCTCTAACATAGTTATCAAAATATGATTTTTGTATTGAAGCGGCATCCTTGATGGCCATTCAAATTCGCGTATGACCCGCATTTAGATTATATGAGTAATTGTTGTGAATAATGGAATTTATAGGATACCAGATCACATGTAGGATCTCTGCCGCCACTGTTAAGAAGAGATTTTTGATTTTTTGTGAAGATTTTATCTCCATAGATTATTTTATCTCTATGAATTATCAAAGTGGAAATGGGAAAGTATGGAGGAAGACTTATACTAAAAAAATTTTATTGTGGGGGAATTAAGATATTTTCTATGAATTTCCCCTAAGAATAAATTTGTAGAATATCAAGATGATTGTGAAGAAAAACCATGATGGAAGAAGCAGGAAAAAATTTGCAGAGAAGAAAATTTATCCAAAACATTTAAGAAGAATTTAACTAGAAACAAAAGAATATTTTTGAGTGATAAAGTTGAATAAGACTCAATTGAAAGAAATTATTTAAAAGATGAAATTTTATAAAAGTATTGAACATTTGTTAAAAAAGTTTATTAAGAAAATCCTCTGATAGTGAAGAAGGAGGAGGAGGTAAAGAAACATATAAATAATATCAACATAGATAAAAACATGTAGAATTAATTTATCAAAATAAAAATCTAAAAAGTAAATGAAAATAATGAATAATATTTCTGAAATAATGTTTGATAGGATGTAATATTTTCATAAAATAAGAGATCTGTATATTGGAGAAATTATGAATCTAAAATTGAAAGTTTAACAATAAGAAAAGATGGTTGATGATCATTGTAATAAATTTTCTTCTAGGGAAGATGATGTTTGTGAACCCAATAAAAAATTCCTTGGGTTGAATATACCATAAAAAGATGAATTAAAACATCAACAAATATTTATGAGTAAAATTAGAGACTTCAAAAGTTGTAGAGAAAGGTTAAATCAATAATAAGGTGAAATATTATCACACTAAATATGATAGTTCATCGAATTTTAATAACTATGTTGGTGATAAAAAAATTGTTGAAAATCATGGTTGAGAATGGAAGTTAAAAATCATTCACATCATCAAAAGTTAAAAATTACTCCAAGATGAGTATTTCTGCATGCCCAAATGTAGCTAATATTGAAAATTTTATGAACCTATACAATATTATTATAGGGATGGATCACAATTCTATAGAAAATCATGATTTTATCTTTTCTGTTGGTGTTGTGGAATTTATGGGCACAAATCATACCACTATTGTCATATAATTTATCTATTGAGAAATTTGTTTAAACTAAATGGAAGAAATGGTGGGAGAAGAATGAGTAAATTTCCTACACCACATGATGTAAATAAATTAAAATCAAAAGATGTTAGAAAGTATATAAAAATTAAATTTTATTTCTTGGAGGAAATCTATGGAAGATTTTACCCACTGGTTAACATTACTGAAGAATGTATGAGAATCCATATAGGATAAGTTTCTTATAATATAAAAAAATTATAGGAAGAATAAATTTGGGGGAAGATATTTTGTTATAGAGATATATTTTAAATCATAAAAAAGATTAAACCATGTATTCTTGATGGTGGAGTATTTACTTTTCGAAATGATAGTTCCATCAAAATCAGAGGAAGAAGGACAGCTGAGATAGAACTTTAATAACTAAAATGTGTGGAAAATGTATTCTTTGTTGGGATAAAAATAACTTACATAGTGTTAGTCAAATTTTTAATTGGGGAAAAGAAGAGATGTTCAAGAAAGAGTCATGTATCATCAAAATTACAGAAGATTGAAAAGTTATTACAATGGGAGAAATAACCTATGGAAATATTTTTCAATTATGAGAACTTTACAACTCTAATTACTTGAGTTTTGATGATTAAAACAAGTTGTGGCACCATAGAATTGGGAATATTCAATATAAGAAATAAAAAAACTTTATAAATTTTTTGGTGTTTGAAGTTTTCTAGTAATTAAAAGAAGATAAGATGTTTTTTTAAGTTACCAAAAAGAAAAAATGACTAATAAAAGTCAGAATTAAATTGAGATTCAGTATTCAAGACCTCTAGAAATTATTCATTCAGATCATTGGGGTCCGATGAGATGTTAATAAAAGAGATGAATTTTAATTTAACACTTTTATTGATGATTTCACCTGGATGATCAACATTATGTTTATGAAGCACAAGTCAGTGGAAATATAAATTTTATTGTTTTCAAAAGGGATGTTGAAAGATAAATGGGTTATTATATTATGAAGTTGAGAACTAATAATGGAAATTAATACACATGAAATGCCTTTGGATAATATTTGATGAAACATATACTTATACATTAGTACATTATTCCATCAACAACTAACAAAAATGGAGTTACCGAATGAAAAAACATGTGTTTAATGGAAATGTGAGGAAGTATGTTGGAAGAATATAATTTTTATATGTTTTTCTATATATACTCTATTATTTCCAGTGTGAAAGTATAAAATTGATGTTTTCTAAGGCTGGAATTAAACAAGAATTTCTATGAAATGTTTCATAATAATATTCCTTTATTGAAATACATCAGGGTTTTTATAAGTACTTGTTTACCAAAAAACCAAAATCTAGATCTTGATAAATTTGATGAAAAGGATAAGGAATGAACATTCATTGTAAAACCCCAATATTTCATAGTAATTTATTATCTTTAATTTAACTCAATAACTTGCACTACACGCAACACCGAGTTCGAGCACACCATGATATACCAATTTGGATGTTCAAAAAGCGGTTATGAATATTATTAACTGAATTTTGAACTTTATAAACTCCATATTATTTTTTACATTTATATTATGCGTTTATTATAAAAAATATAAGAATAATTTCAATTTTTTAAAAAAAGTGTAATTTTCAAAAAATACAATTTTACCACCTTTTAATGGAAAACCCTTTTTAAATCCAATATTTGACAATTTTATATATTCAATTTGAAAAATTAAACATCTTACTTTGAATAAGGACCTAAAAACTTAGTTTGGATAATTTTTCAATGCTTTTCTGATAACTTTCATATTTTGATAAAATAGTGAAAATACTAAATTACTATTGAAATCAATTTTTTAATAAAAATAATTAATATTGTTAAATTATAAATTTAAATGGTTTAAAATATATTTATATTATATTTTTATCATTTAATCCAATGTTGGTTGTTTTAAGTAATTTTACATTTAAATTGGACATAAATATATAACAATATTTTGATAGTTTTTACATCTCAAAAACCCGCTTTCTGGTTTTGACAATGGGAATTATTTTTAAATTAATTAATACAACATCTATGTTTTGAATTTTGTAAAATAGAAATTATTTTTGAATTTGGAATATCAAAATTAGCTTTCCTTGAATTTTTGGTATTTTTCTAAAAACATTCAATTTATGATGAATAGTGACAAACACTATGTTATTGTTTAAAACTGACATTTTATTTAATTTTTTTAATTTAAATTTATTTTAAATTCAAAATAGATACATAATACATATATTAGTAAAACTTAATTCATTAAAGTCATTTTATAATAATATTATATATATAAAATTTTGTTTAACTTTTTACCGTCTTTTACCCACCTTCTAGCCACATTTGCAAATTTTCATAAGGCATAATTTTACAATTTCTATGAATTTAATTTCAAAAATATGAGAGACACTGTTGACCTCAGTAAGTAAAATTCTGTTCAATAGGATCAAAATAACTTTTGGTGAATAGTAACTTTTGAATTTTATTTACCACGGTTAAAAGTAAACATGGTAATTAAAGGAAAAAATGATAATATAATTACCTCAAAAAATGTCCTAATTCAATTGGATAAGTGTATTTATACCAAAATAAAACTTATGAAAAAAATATGCTTCTTTTTTATCCAATTTTATTAGAGTAGGGCATTTATTATATTTTATTTAAAGAAGAGTTAAAATTGATGAATTCAAAATTTAATAATAAATTTTTTTTAGTATAGGGTTATTCATTAGATAAATTCGATTATAAATATTCATTAGAAATATAAAAAAAATTAACATCATAGTATTTTATTTATAATTTTTAAACATTATATAATTAAATTTATTTATGACACAATGATGATCAGGTAATTACCTTATTAATGAAAGGTTAAAGTAATTGATATTATAAATATTAAAATAAATGTAAATTGAAATATTGGATGCCATCCAAGAATTTTATAGGTTAATATGACATTTTAGGGTTTATTCAATGTAATTTTTTGAATAAATCAGATTGTTATGACTTTCACAGAAACCAAATACAAAATAGTGTCAAAATTGACATAAATGAGTTTATAAAACAAATACTATTTTATTAAATTATATAATAGTCCTAAAAATAAATGGTTTTTCCAAAGGACTTATAAAAAGATAGATATGTCATTAATGAACCACTTGATTTTCTCTAGGCATTTTATAGTATTTTTATTAACCATGTATTATAGTAACACAAGAAGACATGGTAAAAGTTAAACTATTTAACTAAGAGTTAAATCTAAAAAATAAGGATAATATGGTGACCAATACTTGTCTAAAACCAATTGGCGGAGAGGTTTTCGACCCATAACCACATTATACTTTAAATGAATTCATTTGGATCTATTAGAAACCGAAAATGATTTTATAATGAAATAATATTTCAAGATCTTCCTAAAGTTCCCCTCATATCCGTTATAAAAGGTTACTTCCCCTTATCTCAAATTCACACCTCCAAATCCATTTTACTCAGCCAAACCCTGCTCTAATATTCTCCCAACTACCATCACTTCAACCTAGAGGCCTTACTTTGACCATAAATACAACCAAAGAGTCCTTTTATACAAATCAAAAAGCAATCACCCGAAAAGAGGTAATTATTTCATCACCTCTTTCAAAGTTATTTTCATCTTCCACTTCATCTTTATTTGCTGTTTCCATACCAAAATAATAAATCAAGTACCTTCTATGTACTGTGATGATATTATAAATATGGTAAAACCATATTCATTATTTTATCCATCATATGAATGACAAGTCAGCATGCGTGCATGCATACGGCTTACCGTCTCCACGTTGTGGTGTAGTTTTTCATTTAACCCTTCATTATTTGGATGGGTATAATGATGAGTATAGTTGATGTAAATAATATATATAACATGTCTATTATTATATATATATAATATTCCATCTAATGACAAATTATTTCACCATCAATAGAATGATATTGTCACTCATGCGAACGTACGACTTACCGTCTCCACAATGCGATGAGATTCCATTCCCCATCGTAACAATTCAAGAATAATTTTTATTTTATAGTTAAAAAATAATGTTTAAGGACTTAATATCATTCTGGATATGAATAAAATACATCCTATCCAAAACAAACATGACTTACATAACAAAACATAGAAAGAAAAATGAATGAGTTTACACCCGAAACAATGATACTACTGAAATATTATTAACAAAGAAATATTAGAAGATCATATATGATATCATATTTATGTATGTGGTTCTTTTATAATTTAACAACAATTATTTAACCATTATACATGAGGATAAACTTACCCTAGATATTTATTTATTTATGTAGTAATTTTCACTCCTCATTATGTAGATATACTTTTTATACACATAATCAATCTAGTGATAAATTCTCAAGTCATTGATATGAACTTGATAAGGGTAATCTTAACTCAATTTCCACTCATTGAGTTAAACATCCAAGTCATTGGTTTTGTTTTTGAAAGAATATGTGTGAATTTCCTTTGATTGATTTAAACATAATATCTATTAATATTGAGTGTATTTATATTTTTCACACAAAATTATATCATTTATTTATCCTTAATCTAAAGATACAATCATTATAAGGGATTTCATCTCAATTTATGTTCCATTGAGACTTATTTTTTTTATGTGCCAATTCACTCTTATATGGTTTGTATACTGTCCTTTGACATATTATATCATCAATTATTTTATTCTAATGATATTATAATGTTTTGATTAATTTTATTCCTCAATTATTTGTATTCAAGTGTCTCTCATTTGGTTAGAAACTCTTTAACTAAACACTACTGAAAATTCGGGCTATAGCCACAGTTTGAGGAACTGTGGCTAGTTTTGGTGTGGCTCTAGGACTTGACTTTTAGCCATAGTTCCAAACAGTGGATAAAGATATAAATCCATGGTTAAAACCATTGCAAAAGTTATACAACGTCAGTTCAAACTGTGGTAATATTACTTCAACCACGGTTTAGAATCGTGGTTATAACTTAGGGAAGACAAACTTTATTTCCACGGTTTCTAACCATTGCAGCAGACATGTAGCCACGGATAAAACCGTGGCAATAGCTCTATTACCATGGTTAAAAACTGTGGCTATAGGTTTGGATAATTCATAAAAGAAAATACCCCCACCCCACCTTCTCCCCCTACACTACCCCCCCCCCCCCCCGCCCTCACTCACCGTGCAGTAGTCCCCCACCCCCCACTGGACAGCCCCCTCCCTACCCCTGAAACCCCCCCATTCGACCTGCACCCCCTTGTAGTATCCCCCACCCCCACTGAATAGCCCCCTCCCTACCCCACCTGTGTCCCCCCTCCATCACCCTATAGCTCTCCCTTTCCCTAGACAGCCCCCTTCCCCTCCCTCAAACTAGACAACCCCCCTCCCTCCCCCCTACAACCCCCTCCCTCATCCTGGACATCCCCCCCCCCCCCACACACCACTCCAACTGAAGCCCTCCCCCTGGACAACCCCCCCCCCCACTCCACCTACAACCCCTCCCCCTGAATCCCCCTAGAGAGCCCAACCCCCCCATCCATGTACAACCCCCCCCCCCCCACTCCACCTACAGCGCCCCCTCCCCCCTCACCTGGACAACCCCATCCCTCCCCCTGGACACCCCCATGTCCCTGCAGCCCCCCTCTCTCCCCCTAGACAAGCCTCCTACCCCCTCCCCCCCCGTACAGTCCCCCTCCCTCCCCCTGGATAGCCCCCACCACTCCACCTGCACCCCCTAGACAACCCCCCTCCATCATGGACCCCCACTCTCCCTCCTAGACACCCCCACACTAGACACCCCCACCTGTAGCCCGCCTCCCTCCACCTGGACCCCCCCCCCCCACACCCTCCCTCCTAGAGCCCCCACGCACCCACCTAAATCCCCCTCCCTCCTCATATACACCCACACCCTCCATTCTAGAATCCCCTCCCCCTCCTGGACACCACCAACCCTTCCCCATCCCCCTTCACACCCTCTCCCCCTTGAACCCCTACCCCCTACCCCCTACTCCCCCCTTTCCCTCTCCCTCCTGAAACTGCCTATGAATTCCAAAAAAAAAACAAGTCACCTACATATTCAAATACTCTCCTACAATAATAAAACAAATTTCATGCAAAAATGAGAGGATGTCTCAGTGTGGAACACTCGACTCGTCACTTACCCAAGTTGGGTCCTAGTGGTTTGGTTCATGTTAAAATGGTATCAATGTAGTATGAGTCCTAGGTATGTAGTCTAGAGTTTATGTTTATATTAGGATTGAGTTGGGAAACTGAAGGTAATGGTGTTAAGGGGTTTATTGTTGGTTTATCAGACTAGAGGACCCAATAATGGTTTGATGGACAATATATCCATTCAAACCCAAACCCCCTGCCCCCACCACACCCCCTACCCCTTCCCCCATCACACCCCCTACCCTCTACCCCCACATTCCCCCTACCCCCACCTACACCCCCTTCCCTCTTCCCCAAGAACACCCCCTACCCCCTGCCCTACACCTGCACACCCCCTCCCTATTCCCACCCCATGCAGCCCCTGTACACACCCCCATCACACCCCATGCCCCCACCTGCACACCCCCTGCCACCACATGCACACCCCCTCCTTCTTCCCACCTCATGCACCCCCACACACCCCATGCACTCTTACCCCTTGCAAAAGAACCCATCACAACACCCTGCCCCCTCCCCTGCACCCCCTTCCCCCCTGCACACCCCCCTACACACTCCATTCAACCACCTACCCACCCCATTCACCCTCCCCCTACCCTTCTAAAAGAACCCGTCACACTAGTTAAGGTCTTAGAACGTATGTGGAATGTTTTCTGTATGTTTTTTTCCAACATGGATAGCCAGAGTATGAGAGATGGATAAATTCCTTTTTAGAATATGTATGTATTATATATTATTATTAACCTACCGAGGTAAATGATTTGTTTCATGGGTCACTACTGAAAAGAGAAATCTAATATAAATTACTATCCTTATGGTAGGCTGATCTCACTAGATTTAAAGAAGATTGAAGTTGATTTGAATGAGGGAGATGCAGTGAGATTCCATAAGAGTAATACCCTATCTGCAATTCTTTTGAAGACCATTGGGTACTTCTAGGATACCAACTCAAATTTATTGAAGCTAGTTAGTTGGGAAAGAGTGGTTCAAAATTGAATTATGTATCCTTACAGATTCAATTCCAATAGTATGATATGTTCACACTATTCCTTATGCAAGATTTCAAGAGGAATATTATGGGTGAGTTCCATGATACCAGATAATTTATTCGGAAGCTTGGTATTGGAACTAATAGATCCTTAAATCAAGTAGTGGCCTTCTATGATTAATTTAATGGGAAGTTGAATCAGATCATAAATGTCTCTAAGGATGATCAATGTATGGTTTTTAGATCTCTTGTTCTAGTATCTGAAAACTACTAACATTTGTTAACCTTTTTTAACAAGGTCTATAAATAAGTTGAAGGGATATATTCATATTATTCCTTGAAAAAGCTAGTAGTTATTAGAAACCCATTTTTTTAAACAATAAAGAAATAATGGAAACAAGTTTTTAAAACAATCAGGAAATTATAGAATTCAAATTAAGTTTTAGGCAGAGGGAACCTACCTTAACCTCAAGGTGCTTTTCTTTTTACATGAAAACTTGAATCTTCCTTTTTTCCACTTACACGCATATGCAACTTCACATATATATAAGGACACCTAGCCCCAATGTACATATTTACATGGCCAAATATTCACAAGGGGTTCCTTAGATATATGTTTATACTTGCATATACCCCTTTAAACTTACACGTGTATGCATTTTTCATATCTATATATAATCACCCCTAGCCCCAATATATATATTCACACTACCATGAGTGAATATATATAAAGGGGGAACTTATATATGTATATTCATAATTAATAATACACATGTATGACTTTGTCAACAGTGACTAGAATCCACCTAAATGAAATCCAAAACACACAACAAAAATATAAGGAACCCAAAAATCAAAAAAGCCCTAATGAAAATTGTGCCAAAGAATAAAAACAGAATAAACCTTACGCAAATCTGATGTTGAACTCACTATCTTTGATGGGTGTGGATAGAACCAGCCTTATCATAAGAAACCACGTATAAGTAAATAGTGTGAAAAGAAATGAGATATAACGACTTCTAAAATATATATGTGATGTTAATGAATGATAAATTAATTTCCAAACATCATCCATGAATGTGACTTTTATTGAGTTTAGCCTAATTCAAATCATATTATTGTTTTTAACATGCACTACAGCTGTACATACATTAATTAGTCAAAAATCGAACAACTTATATATCATAAACACCTTGTATAATGATATTGGTTTTCCATGCATGTTTTTTAGGAAAACCAATAGTTTTTACATTTCTTCTCACTAATATTAAATGAAACATTCAATTCCAATGAAATACTCACCAATCAATGTGACTTAAAATTGAGCTCCTCCCATTAAAAAAAATATATCTTTTATGGAGTGAATCCATTTAGTAGAAAATAAAGGTATTTTTAAATGTGACATAATACTATTTTCATCCACCAGATGTCATA
The DNA here is from genome assembly GCA_963277665.1 of Viscum album. Lineage (NCBI taxonomy): Eukaryota > Viridiplantae > Streptophyta > Magnoliopsida > Santalales > Viscaceae > Viscum > Viscum album. Next base: position 1,757,716,671 of record OY728121.1, on the reverse strand, counting down.
GTCCTTTCAAAAAAACTGATTAAACTTAATCTATATAACCTTTATCTTATTACTAAAATGTATAATCCCCGACTACCCCCCACCCCACCCACCCCACCCCACTTTCCCCTCTTCCCCCCACACCTGCACCCCCACTGCCCCCACCTGCACCACCACTGCCCCACCCACTTGCACCCCCCAAACCCACCCTGAACTCCCACCTGCACCCCAACTACCCCCACCCTTCACCCCAACTCATTTGAACCCCCCCCCCCCACACACACCCCTTGCCCCCTCCCTACACACTTCCCCCAGCCCCCTTCACCCCCTTTGCCCCTGGAGCCCCACCCTTCACCCCCACTGCCCCCCAACCTTCACCCCCACTACCCCCCACTTGCACCCCTATTCTTGAATTAGAAAATTTATTATTCCCAAATTTTCAGAAATAGGTAACATATAACTTATTAGATATTAATAGATTTGAAATAAATTAAACTTTAGTTTAACATGAATTTCATATTATATGAGAAATCCAGAAGAGAAGATATCATATTACATGACTCTTTATTTAATAAAGTCATTAACATTTCTAGACTTACATTTTTTATCAAATTTATAGAAAAACAAACAGACTAAGCACAATAACTTCTATAACAAAAAGATAACACAGTTTCATAAAAAAAACACAGGGCATTAACAGGTATAAAACCAAAACTGATTATAGGCCCAAACAACAACATCGTTCTTCCTTTAGATTCCCATGTTCTCTTCTTTATTTGGTTAATAGCACTATCACCCAAAGGATTAAATCATGATAATTCCATACATTCACTTTAAACATGGTTAAAGGTAATAGGTCTCCTACCACAACTTGCGGACCACAATATTCTACAATTAAAAAATAGAACACCATGCACCAAACCTTGATTAAATCTTTTGTGGGGAACTAATGATCCTTAAAACACTAGCCTAGCAATATCGATCTATCATTCATCAAAACAAACTATAATAAAACTGATGATAAAAATTCTCTATAGCATGTGAAAAGAATAATGGAAAATAATAGAACCATCGAAGGTGGATGATCCCTAGAAGATGGTATCCATGTTGATAAATTCAATGTAATTTATTCCAAAGTGAAGCTTCTCAAGGCTGATTCTAATGAGAAGGTCCATAAATCAAATGAATCTTAAAATTTTGGGGACAAGAGATATGAGTTGGTTTCATGCATGAGAATGATGGTTGAAATGAGTTTCTCTTGCCCTCCCAAGCCCCCCGAACTAGTACCCCCAGCCCCCTCCCCCTCCTACACCAGCCCCTCTAACAGCAGCCCCCATCCCCTCCTGCACACCAGCCCCCTCCCCCACCTGCACCAGCCCCCCAGCAACACCCCCACTTGCCCCACCTCCCCCCTGACCCCCCCACTACCCTTATCACACTCCCCAGCCCCCCCAACCCACACTTCCCCGAGCCCCCCCCCCACACATAGTGGAAAGAACGGATAAAATAGAAGATCGGATGTACACACAACTGATGAAGCATAGTATTTTTAATAATAATAAGAAATATTGGAATAACATCATAAAAAATAAGAAACTAATATCTAGTATCATATATAAAATAAATCATAATGATATGATATTAATAATTTGGGAGTATAAGGGAACTAGATCAGTAGGGAAAATGCAAATTGTTATACAATAATTTTTAAAATAAGATCAAAATCTATCTCAAATAGCATTTTGAGTATTGGTTCGGTCCTCTTCTCCCATACCCCATCATATTAGATAAAATCAAGCACCACGCCTCCGAGGCCCAACGTTTTAGGAATTAAAAATTTTCGAAACCATCTCAAAAAGACCGTCTCGTCAATACAGATCCACTGTCGTAGACTGTACTCAAAACGGACACCCGTAGCGGGAATTACGGGTGTCCAAACACCGAGGGGGGGCAAGGCCCCTGGGGATGGACCGGCCTGGACCAGCCAGTCCGCCTGGCCTGGGCCGGCCCGCGGCTTGGCTGCACGGGCCGGCGGTGGACCCGGTCCACCGCCCGGCCGACCAGCTGTGTCCGGTCGCCGCGCGACGACCCGCCCGACGCAGGTCCTGCTTCTTCCGTGGGGTCGCGCGCCGTGACCCCGTTTCCCCGTCACACTCCGGCGCTCCCCCGTGCCCCCGGTGAGCCCTGCCTCGCACCGCCGACGGAAGCCGCTCGACCGGGATCCCGCCTCGCCGCTGTCCGCTCCCGCCGCCAACCGGAGTCGCTCCGCCTGGCCACCGAACCACCACGACGCCCCGCGGCCGCCTCCTCGAACCGAAGCCGCGCCGCCGCGCCTCCTACCGCCGGAGCTCCCAAACCGGCTAGAAAACCTCCAAAAACCCGCAAACTTCGGCGAGGTGTTGCGGTCTCCTCCGAACTCCGTATTCAATTATGAAAAGGGCGATAGAATGCTCATAAATTATACTACGCACCCATGGGCTTGGATTTCAATTTCGATGGAAAATATAAAAAACAAATTTAGGATGAACATGGTGCGGGAAACTAAAAACGAAACGCACGATCCTACCTCTTGGGCTTCGATCGAAGCTTCGCGACAATCCGCCGACACCACCGCTCCTCGCCAGAGTCGCCTCACCGAACTGCCTTGCCGGAGATGGAGGAGGAGAGGGAGAGGAGGGGCTGCCAGGGGGAAGGGAAGGAGAGGGGTGGGGTTTAAATAAATTAATTGAAGATTTAATTAATTTAAAACCCCCGAAAAGACCCGCATCTGAAACTCCCGATGGGGTCGCGGTTAAGCCTCCCTTAGGGTAAACACGACCACCCGAGCACAACGGAGGTCTCAAAATTTTAATCTGATACCCCGTTCAAATGTTATTAAACTTAGCGCCTGAGGCCACCAAATTACAAAAACGCCCCTGGGGCCATTTTTCACAAATGGACCGCGCCCGCAAAACCTATACCCCTCCTAGGGTAAACGGAACATTCCGAACTCAACGGTGCCCTTAGTTTTCCAATCTGAGCCACCGTTTAAGAGATACCTGTGTTTCACCATTAAACGAATAATTTAATTTATTTATTTATCCGTTTAATGTTCTGGGAGCGGGCGAGGGGTCCAAACATCCCGTGCTGACAAGTTTTATGTCACTCCTAGGTTAAAAACCCCATTACAGACTCATCCGTACACTCGGATCCCTGATCCGGAACTCCGTTTATGAGTTATCACATTTATTTATCATTTCTAGTGTGAACGCACTAAAAATTTAATTCCGGCCACTCCGGGGCTCGGGATCGCACGCCGTCTGAAAGCGCTGCTCTGGAATATCATCAAGAATATTCCAAAGTCTTTCACAGTAAAAACTGGGTTCTTACATCATTCCCTCCTTCAAGATTTTCATCCCCAAAAAAGCAAAAATAGGGAGCAACACAGGGTACTAATCTCACACCTGGCTTTCCCATACCCAGAAAAACCCACGCACAGCTCTGCGTCACCGCGCACAGACCAGGGGATTGATCTGTCCATGCTAGGTCGGCCCTTGCCGATGTCGTGCACCCACTCCAGACTTTGGGGTTAGGGCAAGGTGATAGGGTACCTCTCCATCCATTTGCACGGTCTCAAATGGCCCAAAGGCCCTCGGGGGTAGCTCACCTCCCCGGCCAAACCTCTACGTCGCACGCTACGACTGGAATCACCACCCGCACCTGGAACAAGGCTCGATGATTCCCTCCTTCAGAATATCCATATGGAGAAACACCCAAGGATATCTGGTCATGCAAGGTTCCACAGTCAATGCTCTCTTACATGCTCAAAAGGCGAAGGAGTCAACACCATCAACTACAGGAAAAGGTCTCACGCCTTTTTCCTTACCAACACAGGGTTACACCCAACACCCTGTGTCACCCTGTTAACAAATCAAACAAGGAGCAGGGAGGAAATCAGTTCACACACAGAGTCTAACAATTCTACTGCAAGAAGGTAGAAGAGCTGTAGAGCGTACCTCTTATCACCTCATGCTCTGCGGGATAATAGACATCCAAATCTCGCGGTTGTCCGTGGTCCCAACCATCAGCTCCCGGATCCTGACGTGGACCGCCTAGTGGTGATGGGGATATCTAGTAATGTCGTCCCACAGTACCATCTCCTCCCGCTCCTTTGTTAGCACCACCTCCCTAAGTACTACTCCGATCATGGCGCTGCCTCTGTCGTGGTGGTGCGCCTGCTGCCTGCCCGAGGCTCTCAGTAACTCGGGTCAGGCAGTCTCGTGCCAAGTGACCTCACCCATCACAAGCATAGCACCGACTCTCTCTGGGATTCACTGGTTCCCTCCGGTGCCACTGTGGTGTACGACCATGCCCCTGAGTCCGGTTGTCAGTAAGCCACCTACATCGAGGTCCTGCTTGCCGACGCCCACTAGCTGCGGCAGACGTCTCGGCTCCAACGTGCCTGCCGCCACTACCAACCCCAGAACGTGACAGGAAGCCCTATGTCACCAGCGCCTACTCTAGAACCCCGACATATGTGGAAATGCTCAAGGGTACTATGACAACATGGATCTCTCGGAGGAGACCCTGCTCAAACTTCCACGGTCGGATGTTGTCATCATGGAACAAGTCCGTGTAAAAGCGTGCACGGTCTGCAAAACTGGCCGCGTACTCGGCCACTATCATCCCTCCCTGCTGAAACTGTAGGAGCTCTTGAATCCGAACGGAGCACAAGTAGGAGGGGAAAAAACTCCTCACGAAACAACAACTGAAAGTCGTCCCATGAAAGCGACGACTCATCAAGAAACTGAGTCACCAGACTCCACCAACGCAAAGCTGCTCCACGAAAAAGGGTGGCTGCCAAAGCCACTCTCTGATCTACCGGCATCTGCACAAGCTTGAAAAGGCGAACCACTGCCTCGAGCCAAACCTCTACTGCCTGAGGGTCTAGCCCACCACTGAACCTCAGCAGTCTCTGCCGCTGGAACTCACGAAGCGCGCTCAACCTGCGCTCAAGCTCAGCCTGCTCTTCTGAAACAGCCTGCTGCTCAACAGGTGGGGGTGCTGCTACTGGCCCACCCAGAGAAAGGGGCTCGCATGATGGGTCCTGGACTGTTGCATCATAGCTCACAGGGTCGTCGTCACGAACCAAAGCTGGTATCCTGGCTGGCTATCCTCACGGAGACATCCTGAAAATTATCAAGGAGTGTCGCGGTCAGAAGAGAATATATGTATATACTAAAAACAACAAATATGGGGAGCTGACTCAAGAAGGACAGTCAAGACTCAGTCCTATGTGATGCACAAACAAATTTGCCTGCAACAAGTGTCTGAGCATGCCGAGTCGACAAGCGGGTTATCATGGTCCTAGTTAATGGATACGTCGGCCGCCGCACCATCACTGGACTCCTTGGCCTGAGAGCCGCTCTCGAGACACATCAACATTGTTGCCCTAAATCCCAACCAATTCCTCTTTTAGGGACATCCGCACAACGCCCCAAGGAACGAACCACCTTTGATACCACATTGTCACGACCAGACCCTACCCAGGCTCGAGCCGCAACTACCCCAAGCCCGCCTCCATAGGCCAGGGGCTGGCGACCAGTGACGAAGGCACAATAACTCGGGGAGGCCTTTGCCTAAGCACCTGTACACACACACACGCAGAAAACTTAATGCAACAGTGTAGAGTAAAAGTAAAGACAAGCAAAGAAAAGGAAAGGGAAACTGCAATATATATGCCACAAAGTGCATCGACCTGAACAAGTACAAAGGAAAGCTGAAGGAACACTCAAAAGAAAAGGGAAAAAACACGCGCCCAACCAGAAAAGTGCCACAACTCGGAAACAGGTAAACAAAACCAACAGCTGACGGTCTCCCACCGGGAACCTGGCTACGACCACCGCACGCGGTCCAAGCTCCCCAAGCTCCTAAGCTCCACTGAAGTCACGCTCCACCTGTCCGTCGTCTGCAAGGGCACACCAAGTGCGGGCAAAGCCCAAGCAGGGGTGAGTACAAAAATACTCAGTAGGATACCCTGAAGGCTCGAGGGAGCAACAAAAGGAGGTACCGAAGGGTGAGCAGTAGAGCGAACAGGAAAAGTAAAGGAGTACAACAGAGAGTGATGTAAAGAGTCCAGCTCAACCCAACAGGAGGAAAGAAGGTAGACTCGTCCAGACACAAGGATCTGGAAACGGTGGGAAGATGAACATCCCGTCGAGTATTCGCTACCTATAGCAGGATAGTAGAGTCGTCCAACCACGAGAAGCTAGACATGGAAAGCACGTGGCATACCCTGTGCGTCTTCGCCTCTCCTAGGAGAGTAGCCAAAACCCAAGAAATGGGTACTAGAACATGGTATATAAAAGTCCATATGCTCAATAAGAAGCCCGAACAACGTCGTAAGGGGATCTTCATCCCGTAGGTCATCCCAAGAAAAGAGTAGCCAACAGTCCCAAAAGTAACACCATCGATGCCCAGCATCCCACACGTCTGCCCCGAACCGCAAGCCAAGGGGCTCAATCACCACACCTCGACACTATCCGCTTTGGGTGGCACTGACTCGCCCGCATGGTTTTAGGTCACATCACAAGGACGCATCTCAGTGAGGGAAAGCACTCCTCATACTTGAGATTTCTGGGGGAACGTCAACCAAAACTCATCACTGCCCCACAGTCGAGAGGTCTACTCAAAGTCGACAGCCGACCCCCTGCCCAGCCCCGCTGGAGGATCCCTGGAAGCCAACGGGTTCCCACTACAGGGATACCCGAAAATTCGACGGGTGCCACCCTGCCCAGTCCCGTAATAGGGTAATCCACTGGAGGGCGACCCGGCTAAAGTCGGCGATGGGACCACTGCCCACCCCAGCTGGAGGTAACCCGACATCAGGGACCACTGCCCAGCCCAACTGGAGGTAAGCCCGACATCGGGGACCACTGCCCAGCCGAGCTGGAGGTAAGCCCGACATCAGGGACCACTGCCCAGCCCAGCTGGAGGTAAGCCCGGCATCGGGGACCACTGCCCAGCCCAGCTGGAGGTAAGCCCGCCACTGCTCTGGGCATCCCTACTGGATGGTACTTCTCGGTAAACACTGTTGTACTGGCCATCCCTGCTGGATGGTAACACACTGACGAGCCCTGCTCAATAGAACCTCAGCCCTACTGGAAACAACCTCAGCCCTGCTGGAATAACCTCAGCCCTACTGGAAACAACCTCAGCCCTGCTGGAAACAACATTAGCCTTGCTGGAACAACCTCAGCCCTGCTGGAACAACCTTAGCCCTGCTGGAACAACCTCATCCCTGCTAGAAAAACCTCCTGGGTAGAGGATCGGTGCCCGCGTAAAGTGTTGGTCACACCGAAACCACAAGCTCTACCAAGGAACACGGAGCAACGAGAGAAACTCCCCAGGCCTCACAAGGCGATCCCGCTCCAATCTACTGAGTCACTGTCGAAGCGGACCGAGACATCTCATCCCAGAAAGTGGGGAAAACACCCACACTGTACGAACACCCGTAGTCGCAGACGGTGTCGCATTCCGGTGAAAAGGGCACAGTACTGAAACCCCTCACAGCGGAAGAAGCAGAGAAACCAAACCATCTCTGTCGGCCCAACCAACGAGATCAAGACCAGGGGGAGACCACTCAACCCTGCTGGTCCGACAAAAGAGCACCATGCCAGGGGAAACTCAACCCTGCTGGTCAAACAAACGAGCGCAGAGGGAACCTCTACATCGCGAGAGTTCAAAGTACGTAAAGCAGATCACGACACGCACGTGGGGCCCACACGACGTGTGGCCCCAAGTCAACCCCAACTAAGCACACAAACATCCTCAGGTACAAACAACAACACGTACCTCCAAGCGCTCCTGTATACTCCCGGAGTATACCTCGTTCCAGCCCAAAGGCTATCGTGCACATGGCACCCAGTGTCAACGCAAAGGCGTGACGTAAAAAATCCACCTCAAAGGCCTAGGTACGACCAACCACATCTTGTGAACCAATTATATCACTCTCCCAAGAGTGCGCGATCACACGCCAAGGGTCTGCTACAAACAAGGTAGGGCGAACCACCACTAGAGCACCTTCCATGCTTCCACATTTAACAAGATCGCGAAAGAGGCTCCGCACAACCAAATGGATCGCACCGTTGTAATCCTCACGAAAAAACACGCGAGATTGACTACTTACTCGCCTCCAACGGATATCCGACAGAAAAGTCACCAACACCGCCTCACGCCCGAACTGCGTCCCGTGATCCCGAGCCTTGGCCCTGAAAACAGTCGGGCGCATCACACCATTGCGATCCCCTTGGGAAAAAACGTCAAAAGCACTACTCACTTGAGTGCAACGTAAATCCAAAGAAAAAGGTGCATCCCGGCGCACCGCACACGAGCGGTGCCACGTGGGACCCACATCCAGGTCCTGAAACCCAACGAACGGATTGCACCATTGAGATCCTCTCGAAAAAGTACACGAAATGGACTATTCACTTGTCCAAAACAGTCGCCCGGTGATAACTCTGGAAATCACCGTCAACTCCCGGAACGGCCCTCGCGGGGCCCGCACCATCGTGCGGAATTACAACGGGCAGACTACGCCAACGCGATGCCCTCGGAAAAATACCCATCATCGATTACTCGCACGCCCCGAACGGACGTCCGAGGAAAAAGTCGTGAAACGCTACACGCAGCTCAAAAGACGGGCCGTGGGGCCCGCGCCTCAACCTCGGCCCCAATGCCCGGAACCACCCTGGAAACCTCTGCCTCGACGCCAGAGTTCCAACGCCACTGACGGCGCTCAAAATGGATGTCAGACGCGTCTGCGCCGTCCAAAACAAATTCTCCCGGAAAAACGACACACCACTTAAAGGTGCATCGCGCCTCCGAGGCCCAACGTTTCGGGAATAAAAAATTACTGAAACCATCTCCAAAATACCGTCTCGTCAATACAGATCCACTTCCGTAGACGGTACTCAAAATGGACACCCGTAGCGGGAATTACGGGTGTCCGAACACCGAGGGGGGGCAAGGCCCCTGGGGCTGGACCGGCCTGGACCGGCCGGTCCGCCCGGCCTGGGCCAGCCCGCGGCTTGGCTGCGTGGGCCGGTGGTGGACCCGGTCCACCGCCTGGCCGACCGGCTGTGTTCGGTCGCCGCGCGACGACCCGCCCGACGCGGGTCGTGCTTCCTCCGCGGGGTCGCGCGCCGCGACCCCGGTTCCCCGTCACGCTCCGGTGCTCCCCCGCGCCCCCGGCGAGCCCTGCCTCGCACCGCCGACGGACGCCGCTCAACCGGGATCCCGCCTCGCCGCCTTCCTCACCCGCCGCCAACCGTAGCCGTTCCTCCTGGCCACCGAACCACCGCGACGCCCCGCGGCTGCCTCCTCAAACCGAAGCCGCGCCGCTGCACCTCCTACCGTCGGAGCTCCAAAACCGGCCGGAAAACCTCCACAAACCCGCAAACTTCGGCGAGGGGTTGCGGTCTCCTCCGAACTCCATTTTCAATTCCGAAAAGGGTGATAGAATGCTCATAAATTATACTACGCACCCATGGGATTGGATTTCAATTTCGACGGCAAATAGATAAAACAAATTCAGTGCTTTTCTAATAATTTTCATATTTTGATGAAAAGTGAAAAATATTAAATTTTAATTGAAATCAAATTTTTAAATAAAAAAATTTACAGTGTTAAATTATAAATTTGATTGGTTTTTAAGTAAAATTAGATTATATTTTTATCATTTAATCCAATTTCGGTCCTTGTAATAATTTATAGATTTAAATTGGACATAAACACATAACAATTTTTTGAACATTTTTACTTCTCAAAAACATGCTTCCTAGTTTTGACAACAAGAATTATTTTTAAACTACTTAATAAAACTTCAATGTTTTTAATTTGGTAAAATAGAAATAATTTTTGAATATGAAATATCATAATTATATTTGGGTGAATTCTTGGTATTTTTCTGAGAACATTCAATTATTGATGAATTGTGAAAAACAATGTGTTATTGTTTAAAACTGACATTTTATTTAAATAATATTTTTTAATTTAAATTAATTTTAAAGTCACAATATATACATAATACCTATATCACTCCAATTTAATTCATTAATTTCATTTTATAATAATATTAGACATATAAAGTTTTATTGAACCTTTTACCGACATTTACCCCAACTTCTTGGCACATTTGAAAATTTGCATAAATGATAATTTTACCACTTCTGTGAATTGAATTTAAAAAATACCAGACACAATGTTGAAATCAGTAGGTAAATTTTTTTTCAATAGGATCAAAATAATTATTTATGAATAGTAACTTTTGAATTTTATTTCCCATGGTTAAAAGAAAATAGGTTAATTAAAGGTAAAAATTATATTATAATTACCCTGACACATGTCCTAATTCTATTGGATAAGTGTTTTTATACAAAAATCAACCTTAGGACAAAAATATTATTCTTTTTTATCCACATGGATTTGATTAGGACATTTATTATAATTTTTTTAAAGAAGATTTAGAATTGTTATATTCAAATTTTAATAACTAAAGAATTTTCTATATAGGGTCATACATAAGATAAATTAAACTATAAATATTCATTATAAATATAAAAATAGTTCCTAAATCATAGTATTTTTTCATAATTTTTAAATATTAGGTAATTTAATTTATTTAGGACACAATGATGATGCAATAATTACCTTATTAATGAATGATTAAAATAATTGATATTATAAATATTAAAATAAAATTAAAATGAAACTTTTGATTCCATACACGAATTTTCTAGATGAATTTGAAATTTTTGGTTTGATTATATTTTTTTGAAGAAATTAGATTTTTAGGACTTTCAAAAAAACCAAATACTAAATAGTGTCAAAATTTACATAAATGAGTTTTTAAAAAAATACTATTTTATTAAATTATATAATACACCTAAAAATATAAGGTTCACAAATAAGACTTATATAATTATGGATATGTCATTAATTTACCACTTGGGGTTCTCTTGGTATTTTATATTTTGTTTATTAACTATTTAGTATAATAATACAAGAAGACATGGAAACAGTTAAATTATTTAACTAAGAGTTAAATATAAAAGATAAGGTTAATATAGTGACCTAAACTTGTCTAAAACTTTTTGGTTGAGATTTTCTCGACCCATAACAAAATTATCCTAGAAATAAATCCATTTGGAGCTATTAGAAATCGAAAATTATTTTATAATAAAATAATATTTCCAGATCGTCTTAAAGTGCCCCTAACCTCCCTTATAAAATAGTACTTCCCCTTCTCTCAAATTCACACCTCAATAGCCATTAGGATCTGACAAACCCTACTCAAATCTTCTCCCAACTTCCCTCAATTAAACATAGAGGCATTAATTTTATCATAAATCCATCATATGATCCCTTTTGTTCAAATCATACAGGAACCACTCGAAGAATAGGTAATTATTTCATCATCTCTTCCAAAGTTCTTTTCTTCTTCCACTTCCTCTTTATTTTTTTTTCATAAAAAAATAATAAATCCAGTACCTTCTATGTACTATTATGTTATTATAAATATAGTGCAACAATATTCATTATTTTATCTATACTATGAATGACAAGTCACCAAGCTTGCGTGCATACGGCTTACTATCTCCACATCGTGGTGTTGTTTTTCATTCAACACTTCATAATTAGGATTGGAATAATAATGATAATAATTGATGTAAATAATAAATATAACATTTAAATTATTATATATATATATTATACCATACAATTACATATGATTTCACCATCAATAGAATGATATTGTCACTCGTGTGTACGTACGACTTACCGTCTCCATGACGTGATCAAATTTCATTACCCATCATAACCATTCTTGGATAATTTTAATTTTATGAATAAAAAATAATTTTTAAGAACCTAGTATAATTTTGGATATGAATAAAATACATAATATTCATAACAAACATGACTTATGTAACAAAACATATAAAGGGAAATGAGCCAGTTTACACCCAAAACAGTGATACTATTGAAATATTATTAACAAATAAATATTTTAAGATCATATATGTTATCATATTTATTTATGTGGATCTTTTATAATTTAATAAAATTTTTATAACCATTATACAAGAGATTAAAATTAACCTCTACTAAAGGAAAGTATAAGGTATAGGGATTTTCATCACACTTTTTATTCTCATGAGATTCATGATATATTTTCCAGTATTTCCTTTTGTGTGGTGTATGTACTTACCATGTGAGTATTATTTGTGTAATATAATTTAATTTATGGCTATTTAAATCTTCATTTTATTATCCTTATTTCATGGGGTGTATCTTTCATAAGTAACAAAATTAGTAAGGGGATTTCTTATTTCAATTTCCACTCATTGGGTTTTACTCATACTTCATTGATTATTCTACTCCAAGATTATGTGTGGAATCACAATTTAATTATTTATGTAGTAATTTTCACTCCCTATTATGTAGATACACTTTTAGTACACATAATAACTCCATTGATAAATTCTAAAGTCATTTATATGAACTTGATACGGGTAATCTTAACTCAATTTCCATTCATTGAGTTAAACCTCCAAGTCATTGGTTTTATTTTTAAAATAATATGTGTGAATGTCCTATTATTTATATACACTAAATATCCAAAAATATTTAGTGTATTTGTATTTTTCACACATGATTATGTAATTTATTTATCCTTAATCTAAGGATACGGTCTTTATAAGGGATTTCATCTCAATTTACATTCCATTGATACTTCTTTGTTGTTATGCAACAATTCACTTTTATATGGTGTATATACTGTCCTTTGACATATCATGAATCCCTTTATTATCATGATATTATAATATTTTGATTAATTTTATTCCTTTATTATTTGTATTCATGTTTCTTTCATTTTTTTCGTAACTCTTTAACTAAAATATCATTTTAAATGTTTTAAATATATATTCTTCTAAATCTCTCTCATTGATGTCCATGTTTTAAAAATGGTTTTAAGGATTTATTTATATGGACTTGAATTTTTTATAATTAAAATTCCTTTCAAATATTCAATTTTGTATGGGAAACTTTGATTCAAATATTCTTTTAAACAACTTCTTTGATAAATAGTGTGACTTTTATATGTTTTCAAGAAAAGGGGGATATTTTATCAAATAGTTTTACTAATTATTTTCAACTATGTAAATATAAATAATTTTATTTAATTTTTGATTGAGGTTTTCTTATTAAAATACAATCATCCATATTTTATTTAATAAGTAATGTTTTACTATGGATGTGCTATTTTTATACCATTCATGGTTAGTGGTTAAAGTTTTGACATTTCGTATGCTAGTTTTAATACGAATGTTTAGATTTTGTTTCTACTTTTTCATAGGAGGAATGCATTGGACTTAGTAACTGATGGGTGGGGCCCTCTATATCCCCTCGATGCATCGGTAGGTCTCCTGAGACAAACTAGTGTCTTGGAATAAGACCTTGACGAAATTCTTATTTATAGTTTTGGCACGAGGCCTTGACTTTTTAGTTAAGATGTCCAACATTATGTGTTCAATCATTATGAGATTAGTTATTGATGTTACATGTGATTATTTGACTAGTAGAATATCAATGTGAATGATTATATGGAATTATTTAATTTATCTTTTCCATATTATACATAAGTCTATGTTTAAAGGGGTTGTGTTTCAATTTTACACCTTTCCATAAAAGTTTATGATTATTTATGATTGATTTTTCTATATTGTATACCCTTACTGAGCATATGAGCTCACCCCTTTCTTATGTTTTATTTTCATAGAATTCCAAGAAGTGTATTATGTTTTACATGTAGGTTTAATCTTAGAGAATATTGGAATTATCAAAGTATTATCTATGTTGTATTTTATGTTATAAATTGTAATGTGATGTTTATGTTTGTAATGTATTTTCCAAGATTGCTAAAATGGTTGGACCTTTAGGACATGATTCCTTGTAATCATTCGAATGTTATTTAATAATTCACTAACTTAGGGTAACTAGGTTCAGGGCATTATATTCATTAAATATTAATCCAATTAAATATGTTGAAAAATTTAGAAGACACATTTACAAAATTTTGTGGATTCATATGATGTGAATGTTGTTTATAATCCATCCTTCTTTACAAAATATTTTGAAAAAATCATGGAGTATAAAATGAATAATTTCAATGAAAATAAATAAATGAACATGATTATGAGTTAAAACTAGTATAAGAACAAAAGGATGAATATTGTGATGAATAAAATGAGAAATAAATATGGTCTATGAAATTTTATACTCTAGAGAAACAAGTAGAATCAGAAATAATCTTTTGAAATCAGAATGATCTAACTCTAACTACAATAAAGTTATTATTAAGGATTCATAAATAACTTATCTTAAAAGTTAAACTAGAATCAATTTTAAAAGTTGTAAAATAAAATGAATGGGTGAATGAAATGAATGAAGAGTTGGATCAGATTGAGAAAAATTAAACATGAGATTTTTTTCCTCTGCGGGGTCGCGTGCCGCGACCCCGGTTCCCCGTTGCGCTCCGGCGCTCCCCCGCGCCCCCGGCGAGCCCTGCCTCGCACCGCCGACGGACGCCGCTCAACCGGGATCCCGCCTCACCGCCGTCCGCTCCCGCCGCCAACCGGAGCTGGTCCACCTGTCCACCGAACCACCACGACATCCCGCGGCCACCTCCTCGAACCGAAGCCGCACCGCCGCGCCTCCTACCGCCGGAGATCCCAAACCGGCCAGAAAACCTCCAAAAACCCGCAAACTTCGGCGAGGTGTTGCGGTCTCCTCCGAACTCCATTTTCAATTCAGAAAAGGGTGATAGAATGCTCATAAATTATACTACGAACCCATGGGCTTGGATTTCAATTTTGAGGGAAAATAGAAAAAACAAATTTAGGACAAACATGGTGCGGGAAACTAAAAACGAAACGCACGATCCTACCTCTTGGGCTTCGCCCGAAGCTTCGCGACGATCCGACGGCACCACCACACCTTGCCAGAGTCTCCTCGCCGAACTGCCTCGCCGGAGATGGAGGAGGAGAGGGAGATGAGGGGCTGCCAGGGGAAAGTAAAGGAGAGGGGTGGGTTTTAAATAAATTAATTAAAGATTTAATTAATTTAAAACCCCCGAAAAGACCCGCATCTGAAACTACTGATGGGGTCGTGGTTAAGCCTCCCTTAGGGTAAACACGACCTCTCGAGCACAACGGAGGTCTCGAAATTTTAATCCGAGACCCCGTTCAAATGTTATTAAACTTAGCGTCCGAGGCCACAAAATTACGAAAACGCCCCTGGGGCCATTTTTCACAAATGGCCCGCGCCTGCAAAACTTTTACCCCTCCTAGGGTAAACGGCACATTCCGAACTCAAAGGTGCCCTCGTTTTTCCAATCTGAGCCCCCGCTTAAGAGATACCTGCGTTTCACCATTAAACAAATAATTGAATTAATTTATTTATCTGTTTAACGTTCCGGGAGCGGGCGAGGGGTCCAAAAATCCCGCCCCGACAAGTTTTATTTCATTATTAGGGTAAAAACCCCATTCTGGACTCATCCGTACACTCGGATCCCTGATCCGGAACTCCGTTTAGGAGTTATCGCATTTATATAGCATTTCCAGTGTGAACGCACTGAAAATTTAATTCCGGCCACTCTGGGGCTCGGGATCGCACGCGGTCTGAAAGCGATGCTCTGGAATATCATCAAGAATATTCCAAAGACTTTCACAGAAAAAACTGGGTTCTTACATCATTCCCTCCTTCAATATTTTCATCCCTGAAAAGCAAAAATAGAGAGCAACACAGGGTACTAAGCTCACACCTGGCTTTCCCATACCCAGAAGTACCCACGCACAGCTCTGCGTCACCGCGCACAGACCAAGGGATTGATCTGTCCATGCTAGCTCGGCCCTTGCCGATGTCGTGCACCCACTCCAGACTTTCGGGATAGGGCACGACGGTAGGGTACCTCGCCATCCATTTGCACGGTCTCAAACGGCCCAATGGCCCTCGGGGGTAGCTCAACTCCCCGACCAAACCTCTACGTCGCACGCTACCACTGGAATCACCGCCCGCACCTGGAACAAGGCCCGATGATTCCCTCCTTCAGAATATCCATATGGAGAAACACCCAACGATATCTGGTCACACAAGGTTGCACAGTCGATGCTCTCTTACAAGCTCAAAAGGCGAAGGAGTCAACACCATCGACTAAAGGAAAAGGTCTCACGCCTTTTTCCTTACCAACACAGGGTTACACCCGACGCCCTACGTCACCCTGGTAACACCTCAAACAAGGAGCAGGGAGGAAATAAGTTCACACACAGAGTCTAACAGTTCTGCTGAAAGAAGGTAGAAGAGTTGTAGAGTGTACCTCTTATAACCTCATGCTCTGCAGGATAATAGACATACAAAGCTCGTGGTTGTCCGTGGTCCCAACCATCAGCTCCCGGAGCCTGACGTGGACCGTTTAGTGTTGATGGGGAGATCTCGTAATGTCGTACCCCAGTACTAGATCTTCCCTCTCCACTGCTAGCACCACCTCCTTGGGTACTAATCCGATCATGGCGCTGCCTCTAACATGGTGGTGCACCTGCTACCTGCCCGAGGCTCTCAGTAACTCGGGTCGGGCAGTCTTGTGCCAAGTGACCTCACCCTTCACAAGCATAGCACCGACTCTCTCTAGGCTGCACTGGTGCCCTCCGGTGCCACTGTGGTGTACGACCACGCCCCTGAGTCCGGTTTTCAGTAAGCCACCTACGTCGAGGTCCTGCTTGCCGACGCCCACTAGCTGCGGCAGATGTCTCGGCTCCAATGTGCCTGCCGCCACTACAAACCCCAAAACATGACAGGAAGCCCTCTGTCACCAGAGCCTTCTCTAGAACCCCAACATATGTGGAAATGATCAAGGGTACTATGACAACACAGATCTCTTATCGGATACCCTGCTCAATCTTCCGCGGTCGGATGTTGTCATCATGGAACAAGTCCGGGTAAAAGCGTGCACGGTCTGCAAAACTAGCCGCGTACTCAGCCACCGTCATCCCTCCCTGCTGAAACTGCAGGAGCTCTTGAATCCAAACGGAGCGCAAGCAGGAGGGAAAGAACTCCTCATGAAACAACAACTGAAAGTAATCCCATGTAAGCGACGACTCGTCAAGAAACTGAGTCACCAAACTCCACCAACGCCAAGCTGCTCCACGAAAAAGGGTGGCTGCCAAAGCCACTCTTTGATCTGTCGGCGTCTGCACAAGCCTGAAAAGGCGAACCACTGCCTTGAGCCAAACCTCTGCTGCTTGAGGGTCTGGCTCACCACTGAACCTCAGCGGTCTCTGCCGCTGGAACTCACGGAGCGCGCTCAACCTGCGCTCAAGCTCAGCCAGCTCTACTGAAACTGCCTGCTGCTCAACAGGTGGGGGTGCTGCTACCGACCCACCCAGAAAAAGGGGCTCGCACGATGGGTCCTGGACTGTGGCATCATAGCTCACAGGGTCGTCATCATGAACCAAAGCTGGTATCCTGGCTGGCTGTCCTCGCGGAGACATCCTGAAAATTATCAAGGAGTGCTGCGATCAGATGAGCATATATGTATATACCAAAAACAACAAAGATGGGGAGCTGACTCAAGAAGGACATTTAAGACTCAGTCCTATGTGATGCACAAACAAATTTGCCTGCAACAAGTGTCTCAGCATGCCGAGTCGACAAGCGGGTTATCAGGGTCCTGGTTAATGGATATGTCGACCACCGCACCATCACTAGACTCCTTGGCTTGAGAGCCGCTCTCGAGACACGTCAACATTGTTGCCCTAAATCCCAACCAATTCCTCTTTTAGGGACATCCTCACGACGCCCCAAGGAACGAACCACCTTTGATATCACTTTTTCATGACCCGACCCTACCCGGCCTCGAGCCGCAACTACCCCAAGCCCACCTCCACAGGCCAGGGGCTAGCGACCAGTGCCGAAGGCACAATAACTCAGGGAGGCCTTTGCCTAAGCACCTGTACACACACACACGCAGAAAACTCAATGAAACAGTGCAGAGTAAAAGTAAATAAAAGAAAAGAAAAGGAAAGGGAAACTAATATATATATACCACAAAGTGCATCGACCTCTACAAGTACAAAGGAAATCTGAAGGAAAACTGAAAAGAAAAGGGGAAAAACAGGCACCCAACCAGAAAAGTGCCACAACCTAGCAACAGGTAAACAAAAAAAAAACAGCTGACGGCCTCCCACCTGGAACCCGGCTACGACCACCGCACGCGGTCCAAGCTC
This sequence comes from Viscum album, assembly GCA_963277665.1. Taxonomy (NCBI): domain Eukaryota; kingdom Viridiplantae; phylum Streptophyta; class Magnoliopsida; order Santalales; family Viscaceae; genus Viscum; species Viscum album. Next base: position 1,757,698,369 of record OY728121.1, on the reverse strand, counting down.
CCCAAGATCCTACGCTCCACTGAAGTCATGCTCCACCTGTCCGTCGTCTGCAAGGGCACAACAAGTGCGTGCAAAGACCAAGCAGGGGTGAATATAAAAATACTTAGTAGGATACCCCGAAGGCTCTAGGAGCAACAAAAGGAGGTACTGAAGGGTGAGCAGTAGAGAGAACAGGAAAAGTAAAGGAGTATAACAGAGAGTGCAGTAAAGAGTCCAGCTCAACCCAATAGGAGGAAAGAAGGTAGACTCGTCCAGATAGAAGGAGCTGGAAACAGTGGGAAGATGAACTTCCCGTCGAGTCTTCGCTACCTATAGCAGGATAGTAGACTCGTCCAACCACGAGAAGCTAGACATGGAAAGCACGTGGCATACCCCACACGTCATCGCCTCTCCTGGAAGGATAGTAGCCAAAACCCAAGAAATGGGTACTAGAACAAGGTATATAAAAGTCTATATGATCAACAAGAAGCTTGAACAATGTCGTAAGGGGATCTTCATCCCGTAGGTCAGCCCAAAAAAAGAGTAGCCAACAGTCCCAGAAGTAACACCATCGATGCCCAGCATCCCGCACGTCTGCCCCGAACCGCAAGCCAAGGGGCTCAATCCCCACACCTCAACACTATCCGATTTGGGCGGCCCTAACTCGCCCGCACGGTATTAGGTCACATCACAAGGACGCGTCTCAGTGAGGGAAAGCGCTCCTCATACTTGAGAGTTCTGGGGGAACGTCAACCACAACTCGTCACTACCCCGTAGTCGAGAGGTCCACTCAAAGTCGACAGCCGACCCCCTGCCCAGCCCCGCTGGAGGATCCCTGGAAGTCAATGGGTTCCCACTACAGGGATACTCGGAAAGTCGATGGGTGCCACACTGCCCAGTCCCGCAACAGGGTAATCCAATGGAGGGAGACCCGGCTAAAGTCGGCGATGGGACCACTGCCCAACCCAGCTAGAGGTAACCCGGCATCGGGGACCACTGCCCAGCCCAGCTGGAGGTAAGCCCGGCATCGGGGACCACTACCCAGCCCAGCTGGAGGTAAGCCCGACATCAGGGACCACTGCCCAGCCCAGCTGGAGGTAAGGCCGGCATCGGGGACCACTGCCCAGCCCAGCTAGAGGTAAGCCAGCCACTGCTCTGGGCATCCCTGGTGGATGGTACTTCTCAGTAAACACTGTTGTAATGGCCATCCCTACTGGATGGTAACACACTGATGAGCCCTGCTTGATACAACCTCAGACCTACTGGAAACAACCTCAGCCCTGCTGGAAGAACCTCATCCCTGCTGGAAACAACCTCAGCCCTGCTGGAAACAACATCAGCCCTACTGGAACAACCTCAGCCCTGCTGGAACAACCTCAACCCTACTGGAACAACCTCATCCCTGCTAGAAAAACCTCCTGGGTAGAGGATCGGTGCCCGCGTAAAGTGTTGGTCACACCGAAACCACAAGCTCTACCAGAGAACACGGAGCAACGGGGGAAACTCTGCATGCCTCACAAGGCGATCCCGCTCCAATCTGTTGAGTCACTGTCGAAGCGGACCGAGACATCTCATCCCAGAAAGTGGGGAAAACACCCACACTGTACGAACACCCGTAGTCGCAGATGGTGTCGCAGTCCGGTGAAAAGGGCACAGTACTGAAACCCCTCACAGCGGAAGAAGCAGAGGAACAAAACCATCTCTGTCAGCCCAACCAACGAGATCAAGACCAGGGGGAGACCACTCAACCCTGCTGGTCCGACAAAAGAGCACCATGCCAGGGGAAACTCAACCCTGATGGTCAAACAAACGAGCGCAGAGGGACCCAATACGCCGCGAGAGGTTAAAGTATGTAAAGCAGATCACAGCACACACGTGGGGACCACACAACATGTGGCCCCAAGTCAACCCCAACTGAGCACACAAACATCCTCAGGTACAAACAACCACACGTACCTCAAAGCGCTCCTGTATACTCCCGGAGTATACCTCGTTCCAGCACAAAGACTATCGTGCACACGGCACCCAACGTCAACGTGAAGGAGTGACGTAACAACTCCACCTCAAAGGCCTAGTCACGACCAACCACATCTTTTGGACCAATTATATCACCCTCCCAAGAGTGTGTGATCACACGCTAAGGGTCCGCTACAAACAAGGTAGGGCGAACCACCACTAGAGCACCTTCCATGCTTCCACATTTAACAAGATCGCGCAAGAGGATCCGCACAACCAAACGGATCACACCGTTGTAATGTGCGCGGAAAAACACGCGAGATTGACTACTTACTCGCCTCCAACGTATATCCGACAGAAAAGTCACCAACACCGCCTCACGCTCGAACGGCGTCCCATGATCCCGAGCCTCTGCCCTGAAAACAGTCGGGCGCATCGCACCATTGCGATCCCCTTGGGAAATCCCGTCAAAAGCACTACTCACTTGAGTGCAACGGATATCCGAAGAAAAAGGTGCATCCCGGCGCACCGCACACGAGCGGTGCCACGTGGGACCCGCATCCCTATCCTGAAACTCAACGAACGGATCGCACCGTTGCGATCCTCCCAAAAAAGTACACGAAATGGACTATTCACTTGTCAAAAACGGTCACCCGGTGATAAAGTTGGAAATCACCGTCAACTCCCGGAACGACCCTCGTGGGGCCCGCACCATCGTGCGGAATTACAGCGGGAAGACTACACCAAAGCGATGCCCTCAGGAAAACACCCAAAATCGACTACTCGCACGCCCCAAACGGACGTCTGAGGAAAAAGTCGTGAAACGCTGCACGCAGCTCAAAAGACGGGTCGTGGGGCCCACACCTCAACCTCGGCCTCAATGCCCGAAACCACCCTAGAAACCTCCGCCTCGACGCAAAAGATCCAACGCCACTGACGGCGCTCAAAACGGACGTCGGACGCGTCCGCGCCGTCCAAAACAAATTCTCCCGGAAAAACAACAAACCACTTAAAGGCGCATCGCGCCTCTGAGGCCCAACATTTCGGGAACTAATATTTTTTGAAACCATCTCAAAAACACAGTCTCATCAATACATATCCACTTCCATAGACGGTACTCAAAATGGACACCCGTAGCGGGAATTACGGGTGTCCGAACACCGAGGGGGGGCAAGGCCCCTGGGGCTGGACCGGCTGTGTCCGGTCGCCGCGCGATGACCCGCCCGACGTGGGTCGTGCTTCCTCCGCGGGGTCGCGCGCCGCGACCCCGGTTCCCCGTCGCGCTCCGGCGCTCCCCCACGCCCTCGGCGAGCCCTACCTCGCACCGCCGATGGACGCCGCTCGACCGGGATCCCGCCTCGCCGCCGTATGCACCTACCGCCAACCGGAGCCACTCCGCCGAGCCACCGAACCACCACGACGCCCCGTGGCCGCCTCCTCAAACCGAAGCCGCGCCGCCGCACCTCCTACTGCCAGAGCTCCCAAACTGGCCAGAAAACCACCAAAAACCTGCAAACTTCGGCGAGGTGTTGCGGTCTCCTCCGAACTCCGTTTTCAATTAAAAAAAGGGAGATAGAATTCTCATAAATTATACTACGAACCCATGGGCTTGGATTGAAATTTCGATGGCAAATAGATAAAACAAATTTATGATGAACATGGTGTGGGAAACTAAAAACGAAACACACGATCCTACCTCTTGGGCTTCGCCCGAAGCTTCGCGACGATCCGTCGACACCACCGCACCTCGCCGGAGTCTCCTTGCCGAACTACCACTCCAGAGATGGAGGAGGAGAGGGAGAGGAGGGGCTTCCAGGGGGAAGGGAAGGAGAGGGGTGGGGTTTAAATAAATTAATTAAATATTTAATTAATTTAAAACCCCCGAAAAGACCCGCATCCGAAACTCCCGACAGGGTCGCGGTTAAGCCTCCCTTAGGGTAAAAACGACCTCCCGAGCACAACGGAGGTCTCGGAATTTTAATCCGAGACCCCTTTCAAAAGTTATTAAACTTAGCGCCTGAGGCCTCCAAATTATGAAAACGCCCCCGGGGCCATTTTTCACAAACAGCTCGCGCCCGCAAAACTTATACCCCTCCTAGGGTAAACGGCACATTCCGAACTCAACAGTGCCCTCATTTTTCTATTTCTAGCCACCGTTTATGAGATACATGCTTTTCACCATTAAAAATATAATTTAATTTATTTATTTATCCGTTTAACACTTCGGGAGTGGGCGAGGGGTCCAAACATCCCACACCGACAAGTTTTATGTCATTCCTAGGGTAAACACACCATTCCAGACTCATCCGTACACTCAGATTCCTGATCCGGAACTCCGTTTAAGAGTTATCACATTTATTTAGCATTTCCAGTGTGAACGCATTGAAAATTTAATTCCGGCCACTCCGGGGCTCGGGATCGCACACCGTCTGAAAGCGATGCTCTGGAATATCATCAAGAATAATCCAAAGTGTTTCACAGCAAAAATTGGGTTCTTACAGTTTTTGAAAAAGGATAACATGCATACTGTTTGACAACCCGTCACGTCAAAAATTTGTGGGAATCAAAACCACACCCAATGTACGACTAGTATTTATCACCTACAACTAGACTACGTGAAGTACCTATTTAGTGCCACTAATCCTTTTTAGTTAACTTATTTTATTGATCAATAATAAGTTTACTTTGTATCTTATGTTTTATCAAATGGATATCCTTAGTATGGGAAAATGATTTGGTGATTAAGTGATAATTTTTTTTGGAAGACGTTCGCTCTATTGGGAACACTATATGCCAATGTAAATTACAATACTATGGGATTTCATTTTATGATTAATGGTGGATTATTATTTAGGAAGAATCTAATTTTTATTGTGGATTTATCGAGATTCAGGTTATTAATGGAAATGATTGACCTATCATAGATAATATGTGATTTGGTTAATTACAATTTAGTATGAGACTTTAAAAGTAGTTGATGTTATTTGGAGATAAATTTAATGATTTACTATGAAAGACTATGTGATTAAATTCCTCCATGTTTTGGGTTTCAATCATAGTTCGGATTATATTAAAGGATTTTAAGGAAAATTGTTTATTGAATGGAATTTATTGAACTTTTGGTATTGTTTGTTTAATTTTAGAAAATAAGATTATTATTTCTTTCTATAAAGGATTATCCATTTTCTAGATCATTTGATCTTGTACTAAAAATTTTGGTTTTGGTTAGTCTCTAAATACAATGGAAATATATAGTTCATCTTTTTTGGAATTTGTGATTCTCTAGAAGTTGATTCTATCACTTTAGGTGTGACTAAGTAATCTTGAATACTCCTCGTTTGGAGAAAATATAAGTTAGTGGTAGAAATTTTTTAAGGGATGAAACTCCACTTGAAAAGTATGTATATCTCTTTAGGTTCTTAGTCAATCTCATAAATAAATTCCTTAACTTTATCAAATGGAACTTAAAAAAACATTGTCTGTTTACTTTTCCTACTGGGAAACCAATGACCATTTATCCCAACAAATGTTTTTGGTTTTCTTGTTGTTAACATTCTCCTGATCATGTTTTCTATCATTATCCATCAGAACATGACACTCAGTTTGTCTTCCATATCCATTTTTTCCTTCCTTGAATCACAGTATGAGTTATCTTGGGTGACCTTTATACTTTTCTTTCTTTATTTTAAAATGATATTTTTATTGACTCTTTTTTGGATGTTGGACTTTCAATGAAGTTCCCAGGCCCAATTTTAAAATTTCGAGGATGCAATTTTTGAAATGGGGGAATAATTTAACACCCCATGATTTCATTGTAATTTATTTTCTTTAAAGTAATTCAATATCTTGCGCTACATGCAACACCGAGTTCGAGCACACCACGACTTACCAAACCTACTATTTAAAAAGCTGTTATGAATAGTATTAACTATAGTTTGAATTTTATATACTCTATATAATTTTAACATCCATATTATGTGTTTCTTAGACATAATATAAGATCCAATTCAATTTTTTAGTTTAAAGAAATATTTTTCAAAAAATGAAATTTTACCTCCTTTTAAAGGAGAACCCTTTTTAAATCCAATATGTGACAATTTTATATACTAAATTTGAAAAAAAATAATCTTATCTAGAATAAGGACATAAAAATTATGTTTGGATATATTTTCAGGGCTTTTCTAATAATTTTCATATTTTGATGAAAAGTGAAAAATAATAAATTTTAATTGAAATCAACTTTTTAAATAAAAAAATTTATAGTGTTAAATTATAAATTTGATTGGTTTTGAAGTAAAATTAGATTATATTTTTATCTTTTAATCCAATTTCAGTCCTTGTAATAATTTTTACATTTAAATTAAACATAAACACATAACAATCCTTTGATCATTTTTACTTCTCAAAAACATGCTTCCTAGTTTTGACAACATGAATTATTTTTAAACTACTTTATACAAGTTCAATGTTTTTAATTTGGTAAAATATAAATAATTTTTGAATTTGAAATATCATAATTATATTTGGGTGAATCCTTGGTATTTTTCTGAGAACATTCAATTATTGATGAATTGTGAAAAACAATGTGTTATTGTTTAAAACTGACATTTTATTTAAATAATTATTTTTAATTTAAATTTATTTTGAAGTCACAATAGATACATAATACCTATATTAGTCCAATTTAATTCATTAATTTCATTTTATAATAATATTAGACATATTAAATTTTATTGAACCTTTTACCGACATTTACCCCAACTTCTTGGCACATTTGAAAATTTGCATAAACCATAATTTTACCACTTCTGTGAATTGAATTTAAAAAATACCAGACACAAAGTTGAAATCAGTTGGTAAATTTTTTTTCAATAGGATCAAAATAATTATTTATGAATAATATCTTTTGAATTTTATTTCCCATGGTTAAAAGTAAATAGGTTAATTAAAGATAAAAATGATATTATAATTACCCTGACACATGTCCTAATTCTATTAGATAAGTGTTTTTATACAAAAATCAACCTTAGGACAAAAATATTATTCTTTTTCATCCACATGGATTTGATTAGGACATTTATTATAATTTTTTTAAAGAAGAGTTGGAATTGTTAAATTCAAATTTTAATAACTAAAGAATTTTTCATATAGGGTCATACATAAGATAAATTAAACTATAATTATTCATTATAAATATAAAAATAGTTCCTAAATCATAGTATTTTTTAATAATTTTTAAATATTAGGTAATTTAATTTATTTAGGACACAACGATGATGCAATAATTACCTTATTAATGAATGACTAAAATAATTGATATTATAAATATTAAAATAAAATTAAATTGAAACTTTTGATTCCATACACGAATTTTCTAGATGAATTTGACATTTTTGGTTTGATTATATTTTTTTTGAAGAAATTAGATTTTTAGGACTTTCAAAAAAACCAAATACTAAATAGTGTCAAAATTTACATAAATGAGTTTTTAAAAAAATACTATTTTATTAAATTATATAATACACCTAAAAATATAAGGTTCACAAAAAAGACTTATATAATTATGGATATGTCATTAATTAACCACTTGGGGTTCTCTTGGTATTTTATATTATGTATATTAACTATTTATTATAATAATACAAGAAGACATGGAAAAAGATAAATTATTTAACTAAGAGTTAAATATAAAAGATAAGGTTAATATAGAGACCTAAACTTGTCTAAAACTTTTTGGTTGAGATTTTCTCTACCCATAACCTAATTATCCTAGAAATAAATCCATTTGGAGCTATTATAAATCGAAAATTATTTTATAATAAAATAATATTTCCAGATCGTCTTAAGGTGCCCCTAACCTCCCTTATAAAATAGTACTTCCCCTTCTCTCAAATTCACACCTCCATAGCCATTAGGATCTGCCAAAACCTACTCAAATCTTCTCCCAACTTCCCTAAATTAAACCTAGAGGCATTAATTTTATCATAAATCCATCATATGATCCCTTTTGTACAAATCATACAGGAACCACTCGAAGAATAGGTAATTATTTCATCATCTCTTCCAAAGTTCTTTTCTTCTTCCACTTCCTCTTTATTTTTTTCATACAAAAATAATAAATCCAGTACCTTCTATATACTATTATGTTATTATAAATATGGTGCAACAATATTCATTATTTTATCTATCCTAAGAATGAAAAGTCACCAAGCTTGCGTGCATACGGCTTACCATCTCCACGTCGTGGTGTAGTTTGTCATTCAACACTTCATTATTTGGATTGGAATAATAATGATTATAATTGAATTAAATAATAAATATAACATGTAAATTATTCTATATATATAATATACCATCCAATTACATACGATTTCACCATCAATAGAATGATATTGTCACTCATGTGTACGTACGACTTACCGTCGCCATGAAGCGGTCAAATTTCATTACCCATCATAACCATTCTTGGATAATTTTAATTTTATGAATAAAAAATAATTTTTAAGAACCTAGTATAATTTTTGATATGAATAAAATACATAATATTCATAACAAACATGACTTATATAACAAAACATATAATGGGAAATGAGCCAGTTTACACCCAAAACAGTGATACTGTTGAAATATTATTAACAAATAAATATTTTAAGATCATATGTGATATCATATTTATTTATGTGGTTCTTGTATAATTTAATAAAACTGTTATAACCATTATACAAGAGATTAAACTTACCCTCTACTAAAGGAAAGTATAAGGTATAGGGATTTTCATCACACTTTTTATTCTCATGAGATTCATGATATATTTTCTAGTATTTCCTTTTGTGTGGTGTATGTACTTCCCATGTGAGTATTATTTGTGTAATATAATTTAATTTATGGCTATTTAAATCTTCATTTTATTATCCTTATTTCATGGGGTGTATCTTTCATAAGTTACCAAATTAGTAAGGGGATTTCTTATTTCAATTTCCACTCATTGGGTTTTACTCATACTTCATTGATTATTCTAATCCAAGATTATGTGTGGAATCACAATTTAATTATTTATGTAGTAATTTTCACTCCCTATTATGTAGATATACTTTTAGTACACATAATCACTCCATTGATAAATTCTAAAGTAATTTATATGAACTTGATACGGGTAATCTTAACTTAATTTCCATTCATTGAGTTAAACCTCCAAGTCATTGGTTTTATTTTTAAAAGAATATGTGTGAATGTCCTATGATTTATATACACTATATATACAAAAATATTTAGTGTATTTGTATTTTTCACACATGATTATGTAATTTATTTATCCTTAATCTGAGGATACGGTCTTTATAAGGGATTTCATATCTATTTACATTCCATTCATACTTCGTTGTTGTTATGCACCAATTCACTTTTATATGGTGTATATACTGTCCTTTGACATATCATGAATCCCTTTATTATCATGATATTATAATATTTTGATTAATTTTATTCCTTTATTATTTGTATTCATGTTTCTCTCATTTTTTTAGTAACCCTTTAACTAAAATATCATTTTAAATGTTTTAAATATTTATTCTTCTAAATCTTTCTCATTGATGTCCATGTTTTAAAAATGGTTTTAAGGATTTATTTATATGGAAATGAATGTTTTATAATTAAAATTCCTTTCAAATATTCAATTTTGTATGGGAAACATTGATTCAAATATTCTTTTAAACATCTTCATTGATAAATAGTGTGACTTTTATATGTTTTCAAGAAAAGGGGGATATTTTATCAAATAGTTTTACTAATTATTTTCAACAATGTAAATATAAATAATTTTATTTTATTCTTGATTGAGGTTTTCTTATTAAAATACAATCATCCATATTTTATTTAATTAGTAATGTTTTACTATGGATGCGCTATTTTTATACCATTCAAGGTTAGTGGTTAAAGTATTGAAATTTCGTATGCTAGTTTTAATACGAATGTTTAGATTTTGTTTCTCCTTTTTCATATGAGGAATGCATTGGACTTAGTAACTAATGGGTGGGGCCCGATATATCCCCTCGATGCATCGGTAGGTCTCCTGAGACAAACTACTATCTTGGCATAAGACCTTGAAAAAATTTATATTTATAGTTTTGGCACGAGGCCGTGACTTTGTGGTTAAGATGTCCAACATTATGTGTTCAATCATTATGAGATTAGTTATTGATGTTACATGTGATTATTTGAATAGTAGAATATCAATGTGAATGATTATATGGAATTATTTAATTTATCTTTTCCATATTATAAATAAGTTTATGTTTAAAGGGGTTGTGTTTCAATTTTACACCTTTCCATAAAAGTTTATGATTATTTATGATAGCTTTTTCTATATTGTATACCCTTACTGAGCATATGAGATCACCCCTTTATTATGTTTTATTTTCATAGAATTCCAAGAAGTGTATTATGTTTTATATTTAGGTTTAATCATGGAGAATATTGTAATTATCAAAGTATTCTCTATGTTGTATTTTATGTTATAAATTTTAATGTGATGTTTATGTTTGTAATCTATTTTCCAAGATTGCTAAAATGGTTGGACCTTTAGGACATGATTCCTTGTAATCATTCGAATTTTATGTAATAATTCACTAACTTAGTGTAACTAGGTTCAGGGAATTATATTAATTAAATATTAATCCAATTAAATATGTTGAAAAATTTAGGAGACACATTTACAAAATTTGGTGGATTTATATGATGTGAATGTTTTTTTATAATCCATCCTTCTTTACAAATTTTTTTGAAAAAATCATGGAGTATAAATTTAATTATTTCAATGAAAATAAATAAATGAACATGATTATGAGTTAAAACTAGTATAAGAACAAAAGGATGAATATTGTGATGAAGAAAATGAGACATAAATAAGGTCTATGAAATTTTATACTCTAGAGAAACAAGTAGAATCAGAAATAATATTTTGAAATCAGAATGATCTAACTCTAACTAGAATAAAGTTATTATTAGAGATTCATAAATCACTTATCTTAAAAGTTAAACCAGAATCAATTTTAGAATTAGTAAAACAAAATGAATGGGTGAATTCAATGAATGAAGAGTTAGATCAGATTGAGAGAAATTAAACATGAGATTTTTTCCATGACCATTGGGTAAAAATGTTATTGGAACAAAATGGAAGTAAAAAAAATTGTTTAATAAACATGAGAAAGTTTAAAGAAACAAATCAATACTTGTATTCAAAGGCAAAACATAGGCGGGAGGTGTGGATTTTGAATCAGAAGTTTCCTTAGTTGGAAGATTAAAAACTATAAGAATGTTTCTAGAAGTGGTTGCACATAAAAATTACAAGTTTTATCATATTGATTTAAAGTAAACATTCCTTAATGATAAGATTCAGAAAAATGATTAAACTGAGAAACCTTGTGGGTTTTTACTTGATAATGGTGGAAGAAAGGTTTTTTAAATTGAATAAATCTGTACATGGATTAAAACAATACCCAAATGCTTGGTAATTCTATCTTTATAATTTCTTTAAAAAGATAAATTTTATTATTGTTAAGGTTGATAGAAACATATGTCTGAATAAAGTTAACTCCAAAAACCTTATTATAATTGTTTATGTAGATGATATAATTATTTTCTAGGGAATAATAATAGTTTTGTAAAGAAATATACGATAAAATGAAGAAAAACTTGAGATGTTAATATTGGGATAATTTACTTTCTTCCTAGGTTTAAAAGTTCAAAAAAGGAAAAATACATTTTTCTACCTAAAGGAAAGTATTATTTTGAATTGTTACAAATGTTTTTTATGGAATAATATAATGAAGTTTAAAATCATATTTCAATTGGGAAAAAAATGAGTAATGATGAAGCTAGCAAAAGTGTGAATTAGAAGGAATTTAAAAAATCGATAGGCAGTTTAATTTATCTAATATTTTTATTAACTATCGTTTTTTTATATTGCAAAATTATATTCTAGATGTCAGAGTGAGCCAAAATAATCTCATATATAGGTAAAAAAGATAATTATAATATATTTTAAAATAATAACTTTACATGGGATATTATACAAATTAATTTTGGAAATGAACATTCGTGGTTATACTGATGTGGATTAAGTTAGAGATTGTAATGACATAGAATGAACTTTGGGAGTAAAATTTTAATTGGTAGAATGTTATGGGAGTTGGAATAGTAAGGAATAGTTTTCAATAACTTTGATCATAATATAATTCTAATTTTTTTATATCTACACAGCTTGTAATAAAATGTTTCGGATGAAATTTTAGTTGGAAGATTTCAAAGATGACATTTGCAAACCATTGAATATACATTTTGATAATCATAGTGCAATTAATATTTCTAAAAAATCTATCCAACACTCAAGATAAACACACATTGATAGTCAGTTTCAATTTATAATATAGAAATTTTTTGATGGATATTTTTTTCGAGAATTTATTCAAATGAAATAAAAAATTTCTGATATTTTCAGAAAAGGGATTCCCAAATAAATATTTATGGAATTGGGGATAGAACATAATGTTCATAATTCACCAAATAATACCAAAACATATTAATGAAGTCCCCCACCATATTTTATATGATGTTGAGAAATAGGGATAATATGTAAAACATTTTCCTAAACTAGGTAATGAAAGAATTTTCTTAATTAAATGAATATGAGGTTTTGGTTATCATATAATAAGGAAGAGAATGAAAATTTAGAGGAAAAGATAAAAGTATGGTGGGTAGATATTAATATGAAAAAAAGTTCTCCCCAAGGGATGTAATTCATTCCAAAAAATTATGAAATACATAATTATTTAGTGTTAGGAAAATCTATTTGAGAAAGGATAGGTTTTGTTAAATGTTCAAATATGAGTGGTGTATAAGAGTTGAAAAATGATGAGTTTAAAAAGTTGTTAGCAAGATTTTTCAAAAAATACAAAGGGGAGGACTGAAGATCCTTTGTGAGGTCTTTTTAAATTTTTTTGAAAACTAATATTTTATGAATGATTTTTTTTAAAATAGGTAAGAGATGTGATTTTTTATGTTTATAACTTCTTTTTGAGAAGTTTCTAAAAATAAGTATAAGGAAAGTATTTTTCAATGATAATGATCATATGTTCCATCAGACTCATTTCATTGGATGTCATTTTTGTTAGAAAGAACGAGTCTATATGAAGAATAAATTCTTCGAAAAAAGAATTTATTGTATAGATAGATTTTGATAAGATGAAGTAGGTTTGAAAGATTTTAAGACATGAAAATATGGGAAGTTCTATAACTTTCCAAAATAACTCAAATTTTGATTTTATATTCTTTCAAGTTTCTAAAACATCATGAAGAAGTTATGATATAAGATGATGTTTTTAAAATAAAAGAGAAATGTGAATTTCTAGAGTTTCAATTTTTTTTCCATATGAAGTTCATCAGAATGGGTAGCAATAAACACACATGATCAAATACAACTCATTAGAAATTTTTTTTCTTACAAATTCTATCTTTTTTGTTTATTAGTTCTGATATTTTTCGGTGTTTCTAATTTCAAATAAATATGAAGAGTCTCAAGATTCTATACATTATTATTGGAGAAAATAAAAAGGGTTGAGATCACCTTTTCTATTAAAAACATTAGGAAGTGTGAAGTTTCTTCACAATAAAATATGCTTGAATGAAGATGTTTTTAAGAGATAAAAAAGATCATTTTTTCTATAATACTGATATGATCAGACATGAGGCAATTATTGAGTTTATAAAAAGATAAATTTTGATTGAAGACATCAGACATAGATCACCAAACACATTATTTTTGATAATTTTGGATATTTTCTGGTTACTAAGAGAATTTTATTTTAAAAAAGGGTGAAATAAGTAGAAAGATTATTTTATACTATTCATTGGGAGATCTTATGATGCCAATCCATCATACAGAATTTTTACACCAATACTTCAGATGAGATTCTGAAATCGTTAACTCATCGAATGGAGAGTTTCATTAGTTAAAGTATGATTATACTAAGGAGTATATGAATTGTATGATCAAATGAAAAATGTTTGATAATTTTCAACATATTCATGTTTCTAATAAATTTTTTGTATGAAATTCAACTCATTTGAATTTTCTATAATGTAGTCAACTATTTTCATTTTTATTGGAACATCGGAGTGGGAAATCATTAATTTATTTTTTATCTTCAGTGGGTCAGGGGATTTTATATGAAGAAGATTCAATTATATGTTTTAATTTTTTTAAATACCTGGTTAAATAATTTCCATTAGATAATAATTTTTTTATAAAGTGTAAGATAACGGTTTAGTGTCTTTGAAGTGGGCCAAGAGGATTATATAGATGATGAGTTTTATGGGTCACCATTTCTAGAGTAGTATATTTTTTAATTAAATTTTTTTATATATATTTTTATGTTATTAAATTTAAAAAGAATCAGGAAAATTTGACATGTCACCAAAATATTTTTTTTTGTTTTGAGAAGATTCAAATAAGGATCAAATAAATGACACATTCTGAGTTTGGGAATTTGAGTAAACTGGAAAAAAAATTGGTCTCCCCCTATTTTCTCTACTGCAGCACCAATCACTAGAAGTGAATACTAAATCATACTTAGTTACTATTAAAGGTGAGAAAAATAGATGAAACACCAAATCTTTTGTGTCATAAGAGGTTTTTGAATAAAGGATTTGGTTATAATAGAAGATTGAAGAAATTTCTACTTACCAAACCGAGGGGATCAAACTAAGTGTTTATGAAGAAGTTTGAGAAGTGAGATTATTTAAAACATGAAGATCATAATGTTTTTAAATGGGAACATATTGAAAATAAGTAAATCAGAATGAGTATATCTTAATAGATTCATTGGAAAATTCAATCATACATAGGTAAGTCGAAATGTGTTTTTAACGAACTTTTTGGAATAGATTGTTTTGATGTTCATTTTCTTTTTTGGATAAAATTTTCAACAGAATTTTTTTTAACATATGGGTGTCAGTATAATCATTTATATATGGAAATAGATGGTGTCCAAATGGATTTGACACAAATTTTATTCACTTACTTATAATAGTGAATTTACTTAGACCCATTTGAGTGGATATGGAAAGGATTTAGGTTCTTACACTGAGGTCAAATATTTTAAATATTATGTTTATTTCTTACATTCCAATATTTTCAATCATTTGAGTTTAATAAATGTTGATAATAAATAAAATCAGTCAATTTATGACGGTTAATTTTCCTAATGATTGAAATTTTTAAAAAGGAAATAACTAATTCACCCCTAGTTGTTCACAATCCTTTCAAACTTCATATTCTAAATCGTTACAATATTATATATCTGATATATTTTCCTATAAAATTAGATATTTCCCCAACACTATAAGAATGAAGTTTTCATCCATGAATCCTAGTGTAAGTCTCACTATAACAAGGATGTTTCAGTCTATTTACATTATGAAACATAAAAATTCACTATTTTAATACTTTATTATTATAACTATATTTGACTTTGATATAATCCTTTATAGGTATTTTCAATCAAAATAGAATGAAAAAAATTATTACCTGAGATAAATAGATTACAATTTGTAATGAAGGTATGAAATATATCATATTCAACAGAGGGACTATATAATATAAATAATATTCCTATCTACTACCAGTAGATCTCTTTAATGAAACTCTGGGAGAATAAGAGAATGAATAAACAATAGAAGGAATATGTAACATAAGGATAAAATTATTTCTAATTGGGAATGAATATTTTCATGTGTTTCCTTCAGAATTACTTCGATATCCACCTAAGTCGGACATTGAGTTTTATATTGAACTCATACTTGATATAAAAAAAATATTTAAGACTCCATATTAGATGGATACTAAAGATCTGGTGGAGTTAAATAAAAATCTATAGGAGTTGTGTGATACGGGATTCATATGCCTATGTGCTTTACCTTTGTTATCTCATATTCTTTCAATGAAAAAGAAGGATGGGAATATGAGGTTGTGTGTTGATTATAGGGAACTTAATTCCATCACTATAATTAAAAAATATCATCTACATCATATTTATGACATGTTTGATCAACATCAAGGATCATAATATTTTTCAAAGATTGATATTCATTCTAGATTTCATCAATTATGAGTAAAAATGGAAGTTATTCCAAATAAAATATTTAATATGAGGTATGGACATTACATTTTTTATAGTAACACCATTTTTATTGACTAATTCACAATATGTTCTTGTGAATTTTATAAATATTGTGTTAAAGGAATTTCATAATAATATTTTTATGGAATTTATTGAGAATAACATGGGATATTCAAAATTTTATTAAGAGTCTAAGATTCATTATTGAGACTCATAGAGAAAAAGAGTTATATGGGAAATTTATCAAGTGTGAATATTTTCTTAAAGAAGTTACTTTTATTAGACATATTTTCTCTAATAATGGAATATTAATTGATCCATCAAATAAAAAGTCAATCAAATAATGGCCTAGGTCAAAAAAATAACTAAGGTATGTAGTTTTCTTTGGATTTCTAGGTTTATCTATGTGTTTTGTTTAAATAATTCCAGATTAAAAAATCCATTATCCATGTGACACATAAAGGGGTTATGTTTTTATAGATAAAGAATTGTAAATAATGTTTTGAATAATTAAAGAGGATTTTAAACAATGAACCATTATTGACCCTACCATTATGATAGGATGGATATATCATATATAGTGATGAATTAATCAACATACTCAGATGTGTAATTATAAATAATGATAACGTTATTGCATATGTATCAAGGTAGTTATAGATATATGAAAAAAACTTTCCAAACCATGATCTTGTGTTAGAAGCTAAAATATTTTCATTGAATATATCATGAAATTATATCCATAGAAAAATTTGTGAGATATGCACATTTCAAATTATTATAAATTTAATATTTTCAAAAAAATAAATCAATATGAGGAAAATTATATGGCTCGAGATACTCAAGGATTATTATTACTGATACACTGCCACCTAGGGATGGAAAATAATGTAGCAGATGCATTGAGACGAAAAGATCATGTATTCCTTACTAAAATAAGGATTTAAAGGGATCCTATGTCCAAATATTCATTAAAATTGGATATGGTGATTATTATGGAATAAAAAATATAATACCAGTAGATTTTGTGATTTTTTGAATTAATTTAATCTATTTGATATTTTTCATTTCACATAACATTGAATATAACTTTTAATATATGAAAAAATATGGTTACATTACATTATACTTTGAGACATGTTAATATTTCAATACACACAACACGTATATTAAATTTTGGTGCATGAAACACTATTTTTGGGTTTTTTATACAGAATTATGACTTCCATTGATAGCTCGTGTTTCTAGTAAGGATGAGTTTTACCAAACTACAATATATGATTATTTATATTATTAAAATATTATTATTGTTTCCACATCACTATTGGAATGGAAGATACGAATAAGAATACCTATATTGTAAAAATATGATTTACACCTGAGTCCATTGGTTATTAATTAGTCATAAATGAATGTATGGACTATTTTATAATAAATAAATTCCTTTTCTAAGAAAACTATTTCTCCATGTACAAACACCATTTTATCTTAATAAATTAAACAAACAACTTTTGTGGGATTTTTTAATAAAATATATATATTATATTTTTATTTAATTTTTTTACACTCATCTAATAGATTTAATCAGTATAAGATAAGAATAAATCAAATTATATGAATAAAAGGAGGTATTTTTCTAAAAGGTAATTTTTTGTCTCCTTTTAATAGAAACTCTATTTTAAATAAAAAATTTGAATCTTTTATAATTTTTATTTGAAAAAATAAAATTCATTTTTGAAATATGAATATCATAATTTACTTTGTGTGAATTTTTTATATTTTTCTGAGAAGATTCAATGTTTATGAATTGTGAAAAAAAATAAATTTTAATTGAAACTACTTTTTTATATAATTTATTTATATTATTAAATTTTATTTTAATATTTTTAAATTATAATGAGATAAATAATATATAAATTAATATATTTTAGCTCATTGTAATCAATTTTACTATGAAACATTATATAAAAATATTTCAATCTTTTGATCATTTTCACTTTAAAAACTTGTTGTTCCGTACTAACCTTTGGATTATTTTTAAACTAATTTCAACCACATCTCTGATTTGAATTTGGGAACATGGATTCCATATTTTTAATCATCATAATTAAAAATTTCTAATAATATCAATAATGCTTTTTACCAAAAATATTAGTGAATGTAATTTAAATTAATTACAGAGATTACGGTAAAAAAGAGTTTATTTAGTGGTTAAACATTAACTTAAGGGGATAATACCATATACACATGTCCTAAATCCATTTTTTGGAAATATTTTTACCATATCCTCCCATGGATCAAAAATTTATAATTATTGGAGGAACATGATGTAACGTAGACCTGCCAATAGTTTTCAACTTTTTATAATTACAAGAATTCCACTCCTCCTCCCTATAAAAGGGATATCACCCTAATCAGTTCTTCACACCTCTCAAGCAATTTTGATAGTCCAAAAACTACCCAAATAAGCTCCCAAAATCCCAAAATTCATCCTAGAAGCCTATATTTGGGAGTAAATCCAAACAAGTAATCCTTTGGTGTAAACCAAAAGGAGTTACCCAGAAAAGGATTGTTAAAGCTGTATGAAGAAAGTCAAGACATAAGTTACCACATGGGTAAAGTAATTTGTTCTCAATTTTCCTTCTTTGAGATACATGCGATGATATGAAATTATATTATTCTATGATTTGTATATACTACCCTTTTAAAAATTATATCATGAATCCCCTTGGTTTTGTCTCAATTTTCCTTCATCTTTTACCGGTATTGTTTATGATTTCATCAATGATATATTATGATCCATATCACAATAACTATCATCAATTTTATTATCCTATGGTTATTTATGATATATTCATGTAATGGTACCACTTATCCACTCTTTGGTACTTACTATATTTAAGAATGTATTTCTAAGAAAATATGACTGTATCTTTCTCTTTGGTCAGGAACTTGTGTTCATTCAAAACCATGTTTTAAAAATAGTTTTAAAAAATATTATAATATTCTTCTATGATCTTTAAAATACATTCTTACCCCTGTTTTAACTTTTTAAAGTAATGTTTTTTAAAATTTATTCTTCTTATCATTCTATAATTGAGGCACTTTTCGAAACTTTTTACGGCGTGGAAGGAAAGTTCATAAAATATAGATTTATCCATCTTTATGAACACTATTTCCTTAAATATTATTTTATAAGTTTTCAAGGTAAATTTCAAATAAAATAGTTTTCATAAATATTTTTTATTTAATAATTAATTTAACGTATTTTCAAATAATTATTTATATGGTTTCAAAAGGTTATTTTCAAAGAAAATGACTTTAATTATTTCAAATATTATTTTATAAGTCTTAAATTTTTTTTCAATGAAAGTATTTTTCAAAACGTTTTATGTTTTTATAATTGAAAAGAATATTTTCCTTATTAAATGTTTTAAATTAATTTTAATGATTACATAATAATTTTAAAATATGTTTTTCAAAGGAAAGGATTTTGAAAATATTTTATGACTTAAAATTTGATTTTTACAGAAACTTACTTTTCGTTATAAAATCATACAAGTGATCTTTCAAAATCATCCTCCTTCTAAGATGAAATTGTTTGATATAGTTAATTATTTATTAAGGATATTATCTAAGGATTCCATTATTATTCTTTCATTGAATGTTTTATGTTCAAAGTTGAATGTTTCTTATGAAACACATTTCTATTCCATGGGTTATACCATGATAGAATGTGTAACATCCCAGGTAAATAAAGAATATGAATTTTTCATATTTATTAATTTTTGAATTAAATATTAATTTTACGTTAAAATGGTTGCTATGTTCGATAGCGTACCTGATACACAACAATGGGTTTCTTTGAAATCTTACACTGCACACTAATAATATATAATTATTTTAAACGTTAGTTAACTCCAAGATATTGTATTGGCAGGAAAGAATGAAAATAACTAAAATATGATTGTACATGTTTTTTAAATGTATTTTCATTTATCTAAAAAAAAGTTAGAGGCTTAAAATGTGAATGAATCTAATTTTAAGCATAATTTACATTACAATGCCAATTTATCGCCTTTTAATGGAGAAACCTGTTTTAAATATAGTGTTGGACACTTTAATACATTATATTTGACCAAATAAAATCCTTATTTAGAATGGGGACATAAAAATTTACTTTGTGTAAATTTTTTTAATTTTCCCAATAAAGTTCATTTTTTATGAATAGTGAAAAATATTGTATTTTAATTCAAAAGTGCCTCTTAATATAAATTATTTATATGGTTAGATTATATTTTTAATTTGTTTTAAAGTGAAATTAAAATATATTTTTACTATTTAATCCAAATTTGGTCATTGGAATTAATTTCACTTTAAAATTGGACATAAACAATTATCAATCTTTTGATAGTTGTTGTTTCTTAAAAACATGCTATTTGTTTTGATAATGGGAATTAATTTCAAAATTAATTAATGCCACTTATATGTTTTGAATTTTGAAAAATAGACATAATTTTTTAATTCATAATTTCAAATATAGCTTTGGCTGAATTTTTGGTATTTTTTTGAAAAACATCAATTTTTAATGAATAGTGAAACCACTTGGTGGTAGTTAAAAAAACTGGCTTTTTCATTTAAATGAAATTGTACCACTTTTGTGAATTGAATTTCAAAAATCCTACATACATGGTTGTTATCAATAAGTTCAATGTGGTTCATTAAGATGAAAATAATTTTTTATGAATAGTAACTTTTGACTTTTATTTACTACAGTTAAAGGTAAATAGGGTAATTCAAGGTTAAAAGAATATTATAATAATTCAAAATTACCATAAAACTTATCCAAACCTTATTGGTTGAGTCATTAACGACCATGGTCATCTTTGGGTCGATTTTGGGACCCCATTGAGCCACATGGGAGTGATAATGACAATTTAGATTAATTAATATAATGTAAAGACAAAATTGACATTAACAAAAATCTTTTAGTAATTATTTTTTATATGGTGTTATATAAGTCATATTTTAGACTATAAATATTATTTGGAAATATAAATATATTTCCTACATTATGGTTTTTTTTATAATTTTTATACATCAAATAAATTAAATTATTTATGACATAATAATGATGCATTATTTACTTCATTAATAAATGACTTAAATAAATAAGATTATAACTATTAAAATATTATCTGAAACATGTCCAATTATGATTGGATGAGTTTATTTCGATCATGAGTCATCTTATCTTCATCATTAATGATTTTTTTTACAATTTTGAAACCGAATATCATTTTATAATAAAATTATATTTTCACACTTTCCTAAAGAGCCCCTCCTCTCCCTTATAAAAGGAGACCATATCTATCCAATTCCTCACACCTCTCAAGCCATTTGTCTCGTCCAAACTCTTCCCAATTAATCTCCATACATATATATCCTCCCCTTATAATCCTTACCTTAGGTATAAGTAACTTCAAGAAGTCATATGGTTCAAACCAAAGGGAGTTACCCAAATTAAAGGTAACAGTTTCTCTTAAATTGTTTTCTTTTATTTTACATATCCAACCCCTAAAATCTTTTTATTCCTTTATTTTGTAACAGAAACAGTATCCTCGATATACTAGGATGTTTTTATGAGATGTATTAGAACTAAACTTACACACACCTCCATTTAATGGATTAATAACATAATATTTCTATGGATGGAAAACTAACGCCTCACGAAATGATGAATGTTCAAATATCTCCAACCGCCTCTCATGGTGGCCATTATGATGGAAATGTATTTATATATGATATATATTATGTTTTTTTATATATTCTTCTGTATTTTCCATTTATATCATGCCTTTATGGTTTCTATAGTGGGTAAATACGATAATCTCATTTGAGGAAGCGCGAACTACCGCCCCCTCAAAGTGATGTGACTCGTTAGTGCCTTATGTGGGATGTATAAAGGATATATATAATGATATTATATATGATATTATACTGGAATTATAATATACTTATGTATCATTATTTTTTAATTCCATTAAAATAAGAAATATAAATGAAAGTAGTGTTCATGCGTACGTACGACTTACCGTCTCCATGAACAATGCATTTCGTTTCTTACCTCTAAATGTTATGTACTATTATAAATAAAATTATATACTAGATATGTATGATATATAAGATATCTAAATGATGAATATAATTCTGTATATAATGAACCTTTGACCACATGAACAACATGTAATTATAAGAAGTCCATTTTGACTCAAGTACCAATTATCGACAAAACGAAAATTATTAACATAAATGATTACATAAAGTTTATAACATCTTAATAAGTGATATAAAATAAATAATGAACTTTAAAAAGGTTCTTAAGAAATTATAAATTATCTTTAGTTCATTATTCAAGAGATTAAAGAACGATCGAGTCAAGTCGGACACGAGGTAAGGGATTTTCTTATCTCACTTTTAATTCCGTGAGATTTCCATTGTTCGCCACTAATTCATTGCATGTGGTGTAATGTGTACTGTCATTTGATATATATTATCATGATTATATTTAAATTCAGGGTATTATGTGATTAATTTGATTGTTATAAACTTTTTATCAAGAGAATCAGTTGATAACAATGAAGTAAAGGGTTTCATCTCACTTTTTATTCCCGTGAGATTCAAGATATATTTTACACTATTTCCTTTTGTGTGGTGTATGTACTACCCATGATTGTACTCTTTGTGTAATATAAATTCATTTATGAGTATTTACATCTTCATTTTACCATCCTTCTTATTGTGGCGTATGTTTTGTATGTTACCAAATTGGTAAGGGAACTTTTCACCCTCCACTATTTAAAACAATTATTTTTATTATGAATTTTAACTTATATATTATTATGTTGGATTATGTTCTTTTATATACCCATTGATGTAAAATTTATGTCCAAGTGATGAGACACCCTCTTTATCTTATCAACTCATTTTTTGAATTTTAAAGTGACGCGGTTGGGCTATCAAATTTTTACAAGGGAACTTCTTAACCCAATTTCAATTATTTGGGATTCGACGTGTACATTTTGAATATGTCATCCAATGAATATGTGTGAATGACCAGTAATTGTTTTACACTTAATATCCACTTATATTGGGTGCATTTATATTTTTCACAAATGATTATGTGATTGATATATCCTTAATTTAAGGATACCATCTTTATAAGGGATTTCGTCTCAATTTACATTTACATTGAGACTTCATTGTTGTTATGCACCAATTCACTCTTATATGGTGTATATACTGAACATTAACATATTATATTATGAATCCCTTTATTCTCATGATATTATAAAGTTTTGATTAAATTTTATCCCCCAATAATTTTTATTCAAGTGTCTCTCTTTTTGTTAAAAAAACTCTTTAACTAAAATATCATTTTAAATGTATTAAAGATTTATTCTTATAAATATTTCTCATTATTGTCCATGTTTTCAAAATGTTTTTTGGGATTTATTTATATGGACATTAATGTTTTCAAATGATAAATCATTTAAAATCTTCAAAGTGGTATGGGACACTTTGATTAAAAAATATCTTTTTAAATGGTTTTGAAAATGATTTGATAAAGCATTGTTTATTTAAATATCATGATTTGATATAGTGGAACATGGAAATGTTATCTTTCCTTAATACTTGTGTTATGTGTTATGATTAGGTTTTGGTTATTGGGCATTGTTTATGTATACGGGTGGTTCTGTGATAAACCTAGGGCGGGTGAGCCCGAGATAGGTTTCCAATGCATTGGGCAACATGACAGGGGTAAACGTGATGTTTCTCCTAAGAGATTTAGGGAATATTCCGTGATGGGTATTCGAAGTGTAACTCTCTATGTAGCTATGATAGCTACAATTTAAGTTTGATATGGATGCCATAAGTAACCTTTATGATTTATGATTTTTGTGTGTTATTCATAAATCTTATGATTTCATAAGTTATGATTTAAAAGTATGGTTTCATTGATTTGTATTTATTGATGGGATACTGTTTTCCTTCCTTACTTTATAACCCTTAATGAGCTTTTTATGCTCATCCCAAGTTTTGTAAATGTTTTACACAGGACTTAAAGATGTATAGTGTCAAGGATGGGTGTAACACCCGAGACTTTTATGTTATATAAATCATCAAAGGAATCTTTTTCTACACAACACATGCTTGGCTTGCTTTACACGCAATCGCGACCTTCCTCGATAGCTTGCGTCGTACGCAATACCGAGTTTCACTAAAAAAAAAACAAAATGCTATTAAAACTAGCCGTTATGAATAGTAATAACCACTTTTTGAAATTTTATAAATTTTATTTTTCAAAATGGACTTCATTTTTGGACTCAGAATATCGAAAATAGCCTAGGGTGAAATTTTGATATTTTTCTGAAAACTTTCAATTTTTGATGAATAGTGAAACCACTAAGTGGTAGGTTAAAAACTGAATTTTGCATAAAACTTAATTTTACCGCTTCTGTGAATAGAATTTCGAAAATCCGACAGACACGGTTGATATCAGTAAGTAAAATGTGGTTCAATGAGATAAAAATATTTTTTGGTGAATAGTAACTTTTTACTTTTTTTTACCGCGGTTAATAGTAAATAGGGTAACTAAGGGTAAATATGATATTAATATTACCCTAACACATGTCCTAATTCTATTGGACAAGTGTAATTCGACCAAAAATAAACTTAGGAATAAAATATGACCATTTAGGCCCACTTGGATTAGATTAGGACATTTATTATTAATTTATTTAAAGAAGGGTTAAAATAGTTAAAATCAAAGTTTAATAAGTAAATCATTTTTAATATGGGGTTATACATAAGATAAATTCGATTGTAAATATTCATTAGAAATCTAAAAAGATTTCCTACATGATGGTATTTTATTTGTAATTTTTAGACATTAAATAATTTAATTTATTTATGACACAATGATAATGCAGTAATTATCTTATTAATGAAATATTGACATAATTGATGTTATAAACACCAAAATAAATATAATTTGAGACTTTTTATGAATTCCACTAATTTTCTAGGTTACTATGATATATTAGTGTTGATTTAATCAACTTTTTTCGAACATATAATTCTGTTATGACTTTCACAAAAAACATATATCAAATAGTGTCAAAATTGACACAAAATAGTTTTTAAATCAAATATTATATTATTAATTGTTATTTTATTCCTAAAAATCTAAGGTTCGGCCAAATGACTTAGATAAGGATATATATTTTAATAATAAACAATTTGGGGTTCGTTTGGCATGTTATAGTAAGTGTATTAACCATATAGTGAGAGAAAACAAAAAGACACGGTAAAAGTTAAATTAATTAACTTAGAGTTAAATCTAATTGATAAGGTTAAAATAATACCCTAAACTTGTCTAAATCCTATTGGTTGATAGGATTTCGACCCATCCCCACTTTAGCTTCGAAATAAGACCCTTTGGAACCATTATAAACCGATTTTGACTTTAATATAAAATAATATTTTGAGATATTCCTAAGGTGCCACTCTCCTCCCTTATAAAAGGGCACCTCCTCCCCCTCCTCCTCACACCAAATTGAGCACTCAAGCTCGGCCAAACCCTGCCCTTTTCTCCTCTCCACTTCCCTAGAATAGTCCTAGAAGTCCTGGTCTTCTCCAAAGACCACTCTTAGTTCCTTAAGTGGAGGATTCAAAGAGGTGTTCCAAAGAAGAGGTAATATCCATTACCGATCTTTTCAATTTCTTTCTTCTTCAACTTCTTCTTCTTTAGTTGTTTCATGATAAAGTAATAACATCAGTATTACTTACATACTGATATGTTATTATAAATATGAAACAACCCTAATTCACCTTCTATCCATCCTACGGAAAAATGAAATCACCGCGCGTGCGTACGTACGGAATACCGTCTCCACGCCGTGGTGTAATCTATTTTCCACCATCACCTTACAAGGATGGGTATAATGGTGTAATTAGTAACTATATATGATTATTATTAAGTAATATTGATACTGAAATAATATATATATATACTCCAATACAATTCCACGATCATAGGAACGATATCATCACTCGTGCGTACGTACGGAATACCGTCTCCACGATGTGATGCGACTCGTTCTACATGATCTTCATTTCATAATGATTATATAAATGAATTGAATGAATGAATATGGTATATACTACACTAATACCATTCTGGAAATGAATTATCTATAACCTAAAGATAAGAATAATAATTTATTCAACAAAACACGCATAAGAACAAAAAGTTATAAAGACCCGAGTAACAAGTAACAATGAAATATTACTAACAAGAAGCTAATAATATGACCATATATGATCTCATATCAATATGTATGATTCTGGAATAAGTCAATAACTTTATTTAAACCATTATACAGGAGCTTCGGACACGTACAAAGCAAATTGGACCTAAGGTAAGGGAAATATCACAATCTCATTTTTATCCGAGATTGTTTATTCGTAAGTATTTACTGGGGTGTATTTTATCATCCACATCCATGTTCCCTCAATTTGTAATATTGTTTCCATCCACTTGAAATAGTTTAAATCCAATTTTACCCTTAGGTGAGTTTTTATTAAAGAATATGAAAGGAATCTTTTGTCGTTTTTCCGTACGAGGTACTTTTTGACTTTTCCGACAAAAGTACGAAGAATGTTTTTTTAACTTATACGGCATGAATGGATTTTTAAAACATTACTTCAAAGAAGCTTCCTTTACAAGTTTTCATGTTTATTTTTAATCAAATTCTTTTATTTTAAAGTTGTATGACATGTTATGAAAGGAAAAATGTTTTTGAAGAAGAAAGGATATTTTCCTCAAGAATTCAATACAAGTGTTTTATCAAAATTATTTTCCATCTAAGATAATAAAGGGTTCTGTTTCTATCCATATTTTTACATTGGTTTGACTATGTTGTGATGGAATTATGTTTATGAATTCCTTTATCATATATGA
This sequence comes from Viscum album, assembly GCA_963277665.1. Classification (NCBI taxonomy): domain Eukaryota; kingdom Viridiplantae; phylum Streptophyta; class Magnoliopsida; order Santalales; family Viscaceae; genus Viscum; species Viscum album. The sequence continues at coordinate 1,757,671,234 of OY728121.1, read as the reverse complement.
ATTGTTTTATGATGTCATGATGTTTCAAGAATCCCATTTTTGTTATATGTGTTATGCGATGATGTATGTTTTATGATTATGTGGCACACATAAGAAAGGATTCATTATAAGATGGGTGGGACCTATATCTCCCTCCAATGCATTGGGTAATGATTTTATATCTCATGAGATAGACATGGCTGGAACGGAAGGTTATTTCGGTTCAGTGATACAGGACTGAAACGAGGAGTGAACTCGGTTCAGAAAGGGACTTTGTCCACTAAGATAGTCTTGGCAATGAGTCATGACTAACAAGAAATGATTTTCCATGATTATGTGTGCATGCCACAAAGTTTCAAGTTTTATGTTATGATTATGGGGATCTCATTTTCACTTCTATGATTTATTCCATGTTAAGATATTATGATCTCTTTTGCAGGTTTTGATCTTCATAATGATATGATAGGATTTTTTTTCCTTTATTTGCCCTTGCTGAGCATTTGAGCTCACCCTTTTATGTTTTCTTTTCCCCAGGTCAGGAAGATGGATATTAAATAGAATATGCTAAAAGGGACCCTAGATATGGTGAAATAAACGGGAGACACTGTAGAAGATTTATGAACCAGTTGTTTATGTTTCCCAGTTTCTAAAGACACTATACCTATACGATCCTTTGTGGTTTTGTCATATGTTGTAATAAGTGTGCTTCAATTTCGAAGTATTAACAATGTATGTAAAGTATGGGTCATTATAGTTGGTATCAGAGGAAAGGTATAGTCAACCTTTGGAAACTAGGATGTGAAAGCCTTAGTAAGAACCCTAAGGATAAGTCTAAGCATAGAACACAATCTTAGTGTTTTAGAAATGGCCTTGAATAACCTAGGATAAGACCTTAAGCATGAAAATTTTATTCTTGAATTATGTGGTTTCCTATTATAATTAGTGTTTCTCACACTATTCTTCTTGGTTTTAGTCAATGGCTGGAACCCGAAGGAACCGTGTTAATGCGGAATGTGATGGGCAATGCAATGATTGTCCCCCTGAGCAAACAAACGATATGGGAGCTGGAATGAAAAATCTTGTAGCCATGCTCACACAACTTTCTCAAGCTATGAATCATGCAGGATTTCCAAACGAACAAAGGAGGGAGCAACATTCTGTTGAATCCTTCATGAGGCAGCGTCCACCGTCTTTCAACGGGTCTACTGACCCATTAGTTGCTGAACAATGGATTAGTACTACTGAAAAGATATTTTCAGTTCTTCAATGTTCTGAACATGATAAAGTCATCCTAGCAGTGTATCGTTTGGAAGGAGATGCTGATCAATGGTGGAATCTTGTTAAGAATACGAGGAAAAGGGATGAAATTGAGTATATGGAATGGGACGAGTTCAAGAACTTATTTTTCAATAAGTACTTACCTTGTATTCTCTGAACAAAGATGGAGAAAGAGTTTCTTGAACTGAAGCAAAGGGATGATGAATCTGTTGGTACCTATGAAGCAAATTTTACAAGACTTGCAAGGTACGCTTCTGGTATTATTATCCAACCTGAGAGTAAGATCGATCGATTCTTTAGTGGCTTAAAACTAAGTCTTCGAAGGGCGTTAGCCATAAGGGACTTCAATAGCTACGAGGAAATCGTTTGATGTGCTCTCAAAGTCGAGATGGAGATTGGAGTAACACATCAGTCCCATGGGTTTGATAAGAAGAGGAAGATGGAATTCAAAGAAAAATCTAAAGAGCACACGGAAAAGAAGATGAACTTTCCCTTATGCTCAAAGTGTGGAAAGAAACATGGAGGGAGTTGTCTTAAAGGGACAAGTAAATGTTTTAAATGTGGAAAGGAAGGTCATCGGGCATTTGAATGCCGTGATAATGGGAAGAAGATGTCTAATGATGCAAGCAAAGGAAGGGATACACAGAATGAACCTACTACACTTCAATGTTTCAAGTGCAAGGAGATGGGGCATTATGCCAATCAATGCCCAAATCCAAGGGTTGATGATGATGGTCGACGTCAACAAACTCTTAAGGCTAAAGACAAAGGAAAGTCACATGCAATTTCTATCAGCGATGTGGAGTACGATAACGATGTGGTGAAAGGTACACTTACCATCCACTCTAAAGTAGCAAATGTTTTATTTGATTCTGGATCCACCCACTATTTTATTTCTGAAGACTTTTCTAAGGGTATCACCGTATTACCTCAACAATTAGATGTTGAGTTAGCTGTGACAACACCTAATGGCACATCAATCGCATCAAAAGTTTATAATTCTTCTCCGATCGAAGTTTGTGGGAAAGTGATTCCTGCAAATCCTGTGATCCTTCCTTTAGTAGAATTTTATGTGATTCTTGGCATGGATTGGATTTCTCTACATGGAGCTCATATCGATTGCCAAAGAAGGGAAGTCACATTTCATATTCCAGATCAATCTACGATCGTCTATCAATGCAAGGATGAACATAACCTTCCAGTGGAAATTTCTTCCATCTTATGGGTATTGATTCCACTAAATGAAGGTTATTTATCTCAAATGGTTGGTGAGAAACTCACGATTAAGAATATGCCCATTGTACGAGAGTTTGATGATGTCTTTCCGGAGGAATTACCGGGTCTTCCACCAAATCGTGAAGTTGAGTTTTCAATAGAACTCGTACCGGGTGCTTTGCCTATTTCAAAGACACCTTATAGAATGGCCCCAATTGAGTTGCAGGAATTGAAGAAGCAACTCCAAGAGAATCTTGATAAGGGATTCATACGCCCTAGTGCGTCACCTTGGGGATCACCTGTTCTATTTGTTAAGAAGAAAGATGGATCAATGAGACTCTGCATTGATTATCGAGAATTTAACAAGATCACTATCAAGAACAAATATCCTCTCCCACGCATTGATGACTTATTTGACCAACTACGCGGAGCTCAATACTTTTCCAAGATTGATCTTCGTTCAGGGTATCATCAATTAAGGGTCAAAAGGGAGGATATACCAAAGACGGCTTTCTGTACAAGGTATGGACACTATGAATTTATAGTGATGCCATTTGGTCTTACTAATACCCCTGCTATTTTCATGGATCTAATGAATAGAGTCTTTAGAGACTATCTTGATCAATTTGTGGTAGTCTTTATAGACGATATTCTTGTCTATTCAAAGAGCAAGGAAGAGCATGAAGATCACTTGAGAATTATATTGAAGACCCTGAGAAAGGAGAAGCTTTATGCCAAATTTACCAAGTGTGAATTTTGGCTTCAAAAAGTTGCATTTTTGGGTCATATAATCTCAAAAGAGGGGATATCTATGGATCCAGCAAAAACAGAGGTTATCGAAAGATGGTCAAGACCAACAACAGTAACTGAGATCCGAAGTTTTCTTGGTTTGGCTGGATATTATCGACGTTTTGTAAAAGATTTTTCACGATTATCTAATCCACTCACCAAGTTGACTCGGAAAGGAGTTAAGTTTGTCTGGACAGAGGAATGTGAAGAGAATTTCAAGGAGTTGAAAAGAAGTTTATCCAGTGCACCTGTGCTCACACTGCCTTGTAGTGGAGAAAGGTTTGTGATCTATAGTGATGAATCCAAGAAGGGATTGGGGTGTGTTCTTATGCAAAATGATATGGTGATAGCTTATGCCTCACGACAGTTGAAAATCCATGAGCAAAATTACCCAACACATGATTTGGAGTTGGCTGCGGTAATCTTTGCATTAAAGATTTGGAGGCATTACCTTTATGGTGAAAGGTGTGATATTTATACTGATCATAAAAGTTTAAAGTATATTTTCACACAAAAGGAGTTGAATATGCGTCAAAGAAGATGGTTGGAGCTGATTAAGGATTATGACTGCTCAATCCATTACCACCCTGGGAAAGCAAACAAGGTGGCAGATGCATTAAGTCGACAAGACCATGCTAGTTTATCCATGATGAGGATCACAAAAGATCCAATATTTATGGATTTACAAAGGATGGATCTTGGAATTATAATGGAAAGGGAAAAATCTTATCTTTCTCAAATGAATGTTCAACCATCTATACATGTGAAGATTAAAGAGGCACAGAAAGAAGATGTCGAGTTACAAAAGAAGGTGAGAAATGTTCCTAAATTCAACCTTGATTGTGATGGGATAATAAAGTTCAGGAATCGGGTTTGCGTTCCTCCCATCCCCGAATTAAAGAATGAGCTGCTGGATGAGGCTCATAGTTCATCATTCTCTATTCATCCTGGAAGCACGAAGATGTATAGGGACCTGAAAGAGTACTTCTGGTGGGATGGCATGAAAAGAGATGTTGCTGAATATGTCTCTCGATGCTTGGTTTGTCAACAAGTTAAAGCTGAGAGACAGAAGTCTAAGGGGATGTTACAACCATTACCCATACCCGAATGGAAATGGGAAAACATCACTATGGACTTTGTCACAGGACTTCCTAAAACATCCAAAGGCAATAATGCTATTTGGGTCATAGTTGATCGTCTTACAAAGTCTGCACACTTCATTGCTATTAGAGAGGATTTCTCTCTAGATCAGCTTGCCAGGATATATGTAAAGGAAGTGGTAAGATTGCATGGAGTACCACTTTCTATTATATCTGATCGGGATCCGAGATTTACCTCGACGTTCTGGCGAAGTCTTCAGCATACTCTGGATACAGAGTTGAGTTTCAGCACTACTTATCATCCCCAGACAGACGGTCAGTCTGAGAGAACAATTCAAACCCTAGAAGATATGTTGAGAGCTTGCTCTATGGATTTCAAAGGAGGTTGGGATCAACACCTACCTTTGGTGGAGTTTTCTTATAATAATAGCTTTCACTCCAGTATTCAGATGGCTCCTTATGAAGCTCTCTATGGAAAGAAATGCAGGACTCCAACTTGCTGGGATGAAGTTGGGGAAAGAAAGATATTAGGACCTGATCTCGTTGATGAAATGGCAGAAAAGGTTAGATCTATTCAACAACACATAAGAGCAGCTCAGAGTCGACAGAAAAGTTATGCCGACAACCGAAGAAAAGACCTAGAGTTTGAAGTGGGTGATAAAGTGTTCTTACGAATATCTCCCTAGAAGAGGGTTATGAGATTTGGAAAGAAGGGGAAGTTGAGCCCTAGATATATCGGTCCTTTTGAAATACTGGATCGTGTTGGGAAGGTAGCTTACCGATTGGCGCTTCCACCGAATCTCTCTCAAGTTCACGATGTGTTCCACGTATCTCTCCTGAGAAAGTACATACCAGATCCTTCACATGTACTCAGCTCAGAAGTTGTACCGCTGGAGAAAGATCTTTCTTATGAAGAACAACCGATAGAGATTCTGGATCGTAGCGAAAAAGTCCTACGAAACAAGACCACTCGCTTGGTGAAAGTTTTATGGAGGAACCACCAACTTGAAGAAGCTACATGGGAGCTTGAGGATATGATGAGGGAGAAGTATCCTCATTTGTTTGTTACAAAGTGACGAATTTTGAGGGCGAAATTCTTTTTAAGGGGGGTAGAATGTAACACCCGAGACTTTTATGTTATATAAATCATCAAAGGAATCTTTTTCTACACAACACATGCTTGGCTTGCTTTACACGCAATCGCGACCTTCCTCGATAGCTTGCGTCGTACGCAATACCGAGTTTCACTAAAAAAAACAAAATGCTATTAAAACTAGCCGTTATGAATAGTAATAACCACTTTTTGAAATTTTATAAATTTTATTTTTCAAAATGGACTTCATTTTTGAACTCAGAATATCGAAAATAGCTTAGGGTGAAATTTTGATATTTTTCTGAAAACTTTCAATTTTTGATGAATAGTGAAACCACTAAGTGGTAGGTTAAAAACTGAATTTTGCATAAAACTTAATTTTACCGCTTCTGTGAATAGAATTTCGAAAATCCGACAGACACGGTTGATATCAGTAAGTAAAATGTGGTTCAATGAGATAAAAATAATTTTTGGTGAATAGTAACTTTTTACTTTTTTTTACCGCGGTTAATAGTAAATAGGGTAACTAAGGGTAAATATGATATTAATATTACCCTAACACATGTCCTAATTTTATTGGACAAGTGTAATTCGACCAAAAATAAACTTAGGAATAAAATATGACCATTTAGGCCCACTTGGATTAGATTAGGACATTTATTATTAATTTATTTAAAGAAGGGTTAAAATAGTTAAAATCAAAGTTTAATAAGTAAATCATTTTTAATATGGGGTTATACATAAGATAAATTCGATTGTAAATATTCATTAGAAAGATAAAAAGATTTCCTACATGATGGTATTTTATTTGTAATTTTTAGACATTAAATAATTTAATTTATTTATGACACAATGATAATGCAGTAATTATCTTATTAATGAAATATTGACATAATTGATGTTATAAACACCGAAATAAATATAATTTGAGACTTTTTATGAATTCCACTAATTTTCTAGGTTACTATTATATATTAGTGTTGATTTAATCAACTTTATTCGAACATATAATTCTGTTATGACTTTCACAAAAATCATATATCAAATAGTGTCAAAATTGACACAAAATAGTTTTTAAATCAAATATTATATTATTAATTGTTATTTTATTCCTAAAAATCTAAGGTTCGGCCAAATGACTTAGATAAGGATATATATTTTAATTATAAACAATTTGGGGTTCGTTTGGCATGTTATAGTAAGTGTATTAACCATATAGTGAAAGAAAACAAAAAGACACGGTAAAAGTTAAATTAATTAACTTAGAGTTAAATCTAATTGATAAGGTTAAAATAATACCCTAAACTTGTATAAATCCTATTGGTTGATAGGATTTCGACCCATCCCCACTTTAGCTTCGAAATAAGACCCTTTGGAACCATTATAAACCGATTTCGACTTTAATATAAAATAATATTTTGAGATATTCCTAAGGTGCCCCTCTCCTCCCTTATAAAAGGGCACCTCCTCCCCCTCCTCCTCACACCAAATTGAGCACTCAAGCTCGGCCAACCCCTGCCCTTTTATCCTCTACACTTCCCTAGAATAGTCCTAGAGGTTCTGGTCTTCTCCAAAGACCACTCTTAGTTCCTTAAGTGGAGGATTCAAAGAGGCGTTCCAAAGAAGAGGTAATATCCATTACCGATCTTTTCAATTTCTTTCTTCTTCAACTTCTTCTTCTTTAGTTGTTTCATGATAAAGTAATAACATCAGTATTACTTACATACTGATATGTTATTATAAATATGAAACAACCCTAATTCACCTTCTATCCATCCTACGGAAAAATGAAATCATCGCGCGTGCGTACGTACGGAATACCGTCTCCACGCCGTGGTGTAATCTATTTTCCACCATCACCTTACAAGGATGGGTATAATGGTGTAATTAGTAACTATATATGATTATTATTAAGTAATATTGATACTGAAATAATATATATATATACTCCAATACAATTCCACGATCATAGGAACGATATCATCACTCGTGCGTACGTACGGAATACCGTCTCCACGATGTGATGCGACTCGTTCTACATGATCTTCATTTCATAATGATTATATAAATGAATTGAATGAATGAATATGGTATATACTACACTAATACCATTCTGGAAATGAATTATCTATAACCTAAAGATAAGAATAAGAATTTATTCAACAAAACACGCATAAGAACAAAAAGTTATAAAGACCCGAGTAACAAGTAACAATGAAATATTACTAACAAGAAGCTAATAATATGACCATATATGATCTCATATCAATATGTATGATTCTGGAATAAGTCAATAACTTTATTTAAACCATTATACAGGAGCTTCGGACATGTACAAAGCAAATTGGACCTAAGGTAAGGGAAATATCACAATCTCATTTTTATCCGAGATTGTTTATTCGTAAGTATTTACTGGGGTGTATTTTATCATCCACATCCATGTTCCCTCAATTTGTAATATTGTTTCCATCCACTTGAAATAGTTTAAATCCAATTTTACCCTTAGGTGAGTTTTTAGTAAAGAATATGAAAGGAATCTTTTGTCGTTTTTCCGTACGAGGTACTTTTTGACTTTTCCGACAAAAGTACGAAGAATGTTTTTTTAACTTATACGGCATGAATGGATTTTTAAAACATTACTTCAAAGAAGATTCCTTTACAAGTTTTCAAGTTTATTTTTAATCAACTTCTTTTATTTTAAAGTTGTATGACATGTTATGAAAGGAAAAATGTTTTTGAAGAAGAAAGGATATTTTCCTCAAGAATTCAATACAAGTGTTTTATCAAAATTATTTTCCATCTAAGATAATAAAGGGTTCTGTTTCTATCCATATTTTTACATTGGTTTGACTATGTTGTGATGGAATTATGTTTATGAATTCCTTTATCATATATGAATTTATTTATGATGTCATGATGTTTCAAGAATCCCATTTTTGTTATATGTGTTATGCCATGATGTATGTTTTATGATTATGTGGCACACATAAGAAAGGATTCATTATAAGATGGGTGGGACCTATATCTCCCTCCAATGCATTGGGTAATGATTTTATATCTCATGAGATAGACATGGCTGGAACGGAAGGTTATTTCGGTTCAGTGATACAGGACTGAAACGAGGAGTGAACTCGGTTCAGAAAGGGACTTTGTCCACTAAGATAGTCTTGGCAATGAGTCATGACTAACAAGAAATGATTTTCCATGATTATGTGTGCATGCCACAAAGTTTCAAGTTTTATGTTATGATTATGGGGATCTCATTTTCACTTCTATGATTTATTCCATGTTAAGATATTATGATCTCTTTTGCAGGTTTTGATCTTCATAATGATATGATATGATTTTTTTTCCTTTATTTGCCCTTGCTGAGCATTTGAGCTCACCTTTTTATGTTTTCTTTTCCCCAGGTTAGGAAGATGGATATTAAATAGAATATGCTAAAAGGGACCCTAGATATGGTGAAATAAACGGGAGACACTGTAGAAGATTTATGAACCAGTTGTTTATGTTTCCCAGTTTCTAAAGACACTATACCTATGCGATCCTTTGTGGTTTTGTCATATGTTGTAATAAGTGTGCTTCAATTTCGAAGTATTAACAATATATGTAAAGTATGGGTCGTTATAATGGGATCATGGAAAATTTATGCTATCTAAAACAAGGAACTAGACATGTTTCTTTTTAAGAGTTTTTATTTTATGAAAAAATGGATACTGAGTAGTAGTGTCTACTTGTAATATTCAAGTTGTAATGTAATAGTTATGGCCTTATTATCTAAAACAATAAACCTGAAAAGATCCTCAATGTGAATTATTCATTTAATTCAATATTATGTAATGTTTAAGGCTGAGTCCTTATAGTTGGTATCAGAGGTCGGTTTAGATAACTTTAGAGGTTAGGGAATTTTATAATCATAAGTAACATTACCATAATGGTTAAGATTTTAGAAAGAGTCATAGTTTTTTTCGATAAATTGAATGAGTTTAAGATAACATGAATAAGTATATCTTAGTGTTTACCCTCCTCATTAGATATTATATGATAATTTTAATGATATACTCACACTGACCTTTTTGGTTTTAGTAAATGGATGGATCTAGATGGCACCAAAGTAACAGTGGATGTGAAGAAAACTATGACAGTTTTCTGAATGAGCAACTGAAAGATATGGGAGCTACCATGAGAACTCTTGTGGTTATTCTCAACCGACTATTTGGAGTCATGATTGACCACCTGAACCTTAGTGATCTTTATAGGGCATCATATATGAGAGAAACAAATCCCTATGGATGTTCAGGTAATAATCATAAAGGTAAGTGTGTTCAAAAACCTATGTGTCAAAGATTTGGAAAGAAACACCTAAGAAAATGTTTCAAAGGGATAGAAAGATGCTATAGATGTGGAAATGAACGTCAAAAAGCAAGAACCTTGCATGGAAAAAGGAAGCATCTAGTTGAATCTAGGAAAGGGAAAGAAGTCATTTCTGAGGGATCAATTAAATGTTTTAAATTTGGTGTGCATGGTCATTATGCAAACACATGACTTATGAATAAGTTTCCGGAATGGGATCACTTGGATCGTACAAATATATGTTTACCAACACCTAATTCCATTCCGATTGATGATGAAGAAATTGACAATGACCAATGAAAGGTATGGATTAATTCATAACATATGTTTTGATATTATTGAATCTTAGGAAATGATTCATGATTTTTGTATGTAGGAAACTAGTATTTTAGAATAAGTTAGTAATGAATGGTTAAGGGTTCATGAATAACGTTGAATGAGTAAGAGGTTAACATATAAGGGATTCAAGAGTTATGGTATATTTTTGGATAGTGAAATGCTTAAAATTATTATGGCTCTCTTGATGATGGGATTACATTACAAGACTTTTTATAGTATGTGTAACCCTGAAGTTTGATATATGAAAATTTTATTCAAGTAATAATTATCTTTTATTTTGGTTTATATTTATAAAGAACCATTTGGGTTTATATAATCCTTGAATTTGAGGCAATTACCGCTTAATACATTTTGGGATGCAAAATGAAAGTTATTAGATAACATTTGTGGTTAAAATATATTATGGTTATTTTTGATGAATTTATCTCTTTTCGGGAATGTTATAAAATTTGGTAGTTTTTGAAATGGGACAACACGCAAACCATGTGACAACCTATCACGTCAGACGAAGTTGTGGGAATCAAACCCACATCCAAAGTGGGACTAGTATTTATCGCCTACCACTGGACTACGTGAAGTCCATGGTTTGTATGTCTAATTATTTTTGGTTAGATTATCTTATGAAATCAGGAATAATATGATTTTGGAATATCTATGTAAATGATTAACCTATCATGGAGGATATATGATTAGGTTATTTACTTTTCAGTGTGAGACATTAAGGGTAACTGATGTTATTTGGAGATAAATGTTAAGATTTACCTTGGAAGACTATGTGATTAAATCTTTTAGGGCTTTGGGTTTCAATCTTAGTTTGTATTAATTTGAATAATTTTAAGGATAACTATTTATTTAATGGTCTTTCTTGAAACTTTGGTTATTTTAGTTGAATTTTTGAGATTAAGAGTAGTATTTCTTTTTATAAAGAATTACCCTTTTGGTGATTATCTGATCTTATACTAAAAGTTTTGGTTTTATTTAATATCTAAAGACATCGAAAATATATAGTTCATCTTTTGTGGATTATGTGATTTTGTCGAAGTTGATTATAGCTCCCTTATTGTGAAAAATGTCATCCCTAATTTTCATCATTTGGAGAAAATATTAGTTTGTGTTAGAAATATAGTAAAAGATAAATGTCTACATGACAAGTAAGTATATTTCCATATGTTTTTGGTTATTCTCATATATAAATTCCCCAATGAAAAGTAACTTTAAACAAAAACCTTGTCCGTTAACTTTTCATACTGGGGAATCAAAGACTGTTTAACTCATCACAAGTTTGTGATTTTCTAGTGGTTAACTTTATCCTAAACATGTTTCATATCACTCTACATCAGAAATTGACCCTTTTTTTCTCCTCAATATACATTTTTTCATGGAATATTAGTATGGGTTAACTCATGTGACCATTGTACTTATCTTTCTTTGTTTTCAAGTGATAGTTTTAATGAATCTTTTTTCTGATATGGGACTTTCAATAAATTTTCCGAGCCCAAATTTTAAAATTGAGAGGATGCAATTCCCAAAAGGGGGGAATGATGTAACATCCCAGTGAAATAAAGAATATGACTTTTTCATGTTTATTAATTTTTTAATTAAATATTAATTTTACTTTAAATGGGTTTCTATGTTCGATAGCGTACCTGATACGTAATAACAGGTTTCTTTGAAATCTTACATTGCACACTAATAATATATTATTATTTTAAACGACAGATAACTCCTAGCCATTCTATTGGTGGGAATGAATGAAACTAACTAAAATATGATTTTACATGTTTGTTAAATGTATTTTCATTTATCTAAAAAAATTTAGAGGCTTAAAATGTGAATGAATCTAATTTTAAGCAAAATTTACATTAAAAGGCGGATTTATCGCCTTTTAATAGAGAACCCTTTTTTAAATCTAGTTTTGGTCACTTTAATACATTATATATGACCAAATAAAATCCTTCTTTAGAATGGGGACATAAAAATTTACTTTGTGTAATTTTTTAGAATTTTTCTAATAAAGTACATTTTTTTATGAATAGTGAAAAATATTGTATTTTAATTCAAAAGTGACTTTTAATATAAATTATTTATATGGTTAGATTACCTTTTAAATTGATTTTAATGTGAAATTAAAACATATTTGTACCATTTAATCTAATGTTGGTCATTGGAATTAATTTAACTTTAAAATTGGACATAAACAAGTATCAATCTTTTGATAGTTATTGTTTCTTAAAAACACGCTATTTGTTTTGATAACGGGAATTAATTTTAAAATTAATTAATTCCACTTCTATGTTTTTAATTTAGAAAAATAGACCTCAGTTTTGAATTCATAATATAAAATATATCTTAGGCTGAATTTTGGGTATTTTTCTGAAAAACATCAATTTTTGATAAATAGTGAAACCATTTAGTGGTAGTTAAAAAAACTGACTTTTTCATTTAAATAGAAATTTTACCACTTCTGTGAATTTAATTTCAAAAATCCTACATACATGGTTGTTATAAATAAGTACAATGTGGTTCATTAAGATGAAAATAAATTTTGGTGAAAAGTAACTTTTGACTTTTATTTACCATAGTTAAAAGTAAATAGGGTAATTTAAGGTTAAAAGAATATTATAATTATTCAAAATTACATTAACACTTGTCCAAACATTATTGATTGAGTCATTAAAGACCATGGTCATCTTTGGGTAGATTTTGGGACCCCATTGAGCCACATGGGAGTGATAATGACAATTTAGATTAATTAATATAATGTAAATACAAAATTGACATTAAGAAAAATATTTCAGTAATTAATTTTTATATGGTGTTATATAAGTAATATTTTCAACTATAAATATTATTTGTAAAGATAAATATATTTTATACATCATGGTAGTTTTATATATAATTTTTAGACATCAAATAAATTAAATTATTTATGACACAATAATGATGCAATATTTACCTCATTAATAAATGATTTAAATAAATAAGATTATAATGATTAAAATATTATCCAAAACATGTATAATTCTAATTGGATGATTTTATATAGATCATTAGTTATCTTACATTCATATTTAATTATTTTTTGACATTTTTAAACCGAGTATCATTATATAATAAAATAATATTTTCACACTTTTCTAAAGAGCCCATCCTCTCCCTTATAAAAGGAGACCATTTCTATCCAATTCCTCACACCTCTCAAGACATTTGACTCTTCCCAAATATGCCCAATTAAGCTCACTAAATCCCTGTCCTCCCCTTAGAAGACATACCTTAGGCATAAGTCACTTCAATAAGTCCTTTGGTTTAATCCAAAGGGAGTCACCCAAATTAAAGGTAACAGTTTCTCTTAAATTATTTTCCATTATTTTTCTTCTCCAACCCCTAAACTATTTTTATTATTTTCTTTTGTAACAACACAATTATCTGAAATATACTATTATTTTTTTATGATATCGATTCGAACTACCCTTACACACACCTCCATATAATGTATTAAGAACATAATGTTTCTCTGGATGGAAAACTAACGCCTCACGAAAGGATGATTGTTAAAATATCTCCAACCGCCTCTCATGGTGTCCATTATGATGGTACTGTATTTATATATGATATATATTATGTTTATGTTTTATTTATGCTTCTGTATTTTCTATTTATATCACACCTTTACGGTTTCCATAGTGGGTAAATACGATAATCTCATTTGAGGAAGCGCGGACTACCGCCCCCACAATGTGATGTGACTCGTTAATGCCTTATGTGGGACGTATAAAGTATAAATATTATGATATTATATATGATATTATTCTGGAATTATAATATACCTTTGTATCATTATGTTTTAATTCCATTAAAATAAGAAATATAAATGAATGTAGCGTCCATGCGTACGTATGGCTTACCGTCTCCATGAACGATGAATTTTGTTTCTTAGATCTAAATGTTTTGTAATATTATAAATACATGTATATACTGGATATATATGATATATATGATATCTAAATCATCAATATAATTCTGGATATAATGAATCTTTGACCACAAGAACAACATGTATTTATAAGAAGTCCATTTTTGACTCAAGTACCAAATATCGGCAAAATGAACATTATTAACTTAAATGATTAAATAATGTTTATAACATGGTAATAAGTGATATAAAAGGAATAATAAACTTGAAAAAGGTTCTTAAGAAATTATAAATTATCTTTAGTTCATTATTCAGGAGATTAAAGAACGATCGATTCAAGTCGGACACGAGGTAACAGATTTTCTTATCTCACTTTTAATTCGGTGAGATTTCCATTTTTCTCCACATATTCATTGCATGTGGTGTAATGTGTATTATAATTTGATATATATTATCATGATTATATTTATATTCATGGTATTCTGTGATTCATTTGATGGTTATTAACTTTTGATCAAGCTACTCAGTTGATAACAACGAAGTAAAGGGTTTCATCTCACTTTTTATTCCCGTGAGATTCATGATATATTTGCCTCTATTTAATTTTGTGTGGTGTATGTACTTCCCATGATTTTACTCTTTGTGTAATATAATTTTATTTATGAGTATTTACATCTACATTATATGATCCTTCTTCATATGGCGTATGTTTTGTACGTTACCAAATCGGTAAGGGAACCTTTCACTCTCTTCTATTTAAAAGACTTCTTTTTATTATGTCTTTTAACATACATATTATTATGTTGGGATATGTTCTTTTATATCCCCATTGATGTAAGCCTTATGTACAAGTGATGAGATACCACTTTTATCTTATCAACTCATTTTCTTAATTTTAATGTGACGCTGTTAGGCTATCAAATTTTTACAAGGTAACTTCTTAACCCGATTTCAATTCATTGGGATTCAACTTGTACTTATTGAATATGTCATCCAATGAATATGTGTGAATGAACTTTAATTGTTTCACACTTAATATCCACTTATATAGGGTTTATTTATATTTTTCACACATAATTATGTGATTGATTTATCCTTAATGTAAATATACCATCTTTATAAGGGATTTCATCTCAATTTACATTTCCATTGAGACTTCATTGTCGTTATTCACCAATTCACTATTATATGGTGTATATATTGTACTTTGACATATTATATCATGAATCCATTTATTATCATGATATTACAATGTTTTGATTAAATGTTATTCCTCAATAATTTGTATTCAAGTGTCTCTATTTTTGGTTAAAAAAACTCATTAACTAAAATATTGTTTTAAATGTATTAAAGATTTATTCTTCTAAATATTTCTCATTATTGTCCATGATTTCAATATGGGTTTTAGGATTTATTTATATGGACATTAATGTTTTCAACTGATAAATCATTTAAAATATTCAAAGTGGTATGGGACACTTCGATTCAAAAATCACTTTTTAAATGGTTTTGAAAATGATCCGATAAAGCATTGTTTATTTAAATATCTTGATTTGATATAGTGGAACATGGAAATGTTATCTTTCCTTTTATACTTGTGTTATGTGTTATGATTATGTTATGGTTATTGGGCATTGTTTACATATACGGGTGGTTCTGTGATAAACCTAGGGCGGGTGAGCCCAAGATAGATCTCCAATGCATTAGGTAACGTGACGGAGGTAAACATGATGTTTCTCCTAAGAGATTTAGGGAATATTCCATGATGGGTATTCCAAGTGTAACTCTCTATGTAGCTGTGATAGCTATAATGTATGTTTGATATGGAATCCATAAGTAACTTTATGATTTATGATTTTTGTGTGTTATTCATAAATCTTATGATTTCATAAGGTATGATTTAAAAGTATGGTTTCATTGATTTGTATTTGTTTATGTGATAATGTTTTCCTTCCTTATTTTATAACCCTTACTGAGATTTATATTCTCATCCCATGTTTTTGAAATTTTTTCCACGGGACTTAAAAATGAATAGGGTAAAGGATGGGATTAAGGAAAAGTAATGCTATATAGAACATGCAACTAGACATGTTTCTTTTTAAGAGTTTTTATTTTATGAAAAAATGGATACTGAGTAGTAGTGTCTACTTATAATATTCAAGTTGTAATGTAATAGTTATGGCCTAATTCTCTAAAACTCTAAACCTGAAAAGATCCTCAATGTGAATTATTCATTTAATTCAATATTATGTAATGTTTAAGGTCGGGTGCTTATAGAATTCTTATGAGACTCACTACATTTAATGAGTTACACTATAATATAATGATTGTGAAACTAGTATTTTTTCAATAAGTAATTATAGGATGAAGTTTCTCTAATACCCATTTCATTTCATGGGTGATGATATTATGAATGTTTATGGTCTTTTGAGAGACATATATATTATTTCATTATGAGATGTGGGGTAAATATATATCCCTCCTATGAATTAGGTAATGATGGTTGAATATTGAGTATATATGTTATACGTGAACTATATTACATGTTCTAAATGTTATGTGTTGACCTAATTACATGTTCATGATGTTACGCATGAACCTGATTACATATTTACAATGTTATGAATAGACCATGTTCCATGTCAATATGTTTCTCCATGAACCTTCTTACATGCTCTCAATGTTAGGTGTGAACTCTATTACATGTTCACAAATTATGCATGGACCTGGTTTCATGGAAATATGTTTGTAATTTTAGGATATTAAATTTTTGAAATGTTATGCATGGAACTGATTACATATTCACAATGTTATTCATAGACCAGGTTTCATGTCCATGTATTTATAAGTGAACCTGATTAAAATGTTCACAATGTTATGCATAAACCAGATTACATGTTCACAATATTTTTCATGGAATAGTTTTTATATCCATAAGTTTATGTGTGACCATGATTACATTTTCACTATTTTATGTGGGAACCAAATTACATGTTCATAATGATATGTGTGAACCTGATTATGTGTTCATAATTTTGTGAGTGAACATGAATACATGATCATAATGTTATAAGTGGATTGAGTTTCATGTATATAAGTTATTTAAGGGTATTATTTCATGTAATAATCCTAATGAGTGAACCTATTTCTATAAAAAGATGTACCCAATGTTAATAGTTGTTGTGTATTCCAAAAGTCTATATTATATTCCAATGTTATGGTATCACGACTCATGTTCATTGATTTACTTATGAATCATTTTTTTCTTAACTACCAATATTTATTCCCTGATTCATGTTGATGATATTTTATGGGAATGGTATGATATTCAAATGATATGATCATTTTCTCATATGTTTATTCTCATGTTATGATTACATATATCCCATGTTAACCCTTACAAAACATTTGATCTCACCCATTTCATATTTTTTTTCTTTACCTATGTTATGAAGAAATGTTTTAAGTAGGATTACTAAAGGGGAATATCATTAAGGGAGATATTTAATATCTTTCATGAATACATAATATTATGTTTTCATGTTTCAAAATAAACTAAACAATTATTATCTATGGGCATTTATTTTTGTAATGTGAAAAATATTCATCTAAAATGATGTAATATCCATGTATGTTAAGCCTAGGTCTTTTTAGTTGTTGTCAGTAGAAAAGATTATACAATAACTAAAAAATAGGATGAGGAATATTTAGTGATATACCAAGGTATATTTCTAATGATATTTCTAGACATATCTGTTAGTATAAGACTACGGATGAATTAAATTATATGAAAATTTCCTAGAATTTTGGTAATGGATTGAAATAGCGGTTTCCAAGAAATATATCCATATCTATTAAGAACAATTCAATGTGGCTCTGTAAGAAATTTATATAGTGTTAATAAACCCAAAACACTAATGATCTATACTCAATCGAGAACTGGTGCACAACAATTAGGCTTACTGCACACCTGGTCTGAAATTCCTGCTGGATATGCTTTGGGAATTCATAGACTCTTTATGAACCATCATAATTGATGTAAATAGATGTTAATTATTAATGAAATAGGATAAACCTAAGGTATCATATATTAAATAACATGTTATAATTTATACATCTTATAAGTGTTTTTTCAGGATTATGTGGTTTTCTTCTATGATAAGTGTTTCTCACACTATGATTTGTAATTTTAGTCAATGGTCGGAACTAGAAAGAACAAGTTAACATTGAATGTTTCCTATGTTTAAAGTATGTTCATTATAAAAATTTAATTCCAAATTGTAAATAACATGAAGAGAAACCATAAAGAGGCATGAGTACTAGTTATACTATTAAAGATAAGGGGGCACAAATGACATGATAAAGTTATGGGATCCTCTAATAGTATTTTTTACATTAAATGTAAGAAGCATGATTAAATTTCAGATTAGGAACCTAAAGAGATGAGACATATTTTATATTCTTGGAAATGGGTACAAATGAATAATATTTTGAAGCCTATGTAATGGTTTAATAATAATGACATATTATTGAAATGTATATCTATTGGAATTCAAGAATTATGTTATATGAATCCTGAAGAATATATATTCCTTTAAGTATTTTTAAAAATAAATTAAGTGGTATGGATGACCCAGAAAAGTGGTTTAATGGAAAGGTGTTATTTTGATTATGGGATGGTAACACTTAATATGTTCCTGATGATGAGAAGATTACGTAAAGAGATGATTTATATGGATAATGTAAATTGGATAGTACTGATTACCATGGAACTAATTAATTATTTGTTGAAAATATGTTCTATGTTATCATGGATGATGTTTATAAAATCTTGTATTTAAGGAATATATCCAATAATATTAGAAATATGGAAGAATTTATGTTTTATAAAAGGATTTAAGTTAATTCATGTTGTTATCATGTTTTAAGAGAATATAAGATGAAGTTATTAACATGTTTGGAATTTGACAACCATGAGATACTTTAATATATATGGGGGATAAATGTTATGTTGATTTAGTGACATTATTTATAACGTTTTTTATATTCATATTTTGGTAGGGTTATGTAATCGACCATTTATTTAATGGTTCATGTTAAACTACAAATGAGGTTTTAGAGATTAAAGTATTATATCATCATATGAGGATTTAGGCATATTGGATAACCAGTGTTAACCATTTTGGTGTGACTATAAATAAATAAATATGGAATGACCTATCATTATAATTTTGAATATCATGATATATTAGTACATCAGGACTGAAAAATTCACCTTCATATCTTGTAGTAAGAAATGAATTTGAAATCAAGAATAGAATAACCAAAGGGTGATATTGTCGTTTTGAAAATAATTAAATAAAGTAATTATGTTTCTGTATGTTCTAAGACAGTAAAATAAAATCTTAATTCCTAGAAAAGGCTATTGAAAAAGATTTATCCAAATACATTTGTTTTTACTGAACCTATGGTCTTATAAATCATCATAGATTTATGGTTTTGAGGACCATAACATTCCATTGATCATTAAATTGCTTCTGATCATTGATCTTTATCACACTCTATAATTGTTTATTTTCTCATACATGACCAATCTTCAATCCCAACCTATGTTATCCTATGTGGAATACAAGTTATGATTTACTTTAGGTAATAATTATGGTTCCATGTTTCCCTTTTTAAAGGATGTTTTTATATCCATTTTTATAATGTGGGTTTTTATGAAGGTAACATTCATTTATTAATCATTTGATAACCAAGATGAATTTTGGGGGTGAAATTCATTTTATTGGGGGTTGAATGTAACAACCTAAGATTTTGTGAATGTTTCTTAAAATTAATTTAATCTCATTGAAATTTTTCAATTCACACAACACTAATAATATATTTTTTATATGAAAGATTTATATATGGATTTAATGATAAGAAATTCCAAGTTAATATTGCACTATATGAAATAGTTAGATTAACATTAGTTACACCCAACACTATATTTGTCTTATGTTACACACAATGTCGTGTTCCTCTCATAGCTTGTCTTACACCCATGGTCGAGTTTTACCGAACATTAATATACTATTAATATTTTTATTAAATTATATTTTATGACAAAACCTAACCATTGGAATGGAAATTATGAATAAGATAAACTAAATTGTGGAAATATGATTTACACATGAGTCCTTTGGTTATGAATTAGTTAAAAATGAAAGTAAGAACAATTTGAAAATAAAAAATTCCTTTTTTGAGAAAACTATTTCCCTATGTATAAAAACTATTTTATCTTAATAAATTAAAAAAAATATTTGATATATCTTTTTAATAAATTATATATACTATATACTCAATAAAATATTTTTGCAGTCATCCAATATATTTGATAGGCATAAGATAAAAATAAATCCAATTATATGAATTAAAAGATGTATTTTTATAAAAGGTAATTTTACCACCTTTTAGTGATGAGCCTATTTTAAATATAAATGGAATACCTCAATTTAATTTGGTTTAATTTTTGGTTTTTTTTGAGAAGATTCATTTTTTGATGAATAGTGAAAAAACTAAATTATAATTGAAAACTAATTTTTCATCTAATCTATTTATATAGATAAATTATATTTTAAATTAGTTTCAATGTATATTTATATCAATTATATATATATATTAATAGAATTTAGGTCATTGGAATCAATTTCGCATTGAAATTGGATATAAAAACAATTCAAACTATTGAACATCTTCACTTTAAAAAGTTATTGTTCTCTCCAGTAAGTGGGATTGTTTTTAAATTAATTTTGGCCACTTCTGTGATTAGAATTTGAGAAAAATGAATGCATATTTGAAATTAGAATAATTTATAATGAAAAATATGAGCAACTTAGTTTTTTTACCAAAAATAATATTGAACGTAATGAAAATTAATTATAGTGATAAAGGTAAAAATGGGTTTACATACACTACAAGAAATTAATATATTTTCTGATAGGGCATTTACAATGGTGTCTCGTCGCAAAACATAATTTTCGATGGGACCTTGTCGAAAATGCCTCGTTGCATAAAGAGGTGTCACAAATATTTTTCCCTTCAAATTTTTAAAAACCTATTTACGACGCTCCATCACAAATACAATTTGTGACAGTTGGATGGCCCATCGTAAAATGGCTCATTGTAAATATCTTAAAAAAATAAAAAATTGAATAAAATAATAATATTAATAATAAGAAAATAATATTAGAAAATAATAATTATAATACTAAAATTAATATTATATATAATAATATAAAAACAATAATATTAATAAAATAATATTCTTATTAATAGTAAAATAAAAAAATTATAAAATAATATAAATATAATAATAATGATTTAATAATATTAATATAATAATAATTATATAATAAAATTAATAAAATTAATAATATTATAATTATTAAAATTAATCCAATAACAATATTAATATTATTAAAATAATAAACAATTATAAAATATTAAAAACCATAATATTTGAAAAAATAAAAAAAATATATATTAACCAATAACAAATAATATAATATTAAAAATACTAAAAAATTAAATAAAGTATCAAAATAATAAATAATTAAATATATATTAAGAAATAAAATATTCCCAACAATTTATTACTAATAATTATAATTTATTTCTAATTATTACAATTTATTAATAATTATAGCAGTTTATTGCAATTTTTTACTAATTATTTATTGTTATTACAATTTATTTCAAATTTTTACTAATAATTACAATTTATTACTAATTTTTAATAATTATTAATAATTATTAATAATTATTTCTAATTATTAAAATATATTACAATTTATTACTAATTATTTCTAATTATTAAAATTTATTACCAATTATTACAATTTATTACTAATTATCGCTAATTAGTACTCATTCCTAGTAATTATTCATACTTAGTAAAATTTATTAAAAATTATTACTAATTATTAATAATTGTTACTAATTATAACTAATTAATAATAGTTATTACTAATTATTACAATTTATTACAAATTATTACAAATTATTAGTAATTATTAATATTTTTACTGATTATTACAATATTTTACTAATTTTTATTATTTATTACAATTTATTACAATTTATTAAAATTTGTTACTAATTATTACAATTTATTACTAATTATTATTAATTATTAATATTTATTACAATTTATTACAATTTATTACTAAGTTTTACCAATTATTACTAATTTTTACAAATTATTACTATTAAAATTTATTACTAATTATTAATATTTATTTCAATTTAATGCTAATTAATACTAATTATTACTAATTATTAAAATTTATTAATAGTTATAACAATTTATATCTAATTACCACTAATAATTACTTATTCCTTCTAATTATTACTAATTTCTTCTAGTTATAGATAATTAATTCTAATTATCACTAATTATTACTAATTATTAACATATAAAAATACATATTCCAATTTCTTACTAATTATCGCTATTTATTACTAATTATCCCTAATTATAACTACTTATTAATAATTTTTATAATTAAGACAAATTAATACAAATTAATAATAATTAATATAATAACTATTAATTAAAACTAACTAAAACTAACCATACATTATTATTTGTAAAAATAAATAATTATAAATAAAACTTTCTAATTCTGAGTTAATTTATTTCCAACTAATTAAAAATAATTATAACTAATATAAAATAAAATGAATTAAATAAAAAATAAAAGAAATTGATAAATATCTTAAAATTGAATCATTCATAGGATATATGATGTGAATATTGCTCTGATTTAGAATTTAAAACATTGAAAAATTTTGAGAGAAAAAATGTATGTTTTGGGGGAGGGAGGGGTAGAGAAAGGACTGGAATGGGGAAAATGGATGGGGGTATATATATGCTAGATTATTTTCAATGGGACAATTTTCAATGGGATTCTAGTCCCAAATGTTTTCCTCATATTAATTAGAGGTTGTGGTTAAAAAAGTAATTTTCGACGGGTCATATCACAAATACCAACTTGCCGACATACTATTTGCAATGAGGGATAAATCCCCTCACAAATACTAAAAATGACATCTGGTATTTGCGACGATATTTTATACCAGTCACAAATTCACTTCCCACAGTTGGGTAAGAAACTCGTGCAATACATTTTATGACGAGGTCCATCTCCCCGTCACAAATATCAATTTTCCTATAGTGTTAGTGGATAAACATTATCGTAAGGGGAAAAATACCCTAGAAACATGTCCAAAATCCATTAGATGGACATATTTAGACCATATCCTCCCTTGGATCTAAAATATAAAACTATTTGAGGCATATTATATAAGATATACCTCTCAATAGTATTTACCTCTTTATATTTCCATGAATTTCACTCCTCCTCCACTATAAATGGGGACTCAACACCTCACTTCTTCACACCTATCAAGCCCTTCGGGTTGTCCAACCCCTTTACAAATTAGCTCCCAACATCCCTCCCATCATCCTAGAAGTGTTACTCTTGGTAGAAATCCAACCAAGTAATACCATTCATAAAAACCAAATGGAGTTATGTAAAAAAAATTGGAAGATTGAACATGTACAAAGAGAGTTAAGACTTAAGTTACCAAATCTATAAAGTAATTTTGTCTCATTTTTCGTTCATTGAGATACATGTCATGTTATGAACCTATATTCTTCTATGAGGTTTATATACTTACCTTTAACCTTTTATATCATGAAACTCCCTCTTTTAATGATAATTCATTTTTCATAAAATCTTATTCATTCATGGGGATTATGATTCAATGTTACCAAAATGGTAATAGGTTATTGCTATAATCTCAACGTTTATCAGGATTGTTTATGATTTTGATTCCATTGATGAAATATTATGATCCATCTCTCAATATTAATTCTTAATTCTCTTCTCCTTTCATTATTCATGATATCATCAAGTAATGATACAATTTCTCTACTCTTTCTTACTTAAGATAATTAAGAAAGTGTTTTCAAGAAAATATGACTTTATCTATCTTTGTGTTTGGAATTATATGATATTTAATAACCATAATTCCAAAAAATATATAAAAAATTTTCTATTATTCTCATGTCATCTTTAAAATTCATTTTTAACCATGTTTTACCTTTTTACAAAATGGTTAATTGAAAGGAATCATATTTTTGTTTTTATATCAAGGAATTTTTCTAAACTTTTTACAGTGCAGATGGAATGTTTGGCAGGTACAGATTAATCTATCATCATGACCATAATTTATTAGAATATTTTATTATATGATTAAAATTTTATTTTCAAAGCAAATGTTTTCAAAAACATTTTCTGTTTAATAATTTTTTCTTAAATGACGTTCTGATCTACCTTTTTATGCTTTCAAATGGTTATTTTTAAAGAAAATGACTTCAATGATTTGAAATATATTTTTATAATTTTTCAAAGTTGTTTTCAATGAAAATAGTTTTCAGAATTTTTTATTTTTTTGAAATACGAATGGATATTTTCCTCAAGATATGTTTTAATTTTTTTTTAATCTTACATTATATTTTTTCAATGTGGGTTTATAAGGAAATGATTTTGAAAATATTTTATTTTTTAAAATTGATTTTTAATGAAAGTTTATTTCCCATATGAAATGTTCCATGTAATTTTTAAAAATCACCCACCATATAATATGACATACTTTGATAAATATTTTTCTTTCTTGGGGATATAATCCAGGGACACCATTTTTATTCTTTATTTGAATGGTTTATGTTAATGATTATAAGTTGATTATGAATCACTTTTCTCTTCAACAGGTTATACAATGATAAAAATCATATGAAACACACTTCCTTTAATTGGTTAGTCTATGGTTAAGGGATTATAAAATCTATCTATTTTCCACATCTAATGATAGGATGTTGTTTCTGTAATACATATTTCATTTCATGGGTTATGATATTATAAATGTTTATTGTCTTCTGGGATAAATATGTATGATTTCATTATGTGATGGGTGGGACACATATTTACCTTCATTGAATTGGGTAACGATGGATGACTCATGGATATATATGTAGTGTGTGAACCTAATTACATGTCTAAAATGTTATATGTGAAAATTATTACATGTTCACAATGTTATTCATGAACCTAATTACATGTTCATAATGTTGTCCATGGACCTAGTTTCATGTCTAAATGGTTATGTGTGAACTTTATTACATGTTCACAATGTTTAGTGTGAACCTGATTACATGTTCACAATATTATGTATGAACATTATTATATTTTCACAATGATAGGATTTGAATTGGTTATTTGTCCATATGTTTATGAGTGAACCTTATTACATGTTCACAATGTTATACATGAAATTGAATACATGTTCACAATTTTATGTATGGACCTAGATGCATTTCCAAATGTTTATGCGTGAACCTAATTATATGTTTTTAATGTTATGTGTGAGCAAGATCACATGTTCAAAATTTTATTCATGTACCTAGTTTCATGAAAATAGGTTTATGCGTGAACATGATTACATGTTCACATTGTAATATGTGAACTTGATTACATGTTCAAAATGTTATGAGTGAACCTGATTATATGTTAAAATTTTTATGAATGAAACTGAATACATGTTCACAATATTATGAGAATACCTTGTTGAATGTATAATGTTTATGTGGGGGCCTGATTTCATGTAATAAACCTATTGAGTGAACATGTCTCTATTTACACATGTTCACAACTTTATAGGTTGATGTGTATGCCAAAAGTCTATATCTTATTACAATTTTATGGTCTCATGAGTCATGTTTATTAATTTCTATATGATTCAATCCTTATGAACTTTCAATATTGATTAAATGATTCATGTTTATTATCTATGATATGTAGGGTATTATATTCTAATGATATGATCATCTTCTAATACCCTTTTTATCATGTTATTCTTACATATCTCCCTTTTTAACCCTTATTTTGCATATAAGCTCACCACTTTCTCAATTTTCCTTTCCCCAAGTTATAAATAAAGGTTTTAAGTAGGAGTACAAAAACGAAATATATTTAAGGGATATTTGGATGATCTTTAACCATGATAAAATCTTATGTTTTATGCTTCAAAATACACTAAACTATTATGGTCCTTGGGAAAGTATTTCTTGTAATGTGATAAATATTCATTTAAATGATGTAATATCCATGTATTTTAATCATAGATTGATATAGGGAACTCGCCCCATTTTTAAATTATTTCCAAACTAAATTAATTGGAGAAGTTAAAATGTTGTCATATTGATGATCAGAATTTTCAATAGGAAACTAAATTCATGAATGATGTGATGTTGGAAGACTTCATTTTTTAATATGGTGCTCTTAAATTTGAAAATAGGTTATGTGTTCCCCGTATACCCGAGGTAAATAGATAATTATTAGATGATTCACATAGTTTGAATTTCTCTAAACACCTTAACAGAATCATGATTTATAGGGATTAGAATAAAAAAATTGTAGGATAATATAATGTGGAAAAATTTCTTATTATATATCAATATTTTTGGTTTTTCAATAGGTGAAGGCTGAGAGAGAACACCCGCTAGGATTGAAGAAAACTATACCGATTCCTATATCGAAATGTGATGATATTACTAAGGAATTTTTCACTAGATTACCAAAAACTCCTAAAATAAATGATACCATATGTGTAATTGTTGATAATCTCCCCAAATATACACATTTCTTCACTATAATAATATGTTTATCTAATTATAATATTGTAAGACTCTAAATTAATGAAGTTGTAGGACTTCATAGTGTACCTATTTTGATTATGCTAGACCATGAACCGTGATTAAAATAAATATTTGGGAAATGTATTCAAATGTGCCTTGATGTTGAGATTAATTTGAGCACCACATATTATTTGTAGACTGATGGGTAGTCTATGAGAACAATTAAAACATTAGAATACATGTTAATGTCTTCATAACATTAATTTCAATGTATGTGGGGTTAGTATTTACATTTGGTAGATTATTTCTATAATAATAGCTTCCATTCAAGTATACAAATGATGTCATGTAATGGATTAAATGGAAAGGGATATAATGCTCTATCTTTTTGGAATAAATTTGGTTAAAGGAGTATTGTAGGCCCAAAAATTGTTTATGTGACAACAGTGAAGGTCAATTCTATTCATATCCATATTAAATCATCGTAAAGTAGAAAAAAGATCTATGATAATAAACAATGGAAGTATTTCAAGTTTCAAATGGGAGATCACATTTTATTGAAAGTATCTCCATTTAATGGTGTTAAAAGTTTTTATAATAATGTTGAATTGAAACCCCAGTAAATCAGAACTTTTTAAATTCTATAAATAATTGGATCTATGTATTACCATTTGGAAATTCCACCTAGCCTCTCTAAAGTAAATGATGTGTTCCATATCTAGTTATTAAGGAAGTATATTCTAGATATGACCCATTTTATCGCCTCTAATAAAAGAGAATTGGAACATGATTTATCATGCAATGATGATCCTATCAAGATTATGGACACTATGGAACAAGTGTTGAGGAATCAAATGACTTAGCTAGTAAAGCTACTTTAATAAATCATAAGATAGAATAGGTGAAGTGGGAAACTGAAGATGTTATGAAAAAGAACTACCCAAATCTACTCATGAGGTGACATTATAGAAATACCAAGGATGAATCTTCTTGAAGGATGGAACAATGTAACAGTTGAAATTTATTTACAATAAGCTTTTCTTTCAATAAAGATAATATCAGAGTACAAATAGTATTATTCAAAAATTTGATTAAAACCTATATTAAAAAATTTAGTAAGTCAAATATTCTTAAACAAATATTGGAATTAATCATATGAAAATTAACTAAGGGTAAAATATTTTGATTTATCTAAAATGATTGCTTTGTCAATGAATAGTAAAAATACTAATTTTTCAAATGTTATCATTTCTTTTCATTAGTTTTAAAATCCCCATAATATTTTATATTTTTAAAAATTGAAATATGAAACATTTGATTTATAATAAAATAATTAACTCTAAAAATCTTCATGATTTTTATATAATTTTATTTTATATGCTTAAAAATCCATTTTTCTAAAAGCAGTTTTTCATTGAATTTTACGCATTTATATTAAAATTAATTTCTCCCACTTATAGAAATTTAATTCTAAAAAATTTATATTTTATTTAAAATCAACTGGTCTAAATTTTTTAAATATGACCCATTTATTTTACTTTATTACTAATAGTAATCATGGTAAATATTTTTCACCTCAATAATGGAAAATTTAGTAAATCATGTTTAAAAACATGAAATAATGTTTCGAAATAAACCCATTATGTGAATTAATTACATTATATTGGTCAAATTCGACCATATTAATCCCAAATTAAGATATATATAATTTTATTTCCATTTTACCTTGATAATTATATTTATATTATTCAATGTAACAAAAATTCCAAAATGTCCTCCTCTTGAAATTAATGTTTCTAAAATTTTTACCTAACGATAAAACATTGAAAATTTTCATTTTAAAAAATTATTTTATATATGAAATTTCAGTGAAGTAGATTTCTCATGTAGTTATTACTCATTTTTTTTGTAAAATAATCCTTATATCATGTTAAATGTGTATTATGGCCTAATAAAGGTTTTAGGAGTGTCATTGGCTGGTTTAGATCCCAGAGCTCTGAGAATTGGGAAAACAGAGAGAGTCGCATGGGTAACGCACAGCTAGTACTAATCTTGTAGTGTAACTATGCATGGAACTTCTAAATTGAATGTGACTATAATATTTTTTAGTAATCATGCATGCCAAGGTGCACACCCATACGAAAATTGAAGACATATTGACAGAACCAAATCACATGGTTTGCACATGGTTTGGAAAACTGTGTGCATAAACCATTTAGGTTCCCTCATACGATGGTAATGTGTGCATGGTTAGTTCCAAGTTTGTCCAACTATGTATCCAATTTGTCTTACCCAATATTGGTGGGTGATTTTACCCTTTCTCATTAATAAAATTATGACCCCACTTTCCTCTTTATTTGTCACATTTTCAATAGATGGATCATCTCTCTCTCACATTGAGATCATCCTATTCCTATGTTTTGATTTTGAATAATCCTCCATAAACACTCCAAATAAAGTATCTTTAGAGGCATCAGATATATATAGGTATGATATCTAATCTTTTTTCTCCCATTATAAGTTTCTCTTCCTTTTTTTTGTACAATTTTTGTGGGATATCTTTTCCATATATTATGAATACTAGACGACTATTCATTTTTTTTCTGATCTACTTCAAATCATAGTAAATATTGGATGTGGACTATTCTAAAGCCCTACGATAGGTGTCATAGTTGTTTTCCAACATATTTTAGTTGGTATCATTGCTCCATTGTTGTGTCCCAGATTAGCTATTGTCTTGTATTTTCCTCTAATGAGTTATTTCTTTCTAGATATGTATATGCATGTTATTATAGTATATATAACCCTTGATAAGTGTTTATAGGGTGTTTAACTCAATTATAGCCTGCCATTTGGGTTTGTCATTTGGAATTTCCATCAATTATATAATTTTTCAATGAACTGGAACACCTTCTAGGGGTTTTTCCTGACCTTAAATTGAATTTACTTTGTTAATTAATTAAAGGAGCTAATTCTAATGGATTTTTTTATTGAATTTACATCAATTTTTTGGTTTTTAATACCGTGATTATTTATATGGATAGTTTTAATGAAATATAACTGGGAGAAAATGCCACATCATGTGATGTATGTTTTGTTATAAGGATTATTGAGTTGTGATTCCCTTGATATATTGGGGACTGATTATTAAAAGGGTAAATAGGATATCCCTCACGGTTATTATTATTATTATGAGTATTACATTTATATTTTATGTTGATGATGGTTAGGGGATTTATTGAGCATGATATTTCACTCTCCCTTATAATGGGTGTTGAACATGACATCTCTTACCGTTATACTTCTATCACGGTGATGGACCAGACGTTCCATTTTCCTCCATATAGGGTATTGAGAATGATTTCATACACCACCTATCTCAAGAGTTTATCATGATTTCTCATATTCACTATGAGATTCCAGGAATGTACCCTTTGTTAGAGATAATAGCTCTTTATACTGGTAATGGATGCTTGAGTTATGCCCAAGATCCCACTATCACCTAGTATCCATATATATTCCAACTTACATCCTCACATACATAGTGTATAGAGGGTTATATTTTATATTACTATTCTATATTTATATTATTACTATATGAATGTATGGTTACTAATTAGACTGTTACACCGGCCTATGAAAAAGTAGGTAGAGCCAGCCAGGTGTCATGTAGGGACCTGAGTCAGCTAGTATTTTTTATTAATCGTTCTAATTATTCTTTATACATGGACACTGTTGTTTCTATGTACACATGAAATATTATTTTTAAACATAATTGGTGGTATCCTACTAGGATTTTATCTCACACCCTACATGGGATGCTATTGTTACATGAGTAAATTACTTTTCTATAGGTATAGAGAAGGTAAAGTTCCCTACTATAGATGCTTGATTAATTTTTACTTATAGTATGGATCATGGAAGTAGAGGACTCATTATATTATCATGATTCTAATTAAGTAGTCTTTTTTAATTTCTTTATTTTTGTATATCATGTTTTATATGCATGTCCCCTATTTCCCCTTTTTGTAGATCATTATGTTGGGATATAATTGTATATGCCTTGGCCTATTTGATTTTAATATTATTAAAATTTCTTGGTTATTTATGCTTCCCAAGTTATTTATTATATTAATTTCTAATGTTCCTCTTTCTTATATATACTTCCACTATTTTTTATCAATGTTTTTACTTCTTTTTCTTCTGCTATAGTGGGTTACAAGTACTATTCATAGTATATGTTTCCATTATTGTTTTCTTATTTATTATATCTATTACGATACTCTGATGTGAAGTTATAGTCTCCCCACATTTCTATAATATACTCTAACTTATAGTTAGAAACCTCTATCATATAGGGAGG
This sequence comes from Viscum album, assembly GCA_963277665.1. Lineage (NCBI taxonomy): Eukaryota > Viridiplantae > Streptophyta > Magnoliopsida > Santalales > Viscaceae > Viscum > Viscum album. The sequence continues at coordinate 1,757,640,067 of OY728121.1, read as the reverse complement.
TCCCCTTGAGGCAATGTGGCCCACCGGCTTAGGGCACCGGTTGACTAGATCCCAGAAAACGATGTCAAAAATTGGTTTCAAGGCATTATTTTTTCTATTGCCTTATTATTTGGTTATTAGACAAGAGACTATGATGTAATAGAATTTCGAAACAATCATATTCCATGGAGTAGCTATCCCATTTACTGGGTAATACCAAATTACCTAGGATGGGTTATTGTTACTCTAGATTTCACCTTTTATGGTTGATACAACTTCACTATTGGAATTAGTTAACCCTTACTTATAATACTGTTATTATTACAATGATTTTTCTTTTTCATTGTCCTGATAAAATGAGGGAGTTCATTATATTATGTTTATAGGAACCTTAGGACTAATATTCCATGAATTTTTTGTGCCATGTTTACTTTTGGCATGAAATTTTCTATTTCATATAGTTAGTGTCTCTACAATTATATATTGAAATGTGTTGACATTTATTTCAGGAAGAATATAACTATATTAATTACATTTCCTACATTAATATAAATGGGTTTTCCCATATAGATTGTTAATGACACCTTAATTAGTGAGTTATATCATATTATGGGTTCTTGACCTATGGGTTATGGGTTATGATAATGATATTATATATACAATATTGTAAACTCAATGGAATTTAATATTTCTAATTAAAATGGTTACTTTATAATGGGATTCCAACTATAAATTAAAGGTTTTTTTCCTCTATTCCATGCAATTTAAACGTCTTATTCCAAAAATCATACTCTCTGATATGAGACCTAGACCCAAACACAACATTAATTGTGGGTATTTGAGGGTGTTTCTTATGTTCCTAAGACATGATATAGTCTTCTCATTATCACATAGACCTGGATTTTGGAGAAGGAAAAGAGGTGTGAACTTTACATAGTGAAGATTTTACCAATCCTAGTTATCTTTATGAAATTAGTTAAACTATAAAATTCTCTTCTAAGGTGTGCATTTATCATTATAGAATGTTTCCACCATGACAACATCAATTCGTTTTCCTAGAAGGCGGAGACAAACATGATCTAGAGGAGTAGGTCCCTAATCCACCAGTGATCCCTACAATAGTTCCACCTATGGAACAACCTTCTATTATTAACATGGTCACTCAACCCTATATTTGAGAATGCTTTCTTCATATGTTATAGTCTATGCAATTGGTTTCTCAACCTTCCCCAACTATGGAGATGTTTACTAGGGAGTTATAGTAGCTGCATCCTCCCACCTTTTCAGGGGATGGCTAACATCCTGTTGTAGATTCATAGATGGAGGCCAAGATTTATATTTTATTGTAGATATATATGCCTCTCGAGGGGAGTGTCATGATTCAAACTTATATGTTATATAGTTTTACCAAAGATATGGTGTGATATTATTACCCAGAGAAAAAGACATAAAGATATGATATAGATGGACTTCCAGATTATATTTTAATACTTTTTCAAATCCAAGGACTCTAAGGGATTACTAGGCAAGATAATTTATAAATCTACAGTATAGATCCATGTCTATCATGGAATATTCTTATCATTTTACTGGGTTATATTTTATCACAACGACTCTTTATAGTGATGATCTTATCACCATGAGGTGTTTTGAGGATGGGATGGTTTATAATATTTAATCACAGTTCAATGTCTTAAATCAGATTACTTCTTATGAGACAATCAACTAGTATCTCATTACAGAGTGGGATCTAAGGGAAGTTGATGGTGGGAACCATGGTAGTTCAACACTTAGATCTATTAGGGCTTTCATATAGTGGATGAAGTTGATGTTTTGAGGTTTCTCATGGGGGTAGTAGAATCCAGGAAGTTTGTGATGACATAATTCTTTTGATTTACCAATGTGGTAGGTCGGGACATACAAAACACCATTAGAATGCAAGGGATGTGGTAGGACATGTCATAGCCACTGATTTTACAGGACCATTCCATCAGTAACTAACAAGTGGTGATCTATAACTATCCAATTTTCTAATGTAGGTCCAGTAATATCTCACTAGGAAGGCAGATATAATACCAATGGTCACATTGGATGTGGTGACGATCAAGGAATAGGTAACTAGACTCAAGATTCTTAGCTCCAGAAGAGCATACCTGCTCATTGAAGTTTGGTTGTGACTCATGGTCATGGTATAGACCATTTATATACAGTGCATCCTATGCTATATAAGAATATAACTAGAACCTATACTCTTCTACCTACTATTAAAGTATCCTATATATTAGTGTTTGATTTATTTGACATAGGTGCATCACAGTACTTTATATCTAATGCAATCATGGAGAGTTTGGGCCTCAAGATAGAACACTTATGTGATGTGTTGATGCTTGATACCCTATTATATATCCAATATGAGAGTGTTTCTCACTTGAAGGACTCTCCCCTTGATATATGAGGGTATCTATTTGAGTAGTATCTTTTCATCCTCAACATCATATGGTTTGACATAATTATTGGTATGGGATGTGTAGTTCCCTATCAAGCATATATTGACTTTTATCATTGGAGGTTGAAATTTACATCACCAAAGGGCTGTAGACAAGTGCATAAGGGATAATGAGATATCCAAGATATGTGATCTGGGACTGAGCATTAGGGGATGGGATGTGTGGAAGCCCAAATTAACAGTATCTTATTGGATAATCAAAAGTCATGGCCTAGTTTTTTTCCTCATGTGGTGGATTATTTTAGTGAAGTCTTTCCTAGTGATTTTTAGGAAACATCTAGTGGGATAGGTACAGTTTTACATTAATAAAGTTATCGGACTAGATTAGTGAACATTTTTTATTAGAAGATGGAACATATGGAGCTTCTAGAGATCAAGAAATTATTGGAGGATATGGAGGATAAATGATTTATACGCCCCAATACTTCTCCTTGGAGTTCACTAATCCTATTTTCCAAGAATGAAGATAGTAGACTTAGGTTTTTCATATATTATTTCTGTTTGAACCATCTTACAATGGAGAACCAGTATTCACTTCCAAGAACAGATGAACTCTCTGATAAAATCTGATGAGAAAGAGTCTTTTCAATGATTGATTTGAGGTCGGGCTATCACCATGTGTCTGTCATATTATAAGACATACCTCATACAAAATTCCAAAGTAGTTATGGAATTTATCATTACCTATTATATCATTCGGTCTCTTTGACACGCCATCTAGTATTATGGATTTGTTGAATTAGTTTTTCCAATTGTATTTGGATTAATTTGTAGTATTATTTATAAATGACATCTTAGTGTATTCTTATTCTCAATATGACCATACCAATTATCTTGAGATCATTATGAATACATTGAGGAAGGATCATATTTATTCTAAGAATAGAAAACACCACTTTTGGATCAACAAAATCCACTTCCCGGGTCATTTAATCTTGGAGTCTAGAGAATCAATAGACCCAATGAAAGTGAGAGATGTAGATTCTTGATATCAGCATAAAAAATTATTTTACATGTGGATTTTATTGGAGATATATGGGTATTACTTGAGATGATTCTAGGATTTATCACACCAATAAGTTCCTCTTATGTTATTAACTAATAAGGGTGTGATGTTCATATAGTCTAAAGCCTGTAAAGCATCCTCTCATGAGTTAATGGAATGATAGACTTTAGCGCTGATCTTGATTATACCATATATAGGAAGGGTCTATATTGTTTACTATAACACATCATGTATTGGGTTGGGAGCTATTTTTTTACAGGGTGAGGAAATAATATCATACAATTATTTTCAATTGAGTACTCACAAGTTGAATTATCTGACGCATGACCTCGAGCTAGTTGATGTAGTCCATGCATTACGCTACTAGAGACACTATTTAATTTGAGATCATTTAGAGGTATTCAATAACCACAAAATCCTAAATTATATCTTTATAATCATGATATAAATATTAGGAAGCACATATGGGTTGAATACCAACAATAATTCTATTTTGAGATTCCAACATGAATGGGAAAGGCAATTTTGTGGTCGATGCTCAGATCCAGAAGACTCAGACATTGGTTTTTGGGGAGGCCAATAGTTAGTTCATTCTGATGGACTATTTTTTAGAGGTGCATGTTGAGGTTAAGAAGGATCATAGATATACTATCCTCGAATCCTTAGAAGTGACCTATAAACTTTTGGAATGGATGAGAATGAGGTAACATTTAGACCCTAAGGTCTTAGTCTTGAGGGAATGTGAGAGGACCAGTTTGGGATATGCATAGCACTGAGAGGGGGGGGGGGGGGGGGGGGGTGAATCAGTGATGGGGAATTTTTCTAAAAAAATATTTTTTTATCCATGTACCTATTGACCTATTAGGATCTTGATTATCTTATTCTATTTTCCCTGTTGCATGAAATAATATGAAAGAAGTAAAAATATGCACATGTTATTTTTACAAGGTCCACCACTCGATAAGAGTAGCTATATACCTATGATGTATGGAAATGACTAGTTCATAGATTCTCCACCATAATATAGTAACTATTACAGTGGGCTGACTAGAAAAACAATTCACTAGTCATTTTGCCTCCCTACTCTTGGAGAAGGGAATGAAATAATTGCTTCCCGATGTTTCTCCGTACACTCAGAGGGGGGAAGGAAAAGAATCCACTTCCAACATGCAATGACTAGAATATAACCTTAATCTGGCTTGTTATTTATAAATCTAATGTAGACATTCTCTTGCTGCCTCTAGCTAGTTCTTTATACTTCCCCTGATGACATCCTCCTCTCTGTTAAAAGAGTTTGTAACACCAAAAGAATCATCCACCTTTTGAGACATGTTCGATGCTACAGTGATACTTTGTTCTTCCACAACCTTCTTATTCTCATTTTTATTTACTTAGCAGCATGAAAGTAACCATCCTCTTCTTTCTCTATAGAAAACCTGTAAGTTTCACACTCTTCTTCATCTGGTTCTTCAATGCAAAACCTACTGCACTAAAACCTGATCTTCTTCCCACATTCTCTTTTAGTGCAAAACCAACTGCACTGAACTCTTAATCTTTTTTCTAAAATCTCATGTTCTATTTGTTATTGTTAAATTAATTAATTATAGATCAACTTAGAATCATCAAAATTGACCTGAAGCTGCAAAGAACTTCTTAAAAAACTCCCAGCTTGCGTGCCAATCCCTACTTGTGTGCTACCCTGCTTGCATGCCACCATACGTGCGTGCCACCAACTACTTGCGTGCTGCAATTGTGCACAACTCATAACTTGCATGCCACATAGGGGTTAAACAAAAAAAAATTGTTTCACACAACTCCCTACATGCATTCCTCTTACAACTTGTTTGCCACTCTTCTTGAGCACCACTCTACTTGCGTGCCTCCCTACTTGTGTGACTTATAAGTTACTCCTAACTTATATGACACATCATCTTGAGCTCCACTTTCTTCTACTTGTGCGATCAGAGCTCAAATATTTCCTTAAGTGTTGAGCCTACAAAAATGAGGAGGGTATCCATATATTTATAAGAATTTTGGTGACTTGCATTCCACATACACTTGCGTGCCATTCCTACTTGTGCACCTCTCCACCAATTTTTTACCGCTCCATCACTTGTGTTCCACTCCATCACTAGCGTGACACTTTCATTCCATTGTCTTATTTTGAAAATATTATGTTGAAATATGACTAGCACGCAACATGCACTGGTGTGTCACATATTCTTTCATGCCACTTTTTGACCTGCGTTCCTATCTTTAAATTCTCTCTACTTTATTTCCATTGTCATATTTCTTTGTGATGATCTTGAAATATGACTTGTGCATAACATATACTTGTGTGCCACTTATACTTACGAGCCATACGTGCATTCCACATCTTTACTTGCTCGCCACTTTCTTTTCTTTTTCAAAAACACCTTTTTACTACCCCTATCCTTAAAAAGGATTGTATCACAAGTTCTCCAAACATATGATAATTTTGAAATACAAATATGCAAATAATCGTCATTTTTTTCATTCTCATAGTGCTAAGCCCATGAAATACTTCCTGTCTTCTCTTCATCTTCAACAATCATCCATATTTTTTCTTATACTCTTTGGAATATGGTTTCAAAATTACTTCTTCATCCTCACTTAAAATCCACAAATCATTTCGGAGTGTTAATTCTAAAGAACTACAATAATATATCTTAATCCAAAAGTGGAGGCTTGATGATTCATAAAACTCCTTCAATGTTGCAGATAGTGTATCACCTTTGATACATGTATTTGGAATGTTAAGAATAGTGCATCAATCATCTGATTTCAAGGAAATGTGTAATGCATGACCATCTTATAATTCCAATCCCTTCGACACTCTCTCTTCTTCTTCAACCACCATTCTCTATTTGATGTAAATCATATGATTATTTTATTCAACTAAGATCTTTCATGGTTTTGATGAAATCATGAAGCATTGCATGGTCTCCTCTAAATCCTCATTCTTCTTTAGTCATCCTTAGATGGATGATACATCACCATTCATCATTGTTGTAAACAATCTGTCACCTTTGAAACAAGTTCCTTGATCTTAAGATCAGTTCAATAAATGTTTGAATTGATCTTCTTAGATAATTGATCACGTATGACATCCAATGCTACGATTCCATAACAATTCTCTAGGAAAACTCACATCTTCCAATCTCCATTAACTTTTTAGTCCTTCTTCATCTCCATCTTCATTTTGACCAGTATTGACAAAAATTGACAAAAAAATACAATCTTCATACACAACGTGGTCCCAAAAATATCCCCCTTTGTATTTTACTATCAATACCTTAAAGTCTACTCAAATGAATGATTCAATGTCAAAATGAGAAACTTCTCTATCCCCTTTACTACTTTATCTCCCACATCACATTTTAAATTTCATTTAACTTTATCTCCCCCTTATTGACAAGAAATACAAAGTCCATAGGAAAAAGGTATAAATCCTTTCTTAAGCAATGTTTCATAAACCATTTCACTCTATGTCTACTTGATCGATGCTCGGTGTATAAAACAAGTGGATTTGATTTAGACAAAAAATCTGTCCATTATCAACTAATCATGATACCTCATGAGTTGATAAATCGTGTACTTTGTCTTTAAGGGATTTCAAATTTCATTCCAGGCTTAGGATGATAAATTTTCTTTGAAATAATCAACATGACACTCTTTCACTCGCTTCAACAAGAAGATAAAAAAATCAAGTGTAATTGGCTGGATAAGTGTCTTGGGGAACTTTCATTATTCTTATGTCAATGATTGACTTAGTTACTCCCCGTTTGTAAAAAAAATTTTACATTGGGTAACCAAGGATGAGAGGTTGAGGGATGACATACCTTTTCTAATGAAATTATCCTTAGACAATCCTAAGAGTAATTGATTTCAATACCAACTGAAATTGATACTAATTGAGATACTGACTCTAGTAGCTTCTTCATGTGTCTCCCACTAAAGGAAACACCCCTCATTATGTTCATCAAGGGTGATCCCTTTATCATATTAATATTTGAATATCAATTTACGAATCTTTCATAGATGAAATCATTTTTAACATTGCTATCATGATTTCATAGGAATCACAGCTTCTCAGGTTCTCCCCATGAGAAATTGCTTCACCTTCAATTTCATATTTTGTCAGAAAAAATACAATAGAAAAATATTAAAGGGAATAAGGTGGATCCTCCTTAATTCATCAATATGAACAACAAGGTTGAGATCGTTTTCTCAACCAAGATTCTCCATTTTATCTGGTCTTCACAGTTGCACATTTGATCTTGATTTCTGATTGTGGATATGTGGATCTTATAAAATCTTCCATTTCTTTCTATGTGAATATTCTTTCTTCAAGAGACTTAAATGAACTAGAATCTCCAGATACAACTTTAATCTTCTTGAGTAATTATTATTGGGATGGTATATTTGAAATGAGATTTCTAATAGTATGACCCACCTTGTTGCACCTCACACAAAGAACATTATTTCCTTTATATGGAATCATATTTTTTAATTTTTACATAGGTCTTAGCTTATGCGTCTTCATTTTTCCTCAACCCTTCCAAATCTTCTATCCAGATAACCAATAAGTCAATAGGAACTGATTCAACAATACTGGATCTTCCCCATGTATTATTATGAGTTTAATTCCTCTTAGAATTTATTTTGGATACACTAACCTTCACCTTATTGGATTTGGAATCCAACTATTTCTCATTTTTCCTTCTTAGAGTTTTCTTGGGTGAATTGGATTTTGCAACATTCTTCTGATTTCTTAACATGGCTTCTTCTTCATTATTTGCCAAATTTTGTGATCTAATTTTCCTATCATCTTTGGATACATGTTGAGATGATCATGTAACAACCTTGTGACAATTTCTATTTCATACATTACAGATGTTGTCAAGCATTCCAAATCTATTTGCAGTGTACAGATGATTCCAGATTTGAGGATGTTGCTTCTTCTTCCCTAGCTTTCTTCCCCTTGAGATGGTCTTTCTCTATGATTTTACATTTAAGGTATTATACCAACAATCCAGTGCACAATGCCCAAATCCATTACAGCACCAACATTGACCAACAAGCCTTGACTTCTTCTCATCTTCTTTATAAGTTTGTTGAATCTTCTTCTTTAATTTTTTTTGCTTTCTGTGGGAAGCTATCTTCCACACTCTTTCCTCTATCCATCATATCCATAGTGGTAGGTTTCTTCTCATTATTCTTCATCGAAACTTGTTTAGAATTTTTTTTCCCTACCTGCACTTTTTGTAGAATAAATTTTAGAGACATTACTACACGTTGGTATGGATGGTACCTCTACTTTCTCATATGTTTGTGATAGATCAAGGAGTGAATCCATTATCTTATTGTGACATGTTGGAGGTCTTTTTATAGTAGAATCCTCCAGTAACCATTGAGTACTAGCAGTAACTGTTTCAGTCTTTTTTGGAGTCTCAATATGTGTCTTCTCAAGATTGGTCAACTCAACTTCAAATTCTAGACATCTCGTATTAAGGATGACCTCATGGTCTTTAATCATTGTCATCTCCTCTACACAATCCTTCTTTAATCTTTCAACTTCATCTTAATGCATCTTTACTTTATTTTGTAACAAATAGTCATGTTTTTTTGAACTTCATAGAATATTCTTCCAAATAAAAATTCTTGACTTCATTGATCCTTTTAAGATCATCTTCAATTACATGGATATTTTCTTTTAGAGTCGATTTGACTCCATATTTTTCTTCAATATATTTGAGCCACATTTAATAACATACATTAAATCCCAATTTTCTTACTTCAAAAGCTCTGACCTGTCTAGAGAGATTTAAACATTCACCAATTTTTTCTTATAAGACTTTTTCCAAAACATCGTTTTCTTCTTCTTGCTAACAGATATTTTCCTACATGCATTGAAATACTCCACAAACCAGGGATGTAATTTCTTCAAGAATACCATGTAGAATCATTCTTAATCTATCAACTAATATTTCTTGAGATGTTGTAGATTGATAATCACCACCTGTTCTAGCATCTTAATTATGAGAATAATTTCAAAATGTACTAACATGAACCTCTTGATCAGTTTAGGTAGGAATGTTTTCTATCTTCATGGTGGGGGCTTAAGCCACCACATCATTACATTCCAAGTCTGGTTTGTATTCAATTTCATCTTGATATGGAGAACCAGATGCTTCCTCTTCTTTAAATAAGAGGGACTTCTTCTTCAACATTCTCTTCTCCTTATTTTTCCTGTTCATCATGGATTTGGTAGTTATATAATTTTGCTCAGAGATAACTGACTCTTCATCAAAACTACACTTCATTGTTGACTAAGGAAACAATCTCAAGTCTTCAATAGAAAATATCTTCAATGTAGATAATCCAATAGAGTTTAACCTCCCTCTAATACCAATTGAGAGGACCATTTTGGGATATTAATAACACTGAGGGGGGTGAATCAGTGTTGGATACTTTTTAAACCAATTTAATATTTTTGTCCCTATACCTATTGATCAGTTATGATCTTGATTCTCTTATTTTTTTACTTGTCGCATGCAATAATTTGAATGTAGTAAAAATATGTGCATGATATTTTTACAAGGTTCACAAATAAATAAGAGCATCTACGTCCTTGAATTGCATGTTAATGACCAGTGCATGGATTATGCACTATAATTTAGTAAATGTTACAATGGGTTGACTAGGTAAACATTACCTCCTTGAATTGCATGTTAATGACCAGTGCTGGTTCTTTATACCGTTAGGGTAGAAAGTCTCTTGCAGCCTCTAGCTGGTTCTTTATACTACCTCTGAAGACAATCTTCTCTCTGTTAAAAGAGTTTTCAACACATGAAGATTCTTACACATTTTGAGCCTGTTAGACGCTACAGTGATACTTTCTTCTTACAAAACCTTCTTATTCTTCGTGTTACTTAATTAGCAGCATGTAAGTAACCAACCTATTATTTCTCCACAACAATACTTTAAGTTTCACACTCTTCATATTCTAATTCTTCAATGCAAAACTAGCTACATTGAAACCTACTCTTCTTCACACTTTCTCTTTCAGTGCAAAACCACCTGCACGGAACTCTTTTTCTTATTCTTGCTAGAATCCCAAGGTATCTTTGTGATTGTTAAATTAATCATGTCTATCTCAACTTAGAATCATCAAAATTGACTAGAAAATGGTAAGAACTTCTAGCGCAAATCACATCTTACGTAGAAATCCTTACCTGTGCGCCACCCTACTTGTGCACCACCCTACTTGCACACCAACAAACACTTGCATGCCACATAGGGTTTAGAAACACCAAACTTATTTCACACAACTCCCTACTTGCGCACCTCTTACAACTTGCACACAACTTCAGCTTTCACACTGCTCTTCTTGGGTGCCACTCTGCTTGTGTACCTCCCAACTTTCATGCCTTATAAGTAACTCCTAATATGCGTGACACTTCATCTTGCATTCCACATTCTGTTACTTGCACAATCAAAGCTCAAATATTCTCTTAAGTGTTGAGCCTACAAAAAATGAAAAGGGTAGCCATCTATTTATAGGTATTTTGGTGACTTGCGGGCCACATACACTTACACGTCATTCCTACTTGCACGCCTTTCCACCACTTTTGCGCCACTCCATCACTTTCACACCACTCCATCACTAGCGAGCCACTTTCTTTCCTTTGTCATATTTTGATATGATTATGTTGAAATATGACTTGTGCAAAACATACACTTGTGTAGTGCTAATACTTACACGCCAATTATTGACTTATGCACCCATATTTAACATACTCAACACTTTATTTCCGTTGTCCTATTTTGATGTTATGATCATGAAATATGACTTTCATGCGACATACACTTGCGCACCACTTATACTTTCATGCCATACTTGTACGACAATTCTTGACTTGCACACCACTTTCTTTTATTTTTAAAAAACTCTTCATTACTCCCCCTATACTTTATAAGGGATGCATCACATGTTCTCTAAAATTATTATATTTGTGAAATACAAATGAACAAAAAATCGACATAGTTTTGGCCATTCTCATAGTGCCAAGCACATTCACTACATAATGTCTTCTATTCCTCTTCTACAATCATCCATATTTCTTCTTATACTCTTTGGAATAAAGATTCCAAATTATTTCTTCATCATCATTTAAAATCCTTAATTCTTTTTGGAGTGTTAATTACAAAGAACTCCAATCAAATATCTTCATCCAAAAGTTAAGTCTTGAGGCTTCTTCAAACACCTTCAATGTTGCAGACAATGTATCACCATTGATACATGTATTGTAACTTTATGAATAGTGTATCAATCATCTGATTTCAAGGAAATGTGTAATGCATTACCATATTAGAATTCCAAGTCCTTCCACACTCTCTCTTCTTCTTCAACCATCATTCTCTACTTTATGAATATCATATGATTCTTGTCTTCAAGTAATCTCTTTCCCGGTTCCCTTGCAATCATGAAGAATTTCATGGTCTTCTTAAAATCCTCATTCTTCTTCAATTATCCTTATATGGATGAAACTTCACCATTCTTCATTGTTGTAAACAGTGTTTCAGCTTTGACCCAAGTTCTTTGAACTTAGGATTAGTTCAACAATATCTTGTATTGATATTCTTAGAGAATTTCTCAATTATGTCATCCAATGATATGATTCCAAAATAATTCTCCAAGAAACCTCACTTCAACCAATATCTATTTAATTTTTAATACTTCTTCATATCCTAATTTATTTTGACCAGTATTGACAACTGTTGACAAAAAATTCAATCTTCATACACAAAGTGGTCCCAATAGAATGTATCTTAGATAATGATTCACCTTCTAGATGGGTTGGGGATAAAAATGAGACTTTATGCTTTCTAGGTCAAATATGGGTCCTAGAAGAAATCAAGGCAGTTATTATGTGATGATTTTAGGACACAAAATGTGTAGTACATCCTAGTGTCACCAATGTGTATCAAGGCTTAGATCATGAGTATTGGTGTCCTGTTATACATGGGAGATTTCAAGATTTATCACTCGATATTCCCCCTATTATCAAGGAAGTAAGAACATTAATGGCTGGAAGTAATTTTACATCCCTTGTCTATTCATGAGTGGAAATGGGAGGATGTCTCCGTTGATTTTGTGACTAGTTTTCCTAGATCACCTCATGGAAACAATATATTTTTGGTTGTATTTAATCATTTGATGTAGGTCACACATTTATTACCTATTTAAGAGTCTGTTTTGGTATATGATCTAGGAAGTCTTTATACCTGGTTGGTCAAAAATCTTCATGTAGATTCGTGTTATATCATATTTGAAAGGGTTACAAAATTTCCATCTCAGTTCTGGTAGGTGTTGCAGAAGGCCCTGGGTACACATGTGATTTTGAGAAAGATCATCACCCTCAGATTAGAAGACATACATAGTGTAGAATTTAGGTGTTAGAGGACATGATTTTTTCTAGTGTGCTTAACTTCTAGGGTCATTGGGAGAAACACTTTCCCATAGTTGATTTTTCTTATAATAACAACATTCTGGACACCATTCAAATGGATCCTTACAAAACATTATATCTTATTCCTTTTAACTCAGCTATGTGTTGGTTAGTGGTAGGGGTGTAGGTTTTCATGGAACAAATCTCATCCTAGAGACATCCGAGAAGGTCCAGTTGATCAGAAAGTACATATTGGTAGATTAGTCCATACATCATTCACATTCCAACTAACACTAATAAAATGTTGAGTTTAAGGTTGGATATTGGGTTTTCAGGCAACATTTACCTATGTTGGTCCATCAATGAATTCATAGGAAAGGTAAGATTTCTCCTTGATTCATTGGACCCTTCAAGGATTTGAAATGAATCATATGACTGGCTTATAAGATAGAACCTCCTCAGAGATAATAGTTTATGCATGATGTCTTTCACATATATTAGCTTCATCTATATTATTTATGCCTTTCACATGTTTTCCAACCAGATGATGTTGAGTTAGATGTTAATTCTTCCTTAAAGGGTATCTAGTGTGTATTATGGATCAGAGAGTGAAGAATATCTGAGGTAGGTTTGTTCCTTTTTGTATAGGTGATATAGAAGCACATTTATGTATAGGTTGTGGATTATGATAAGGAAGGTGATGTATGATTCAAGTGGCTAGATATTTTTAGTGATTCTACTTCTTTACCCTCATATGGTCAACTCTAGAATGAGTTTCTTTAAGGATGAGAGGTTTTAATTACTCATCTTTCTCAAAAAGTTACATCTCATTTTTTTATTTAAATCATTTTTATATCTTTGTAATCATGAAATATGGACTAAAGAAGGTTCCAAGAGTGTATGGGACTTATTTAGATCTTGAAGATCTGATAATTGTGAAAAAATAATGGGTTTAATGGTTAGATTATGGTTAGTACAAGCCACGAAGATTAATAGTGTGATGAACTCTTGCACAATAAGAGGAAGCACAATTTCTCTACCACTGTGCGAGTCAAGGAAAATGATTTTTTGAAAATTGTAGATATTTTAATATATCCAAATCACATGGTTTTTTCATGATTTTGAAAATTCATTCACACAAACTATGTTGTTTCCCTCCTTGGTTTATGAGCTATGCATGCTTGGTACATTTTTTGGCCAACTGTGTGACCGAGTGTTGGTGAGTGATTTTAACCTTTCTCCCTTAATGAAATTTATACTTCACCTATCTATTTATTTGTCACATTTAATGTGGATGGATCCTCTCCCTATCACATTGAGATCTCCCTCTCCCTAAGATAGGGACTTGGATTTCTCCTCCAACTGGACTCCAAATCAAGTTTCGTTAGAAGAAATGGATCTGGATCAGTATGATATCCAATCCTCTTACTTCCATTATATGTTTCCCTTCCATTCTATTATGCTATTTTGGTGTATGATAATTATCCCTATTTTTAGTAAATTGGGCCATTATTCATTTTTTCTAATCTAATTCAAATATGAATATGATAATGGATGATGATTCATCTACTCCCCAATGGTTGGTGGTTTAGTTTTTTTTCCATCAAAGCTAAGTTGTTATTATTTCCATTTTGCTGTGTCGCACGCTGAACATTGTCATGTATTTTTATTAAATGATTTATTTATTTTAAATATGTATATAAATGTTATTATACTCCCTAGAATCCTTGCTAAGTTCTTAGAGTATGTCTACCTCAATTATAGCCACACCTTTTGGTCTGCCGTAAGGAATTTCCCACCTTTATATTTTTTTTGAATGGAATAAAATACCATATATGGGTTCTTCTTGAAATTAAATTGATTTATTTTCTTAATTAATTAAATTAGTTAATTATAAAAGATTTTTTTTTGGAATTCCGATGTATTATTTTGGAATTTACATACCTTGATTAATTAAATGTATTTTTTAAATGAAATGAATTCTGGTGGAAAGGCCACAACATGTGATGCATGTTTTATTATATGGATTATTGATTTGTGACTCCCTTGATATATTAGGTCTTAGTGATTAAAATAGTAAATAAAAGATCCCTCATGGTTCTTATTATAATTATGAGTATTCCATTGTTATTAGATGCTAATAATGGTTAAGGGGCTTGTTGAGCACTATGTTTCACTCTCCCTTACATCGGGCGTTAAATATGATGTCTCTCACCATTATAATTTTATCTTGGTGATGGTAATGACATCCCATATTCCTATATAATGGGTTTTGGGATTGAAATATCACCACAACTATCTCATGTGTTGAGTATGATTTCTCAGATTCACTATGAGATTAATGGAATGCACCCTTTTTTAGAGCCTATATCTCGTTAGACTAGTTATTGACACTTGAGTTATGCCCCTGGTCTGGCCAACACCTAGAATCCATGTATATTCCTAATTACATATTCAAAAACTTAGTTCATGTAGGTTTATAAGGTATATAACTATATATATATATATATATTATTACTATGTATATGTATGGTTACTAATCAGACACTTACATTGGCCTGTGCTAAGTTGATAGAGCTATCCAGGTGCCTTGTAGGAATATAAGATGGCTGGTATTTATTTATTTAATTTTTTTATTCTTTATACTTGATCATTTTTTTCTATATACATAGGCTGGATTATTTCTAGACACCATTTGTACTGGCCTACTTGGATTTTATCTCACACCCTACTCAGGCCACCATTGGTACCTGAGTAGATTACTTGTATGTAGTTATGGATTTGGGAAAGAGCCCTGATATAGATTCTTGATTAATTTTACTTATAATATAGATGATGCAAGTAATGGATCGAGGATATATTTATATTTCTAATGGAGAAGTATTTTGGACTTTTAATATTATTTTACTGCATGTTGTATATGTTTATCCTCTATTTCCCCTTTTTCTAGATTCGTATGCCATGAGATCATTGTATATGACTCATCATATTGGATAATGATGTTAATAATGTTTATTAGTTTTTTAATCTTCCATAGATATTTATTATATTTTTTTCCACTATGAAAACTATTAATATATACTTTCATCATTGCATTATCATTATTGTTAATTCTTATGATTCAACTATGGTGGGATAGTGGTCCTATTGTTAACATCGGTTTCAAATTTTCTTTGTTTATTTATTATATCTATTGTGATACTTTGATATGAGGGTATAGTCTCCCAACTATACCACATTATACCCTCTCTTCTATTCAAAAACCTATAGTGACCCTCTCTTTTCATACATGGAAATTACATTACATTTTTTGAATGAAAAATACATTAAACAAACAAACACACAAAGACCGTATTAGTCCAGTGCCTTTGGAAATATGGAATCATAAACACTGGTACATAAGTGATCTACATTATCTCACACAAGGTTTTTCTCAAATAGAACCCTTCTTAGAGAAATCAAACATACTACATGTCTAAATAAATTTGGGGAAAGGAAAAGTTAAAAAACGGGAGCTTAGATGGTCGATAAGGGTAAACAAGGAAGATATGTGAGCATACACATGTGTATAATGGTAAGAGAATATGAACATGAAAATATAAGATCATACCCTACATATCAATGATAAAAAACATGAATCATGGAATAATGATTATAATTTCATAATACATGATTCATAAGGAAATAAATGACATAATACATGAAATAAGAACATTAGAATAAGACTTTCACTTGTGGAATACACATAAGCGTATAAAATGATTTCCATAGAAGTCAAGGAATATATTCCATGTCTAACTTATTATTATGGTTTAACTTACCAAACCATTTGGGTAATAATGGTTCACTCCCATTCAAATCATGGTAGTCATGGTTCACTACCATAACTGTCTTGGCAGACAATTTCCTTTTTGTCTATCTAATAAGATATAAACATTTAACTAATTCATTGTTGGGAGATATTGGTCTCACCCATCTAATAATGAAATAATTCATACATGTTCCACAAGATCATAAATAATCATATCATAACCAATGAAATTGAATGGGTTACATAAACATGTAATCACACCATAAGCTATGGAAAAGTAACAAGTTTCATAATCATTACATCAAAAGAATATCCTCTAAAAAGAAAAGGGTTTCTTAAACATCATTCCATCAAAACATAAACCATTAATTAAAATAATATTAATGTTATTCTTTAACAATGACAATGTATTTCATCTTATATGGGTAATTATTTTTTAAGATCACTTAAAACATGACATTTCCTTAAAAAAACTTTTTAAAACATAAAACACATTCAAACCCCTTTCCATTCAAACCAAATTGAAAAAAATTAAAGTAATCATGAAAAAAACTCATTTAAATTTTTTTTGCAAACAATAACATTTTTATTTGAAAAATATTTATTTTTATAACAAAAATTAATTTGAAAACCATCTTCCAATACTTATATGTTAATATTACAATCTTCTAAAGAATGATTGAAATTTTTTTACTTCAAATCAAATAAAGGGAGGTTCAAAAAAAATAAACACATACTTTTACCTGAAAATAGAATTTATAACTTATAAAGTAATACTTTAAAAACACTTTAAAACATAAAAAATTTCTTTAAAATCTATTTCCATGAAAATGATCTTACGAGATCTTGTAAAAATAATTTCTTGAGGAAAATAAGATTTAATCATTTCAATGTGTCCCATTACTCATTGAAAAAATTGAATCATAATCCCCATTAAATAATAACATTATATGAAGCATAAAATATCATGAAAATATGGAAATTCATGATATAACATGTCAAATGGTAGTATATGCACCTTGTAAAAAAACATAGGTTAATAACAAATCATGTGTCTCCAAGAATACAAATAGATACAAAACTACATTACTCATTTGGTAACATTAGAATCATAAAACCCCATGTAATATATATCTTAAAATTAATATGTAAATACACATAAATTAAATTATAATGATCATATAATAAATCCATGGGAAATGTATACCTCTCAAAATAAATGAGTGGTGAATAAGGCATGTATCTCATGGAAATAAAAAGTGAGATGAAATTACCTTACAACTTTTTAATCAGTAGAATCAGATTCCCCATGAAATAAATAAAAATATATGAATATTTAAATACCATAATATTCATAATAAGACTCATAAAAATCAATTATGGGAAGAATATACAAAAATAATAAAATTGAGTGGTGAAAATGGTATGTGTCCTACAAAAATAAAAGTAAGACATAAATCCCCAACCATATCTATGATTCCATTTGTATGTGTCTATAACTCATGTATAATGGATTTAAAAATATTATTAACTTATAATATAACCAAAATAATATTTATTATAGAATATATGATTCATTTAGGACTTTATATTACCCTTTATTAGCAATTCCATGTTAAAGAAATGTTTCGGGTAATAACTTCTTTGTTTATCGTATGTTTTTTGACTTTTTATTCTTGATCTTGTTAATTAGATCATGATTTTATTACATAAAGAATGTAACAAATTATTTATATATCATATATATCTATAATATAAAAATATATAAAAGTTATATATATGAATTGGAATACACCATTCGTTGAGACGGTAAGTCGTACGTATGAAAATATGCAATTTTTTTTCTAATCATACTGAATATAAGAATTCTAATGAAATGTGTGTGTGTGTGTGTTATTAAATTAGGATTATTATTTCATAAATTTCATATTTATTCATAATATACATTTTTATAATCATTTTTTAAATTACTATTGTGGAAGATAAATCTCGTCACGTCATGGAGACGGTAAGCCGTATGTATGCACATGCAACAATATAATTCTATTAATTATAAAATGAAGAAAAATTAGAGGTTACATTAATTATATAGGGTTATTATCATGTCATATTTTTTTAATTATATCCATTATATCCATCATTATACCCACTAAAATAAAGTAGTGATAAGAAACATATTGCACCACGACATGGAGACGATAAGTTGTACACACACACTTGTGGTGCTATCAATTTTCATAGGATAAATAAAACATGGATTATGGATATTCCATAATAATAATAAAATTTCATCACATAGGTGATAATAGGGTTATTACATTATAATGAAATAAAAACATGAAGATTAATTAGAAGAATAAACAATATACCCTCTAATTCTTCTTCATTTTATAATTAATAGAATTATATTGTTGCTCGTGCATACATACGGCCTATCGTTTCCACAACGTGACGAGATTCATCTTAAATGATATAAATTTAAAAAATTATTATAAAAATTTATATGATTAAAAAATATAAAATATATAAAATAATAATCCTAATTGAATAATATATATATACACACAAATATATTTATCCTCTTAAGGACAATAGATTTTGTCTTTTGAGAAGACAAGAACCTATATAATGTTACTGGGTAATTTGATAAGGTAACTGTTCATGGTTTTTATCATCAATTATCCTCAATGAGATGTGTAGAAGTGTGGAAGGAGGTTCTATTTTTTAAATGAGGTGAGGGGCACTTTAGGAAACTTTTAAAATATTAAATTAATATAAATTGATTTTCAATTTCAAATAGATCTGAAAAGATTTATTTTGAATCTACAATTAGAATGGGTATAAATACTATCAAACAATAATTGTTACACATGTTTAGATCCCAATATTAACATTAAATTTTAGATTTAATCCTTTGTTAAAACCTTTAACTTTTACCATGACAACTTGGATTTTTAATCTTTAGGGATAATATAGTTATTATAAAATTCCAAAATAACCGAAAATATATCATTGATGAATTTTTAAACTTATTCTAGGAAATGTTTTTGAATTTTATATTTGTATGAATTTTATATAATTTAATAAAGTATTATATATTTTAAAGTTTCATTTATGTCAATTTTGATACTATTCATTATTTGACTTATAAAAATATCATATTAACATGATAACTTTTAAAAAACACATATATTATCTCAATAATATGTCAATGTTATCTAAAAAATTCTTGTACATAATTAATTATGTTAAATTTTATTTATTCTATAATTTTTAGTATCATTTATTTCATATCAACATTAACTGAAAAATTACCACATCATCATTAAACAAGCCATAAATTAAATTATTTCTTCTTTAAAAATTAAAAATAAATGATCACGATGAAGATAAATTATTTATATATCAAATAAATATTTGTAAGAAAATATATCTTCTCTATGACCCTATATTAAAAATCATTTCTTTATTAAAAATTTGAGTATCAAAATTTTATCTTATCCTTTTATAAAACATAATAAATAAC
Organism: Viscum album; assembly: GCA_963277665.1. Lineage (NCBI taxonomy): Eukaryota > Viridiplantae > Streptophyta > Magnoliopsida > Santalales > Viscaceae > Viscum > Viscum album. The sequence goes on along the minus strand of OY728121.1, from coordinate 1,757,619,763 downwards.
ATATTCCTACACAAGTTGCTTAAAAATATTATAATTTCATATTTAGTTTTATATTGGTAGAAATTAACTCATCTAATGAAATTAGGACAAGTGATAGAGTGACTTTATAATATTATAATATTAATTTTACATTCAATTGCATGATTTTCCCTTAACAGTGGAAAATAAAAATTTACTAATGTTACTATTCATAATATCAATAGTTTGACTGTATTATAAATTAAATACAATATGTATTACAATAGTTTATATCCATGTCTTTAAATTCAATCCACATAAGTGAAAAAATTATGTTTAACACTAATATCGATGATGTGAATAGAAGGCAGTTCAAAAACGTTCAAAAGTTCAATAATTTTCTAACACCACAAGATTTCATAATATATTATCTCATTTAAGTAATTTAATATCTAGTGGTACTCGCGACACCGATTTCGAGTGAACCAAAATTTACCAAACTAGCTGTTCAAAAAATGGATATGAATAGTATTAACTGTATTTTGAATCTTATATACTCTATAAAATTTTTACATCCATATTATGTGTTTCTTAGACATAATATAAGAACAAAATCATTTTTTCTGATAAAAGGAGTATTTTTTTAAAAAAAAGGCAATTTTATCATCTTTTTATGGATAATGCTTTTTAAAAACAATTTTAACACTTTTATATATTCAATTTAATGAAATTAAATTCTTCTTTAAAATTGGGATATAAAAATTTTGTTTGGATAAATTTTTGGAACTTTTTTGATAACATTCATATTTTGAATAATAGTGAAAAATACTATGTTTTTATTGAAAAAAACTTTTTTAATAAGAATAATTTAGATTGTTACATTATTAATTTGAATTGTTTTTAATTAAAATTAGATTATATTTTTATCATATAATACAATTTAAGTTATTATAAGTAATTTCACATTTAAATTTGACATAAACACGTGTCAATATTTTGATAGTTTTTAGTTTTTAAAAACATGCTTTTGGGCTTTGACAACAAGAATTAATTTTAAATTAATTAATTCAACTTTTATGTTTGTAATTTGGTAAAATAGAAATCATTTTTTAATTAGGAATATAAAAAATATCTTAGGGTTAATTTTTGGTATTTTTCTGAAAACATTCAATTTTTGATGAATTGTGAAAAACAATGAATTATTGTTTAAAACTGGATTTTTATTTAAATAATTATTTATTTTATTTAAATTTATTTTATGTAAAAATAAATATATAATACCTATATAAGTGAAATTTAATTCATTTGAGCCATTTTATTATAATACTATATGTATAAATATTTATTGAACTTTTAATCGTCTTTTACCCACCTTCTAGGAGCATTTGCAAATTTTCATAAAACATAATTTTACCAATTTCTTGAGTTGAATTTCAAAAATCTGAGAGACACGATTTATATTAGTAAGTAAGATTTTGTTCAATAAGATAAAAATAATTTTTCATGAATAGTAATTTTGACTTTTATTTACCACGGTTAAAAGTAAATAGGGCAATTAAGGGTAAAAATGATATTATAATTACCCAAAAACATGTCCTAATTCTATTGGATAAGTGTAATTAGACCAAAAACAACCTTATTAATAAAATATGGTCCTCTTTGGTCCACTTGGATTATATTAAGACAATTATTATTATTTTATTTAATGAAGAGTTAAAAGTGTGAAATTCAATGTTTAATAACTAAACCATTTTAATATAAAGATACACACAATATAAATTAGAATATTAATATAAATTAAAAAGATAAAAAATATTCCAACATAATGGTATTTTATTTATAATTTTTATAAATTAAATAATTTAATTTATTTATGACACAATGATGATGCAGTAATCACCCTATAAATGAAATATTAAAATAATTGATATTATAAATATCCAAATAAATGGAAATTGAGACTTTTGATGAATTACAATAGTTTTATAGGATAATATTACATGAAATGGTTGAGTAAATATTTTTTTCCAAGTGATAAGGTTTTTATGACTTTCACAAAAACAAAATACCAAACAGTTTTAAAATTGACATAAATTAATTTTTAAAACAAATATTATATTATTGGTTGATATAATATTATTAAAAATCAATGGTTCAGACAATGGGATTAAATAAGATTGTATTTGTCATTAATAAACCACTTGAGGTTCTCTTGGAAGTTATAGTATGTTTATAGACCATATTGTGTAAGAATACGAGAAGACATAGTAAAAGTTAAACTATTTAACTAAGAGTTAAATCTAAAATATAAGGATAAAAAGGTAACCTAAACATGTATTAGACCTTATGATTGAGATTAGTTCGAAATATAACCACATAATACTATAAATAAATTCATTTTGAGACATTATAAACCAAATACGATTGTATAATAAATTAATATTTTAGTCTATTCCTAAAGTGACACTCACCCCTGTTATAAAAGGGAACATCCTCTTCTCTCAAAATCACACCTACAAAGCCATTTTTATTGCCCAAAAACTTCCCAAATATCCTCCCAAATTCCCTAAAATTAACTTATAGTCCTTTCTTTTATCTAAAATCCAACCTAAGGAGCCCTTTTGATCAAATCAAAAGGAAACACCCGAAGAAGAGGTACCACCCTTTTTCAAGTTCTTTTCTTCTTCCACTTCCTCCTTCTTTGTTGTTTCTATACCAAAATAATAACTATGTTACCTCCTCTATAATGTTATGTTATTATAAATATGGTACAAAAATATTCTTTATCCTATCCATCCTATAAATAACTAAGTCACCATACGATTGTATGTACGGCTTACCGTCTCTACGTCATGGTGTAGTTTTCTATTCAAACACTTCATTATTTGGATGTGTATAATATTGAGTATAACAGATGTAAATAATAAATATAACATTTTAATGATTCTTTATATATTATATTACCATCCAATTAAATGTTATTTCACCATCAATATAATTATATTGTCGCTCATGCGTACATACGGATTATCGTCTCCACGACACGATGAGATTCATTTCCATGTTCATCATTCAACAATGATTATAAAAATATATTCTATTAATATGTAAATAATATATGACATAATACTTATACTTGATATATATATATATTTATATACTTACATATATCTTATTCACTTACTTCTATTTAATACGATATTAAAATGGAAACATCGTTTATGCGTACGTAGGGCCTACCATCTCCATAAACAGTGCCTTCTATTTCCTATATTTATCGATTATAAATATTTATATTCTAAATATATATGATATATAAATCCAGGTTTATATTCTAGAAGTTTTTGAATCATGATATAAATGATATGACCAAGAATAACAAGTAAAAACATGTACGATAAAGAGAGTGATTATTACCCAAAATGTTAATTTAACAGGGAAATAATTATTTAATGTGTAGTATAAAGTCATAAAAGAATCATGTATGATATAATAAATATGAATATAGTTATTTAATAATTTAATAACAAACTATGGTCATTATACAAGAGGTTAAATGTACCCTTGACCAAGGAAAAGTGCAAGGTAAGGGTTAATTCCACAATCTCAATATTATCTCAGATTGTTTATGAGAAAGTTTTTACTTGGACATATTTATTATCAATGTCCATGTTTCATAATAGAGTTTTGAAAAGTATTCTTTTTAAGATACTCTTTAACTAAAAAATGATTTTAAATTTTTTAAAGATTCATTCATATAAACCTTTCTCATTAATGTCCATGTTTTCAAAATGATTTTAAGGATTTATTTATATGGACATGAATGTTTTAAAATTTTAATTCCTTTTGAAAGATTCAAAGTGGTATGGGACACTTTGATTAAAAATATCATTTAAATGGATTCCTTTATAAATTGTGTGACTTTTAAAATGAATTCATGAAAAAGGGATATTTCTCTCAAAGAGTTTTACTGATCATTTTCAACTATGTCAATATCCTTTACTGGATAGTATTCTTGATCGAGGTTGATTTATTATGATAAAAATCTTCGATATTTTATTGATGGTTTTGTGATATGTTTGACTGTTGATGTGTTATTTTTTTACCATTCATGTTTTATGGATATAAGTATTGAAATTTTTATGCTAGTTTTAATACGAATGTTTATGTTATGGTTAATTATCTTCATATGAGGAATGCATTGGACATAGTAAGTGATGAGTGGAGCTCTCTATAGCTCCTCGATGCATCAGTGGGTCTTATGAGACTAACTAGTGTCCTGGCATAAGGACTTAAAAAGTGTTATTTATAGTCTTGGCACAAGGACTTGACTATATGGTTATGAAGTCTGGCATTATGCATTCCATCATTATGAAATTAGCTATTGATATTACATTTTATTATTCAACAAGTATAATATACATGTGAATAAGTAAATGGAATTATTTGATTTATTTTTGTCATATTATGCTATAGTTTAATTTTAAAAGGATTTTGTTTTAGTTTTATACATTTCCATAAATGATTATGCTTATTTGTAAAAGTATCCACTATATTGTTATCCTTACTAAGCATTTAAGATCACCCCTATCTTATGTTTTATATTCCTAGGATTCCAAGAAATATTTTATGATTGATAAGAAGGGATAATCTAGGGGATTAATGGAATTCTCAGAGGATCATGTATGTGGTGTTTTTTTTATAATGAGTAATGTAACATTCATTTATGTAATCTATTTTCCAGGACTGCTAAACTGATCAGTCTTTAGGAACTTGATTCCTTGTAATCATGCCAATGCATTAAAATATTGCACCAACTCTGGGCTTCTGGGGTCAGGGCGTTATAGTTTGTATTAGAGGAAGTTTGGCAACAACCTTGGTAATAGATTTAGATAATTTTTGATTAGAGACCATTACCCTATGATATAAATTGAGGATTAATATAGAATAACTTCCTAGAAATTTGGTAATGTAGAGATTATGTGTACTTTCCAAAAAATACATCACTGTTTGGATATGATTAGGTAGAGGAGGCTTCGACACAGATGTACCTAGAAGTGAAAACTCCAATAAGGAGTTTCGAGCTTGACCTGGGGTATCCTATTTCACAAAAATGGGATTTTCTGCACTCTTGGTTATGATACTCCCTGGGGATATTCTTAGGGGAATTCACATTTTCGTTACAATCCATTATAAATGATTTAGAAGTAAATATTTCTTCAAAAAACATTTTTTTATTATAGATTATATGTAGCATCTTTTCAATTCATGTTAGGTATTTTACAAGTGTGGAATTATGCATTGTGATTTATAAACTACCCTAGTGTATGTCATTGTCTAGAAATGGTGCCCAGTATATGGAATGAGAACTCCAGTAATACGGATGATCCAAAGATTAAGAAGGATCATATCTTTCATGGAATTAAGCTAACATTTTGAAGGGAAATAGTCTCCCACATTTTCTCATCATATGAAGAAATAGTATCATGTTTCAATAAGATAAGTAAATAATTATCTGAGTCCTATGACTTTGAAGTGAAGAAATATAAGAAAAGGATGGAAGAGGCAATGATGGAAAATGTGAAGAGGGGAAAGAAGGCCTTTCTCATATGTGATAACTATGGAAAGAATCACTTTGGTAAATGCTTAATGGGAATGGGAGTTTGTTATAAGTGTGGAAACAAAAGACACCAAGTACATAATTTCAAGGGTAAGAAAAAGGTTTCAAATGTACAGTGCTTCATCTACAAAGAGTTGGGACACTACGCGAATCAATGTCTAAATCATCAGAGTATACCCCAAATGTTGTTATTGGATAATAATCAAGTTATGATTCTAACAAAGATGAAGATGAATGATTAGGAGTTCTTATGTTGTTATTAATGTATTTTTTAATTATAGTATTGTATTAATGTTGTATATGTTATAAGAATTATAAAGTATATAAGGATTATACTATAGTACAATTTCAGTAAGGACATGAGATTGTGTGGAACCAAGAAAAGTGACTCAATAGCAGGTTATTTTTTTTAAATATATGGTTGACAGAAATATAAAACATAATATAGTTCTGATACTAAAGCAGTGATTATAGAATAATATATGATTGATTTGGATAAATTATATTGGATATTCTTGACTACCTTGAAACTGATTAATGATTTTTATATTCCATCATTTTTGGAGTTTACACCATTTTTTGAGAGGAGTATATCCAGTATTCTATAATAAATAAGGGATCATGAATGTAATAAATTAGGTTTTATGGTAATTCAAGGTGTTACAGTGTTTTAAAATAATACATGATGAAGGTTTTCACATGTTATTATGTGGATAAAAGGATCTTAATTGTGCTTACCTTCCTTTTAAATTTTGGACTATGAGTTTGGACAAAAGTATTTTGGAAAAGTCTAAAGGTTATAATCGATTAAATTTGACATTGGATACTATTGTTAAGGTTAAATCATTTCTTGGGATTATATTTGGATTTTTATAAAAAAGACAACCCGAAGGTCGAGCGACAACCCGTAATTTCCAACAAGGCCGCGAGACTTGAACCCGCAACTGAAGGGCGACAAGGGTTCATCACCCATCACTGGCCTATGTGATGTCCTTGTTTGTATAATGTATTTTTTTTATAGTCTGAAAATTGAATTATAAATTCATTATTTTTGGAACCCTATATGATTAGGATAATTAGAATATTTTTGAATTCTATTATATTTTGATGTTAAAGATGAGTAATTTGTAGGAATTAGTTGAAGGATGAAACTCTACCTGTCAAGTATATTTTTTTACTTTTATTAAGACTAAATTTTATTAACCCCAATTTCAGATGTGGGATTTCCAAAAAGTTATTTTTCTATTTTTAAACTTTTACTTTTGAAGAACAATTTAAAATTGTGAGGATGAAATATATTGAAGGAGGGTAGAGTGTACCACCCAAAGATTTCATAGTACGTTTTCTCGTTAATGTAATTCAATAGCTTGCGCTACTCGCGACACCGAGTTTGAGTGCACCAAAACTTACCAAACTAGCCGTTCAAAAAATGGTTATGAATCATATTAACTAAATTTTGAATCTTATATATTCTATATAACTTTAACATCTGTATTATGTGTTTATTATACATAATATAAGAACAAATTCATTTTTTTCAGATAAAAGAAATATTTTTCCAAAAAAGGCAATTTTACCACCTTTTAATGTAGAACCCTTTTTAAAACCAATGTTTGAAACTAGTATATATTCAATTTAATGAATTAAATTATTCTTTATAAGTGGGATATAAAAATCTTGTTTGTATAAATTTTTGGTATTTTTCTGATAACTTTCATATTTTGATGAATAGTGAAAAATACTATGTTTTAATAGAAGACAACTATTTTAATAGAAATAGTTTAGATTGTTAAATTGTGAATTTATATTGTTCTGAAGTATAATTAGATTACATTTTTATCATTCAATACAATTTTGGTCATTATAAGTAATTTCACATTTAAATTTGACATAAACACATGTCAATCTTTGAATAGTTTTTACTTTTTAAAAACCCGCATTTTGGCTTTGACAACAGAAATTAAATTTAAATTAATTAATACAGATTCTATGTTTTTAATTTTTTAACATATAATTCATTTTTGAATTAGGAATATCAAAATTATCTTAGGTTGAATTTTTGATATATTTATGATTACATTCAATTTTTGATTAATATTGAAAAAAATTGCGTTATTGTTTAAAATCGACTTTTTCTTTAAATAATTTTTTATTTTATTTAAATTTATTTTAAGTCAAAATAGATATAAAATACCTATATATGTTCAATGCAATTTATTTGAGTCATTTTATAATAAAATTAGTTGTATAAATTTTTATTGAACTATTTACCGTCTTTTACACACCATCTAAGAACATTTTCTAATTTACATAAAACCTAATTTTACCATTTCTGTGAGTTGAATTTTAAAAATATGAGACACACGGTTGAAATCAGTATGTAAAATGTGGTTCAATATGATAAAAATAATTTTTGTGCAATATTAACTTTTGACTTTTATTACCACGGTTAAAGGTTAATAGGGTAATTAAGGGTAAAAATGATATTATAATTACACTAACACATGTCCTAATTGTATTGGATATGTGTAATTCAACCAAAAACAACCTTAGGAATAAAATATTATTCTCTTTGGTCCACTTTGATTAGATTAAGAAATTTATTATTATTTTATTTATAGAATAGTTAAAAGGGTTAAATTCAATGTTTAATAACTAAACCATTTTTAATATAAGGTTACACAAAATATAATTTTGACTATAAATATTAATTATAAAGCTTAAATTATTTCCTACATAATGGTATTTTATTTATAATTTTTTGAACTTATATAATTTTTTTTAATTTTTAACACAATGATGACGCTGTAATTACCTTATTAATGAATTATTAAAATAATTAGTATTATAAATATCCAAATAAAAGTAAATTGATACCTCTGATGAATTACACTAATTTTCTAGGATAATATTAAATCTTAGGGTTGATTATATAATTTGTTTCTACGTTATATGGTTTTTATGAATTTCACAAAAACAAAATACCAAATAGTGTCAAAATTGACATAAATTAATTTTTAAAACAAATATTGTATTATTGGTTCATATAATATTATTAAAAATATAATGTTCGGTCAAAGGGCTTTAATACTACTATATATGTCATTAATTAATCACTTGTGGTTTTCAAGGAAGTTTAGAGTAAATGTATTAACCATATAGCGTAAGAATACAAGAAGACACGGTAAAAGTTAAACTATTTAACTAGGAGTTAAATATAAAAGATAAGGTTTAAATGCTAACCTAAAAATGTTTAAAACCTATTGGTTGGGTGTATTTTTACCCATAACCTCATAAATATCTAAATAAATTCATTTGGATACATTATAAACTGAATATGATTGTATAATAAATTAATATTTTAATTGTTTCCTAAACTGACCCTCACCCCTCTTATAAAAGGGAACATCCTTTTTTCTCAAAATCACAACTCCAAATCCGCTTATATCGGCCAAAACCTACACAAATATACTCCAGAAATCCCTCAAATCATCCTAGATTCATTCCACTTATCTAAAACCCAACCTAACAAGCCCTTTTGATCAACTCAAAAGGAAACCCCCGAAGAAGATGTAATAATTTCACCTCCATCTTTCATGTTCTTTTCTTCTTCCACTTCCTCCTTCTTTGTTGTTTCAATACCAAAATAATAACTCCATTACATCCTATATAATGTGATTTTATAATAAATATGGGTCAACCATATTATTTATTCTATCCATCCTATTAATGACAAAGTCCCCATACGTGCGTACGTACGACTTACCATCTCCACGTCGTGGTGTAGTTTGTTATTCAAACACTTTATTATTTGGATGGGTATAATAATGAGTATAAATAATGTAAATAATAAATATATCATGTTAATGAATATTTATATATGATATTTCATCCAATTAAATATTATTTCACTATCAATATAATTATATTGTCACTCGTACATACGTACGGATTTCTATCTCCACGATGCGATGAGATTCATTTCCACGTTCACCATTCAACGATGATTATAAAAATATATATTACTAATAAGTATGTAATATATGAAATAATAAGGATACTTGATATATATATATATATATATATATGCATATACTTACATATATCTTATTCACTTACTTCTGTTCAATATGATATTAAAACGAAAACAACATTTATGAGTATGTACGGCCTAACGTCTCCATAAATGGTGTCTTCCATTTCATATATATATCTATTATAAATATTTATATTCTAGATATATATGATATATAAATAAAATTTTATATTCGAAAAGTATTTAAATCATGATCTAAATGATACGATCAAGAATAAAAAGTTAAAACATGTACGATAAAGAAAGTGATTACTACCTGAAATGTTAATTTAACCTGGAAATAATTTTTAAATGGGTAGTATAAAGTCATAAATGAATAATTTATGATATAATAAATATTTATATGGTTCTGGTATAATTTAATAACATTCTATGGTCATTATACAGGAGGTTAAACATACCCTCAACCAAAGGAAAGTGCAAGGTAAGAGTTAATTCCTCAATTTTATTATTATCCAAGATTGTTTATGTGTAAGTTTTTACTGTGACATATTTAATATCCATGTCCATGTTTCATAAAATATTTTTCAAAAGGATTATTTTTAAGGGACACGTTAACTAAAAATTCACTTTAAATGTTTTATATTTTTGTTCTTCTAAACCATTCCCATTAATGCCCATGTTTTCAAAATGATTTTAAGGATTTATATATATAGACATGAATGTTTTAAAATGTAAATTCCATTCAAAAGGTTCAAAGTGGTATGGGACACTTTGATTCAAAAATATCTTTTAAATTACTTCCTTTATAAATTCTGTGAATTTTCAAATTATTTCATGAAAATTGGATATTTCACTCAAAGAGTTTTACAGATCATTTTCATCTATGTCAACATCCTTTCCAAGACATTATTCTTGATCGAGGTTGATTTATCATGATTAAAATCTTCCATATTTTATTGAATGTTTTGTGATATGTTTGACTCTGGTTGTGAAGTTTTTATACTATTCATGGTTTATGGATAAATTATTGACATTTCGTATGCTAATTTTAATATGAATGTTTAGGTCATTTTAAACCTTTTCATATGAAGAATGCATTGGACATATTAATTGACAGGTGGAGCCCGCTATAGCTCCTCGACGCATCGGTAGGTCACATGAGACAAACTAGTGTCTTGGCACAAGGACTTGACAAAATCTTAATTGTAGTTTTGGAACAAGGCCTTGACTATGTGGTTATGAAGTCTGGAATTATACATTCCATCATTATGAAATTAGCTGTTGATATTACATGTGATTATTCGACTAATAGAAAATCCATGTGAATAATTAAATGAAGTTATTTGATATATATTTTCTATATAATGCTGATGTTTTAGTTTAAAAGGTTTTTGTTTTAGTTTTATACATTTCATTAAATGTTTATTCTTATTTTTGAATGTTTTTTACTATATTGTTATCCTTACTGAGCATTTGATCTCACCCATTTCTTATGTTTTATTTTCCCAGGATTAGAAGTAGTGTTTTATGATTGATATTCCTGGTTTATCTTGGGGATTAATGCTGTTCTCAAAAGATCATTTAAGTATCGTTTTGTTTTATAATGTGTAATGTAACATTCATGTATGTAATCTATTTTCCAAGACTATAAAACTGATCATTCTTTCGGGACTTGATTCCTTATAATCATTCCAATGTGTTAAAATAATGCATCAACTCTAGGCTTTTGTGGTTGGGTCATTATAATGTTTTTATATTTAATTTCAATATAAAAATCATTCAATTTAATTAAATTGTATTTAAATATTTATAATGGATATATTGTGAATTTAAAAATCAAATTATATTATATTAGTTATTTAAACAAAAGAGATGGTTTTCGACAACAATTTCATTTTAACACTATTCATAAGAAAATAAACCTTCTTAGAAGAAAACAAAAATATGATAATAAGATAATTTTGAAATTTCAAATTCAAAAATTATGTTTATTTTGAAAAATTAAATTTAAATAAGTGCCTTAAATTTGTTTTATTATTTTTTATAGAAGGAGATAAAAAGAGTTCATTTGAGAAAATAGTATTTTTAAAAAATACAAAGTCTACAAAAAAATATGTTTTTCATTATAAATATGTTTTATTCATATAAATACATTATAAATTATATTTAAAAAGTATTTATTACTATTCATATTACTTAGTTTAATGTCTAGTTCTTTACCATCTTATTTAAATAATTATAATAATAAAATGATATTTTATAGAAACATGATGTTGTATGTAACAAAATCCAAATCGATGTTGCGTGTTAGCGAAAGCTTGAATTGGTGTGGCATATAATTTAATCCGAACATAGTTATTTTATATAATAAAAAAATATGTATTCATTTTTTTCAAGAAGTGTCATATCAAAAAGATTATATTGATTAGGAAGAAATATAATTCACAAAATCTCGGGGAGTTACATTTGACCCCCCCCCCCAAGGAATTTCACAATCAAAATTCATCAGGTTATCAAAGGTATAATAACTAAAAGTTCATTTCCTATAAACCCGCATCATAAAAATGAGTATTAAAACTTAATTTTAAAAAGGACTGTTAGAAACATAATGGTTACCCAAATTAACTCACAACTGGGTTCCCACATAGGAGAACATAGGTGTCAAGTGAAAAAATTATCATAGAAGATAAATATAACTATCATGTTCTAATAGAGAGTGATAGAGGACATGGTTAGGATAATGATAACAATATAAAATCCATAAATCTATAATTATATATTGGAAAAACTTTTTCATCTAAAATCAAGTTAATAGGATATTATTTTTGTTTTCAAAATCCTCTTTCCTAAAGTTAATGATATCTTCTGAGAAGAAATACATTCTTGATTTTAAGAAGACGTCTCCCTTTTTTTGTTCCTTGGTCAATTTCCATTTCATCTCTTATTCCAAGAAATTATGTTGAATTTCTCATTCCTGAAGTGTTAGCTGATTAGAGATCCATTAATTGAATGATTTTTCATTTTATATATCTTTATCATAGAAATTTTTTTATCACAAGTTGTCAAATATACATAAATCACCATTTGGAAGGATAATACTTCAATCTATAAAACCTCATATGATGTTTACTATAAACCATTCCATAAATTATTAACCTTATACCCAACTGAAAGTTGAAGGTATGAAATTAATTTTCTCAAAAATAGTTTATCTTTTATCCCCTATATATCTTAATGTAGCTCTTGTTTATCACATACCAAATATGTGATATATTTATCATGTATTATCTTGAAATATGGTAAAGACTTGAATTACCATACATTCTTATCAATAACATTCATGATCCATTATTTAAATGTTTATTGTATATATTTTTTAAATATAATAATGATGTAACCTTCATCAATGATAGCATATCCACTAGTCAAAAAATCCATAATTAGTTCCCAGGTAATTTGTAACATCCAGTTTACATATTCTTATCCATTATATCTTTATATTAACATGACGATCATATTAATGGTCATATTCCCTTAGTCAAAATATCACCATTCCATTAAATCAATTTTCCAGTCCATTGGAAACATTCAACATAAACTTGTAAATCACAAGTAAAAACATATACTGAACAATCCTTGTATATTTCACCATTCTTATGAAAAAAATTCTAAAATAAAAATACATTGAAAATTTGATTATTCCTCATAACCCTTATTCCATAATTTGGCTACCTAATCCTAATACATAACACCCTTTTTCATACACATTTCATCTATATTCACATAATCAGTAGCAATATAACCCATACTCATACCACATTTTTTATTATGTTTAGTATATTTCAACTTAGGTCATCGACTGGAATAATGAACATTCATTCCAAACTTAAATAATTTATCTTTTGATTTCTTATTAGGGAGGCCAATATTCCCATCTATTTCGTTAACTGGACCCTTCCTTTTTCGTTTGTAGTCACTTTCTTTGTGTCTTTATTTTCACAAGTCAAAACACATTGTTGTTCCTCTTATACATTCACTTATGTGATTCTTTTCACACTCTTGACACAAAGAAAACCTATTCTTATTTCTTCAATGGTATATGATACACGAAATCTCAGTGAACACCTTCCATCTCTTATTTGGTGAGAACAAGAGTTGGTAAGGTAAACATTTTTGATCATGTTCTGTGAAAACTAATTAAGCATAATCACAACATCCTTCACTCCAATGATCATCCCATTTGACTTCTCATTAGAATTTTTTTTGTCATATTCAATGTTAATCTAGTCCTTTTTAGTTCCTTCCATTGACGTAAATCAAAATTCATAATGTGAGAAAAACATATAATGGTAAAAAACACATAATTATGAAACTTTTCTTTTAGAATGTATAAATTATGACACCTTCCTAAATCTAAGAAACATTTTTTTTATCATAGTTTATTCATATACAAATTTAATTAAATCCTATAATATGGTTTGTGAAGAGTTTTTTAATTCTCAAAGAATATCACATAGGAGTGTTGAATGAGGTGTGTAGCAAGGCATGTTGTCATGTATGAGGTTATGTAGAGTTTCACCCGATTCAATTTTCCATAGTTATTAATCATAGGTAAACTTGTGATAGATCAATATTCACTTGTAGTAACTAGATTAGGATTTATTTATTGGAATCCACTTTCTCTATCCTTTACCAAATTTATAATACATTTTTCTATACATTTCCTTAGGGTTGTCACTAAGGTTTAATAATCCTAGTATCTAATGTCTAACTAAAAGTCTTCTCTGATACCAACTATAATGACCGTCAATTGACATAAATGGGAATTACATTACTTTCACAGAATAACTAATACATCACACAAACAAATTCCCCAATACCACATTAGTCCTGTGAATTTGGAAACATATAAACATAAAAACTAGTATATTAGTGATTTATATTATCTTCCACTATGTTATTCTCAGCTATAAACCTTCTTATATACATCAAACATAATACATGTATTTATATGATGGGGGAAGCAAACAAAAAAGTTTTAAATCAGATTCTCAGTAAGGGTAAAGAACAGATATATATAAGAATAATCATGAGTATAAGGGTATGAGAACAAGATCATGAAAATTGAAAATCATACCATTAAAATCAAATATCAAAAACATGAAACATTTCATAAATATTCTAATTCTTAAGATATGAATCATAAGAAAATAAATACGTAATCTAGGAAGTAATAACATATGAATAAGAAATAGAATTGTGGAATACACATAATCATATAAAATGGTATCTATAGTAGTAAATACATCACATCCAAGGCCATGTTTGTAATATGGGTTCACTTCCCATACCATCTTAGTATACATGGTTCACTCCCATAACTATATTAGCAGACAAGGACCTTTATGTCTATCTTAGGAGATATTAATCATTACACAATGCATTAGAAGGAGATATTGGTCCCACCAATATCATAATTTAATAATACAGATATGTTTCACAAGATCATAAACAATCGTATCAAAAACAATGAAATCGAATGGGTTCCATAAATATGTAATCATATCATAACCTATGGAAGATATACAGGTTTCAAAATCATTTCATCAAAAGAATAACTCATGAAAATAAGTGAGTTTCTTAAGCACAATTCCATCAAAACATAAACCATTCAATGGAATAATATGAATGGTATTCCAAAACTATAAATATTTATGTAATGTTAGATGGGTATGTATTTTGAAAGATCACTTGTAACATAAAATTACCTTAAAAATATCTTTTTAAAACATCAAACACTTTCAAACCCCTTTCCTTTGAAACCATATTGAAATCATATAAAGGAATCATGAAAAAATAATTTAAAAAATTTATTGAGAAAAACAACATTTATTCTTTGAAAAAAATAATTTTGAAACATACAACCTTTTTAAAACCCTTTTCTAAAACATTTAATGGAATCAAGAATACATGTATAGAATATTTGAAACATTTTGATAACATTTTTCCTTGAAAACATAAAGGAATAAGAAAAAACATTTTAAATAATTTTTCCTTGAAAAATATATTTTAAAAAATTTAATGGAAGCCCTGAAAAACACATTAAAAAATAAAACATTTCGTTTAATTATCTTCCTTTAAAATTATCTGAAGAGATCTTTTAAAAACATTTCTTTGGGAAAATACTCTTTAAACATTTAAAAGTATCTCATACCACTTTGAAACATTTGAATCATACATCCCATGAAATAATAACATTAAAATAACCATAAAATTTCATTAAATAAAGTATAATACTCATATAACATATTGATTGGTAGTATATACACTCTGTAAAAGAACATAGGTGCATAACAAAACATGTATCTCAAAGAATGAAAATTGAGACCAAACAAACCTATTCCTTAGGTATCATTGGGAAAGTAAAACCCTATGTAATAGATATCATAAAATATATATATAAATAAACATAAATTTAAGTATAAAAATAATAGAATAATTCCATTTAGAGTATGTATACTACACCAAATAAATGAGTGGTGAATAATGCATGTATCTCATAGAAATAAAAAGTGAGGTGAAACTCCCTTACACATTTATAATTAGTGGAATCATATACCACTTGAAATAAATAAAACTATATGGATATATATGTATAATTAAAATAATAATAATTCTCATAAAATTCATTTATTGTAATTATATACCCCACTCTAAAAAGTGAGTGGTGAATATGGCACGTGTCCTGGAGAAATAAAAGTGATACATAAATCACTTACCTTAGATCTGATTCCCTCCATAAGTGTCTAAAACTCCAATATAGTGGTTTTAAAAATATTATTAACTGATACATGAATCATAAAAATATTTTTGATATCATATATTATTTTTTATTGAATTTATATTACTTGTTTTGGAACAATTCCAAGTTGAAGTAACATTTCTGGTAATATCTGTTTTGTTTATCATAAATTTTTTGACCTCTTATTCTTGATCCTATTACATAGATCATGATTTGATAATTTTTTCAATTTAAAACATTATTTATATATCAAATATTATATATATATATATAAGTTAGATATATTGAATAAAATACATTGTTTATGGGGATGGGAAGTCGTACAGGCTCATGAATGTTGTTTTTGTTTTCTTATCGTACTGAATGGAAGATGGTAAATGAAACACACACACACACACGCACACACACACACACACATATATATATATATATTATCCCATTATAATTTTTTATGTAATATATTTAATATTCATTCATTATATACATTTTTAGAATCTTTCTTAATATGGTTTGAGAAGAAGATAGATCTCATCGCGTTGTTGAGATGGTAGGTCGTATGTACTCATGAGCAATGATATAATTTTATTAATGGTAAAAGGGTGAAGAATTATACAGCATATTAATTATAAATAATCAATATATTGTCTTTTTAATTTATATACATTATATCCATCATTATACCAATCAAAATAATGTACTGATGAAAAAGAGTTTTAACCACGGCGTTGTGACAATAAGTCTTATGTACGCACCCATGGTACATTAAATTTTTATAGGTTGAATAAAATGTGGAATATGCTTGTTCAATAATAATAATAAAATATCCTCATATATATGATATAGTATTTATTACTTTAGAATGAAATCATTAAATGAATTTTAATTAGAAGAAGAAACAATTTTGAAAAAGTCGGTAAGTAGATTACCTCTTCTTCGATGATCTCCCAATAGATATCCTCATAGGGACTCCAGATTCAGTCTTTTGAGAAGACCAAAAGCACGATAATGTTAATATGTAAGTTGATAATGGAAATGGTCTGGGTATGGTTGATATTGAAGACTCCAAGTGGTGTGAATAAGTTAGGAAGAGATGACATTTTTTAATTGAGGTGAGGAGAATATTAGCAAACTCTTAAAATATTAAATTACTAAAAATTGATTTATGATTAAAAATAGATCCAAAGTGATTTATTGGTAATATAATATGATTATGTGTCAAACAAATCTCAACAAATGATATTTATACATGTTTAGGTCTCAATATCAACATTATCTTTTGGCTTTAACCCTTAGTTAAACCCTTTAACTATTACAATAAAAACTAGGATTTTTGCACTTTAGGGTTAATGTGGTTACTATAAAATGAAAAAAGCCCCCCAAATGGATACTTAATGAAATATTTTACCTTATTCTAGTTTTTCTTATAATTATAAATGTTTATTAATTTTATATAATTTAATAAAATATTATATATTTTAAATTATCATATATGTCAGTTTTGATACTATTCATTATTTGTCTTTTAGGAAATATCATATTACAATTATAAAATCTAAAAAACACTTATAAAATATAAATAATAAGTCAATTTTAGCTTTAAATTTTTGGATTTCATTAATTATTTTAAATTATTTTTATTTTAAAATTTTTAATATCATTTATTTCATATTTCCACTAATGAAACCATTACTGCATCATCGTTATGCCAGCCATTAATTAAATTATTAATTATTTAAAAATTGAAAATAAATTATAATTATGAGGATAAAATTATTATACTTATAATGAATTTTTATAGCCGAATTAATCTTTTGTAATACCATATATTAAAATTTATTTACTTATTAAAATTAGAAGCATGAAATTTTCTTCTTATCTTCTAATAAAATATATTAAATTTCATTTTCTTATATAAGTGGCATAAAATAGTTATAATTTTAACATATAATTTATTTTTTTAGAAACCCACTCATCCAATGAAACTAGGACACATTTTAGGGTAATTTAATTATTTTATAAAATTATTTTTACCTTTAATTACCTCGTTTACCCACAACCATGGTAAATAAAAATTTACTAATGTCACTATTCGTAATATAAAAAATGGATCCTGTTAATCTCTAAATGTCATAGATATTAAAAAAACCATTATTTTCATTTTTTTTAAATTCGATCCACAGAAGCATAAAAATTACGTTTAATGCTAATCCCAGATACGTGGAAAGAAGGAAGGAAAAAAAATGTTCTAAAGTTTAATAAGTTTTTATATCTAATTTGAATATAAAAATTTTTCTAATGACCAAAATTGTATTAATATATATATATATATATAATTGATCTATTTTGGATTTAAAAATAAATTTAATTTTTAAAAATCTTATAAATTAAAAATATATTTTTAACTTAAATTTATTGTTTTTCACTACTCATCAAAAAAATGAAACTTATCAGAAAAATAAAAAAATCACCCTGAGTTAATATTGAAATTACAAATTAAAAAAAATATTTTTATTTTATATAATTAAAATTATACTATTTCCAAAAAATAATTTTATTATTTTTCATAGAAGGACATTAAAAGCAGTTAATTTGATAAAATAGTATTTCTTAAAACATTTAAATACTATTATTTTTTTTCATTATCAAAATATTTTATTTAAACTAAATCATTATAAAAAATAATTGAAAATTATTTTTTAATATTCATAATAATATGTTTATCAACTAGTTTCTAACCATCTTATTTAAATAATTATAACAATAGAATGTCGTTTCATGGAAAATAAATGTTGTGTGTAATGCAAGGCAAGTCGGTGTTGTGTGTAGCATAAGCATAACATAGTGTTGCTTATAGAATAATTCAAATGTAGTGAATTTATGTAATAAAAAAATATATATTCAATGTTGTGTAAAGAGAAAATATCAAGAAAGATTAAATTAATTTTGAAAATTTATAATTCATAAAATCTCAGTCTTCTACACTCTACCCCCATTAAAATGAATTTCAGCATCAAAATTTGTCGATTTATAAAAGGATGAATTATTTAATATTTCATTCATAGAAACCCACATCGTAAAAAAGAAAAAGAAAAATTGCTTTTAAATAGTAAAGTTAGAAATATAATGGTTAGCCAAAGTAACTCATAATTGGGTTCCCATGTATGAGAAAATAGGTGTCAAGTGAAAACATTGGCATGGAAGAGAAATATTATGATTAAGTTATGATAGAGAATAATAGACAACATGGTTAGGAGATTGTTAAAGATCAGAAAGTCAAAAATCTGTGATGATCTAAATGGTTACATGATTCATCATAAATAAAGGTATTATGATATCATTTTTGGTTTCAAGATCCTTTTTCCTAAAGTTAAATAATTTTCATTAGATGAAATACTTACCATATTTTAGGAAATCTTTACCCTTTGTGGTTCCTTGATGAATTTACACTTTATCTATTATTTATTGAAATGAAGGTGGATTTTTCATTCATAAGATATTAGAAGATCATGAGATCCATTAATATAAAAATAGGTAATTCTATCTATCTTTATCATAACAAAAAAGATAGCACAAGTTGTGAAATATGCATAATTACTCATATAAAAGGATAATATGTAAATATCTAAAACTTCAACCATTGTTTATTATAAATCATTCCATAAATTGTTAAACTTATAACCCTTATGAAAGATTACATTATGAAACAATGTTTATTAAAAATAGATTAGCATTGATCCCCTGTATATCATAAAGTAGATCTTGTTTATCACATAACAAACATGTGAATATCTTTATCATGTATTCTATAGAAATATGGTAATAACCTGAATTGACATACATTCTTATTGAGAACATTCATGTTTCGTTTTTCAAATGTTTATTGGATATATTTCTTAAATCCAAAAATGTTGTCATCTTCATCAATGATGTCCTAACAACTTGTCAAAATTTCCTTGATTAGTTCCAAAGTAATATGTACCATCCAAATTACATATTCATATCAAATAGATCTTTATTATAAAATAAAGAATTTATTAAGGGGTATCTTCCATTAGTCAAAATGTCACATTTACATTAAATAAATTTTCCATTCCATCGAAAGCCTTCAACATAAACCTGTAAATATTGAATAAAAACAAAAACTGGACAATCCTTGTATATCTCGCCACTACAATAATATAATTAGTAAATTCATATAGATTAAAAAAATCTATTATACCAATTCATCCTTAATCCATAATAAGGATACCTCATCCTATTACTAATACATTTTTCCTTTCCCATTTTATATCTAGTCACATCATCATCAAAAATATAAACATTACTCACACCAAATTTTTTATTCTCTTTAGGATCTTTCAATTTATGACATTGATTTTCATAATAACAATTCATTCTATAATTATATTTTTTACCTTTGTTGTAATTTAAGGGAGGAAGATATTATCATCTATTTCATTGAACTAACCATTCATTTTTCTCATTTGTAGTAACTTTCTTTGTTTCTTTCTTTTCCATAGTCAAAAATATCTTCTTATTCCAATAATTCATTCACTTATATGATTATTTCCACGTCATCAAAACAAATGAAATTCAATATTCATTCTTCCATGGTCTCCATTACCAGAACTATCAGTGAAATCCTTTCTTTTCTTCTTTGTTGAGTCTGAGAGTTGGATAAGGTTTATGTTGTTAATCATGTTCCATGAAAACTGATTTGACATGAACACAACATACATAACCCTAGTGATCATAGCATTTGATTGCTCATCAGTATGTTTTACATCACATTCA
Source organism: Viscum album (assembly GCA_963277665.1). Lineage (NCBI taxonomy): Eukaryota > Viridiplantae > Streptophyta > Magnoliopsida > Santalales > Viscaceae > Viscum > Viscum album. The sequence continues at coordinate 1,757,598,550 of OY728121.1, read as the reverse complement.
ACATTAATCCAATTTATTATGGTTCCTTCTATTGACTAAAACCAGAATTCATAATATGGGAAACACTTATCTTGGTGAAAACCCACATAAACAATAAAAATTATATATATAATGTATAAATTATGAAACATTCCTAAATCTATGACACATTACTTGTATCATAGTTTAGTCATAGAAAAAATATATTTGAATCCCTAATTATGGTTCATAAATAGTTTTTCAATTTCCAAAGTATATCCCCTTGGAGTTTCGAACCAGTTGTGCAACAAGACTGATGGTTGTATACCAGGTTATGCTGAGTCAGACCTGATTCACCATTTCAGAGTTTTTACCCCTAGGTACTTCTTTTCTAGAGTTACATCATCTTCTAGTGATAAGGTAATAATGAATTACTAGGAAACCACTTTCTCTATCCTTTACCCAAATTCCTGAACATTTCCAATTATTTTCATCATCCTTAGACTTATGCTTAGACATTTCTTTAGGGTTCTCACAAATGTTTTCTCGTCCTATTTTTCAAATGTTAACTAGAATTATTCTCTCATGAAAAATATAAAAACAAATTCTTAACATACATTAAAATTACATTAATTTTGCAGAATACATAAGTCATAACAAAAATAAATTCCTGAATACTATATTAGTCTAGTGCCTTTGGAAACATGGAAACATAAACACTAGTACATAAGTTATCTATATTATCTCCCACTTGGTTCTTCTCAACTATAACCCTTTTTAGACACATCAAACATACTACATATCTTCATAAACTAGGGAAAAGGAAACATAAAAAGGTGATCTCAGATTCTCAATATGGATAAACATGGGAGATATCTAAGTATATTCATGAGTATAAGGGTAAAATAAAAGATCATGAAAATAGAATATTATACCCTACATCTCAAACATCATAAAAATTAATAATTTAATATAGAATTTATGCTCATAAGAAATGAATCCTAACAAAACAATTAACATAATACATGAAGTAATAACATTTGAATAAGACATAGAATTGTGGTATATAAATAATCTTACAAAATGATTTCTATATTAGTCAATTCATCACTTCCAAGGACATATTATTAGTATAGGCTCACTTCCCATACCATTATAGTATTCATGGTTCACTCCCATAACCATATTGATAGTCAAGGTTCACTGCCACAACCATCTTGGTGGAAAAGGTCCTTTATGTCTATCTCATGAGATAAAACTCATTACACAATTCATTAGAGGGAGATATATGACTCACCCATCTCATAATGAAATCATATATAAATTCTCCACAAGATCATAAATAATAAAATTGTGACCAATGTTGGGTAAACATCAATCAAGGTGTCCTCTCGATATGTTTTGGGTGTGATTGTGTTTGTTGAAAAATCTAGATGACCATGAATGAGCATGGCTGGTGTTTCCTAATGCAGGAATTTAAGGCGGTGTAGATTCCCAGTTTTTTACAAGTTTTTGGGACTCAAAATAGAGAGTTTGGTTTTTGGAAAAGGATTAGTTACGAATAAGGGAATACAGTATGCGAACCATGAATCACAATTCGTGGATTAAAAAATTGGTATGCAGAATGTCGAAAGAAATCAGCGAAGGTAGGGAACTATAAAGTGTGAGATGTAGACCGCATACAGGAATGGTTCATAGGGAGCAAAAGGGTTAATGGAAAAGTCATGCAGTATATTGCAAGATTTCAGTATGTGGTATGGCTTGTCGTTCATAGAAATGAGGCGGTGATTTGAGAGTCCATGATGGGAGTTGTTCATGAAAATGTGATGGTGATTTGGGAAACTATGAAGTAATAATGGTAGTATGCAGACCATGACGAGAAGAATGGTTTTTGGGAGAAGAAGTACATGGTGAAGGTTATACCAGATTAAAGATTTAGGTAATCTTGGATTAGAATATTTTATGGATATATTTTATTATATAATGATGTCTAATCCTATCATTAAAAAGATAGATTTTCGTAAGTAAATATCTTTTCTCTAGGAATTTGGTGAAGTCCAAAAGAGCTTCATGAGGGAGAATTCTGAAAATGGTGAAGTGTTTCGCATGAGATAAATTATTTCATCATTTTTTTAGGAAATATATCCCAAAAAGGACAATGTGGTACACATAGGAGAAATAATATGTACACGGATGATAGATGGTTCACAAAAGTGGAAAAAGTCCTTGATTTAGGGACAATACACAGATGAGAGGTGATTTGTGAACCATACTCACTACACAGTATGTGGAGGAAGCAAGGTAGTATATAGAAGAATCCAGGTGGTTTGTAGAGGACATAAGGAAGCTTTCAAAAGCTCTAAAATAGTTCACAAACACAATTTTTGCTAACCTAATAGTACGAAAAATTGGATTTCATCTAATGGTGAAAAATGGACTTCAATAAAGAATCTACCAACATTGAGGATATGTGATTTCATGAAAATGATGGGACTTAAAAGTATATAAACTATTTTTGGATCCCTTCCATGAGCATTGAGTGATGGAAGAGGAATACAATGATCCTTCCCATGGACAGTGACCTAGAGGAAGAGACATAGAGAGTGGCCCTTGGGAATGTAGTTAGTAGACACTAAACCTTGTAAAGGCATTGATCATGGTCCTAGAAGATCTATCCCAAATAATGAAATTGGCTATGAGAATAAGTGGATTTGGTATATCAGCACATTTTCGTTGTATGATCTTTTGATGTTGCCCAGTAAGGGTGAACTAAGTAAAAATACGTGAGTCTTTTCAATGATTTAATTTATGTTCATATAGTGCTATGGGAGAAAGAGAGAAGTGTGCTTTGTTTAATGATGAGACAAGATCTGAAGGGGTGGTACTTTTAATCTGTAATACCCTAATTCACCCCACCACCTTAGGGTATTTAACATGGTAGACCTAACAATTGGTATCAGAGGTAAAGGTTAAAAGTTAGTGGTTCTCTTTGAGTAGAAGAAATGGAGGTGGCCAATCACAAAGGAATTCTAATCTTGAACAAAAACAATTTTTAACTATGGAAGAATCTGGTTCAGCAATACATTCGATCATTAGGAATGGATTTCTTCACATAAGCTATGGATTGAATATTAGCGAATATTTATAGTGGTGCTTTATCAGAAGTTGAAAGAAGAGAATTGGATGATGATGCTAATGGTATCAATGCTTTAGGGAGATCCATATCAAATGAAATTTATATGAAGGTGCTATCATGTAAAATATCACATGATAACTTAGAAAATCTATTGAATATCAAAAAAGGATATTCAAAGGTTAGATAGGTAAAGTTGTAGGTTTTGTGGAACAATAATGAAAATTTGAGAATGAACCCAAATAATTTGTTGATGCATTGTTTAATATGGTGAATGTTGTAGTGGAAGACATGTGGGATCTTATATAATTCATTAAAGATATAAATAATGTGAATCATATCTTGAGGAAACTTCCACTAAGGTTTAATCCAAAAGTTTTAGTATTGGAAGATAAATATCAAAATGATATGACATTAGATAACTTGTAGATTACCCTTTTTGCATAAGAAATGAGAAATGACTATAACGATACTATAGAAAAAGTGAAATCCAAATAACTAGCATTCAAGTATATGAAGAATATCTCTGTCAAATATTTTTAGGAGGAATATAATTTGGATGATGTCATGTCAGTTCTCTCTTTACACTTTCAAATAGGAAGAGTAAAGTTCAATGGTAAACTTCCACTTACATGATTCTGATGTTGAAAGATTGGACATTTTGTAATAAAGTGTCCAAGGAAATTTGAATAGGACAATATAAAAATGATCAAATTCCTGAAAGGAAGCATTCATCAAACGTGAAAGGTAAGAAAAGTGATAAATTAAGGTTATTAAAAAAGAATAATTTTTTACCAAAGAAGATGAAAGTTCAAAAGAACCTAGGGTAGAAGAGTTGGAGGACAGTACGGATTTTAATGTATATTATTCAGTGGAGGTTGCCAAAAAAATTTGTAACAAAAGAATAAAGTGATATTGAAGAAGGAGAAGTTGAAGGAATAGTTGAAATTCAGGCTAGAATGGAAGATTATCTGGAAGAGACAAGTGTCTGGATTGTTAAAAATAGAAAGCTAATAATGTGTTTTGTGATGCACAAGTCTATATGCAGCATTACGAAAAAGAGAAGTGTAGTCTGAATGAAGAAATTGAGTAACTAAATTCTTAAAAACTAGAAAGATCAGAGTAGGTGGTTTATTATAAAATCAAAATCGATGAAAAGAAAATAGAGATAGATAGTTTGATTGAAACTGGAAAATAAGAAATAAAATGTATCAATGTACTTGATGAGGGACCCCTCGGCTTGTGAAGAAGTGTTAAAGATCATGTAAAACATTTGAATCCATGTACAACATCACGAAGGTAGATCATACAGACAACATAGATGATAATAGTTGTGCATAGTGGTCATGTATAATAGAACCAATAGTCAAATAAAAATGTTAAGGATAACATGGGGTTTTATTGACAACATAAAGCAATAACGGTTGATGTCAGACCACAAGAACCCACACCAAGATTGAAAATTGATTTGTGTATGAAGCAGAATAAAAATATTATTTGAACCCAAAGGACTAAAAATAGTGTAGTATTTCCACACAGGAATTTACCCCATATAAGATGTTATTGTTGTGGAAATATGAGACACTCAGAAAATGATTTTTTTCATTGTAAAGAGGTATCAAAGAGAACATGACCAATAAATGAATTCATATAGAGCTCAATTTTACGGTTCATCATTTGATTGTCACTATTTTAGGTGTGGAGGATTCAAACACATGGAAAGATATTTCTCATCCATAATACAGAGGAATGTACTGAAGAAGACTGAGGTTGGTTATAAGCTGCATATAAATTTATCATCAAATGAGATGAAAATAAAAATTCAATTTTCATCTCTACATGATTTATCTGGTCCGTCATATTTTTAGGAATGTCAAGTGTATCAATCCATATTGGGTATGAAGTTAGATAAAATGGATCAAAAATAAAATATTTAAGAAGGTAGTGGTTGCATAGATTATGTTCAAGGCATTAGATTGCACCTGGATATGGATCATTGATAGTTGATGCACCTCACATATGATAGGAAACAGGGATCTAGTGAAGGGAATCAGGTCCAATAAATAAGGTATCATATGATTCCTTACTTATGAGGGGTTGAAAATCATTGTCTCTTGGAAATCAATGTTTGGGGTAAAATACATGAGACGTGCATATATGCTGTTTTTTGAAAGTCTTACTCAAAAATTATTACATGTAAGTCAATTGTTTGACTCGGCACATTCCATAAGAATTTCCATGATATTTTCTGTCATCTTGAAAAAATATGGTGTTGTTATATTGTATGGATGGTGTAAAAAAGGGAATTTTTACCTCATTAGTGGATAAGGATATATTTACTTTCTATCCATTGATGAAGAAAATAAGTTGTGACATAAACGCATTGGATATGTGATCAAAACATCCTTGGATGATCTGGTGAAATATGATGCTACTTGAGCTCTCCCTAGATTATCAAGTGATCATATGCAAGCATAATATTTCTTCCAACAAGGGAATATCATTCAAAAAACATATAAGTCAAAAGAGAAAAAGGTCAACAAGATTTCTTGATCTGGTTAATATTGGTGTGTATGGACCAATTTCATAAAGATCTCTTGATGGAAGGAAATATTATGTTCTTTTCATTAATTATTATAGAAGAAGGGCATGGGTATCAATCATTACCCACATGTTTGAGGTGTTAAGTTTTATTCCATGATATTGATGAGAATTTGAAAAGATTCTAGGTCAAAAAATTACAAAGATCTGGAATGATATTGGAATAGAGTTCATAAACTACCAAGTGGAGAATTATCTCTAGAAACATGGGATAAGGCATCAGGTTTCAATAGTTGTAACTCAATAGTAAAATGGAGTTGTTGATAGAATAAGTCTAATTTTCAACAATATGGATTTAACAATGTTCATTGATAAAGACCTTATATAAAAAATTTGGAAAGAAGAAGTGATGATTGTAGTATACACTTCAAAATATCATTGTTATGTATGAAAGAAGTGACGACTCTTTATGAGATATTGTATGGAAAGAATCCATTATTGAAGTAATTTTGAGTCTTCAGAAGTAAGTTTGTCTTTCTCAATAGGAAGATACATAGGATGTTTGAATCCCATGGAGATGAAGGTATATTTCATAGATACTAAAGGAAAATAAAATCATATAAATGATTCAATAAGAGGCTAGGAAATATTGTTGTAATACATGATATAACCACTATGGAGAATGAGATGAATCTTCAAAAAAAATACATGTTTAGTCTTATGATGATAGTGATAAAGAAATAATCAGATCAGGGGATGCTCCAGTTATAGTGGCTTATTTTGAAGAAGTCTCAGATTATGATAAAGATGAGGGTAAATCAATATATGCACAATGATAGAATAAATGAGACAATATGGATTGAAAAAACATAATTGGTGATCAGACAGTTCTAGTACAGACATGAAGAATAAAGACTATATCACAAGCATCATACTTATCATATGTAGTGGTAAACGTTTTTAGCGAATCAGTTGGTGATGAGAATTTCGTTTATTCTATAAATTAAGATCTATACCAAATGGAGAATTATCAGACATGGGAGATTCATTTGAGGCCAACAGATAAAAATTTCCTTAGAAATAAATGTGTCTTAGAAAAAAATAATGAAGATAGTGTTTTTATTAAAAAAAATCACAACTAGGGTGATAAGGGTACTTCAATATAGAGGGAATTGATGTAGATGAAAAATTTTCACCTATTTAAAAATTAGATACAATTATATTATTCTTCGCCATAGTAGTGCAAACAAGGTTCATCGTTTTCCATATAGACGTGAAGTCAGCATTTCTGAATGGGGTTTTACGAAGAAGAATTTTATATTGAGCAGCTAGATTTTTTTCTCATTCATGAAGATCACAATAGAGATTATAGGATCAATAAGGCTTTATATGGTTTGAAGCAATCACCAAGAGCATGGTATTCATGGATAGATCAGTTACTAAAAAATCTTAGTTTTCAGCATTGTGGATTTGATTACAATCTATAAGTTAACTATAATAGTAATCAAATAATTGTGTTTCTAGTATATGTCAATGACATGATCTTTCGAGGATTAGATGAATCACACTGCAGAAAGATTTCTAAATTCAAGAAAAATGAGTTTGAAATGTCAATGATTGGTGAACTGACATTTTTCCTCAGTTTACAGGTAACATAAGGAACGAAAGGAACTTTACATTCTAAATCTAAATATTGAAAAGATTTTTTGAGAAGGTTTTGAATGGATAATTTCAATAAGATGAAGACTCGGGTGTCAACCTAGTTGAATCTCTATCAGGATGATGAAGACAAAGTGGTCTATGTCACAAAATATAGGTTGATCATTGGAAATATGATGTACTTAAAATTGAAACAACATGATATTTTTTGCCACATTCTAGGAAGGGAGATATCAATGAAATCCCATGGAAAAAATATGCTTGTAGTATAAAAGAATACCCTTTCATATCAAGGTCATTGTGGATTTCTGTTTTATGTACAATGATAAATGTCAACAAGAGTGATTGGGAAATACATATGCATATTGGGTTGAACCAGTAGATGGGAAAAAATAAACGCCAATAGGTGCTTTAAATATTAGTGGTTTTTGTATTTTTTATCTAATAAATATACAACATTTTATTTCATTAAGCACTGCATAATCAGAATACATTGTGACCACTCATGTGTGCACATAAGTATTGTTGATGAAGTAGTAGCTTGATGATATGGGAGTAGAAGTAAAGTCTCTGGTCGGAATCCATTGTGATAATTAAAGTTCTATAAATCATAGAAAAACAATTTTCATCACTCAATGACAAATAACATTTAAAAAATATATCATATAATCAAGGAGAAGTTTGATCAAGGGCTTGTGAAGTTGGAGTATGTTCCTATAGAACAATATGTTGTAGACATTCTAACAAATGTCTTACCCAAAGAAGAATTTGAAAGGAATCGATAGGATTTGGGATTTTAGTAGACTCCCCGCGCATGAAAACTTGTTGATGTGCCCCCCCTCTCCTTGATGTATGATGTGTTTCCCCCAAATATGCTAATTTTTGTTCTTTACAATGTTGAATACCTCAAAGAAATAGCCTTCGAGGTCATGGACAAAGGGGGAGAAATTGTGCTATTAAAAGGGTGAACATTTCTCAGTTAATACATGGGGAGAAGTTTATAGATGGAGTAGTGAGATAGGGGAGTTAAAGTTGTTAGGGAGAGTAGTTAAATAGGGGGAGTATCAAATATGATGGTGCTTGATGTGATTGATCAAATGGTATATATCATGACAACTAAGGTCTGTGATTAATGTAGAATAATGGTTCTGAATGGAATGAAGTTATTCATTGATGAACTTGGCATTGTATTCTTATTTCTCACACTGATCGTGGATTATGTGGGCATAAAGTATGTGTTGAGTAAATACTTGATCGATATCTAAATTTCAAGAAGCGAATGACAGAAAAATTTGGAAAAATATTTAATGAGATATCAAATTAATGAAAGTATTTGCAACAGGACTAAAGGGGGAGATTTTTGTTTAAAAATCCATCAAGGTATCTATTTGGTATGTTTTGGGTGTTTTTGTGTTTACTAACAAATCTAGATGACCACGAATGAGCAAGGTTGGTTTTTTTTGAAGCAAAAATTTTGGTTGGCATTGTTTCCTAGTGCTTTCCGAATTTTTGGGTCTCAAAATCGAAAGATTGGTTTTTGGAAAAGGAATATTTCTATATATAGTAAAAAAATTATGTGGGCCATGAATCATGGTTATCAGATTAAAAAATTGGTATGTGAAACGTTGAAGGAAATTGATAAATGTAGGTAACGGTGAAGCATGGGATGCAGACTGCATACGAGAATGGTTTTAGAGGAGCAATGTGATTCTGAGAAAATTAATGTAGTACATAGAAGACTTGTGGTACACAGGATGGTTTTTCATTAACGAAAATGAGGTGGTGATTTGGGAATCAATTAAGGGATTCGTTAATAAAAATGTGATGGTGATTTGAGCTACAGTGAAGGAATGAAGGAAGTATGCAGACTACATGTGGAAGAATGGTTCGTGGGAGAAGTGGTATCTGGTGAATGTTTTACCACATTGAATATTTGGTTAATCTCAGATTAGTATATTTTTCTGATATATTTTCTTATATAAGGATCACTAATCCCATTATTAATTAGAGTGTTTTTTAAAAGAAAATATCTTTACTGAGGGAATTCGGTGGAGTCTGGAAGAGGTTTTTGAGGGAGAATTACGCGAAGGGTGATGTGGTTCACACAAAATAAATTTCGTCAAAAGGTTTTTTTCAGGGAACTATAGCCTTCAAATGAAGAAGTTGAATGTGGAGGAGGTATTCCTAGTACACATATGATAGATTTTTCATAGAAGCAGAGATATTCCATGAAGTATGGACAACACGCATATTAGAGGTGATCCACGACCCATACTCAATACACAGTATGTGGAGGAAGAAAGGTAGTACACACATGAAGCTAGGTGGTTCACGTAGGACATAAAGAATCTTTTAAAGGCTCTAAAACAGTTCAAAAATGCAATTTCTTCTAACCTAACAGTACGCAAAAAAGTGGATTTCATCTATGGGTGAAAAAGGGACTTCAATAGAGAATATACCAATATTGAGGATGCATTCATTCATGAAACTGATGGGATCTAAATGCCTATAAACTGTGTGTGTATCTCTTCTAAGAGTAGTGAGAAAAAGAAGATGAATATGGTGATCCTTCCTATCTGTAATGAGCCAGAGGAAGAGACATTGGATTTGACAATTGGGAATGTAGTGAGAAGACCCTAAACCTTGTAAAGGTAGTGAACCTAGGAACATAATATCTAACTCGAAATTTTTAATTGGAAATGAGATGTATTTAATTTAGTAAATTGGAATATCACCAATGTATGATCCTTGGATATAGCCCAATGAGGTTGAAACATGTAAAAAACATTGTGTCCCCTTCATGATTTAATTTCAATTCATATATTTATATAGGAGAAATAGATAACAAAGTTTTGTTTAATAACGAGATGAGATTCTAAAGGGAATTAGTTTTAATATTCCATACCCTACTTAATCCTCCTCCCCCCATCAAGGTATTTTACCTAGCGGTAATAACAAAAAATGAAATGTAATTTGTTATATAAACATGAAATTATATCATAACCTTTGTAAAAGTTACATGTTTCATAATCGTTTCATTAAAAGAATAACCTATGAAAAGAAGTGGGTTTCTTAGACAGCATGCCATAGAAAAACCATTGAGATAAAGAATATAAATTGTATTCTTGAACTATAAAAATTAATGAAATATTATAAGGGTAAGAATTTTGAAGGATCATTTGGAACTTGAATTTTGTTTTAAAAATCACTTTTTAAAACCCAAAACACTTTTAATACCATTTCCATTGAAACAACTTTGAACACGTATAAAGGAATCCGGAAAATAATCATTTAAACATTTATTGTTGAAAATATCCATTTTTATTTAAAAAAAATTATTTTTAGAACATTAATCCTTTTGAAAACCCTTTTCTGAAACAAATAAAGGATTAATGAAAAATTATTATGAATGATTTAAAACCTTTTTAAAACCTTTTCCCTTGAAAACATATGAAGGAATCATGAATTGTTTTTAAATAATTGTTCCTTGAAAATAACTTTGAAAAAATAAAAAGGAATCCATAAAAAACATTTAAATATAAAATAATTTCTTTAAATCCTTTTCATTTAAAATGAGATTAATATATCTATTAAAAACATGTCCATAGGAAAATAATCTTTAAACATTTCAAAGTGTACCATACCACTTAGAAACATTTGAATCATAATACCATAAAATATTTACATTAAAAAAAGATTAAAATTTCCTGAAAAATAATTATATTCCTGATATAACATGTCTAATGGATGTATATAAATCTTATAAAATAACATATTTTTATTAAAAAACATGTGTCTCAAAGAATGAAAATTGAGACAAAAATACTTTACTTATTTGGAAACTTTTGAAAAATAAAACATCATGTAATAGAGATAATAAAATGGATATGTAAATACCCATAAATTAAAGTATAAAATCATATAATACATCCATGTTAACTATTTATATCACACAAAATAATTGAGTGTTGAATAATCCATGTATCGCCTAGAAAAAAAATGTTTGATGAAATTCACTTACACCTTTATAATCAGTTGAATCGTACGACCTGTGAAGGAAAAAAACTACATGGACATAAAAATACCATAATATTACAAATAAGACTCATAAAAGAAATTTTTGGGAAGTATATACACCATGTAATAGAATTGAGTGGTGAATAAGGCATGTCTCACAGAGATATAAAAGTGAGACATAAATCCCTTACCATAGGTCTGATACCCTATGTACATGTCAGAAACTCCTTTATAGTGGTTTTAAATATATTAATAACTTATACTAGAATAATAATAATATTAATAATATCATATATGATTAATTTATGACTTCATATTACCTGTTTATTAACAATTCCATGTTAATGTAATGTTTTGAGTAATAACTACTTTGTTTATCCTGTGCTTTTTGACTTTTTATTCTTGATCATGTTATTTAGATCGCGATTTAATTACTTAACGAATTTAAATCATTATTTATATATCATATATATTTATTATATATATATAATATAGATATATGAAATGTAATACATAGTTCATAGAGACAGTAAGATGTACATACGCAATAATGTTGTTTATGTATTCTTATTATACTGAATGGAAGAATCAAAATGAGATATATGTATATATTATTATTATTAAATTAGAATTAATATTTTAAATAAATCATATTTATTCTTTATATACATTTTTATAATAATTCTTGAAATGGTTAGCAAGGAAAATGAATCTTATCATGTTGTGGATATGGTAGGTCGTACGTATAGACAAGAGATGATATCATTCCCTTAATGGTAAAAGGGTGAGGAATTAAAGGGTATATTAATTATAAATAATAAATATAATGTCATATTTCTTATTTATATCAATTATATCTATCACTATACCCATCTAAATAAATTAGTGATGAAAAACGAATTACACCATGGTGTGGAGACGGTAAGTCATATGTACAAACATGCGGTACAATCATTTTTAATGGGATGAATAAAAGGCAGAATATGGTTGTTCCATAATCACAACAACATATCATCTTATATTTTATACTAGATTTATTACATTATTATGGAATCAACACTTGAATAGTAAGTAGAATAAGAAATAAATTTGAAAGAGTCGGTAAAGACATTACCTCTTCTTCGACGATCTCCCTCTAGATCTCCTCTTAGTGATGCTAGAGTTGGTCTATTAAGAAGACCATAACCTCTAAAATGACACTATGGAAGTTGAGGATGTAAATTTACATGGTATGGATAAGATTTATGGATCAATGTGATGTGAAAAAAGTGAGGTAGATTTTCCCTTTTATAATTTAGGTGACGACACTTTAGGAAACTCTGAAAATATAAATTAATACAAATTTATTTTCAATTTCAAATACCAAAAAAGAGATTTATTTAAAAGATAAAATTATTTTGGGTTGAAATAATTTCAATAAATGAGTTTTATATATTTTTACATCACAATATTAACCTTATCCTTTGTCTTTAACCCTTAGTTGAACCATTTATCTTTTACCTTGACAACATGTATTTTTACTCCTTAGGGTTAATATAGTTACAATAAAATTCCAAAAGAACCCCAAATAAATAATTTCTTAAATTTTAACCATATTATAGTTATTTTTCTTAATTCTAAAATTTTATTTATTTATATCATTTAATAAAATATTATTTATTTTAAAGTCTCATTTATGTCAATTTTGATACTATTCATTATTTGTCTTAAAAATATCCAATTGAGATGAAAAATTCAAAAAAAAACATAAAATATATCAATAATATGTAACATTAATCTATAAAATTATTATATTCCATTAATTATGTTTAATTTTACTTATTATAATATTTTTCAAATAATTTATTTGATATTTCCATTAATGAAACAATTACTGCATCATTCTTACGAATCCATTAATTAAATTATTTAATCTTTAAAATTTAAAAATAAATTATCATTATTAATATAAATTTAATTTCATTCAAATTAATATTTATAGTCAAATTTATATTCTTTATAACTCTATATTAAAAATGATTCACTTATTTAAATTATGAGTATTAAATGTTTGTCTTATCTATTAATAAAATACAATAAATTTCATATTCTAACCCAAGTAGCTTTAAAAAGTTATAATTTATTAATAAAGTTTATTTCAGTTGAACCCCACTCATAAAATTAATTTAGTACGTGTGTGATGGGAATTATGTCATATTATAATATTATTTTTAACTTTAATTACCTCATTTACCCTCAAATGTGGTAAATAAACATTTTCTAAAGTTACTATTCATAATATCTAAAAATAATGATTGTATCTTATTAGAATATAAAAATAATATTTATTACTACCATTTATGTCTTTTTTTATAAATTCAATCCATAGAAGCAGCAAAATTAAGATTAACGTTATTCCTGCAGACGTGGCGAGTAGGGTAAAAAGAATGTTCAAACTTTCAATTAGTTATTATATCTAATTTTAATACAAAAATTATTTAAATGATCGAAATTAGATTAATATATGTATAGTTTATGTGTTTTTACTTTAAAAATAATTTTAAATTATAATAATGATTTAAATGAAAGGCAATGTTTTTAATTAGGATGCATTATTTTTCTATATTTATCAAAAAATGAAACTTCTCAGAAAAATAATAAACATTTTCCCAAATTTTATTTTGAAATTAAAAATTCAAAAATTATATTTTATTTTGTAAAATTAAATTCTTAAGAGTTCCTAAAATTAATTTTATTATTTTTCACAGAAGGACGTAAAAAGTAGTTCAATTGAGAAAATAATGTTTTTTTAAACCTATAAAGACTTTAACAAAAAAAAATTTACATTATCAATATGTTTTATTTATATAAAGACATTATAAATAATTTTTCAAAAGAATTTATTACTATTAATATTACTATATTTAACAGCTAGGTTATAACTATCTTAATTAAATAATTATAACCATAAAATGATGTTTTGTGTAAACTCGATGTTGCATGTAACACAAGCCAAGTTGGTGTTGTGTGTAGAGAAAGTATAACATGGTGTTTCACATAACGTAATCCAAAATTACTTATTTTATATAATAATCAATTCTTTATTAATTTTTTTATGAAGTGAAAATATCATAAAGATTAAATTAATTCAGAAAAATAATAATTCAAAAAATCTCATGGTGTTATATTTTACCCACTTAAAAAGAATTCCACCCTCAAAATTCATCAGGTTATCAAGTGTTTAGTTCTTGAAAGTTAATTTCATATAAACCCACTTCATAAAAATTAATACTAAAACTTATATTTAAAAAATGAATGTTTAAAACATAATGGTTACCAAAAGTAACTCATAATACGATTCTCACAAAGGAGAACATATGTGTCAAGTGAAAACATTGATATTAAAGATAAATGAAACTTTAAATTTATGATAGAGTGTGATAGAAAACATGGACAGGGGAAAGATGAAAATTATAAATCCATAAATCTTTGATGATCTGCAGGACCATTTTATTCATCTGAAAAAAGGTAACATGATAAATTTTTTGGTTTCACGATCTTTTTAAAAAAATTTAAATAATTTTTATGAGAAGAATACTTACATGATTTCAGAACAAATTAACCAATTGTTTTTCATTGATTTATTTTGACTTCATCTCTTATTCTAAAAAATGATGTTGAATTTTTCATTCTTGAAGCATTAATAGATCATAAAATCCATAAATAGAATGATAGTTCCTTCGAATTATCTTTATCACCACAAAAAGGTTATCATAAGTTATCAAATATACATAAATCCTCATTCGGATGGATAATACTTCAATCAGTAAAAACTCATCTGATTTTTATCATAATCCATTCTATAAATGGTAAACCTTATAACCTTTCTAAAAGATTAAAGTTTGAAACTAAGTTTATCAAAAACAGTTTAGCATTAATCCATTGTATATCATAAAGTATCTATTATTTGTCACATACTAAACATATGAATATATTTATCATGTATTATCATGAAATATGGAAATAACCTTAATTATCATAAATCCTTAATGAGAACATTCATGTTTCCTTATTCCAATGTTTGTGGTATATATTTATTAAATCCAAAAATGTTGTAACCATCATCAATGATAGAATCACCACTCAGCAACAAGTCCTTAATTAGTTACAAGGTAATATGTAACATTAAATTTACTAATTCATATCCATAATATCATTATCTTAACATATGAATCATATTAAGGTTTATCATTCCTTAGTAAAAATTTCACCTTTATATAAAATAAATTTTCCAGTCCATCGAAGACATTCAAAATAAACATGTAAATCTTGAGTAAAAACATAAATTGAACAATACTTGTATATTACACCATTAATATTAAAAAACTAATAAATCCAAATACAATAAAACTTTTATTATTCCACTTCAACCTTAATTCATAATAAGTTTACATAATTCTATTACATAATACATTTTTCCTTTCACATTTAATCTCTAGTCTCATCATCATTAAAAATATAACCATTACTCATACCACCTTACTTATTCTCTTTTGATATCCTTCCACTTAGGAAATCTATTTTCATAATGACAATTAATTCCACTCTTAAATAATTCAACCTTTGATATTTTCTTAGGTAGGCCAATATTCCCATCCAATTTTTAACTAAACCCTACATTTTTACTTTGCAGTTACTTACTTTGTGTCCTTCATTTCCATAGTCAAAAAATATTCTTGTCCCACTAAGACATTCACTTAAGTGATTGTTTTCACATTCATGATAAAAGTAAAATTTAATATTCTTTCTTTCATGGTCTCCATTACTCAAACTCTCAGGGAACTCATTCGCTCTCTTCTTTGGTGAGTCCTTGTGTTTGATAAGGTACACATTGTTAATCATGTTATGGGAAAACATATTAGGCATGATCAAAACATCCTTCACTCTAGTGATCATCCCATTTACTTCTCATCGTAAACATTTCCATCACATTCAACATTAATCCAATTTCTTCTTCTTCCCACCAGTGACTAAACTAGAGTTCATAATTTTAGAAAAACTTATCATGGTTAAAATCCACATGATCATGAAAAAATATGTATCAAAGATCTAAATTATGAAACCTTCCAAAATCATTGACAAATTTGTTTTATACTATTTTATTCATATTCAACTTATATTTAAATCCATCATTATCATTTATAATAATTTTTTTAATTCCCAAGGCATATCCCCTAGAAGTGTCCAACCCTGCGTGCAGTAAGGCTCATTTTCATCTACTAGGTTACGTCGTGTTAGGCCTGAGACACCTTGTTATAGTTTCTAATCCTATATACATATATGTCATATCCACATCAACCTTTACTATCCAGAAAAGGTTGTATTTCTTTAAAACCACTCAAACTATCATTTACCAAAATTCCATGTTATTTTCCTATACTTTTTCTCATCCTTAGAATTATCCATAGATATGTCCTTAGGGTTATCACTAAGGCTTTATCATCCTAGTTTCCAAAGGTTAACTAAAATTTTCTCTAATACCAACATCAATGATACTCACTTCAAGTACATGGAAAATACATTACATTTCTGTAATGCTTAATGTATTACACAAACAAACTCCCAAACACCATATTAAACTACTGAATTTAGAATCATGGAAACATAACCACTACTACATTAGTGATCTAAATTATATCCCACAAGGTACTTATTGAATAGGTACCTTCTTAGATGCATCAAACATATTACATAACTTCATAACATATGGGAAACTAAACATAAAAAAGGTGATCTCAGATGCCCAGAAAGGATAAAAAAGGGAGATATATAGGAATATTCATGACTATATGGGAATGAGAACATGATCATGAGAATTAAAGAACATATCCTTTATATCAAATATCATAATCATGAATCATGAAATTAATATTTGGAGTTCATGATAAATTAATTATAATGAAATACAAAACACAATCTATGAAAGAACAACATATTAATAAGGTATGGGATTATGTCATACACATAATCATATAAAATGATTTCCATAGCAGTCGAGGCATCACTTTCAAGTCTATATTAGTAGTATGGGTTTACTTACCATGACATCTTTTTATTCATGGTTAACTCCCATAACCATCTTGGTAGTCATGGTTCACTCCCATAATCAGCTTGCCAGATAAGTCGTTTATGCCTATCTCATGAGATATAAATCTTTACCTAATGAATTAGAAGGAGATATTGTCTAGAACTATCTCATAATGAAATCATACATACTTTTCCCACAAGATCATAAAAAAACATATCATAACCAATGAAATAGAATGGTTTCTATAAACTTGTAATAATATCATAACCATTATAAAATATTCATGTTTCATAATCATTTCATCTAAACCATGACCTGTGAAAAGAAGAAAGTTTCTAAAACATGATTCCATAAAAAATAATTTAGGTAAATAATATTAATGGTATTATTGAAATATTATAATGTATATCTTAATATAGGGGTAAGTATTTTGAACTATCACTGGGAACATGAAATTTCAATAAAAATCACTTTTAAAAATATAAAACACATTAAAACCCATTTCCATTAAACCCACCTTGAAAAAATATGAAGGTTTCCTAACAAAATAATATAAAATGTTTATTTAGGGAAACATCGTTTATTATTTGAAAAAAAACATTTTAAAACATGAAACCTTTTTTAAAAACCTTTTCCAAAACATATAAAATAAACATGAAAACTTGTAAAGAAAGACTGAATACATTTTTAAATCCTTTTTCCTTGAAAATATATGAAGCTTAAAAAAAATAATTTTCCTTAATAATATTTCTAGAAACATATAATGGAATCCCTGAAAACACTTTAAAACATAAAATATTTCATTAAAATCATTTTCCTTGAAAATGAGCTTAAGAGAGCTTTTAAAAACATTTATTAAGGAATATAGCCTTTAAACGTTTAAAAGTGTCTCATACCCCTTTGAATCATTTTAATAATAATCCCCAAGAAATAAAAACATTACACAGAGAATAAAATATCATGAAAAGAATGATATTAATGATATAACATTTTAAATAGAAGTATATACACCTTGTAAAATGATATAGGTGCCTAACAAAACTTGTGTCTCAAAGAATTTCAATTGAGACAAAACTATTGTACTCATTTGGTAAATTTTGAACCATGAAACCCCATGTAATATAGATAATAGAATTTATATTTAAATACCCATACATTAAAATATAAAAATAATATCATATTTTCATGGGAAGTATGTATACAACATATAATAAATGATCAGTGAATACGGGATGTATCTCATAGAAATAAAAAATGTGATAAAATTAACTTACACCTTTATAATTAGTCGAATAATATGCCCCATGAAAGAAAGAGAACAATATGGATATCATAATACCATAATATTCATAATAATAATTATAAGATACATTTATTTGTAGTATATACACCACACAAAATAAATGAGTGGTGAATATGGCATGCGTCCCACAAAAATAAAAGTGAGTCATAAATCCCTTACCTTAGGTATGATTCCTTATATACATGTCAGAAACTTCTGTATAGTGGTTTCAAACATATTATTAACTTATAACAGAATCTTAATAATATTTATGGTCTCATATATAATTCATTTATGACATTATATTACTCGTTTATTAATAATTCAAAGTTAAAGCAATGTTTCATGTAATAACTGCTCTGTCAATCAAACATTTTTTGATTTTTTATTCTTTATCCTACAACATATATAATAATTTAATTACATAAATAATGTAAAATATGATTAATATATCATAAATATTTAGTATATAAATACATATATAAGATATATATATATATCTATATATGAAAAGAAATTCACCGTTCATGGAGATGGTAAGTCGTACGTATGAATGAACGTTGTTTATGTTTTCTTATCGCACTGAATTTAAGATATAAAATGACATATATACATAAATATATATTATTAAATTGAAATTATTATGCCATGTATTTCATATTTATTCATTATATAAATTTTTATAATCATTCTATAAGTGGTTATCATGGAAGATGAATCTCATCGTGTCGTGGAGACGGTATGTCATACATACGCACGAGAAATGATATCATTATATTAATGGTAAAAGGATGAGGAATTAGATGGTATATTAGTTATAAAGAATACATATCATGTTATATTTATTATTTATATCAATTATAATCATCATTATACCAATCCAAATAAATTAGGTATGAAAAACATATTACACCGTGGCATGGAGACGGTAAGTCTTACGTATGCACGTGTGGTATTTTCATTTTTCATATGATGAATAAAAGTTGGAATATGGATATTAAATAATAATATTAACATAACATAGTATTTTTTATACTTTAATTATTAATTAATAATGTAATACAAAATTAATATGAATTAGAAGAGGAAATAATTTGGAATGAGTTAGTAATGATATTACCTCTTCTTCAATGATCTCCCTCTAGATATCCACTCAGGGAATGCAGAGTTGGTATTTTGAGAAAATTAGGACTTATATAATGTTACTATGGATTTTTATGAGGTAAATGGTCTGGTTATTTCTAATATTGAATGCTCAGGGTGATGTGTGTAAGTGAGGGAGGAGTTTCCTTTTAATAATTGAGGTGTGGGGCACTTTAGGAAAATCTTAAATTATTAAATTAATATAAATTTATTTTTGATATCAAATAGCTCCAAAGTGAGTTATTTATATATTAGGATGTGTATGGTTATAAATACTCCCAGCCAATTATTTTTATACAAATTGATTTTGCAATATTATCCTTATTTTTCGATTTAACCCTTTATTAAACACTTTAACTTTTTTGAGGGCAACATGGAATTTTACAGTTTAGGGTTAATATATTTACTATAAAATTACAAAAAAACCCCTAATAGATCATTGATGAAATTTTTACCCTTAATATATTTAGTTTGAAAAATTATATATTTTATTTAATTTTATATCATTTAATGAAATATTATTTATTTTAATGTATCATTTATGTCAATTTGGATACTACTCATTATTTGTATTTTAAAAAATATCATATCAACATAAAATCTATGAACCAAAACATCTAATATCTCAATAAAAAGTAAATTTTTTAAATTAAAATCTTTATATCATTAATTATATTAAATTATATTTATTTTAATATTTTTAATATCATTTATTTTAAATTATCATTAATTAAGAAATTACTGCTTCATCAATATGAGAGACAATAATTAAATTATTTCTTCTCTAAAAATTAAAAATAAATTATAATTATGATTATAAATTTCTTTCCATTTAAATTAATATTTATAGTTTAATTTATCTTCTATATGACTCCATACTAAAAATTATTTACTTATTAAAATTAAGAGTATAACATTTTGAACTTATCTTTTATTAAAATATAATATATGTCATATTCATACGCAACTACCATAAAAAGGTAATAATTTATTCCTAAGTTTTATTTTCATTGGAAACCACTCATTTAATCAAGGTATAACATGTTATAGGGAACTATTATAATATTATAATATAATTTTTACCTTTAATTACCTGATTTAACCTTAACTATGGTAAATAAAAATTTAGTAAACCTACTATTCATAATATCTAAAAACATAATTTGACCCTATTAGACTTTTAATATCATAATTATTAAAACAATTTATTTATATTTTTCTAAATTCAATCCATGGAAGCAAAAATAATAATTTTAACGCTAATGTCGCGGCTGTGGAGAGTAGATGGTTAAAAAGAATGTTCAAAAGATCAATAAGTTTTTATATCTAAAATCAACATAAATTTTTTTACAATTACCTAATTTGAATTAATATATTTTTCATTAATATATTTTCACTTTTAAAATAATTTTAAATTATGAAAATTATTTAAATTAAAAAGGTAGTTTTTAACTACAATACATTATTTTTCACTATTCATCAAAAAAATGGAACTTCTCATAAAAATAAAAACAAATCACCCTAATTTTATTTTGAAATTAATAATTCAAAAATTATGTTTATTTTGTCAAATTAAATTTCTTTTAGGGTCTAAAATTAATTTTATTATTGTTCATAGAAGGATTTAAAAAGTTGTTCATTTGAGAAAATATTATATTTTTAACATATAATAGATTTACCAAAAAATTATATTTTTCATTATCAATATGTATTATTTATATAAAACCATTATAAATAATAATTTAAAATCAGTTATTTATATTCATATTACTTGGTATAATAGCTATGTATTTTTCATCTTATTTAAATAATTATAACAATAAAATGATGTTTCATGGAAACTAAATGTTGCATGTATTGCAAGCCAAGTTAGTGTTGCATGTAGAGCAAGCATAAATTTTTGTATAATATAATTTAATCCAAAAATATTTCCAATATATTATAATAAAAATATATATTCAGTGTTTTGTTAATTACAAAAAAAATTAAATAAATTCATAAATATAATAATTCACAAAATCTTGGGGTGTAACACAACCTTTGAAATACAGGGAAGCATGCTTGAGTCCATATGACCAACATGACCAGGGAAATAGTTGAACAGATCCCAAGTTGGTATGTTACAGAATTAATTATTTTTTTCACAGTAATTTATTTTTATATTTTAGGGATAAAATAACTACCTTAGAATCTTATACAATGTTGACACAACCCTTGTGGAAGCACTATAAAAATGCCCCAAATAATATTAAAAATTCTAATGTATTATTTTCTAGGTGATTAATAATTACCCATTAATTTTATATATGAATAATATATTATATTTGTGAGAAAAAAGTTTATTATAATTTCAATTCTGTCTTGATTTCATTAAAGTCAAATTAAATGAATAGTATCAAAAATGAAATTAATGATATTTTATGAAAATATTATTTTATTAAACTATTTAAAAATATTAAAAATCTTTTAAGAAGAAAAGTAGGGTGAAAATGGTATATAATTTAATTACCTTAAAATTTATCATCCAATTTTTTACTTATCAGTAAAATTATAACCCTTTAATATTGAAAAAGTAGTCACCACGGTTAAGGTCAAAACAGTTTACTGGAGGGTTAATATAAGAGGATAAGGGCTCAAATGACCACAAAAATTAATTAAAAATCATTGGATGGATATATTTTTACCTACCCTCATCACCTTTTAATATGATCCATTTTGGATCCATTCTTTCATGAAAGTGGCTTAATAATATTTTAAATCATTAAGAAATTTCATGATTGCCACTCACCACAATTATAAAAGGAAACATCCACCCCTTAATTATTCTAAACTCTTGGGACATAAATATCCAAAAAATACCTAATGAAATATATCTCAAAAAATATTAAATTAATTCCAGAGGATTTTCTTCACCCAAAAGACTAACCCTTGGGTTCTTAAGAGGAGATCTAAATGAGGTTTCTCTCAGAGAAGGTATTCATTTTTACAAATCTTTCAAATTTATTTCTTCTTAAAATTAAATTAAATATATTGTAACTATACTAAAATAATAAATGTAATATCATAAATATACTATTATGTTATTATTATGATAAAATCCTTTACCATCTCTTTTCAATCCGGAAAAAGAGTGAACAATATCACACGTGCAAATGTACAACATACTATCGATCTCTACATTGTGGTGTAATACGTTTTTAATCACCAATATTATTTTATTGTAATAAATATGGAACTAATGATTATATATGATATTTATAATGTAATTATTCTTATGAAATTACAATATCTGATCTACCTTCTTACCTTCCAATCCTTTAGAAATTGATGATGTGGCTCGTGCGTACGTGTGGACTACCACCTCCACAAAATGATGTGATTTATTTTTTTTCTATCGACATGGATAGAAACAGGGATATATTTAATGAATATAAATGATATATATGATATAATAATGATCCTATAAAATTTATTTATTATTTACATTATTATTTTCCATCAATAGAGATTTGAAAACAACGTTCATGTGTACATACGATCTACCGTCTCCATTAACGGTGTAGTTCAAATTTATATATATACCATATAAATATGACTATAAATATGTATATAATTAATATTTATTATAGTTATATCACTATTATCATCTGGTGTATTATGTATCAACGGGAAAGGTACAAGGACCGAAACTACCAAACCAAAAACATATATGAAAAACTAAATAGTTAGCACTCAAAAATGACAATTTTAATAATGAACTATTAATAAATGGGTATTGGAATATTATAATTGGATAATATATCATTTTATAACCATTTATATGGTTATTTTATAGAATTATAATAAATTTATATTTATTATAAAAGAGTCTAAAATTACTTAAAAAGAAAATCGGACCTAAGGTAAGGGTTTATTTCCCCATCTCATCATTATTCAGGGTTGTTAATGTTTAAGTATCCCTTTGGGAATTATATAACATTTCTATATTAAACACAATATATTTTATTATCGTATTTTTATTTTAAAAAATTATAAAAAAATCATTTTCGTTTTTTTAGAACTCAAGAGAACAAAATAATTCTTTTTTAATGAAAACCGACTTTGTTTTTCTACTTAGCCGGGAATATTTTTTTCCATGTACATATTTTACATTAAAATATTTAAATAATTTTTTAAATATAATATATTTTTTTATTAAATATAATTTTTTCCATTTTTTATTTTTTATTTAAATTTTTTCCCAATGAATAATTTTGTCTTTTTAAAAATGATGTACTTTTTGCCTTTTTTCAAAAACTCTGAAAGGGATGTTTTATTTTAACTTATACATCATGAAATAAATTTCTTATTTTCATGACCATTAAATAATTTTATGATTTATTTATAATTTTCAATGTTTCATTTCAATGGATTTTTTTCTTAATATTTGGGAAGTTTTTTATATTTTGAATAAGTGATTTCAAAATGAAAAAGGATATTTTCTTCAATAAATCTTCCTATCATATTTTTAAAGTATTTTAATCTATGCGACATTCTATGTAACACCCCAAGGTTTTAAAAAATCCAAAATGCATGAAACATTATTTTAAGTTGATATTTATAACTAGACTTTAAGCACAATATTTCCTCTTCTATGATTGTAATTCCATAAATCAGTCATTTACCATTGTGATCAGTATATTATTTTAATTCTGATAAAACCAAATAGTTTTTTGGTGAATAATAGCATACCCATACGAATAGTAATATGAATAGTAATATGAACCTTATGAAGAGTAAATTATTTTATTATTTTATTTTCTTAAGGTTATAATATAATGGATTTTGATTTATTTTTCCTGGTGTTAAAAAATGGGTAATAGATGTTAAATCGTTATTTTCTAATAAATTTTGATTTTAATTGAAAATTAAATTAATAATATTTAGAAAATTATTTTTAAAAAATGGAGTTCATTTTTGAATTCTACACATTGAAAATGATTTTGTTGAAATTTTGGGGTTTTTATGAAATTCCTAAATATTTTATGAAAAGTAAAATACGATAAATTATGATAAATGCTAAACACTTGTTTTAATACATCATAGGTGATGCAAGGATTATTTTATACCAATTAGTTTGAAATCACATGAAATTATTACTCTTTGGGATCACATGAATAAATAAAATTCATAGTCTTGAGGAAAAATATTAAAATAATGTAAAATCCCTCTTCTCCTGCTCCATAAATATCACCCTCATTCCCCTCCTCCTCTCAAGGCTTTAGAATAGTCTATATTCTACAAAATACCCTCCCCAAGGATCTTTCACATGTCCAAGACCATCTGTTCTCACCAAAAGACCACAACCAAATGCCTTTAGGAGGATCTCAAGGAGAAGAGATCAAGAGGTACAAATCCTCTTCCTTTTTCATATGTTTTCTTTTCTATCCCATTCTTTTAATATAGTCTCTACCCCTTCCCATATCCACGTGATATAAAATAACTAGAATCTTATATATTCTCTATTTTATCATGTTTATGTATAAAAATTCATCATATTTATCCTCTCCTCTCCCTCTTATTCTAAAAATATAAACATCGTCGGTGATGTGCTAATTTACCAAAATTGTGGAAGTTGTGTTTGAAATTTCCATTATTTCCATCAAAGATGATCATAAAACACTTTTAATGGATTAAAAAGAATTTAAATTTTATTATTTAACCTATTTTATGTTCTATAATGATATTATAGTCATGAAATTAAATTATTAAATTAAAAAAATTCATGATTATTAGGGAACTACCAAAAATGATCTAAACTAATATCAATAATGTTTCATCTAAAGATATATTATCATATATGATAAAAAATTATTTATGGTATCATTATGTATTCTTTAAACATATTAATACCATTTCATTCCACTTCTGGAATTTCATTTCCATATGATAAGAAAATCAAATACAAACCGGCCGTGGACATCATGTAAAGAACGCACCCAAAACATTGGGAGGAAACAAATACTAACCATTAAAGGGTGAAATGATGTAATTAAATGATCATATAAGGTATTATAAACATGAATATGTTCATTTAATATATTAATAACACTTTTTTAACCCTTATAAAGGAGTTTTAAACATGTTTTATGAAAGAAAAGCCTGAGGTAAGGTAAATCTTAACCCAATTTCCATTATTTGGGTTAACCTTATACTTCACTAGTTGTGTGATTTTAAGATCCTTTATGTTATCAATTTTTATTTATATTATGTTTTATTATTTTTATTTTTATTTCATACACATATTAATTTCATTATATTGATTCTTATATCAATTATTTGTTATTTTAAAGGTATATTTCTTATAAAATCTTTTTTTAAATTTCTAGTTTTACCAAATTCAAAAGAAATGTTTTTATGAGATAATTAATGTTGTATGATTATGTTATGGTTATTTTTAATTATTTATGATGAATTTTGGGACCTATATCTCCCTCCAATTCATTTTTTATGAGTAAGTTGGAGGCCGACTATATGGTTACTCCAGGTGTAACTACGATGGTTACACAATAAGGTAGTAGAGAAGGTTACATTGTAACGTAGCTGTCAGGGTTTAAAATTATAAGGTAGCCGAGATGGTTACATGATAATATAATTAATTCCATAATATACCTTTATGTTTCTATTTATTTACTACGTTTGTTTTGGAAATATCCTGGAAATATCCTGTCTCAAAATGTAAGTTTACCTGGGTGACAAGTATGTCTTTTTGAAAATGATTTCATACTTTCCAAGTATTCATGGACTAATGGTTTATTTATTGTTTTTAAATCCCTTACTGATCTATTTTTTCATCCCAAGTTATTAAATTATTTTCAAAGGTTTATTTATGTGTAATAAAAAGAAGGAATCCTTGTTAAAAGTTATGAATACTTGAAAAAGAAAACATGCTTTATTTGAAATGTTTTATATTTTGGAAGAAATTGATCCTGTTTTTTTGGTATATTCTCTATATTAATATAGAATGTTATATATTTATTATATCACAATTATATAAAACTCTAAAATTGAAAATATCCTCAATATTAAAGGATGTTAGTTCTTGAATAAAATTCAAGATCATGTAATTTAATAAGTTCAGGTCCTTATAGTTGGTAATAAAGGATGGTTTGGATAACATCAGGAATTAGGATGATGTCAATAAGATACCATAAATAATTTTTACTCTATGGTTAATTTTAATTGTTATATGATTTAAATAATAACATATTTATTTGAATAAGATATGTTTGTTCTGAATGGTTTTCCGTAGAAGAAACTAGGAAGCTGAAGTGGAGAAGCACCAACAAAATGTCATCCTTCTGAATCTGAAGCTCAGAATGGTAGGGGTTGGAATCGAGAAGTTTGTGATAGTAATGGATCATCTAACACATTTAATAAATATTAGTGGTATCCATTCAAGAGAACAAATAGATCCAACAAAAAGGAACATGACAATAGTGGAACATTTTATGAGGCAAGATTGTTTGGCTTTCAGTGGATCTTCTGATTGAGTAGCGGTTGAAGGATGGATTAAAACTATAGAAATGATATTTTATGTTATAGGATGTTCGGATAATAAAAAATTAACCCTTTCTATTTATTGTTTTGAAGGTGAAACAGATTAGTGGTGTTCAATGGTAAAAAATATCAGGGATAGAGAGGAGATTGATGCCTTAGAATAGGATAAATTTAATTGTCCTTTCCTGGAAAAATATTTTACTAAGGTGGTGTGGCTTAGGATGGATAAAAAATTACTTGAAATAAAGAAAAATGAGGATGATTCATTAGATTTGTATAAAGCAAACTTCACCTGACTGGCGAGGTATGCTCCAAATATAATTATGGATCTTGATAGAAAAATCAACCGCTTTTACTCAGAATTAAAGCTAAGGTATCAAAGGGAATTAACCTCATGTGAATTAAAAAGTTATGATAAAATTTTCTAATGTGTTGATAGGGTATATAATGAGTTTTATAATGATTATGTGCACTTTTAAAACAAGGATAGGAAGAATTCCATATGGAATGCGATGGGTAGGAATCAATCAAAGAAATCCTATGGTAAAAAAAATCAGTTTCTATTTTGGGAAAACTGTGGAAAAAATCACCTTTTGGAATGCCTTAACAAAACTAGTTTTTTCAATTTTATAAGTTTGGACATATGGCCCAATATTGTATTTAAAATAGTCCTAATACTAATCCTGATAAGAAAACTATAAAGTGTTTCAAATTTGGTGAGATGGGTGATTATGAAAATGCTTGCCAAAAGAGAGATCTAAATGATACAAAGAAGCTATAATATAAGCAGAAAGGTGTAGTGAGATAATTTTCAACTATATTAGTAGACATTGGGCTATCCAAAAAAGTTGTATCAGGTACCTATTTTTACTTATATTTTTATAATGTTTTTTTATTTGAGTTATACGCATTCTTTATTTCTAAGGAATTTTCTGGTCAATTGGAAATATCATCTCAAAAAATGAGACCAGAACATATTGTTAAAACACTAGGGGGAAATATTATAGAGAAGATGAATTATAAGAATCATTCTATTTTTTCTGTAGAGATTCTTTACCAGTAAAAATTGTTGTTTTTTCCTTAGTATAGATTGATGTAATTCTAGCTAGTGATTGGATTTCTATTTATCATTCTAATAATAAATCTAGAGCTAAAGAAGTTGTTTTTTAGAAATAATTTCAATTTTTATACAAGAACAAACCTATACAATTGATAAAATTTTAGGAAGATTATAAACTATTGAAATATGGAAATGAAAGTTATATTTCTCATATTCTTGAAAACAAAGTAATTGTTCGTATTATTGAAGTGCTAGTGGTAAATGAATATCTTGATGTGTTTCTTGATAAGTTACCTAGTGTTATACATGATCATGAAGTTAAATTCACAATTGAATTAGTTCAAAATTCTATGACAGTTTCAAAACCCCTATATCAAATGACTCATACAGAACTTATTGAATTGAATAACAATTTCACGGCTTTCTTGATAAAGGATTCAGTCTTCCTCGCACTTCACCCTGGGGTGCTAAATTTTTTTTGTTAAAAATAAATATGGTTACATAAGACTTTTAAATGATTGTAGAGCCTTTAATAACATCACTATTAAAAACAATTATCGTTTTCCTCATATCGATGACTAGTTTTATCTGCTCGAGTGAGCTTAGTACCTTTCCAAGATTGACTCGATATCTGGATACCATCAGCTGAAGGTGAGGGAGGATGACATCCCCAAAATATATTTTCATAATATTTATGGGAATTGTGAATTTTTTGTTATGGAATTTTGTTTAAATAATTCACCTGTTGTATTCATGGATCTTATAAATGGAATACTTCATGAGTTCATTGAAAAGTTTGTCATTTTTTTATTTATGACATTATGATATTTTATAATAGTAAAGAGAATCATTAAAAAAATATAAGTGTTGTTTTAAAAACCTTAAAAGAAAATAAACTGCATGGAAAAATTCAAAAAGTGTGTTTTTTGGTTCTTTTCATGGGAACATTGTAAATAAGGATAGAATAACAGTTGATCCTACCAAAAAACATGGATGATGATTGGTCAAGACCTAAAAATGTTAAAGAGATTCATAGTTTTCATGGATTATTAGGTCATTACTGATGTTTTGTTAAAAACATCATATAGTTATCTAGCACGCTAACTAAGTTAACATGAAAAGGGGTTAAAATAGTTTTGATAAAATAATGTGATGTATTTTAGGAACTGAAGAAGAACATGGTTAATGCTCCTATTCTGGCCTTGACTTCATGAAATGGTGATTTTTTCATCTATATTGATTCTTCATTAATGGGACATGGTTTTGTTTTGATGCAGAATGCTTAGGTAATTGCTTATGCCTCCGGACAACTAAAAACTGATGAGTTAAATTATCCTGCACATGATTTGGAAATAGTATCTATGGTTTTCTGTTTTGAAAAATAGGAGGCATCATTTATAAGGATCCAAATGACAAATATATACTGATCATAAAAGTCTAATGTATATATTCACTAAGATGGAACTAAATAGAAGGAAGAGAATATGGATCAAAAAGATAATGGATTTTTATTTCAAGATCAATTACAATCTAGGAAAAGAAAACAAAGTGGTTGATGCCTTGAGTTGAAAATGTCATGCATCATTAACCGTGTTACATTTGGAACATGATCCCTTGATTAATTATTTGGTGAATTTTTTGTTAGAAGTTTTTAGTGTAGGAAATACCTTTGTTCTGTTTCAATTTTTAGGGTAGTCATCATTTTTAGATAGAATTACGAAAGCATACAAGGAAGACCATGAGCTACAGAAAAAGGTTTGACTGGTTAAATAGGTATGTTACTAGAATTTAACCTAGATAAAGATTGTGTTTTATGATTTGGTAAAAGGTTGTGTGTGTCTTTTCATTTTCAGTTGAAGAAATAATTACTGTGTGAAACTCACAGTACTCCATATTCAGTTCAACCTGGAAATACTAAGAGGTACTGAGACCTTCAGGATTATTGTTGGTGGGATGGAATGAAAAGGATATTCTTGGTTTTACCATGAAATGTTTGATATGTCAATAGGTTAAAGATGAGCAGTAGTTACTGAAAGGGATGCTTGAATAACTTCCAGTTACAATGGGGAAATGGTAGAATATATATAGGGACTTTGTTGTGGAACTATCGAATACTTCTTGAGGTAAAAATTCAATATGGTTTATTGTTGACCAACTGAATGAATTTGCACATTTTCTCCCTATTCAAGATACAATGTCTTTGGATCAGGTTTCTTGATTATACATCAAAAAGATTTTCAGGTTACATGGAGTAGCTCTTTCCATTATATCTTATGGGATCTCATGTTCATTTTTAAATTTCTGAAGGTCCTTCAAAAGTCATTTGGCACAAAATTAAATTTTAGTAAAACATTTCATCCTCAATCGTATGGGAAGTTAGAACAAATGATTCACATTTTTAAGGATATGCTTAGAGCTTGTACAATGGACTACTAGAGAAGTTGGGATCGGCATTTTTCTTTAGTTGATTTATCTTATTAAACTTTTTTTTCATTCTAGTATACAGATGGAACCTTTTGAGTCATTGTATGGGAAGTAGTGTCAAAATCTATCTTCTTGGGATGATGTTGGGGAAATGAAGTTGAAGGGACCAAAATTAGTAAAATAAGTGGCAGAGAAAGTGAATATGATCTAGAAACACATCAGGATAGCTCAAAGCAGGTAGAAACTTTATACATACAACAGGAGGAAAGACCTTTCTTTTGAGGTAGGTGATCTTGTTTTTCATAGAATATCACCATGGAAAAGTGTTATTCAATTTGGAAAGAAATGGGAGTTAAGTCCACAGTTTATTGGACCTTATGAAATCCTAGATAAAGTTGGACCAGTATCTTACCAAGTAACTGTGTCTCCGAGTTTATCTTATATACATTATGTTTTTCATGTTTCAATTTTGAGAAAGTATGTGCTAGATTCATCTCATGTCTTGAGTCCAGACGTTTTTTAGCTGGAGGAGAAACATTCTTATGATGAAAAACTAGTCTAGATACTTGATCCAAGGGAAATATTATTTAGGAATAAGTTGATCCACTAGGTAATTTTTTTTTTGAGGAAACCACATGGTTGAAGAAGCAACATGGGAGTCTAAAAATGCTATGAGGGAAAGGTACCATCACTTGTTTAATAAGTTAATAAATAAGTGAATAAAATTTCAATGATGCAATTTCTTGAATTTGGGGAAAATGTAACATCCCAAGGTTTTAAAAATAAATTGAAATTCATGAAAAATTGTTTTAAGTATATAGTTATAACAATCTTTTGAACATAATTTTTCTCTTCAATGATTTTAATTTCAAAAAATTGGCATATACGGTTGTGATTAGTAAGTTATTTAGTGTTTGATAGAAACAACTTGTTTTTTGGTGAATAGTAACAAACTATTATGAATTGTAATATGAATAGTAATATGACCCTTAGGAAAAGTAAATCATATTATTATTTTATTTTCTTAAGGTGATAAGATATTGAGATGTTGACTAATTTTTCAAGGTGCTAAAAATGAGTTATAGATTTAAAATTTTTATTTTTCAATAAATTATGATTTTATTTAAAAATTAAATTAATAATATTTAAAAATTTATTTTAAAAAATTGATTGTTTAATTTTATTCAACGTGTCGAAAAATGGTTTGGGTGAATTTTTGGGATTTTTTTTGACATTCTTGAATTTTTAATGAATAGTAAAATACGATAAATTGCGATTAATGATATATACTTGTCCTAATTCGTCATAGGTTATGAAAGGATAATTTAGGACTACATGGTTTGAACTCAAATTCAATTATTACTATTTATGGTTACATGAATCAATATTATTCATTTTCTTGAGAAAAAATATTAAAATAATGACTAAAATAATGTAAAATCCCTCCCCTCCTCCACTATAAATTCCACCCCCGTTCACCTCTTCCTCTCAAACCTCTCAATCCTTAATAATTGCCTACGTTCATCTAAATCCACACCCAAAGGATATTTACCACGTCCAAAAACTTCTAGTATCACCAAAAGGACAAAACCAAAGGCCTTAAGGAGGATCTCAAGGAGAAGAGATCAAGAGGTAAGACTCCTCTTCCTTTTTCATGTGTTTCTTTTCAATTAATTTAATTTCATGTTCTTTACCACCCTACACTTATCTAGGAGATATTAAATCTCCATAATCTTATATATTCTGTATGTTATCATTTTAATGTAAAAAATCATCATCTTTCTTCCACTCATCGCCCTCTTACTAAAAAAAAAATAATCATCAGTGATGTACCGATTTACCAAAATCATGGATGATGTGTTTTCAGTTTCCATTGTTTCCTTAAAAGATGATCGTAAAACACTTTTAATAGTTGAAACAAAATGTGAAGTTTATTATGTTACCTATTTTATGTTCTTTAATGAAGTAATATGCATAAAATTAAATTATATAATGAAACATGTTCATGATTATCGAGGAACCACCAAAAAAGATCAAAACAAATATCATTAATGATTTATCTAATGATCCATCATCATATGTGAAAACAAAAATATTTATTGTTTAATTATATATTAATGAAACATATTAATACCATTTAATTCCACTTCTAGAATTTCATTTCCACATGTCAAGAAAATCAAATACAAACCAGCCATGGAAATCATGTAAAGAACGCACACTAAACAGTGGAAGGAACAAAATAAAAACAATTAAAAGGTGAAATGAAGTAAGTAAATGATTATATAAGGTATTATAAACATGAATATGTATCTATAAGATATTAAAAACACTATTTTAACCACTATACATGAGTTTTAAACAACTTTTAAGTAAGACAAACCTGAGGTAAGGGAATTCTTAACCCAATTTCCATTATTGGGGTTAACCTTCGACTTCATTAATTGTGTGGTTTTAATATTATTTATGTGATAAATTTTATTTTATATTGTGCTTTATTATGTTTATTTATAGTTTATACACATATTCCTTATTTATATGGATTCTTATATCAATTATATATTATTTGAAAAGGACATTTCTTATAAAATCCACTTTTAAACTTCTAGTTTTACAAAATTCAAAACCAATGTTTTTATGCAATTATTAATTTTGTATTATTATGATATGGTTATTGGTCATTGTTTATGATGAAGTTTGGGACCTATATCTCCCTCTAATTCATTGGTTATGTGTATGTTGGAGGTCATCTGTATGTTTATTCGAAGTGTAACTATGATGATTACACAAAAAGGTATCCATGAGGGTTACATTGTAAGGTTTCCATTAGGGTTACAGATTATAAGGTAGCCGAGGGGGTTACCAGATAATTTAATTAATTACGCAAGAAACCATTATGGTTCTATTTATGTTCTATATGTTTTGTGTAAATATCATTGAAATATCAAGCTTCACAAAGTAAATTTATATGGTTGACACATATATATTTTTGAAAATGTTCTCATGCATTACAAGTATTTGTGGACAAATTTTTTCATTATTGTTTTTACCCTTACAATCATTTTTGTGCTCATACAATGTTTTTAAATTATTTTCACAGGTTATAATGATGTGTAAGACAAATAAGGATTCTAAGTTAAATGTTATAATGATTTCACAAAGAAAACATGTTTTATTTGAAAAGTTTTATATTTTGGAAGAAATTGATATTTTTTTTATGGTATATAATTTATATGAATTTGGAATGTTATGAATGTATTATATCCCAATTCACTAAAACTCAAAACTTTAAAGGATCCTCAATATGAAAGTAAGTGATTTCTTGATTAAAATTCAAGATTATGTCATGTAATTAGGTCGGGTCCTTATAATCTTTGGTAAATATTATTATTTAATGGGGATGTAAACATTTGATACTTTTCAAAATATTAAACTATATGGATTGTGATTATGTATATTGATTGGGGAAAATATTAACATTAAAAATTATTTCTTTTCAGTATTAATATTTACATTGATTATTTTTCACCCCTTTCAAATGATGAATGCATTGGAAATAGTATGTGATAAATGCGGGTAGTTATAGCCCCTCAATTCATTAGTAGGTATTATGAGAAAAAACATTTGGGTATTTTTCATCCTAATTACTAGTTTACGTATATTTTCATGGCATAAGGACTTAACATTAAGATTTTTTTGTCCGATATTTGGAATTATATTATTATGAAACTATTTATTATTATCTATATGATTATTTATGTTGTTATGTTATCCATTTATTCGGTGCCCTTATTATGATATTAATTATTGGGCATATGTTATTACTGTTTATACCGACAATATTTTTCTTTCTTTAATTATTTTACGATATATTTTGTTGTATGTTTTTCCTTACTGAGCATCTGGTCTCACACATTATTATGGTTTCCTTTCTCCATGATACCATAAAAGGATCTATCAATTTAATAAGTGATTTACTAGAAGAAATAATAATTTTATCATAATAATTAAGACATTATATTTCATGTTTTCATATGTAATGTGAGAGTCTTTTATGTATCTAGTTTCCAAAGACTACTAATCTATTCAGTCATTTAGTATCTAATCCCTTGTACTTTATTCCAATATAGTAAAATAACCACAGGATTATGAAAATTGTATTTGGGTGTTATATTGTATTTGATTAGGGATTGGCCAAACTATAGTGCTCAACATATTTGAGGAGGAGAGGACAGGAGGTTCCCTTTTGTAAGTGAGGGGATGAATAATCTTCAAATTTATTCATTTAATAAATTAATATTAATTAATATTCATGTAATAGTGGGAAAAAATTAAAATATTTTGAAGATAAGGTGAGGATGTGTCTAAAACCTCTCATCCAATAATACTTTGACAAGTTTAGATTAGGCTTTCACCCCTCATTAACACTCTTGATGATTTCCATGATATAAAACATAATCACCATTTAGGTATCCAGAAACTTACTATAAAAGGGAAACTGACCCATAAATTTACAATGGTTGATATTTTTGACCATATCTCATTCACATGGAGAAATTTTGTACTTTTAGGAAATTTAAATAATTTAATAAAATAGTGTTTTTTTATAAAATATCATTAATGATATTTTTGGATCCGTTCATTTAATTTGATTTTAGAGTTATCAATATAATAATTTAATTCAAATATAATCCATTTTACTATAAGAAATAAATTATTATTAACATTTTTTTTTCAAATAACAATTCAACCAAAATAAATTAATTTTAATGTTTTTAAAATTATTTAGATTGATTTTTACACTACTTGTACAAGCACTATGTCAATGTTGTACAAGCACTAAAGTTAATTATATAATCACTAAAAATTAGAAATAAATTACTATCATAATGAATAATTATTCTAAAATTAACTTTTAATATTCATTCACAGCTTATTTTTATCTCTACGTGAACTTATAATGGAAATATAAAGTAATAGAGTGACATTTTGTATTTTTTTCATTACATTAAATATTTTATAGGTGATTACCAAAGAGAACAGGATCCAAGTGGCCATAAAAAATTAGAAGAGGATGAAAAAAAGTTAACTCATCTAATAGGGTAAAACAAATCATTAGGAATATTTTAAAGTATTTTCACATTATTTTTAACATTAATTAACCTCATTTTCCATCTAATATTATCACGAACTAGCTTAGATACCCTGGTACCCTTACACATGATCCAACTCAGATATGAACTGAAGGGCATTCATGATCCTCACAGGTTGGAGGCTATAACCAAGAATCATATAACATAAAATAGGGAACTATTTTTACATAAAAATACATAATATAAAAAGATACAATTCAGTATATCAAAAATCATTAAAGAGAAAGTACTAGAAACTAAAAATTTAAAATTGCACCCAAGCATATCAATAAATGACTCAATGAAAAATCCACCAAAACAATCCATCAGGAAACTCTCAAAAGTCTAAAAATAATATTAACAAGTTGACCTTATCTCCACCGGTCACTATCATCAATCCATGGTCCCAAGGATCGATAAAAACAACCACCTCCAAGTGGCTCTTTTCCTTTTCCTAAACCTGGGATAATAAAATCTATAATTTTTAGAAGGAAAAGGTAGGATGTGAGATATAAATCCAAGTAGGGTCTCACACTGTGTTCCATAACATATTCCATAACAATAAACCAATCATGCTTTCAATATAAACAAAGGTTGGATTGAATAAAATATCACTTTAATATTTAAAACAAAACATTAATTCTCTCATGGGATGTAAAACATTTCAATCATTTATTAAATAGTTTTTTTATAAAACCATTTAAATAAATCATTTAGCATGAGTAAAAAAGATTAATAAATAATAGTATATATATAAAATCATTCAAAAAAAGATCCATTTAATATTCCTGGAAGTGCATTGTCTTATGGATTTAATATCCTCAAATTTCTCATATCAAGGATCATGAATAAACATGTGAGCACACATCCCTCAGGCTCAGGTCGAATACAACTCATCAACATCCCATTTGGGAAAATCATGCTGAAATGTTTTTTGTTAGATTTCTAATAATTAATTCATTACTAGGGGATAAAGATCCAATAACGTTTTTCTAATATAACACAGTAACTATGAAGTATCATATGTGGTCTTTCAATCAATAAATAATGGGAAAACTATCTCATTTCAAATCAAGAATCATTTGAAATTAAAATTACCAATTTTTGGTTTTGATGTCTAAATTCAATTTCAAAACCAAATATTTTTTCCCATCATTTCATGTCTCCTTAATACTAATCCATTGATGGTATTCCAAAAATTCAATATAATCCATTTCCTCATAAAAATATCAACTCATTTCATTAATTCTCTTATTCTCAAAATTCAACCAATAAATCCAATTCCAATTGAATTGGGGTTTTTTTTAAAAATCATGACATCTCAAATTTTCTAATCTAATACTTCCTCATCACAGTTTTATAAATAATTTTAATTCTATTTCAAACAAATAAATCAAATTAAGGTTTCACTTACAAGTAAAATATCCAATGGGACTACCTACCTTAAATCAGCCGAATCAAATGATCAACACCTACAAAAAGAATGCCAATGAAAATTAAAGGAAAAGAAGATATATGAATCATATATATAATAAATATCTAATGATGAAAGTATTAGACCCATGAAAATATAGTTTATATCCATAAAAATCATGATGATATAAGAATATCTACTAGGGGAGGAAGTTAGATTGGAATAAAACAACCAAGAGGAGATTCACTCTTCAGAGAAGGATCAGATCTTATATCTGCATGTTTATTTTCTAAATTATAAGGTTGGAGGGTCCAAAAATCACATTTAGGGAGACTCCAAGGATTAATAAATTGTATTATGTCTTAATGGGGTCATTTGGTACGTGAAATGGGGGGTTCATGAATTTTTAAATAATTTTTATAGCATTAAAATCTTGTATGTGCGATTAGTTGGTGTGGGCACATAGTTATGGTAAACCATGTTCTAACCATGAACACCTACTATTTTTGATTCATGGTTTCCTTTGTTTTTGATTATTGTTAGTAATACTTTCACCAATGATTTATTCCCCACTTTCTAGTGGTTTCACCATTTGCATTGGGTGCACACATTTTGATCAAATTGTGTACTAACTATGAAACTCCAAAAACAAATACTTTGAAAAATTGAAAAATATCATAGAACAATTCCAAAATAAGATCCCACTAAAGGAGACCAAAATAGGGGCCTTGTAATAACTAAAATCAAGTAACAATATGTTAGAAATTAGTTATAATATTTTACCAAAGTTTTTATATATAATGACCAAAAATAAAATGGAACTATTTACCAAATATTTATTATTCTCATTAAATATATGGAATCAATTTTATCATATTTAATTAATTTAAGTGGTATAATTTAATTTAAAATTGATCCCATAAAACATAATGAAAAGCAGTTTTCAAGAAAATTGTATTCTTAAGTATTAATATTTTTATAGAAAAAAACAAGCATAAAATTGATTCCAATGACCTTAATTGGATTATTAATAATATAATTGAAGTAATTTTACATTTAAACCATTTCAAAAAAATATAAAACATTTTTTAATTATTTAAATTACAATAAATGTTTCAACAAAAAACACTTATTTCATTATTCATTAAAAATAAATCTTTGAAAAAATCCCAAAATTCCCCACAAAGAAAATTTTAATTTATTGATTTCAAAAATGATATCGTTTTTTTAAAATTATATTTCCAAACATTATAGAAATTTATTGTAATATTCACTCATATAATGTTCTTAAAATCATTTTTAGAAAAATTATGAATAAAATAACTACTAAAAATTTAGTTCTTATTTATAATGAATTTGTAAATAATTTTTATCAATTAGAACCTTTATTTATTTTTCATAATTTTATTACTTCTAATTGTACAAACCAATTCAATTTATATGTTAAAATGGTCATATTTATATAAAAATATTTCATGGTTCGTTTAGGATCAATGTTTTATATGGTATACGTTATCGAACAGAGTGTTATTTTAGAACTTTGGGGTGAAAAAGGAATGTTTATTGAATATTATATCAGTAGGGAAAATAATTAAATTATTGGAGGAGGAAGTGGAGGTAAAAACTCCCAAACCCTAGAGGCCATGGTAGGGCTCATTCTGTTACTGTCATAGTTATACCATGTTGTAGGTTTGATGGTTCTTAGAGTGATGGTCATGGAAATAATTCCTTCATCCCTATAGGTTTGAGATGATATTATACTACTACTAAGGATATTTACATAGCCCTTTTGGGCCTTTAACATTTTATTTTGTAATTATCAAGATGTATTGCATTATTTGTGTGATGGGTACTTGTTACAGGAAGTGATTTTTTTCTTATTCTCCCTACTCAATGATAAACATGATTAATGGAGAATCATTACCCATTTGGTGGAGTGTGTTTAAACCACAGAGGGGGACATGTTGGAGACACTCATGTTTCTTTCTTGGTTTAGCATTTTATTCCATCCAAAGGGATATAAGGTCAATTTATAGGTATATCTCACCTAAAACCTTGATATGGTCAATGTATTACGTGTAGGGAAGATTCCTACATTTGAGTTGATGAAGAGTCGGCCATATTTTTTGTTGAATATTATGTGTGAATTCCTACTTCAATATTTTTGGGACATTATGTTGAGGGGTTTCATTAAGCCATAACATGACCATTATTCTATCTTCTACTAATTCTATTTCGAAGAGCATAAAATTTTACTCATCCTCAATGAGTGATTCTTTAATATGGTCTATCTATAAGGATCATTTTCCTTTTGTACAGCATATGGAATTATATTTTTCTAAACACTATCATTTTCATTTAGGGGTATATGACCTTTGGGAGGTACTGATGGGGATTGAATCCTCAGGTTGTCTACTAACTAAGATGAACCAATAATGGTCAACGAAAATGTAATTAGTTACAGCTTCTTAGTTGCCTCAGGATATAAGGGAAACTCTAGGATATTTTTAACATGGGGAGGGCCTTTTTTATTGTGATATATGTCATCGTATTGAGGGACTTGACAACAAGGTTCATGGGGAGGACCTCCATAAATATTTATTAATATTTCACTATTATAGTTAGGACCTCTCTAATAACCAATTTTTTAGATGCTTTCATGTGGATTAGCTTCACGTTGGTTGTTTTCTATTTGATCACCATGAGGATGTCCTATGTGTTTTCTAATTGTTGATCAATAGAAAAACGGAGGGCCTATTTTCTAGTAAATATTTGTGTATTTGGTAGGGCCTCTACAATTATCATTATATGGAATATCTTATAGACCAGTTTTCACATTACTGCATGGGGAACCTTTGTGATCATTTTTCACCTCATATGCTGATGATTTTCATGGATTAATCCGACATTTTTTTAGATTTGAAGGGGAATTTTATTATCGTCAGTGTGTTGAGAAATGATTTCATTTTTATTGAATGGAGTTAATAAGGGGAAACCAAAAGTATGAACCCAATAAAATCATCATAATAATAAATTAGGTACAATATCAATCAATCATAGTCATTCATGAAGGATTCATTTGAATTTCATCATCATCTCCCTATGTTCATGCCCGCATTTATTTGGTTGCAGACCAACATTCCAAATGTATAAAGTCATTAAGATCAGTTAACAACACATCAAATTTCACATAGATGTTGAGAGTATGGGATGTGAAGTCACCAAATGAATGAGCTTATTTCCTAGTGTGGGGATTTCTAATATATTTAAGATATATTCATGATATCATTTATAGATACAATACTAGTTAACCTTATCTTAAAAGGGTTAAATAGATATCAAGCGTTAACATTAAAATATATTTGTATAAATTTTTCTCCATCTTCCACCTCGCTGTTTCATTACATTATGCTTTAAATCCACACATGTAGGCACTCTGAGATTTGTCATCATCTAGGAAGGTTTTACGTGTGATGGAGAAAATATTAGTGTAATACCCCAGGTAAATAAAGAATATGACATTTTTATATTTATCCATATTTGTGAATAAAATATTAATATAACTTTAAAGGGGACACTATGCTCGATGGCGTACCCAATACGCAACAACGAGTTTCTTGGGAATCTTACGTTGCACTCTAATAATAAAATAATATTATTTTCAGTTGTAGTTAATGCCTAGCCGTTGTAATGGAAGGAATGAACATAACTATCTTCAAAATGATTATATATGTTTGTCAAATATTTTTACTTTTTACAATAAATGTTAGAGGATTAAAAAAGCGAATGAATCCAATTTTAAGAGTAAACATTCTAATATCCTTTAAAAGGTCGATTAACCGCCTTTTGATGACGAACCTCCTTTAAATCCACTTTTTGAAAATTTTATTTGTTATATTTGAAAAAATAAAATTCTTCTTTAGAATCGGGACATAAAAATTTACTTTGTGTAAATTTTTGGTATTTTTCCGATAATGTTCATTTTTTAATGAATAGTGAAAAATGTTGTATTTTAATTCAAAACCACTTTTTAATCTAATTTATTTATATGATTAAATTATCTTTTGAATTGGTTTAAAAGTGAAATTAGAATATATTTTTACCATTTAATCCAATAGTGGTCGTTGGAATTAATTTCATCTTGAAATTGGACTTACACTACTGTCAATCTTTTAATACTTATTGTTTCATAAAAACACGCTATTTACTTTGACAGTGGGAATTAATTATTAAATCAATTAGTGAAACTAATATGTTTTGAATTTTGTAAAATAGACACCATTTTTGAGTTTGGAATATCAAATATAGCTTAGGGTGAATTTTTGGTATTTTTCTGAAAAACATCAATTTTTGATGAATAGTGAAACCACTATGTGGTACTTATAAAAACTGATTTTCCGTTTAAATGAAATTTTACCACTTATGTGTTTTGAATTTCAAAAATCTGACATACATGGTTGTCATTAAGAAGTAAAATGTGGTTCAATGGGATTAAAATATTTTTTTTTGTGAATAGTAACTTATAAGTTTTTAATCACGATTAGAGGTAATTACTGTAGTTTAAGGTAAAAATAATGTTTTAATAATATGAAATGAACGTGACACATATCCTACCCATATTGGATGTGTCATGGAAGACCAAGACAATCCATGGGTCAACTTGGGGACCCCATGGAGCCACTTTGGTAGGAAAATGACATTAATATCTTTTTATTTAAAGTTAAAATAAAAATGTCACAAACATGAGTTGTTTTACTAAAACAATTTTTAAATGGGGTTATACAAGTCAGATATTTGACTATAAATATTAATTATAAAGATAAAAAGCTTTTCTACATCATTATAGTTGTATTATAATTTTTAGACATTAAATATATTAAATTATTTATGACACCATGATGATGCAGCGATTACTGCATTATTTAACGATTTAAATAAAATGAAAAGATAATGTAAACTCTAAGAACTAAACTTGTCAAAAACCTATTTTATGGGTATATATCGAACCCTTATCACCTTATACTCAAATTATATCAATGTGGGACCTTTTGAATCCGAAACGCATTTTAAAATAAAGTAACATTTCTTTACATTCCATGAGTGCCCCTCCTCTCCTCTTATAAAAGGCCCCCAACTCTACCACCTTACACACACCTATAAAGCCTTTGTCTCGGCCAAAACCTGCCCATTCCATCTCTCCACATCCCTCTTTTCATCATTGAAGCCTCACTTTGGGCAGAATCATTTCCAAGAATCCATTGATCTCAAATCGAAGAGAGTTACCCGATTTAAATGTAGTGTCCTCTCTTGTGTTCTTATGTTTTATTTTGCTTATCCAACCCTCTAAACTCTTTTTATTCATTTATTTTGTAACAACACCAGTATATTCAATATACTAGGATGTTGTTATGTGAATTATTCGAGTTACAATTACACACACCTTCTTCTAATGGTTAAAGAACATACAGTTTTTTTGGATGGCGAATTTCTGCCTCACGAAACGATGATTGTTCAATCTTCTCTTAACACCTTTCATGGTGGCCATTATGATGTCACTATATTTTATATATGATATATATGATATTTATGTTTTCTATATTCTTCTTAATTTTATATTTAAAACATGCCTTTATTCTTTTCATGTTGCGCAATTGCGATAATTTCATACAAGGAAGTGTGGACTACCGCCCCCTCAAGTGATGTGACTCGTTCATGCAATACATGGAATGTATAAAGAATGAAATTAATGAACATATGTGACCTATATAACATATATATTATACTGGAATTATAATATATATATCTCTCTATTATTTTTAATTACATTAATATGACAAAGAAATGAAAGTAGCGTTCATGCGTACGTACGGCCTACCGTCTCCATGAACGGTGCATTTCATTTATTTTTATCTCCAAATGCTATGGAGTAGTATAAAATGAATATGTACTGGATATATATGATATTTAAATCATTAATACTTTTTTGGAGATTATTTACTTATAACTACATGGACAATCATTTTCAAACAAGTTTATTTTTGACTCATGTACCAAACATCGACAAAAACATCTGATATGAACTCACATTATTAACCAATTATTACAACATTATAATATGTGATATGAACTGAATAATAATATTTATAGGAGGTACTTAATAAATTATAAATTGACCAAATTTTATTATTCAGGATATTAAAGAACGATCAAGTCATGTCGGACACGAGGTAAGGGATCCGACCCCTCTCTTTCTTTTAAAGTACACTCTTTTATGTCATTCCTTTTAAGCTCATATTTGTTATGATTGGGATGTTCTTTTATATTAATATTACTGTACTTTTTATGTTAATATGATGAGAGACCCTATTTTCTCTCATCAATCAATTTTGTAAGTGTTGATTGGCGCCGTTAGGCTACCGAATTTTCGTAAGAGATTCAACCTCTCTCTTTCTTTTTAAGTACTCTCCTTTATGTCACTTCTTTTAAGATCCTCTTTGTTATTTTGGGAGATGATATTTTATATTCCTCTTGCTTTAAATTTTATTTTAATATGGTGAGAGACCCTATTTGATCTCATCAATCCATTTTTGGAAGTTTTAAGTGGCGCCATTAGGCTGCCGAGTTTTC
Source organism: Viscum album (assembly GCA_963277665.1). Lineage (NCBI taxonomy): Eukaryota > Viridiplantae > Streptophyta > Magnoliopsida > Santalales > Viscaceae > Viscum > Viscum album. The sequence goes on along the minus strand of OY728121.1, from coordinate 1,757,554,554 downwards.
ATAATGGATTTTTCATCTCACTTTTATTCCCATGAGATTCATGCTACATTTGCCAATATTTCCTTTTGAGTGGTGTATGTACTCTCCATTATTATAAAATTTTTGTAAAATACTTTTGTTTATGAGTATTTACATCAATGTTTTATAGTCCTTTCGTGGGGTGTACGTTTCGAAAGTTACCCAAATCCGTAAGGGAACCTTTCACCCTCCTATTTTTAAAAGAATTCTTTTGTTATGTCTTTTGATTTTCATCTTATTATATGGGGATATGTTATTATATATCCTTATTTCCATAAATTTTATGTACAATGGATGAGATACGCTTTACCTCTCTCATAAACTCTTTTTCTAAAATTTGATGTGACGCCGTTAGGCTTTCAATGGAACTTCTTAACCCAATTTCGATTTCTTTGGGTTCAATATGTCGTTATTGAATATGTCATCCTTTCAATATATTTGAATGAAATTTTATTGTTTTACACTTAATATCCACTTATATTGGGTGTATTTATATTTTTCACACATAATTATGAGATTGATTTATCCTTAATTTAAGGATACCTTCTTTACAGTGGATTTCATCTCATTTTACGTTTCTATTGAGACTTCATTGTTGTTATGCACCAATTAACTCTTATATGTCGTATATACTGTCCTTTGGAATATTATATCATGAATTCCTTTATTCTCATGATATTATAAAGTTCTGATTAAATGTTATTCCTCAATTATTGTATTCAAGTGTCTCTCATTTTGTTAAAAACCCTTTAACTAAAATATGGTTTTAAATGTTTTAATGATTTATTCTTATAAATATTTCTCGTTAATATCCATGTTTTCAAAATGGTTTTAAGGATTTATTTACATGGATATTAATGGTTTAAAATTTTTAAACCTTTAAAGTGGTATGGGACACTTTGATTCAAATATCTCTTTATTAAATGTTTTTAATGGTTTCAAAAATGGTTTTTAGAATGGATTTATTATTTCAATATCTTAAAATGTTATATTGTTATTGAAATATGGGAATGTTATATTTCCTTTATGCTTAATTTATGTGCTATGGTTATGTTATGGTTCTTGGGCATTGTTTGTGAAGACGGGTGGTTCCGTGATAAACTAAGGGCGGGTGAGCCCGATATAGCTCTCCAATGCATTGGGTAACGCGAAGGGGTTAAACATTAAGGTTTTTCCGAAGAGATTTAGGGAATATATTGTGATGGGTATTCCAAACATAACCAAGATGGTTACTCCCTACGTAAGAATGTTATGAATGCCTCAAGTTACCTTTATGTCTTATGATTTCTATGATTTATTCATGATTCTATGAGGTATGTTAAAGTGCTTATGCTTTATTGGTAAAGTATGATTTCATTATTATGTATATATGTACTCATGTTTCCTTTCCATACTTTTTATAGCCCTTACTGTGCTTTTTATGCTCATCCCATGTTTTTGAAATGTTTTTCATAGGTCAAGGGAAAGGTACATGATGTGATTATTGTGTCAAGGAAGTGTCAAGAAAGAATCCATGTTTTATTTTAAATATGTTTCCGTTAATGGGAAAAAAATGAATACTATCTTTTATGTAACCACTTTGTTTAAATGTGGAATGTAATTCATGTTTCATGATCTAATTATCTAAAACTCCAAACCTGAAAAGATCCTCAATGTGTAATCTTGTAATAACTCAAGATTAAGTAAGGTTTAAGGCTTGGGCCTTATAGTTGGTATCAAAGGTCGGTTTAGACAACTTTAGGGATTAGGAGTTTTTGTTAGACACATGGTTAGTCCCTATATCTATTATTTCAGTTAAATCCTTATTTTATAACTTTTTTTCAGGTCAAGTAATGCCAGTTACGAATGGAAGGAGAGGGATCTCAAATGACATTCCTATCTCTTCCTGATGACATGCTTGAAATAATTATTTCAAATTCATGTTCGGCAGATTGTGAAACTTTTTCTAGCATACAACTCACTTGCAAGCAGTTGTTTGAGATATCAAACACCTCCACTATACCTCGTTATCATCGTGGATCATGGGTTGTATTTAGACAAATACTATTTTCACAATATTCTCATATTTTCAAGAAAGGAAAATATTATCAAGTTATTTTCAAATATTTTACCTTATCACAAGAATTAGAATCATATTATGATTTTCAAAATGGTGCTGAGGAAGGAGACCCTGGCGCAACCTACTTATATTTTCTTTTAAAATATAGTCTCTCATCACATACTTATATTATTTTAAAAGGACCAATAATAGAAAGCTTCAACTAAAATTTTGTCCAACTATTTTATAGAAATCATGTTTTATCAGATGTTTTGGAATTATATGTCATACATGATTATTTTCCAAAACTGTTTTTCTGTGAACACCCATATGACCCATGTTATACAAGGTGTATTTGGATGGTGGAAGCAAATTATTTTGAAGGATCTCTAAATCATTGTTGTAATGAATGGGACGTCTACCTACGTGAACAAGATGATGATGAAACCGAGTGGACTCCATGATCAAGGTATGTTGTTATTCATTTTGGGAATTGTTTTATTTTATCTTATAGTGGTGGAATAAGACTTAAATAATTAAGATGTTGAGATCATAATGAATTTTGATGAAAATGAGAGGTATATGGAAACTATTGAGGTTAAAACATGTTATGGTTATTTTTGGAGTTTTATAAAAAGGACAACACACAGACCGTGTGGCAACCCATCGCGTCGGACAAAGCTGCGGGAATCGAACCCACAACCAAAGTGCGGTTGGTATTTATCGCCTACCACTTGTCTACATGAAGTCCCTGGTTAGTTTGACTAATTCTTTTTAGTTAAATGATTTTATGAATTAAGAGTAATCTGATTTTGGGTTATCTATGGAAATTATTAACATATCATGGAGGATATGTGATTAGTTTAATTACTTTTAAATATGAGACTTTAAGAGAAACTAATGTTATTTGGAGATAAGTTTTATTTTGTACCTTAGAGGACTATGTGATTAAATCCTCCAAATATTTGGGTTTCAATCTTAGTTTGGTTTACTTTGAAGAATTTTATGGAAAAATTGTTTATCGAATGGTCTTCGTTGAACTTTTGGTTTTGTTGGACAAATTTTGGAGATTAAGAATAGATTTTCTTTTTATAAAGGGTTATCCTTTTCTAGATTATCTGATCTTGTACTAACCTTTTTGATTTTGGTTTTGGTTAAAGTCTAAAGACATGGGAAGTATATAGTTCTCTTTTGTGGATTAGGTGATTCTCAAGAAGATTATTATAGCTCCCTTAATGTAAAAAAGTCATCCTAAATACACATCGTTTGGATAAAATATGAGTTCGTTTAAGTAATATAGTAAAAGTTGAAAGTCAACATGACAAGTAAGTATGTTTCCTTATGTTTTCGTTAAGATCAAAAATAAATTTCTCAATGAAAAGTAACAAAAAAATTTTTTCCATTAACTTTTCCTACTGGGGAATCCATTATCGTTTAACCAATCACAAGTTTATGGTTTTCTTATGGTTATCTTTCTCTTATACATGTTTACTATCACTTTCCATCAGAACATGACCCTATGTTTTCTCCTCCATGTCCATGTTTTCCTACATGGCATCCTAGTATGGGTTAACTCGGGTGACCTATGTACTTCTCTTTATTTGTTTTAAAGTGATTGTTTTACCGACTCTTGTTCCGATGTGGGACATTCATGGATGTTTCCGAGCCCATTTTAAAATTGTGAGGATGCAATTCCCAAAAGGGGGGAAGGATGTAACACCCCAGGTAAATAAAGAATATGAAAATTTTATATTTATCCATATTTGTGAATAAAATATTAATATAACTTTAAAGGGTACTCTATGCTCGATGGCGTACCCAATACGCAACAACGAGTTTCTTAGGAATCTTACACTGCACTCTAATAAGAAAATAATATTATTTTAAGTTGTAGGTAACGCCTAGTTGTTGTAATGGCAGGAATGAATAGAACTAACTTGAAAATTATTATATATGTTTGTCAAATATTTTTACTTTTTACAATAAATGTTAGAGGATTAAAAATGCGGATGAATCCAATTTTAAGCATAAACATTCTAATATTCTTAAAAGGTCGATTAACTGCATTTTGATGACGAACCTCCTTTAAATCCACTTTTTGAAAATTTTTGTGTTATATTTGACAAAATAAAATTCTTCTTTAGAATCGGGACATCAAAATTTACATTGTGTAAGTTTTTGGTATTTTTCCGATAATGTTCATTTTTTTAATGAATAGTGAAAAATGTTGTATTTTAATTCAAAACCACTTTTTAATCTAATTTATTTATATGATTAGATTATCTTTTTAATTGGTTTCAAAGTGTAATTAGAATATATTTTTACCATTTAATCCAATATTGGTCGTTATAATTAATTTCATCTTGAAATTGGACTTAAACTAGTGTCAATCTTTTGATACTTATTGTTTCATAAAAACACGCTATTTACTTTGACAGCGGGAATTAATTATTAAAATAATTAATGTAACTTATATGTTTTGAATTTTGTAAAATAGACACAATTTTTGAGTTTTGAATATCAAATATAGCTTAGGGTGAATTTTTGGTATTTGTTTGAAAAACTTCAAATTTTGATGAATAGTGAAACCCCTAAGTGGTACTTATAAAAACTGATTTTCCGTTTAAATGAAATTTTACCACTTATATGTTTTGAATTTAAAAAATCCGAAATACATGGTTGTCATTAATAAGTAAAATGTGGTTCAATGGCATTCAAATAATTTTTTGTGAATAGTAACTTTTAAGTTTTTAATCGCGATTAGAGGTAATTAGTGTAGTTTAAGGTAAAAATAATGTTTTAATAATATGAAATGAACTTGAAACATGTCCTACCCTTATTGGATGTGTCATTTCAGACCAATAAAATCCATGGGTAAACTTGGGGACCCCATGGAGCCACTTTGGTAGGAAAATGACATTAATATCTTTTTATTTAAAGTTAAAATAAAAATGTCACAAACAAGATTTGTTTTACTAAAACAATTTTTAAATGGGGTTATACAAGTCAGATATTTGACTATAAATATTCATTAGAAATCTAAAAATATTTCCTACATCATGATATTTGTTTTATAATTTTTAGACATTAAATAAATTAAATTATTTACAACACCATGATGATGCAGCGATTACCTCATTATTTAATGATTTAAATAAAATGAAAAGATAATGTACAATATAAGACCTAAACTTGTCCAAAACCTATTGGATGGGTATATTTATAACCCTTATCACCTTATCCTTGTATTATATCAATTTGGGACCTTTTAAATCCGAAACTCATTTTAAAATAAAGTAACATTTCTTTACTTTCCAAGAGTGCCCCTCCTCTCCTCTTATAAAAGGCCCCCACCTCTACCTCCTTACACACACCTCTAAAGCCTTTGGATCAGCCAAACCCTGACCATTTCATTTCTCTACATCCATATCTTCATCATTGAAGCCTGACTTTGGGCATAATCCTTTCCAAGGAAGCCTTTTATCTCAAATCAAAGAGAGTTATCCTATTTAAAGGTAGTGTCCTCTCTTGTGTTCTTATGTTTTTTTTTGCTTCTCCAACCCTCTAAACTATTTTTATTCCTTTATTTTGTAACAACACCAGTATCTTCAATATAATAGTATGTTTTTATTTGAATGATTTGAGCTAAACTTACACACACCTTCGTCTAATGGTTAAATAACATACAGTTTCTGTGGATGGCGAATTTCTGCCTCACGAAATGATGATTGTTCAATCTTCTCTTAACACCTTTCATGGTGGCCATTATGATTTCAATATATTTTATATATGATATATATGGTATTTATGTTTTCTATATGCTTCTGAATTTTATATTTAAAAAATGCCTTTATGCTTTTCATGTTGTGCAAATGCGATAATTTCATACGAGGAAGTGTGGACTACCGCCCCCTCAAGTGATATGACTCGTTCATGCAATACATGGAATGTATAAAGAATGAAATTAATGAACATATGTGACCTATATAACATATATATTATACTGGAATTATAATATATATCACTCTCAATTATTTTTAATTACATTAATATGACAAAGAAATGAAAGTAGCGCTCATGCGTACGTACGGCCTACCGTCTCCATGAACAGTGCATTTCATTTCTTTTTATCTCCAAATGTTATGGAGTAGTATAAAATGAATATTTACAGGATATATATGATATTTAAATCATTAATACTATTCTGGAGATTATTTACTTATAACTACATGGACAATCATTTTCAAACAAGTTCATTTTTTACTCATGTACCAAACATCGACAAAAACGTCTGATATGAACTCACATTATTAAACAATTATTATAACATTATAATATGTGATATGAACTGAATAATAATATATAAAGGAGGTCCTTAATCAATTATAAATTGACCAAATTTTATTATTCAGGAGATTAAATAATGATCGATTCATGTCGGACACGATGTAAGGGATCCGACCCCTCTCTTTCTTTTAAAGTACACTCTTTTATGTAATTCCTTTTAAGCTCATATTTCTTACGATTGGGATGTTATTTTATATTAATATTACTGTACTTTTTATGTTAATATGATTATAGACCCTATTTTCTCTCATCAATCCATTTTGGAAGTTTTGATTGGCGCCGTTAGGCTGCCGAATTTTCGTAAGAGATCCAACCTCTCTCTTTCTTTTTAAGTACTCTCCTTTATGTCACTTCTTTAAAGCTCCTCTTTGTTACGTTGGGAGATGTTATTTTATATTACTCTGTTTGTAAATTTTATTTTAATATAGTGAGAGACCCTATTTGATCTCATCAATCCATTTTTGGATATTTTAAGTGGCGTTGTTAGGCTGCCGAGTTTTTATAATGGATTTTTCATCTCACTTTTATTCCCGTGAGATTCATGCTACATTTGCCAATATTTCCTTTTGAGTGGTATATGTACTCTCCATTATTCTACTCTTTTTAACATACTTTTTTTTATGATTATTTACATCAATTTTGTATAGTCCTTCTTTCATGGTGTGTACGTTTCGAAAGTTACCCAAATCGGTAAGGGAACCTTTCACCCTCCTCTTTTTAAAAGACTTCTTTTGTTATGTCTTTTAATTTCCATCTTATTATGTGGGGATATGTTATTATATATCCTTATTTCCATAAATTTTATGTCCAATTGATGAGATACCCTTTATCTCTCTCATCAACTCTTTTTCTAAAATTTGATGTGATGTCGTTAGGCTGTCAAGGGAACTTCTTAACCCAATTTCGATTTCTTTTGGGTTCAACATGTAATTATTGAATATGTGATCCATTTAATATGTGTGAATTACCTTTGATTGTTTTACACTTAATATCCACTTATATTGGGTGTATTTATATTTGTCACACATAATTATGAGATTGATTTATCCTTAATTTAAGAAAACCTTCTTTACAGGGGATTTCATCTCATTTTACATTTCTATTGAGACTTAATTGTTTATATGCACCAATTCACCCTTATATGGTGTCTATACTGTCCTTTGGAATATTATATCATGAATTCCTTTATTCTCAGGATATTATAAAGTTCTGATTAAATGTTATTCCTCAATTATTGTATTCAAGTGTCTCTCATTTTGTTAAAAACCCTTTAACTAAAATATGGTTTTAAATGTTTTAATTATTTATTCTTATAAATATTTATCGTTAATATCCATGTTTTCAAAATGGTTTTAAGGATTTATTTATATGGATATTAATGGTTTAAAATGTTAAAACCTTAAAAGTGGTATGAGACACTTTGATTCAAAGATCTCTTTATTAAATGTTTTAAATGGTTTCGAAAATGGTTTTTAAAATGGATTTATAATTTCAATATCTTAAAATGTTATATTGTTATTGAAATATGGGAATGTTATATTTCCTTTATACTTAAGTTATGTTCTATGATTATGTAATGATTCTTGGGAATTTTTTATGAAGACGGGTGGTTCCGTGATAAACTAAGGGCGGGTGAGCCCGATATAGCTCTCCAATGCATTGGGTAACGTGAAGGGGTTAAACGTTAAGGTTTCTCCAAAGAGATTTAGGGAATATACTGTGATGGGTATTCCAAACGTAACCAATAGGGTTACTCCCTACATAAGAATGTTATGAATGCCTCAAGTTACCTTTATTTCTTATGATATCTATGATTTATTCATGATTTTATGAGGTATGTTAAAGTGCTTATGCTTTATGGGTAATGTATGATTTCATTCTTATGTATATATGTACTCATGTTTCCTTTCCATAATTTTTATAACCCTTACTCAGCTTTTTATGCTCATCCCATGTTTTTGAAATTTTTTTCACAGGTCAAGGGAAAGGTACATGATGTGATGATAGTGTCAAGGAAGTGTCAAGAAAGAATCCATGTTTTATTTTAAATATGTTTCTGTTAATGGGAAAAAATGAATACTTTCTTTTATGTAACCACTTTGTCTAAATGTGGAATGTAATGCAAGTTTCATGATCTAATTCTCTAAAACTCTAAACCTGAAAAGATCTTCAATGTGTAATCTTGTAATAACTCAATATTAAGTAAGGTTTAAGGCTAGGGCCTTATAATTAGGTCCTTGATAGGGGATTCCTATGTATTCCTGTGAATTGAATCATAAATCTCATAGTTCGGTTCCACATAATGTGACACTTTATACCTTTTAATTTCATGTGACAAGGACTAATGTGGTTCCTTTTTCCATCATGCATCCATGGTCTATAAAGTTTCATATTAGGTCATGCATCTAACACTATGGTGTCATTTTGTTTTAGGACATCAGACTTGGACTTGTTTTGATTATGTTAATGAAAAAATGAATAGATTAATTGGTGAAAGGGGCCAAATGATTGTTGGAGTGGGACTTACACATGAGAATCCCTTTTGGTTCATATTTTTTTTGGTAATTTATAGTAAATAGTGTAGTTGGGTATCAAATTGGGTAAAAGGACCATTATATGATTCCTAACCTAATATTTCTTGGTAATTAGATTGAGAATGAAGTTTGGACTCATGATTAATGTGAACCAATGAGGAAATGTTAGGAATTACAATGGATCGAAAGCCTTATTATGTCTCTAGATTTTTGAATAGAGACAAGTGATATTAATCAAGGGATTGAATAGACATCGGATGGTTATGATGATGGTCCAAAATGAATCAGGGATAGGATCTTGGAAATCTAGTCATGGAGAAACTCATCTTTAACCCATCATGATTATGCATGGAGGATGTTAAAATACCTTATGGTTATATGATATTAGCTTATAGTGGTTAGGATGACTATCTTTTGGTAGGAAATGTTCCAATAATGAACCAAGATAATGAGACCTCATTATCAAATGAATGGATGTTTTTTAGTACCCTAAGGATCCAATTAGTTCAAGAGTACGACTCAGGGGACATGTTTTTCAAAGTTAATTATTCTAATTATCAAATTAATACATGATTAATGGGAAGCGCATAGGCATAAATAGTGTCGTTGTCAAGTGAATCAAGTGGTTTTGGATGAGGCCATGATGCCTTAGGATTTTCAAGAGTTTGGGACTTAGAAGAAATATGCCAAAAAGGTAATTTTGGTCATGGATTAAATTCAATCTTGTGACCTAGGTAAACATGAGTTTATTAAGGAGTTGTAAATATCCACAACAAGAATCCTTAGTTAACTAACTAACCATTGGTTAAAACTTTCAAGGTGAAGAACCACTGGAAAGAGTCTAAAATAAAATTTAGAAATATTTATTTCTAAAAATATTTGGGGTTACACATGTGTTAAGGGTCCACTAAAGTGATGTTTATTTATGTATGACCACAAAAAAGGATCCACATAGTTGGAATCCCTTAGTAGAAAAATTATACATGGGTATATCACTTGTGTTCAAGCCTGAGAAAATCTTATGTGGGCAAGGAATCACCACAAATTTCTTATGTGATCACCTACTCTCTCTCCCATACTTAAATTTTAAATCTTATTAATAATTCTTTGAATCCTTCTGTAAATAAAAAACATTACAAATGATGAATCTTTTCTCTTGGAATTTGTTCCATTGAAAATTTTTGCAACTTGAAAATTGATTTAGGTGTTTCTATTTATAGGTAAATAACATAACCATTGCCTCATATTTCATATACCGATCACTACTTGAGATATAAAAATTCATATGGGATGCTCCTGTTGACAACACAAATAGTAATAAGTTACTATATTTGTATGTTTTTGTAATGAAACACTTATGTTATGATACAGGTGAATCCCATCATACAAGACCCTTTACAATTATAAATGGGTTTCATCTGGTTTTCATAAACAACACTCGGTCACAAACAATTCACATGACTGTAAATAATATTATGGTTTGGTTAAATATATAATTCATTATTAATTTAATTCAAGATAAAAATTGGTTTTTTAAAATATTTGGGGATTGTATGGTTAATGTGAATCATTTAAAAACAATGAATAGAAATTGTCTTGAGCATTTAAAATATGACAGCGGGACTTTCCTGTTTCACAATTGATGCATAGTGTTCAAACATTTTTGGAAATTTTTTATAATATTCATTTTTGTGTGTAGATATATTAAATTGTTTTATAATTAAACAACATATTTATTATGTATGGATTATATTTGGATAATATTATTATAATGTGAGTTCCCCCAGAGGCACACACTTACTCCTTTAGTATGTGTGATACGAGGAATATAGAAGCCCCTCCCCTCTTCCTCTCAACTCCATGTTGGTTTCATCTCCCAAAGCTTAGTGGGTTCTCACCAAGTAGAGGTAATATATCTTTCCCCTCATACTCTATTTAACCTATTCTATATTCCACTCTTTCCCCTATTCCAAAAATATTATATATAATACAAATGGAATTGTTCTATGAATTATTACAGAATAAAAGTTTGATAATATAATTCGCAGTAATGAAAAAATGTTCATGAAGTTTATGGTTCATCTTGTACACTTAAATTGTAAAGCAAACACATTATTTAACAAGTAACTTATAACATATTCACTACTTTTGATTATTAAATTATGAAAAAAAATTATAAATGTTTGAAATAGAATCCTCCATTATACCATTGACATTATATCTACTTTATTTGAACATGATAACATCATTATTAATATTTATATTTAATATAAAATATAGTTTTATAAATAATATCTAGAACAAAAGTTGGTATTTTTTATATACATATAAATTTTAGTTTTTATGGATAAATTTTATAATGAATGGAAATACAAGGACTCATGAATAATAAATTTATAATAAAAATAATATTAAAACAAATCATGGGATTGGGTTTTCTCTTCATACTCTGGTGTTCCCATCATAGGGTAGCATCATGATGAAAAATGTGGGATATGTTTCTCCCAATATCCAATACCATTGAACATGGGGAACATTAAATTTATAAAGTTAGGTGAATGGGGGGTTCAATTTCCCCATCAGGATATGGTTTAATTTTTAGTTGTACTAGTTTTCTCATCCTTCCATGACTTCCATATAATTATAAATGGAATCAACTAATACAAAAAGTTATGGTTGTATTATGTACTTAGTCAATTATTTAGTAGAGGTAATTGGATAAACCTTATATTTTTACCCTATATGTTCATATTTTTTATTATAAAAATGATTATTCTTGGGGAAATTCTATTTAAATGGAAATATTTTTCCCTAACGGAGGGAAATATATGCAATCTGTTACCATTGGAATTGGGTAAACTACTTATTTGGGGCTCGGGTTTGTTAAATGATTATATTATTAACTTATTGTTAAAAAAATCTTTTTTGGGGGGATTAAATGGAGAAGAGATAATTTACCTATTCTAATAGTTTTTATTAGTATGTATATTAACTCTGAGTAATTCAGCATTGAGTAACCTCAATTTTTCCAAATCAGATCCATACTAGGTAACCATTTCCATAATGAAAAGTGGATTTCCTTCTTCAAATGATATGTGTTTTGGGGATGTAGCTTCACATTTATATTTTAATTTTCTATATACTTGCCAATTATATGGTAGATGGATATTTTTTGGAGCTCCCAAGTATTTACTCATTCATTAATACTAGGTACACTCACCCTTTTCTCAAACATTAGTGTGAACCATGTTTTTAATAGACATCTCCTCATTGTGTTCCTCCACACTAATTTTATGTTTTGTGTAATAAATAGGCATTTCATTTATTATTTTTTCTAACATGAATAATTTAGTAGGAATCAAAACCCTATTCACATAGGAATTGAATGGAACCTCATCAATGCCTGGTAACACTTTAATCGACATATCATGATCTTCTTCAATATTTTCCTTCTTTAGATATCATTTTTATTTATAAGGCCTCATAGGTTTTACCCTATCCCTTAAATTATCCATTTGGAATGGTTTTTTTGATAATATTGATGGGGTATCCCACAACCTTGATTGAATGTTCCCTTACCTAGATAGATGAGTCATGAAACGTCAGTAGAGAAAATCACAGGGGAGTATTTTTTGAATTCCATCTCAATATGGAAAAGATCAAATATATATGATATGGGAGTGGTGAAGATCCCTCCATACTAATATTCTAGTGAAGATATCACTCTATTACTATTGTGTATATACATTGTTGTAGGTTTGAGGGTTCTTAGGGAGATGGTCATATTAAAAATACACACATCCCTGTTGTTTGTGGGTTCTCCTATACAACTACTAAGGATGTTTACCCTACGATTTTGGACTTTTGGGATTTTATTATTTCATGAGACAGATGAAATAAATTTTCTAGTTGAAATGTTATTTTCACTATATATAATTTTTACAATGAATAATTTGTTTTCCTCAAAATGGATTATTGGTCCACCTTATAGGCAACCTAGTGTAAAATCATTTCAATACATATATATTGATGGGTTCATCACTATTTAGCTTTAATAGTGGAAATATATCTTTATAAATCCCAAAATTCATACATAGATCAATTAACTGATACTTCATTTTCAGTGATAATGTTGTAGGTTTCCTCATCTGATGAGCCTTACTAGCCAATGAGTGAAGTGAAATATAAAGCTCCTTATTCAACCCACCCCTATGATACATATAATGGATTGAGAATCAATAACCATTTGGTGAAGTTTCATTAAACCAATAAGGTTTGAATATTGGAGACACTCATTTTTCTTTCCTATTTTTGGATTTTGGGCCACTAAAAGGGATACCAGGACAATTTGGTGGAAAATATAATCTAACAACCTGAAATGGTCAGTGTATTCGTTGTTGGGAAGATGACTATATATTATATGATGAAGATTCTTCCATATGTTCTGATAAATATTAGGTTTGAAATACTCCTTCAATGTTTTTGGGATGTAATATTATGTATCTTGCATGATCCAAAAAATGAAAAGGTATTTTTTCTTAAGATAATACTCTCCACATAACCATAGGGTTTTTTAATCCTCAATGATGGATTCTTCAATTTTGTTTGACCACAAAGACTATTTTTACACTATTCATTAAAGGGAAAGAGATCATTCTAAAAATTCCCACTTTAATTCAGGGATCTATGACTATGGGAGGAAATGAAGATGATTATTGTATAGGGTTTTCCACTGAAAGAGATGAAGCACCAATGACCAACAATAAATTGCTCGACTTTAACTTTTACAGTTCCTATTGATATAAAGAAAACTAGAGGATATTTTTTTATAAATATAGGAAATTAATTATATGGATATGTATCATCATGAGGAGTTCATTCTCAAAGATCACTATGGGGTGAACATCCATAATTTTTTATTAATAGTTCACCACTATAGGGATGAACATGCACTCTGATCAGATGAATTTTCTTTGGGAGAACCTTTCTAGAATATTAACTCAGATAGATTTCCTCACCTACTATCATTATTACAATGGTAAATATCAATTTTATTACTGATTTATTGTATTATTCCATGGGAAGGGTCTTCATTTTTGTTTTTTCTATTTAACCACCATAAGGACAGATTCCATTATCACACCAATGGTGTTATTTTCATGTATTTTTCCATTAGTAAATCAATTTTTTTATAGATTTCATTGTGTTTTTCTTATAGAAATGGATGTTTTGGGGAGATAGAGGGTGGTACATTGTTAATAGAAATTGTGTTCCAACCCCAAAAAAACATACGGTATAAATAATTCACTAGAATACCCACATGGTTAGGTGATTGGTTTGTGAAACTATGAGATCAAAATTTAGAGGACTCTATATATTGAGAATAATGAACTAACATAGTTGGGGAATAGTTTTGAAAATCATAGGGATAAATTATGAGGCCTTCCAAATTTTTAACATTTTTAATTTTCAATTTTCCCTTCATTGATTTTAACCCATTTCACCCACTAATTTCCTCTATTTGACCCTCACATTTATATGTGCACTTACCCTCTTCTCCACCTCCCTCTTGGATTCATTATTTAAGTGATATGAGATTGCTTCCATGATAATATTCTTATAAGTACCTCCACTCATCTTGTCCTGGTATCTTTTACCTTCTTTCTTGAGTTTCCTTTTGTACATTGGTTGTAGTTACCTAGAGTGGGTTGAATCAAAATTATTTAGATATTATTTTGATTTCGGTGGTGTGTTCTTGCTTCCATTGGATCTCTATACCTCTTGGGTACTATTTTTTAACTTGTTGGTGGGGTTTTCAAAGTAAAATATGGGTGGATATGTGTTTTGATATTATTAGATGATTTTTATATGATTTTATCCATTTCCAGTGTTTTATAAATTATATTTATGTTCAAATGGGTGATTTAAAAGTTGCTAGTGACTATGCATCTTTGAATTCATTTATCCCCTATTGAAGTGGTTGGAAATGGCATGCGTGGAATGTGATAGTTTGGTTTGTGGAAAATTTGATTTTTTTATAAATGGGGTGGAGAACATGGGAATCCTAAGAACCAAGGTGATAATACTTGGACAAGTATAATAGTAATTACCCTCCCAACATATAAGGATTATGTTATAAAACTACCGAAACTATGATGACGAGGATTTTTGGGCTCAAGCAGGATACAAACCTTAACCACCGTGTTTGATTACTAAGAGTTAAAGGATGCTAAGTTCCATATAACCCTATATAATTATTTATTGTGAATGATTCATATGTTATAATTTTTACTTATTTCTATTTATTACTAAATATATTATATTTTTCCCAGTTAAGAAATTTTTTAAAATTAAATTGATTTCATTATTTATAAACTAGAAAGTTTTATTGTCTTATAATGGATATTCATAGAATACTCTAAGGGATCATAATTGGTAGTTGATCGCATATCATATATATACCCAATGGATATATATATATATATATATTGTTTTTCCTAACATCATTAAAGGTAATGATTTCAAAAGAGGTGGGGTTAGGTGATCCTATTAATTTAATCTTCTATTATAAGGTATTGGTGGTTATGAAATGGGGTACATTGGTCCTCAAGCCACATGGAGGCTTGTAGTTCTTTTTTAACCCCTCCCCTTTTGTATATTTTCATTTATGATCATAAATTTAAACTTAAACATGAAATTTTATATACTTCATTCTATATAATTCTAATGGATGATGGTTATGGTGCTTTTTGTAAATGTTGGAATGTTATTGAATATTTATTAATCATTATTCTTATTGAAAAAAACATTCCCAAAGGAGTTCTTTGATTACCAGTTACTAGTTTTCATCTTGTGGGGTTTGAGAATTCCCTTAAGTTCATTCAATTGGTCATTATGGGTGTTGGGAAGGATGGAATCCTAGATAATATCATGACATCTATGTATTCTAATTAATGATCAATCAACAAGGGGGCCTTTTTTCCTATCAGCAATTGTGTAATAGAGAGGGAATCGATAACTAGAATCATGAGAAATAACTTGATGATTAGTTTTCAAATTACTATATGGATGAACTTCATGATCAGTTTTCACATCATATATCATTTATGTGAAATAATTTGGGTTGTTCTGTCATTTTTACCAGCTTGGCTGGGGAATTTTATGCTTTTCTGTGTGTTAATATATGATTCCATTAAGATTAAAGGGACAGCCTAAGGATAAAATCATATAAGAGGAACCCATAACTGCAGACTTGGGGTAAAAATACATCAAATTCATAGGTAAAAGATTCATTTCATGTACACTATTTTAACCCCCCAAGCCCCTAGAAGATCTATGCCCACATTTATTTGTCTTCAAACTAACTTTCAAAAGGAAAAATATCCTTACTATGAGTTAAAATGAATTCAAATTGCATGTCTAGGATGAGAGGATAACAGATATGATCATCCCATGAATGGTATTATTTCCTAGTCTGGTATTCTCTTATATATTTAGGAAATATTTGTGAAATCTGTCCTAGTAACAATTATGGTTGCCCACATCCTGAATGTGATCAATCAATACCATGTGTCGATGTCAATATCTATATGTATCAGAGGTTTCCCATCCTCCCCATCCCTCGTTGATTATACTATGGCATGAAGCCACACAAATGGTAACACTATGATTTATCATCATTCAAAAATGTATTGGGTTGATGGAGTCAAGAACAATCCTACGATTGGGTTTCTTAAATATTCCTTTGAAGGGAATCATAACTCAAAAAGTTTAGTTCACATGTGTGATGGAAGGGGTGAGGGATTTGATAAAAAATAATCCTATTATTGTGCACCTAAATATAGTACTAACATGATAACATACCACATCATGATTCAACTACCAGGAACATTATTGTTTCACAATGACAATATCATGATCCCACCACTAACCTGGATTTAATTTTTTCTATTTTTTTTAATTTTGATAAAAAAAATACATTAACAAACATTATTTTGAATAGGTGGGTATATCAGGATTGTATGGGATTATTCTTGAACTATGATTGGGTGGGAGTGTCTATTCTAAAAATTAGATTATGTGTGATGAGAAAGGGAATAGGAGAGATGGTAGCTCAAGATATCCACCCTTACCGCCATTGTTAGCAACTAACGGTGGTGAAATAATCACATTCCATTAGTGTTGGAAATTCAGAAACACACGATGTACATGATCTATTTTACCTAGTCCATGAAACCTTTATGGACACATGGCCCTCCATCAATGGTTCTATAAGATTTCCCCTCCTTATAAAAGTGGTGAAGACTCTATATCTTCTAGGGGAACAACATCTTAGTCTGATGCAACTAGAGATATAGGGTTTCCTTTATGTGTTCTATGTGTAAATGATTTATCTTATTTTTTACAAAGTAATCTTAAGGTATAGCTATAGTTCAGTAGTCAGCTATAGGAAAACTTGTAGATGAATCACCTACGTTCTATAGACTAGGAAGTAGTCAAATTTGACATAGGCCCTATGATTGTTTGAGGTACCATTATTATTACATCATCCAGAGTTATTTCTTTGATCGATTCTTGTGATTATCACTCATTAATTTCATCTTAACTTTTGCATTTGATGAAACTCTTGACTGATAATATATTTTATTTCATGGAGTTGGTTTTGACTCTTGATATAAGTAAGGAGCAGGGTTTCCAATTCTTGTCTCATGTAGTCTCCTTGTTATAGGTTGATCTGAAATGGTATTTACATAACCTAAACATATACATCTTTGATGTGATCATAGGGATATATTGTAGGATTCTTTATAAGTCCCACATCTATTAATACCATTTGGGGGTCACTTTCACAAAGCCCTATGGGGGAACTCACGTTTTCTAAGGATTATGGGATCCTCGATCCTGATGAGTTGGGCCTCCATTTATCGATATATAAAAACATTATTTCCTGGTATATTCCATTTTTATTGAGGAATATGAGGAATTATTGGAGATTGGGTTGCGTCTTATGGTGAGGTAGTTTATCAGGGTATTCTCAATGGATTTTTCAGATCTACCTCATAAACAGGATGGGGAGTGCACCATCAATTTGGAACCTATGAAATAAATGATAACCATTCCATCCTAGTGTATGTCTCCCATCGATTTGTATGGTATAAAGTTATAGCTAAATGATTTGGAATAAAAAGTTTTCATTATCTTGAGAATCTATCCTTAGGCTACTCTAGTGATTTTTTTTAAGAAATATTAGGGATCCCTTTGGTTGTGCATCGAATATTTGAAGCTAAATCAAGTCACCATCACAAATAAATACACATTTCCACATATTGATGATATCTCTGAACATCTCAAAGTATCAAGGTGGTTCTCATGTATTTACCTCATGTAATTGTACCACCTATTTTGGTTTAGAGAAGGGGATATTCCTAAGTATTATTTCAAAAGAACTTATAACCATTTTGAGTATTTGGTAATATCATTCTAATTGACAATTTCTCTTGTGGTTTTCCTGGATCCTTTGAACTGAGTGTCTCGTAGATATCTAAAATACATTTTCAAGGTGTTTTAGATGAAATGATAATCGATTTAAGGTTGGAAGAAGATCAAGGGTAGTTTTTGAGGATTTTCTTAGGAATAGTACAAGACCACCATCTTTATGAAAAAAATAAAAGTTTACTTTTTGGATCTAGGAAGTTATGTTTATGGGACATGTGATCTCAAAACAAGGGGTTTCAGTTGATCAGGAGAAGGTAAAAGTTTTAATGTTGTAGGGAGATTCAAGTAATTTCATTGAGATTATAAATCTTCGAGGCCCAATATTGTACTACATATAGTTCGTTTACAGATTTATCTCAAATTTATTTTCCAATGAATACATTCAGCTAGAAAGGGGTGATGTTATTGTGGAGTCAATAATTGCAAGAAACATTTTAGGAGATTAAGTGATGGTTTACAACCACACCTATCTTGATTTTACCAAAGGAAAAGCAAGGTTACAAGGCCTATTAGGTTGTATAAAGTATATTTTTGGGTTTCATGCTTATGAAAGGAGACCATGTGGTGTTTTATGGATCTTAGTAGCACTGAAAACATAAGAATAATTACCCAAACCACAACCTTGAGCAGTCATTATTGATTCATGACCATAAATATTGGCATCACTATATTTTCAGGGAATATTTTATAATCTAATTGGACCACAAAATCTTGATAAATATCTTTTACTAGAAGTATTTGCACCCGAAGGAAAAAATAATGGATTGAGTATATTCAGGGTTTAATATTAAACATTTTAAACACCCCATGAAAGGGAAATGTGGTCCCTGATTTCTCAAGAAGGAAGTTACCAACCAAGGATCTGAAGAAGTCTAGTGATGATTGGGAACATGTGGGGATTGTTTCTTAGACACACATGGAGTACATGGAATAGAATGGAGGTATTTTCTTGGATATATTTTAGTTGAAACCTTATATTCTAGTGATGATTCAAAATTTGAATCAAAATGATAAGGCATGTTAGATATCAATTTATTTTCTAAATAGTGGGAAAGTTCCAAATGGATGATCCTTATCTTCATAGTGGATTCTATAATTTAAAGTTTTCTTGGTTTTGCTGCTTTCTCTTTGAAAGGACATGATGTAGGACTGCAATCAATCAAAGATGGTCATTCATCCTTGTTCCACCAAGATGTTTTATGATATGTGATTCTAGTTTTTGTGGCTCGGTATGTGCCATGGTATAACTGACTTCGTATCTCAAAGTCATACCTATCTGCATATCAAATCTAAGAACCATAAATACTCAGTTATGCTTCAGCCTCTTCTTATTCCTACCCATATGTGGGATGACGAATTCTTGTATTTCATTATAGGGTTAACCCATTAACCCTAGGGATGGAATGATATTTGGGCGGGTATTGATTGTTTAACCAAACACACCCATTTTATCCTGATAAAGGATACCACTTAAGCAGAAGATATGGGATGTTTTAGGTCTAAGATATCATAGGATATGGTTTATCATCTTCTACCATTTTTGATGGAGACCCTTGTTTATCCTCTTGGTTCTAGGAAGGCCTCCAAAAGTCTATAGGGTCACAGGTCAGGCTTAGTACATTATACCATCCTAAAAAAGATGGCCATAAAGAGTTGGTTAACTAGATCCTGGAACAAATTTTCACTTCTATGTGTTAGTCTTTGGTATCTCATGGGATCACTATCTTATATTGGAATAATTATATCAAATAATTAGTTCTCAATCCTTGATTATGATGTCTCATTTTAATGAACTATATGGAAAGTCATGTTGGTCTCTTATATTCTAGATAGAAGTAGGAGAGACCTCTATAGTGTGACCAAGCATCATACAGATGATGATTAGAAATGTTTAGACAATTAGGAGGTGTTTGATGATAGTTCATAGTCTATATAAGTGTTATTATGATCATTGACACGAAGATTTTGAATTTTAAGTGATTGACCAGGTATTTATATAGGTGTCACCTCACATGGGCCATCAATATCTTAGGAATAATGGGATGCTTACGCAAAGGTATTTCAGACCATTTGAAATTACCATGGGGATCGGTAAGCTAGCATGCTGCTCAAAATTTCCTCCTTAGTTGTTGATAATTCATGATGTTTTCTATGTGTCGAAACTAAAAAAACATTATAACCAATACCATTCTTATGTGCTATGTTGGTATGAGCTTGAGTTGGAACTTGATATGTTAATGAATAAAAATCTAGTTCATATTGTGGATTCCCATGTGAAAAAGATTTGAGAGGAATCCATTTTGTTAGTTTAGGTTCTGTGGTATCAGGTTTATAATGAGAATGACACATAGAAACTTTGGTAGAGGAGTAGTACCCTCACTTTTTCTCTGATCAAAATATTGGTTGACTTTCTAAGGTTAGAAAGTATCATGGTGGGGAGAATTTTCAATATCATGGTGTTGTTTTCAAGTATTTGTTGTCTTTATTTTTTCACATATATTTTTTGGGTGTTTTTCTTTGAAAAATGGAATTTTTTGGGAGAGAGAGGGTGGCACAAGGTTAGTAGAAACTGTGTACCAACCCTATAAATTTTTTAGGCTTGGACAATGACACTAGATTTCTTACACCATTAGGTGCACAGTTTTTTAAAACATGTGTCCCAAACTATGAAGCCTCCATCTATTGAGATAGGGGAACCAAAAAAATTAGTGTATGGTTTAGAAAATCATGCTGCAGAAACATGCAGCCTAAACAATTTTAAATATTTTGAAAATATTAATTTCCTCTACATAATTTTTACTCATTTTACCCCCTCATTTTCCCCATTCAACCATTTTAACTATAGTCATACCTCCCTTATTCTACCCTTCCATCTTATATTTAGTCTTCGGGTGAATTGAGTTGGTTCCTCCCTAAATATTTATGTAAGTACATCTTCTCTTATCTTAGTAGTATCTTATCCCTTTTTTCTTATGTTTTCTTCTCTCAAGTGGTTGTTGTGAACTAGAGTGCATTGAATCCAATTTTTTGGATTGGTTTTTGATTTTCGTGGTGTGTTCATGCTTCTATGGGACCTCTACACATCATGGCTTGCTGTTTTCAACTGATTGGTGGTGATTTGAAACTAAAAGTTAGTTTATTCTGTGTTGTGTTATTATTTTATTATTTAAATTGTTTTTTTCCTCTATTTATAATTTTTTTTAAATTATGTGTGCATAAAAGTTGTTAATTTATAAGGTGTTAGTGTGGGTTTTTGGATTTGAAATGGTTTAACCCCTATGGAAAAGGTTGGAAATGGTATGCATATAATGCAATGGATTGGTTTGTGAAAAATAGTATTTTCATGGTTAGAAAAATGGGGTAATGTACATGGGCATCCTTGGTTCCTAAGTGGTATGACTATTATAGGTACACTACGAATGACCCTCCCTATATAGACGGATTATGTTACAATACTAACTAAACTATAATGATGGGGATTGGTTGGCTTGAGTAGAGGATACACCTTCTTGTAAAAGATTGTTTACCAAGATTATAAGGATCCTATGTCCCTACTAACCCTATATGACTAGGGATCTACCATGGTTCTTATACTATATTTTTACATTTTTCCATTTATTCTGGATTCCCTTATCTTTCATTCAATGTTAAAGTATGTTTTAAAATTAAAATGATTTCTTTCTTTCAAAACTAGAATGTTTAATTATTTTATAATGACTATTCATCGAACACTTGGTAGGATCCTTCTATGAATGTGATGTTAATACCAATATATACCAAATAGGTATATATAGGCCATGTTTTGTCTAACTCAGGTAAAGCAAGTCGTTCCATGGAAGTGGTGGTGGGTACTCTTGTAAGTGAGGTTTTCTTTTAGAAAGTGTTAGTGGTGGTAGATTGGTGGGTGTTTCCCTCATGCCACCTAGTGGATCATGGTTCTATTGTTGGACCCATCTCCTTTGGTATTTCTTGGTTTTTGGTTTTAAATATAAAAATTAACTGGAGACTTGTATATTCCCATTTTTTATACATATAGTGGATGATAGTTTCAGTTCTTTTTGTAAATGTTGGAATGTTATTAAATATAGATACTGATCATTATTATTGTAAAATCATTTCCAAATGTGTTTTTTGATTAACAGGAACTAGTTTCTAGTCCATGGGGATTATGAATTCCCTTTGGTCCATGCCACTGGTTAGGTTAGGTGTTGAGTTGGATAGTATTGCAAACTAGTTCATGAAATATGTGTTTTCTAATTATCAATTTATCAATAAGGTTAAGACCCATTTTTCTTTTGATATTTATATAGTATGGAGGGAATCCAAAACAATAATCATGAGGAAGAACATTGTGATAAATTTTCACATTAAAATAGGAAGGAAATTCCGGATCATATTTCACACTCTATGATTATTATTTACAAGAATCTATATCGATCTTTTATTTGTCCCATCATGGTTGAGGAATTTGATTCTCGTTTATGTGTTATGATATTATTCTATTTGTAATGAAGATATATATTAAGAGGAAAACCACAAACAAATAACCCATTAATGTAGCATCATAAGAAAGGGAACACGGTATCAATCAATAACATTTATAGGTAAAGGATTTATGTGAAGTCATTATTTTTATCCCCCAAACCAAAATTTTTTCCCATATTTATGTGGTACTGAACTTGATTTCCAATGTAAGTTAATCATTAAGTTGAGTTAACAACACTTCAAATTTCACATAGAGTTGAAGAGGATGGGAGGTTAGATCATCTCATGAAGAAGCTTAATTCCTAGTCTGTGATTCTCTTATAGATTTATGATATTTTTTGAAATAATTCCTAGTAACAATACTCATAACTCTTATCCTCAAATAAATTGATCTACACATTATATCGACCTGAGAATATATATGTATCATCTGTTCTTTATCTTACCCCTCGTTGATGGATTACATTATGGATTAAATCCACATAGTAGTGAAATGTAATATTTATCATCATTTGGGAAAGTAGTGGGTGTGATAGAGTCAATATCATCTCCATGATAGGGTATTTCTACATATCTCAATGAAGAGAATCATAAATCTCATAGTTATGTGCCTAGGTGTGTTGTAGAAGGGTGATAGATGAGATAAAAATAATCCTATTTATTTTAATATAAATGATACATGATCACAATCACTTATCACCTCATGATTCAAATACTAAGAGTGGTGGTGTGTCCCACCAACACAATCATGGTCACACCACTGGCCTTGATTTTTACTTTTTTACTTTTTTAAATTTTGATAAGAAATAGTTTCCCAAAAAGTAATTTTTTTCAAAAAAAATTATCTGAAAAAAACTTTTAAACGAACACTAATAAACACACAAATAAATTGAATGTAAGGTTGGTAAAAGTGTTTGAATAATGAAACTAAAAAAATAAGAATTTCATTTAAACCATTCAACATCACGTGTATATGGATTAAAAACACTTAATTACAGAAATAAAAAAAAATAAAAATCATGCCTACTCAATAAAAATCTAGGAATTTATAATAAAAATTATCTCTTAATACCAAAAATAAAAATAAATAAACCAAACTAAATCCAAAATGGTAATTTTATTCAACCAAATATTTCATCATCCATATGACATTTGATTATTACTAATTATCCACCATCTCGGAAACTAACATTTTTCTTCAGGCATAAGGATGGAAATTATACAATTAATAATTTAAAAGATTCCTTGTTATCCTAATCCATGATTTTTTCATTCCATCGAAAAAAATAATTCTAACATTGAAACACATCAAGTTTTATTTTTATGATGATTAAGAGTCTTTTATTAGATAAAATACAATCTCTCAATTAATGTTATAGTAAAATAGGTGGCACATAGGGATCTAGTCAAAAATTAGTCCAAAATAAGAGGTTCATAAAGATTATGTTCACTTTCGCAAAATGGAAGACCTAATTTGTTGGTGAGAAGACCTGATCATGTTGTAGGGGCCAAAGAATATTGGGAACTTGTAGTAAAATTTGGACTTGTGTTTTAAAAAACTTTTATACTTTCATTTAATGTGTTTTGTACCTAATTTTTTTATTTGATGTATATCACATTATCTAAGTGGATAACATGGTTTATGGGAAGTATAATCCATTTATTATTCAAATGAGCTAAATTGTTGGTGAATTTGTACTAAAGTAGGAATTTTGTATATTCATAAACATGACTACCTTATCATGAAATGTTCATTATATAGGATGGTACCTATACTATTCAATACATTCCTTTTTATGAACATATCTAATTAATCTAATTCATATAGCATTGTAATGTTAGTATTCAAACTCAGAATTACCTTTTTTCCCACTAAGACCAATTTTTTCTTTTTAAGACACACTCTAGATAAGATTATACACTCTCAAACTTGTCAACATTCCAAAATGAGTCTTTAGATTTTTATTATAATATGGTTTCTTTAAGTCCCAATACTATGATTTTCTGTTTGAATAAATGTTATGATTTAGGATAAAAATCATAGAAAATGAAATAGTATATGTGTTAAAAATTTTCACAAATCATTGGTTGAAGTTTTTGGGATTAATTTATTTTTTATCTCATTATTATTTCACATATATGAAAATTGATCCATATATAAAAAGAAGATAAGGTAAAATATCTACCCTATAAGGCCTCAAACAAATCCCAAGTGAGCTGTTACAAGTAAGGAATGAGATTTTCAAAAAGTGAGGAATGATTCGATTACCAAATTTGTCTCCAATTATTCTATGATTGTTGGGTTTGTTGAATTTCATGATTAATTCATCTTATTTTCCCTTAATCCATGATTATTCTAAAAAATTTATTATTTTAAGGTTTCACATATAATTATGTTGATAATTAATTTATCATTTTCACATATATAATTTCTTATGTCATTCTATGTGTGTGTGAGCATAAATTCTTTTACTAAATTCAACTTTGACAATGTTTATTTAAATTAATCAATTAATCACATATGAAAGAAAATGTTTAAACTGGTCTGGCCATGTTTCATAAACTAAACACAATCATATTTTATGGGTTTTATACTTTAATATGTTTATTAATCAATAATATATTTATTTTTTTGTTTATTTATTTCTTAAATACTTTTTAATATCAATTTTGTAACACTGATAAATAGTTAAAGTCAATGTTTTATAATATTCAGTTCCCTAGGAAATTTATATCATACCACCAATAATGATTCGCCAATTTTAGACTACGTATAATTAAAAATTTATAAATTTACCAGCATTTGAAGTCGATCATTAAATGTTTTGACATGATCAACAATGAAAATGATATAAATTGAGAACTCATAGAACTAGCTAATCTAGGATATATCATTTTTTCTTATAAATAAAAAAAGTAGATATAAAAATTATTTTTTAAAAAATGAAAGTGAAATGGATTAGATATTTTGTGAGATAGAGAGTGTGTGTGATTTTTATAAGTAATTATGAACTGAGTTAGGACAAAAATCATAAGGGAAGAAGAAGTAAGAAAGAATTGGTGAAGAATAAGGAATCACTAGGAGACATTTCACCCTAGTCCAAGGCCTAACCCACTACTTCTATAGGAAGATGATTCTAAAAAAATAGGCAGTTCCCTCCCTATAAGAAACCCATACCGACTCATACCATCCACAAAAAAAATAGTAATTACAACTGGAAGAAATTAATGACTCTCTAATCTTACCCATATGATTCATCCTTACACAGGAACACAACACACGAAGCCTAATGTTGGTATCCAATTGAAACACCCCTAGCCAACGTCGTAGCAACCCGCATCCCTAATACCATCCCCATTCAATGTTCCAATCATTGTACACTCATTAATAACGAAAATATCTTCAAGGTTCTTGGGTTGATTCCACTGCTATTGAAGTTTAGGTATCAATTTTCCCACTACATGTGTATTTGGAGTTTATATATTTGTTATCTATTGAGGAATGTGTCCATTTACAAGATTTTGGACCAAAAAATTATTTATTTCCCATGTCGTTAATTGTGAACTTGGAAATATCCACTAACTGTAAATTATGAAAATGAATCACCAATTTTATAAATTTTGTAGGCTTAATATTTTGAAATATCTAGTTGTGCATAACCTTAAAACATGAGTAAAATTGAGAGTAACTGAGCAACACTTGTTTAAACAACTATATTTTGGGAACATGTCTCTTAAGAGACAATGACTATAACCATAGGAATTGGTTTTATATTAATTGAGAACACTAGTTTACAACTTTCACAATATGTATATGTGGAAAATCGGTCACCACTAATGTATAGTTTACTTTGGGGATACAAAAATGGTTGTGGATTTAGCTATAATTTGGAAAACAATTCATCTCCATTTTCTAGAATAATATTTTTCAAAAAGTTTATGATCACTTATGACAACTATGATTTCACAAGAAAATTATTTTAATTTGAATATAAGTCTAAGAAATCTATTTGTATTTTATATTTCTATTCTTTGACTCTAATAAGTATATACCTTGTAAATCTGAGCTAAATTGGAATTCAAATTTTCCATTTTCATATTTTCATATTTTCTTAGTAGCTCCACCTTAATATGTGGCCACATAGGAACATATTTAACCATTTTCTATTAGAGTATTCAATTCTAGAACTACCTTTCATATACCTTTTTTACATTAAAAACATCAACAATTTCAAAATTCAATGGATCAGGAAATAAATTTTTGATCTAGTAATCATGAATATAGGTTCTCTTCTAAGAAAAAATAGCATCACCTCTTACCAAAATTTAAAATGTAATTCCTCATGTTCCATGTCATGAATTACATTGTCAACCTCCTCTATGGTAGTTTTATAGACTTCTTCATCAGTTTTAGACCTCAATATACTAACATACTCCCCATGAATGATATAAATAACATTGTTTATGATCCACCTTGGATTCTCCTCCTGATTCTTTAGGAGAAGGTTCACTTACACCATTAATTCATGCATTTGGTATTCTAACCACTAGAATTTGACTACCTGATGATGAAATCTTGACATTATTTACAAGATATTTGATTCTAATGTTGTCAATATACTACCTTTTTTCATAGACCTAAGATTCCTTAGTTTCAATTATAGTATCTCAATCAATATTGTTCTTATTCTAGATCCTCCCTCTAAAATATCTCAATCAATATTTGATTCACCTCTCTCCAAAAACACTATATGGACTTAAATTTGCACTATTTTTCATCATCTTCATCTCCTACCATTGTTTTTTGTCTCTTTCCCCTGATGAAAGGACCTATTTCTAAGGTCATGGATGATAGAGAGGGAAAAAGATTGATTTATATTACAAATTGTGAAATTAATTAAAATAAAACGATTTAGAGAATAAGGAAGATTAAGAAATGGAAAATAAAGATAAGGAACCCATAGTGGTTGTTTCAAAGTTCGGAAATCCCTAACACACTGTCTTCTTTCATAGGAAGCTGATTCCAAAAAAAAACTATTGTCCCCTCCTTATAAGAAACCCCTTTATTTGATACCCCAGCAAAATACCCAACCAAATCCTACCAACCCCAACAAAATAATAAAAGGGTAAAGAAAATTAGAAGTAATTAATAACTCCCATATCATACCCATACATTCAAAATATACATAGGCACACAACTCACCAAGAGAAGGACCCTTACACATGTAACTAGTAATAGAAAATTTAACCTACACTGCAGTAACCATCATGACTACAGCTATCCCCATTCCATGATTTTATAATTTCCCCTCCATGAATAACCACCTTTTCCTAGAGATGTGTAAAGTATCTAATTTTCTAGGATTTTTTTTCTATTGTTGAATTTTATGCACCCAATTCTTTTTTTGGAAGTAGATTTGGAGTTTCATGAATATTTTTGGGGTGATGATTCTGTGTATTGACTAGTTGTTAGAATAAAACTTTTTATGGACCATGTTTTTAATTCCATACTTTTATGCATCAATTAGGGGTCTATTTTAAAAATCACTCATGAAGATGTAGTTATTGGAATGGTCTTCTATTTTTCAATATCTAGTACTGTATAACCACCTAGCATTAGGAAAATTAAGAGTAACCAAGAAAATAATATTTTACTACTAGATTTAGGGAACCTATCTATAATAATACAAAAACTTTGACCACAAGAATTGGATTTACTATAATTGAGAACACTGCTTCACCACATTCTCAAGATACAGAACATGACACCTGGACACTACTAGTGTGTAGTGTCCCCTAAATATAAAATCATGTTGGGCCTTTAGTGGTAATATTTTTAGTAGTGAATCTTTATTTTTTTTTTCAAGAATCAATTCTTTGGGTAGCTTTTGATCACTTATAATAATTATGATTTCACTAGAAACTTATTTTAATTGGAAAATCATTTTAGAAACTTATATTTTAGATTATTTTTATTCCATTCAAGGACTCATACCAAAATCTTCCACACTAATCTAAGATAATTTCTAAACCATCGTCCCCACTACTGTACATCCATATCAATTATGTGGCTCCTCATTGATTCATCCACACATGACCCATGAATAAATCATTTTTAGTTAGAGTACCCAATTATAATTTATAGCATCCATATATAGTTGTTCTGTCAAAATATACAACACTTTAATAATTTTATGGATTAAAAGAAATATGATCTAGTTGTCTAGATTACAAGATATCCGCTTGAAGAAACCAGAATCACCTCTTTCCTGGAGTTCATTTGTAACTCATCTCATTCTACATAATGCATTCCCTTACTAACCTCATTAACGGACGTTTTCAAAATTTATCCATAAATATACATCATCAAAATACTACATAAAACCCCATTAATGATGAAATAACATTTTTATATGATATTCCATGAATTTTTTCCCTAAATTTTCATGAGCTAGTTCACTAGAACCATCAACTGTTTCAATGTTTTTCTTACAACTGAAATATAACTTCTGGATATTTAAATCCTAATTATGCCTCCAAGACAGTTGAGAATTATTTTTTGAGTTTATTCACCATTATAATGGATATAAGATGTGTCACTATAGAGACAAAAACTATGACCACATGAATTAGTTTTATAAAAGTAGAGAAAAATTATTCACCTCTTTCTCAATATGTTTACATGGACACTCATTCAATACCTCTATACAATACACCCTCAGGACATAAACATGGAAATTCATTTGTTGGTAATTTTGGCAATAGTGAATCCCCATATGTTGGATGAATCCCTCATTAAAACATATTTTGATCACTGTTTTCATTAATGAATTCACTATAAACTACTTTTAATTGGAAAATTGTTCTGATAACTTTCTATTTTCTATTATGTGTTTCCACACTAGGAATAAAATCTATAACATCAAGATATACAGATTGGGAAACCATTTTTTTTTTGTTTTCTCACATCAATATCGCCCGAGAAACTCCCCCGTCATTTGTGACCATGTGAGCCCCACCTTAATCAATTTCAAGGATAATATCCAATTATAGATTTACCTTCCATATATAGTTGTGTCATCATAATCTTAAACACTTATAGAATTTTATGGATTGAAAAATAAATTTATGCTTTAGTAATATATAACATAGGATACTCTATCAGAAAAATTAGAATCACCTATTACATGGATTTCATGAATAATTACTCTATTTTCATGTCACATATACCCTTGAAAACCTTATCTATGGCAGTTTTATAGAATATATTAGTTTGTTAACTTAATCTAGTACCAATATCCTCATAAAAAATATACTTCCATTAGTCTACGATCCCCCTTGAAATATTCACATGATTATTCATAACCCAGTTCACAACCATGATCAACTCTTGCATTTGGTTTTCCTTCCACTATAATCTTATTTCCTATAAATTCCCTAAATTTTCAAAGAATTTTTTTTCTTAATTCTTTGGAATTTTATGATCTTGTGGGTTCTGATGGAACTTGATTCTGAGGCATAGTGTGCCCGGAATCAATTTCTGATGTTTTTTTCGGGTACGTTCAGTAAACATACGTGTATGTTTTTCTATATTTTGAACCGGTGCTCGGAATTGAATTCTGAAGGCACTATGAACTCGTAGTGCCGGTATTCGCTAAATGGGACCTTTAACGCAGTTGCATTTTATGCGGTTTGAATGTAAATTTTTGGGGTTTAATAAAAAAGTTAAAAAAATTTGTTAAGAACAATTTTATTTATCATGGTTGTTTAATCCTACATAGCGAAGTTATTAGTGGGGCCCACACCCACATAAATTACCATGTGTGGATATTTTTGAGGTGTGGGACCACACGAGCCCCAACCTTTCATCTCCCCATAACCTCCTTTTAACCACCATTTAACTAACCTTTTTTTAATTCTTTGACAACCCCCCTTAATTAAGAGATCTCTTCACCTGCCTCTCTCTCCCTTATTATTTTCCAACACATTTTAATTAATGAATTCAACCTCTTCAATTAATTAATTAAGTTGTTTGAATTTTTAATTAAATGTGTGAATACAAATAATAGCTTTAGCTATTATTTTATTTTGGGGCATTAGTTGTGTTGGGAAGATTTGTGAGAGATCTTTGGAGAAATAGAGAAGGGTGTTCTTCTCTCAACGAAGAACACCATCCTTCCAATGAAGAACCGTCGAGGAACATCAATCATCGCCTTTAATATTCGGCCAAACCAAATGAGAAAGAGCCACCGGCGAGGAACGCCGATGACGCGCCATCCTCGTCCCTTATTCCCCGACGTCAATGAGTTGACGCCGTCTCCCCATGACACCATCTTCTATGATGATCTACTTCCGCGAACCTTATCTCAAGGTAGGGGGTTTGTTCATTTTGAAGTGTTTATCTTGTACCCCATTCTTCTTTGGAAATCATTGTTTATTTTCAGCCAACTACTACCACCTAACAGGAAGGGCGCAACCCGAACGTACATGGCACGACGACCCTCTGTACTCTCTTTTGATTGTAATGGAGATCATGATAGGAAGGTGGAGACGAACGGAAGCGACAGCCGTGCGCCGACCACGTGTGGAAGAACTACGGCCCACAACTTCGGGCCCCTCGGCCGACGAAGAACTGGCCAACTAAAGTCGGTCGGGCCGAAAAAGGACCACGTCGCCATAGGGGGCGCCATGCTGCAGAAGACCGCGGCATGAATTCCGCAGGCTACTTAGTGGGAAAACCGGCCAGCAGGCAGCCGACCAGGCTGAGCAGAACGACGGAGGCAGGAGGGCGCTGCGCTGGACAGACCGCTACCTGCCCGAGCGGGCCACATGGGCCAATAAGGTCGGCTGGTTAGGGAGGGCGGTGTCTCTTGGTGCCACTGGTTCGGTAGTCGAAGAACCCCCCCACCCCCACCCCCCAACCCGCTCGGACCCCTCGAGTCGAGCCACGGTCGGGCTGCACCCTACCGGGCTGCTCCGCACGTTCATCAGGCCAGTCCGACCCCCCGTCGGGTCAGACCCGCCAAAACTGGGTTAACCTGACCTGCCAGCCCACTGGGCTTAACGGGCAGGGCCCATTTTCACATAAAGGTGAATAACTTGAAGACTTCGCATCTGATAGATGCATCATCTATGCCATTAGGACCCTCATGAAGTGGAGGTCATTTTGCGATACTCTATGTGAGTTTTGGAAAACTTTGAAAAATAGCCGGGTTCGGAACGAGTGTATTTCCAACCCAGCCCCCGGAGCAAAAATGCTAATAACTCTCTCACCGGGTGTCCGATTGACACGCCGTCTGTCACGTTGAGTTCTTTTTTATGGGATGGAACTTCCAGATACATCACCTCTTGACTTCTTGATATTTAATGTTACGACCCCCCTTGGATCGTGGAGCGGACCCTCCCGGAATTGAGCGTGTTGTGTGTGGGAACCCTAGAGCTGGCTGCGACTGCAACGACTACCGTACTGGAATCCTCCGTGGGTTCGGCAACAATGACTACCATAATAGAATCCCCTATGGGTTCAGCGGCGATGATTATTGTTCTTTTATCCTATGTGGGTCCGATAGTTTGACTTTTTTTCTAGTATCCTACATGGGTCCGACAGTGTAACTGGTCTAGTATCCTACGTGGGTCCGACATGTTAGCTGGACTAGTATCTTATGTGGGTCTACTAGCTAAGATGAATCAGTGACTGCATCTGATCATCATTATCACTTTACAAAAGATGTATACATGTGTGAGCTGAGTCTTGACTTTCAATCATTACCATCTGTTTGATTGACTTCCTTCCTATGTGGACTGGGTTGTGCTTGTGCTCGAGAGTTGGAGCCAAATTGGGATTGATGACCTAGGTATATGTATGGGAATATACCTAAATAGGGTTGGTTGATGCACCATGTTTTGTATCTTACTTCTTGTTTATCCTTAGTGGATATTGTGAGACCTTGCGAGTCTCGGGGTCCCTACTGAGTATCGTTATAGTCACCCCTGCATGGGAAATACAGGCACTACGTTGTGTTGGATGCTGATGACGGACAACGCTGATCATGGTAGAAGCTTGTAGATCTAGACGATACCCAAAGGTGGACCACTTGGTGAGATGTACATAGAGCTGACAGACGGACCCGAGGTGACAAGGAGACTATCTGTACCCACCCTTTAGGTGGGATTTTTAGAGGAGGACTCCTGGTTCTTGCTTTTCTTTACTGCGGTTGTACTAGATTTTTAGTTGTACTTTACTTTTAGTTGGGTTTGTATTCTGGCCCATTTACCTTTTAGCACTTACTTTTTTATTCAGTATCACTTTGTGCTTACATCTGTTGCATACTCTGTTTTGTTGATTACTATTATAAAGGTAATGCCTTCCCTTTTTTTGGGATTTACGCCTTTGGTGCTAGTCGTCATCCCATGGTCTATGGAAGGCGGGATTGGGGTAGTCACAGCACGGGCCCCGAGGACCGGGCATGACATTTCCTAGTGCTAAAATCCTGACCGTAGCTACAAGATATATGACTCCAATTTTTTGTGAATATTATCTATTATCATGTACATAAGACGCTTCAAATGAAATTCTAGCCTCTTGATCAATATTTTTCTCTTTATAGATTCTCCCTGTTAAATTTCTCAATACAGTAGAATTTAAACTCTCTCCAATAATGCATCATGAACTAGAATCCACTATATCCACCACAGTTTCATCTCTAGATTTAGAATTTAGTCTCTCTAGAATTCCTATCCCTGGTTTAGACTATCTCTACCTCAATGAAATTGCCCATAAATAGTATCTTTGTTGAGAAAGAGATAAAATTAGTGATTTATATTATAAATTTTGAATTTAATGGAACTAAAAATTGTATAAGGAGAAGGAAGAGAATGAAATTGGTGAAGATAGGGAAGGAATCCCAGGGAGATATTACACCTTGGGTCCAGGCCTAACCCTCTATCTTCTTCAAAAAAATCTAATTCAAAAACAATCTATACACCCCTACCTATAGGAACCCCCCTTAATTTAATAACCCATAAAAGCCACAACCAACTCCTACCAGTCCAAAAAAACTAATAAAAATGTAGAGAAAAATGGATGAAATTGATGACTCCCCAATCCAACTTATAGGTTTAATCCTTTTAGAGGAATCCAATTCACTAAAAGAAGTAATATTACATTGGTATCCATTTCTAGTACCCCACATATTATATTGTAGTAACCCATTTCCATAAAACAAGACTTATATTATGTTCTTATCATTTTACTCTTCATAGATAACCACCTATCTTTTAAGGAGGGTTAACTATCTAAGTTTCTAGGGTTATTTTCACTATTTTTGAAGCCTATTCCACCACTTCTACCTATAGAAGTATATATATTGTTAGTAGAACTATTTTAGAGTGAGTAATGATTGAAATTAATGGCTTATGGAATAAAATTATTGATGGAATACATCTTTAATTCCATACATTGAAACATAAAAAAATTTCCCGTTTTGAAAATTCCTTTTCAAGAATCAGTTTTTATGCAGGACAAATATTTTGTAATATATAGTTATTCATATCCTAATATCATGAAAAAAAAATTGAGATTAACCTAGAACCTCTACTTTTTTTCTCTATTTAGAGATCATACCACCAAAAAGACAACAACTATGACCATAGGAATTGGTGTTTTAGAAATTGAGAATATTTCTTCAATTATTACTTGAGATGTAGATGTGGGAACCTAGTCACTGAAAGTGTGCAGTGAAACCATAGGATGAAAACATGGTATTGTATTTTGAAGTAATTTTGGAAATATTTTAACTTTATTCACTAGAATATTCTTTTATTTGGATAAATATTTATCACTTTTCACAACTATGATTTCACTAGAAACTTCTTTGAATTGGAGACTTGATCCAAGAAGTTTTCATTTTTTTCCATGATTCCACACTAAGACTCAAAACTATAACCCACCATATTAAGTTAAGCAAATTCAAAAACCATCCACTCCATTATCTAACCTCCATATCGCCAGAGAAACTCCTTATTGAGTTGTGACTATGTGATCCCTACATTAATCATTTTCAATTGTAGTATCCAATTATAGACCATTAAATAATTATTCAATTATTAAAAATAAAATCTTATAAAACATTAATAATTCATTGGATCAATAAAAATGTCTAGTAAACTAAAAAATTTGAACACATCCATGAAAGACTAATAACACCTCATAACTGGAGTCTGCACATGCTTCCACTTATTGTGCATCAGGAATTCCCTTAAAAAACTCCTATGTGATAGTTTTCCAAACTCCTATATCTATTTCCAGCCTCAAACTAATATTATCCTTTTCATCAATTAATATATTCCCTTTTTCTATGATCCTCTTTGATATATCAACCAGATTATTCATGAGTCTATTCATTACCAACCAAAACCCTTTCATTTGGTTTTCTAACCACTAGAATCTGACTTCTTGACATTAAAACACCAACCGTAGCCCCAATAGAGACAATTCCAATATGTTGAGTCTAAAATCCATTGTAATTTATATAAGATGCATCATCTGATATTCTAGTCTCTTGGTTGGGATTTTTTTCAATATATATTCTACCTCTAAAATCTCTCAATATAGCAGCTATTCACCTCTCTTCACCAATCCTACATGATCTAGAAGTTATTGCCTCTACCTATGTTGTTTCTCATGTCTTATATTATAGTATCTCAATATAATTCCTATACATTTTTAAGAATATCTCCCTTGATGAAATAATCTATTGATACGAAGTTTAGTGGGAGAGAAATAAAGAATGATCTGTATAATAAATTATTAACTAAATTAAATAAATTAGTAGGACAAGAAGGAAGAAGGGGAAATTAATGAGGGAAAAAGGAATCCCTAGGACTTGTTAAAATCAAGGTTGAGTCCTGACCATCAATATAATTCTAGAGGAATCTAATTATAAAATAATCAATAGTCCCCTCCCTATAGGAAACCACATTAATACCCGAGTAATATCCCTAACCAACTCTTACCAGCTCCAACAAACTAATTAATGTTTAATGATAACTATAAGTAATTAATGGATTCCATTTCATACCCCTACATTTCATATTTACATAGTAACCTAATAAACTAAGAGTAGTACCCTTATGTAGGTATCCAACTTTAGTATCACTAACCTACACTTTAGATCCATCCCCAATTGATGTTGATACCCCCCCTTGAATAACAACAATGTCCTATAGATAGGTAAAGTAAATGATTTTTTTTAGTTTCATCCTGATTTTTCTCAATCATATAAAATTTAAACAATTACTAATCAAATTTAAAGTGGAGAGATTACTAGGTATCACATCATGATTTTCATAGGGGCCTTTGACCTGAACATTTACACTATGATCTATACCACATTGTGGTAATTTTCGTTCCAAAATATTAATTACAAATTCAGGGTGTTACCTTTGTTAAGTTCTAATTCTTTTATCACCTTCAAAACCTAAGAGTCTATGAGTAATTTTATATAATAAACTAGCATGGATCAATCAAAAACATTACCCAAGATGACTCCCAATAAGAAATTATCATACAAAAACCAAACAAGTCTCATTTATAAACAAAGAATAAAAAATTCACATAGTGGAAGAAATATTATATATCCCTGATACATACAATTTTATTCCAAATGGATAGACATGAAAGTAAAATAAGGCAATACAAATAAGAAACTCCATTTGACCATACATAGCCACAAAACCATCTGACTATGAAGATGATGACACTCAAGAGAACTAGGAAAACTACATTTCAACATTTCATTTTCCTATTTCATAAAAAAATCATCTAAAAAATCAAAAATGAAAAAGTAGGTTGTTAGTACAAGGCCTTGTAGGATTTCACCAAAGAACATATACAAATTCTAGTAATAGAAAAATGTTACCTCCAACTTTAAAAAACCAGTTAATAAAGAATTTATAGAAGATAAAAAATATTTTGAAAACATACATTGTGTTTTCAAAAATTCATTTTATACACTCACAAAAAGGGATATAAAAAAATTATACAATTAAATAAGTGAGTGTAAAGAAAACCATCCATGGATACACCATAAGATAAGCATGAGGAAACACAACTATGAAATATATCATCATGTGTAAAAACAAGAATAAATGAAAATGAACATGATTCGGATCTAATTTATGGGAATACATACTAGGAATAGAAATTATTTTAAACCATACATAAAGGGTATCTAATAGATATTGATTCGTATAATGGTCTAGAAAATCACAAAACCACTAGTGGAAGACATGTCCATTTATCATCACACCTAAGGTCCCAAATGATCCATGATTTCAAGAAAACATTTGAAAACATTACACATAATTTATAAATTATTTTTTATAGTTAAGTTTCTCTAATTCCATGCATGAAAATCGATTAGTAATCGAAAATAAATTTAAGGAATTCCATCCTCATATAGTGTGTCTGATCCCATTTTTAAAATAATATCCTTTAAAAAAAGATAACTCATGAATAAAGTCCACCGTCATAACAAATCCAAACTTTTCATAAAAAGTCATGGTATTGAACATGATCTTCAGGTTATTCAATAATTATAACATTTTCCTAGAGACACCTACTTCAAGAATGGAGAAAACACAGAAGTATTTGACCTCTTTATTGAGATAAATTTTTATGTATTTTTTATATGCAATTAATTTTTTTTTAACACTACCAATTTATCAAATTGAGCTTATATGGATCAATTTTTTATTTATGTTCTATTTTGAGACAAATTGTGAAAAGTTCTTGATTTTTGATTTTTGACAGATTTTTACCCCAAGGTTATTTTAGTCATTTAATTATAAATATAATTCCAAATTGAGTGTTTTTTTTAAATCGAAGATTTATTTAATAAAACTGTTTATTCTGGACTAGGAGATGATTTGAGCATCTAGTGGCCTGAAAAATTCATTGAATTTGGAAAATTTTCCAGGAGGACAGCAGGGTCACCACCACCGTAACAGAAGCAAAAATCACTATAAACACCTAAAATTTAGGTGATTACACTTGTAATGGAACTGGGACTCATTTGAAAATTTTTAAAATAAATTTAATATAGATATGTTCTCATAACTATGACCTTCGAACGTAATATTTTGAAGGAATATTCATGGAACCTTCATCTTGAGAAATTAGCAGTTGATAATAAACTCATAACTCCTACATATGGTGTAAAGTTAAGCTGAAATTTTGAGGGTAAACATGTAACTTTTTTTTAACAACTTATATTATGTATGAACAATTTTATTCTGTCATTAATTGTAGATACAATGTGAAAACATTCAGAGTACAAATTCATCCAATAAAAGGAAGGGAACTCATACCTCTCAAATCATCCCATTTTCCATCCCATTCCTTCCAAGGAACCAAGAAGGAGATCTCCACCAAGGGATTACATCTGTAAATATTCCACTTTTCATATTCTTAATTTATTTGTTTTGTTTATTTTTTTATATGTTTTAAATTGTAATTTAGATTTATAATAAATTCAGGTATTGTTTTGGTTTTTTGTATCCATATTCTTCACCAATATTCTTCTTCCATTATTCTTATTCATTTCTATTAAACTTATCATATTTCCCCCATGACCTATTACCCTAAGAAATTAGGTTATAACATGAGACTTGGCCTGGTGGAGGTATGTCGAAATTTCTTTTATTCTATGCCTAAATTCTTATGCTTTATTATGATTGTGATGAGACAGAGTGATGTGAACAGGTGTGGCGATCGCCCGTTGTGGCACTGATATAGAACTCATTTATATTATTTTGTTAAATATTTTTTCCTCCCCTTATACTAGATATAAGATATTCATTCAATTTATTTGATCCATTCAGTGGTTGAAATGTCATACGATAGATCCAGGACTTGGAAGATGTGACACTCTCGATCGAGGTTTTCCATCCACTTGATTATAGGAGGTGTTGAAGTTAAGACTGATAAATGAATTTGAGATTTCACAACATTAAATAATATAATAGTATTTCATGCATGATATCTTAGAATTTAATTATCAAACTTAATTTAGACACCAAAAATGATAATGATGGAACCCACAAACCAACCCATAAAGTCCAAGCTCTTTCATCATTAATAACATTTTGTCATTGCATGTTAGTTTAGTCTTATCATTTATTTAAATTTCATCACCTTCCTAAATTAAATGAAAACAACCAAAAAGGAATTAGTTCGGCGAATTATATTACATGTGAGAACATATGAGAAATATCATTAAGTGAGACAACCCTGTCATCCTCTATGTTGCATTAGGAAAATAATTAGATTTTTCCATTCACTTCAATAGGCGTGCGTCAAAATAGGTTTTGTTTATAGATATTTAATCAGATGTTCACTTTAAATTTTATATTTTCATATTTTTTATAGTTATCATTTTTTTTAAATAAAAAAATAAAAAAATTTCTTCTTTCATGATGTTTTCAAGAGATCATTATTTCAATACATGAAACAATTAGTCACAGTTGTAGGAAGAAGAAATAGACTACAATGAGGGAGTCCTATAATTAAGGGATAATGATCTTATGATAACGGTCAATAAGAATGAATGAGGCATAGCAACATTGATCTTGCCTAATGATTTGCCGAAAATGGTTGATGAGCTCCGAACTGACATATAAAAATTTAAGTCCAAGATGGAAGTGCCATTTTTTCCCCAATTTATCTAAATATATCCAATATTTTGAAACCAAACTCGAGGAATATCATCAGCCAAACCATTTTAGGAACTAGACTAAAGCTAACCATGATGAGCTAGAGTGGATTCATGATGAGGAAGACTTACCTTTTGAGCTAAATGTGAAAGATAAATTATAACTGGATGAATTCTAGAATTAGTATGAGGTAAAACATTAGCTCCCCGATATCTATGAAGTATATGATCTAGTACCATTTCATTTCGCTCTAGCTTTGGAAGATGTGGAAGCCACATCAGATATACAATTGGAAGAAAGGATGGAACAGCCCGGCAACCTACTTCCATCCAACGATACTCTCATTCAAGATGTAGTTGTCAATAAATAAGTGATTGAACCAAGCCCAACTCATGGAGTTGATCTTTTATTAAAATCTACACTTTTTGATTTCATCCAATCTGATTTTAGTATCACTCCTTATGGTTTTGAATTTCAGATTTGTTCAATCCATGTTTTGACTTTAGGAAGATGAGACAACAAAACCCACACCAGTTTAGGAACACTTATATCTCCCTAACATTACATAACATGAATTTGAGGAAGCACATGAAGAAGTCCAAGAATCTTATTTAGATGAAATCAAGATAGAGATTGATCATTTTAAAAGGGAGAATATTTTTTATAATTTAAAATTAAATTTTAGTTATTAAAAATTATGTTCTTAATTTCCATTTGAACATTAAATTCATATATCCATTCATATATAACACTAGATAATAATGATAAGGTTTCACAAGTAGCAAGAAAATAAGAGGATGATCCATACTTCATCCTACCCCCTCCATGTAAAATGTACAACATTGTGAAGGGGGTGTATCTGGTGTACTCTCTCTATGGAGTCATCCTCAGTAAAAAAGTAGATGTCCATGCTGGAATGGACAACATGTGGTTGTTCAAATTCAAGATAATACACACACCAACAGATTATGGATAAAAGTTGGTACTGTCCTCTAGATGCAGTAAAAGAAGCTTGGGCCCACTTGGGGGATCGTATCATGATTTATCCTTTACATGATTTCTTGTACATTAATTTTCAATATTAGGAATTTTGATTTCAAATTTAGTATTAGTAATTATTCCATCATGTGGCCGACACCCATTTTTCATTTTCAGCATAAATGAAATGATCCTTGTGATTAATTGAGTAATTTTCTTTTGTAGGATCATGATGGAAGAAGGAAGACCCAAGCTTTGGATGAAGAGGACTAAACATTTATTTCAAAAACGAGATCACTTTTATGATTATATTTTAAAATCCTTACATTTTTAAGTCTAAAACATGTTTTGATATTTAATGATAATAATTGAATGCTCATGGTTGAATAAACTCTTTACATGACTTATCTAGGAGACATCTGTTTCTTAGGAATCTAGTGATTCCATGTTTTAGAAATCAATTTTAATGATATTTAATGATTGAAATAGAAAATTTAATTGTTAATATTAAATCATTTATATTGAAATGATGACTCGTGATTTTAAGGAATTGATTTATTCAGGTAAATGAAATTTCCCAACCATTTTCCATGCTTTGAATTTCTAAAATTCATCTGGATTGATCTTTTATTATTAATCACGCCTTGAGTGATTTTATAATATTATAATCCGATTCATGAGAGTATTTATATACCATGTACTTCTTATTTATTTGTGAGCATAATTATTAAGTGATCATGGGACATGTCCCCTTCCAGAACATTCATTTGAACTTATCAAACCCATGACTATTCAAAAACACATTTAAATTGATTGAGGAATATTTTCAAAATTACTTATACTTAAATTCCACCTTTATATCAATCCTTATTTATCCCATAGAGACCATGAATGTCCTTGTTAGGAATGAGCCATGTTTAAATCCATTTTAATCCATTCATACCCTACTCTTGGTATTTTCAAGATATTTTAAAGTAAAAGTGTGCAGGTGAAGGGAATCATGGTGGAAGGGATGATTTATATTGTATGAAAAAAATGTGGTGGTGATATTATGGGAATTGTAATAGGTTTTTGAATCGTTCATTATACTTCATTATTTCCCCTCTTAATAAAAGATGAAAAAATGACAAAAAGAAACACACAAAAATATAAAAATGGGTTGTGTTTCGGGAGAACAATAAATCCCCATTTTATAGACCAAATATCTTCTGATAACATAGTTTTAGGTGATGGACGTGAGGTTTGATCTCGTCATAAATTTCAAATAAAAATTGAAAAAAAACTACAAAAGTGAAAAATATATTCAAGAGGG
This sequence comes from Viscum album, assembly GCA_963277665.1. NCBI lineage: Eukaryota > Viridiplantae > Streptophyta > Magnoliopsida > Santalales > Viscaceae > Viscum > Viscum album. The sequence continues at coordinate 1,757,512,634 of OY728121.1, read as the reverse complement.
TGAAAATCCGTTATTATTCTTTTTTTATCATGACCTTACTTTGAGTTTGGGGGGAATATGGGTTGCTACTTGGAAGGGGAGAACATTATTAAAATTTCTAATGTCATGTATTTTAATTAAGAGATAAAAATATTCCATGATCCTTAATTTTTAAAGCATCAAATCCTACCAACATTAAGCCTCAAAGTCATTTAAACATTTAATGGAAAGTACTCATGATTTTATATGCCTTTTGTATTTAAATGTGGTGAAATTAGTTACTTTACAAGCCTATGGATAATGACCATGTTCTCATGATATGAGCATAAATCTTCAAGAATTTTATCATGATTTATGAGGGAAAATAATCAAAATTGAGTTAAATCATAACTTTTCATGTTTAATAATAATGAATTGGGGAGCTTGAATTAATGAAAAAAGAAGTTCCATTCTTTTCAAAGGAGAAAAGTAAAATACATGAAGTGATTTTTTATTTGAAAAATGAGAAATTAAATTGATATTTTATGTATATTATTGAAAATTTTATTTGAAATTCAAAATTGTTATATTTTTTTACTTTGGAAGTCAAATATTTGTAACATTAGTTCCCTCTCAATTTAGTGTTGAGATTTTATGGTTGAGGACAAGAATGGTTTATGTGTGGGGGGAATTGATAGAGCTAATATTTTCCGTATTTTTTATATAGATTTAAATTATTTTATCCCTCCCAATTTGTTAAATTGATATTATATATGTAATGACCCGCATTTTGAACCAGGTTAAAAAGTTGGGGAAATTAAAATTTTTCAATTACTGAACCGGTTGTTTTCAGAATCAAGATTTGGAATGAGGTTCCGAAGGTTAGAACCCTTATTTTTAATGTTTTTGGGGTTGGGAGAAGGCCCGAGAAGTTTCAGGAGTGTCGCGAGGTGTTTTGGGTGCGTCATACCTGAGGACGGATGGTTTTTAAGCAACAACAGAAGTCACACGGTTGGCGCACGGTTTCCCAAACCGTGCGGACCAAACCGTGTGGCTTAAAATATGGAGGAAGAGGAGACTGCATGGACTACACATGGTTTCCCCAAACAGTGCGACTAGCCCGTGCGGGGTGCCTGGGGTGTCCAGTAGAGGCCACACGGTTTTCACGGGGTTTGGAAAACCGTGCGGGTCAAGTCATGTGCGCCCCTCCTTTTGGGTTTTTAGTGGCTTTAAAATGAATTTAAAAATAAAAAGAAAAATCTAATAAAATCTCCCATCTCCTCTCATCCAATCCCGTACGAACCCCCTCCCTAGAGCAGGCGGCCTCGCGCGAGCCCCCCCTCTCAGCCGCACCTCTTTCATCCACTGTTCTTGGTGATTCGCCCTTAGAATTTACATAGTAAGCTCGTCCCTCCTTACTCCTACCTACTTGGATGATTTTAGGGCTTCCCCTTGCCCTATTTTTCATTGAGTCGTACCCTAGGGTTAGGATGGGTCTTTGTTTTCAGTTATTTCATTTTCCACTTGTTCTAGGGTTGTGCGGAAGGTTCCCCTGGGACTTTTTTGGTGTGCGTATGATGTCCGCCGCTGAAGGCGAGGTGGTTTGTAGACTTTTGGTCTTCCGGTTTGATTCAGAGGTATGGGTTTTGCCCGTTTATGGTTTTCCCATCCTCTAAGTTAATATCTTTTTTTAAGGTTTATAGTGTCTTATGACTAGTGGGGGAGCAGCAATGACAACTTTAGTTAGAATGCTCCAAGAGACGGAGTGGACAGATAGATCCACCTTGAGGTAGGGTCCTTATCCTTTACCTTTAATTTAAAGTGAAGCATTTAAATAGTTTAATACTGCATTGTTTTATTATTTTAATTATGTAAGCTTAGTCGATTAAATTTATCTGTGAAAATCGTGTGAATTGCAGGAATAAGATAAAAGATGTTGTTTGGTCACTAAACTAACGATTTAATAATAAAACCCCTCGAACATATGTGCGTTGTCTTCAAGATAACAGTATGAAGTAGATCCTTATCCTCTCCTTCTAAACTCTTGTTGCACTTGGGTGATAATTTATTGATGTCATGTTTCCTCTGAATTATACCAAAGGGTTAAAGCATGATAGTTGTGATCTTTTGAGGAAATGGTTAATCTAGAATGAAATGAATTAGAGTGGTGATACCATGACTTAGGATAATGGAATATGCATGGCTTATGTTAATGGAATGGATCTAGTGAATGGGACTTACATATGAGGGGTAGTCCATAGCACCTCTTTATGCTTTGTAAATCACTAAATGTCTTTGAAATGATATAAGGGGAATGAAGAATGAATTAGTGGTTAGCCATTACCGTACATGAGCGGGCTGCCTCATGTACCTTATATGAATGTGAGGAATATGTTAGTGTCTTGAAATGGATACTTAGGAGGAGTTGCCTTAAGTATAAATGTGATAATGATACTTGAGATGGTTTGCCTTAGGTATATTTGTATGGACATGATTAAAACCACATGTGGATATGGGATGTCTGATTGTTTGTGATTTTGATATGAATTTTGAGTGCTTATGTGGTAATGCCATAATTAGTATAATATAAACATGGTTGTAATGTGAGTGCGCACATGTTGATGCCACCTGGTGATGATTGTCTGTCTGGATGGGAGGCAGTTATACCCCATGCCAGAGTGATGAGTGTGACAGATACGTGGTTGGATGGGAGGTAGTTATACCCCATGCCTGTGTGACAGTATATGTATGGAACGGAGGCATTTTTACCCATTTTCAGTTTACTTCTAGTGATGATTTATGTGGATGGATGTGAGGCAGTTATACCCCATGCCAGTGTGATAGTACATGTCTGGAAGGAAGGAATTCTTACCCCTTAACAGTTGACTTCTGTGGATGATTACATGTTTCTATGGGAGGCAGTTATAACCCATGCCAGTATTATGAATGTGACAGATGGAAGGTAGTTATAACCCATGTTGTTTGATTGAATGTGATGGAAGGAAGGCATTCTTACCCCTTTTCAGTTGACCTATAGGGACGAGCGGTGTTCCTACCTCGTGCCACCTTTTATCATTTATGGGTTGGAGGAACTCTTAACCCATGCCATCTATGATCTAAATGCATTTATATATATATATATATATATATATATATGGTGACATTATCAGGTTACTTTACCGACAATGATCCAAACCTGGTATAACCGTCAGGTGTCCCTTGGGACCCTGAACGGGTTGCATTTACATAGGTAATTCTCCTTACTTATTTCTCCATACCTGCTCACTGTTTAATTATTATAAATTGTCTGGATTGGGCAAGACACCGGTGGTGCCATCCTACTGAGAATTATATCTCACACCCTACTCGAGCCGCCATTGCACTATGGTAACTAAGTAGACCTTCTTTCTTGCATGACCTAGGTTGTATGTTGTGTTGTTTATACCTGAGGAGTTAGGAGAAAAGGACCAAGCGAGAGCTTGGGATGCTCAAGAGATCACCCGTCGGACCTTGTTGTATTTTCTTTATTCTTTTTCATTATATTGTAAGCATGTTGTGTTTTTTCCTGTTTTCACCATGTATCATTCATCATCCATATACCATGTAAACTGGCTTTGGCCACCCTTTCTAAAATGTTTATAACCTGTCTTTTGCTTCTACCATTCAATTGTTTACTACTTCCGGTATTAAATGTCATTTACATTGATAATACTGTTGTGTTACTCTGACATTAGGGTATAGTCTCCCCACTATCACCTCTCGAGACCCTCGCTACTAGTCAGTAGACTCTGGCATATGGGGAGATGCGCTTGAGGCCATGTGACCCACCGGTCCGGCCACCGGTTCGATGTTATGCTGGTTTGGGATGTTACAATGTTGTATTAGAGGGTTTTATTTTTTTCTAGTTTGTTTTACTATTTAGCGATAGTAGATAGGGATAGGAAGGAAATTGAATTTGGTAATAAGTTGTGCTCAGGAGTAGCTAACCCGTGTACACGGAAAAGCCAAATTTCCTCGAATGAAATTTTTATTTTAATGATTTTGATTATTATAGTTGATTTTATTTCACCATTGTGTGATGCACATGGTTTCTGTTGATAATGTTGATGCGATTGTGGGTTCCATTTCTGTTGCAACCCGATGATACGAGGGTATGCCATTTCACGCATCATATAGGAACTTTGTTAGAAATAACATTCCATGCATTATTCCTTTCCATCTAGGATGCATTAGCTAATGCCTGCTATTATGATAGGTTTTGTGGTATTTATTCCATGCTTCTGTGATATAGCATGTTTCTGTGTTAGTGCTTTTGATAACATGCTAGGTTGAGTTAATATGGAATTTGTTTATTTGACCAAATTAAATGATTTCAATTACGACGGGAGCCAATTTTCAGTTTTAGGGTGTATGGGCACCTTATAGCTGGGAAAAGGTATCCTCTGTTATTGAATATTGAGAAAAGGGGGCTGCTAAAGTCAAATTGTAAAATGAGATTGGTTTTTATTAAAGGGAGCCAAATGCCAAACTGTAAAGTGTATGGGCGCTTTACATTTTGGTAGTTGGCCACCTGTATGATAGGATGATGGCTTTGAGCATGTTTAATTCTGGAATGTGATTTTTTTCATCTAATGGGAGCCAAATTTCAACCCATGGAGTGTATAGGTGCTTCATGAGTTGGAGAATGGCAACCCATAATGAATGTGATGGTAGCATGCTTTGATAAATTCTTATTTGTGTAAAAGATGTTTGATTTTGATCTGATGTGAATTGGATTGTTGGGACCCTCGTAGGTTGCCTGAATTTTTTAAAAGTAATTTATTATGATAAATTTCCAGAATAAGATGGGATGTCTCATAATGGTTTAATGGTTAAAAGGGAGTTTGTTGAGAGTTGCCTGTTTTTCTTTGAGCTGTTTGGTAAAAATGATCAAGTGCCTAGTGATTTTTGGTTTTGAAAGGTTATTTGAAGTTTTGAAATTAATCTTTTAAAGTTATTAAAAGAATAAATATGATTAGATATAAAGGGATTGGAAAAGGAACTTGTGGTGGTGTACTCTGTTGAAACCTCGTGTGAGAATAAGTTAAGTCTTTCTTGTGAGTTCCTTGAGATGGAACCATAGGTGTTTTCCGTGGGCATTTGTTTTCTTATGGAAAATAACTTGAATTTTAGGCTTGATCCCGATGACTTTTGTTTGGCATGGAAAAATTCTTGAGTCGATGCTTGTTATTTTTTAGGGGCTAGCCCGTGGTAGGTAGCGACCTTAGGGCTTTTGTGCCTTTCTTGTGCGGTGAGCTTTCAGACATTTAGTATCATTCAGTCGCCGTTTTCCCTTGTAGGAATTTCAGTTTCAAATGACACCCTTGTTCGGATGGGTGGTCACACTTCTTTTGATCTTGTTATGGTATCGATCATCGGGTAATTCTCTGTAGACATGCCTCAGGCATGGTTGGTTGCTGGAAGGTTGTTTGACTCCTTAGGAGATGGACGACTGGGTATGTTGTTGGCTATGTAAATGGTCGTATAGGGAAAAATGGTTTTCTACTAAATCTCTTGTTTTTTTGTGTACGGTCTTGGGTCATCTCTGTGGTAGAGTGACTTGAGTGTTTGAGAATCAAGTTTCTCAATGCTTGGGATGATATTCGGAAGAATCAGTTGCTAGACACACATGTCTTATTGCTTTGGATTTCGTGTGTGTTTCGACATGGTGATCCTGGCTCGGAGGAGTGACACTCATCCGTTTAATCATTATGAACTAGTTCGCTTATGAGAAGATGGTCTTTTCTTCTTTTTGGGACATTGATGCTTCTAAGGTGGGAAGTGTCGTGTCGGTTTAGCTAAGTGTGTTCTTCCGGGTAGACGAAACACGTTAAGAAGGACATTGATCTGGTTGGTGGTGTATGCAACCCCTTTTAAGAAACACCATTGGTCGTAGAGGACTTCAGTGGTTAATCGTGAATGATCATAAAATGCCTTGTGTGGGAAAAAGGCATTGTGATCGGTTTAGAAATCTTGGTGTGTCAGCAGGTGAAGCCTAGTTTCTTCTTTAGAGTCGACTAGGGGTGGTTCGACTATTCTCCTTTCCGGTTTTTGGGTATGACTAACAGGGATCCTTTTAAAATCCTCGTGGTGTACTCTGTTATGTGAGAATCACGTCCCCTATCTTGTTTTCATTCGGGATGCACTAAGAGAGTGTCGGTCTTATACCACGCTAATGTTTTTAAAAGCTGTTGAGCCGTTTGGTTGTTCTATTTCACCGTTTTATGTGGGATGCGTGGTTACCTTCATGGTCTGGTCATAGGGACGTCACCAGAAGTTGGGTATGAGCTTCGGTGAACGTCCTCGTGGTAAATGCATGATACCTCGGAAAATGAAGTCATGGTTAATCTTATAAAATGCTGGTCGTCTAAGTTGTGCGTCTTCTTGAACAGTCATCAGGAGTGGCTTGACTCTTTTTGGCCCGAGCTTTTAGGTCAATGGGTAAATCGACTGTGAGATCATTTCAAAATCACGCTAGGTGCGTCTTTAGAACACTTGGAGCATGCTTTTGAAAGTATTTCTGAAAATTTGTGGAGCTGGGGTTTGAGTTTTGACCATTTAACGTTAAAAATATAAGGTGGGAAGTAACATTGATTGGTTTCTGGGCGATACGATGATGAGGTTGTGTCTCTGGTATGACGGACTCGGGTAACAGTTATTTGTGTGGTTCGGTAGGAAAACGAGCATTGGCTCGGTGTTGAAGGCTTGAGTTTTGTGTGCTTAAGTGGATGTTCTTTGGTACGTGGGACGTTTGGAAACATAATGTGATTGTTTGAACGAAGCTTCACGACAATTGTAGGTCGAGTGAGGTGTGTGTTGTTCCTAATGGATTCTTGGGGATGAGAAGTTCCAATGTGGGAAGGTTTTAATGACCTGCGTTTTGAACCAGGTTAAAAAGTGGGGGAAATTGAACTTTTTCAATTACTGAACCAGTCGTTTTTTGAATCAGTCATCGGAACGAGGTTTTGAAGGTTTGAACCCTTATTTTTAATTTTTTTGGGGTTGGGAAAAGTCCTCAGAAGTTTCCTAATGGTCTTGAGGTGTTTCAGGTGCGTCGTACTCAAAGACGGATGGTTTTTAAGCAACAACAGAAGGCGCACGGTTAGCGCACGGTTTCCCAAACCGTGCGGACGAAACCATGCGGCTTATAATAGGGAGGCAGAGGAGTCCACACGGCCTGCTCATGGTTTCCCAAAACCGTGCGACTAGCCCGTGTGGGGTGCCTGGGTTGTCCAGTAGAGGCCACATGGTTTGCGCACAATTTGGCAAACCATGCAGGACAAGTCATGTGCGGCCCTCTTTTTGGGTTTTTTGATGTTTTAAAATGAAATTAAAAACAAAAATAACAATCTAATAAACTCTCCCCTCTCCTCTCATCCAAACCCACATGAACCCCCTCCCTAGACCCGCTGGCCTCGCGGGAGCCCCCCCTCTCAGCCTCACCTCTTTCGTCCTCCATTCTTGGTGATTCCCCCTTAGAATCTCCATGGTAAGCTCCTCCCTCCTTCCTCCTCCCTACTTTTCCGAATTTAGGGCTTCCCCTTGCCTATTTTTCATTTGGCCGAACCATAGGGTTAGGATGGGTTTTTGTTATTGGTTATTTCTTATTCCGCTTGTTCTAGGGTTGTGCAGAAGGTTCCCCGGGACCTTTTTGGTGTGCGTATGATGTATGCCACCGAAGGTGAGGCGGTTTGCGGTCTCTTGGTCTGCCAGTTTGATTATGAGGTAAGAGTTTTTCCCGTTTATGGTTTTAACATCCTCTAAGTTAATATCTTTTGTTTTTTTAAGGTTCAAAGTGTGCTATTCCCAGTGGGGGAGCAGCAGTGCCATGTTTAGTTAGAAAGCGCCAAGATCTGGAGTGGACGGATGGATCCACCTAGAGGTAGGGTCCCTCTCTTTGCCCTTTAATTTAATGTGAAGCATTTAAAGTGTTTAATATTGCATTGTTTTAGTATTTTAATTATGCAAGCTTAGTTGATTAAATGCTTCTGTGCAAATCATGTGAATTGCAGGAATAAGATAAAAGATGTTGTTTGGTCACTAAACTAATGATTTAATAATAAAACCCCTTGATCAGAGGTGCATTGTCATGAAGATAAAATTAGGAAGTAGGTCCTTATGATTGCCTGCTAAACTTTTGTTGTGCATGGGTGATAATTTATTGATGTTATGTTTCTTATGAATTGTACCAACGTGTAAAAGCATGACAATTTTTCTCTTTGGATGAAATGGTTAAACTTTAATGAAATGTATTAGAGTGGTGAGACCATGCCTTAGTATAATGGAATAAGCACAGCTTATGTTACTGGAATGGATCTAGTGAATGGGACTAACCTAAGAGGGGTAGTCCATAGCACCTCTTTATGCTTTGTAAATCCCTAAATGTCTTTGAAATGATATAAGGGGAATGAATAATGAATTGGGGGTTAGCCATTACCGTACATGAGCGGGTTGCATCATGTACATTATATGAATGTGATGAATATGTTAGTATCTTGAAATGGATACATAAGAGGAGTTTCCTTAAGTGTAAATGTGATAATGATACTTCAGATGGTTTACCTTAGGTATATTTGTATGGACGGGATTATAACCACACGTGGATATGGGCTGTATGATTTTTTGTGATTGTGACATGACTTTTTAATGATTATGAGGTAATTCCATAAGTATTATAATATAAACATGGTTCTAATGTGAGTGTGCACATGTTGATTCCACATGGTGATGATTGCGTGTCTGGATGGGAGGCAGTTATACCCCATTCCAGAGTGATGAGTGTGACAGATACGTGGTTGGATGGGAGGCAGTTATACCCCATGCCAGTGTGACAGTACATGTATGTAAGGGAGGCATTATTAAACCTTTCCAGTTGAGTTCTAGTGATGATTTACATGGTTGGATGGGAGGCATTTATACCCCATGCCAGTGTGACAGTAAATGTCTAGAAGGGAGGCATTCTTACCCCTTGATAGTTGACTTCGGTGGATGATTATATGTCTGGATGGGAGGAAGTTATACCCCATGCCAGTATTATGAATGTGACAGATGGGAGGCAGTTATACCCCATTCTGGTTAAATGAATGTGATGAAAGGGAGGCATTCTTACCCCTTTCCAGTTGACCTATAGGGATGAGCAGTGTTCTTACCTCGTGCCACCTTTTCTTATTTATGGGTGGCAGTCATTCTTAACCCACACCATCTTTAATCTAAATGAATTTATATTTATATATATATGGTGACATGATCAGGTTACTTTACCGGCAACGAGCCAAAGCTGGTATAACCGTCAGGTGTCCCTTGGGAACCTGGATGGGTGTCATTTAGTTAAGTAATTCTGCTTACTTATTTCTCCATACCTGCTCACTGTTTAATTATTATACACTGTCTAGATTGGGTTAGACACTGGTGGTACCAGCCTACTAAGATTTATATCTCACAAATTACTCGGGCCGCCATTGCACTAGGGTACCTGAGTAGACCTTCTTGCTTTCAGGACCTAGGATGTATGATGTTTTGTTTGTACCTAAGGAGTTAGGAGCAAAGGGCCAAGCAGGAGATTAAGATGATCAGAAGATCTCCTATTGGTCCTTCCTGTATTTTATTTATTATTTTGAATTATATTATAAGAATTTTTTATTGTTTTCAGTTTTCACCAAGTATCACTCATCATCCCTGTACTGGGTAAACTGGATTTGGCCACCCTTTATAAAATTGTTATCACCTGTCTTTTTCTTCTGCCTTTCAATTTTGTTCTGCTTCCATTATTGAAGTTCATTTACTTTGATAATATAGTTGTGTTACTCTGACATGAGGGTATATTCTCCCCCCTATAACCTCCTGAGACCCTCGCTGCTAGTCGGCAGCCTCTGGTGTACGGGGAGACGCACTTAAGGCCATGTGACCCACCGTTCCGGCCACCATTTTGATGGTAATTCAGGCTAGGATGTTACAATATAGATCAATTTTGTATTTATGATGTTTTTTGAGAAAAATTATGAAAAGTGACTAATTCTGGATTTTTGGGATATTTTTATAAAAAGTGTATTTTGGACATTTCCTTAAAAACAATAATTCCAAATTGAGTGATTATTCTTTTTTTTAATCCATGATATATTTCCTACAACATTGTCTTATGAACGATGCAATAATTTGAGCATCAAATGACATGAAATTTCATTGATGTTGGGAAATTTTTTGGGAGGACAGCATGGACTATGACACTGTAACGGAAAAACAACTCGGTCTACTCACCTAAAATTGATGTTAGTTCTCTTATAATGGAAGTAAGACTCATTTTATAGTTTTTTACAATAAATTTCATGGAGTTATGAGATCAGAAATGTGACTTTCGAATGAAATATTTTGAAGGAATATTTGTGGAACCATCATCTAGAGAAATAAACAGTCAAAAAAATTCCCAACTCTAACATCCAGTGGACATTTATGATTTAATTTTTAGGTGAATTCATAAAAAAATTTGGAAAAACATTAATCAAGGATAAACCATGTTATTTTTTAATAATTGTGGCTACAACATGAAATCTTTCGGAGCACAAATTATACCTATAAAAGGAGGGGAGAGTCTACCTTTCAAATCATCCCATTTTCCATCCCATTACTTCCAAGAAACGAAATGGTACATATCCAATGAGATACATTGTCTTAAAATATTCCACTTTTCATATATTTCATTTATTTTTTTCTTTATTTTTTTTACTTTCAATTTTAATTATGATTTATAATAAATTCATGCATTGTTTTTTTGTTCCCCATCTTCATCACCCTTATTCCTCTTCCATTAGTCTTCTTCTTATCTATTATACTTACCATCATTCCCCCATGACCTATTAATCACAAAATTAGGGGTTAACCAAAGACTTGTCCTTGAGGAGGTATATGGAAATTCTATTTATTCTGTGCTTAAATTCTTATGTTTTATTATGTTTGTGTTGAAAAAGAGTGATGTGAACTGGTGTGGTGATTTTCCACCATGACACTGATCTCAAACTAATTTATATTATTTTATTAAATCTTCACCCTCCCTTATACAGGATACAAGATCATAATACAATGGATTTGAGCCATTTAGTGGTTGAAAAGGTATGTGATGGAGCCAGGTATTGGAAGATGTCACAATCTTGATCGATGTGTTCCATCAATATTTATTATAAGTGGAGGTGGATTTAAGATTGCTTAATGAATAATGTTTTCACACCATTAAATAAAATAATATTATTTCATGCATGAGATAAAATAATTGAATTATCAAACCTAATTTAAACCCCAATAATGAGAATTTTGGATCCCACAAACCAACCCATAAATGCCAAGTTCTTTCTTTAATAATTTCATTTTTTATTGTGTGTTAGTTTAAATATATAATTCATTTAAATTTCTTAACCATCCTAAATTTAATAAAAATAACCAAAAAAGAATTAGTTTAGGTGAATTAGATTAAGTTAGTGAACATCTGAGAAATGTTCTCAAGTGAGATGACCCTTGTCAGCCTCTGTGTTTCATTTGGAAAATAATTTGTTTTTTCCATGCCCTATGACCCGTGTGAATCACCTCTCAAATATTGGGATTAAATCAAAACAAGATGGTTCCGAAAGGACATAAAAGAGATATCATGTGTGTCTATGTCTCAATATAGAAGATCATAATAATAAGTGGTTCTGAGGGGAGTCTTTGTATTTATAGTTGGTCTATAAAATACAACATTGTGATGTAGCCTCAAAGACCATGTCACATAGCTTCTATACCACTCAATACAGACCCCTTTCAATGATGAAATCTTCCCTAGACAACTAGATATTGAAAAAAATGTTGAAGAACAATCCTAGATCCAATTATCCTAGGTCATGGATAATGTTTAACTAGAGACACCATGCCATAAAACCGAGACACCCAATAAGTGTGTGATAGTGTAACCGAGCTCCACGCAATAGGGGTGTTAGATTTATAATAAAAACCCAAATCCCAACCCTTGGACACTACGTAAAATCTTCCCACTCCACATTCTAGTAGTCTTTTACTTATTCCATAGAAAACCAACATATTATATTTGTGAAAAAAATGGTAGCAGATCCAACATTCTTCCTCTAGGACTCTGTTTCATAGAGAACTGGACTATACTGTATTCAGCTCACTCCACACCACAATCCGTACACCCCATGATGCGGCTTCCTATAGAAAACTAGGAAAACTAAAAATTACCTCCAAACCAATGAACTCAAAGAGACAACTTTTAATCCTTGAAAAGGAGACTGTAACCAAACATGGAGGGTGTCACAATTCTCCCCACCACAAATTCTTTATGTCCCCAGAAAGAAATCGAAATACTAGAGTCACAAAAAAATAAGGTCATGGGTTCCTCATTAACAATTCCATCTACCACATATCATGGCTTTCCCATCCTCACATCCATAGTACACTAACCAAAAAAACATTTTTTTTACCATATGTTACTTTAACTTGGAAATCCATAATCTAAAAAAGTTTCTCAACCATATTGGTTTTTGGATCAAGATCAAAATTCTCCCTTCCAATCAAATGGGATAAGTCTGGTTGATCCATCTATAGCTAAGAAACATGAAACATTTCATGATCGATTTTAAGAGATACAGAAAGTCTAACAAATATTCAACCTTTCTAAATCATCCCATCATTATAAAGGGGCTAACAATCCTCCATTCCAACTAACCCTACATACTAAAAAAATGATGTCCCATGCGAGGTGAAACTCAAAGAAAGACTTGATCACAAACCTCAAAAGCTATCATCCAATGATAGTTTTCCACAAATGATTTATGTTCACCATGTTCTATGGAAAAAAATTTAGATCAACTACATCTTCCATATTGTATATTGAAGAAGGCTTGATCCAACCAAGGACTACTCTCCTAACTCTACCTTGAATAAGGGAGATCTACATGGACACCCATACAATTCTTCAAAGGGAGCCATATTAATCAAATAATGATATCTAATGTTACTAAAAAACTCATCCATAGTAATATAATTTACCCAGTAACTACCAAAATCAAGCACACATACTTGAAACATATCCTCAAGAACCATAATAGTTCGTTGTGACTTCCCATCTATCCGCGAATGATATGTTGTGCTTAATTTCTTATGTTAACCCATCACCTCTTGAAAAACATAATAAAACCTAGATGTTAACCTCATGTCCCTATCAAACACAACCACATAGCGAACCATGTGATGTATCATGACCTCTCAAACAACATTTTCCCAAGTTGTTCCACCTTTATCATCTCTTTGATAGGGAGGAAATGAAGCAATTTCATAAATAAATCAATGATCATCCAAATAACTTCCCTCTAACTAGGATTATCTAGAAAAACTATGATAATGTCAATGAAAATCTCATCCCACTTCCATACTAGAATGGGTAGAGTTTGAAAAAAAAGGTCTCTGATGTTCTTCCATAATTTGAAGTCTAGTAAGTCACTGTGACACATAGTCTATAATTGAATGTCTCATCCCCAACCACCAATATTGATGTCTCAATTCATGACACATCTTAGTATTCCCTGAGTGTATGGACTAATAATACCAGTTTCTATATTCCATCCACTCCTAACTCAAAGAATATGGAATGGTCAACCTTCCTCAAAAAACAAAAACATCTTACCAGACACTAAAACCACTCGCCTAATGTCTCCCCACCATTCAATATTTTACTAAATTGTTGGCCGACAATTTCTGCCACATACTCGATCCAAATTCAGATATCAAATGATTATTCATCCTTTACTATAGGCAGGGACACCATCCCACTAGCCTCTTCCACTCCCAAGCTCATCTCAATGAACAAACTCATCCAAGACCACTCCTCTACCAGTTCATTTAAGGATTGAGTTGGTAATTTCCTTCTTAATGAATCATTGACCACATTCCCTTTCCTAAGAGAATAAGAAATATCAAAATAAAAAGTCTGGTGATACTCAACCTAGAATCTTTGTCACATGTTCATATCCCTCTAACTAAACACATACATTGGAATTTTATGAATACAATATAGTGTAACCCCCCCCAAGAAATAGTTTCTCCGCATTTTGAATGTCTTCCCAAATGAAACCAACTCAACAACATGGGTAGGGTATTTCTTCACATGATAGTGTAATCAGTTAGATCCATACACCACTACCTACTTTTTCTACATCAATAGACACCCCAATATTATACCTGAAGCATTGAAGAACATATCATATCCCAAAATCGATTCCAAAATAAACAAAACTTGAGTAGATAGTGTAATCACATTCAATTCCTCATAATATCTCTAAAGTTTTTCAGGCCATTAAAACATTACACCCTTATAAGTAAAATTTTTCATTGGAGATACATGCATGGACGATTCCTATACAAACCACCTATAGTAACCATCCAGACCCAAGAAAATCTAGATCTCATACATATTTTTGTTTTGATCCCAAGAAATTATCACCTAAATATTTTCAAGATCCACTAATATTCCCCTCTCATATATAAAATTACCAAAAAACATTACTTATAGGAAGAAAAATAAACGTGTAGAAATATTACCATACATAAAATATTCCTTCGTGATTTTAAGGATGGTATGAAAGTGATTCAGGTTCTACTACTATAACTTATAGAACACTAGAATATCATCCACAAACACAACAAAATATAAGTCTCAAAAATGATGAAATATTTGGATAATCAACTTCATAAATATCATAGGAGTGTTATTGAGATTGAATGGAATAACTAGAAACTAAAATTCACATACCTACTCTTAAACATTATCTTATATATATTATCTTCCTAGACTCTCAACTGATTTTTTCCCGACTAGTGTTAGTCGTTTAAAACCAAATAACCCCTCTATGTTGATCAAAATCATAATTAATTATTGGTAAGGGATACTTGTTCTTAAATATCACCAAATTTATCTTCTGAAATTTGATTAATATTTGGATAATCTCATCTTCGTTCAAAATAAAGAGGAAAGGTGAAGCACAAGGTAACATGATTTTATAAATAAATTATTTATCCTCAATATCCATAATATGAATATTTAATTTTAACAACTCAGTAGGATTTATGAATTATGATGGAATAGAAATTGAAATCATGCTAGGGAGTAGGCCACTAGTAAACTAAACCTCCCCATGTGGTGGTACCCTAGAAAAATCATCAGGAAAACCCTCAAGATATGCATAGAACACTTTAGGAAGTGGGTTTTGTACAATATATTCAACAACATTAGGTAAAATCTTCAATAATATGCATGGGATCAACCCATTATAAGTAAAAATAGGCCCCAATCTCCCATATCTAGATTAACTCTCACCCTGAAAGACATGAGAGACCCTATTGAGAGAATAAAACTAAACTTGATAATGATAAAAGTTGATATGGGCCTTTAATATGATCATCCAATCAATTACAATAATAATTACAAATATTTCAATATCAAGAACAAAAAAATATTTAACCACTCTAAAGAGGGATATCATCAGCTAACATGTGGCAAATCTGAAACCTTGTTTTGTCCTCTTTCCTAGTGGAATGGAATGATCCAACAAGAATGGAATATGTTATGAATGAAATCTGGAAACATCAACCGACTATTATTATATAAAATAATTAGTATTACTTGTATTGAAAAAATACAACACTATAGAGAATGAAATAAATAGTGTACCTGTAACAGTAGATGACCCTACCACAGATTCATTTAGTGAATAATCCAGTGCATAAATACATCCATCCAATGCTCATCCCTAAGCCCTCTTAGAAGCATTAATATCCTCCTAGTCCTCCTCTAATGGCCCAAATTCCTTCATTTTTTATTGACTTTTGATAATATACCTTTAAAGGGTGAGGTGGAACCCTTACAAGGTCCATAGGCATAAGTATTACATGGCCCATAGGCATTATAGGAATTCAATGCCAATAGGATTCCAACACTACATACAACCTAGACTAACTACATGGAACTGCTCCTCCCCAACATCTGCATATTGAAATGATCTCTCCACCTTCACATGGCTATTCAGTTAGGATTTCCCGTGCTTGCATAGGATTTTCCTGATGGCAGGTACCAAAACCTCTCATTATTGCAATCTATTTAGCTTCTACTATGCTGAAATCTCCATTCTCATCCTCCTTCTGAAGCTTGTTCCTTGTAGGATGTATTGTTTGCATCTGCACTTACGGTGGCCCAAAGGACTTGAGGTGGCTCGAAGGATTTACTGACCCGAAGTCCTAGGTGGATCGAAGGCCTTAAAGGACCTGAGGACTAGATCGGTGGCCCGAAGGCCAAAATAAGGGAATATTCCCAGCACTTGTAGTGCCAAACAGTGCCTGCTATAGTTCCTGCTATAGTACCTGCTACAGTTCCGCACAGTTCCTGCTACATTATTAGAAATTATCCTCTTCCTAGATTTGATCCTAGGTCTCCTTGATGCACTTAAAGAGTCCTCACCAATTGGGTTGTGGATCATGTGCATATCCTCCTCGTCCTAAAGGCAATATCCACCACCCTTTAATGAATCAAAAAAACTTGTGAATCCTTATTTAGAGTTAAAAAATCTTTACTTCTTTAGGATATCCATCCATTAAAATGATTGAGTAAACTAGATTATCCATAAGGATGAAATTTTTGGGGGTGCTTTTACAATGTCAGGATTGGTATGACTAGCCCTTCCCCAATAATAAAAAATAGAAAAAAAATTCTTGACAACCCCCCTAAAATAGGTCTGGAAGAAAACTAGGCACCATTGCATTTACTTTTCTAGTCAAAAGGCACACCTTGGCTAACAACTGCACTGACTAAAGTTCCACCCAAACCCATTCTCCCAGCTATATATGCCTTATCCATAACAATTTTTTTAACCCCATCCACAAAAGTTATAAGTCATAAGAGAATAATCATTGATCTAAATATAATCCCTCATACCCATATCAAACCTATAAGCCTTAGGTTATTCATTTGTAACATGCTCGGGTTCTAGGTGTTGTAACTCAGTGAAATAGGTGGAATACTCTAGAACTAAATGCCCCTACTCTAAGTTCATAAATTACTAAGTCTTCACCACACAAAAAGTTTTAGGATAAATCATATTTCTTAATATTTTCATTGAATAAGTCTATTGTGGTTTCTCATGCAACTTATCTTGCATGATAGAGTCCCACATTTTCATTCCTCAACCCTCCATCATATACACAAAAAAACCCAACTTATAGTACAAATGAGTTTCCATAAAATGGAATATCTTTTCAATTTTTTCAATATATTACTCATATTCCAAGAGTACTTTATCACAACATAAGATGATTGGATTCTTCTTAGTAAATTCGGATCCGTGATCCACCACTTATCTCTGGTTTCCCATGCCATCCTAAGCTATAATATAAATTGTGTGGATTACCTCTTCCACCAAAGAATGATCCACTATAGAATTTTCTTATGGAACATCTCCCATGCCTCCCTCTCTGGTATTTAGAAGAGTTCTTCTAGGATGCATTGTCTAAGGATAAAGACAATAAATAATCAACTTATGAGAAAATTTCAAATAAAAAGACCAAATTTAACAATCCTTATCAATTATTTTAAATAACAAAATAATAATCAATCATGGATTATAAAAACAAAATAAAAAATTGAAAAAGAGTAAGTTCATCTAAAAAAAATAATATTCTATTCTATTCATACAACCTCTAACACCAAGCTCAAGCTTGCTAAAAACTCTTAACCACCCATGGTAACTCAAGTTCAAACATGAAAGTGAGCTATCTAGGAACCCTCCTTTAGTTTCTATATTAATTTAGGTAGAAATAAATCCTATCTACCAGATAACCTAAACAAAACCGAATTATTTTCATAACAATATAAACTAGGAATTATCTCAAAGAAATTTTGTAATTAACCATCCTATTTTAATTAAAATCATTACCAGAGATGACTCATTGTAAATTTGTAACATAAAAACAACAAAACAAGTCTCATGTATAACCAAAAAACCAAAAAAAATATACTACATAATCAATATTATATCTCCTGGCTACATATAATCTCCATCCAAATGGATAATCCCAAATGTTAAATAATACCATACATATATAAAACATAATATGAATGTCAATATCCCCAAAACCATCACACTACAAAGAAAAAAACACTTAAGATAAGTTATATAACTACATGAATTCATTCCCTTTTTATTATGTCCTATAAAACCAAATCTATAAATTTCCAAAGAAATAAGTAGGTTGTGATCACAAATCACAATAGTATTTCCCCAAATAATCTATAAAATTTCTAATACCATAAAAAGGTAATCTCTGCCTTTAATGAAAAACTAATTTATAATGGATTTTCAAGAGATACAACATTTCATAAAACATCATTCGGTTTTTCAAAAAATCCTTTAATACTCACACAACAAGGGATGTGAAAATAGTATATAATGAATCAGGTGATCATAAGATAAACCATCCATGGATACACCATAAAATAAGTATATAAGCAATCAAACATGAAATATACCATTTTTTTTAAAAACAAGATTAAATTAAAAGGGATAATATTGGGCAAAAAACCTATGGGAATATATAATATATATATAAAGGATCCTAAATTAGGTAAAAAAAAGTGTATCCAACCTATATTGATTCCTACAATGGTTTATCAATATCACAATCCCACTAGTTTCATTACATTCACTAAAGTTACATAAACATTTCAGGTCTCATTCAAGGACCCCAATGTTCCATTATTTCCAATAATCATTTGAAAAACTCTATCAAAATTTATAAAAAAAAATTCATAAAAAATCTCTACATAAATGCTTGAAATACCATTTGTAATAAAAATCATATTCAAGTCATTTCAACCACACATAGTGTATTCCAATTTGTTTTAAATAAAATACATTTAAAATGTAGATATCTTGAGGAAAATCCACCATGATATCAAATAGAAAATTTTCATTTCACATACTAAATAATTGATTAAGAATATAAAATTATTATAGAATCAGAACCTTTGTACAGTGACACCTACCTCCAGAATAATGAGAAACCACCAACATTCAACTACCCAAATCCCATGGATGAATCCAACCATGAAGGGCTTTGAAGACCTTAAATGGTCTCTCTTGGGATCCTATGGTTTTGGAGAGAATATTACAAGAAACGGTGGTTCTGAGGTGTGTGACAATATTTATAGTCACTTTGTAAAATAAGACACTATAAAACAGCCACAAGGACCACATTGAAAATCTTTCAGACCATACCATTGTGCCCCTTATCCATGTCATAGTCACCCCCATCAAACTGGCCTTTATAAACCATGTTTTAGGCCTCATCCAAATCCGCTTTTGCTATAGAAATGGTATAAAAAAAAGATGAAACTACATCATAGAACCAAGCCACCCAATAAGTGGGCAATGAAACAACCTAGCTCCATGCTACAGGGGTGTCAAATTCGGAATAACCAACCAAATTCCACCCCTTATCCACTAAACAATATCATATTACTCCTCATCATAGTATATGAATACCCATACCATACCCTACATCCATGGTACAACTCTATTATAAATGTAATAAGGTAAAGCATTTCTCCTCCATGACGCTACGACACCACCAACTAGACTATATCATAGTGAGCTCACTCCTCACCACATCCCAAACCCTCAATGGTGCATCCTTGTATAGAAAACCATGAAAACTCCAAATTACATCCATAATCCAAAAACATAAAGATATAAATTTTAATCCTTAAAGATAGAGGATACCTAAACATGTAGGGTGTTACATATTCATAGCAAACTTAGACTTTGTGACAAAACTTCAAGACATTTCATTTTGAGATCGATTCCTAGAGATCCAGTAATCCTTTTACATATTTTATTTATATTATTTATTTTTTATTATCTTATAAGAGGCTATTATAGTGGGTTTTATTTTATTTTGGTTTTATTTAGTCGGTCTTGATGGTGGATTAAAGTCTATAGGATCTATCAAGAATCATTGAAAGTTGGGTAGTGTATAAAAATCATTTATTCACATTGATATACAATGATTATTGAAACTTCAATCCAGATTCGGGATTCAAAATAAATATCTTTTATTTATTTTTAATTGTTTAATTATTAGGATTTTGTTTTATTCAGATAGATTTTTAATTAACCTAATGATGATAAAAACTAGATTTGGGAAAATTGAAATTTAAAATGTGACATGAGAATGTTTTACATATTTTACATGGAATTGTTTATTTTGTGTTTGATTGATAACTTGACCATGTTGTATGGATATGTAGCTGTTGATATTTTTTGTAATGTTGAAATTTTTTATACGAATAAATGTGATGATGGAAAAAGAAATTTGAAATCATGAATTAATGTTGATATTTTTTATTTTTACTGAGTGGTGTGGACATGTTATCATAATATTATTATTATAATTATTTATGTGCTGAAACATTGTTCATTATTGAGAAATAATTCAAACATGGTTATAGAATAAAGAAAAAACCTAGAATTATTTAGTATCTCTACGTGCATGTGTTAATGAAATGGTGAAACATGATTAAGAGAATTTTTGTTGTTTTTGTGATTATATTACACTTACAGATGGGATTATGTAGCTATACACTATTGTGGTAATATAGATGGAATATAATGGTGGTAGTGGTTTTTTTAGTTGGTTCATTGGGGTAGAGGAAGGGTCAGTGATGTGTTTTTATTGACTTAATTGGATTTAATTGATGTTGAATGGTGTGGTTGTTATTGCAAGAGTGATAATGGTAATATTATAAGATTTCTTCATGGTTTATTGATGTGAAAGTGTAAATGATGGGATTGAAATAATAAATGAGGTGGTAAAAATTTAATGTGTGGTAAATGAACTCGAAATGAATAAGTGAAGTTGGTTATGTGAAATGATAATGGTTTGAAATAATTTCGGGATAATTAATATTATGTGGTTGGTGAATTATTAATGAATAATTGGTAACAAATCATGATATAGAAGGATTTTTTATGGTTTTTAAGTGGTTTGTGTGTGGGCTATATGGGTGATGTGTGTATGGGTGTGTTTTCAAGTGGTGGTATTGGTCGTTGTTGAAGATTCCATGGTGAGGTGATGATTGAGGTCTTACAAGTGATGCATTAGAAAGTTCACCCATAGGTTACACTTCTGTGGTATTATATATCTTTTTTATTTGATGTTATTTCTTACACACCTCCACACGATTCGGTTAACCTTAGGGATTCTCATATGAGGATTTAGGTTTTGGGTGTACCACAAATATCAATGATTTGGGTGATATTAATGGATTTAGTATATGATATGTTTCATTAGGGTGGTGATGTGATAATGAGGTAGTAACAAGGTTGTGCAACTAACTAGTTCATTGGAAGGACGTATGAGGTTTTTACCCTTCATGATTTTTCACAAACAAAATGTAATATGTGTTTTGAAACTATGGAATGTGGTATGTTGTATGTGTTGAAGATATTCCCTAAATCCATAAATATATATGATATTTTTATTTAAAATTGTATGGTATGATATGAGTGTTGTAGGGTATGACAAATATAGACCAAGTGAATTTTAAATGTACAAGTTATGGCATATATTTGAATATTATATATGGATATTGTGGAAACTTACTTGACAGAGTGTCTCGTAACAACTGAGCCCTTCTCATAGCATAAAAACCCCACCTTAACATGGTTGTTGAGTCCTGGCACACCAGGAACCACCAGTTTCCCTACAGAAATGTAGTACCCCAGCTAGATCCGGCCCATATTCACAAATGGATCATTAGATTAATGATAATCCCTATAATCTGTCACTAGTTATTTTAGTGTCCTTTTACCTCACTCACATACACACCTTGAGAAAATTCCCAGGCGATCACCCATCTTGATAAATACTCCATTAAAGTATGATTAACTGTGGAGTTCTAATCGGGTAGTCTCCAAAAAAAGGTACACCTTATATAAATTATTCATATAATTTATTAATTTGACCCTTTATCGTTTCAGGGAGTCACATTCACCTCCTTTAGATCATAATAACCTCATTGTGGACCCTACATCTCAACCAATGTAGTTCTACCACACATAAGGCCGGGTTCCTCCTTGGATACCAATGTAACAACTGGGCCCCAAAAATAGAACAAACACCCCAAATTAACATGGTAATTGGTTCTTGGCCCACCAAGAAACCAACATTTCACCCAAAAAACGTGTTCTCCTGCCTAGGGCCCACCCACGTGCCAAAATGGATCATCAATCTAATAATTTCCCCGAAGGCCAACACTTATTCTTTCAGTGTTCTTTTTCATCACTCCAACACACCCTAGGAAACTTCCCAAAAGGTCACCCATCTAGATCAATACTCCAAACCAAGCAATATTAACTATGGAATTCTAATCAGGTAGGCTCCAGAAAATAAAGGTTCACCTTATTGACATGAATCATATTATTTATTCATTTAACTCCTTATCATTCCAGAGTGTTACATGTCTCGTATGACATTACCATACCATAATGCATGAATCATATTATATAATTAATGTCAATGTAACACCCTATGATTTTATGGTATTTCTCTTATTAAATAAATTCATTTTCATTAATATCTTCTATTGCACGAAACATTGAGTTTGAGTGCACCATAAGCTATCAAACTAGCCATTTCAGAAGTGGTTATGAATAGTATTAACCACATTTTTGAAATTTATAAATTTTATTTTTAAAAATAGACTTTGTTTTTGAATTATGAATATAAAAATTATCTAGGGAAAATTTTTGGAATTTTTCTGAAAATTTTCAATTTATTAATGAGTAGTGAAAAATACGGCATTGTTGTTAAAACATGACTTTGTAATTTAAATTATTATTTTATTTTAAGTTGTTATAGAGTCATAGTAGATAAATGATACATATATTATCCCAATATAGTTCTTTGGAATCATTTTTACTATATATTTAGATATACAAATTCATTGAACTTTTGAACGTCTCTTTTACCCGCATTCTCGCCACATCCGTTGGATTAGAATTAAACATAATTTTACAGATTCATTGAATGGAATTTTAAAATACATGGTTGAAATTAGTATGAAAGTTTTATTTATAATAGGAACAAATTAATTTATTTGGTGAATTGAAACCAAATTAAATTTTTATTTATTATCCACGGTTAAGAGTTAATATGTAAATTAAAGGTAAAAATAATAATATTATAATATTTAAAAGTTACACTAAAACCTATACTAATTTAATTGGATAGCTAGGTTTCGAAAAAAATATACCTTAGACCTAAATTATGATCTTTTTAACCCACATAGGTTATAATAATACTTTTATTATATTTTATTTAAAGAAGAGTTAAAATTTTCATATTAAAATTTTAATAAGTATATAATTTATAATATGAGGTTATATAAGTGATAAAGTCGAATATAAAAATTCATTGTAAAGATAAAATGTTTAAATGTAGCATGGTTATTTATTTATAATTTTATAAAGTATAGAATTAAATTAAATGGTGACACAATAATGTTTCAACAATAGATTTATTAAAGGAACAATCAAATAAATGATATTAATAATATTAAAATAAATATCATCTGAAATATTTTATGCCATAGCAAAAAACTTTGCATCTGTATTACTTGTTAGGAATAATTTAATGTAATTGTTTCAAAGTAATAATGTTTTTAGGGTTTTTTAAAATTTCATGTAATGAATAATGTCACATTTCCATAAATGGACTTTTGTAATAAATAATATCTTATTAAATGATAAAAAATTAATAAAAATATATATCTCAAACAAATAACTATAATAATTTAAAATATTTCATAAATGGTCCAATTATGGTTCTATTAACATTTTATAGTAACTATATTAATCCTATAGTGTAAAATAGAAACATGTCACGGTAAGAGTTAAATTTTTTAACTAAGGGTTAAATCCAAACGGTAAGGTTAATTATATGACCTAAATATGTCTAAAATTAATTTTTTGAGAGTAATACGACCCATACTCATCTCAAATTCTATATAAATCACTTTGGATCTATTTGATATTTAAAATCAATTTATAATAAATTAATTGTTTTAGAGTTTCCTAAACTACACCTCCCCCTATTATAAAAGAACACATATCCTTATCTTTTATTAAAACCTATAAATACCTTGTGATATTCTAAATCCTTCCCATTTATTCTTCCAACTTCCCTCAATTCATCCAAGAGGCCATACATTGGTTCATAAATCCAACCTAACGTGTTCTTTTATGCAAATGAAAAGGAGACACTTGAAGAAGAGGTGATTGTTTTTCCAACTCATTAAATGCTCTTTTCTTATTATACTTCATTTTTATATTTTTCTTCTATAATAAATTAATATATCCAAAATCTAATTGTTATTATATATTTTTTTCATTTTTATGGTACAACCAAATTCTTCCTTTCACCTATCTTATGAAAAACAATAGCATCATGTGTCTGTACGTACGACATACCATCTCCACACCATGGTGTAATTCGGTTTTCATCTATAGATTATTTTTATGGGTATAAAGATGAATATAAAGTATTTAAATAATTAATATACCAATCAATTCGATACCATTGAAACATTAATGAAATGATATTGTCGCTCGTGTAAACGTACGACTTACCATCTCCACAACGCGATGAGATTCATTCTCCACGTTAACCATTCAAGAATGATTATAAAAATATATATAACGAATAATAAATAAATATATGACATAATTATTATACTATAATATATATATATATATGACATTTAATTTCTACCATTTGATTTGATAAGAAAACAGAAACATCATTCTTTCAAACGTATGGCCTACCGTCTCAATGAAGAGTGTATTACATTTTATTTATATATCTATTATATATATTTATATAAAGAATATATATTATATATAAATAATTTTTTACATTATAGAAGTAATTAAATCTAATTAATAATATCAAGAATAATAATTCAAAACACGTATGATAAAAAAATTGATTATGACCTAAAACATCGCCATAACATATAATTGTTAAATGAATGGGTAATATAAAGTCATAAATGAATCATATATGATATCATAAAAATTATTATAATTATTTTAAATGTTAAAAATATTTTAAAAAAAACTATACATTATTTTTTGACGCGAACATAAGAAATTGGACTTAAGGAATGGGATTATTTCACAATCTCATTATTATCCGAGAATGTTTATATGTAAGTATTTACTGGGTTTTATTTATATTCCATGTCCATGTTTCCTAAATAGGTAATCCAAAATATTATTTCTATTATTTTAAAAAAAATTAAATTCAATTATACTCATTGGTGAATTTTTATTAAATGGTATGAAAGGAATCATTTTTAGTTTTCGATACGAGGTACTTTTTTAATGTTTCAATAAAAAAATTGGAAGAAGGGTTTTTTTTAAATTTTATGAAAGGAATGGATTTTTATGATTTCATAATGCTTTATTTTCATGAATATTCCCCTAAAATTTCTCAAGGTTATTTTCTTTTAAAATTTCAGGTTGTTTTATGAAAAGAAAAAAAAATTGATGAAGAAAGGATATTTTACTGAAGAATAAATTTCAAGTTTTCTATCAAAATTATTTTCCATATAAGATGAGGTTATTTAATAAAGATATGTTTCAAGTATACTATCCATATTATTCCTATTGTTTTGTTATTTTTATTATGGGACGTTCTTTATGAAATCCATTTGTTTTACAAGGATTATATTGTGATGGAATGATGTTTAAGAAACCCATTTTATTCCTTGGGTTATGATATAATGAATGATTTATGTTTTTGTGTCACAAGTAAGAATGATTTCATTATGAGATGGGTGGGACCTAAATATACCTCCAATATATTGGGTAAATATTTATATATCATAAGATATATAGGGATGGAATGGGAAATTATCATTATTCAGTAAGATAGGGCTAGAACAAGGAGTGAACTCAATTCAGTAATAGACTATGTCCACTCTGATGGTATTTGAAATGAGACTAGAATAAAACGAAATTATTTTCTTTGATTATGTGTATGCCAAAAAAATTTGTCTTATGTTATGAATTCTGTAAATATGTTCAGTGATTCTTTGTGAACATTCATGATTTGTCCCATGACATGATATCATGATCTTCCATATGTTGGATAAGATTTTCAAATGTTACATTCTTGTGACTTATGATCATGATATGATTGATATCTCTCTTTCTTACCCTTACTACGAATATAATGTCACCCATTCTTATGTTTATTTTCCCCATGTCCTGAAAAAGAGTATAATTTAATATATGTCCAAAAGGGGTCTAGTTATGAAGAAATAAGTGGCAGATAATGTAAATGTTTTATGAACCTGTTGTTTGTGATTACAAATTTCTAAAGACACTAAACAAATATAGTTTTTGTGTGGGTTTTTAAGTATTTAATGAAAATTATTAAAATTTTAAGTAATATCTTTATATGTAAATTAAATTTGATCATAATTGGTATCAGGGAAAAGGTATAGTTGACCTTTAGAAACTAGGATGAGAAATACATAGTAGGAACTCTAAGGATATGTTGAAGTTTAGGTTACAATCCTAGTGTTTTAAAAATGGTCATGAATAACCTTGGAAAAAATCTAAAGATTCCTAAATTAAAATTTTATTCATTCCTATGTCGTTTTCGATTATGATTACTGTTGATCACACTAAACTTCTTGGTTTTAGTCAATGATTTGAACCTGAAAGAACTGTTTTAATGCTAAATGTGAGGGGAAATGTAATTATTTTCCTCTATAGCAACCAAATGTTTTAAGAGATGGACAGAAAAATATTATAGTTATGATCGCACAACTTTCTAAAGATATGAATCATACAGGACATCCAAACGAGCAAAAGAGGGATCAATATTCTTTTGAGTCCATCATGAGGTAGCATTCACCTTCTTTCAGTGGGTCTACTGATCCACTAGTGGATGAAAAATGGACATGTATCACTAAAAAGATATTTTCAGTTCTCTAAAGTTTGGAACAATATAATTTCATCATATCAGTTTATAATTTGGATGGTGAGTCTGATCAATGGTGGAACCTTATAAATAATACGAGGAAAAAAAGATGAAATTAAATCCATGGAATGGGATTATCTAAGAACTTATTTTTCAATAAGTAATTTCCTCATATTCTTTGAACAAATATGGATAAATAGTTCCTTGAAATTAAGAGAAAGAATGATGAATTTGTTGGTATGTATGAAGAAAAATTTTCATGTATTACAAGGTACACTTATGTAATTATTATCCAGCCTTAGAATAAAATTGATCAATTATTTAGTGGATTAAAACCAAGTCTATGAAGGGTATTATAAATAGGGGACTTCAATAGATATGATGGAATCAATTTATGTTCCCTCAAGGTTGAGATGAATATTTGAGTAACCCATCAGTCATATGAGTTTGATAAGAAGAGAAATATGGAATTCAACGGAAAATATAAAGACTATATAGAAAAGAATAAGAGGTTTACCTTATGCTCAAATTATGGAAGGAAAAAATGGAGGTAATTGTATTTCAGGGACTGAAAATGTTATAATTTTGGAAGAGAAGGTCATCGGGCAGTTGAATGCTGAAGTGATGTAATTTTTTTTCTAATTATGAAAATAGAGAAAATGTCGTATATAATTAACCTCCTACATTGCAATGCTGCAAGTGCATGGAGATGAGGAATTATTCCAACCAATGCCCTAATCCAAGGGTTATCTATAATGATTGATGTCCATAAATTCTTAAGTCCCAAGAAAAATTCAAGTCACATCTGATCACTATCAACAATTTAGAATATGATAATGAAGTCGTGAAAGGTACACCTACAATCCACTCTAATGTAGAAAATGTTTGATTTGATTCTGGATCCACCCACTCATTTATTTATGATGAATTTTCTAAGGATTTCATTGTAATAACATAATAATTAGATGTTTAGATAGATGTGGAAACCCCTAATGGAACACAATATCATTAAATGTTTATAATTATTCTCCAGTTGATGTTTGTGGGAATGAGCTTCTGGAAAATATTGTTATCCTTCTTTCAGTGTAATTTTATGTGATTCTTGGCATGAATTGGATTTACCTATACAGATCTCATGTTAATTTACAAGGAAGGGAAGTCAAATTTCAAATTCCAGATAAATATATGATCATTTATCAATACAAGTATGTGTATGAACGTCCAGTGGAAATTTCTTCATTCTTATGGGTTCTGATTCCTATAAATTAATGTTATCTATCTTAAATGGTCGGGGATAAATTCACCATTATGAATACACCTATTTTATGGGATTTTTTAATCCCTTTTAAAAATAGATTCTATATCTTTCTCGAAATTGTGAAGTTTAGTTTTCAATAAGAATCTTACTAGGTGATATGCCTATTTCAAATACACCTTATAGAATGGCCCCAACTGAGGGTAGGAATTGAAGAAGCAACTCTAAGAGAATATTGACAAGGGATTCATATTACTTAGTGTGTCACATTGGGGTGCACTTGTTCTATTTGATAAGAATAATGATGGATCAATGAGACACTCCATTGATTATCAAGAAATTAAAAAGATCACTATCAATAAAAAATATCATCTTCTTTATATGGATGACTTATTTTACCAACTATATGGAGTTCAATACTTTTCCAAGATTTATCTTCATTCAGGATATCATCAATTAGGGGTCAAGAAATAGTATATACTAAATATAGAATTTTGTACAAGGTATGAACACTATGAATTTATAGTGATGCCTTTTGGTTATAAAAATTCCCTTGTTATCTTCGTCAATCTATGGAATATAGTCTTTAGAGACTATCATGATAATTATTTGGTATTCTTTATAAAAAATATTCTTATATATTTGAATAAAAAGTAATAACATGAATATCACTTTATAATTGTACTAAATACCCTAAGAAAAGAAATGATTTATGAAAAAAATTTCCAAGTGTGATTTTTTTCTTCAGAAATTTTCATTTTTGGGTTACATAATCTCAAGAAATAGGTTATCTATAGATAAAAAAAACAGAATTTATTGAATGTTGGCCTCTACCGAAAACTGTAACTGAGATCCAAAGTTATCTTGGTTTGGTTGGATATTATATATGATTTTTGGATGATTTTTTATTTATGCCTAATAAACTAACCAAGTTTACCCAAAAAGGATTTTTGTTCATGTGGATGGAGGAATCTGAAGAGATTTTCAAAGATCTAAAAAGAAGGTTAGCCAGTGCACCTGTGCTCACACTTCCTTGTAGTGGAGTAAGGTTTGTGATATACAGTGATTCATATAAGAAGGGTTTGGGATGTGTTCTCATGAAGAATGATATGTTGGTATCTTATTCCTCACAACAATGGAAATTCTATGAGAAAAATTAACCAAATCATGGTTTGGAGTTAGATGTGGTAATATTTGCATTAAAGATATAGAGGAATTATCTCTATGGTGAAAGTTGTGATATTTATAAAAATAATAAAGTTTTATAGTTTTTTTTCACACGAAAGGAGATGAAGATGTGTTATAAAATATGTTTGGAGTTTATTAAAGATTACGACTGCTTGATACACTACCACCCTGGGAAAGCGAACAAGGTTGAAGATAGTTTGATTCGAAAATACCCTTCTATCCATTACATGATGAGGATCACAAAAGATCCAATAATTTTGGATTTTAAACGCATGAATAATGAAATTTTAAAGGAAGGGGATTAATATTATATTTCTCAAATGAATTGTCTACTATCTATACAAGTGAAGATTAAGGAGGCACAAAAAGAAGATGTAGAGCTTCAATAAACGGTGGGAAATATTCCTAAATTCAACATTGATTCTGATGGAATAATAATGTTTAGTAAATAAGTTTATATTCCTTCCATACTCGAATTAAATAAGGATATATTTTAATTAGGATCATATTTCTTCATTATCTATTCATCATTGAAGCGCCATGACGTATATGGACATGAATGAGTATTTCTGGTGGGATGGCATGAAAAGATATATTACAAAATATGTCTCTGAGTTCTTGAATTGTTAGAAAGTCAAGGATAAAAGATAGAATTTTATGGTGGTATTATAATCTTTAAACATACTATAATGGAAATGGGAAAACATTAATATGGACTGTGTCATCGGACTTCCCCATACATCTAAAGGCTATAATTCTATACGGGTTATAATTGACCATCTTTGGAAGTTGAGACACTTCATTATTATTTGAGAGGATTTCACTCTTGATTAAATTTCTAGGATATATATATATATATAATAAGTTTTATGATTTCATGGTGTAAAAAAATCCATTATATCTGATCAGGATCCGAGGTTTACCTCAAAATTCATGTCTACCCTTTTACAGGCTCTAGATATAGAGTTAAGTTTCATCAATGCTTATCATCCTCGTACAGATGGTCAGTATGAGAGGAAAATTCAAACCCTATAATATACTTTTAGATCCATTTATATAGATTTAAAAGGTTATTGGGATTGACACATACCATTGGTAGAATTATTTTACTATAAAAGCTTTCACTCCAATATTCAGATAGCTTCTTATGAAGCCCTCTATAGAAAGAATTAAATAACTCCAACTTACTAGGATGAAGTTGGGGAAAGAAATATATTAAGAATAGATATTTTTGATGAAATGGAAGAAACATTCAGATCTATTCAAAAAATATATCATATTATATTTGACAAAAAATAAGATCATATTAGAGTTGACTAAAAATTTATACTAACAACTGATGAACATACCAAGATTTTGAAGTGGGTGGTAATGTGTTTTTATGAATATCTCCCTAGAAGAGAGTAATGATATATAGAAAGGAGTTAATTTTGATCCCTAGTCTTATCATTCCATGTGAGATATTGAATCATGTTGGGAATATAGGTTACTGATGGGCACTTCCACTTAATATCTCTCTTCTTCATGATGTGTTCTATGTATCTCTCGGGATAAAGTACATACGTGTTTCTTCACATGTACTAAAATTAGAAACTGTACCACTGTAGAAAGATCATTCAGATGAAGGAAAACTAATACATATTCTAGATTTTAGTGAAAAACTTATACGAAACAAGACTACTTTCTCAGTTAGAGTTTTATGGAAGAACCACCAATTTGAGAAAGCTACATGGGAACTTGAGGATGTGAGAAGATAGTGGTACCCCCATCTGTTTGTATCTACATGATGAATTTAAAGGTGAAATTTTGTTTAAGGGGGTATAATGTAACACCTGCAAATTTTACGGTATATCTATTCTTAAATAAATTCATTTTTTTCAATATCATTCATTGGACGCAACACTGAGTTCGAGTACACTATGACCTATCAAACTAGCCGTTCAAATAGTTTTTATGAATAATACTAACAAAATTATAAAATTTATAAATTTAATTTTTCAAAATATACTTCATTTAAGAATTTTCAATATGAAAATTAGATTAGGGTGAATTTTTTGTATTATTTTGAAAAGATTTAATTTTATGATGAATAGGGAAAAATACTGCATTGTTGCTAAAAACAGACTTTTTCATTTAAATGATTATTTTACGTTCAATTTATTTTAAAGTCACAATAGAGAAATAATATATATATTAAACCAATTTAGGTGTTTTTAATCATTTTTTATAATAAAATTATATATAAAAATTCATTGAACATTTGAACGTCTCTTTTACCCACCTTCTCACCATACTCGTAGGATTAACATCAAAAATACTTTTACAGCTTCTGTGAATGGAATATAGAAAAATGGACATAAATGTTTTTAATTAGTAGGAAATTTTTTGTCTAACACAAACAAATTAATTTTTGTGAATATTAACTTTAATAAATTTATATTTATTTAGCATAGTTAAGAGTAAATTGGATAATTAAAGGTAAAAACATAATATTATAATTTTTAAAAATTACCCTAAAACATGCCCAAATTTCATTTTACAAGTGTGTTTTTTACCAAAGTTACCCTTATGTAGAATTTTTTATCTTTTGAAGGCACTTGTGTAATAATAAGAATTTTATTATATTTTATTTAAAGAAGAGTTAAAAATTTCATATTCAAATTTTAATAACTATATCATTTCTAATATGAGGTTATAAAACTGATAAAGTTGATATATAAATAGTGAATATAAAGATAATAAATTTATCTACATTATTTTATTTGTTTATAATTTTTTAAAATATATAATTAAAATAAATTATTTCAGAATGACGATACAATAATTGAATTATTAAAGGAAGATTAAAATAAATAATATTAATTATATTAAAATAAATATCATTTGAAATATTTAATGCCCTAAACAATTTTTTTATAACTATGACATGGTAGGGATGAGTTAATGTAGTTTTTTATAAGTAATAATCTTTTTATGATTTTTTTAAAAATCAAGTAATAAATATTGTCAAAATTGACATAAATAAGATTTCAAAATAACTAATATATTATTAATTGATAAAAAATTAAAAAATATATACATATCCCATTAAAATCACAATTATAATGTTAAATATGACATAAATGATCTAATTGGTGTTTTATTGGTATTTTATAGTAACTATATTAAGCTTATAGTGTAAAAATATAGGATATCACGGTAAGAGTTAAATTGCTTATCTAAGGGTTAAATTCAAAAGATAAGATAAATTATTTTTGAACTAAATATGTCTAAAATAACTTTATTGAGAGGATATCAACCCAATTTAATCTAAAATTTTAAATAAATCACTTTTGAGTTATTTTAAATCAAAATTCAATTTGTAATAAATTAGTTGTTTTTGAGTTTTCTAAAGTGCCCACCCCCCTCTTATAAAGGCCACTTCTCATTCTCTTTTATTCAAACCTATAAAGCCTTTTTTCTTAGAAAAACCCTAAAAATTTCCCCTCCAAAATTTCCTAAATTCTTCCTAGACGTACTTTGGTCATAATTCAATCCTAAAGAGTCCTTTGGTGCAAATCAAATGGAGACACTCGAAAAAGAAGTATTTATTTTACAAAATCTTTCAAAGTTCTTTTCTTCTTCTAATTACATTTTGTAATTTGATTCCATACTAAATAAATGAATCCATAATATCATTATTATGAGGTGTTTTTATTTTTCTGGGGTAACCATAACACTCCTTTTACCCTCCTACAAAAAACAATATCATCATCTGTGCGAACGTACGACTTACCATCTCCACACCGTGGTGTGAACTGGTTTTCATCTATACATAATTTTGATGGGTATAACAAAAAATATAAAGGATGAAAGTAATTAATATTAAATTATAATTATTATTTATAATTAATATACCAACCAATTCCATACAATTATACCATTAAGTGAATGATACCATCACTTGTCCGTACGTACAGTTTACCGTCTCCACGACGCAATGAGATTCATTCTCCACAATAACCATTAAAGAATGATTTTAAAAAATGTATATAATGAATAAGAAATATATTTATTACATAATAGTTATACTATAATTATATATATATGTCATTTACTTTCTCTCATTCAATATGATAAGAAAACAGAAACAGAGTTCATGCATGCATACCGCCAACCATCTCTATGAATGGTATGTTCCATTTCATTTATATATCAATTATATATATTTTTATACTGAATATACATTATATAAAAATAATTAATCACATTTTATAAGTAATTAAATCATTATATATGTAATAATATCAATAATAACAATTCAAAAACATGTATGATAAACAATGTGATTATTACCTGAAACGTAGCCTTAACATATAATTGTTAAATAATGGGTAATATAAAATCATAAATGATTCATATATGACATAATAAATATTATTATGATTCTTTTCCAAGTTAATAATATGTTTAAAACCACTATACATTAGTTTAAGGCATGTACAGAAGAAATTAGACTTACGGTAAGGGATAATTTGGCAATCTCATTATTATCTGAGATTATTTATATGTTAATATTTACTAGGGTATATTTATTATCCATGTACAAGTTTCCTAAATATGTATTCCAAAATATTATTTCTATTATTTTACAGTTTCTTTAATTCAATTTTACCCATTGGTAAATTTTTATTAATTTTTTTGAAAGGATTTTTTTGTTGTTTTTGATACAAGGTACTTTTTGACTTTCTCAGCAAAGTACGAGAAGAATGTTTTTTTATTAAATTATATGATAGGAATGAATTTTTATGATTTCATATCTCCTTATTTCAATGAATATTACCTTAATAATTTTAAAGTTTATTTTCTTTAAAAATTTCATTGCATTTTGAGAAAAGAAATTGATTTTTAAGAATAAAGGATATTTTCTTCAAGAATTGATTTCAAGTGTCTTATCAAAATTATTTTCCATCTAAGATGAAATTATTTAATAAAGATATGTTTCGAGTATAATATTCCTAATATTTCTATGGTTTGATTATTTTTATTATGTATTGTTATTTATTAAATACATTTGTTTTACATGGATTATGTTATGATAGAATGTTTTTTAATAAACCCATTTTATTCCTTGGGTTATGTTATGATGAGTGATTTATGTTTTTATGAAACATGTAAGAATGATTTCATTATGATATGGGTGGGACCTATAACTCATTTCAATTCATTGGGTAAACATTTTTATCTCAAGATATAGATTGTGCTCTAATGAAAAATGATATTGGTTCAGTAATACAAGGCTGGAATGAGGAGTGAACTCAGTTCAGTAATGTACAACATCTGCTATGATGGTCTTTGAAATGATCCTTGACTAATATGAAATGATTTTCTATTCTTACGTGTATGCCAAAAAATTACATGTCTTATGTTCTGACTTTTGGAAATAGTTTCATTGATTCTTTAATAACATTTATGATTTATCCCATGACATGAAATCATGATCTTTCCTATACAGGATAATATTTTCAAATCTTATATTCTTATGTGTCATGATTATGATATGATTGGTATCTCCCTTGTTTTTCCTAACTGAGCATTTGAAATCACCCTTTATTATGTTTCTTTACGCCAGGTCGGGAATAAGGGTATTAACTAAGATATTTCAAAAAGGGGTCTAGTTATGAATAAAAAATGGGAGATAATGTAGATGTTTTATGAACCAGTTGTTTATGTTTCCCAGTTTCCAAAGAAACTATACCTATATTGTCCTGGAATGGTGATTTCAGGTTTTTTTAAAAAATTATTCAATTTTGAAGCAAATTGTATGTATCTAAAGTACAATATGTCATAGTTAAGGCCCTACATTTTTCATATTAGTGGAATATTAAATGTTAACATTTGAATCTTACCTACATAGGATATCATTATTATGTGTGTTTCATTAAATGAAACACATGGGGGAATATGGGGGGATGAGAGTTATAATTGTTTTGTCCAATAGAATTAACTCTTACATTATGAAATGTATAAGTGAATTCATGCATAACTCAGGAAGATATTGATTTTCCATAAAATCATTTAGTAGTCATTAAAATAGCTAACCATGTATTATCATGACTTATACAAATTCTAAACCAATCTCTCTTACTCATATTTTCTTTTTCCTCGGTAGATACTATCATATCATGGGATTGAGGAGGATTATTCCAAAGTAAATTTTCAATAAAATTCATTGATACACCATAGATGTAGAATTATTTTTATTTTTATTTACTAGTCTTTATCAACCATAGGGATTAAAGAATAGGTAGTAGTGACATTCATCAGTGTAAGCGACACAGTTTCTTCACCAAAAATTTATTCATGGTTTTAGTTCAATAATGCTTGATATTTGGATTAAGGTTTCCTTTTTTCCCAATAACTTCTTTTAACTATTAATAAATCCCTTAGAAACACATTAATGGTATCAATGATTTATAAAGTTTTATGATTCATGATATCATTATAAAAAGTGAAGAAATATGTAAAATGAATTATATATCAGTAAAAATGAAAAATAATAATTTTTGATTGTTTTATAATATGTGAAATCATATTTTACAATTGTAACACCTTATAAATTATATGATATTTTAATAAGTGGCATATAATATAACTTTGGTTTCATGGATATCATTTTAGATGATATGGAAAATTTCATGGTATGATAGCACCGCCCCAAATAAGAAAAAGAATCATTGCAACAAATATATGATCAAAGTTATTAATGTAACATAGGAAAATAAAGCATAAGTAATGCTTGGTGTTGTGGAATGAGGTGTGAACCTCTTAAAACTATAAATCATCACATGAAATAATTAAATATACACCGTTTTTAACAATATTTTTAATTGAAAAACATAAATATAATGAAAATAATGCAAACCAAAGGAAATACAGTTAGTATTTAACTAAACCAAAATCCAATAGTAAATACTTGGGAACTAAAACATCAAAATCATCATCAATGAATGTTTTTCAATTAATGAAAGGTAATGATAAGGGGAGTTGTTATTTTCGCCAATTTCACTAGATATTGTTTCTTCCTATAGTTTGTGTACCTACTCCTACTCCTTTTAATAGAGCATGTGGTCATCCTATGTTGTGATGCTTCCTAAAATAGAGGGTTGAGCTATATATATTTTTTATATTCATTCATTATTTTATTATTATTATTTCACTTCATGTTGTATTTAATTCTTCTTTTGAATAAGGAGCCCCAACCCCCCTTTCTGCAGCCACTTTTCAACAAAGGAGCCCAAATATATTTAGGAAAAACAACACATTAGCACTTAACACTATAGAATCTAAATGAATATTTCATGAAGTGTGCACTATTTTCACACCTCAGGGTGGTTTCCTTGACTCACCAGTGGTGATGTGATCCATGTGTTCCTTTCAACGCCTCTTGCAATGGCAGACCACAACACACATTTGTAAACACTATATATGTTATAATGGTTATCATATAAAGAGATATCTCATGTATAGAAAGTTTTACTCTTATGTGGGGGCCTATTATATGTGTTATGCCTATGCCTCTTAGTTAATATTGAGTACGCCTCTCGATGTTTGGTTAAGATTGTGAAACATCATGTCATAAGAAATGTTAATCGAGTGCATTAAGTTAATTTTATACAAGCACCTCGGTTTATTGCATGTTTCTATTTTCACTCATAAAATATGGTTGAAAACAGCTTAAAGGTTTTGACACACTATAGAAAATTAATCATATATTAAAATTCACTAGATGTCGTTACATATGATATAGTAAAGAATTTTTATTTTTCTAAAATTTTAGTTTATATTTGAATTATATGATTCGTAAAATGTTCATAAATTATGGTAAAAGATATTTGAGGATATTTATTTAATTTTAATTTATTTTATTATTTTTTAAATTAATTATGTATAATTTTTTTCAATTACATAATAAATGTTTATGAATTATTTATTATATAAATATTCAATATTATTAAATGTTAACATTAGATTAATTTTTCAAATTATATGTCATAACTTGTAATTTGAATATAAAATTTTATTTCGAATTTATAAATATAATTTATTTTTTATTTTTAAATTAAAAAATATTATAAAATATTAAGCAGTTTATAATTGGTACACTCAATTATTCATGTTTCTAGTCATCTAATAAAACCAAAGTGATTTGTGTGAGTAAATATAATATGCAAAAAACATATCAGGTCATTAGATGAATATTAAATATTAATCCTAAGGTTTTTTTACCTATGAAACATTTTGTACAACATGGGATGTATTATTTTTTATCATATTATTCATAAAAATGTTCCTAAAAATAAAAAAAATCCTAAAAAATTTATAATATTTCTTAATTAATTCTAACCACAAATAATTTCAAATTTTTAATCACATAAGTACCCAAAAATAAATTAAATTTATCAATAAATATCCATATTTTCCATTAAAAAAATCACATACTAACCCTGAAGGTTATCTAGGTCATTTTGATTATTCTCACTGATAGACATAAAAACCTCATATGCCTTTTGAATTATTCTCATTCACTAACATTGTAACCAATAAATTTCTCTAAATATTTCTCTAATTTCAACTATAAATTCTCATATATAACCATCACATAATTAGAAATATATAAGCCTTGACATTCACAACACCTTTAGGTTTTAGTTTTAGAGGATTATGAAATATCGTAAATTACAAGACCTTTACGTTTTCAACTCAATGAACATTTTTTCCACAAAATAAAATTCCTAAATGATACACTTGTTTTATTCAAGACTAATCACTATAAATTGAAAAATTCATTCATCGTGATCTTGTTTGAAATAGTCCAACGAAAATATTTTCATCAATAGAGATAATTTAAAATGTTTTGTCCATATATCTAACCCCATTTAATTAGGTTTAATACTTTTTTGATGTTTTTGTACTATTTATACTCAACCTTGAACCATGTAGAAATCATTATAAAATGTGGAATGAGTATATAATTCTCATTAGGAGGTAAATAAAGAAAATAAAACTAGTTATTCCATAAAATACATTAAAATTAGTGAGGTTGAATATAGTTTACTTCAATAGCATAAGATGATTCATCAAAATTTTATAAAATCATAAGAAAACATATATTTAATCATGAAATTGTCAACAAAATCTTATAAAATTACTTTATTATATTTATGGAATCAAAATAAAATCATTGAGAAAACTCATATGATTGTTTAAATACTATAGAGTAATCATGATATTTTCTTGGAACATCATACTCATATCACCCATAATAATTCATAACAACCCATTATGGAATAACATAATCAATTAATTCCAACAAAATTTCTCTAGGGTATAAATTATTACACAATGCATTTGGACCTATATGATTATATGCCCTCCTTTCATCATACGAAATGTTCAAGAACCCAAACATCAATAAAACAATTATAAGATTTTATTTTAATACATGACAAAAAGTATCAAATTTGTCTTCAATAAATCAAATTAAATGGGTTAACCAATACCACATTGAGAGGAAAATCAAAGTGAATAAAATTTTTAAACTGTTAAGAAAAGGAGTGTAGGTTATATTTATAGGAATATTATAGAATGATTCACATTTTTATAGGATACTTTAATGCCATAAATATCCGTAAGAAAGGGGTATGAGCTATTTAGAATATTTCATAGAAGAAAATAGACAATGTA
This sequence comes from Viscum album, assembly GCA_963277665.1. Taxonomy (NCBI): domain Eukaryota; kingdom Viridiplantae; phylum Streptophyta; class Magnoliopsida; order Santalales; family Viscaceae; genus Viscum; species Viscum album. The sequence goes on along the minus strand of OY728121.1, from coordinate 1,757,473,390 downwards.
GTGTGGATGCCAATTGATGAAAGTATTCTAGAAAAAATATAACACTTCTTACAAATTTTTTGATTCGTGAATGGAAATTAAATGATATCAGAATCTATATTAAAAGGAATATTGAACGTTCAAAGTATAAGATAAAAAATAATAATAATAATAAGGATATAAAAATGAAAGAGTGTATCATGATTAATCTATAAAGAAAACAATACCAATTAGTTGAAAATCTCATAAGAAATTTAGCAATGTTAAATCAAGATAAGATAAATACATATAAATATGGAATGTTCACAGGATAGTAAAAATGTTCCATAAAATTTATAAAAAGAGAAATAAATAGTCCTCTTTTAATGATCATAACATGTGGAATAATAATCCTTCAAATAAATAATATAAGAAAGAAATTTCAATACCCATAGAATAAGTGAAAATAAAATAACAAAAACGTTAAAATATAAACCATATTTTAATAATTTATTTATTGAAAATGAACTTAACTCAATGAAAATAAATTTAGTCAAAATTCATCTAATGACATGGAAATGTTTGAGTCTAATCCAATAAAAGTGATATCATAAAATGATATTTATGATAACATACATCCATGGGATAGTATGCATAAAATATAAAATAAAGTTGACCAATAGTTTTTAACAAGACTCAAAGAAAGGAAGCTACGGAGAAAATCCATTACCATGCTCTCTAAATTCATTAAACTCTTGAATCTTAGATTAATAACTTTCTTTAAAATTAATCATGAAGGAACCCAAAAATAGTGGATGACTTCATAACGGTTGTTTCATTAAAAATTAAATCATACTGACACCATATCACACAATATATCATAAAATCTCCAAGTTCACCGATCACATGAAAATATTTTTAAGCATAAAGAATGAAATAAAACGATACATAAATGATGCCTATGAAAAACGGAACTAGGATACCCTCATAAAAAGGCACCTGAACAGAATTGAAAAATACCTGAAGGTAATTCCTAGTCCCCATAGGCTAGAAACTAACACCAAGGAATCAACAACAACCATATGGAATGATTTATCCTAAAATAAAACCGATGACCTGAAATATATATACATAACATAAAAAGAGTAGAATAATTACTATAAGAAATATATATATTCCATAATTTAAAGGAGATATAAAAATTGATAAAACTCCGCAGTCAGAAAAACCCAAAGTATAAATCCAACATAAAAGGAAAACTGAAACTGAAACTGACAACGCCATGTGATAATTTTTGAAATTTACCACTATCTCACCACTAACTACCCAAATATAGATGAAAAAACCTTGTTTCCTTACTGTTATTAAATTCCTTTCCAAGTATTAAAATACATTATCAACACAACACACTATCGATGGGGTGTGTAGGGTTTGTTCTAAACGTGCTCAGTAGGATCAAACCCAAGTGTTCTATTTCAAGTATCCATATAAATAATCCAAATATGAAAATTTTAAACAAAACATGGAATGATAATCAGTAAAGTGGTTTTACATAAAAATCATGCAAAAAATTTCCCTTTTTCCATTGTTTTGAAACAATACAAGTAAAACAGTTTAAAATCATAATTTCAATAAACATTTATCAATGTAAAAATAGGTATTTCAAATCCAAACCAACGAAAAGACAAAGGAAAATGTTAAACATGTCATGGGTTAGCAACATGTTAGGCTAGCAAAGTACTCGTACTTCAATCAATGACTAGTGAAAAACCAATTCCTTAGAACACAGGGCTAAGGAGAATATGAAAACCCTAAGATTAAACCCCTAAAAAATTTAAATAAAGTCCCTTAAACAATGGACCTAGGGAGAATAAAAACACCCCCTGAGTGAACCCCCACCCTAATAGTAAAAAATGGATTATGAACCCTATAAACACCTTTCATATAAGTACCCAGGGCTTCCCATTTGATTAATTTTCCAAAAACATTTCAAATGGATTTTCACAGTTAATTTTCAACAACATTATTTTTATCAAACCTTATTTTAAAACCAATTTTTAAACTATTTTAAAACACCCGTTATGTTTTAAAAAAACCTAGGGAACCCCATATTTTATTTAAAATCCATTAAGACACAAAAAAAAATAATTCCATTTTATATATAAATCAATTTTTTAAAAAAGGGGCAATCACAATTCATTCATCAAAGGGAAGATATGGAACCACCTACCTCAAATTCAAGTCACAGATGCCCACAGTGGGATCCGCCAACAATAGAAGAAACAAAAAAGACTATAAAGAAGGCCCTAGATTGATTACCCCATTTTGGAGTCACATTACACAATAGAAATATAATTCTAAGAGGATATATCACAACATACTTCAAAGACCTCACACAACACACCACAAAAAAATGAGGTTCATCCTTTGAAATAAGACCACTAAACAGATCATAAAGGGTCAAATAAGAACCAACATAACATAATCATCCAATCAATGAATTCATCCCTAAACCACAATCAAGAATAATGAAAATTAAGATGTAGAAAGGTTTCTATCTTAGAGAGAAGTGATAAAACTACCACAGACATCAATCTTTGACTGAAAGGATCCAGAAGGACCAGAGACACCCAAAATCTCCTAGAAGAGCCTTGGATTACAAGAATGTAATATGAAGAGATAATGAATTATGATTCAATATTGCAGTTCATACAACCTATTATGATATATGTATCATACTCACTCATCATATTAGTTATAAACATAAACAATACCAATAAAAGATGAGATTATACCATAAAACCATTACCACTTTGGTAACATTTAATCATTATCCCCATTAAAGAATAAAATTATATGAAACTGAAAAAGTCATGAGAATAAAAAAAATTATTATTTAATATTTCCAAGGGGATATATATAATCTTCATAAAATAATATAGGTTCATAAAATAACTATGTCTCAAATAAGGCCAATTGAGTAAAAAATCCATTACCGCATAGGTAACATTGAGAGTGTAAACCCCATGGAAGAAATATACTAAAATGTAAATATCAGCAAAAATGATTTTAATTACAATCAAAATGAAATAAATTATTTAGAATTATATACACCACACAAAAAAAATCAATTTCTTCATATGCAATATATCTCATAGATATAAAAAGTGAGATGAAAATCACTTACATTTTTAGTAATATTTTGAATTGTAAGGAAAAATAAATCATAACATAAAATAAAAATTTAAATATCATGAAAATAATGATATTAATTATATAAAGTCTCAATTATGTGGTATATACACCACAAAAAATAAACCAATGGTGTATTTGTATATGAATCCCATAAATAAAAGAGAGACTAGAAATCCCTTACCTTAAGTCTCGAATTCCTTCATACACATTCAAAAATATTGTATAGTATATATAATTTTATTATAAATATATTATTGGGACATAATTAAATATATAATACCATATCTTATTAACTTATGACATTTTATTAACTATTTATTAACAATTCCATGTTAAGGTCATGTTTTGGGAAATAACAGCTTTGTTTTTCTTGTATGTTTGGATTTTTATTTTTGGTCCTATTAATTTGACCATGGATTAATCATATCCATAATTTTAAATAATAAATAAATATAATATATATTCATTATATATTTATATATATCAATCCATTAATGTTATAGATGAAAAATAAATACATTGTTCATGGAGACGGTTGGTCGTATGTACGCATGAACATTGTTTCCATTTTTTTGAATCATTGAAAAGAAAAAATGTAAATAATATATTACTAATATAGAAATAAATCAAATATATATCATATATTTTTATTTAAAACTATACTAGTTATCTTCCATGTTAAGTGTACATGAAAAATGAATCACATCGTTTTGTGAGATGGTAGTATTTTATACACATGAGCAACATTATCGTATTCCCAATAGAAGGAAAGTAAGGAGGTATATGTGATATCATAATTCAAAAATTATAAAAAAGTTACTAATACTATATATACTAATTTAATCTAACTTTATTAACATCCAAGTAAAATATAAATGAAAATCACATCACATCGGTTTGTGAGGCAGTAGTCTGACATACACACAAGTGATGTTGTTGTTTTACAACAGGTTTGGAGGTAATAAGGTAGGTGTGGTATTATAATTAGACTTATATAATAATATCAAAAATATAATATATATATATATACATTAAATCTCTAATTATATCTCGTTTTGAGAGTTCATAATAGATAATGACTAACATTAGTTTGGGATGGGTGGTCCACCATACACAAGAATAATGATTCCATATCCCATTTCATTAAAGCGAATATGGATTTAGGTAATTAAATAAGAATAAAAATATATCAGAATATGACAGATATTTTTTTATTTTTTTATTTTATTTTTAAAATAATAATGGGTTTGTCATAATAAATAATACAAAATTGAATGTTTAGGAATATTACCTCTTCATCGGAAAGCCTCTTTAGGTTTATAACTAAAGCCTTCTTATGAGGGATTCATCACAAAAATATGGACTACAGGATTAATTAATGTAATTAAAGAAATTATTTGGTTATTTATTTTCTTAAATAAATGGTTATGGAGGTGTTAATAGAAGAGAATAGTGGTAGGCCTTTAATATGTTAGGCGAGTTGAATACTTGTAATATTTGAAAAGAAAAAGGTGTACCCACAATTTCCACCTTTCAAAAAGCTTAAAATGAGTCATTATAAAAATTTATATGTTATAAGATCTAAATATTTTAATAAATAGTGTTTTAGAGAATTTTATAGGTTATGTTTCCACTTATCATTTTAGTTTAACCCCACAATAAACTTGTTTAAAATTAACCATGATAATTAAATTTTTAATTGTTTTTACTATTTAGAATGGAAAAAAATTGATTTGAAATTATTAGAAAATATAAATTATTCTTATTAAAAATATTGAATCAATTTTACCAAAATCCACTCCCATAGGAGGAACATTTTAATTTAAAATTAATACTACATATGTGATGAAAATGCTCTTCTCCCAAGAGAAAAGCATGAAAATAATTTATATAAAAATTAAATATAAATTTAATTTAAATTATAAAAATAGGATTAATAGATATATAATGTAAAAAAATTTATTTTTAAAATAATATTAAAATAATTTTTATGATTTCAAAATATGTTAATGATATGAAAATTCTTAATAAAAACTAGTATTTGCACTATTCATTATAAAAATATCTTTTTAGTAAATTCTCATAAAAATAACTCCAAGAAAATTTGGACATGATGATTTCAAAAATTAAGCTTATTTTGTCAAATTATTTTTCTAAAATTGGTAGAAATTAATTTTAAAACATGTTTACAAATGGAAAAAAACTTCTTTTTAGAATAATTTATTTTTTAAGCATAAAATTACTTTTATTATTATCTCTTATCTATAAAACACATAAGATGAATGTTTAATATTTTATTTAATATATAATATAATAATTTCATTAAAATAATTACACAAAAATAATTAATTTTTTTAGGTAAAACGTCTTTGTGTGTATAAAAAAAGTTTTTTCAGAAAAAGACATCCTTTTTTTTCAAATGGTTTTTTTATTTTAATTTAGTATTAGTTGGTCACCACATAATTAATTTTATATAAATTTCTAAACCATATATTTTTATAATTTAGTTAATTCTATTCATACCATCTTTTCCAATGGCTATCTGATAAATAATATATTAAATAATAATATTTTAATAGTATGTCACATTTTGTTAAAATTTGGTGTTGAATTTAACACAAGCTAAACTCAATGCTTCATGTATTAAAACATATTAATTAGATTAAATTTTTTAAAAAATATATATTTCATAAAATCTCATGGTGTGACATTCTACTCCTGTAAATAAATTCAATCCTCATATTTTGAACTTTTCCTTAGTAGACAAGAGTTTAATATTTGTATATCCCTTTATGGGGAACCCACACTTAAAAATAGTTAATAAAACATCCTCTTGAAATGGGAGAAATTGATGTGTGAATTTCATCCTGAATAACACATACTACATTTCCAAATAGGATAACATATGTGGGAAGTGAAAATTTAGAAATATAATAAAAAAGTCAAAATAATAATGGAGAGTGATAGAGCTTGTCGATCAAAAGAAAATTTATTATCATGGGAAAATCAACAACCACAAAACCATACACCAAAAAGGTATAAAAATTTCATTGATATCATTATAAATTATGGTAATATATGAAAATTTTATTTTATGATATATTTTATGAAGTTAAATAATTTTCATGGAAATATATGCTGACTTTATTTCATTCCATTTCATAAGCACAATCTCATACTTTGGTTGTGAATCCATCAATTTCCTAAACATTATTTACATTAAAAAATAATGATTATTTTTTTTCTAAGGAACAATTGGATCATAATATCTATAAAATTATGATACGTCTTTCATTATTTCTCTATTTATTATTGAAAATAGAATTGTTATCAAATGTTATCCCATAACATCCAAATATTAAATTTGACTATTTCATAAAGATTTAACCTTAAGGCTCCTCATTTTCTAACCAGAATTGAAATAAAAAAATTATAAAGAAAGTCACTAAATTTCACCAATTCAATTTAACATTAATCCCCATAGTACAAATAATTGAATCTTATTGTTCACATACCAAATATTTGAATACCTTGATCATATATTCTTTGGAAGTGTTGTAATAAATATAATTACCATAAAACCTCAGTGAAAAAAATACATACTTCCTAATTCCTTAAATAAAACCACATAATATTGAATATATTCTATAAATAAAACAATATTTTAAACTCCATCATTAAAAATATTCCACTTTTTCAAAAGATAAGTAAATATTTATAGGTTCATCAATCCTATCCATTTTAATTTATCAATATCAATAATCTCTTTATCCAAACTAAAAACCATTTTATAAACATCAATAACATATTAAGGTATATCATTCCTTAATCATGTGTTTTCAAAACAAATATCACATTTTAATTAAATCACATTTATAGGACTTCAAAACCATCTAAAATTTTCATAAAAATCCATAATGAAAAACTTCAACATAACAATCCTTATATATTTCATGATTTATATAACATAATTCTATAATTCCCAAAAAAACACTTCAATCATTTCACATCATTCTAAAACCATTAACTAGGATTCATCATCATTTTCTTTAATGCATCATTCTTTCCATATGTAATTTTTGATCTCTTCATCACCAGTTGTATAAAAATTACTCATAGAACCTTACTGATTCTATTTATGAACTTTCCCTATAAGACATATATTTTTATAATTCCCATACTTTCCATATTTATAATGTTTGAAAATTTATTTTGAATTAGGTAAACCATTATTCTCATCCATTACATTGACATAACTTTTAATTTTTCCTTAGAAATCGCTGATTTTATGACCTTTATCTACACAAATAAAACGTATTCTTGTTCAAATGTGACATTCCCTATTGTTCCTCTTCCCCCATTATCAATATATAGTAAACTTAATCTTCAATTATCATTGGTCTCCACCACTAAAACTCTCAATTAAATCTATCCTTCTCTTATTTTGTGAGTCCAAGAGTGGGTTAAGGTGAAAATTGTTCATCATACATCATGATAACTGATTAGGCATAATCACAATATCCTTCACTCCTAACACAATATCATTTGGTTTCTCAACAACACAATGTCTATCACATTCCACATTAATCCAAAACCTTATGTTTCCCACCACTCACTAAAAAACATAGTGTGTGTAATAATATTCATAATAGGAAACCACATAGTCCTGAAAAAATAGTTATACTATGTCTAAATCGTGACACAATCTCTTCAATATAGGACACTATAGGCTTAATCAAGGTCATTGATGGTAATTATTTAAATCATTCATGATGGTTTGTAATGTGTTTATGAATTTCAAATTTATATCACTAAATTGAATCAAACCAAATGTGAAAAAAGTTCTATTTTCATGCACCAAGGGATTATCAAGTCTAGCCAAATGTTCTATTTCCAAAGTTATTAGCCACATGTACCTTTGTTCTAGAGTAACATCTATATGTAGTATCTAGATAGAGATGTAATTTCTTAAAAACCAATAAATCTATCATTTTCCCAAATTCCATGGCATTTTCATCCACTTTGAATCATCTTTATACTTATCTTTAGACATATCCCAAGACATTACCCTAGAAATATCCCTAGGTATCCCACTAATGTTTTCTCATCCTAGTTTCCAAAGGATACCTAAACCTTTCTCTGATAAAAATTGTAAAGAACCAAACATCTCATACATAAATATTATATCTTAAAAGAATAATGTTCACTACAAAACATAATTATCCATGACATAATCTTTTAGTTCTTGTTCCTTTGGAAACATGGAATCAAAAAACAAATAATCTATAAGTGATCTATGCCATCTCCCACTATGTTCTTCGACACTAGAACCCTTCATAGACATATCATACATAATACCCTTCATCAAAACCCAGGGAAAAGATATATAATAAATGGGAATCTCAAATGATTAGTAAGTGTAAAAAAATGAGATATAATCATAACATGAGTATATGCATAAAAGAACATGAAAATAACATTTGGAACACATACCATATTTATCATAGATCATAAACATCAGTCACGACATAAATCAACGTAGTTTTTAAGGCATGCAATATAATGGAATCAAATAAAAATAACCATGAGAACCTAAAAGGTGGATAAGGCATTAATTTTTTTCATACACATAATCATATAAAATTATTTCCATTGTACTTCAACTCATATTTATAATACTATCATAGTGTAATGATTTCACTCCCCACCCTATTATAGTAGTCAGGGCTCACTCCCTAGACTTTCATAGTGTACCAAGTCCCATACTGAACTGGGTTCACTCCCCATTCTAGTCCAATTTATCTCATGAGAAATAAATGTTTAACCAATTCATTGGAGGGAGATATAGGTCCCACCAATCTTGGTTATAATGTGAAAACAATAAATGGTTATAAAATAACCACTACCCTTAGTTATAACATAACCACCATCCTTGGTTATAACGTAACAAATATCACATAATGAAAATAATGAATATATGTACCACAAGATCATAAAACATTGATAATATTATAACCCATCAAAATAAATGGGTTTCATAAACATTTAATTATATCATAACCAATGGAAAATAAGTAGGTTACATAATCATTTCCTTATTTCATCAAATCATAACCCTTTGAAAAAAGAAGTGGGTTTCATAATAATTTTATCATGGTGCAACCCATGGAAGATAAATTGGATTTATAAACATCTTTTCATCATAAACACAAAACATCGACATAAATAACAAAAACAATTATGCTTGGATAATATCCTTTATAAAGAATAGGTAACAACAACAGATTTAATATTATATGGAATATGATTTTGATAGATCATTTGGAAAATTTATTGAATAAAATATCATTTCAAATTTTAAAAATAATTTTTAAGATATAAAAAAATTAAAAAAACATTTTATTTAAAATTATTTTTTTAAACATATAATGGAATAATTTAAATAATTTAAAACATTTATTGAGGAAAAGATCCTATCCATTTTAAAAAATAATTTTATTAAGTTAAAAATTAGTAAAATTTTTGGACATGGATTCATTTGAAAATAAACATCGAAACTTATAAAGAAATAATTAATATAAATATTTGTTCAGGATTTTTGAAAATATAATACATTTAATACATGTTAAAATAAATATTCCTTTCACATTTTTTGGAAAAATAAAAATCAGGATTATTTTTTGAAAGAGACATGAATATTCTTTTAAAAACACTTTGTAAAAGTCAAAAATTGGTAAAAAGGACTCTAATAAATCCTTTGGAGGATGTTAAAACATTTTTTAATAATTTATTTAGAAAATATGTATGGCAAAAAAAGGGTTTTTTGACTAAAGAGATAAATATAGTCATTTTACCTTAAAAATATTCATTATGAATCTTGAGACATAAAGAGTGAAAGATGAAATTAAAACATGTAATTTAATGAAATAAAAATAGGATAATAAAGTTTATTATTTTTTTTAGATATGTATCATAATATTTCATCATCTAAAGCATAAGCATAAAACAATCCTAATAAACTATTCTATTGAATAATAAAACCATTACGACTTTGGTAACATTGAATCATATGACCCACAAAAGAATAAACATAAATTAAATTTAAAATATCATGTGAATAAATTAATTAATTATATACGATCTCTAAGTGGTTTTATATTTACCTCATAAAACAATATTAGTTAATAACATAACATATTTCTCAAAGATGGAAAATTGACACAAAAATCCCTTACCACATTAGTAGCTTTGAAACCATAAACTCCATGAATGAAAGATCCTAAAATAGATATTTAAATCCAAATAATATAATTATAATAATCATAAAATACATTAATGATAGTTATAGACACCACACAAAGGGAAAAAATCATTGCATCAGGTATATATCTCATAGATATTAAAAGTGAGATGAAAATTTGTTACCACTTAAGTAATATTTTGAATTATTTTTCAAAATAATTCATAACATAAAATGAAACATTAAATATAATGAAAATAAATATATTATTGATATAAAATTTTAAATGGTAATTATATAACCACCCAAAATAAATGAGTGTTGAATTTCCATGTCTCCCAGAAATAAAATAGAGACTAGAAATCCCTTACTATATGTCTTAACATCCTTCAAACACATTAAAACAACATGTATAATGAATATATATTTATTATTAATAAATTAATTACTTATAATTATATTTATCATTCCATGTATGATTTAATTTTTAACTTTTATTACCCATTTATTGACAGTTCCATGTTAAAGTCATGTTTTTTGTAATAGCAGCTTTTTTTTCTTATTTGTTTTGATTTTTTATTTTCGGTCCTCCAAATTTGATCATGGATACATAATCTCCATAATTATAAACATGGTATAAATATAATTTATATTCATTATATACAAATTTATATTAAACCATAAAAGTTAGATATATAAAATGAAATACACCATTCAGGGAGACGATAGACCATACATACACATATTTTTTGTTTCCATTTTCTTAATGGATTGAATGAAGGAAAGGTAAAAAATATATTAAAATTATAGAATTAATTTTTCATATATATATTTATATAACATATTTTTATTAAAACCTTTTCTTATTACCTTCCATGTGAAGTGTACATGAAGAATGAATGATGTCGCTTCACGAGGCGGTAGTCTATCGTACACACGAGTGACATTATCGTATTCCCATGGAATGGAAAGTAATGAGGTATATGTGATATAATAATAAAATAATGATAAATATTTTACCATAATAATTTATATTTATTTAATCTATCAATATTACCATACAATGAAAATATAAATGACAAACACATCACATCGGTTCATGACGTAGTAGCATGTCGTACACACAAGCGACATTATTATTTTCCAAGGGGTTTCAAGGTAATACTGAAGATGTGGAATTATAATTTTATAGGTATAATAATATAATAGATAACATATATAAATATTAAAAACATAATTATATCCATCCATGATATGTGATGATGGAAAACTAATAACATCAGTTCCTTAGGCGATAGTCTGTCAGACACATGAATGATGATTTTGTATCTCATATGAAGGAATAAGAGATGAATTTAAGTTATTAAATTTACCTAATAACATATAATTATATGGGAGATACTATTTTTATTATTTTATCATATTTTTAAAGATTAAACTAAGTGTATGAAGAAATAAAACAAAAACACATGGTTATGAATAATACCTCTTCTTCGAAGAGCCTCTCTAGGTTTACACCTAAAGAATTTTTAAGAGGTATTAATAACAAAAAATAAGGCCTATAGCTTTACTATATGGAATTAATGAATTTATTTAGTCTAGTATTTTTTGAAAAAAAATGTTTTTTTATGTGTGAATATGATAGGAGAGGGGGTGGCTTATTAAAGGTGTGGTGAGTAACACACCTGTAATTTTTTAAAAAAAATGCATAAATGAATTTTTTAAATGACCTAAGGGTCAAAAAGTATCCCTTATAAAACCTTATAGGGTATAATGTCTAAATATTTTCATAAAATTTGATTTGGATAAGTTTTTTACATCATTTTTTTGTAACGACCTGAGTCTGGAGCCACTCCACTGGTGCCCCGTATCCGGTTCGCCACATGACCTCAAGCGCGTTTCCCTGAATGCCAGAGGCTGCCGACTAGAAGCGAGGTCCTTGGTGAGTCAGTGGGGAAACTATGCCCTCATTTGGTAAGGTATACAATGTAAGAAACAACAAAAAATAGTGGAAGCAGTAAACAACATGCATAACAACAGAAACCAAACAGCGGAAGCAATGTATATATATAACTATGATGACAATGATGCAGTAGGTACAATTATCTAAGTAAAATAGAAAACACAATAATTTGCTGAAATACAACTGAAACCAAGTGCAAAAGAAAAACAAGGTAAGCTCCTCAGCATCGCGAGTCACGGCTCGGTCACATGCTCCTCATCTCCTAATGCAGTCAAGATCCCGAAGTAGAAGGGTGCTTTCCCTTGTCTATACCTGCAGCAACATAGTCTGCTTGGGCCCAAAAGCATGGCCCAAACAGGGTGTGAGATACAATCCCAGTAGGCAATCACCCAAAGATTTGTGCATAACATTCAATGAATACATTGAAGTACTAAAACAATAAGCAATAAACAGAAAAGCACAAACAGCTACAATCCATAGTTCTAACAAGTATAGAATACAAGTAAGCAGCCAGAAACAAAAGAGAAAACAGGTAACCCTTTGGGTAGCTCTCACAGTCTAGCCCCTATGGTTCAACCTCTATGTACTATCAACCCTCTGAGAGGCACACACAGTCTCACCCCTCTGGTTCAGCTACGTAATTAAGCAGACTTTCTGGGGAAGCACTCACCGTCAATTCCCCCTATAGTCTCATATCATGCTAAAGGCTCTCTGGGGAAACACTCAACATCAATTACCCATGTGGACCACGTTGTAGTTAAAAGACACTCTGTAGAAGCCCTTCCGTCAAATCTCACCTTGGTCTCGCATCGTAATTAAAAGACACTCTGGAGAAGCGCTTCCGTCAATTCCTTATTTGGTCTACTACACTAGGTTCTCATAGTCCTGAGTATAACTAAACATGATCAGTGCGTATATATATATATATATCATCCAAGTAAACCTCATGAACTACTTGGCTATCAACTAAGGATCAACAACAAAACAAGGAAACAGTCCACCATCCTACAACTAGGCATGGCAACTGGAAAAACGCCAAACAAGCAGAACAAGCATGGAAACAAAACTGAGCACAAACAGAATACTCTAATGACAAGCAATAACCTCTACTAAAGCAATCATGCAAATCAGGAAAGTAAGAAGGGAAAAACAGGAGACATACAATACCATGTTCAAGTGTATTGCAGTAAACTGCACAAAATATCCATCAACTTTCTACAGAAAGGCACAAACCACCTACCTCGATCCTAGGATATTGATATACGTGAACCTCGATGACAGATTCCCCTTAGTACAACATAGATATGAGAAAACACACAAAACATTCATCCCACGATAACTTGAAAACAAGGAGGAATCAAGAAACAAGGCTCGTACAGAAGGAATAACTCACCGCTGCGATTCCAACGCAATCGACTGTGCTCGAATCAGAGAACGGATGGAGGGGCAGGAGTTCGTCGAAGATCCAGCCATATGGTCACTCTCGGACAGTCAAAAACTGAAGAAGAAGAAGAATATGGGGGTTAGACGCAAACCTGGTCCATTTAATGAAAAAAGGATACTACATGGCTTGTACTTTTTTAGTACACTGCGTGTACATCGAATTTTCCATACTCCGAAATAAATGGCCTCCACCTCAGCCTTACACACCGTGTGTGTGGCCCGGACACGAACAGCACACGGCTTCGAGCCGAGGAAGAGTACACGGCGTGTACTCAGAAAGTACACGGCGTGTACTTCTGAAATTTCGAGAAAATTAATTTTTCTCAAAAAAACTCCAGAAAAAGGAAAACGTACCTGAAAAGAAGATCTGGGTTCTTACAAACTTCCCCCCTTAAAGAAATTCATCCCCAAATTTCCCTAATGATTCAGAGAAGAAGAAACCCCAAACAGATCTAGCCATTGCAATCTTACATCAGCCTCCCTCTCCTAAGTCTCGTCATGTACTCGCCCGTGCTGCCATAACACTCGTACCAAAGGAACAGACCGCTCGCAGAGAACCTTCGTACTACGATCGACAATCCGGATAGGATTCTCCACGAATGACGCATCTGCATCAAGCTTGACTTCCTCGAGCTGAAAGACGTGAGAAGGGTCTGAAAAGTAACGTCGGAGTTGAGAGACATGGAATACATCATGCATGACCCGATACCTCTGTGGTAGCTGCAACCAATAGGCGACCGACCCCACTCTCTCCAAGACCTCAAATAGCCTGACGTACCGTGGTGAAATATTACCCTATCTCTGAATCCTTTTGTGTCCCAACCACGGTGCAACACATAATAAAACATGATCACCAACCACGAACTCCATAGGTCATCTCCGCTGATCAGAATAAGACTTCTGTCGAGACTGCGCTATAGCCATCCTCTTCTGAATCAGCTCTATCTGCTCTGAAGTCTCCTGAACAAGACGAGGTCCCAGCAAAGCTGTCTCTCCTACCTCTTTCCAGCATAAGGGTGATCGGCATGGCCTACCGTACAACGCCTTGTATGGTGCCATCTGAATGGTCACCTGGAAACTATTTTTGTAGGCGAACTCCACCAGAGGAATATACATCTCCCAAGAACCTCCAAAGTCAAGGATGCAAGCTCGGAGCATATCCTAAAGCACCTGGATCGCGCGCTCGGACTGGCCATCAGTCTGGGGATGGAATGTTGTACTCAAAAGTACATGTGTTCCCAAGGCTTTCTGAAGTCCCTGCCAGAACCAAGAGGTAAAGCGCGCATCTCTATCTGAAACAATAGAGCACGAAATTCCATGCAGACGAACGATCTCCCTGATGTAATGTCATCCCAGATCACCAACACTGAAGGTCTCCTTGATCAGAAAGAAGTGAGCAACCTTCGTAAGTCTGTCGATGACAACCCAAACAGCATCGTTCCCTCGAGGTGATCACGAAAACCCGGTCACTAAGTCCATCGCGACATCATTCCACTTCTACTCCAGAATGGGTAACTGCTGTAAAAGGCCTACTGGTCACTGATGATCTACTTTCACCTGTTGACAAGTAGAACATCTCATGACAAAACCAACAACATCCTTCTTCATACCTGGCCACCAGTACTGGCGATGAATATCCCGATACATCTTGGTGACGCCAGGATGAACTGCCCAAACTGAGGAATGGAAATCCTGCATCAGCTCCTCACGTATGTCTGTTGGCACTCATACGTGTCCTTGGAAATGCAAGATCCCATCCTAACCCACTGTCCATCCAGGAAGAGGGTCATCTCCTGACACACTCTTCTGTAGGACTAAGCCTTCCGAGTCTGATTGCTGCCTTATCCGTACCCGATCAAGTAGCATTGAGGTAACAACTACAGAAGATAGAAATGTCTATCCCCGTCTTCCGTGCACCTCCAGATGCATCTTAGAGAACAAATCCATCAGTTGGCACTCACTACTGGCCTCCTGAACTGCCTGAATACAAGTTCTCCTGCTGAACGCATCAGCCACGGCGTTGCCCTTTCCCGGCGTATAGGAAATCTCGAAATCGAAAGACTATAGATACTCAACCCACCTGCGCTGCCTCAGATTCAGATCACACTAAGTGAAGATATACATGAGACTCTTATGATCAGTGAAGACCACAAAGTTCTCTTCCAGAAGACAGTGTCTCCAACACCGCAAGGTATGAACAACAGCTACCAACTCCAGGTCATGTGTAGGGTAGTTATTCTCATGTGGCCTCAACTGTTGAGACCCGTACGCAACGACTCCATCTTCCTGCATAAGCACAGCTCCCAGCCCGATACCTGAAGCGTTATAGTAAACTGTGTAGCTCTTTCCTAGCTCTGGAAAGACTAGTATCAGTGCTGACGTCAACCTCCCTTTCAGCTCCTGAAAGGCTGACTCACAAGAATATGACCATAAGAACTTCTCACCATTCTTGGTCAAACCTGTCAAAGGTGATGCTAGATGAGAAAAGTCCTGAATGAAGTGTCTGTAGTATCCAGCCATCCCTAGGAAGCTCCGTACCTCAAAAATGTTATTCGGCTGCTACCAGGAAACTATAGCTCTCACTTTCTCTGGGTCCACAGATACTCCTACCTCTAAGATGATGTGACCCAAGAAGTGAATCTGATCCATCCAGAAGTGGCACTTCGAGAGTTTGGCATAAATATGATGCTCTCTCAGTGTACTCAGAACGATCTCAAGATGTGTGGAATGGTCGTGTCGAGTGTAAGAGTACACCAAGATATCATCCACAAAGACCATGACAAAGGAATCCAAGTAAGGATGGAATACTCGGTTCATAAGTGCCATGAAAACTGCAGGTGCGTTCGTGAGACCAAACGGCATGATTGTATACTCGTATAGACCATACCTACTCTTGAAGGCTGTCAGAGGTATATCTGATGGTCTAACATGCAACTGATGATAACCGGACCTCATTTCGATCTTCGAGAACACCCAAGCTCCTCAAAGCTGGTCGAAAAGGTCATCAATCCTCGGCAAAGGATATCGTTTCTTGACCGTCAACTGGTTCAGCTTCCGATAATCCACACAAAGCCGAAGGGTAACGTCTGCCTTCTTCGCAAACAGAATAGAAGAACCCCAAGGAGAAGTATTGGGTCAAATGAAACAATTAGCCTGTAGCTCCTCCAACTGCTTCTTGAGCTCCTACAACTCAGGTGTGGCCATCATATAGGGAGGAATGGACACCGGTTCCACTCCTGACACTAGCTCAATAGATAAGTCTACATCATGCTCCGGAGGAAAACCTGAAAAGTCTTCTGGAAAGACATCCCTGAACTGATCCACCACTGGAGGAAAGTCCAACTGTGGAGTCCCATGATCATCCAGATAAAGACTAGAAATCTGGACTGTCACCCCTCCTAGACCAAGATGCTCGAGTCCCGCCCGACTCGCCCGAACGTCCCATTCTCCTCTATGAAGGAAAGATTCACATTCTGGTGAAATGAAACAGACTCTGTGTCGATAATAGTCAACAACTGCGTGGAAGGGAATCAACTAGTCCATGCCAAGGATTACATCATAGCCTGTCATCTCTAGGAGATAGATATCCCATAACAAGTGATACCCTGCAACCTCGAGAGGGAACTCTCTACACTGGCATCCACTAGATGTCCTCATTCCCAAAGGTTTGTCCAGTGTCAACGAGTCGGTAGAAGAAAAGACATAGAGTTCAAGTCTCTCCACAATAGCAACAGAGATAAAACTATGTATAGCACCAGTATCGAAAAGGGCTGAAGACAAAACTAGGGAACTAAAATCGTACCTCGAACAGTATAAGGGTCGGGATCCTGCTCATGATAAGTCTACTCCACGGCAAAAGACTGACCCGTACTGCGGCCCTACGCACCTGACTTACCACTCTAAGATGAACCTCCCTGCTGGTGCTGAGGGACTGGTGTCTGACCGCCATGGCCTCGACCTCCTCCTCGGCCTGAATGGCCAGAAGAACTCCAGTTCCCTGACTGGTGAGAGACTGGTGGGGCTGCTCCTGAATGAGGAGTCATGGAAGATCCCCGGTCACCTACTGCTGGTGAGAAAGCCTGGCAAAAATGCTAAAGTTGACCCTTCTTGCCGCAAGATTGGCACTCTATGGGGTCTCTCTGGCACTGCAGCCTCGGGTGCCCTGTCCGGCCACACTGGTAGCATGTCACCTGGCAGCCTGATGATGCGTCTCGCTTCCTTCAATCACCACGAGTAGGCTCACTATGGTGCTTCTTACTGTCATGTGAAGGAAAGCTAGCTCTGGAAGCAGAATCGCCCTGGCTCGCAGCTCCAGAGTCTCTCAGATTGCGCTCCACAATCAGTGCCTAGTTGACAATGGAAGTAATGGAAGTTAGCTGGAAGATGTTCACCTGCAAGCGGATCTCCCGTCTAAGTCCATCCTCAAACTTCCTTTCCAAGAACACCCCACTCCCATCCCAAAGGGGTGTAAAACTCTGCAACTCAGTGAAATGAGAGGAAAACTCCATAACGGATAGAGTACCCTACTCTAAGCTCATGAACTCCAAGGCTCGATCGGCCCTCAGGGTCTCTGGGTAAAAGTAGTCTTAGAACACGCGCTGGAACTCCTCCCAAGCCATAGCCTGCTGCTGACCCGCCTATGAGATCACGTCCCACCACCTCTTGGAAGAGTCTCAGAGCATGTAGGTGGTGAGCTTGACCCATCTCTCTAGAGGCGTCTCCAGATGCTCAAATATAGTCAGCATTGCTTCCAACCATGACTCTGCAGCCTGAGGTCCTCCCTCCCCCGAGAACGTGGGAGGATGCTGCTGCTAAAAGACCCACGTCAAGTCTGCCATAGACGAGGCAGTAGGCAGTGCTCCCTGGAAGGCCTGCATCATCCTAATGAAACCCTCCCTGAACTGCGCATCAATTCACGCAACTAGTATAACAACTGGTCCCAAGGTTGGCTCGACTGGGGGATCGACAGGAAGTCCCTGATCAGCCCTGTCTGGCGTCTGATCACTGCCTGGCGAGAGACATACGACCAGAGGAAGTCTCGGAGGCATAGCTCTAAAAGATCAAAAGCACACCTTAGATCAGGAAAACAATGACAGGGAACACAAGAGTACAAAAACGGGGACAGGTGAAGAAAAACACACAAGATTGCAAAACATGACTACACGACGTGTATAAAACTACACGGCATGTCTTATTAAACCACTAACATGGGCGTTTACTCCTTCCCTACAAGTTGTGTACACTACAAACTACATGGCGTGTTGACCCCCACACACGATGTGTACATGAAAACTATTCCTCTGCCCGAGTCTCCTTACACGGCTAACCCACACGTTCCGGCTCAACCCGAGACTACAGGGCATGTTCGAAACAAACACGGCGTGTACTAGACAAGGCTTCAGCGGTCCATGTTGTTGAGTACACGGCCTTCTACATGGATGACCCTTACACAGAGTGCTCCGAACAAACACGGAGTGTATAGGTGAAGTTGAGACCGTCCCATGTTGCTCGTGACACGGTCGATTACCTGGGCAAGACTACACGACGTGTTCCGAACAAACACGACGGGTGGAAAAGAATGTCACACCGGCCCATGTTTTTCGTGACACAGTCGGGCACCTGGACAGGACTACACGACGAGTTCCTAGAAAAAAAGACATGTGGAAAGGAAGGTAATGCTGGCCCGTGTTGTTCGTGACACGGCTGGGTACCTTGATAAGACTACACGGCGTGTTCTCTATAGACACGACATGTTCTTACCCGAGCTTCCCCGGCCCGTGTTGTTAGTGACACGTCCGGGTACACGGCCCCGAACTCACATGGTGTGTTCCCAAAGTTACCCCCACTAAACCGTGTTCTTCCCACATGGTCAGTGACATGGCCAAAAAACTACACCGCGTGTATCTAAAAAGTAAACGCCGTGTATTCTGGGTTTTTCTGGGCAGTAGCTCAGAAACTGCGCAGAATTCTAGAAACACTAAAACAAGGGAAAAGGTGCCAAATTATGATCTGTGATGGCTCATAACACCTCAAGAACCCAAAATTCGGCATTCATTTTTATTCAAGGAACAAAACAAATATTTTTCTAACGTAACAGTAGAGAATCTATCAAGCATCTATCACAACAGCATGCATAATTTACACAGAGCCTATCACAACAACATGCAATCGCTAATACACCCTAGATGGTATGGAAAGAATGCATGACATGTGATTTCTACAAGCTCCTATATGATGCATGAGATGGCATTCCCTCATCTCATCGGTTTCGACAGAAATAGAACCGAAATATCAAAACAATAACCGCACAAGTCATATGAATCACTCTAGGTGAAAACACACCAACCATAAAATCTCAGAACAAGAAAACTATAATTAACGAGGCAGTATGGATTTTCCCTGTACACGGGTTAGATACTCACGAGCACATCTTAATGCCAAGTACTGAATCCATCTTATCCCTGGATAAGGTCTCCAAACAGTAAGACAAGGGAAAAGAAACTCCCTCTGATACCAATTTGTAACGACCCGAGTCCAGAGCC
This sequence comes from Viscum album, assembly GCA_963277665.1. NCBI lineage: Eukaryota > Viridiplantae > Streptophyta > Magnoliopsida > Santalales > Viscaceae > Viscum > Viscum album. The sequence goes on along the minus strand of OY728121.1, from coordinate 1,757,453,049 downwards.
CCTCCACTGGTGCCCCGTACCCAGTTCGCCCCATGACCTCAAGAACGTTTCCCCGAACTCCAGAGGCTGCCAACTAGAAGCAAGGGCCTTGGTGAGTCGGTGGGGAAACTATTCCCTCATTCGGTAAGGTATACAAGGTAAGAAACAACAATAAACAGCGGAAGTAGTAAACAACATGCATAACAACAGAAACCAAACAGCGAAAGAAATGTATATATATAACTATGATGACAATGATGGAACAGGTGCGAGTATCTAAGGAAAATATCAAACACAACAATGTGCTGAAATACAACTGAAACCAAGTTCAAAAGAAAAACAAGGTAAGCTCCTCAGCATCATGAGTCACGGCTCGGTCCCATGCTCCTCAGATCCTAATGCAGTCAAGATCCCGAAGTAGAAGGGCACTTGCCATTGTCTATACCTGGAGAAACATAGTCTTCTTGGGCCCAAAATCATGGCCCAAATAGGGTGTGAGATACAATCCGAGTAGGCAATCACCCAAAGATTTGTGCCTAACAGTCAGTGAATACATGGAAGTACTAAAAAAAGAAGCAGTAAATAGAAAAGCACTAATAGCTACAATCCACAGTTATAACAAGTATAGCACACAAGTAAGCAGCCAACAATAAAATAGAAAATAAGTAACCCTCTGGGTAGCTCTCACAGTATATCCCCTATGGATCAACCTCTAAGTACTAGAAACCCTCTGGGAGGCACACACAGTCTCACCCCTCTAGTTCAGCTACGTAATTAAGCAGACTCTCTGGGGAAGCACTCAACGTCAATTCCCCCTATAATCTCGTATCGTGCTAAAGTCTCTCTAGGGAAGCACTCAATGTCAATTCCCCTGGTGGCCCACGTCATAGTTAAAAGACACTCTGGAGAAGCCCTTCCGTCAATTCTCCCCTTGGTCTCACAACGTAATTAAAAGACACTCTAGAGAAGCCCTTCCGTCAATTCTCCCTTTGGTCTACTACTCTAGGTTCTCACAGTCCTGAGTATAAATAACCATGATCAGTGTGTATATATATATATATCGTCCAAGTAAACCTCAAGAACCACTTGGATATCAACTAAGGCTCAACAGAAAAAACAAGGCAACAGTCCCCAATCCTACAACTAGGCATGGTAACTGGCAAAACGCCAAACAGGCAGAACAAGCATGGAAAGAAAACTGAGCACAAAAAAATACTCTAATCACAAGAAATAACCTCTAATAAAGAAATCAAGCAAAGCATTAAAGTAACAAGTGAAAAACAAGAGACACGCAATACCCCGTTCAAGGGTATTGGTGGAAATTTCACAAAATATCCATCAACTTTCTATGGAAAGGCACAAACCACCTACCTCAATCCTAGGAGATCGATATACTTGAACCTCGATGACAGATTCCCCTTAGTACGACGTAGATCTGAGAAAACACACAAAACATTCATCCCACAATAACTTGAAAACAAGGAGGAATCATGAAACAAGGCTCAAGAAGAAGAAAGAACTCACCGCTGCGATTCCAACGCAATCGACCATGCTCGAATCGGAGAACAGACGGCGGGGTGGGATTTCGTCGAAGATCAATCCATACGGTCACTCTCGGACGGTTGAAAACTGAAGAAGAAGATGAATATGGGGGTTAGACGTGACCCCGGTCCGTTTAATGAAAAAAAAAGAAAGTACATGGAGTGTACATCGAATTTTTCGTACTCCGAAATAACCGGCCTCTACCTCAGCCTTGCACACCGTGTGTGTGGCCCGGACACGGCCAGCACACGGCTTCGAGCCGGGGAAGAGTAAACGGCGTGTACTCAGAAAGTACACGGCGTGTACTCGGAAAGTACACGGAGTGTACTTCTGAAATTTCCAGAAAATTCATTTTTCTCAAAAAACACCAGAAAAAGGAAAACGTACCAGAAAAGAAGATCCGGATTCTTACATTTTTATTTATTATTTTAGTTTGACCCCCAGTGAACTTGTTTTCATCTTAACCGTGGCAATTATATTTTTAGTGTTTTTTATATATAATATTGTAAAAAATTATTTTGACCATATTAAACAATATAAATTATTATTATTATTAATATTTAATCCATTTTACAAAATTCCAAACACATGAGGGGAAATTTTTAAATTAAATTGATTCTCACAGACGCGATAAAAAAGTGGTTTTTCAAAGAAAAGAGTTTCAAAAGTTTATAAAGTTTTAATATCATAATTCAATATGAAATATATTAAAATGACCTAAATTGTATGAATATATATATTTAATTGAACTAATTTTACCCACAAACAATATTAATATAATATTTATGTTTTTAAATGCTTTAAAAGAAATAATCATTCTTAATAGAAACGATTATTTTTTACAATTCATCCAAAAAATTATCATTTCAAAAAATTATCAAAAATTAAATATAAATTAATTTTAACATGATAATTTAAAAAATTATTATTATTATTTCAGTTAAATTTTATAAAATTGGTAGAAATTAATTTTAAAATAATAGCATAAAAGGAGACAAAATTTGTTTTAGAAAAATAAAGTTATTAATCATGAAATCAGTTTTATTAATATCTATTTTCTAAAAAACACATAAGATGAATGTTAATAATTTAATTGAATATATAATATATATCATTTCTATTAAAATAGTCCACAAAAAGTTATTTTTTAATTTTTTGTGGTAAAACATGTTTTGGCATATAAAAAAAACTTTTTAGAAAAATATTTCCTTGGTTTTAAGATGGCCTTATTTTATTTTCATTTACAATTAATTTCCCAATAAATAATAATTTTATATACATGTGTAACCCAAATATTTTAATAATTTATTTAACCCTATTAATACCATTAATTCCAATAGTTGGGTGATAAATACCATATCAAATAATAATATATTAATTTTATATCATGTTTCGTTAAAAATTGGTCTTGCGTATAATAAAATATAAAAATGGTGTTTCATCCAACGTAAAATATCAAAGAGATAAATTTTTTTAGAAAAAAATATATTTCACAAAATCTTAGGGTTTTACATTCTACCCACCCCCCTAAATAAATTTTTTCCTCTTAATCTGAAAATTTTCTCTATAAAGAAGGGTTTAATATTTGAAATTCCATTTGTGGGAATCCCATAATATAAAAAGGGTTAATAAAACTTATTCTTAAAAGGAGATAAAGTTATGTGTGAAAATAATTTGGAATAACAAATATTATGATTCCAAATAATATATTATATGTGGGAAGTGAAGATTTAAACATTTAAGAAAAGTGTAATGTCTAAAAATAATAGATAGGGAAAATATCATTGATAAAAAGAAAATGAATGATCATGTGAAAATAAAAAACCACAAAATCATAAACTAAAGTATTGTAAAAAGGTCATTGATGTCATAAAAATGATGTTAATATGATAGAATTTTATTTCAAAATAATTATCCTAATTTATTTTTAATTTTCATGAGAGAATATACATACTTCAATTCATTATATTCCATAAGCACAATCAGATCCATTGGTTGTGCTTCCATCGATTTCCACATCACTTCTTACTTTATTAAATGAAGATTATTTTTTTATAACTGAAGCACTAGTGGATCATAATATCCATAAAAAATGGAAATTCAATCCTTTATTCTCTAGTTATTATGAAATATATAATTTTTATCACAGGTTATCCAATAACATCAAAAGTTTTACTGAATCAATTACATGAATAGGTAACCTTAAGGCTCTCCCATTTCTAGATAGAACTGAAATCAAAAAAAGTAAAAATATGGTCATTATATTTTCCAAAATCAATGTAACATTAATCACCCAAATATCACTATGTGGCCCTTAATGGTAATATACAAATATGTGAATACCTTGATCATATATATTACTGAAGCGTGGTAATAGTTAAAATTACCATAAAACCTCAATGAAAAAAATTACTTTCTTCCATGTTCATTAAATAAAACTACATATTATTTAATATATTCACTAAATAAAAAAATGTTTTGAACTCTATCATTGATAATAAATAACACTTTTTCAACAAATCATTAGTCTATCCTGGGGTCATAAATTCTATTCAGTTTACTTTATCCATATCAATGATATATTTACCCAAACAAAACAAAACTTTATCAACATCAAGAACATATTAAGGGTTATCTTCCCTTAATAACATGTTTTCTATAAAATATCACCATTCCATTAAATCAATTTTCTAGGTCATCAATACCATTCAACATATTCTTATAAGTCCATAATAAAAAACATATATAGAACAATCCTTATATATTTCATGATTCATATGGCATAATTCTTGAATTTAAATACACAAAAAAACCAATCATTCCACTGTATTCCAAAACCACTGATTATGCTTCATCATAATATTATTTAATATCTTATTCCTCTTATATGTAATTTTTTGTCTCTACATAATGAATAATGTAAACATTACACTTACCACCATGCTAATTTTATAGACAAAATTTCCCCGTATGACATCGATTCATATAATTCCAATTATTTACATATTTATAACGTTTTACTATTGATTATGCCTTAGGAAAAGCATTATTATCATTCTTTGTGTTAAGTGAGCTTTTCATTTTTCCTTAGAAATCACTTTATTTGTTTCCTTCCTCTCTACACATAAAACATATTCATGTTCATTTCATACATTCAGTGTAGTTCTTCTTCCAATATTCTTAACATATAGTAAATTGAATATTGTTACTTCCTTGGTCTACACAACCTAAACTCTCAATGAACTCCATCATTCTCTTCTTTAGTGAGTCTAAGAGTAGGTTAATTTGAAATTTGTTAATAATATATCATGATAATTTCATAGGAATAATCAAAATATCATTAACTCCAGTTATCATCCCTTTTTTTATCTCATCAACACATTGTTTTTCAAATTCAATATTAATCCAATTTCCTTCTAGTTCCTACCACTGACTAAAAACAAAAATCATGGCGTGATTAATAATATTCATAGTGGAAAACCACATAATCCTATAAAATCAGTTCTATTATGTATAAATTATGATACCAACTTTTTAATCTAGGAATTCACATGCATAATTGATGTCAATCATGGTCATTATATAAATCATTCATTATGGATCATAATGCTTTTTTGAATTTCCAAATAATTTCCCCCATAAGGTTCAAATTAGGTTTAAATAAGGATCATTATAATTCAAAAAATAGATGATCAATTCGATATCAATGTACCATTTTTGATGTTATTACCCACGGGTGCCTCTTTTCTAGAGCCACATCCACCTGTAGTGTCCATACATGGATGCAATTTCTTCAAAACCAATCTCTATATCATTTACCAGAATTACAAGACATTTTACTATACTTTGACTCATGATTATACTTATCCTTATATATATTTGAAGAAAAATCCTTATAAATATCGTTAGTTATCTCACTAATGTTTTCTCATCCAAGTTTCCAAAGGTTAACTAAACTTTTCTCTGGTACCAGCTGTAAAGACCTAAAATTCTCATACATAAATATTACATCTTAATATAACAGTATTCATTACATAAAATAATTATCCACACCAGAATCATTTATGAATTGAGAATTTTTAAATGTGGACACATAAACAACTGGTCTATAAGTGAGTTATGTCATCTCCCACTATGTTCTTCATAACTAGAACAATATTTAGACACATCATATATAATGCATTTCATCAAAACATGGAGAAAGGAAACATAAGAAAGGGAGATCTCAGATGCTCATTAAGTGTAAAAATGGAGATATCAACATATCATAATAATAAGGGTATGAGAACATGAGAATAACATTGGAAAACCATATCCTATATATAATAGATCAACATCTTGATTCATGGAATAAATATTTTCATATCATAAGACATGAATCATAATGGAATCCAAGAACATGAGCAACGAGAAAATAACATTAGTATAATGAATATATTTTTGGAATACACACATGTATAGAAAATCATTTCCTTAGTACTTCATGACTTATTTCCAATAATATTAGAGTATAACGGGTTCACTCCCCAAACTATTTTAGTAGTCAATTTTCACTCAAAAGACTATCATAGTGGATATAGTCCATTATTGAACAGGGTTCACTCCCCATTCCAGTCCTTTTTATCTCATTAGATATAAGTCTTTACCCAATGAATTAGAAGAAGACATAGGTCCCACCCATCTTGGTTATAACGTAACTACCATACTTGGTTATAATTTAACAACTATACTTGGTTAAAATATAACCATCATCCTTTCTTATAAAATAACCACCATATCATATTGAAAATCATACATATATATTCCTAAATATCATAAAATAATAATCTTATTATATTCCATTATAATAAGTGGGTTTTATAAAAATTTCATCTTGACATGACCTGTGTAAACAGGATAGTCTTCAAAATCTTTTTCCCATTTTGTAAAACCATATCCCATGAAAAAAGAAGTGGGTTTCAAAAGAATTATATCATGGAATAACCCATGGAATAGATATAGATTTCATTAAAATCTTCTAATAATAAATATAAAACATCTATGGGAAATAATAATAATGGTATCTTTAGATCATGTCCATAGTAAAGCATACGTAACATTAAATAATTTCATCTTAGATGTAAGATTATTTTTGATAGATCACTTTGAACATTTTTTAGGAAAACAACCATTACACATTCAAAAACACGTTTTAAAAAAACATTTTCAAAATCCTTTTCCTTAAATATAACCTTGTAAACATATACTGGAATCGTTAAAAATAATTTAAAATATTTCTTGAAGAAAATTTAATTCTATTTGAAACGTCATTTTTTAAAACTAAATATTAAAAAACATTCTGGAATTCCATTTATTTGAAAATAAAATTTTAAAATTATAAAATATGGATTAAAATAATTTTTTTATCATGATGGAAGAGAATATCATTCATTTCATACATGTTAAAATAAATATTTATTTCATATTTTTGGTAAATGCCAAATAGGAAATGTGTCTTAAACATGAATGTTACATTTAAAACACATTTTAAAATTCAAAAATTGGTAAGATTTTCAATAATAAATCGTTGGGAAAATCATAAAACATTTATTACGAACATATTTAGAAAACATGGATATGGAAGATAACGGTGTTTCAACCGAAGAGGGAAATAATGTTTGTTTACTTTAAAAATAATCTTTCTGAATCTTGAGTACATAAAGAGAGTAAAATGAAGGTAAAAATGTATTCCTAAAACATAATTGGAGGAGAATAAAATTAATGAGTTTCATTATATTTTTATTATAATATTACATCATAGAAAGCATAAAAATAAATAATCCCAATAAATGGTGATATTTTTCCACAAAACCCTTACCAATTTGGTAAAATTTAATTATAATTCTCAAGAAATAATAAAATTAAATGAAACATAAAATATACTAAGAAAAAATAAATATATTATATTATATTTAGAAGGGGTTGTATATACAAAAACTAGGTTCACAACATAATATGTGTCTCAACAAAGTAAAATTGATACAAAAAAACCCTTATCTCATTTGATAAATTTGAAATCCTAAACCCTATAAAAGAGAAATCATAAAATGATTTTTTCAGTTCCCATTATTTTAATTATAATAAAAATAAAATAAATTCATGTTCATTATATGCACCATAAAAAATGAACAAGTGGTTCAAATGGAATATTACTCATATATATAAAAAGTGGGATGGAAATCCTATATCATTTTAATACTCTTTTAAATTTTCAGCCCAAGTAATTAATTACATAAAATGAAACATTAAATATAATTAAAATGATTTTTTTCATGATATAAGAATTTAAATGTGTATTACATACACCAAAAAAAATAAATTAGTAGTGAATTTTCATATGTTTCCCAAAAACTAAAGATAAACAAGAAGTCTCATACCTTAAGTCTCTACATCCTTCATACATGTTCAAGATTAATGTATAATAGATATATGTTTATTATAAATATAATACATGACCATACTTATATATATCATACAACATATCATTTACATAATACCTTTAATTTCCCATCTATTAACAATTCCATGTTAAAGTAACATTTTGAACCATAACTACATTGTTTTTCTTCTATGTTTTGATTTGTTATTTTTGGTCCTCCATCTTTGATCAGGGTTACATAATCTACATAATAGTAACCATTATATAATTTTAAAATACATTCAATATATATTTATTTATAGTAAACAATAAAATTTAGGGATATAAAATGAAATACACTATTTATGGAGAGGGTAGGTCGTACATACGCATGAAAGATGTTCCCATTTTCTTAATGAATTAAATAAAAGAAAGGTAAATAAAATATTAACATTCGATAATAATTTTTTTCATATATATATCACATATTTTTATTTAAACCTATCCTTATTACCATCCATGTGAAACGTACATGAAGAACGAATCACATTGCTTTTTGAGACGATAGTCAATCGCACACACTAGCGACGTTATTGTGTTTCTATGGAATGAAAATTTAGGATATATATGTGATATAATAAATATATAAGTATAAATATTTTATTAATATCATATATTTATATTTAATCTCTCTTTATAACCATCCAAGTCAAATATAAATTAAAAGAACGTCACATCGGTTTGTGAGACAATAGTCTGTTATACACACAATAGACGTAATTGTTTTCCAATGGGTTTTAAAGTAAAAAAGTAGAAATGGTATTATAGATAAAAAGGAATAATAAAATCATAAATATAATATATAAACATTTAATATATAATTATATCAATTCTTGAGAGGTCATGATGGAAAATGAATAACATCAGTTCGTGAGGCCATAGTCCATTGTATACACGAATGATGATTTTTCAAACTATTTGATAGAATTGGGGATAGATCATGGTTGTTAAATTAAAATAATTAAATTTCAGTATATGGAAGATAATATTATTGTTATTTTGTCATATTTTTTAAATATTAATGGATATATAAAAATAAATAAAACAAAAATGTACGTTTAATAATATTACCACTTCTTTGGAGAGCCTCTTTATGTTTAAACCTAAAGCCTTGTAAAAAAGTATTAATAAATAAAATAAAGCCTCTATGATGAGGGAAGGTAAGTAAGGAAATTATCTGGTCAGGAATTGGAAAAACCAAATGGTTTTTGAGGTCTTAAGAGGAGCGAATAGGAGGTGTCCTTTTAGATATGAGGCGACTGGAAAACTTTTAATTTTTTAAAAGAAAAACATGTACCCACATTTTTCAAATGCCACATGGATCCAAAATTATCCATTATATAAAATTATAGGTTCTAAAGTGTAAATTGTTACATAATATTGGTCTTGAAAAAGGTTTCAGGTCATTCTATCAATTATATTTTTATTTCACGCCCTAAGTAAATATGTTTTAACCATTACAATAGTAATTATGACTTTACTATTTTTAATATTAACTATAGTAAAAAAAATTGCTTGAACATATTAGATAAAATAAATTATTTTGATTTAAAATATGGAATCAATTTAACTAAATTCCATTCACATAATTATAAAATTTTAATCTATATTTAATCTCATAGACACGATGAAAAAGTGGATTTCCAAAGAAAAATGATTAAAAAGTTTAGAAATTTATTATATAAAAACTAAATATTAATTTTACTAAAATGACCTAAATTTGTTTAATAAATATATAATTTAACTAATTTTAATTTTAATATATTATTTAAATATTATTTATCTTTTAAAATAATTTAAAATATATGATAATTCTAAATAAAAACTAGTATTTTCATGATTCATAAAGAAATTAACTTTTCCAAAAATTCAAAAATTTTGACATCAAGATAATTTTGAAATAGTTATTTAAAAAATAAATTATATTTTTTCAAAATTATTTTATGAAATTGGTATAAATATATTTTAAAATAAGTGTTCAAAAGGTGACAAAACTTCTTTTTTTTAAATATAGTTTTTAAGTGTAATTTTTTTATTCTTATATCATTAATTTAAAACAAAGAAGATGAATGTTGAATATTTAATTGAATATATTATATATGAATTTAATTAAAAAACTTAGAGAAAGGTATTTTTTTAATTTATTAGTCTAAAACACGTCTCTGTATATAATAATAGTTTTTCAAAAAAATATTTCTTTTGTTTTCAAATTGTTTTTTATTTTAATTTATAATAAATTGGTCATAAAATAATTAGTCATATATACATGTTTAAACCATATATCATAAAATTTTAGTCAATAAAATTTATACCCTTCATTATAAATGATAGGTGATAACTATCATATTAAATAATAATATTTTAATAGTATGTCACATTACATTTAAACTTGGTGTTTCATATAAAGAAAGATAAATTCAAAGTTGTGTGTAACGAACAATATCTAAAAGATTAAATTTATTTGAAATAAAATATTTTAAAAAATATTGCGGTGTTATATTATAACCCACTTAAATAAATTGTGTCCTTGCAATTTTTAATCGGTTCTCAGTAAAAAAGAGTTTAACGTTTTAAAATCCATTTGTGGGAAACACAAAACCTAAAATGGGTTAATAAATCATACTTTTAAAAACAGATAAAGTGATGTGTGAATGTCATATTGAACAATACATAATAGGTTTCCAAATAGGGTAACATAGGTGGGAGGTGAATATTTTTACATGGAAGAAATTTTTAATGTCGAAATAATTATGGGTAGTGATAGAGATCATTGATAACAAGAAAATGAATGATAATGTTAAAATAAAAAAACAGAAAACCATAATCCAAATAGGTGTCAAAAAATTCATTGATATCATAAAAAATGATGGTAATATAAAAAAAATTATTTCAATATCCTTTTACTAAAGTTGTGAAATTTTTATGAGATGGTATACTTACTTGATTTTATTCTATTTCCTAAGAACAATCTCATCCTTTGGTTTTATTTCCATAAATTTCCACAACATAACTGACTTTAAGAAATTAAGAAGAATTTTTTATTCTTGAAGAACTAATGGATCATAAGATCCATAAAATAATGATAACGCATTCCTTCATTCGTGAGTTATTATACAAATATTATTTTCCATAAAATTTATCCAATAACATCCATAGTTCAACTTAATCAATTTCAGGAATTGTTAAACATTAAGCACCTCTATTTCTGAGCAAAATGGAAATCCAAAAATTTAGACATAAGGGCACTAAATTTTCTAAGATCATATTAACATTAATCCCAAAAATATAAATAATTGTCTCTTAGTGGTCACATACCAAATATGTGAATACCTTGGTCATATAATCTCTTAATACATGGTAACAACCAGAGTTACCATAAAACACAATGAAAAAAATACATGATTCCCCATTCCATAAATGAAACTATGGATTTTGGATTATATTACATAAATCCAAAAAAGTTGTAAACTCTATTATTGATAACATATAATGCTTTGTTAAAAAATCATTAATCAGTTTTGGGTTCATTAATATATCTAGTTTACATTGTCCATATCCATCATCTCTTTATCCAAAATAAACACCATTTTATCAACATCAAGAAAAATTTATGGGTTATCTTTACTTAATCATATGTTTCCCATAATATATCACCTTTCCATTAAATCACTTTTCTATGTTTTCAATACCATTCAACATATTCTTTCAAATCCATAATGAACATCAACTAGAGAACAATCATTATATATTTTATGATTCAGATAACATAATTATTGAATTCCCATACACAAACACTTTAATAATTATATTTCATTATTAATCCATTAACTGGGATTTGTCACTTAATTCAATAATACTTCTTTCCATTCATATTTCATTCATGGTCTCTTCATTATTGGTAGTATAACCATTACTCATACCACCTTTATAATTATCTTAAAGAACTTTCCCCCTGGGAGAGTAATTTGTATAATGTCCATTCATTCCATATTTGTAACCTTAGACCATTTATTATTCATTAGAAAAACCATTATTCTCATCCATTATGCTAACTAAACTTTTAATTTTTTTATTGAAAATCACTTACTCCATTCCCTTCTTCTCAACACATAATAAATATTCTCATTCCTTTGATACATTACCTATAATTCTTCTTCCCACATTTTCAACATATATGAAACTAAATCTTCTTTCCCCAATGGCCTCTACCAACCTAACTCTCAATAAACTATATCCTTACCTTATTTGGTGATTCTTATAGTTATTCAAGGTTAAATTTATTAATCATATTTCATGTTTACTAATTACAAATATTCACTATATATTTCACTATTGTCATCATCCCATTTGTTTTTTCATCAACACATTGTCTATCACATTCAATGTCAATCCAATTTCTTCAAGTACGAACTATTCACTAAAACCAAAAAGCATAGTGTGGGTAACAATATTCATAGTGGGAACCACATAAACCTATAAATAAATTATATTATTTCTAAATCATGACACCTTTTTTCATTTTATGACGCTGTAAAATTATCCATGTTCATTTATGATTATTATTAAAATCTATCAATATTGTTCATAAAGACTTTTTTAATTTACAAATCACTTCACTCGGGAGTTTTAAACCAGAAATGCATAAAGGCACATTTTTGTGCATTATTTTGTGAACAAGTCCTTCTGAATGAAACATTTTCATATTCATTACCCTTAGGTACCTTTTTTCTGGATCCACATACACTTATAGTGTCCACACAAGGATTTTATAGCTCGAAAATAACTCATTCTATAATTTATCAAAATTCGAAAAAAAATCCTATGCTTTGACACATCCTTATATTTATTATTAAACATATCCAAAAACATATCCTTAGAAATATCCCTAGGGATTTCACCATTGTTTTCTCATCCTAGATTCCAAAGGATAACTAATCCTTGATCATATACAAACTATAAATATCCATAATTTTCATAAATAAGTATTATAACTTAATTAGATAATATTAATTACAACCATAATGTTTTATCATATAATCATTTAGGTCTAGTTCCATTAGAAACTTGGATACAAAACAACTGGTCCATAAGTGAGCTACATCATTACCAACTATGTTCTTGACAACTAGTACCCTTCTTAGACATATCATACATAACACCTTTCCTCATAACCTTTGGAAAGGAAACATAATAAAGGGTGTGCATAGATTCTTAATATATTTAAATAAGGGGGATATCAATATATCAAGAAAATAAGGGTTTTAGAATGATAAAATAATATTTAAATACCATATATTGTATATCTTAGATTATAAAATTGAGTCATTGAATATATATTGGTAGTTCATAATACATAAATCATAATGGAATCAAGGAACAAGAACTATGAGAACGTAACATTGGAATACAACATTTAGAATACAAATAATCACAGAAAATAATTTCCTAAATAGTTCAAGGATTATTTCCAAGACTATCATAGTGGAATGGGTTCACTCCTAAAACCATCATATTAGTCCTGGTTCACTCTCTAGACTATCATTATGTACAGAGTCCTTTACAGAACTGGGTTTACAACCCATTCTAGACTAGTTTATCTCCACATGTATCAATATTTTCCCAAATCATTGTAGGGAGATATAGGCCGCGCACGTCTTGGTTATAACATTACTACCATCCTTGGTTATAATTTAACAACCTTCCATGGTTATAATGAAACTATTTTAAAATAATTGAAATCATACATATGTGTGAAATAAAATCATAAAACATTTATCATATTATAACCCATGAAAATAAATTGGTTTCATAAACCTTTCATCATAATATAGCCTATTGAAAAGAAACCAATTTCATAATCATTTCTTTATTTCATCAAATCATGACCCATGAAAAAAATGGTTTTCATAAGAATTTTATCATGGTAGAATACATGGAATAAAAATAGGTTTCTTAGAAATACATTCATCAATAACATAAATCATCCATATAAATAATAATAAGGGTATCCCTGGATCATATCCCTAGTAAAGAATAAGTGACATCAATGTATGTCATCTTATTTGGAAAATTATTTTGATAGATCGCATGGAACATTTGTTGAAGAAAATAGCATTTCATCATGGAAAACACTATTTAAAACAAAAAACATTTTCAAAATCCTTTTCATTAAAAATAAAATTTGAAACTTATTAAGTAAGATTTAAACATCATTTAAAACATTTCAGGAGTAAAATATCATTTTTTTTTAGAAAATAACTTTTTTAAAATGAAAAATTCATAAAAAAAAGTGAGAAATAGTTTTCTTTGAAATAAAAATTGAATCTTATAATGGAATATTTAAAATAATGAGTTGGTTGTAATGTCCCAGACCTAGAAGACACTCAATAGTGCTCTGAGCTCGATTGGTTACATTGGACTCAAGTGAAACTTCCCAAATGCTGAGGCTGCTGACTAGCTATAAGGGCCAAGGTGTGTCTGTGGGGAGACTATGCCCTCATTATATCATAGAGAAAGTTAACAACATACAGATAACGGAAAAATAAAACAAGAAGACAATAGATATATATCATAAATAGATATAAATCTCAAAATATGGCTCATATACAATGATACAGATGATACATATATCTAGAAAATAGAAAAAATAGGTAGATAGAAATACAATACAATATATGTATCGAAAATGGAAAAAAAACAAAAGAGTTCATATAGCATCGGAAGCCTCATCTGGGTCCAATACTCCCCTGATCAAAAAAAAATATCAACAACTTATACTAGGGTGTTTTCCCCTACCATCACATACAACCATGTAGTCTTTTTGGGTCCCCAAGGTGTCCTAAATAGGGTTTGAGATAAACATCCCAGTAGGTTTCCACCCAATAATTTATACAGTTCTATGCAGCACAATGCAACAAATAAACAAGTGTATGTAAGTAGTAACGAAAGTGTGAATGCACATAGAACATGTATAATGAAACTATTATACCAAATAGCCTCTCAAGGATCCCTACAACCTGTGTTAGCTCTTAACAAGGAAGTTATAATAAAAGTAAACAAGTAACATGACCTATCCATACATACATCCATATCATATCCACACAACTTGTTCATATAAAGAAACCATATCCAAATCACATGACCTTTCCATATAATTAAGTTTATCAAAATTTTCATAGCCTTTATATATAATTATGTGTATCATAATTTTTATGGCCTTCGCGTATAATTAATTGTTTCACAATTTCAATAGCCTTGACATATAATAATGTCTAGATTGTGAAGGTTCAGATCCTATGTGTCAAATGTCAAGGAAACTTTATCGAGTCCCAAGAGAATCTTGATGGAAACTTGGTAAATTCATTGGTTGGAGTCCTAGGATAATTTTTACAGAAATTTCCTACACGAGTCTAAATAAGCTGGATCCAATGGGTAACAAGGCTCGGGGATCCCATGGAATCAATACCCAAGGTTCATACTCATCCAAGGTGTCCAATACTATGTTCTATATCCACAGAGAGCCATACATGGAATCTATACAAACTTAAGTCCATTTCATACCAAAAAAATTCAAATCCATATGAATCTACCCACTCATATAATCCATTTCATTTTAATCAAGCCACATAGTTATACCCACTGATTTAACACAATTATCCATTAAACACATCACAGGGGTATACCAACCCATTTATCACAGACAACCATTTAAAAAATCACACAGTTATACCCACCCATGTATCCCAATTCACTATTAAAAAATTCACATGGGTATACCCATCCAATTAACACAATTTCCAACAATCAATTTAAGAAATATTAAAACAACCAATGAGTATTCCCCCTCATTTAATAAATTCCATTTAAGAATTTAATCAAGTTAGGTAATGTATAATATGCTAACACAGGTCAAGGAGTAATAACATCTCTTGTTCATGTATAAAATCCTCATTAATTAAAACTGATCTTCCTTAAATTTGGAAATCTCTAGAACACACCCCTTGGGTAGTTCATCAAAGGTCAAAACAAAAGCAAGGTATAGAGTACACCATGGGTGGCCTGCAGTTGGAGAAAAACCACCAACGCATCTCAAAGAACCTATAGGCATACCTAATAGGCCCTAAATTGTCTATTTCAACTTAATATTTCAATTTTCATCCCTCACAGAAATGTCCTATGGGCAGTAAAAATGTCTAAACCTCTATAAAGAAAAAATATCAAAAATAAAAGTATAGACAATCTAATGTAGCTTGGTAGTGAAGTTATTCTCTAGTATCAAGTCTTGATTTTCCACGGCTTAGGAGAAGTTTAATGAACATGAAAAGAATTAGAAATTAGGTAATATGAGCCTAAAACCAAACAATGAAATCGTTGTTCTAATGAATCATAAATGTCTATAAATAAATCAAGATCTTACCAGGGTGGTTCCAATGATACTGATGGAAAAAAGAAATAGAGAGTGAACTACTGTTAGATCTGAAAAACTACAAAAGAGGGTTTTTGGGATTAAAGAAGAGAATGAAAGGTTTTTGTGTAATAAAATAAATTCTTCTAACTATTCTTCAAAAAAAAACATCCCAGGCAATTAAACTAATGTAATTACCTTTCACATCGTGTAATGATCAATTTTTTCATCCTGGGAAAAAACATTACATACCATGAAAGGTCTTGCCTATTCCATTACATGTCCTGTAATCAGATTACACTGTGTGTATCTCAATTACACATCATTTAATTGGCATGCAGCCAGTATACAGCCTTCCTGCCACTTCTTTCCCAAAATCAACAAAATCAACCCATGGATCGGTTTAGGGTCTACGAAAAAAAGGGATGTAAAAAATCATTTTACTAGAAAAGTAAAAGATATGTACCTTAAGATGAAACTTGGATCTTATAATATTTTCCACTTAAAAAAATTTGTTCCCGAATTTCCCTCACAAGGGTAGTAAATATTTCGTTGAAACAAACTTCGGCCACTAAGTACGTACGTCAACCTCCTGCTTCTAACTCTTGTCTTATAAATGGTCATGATGCCATAGGACCCGTACTAGAGTAACTTACTAGCCTCGAGAACCTTCATGATCATGTAAACGATAGGAATAAGATTCTGAAGTGCCCAGATCAGTGTGAATCACTGAGAGGGGGATGGGGTGAATCAGTGATCCCTTAAAACTTTTTACTAATTGATTCTTAATCAATTAAACCTCTATGGATGGTTAAAGCCTCGATCCACTCTTCTTGTATCTCTCAACCTTTCCCGAATGATGCAGTAATGAAAAGGCACAGGACACAAGGATTTACAAGGTTCGGCACCAAAGGCCTACATCCTTGCCATGCTCTCCCAGCATGGATTCTCCAATTATAATCTGTTAGTATTACAATGGTCGATACAGAGTCCCACTGTATCTCTCCTGAGTCCCACAGGAGGGTCTTTATACTGCGTCACACAGTGTTACCAGAGTCCCACTGGCCTGCTCCAGAATCCCACTGAAGACTTCTTCTCCCTGAGTCCCACAGGGTCTTCTCTTGGCTCCTCGAGTCGCACGAGTAGCTCTTCTTCACTTTAAGTTCTTCAAGTATCCTCAGCAGCCTAGGATAAAGGCTGCTGGCCTTGCTCTTCTTCTGATCACTTGTGGTGAACAGGTCTTCTCGTCTTGCTCAGGATTTATCTCCTTCTTCTAAGGATGACCTGGCCTCTCTCCAATTACTGAATACTCAGACAATTGATGTCTTTAACTTCAGTCTGGTCCAGTCTCACTTCACTTCAACATCATGCACTGAGTGCATGGCAACTCTTCATCTTCATGCACTGATAGAATGGGTTCTCAAATCTCTTCAAGATCTTCAAGCCTTGGACTCCTCAGATGCACACCACTGATTTAGCATTGTTCACGTGTGCACGTGCATGCATGCATGCATGCACTCTTCCTTTCCTCTTCTTGGTGCAATAAACCCTCAAAGGGTGTAGTCACTTTAAGCACACACCTTCTTCCTCCTTCACACACTTTATCCAATTTGTTTACACACTTAGAGTGTGTTCTACTTTAGTGTGGGTCACTCCTTATTTCTTCTAAGTGTATACACACTTCTTAGTGCACACACTTAGGTTCGGCCAACTTGTCTCTTTACACACACTTGTTTCATTTTGCACACACTTGAAACTTTGGCCTTCACTTCCTCTTGCACACACACAAAGTATTCTTTGTTCTTCAAAGTGTGCACACACAATGCTACGGCCTCTTCCACTATTTTTGCACACAAGGCACTAAGGCCTCGACCTTCCTCTTGTTTTGCACACACACAAATGTGGTGGCCTTCCACTCCTCCTTGCACACACCCAAAATTCTCGGCCTTCTTTGTTCTTGTTTGCACATACACCCAAAGGCTACGGCCTTCTCTTGTTCACCTAGCACACAAGGCACAATGTCCTCGGGTCTTCTTCTTTGCACACACAAAACCGTAGGGTCCTCTTACTCCATTTGCACACACACACTAGGTATGCACTCCACCTTCAAAATAGGCATGCAAAGGGGTGCAACCTTCCTCTCTTTACAGCTTCTGTCGCGCAAGCACAAGGCACAAAGGACCTCGGTCGTGGGCGCGCAAGTGCAAGGGTGCACTTGGCCGTGCAAGCGCCTACCGTGCAGGGGGCGCGGTGCACAGAGGGGGCGCGCAAGTTGGCGCTGCCCTTCCTCCTTCCTGTCGTGCAAAGGATAGCGCACAGGGGACTCCTCCTCCTCTTTATTCTTGTCGCGCAAAGTAGTAGCGCGCAAGGAACTCAAGCCGCACAAGTAAACTTGCGCAGGGCTTCAACTTCGCGAGGCAGAGCTCTCACGGGACTCGGATTTTCAACAGAGTTTCAGCAAGCACTCCAAGGCCTCGAGCTCTCTTTATATAGGCAGAGAAACGCCTCTGTCCATCCGCGTGTTGAATCTTGAATCACCGAAGATTTAGGATCTTCAAAAATCATTCAAATATTTATTTTTATCCTCTGTTTCACGCGGGCTCATTTAATTTTTGTTCCTCTACGTGCATGCGACTCAGAACGCATGCACGGCCTTCGGTTTAGGTCCAAACCATGAAAACCACCAACCACGTGGCCTCGGCAGCTTTGCTTGCCTCGGCCGAACATCGAAAATCTTCATTTGTTGCATGCAGGCTCATTTTAAACCATGGACGAGTTCCATAGGGCCAGACGATCTCAATGGACCCTTCAGCTTGATCAGAGGTGGCCGGGAGCTCGAAAACCATCGTCGGGATGCCTCTGGTTCAGCGGCTGCTCGCGGGAGGGCTCTGCATGGCCGGAGGTGGGAGACGATGCCGGGGCCTTCGGATCAGATCTTCAACGGCCTGGATCAGATCGCCTCGCCGCGGGATTAGATGAGCGGCTCGGATCGGGCGCGCGATGAGATGGACGGCCAGAATTCACTCCCGGTGAATTTTTTCGCGTCCCACATCGAAACGGGGCGCGGTTTTTCCGCGGTTTATCAATATGCCGCTCCCCCAGCCCCCTCAATTGAATCCTATCCCTCCACGGTGCCGCCCCGCACCGTGTTCTCCCTGCGGGCGCGCTCTGCGCCCACTCTCGCCTCTGCGGGCGCGCTCTTAGCGCCCACTCTGCACACTCGGGTGCGCGGGCTTCACCACCGCGTGCCCTCGGGGGCTTATACACGGCCCCCCTGCCACGCTCCTCCGGGCGTGCCCCAGGCGCCCATGCGGGGTGTCCTACGGGTGCGCCCCTGCCTCAAGGATGCTGCCCTGGCCTTGAGGGTTCCCCATGGGCGTGGTGACCTTGAGTCCCACAAGTGCCTTGGGTGATGACCCTCGGCTGACCTCCTTGGTGGCTTATTTTTTGCTTAAGTATAGAACAAGTCCTTTGTGTAAAAACAAAGTGACCAAGTTCAAATGCCAAATGCCACAACTCTTCTTCTAAGCCCTTCTTCCTCTTCTTTATTTCTTCTTCTTCATTAGACTTCATCATCCTTCTTCTTCTTGAGAATTCAAACATTAATCTACTTGATTAGAAACAACTCCCCAATTTATGATTCTTCTTCATCATCTCATTTTCTACTTAGGAGAGAATTCTCAAGGATCTTCATCAACCAAACTCCGGAATCACATAACATCTTCAATGGGCTTCGTTGATCAAATCAGAGATCAATTGGATCTTCTTCTGATTATCATGCACTAAGTCATAGTGCATGGACTTTGTTAATTCACATCATCCACTTAGTAGTTGTGGATGGATCTTCTTCAACTCCTCATGCATTGTCACTACAATGCATGGTCTTCTAATCATGTTGTGACATTGTATCCAGTTGATACAAGTTCTTGGAACTTAAAGATCAGTTCAACAATCGTCAGATATCCATGGAGAGTGTTTCAACCACAATTTCCAATACCATTTAGTGAATCTCCTAAGTGACATGCATCTTAGTACCATGGCCATTCTCCTTCACCACCAACACCATCACAACCTTTGTCATTCACCTCTTGACATTCCTTGACTTCCATTCATTCCAAGACAACTTCATGCCTCATTGACAACAAATGCAACACAGTGCACTTCAATCTCCCCCTTTGTATTTGTTGTCAATATCACAGCTTCAGCACATATGAATGGGTCAATATGTGTGCCCAATCTTTTCTCCCCCTTATTGGCAATCAAATGCAAAGGTGTGGTGTGGTTCTCTTTCAAAAATCTCTTCCTCGCTTTGAATAGAATCTTCTTGAAAAGCACTAAGAGAGGGATGATGTCACATGTTCTCTTTAGCAAAGAACCTTTAGTAAATCAACTCTAAGTCTACTTGGGCTAACCCGGCGTAGAAAACAAGAGTGATATAACCAAGATTTTTCAATGCTGTCCACAATTCTCTACACATGTGAGATCATGCTTCAGGGGTTTGAAAATTTTTCAGATATAACAATGAATTGCTAAATCCTGCACATACTTCACAAAACTCATTAGAAAGTTCAGTGCAATGATAAAGCTCCCCCTTTCATCCATTTGTCTTCAATCCATACTCCCCCTTAATTG
This sequence comes from Viscum album, assembly GCA_963277665.1. Lineage (NCBI taxonomy): Eukaryota > Viridiplantae > Streptophyta > Magnoliopsida > Santalales > Viscaceae > Viscum > Viscum album. The sequence goes on along the minus strand of OY728121.1, from coordinate 1,757,432,035 downwards.
ACAAGATAAACTCAATTAAGAAACAAGGGATGAAAGTATGATTGGAATACCTTCACTTTTCTCAAGATGGTATTAATCTCAGAATCCCATCTTCTTCAGATTGGCTCCCCCTCAAGGGGTGCACTCCATTCTGTCCAAACCATCCTCCAGATGAGAATGATCATCATCTTCAATTCCCTGCAGTGTTAGCACATGTAAATACAAGTGATTAGGGAATAAGATGGAACCTCCTTGGTTCATCAATGTGAACAACAAGGTTGAGAAGAGTCTCTCAACCGAGATGCCCCATTTTCACCAGTCTTCACACTTGCACATCTGATCTTCAATGATGATTGTGCTGGTGTGGATCTCAATACATCTTCATGTGAAATCTTCTTCTTCCCTTTTGCCTTAGCAATTGCCAGAACATCATCTTCAGCTCTTTCCAGATCTTTGGCAAGTTGCAACTGATTTGGCCATATGACTAATGAGTCATTTGGAAGTGTGGCCTCAGTTCTGGAAGTTCCACATGGTTCTTTTGATGCTGTCAAGCTACCTCTCTTAGGCAACTTGTTTTCAATCAATCCCTTTTGCTTCTTTTGGATTGATTGTCTGTTTGAGTCCAGTCTGCCTCTATTGAATTTCATGGCTTCTTTACAAAGATCCATGATATGTCCTTTCTTTCCACAGTAGAAGCATTTCTTGGTGGTCCTTCTGGATGCATCACCCTTCTGGATTTAGACTCCAAGGACTTATTTTCCTTTTTCAAAACCTTTTTGGGAGCATCTTCAACTTTCTTCTCGCTTCCCAAGGATTCTTTCTGAGCCAGGTTCTGTGATCTTTTCTTCTTTTGAGCTCTGTATACAGTTGGAGATTGACATGTATCTTTTTGACCACTTGTGCAATCATCCCAGATGTTGTCAAGTAATCCAAATCTATTTGCAGTAAACAGATGTCTCTGGACCTGTGGATGTTGCTTCCTTCCTTCTGGCTTTCTCCCCCTTGGCATGGGCTTCCTCTGTGCTTTGGCATTCAGTGGATTGTACCAACAATCCTTTGCACAATGCCCATACTTGTTACAACACCAGCATTGTCCCACGAATCTTGACCTCTTCAGTCCTTCTGATTGTAGGGTACTTTTCTTGACCTGTTGTGCTGTTTCAGGAGAGCTCTGCTTCTTTACTGTCTTCATCCATATTTTTTTTGGGATTATTCTTCCATCCTGCACCTTTTGTGGAAACACAATTAGAAGCATCAGTACAAGATGGTATGGATGGTACCTTCTTTTTAGAAGATGTTGCTCTTTCATTAGAGGATGTCTTTCTTTTAGAATCATCCTTCTCAAAGCATACTTGAGTAGCAACATTTCTCCTTTCAGCTGACTGGGAGGCTTTGGCTTTGGGTGATTGCTGATTTTTAAATATCACCTCCTGTTCTAAGCATTTCATATTGAGGGAGTTCTTCTCATCCTCAATAGTTCTTAGCCTTCCTTCCAATTTTTCTTCCAGCTGATTTATCTGGTCTTCATGCACCTTCTTTAATTCTTGCAATGAATTGTCCAGCTCCTTCACCAATTTGACTTTTTCTTCGAGTTGAGCATCTCTGACATTCATTGACACTTTGTGCCTCTTTTCCAGTGCATGGAAAACATCTTTGACCACAGTCTTAAAGAATTCTTTCTCAGAAATGCTTCTTTGAAATTCTTCAGTAGTGTCTTCATATCTTTCATTGCAAAGAGATACTGTTTCATCTTTAGCCTTCACCAGCTTTCTGAGAGTGTTGGTTATGCCAACCCTTTTAGCCAATTGATCTTCCATTGCATTGGCTTCTTCTTCTAACTGTGATTTTTCTTCATGAAGATCATGGATGCCTGTAGCTATACACTTTGCCACTTCCATGGGAACTGTCTTCTGAAGATATTTGAGTGCATTTAGAGGATCATTGTTTCTTCCATCATCATCACAGCTAGAGCAGGCTTCATCAGAAGAATGATAAAGGGAATTGTCATCTGATGTGACTTTCACATTTCTTTCCATAGAAGGAGTTTCTCTGATTGCAACAACCTTCTTCCTCATCTTCTTTGCCTGTTTCTTCATTCTGTTTTTCAGAGTCTTGGTAGATATCTCCATTTGAGGCTGTTCTTTCATTTCCTCAAATCTGCACTCCATATAGACTCTCTTGGATCTTTTAGAGGTAACCTTCGCTCTGATACCAATTGAAGTGCCCAGATCAGTGTGAATCACTGAGAGGGGGAGGGGGTGAATCAGTGATCCCTTAAAACTTTTTACTAATTGATTCTTAATCAATTAAACCTCTATGGCTGGTTAAAGCCTCGATCCACTCTTCTTGTATCTCTCAACCTTTCCCGAATGATGCAGTAATGAAAAGGCACAGGACACAAGGATTTACAAGGTTCAGCACCAAAGGCCTACATCCTTTCCATGCTCTCCCAGCATGGATTCTCCCATTATAATCTGTTAGTATTACAATGGTCGATACAGAGTCCCACTGTATCTCTCCTGAGTCCCACAGGAGGGTCTTTATACTGCGTCACACAGTGTTACCAGAGTCCCATTGGCCTGCTCCAGAATCCCACTGAAGACTTCTTCTCCCTAAGTCCCACAGGGTCTTCTCTTGGCTCCTCGAGTCGCACGAGTAGCTCTTCTTCACTTTAAGTTCTTCAAGTATCCCCAGTAGCCTGGGATAAAGGCTGTTGGCCTTGCTCTTCTTCTGATCACTTGTGGTGAACAGGTCTTCTCGTCTTGCTCAGGATTTATCTCCTTCTTCTAAGGATGACCTAGCCTCTCTCCAATTACTGAATACTCAGACAATTGATGTCTTTAACTTCAGTCTGGTCCAGTCTCACTTCACTTTAACATCATGCACTGAGTGCATGGAAACTCTTCATCTTCATGCACTGATAGCATGGGTTCTCAAATCTCTTCAAGATCTTCAAGTCTTGGACTCCTCAGATGCACACCACTGATTTAGCACTGTTCACGTGTGCACGTGCATGCATGAATGCATGCACTCTTCCTTTCCTCTTCTTGGTGCAATAAACCCTCAAAGGGTGTAGTCACTTTAAGCACACACCTTCTTCCTCCTTCACACACTTTATCCAATTTGTTTACACACTTAGAGTGTGTTCTACTTTAGTGTGGGTCACTCCTTATTTCTTCTAAGTGTATACACACTTCTTAGTGCACACACTTAGGTTCGGCCAACTTGTCTCTTTACACACACTTGTTTCATTTTGCACACACTTGAAACTTTGGCCTTCACTTCCTCTTGCACACACACAAAGTATTCTTTGTTCTTCAAAGTGTGCACACACAAGGCTACGGCCTCTTCCACTATTTTTGCACACAAGGCACTAAGGCCTCGGCCTTCCTCTTGTTTTGCACACACACAAATGTGGTGGCCTTCCACTCCTCCTTGCACACACCCAAAACTCTCAGCCTTCTTTGTTCTTGTTTGCACATACACCCAAAGGCTATGGCCTTCTCTTGTTCACCTAGCACACAAGGCACAATGTCCTCGGGTCTTCTTCTTTGCACACACAAAACCGTAGGGTCCTCTTACTCCATTTGCACACACACACTAGGTATGCACTCCACCTTCAAAATAGGCACGCAAAGGGGTGCGGCCTTCCTCTCTTCACAGCTTCTGTCGCGCAAGCACAAGGCACAAAGGACCTCGGCCGTGGGCGCGCAAGTGCAAGGGTGCACTTGGCCGTGCAAGCGCCTACCGTGCAGGGGGCGCAGTGCACAGAGGGGGCGCGCAAGTTGGCGATGCCCTTCCTCCTTCCTGTCGCGCAAAGGATAGCGCACAGGGGACTCCTCCTCCTCCTTCTTCTTGTCGCGCAAAGTAGTAGCGCGCAAGGAACTCAGGCCGCACAAGTAAACTTGCGTGGGGCTTCAACTTCGCGAGGCAGAGCTCTCACGGGACTCGGATTTTCAACAGAGTTTCAGCAAGCACTCCAAGGCCTCAGGCTCTCTTTATATAGGCAGAGAAACGCCTCTGTCCATCCGCGTGTTGAATCTTGAATCACCGAAGATTTCGGATCTTCAAAAATCTTTCAAATATTTATTTTTATCCTCTGTTTCACGCGGGCTCATTTAATTTTTGTTCCTCTACGTGCATGCGACTCAGAACGCATGCACGGCCTTCGGTTTAGGTCCAAACCATGCAAACCACCAACCACGTGGCCTCGGCAGCTTTTCTTGCCTCGGCCAAACATCGAAAATCTTCATTTGTTGCATGCAGGCTCATTTTAAACCATGGACGAGTTCCATAGGGCCAGACGATCTCAATGGACCCTTCAGCTTGATCAGAGGTGGCCGGGAGCTCGAAAACCATCGTCGGGATGCCTCTGGTTCAGCGGCTGCTCGCGGGAGGGCTCTGCATGGCCGAAGGTGGGAGACGATGTCGGGGCTGTCAGATCAGATCTTCAACGGCCTGGATCAGATCGCCTCGCCGCGGGATTAGATGAGCGGCTCGGATCGGGCGCGCGATGAGATGGACGGCCAGAATTCACTCCCGGTGAATTTTTTCGCGTCCCACATCGAAACGGGGCGCGGTTTTTCCGCGGTTTATCAATATGCCGCTCCCCCAGCCCCCTCAATTGAATCCTCTCCCTCCACAGTGCCGCCCCGCACCGTGTTCTCCCTGTGGGCGCGCTCTGCGCCCACTCTCGCCTCTGCGGGCACGCTCCTAGCGCCCACTCTGCACACTCGGGTGCACGGGCTTCACCACCGCGTGCCCTTGGGGGCTTATACACGGCCCCCCTACCGCGCTCCTCCGGGCGTGCCCCAGGCGCCCATGCGGGGTGTCCTACGGGTGCACCCCTACCTCAAGGATGCTGCCCTGGCCTTGAGGGTTCCCCATGGGCGTGGTGACCTTGAGTCCCACAAGTGCCTTGGGTGATGACCCTCGGCTGGCCTCCTTGGTGGCTTATTTTTTGCTTAAGTATAGAACAAGTCCTTTGTGTAAAAAAAAAGTGACCAAGTTCAAATGCCAAATGCCACAACTCTTCTTCTAATCCCTTCTTCCTCTTCTTTATTTCTTCTTCTTCATTAGACTTCATCATCCTTCTTCTTCTTGAGAATTCAAACATTAATCTACTTGATTAGAAACAACTCCTCAATTTATGATTCTTCTTCATCATCTCATTTTCTACTTAGGAGAGAATTCTCAAGGATCTTCATCAACCGAACTCCTGAATCACATAACATCTTCAATGGGCTTCGTTGATCAAATCAGAGATCAATTGGATCTTCTTCTGATTCTCATGCACTAAGTCATAGTGCATGGACTTTGTTAATGCACATCATCCACTTAGTAGTTGTGAATGGATCTTCTTCAACTCCTCATGCATTTTCACTACAATGCATGGTCTTCTAATCATGTTGTGACATTGTATCCAGTTGATACAAGTTCTTGGAACTTAAAGATCAGTTCAACAATCGTCAGATATCCATGGAGAATGTTTCAACCACAATTTCCAATACCACTTAGTGAATCTCCTAAGTGACATGCATCTTAGTACCATGGCCATTCTCCTTCACCACCAACACCATCACAACCTTTGTCATTCACCTCTTGACATTCCTTGACTTCCATTCATTCCAAGATAACTTCATGCCTCATTGACAACAAATGCAACACAATGCACTTCAGATTCCCCTCAAGGGATGCATAAACCTGTAGCTAAAACTTCTTAGGTTGAAAATCTTGATAACTGTCTTAATGTTGATGGCCTAGATGAGATACGTAGAATATGTTGTGGATGGGTTGGTACCTTTGAGGAAACTACAACCGATAGGATATCGACCCGACTCCCTGCAAAATCTAGAACAGCCTAATATTTTATGGTGAAACATTACCCTGTCTCTTGATCCATATGTGTCCCAACCTCGTTGAAACACATAAAAAGACATGATCCCCAATCTCGAACTCTAGAGGTCATATTTAGTGATCGGTGTAAGATTTTTGACAAGATTGTGACGTAACCATCGGCTTCTGAATCAATTGGGCCTAATTATTAGTCACCTACATAATACATGGTCCTAGTAAAGCTATCTCACCTTCCTATAACTAGCAAAGGGGTGATCTGCATGGCCAACCATATAAATCCTATTAATTTTTTATCATTATCATCGCCTAATAACTATTATTATATGAGAACTCACCCAATGTAATTTTCCACTCCCAAGAGCCTCCGAAATCTAGTATGCATTCTCGAAAAATTTCCTCTAGCACCTGTATCATACACTCTGACTATCCATATGTCTGAGGGTTTTATGATGTTCTCATAAGCACCTATGTACCCAAAACCCTCTAAAAACTATGCCAGAAACAAAATGTAAAGTGGGTATCCCTATTTAAAAAGATAGTGTCTGGGAACCCAAGAAGTTATACTATAACATAAATAAATGAGAAACCTTCATGAGCCTATCAACAATAACCCACATAGCATCGTTACTTCAAGGTAACCTCGGTAAACCTATCAAAAAATATTTCATGACATCATCTCATTTTTACTTGGGAATAGGTAACTATACTAAAATCATTGAGGGTCGCTCATGTTATACGTTCACCTATTGATAGGTGGGACACCTCATAAAACCCCATCTACATATCTCCTCATACCCGGCCACCAGTATAGATGTCATAAGTCATGGACATATTGGTAACTCTAGGGTGTACTGCCCAAATTGAATCATTCAACTCACACATCATCTCCTCGCATATATCCATTGAAACCCAAATGCATCCATGGATACAGAAGATATAATCATTTCCTATTTTAAAACAAAATGAGGGTCACTTTCTAGACTCTCACAAAGGACCAGGACCTCTAAATCTAATAGTTTCCTGATCTGTAATATGTCTATTAGGGTAGAGGTATTGGCTAAGGATGATATATATTCTTATTGATATGTGTTTTTCACCTCCAGTTTCTTCTCAATTAACAACGCCACAAGCTGCCACTCGCTACTGGCCTACTGCACTTCCTATATTTAATTTCTCTTTCTTAGTGCATCAACCACTACATTTCCTTTACAAGGCATGTAGGTAATCTCAAAATCAAAGGGCTTTAAGAATCCACCCACCTCAACTACCTCATATTCAGATCACACTATGTAAAAAAAATAATTGAGTCTTTTGTGGTCTGTGTACACCACAAAATGATCCCCTGGTAAATAGTGACTCCTATAACATAAAGCATGAATGACAAAAGATAACTCAAGATCGTGTGTTAGGTAATTCCTCATGTGTGGCCTCAGCTACTAAAACCCAAATTCCATGACTCTATCCCTGTGCATCAGTACTACATCCAGCACGATACCTAATGCATTGCAATACATTGTTTATCTCTTCACCTACTCTAGAAGTACTAGTACTAGTACTGATGTCATCCTTCCTTTCTACTCCTGAAATGGTGTCTCACAAGAATCTAACCAAACAAACATCACACCCTTCTTAGTCAAGCCTTTAAAAGACACTGCTAAGCATGACATGTCCTATATAAAATGTATGTAGTAACCAGCTAGACCCAATAAAATATGTATGTAAAAAAATCATGGGATTTTCTTAGTAGATCTTGCCTTATATGGGTCTAATGACACTCCTTTCTATGAGATATTGTGACCCAGGAAGTGAATCTTGTGCAACCAAAAGTTGAACTTTGTGAGATTAACATGTAACTTATTCTATCTCAGTGTATTCAAAATGATATGTAGATGGTTGGAATGGTTGGGTTGATTCTAATAATACCCAAATATAACATCCACAAAACAGCCACAAAATAATCCAATAAAGGTTGGAACACTCATTTCCTCAATGCCATGAAAACTACTAGCATTTTCAGAAGACATAACAACATAAAAAGATATTCTTAAAGTCCATACCTGCTACGAAACGTTGTACAAGGTATATATATTGGTTAAACATGAACCTGGTGATATCCTTTCCTCAAGTTGATTTTTTAGAACACTCAGGCTCCTCAAATATAGTCAAACAGGTCTTCTATCCGTGGAAATAGATATCTGTTTTTAACCATTAATGGGTTAAATTTCCTATAATCCACAAATAGCCTAATATTTATGTCCACCTTTTTCACAAAAAAAACTGATGAACCCATGGATAAGTAATGATTTGAATAAACTCCTTCTCCTCCAAATCCTCTATCACATCTTGAGCTCCTCCAAATTCATCATCGCCATCATATAAAGTGGAATGGATACCATCATAGCTCCTAGAACTAGCTTGATGGAGAACTAAATCTCTATCTTATGAGGTAAACAAGAAAATACATCAAGAAAGATGGCCTTGAAGTACTCAACCATTGGAGAAACGTCCACCTGACTCACTCCCTAGTCATTTAAAAACAAACTAGCAATCTAGTCTACCATCCCGCCCAAACCATGATGCTGGAGTCCATATCTACCTTCCTATACATCACAATCACCCTTGTGAGTAATCATTTCACCCTCTGGTTATGTGAAAGTCACCCTTTAGAGATATCATTCAACACAACCTAGATAAGCTACTTACCATTCTATCCCGTGAATGAAGCCAAACCCTGCCATCTTGAGGACATAAAGATTCCAAAGGAAGTGACACCCACCAACCTCAAGGGGGCACTCTCTGAATTTGAATGCACCCTCTATTATAATTCTCAATGGTGTTTATAGCGTCATAATGATCCCAAAAGACAAAAAAATAATCCAGAGGCTCCTCACCACTGATGAAGATATAAAAATATGTGATGAACCTATATCAAAGAGAGAAGATACAATATGAAAGGATAATATGATCATACCTCTCACTATAAACGGTCTAACACCCTGATCCTAGGGGTATTCTGTATAGATTGTAACTAGCATTCACCACATCCCTATCATACAACCTCACTGCACGGAGTTGGACCAATCTAATGTTTCTATGTAATTGTTATTTTGATGTATCAAGCATGACCACCACTACCTTATCCTAATTTTCCAACATTGCTTCAAATAATTTATTGATGTGAAGATGAGGAACCTAATGTCTGTGTTGATCCCTAACTCTCACAACTAGTGGGAAGGTACTACAAAACAACTCCATGTGCCTCATCCTACTATAATCTCGGTACTTGAATGGGTCATGGTCGAACTGATTCTTCATGTGGCCTCACCTGCCACACATTTGATAGAACACTAAGCTGCTAGCACTCACTTCCTGACTGGAACTCCCCTCATGGGAAGCCTAGAAACAAAACTTCCTACCTGAAGATGTACAACCACTAGGTTGAGATGCAACACTACCCTATTCTATGCCCCTTCTCCAAATGCATGAACCCACAATCCCAATCTACCTGCAAACTCTTGGGGTAAAAGTAATCATATAAGAAGGTATATAAATTAGTATAATCCATATATTACAACATGTTATCTAGGTTCAAAACATCCCACCAGATATTTTCTTCTCTACGTAGCATATAAGTGGTGAGTTTGATGCTCCTATCAAGGGGTGTATCTAGATGCTTGAAAATAGATTACATGGTCTCAATACATAGATCATCAGCCAATGGACTGTCATCCCCTGAAAAAATGGGAGGGTGATGCTGCTGGAACACCCTTTTTATCTCATCCCTAGTCATGGATGGATGTATTGTTCCATGAAAAGTCTGTATATAGAGAAAGAACCCCTTGTGGTACTATGCCTTGGAACCTATTTCTAGAACAGTCTCTGGTGATTTAGTTGGCACTAAAACAAGATTAACCTATATCCCATGTTTCATTGCCTCCGGAGTCTGGTCGTCACCTCCCTCACGACATAACCCTGGAGGTCTTCATGGTGGCATGTCTCTAAAATGCTAATCACATACCTCTAAAAATAAGTATACCAAATTCATTGCTCAAAATCACAAGAAATGTCAAAAACCTCCTAAAACCATGTCATAACCCATAACCTACTCCTAAATATAGGACTTTATAAGGAATCGTCACCAAAATCCACTAGAAACTCTACCTCTATCCCACTCAAAATTAGGGCCTTGTTCTAGTCTCCATTTGAACAATATAGTTTCTTGTTTTCATTTAACATACATTAGTTCAAAAGATTTAACAAATGGTCTGCCATGATCTAATCCTTGAGGGCCCATAACACCTCATGAACCAAAATTTGATGCTCATATAATCCATACATATCAAATTCATTATATCAATTTATTTTTAAAAAAAGTGTGATTTCTGAATCCACACGGGCCCATACACCATATGAATTGAAAGATAATGTCACTTCTCTATCCTCTACACGAATTATATCACATCAGTAGATAGAAATATCACGTCACCTATCACAACATCATGAATTCATTAATTCATCCTAAATGGAATGGAATAATTCATGGAATGTGATTTCTAACCAGGTTCCAATATGATCCATGAGATGGAACACCCTCATCTCATTTAGTTTCAACAAAAATAGAACCAAAAACATATGAATGTAACATCACAACAAAAGTGCATCACCCAACAGTGGAATCAAATCAACTATAATCATAAAATTATAGAAAACAACATTCCATTCATAGAAATTTGGCTTTTCCCTATACAAGGGTTAACTATGCCTGATTACAGCTCATTACCAAATATCTTTTCCTTTATATCCCTTTAAATTGTCTCAAAACAATATAGAAAACTAGAAAAATCCTTTGATACCACTTTGTAACATCTCAGACCTAGATACCAATAAATAGTACCCTAAACCCGATTGGATACATGACCTCAAGTGCATCTCCACAGACAATAGAGGCTACAAACTGGATGTGAGGGCTTAGGTGTATCAGTGGGGAGACTATTCCTTCATTACTAGAGTATATTATAGTGTATGTCAATACCATATAGATAGAAGATGTAGTAAAACATATAGACAATAAATACATAGAAGGAATATATATTAATTTCAAAATATACCATATTTATAATGATATTGACGATACATGTATCTAGAAAAAAACCAAAACTAGTAAATGGAAATACAATAAAATAAAACTATCTAAAATAAAAAAATAACAAAAAAACTCACACAATCGCAAGAATAATCTTGTTCATATACTCCCCTCCTCCATATAAAGGATAAAAAACATGTACTAGGTCACTTTCCCCTACCATCACCTACAACCACATAGTCTCTTGGGGTCCCCAAGGAGTCCCAAATAGGGAGGGAGATAAACATCCCAGTAGGTTTCCACCAAATGATATATATAGTTCTAAGTAGAACAATGCAATAAGATAAACAATAGTTAGTAATAAGTAATAGAAATTTGAATTCCCATGGAATATGTCTACTATAACTAGAAATACCGAACAGCCTCTCAAGGCACTCTGCAACCAATTTTATCTCATAATAAGGATTCTAAAATAAAAAAAAACAAGTAACATGAGCTAGATGTACATCCATCCATATCCTATCCATATATTGTTATCGTATAAAGAATCCATATCCAAATTCCATGTTCTTTTTGTATTATGAAGTGTATCCCAATATTCATGGTATTTTCGTATAATAAAGTGTATCACAAATTCCATGGAATTTCCATATTATGAAGTGTATCACAATTTCCAAGTTCTTTTTGTATAATTGAGTTCAGACAATGATGGGCTAGATCCAAGGTGATGAATACCAAGGCATCCTCATCATGTCCCTAGAGCATCTAGATGGAAACTCAGTAAAGGAAATGGTTGGAGTCCTAGTATAATGTGTACTTACATGCCCTATGTGATTCCAAGAAAGCCGGATCCAAGAGGGAGTAAGGCCCGAGGCATCCCATAGAATAAAGACCCAAGTTGAATACTTTGCCAATGTGTCTAAAACAGCGTTCCAGATCTATGGAGATCCATACACAGAATCTATATAATCATACATCCATTTAATACCAAAAAAATTCAAATCCATATTAGTATACCCACTCATATAATCCATTTCAATTAAATCGAGCCTCATTGATATCCCAACCATTTATCACAATCATCCACTAAACACATCACATGGGTATACCAACCCATTTATCACAAACATCCATTTAACACATCATATAGGTATACCCACCCATGTATCACACATCACTATTCAAGAACCCCCTTGGGTATACCCACCTATTTAAACCAATTTATAAAATACATTTAAGCAATCTAAAAACACCTAATGAGTAAACCCACTAATTTAACAAATTCCATTTAAAAATTTAATCAATTTAGGCATTAAATAATATGCTAACACAGGTAAAAGAGGGAAAACATATCATAAACATGTAAAACCTCCTCATTAATTACAACTGAGCTTCCTTAAATTATGAAAGCTCGAGAACATGCCCCTTGGGTAGTTCATCAAAGGTCAAAACGAAATAAAGGCATGGTTCACCCAATAGGTGGCCTCTGGTTGGGGAAACAACCATAAATGCATCTCAAAGAACCTAAGGGAATCCCTAATTGTCCCTAATTTTTCTATTTCAACTTAACAATTCAATTCTGGGCTCGTGCTAAAAAGTCTAGTTGGTGGAAAAAATGTTTATAACTCTATAAAGCATTAAAAACCAAAATAAAAGTATAAACCACCTACCCAATATCCATAGTGGAGTGCTTTTCTAGTATCAAGTCTTAATTCACCTATGTTTATGATAAATTTGAAATACACATGAAGAAGAAGAAATTAGGTCATATGAGCCTAAACCCAAACAGCCACTACTGGAAATATGACCTATACCAATGGTTTTCGGCAAACTGTTGGTATAGGTCACTAATTTGGACTTATACCAATGGTTTACCAAAAACTGTTGGTATGGGCCCATTATAGAGACCCTATACCAATGGTTTGGCCAAACCGTTGGTATACGTCCCCCCTATACAACTAGTTTTTCCAAAACTATTCATATAGGTCCCAAAATCAAAGGACCTATACCAACGGTTCTCAAAACTGTTGGTATAGTTACATGTATTTTTTATGGAATCTTCTTACTGAGAACACTAAATAAATCAAAATTTAAAATAGTTATGATAATACATATATATATATTTATGAAATTATGTTCACAAAAGTCAAGTTAGGTTAGTGGTCAGGTCTTTCAAGAATAAACTATAGGTACTGGGATCAAAACCCACCGAATGCTTATTTTTTGAAATACATATACCAACTGTTTTATGGAACAGTTGGTATAAATTTTTCATATTACATATACCAATGGTTTTTAAAACCGTTGGTATAGACCTATCCTCATGGCTTACTTGTCCATGGTTCTCCAAACCGTTGGTATAGGCTATACCAACGGTTCCAAATCGTTTGTATAGGGTATTTTTTCAGTAGTGAGTGAAGCTGTTGTTCTAAAGAATCAAGAATGACTAAAAATGAATCAAGATCTTATTGGCATGGTTCCAGTGAGACCAAAATTTAATGAAATGGATTTCTCGTGGCCACTAGATCTAAAAAATTATAAAATAGGTTTTTGGGGCTTCAAAGAGAAAAGGAGAGGGTTCTGGGTGATAAAATAGAGGCTTCTACCACTTTTTTAAAAAAATGCTCATGAAGTTACATAATGTGTAATTTCATTTCATTTCATGTAATTATCTATTTTTACTATCAAGGAAAAATCATTACACATTATAAAAAGTCATGTCCAAACCATTTCACAGTCATGTACTTGGATTACATGGTGTGTATCCCTATTACACGTCATGTAATTGGCATGTAGCCAGTACACAGCCTTCTTGCCTCTTCTTTCCAAAAAAACAACCCAAATGGTCCATGGCCTGACTTAGGGTCTAATCCAAAAAGAAAAGTAAACAATTTTTTAACCATAAAAGTAAAATATCTGACGTTAGTAATTCAGAACTCACTTCCAAGACTATCCTAGTGGAATGGGTTCACTCCCCAAACCATCATAGTAGTCAAGGTTCACTCTCAATACTATCATAGTGGATAGAGTCACTTTCTGAAATGGGTTCACTACACATTCCAAACTACCTTATCTCATGACATATCAATATTTTCTAAATGCATTGGAGGTAGATAAAGGTATAACCTGAATTTATTATAACATAACCTCCATCCATGGTAATAATCTAACAACCATCCTTTATCATAACGTAGCTGTCACCATATAATGAAAATCATACATATGTGTGAAATAACATCATAAAACGTTAATTATATTATAACCAATGAAAATAAATTGGTTTTATAAAATTTCAACAAAAAAAAGTGATTGAAAATAAACCAATTTCATGATCACTTCCTCATTTCATCAAAGCATGACCTGTGGAAAAAAGTAGATTTCACAAGAATTATATCATGGTATAACACATGGAAGAGATATCTGTTTCATAAAAATATGATCATCATAAACATCAATCATCGATAGAAAGAATAATAATGGCATCCTTGGATAATATCCCCAATAAATCATAAGTGACATCTAATTATGTTATCTTTAATGGAAAATGATTTTGATAGATCGCTATGAATATTTATTGAAGAAAATAACATTTACAAATCAAAAAACACTTTTTCAAACATCATACACATTCAGTATAATTTTATTTCAAAATAATATTTTATACTTATTATGAAATATTTAAAAATAACTAAAAACATTTCTTGAGGAAAATATCATTTCTATTAAGAAAACCAATTTTTTAAAAACAAGAAAAATAATTAAAAAGTTTGAAATAGTTTTCCTTAAAAATAAAATTTGAAACATGTAAATGAAGCTTTAAAACAATTATTTTTAATGATGGAGTAAAATATCTTTCATTTCATACATGATAAAACAAATATTTCATTCACATGTTTGTTAAAATCAAAACAGACATGGGTTATTTTTAAAAAGAAATGAAAATTATTTTTAACACTTATTAAAAATCAAACATGTGTAAAAATTTATTTAATAAGTCCTCTTGAGAATGTTAAAAAAATTCATAATAACATCATAAAAATGGATATAGAATAAAAGGGGTTTTTTTAACCAAAGTGGGAAATAAATTCAATTTACATGAAAACATTCTTTCTAAATTTTCATGAAATAAAGAAAAGAAAATGAAAGAGACATGTATTCTCATAACATAACCAGAGGAGAAGAATATTATTGTTTTTTTCAGAGATGGATCATATAATTTAATCATAATTTATATAAACATAGACAAACTAGATAAACTATGAGATTATAACATAAAACCATTACCAATTTTGTAACATTGATTCATAAGACCCATGAAAGAATAACATCAAAGGAATATTAAAATATCTAGGAAATAAAGAAATTCAATATTTTAAAAGTAAAAGTGGTTTTATATACACCTCTTAAAATATTATAGGTTCATAAATTTACATATGTGTCAAAGAATGAAAATTGAGACAAAAATCCCTCGTCGTATTGGTTACTTTGAGACTATAATCCCATTGAAAAAAAGACCCTCAAATAAATATTTTAATCCCAATAATTTTCATGAGATGAATCATAGAAATAATCCATGTGAGTTATATACACCAAAAATAAGTAATAAGTGGTTAATATGGAATATATCTCATAGATATAAAAAGTTAGATGAAAATCCCTTACCACTTTAGTAATATTTTAAATCATAAGCCAAAAATAATAATAAAATAAAATGAATATTTAAATATAATGTAATGACATAGATTCTTGATATATAATTTAAAATGGGAAGTCTATACTATCTGAAAAGTAAATATTTGGTCAATTTCATATGTCTCTCAAAAATAAATAGAGACTATAAATCCCTTAACATAAGTGTCAATTTTTTTCATACACATTCAAACTTCATGTATAATAAATATAAGTTTTTTGAACATCTATTATAAGACCACACTTACATATATCGTACAGTATATGATTTAATTATGATATTTTATTACCCATTAATTAAAAATTCCACATTAAATTTATATTTAGGGTGATAACAAATCTGCGATGGTTGTTTTAACAACGTTTTTTTTAAAATAGCATTTTATAACATAATGTTTTTTAATTAATGGGGAATATGTTCTACTAAAATTTTATAACTTTTCTATAAGTACATTATAAAAATATTCATTAAGAAAATTTTTTGAATTTTTTTTTGAGTGTATGATCGGTTAGATGATCCATCGTACATAGAATTGGAGAATGATTTTAATGGAAATTCAGAAGATGCTAAAACTAGGATTGCTGAAACTTTTCTATGTTGCAGATATGTGAAAATATGGAAAGTCATAGAACATTCCAAAGATATTCCAATAATGATTTAAGTTTATTTAAGGTTCCTTAATGATCATAAATAATTCCTAATATAAGCTGGAGTTTTTTGAAGAAAATAGAAATGTGGATTTCTTGAGTTTCTAAAAATGAAGCATTTTGGAAAAATCTTATCAGATCAAGAAGCACAAAACCTAAAAGTTATCAAAAGGCTAGAAGTTTTAATATTATGAAGATTTATGTAGATAAATTTTACTTATTGGATATGGTTCATTGGATGAGGGTCATCAGACCCACCTAATTATATATGAATCATCAAATGTTTCTTTTGTTAGAATTTTTGGCTTTGGGGTTTCGAAGTTTTGATTAGTTGTAGTGTTGAAATATGAAATCAATTTAAATTGGATTGATATTTCATATTTTAATTACTGAGAAAATAAAAAGGAGGGTATCAACTTTTCTATCAATGAAAAATATGATGAATCTTGATGTTTCTTCACCACAAAATTTTATCAGATGAAGAAGTTATTGAAATATTGAAAAGTTTGAGTTTACTATCGGGTAGATATAATTATAAAGGAGAAACATTTGGAGTTGATACAAAGATAAGTTTTGATCCAAGTTAATAAATGTAGATCATTGAAAAATGAATTTTTTTAAATGTTTTAAATTGTTTTGGTTGTTGAGATCATGTGGTTTTTGAATCAAAATAAAAGAAGAAGAAGTTTCATTAGAAAATTTATTAATATTGATTCATCAGATGAGCTTGTAATATTTTTATGTTATCATATGCATATTTTCATTGAATGTGGTTTATCGAACTAAAGAGATGATTAACAGTATAATCATATAGAGAATGTGAATAAAAATGTTAGAAAAATTGAATTGGCTACAGGAAAATATTTTGGTTTTAAATATTATTTAGTAGTTGCAATAATTTAGTCAAGAATTTGTAGTTGACTTGGAGCCATAAAGTGAGAAATTTTTTTCAGTAGTTCAATTGAGAAATATGTAATTTATTTCCATTGGTTTAAGTTTTTATGATGGAGGAATGATAAATTTTTGATTTATGAAGTTTTTAAGCTATTTTAGAAGAATTTCCATAAGACAGAATCTATTTTCATTGATTGAGCTAAGAAACATTGATATTACTAGAAAAAATTTCTAAATTTTAAATTTTGTCAAGATAACTGGAATAATTAAAAGAGTTTTGTACTAAGATTTTATACAATATCAATTTCCATAAAAATCGTTTTCAAACATTTATATTCAGGTGTGGTTGAGAATTCAAAAGTGCTCTAGAATTCCTAGATATTTGAGAGTACTTCATAATATTTGAGAATAATTGATAAGAAGTCAAATGATGTTCAAATTTTCAATAAATTCAGATCTATTAAATTTGAGTGAGTGGGAAAAGAAATTGGTTTCCTCTCTTTTCTTTTCTATATCACATATAAATATATATTTAAAGTATATAAGTACTTGAAATTGTACACCCGTGCATAAAATCTGAAACTCTATAGAGTTGGGGTCATATGTTATTTTTCTAGACGAAGTTGTTTTGTATTGAAGAAGATTTTTTCAGTAGAGTTTTCTAATCATAAGATCATATAAATGTAAGTTTAGATTTTGGGAAAAATAAAATCATATTGAGGGTATAAAAAAGTGTTTTGAGTAGTTTTTTGTGAAGTGTAGTTTCATTTTATAGGTATCTTAGATAGTATTGAACAACATAGATTAAGAATAGAGCCATTGGTCTAAGGATATCCGACATAAGCCATCAGATTTAGGTAGATTGGATAAATGTTGATTGGACATAGATTTCTGGATGTACCTTTGTGGATAAAAATGTTTTAAAGTTACATTTCTCATTATGGATCACTTTTTCAAGGAAAATTTTTAAATGGGTGGGATTCATTATAATAATTCCTAGTGGGAGATAAGAGGTGTATAACATGATTTGATACAATTTGTATTCACTTCTTCATAATACTGAATTTTTATTGACCCATATGAGTGACTATTGATAAGACTTAGATTCTCACACTAAGGAAAAACCTTGTAAAATAAGTTTTCCATGATTAATTTTATTTTTATTCATGCACATTAATTTACTTTAAATTGATAGGGAATAATCTTTACCAAGTCATAGAGATTAAATTTACTAGAATTTAAATTTTTAAAAAGATAACATCAAATTCAACACGCCCCATGTTTATATATGATCTTGTTAACATTAAATTGGTATTAGTAGGAAGGTTCCCCTATTAATCCCTTATCTTGTACAATATCAATCCCATAAATATCATATGTATTCCTTTATTTGATATCAAAAATTAATATGGTTGGAAAAATAGGATAATTATTTATTCTATTAGAAGTTTTTGATACTATTACAATTTGGTTTCCACTCATTTAGAAAGATGCACTGATGACTTTTACTGGAAAAAGAAATATTTAAATTCATGGAAAATCTATAAATTATATTCTTATGTATTTTTTAGAAACAATTTATATAAAGGTGATGGGTCTCAAAAGAGTAAAGAGTATTTGGTAAAAGATATAAAGTCTTTTTGAGAGGAATAATAAATTGAAATATGAAAATCTACCAATATAGACTAAAAAATTTTAGTACATAAGAATGAGAGATGAAGATACTATTTATGACAAAATTACCAGAGTAAATGAATTTGTTTTCAACATAAGAGTTTTTGTAGATGTCTTGGAAGATTCTAAAATTGTAAAGAAACTCAGGAAAAAAATTTGGAATTTTTTTATTCTAAAATTTCTACATTAGATGATAAATATGATTTATCATTTTAGGAACTACATAAATTTATTATTACATGTGAATTTATAAAAGATCAATCTTTCAAAAAAAGATAAAATATGAATTGTATTTTAAAGCTATGAAAATGTAAAAATTTCAGGATATAGAAGATTTTGATCCTTATGATTCCTAAATCTATTATATTTATGAACTATAAGAGATTAAAAATAAAGTATGGAGGAAAAATTCAACTTAATTTATTTGATTGTGGAGGAATTCGGAATTTTCAATGAATTTACCCAAAAAAAATATGTTGAATTTTAAGACAATTCTAATGAAAAACCACATCACTAAAATTTAGATAAAACATAAAAGAAGGAAAATATATACATTGGTGGAAATAATAAGTTAAATAAAGTCAAAATATTTTTTAATGTAAGAATGTAGAATCTAACATTAATGAGACTAAATCTCTAGAAGAATAATGTTTTGAGAGAATCATAACCTTCTTTTAAAATTTTGAGAAAGAATAAAGATTCATTAACTATTGAAGAAGAATGAGGTTAACAATCTTATAGATGGTATCATCATATTTCTAAACATGATTCATGTATTGAGAAAAATAGAACTCTTAATAAATAAATTTGAATGATGAAGAAAAAAAGTGGAAATGTTGTTAAAGGATAAAATTTTGATTCAAAGAAAGAGGAAGAATACTTTTTCGAGATATTAAGTTATAAACTGAGAATTTTTAAATAGGTAAAGATCATAGAAGACCTTAGTAAGTATTTGGTTGCGAAAAATATGAATTTAAACAAAATCAATCAAAAATACTTGAATCCAAATGTACATTAATAAATTTGAATGAAAATATAATTTGGGCTTCTAAAGTAAAAGTTTAATCATCTAAAGCTACAATAAAACACACTTTAAAAATCAAGTTAAATCTACACCCACAAAACTAAAAAGTTCATCCAATTTTTCTAAAATTTCATGTTTTAATAATAGTGTTGTGAAATATTCGGTTCATAGGGGATGTAAAAATACTATCAATTTAATTTTTTTTGAAAATTACCCCTTGAAGAAAGTTTTCGCATGCCTAGAATATTTTAGATAAGAAATGAGTTATCATCCTCAATAAAGATTATATATGGAAAGATCCTACATCAATATAAAATCATGATTTGATAGATTTTCTGGTGTTATAGAATTTATGGACACAGATCTTACAACTATTGGCATAACACTTCACTTCTATGATAGTGTTCTGAATAGAGTGGGTGAAATGGAGGAAGAAGGATTGGTAATTTTACGAGGACACATGAAGTAAGAAAATAAAAATATCAGGATGTTAGAAACCTTCCAACAAAAAATCAATTTGATTGTTTATAAGAATTTTGTGGAAAATGTGATCAACCAGGTCACTTTGATGAAAAATGTATGACACTCCTTATAGAACAAGTTTCTTATAATTCAAAATAAAGTAAATCTAGAAAGAATAAAATTGAGAAAATATATTTTATTGATGATATAGCATTAAAAGGTAAAAAATAAAAATCATGCATTTAGATAGTATGATAGGAGAGTTGAAAATCATAAAATATGTTAAAAAAATGTAATGGATGATGTTTTACCATTGGTAACTATAGTTTCGTAAAAATAAAAGGAATCGGAATGGATGAGATTGACTAAAAAAAAGTTAAGATGTAAGGAAGTTCTATTTTTTGATAGTATAAAACATAAATTCCTTAGTGTAAATCAAATTTGTAATGAGGGAAAAGAATTGGTTTTTAGAAATGATTTTGTATCATCATAGGTGTGAAATATAGATTAGTTTTTATGAGAGGAGTAATAATCTGTGAAAATATTTTTCATATTAGTGAACTTAATAACCTGTGTTATCTAAGTGATAAAGGTGAGAATAAGTTGTGGTACAGTAGACTCATCCATCTTAGGAAGAAAATATTGAACAAAATTTATAAATGTTTAGTTTTATGAAATTTTAAAAAAATAAAACGAATGTAATAATGTGTTTTTATAACTTTTCAGAAAAAAGAAAATTAACTAATTAATGTCATAATAATGTTGAGATTTAGTCTACTATAACTTTTTAACTTATAAATTCTAATTTATATGGGACTATGACACATCAATCAATAAAATTATATTTTTAATTTATCACTTTTATTGATGATTTCTCATGTATGACTAATATCATGATTATGAAACACAAATCATAGGTTGTAGAGATGTTCAGACTCTTCAAAAAAGATATTGACAGAAAAATGGGAGTTTATATAAAGGATTTGAGAATAGATAATGGTACAGAGTTCACATGAAATTATTTTGATTCATATCTGAGAAATAATGGAATAAAACATCAAAAACGTTCTCACTACACCCCACAAAAATGGAGTAGAAGAAAGACAAAAATTTATGTTTGGTGAAACTGGGAATAATCATGTTAGAAGAATAAAAACATTCAATGTTCTATAGGAGAGAAATTTTTAGTACTGTTGTACATGTATAAAAAAGTCGTTTCTTTAGGCTAGAATCCAACATTCCTTCCATTGAAATTTGGTATAAAAAACCTTTATTTAAATACATTAATATTTTTCTATGTCTATGTTTACTAGAAATCAAAAATCCAAATTAGGGAAAATTTGATGAGAAAGATGAAGAAGGAATTTTAATGGGATATTCACCCAACAAAAGAAGTTGCATATTTTGGAAAAAATACTTACAAAACATAGTGGATTCATATGATGTGAGAGTTATTAAAAATATGAATTCCTTTAAAAATAATGTTTATAATGTTCAGGAAGGAAAACTAAATATTTCCAACAAAAGATAAAGTTATTCATAACAAACATGTCATGATTTAGAATAATCGTGTGATGAGTAAAGTGATGTTGGAAGAGAAAATTTGACATTTTCTACTTTACAAAAACACATTGAAACAAAAAATATTGTTATAAATCATAAATCATCGATCCAAACAAGACGAGAGTTGATATTAAAAAATCAGACATCTCTCATTTCACAAATTGAACCAAAATAAATTTTAGAATAAATTGAACAAACATAAAGTGTTTATGTGATTAACTAAGAGTTGGATCATATTGAAAAAAATAAATCCTGGGAAATTGTTCCATTATGAGTTTGTAATAATGTTATTGGAACAAAATGGGTTTACATAAACAAGTTGAATGAACATGTAGAAGTTTAAAGATACAAAGAAATAGTTGTTTAATAAGCCTATACACAGGTGGAAGGAGTGGATTTTGAATAATAATTTTTCAAAGTTATAGGACTAGAAACTATTATAATGTTTTTTGCAGTGGTTACATATCAAAATTAAAAATTTTATCAAATGGATTTAAAGTCATATTTTAAAAAAGGGTGAAATTAAATAAGATGTTTACATTGACCAACCATGTGGGTTTTTAATTGAGAATGATGGAAACAGGGTTTTCATATTTAATAAATCCTTTTATGGGTTGAAACAAGTCTCACAAGATTGGTGTTCCAAACATGATAGTTGTTTAAAATGCTTATATTTTTTAAAGGATAGGTTGTTTGAAACTTGTATTTGAATGATGTTAACTCCATCACCCTTATTATAATTGTTTATGCGGATGATATAATTTTTTATTATGATGAAGTAAAAGTATTTAAAATATTTTTTGGGGAAGTGAAGAAGAATTTTGAGATGTCTGTGTCAGTATAATTAACATTCATCATGGATTTACAATATCAAAAAACTATATCTTAAGAAAAGTATTCCTCATAATTTTTATAGAAGTTTGGTATAGTAAAATCTAAAAACAAATTATTATATTATTCCAGTTGAGATAAAGATGGGTAAAGATTAATCTAAGAAAAGTATGAATCAAAAATATTTACAAAATTTCATAGAAATTTTTCTTTAGGATACTACTTGAAGACTAAATATTTTTATGTTGTGACTTTGTGTTCCATATATCAAAGTGATCTAAAAGAATCTTCTATCTTGGCCGAAATGACAATAATGAGATATTTTAAAGGAAAAACTTCATATGGGATAATGTATTAAAGATTTTTTTATATGAACTCTCATGGTTATACAGATGCTAATTGGGATAAATATTGTAAAAAATATTTCAGATACACAAGATTGTACACAAATATGTTGCAAAAACACAAAAATGTTGTGTGAGTTCTCATAGAAAGAAATAGAGTTAAATGGAAGTGATCACTATAGAATCATAATATATTATAGTTAAAAAATATTGTACTCAAATTATATGTATGAAAAATTAATTATAATATTTTTAAAGTTGATGTTTTAAAACATTTAAGATATATTTTGATAATTATAGTTCAATTAATATTTATAAAAATCGTATCCAACACTCCAATTAAAAAAATGATATTAAGTTTCACTTCATAATAGATAAATTTCTAGGTTGATATGTATTATTGGAATACATTTCAATGAAATATAAAATTTCTAATGTTCTCACAAAATATATTAGACGGTATATATTTGAATAATTATGGCAGTAAATTAATGTTAAACCTCCACAAAAAACATCCAATACGTCTTAAAGACTTCCCCTACCATGCTTTGGAATATATTGATACGGGGGTAAATTTATACAAAATTATAACATAATGGGGAAAGAAGTACTTTTCCTACTTAAATGAATCTGAATCATTGGTTATCATAAGATGGGTGTGAGAAATAAAAGTGATAAGAAAACATAAAAGTGAAGAGGGTTATCCCTCTATGGATTCAAATTTAAATATCACATATGAATGTAATTACTTCAAAAGCATTATATTATCCAATAGTATGTTGTCAGGTTGCTCTCTTTTGAGAAAAATTGTGTTCTTTTAAATGTTATACAAATGATTTTTGAATAAATTTATGTTTATGAAAATTATGTGTTGAAAAAAATTAACAATATTTGTGAAGACATTTAAATGGGGGATATTGATATCCTTTCTAATGACTTTTAACAATGTTTTGATTTTTTCAACAATTAATTTTTTTCTATAATAATGTTTTTTTTAAATCAGGTGAATTATTTGTTACTGAAATTTTATAAATTGTATATTGGGAAAATTAATAAAATCTAGATAAAGAATTTTTTCTGAAAATGTGGAGGTCAGATGATCCACTAGACAAAAAATTAGACAAAGCTTTTAATGGAAAATTTTAATTTTCTTGAAATGAGACTCAGAAAATTTGGCATTTTGTTCAGACATGAAATTTTGGGAAGTATTGAACATTCCAATGTTTTTCAGAAAATTATTTTCAATTATTTTAATTTCATTAAACATCATTAATAATTAATGATACAATATAGATTTTTTATAAGAAATGTGAATTATAAATTTATGGAGTTTCCAAAATTAAAGTGTTCCTGACGAATCACATTATATTGAGAAGTAATTGATACATAAGTTCTCAAAATACTATAAGTATAAATATTATGATGTTTAAAAAAGTGAAGATTTTATTATTTTATTTAGTTCATATGGCGTAGGTCAATGGACACGCCTGATCAGATGTGAGTCATCAGATATTTATTTTGTCAGAATGTATGGATTTATAGTTTTTGAGTTCTAAGATGTTTCAAAGTTGAAAGTGTGAAATAAATATGAAGTGTCTCAATATGTTGGATTTGAATTAGTGAGAAAATACAAATGGGTATATCATGTTTACTATCAATTAATAATCTGAACAATATTAATCTTGACTCACCATATAAGTTGACTGGATGAAGAATTTTTTAAATAATTGAAAAGTTCAAGATTACTATTAGAAATATGTAATTGGATAGGATGTAGTTTCTGAGTTGATACAAGGAGAAGTTTCTATCAAATGAATCAGACGCAGATCATTGGAAAATGATTTTTTTCAGAAATATTGATGTTTAGTTTTTGTTGAGACTATGTGGTTTTTGAAACAATATGAATGAAAAATAAGTTTCAT
This sequence comes from Viscum album, assembly GCA_963277665.1. Classification (NCBI taxonomy): domain Eukaryota; kingdom Viridiplantae; phylum Streptophyta; class Magnoliopsida; order Santalales; family Viscaceae; genus Viscum; species Viscum album. The sequence goes on along the minus strand of OY728121.1, from coordinate 1,757,407,066 downwards.
CAAACAAGATATTGATACCGATTTATTGGATGATATTTTGACACTAATATGTTTTCAGATGTACTATTTCATTGGACATTGTTTGATTAGACATAATAGATGATTAATAGTATGATTAGATGGATAATGTGAACGAAAATGGGATAAAAATGGAATATTATATTAGATAGTCATTAGTGTTTTCTAAAGTGTTTAGAATATGTAATAATTTAATCAACCATCATTAGTTTACTTGAAGAATAAGAACGAGAAATTATATTTTTCTTTTTTAGTAGTTAAATGGAAATATATGTTATTTATTTCCATTGGTTCAAGAGTATCTGATAGAGGAATGTTGAATTTATAAGTTTTTAAGTTTTTATGTTGTGATTTAAGAATGTACATTGAACAGAATATATTAAGAAAATTGAGATGAGAAATTTTTATCAGACTAAATAATTATTCTATATTTTAAAATTGATCAAGAGAACCGAAATTATTAATATATTTTTGGATTCAAATGTTTTGGATAGTCAATTTTTAGATATATCATTTGAAAATATTCTTATATAAGTAAGGATTATAATTCATAAGTTATAGATAATTTCTGAAGATTCCAGAATAATACAGAAGGTTTTAGAATAATTGAGAATCATTTAAATGAAGTTAAAATTTTTCATAAATTTGAATCTATGAAGTTTGAGTTAACGGGAAAAGAAATCAGTTTCACGACCTTTTCTTTTCTGAGGCATATATAAATAGAGGTGGAAAGTACAATGGTATGTAACATTTTTCACCCATGAATAAACGCATAAACTTTTTGGAAAAGGTTTTTGGAGTGAGTTTTCTAGTGGAATTTTTTTTGTGTTGAATAAGAGTTTCCATTTGGAGGGTTATAATTACAAGATTGGAAAGAGGAATGTTCAGATTACATTACAAATATAATTGAACTGAAGTTATTAGTCTGAGTTTTGAGTAGTTGTTTGAGAATCATAATTTGATTTTGCAGGTAGATAAGAAAATTTGGAATAAAATATATTGAGAATAGGTTCATCGGCCTTATACTATCAGACGTAGTCCATCATATGTAGGAAGATCAGATCGAGCCTAGTTGGACATAGTTTTTTGGATGGACTATTGTGGATCAAAAAGATTCAAAGTTATTATTCTCATTATGGATCAATTTTTGTAAGAAAAAATTGTATATATATTGTATCAGTATAATCATTCTTATCTTGAGATATATATTTTTTATTGGGGCTTGACATAAGATTTATTCACTGCTTCATAATAGTGAATTTTCATAGAACCATGGGAGTGGGTATGGAAAGGATTTAGGATCTCAAACTGAGGTAAAACCTTTTAATTTCATCATTCCTTGATTAATTTTCTATTTCTACTTTCAATATAATTTATTAAAATTCATATGGAAGATACTCTAACATGTTTTAGGGGTTAATTTTACAAAATTTTAATTTTTAAAAAGACTACAAATGACTCAACCCCCCCCCCCCCTCAATTATTCTATGATCCTTTGGAACTAATATTATTTTTATCCTTTTACTTTGATCATGGTTCTATCATCTATATAATGTTATCCACCATATAAATATCATATATAATCATTACTTATGTATTTATAGTAATAATTAAATTTTATATATAGAAAATCAAATACATCACTCATGGAGACAGTAGGTCATACATACGCATGAACGTTGTTTCCATTTTCTTAATGGATTAAAATAAATAAAGGTAAATAATATATCACCATTAAAAAATTAATTTTTTTAACTATACATATCACATATTTTAATTTAAACCAATACATATTACATTCTATTTGAAGAATACATGAATAATGAATCACATCAATTTATGAGGCGGTAGTCCACCATACAGACGAGCAACATTATCATCTTCCCACATAACGAAAAGTAAGGAGGTATATGTGATATAATTATTTAAGAACTATAAATATGTCAGCAATATCATATATATTTATTTAATCAATCCTTATTAACATTCAAGTCAAATAGAAATGAAAAATACATCACATCGGTTTGTGTTGCGGTAGTCCACCGTACGCACAAGCGACAATATTGTTTTCCAATGGGTTTGGAGGTAATAAGGTAGATGTGTTATTATAATTAAAAAGGTATAATAATATCATAAATACCATATATAAACATTAAATCCATAATTTTATCTATCCTTGATATCTATAGATGGGAAAATAATAAAATTTGTTTGTGAGGTTGTAGTCTTCTACACACATGAATAATGAATTTGTATCCCATTTGATGGATGAGGAGAAGGATTTATGTTTTTATATTAATATATTAATATATTATTATATGTTATCATATTTTGAAAGATTAACTTATATGGAAGAAGAAATAAAAAAACACATGTTTTTTAATATAACCACCTCTTCGGAGAGCCTCTTTAGATTTACACATAAAGCCTTATTAAGAGGGACAACTAACTACAATAATACCTATAGGATTAGGTTAGGGAAGATAATAAAATATTTTGCATATTATTTGCTGAAAAAGGTCTTTGTATGTTTGAAGAGGAGAGGAGAGGGGTGGCATTTTATAAGTGAGGTGAGTGGCACACTTGTAATTTTTTAAAAGAAAAATTTTTACCCACATTTTTCACATTTCACGGGGATTTAAAATGATAAATTATATAATATTATATGTTATGAGGTCCAAATATGGTTTTAAAATGGGTTTTTTACAATTTTATATTTTATTTTACCCCTTAACTCTTAGTTTCACACCCCAATAAACCTGTTTTAACCTTAACCGTGATAATTAATTTTTTTACTATTTTTATTATTCATTGTGGTAAAAAATAAATTTGAACATGTTAGATAATATGAAATATTTTTATTCAAAATATTTAATCCATTTCATAAAATTCCACTAATATAAGTGGAAAATTATTATTTAAATTTAATCTTGTAGATGTGACGAAAAGACAGCTTTCCAAAGAGAAAATATTCAAAAGTGTAAAAAGTTTTCATATCAAAATTCAATATGAAATTGATTAAAATTAAATAAATTGGATTAAAATATATATAATTGAACTAATTTTAGTTTTTAAACCATATTAAAATAATTTTTAATTTTTTAAACGCTTTGAAATAAATGATAATTCTTAATAAAAAATATTATTTTTCATTATTAATCAAAAAATTATATTTTCCTAAAATTATCAAAAATTAACTCCAATATAATTTTGAAATGATGATTTCAAAATGTAATTTAATTTTTTAAAATAAATTTTCTAAAATTGGTAAAAATTAAATTTAAAATAAGTGTTCAAAATGCGACAAAATCATTTTTTAGAAAAATACATCTTTTAAGTGTAAAATTGGTTTTATTGTAATATCTTGTATAGAAAAAATATAAGATTAATTTTAAACATTTTATTTAATATATAATATATAAATTTAATTAAAATAATTCTCCAAAATTAATTGTTTTAATTTATAGAGTTAAAAAGTGTTTAGAACAAAAAATAGTTTTTTAGAAAAATATTTCCTTTGTTTTCAAATATCATTTTTATTTCTAAGTAATTGGTATCAAAATAATTCATTATATATATGTGTGTAAACCAAATATATTTAAAATTAATTAAAAATTTTGATACCTATCATTCTAACAGCTAGGTGATAACTCTAATATTAAATAGTAATATTTTAATAGTATGTCATGTCTTTAAGCGTGGTATTGTGTGTAATGAATACAACACTGAGTGTTACATGCAACTCAATCTAAAATCAATGTTTCATTAAACTCAACCTAAAATTTTTGTTATGTGTAATGAATTATATCAAAAATATTAAATTTATATAAAAAATTGTTTTAAAAAAATGTCAGGGTGTTACTATGTAGGCATGGAACATATCCTCTAGGATTTGAATATAATGCTCTATGTGACTAACCATCTGTATATAGTATGTTGTACTCAACCAATCCTAAGTCATCATCTCCTCTTGGAGATTCTTTCAAATCTAAGATTTGAAATTGGGATCCTTTTCTGAGATGATATCGCAGGTGACCCCATTTATCCTTGCAATCTATTTTATATATAGCTTCCCAGATCGTCAACCTCAGTAGTGTCTCTGATTAGAATGAAATGGGATGATTTCTTCAACCAATAAACCACTACCCAAATAGAAATTCTTCATCAAGAATTTTGTGGTAATTATAAAATGAAGTCTGTGGACACATCATCTCATTTCAAAATCATCGCTGGAAGATGCTAGAGAAAACCAGAAGGTTTTCAATGATATGACTTTATCTATTGGTAGGTACAACAATGGTACACATAATTGTAAATTCCAGACTTTATACATGGTCACCAGAATCATATTTTCATGTCATAATACATCATCATTGTTCCTGATAAATGTCCCATGAATAACTATGACATTCATAGAACATTTAACTCCTCGCAGATGACTAAATGACAAAATGATCCCTAAAATAGATAATAGCCTCATAAGGGAGAGACCAACCAGAAATGGAATCCCCACCATAAAGGGTTTCTATGAATCCTATGAACTCATCATCCTATTATTGACTCTATAGAATATGATAAATGAGAGATGATGAAAACTGAACAGTTTTCAAAACCATACCTAAAAAATCCTCCTGATAATCAAAATTCAACTGGGTGATGATCCCCATGATTTTTCTCTCTTCTATGATGGAACTTTCCTACTGAGATCTTCCGTAATGAAATTCCAGTTCCCCAGTGTAGAAGTGATTTTTAATAGAATTTATGAAGGTATTCCACCAAACTTTTCTGTCTAAGATTCATGTATTTTGGTGAAATGATATAACCCAGGCTCTTATAGTCAGAAAATACTATGAAAATTTTCCCAAAAAGATAGTGCATCCCACACTTGAGTGTATGAAAAAATATGGAAAGCTCCAAATCATGAGTGGGGTAATTTTTCTCATGCATACAAATCTAAATTGATCCATAGTCTATCACATGATCATCCTTCATAATTATAAAACTTAAACCATCCCCAAAATAATCATAGTACACCACATACCCCTTATAGGTCTTAAGTAAGATCAAAATATGTGTTTAGGTCAGAATCAGTTTTAAATCAACAAAAGAAGCCCGACATTTTTCATCCCAAAATAATCCAACCCTTTCCTAGTATGATTACTCAAAGTTTATGCTAATATGAATAAATACTTGAAGAATATTCGACGGTATCCATCAAGACCAAGGAAGCTCTAAATTTCAAATATGTTCAATAGATCATCCCATGACAATACAACCTTCATATTGTTAATATTTAATGATAATACACATTCATAAATAAGTTTCCAAAGAGTTTCACTTCTTGGATCTAGAAACTGAATTTCCAAATACTTCCTTACAAACAATTATTCCTCATGATTTCAAAAAACTAAACACATATAGTGCTCAGGTTTACACTTAGATCTTTAGAGAACTAGAATATCATCCCCAAATAAGATGAAAACAGTGTCTATATAATATTGGAATATTTTGTTCAACAAATCTACAAAACCATTAGGAATATTAGTTAGAAAAAATTGAATCATAAGATATTCTTAATGGTCATACCTACACATGAACGTTTTCATTTTTATATTAGACTCCCAAACCATGAGCTAATGATAACTCGATAAAAGATCAATCTTTGAAAACCACTTTTCCTCCTTTAACTCATCAAAAAAATCATCCATGTGGGGCTAGGAATACTTATTCTTAAACATCAACCAATTTAAAATCTGATATTATATGAATAACTGAAGTGATCCATTTTCTTTCTGGGAAAAATCAAAAAGAATTCCCATGGAAAACCAATCTGGTAAAAAAATTATTTCTATATCATATAATCCAAATAAATTTTGATATCTTTTATCTCATTTTAATATATAAAAATTTAGGTTATCTAGATCAACGATGTATTCATCATTAGATAAATCCTAAACTCTACCTCCCAATATGTAGGAATACCAGAGAAGTTTTCTAGGAAAATTGAAAGGAAGTCCTAAATAATCATGGGAAGATTAGCATGAGAAGAATAAACATTAGGAATAAGCATAAAAGTAGACAATAAAACCCTATGCTCTAGGATGGAAGGTCCTAACTAGACCTCATATCCCACTTTTCAAAAAACACCCATGAGATATCATCAATATTAAGGAACATTACATTATGATGATAACAATAAACCTTGGTATGATAAGGAAAAAGTAAATATATCCTAATCATGATATCAAAACAATATAGATTGATAATGAGAAATTCCGAGACTAACTTTGCGTTATCCATAAATAGAGAATAAGAAAACTAAAACCCCTTCTATTTCATATTTCCAATAGGTGTTTATAACTCCATGACAATTTACATGAGCTATATTGAAAGTTTCAAAACCAAAAAATCATAATGAAATAAATGAGTAGGACGTTCTGATGTCAAATAAAGAAGTTACCATAGAATAAGAAGCTGTAATGAGACCTCTCACTATCATTAGACCTATGTAAAACTCCTTTGAAAAATCATCTATTTTATGAAGGTGATTCGCTATTAAGGCCTTTGGAAAGATACTTGTGGACTTTGAATCTTTGGATAGCACCGTAGTGGCATTGGAATATGTTGATCCCTATGTATAAAGAGGAATAGGCATATCCTGAAAGAATCATTTTAGATCATCATAGTAGCCAAAACTAGTTAACAAATTTGATGGGGCATGACAAGAACATCAAGTTTTCCCAACCATGACATATAGATAACAAGTCAGGGGCACACCATAGGATATAAATGATGGATCAGAGTAGGCTTGCTATATATAACCACTTCCACCAATATTGTGATGATATTTACACTTCCTCTTCTTCTCTATGCACCAATGAATTAGCTACTTAGTGGAAGAGAATGGGAAAATGGCCAACCATTCCTATCATGTTCATTTTTTTCATCATATCTTTTTATGATGTCTCTGTATAGGTTAGAAGCTTCAGTATAAATACATTTGATTTGATATTTAGTCATAAACTATATAAGTACTTATATACCTTCAACTGACCATTTTTTCACTACATATAGAGAAAAATGAACTAGATATGTGAACCGATTAATGTACAATGACACCATATTCTCTCTCTACTATAAGGAGAGTAACTCTAGAGACTTTTCCATCATTAGAGACTTCAGAAAGAACTTTTTGAAGAAGATGGACTTGAAACCCATACCAAACAATCCCTTATTCCCATATTTTTATTCTATGGAATCCCAATATTTCTTGTTAGGACCCAAGAGTCTGATCATTGTGCACTTCACCTTCATGGTTTCAGGTGTATACAGGAAGTCAGATATCTGATTGATCATGTCTAACCAGTCCTTCACCTCCTGAGGATCAATCATGATCTTAAAGGATGGGGGATTCTTATGTAATAACTCCCAATATAGATCCCTTTCTCATTCATATTCTAGTTATACCAAAACAATTTCATTCTATACCTATGGTATATTATAATCTATGATAAAAAATTCTAACACTATCGTCTCTATAATATTATGATCCAAAGTTGGATTCCGTTGAAGAGATTCCATTTCACCCTCCTGTGGAACCTGTTAAAAATGCCTTCCATGCATACAAATACCTTCCAAAAATTATAGAAATGATCACATAATAGGATAATCTTAAACCTATAAAACCAGAAGAAAAAAAATATTTATATCAACAAATTAACATAGGATACACACGTCCCAATATCCCTTGGTAACTTTAGTCACGTCATGATAATATATATCAAGGAACTCAATGCAACCTACCTATTAAGTATTAAAAAACCTATCTCAAGTGTACCAAACATCCCAAAACAATGACTATTATGGGAAAAGAGATCTCTTGTAATAATTTTTCATGAACCTAGCCAGGATGCCCTCACATACTAGAGCCTGACTTGATTCTTCACATACCTAAATGGAATTCATGATCCCCATGGGTTTTCAACTATAACTCGAGCATCAACAACACCTAGAGGGAATAATTTCATCCAACCTGAAACTAATGACAGGACATATATATCCATATTGGAAGGAAACAATATAATAATATCAAAATAATATATATATATATATATATATACCATAATTTAAAGTAGACAGCAGAAGATATACAACTAAAGCTGTCAGAAAAACCTGAAGTATAAGTCCAACAGAAGTTGGAAACTAAAAATGAAAATGAATACTAAATGTGATAATGTGGGAAATGTCCCATAGTCTCACCACTAGCTACCCAAACCCTACTAACATAAATCTCATGGCCTCACTATGATGCATTTTCTTTACCTATATCAAAATACATTACCAAGACTACACACCGCCGAAGGGGTGTGATCTAAATAGCCTCAGTAGGATCTCACCTAGGTTTTCTATATCAATTATATATAAAAAAATCTAAATAATTTCATTTTAAAAAAACATTTCACTATAAGTAGTAACATGGTTTTATATCAAAATATGGTAAATATTTCCATTTTTTCCACAGTTCCAAAACAAGACAGGTAAAACAGTTTCCATGAATAATTTCCATTAAAATTTATCAATGTAAAATTAGGTATATTAAAACCTTAACAACACAAATAAAAAATGTTAAATAGGATAGAATATCACAACATTTTAGGCTAGAATTCTACTCATACCATAATAAAAGACTATTTCACAACCAAATCCTCAGAAAGTAGGCCTATGGATTAGACGAACGCTCTCTTAGTGAACCCCCTCCCCTAAATATCAATCAAGTTCCTATAAAAAAGGTCCTTGGGAGCAGAGTAACACCCATTTAATGAACCCCCCAACAATAAAAATAGATTATGGACCTTATTTTCACCTTCTACCAATGTACACAATGATTACCATGTTCTTCATTTTCCCAAAAAAAATAAAGGTATTTTCACATTCAATTTCAAAAAAATCATTTATTTTATCAAAACTTCATTGAAAACTCATTTCACACTACATTTAAAATACCCATTATCATTTACCAAAACTGTGGAAAAAATAAATTTTTTTTCAAAACCATATACATAATAAAAAAATGCCAATTTATTTCTAAATCAATTTATAAATCAAGATCAATCATGGTTCATTCATCAAAGGTTATAGATGACACCACAAACCTAAACCTTAGGTCACACACACCTTTAATAAGATCCACCAACATTGGGAGGCGCGAAAAGAAAACAATATAGGTCCTAGAATTAAGTCCTATATCTTAGAATCACATTGCAAAGAAACATATTGAGTAAAGGATAGATCATAACATACCCTAATGACCTTGTGTTCCAAAGAATAAAAACATGAGCTTTTACATTTTAAATAAGATCATTAAACAGATATATAAGGATCAAATTAGAATCACCATCATAGTATCAACTGATCCCAGAATACAACCCAATATCATGACTGTGACTAATGAAAATAAGGAAGCAGAAAGGTATCATACATGGAGTGAAGTGATGAAACAAACATAGAGATAATGTGATGAACGAAGTGATCTAGAAGGATTAGAGACACCTAAAATCACCTAGAAGACACTCGAGTTTGAAATAAAGAAGATCAAGAGAGAATAAATTAGGATTCAGGATTGTAGAACATAAAATCTATTGGGATGAAGGTATTTAAATCATAAAAAAAGTATTTATCACATAAAATCCCCATGAAACATGTACAAATAAAATAAATCACATTTGGTTAAAACTCTTAGACGATACATTTACAATGTAACACATGATTTATATTTTAAATAGACTTAATCCACAAACAATTTTAATAACATGAGCCATGTGACCCATTTATGTCATAAACAACACATTTATGTCATAATGGATACTTATAAGATAAAACAATCCTAGGTACTACTAAAAACTCATAAATAAATTCTTCATTCCATATGAATTTGAATATCACACTCTAAAACATAAAATAGGGCCACCTTCTATCTAGGATGTTACAATACTATAGTGGATGGTGTACTCTGCTCAATGGTAGATCATATCATCTTGAAGGATCCAAACTAGGATCCCTCTAGATCATACACATGTGTTCCCTCAAACCCTCAATCTACCATTCTATGGTCTCTATTTGTTATTAGGAGAGAACTAAGTTCTTTATAAAAAACTCTTGATCACTTGTATAATATAAAGTCTATTCAAGAATATGGGATTAGTTTAATCTTTATCTTCTATATATTTTCCTTCTTTAGAACTTGAAATAATGGATGGAAAATAGATAATTCTTTCTAATATTCCCCCATGAATTTTGGGTATAAAAATGAATTTATAGTTAGGTGGAACTCTCTACCTACATATGAATTTGGGTTTTCTGAGTGGTTTTCAAGATATGATAATGTTTTTTATAGTGACCTAATCCTTAAACACACTTTATTTTATAATTTTTCACATAGATTTAAAATAAGTAATAACCATGGATTTTGTGGTCTAGTGTCTTTGTAAGATTAGACGCATAAATACATTGTCTTTAATATAAAGACCTTATCACAATTTAAAAATCCATAGAGTGCTACTAACTCCCATATATCTACTAAAACATCATAGGATGCCCTAGGGAAAATACATAAGGAAAATGGTGAGCTATAAATCATAGAAAAAGAATAAACATGGAAATAAATCATCCCATAAGATTCAAGAGGCATAACATAATAAAAAAAATAAAATGATCATAGGAATGGAAACATGTATTAAGAAAATTAAATCATAAGATCATGGAATATGTGGTAATAACATAAGACATGATGTTATTAAAAAATTCAAGGGTCACTCTCAAGTCCATTATCATGAAGTGGACAAAATACCCAGTGGATTAGGTTCACACCCAAATCCCTTACATAGCATCATTTGATATAGAATAGATTACCCAATACATTATAGGGATGTATATTTCGGATTACACCCATCACACAATGAAAATCATACATATTTATTCCACATGAGGAAAATAAGCCACACATAAATATTAAGCATGATTCAACCCATGATAAGTAAGTGGGTTTCATAATTATGATTAAAGGAAAACCCATGATAAGTATGTGGGTTTCAAGTCTAAATAAAAATATTATTATTATTATTATTAACTTTACATGCGCATAATGTGTGGACTAATTAAATATTATTTATCCTGAATAAATAATTAAATATTTATTCAATTAATATCTTTAATATCACTGAACCATAACAATATCTTGTCATTCTACTCATTATTCACTAGACTAATAATAATGAAAATTTATGTAAATAAAAAAAATCAATATATTATACACCAATAAATAAATATTAATGAATAACCAATAAAACTAATTAAATATTAATCCTCCTACATGATAATAATATTCTAATCTATGTTTTAAACTCAAATATAATTTATCTAGGGTTCTTTTATATACTTAGTGTATGACCCTTTAGGCCCATTTCTAATTCATATTTTGCTAGATCACCAGAAGTTAAAGTTTAGTGTCTTGTAACATGGAAAAGAACCCATATAGAAAATATTTAATGTCACAATGACATTAAACCTCCAATAAATTCTTACTAAATAATATAATATATTTTTCTTGATGTCTCCCTATAAATAGGATGCTTAGTTTGTGCCATCAACCTATATGCTCAACTAACTTTATTTTAATTTTTGGAATTGAACAAGATAGTGAACCTCTATAGAAATAGACTTAATCTGAATATTCTATTCTATCAAAGGTTATGTGATAGTCACTTACAACAGAAAGGAAACATCCTATCTCTCATTATTCATTAATGTAATTCGACTAATTATATACTCAACATATCCATATTTTTCATGAATAATCATCATCATGGTTTATGAAATACATTTAATTAATCAAGACATTATTCATTAATAATAATCATAGTGTTAAAATATCATTACTTAGGTCCACATATAGAAAAATTCAATTCTATATGAAACATATGGAATTCCTTTTGGAAAATGCATTCTCATAATGTATCTCCTAATGGGATTGAGGTTCAAAACGAAATTTGGTGGGCTAGGGATTTTAAAATTTTCAATTTTTATCATCGGAGTGATGTAACACTATAGTATCGGATGATATGATCACTAGTAGAGGTTTGAGGATCTGGTGTGAATAATTCAAAGAACAAAAATAAATAATTGGTTACCTAGATTGATTAGGAAACACGTTCAACTGTATCTCATTTTTTGCGATCGTTGCATGAAGGATTAAAATTTTAACCCCTCTAGGCCATCCACATATGATTCAAGAATCATCATAAACATTTATTGTCAAATTATGGGTGCTAGAAAGGAGGTATGATGATTCCTTTGACGTCATGACAATCACCTTGACTCTATTCTAGCAATCCATGAAGGCATCCTTGGATTGATTTCGGAGATAATTTCCTTCTCTCTCGATGATGGAGGAAGAGAATAGAGGAGCCATCAATTATTTGGAATGAATTTCACACCATAAATGATCTCCTCACCAACTTATACAGATGATTTGTAAAATATCTAGTTAGGGTTCCCCAGACCCCTGTATATTTAACATCCATTAAATAAGTAATAAAGTAAATAAATTTTATGTACTAAATATATCATTAATATTATATATATATTATCCTAAACATTTAATATATATTAAATATATTTCATGATAAAACTAATTCATTAACTCGACTCGTAATTCCAACTAAGATTAAATGAACCTTGAATATTTAAATAATATCCATTCATATAATATTATTCCATGTATTTACTTAAACTCTCATAAATAATTTTAATAAATTAATTCAACTCAATAATTATATACTCTAATAATAATGAATTTATTTATTTTTTAGTGATCGGTAAAACTTGGAAAACACTCAACTCAGAAGAGACAAATTCTATCTTGATCATTCAACCTATGGCATACCACTAATGATACATCCAACAAAAAATACCTCTCCATGAAATCATTTTCAGAGTTCTCACCTTGCATCAAATTATGCAATCTAAATGAATACATACACAATTATCTCATGTCAGGATACCAAAACACATATCCATACAGAGGAACAAAAAAATGACACCCCAAACATGTGGTGTTCTTATTGGATGGTCTATCCTCATGATCTCAACTACTAGAGAACTGCCATCACACCTATCATGGGGTTTCTAAATGTAAAATTTCTAAATTTTTTCCTATTACATTAGAGTTTCTAACTAGGGTTGTATCTATTGAATAGATTCTCAGTTTTTTCAACTATTTATCTAAATCACCTAAGTCTACTTGTTTTTATTATTTTTATTATCTATAAAAAATGATTAAAATATGTTTTCGGTTTAGTTTATTTTTAAAAATAATTAAATGACATGAAATATGAAAATTTATACTAATACTAACATTCAATGTTAAATATAATGAGGTAAGAAAAAAGCTTAGTCTGTAGTTAGGTTTTGGGTACCATCAGTGTTCTCCTTTATTTTTGTAATTTCTATTTTATAATCCAATCATGAAATATCATGATTAATTACTATCATTTTATTTAGAATTTTTGAAATATTTATAGCCTTAAGATATATAAATTCCATCACCTCCTATAATCAATGTTAATGGAAAAATTGGAAAGGGTGTGATATATTCCACAAAATAACTCAATTGAAGGACATTTCATCCATAGATTAGCATAAATAAATCATTTAAAGAGCTAACAAATGAAGAGAGGGGAAATAAATTAAAAAATATAATTGAAAAAAATTGGGTTTCATTTCATATGGGACAATTTCCACACCCATTCATTCCACCCATATCTGTCACAAACATAAAATAAACCTTATGCAAGAATTCAAGATCACATTAACCTCCCCTAGGCCAAGCCTCGGGCCATTCCCTCATTTCCAAGCTAAGAGATCACTTCGGTGGTTAGGAAGAAGATAGAAAATATCGATAAAATAAAAAAGATGGTATGTGAATAAAAAAATAAAAATAATGAGGATGATGAAAGAATATGAAGAAAAATTATTGAATTATAAAATAAAAATAGAAGAGGATGAGATAAAGGGAGAGGGAAAGATAAATAAAATAAAATAAATAAATAGATTAAATGATAAAAATGGAAGAATAAACAAAATAAATAAATAAAAATAATGGGAATAATTTAAGAAAATATAATAAAAATAAGAAAACGATAAAAGGGGTGGAAGAATTTGTGGAACACTTGGAAACAAAAATGCATGGATTTATATTTCTAAAATAAAACTAAAATAAAATTATATTTCAAATGAAACTAAAAAGAAAATAATTATAATAAAATGAAATAAAATGATGAAAAAAAGGAATTTCTATAGTATCCTCGACCCCCATGGTGGATTCCAAACCATAAGTGTGTCAACTTCCTTAGTGAAGCGGATATAATCTCTTTTTATTGACAAAAAAGGTGAAGGTTCGGCCTCCTCTTAAAAGCTAAAGTGGTCAAGTAAGATTGACAGGGATCTCATTTAAAATTCACCTCCTGAAGACATGAGTTTTTTAATTTAAAAACATCTCATAAAATAAGGTGTTTAATATTGACTATATACTCAGCAAGGGGCCAGGGGAGAACACCCTTCAGTGGTGGATAGATTACATGCATGGCTTCATGTGCTAATGTCTTCGGGGAAATGCCTTCATCATAGTGTAAAACACCAGAAGCACCCATCAAGCCTTTATAATGGCTGGATGGGTCAAACACTCCATGAAATTGGTTATCTGTGGCTTCGGAGGGTTTCTATGGTGGTGGAAGGCCTTGGAAATGGTGGATGACGTGAGTTTAAGCTCAAGTGGTGGAGGTCGTGGTGGATTCCTAGTGTTGTAGGTGGTTTCTGGTGAATTTTGAAGGTGGAAGGTGGCAACAAATAGAAATACTCATGTTCAAGGTGTGGGTGATCATTTTTGGGTGGATACGATGACATTTTTATAAAATTTTAATAGTAACTTGGATATTAAGGCACCCCACATAAAACACTTGAAGTTTTTTTAGCACTAATAAGACTAATCATGGAAGCACCTACTAGATCACTTGTAGTGGGAATGATATCTTACATGAAAATGAACACAAACTCAGGCCTCACCACATGCGGCCCACATGGGCCAACATCCCACCTCTACTCCCCACGAGATTAACCCCCATATGAGATACGTGCATTGGCCCGATGCCCCTGTGTGGTTATCATATCTAGCTTAAGATGGCATTCCCACTATGTACCACGTTCGGTCGACCCTGTGAAGAGATGTTTATGTGACTTGGTCCTTTCTTAGTTGAGGTCCAACCAGTCTACTTATAATTTTTTGGTACCTAAATAAAATTGATAACACTTAGAAAATATTTGAAAAAATCGTTCTTAAATAAAGTTAAAAAAAATCAATTAAATTTCAAAACATTTAAAACACCTATTTTCACTCTATTTAAATTGGTATAAACTCCTTAAATATAAATTCTCAATTTTTAATAAAACATTACATGGGAATTATCATTATAAACCATTTAAAAATCATTGAAATTTGATTAAAAATATGCACCAAATATGAATCTATCAAATAACCTCACCTTTAAAATATGATTTCCCTTGAGAATAAAATCAAAACATGGAATTATAGAGGTCACAAATATTACCATCATTCAAATTTCAAAGTAATAAAATAAAAAAATCAATGTCAAATCAAACTTTCAAGAATCCATATAAAATATCATTTTAATTTCCCAATTTCCAAAGAAATCAATCAAATCAAGTATTTTACTTTCTCCCTTTTGAAAAATTGGGGAAATTATTATTTTATTTTCTTAATCTCATTAATAAATTATAATTAAACATTCAAAATCATGATATACCTCTATTTTGAATCTTTTCACTCATCACTCATGATACAATTCAAATAGATTTATGATCAAATCACAATAACATGCTCTTTATCCACAGGCTTATAAGGGAACTAATTTAACCACTTTGTAATGAAAAATGATGCATAAAATCAAGAGGACTATTCAATTAAGGTTTAAATATATCTATTTCTTAAGGTTGGTAGGAATTTTTGTTTTAAAATTTAAGGCTCAATGAGAAGGTTTATATAAAGTATAAAGAATGATATCAGAATTAAGAGTGTAATGAAATTATACCCTTAAATTATTAACAAATCCATATTCACCCAAACCGCAAAGTAATTTTCATGATCAAATAAATCATAATGAAAGACTTTTTTACTCTATGGAATATTTCACTAATTTTATACCCTTTTATTCAAATAATTTTTTTTCATTTTTAGAAAGTTATTCTTTGAATAAAACTCACATCCACCACTTAACTACATTTTATAAAAATAATCGACACATCTATGTTGATTTTTTGTTCTTCTAAGTCACAACTCATGCTTATTTTGTTCATGAAAGGAAAAAATTAAAAGTATAACGTTGGAATAAAATATCCTTTCTTTATACCCACAATAGCACACCAACATTTTTTCCATACAATTTAAATCATCCATTTCTATTCACCACCACATTTCAACTTTAAAATATCATGAAAATACTAATAGTAGGGTAGAAATGGATAAAAATGGCTTGAAACATGGCTCGTTCCTCCCAATAAGGTATCAATGGTATCTATGGGATGAAAAAGTATTAATGTAATGATGGTATTTAAGGATAAATTATTTTCAAAAGATGTTTGAATAATTTTAAATGTTTTTTGTAAATTCATTTATTTGATAAGTTCAAATGAAATTTCTAGTAGTTTCCATGTCCCAAGATTACTCAAAAAAATATGATCAAGAATAAATTGGAGGTACTTGGTCTATAAATACTATTTTGAATGTGACATTTGATATTGTACTATCACTCAAGGCATGAATAATAATAATAAAACAATTCACATGAATTTAAGAAATGAAAATCATGAAAAAAATGTAGGGAAATATCATTTATATGAATTAACTAACTCCCTAAAATCACGAGTCTTCATTTTAATATTAATTTTTCACATTAATTATTCAATTATCAATTTTACCCATTCAACCTCATTAAAATTGAAATATAAAAAAAAGTAATTAGATTATTACAAAGAAATTAATTTATCTTATAGATGGAAAGTAAAACATAAATCCAAGCATGGGCATGAAATTTCCAGTCTAAAGGTAAAAAAATTGTTGGAACAAATGTGGTGAGTTTTAAAAGATACACATTAAAAGTAAACTGCCTTTCCCATGAAGCTTAGTCCTCTTTCTTCCTTCTCCATTTAGGGGTTGTCTTGTGCCATAATGAACCTACAAAATATAATTACTCAAAAAAAAACAAGTATCATTAAAATTAACATCAAAATAATAAAAGTGAGTTTTATTCATGGTGTACTAATTATAAGAATCAAATTTAAATCCTAAAATGAAAATTGAAGGATAACTCTTAGTATGATCCCCCACATGGGCCCCAAATTTTTAACTCATCTAAGGGTTAGTACTAACTGGTATCCAAAGTTTTATAGTGGATGGAATGTCCTCGACTTGAACAAGAACATGTGGTTTTTACCAGCTTTTGATTCTTCTTTGTTGGTCAATAATGATCCATGGATAGAGTATATCGGATCCTACCCCTTAAGAATTTAGTAAAACTTGCATGATGCGGGTGGGGTGAGGTTTGGATCATCCACTTCCTTGGTTTATACTTTCAAGACCTTCTCCTTTTACAGTTTTGGGTCAACATAGGCTACTTGAATTAAATGATAAAAGGGAAAGTTAGAAGGTATTTTTACTAGAATAAAATTAAAGTTTGAATTCTTAATACGTAACTTCTCCTTTTCAATATAATCATCCTTTTTCTTTATTTACTTAATCATGGATTCTTGTAATTATTCATGGGCCTCCTCAAATGTTTGTTCACAAAAGTCAAGAAGCATTATGTGTTCCTTAACAAGTGTAGGTCCAATTTCTTCATCTTCCTCTAAGGCATAGAATGAATTGAAAAAATATGAAAAATAAAAATAATAATGAGTGATACTCAAATTATATTGATAAATATCATTAAAAAAATAAGATCATCTCCTTGACTTGTTTCTTATTCAATCACTGCATTAGTGGAGAGTGCCTCTTGAAGATGGAACTCAATGGACGGAGGTATATAGTCAGGCTCCTCTATATTTTATTCAAATTCCTCCACTGGTGTGGCTTCTTCCTCCAAAGCTAGACTGAAATGAAATGGTATTAGATATTATAATTTTTATGGATTGTAGAGATCAATTTGTACCTCATAATAATTCTAAAATTCATTAAGATCTTATTTATCTCCCATAGTTAGCTTAGCAAGAAAATTTTCCTCATCATGGACCCACTCTAGCTTATCATGGTCTTCTTACATGTGGTTATTCACATGTTCTGGTTGTGTATACTCCTCAATCGTGGAATCTACTTCTTTCATATACTCAAAAAAATTTAGGGAAGACCAGTGGCTTATATATTGGTATATTTTCAGGTTTCATGGGGGGAGGGGAATGAAGTTACTAGTTATAAAATACATTTTTCCCTTGTATATCTTGAATAATTTCTTCTAAATTTTGAATATTTTATTTGAGTTTATCTTTAGAAAATTTTTCTAGGAATTATTCCATGGGAACTTATTCAAAATTTTAGGAGAAAATAGTGAACACACATCTTGAATCTTAGCCACTTCTTAATAAAATTTTGGGTAGTACTCCAAAAATTCAGTTAACACTCTGACCAATCCGTCAATCATTGGTTGTTCAAGGGTCTATTTGAGATACTAGATGAGGTCCTTTAATTCATCATCTCATCTATTTTGGCTTTGGGATCCCCAGAACTATCTATCCCGCATGGAAAAATTATCTTCTATAGACTAGGGTGATTCAGATATTGGTTCTCACACCTATGAGTTTCCATTCCATGTATGATAATAATAATTTTAATAAATCATGGGAAAATAATTTTTTTTTGAAAACAATAAAAATATATCTGAAATGTGGAAATATAAAAATATAAGTAGACTAATGATTGTCTCCATGGAAAATGTTCTAGTTTTAATAACACACCAATCACAGGGTGTGAAAAAATAAATTCTCTAATATTTTTCCTAGTGCAGTATAGTGGTTAACCAATCTTGTCTCTCTTGATAAGATTCTCAGATTGTCCACCTAATTAATATAAATCACCCATGTCTAAATAAATGAAATTTTTTTTGGGTGTGGTTTATTTTTTTAAATAATTAAATGACATGAAATATGAAAATTTATACTAATATAAACATGAAATTTTAAACAAAATGGGTTAATAATAAAGAACTTGTTCCTATGGTCATTTTTTGGTTCCATCATTATTCTCCTTTATTTTTTAAATTTTATTTTGATAATCCATCCATGAAAACTCATGATGAATTACTATGCTTTTATTTAAAAAATTCAAATCTTGAATTCCTTAATAAATATAAATTCTAACTCCTCCTATAATCAACATTGATGGAACTCCTTGGTTGAGGGTGTGACATCATCCAAGACCCAGCTCAATCGAATTACATTTCATCAATTGATTGTATAAAATCTAACATGTGAAGATATAAACAATGAAGATAGGGAAAATAAATTAAATAATGTCATTTACTTATTCACATTGATATTATACTGGTTGAATAATCACATGTAACATCAATAACTAATCTCATAATGATGGAATGCATAATTTCTTACATCTTAACCACAATGTCAAGGCCTCATGCTAGGAATCTAAATATAACTTTAGTCAAGGCCTTTTTCCAAGACACAAGTTTGTCTCATGAGACCTACTAATTCATCGAGGGTCTATAGCAGGCCCCAACCAACACTTACTAATTCCAATGCATTACTCATATGAAAAGGCTGAAACATAATCTACACATCCATATTAAAACTAGCATAAAAAATGTCAATACTTTAACCACAAACCATGAATGGTATAAAAATAGTCCATCCACAGTCAAACATAACTCATTCAATAAAATATGGAAGACTGTATTATAATAAATCAACCTCAATAAAGAATAAAATAAAATTATGTATATTAAAATAGATTAAAATAATTAGTAAATCATTTTTAGAGAAATATCCCCCTTTTCATGAAAACATTTAAAATTCTCACTATTTATCAAAGAAGACATTTAAAAGAATATTTGAATAAAAGTGTACCATTCCACTTTCAAAAATTCAAATGAATTTTATTTATAAAACATTCATGTCCATATAAATAAATCCTTAAACCATTTTAAAAACATGGACATCAATGAGAAATATTTAGAAGAATAAATCTTTAAAACATTTAAAATGATATTTTAGTTAAGGAGTTCTTAACAAAATGAGAGATGCTTGAATAAAAATAATTGAGGAATAAAATTAATCAAAACATTATAATATCATGAGAATAAATGGATTCATGATATAATATGTCAAGGGATAGTATATATACCATATAAAAGTGAATAGGCAGATAACGACAAAGAAGTCTCAATGGAACATAAATTGAGATGAAATCCCTTATAAAACTATATCATTAGATTAAGGATTAATCAATGAAATAATAATGTGGTAAAAATATAAATACACTCAATATTATTGGATATTTAGTGTAAGTCAATCAAAGTACATTCACACATATTCTTGTAAAAACAAAACCAATGACTTGGATGATTAACTCAATGAATGGAAATTGAGATAAGATAACCCTTGTCAAGTTCATATCAATGACTTTAGAATTTATCAATGGGGTGATTATATGTATAAAAAGTATATCCACACAACGGGGAGTGGAAATAACTAAAAGAATAAATAAAAAACTATTCCACACATAATCTAGGTGTAAAATAATCAATGAAGTATGTGTAAAACCCAATGAGTGGAAATTGATCATAGAAATTCCCTTACTGATTTGGTAACTTATGAAAAATAAAACCCATGAAAGAAGGATCATACAATGAATATTTAAATACCTATAAATTAAATTATATTACACAAAAAAAACAATCATGGGTAGTACATACACCACATAAAAGGAAATAGTGGAAAATATAGCATGAATCTCTCATGAATAAAAAAGTGCGATGAAAACCCCTAAGAACATATAATTTTCTTTATTAGAGGTTAAGTGTAACCTCCTGTATAATGGTTAAAATTTTTTTATTAAATTATACAAGAACCATAGACATAACTATGATATCATATATGATCCGATAATATTTCTTTGTTAATAATATTTCAGTAGTATCATTGTTTCAGGTGTAAACAAATTTTTTTCCTTTATATTTTTTGTTATATAAGTCATGTTTGTTATGGATATTATGTATTTTATTCATATCCATAATGATATTAAGTTACTAAAATTTATTTTTTTAATCATCAAATGAAAATTATTCTTGAATGGTTATGATTGGGAATGCAATCTCATCGTGTCGTGGAGACGGTAAGTCGTTCATACGTACGAGCGACAATATCATTCTATTGATGGTGAAATCGTATTTAATTGAATGGTATGTTATATATAAATAATAATTGATATTTTTTATTTATTATTTACATCAATTATAATCATTATTATACCCATCAAAATAATTAATTGTTGAATAACAAAATATACCACAACGTGGAGACGGTAAGTCGTTTGCACGCACGCATGGTGACTTGTCATTCATAGGATGGATAAAATAATGAATATGGTTGTAAAATATTTATAATAACATAATATTATGTATAAAGTACTTGATTGTTTATTTTGGTATGGAAAAAATAAATAAAGGGGAAGCAGAAGAAAAAAAGAACATTGAAAGAGGTGACGAAATAATTACCTCTTCTTTGGGAGAATCCTTCTTGGTTTGTACAAAAGGCCTCCATAGGTTGGATTTCTGATCAAATTAAGTCCTCTACAATAAATTGAGGGAAGTTGGAATAATATTTGAGTGTGTTTTGGCCGATACAAAGGGCTTTGGAGGTGTGAATTTGAGAGAAGGGCAAGTACCCTTTTATAAGGGAGGTGAGGAGCACTTTGGGAAGAGTAAGAAATATTATTTTTTTTTTATAAAATCATTTTGCGTTTCTAATAGCTCTAAATGGATTTATTTTTAATATGGGGTGGTTATGGGTTGTAAAGATCTCAACAAATAGGTTTTAGACAATTTTAGGTCATCATATTAACCTTATCATTTATATTTAACTCTTTGTTAAATAGTTTAACATTTACCATGTCTTCTTGTTTTACTATAATACATAGTTCATAAACATACCATAAATTACCGAGAGAACATAAATTGGTTCATTAATGACATTTATATGGTTATATAAGTCTTTTTTCCAAACCTTAGATTTTTAGGACTATTATATAATTTAATAATATAGTACTTGTTTTAGAAACACATTTATGTCAATTTTGACACTTTAGTATTTTGTTTTTTTTTGAAATTCATAATAATCTGATTTATTCAAAATAAATACCCTGAATCAACCTTAACATGTCATATTAACCTAGAAAATTCTTGAATGGGTTCAAAAGTTCCAATTTACATTAATTTTTATATTTATAATATCAATTATTTTAATCTTTCATTAATAAGGAAATTACAACATCATCATTATGTCAAAAATAAATTTAATTATATAATGTCTAAATTTTATAAATAATATAATATTATGTAGGAAATATTTTTAGATTTATAATTAATATATATAGTCAAATTTATTTTATGTATAACCCTATATTAAAAATGGTTTAGTTATTAAAATTTGAATTTAACACTTTTAACTCTTCTTAAAAAAAATCTAATAAATGTCGTAATCTAATCCAAGTGGATCAAAAAGAATTTTATTTTTTTCATAACATATTTTTGTTAGAAATAAACTTATACAATTGAATTAGGACATCTGTTTGGGTAATTATAATATCATTTTTATCTTTAATTTCCCTATTTACTTTTAACCGTGGTAAATAAAATTCCAAAATTACTATTCACCAAAAATTATTTTTATCCTATTGAAAAAAAATACTTACTAATTTCAATTGGGTCTCTTGGATTTTTTAAATTCAATTCACAGAAGTAGTAAAATTATGTTTTGTTCAAATTTGCAAATGTGCCTAGAATGTGGTAAAAGATGGTAAGAAGTTCAATAAAATTTGATACATCTAATATTATTATAAAATTACATCAATGAATTACATTAGACTAATATAGGTATTATATATCTATTTTTACTTTAAAATAAATTTAAATTAAAAAAATATATTTAAATAAAAAGTCAGTTTGAAACAATAATGCAGTACTTGTCACTATTCATCAAAAATTAAATGTTTTTAGAAAAATACCAAAAATTCACACATAGATAATTTTTATATTAAAAATTAAAAAATGATTTCTATTTTACCAAATTAAAAACAAAAAAGTTTTATTAATTAATTTAAAAATAATTCTCTATGTCAAAACCAGAAAACACATTTTTGAGAAGTAAAAAATATCAAAAGATTGATATGTGTTTATATCCAATTTAAATATAAAATTACTTCCGATGACCAAAATTAGATTATATGATAAAAATATAATCTAATTATACTTAAAAACAATTCAAATGTATAAATTAACACTATAAATTATTTGGATTAAAAAAGTGGTTTTCAATTAAAATTTAGTATTTTTCACTATTCCTCAAAATATGAAAGTTATCAAAAAAGCACTGAAAATTTATCCAAACTAAATTTTTATGTTTTGGTTCTAAGGAAAAACTTTATTTTGTCAAATTTAATATATAAAAGTGTCAAATATTGGATTTAAAAATGGTTCTCCATTAAAAGGTGGTAAAATTACATTTATTGAAAAATACTTCTTTTATCTGAAAAATTGAATTTGTTTTTATATTATCTCTAAGAAACACATAATATGGATGTTAAAATTTTATGGAGTATATAAAATTCAAAATACAGTTAATACTATTCATAACAACTTTTTGAACGGCTTGTTTGGTAAGTCATCTTGTGCTCGAACTCAGTGTTCCGCATAGCACAAGCTATTGAATTACATTAAAGATAATAACATACTAGGAATTCTTTGTGTGTTGCAATTATAGTATAGGATAATCTATAAACCTTTGAAAAGATGCATAATCTAAGAAAGTTACCATAAAAATATAGGATGCAGAAGTATAAACACTATTATGGTAAGGTAAAAACATGTATATATATCAAAATGTATACATTTAGTGGTAATCAAAGTACATGAATAAGTTGGGTCTTGGGAACCCACTTTCAGCACTACATATTACACAAGAGTCAACTGCTACTCATATGAGAATCATGTTTTTTATGATATATGGATTTAGTCAGGGAGTATTTAATGTTATTCTATGTGGTTACTCTGTTTACTGTGGCTTCACCTCTCTGAGTAAAATCCCTCAAGAGAAAAAACTTATGAATTATATGCTTTGTCCTCAAGTGTGATCTGGGATCCTTGAAAAGAACCACCACTATAGTATTATCATTATAAAATGGAATATTTTCTGCACTAGTTGGAATAAAACTAATGTATGAGACAAATCAATGAATCCATATCACCTCCATAGATGCATTAAAGATGCTACAAACGTGGATTATATTGAAGAGTTAGAAACTATAGGATTCTTTGAGCTTCTCCAGCTCATTATACCACCATTCAGGAAAAATACATCTCTTGAATGTGATTTCATATCATCATAATCTATCTGGAATCTAGAATCTCTGTATCCTATCACTACTAGTTCTTATTCTCCCCCATATTCTAAGAACATGTTTTTTATATTCCCTAGGTACTATAGATTAGTTTCAAAAGCTACCCAGTGAAACTCTCCTAGATTAGCATGATATATACCCAACATTATTAAATAAAAGGCAACATCAAACCTAGTATAGATAATTTTATACATAATAGATACCATTTCTTGAGTTATAAGAGATCCCACTAATTGTTTTAATCTTCTCCTGTGTTTGTGGACACATTTTCATAGAGGGATTGGTACCATGTGACATTGGAAACAACCCTCTATTACAATATTCTATATTGTACCTTTTATTAACCATGTCAATATATATATACTTTGAATTGTCCCAATTAGCCTCTAAGATCTCTCTCGATAAATGTTTATCCAAAGAATATATGTTGCTTCACCTAAGTCTATCATTGAGAAGGATTGATTTAAACCAATTCTTAACTGACTATAATACTTGAAATTTCTTTCCCATAATTAATATTTCATTAACATTTAATATTTGGAAAACTGTGGAATTACTATTAAACTTTTAATAGAAACAAACCTCACTTTTTATTTTTAAAAAACCAAATTCTCTTATGGCCTCATCAAAATGGACATTCCATGATCATGATCCCTCCTTCAACCCATTAATGGATCTCTACAACTTACACACTTTTTTGGAATTTTTTTACTTAACAAACCCTTCGGGTTGAGTCATATAGGAATCTTAAACTAATTTACCATTAACAAAAAGAAGTTTTTATATAGATTTCCCAAATCTCATAATCATGGAAGGATGCTTTTTCAAGCAATATTCTTATGGATTCCATCATTACTATTTGTGATAAGTTTTGGTCGTAGTCGATGCCTTGATGTTTTCTAAAATCCTTCTTTACCAGTCTTTACTTATAGCTATTAACCTTACCATCCATGTCTAGTTTTTTCTGGAATACCCAATTTCACCAAATGGGTTTTACATTAGATGGAGGGTATACCAAAATTCAACCATAATTTTGGTACATGGACTCCATCTCAAAATGAATGGAATCTTTCCATTTAGTATCATTCTTCCCTTATATTGCTTCCATGTAGGTTATAGGTTCATCATCCTCAAGGAGTAATGTGTCATCATACCTGTTGATAATAAAACCATAATTCTTGGGTTCTCTAACCTCTCATGTAGACCTACATTGTACTTGTGTCTTGGGAATATCTTTATCTCCCACTGTCACTTGTGGAGATTGTTCTTATACTAACTCTTGTGCATCTAGAGTGTCAACTTCATTAAATTAAATCATTATCCCACTATTTTAATCTGAAATGTTCTCCCTTTATATAATTTTGGTTTTTCTTTCCACAATCACTTTTCTATTATAAGGGTTATAAAGATAATATCCTTTTTCTTTTATAGTATAACCTATATTGATGCACTCTCTACTTCAATGTTCCAATTTTTTATTTGGTATGGTCTTGAAAAAATCAGCATACCCCCATGCATGTATGTGTGATAGATTGTGTTTATTTCCATACCACAACTCATATGGATTCTCAATAATCACATTAGTTGGTACTCGGTTAAGATTATATGTTGTTATCATTAAGGAATATCCATATAAAGGATAATGAAAGAGTTTCCTAGCTCATCATTAATCTAACCATGTCATGAAAGGTCATATTCATTCTTTCACTAACACCTTTTTACTAAAGGTTATATGGAGGATTAATTTGGGATACTATACCACACTCTCTTATGAAATCAATGAAGTCTTGGTTAAGATACTCGCCACCTCGATCTGAGAAAAGTTCTTTAATCTTCTTACCAAGCTAGTTTTCTACTTCATGATGATATTTCACAAACATCCAAAAATAATTTTACTTATACCTCATTAATTAGATATATCCCTATCTACTATAGTTATAGGTAAAATTAATTAATTAAAAAAACCCACCCTTTACCCCTATTGGAAATGGACCACATACGTCAGTATAAATCAATTCCAGTAGTATAGTGGCTCTTACTCCCTTCCCCAAAAAATGGTCCTTTAGTTATTTTCCATCATAAAATATCATGACATACATCTAATGTTTTTTACTTACTTGAGTCTAAAAATCTTTCTTGATTTAATTTCCATAATCACTTATCATTTACATGAACAAGCCAGAAGTTCCATAAATGGGTGTTCTATGAGTCATGTTCACTAGTTTTCTCATTGATAGCCATTACATGGTTTTTGAGTTCAAGTATATATAATTCATTATTAAGATGTTTGATACCATAACATATGTTGTCCTTATAAAAGAGAAAAAAAATTATTTCCATACTTGAAAAAAATATCATAGTGTACAATCTTTACACTGAGAATATGTTTCTGGTTACTGATGGTATATAATAATAGTTATTCAATAAAATAACCAAACCACTATGGAATGTAAGGTGATAATCTTACACATCCAAGGCTAATAGACTCACACCATTTTCATCCCATAGATCCACCTCACCTTTTACAATCTTATTAAATCTACTTGGTTCTTGTTTTTTAATACAAATCTATTAGCTAAACACTGCATAAATACCCAACTTGTATATAAAGATACATTTCATTCAATGAAAAAAAACATGAATTAGAAGTGTTTCTTTGCTTCTTCCCAACTCTGCAATTCTTTTTCCAGTGCCTTTATTTTCACAAGAAAATAATACAACCTCCTTCCCATTGACTTCCTTCTATATCTTCACCCATTTGGAAGGAAAGTTCTTTGGTTTCTTCAACTTGTACTTAACCTTAGACAGCTTAGTCTTTCCCTTCCTACTCTTTTTTACTATAAGGACTAAATAATTGGTATTTATTATATCCTTATTATCTTTTTTAACTAAATCCAAAATATCTAGAATTATATTTTTCATGTTACTCATATTATAATTAACAATAAAATTTGAGAAGCACGATGGGTAATATACATGAATGATATAATTTTCTAGTTCTTAGTTCGATTTAAACCCAAGATCTTAAAGTCTCTCAATATACCCTATCATCTTTATTACAAGAGGTGATTATTGATTCCCTTATACTATCCTACACATATACAGTGTTCTAGATATCTCATACCTTTCATTCCTTACTTTCTTCTAATACAGTTCTTAGAGTTGAGTTAGGATCTTATATACATATTTATCCTCATGCATTTTCTACAGTTGATTGTACATATATGAAAACATGATACATTTTATGTGTAGTGGATAATATACATGATTTCTGTACTTATGTTTATCTTCCATGAATTCTACCTAATGGGAATCAGTAGGAATTGAGGATTTTAGCAAATAAATCTTCCTTTTTCATGTAGTACTATGCACAATCACTTATACCACTCCTAGAATTTAGGACTAGTTAGGATATTTTCTTTTTCCAGTATTCATCATATTGGTAATTTATTTTTGTTGTTTGTTATTTTTATTTTTTCTACCATAAAATTTAGTATTTTTTACAATATCTTCAATACCTTGTAGACATTTTTGTTTAAATAATTATTAAATCATTAAATGTCTTCCACAATTTTATTAAACAATAGAAACCCTCTATATTAGAATTAGAATACTCAATTTCATTAGTATTATAATAGAAATAATTCTTGAACCTATACTTATAGTCTAAAAGATAATACTATGATACTAATTAGAGAGTTTAATGTATATGTTTGATTGGACAACCAAATTAAAACATGGATCTTTGATTTTTTGAGTAAAGTCTCAGCTTCTATAATCATAAAACTGATTTAATCAATTATTTCCTGTAAATTTTCAAAAATATATATATGGATAATATTTTTATTATAGATTTATTTAAGTAAACCCATCACTCTTATAAGAACTCCCTAGTGGTAGGAGGCACCCTCAACTATGGCTGATTGAGCACCCCGTACACCTGGATTTATTCAAATTCAAATGATGGAAGGATTTTGTAAATTAATATTTCTAGGAGGGTTTAAATATTTTTTCAATAAATGTAATCATTTTCTATTTAGTATGTTGATATTATGTTGTCGTGATCATAACTGTAAATATATTTAATATAATGCATTCATCACTTCTTTATTAATTTTACTTATTTTTTATTTTATGTGAACTTTCTAACATGTAAATGAATAAAGTAATAAATAGTTCATAATGGAAATAAATTACTTGAACAGTCTTGGTAATCTAATATTGGTTAATCCATTTAAAATAAATGGATCAATTGTAACCTAGGGGAATCATACATATGTTTATTCCAGTCCCTCGAGGCAGCTCATCCCCATCCAGTGTGTCCTCTTATCATCTGGAATAGTTCTTTATTTTAGTGGGGTTCGCACCTTACATCATCATCATCAAATGTACAATCATGCTCACATGCAAGTGAGGGGGTCTGGGGAGAGAAATATTTAATTGATAAATTATCCACGCATGCACTTATACATATTGAATTCAGAAATGATGATGCACAGACATTATTAAATTAACTTCTCATTACAAACATCAAACAGAGTAATAAATAAATAAATAAAATTAACCTGGCATACACGGGTTCGATGAATTTATCAATACCAACTAATATGAAATGTATATGTCTAAGAAAACTAAATTGGAAAAAAATTAATGTTTATAGCATAAATATAATTTAATTGAATTGCATAATTCAAATAATTTATATTATTAATCGGTCTAGAGATTGATTAAATTTATATTCAAAAATTAAATTAATCAATTTATTTAATTTAATAAAAAAATAAATTAATTATTTTAAAGTAATAAAATTATTATTATTTTTAATCCATTAAATTAATAAATTGATTTTTCAATTGAACTAAAAAATTCATGGACCCAAAAATCCCTCCCAAACCCACTATAGGTTGATTCGAACCCATGTTGTCTCGTTCTGGGCAGGACAGATCCTGTCCAAGGCCTTCATGGGTTGGGAAACCCCCATGTAGGGTATTTTTTGTGTTGGGAAGATATGTTTTGACCCATTTTGGGCAGTCCAAAATAGTTTGGATCCAATCTGATTACTAGATCGGGATAATGAAGGGGTTACCTCAAACTGGTAGGGTTCTGGTCACACTAACAATGGCGCACATTGATGTGTTGGGCTGGCATCATGGATGGATGATCCAGGTGAGGAGTAATGTGGCTCCACTCTATCTAGAAAATGGTGGAGATGCATTGGTGGGAAGAAAGAATGAAAGAGTCAGTCTCATCTTGGAGGAGTGATGGCCGGATGTCGGCTATGACAGCATCCCATGGGGAGGCAATAGTGTCTAGACTTGAACAGTAGCTTGGATTCATGTGAAATAGGTGGTTCTTGTAAACAAGTATAGGATGAGGGAGGACAGTGGGGTTTATCATGCCTACAAATAGTATCAGAAATGACTCGGTGAGAAGCGCAGCCGTAAGGAGCGGCATGTATGGTCGACACTAGTTCTAGGGAGAATCGGTCAATAATGGGGAAGGGAGGTGTTCCGGTTTCCTCTACTTTGGATCAAGAAAATATAGGGAGAATATATACCTAAGGGTGATTAAGAGGAATAAGAGGGTGATTTTTTATTCCTCTAGAATCCTTCCTCTTTTTTTCAAGCCGGGACAGTTAAAACTTGTTTGTTTGTGCATTTTTTCAAAATATTATATGTTGAATTTTCACTTTTCAAATATTTTAGTGTAATATATTTAATGTTTGGCCACCCCTTTATTTTTTTTAAAAATTCTATGACATAAACATTAAATATATATTTATCTATATATATATATATATATTTTATGTTCAGGCTTCGAAGAGAAGAAAAAATTCACCTAGAATATAGTTCCAGAAAAATTATGGCCAAAATTGGATCTTTGGATGTTAAAATCATGAAATAATATACATTTATATTATACTTAAATTTTTAACCAACAAAAGACAACAATATTATCCATACTAAAAATTTCATATGGTTATAACCTAACCATCTATAACTGGATCTATGTGCGGTCAATTTTTTTGGGAACGATTTAATTCTCTCTGATTAATTTATTGAAAATTAATTTTTATTTTGATCAAAAAAATTACATGAACACTCTGATACAAATTTAAGGTACTAAGTCACATAACGGAAGATGGTGGGATTGGTATTTTAAAATATTCATAACTAGAGTGACATAACTCCATCGTCTCGGATGATCTAAGCACTATTAGAGGTTATAGGATCTCGTGTGAATAATTAAAAGCACAAAAATAAGTAAATGGTTACCTCATTTGATTTGGTGGTGTATTCAACTTCACCTCATCATTTGGTGATCATTACATGAAAGATCAGAATTTAAACCCCCCTAGATTGCCCATATATGCTTTAAGAATCTATGTGAACACTGATCATTAAATTCCTGGTGATAGAGAAGATCTCTGATGACTCCTTTAACATTGTGATAATCACCTCAACTCCATTATTATAATATGTGAATACATACTAGGATCGATTAATTGAATGTAATATTTCTCTCTCAAGGATTTGGGAAGAGAAGAGAGGAGATCTGAATTATTTAGAACAAATTTCACACCAGAAATTATATCCTCATTTACTTACATAGTGGATGTGTAAAATTCCCAGTTAGGGTTTCTCAGCACCCCAAATATTTAACATCCACTAAATGAGTAGTAAATAAATAATTATGATGAACTTAGTACATCATAAATATTATATATATTTTATCACATACATGTAATATATATTAAATATATTACTTGATAAACCCAAGTAATTAACACAACTTCTAATTCATGATAATATTAAATGATCCCCAAATTTTAAAATAATATTTGTTCATTTTATATTTTTCTATTTATTTACTTAAGTATTCATAAATAATTTTAATAAATAAATTCAAATTAGTTATTCTATAATCAAATAAAAATTTATTTATTTATTTATTAGTGATTGATAAAAACTTGGGCAGTACTCTTACCATGTGGTGCGGCCCACCATGTCCTATATACCTATTTATAAAAATATAGAAAAATCATGAATGTGTTATTGTGTGTTACCCTATAATCCCTTATCTCAGTAGTATTGAATAATAATCATAGACTAACAGTGGATTATAACAACCCATCAAGGGCCCTAAAGAAAAAAGGAATAGTCATAGTAAAGGTAATCATCCTATGAACATGTAGTTTATAATTTAATATCTTTCTCATACGATATCTCATAAAGTATAATGCACACATTTTTCATAATTATTGCTTGATTTTTTTATTTTTTTTATCTAACTAGATAGATTTACCTTCAACTACCATGTTCATGAATTTAATGAAGATATTTCCATCATATTCAACCAGGCCTGAGGTATCACTTTCACAACATAGAATTGGAAAATTCTATCTTGATCATTCAACTAATGTCATACCACCAATGATGCACCCAACATTAACTAACTATACATGACTTCATTGTCATGGTTTCCTCCTTGAATCAAAGTAATTAATCAAATGGAACACATTGAAAATGATCTCATGTCATGAGACCAATACACATTTATATAGATAGGAACAACCAATGACACCCAAAACATGTGGTGTTTCTATTGACAGATTTATCCTCATGATCTCAACTTATAAAGATCACTAGGTGAAAACATCATGATAAGAAGTCTCAATTCATATGAGACACCAACACCTAATAATTACACATCATTTGTGTTTTTTTAGTGTGATGTATCTTGACCAAAGGACATTACTTTATTATTAGTTTCATGGTATCTATAATCTCTCATTATATCATAGAATCTACTATAAACCTTTGATATGATGTGTAATAAAAGGTAATTAATATAAATATAATTTATTTATAAGTATAAACCTAATTTTGGTAAGATAAACACATTTATATATATATGTATACATGTAGTTGTAATAAAATTACATACACAAGTTGGGTCTAGGAAACCCACTTTCAAAATCTCATTAGAGCTTACAAAGGGTAAAAACCATCAGAATATTTCTAATTATTGTATAATCCTCTTTAAAAAGATATTAGTATTGTCTATGTCCCTTCAGATAGTATTTTTCATCTATAGAATATAAGTTTAAGGAATTTTGTCATAGCATCTAAATTATCACATCATAGTGAATAAATTCTATGTACTTTTGATGTAGAAAGTATCCTTAGGACATTATCACATACACTATCACATAGAATAATAGTTAGGATGTGATAAGAAATTATGTTATATTATATTCAAATATCATGAATATTCAATGTAATAAAAAGTACAATGGAAATTAGTTTTGGGAAACCACCAACTCCAACAGATTCAAACCCCCAATAAATCCAACTGCTAACAATATTAAGCATGTTGGATCTCAGAGGATCTTATTTCTTCAACTGAGATAAGGTTTTAGTCAATGAGTCTTCCATGTTCTCGTTTTTTTGATACTCTTCTCACTTTTACATCACCTCATGAAGAAAAATTCCTCAACATATGAATATTCCGGATTATGTGTTTCATCTATTGGTGGGACATTTTCACCTTTGTGAGATTCTTCATTGCAGTGTTATCACAGTACACTATTATTAGGACTAGTGTTTCAATTTTTTTCAATGATATGTCAATATGTGATTGGTGAGTTTGGATGATGTGGTGGTGCCTACTGAATTGTTATGGATTCATGAAATGGAATTGAATTTCATTATTGGACAATTCTCTTGGTTTAAATTTCGTGATTGTTGAACTTGTATTTAATGATTTAATACATGTTCTACAGAGTTTTCACAATGAATACAATAAGTGAAGACTGTGAAAATATTTATTTTCATGTTTATTTAAATATTCCATGCATAATTTTTTAATTCCATGAAATAATATTGGGGAATAAATGAATAAGGATTTCAAATTGATGACAGCCATCAAAAAATAGAAGTTCATATATATTTTTCATGAAGAATAAGTGTGGGAGAATGACAGAAGTTTTGGAGGAAGTTTCGTTGGAGTTTTAATTGATGATGGATTATAATTTCAATTGATAATTATATTATTTTTATGTAAAAGTGTCCTTATATTAAAAAAATACCAACCCACTGGTCAGCTGATACAAAGGCTGAACCATAAGAACTTGTGGGACCAAGTCAAGCACACCATATGGGATCCATCTAGGGACAACTGGAATATTGTAATGTGGTGGGTTCATATCCCTGCCTAAGGATGGGCCTGTTTATAAGGCCTATGGTGATGGACTTGGTTGCGACACATGGGAAATAGTGTGGAAAAGAAAGGGGGATGGGAGCAGACCTCATACTCACAATTGACAACTTAGAGAATGAGTTATATTATATGGAAATAGAAAATGGAGCTCATGGTATATGAGGGGTACAAGGATGTGGGTAATATTCTCATTTCATTTAAAGATGCATAAATTTCATTTCTATTTTATATGCATGATTTTATCCATTTGATCGAGATGAGTAATTCATCCTCCACCATCCTCAATTACGGCATCTGCACAACACTTATTTTTTACCATTAATAAATCTAAAAAGAATAACTGATTCCCCATGGATATAAATGAAGACCAAGTTGATCACATATGATCAAGGAGATATCTTAACACATGTTATGTTCAAAATTCATTACCTTACATGCATGAAAAGAAGGATCATGAGCCGTGATAATGGCCTAATTAAATTGAACCATTAGATGATGTTAATGAGATAATTATGTATGAGGTACGTCTCATATAATTTTACATGCATGAAACTTCAATTTCATGAATTTAGATAAAATTAAAATGGAAATAATCTATATTTAAAATATGTTTTGTGAATAAATGATGAGTATTTGGGCATTTGAATATGTGTTTGAAATAAATATTTAATGAAAGTCTTTGGTACTACATTAAAAAGGCTAATACATGGTGTTTATTTATCTATATAAAGAAATTTGAAGATACAAAACATTTAGGTGTTGAAATAAAAATGTGGTAATCTCTTACATTGTGATAAGAAATATAGGGCCTAAAAATTTGGTAACTTAAATGAGCTGTAGTGCATTTGTTAACCACATGAAGAATAGAGATGTCGATTCTTCAACCTTTTTTTTTTGATATTCTTGCTTGAATTCAAAGTGGTGAGCAGCGGAATATCATCATTTCTATGAGGGTAGTCATAGCTATTTCATATTCCATTTAAGATGGAATGAAGAACCAAAACCCCTCAGGTAGATGTTGCACATGAAGTAAAATATACCACTTGGGTATCCATTTATGGAATAAGGAATACCCAAGAGGGGTATTCAAATATGATGCATGGAATAAATACCAATTTAGGTATTCAAAGGGGAAAATTTTAATATTAATACCTAATGGTTCATGTTGGTATTAATATTTTAAGAAATAAAAATACATTTTAATGATGGTTTAATTGGTGATTTAAATGGGATAATTGAAATAATAGAATTATTGATATCCCCTTACACCACATTTCTGTATAAATATGAGCTGCAGGTATTGAGAAAAATGTACACAATTATTTCAATATCCATTGAGACTCCTTGCATCCATTTTTAATGAAAAATTTTAAAGTGATCCAAACTGGAGTAATTTTTAAAGACCATGGTCACATGATCCAGAGGATTTGAAAATAAGTTTCAAGACAAGATTTTCTAGTGTTCTGGAAGAAGTACACAAGGAAGGAGAAACAAGCTTTATTTTGGATAGATATTATATTCAAGAACTGTATGGATGATAGTATAAACTAACATAGATTTTCAAAAGATAGCTCAACTGGGGGGAGTCGGTATAAATAACACTCATAGGAGTATAGTTTAAATATATCATCGGGAGATGGTCCATAGTAATGAAAAATCTCAAGAAGAAGGAAAATAAATATGAACCATCCTCATATTCTGATAAGGATGAGTTAATTGAAACAAATTATAAAATAATCATGGATTTTATTTCCAAAATGTTTCAAAGAGGAAAAAAATATAAAGGTTTTATTCCTTTAAAAATATTTAATTATGGTCAAATTGGAAACTTTTCAAATGATTTTCCAAATAAATAATCTGATGATTCTGAGAGTTGTAATGCCTCAAACTATTAGAAATAAAATTCCCCTTTTGTTTAATTAAATTTCATATTATGTAATATGGTTATAGGAAACACATGCACTTATTTTGTTTTATTATATCCAATTTAATTTGAAATAAAATTATGTATCATTACTATAGATAATATAGTCATTGAACAGTGATCACATGATTAGTATAAATATACTATTTTAACAAATTCAATTGACATGGACAAAGAAAGTAATGGCCTCAACTAGTAGGATTGTACCCTATGAAGACCATTTATTGGAGCTAATATGGGAGAAAACATCACTAGGAGTTTACCTTGACCATGTATTAGATGATTCCCACAACTTAATCTTGAGCAAAACCATTTATGGGAGAAGTTCAAAATCATTGTGATCACCCCCCCAAACCATGTACTACGAATAGCCCCATGAAAGTACCACCATTCTGAACATTACTGTTATGGTGTTTGATGGTGTATTAAAAGTATATGTATCAAGAACCTATAAATATGAATATTTACACTATTTCTGTATATAATAATGAATATATTCTCACCATATTATGTTTACTTTGTAAAAAAAAATTATTTTGATTCAATAAAGCACAAATTGTATTTTTTTTTGACATTTAAATTCATTTAATGAATTTATAAATTAAGAGATTTTTGAAATAAATAATATTTTAGTATTCTTATTAAAAAATATTTATCAAATATAAATGATTCTAAAATTTTTATTAAGTCAAATTTAGATTTTATAAGGGTTTGAAAACTTTTATTTTCAAAAAACCATCATTTTTTAAAGAATGTTAATTTAATTTTACAAGTAAAAATTCCAATATTTATAAAATTATTTTGATAAAATGAATATTATTTTTTGGAATAAAAATTTATAAATTTTCCAATGGTGAATATTTCAAAATTTTCTGAGACAGTCAAATTTTCAGGTAAAAAATAAATGTCATATTGACATACTTTGTGTTCTATGACATCCTAATGAACAAAAAGTGATGTAATAATTACTATAAATGGGATCCATGACCAATATATGTTTTCCCTTTAAAATAATTTTATTTTAAGTTTATTTTATTTATTTTATAAATCCATTATGAATCCTCCAAAACAATTAATATATTTTAAGGTTTTAAAATCATTTCTTCAAGAGTATGACTCAACTACACATATGAAAGTGAATTATTTAATTAGGATTGGCCCTTTGAATTAAAAAATAATCAAAACCACACCAATTTGGGATAAACCATGGGCATAAACTATGTAATTTTTTTGTGGTTTTTGTTATTTTATTATGTAGAGTCCAAAACCTAAATAATAATGAAACCCCCCCTCTTTTCCTATATAAACCCACCCAAGATCCCATTTCCCTTCTCTAAAACTCCTTTTATAACTTCCATAATCTTACTTTGATTCGTTATATTCCTTATAAGGCACCCCCAAACTCTCAATAATCCACCCCAAGCTTTTGGATCACACACTCAAGTAAGGTATCCTCACCTTCCTCTCCTCCTTTCAATTCATGCACTTCCTTTGGAATTTGTCTTCTTAGTTACATTTTTATATGATTTTAAATATTTATTAAAATACCCTACTACCCAATGGATTTTATTTTAATGATTTATAATTTATTCTCTCTCATTTTGGTCTTTACCTAAGCATTTACTATAACAAAATTCTGTATGGGGTTTCTCTCTTCTCATTTCTATTCAAGAACTTATTTTATTTAATGTCTCTTAAATTCCATTTATTATTTTGGAATACATTCTTAATTATTACAATTACTTTCCACTTAATTTATAAAATATTATATCCCCCTTTCACCCTCATTAAGCCTCCCATAATCCTTTATTTTCCCCTGTTACTGTGCCTAAATATCGTTAGGATTCTTTTCTTTATTCAAGTTTCTTAATTACTTTATGCCTTATATTTCCAAATTTCTAATATTGGGATATTTTTTTCATGTCCCTATTACATACAACTGTATTTATATGTGATTATAGACTCCTTTATCTCTCATAAACCCATTTTTTATGAATCTTTAAGTGACGTTATTATGCTTCCGAATTTTCAATGCGATTATCCATGCCAAAAAAATTGTGTAGTGAATACCATAGATATTTTCTATCAAGGGTGTTCATCATTATGCACATATAATTTTTTGTTTGGTACATAAATGTATTTATTCTAAACTCCTTAATCATTTAATAAATTGTGATGATTAATGGATCCATTTTTTGTTATCAGTGTGGCACACTTAAGCATAATAATGAAAGAAATATGACAGGTGTGTCCAGAATTATATAGCGCTCCAATGAATTGGGTAATGTTTTGTATCATAATATGTGATGTTAGATAAGGGAGTGAACTTTATTCTTATATGGGTCTTTTCCCCCATTATTTCTTGGTATTCTAGCCTTTAACTATGTTTATAATGCATTGTTTTACATTGTTTCCACATTTCTAATGTTTCCATTGTGATTATAATGTTATATAGTGCCTTATTATTCAGGTTACTTTTATTCCCCATTGATATTCCTATTTTATAACATGTATTTCATTATTCTATTTTAGTTCCATTACTATGATTCATATATCACCCCTTTCTCATGTATTTCCCCAAGTTGTCTTGTGCACTTTTAAAATCCATGGAATTTTATAAACATATTAAGGACGTTTTCAATAATGTTGTTGTATACCATGTTCAAGTTGTTATCCTATGTACCTAATTCCCAATTAAACAATACTTATTCATCATAAGTATTTTATTAACTGTAACCTTATTTAATAAATCAGTAATTAATGTGTACTAAAGAGAAGGGTTGTTATAGTTGGTATTAGAGGAAAAGTTTAGTTATTTTTGGGATTAGAATTTGAAAACAATTCAAATCCTTAAGGATAATACTAAGAATAAGAAAACATACCTAATTTTTTTTAATAATGGAGTAACTAATTTATCAATAAAATTTATCCATGTATGGACACTACAAGTGGATGTGGTGTTGGCAAAGATGTACCTAGGGGTAACAAATCCGACAAGGTTGGTTGTGCCTGACTTGATGTAACCAGGTACATGACATTAAGCCTTATTGTGCACCTGTTTTGACCATCCAAGGGGATATTATTTGGTAAATTCATAAGATCGTTACAAGCCATTATTAATATAACAAAAAATACCCATAAGATTACATGTTATGAAATAGATCATGGATAATATAGGTTAAATCCTATAAATTCATAAGTTAAGGAAATAAATGTAATTTTTATGCTATCCCTTTAATTTAATTGGATTAACCATTTATGTGTATAATATTTTGAAAATACTCATTCATAATTTTTCCTTTTTTCTATCCAATGGAATGAAATAGAATGAATTGGGTAAACATTCAATGAAATGGGAAATGTGATGATTATCCCCAATGAGATGTATAACCCAATGGGAGCAGGAATCGTGAAATTTTGGTTAACACTCTATCACTTGACTCGGGATCTAAATAAAATCCATGATTAAAAGGAGTTTCCAAATCCCCCTAAGATAGAATAGTTTTTGATTGAGTCCTTTATGAAAAAGGCCTATGAGTTTCAATGGATCATCTGATCCCTTAATCATGGAATAATGGATCAACTCCATTGAGAATATCTTCTATATCATTAAATATTCCAAAAAATAGAAGGTTATACTAGATACTTTTTTATAGAGGGATAAGTTGATATGTTGTGGACATTGATCAAGAATATGAATTTTTAGGAATAGATCGAACTGATTTAGTGGAAGGATTTCTTGAAAATGATTGTTGATAAATATTTTCTAGGAACTCTATGACTTAAAATAGAAAGGAATTTATTTGACCTCAAGAAAAAAGATGAATAGTATATAAGGGTGTCTAAGGAGAAATTCACAAGACATTAATGATATATATCTATATTTTCCATTACCTCTGAATTCAAGGTTTATTTCTTATTTTGTGGGTTAAAACCTAGTCTATAAAAAGCATTCGCAATCTGTGACTTTGATAGATATAATGAAATTATCTGATGTGACATAAAAGTAAAAATAGATATTAGATAATCTCAAGGATATCCAGAGGATAATAAGAGGAAATTTCAGTTTAATTCTGGAAGTCCAATAGATAAATCTAACTATTCTAAGAAATTTATGTATCTCGCTTTTCAGAGGTGCTGAAAGAAGCGCCACAGAAATTACCTAAGGGGGATAGAGAAATTCTTTAGTTTTTGGATTTAAGGTAACCTAGAAAAAAATTTCTCATAGGGGAAACCCATTAATGTTATGGAGAAAAGGAATGATCCAGTCAACCTTCAACACATTGTTCATTTCTTCAACTGTAATTTACCAAGGAACTTTTCAAACCAATGCCCTAAGATAAGGGTTATTCAGACAACCAACAACCTCCAATGTAGGAAGGGAAAGCTTTTCCCATCAAAATCATTGAGGTGTTTCCTAATAATGTAGTGGTGACATGTACTCTATTTATTTATTCAATATTGGTGAACATGTTTTTTGATTCTAGTTCTATGCATTCCTTCATATCATGAAAGTTTTTTATAACTATCTAAACCCCTCCACAAATAATAGAAATAGATATATCAATGAAAATTGAAATGGGGAAATTATTACATCCCAAGTATATAACACCTCCCCTATCAAAGTTTGTGGTTGGAAATTCCGAGAAAACCATGACATACTCCCTTTGGTGGAATTTGATGCAATTATAGGAATGGATTGGCTTTTCCTATATAGAGACAACATAAATCGATCGGATAAGGAAATCACTCTCCATATCTCAAATCGTCCTTCAATTTTATACAAGAGCAAGGAGAATTATGAATCTTATTTAGAACAAAAACCTCAATCCTGGATGTTATTTCCCT
Source organism: Viscum album (assembly GCA_963277665.1). Taxonomy (NCBI): domain Eukaryota; kingdom Viridiplantae; phylum Streptophyta; class Magnoliopsida; order Santalales; family Viscaceae; genus Viscum; species Viscum album. The sequence goes on along the minus strand of OY728121.1, from coordinate 1,757,366,306 downwards.
ATAAAAAATAATATCTAGATCAAATGATTTTTTTCTTAGGAAATAATCATCCTTTAAGAAATGCCAATTGTGGGGGAATATGCTGATGTGTTTCTTGATGAATTATCGAGTCTCCCTCCTAGATGAGTGGTTTAATTTTCAATAGATCTTATACCTAGATAATTACCATTATCCAAGAATCCTTATAGATTGGTTGTTGTGGTACTTGAGGAGATAATGATATAACTACAAGAGAATCTGGATAAAGGGTTCATATATCCTTGTGCTTCACCACGGGGTTCACCAACCCTCTTTATCAAGAATAAGGATAGTTTAATGTAACTTTGAATTGATTATCATGAGATCAAAAAGATCATGATAAAGAAAAATTATCATATTCCATAGATTTATTACTTGTTCGATCAACTATGTAGAACATAATACATATACAATGTGTAATTTTGGTTGGAATATTACGAAGTTAGAGTGAATAGGAGGATATACCCAAGAATTATTTTCATACAAGGTACGGGAACTATGAGTTCATATTGATTCTTATAGGGATCACTAATGCTCAAGAAAATCTTTATGGGATTGATGAACGTAGTCTTTAGAGATTAACTCAACAAATATTTTGTAGTATTTATAGATGATATTCTAATAAACTCTAAAACCAAGGATGGGTATGAGAAGCATCTTTGAAAAGTTCTATAGACCTTACAAAAGGAGAAGATTTATGCCAAGTACAAAAAATGTGATTTATGGTTGAAGGAAGTCTCATTCATAGGGTATATCATTAAAAGAAATAGGGTATCTATAGACCCTTCAAACACATATGTGATTGAAGGACGGATGAGTCCAACAAAGGTTATAGATATCCATAGATTCCTTGGATTAGTTGGGTGCTATCAATGATTTGTAAGAAATTTCTCATCATTTTCAAATGCTCTAACCAAGCTAACTTTTAATGGGTCAAGATTTCTTAGAATGATGAATATTAAGAGAACTTCAAGGAACTGAAAAGGAGGCTTGTAACAGCCCAAGATTTTATAAACAAATATATTCTTTTTAATTTTATTAATGTCTTGTGTTGTACGCTACACCAAAAGGAGCTTGCACAACACACATCCTTGACTGGCCTTGCATTACACGCAATCGCGACCTTCCTCGATAGCGTGTGTAATACGCAATACTGAGTTTCATTAAACAATGATATGCTATTAAAATATTATTAAAACTAGCCGTTATGAATAGTAATAACCACTTTTTAAAATTATATAAATCTTATTTTTCAAAATGAACTTCATTTTTGGATTCGGAATATCGAAATTAGCTTAGGTTGAAATTTTGGTGATTTTCGGATAACTTTCATATTTTGATGAATAGTGAAAATTACTAAATTATAATTAAAAACAACTTTTTTAATCGAAATAATTAATAGTGATAAATCATTAATTTGAGTGGTTTTAAAGTATATTTAGAATATATTTTTACAATTTAATACAATGTTGGTCATTGGATGTAATTTCACATTTAAACTAGACATAAACAAGTGTCAATCTTTTGATAGATATTGTTTCTTAAAAAAAACACGCTATTTGTTTTAACAGCGGGATTTAATTATAAAATTAATTAACGCAACTTTTATGTTATGAATTTGGTAAAATAGACTTCATTTTTGAATTCGGAATATGAAATATAGCTTGGGATGAAATTTTGGCATTGTTCTGAAAAACATCAATTTTTGATGAATAGTGAAACTACTAAGTGGTAGGTTAAAAACTGAAGTTTGCATAAAACTTAATTTTACCGCTTCTGTGAATGGAATTTCGAAAATCCGAGAGAAACGGTTAATATCAAGGACTAAAATGTGATTCAATGAGATGAAAATAATTTTTTGGTGAATAGTAACTTTTTATTTTTTTTACCACGGTTAATAGTAAATAGGGTAACTAAGGGTAAATATGATATTAATATTACCCTAACACATGTCCTAATTCTATTGGACAAGTGTAATTCGACCAAAAAAAATCTTAGGAATAAAATATGACCATTTAGGCCCACTTGGATTAGATTAGGACATTTATTATTAATTTATTTAAAGAAGGGTTAAAATAGTTAAAATCAAAGTTTAATAAGTAAATCATTTTTAATATGAGGTTATACATAAGATAAATTCGATTGTAAATATTCATTAGAAAGCTAAAAAGATTTCCTACATGATGGTATTTTATTTGTAATTTTTAGACATCAAATAATATAATTTATTTATGACACAAAGATGATGCAGTAATTATCTTATTAATGAAATATTGACATAATTGATAATATAAATACCAAACTAAATGTAATTTAAGACTTTTTATGAATTCCACTAATTTTCTAGGTTACTATGATATATTAGTGTTGATTTAAGCAACTTGGTTCGAACATATAATTCTGTTATGACTTTCAAAAAAATCATATATCAAATAGTGTCAAAATTGACACAAAATAGTTTTTAAATCAAATATTATATTATTAATTGTTATTTTATTCCTAAAAATCTAAGGTTCGGCAAAATGACTTAGATAAGGATATATGTATTAATAATATACAATTTGGGGTTCGTTTGGCATGTTATAGTAAGTTTATTAACCATATAGTGAAAGAAAACAAAAAGACACGGTAAAAGTTAAATTATTTAACTTAGAGTTAAATCTAATTGATAAGGTTAAACATAATACCCTAAACTTGTCTAAATCCTATTGGTTGATAGGATTTCGACCCATCCCCACTTTAGCTTCGAAATAAGACCCTTTGGAACCATTATAAACCGATTTTGACTTTAATATAAAATAATATTTTGAGATATCCCTAAGGTGCCCCTCTCCTCCCCTATAAAAGGACACCTCCTTCCCCTCCTCCTCACACTAATTTGAGCACTCAAGCTCGGCCAACCCCTGCCAAAATATCTCCTCCACTTCCCTAGAAACATTCTAGAGGTTCTGGTCTTCCTCAAAGTCCAATTTTAGTGCCCTAAGAGGAGGTCTCAAAGAGGCACTTCAAAGAAGAGGTAATTACCGTTACCAATTCTTTCATCTTTATTTCTTCTTCCACTTCTTCTTCTTAGGTTGTTTAATTATGAAGTAATAACATCAGTATCACTCATATACTGATATGTTATTATAAGTATTAAACAACCCTATTTCACCATCTATCCATCCTATGGAAAAATAAATCACCGCGCGTCCGTACGTACGGAATACCGTCTCCACGCCGTGGTGTAATCTATTTTCCACCACCACCTTACATGGATGGGTATAATGGTGTAAAGAATAACTATACATAGTTATTACAACATCATATTGATTCTTATATATTGTATAATCCACTCCAATTCAATTCAATATTTATAGAAATGATATCATCGCTCGTGCGTACGTACGGAATACCGTCTCCACGACGCGATGAGATTCATTCTCCATGTTAACCATTTAAGAATGATTATAATGTATATATAAGAAATAATAATGAAATATATGACATTATAAAGCTACTGGATTTATGTATATATATACATATGTATGTCATCTACTTACTTCCATTTCAAGACAATAAGGAAAGGAAAACAGCGTTCATGCGTACATACGGACTACCGTCTCCATGAACGGTGTTTTTCATTTTATTTATCTACCTATTATATATATATATATACTGAATATATATGATATATAAATCATATTTTATATTCTGGAAGTAAGTAAATCATGATATATGTAATAATGATGTCAAGAACAACAAGTCAAAACACCTACGATAAATGAAACGATTTTACCCAAAACGCTTCTTTAACATGGAATTTACAAAAGAACGGGTAATATAATGTCATAAGTGAACCATATATGATATCATAACAATGAATATGATTCTGTAATAAGTCAATAACATGATTTAAATCATTATACAGGAGGTTCGGACAGTTACAAAGCAAGTCGGACCTAAGGTAAGGGAAATATCACAATCTCATTTTTATCCGAGATTGTTTATTCGTAAGTATTTACTGGGGTGTATTTTATCATCCACATCCATGTTCCCTCAATATTTAATATTGTTTCCATCCACTTACAATGGTTTAAATCCTATTTTACCCTTCAGTGAGTTTTTAGTAAAATATATGAAAGGAATCTTTTGTCGTTTTTCGTACGAGGTACTTTTTGACTTTTCCGAAAAAAGTACGAAGAATGTTTTTTTTAACTTATACGGCATGAATGGATTTTTAAAACATTACTTCAAAGAAGCTTCCTTTACAAGTTTTCAAGTTTATTTTTAATCAACTTCTTTTATTTTAAAGTTGTATGACATGTTATGAAAGGAAAAATGTTTTTGAAGAAGAAAGGATATTTTCCTCAAGAATTCAATACAAGTGTTTTATCAAAATTATTTTCCATCTAAGATAATAAAGGGTTCTGTTTATATCCATATTTTTACATTGGTTTGACTATGTTGTGATGGAATTATGTTTATGAATTCCTTTATCATATATGAATTGATTTATGATGTCATGATGTTTCAAGAATCCCATTTTTGTTATATGTGTTATGCGATGATGTATGTTTTATGATTATGTGGCACACATAAGAAAGGATTCATTATAAGATGGGTGGGACCTATATCTCCCTCCAATGCATTGGGTAAAGATTTTATATCTCATGAGATAGACATGGCTGGAACGGAAGGTTATTTTGGTTCAGTGATACAGGACTGAAACGAGGAGTGAACTCGGTTCAGAAAGGGACTTTGTCCACTAAGATAGTCTTGGCAATGAGTCATGACTAACAAGAAATGATTTTCCATGATTATGTGTGCATGCCACAAAGTTTCAAGTTTCATTTTATGATTATGGGGATCTCATTTTCACTGTTATGATTTATCCCATGTTATGATATTATGAGCTCTTTTGCAGGTTAAGATCTTCAAAAGCTATGTTCTTATGTATATGATGTGATTGATATTTCTTTTGTTTACCCTTACTGAGCCTTTGAGCTCACCCTTTTATGTTTTCTTTTCCCCAGGATATAAAGAAAGGTTTTTAGGTTAAAAAAGGGAAGATCTTTATGGGAGATATTGAAGATCTTTCCCCACGATTAGAAGATTACGTTCCGAGTTTCCAAAGACACTAAACTATTACGATCCTTGTGTGTGTGTTTTTGTTATGTACTAAGTATTCCGCAAAAGTAATGTAATGTCCATGTACGATAAGCTTCGGGTCTCTACAGTTGGTATCAGAGGAAAGGTTTAGTCAACCTTTGGAAACTAGGATGCGAGAACTTTAGTGAGATCCCTAGAGATATTTCTAAGGTATGTCTAGGGATGTCCCTAGGGATAAGTATACGTATAGGTTATAGTAATAGAATTACGCTAACGATCATAGAATTAAACCTAAGATGTTGGATATTGAAGGTACTCCCCCTTTATTATGTTGTTTTCCCTAGCATGATTTTTGCCTCTCACACTATTCTGTTTGGGTTTTAGACGATGGCTGGAACCCGAAGGAACCGTGTTGATCAATGCAATGGACAATGCAATGATTGCCCTCTTGAACAAACAAATGTTATGGGAGATGGAGTGCAAAATCTTATTGCTATACTTACACAAGCTATGAATCATTCTGGACTTCCAAATGAGCAGAGAAGGGAACAATATTCTATTGAGTCCTTCATGAGGCAACGTCCACCTTCTTTCAGTGGGTCTACTGATCCATTAGTTGCTGAACAATGGATTAGTACTACTGAAAAGATATTTTCAGTTCTTCAATGTTCTGAACATGATAAAGTCATCTTAGCAGTATATCGTTTGGAAGGTGAAGCTGATCAATGGTGGAATCTTATCAAGAATACGAGGCCAAGAGATGAAATTGAGTCCATGGAATGGGACGAGTTCAAGAACTTGTTTTTCAGTAAGTACTTCCCTCGTATTCTTCGAACAAAGATGGAGAAAGAGTTTCTTGAACTGAAGCAAAGGGACGATGAATCTGTTGGTACCTATGAAGCAAATTTTACAAGACTTGCAAGGCATGCTTCTGGAATTATCATCCAACCTGAAAGTAAAGTTGATCGATTTTTCAGTGGCTTAAAACCAAGTCTTCGAAGGGCATTAGCTATAAGAGACTTCAGTAGCTATGAAGAAATTGTGCGTTGTGCTATCAAGGTAGAAATGGAAGTTGGTGTTACATATCCATCTCATGGTTTTGACAAGAAACGAAAGATGGAGTTCAAGGAGAAATCTCAGAATAATGATGAAAAGAAGATGAATGTTTCCTTATGCACAAAGTGTGGGAAGAAGCATGGTGGAGATTGTCTTAAAGGGACTAGAAAATGTTTTATGTGTGGAAAAGAAGGTCATCGAGCAGCTGAGTGTCGAAGTAATGGAAAAAGGGTTTCTAATGATGTGAATAAATCAAACACTGCAGAGAACGCACCGCCAACACTTCAATGCTTCAAGTGCAGGGAAATGGGGCATTATGCTAATAATTTCCCTAATCCAAGGGTTAGTGATGATCAACATGAGAAACCACTGAAGGCAAAGGAAAAAGGGAAATCACATGCGATCACTATTGGAAATGTTGAATATTACAACGATGTGGTGGAATGATTAAGTGTTTATGTAATGGGATTCCAAAATAATGTTGTATCATTGAGTATTGCAATATTTATTGATGTGGTATTCAAAGTGATTGAGATATTTTTTGGAAATAAGATGATATGCGCATAATGAAGATGAGAAAATGAAATGTTTAATAGTATTCATGAGCTCATGATTGATATAAGGACTAAGTGATATCATGGTTTGAGTATATAGAATTTTGAGGATTTTGGTATATGGAAAGTGTTAACTTTTAACCGCACTCATGTTTTCACTAAAGTATTCAAGAGAATACACGATTAAGGACTTTGAATGTTTGGAATGTGACCAACAAGACATATCTTATGATATGTGGGGATCAACGACAGTATTAAATCTCTGGTAATCGTTGTCACTATATTATGAGAGTGGACTGCAGTATTATGTATAAGCCTAAAGATTAGACTGTATTATGTTGGACATAAGTTAGTATTGTTTAAGGATAGAAGATTTTCGATATTATTGATGGGATGTTATAGTGACGTAGTTTTAGAAAAAGGACAACCTACAGGACGGGCGACAGCCCATCGCTTCGGACAAGGCTGTAGGAATCGAACCCACAACCGAAGTGCAACTGGCCTTTATCGCCTACCACTGACCTACAGGAAGTCCCTATTTAGTAGAAACTAGTTTTATTATATTAATCAGTATGATATATGAAGTATAAGTCCATTTTAGGAACCATATGTGATTAATCTCACTATAGATCGACTTATGTATATAATTTTTGCTAACCTTTTGTTTGAGACAGATGGAATGACCCGTCATTCTATCACATGATCTGCTAACACTTCATGAATAACAAATTCAACTTCATTTATTTAAGAGATTAAGTGGAAATTGTTAAAGGCACGAACAACAGCGAGATTGTACCAAAATAAAGTAAGTATTTATTCTAATTCAAATTCTTTAACTTTAGGGAAATGATCTTGAAAACCAAAAATGTTGTCCTAGTTCTCTTATACCTGATGAATCAGATGGTACCTTAGATCGTCACAAATTTATGGATTTGTGATTACTGGCTTTTCCATAGCCATGTTCTCTACCACTCTCCATCAGAACATGATGGTTAGATTTCTCTTCCATATCCATATTTTCACCTATGTGGAAACCCGGTGATTAGTTTATTTGGGTAATCGTTACATTTCATACTTTAGTTTTTAAAGCCAAGTTTTGCTATTCCCTTTTACGATGTGGGTTTCTATTAAAGAAACTTTCAAATAGTAAACCATTTATAACCCCGACGAATTTCGAGGGCGAAATTCATTTTAAGGGGGGTAGAATGTAACAGCCCAAGATTTTATAAACAAATATATTCTTTTTAATTTTATTAATGTCTTGTGTTGTACGCTACACCAAAAGGAGCTTGCACAACACACATCCTTGACTTTCCTTGCATTACACGCAATCGCGACCTTCCTCGATAGCGTGTGTAATACGCAATACTGAGTTTCATTAAACAATGATATGCTATTAAAATATTATTAAAACTAGCCATTATGAATAGTAATAACCACTTTTTAAAATTCTATAAATCTTATTTTTCAAAATGAACTTCATTTTTGGATTCGGAATATCGAAATTAGCTTAGGTTGAAATTTTGGTGACTTTCGGATAACTTTCATATTTTGATGAATAGTGAAAATTACTAAATTATAATTAAAAACAACTTTTTTAATCGAAATAATTAATAGTGATAAATCATTAATTTGAGTGGTTTTAAAGTATATTTAGAATATATTTTTATAATTTAATACAATGTTGGTCATTGGATGTAATTTCACATTTAAACTAGACATAAACAAGTGTCAATCTTTTGATAGATATTGTTTCTTAAAAAAAACACGCTATTTGTTTTAACAGCGGGATTTAATTATAAAATTAATTAATGCAACTTTTATGTTATGAATTTGGTAAAATAGACTTCATTTTTGAATTCGGAATATGAAATATAGCTTGGGATGAAATTTTGGCATTGTTCTGAAAAACATCAATTTTTGATGAATAGTGAAACTACTAAGTGGTAGGTTAAAAACTGAAGTTTGCATAAAACTTAATTTTACCGCTTCTGTGAATGGAATTTCGAAAATCCGAGAGACACGGTTAATATCAAGGACTAAAATGTGGTTCAATGAGATGAAAATAATTTTTTGGTGAATAGTAACTTTTTATTTTTTTTACCACGGTTAATAGTAAATAGGGTAACTAAGGGTAAATATGATATTAATATTACCCTAACACATGTCCTAATTCTATTGGACAAGTGTAATTCGACCAAAAACAATCTTAGGAATAAAATATGACCATTTAGGCCCACTTGGATTAGATTAGGACATTTATTATTAATTTATTTAAAGAAGGGTTAAAATAGTTAAAATCAAAGTTTAATAAGTAAATCATTTTTAATATGGGGTTATACATAAGCTAAATTCGATTGTAAATATTCATTAGAAAGCTAAAAAGATTTCCTACATGATGGTATTTTATTTGTAATTTTTAGACATCAAATAATATAATTTATTTATGACACAAAGATGATGCAGTAATTATCTTCTTAATGAAATATTGACATAATTGATAATATAAATACCAAAATAAATGTAATTTAAGACTTTTTATGAATTCCACTAATTTTAGAGGTTACTATGATATATTAGTGTTGATTTAATCAACTTGGTTCGAACATATAATTCTGTTATGACTTTCACAAAAATCATATATCAAATAGTGTCAAAATTGACACAAAATAGTTTTTAAATCAAATATTATATTATTAATTGTTATTTTATTCCTAAAAATCTAAGGTTCGGCCAAATGACTTAGATAAGGATATATGTATTAATAATATACAATTTGGGGTTCGTTTGGCATGTTATAGTATGTTTATTAACCATATAGTGAAAGAAAACAAAAAGACACGGTAAAAGTTAAATTATTTAACTTAGAGTTAAATCTAATTGATAAGGTTAAACATAATACCCTAAACTTGTCTAAATCCTATTGGTTGATAGGATTTCGACCCATCCCCACTTTAGCTTCTAAATAAGACCCTTTGGAACCATTATAAACCGATTTTGACTTTAATATAAAATAATATTTTGAGATATCCCTAAGGTGCCCCTCTCCTCCCCTATAAAAGGACACCTCCTTCCCCTCCTCCTCACACCAATTTGAGCACTCAAGCTCGGCCAACCCCTGCCAAAATCTCTCCTCAACTTCCCTAGAAACATCCTAGAGGTTCTGGTCTTCCTCAAAGTCCAATTTTAGTGCCCTAAGAGGAGGTCTCAAAGAGGCACTTCAAAGAAGAGGTAATTACCGTTACCAATTCTTTCATCTTTATTTCTTCTTCCACTTCTTCTTCTTAGGTTGTTTCATTATGAAGTAATAACATCAGTATCACTCATATACTGATATGTTATTATATGTATTAAACAACCCTATTTCACCATCTATCCATCCTATGGAAAAAGAAATCATCGTGCGTGCGTACGTACGGAATACCGTCTCCACGCCGTGGTGTAATCTATTTTCCACCACCACCTTACATGGATGGGTATAATTGTGTAAAGAATAACTATACATAGTTATTACAACATCATATTGATTCTGATATATTGTATAATCCACTCCAATTCAATTCAATATTTATAGAAATGATATCATCGCTCGTGCGTACGTACGGAATACCGTCTCCACGACGCGATGAGATTCATTCTCCATGTTAACCATTTAAGAATGATTATAATGTATATATAAGAAATAATAATGAAATATATGACATTATAAAGCTACTGGATTTATGTATATATATACATATGTATGTCATCTACTTACTTCCATTTCAAGAAAATAAGGAAAGGAAAACAGCGTTCATGCGTACGTACGGACTACCGTCTCCATGAACGGTGTTTTTCATTTTATTTATCTACCTATTATATATATATATATATACTGAATATATATGATATATAAATCATATTTTATATTCTGGAAGTAAGTAAATCATGATATATGTAATAATGATGTCAAGAACAACAAGTCAAAACACCTACGATAAATGAAACGATTTTACCCAAAACGCTTCTTTAACATGGAATTTACAAAAGAAAGGGTAATATAATGTCATAAGTGAACCATATATGATATCATAACAATGAATATGATTCTGTAATAAGTCAATAACATGATTTAAATCATTATACATGAGGTTCGGACAGTTACAAAGCAAGTCGGACCTAAGGTAAGGGAAATATCACAATCTCATTTTTATCCGAGATTGTTTATTCGTAAGTATTTACTGGGGTGTATTTTATCATCCACATCCATGTTCCCTCAATATGAAATATTGTTTCCATCCACTTACAATGGTTTAAATCCTATTTTACCCTTCGGTGAGTTTTTAGTAAAATATATGAAAGGAATCTTTTGTCGTTTTTCGTACGAGGTACTTTTTGACTTTTCCGACAAAAGTACGAAGAATGTTTTTTTAACTTATACGGCATGAATGGATTTTTAAAACATTACTTCAAAGAAGCTTCCTTTACAAGTTTTCAAGTTTATTTTTAATCAACTTATTTTATTTTAAAGTTGTATGACATGTTATGAAAGGAAAAATGTTTTTGAAGAAGAAAGGATATTTTCCTCAAGAATTCAATACAAGTGTTTTATCAAAATTAGTTTCCATCTAAGATAATAAAGGGTTCTGTTTATATCCATATTTTTACATTGGTTTGACTATGTTGTGATGGAATTATGTTTATGAATTCCTTTATCATATATGAATTTATTTATGATGTCATGATGTTTCAAGAATCCCATTTTTGTTATATGTGTTATGCGATGATGTATGTTTTATGATTATGTGGCACACATAAGAAAGGATTCATTATAAGATGGGTGGGACCTATATCTCCCTCCAATGCATTGGGTAAAGATTTTATATCTCATGAGATAGACATGGCTGGAACGGAAGGTTATTTCGGTTCAGTGATACAGGACTGAAACGAGGAGTGAACTCGGTTCAGAAAGGGACTTTGTCCACTAAGATAGTCTTGGCAATGAGTCATGACTAACAAGAAATGATTTTCCATGATTATGTGTGCATGCCACAAAGTTTCAAGTTTCATGTTATGATTATGGGGATCTCATTTTCACTGCTATGATTTATCCCATGTTATGATATTATGAGCTCTTTTGCAGGTTAAGATCTTCAATATCTATGTTCTTATGTATATGATGTGATTGATATTTCTTTTGTTTACCCTTACTGAGCCTTTGAGCTCACCCTTTTATGTTTTCTTTTCCCCATGATATAAAGAAAGGTTTTTAGGTTAAAAAAGGGAAGATCTTTATGGGAGATATTGAAGATCTTTCCCCACGATTAGAAGATTACGTTCCGAGTTTCCAAAGACACTAAACTATTACGATCCTTGTGTGTGTGTTTTTGTTATGTACTAAGTATTCCGCCAAAGTAATGTAATGTCCATGTACGATAAGCTTCGGGTCTCTGCAAGGCTTATCACTACACATGTTCTAATACTACCCACAAGTGGATAAATATTCATGGTGATCTATTATGCTTCAAAGAAGGGATGGTTTGTGTGTTGATAAATAATGGAAAATTAATTTCCTACGCTTCAATATAGTTTAAATTTAATGAAGAGAACCACCCAACACATGATTGGGAGTTGGAAATAGTGTTATTTAATTTTAAAATATGGCAGTATTACCGTTTTTTAGAGAATTGTGGAATATATACAGGTCACAAAAACCTTGAGTATATATTCACATAGAAGTAGATGAATATGAACAAATAAATATGGTTAAAGTTGATCAAGTACTATTAATTCTCAATCCACTAACATCCTAGGAAATAGAATATAGTAGAATATTCTCTATGTAGAAAGGATTCATCAATTCTATCTTTGATAAGAATTTTGAGGGGTACAATCTTCTTAGATTTGGAAAGTATGGACATTAGAATCATAAAGTAAGAAAAATACTCAATCCTTTCACAAATTATTTATCAACTATCTATTTTAGAGAGTTTAAAATATGTTCAATGGAATGATTTATGAATTTGGAAGAAAGTGGAAACTATAAGGAAAGGGAAATCCTCATAGTTCAATGTTAATGAAGAAGGAGTTGTAGATTTGTGTCAGGAATATGTGTACCATAAAATCTTAAGTTAAATAAGGAATTATTGTATGAGGTGCATAGTTAAACTTTCTCCATTAACCTAGGAAGCAAAATGATGTATCAAGATCATTGAGAGCACTATTGGTGGAACAATATGAAGAAGGGGATCATTGAGTATAAATTAAAGTGTATCGTATATCGTCAAGTGAAGGATAATATGCTTAAGTCTAAGGGTATATTTAAAAAATTACCCATACCAATATGTAAATGGGAGAACATCACCATGGATTTTGTCATCAGTCCTCTAAAGACATCAAGGAGAAATAATTCTATATAGTTTGTTCTAGATCTTCTTACAAAGATGGCTCACTTTATCACAATTCAAGAGGACTTCTCACAGGATGATGGGACCAACATATTCCATTGGTTGAGTTCTATTACAACCTAATTTTACACTAAAGAATCCAAATGTCTCTCTAAGAAGATCTTTATGGTAATAGGTTCAAAACACCTACATGTTGGGATGAAGTTGGGGAATGAAAACTGCTAGGTCTTGAAATGGTCTAGGAAATAGTAGAAAAGGTCAAGCCCACTCTGCAGCACATCACGGATGATCAGATTCCAAAAAATATCTATGCTGACAATAATTAACGAGACCCATAGTTTGAGGTTAGAGACATGGTATTCCTTCACATATATTTATGGAAGAAAGTGATGATATTTGGTAATAAGGTAAATCTTAGTCTAAGATACATCAGACTCTTGGAGATCCTTGATCACATCAGAGTGGTGGCCTATTGACTATCCCTCCCACCAAACCTATCTCAAGAAAATTATGTATTCCATGTATCCCTCTTGATAAATTACATACCAGACCCCTCACATGTACTCAATCTAGAGGTGGTACCATTGGTGAATGATCTCTCATATAAGGAGTAACAAGTGAATATCTTAGATCACGGAGACAAAGTTCTATGAAATAAGACAATGCACCTGGTCAAATTATTGTAAAGAAACCACAAGTGTTAAGAAGCAATGTGGGAACTAGAGGATGTGATGAAGAAGAGTTTTCGTAATCTATTTTAGTGGGGGAAATGAGAATTTTGAGGGAAAACTTTCTTAATCGGGAAATAATGTAATGACCCAAACTATTATAAATAAAATTCCCATTTTTATTTAATTAAATGTATTATTATGTAATATGGTTATAGAAAACAAAAGAACTTATTTTTTTTATTATATATAATTGGATTTAAAAGGCCATTAAGTATAAAAACTGTTTATAATACAGTCATTGAATAGTGATCACATGATTAGTATAAATATATGGTTTTAAAAAATCCAATTGACATACACAAAGGAAGTAATGTCCTCAACCAGTAGGATAAAGCCCTGTAAATCTCATTTATCGAATCATCCTAGGGAGATACAATCACTTGGATTTTTCCATGACCAATCCCAAGTTGAGATCCAATAACATAAGAATGATAAAAACCATTTATGTAATAAGTTCAAGCTCATCGAGATCATGACCCAAACCATGTAGGCTGAACCACCCCATGAAAGTCCCAATATCACACACCCAAATCTTAGAAAATTTGATGATGTATTGAAGGGATATGTATCAAGACCATATAAATATTAATATGGACATTATTTTTCATAGAATAATGTTTATATTCTAATCTTATTACTATTACTTAGTAAATGATTTTTATTTTGATACAATAAAGAACAAATTGTATTTTTGGTTAATATTAAAAATCAACTAATGAATTTATAAATTAATGTATCTTTTAAATAAATAATATTTTAATATTATTATTAAAAAAATTCAAATATAAATTATCGTATAATTTTTATGTATTCAAATGTAATTTTTATAATTGTTTGAAAACTGTTATTGTCAAAAAAACCCAGCATTTCTTAATAAATATCAATTCTATATTAAAAGTGAAAATTAACATATTAGGAAATTATTTAAATAAAATTAATATTATTTTGTAATCATAATTTTGAAATTATCCAATGTTTAATTTTTCATAATTTTCTAAAACAATCAAATTTTCGAGTAAAAAATAAGTATCGTATAAGTATACTTTTTGTTTTATGACATCGTAATGAACCAAAAGTAATGCAATAATTACTATAAATTGGATCCATGAAAAAATATTTGTTTTCCATTTAAAATAATTTGATTTTAAGTAAATTTGTTTTATTCTAAGAATCCATTGTGAATCTTACAAAAACATTAATATATTTAGATGTCATAAAAAACTTCTTCAAGAGTATGACTCACATCCACATAATCAAGGGAATTGTTTTATTATTTTAGGTCCTTGTCCTTATAAAATAATTACAATCACTCCCATTTTTCAGAAACCATGGGATGAAACCATCGTATGGTTTGTGGTTTTGGTTATTTTTTATATAGAGTCCAAAACCTAAATAATAATGAAATCCCCCAATTTTCTTATATAAACCCACCCAATATCCCATTTATCAGCACTAAAACTCCTTGGAGCACGTCCATACTCTTCCCCCTGGTATCTAGACTCCACCCAATTTTCCCCTAATCTCTCAATAATTGTAGATACCCGAAGTTTCATGTACATTTACATTACATTACATTTGTGGAATAATTAGTACATAACAAAAACACACACACAAGGACCGTAATAGTTTAGTGTCTTTGGAAACTCGGAATATAATCCTCTAATACCGGTGAAGGATCTTCAACATCTCCCATAAAGATCTTCCTTTTTATTATACCTAAAACATTTCTTTATATCCTGGGAAAAATAAAACAGAAAAGGATGAGCTCAAATGCTCAGTAAGGGTAAACAAAAGAAATATCAATCACATCATATACATAAGCACATAAATTTTGGAAATCTTAACCTGTAAAAGAGATAATAATTTCATAACCTGGGATAACTCATGGCAGTGAAATGTAATCACAATAATCATAACTTAAAACATGAAACTTTGTGTCATTCACACATAATCATAGAGAATCATTTCTTGTTAGTCAAGACTCATTTCCAAGACTATCTTAGTGGACAAAGTCCCTTTCTGAACCGAGTCACCCTCGTCTCAGTCCTATTTCACTGAACCGGTATAACCTACCATTCCAGCCATGTTTATCTCATGAGATATAAAATCTTTACCCAATGCATTGGAGGGAGATATAGGTCCCACCCATCTCATAATGATACCATTCTTATTTGTGCCACAAATCATAAACCATACATCATAGCATAACCCATGTAATAAAAATGGGAATCTTAAACATCGTGACATCATAAAACAATTCATAAAAGATAAAGAAATTCATAAAAATAATTCCATCACAACATAATAAAATCAATATAATAATAGGGATAGAAACAGAACCCTTTTATTATCTTAGATGGAAAATAATTTTGATAAAACACTTGAACTCCATTCTTGAGGAAAATATCCTTTCTACTTCAAAAACACTTTTTCTTTCTTAACATGTCATACAATTTTAAAAGAAGTTGATTAAAAATAAACTTGAAAACTTGTAAATGAAGCTTCTTGGAAATAATTTTTTAAAAATCCATTCATGCCGTATAAGTTAAAAAAACATTTTTCTCGTACTTTTTCGGAAAATTCAAAAAGTACCTCGTACGAAAAACGACAAAAAAATTCCTTTCATATCCTTTACTAAAAACTAACCGAAGGGTAAAATTGGATTTAAAAAATTGTAGGTGGATGGAAATAATATTAAATATTGAGGAAACATGGATGTGGATGATAAAATACACCCCAGTAAATACCAAAGTATAAACAATCTCGGATTAAAATGAGATTGTGATATTTCCCTTACCTTAGGCCCAATTTGCTTCGTAAGTGTCCGAACCTCCTGTATAATGATTTAAATAATGTCATTGACTTATTATAGAATCATATTAATTGTTATAATATCATATATGGTTCACTTATGACTTTATATTACCTGTTATTTTGTAAATTCCATGTTAAAGAATGTTTTGGGTAAAATTGTTTCATTTGTCGTCCGTGTTTTGACTTGTAATTATTCATATGATTACTTCGATCATTATTGCTTAATTCCAGAATATAAAACATGATTTATATATATATATATTCAGAATATACATATATATAATAAATCAGTAAATGGAAATAAATACACCGTTCATGGAGACGGTAGGTCGTACGTACGCATGAACGATGTTTTCGTTTCCTTATTGAGTTGAACGGAATTAAGTAGATTACATACATATATATACACATAAATCCAGTATCATTATTATGTCATATATTTCATGATTACTTAATATATATACTTTATAATCATTCATGAATGGTTAAAGTGGAGAATGAATCTCATCGCGTCGTGGAGACGGTAGTCCGTACGTACGCACGATCGATGATATCGTTCTCATGATCGTGGGACTGTATTGGAGTGTATGAATACTATTTCAGAATCAATATCACTTTAAAATAATAATATATAGTTATTATTTACACCATTATACCCATCCAAGTAAGGTGGTGGTGGAAAATAGATTTCACCACGACGTGGAGACGGTATTTCGTACGTACGCACGCGCGGTGATTTCGTTTTCCATAGGATGGATAGATGGTGAAATAGGATTGTTTCATACTTATAATAACATATCAGTATATGAGTGATACTTATGTTATTACTTCATAATGAAACAACCTAAGAGGAATAAGTGGAAGAAGAAATAAAGGAGAAAGAATCGGTAACGAAAATTACCTCTTCTTTGAAGCGCCTCTTTGAGACCTCTTCTTAGGGCACTAAAATTGGTCTTTGAGGAAGAACAGAACCTATAGGATGTTTCTAGGGAAGTGGAGAAGATAATTTGTCAGTGGTTGGACGAGATTGAAGGCTCAATGTTGTGTGAGGAAGAGAGGGAGGAGGTGCCCTTTTATAAGGGAGGAGAGGGGCACCTTTGGAATAACAAAAACTATTATTTTATTATAAAGTAAAATTCGGTTTTAAATAGCTCAAAATTAATTTATTTCGAAGCTAAGGTGGGTATGTGTCTAAATCCTATCATCTAATAGAATTTAGACAGGTTTAGGTTCCTTTTATAACCTTATCATTTATATTTAACATTAAGTAAAATAATTTTACTTTTACCGTGTCTTCTTGTGTTCTTATACTATAAGGTTAATAAAATTACTATAAGAAGCCAAAAGAACCCCAAGTTGTTTATTATTAAAATATATAACCTTATATAATTCATTTGGCCGAACGTTAGATTTTTAGGAATAAAATAACAATTAATAATATAATATGTTTCAAAAAACTATTTTATGTCAATTTTGACACTATTTAGTAATTTATTTTTGTGAAAATCATAACAGAATGATAAGTTCGAAAAAGGTTAATTAAATCAGTACTAACATGTCATATTAACCTATTAAATTAGTTTAATTCATAAAAAGTCTCAAATTACATCTATTTGGGCATTTATGACATCAATTATGTCAATATTTCATTAATAAGACAATTACTGCATCATCTTTGTGTCATAATAAAAGATAATTATTTAATACCTAAAAATTCTAAATAAATTCCTATGATTTATGTAATTGTATTATCTTTCTGGAGACTATTCATGTTCGAAGTTTCATGAAATTTATCAGTAGATTAAAATTATTATACTTATATAATTTAAGAAAGTGACATGTTGTTACATTCTTTGGTTTTAATAATAATTAAATTATTTTCATTGAAAAAATTTAATTAAATGAATCTAATCCAACCCTTAGGTGATATGGGTCGACTTTTAGTCATCCAATAGGATTTTTACATTTGTTAGGGTAATTTTAAAATATTATATTTAACCTTAATTACCTGATTTACCTTTAACTGTGGTAAATAAAATTTACCGTAGTTACTATTCATAATTCCCCAAAATAAAAAGTAGCTTATTAACATAATTTGGACCCACTGATTCCAAATATAGAATCCATTTTTCCAAATTCAATACACAAAATATGCAGAAATTAAATTAAAATTAATCCCACTGTCGAAAGAAAACGGGTTTTTCTTTAAAACATTGCAAAAGATTGAATTGATTTAACCTACGAATTCAAGGTAAAATCAATGCTAATGGCATACATTATATTAAATGGTAAAAATATATTCTATTTATACTTTAAAACCATTCAATATAATAATTTAACCACATAAGATATTATGATGAAAAAAGTTGTTTTTAATTAAAATATACCTTGTTTTTACTATTCATTAAAATATGAAAGTTATCGGAAAAATATCAAAACGTTATCTAATGTAAATTTTTATATCCTGATTCAAAATAAGAATTTTATTTTGTCAAATTAAACAAATAAACATGTTAAAAACTAGATTTAAAGTGGGTGCACCATCAAAAGGCGGCAAAACTACATTTTTTAAAAAATACTTATTTTACCCGAAAAATTTATTTTGTTCTTATACCATGTTCTAGAAAATGTGTAAGATGAATAATAATGTTATAAAATTCAAAATTTATTTAATACTACTCATAATGTCTAGTTCATGACAATATTATAATAATATATCGTTGTTTATTAAAACCTGGTATTGCATACAACACACGCTATCGAGGAAGGTTGCGATTGCGTGTAATGCAAGCCAAGTCAGGGTTGCGTGTTATGAAAGAATCCTTCTTTGTTTCGTAAAAAAGAATCCAAACATATTTCATTTATACATTGAATATATATATATATATATACTCAATGTTGCATAGAATAACTATTATCAAAATTGTGTGTTACATGATCCAAGAATAGTGTTGCGTATACTGCAAGCTAATATGGTGTTGCGTATAGAGCAAGGTAATCTTGGTGTAGAATACAACACAAGACATTAATGAAATTAAAAGAATATTTTTCATAAAATCTCGGGGTGTTACATTCTACCCCCCTTAAAATGAATTTTTCCCTCGAAATTCGTTTGGGTTATAAATTTTTTGCTACTTGAAAATTTCTTTAATAGAAACCCACATCGTAAAAAGGAATACCAAAACAAATCATTAAAAACAAAAGTATAAAATGTAACGGTTACCCAAATAAAATAATCACTGGGTTTCCACATAGGTGAAAATATGGATATGGAAGAGAAATCTAACCATCATGTTCTAATGGAGAGTGGTAGAGAACATGGCTATGGGAGAGCCAGCAATCCCAAAGCCATAAATTTGTGATGATCTAAGGTACCATCTGATTCATCATATATAAGAGCACTAGGACAACATTTTTGGTTTTCAAAATCATTTCCCTAAAGTTGAAAATTTTGAATTAGAAGAAATACTTACTTTATTTTGGTATAATCTCACTGTTGTTCGTGCCTTGAACAATTTCCACTTCATCTCTTAAATAAATGAAGTTGAATTTGTTATTTGTGAAGTGTTAGCAGATCATGTGATAGAATGATGGGTCATTCCATCTGTCTCAAACAAAAGGTTAGAAACGTTATCAAAAAATACATAAGTCCATATATAGTGAGATTAATCATATATAGTTCCAAAAATGGACTTATACTTCATATATCATACTGCTTAATATAATAAAACTAGTTTCTACTAAACAGGGACTTCCTGTAGGCCAGTGGTAGGCGATAAAGGCCAGTCGCACTTCGGTTGTGGGTTCGATTCCTACAGCCTTGTCCGACGTGATGGGTTGTCGCCCGTCCTGCAGGTTGTCCTTTTTCTAAAACTACATTACTATAACATCACATAAATAATATCGAAAAAAATTCTATCCATAAACAATACTAACTTATGGTTAACATAATCCATTCCAATCTTTAGTCTTATCTAAAATACTTCGGTCCAAGCTCATAGTATAAAGAAAACGATAACTTGAAATGTCGGCAACCAAGCATGTGAATACCATCATTTATCCCCCATATATCTTGTTGGACACATTCCAATCATGTGAATACCTTAATGATGTATTCTCTTGAAAAATGAATACCCATTAAACCTTAGTGAAAACATGAATGCTGTCAAAATTTAACTCTTTCCACATACCAAAATCCAAAAATTCTATATACTCAAACCATGATATAACCTTCTCCTTATATCAGTCATGAGCTCATGAATACTATCAAACATTTAATTTTCTCCTTATCCCTTCATTATGCGCATATCATCTACATTCCAAAAATATCTGAATAACCTTTCATGGATACTGGTAACATTAATCATACACTTTCAAAACTCAAGGAAAGGCAACAGTGTAACAATCCTTAGATGTCTCTTTATTCCATAGTACCATGAGATTACTTATACAACATTACACATGATAAACATGTAATCATTCCACTACATTCTTAAACCATTGACCGAGCTTCAACAATTCTTTCATCTCAAATATCATTTGTAGTCTCTTCATCATCATCAACATAAATACTACCCACACGACCATACTGATTCTCTTCATGAGACATTACCTTAGGGAATTGGTTTTCATAATTCCCGTACATTCCACATTTAAAACATTTAACCATTGTTTATGTCATAGAAATACCATTATCCTCATCCCTGGTGTTAACTGAACCTTTTCCTTTGCACTTACTGGCTTTGTGTCCTTCTTTTCCACACCCAAAGCATCTTCCAGTTCCTTTGAAACATTTTCCTTGATTCCTCTTTCCACATGATTTACATAGGGGAAATTGAACTTTCTTTCCTCTATGATCATCATGAAACTCCATCTTTCTCTTATTAGCCGAGTCAGGAAACTTACCAAATTTTACTTTATTTATCATATTATGAGATTGCTGATTTGGCATAATAATTATGTTTGGACTTCCAAATACCATTTCATTTGATTGCTCATGAATAATATCATTCCATTCTCTATCATATCCTCCATTATCGTGAATCATCTTGTTTCCAGCCATTTTATAAAACCAAAAAAGAATAGTGTGAGATGCAAAAATCATGCTAGGGAAAACAACATAATAAAAGAGGGAGTAACCATAATATATAACATCTTAGGTTAAATTATAATATCTTTAGCGCAATTCTAGGACTATAACCTATACGTATAATTATCCTTAGAGACATCCCTAGACATACCTTAGAAATATCTCTAGGGATCTCACTAACGTTTTCGCATCCTAGTTTCCAAAGGTTGACTAAACCTTTCCTCTGATACCAACTGTAGAGACCCGAAGCTTGACGTACATTGACATTACATTACATTTGCAGAATACTTAGTACATAACAAAACCACACACACAAGGACCGTAATAGTTTAGTGTCTTTGGAAACTTGAAATATAATCTTCTAATCCTGGTGAAATATCTTCAACATCTCCCATAAAGATCTTCCTTTTTATTATACCTAAAACCTTTATTTATATCCTGGGGAAAATAAAACATAAAAGGGTGAGCTCAAATTCTCAGTAAAGGTAAACAAAAGAAATATCAATCACATCATATACATAAGCACATAACTTTTGGAAATCTTAACCTGTAAAAGAGATCATAATTTCATAACCTGG
Source organism: Viscum album (assembly GCA_963277665.1). Taxonomy (NCBI): domain Eukaryota; kingdom Viridiplantae; phylum Streptophyta; class Magnoliopsida; order Santalales; family Viscaceae; genus Viscum; species Viscum album. The sequence continues at coordinate 1,757,343,989 of OY728121.1, read as the reverse complement.
GATAACTCATGGCACTGAAATGTAATCACAATAATCATAACGTAAAACATGAAACTTTGTGGCATTCACACATAATCATAGAGAATCATTTCTTGTTAGTCAAGACTCATTTCCAAGACTATCTTAGTGGACAAAGTCCCTTTCTGAACCGAGTCACCCTCGTTTCAGTCCTGTTTCACTGAACTGGTATAACCTACCATTCCAGCCATGTCTATCTCATGAGATATAAAATCTTTACCCAATTCATTGGAGGGAGATATAGGTCCCACCCATCTCATCATGATACCATTCTTATGTGTGCCACAAAATCATAAACCATACATCATAGCATAACCCATGTAATAAAAATGGGAATCTTAAACATCGTGACGTCATAAAACAATTCATATAAGATAAAGAAATTCATAAAAAATATTCCATCACAACATAATAAAATCAATGTTATAATAGGGATAGAAACAGAACCCTTTTATTATCTTAGATGGAAAATAATTTTGATAAAACACTTGAACTCCATTCTTGAGGAAAATATCCTTTCTACTTCAAAAACACTTTTCCTTTCTTAACATGTCATACAATTTTAAAAGAAGTTGATTAAAAATAAACTTGTAAACTTGTAAATGACTCTTCTTGGAAATAATGTTTTAAAAATCCATTCATGTCGTATAAGTTAAAAAAACATTCTTCTCGTACTTTTGTCAGAAAATTCAAAAAGTACCTTGTACGAAAAATGGCAAAACAATTCCTTTCATATCCTTTACTAAAAACTCACCGAAGGGTAAAATTGGATTTAAACAACTGTAGGTGAATGGAAATAATATTACTTATTGAGGAAACATGGATGTGGATGATAAAATACACCCCAGTAAATACCAAATTATAAACAATCTCGGATAAAAATGAGATTGTGATATTTCCCTTACCTTAGGTCCGATTTGCTTCGTAAGTGTTTGAACCTCCTGTATAATGATTTAAATAATGTCATTGACATATTAAATAATCATATTCATTGTTATGATATCATATATGGTTCACTTATGACTTTATATTACCCGTTCTTTTGTAAATTCCATGTTAAAGAGCATTTTGGGTAAAATTGTTTCATTTGTCGTCCGTGTTTTGACTTGTAATTATTCATATGATTACTTAGATCATGATTGCATAATTCCAGAATATAAAACATGATTTATATATATATATATATATTCAGAATATACAGATATATAATAAATCAGTAAATGGAAAGAAATACACCGTTCATGGAGACGGTAGGCCGTACGTACGCATGAACGCTGTTTTCGTTTCCTTATTGAGTTGAACGGAATTAAGTAGATGACATACATATATATACACATAAATCCAGTATCATTATTATGTCATATATTTCATGAATACTTATTATATATTCTTTACAATCATTCATGAATGGTTAAAGTGGAGAATGAATCTCATCGCGTCGTGGAGACGGTAGTCCATACGTACGCACGAGCGATGATATCGTTCTCATGATCGTGGGACTATATTGGAATGTATGTATACTATTTAAGAATAAATATCACTTTAAAATAATAATATATAGTAATTATTTACACCATTATACCCATCCAAGTAAGGTGGTGGTGGAAAATAGATTTCACCACGACGTGGAGACGGTATTCCGTACGTACGCACGCGCGGTGATTTCATTTTCCATAGGATGGATAGATGGTGAAATAGGATTGTTTCATACTTATAATAACATATCATTATATGAGTGATACTGATGTTATTACTTCAGAATGAAACAACCTAAGAAGAAGAAGTGGAAGAAGAAATAAAGGTGAAAGAATCGGTAACGGAAATTACCTCTTCTTTGAAGCGCCTCTTTGAGACCTCTTCTTAGGGCACTAAAATTGGTCTTTGAGGAAGACCGTAACCTCTAGGATGTTTCTAGGAAAGTGGAGAAGAGAATTTGGCAGGGGTTGGCCGATATTGAAGGCTCAAATTTGTGTGAGGAAGAGAGGGAGGAGGTTCCCTTTTATAAGGGAGGAGAGGGGCACCTTTGGAATAACTAAAACTATTATTTTATTATAAAGTCAAATTCGGTTTTAAATAGCTCCAAATTGATTTATTTCGAAGATAAGGTGGGGATGGGTAGAAATCATATCATCAAATAGAATTTAGACAAGTTTAGGTTCCTTTTATAACCTTATCATTTAGATTTAACATTAAGTAAAATAATTTTACTTTTACCATGTCTTCTTGTGTTCTTATACTATAAGGTTAATAAACTTACTATAAGAAGCCAAACGAACCCCAAGTTGTTTATTATTAAAATATATAACCTTATCTAAGTCATTTTTCCAAACTTTAGATTTTTAGGAATAAAATAAAAATTAATAATATAATATTTGTTTTAAAAACTATTTTAGGTCAATTTTGAAACTATTTAGTAATTGATTTTTGTAAAAATCATAACAGAATGATAACTTCGAAAAAGGTTAATTAAATCAATACTAACATTTCATGTTAACCTTTAAAATTAGTTTAATTCATAAAAAGTCTCAAATTACATTTATTTGGGCATTTATAACATCAATTATTTCAATATTTCATTAATAAGACAATTACTACATCATCTTTGTGTCATAATAAATGATAATTATTTAATCCCTAAAAATTCTAAATAAATTCCTATGATGTAGATAATTGTATTATCTTTCTGTAGACTATTTATTTTCTAAGTTTCATGAATTTTATCACTAGATTAAAATTATTATACTTATATAATTTATGAAAGTGACATGTTGTCACATTCTTTGGTTTTAATAATAATTAAATTATTTTCGTTGACAAAATTTAATTAAATGAATCTAATCCGACCCTTAGGTGATATGTGTCTACTTTTAGTCATCCAATAGGATTTTGAAATTTTTTAGGGTAATTTTAAAATATTATATTTACCCTTAATTACCCGATTTACCTTTAACTATAGTAAATAAAATTTACCGTAGTTACTATTCATAATTACCAAAAATAAAAAGTAGCTTATTAACATAATTTGGACCCACTGATTCCAAATATGGAATCCATTTTTCCAAATTCAATACACAAAATATGCAGAAATTAAATTAAAATTAATCCTGTTGTCGAAATAAAATGGGTTTTTCTTTAAAACATTGCAAAAGATTGAATTGATTTAACCTACGAATTCAAGGTAAAATCAATGATAATTACATACATTATATTAAATGGTAAAAATATATTCTATTTATACTTTAAAACCATTCAATATTATAATTTAACCACATAAGATATTATGATGAAAAAAGTTGTTTTTAATTAAAATATAGCGTGTTTTTACTATTCATTAAAATATGAAAGTTATCGGAAAAATATCAAAACATTATCTAATGTAAATTTTTATATCCGGATTCAAAAGAAGAATTTTATTTTTTCAAATTAAACATATAAACATGTCAAAAACTATATTTAATGTGGGTGTGCCATCAAAAGGCGGCAAAACTGCATTTTTTTAAAAATACTTATTTTACCCGAATAATTTATTTTGTTCTTATACCATGTTCTAGAAAATGTGTAAGATGAATAATAATGTTATAAAATTCAAAATTTAGTTATTACTAATCATAATGGCTATTTCATGACAATATTATAATAATATATCGTTGTTTATTAAAACCCGGTATTGCGTACAACACACGCTATCGAGGAAGGTCGCGATTGCGTGTAATGCAAGCCAAGTCAGGGTTGCATGTTGTGAAAGAATCCTTCGTTGTTTCGTAAAACAGAATCCAACCATATTTCATTTATACATTGAATATATATATATATATACTCAATGTTGCGTAGAATAACTATTATCAAAATTGTGTGTAACACAATCCAAGAATAATGTTGTGTATACTATAAGCTAATACGGTGTTGCGTATAGAGCAAGGTAATCTTGGTGTAGAATACAACACAAGACATTAATGAAATTAAAAGAATATTTTTCATAAAATCTCGGGGTGTTACAATAATCCCCTTCTATGCTTTTGGAGCCACACACTCAAGTATGGGTTCCTCACCATCCTCTCCTCCTTTCAATTAAAGCACCTCCTTTGGAATTTGTATTCTTAATTTCAATTGTTTATGATGTAATTTATTTATAAAAATCCACTATTATAAAATGGATATTATTTTAATGAGATATCATTTATTCTCTCCCTTTTTATCTTTACCTAATCCATTACTATGCTGAAATTCTGAAAGGGATTTCCCTCTTTTAATTTCCATTCAAGAACTTCATTTATGTTATGTCTCTTAAATTCCATTTTCTTATTTTGGGATATGTACTTCCATATTCCCCTTATTATCAAATAAATTTATAAATTATTATATATCCCTTTAACTCTCATTAATCCTATCATGATCCTTTATGTTCACCTGTTACCATGCTGAAATATAGTTAGGATTCTTTTTATTATTCATGTTTCTTATTTACATTATGCCTTCTATTTCTAAATTTTTAATATTAGGATATGTTTTCCATGTCCCTATTACTAACCATTTTATTTATATGTGATTATATACCCCTTTCTATCTCATCGACCAATTTTTTATGAATCTTTAAGTGAGGTAGTTATGCGGTTGAAATTTCACCGTGATTTTCCATGCCAAAAAATATTGTAGTGGATACTATACGCATTTCCTATCAAGTGTGTTCAAATCTATGCACATATACTTTTTGGATGGTTAATTACATTTATTTATCCTAAAATCCTTTATTGTGGAACAAATTATGATGATTAATGAATACACTTTGTATGATCAATGTGGTGCACTTAAGCATGAGAATGAAAGAGATGTGATGGGTGCACCTGGAATTCTATAAAACTAAAATGTATTAGGTAATTTTCAGTATCATGATAAGTCATGTTGGGATAGGGTGTAAACCTGATTCCTTTAGGTGACTTTTTCCACCATGATTTCTTGGTGGTTTATCTTTGACCTATGTTTATGATGCAGTGTTCTAATTTGTTTCCACATTTCCCATGTTGCCTTTACGATTTTCATTCTATATCATGCCTTATTATTCATGTTACTTCTATGACCCATTTATATGACTACTGTATAACATATATTTACTTATGTAAATTTAATTCCCTTACTAGGATTTATATCTCACCCCATTCTTGTGTTTGTACCTGGGTTATCCCGTACAGTTTTAAAAGACATGGAATTTTAGAATAATGTTAATGATGTTTTTAATAATGTTGTTATACCCCTTGTTCAATATGTTATGTTATGTACCTAATTCCCAAAGACACAATAATTATGTATATTTTGGGGTTTATTAAGAGTAACTTTGTGTTATAAATCATAAATTAATGTGTAATAAAGAGCAGGGTTGTTATAGTTGGTATCATAGGAAAAGTTTAGGTATTTTTGGGATTATGATTTGAAAACTAGTGAAATACTTAGGGATAATACTATGTATAAGAAAAAATACTTAAATTTTTTAATTAAATATTAATTGGTTTATCAAGAAAATATATCCATCTCGGGATACTACAAGTGGACGTGGTTTTGGAATAGATTTTTCAAGGGGTAAAAACTCTGACAAGGTGTGTCGGGCCTAACTCAATGTAACCAGGTACATTACAATAGGCCTTATTGTGCACCTGGTTTGACACACCCAAGGTATATACTTTAATAAATTCATAATATCATTATGAATCATTATTAATGGAACAGAAAAACCCATAAGAGTATATGTTAGGAAATAGATAATCTATAATATAGATTGATGCCTAGAAATTCATAAGTTGAGGAAATAAATGTAATTTTTAAGTTATATCTTTAATTTCATTGGATTTACACTTTATGTGTCTGGTTGTTTAAAGATACTCATTCCATATTTTACCTTTATTCTATCAAATGGCCAGAAATAGAAATAATCAGGTAAAAAATTGATGCAACGAGTAATGTGATGACTACCCCAACGATATGCTCAACCCAGTGGGAGTGGAATCACGAACATCATAAAGATACTCTCTCAGCTGACTCTGGTTTTGAAAAGAATCTTATATCTAGAGGAGTTTCCAAATTCCCCTAAGAGATAACAATTTTTTATTGAATCCTTTATATGACTAAGGCCTCTGAGTTTCAATGGGACATATGATCCTTTAATTGTGGCACAATGGATCAAATTCTTTGAAAAATTCTTATACATAATTAAATGGTTCAACAGGTTGTTTATCATATGGAGGGAGAATCTCATCAATGGAAGAAATTGATCAATAATATGAAGTCTAAGGAATAAATCAATGATATTTATTTGAAGTAATTATAGATAATGTTTTTTGAAAAATATTTTCCTTGCACTATCCGACATAAAATAGAAAGGTAGTTCCTTTCCCTAAAGAAAAAAAAAAGATAATGAATCTATGAGGGAACAAAAGGTAAACTTCACAATACTTGCACGATACTCCTTCAACTTTGTATTTACCCCTCGAATTCAAGGTTGACCACTTCTTTGGTGGGACAAAACTTAGTCTACAAATAGCCCTTGAGACTTTGATAGGTATAGGAAATTTTCCAATTTTCTATAAAATTGGAAATGGAGATCAAAGAATCTCATCAGTATCATGAGGATAACAAGAAAAAAGTGTAGTTTAATTCTTGTCATCTGATGGAGAAATATAAATATTCCATGAAATTTTAGAATCCCACATTCCAGAGGTGTAGAAAGAAGCACCCTAGAAATTGCATAAGGTGGATGAAAAAATGATTTAGATACAGGAAATAAGGGCACCTAAATTAAAATTGCCTATTAGAGAAACCAAATAATGAAACATAGGAATGTAATTCTACATTAAAACCTCAACACATTGTTCATTGATTCAATTTCAAGGAACCAGGGTACATTCAAACCAATTCCCTAAGCCAATGGTTTTTAGATACACCCAAAAACCTACAAGGCAGAAAGGGTGAGCTTTCTCCATGACAACATTTGTGGTGGATACTGACAATAATGTGGTTAAAGTTATGCTATTTATTCATTTAGGACTAGAGAAGGTAATTTTTTAATGTTTTTCTATTCATTCCTTCATATCATTAAATTTTAGTTGAATTATCCAAACACCACCACAAATCATGGATGTATAGTTGTTGGTGAAAACAAAAATTGGGTTAATCATTTCATCCCAAGTATACAACTCCTCCACTATAAATATTTGTGGGATAAAGTTCTCAGAAAACCTTTTCATACACCCTTTAGTAGAATTTGATTCAATTTTGGGCATGGATTGGATTTCCATATATAAGTCCAATATAAAATGTTAGGAGAAGAAAATCACTCTCTATATCTCAAATCCCTCTGATTCTATACAATTTCAAGGTGGTGGATGAATCTTCTTTAGCAACAAAACCTCGATAATGGATATTATTTCCCTATGAGGAGGCATATATATCTCAAAATATTGATCCTAAGAAAATAATAATCCTTGAATACATTCCTATTGTCAGGAAAAACGAAGATCTCTTTCTCTAGGAATTGTTTGGTCTTCCTCCTAGTCCATAGGTTAAATTTTCAATAGATCTTATACCTAGGGCATTACCATTATCCAAGAATCCATATAGAATGGTTGTTGTAGAACCTGAAGATCTTAATAAACAACTACAAGAGAATATATATAAAGGGTTCATACACCTATGTACTTTACAAAGTGGTGCACCGGTCCTCTTTGATAAGAATAATGATGGGTCAATGATCCTTTTCATTGATTATCATGAGCTTAACTAGATAAAAAGAAAGAAAAAGTTTCATCTACTGTGGATTAATGACTTGTTCAATCTTTTATATGGAGTAAAATACTTCTCTAAGGTGGATCTATGGTCAGGATATTACAAAGTTAGCATGAAGAAGGAGGATATCCCCAAGACTGATTTTCGTACAAGGTACAAGTACTATGAATTAATTTTGATTTTTTTGGGCTCACTTAGAAATATTCATGGACTATATGAATAGAGTCTTTATATATTACCATGAAAAAATTGTGGTATTATTTATATATGATATTTTAATATACTCTAAAACCAAGGATGAGGATGAGGAGTATCTGAGCACTGTGCTAAAGACCTTGGAAAAAGAGAGGATTTATGCTAATTATGGAAAATGGGAGTTCGTTAAGGAAGTCTCATTCTTGGGGTAAATCATTATAAGAAATTGGATATCTATTGAACCTAAAAATAAATAAGTTATTGATGAATGGTTGAGGCCAACATATGTGATATATATATATATATATATATGTAGTTTCCTAGGATTAGTTAGGTACTATCATCAACTTGTGATAAATTTCTCACGATTGTCAAACCCTCTAACCAAGATAACTCGAAAGGGAGTCAAGTTTTCATGGAATGATTAATGAGTAGAGTAGATCAAGGATATAAAAAGAAGGCATATCACTAAACCTACAGTCACACTACCAATAAGTGTATAATGTTTCATGGTGTTCAGTGATGCTTTGAAGAAGGGATTGTGTTGTGTGTTGATAAAGAAAGAAAACATCATATCCTACACATCCAAACAGTTAAAAGTTCAAAAATAAAACTAGCCTTTGCATTATCTAGAGTTGGAATAAGTGGTCTTCTCTTTAAAAATATGGCGGCACTATCTATTTGGGGAGAATTTGTAAATATATACAGGTTAAAAAAGTATCAAGTATATATTCACACAGAAATTGTTGAATATGTACTAATGAAGATGGTTAGATCTGATCAAGGACTATGACTACTCAATCCACTTCCATCCTGGAAATGAATATAAAGTGGTAAATGCTCTATGTAGAAAGGATCCATAAATTCTATCATTGATGAGAATTAATAGGGTTCATATCTTCTTAGATTTGGAAAGGATGGACATGTAAGTCATAAAGTAAGGAATGTCATCAATACTTTCACAAATGATTGATCAGCTATCTCTTTTGGAGAGGTTAAAAGGTGGTCAAAGGTATGATGTGGGAATTGAGAAAAAATTGAAAATTATGAGTAAAGGGAAATCCTAATAGTTCATTGTTAATGGATCATAATTTTTTAGATGTGTGTCATGATTATGTGTACCATAAAATCCTGAGTTAAATAAGGAACTATTGGATGAGGCACATAGTTTAACATTCTCCACTCACTCGGGAATCACAAAGATGAATAGAAATATATAATAGAACTATTCATGGGACAATATAAAGAATGAGATTGTTTAATTCACATAAAAGTGCATGGTATTCTAGAAATAGAAGGATAAAAGGAAGAATTATAAGGGTATGATGCAACCATTACCCATACCAACATGTAAATGGGAGAACATAACATTGGAATTTGTCACCAAAAATATAAATAAATCTAGGGGGAACAATTATTTATGGGTTTCTGTGTATCATCTTACAAATACAGCTCATATTATCACAATTCTATAGGACTTCTCAATATATCAAATTGCATGGATATAAATCAGAGAAGTTGTAAGGTTTGATAGAGTACTACTATCGATTATATCATATTGAGAACTGAGATTCACCTCCTTGTTTTGGAAAATTATCCAAAATTATCTAAACACAGAGCTAAACTTTTGTCCAACCTATTATCCTCAAACTGATTTACAATCTGAGTGGACTATTCAAACATTGTAAGACATGTTGTGAGCATGTTCTATAGACTTCAAAAGTGGAAGGGGCAAACATTTTCTTTTGTTCGAGTTCTCTTACAACAACAGTTTCGACTCGAGCTTCCTAATATCTCCCTATAAAGCTATTTATGTAAAGAGGTGTAGAACACCTACGTGATGGGATGAAGTTGCTGAAAAAACAACAATATCTTGAAATGGTTGAGGAAATTGTGGAAAAGGTAAATATCGTTCATCAGCACATAAATGTTTCTCAGAGTCAACAAAATATCTATGATTGAAATCATTGATGAGACCTAGAGTTTGATGTTGGATACATGGTATTACTATGTATATACATATGTAGTAATGTGATGAGATTTAGTAAGAAAGGAAATATTAGTCTAAGATACATTGGACGCTTTGAGATCCTTGATCACATCGGAATGGTAGACTATCGACTAGAACTCCCACCGAACATATCTCATTTATATTATATATTCCACGTATCCCTCTTGATAAAGTACATACCATACCCCTCACATGTACTCAATCTAATGGTGTTACCATTGCAGAATGATCTCTCAAATGAGGAGCAGCCAGTGAAGATCTTAGATCGTATACACAAAGTTCTAGAAAATAAGACAATTCACCTAGTAAAAATGTTTTGGAGAAACCACATGTTTGAAGAAGTAATTGGAGAATCATAGGAAGTGATGAAGAAGTGTAACCCTCATCTATTTTAGTGTGGGAAATGAAAACTTAGAGGGTGAAATTTCTTAAGGGGGGCACTATAACGACCCAAACTATTATAAATAAAATTCCCCTTTTTATTTAATTAAATGTACTATTATGTAATATGGTTATAGGAAACACACGAACTTATTTTGTATTGTTATACACAATTGAATTTAAAATACAATTAAGTATCATTACCTTTGATAATATAGTTTTTGAACAGTGATCAGTTGATTAGTATAAATATAGGGTTTTAACAAATCTAATTGACACAGAACAATGATGTAATGGACTCAACAAGTAGGATCATACCATATTAGCCTAATTATTAGAGCTTCCAAGGAAGATAGAATCACTAGGACTTTCCATTGACCAATCCCAAGCTAAGATCCAATAACTTAAGCATGAGCAAAACCGTTTATAGGAGAGTTTCAAGCTCATCGAGATCACGGCTCAAAACATATATGTTGAACCACCCCGTGAAAGTTCCATAATCGCACACCTAAAACATAGTGACTTTGCTGATGTTTTAATAGAATATATATCAATACCCTATAAATATGAATATTTACGATATTTTTATAGAATAGTGACTAAATTCACATCCTATTATAATTACTTTGTAAATGAATTTTATTTTGATATAATGAAACACAAATTATATTTCTGGTAAATATTCAAATTCAATAAATGAAATAATGAATTAATGGATTTTTGAAATAAATAATATTTTAATATTATTATTAAATAATTTTTCTTAAATATGAATGATCATATAATTTTTACGAAGTCAAATATAATTTTTATAATGGTTCAAAAACTGTTATTGTAAAAAACCCATAATTTCTTAATAAATATAGATTTTATTTCAAAATTTAACATTTACATATTTAAAAAATTATTTATTTGAAATGAATATTATTTTTCGGATCATAATCTTTAAATTATCCAATGGTGAATTTTTCACAATTTTCTAAGTCAGTCAAATTGTCGGGTAAAAAATAAATATTATATAAATATACTTTCTGTTTTATGACATCATAATTACCAAGATGTGATTTAATAATTACTATAAATGGGATCCAAGACCAAATATATGTTTTAAATTTAAAATAGTGGGATTTTAAGTTTATTTTATTTATTATATAATGTCATTATGGACCCTCCAAAATCATTAATATATTTTATGGATTTAAAATCACTTCTTCAAGAGTATGACTCACCTCCACCTAAGAAAGGGAATTTTTTTATTATGTTAAGCCCTTGGAATTATAAAATAATTATAACCCCTCCCATTTGGTAGAAAAGATGGGCTAAATCGATATTATGGTTTATGGTTGCAGTTATTTTATTATGTAGAGCCTAAAACAAAATAATAAAGAAATCTCCCTCTTTTCCTATATAAAACCACTCAAGATCTCATTTATCTCCACTAAAATTCCTTTTGTCACATATATACTCTTACCCACACTATCTAAAGTCCACCCAAGGATCCCCAAATCTCTAAAGTGGCCCCTACCAAGCTTTTGGTGTCACACACTCAAGTAAGGGATCCTCACCTTCCTCTCCTACTTTCAATTCAGGCACCTCCTTTGAAATTTTTCTTCTTAATTACATATATTTATGATTTAATTTATTTATAATCATCCCATAATGTCAAATGGATGTTATTTGAATGTGGTATCATTTATTCTCTCTCATTTTGATCTTTTCCTAATCTTTTACTATGCCAAAATTTCATAAGGGGTTTTTCTCTTGTCACTTCCATTCATGAACTTCTTTTATGTTATGTCTCCTAAATTCTGTTTTATTATATTGGTATATGTTCTTATATAATCCCCTTACATTAAGTTCACTCGTTACCAATGAAAAATATATTTAGGATTTTTTTTATTTATTCAAGTGTATTAATTACCTTATGCCTTTTATTTTCAAATTTATAATGTTTGAATATATTTTGACATGTCACTATTACATCCCATTTTATGTATTTGTTATTATGGACTCATTTATCACTCATCAACCCATTTTTTATGAATATTTATGTAACGTTGTTATGTTACAAAAATTTAACCGTGATTTTCCATGCTAAAAAAATTGTGTTGTGAATATCATACTCATTTCTTATCAAGGGTGTTCACCATTATGAACATATACTTTTTGTTTGGGGTATAACATGAATTTATTCTACACTACTTTATTGTGTACTAAATTGATATGATTAATGAATCCATGTTGTATGATCTATGTGGCATACATAAGTATGAGAATTAAATAAATGTGACGAGTGCGCCCAGAATTATATAGTGCTCCAATGCATTGGGTAATGTTTAGTATCATGATACATCATTTTGGGATAGATACTGAACCTAATTATCTTATTGGAATTTTTCAACCATGATCATTTGGTTGTTTATCCTTAACCTATGTTTATGAGGTAGTGTTTTAAGTTGTTTCCACATTTCCCATATTGTCTTTACGATTATCACGCTATATCACGCCTTATTATTCATGTTCATTTCATTACACTTGATATGCCTATTTTATAACATGTATTTCCTTATTCCATTTTAATAACATTACGGGGCTTTATAGATCACCCTTTTTATGTATTTCCCCAGGTTATCTTGTGTAGGTTTTGTAATATTCTGTGTTTTGAAATAGATGAAATAAAACTTCAAGAAAGAAAAAACAATTCCGTTAACTGGGTAGGTCGGTTTTAAAACCGAGCATTAGAACATTTTATTTCCAATAGCTTACACTATGATGTGTATTTTAATAAATATTTTTAAATTAATTTTATTAAAATAAAAATTGGAAATAAATTAAAAGAAGGGTAAAGGTCTTCTTTAAAACATTGAAATATTCTATAAAATATTTTTCAGAGTTAGACAATGAGTCATCGTGGGGTTCTGAGACCCATAGACCCTCTATATTTATAGAGTAAAATTATTAAATTTATTTTTTTTCATATGAGTGTTTTTTTCCTTTCAAAAATTAAAATAACTCTCAAACGATGCATTGTATGAGAAATGTGAGACCACTGTTAGGTCTGGAACACTGGGTTTACTCTATGAAAGGTATAACCTTGACGCGCGTCCAGTGTTTGACACCCTCGCACATGATAATACCCTATTTAATTTTAATTAATTTATTATTCTATTTTTTATATAATAAATAATTATTTTCTCACCAATGGTGTGTTGTATGAGAAATCTGAGACAACCGATACGTCTAGAACGCTAGGTTTACCCTCAGAAGGGTATAACTTTTGCGATCATCAGACGTTTTTCCAGATCGCACCCAAAGAAAATTTATTTGGGTTATATATTTTTTTTAGGTAGTTGGAAATAATAATAATAATTTTATTATTAATATTATAATTTTTTTTGAAAAAAAAATGAAAATTCAATTCCACAATTAATAAATTGTGTCATGGTGTAAATAATAGTTGATAAATTTAATAAATGTTATATTATTAATTGTTCCAATTAAAAACAAATGCACAATAAATATTTATTTAATAACTTTTGTCCTCTTTTTAATGGATATTTTTTTTAATTACTAATGGTGTTATTGATGGTTTGTATTAAATAATAATAATAATAATTAGAGTTATTACTATTAGATTGGGAATAAATCATTGATGTGTATATATATATGGTATATCTATATATAATGGGATTATATATATATATGTAGTTATATATATACATGTGTGGGTGTATGTGTATGAATATATAGAAGATTATATATATATATAACACGTATATACATGGGTGGATATTTATTGTTGGGTTAGATAAAATTTTATTATTTACCTACATATATTCAATTAATGTCTCAAATTAAATCAAGGTGCATAACATTTATGTTTTTAGTCTAAATCCTTAAAGAGACCTAGGGTGTGCACCTACGCACCCTATTGCAGGTCCCAGACAGCTTTTAAAATTAATTAAATTATTCCTCAAGATTTATGTAAAATATTACGTTGCGCCCTGGTGAAAAGTTTGGGTTAAAAATAATTAAAAACTATTATATAAATTTTAAAGGAATTAAAATAGAAAGAAAATGAAGGAAAATAAATAATAAAATTAAAATCGTGAATGGGAAGAATATAAAAAAATTAAAAATGGGTCTAACCATTTTTATTATTTTTATTTTTATTTTCCTTTTCCTCCCCTTTTATTTTTATTTTTATTTTACTCTATTTTCCTTTTTACCTTATTCTTATTCTTCTTTGTTTCCTTTCCTTTTTCTTTATTTTTTTCCTCTCCTCCTCTCCTCCCCCTCTTAGGTGCGTGGTTCACCCCTCCTCCCTAGGTGGTGCGCTCCAACTTCTTCTCTCTTTAGAAGATCATCGCGCCTTTGTTCATCATCTATTTTCTTCATCGTCAGGTGCATTATGGACATCTCAGAAAGGCTTATCCCATGCATGGGGAATCATGTGATCTCATTCCAAATCCGTCGTGTGATCTGTTATAGAAGGATTTTACCCTATTTTGGGTTTTTTTATAAATTCATATGTTTTCTTCTATTTTAGGCCAAATTAAAGCCTACCGTGGATCAAAAGATCATCTACAACCATAAGTTAGGGCGTCTACTCTCTTTCCTTCCTTTTCTTTGCAATTTATAAAAATGCACGGTTGTGTCGTTCATCGGTGCCTACCGACGTTGTGTAAATTCACAAAATCATTTCAATTTAATTATTCTGCTTAATTTTTCAAGCCCTATTTATTATAAATTAAATTGTTTAAATTATTTAAACTTGTTTGGAGACCCCTTTTGGTGTGCTGATGTGGTCAGTATAGATTTCTTTATCCTGGGTATTTAATTAATTTAACTACAAGTGTTACGCAACCTATTTTTGTTGTGTTTTATTTAAATAATTATTTTCAAATAATTATGAACCATGAATTGTTGGATCTTTGGTTGTTGTTTGTGCTGAATTATTTATTTATTTAAATTTTCATGCCTGGGTATTCAATTTAATTAGCTGCATGTGTTGTGAAGTCTATTTTGTTGTATTTAATTTAAATAATTAATTTATATTAATCATGAACTTTTATTATTTTATCTTGGATAGTTATTTGTTCTGAATTATTTATTTATTAAAAATTTCATTTATCGGGTTATGTTGATGCGATATCATACCTTTTTAAGATTGTTATGCTGCAATATTTAATCTATACCTTATGATGCACGAGTGTTTCTGTTTTTTTTTTCAAGATTCTATTTCATAGGCTTGTTATGTCATATATGTTGCTGTGAAAACTTTAATTAAATTCAGGTAGGGGGGATGAAGGTGGGTCATGTATTAACGGACACACATATTCCCTCCGTTCATGACTGGTTACCACTACGCGTCAGGGGGCGGTCTATTTGGCTTTGCCAAAGAGAGCTTTCCCCTGAGTTTCCAATACTTATGAGTGATACCAGTTCAAAAAGGGACCATCCGGGATGGACCTATTGGCAATGTGGCTATTCCATCCTCAGAAGATGCTCGACCCATTATTTCATGTTCGGGATGGACTTAGGGTAAATCCACGCCTCAGGTGATACATGGTATTTAGAAATATTTTCTTGGACGAGCTTGTTGGTCTGGGATAATTTGAAGTATGTTCTATAGTGATACCTTCAGGATGGGTTCAGACTCCATCTCTCTACTTGAACCTTAATAATGATGCATTGAAGGTTTATATTAATTCCACATTGAGTCTCTTGAGATTTTTTATATTTTTATTGTATATTGAATCACGCCTGGTTTACACATGGCTTAGACCCAAAGGTAAATCACAATCATGGGGTACGCCTCTTCTTTGTTTTACCTTGACTTTCAAAGAATATATATATTTGTGTCTGTGCACTCTGCTAATTACAGTTACTTTCTTCAAACCCCCATCTTAGGCCGAAGAAGGTGATTTGGGATCAGTGTTGTTGGGAACTCGGGCTGAGTTCAATATTTTATTGCGCTTATTTAATTATCTACATTTATTATATAATGACACACTTTATTTTATTACTACATGAAATGGAAAGGTTTAGACACCATGGGTACCAACCTACTGGGATTTTTTCTCACACCCTTCTCGGGAAACGTTGACACCCGAGTAGATTATATGTTTGCAGGTATTGACAAAGGGAAGCATGTTGCTTCTGATGCTTGATTGTTTTTTGCTTCTTAGTATGGAGACTGGGATAGAGGATTGAGACTTTCTTGTGATGTAGTTGTCTCACTTTGTGTATTTTCTTTTTAGTTGATAGTGTGCTTGGGTTTCTATTTTTCATGTTTTCTGTTTAGAAAGACATCATGGCATGACATTATTTTGTGAGCTTTGGCACATGATTCTTATTCCATTGGATTATTCATATTTTTTTGTTGTAGTTTATTCATTTATATTCATCCTATATTTATTATTAAATTCTTGTTACTTCCCCTGTGATATTAAGTATTACATATGAGGGCATAGTCTCCCCCAAAGACATGAAAAAGGCCTTCATTGCTAGTCTGTAGCCTCTAGAATTCATGGAGATGCGCTTGAGGTCATTTAACCCACCGGTCCGACCACTATATTATAGGTTAACCAGGTCGGGACGTTAAAAGGTGGTGTGAAAGGTGGTTTTTTTCTTTATCTTGCTATTTTGGGTCGGTAGACAGGAGACTAGTAATGTGTCGACACTTGGTTAATAGTTGCGTCTGGGATTGATCACCCCACATATGAGAAATGACCAAGTGGAAAGGGCTAGGAATTGATGTTATTCTTTTCGATATTGCAGTTGATATTATTTAACCTTGATTGATTGGTGTAATTTCCGCTGCTTATGATTTATGAACCCTATAGTATTTTACCCTTCACTTGTTAAGGTAAGGATGGTTCATTATATGCATCATAATAGGCACATAGGAATTCACATGCCTTGCATAGTTCCATGCCACGTAGTTTCATTTTAGGTTGCCTATTATTTCAAATTCTTTACCATGAATGTATTCTATGTATTGTAATTATATAGCATTCCTTTTTAAATACCATGTTTCGGTGATAAATTTTGCATGCTAGCATGTTGCCATGCTTCCTGTTTAATACCATATTTTCCATGTATCATGATTATATGTATATTATCATGTCACTATAATCAAAATTTTATGCTTCTATGATTACAACATGCATGTATATTAGCTTCTTAAAGTGACCTACTGGCTTTTTTGTTATCTAATTGGTTTCCTTTTCCAAAAAACTTGATTGGTTTCCTTTTAATGGGATCCAAATGCCAAAAACTATAAAGTGTATAGTCACTTTATAGGTTGACATCCACCCATATATCAAGGTTGATATGTGTTATAGAAAGTTATAATTTCAAATGAATAGGTTAATAACCTAAAGGCACAACTCAGACCAAGTATTCTAGTTGGTGCATGTTCCTTATGATATAACCCAATATGGGTGTTGTGACTCTTAATAATTAAACTATTTTTGGGTTGCATTCTAATGAACTCAATTCGGCTTAGTGGGACCCTTGTAGGTCACCTTATCTACTTAAAATGAATTTATGAGATAAATTTCCTAATTAAGGATAGGATTTCAATTAATGTAAATGATTTAAAATAGAGTTTTATAAAAACATGCATGTTTTACCCTTGAGGTGTTGGTTAAGATCAACTACATTTTTTTATTTTGAATAATGGTACTTGATGTTTGGATTAAATATTTTGATGTTTAAAGACTAAATGTGATTAAATATAAAGGGATTGGATATGGAACCTGTAGCAATTTCTTCTATTAAAGACCTTGGTATAAGGGTTGTTTGATTTTCTCCTTGAGTTGATATAGAACAGAACTGTTCACTTGAAGTTGTCCCTAGTCGGACCCCCTTACCTAAAAATGACTCCCTTTTTTGGACAGGTGGTCATGTTTTCAATGTCTTTTGTTTCAGGCTTGAGCATCGGTAATGCTAATTTCAATCAGGTTAGTCTTGCCTTAGTAATGGTCAGTTTCTTCATAGGTCGTTCGACCCTCTCTTCTCAAAAATGACGGATGACTCGGTAAGTCGTCATCCATGTTAAAAGTCATCTTTCTTATGTATCACCTTAGGGTAGTATGTGTTCATGTACACGGTGTCGTTGAGTGCATAACATTATGACAAATCGGTTGAGTTTAGTGTAATCATCAAGTCTTGCGCTATTAAATACGTTTTGGTTCATCTCTGTAGTACAATGACTTCTGTGTTAAAGGAATAAATTTCATCCGAATTCTTGGGATGACTTCGAGAGAATCGGTTTTTTTTAAACACCAGCCGGTTTGGTTGGGCTTTCATGCCGGTTTTTTAAATGTTTTCCTTCTGGTAATCTCTAAATACTCATAGTATACTCTTCCTTAATTGAATACCAAGTCCCATATCTTTATTTTGTCCTTAATGCACTAAGATAGAATCGATCATACTCCATGACAAACATTTAAAAGTTTTTGTGCTTGATTATGGTGGTTATCTCTGTGTTGCAAGCTAACGCGACATTCTTATCGGGGCATGATTAGTCTTGAGTGACCCTTGTAATTTCATATAAGAATTCCTGATGAACTATTGTACACCAACTATTTTATCCAACTTGACCGGTAGGCTGATTCTGATCTGGGCTCGGTCAATGTTTTGATATGGGCATCTTTACATTGTACCAATGTCTCACTCATAAACATGGAGTATGGACTACCTTTTGTTAGTTCCATTCACTTCATTTGTGCCAATATGACGTTACCCTAGACTTTTTGTCAGGCTTGGTGATGCCTAAATCAAGGAATGTCACCGAAAGTAAAGTATGAATTTTTATGGGCGTGTTCGAGGTAAATGTGAGATACCTTTGAAAAAGATATCAGAGTTTATTTCGTAAAACACCTTCCATCTTAGTCGATCATCTTCTGAAATGGTCGGTCGGAGTTGCTCGACTAGTTATCTCTCTTGTTCAATAGAGTGCTCAGTGAAGGACCATTTCTAGAAAGTTTTCAGACGTGACAAGTGTAGTTTGTATCGAATATGGATTTTCATAAAAAGTTGGCTCAAATTGGGATTTAAGGGCGATGGGGAATCGTCCGTTTTATCTATTTTTATAAATCACACAAGAAGTGTCGCTAGAACACTTAAGGGTGTTTCTTATAGGAAATTATGATGGTGGAAGGTTCTGTGACTCAGAATTTTCTCTATTCTAACTATAAAATTGATGGTGGGAAATAACATCGGCTAGAAGGTAACGAGGTGCTGACATGGTTGTGTATCTAGAAAAAAGGTCTTGGATAAACACTATCTCAATGTTTTAGTTTGAAAATGATCATTGTCCTAAATCTTAATGGATTATGTTTCTCTTTCCTAACCAATGTTTGAACGTTCATTGAGCATTTGAATTTGCAACGTGATCATTTTTATGAGACATCACGACCCTGTATATCGGGTGAGAGTTTCATTTTTCCCGAAGGCTTCTTAAGGATGAGAAGTTATAAGGTGGGAAGGTTGTAACATTCTGTGTTTTGAAACGAATGAAAAAAAGTGCAGGAAATGAATTTTTTTCCATTAACTGGGAAGGTTAGTTTTAAAACTGAGAGTCATAACTTTTTATTTCCTATAGTTGACACTGTGATGTGTCTTTTAATAAATTTTATTATATAAATTTGATTAAAATAAAAATTAAAATAAATTAAATTAAGTGTAAATGTCTTCTTTAGAACTTTTAAATATTCTATGAAAAAAATTTCAGTGTCAGATAATGAGTCAGCACGGGGTTCTGAGCCCTATAGACCCTTGACGTTGATAGAATAAAGATAATAAATTTCTTTTATTACTACATGTGTTTGTTTCCTTTCAAAAAATCTCGTTAACTGTCAAATGGTGTGTCGTATGAAAAATATGAGACCACTATTGGGTCCGTAACATCGGGTTTACCCTAGGTAGGGTATAACCTTGAAGCATGTCAGGTGTTTGGCACCCTCACACATGATAATACCCTCTTTAATTTTAATTAATTTATTATTCTAGTTTTTATATAATAAATAATTATTTACTCACAAATGGTGCATCGTATGAAAAATATGAGCATGTCGTTAGGTCCGGAATGCTGGGTTTACCCTAGGTAGTGTATAACATTGGCGAGCATCAGACGTTTTTTCAGATCACACCCGATGCTAATTTATTTGGGTTATAAATATTTTGTTGGGTAGTTGGAAATAATAATAATGATTTTATAATTAATATTATGATTTTTTTTGAAAATAAAAAATGAAAATGTAATTCCACAATTAATAAATTGTGCCATAGAGTAAATAATAACATATCAATGTAATAAATGTTATATTATTAATTTTTATAATTAAATAAGAATGTGTAATACCTATTTATTTAATAATAGTTGTCCTCTTTTTAATGGTTGTTATTTTTAAATTATTAATGATTTCATTGATGGGTTATATTAGATAATAATAATTTTTATTATAGTTATTATTGTTAGATTGGGACAAAAGGATTATTTTATATATATATATATGAGGTCTGTCTATATATAATGGGATTAAATATATATACGTAGTTATATATATACATGTGTAGATGTATTTATATGAATATACAGATGTGTGTGTGTGTGTAACACGTAGATACATGGGTGGATATTTATTATTGGGTTAGATAAAATATTATTATTTAACTACATAAATTAATTTTTAACGTCTTGACTTAAATCAAGGTGCATAACTTTTATATTTTTAGTCCAAATCCTTAAAGTGACCTAGGGAATGTGCCTGCGCACCCTATTGAGGGTCCCAGATAGCTTTTAAAATTATTAAAATGATTGCTCAGGCTTTATGTAAAATGTTATGTCACACCCCAGCACAATGTTCGGGTTGAAAATAATTAAAAATGATTAAAATAATTTTAAAGAAATTAAAAGAGATGGAAAAGGAATAAAAGTAAATAATAAAATTTAAAGAAGGAATGGGAATAATAGAAAAATAATTAAAAATTGGTCTAACCATTTTTATTATTTTTATTTTTATTTTCTTTTTCCTCCCCTTTTATTTTTATCTTTATTTTATTTTATTTTAGTTTTCCAATTATTTTTTCTTTTCCTTTATTTTATTTCCTTTTTCTTTCTTTTTTTCCTCTCCTCCTCTCCTCCTCCTCTCCTGTGTGTGGCACACCCCTCCTCCCTAGGTGGTGTGTACAAACTTCTTCTCTATTCAGAAGATCGTCGCACCTCCATTCATCGTCGTTTTTCTTCTCCATCAGGTGAATTTTTAACCTCTTTGTAAGACTTATCACACGCACCAATAATCTTCTGATCTCATTCCAAATCCATCGTGTGGTCTTCTATGGAAGGATTTTACCATATTTTGGTGTTTTTCAAAAATCAGTTGTTTTCTTCTGTTTTAGGCCAAATCAAAGACTATTGTAGATCATAGGATCATTTAAAACCATAATTTAGCAAGTCTACTCTCTTTCCCTCCATTTGGTTGTGATTTATAAAAATGTATGGTTGTGTCATTTGTCGGTGCCAACTTACGTTGTGTAAATTCACAAAATATTTTCAATTTAATTATTCTGCTTAATTTTTTCCGCACTATTAATTATAAATTAAATTATTTAAATTTTTTCAATAGGTTAGAACACCCCTTTGGGTGTGCCAACGTGGTCGGTATAAATTTCATTATCCCGGGTATTTAATTCATTTAACTTCATGTGGTGCGCAGCTTATTTTTGTTGTGTTTAATTTAAATAATTATTTAAGAATAATTATAAACCTTGAATGGATGGATCATTGGTAGTTGTTTGCGATGAATTATTTATTTATTTAAATGTGCATTCCCAACCATTTAATGTAATTAACTTAATGTGTTGCACAACCTATTTTATTTTGTTGAATTTAAATAAATAATTTAGATTAATTATGAACTTTGAATTGCTGGATCTTTGGTAGTTGTTTTTGCTGAATTATTTATTTATTAAAAAGTTCATTTATTTGCTTATGTTGATGCGATATCTTGTCTTTTTAAGAGTTCTGTGGTGTAGTATTTATTTTATACCTTGTGAAGCACGGTTGAATATATTTAGTTTTCAAGATGCAATTTCATATGCTTATTATGTCATACCTGCTACTGTGAATGGTTTAATTAAATTTAGGGTGGGGAAAGAAGGCGGGTCTCATATTAAGGGTCACGCTTAAACCCTCTGTTCCTAACTAGTTACCACTACACACTAGGGGCAGTATCTTTAGATTTTATAGAATAAGACTTCCCCAGGATTTCCAATACCTATGAGTGATACCGATTCCAAATGGGCCCATCGGGGATGGATCCATTGGAAATGTGGCTTAGCTAGCCTCAGATGATGATCGACCCATTTTTGCATAATTGGGACAAACTCAGGGTAAATCCATGCCTCGAGCGATACTTGGTCTTTCAAAATATTTCCTTGGATGGGATCAGTGGTATTGGATAATTTGAAGGATGTTCCACAGTGATACCTTTTGGATGGGTTCGGGCTCCAACACTCAACTTGAACCTTAACATTGATGCACTGAAGGTTTATATTAATGCCTCTTTGAGTCTCTTGAGATTGGTGATATTTTTATGGTATGTTGAAGAACACCTGGTTTACACATGGCTTTGACCCCAAGTTAAATCACAAACTTGGGGTATGCCTCTCCCTTGTTTTACCTTGCTTTTCCAAGATTATATATATATGTGTATGTGCACTCTGCTTATTACAAGTACTTCCTTCATACTCCCAGTTTAGGCCGAAGTATGTGATTTGGGATGGGTGTCGTTGGGAACACGGTGAGAGTTAATTATTTTATTGCACTTAGTTCAGTATCTACATTTATTATATAATGAAACATTGTGTTTTATTATTGAAATAAATGTAAAGGTTTAGACACCGTGGGTGCCAGCCTACTAGTATTTTATCTCACACCATGCTCGTAAATCATTGAAACCTGAGCAGATTATATGTTTTCAGGTATTGACAAAGGGAAGCACACTTCTTTCAATGCTTGATTGTTTCTTGCTGCCTAGGATAGAGACTGAGGTAGAGGACCAAGCCTTAATCGTGATGTAGTTGTCTCACTTTGGGTCTTTTCTTTTTAGTTGACAATGTTTTTGGGTATTTTTTTCATGTTTTTAGTTTATAAAGACATCATGACATGAAAATAATTTGTGTGCTACCACACTTGATTCTTATTCAGTTGGATTATTCATATTACTTCTATTGCAGTTTTTTCATTTATATGCTTCCGCTATTTATTTTTTAATTGTTGTTACTTCAACTGTGATATTACCTATTACCTATGAGGGCATAGTCTTCCCCCACGGACATGAAAAAGGCCCTTGCTGCAAGTCGGTAGCCTTTGGAATTTTGGGAGATGTTCTTGAGGGAAAATAACCCACCGGTCTGGACACCTTCTTAGAGGTAAGTTGGGTCAGGAGGTTACAGTTTTAGAATTCATGAAATTCTAGAAGAATCTTACAGAATTTTTCAATAATTTTGTTGTATCTCATGTTCAATATGTTATCCTATGTACCAAATTACCAACGACACAAAACATATCAATATTTTAGGTTGTATTAGGTGTAACCTTACCTAATAAATCCATAATTAATGTGTAATAAAGAGCAAGGTTATTATCATAGTGGTGAAAAAGATGAAGACTACTCTAAATGAAGATTTAGAGAAGGAGAAACTAGAAAGAGAAATAAATTCTCAAGGAAGTCCAACATAAATCTAATGATTAAGAAATTAGATGAACACTATTCATCATGGAATAAATCATAAGTTTTAATTTGAACAAAATATCATAAAACCTTCATAGAAAAAGTTAAGATTCATTGATATTCTTTATGTAGTGATGAAAAATAAAAAAGATATAAACTATCAGTATGTTCTATGATTTGAAATTGAATGATTTATTGATCAAAAAACATATCTCAAGATATAAAATAATAATATTGAGAATGAAAACAAGAAATTAACTGGAGAAAACAATAAATAAGAAATAGTTCCAACTGATGAATAAAAGGAGAGCTGATCAAAAGAGAAGTATCATTTTTTAACGAGATCAAGAAATAAAAATTAAAATTACTGAACAATAAAAGATGATATGTTATCTTGAAGAGAATTTGATTAATATAGAAGAATATTTTTTTGAGATACAATTCATAAGTTTCCAATTTCAACATGTTTTGAATAAGGTCGGAGAATATTTTTGATAAATATATTGAGATAAAGGACGAAACTTATCAAAGTGGACAGAAGAAAGGTAAAAGAGCGCTTCATAATTTTGATGGATATATTAATTATAATAGTGTAGGTTTAAAAGTTAAAATTGGGGAAGATAACATTTTCCAATAATACCATAACCACCCAAGAAAAGAGAGTCTTGGTTTGCAAAAGGAAAACAACAATACGAGTCTGGATTCATCTATAACAAATCTAGTAAAATAATGTTTCAAGGATTTGTTTGATGTTGTGATAAGAACAGTCACAAAGCCTATTATTTTTGGTTCAACATGTATTTACCAAGAATGAGGTAACAATGAAGAGGGATTTTCAATTAGTATCTATTTAAAAAATCTCAAACAAAATCACCTATGAATATATCTGAACCATATATATATATACACAAAAAAAAAGAATGCCCTGGAATAAGTTTGTGGTAGATGTAGTCTAGAAGGTCACAAGGATAAGGTGTGCATGAAAATACTATAAGGAGAGGTTCCATATGTTTTTAAGGATAATAGGTTTCAAAATATAAATAGTGGAAAATCATATGAAAAGTTTGTGAAGATTGAGAATGAAATGAAAGGTTTTTTGTTTTTTTGGAAAAACCATTTGAAATTGGATAAACAATTTGGGGAGGATGAGAAACTTTATAAATCTAAAGAAAATGAAGAGAAAGATGATAATAAGTTATACAAAATTTGAAACATGAAGATTCATAATATTATGGTTGAAAATTTTATTATACACAAATAAGAAGATGGGAAGAAATATGATTGTCAAATAAATGAGGCTCAAAAAAATAAAAAAATCATCCCATGATGAGATTGGAAGAAAATAATTGACCAAATTTAGAGGAAGCTCTCAGTCTAAAGGTTATTTATAATAAATCAAGTATATCCCCCCTTATTCCCTATTATATTATGTTTTATGAGCTAACATGCAGGGAATTAAAGGAGAAGTGTTGTTTATCATGGATTTCATTAATTTCCATGTTGATAAGGATGAGTGCATCCCTTGAGGCGAATATTTTAGTAGATATAAGGTAATCCAATCACTCTCTCTACCGTTTTTTCCTTAATTTTATTTTTTTTATGGGGGAGTGTTTGGTTTATGGGAAAATGATATAAGGGAGTAGTTTTTCTTGTGCACCTAAACTTTTTGACTAGTTTTTTGAATTATTTTCATGATTTATAATTTTTATTAATAAATTTGATTTCTTTCAAACCCTCATATGATAATGGAGAATTTCTATACATGATTTGACATGCATGGTAATTTATATATACATTAGAAAACCTTATTTGTATCTCTCTCGTTTTCTACATCGAGATAACCCACATAGACTTAAATTTGGTTAACTAAAGGCTCTTTGATAAGAGAACCAAGTGATATCATCCCTCTCTTTGAAGTGATCATGAAATTTTCATATAAGGGAGCAGATAATATTTTTGAGAAAAATATGAAATGAGAATACCCGCCCCCCCAACACACACACACAATTATCCATTTAATTTTATTGTCAAAGGGGGAGAAATTTCTGAACACACATATTGATTTTTTAATGTGTGAAGATTTATTGATAATAAAAAACAAAGGGAATATTTTTGGTCCAAGTGTTGATTTTTTTTCAATGATATGTCAATATGTGTTTGGGGAGTTTGGATGATGTGTTTATGCCTAGATAACTGTTATATATTCATGAAATGTAATTGGATATAATTCTTGGACAATTCTTCTAGTTTAAATGTGGGGATTTTTGAACTAATCTTTAAAGACCTAAGACATAATCTACAGAGTTTTCACAATTCATACAACAAGTAATGACCATGAAAATATTTATCTCCATGTGTATTGAAGATTCCATGCACAATTTTTTATTTACATTAAATAGTATTGAAAAATAAATTCATTAGGATGTCGAATTGATGGAATCCATGAAGAATTACAAGTACATATATATTTTTCATGAAGAATAAGTGAGGAAGAAGAAGATAAGTTTTATAGAAATATATATTGGAATTTTAATTGAGGATGGATTTAAATTTTAATTGATAATTATATTATTTATAAGTAAAGTTTTCATTAATTTAAAAAATAAGTTCAACCCACTTGTCAGCTGAGGATAAGGCTCAACCATAGGCACTTGTAGTACTGATTCAACCATGCCCTATGGGAGCCATCTAGGACCTGATGGTAGGTGGAAAAGATATGGGCACATGGCCCTGCACATGGATGGGCCTGTATATAAGTCCCATGAAGATTGAGAAGGTTGCATTGCCTGGGAGGCAACATTTCAAGGAAATAAGGCTTGGAATGGACCCCATACTCACAACTATCTTCCTAATATAATGAATTGTATTATATGGCTAGTGGAAATGGAGATGGTGGTCGATGTGAGATGTAGGGATACATGTACTATTCCCACATCATTTAAAGAAATTGAAATTTCATGTCTATTATATCTAGATTATTTAATCCATCTGATCAATATGGGGAATTATTATAACACCCCCATATTTTGTGAAATATTATTTCGATTTAATTTAATCCTTTTTGATATTTTTCATTTCACGCAACATTGAAACTATTTTTTTCAAGCACAATGTTTTGGATTTAATTGTACACAACACCAAGTTAATCGTGAACTATATGAAAAATTAAAAAAAATTCTTGATCTACATAGAAAATCAAGTTTATCTTACATTAAATTCAAGACTGACTTTCATTGATGGCTTGTGTAACACACAATACTGAGTTTTACAAAATAATATTATATTACAAAAAAATTTATTAATTAATATAATATGATATAACCTAGTATTTCAGTTGGACATTATGAATAATATTAACTAAATTATAAAAATACAAGGTTGAATTCATTGGTTACAAATTAATTATAAATAAATATATGAACCAATTGAATATAAAGAGAATATTTTTATAAAAACTACTTTTATGATCACAAAAGAATTTTATCAAAATAAATCAAATTAATTACTACTGTTTAATGATATAAATTAAATATATATCTTATATATTCAATTAGATAATCTTTTTTCATTCATTTAATATATTTAATTGTAATAAGATAGGAACAAACCAAATATTACACATAAAAACTTACATTTTTATAAAGGTAGTTTTACCGCCATTTAAAGGAGAACGTATATTAAATATAAATTTTGGCACCTTTATAAATTTTATATGTAAAAATAATCTTAATTTTTTAAATGAAAACATAAAATTTAGGTTAGGGTTCATTTTTTGTATTTTTTCTGTGAAGCTTCATTTTTTGTGAATAGTAAAAAATACTAAATTTTAAATGAAAACTGTTTTTTCGTCTAATTTATTTTTGTCATTAAATTATATTTTAAGATGGTTTTAAAGTCAAAATAGAAAAATTAATCATTCATTAATCCAATTTAGGTCATTTTAAACATTTTATATTGAATTTGGATATAAAAGTATAATAAAATTATGAACATTCTCACTTTGAAAACCCGCTTTCTCATTATGTCTATGGGATTAGAATTAAACATAATTTTTTATTTTATGTGAATTTAATTTTTATAAATATAAATAAATGGTTTAAATTAGTATAATATTAAAATTCTAATGATATCAACTTAATTATTGACCAAAAAATTTAGTGAAAGTGATTAAAATTAATTGTGGTGATTAAGATAGAATTAAGCTTAACAAGGGACTAAACCTTAAATATAAGAGTAAAATTGAGCTATCCAATTGCATAAAACCCATAATATGACCATATTTTGTCCATAAACCTATATTATTATGTTTTTTTTTACTTTTTATTACTTTTTTTAACTAAAAACGTTGGTACACCTAACTTGTTTTCAAGAATGCCATGTGTTTCCCCTCCCTCCCATATAAAAGAACACCACTTATCCCACTTATTCACACCTATAAAACAAATTATGTCTATCCAATATCTAATAATCTAACTTTCCAAAATCCCTCCACTCCCCTTTGAATCCTCCCTTTGGTCATAAATCCATCCAAGAAATCCATTTGCTGAAAACCAAAATGAGTTACCCAAAGAAGAGGTAATATTCGTCCTCAAGATCCTTTCCTTTATTTTCATTATTCACCTCATAAAATATTCATATTAAATTATTATATAATAACCTTAGTATCTTAAATATACTGATATGTTGTTTTTATAATTTTTCTACCGAAACATACACACACTTCCATCTAACGGGTAGCAAACTTACCATTCTTGTGTATGGAAAACTACTGCCTCACAAAACGATATTAATTGTATATCCTTTACCACCACTCAGGGTTGGGAATTATGATGGAAACATTATTATTATATTTTATATATGATACTTATGATTTATTTATGTTTCTATAATTATTATATTACACATAACTTCATGATATCCATTTTGTGAGCATGATAATTTCTTTGGGGGAAGTGTGGACAACCGCCTCCTCAATGCGATGTGTTTCGTTCACACCTTACATTAAATGTATTGATGATGAATTTTGTGAAATTATATAATATATATGAAATAATAATTTTTCTATAATTATAATATAAATATATATACATATATGTTATTTCCAATCTTTCATTCAAAATGACAATAAAACGGAAAGAGTGTTCATGTGTACGTACGGCCTACCATCTCCATGAACGTTGTATTCCATTTCATACTTATATATTATATAAATTATTATAAATACATATATACTGACTATATATGATATTTGTTACATTTTTTACATTATTTAAATAATTAAATAATGGTCTAAGTAAGAGGATCAAGAATAAAAAGTCAAATCATATATGAAAAATAAAGCGGATATTACCCAAAACGTAACATTAACATGGAGTTGTTAATAAACGGGTAATATAAAGTCATAAAAAATCAAATATGGTATTATATATAAGGCCCCAGCCTTAAACCTTACTTAATCTTGAGTTATTACCAGATTACACATTGAGGATCTTTTTAGGTTTAGAGTTTTAGATAATTAGATCATAAAACATCCATTACATTCCACATTTAAACAGAGTGGTTACATAAAAGATAGTATTCATTTTTCCCATCAACGGAAACATATTTAAAATAAAACATGGATTCTTTATTGATACTTCCTCGACAATATCATCACATCATGTACCTTTCCCTTGACCTGTGAAAAACATTTCAAAAACGTGGGATGAGCATAAAAATCTCAGTAAGGGTTATAAAAATATGGAAAGGAAACATGAGTTCATATATACATAAAAATGAAATCATACTTTACCCATAAAACATAAGCACTTTAACATACCTCATCAAATCGTGAATTAATCATAGAAATCATAAGACATAAAGGTAACTTGAGGCATTCATAACATTCTTACGTAGGGAGTAACCCTCTTGGTTACGTTTGGAATACCCATCACAGTATATTCCCTAAATATCTTCGGAGAAACCTTAAATTTTAACCCCTTCGCATTACCCAATGCATTGTAGAGATATATCGGGCTCACCCGCCCTTAGTTTATCACGGAACCACCCGTCTTCATAACAATGCCCAGGAACCATAACATAATCGTATCACATAAAACATACATAAAGGAAACATAACATTTACAAATTTCAATCAAAAGTTATAAATTCAACACATTGATATAATAAAAACATTATGAAAACCATTTTCAATACCAAAATAAATGAAAAGTAAAACATGGTATTTATTTTTCATTTCAAAAAGGTGTGGCTTGTAGAGGAAGTCGAAACTCAAATAATGGTCACGGCGGTGGAGAAGTTGTTGTCGCTGCATACGTACGACAAAAACATTCCCCTTTGTAATTTAGTAAAATACTTCGTATAAAAAATATTACTTTTGGATAAACGTAAAAGTCAAAGGGGTTTATACACCATATAAAAGAAGGTTGTGTATAAAACAAAATATGCCTCAATGAAAGGAGATTGAGACGATGTCCCATACAAAGATCAATTTTTTTAAATAAAATATATCTATTATGTGTATTCACTATAAGTACACATAAATAAAGTATAAATACAATATATGATATAATAATATCCTGACATAATTTGAAAGTAGGAGATTAACCCAAAGAAT
Organism: Viscum album; assembly: GCA_963277665.1. Lineage (NCBI taxonomy): Eukaryota > Viridiplantae > Streptophyta > Magnoliopsida > Santalales > Viscaceae > Viscum > Viscum album. The sequence continues at coordinate 1,757,313,250 of OY728121.1, read as the reverse complement.
GTAAATTGGGTTAAGAAGTTCTCTTACCTCGTATCTGACTTGACTCGATCGTTCTTTAATCTCTTGAATAATAAACATGAGTTAATTTCTAATTGCTTAAGAACCTTTTTCAAGTTCATTATTCCATTTATATCACTTATTTCCATGTCATGAACACTATGTAATTATTTAAGTTAATAACGGTCGTTTTAACGATCATTGGTACTTGAGTCAAAAATAAAATCTTTATAATTACAAGTTGTTCATGTGGTAAAATATACATTATATCCAGAATTGTATTCATGATTTAGATATCATATATATCTTATATATCTAATATATTCATACATTTATAATATTACATAACATTTAGAGGTAAGAAATGAAATGCACCGTTCATGGAGACGGTAAGCCGTACGTATGCATGAACACTACTTTCATTTATATTTCTTACTTAATGGAGTGAAATCATAATGATATAAAGGTATATCATAATTCCAGTATAATATCATATATAATATCATTAAATTTATCCTTTATACATACGAAATATGGTATTAACGAGTCAAATCACTTTGAGGGGGCGGTAGTCCGCACTTCCTAAAATGAAGATATCACGTTTACCCATAATGGAAACCATAAAGTTATGCCATAAATTAAAAATACAGATTCTTAAGTAAAACATAAACATATTATATACCATATATAAATATAGTGACATCTTAATGTCCACCTTTGAAGGTGTTATATGAGTGTTGAACAATCATCGTTTCGTGAGGGAGAAATTCCCCATCCACATAAACAGTATGTTCATTAACCATTAGATGTAGATGTGTGTAAGTGTAGCTCGAATACTTCATATAAAAAAATCCTAGAATATTGGAGATACAGGTTTTGTTACAAAATAAAGGAATAAAAAGAGTTTAGAGGGTTGGATAAGCAAAATAAAACATAAGAACATAAGAGAAAACACTACCTTTAAAACGGGTAACTCTTTTTGATTTGAGCTCAAAGGCTTCCTTGGGAAGACTTCGCCCCAAAGTGAGGCTTCTAGTAGTTATAGAGGGATGTGGAGAGACCAAATGGGCTTGGGTTGGCTGAGAAAAAGGCTTTTGAAGTGTGGTTAAGGTGGTAGATGTGGGGGCCTTTTATAAGAGGAGAGGAGGGGCACTCTTGGAAAGTTAAGAAAAGATACTTTGTTATAAAATGATTTTCGGATAAAAAAGGTCCCACAATTATATATTTAGAGGATAAGGTGATACGGGTTCGAAATCCACCCATCCAATAGGTTTTTTACAAGTGTATATCTTATATTTTACATTATATTTTCATTTTATTTAAATCGTTAAATAATGAGGTAATCGCTGCATCATCATGATTTCATAAATAATTTAATTTATTTAAGGTCTAAAAATTATAAAACAAATATAATGATGTAGGAAATCATTTTATCTTTCTAATGAATATTTATAGTCAAAAATATGACTTTTATAACCCCATTTAAAAATTGTTTTAGTAAAACAACTCATGTTTGTGACATTTTTACTTTTACTTTAAATAAAAGGCATTAATGCCTTTATCTTACCCAAGTGGCTCCATGGGGTCCCAAAAATTGACCCATGGGTTGTCTTGGTCGGCCATGACACATCCAATAAGGGTAGTAAATATGTCAATTTCATTTCATATTATTAAAACATTATTCTTACCTTAAATTACACTAATTACCTCTAATCGTGATTAAAAGCTTAAAAGATACTATTCACAAAATAATTATTTTAATCCCATTGAACCACATTTTACTTCTTAATGACAACCATTTATGTCGGATTTTTGAAATTCAAAACACAGAGGTGGTAAAATTTCATTTCAACGAAAAATTAGTTTTTTATGTACAACTTAGTGGTTTCACTATTCATCAAAAATTGATGTTTTTCAGAAAAATACCAAAACATCACCCTAAGATATATTTGATATTCTGAATTAAAAAATGATTTATATTTTACCAAAATAAACACATATAAGTTACATTGATTAATTTAATAATTAATTCCCATTGTCTGAGAAAATAGCGTGTTTTTATGAAATAATAAGTTTCAAATGATTGACACTAGTTTAAGTCCAATTTCAAAGTGAAATTAATTCCAACGACCACTATAGGATTAAATGGTAAAAATATATTTGAATTGAACTTTAAAACCAATTAAAAATATAATCTAATAATATAAATAAATTAGATTAAAAAAGGGTTTGAATTAAAATACAACACTTTTCACTATTCATTAAAAAATGAACATTAATCAGAAAAATACCAGAAATTTATCCAAAGTAAATTTCAATGTCCCAATCATAAACAATAAGTTTATTTTGACAAATATGGCATATAAAATTATCAAGAGATAGATTCAAAAATGGTTTGCCATCAAAAGGCAGTAAAACAATCTTTTAAAAATGTTAGTGTATTCCATGCTTAAGATTGGATTTATTCTTTTTTTAAGCTTCTAAAACACTATCTAATTCATCAATACGCATAGATAAAAATATCTATTATTCCTTACTTACTTGGGATGTTACATCTTTCCCCCCTTTAGAAAATTTCGTCCCCGTAATTTATTTACTTATCGAATAAGAGGGGGTATTTAGCCCTCATTGCATTTTCAGATTCCCATGTTGCCTCTTCAATCCTGTGGTTTTTCCACAAAACCTTTACCTGATGAATCACCTTATTCCGTAACACTTGCTCCCTGTGGTCAAGAATCTGGACTGGTTGTTCCTCATAAGATATGTTCTCTTCCAGCTGAACTACCTCTAGACTCAAAACATGAGATTGATCTGGCATGTACTTACTTAACATTGAAACATGAAAAACATTGTGTACCAGAGATAAACATGGAGGTAAAGCCACATGGTAAGAAACTGATCCAACTCTCTCCAAAATTTCATATGGTCCAATGAACCTTGGACTCAGCTTTCCTTTCTTACCAAATCGCATCACACTTTTCTATGGTGAGACTTTGAGAAAAACATGATCACCTACCTCAAAAGAGAGATCCTTCCTACTATTGTCCTCATAACTCTTCTGCCGTCTCTGAGTTGTTCTCATGTTTTTCTGTATCAACTGAACTTTTTCTTCTAACTCTTCTACCAATTCTAGTCCCATCAGCTTCCTTTCACCCCCTTCATCCCAGAAAGCTGGAGTTCGACACCGCTTCCCATATAATGCCTCAAATGGTGCCATCTGTATACTGGAATGAAAACTATTATTATATGAAAATTCAACCGAGGAAAGATGTTGGTCCCAACTTCCCTGATAATCCATCGAACAAGAATGTAGCATATCCTCCAAAGTCTGAATTGTTCATTCTGACTGCCCATCTGATTGATGATGAAAAGTTATACAAAAATTTAATTTAGTACCCAATGACTTCTGAAGGCCTTTCCAAAAGTTATAACTAAACCTTGGATCATGGTCAGATACAATATAAATAGGAACTCCATGTAACCTGACTATCTCTTTAAGATACAAACGGAAAGGTTGATCTAGGGAAAAAGTATCTCGTATAGAAATGAAATGAGTAGATTTAGTCAAGAGATCAACTATAATCCATATTGCATTATTACCTCGAGTTGTCTTCGGCAATCCCGCAACGAAGTCCATGGATATATTTTCCCATTTCCACTCTGGCACTGGTAAAGGCTGAAGCATCCCTTTTGGTAACTGCCACTCTGCTTTAACCTGCTGACAAGTCAAACACTTCACAGTAAAATTAGAAATATCCCTTTTCATTCCATCCCACCAGTAATACTCCCGAAGATCATTATACATCTTAGTACTGCCTGGATGAACTGAAAACAGAGAACTATGAGCTTCACATAACAACTCTCTCTTCAACTATGAATCACAAGGCACACACAATCTCTTCCCAAATCTCAAAACACAATCATAATCAATGTTGAATTCAGGAAACTTACCCTTCTGAACCAGCTCTACCTTTTTCTACAACTCACTATCTTGCTTTTGTGCTTGATTGATTTTGTCTGATTGAGAAGATTTCACTAATACCTGAAACAAAACAGAAGAACATCCTGCACCAAAAACTTCTATGCCAAAGTTCATCAAATCCTTAACCAAAGGATCACGTTCCAAATACAACATTGTAAATGAAGCAATACTTTTTCGACTCAAAGCATCAGCCACTTTATTTGCTCTTCCCAGATGGTAATGAATTGTACAATCATAATCCTTGATTAATTCTAGCCACATCCTCTGTCTCATGTTCAATTATTTCTGAGTAAATATATACTTTAAAAATTTGTGATCGGTATATATTTCACACTTTACTCCATAAAAATGATGGAGCCAAATTTTTAAAGCGAAAACAAAGGCAGCTAATTCCAAATCATGTATAGGGTAATTTACCTCATGATTTTTCAACTGTCGTGAAGCATAAGAAATTACCTGATCATTCTGCATTAGGACACAACCAATTCCTTTCAATGAAGCATCACTGTAGATAAAAAACTCACCATTCCTAGAAGGTAGTGCCAAAACTGGAGCATTCACCAATCTTCTTTTCAATTCCTGAAAACAATCATCACATTCTTTTGTCCAGATAAACATAACACCCTTCCGAGCTAGCTTAGTCATTGGACTAGATAACCATGAAAAATTTCTAACAAACCTTCGGTAATATCCTTCCAAACCAAGGAAACTACGAATCTCAGTTACATTTGTGGGTCTTGGACACTCTTCAACAACCTTTGTTTTTACAGGATCAACAGTTATCTCATCTTTAGAAACAATGTGACCAGGGAAAGGAATTTTTTGCAACCAAAACTCACACTTTCTGAATTTCCCATACAATTTCTTTTCTTTTAAGGTTTGAAAAATAACCCTAAAATGTCTTTCATGCTCCTCTTTACTTTTAGAAAACACCAAAATATCATCAATGAAAACCACCACAAACTTATCCAAGAACTCATGGAAAATTCTATTCATTAAGTCCATGAATATAGAAGGTGCATTAGTTAGCCCAAAATTCATTACTACAAATTCATAATGGCTATATCTAGTACGGAACACAGTCTTCGGAACATCTGCTTCTTTTACTTTTAACTGATGGTACCCCGATCTCAGGTCAATCATTGAAAAATACTGAGCTCCCTGGAGCTCATCAAAAAAATCATCGATATGAGGAAAAAGATATTTGTTCTTAACATTGATGTTATTCAGGGATCTATAATCAATGAAAAGTCTCATAGAACTATCTTTCTTTTTAAAAAATAAAATAGGAGCACCCCATTGTGATGTTCTAGGTTGAATGAAACAATTCCCTAATAAATCTTGCAATTGCTCCTTCAACTCTAAAAGTTCAATTTGAGCCATTCGATAAGGGGGTTTTGAAATTGGCTTATCATCAGGAACTAAGTCAACAGTAAATTCAACTTCCCGATATGGTATTATTCTAGGAAACTCATCAGGAAAAACATCAGGATACTCATTTACCACTGGCACATCATTAATCTGAATAGTTCCTTTGTTTTCAATGATGTGTGCAAGGTAACATTCATTTCCATCTTTTACAAGTTTCTCAGCCACTTGATAAGTTATCAGTAGTAAGGGTTCATTCTTGTACACAAACTGAAAGTCTTTCTGAAAAGAAACTTCTTTAGCTCTACAATCAATCTTTGCATGGTAAATATAGATCCAATCCATACCCAGGATTACATCAAAATCAACTAGAGGTAAAACAATAAGGTTCACAAGTAGGTTCTTTCCACGGATAAGGATAGGATGATTCTTATAAATTATTTTTGCCTCAACATTTCCCCCTAGGTGTTTTTACCACAAGTTTAGGATTCATTTCTTGAGATGGTATTCCCATTTTACTAGAAAAGTTTTCAGAGATGAAAGAATGTGTAGACCCCGAATCAAACAACACACTGGAATAATCTGAAAAAACAAACAAAGTACCTGATATAACTTCATTTGATGGCCCGACATCTGCTGAAGTAGTTGCAAAAGATTTCACCACCCCTTTCTGCTTGTAGTCTAACTACTTCCCATCACTCGAGCTCCTTTTCGGACACTCGTTTGCATAATGACCCATCTCATTGCACTTAAAACATTTCACTAACTGTAAATCAAATTTGGTCTTACCATCACCCAGATCTTTTTTAGTGCAATCACGAGCCTTATGTCCCATCTTACCACATCGGTAGCACTTTCTAGAATTCAGAAGAAATTCCCCAGCATGCCTTTTCCCAAATTTATCACAAACTGAAAACTTAGTTTTCTTACCATCAAACCTTTTTTAAGAATTCTTTCCTTTCTCATGCCACCTCGGTCTCTTCTTGTGCTGGTTGTTATAGAACACTTGATCATCGAAAAACTCCATTTCCACCTTCTCAGCACATAGAACAAGCTTTTCATAACTTTTGAACTCATGAGAAGCTCATGCCCTTCGATATTTTGGCTTTAATACTGAGTAAAAACGATTGATTTTACTATAATGGTCTCAGATAAAATTTTTAGCATACCTTTCCAATCGAGTGAACCTTTCTTCATAGGTAGCCTTTGAGTCCTCCTCTTGCCTCAATTCCAGGAACTATTTTTCCATCCTAAGTCGAATAGACTTAGGAAAATACTTCTCAAGAAACATACCTTTGAATTCATCCCAGTCAAGAGCATCAATATCATCAATGTCCCTGATATTTTTAACCATCGACCACCACTAATATGCTTCACCCTCCAAACGGTAAAAAGAACGACTAACCTTTTGATTGTCTGAACACCCCATGACATTGAAAATCTTCTCTTGTTCTATAATCCACCCTTCAGCTAACACAAGGTCAGATGATCCTCTGAATGATGGGGGATGTTGCCTCATGAAATGTTCCACCACTGACATGTTCCTCTGCGGTTGATCTGGCTGATCTCGTTCATGGATACCGCCACCATTTATCGCTTGAGTCAACTGCGCCATTACTGCAACAAACTGTTCAGTTCCAATTCTGACCATCTCAGGATGCTGATTCGAAAGGTTATTTCCTTCTGTATGCCTTCCTAACACTGCTTCCCTATTTCCTCTATGGAAAAACATTCTAAACAAACATGTCTTAGATGAAGAAACATGGTAATCTTCAAATTCTATATCATTTCGATTTTACCATAAAAAAAATATTTTTGGATAATCATTTAATAAAATTCTAACTCCTAAAGTTATCTAAACCGACCTCTGATACCAATTATAAGGCCCTAGCCTTAAACCTTACTTAATATTGAGTTATTGCAAGATTACCCATTGAGGATCTTTTCAGGTTTAGAGTTTTAGATATTTAGATCATAAAACTTGCATTACATTCCACATTTAAACAAAGTGGTTACATTAAAGATAGTATTCATTTTTCCCATCAACGGAAACATATTTAAAATAAAACATGGATTCTTTCTTGACACTTCCTTGACAATATCATCACATCATGTACCTTTCCCTTGACCTGTGAAATTTTTTTAAAAAACATGGGATGAGCATAAAAAGCTCAATAAGGGTTATAAAAATATGGAAAGGAAACATGAGTTCATATATACATAAGAATTAAATCATACTTTACCCATAAAACATAATCACATTAACATACCTCATCAAATCATGAATAAATCATAGAAATCATAAGACATAAAGGTAACTTGAGGCATTCATAACATTCTTACATAGGGAGTAACCCTCTTGGTTACGTTTGGAATACCCATTACAGTATATTCCCTAAATATCATCAGAGAAACCTTAACGTTTAACTCCTTCACGTTACTAAATTCATTGGAGAGCTATATCGGGCTCACCCGCCCTTAGTTTATCACAGAACCACCTGTCTTCATAACAATGCCCAAGAACCATAACATAATCGAATCACATAAAACATGCATAAAGGAAACATAACATTTCCACATTTCAATCAAAAGATATCAATACAAAACATTGATATAATAAAAACATTATTCAAACCATTTTCAATACCAAAATAAAAGAAAAGTAATACATGGTATTTATTTTTCATTTAAAAAAAGTTATGGCTTGTAGGGGAAGCGGAAACTCAAATAATGGTCACGGAGGCAGAGAAGTCATTGTCACCGCATGCGTATGACAAAAACATTCCCTTTTGTCGTTTAGTAAATTGCTTCGTATAAAAATATTCCTTTTGGATAAACGTAAAAGTCAAAGGGGTTTATACACCGTATAAAAGAAGGTTGTGTATAAAACAAAATATGCCTCAATGAAAGGTGATTGAGACGAAGTCCCATACAAAGATCATTTTTTTAAATAAAATAGATCTACTATGTGTATTAATTATAAGTACACATAAATAAATTATAAATACAACATAGGACATAATAATATCATGAAATAATTTTAAAGTAGGAGATTAACCCAAAGAACGTAAATTGGGTTAAGAAGTTCCCTTACCTCGTATCTGACTTGACTCAATCATTCTTTAATCTCCTGAATAATAAACATGAGTTAATTTCTACTTGATTAGGAACCTTTTTCAAGTTCATTATTCCTTTTGTATCACTTATTACCATGTCATGAACACTATGTAATTATTTAAGTTAATAATGGTCGTTTTAACGATCATTGGTACTTGAGTCAAAAATAAACTCTTTATAATTACAAGTTGTTCATGTAGTAAAATATCCATTATATCCAGAATTATATTCATGATTTAGATATCATATATATCATATATATCTGGTATATTCATGCATTTATAATATTACATAACATTTAGAGGTAAGGAATGAAATGCACTATTCATGGAGACGGTAAGCCGTATGTACGTATGAACGCTAATTTCATTTATATTTATTACTTAATGGATTGAAATAATAATGATATAAAGGTATATAATAATTAAAGTATAATATCATTAAATTTATCCTTTATACATACCACATATGGTATTAACGAATCAAATCACTTTGAGGGGGCGGTAGTCCGCACTTTCTAAAATGAAGATATCGCGTTTACCCATAATGGAAACCATAAAGGTATGCCATAAATGAACAATACATAATATTAAGTAATAATAAACATATTATATACCATATATAAATATTGTGACATCTTAATGGCCACCTTTGAAGGTGTTATATGAGTGTTGAACAATCATCATTTCGTGAGGCAGAAATTCACCATCCACAGAAACAGTATGTTCTTTAACTATTAGATGTAGGTGTGTGTAAGTGTAGCTATAATACTTCTTATAACAACATCATAGTATATTGAAGATACTTTTTTTGTTACAAAATAAATTAATAAATAGAGTTTAGAGGGTTGGAGAAGCAAAATAAAACATAAGAACACAAGAGAAAACACTACCTTTAAAACAGGTAACTCTTTTTGATTTGAGCTCAAAGGCTTCCTTGGAAATACTTCTCTACAAAGTGAGGCTTCTAGGAGTTATAGATGGATGTGGTGAGATAAAATGGTCAGGGTTTGGCAGAGGAAAGGGCTTTGGATGTGTGGGTAAGGTGGTAGAGGTGGGGCCCTTTTATAAGAGGAGAGGAGGGGCACTCTTGTAAAGTTAAGAAAAGATACTTTGTTATAAAATCATTTTCGAATAAAAAAGGTCCCGAAATTAAAAATTTCTAGGATAAGGTGATAAGGGTTAGAAATACACTCATCCAATAGGTTTTTGACAAGTTTAGGTCTTATATTTTACATTATATTTTCATTTTATTTAAATTGTTAAATAATGAGATAATCGCTGCATCATCATGATGTCATAAATAATTTAATTTATTTAATGTCTAAAAATTATAAAAAAAATATCATGATGTAGGAAATCATTTTATATTTCTAATTAATATTTATAGTCAAAAATATGACTTTTATAACCCCATTTTAAATTTTTTTAGTATAACAACTAATGCTTGTGACATTTTTACTTTTACTTTAAATAAAAGGTATTAATGTCTTTATCTTACCCAAGTGGATCCATGGGGTCCCAAAAATAGACCCATGGGTTGTCTTGGTTGGAAATGACACATCCAATATTTGTAGGACATGTTTCAATTTCATTTCATATTATTAAAACATTATTCTTACCTTAAATTACAATAATTACCTCTAATCGTGATTAAAAACTTAAAAGATACTATTCACCAAAAAATTATTTTAATCCCATTGAACCAAATTTTACTTCTTAATGAAAAACATGTATGTTGGATTTTTTAAATTCAAAACACAGAGGTGGTAAAATTTCATTTAAATGAAAAATCAGTTTTTTAAAGTACCACTTAGTGGTTTCACTATTCATCAAAAATTGAAGTTTTTCAGAAAAATACCAAAACTTCACCCTAATCTATATTTGATATTCTGAATTCAAAAATGATTTCTATTTTAAAAAATTAAAAACATATAAGTTACATTAATTAATTTAATAATTAATTCCTGTTGTCTGAGCAAATAGCGTGTTTTTATGAAATAATAAGTATCAAATGATTGACACTAGTTTAAGTCCAATTTCAAAGTGAAATTAATTCCAACGACCACTATTGGATTAAATGGTAAAAATATATTCTAATTGAACTTTAAAACCAATTCAAAAGATAATCTAATCATATAAATAAATTTTATTAAAAAGAGGGTTTGAATTAAAACACAACACTTTTCAGTATTCATTAAAAAATGAACATTATCAGAAAAATACCAGAAATTTATCCAAAGTAAATTTCAATGTCCCAATCATATATAATAAGTTTATTTTGAAAAATATAGCTTATAAAATTGTCAAAATATATATTTAAAAATGGTTTTCCATCAAAAGGTAGCAAAACAATCTTTTAAAAATATTAGTGTATTCCAGGCTTAAGATTGGATTTATTCTCATTTTAAGCTTCTAAAACACTATCTAATTCATTAATAGACATAGATAAAAATATCTATTATTCATTACTTACTTTAGATGCTAAATTATATATAATAATATTATTATTTATTATATTTATAATAAACTTATATTTATTATACATGAGGTTAGAACATGTATGAAGAAATTCACGACTTAAGGTAAGGGAATTTCATCTCACTATTATATGAGATACATGCCTAATTCACAAATAATTTAATTTGTGTGGTGTGTATACTTACCAAAGATATATTTTATGATTATTATTATTTAATTTATGATTATTAAAATAACTATTTTATGATATTTCTTTCATGGGGTTTATGTTTCCAAAGCTACTGAATTGGTAAAGCAATTTCGTCTAAATTTTCCTTCTTTGAGACACATGTCGTGTTAAGAACGAGTATTTTTATATGAGGTGTATATACTACCTTTGACATGTTATATCACGAATATCATTTTTTAATGGTTTTTTATGATTAATTTAATGGGTATAATGATTCCAAGTTACCAAAGTTGTAAAATTTGTTACTACAATCTCATCATTTGTAGGGATTTTTTATGATTATGCTTCCATTAATGAAATATTATGATCCATCTCTCAAGAACATCATTTAATTTTATTCTACTCTATTCATCAAATATATATTCATGTATTAGTACCATTTTAACACTCATTGGTGATTAAGATAATTAAGAAAATGTTTTCCTGAAAATATAAATTTATTTCTCATTTCAGTCAAAAATATGCGTTCTTTCTAAACCGCCATTTCTAAAAATGTTTTCAAAAATGTTTTAATATTATTATATTTTAAAGGAAATTTCTACCCATTTTTTACTATTTTATAAAATATTTTTAAAATTAATCTTCTTTTAATTTTTCGATCAAGTCACTTTTCTAGACTTTTTAGGTGAAAAAGGAATGTTCGGAATGTACCGACTTACATGCCATCATGAACATAACTTACTTGAAAATTACATTGTAGGTTTATTGGGTTATTTTTAAATAAATTTTTTTCTAGTAATCAGTAAATTGTTTTAATTTAAAGTGTTCTTCAAAGAAAAATGGGTTTTTTAATAAATTATGTCTAAAAAGTGTTTTAAATAATTTTTAAAGTTTCCTTTATATGATTTCAAAAATATGTTTTAAAATAAAAGTATTTAAATGATTTCAATGATTATTTTACAATTTTTAAATGTATTTTCAATAAAAAAAGGCTTTCAAAATGATTTCAGGCTTCTTTATAAGTTTTCAAGGTTATTTTCAAGGAAATTCTTTTCATAATGTTTTATGTTTTATAAATCAATTTTCAGAGCATAAAAGATATTTTCCTAAAGAAATGATTTAAATGTAATTGTATAGATTTCTATATAAGAAATGGATTTTGAAATGGTTTTATAAAAGGTATTTTCAACGAAAGTATATTTTCCTTAATAAATTTTTCATTTGATATTTCAAAATCCTACTCCATCTAAGATGAAATACTTTGTTACTGTTTATGCTTTATTGGGGATATGATTCAAGAAAGCATTCATATTCTTTCTTGAATGGTTTATCTTTAGATGGATTAATTCTTATGAAACTCATTTCTCTTTATGGGTTATACCATGATAAATTATTATGAATAATGCTTCCTTTCAGGAGTTATTCTAAGATGAAATGATTGTGAAACCTATCTATTTTCCATAGATTATGACATGATTAAATTTTTATGATACGAATTTCATTTCATGGTTCATGATATAAGGTTTATGAAACCCATATCTTTTTATGGGTCATGGTAAGATGAATGTTTTATTATCTAGTGAAACATGTATATATGATGTTATTATGTGACATGTGGGACCAATATCTCCCCAAAATTCATTGGGTAAACATTTATATCTTGTGTGATAATGATGGAAAACAAGTTGATGGGATTGATCCAAAATGGGAAACAAGTGTATCTAGATCCAAAATGGGAAACAGGTGTGTCTTGATCTACTTTGAGAAGATGGGTAAACCTGATCCATAATGGGTAGATGGGGAAACACAATCCCGTATAAGGAAATAACTGTAGTTAGGGATATTGGTGTCTCCCAACCAATAGGTTTAGTCCCCATGAAGTTTCCTGATAAGTTTTTGGCAATGATCCTTGAATTATTGGGAATGGTGTTATAAGATTATGTTTTTCCACAAATTATATGTCTCGTTTCTACGATATGATCACATGGTATATGTTCTTGATTATATTTTGATTTATGTATTATAAACTACCAATATTTATAACATTTATTATGTTTCTTATCTTTGATATGTACGGTACGATCTTTAAATGTTGTTCTCATGTTCTCGTACCTTTTTATTCATGTTATGATTATGTATTTCCATATTTATCCTTACTAAAAATTAGAGATCAGCACATTCTTATATTTCCTTTGCCCAGGTTATGAATAAATTTTTTACGTATGAATTCTAAAGTGGATGATCTTTCACCAAATTAGAAGAATGTGTTCTAAGTTACCAAAGACACTGAACTATTACAATCCTCATCCATATACTTTTGTAATGAGATTAATATTCATATAAATTGATATAATATCCCTGTATGTTAATATTGGGTCTCTATATTTGGTATAAAAGGAATAGTTTAGTCCACATATGGAAACTATGTTGATAAAGCCTTACTGATATCCCTAAGGGAATGTCTAAGGATAAGTCCATGGATAAAGAAAAGTATAGAAACTATCCTAGTATTTTAGTAAAGGATAGAGTGAGTGGTTTCCAAGAAAATCATCATTTTCTCACTACTACAAGTGGTTGTGGATCTTTTAAAGATGTACATAGGGGTAACGACTCTAAAAATGTGTGTCGGGCCTAACTCGAGCATAAATTGGTGCGCAATAATGGGTCTTACTACACATATAGTTTGACACTCTCGAGGGATATGCTTTGGGAATTCACAAATTATTTCAAAACCATAAATAAAGGTTTAAATAGAATATGAATTTGAATAACCTATGATAAACCTAAGGTGTTATAGATTAAATATGTAAGTGTCTTGATTTAGACATCCTATGAGTAATTTTTTTTCTTCATGATTATGTGGTTTCTATTATGATAAGTGTTTCTCAAAATATGATTTCTAGAGTTAGTCAAAAGTATGAACTAAAAGGAACTAGGATAAAATTGAATTTTTTATATATGTCATGTATTGGAATTATACAAATCAATGTCCTAAGTGGATATCTCATAAATAGAATCAGTAAGGTGGTATGAGTATTGGTTATACTTCTGAAGATAAAGAGTCTTCAAATGAAATATGAAAGGTATGGGATATTCTAACAGTATTTCTTACATTAAATGTAAGAAGATTGGTTAGATTGAGGTTGCAGAACCTGAATACGTCATTCATATTTAATATTCTATGACAAGGGGTATTGATGAATAAGATGATGAATCTTGAGTAATGGTTTAAGAATAAGTTTGGATGATTGATGTGTATATGTTTTTGAATTTAAATATTATGCTATATAAATCATGAAATATATAAGTTTTTTCTATATAAGTTTTTCATTATAGATTGAAAATGATATGTTGAATGCTGATAATGACTTAGAAAATTGATATTTTAAAATAATTTTAGGTAACCCTTAATGTGTTCATGATGTTGAGATAATTGTGTTTATCAGGGATAAAGTGATGATTGATATTGATAAAGTAAATTGGATTGTACAAATTACCCTGGAACTAATAATTTTTTTGTTGAAAAATTGGTATATGTCATCATGGATGAAGTTTATAACTTCTTTTATTTACAGAATAAATGTAGTAATATTTGGAATAAGGTATCATGCATGTTTTCTAAAATGATTTATGGTAACATTGTTCATTACAATGTATCAAGTGAATATACTATAATGGTATTCACATGTTTGTAATTTGAAAACCTAGTGATACTTTGTGATATATGGGGGATAAATGTTAAGACGATTTCATAACCTTATTTCCAAAGTTTTGTATTTTTATCTTTTAGAAGGGTTATAAGGACAACCATTTATGAAAATTTTAAGTTAAACATCCGATGAAGTTTGGTATATTACAATTGTAACACCTCAAGATTTCATAGTAAGTTATTTTCATTAAATTAATTCAATAGCTTGCGCTAAATGCAACACTGAGTTCGAGCGCACCACGACTTACCAAACTAGCCATTCAAAAAGAATCTATGAATAGAATTAACTGAATTCTGAATTTTATATACTCCATATATTTTAGATTCCATATTATGTGTTTCTTAATCATAATATATAATCAAATTCAATTTTTCAGATAAAAGAAATATTTTTCAAAAAAATAAATTTTACCTCCTTTTAATGGAAACCCATTTTTAAATCTAATGTTTGACACTATTATATATTCAATTTGACAAAATAAACTTATTCTTTAGAATTGGTATATAAAAATTTAGTTTGGATAAATTTTTAGTGCTTTTCTAATAACTTTCATATTTTAGTGAATAATGAAAATAATAAATTTTAATTGAAAACAACTTTTTTAATCAAAATAATTTATAGTGTTAAATTATACATTTGAATGGTTTTTCTATATAATTATATTATATTTTTATCAGTTAATTCATTTTTTTTCATTAGAAGTGATTTTACATTTAAATTGAACATAAACACATATCAATCTTTTGATAGTTTTTACTTCTCAAAAACTCACTTTCTGGTTTTCACAATGGGAATTATTTTTAAATTAATTAATACAACTTCAATGTTTTCAATTTTGTAAAATAGAAATAATTTTTCAATTTATAATATCAAAATTATCTTTGGGTGAATTTTTTGTATTTTTTTAAAAACATTCAATTTATGATGAATAGTGAAAAAGACTGCTTTATTATTTAAAATCGACTTTTTATTTAAATAATTATTTATAATTTATTTTTTTTAAGTCAAAATTGATTTATAATACCTATATTAGTCCAATTTAATTCATTTAAGTCATTTTATAATAATATTAGATATGTAAAATTTTATTGAACTTTTTACCATCTTTTACCCACCTTTTAGACACATTTGAAAATTTCCATAAAACATAATTTTACCACTTCTGTGAATTGAATTTCAAAATTTTAAGAGAAATGGTTGACATCAGTAAGTAAAATTTGGTTCAATATGATGAAAATAATTTTTGGTGAATAGTAACTTTTTGATTTTATTTACCACGATTAAAAGTAAATAGGGTAATTAAAGGTAAAAATGATATTATAATTACCCCAAAACTTGTCCTTATTCTATTGAATAATTTTATTTGGACCAAAATAAACCTTTGAAAAAAAAATTGATTCTTTTTTATCTACTTGGATTAGATGATGACATTTATTATATTTTATTTAAAGAATAGTTAAAAGAGTTAAAATCAAATTTTAATAACTAAAAATTTTTTAGTATAGGGTTATACATAATATAAATTTGACTATAAATATTCATTATAAAGATAAAATTATTTCATAAATCATAGTATTTTATTTATAATTTTTATACATTAGATAATTAAATTTATTTATGGCACAATGATGATGTAGTAATTACCTTATTAATGAAAGATTAAAATAATTGATGTCATAAATATTAAAAAAAATGTAAATTGAAACTTTTTATTCCTTAAAAGAATTTTCTAGGTTAATATGACATTTTTGGGTTGATTAAATGTATTTTTTCAAAGAAATCATATTTTTATGACTTTCACAAAAACCAAATACTAAATAGTGACAAAATTGACAGAAATGAGTTTTAAAAAAAATACAATTTTATTAAATTATATAATAGCCCTAAAAATATAAGGTTCTACCAAAGGAATTATATAATGATATATATGTCATTAATTAACCACTTGATATTCTCTTGTAATTTTATAGTATGTTTATTAACCTTGTACTGTAATAATACAAGAAGACATGGTAAAAGTTAAACTATTTATCTAAGAGTTAAATCTAAAAGATAAGGTTAATATGGTAACCTAAGCTTGTCTAGAACCTATCGGTTTATAGGTTTTCAACCCATACCCACCTTATACTCTAAATAAATTAATTTTTAGCTATTATAATCTGAAAATGATTTTAAAATAAAATAATATTTTAAGCTCTCCCTAAAGTGTCCCTCGCCTCCCTTATAAAAGGGTACTTCCCCTTCTCTAAAATTCACACCTCCAAAGCCATTTGTCTCATCCAACCTCTGCTAAAAGCTTCTCTAAAATACCCTTAATTCAACCTAAAGGCTTTAACTTTATCATAAATCCATCCTTAGGAGCCGTTCTGTACAAATCAAAAAGGAAGCACCCGAAGAAGAGTTAATCATTTTGTCACCGCTTTCCAAGTTCTTTTCTTCTTCCACTTCCTCTTTCTTTGTTGTTTCCATACCAAAATAATAAATTCATTACCTTATACATACTGTGATTTTATTATAAATATGGTACAACAATATTCATTATTTTATCCATCATATGAATGAAAAGTCACCATGTGTGCGTGCATACGAATTATCGTCTCCATGTCATGGTGCAGTTTGTTATTCAACACTTCATTATTTGGATGGGTATAATAATGAGTATAATTGATGTAAATAATAAATATACATCTCAAATTTTCTTTATATATAATATACCATCCAATTAAATAAGATTTCACTATCAATATAATGATATTGTCGCTCATGCATACGTACAGCTTAACGTCTCCACGACATGATGAGATTTCATTCCCCATCATAACCATTCAAGAATAATTTCTATTTGATGATTAAAAAACAATTTTTAAGAACATAATATAATTCCGGATATGAATAAAATACATTCTATCCATAAAAAACCTGTCTTACGTAACAAAACATTTAAAGGAAAACGAATCAGTTTACACCCAAAACAATGATACTACTGAAATATTATTAACAAAGAAGTATTAAAGAATCATATATTATATCATATTTATGTATGTGGTTCTTGTATAATTTAATAACAATAATTAACTATTATACAATAGGTTAAACTTACCTTTGACTAAAGGAAAGTATAAGGTATGGGGGTTTTCATCTCACTTTTTATTCCTGTGGGATTCATGCTATATTTGCTATTATTTCCTTTTGTGTGGTGTATGTACTGCCCATGATTGTATTATTTGTGTAATATACTTTAATTTATGGGTATTTACATCTTTATTGTACAATCCTTCTTTCATGGGGTGTATGTTTCATAGGTTACCAAATCGTTAAGGGAAATTCTAATTTCAATTTCCACTCATTGGGTTTTACGCATACTTCATTGATTATTTTACTCCAAGATTATGCGTGGAATCACGATTTATTTATTTATGTAGTAATTTCAACTCCCCATTGTGTGGATATACTTTTGATACACATAATCAATCCATTTATAAATTCTCAAGTCATTGATATGAACTTGATAAGGGTAATCTTAACTCAATTTCCATTTATTGAGTTAAACATCCAAGTCATTGGTTTTGTTTTTACAAGAATATATTTGAATTTCCTTTGATTGATTTACACTAAATATCCAATCTTATTAAGTGTATTTATTTTTTTCACACATAATTATTTCATTTATTTATCCTTAATCAAATAATATGGTCTTTTTAATGGATTTCATCTCAATTTATATTCCATTGATACTTCTGTGTTGTTATGCACCAATTCACTTTTATATGGTGTATATACTGCCCTTTGACATATTATATCTTGAATCCCTTTTTCCTCTTGATATTATAAAGTTTCTATTAATGTTATTCCGCAATTATGTGTATTCATGTGTCTCTCATTTGGTTAAGAACTCTTTAACTAAAATATCTTTTTAAATTTTTTAAAGATTTATTCTTCTTAATTGTTCTCATTGATGTCCATGTTTTAAAAATGGTTTTAAGGATTTATTTATATAGAAATTAATGTTTTATAATTAAAATTACATTCAAATTTTCAAAGTTTTATGAGAAACTTTGATTCAAAAATCCTTTTTAAATGACTTCTTCGATAAATAGTGTGACTTTTAAATGTTTTCAAGAATAAAGGAGATATTAATCTCAAATAGTTTTGATAATTATTTTCATCTTTTTCAATCTCCTTCATAGTATTTTATTCTTGATTGAGGTTGATTTATTATAATACAATCTTCCATACGGTATTGAATGAGTTATGTTTGACTATGGATGTTCTATTTTTATACCATTCATGGTTTGTGGTTAAAGTATTGACATTATGTTTGCTAGTTTTAATAAAAATGTTTAGATTATGTTTTACCCTTTTCATAAGAGGAATTCATTGGACTTATTAAGTGATGGGAGGGGGCCTCTATAGCCCATCAATGAGTCAGTAGGTCTCATGAGACAAACTAGTGTCTTGAAACAAGGCCTTGACAAAATTTATATTTAGAGTCTTTCCACAAAGCCGTGACTTTAGGGTTTAGATGCCCAACATTATGCATTCCATAATTATGAGATTACTTATTGATGTTACATGTAATTATTTGACTATTAGATTATCCATGTGAATAACTAAATAGAATTATTTAATTTACCTTTTCCATATTATACTGAAGTTTATGTTTAAAGGCTTTTTTCTTCAATTTTAAACCTTGCTATAAAAGTTTATGATTTTTTTATGAAAGCTTCTGCTATATTCATTATCCTTACTGAGTATCTAAGAACACCCCTTTCTTATGTTTTATTTTCTCAGGATTCCAAGAAGTGTATTATGTTTTATATACTGGTTTAATCTAGGAGAATAATGGAATCCTCAAAGGATTATCTATGTTGTATTTTATGTTAGAAATTTTAATGTGAAGTTCATGTATGTAATCTATTTTCCACGACTAATAAACTGATTGGCCCTTTGGAGTTGGATTCCTTGTAATCATGCCAATGTTATGTAATAATTTACCAACTATGGGTAACTAGGGTCGGGGCATTAAAAAAATATTATCTCACCTCATGAGGGTTCATGCATATTGGATAACCTGTGATAAAAAAAATTTAATAAAGATATATGGAATGACCTATCATTCTTTTTATGGATCCCATGATCTGTTATTTCTTTAGGAATGATAGATTCACCTTCATTATCTGAAGTAGAAGATGATGTGTAAATTGATCAATTCATAAACAAAGGGTGAGATTGCCTATATGAAATAGAATAAAATAAAGTAATTATATGTTCTGATGAAATTTATTCAACTTTTGAAAAAAGGATCTTGAAACCAAAAAATGTTATCCAAGTACCTTCACTTATAATGAATCAAATTCATCCTCATATCATCACAGATTTTTGGATTTGTGATCGTTAACTTTCTCTTAACCATGTTCTCTATCACTCTCCATCAAAACTTGATAGTTATATTTCTCTTACATGTCCATGTTTTAACTTCTTACCTATTTTATCCTATGTGTAAACCAAGTTATATGTTACTTTTAGTAACTATTTTGTTTCTAACTATCCATTTTTAAAGGAGGTTTTAGAATTCATTTTTATGATGTGGGTTTCTATGAATGGAACATTAAAGTATTAAAACATTGACAACCAAAATGAATTTAGAGGGATAAGTTAATTTTAAGGGGGTTTTAATGTAACACCCTTATATTTTGTGAAATATTTTTTTTCAAATTAATTTAATAATTTCTATATTTTTCATTTCACGCAAGAATAAAAAAAATTACTTAAAGTACTTAGTTTATCTTGAATTATATATAAAACAAAGTTAAATATGCACTACACTCAACATAAATTTAATCTTTCTCTACATTTAATGTAGTTTTTAGGTTACGTTGTACGCAAGACAAACTTTCATTAATGTATTACGTAACACAAAAGACTGAGTTTTATCGAACAACAATATATTATTAATAATATATTAATTAATATAATATAATATAACCCATCCTTTAAGTTGGGGATTATGAATAGGATTAAATATATTATGAAAATACGTAGTTGAATTAATTTGTTACAAATTAATTATAAAGTAATTTATTAACCAATTGAATACGAAGGGATTGTTTCTATAAAAACCACTTTTATGCACACAAAGGAATTTTAGTCTCATAAATTAAATTAATTACTATTGGTAAATGATATCAATGAAATTTATATTTTATATATTCAATCAAATATTTTTTTCACATTCATTGAATATATTTGATAGTCATAATATAAGAACAAACCCAATTTACACTTAAGAACTTCTATTTTTATAAAATCAATTTTACAACTTTTTAATGGAGAACCTATATCAAACCAAAATATTGGAACCTTTTTAAATTTTATTTTTCAAAATAAGATTAATTTTTTAAATAGAAAAGTAAAAATTGGGTAAGGGTTAATTGTTCGTTTTTTTTCTATGAAGTTTCATTTTTTGATTAATTGTGAAAAATACAGAATGATAATTCAAAACTGTTTTTTGTCTAATTTATTTGTATAGTTAAATTATATTTTAAGGTGGTTTTTAAGTAAAAATATATCAATAAAATGCCTATTAATCAAATTTAATTCATTGTAGTAATTTTTATATTTAATTTAGATGAAAATATTAAATAACGTTTGAACATTCTCACTTTAAAAACCCACTTTCTAGCCACATATACAGGATTAGCATTACACTTAATTTTTCTGTTTACAAGAATTTAATTTTAAAAAATGGAAATAAACTATTTTAATAAATGTAATATTTTTACTCTAATAATATCAACATAATTTTTGACCAAAAATATTAGTAAACGGGATTAAAATTAATTACAGTAATTAAATTAAAATTAAGCTTAACAAGGGACTAATCCTTAAACTTAAGAGCTAAAATAACCTATAAACTTTTCTAAAACCCATTTTCTAGAAATATTTCATCCATAAACCTTATATTATTTATTTATTTTTGTTTTTTAATGGCCTTTTTAGGTAAAAATGTGGGTACACCTAACATGTTTTCAAAAATTCCAAGTGTGTCCCCTCCCTCCCTTATAAAAGGCCACCACCTCTCCCCCATATTAAAACCTTTAAACCCAATTAATTATGTAATATATCATCCCAAATCAGTTCTCAATACCCCTCACTTACTCCTTGAATCCTCAATTTTGGTATATATCCAACCAAGTAATCCATTTTGTGCAAACCAAAAGGACTTACCCAAAGAATAAGTAACATCCTTTCTCAGTCTCCTTTCTTTTATTTTCATTCTATACATCCTAAAATATACCTATTAAATGATTATATAATAACATAAATATCATAAATATACTAATATGTTTCTATTCTATTTTTTTGACCAAAAATTACACACACTTCCATCTAATGGGTAATGATCTTACCGTTTTTGTGTACGGAGAACTGCTACCTCACAGAACGATATTGTTTGTTTTTCATTTACCACCTAACATGGTTGGTAATTATGATGTAAAATGTATTTTTATATGATATATATTATATTTATGATTAATTTATTCTTCTTTGATTATTATATAACACATACCTTCATTATTTACATTTGTTCTAAGTATGATAATTTCGTTTGGGGAAGTCTGGACTACCGCCTCCTCAAAATGATGTGATTTATTTACACCTTACACAGAACGTAATAAGAATTATTTCATTGAATTTATATTATATATAAGAAATAATAATTAAAATTTAATTATAATATATTTATACATATATATGATTTACTTTCTTTCTTTCAATACGATGATAAAACGGAAATAATGTTCATTCATATGTACGGCTTACCATCTCCATGAATGGTGTAATCCATTTCATACTTATATCATATATAGAATATTAAAAATATATATATAATGAATATGTATGATATTTATACCATTTTTTACATTCTATAAATAATTAAATCAATTTCTAAGTAATATTATCAATAACAACAAGTTAAAACATATACGATAAATAAATCATATATTACCTAAAATGTAACATTTACATGGAGTTGTTAATAAACGGGTAATAATGTCATGAAAAAATAATATATGGTATTATTTATAATAACATATTCCATTATTAGATATATAATACACTTATATTTATTATAAAGGAGGATTGAACAAGTACAAAGATAGTCAAGACAGATGGTAAGGGAATCACATCTCACTTTTTATTTCCATGAGGTACAAGCCTTATTCACCACTCATTTCATTTGTGTGGGGTGTATAGTACCCTTTTATGTATTATATTATAATCATACTTAAATTTATGGGTATTTACATATCTATTTTATGATCTTTCTTTAATGGGGTTTATGTTTCAAAGGATATCAAATTGATAAAGTAATTTTCCCTCAATTTTACTTCTCTGAGACTCATGCCATGTTATACACATATATTTTTATATGAGGGGGGTATAATGCCTTTGAAATGTTATATCATTAATATCATTTTTTATGATATTTTAATATTCATGTAATTTTATTCTTTCATGGGGATTATGATTCAAAGTTACCAAAGTGGTAATAGTTTATTTCTAAAATCTAATCATTTATCAAGATTGTTTATGATTATGATTCCATTAATGAAATATTATGATTCATATCTCAAAAAAACTCTTGAATAATATTATATTCTGGTTATACATGATATATTCATCTATTATTACCATTTTCTCACTCTTTGGTACTTAATATAATTAATAAATGATTTTATGAAAATATGACATTATTTTTCCTTTTCGGTTGGAAATATGTGTTCCTTCCAAACCCTGTTATCTAAAAATGTGTTAAAACATGTATTAATATTATCCTAGGATTATTAAAGGAAATTTATATTCATGATTCAACTTTTTATAAAACATTTTAAAAACTAATCTTCTTGTTATTTTAGGATTAATGAACTTTTCTATACTTTTAAGGTGCCAAAGGAATGTTTCGAATGTACAGACTTACCCACCATCATTATCATCACTTCCTTGACTATTAATTTGTAATTTTACAAGGTTGTTTTTAAAGAAAATTTTTCCTAATATTATGAATTTTTTTTAATTTAAATTGGTTTTCAAAGAAAAAAAATTCAAAAATTGTTTTTTTTCAAAAGTGTCTGAAATGATTTTCAATGATTCATTTATATGTTTTAAAAAGGTTTTTTGCAAAGAAAATGATGTCAATTTTTTCAAATCTTATTTTATAAGTTTTCAAAGCATTTTAAAATTAAAAAAAATTAAAAACTTCTTTATAAGTTTTCAAGGTAACTTTAATGGAAATTGGTTTTCAAAATATTTTATGTTTTAAAAACAATTTTTCAAATCCTAAAAGATATTTTCCTTAAGAAATGTTTTGAATTAAATTATAAATCTTTCTATCTAAGAAAACTATTCTGAAATGGTTTTACAAAAAATATTTTAAACGAAATGCTATTTTCTTTAATAAATTTTTCATGTGATCATTCAAAATCCATCTCCATATAAGATGGCATACTTTTTGTAGTTTATGATCTACTGGGGCTATGATCCAAGAACATCATTCATATTTTTCTTGAATAATTTATGTTTAGATAACTTGATACATATGAAATTCATTTCTATTTAATGGGCTCCACCATGATAAATGATTATGAAACCCACTTTCATATGTTGTTATACGATGAAATGATAATGAAACCTATCTATTTTCTATAGGTTATTATATGATTAAATTTTTATGATACCCATTTCATTTCATGGGTCATGATATTAATTTTATGAAACCCATCTCTTTTTATGGGTCATTATAAGATAAAAGTTTAATTATCTAGTGGGACATGTATGTATGATATTATTATGTGACTGACGGGACCTATATCTCCTTTAAATGCATTAGGTAAATATTTATATCTCATGATATAATTATGGGAAACAATTCAATAGGCTTGATCCAAAATGGGAAATAGGCGCATCTTAATCCAAAATGGGAAAAAGGTCTTCCATGATCCACTATGGGAAGACTGGGAAACCTTGTCCACAATCAAAATATGGGAAAACCCAATCCCTTATAAGGAATGGACAACGACTTGGGATGGTGGTGTGTAATGTCTAGTAGGTGTTGTCCCCATAAAGTGCCCTGATATTTTTTTGGAAATAATCCATGAATAATAGATAATGTTGTTACAAGTTTCTGTGTTTTTTATAAATTATATGTCATATTCCTATGATATTCCTATACGGTACATTTTCTTGATTATATTATGATTAATGTCTTATTACATTCCAGTATTTATGTTATTTATCATGTTTTTTTATCTTTGATATGCAGGGTATGATCTTAAAATTTTATTCTTATGTTCTCGCACCCTTATGTTCTTGTTATTATTTTGTATTTTCTTTTTACCCTTACAAATAATTTGAGATCACCCCTTTATAATATTTCATTTCCTTGAGTTATGAAGAAATGATTTAAGTAGGAATACTAAAGGGGAGATCTTTAAGGGAGATTTTGAATATCTTTCACCAAACAAGAATAATGTTTTCCTAGTTTCCAAATACACTAAACTATTAAGGCCTTAAAGAATGTATTTTTTTTAATGCACTGAATATTCATCTAAATTTATGTAATATCCATGTTTGTTAAGCATAGGTCACTACAATATTTCCTCCACTAACCTCATTCAATGCATACGTACAACACTTTTTTCTTCCATTAATGGAGTTATGAATATCTAACCCAAGACCCTTTAATATTAATGAATTTCATATCGATATCCTATGATCTTGGTGATATCCAAGCACATTTTATGTTAGGAATTAATTCCATGTCAAGCATTAATAGGAGGATCTTGATCCATGATTATGGCCAAATGAAACTGAGCCTTTTGACTGTATTAATGAGATGATTTTGCATGCGGTACATTGGAGATAATATTACATTCATGTAGCTTAACTTGAAAGCATGTAGATCAATTGAAAAGGTTAATCATTTATATTTAAGTAAGGATTTTGAAGAGATTATGTGCCTTAGGTAATTTTAATCTATGCTTGGAATGAGTATTCAATTTAGGTCTTTGGTACTACATTAAAAAGGGTGATCCATGGTGTCTATTTATATTCATAAAGAAACATGAAGACCTGAAACATTTGGGTGTTTCAATGACAATGTGTTATTCCCTTATTATGTGTGAAGAAAAATAGGACCCAATAATTCAATATTTTAATGAGATATAGTGTATTTGTTAACCATGCTAGTAATTAAGATACAGAGTCTTTGTGAATCTCCATTGAGATTCTTTCATGCATGTTGATTGGTGAGAAGAGACAGATCACCATTTCCATAAGGGGATTAACAGATGTTCCATATGTCATGTAAGATGAAATGAATAACCTAAACCCCAACAATAGATGTTGTGAATGTAAAATAGTATACCCCTCAGTTGTACATTATATGAATAAGGAATACCCAATATGGGTATTCAAATGAGATGCATGAAATAAATACCCAATTGATTATTAAAAGGTGAAAATGAGTAATATTAATACAAATTTTTTCATTTGGCTATTAATATTTTAATGAATAAAAATACTTTTAAATGTTAGTTTAATTGAGTATTTAATAGGTATAATTTAAATCATAGAATTATTGATATCCCCATGAACCACATTTTTTTATATATATGTTCATGCAGGTGTTGTGAAAATAGTACACAGTGACTGAAATATCCATTGAGACTCATTGAAACCATTGTACAAGAATAATTTTGTGAGTGAACCAAAGTTAGGTAATTCTTGAAGTGGGTGATCACATGAGACCAAGAATTTGAAAAGAATTTTAAGGACTAACATTGATGAATTTATTGAATAAGTACACAAGTAAGTGGAAACAATATTTCTAATGGATAAATATTATCTTGGAGAACTGGTAGGATGAAATTATAAAAAACTAGATATTTTCAAGAGATAGCTCAATTGGAGGGTGTCGGTGTAAATAACACTGGTGGGATGATAGTATAAAGATCTCATTAGGAGATGGTCTAAAGAAATCATTTGTGACCAGATATTATAGGAGTTTGTCTATTAGTCATTTTAGGAGATTTATTATACTTGTAATGAAATTAATTTAATAGTATAGAATCTATGTTGGTAAATACAACCAACATGGAATAACCGTAGTCACCAATTATATCAGGGGAGAACCTTATAGAAAACTCATGTGACATTAAGTGATTTTAAATGTTTTCATATAGGATAAGTGGAACTTTTAAGAATGATGGATCAAGATCTTAATTGATCACATATGATAATTTAAAGATTTTAAATTGTAAAAATTACAGAACTGATTTAACCCCTCCCCCTCTCAATGATATATCTAAACTTGGGATCAACAACTGTGATAGGTTATATGTTGTTAGGTGCCACACAAAGCTCTTAAATGAAGTTAAGAATCCAAATTGCTTCCTTAGTTGAATTGGAAGCCACAATAATCTTATAATCCATTGTATAATTGGCCACAACTATATTCTTTGAGATATTCCATCTCACATATTCTCTATTGAGTGTGAATACATATCCGGATTGAAATATCATGTTGTCCTAATCAGTATAAAAACTATCACATATGTATCCTCTGATGATTAGCTCCTCATATTATCCATTTACCAAGAACATATTATTAGTATGCCTCAAATAATTAAGTATATCCATAAAAATATATCAATATTATTGTCCTAGATCTTCTTGATATATGTTTGTAATGTTTAGATAATGAGCAATGTCAATCCTAGTAAACAACATGGCAAGCATAATAAATCCTATCATAGAAGTGTAAGGTGTCATACTCATTTTCTCTCTCTCTCTCCTATTATGTCTGAGGAGACATTATTTTGGACAGATTAATGTCATGTGAAAAAAGGTATTAATCCCCTATTTAATTGTTTTATATTTAATATCTTCAATATTTAGTCAAAATATGTACTCTAACATATTGAAAGTAGCCTATAGAATCTATCTTGAATAATCTTTATCCTAAAGATATGGGATGATTTACTTAAGTCTTTCATGGATAAACACTTATTCACCTAGTCCTTAACTGACTATAAGGTTGATACCTCATTTTAAAAAAGAAATATGTCATCAATATATATGACTAGGAAAAAATACATTCCCACTAAACTATTGATAAACACATAGCTCTAATTTGTTCTTTATGAAACCAAACTCTCATGTGGCTTCATAAAAATGAATATTTCATGACCCAGATGATTTCATTAATCCATAAATTGATTTATACAACTTATATACCATTTTAGAAGTACCTAGAGTCATAAATACTTTTGGTTGCGTCATATAAACATCCTCCTAATGGTTTCTATTAAGGAAAGTTTTTTTTGGATTTAACTTTCAAATCTCATGATCATGGAATGCTTCTATATCTAGTAGAGTTATAATGGATTTAAACATGGAAACTAGGGAAAATTTTTATTCATACTAAATTTCATGATTTTTCTTAAAATCTTTATCCACCAATAATGATTTATAGGTATAACCTTTACCTTAAATTTCTAGTTTTCTTTTGAATACCCATTTTGACAAAATTGGATTTACATCAACTATTGGATCAACTAGAACTCATACTATGTTATGATACATGGAATTCATTTCAAGATTAATATATTTTTTCACTTAGTATCATATTAGGTCTCTATTGATTTCTTCTAGGATATAGAATAATTATTTTCTAAAAATAATGAGTCACCATCATTGGTGACCAAAAAACCATAATGAACTGGTTCTCTAACCTATCAAGTTCTCCTTTGAAGCACATTTTCCTAAAGAACATCTTCTTTCCGTAGGGATTTTGTAATTTTCTCCTTTTATAAATCTTGTATAACTTGGGCCAAAATTTCATCAAATTTTATCTTTATCCCACTTATATTTCTTTAGGGTGTTCTCCCTCTCTAGTAATATAGACTTTCAGACCACAATAACGTTATTATCGATGGTTCATATAGATAATATCCCTTTTTCCTTAGGGTAACCTAAAAAAGATACACTTAGTGGAATGAGGTGCTATTTTTTTCTTGAAATGATTTTAACAAATGCCTCCTAACCCCAAACTTATAAGTCTGACAATCCAGACTTATTCCCATACAATAACTCAAATAATATATTATTTTTCTCTTTGTTTGGAACCTGATTCAGTGTTTATGGAATAGTCTAAATTGTATATTCCTTAACTGATAATGGAATATTATCATAACTCATCGTGGACCTCACTATAACAACTCCAAATATAGTAACCTAGAGCTTGTGTCTTCTTTATTACATTGTCATAAGATACATAGAGTCATATAACCAAGGATCAGTCAGTGTAGTAGTCTTCAAGGACTTGATACATACATGATTGACATATTACATTGGAAATATAAAAACATTTTATAAAAATATTTTTTCATCCTTAATATGATTCATAATATCCTTCTTCATATCCTAGGGAAAGAAAGAAACTAATGGGTGAGCTCAGATTTTCAATAAGGTTTATGTCCAGTTTAAGCTATCATAAATAAATAAACCATTATCAATATAGAAAGGTAAATAACTAAAAACACATGTCATATAATAAATAAATTGCACACAAAATGTATCCGTGGATAATATCAATGTCAAAATCCCATGGATATTAATAAATTAATTCTTAAAGAAGGAAATTATTAATATTAGACATTATGATTTCATATATCATGATATCTTACCATCAAGGGCATGACCCAAATTAGTTTAATTGATGGGTGGGTATACACCAAAAATCCATTTTATATGCTTGGCCAACTTTTATGTCTCATTATACATGTTGATGCATCGAGGAGATATCTGTAACCGAGCCCCATCTGTCAAAACATGTCCAATGCATTCCTCAAATGTTAAATGATCATTTTAATTAATAAAAAAATATGTCTTATCAATAAGTATTCTTATAGATCAAATAGTATGGAATATTAATATTTCATTAGTCAGTCAAATAACATTCATAGAAAAACATTATATATAGAAATGGTATATGGTTTGAGAAATAATAATATATATGATAAAAAGAATATTAATATTTGAGAGAAATGTAATTTCTAATGGAAAGTTGTCACAAGAAAGTGAATGTTTTAATAAAATGTTAATGTCCAAAAAATTAAAAAATGATAAAATATTTACATCAATTCATTATAAAAATAATATTTGTAATAAAATCATCTCCCTGAGAGTAATAAATAAAATATAATGGAATCATTAAAATATTATTTCATTAAAGGGTTTTCTTTTTAATCCATTTAAAACTTATAAAAGAATCTAAATAGTGAAAAATGGTTATGGAAGTGGGAAAATTCATTAATGTTTTATATGTGAAAATAAACTTTTTTTGACTATTTGTAAATATAGTCTAAAATAACCATTTGAAGAAAAATTTGAAAGATTCCTTTTAAACATTTTAAAATTTTAAGTACAACGTTAAATTTACTTCAAAACCCATTTTTTATATAAAAAAGGACTTTTATAGAACAAAAATATGTACAACGAAGAAAACTATTCCCAATAAAAAGAAAAATGAGATAAGATTTTATTTTAAACATTTTTTTTATTATTTTAATTGGAAAATCAGTGAAATGTTAGAAGAAAACATGTAAACTCCTTAAATATCTACGGGATATGAATGTAGAAGGGATTTTATGAAGGTTAAATTATAATATTTCATAAAAACAAAAAGTTTAGTCCCAAAAATGATATTTTAAAATACATTTTTACCACTTTGATAACTTTTATATTGTAACACCAGATATTCTGGTGAATTTTCTTTAAAATTAATTTAATAATTTAATATTTTTCTATTCACACAACATTGGGAATATATTTTCACTAAGTAAAACATTACTTTCACACAAATATGACCTGTTGTATGTTACACTGAATCCCAACTTGGCGTACGTCACAAGGAACAACAAGGTTAGCGTATGTTACACACAAGAATGACTTTCCTCGACAGCTTGCGTAACACGCAAGACTGGGTGTAACCTAACTAAAATATATTATTGAAAATATTATTATAATGGAATATAACATATACATTACGTTTATGGATAAGAATATTATTAACTAAATTATTAAAATATCTATTGTACAAAAATATAAGATGATTTCATAGGTTTCCAATTAATCAATATGAAAACTGATTGAATATAAAAGAAAATATTATTATTGTCACTAAGATATTTTAACATAGTAAACTAAATTAATTACAGTTGGTAATTGATATCAATTTAATACATATGATATATAAACAATCAAATATTTTTTATCTTCTTCCAATAGATTCAATATATATAAGATAATAAAAACCCCAATTTTATGCATAAAACCCTTTTTCATTATAAAAGTAGTTTTACCACCTTTTAATGGAGATCCCATTTTAAATAAAACTTTTGGATATTTTATTGATTTAATATTTCAAAATAAATATTTTATTTGGAACTGAAATATAAAAATTAGGTTAGTATAAATTTTTGGTATTTTTATTAAAGGTTTCATCTTTAAATGAATAGTTAAAAATACTGTATTTTAATTCAAAAATTCTTTTTCAAATAATTAATTTGTAATGTGAAATTATATTTTTAATTGGTTTAATACTTTATTTGAATAATATTTTTATCAATTAATCCAATTTTGGTCATTGGAATAAATTTCACATTGAAATTTGATATAAAAACTTAGCAATCTTTCGGACATTTTTATTTTAAAATCTCATAGGGTCGTCTCGTTAGCGGGATTAATTTTAAATGAATTTCTTCCAATTATATGATTAGAATTTATAAAAATGGATTCCATATTTATAATCATAATAATTTATAATTTATAATAATATAAACTTCTTTTTGAGAAAAAAAATATTAGTGAAAGTGATTAAAATTAATTATATCAGTTAAGAGAAAAATTAGGTTAATAAAGTATTAAACCTTAAATTTAAGACCCAAAATGAACTAGAAACATGTCCAACACCCATTTTCTGGCCATATTTATACCCTATAATGAATTTTATATACCATGGTGGATTATTTTATCAACTTTAAACAAGAAAAACAGGGTTGTAATTCTCTCTTAAAATATTTACAAGAGTGTCACACCACTTCCACTATAAAAGGCCACCACCTCAACCCATTCCTTACACCTCTCAAAAATTTTAAATTATAAAAATATCTTCCCAATTATCCTAAGAAAAATCTACATTCTATCTTTAATGCTAAATTTGGGAATAAATCCTCTCAAAGAATCCTTTTGGCACAAACCAAAAGGAGCTACCCGATTTAAAGGTAACGTCTTCTCTCAAGATCCTTTCCTTTATTTATTTTCATCACCCCATCCACTATTTTTATTATATTATTTTGTGAAAAAACCAGTATCCTATTTATAATTTTATTTTATTATGAAAATATTTCATCTTACACTTACACACACTACTATCTAATTGATATCAAACATACTATTTTTGTGAACGGCGAACTACTGCCTCATGAAACAATGATTGTACATTTCCACTTTTCCACAAATCATGGTGGCCATTATGATGGAAAATATATTTATATATGTTATATATAATATTTATTATGTATTTAAGCTTCTTTATTCCTTTTTTATCACACATCTCTTTACTTTCTATTTGGTTTTAATATGATAATCTCGTTTGAGGAAGTGTGGACCACCACCCCCTCAAAGCGATGTGATTTGTTAACACACCACATGGAATGCATTAAGGTTGGGTTTAATGAAATTATATTATATATATTATATAATAATGAAACCATAATAATGATATATATATATTCCATTTACATTCTTTCAATTCAACAATAAAAATGAAAACAGTGTTCATTCGTACGTACGGCTTACCGTCTCTATGAATGGTGTATTACATTTTGTACTTCTTTATGATATAAATTATTATAGTATATATATACTGGATATAAATGCAATTTAAACCATTATTTACATTCTGGAATCATGATATATGTATAACGACCAATGATATAATAAATTATGACACATGCGAAGAACAAAGAAAATATTACCTAAAGTGAAACCATAACCTAAGATTGTTAACAAGAGGGTAATATAAGGTCATAATAAAAACATATGTGGTATTAGATATAATAATATGGTTATTTAAAATATTTATAATAAATTTATATTTATTATATAGTTGGTTTGAATATGTATGACGAGAGTCAAGACACAAGGTAAGGGGATTTTATCTCACTTTTAATTTCAGTGAGATACTTGTCATGTTTGGCACTCTTTCCTTCTGTGTGGTGTATTTAATGAAAATTATTGTGTTATATGTATATTATAATTATATTTATGAGTATTCACATTTCCATTTTATGATCCTTCTTTAATTGGGTATATGTTTCAAAATTTTCCATATTGGTAAAATAGTTTTGTCCCAATTTTCCTTCTTTGAGACTCATGTTTTTTTATGCACATAAACTATTTATTTGAGGTGTATATACATAAATTGTACTTTTTATATCATGAATATAAATATTTAAATGATATTTTTATGCTTCATTTAATTTCTTTTCTTATAGGGAGAGTATTATCCCATGTTACCAAGTTATAAGTGTTTATTGAGACAATCTCATTGTTTTCTTTTCAAGATTATTTATGCTTACTTGGATAAAATCATATGATTCATCTCTCAAGGACATTAATGAATCGTGTTCTCCTTGATTTATCCATGTTATAATAATTTATTTGTACCATATTTCTAATTGTTGGTACATAAGATAGCTAAGAAAGTGTTTTCAAGAAAGCCTAACTTTACCCTCTCCTCAGTCAGAAATCTATGTTCCTCTAAAACATGTTTTAAAAAAAGGGTTTCTAAGAATATTATACCTGTATCATATAATTTTTAAAATAAATTTTTACACTTTTTTATTTTACTAATATCTTCAATGGAATCTGTTTTCTCTTTCTGAACAATCCATTCCATATAACCTTTTTACTGTTCAAAACGAATGTTCTTTTTACCTTGTATGGCATGTATGGATTTACCCACCATTATTCCTTTGAATATTACTTTTAATTTTAAAAGGATAATATTTAAGAAAATGTTTTTAAAATTCATTTTCAAGGAAAAATGTTTTGAAAATGTTTTCAAGTATTCTTTATAATTTTTCATGTTTTGTTCTAAGAAAATGAATTTTTAATGGTTTTATTTATTATAAAATCCATTTTCAAATGAGAAAGGATATTTTCTTCAAGAAATGTTTTTGATTAAAATTTCAAAATTATTTTACTTTTAGGATGGAATCTATTGGTGTTACTCATTCCATTATATGAAATGATCTAAATTTTCCATTAATATCCTTTCTATGTATGGGTTATTCTAAATGTCATGGTATTTATGAAATTTGTTTTTTTATGGGTTATATGCTTTGAAAACCCGATTCTTTTCACAAGTTATACTTCAAGTATATGATTATGAAACCTATCTCTTTTACATAGGTTATGATGTGATTAAATTTTATTGATTCCCATTTCATTTTGTGGGTTATTGTTTGATTTTTATATAACCCATATCTTTTCATGGGTCAAGATGTGATTAATGTTTTATGGAAAATGCATGTATGATTTCATTATATGATGGGTGGGACCAATATCTACCTCCAATGCATTGGGTAATGATATGTTTTATATGATATCAAAGGGTATAATGGTTTTATCCCAAGCCTAAAATAAATAAGTTTCATGGGTTGTATCCTAAGACTAAAAGAAAGATGTTTCCTAGGTTGTAGCCCAATCCTAAAATAAATAAGGTTCATGGGTTGTATCCCAATCCTAAAATAAATAAGTTTTATGGGTTGTAGACCAAGCCTAAAAGAAATAGGGTACACGTATTGCATACTAATACCAAAAATAATAAGATACATGATTTTTAGCTCAAATCTAAATGAATGTGGGTACATAGGTTACTAGCCCATGCCCGAAGTAGGTACACAAGTCGTAGCCCAAGCCTAACATGTTATAAAATTCTTGGTAGGTACAATTGAAATAAAAGTTTTAATTTTTATATGTATGCCACAAATCCTATGTATTATTCCTTAATTTTGATTTCATGATTCATGATGTTTATTTCTTTATGAATCATGTCTTATGAACTTTCAATCTTTATCCCATAAATCATGTTTATGATCTTTGAAATTCATTTTATGATCTCATAATTCTATGATCATGTTATCAAACCTTTATATTCATGTTTATGATTACATGTATTTTTTTTACCCTTAGTGGTCATCTGAGCTAACCTCGTTCTTATGTTTCCTTTCTATAGGTTGTGAAAAAACCTTTTAGGTAGAATTACTAAATATTGAGATATTTATGGAGGATATTGAAGATCTTTCACCGAGATAGAATATTGTTTTTCCAAGATTCCAATGACACTAAACTATTATGGTCCTCAGGCATGTATTTTTGTAATGTACTAAATATTCATCTAAAATGATGTAATATCCATGTATGTTAATCCTGGGTCTCTATATTTAGTATTAAAGTAATGGTTTAGTCAACATTTGGAAACTAGGAGAGAATACCTTAGTTATATGGCTAGGTATATTTTTAAGTATATGTCCAGGGATGTCTCTAAGGGTAATTATAAGGATAAGTAAAATTTTAGGAAAATTTCAGGTAATTTTGGTAAGAGATAGAGAGAGGTTTCCTAGGAATAAATCCATGTCTGGATACTAAAATTGGATGTGGATCTAGAACAGATGTACATAGGGGTAACAACACTGAAAAGATGTTCCCATATTAACTCGGGGTAATCTAGTACATGAAAACAAGCCTTATTACACACCTGGTCTGATACTCCCATGGGATATGATTTGGGAATAAAAAACTCTTATTAAACCATCATAAAGGATTTAAACCTAATTTTACTATAAATAACCTATGATAATACTAATTTTTAACATATTAAGTAAGTTATCATGATTTAGATGCCAAATAAGTAATTTTTCAGGATTATGTGGCTTTCTTATATGAAATGTGTTTCTCACCCCATGCATTCAAGTCTTATTAATTGGGATAACTAAACTGAACATGATTAAAAATTAATGTTTCATATGTGGAAATTATGGGTATTATGATAATAGATTTCACAAGTGGAAATCTAATAAAGTAAATCAGGAAGGTGTTGTGAGTATTGGTTAAACTTCTGAAGATAAAGAGACCGCAAACGATATGTGAAAGTTATATGATGTTCTTTTTGTATTTTTTACGTAAAAACTAATAAAAATGATTAGATTGAGGTTCATGAACCTTAATACATGATTCAAATTTATTATTCTAGTAAATAGGTATTAAGGAATAAGTTGATGAAGCATGAGTAATGGTTTAAGAATAAAGTTGGATGAATAATGTAATTATGTTTTGGAATTCATGGATTATGTTATATGAATCATCAAATATATAATTATTTCATTGAGGATTTAAAATAAAATTATGAATGGTGATGAAGAAATTGAAAAGTTATTTCA
Organism: Viscum album; assembly: GCA_963277665.1. Taxonomy (NCBI): domain Eukaryota; kingdom Viridiplantae; phylum Streptophyta; class Magnoliopsida; order Santalales; family Viscaceae; genus Viscum; species Viscum album. The sequence goes on along the minus strand of OY728121.1, from coordinate 1,757,276,855 downwards.
TAGGAATGTGATATTTTGATTATGTGAAGGTAACCGTTAATTAGTGTCTAACGCTGAGATAATTATGTTTGGATAAAGATATGTTAGATATGAATAAGTAAATTTGACAGTATTGATTACCTTGGAACTAAGTAAGAATTTGTTGATGGATATTTTATACTATCAATGATTATGTTTATAATATTTTTTGATTATAGGAATAAATCCAATACACTTTGAAATAATGAAACAAGCATGTTTTCCAACCGGATTTATTGAAATTTAGGTTATTACCAAGTTTCAAGAGAATATATAATGATTATATTCACATGTTTTAAATGTGAAAACCAATAGTTAATTTTTGATATATAGGGGAATCAACGTTAATCTGATTTTGTGACTATGTTTCTAAAGTTTTGGATGTTCCCCATTGAGAAGGGTTATAAGGTTAACCGTCCATGAAAAGATTAAGTTAAACTTTAGAGGAAGTATTTGTACACTAATTTTTTGTTGAAAACCTTTGTAAAAAGGCTAATCATTTTTTAACCTTATTTCAAATATTTCCATCTTATATATTATATTATTGTGGTTTTAAAAAGGACATCATGTATGTCTGGTGAAAAGAAATCAAGTCTGGAAATGTCGTGGGTCTTGAACCCATGACTGAAGAAATATAAGGGTTTCACACCTACCACTGGCCTATGTGATGTCCTGGATAAATAATAATATCTTCAATAAAGATTTATGATAAACTAGTAGCATTACTTTTTATGTTTATAGATTAATGCACATTGATATTTAGACATTTCATTCTTTTTTTGGGGCCTTAAGATTCATTAAAAGTGTATTTATAGACATTCATTTCAAGAGGTAATGGATGTATTAAAAATTATCAAGGAACAAAAAATGTATTATGTTATGTTTATAGAAATATATCAAGAATTACTCAACATTATGAAAGTGATCAAAAAAAATTTCATAATACCATAAATTATGTTGAGTCAATGGCTTCTGGAATCAACATAGATTTATGATATTGAGGCCCTCAACATTCCTTTGACCATTCACTTGTTTGATATTGATGACCTCAATCACTCCCTATAAATATTTACACTTTTCCTCCATGTCCAATATTCAATCCCAAATTATGTTCTCCTATGTGGAAACCCAATTATATGTTACTTTGGGTAACCATTATTGTCCCATATTTCCCTTTTTAAAATATGCTATAGTATAAATTTTTATGATGTGGGTTTCTTTGAATTAAACATTAAATTATTAAACCATTTATTACCCAGATAAATGTTGAGAGAAAATTTCATTTTAAGGGGGTAGAATGTAACACCCTGAGATGTTGGTGAAATTTTTCTTTGAATTAATTTAATCTTTTTATATTTTTCACTTCACACAACACTAAAAATAGATTTTAACTAGGTTATAAATTTTTTAACATAGATCCAATTTGGTTATGTTACACACAATCCCAACATGGTGTATGTTACACAGAACAACAATGTTAGTGTATGTTACATGGAATATTGACCTTCCCCGATGGCATGTGTAACATGAAAGATCGAGTGTAAAATAACCATAATATATTATTAAAAATATTATTATAATGGAATAACACCTAGACATTAGTTTATGGATATGAATATTATTAACTAAATTATTAAAATATTTTGTTTACACAAATATAATATGAATTCATAGGTTACCAATTAGTGAATATGAAAATTGATTGAATATAAAAGAAAATATTATTATAGTCACAAAGATATTTTAACCTAGTAAATTAAATTAATTATAGTTACTAAGTAATAATAATGTAATAAATATGTTATATAATCAATAAAATATTTTTTTTATTAATCTAATATATTTGATATATATAAGATAAGAACAACCCAATTTTATTCATAAAAAAACCTATTTTTTATAAAGGTAGATTTACCGCCTTTAAATGGAGAACCCATTTTAAATCCTTTTTTATCTTTTATAGATTTAATATTTAAAAATTAACTTTATATTTTGGATAAAAATATAAAAAATAGGTTAGGATAAATTTTTAGTTTTTTTATGAAAGGTTTCATCTTTTAATGAATAGTTAAAAATACTGGATTTCAATTCAAAATTGCTTTTTCATATAATTTATTTATAAGGTAAAATTATATTTTTAATTTCATTAATAGTTTAGTTAGATAATATTTTTATCAATTAATCCAAATTAGTTCATTTTAAACAATTTCACATTGAAATTGGATAAAAAAACTTAGAAAACTTTTAGACATTTTTACTTTAAAAACCCGTAGTGTCATCCTGTCAGTGGGATTTATTTTAAATTAATTTTTTCCACTTATGTGATTATAATTTGGAAATATGGATTCCATATTTGGAATAATAATAATTTCTATTTTCTAATAAGTTCATGTTTGTCTTTTTACAAAAAAAAAAGATCAGTGAAAGTGATTAACATTAATTACATTAGATAAGACAAAAAATTATGTTAATAAAGTACTAAACCGTGAATTTATGACCCAAACCAACTATAAATATGTCCCAAACCCATTTAATGGCCATATGTCAACCCTATAATCAATTTTATCAACCTTGGTGCATTATTGGATCCACTTTCAACATGAAAAATGTGTTTGGAATTCTCTCTTCAAATATTTAAAGAGTGCCACTACACTTCCACTATAAAAGCCCACCACCTCTACCCATTCCTCACACCTCTCAAACATTTTATGTTCAGACAAGATATTCCCAAGTAGCCTCCCTCAAATCCTTAATTCTACCTTGAATCCCCCCTTTGGGCATAAAGCCTCTCAAAAAAAATTTTTGGAACAAACCAAAAGGAATTACCCGATTTAGAGGTAAAATCTTATCACAAGATCCTTTTATTTATTTTCCTTCTTCACCCCCTCTACTCTTTTAATTAAATTATTGTGTGAAAAACCATTATCCTAAATATAATTTTATTTATTTATGAAAATATTTAGACCTAAACTTACACAAACCTGTATCTAATTGATATCGAATATATTGTTTCTGTGTACGGCGAACTACTGCCTCACGAAATAATGATTGTTCATTTCTACTATACCACCAATCATGATGGCCATTATGATGGACACTCTATTTATATATTTTATATACTATATTGATTATTTTTTTATGCTTATTTATTCCTTTTTTAACACATTTCTATTTAATTACCATTTATTTTAATAAGATAATCTTGTTTGAGGAAGTGTGGACTATCGCCCACTCAAAGCAATCAGATTCATTCACACATCATAGGGAATGTATTAAGGATGGGTTTAACAAAATTATATGATATATAATATATAATAATGATAATTTAATAATGATATATATATATATAAATATATATATATTTACATATATATACACAAATTTCATTTACATACTTTCTTTCAATATGACAATAAAAACGGAAACATCATTCATGCGTACGTGCAGCTTACAATCTCTATGAATTATGTATTTAATTTTATACATATTTATGATATAAATTATTATAGTATAAATATAATGAATATAAATGATATCTAAACAATTATTTACATTCTGGAATCATGGTATAAGTATAAGGACCAACAATATAACAAATTAAGATGCATGCAAAGAACAAAGAAAATATTACCCGAAGTGAAACCTTAACCTAGGATCGTTTAAAAGAAGGTAATATAAGTTCATCAGAAACCTATATATGGTATTAGATATAATAATATGGTTATTTAAAATATTTATGACAAATTTATATTTATTTTAAATTTGTTTTTTATTGAGTATGATGATAGTCAAGACATAAGGTGAGAGGATTTCATATCACTTTTAATTTCTGTGAGATACATGTTGTGTTTGGCACTCTTTAATTTTGTGTGGTGTATGTACTTACCATGATTTTATTATATTTATGTTATATTTATATTTATGGGTATTCACATGTCCATTTTATGATCCTTTTTTTATGGGGGTTATGTTATAAAATTTACCAAATTGGTAAAACAGTTTTATCTCAACTTTCCTTCTTTGAGACTCATGTTTTGTTATGCACCAAAACTCTTCATTTGAGGTGTATATACTTACATTTTAAATTTTATATCATAAATATAAATATTTTAATGATATTTTAAGCTTAATTTGATTTAATTTCTTACATGGAGAGTATGACCCCATGTTACCAAGTTATTAGTGTTTATTAAGACAATCTCGTCAATTTTTTAGGATTGTTTATGCATCCTTGGATGAAATAATATGATCCATCTCTCAAGTAAATTAATGAATTTTATTATCCCCTATTTATCCATGTTATAATCAGGTATTGGTACCATACTTATATGCTTTGGTACATAAGATAGTTAAGAAAGTGTTTTCAAGAAATCCAAACTTTACCTGATCTTTAGTCAGAAATTTATCTTCCTTTAAAACATGTTTGCTAAAAAGGGTTTCCAAGAATATTATACCAGTATCCTATATGATTTAAAATAATTTTTTATCCATTTTTTATTTTACCAATATATTCAAGGGAATATTCTTTTCACATTGTTAGCAAGGCATTCCTTCTAACCTTTTTACCACTACTACAAATACGGGCATTAATAGTGCTAAAAACGGGCTTTAATAATGCTAAACAAGCGCTGTAAATATCGGCGCTGATAAAGGTAGACTTTATCATCACTAATTTAGCGCTGATAAATGTGTAGTTTATCAACGCTTTTTTAGCGCTGATAAATGAATGATTTATCAGCGCTAAAAGAGCGCTGATAAATGCCCTCTCTGTTGCTATGATAAATCTACAGTAGCACACCCGAACACCTGCAAAAAAACAGCATCTCAATAATCTAATTAAAGCAAGTATACCCATATAATATTAACTCATAAATAATAATCAAATTATACCATGTATACCCATACAACAATTATACCAATACTCTATTAACACATAATTTATATGTTAATTAAGTACTTAAAGAAATAAATTTAGAATTTAGGGGGTGTGGGGGTTGTTCAAGGGTTTGGGGTGGCTGTCCAAGGGGGGGTAGGGGTGTCCGGGGGGATTTCTAGTTCAATCCTAAGGCTCTACATGGGTGTGTTTTATCAATACAAAAATCATTGTACTTTTCTCTATCCACTATACATCATTTTCTCAACCTCAAAGAAGTTATAAGGTTTGTACACGCACTGAGGTGTACATACTTGGGGGGGATGAATATCATTAATAAACCCCCAATATTAAACCTAAAATAGGCTATTGTAAGTGCATGATAAGTCAATATTCCCAACCTAGTTGAGAAATAACTGGAATAAAACTAATAAAAAATTCATCATTGATCCTCAAATCCATGACCATGATTAAACCATAATTAATTTTCCAAGTACTGAACATTTACCAAGAATTTCACATGGATCATGTCGACATTATAAAAATATAGTTTGACCAAGTCCTACCCCATCTACATCAAGACACATTGATTCTCAAGTACTAATGCTTGATCAACCATAGCTACTTCATCTAATGTTAGGGTTTCTCTGAGTACATCATAGGAACCACACAAAACATATAATATACCATGGTCTCCCCACTACATACATAATTATCATTGAACTACAATATGTGAGTTTTATTTATACTTCATCATGGAAATCCACTTATGGGTGTTTTCTCATCCAGGGAATACCCTCAACAGTATCTCACACCACCCATATGTGTTCTTCCAATTCCAAGGCATAAGACCTACAAGGATCTCATCCCTATACTATGGGTGTACCATTATTTAGGGAATAATACTAAGAATCATATATTCTTTACCATATGGGAGTATTATCATCCAAATAATAATCCCTAGAATCATATAAACCCTCCAATATGGGTGTATTCTCATTTGAGGCATAATCTATATAATCATCTCATCCCTCCCCTATGGGATTATTTTCATTTAGTGAATATTCCCGATAAGAATCTCATCCCACTCTTATGGTTGTTTTCTAATTTTGGTAATAATACCTATATACATCTCATCCCTCCCCTATGAGAGTATTCTCATTTAAGGAATAAGACCCTTAAGCATATCCACCCTCCCATATAGGAGTATTTTCATCTAGATATAAGCCCATAAGTATCATAGACCCAAACACATGATCACCCTAGTATACCAGGCCAACCATGACTTGATATATATGAGGACCCTAATAGATCACATGCCATGACCCCCCATTTAAAAGATCAATGCAATCCGAATGCGTTTGGTCAGATTTTCGTAGGCCAGTTGTTGTTTTCAATTAAAATTGTGTCCATTTTAAACAAAATAGAGACCCTTTGAGTGATAGCAGCCACACTGTGCCTCGGATTAAGGTAGGTATGACTCATACATGTAACCAAGGACCCTTGGATCATTATTATAAAATATCAATGCAATCAGAATGCATTTGGTCAGATTTTCGTAGGTCAGTTGTAGTTTTCAATTAAAATCGTGTCCATTTTAAACAAAATAGAGACCCTTTGAGTGATAGCGGCCACAACATGCCTTGTATTGAGACGGTTTTGACTCTTACACTTCACCAAGGTCCCTTGGATAGTTCTTATAAAAGATAAATACAATCCGAATGCATTTGGTCAGATTTCCGTAGGTCAGTTGTTGTTTTCACTTAAAATCGTGTCCATTTTAAACAAAATCCTTTGAGTGATAGTGGCCACACTGTGTCTTGGATTGAGGCGGGGTTGACTCTTACACATCACCAAGGATCCTTGGATCGTTATTATAAAATATCAATGCAATCTGAATGCGTTTGGTTGGATTTCCGTAGGTCAGTTGTTGTTTTCAATTAAAATCGTGTCCATTTTAAACAAAATAGAGACCCTTTGAGTGATAGTAGCCACATCGTGCCTCTGATTGAGGAAGATTTGACTCTTACACATCAATAAGGACCCTTATATCGTTCTTATAAAAGATCAAGTCAATACTAATGTGTTTGGTTGGATTTCCGTAGGACAGTTGTTGTTTTCACTTAAAATCGTGTCCATTTTAAACAAAATAGAGACCCTTTGAGTGATAGCAGCCACACCATGCCTCTTATTAAGATGGGGTTGAATTTTACACATTACAAAGGACCATTGGATCATTCTTATAAAAGATCAATGCAATCAGAAGGCGTTTGGTTGGATTTTCATAGGTCTGTTGTTGTTTTCACTTAAAAGCGTGTCCATTTTAAACAAAATAGAGACCCTTTGAGTGATAGCGGTCACATCGTGACTTATATTGATCCAAGGATGACTCTTATAGGTCACTAAGGACACTTTTATCTTTATTATAAATTATCAATGTAATCCGAATGCGTTTGGTCGGATTTCCGTAGGTCAGTTGTTGTTTTCACTTAAAATTGTGTCTATTTTAAACAAAATAGAGACCCTTTGAGTGATAGCGGCCACACCGTGCCTCAAATTGAGGTGGGGTTTACTCGTACACATCACCACAGACCCTTGGATCGTTCTTATAAAATATAAATGCAATCTGAATGCTTTTGGTTGGATTTTTGTTGGTCAATTGTTGTTTTCACATAAAATCATGTCCATTTTAAACAAAATAGAGACCCTTTGAGTAATAGCAGCCACACCGTGCCTTGTATTGAGGTGGGGTTTACTTTTACACATCAAAAAGGACCCTTGGATCGTTATTATAAATGATCAAGGAAATACTAATGTGTTTGGTCAGATTTCCGTAGGTCAGTTGTTGTTTTCACTTAAAATAGTGTCCATTTTAAACAGAATAGAGACCCTTTGAGTTATAGCGGCCACACTATGCCTCTTGTTGAGGAGGGGTTGACTCACACACGTCACCAAGGACCCTTGGATCATTCTTATAAAAGATAAATGCAATCCTAATTCATTTGGTTGGATTTCCGTAGGTCAGTTTTTGTTTTCACTTAAAATCGTGTCCATTTTAAACAAAATAGAGACCCTTTGAGTGATAGCAGCCACACCGTGCCTCGGATTTAGGCGGGGTTGACTCATACATTTCAAAAAGTACCCTTGGATCGTTATTATAAATGATAAAGGCAATCCGAATGCGTTTGGTCATATTTCTGTAGGTCAGTTGTTGTTTTCACTTAAAATCGTGTCCATTTTAAACAAAATATAAACCCTTTGAGTGGTTCAGCATTCTTGCATGTTGCTGGTGCATATAATCTATTAAAATTAGAAAATTACTCATTGGATAAATGTTGTTTTATTTAATAACAATTAAAATTTTCCTACGAACATTTACATACAACAATGTTTCATCTTTTGATCCTCTTAACCCCTCTCAAAAATGACCACAAATTGTACATGTCGCCAAGTCAGATCTTCATTGTCTTTGTGTACAATATTCCATCAGGCATGCGTCCCACTTATTTCTGAACACATCTATATCATCTTGTGAGTATGAGGCTTTTCGGAAGTCAGGGTAGTGCTGCAAAATAAAAAAATGAAGAATTAATAAATAAGTGAAATGAACTAATGGTTGTTTTTAAAACTACCTCTTTAGGGATGCTAGTTTGCTGATGAAAAACAATATCTTTTATAAATTTAAGAACATAATAACTGCAATCATTATTGTTTGTTTGTTATGGACACTGCAAAAAAATTGATCATTAGGAGAATAAGTAACTTGTGTTGAAATGTTTTTCGATAGTGAAATTTTATTATATATACCCGGATATTTGTCCAGACGTAGTACTTGCTCGCCTCCCTATGGTTAGCCCCTATCCTCATTCCTTTTTTAGATGATAATGATACACCTCCCTATCATAATAGAATCCTCAGTAAAATATAATATAAATTATATTACTTGATATTTAGACCTAAAACGTAAGATGTAGTGTCTTAAAGATTCACAAACTCCATCATGTGTGGTTGGTTTGATGGATATCCTTGCTTTGAATCCAGAAAATAAATCTTCCGAGTATCCATGTTCACCACAATTAGTAACCAATGTTGCCTAAAAACAAAAAAAGGAATAATTAATAAAATAAGTGAAAATAAAATTTATATTCTTTAATCGTATAGTATTACCCCTGCATGGTTGGTATTAGGAAAAGTTTGTCATCTGTAATCTTGCGTTCAAATGTTTTCAGCAAGTTGTTCACTATTTCATCCCTTTTTGATGGCTCTATTTTTGTTAGGTGTGTTGATGTGATATAAGGACTAACCAGTCCAAATCTTGGCTCATGGGAAAATTCCTTCAACTATTTTTCATAAATGCGTCTATCAAAAATATAAAATACATTTAGTCATAATTTCCAAATTAGATCAGATTTTGGAAAATCAATTCATGGAAACAGACCTCATATATAAATTTACAACTATGATGCATAGCCAACCATTTTCAAGGATTTCATTTACATTTTCAGCAGCAACGAAATATTGACTTTCCTCTCCGTATATATTCTCTTCGAAAACCACTATATGACTATTACCATCTTTTAGCTTCGTATATACATGAGTATTCAATGCTAGTAAATGTGGATAGAGAACAGGTGGGGTTATTGTGCTTTCACTAGCTCCTTGGGATCGGTTGGTCGATCCTTTAGATGGTTTTGAGCCGACGTTTGTCACCCCCTTCCCTTTCTCCATTTATAACAACAATCATTAGCTCATGATCTACAGTAATTGTCACTTTCAGATGATCTTTCGGAAGTGTTCTATTATGCAGTGTGGCATCTAGGATATTGAACACTGTAGCCCTCGCTACAAGGTGATAGGTGGGTGTTGACAGATATAAATCACAATCATTATCACCCTGTAGAAGATGAGTACAGAAAAATTATCAGTGTTTGTCTGATTCATATTTCATGGGAACAATTATTAGAATATCGATTACCATGGCTAAGACAGTTCTTTGAGGCGAATGGCTCACCTCAAAGCTGGTGGGGGGTGGGGGTGGGATGTTCATGCGGTGGTTGTTCTTGAGTTGTGTCTTCCCTTTTCTTCCCACCCTTAAAGGTTGCTAGTGACTCTCCCTACCATTGCAATTGTTCTTCAAGTGTTGCTATTTTGTCGCTCATTTGTTCCAATTTTTCATCTGTATCATCCATTTTTTTCATCTTCTCAAAATATACTTGGGGTGTCACCCCAAAACCTGCACCTATGACATGACCGTATTTTTCTGGCTGCTTCAAAGCCATTGATAATAGGTCTGTATTGGCTACAGGAGTAGCTAGTTCCTGGGACTGTCGGATATAGTAAAATAACTAATTATTTTTATGTAATAGCAATTTTAAACAAATTATTTTATCGTCGTGTCATACTTACACATATTTCCAAAAATTTCTATGTGTTCTCATCTACTAACTTCCCTTCTTTGTTCACATGTACCTCCTTCTATAGCACATGACGTGGGATGGATGTGCATTTGGTTTTAGACTCATCAATCTACATATAAACATAGAAAAATAATTATGATGTTGTTTATTGGCACCTAACAATATTATTGTAAATTTAAAATATGTACTATTTTATTTTCTAATGAAGTGTACCCCATCCTTACTTTACGATAGGGGTATGTTGGTTTTGAAGCACATTCCTTATTTTCAGTACAGAGTTTCTGTTTCATAAATGAAATATTGATAATCAAAGTGATGAATACAGCTATCCTCAAACAACGTATTATCCCTCACAATGTACCTAAAACTTATCATCCCCACGACGACCAAGAAATTCATCCCATGCTTCTTGGGATATCAGGTGATCATAGACAATGGGTGGGTGTGGGTTTATTTTACCTTTAGAATCTTTGAGGTGACATCTTGTTAAAATAGTGCGAAAACCATGATGAATCTTTCCTACAAGCCTTAGTACATAATCCTTATGTGAATATTCTACTATTAATGTACTCTGAAAGAAATTGAGAAGATTAAGACATTGTTTCATTATTTTATATGCTATTAAATTAAATAAATAAATTCATAATGTTACCGTAATTTCATTCCCAAATCATAGCCTTCAGCCTGGACACAACATGGTGCCATGAAACTATGTAAATCGGCACGTGTTGCCGAGTGAAAACTTCAATGTAGCTGCTAAACATAGCCTTTTTTGGATTCACATGTTGGCCTCGTGCATTCAATCCAACTTCAAATTTGATGCCTTTTATTTTTGCCTTAAGAAATTTGGCTAACACCGTCAAACTACGACGCACCTGTGATTTCTGTGACAATGGTCCTTCATTCCTGGCCATTTCATCGATATCAACATCATCTATATATTCATCTAGAATGGTATCAACGGCATGTGCTGATGGTTGTTGGGCCTCAACACTAAGAGCAGCAGGAGTTGCAGTAGTAGGAGCAGCAGGAGGAGCAACAGGAGGAGTAGCAGCAGCAGGAGCAGCAGTAGGAGGAGCAGTAGGAGAAACAGGAGCCGCAGAAGAAGCAGCAGTAGCAGCAGCATGAGCTGCAGCAGCAACAGCAGGAGCAATAGCAGCAGCAGCAGCATGAGCTGTAGGAGCAGTAGCAGCCGCAGTAGCAGCTTCTTGAGAGACTTGTTCAGCCTCAAGGTTAGGAGCACCAGAATGTGCAGAAGTCATTATCTGTAAAAGTGGTTGAACAGTTAATTCAGATTACATAAATTCAGTAATGATAAGATAATAACATGAGATAATAAGATCTATATTACAAACAAAATATAACATTTTTACTGAACTCCCTTTCTTTTTTTCAAAGGTTGAAGGGATTTGACACCTCTATCGACTATCCAAATCCCTTCATTGTTGTCTCCTATAACATACAAAACATCATCTGCATTGGGACCGCTCCAAAATTATTGCGACGTACCACTAAAAGGATCGTACTCAATTGAATTTTCATCAAAAACGTCAGTAGTTTTGGACGATAACAGAACAATCGACCAGTTTCGGTTTGTGAGATCTGGAACAGATAAAAACTTGTACCGCTTGTGATGCCATTATAAACTGTTCATCTTTGTACCCTTCTTTACTAAAATCAACTTTCACAAATACCCATTCATCTATTTTAACACCACTGTTGTTATCAATCCATTTGCATTGAAAAATCAGCAATTGGAATGTCGTATAGTCCAACTCCCATATTAGTTTGATAATGCCAAAGTATGACATATTTTCATAAATTGGATTTCTGTCCTTACTACCAGAAACATGCATCGTATCAACCACTAGTGTAACTCCACTATTTTTCATGGTACTATATTCATCATGTTCATCTGTATAGAATATATAACCATTAATTACATAACCACTGTAAGATAATACATACACACTTGGTCCAGTGGCTAGCCATCGAAGACGTTCTAAAATTGAATTCAGATTTTCATCCAATTTCTTAAAAATATGGTCCTGAAACTATCCTATAAACTGGTGATTATGTGTATCTGATAACCATTTTTTAGCCCTCGATGGATTCAACTGCCTAAGAATTTCTTAGTGAGTTTCAATATATGGAGCAACCTCCCAACTATTATGCAAAACATAAAGATGATCCTGCTCCCGATCTATAATACTGATTGTCACAACTTCTCTTCCAGAAATTCCCTCACCCTCAATGCGTCCAGTGTGACGAGATTTCGGGAGCCCAATTCTTTCCACATAAGATAGGTATTCAGTACAAAATTCAATGGCTTCCTCAACAATATATCGCTCTACTATACAACCCTCTGGCCGACTTCGATTTTTAACATACCCTCTCAAAATCTTCATATATCGTTCAACAGGATACATCCATCTATAGTGCACAGGACCACAAAGTGGAATCTCTCTCACCAAGTGAATCATCAAATGAACCATCATATCAAATAATGTTGGCGGGAAGAACATTTCTAATTCACATAATATGATGAAAATTTCTTTTTCCATAGCTGGAAATTTCCCTGGGTCTAAAACTTTGCTACATATATCTTTGAAAAATAAACAAAGTTTGGATAACGTATGATGAACACTCTTGGGAAAAATGCAACCTAAAGCTATAGGAATTAGATCTTGCATCAAAACATGAAAATCATTTGATTTCAAACCTTTTAACTTCAAATCATTCATTCAAACAATTTTCTTGATATTTGATGAGTACCCCTCTGGAACCTTTACATCATTGAAAAAGTTGAAAAACTGATATCTCTCTGCCCTAGAAAGAGTATAACCAGCTGGAGGAAGAAACATTCGATTTTCACCCTTCACAGGAGCCAACTCTTCTCGTATTCCTATGTCAACCATGTATAGCCTGGCCTTAATTCCATATTTTGTTTTCTGAGGGGCATTTAGCAACGTTCTGATAACATTTTCACATAAATTTTTTTCCACATGCATCTCATCAGGAAAATGGATGACGTACAAACAATTCCAGTATGGTAATTCAAAAAACAACTGATCCCTTTTTCCAACCGATTTTCGTAAGGTTTTTTGGAAATGTTTTACCAAAAACAATGTTCAGATCTTTTGCTTTCTCAAACAACTGATCACCTATTGGTGGAGATGGTGTTGCATGTTTTTCTGAACTTCCATTGAATGATGTCGTCCAAGATCGGTACTTATGCTGACGAGGTATAAATCTACGGTGTACTAGAAACACAGATTTTGATGAATGTTTCATCCTAATTGATTCTGTATCTTCTTCGCACATGGGACACCCTTGAGTTCCTTTAATGCTATAGCCTGAAAAATTTCCATAAGCAGGGAAATAATTTATTGTCTCATACAACATCACTCTCAACGCGAATTATTTACTTTTATAATCATCATACAACATTACACCTAAGTCCCACAATAACTTCAAATCCTCGGTCAAAGGATCCAAATAAACATCAATATCGTTACCTAGTTGTTTTGGTCCTGATATAAGCATATATAACATGATGAATTTCCGCTTCATTCATAACCAGGGTGGAAAGTTATAATTTACCAACATAATAGGCCATGTACTATGAGTGCTGGTTTGAAAACCAAAAGGATTCACTCTATCTGTAGATAACACAAGACGAAGGTTTCTCGGCTCTTTTGCAAATTCAGGATACTCATGATCAATTTTCTTCCATTGAGGAGAGTCAGTCGGATGATGTAATAACCCATCTTTATTTCTTTTATCTGCATGACACAAAAATTGTTTTATAGTTTCTTCACTTCCATATAGACGTCTAAAACTTGGAATGATTGGAAAGTACCATACAAATTTTGTAGGATAGGATTTATATTTTTTGTATCGAGAAGCACCACACTTTGGACATTGTGTAAGTGATTTGTTCTCTTTGCAAATCAATATACAGTCTTTCGGGCAGGCATGTATTCTTTTAGAAATCATTCCCATCAAGCGTAGCATTCGTCTAGCTTCATATGTCCGGCTTGGGAGCTCATTATCTTCTGGGAGCATGTCATTCAAGAGAGCAAGTAGTTCCATAAAACTGACATCACTCCATCTGTTTCCTGCTTTCAATTTATATAACTTCAGTACAGCTGAAAATGTTGTATACTTAGTGCAAGAAGCATACAATGGCGTCTTTTCACAACTCTTTAACTTCTCAAACAATTTTGGGCAATCACGGAGTTCATCTTGAATTGTCTTTGTCATTTTTTCAATACGATCTTCATCATCATTGGTGTAACACCCTGATATTTTATGAGAAGTATATTTTTTCTATAATATATTATACAAAAAGGAATCTTTCACTGCACACAACACTAGCTTGGCTTGCGTTACACTCAATCGCGACCATCCTCGATAGCGTGTGTAGTACGCAATATCGAGTTTCACTAAACAACGATATAATATTATAATATTATAAACTAGCCGTTATGAATAGTATTAACTGAATTTTGAATTTTATAACATTATAATTCATCTTATACATTTTCTAGAATGAGGTATGGAAACAAAATCAGTTTTTTGGATAAAAGAAGTATTTTTCCCAAAATGCAGTTTTACAGCCTTTTGATGGCGTGCCCATTTTAAATCAAGTTTTTGACATGTTTATAAGTTAAATTTGACAAAATAAAATTCTTCTTTGGAATCAGAATATAAAAAATTTACTTCGGATAATTTTTTCATATTATTCTGGTAACTTTCATATTTTGATGAATAGTAAAAACACACTATATTTTAATTAAGAACAACTTTTTTCATCGCAATAATTTATATGGTTAAATTATAATATTTAATTATTTTAAAGTATAAATAGAATATATTTTTACCATTTAATATAATTTATTTCATTAGCATTAATTTTACATTGAATTCATAGGTAAAAATACTTCAATCTTTGGCAATGTGGTAACTTTTAGAACCTGTTTCCTTAACAACGGGATTAATTATAAATTAATTACTGCAACTTCTGTGTTTTGAATTTTGAAAAAAGGATTCCATATTTGGAATCAGTGGGTCCAAATTATGTTAATAGGTTACTTTTTTTTGATGTTATGAATAGTAAGTATGGTAATTTTTATTTACTACGGTTAAAGGTAAATAGGGTAATTCAAGGTTAAAATAATATTATAATAATTCAAAATTACCTTGACACTTGTGCTAACCTTATTGGATGAGTATTGTCCGACCATCGTCATCCTTGGGTCGATTTTGGGACCCCATTGAGCCACTTGGTAGTGATAATGACAATTTGGATTTATTAATTTAATGTAAAGACAAAATTAACATTAAAAAAACTATTTTAGTAATTAATTTTTATAAGGAGTTATATAATATATTTTATCGACTATGAATATTCATTGGAAAGATAATGAGATTTCCTACATAATGATATTTTTTTTATAATTTTTAGACACCAAATAAATTAAATTATTTATGACACAATAATAATGAAGTATTTACCTCATTAATAAATGATTTAAATAAATAAGATTACAATGATTAAAATATTTTCCAAAACATGTCCAATTCTGATTGGATGATTTTATTTCGACTATGATTCATATTATATTCATCTTTAATGATTTTTGGGGCTTTTTAAACTGAAGATAAGTTTATAATAAAATAATATTTCCACACTTTCCAAAGGTGCCCCTCTCCTACCTTATAAAAGGGAACCTCCTCCCTCTCCTCCTCACACCAATTTGATCCTTATGGCTTGGCCAAACCATGCCCATTTCACTTCCCCACTTCCTTAGAAACCTACTAGAGGTACTGGTCTTCTCAAAAGACCAACTCTAGTGCCCTAAGAGAAAGTTTAAAGGAGGCACTTCGAGAAAGAGGTAATACCTTCTACCGTTTTCTTCAAGTTCCATTCTTCTTCTACTCCCTCTTCTTTAGTTGTTTCATTATGAAGTAATAACATCAGTATCCCTCATATACGTATATGTTATTATAAATATGAAACAACCCAATTTAACCTCTTATCCATCCTACGGTAAATAAAATCACCACGCGTGCGTACATACGGAATACCGTCTCCACACCGTGGTGTAATATGTTTTCCACCACCACCATACTTGAATGGGTATAATGGTGAAAATAAATAACTATATATGATTATTTTAAAGTGGTATTGATTTTGAAATATTATACATACACTTCAATACAATTCCACGATCATGGGAATGATATCATCGCTCGTGCGTACGTACGGCCTACTGTCTCCGTGATGTGATGCGACTCGTTCTATATGATATTCATTGAATAATGATTATATAAATGAATTTAATGAATGAATATGATATATATTACACTAATAACATTCTGTAAATGATATATCTATATCCTATAAAGAGTAATAAGAATTTATTCAACAAAACACGCATAAGAACATAAAGCAATAAACACCCAAATAACAAGTAGCAATGAAATATTACTACTAAGAAGATAAAAATATGACCATATATGATATCATAAAAATTAATATGATTCTGTAATAAGTCAATTGACCTTATTTAAACCATATTACAGGAGTTTTGGATTCATACAGAGCATATCGGACCTAAGGTAAGGGAAAATCTCACATTCTCATTTTTATCCGAGATTGTTTATACTTCAGAATTTATTGGGGAATATTTATCATCCACATCCATGTTTCCTCAGTAGTTAATATTATTTACATCCACATACAATTGTTTAAATCCAATTTTACCCAATGGTGAGTTTTTATTAAATGATATGAAAGGAATATTTTTTCCTTTTTAGTACGAGGTACTTTTTGACTTTTCCGACCAAAGTACGCGAAGAATGTTTTTTTAACTTATACGGCATGAATGGATTCATAGAAAATTATTTCCATGAAGAATCCTTTATAAGTTTTCATGTTTATTTTTAATCAACCTATTTTAGTTTAAAATTGTATGACATGTTAAGAAAGGAAAAATATTTTTGAAGTAGAAAGGATATTTTTTTCAAGAATGGAGTTCAAGTGTTTAATCAAAATTATTTTCCATCTAAGATAATATAGGGTTCCGTTTATATCCCTATTTTTACATTGATTTGATTATGTTATGATGGAATTATTTTTATGATGTCCTTTTATCTTATATGGATTATGTTATGATGGCATGATGTTTAAGATTACCATTTTTATTACATGGGTTATGCTATGATGTATGATTTATGATTTTGTGTCACACATAAGAATGGTTTCATTATGATATGGGTGGGACCTATATCTCCCTCCACTACATTGGGTAAAGATTTATATCTCATGAGATAGACATGGCTGGAACGGAAGGTTAAATCGGTTCAGTGAAACAGGACTAAAACAAGGAGTGAACTCAGTTTGGAAATGGACTTTGTCCGCTAAGAAAGTCTTGGCAATGAGTCTTGACTACTAAGAAATGATTTTCTATGATTGTGTGTGTATTCCATAAAGCTTCATGTTTTATGTTATGATTATTTTTATTACATTTCACTTCTATGATTTATCCCATGTTATGATCTTTTTTGCAGGATAAAATTTTCAAAATGTTATGTTCTTATGAATATGATATGTTTGATATTTCTTTTGTTTACCCTTACTGAGCATTTGAGCTCACCCTTTTGTATGTTTTATTTTCCCCAGGTTAGGAAGAAGGATATTAAGTAGGATATTCCAAAAAGGGACTCTAGATATGATGAAATAAATGGGGGACAATGTAGTTAATTTTATGAACCAGTTGTTTATGTTTCCCAGTTTCTAAAGACACTATACCTATACATTCCTTTCATAGTTTTGTTTTATGTTGTAATAAGTGTACTTAAATTTTTAAGTATTAGAAATGTATGTAAAGTATGGGTCGTTGTAGTTAGTATCAGAGGAAAGTTATAATCAACCTTTAGAAACTAGGATGTGAAAGGCTTAGTAAGAAACCTAAGGATATGTCTAAGTATAGAACACAATCTTAGTGTTTTAGAAATTTCCATGAACAACCTATGATAATACCTTAAGTGTGAAATTTTATTCTTGATTATGTGGTTTTCCTATTATAATTAGTGTTGCTCGCACTATTCTTATTGGTTTTAGTCAATGGCTGGAACTTGAAGGAACCGTGTTAATGCGGAATGCGACGTGCAATGCAATGATTGTACCCTCAAGCAACCATACATTATGGGAGCTGGAATGAAAAATCTTTTAGCCATGCTCACACAACTTTCTCAAGCTATGAACCATGCAGGACTTCCAAACAAGCAAAAGAAGGAGCAACATTCCGTTGAATCCTTTATGAGGCAACATCCATCTTCATTCAGCGGGTCTTCTAATCCATTAGTAGCTGAACAATGGATTAGTACCACTAAAAATAAATTTTTAGTTCTACAATGTTCTGAACATGACATAGTCATCTTTGCATTGTATCGTTTGGAAGGTGATGCTGATCAATGGTGGAATCTTATCAAGAATACGAGGCAAAGAGATTAAATTCAGTCCATGGAATGGGACGAGTTCAAGAACTTACATTTCAATCAGTACTTCCCTCATATTCTTTGAACAAATAGGGATAAGGAGTTTCTTGAACTAAAGAAAAAGGATGATGAATCTGTTGGTATCTACGAAGAAAATTTTACAAGGCTTGCAAGGTATGCTTCTAGGATTATTATCCAACCTGAGAGTAAAATCGATCGATTCTTTAGTGGCTTAAAACCAAGTCTTCTAAGGGAGTTATCCATAAGGGACTTCAATAACTACGAGTAAATTGTTCGATGTGCTATCAAGGTTGAGATGGAGATTGGAGTAACTCATCCACCATATGGGTTTGATAAGAAGAGGAAAATGGAATTCAATGGAAAATCTAAAGACCACACTGAAAAGAAGATGAGTTTTCCTTTTTTCTCAAATTGTGGAAAGAAACATGGAGGAAATTTTCTTAAGGGGACAAGAAAATGTTATATGTTTGGAAAAGAATTTCATCGGGCAATTTAATGTCGAAATAATGGGAAGAAGATGTCTAATGATGCAAACAAATGAAAGGATATGCAGAATGCACCTACTACACTTCAACGTTTCAAGTGCAAGGAGATGGGGAATTTTTCCAATCAATGCCCAAATCCAAGGGTTGATGATGATGATCGACGTCAACAAACTCTTAAGGTCAAAGACAATGTAAAGTCGCATGCAATTACTATCGGCGATGTGGAGTACGAAAATGAAGTGGTGAGAGGTACACTTACCATCCACTCTAAAGTAGAAAATATTTTATTTGATTATAGATCCACCCACTCTTTAATTTCTGAAGAATTTTCTAAGGGTATCGTCGTATTACCTCAACAATTAGATGTTAAGTTAGCTGTGACAACTCGTAATGGCACAACGGTCGCATCAAAAGTTTATAATTCTTCTCTAATTGAAGTTTGAGGGAAATTGCTTCCTGCAAATCTTGTGATCCTTACTATAGTGGAATTTGATTTGATTCGTCGCATGGATTGGATTTCTTTATACGGAGCTCATATCAATTTCCAAATAAGGGAAATCACATTTAATATTCTAGATCAATCTATGATCGTCTATTGATGCAAGGATGAATATAACCTTCCAGAGGAAATTTCTTCCCTCTTATGGGTCTTGATTCCACTAAATAAAGGTTATTTATCTCAAATGGTTGGGGAGAAAATCACGATTAAGAATACACCCATTGTACAGGAGTTTGATGATGTCTTTATGGAGGAATTGCCAGGTATTCCACCAAATCGTGGAGTTGAGTTTTCAATAGAACTCGTACCGGGTGCTATACCTATTTCAAAGACACCATATAGAATGGCCCCAATTGAGTTGCAGGAATTGAAGAAGTAACTCCAAGATAATCTTGATAAAGGATTCATACGCCCTAGTACGTCACCTTGGGGAGCACCTGTTCTGTTTGTTAAGAAGAAATATGGATCAATGAGACTCTTCATTGATTATTGAGAACTTAACAAGATCACTATCAAGAATAAATATCCTCTCCCATACATTGATGACCTATTTGACCAAATACGCAGAGCTCAATACTTTTCCAATATTGATCTTCGTTTGGGGTATCATCAATTAAGGGTAAAAAGGTAGGATATACCAAATACGTCTTTCCGTAAAAGGTATGGACATTATGAATTTATAGTGATGCCATTTGGTCTTACTAATGACCCTATTATCTTCATGGATATAATAAAAAGAGTCTTTAGATACTATATTCATCAGTTTCTAGTAGTCTTTATAGATGATATTATTGTCTATTCAAATAGCAAGGAAGAACATGAAAATCACTTGAGAATTGTATTGAAGACCCTGAGAAAGGAGAATCTTTATGCCAAATTTACCAAGTGTGAATTTTGGATTCAAAAAGTTTAATTTTTGGGTCACATAAACTCAAAAGAGGGAATATCTGTGGATCCAGCAAAAACAGAGGTTGTCGAAAGATGGTCGAGACCAACAACAGTAACTGAGATCCAAAGTTTTCTTAGTTTCATGGGATATTACCGACATTTTGTGAAATATTTTTCAAGGTTATTTAACCCACTCACCAAGTTTACTTGGAATGGAGTTAAATTTGTTTGTATGGAGGAATGTGAAGAGAATTTCAAGGAGTTGAAAAGAAGTTTATCCAGTGCACCTGTGCTCACACTACCTTGTAGTGGAGAAAGGTTTTTGATCTACAGTGATTCATCCAAGAAGGGACTGGGGTGTGTTCTCATGAAAAATGATATGGTAATAGCTTATTCCTCACGATAGTTGAAAATCCATGAGCAAAATTACCCAACTCATGATTTGGAGTTAGATGTCGTAATCTTTTCATTAAATATTTGGAGGCATTATCTTTATGGTGAAAGGTGTGATATTTATACTGATCATAAAATTTTAAAGTATATTTTCATACAAAAGGAGCTGAATATGTGCTAAAAAAGATGGTTGGAGTTGATTAAGGATTACGACCGCTCAATTCATTACCACCCTGGGAATGAAAACAAAGTGGCAGATTCATTAAGTCGACAAGACCATGCTAGAGTATCCATGATGAGGATCACAAAAGATCCAATATTTATGGATTTACAAAGGATGGATCTTGGAATTATAATGGAAGGGGAAAAATTGTATCTTTCTCAAATGAATTTTCAACCATCTATACATGTGATGATTAAAGAGGCACAAAAAGAAGATGTAGAGTTACAAAAGAAGGTGAGAAATGTTCCTGAATTCAATCTTGATTGTGATGGGATAATAAGGTTTAGGAATTGGTATTGTGTTCCTCCCATCCCAGAATTAAAGAAGGAGATGTTGGATGAGGCTCAAAGTTCTTCATTCTCTATTCATCCTGGAAGCACAAAGATGTATAGGGACCTGAAAGAGTACTTCTGGTCGGATGGCATGAAAAGAGATGTTGCTGAATATGTCTCTCGATGCTTGGTTTGTCAGCAAGTTATAGCTGAGAGATAGAAGTCTAAGGGTATGTTACAACCATTACCCATACCTAAATGGAAATGGTAAAACATCACTATGGACTTTGTCACTGGACTTCCTAAAACATCCAAAGGAAATAATACTATCTGGGTCATAGTTGATCGTCTTACAAATTCGGCACACTTCATTGCTATTAGAGAAGATTTCTCTTTGGATCAGATTGCCAGGATATATGTAAAATAAGTGGTAAGATTTCATGGAGTACCACTTACCATCATATCTGATCAGGATCCGAGGTTTACCTCAAATTTTTGGCGAAGTCTTCAGCAGACTCTGAATACAGAGTTGAGTTTCAGCACTGCTTATCATCCTCATACAGACGGTCATTCTGAGAGGACAATTCAAACTCTAGAAGATATGTTGAGAGCTTACTCTATGGATTTAAAAGGTGGTTGGGATCAACACCTATCTTTGGTGGAATTTTCTTATAATAATAGCTTTCACTCCAGTATTCAGATGACTCCTTATGAAGCTCTCTATGGAAAGAAATTCTGAACTCCTACTTTCTAGGATGAAGTTGGGGAAAGAAAGCTATTAAGACCTAATCTTGTTGATGAGTTGGCAGAAAAGGTTAGATCTATTCAACAACACATAAGACCAGTTCAAAGTCGACAAAAAATTTATTCCAACAACTGAAGAAAAGACCTAGAGTTTGAAGTGGGTGATAAAGTGTTCTTACGAATATGTCCTTGGAAGAGAGTAATGATATTTGGGAAGAAGGGAAATTTGAGCCCTAGATATATCGGGCCTTTTGAAATTATGGATCATGTTGGGAAGGTAGCATATCGATTGGCGCTTCAACTGAAACTCTCTCAAGTTCATGATGTGTTCCATGTATCTCTCCTGAGGAAGTACATACCTGATCCTTCACATGTACTAAGCTCAGAAGTTGCACCGCTGGAGCAAGATCTTTCTTATGAAGAATAGCCAATAGATATTTTGGATCGTAGCGAAAAAATTTTACGAAACAAGACCACTCTCTTGGTTAAAGTTTTATGTAGGAACCACCAATTATAAGAATCTACATGGGAACATGAGGATATGATGAGGGAGAGGTATCCTCATCTGTTTGTTACGAAGTGAAGAATTTTGAGGGAAATTTCATTTTAAGGGGGTAGAATGTAACAGCCTGATATTTTACGAGAAGTATATTTTTTTATGTAATATGTTATATGAAAAGGAATCTTTCACTGCACACAACACTAGCTTGGCTTACGTTACACACAATCGCGACCTTCCTCGATAGCGTGTGTAGTACGCAATAATGAGTTTCACTAAACAACGATATATTATTATAATATTATAAACTAGCCGTTATGAATATTATTAACTGAATTTTTAATTTTATAACATTATAATTCATCTTATTCATTTTCTAGAATGAGGTATGAAAACAAAATCAGCTTTTTGGATAAAAGAAGTATTTTTCAAAAAATGCAGTTTTATAGCCTTTTGATGGCGCGCCCATGTTAAATCTAGTTTTTGACATGTTTATAAGTTCAATTTGACAAAATAAAATTCTTCTATGGAATCAAGATATAAAAATTTACTGTGGATAATTTTTTCATATTATTCTAGTAACGTTCATATTTTGATGAATACTAAAAACCGCTATATTTTACTTAAAAAAAACTTTTTTCATCGCTATAATTTATATGGTTAAATTATAATATTGAATGGTTTTAAAGTATAAATATAATATATTTTTACCATTTAATATAATTTATGTCATTATCATTAATTTTACATTGAATTCATAGGTAAAAACATTTCAATCTTTGGCAATGTTTTAACTTTTAAAACCCGTTTGTTTAACAATGAGATTAATTTTACATTAATTACTGCAAATTCTGTGTTTTGAATTTTGAAAAATGGATTCTATATTTGGAATCAGTGGGTCCAAATTATGTTAATAGGTTACTTTTATTTTTTTGATATTATGAATAGTAACTATGGTAATTTTTATTTACTGCGGTTAAAGGTAAATAGGGTAATTCAAGGTTAAAAGAATATTATAATAATTCAAAATTACCTTGACACTTGACTTAACCTTATTGGATGAGTAGTGGCTGCCATGGGCATCCTTGGGTCGATTTTGGGACCCCATTGAGCAACTTGGTAGTGATAATGACAATTTGGATTAATTAATTTAATGTAAAGACAAAATTAACATTAACAAAAATCTTTTAGTAATTAATTTTTATAAGCGGTTATATAAATTATTTTTTCGACTATAAATATTCATTGTAAATCTAAATAGATTTTATACATAATGATATTTTTTTATAATTTTTAGACACCAAATAAATTAAATTATTTATGACACAATAATGATGAAGTGTTTACCTCATTAATAAATGATTTAAATAAATAAGATTATAATGATTAAAATATTTTCTAAAAGATTTCCAATTATGATTGTATTATTTTATTTCGACCATGAGTTATCTTATCTTCATCATTAATGATTTTTGGACTTTTTTAAACCGAAGTTAAGTTTATAATAAAATAATATTTCCATACTTTCCAAAGGTGCCCCTCTCCTCCCTTATAAAATGGCACCTCCTCCCTCTCCTACTCACACCAATTTGAGCCTTCATAATCAGCCAACCCCTGCCTATTTCACTTACCCACTTCCTTATAAACCTACTAGAGGTACTGGTCTTCTCAAAAGACCAACTCTAGTGCCCTAAGAGAAAGTCTAAAGGAGGCACTTCGAGAAAGAGGTAATACCTTCTACCGTTTTCTTCAAGTTCCATTCTTCTTCTACTCCCTCTTCTTTAGTTGTTTCATTATGAATTAATAACATCAGTATCCCTAATACACTAATATGTTATTATAAATATGAAAAAACCCTATTTCACCTCTTATCCATCCTACGGTAAACAAAATCCCCGCGCGTGCGTACGTACGGAATACCGTCTCTACGTCATAGTGTAATAAGTTTTCCACCACCACCTTACTTGGATGGGTATAATGGTGAAAATAAAAAACTATATATGATTATTGTAAAGTGGTATTTATTCTGCAATATTATACATACACTTCAATACAATTCCACAATCATGGGAATGATATCATCGCTTGTGCGTACGTACGGCCTACCATCTCCACAATGTGATGCGACTCGTTATATATGTTATTCATTGAATAATGATTATATAAAGGAATTGAATGAATTTATATGATATATATTACACTAATACCATTCTTTAAATTTTATATATATATCCTATAAAGAGTAATAAGAATTTATTCGACAAAACACGCATAAGAACATAAAGAAATAAACACCCAAATAACAAGTAGCAATGAAATATTACTACTAAGAAGATAAAATATGACCATATATGATATAATAACAATGAATATGATTCTGTAATAAGTCAATTGACATTATCTAAAACATATTACAGGAGTTTTGGATTTATACGGATCATATCGGACCTAAGGTAAGGGAAAATCTCACAATCTCATTTTTATCCGAGATTGTTTATACTTCAGAATTTACTGGGGAATATTTATCATCCACATCCATGTTTCCTCAATATGTAATATTATTTCCATCCACCTAAAATTGTTTAAATCTAATTTTACCCATTGGTGAGTTTTTAGTAAAAGATAAGAAAGGAATCTTTTTTTGTTTTTAGTACGAGGTACTTTTTGACTTTTCCAACCAAAGTACGAGAAGATTGTTCTTTCTAACTTATACGGCATGAATGGATTCATAGAACATTATTTCCATGAATATTACTTTACAATTTTTCATGTTTATTTTTAATCAACTTCTTTTAGTTTAAAATTGTATGACATGTTAAGAAAGGAAAAATGTTTTTGAAGCATAAAGGATATTTTCCTCAAGAATGGAGTTCAAGTGTTTTATCAAAATTATTTTCCATCTAAGATAATATAGGGATCTGTTTCTATCTCTATTTTGAAATTGATTTGATTATGTTATGATGGAATTATTTTTATGGTGTCCTTTTATCTTATATGGATTATGTTATGATGGAATGATGTTTAAGATTCCCATTTTTATTACATGGGTTATTCTATGATGTATGATTTATGATTATTTGGCACACATAAGAATGGTTTCATTATGAGATGGGTGGGACCTATATCTCCATCCAATGAATTGGGTAAAGATTTATATCCCATGAGATAGACATGGCTAGAACGGCAGGTTAAACCGGTTCAGTGAAACTGGACTGAAACGAGGAGTGAACTCGGTTCAGAAATGGACTTTGTCCGATAATATAGTCTTGGCAATGAGTCTTGACTACTAAGAAATGATTTTCTATGATTATGTGTGTATGCCACAAAGCTTCATGTTTTAAGTTATGATTATTGGGATTACATTTCACTTCTATGATTTATCCCATGTTATGATCTCTCTTGCAGGATAATATTTTCAAAATGTTATGTTCTTATGAATATGATATGTTTGATATTTCTTTTGTTTACCCTTACTGAGCATTTTAGCTCACCCTTTTGTATGTTTTGTTTTCTCCAGGTCAGGAAGAAGGATATTAAGTAGGATATTCCAAAAAGGGACTCTAGATATGATGAAATAAACAGGAGACAATGTAGTTAATTTTATGAACCAGTTGTTTATGTTTCCCAGTTTCTAAAGACACTATACCTATACGGTTTTTTCATGGTTTTGTTATATGTTGTAATAAGTGTACTTAAATTTTTAAGTATTAACAATGTATGTAAAGTATGGGTCATTATAATTGACATCTATAATCACATCCTCCATACGGTCTTCTTCATTATCCATATTTGTTTTCATATCTGACGATCCATAAAACGTAGTTTTATCCCAGCTAGTAGCTACATTTTCTTTTTCTCCATGTTTATTCCAACATTTATAACTCCGATCTATTCCATGACATATCAAATGTTCTTCCAACTCCTCTGTAGTAAGTAGTCTAGAATAACAACAACGTAAACACGGAAAAAGGATTTGAGAAGGATCCTTTGCGTGATCCTTTTCAAACTTGATGAACTCTTTCACTCCGTTCTCGTATTCTATTGTTAAATGATTAGCATCCATCCAATCTTTATTCATCTTCATCCTATTTGAATCTCAAATATTAGTATTTATGGTTCAAGTACACAAAACAAGACTTCCAAATATAGTAGAAGAGAACAACTTCCTTATAAGGAGATCAAGTAGTCTAACCTATAATCAATATTCATAAAAAATAATATTAGATTCACTAAAATGATGATGATCTATCACTCTATAAGGAGGATGTAAGAGGAGATAGAGGATTTTCAATTGATGAGAGATCCCCTTATCAGAGAGAAACCAAATGCATCCACTGGAGCTATCTGAGAATAAGGGAGTTTGGAGGAGTTAAAATGAATCTTGTAATCATTAAAGAATCAATGAGAGATCCCATTATTAGAGAGAAACCAAACACATCCACTAGAGCTATCTGAGAATAAGGGAGTTTTGAGGAGTTAAAATGACTCTTGTAATCCTTAAAGAATCAAGATTTCAAATGAGAGTTGTGTCGGAGAAAAAAGAATATTATATGGGGCTCATGGAATTTAAGACGATAAAAAAAATACCATGTTGCAACCTCCCATAGACACGGTACAGAAAGGATTTAGACAACCATACTATGGTGTAGACTTCTTGTCATGAACTAGGCCAGTTTTTCATCCCACTTGACACCTGACCCAACTCATGGGAAGGTCCAAAGGGAATTACCAATCCCCATGGGTTGTAACTAGTGCCTAGGCATTGAGTAACACCTTTGGGAATGATTTTTTCATGTAAAAAACCATAAATATTACATAATAATCAAACACCATATCATAACCCAATTTCACAATATAATAGACCAAAAGGTAACACTTCAACAGTGGATAAGCATTTAACAATTTCAACCAAAACCAAAATAACAAAAAAACGGTAAGGGAACCAACAATACAACCAAGCCTCCATTAAACATGAGGGTCAACATCCCCATTCCACAACCAATAACAGTCACCAAAAGGGGAACTACTAGCACATATATCCACCATCACCACCCAGGGAACCTTGTTTTTCATTTTCTCACTAAACCCTAACAACTATGACAGAAAAAACATGTGTTTTGACTAGTTCATTATAGGTTATTTCTCCATATAGTGATTTAATGGGACATAATTTTCATTAATTTGTCTTTTAACATTTATGGAATGTGGTTTCAACAAATATTGAGTTAAAAAATTTACTTAAATTCATTTCATTGACTATTTGGGAGTGTATGAGTTTCTAAAATTTATAACTTATCAAAATATTCCAATGTTTGATATTCTTGAGGGGTTTTATAATTTTCTTTAAATTATATCCAAACATGAAACAATGAGATTACAGTAGTTTTTGTGTTTTTTGATTCAATAATAAATAAAATTAAGAAGTTAATTGTTCTCATAAAATCTAATTGGAGATCTAAATATGAGTTTTATGATTTTTCGTAATTATTAAATAATTATGTGAATAAATCATTCAAATTAAAAATGTTTTTATTATTTTAAACTCTTTTTATGGTAAAATTTTCATAATTTCAATAGATTATATTAGATTTCTTGATGAGGAATATGTTATTTAAAAATGTTTTAAAAGGAATGATTTCAAATATTATTTTTCAAAGGATGGTAAATAATAAGGATTCCAATGTTTTTTCAAATTATTTTTTAGAATTTTTATCAAATATTTTTACATTATGCTTCAGACATCCTTAACTGTGGATCCTGGGAATAATTATGTCATATATTGACTTGTACCCATTAATGGGATGAATTTAATTTCTGTGTGAGCCATGGATGTATGGGAGAAATTGATTATTTATTAGGATGTTTTTGGGTGTTAGTTGAGATTTATTTGTTATGTTTTATTAATAATATCTATAGTTTTTTAGTGAAATACTTTTTTATTATCTCCATATAATTGATGGTAAGGGAAATATAGGTAACTATGTGGGACATCATGTTATATGATAAACTAGATTAGACTACTACACTGACTAGTATACCCTAGTGTAGATTAAAATCATATTTTTGGAGTTCTTGTAGAGACCCAAAGCTTAACATATATAGACATTACATTACTTTTTCGGAATACATAGTACATAACAAAAACACACACACAAGGACCATAATAGTTTTGTGTCTTTGGAAACTCGGAATATAATCTTCTAATCGTGTTGAAAGATCTTCAACATCTCCCATAAATATCTTCTTTTTTTTAAACCTAAATCCTTCCTTTATATCCTGGGGAAAAGAAAACATACAAAAGGGTGAGCTCAAATGCTCAGTAAGGGTAAACAAAAGAAATATCAATCACATCATATTCATAAGAACATATCTTTTGGAAATATTAACCTGCAAAAGAGATCATAATTTCATAACATGGGATAAATCATAGTAGTGAAATGTAATCCCAATAATCATAACTTAAAACATGAAACTTTGTGGCATACACACATAATCATAGAGAATTATTTCTTATTAGTCAAGACTCATTGACAAGACTATCTTAGTGGACAAAGTCCATTTCTGAACCGAGTTACCCTCGTTTCAGTCCTGCTTCACCGAACCGGTATAACCTACCATTCCATCCATTTCTATCTCATGAGATATAAAATCTTTATCCAATGCATTGGAGGAGATAAAGGTCCCACCCATCTCATAATGATACCATTCCTATGTGTTCCACAAAATCATAAACCATACATCATAATATAACACATGTAATAAAAATAGGATTCTTAAACATCGTGACAACATAAAACAATTCAAATAAGATAAAGGAATTCATAAAAATAATCCCATCACAACATAATCAAATCAATGTAATAATAGGGATAAAAACATAACCCTTTTATTATCTTAGATGGAAAATAATTTTGATAAAACACTTGAACTCCATTCTTGAGGAAAATATCCTTTCTACTTCAAAAACACTTTTCCTTTTTTAACATGTAATACAATTTTAAAATAAAAGAAGTTGATTAAAAATAGAGTTGAAAACTTGTAAAGGAAGCTTCTTGGAAATAATTTTTTAAAAATCCATTCATGTCGTATAAGTTAAAAAAACATTCTTCTCATACTTTTTTCGGAAAAGTCAAAAAGTACCTCGTATGAAAAACGAAAAAAAGATTCCTTTCATATCTTTTACTAAAAACTCACCGAAGGGTAAAATTGGATTTTAAAAAATTTTAGGTGGATGGAAATAATATTATATATTGAGGAAACATGGATGTGGATGATAAAATACACCCCAGTAAATACCAAAGTATAAACAATCTCGGATAAAAATGAGATTGTGATATTTCCCTTACCATAGGTCTGATTCGCTACTTAAGTGTCTGAACCTCATGTATAATGATTTAAATAATGTCATTGACTTATTACAGAATCATATTCATTGTTATTATATCATATATGGTTCACTTATGACTTTATATTACTCGTTCTTTTGTAAATTCATGTTAAAGTAGCGTTTTGGGTAAAATCGTCTCATTTGTCGTTCGTGTTTTAACTTGTAATTATTCATATGATTAATTAGATCATGATTACTTAAATCCAGAATGTAAAACATGATTTATATATAATATATATTCATAATATACATATATATAATGGATCGATAAATGGAAAGAAATACACCGTTCATGGAGACGGTAGGCCATACGTACGCATGAACGCTGTTTTCGTTTCCTTATTGAGTTGAATGGAATTAAATATATGACATACATATATACATAAATACAGTAGCTTTATAATTTCATATTTTTCATTATTATTGCTTATATATACTTTATAATCATTCTTCAATGGTTAACATGGAGAATCAATCTAATCGCGTCGTGGAGACAGTAGTCCGTACGTACGCACGAGCGACGATATCATTTCCATAATAATTGAATTGAATTGGAGTGGATGATAAAATATATCAGAATTAGTATGATGTTATAATAACTATGTATAGTTATTCTTTACACCATTATACCCATCCATGTAAGGTGTTGGTGGAAAAACAGATTACACCACGGTGTGGAGACGGTATTCCGTACGTACGCACGCGCGGTGATTTTGTTTTCCGTAGGATGGATAAAAGGTGAAATGGGGTTGTTTCATATTTATAATAACAAATCCGTATATTTGTGATACTGATGTTATTACTTTATAATGAAACAACTAAAGAAGAAGAAGTTTAAGAAGAAAAAATCTTGAAAGAATCGGGAGAAGAAATTACCTCTTCTTTGATACGCCTCTTTGAAATCTCCATTTAGGGCATAAAATTGGTCTTTGGGGAAGACAGAAACCTCTAGTATGTTGATATGGAAGTGGAGAAGAGAATTTAGCAGAGTTTGGCCGAGATTGAAGGCTCAATGTTGTGTGAGGAAGAGAGGGAGGAGGTTCCCTTTTATAAGGGAGGAGAGGGGCACCTTTGGAATAACTAAAAATATTATTTTATTATAAAGTCCAATTCGGTTTTTAATAGCTCCAAATTGATATATTTCGGAGATAAGGTGGGTATTGGTCGAAATACGCTCATCAAATAGAATTTAGACAAGTTTAGGTATCAATTGAAACCTTATCATTTAGATTTAACTTTAAGTTAGATAATATAACTTTTACCGTGTCTTCTTGTTTTCTTACACTATAAGGTTAATAAACTTACTATAACAAGCAAAACGAACCCCAAGTTGTTTATTATTAATATATATAACTTTATCTAAGTCATTTGGGCAAACCTTATATTTTTAGGAATAAAATAACAATTAATAATATAATATTTATTTTAAAAACTATTTTATGTCAATTTTGACACTATTTAGTAATTGATTTTTTTGAAACTCATAACAGAATTATTAGTTCTAAAAAAGTTTATTAAATCAATAATAACATGTCATATTAACCATGAAAATTAGTGGAATTCATAAAAAGTCTCAAATTATATTTATTTGGGTATTTATAATATCAATTTTTATAATTTTTCACTATTATGGTAATTCAGCATCATCATTGTGTCATAAATAAATTAATTTATTTAAGGTCGAAAAATTATAAATAAAATATCATTATGTATAAAATATTATTATCTTTCTAATGAATATTTACAATCGAATTTATCTTATGTATAACCCTATATTAAAAATGTTTTAGTAAATAAACATTGATTTTAACTCTTTCAACTCTTCTTTGAATTAAATAATAATAAATGTCCTAATCTAATCCAAGTGGGCCTAAATGGTAATATTTTATTCCTAAGGTTTTTTTGGTCGAATTAAACTTATCCAATAGAATTAGGACATGTGTTAGGGTAATAATAATATCATTTTTACCCTTAATTACCCTATTTACTTTTAACCGTGGTAAAAAAAGTAAAAAGTTACTATCCACCAAAAATTATTTTCATCTCATTGAACCACATTTTACTTACTGACATCAACCGTGTCTCTCAGATTTTTGAAATTCCACTCACAGAAGCGGTAAAATTAAGTTTTATGAAAAATTCATTTTTTTTACTATCACTTAGTGGTTTCACTATTCATCAAAAAATGAAAGTTTCCAGAAAAATACCAAAAATTAGGCCTAAGCTATATTTGATATTATGAACTAAAAAATGATTTATATTTTACCAAATTCAAAACATATCAGTTACATTAACTAATTTAAAAATTAATTCCCGTCGTCAAACCAAATGGCGTGTTTTTAAGAGATAATAACTATCAAAAGATTGACACTTGTTTATAAGTGGTTTAAATGTGAAATTACATCCAATGAACAACATTGTATTAAATTGTAATAATATATTCTAAATATTCTTTAAAACCACTCAAATTAATAATTTATCACTATTAATTATTTCGATTAAAAAATTTGTTTTTAATTAAAATTTAGTAATTTTCACTATTCATCGGAATATGAAAGTTATCCGAAAAGTACCAAAATTTCACCTTAGGCTAAATTCGATACTCCGAATCCAAAAATGAAGTCCATTTTGAGAGATAAAATTTCTAATATTTTAAAATGTGGTTATTACTATTCATAACGGCTAGTTTTAATAATATTTTAATAGCATATCATTGTTTAGTGAAACTCGGTATTGCGTACTACACACGCTATCGAGGAAGGTCGCGATTATGTGTAATGGAAGGAAAGTCAAGGATGCGTGTTGAGAAATCTCATTTTGGTGTAGCATACAACACAAGACATTAATG
The DNA here is from genome assembly GCA_963277665.1 of Viscum album. Lineage (NCBI taxonomy): Eukaryota > Viridiplantae > Streptophyta > Magnoliopsida > Santalales > Viscaceae > Viscum > Viscum album. The sequence continues at coordinate 1,757,243,780 of OY728121.1, read as the reverse complement.
AAATTAAAAAGAATAATTTTCATAAAATCTCGGGGTGTTACAGTTCCCCAATAAGATAAAGATAGTAACTTAATGTCTTATAATTTATGGAATTAAATATAGTTTGGTAGATGATTCCACTAGTTTATAATATTAGAATGTCTCATGTTTTGACAAAGTGTTTTTCCAATGATGATGTTTCAATTTATAATAATATAATATGGTCTATTAATGACATATTCATTATAATTATCCCCTTGTTATAACCATTATTTGTAACACCATTCATATAGTCAATGTAACATCCTATTATCTGCATTCATTTAATTACATTCTAATTACTTGTTTTCCTCTTAAATTAGGTGTGTCATGCTACTCCAAAGGGTGGAGAGAATTTTTTTGGGAAGGATTACTAAATTTTAGTGATGTATTATTATTTGAATTAATGTATTCTAGGTACAAATGAGTTTATGGGGTTGGGTTATTCTCCATCACTAGGATTCCATTGTGCTCAATTCCACCCCCTATATAAAATTATATCTATTTTATACAATCACACTTCCAATAATAGAAACACACATGAAAAACAACCATTTACAATTGTCAAGTCATTATCAAAACCTTACGCACAACAAAAAAAATTTGAAATCATGTTTCCCACAACCCAGAAAATTTATAAAACCATTTTAGAACCAAATAAATCATATTAAACACCTAAAATAATGTCAAATAATGGAACAACCTACCTATTTCTTGATATCTTCACAAAACCAGAATGAAACCACCAACTGGACTAAGGAAAGGTCCTAAGGATGCAATTAAACACCATAACCATAAAGATTTAACCCAAATAAATTATTCAACCAACAACAAGAAAAATATTGAAAAAATATTTGGAAAACATGCCTTGGGAGGTCCGGAAAACCAAAGAGGGCGTTGCGGGCGGTGGAGGACCGGCAAAAAGAGGTGAGCGTTGCGGGCGGTGGAGGTCCGACATTGCGAAGCGAGGGCGGCAGAGTTCCAGCAATAAGAAGTCGGGCATTGTGGGTGGCGGAGGTCTAGAAACCTAAGGGGTGTTACGGGCGGCGTAGGTTAGGCAAAGAGTTCCGAGGGCAGTAGTGGTCCGGAAAGAGAAGCGCGGGCGGCATAGGGGAGTCACAGGGTTCCACTACCGCGAGAGCTTTAGGCTGTGATAAAACGAGGGCACTGTGCGACCGACTTTATAAATAACGGACTAAGGTTTTATCAGTGATAAAAAGGAACTGATAAAGACTACCTTTATCATTGCTTTTTTAGCGTAGATAATGGTACTCTTTATCAGCGCTACAAAAGTGATGATAAATCATTCATGTATCAGCGCTAAAATTTTAGAGTTGATAGAGAGTGTCTTTATCAACGCTTCTTTAACGCTGATACAGGGTATCCTTTATCAGCGGTTTTTCTTAGCGCTGATATAAGGGGGTGATTCCGTTGCCCGTATTTGTAGTAGTGTACCCTACAAAAGGAGTGTTATTTTTTCATTGTATAACATGTAAGAATTTACCCATAGTCATTCCTTTGAAGATTCCATTTCATTTTAAAAGGTTAATATTTAATAAAATGTTTTTAAAAGTAATTTTCAATGAAAAAGGATTTAAAAATGATTTCAAGTATTCTTTATAATTTTTCATGTTATGTTCTAAGAAGATGAATTTTAAATGGTTTTATTTATTAAAAATGCATTCTCAAAGGAGAAAGGATATTTTCCTCAATAAATGTTTTTGATTGATAGTTCAAAATTATTTTCCATATAAGATAACATATGTTGATATTACTCATTCCATTCTAATAAATTATCTAAAGGTTCCATTCATATCCATTCTATGTATGGGTTATTCTTAATGACATGGTCTTTATGAAATCTGTTTCTTTTCCATGGGTTATATGCTTTTGAAACTTGCTTCTTTTCACAATTTATGCTTTAATTATAGGATTATTAAACCTATATCATTTACATACTTTATGATTTTATGAAATTCTGTTGATTCCCATTTCATTTTTTGGGTTATGATTTTATTTTTAGAGAACCCATATCTTTCCATGGGTTATGGTATGATGAATGTTTTATGGAACATGCGTGTATAATTTCATTATGTGATTGGTGGAACCTATATGTCCATAAAATTCATAGGTTAATGATATGTTTTATATGATCTCAAAGGGTTTATGGGTTTTATCCCAATCCTAAAATAAATAAGGTTCATGGGTTGTAGCCCAAGCCTAAAAAAAAGAAGGTCCATGGGTTGTAGTCCAAGACTAAAAGAAATAAGGTTCATGGGTTTTATCCCAAGACTAAAAGAAATATGGTTCATGGTTTGTAGCCCAAGCCTAAAAGAAATAGGGTACAATGGTTGTATCCTATGACTAAAAATAATAAGGTATATGGGTTGTATCCCAATCCTAAATGAAAGTGGCTACATGGGTTTCTAGTGCAATTCCGAAGTCAGTATATGGGTTTTAGCCCGATACTAACATGTTATAAAGGTATTGGTTGGTAGAATTGACATAAAAGTTTTTATTTTTATATATATTCCACAAATCCTATGTCTTACTTCTTATTTATGATTTCATTACTCATGATGTTTATTTCATTGTGATTCATGTCTTATGAACTACCAAACATTTTCCCATAACTCATGTTTATGATCTTTGATATGCATGGTATAAAATCATAATGTTACAATCATGTTATCATACCTCTATTTTCATGTTTATCCTTACATGTCTCTCTTGTTTACTATTACTGAGCATCTGATCTCACCCCTTTCTTTTTTTTCCTTTCTACAGGTTATCAATAAAGGTTTTAGGTAGAATTACTAATGTTGGATATCTTTATGGGAGATGTTTAAGATCTTTCACCAAGATGGAATGTTGTGTTTCCAATTTTCCATTTACACTAAACTATTATGGTCCTAGGGAATGTATTTTTGTTATATACATAATATTTATATAAAATGATGTAATATCCATGTATGTTAAGGCCGATTCACTATAGAAATTATAAAATCTTGAAAGTGTAAACCTGAAATAAAACTTTTATCATTATGAATAAATATATATTCATGTTAAATACATCAAAGATGAAACATATACACCATATAAAAATAAATTTGTGCATAATATGAAATATGTCACGATTTAGTTGAAATTGAGACGAAATATCTTACCACAAGTTTTAATTAGGTCATAAGTTATTTTAAACACATGTATAATAAATTTATATTTATTATAAATACAAACTATTACGAAATACATATATATAATATCATATATAATACATCTATAAAATCTTATCACCCATTTATTAACAATCTTTTATTATTATAATTTCTTCGGATGTTAACTGCTTCATTTGGAATATATGTTTTGATTCCATAGTTATGGTCTTTGTATTTTGATTGTGGTTATATCATATATATAATGTCAATAAATATATAAAAATAAAAAATATTCATTATATATATATTGAAAATCATTTGTGATAAACAAAAGTGAAAAATGAATCGCATCACTTTGTGGAGACGGTAAACCATATGTACGAACGAGTGATGTTATAATTTTTTAATGGGTGAAATTTTAAGGAATTAAATGATATAATATTCTTAAATAATTAAAATTATTTTATAATTATCATATATATTCATTATTTTCATCATTATGACAATCCATGTGATGCGGCAATGGAAAATAAATTACATCGGTTTGTGAGGAGGTGGTTTGTCGTACACGCGAGCGATGGTCTTGTTTCTCATTTGATGTAGAAAGATGTGAATAATAGTTATTAATAAAAATATTGAAATATAATTATATTTTAGATAATATTTTTATTATATTGGGATGGTTAGCCCAAAATTGAAGGTCATAAGAAAAGATGAAAAATGAAAGTGCTCGGTGAAGATTATTACCTTGTCTTTGAAAGAACACTTTTAGATCTCCTCTTAATGGGACTATAGTTTATCTTTTGGGAAGAAATGAACCCCTATAACTCGAATAATAATTTTTATAAGAGTTTTTGGTATGTTTTGGTTGAGATAAGTGGATCTAGGTGGTGTATAGAAGAGAGGATAGGTGATGTCATTTTATAATGAACAAAAGGACACACGTGGAATTAATAAAAATATTTAAATATAAAAAATTTATTTTCATGTGAAAGAAGCACCACGTGACCATAATTTAAAATATAATATATTATATTGTATAAATACCATAAACCAACAAAGTATGGGCAGGTTTATGTGGTATATTATACAGTATCTTTTGATTTAACCCCTTCATTAATCAATTTTAACATTTACTGTAGTAAAGACTTTTAATCATAATGGGTTATAATTTTACTTATAAAAAAATTCTCATAAATGAAAAAGTGATTATATTATTGACCAATTATCATCTTACTTTCCCTATTGGAATATTATTATTATTTTTAATTAATTTATTAAAATATTATTTAACATAAAATACTAATAAAGTTATTTTAAGAAATATTAACAAAATTTGAATTTAAAGACATCAAGAAAAAGATAGAATTTGAATATAAAATGTTTTACCACCAATAATAAATTTTTATTAACTATAAAATCCTTTTTAATCCATAATTAGACCCAAAAATATTATTTTTCATGTTTTTAAAATTATTTACTTTGATTTATCCGCTGCTTGCATTGGCACTTTGTCAGCATTGTATAACTTTTTAAGGTAATTATACAATCACTAAAAATTAGAAATAAACTATCATCATAAAAATAATTTCATTATTCTCAAAAAAACACCAATATTCATTCTAAACTTATTTTTATCACTGTGTGAACATATAATTGATATTTAATGTAAAGTGAGTGACATTTTGTATTTCTCTTTACTTAAAATAATATAAATATAATTATAAAATAGAAATGGAACTAAAATGTAATATATTAGATTTAATAATGGTTTAGGTCTAATTACTATCATATAATGAAATAAATGAATGTTTTGGATGTATTTTTAATTCCTCATCACTTTATTTTTTACCTTAATTACACGATTTACCATTTTAGTGAGGTGATAAATTTTAACATGATTACTATTCATAATGCCTAGAAATAAAAGAAAATAATTTATAAAATTTCAAAAACCTTATTATAAATATGGAATAAATTTTATCGAACTAAAAACCTATAATTTTTAGAAATTAGTTCAAAAAAACTTACAAAATGTGATAAAAATTGTTTTCCAAAAAATAGGTGTTCAAGACTAAAAATAAACTTATATCAGAATCATATAAAATAAAGATACTAATGGAATTAATTTTATTGTTTAAAATAAAATTATTCTTATATAAATTTAATAACAAATAAAAAATTGAATTTTACTTTTCACTTATAGGATTTAATGGAAAGAAATGACAGTTTTGCAAAAAACAGTATTTTTCACTATTCAAATAAAATAAATCTTCTTAGGAAAATACCAAAATTTTAACATAAGATAATATTCAAATTTTGATTTCAAAAATGATATAATTGTCACATAATGATATTTTAATAGATTTTTGTTTTTTGAAACATAGTGGTGCATGTAAAAAAGGTTATGAGAGAAATTATATTTATTTAGAGAAAAACATATCATAAAATCTTGAGGTGTTACATTCTAATCTCTTATAATAATTTCACCCAAAAAAATTTGTATCTCTGATAAAAAAAATGAGGATATTTTTTACTCATCACATCCCTGATTTCTGATATAGGTTTTTTAAATTTATGATTTTTTCACAAAACTTTGACCAGATGAGGGGTCTTATTTCATAGTACTTTCTCTCTATGATACTGAATCTCCATTGGTTGTTCCTCATAATACATGTCTTTCTTCAGTGGTAAAAACTATTTGTTTATTTTATATAAAGGATCAGGTATATACTTCATCATTAGATATACATGAAACACATCATGAACTTGAAAGAGATTTAGTGGAATCGTCAAGCAACAAGCTACAATACCGATATGATCAAGAATTTCAAAGGGATTGAAATATCTAGGGCTTATATTTCCCTTATTTAAAAATAAAATAACATTCCTCCAAGAATATATTCATATGAATACCTTTTTAACCACTTCAAAATCTTAATCTCACTGAGGATTATTATCCTAACGTTTTTGTTGAGTCTCAACTTCCCTTATGTGGTGTTGAATAGATCTAACCATATTTCTCATTTCTTAATCTAGATCAGATCTCAATAGAATTTTTTTCTACAACCTCATCCCAACACATTGTAGTTCAACACTTCCTTCCATAGTGATATTCATAAGGATTCATTTGAATGCTTGAGTGGAATCTACTTTTGTATGAAAATTCTACCAAGGAAAATTGTTGATCCCAACCACATTTGAAAATAATAGAGAAATATCTCAACATGTATTCTATAGTTTAAATGGTCCTATAAAACTAGCCATATTTATAAGAATTCTAAGAAGTACAAAAACATTACTCTGTATCCAAATCCTATTGAAGAGTTTCTCCAGAACATTGAAGTAAACCTTGGATCCCGATTAGACACGATTGAGAGTCATACTCTATGAAATATCATAAATTCATTAATCAATAAATTAGTAATTTGATCAAGATTGAAATATTCTATAATAGTAATAAAATGAACTGATTTTATAAGGTAATCGATAACAAACCAAAAACAATTATCCCCTTTAGATGTTTTTGGTTGTCTGACGATGAAATCCTTGGTAATGTTTTCTCATTTCAATTCTGGTATGGGTAATAGTAATTAAGAGGTCCACTTTAGGATATACTCAACATTGAGTGGGGGTGGGTAAATTAGTGTTAGTAAATTTTTAACCTTTTATAACTTGTATCCCTTTTACTACATTGACCTATTAGGATCTTTATTCTCTTTTTACCTTTTTCTTATCTCAAGAAACTATATGAAAGATTTTAAAGATGTCATACGATATTTTTACAAGGTTCATTACTCTATAGGGGTATCTAGTCCTTTCTGGGTATGGTGATGGATAGTACACGGATTATCCACTATAATGAGATATAAAGTTACAATGTTCTGGATAGAAATCAATCCTTATCCAGTGTGGGTCCCTACATGTTAGGAGGGAGAATGGAAACAATCATATTCCCTAGACTGGTGACAAGTTGGTCCAACTTGAAACTCCCCATTGTCTCTTTATACTACCTCTAAATATAGTCTTCACCTTCTTTATTAAGTTATTTTGTAACACCAATAAATTAATCCACCATCTAATACTTCTATTTAATTCCACAGTTCTTCATTGGTGTTCCACTAGGTTCTTCACTTATTACATACACAGTAGAAGGAAAGAAACTCTTATTCTTCTTCACAGTAGCACACTAATATCTACACTTCTTATTCTTATGACTTCATTCAAAATAATATTAATATGTTTTGAATTAATAATATTAGAATTCTTATACAACCCAAATGACAATAATAGATCTATCCAGTATCTATTATGACCTCTCTTCTTTCTTCCAGTACACGAAATGTCTAGACTTTCTAGAATCACAAACCTCCTTTTTGATTATTGTATAAATGAAAGATCATATCAGCATTATCACAATTTATTCTTCCATGAATAATATTCCTTTGGTATCTAGGAAAAATCTTTCTATTCTTCAGTCTCAATGATATGAATATTTTTTTGGAATTAAATATCAAACTACTTCTTTGATCCGAATGATAATCAATAGTTATAAACCTGGTCACAAACATTTCTTTTATCTATGATCTCTTACATAAGAAATATGGAATATTGTTTAGTATCATCTTCTCAATAAACCAAGTTCTCAATAAATTTTTTTTCTACTTCTAATAAAATATTAGGCTCATTTAATTAACTTGAAATCTATATTTCATATGATTTTTAAATTAATGAGATTATTTAATGGAATTCTCATGTAAATCGTATCCCAACTAAGATATAATTCATTAATATTTTATATTATATATTAAATTTTGCATACATGTGTTACATGACACTCATGCATGAAATTTATTCATCATGTATGTTTAAGAACATGGGTTCAATACCTTCTTCCTTTACACAAACCAGGTTGGATATTAGATTTATAAGGTTCTTCAAAAAAGTAACTTCATGAAATATTTCATGTGTAATGATTATTCCTTCTTCACATCGGATTTTATATGTGGAAAAAATTATTCACATAACATAGTGTTATAGGCTTACTATCACAGCTTCACGGTATGTAGTTATTCGTGCAGATAGAGATCTTAAAAGAACTAGTTCCTCATGAAACTCTTTAGGTGTGTTTAACACAAAACAAAGGTATGTGTTTCTTCATATTCTTCATGAAAAGACAAGTATTTAGGGATATTAATTGGTAGAAACAAAAGTGTGTAGATCCTACTTATTTGAATATTTCCTTTTCATGTTCATGTAAAAGATTTTAGGATATTCTCTATTTTATGAAAAATGAGAGCAGTATTTTAAAACACAAGAGATAGAAACATTCTGGACCTTAGTGATTTGATATTTATAGGAAAGGGTCACTACATATACCTTGTTCAATCACCAAATAAAATCCATGTATTTTATATTGCATCAAAGATTCAAAAATCATGTTGTGTCACATCCTTTTAAAAACCGAAGATTTCATTGTTTCTCACACATATTCCAAAAAACATGGCATTTTTTTTCAAGATTGGATTCTACTCTCACTGTGTATATCACTTTCTCATGACAATAATGATTTGATACTTCTAAATCTTTAATCCCTCTATTTTTATCAGATGTACAAGAATCCTTCTAAATATTTGAAAAGTATTCCATATAAGCATATTCTTTAAATTAATTGTTGCATGCACATTTTTTCATGTGTGCAAAAAGATCCATGGGATCATCTAATCAGTATCTCTATCATTCAAGGGTTACTTGAAGATGGGATCCACAGTATTTAAAGACTCTAATAAACTATAAATCTCTAGTGTTGGGAGGTTAAAGAAGATATCCTCTCTCAATCAAACAAATTAGATTGATTTCACCAGACGATGGGTGTTTTATCAATATGTTTTTAAACACATGTGAATAGTGTGTGTGTCACAATATACCACATTGAATTTATTCTTATTTGATTGGTTCTTAATAATACTCTTTGTTCTGCCAAACTCTTAAGATGTCATTGAGGTTAGCACCTAGACACCTCTTAACACACGCTCTACATAGGACATGCCTCACCTATGTTGTCCCACCTTGGCACCTTTGTGCGCACTATGTGTTCCCATTGTGAACCTGGATATGTGATCCATATGTGGGTTATACACCCATGGTTATCCTCTACATGCTCTCTGTGTTCATTCCACACCATGGTTTCCCATTTGCGAGCTGGTTCCCACATAGATTAATCATTTCTCACTATATATATGGTTGAGATGGCCTCTTTGGGTAGTTGTGGTGTTGGAAACAACTTTTTCATAAGTCATGTCATATAATATACTATTTATTAAATACTAGGTATGATAATTACAAGAAAACTCAAATAACATCAAACATTTTTCATGCACCATGAAATAAATATATATTATTTCTATGATCCTCATGGACATATTTCATGGTCTTCAAGTAATCTTCATCATTCAAAATGATATTTTACATTATATTCATTAAATTTTTCTTCATGAAAATCAATATTTTCATTTTCATCAAATAATATCTTCATGGTTATCATGAAATAATGAAATATTGAATGACCTTCATCAATTCCTCTCATTTAACTTCCTTAAGAAACATCCAATCAAGAAACATCATTAGATAGATCATCTTCCTTATTAATTGTTGAAAACAATGTGTTACCAATGGAAAAAGTATTTGATATGAAGATAAATTTAAAAATCAACAAAATTATAAACTCAAAGTATTCAAAATAACTTCCTTAATATTATAATACTTGAGTATTATCTTCTTCATCCATTCATCCAAGATACATTAATAAAAATCTTGGATATCTTGGATACTTCCAGAAACTTGTTCCTCTCTTACTTGTTTAGCATATTGACATTAATGAAATATTTATATTTCATTTACCACCATTTAAATCCAATAAAAACCATTGAAAACCAATATAATACATATAAAAAGTCTCATAAACAATCTATCCCTTTGTATTTGTTTGAGATACCTTTAAAGTTCTTTCCAAATGAATATGTCAATTTGTGAATATATCCCCTTTGTGTTTATAACTTTAATTTCACTTTATATACCCCTTATTGATAAGAAAAACAAATTTCATGAGAAAAGGGTAGAAATGTGTCTTCAATCATTTCAATCTTGGTCTACATGGTCCATTATTGTTTTAGAGAATAATAGGATTTAATTTAGGTAAAAAATGTCCATGACAAACTAATCTTGAAACCAAATAAAATGAGAACTCATATAATTAACTTCAAGGGATATCCACTTTTAGTCCAGGATGAAGATGATTAAATTAGATATGAAGATTTTTTAAGGAAAATATCAAATTGAAATTTCTTCACTCACATCAACAAATAGATCAAAAGCATTTAAGTGAAGAAAGAAGGATAAGTGTCCTTGTGGACCTTCCATTCTTCCACTTTTCTTATATAATTTATTAATTCAATTAACCCCCCCTTTGTATTATGTTTATTATTTTTTATTACCAAGGATGATATATTATGAAAAACAAACATTTTATAATGACATGATCTTTATGAAATTTCCAGATTAATCAGATTTGATACAAACTAAATTAATGAATCTGGTAGTAACTTCATCTTTCTTCATTTATATCCCCCTCAAGGTAAACACTCCCCAATATCTTCTAAATAGTGCATATCTTCAAAAATTCACTTCAATATGTTTGAAAATGGATAATAAACCAAAATAGATCTTTAACATGTGACTATTCATATTGGAAAACTTCCTGAACTTCCCCAAGAATGATCTTCTTCAATACTTGTTCTTTAGTGTACCAAATATAAGAGCGAAGCAAGATGATACCTTCATTATCGTTATTTTCTAGGATATGAAAGAAAAATATTCATCTTAAAAAAATATGATCCTCTATAATATTTTTATTTGAATACCTAATTAAGGAATCATTCAAGGATGATGACTTCTTCATATTTTATATCAAGAATTAATATAACTCATAGCTTCTTAGGTTCTCCTCCATGATAATTTCATAACCTTCAACTAACTTCATTATAAGAACAAATACAATAAATAAATATTAATGGAATAAGGTGGATCCTCCTTGCTTCATAAATTTGGATAGAAAGGATGAAATGGTTTTCTTAACCATGTTTCTCCAATTCCTTTACTCTTTACACTTGCACATATGATATTAAATTTGTATTGAGTTTTTGTGAATCATATCAATTATTCAATTTATTTGTGTGTGAAATTTAATTATTCAAGAGATTTTAAATAACATATATCACTAGGTGAAACATTCATCTTCTTAACTAATTATTCTTATGATTGAATATTTTTTCAATAATTTCTCACAGTATGACTATCCATGTTTCACCTCACACAAAGATTCTTTATCTTCATGTGGTATCTTTTATTATCCTTTTACACTAACCTTAGATTTTTCATATTCCATTTTTAGAATTCTTTACAAATATTCTATCTATATGACTAACACATCATTAGGAACATTGGAAGCAAGTTTGGATGTTCCACGTAGCTTCTTTTGAGTGACTTTCATCTTATCATATATTTTAATTGATTCACTCTTCTTGAACTTCTTGGAATTGGAATTCAATGTCTTATCACTTTTATTACATGAAATATTCATGAGAAAATTTATTTTTATAAATTTATTCTAATTTCTTAAAAAGGATTCTTCTTCAATATTAATCACCTTTTTGTCTTCTTTTCTCATCAACATTGGATAATTTTCAGGATGATCACGCATCATTATTGTAACCACTACCATTTCATAAAACACATATATTTTTAATATTTATAAATGTGTTTTAAGTATATAAATTTTTATTAATTTGTGTATGTTTCTTCTTCATCTATATATTTCTCCCTCTTAACATGATACTTCTTTTTGCTTTATAATTTAAAGGATTGTACCAAAATTCTAGTGTACAATTCCTGAATCTATTATAGAACAAACATTGACTCACAAACCATAATATTATTATTTATTTTCTATGAATTTTTTTTATTTATTCATAGTTTTTTGGAATATTCATGGGGAAACATATTTCCCACTCACTTTTCTATCCACACTAGTCATGGTGGTAAGTTTATTCTCTCCTTTATTTATCCATACTTGTTTATATTTCATTTTTAAAACTATATTCTTTATGAAATCATTAAAAAAATTATTAAAATATGGTATGGATGATACATCTTTATTAATATCTTCTTTTTATATATCATTGAATGATTTAATGATCTTATTATCACATTTTGGGGGTCTTTTAACATTATAATCCTCTAGGGAGCATTGAGTAGTAGTATAAATTGTCTCATTCTATTGTGAAGTATCAATATGTGTCTTCTCACAATTTTCCATCTAAACTTCCAACTATAAATATTTCATATTGATGATGATTTTATTATCATCAATCGTAATCATATTCTCTTCACAATATTTAGTCATTCTCTTAGTTTCCTCTTCATGAAGTTTAACTTTATTTTGTAAAAAGAGTTGAGTTATTTGATCTTCTTGAATTTTTTTTTTCCAATTGTAAATCTCTAACATCAATGGTGTTTTTCAATTCCTCTTAAATTGAATATATATTTTCATATAGAACCGCTTTCTCACAAAATTCATTGATCAATTTTGAGGCACTTATTACAAGATCCTTCTTTATTTCTTCAAATTCTTCAACCTGTCTAGAGAGGATTACAAATTCTAAAATTTTTACTTATAAAATATTCTCCAAATAATAAACTTCCTCTTCCAGCTGAGTGATGTCTTACTACATAGATTAAAAGACTCAAAAATCAAGAGACTCTATTTCTATGGGAACACAATGTAGAATATACCTTAATATATCAATAAATATTTATTAATAAGTTTTAGATTGATCAAAATCACCACTTCTTCAAGGATCTTATTCTTGAAGAATTTTTTTGATAAAAATTAATACATACATTTTAATGACTAGAATGTCTTGATCCCACTAAGGTAAAAAGACATGCCTCTCCATGGAGGAACCTTTAGCCACCTTCTCTTTACTTTCCAATACTTATTTTCTTCATTATTTTCAAGGGATGGATAAATTTATACTTCCAATTATTTTGATAAGAGGAATCTCTTCTTTATATTACTTTTCTATTTTTTTATCATGTTCATCATGTTCTTGGTAGAAATAGACTTCTACTTAGATATAATTTAATATTCACCAAAACTATACATTATTGTTAACATGGGAAGGAAACATAAATAATAAAAAGATAATAACTACAAATTAGAGAATCAAATAGAGGTGAACCTTTCCTTACATACTAATTGAGGGGACCAATTTGGGATATACTCAACACAGTGAGGGGTGAATCAGTGTTGTGAAATTTTTAAATATTTATAATTTTTTCCATTTACCATTTTGACCTATTGGGATCTTGATGCTTCTATTCTTGTTATTTTATCACATGAAAGTATATGAAAGTAGGTAAAAATGCACAAGATGTTATTACAAGGTTCACTAAATAATAAGAGTAGCTAGTCCTTGTCATGTATAGTGATAAAAAATAAATGGATTCACCACTGTAATGAGATATCACATTATATTTTTGTGGATAGAAAAAAATACTTAGCCAATGTAGGCCCCTACAATTTAGGATGGGGAATGGAGAAAAATATTATTCCTTGGACTAGTTATGACCTAGTCCAATATCAAGCTCCTAGTTGGTTCTTTATTCTTCCTTTTAAGAAATTATTCACCTTATTTGTTAATATAATTTGTTTCACAAATAAAATATTCCACAATATGAGAATATTTTTTAATTTCACACTGCTACATTGTTCTTCCACTACTTATTCACTTAATAATTTCTCAACAGTAGGAGAGTAACTCGTCTCCTTATTCATAGTAACAAACAGAAATCATTATTTCTTCTTAAAACCTCAGTCACAATAATATGAATATGTTGTGGAATAATAATATAATAATTCTTCTTCAACCCAAATGACAATAATAACTCTATTTAGTATCTAGTAGAACCTATCTTCTCCCTAATAGTATACTAAACAAATGGACTTTCTAGAATCGCAAACCTCATTTGTGATTAAAGAATCAATTAAAGATCATCTCATCATCATCGCAATTTATTATACCCTAAATAATAAACCTTTGGTGTATGGGAAAACTCTTTCACTTATTCAGTATCAATGATATAAATATTTTTTTGGACTAAAATCTTATACTATTATTTGACCCAAATGATAACCAATAGTTATTAACTCGGTAACAAACTCTTATTCTGTATTTATTCTCTTACATAAGAAATATCGAATATTTTTCAATACCAGCATCTCAGTCAACCAAGTTATTGAGAAAATTAGTCTCCCTTCTTCTAATAAAATATTAGGCTCAATTAATTAATATGAAATCAATATTTCATGTGTTGTTTAACTTCATGAAATTATTTTATGGAACCCTCATGTAAACCCTACCACATGTAAGATATAATTCTTTGATATTTTATGTGATATCATAAATCATTAATATATGTGATCCATAAAATTCATCCATTCAATGTATTCTTCATTTAATTTTATGAACATATGTTCACTTAATTTTTTCTACATGCAAACCAGGTTGGATTGTTGATGTCTAAAGTTCTTTGTGAAAGTACCTTTACGTGAACCAGTATGTGTGGTACATCATCCTTCCAAACATAGGGTTTTATACATGAAAAAATTTCTTCATAGAACTTAGTGAGATATTCTCACTATCAATGGTTCATAATACATAGTTCTCTTCACAAGTAGAGAGCTTTGTGAAACCATTTCCTCACGAATCTCTTTGGGTGTGTTTGACACAAAATAAATGTATGTGGTCGTTCATATTCTAAGAAATCCAAGGCTCATGGGATATTACTTGTCACAAACATAATTACATGGTTCTCCCCTTATTTACATATCCAAGAGGATTTTAGAACACCATTTCCTATTTTCATAAATGATAATGGTAGTTGCTCTATTTTATGGGAAATGATATATCTCATATAAAACGTGGGTGGCGCTAACTTTCTCAGCCGGTGTGGTTTGAAATCTATAGGAAAGTGTCACCGCCTCTACCTAGTTTAATAAGTGACTAAAATCCCCATATTTTTTGAAAAATTAAAAATTTTCAAATCATTTCATGTCTTGGCCTTTTAAAACGCCTCAAGCTTTCATTGTTTCTCAAAAATATGTCAAAAAACGTGGTGTATTTTCTTTTTAAATTAGTTTTTCCTCTCATTGTTCATATCACATGCTCACCATGATGATCATGTGATAATTTTAAATATTTTACTCCTAAATTCATATCGAATACATTATCATCCTTCTACACCTTTGAAAATTACATGGAAAAAAGAATATTCTTTGAACGAATCCCTGCATGCACGTAGTTTCATGTGTACATGAAGATCTATGGACTTATTTCTCAAAATCTTGATCATTTGAGAGTTTCTCAAAGATGTAAAGTGCAGTATTTCAAGACTCTAGAGAACTATAACTCTCCAGCATCAAGAGGTTGAAGTAGATGGCCTCTCTTGATCAGATGTTCAAGATTGATTTAATTTATGGAGTTCATTTTATCTATATGTGTTTACACAAAAAATGAATAGTGGGTGTGTTTTTAACGTCCCGGATCCGAGTGCCGCCCAATGGTTCCCCGAACCCGATTGGTCACATAAACACAAGCACATTTACCGAAACTCCAAAGGTTGCTGACTAGTAGTGAGGGCCAAGGTGTGATAATAGGGAAACTATGCCCTCATTGGCAGAGTATACACAACAGCAAACAAATAGTAAACAAAAATGGAAGCAATAATACCACTAATGTAAAAAGAGGAAAACGAAAGTAAATCCAACAAAAGCCACAATATATATATATATATATATATGATGTGTGGCATATGTATCTAAGAAAATAGACAAAAAATTCACAATGCTAGAAAGAATTATAGAAACCAATGTACAAAAGAAATAATGAACTCCAGCAGCATCGTAAGCCTCATCTTGGTCTCATGCCCTCCAGCTCCAATAGCAATCAAGTACCTAATGAAGAAGGGTAATTTCCCTTATCTATACCTGTAATCATATAATCTATTTGTATCCAAATTCATGACCCAAAAAGGGTGTGAGACTAATCCCAATAGGAAACCACCAAAATATATGTTCCTAATAGTCAGTGAATACATATAGTAGGTAATATGCATAAATGAAGAAATAAACTAAGAAGTACTCAAAAGTAACCAATCTTAGAGTTTTCAATTACATCCATTTACATTTATTATTCAATTTTTTGAATCATATAAACCTTGGGATCTATCATAAGCTTTGTATCCCCATGTAAAGTAATCAGAACCGACGTCTCATAAGACCATCTAAAAAATTAACTAAGAATGAGTCCAATTTTGTTATTAGGCTTTGAAGACTCGTCACAATAATTCAATTATTCACAAATGACCCCATGGTGAAGTTCTTACATTATAACCTCTGTAGTCTAACATAACATCAATTTATTGGATAACAAACCTCTGGGAATCTCTCACGGTCTATCCTCTTTAGTCTAACACTACATCAATCAATTAAATAACAACCCTTTGGGAAAGCTCTCATAGATTAACCCCTTTGGCCTAATATAGCAACAAAAAATATAAAATACCACTTGGGAAAGCTATAAATTTCTAAACCCTTGGGTAAAAGATTAATTTAAACAAATATAAATCACCACATGGGAAGATCTCACAGTGTAACCCCTTTGGGAAGCTCTCACGATCTAACCCCTTTGGTCAACATTCACAATGCATATCATAGTAATTTCTTATAATCAATCAAACACTATCCTAATCAACCAAGGCATGGAAAACAAGGTAAGCCTCAAGGAAACCTAGACCAAATGGCCATAACTATGGAACAAGGGGAAAAAAAACCCATGGGGTGTCCTAATTGTTGAGTCAATAAGGTTTTCCTTATGACTTTTCCATTCCTTCTTGTTTTGAAAATCACAAACACCTTATCTTTAAGAAAATTGCTTTTATAAGGAAAATTGATTTTATAAGGAAAATTGCTTTCTTAAGGAAAATCGCTTTTATAAGAAAAATTATCCTTATCATATTTTCATCCATATTTTTCTTAAGTATGAGATTCAGATTCATTTTCTCGGAATCATTGAAACTTTGATATAAAGCATTCTGTTTTAGGATTCGGATTCTGGATAAGAACTATAAGGAAGTTTCATTCCGAATTCTGGATATGAACTCTGACTAAGTTCTATTCCAGATTTAGGATACGAATTCTGAAGAAAAATTCTCATTACGAATTCTAATGAAGAAATCTCATTCCAAATTCCCGTTACAAATTCTAATGACGAATTCGAATTACGAATTCTGAAAAAGAATTCTCGTTACGAATTCC
This sequence comes from Viscum album, assembly GCA_963277665.1. Lineage (NCBI taxonomy): Eukaryota > Viridiplantae > Streptophyta > Magnoliopsida > Santalales > Viscaceae > Viscum > Viscum album. The sequence goes on along the minus strand of OY728121.1, from coordinate 1,757,226,170 downwards.
AATGACGAATTCTCATTACGAATTCTGATGACGAATTATTATTACGAATTCTAATGATGAATTCTCATTACGAATCCTGATGATGAATTCTCATTAAGATTTCTGATGACGAATTCCTATTCCGAATTCTCATTCCGAATTCACCTATTAAATAGAATTTGAGTATCTTTGTTTTATACACTCTGAATTAATTTAGACTCCGAAAAATATCTTTGTTTGACTCCGAACTTTTATATTGCTTACACTTCTAAAATTTGTCTATTCTTTACTATTGTTCTTTACACTCCAAACCTTCACTCCGAAGTTTTCATTCCAAACTTTTATGTTAGATTTTAAAATGATGTTGTACATTCTGTTACATTTGTTTTGTTATAAAACGATGTCGTCTGTTTTGTTTTAAACTAACCGTTGTCTAAGTGACATGTGTACAGGTCCCTCCGATCTTTAAGGAAAATATGATCGTTGGAGAAGGAGCCGAACTTACCTATAAATAGGAGCTCATTTGAAAGAGCTCGGAACTGATGACAGATGAACAATTTGGTTTTGTGCATACATGCTATTGAAGTGATTTCTAGAGAGAGAGACTCTTATTAACTCTCAAAGCCTCGTGCGACTCCGAATGTTTGTGATTACATTCGAGGGCTTCCGGGGATAGGAAGACAGAGGTGCCGACTACCTTAAAGTTCGAGGGATTTCTTGCTGAGGAAGACAGAGGTTGCCAACTACCTTGAAGTTGAGGGCTTGCGGGGATAGCAAGACAGAGACTCCGATCTTCGTATCGAGGGCTTACCCTGGTGTGGGTAAGACCGACTTGCTTGAAAGTATAAATCAAGGGACCTTTATCCAAGGTTGTTGGATACCCTTCTCTTTGGGTTAAAAGACTTATATCTTGTTACTAGTAGTTTTACTACTTGTTTTTATTCCGCTGCATTTTGTATCATAAGGAAAGTATAACTTTCTTATACTTTCTTATTTTTACTCTGATTCATTTAGATTCTATACGCTTTAAGGTAGAATCTCATATTGTAATTGTTTGTTAAGTTTCAATCTCCGGAACCATATTTCTAGAACCTACTTTCGGAATCTCTTTCCTAGTTTACTTTTGGTGTTAGAGGTGTTGTGAATTTACTTAGTTTAACTTTGTTAAACTTAGCCTTTTCCTTTGCTTAAGGAAAACATAGTTATTCTTATCTAACTTTAAAGGTTCTAAAGGAATTTTTAAAGTATACAATTCACCCTCCCCCCTCTTGTATATTGAGCATCTCATACTATATTTCGATCCTACAATTGGTATCAGAGGTTGGAAACCTCTTACTCTATACCAATCTTACATTTGGTATCAGAGCAGGTCTCTGAAATACTTATACTCACATACAAGTTTTTCTTGCTCACTTTATCCTTCCGAACTTTGTTATTCCGAATTTATCCATTCCGGACTTTCTTATTCCGAACATTGTTATTACGAATCTTTTCTACTAACAAGTTTGTGTGCAAAGTTATTTCTAGTATGGCAGGAATTAATGTTGGATCTATTGACAATCTAAATCCGACAAGACCACCTATATTTGATGGTAATGACTATGAATACTGGAGAGATCGTATGAAGACTTTTGTTATTAATACTGGAGTAGACAACTTTTTCATGCTTACTGGTGATTATAAAATTCCTGACAAGGAAGTCAGATCTTTTACTAACCAGGAAAAGCAAGAATATCAACTCAACTATAAGGTACGCAACACTTTACTATGTTTAATGACTAGAAATATATATAGCCAAATTTCTTCTTGTGAAGCAGCTAACTCTATATGGAAGAAGTTAGAGGTTACACACTTTGGGACTTCTAAAGTGATTGAGACTAGAAGAGCTGTGCTTAGAGCTGAATATCATGGCTTCAGTTTTCCTTATGGAGAACCTATCTGTAAAGTTCAACAAAGATTTATGACCATTGTCAACAGTCTACAATCTATGGGAGAGAAAGGCTTAGATGATGAAGCTCTTGTGGACAAGATAATTGATATTATGCCCAATGAGTGGGAATCCAAGAGATCAACTATAGATTAAAACAGGAAGGTCACTCAAATTACTCTTGATGAATTATTTGGAACTCTTCTTCATCATGAATCAAGAATGAAGAGAGATGCTGAAAACATCAAGAAGAAGAATGGAAATGGTACTGTTGCTTTTACTACAACTTCAAATCAGATGAAAGCTAAGACTCCTGAGAGAGTTACTAGATCCAAGTCTAAGAAAGTCATTTTCCAATCCGAATCTTTTGAGAGTGAAGTCTCAGAAAATGAATTATCCAATCTTGCTCGAAGGATGAACAAGATAGCTGGACAGAGAAACTTTCAATCTAAGTATAAGAAGAAGGACATGAAAGATAAGAAAGATGGAGAAGTTACTTGTTATTAATGTAATAGAGCTGGACATATTAGACCAGATTGCCCTATGCTCAAAAAGAAAGAAAGGAAGGAAAGACATTCAGACAGGAACAGAAAGAAGTATTATAAAGCTAAAGCTAAGAAAGTTCTGAAAGCTAATGACACCTGGAGATCCAGTGGTGGTGAATCTTCAGATGAATCTTCTGATTATGAATCTTCGGGACAGAAGAATCTTGGTCTTATAGCTAGATTACCTATTGATAATCATTGTCTTATGGCTAAGGTACGAAATGGTGAATCATTGACCAATGTTTCTTTAAATTTTAATGATAGTAAGTATTATAACTCTTCTAATGAAGAATCATCTTCTGATGAAGAAACTACTTTACCTACTTATGAAGAAGTCTCTAGGTTTTCTGAACTTCTTGAGATTGAGAATTCAAAACTCAACAAGAAACTTGATAAGGCAAACTCTAGGAATTCTATTCTTACAAAAGAGATATCAGATCTTTCTAAAGATCTTGATAAGAAAAATGCTGATTTTCAAAGTATTTCAAAAAATCTTGAGGAAGTAAGTTCTGAAAAGAACAAACTTTCTAAAGAATTAGAAAAATTAATTTCTAATAAAAATGTTTTCGAGCCTAACTCTTGTTCTTAAACTAATGATTTTGAGGATAAAAACTTGGTTGTAAAACTCAAGTCCGAAATTTTTTCCTTAAAGAAGTGTTTATCAAACATTACCCATGGTAAGGAAAATTTTGATAAGATGTATTCCCAAATACGACCTTTAAGAAATAAATCTGGATTTGGTTATACCTATGCAAAACCAGTTTTCAGTAACAATTATTTTGTTCCTCAAAGTGCCCCATTTTGTACCAAATGTCAATGTGGTGGTCACTGGGCAAAATTTTGTTCCTTAAACAAAACCCAATCTCTAGGTTTTCATAAAGCCTACTTTTCTAAGAAAATGTGGGTTCCTAAAATTTTATTGTCTGGAAATCTCGGATCCAAACAAGTTTGGATTCCGAAAGTCTAATTTTCTTCTTGATTTAAGGATAATAAAGAAAGTACCAGCAACAATACATGGTACATGGATAGTGGATGTTCCCAGCACATGACTGGTAACAAAAGGTTTTTTTTTTGAAAAGATTATCAAAACGAAAGGAGGAAAGGTAACTTTCGGAGACAATGCTGAGGGAGAGATTGTTGGTATTGGTAATATTTTTCTTTTAGGTAAAACCTTAATTTCAAATGTTCTTTTTGTTAAAGGGCTTAAGCACAACCTCATTAGCATAAGTCAGTTATGTGATGAAGGTTACCTTGTGAATTTTAGGAATGATAAGTGTTTAGTTCACAATTACAAGGAAGAATTTATTCTCTCAGCCAACAGGCAAGAGAATGTTTACACCTTAAACTTAGAAGACCTAAGAAGCCATGATTTACCTTACCTAAGTGCAATGGAAGATCATTCCTGGTTATGGCATAGAAGATTAGGACACTGTAACCTTAGGAACCTATGTAAACTCTCTAAGAAGAAACTAGTTAAGGATCTACTGGAGCTTAGATTTGATTCTTATAAAGTTTGTGATCCTTGTCAATATGGCAAGAAACATAAATCTAGTTTTAAGCCAATCGGTGAAGTCTCAACAACTGATGCATTACAGTTAGTACACATGGATCTTTTTGGTCCAACACAAACTGGAAGCATTGGAGGCAAATACTATGTGTTTGCTCTAATTGATCATTACACTAGATTTACTTGGGTCTATTTTCTAGCAAAGAAATATGAAGTTTTTTCTTATTTCAAAAGTTTTAGAGATCAAGTTAAAAATGAGAAAAACCTTCCATTGAAAACTATTCATAGTGATCATGGAGGAGAATTTCAAAATTCTGATTTTGAAACTTTTTTTAGTAAGAAAGGTATTACTCCCAATTTTTCAGCACCTAGAACTCCTCAACAGAATGGTATAGTTGAAAGAAGAAATAGAATTCTTCAAGAGATAACTAGAACCATGTTGAGTGAATATTCTATTGCTAGACATTTCTGGGCTGAAGCTGTAAGTACTTCTTGTTATACAATAAATCGAGTTTTGATTAGACCTTTTCTTAATAAAACTCCTTATGAGTTATGGAATGGTAGAAAACCAAGACTTTCCTACTTCAAGGTTTTTGGTTGCAAAGTATTCATTTTGAATACTAAAGATAACTTACATAAATTCGCACCAAAGTCCGATGAAGGAATTTTCTTAGGTTATTCCACAACCTCTAAGGCTTATAGAGTTTTTAATAAGAATACTTGCTCTGTTGAAGAAACAGTTCATGTGAAATTTGATGAGTCTGATCCTTTTGTTTTTAAACCATCTCAACTTACATCTTCAGATGTGTTTTCAAAAACTGATTATCAACCTTTGATAGAAGAACCTTCTGATAAGGAAATTGTTCTAGAAGATACTTTTGAAACATTTACCCCAGAAGACTTTCTACCCTATGTTGATGAACAGGTTTTACAAAACTCAAATCAGGTGTTTCTTAAGAATAATCCCAGTGATAGTATCATTAGTGATGTAAATCAACCTGTAAGGACTAGAAGTTCCTTAAGAAATGAAGTAGAACATCTAGCATTTCTTTCCCAATTAGAACCTAAAAGCACAGATGAATCTTTAGGTGATGATGATTGGATTAAAGTAATGCAAGATGAACTAAATGAATTCGAAAGGAATAAAGTCTGGACCTTGGTTGAAAGACCTAAGGAAACTTATGTTATTGGAGTAAAATGGGTTTTCAGAAATAAATGTGATGAAAATGGAGTCATTGTTAGAAATAAAGCTAGACTTGTTGATAAAGGCTATAATCAGCAAGAAGGAATAGACTATGAAGAAACCTATGCCCCAGTAGCTAGACTTGAATCTATCCGTATTTTACTTGCCTTTGCAGCATTCTTTAATTTCAAACTTTTCCAAATGGATGTGAAATGTGCTTTTCTTAACGGTTATGTTCAAGAGGACGTTTTTGTTGAACAACCTCCTGGCTTTGAAGATACAAAACATCCTGATCATATTTTTAGACTTACCAAATCTTTGTATGGTCTTAAACAAGCCCCACGAGCATGGTATGATAGACTCACTGGATTTTTGCTTCAAAGTAACTATGTTAAGGGAAATGCAGATCCAACCCTTTTTATAAAGAAAGATAAGAAAAATGTTTTGATTGTTCAAATTTATGTTGATGACATTATATTTGGTTCAACTCAGCAATCTTTGACTGACTCTTTTGCAAGTCTAGTGAAATCTGAGTTTGAAATGAGTATGATGGGTGAGTTAAAATTTTTCCTTGGTTTTCAAATTTCTCAAAAACTAGAAGGAACCTATATATCCCAACATAAGTATATTAAAGATCTTCATAAAAAGTATGGTTTTGTCAACACTAAGAGTATAAGTACTCCCATTGGTACCTCAAACTCTTTAGATCTTGATGAAGCTGGGAAACCAGTGGATCAAACATCTTTTAGAGGTATGATAGGAAGTATACTTTACTTAATAGCTAGTCGACCAGACCTAATGTTTTCAGTATTCTTATGTGCAAGATATCAATCCAATCCAAAGGAATCTCACTTAAAGGCAGTAAAAAGAATTTTTCGCTATCTTAAGGGAACCATGGATCTAGGATTATTTTATACTTCTGGAAATGATTTTGTTCTAAAAAGCTTTTCTGATCCTGACTTTGGTGGATGTAGAATGGATAGAAAAAGTACATCCGGAACTTGTCATTTCTTAGGAGATTCTTTAGTTTCTTGGTCCTGCAAGAAGCAACATTCTGTAGCACTCTCCACTGCTGAAGCTGAATATGTAGCAGCTGGAAGTTGTTGTGCACAAGTGTTGTGGATGCAACACACACTCACAGACTATGGCTTGAGTTTTACTAAAACTCAAATTTTGTGTGATAACACAAGTGCCATTGCCCTAAGTAAAAACCCTGCACATCACTCTCGTGCAAAACACATAGATATTAGGCATCACTTTCTTAGGGATCGCACACTTAAAGGAGATATTATTCTTCAGTTTATCGGAACGCAAGATAAACTTGCAGATATTTTCACAAAATCTTTGCCTTCTGATAGATTTGAATATATTAAACAGAAGTTAGGAATGATAACCGTAAGGTAATCTTTCTTAATTAACTTTCTGTTGAAAAAATCTCCTTACAGTAATAAACTCCTTTTCATAGGGGGATTACATTTGATTGTTTATTTAACAAAGTTTTTCAAAATTTGTTTTCAAACTTTTCGGAACGAAGATTTCCGGAATGGAACTTCCAGAACTAAATTTTTTGATTGGATAGTTCCGTATAGAATACTTCTAGAATGGAAGTGTTCTTATTGAAAATTTCCGGAATGAAAATTTACGTACTGGCAGTTTCATAACCAGGTTTTTATATCAATGTTTTTACTCATAATGTATTTTTCGTAATGTATTTTTCGTACTAAGTTCTTTGTACTATTTTTTCCTCTTAAGTTTGTTCTTCATACTGAGTTTTCTGTAATGATTTTTTCTTACTAAGTTTATTTTTCATAGTAAAATTTTTGAGAAATCAGCCATTACGAATAATTCCCTAAGCCAATCCGAAAGGTATGATTTACTTCCTCATGTTTTCGTAGTCATATTTTACTTGCTGGAATTTTCTTGTACTAAGTTTTCGGATTATAGTTTTCTTAAATCTTTGTTTTAATAAAAACCTCAAAAAGATCGGATTCAAGTTTTCAACCGTCAGATCTGATCGCAGCTCTTTCCAACCGTTAGATCAACTGTGGAATGTGAACCGTCATCTTGTCGCCTATATAAAGGGGACCCAAATTCTCGTCCCACATCGATCTCAAGCTCTCGCGTCTCGAATCTCTGCCTCTCTGATTTAAGGTCGTTCCGAACTACAGTTGTCTCCGTTCCGAACTTCTCAAAGAACTCCAGATCCGAATGTCTGTAGAGTTAGCATCTCAAGAAATGTCATCCACTAAGCCTATTTCTCAGTGGTTAGTTTACAGAGAAAGGTTAGTCCATCCGGTTTTCTTCAGCAACTACGATTCTATCATTTCAAAGAATATTAAGTTGAATGGCTGGGAAGATGTTGCGGTATCAAAAACCGGGAACCAAGATGAAGTATATTCAGATTTACTTGTCGAGTTTTATGAGTCTGTTTCTTTCTTCAAGGAAGATAATAGGGAGAAGTTCTCTTTTAAGTCTTATGGCAAGACTTACAAGCTTTCTCACACCAAGGCTGCAAGCTTGGTAGGGCTGTCTTATGAAGGAGAAGCCGAGTTTATTTCTCATGTGTTGCCAGACTCTAAGGGTAGCTTCAACAAGGAAAAGTCCTTAGAAACTCTCGGACTGGATGATGACAAGGCTCCCAAGATTGAAAGTCTATCTAAAAACTTCCGTATTTTGGAGTTATGGGTGCAAGGACTTATCGTACCGAGGAAAGGTGATAAAGATAGCTTGAAGAAGAGTGAGATCTATATCTTATATTTCCTGATAAATCTAAGGAAGTTTAAATTGATGAAGCATATTCTTCTTAATATTGAAAATTTGAAGAAGGGGAATCTGAGAGCTCAGATATGTATCCAGCAATCCTCTCCAAGTTGATTGTTCAGTGCCTTGAGTCTTTCAAGGAGGCTTTCAAATCTAAGCCAAGAGTTTTCAAGATCATGTGGGTTAGCGATGGTACTCTGAAAAGGATGAATGTGGCTTTCAACAAGGAAACTGGTGAATTCTTCGATTTCCCAAATCAAGAAGAAACGGCTCCGAAAGCTGCTGAACCGGAATCATCTAAGCCAGTAAGGAAGAGAAAGCTGAAAGAAGTGGAAGTACAAGCAGAGAATCCTAAGTCTAAGGAAGTCCATTCTGCACCTCCAAAGCCTAAGAAGAAGAAATCTTATCCTGATGAGGTTGTTACAAAGTGGAGAGCTGATAAAGATAAAAGGAAAGAAGGGGATCCGCAGTTCGGATTGGACCCTGCGGAGGCTAAGGCCTTGAAGGAGAAAACTGCTGATGAGCTTGAAAGACAAGCAAAGTAAAAGAAGCTCAAGAAGAAGATGTCTGAGGCTGAGGTAGCTCAGGCTTTATTGAAATTCAATGAAATGGTTTCAGCAACTATTCCAGTTCCGAGATCTTTCTCCTTGGAATCTCTACCTGAGACTCCAGGAAGAAATCTTGTTGCTCTGGAAGAAGCTGTTGCTAAGAATACTGAGGAGGTAGAGCAATTTGAACTAGTGGAACAAGTAGAAGAGGGTGCTGAAGGAAGTGGTGAAACTGGAGATGTGATGAAACAAGTAGATGATTACAAAGGGACACCTTCGGAACACTTATCACTCCGGACTTCAGATGCTGAATCTTCGAAGCTAGTTACTCCAGCAATGGAAGAAGAGAAAGGAGAAGAAGAAGTTGCCTATCATGGAGAAGAAGAACAACTTTTACATGATATTTCTCAGATGAAAAACGTAGAGGATGGTATTCAGGAAGTTGCTGATGAGGAAGATTTTGTCGTTCAAGTTTCTGACAGTGAGAAGAGAACTCCGGAACAGGATTCAATTTCGGAAAAAGACAAGGGAAAGAAAATTCTTGCTGATACCCCAAGCTCAGAAGTAAGGAAGAGAAAGGAAGTTGGTAGCTCTTCAAAGAGAAAGCTTCAACTTGTTGAGGAAGAAAACTCTCCAAGCAAGATTTCAGATTCGAAGTCATCCTCGTTGGGGCATGATTTTGTTGTTCAGTCTTTAAAGAAGTTGGTGGGAACCATTCCGACCTTCTCTAGTATTGACTCAAGATGCCAGATGCTCCAACATGCGTTGAATCAGAAAACCGACTCTGTATCTATGGTTATGGATAAGTGCGTTGAGATTGAGGCTTAGTTCAAAACCTTCTTTGTTGGTTACGAAGCTCATAAAAGATCTTGCAAAAGGATGACAAGCTGGTCGAAGAAGACTGTGGAAGAGATGAGGTTGCTTGATGAGTTTCAAGACAATGTTAAAGATGCCTTTGAGACCGAGGACAAGAAGATAAATGAGCTGACTTCCTCCTTTGAAGAAAAGCTGACTGAAGAAAAGAACATTAGGATCCAAGAAGTCAGGGATCTAAATGGGAAGTTGAATTCTGTTTCTCAGAATTGGAAATTTGAAAGGGATCATCGGATCGATTTTGAAGAAAGGATGAAGGCTCAGGAAGAAAAGATCCAAGCTCAGGAAGAAAAGCTGAAATCCCAGGAAGAAAAAATTGAATCTTCATCCGCAAGAATAGTGGTCTTAGAGAAGCAAGCTGAAGAAGATCATAAAGACCTAAAGAAGATCAAGACTATTCTAAAGGGGCTCATGTCAATGGAAAAAGATCTGAAATAACCTAATCTGATCTTTTTGTTGTAATTTTTTTCTTTGTTGTCGAGATTTAAAATTTAATGAAAGTTGTACTTGTTGTTTCTATTATTGTCATTACTAATCTTTCAGGTACTTTGTTATTTTTTTCCCCATTCCCTCCAATTATTTTTGAAAATCACAAAGGTGGAGAAGGAAAATATTCTTAAGAAAAAGAGGAACTCTAATAAGAGTTTATCAAAGGGGGAGAAAGAAAAAATACCCAAGGAAAAGAACTCTAATAAGAGTTTGTTTAAGGGGGAGTTTTTTTCTTAAAGAAGACCTTCTTATGAAATATCACTCCGGAAATATGAATACAATCCTTATAGTTTCAAAGCCTAAGGGGGAGTTAGTCGTATTCATCTATATCCTTAAAGCATGGGAGATAAGCATTAATATGTTTCTTTCTTCTTAGAATTTTTTTTTCGTAAGGATTTTTGTGCTTTCCAAAAAGGAGGAGATTGTTGAGTCAATAAGGTTTTCCTTATGACTTTTCCATTCCTTCTTGTTTTGAAAATCACAAACACCTTATCTTTAAGAAAATTGCTTTTATAAGGAAATTTTCTTTTATAAGGAAAATTGTTTTCTTAAGGAAAATCGCTTTTATGAGAAAAATTATCCTTATCATATTTTCATCCATATTTTTCTTAAGTATGAGATTCAGATTCATTTTCTCGGAATCATTGAAACTTTGATATAAAGCATTCTGTTTTAGGATTCGGATTCTGGATAAGAACTATAAGGAAGTTTCATTCCGAATTCCGGATATGAACTCTGACTAAGTTCTATTCCAGATTCAGGATACGAATTCTGAAGAAAAATTCTCATTACAAATTCTAATGAAGAAATCTCATTCCGAATTCCCGTTACAAATTCTAATGACGAATTCTCATTACGAATTCTGATAAAGAATTCTCGTTACGAATTCTAATGACGAATTCTCATTACGAATTCTGATGACGAATTCTTATTACGAATTCTGATGACGAATTCTCATTACGAATCCTAATGATGAATTATCATTACGATTTCTGATGACGAATTCCTATTCCGAATTCTCATTACGAATTCACCTATTAAACAGAATTTGAGTATCTTTGTTTTATACACTCTGAATTAATTTAGACTCCGAAAAATATCTTTTTTTGACTCCGAACTTTTATATTGCTTACACTTCTAAAATTTGTCTATTCTTTACTATTGGTCTTTACACTCCGAACCTTCACTCCGAAGTTTTCATTCCGAACTTTTATGTTAGAGTTTAAAACGATGTCGTACATTCTGTTACATTTGTTTGGTTATAAAACTATGTCGTCTGTTTTGTTTTAAACTAACCGTTGTCTAAGTGACACGTGTACAGGTCCCTCCGATCTTTAAGGAAAATATTACCGTTGGAGAAGGAGCCGACCTTACCTATAAATAGAAGCTCATTTGAAAGAGCTCAGAGCTAATGACAGATGAACAATTTGGTTTTGTGCATACATGCTGTTGAAGTGATTTCTAGAGAGAGAGACTATTATTAACTCTCAAAGCCTCATGCGACTCCGAATGTTTGTGATTACATTCTAGGGCTTCCGGGGATAGGAAGACAGAGGTGTCGACTACCTTAAAGTTCGAGGGCTTTCTTGCTGAGGAAGACAGAGGTTGCCAACTACCTTGAAGTTGAGGGCTTGCGGGGATAGCAAGACAGAGACTCCGATCTTTGTATCGAGGGCTTACCCTGGTGTGGGTAAGACAGACTTGCTTGATAGTATAAATCAAGGGACCTTTATCCAAGGTTGTTGGATACCCTTCTCTTTGGGTTAAAAGACTTATATCTTGTTACTAGTAGTTTTACTACTTGTTTTTATTCCGCTGCATTTTGTATCATAAGGAAAGTATAACTTTTTTATACTTTCTTATTTGTACTCTGATTCATTTAGATTCTATACGCTTTAAGGTAGAATCTCATATTGTAATTGTTTGTTAAGTTTCAATCTCCGGAACCATATTTCTGGAACCTACTTTCGGAATCTCTTTCCTAGTTTACTTTCGGTGTTAGAGGTGTTGTGAATTTACTTAGTTTAACTTTGTTAAACTTATCCTTTTCCTTTGCTTAAGGAAAACATAGTTATTCTTAACTAACATTAAAGGTTCTAAAGGAATTTTTAAAGTATACAATTCACCCCCCCCCCCCTCTTGTATATTGAGCATCTCATACTATATTTCGATCCTACACTAATAACAAGGTATCTGACTGTATGAAAGAGAAATAACCATTTATCAATCATTCAAACCATAGAAAGTAATTAACATGGTTAAATTCCAAAACAAGCAATACCCCAATCATGACTATGTTCCACTTTTATCATATATAATCCAAACACTAACAACAAATGGAAAAAACCATCTACCTCGATTTTGTACGATCGATATACTTGAACATCATCCCTTGAATCGGCCTAGATTTTCATAGATATATAAAAAGGTGAAAAAATATCAACCTTTAATAACTCAATCGAGAGAAGGAATCTATAAGAAAGGATATAGGGTTTTTTATTACTCACTATTGGGATTCCAATGCACCCGATGGTGTCTCAATCAGAGTTTGAATGGAGAAACGGGAGGGGTTCATAGTTTTTCGGTCATTCCACTGTGCTCCTGTACAAACCACAGCTAGAAGAAGATGTTTTTTAAAATTAGATGTGGCCCGCTTTGATATATCAAATAAAAATAAAATTACATGGAATGTTTAATAAAACAACACACCATATAGTATCCTCAATTGGCCCCTGATTTGAGTGGTATGCCAGGTCACCACACGGTCATGTACTCGGTTGTTACATGGTAAGTACACGACTATACCTGGAAAGCTAGGTACACGACGTGTACTCAAAAGTACACAACATGTACTTAGAAAATTCTCATTTCTTTCTTTTCCCTAAAAACAACCCAAAATCAAGATCCATACCTGAAAAGATGTTCTGAGTTCTTACACCCCCCCCCCCACCCTTAATGAAATCTACAACTAAAATTCCCTTCTAAGGGTGGTGAAGAAGAATCTGTGAACAACTCCTGCCACTGTGATCATATTCCAACCTCCCTCTCCCAAGTCTCATCATGTACTCACTTGTACTGACATAAAACCCATACAATAGGAACATACCATCCATGGAGAACCTTCATTCTGTGATCCACAATCTTAATAGGGTGTTCCTTGAAGGATGCATCCACCTCCAACTCAGCCTCCCCAGGCTTAAAAACATTAGATGGGTCTGAAAAGGAACGTCGTGGCGGAGAAACATGAAATGTTTTGGGCATATCCTGGTACCTATAAGGTAACTAAAACTAATAGGAAATCATCACGACCCTCTTCAAGACCTCAAATTTCTCGAATTATCTCGGTGAAAGTTTCCCCTAACTCCTAATCCTCTTTTGTACCAAACTCAGGGTGAAACGTGGGAACACCTGATCTCTAACCTCAAACTCTAGAAGTCATCTCCATTGATCAGCATAATATTTCTGTAGATATTAGTTAGTATCCATACTCTTCCAAATAAACTCCACCTTCCCAGTAGTCTCCTAGACAATACGAGGTCCTAGCATAGCTGGCTCTCATGCCTCCAGCCAACATAAGGGTGATCGGCATGGCCTACTGTACAGATACCCATAAAGTTTCATCTGAATCATTTCCTAAAAACTATATTTATAGGAAAACTCCACTAGGGGTATTTGTATCTCCCAATATCCCCCTAAATATAGGATGCATGATCGAATCATGTGCTCCACAACCTGAATCATGCACTTGGACTGACCATCTGTATAGGGATGGTAAGCTGTACTCAGAAGTACCTGTGTACCCAAAGCCCTATTTAGTCCCTTCCAGACATGAGAAGTAAACTAGGGATCCCTGACTAAAATCATAAAGTGTGGAACCCCATGTAAACGTACAATATCTTAGATGTAAAACCTCTCAATCTCATCAACACTGAAGGTCTCCTTGATCAGTTTTAAATGTGTGGCCTTTGTGATCCTCTCGATAACAACCCAAACCACACCATTCCCTCAAGGTGACCTCAATAAACCTGTCAAAAAATCCATTTCAACATCATTATAATTCCACTTGAAAATGGGTAAATGTTGTAAAAGCCCTACTGGTCGCTGATTCACCGCCTTCACCTGCTGATAGGTGGAACATCTCATAACAAAACCAACTACATCCTTTTTCATGCCTGCCCACCAATACTATCGATGTCAATATTGATACATATTCATGACACCAGGTTGAAATTCCCATAATGAGGCATGAAAATCTCACATAAACTCCTCTTGTATATATACTCACACCCATTCTCTCTCAAGAAAATTAAAATCCTCATCCTCGTTTACGGTCCACCAAGGAGTAGGTTCCTCTCCTGACACACTCTCTCGTAGGACTAGGCCTTCAGAATCTGATATATACCTCATTCACACTCAATCTGGTAGATTACAAGAAACAACTATAGAAGAAATAAATGTCTTATCCTAATTTTCTTGAACCTCTAAATGAATCTCTAAGAACAGACCCATAAGCTGCCACTCACTACTAGCCTCTGGAACTATTGTATCTGAGTCCTCTTGCTCAAAGCATCAGCCACTAAGTTTCCTTTTTTTGGTGTGTAGTCAATATCAACTTGAAAATACTGAAGGTACTCAACCCACCTTAATTTTCTCCAATTTAGATCTCATTGAGCAAAGATATAGTTGAGAATTTTTTTGGTCTTTATACACCACAAAACATTCTCCCAAAAGATAATGTCTCCAATAGTGAAAATCATGCACAACTACAGCTAACTCAAGATAATAAATCAGGTAATTCATCTCACATGGACTCAAATTTATATACCCATATGCAATGACTCCTTCCCCTATATTATTATAGTTCCCATCCTGATACTCGATGTGTTGCAGTAAATGGTGTAACTCTTTCCTAGTTTCGGTAAAACCAGTATCGGTGCGGAAGTCAACCTCCCCTTCAACTCTTGAAAAACTGAATCACAGAAATATATCCACAAGTGCATCACACCCTTCTTATTCAGGACCTTCATTGGAACATCTATATGTGAAAAGTCCCAAATAAAGCATCTGTAGTAACCAGAAATCCCAAGAAAACTCTGTACCTCAAATATGTTCTTCAGCTACTCCCAGGAAACTACTACTCTCACATTCTCTAGGTCTACTGATACTCCTTTCTATGAGATGAAAAGATCTAAGAAAATAATCTAATCCATCCAAAAGTGTAATTTGTGGAGATTATAATGTTACTGATGCTCTCTCAGTGTACTCAATGCGATCTCAAGATGGGTGGCATGGTCGTGTCGAGTGTGGGGGTACCCCAAGATATCATCCGTGAAGACTACCAGAAAGGAATATAAGTAAGGATGTAACACTCAGTTAATTAGTTCTATTAAAACTGCCAGTACATTCGTGAGACCGAACAACATAACCAACTACTCATATAGACCATACTTGATCCGAAAGGCTATAAGAGGTATATCTAGCGGTCTAAGTCACAACTGATGATAACCGAATCTCAAGTCAATCATTGAGAACACCTGAGATCCTCAAATTTGATCAAAGAGATTATCAATATTCATCAAGGGATATTCGTTCTTGACTGTCAATTGGTTTAGCTTCCGATAATCCACAAAAATTTTGTGGCAACTGTCCACCTTCATTGCAAAAAGGACTAGCGAACCAGAAGGACAAGTATTGGGTCTGATGAAACTATTTGGTTGCAACTCCACTAATTGTTTATTGAGCTCCTATAACTCTGGTTTTTCCATCCTATATGGAGGAATAGTCATAGGTTCCACTCCTGTCATAAGCTCAATAGATAAATCTCCCTCTAGTTTCGGAGGTAAACCAGAAAAGTCAGTTTGAAATACATCCCTAAAACAATCCACCATTGTAGTAAAGTTCATCTGTGAAGTCCCTGGTCATCCAAATATAAACTATCAATCTGGGATATAATTCCTCCTAACCCATGATTCTTTGGTCCATCTCGGTTCACCTGAACATCCCATTCACCCTTGTGTATAAAGATTCACCCTATGGTGATGTGAAACTCACCCTATAGAGATAGAAATGAACAAAGTCCTAGAAGGAGACCAACCAGTCCATTCTGATAATTACCTCAAAGCATGTCATCTATAAGACATATAGGTCCCACAAGAAGTGACACCCACCAAACCCAAGAGGGAACTCCTTGAATTGATGTACACTAGCCATCCTTATCCCAAACAGAGTGTCTAGCATCATAATATCATCAGAAGTAAAGATACAGAACCCAAGGCTCTCCATAATAGAAACTGATATAAAATTATGGGAATCCCCTATATCAAAAATAGCAGAAGCTAAAACTGAAGCAACTAGAATCGTACCTCGGCCCGTATAGGGTCTAGGATCGTACTCTTATTGGGTCCATTCCATCACAAAAGTCTGACCTGTATCGTGGGCCTGTGATCCTGTCTGGCTACACTGAGATGATCTACCCAATAGTCGCTAAAAACCTATCATATGGATACCACGGACATGACCACCTCCTCAGCCTGAATGGACTAACAAACTACAATTCCCTAACTGATGAGAAACTGGTGGTCCTTCTGTTGAATTTGGAGTCATGACAGATCACCTCTCACTCACTACTAGTGAGAACATCCTAAAAAAATTCTAAAGATGGCCCATCTTGCCACAAGATTGGCACTTGACATGGTCCATAGGACATTATGGTATCATATTCCCACTTTTTCCACACCAGTATCACCCCACTTGGTACCTAAAGAAACATACCTATGGTGATTCTTGTTTTCATTCGAAGGAGTACCAGGTCCAAACTCCCTCAGATCGCAGCTCCAAACTCCGTCAGATTGTGCTCAGTAATCAACGTCTAATTTACTATAGAAGCCATCATATTCAACCTAAAAACATTCACCTCCTAGTATATGTCTTACTTGAGACCATCCCCAAATCTTCTAGCCAGTGAAAACTCATCACCTCCCAAAACAAATGTGAAGAACTGAAGCTCTATAAAATTAGAAGAGTAATCCATCACTGTAAGAGAACCCTTCTCCAAATACATGAACTCCCGTGATTTTTCATCCCTCAACATCTCAGGGTAGAAGTAATCATAAAAGGTCCTATGAAACTCTTCCCAAGTCATATCCTAATGAAATTCCACCTGTAAGATAACATCCCACCATATTTTGGTATAATCGCATATCATGTAAGTCACGAGCTTCACCCTCTTCTCAGGAGGTGTCTCCAGATGCTCTAAAATAGAAAGCATGGCCTACAACCATGAATTTGTAGCCTGTGGTCCTCTATCCCTGGAAAAAGTGGGAGGATGCTGGTGCTGGAACACCCCCTTCAACTCTTCCATAGTTGGGATAGGATGTGGTGATCCTTGAAAATCTTGAATCGTCCTCATAAAGCCTTCATTGAATTGTGCATCAACACCTGTGTCTGGTATAATAGTTGGTTCTGAGGCATACATGACAGACGGATATAATAGTAGTCCCTAATCTACCATTTCTGATATATGATCATCACCCCGAATCTGGCGTGCAATTGGAGGATGTCTTGGTGGCATGACTCTACAAGGTCAAGTGCACACCTATTTTCAAGATTATCAAGACTACAACATAGAATTGAAAGTACAGAATCAGAAAAAGAAAGAATTCAAGTTTTATAAAAGAGGATTGCATGGCGTGTATAAATACTACATGACATGTTCCCTTATTCCATAATATGGGTGTGTACCTCTTCCAACCTGGTCATGTGACACCCCATACACACAATATTTCCCCAAAGACACAATGTGTACTTGAATATACTATCATACCAAATTACTTATACATGGATAGAACTAAATGGTTCTACTAGTGTAATACTACATGGTGTGAACACTCTAGGAATGATGTGTACTACCAAAGTTTCATCGACCCTTTCCATTAGTCACACGGTTAAATACACCATTGATTATAGCATGATGTGTACTCCTAGTACATGGTGTGTTCTACCAAATGATTATCAACCTTATGTCTATACTCACACAGTCAGTCACACGGTCAAAAACTACAGGATGTGTATATACAGTACATGTTATGTACTTAAGAAAAGTAATTTCATCCAAAATAGAAGAACATGTGGTGTGTGTTCATAACATCACACGCCATGTTGTCTAGGTTTTCGGACAGTAACCCTAAGAAAATTCTCTGAAACCCCAAAAATCTTAAAATTTGGCCATGGAAGGCCAAATTGTGATTCTTGGGAGACCATACTCCTCATGAATCAATGTTTGGCATCCTTATTAGTTTCATATCTTAACAAAATTCAATTAAAGTTCAAACATGATCCGCCAAATTCTGATCCAAGAGGGCCCATAACACCTCAGGGACCAAAGTTTGGCATCCATCCAAATGAAACTTTACATATACCAATACCCTATCATAATATAAAGTATTCTCTCATGCCATCTATCAAAATAGCATGCATATCTTGCACAACATCTTTCACAATAGCATTAAATCAGTAATGCACCCTAAATGGCATGACAAGAATACATGACATGTGATCAGTAGCAAGTGACTATATGATGAAAGAGATGGACTACCCTCATCTCATTGGGTTGAAACATAAATAGAACCATAATTATATCAATCATAACTGAAAAAAACAAGTGAATTTCCCAATGGTGAAATCAAATCAACTCTAACAATTTTGAAAACATAAAATTTGCAATATTCGAGGTAACTTGGATTTTCCCTATACACAGGTTTGATACTCCTGAGCACATATTATTACAAAATACCTATTCTTTCCTATCCCAATATATTGGCTCCAAATAGTAAGTAAAATAATAAAGAAAATATCCACAGATACCACTTTGTTACATCCTGGATCTGGGTGCTTCCCAAAGGTGCCTCAAAACTGGTTGGTCACATAACCTCAAGAGCATTTCCCCAAATGTTATTGGTTGTATACTAGTAGAAAGGGACAATGTTTTATAATGGGGAAATTATTCCCTCATTGGTAGAGTATGCACAGTGGAAAAAAAATATTAAACAAAAGAGGAAGTAGTAATACCAATAAATTAAACAGTGAAAGACTAAAAGTAAATGAAACTGAAGCCACAATATATATATATATATGATGCAAGTAATATGTATCTAATAAAACAAAAAAAACAAGTCACAATGCTTGAAATCAAAAGAGAAACCAAATTACAAAAGAAACAATAAACTCCAGTAGCATCGTAAGCCTTATCTTGGTCCCACACCCTCTAGATCCAACAACAATCAAGTACCTAATGAAGAAGGGTGCTTTCCCTTATCTATAACTGCAATCATATAATTTTTTTGGGTCAAAAATCATGACCCAAATAGGGTGAGAGATGAATCCCAGTAGGAAACCACCAAAATATCTATGCCTCTTAGTTAATACATATAGCTGGTAATACACACAAATGAAGCAATAAACAATGAAGTAGTCAAATGTAACCAATCCTTTAGTTTTTAATTACATTCATTTACATTCATTATTCAATTCATTGAATCATGTAAACCTTGGGATCTATCCTATGCTCGGTATCCCCTGTGAAAATTAACTAGAACAGATGTCTTAAGAATACCATCTAAACAATCGAGTAAGACCAAGTCCAAGCTTGTGCTTTGGCTTGGCAGACTCTTCACAATCATTCAATTATTCACAAATGACCCCTTGATAAATTTCTCATAGTATAACCCCTCTGGTCTAACATAACGTAAATTAATTAGACAAAGACCCTCTAGGAAGCTCTCTCGTTCTATCCTATTTGGTCTAGCACAACATCAATCAATTAAATAATGACCCTTGGGAAAGCTCTCATGGTCTAAACCCTTTTTCCTAACATAGCATCAAAAATTATAAACGAACACCTAGGAAAGCTCTCACAGTCTAAACCCATGGTTCAATAATTCATTTAAACAAATATAAATGACCACATGGGCAACTCTCACGGTCCAACCCATTTGGGAAGCTATCACAGTCCAACCCTTTGGTCAACATTCGCAATGCATATCAAAGGAATTTCATATAATCAATCAAACTCTATCCTAATCAACCAAGTCCAGGAAAACAAGGTACTTCTCAAGGAAACCTAGACCAAATGTCCATAACTTTAAAACAAGGGGAAACACACCCATGGGGCGTCCTAATAACAAGGTATCCAACCTTATGCATGGTAAATAACCCTTTATCAATCATTCAAACCATAGTAGGTAATTAACATGTTTAAATTCCAAAACAAGAAATACCCCAATCTGGGGTATGCAGTACTTTTAGCATATAAAAATAAAATATGATTAACGAAAGGCACAAACCACATACATTGATGTCATACAGTCAACATACATGAACGTCAGCCATTGAATCGATCTATATTGGAATATATCTACAAAAAGGAGAGAAACACCCAACCTTGAATAACTCAATCGAGAGAAGGAATCGGAAAGAAAGGATCTATGGGTTTTGAGAAATCACTAGTGGGATTCCAATGCAGCAAACGATGTATCAATCAGAGTTTTAATGGAGAAATAGGAAAGGTTTAGAGTTATTTAGTTGTTCCACCATGCTCCTCTATGAACCGCGACCAGAAAAAGATGTTTCTAAAAAAGAGATGTGGCCCTGCTCCGATATATCAAATGAAAATAAAAATACCCAAAATGTTCATTAAAACTACATGTCGTTTATTAGCATAAACCATCCCATGACATAAGCGGTCTGCTAGGTCACCACATGACCATGTACTCGGTCATTACATGGTCAGTACGCGGCTATACACAACAAGCTTGGTACATGGAATGTACTCATAAGTACATGAAGTGTACTTAGAAAATACCAATTTCTTTCTTTTTCCTAAAAATAACCCAAAATCAATATCCATACCTAAAAGGAAGATCTGAGTTATTGCATTTTTTTTCTCCTCCCATCATTGAATTAACACTCACTTGAGTTGTTCTTAATAAACTGGGCATTCCACCAATCTCCCAATCTGGCACCGGGGTTTCCACCCAGACACACCTCCACACATACTCTACACGGGATGTACCTCACTTGCTTTGTCCCAAATAGGAACCTCCATTCACACTATGCATGCCCCTTACGCACCAACATGTGTGCTCTATGTGGGATATATTCTCCCATGGTTCTCCTATGCATACTCTATATGATATTTCCACACCATGGTTTCACTTGTGTGGTATGGTTCCCACATGGATTGAGCCTTGATCTCCATATATGTGGTTGAGATTTCCACCTTGGGTGGTTGTGGTGTTTGTCCCAATTTTTTAAAAATCCCTCTCATATAAAATAATACTTAGTAAGTACTTTATATGAGAGTTCCAATACAACTCAAATACCTTCACACATTTTTCATGCAACATGAAATGAATATATATGATTTAAATGGTCCTCATGGACATATTTCATGGTGTTGAAGTAATCTTCATCATTCAAAATGATTTTTTTCGTTATCTTCATTGAATTATTCCTCATGAAAATCAATATTTTCATGGTATTCAAATAAAATATTGCATGGTTCTAATTCAATAATGAAATATAGCATGACCTTATTCAATGCCTCTCACACAAATTCTATGAGCATCGTCCATTAAAGAAACTCCATTGGATGGATCATATTCTTTATTTATTGTTAAAAACAATTTGTCACCATTGACACAAGTCTTTCACATGAATATTAGTTCAATAATTGTTAAAGTTATAAACAAAAATTCTTCCTAATAACTTACTTAACATTTTAATACTTGATTTGTATCTTGTTCATCCCTTCATTCAAGATACATTCATGAAAATATTAGATATCTTGGATATTTCTAGCAACTTCATTCTCTCATAATTATTCATCATATGTACATCAATGAAATATTTCTATTTTATTGAAATTTATTAACAACCAATAAAAACCATTTTCAACAAATAAAACACATACAAAAAGTGTTCTCAATGGTTATAACACCCCCTTAGACTTATGTCTGTCGTCCATAACTTATTGACGCACCATGAATCAAGATACATTCTTCATAATATCCATTTTCATGTTATCCCACCATAAATACTCTTTCAGATCACTATACATATTCATACTTGTAGGTTGAATCAAGAATAATGAATTTTGAGATTCATCCAACATCTTATTCTTCAAGTTTGTTATTTATGGAACACAAACTTAATTTATAAGACTTATCATTTGAGCATGACCATGGTTGAACTTAGGGATATTTCTCACCTTCTTCTATAATTATTATCTTTTTTGACCTTATTAATACTCTCATGAATAGACAGAACATTCTTATGAGAAAGATAATATATATCCCCTTTCATCATTATTTTAAGATATATCTTTTTAATATCTATAAATATTGGTTCTCTTTAAATCCTCTATATATAAAAACTATCATGGTATGTTCAACATAGAAAACTAGACACCTTGTTTTACTTCAATAGGTGGTAATGTATTGAGTATTAATAATATTTGATCAACTCCAACCACCTTCTCTAGCACATATTGAAATCATTAAAAATAAATATATACCACAAGATTTTATGATAAATATATATATCACACATTTCACCATATAGATAATGTCTTCACATATTCAAGGAAAAAATTAGCATTGTCAACTCCAAATCATAAGTTAGGTAATTTTGTTCTAGAATTTTTAATTAGATTGAGGAAAAGGTTATCACCTTGTCAATATTCTTTAGGAAACATCATATTCCCTTATTTGATCCATCACAATATATCATAAACCTTTCTCCACTATAGGGTTGTGTAAGAACGGACATGATGTATTGGATTTTTCATGAATCCCACATCAATAAATTCTTGTTTTTCTAATAATTCAATATAGTGAAACCCTAGGGTCGATCTCTCAAGGAGGATAATCACATGCCCAGATTTTATATTTTCATGATTTAAAAACTAACTAATATAAAACAAAAATATATAATAACTTAATAGGCGGTTTGGAAATTCATAAAATATATATATCTGTGTGTGTGTGTGTGTGTGAAAAACACAAAAAAAACAAAACATGAATAAGTTATTAAAGGAGAAAGAAGTCTTTGTTATTATGATTTTATTGGGACACTATCATTGTTATTTAAAAGTATTATTTATCAATATTTTATTCAATGGTGAGATCAACGCTATCACTCAACACCCTCTTTTTTTGTTATTACCCATCACTGATCCTCTACATGAAGGATAGTCTCCCACACTTCATAACCATAATTCTAAACTGAACCTATGCATGTATCACAACGATATATAATGATAAGAATAGATATTAATGAGAATAATAACCCAATATAGAAAAATTAGGGTGAACCCTCCACTAAATCTAGTTTCACTTATACTGAAATTCTTATAATAAAATAATAATAAAAAATTTGAAGTGTAACGAACATAAGAATCCGCATTACCCCCTCGAACAAGTGATGAGGTTAGTTCTCTATTTTCATGGAGTTGAGAAGTGCATGGTAAAAGGGCCAAGGTATTGGTCCCTACCATAAACAATATTGTCTCTTATGGAAGTCTCACCCTATTGAATTTTTTTCTCTTGGGGTTAGCCTATTAGAGATCACCCTTACTAGAAAAGGCCTTATTCATGTAGAGGATGATACAAGGGACATATATTTCTTCACAAACCTCATATGAGTCTCAATGTGGGACTCATGGGTGTCATGGAATGACACCCTAAGTCTCACACTGTAACAACCTACTGCCAAGCAACCAGGTAGTTAGTCCCATGTCATGGGCATCTTTGGGATCGCACTGTATTCAATTGGGTAGAAAAATCACCCCTCATCACTTTCCCTAAAGAAACAAGGTTTTCCATTCTCTAATACCACTTGAGAGGACCAAGTAATTAGTCCCTACCACCATTAATATTGTCCCCTTTGGGAGTCCTACCCTCCCAGCTTTGTTCTTCCTATAGTTATCCTATTATAGCTTACCTTTGTTGGAAAAGGCCTTTTTGAAAGGTAAGAGGATAAAATATAATTATATTCATTCCCAAACTTCCTCCAAGTTCTGATGTGGGGCTTAGGGGTAATTTTCATGGGGTGACACCCAATGTTTCAGGCAGTGACACACTACTACAAATAAGCAAGGTGGTTAGTTCCATGTCACGAGTATCTCCAGGAATCATGTTGAATTCAACTGGGCACAACAATCAACCCCTCAGCACATACCCTAATGATTTGAAGTTTTTCCTCCTCTAATACTACTTTATAGAACCAAGTCATTATTCCCTACCCCCAAAAAATTTCCTCTTTGGGAGTCTGACCCTCATAGATTTTTTCTTCTAGGGTTAGCCTTTTAGACCTCACTCTTACTATAAAATCCCTTTATGATGGGGACAAGTGTACAAGGGACATATATTCATGACCAAACCACCTATGAGTTTAGATTAGGGACATTGGGGAAAGTTTCATGGCCTGAAACCCTGTGTTTCACAGAGTGAAACCTTACTGACAAGAAGTAGGGTAGTTAGTCCCATGTCATGGTCATCTTTAGGGATCAGGATAAAATCAATATGGAATATCGTAAAGAAGATAAAATAAAAAGGAAAAAAGTGAGCCAAAATAATATATAAATAAAACAATAAAACTTTTACATCATAAAAAACTCCACACAAAACCTACAAAATGGATCACTACAAAATCACTCCTTCAAAGGGGAGATAAATTACTTATTTATAGGAAAGGGATGAGGAAAAGATTAGTTTCAATTATATCTTCTAAACTTTGAAGCATTTTTTTAGAATTAAATGTCTGAATATATACTATTTTATTTTTTAAATTTTTTCTTCCAATTATTCTATTTTATCCCTCAAAATTTCAACTTATTTTACCATGTATTGAAAATTTTATTCTTTAATAATTAAAAAGTATATTTAGCCAAACAGCCTGTCCAAATTCAATATACCAAATGTCCATGTATTTTTTGGATAATTTAGTGGGAAAGTATTTTAATATTTTCATATTTGAACTTGTTTCCTGATGTCTTTAACATCCATCTTCAAAAATAAATTCATCTTTAACAATTTTTTGAAGAAGTTTCAGTAGAATCTTTGATGATAATATTTCCATCTTGGAAGATTAATTGAATTTGAATGCATAATATTCACACAAGTTTTGGAACATGATAACGTTCAAACCATAAGTTAATCCTATTGGATGAAATAATAAAAAGAGTTTCTTAAAACATATGTAAAAATTTCAGGATAATATTAGAAAGGGAAAAATATTTGTGGTTGAATTATTATGATAGGACTCATCTAGTTGGATCCACATCAATGTTGACATCATATCCACATTTTATCCATCAAATGGTGGATCAAGATTTTATTACCTAAATGAAAAATGAAGATATATTAGTGAATAACCCTCCTAAAATATTTTATAATTATCTTGGAAAATAATTTAAGATAAAAACACAACAGTTCTCTTAAAACGGAAAAAACTAAATTTCCATGAATATTTCAACCTCATGCTCAAATTACAATTTTTGGTTAAATATTAAAATAATAAACAATGTGATAAAATTTAATTAATTATTTTAAATAAAATATTAAATAAAATTATGGTCTATTAAGGCATACTGACCAACATTCTCTTCAGTTATTTTAAATTATCCTCACATTCATCTTTCCATGAGAACATAGCACCTTCTGGATGAACTTGGTGAGTGGATTAGATAGTCATGAGAAATATATCCCAAATAATTTGTAGTATCTATCCAGCCCAAGAAAACTATGAATATTAGTTACAATTGATGATATAGGTCATCCTTAAATAACTTTCATCTTTTATGGTTCCACTAATATACCCTCACATGAAATTATATGACTTAAGAATGAGAATTTTGTATCAAAAATTAACACTTGGTAAATTTGGAATGTAGATTATCCTTCCTTAGGGTCATCAACACAATCCTAAAATATTTTTCATGCTGTTAATTTATCTTAAAAAATATAATAATATCATTTATAAAGACAACCACAAAATAAAAAAGGTAATATCTAAAGACTCTATTCATTAAATCCATAAAGATGGAAGGAGCATTCGTCAGTCCAAATGGAATTATAACAAACTCATAATGATCTTGACCTGTACGGAAGGTTTACTTGGGTATATCCTCCTTATTTACCCTTATCTTATGATATCTAGATTTGAGATCAATCATGGAAAAATATATATCTCCTAATAATTTATCAAATAGATCATCGATATAGAGTAGAGGATTCTTGTTCTTAATAGGGATTTTCTTAAATTATTAATAATAATTTCAATGAAAAATTGAAACATCATTCTTCTTAACAAAAATAACAGGTGCACCCCAATGTGAAGCACATGCATGAATGAATCCCTTATCTAGATTCTCCTAGAGTATATTCTTTAATTACTACAACTCAATTAGATTCAATCTATATGGAGTCCTTAAAATAGGTTCATATCTAGGTATGAGTTTTATTAAAAAGTCAACTTCATGATTTGGGTAAAGACTAGACAACTATTTTGAAAATACATCAATAAACTCTTATAAATATACATATCATCATTTTTGAGTTTCTTCCCATCCATCTGAGATAAATATCCCTCATGAATTGGAAGTAAAACTCATTGATGGAAGTAATTTTCATTAGGAGTTCAGGTTCATCTTCACACATGTAGACTTTCGTAGGTTGATTCAGAATATCGAATGTAACTTCCCAAATCCCATAGTATCTTTTTCAGATACTTAATCCAATATTTAGATACTAATATATTAGTATTGCCATTAAAATATGGAGTCTTTGTTCGCATGAAGTGATTCCAGCATATATGAATCACATTATGGGACAATGGTTAGCTCTATATGGGAAAGGTTATTTGTCATAACCTAATTAAATTGCCCTAATATGTTCATGGTTTACTTAGTTCTAACATTAGTTGTATTGGATTTCTTGTCAAGGTAATGCCTATATTGAATATGGGTATTGATTCTCTTTCTCCCACTAATATCTATCACTAAATAATGGAACACATTAAGTTAGATCGTGGTAATTATGAATATTGAGGAATAAAATAAAAATCCCACTAATGGTAAAATTTCTAAAATACTATATTGGGTTATCATAATTTTCATGTTAGTTATGTTAATTTAAATTCTAGTTCTCAACTTTTCTACAAACTTTTCTCTGATAAAAACCACAATGACCTCATCTCTAGTAACATAGAACTGATGTCAACTTATTACATTTGAAAAATATATAGGTGATCATATCACCAAGGATTGGTCAGTTTAGTAGTGTTGATGAACCATATATATACATGATTCCCATATTACACTAGAAATATAAAAAACATAGCATAAGAAACATTACCACATCCTTTATTTAATTCATAATATCCTTCTTCATATACTGTGGAAATGAAAATAAATAATGGGTGAGCTCAGATTCTCAATAAGGGTTACATACAGGGGAATATATCATTAATAAATAATTCATAATCAATATTCTAAATAAATAACTAAAAACACATGTCATTTAATCAATAAGTAGATCAAAAATTCAACAACAAATAATATCAATGATGTAATCTCATTGATATTAATAACTAAATTTTAAATAAAGGAAATGCTTAATGTTGAATTTCATGATTTCAGACATCATTATATCTTACCATCAATTTCTTGTACCAAGATAGATTAATAAATGGGTAGTTATACACCAAAAAATCATTTAATATGTTTTACCAACTATTTTTTCCCATGAAAAAATGTAATGCATTGAGGGGCTATCTGTAACCTATCCCTAGTTTTCACTGTAGGTCCAATGCATTCCTCATATATTGAATGATCAATTTAATTCATAAACAAAATTTCATGTCAATAAATATCTTTGTTTCATACAGAATATGGAATATTAATATTTCCATAGTCTATCAAATAACATTCATTGTAAAAAACTGAATATATAAATGGTATATAGTTTAGTCAACAATAGTATCCATGATACAAAGAATGTGGTTATTTAATAGAAATATAATGTCCAATGAAATATTATCATAAAAAGTGAATGTTTCAAGAGAAAGTTAATACCCTTTGGAGAAATAAAGAAAATATAAGAAAAACAATAAAATAATATTTCATTGAAGAGTTTTATTTTTAAAATCATTAAAAACTTGTAAAATAATCTAAATAGTGTAAAATGGTTATATAGGCAAGAAAATATGATAACATCATATACATTAAAAAGAAACATTCCTTTTCACATTTTGTAAATAATGAAAAAAATTAACCTTTCATGAAAACATTATAAAGATTCCTTTCAAAACTTTTAAAAAGATGATAATATAAAATATCATGGATAAATAATTTTAGTAAATAAAATGGTCTTTTTAAAATTAATTAAGAAAAATATATATGTAGAATAAAAATAAACCTGATCAAAAGATAAATAAGATCGGATTTTATTTTAAAATTTTATTTGCGTGATTCAAGTAAAAACTGAGTAAAAGTTGAAATAAAACACATAAAATTATTTAATATCTTGAGAATAAGAAAATATATGGAGTTTATAGTGGATATATTATAATACTACTTCAATGAAAATCAGAGCAATCTAAAAAAATAAGATTGTAAAATAAATTCCTACCACTTTGGTAACTTTTAAATTGTAACCCATTGAATTTAAAAACTTGAAATATGTAAGAACCCAGATCTTCTTTTCAGGTATGCCTTTCCTTTTTCTGGAGTTTTTGAGAAAAATAAAGTTTTTGGAAATTTTTGAAGTGAACGTCGTGTACTTTCTGAGTACACGCCATGTACTCTTTTCACAATCAAAGCCATGTAATGGCCGTGTTCGGGCCACACACACGGTGTGTAGGGGTGATGTGGAGGCCGATTTTGGCAGAGTATGGAAAAACCCACTACACGCTGTGTACTCTAAAAGTACACGTCGTGTACTTTATTTTTTCTTTAAATGGACCGGGGTCGCCCCTAATTGAGGAAAAAATCTTCTTCTAGGTCATGTTCATCCGAGCGCGCCGGGAATCTGTGGATCTTCGACGAGCCACCGTTCCTCCGTCTGTTCTTCGATTCGAGTACCATCGATTACATTTGGATCGTAGTGGTGAGTTCTCCATTCTTCATGAGCCTTCTTTTCCAATTCTTCTTCCTTCTCAAGTTATCATGGCTTGAGAATTTTGGAAATTTTCTCAGATCTACGATGTTCAAGGGGGTATCAGTCGACGCGGTTCAAGTATATCGATCTCCTAGGATCTACGTAGGTGCCTTATGCCTTACCGTTCAAAGTCTTTGAGTTCTATGTGCAAATTTCACCAATACCCGTGAACAGGGTATTGCGTGTTTACTGTCTTGCCCTTGTTGTTTTCCTACCTTGCGTGTATTCTTGTGTAGAGGTAAATTTATCATCTTAGAGGATACTTTGTTGTGCTTGGATGTTTTTACCATGCTTTGTTCTATTTACGCCCTATGGGGTCTCGTTTTCCTTTGGTTGTTACACTTGTTTCCATGCCTTGTGATTATAGGTTGGAGTGAAATTCATAACATGTTTGTTTCCCTATAGACTGTTTAGCCAAGTATCTCTATAGGTGTAATTTGGTTATCCGAGTAGCTCTATAGGTGTACTTTGGCCTTATAGCATTATTATGCACTGACTGGCACGGGACCGAGAGAACCTGGTGCTATAGACTATAAGGGATATACCGAGTCAGCTTCCCAGAGAGTCTTAGATATTATAGACTATAGGGGATGGACCGAGTGAGCTCCTAGAGAGTCTTGGATATTATAGACTACAGGAGGGTATACCGAGTGAGCTTCCTCAGAGATTCTTAATTTGTTTGAATCTTTTTAAGAACCTTTCCTGGCTAGAGGAGGAATTGACAGAGTGAGCTTCCTTAGAGAGTCTGTGTTATACCTGAGGCTATAGGAGGAATTGACCGAGATAGATTCCTCAGAGAGTTTCTAGACCTTGGGGATAAGAGGGTTAAATCGTGTGATCTTTATCAGATATTCCCTGACTACCCTAGACTATAAGGGGAATTGACCGAGTGTGCTTCCCCAGAGAGTCTCATAATTTTGTATGACCAAACCAGAGGGGTTAGGCTGAGTGCACTTTCCAGAGGGTTGTGGTACATCTTGGATAGGACTAGAGGGTTTCTTGCTTGTTAACTATTGCTTCACTACTGTTGTTGGTTTTGGATTAATTGTTGTTGTATATCTTCCTACTACTGCCTGTTGTTTACTATTACTGTTACTGCTTACTATACTATTACCTTCCATATACTCACTGACTGTTAGGCACAGATCTTCGGGTGGTTGCCTACTGAGAGTTAGTCTCACACCCTGTTTGGTCCATGCTTTGGAGCCCAAGCAGACCTTTTTGTTGCAGGTATAGACAAGGGTAAGCGCCCTTCGACTTCTGGTAGTTGATTGCTTTGGAGCTGGAGAGCATGTGACCAAGCTATGGATTGTGATGTTGAGGAGTTTATCTGTTTACCTTTCTTTTGTACTTTGGTTTGGTACTATTGTATTTTCCAGAATTGTGACTTGTTTGGAAGATTTCCTAGACATATGTGTCATGCATCATTTCATATATATGTGTGTGCTCCAGTTGTTTATAGTTGTAGTCTTCCACTGTTTACTTGTGTATGGATTGTTCTGTTTCTGTTGTTTCTTAATGTTTACTTCTATTGTGTACTCTGCCAATGAGGGCATAGTTACCCCACTATCACACCCAAGGCCCTCGCTGCTAGTCCGAAGCCTCTGACGTTTGTGAAAATTCGCTTGATGGCATGTGACCAACCGAGTACGGGGCGCCTCTGGGAGGATTTCAGAACCGAGATGTTACAAATGGTGGAGCCTCTCGGTGGTTTCCAGAACTAGGATGTTACAAAGTGGTATCAGAGGAGTTCATTTTCTCTTGATTTACTGTTTGGAGACATTATCCAGGGATAGGAAGGATTCGGTACTTGGTAATAAACTGTTCCCGGGAGTAGCTAACCCGTGTACAGGGAAAAGCCATACTACCTCATTATTGCAGTTTCTGGTTTTGTGATTTTACGGTTGATATGATTTCACCTAGAGTGATTCACATGCTTCGTGTTGTTATTGTTTTGATATTACAGTTCTATTTCTATCGCAACCCAATGAGATGAGGGTATGCCATCTCATGCATCTTGTAGGCACTTATTAGAAATCACATGCCATGCATTCTTGCCATGACATCTAGGGTGCATTAGCGATTGCATGATGTTGTGATAGAATTTGTGTAGATTATTCATGTTGTTGTGATAGATGTTTGATAGAATCTCTATTTCTTTGTTAGAGGGTTGTTTGTATTGTACTTTGCTTAAAATGAACGCCAAGTTTTGGTTATTGAGGTGTTATGGGCCCTCTTGAATCAGAAATTGGTGGATCATTGAACTGGTTTTCTTTATATATGACTG
This sequence comes from Viscum album, assembly GCA_963277665.1. Taxonomy (NCBI): domain Eukaryota; kingdom Viridiplantae; phylum Streptophyta; class Magnoliopsida; order Santalales; family Viscaceae; genus Viscum; species Viscum album. The sequence continues at coordinate 1,757,194,858 of OY728121.1, read as the reverse complement.
TAAAAGATGCCAAGCTTTGATTCATGGGGAGTATGGCCCCTCACGGGTCGAAATTTGGCACCCCCTTGCCTTGTTTTCTATGTTTTCTGGGCTTCTGTGCAGTATCTAAGCTATTGCCCAGAAAAACCCAGAATACACGGCGTGTACTTTTTGGATACACGCCGTGTAGTTTTCAGTTCGTGTCACTGACCGTGTGAGAAGAAACACGGTGGCATGAAAAATGAATTCAAGAACACGGTGTGTATGGTAGGTGCACGCCGTGTAGTTTAGAGCCGTGTACCCGGCCGTGTCACTAACAACACGAGTCGGGGAAGCCTGAGTAGAACATGTCATGTGGGTAAAGAAGACGCCATGTAGTTTTATCCCAGGTACCTGGCCGTGTCACGAACAACACGGTTCGGTGTTATCTTCTCTTATACCCGCTGTGTTTGTTCAGAACATGCCGTGTAAGGGATGCCGTGTAGACAGCTATGTAACTAACAACACGGGCCACTAAGACCGTTTCTAGTACATGTCGTGTCCCTAGGGAACATGCCTTGTAGTCCAGGGTTAGTTCGGACCCTGTGGGTTAGCCATGTAAGGAGACTCGGGCAGGGGTTTAGAGTTCAAGTACACTCCATGTGTGGGAACAACACGCCGTGTAGTTTGGGGTGTTACATGACCAGTAGTGGAAGGAGTACACGCCCATGTTAACGGCTAATAGTACACGCCCTGTAGTCATGTTTTGTAAAATCTTTTAGTTTCTTTCCATGTTCCTGTTTTGTACTCCTATGTTTTCAGTACTTGTTTATCCTGATCTAAGGTGTGCTTTCGATCTTTCAGAGCTATGCCTCTGAGACATCCTCTAGTCGTGCATCAGTTTCTAGACGGTGATCAGACACCGGATATGGCCAATCAGGGACCTCCTGTTGACCCTCCTGTTATGCCAGCCTTGGCACCAGCAGTTATACCCGTTGTAGGTGTCGATGCGTAGTTCAGGGAGGATTTCCTGAGGATGATGCAGACTTTTCAGGGAGTGTCACCTCCTGCCCCATCGATGGCTGAGTTGATGAGGTTCTTTCAGTAGCATCATCCTCCTACTTTCTCAAGGGATGGAGGACCCTAGGCTGCAAAGTCGTGGTTCGAGGCCACCCTGACTATCTTCGAGCACCTAGAGATACCTCAAGAGAAAAGGGTAAAGTTGGCTACATATATGCTCCGGGACACCACCAAGAGGTGGTGGGAGGTGATCTCACAGTCAGGGTGCCAGCAGGGTATGTCATGGGATGGGTTTCGATGCAGCTTCTATGACTACTTCTATCTGAAGACCCTAAGGGTCGATCGAGCCTGGGAGATTATGATTCTACAGTAGGGTACTCTCTCTGTCAAGGAGTACTCATCTCGTTTTACGGAGCTGCAACATTTCACAATGATCCCAGTAGGTGATGAGTTGTTTCTTGCCAGGAAGTTTGAGGATGGTCTTAGGTAGGAGATCCATTCCCAGGTGAATATCTTCCATTTGACTTCTATATCCTCCATCGTCAACCAGGCGCTGATTACTGAGTGAAATCTAAGGGATTCTGGAGTAGTGATCCAGGGCGGTTTAATATCCAGAGTTGTTGTTCCTTCTACGGATAGTAAGAATCATTGTAGAGAGTCTTCTTGAGGAGATCGAGGTTTGCGGGATACGTCTTCTGGCAGCTAGGTTGTATGCTACCAGTGCGGTAGAAGTGGACACACCAGGCCTCAGTGCCAGATAGATCTGATGTAGTGTTGATCTTGCGACAATATGGGCCATCTTCAGCACTTTTGTCACATCTTCTCACCTTCAGCTGGTGGTAGGGGGTTCCTCTATTACCCCGAGTTCTGGAGATGCTTATCTAGTTTCCCACCAGTCTGGGAACTGGAGTTCTTCCGGCCATTTGGGCTGAGATGGAGGTCGCGGCCGTGGGGGTCAGTCACCAGGTCATCAGCGACAGTAGAGTGGATCAACTTAGAGCAGTCAGCCAGGGGCGCAGGGTCATGGTACAGGCCAGTCTTTCACCGTGGAGTAGACCTATCAAGAGCAGTATCCTGGACCATCTATAGTTTGTGGTTCGATCTTATTAGCCTCAGTTTTATCTTTAGCTCTTTTCAATACTGTTGCATCCCATAGCTTTATCTCTGTTGCGGTTGTGGAGAGCCTTGGTCTCTGTATCTTTTTGTCTGCTGACTTGTTGACTCTGGACACGCCTTTAAGAATGAGGACATCTTGCATGTGTCAGTGCAGAGAGTGCCCTCTTGAGGTTGTGGGGTGTCACTTCTTATGGGACCTCTATGTCCTAGAGATTTCGGGCTATGACGTCATTCTCAGTATGGACTGGTTGGTTCCCTTCCAGGCAGTCATCGACTTCTATCACCGTAGGGTGAGTTTTGTATCACCAGAGGGTGGATCTTTCTTTCATAGAGGTGATTGGGATGTCCAGGCAGGTAGAGCTAGACTAGAGCATCATGGGCTAGAGGATGTTACAGCACAGATTTCCAGTCTTTATCTGGATGATCAGGGGACCTCACAGTTAGACTTTCCCCCAGTGGTGGATCGTTTCAGAGATGTATTTCAAGAGGACTTCTCGGGTTTTCCTCTGGAGCGTGAGGTAGACTTCTCGATTGATCTCATGCCAGGAGCAGCACTGATGTCCAATCCTCCTTATAGGATGGATACACTTGAGTTGTAAGATCTCAAGAAGCAGCTGGAGGAGTTATAGACAAAGGGTTTCATCCGACCCAGTACTTCTCGTCGGGGACCGCCTATCCTGTTTGCGAAGAAGGCAGACGGTACCCTTCGGCTTTGTGTGGATTATCAGAAGTTGAACCAGTTGATAGTCAAGAACTGATATCCCTTGCCGAGGATATATGACCTCTTTGATCAGCTTCGAGGAGCCCAGGTGTTCTCGAAGATCGATTTGAGGTCCGGTTATCATAAGTTGCATGTTAGACCATCATATATACCTCTTACAGCCTTCAGGAGCAGGTATGTTCTATACGAGTATATAGTCATACCGTTCTGTCTCACGAATGTGCCAGAATTTTTCATGGCACTGATGAACCGAGTGTTCCATCCGTACTTGGACTCCTTCTTCGTGGTCTTCATGGACGATATCTTGGTGCACTCTTCTACTCGACACGACCATGCTACCCATCTTGAGATCATTTTGAGTACACTGAGAGAGCATCAGTTGTATGATAAACTCACGAAGTTCCACTTTTCGATGGATCAGATTCACTTCTTTGGTCACGTCATCTCATAGGCTGGAGTATCTGTGGACCCATATAAAGTGAGAGATGTAGTTTCCTGGGAGCAGCCAAAGAATTTATTTGAGGTACGGAGTTTCCTAGGGCTGGCTGGATACTACAGATGCTTTATTCAGGACTTCCCGCACCTAGCAGCACCGTTGACAGGTCTGACCAAGAAGGGGGAAATGTTTTTATGGTCAGATTCTTGTGAATCATCCTATCAAGAGTTGAAGGGGAGGTTGATGTCAGCACTGATACTAGTCTTTCCAGAGCCAGGAAAGGGATACACTATTTACTGTGATGCTTTGGGTATCGGGCTGGGAGCTATGCTTATGCAGGGAGATGGATTCGTTGTGTATGGGTCTCGGTAGTTGAGGCCACACGAGAAGAATTACCCTACACATGATCTGGAGTTGGCAGCTATTGTTCATGCCTTACGTGGTTGGAGACACTACCTTCTAGAAGAGCACTTTGTGGTTTTCACCGATCACAAGAGTCTCAAGTATATCTTCACTCAGCATGATCTGAATCTGAGACAGTGTAGTTGGGTTGAGTACCTGCATTCCTTTGACTTCGAGCTCGCCTATATGCCGGGAAAGGGCAATGCAGTGGCAGATGCATTGAGAAGAAGAACACAGATTCTGGTAGTTCAGGAGGCCAGTAGTGAGTGGTAGCTTATGGCTCTATTCTCTGAGATGCACTTGGAAGTGCACGATAGGTAGGGACAGACTATACTATCTTTTTTGGTTGTTACCTCTTTTCATGACCCCCTCCCACCAAATATTCCCCTCCTGATCTGGCTATGGTGAAAGGGAGATAATGACCCCCGAGTCCAACCTCTAGTAGGCCCCGGGGTGGTGACTAGCACCAAGGTTATGAGTTTTCACAAATATGGGATGCATTACCCTTTTTATTATTTAAGATCAGGAAATAGGAAAACTCAACCACCAAAAAGGAAAAGAACAAGTGTATAGAAATAAACCCAAACCAATCCCACATGCATGTTTAAATATTTCTGAAACAAGGTATAAGTAAAAGAAAGTTCAAAAGTACAATAAAAAAAGAAACAAGTGTACAGCAACTACAAGAACTCCAACTCTCCCGACTAGTAGGGTCCCGCATGGCCCTGGTAGTCCTCCTGGAAACCTGAAAGTAAACATAGGGTGAGCATACCAGTATAATCAGTAAGGAAACTTAAAGCTCTCGTGCACAGGTGGGGAGACATCCTAATGTCCCGTGAGAACAACAGAAGAAACCTAGAAGGGAAATCTATCCACCCAACCTCACCAGCCACACTCACCAAAAGCACAATCAAAACAGTTATTAGTAGTATATATGAACAATAGTATTGGGTACCCCACACTATTTCCAATTATTTTGCATCTCTTACTAATGGTGAACGTCCTAACGTTGCCACACTCTCCCCACCCGCACACACCTGGGCCTCACAAACCACACATCCCGCCCACACACACCTGGGCCTCACAACCACGTATCCCACCCGCACACACCTAGGCCTCAAAACCACGGATCCCACCTGCACACACCTGGGCCTCACAAGCACGCATCCTGCGCACACACACCTGGGCCTCATCCCGAAGATTCTTGGGAAATAGTAAAACTTTCCCGAAGAGTCTTTGGCTAAAACCGCCCAAATCGAAACCTACCTAAAGGGTCTTAGGTGTAAGGTTGCCTCAAGCCATCACAGCCTAGGGAAGAAGGATCAGGAAATAGCTAGTAACTAATGGGAAAACACCCTCTCCCATGAAATGGGTGTGTTCGACACTAAGTTATCAACATGGGTGGGGTGCGATAAAACACAAAAGATACAGATACATATATGTATACCAAACACACAGCCCAACCTATGGCTTCTAAATAGAGAAACTGAGCACATGCCTTAGCACTGCTACTACGAATCATGCATATAACAAACAACCCCAACCCCATTTAGGTTTTCACGTTTCATTAGAATTAGTTTATTTAGTTCCTTATCTACTGGGAAACCAACTGAATCCAACCATATCAATAGTTCGTGAAACATATCCCTGACATCCACAAATCAAGTTAGGAAAACACAAGCAACACAAACAAGTCCCTTTTTTATTAACCAACCAACCCCATTGATTATTATTTTCATTCCATCACCATGACCCACCATTCATTAACTCTTCCAATTTTGTTAATTATTCACAACCCATAGTTCATTCACATTCAAACCCATCCCTGCAGCCTTGCTGCCAACCGAAATAACCACAACCACACCGTACATCATCATCCCTTGATACAACTTATCACATCCCTTCTTCCCATCACCAACATAGCATTCACACCAACCCAAAACCAGGCCAACCATAGCCCCATTGCTCATTCTATTTGTAACAACCCAGGATTCACCCCCTTCACATAAACAAACCCCATCACATGCCACATATCCAAGCCAACACCCACATGTTCAATATTCTATTTTGTTCAACCGGGGTGATCACACAACAGTTCCAGATTTTAAATCAGCCAACATTACGTGATTAACCAAATTTCCACATTCAACGAAGTTTTCATCCCCAAAAACGGTCTAGAAATATAGGGAAACATTTAATTGTGCAAGAAAAGGCCTCCAACGACCCTGATTTTTAGTAGGCATAAGCCTATTCAATTCAGAACATAATATCACAGGATATAAACATAAAAACTCCCCATACTCGTTCTTTAACCAGTTATTATCTTAATTTATTGGTTCAACCATTTCCCATGAAAACAATAGGATACCCACCCCTCATGATGCACAATTTAGAGAGACAAAGGTAAGATCCCTACCTCAACGGGTTATGATCACAAAGCTCCCCTGGATCAACTTTAGAAGACATCTGTTAGAGTCTGTCACTTCTTTCAAGTCCCGGAAAAACCTCCTCGGGTGGAAGTTAGAATGGAAAGGCCGGATTAAAGACAACTGATCCAAGATTAGAAGTTCTGCCTCATCGTTACGATCCTGTGGCCGCTGACGGATCGTAAATCGGAGCTCGGAAGAAGAAGTTATGGAAGAAAATGAGACTTCAAGTCTCTTGGGAGAGCTCTGCTCAGAGGAATGGGGAGGCGAGGTGTGAGTTGAAAAGGAGGAGGGGACCCCCTCCTTTTATAGGCGTGAAAAACAAAAGTACACGGCGTGTAATCGGCCATTTCACATGGTCACCACACAGCTTCCAACACGGCCTTCAATGCGGAACGTGGCCGTTGACTGGTCAACACATGGCTTAAAGGTAACGGGTACACAGGGAGGGACTACACGACATGTAGAATTGGATACACGGCATGTATTCATTTATTTCACACGGCAAGGACACATCCTCTACACGACACACGGTCGTTGACTGGTCAACACACGGGTTGAAGGTAACGCATATGCATGGAGGAACTACACGTCATGTAGTATTGGACACATGGAATGTACTCATTTATTTCACACGGCAAGGACACGGGCTTTAACACGGGGTATACCCAGTAAGGTTGTACACGAAGTGTACTCACACAACACGGTGTGTACTTACAAAATTCTGGAAAGTGTGGGAAAAGTCCATTTTTCCCTCCAAAACACTTCGTGACCTTCTTTTTTACAAAGGAATGGGCTTTAGAGGTCCGGGACATTACATCAGATACCTCTTAAAACATTCTCGTCCCCGAGAATTAAAAAACCGACCTAGAGGAATCCCAACAAGATACCTATTAGGGTTATCATTATAACAGGAACCCAACCAACGACCCTAATCATAGGTGTTAGGTATTCCCTCGCCTATGTCGAGATATTATCCACTTTAGGAGGCACTAACTTGCCTGCACAGGTTCAATCGCATCCTCATTAATGCGTCTCAATTAAGGATTGGGTTTCCCCTTTTACCACATATCAGGACATGTTACACAATTCTAGAGAACAAGGAAAACAAAACGTCTCACAACCAATAAGCCAAGCATTCCATATATCAAAGGTACAGAGTATAACATCAACACAAATCTCATAAGAAAAAGGAAAACACATGTCAAAACAACTCTGGGTACTGAACATGAATCTGGGCCTCCCGCTCCCAAGTTCTCTCCTCGAGGCCGCCATGCCTCCACAACACACAAAACAAGGGAATTATTCGTCCACAGAGCACCTTCTCCTTACGATCCTTGATTCTGACTGTTCATTCCTCGAAGGTCTCATCATCTCCCATATCTAACTCTCCCCAATTGATAATGTGAGATTCGTCATGTATGTATTGACGTAGCTAGGAGACATGGAAGACATCATGAACCTTCTCCAACTAAGGTGGCAGGGCTAGCTGATATGCCTCCTCGCCGACTCACCTAAGCACCTCAAAAGGTACGATGAACCTAGGTGAGAGCTTGCTACCTTTCCCAAACCTTTGCTTCCCCCATCGAGGGGAAACCTTCAAGAACACATGACCTCCCACCTCAAACTCCAAGGGCCTCCTTCGACGATCAACATAAGACTTCTGTCGGTCCTGATCATCTTTCATCCTCTCATGTACAAGCTGGACTTTCTCTATGGTGCTCTACACTACCTCTGGCCCAAGAGAACCTATCTCACCAACCTCTACCCAACAAACGGGTGAAATACATGATCTTCCATACAGATCCTCAAATGGTGCCATGCCAATAGTAGCGTGGAAGCTGTTGTTTTAGGCAAACTATACTAAAGGCAAGTTTCATACCCATGATCCTCTAAAATCCATAATGCATGCTCACATCATGTCCTCTAACTTCTGGATAGTCCTCTCTGTCTGCCCATTGGTCTGGGGGTGGAAAGTAGTGCTAAGGCGTAACTGGGTGCCAAAATCATTCTCTAGCCCTCTCCAAACTCGTGAGGTAAACCGAGTATCCTAATCTGAGACGATAGTCTTCGGAACTCCATGAAAACGCACCACCTCGTCTACATACCTCTCTTCTAAGGTACTCACCAGGCCCGACTCTTTAATTGCTAGGAAGTGAGCTGATTTCGTCAGTCGATCCACCACTACCCAGATAGCATCATAACCACCCTGAGCTCTGGGTAGTCCTGTGACAAATTCAATTGATATTTCATCCCACTTCCACTCACAGACATCTAAAGGATGCAACAAACCACTAGGAACATGGTGTTCAGCCATCACTTAATGACACACTAGGCATTTAGCCACAAACTCCGCCATTGCCCATTTCACCCTGGGCCACCAAAACTGTTCCCTTAGGCCTCGGTACATTTTTGAAACTCCTAGATGTACCGACAAGGCTAAGCTATGGAACTCACAGAGAACTCCCTCACGCATCGCCTCCGGAACAAACAACCTTCCATGGAAAATCATCTGATGTCGGTTGTCCTCTGACCATCCTTATAGAGTGTTTCCCTGATCGACACGATCCCGCATTACTTCCGCCTCAGAGTCCCCCCACTGAGACTCTTCCACCTGCTGCAATAAGGAGGACTGCACCATCATCTGAAACAAACAGCCTCTAACACCTTCTTCCCTTATATCCAAGTTCATGGTGGCCAACTCTCCCATCGCATTCCAAGCATCAGTGGATTCCAGAACCACTTCCTTATGCGACTTCCTACTCAGGGCATCAGCCACAAAGTTTCCCTTACCTTCAGTTTAAGAGATCTCTAAGTCATAGTCTTGGAGGAACTCAACCAATCTCCGCTGCCATAAGTTCAGGTCACACTGAGAGAAGATATAACGCAAGCTCTTGTGATCTAAGAAGACCATAAAGCGCTCCCCAAAGAGGTAATGTCGCCACAACTTCAGTGAAAACACTACTGCGGCAAGCTATAGGTCATGGGTGGCATTGTTACGCTCGTGAGGGTGTAACTTCCTAGACCTATAACAGATCACTCCCTTCTTATGCATCAACACGTCCCCAGACCAAGGCCATAAGCATCACAAAACACCTCATACAACAACCCTTACTCTGGAAACATGAGTACGGGAGCACTGACCAACTTCTCCTTCAGGTAGTCGAAAGATTTCTGGCACTGCTCGCTCCATATGAAGACCAGGTTCTTCCTAGTCAAAGCTGTCAATGGAGCACCAACTCGAGAGAAGTCTGAAATGAACCTCCGATAGTAACCTGCTAACCCCAAGAAACTACGAACTTCTGCCATGCTCTTGGGTGCTGCCCAAGAAACAACTACCTCCACCTACGACGGGTCCACTGACACTCCATGATGAGACACTATGTGCCCAAGGAAGTGTACTTCTTGTGTCAAGAACTTACACTTCGACAATTTCCCATAAAGCTTGTGGTGTTGAAGGACTTCCAAGACTACCCTGAGATGCTCAACGTGCTCCTCCTTTGATCTTGAGTAGATCAGGATGTCATCTATAAACACAATGATGAACCGGTATAAAAAATCTCGGAAGACAAAGTTCATAAGTCCCATGAACACAGCCAGTGCATTCGTTACTCCAAACGGCATCACTACAAACTCAAGGTGCCCATACCTGCACCTGAAAGCCGTCTACGAGATGTCACTATCCTTTACCCTTGGATGATGATATCCAGATCGTAGATCAATCTTATAAAACCAACCAGCTCCCCTCAGTTGTTCGAAGAGATCTTCTATCCTTAGAAGGGCGTAACGGTTCTTGACTGTTACCTGGTTCAACCTTCAGTAGTCTATGCATAGCCTGAGACCACCATCTGCCTTCTTCATGAACAAAACTGGAGCACCCCATAGTGATACACTGGGTTGAACAAAACCCTTCTCCATCAGATCGTCAATCTGAATCTGCAACTCCCACAACTCTGAAGGTGCCATCCAATAAGGGGCCACCGAAATTGGATGGGCATCGGGCTGTAAGTCTATCCTGAAATCAATGTCACTTCGGGGGGTGGGGGGTAGAGTCACAACCTCCTCGGGAAAAACATCAAGGAATTCCCCAGCAACCTCTGGGACATCCATCATCTCTGTATCAGCTGGAAACATTGATAGCCCGCCTAACAAGGAAAGGAGAGGATCCACACACCGGTTTCCCACCTGATGTCTCCTATCACCAACAAAAGATACATGTTGACCATCCACGTCGGAGAACACGACCCTTCTTCGGAAGCATTAGATAACAAAACTAATAGAAAACAACCAATCGATGCCTATGATGACATCGTATGGCTGCATCTGTAACAGAAGAAGGTCCCCACTAGATCGATGTGGTCCCAACATCAACCCACATTCCCAAAAAACACAAGATATGGTGGTCTATCCTCCAACTGGAGTACTCAGAACCAGTGGTATGGAAAGTCACTCTACGTCTAGTCCCAAAGCATGTGCAAGACCAGGTGAAACAAAGGAGTGTGAAGCTTCTGAATCGAACAAGGTAGAAACGAGAGTGTTGAACAAACAAATTGTACCTCACACCACCTCTGGTCCTACCAAAGCTGTCAACTCTACTGCGTGCAACTGTCCATGCCCAGCTCCTATGCTTCTCTGATGTTGTCCACCTCTCTGACCATGCCCTGGTCGAGGTCCCTGAGGAGCACCCTGAGTTCGGCCTCCTCCCGCAAAGTCTTCCCTCGGAGGAGCATGGTTTTGCTGTTGTTGGAAGGGCCTCGCCAACAACTGGTGCTGCTGAGGTGGGCACTGAACCTGCCCACCTCCACCATTCTGAGATCGGGTCGGGCACCGACTATGAATGTGCCCGAAACCCCCACAAGAAAAACACTTCGTTCTTGGGCTCATGAAAAAGGGATGAGGACCTGAAGATCTGAACTGGAACTGCTGGGGCCTACTCCCCACTGGCCTGAACCCAGAAGGTCCCGTCGCAGGATACCTACTGCTGACTGCCTTCCCCTTCAACGAACCTGGCTGGATCCCCTCACGTGGTGCACCTCCCTGTGAGTGCATCCTCTCTATAACCTCTTCCTTCTTCTGTACTGCCAAGTACGTCGGAAGGGTGAAGGGGGTGACAGCATACTGGAGCAAAGGACGAAGTGCCTCCTCTAAACTTCTCACCTGAGACTCCTCATCTAGAAATAGATCTGAAGTAAAGCACAGGAGATCCTTGAACTTGATCCCCAACTCCCGTACTGACATACTCCCATACTGAAGGGAGAGTAACTCCTACCACTTCTCCGCCTTGATCATGGAAGAAAGGAATTACTCTCGTAATTCCTTCTCAAAGTTATCCCATGGAACCTCTATCTTTGTCCTCTCTCTGAGGTAGAGCGTCCACCACTGACGTGCCGCCCCTCTCAGCTGACTGGCTGCTAGGGGAACCCAGTGCTCCCTCAAAGCACGACACACTGTAAAAGTGATCCATAGCTCATCAAGCCACCCCTATGTCTCTTTATCCGAAGTACTACCCTCGTACTTCTTGAGGGTCTTTCGCTTGGAAAGAACGGAGAGTCCTCTGCCACTGGTCATCTTCCTCCGCTCAGTCAATCCTACACTGATCGACCACCTGAATCTGCTAGGCCTCGGCCATCTGAGCCACCCGGGGACGACGTCCAGGTTCCATAGTTGTACGGTAAACAAATATCTCCTAAGCCCAAGTAGTAATAAAAATTTCTCAGGGTTTCATTTTATCATTTTATTTAAATTTCTTTCCCAGAACACCCAAATCAAGTAAAAAACAATTATGATGATGCATGTACCTTCCCTAGGGTCTCTTCCCTGCAATCAATGTAGTCTCACTTGGTCATTCGGTAGTCTCAGAGTCCTTGTATCAGATCACAGGGTCCCTCAAATCCCGTGTCCTAGCCGGTCTTCCCTGGCCTATGTCAAGCACCAATATTAACCAACACTATTTCCCTACCATCCCATGAAATCTTCATTGTTTCAAACTCTAGACTCTATCCTATCTCTCAATAACCTTCCTCTGATACCATTCTATCACAAACCCCTCCCACCAAAGATGCCCCTCCTGAGCTGGCGATGGTGAAAGGGAGATAATGACCCCCGAGTCCCACCTCCAGTAGGCCCCGGGGTGGCGAATAGTACCAAGGGTATGAGTTTTCACAAATATGGGAGGCATTACCATTTTTATTATTTAAGATTAGGAAATAGGAAAATTCAACCACCAAAAAAGAAAATAAAAAGTGTATATAAATAAACCCAAACCAATCCCACATGCATTTTAAATAGTTCTAAAACAAGGTATAAGTAAAAGAAAGCTCAAAAGTACAATACCAAAAGAAACAAGTGTACAACAACTACAACAACTCCAACTGTCCAGACTAGTAGGGTCCTGCACAACCCTGATAGTCCTCCTGGAAACCTGAAAGTAAACGTAAGGTGAGCATACAAGTATACTCAGAAGGGAAACCTAAATTTCTCTTGCACAGGTGGGGAGACATCCTAATGTCCCGTGAGAACAACAGAACAAACCTAGCAGGGAAATCGATCCACCCAACCTCACCATCCACACTCACCAAAAACACAATCACAACAGTTAGTAGTAGTATATAAGAACAAGATTATTGGGTACCCCGCACCATTTCCCATTAGTTTTCTGCTCTTCCTAACGGTGAACGTCCTGACGCTGCCACACTCTCCCCGCCCGCACAAACCTGGGCCTCACAAACCACACATCCTGCCCTCACACACCTGGGCCTCACAACCACGTATCCCGCCCGCACACACCTGGGCCTCACAACCACGGATCCCGCCCCCACACACCTGGGCCTCACAACCATGCATCCCGCCCACACACACCTTGGCCTCATCCTGAAGATTCATGGGAAACAGTAAAACTTTCCAGAAGATTCTTGGGCTAAAACCACCCCAATCGAAACCTACCTGATGGGTCTTAGGTGTAAGGTTGCCTCAAGCCATCACAGCCTAGGGAAGAATGAGCAAGAAGGAGCTAGTAACTAAGGGGAAAACACCCTCTCCCATGAAATGGGAGTGTTCGGCACTAAGTGCTCAACATGGGTGGGGTGAAATAAAACACAAAAGATACAGATACATATATGTATACCAAACACACAGCCCAACCTATGGCTTCTAAACAGAGAAACTGAGTACGTGCCTCGAAAATTATACTATGAAGCATGCATACAAAAAACAACCCCAACCCCATTTAGGTTTTCACGTTTCAGCAGAATTAGTTTATTTAGTTCCTTATCTACTGGGCAACCAACCACAACCAACCATATCAATCATTCATGAAACATATCCCTGCAATCCACAAATCAAGTTAGGAAAACACAAGAAACACAAACAAGTCCCTTTTTATTAACCAACCAACCCCATTGATTATTATTTCTGTTCCATTACCATGCCCCACAATTCATTAACTCTTACACTTTTATTAATTATTCACAACCCATAGTTCGTTCACATTCAAACCCATCCCTACAGCCCCGCTGCTAACTTCCATAACCACAACCACACCGTACATCATCATCCCTTGATAAAACTTATCGCAGTCCCACTACCCATCACCAACATAGCATTCACACCAACCCACAACCAAGACAACCGCAGCCCCGCTGCTCATTCTATTTGTAACAACCCAGGATTCACCCCTTCACAAAAACAAATCCCATCACATGCCATGTATCCAATCCAACACCCACATGTTCATTATTCCATTTTGTTCAACCGGGGTGATCACATAATGGTTCCAGAATTTAAATCAGCCAAGTTTACGTGATTAACCAAATGTCCACATTCAACTAAGTTTCCATCCACAAAAATGGTCTAGAAAGACAGGGAGACATTTAATTGCACAATCAAAGGACCCCAAAGACCGCGATTTTTAGTAGGCATAATCCTATTCAATCCACTACATAATATCACAAGATATAAACATAACAACTCCCCATCCCCATTCTTTAACCAGTTATTATCTTTGTTTATTAGTTCAATCGTTTTCCATGAAAACAAGAGGATACCCACCCTGCATGATGCACAATTTAGAGTGACAAAGGTAATATCCCTACCTCAATGGGTTCTGATCACAATGCTCCCCCGGATCAACTTTAGAATACGTTTGTCGGCATCCGTCACTTCTGTTGAGTCCCGAAAAAACCTCCTTGGGTGGAAGTTGGAAAGGAAAGGCCGAAGTAAAGACAATGGATCCAAGATCATAAGTTTCGTCTCGTCGTTACGATCTCGCGGCCACTGACGGATCGTAAATCGGATCTCAAACGAAGAAGTTATGGAAGAAAAAGATCCTTCGAGTCTCTTGGGAGAGCTTTGCTCAGAGTAATGGGGAGGAGAGGGGTGAGTTGAAAAGGAGGAGGGGACCCCCTCCTTTTATAGGTGTGAAAAACAAAAGTACACGGCGTGTACTTCCTAGTACACGGAATGTACTTAACCATTTCACATGGTAACCACACGGCTTCCAACATGGCCTTCAACGCAGAACACGACTATTGACTGGTCAACACACGACTTGAAGGTAATGCATATGTAGGGAGGGACTACACAGCGTGTAGTATTGGATACACGGCATGTACTCATTTATTTCTCATGGCAAGGACACGGACTCAACACATCACACGACCGTTGACTGGTCAACGCACGGGTTGAAGGTAACGCATACGCGGGGAGGGACTCCACGGTAGGTAGTATTGGACACATGGATTGTACTCATTTATTTCACATGGTAAGGATACTTCCTTCAACACATGGTATACCTGGAAAGGTGGTACACGTCGTGTACTCACACTACACGGTGTGTACTTAAAAAATTCTGGAAAGTGTGGGAAAAGTCCATTTTACCCTCCAGAACACTTCGTGACCTTCTTTTTGACAAAGGAATGGGCTAGAGAGGTCCGGGCCATTACACCTCTACACTTCTTGATTGGGTACGGATGAGGCAGCTATCAGATTTGGAGGCCTTATTCCTACGGGAGAGTGTGACATGAGGGGACCCTCTTCCTGGATGGACAGTGGGAGAGGATGAGATATTGTGTTTCCAGGGACGTGTATGGGTGCCAGCAGACATACGCGAGGATCTGATGTGGGATTTTCATTCCTTAGTTTGGAAAGTTCATCCTGGCATCACCAAGATGTATCGTGATCTACACTGCCAATACTAGTGGCCAGGTATGAAGAATGATGTTGCTTGTTTTTTTATGAGATGTTCTATTTTTCATTAGGTGAAAGCAGTGCATCAGTGGCTAGTAGGGATTTTAAAGTAGTTAACCATTCCCAAGAGGAAGTGGAATGATGTCCTGATAGACTTCGTGACTGGGTTACTGAGGTCGCCTCGAGGAAACGATGTTGTTTGGGTTGTCATCGACAGACTCACGAATGTTGCACACTTCTTGTCGATCAAGGAGACATTCAGGGTTGATGATCTGGGATGACTGTACATCTGAGAGATCATATGTCTACATGGAGTTCCACACTCCATTATTTCAGAAAGGGATGTGCACTTTACTTCTCGGTTCTAGCAGGTACTTCAAAAGGCATTGGGTACACGGGTGTTTTTAAGTACAGTATACCATCCCCAGACTGATGGTCAGTCCGAGCGCATGATCCAGCTGCTTGAGGATATGCTCTGAGCTTTCATTCTAGACTTCGACGGTTCTTGGGAGAAGCATATTCCTCTTGTGGAGTCCGCCTACAAATACAGTTTTCAGGCGACCATTCAGATGGCACCTTACAAGGATTTGTACGGTAGGCCATGCCGATCACCCTTATGTTGCCTGGAGGCAGAAGAGGTAGCTCTGTTCGGACCTCATCTTGTTCAGGAGACCTCTGAGCAGATAGAGTTGATTCAGAAGAGGATGGCTACAGCACAGTCTCGACAGAAGTCTTATGATGATCAGCGGAGGTGACCTCTGGAGTTCGAGGTCGGAGATCAGGTTTTCCTGCATGTCGCACCGAGGTTGGGATACAAGATGATTCAGAGACTGGGTAAGCTTTCACCATGGTATGTCAGGCCGTTTGATGTTTTGGAGAGAGTTGGGCCGGTTACCTATCGTTTGCAGCTACCCCAGAGGTATCGGGCCATGCACGACATCTTCCATGTCTCTCAGCTCCGACATTACATTGAGACCTGTCTCATGTCATTCAGCCCGAGGAAGTTGATCTCGAAGCGGATGCGTCATTTGAAGAGCATCCTATCCGGATTGTCAATCATACTATGAAGGTTATTCATGGCAGGTTTGATCCTCTGGTGTGGGTGATATGGTATCACGGGCGAGTACAGGATGAGACCTGTGAGAGGGAGGCTGATGTACGACCACAGTGGCCAGAGCTGTTTGGGGTTTCTTCTTCTACACCTCACTAATGAAATTCGGGGAAAAAATTCTTTAAGGGGGGAAGTTTTTAAGAACCCAAATCTTCGTTTCAGGTACGCCATTCCTTTTTCTGGAGTTTTTGAGAAAAATAATTTTTTTGGAAATTTTTGAAGTACACGCCGTGTACTTTTTGAGTACACACCGTGTACTCTTTTCCCGCTCGAAGCCATGTACTGGCCATGTCCGGGACACACACACGGTGTGTAGGGGTGACATGGAGGCCGATTTTGGAAGAGTATGGAAAACCCCACTAAACACCATGTACTTTCTTTTTTCATTAAACGGACCGGGCTCACGCCTAATCAAGGAAAACGTCTTCTTCTAGGTCCTATTCGTCTGAGAGCGCCGGGAATCCACGGATCTTTGACGATCCACCGTTCCTCCGTCTGTTCTCTGATTCAAGCACCGTCGATTGCGTTGGGATCATAGTGGTGAGTTCTCCCTTCTTCTTAAGCCTGGTTTTCCAATTCTTCCTCCTTCTCAAGTTATCGTGGTTTGATCGTTTTGTATGTTTTCTCAGATCTATGACATTCAAAGGGGAATCAGTTGACTTGGTTCAATTATATCAATCTCCTTGGATCGAGGTAGGTGGTTTGTGCCTTACCGTTAAAAGTCTGTGAGTTTTATGCTCAAATTTCACCAATACCCTTAAATGGGGTATTGCGTGTTTACTGTCTTGCCCTTGTTGTTTTCCTGCCTTTCTTGTATGCTTTCTTAGACGAACATTTTCAGGTTAGAGGATACTTTGTTTTTCTTGGATGTTTTTCCCATGCTTTGTTCTGTTTATGACCTATGGGGTCTCGTTTGCCTTTGGTTGTTACACCTGTTTCCATGTCTTGTGATTATAGGTTGGAGTTAAATTCATAAAATGTTTGTTGCCCTGTAGACTGTTTATCCAAGTAGCTCTATAGGTTTACTTTGGTTATCCAAGTATCTCTATAGGTGTACTTTGTCCTTATAGCATTATTATGCACTGACTGACACAGGACTGAGAGAACCTTGTGCTATAGACTATAAGGGATAGACCGAGTGAGCTTCCTAGAGAGTCTTAGATATTATAGACTATAGGGGATTGACCGAGTGAGCTCCTAGAGAGCCTTGGATATTATATACTACAGGAGGGTAGACCGAGTGAGCTTGCTCAGAGATTATTACTTTGTTTGAATCTTTTTATGAACCTTTCTAGGCTTGAGGAGGAATTGACCGAGTGAGATTCCTCAGAGAGTTTATGGAATAACAGAGGCTATCGGAGGAATTGACCGAGATAGCTTCCTCAGAGAGTCTCTAGACCTTGGGGATAAGAGGGTTAGACCACGTGATCTTCCTCAGAGAGTCCCTGACTACCCTAGACTATAAGGGGAATTGACCGAGTGTGCTTCCTCAGAGAGTCTCATAATTTCGTATGACCAAACCAGAGGGGTTAGGCTGAGTGCACTGCCCAGAGGGTTGTGGTACTTCTTGGATAGGACTAGAGGGTTTCTTTCTTGTTATTTTTTTCTTCACTATTATTATTGGTTGTGGATTCATTGATTTTGTATATCTTCCTGTTACTTTATCTTGTTTACTATTACTGTTACTACTTACTATACTATTACCTACCATATACTCACTGACTGTTATGCAGAGATCTTCGGGGGGTTGCCTACTAGGATTTAGTCTCACACCCTGTCTAGGCCATTCTTTGTGGCCCAAGTAGACCTTGTTGTTGCAGGTTTAGATAAGGGTAAGCACCCTTCGACTTCTGGTACATGATTGCTTTGGAGATGGAGAGCATGGGACCAAGCTATGGCTTGTGATGCTGATGAGTTTATCTGTTTACCTTTCTTTTGTACTTTGGTTTGGTACTATTGTATTTTTCAGCATTGTGACTTGTTTGGTATCTTTCCTAAGCATATATATCATGCATCATTTCATATATATGTGTGTGCTCCAATTGTTTATTGCTTTAGTCTTCTGTTGTTTACATGTGTATAGATTGTTCTGTTTCCACTGTTTCTTAATGTTTACTTCCATTGTGTACTCTGCCAATGATGGCATAGTTTCCCCACTATCACACCCAAGGCCCTCCCTGCTAGTCGGCAACCTCTAGCGTTTTGGGAAATGTGCTTGAGGCCATGTGACCAACCGGGTACGAGGCGCCTCTGGGTGGCTTCCGGAACCGAGATGTTGAAAAATAAAACTTTAATAATCATTATTAAATATATATTAATTTTAAATACATCAAAGGGTTATTATATACACCACATAAAAATAAATTGGTGCATAGAACCTAATACGTCTCAATATAGTAAAAATTGAGATGAAATCATTTACCTCAAGTTCAACATGTCTCATAAATGATTTTAACCTCATATGAAATAAATTTATATTTATTATATATATATATAAACTATATAAATATCTATAATATCATATATTATTCGTTTATAACATCTTGTCACCAATTTATTAACAATCTTTTATTATTATCATTGTTTCAAGTGTTAATGCTTCATTTTTCGTGTATGTTTTGATTCTGTAATTATGGTCCTTGTTTATATATCATTTTTGCATCACCTAAATAATTTTAACAATTATATAAACACCATAAATATTCAAAATATACATATTTAAAATCAACTATGAGAAACATATGTGAAAAATGAATCGCATCACTTCGTGGAGATAGTATGTCTTACACATGCATGAGCGGTGTTATCAATTTTTAACGGGTAGAAGAGTAAGAAATTAGATGATATATTATAATTAAATAATTATAATATTTTCATAATTATAATATATATTCATTATTTCAATCATTATTATAATTCATGTGAGGCTGTATTGGAAAATAATTTACATCGGTTCGTGAGGTCGTTGTCTGTCGTACACACGTGCGATGATTTTGTTTCACATTTATAGAAAGAGATAGATAAATATTATTCCATAAAAAAATTACATATAAATATACATGATATAATTATGTTATTATATTTTAATTTTTTGAAAATAATTTTAGGTTGTAAAACAAGAAGAAAAATGAAAGTGCTCAATGAAGATGATTACCTCTTCTTTGAAAGAGCTCCTTTAAATATCCTCTTAATTGAACTAAGGCTGGTCTCTTGAGAATAAAAAAATATCTAGAACATGAATTATGATTCTTAGATCAGTTTTTTTAGGTTTTATTTTATCTAAGTGGCTCTAGGTGGTGTATACAAGAAAAGAGATGTGGTTATTTTTTATAGTGAACAAAAGGGCACACATGGAATTAATAAAAATATTTAAATATAATAAATTCATCTTCATGTTCATGTAGAACCGTGTGGCCCAAATTTTTAATCTAAGATATTATATGGTATAAATTACTTCAACCAATAAAACATGGGCATGTTTAAGTGGTATTTTACACCTTATCTTTTACCTTAACTCCTTTGTTAACTAATTTTAACCTTAACCGCAGTGAAAAGTTTTTCCATCTTAAAGGGTTATAATTTTACTTATAAGTTAAAAGATTTCTCATAAATTTACAATGGATATATTTTAGAAAAATAATAATATTACATTCCTTCATTAAATATTTTTATGATTTTTAAATAATTTAATAAATAATTATTTGACAAAAAACTACTAAAGTCATTTTAAGAAAAATTCACTTAATTTGACTTTAAAGAAATAAAGATAAAGATATAATTAAAATAAGATCATTTTTACCATAAATAATAAACTATTTTTAACTATAAAATTCATGTGTAACCATAATTCATCTCAAAACATTTGTTTTAATGTTTTTAAAATTACTTCTTTTGATTTTTTCACTACTTGCACAAGTACTACATCAGCATTGTATAAGTGTTTATGGTAATTATATATTCACTAAAAAATATAAATATATTACCACCATAAAAATAATTTACTTATGTTCAAAATAACCTTTAATATTTTTCTAAACTCATTTTTATCCCCATGTGAACATATAAGATAAATTTAAACCAAGAGAGTGATATTTTGTATTTGTCTTTACTTAAAATATTGTTAATTTCATTATCCAAGGGAAATGACATAAAAATTTAATATATTAGAAGTTAAAAAGGATTTGGTATAATTTTTATCATAAATTTAAATAATATAAAGTTTTAGATATATTTTTAATGCTTTATTACTTTTTTTAACCTTACTCGATTTATCCTATACCAAGGTGATAAATTTTACCACAATTACTATTGATAATGCCTAAAAATAAAATAGAATTTTTTACCAAATTTGAACCATTTGATTCAAAATATTAAATCTATTTTTTGAAATTAAAATCCCATAATTTTTATAAATTAATTTAAAAATGAACCTACAAAATATGATGAAAAATAGTTTTCTAGACAAATGTGTTTTTAAGCCTAAAAATTAAGTTATATAAAAAAATCCAAATTTCAGAGCCTAATTGAATTAATTATATTATTTTAAATAAAATGGATATTATATCACTTTAATATGAAATCCAAAATAATATGGGGATTTTAAATTACTTCACTTAAAGGAAATAAATAACAGGTTTCATAAAAATCAATATTTTCAACTCTTCCCGGAAAAATAAATCTTTTTAGAAAAATACACAACATTAAACAAAATATAATATTGACATTATGATTTAAATAATGATATAACTATATCATTATAATATTTCAATAGTTTATCACAGTTTTTTTAAACTCAGTTTTGTGTGTAAAATAAGCTATCAATGAAATTATATTTATTTAAAGACAAATATATCATAAAATCTCATAGTGTTACACTCATCATGTCCAACATGTTTTGGTTCATACTTGCACTTGCACCATTCCACAATGGTTTATAGGGAGGATATTTTTGGGATACATTCGTACACTCCTGTAAAAGTTTTATAAACTCTTGGTTAAGATATTCACCACCTCGATCTGGTTAAATATTTTTTATCTTCTTTCCAAAGTGATTATCTCATTAGCTCTTGAATTACTCTAATTTTTTCAAGTATTCTGACTTTTAATTCATTAGTTAGAAAAATATATCTACTCATGTTATAGAAAAAATAAATAATGTATGATAATCCAGCTCTAGATTCAATTGGAAATGGTTGGCACATGTCAGTTTGTACCAATTCTAGAATCTCTACAGCTATTTCACCAATACCCCTAAAAGGTGGTCTTTTTATCTTACCAAGAAAATAGGAAATACATATTTCAAGTGGTTTTATCTCAAGAGAGAACCTAAATACCCTTCATGATGTATATTTTCCATTCACTTCTAGTCTATGTGACCTTGACAGTTATGCCACACAACTAGGTGTTATATGAGTCATGAAAACTTAATTCATTATCAACTATCAACACTTAATTTCATAATCTAATACATAAATGTCATTATTACATATTTTAATACCATAAAAATTTTATATTTAAAAAAATAACGTTCATTTTTTTCAAAACATTAAAACAAAACCATTCATATCAAGACATGAAAATATCATGTTTCTAGTAACCCTAGTGACATAAAAATAATTTATTAAGACCAAGATAATTCATGTTAGTTACATGAGGTGGTAATATCCAAAATCCATGTCAGGAATTCAAGTTTTATTACTTCCTCAAAGATCCACCTACCCTCTGGAAACCCTCTTAAATCTACATGGTTCCCATATTTGGATAAAAATGTCTTCACCGTAAGAAATATCTAATACCCAACAGATAGAAATGGATAGTTTTCAATCAATAATGAATGTACTGAAAGCTTTCCCTTATTTATTCAATGTACAGTTCTTCTTCCAGTGGTAGAGATGGAAATATGAAAAATTGGTCATGTTTTATTCCTTTTCTTTTCTTGGGATCTTCCTATTCTTAGAAGGTTTCTTCTTAGAATCCTTAAACTTTGAGTGAGTTTTTAGGGCTTTTTCCTTGTGTTTCTCTTTATTCTCCATATGTTATGTGGGTTTTTTATTATCCATGTCCTTATAAACTTGGAGAATAAGAATGATGTGTTATATAAGTGACTTCTAAATATTTATCATATTATATTTAATAATGAAACTAGATAATCTCTAAGGTAGTGAGTCGAAAATGATATCTATGTGCAAATAATTTGATTATTAAAGCCTATAATGTCTATTTACTCCATGTAGTTAATAATCTTGACCACATGAGGACCTACAAGAACTGACTCTTCAAGAATGAATGTTAATAATGCCTTAAAGATCTAAAATCTATTTTGTCTCACTTTCTCCATGTAAATATCTTGGAGATGAGGCAACATGTTAAACACATCCATGATATCAAGATGCTTATAAATATAACTATACATATCCTATAACATTAAACACGAGGCACATAGGGAATCATCCATGTGTTTTTCATAGATATATTCCTCCTCACTAGCCTCATTTCTAGGTGGCTCAAGGACCGGGGATTCCAACACATGAAGTGAAGTCTCCAACCTGATTCACTCGTAAGTAACGAAAACTAATTTTCTACATTGTCTTAAGAGAACCTCCTTATATACTATAGGTTTCGAACAAGCAGTGAGGGTATATGATGATATGGTGGTAAGACAATACCCTCTTTATTAGAGTGGATAACAATGGTGAAATATAAATATAAATAAATGAAAATAGTATAATAATGGAAACATCATATGTAAAAAATCTATAAAAATGTAACTGAGATAAATAATACCCTATTTCATATACAATGTGATGTCATGATTCTATAAAAATTTGAGTGTTAAGGAAAATAGGTAGTAGGAATACAAGACTACATGCTATACAAAATAAACAAAAAATATAAATGTTATGACCAATAGAATCACAAGAAAAATATCTATCATCTACTCTCGTAATCTATCCAAGGATAGAAGGTTAAGTGTTTATAGAAGGGTGGTTTCCTTTTTCCTAACTTGCATCCATGAAATATATCCAGGTGCTAATCGGAGTTCTAAAAAGGGTGTGATTAAAACTTAGTAGGCCACCAACAATGGTCTCTACAATTATTACAGTCTATGAATATATAATGAAAAAGTGCACATGTAATAATATCAAGGGTAATAAATATATTGTGAAAACCCATGTTGGGTCGGGTTCCCCATAGGACACCTGTTTGATACTACTAACTTCAGAATATTTTGAAATGTCTTTAAATATTCATTATTTTATTAGTCAATAAAGACCATTTTATTCCTTTAATTTAATATAATATATAAGGATTATCATGTCCATAATTTCTAAATAAACATTAAGTAATATCATTTCCTTTAATTTGATATAATCCATATGGAATTTCATATCCCTTAATTCTAAATAAAACATTAAGGAACATAATGTCCTTTAATCATGAGTAAGTAATATGGAACATCATTTCCATTGGTTATGGGTGATTAATATGGAACATCATTTCCATTTATTCTAAATAAGTAACATGGAACATAATTTCCATGATAGGATGTATGTGTAATGTAAAAGTACTCTAGGTCCATCTCAATATTCATGCTCATTATCAATCTAATTCATCATTTAAGTCATACAACTAAACTGTAATAAAAAGGGGGAAAGTGAAATATACTTATCGTTTCATGGTTCATCATGGTTAAAGTGACATAGTCTTACCATTCACCTTTAATTATTCTATAAGTATTCATGTGGCCTATGGGTAGGTACAAACCACATCTCAGTCATTAACTTAACTTATAAAATTTCATTGTACAATGCTAAGACAAAAACTGCTCAATTGGGTTTTATTCACAAGGGAAACATAATTCATTAAGGAATATAGTTGAACCCACTAAATGGGTTGTTTTGGGTTGAATTTTTCAACCTAAAAGCAGTTATCAAGTCTCATAACATGTCTATAATCATGTTCCAAAAATTAATTTAGGGGTTTATCAATATTTTGAGAAATTTTTGATAGGTCCATCATGTGTAAAAACAAAGACAATATATAAAAACCTAAACTTTTAGGGAAAAGGTATGGACTACCTAACATAGATGGGTAGAAGACTACTCATATGGAATTATCCCTTAATTCAGGCTGGAATGATAGAAATCAAAGAAATAGAGAAATTTCCTGAGTTAATATTGCAATAACATTCAACCTCTTGTGAAATTTTACGAAATAATATAATATCTTTTCCTCAATATATCTCATAAAATAGGTTGTATAGAGTCTGTCATGACATATATGATCGACTCACTTTTATTGAATTTTCAGAACATAGCATGTTGATAAACATCCATGTCCACGGACATAATCTGTATTTGCTATTCTATCAAAGGGCATGAGATATTCACTTCCAAGGGAAGGGATAAATCCTTTCTTGTGTAATTCATTGTTACAATTTTACTAATGATACACCCAACATATCCAACTTTTACATTAATGATCATTATCACATATTATGAAATACCTATAATAATGAGCAAGTCATGAAAAACATTAATAATAATTTTAGAGTCAAAACATCATTATACAGGTCCATAGATAAGAATATCCAATGACACATGAAACATATATAATTATTATTGATGGGTTCATTCTCTTAACCCCTATCCTTGGATATTACCAAGCACAAACACTATGACAAGTTGCATTAATGTATTATGAGACACCTACTCCCAATATCCTATATCATTTGTGTCCCATTAGATAATATATTATAGCCATAGAGCATAGGTTTAAGGGAGATTATCACATACACTATCATGAAGAAGAACCACTAGGATGTGATGATAAATTATATTATATTATATTCAAATACCATGAATATACAATGTAATTGAAAGTATAAGGGAAGTTGGTTTTATGGAACCCCCAACCCCAACACTCTTACTTTCCATAAAGTCAACAGCCAACAAATTTAATATTATTATATCTCACATGATATTTATTCTTATGATGAGATAAGGTTTTATTCAATGGGTATATCATGTTCTACTCTATGGATACTCTACTCACTGCAACTTCACATCATTAATAAAAATCTCATAATAAATGAAACTTTTAAGTTATTTTATCATCCTATGGTTAGACCTTGGATTATTTTATGAGATTCGTCACAGCAGTATTATCATAGTACATTATGATAGGATCTGTACTTCTTGGAACCACGCCAAGAACATGAAAGAAGTTGTGAATCTAAACTTATTTCTTATCTATATTGGACGTTTTAATATATTTGGACATCATTTCTGAATCAGCCACAAATTTTTGTTTTGATCTCTCCCATCTCACATCTCCTCCGTTGAGAATGAATACATATACTGATTTTCATATCTGGTTATCTAGATCAGTCTGGAAAACAGAATCTATATATCCTCTGGTGACTAGATTCCCATATCTTCCATTTACTAGGAACATATCCTTAGTAAATCTCAAATTTTTATGTATATTCTTAATAGAATCTCAATTTTTTCTCCTGTATCTACTTGATATCTATTCTTCATTCTTAGAGGAAAAAAACTTCAGTCCTGGTATATAACATGGTATGCATAATCGATCCTATTTCAGATGCTTAAGGGATCCTACTCATGATCTTTATCTCGTTTTGTGTTAGATGGAACATTTTTTGGTGTGATTAATGTCATGTGAAACAAGAAATAATCCCATATTAGATTGTTCTATATTTAATCTCTTAAATATTTATTTAATATATATACTATGACTTAGTGAAAGAAAAATATTGGATTTATCCCAAAGAGACTTTATCCATTACATATAGGTTGAATCACCTATATCTTTTATAGAAAAATACTTGTTCAGCTAGTCCTTAACTGACTGTAATGCTGGTAACTCATTTTCAAAAAAGTAATATGTCCTTGAAATATAATACCAGTATAACGAACATACTTCCACTAAATCATCGATAAAAACATGACTCAAACTCATTTTTTATGAAACCAAAATCTCATGTGGCTTCATCAAAATGAATATTTGATGACATAGATGCCTGATTTAATCTATTAATGTATTTTTGAAACTTACAAACCTTTTTGGAATTACCTAGAGTCACAAAACCTTCTATTTGTTCCATATAAACATCCTTCTAAAAGTTCCCATTATGGAAAGTTGTTTTGGTCTCAAACTGTCAAATATCATAGTCATGGAATAATGATATATCAAGTATAATTCTGATAGATATAAACACAAAAACTAGAGAATTTTTTTTATCATAGTCAATTATGTGATGTTGTTTAAAACCTTTATCCATTAGTTTTTCTTTATAGGTACTAAATTTAATATCCATGTCTATATTTTTTTTGAATATCCAATTGAACCCTATAGGATTTTCATAAACTAACAGATAAACCAGAACTGAAAATTGGTCCTAATACATGTAATCCATCTCAAAATTTGTAGCTTTTTCCACTTGGTATCATCGAGCTCTCTATTTCATTCTTATATGATATAGGGTCATTATTGTAAAAAAATAATTATTCACCAAAATTATTGACTAGAAAACCCTAAAAAATTGGTTCTATAACCTCTCTGGTTCTCTTACGCAGTATATGTGCCTCAGAAACATATTCCATAGGGGTTGTTGGACGTTTTCCTTCTACCAACTATTGTATATATTCGGTCTCGACTTCATCGAGGGCTATATTTTTTCTACTAAATTTCTTGATGATACACTCCATCTCTAGTAATATGTCCTTTTGATCCTATATAACCTTCTTTTTGAGTGGTTTTATAAGTAATTTTTGGATTTGGTTCCCTAGAACCAACTTATGTGTACTTTATGATAACTTGTATACAATGTTTTGAATATTAATAAACACCTTATCACATCATGATTGTTCTTTGTTGAAACATAGTATGTGATAATTTCTTAACAGAAGATTATTCTCTAAAATTTCATTGTAGTTCTTCACTATGATGAGAACCCAGAAGTACTATGACACTATTCTTAAATATATGTTCTATAGTCGGCTGATATCATTTGAGGGAGACAAATGATGTAGAATATCAGGGGTGGATACTCATCAGAATTTGAGCAAACTTCTCATGGCATACTCCCTTTGTAATATCCATTGAAGTATATTATGAGAACAATACCCTCCAGTAGGAAATCCTCATTTATATTTGTCAATGGATGTTCCTATATGTGAAAATGTGTAATGATCCTTTGACTTTAAGATTATTATTGATGATTATTATAAGTCGCGTACTTTGATTTTTTGATGAAAACTAGGATGGCATATGTTTATGGTGAGTTAGGATACATTAGGTTCATCATGAGTAATATTTCATTAATGAATAATGAGAGAATGGATTTTTCCATTCTATTATTTAATAGAATTTGATATCATATACCCTTTGATAGAAATGATATAGCTTAAATAAATCCAAGTCCATGGGGTTCTATAGTAAAGTTTGATTTGAAGGAAGTGAAAGAAAGATACGTCGAGCATGTAGGTCAATAGAACTGGCATGAAACCTACTTGATTAGAGATATCACATTAATGGGATTATATTAAACTCTAAGTGTTTGTATGAGGTATTATTTCATTGTGTAATTAACTTCTTTATTTATGGGTTCCTTAACATGTTTCTAGATACTAACCATGGACTTAAGGCTACTTTGCCTAATTCCATTGAGAAATAGGCATATTGGGTCACACACTAAGTGTATCCAAAATCTATGTTAAATTAAATATTATTATTTATTATTTGATAATTAGAATAAATATTATTCATGTACATAGTTTAATAACTATTCATGTATGCGTGATCGCATATATTTCATCACCAGTTATTCATGAGAATATTATGTGACGGGAATATTTAATAAATATTTATTTTCAATGTAGTGAAAATAATAATTATTTATTTATTGGATAATAAGGTCGTGATATAGATTTATTAAATAAATATCCATTATTCAAGACTCGATTAATATTATAGAGGAATGGATGACTAATTTTTTAGGTCCAGTGAGAAATAATATTTATTGAATTTTGTTTTATTAAATAATATTTAACTTAATTCTCAAGTTAAGTGTATTTCTTGGAAATAATATTATTATTATTATTTTAGATATGGGGTTCCTCAAGGGATTAAATAATTATTAAAGGGAAATTGTGAAAAATATTTTTTTCTTAAACCTAGTGGTATTTAAACCTAGTTATATTATTTTTCCATTAAATCCAATTCATTGTTGTTGTGTACAATGATAGTTGGATAGAATCCTATGAAGCCCTAGAGAGGTACCACTCCATGAATACACCCAAAAAGAGAGAGTGATCTTCCTTTTCCTCCCACTCTCGAGTATAGAGAGATCAAGGACAATGCTTTGGAAGAAATTATTATGGGGATAAAAAGAGGAATACGCAAATGATAGGATCATCTATGTTAGAACCCAGAGATTCCAATAGTGTCATTCAAAGATTTTTGGAAGACGTGTAGATCACTTCTAGAGGGAATATTCTCTTGATTCCATCAATGAAACAACGATAGAACATAGATCTATTTCCAGATCCATCAATGAAGAAATAATTCACACAAGGTAATTCTTTTATTGATTAAATTAATTATAAATAATATATGATTATCCTAAACTTGGTTCCTTCATTCTATCCAATATCTATTTTCATTGATTCAATTCTTTTGATTATGGTGTTTATCATCATGTAAATCTTGGATAGATCATCGATCATTGATCATGAAAAAATAAAAATTGGGCATGACCCATCGCACACTTCCCCTATTATTAGAACCTATGAGTGGAATGAGAGTGGTCACATAATTATTTATAATTATTTAAATATTGTTGATTGATTTACTCATTTTTAATTTTGTTTTCAATTCATGTTCAATAGTTCTTTAAACCAAATTGAAATATATGATTCTTCTTTTTTCTTTTCTCATAGATTTAATAAAATTGATTAATTTTTTTAACATAATAAAATCTAAGATCTCATTTAGAGGTGTTGAGGATACTAGTAAGATTTCTCTAGAGTAAAAATCATGTAACTGTAGTTACACTTCGTGTACTAGTGTTCAATGCACCATGAATTAATTCATAATTAATTACAACTATGGGAATTGAATACACGTGGTGAATTTAATTTCTTATATCACATGTTGATCATGCCATCCTAGTGCATGGTCAGGCGGAGTACATTTTATGTATCCTACATACACAGCATGTAGTTCTTTAAGACCTAGAGAGGATATATATTTTCATACACAACCTACCAAACTGGTGATCATGTAACTCAAAGACAACAGGCCATGTATCCCTTTATACATGTTTTGTACTCCAATTTTTATGAGGTAGGTTTTACACTCCGATTCCCAAGGCATGTGCCTTGGATAGATGGTAAGAGATTTTCACATTGTGTGGATCTCCTATACACACCATTTACTTATACCAAATTGCACGTAATTAAAATTAATTTATTATACTATGTAAACATTATCGATATGTGATTTTGTGTTGTCATTAAGTTGATAGGACATGCCATGTGATGAGTTTTAATTTATATATATAAATGTTTAATTAATTTATTCATAATGTTCATATCTACATATCATGTGTGACTCATATGATAGATATTAATCTACATGAATTCAAGCATAACAAGTTATAGAAAAAAAATGTAATTCATGTAATCATTAAGGTGATTGTACACGTCATGAAGGTATGTGATAAGTCGTATATTCCATATTTCACAAGAGTAAATAGTATACAAGTATAATACATGTTGGTTAGATTAATATGGGTATTCCCCATATTTCCTCCAAGATACACATATGTACATAGTTAATTTTAAATAAATTTATTTAATTTGTTTAAAATTATAAAAGATGAAAATCTCAAGGAAATTTGAATGAGAATTAAGATAAAAAATCGATTAATTAAAGAAGATAATTAATTGGTTCCAACATGATTTATCTTAAATAAGAACTATTAAGAATTGAATTATAGTTTTATTAAATTCATAATTAATTTTATGCATATGGATGATCATAAGAAAAGACAAGACCTTTGTATGTGATTAGTTTTATTTAATTTATTATTAAATTAAATTTGTGGCATGTATGTCGTATCTCATCTCATTATTTGTGGGAATACATTCCCATGGTTTCTTTTATGTAAACCCTTCTCCCCTCACCTTCATGTGATTAAAATCATGTTTAATGGATGGATATCCCAAGAAAGCAGAGGGGGTTCAAGTTTTTAGCTGAGTCGAAACCAATCCAAGAGAGATACATAGGTGGATAGGTGAAAGCTATAACATAAACATTAATTGGTTTAAGGTGTTTTCCCCTAGGTAGAAAGTTATTTTATCATCCTCTAGATAAACTAACTATTAGTAAAAGATCATGATCATGCTGCTTTATTATTATATATCTATAAAGTTTCATGGTTATTTCATTATGGATATTTTGTCATGATCACATGAATTAATGAATTAAAAAGTATTCAAGATAGAACAAAAAAAATGGATTATGCATAAATATTATATGAGATATGGTTAATCACTTAAGTAAATATACTTAGTATTAACAAGAATTTAATAAAGTTAACAGTTGGAAATTTATTCATAAAAGGATATAATCCCTCAATTATATATATTATGTCGGTATATCCTTTCACTACTTCAATTAAAATCAACCATAGTTAAAAGTTCTTAAACAGACAAAGTTGGAGTGATTTCAATTATCAGGTAATTATAACATGGATTTTTGGGTTGACTTAACTTGGTTTAAATCAACGGTTGACTTCTCATGTAGGACTTACTGTAAATAAGAGTCAATGGTTAAGGAAATCCAATTTAAGGATTTCAGGATTAGGGAGTACACTCAACCGATCAAGGAATTGTGAGTTATTATAGTGGGAATTTGGAATTCCTACCTAAAACCATTTTGGTTTCTTGACCAACCAATGTTGGGGTAATGCGAAGGGGAATATGGATCTCTTCTACTAGAATTTCTAAGTAATAGGAAATTTTTAATCCAATGGTGTGGGAAAATGGTTTTTAATAAAATAGTGGGAGATTAATAAATATAATATTTATTTATTTTTCTAAATTTTATCATATAAAGTGATAAATATCTTCTCATCTTACTTGTATAAATATTATTAAAAAATGACATCAAACATATCACTATGATCCATACATGAGAATGATAACCTTCTCCTTGGAAAAAATTTCCATGTGTGGAAAAGGCCCTTACACATTATCATTCACCATGAAAGGAAATTGTATTTTCTATAACAACCAATTCCTAAAGCACCTGGAAATAAGGCTTGTGATGAAGAGTTATCTCTCTATGGGAAACTTTCTGACGATGGTACAAATGTTCACTGTTTCATTTTATCATCCATCACCAATGATATTTTGATGGAATATGAGTTCATGGATGCATATATCATGATGTATCACCCTTGGGATATTTATCAAGATAAGGAGAGATAAGAGAGATACATGATCTCCAATGATTTATTTAAAAATAATATTGGAGATTCTATGCCATCTAGGCCGCATGTAATCAATCTTATTTTCTAAATTGTATTCTTAGACATCTTAGGGATTAAATTCCCAGATGATTTGAGTATATATCTCATACTTTTATCACCTACCAAGACCTTTTCCATTTTTATTTTTAATTAAAATATGAGAAATAATGAGAAGAGTATTTCAGGACTTTTTACTTTGATTCTACAAGTGTATTAGTACATGGGGAATGCTAAAACCATAGTCCTTATAGTGAATAAGAAAAGAAAGAATGATGAAAAGGGGAACAAGACTCACAATAAATCTAAAACTCCCGATCACCTTCCTTACAAGAAGAGTAATATCCAAATACAAAGTAAGGAATAGGATGTTGTATGTTTTTCATGAAGCAAAAAAGGCCATTGGAAGAAAAACTACACCCATAAGAAAGGGGAAGCTAAAGGTGTGTTTATTATCGAGTGTAATATTTCAATATCTACACATTGGGTATTAGATATAGTTTTTGGTGATCACATATGCATCCAATTATAGGAACCAATTATATTTTGAAAGATTTTTAGAGGGGAGGTGGATCTTCAAGCTACCAATGGTATGAGGTTGGCTACTCTATCCATTGGTGACTACCACCATTCATTGAAAATGGGTATAGTTTTGGTTTTAAAATATAGTTATTATGTACCAATTGTTACCAATAATTTAATTTATATATCATTCCAAGGTGAATATGGTTTTATTTTCATGTTTGGAAATAAAAGTAGTTTATTTTATAAATAAAACATATGTAATGGTATGTAACATTTAAATAATGGTATTTATGTATTGTATTATGAAAACCAAGTATTGGAAATTGATAACGAATCATGGTCACATAAATTATATAACACCCAGCTATGGAATCACTGTCTTTGTCATGTAAATGAGTAGCATTTGACAAAACTCTATCAAGATTTTTATTTAAAATCCTCTGACCTAAAACCACTTGAAATATTTCATGCTTCTTTATAATGAAAAATGACAAATGTTCTATTTTTTGGACAGGGTGAAAGGGCCACAAAGCTTCTAGGATTGGTACATGTTGATGTCTGTGGACTGTTTCCAGTGGAAGAAATAGGTGGGTATTATTACTTCATAACTTTTACTAATGACTTTAGTATATGTGGTTATGTCTAACTGATGAGGTATATGTAAGATTCCTTTGATAAATTAAATAAATTCAAGAATTAAGTAGAGAATAAACTAGGAAATAAGATAAATAATCTTCAATCAGATTAAGGTGGTGAATATCTTAACCAAGATTTTAATGAATTTATACAGGAGTTTGGGATTCTATCTCAACTCACTCCACATTACACACCATAATGTAATAGTGTTAGTGAAAGCAGGAACTATACCTTGTTATACATGGTAAGGTTGATATTCAGTAATTTCAATCATTCATTATCCTTTTGGGGATATGTATTGTAAACCATGTCATTCACGTTAAACATAGTACCCAATAATGTGGAAAATGGAATTCCCTTCGAGTTATGGAGTGGAAAGAAACCCTTTTTGTCTCATATATGTGTATGGTATTGTGAGTCATTTGTTAAGGCATTTCATGCTACAAACTAGCACCCTGATTCAGAAAATATATCTTTATACAGTATCCCAAAAAAAAATAAAGGGATAATACATATACAACCCCTCAGAAACGAAAGTGATTATTTCCAAACAAGCCATCTTTTTTTAGAGGGAGAACATCCTCAAAACAGATAGTGGGATAAATATTGACTTCGATGAAGTTGATGCTCAATATATACAATAATTGGTACATAAATAAGTTCCAAAAATCCCCATGGAATAATTAGTTCTTGAAACACCAGTACTGCATAGGAGCACAAGATAGGTAAGAGAACCAAAGAGATATTGTTTTCTTATCACCAAAGATAGTGACTTTTTTTGGTTGAAAATTATGAACCTGTCTCCTACAAAGATGCATTAGAGATCTCAGAGTACTTAATATAGAAAGAAGACATGAATTATGAAATGGAATTTATGTATCAAAACCATTTTTGGGTTTGGGCCAATGCATCGGTTGATGTAAATCTTGTAGGGAAAAAAATGGTATTTCAGAAAAAACTGGACAAGGAAGGCTAAGTAAATACCTATATAGCAAGGATAATGTCTAAAGGGTTTACACAAAATTAAGTAATTGACTACGATGAATAATTTCCACCAATTTCTATATTTAAGTCAATCATAATTATAATATCTATAGCTGCTTACCATGACTATGATGTTTGGAAGATGGATTTCAAAACATCATTCCTTAATGGGAACCCTCAAGAAGATTTCTATATGACACAACCAAAATGGTTTTTACTCTAGGTGATTCCAATAGGATTTTCAAGTTGTAGAGATCCATTTATGTATAGAATCAAGATTCCAAATTATAAAAAAATTGATTCAATGAAGCTATAAAATAATTCGTTTTTATTAAGAATTAATGTGAGCCATGTGTTTACAAGACGTTTAGTGGGAATTTGGTTATTATCCTGGTAGTATATATTGATGACATTTTACTTATTGGAAATGACATACCAATATTATGTTATATTAAGGACATGTTAAACATATGTTTCTTAGTGAAGAATTAGGTGAAGCATTCTATATTCTAGGGATCGAGATCATTCGTGGTAGATCCAAGAGGATACTTGGACTAAGTAAAAGTACATTTATTGATCAAATACTAAAGATATCTAGTATAGAAAAATCCAATAGGAGATTGGTTCTAGTGTCACATGTTTTACATCTTTCTTTGAAAATGTGTCCTCATACAAAATAGGTGAAATAGATAATTAGTATGATACCATACGCTTTAGTGATGGGATCAATCGTGTATTAAATGTTATGTACTATACTTTATGTTTCTTATGCATTGATAATGGTAGGTATATATCAAGATGATCTAATATAATATCATTGGTCTATTGTTAAGGATATCCTTAAGACCTATCTTAGAAGAATCATGAGTATTATGTGAGAGCTAGTGGACTTAAGGTTGTTAGAAGTTTACTCTAGTGCAAGTGGGATTCTATTGGATTCGGTTCCCTAGAACCAACTTTTGTGTACTTTATGATAACCTGTACTCATATTTTTTAATATTAATAAACTCTTTATCACATAATTATTTTTATTATGCACAACATAATATGTTATAGTGTGCTAATAGTAGTTGTTTCACTAAAAGTTCATAGAAGTTCCCCACTATGATGAGAACCCAGAAGTGTTGTGATACTATTATTAAATATATGTTAAATAGTAAGATGATATCATTTGAGGTTCACAAATTATATAGGAAGTTAGGTGTGTGGACTCATCGGACTTTGAGGAACCTTCTCATGGTATACACCATTGGTAATATTCAGTGTAGGATATTATGAGAATGATACCCTCTAGTAAGAAATCCATATTCATATGTTTCAATAGATGTCCCTATCTATGGATTTATGTATTGATCCTTGGAATTTAATATTATTATTGATGAGTATTATAGTTTCTGTACTTAGATGTTTTGAAAAAAAACTTTTATGTCATATGTTCATGACAAGGTAGGATATTATGGGTGTGTGACAAATAATATTGCATTAATGAATAATTTGAGAATGGATTTTTCCCTTATTTTCTTTAATAGAAGTTGATATCTTAGTCCCTTTGATGAAAATCATTTAGACTAAATAAATCAATGGACATGGGGCTCTATAGGTAAGTTAGATTTCTAGTAAGTCAAAGAAAGAGACATTGAGCACATGGGTTGATGTAATGGCAAGCAACCTACTTGATTAGAGATACTGCGTTGAAGGGGTTATATTTCAAAGTAATTGATTGTATAAGGTATTATTTCATTTTATCATTAACTACATTATCTATGGGTTCCTTGGCATGTTGTTAGATGCTAACCTTGAACTTTAGGATGATTCACCTAATGCCACTAGGAAATAGGCCTAGAGGGTCACACATTATGTGTATCAAGAATCTGAGTTAAATAATATATTATTATTTGGTATTTAACAAGTTGAATAAATTTTTCTCCCACACATAGTTTAATAATTATTCATGTATGCCTGATCACATATATTCTATCACTGGTTATTTGAGAGAATATTATATGATCAGAATATTAAGTAAATTATTTTCTATGTAGTGAATTTAATATTTATTTATTTATCAGTGAATAATTTAGTGATATTTATTTATTAAATAAATAGTCATTATTCAAGGACCGATTAATATAATAGATGAATAGTGGACTCGGTTTTTAGGTTCAGTTAGAAATAATATATATTAAATAATATTTAATTAAATAATATTTAATTTAATTCACAAGTTATGTTCATGTCAAGGAAATAATATTATTATTATTATTTAATATATGGGGTTCCATAAGGGATAAAATAAATATTAAAGGTAAATTATGAAAATATTTATTTCTAAACCCTTATGATATTTAAACCCAATTATATGTTTTTTTCATTAGATCCAATTCTTTGTGTTGTGCACAATGACATCTGGAGAGCATCCTCTCAATCCATAGAGAATACCCACTCCAAGAACACTCTCAATAATAGAGAGTAATCTTCCTCCACCTCCCCCTCTCAAGTCTATAGATATCAAGGATAATTCTTTGGAAGCAATTTTTATGGTTATCAAAGGTGGATGATGCAAGTTATATGATCTTCTGTTCTGGCACTTGGAGATTCCTACGAAGACATTCAAAGATTTGTGAAACACATGTGGATCACCACTACAGGGAATCTTATCTTGATTACTTCAATGTATTGATTGTATAATGAAGATATATTGTTAGATCCATCAATAAAGAAAGAATTATGGAATGGTAATTCTTTAATTTATTAAATTAATTATAAATAATATATGATAATTTTGTACTTGGTTCCATCATTCAATCCATTTTTTGTTTTCTTTGATTAATTTCTGTTGATTACGGTGTTCATCGTCATTTAAATATCGAATTGATCATCGATCATGAAAAAATAAAATTTTGAGACGACCCATCGCATGATTCTGCTTCACCCAGAACCTACATTATTATCACTTTTTTAGGGTAACCAAAAAAGATACACTTCATTACCCATGGTGTCATTTTATTTCTTGAAGTTTCCTTGAAAATTTCCTCACAACATTATACATGTAAGTTTGACAACCCAAACTTATTTCAATTCATTAACTCATATAGTATTCCATATCTATCTTTATTTGGAACCTGGTATAGTGTGTACGTCCCAATTTGTAATTCATATCCCCAAAATGATAATGGAAGATTAACATAACTCATCATAAACCTCATCATGTCCAAAATGTTGTGGTTCCTCCTTTCAATTACACAAATGTGATGTATAGGGAGGAGTGAGTCAGGATACAATCTCACAATCCTATAAAAGGTCAAAAAAACTCTTGACTAATATATTCACTACATTGATCTAATCGAATATTTTTATCTCCTTTTCAATATTATTTTCTACTTTGTTCTTGAATTACTTTAATTTATCCAAGGATTATAACTTGTACTTCATTAGGTAGAAAATACATATATCCTAAAGTTATAGGTTATAGTAATGAAGTATGAGAATATACCTATAGATTCTACTAGAAATGGTTCTCACCTGTCAGTGTGCACCAATTCAAGAAGCCTTGTAGCTATTTCACCTGTAACACTAAAAGGTGGTTTTGTAATCTTTCCTTGTAAATAAGTGAGACATTTTTTGAGTTGTTTTTACCCAAGAATCTAAATATCATTTTTGATAAATATTTTTCATGAAATTCTATTTTAAGTGAACTAGATGATGATTCCACAACTGGGCATTATATGAGTCATGAAAACTTAATTCATTTTCAACTACCAATAGTTGGTTTTCATAATATAATAAAAAGGACTTTTATTAATTCATGTAATACTCTCAAAATGTTATCATTATTAAAAATAGAATTAATTTTTTATGAACATGAATGTAAAACAATTTATATCAAGACAATAAAATATCATGATCTTGGTAACACTAGGAACATAATAATAATTCATTAAAACCAAGTTACTTTTTTTGTAGCATGAGATGGTAGTCTATAACATCCATAGAAGCTAGTAAAGCTCCATTGGCACCTCAAATATCCACATCCCCTCTATAAACCCAAATAAATATAACTGGTTATTATATTTTGATACATATGTGAGCACTACAAGTAGTATCTAATACCTAACCAGTCAATGTAGATAAGTTTCTTTCAATAATGAATGAGTTATAATCTCCCCCTTACTTCTTTTTTGTCAAGTTATTCTTCTAGTAGTTTATATTTCCACATGAAAAATAGATTTTTCTTTATTCCATCGATTGTATTTGGATATTCATCTTCTTGAAGATCACTTCTTAGAAGTCGTAAACTTAGAGTGACTCTTTATGACCTTTGCCTTGTCTTTACCTTTACTCATTCTAAGGATCATGGGTTTGTTATGCCTAATATCATTGTCGACTTGGTGAATAAGTATGAGGAGTTCTGTAAGAGACCTATCAACATTTCACATATTCTAATTAACAATGAAACTAGAGAATATCTAAGGTAGTGAGGCCAAAATGACATGTCACACCCGTCCTTTTTATATTATTTATTTTATTGTTTTATTAGACATCGGATAGTTCAGTTCAAGGACCGACTTAAAATTTCAGAGTTCTTATTTAGCAACACTCTTTCTGGACTTTTCGGTGTTCAGTGCGCTACTGTCGAAACCGCGTGACCTTGCTAGGGTCACCGTGCGGCCTCGCTCGTTTCCCCGCATGCCTCTTCGGCGTGCAACTTTTTAAATAAAAATAATTATTGATAAAGAAATAAAATTTTATGAGATGAATATGGTACTTAGCGCAAAATAAAATGGGAATAATATGGTGAATTACGAGTTTTAATAATAATAATAATAATAAGATTATTATTATTATAATTATCCCTTTTGTTAATTTTTTAATTAATTTAGTAATGATATTATTAAAAATTTTATTCTTGTTTTAGGTTTATTATTATTATTATTATTATTAGTATATTTTCCACCTTTTTTAAGGTTTTATCCCTCTATTTCATTCTATTTATTTATTTATTTCTCTTTTCTTTATTTTTTTCCCCTCCCTTCTTTCTCCATATTCCCATCGGATCTCCCTGGTGCGCAAAACCCTAGCGCACCCCTCCTGTGCCGCAGCGACCCTCCTACCCAGCTCATTACGCCGCCTCCAGCAAAAAAACCCTAGGTCGCTGCTCCTTCTCCCCTCGTCGGACCATTCTTCATTTTCCCCCTCTGGTGGCGTCGCGCCCTCTTAGTTCGGCGCTGGACCCGACCTCCCCTTCTGCGCCTTACCCTCCTTCCTCCACTCCGGCCCACTCCATCTGGCGACACACCACCCCGACCCCTTCTCCGTCTGACGAAGCACCAGACCGCTGCCCGGCTCCATTTGGCGATGCTCCCCACCACCGGCCTCCTTACCAGCTGGTGCTGCCCTCATTGGCCTCCCACTCCGGTGAACCCCACCCCCCTTTGTATTGTCCGGCAAACCGCAATGTCGCACCCCCATGCCTCTTGCCGCCTCCTTTTTTCCGACGACCCCACCGACCAGACAGCCCTGCACTAGCTGCCCCGCACCCCCTTTCTGCCACCGGACATCCTCCCTGTACCCCTTCGCACCGTCGGACAACCACCCCACACCTCCCTGACCCCCGGCCAGGATGGCTCACACCATAGTGTGACCCCCTCACTGGTCGGCGCTGTTCCGGCTCCCCCACCAGCATCTTTCTCTCCTTCCACGTGTATGAAACCCCCTTCGGTGAAGTCCTATTGCTTTACCCCTTAATGTGGTGTTCCTTTTGTTCTTTTTGGTGAGTATGAGGTCTGATATTAAGGTTTATTTTTGTAGTGTAGGGTGAGTTTGCCTTTTTTGGTTTCGTGCTCGGTTGTTGGAGGTGTCGTTGGCGAGCGGCAGTCATTGAGCACCATGGTTGTGAAGTCTACTCAGACAAGGTAGGTGGATCCACGTTTAAACATTGTCTGATATGTTAAATTGCTTGCTTAGTTAATTTATGATATTACTTGATTGATTCTTATAGGTGTGTATTTGATTATCTTGAAGTTTGTCTGTGCAATATTTTCGTTTAGCAGTATGTTTATGCGGTACAGATGAGTTCTTTGTCTGGAAACTTGTTTTTATTCAATTTCTAGTGTTTATTGATGTTTTCAGTTAGTTTTTCATATTTTCAAAGTGCAATGTTTGTGTTCTTGTGTTTTTATAAAGTTTTTTTTCGTTTGGTGAAAATGTGCAAAGTGTGCCATTTGTGTTCTTGATGTGGTGTTGGGTGTGTTTGGACATGAAAAAGGGTTGAGTGGTTTTTTGTGTTTAAGCCGTGTTATATTTCATTTTAAAGAATTTGTTTACAATGAATTTAATATGTTTTAATAAAA
Source organism: Viscum album (assembly GCA_963277665.1). NCBI lineage: Eukaryota > Viridiplantae > Streptophyta > Magnoliopsida > Santalales > Viscaceae > Viscum > Viscum album. The sequence goes on along the minus strand of OY728121.1, from coordinate 1,757,154,434 downwards.
TTAATAACGATGAAAATTTAATATGTTTTTAATAAACAATTATTAGAAATGTAGAAATTGTTTTAATTGAGTTGGGTAAAGTCTTTTGGAGTGCGTCCTTTTCCAAATTGTTTTCTATGTGTGTGAAAGTATGGCGGTTGGTTTATGTAACACCCTAGTTGTTTTACTTGTTTGAGTTTGACATGAAGTGTGAGATTGGAACAACGTTGACCACAAAAAGGGGAAGCCTGTGTACTAGGTGGGCGGACTAAACTAGCCTACTAGTGATACAATAGTGGCTCTGGCCTAGTTTCAAATAGCTATATTGACGCTTACAACACTAACTAAACATTGGATGATGATCTGAGACCACTAGGTAATGGATGTGTTGCCCTATCTAGTGGCTCGTGCATGAGAACGTATTTTGTTGTGATTCCTATATTGGTCACCGAGACGCGAGGTTCTAAGGTCCCATTTTTTTCTAGTATCTTTAGGGCTTCTCCCACTTTTGGTTCTCCTGGACTACTATACACTCACTGTGGGCATACGGTGCAGATTTTGGGTTTTTGTGAAAGTTTGGTCTTTTCTTATATGCATGGGTGTTTACTTTGGTTTATGCTGTTTTCTTTAGAAGTGTTTTCTTTATAGAAATTGTTTTTTTAAGTTGTTTAAGCTTTTGTGTCCTTTCATTATTTTATCCTGCAAATGTATTTGTCATTTTATGTTTACATGTGGAACTTTTTTACTGGGTGACATCCTATTGGGATTTTAGATCACACCCTACATACACCTTTGGGTGTATATAGACATTGTTTCTTGTGTATTCCAGGTTGTGACATCGTGCTCAGCGATGGTGGTTTTGGTCGTTGATGGTCTTCTCGTGCAGGTTGGTGTTGTGGTGTGTGGATGTTGCGCCCCTATTGTTGCTTGGAGGTTTGAGTTTGAGTATTAGTTTCTTTTGTTGTCATTTATTCTAGATGTTGGTTCAAGTTGTAAACCTCTTAATTTTTTTTAGTTTAAGGCCCTGTTTGGTTGTCTATTTTCAGTTTCAGTTTCTTTATCTTATTAGTTTTTTTTTTGTTTACTAAACCAGGTAAATCATTCCCATGTGTTAGTTTTGATACCCAGGAACTTGTTCCAGCCCGTAGGGATCAGGAACGCCCTTCGGGCCATGTTGCAGACCGGGTCGGGCACCGGGTCGGATGGCGACCAGTCCTAGTTTGTGACAAAATGGGATCAGAGGGCAAGGTTTTCTCTCTAGGGTCATGTTCTTTTGAGATAGAGTCAGTGTAGACCAATGTTAAGGGTGTCATAACTCGAAGTTCTGATTATGAGTAAGGTGCTTGGCCAGCACACCTCGTGGCAGGACTCGAGTTACCAAAGTAATTTGATGTTTGTCTACATCTTCGGTCTGTGTGGTTAATTTTGTTTAGGGGAAATGAAAAAGGAGTAGGGTGAGCGGTCCTAGGGAGCTCACAGGGTCTAGAAATCCATGCGGATCCAGGGACATTGTCCTAGAATACCCTCCATAGCAGTGGCGTGATTGGCGTATGACCGCCAACCATATGTTCCAGTCACCCAATGACACTAGTTTTCTCTTGCATCATTCCTCGTTTCTTTTTTTTGGAATTGTGGGCATTTGTTTTTTAAGTAAAAATTATTTGGTCTTCAAAAATGTTTTGGAAAATGTTTTGAAATAATGCACTTTAAAAATAATATGAGGTATGAGGTTTGAAAAGTGTGGGTTGGATGTTTGGGTTTTGAAAAAAATGGAAAGGTTTGGTTTTGATCCTTGGTGTTATCATGGGAAACCACATGCATGAGTGTATATGGAATGACAAAGGGTTAATGGCATGAGCAAATGATAAGTTAGGTAATTTTGTTCAAGAATTTTTAATTAGATTGAGGAAAAGGTTATCACCATGTCAATATTCTTTAGGAAACATCATATTCCATTATTTGATGCATCACTATATATCATAAACCTTTCTACACTATAGGGTTGTGTAAGAACTGACATGATGTATTGGATTTTTCAGGAATCCCACATCAATAAATTCTTGTTTTTCTAATAATTCAATAGAGTGAAACCCTAGGGTCGATCTCTCAAGGAGGATAATCACATGCCCAGATTTTATATTTTCATGATTTAAAAACTAACTAATATAAAACAAAAATATATAATAACTTAATAGGCAGTTTGGAAATTCATAAAATATATATATCTGTGTGTGTGTGTGTGAAAAACACAAAAAAAAACATGAATAAGTTATTAAAGGAGAAAGAAGTCTTTGTTATTATGATTTTATTGGTACCCTATCATTGTTATTTAAAAGTCTTATTTCTCAATATTTTATTCAATGGTGAGATCAACGCTATCACTCAACACCCTCCTTTTTTGTTATTACCCATCACCGATCCTCTACATGAAGGATAGTCTCCCACACTTCATAACCATAACTCTAAACTGAACCTATGCATGTTACTATGATATATAATGATAAGAATAGAGATTAATGAGAATAATAACCCAATATAGAAAAATTAGGGTGAACCCTCCACTAAATCTAGTTTCACTTATACTGAAATTCTTATAATAAAATAAAAATAAAAATTTTGAAGTGTAACGAACATAAGAATCCACATTACCCCCCTCGAACAAGTGATGAGGTTAGTTCTCCATTTTCATGGAGTTGAGAAGGGCATGGTAAAAGGACCAAGGTATTGGTCCCTACCATAAACAATATTGTCTCTTATGGAAGTCTCACCCTATTGAATTTGTTTCTCTTGGGGTTAGCCTATTAGAGATCACCCTTACTAGAAAAGGCCTTATTCATGTAGAGGATGATACATGGGACTTATATTTATTCCCAAACCTCATTTGAGTCTCAATGTGGGACTCATGGGTGTCATGGCATGACACCCTAAGTCTCACACTGTAACAACCTACTGCCAAGCAACCAGGTGGTTAGTCCCATGTCATGGGCGTATTTGGGATCGCACTGTATTCAATTGGGTAGAAAAATCACCCCTCATCACTTTCCCTAAAGAAACAAGGTTTTCCATCCTCTAATACCACTTGATAGGACCATGTAATTAGTCCCTACCACCATTAATATTGTCCCGTTTGGGAGTCCTACCCTCATAGCTTTGTTCTTCCTATAGTTAGCCTATTATAGCTCACCTTTTTTGGAAAAGGCCTTTTTGAAAGGTAAGAGGATAAAATAGAATTATATTCATTCCCAAACTTCCTCCAAGTTCTGATGTGGGGCTTAGGGGTAATTTTCATGGAGTGACACCCAATGTTTCAGGCAGTGACACACTAATACAAATAAGCAAGGTGGTTAGTTCCATGTCACTAGTATCTTCGGGAATCATGTTGAATTCAACTGGGCACAACAATCAACCCCTCAGCACATACCCTAATGAATTGATGTTTTTCCTCATCTAATACTACTTTATAGAACCAAGTCAGTATTCCCTACCCCCAAAAAAATTTCCTCTTTGGGAGTCTGACCCTTATAGATTTTTTTCTTCTAGGGTTATCCTTTTAGACCTCACTCTTACTATAGAAGCCCTTTATGATGGGGATAAGTATACAAGGGACTTATATTCAAGACCACACCACCTATGAGTTTAGATGAGGGACATTGGGGAAAGTTTCATGGCCTGAAACCCTATGTTTCACAGAGTGAAACCTTACTGCCAAGCAGTAGGGTAGTTAGTCCCATGTCATGGTCATCTTTAGGGATCAAGATAAAATCAATAGGGAATATCCAAAAGAAGATAAAATAAAAAGGAAAAAAAGTGAGCCAAAATAATATATAAATAAAACAATAAAACTTTTACATCATAAAAAACTCCACACAAAACCTACAAAATGGATCACTACAAAAACACTCATTCAAAGGGGAGATAAATTACTTATTTATAGGAAAGGGATGAGGAAAAAATTTGTTTCAATTATATCTTCTAAAATTTGAAGCATTTTTTTAGAATTAAATGGCCGAATATATACTATTTTATTTTTTAAATTTTTTCTTCCAATTATTCTATTTTATCCCTCAAAATTTCAACTTATTTTACCATGTATTAAAAATTTTATTCTTTAATCATTAAAAAGTATATTTAGCCAAATAGACTGTCCAAATTCAATATACCAAATGTCCATGTATTTTCTGGATAATTTAGTGGGAAAATATTTTAATATTTTCATATTTGAACTTGTTTCCTGATGTCTTTAACATCCATCTTCAAAAAAAATCATCTTTAACAATGTTTTGAAGAAGTTTCATTCGAATCTTTGATGATAATATTTCCATCTTGGAAGATTAATTTAATTTGAATGCATCATATTCACACAAGTTTTGGAACATGATAACGTTCAAACCATAAGTTCATCCTATTGGATGAAATAATAAAAAGAGTTTCTTAAAACATATGTAAAAATTTCAGGACAATATTAGATAGGGAAAAAAATTTGTGGTTGAGTTATTATGATAGGACTCCTCTAGTCGGATCCACATCAATGATGACATCATATCCACATTTCATCCATCAAATGGTGGATCAATAATTCATTACCTAAATGAAAAATGAAGATATATTAGTGAAGAACCCTCCTAAAATATTTTATAATTATCTTGGAAAATAATTTAAGATAAAAACACAACAGTTCTCTTAAAATGGAAAAAACTAAATTTCCATGAATATTTTAACCTCATTCTCAAATTACAATTTTTGGTTAAATATTAAAATAATAAACTATGTGATAAAATTTAATTAATTATTTTAAATAAATTATTAAATAAAATTATGTTCTATCAAGGCATACTGACCAACATTCTCTTCAGTTATTTGAAATTATCCTCACATTCATCTTTCCATGAGAACATAGCACCTTCTGGATGAACTTGGTGAGTTGATTAGATAGTCATGAGAAATATATCCCAAATAATTTGTACTATCTATCCAGCCCAAGGAAACTGTGAATATTAGTTACAATTTGTGATATAGGTCATCTCTCAATAACTTTCATCTTTTATGGTTCCACTAATATACCCTCACTTGAAATTATATGACCTAAGAATGAGAATTTTGTATCCAAAATTCACACTTGGTAAATTTGGAATATAGATTATCCTTCCTTAGGGTCATCAACACAATCCTAAAATATTTTTCATGCTGTTAATTTATCTGAAAAAATATAATAATATCATTTATAAAGACAACCACAAAATTAAAAAGGTAATATCTAAAGACTCTATTCATTAAATCCATGAAGATGGAAGGAGCATTCGTCAATCCAAATGGAATTATAATAAACTCATAATGATCTTGACCTGTACGGAAGGTTTACTTGGGTATATCCTCCGTATTTACCCTTATCTTATGATATCTAGATTTGAGATCAATCATGGAAAAATATATATCTCTTCATAATTGATCAAATAGATCATCGATATAGAGTAGATGATTCTTGTTCTTAATAGGGATTTTGTTAAATTATTAATAATAATTTCAATGAAAAATTGAAACATCATTCTTCTTAACAAAAATAACAGGTGCACCCCAATGTGAAGCACTTGCATGAATGAATCCCTTTTCTAGATTCTCCTAGAGTATATTCTTTAATTACTATAACTCAATTAGAGTCATTCTATATGGAGTCCTTAAAATAGGTTCATATCTAGGTATAAGTTTTATTAAAAAGTCAACTTCATGATTTGGGTAAAGACTAGACAACTATTTTGAAAATACATTAACAAACTCTTATAAATATACATATCATCATTTTTGAGTTTCTTCCCATCCATCTGAGATAAATATCCCTCATGAATTGGAAGTAAAACTCATTGACGGAAGTAATTTTCATTAGGAGTTCAGGTTCATCCCCACATATGTATACTATCATAGGTTGATTCATAATATCAAATGTAACTTCCCAAAGCCCATAATATCTTTTTTAGATACTTAATCCAATATTTAGATACTAATATTTTAGTATTTCCATTAAAATATGGAGTCTTTGTTCGCATGAAGTGATTCCAGCATAGATGAATCACATTATGGGACAATGGTTGGCTCTATATGGGAAAGGTTATTTGTCATAACCTAATTCAACTACCCTAATATGTTCATGGTTTACTTAGTTCTAACATTAGTTGTATTGGATTTCTTGTCAAGGTAATGCCTATATTGAATATGGGTATTGATTCTCTTTCTTCCACTAATATCTATCACTAAATAATGGAACACATTAAGTTAGATCGTGGTAATCAGGAATATTGAGGAATAAAATAAAAATCCCACTAATGGTAAAATTTCTCAAATACTATATTGGGTTATCATAATTTTCATGTTAGTTATGTTAATTTAAATTCTAGTTCTCAACTTTTCTACAAACTTTGCACTAATAAAAACCACAATGACCTCAACTCTAGTAACATAGAACTGATTTCAACTTATTACATTTGAAAAATATATAGGTGATCATATCACCAAGGATTGGTTAGTTTAGTAGTGTTGATGAACCATATATATACATGATTCCCATATTACACTGGAAATATAAAAGAACATAGCATAAGAAACATTACCACATCCTTTATTTAATTCATAATATCCTTCTTCATATACTGTGGAAATGAAAATAAATAATGGGTGAGCTCAGATTCTCAATAAGGTTTACATACAGTGGAATATATCATTAATAAATAATTCATAATAAATATTCTAATTAAATAACTAAAAACACATGTCATTTAATCAATAACTAGATCAAAAATTCAACAACAAATAATATCAATGATGTAATCTCATTGATATTAATAACTAAATTTTCAATAAAGGAAATGATTAATGTTGAATTTCATGATTTCAGACATCATTATATCTTACCATCAATTTCTTGTACCAAGATATATTAATTAATGGGTAGTCATACACCAAAAAATCATTTAATATGTTTTACCAACTATTTTTTCTCATGAAAATTTGTAATGAATTGAGGGGCTATCTGTAACCTATCCCTAGTTTTCACTTTAGGTCCAATGCATTCCTCATATATTGAATGATCAATTTAATTCATAAACAAAATTTCTTGTCAATAAATATCTTTGTTTCATACAGAATATGGAATATTAAGATTTCCATAGTCTATCAAATAACATTCATTGTAAAAAACTAAATATATAAATGGTATATAGTTTAGTCAACAATATTATCCATGATACAAAGAATGTAATTATTTAATATAAATATAATGTCCAATGAAATATTATCATAAAAAGTAAATGTTTCAAGAGAAAGTTAATTCCCTTTGGAGAAATAAAGAAAATAGAAGAAAAACAATAAAATAATATTTCATTGAAGAGTTTTATTTTTAAAATCATTAAAAACTTGTAAAATAATCTAAGTAGTGTAAAATGGTTATATAGGCAAGAAAATATGATAACATCATATACATTTAAAAGAAACATTCCTTTTCACTTTTTGTAAATAAAGTCAAAAATGAACCTTTCTTGAAAACATTATAAATATTCCTTTCAAAACTTTTAAAAAGATGATAATATAAAATATCATGGATAAATAATTTTAGTAAATAAAATGGTCTTTTTAAAATTAATTAAGAAAAATATATATGTAGAATAAAAATAAACCTGATCAAAAGATAAATAAGATCGGATTTTATTTTAAAATTTTATTTGCGTGATTCAAGTAAAAATTGAGTAAAAGTTGAAATAAAACATAGAAAATTATTAAATATCTTGAGAATAAGAAAATATATGGATTTTATAGTGGATTTATTATAATACTACTTCAATGAAAATCTGAGCAATCTAAAAAAATAAGATTGTAAATTAAATTCCTACCACTTTGGTAACTTTTAAATTGTAACCCATTGAATTTTAAAACTTGAAATATGTAAGAACTCGGATCTTCGATTCTGGTACGTCTTTCCTTTTTCTGGAGTTTTTGAGAAAAATAAAGTTTTTGGAAATTTTTGAAGTGCATGTCGTGTACTTTCTGAGTACACGCCATGTAGTCTTTTCACAATCAAATCCATGTAATGGTCGTGTCTGGGCCACACACACGGTGTGTAGGGGTGATGTGGAGGCCGATTTTGGTAGAGTATGAAAAAACCCACTACACGCCGTGTACTTTATTTTTTCCTTAAATGGACCGGGGTCACGCCTAATTGAGAAAAACATCTTCTTCTAGGTAATTTTCATCCGTTCTTTGATTCGAGTACCGTCAATTGCATTTAGATAGCAGTGGTGAGTTCTCCCTTCTTCTTGAGCCTTGTTTTCCAATTCTTCTTCCTTCTCAAGTTATCATAGTTTGATAATTTTGGAAATTTTCTCAGATCTACGATGTTTAAGGGGGAATCAGTCGACGTGGTTCAAGTATATCGATCTCCTAGGATCTATGTAGGTGGTTTGTGCCTTAGCGTTCAAAGTCTTTGATTTCTATGCGCAAATTTCACAAATACCCGTGAACAGGGTATTGCGTGTTTACTGTCTTGCCCTTGTTGTTTTCCTACCTTGCTTGTATGCTTGTGTAGAGGTAAATTTATCATGTTAGAGGATAATTTGTTGTCCTTGGATTTTTTTACCATGATTTGTTCTATTTACGACCTATGGGGTCTCGTTTGGCTTTGGTTGTTACACTTGTTTCCATGCCTTGTGATTATAGGTTAGAGTGAAATTCATAACATGTTTGTTTCCTTGTAGACTTTTTATCCAAGTATCTCTATAGGTTTACTTTGGTTATCCAAGTAGCTCTATAGGTGTACTTTGGACTTATAGCATTATTATGCACTGACTGGCACGGGGCTGAGAGAACCTGGTGCTATAGACTATAAGGGATAGATCGAGTCAGGTTCCTAGAGAGTCTTAGATATTATAGACTATAGGGGATGGACCGAGTGAGCTCCCAGAGAGTCTTGGATATTATAGACTACAGGAGGGTATACCGAGTGAGCTTCCTCAGAGATTCTTACTTTGTTTGAATCTTTTTAAGAACCTCTCCAGGCTAGAGGAGGAATTGATAGAGTGAGCTTCCTCAGAGAGTCTGTGTTATAATTGAGGCTATAGGAGGAATTGACCGAGATAGCTTCCTCAGAGGTCTCTAGACCTTGGGGATAAGAGGGTTAGACCGCGTGATCTTTCTCAGATATTCCCTGACTACCCTAGACTATAAGGGGAATTGACCGAGTGTGCTTCCCCAGAGAGTCTCATAATTTTGTATGACCAAACCAGAGGGGTTAGGCTGAGTGCACTGCCCAGAGGGTTGTGGTACATCTTGGATAGGACTAGAGGGTTTCTTCATTTTTAGCTATTGCTTCACTACTGTTGTTGGTTGTGGATTCATTGTTGTTGTATATCTTCCTATTACTACTTGTTGTTTATTGTTACTGTTACTGCTTACTATACTATTACCTTCCATATATTCACTGACTGTTCTGCACAGATCTTTGGGTGTTTGCCTACTGAGATTTAGTCTCACACCATGTTTGGTTCATGCTTTGGGGCCCAAGGATACCTTTTTGTTGTAGGTATAGACAAGGGTAAGCGCCCTTCGACTTCTGGTACTTGATTGCTTTGGAGCTGGAGAGCATGGGACCAAGCTATGGATTGTGATGTTGAGGAGTTTATTTTTTTTACCTTTCTTTTGTACTTTGGTTTGGTACTATTGTATTTTCCAGAATTGTGACTTGTTTGGAAGATTTCCTAGACATATGTGTCATGCATCATTTCATATATATGTGTGTGCTCCAGTTGTTTATAGTTGTAGTCTTCCGCTGTTTACTTGTGTATGGATTGTTCTGTTTATGTTGTTTCTTAATGTTTACTTCTGTTGTGTACTCTGCCAATGAGGGCATAGTTTCCCCACTATCACACCCAAGGCCCTCGCTGCTAGTCATAAGCCTTTGACGTTTGGGGAAATTCGCTTGAGGGCATGTGACCAACCGAGTACGGGGCACCTCTGGGTGGATTTCAAAACCGAGATGTTACAAAGTGAGGAGCCTCTGGGTGGCTTCTAGAACTGGGATGTTACAAAGTGGTATCAGAGGAGTTCATTTTCTCTTGCATTACTATTTGGAGACATTATCTAGAGATAGGAAGGATTCGGTACTTGGTAATAAACTGTTCCTGGGAGTAGCTGACCCGTGTACAGGGAAAATCCATACTACCTCATTATTGTAGTTTCTGGTTTTGTGATTTTACGGTTGATATGATTTCACCTAGAGTGATTCACATGCTTCGTGTTGTTATTGTTTTGATATTACAGTTCTATTTCTATCGCAACCCAATGAGATGAGGGTATTCCATCTCATGCATCTTGTAGGCACTTATTAGAAATCACATGCCATGCATTCTTGCCATGACATCTAGGGTGCATTAGAGATTGCATGATGTTGTGATAAACTTTGTGTAGATTATTCATGTTGTTGTGATAGATGTTTGATAGAATATCTATTTCTTTGTTAGGGGGTTGTTTGTATTGTACTTTGCTTAAAATGAACACCATGTTTTGGTTATTGAGGTGTTATGGGCCCTCTTGAATCAGAAATTGGTGGATCATTGACCTAGTTTTCCTTATATATGACTGTAGAAGATTCCAAGATTTGATTCATGGGGAGTATGGGCCCTCACGGGTCGGAATTTGGCACCCCCTTGCCTTGTTTTCAATGTTTTCTGGGCTTCTGTGCAGTTTCTAAGCTACTGCCCAGAAAAACCCAGAATACACGTCGTGTACTTTCTGGATACACGTCGTGTAGTTTACAGGCCATGTCACTGACCGTGTGAGAAGAATCACGGTGGAATTAAAAATGAATTCAAGAACACGGTGTGTATGGTAAGTGCATGCCGTGTAGTTTAGAGCCGTGTACCCGGCTGTGTCACTAACAACACGGGACGGGGAATCCTGAGTAGAACATGTCATGTGGGTAAAGAAGACTCCATGTAGTTTTGTCCCAGGTACCTGGCCGTGTCACGAACAACACGGTTCAGTGTTATCTTCTCTTATACACGCTGTGTTTGTTCAGAACACGCCGTGTAAGGTATGTCGTGTAGACGGTTGTGTATCTAACAACACGGGCCACCAAGACCGTTTCTAGTACATGTCGTGTCCCTAGGGAACATGTCGTGTATTCCAAGGTTAGTTTGGACCGTGTGGGTTAGCCATGTAGGGAGACTCGGGCAGGGGTTTAGAGTTCAAGTACACGCCATGTGTGGGAACAACACGCCGTGTAGTTTGGCGTGTTACATGACCAGTAGTGGCAGGAGTACACGCCCATGTTAATGGCTAACAGTACACGCCATGTAGTCGTGTTTTGTAAAATATTTTAGTTTCTTTCCATGTTCCTCTTTTGTACTCCTATGTTTTCAGTACTTGTTTATCCTGATCTAAGGTGTGTTTTCGATCTTTTAGAGCTATGCCTCTGAGACATCCTCCAGTCGTGCATCAGTTTATAGACAGTGATCAGACACCGGATATGGCCAATCAGGGACCTCCTATTGACCCTCCGGTTGTTCCAGCCTTAGCACCAGCAGTTATACCCGTTGTAGGTGTCGATGCGTAGTTCAGGGAGAATTTCCTGAGGATGATGCAGACTTTTCAGGGAGTGTCACCTCCTGCCCCGTCGATGGCTGAGTTGATGAGGTTTTTTCTGTAGAATCATCCTCTTACTTTCTCAGGGTATGGAGGACCCCAGGCTGTAGAGTCGTGGTTCGAGGCCACCCTGACTATCTTCGAGCACCTAGAGATACCTCAAGAGAAATGGGTAAATTTGGCTACATATATGCTCCGAGACACCACCAAGAGGTGGTGGGAGGGGATCTCATAGTCAGGGTGCCAGCAGGGTATGTCATGGGATGAGTTTCGACGCACCTTCTATGAATACTTCTATCCGGAGACCCTGAGGGCCGATCGAACCTGGGAGATTTTGATTCTACAGCAGGGTACTCTCTCAGTCAAGGAGTACTCGTCTCGTTTTACGGAGCTGCAGCATTTCACACTGATCCCAGTAGGTGATGAGTTGTTTCTTGACAGGAAGTTTGAGGATGGTCTTAGGCAGGAGATCCATTCCCAGGTGAATATCTTCCAGTTGACTTCTATATCCTCCATCATCAACCAGGCGCTGATTACTGAGTGAAATCTAAGGGATTCTGGAGCAGTGATCCATAGCAGTTTAATATCCAGAGTTGTTGTTCCTTCTACAGATAGTAGTAATCATCGTAGAGAGTCTTCTCAAGGAGATCGAGGTTTGCGGGATACGTCTTCTGGCAGCCAGGTTGTATGCTACCAGTGCGGTAGAAGTGGACACACCAGGCCTCAGTGCCAGATAGATCCGATGGAGTGTTGATCTTGCGACAATATAGGCCATCTTCAGCACTTTTATCACATATTCTCACCTTCAGCTGGTGGTAGGGGGTTCCTCTATTACCTCGAGTTCTAGAGATACTTCTCCAGTTTCCCACCAGTCTGGGAATTGGAGTTCTTCCAACCATTTGGGCTGAGATGGATGTCGCGGTCGTGGGGGTCAGTCACCAGGTCATCAGCGACAGCAGAGTGGATCAGCTTAGAGCAGTCAGCCAGGGGTGCAGGGTCATGGTATAGGCCAGTCTTTCACCGTGGAGTAGACCTATCAAGATCAGGATCCTGGCCCATCTATAGTTTGTGGTACGATCTTATTAGCCTCAGTTTTATCTTCATCTCTTTTCAATACTGTTGCATCCCATAGCTTTATCTCTGTTGTGGTTGTGGAGAGCCTTGGTCTCTGTATCTTTTCGTCTTCCGACTTGTTGATTCTTGACACTCCTTTAGGAATGAGGACATCTAGCATGTGTCAGTACAGAGAGTTCCCTCTTGAGGTTGTGGGGTGTCACTTCTTATGGGACCTCTATGTCCTAGAGATTTCTGGCTATGACGTCATTCTCAGTATGGACTGGTTGGTTCCCTTCCAGGCAGTCGTTGATTTCTATCACCGTAGGGTGAGTTTTGTATCACCAGAGGGTAGATCTTTCTTTCATAGAGGTGATTGGGATGTCCATGTAGGTAGAGCTGGACCAGAGCATCATGGGCTAGGGGATGTTACAGCCCAGATTTCCAGTCTTTATCTGGATGATCAGGGGACCTCACAGTTAGACTTTCCCCTAGTGGTGGATCGTTTCAGGGATGTATTTCAAGAGGAATTCTCGAGTTTGCCTCTGGAGCGCGAGTTAGACTTCTCGATTGAGCTCATGCCAGGAGCAACACTGATGTCCAATCCTCCTTATAGGATGGCTACACTTGAGTTGTAGGAGCTCAAGAAGCAGCTGGAGGAGTTATAGACAAAGGGTTTCATCCGACCCAGTACTTCTCGTTGGGGTCCACCTATCCTGTTTGCAAAGAAGACAGACGGTACCCTTCGGCTTTGTGTGGATTATCAGAAGTTGAACCAGTTGATGGTCAAGAACCGATATCCCTTTTCGAGGATATATAACCTCTTTGATCAGCTTCGAGGAGCCCAGGTGTTATCGAAGATCGATTTGAGGTCTGGTTATCATCAGTTCCATGTTAGACCATCAGATATACCTCTTACAGCCTTCAGGAGCAGGTATGGTCTATATGAGTATACAGTCATGCCATTCTATCTCACGAACACGCCAGAAGTTTTCATGGCACTGATGAACCGAGTGTTCCATCCGTACTTGGACTCCTTCTTCGTGGTCTTCATGGAGGATGTCTTGGTGTACTCTTGTACTCGACACAACCATGTTACCCATCTTGAGATCATTTGGAATACACTGAGAGAGCATTGGTTGTATGTTAAACTCACGAAGTGCCACTTTTCGATGGATCAGATTCACTTCTTTGGTCACATCATCTCAGAGGCTGGAGTATCTGTGGACCCAGATAAAGTGATAGATGTAGTTTCTTGGGAGCAGCCAAAGAATGTCTTTGAGGTATGGAGTTTCCTTGGTCTGGCTAGATACTACAGATGCTTCATTCAGGACTTCTCGCACCTAGAAGCACCGTTGACAGGTCTGACCAAGAAGGGGGCAATGTTTTTATGGTCAGATTCTTGTGAATCAGCCTTTCAAGATCTGAAGGGGAGGTTGATGTCAGCACTGATACTAGTCTTTCCAGAGCCAGGAAAGGGATACACTATTTACTGTGATGCTTTGGGTATCGGGCTGGGAGATATGCTTATGCAGGGAGATGGAGTCATTGCGTATGGGTCTCGGCAGTTGAGGCCACACGAGAAGAATTACCCTACGCATGATCTGGAGTTGGCAGCTGTTGTTCATGCCTTACGTAGTTGGAGACACTACCTTCTGGGAGAGCACTTTGTGGTTTTCACCGACCACAAGAGTCTCAAGTATATCTTCACTCAGCATGATCTGAATCTGAGACAGCGTAGGTGGGTTGAGTACCTGCAGTCCTTTGACTTCGAGCTCGCCTATACGCCGGGAAAGGGCAATGCAGTGGAAGATGCGTTGAGAAGAAGAACTCAGATTCTGGTAGTTCAGGAGGCCAGTAGTGAGTGGCAGCTTATGGCTCTATTCTCTGAGATGCACTTGGAAGTTCACGATAGGCAGGGATAGACTATACTATCTTTTTTGGCTGTTACCTCTTGTCATGACCCCCTCCCACCAAATATGCCCCTCCTGAGCTGGCGATGGTGAAAGGGAGATAATGACCCCCCGAGTCCCACCTCTAGTAGGCCCCGGGGTGGTGACTAGCACCAAGGTTATGAGTTTTCACAAATATTGGAGGCATTACCCTTTTTATTATTTAAGATCGGGAAATAGGACAAGTCAACCACCAAAAAGGAAAAGAACAAGTGTATAGAAATAAACCATACCAATCCCACATGCATGTTTAAATAGTTCTGAAACAAGGTATAAGTAAAAGAAAGCTCAAAAGTACAATACAAAAAGAAACAAGTGTACAACAACTGAAACAACTCCAACTCTCCTGACTAGTAGGGTCCCGCACGGCCCTGGTAGTCCTCCTTGAAACCTGAAAGTAAACGTAGGGTGAGCATACAAGTATACTCAGTAGGGAAACCTAAAGCTCTCGTGCATAGGTGGGGAGACATCCTAATGTCCTGTGAGAACAACAAAAGAAACCTAGCAGGGAAATCTATCCACCCAACCTCACCATCCACACTCACCAAAAACACAATCAAAACAGTTAGTAGTAGTATATATGAACAATAGTATTGGGTACCCCACACCATTTCCCTTTAGTTTGCTGCTCTTCCTAACGGTGAACGTCCTGACGCTGCCACACTCTCCCCGCCCGCACACACCTGGGCCTCAAAAACCACACATCCCGCCCGCACACACCTAGGCCTCACAACCACGTATCCCACCTGCACACACATTGGACTCACAACCACGGATCCCGCCTGCACACACCTGGGCCTCACAAGCACGCATCCTGCCCGCACACACCTGGGCCTCATCCCAAAGATTCTTGGGAAATAGTAAAACTTTCCCGAATAGTCTTTGGCTAAAACCACCCAAATCGAAACCTACCTAAAAGGTCTTAGGTGTAAGGTCGCCTCAAGCCATCACATCCTAGGGAAGAAGGATCAGGAAGGAGCTAGTAACTAAGGGGAAAACACCCTCTCCCATGAAATGGGAGTTTTCGGCACTAAGTTATCAACATGGGTGGGGTGCGATAAAACACAAAAGATACAGATACATATATGTATACCAAACACACAGCCCAACCTATGGCTTCTAAATAGAGAAACTGAGCACGTGCCTCAGCACTGCTACTACGAATCATGCATACAACAAACAACCCCTACCCCATTTAGGTTTTCACGTTTCATTAGAATTAGTTTATTTAGTTCCTTATCTACTGGGAAACCAACCGCATCCAACGATATCAATAGTTCGTGAAACATATCCCTGACATCCACAAATCAAGTTAGGAAAACACAAGCAACACAAACAAGTCCCTTTTTATTAACCAACCAACCCCATTGATTATTATTTCCATTCCATTACCATGCCCCACCATTCATTAACTCTTCCACTTTTATTAATTATTCCCAACCCATAGTTCATTCACATTCAAACCCATCCCTGCAGCCCCGCTGCCAACCGACATAACCAGAACCACACCATACATCATCATCCCTTGATACAACTTATCGCAGCCCTGCTGCCCATCACCAACATATCATTCACACCAACCCACATCCAAGCCAACCATATCCCTGTTTCTCATTCTATTTGTAACAACCCAGGATTCACCCCCTTCACATAAACAAACCGCATCACATGCCACATATCCAAGCCAACACCCACATGTTTAATATTCCATTTTGTTCAACTGAGGTGATCACACAAGGGTTCCATATTTTAAATCAGACAACTTTACATGATTAACCAAATTTCCACATTCAACGAAGTTTTCATCCACAAAAATGGTCTAGAAATATAGAGAAACATTTAATTGTGCAAGAAAAGGCCTCCAATGATCATGATTTTTAGTAGGCATAAGCCTATTCAATTCAGAACATAATATCACAGGATATAAACATAACAACTCCCCATCCTCGTTCTTTAACCAGTTATTATCTTCGTTTATTAGTTCAACCATTTCCCATGAAAACAATAGGATACCCACCCCGCATGATGCACACTTTAGAGAGACAAAGGTAAGATCCCTACCTCAACGGGTTCTGATCACAACGCTCCCCCGGATCAACTTTAGAAGACGTCCGTCAGCGTCCATCACTTCTGTCGAGTCCTGGAAAATCCTCCTCGGGTGGAAGTTGGAAAGGAAAGGCCGAATTAAATACAACGGATCCAAGATCAGAAGTTCTGCCTCGTCGTTACGATCCCGTGGCCGCTGATGGATCGTAAATCGGAGCTCGGACGAAGAAGTTATGGAAGAATAGGAGACTTCAAGTATCTTGGGAGAGCTCTGCTCGGAGGAATGGGGAGGAGAGGGGTGAGTTGAAAAGGAGGGGGGGACCCCATCCTTTTATAGGCATGAAAAATAAAAGTACACGGCGTGTAATCGACCATTTCACACGGTCACCACGCAACTTCCAACATGGCCTGCAATGCGGAACGCGGCCGTTGACTGGTCAACACATGGCTTGAAGGTAACGCGTACGCGGGGAGGGACTACAAGGCTTGTAGTATTGGATACACGACGTGTATTCCTTTATTTCCCACGGTAAGGACACATCCTCAACACGACACACGGCCGTTGACTGGTCAACACACGGGTTGAAGGTAACGCGTATGCAGGGAGGAACTACACGTCGTGTAGTATTGGACACACGGCATGTACTCATTTATTTCACACGGCAAGGACACGACCTTCAACACAGGGTATACCCAGCAAGGTGGTACACGAAGTGTACTCACACTACACGGCGTGTACTTACAAAATTCTGGAAAGTGTGGGAAAAGTCCATTTTTCCCTCCAAAATACTTTGTGACCTTATTTTTGACAAAGGAATGGGCTTCAGAGGTCCGGTCCATTACATCAGATACCTCTTAAAACATTCTCGTCCCTGAGAATTAAAAAACCGACCCCGAGGAATCCCAACAAGATACCTCTTAGGGTTATCGTTATAACAGGAACCCAACCAACGACCCTAATCAAAGGTGTTAGGTATTCCCTCTCCCATGTCGAGATATTATCCACTTTAGGCGGCACTGACTCGCCCGCACGAGTTCAATCACATCTTCATTTATGCGTCTCAATTAAGGATTGGTTTTCCCCTTTTACCACATATCCAGACATGTTACACAATTCCAAAGAACAAGGAAAACAAAACGTCTCACAACCAACAAGCGAAGAATTCCATATATCAAGGGTATAGAGTATAACATCAACACAAAGCTCAGAAGAACATGGAAAACACATGTAAAAACAACTCTGGGTACTGAACATGCATCTGGGCCTCTTGCTCCCAAGTGCTCTCCTCGAGGCCGTCATGCCTCCACAACACACAAAAAGGGGAATTGTTCGTCCACAGAGCACCTTCTCTTTACGATCCTCGATTCTGACTGGTCATTCCTCAAAGGTCTCATCGTATCCCATATCTAACTATCCCCAGTTGATAACGTGAGAGTCGTCAAGTATGTATCGACGTATCTAGGAGACATGGAAGACATCATGAACCTTCTCCAACTAAGGTGGCAGGTCTAGCTGATATGCCACCTCGCCGACTCGCCTCAGCACCTCAAAAGGTCTGATGAACCTAGGTGAGAGCTTGCTCCCTTTCCCAAACCTTCGCTGCCCCCATCGAGGGGAAACCTTCAAGAACATATGACCTCCCACCTCAAACTCCAAGGGCCTCCTTCGGCGATCAGCATAAGACTTCTGTCGGTCCTGATCCTCTTTCATCCTCTCATGTACAAGCTGGACTTTCTCTGTGGTGCTCTGCACTACATCTGGCCCAAGAGCACATATCTCACCAACCTCTGCCCAACAAATGGGTGAACGACATGGTCTTCCATACAGATCCTCAAATGGTGACATGCCAATAGAAGCGTGGAAGCTGTTGTTGTAGGAAAACTCTACTAAAGGCAAGTTTCATACCCATGATCCTCTGAAATCCATAACACATGCCCACAGCATGTCCTCTAACTTCTGGATAGTCCGCTCTATCTTCCCATTGGTCTGGGGGTGGAAAGTAGTGCTAAGGCGTAACTGGGTTCCAAAATTATGATGTAACCCTCTCCAAACTCGTTAGGTAAATCGAGTATCCTAATCTGAGACGATAGTCTTCAGAACTCCATGAAAATGCACCACCTCGTCTACATACCTCTCTGCTAAGGTACTCACCAGGCCCGACTCTTTAATTGCTAGGAAGTGAGATGATTTCGTTAGTCGATCCACCACTACCCAGATAGCATCATAACCACCATGTGCTCTGGGTAGTACTGTGATGAAGTCCATTGAGATTTCATCCCACTTCCACTCACAGACATCTAAAGGATGCAACAAACCACTAGGAACATGGTGTTTAGCCTTCACTTTCTAACACACTAGGCATTTAGCCACAAACTCTGCCACTGCCTGTTTCACCCTGGGCCACCAAAACTGTTCCCTCAGGCCTCGGTACATTTTTGAAACTCCGGGATGTACCGCCAAGGCTGAGCTATGGAACTCACGGAGAACTCCCTCATGCATCGCCTCCGAAACAAACAACCTTCCATGGAAAATCATCTGATATCGGTTGTCCTCTGACCATACTTCTGGAGTGTTTCCCAGATCGACACGATCCCGCATTACTTCCGCCTCGGAGTCCCCCCACTGAGACTCTTCCACCTGCTATAATAAGGAGGACTGCACCGTCATCTGAAACAAACAGCCTCTGACACCTTCTTCCCTTGCTTCCAAGTTCAAGGCAGCCAACTCTCCCATCGCTTTCCAAGCATCATTGGATTCCCGAACCACTTCCTTATGCGACTTCCTACTTAGGGCATCAGCCACAAAGTTTCCCTTACCTTCAGTGTAAGAGATCTCTTAGTCATAGTCTTGGAGGAACTCAACCAATCTCCACTTCCATAAGTTTAGGTCACGCTGAGAGAAGATATAACGTAGGCTCTTGTGATCTTACAAGACCACAAAGCGCTCCCCAAAGAGGTAATGTCGCCACAACTTCAGTGAAAACACTACTGCGGCAAGCTATAAGTCATGGGTGGAATTGTTATGCTCGTGAGGGTGTAACTTCCTAGACCCATAACAGATAACTCCCTTCTTCTACATCATCATGTACCCCAGACCAAGGTCAGAAGCATCACAAAACACCTCAAACAACAACCCTTCCTCTGGAAACTTGAGTACGGGAGCACTGACCAACTTCTCCTTCAGGTAGTCAAAAGCTTTCTGGCACTGCTCACTCCGTAGAAAGACCTGGTTCTTCCTAGTCAAAGCTGTCAATGGAGCAGCAACTCGAGAGAAGTCTGAAATGAACCTCCGATAGAAACCTGCTAACCCCAAGAAACTATGAACTTCTACCATGCTCTCGGGTGCTGCCCAAGAAACAACTTCCTCCACCTAAGACGGGTCCACTGACACTCCATGCTGAGACACTATGTTCCCAAGGAAGTGTACTTCTTGTGTCAAGAACTTACACTTCGACAATTTCCCATAAAGCTGGTGGTGTTGAAGGACTTCCAAGACTACCCTGAGATGCTCAACGTGCTCCTCCTCTGATCTTGATTAGATTAGGATGTCATCGATAAACACAACGACGAACCTGTCTAAAAACTCTCAGAAGACAAAGTTCATAAGTCCCATGAACACAGCCGGTGCATTCGTAACTCCAAACGGCATCACTACAAACTCAAGGAGCCCATACCTACACCGAAAAGCCGTCTTCGAGATTTCATTGTCCTTTACCCTCGGATGATGATATCCAGATCATAGATCAATCTTAGAAAACCAACCTGCTCCCCTCAGTTGGTCGAAGATATCATCTATCCTTGGAAAGGTGTAATGGTTCTTGACCGTTACCTAGTTCAACCTTCAGTAGTCTATGCATAGCCTAAGACCACCATCTGCCTTCTTCACGAACAAAACTGGAGCACCCCATGGTGATACACTGGGTTGAACAAAACCCTTCTCCATCAGATCATCAATCTGAATCTGCAACTCCCGCAACTCTTAAGGTGCCATCCGATAAGTGGCCATCGAAATTGGATGGGCACCGGGCTGTAAGTCTATCCTGAAATCAATGTCATGTCAGGGGGGTGGGGGGTGGGGGTAGAGTCAAAACCTCCTCGGGAAAAACATCAAGGAATTCCCCAACAACCTCTGGGACATCCATCATCTCTGTATCAGCTAGAACCATTGATAGCCCACCTAATAAGGAAAGGAGAGGCTCCACATGCCAGTTTCCCACCTAATATCTCCTCTCACCAAAAAAAGCTACATGTTGCCCATCCACGTCGGAGAAAATGACCCTTCTTCGGAAGCATTCGATAACAACACTAACAGAAAACAACCAATCGATTCCTATGATGACATCGTATGGCTGCATCTGTAACAGAAGAAGGTCCCCACTAGATCGATGTGGTCCCAACGTCAGCCCACATTCCCGGAAAACACAGGATATTCTGGTCTGGACTCCAACTGGAGTACTCAGCACCATTGGTATGGAAAGTCACTCTACGTCTAGTCCCAAATCATGTTCAAGACCAGGTGAAACAAAGGAGTGCGAAGCTCCTGAATCGAAAAAGGCAGAAACGAGAGTGTTGAACAAACAAATTGTACCTCACACCACCACTGGTACTGCCGGAGCTATCAAATCTGCTGCGTGCAACTATCCACACCCAGCTCCTATGCTTCTCTGATGTCTTCCACCTCCCTGACCATGCCCTGGTCGAGGTCCCTGAGGAGCACCCTGAGGTCGGCCTCCTCCCGTAAAGTCTTCCCTTGAAGGAGCATGGTTCTGCTGTTGTTGGAAGGCCCTCGCAAGCAACTCGTGCTGCTGACGTGGGCACTGAACCTGCCCACCTCCACCATACTGAGCTTGGGTCGGGCACCGACTATGAATGTGCCCGAAACCCCCACAATAAAAACACTTCGGACTTGGGCTCGTGAAAAAGGGATGAGGACCTGAAGATCTGAACTGGAACTGCTGGGGCCTGCTCCCAACTGGCCTGAACACGGAAGGCCCAGTCGCAGGATACCTGCTGCTGACTGCCTTCCCCTTCAACGAACCTGGCTGGATCCCCTCACGTGGTGAACCTCCCTGTGAGTGCATCCTCTCTACAACCTCTTCCTTCTTCTGTACTTCCAAGTACGTCGGAAGGGTGAAGGGGGTGACAGCATACTGGAGTGAAGGACGAAGCGCCTCCTCCAAACGTCTCACCTGAGACTCCTCATCTAGAAATAGATCTAAAGCAAAGCGCAGGAGATCCTTGAACTTGATCCCCAAATCCCTTACTGACATACTCCCCTACTGAAGGGAGAGTAACTCCTACCGCTTCTCTGCCTTGATCATGGAAGAAAGGAATTCCTCTAGGAATTCCTTCTCAAAGTTAGCCCATGGAACCTCTGTCTTTATCCTCTCTCCGAGGTAGAGCGTCCGCCACTGACGTGCCACCCCTCTCAGCTGACTGGATGCTAGGGGAACCCAGTGCTCCCTCGGAGCACGACACACGGTAAAAGTGATCCCTAGCTCATCAATCCACCCCTCCATCTCCGTATCTGAATTACTACCCTTGTACTTCTTGAGGGTCTTTCGCTGGAAAGAACGGAGAGTCCTCTTCCACTGGTCATCTTCCTCCACTCAGTCAATCCTCAACTGATCGACCACCTCAATCTGCTAGGCCTCGGCCAACTGAGCCACCCGGGGATGACGTCCAGGTTCCATAGCTGTACGGTAAACAAATATCTCCTAAGCCCAAGTAGTAAGAAAAATTTCTCAGGGTTTCATTTTATCATTTTATTTCAATTTCTTTCCCAGAACACCCAAATCAAGTAAAAAACAATCATGATGATGCATTTACCTTACCTAGGGTCTCTTCCCTGCAATCAATGTCATCTCACTTGGTCATTCGGTAGTCTCAGAGTCCTTGTTTCAGATCACGGGGTCGCTAAAATCTCGTGTCCTAGCTGGTATTCTCTGGCCTATGTCACGCACTAATATTAACCAACACTATTGCCCTACCATCCCATGAAATCCTCATTGTGCCAAACTCCAGACCCTATCCAATCTCTAAATAACCTGCCTCTGATACCATTCTGTCATGAACCCCTCCCACCAATGATGCCCCTCCTAAGCTGGCGATGGTGAAAGGGAGATAATGACCACCGAGTCTCGCCTCCAGTAGGCCCCGAGGTGGCGAATAGTACCAAGGGTATGAGTTTTCACAAATATGGGAGGCATTACCATTTTTATTATTTAAGATTATGAAATAGGAAAATTCAACCACCAAAAAAGAAAAGAACAAGTGTATAGAAATAAACCCAAACCAATCCCACATGCATTTTAAATAGTTCCGAAACAAGGTATAAGTAAAAGAAAGCTTAAAAGTACAATACCAAAAGAAACAAGTGTACAAAAACTGCAAAAACTACAACTGTCCTGACTAGTAGGGTCCTTCACAACCCTGGTAGTCCTCCTGGAAACCTTAAAGTAAACGTAGGGTGAGCATACAAGTATACTCCAAAGGGAAACCTAAATTTCTCGTGCACAGGTGGGGAGACATCCTAATGTCCCATGAGAAAAACAGAATAAACCTAGCAGGGAAATCTATCCACCCAACCTCACCATCCACACTCACCAAAAAACACAATCACAATAGTTAATAGTAATATATAAGAACAAGATTATTGGGTACCCCGCACCATTTCCCATTAGTTTTCTGCTCTTCCTAAAGGCAAACGTCCTGACGCTGCCACACTCTCCCCGCCCGCACAGACCTGGGCCTCACAAACCACACATCCTGCCCTCACACACCTGGGCCTCACAACCACGTATCCTGCCCGCACACACCTGGGCCTCACAACCACGAATCCCGCCCCCACACACCTGGGCCTCACAACCATGCATCCCACCCACACACACCTGGGCCTCATCCCGAAGATTCATGGGAAACTGTAAAACTTTCCCGAAGAGTCTTTGGCTAAAATCACCCCAATCGAAACCTACCTGATGGGTCTTAGGTGTAAGGTCGCCTCAAGACATCACAGCCAAGGGAATAATGAGCAAGAAGTTGCAAGTAACTAAGGGGAAAACACCCTCTCCCATGAAATGGAAGTGTTCGGCACTAAGTTCTCAACATGGGTGGGGTGCAATAAAACACAAAAGATATAGATACATATATGTATACCAAACACAAAGCCCAACCTATGGCTTCTAAACAGAGAAACTGAGTACGTTCCTTGACACTTCTACTACGAAGCATGCATACAAAAAACAACCCCAACCCCATTTAGGTTTTCACGTTTCAGCAGAATTAGTTTATTTAGTTCCTTATCTACTGGGAAACCAACCGCAACCAACCATATCAATAATTCATGAAACATATCCCTGCCATCCACAAATCATGTTAGGAAAACACAAGAAACACAAACAAGTCCTTTTTTTATCAACCAACCAACCCCATTGATTATTATTTCTGTTCCATTACCATGCCCCACCATTCATTAACTCTTCCACTTTTATTAATTATTCACAACCCATAGTTCATTCACATTCAAACCCATCCCTACAGCCCCGCTGCTAACTGCCATAACCACAACCACACCGTACATCATCATCCCTTGATACAACTTATCGCAGCCCCACTGCCCAGCACCAACATAGCATTCACACCAACCCACAACCAAGCCAACCGCAGCCCCACTGCTCATTCTATTTGTAACAGCCCAGGATTCACCCCCTTCACATAAACAAATCACATCACATGCCATGTATCCAATCCAACACCCACATGTTCATTATTCCATTTTGCTCAATCGGGGTGATCACAGAAGGGTTCCAGATTTTAAATCAGCCAAGTTTATGTGATTAACCAAATTTCCACATTCAATGAAGTTTCCATCCACAAAAACGGTCTAGAAAGAGAGGGCAACATTTAATTTCACAATAAAAGGACCCCGACTACCATGATTTTTAGTAGGCATAAGCATATTCAATTCACAACATAATATCACAAGATATAAACATAACAACTCCCCATCCCCGTTCTTTAACCTGTTATTATCTTTTTTTATTGGTTCAATTGTTTCCCATGAAAATAAGAGGATACCCACCCCGCATGATGCACAATTTAGAGAGACGAAGGTAATATCCCTACCTCAATGGGTTCTGATCACAATGCTCCCCCGGATCAACTTTAGAATATGTCAGTCGGCGTCCGTCACTTCTGTTGAGTCCTGACAAAACCTCCTTGGGTGGATGTTGGAAAGTAAAGGCTGAAGGAAAGAAAATGGATCCAAGCTCAGAAGTTCCGTCTCATCGTTACGATCCCGTGGCCACTGACGGATCGTAAATCGGAGCTCGGATGAAGAAGTTATGGAAGAAAAAGAGCCTTCGAGTCTCTTGGGAGAGCTCTGCTCAGAGGAATGGGGAGGAGAGGGGTGATTTGAAAAGGATGAGGGGACCCCCTCCTTTTATAGGCGTGAAAAACAAAATTACACGGCGTGTACTTCCTAGTACACGGTGTGTACTCGACCATTTCACACGGTCACCACGCGGCTTCCAACATGGCCTTCAACACAGAACACGACCATTGACTGGTCCACACACGGCTTGAAGGTAATGCGTATGCGGGGAGGGACTACACAGTATGTAGTATTGGATACACGACATGTACTCATTTATTTCTCACGGAAAGGACACGGCCTCAACACAGCACACGACCGTTGACTGGTCAACGCACGAGTTGAAGGTAACGCGTACGCGGGGAGGGACTCCACGGCGGGTAGTATTGGACACACGGCTTGTACTCATTTATTTCACATGGTAAGGATACTGCCTTAAACACAGGGTATACCCGGCAAGGTGGTACACGACGTGTACTCACACTACACGGTGTGTACTTACAAAATTCTGGAAAGTGTGGGAAAAGTCCATTTTACCCTCCAGAACACTTTGTGACCTTCTTTTTGACAAAGGAATGGGCCGGAGAGGTCTGGGCCATTACACCTCTACACTTCTGGATCGGGTACAGATGAGGCAGTTATCAGATTTGGAGGCCTTAGTCCTACGGGAGAGTGTGACATGAGGGGACTCTCTTCCTGGATGGACAGTGGGCGAGGATGAGATCTTGCGTTTCCAGGGACGCGTATGGGTGCCAGTAGACATACGCGAGGATCTGATGTGGGATTTTCATTCCTTAGTTTGGGAAGTTCATCCTGGCATCACCAAGATGTATCATGATATACACCTCCAGTACTGGTGGCCAGGTATGAAGAATGATGTTGTTGGTTTTTTTATGAGATGTTCTATTTTTCATCAGGTGAAAGCAGCGCATCAGCGACTAGTAGGGCTTTTAAAGTAGTTACCCATTCCCAAGAGGAAGTGGAATGATGTCCGGATAGACTTCGTGACCGGGTTGCTGAGGTCGCCTCGAGGAAACGATGTTGTTTGGGTTGTCATCAACAGACTCACGAATGTCACACACTTCTTGCTGATCAAGGATACCTTCAGTGTTGATGATCTGGGATGACTGTACATCTGAGAGATCATACGTCTACATGGAGTTCCACACTCCATTATTTCAAAAAGGGATGTGCACTTTACTTCTCGGTTCTGGCAGGTACTTCAAAAGGATTTGGGTACACAGGTGCTTTTAAGTACAGTATACCATCCCCAGACTGATGGTCAGTCCGAGCGCATGATCCAGCTGCTTGAGGATATGCTCTAAGCTTGCATTCTAGACTTTGACGGTTCTTGGGAGAAGTATATTCCTCTTGTGGAGTCCGCCTACAATAACAGTTTTCAGGCGACCATTCAGATGGAACCTTACGAGGATTTGTATGGTAGGCCATGTCGATAACCCTTATGTTGCCTGGAGGCAAGAGAGGTAGCTCTGTTGGGACCTCGTCTTTTTCAGGAGACCTCTGAGCAGATAGAGTTGATTCAGAAGAGGATGGCTACAGCACAGTCTTGACAGAAGTCATATGCTGATCAGCGGAGGCGACTTCTAGAGTTTGAGGTCGGAGATCTGGTTTTCCTGCATGTCGCACCGAGGTTGGGACACAAGAGGATTCAGAGACTGGGTAAGCTTTCACCGTGGTAATTCAGGCCGTTTGAGGTTTTGGAGAGAGTTGGGCCGGTTACCTATCGTTTTCAGCTAACCCAGAGGTATCGGGCCATGCACGACATCTTCCATGTCTCTCAGCTCCGACATTACTTTGAGACATGTCTCATGTCATTCAGCCTGAGGAAGTTGATCTCAAAGAAGATGTGTCGTTTGAAGAGCATCCTATCCGGATTGCCAATCATACTATGAAGGTTCTTCATTGTAGGTTTTCTCCTCTGGTGCGGGTGCTATGGTATCACGGGCGAGTATAGGATGAGACCTGTGAGAAGGAGGCTGATGTACGATCACAGTGGCCAGAGCTATTTGGGGTTTCTTCTTCTACACCTCTCTAACAAAATTTGGGGAAACATTTCTTTAAGGGGGGAAGTTTTTAAGAACCCGAATCTTCGTTTCAGGTATGCCATTCCATTTTCTGGAGTTTTTGAGAAAAATAATTTTTTTGGAAATTTTTGAAGTACACGCCGTGTACTTTCTGAGTACACACCGTGTACTCTTTTC
Source organism: Viscum album (assembly GCA_963277665.1). Taxonomy (NCBI): domain Eukaryota; kingdom Viridiplantae; phylum Streptophyta; class Magnoliopsida; order Santalales; family Viscaceae; genus Viscum; species Viscum album. The sequence goes on along the minus strand of OY728121.1, from coordinate 1,757,127,192 downwards.
CCGCTCGAAGCTGTGTACTGGCCTTGTCCGGGACACACACACGGTGTGTAGCGGTGACGTGGAGGCCGATTTTGGCAGAGTATGGAAAAACCCACTAAACACCATGTACTTTCTTTTTTCATTAAACGGGTCGGGGTCACGCCTAATCAAGGAAAATGTCTTCTTCTGGGTCTTATTCGTCCGAGAGCGCCGGGAATCCACGGATCTTTGACAATCCACCGTTCCTCTTTCTGTTCTCCGATTCGAGCACCGTAAATTGCGTTGGGATCGCAGCGGTGAGTTCTCCCTTCTTCTTAAGCCTTTTTTTCCAATTCTTCCTCCTTATAAAGTTATCGTGGTTTGATCGTTTTGTACGTTTTCTCAGATCTATGACATTAAAAGGGGAATCAGTTGACGTGGTTCAAGTATATCGATCTCCTAGGATCAAGGTAGGTGGTTTGTGCCTTACCATTAAAAGTCTTTGAGTTTTATGCTCAAATATCACCGATACCCGTGAACGGGGTATTGCGTGTTTACTGTCTTACCCTTGTTGTTTTCCTGCCTTTCTTGTATGCTTTCTTAGAGGAAAATTTTCATGTTAGAGGATACTTTGTTGTGCTTGGATGTTTTTCCCATGCTTTGTTCTGTTTATGACCTATGGGGTCTCGTTTGCCTTTGGTTGTTACACATATTTCCATGTCTTGTGATTATAGGTTGGAGTTAAATTCATAATATGTTTGTTTCCCTGTAGACTGTTTATCCAAGTAGCTCTATAGGTGTACTTTGGTTATCCAAGTAGCTCTATAGGTGTACTTTGTCTTTATAGCATTATTATTCACTGACTGGCATTGGACTGAGAGAACCTCGTGCTATAGACTATAAGGGGTAGACTGAGTGAGCTTCTTAGAGAGTCTTAGATATTATAGACTATAGGGGATGGACCGAGTGAGCTCTCATAGAGCCTTGGATATTATATACTACAGGGGGGTAGACCGAGTGAGCTTTCTCAAGGATTATTACTTTGTTTGAATCTTTTTATAAACCTTTCCCGGCTTGAGGAGGAATTGACCAAGTGAGCTTCCTCAGAGAGTTTATGGAATACCTGAGGCTATAGGAGGAATTGACCGAGATAGCTTCCTCAGAGAGTCTCTAGACCTTGGGGATAGGAGGGTTAGACCGCGTGATCTTCCTCAGAGAGTCCCTGACTGCCCTAGACTATAAATGGAATTGACTGAGTGTGCTTCCTCAGAGAGTCTCATAATTTCGTATGACCAAACCAGAGGGGTTAGGCTGAGTGCACTGCCCAGAGGGTTGTGGTACTTCTTGGATAGGACTAGAGGGTTTCCTTCTTGTTATTTTTTGCTTCACTACTATTGTTGGTTGTGGATTCATTGATGTTGTATATCTTCCTGTTACATTATGTTGTTTACTATTACTGTTACTACTTACTATACTATTACCTACCATATACTCACTGACTGTTATGCACAGATCTTCGGGTGGTTGCCTACTGGGATTTAGTCTCTCACCCTGTCTAGGCTATTCTTTGTGGCCCAAGCAGACCTCGTTGTTGCAGGTTTAGAAAAGGGTAATCACCCTTCGACTTCTGGTACTTGATTACTTTGGAGCTGGAGATCATGGGACCAAGCTATGGCTTGTGATGCTAAGGAGTTTATATGTTTACCTTTCTTTTGTACTTTGGTTTGGTACTATTGTATTTTTCAGCATTGTGACGTGTTTGGTATCTTTCATAAGCATATGTATCATGCATCATTTCATATATATATGTGTGCTCCAATTGTTTATTGCTTTAGTCTTCTGATGTTTACTTGTGTATGGATTGTTCTGTTTCCACTATTTCTTAATGTTTACTTCCATTGTGTACTCTGCCAATGAGGGCATAGTTTCCCCACTATCACACCCAAGGCCCTTCTTGCTAGTCGGCAGACTCTAGCGTTTGGGGAAATGTGCTTGAGGCTATGTGACCAACCGGGTACAGGGCGCCTCTGGGTGGCTTCTAGAACCGAGATGTTGAAAAATAAAACTTTAATAATCATTATTAAATATATATTAATTTTAAATACATCAAAGGGTTATTATATACACCACATAAAAATAAATTGGTGCATAGAACCTAATACGTCTCAATATAGTAAAAATTGAGATGAAATCATTTACCTCAAGTTCAACATGTCTCATAAATGATTTTAACCTCACATGAAATAAATTTATGTTTATTATATACATATATAAACTATATAAATATCTATAATATCATATATTATCCGTTTATAACATCTTGTCACCAATTTATTAACAATATTTTATTATTATCATTGTTTCAAGTGTTAATGCTTCGTTTTTCATGTATGTTTTGATTATGTAATTATGGTCCTTGTTTATATATCATTTTTGCATCACCTAAAGAATTTTCACAATTATATAAACACCATAAATATTCAAAATATATATCTTTAAAATCAACTATGAGAAACATATGTGAAAAATGAATCGCATCACTTCGTGGAGATAGTATGTCTTACGCACGCATGAGCGGTGTTATCAATTTTTAACGGGTAGATGAGTAAGAAATTAGATGATATATTATAATTAAATAATTATAATATTTTCATAATTATAATATATATTCATTATTTCAATCATTATTATAATTCATGTGAGGCTGTATTGGAAAATAATTTACATCGGTTCGTGAGGTCGTTGTTTGTCGTACACACATGCGATGATTTTGTTTCACATTTATAGAAAGAGATAGATAAATATTATTCCATAAAAAATTACATATAAATATACATGATAGAATTATGTTATTATATTTTAATTTTTTGAAAATAATTTTAGGTTGTAAAACAAGAAGAAAAATGAAAGTTCTCAAAGAAGATGATTACCTATTCTTTGAAAGAGCTCCTTTAAATATCCTCTTAATTGAACTAAGGCTGGTCTCTTGAGAATAAAAAAATATCTAGAACATGAATTATGATTCTTAGATCAGTTTTTTTTAGGTTTTATTTTATCTAGGTGGCTCTAGGTGGTGTATACAAGATAAGATATGTGATTATTTTTTATAGTGAACAAAAGGACACACATGGAATTAATAAAAATATTTAAATATAATAAATTCATCTTCATGTTCATGTAGAACCATGTGGCCCAAATTTTTAATCTATGATATTATATGGTATAAATTACTTCAACCAATAAAACTTGGGCATGTTTAAGTGGTATTTTACACCTTATCTTTTAGCTTAACTCTTTTGTTAACTAATTTTAACCTTAACCGCAGTGAAAAGTTTTTCCAGCTTAAAGGGTTATAATTTTACATATAAGTTAAAAAAATTCACATAAATTTCCAATGGATATATTTTGGAAAAATAATAATATTACTTTCCATCATTAAATATTTTTATGATTTTTAAATAATTTAATAAATAATTATTTGACAAAAAACTACTAAAGTCATTTTAAGAAAAAGTCACATAATTTGACTTTAAAGAAATAAAGATAAAGATATAATTAAAATAAGATCATTTTTACCATAAATAATAAACTATTGTTAACTATAAAATTCATGTGGAACCATAATTCATCTCAAAACATTTGTTTTAATCTTTTTAAAATTACTTCTTTTGATTTTTTCACTACTTGCACAAGTACTCCATCAGCATTGTATAAGTGTTTATGGTAATTATATATTCACTAAAAAATATAAATATATTACCACCATAAAAATAATTTACTTATGTTAAAAATAACATTTAATATTTTTTTAAACTTATTTTTATCCCCATGTGAACATATAAGATAAATTTAAACCAAGAGAGTGATATTTTGTATTTTTCTTTACATAAAATATTATAAATTTCATTATCCAAGGGAAATGACATAAAAATTTAATATATTAGAAGTTAAAAAGGATTTGGTATAATTTATCTCATACATTTAAATAATATCAAGTTTTAGATATATTTTTAATTCTTTATTACTTTTTTAAACCTTACTCGATTTATGCTATACCAAGGTGATAAATTTTACCACAATTACTATTGATAAAGCCTAAAAATAAAACAGAATTTTTTACCAAATTTGAACCATTTGATTCAAAATATTAAATCTACTTTTTAAAAATAAAATCCCATAATTTTTATAAATTAATTTAAAAATGAACCTTCAAAATGTGATGAAAAATAGTTTTCTAGACAAATGTGTTTTTAAGCCTAAAAATTAAGTTATATAAAATAATCCAAATTTCATAGCCTAATTGAATTAATTATATTATTTTAAATAAAATGGATATTATATCACTTTAATATGAAATCCAAAATAATATGGGGATTTTAAATTACTTCACTTAAAGGAAATAAATAACAGTTTCATAAAAATCAATATTTTCAACTCTTCCCGGAAAAATAAATCTTTTAAGAAAAATACAAAACATTACACAAAATATATTATTGACATTATGATTTAAATAATGATATAACTATCTCATTATAATATTTCAATAGTTTATCACAGTTTTTTTAAACTCAGTTTTGTGTGTAAAATAAGCTATCAATGAAATTATATTTATTTAAAGACAAATATATCATAAAATCTCATAGTGTTACACTCATCATGTCCAACATGTTTTGGTTCATACTTGCACTTGCACCATTAAACTATGGTTTATAGGGAGGATATTTTTGGGATACATTCGTACACTCCTGTAAAAGTTTTATAAACTCTTGGTTAAGATATTCACCACCTCAATCTGGTTAAATATTTTTTTATCTTCTTTCCAAAGTGATTATCTCATTAGCTCTTGAATTACTTGAATTTTTTCAAGTATTATGACTTGTAATTCATTAGTTAGAAAAATATATCTATTCATGTTATAGAAAAAATAAATAATGTATGATAATCCAGCTCTAGATTCAATTGGAAATGGTTGGCACATGTCAGTTTGTACCAATTCTAGAATCTCTACAGCTATTTCACCAATACCCCTAAAAGGTGGTCTTTTTATCTTACCAACAAAATAAGAAATACATATTTCAAGTGTTTTTATCTTAAGAGAGAACCTAAATACCCTTCATGATGTATATTTTCCAATCACTTCTAGTCTATGTGACCTTGACAGTTATTCCACACAACTAGGTGTTATATGATTCATGAAAAATTAATTCATTATCAACTATCAACACTTGGTTTCATAATATAATACATAAATGTCATTATTACATCTTTTAATACCATAAAAATTTTATATTTAAAAAAATAACGTTCATTTTTTTCAAAACATTAAAACAAAACCATTCATATCAAGACATGAAAATATCATGTTTCTAGTAACCATAGTAACATAAAAATAATTTATTAAGACCAAGATAATTCATGTTTGTTACATGTGGTTGTAATATCCAAAATCCATGTCAGGAATTCAAGTTTTATTACTTCCTTGAAGATCCACCTACCCTCTGGAAACCCTCTTAAATCTACATGGTTCCCATATTTGGATAAAAATGTCTTCACCGTAAGAAATATCTAATACCCAACAGATAGAAAAGGATAATTTTCAATCAATAATGAATGTACTGAAATCTTTCCCTTATTTCTTCAATGTAGAGTTCTTCTTCCAGTGGTCGAGATGGAAATATGAAAAATAGGTCATGTTTTATTCCTTTTCTTTCCTTGGGATCTTCCTATTCTTAGAAGGTTTCTTCTTAGAATCCTTAAACTTTGAGTGAGTTTTTAGGGATTTTTCCTTGTGTTTCTCTTTATTCTCCATATGTTATGTGGGTTTTTTATTACCCATGTCCTTATAAACTTGGAGAATAAGAATTAGGTGTTATATAAGTGACTTTTAAATATTTATCATATTATAATTAATAATGAAACTAGATAATCTCTAAGGTAGTGAGTCGAAAATGAGATCTATGTGCAACTAATTTGATTATTAAAGCCTATAATGTCTATGTAATCCATGTAGTTAATAATCTTTACCACATGAGGACCTACAAGAACTGACTCTTCAAGAATGAATGTTAATAATGCCTTAAAGATCTAAAATCTATTTTGTCTCACTTTCTCCATGTAAATATCTTGGAGATGAGGCAACATGTTAAACACATCCATGATATCAAGAAGCTTATAAATATAACTATACATATCCTATAACATTAAACACGAGGCATATAGGGAATCATCCGTGTGTTTTTCATAGATATATTCCTCCTCACTAGCCTCATTTCTAGGTGGCTCAAGGACCGGGGATTCCAACACATGAAGTGATGTCTCAAACCTGATTCACTCATAAGTAACGAAAACTAATTTTCAACATTGTCATAAGAGAACCTCCTTATATACTATAGGTTTAGAACTATCAGTGAGGGTATATGATGATATGGTGGTAAGACAATACCCTCTTTATTAGAGTGGAGAACAATGGTGAAATATAAATATAAATAAATGAAAATAGTATAATAATGGAAACATCAGATGTAAAAAATCTAGAAAAATGTAACTGAGATAAATAATACCCTATTTCATATACAATGTGATGTCATGATTCTATAAAAAATTGAGTGGTAAGGAAAATAGGTAGTAGGAATACAAGACTACATGCTATACAAAATAAACAAAAAATATAAATGTTATGACCAATAGAATCGCAAGAAAAATATCTATCATCTACTCTCGTAATCCATCCAAGGATAGAAGGTTAAGTGTTTATAGAAGGGTGGTTTCCTTTTTCCCAACTTGCATCCATGAAATCTATCCAGGTGCTAATCGGAGTTCTAAAAAGGGTGTGATTAAAACTTAGTAGGCCACTAACAATAGTCTCTACAATTATTACAGTCTATGAATATATAATGAAACAGTGCACATGTAATAATATCAAGGGTAATAAATATATTATGAAAACCCATGTTGGGTCGGGTTCCCCATAGGACACCTGTTTGATACTACTAACTTCAGAATATTTTGAAATGTCTTTAAATATTCATTATTTTATTAGTCAATAAAGACCATTTTTTCCTTTAATTTAATATAATATATAAGGATTATCATGTCCATAATTTCTAAATAAACATTAATTAATATCATTTACTTTAATTTGATATAATCCATATGGAATTACATATCCATTAATTCTAAATAAAACATTAAGGAACATAATGTCCTTTAATCATGAGTAAGTAATATGGAACATCATTTCCATTGGTTATGGGTGATTAATATGGGACATCATTTCCATTTATTCTAAATAAGTAACATGGAACATAATTTCCATGATAGGATATAAGTGTATTGTAAAAGTACTCTAGGTCCATCTCAATATTCATGCCCATTATCAATCTAATTCATCATTTAAGTCAAACAACTAAACTGTAATAAAAAGGGGGAAAGTGAAATATACTTATCGTTTCATGGTTCGTCGTGGTTAAAGTGACATAGTCTTACTTTTCACTTATCCTTTAATTATTCTATAAGTAGTCATGTGCCCTATGGGTAGGTACAAACCACATCTCAGTCATTAACTTAAATTATAAAATTTCATTGGTCAATGCTAAGACAAAAACAGCTCAATTGGGTTTTATTCACAAGGGAAACATAATTCATTAAGGAATATAGTTGAACCCACTAAATGGGTTGTTTTGGGTTGAGTTTTTCAACCTAAAAGCAGTTATCAAGTCTCATAACATGTCTATAATCCTGTTCCAACAATTAATTTAGGGGTTTATCAATATTTTGAGAAATTTTTGACAGGTCCGTCATGTGTAAAAACAAAGACAATATATAAAAACCTAAACTTTTAGGGAAAAGGTATGGACTACCTAACATAGATGGGTAGAAGACTACTCATATGGTATTATCCCTTAATTCAGGCTGGAATGATAGAAATCAAAGAAATAGAGAAATTTCTTGAGTTAATATTGCAATAACATTCAACCTCTTGTGAATTTTTACGAAATAATATAATATCTTTTCCTCAATATATCTCATAAAATAGGTTGTATAGAGTCTGTCATGACATATATGCTCGACTAACTTTTATTGAATTTTAGGAACATATCATGTTGATAAACATCCATGTCCACGGACATAATCTGGATTTTCTATTCTATCAAAGGGAATGAGATATTCACTTCCAAGGGAAGGGATAAATCCTCTCTTGTGTAATTCATTGTTACAATTTTACTAATGATACACCCAACATATCCAACTTTTACATTAATGATCATTACCACAGATTATGAAATATCTATAATAATGAGCAAGTCATGAAAAACATTAATAATAATTTTAGAGTCAAAACATCATTATACAGGTCCACAGATAGGAATATCCAATGACATGTGAAACATATATAATTCTTATTGATGGGTTCATTCTCTTAACCCCTATCCTTGGATATTACCAAGCACAAACACTATGATAAGTTGCATCAATGTATTATGAGACACCTACTCCCAATATCCTATATCACTTGTGTCCCATTAGATAATATATTATAGCCATAGAACATAGGTTTAAGGGAGATTATCGCATACACTATGATGAAGAATAACCACTAGGATGTGATGATAAATTATATTATATTATATTCAAATACCATGAATATACAATGTAATTGAAAGTATAAGGGAAGTTGGTTTTATGGAACCACCAACCCCAACACTCTTACTTGCCATAAAGTCAACAGCCAACAATTTTAATATTATTAGATCTAACATGATATTTATTCTTGTGATGAGATAAGGTTTTATTCAATGGGTATATCATGTTCTCTTCTATGGATACTCTACTCACTGCAACATCACATCATTAATAAAAATCTCATAATAAATGAAACTTTTAAGGTATTTTATCATCCTATGGTTAGACCTTGGATTATTTTATGAGATTTATCACAGTAGTATTATCATAGTACATTATGATAGGATCTATACATCTTGGAACCACGCCAAGAACATGAATGAAGTTGTGAATATAAACTTCTTTCTTATCTATATTGGATGTTTTAATATATTTGGACATCATTTCTGAATCAGCCACCAATTTTTGTTTTGATATCCCCCATCTCACATCTCCTCCGTTGAGAATGAATACATATACTGATTTTCATATATGGTTATCCAGATCAGTCTGGAAAACAGAATCTATATATCCTCTGGTGACTAGATTCTCATATCTTCCATTTACCAGGAACATATCCTTAGTAAATCTCAAGTTTTTATGTATATTCTTAATAGAATCTCAATTTTTTCTCCTGGATATACTTGATATCTATTCTTCATTCTTAGAGGAAAAAAACTTCAGTCCTGGTATATAACATGGTATGCATAATCGATCCAATTTCAGATGCTTAAGGGATCCTACTCATGATCTTTATCTCATTTTGTGTTAGAGGGCACATTTTTTGGTGTGATTAATGTCATGTGAAACTAGAAATAATCCCATATTATATTGTTCTATATTTAATCTCTTAAATATTCATTTAATATATATACTATGACTTAGTGAAAGAAAAATATTGGATTTATACCAAAGAGACTTTATCCATTAAATATACGTTGCATCACCTATATCTTTTATAGAAAAATACTTGGTCAGCTAGTCCTTAACTGACTGTAATTCTGGTAACTCATTTTCAAAAAAGTAATATGTCCTTGAAATATACTACCAGAAGAACGAACATACTTCCACTAAATCATCGATAAAAACAAGACTCAAACTCATTTTTTATGAAGCCAAACTCTCATGTGGCTTCATAAAAATGAATATTCCATGACATAGATGCCTGATTTAATCTATTAATGTATTTTTGAAACTTACAAACCTTTTTGGAATTACCTAGAGTCACAAAACCTTCTATTTGTTCCATATAAACATCCTCCTAAAGGTTCCCATTATGGAAAGTTGTTTTCGTCTCAAACTGTCAAATATCATAGTCATGGAATACTGATATATCAAGTATAATTCTGATAGATATAAACAAAAAAAATAGAGAATTTTGTTTATCATAGTCAATTATGTGATGTTGTTTAAACCCTTTATCCACTAGTTTTTCTTTATAGGTACTAAATTTAACTTCCATGTCTATATTTTTTCTTGAATATCCAATTGAACCCTATAGGATTTTCATGAACTAACAGATAAACCAGAACTGAAAATTGGTCCTAATACATGTAATCCATCTCAAAATTTGTAGCTTTTTCCACCTGGTATCATCGAGCTCTCTATTTCATTCTTATAGGATATAGGGTCATTATTGTAAAAAAATAATTATTCACCAAAATTAGTGACTATAAAACCATAAAAAATTGGTTATATAACCTCTCTGGTGCTCTTACGCAGTATATGTGCCTCAGAAACATATTCCATAGGGGTTGTTGGAAGTTTTCCTTCTACCAACTATTGTATATATTCGGTCTCGTATTCATCGAGGGCTATATTTTTTCCACTAAATTTCTTGATGATACACTCTATCTCTAGAAATATGTCCTTTTGATCCTATATAACCTTCTTTTTGAGTGGTTGTATAAGTAATTTTTGGAGTTGGTTCCCTAGAACCAACTTATGTGTACATTATGATAACTTGAATACAATGTTTTGAATATTAATAAACACCTAATCACATCATGATTGTTCTTTTGTGAAACATAGTATGTGATTATTTCTTAACAGTAGATTATTCTCTAAAATTTCATTGTAGTTCTTCACTATGATGAGAACCCAGAAGTACTATGACACTATTCTTAAATATATGTTCTATAGTCGGCTGATATCATATGAGGGAGACAAATGATGTAGAATATCAGGGGTGGATACTCATCGGAATTTGAGTAAACTTCTCATGGCATACTCCCTTTGTAATATCCATTGAAGGATATTATGAGAACAAGACCCTCCAGTAGGAAATCCTCATTTATATTTGTCAATGGATGTTCATATATGTGAAAATGTGTGATGATCCATTGACTTTAAGATTATTATTGATGATTATTATAAGTCGCGTTCTTTGATTTGTTGATGAAAACTAGGATGACATATGTTTATGGTGAGGTAGGATACATTAGGTTCATCATGAGTAGTATTTCATTAATGAATAATGAGAGAATGGATTTTTCCATTCTATTATTTAATAGAAATTTATATCATATACACTTTGATAGAAATGATATAGCCAAAATAAATCCATGTCCATGGCGTTATATAGTAAAGTTTGATTTCAAGGAAGTGAAAGAAAGAGACATCGAGCATGTAGGTCAATAGAACTCGCATGAAACCTACTTGATTAGAGATGTCACATTAATGGGATTATATTAAACTCAAGTGTTTGTATGAGGTATTATTTCATTGTGGAATTAACTTCTTTATTTATGGGTTCCTTAACATGTTTCTAGATACTAACCATGGACTTAAGGCTACTTTGCATAATTCCATTGAGAAATAGGCATATTGGGTCACACACTAAGTGTATCCAAAATCTAAGTTAAATGAAATATTATTATTTATTATTTAACAATTAGAATAATTATTATTCATGTACATAGTTTAATAACTATTCATGTATGTGTGATCTCGTATATTTCATCACCAGTTATTCGAGAGAATATTATGTGACCGGAATATTTAATAAATATTTATTTTCAATGTAGTGAAAATAATAATTATTTATTTATTGGTTAATAATGTCGTGATATAGATTTATTAAATAAATATCCATTATTCAAGACTCGATTAATATTATAGAGGAATGGATGACTAATTTTTTAGGTTTAGTGAGAAATAATATTTATTGAATATTGTTTTATTAAATAATATTTAACTTAATTCTCAAGTTAATTTTATGTCATGGAAATAATAATATTATTATTATTTTAGATATGGGGTTCCTCAAGGGATTAAATAATTATTAAAGGGAAATTGTGAAAAATATTTATTTCTTAACCCTAGTGGTATTTAAACCTAGTTATATTATTTTTTCCATTAGATCCAATTCATTGTTGTTGTGCACAATGATAGTTGGATAGAATCCTATGAAGCCCTAGAGAGGTACCACTCCAAGAATATACCCAAAAAGAGAGAGTGATCTTCCATTGCCTCCCACTCTCGAGTATAGAGAGATCAAGGACAATGCTTTGGAAGAAATTATTATGGTGATCAAAAGAGGAATACGCAAATGATAGGATCATCTATGTTAGAACATAGATATTCCAATAGTGTCATTCAAAGATTTTTGGAAGACGTGTAGATCACTTCTAGAGGGAATCTTCTCTTTATTCCATCAATGAAACAACGATAGAACATAGATCTATTTCCAGATCCATCAATGAAGAAATAATTCACACAAGGTAATTCTTTTATTGATTAAATTAATTATAAATAAAATATGATTATCCTAAACTTGGTTCCTTCATTCTATCCAATATCTATTTTCATTGATTCAATTCTTTTGATTATGGTGTTTATCATCATGTAAATCTTGGATTGATCATCGATCATTGATCATGAAAAAATAAAAATTTGGCATGACCCATCGCACACTTCCCCTATTCCTAGAACCTATGAGTTGAATGAGAGTGGTCACATAATTATATATAATTATTTAAATATTGTTGATTGATATACTCATTTTTAATTTAGTTTTCAATTCATGTTCAATAGTTCTTTAAACCAAATTGAAATATATGATTCTTCCTTTTTCTTTTCTCATAGATCTAATAAAATTGATTAATTTTTTTAACATAATAAAATATAAGATCTCATTTAGAGGTGTTGAGGATACTAGTAAGATTGCTCAAGAGTAAAAATCATGTAACCGTAGTTACACTTCATGTACTAGTGGTCAATGCACCATGAATTAATTCATAATTAATTCCAACTGTGGGAATTGAATACACGTGGTGAATTTAATTTCTTATATCACATGTTGATCAGGCCATCCTGGTGCATGGTCAGGCGGAGTACATTTTATGTATCCTACATACATAGCATGTAGTTCTTTAAGCCCTAGAGAGGATATATATTTTCATACACAACCTACCCGACTGGTGATCATGTAACTCAAAGACAACAGGCCATGTATCCCTTTCTACATGTTTTGTACTCCAATTTTTACGAGGTAGGTTTTACACTCCGATTCCCAAGGCATGTGCCTTGGATAGATGGTAAGATATATTCACGATGTGTGGGTCTCCTATACACACCATTTACTTATACCAAATTGCACGTAATTAAAATTAATTTATTATACTATGTAAACCTTATCGATATGTGATTTTGTGTGGTAATTAAGTTGATAGGACACGCCATGTGATGAGTTTTAATTTATATATATAAATGTTTAATTAATTTATTCATAATGTTCATATCTACATATCATGTGTGACTCATATGATAGATATTACTCTACATGAATTCAAGCGTAACAAGTTATAGAAAAAAATTTAATTCATGTAATCATTAAGTTGATTGTACACGTCATGAAGGTATGTGATAAGTCGTATATTCCATATTTTACAAGAGTAAATAGTATACAAGTATAATACATGTTGGTTAGATTCATATGGGTATTCCCCATATTTCCTCCAAGATACACATATGTACATAGTTAATTTTAAATAAATTTATTTAATTTGTTTAAAATTCTGAACGATGAAAATCTCAAGGAAATTTGAATGAGAATTAAGATAAAAAATTGATTAATTAAAGAAGATAATTAATTGGTTCCAGCATGATTTATCTTAAATAAGAACTATTAAGAATTGAATTATAGTTTTATTAAATTCATAATTAATTTTATGCATATGGATGATCATAAGAAAATACAAGACCTTTGTATGTGATTGGTTTTATTTAATTTATTATTAAATTAAATTTTTGGCATGCATGTTGTATCTCATCTCATTATTTGTGGGCATACATTCCCATGGTTTCTTTTGTGTAAACCCTTCTCCCCTCACCTTAATGTGATTAAAATCATGTGTAATGGATGGAGATCCCAAGCAAGCAGAGGGGGTTCAAGTTTTTAGCCGAGTCGAAACCAATCCAAGAGAGATACATAGGTGGATAGGTGAAAGCTATAACACAAACCTTAATTGGTTTAAGGTGTTTTTCCCCTAGGTAGAAAGTTAGTTTATCATCCTCTAGATAAACTAACTATTAGTAAAAGATCATGATCATGCTGCTTTATTATTATATTTCTATAATGTTTCATGGTTATTTCATTATGGATATTTTTTCATTATCACATGAATTAATGAATTAACAAGCATTCAAGATAGAACTAAAAAAAATTGGATTATGCATAAATATTATATGAGATATGGTTAATCACTTAAGTAAATCTACTTTTATTAACAAGAATTTAATAAAGTTAATAATTGTAAATTTATTAATAAAAGGATAAAATCCCTCAATTATATATATTATGTCGGTATATCCTTTCACTACTTCAATTAAAATCAACCATAGTTCAAAGTTCTTAAACAGAAAAAGTTGGAGTGATTTAAATTATCAGGGAATTATAACATGGATTTTTGGTTTGACTTAACTTAGTTTAAATCAACATTTGACTGCTAATGTAGGACTTACTATAAATAAGAGTCAATGGTTAAGGAAATCCAATTTAAGGATTTCAGGATTAGGGAGTCCACTCAACCGATCAAGGAATTGTGAGTTATTATAGTTGGAATTTGGAATTCCTACCTAAAACCATTTTGGTTTCTTGACCAACCAATGTCGTGGTAATGAGAAGGGGAATATGGATCTCTTCCACTAGAATTTCTAAGCAATAGGAAATTTTGAATCCAATGGTGTGGGAAAATGGTTTTTAATAAAATAGTGGGAGATTAATAAATATAATATTTATTTATTTGTCTAAATTTTATCATATAAAGTGATAAATATCTTCTCATCTTACTTGTATAAATATTATTAAAAAATGACATCAAACATATCACTATGATCCATACATGAGAATGATAACCTTCTCCCTGGAAAAAATTTCCATGTGTGGAAAAGGCCCTTACACATTATCATTCACCATGAAAGGAAATTGTATTTTCTATAAGAACCAATTCCTAAAGCACCTAGAAATAAGGCTAGTGATGAAGAGTTATCTCTCTATGGGAAACTTTCCGATGATGGTACAAATGTTCATTGTTTCATTTTATCATCCATCACCACTGGTATTTTGACGGAATATGAGTTTATGGATGCATATATCATGATGTATCACCCTTGGGATCTTTATCAAGATAAGGAAATATAAGAGAGATACATGATCTCCAATGATTTATTTACAAATAATATTGGAGATTCTATGCCATCTAGGCCTCATGTAATCAATCTTATTTTCTAAATTGTATTCTTAGACATCTTAGGGATTAAATTCCTAGATGATTTGAGTATATATCTTATACTTTTATCACTTCCCAAGACCTTTTCCATTTTTATTTTTAATTAAAATATGAGAAATAATTAGAAGAGTATTTCAGGACTTTTAACTTTGATTCTCCAAGTGGATTAGTACATGGGGAATGCTAAAACCATAGTCCTTATAGTGAATAAGAAAAGAAATAATGAGGAAAAGGGGAAAAAGACTCACAATAAATCTAAAACTCCTGATCACCTTCCTTACAAGAAGAGGAATATCCAAATACAAAGTAAGGAATAGGATGTTGTATGTTTTTCATGTAGCAAGAAAGGCCATTGGAAGAAAAACTACACCCATAAAAAAGGGGAAGCTAAAGGTGTGTTTGTTATCGAGTGTAATATTTCAATATCTACACATTGGGTATTAGATATAGTTTTTGGTGATCACATATGCATCCAATTATAGGAACCAATTATATTTTGAAAGATTTTTAGAGGGTAGGTGGATCTTCAAGCTACCAATGGTATGAGGTTGGCTACTCTATCCATTGGTGACTACCACCATTCATTGAAAATGAGGATAGTTTTGGTTTTAAAATATAGTTATTATGTACCAATTGTTTCCAATAATATAATTTATATATCATTCCAAGGTGAATATGGTTTTATTTTCATGTTTGGAAATAAAAGTAGTTTATTTTATAAATAAAACATATGTTATGGTATGTAACATTTAAATAATGGTATTTATTTATTGTATTATGAAAACCAAGTATTGGAAATTGATAACGAATCATGGTCACATAACTTATATAACACCCAGCTATGGCATCACTGTCTTTGTCATGTAAATGAGTAGCATTTGGCAACACTCTATCAAGATTTTTATTTAAACTCTTCTGACCTAAAACCACTTGAAATATTTCATGCTTCTTTATAATGAAAAATGACAAATGTTTTATTTTTTGGATAGGGTGAAAGGGCCAAAAAGATTCTATGATTGGTACATGCTGATGTGTGTGGACCGTTTCTAGTGGAAGAAATAGGTGGGTATTATTACTTCATAACTTTTACTAATGACTTTAGTAGATGTGGTTATGTCTAATTGATGAGGTATATGTAAGATTCCTTTGATAATTTAAATAAATTCAAGAATTAAGTAGAGAATAAACTAGGAAATAAGATAAATAATCTTCAATCGGATTAAGGTGGTGAATATCTTAACCATGATTTTAATAAATTTATACAGGAGTTTGGGATTCTATCTCAACTCACTCCGCATTAAACACCATAATGTAATAGTGTTAGTGAAAGGAGGAACTATACCTTGTTATACATGGTAAGGATGATATTCATTCATGTCAATCATTCATTATCCTTTTGGGGATATGTATTGTAAACCATGTCATTCACGTTAAACTTAGTTCCCAATAATGTGGAAAATGGAATTCCCTTCGAGTTATAGAGTGGAAAGAAACCCTTTTTGTCTCATATAAGTGTATGGATTTGTGAGTCATTTGTTAAGGCCTTTTCATGCTACAAACTAGCACCCTGATTCAGAAAATATATATTTATACGGTATCCCAATGAAATAAAGGGATAATACATATACAACCCCTCAGAAAAGAAAGTGATTGTTTCCAAACAAGCCATCTTTTTTTTAGAGGGAGAACATCCTCAAAATGGATAGTGGGATAAATATTGACTTTGATGAAGTTGATGCTCAATATATACAATAATTGGTACTCAAATAATTTCCAAAAATCCCCATGGAATAATTAGTTCTTGAAACACCAGTACTGCATAGGAGCACAAGATAGGTAAGAGAACCAAAGAGATATGGTTTTCTTGTCACCAAAGATAATGACTTGTTTTTGGTTGATAATTATGAACCTATCTCCTACAAAGATGCATTAGAGAGCTCAGAGTACTTAATATAGAAAGAAGACATGAATTATGAAATGGAATTTATGTATCAAAACCATTTTTGGGTTTGGTCCAATGCATCAGTTGATGTAAATCTTGTAGGGAAAAAATGGTATTTGAGAAAAAACTGGACAAGTAAGGTTAAGTAAATACCTATATAGAAAGGATAATGTCTAAAGGGTTTAAAAAAAATTAAGTAATTGACTACGATGAATCATTTCCACCAATTTCTATATTTAAGTCAATCAGAACTGTAATTTCTATAGCTGCTTACCGTGACTATGATGTTTGGAAGATGGATTTCAAAACATCATTCCTTAATGGGAACCCTCAATAAGATGTCTATATGACACAACCAAAATGGTTTTTACTCTAGGTGATGCCAAAAGGATTTTCAAGTTGTAGAGATCCATTTATGGATAGCATCAAGATTCCAAATTATAAAAAAATTGATTCAATGAAGCTATAAAATAATTCGTTTTTATTAAGAATTAATGTGAGCCATGTGTTTACAAGAGGTTTAGTGGGAATTTGGTTATTATCCTGGTAGTATATATTGATGACATTTTAATTATTGGAAATGATATACCAATATTATGTTATCTTAAGGACATGTTAAACATATGTTTCTCAGTGAATAATTAGGTGAAGCATTCTATATTCTAGGTATCGAGATCATTCGTGGTAGATCCAAGAGGCTACTTGGACTAAGTAAAAATACATATATTGATCAAATACTAAAGATATATAGTATAGAAAAATACAATAGGGGATTGGTTCTAGTGTCACATGGTTTACATCTTTCTTTGAAAATGTGTCCTCATACAAAATAGGTGAAATAGATAATGAGTATGATACCATACGCTTTAGTGATGGGATCAATCATGTATTAAATGTTATGTACTATAATTTATGTTTCTTACGCATTGAGAATGGTAGGTATATATCAAGATGATCTAATAGAATAGCATTGGTCTATTGTTAAGGATATCCTTAAGTATCTGAGAAGAACTAAGGATGTGTTCCTTTTATATGAAGGAGACAAGTAGCTGTTCATCAGATTTTATACTGATTCTGTTTTTAAAATAGATTAAAATGACATGAAGTTACTTTTTGGATATTTTTTAATCTCAATAGAGGATATTTGAATTTGAAGAGTTCAAAGATTCTAGTTGTCACTGATTATATAGAAGAGTCTAAGTGTATAGTGTTTTTTGATGAAGCCAATGAATATATCTAAATATGAAACATTTTATAGGATCTTGATATGGAACCAAGCAGTAAAGACCCTATCATATTGTATTGTGAAAATATTTCAATGGTGGATCTTGAAAAAATCCATGGTCACACCAATGAACAAAGAATATACCCCCAAAAGTATTACCACTTAATGAATTTTTATCAGAGGGATGAAGTTATAGTAATAAGAGTACCCACATAAGATATTGTGGTGGATCCCTTGACTAAAGACCTATCTTAGTAGAATCGTGAGTATTATGTGAGAGCTAGTGGACTTAAGGTTGTTAGAAGTTTACTCTAGTGCAAGTGGGATTCTATTGGATTTGGTTCCCTAGAACCAACTTTTGTGTACTTTATGATAACCTGTACTCATATTTTTTAATATTAATAAACTCTTTATCACATAAGTATATTTATTATGCACAACATAATATGTTATAGTGTGCTAATAGTAGTTGTTTCACTAAAGTTCATATAAGTTCACCACTATGATGAGAACCCAGAAGAGTTATGATACTATTCTTAAATATATGTTAAATAGTAAGATGATATCATTTGAGGTTCACAAATTATATAGGAAGTTAGGTGTGTGGACTCATAGGAATTTGAGGCACCTTCTCATGGTATACACCATTGGTAATATTCAGTGTAGGATATTATGATAATGATACCCTCTAGTAAGAAATCCATATTCATATGTTTCAATAGATGTCCCTATCTATGGATTTATGTATTGATCCTTGGACTTTAATATTATAATTGATGAGTATTATAGTTTCTGTACTTGGATGTATTGAAAAAAAACTGTAATGGCATATGTTCATGACAAGGTAGGATATGATGGGTGTGTGACAAATAATATTGCATTAATGAATAATTTGAGAATGGATTTTTCCCTTATTTTCATTAATAGAAGTTGATATCTTAGTCCCTTTGATGAAAATCATTTAGACTAAATCAATCAATGGACATGGTGTTCTATAGGTAAGTTAGATTTCTAGTAAGTCAAAGAAAGAGACATCGAGCACATGGGTTGATGGAATGGCAAGCAACCTACTTCATTAGAGATACTACGTTGAAGGGGTTATATTTCAAAGTAAGTGATTGTATAAGGTATTATGTCATTTTAGCATTAACTACTTTATGTATGGGTTCCTTGGCATGTTGTTAGATGGTAACCTTGAACTTTAGGATGATTCACCTAATTCCACTGAGAAATAGGCCTAGAGTGTCACACACTAAGTGTATCAAGAATCTCAGTTAAATAATATATTATTATTTGGTATTTAACAAGTTGAATAAATTTTTATCCCACACATAGTTTAATAATTATTCATGTATGCCTGATCACATATATTCTATCACTAGTTATTTGAGAGAATATTATATGATCAGAATATTAAGTAAATTATTTTCTATGTATTGAATTTAATATTTATTTATTTATTAGTGAATAATTTAGTGATATTTATTTATTAAATAAATAGTCATTATTCAAGGACCGATTAATATAATAGAGGAATAGTGGACTAGGTTTTTAGGTTAAGTTAGAAATAATATATATTAAATAATATATAATTAAATAATATTTAAGTTAATTCACATGTTATGTTCATGTCAAGGAAATAATAATATTATTATTATTTAATACATGGGGTTCTGTAAGGGATAAAATAAATATTAAAGGTAAATTATGAAAATATTTATTTCTAAGCCCTTATGATATTTAAACCCAATTATATGTTTTTTTCATTAGATCCAAATCTTTGTGTTGTGCACAATGACATCTGGAGAGAATCATCTCAATACATAGAGAACACCCACTCCAAGAACACTCCCAATAATAGAGAGTAATCTTCCTCCATCTCCCCCTCTCAAGTCTATAGATATCAAGGATAATGCTTTGGAAGCAATTTTTATGGTTATCAAAGGTGGACGATGCAAGTTATAGGATCTTCTGTTCTGGCACTCGGAGATTCCTACGAAGACATTCTGAGATTTGTGAAACACATGTGGATCACAACTAAAGGGAATCTTATCTTGATTACTTCAATGTAGTGATGGTATAATGAAGATATATTGTTAGATCCATCAATAAACAAAGAATTATGGAATGGTAATTCTTTAATTTATTAAATTAATTATAAATAATATTTGATAATTTTGTACTTGGTTCCATCATTCAATCCCTTTTTGGTTTTCTTTGATTAATTTCTGTTGATTATGGTGTTCATCGTCATTTAAATATCGAATTGATCATCGAGCATGACAAAATAAAATTTTTAGACGACCCATTTCATGATTCTGCTTCACCCAGAACCTACATTATTATCACTTTCTTAGGGTAACCAAAAAAGATACACTTCATTACTCATGGTTTCATTTTATTTCTTGAAGTTTCCTTGAAAATTTCCTCACAACCTTATACATGTAATTTTGATAACCCAAACTTATTTCAATTCATTAACTCATATAGTATTCCAAATTTATCTTTAGTTGGAACCTGGTATAGTGTGTACATTGCAATTTGTGATTCATATCCCCAAAATGATAATGGAAGATTAAAATAACTCATCATAAACCTCATCATGTCCAAAAAGTTGTGTTTCCTCCTTTCAATTACACAAATGTGATGTATAGGGAGGAGTGAGTCGGGATACAATCTCACAATCCTATAAAAGGTCAAAAAACTCTTGACTAATATATTCACTACATTTATCAAATCGAATCTTTTTATCTTCTTTTCAATATTATTTTCTGGTTTGTTCTTGAATTCCTTTGATTTATGCAAGGATTATAACTTGTACTTCATTAGGTAGAAAATACATATATCCTCAAGTTATTGGTTATAGTAATGAAGTATGAGAATATACCTATAGATTCTACTAGAAATGGTCATCACATGTTAGTGTGCACCAATTCAAGAAGCTTTGTAGTTATTTCACCTGTAACACTAAAAGGTGGTTTTGTAATCTTTCCTTGTAAATAAGTGAGACATTTTTTGAGTTTTTTTACCCAAGAATCTAAATATCCTTTTTGATAAATATTTTTCATGAAATTCTATTTTAAGTGAACTAGATGATGATTCCACAACTGGGCATTGTATGATTCATGAAAACTTAATTCCTTTTCAACTACCAATAGTTGGTTTTCATAATCTAATAAAAAGGACTTTATTTAATTCATGTAATACTCTCAAAATGTTATCTTTATTAAAAATAGAATTAATTATTTATGAACATGAATGTAAAACAATTTATATCAAGACAAAAAAATATCATGATCTTGGTAACACTAGGAACATAATAATAATTCATTAAAACCAAGTTATGTTTTTTGTAGCATGAGACGGTAGTCTATAACATCCATAGAAGCTAGTAAAGCTCCATTGGCACCTCAAATATCCACATCCCCTCTATAAACCCAAATTAATATAACTGGTTATTATATTTTGATACATATGTGAGCACTACAAGTAGTATCTAATACCTAACCAGTCAATTTAGATAAGTTTATTTCAATAATGAATGAGTTATAAGCTCCCCTTACTTCTTTTTTGTCAAGTTATTCTTCTAGTAGTTGATATTTCCACATGAAAAATAGATTTTTCTTTATTCCATCGATTGTCTTTGGATATTCATCTTCTTGAAGATCACTTCTTAGAAGTCGTAAACTTAGAGTGACTCTTTATGACCTTTGCCTTGTCTTTACCTTTACTCATTCTAAAGATCATGGGTTTGTTATGCCTAATATCATTGTCGACTTGGTGAATAAGTATGAGGAGTTCTGTAAGAGACCTATCAACATTTCACATATTCTAATTAACAATGAAACTGTAGAATATCTAAGGTAGTGAGGCTAAAATGACATGTCACACCCGTCCTTTTTATATTATTTATTTTATTGTTTTATTATACATCGGATAGTTCAGTTCAAGGCCCAAATTAAAATTTCAGAGTTCTTATTTAGAAACACGCTTTCTGGACTTTTCGGTGTTCAGCGCGCTGCTGTCGAAACCGCACGACCTTGCTTGGGTCACCATGCGGCCTCGCTCGGTTCCCCGCATGCCTCTCCGGCATGCAACTTTTTAAATAAAAATAATTATTGATAAAGAAATAAAATTTTATGAGATGAATATGGTACTTAGCGCAAAATAAAATTGGAATAATAAAGTGAATTATGAGTTTTAATAATAATAATAATAATAATAAGATTATTATTATTATAATTATCCCTTTTATTAATTTTTTAATTAATTTATTAATGATATTATTAAAAAATTTATTCTTGTTTTAGATTTATTATTATTATTATTATTATTAGTATATTTCCACCTTTTTTAAGGTTTTATTCCTCTATTTCATTCTATTTTTTTTATTTATTTCTCTTTTCTTTATTTTTCCCCTCCCTTATTTCTACCTATTCCCATCAGATCTCCCTGGTGCGCAAAACCCTAGTGCACCCCTCCTATGCCGCAGCGACCCTCCTACCTAGCTCATTACGCCGCCTCCAGCAAAAAAAACCCTAGGTCGCTGCTCCTTTTCCCCTCGTCGGACCATTCTTCCTTTTCCCCCTCTGGTGGCGTTGTGCCCTCTTAGCCCGGCGCTGGACCCGGCCTACCCTTCTGCACCTTACCCTCCTTCCTCCACTCCGGCCTGCTCCATCTGGCGACACACCACCCCACCCCCTTCTCCGTCCGGCGAAGCACTGGACCGCTGCCCTGCTCCGTTTGGCGATGCTCCCCATCGTCGGCCTCCTTACAAGTTGGTGCCGCCCTCGTCGGCCTCCCACTCCGGTGAACCCCCCCCCCCCCCCCCACCCCTTTGTATTGTCCGGAGAACCTCAATGTTGCATCCCCATGCCTCTTGTCGCCTCCTTTTTTCCGACGACCCCGCTGACCAGACAGCCCTGCACTAGCTGCCCCGCACCCCTTTCTGCCTCTGGACATCTTCCCTGCACCACTTCGCACCGCCGGACAACCACCCCACACGTCCCCGACCCCCGGCCAGGATGGCTCACACCATAGTGCGACCCCCTCACTGGTCGGCGCTGTTCTGGCTCCCCCACCAGCATCTTTCTCTCCTTCCGCGTGTATGAAACCCCCTTCGGTGAAGTCCTATTGCTTTACCCCTTAATGTGTTGTTCCTTTTGTTCTTTTCGGCGAGTATGAGGTCTGATTTGGGGTTTATTTTGGTAGTGTTGGGTGAGTTTGCCTTTTTTGGTTTCGTGCTCGGTTGTTGGAGGTGTCGTTGGCGAGCGGCGGTCATTGCGCACCATGGTTGTGAAGTCTACTCGGACAATGTAGGTGGTTCCACGTTTAAACATTGTCTAATAAGTTAAATTGCTTGCTTAGTTAATTTATAATATTACTTGATTAATTCATATAGGTGCGTATTTGATTATCTTGAAGTTTGTCTGTGCAATATTTTCATTTAGCAGTATGTTTATGCGGTACAGATGCATTCTTTGTCTGGAAACTTGTTTTTAGTCAATTTCTAGTGTTTATTAATGTTTTCAGTTAGTTTTTCATATGTTCAAAGTGCAATGTTTGTTTTCTTTTGTTTTTATAATGTTTTTGTTCATTTGGTGAAAATGTGCAAAGTGTGCCATTTGTGTTCTTGATGTGGTGTTGGGTGTGTTTGGACATGAAAAAGGGTTGAGTGGTTTTGTGTGTTTAAGCCGTGTTATATTTCTTTTTAAAGAATTTGTTTACAAAGAATTTAATATGTTTTAATAAAATTATTAACGATGAAAATTTAATATTTTTTTAATAAAAAATTATTAGAAATGTAGAAATTGTTTTAATTGAGTTGGGTAAAGTCTTTTAGAGTGCGTCCTTTTCCAAATTGTTTTCTATGAGTGTGAAAGTGTGGCGGTTGGTTTATGTAACACCCTAGTTGTTTTACATGTTTGAGTTTGACATGAAATGTGAGATTGGAACAACGTTGAGCACAAAAAGGGGAAGCTTGTGTACTAGGTGGGCGGACTAAACTAGCGTACTAGTGATACAAGAGTGGCTCCGGCCCAGTTTCACATAGCTATATTGACACTTACAACACTAACTAAACATTGGATGATGAGTTGAGACCACTAGGTTATGGATGTGCTGCCTTGTCTAGTGGCTCGTGCACGAGAACGTATTTTGTTGTGATTCCTATATTGGTCACCGAGACGCGAGGTTCTAGGGTCCCATTATTTTTCTAGTATCTTTAGGGCTTCTCCCATTTTTGGTGCTCCTGGACTACTATACACTCACTGTGGGCATACGGTGCAGATTTTGGGTTTTTGTGGAAGTTTGGTCTTTTCTTATATGCATGGGTGTTTACTTTGGTTTAAGCTGTTTTCTTTAGAAGTGTTTTCTTTATAGAAATTGTTTTTAAGTTGTTTAAGCTTTGGTGTCCTTTCATTATTTTATCATTCAAATGTATTTGTCATTTAATGTTTACATGTGGAACCTTTTTACAGGGTGACGTCCTATTAGGCTTTTGGATCACACCCTACATACACCTTTGGGTGTATGTAGACATTGTTTCTTGTGTATTCCAGGTTGTGACATCGTGCTCAGCGATGGTGGTTCTGGTCATTGATGGTCTTCTCATGCAGGTTGGTGTTGTGGTGTGTGGATGTTATGCCCCTCTTGTTGCTTGGAGGTTTGAGTTTGAGTCTTAGTTTCTTTTGTTGTCATTTATTCTGGATGTTGGTTCAAGTTATAAACCTCTTAATTTTTTTTAGTTTAAGGACCTGTTTGGTTCTCTATTTTCAGTTTCAGTTTCTTTATCTTATTAGTTTTTTTTTGTTTACTAAACCTGGTAAATCGTTCCCATGTGTTAGTTTTGATACCCAGTCACTTGTGCCAGCCCGTGGGGATTAGGAACACCCTTCGGGCCATGTCGCAGACCGGGTCAGGCACTTGGTCGGATGGCGACCAGGCCTGGTTTGTGACAAAATGGGATCAGAGGGCAAGGTTTTCCCTCTTGGGTCATGTTCTTTTGAGATAGATTCAGTGTAGACCAAAGTTAAGGGTGTCATAACTCGACGTTCTGATTACGAGTAAGGTGCTTGGCCAGCACACCTCGTGGCAGGACTCGAGTTACCAAAGTAATTTGATGTTTTTTTGCATCTTCAGTCTGTGTGGTTAATTTTGTTTAGGGGAAATGAATAAGGAGTAGGGTGAGTGGTCCTAGGGAGCTCGCAGGGTCTGGAAATCCATGCGGAGCTAGGGACGTTGTCCTAGAATACCCTCCATGGAAGTGGCGTGATTGGCGTATGACCGCCAACCATATGTTCCATTCACCCACTGACACAAGTTTTCTCTTGCACCGTACCTCGTTTCTTTGTTTTGGAATTGTGGGCATTTGTTTTTTAAGTAAAAATGATTTGGTCTTGGAAAAGTTTTTGGAAAATGTTTTAAAATAAAGCACTTTAAAAAGAATATGAGGTATGAGGTTTGAAAAGTTTGGGTTGGATGTTTGGGTTTTGAAAAAAATGGGAAGGTTTGGTTTTGATCCTTGGTGTTATCCTGGGAAACCACATGCACGAGTGTATATGGAAAGAAAAAGGGTTAATGGCTCGAGCAGATGAGTTCCTGGATGGATATGAGGTGGGTGTTGATGTGGCATGGGAACATGCATGTGCGAGGCCTATGGGACACCATTGGTGTTTGTGCTTGCCACTGGCTTTGCTTATTTTCAAAATGTTTTTTTAAAGGAAAATGTGGTATTTTTATATAACCGGTGATTGTGCGGTGTGTCCTTGTTTTTTTTTTGAAAGGTTAGATGTGAGGAGTTTCGAACCGAGAATCCTTTTTGACTGATTTGTGTCTTGAGTTTGAATTTTTGTTGGTCAGTTGGTGTGAAAGTGTGTGGTTAATGGTATCTTTTGAAAAGTGCTTTGGGAATCCCTTGTAGTGATTTTCCCCTGCACGTTTAGCATTCTCTTGTGATATGTCTTGACCATTGGACCAATTCGGTTGGGCCCATGGTTTTTCTTTCTTCACTAGTGTATTCCCCCCATAGAATTGACATGTGTTTGAAGTGTGGCCATAGGCAAATCGCCATTGGCCGACCCTCCAGTTGATCAGAGGGACCTCTTCTTGAATTCTAGAATTGAACACACCTCTCTTTTTTATAATTAAATGGATCCCCTTGCATCAGGATGACATATGCGATGGTAGTTGAAGGGAGTTTTGGTCTTTTGAGTGTCTGACTCGTCAAGTATGAAGTTTGAAATTGTCGTGTTTGAAGCTTCCCCCTGGAAACGGCGAAAGGAATTCCAGTGGGGGAGGGTGAAGGAAGTTCAGAATTTCCAGTGTTGACCAGAGTCTTGAAGGGATTTGTAGTATTTTCATCAGTTGCAAGGGTCCTGTTCGGTGACATCTAGCTGTGTGAGTTCTCTTTGATTGTCAAGGGTGAAGTTTGACCTCATTAATTTGAATGTTCTATTTGGAAACGGTGAAGGATATTCCAATGGGGAAAGGTGGAAGCAGCCTGGAATGGTCGGTGCTGACCACTATTCTAAATAACCTTTGGTCCATCGTTGGTTTCGGTTAAGAAAGGGTCAACGTTAGGATACTAGTGTGGCTGACCCAGTCACATGAGGATACTACGGTCGATTGCTGGAATCACGTGTTGTTTAAGACTCAGATTGAAGTCCCTCTCTATATAATGTTCCTTTCTACACCAATGTTCATGTTAAGGTGATGATTTGTGGTGTTGTGTTCTCATTCAGTGTGATAAAGGGTGATGCGCATGCACTATTTCAGCTCTGGAGTTAGTGAATGTTCCATGTATGATCAATTGGATGTCGTAATGTGTTGTGTTTGTTGGTGTTGTCCCGGTTACAATGTGGTTGTGTGTGACACAAAAAAGGAGAAGCTTCATTTAGGAGTCTTCAATACCTGACTATGAGGCAGGAGATGCTTCAAACATCAGGGCTCCAGCCATAGGCCTCGGAGCGAAGCTGGCGCGTGGTCAGGAAACCAAAGAGAGTGTGGGACCCCAACCTCATTTCTGTCATCTTTACTGAAGGTGAAGGAGTATTAAATTGTCTTTAGTGTTTGTTCTGTTCTGACGACCCGCCTAGGTGCATGAGGCTTCTCGTGGCCATGTGGAGGTGTGTTCGTCTCGTTGCCTTAAAGTCTTGGGGGTTGCGTCCCATTGGATGCAATCACTTTAGTGGTCCTTATGGGAGTTTGTTGAGTAAATCTGTCTCAAATCTAAATAATGCTCATCCAGGAATGTGGAAATGCTGGTTTATCTTGGGTCATGCTTTTGACGCCCTGGTAGTCGGGCCCTCCCTCCCCGCCCCTTGTGGTGGGGTGTTTGGTCACCATTGCGAATTTTTCAAAGTTCTAAATCTTATGTTCGTTCTAATGGCGTCGAGACCCACGATGGGTCTCACAGAATGGTCTCTGGAATAAATCGGTGTTGTCCTTTCCTGAATGGTGGGGAGTCCGCCCGGACCTCCCCATGTTGGTTTTCTAGTCTCGCCTTGGGCATTGGTAGGTTATTAATGGTGGGGAGACACACATTGGGTCTCGTACGAATGTCTCTAGAATGAATCAGGTTTGGACTTTTCCTTAATGGCGGGGAGTCCGTTCGAACCTCCCTGTGTTGGTTTTCCTATCTCGTTTTGAGCGTCATTGAGTTCCTAATGGTGGGGAGCCCCTCAGGCCTCCACATGTTGATCTTTTGCTTCTGTATTGAAATATGGCTTGCTGATAAGTGATAAGAGTGTTCCATGGATGTGGTTTGACCATGTCTGTTCACTCTAGCCAAATGGTGTGGTTTCAGTTTAATAGTGCTTGAGGTGTTTCAGTTTGTGAAGTTGGTTTCCGTGGGTGCGAGAGTTCACTTCCTTGATCAGTCAACTGGAGGCGTTCTAGCTCTTCGGGGCGGGCGACACATATCAGAAAGTCTCTTTTACGCGTTTCTTAAGGTTGTAATTTGAGTCACTTTCTCTGATCACGATGCTTTTCACTCTCTTTTCTTGGTGTCTGTGGGGATCCCCTTTGAACCTTAAGGGAGTGTGTTTTTCTGCTTTGGGGTTTGGTTCTGGTTGTGGCTTTCCAGGGAAAAAAAGCATTATTGTGGGGAGAATTGTCACACCCATACTTTTTATATTATTTATTTTATTGTTTTATTATACATCGGATAGTTCGGGTCATGGACCGACTTAAAATTTTGGAGTTCTTATTTAGAAATGTGCTTTTTGGACTTTTTGGCATTCAGCGCGCCGCTGTCGAAACCATGCTACCTTTCTTGGGTCACCGCATGGCCTCGCTCGGTTCCCTGCATGCCTCTTTGGCATGGAACTTTTTAAATAAAAAGAATTATTGATAAAGAAATAGAATTTTATGAGATGAATATGGTACTTAGCGCAAAATAAAATGGGAAGAATAAAGTGAATTATGAGTTTTAATAAAAATAATAATAATAATAATAATATTATTATTATTATTATTATTATTATCCCTTTTATTAATGTTTTAATTAATTTATTAATGATATTATTAAAATTGTTATTCTTGTTTTAGCTTTATTATTATTATTATTATTATTAGTATATTTTTTCCCTTTTTAAGGTTTTATCCCTCTATTTCATTCTTTTTTTTATTTCACTTTTCTTTATTTTTTCCCCTCCCTTGTTTCTCTCGATTCCCATCGGATATCCCTGGTGCGCAAAACACTAGCACACCCCTCCTGTGCCGCAGCGACCCTCCTACCCAGATCATCATGCTACCTCTAGCAAAAAAAACCCCAGGCCACTGCTCATTCTCCCCTCGCCGGACCAGTCTTCCTTTTCCCCCTCGGGTGGCGTCGTGCCCTCATAGTCCAGTGTTGGACCCATCCTCCCCTATTGCGCCTTACCCTCCTTCCTCTGCTCCGGCCTGCTCCATCCAGCGACGCAGCACCCCGTCGCCTTCTCCATCCTTTGAAGCACCGGATCGCTTCCCTGCTCCATTTGGCGATGCTCCCCACCGTCGTCCTCCTTACTAGTTGGTGTCGCCCTCATCGGCCTCCCACTCTGGCGACCCCCCCCCCCTTTTTATTGTCCGGCAAATCGCAGTGCCGCACCCCCACGCCTCTTGCCACCTCCTTTTTTTTCCGGTGACCCCACCGACCGGACAGCCTTGCACCAGCCGCCCCGCACCCCCTTTACACCACCAGACAGCCTCCCTGCACCCCTTCGCACCGCCGGATATCCACCCCACACCTCCCTGACCCTCGGCCAGGATGGCTCACACCATAGTGTGACCCCATCACTGGTTGGCAATGTTCAGGCTCCTCCGCCTGGATCTTGCTCTCCTTTCGCGTGTACAAAACCCCCTCCGGTGAAGTCCTCTTTCTTTACCCCTTAATGTGTTGTTCCTTTTGTTCTTTTTTGTGAGTATGTGGTCTGATTTTTGGGTTTATTTTGGTATTGTTGGGAGAGTTTTCCTTGTTTTGGTTTCGCGCTCGGTTGTTGGAGGCATGGTTGGCGATCGGCGGTCGTTGCGCACCATGGTTGTGAAGTCTGCTCTGACAAGGTAGGTGGTTCCACATTTAAACATCGTCTGATAAGTTAACTTGCATTCTTAGTTAATTTGTAATATTACTTGATTAATTCTTATGGGTGTGGATTTGATTATCTTGAAGTTTGTCTATGCATTATTTTCATTTAGCAGTATGTTTATGCGGTGCAAGTGTGTTCTTTGTCTGGAAACTTGTTTTTAGTCAATTTCTAGTGTTTATTAATGTTTGCAGTTAGTTTTTCATATGTGCAAAGTGCAATGTTTGTGTTCTTGTGTTTTTATAAATTTTCCGTTCGTTTGGTGAAAATGTGAAAAGTGTGACATTTGTGTTCTTGATGTGGTGTTAGGTGTGTTTGGTCATGAAAAAGGGTTTAGTGGTTTTGTGTGTTTAAGCCGTGTTATATTTATTTTTAAATAATTTGTATAAAAAGAATTTAACATGTTTGAATAAAATTATTAACGATGAAAATTTAATATGTTTTTAATAAACAATTTTTACCAATGCAGAATTTTTTTAATTGAGTTGGGTAAAGACTTTTGGAGTGCGTCCTTTGCCAAATGGTTTTCTATGTGTGTGAAAGTGTGGAGGTTGGTTTATGTAACACCCTAGTTGTTTTACTTGTTTGAGTTTGACATGAAATGTGAGATTGGAACAACGTTGAGCACAAAAAGGGGAAGCTTGGGTACTAGGTGGGCGGACTAGACTAGCGTGCTAGTGATACGGGAGTGGCTCCAGCCCAGTTTCACATAGCAGGATTGATGCTTACAACACTAACTAAACATTGGATGATGATCGGAGACCACTAGGTTATGGATGTGTTTCCCTATCTAGTGGATCGTGCACGAGAAAGTATTTTGTTGTGATTCCTATATTGTTCACCGAGACGCTAGGTTCTAGTGTAGAGACCCAAAGCTTGACGTACATGGACATTACATTACTTTAGAGGAATACTTAATATATAACTAAAACAGACACACAAGGATCATAATAGTTTAGTGTCTTTGGAAACTCGGAATATAATCTTCTAATCATGGTGAAAGATCTTCAACATATCCCATAAGATCTTCCCCTTTTTGATTTCTTACCTAAAACCTTTCTTTAAATCTTGGGGAAAAGAAAACATATAAAGGGTGAGATCAAATGCTCAGTAAGGGTAAGCATGGATAAAATAAAACAAATCATATACATTTGAACTTTAAAACATGAACATAATATTTAAACATCAGAATCTTGAGCAATGACATAAATCATGGCAGAACGTAAGGCATAGATCATAAAGAAACATTAATCATGATAAAATAGCATGGGAATTAAACATGTAACTGTGGAAACCATTAATCACATGATATTATTTCCATATTAGCCAAGGAATTTCTTCCAAAACCATCTTATTGGACAAAGTCCCTTTCTGAATCGAGTTCACTCCTCGTTCCAGTTCTGTATTACTGAACCGGTTTAACTTGTCGTTCCAGCCATGTCTATCTCATGAGATATAAATCTTTACCCAATGCATTGGAGGGAGATATAGGTCAAACCCATCTCATAATTAAATCATTCTTACTTGTGCCACAAAATAAACATACATCATTCATAAAAACCCAATAAACAAAATGGGTTTCATAAACATCATCCCATAATCACATAATCCATATAAAGGAAATGGATATCATTTCATAATAAGAGAATTAAAACCATTTAAATCATAGAGACATTATACTTGAAACATACACATATGAAATAATGTCATCATAGATGGAAAAATGGTTTTTATAAAACACTTGAAATGAATTCTTGAAGAAAATATCCTTTCTTCTTCAAAATCAATTTATTTTCACAAAATGTCATGCAATTTTGAAAGAAAGATATTTTGTTGGAAATAGTCATGAAATATTTTGGAGGAAGCTTCATGAAAATAAGGCTTTATAAAACCGTAAAAATCAGTTCGTGTCGTATAAGTTAAAAAAACATTCTTCTCGTACTTTTGCCGGAAAAGTCAAAAAGTACCTCGTAAAAGAAAGATTACATGCATACCATGTAGTAAAAGTCAAAAATGGGTAAAAAGGACATTAAACATACATGAAACCATTTTAAGGAAACATGGACATGGATGAGAACAATAACCCCAGTAAATACTTACGAATAAACAATCTCGGATAAGAATGAGATTTGAAAAGTTATCCCTTACCTTAGGTCTGATATGCTTTGTATGGATCCGAAACTCCTGTATATTGATTTAAATAATGTCATTGACTTATTAAATAATCATATTCATTGTTATGATATCATATATGTTTCACTTGTGACTTTATATTACCCGTTCTTTTGTAAATTCCATGTTAAAGCAGCATTTTGGGTAAAATCATTTTATTTATCGTATGTGTTTCGACTTGTCATTATTGATATTATTACTTATATCCTGATTTACATTATTCCAGAATGTAAAAAAATGATTTATATATAATATATATATTCATATATATTATATATCGATAAAAGGAATGAAATACACCGTTCATGGAGACGGTAGTCCGTACGTACGCATGAACGTTGTTTTCATTTCCGTATTAAATTGAATGGAATTAAGTAGATAATATATATATATATATATATATAAATCCAGAAGCTTAATTATGTCATATATTTCACTGTTATTCATTATATATACTTTATAATCATTCTTGAATGGTTAATCATGGAAAATGAATCTCATCGCATTCGTGGAGACGGTAGTCTGTACGTACGCACGAGCGATGATATCATTCCCATGATCATGGAATTATATTGAAGTGTATGTATAATATTACATAATCAATATCACTTTACAATAACCATATATAGTTATTTATTTACATCATTATACCCATCCATGTAAGGTGGTGGCGGAAAATATATTACACCATGGCGTGGAGACGGTATTCCGTACGTACGCACGTGCGGTGATTTCGTTTTCCGTAGGATGGATAGATAGTGAAATAGGGTGGTTTTATGCTTATAATAACATATAAGTATATGAGTGATACATATGTTATTACTTCATAATGAAACAACGAAATAAGAAGAAGTGGAAGAAGAAATAAAGTTGAAAGAATCGTTATCGGACATTACCTCTTCTTTGAAGCGCCTCTTTGAGACCACCCTTTTAGGGCACTAAAATTGGCCTTTGAAGAATACCAGAACCTATAGGATGTTTCTAGGGAAGTGGAGAAGATAATTTGGCAGGGTTTTTCCGAGATTGAGAGCTCAAAGTGGTGTGAGGAGGAGACGGAGGAGGTTCCCTTTTATAAGGGAGGAGAGGGGCACCTATCGAATTCTTAAAAATATTAATTTATAATAAATCTAACCCCACTTAAAAACCTTCAAAAATGACTCATATACGAATATTAGATGATATAGGGTTTTAATCTCATCAAAAAATTAAATTTAGACATGTTTTGATTTATTTTAAACCTTATCATTTTGATTTATCCTTATTTAATCTATTTAAGTTTATTTGTGGTAATAAAATTCTAAATTTTAAATGGTTATAAATAATCAATTATGTGTTGTTAATTTTCCATAATTGGATACTTTATGACATTTTAGTCTATATAAATTTCAATTTATAATTTTTAAATATTTTTACAATTTTTAAACAATTTAATAATATGTTATTTTTATAAAATAACAATAGTGTCAATTTTGACACTATTCATTCATTTCAATTTAAATAAAATCTAAACAGAGGATATATTCGAACTAAAATATTTAATAGATTCATAAAATTTCATATGTATCTAGAAAATTAGTGGAGAACATTAAATAGTTCATATAATATTTATTTTATTATTTTTAAAACCATTTATTTGGTTTATCTCTTAATAAAATAATTACTACAACATTTTTGTATAATTATTTAATATACCTATATGTTGCATAAAAATTAAAAATAAAATCATATGATGAATATAAATATATTACCTTTCACAATAATACTTTTACTCGAATTTATCATCTTAAAATCACAGTATTTAAATTGTTATATTTATTAAATTATGAAGGTGAAAACTTTGGAATCACTTAAAATAAAATAATATAAGTGTCATAATCGCCTTTATGAGGCTCAAAATGGTCAAATATTAAACCATTGGATGTTTATGGTTTATATTTAAATGACCAATAAGTTTTGGTCAGGGTTTTGTGCAGTTTATGGTCACTATTAGTTTAATAAAAACTATATTCTTGATTTTTCACTAGATAAACAATTTCTGCATCACTATTGTGTCACAATTAATGATAATTATTTAATCCCTAAAAATTATAAATAAATTCATATGATGTAGATAATTTTATTAGATTTCTGGATACTATTAGTGTTCAATGTTTCATGAAGTTTATCACTAAAGTAAAATTATTATACTTATAATATTTAAGAGAGTGACATGTTGTCACTTTCATTGGTTTTAATAATAATTAAATTATTTTCATGGTCAAAAGTCCATAAAATGAATCTAATTCGACCCTTAGGTGGTATGGGTCGACTATTAACCATCCAATAGAATCTTGGCATGTGTTAGGGTAATTTTATAATATTATATTTACACTTAATTACCCGATTTACCTTTAACTATGGTAAAGCAAATTTACCATAGTTACTATTCATAATTACCAACAATAAAAAGTAGTCAATGAACATAATTTGGACCCAATTATTCCAAATATGGAATCCATTTTTCTAAATTTAACACACAAAAGATTCAGAAATTAAATTAAAATTAATCTCGTTATCGAAAGAAAACGGGTTTTTGTTTAAAACATTGCAAAAGATTGAATGGATTTAACCTATGAATTCAAGGTAAAATCAATGTTAATGACATAAATTATATTAAATGGTAAAATTATATTCTATTTATACTTTAAAACCATTAAATATTATAATTTAACCATATAAATTATTACGATGAAAAAAGTTGTTTTTAATTAAAATATAGCGTGTTTTACTATTCATTAAAATATGAAAGTTATCAGAAAAATATCAAAACTTTATCCAATGTAAATTTTTATATCCTGATTCAAAAGAAGTAGTTTATTTTGTAAAATTGAATTTATACACATGTCAAAAACTAGATTTAAAGTGGGTGCGCCATCAAAAGGCGGCAAAACTGCATTTTTTAAAAAATACTTATTTTACCCGAAAAATTTATTTTGTTCATATACCATGTTCTAGAAAATGTGTAAGATGAATAATAATGCTATAAAATTCAAAATTTAGTTTATACTATTCATAACGGCTAGTTCATAATAATATTATAATAATATATCGTTGTTTAGTAAAACCCGATATTGCGTACAACACACGTTATCGAGGAAGGTCGTGATTGCGTGTAATGCAAGCCAAGTCAGGGTTGCGTGTAGTGCACGACTCCTTTGTTGTTTCATATAATATAATCCAACCATATTTAATTAATACATTTAATATATATATATATACTCAATGTTGCATATAATAACTACTATCAAACAAACTTGAAATTGTGTGTAACACGATCCATGATTTGTGTTGCATATAATACAAGCTAATACGGTGTTGTGTATAACGCAAGATAATATTGGGGTGTCATATAACACAATACATCAAATAAATTAAAAATAATACTTCTCATTAAATCTCGGGGTGTTACATTCTACCCCCCTTAAAATGAATTTCGCCCTCAAAATTCTTCGGGGTTATAAATGGTTGACTACTTGAAAGTTTCTCTAATAGAAACCCACATACTAAAACTTAATTTTAAAAAATGATGTATGAAACAAAACAGTTACCCAAATTAACTCATCACTGGGTTTCCTTGTCGGAGAACATGGGTGAAAATATGGATATGGAAGAGAAATCTAAACATCAAGTTTTGATGGAGAGTGGTAGAGGACATGGCTATGAAAAAGCCAACAATCACAAAGCCATATATTTGTGATGATATAAGGTACCATCTGATTCATTGGATATAAAGGCACTATGACAACATTTTTGGTTTTCAGAATCATTTCTCTAATGTTGAAGAATTTTCGAATCAAAATAAATACTTACTTGATTTTTTTGCAATATCACCGTTGTTCGTGACTTGAACAATTTCCACTTCATATCTTAAAGAAATGAAGTTGAATTTGTCATTAATGAAGTGTTAGCAGATCATGTGATAGAATGATGATTCATTCCATCTATTTCAAACAAAAGGTTAGAAAAAGTTATCAAATATACATAAGTCCATCTATGGTGAGGTTAATCATACATGATTACAAAAATGAACTTATACTTCATATATCATACCGCTTAATAAAATATAACTAGTTTCTACTAACTAGGGACTTCCTGTAGGCCAGTGGTAGGTGATAAATGCCAATCGCACTTCAGTTGTGGGTTCGATTCCCACATCCTTGTCCGAAGCGATGGGTTGTCGCCCGTCCTGAAGGTTGTGCTTTTTCTAAAACTACATTACTATAACATCCCATCAATAATATCGAAAAAATTTATATCCTTAAAGAATACTAACTTATGTACAACATAATCCATTCCAATCTTTAGGCGTATCTAAAATACTTCGGTCCAAGCTCATAGTATAAGGAAAACAATTACTAGAAAGGTTATCTACCAAGAATGTGAATACAAGAATTTATCTCACATATATCATAAGATATATCTTGTTGGTTGCATTCCAAACACATGAATACCTTAGTCATATACTCTCTTGAAACATAAATTACCATAGAACCTTAGTGAAAACATGAATACTGTCAAAAGGTAACTCTTTCCACATACTAAAATCCCAAAAAAAACTATATAATCAAACCATAATATCACTTAGTCCTTATATCAGTCTTGAGCTCATGAATACAATCAAACATCTCATTATCTTCTTATCCCTTCATTATTCACATTTCATCTACTTTCCAAAAATATCTGAATAAACTTTCATGGTTACCGATATCATTCAACATATACTTTCAAATACTTTAGGAAAATAAATAGTGTAACAATCCTTAGATGATTCTTTATTCCATAGTACCATTAACTATACAACATAACTCTTATTAAACATACAATCATTCCACTACCTTCTTTAAACAACTGACTGAGCTTTAACACTTCTTTCATCTCATATATCATTTGTAGTCTCCTCATCATCATCCACATAAATACTACCCATATGACCATGCTGATGAAATTTTCTCTTAGGGCATTGGTTTGCATAATTCCTGTACATTCCACATTTAAAACATTTAACCATTGTTGATGTCGTAGCAATACCATTATCCTCATCCCTTGTGTTAACTGAACCTTTTCCATTGCACTTACTGGCTTTGTGTCCTTATTTTCCACACCCAAATCATCTTCTAGTTCCTTTGAAACATTCTCCTTGATGCCTCTTCCCACATGATTTACATAGGGGAAATTGAACTTTCTTTCCTCTATGATCATCCTGAAACTTCATCTTTCTTTTATTAGTTGAGTCAGGAAACTTACCAAATTTGAGTTTATTGATCATATTATGATATTGTTGATTCGGAATAATAATGATGTTTGGAATTCCAAATCCCATTTCATTTGTTTGCTCATGAAGAATATTATTCCATTGTCCATCATATCTTCCATTATCGTGAATCATCTTGTTTCCATCCATTTTCAAAAACCCAAAAAGAATAGTGTGAGAGGCAAAAATCATGCTAGGGAAAAAACATACTAAATGGGGAGTACCTTTAATATCTAACATCTTGGGTTAAATTCTAAGATCATTACTGTAGCTATTTGACTATATCCTATACGTATACTTATCCTTAGGGACATCCCTAGACATACCTTAGAAATATCTCTAGGGATCTCACTAAGGTTTTCACATCCTAGTTTCCAAAGGTTGACTAAACCATTCCTCTGATACCAACTGTAGAGACCCGAAGCTTGACATACATGGACATTACATTACTTTAGCGGAATACTTAATACATAACAAAAACAGACACACAAGGATCATAATATTTTAGTGTCTTTGGAAACTCGGAATATAATCTTCTAATCGTGGTTAAATATCTTCAACATCTCCCATAAGATCTTCCCCTTTTTGTTTTCTTACCTAATACCTTTCTTTAAATCCTGGGGAAAAGAAAAGATATAAAGGGTGAGCTCAAATGCTCAGTAAGGGTAAGCATGGATAAACTAAAACAAATCATATACATTTGAACTTTAAAACATGAACATAATATTTAAACATCAGAATCTTGAGTAATGACATAAATCATGGTAGTACGTAAGGCATAGATTATAAAGAAAGATTGATCATGATAAAATAGCATGGGAATTAAACATGTAATTTTGGCAACCATTAAGCACATGATATTATTTCTATAGTAGCCAAGGCATTGCTGCCAAGACCATCTTAGTGGACAAAGTCTCTTTCTGAATCGAGTTCACTCCTCGTTCCAGTCCTGTATTACTGAACCGGTTTAACTTGTCGTTTCAGCCATGTCTATCTCATGAGATATAAATCTTTACCCAATGCATTGGAGGGAGATATAGGTCCCACCCATCTCATAATGAAATCATTCTTACTTGTGCCACAAAATAAACATACATCATTCATAAAAACCAAATAAATAAAATGGGTTTCATAAACATCATCCCATCATCACCTAATCCATATAAAAGAAATGGATATCATTTCATAATAAGAGAAGTGAAACCATGTAAATCATAGAGACATTATACTTGAAATATACAATATGAAATAATGTCATCATAGATGGAAAAATGGTTTTGATAAAACACTTGAAATGAATTCTTGAGGAAAATATCCTTTTTTCTTCAAAATCAATTTCTTTTCACAAAACCTCATGCAATTTTGAAAGAAATAGATTTTGTTGGAAATAGTCATTAAATATTTTGTAGGAAGGTTCATAAAAATAAGGCTTTATAAAACCGTAAAAATCAGTTCATGTCGTATAAGATAAAAAAAATTCTTCTCGTACTTTTGCCCGAAAAGTCAAAAAGTACCTCGTAAAAGAAAGATTACATACATACCATGTAGTAAAAGTAAAAAATGGGTAAAAAGGACATTAAACATACATGAAACCATTTTAAGGAAACATGGACATGGATGAGAACAATAACCCCAGTAAATACTTATGAATAAACAATCTCAGATAAGAACGAGATTGGAAATGTTATCCTTTACCTTAGGTTTGATATGCTTCGTATGGATCCGAACATTCTGTATATTGATTTAAATAATTTAATTGACTTATTAAATAATCATATTTATTGTTATGATATCATATATGTTTCACTTGTGACTTTATATTACCCGTTCTTTTGTAAATTCCAAGTTAAAGCAGCGTTTTGGGTAAAATCATTTTATTTAACGTATGTGTTTCGACTTGTCATTCTTGATATTATTACTTATATCCTGATTTACATAATTCAAAAATTTAAAACATGATTTATATATAATATATACATTCATATATATTATAGATCGATACAAGGAATGAAATACACCGTTCATGGAGACGGTAGTCCGTACGTACGCATGAACGTTGTTTTCGTTTCCATATTAAATTGAATGGAATTAATTAGATGAAATATATATATATACATAAATCTAGTAGCTTAATTATGTCATATATTTCATTATTATTCATTATATATACTTTATAATCATTCTTGAATGGTTAATCATGGAAAATGAATCTCATCGCTTTCGTGGAGACGGTAGTCCGTACGTACGCGGGAGTGATGATATCATTCCCATGATCGTGGAATTATATTGAAGTGTATGTATAATATTAAATAATAAATATCACTTTACAATAACCATATATAGTTATTTATTTACACCATTATACCCATCCATGTAAGGTGGTGGCGGAAAATATATTACACCACGGCGTGGAGACGGTATTCTGTACGTACGCACGCGCGGTGATTTCATTTTCCGTAGGATGGATAGATGGTGAAATAGGGTTGTTTAATAATTATAATAATATATCAGTATATTAGTGATACTGATGTTATTACTTCATAATGAAACAACTAAAGAAGAATAAGTGGAAGAAGAAATAAAGTTGAAAGAATCGTTATCGGACATTACATCTTCTTTGAAACGCCTCTTTGAGACCTCCCTTTTAGGGAACTAAAATTGGTCTTTGAAAAGAACCAGGACCTCTAGGGTGTTTCCAGGGAATTGGAGAAGAGAATTTGGCAGGGTTTGTCCAAGATTTAAAGCTCAAAGTGGTGTGAGGAGGAGAGGGAGGAGGTTCCCTTTTATAAGGGAGGAGAGGGGCACCTTTGGAATTCATAAAAATATTAATTTATAATAAATATAACCCAACTTAAAAACCTCAAAAATGACTAATATTCTAATATTAGATGAGAAATTGTTTTAATATCATCAAAAAATTAAATTTATAAATGTTTGGATTTATTTTAAACCTTATCATTTTGATTTATCCTTATTTAATCCATTTAAGTTTATTTGTGGTAATACAATTCTAAATTTTAAATGTTTATAAATAATCACTTATGTGTTGTTAATTTTACATAATTGGATACATTATGAAATTTTAGACTATAGGAATTTCAATTTATAATTTTTAAATATTTTTTTGATTTTTAAACAATTTAATAATATGTTATTTTTATAAAATAACAATAGTGTCAATTTTGACACTATTCATTTATTTGAATTTAAATAAAATCTAAACAGAGTATATATTCGAACTAAAATATTTAATAGATTAATAAAAGGTAATATGTATCTAGAAAATTAGTGGATAACATTAAATAGTTCATATAATATTTATTTTATTATTGTTAAAACCATTTATTTGGTTTATCTCTTAATAAAATAATTACTACAACATTTTTGTATAATTATTTAATATAATTAATTATTGCATAAAATTTATAAATAAAATCCTATGATTAAGATAAATCTATTACCTTTCATAATAATACTTTTACTAGAATTTATCATCTTAAAATAATAATATTTAAATTGTTATATTTATTAAATTATGAAGGTGACAACTTTGGCATCACTTAAAATAAAATAATATAAGTGTCATAATCACTTTTATAAGGCTCAAAATGGTCAAATATTCTACCATTGGATGATTATGGTTTACATTTACATGAAAAATAAGTTTTGGTCAGGGTTTTGTGCATTTTATGGTCACTATTAGTTTAATAAAAACTATATTCTTGATTTTTCACTAGATAAACAATTTCTGCATCACTATTGTGTCACAATTAATGATAATTATTTAATCCCTAAAAATTATAAATATATTCATATAATGTAGATAATTTTATTATATTTTTGGGGACTATTCATGTTCGAATTTCATGAATTTATCACTAAATTAAAATTATTATACTTATAAGATTTAAGAGAGTGACATGTTGTCACTTTCTTTGGTTTTAATAATAATTAAATTATTTTCATGGTCAAAAGTCCATAAAATGAATCTAATCCGACGCTTAGGTGGTATGGGTCTACTTTTAACCATAAAATAGAATTTTTTTCATGTGTTATGGTAATTTTATAATATTATATTTACCCTTAATTACCCGATTTACCTTTAACTATGGTAAATAAAATTTATCGTAGTTACTATTCATAATTCCCAAAAAAAAAAAGTAGCCTATTAACATAATTTGTACCCACTTATTCCAAATATCGAATCCATTTTTCGAAATTTAATACACAAAAGTTTCATAAATTAAATTAAAATTAATCCCATTGTCGAAAGAAAACGGGGTTTTTTAAAACATTGCAAAAGATTGAATTGATTTAACCTATGAATTCAAGGTAAAATCAATGCTAATGACATAAATTATATTAAATGGTAAAAATATATTCTACTTATACTTTAAAACCATTAAATATTATAATTTAACCATATAAATTATTACGACGAAAAAAGTTTTTTTTAATTAAAATATAGTGTGTTTTTACTATTCACTAAAATATGAAAGTTATCAGAAAAATATCAAAACATTATTCAATGTAAATTTTTATATCCTGATTCAAAGGAAGAAGTCTATTTTGTAAAATTGAATTTATAAACATTTCAAAAACTAGATTTAAAGTATGTGCTCCATCAAAAGGCGACAAAACTGTATTTTTTTTAAAATACTTATTTTACCCGAAAATTTTATTTTGTTCTTATAACATGTTCTAGAAAATGTGTAAGATGAATAATAATGTTATAAAATTAAAAATTTAGTTAATACTATTCATAACGGATAGTTCATAATAATATTATAATAATATATCGTTGTTTAGTAAAACCCGGTATTGCGTACAACACACGCTATCGGGGAAGGTCGCG
This sequence comes from Viscum album, assembly GCA_963277665.1. NCBI lineage: Eukaryota > Viridiplantae > Streptophyta > Magnoliopsida > Santalales > Viscaceae > Viscum > Viscum album. The sequence goes on along the minus strand of OY728121.1, from coordinate 1,757,084,794 downwards.
ATTGCGTGTAATGCAAGCGAAGTCAGGGTTGCGTGTAGTGCATGACTCCTTTGTTGTTTCATATAACAAAATACAACCATATTTCATTTATACATTGAATATATATATATAATCAATGTTGCGTAGAATAACTACTATCAAACAAACGTGAAATTGTGTGTAACACGATCCAAGATTAGTGTTGCATATACTGCAAGCAAATATGGTGTTGCGTATAATGCAAGATAATATTGGGGTATCATATAACACAATACATCAAATAAATTAAAAAGAATACTTCTCATAAAATCTCGGGGTGTTACATCTAGGGTCCCATTCCTTTTTCTAGTATCTTTAGGGCCTCTCCCACTTTTGGTGCTCTTGGACTACTATACACTCACCATCGGCATACAGTGCAACTTTTGGGTTTTAGTGAAAGTTTGGTCTTTTCTTATATGCATGGGTTTTTACTTTGGTTTAATCTGTTTTCTTTAAAATTGTTTTCTTTATAGAAACTATTTTTTTAATTTGTTTAAGCTTTGGTGTCCTTTCATTATTTTATCCTGCAAATGTATTTTTCATTTGATGTTTACATGTGGAACCTTTTTACTGGGTGACTTCCTATTGGGATTTTGGCTCACACCCTACATACACCTTTGGGTGTATGTAGACTTTGTTTCTTGTGTATTCTAGGTTGTGACATCATGCTCATCACTGGTGGTTCTGGTCATTGATGGTCTTCTCGTGCAGGTTGGTGTTGTGGCATGTGGATGTTGCGCCCCTCTTGTTGCTTGGAGGTTTGAGTTTGAGTCTTAGTTTCTTTTGTTGTCGTTTATTCTGGATGTTGGTTCATGTTGTAAACCTCTGAATTTGTTTTTAGTTTAAGGCCCTGTTTGGTTATCGATTTTTAGTTTCAGTTTCATTATCTTATTAGTTGTTTTGTGTTTACTAAACTGGGTAAATAATTCTCATGTGTTAGTTTTGATACCCAGGCACTTGTGCCAGCCTGTGGAGATCGGGAACTCCCTTCGGGCCATGTCGCGGACCGGGTCGGGCGCCGGGTCGGATGGCGACCCAGGCTGGTTCGTGACATGACATATGTGTGAAACTCATTCCTTTGATTAAAGCCTAGTGTGTCTAAGTGATTTATGTAGTCAATCATCTTGACTATATGAGTCTATTTTGATGTTGACTCTATAATAATTCATGTGAATAATACCTTAGAGATCTAAAATCTCTATTGTATCACTTTCTCATGGAAAAGATTTTGAAGATGATACAACATGTTAAATGAAACCATGCTCTCATTGGCTCAAGAACAGTGGATTCCATCACATATAACTTCCACACTTGTCCTAGTAAAATATGAAAACTATGTTTTGTTCTTGGAAGTTGGTGTTGGTGAGAAGGTTTTACATGAGGATAGATCATAATGACATGGATGATGATGAGTGATTTCCCATTTTTAAAATAAATAGTATATATTTTAGTACCTTCATCAGTTACAAAAGAATGTGGTGTAATAATGTTTATTTATTAATCCCCCACTATTGTATCAAGTTTTGATATCCCTCACCATTGAACTCAAATTATCATGTCACATGGATAATCTAAAGACAAGGATCCATATCTCTTTTCTCATAAACAAATGAGGGATTGTTAATCTATTTAAAGGTATTTAGGTTGTAAGGTCCTTGTCAACTACTAACTCGCATCTCCTTGATCTATCCAGTGGACTCCCCAATCCAAAAATTATAGACTTGAATTTTCTCAACACTTGCCTCGAAATTTATACCAAGTCTAATGAGGGTTATTAAACCCAATATAAATATGGTTAATTCAACCCAAAAATTTATTTAAAACTCTCCTTTAGTTTAAATAACCCCAATGAGGGTTGGTCAAACACTTTGAAACAATTGGTTCTATTCTAAATCAAGTAATGGAAAAATATACCGACTTAATATTATAATTCAGATGTTTTATATTTCATCTTAGAAGTATAATAATCTCATTTTATCAATTCACATTCTTGTTAATATTAATAATATTTCACTTAAGTAACTAACCAGTCTAGATAAAATATTTAACCATAATCTAGTTTATTTAATTCTATCTTTTATGTTTGTTAATTCATTTATTTAATATAGTCTACCTACATTAAATATAATTAATTAACCATTCAAATGATATAAATAAATAAATAAATTGGTATGATCATGATTATTATCTAATAGTTGATTTATCTATTGGATAAAAAATCAACTGAAGGCACTGGGTAAAAAAACACCTTGAAGGTCATTATTGGGGATGCAACATTACACCTGTCCTCTTATATATCTCCTTGAATAGTTTCTCCTCAGTTACAAACATGAACCATCTCCACTCACTTGGAAGCTCCATTATTAAGTATGTATTTACTCAAATGTAGGTGAGGGAAACCCATGGACGAGTTAAGGGGGAACATTAAATTAAGTATGGACACATTTTTTTGAAAAAATAATATTATATATTAATCATGGAGAATAGAACTCACAAAGTCATACAACCATGAAATAAAATGATCAATCCAGAGATGAATTATGCCAGAAAGGTCAGAAGAAGTCAAATGATGGGCTGATTCATTTCCTTTCCTTTTGATGAAAGGGAAGGAGCAGGCTGTGAAGCTTTGACAGAGAGACTTGATTTTTTTTATGAGAAAAAAAAATATTGGATGAAGTCATCATCAAACATTATAGCATTGATCATGGTGAGACAATAAGATTCGATGTGAATAGATTCCCATCAAAAATATTTTTCAAAAAGTTATCCCGGCAAGGATAGTGAAGGCTTCAACAATAGCGGGCTCCTAGAGAGTGTGGTGTGATTCATGTTTGGCAGCAAATATTTTGGCCTTGATGTTCCCGGTCCAAAAGAAAAATTCCAAAAAATACATCCTTGGATAGAGATGCATCAACATTAATCTTAATGATCCTTATCGAGGGAGGTCACCACCATGAAATAGATGTGGGAGTTCCAAAAGGCCCATGCTAATTAGAATATTGATTCCGCCCCTCAAAACATAAGGTATCCCATTCAATGTAGAACTTGGAAGGATTTGTTGTGTTATTAAAGATGAAGTCATTTCGTTGAAGCCAGATGATCCATGCCACGATACACAAAGATGAAACTTTATCAGCTGTGAAAGAGGAAGACCATAACATCAGCAGTGTTGAAGGTCCTGTGTCATATCCAGTAAAAGGTCCGCAACAGAGCCCCAAGTAATATAGATCTCCCCCCCCCCCCCCGGGCACTGAATGATCACATGAAGAGGATATTCCAGAAAAATCTAGAAAATGGGAAATTTCTTGTCATTTGTAACATGGTGGAAAGTGAGGATGTCCATGGTGAAAAGAATACCATTGCACACCTACCACCAGAAATAGTGGATTTTCGTGGAAAAATTAATATTCCAAATAGTTTTCCAAAGCCCCTCCCTTTCCTAAAATTAATCATCAAGAGTGTGCATATATCCTAACTTCACTATATAGGTGCCAGGAAAGTTATTTATCCAAAAGAAACAGTCTTTCCCTATATCCATCTTGATGGGGATGTAAAGAATGATCCTTTTGTCCCTTTCGTTGAACCATGAGTTGGTTTTTTCCATACACCACCTAGTCCCATGATTGTCAAACATCCAATGAATAGTGGAATTATTATAGAGAAGAAAGGGTGGGGAAGTAGCCTGCAAGACATTTTTATCAATCTACCAGGGATCAGTCTAGATGTTAACTTTTTTACCATCCCCAGTCCACCAGCCCAACACTTTTTTAAGTAAATTTATTGATCCCAAAATACTTATCCATAGAATGCTGGGATGAGGTCCAAGATAGGAGTTCTAGAAGTACGAGTGGGGGGAATATTTTTCATAGATAATCCACACACAGAGAGAAGACGGAAGAATCATGAGGTGCCAACCCTATTTGGCCAAAAGGGCATCATTTAAGAGACGAACTTCATGAAATCCTATTCTGGTGCCTGTTTTATGGGTGAAGAGGAACTTCCAAGAAAACCATTGTATTTTGTTTCTTCCATTATTATGACCCAACCAAAAGTTAGAAAGGCGGGAGTGAATTTGTTCAATAATCACACCAAGAAGCCTAAACAGGGGCATGTTATAGGTAGGGATAAACAGAAGGGTGGCCTTGATGATAGTTTCCTTACCTTCTTTAGAATTTTTTTTCAAGGTTCAACCTAGGATTTTTTTTCTCAATTATATCTATCAAAGTTGAGAAAATTTCTTTTTTTTTATCGGAAAAATAATGTGGGAAGCCCAAGGTATTTTTTGTTCTTATCAACCATTTGAATACCTACGGTGAGACAAATATCTACTCGCTTGGTCAGTGGGACACCATCACAGAAATATATTTTTGATGTGCCATGATTGATCACTTGTCCAGAGGCCCTCTCATAAAGGTGGATCACATTATAGATAGTGAGGCATTAATTATGAGTATCTCTAGAGAAAAGTGGATGGTCATCTGTAAGGAAAAGATGCGAAACATATAGTAAATTAACAATAATAATTAAAAGACTCATTTTAATTTAACTATAATAATTAAAAAACTCATTAAATGAATTAAATTAAAATAAACCAACCATACAGATGTAATTCTAGGTTTTTGATCATCTACAACATACAATACATAAAAATTTGAATACCATCTAATAATCATTTCAATTAATTCTTATATATCAAGAAAAAATTACCCAAATTAATTCAATTAATTATCATACTAGTTAATTAATTATTTTAATTTAATTATTCATCTAAAATATCATGAAAGTTCATCTACTTTTAATAAGTACATGATGTGTACTAGGAGGAAACACAAAAATGTAGTTAATTTAACACAGAATTAATTGGGAATTTAAAATTATTTAAACCATTTCCATACATCATGTATATTGGTTTAAGGCTTCAATTAATTTTATCCATAGATTAATTAAGTACACTCTATATGTTAAACACCTCACGTGGGAATAAATTTCAATATGTGAGAATTAGTTAATAAAAATGAACATGAATTAAATACACCTGATAGAGATAATATTTTTAATAATTTTACTTTTAATTGCAATGTTTTTAATTCCAAAAAAGTGTTATTTTAATGTAAATTGTCACATTTTAGGATTTTAGTGGTATTTTGAGCTTAATTGTAAAAATTACATATTTTGGATTTTAATTATTTTACATTATTTATGTATTTAGGCCATAAAATTTCCAATACTTATCCAAATTGTGAAATTATTTATTTTTAGGATTATAGACATAATTTTCTTCAGTTAATTATTTTGGACCCAAATCTAAATCCGCCATTTTGAAGTTCAAAACCACCTCACAAGTTGGGCTTGGAAAACTATTAATGGATCTAGAGATACTTTATGGTGGTACCGTAAATCCTTATTAGATAGACTAAATAAGATGAAATTTGGAGGGGAGATGGCCAAGATATGTATTCAAAACTTTTATGAAGGATTAAAAACGTTAATAGGAAATATTTGAGTCCATTAATGCATGGGAAACCAAAGATATGGAATATGGAGATTCTTCCTTGTTAGAATCAATTCTTGATATAAAACAGACATAACACTCTCTAAAAAAGGAAGAATATGCTGAAATTTTTATGAGACACACGAAAGAAATTTATGAAAAAAATATTAATCTAAAATTTATTAATTATTACATTTATTTAGCCTAACACGTGGAATCTTTTGAAGGAAAATTTTGGAATACAAAATGAGGCAATCACCTCCTTTCAAAATCATCTCATACCATCAGTCGACCACTAAGGAGGAGATCTCCATAAAGGAGCCCCACTACACCATATTCTTCCTCCCGCATTTATTCTTCATAATTTTTTTTTCTCATTTTATTTATTTTTGTTTTAGATTTAGATTTCATTTTAATTTTTAATTTTAATTCTTTATTTAGTTAAATAAATTAATTTGTGCATGTTTTTAATTTTGTTTCCACCATCCTTCTTAATCCTCTCTTATTCTTAAAATTATACTTCTCTTATTATTTTTATTGATATTTTTATTATTCTTTTATCATTATTTATAAATTATATATTTAATTTCTTCTTCCTCCTATTTTATTATTATTTCTGACTCACTCTTTATCATTTCCTATTCTTTTTATTTTCTCTTTTAATCTCCAATCACACTTATTTTTATTTATTCATAATATTTTTTTTCTTATTTTCTTATCCTCTCATATTCAACCAAGTAATCTCTTACTATTTGAAATGATAGGCTATTCTAGAGGCTTGTTCGGAGGGAGGTTATGGTGTTCTTGAATTTTCATTAAAGTTTATTTTAAGTTTGTAATAGATTTGAGTAGCATTCATGGGTGAGGTGAATATCCCTGATGTGGGACTACCTACCAATGAAATGAAACCTAATCTATTCTATTCTTTTATTTAGTTACTTTTCCCTATATCTGTTTTTTATTTCTTCACATGATGGAGTTTAACTAATCAATGGATAAAATGGAATCGATTTAGATGTGTCTTAAAATATGGAATATACTACACCAAGTTGTGTCATCAAACTTGATTAAAGAAGAAGTTTGAATTGGTATTACTTGGGAATTCATTGATTTTAATAGTTTATAAATGAAGAACAATATATCAAACATGAAATTTCATGTTTTGATTATTAAAATGAAATCAAACATATAAAACAAAATAATGATTGAATCCAAAACTGAACCCATGCCCAAGACCTTTATTATTTAACTCATTTTGTCTAGAAATTTCATGATAATTTAAATTATCCTTTTTTCATATCATTTGTTTTATATAATAAAAACATCATAAATATTAATCATTTTTTTCTTTAATTTATTAAACCACAAAAAAAGTATTTTAGGTTAATTAGATAAAGTAAGTGAACCAAACTGAGAAGGATTCTCAATTAATATGACCCTGATCAACTATTTGTTTGCACTATGAAAAATTATAATTTCTTTTGATCATGCCCCATGAGATTCATGCATCACAACTGGTTTTATTTATGAGGATCCAATAAATAATTCAATCTCTTTTTTCTATTTTCAAATCTTAGATATATTTCATTGCATTGAAAAAATAAAAACTATAAAAAATTATTTTTCCAGGATTTTCTAAAATGACCATTTTTTAATTCATAGAGTAATTACTCATAGGTTCAAGATCAAGAAAATGAAGCACCCTAGCCTATAGAATATGGTGTTTTATTATAGTCTAGAATGATCGAGGGAGAACATATCCAAAATTGAAAAGATGAATAATTCAAGGATCTCGTCTAGGATATCTAGTAGACCCTCAAGAAATCAGTGGTTGAAGGATTGGCCATAGAGATCATTGAATTATGGGGGTACTTCCCAGGATTCTATCAAGAAGTAGAGAATATGGAATAAGAGCGCTCCTCATTTCCTCCCAAAACATTTCAAGAAGTATCCCTAGAATATTTATAAAAGAAAGTGGAAAAACACAAAATCAAGTTTGATATTTAAGAGCTAGATGAAAAGGTATGATATATCTAAGGAAAAATAGATTGGATAACTACATACTTCTAATATTTCATTAGAAGCACCTGAGTTTCAGCCAGAACTAGAAGATGAGCCACTTGTATTACCTGAGGAGTAAAAAGAGGAATACTTACCCGATGAGCTGAACTTAGGAGATCAACAAGAATCGAATGACTTTTGGAATGAATGTGAGGGACTTCATGATCTTTCCAAACCCTGCAAATAATTATATCTAGAATCAGTAAAGGAATCCACCACCTAAATGGTGGAATTTTAAGAAAGTATGGAGGATCCTGAATACTTACTTCTATACAATAAAAGTGTACTCAAAAAGGAACTTACCACTAAGGAAAATATTGAGATTAAACCAACTCAGGTATTTGAATAATTTTTTGACTCTAACTCATTTGATTTTATTGAATATGATTTTTTCATCACTCCATACTATTTTAATCATAAATATTTAGATAATATTTTTTATGACTTGCTGTAAGTTGAAGAACCAAGACATGAACCTGCTAAGGAACAAATGGAGCTTCCAAATTTCAATAAAAATTCATTTGAAGAGCCCCATCATGAAGAGATATATGTTTCTGAGGCTCATAAAATAGTATTATATTATTATATGGGAGAAATTACTTATTAAAAATTCAAATTTTATTCAATTAAAAATACTTTTTTACTTTCCCTTTGATCATTAAACTCATTTATCCCATATGAATCCAACACTATAAGATAAAAATAAGGTTTTAAAATTATAAACCCCGGAGGAGTATGATCCTTACTTCATCCCACCCCTTCCATGTAAGTAATACCTCATTTAGAATGGGTGGGGATCTGGTTTACTCTATCCATGGATCATTCCTCCCCCAGAAGGACAAATCACAAACTAGAAAACTCCACATGTTGTGGTTCAAATCAAAGAAGCTTCATCCACCATTTTATTTTGGATAATATCTCTCACTTCCCTCTAGAGGAAGAAAAAATTCAAGTCCCACTTGTGGGATCATACAAAGACTTACCCCTTTTATTTTAATTCTAGGAATTTAAATTTAAATTTCATTTCTTATTAAGTATTATAGCATGTGTCTCACTCCCTCCTATGTTTTGGATCTTTAATGATGTAATCCTTGTTCTTAATTATGTAATTCTCTTTTAGAATATAATAATGGATGAAGGAACACTCAAACTACTGAATTATAAGGACCAAGCTTCAGGGAAAAGGGAGTTCACTTTTTATTGTTTCAACTTTTAAAATCATTAATTTTTTTATCCAACAACATTTTTTGAGCTTTAAAGATGAAATTTCATGTCCATGATTAGATTTATTCTTTAATTGACTTATCTAGGAGACGTGAGTTTATTATAAACCCCATGATTCCATGTTTTATATTTCAATGATAATGAAATTAAATTAGTAAAATTGAAAATTATATTATTAAAATGAATCATGGATATTAAAATGAGGACACATGATTTAAGGGAATTAATTGATTCAAGTAAATGAAATTTCTCAACCATTATTCATGATTTGAAATTCTGAAATTTATGTTAATTGATTTTATATTTTTAATAATTCATTTTGTGATTATCCCAAATCATATTTCCATTCTCGAGAGGATTTATAGACCAAGTACTTCTTATTTATTCTTGATCGTATTTATTGAGTGATCTTGGGGCATGCCACCTGCTAGAACTTTCATTGGAACTTTTAAAATATATGACTATACAAAAACACATTTAAAATGACTGAGGAATATTTTGATAAACCACTTATCCATAAAATACCAAATTTACATCAATACTTATTTAGACTATAGAAACCACAGATGAACTTGTTAGGGATGAGCCATTTTTCAGTCCATTTTAATCCATTCCTACCCTAATCTTGGTATTTGCATGATATTTTTAAGTTGAAATGTGGGGGTTAAAGGAATCACGGTGAAAGGGATGATTTTCATTGAAAGTAATAATTTTAGGGGATCTTATTGTGGTAATAAAGTATGTTTTTTGATTTATTCATAATACTTAGTTATTTTATCCTCTTAAATATAAATAAAGTAAAATGAAAAAAACCAAAAAAATGGGAAAAAATGTTGTGATTTTTGAAAATAAAAAATAAACATTACTAGACATATGATTTCAATTATATGTGGTTAGGTGGTGTATGCGAGTTTTATTCAAAGAATAATTTTTTAAAAAGGAAAAAAATAAAAGGTTCTTTTAAAAGAAAAAAATATATAAAAGTATAGAAAATTTCAAGATGGTGCACAAATAATTCAATATGCTTAATTTGATCATGATATTTACTTTGAGTTTTGGGGAATTTGGGAGTTGTTACAAATTGAAGGTGAGAATTTAATAACAAATTTTCTTTTAATATCATTATTTATTCCATAATGGAGAAACCTACTCCTTGATCCTTCAATTTTAGACATTAATTCCTACCAAACCTAACCCCATATACCTTTGAACCTTAATTACAAGCCCTAATGATTTTATGTGTCTTTTTTCTTTACAAAGTGGAGAAAGTAGTTCCTTTACAAGTATATGGATAAGTAGAATGTTCTCATGATATGAGCATAACTATAACTGAATTTTTTCATTAGTGATGAGAGAAAAAAAATTCAAAAGTGATGATGATCAAGATTTTTCATGTTTAATAATAATGAATTGAGGAGCTTGAATGAATGAAAGTATAAGTAACATCATTTTTCAAAGGGGATAAGTAAAATAAATGAATTCAATATTTCTTTGAAAAATGTGAAATTGAGTTTATATTTTATGTAAAATTTGATCATTTTATTTTTAATTGAATATTTTTTAATTTTATTGCCTTTGAATTTGAACATTGGTAACATTGGTGCTCTCTAATTTTCAATGTTGATATATTATTCTTGATGAAAATAATTGTTTAAGTGTTGTTGTATTGATAGAAAAAAAATTAAATAATTTCAATTTCAATTTCAATTTCAATTTTTTTTATCTCAAAAAAATTTTATTTTAAGTGAAATTGTCACATTATAGGATTTTAGTGGTATTTTGTGCTTAATCATAAAATGGAATATTTTGGATTTTAATTATTATAAATTATTTGTGTATTTAGGACATAAAATTTTCTATAATTATTCAAATAATGAAATTATGTATTTTTAGGATTCGATACATCCAAGGGTTCATTTCATTATTCCGGATCAAAAGCTAAATTCACCATTTGGAAGCCCAAAACTAGCTCACAACTTGGTCTTTGAAAACAGTTCATATATCTAGTTATTTTTATGGTGTAACCATATCTCCTTATTGTATAGAAAAAATATGATGAAATTTTTAAGGGATTCTCTAAATAAATTTTTAAACAACTTTCATAAAGTTGGCCATGCATGAATCAGCCTTTTCATGTCCATTAATTAATAGGAAACTAAAGATATAGAATATGGAGAGTATACCAAGGAAGAATAAATTCTTGGAGTAAAAGGGACATAACTCTCTCTAAAAAAGTAAAAATATGGTTAAATTTTTTAGATAGATTCATAACCCATTTATAAAAAACTTTTATAAAGAAACAGTTTCCCAATTCAGTCATTTAACGGTGATAACAAGCAAACAAATTCAAGGAAAATTCAGGCCTATAAAAGGAATAAATAACCTCCTTTCAAAATCATCTCATACCATCAATAAACTATCTAAAAGGAGATCACCACCAAGGAACCATGCTACACCATATTCTTCTTCTCCCATTTTTTCTTCTTAATTTTTTATCATTTTTTATTTATTTTTGTTTTATTTATATATTTTATTTTAAATTTTAATTTTAATTCTTCATCTAGTTAAATAAACTAATTCATGTGTGCTTTTAATTTTGTTTCCACCATCCTTATCTATCCTCTCTTCTTCTTCAAATTATTCTTATCTTATTATTTTTATTTATTTTATTATTATTATTTAATCATTATTTATAAATTATATATTTCATTTCTTCTTCCTCCTTCCATTTTATTTTTATTTTTTTCTCTCTCTCTCTCATCCCCCATTCTATTTGTTTTCACTTTTAATCTCGCATCACCTTTTTTTTATTTATTCAGAATTTTTTCTTTATATTTTATTTCTTCTCTTCTTCTCTTGTATTACACCAAGTAATCTATTACTCTTAGAAATAAGAGGTTGACCCTTCGGCTTGGACAGGGGGAGGTTAAGGTGTTCTTGAATTTTATTTAATGTTTATTTTAAGTTTATAATATATTTGATTATAATAAATCGATGAGGTGAATGTCCTAGATGTGGTGACTGTCCATCAATGACATGAAACTCAATATATTATATTCTTGTGTTTAATTAATATTTCATTTCACTAATGGTTATTTCATCACATGATGGATTTGAACAAATCAATGGATGAAACTACATCAATTGAGATGTGTCTTGGAAGATGGAACATAATAGACCAAGATGTGTCATAAACTTTGAATAAAGAAGGAGGTAGAATTGATATTTCTTAGGCATTCAATGATTTTCACAATTTATAAATGAATAATATTAGTTCTAAAATGATATTTCATGTTTTTTATTTTCAATATAAAATCAAACATATAAAGTAGAATAATGATTGAATTCCAAAATTGAACCCAAGCACAAGTCCTTTCTTCCTTAACTTGTTCTGTCTAGAAATTGCATGATAGTTTAAATTCTTCTTTTTTCATGTCATTTGTTTTAAATATTCAAAACATAAAAAAATAATTATCATTATTTTCTTTTATTTCCAAAACTATAAAAAACTAGTTTAGGTGAATTAGATAAAGTAAGTGAACCAAACTAAGAAGGCTCCTCAAGTGTGACGACCCTAGTTAGCTACTATATTGCACTAGGATAAATTATAATTTCTTTTGACCATGCCCAATGATAGAAATGTGTCAACATCGCATGTTAATTAATTTTTTCATCTCATGTGAATTAATTACACACTATATGAATTACATTAATTGTGATTAATTAAATTGTCATTTCTTCATTTTTTTAAATACACCACATGTATTAATTAAACAACCACCACATCATTTTTATTAAATAAACTATGTGTATATTAATCACCATGTTGTTCAACTGTGAATCCCATATGTCAGGGGATAAATACATAACACATATTTAACTATATAGATTCTACGATTTATGCTACGAAAATGTGTAGACTACATGGTGTGTACACCAGCTTCATACCATGTCATCCAACAAGTCCCATTCCAGTTTGGTTGTTCAACATGTGGCATGAAATAAATGCATTTTGTGTAGACTCTATGTGGTGATCTGTGTACCCTACAACCAATCCAGATTTTTGTAACTTGACTACACGATGTGTAATCGATGTCAACTAAAAAAAACTAAAGCACCTCCCAATGGATTTCATCGACTTGTTTTTCATCAAACTTTAGCATGTTCTTGGTTATATGAAGGTGGTGATTTCAATATATATATTTTTTAAAAAAAATGAATAAACCAAAAATGAAACTAAAAAGTATATAGAGAACGAAATCATAAATAATTATAAATTATACATGTTAACCATATGATACTATTTGAAGGTTCTAGGGTATAGAGGATGATGGATGATTGATTCCTGACAAAATCTTTTATCAATTTATTTGAATTTATCCTTAAAATGGGATAGAAATGTGTTTCTATAATCCATGAAGAGAAGAGCCCACATCTAATTTATAATTAGTATAGATATATGAATAATTACCTCAGCTTTTAATTTTTTATTCTTTTTCAAATGTGGTCGAACCTTCTTATCAAAATGTCATTATGATGGAGGAATCATGGAAATATTATCTCTAGAGGTGATACATTCATGAACCAAGAAACTCAAAATTCCATAGTAAGCTTCTTCGGATGAATATACAGATGTCCCTATGGATTTTATCTTTCATTATTGATCATGACATTATAATCCCAATGAATATTTTGTTATATCACATCTAGAGAGATTGGAGGACGATTTCCAACACACATGGCACTTGGAGTGTTCTTGATAATATCTCTAGGATATGAGTATTCTCTGGAGATCCAAATTTTTTTCACAAAAAAATTTATTTATAGAAGGTTATAGTCAATTATTCATAGATTGAGGGTTAGAATATTATTTACACAAAGACCCTTTAATATTTTCTTAATCTCTAGAGAACCCCAAGTATAAATAATAACATTATTATTATTACTTACATTAAATGTTCATAACATAGAGACTAATTAAATATTATTTCCCCTGAATAAATAAATTAATATTTATTTAAATAACATTTCCATTCTCACCAAACCATAACTCAGTCTGCTTATACTCCTTGTTATTTATTGGACCAAGTATAATGAATTTTTATTTAAATAATAAATTTTAATATGTTATACACCAATAAATAAATATTTTCAATCAACCAATAAATCTAATTAAATATTATTCCTCAAACCTAAGAATAATATTATAATCTAATTTTTAAAAACATATATAATTTAACTAAGGTTCTTGTATACACTTAGTGTATAACCCTCAAGTCCCATTTCTCAATGTTATTAGGATAACCCTCTAAAAATGTAAGGTTAACGTCTAGAAACAAGTCAAGGAACCCATAAAGAAAAGAGTTTATATCACAATGACATTAAACCTCATAAAAATGCATACTATGTAATATAATCCATTTTTTATTGATATCTCTCATTAAAAAAGTTGTATACCTTGTGTCATCAATATATATGTTTGACTCTCTTTATGAAAATTTCTAAACCTGAACACATAGATAAACCATCATGGTCATTAACATAATCTGATTGTTCTATCCCATCAAAGGTCCTGAGATAGTCACTTAAAATGGAAGGGAAAATCCACTCTTGTATTATTAATTAATGCAATGTCACTCATGACACACCCAATGTATTAAACTTATTAATTAATGATCATCATCATGGTTTAAGAAATACATCTAATATCATGACTAATAACACACAATAATAATAAGCATAGAGTCAAAGGATAATTATATAGGTCTGAATATATGAATATCCAATGACACATTAAACATGTGGAATTCCTATTAGCAGGTCTATTATCATAACCTCTCTCCTTAGAAATTACCAAAGTCGAACACCATGAAAATGTTTCTCAGTTTCTTATGAGCCTCCTACCCCTGATAGTCTATATCCTCTGTGTCCCATCAGAGAATATCTTTGAGCCATAAATCATGGGTTTAAGGAATACTTTCATAGTATCTATATTATTTCATTATAGTGGGGAATTGTTCTGTACTTTCAACATGGAAAGTATCCTTAGGATAATATCACATAAACTATCACACATAATAATAATTATGAAGTGATAATAAATGATATTACATTATATTCAAATACCATTTGTATAAAATGTAATAAAAAGTACAAGGGAAGTCTATTTTAGGGAATTGTAGACTCCAACAATTTAAACAATGAAAAAAACATTGAATAAGATATGAAGTTATAATTAGGAAAATTTAGAGAAATAAAGTGACTTAAAAAATTAATTAAGTGATATAGATAAAAGAAGAAACATTTTCAATATCTAGAACTTCTAAAAAATAAAAAAGTAGATATGAAATTGATAAAGAAAACATCTTTGGTGATAAATTTTCCCCAATTCAAACAAAGAAGAAGACTTCACAAAAAAAAAATTTATTATCTCTTGTTGAACCAAGGAACATTGAAAAATAATTGAAGGGGAAAAGTTGGGCTAATATAATGATTGATAAACTTATGCAAATATAGAATAGTTGTACATGGTACCTTATTTCAAGACCAAAAAATACAAACATCAGGGTTTCTGGAACAAATTGAATAAAAATTTCAATGTGAACCAGATCAAACTAGGGTTACTATGAAAGAGGTATTCAAAAATTAAAGACATTAATATAAATTAAAAAAATTCCATGTTGTAATATTGTAGATGATAAAACTATAATTATCTATTACTACTTAAATAAGATTTAGAAACTTATAAATTAATTTAAAATCAATATTCCATTATGGGTTATTTGGAATAAAGATTTTACATTATGTTTTTAGATAGATTTAATCTTTATTATAATGGGATCATGGAATGTAAAATGAAAAAATTGTTGCATGAATCGAAGAAAGTGTCAAGATCATGATATTATTGGATGAATTTTTTCATAAAGTAACTATGATTTAAGTATTGAGGAGTTAATCACAAGCTCTACATGGAGAGGATACATTAATCATTCAGTGTACATTTTCAACATCATATTTAGTGGATCAAAATAAAATTCATGAGGAGTTTATTATGATAATGAAAATTAGTTTTATACATATCTCATTGGAGGACTTACAATTTTCTTGTGTATTTGGGTTTTGGAAATTCTTGTTGGTAAATTTATACATCAAAACAATTATGGAAAGTGTATAAGAGATTAAATATGAAGAAGTTGGTAGTAAACCTAATTAAAATATGGATTAATATCACAAAATGAAAATGTGACAAGTCAGTGAACACCACAGAATATATAGAAATCATTGAAAATATGATTTATGGTATGGAAACCCAACCAAATATTGTGAATGTCACTTGTAAAGTATCAGGGCACCAAAGTAGCTTGAAATAAAATAACTCATTTATAGTAAATTGGATACTTCGATACATAAAAGGTATATTACATTATGACTTGTATTATTTTGTGACAAATGAATAGGAGTTTAAACCATTTATTGGTGTAGATTGAACATGTTTAGTGAATGGTCAAAAATTCACATCCAAAATATCTCTTTATATTGGAAACAAGTACATTTTATGTCTTAGTATAGTGAATTTCGAGTACATAGCATCTACACAAGAATGTTCCCAATTTATTTGGATAAAGAAACATCTTGAGGATGCATTCGAAAGTATTTATTCACCCATAAAAATATTGTGTGATAATATTCGTTTGATTAATCTAAGAAAAATCAATGTTTCACTCAGGGAAAAAGCACATAGAGAGTAAATATCATTTCATAAAATAAAATTTAGAGAAATGTTTTATGATGCTAGAGTACTTACCCCCTATAGAACAAGTGGGTGATGTTATAATAGACAGTCCAAATATAAATTTTTGAATGATATAGGTAAAACCTTGGAGTTCAAACATATACATCTTTTTGAAAAAATTGGTAGGTAGGGTCTCTCCCCAATGTACTAGAAAATTGTGGACATGTGTGGCTTATGGAGAATCATTTTACTTGGATTCAATATTTAGTTTTGTTTTCAAAGGGGACAAATATATGTGGGAACCAGATCAAAATGGGAGATGGTAATGTTTGGATAGTGTTTTCAACTAACTCAAAGACATATATTTCCTAAACCAAATATGAATTAGATTTTTGGGATTTTTTATGGAAAAAATAATGAAAATTGATATAATTTATGTCATGAAATAATTTTGGAAAATGTTAGAGAAATGTAGATGTAAAAGGAAACAAAATGGATACTAAAAAAATAAATTAATCATGGTAAATCATGCTCACACCATGGTTTTTACTTGAAGAATATTATTTAATTATTTCATAAAAGAAAAAAATAACCAAATCATTTTTATTTTAAAATTATTATTTTTTGGGTGAGTGGAAGAAGTTTAATTCATTTTATGAGTTAATAATGTATTATTCATTAGTTTTCCTATGAATTGGAGAAGTTTTTGTTGACTTAAATGGGGATTTCATGGAAACCATGTGCTGGTTGCAGTCATGGTTGATGAATCTTGGAATATGGTACCAATTAAATGGTAATGTGAAGAGAAAATACCCATAATTTTGAGTGAACCATGTCTTGTTCATGTGTTCATTTCAATAGAAAAAGAAAAAAATTCTCATGTTGATAAAGAGGAGGTTGTCATTGTCAAGTAATTTTATGAGAGAAGTTGGAAAATATTATTGTAGATGCAAACCACATTGGTTCATGTAATATAAATTTGTAGTGTTCAAAATAATGGAATGAAATGCAATTGATTTTCATAGGCTAATCGTGATTTCATAAATGATTTAAAGATTTGGTCTTGACAAAAAATAACCACATCATAATGGTTTCATTAATCTACTTTCCAAAATTTGATTTCGATCTTTTTTGGATATAGAATATTAAATAATTTATTTGGGTTGTCCCATTCATCTTTTATTAATTATTTTATTTAGTATTTGACTGTCATTAGAGGAAAAATGATATATAAAATATATATATATATATAAGTGGATAGATATTGTAAAACCTCTATAAAGGGGAGAAGGTGTGGTATGCAGAGATGTGGGGAACATGTTAGAGAAAACACACTAGTGTTATCCAAATACCAAGACAAAAAGAAAAGATATTTTTTGAAGCTATATGATAAAGTTGAATTTTTTTTATTTTCTTGATGCAATTATTCTAAAGGTTGTGTCTCTTCATATGGGAAGTGAGCACACAAAAATAGGATGATGGTTGTGAACCTTAAAAAATAATTATTTTTCTCTTAAATTTTTTATAATCAATGTGATTTGTAATTTGGGTAAGATAAAGAGTGAGTCCATGTTTTGGGGAAATAGGGTAATTCATTATCCCTTTTACACTTTTTATGTATGTGCAAGAGAGGGAGAGAGAATTGTGTGTCCTATATAATTTTGTGGATAAGATTTGGAAGAGGGAATGAGGTTAAAAGTAAATTAATTAATCATACCCTAATTCACCCCCTGAGTGTATCTTCTCTATTGGTACTAACACTCAGTTTGTTGCAATGTATGAAAAGGGGTGGTTTTGGCCATCACCATGTCTAAATAGACATTCATGAGAATTGTTTGAGCGTTCACTACCACATCCCACTAATACACTATTTTATATAGTGTTGGGAGATTAAGAAAGCTGGAAATAAGTCTTACTAAGGTAGTGATACATGATAGGGATCTCAATAACTTAGGGAACAAAAAGTATCTTAGTTATAGTGGTAAAATTCTCATTATTTGGTCCATGGATAAGGCATAACAAACATGACTAATCCTACTGGGTCAATACCACCACCAGTGTCTATGGGATCGTCCCCAATTCAAGGATTTTATCACGAAGAGGCTTTCATTATATAAAATACATTAGGAAAGAATAGAGTCATTGAAGGACATCCTATAATCATATCAAACTATCTCTGAATACAAGAGGGTCAAGGAATCTCAATGTTCCTTTATTATATTTTTCAAGCAAGTAACTTCATTGAGAAAGTGACCCATGAAATTAATAAACAAACCAAATAATATATATCATCTTTATTACAAGCCTTGTATAGGGATTTTTATATGGAAGTATAGAACCAACAACATAAGAATCAAGATTCATATATGTGTGATACATAAGGACCATCTTTTCCACGCATAAAAAATGATGTTTTAAATACGTTCATCCCCAACATGCAAGCATTAGTAATGAGTTTTGAAAGAACAAATAAAGTGTGAATCTAAGAATCCACCATGATGAAGACAACTGATGTTAATAAATGTTAGTAATATGAAAACAAACACCACTAAACTAGTAATAAAATATAGGATAGATTACATTAACAAGCATGACTAGATATGGGTCTTGAATTATGACTCAACAAGAATGGGTAGGTATGATTAAGTCATACAAGAATAGAAAGAATTGTTTTTTCTAGTCGCATCGTCTGAATCTATACATAAGCTCTAAGATCATCACATTTGTATGGTCATGGAAATAAGGGGTGAGGGGTATATTTGGGTACATTATTTTCTTGCTTCCCCTAGGTAATATGATGATGCGAGGTGTGGTGGGTCCATAAGATCCACATCAGGGAGGAACAACTAGGGATGAATCATTTATACTATAAAATTTCCCTGATATGTCGACTTGGATACCATTCCTGGGTCATGTAGTTGGAGGGTGATTCGCCAACTAGATATCACCCAAGTGAATCAGCTGGGGGACAGATAAGATTGTGGGATTCATTCATGCAAAGGAGAGGCCACCTGTGTATTTCACCTTCCATTAGAGGCAAGGGTGAGTTAATAATTCATGGGGAGTGGGTTACAAAATTTCTTCTAGAGATATAGTTGTAATTATGAAATTATAATTTATTATATTATTACTACTAAATAGACGGTTTAGGTCCCTAGGGGGTCATTCGGTTATTTTTTTTGGGAGTTGGTCAGTTCAAAAGCAAGACATCTGGGCTCGGGGAGAAAAATGCTCCCAAGAGGTGTAAAAAAAATTGTATAAGCTAATATGGTAGTTCTTTTATAGGTTTAATTCATTATTTATTGTCTAATTTATCATTTTTACTATAATCACCTATCATTTAGTGATTTCATTTAGAGATATCTTTGACTTCATGTGGATTGAGTGATTCTGTAGGACAAACTGGTTTTGAATGCCTACACATATGGAAAATAGAGTCGTACATCTGGAGACTACCATGTCCATGGTGACTTCTCGAATATAGAAATAAGATTAATATCTATAATGATTGAAGGATGTGTACCATCAATAAGAGGATGCATATCAGTAAAAATAACTCTTTTTATGAGAGATTTTGGATGTAGTGTCTCAAATTAGGATGAATCAGATTGAATGATCAAGAAAAAATGTAGATAAGGGGAAATATTCAATGTTCTAAACTATTAATTTGATAGGAAGAAAATTCATAGGACTATTATAGAGAACACAGAATACCACTAACATGGGTGAGGGGAGATATGAACTATAATCAAGCAATTAGAGATCTTGATTTTTTCTGATGAGGATCCAATGTTCTTGATTTTTCATGACAAGTTATTCTTTAGGATCCAATATACGTGGAAATAATTGAATGTTCCACAGGATCAACTAAGAATAGATAAATTGGTTCAATATCAGATCAAATAATTAATACTAATTTGGATTGTATTAACATTAAAAAAATAGTTTTCGGGATGATATAGAGTTCTAGAAGAGGAAGATGTCATGGTATGTGACATGAGGCCAAATTTTCAAAAAAAATATGATATTCATTAAAAATACCCCTTTATTTAATCCAATTCCTCATAAAAATAGTGATTTTTTATTACTCTTTAAATTTTGAACATAATTTTTTAATGGTTCAATTCATGATTTTTAATGTTTTATTCATCTTTTGGATTAAATTTTGAAACCATACATTAATTTTGAAATTTTTATTTTAGTTAATTGTGAGATTAATTGTAGAACTGATATTCTTTAATTGATTTATTTTTTGAGTCAAATTGATTTATTATTTTTGGAATTTAATGAAATCTATAAATTGTAATCAAACTTCATTTTTTTTAACTATGATTTTTAATGTTGAATTTTCAATTTGTAAATCAATGTGATTTTTACTTACAAAAATATATATTATCTTTAATTTTTAATTAATTTATTTAAATGAGTTGGGAATAATTTTTTTTGAAGAATTAAATTTTAATTTTAATTTTTGTTTGAAATTAAATTTTTTGGGAAAAAATATTCATTAAAAAAATGTTTTTGATATGAGTGTTGAAACACAGTAATGTCCCAAAGTGACTGCAAGACAATTTTTGAAGTGACTATATGAAGCCTTCATGGTTATTATAGGGATCACACATTCAATGAAACTTACTACATGTGAAAATATAGAAGTTATCATGCACACTAAAAATAAATAAATGTCATTTGTATGAAGGAATCATGGTCAATCAAGTGACTGTGACTGGTGAACTAATTTCATGAAGATGCTATAAGTGAATGTGCACTAAAAAATGAAAGTGACCATGCGAAAAATATCAAGTGAAAGTATAAAAAAATCCACAAAGACATGAACTGAACATACCCTAATTAAATTTCAATTGACTTCCCAAACGATTTCAACTAACCATAAGCCTCCTACCTATCCTCATAGTCACTTCCATGACCCTTTTTTTACTAACCATGAGATCTACCAACCTATACATCTCAAATTCATGGTAGGATGGAAACTTACCACACAAGCTGACTGTGAAATAAAAATTTGATCCATCACATGTTGGAGAAGAATCTATTGTGAGACTCCCTCAAAGGCACTTCCACCTACCTACTGAAAACGGAAACCACAAATCAAGTTTGCAGCAAAATACAAGGTGACCTTGACGGACTCAAACCTCTTGATGTATAAACCGATCTCCCATGCCACTTGTTTTCTTTTTTTTTTATGTCCGATGAATCCATCCTCACCTCTAAGGATGGATAGGAAGCACATATGAACTACCATATCGCCAAATTGATGGATCCCATGAAGTCAAAGAAGATATGTCACATTGCGGTCTATTAAATCAAGATTCCACACCCTGTGGAAGTTAAAGTTGCACCACTTCCAAGGATGGAGGAGATGGACTGGATCCCGAAAATCACACCAAGATTTATAGAATAGTCATTGAATCCCATAAAGCTTGACTGAGCTCACCACTGAGGAGGACTGACTTAGATCTGAATCCAAACGTCCCATGTTCTCACCGAAACTAAGAAGGATAAATTTGATCATGGTATTGTAGTTGAAAATCAAAAATCTGATTCTCATCGTGGCTGGATATAACCGAATTATTTCCACAAACCAAAGGAATTAATTATGTTTCTACCCATAGGTGAATATCTCGACTAGTAGTACACCAAGTTGAAGATGAGGAAATCTGAAATCAAACTCGAAGCTACAGTTGATTCAAACCAGGGATGATGTTGAAGTCAGAATTCAAACAAAGATTGAGCTGACACACTTCCCTAAAAGATCTTCACATTGCTCATTCCATGAGACACCATGAGATTTCAGGAATATGATCATGGAAGGGAATATAGAAATTTAGGGAATAAATCAAGGGAGAACAAGATTCAACATTTGAGATGAATTTTTGGATAGAATATATGTTGAGCTAGAAACACAAATTCGATATGATGAAATATTTTGTTGGTCATTTTTTATGTAGGACTGATTGGATGGGTCCATGATTGATTCCCAATGAATCATTTTCTTTATGAAATTAAGATTCACACATACTACTCGGTGTAAGTATCCAATAAATGAAGACACATAATTGTAGTGACTAATGGTACCCAAGTTTACTGATGGAAGTTTGTCCGAGATTGAGAAATTTTTATTTTCTAGTAGGAGTACAAAATAAATTATCTTTGAAGAAGTATAGTGACATACATTCTCAAGCCTACTCTTTCCTCATTCAAACCTAGTGTGTATTCCCATTCCAATTATACTAAGAATTATCTAGACATAAATCCCAACACAAACAACCTCACCTTTTTCCAAAAAAAAATTGACAACCCCTATGTTGAGAAGTACTAAACGACAGAACCTTCAAATTGTATAGAGCTATATCATGGGAGGATCACAAACTAGTTATGAAAGATTCTTGATTCTCAGAAAATCCATCTCAACCATCTCTTATGACATGCATTAATCATCTAAAGAGGAGGAATTCATTTGAGTCTGGAACTAAAATTGAATATTATTCTGGAAGCTCTAAAATCATTAGAGAATAAAAAAGAAGCTCATGTCAATCATGTAAAAATTATGTGTGAACCTCAAGTATTTCCATTAAGAGGAACCATTGTGATGGTTTTAGGTGCATCAAAAGTTTGTGTTGGTGGAAGATATATTAAAATTTATTTAATAATCATTTCCTGATATCATGAGTGAGGATATTGCACATAAAATTTATAATAAATTTATTTAATATGTTAATAAATAAATATTTCATCTTAGGAGATTTATTCATTGATGATTATTGATCGTAAAAAAAGACATCTTCATATTTTCTTCATTGTGTTGTGAGGATCCAAGGATATAATACCTGTAGAGATGATCTACACATGCTCAAAAGATCTCCGAGCAACAACAATCAATCACCAGGTGATGAAATAGTGAATTGAATGTCTTTTTTTGTTCATTATTGATTGCTCATTCTCCAATCTTGATGAAATCTTTCTTTTTCTTCTTTTCCTTGAGAGTAATAGAGAAATATGATTCAAGAGAGAATTAGTTGTGTGTATAAATTCCATGTTCTCAATTTTTGGATTCTATATACAATAAACATAATCGTCTATTTATAGAGTTAGGGTTTATGTTAAAAAATTATTTAATTGCATGTCGTCCATTAAATAACATTTAAAACCTTTAATAAAACTCAAGAAACCTAATAATAATATCATTGTTATTATTTTGTGGTGTGTTCCAACTTGTGAAATAAAAAAAAATTAATAGTATTGTTAATAAATATTTTTCACTAGACTTGGTCTTGGTACATTCTAAATCATCTATCATATATTTAACAAATGAATAAATATTTTATTTATAAATAAATATTTTATTAACAATATAGTGAAAAAATATTTATTAAAATATCAGATGAAAAAAATAAATATTTTATTCAAAATCTAGAAAATAAATATTTTATATGTATTTATGTAAACAAAATAAATTATTTAGTAATAAACAAATAATTATTTATTACCTTTTGAAAATTTTCTATCAATAAAACTTGAATAAAATTATTCTTTAGTCTTGAGAATAATATTTATTTAAATAATTAAATTCAGATAGATTTTAATCAAGATCATCAAAAACACATAGTGTGTGACCCTCTAAGATTATTTCTCATTGGAATTAGGTAGGCTTGCCTAAAATCTAGGATTACTATCTATAAATGGGTTAAGAAACCCAATAGAGAGAACATAATGTCACCTAAAAACAACCACGTACGAACACTCACTATGTAACATAATCCTTTTATCTAAATGTCTCAATAATAAGGTTTCACGTCTGTGTCGCTAAACCATATGAATAATTTTTTGTTCTTTGAATATCTGAAATAAACATGTTATTACACCATGGTCATGGAATTTAGGGTGATTATTTTATTTCAATCAAAGGGTCGAGATATCAACATCCATAAATATTGAAGGGAAAAATCCTTCTTTAACTTATTCCTTAATGACATGTCACTCATGAAGCACCCAATGTATCCAACTTATCCATGAATTGTTATTGTCATGGTTTATGAATTAAATCTAAGTACACAAGTTATAACATGAATTAATAATAATATTAAAGTCTAAGGAACATCAAACACTCATAGACAGGAATATCCAATGACACAGAAATATACGGAATTATTATTGGAGGGTATGTTATTATAGACTTCCATCATTGAGATTACAAATTTAAAATTTCATGAGAAGAAGCCTCATATTCTTATGAGCACTCACATTTGATAATCTATGTATTGTGTATTATAATGGTGGGTTCCCTAGACCCAACTTTAATAGTACTTTTTATTACCATTACATGTATACATATTGACATATACAAGAAATTATTTATTCTTACCATAATAGTGTTGATATTTCTACATCCAATGTTTAAATGGTAATGTACTTAGATTACATGTCGTATCAAAAGGTTATATAAATTCCCACCTATAATGAGAACCTTGAGATATTATTAAAGTAATCTTAAACATATTTCATATGGTTTAGATACATTATACTAACAAGACACATTTTATTTCTGACTATCTGGTATTGGGGGATCATAAGAATTGAGACTTCTTCTCATGAAGTTTTCACTTCGTGATCTCTAGTAGTGAGATCATGAGGATAGACCCACCAATAGAAACACCACATTTTTTGGGTGTCATTGTTTGTTCTTATCTATAAACATGTGTATTTATATCTAGACTTGAGACCATTATTAGTGTGTACCATTTGATAATGTACTTTTATGCAAGGAGAAAACCATGATAATAAAGTCTTGGAAAGGTATTTTTTGTTGGGTGAATCATTGGTGGTATGACATTGGTTGAATGATCAAAATATATTTTTTCACTTCTATGTTAAGGAATAGATATCTTGTAGACCTAGGTTGAACAAGATGGTAGTACCTTTATAAATCCATGGACATGGTACAAGTAGAGAATTCTGTCTAATAAGGTCTCGAAATAAATAATGCAACAAAAGGATGATGAGACAAGTGTACATCCTACTTTATGAGATATCTCGAGACAAATAGATTTTATTACACAATAAGTTTTTATAAGAGGAAGTTGTAGTTATGAAATTCCTTATCTTCTTAAGGTACATTATGGGTTACTATAATCCACTCTTGCTCTATGGGTTGGGATGACTAATATTGAAATAATGACCTAGACGGTCACACATGTGGTGTATCCACAAATTCCACCTATTCTAATGAATAGGAGTTTAGGAAGAATAGGGCCCCACATACGGGTCAGTGAACATATAATTATTATTTATTATAAATAAAACTAATTTTATTATATTATTAAAGTTTAGAATAATGAGGATTGAATTTATTTATCAAGTTATTCATGAGTTATTTGTTCATAAAAGTGAATACGAGAAAAATATAATTTTTTGAACAAACAATGATTGTTCAGGATTCTTTCAATTTTTTGAGAGCTAAGGGCTGAGTTAATGGTTTTTTATTTTATCACGTGATATTTTATTATGTTATAAGTGAGTGATAAAATATTTATGAAATTTATGACATGTTTATTAAGTCATATATGTGTGAAAAGGTCTGAAATAAAGGTTATTACTTTCTAGGGACCAAAGTGAAATTTTAGAAATTGTAACCTAAGTATAAAATCTCATTTTAGACTCTTGAATTCTATGATCCACCTTTTTCATGAATTTAGTGATATAATTTCTCCTATAATCTCCTATAAAGTTATTAGAGGGAGATAATAAAGGAAGAATGAGGTTGGATCGATCCCACATTCTTGATCGAGTCTTTGTTCTTCAGGTGATCGTAAGGATGTTGTAATGCTCTTAGATTTCCCATACTAGCACCCGGTAAATGTAGATTTGTCATCCTATAATTGTTGATCACATGTGGAAGATCTATAGGTCCTCTATTTTGGTGTATTACATCCACAACACATCGACGGTGAGCTTATCAAACTGGCAACTTAAAATGAATGAGGTACTGTTTAAGCTTCCATTTGATTTTATTTTTCATGTTTAAATAGAATTACATGAAATCCTTTTAGAAATATAAGAAAGGGTTTAAGTGGATTCTATATTCTTAACATGAATCCAAACCCAAAAATTTAAATTGTGTATCTCTTTCACGTTTCTACTATGTATCGGGTTCCTTCAATTGGTAATAGAGAGAACATGTAATTATTAAAGTTAAAAATATTGAAATTTCAATTAAATTTACTATTATTTGGAAATAGGATTTAGATATGGTCCCAACACAATGGATGATGTGTCGATCTAATTTCATATCACCAATATATGGTCGATCGAAGATTTATGGGTTTTGCACCAAGGTCACATTGAAAATTAAAGTTTTAATTTTTTTACTTCATTTTAATGGAAATCATTGTGACGAATCTTTAGATAGAGCACAATGTAAGTATGTTGTGTGGTAGCAGAATATAATGAATGATGTTTGAGGTAGTTTTTTTGGTAATACAAGCTTACCATAGAATCTTGTTTAATTAAACAGATAAAGCTTCCCTTGGATGCTAGTTTTTAGCTTCTCTTGGAAGCCAGTTGAAAGATTCATATGGAATCTTATTTAATTAAACTGATAAAGCATCCCATGGAAGCTAGTTTAAATCTTATCATGGAAGATTATTTAATTAAAAGGATAAATATTCCCATGAAATCTAGTTTAAATCTTCTCATGGAATCTTCTTTAATTAAATGGTCAAATTTTCCCCTGGAGTCGTGTTTAATGCTTCTCATGGAAGCTTCTTTAATTAAAAGGACAAAGCCTCCCTTAGAAGGAAATTTAAAGCTTCTATTAGAATCTTGGTTAATTAAATACACCAATATTAACTTAAAATCTAGTTCAAAGCTTCACATGGAAGCTTTTACATATATATATATATATATATATATATATCTGTGTGTGAAAAATAATCTCTTGGAAGCTTGTTATCATTTTATATTATTATATTATATTATATATATATATATATATCCTCCAAATGGAAACCCCATCTTTGGTCGGGCCATTTCAATCTGGGTCTGACTGGCCTGACCCTTTAAACCCTTTAGTGGTCCTAAAATTTATTTTTGGTGATCTTGTTTAGTTCCAAATAGACTAGAAAAATTATAAAAAATCAGAAATTATATATAATTTTACGATATTTAATTAAATTGTTTTTAGTGTTCTGGGATGTATTGATAATTAATTAAAAATACCCTTGAGTTTAATTTTACAAAAATTAATTTTTATTATGAAATATACTTGCATGTTTAATGATCATGAGCTGAGACCAATCCATGCATATTTGGTTTATTATTTATTTAATTTAATTATTTAATTTAATTTTATAAAATGTAATAATTATTTTATTTCAATGATCTATGAATTATCCATCCATATTTAATTTGTATAAGGGTCTCTATGTCCACATTTAAATTATAAAATGTAATTTCACACCCACTTCCCCCTCACCTATGTGTGAGTATACAATGTAAATATCATAGTATTTTATGATGGTGTGGTTCAAGTTGAGATCTGGTGTAGACCAAACAAGAGGAATGAATGGGAGTTGTTGGTTCTAAAATTCATGTCAGGTATTTAATTAATGAATATCCCTAGGTTCTTAGTTAATCCATTATTCATTCATTGGATTAGTCAATAGTTAATGGTTCATGATCACATCATTATTTATTTATTTTATCATGTGTATGGTTTATTATTACATCTGATCACATAGTATAATAATAAAAAGAATGTAAATATAAAATGAACATGTGTGGTGGATGTTTTCTATTTAAAATAACGGTTGAGTTGTGTGTGTGATGACATAGAACAAGCATGTTAAATAGAAAAGTATCACAATCTATGATATCAAAATTAGAAAAACCTCAAAGAAATATTAAGTCCTAACTAGATTCCATCATTCAAATTTGAAAAAAAACCAACTGTACAGGGTGCTCGGTCATCCAATGTTGAGGGTGACTCCTACTACCAGGGAGTTCTTATGAGAGTGGTGGGTATACTTAACTAAATATGGCAGTAATAGAATTAAAAAATATAGCTTTTTTAAACTGTATAAAAAAGTTTTTAGCAATGAAAATTAATTATTTGTAATATATGGGACTCCACTCAATAGATCAAGGAGTTGAGAATTAATGTGGTTGTCCTGATTGGTGCCTACCTTGGACTATATAAGTAGTGTCATAGCCAAAGATTGTAGAATATGAGGGGAGTTTCAAGGATCCTTAATACTATAATAATTAAACGATAGAGTATTCTAATTCTAGTATAGAGGGTTCCTATAATTTGATAAAATAGTGGGAGACATTTAAAATTAATAATTTGAAAATATCTAATAGTAATCAAGATAATTGTAAAATATTATAGATTTTATTTTTTATAGAAAATTTTCAAGTATTACCACAAGTACACTAATATATATAATGGAAAAAGTAAATGTCATATCCAGCATGATTTTTTAAAGAGTTGTAGAGGTGATTTCGTACAATACTACAATATAGGAAATTTATGGTGATGGTGTCCCAAATACCAATTAAGATAAATCAAGAAGAGTGGGTGTAAAAATACTTACTTGAGACTCATGTATTATACATATGATGGTTATTTCATAATTCTTTCATTAACATATGATGTTATTTGCAAACAAAACATTAGGACATAGATGTTTTCACATGTATTCTCATCTCTGAAAAGATTATGGGGAGAAAGTGAAGCAAGATATGAATGGATGATGATTACACTGGATTCATGTAAATTGAAAGATGAGTCAAAATATTTTATTATATATCATTATTATATAATTTTCACCCATATACTCTAGTTTCTTTTGATATTAAAAAAATTAATAGTATGGAGAAACACACTTCATTATCTTCTAGGTAATGTTCGTCAAGAAAATAAGAACTTAAAGAAAGTTTAATCTTTAGTTATTATGGTGAAAATGTTGAAAGACAAAGTGAAAATTCCAATGGATAGTATCATGATAAAGTAACATTCGCAGCATCCTTAAAATAAAATAGGTATTAAATAGGAGGTTATTAACTTTGCATATAATGAAATATATCTATAGATGTTTAAATGCAATGAACTGAATTGAAGAAACAAATAGTCACTTATTCTTCGGGAATATTCATCAAATATAAGTAATGTTTCAGTTTTAATTTTTATGTATTAAATAAAATATGTTTTTCATATATGTTTATTTATATAAAGTAATCAAGTAAGTAAGTAAATTTCACTAGAAGTAAGGTTTGTTCTCCTAGAAACTAAGAAAAGGTGATTCCCAAATCAGTGGTGAGAAGTACACAACTTCTATATTGCCAAGTATATTGATTCCAGTTGAACATTTAGAGTATCACTGAAACAATAATCTCATGTGTCCATTGGAAAAAAAGGATACATTGTACCAGTTTCAGAATGAAATTTTTTAAGTGGTGTTGAAAACTCAAGTCATAGTTCAGTGATACATAAATCATTGGCAATACATGATGAATATAAAATGTTAGACTAATATACCCAGTTGTGGAAAGAAAATACTTTTTCAAGAAAAACTAAATATTTGTCAAGGATATAACAAGTATGGTTTTAGGATCTTCAGGGTTAAAGACCTTAGGTATTATCTATATACTTATGTAATTAGTTTTGGACAAAGAAATATTTACAAATAAATGTAAGCCACAATTATTTCAAAATTAGTTCTGATAGAGAGTGTGAATTATTCCAAGATTAAACTAAGGTCAAGTATACTTCATAAGATTCCTTAAAGCGTTTATAAAATGTGAAAGTGAAGTATGATGTATTCCTAGTTAGAATATATGAGTGGCTTCAGGATGTTCTTCCAAATAATATCTTGACCAATAATTCATCGATCAATATATTGTAGCATCGATTTATTCCTAAACATAAATTACCTTATACACATCAAATCTATGATGATGGTAAAGAGTATTGTTGTTGAGTATTACATGTTAACATTTATAAATAAAATTTATCATGGAGAAATTCCTAAACACAAATTTCTTTATACACATTAGAGTCTTGATGTAAGTAAAAGAAGCATCAATGTTAAAACTCATGCTTTGCATATACTTCCATTTTTAAAGACATGCTTCACAAATAGAGACATTATCCTATAATCATATATAAACTATCATGAATAATGGACATCATATGAGTTAATGTATGATGTAAATAAATTATTTCATAAGAACATGTGTTTAGATGCAAATAGTTTGTTGAGATATAAACAAACATGCATCAAGGGAAAACATTATGTGCATCTATAGTAATCATCCTAATGTTTTCTAAGGATATTAATGAAAACCCTATAATAGAAATTATATAGTCAAGTTATAGAATATATTTCTATAAAAGGGTTCATATCTCTATTTGATAATGTGGTAGAAATATTGACTTGGGTTTATTTAATTATAGAGATGAAAAATGGTTGATATATGAACAAGTTCCACAAGAGGTATGGAAGAGGAATGTTCTAGAGACACAACTACATATGAAGGATAAAACCATGGGGATGGATTTATATTCACCACTGTCAGTGATATATTATTCATTGAGAATAATGATTCCAACAAGTAAATAGTATATGGAAATTAGCTAAGATTGGCAAGACCAATTAAAATCCAATAATGGATTCCATATATCACAATACGAGAGGCTTACTAATTTGAATATTGGGGTGGGTATTCAAATGAGACTATAAATGGATGGTAAAAGTGTGGTACAAATAAGGCTTGATTGGTAATACCAATTCATTATACCTAAATCCATTAGAATTTTACTTATCATAGCTAATTTCTATGATCATTTTATTGATCACTGAATTTAAAGACCATCAATCATGGTAGAAGTCTATATGATGCAACCACAGAAGGATGGTGACATATTAGAATTCCAATAAGGGTGAAAGTTATTGAAATCCAGTTCATGATTAAATTATGCAACTAGATCATATAATATTCATTTGGAATGAATCTTTTCCATGTGTCTACTAAGGATTAGTGGGAGCTTCATGGTTTTCCAAGTAAAATATGTTGTTCATATTTAAAAAACAACTATTAGTCATACATTTAGTTAACATTAGGATAAAAATAACTCCCCTAATATTGAATTAAAGTAGAAACCATTGTTCTAAAGAATTATATTTACTTAGGTAGATCTAAATATTTCTTAAACCTAGTCAATCGTACATATACTGACATTATATTGAAAATAAAAGTTAGAACAATTATAGAGATAATTTTTACCAGTGTCACATGGCATATATCTCTCATGGTAGACATATCTTGGACATAGGTGGAGATTAACATGGTGATTTGAATTCTATATGCTTTAGCTATGGATTAATAACACATTACATGATATGTATAATAATTAATATTTTCAACATATACTTTATAGTAGGAAAATATCATTTGTCTCTAGAAGAACTACAAGCGAAGAAATCAAGACTATCTAATTATACATGAGAAAGTACGTAGGATATATACCTGGTAAGTTTAGAAGAAAGGATACTTATTTTAAGGGGACAAAAACTAGTCTTCATTATATCAATATGATCTAATATCACAATTAGGCTAAGGAAATGAACAAGAAAAGATCATTCAAGCTAGTGGTATCCATATCTAAAAATATCGAGTACATTACGGATTCTAAGGAATCTAAGAAGAAATGTAAAATACACAACATTTTTGTTCCAATTATTGTAATTTCATCTAGTAAGTAAAGTATTAACATAATGTAAATTTTGATACTCTTACTAGCAAAGATGACATGTTTAGATAGAGGTTAAAAGATATATAATCGGGGATTAAATTTCTTGGGGAGTTTTACTCAAGGAGATGAGGTCACGCATAGCAGAATACGCTGGTATTGGAACTGTGGAAGGACCCTAAATAAAGCCATATCTCAGCAGAAACATGATCTTATCATTTGAGAGCCAACAAGAATGGTAAGAAAGTTGGATCTAGTGAAAGTGGGAGTATTGTAATAGTGGGTTCCCTAGACCCAAATTGAATAGCACTTTTGATTACCATTACATGTATATATATTTACATATACATTTGCTTATTTATTATTACTATAATATTGTTGATATTTCTACAACTATAGTTTAAATGGTAATGTCCTTATATTACATGTTGTATCAAAACGTTATAGCAGTTCCCAGCTATAATAAGAACCTCTAGATACTATGAAATTAATCTTAAACATATGTCCTATGGTCTAGATACATCATAATGATAGGATACGTATGATGTATAACTATCAATTGATGGGGGCTCATAATTATTGAGACTTATTCTCTTTAATTTTTCACTTCTTGATCTCTAGTAGTTAGATCACAAGGACAGACTCACGAATAGTAACACAACATGTTTTGGGTGTCATTGGATTTTCCTATCTATGAACATGTGTATTGGTCTCTGGACTTTGTATAATTATCAGTGTGTTCCATCTGATCACATAATTTTATGCAAGGTTAAAACCATGATAATAAATTCACAGTGAGGTATTTTTTTATTGGGTATATTATTGGTGGAATGGAATTGGTTGAATGATCTAGATAGATTTTGTCGCTTCCATGTTAAGGAAGAGATATCTCATAAGGCCAGATTGACTAGGATGGTAGTACCTTCAAAAATATATGGCCATGGTACAAGAAAGTATGTCTATCTAGTAAGGTCATGAAATATATAAAGTAATAAAAGGATGATGACACAAATTTGCATCCTGTTTTATGAGATATCGCGATACAAAGAGATTTTATTACACACTAAGTGTTCATAGTAGGAATTCATAAATATGAATTTACTTATCTTCTTAGGGGTCATGATGGATTACTAGAATCTACACTTAGTCTATGGGTTGGACTCGTTGATATTTAGATAAGGACCTAGAGGTTCACACACATAGTGTATCCACCATCTCCACATATTCTAATGAATAGTAGTTTAGGACAAAGTGGGCCCCATGTGTGGGGTCGGTGAATGTTTGACTATGATTAATCACAAATAAAACTAATTCAATTATATTATTCAAGTTTATAATAATGAGGATTGAATTTATTTCTCAAGGTATTCACAAGTTATTTTATTATAAAATTAAATAGGAGAAAAATATATTTTTTTGAATGAACACTGCATGTTCATGGTTTGTTAAATTATTTAAGAGATTACAGGATGAGTTGATAGTTCATATTTTATCACATAACATTTTATTGTGTTAAAATTGAGTGATAAAATATTTGTGACATTTATGAAATGTTTATTAAGTCATATATGTGCGCAAAGGTCTAAAATGAATGTTATTACTTTACAGAGGCCAAACTGAAATTTTGGAAAGTATAACCAAAGTATAAAATCTCATTTTATCCTCTTGAACCCTATGATATGCCTTTTTCACAAATTTAGTGAGAGGAGTTCTCGTATAATCTCTTCTCAAGTTCTTAAAGAGAGATATAAAAGGAATAAAAATATTAGATCGATCCCACTTTCCCAATCAAGCCAGTATTCTTTAGATGATCATAGGGACATCGTAAAGCTCTTAAATTTCCCATTCTAGAACCCAATAAACATAGATCGATGATCCCAGAATTGTGGATAATGTATGGATGATCTAGAGGGTGTCTAGTTTGTTTTCTTACTACCAGGGAGCAATGATAGAAATAATATCAAATCGAAGACTTCAAATGAATGAGGTACCATTTATGATTTTGTTAGATTTTATTTTTCATGCATAAATTGAATTATATATGATCATTTTATAAATCTGGGTGAGGGGTTAAGTGGATTCTATGTTCTTAGCCTGAATCTACACACAAAATTTTAAATTCTGTGTCTCTTTCATGCTTCCACTATGCCCTGGGTTCTTTCACTGTGTGTCCCATCATATTACATATTCCAACTACAGAACATTATTTAAGAATATCTTCATAGCACATCAAGGTTCTCAGCATAGCAGGGAGATTCTATGACCTTATCAATGTGACATATACTCTAGAAAATTGTTACATTAGAGTATTGTAGAACGATGATCAATATGTAATAAGAAGTTTTATTAATATTCAATACATCTAATATACATGTAATCAATGTACAAACAGTTATTCCTATGACATCAACTCCAAAACACTATTCACTGGAGGAAGGGATTGGTGAGATGTGAAAAGATCACTAGATCAACTAGAGCTATTGTTGTATACTGCTACTTCCATTTTCTACTTTTGATTATTCCCCAATGATGTCACACTAGGAAAATAGTGGTCAAGCTGAGAAGATCTCTCCAAATCATATGATGAATTCTATTTTATAATAATAAATTTGTATCCATTTAATTATTTGGATATGTTTGGATGCATTTATTTTAGGAAATTTTTATTTTTCTTCACATTTAAATATTTTTTGTCTTCATTCATTGGTTTCACACATAAGCCACATGGTAAGTCCTTTGCTGATTATAATAGTTAACAGTGGATTAACCCCCAAGGGATTGGTGGTATCTAATCACTAGGTAAGGAAAGGAAGTAGAATATAGTGATTATTATATTCTTCTATTCCAAACAAAAATTTATATGAAAGGATAATAAGAAAGATTTAATTTGATTATAGAATATTAGGGAATAAAAATTGAATAATGATTCATGGTGAATTGGGGAGAGTAATCTGAGGTCAGACCATTATGTTTTAAAATTTTGAATTTTAAATCAATAAATTTCATTCACTATTTTCAAATTACAAACCCATTAAATAAGATAAAAACAGAATTATAACACTGTCTTCTCTAGAGGAAACTTGATTCCGCCTTTATTTCATTTTTCTTATGTTCAAAATAAATGTATTGTTCCCCACGAGAGGCACGCATCAAGCTTGGAACTGTTGTAGGGGAATCTAGTGTTTTTTTAGTATTTTTTAAATGATTTTAAATGAACATATCCAATTCTTCAAACATAATTGGTTTTTATAATGAGTTTGGTAGATCCATGTTTTTTAAACTTCACACTCTTAAAATTAATGAATAAGAGGAAATATATTTTTCACCATTTCGTTGGATAAATATATTTCCATGGTTTTTTTCACAAGAGTTACATTTGGTATTGAAAATGTGGAATATAATATTTCTCAAGTGAACCAGGATTTAAGGGAAATAGATGCACCAAATTTCAACATTAATAACATACAATTACAATGGAATAACCAACAGGACTGTGAAATTAAAAATAGAATGATGGGTATTCTAATTAAATTTCAAGGGTCATTAGGTGAAAATCCCAATAGAAATATAAGATAATTCAAATAAGTATGCATTGGATTCAAAACAAGATTATTTGTTGAGGCTTAAATTAGATGCAAGGTTTTCCCCTTCTAACTTTAAGGGGAAGTCAAGGATTGGATCTATAATCTATAACCTAGATAATTCACCTCATGGGGTAAGCTTGAGAGGGTATTCCTCCAAAAATTATTCCATTATTCAAGTTGTTCTCAACTAATAAATGATATATATGGAAAAAAACAAACAACTATAGAAAATGTCTATGAGGTTTGGAAAAGGTTCAAGAAACTAACTGGATCTTCTCCACACCAACCCTATGAATAACATCAATTTTTTGTATTATTTTACCAATTATTGGTAAAAATTGAATGAAACCTACGGGAAACTGCTTTAGGAGGAGCATTTATTGATAATTCAATCATTGGAGATATAAAAATTATTAATAGAATCTCCCAAAATTCCCAAAATTCTGGTACAAGAAGTACAACTAGAGGTGTACATGAGGTAAAAATTTCCAACTCAACTTTACTAAAAAAATAAAATTAAATAACTAACATATATTGTGAGACAACTAAATGTGAATAAAGTGTATGATTCATCAACCACCACACACCCTCAAGGCTTCTATCTTTTCTATTCTCTGGAGCATTTTACCAATGGATACCCTTAAGATCAGGGGATTAAAAGTTGTGATTTCGTGTTCTATAGAAATTTAAAGAATCAACCAAGTAGAAAAAAGTATTTATATATTTTCCCGCTAGTAAATTTAGAGTTGGGATCCAACAAACTCAGAGTCCACCATTCCAGAAAGCGTTCCAACAAGCTTCCCAATGGTCTTTCCATACCCCTCTATTCTAGAGACAAATTTTCAACCGTCCACAAGATTCCACTAATGAAAATATCAATATCCTTCACCTTTCATGAAGGACATGCTGAAGTAGGTAATAGAATCTAAAAATATTCAACAAACCACTCTCACCACTCATGGATCATATTTGAAGGAATTAAAAGGGAAATTCAACTAGCACATAACCACCCTCAATAATTAAGTAAATCAAGGATCGAGTAATCTTCCTGCTTAATAAATTCCTAAACCCAAATTAAATGTTATTTATATCACATTAATAATTGTTAAGGAGATGGAAAATAGTGAAGGATCACCCCTATAGACTGAAGTTGTAATTGAACACCAACATGTACCTGATGAAAGTTCCCATGAAAAATAACTTGGGGAGGAATATGTGAAGTCACCCCCTATGAGCAAAGAAAAAGGTAAATATAAGATGGAAGATTCACATCAACCCCCAACCTCTAATCTTTGCAAGGATAAATGAACCCAATAAAACCAATGAATAAGTACTACCATAGGATATCCTAGAAGTGTTCAAAAAAGTAGAGACAAACATCCCTCTATTGGAGTTCATCCACCAAATTCTAAGGAATCTAAATTTTATTAATGAAATGTGAAATA
Source organism: Viscum album (assembly GCA_963277665.1). Classification (NCBI taxonomy): domain Eukaryota; kingdom Viridiplantae; phylum Streptophyta; class Magnoliopsida; order Santalales; family Viscaceae; genus Viscum; species Viscum album. The sequence goes on along the minus strand of OY728121.1, from coordinate 1,757,047,470 downwards.
TGATAAAGAGATTGTGAGTAAATGAAGATCTAAGATTAGGTATGAATTTTTCTTCTCTTATTACCCCTCAAACCCCAATAAATGATAAGATCTAGGTACTTTTTATATCCCCTATACTATTGGTGAAATTAATCTTTCCAATAGACTATGTGATTTAGGATCCTAAATTATTGTAATGAATTATTATATTTATTCTTCTTTGAAGATAGGAGAACTCAAACACACTTGAGTGGTTGTGAATCCCTCTAATCAAGACACAGCCTACTTGGTAGGCGTTCTTGAAGATGTCTTGTTAAGTGTACAAGGATACCCATTCCATGTCAACTTCTACATTCTCAAAATGGAATAATGAAAAGGTAAAGACCATTTTCTCATCATTCTAGGAATACCATTCTTCAAGACCACTAAAACTAGAATAAATAGAGGGATATATTTCCATGATTTTTGGTGTGGAAATAGTAGATTTCAATATCCTTGAATCAATAAAACAACCACATGAAGAGCAGTCTATTTTTTACATTAAAATATTTTTAATTTCCTTATTCATCTATGGAGGAGACTTAAATGTTCTATGATATGATAAAATTTGGAGAAGATTTGGAAATACCCAACCTTCTTAATAAATATATTTTTGAAAATAAACTCAATCTGGAGATATTTTTGAGTGTTAAACAATTTGAATAAATTGATGAAATTTATTTTGATGAGTTACTCAAATCTACTACTAATATTTCTCCCTTACATGCGCAGGTTTTCAACTATGAGAAATCTTAACCAAAATCATCTTTGGTAAACCCCCCTAAACCAGAACATAATTTTATACCATAAAACATAAAATATTCCATTTTAAAATAAAATTTAGAAACTATCAGATATAATCTCAAATAATTTAGAGGATATAAAAAAATTTAAATTGGGAAAATTTATGAAAAATAATTTTACGGTCATAGGCCGAACATTAGGATACATCCAAAGGATTTTCCCTACCACTTGCATTCATAGTATTTTACTTAAAGATGAATCTAAACCAGTGATACAGCCTCAAAAGAGGCTCAACCCAACCCTTTTAGAAGTACTAAAAAAGTGGTAAAAATTATTTTAGGATCTAGAATAATTTACACCATTTTAGACCCCTAATGGATGAGTCCCATTGTAATTTTCCAAAATAAAACTGGATACACAATAGTTAAAAATGAAAAGAATGAGTTAGTACCCAAAAGAATTTAGGATTTATGGATAGTCTATATAAATTATAGGATATCGAATCATGTTACCATAAAAATACACTTCCCCATACCCTTTGTGTGTAAAAATGTTAGTGAGAGACTAGTTGAGAAGGGTCATCGTTGATTCTTTGATGACTTTTCTAGGTATTTATAGGTTCCAATTGCTCTAGAGGACCAAGAAAAGACCACTTTCACCTATATCTTCAGTATGTTTCCTACTAAAGGATAAATTTCAGTATTTTCAATGCCCCAGGTACCTTTCAGCATTTTATGGTAATTACTTTCTCAAACATGATTGAAATTTGTATAGAAGTATTCCTTGATGATTTTATTATCTATGGAACTTGTTTTCAAATCTATTTAGAGAGTGTATAAAATGTTTTAAAAAATTTATTGAGAAAAACATGGTCTTAAATTTTGAAAAATGTCATTTTATGGTAGAAAAAAGAATTTTTTTGGGTTATTTAATTTCTAAATATGGAATTGAATTTTATAAATCCAAAAAAAATTATCACCACAATTTTTTACCTAACCACTGTGAAAAAAATTAGATCATTTCCATGGCATGTTGGATTTTATAGAAGTTCTATTAAAAACTTTAGAAGAAATTTATTTTCCCATAACTTACTCAAGAAGGAAACAAATTTTGTTTTTAATGACTAAATCAGGATAGCGTTGAAACATTGAAATAGTGTTTGACTATTGCCCCAATAATTTGTCCACCAAACTAGAGTTACCCCCTTGAAATCATGTGTGATGCTTCCAATAAAGTTATAGGAACTATGCATTCCCAAAATATAGATGGACATGCACAAGTGATAGAATAAACTTCAAAAACCCTAGAAACTAATCTGGTAGACTAAAAAAAATAGATTAGTTCTTTTCTATTGTTTTTTCTTTAGAAAAATTTTTTTCTTATCTTTTAGAGGGTAAAGTAACTATTTATTCTGATCATGTAGAATTGAGATATTTGATCAAGAAAGTTGATGAAAATATCATACTAGTGGGATGGATGTTATTGTTTCTAGATTTTGACCTAGAGATCAAGGATAAGAAGGGATGTGAAAATATAGTGGAAGAACACATGATTCAACTACCTCACACTACTAAGGTAGAACCAATCCCCAAGACCAATCTGGATGAGTCATTCCCTATTTAGAAACTATAAAACCTCACCCATGTGCATTAGTATACTGACATGCTGAATTTTTTTGTCACAGCAAAGATACCCACTTTCTTTTCTAAACATAAAACAACTAAATAAAAATATGAATTATGATATTATGATTGGGAAGATCCTTATTTATGGAAAATTTACAATAACCAAGTCATTAGAAGGCACATCCCTAAAGAGGAAATGAACTCTCTGCTTTCCTTTTTTCATAAACATTCATGTGGAGGCCATTTTGGACCTCAAATAATTCCTCGAAAAAAATGAATTTGGATTTTTTTGCCCTCAATTTTTAAAATTTCACATGATTTTTGCAAAAAATGTCCCAAATTCCAGTTTATTGATGTAATTTTCAGAAGATATGGGATTCCCCAAAAACCTTTTATTTTCTATGAGATATTTGATGTTTGGGAGATTGAATTCATGGGACCATTATCTATTTAATTTGGATTTACATGTATTTTTTTACAATAGACTGTGTTTCTAAGTGTATTAAATCAAAATCTACTTAAAAATATGATTCAAAAATTATGATTGAGTTTTGAAATGAAAATATTTTTTGTAGGTTTGGAATACCTCAAACTATAATAAGTGACCAAAGAATCAACTTATTTAAAAAAACATGGATTCCCTCATTAAGAAATATGGATTCCAATATAAACAAACCCTTATCTATCATCCATAAAAAATGGACTAGCAGAGGTGTCAAACAAAGAAGTCAAAAGAATTTTGGAGAAAACAATGCAGCCCAACTACATAGACTAAAGAGAGAAATTATAGAATTCACTTTGGGAATACAAAAAATCCTATAAAACCCCATTATGTATGCCTCCCAATATATTTTCTTATGGTAAACACTGTCACTTTCCTATTGAGTTGTAGCACAAATCCTACTGGGTTTTCAAAAGAGTGAACCTGAATTTGGAAAGAATAGAGAAAAGAGGAAGATGTAAATGATGGATACTAAGGAGTTGAGATAGTTATAATGTGATAACTCACTATTTTACATGTATAAAACTAAATCTTCTCATGATAAGTTAATATGGAGAATATATATCCAAATTAGAGAAAAATTATTGTTATTTTCTTTAGGGATGAGGCTCTTCAATGGTAATCTTTGTTTCAAGTGGACTGGGATATACACAGTAAATAAGGTATTTACTTTTGATGTAGTTGATATTAAAAGATATTATTCAAAGAAGAGGTTCGGGATGAATGGACATCAAGTGAAGAAGTACAATGAATATTTCTAGAAATAACTTGTAGAGGAGTCCTGACTCCTCTCTTCTATTGGTAATTAGAGCATTGTTCAGTTGACTCTTCCCCTCTTGTTGGTCTAGCTACTTATATAATTTTGAACAATTTTTCTTGAACAAATTCTTGTTGTAATTCAATTTTAATTATGTCTTAACCAAGTGTAAGGGAGAGAGACAAATATTTTTTAGGATCTAAATACCAATTTCATATTTTTTTGTAAAAAAAATCTCAATCTATTTTTATGAGTTTTTACATAGTTTATGTATGTTTATATTTTTAGACTTAATTTTAAATATTTAAATAAAAAATGAAAAGAAAAAAAATATAGGAAAATTTAAATTTATTTTTTTTCACTTAATTTACTTCCATGATAGATTTGACTGACTCTTTGATTCTAAAATTACTAAATGTAAATTATTATTGAGGGAACATAACCTATATTAAATGGAAATTCTATTTTAATACTACTGAAATGGACTGAAAACTGAAAATATCATTGTGGAAACAAAATTATAAAAAGTGGTCACTAGAATTTTTAACTCAATATCAAGTGACCTAACATTTTCTATTAAGTAACATCATAGGGATCCTCCCAAAAATAAGTTAATATAAGTCCTTTAATCCTATATTAAAATGGGAAATTGAGATCCCACAATGAATTTTTGAGGTAATGAAAATACGTGTGTGATTATTGATAGAGCAAATATTTTCAATTAATTTATATTGAATATCATTGTTTTAAACCCACAAAATTGTTCTTCTAAGATGAATTGTTTCATTTTTATGATAATGGTGTTATTTTGAGCTGAATTGTAAAAATTGGCCATTTGGATTTTTTAACAGTTTTAAATTATTTCGGTAGATTGGCCATAAAATTCTCTACACTGATCCAAATTGAGAAATTCTTTCTTTTTCAGATTCTACGCATCCAGGGATTCATTTAATATATTTGGACCAAAATCTGAATCGGCCATATGGAAGCTCAAAAGAAGCTCACAAGTTGGCTCAAGAAAACTGTTTTCAGTTCTGCCTAGTTTTGATGTGGGATCCATAACTCAACCATTTTGGGCCCACAGCTTGTGAAATTCGGTGGGTGGACGCGCAAGGAGTTGGGGAGAATCTTTTATGAAGGAAGCACCGAGTGAATTGGCCGTTTATGGGGCCATTAAAGCACCTTAATCCGGAGGATTTCGTTTTGGAGAGTCTGACTGGACAGAATAAATGCTCATAGTAAAACGGTCATAACTCTCGGAATACATGTCCAAATCCGCTGCAATTTTGAGAGGACACGGCCAAGGGAATTATGAACAACATTCAAGAAGGGCCCAACGCGTGAAGATGTCATTAATGGGGATAAAACGCATCGAAATTCGGGTTATGAATTCTGGCTATAAAAGGAGGAGAGCTCCACCCTCTCAAGCCATCCATTCTCCACCCCATTTCTTCCGGGACACCAAGAAGAAGATCTTTTCGGTTTTATTTTTTATTTATTTTCTTTTTCATAGTTTTGTAATGCCTTCTTCTTCCCCATTCAACTCGATTACCCTTACCATGGTGGGGTAAACTTTTGGAGTGATTGGGGAAGGGTTGGTTTTCTATATTGTAATGCTTGAGTTCTTGGACGTAATTGAATAAATTTATTTCTTCTTCAAAGTTGTTTTCAATTTATTATAGCGGATTTTATAATCAATTGCGATCGTTCTTGAATATTAATTCCGTTATTTATTTTTTCCTTGGTAAAATAATCAATATCTCCCTCCACTAATTTCTAGTTTATATACGATGGAATAAACTAGGAATTAGTGGTGAAGTACTCGACGATCGTCAGTACGTGTAAAAGGTGTAGTGAATGTTCTTGATTGTTTGGGATAAACAAAACCCGATCGGGAATTGCCCATTTCAATTAAGGATATTCAATACAACTATTTTACACATGGAAGGAGAGTTGACCAAACCGAGATCTTGGTAAGGTTTTCTCTCACAATAACAATTTCACCAAGGAAGTGAGAGGAAACGATTGTGGAAACTCACTTTAATCAACTAAGAAGAAGAGGTTTGAATTAAATTGAACAAGGATAGCATTATAATTAGGAAACCGACCCCGACCTAATCACCCTTTTAATTTCATTGTTTTTTTCAATCATTTGAATTTCAAATTTCCGTTCACAACCTTTTTACCCCCGTTTTAAAGTGACAACCCATTTTGTGTGCACTCCTCTTCAGGAGACATCCTAGGTCAACCACATTACTACATTTTAACTTAGGAAATAATTGTTTTGCCACGCCCTACGACAGGCGTGCGTCAAACTTGGCGCCGTTGCCGGGGAGGTAGTGCCACAAAATAATTGTTAATATTTTACTTTTTCAATTAAAAAAAAATCTTTTACCATGTTGTTTTCAAACGATTATTTCTTTAATTCATGGAACAATTACCCACCAGTGCGAGAACCAATTATTGAGTCACCTTGGTTTATAGATTATAAAGTTTCTTTTTTGGCCAGACAAATTCGAGGAGCTCGAATCAAAATCATCATAGAGGAAGAATTCAAGGATCTCATTGAAAACCTTAAAGAGAACCTCGAATACCCAGTGTTGGAGGGTTTGGCAAAAGAATTAATTGAACTTCAGGAGTATTTTCCAGATTTTTATCCAGAAATGATCAATGTACAACACCAAGAAGAAGAAGTTCACAAGGATATTGAATCCCAATTTGAAAGAATTAGTCAAAAAGTTCAAAACCTAGAGACCTCAATACAGTGGATAGCGGAACAAGTACATGCATCCCATGATCCACAACTGGAGCCAGAACAAGAACCAGAACCAGAACCAGAACAATTGATGGAAGAATTATCCTCACAAATCCTTCAATTTGAAGAACCCATGGAGGCCTTGATGAAATTAAAAGAAGATCCATTGAGCCCATCTCAATCAATGTTGGATAAGATTGACGAAGAAGATTTAGCAATTGAAATACATATGGGAGATCAAAACGATCTGGATAACTTCTGGAATGAGTGTGAGGAACTTCTTGAGCCAACTATTCCTCATAATGTAGATGATTCAGCAACATTGAAGGAAGAAACCAACCAATCTGTGGAATTTGAAGAGAAGATAGAGGAGTCTGACTACCTACCTCTATCTACGGAAATTCAACTTCAAGAGCCACCTCCCATTGAAGAACCAATTGAAGCCAAACAAGATCAGGGAGTTAATCTTTTCATAAACTCATTATCTTTTGATTTTGTTGAAACTAAATTTAGTATTACCTCCCCTTGTTTTAATTTTTCAGATTCATCCAACACTTGTATTTCCTTGGAGGGAGAATATGCATCTGAAGAGAAACATCTAGAGCTCCCCAAACCTGTTGAACATTTAATGGAGGGAGCACAAGAGAAGATCAAAGTGGATTTTTTGGTGGAAAATGAGACACAAGATACTTACTTTGAAAGGGAAGAATTTGATATTGATTCTTCATGCTTTAATTTTTTTCAAATAGAATTAAACTCTGACATTCCCTTTGATTTTTCCCCAGATGTATCATACCTTCATCAACCACTAGAGATTAAAGATGATGTTGTTCATGCGGAACCCAAGAAGGAGGAGGCTTTGTACTTCATCCTACCCCCACCATGCACGGTGTACCACATTGAGAAGGGGGTGGATCTGGTGTACTCTATCTATGGAGTCCTCCTCAATAAGAACAATGAAATGAAAGCTGGGAAGAGCCACATGTGGTGGTTCAAATCAAAGAAACCTCATCCACCATCAGATTGGGGATAATCAATTACAACTGCCCCTCTGAAGGCAGTCAAAACCCAGGGCCCACTTGGGGGATTAAACCAAGTTTTATCCTTCTATTCTCATCCTACTTCTAATTTTATTTCTTTCAATAAATATCTTATGTTTACTTTTCTTCTTTTATTTGTAGGTTTTCAAAGTGAAACACTTAGGAGCTTAACTCAATGTTGCACTATGAATAAATCAGGTTGTACCTCTCTTTCACACTTTCTGGATGTTTTGATTAATTTGAAAATTGGCTCACATGTTAAATCCACTTGAATGCATCGAGGACACTGCATCGTTTAAGTGTGGGGGAGGGAACCTTTGTAGTATAGGATTTTTATTTGATGTTTTTTTTTCAAAAATAAAAAAAATGCGTGTTTTCAAATTTTTGTGTGTTTATTTTTCAATTTTTGGTGTGTTTCTGAAACTTTTGAGCTGAAAAGATTATCAATACCATTATTGAAACCCATGTCAATGAGTGAACCAATCTATTTCATGAAACCGAGCTTAAATGAATGCTGAAATGACTTCTTTTCAAGTTCAAATATTTTAGAATTTCATGAAAAGTACACTGATTTTTGAAACCCATGCCATATTTCACTGTCTATATCATTGAAATAACTTTCTTGTGAGGCTTCTGAACCATTTTTGTCATATTCTTTTCATTCACCTCATTTCTTGAGAGAACCAGACCATGCTTGCTTTAACCAGAATTTGATTTATTCCTTTCAAAACTTGAGGGTTGGGGTACATGTGTTTTAAATGATTGAGGCATTTATTTTGTTTAAAGCCCCCTTTTCAAAATAATCCTTTTCATTATGGCCCACCTTTACATTTATCCTTCATTGTAGCCCCTAGTATCCATGAATTGCCTATTAGGTTAGCCACATTACAAGCCAATTTTCCCTACCATACCTGCTCTTGAAGTAAAATTGCATGATCTTGTTGAACTTAAGTGTGGGGGAAGATGTCTTGTGATGTACTACCTTATTTGGTTATACTTTGGGTGGAAAATAAATTGTGGAAGAAATGTGTGTGATGCTGAAAAATTATTCTATTGAAAGCTGTGCCTTTTCTGGAGCTTTTATGTAAAAAGAGAAGTTGTGCCTTTCTGGAGCTTCCAATGTAAAAAGAAAGCTGTGCCTATCTGGAGCTTTAAAAAAATCATGTTTGAAAAGATTGAAATGTTTGCTGCTGAGCTGATTGAATGATGATGGAGCCTATTTTCAACAAAGGGGAAGTAAAGGAGACCATATTTGAGTGAAAACTAGAATCTTGCAATTTTGCTTCAATAAGAGCCAAGCCTTCCTTTTTCGGCCTCAGAACTTTTAACATCTAAATCCTACCAACCGGAAGCCACAGAACAACCCTGAAAAGTCCTCATGAGAAACACATGTTCTTGACTCACATCGGGTGGAGAATTAGGAATTTATCAAACCTATGGTGACTCTTGTGTGAGTTTGGATGAGAAAAACCTTGTTCAGCCTTTACATTTGTGAGATGAGAGAAAATTCATGTGAGGTAGGTGTTTTGTGTGCATGGGATAAGAAATGAAGTGGAAATATATTAAAATCTTAAATGGAGAACTTTAAATAACAGTTTTTGATGAGGCATGATATCTTTTTGTTTCTTGAAATTGATTTGATTGATCTCATTGATATGTGTTTTGATTTTGATTTGATTTGATTTTTACTTGTCCAGGAGTCCAAGTGCTAAGTGTGGGGGAATTGATAGAGCAAATATTTTCAATTAATTTATATTGAATATCATTGTTTTAAACCCACAAAATTGTTCTTCTAAGATGAATTGTTTCATTTTTATGATAATGGTGTTATTTTGAGCTGAATTGTAAAAATTGGCCATTTTGGATTTTTTAACAGTTTTAAATTATTTCGGTAGATTGGCCATAACATTCTCTACACTGATCCAAATTGCGAAATTCTTTCTTTTTCAGATTCTACGCATCCAGGGATTCATTTAATATATTTGGACCAAAATCTGAATCGGCCATATGGAAGCTCAAAAGAAGCTCACAAGTTGGCTCAAGAAAACTGTTTTCAGTTCTGCCTAGTTTTGATGTGGGATCCATAACTCAACCACTGTGGGCCCATAGCTTGTGAAATTCGGTGGGTGGACGCGCAAGTAGTTGGGGAGAATCTTTTATGAAGGAAGCACCGAGTGAATTGGCCGTTTATGGGGCCATTAAAGCACCTTAATCCGGAGGATTTCGTTTTGGAGAGTCTGACTGGACAGAATAAATGCTCATAGTAAAACGGTCATAACTCTCGGAATACATGTCCAAATCCGCTGCAATTTTGAGAGGACACGGCCAAGGGAATTATGAACAACATTCAAGAAGGGCCCAACGCGTGAAGATGTCATTAATGGGGATAAAACGCGTCGACATTCGGGTTATGAATTCTGGCTATAAAAGGAGGAGAGCTCCACCCTCTCAAGCCATCCATTCTCCACCCCATTTCTTCCGGGACACCAAGAAGAAGATCTTTTCGGTTTTATTTTTTATTTATTTTCTTTTTCATAGTTTTGTAATGCCTTCTTCTTCCCCATTCAACTCGATTACCCTTACCATGGTGGGGTAAACTTTTGGAGTGATTGGGGAAGGGTTGGTTTTCTATATTGTAATGCTTGAGTTCTTGGACGTAATTGAATAAATTTATTTCTTCTTCAAAGTTGTTTTCAATTTATTATAGCGGATTTTATAATCAAGTGCGATCGTTCTTGAATATTAATTCCGTTATTTATTTTTGCCTTGGTAAAATAATCAATATCTCCCTCCACTAATTTCTGGTTTATATACGATGGAATAAACTAGGAATTAGTGGTGAAGTACTCGACGATCGTCAGTACGTGTAAAAGGTGTAGTGAATGTTCTTGATTGTTTGGGATAAACAAAACCCGATCGGGAATTGCCCATTTCAATTAAGGATATTCAATACAACTATTTTACACATGGAAGGAGAGTTGACCAAACCGAGATCTTGGTAAGGTTTTCTCTCACAATAACAATTTCACCAAGGAAGTGAGAGGAAACGATTGTGGAAACTCACTTTAATCAACTAAGAAGAAGAGGTTTGAATTAAATTGAACAAGGATAGCATTATAATTAGGAAACTGACCCCAACCTAATCACCCTTTTAATTTCATTGTTTTTTTCAATCATTTGAATTTCAAATTTCCGTTCACAACCTTTTTACCCCCGTTTTAAAGTGACAACCCATTTTGTGTGCACTCCTCTTCGGGAGACATCCTAGGTCAACCACATTACTACATTTTAACTTAGGAAATAATTGTTTTGCCACGCCCTACGACAGGCGTGCGTCAATTATCCCTTTGTAAAAATTTAAATAAGTTCATTAATATAGTGTCTCACACATACATGGATGGAAAAATTCAAAAAGAATAAAAAAAATGAATACAGTGCCCATTTTTCAAAAATGAATTCATTTAGGTTGGGGGAATTTTGAACCTATGAAGGGAAAATTGAATGATAAAAATATCATTCAGGGAGTATCGATTAAGTTTGAAAATAAACATTGGTTTAAGAAGATTTATAATGAGGTATAGATGTAAGTGATACTTGTTAAAATTTTGATTCCACTTAAATCATTCAAATTTACTAGTGGAACTAGAATTTGAACTTGAATAGGGGTAAAATAGTATTTGAAAGTCACATAGAAGTCATGACCATTTAGTGGATGAATTATTTCATATTCTTAAATTTAGCTATTTATTTAAAGTTATACATAACAGTCAAAAAAATTAGAATTCAATAGTATAATTATTCGGGAGTGTAATAGTTAAATTGTGGGGGAGTGATGTAAGCCCAAATTTTCAAAAACAATTGAATGATATTCATTGAAAATACCCCTTATTTAATCCAACTCCCAAATAAAATATTTATTTTTGTTTAATTTTTAAATTTAGTAATTAATTTTTTAATACATCAATTAATTATTTTTAATGTTTTAATAATCTTTGGAATTAAATTGGGAAACCATTCATCAATTTTGAATTTTTAATTTTAGTTAATTGTGTGATTCAATTAGAAACCAATATTCTTTAATGAATTTATTTTTTTAAGTTTAATGGATTTATTAATTTTTTAGTTTAATTAAATTCATAAATTGAAATCAAAATTGAATATGTTTATATAAGAACTGTGAACTTTAAGGTTGAATTTTCAATTCAAAAATTAATGTGATTTTTAATTATAAAAAATGATATTATTTTAAAATTTTAATTAATTTATTTAAACGAGTTGTAAATTATTTTTCAAAGAATTAAATTCTGATTTTAATTTTTGTTTGAAATTAATTTGTTCAGGAAAAAAATTTCACTTAAAATTTTTTTTTCTAAATTCAGGTTGAAATGCGAAATTGTCTCGAAGTGAATGCAAGATAATTTTTTGAAGTGACTACATGTAGTCCTCACAATCAGTATAGTTACTACACATTCAATGAAAGTGGCAAAAAATTATAATCTTAAAGTGGATATGCATAATGAAAAAAAATACAATTTATCGCATGAAGAAGGCATGGTCAATCAAGTGATTGTGCCTAGTGAACAGACTGTGTGAACAAACTAGAAGTGAACATGCCTGAAAAAATACAAGTGATTGTTGAAAAAATCAAGTGACCACACTAGAAAATGCTTCAAAGGTGTAATTTCCCATATTTTTAGTGAGTTATGTTTTACTTTAATTAAATTTAAACCCTTGTTGAGTTTATATTTTGGCATAAACCCTAGTGACCAGGCCTTTAGGCTGGTTGGTTTTCTTCTAGGAAGGAAATAGCAGGTGGGATATAGGTTGGTTGTAAGCTAAATATATGCTATATACTAAATACACAGCGTGTATTTAGAATATATAGTGTGTATTAGATACATGATGTGTAATGGTTTAGTTAATCCCCTTGCACATCATGAATTGGGTTTTTCCTAGGAAGGAAGAACCCGAGATTTACATGGAATGTAAATTTTACACTTTGTGTAAATTTTGGGTTGTTTTAAAAAAAGGAAGAACCCCATGTTTTTTATAGGGGATCATTTCTCCCCCTCATTGGACCCCATCCATGTTAGAGAACCCCTCTACACCTCGCCTAGTTTCCATGATATCTCCTTTTTCTGAGCTTGGATCTCTTTACCACTAGGTGCATTGGATTCCTCTCAGTAATCTCTCCACTATACATCCTTACTTCTATCATTTATCCTGTTTTCCTTTATGTTATTTTGATGGGATATCATATGCCCTATTTTTTTAGGTTTTTTGTCTGATTTCCCATTCTATTCCATTATAACTTGAATTAAAGGATGGAATCAGATGAGTGGTCTTCTATGAACCTAAGGTAGGTGGTCTATCTCTTTTCCCTATAGTCTTGTTGTGTTTTTATCATGTGTCTTGTGTCGTGCACTAGAATTTCTAGCAGCACCTATATAATAATTAATTATTTAAATTAAATGTTTCTTTTATGTATAACAAGACCCTAGATACCTAGGAAATAATTTCTTTAGGTGTTTTCTTGAACATGATCCATCCCTTTAGGTGTTCCCTTCCTTTATGGCCTCATTTCCTTTTTTTCCTTAAAATGTTTAAACCGCCTTTGAGGTGTGTATTTCTTTATAATAAATAATTCCCTTAGAATTTGAATCTAATTAATGAAAATGATAATTTATAGGCCATGTGTTAGGCCCCTATACTTAATTCCATAGTTTAATTACATGAATTAAACTAATTTTCCAACTTGGATAAAGTGTTATGATATTAATTCCATGAAATTTATGTGAGCTATTAATAGCTAATCTTACCTTCCTATCATGACGAGAGAGATACTTGGGATTCCATTTATGGATCTCCTTGGAATAATTCATCATGATTTATGATTATAAATGTTTATGAAATGTAAATACACTGGGAGAAATGCTTGGAGTTCCTTGGACAGCATCACTGATCATTCTTCCTACTTCCATATGAGTGACACTGGTTCCCTAGGGGAAACACGATGAATAGGATTTTTGGATAGATGGTTAAACTAGAACATGTGTGACACTCAGTCCCCTATATGATATACCATGTATGGTCATATAGGGTTTTGTCTTCATGTCATTCTGAGAGTGATACTTGGGATTCCATTTATGGGTTCCCTTGGACGAACTCTTACAATAATGGGTATTTATAGTGACCCTGGAGTGATACTCAGGATTCCATTTTGGATCACATTGAATGGGATCAAGGTTCCTCTTATTAAATTTTAATTATGAGTTTTATATTAAAGACTAATAATGCATAGTTGTTATCCAAGGATACATCCGCCAAACCCAATCACATGCTTGGGTTTGGTATATCTTTTGATACTTGTTTTGTGATGGATTATTACTGTATTTGCAATCATATCATATCTTTATAGGTTCAACTTGGTTTAGATATATCTATCATTGGCCAAATATGGTATTTTGGTTTGGTATCCATGAGGAACATAGACCGACATGTTTCATTTATTTATTTATTTACATATATTATCTGCCTGCACATTTATCATTTTATATTCATAGACTGGATTTTTCTAGACACCATTTTTGGTGGCCGACTGAGTATATCTAACATCGTGATCGGGTCTCCTATGCTATCTGATCAGACTTAATGATTTCAATTGTAGATAAAGGGAAGTATCCAGCTGCTAATGCTTGATTTCCATTACTAGGTTGGATTACAGGAGCAGAGGACAGAGCTTATGCTCTTGATGCTAGTAATGGAATATTTTGGTTGTTTTTTATTTTTTTATAGAATGTGGTATATTCATATTTCTACTATATCCTATGTACTACATTTTTTTTATATCTACATGACATCATCATTATCATTTTTGTATCTATTTACTATTCTGTTTCCACCTGTTTATTATATTTGAAGTTTATTTATTATTCCAATAACACTTGTTTATTTCTGCTTCCATTATTTCTAATATATTATTTATTATTATACCACACTCTAATTAGTGATGTAATAGTCTCCCCATAGACACACCCTAGTCCCTCACTTTTAGTTGGTAGCCTCTTGCATATGTGGAGGCATGCTTTAGGTTGTGTGGCCGACCATATCGGGGCACTTCTTAGTGGCTTCTGAGGCAGGATTCTATAAAGTGGTATTAGAGATTTCCTTTTTCCTTTTTTCTTAATATTTAAGTATTAGAAAAATATACTACAATATATCGAAATTTGGTAATGAGCCTATTTTTAGGAGTATCTAACCTACATACAGGGGAAACCCAAATTACCTGGGACAAGTTACTGTTGTTTTGGTTTTTGTCTATTACGGTTGTATTGATTTCACCATTGGGTGACATATATGATTTTTGACATTATTATTTATGATATTATTATTATGGATTTTCCTTTACCCATTGTACTAGTATGAAAATTAGGTAGCATGTCATTCATCTTTATAGGAACTTTAGGACTTATATTCCATGTGTTTTTTCATGCCACATTTAATTTCTACATGTATTGCCTGTGTTGCATGTGATTGTTATGAGTGCCTTGATTATTATATATGGAAATATTTTAATGCTTCTTAAAGGGATAAAAATGTATTAATTAATGTTCTTACATAAATATAAATGTTTTTCCCATATATATTGATGATGTCACCTTAATTAACAAATTATGCCACATTGATCCATGAACCATTAGTTCTATGGACTGAAGCGTTAGTGGATTTTATTTTTGGATGCTAATTGTAATTTTTGATGCATGTACTTATATAAATTTGGAATTGTATTTCATTCAATCAAATCATTATACATGACCTATTACATCCAAATACTAGACGTAAAGGTCAAGTTGCAGTTACTTGATGTACCAATTGCAATTTATAAAGAGTATGGGTGTTTATAAATTGGTAATGGTGACAAAAATAATTGGACTATGATATCCTTATACTTATAAATAAGCATTAACTTAAATGAATTTAAGCTTTTAAAATGAAATGGTTACTGATAAATGGGGATGCCAATTGCAAAGTAAAGGTGTTTTTCCTTTATAAATTTCAATTGAAACTCCAAATATCAGAACCTATGTTGTGATATGTGAGACATTGTCCATGACCCAACCTTAGTAGGGGAAGTAGGTTGTTTCTTATATTGTTTGTTGTGATCCTTCTTATAACCTAAAATTGGATTTAGGAGCAGGTAGAGAGGTGTGACTTTATTATAGGAAGGCCTTGTACATATCATTTCCCGATTTCATTATTTCCTATCTTTTTTTTAAGGTTGGGGCCGAAGCCTCAATTTATTATTTAATGTAAATACCTCTTTAGACTGGGTAGAGAGAGACCCATTACATAGCCCAAAGGCCCAAGGCCAAGTGGCCTAAATACTAGGCTTGAAATCCCATTTTTTTGGCTCAAAGAGCCCCTCGGTGAATAGTACTACTATAGTACTCGGGCAGCTACAGTACCTGCTACATTACCGCCACTACTACAGTTCCTGCTACAGTGCCGTCGTCCCTACAGTGTCGCCGCTGCTATAGTTCCACCGTAGCTACAGTGCTACTACAGTGCTGCTACAGTCCCCAG
The DNA here is from genome assembly GCA_963277665.1 of Viscum album. Taxonomy (NCBI): domain Eukaryota; kingdom Viridiplantae; phylum Streptophyta; class Magnoliopsida; order Santalales; family Viscaceae; genus Viscum; species Viscum album. The sequence continues at coordinate 1,757,031,446 of OY728121.1, read as the reverse complement.
AAATGGTGGGCCCTGATTCATGCATCGGGAGGGTGGCACGACCATGCTTCAGATAAGGTGGGCCATAATCCACTGGTATTACCTTATGTAGTTCCACCTAAGGCACCTCCTATTGATCTTACACTAAGATATGATGCTCATTTTTGAGATGGATTCTTCTTTTTCTTTATACATTCCCTAAAAGTAGCTTCACAACTGACCCTTACCATGGAAGAGTTAATGTAAGAATTTCAACAGTAGTAGCATCCTGGCTTTTTGGGGTATGGAGGTCCTCAAGCTATTGAGTCTTGGATAGAGGCCATTATTTTAATCCTCAAACATATAGATATGACCATGGGTGAAGTTTCAAACTTTCCACTTATCTGCATCATTATTATAACAAGCATTGGTGGGATGTCATCACTAAGGTGGGTCATCATCATGGTATCGTCTTAGTGGACTTCCAAAAAGCCTTTTTCAATTGCTTCTTTCTACAAACCTTGAGAGTGGATTATTCCTAATAGTTTACGCATCTATATAAGGGTGTTATTTCTGTGATGGATTAATCTACTCATTTCATTGAGTTTCATCATTTTTCACCAATTCTAACCAGTAATGAGTTTATGACTATGAGACGTTTTGAGGATGGTCTTGTGTATGCCATCCAATCATAGGTGAATGTTTTTTGGGTGACTTCCATTTTTGAGATAGATAAATAGGACCCCATCATAGAATAGAACCTGACGGGAGATGGTAATGTGATCCAGGGAGGTTCAACTTTGATACATGGATATGGTTTATCTAGTGGCAGGAAGCGTCATTTTGAAGACATGGATATGGTTTATATATACTGTAATTATAGTAATTCTAGACCTATATATGGAATAGTTCTATGGAATAATGAATCTCGAAACGCCATTAGGTGTTAAATCAGAGAGTATATACCAGTTAAAGGAGTTACCTCTTGATATTTGTGGGAACCATTTCTTGTGGAATTTTATTATCCTTGATATGACCAGTTTCAATATCATTCTTAGTATGGACTAGCTAGTGCCTTATCAGGCCCATGTTGATTCCTATCATGGGTGGGTGTCTTTTATAGCACCATATGGTAGTGCTTATGTGCATAAGGAGGAATGGGATATCTAGGCGAGTCGAGCTGTACCTAAACATAATGGGTTGTCTAGAGTGACAACCTAGATGGCTAGTCTCTTTATGAGCGAGAAAGGAATAAAAATTCTAGAATTCCCTTCTATGGAGAATCACTACCGGGATTTCTTTATAGATGACTTCTCTGGTATACCTACTATGAGAGAGGAGGATTTCATGATTAATATTTTTCCAAGATCTTCACTAGTGTCCATTCCTCCCTATAGGATGGAACCAATAGAGCTCCAGGAACTTAAAAAGAAACTATAAGACTTGGAATCAAATGGTTTTATATAGCCCAGTACTTTCCCATAGGGTACACCTCTCCATTTATCCAAGATGGTAGATGGTACCCTCATATTGTGCATGGGTTATCACTGATTAAACTAGCTTACGGTTAAGAACTGGTATCCATTTCCCCATATATATGACCTATTTGAACAAATATGAGGATAGTTGGTTTTCTTTAAGTTCAATTTGAGTTTGGGATACCAGTAGGTGTATGTTAGGTCATCAGACATATCACTTACAATATTTTAGAGTATATATGGCTTGTGAAAGTTTCTGGTCTTCTTTTTCAGCCTCAAAAACATGTTAGCAGTCTTTATCCCTATGAAGAATTGGGTTTTCCATCTGTATCTAGATTCATTTTTTATAGTATTTGTGGAAATCATCTTGGTTTATTATCATACCAAACATGACCATGAAAAACATCTTGAGATCGTGATTATTACACTAAGATACCACCATAAATATGCTAATCATAGTAAATGACACTTCTAGATCGATAAAGTTCACTTATTAGGCTATATAATATTAGATTATTCAGTGTTTGTTGACCCAGATAAGGTGAGTGTCATGGTTTACTAGAATAATCCCAATAATTTATTAGAAATACATAGTTTCTTGGAAATAGATATCTATTATAGATGTTTTATTTGGACTTATTATGCCAATAAGTGCTTGTTATGGGCTTGAAAAAAAAGGGTATGGAGTTATTCTAGTATGAATCTTTTGAGAAATAATTTTAGGTTTTGAAAGGTGGACTGAATTAAGCACTAATTCTGATTCTTCTGGAGTTGGGAATAAGCTACACTATTTATTGTGATGCTTTAAGAATTGGACTAGGAACAGTTTTGATGTAGGGAGAGCGAGGTGTAGTGTATGGGTCCCGCAAAATGAGACCTCATGAGCAGAATTACACTACACAAGACCTCGAGCTAGAATCTACGGTTCATGATTACTTTTTTGGAGTTATTTTATTTTGGGTGAGTGGTTTTTTGTTTACACAGATTACAAAAGACTCAAATACATCTACACACAGCATGATTTGAATCTTAGGTGGTGCATATAGGTATAATACATGCAGTCATTCGACTTTGAACTGTCTTGTACACATGGAATGTGTAATGTCATGGATGATTCCCTAAAGTATAATAATCTGACATGGGTTGTCTATAAGTCTAGTAGTGAGTATAAATTAATGGCTCAATTTTTTGAGATTCACCAATAAGTGCAGTAATTTCTTGGGAAACGTATTTTAGAAGATTTATCACTGACATCCTCCCTTCTGGAATAGTTCTATATGATATAATTTGCAGATTTCAAGGGATTACTCTATAGGGAGAGTATCTCAGGTGATAACCCACCACTTTGTTGGGTTGTCAATGAGAATGAGATCCAATACTTCCACAGGCTTATATGGTTACTCGCAGATATATGGAAAGAGATGATGTGGGAATATCACACCTATGTTTAGGTAGTTCACTCTAGTATCACCATTATATACTGAGTCATACATCATCAGTATTTGTGGTTGGGTATGAAGAGGTAGATTTTATATTTCATCTCAATGTCACTATGGATTTCATGATAGGTTTTTCGAGATACACTCGAGGTAGTGATGCAGTATGGGTGATCATCAATAGGTTGACCAAGGTCACACATTTCCTACCTATCTGAGAAACCTTCTTAGTTGATGAGCTTGGGGGGATTTATATTTGGTAGATTGTGTGCCTTCATGGTGGTCCTTGTTCTATCATGTCAGCCCAAGATGCCTAGTTTTCATCATGGTTCTGGAAATGTTTTCAAATGGTACTATGTTCACAAGTTCTCTTGAGTACGGCATATCAACCTCAGACCAATGAGTAGTCTAAGTAGACAATTTTAATGTTGTTGGAAATGTTTCAAACTTATGTCCTTGATTTTGGAGGTTGAGAAACATATATCTCTCATTGATTTTTCCTACAATAACAGTTTCCAAGAATCAATTCAGATGGATTCCTATGAGGCCCCTTACAATAGTTTGTATCATTCAACCTTTTGTTGGTTAAAGGAAGGTGGGGAAACACTATTAGGTCCTCATCTGGTTTAGGAGACTTCAGATTATGTACAACTAATTCAGAAGCATATGACTACAGCTCAGTCTAGGTAGAAGTATTATACCGATCATCATCTCTAACCTCTAGAGTTATAGATGGGACATTGGTTCTTTCTATGAGTTTAACACAGATTGGGTCATAGACAGATTTATAGATAGGGTAAGTTATTGACTCTTTGTGATGGTCCTTTCAAGATTATGGAGAGATTTTGTCTGGTAACTTATCAATTGTAGTTACCTCAGAGGTATCATTCCATGCATGACATATTTCATGTATCATAGCTTCAGTAGTATCATTCTGACCCATCTCATTTGTTTGATCCAGAGGATATTGAGCTAGGGGAATATCATTCCTTTGAGGATCATATGATATGTATAGTTGTTAATATCACAAAGGATCTCTAAAAAAGTTCAGTTTCTCTAGTTTATGTGCTATGGTATCATGTTTATGTAAAGGATGAAACTTGGGAGAGAGAGGCCGATATACATGCTTAGTGGCCAGAACATTTCTCAGATGATGATTTACTACCCCTGTAATGGAAGCATAGGGAAAAGTTTTTTTAAGGAGGGGTGGTTGTAATGTACTAGATTTTTTGTCTGGTATGTTTTCTTTTAATTTCGGTTAAACACGTGTTAAGTTTGTCTTTTGGCTTAGACCCTGGGGATTGGTCCTTTAGGCTAGTCAATTTTCTTCATCTGGAAAAGAATTAGCAGGTGGGATAGAGGCTATATGTATGCCAAATACTCGTTGTGTACTGAATACATAGTGTGTATTAGATACATGATGTGAAAATGGTTGAATAGGCCCCTTACACATTGTGATTTGGGTTTTTCCCAGGAAATAAGAACCTAATCTTTATGCGCCATGTAAATGTTGGGCTATTTAAAAAAATGAAGAACGCCTTTTTTAAGAGGTCCATTTCTTCCCTACTCAGGAGGCTAGTAACAAGATAGAACCCCTCCACACATCACCTAGGTTCCATGACATCCCCTCCATCCCAACCATGTTCTCTTCACCACTAGGTGCATTGGATTCCTCTCAGTAAGCTCTCCACTCATTATCCTTCCTTCTATCATTTATCTTACCATCTTTTGTTCTATTTTGGTGTGAGATCATATGAACTAATTTTTTAGTGGTTTTTTCATCTTTTACATTTTATTCTATTCTATCTTGAATCAATGTCTAAAAATGTATGAGTGGTCTAAGGTAGATGGCCTAGCTCTATTCCCTAATGTCTTTTTGTGTTTTTATCATGCACCATGTACCTCATGCTAAACTTTCTAGAATCACCTCTGTAATAATTAATTAAATAAATTAAAGGTTTCTCTCATGTATAATGGGACCCTATCTACCTATGAAATAATTTCATTCGGTATTTTCTTCAACACGATCCACCCCTTTGGGTGTGCCCTTCCTTGAGGGCCTAATTTTCCTTTTTCGTTAAAATGTTTAAACAACCTTTTCAGGTGTGTGTAGCCTTATAAGGAATAGTTCCTATATAATGTGAATTTAATTAAGGAAAATGAGAATTTATTGGCCATGTGTTAGGCCCCAATGCTTTATAACATATTTTAATTACATGAATTAAACTAATTAACAAACTTGGATAAAGTGTTATGATAGTAATGCCTTGAAACTGATGTGAGTGGTTAATAGATAATATTACCTTCCTATGATGTCGAGATTGATACTTGGGATTCCATTTATGGATCTACTTGGATGGGATCATCATGTTTTAAAATTATAATTGTTTCTGAAATTTAAATATTTTAAGAGAGATAATTGGAATTCCATGGACGGTCTCACCGAGTGTTCTTCCTACCTATGAATGGGTGATACCGGTTCCCTAGGGGAGATGTTGTGGATGAGCTCCATGGATATACGGTTATACCAATCCATGAGTGATAGTTGGTCCCCAATGTGAGATGTTAGGGATGGGCTTGGAGGGTGTTGTCTTAACTCCATACTGAGAATGATACTTGGGATTCCATTTATGGGTTTCCTTGGATGGACACTTATGCAATTTGGTATTTATAGTGCCCCTATAGAAATACCCAGGATTCCATTTTGGATATCCATGAATGGGCTCAGGGTTCCTCTTATTAAATTATAATGATAAAATTTATACTAAAGATTAATAATTCATAATTGTTATCTAGGTACATGTATTCCAAGATCAATCACATGCTTTGGTTCATTCCATATTTTGATATTGTTTTGTGATGTATTATTATTATTATTGCACCTATATCATATATATATATATATAGGTTCACCTTGTTTTAGATATATACGGATTAGGTTGAAGAAGGTTGTGTCGGTCAGGTATCCATGAGGAACCCTGACTAACATGTTTCATTTATTTATTACTTTACATATATTATGTGTCTACACATTTCTCATTTTATAAGCATAGACAAGGTTGTCATAGACACCACTTGTGGTGTCCCACTGAGTATATATAACACCCTAATCATGCCACCTATGGTACTTGGGAAGACTTAATTATTGACATTGTAGATAAAGGGAAGCCTATAACTTTTGAAGTTTGATTTCCAATACTAGGATGGTGTATAGGAGAAAAGGACCAAGCCTATACTCATGATGCTAGTAAAGAAATATTTTGGTATTTTTTATTTTTTATATCATGTGGTATATTGTTTTTCCCATGGATCTCATATACTAAATTTTTTATAGTTACATGAAATCATCATCATCATAATTTTTGTATCCATTTATTATTCAGCTTCCTCCTGTTTATTAAATTAGATGTTTATTTATTATTCCATTGATGCTTGTTTATTTCTGATTCCACTATTTATCATTTATTATTTGTATATGTTCCATACTATGATTAATGAGGGAATAGTATCTCAATAGACACACCTTAGGCCCTTGATGCCAGTAAGAAACCTCTAGAATATGTGGAGGCATGGTTGAGGTCATATGGTCGACTATCTCAGGGCATATCTTAGTTGCTTCTGTGGTGGGAAACTAAAAGAGGCATGAACTAAATAGTCCCTCACAGTCAGTATACCTACCAAAACCCCCTCTTATAGTAACTTTATAAGTGACTTCAAGAAGGATTTTCAATTACCCATAAGGCTCCTTCCTGTCATCATGGTCATTTCCAACCTCTATTTTTCTACTAACCTTGAGATCTACCCACATAACTACTATAAATTCATGGTAGGTTGATACCCTAACATAGAAACTGATGGTGAGATAAAAATCAAACACACCACATGTTATAGAAGAAAAAACCTTGAGCCTCCCTCATAGACACTTCCACTTACGAATCAAAAATGGAAACAAAAAATAAAAATTGCAACAAAATATAGGGTGACCTCAACTAAGTTGTGCCTCTGGATACAGAACCCAATCGTCTATGCTGCTGGTTACGCACCACCACATCTAATAAAGTCTTCCTCATCAATGAGGATAAATAATAACCACCTAATAACTCTCATGTTCCGAATTGACGGATCGTTCAAATCTAAATAAGAGATGTTATGCATCTATGTATTAAAGCTTGATGGCACACCCTTATTGATTCCAAAGCCATGCCACTGCCGAGGATTAAGGATATGGCCCAGAAACTGAATGCGACACTTAAATTTGATGAACATCCATTAAATCCCATGAACCTCAATTAAGCTCTCCACTAAGGAGGATCGACCGTGATCTGAAGCTCAACACATCATATTCTAATAGAAACCTTGAAATGTGAAGTTGTTAGTCGTATAGTTGTTGAAAATCAAAAATATGGTGCTCATTAAGGATAAAGATTACTATATGCTTACTACTCACCAAATAAAGCCTTCTTGTCCCACTTGTAAATGTCTATATTTATTGGTATATCATCAATTTGAATATGAGGAAATATGAAATCCAACCTGAATCTATGGTCGATTTAGATCATGAATGAATTTGAAGTCGGAAGATGAACCAAGCTTCTATCGACGGGTTTCTCTAATGAATATCCATATGGTCTATGCCAAGAGATTACACGAGCTGTAAATAATCTATTCTTGGAATAGAATATATAAATTCATAGAATAAATCATGGTATAACATGCGTCAACATTCGATCAAAGAGTATATGAAAATGAAAGGAGTTCCCCCTTGAGATAGGTGGATACCATTTCCAGTGGAATTTCCTTATCCTCAAGATGAATAGTTTCAACGTCATTCTCAGTATGGACTAGCTAGTGCCTTATCATGACCATGTTGATTTATATTGTTGGAGGATGTCTTTTAAATCAACTGATTAAAGTTATTATGTTAAGGGGGAATTGGATATCTAGATGAATTGAGTTTCACCTAAACATCATGGGATAGGTGGAGTGACAGCCCAAATGAATAGTCTCTTTATGAACAACTAGGGAATGAAAATTTTGGAATTCCCTCACATGGAGAATCACAATAGGTATGTGTTTCTGGATGAATTATCTTGTTTACCTCTTGTGAGAGGTGGATTTCACCATAAAGATAGTTCCAGGAGCAGCACCAGTATCCATTCCTCCATATATAATGGCACCTACATAGCTCCAGGACTTCAACAAATAGCTAGAAGACTTAGAGGAAAAGGTTTTTATATGACCAAGTACTTTTTCTTGGGGTTCACCTATCCATTTCTCCAAGAATGAAGATGGTACCCTCATTTTTTCATGGATTACATTTGATGGTTATAGTTAAGAACTAGTATCCATTGACCCATATATATAGCCTATTTGAACAAATTTGGGGAGATATGATTTTCTCTAAGATCAATTTGAGTTTTAGAAACCATGAGGTGTGTGTTGGGTTATCATACATGTTTCTTATAATGTTCTAGAGTAGATATGTCTTTTATGAGTATCTGGTCATGTTTTTTGGCCTCATGATCATGCCAGCAATAATTATAACTATAATGAATTAGGTTTTCAATTCGTATATATATTTTTTTATAGTAATTAGGGATTAAATATTAGTGTATTCTCATACCCTGCATATAATGTCAAACATATTGATATAATGATGAATACACTAAGATACCACCAGCTATATTCTAATATTAGTAAATGTCACTTATGGATCAATAAAGATCACTTATTAGGCCATATTATCTAAGATTCTTGAGTGTTTATTTACCCAGATAAGGTGATTTTCATGGTTTCTTAGGATTATCCCATGAATTTAATTTAAATACAATATTTCTTGGGACTATATATCTATTAAAAACATTTTATTCATGACTTCTCACACCTAGAAGCTCCTATTATAGGATTGACTAAAAAGGGTGTGAAGTTATTATGGTCTGAATCTTTTGATACATCACTTTAGGAGTTGAAAGGGAGATGGAATCGGGCACCAATTCTGATTCCTCTAGAGTTTGGTAGAAACTATATAATTTATTGTGATTATTTAGGAATCATTATAAGAATAGTTTTGATATAGGGAGATAGATTTATAGTGTATTGGTCCTGCCAGATGAGACATCATGAGTAGAATTACCCTACAAAAAAACATAAACTAGAATATTTGGTTCATGATTTATGTTTTTTGAGGTATTTTATTTTGGGTGAGTTGTTCATTGTTCACACAGATCAAAAAAATTCAAATACATCTTCACACAACATGATTTGAATCTTAGGTGGTGCATGTTGATAGAAAACCTGTAGCCATTCAAATTTGAACTTTCTTATACACCTGGAAAGGGTAATGTTTTGGCTGATTCCCTAATCCAAAAGGATTAGACACGGTCCATCTAGAAGGCCAGTAGTGAGTATAAATTGATGGATCTATTTTTTGAGATTCACCCATAGGTTAATGAATTTTTAGGGAAACCTATTTTAGTAGATTTAGCAGTGACATCCTCCCTTATGGAATAGGTCTAGATGATGCAGTTTTCAAATTATGAGGGATTAATCCGAAGGGAGAGTGTCTCAAGTGAAAACCCGCCACATGGTTTGGTTATTAATGAGAATGAGATCCTGTGATTTTGCAAGTGTATATGGGTGCCCGAAGATATAAAAGAAGAGATGATGTGGAAATCTCACACCTATGTTTGGGTAGTTCACTCTAGGCTCACCAAGATGTACTAATACATACATAATTTGTATCGGTGGTTGGGTATGAAGAGGTAGATTTTATGTTTCATCATGAGGTCACTATGTACTTCATGATGGGTTTGTTGATATACCCTTAAGGTAGTGATACAATATGGTTGATAATCGATAGTTTGACCATGGTTTCATATTTTATACCTATCTAAGAAACCTTCTCATTGGATGAGCTTAGGAGGATTTATATTTGGGAGATTATGTGCCTTCACGGTGGTCCCTATTATATCATGTCGGTCCAAGATGCCCCATATACATCATGGTTCTAGAAAGGGTTGCAAAAGGCATTGGGATCAAAAGTGATATTTAGTACGACATATCACCCTCATAAAAATGAGTAGTCTTTGGAGATGATACGAGTGTTGGTGGACATGTTTTGGGCATGTTTCCTTGATTTTTTAGGTTGAAAAACATATATCTCTCATTGATTTTTCCAACAATAATAGTTTCTAGGAAGCGATTCGGATGGCTCTCTATGAGACCCTTTATATTAGGTTGTCTAGTTCACCCTTGTTCTAGTTAGAGGCATGTGAGATGACACTATTGGGTCCTCTTCTTATTTAGGAGACTTTGGAGTGGGTATAGATAATTCAGAAGCATATGGATATAGCTTAATCTGGGAAGAAGTCTTATACTGATCGCCATCACCGACCTCTAGAGTTTGATGTGGGACATTGGGTCTTTCTTGGATTTTTTCTTAGATTAGGTCATAGACATATACAAATATAGGGTACTTATTGCCTCTTTACATTAGTCCTTTCAAGATCGTGGAGAGAGTCGAGTTGGTAGCCTATCAATTTTAGTTAGCTCATAGGTATCATTCCATTCAGGACATCTTCCGTGTATCATAGCTTCACCGGTATCTTTCTGACTTGTCTAATTTTTTTGATCCGAAGGATATTTATCTAGATATGTATTCATCCTTTTAGGAGAATCTAATACTTATCATTAGTTGAAGAATGGAGGCTCTCTGGAATAGGTTAGTTCCTCTAGTCCAAGTGTTATGGCAGCATGACCGTGTATAGGATGAGACCTGGGAGAGAGAGGCTGATATACATGCTTAGTGACTAGAATATTTATTAGAATACTCTTTACTAACTTTAAAAGGGAAACTTGGGAAAAACTTGTTTTAAGTAGGGGTGGTTGTAACATCCCGTATTTTCATTATGGTATGTTTTCTTTTAATTTCAGTTAAACCCTTATTGAGTTTGTCTTTTTTCTTGACCCTGATGGCAGGGACTTTAGGCCAGTTGGTTTACTTCTAGGAAATAAATAGTAAGTGGGGTGGAGGATAGATGTATTCCAAATACATGGTGTGTGATGAATGCATAGTGTGTATTTGATACATGTTGTGTAAATGTTTGTTTAGGCCCCTTACACATTGTGATTGGGGATTTTCCCGTGATGTAGGAACCCAAGCTTTACATGTCATGTAAAGTTTACATGCCATGTAAATGTTGGTCTATTTTTAAAAAAAAGGGGAATAACTCCTTGTTTTTTGATATGGGTTCATTTCTTCACAGTAAAAGATGATATCCACATGAAAAATCCCTCCACACCTCACCTAGGTTCCACAAGATATCATTTATCCCAGCTCTATTCTCTTCACCATTGGGTACATAGGATTCCTCTCAGTAAGTTCTCCACTTCTCATCATTCTTTATATTTTTTATCTTACTATCCTTTTATCTATTTTGGTGCATGAATGTATGACCTATTTTTTCAGGGTCTGTGTCTTCTTTCCCATTTTCTTCTGTTCTATCTCAAATCAAAGGCTAACAATGGTTGAGTTTTCATCTACGAACCTAAGGTTGGTGGTCTAGCTCTTTTCTCTAAAGTTTTGTTGTATTTTTATCATGAGCTAGGTTCCATGTGCTAGAATTTTTATTATCACCTCAATAATAATTAATTAATTAAATTAAAGGTTTCTTTCATGTATAATGGGACCCAAGACACCTGTGAAATAATGTCATTGGGTATTTTTTTCAACATGATCCACCCCTTTGGGTGTTCCCTTCCTTGAGGGTATAATTTCCCTTTTGCATTAAAATGTTTAAACCGCATTTTGAGGTGTGTGTTTCCTTATAATAAATAATTCCCTTGAAATTTGAATTTAATTAATGAAAATGATAATTTATAGGCCATGTGTTATGCCCCAATACTGCATGCCCAAGTTTATTTACCTAAATTAAACTAATTAGACAACATGGATAAAGTGTTATGATAGTAATGACTTGAAATTAATTTGATCTATTGATAGAAAATACTAACTTCCTATAATTCCAAGAACTATACTTTGTATTCCATTTATAGATCTCATTGGATGTGATCATCATGATTTATAATTAAAATTGTCTATGAAATGTAAATATGTTGAGAGCGATACTCAAAATTCCTTGGATGGGCTCACCAGGCGTTCTTCCTACCTCTGTATGAGTGATACCACTTCCTTAAGGGAGACATTGTGGATGGGATCAGGGGATAGATGGTTATACTAGGCCACAAGTGATACTCGGTCCCCTATGTGAGATACCAGGGACAAGATTGTAGGGTATTATCTTCACTCCATACTGATATTGATACTTTGGGATTCCATTTATTGGTTTCCATGGATAGACTCTTATGGTATTGGGTATTTATATTTCCCTTGGAGAAATACTTGGGATTACTTTTAGAATCACCTTGGATGGGCTCAGGTTGCCTCTTATTAAATTATAATGATGAATTTTATATTAAATAATAATAATTCATAATTATTATCTAGGGACATGTCATCTAAGCTTGATCACATGCTTGGGTTCAGTACATATTTAGATACTTGTTTTTATGATGGATTATTATTATTATTGCACCTATATCATATCTGTACAGGTCCAACTTGGTTTAGAGATATCCAAATTAGCCTGAATTAGGTATTGTGAGTTTGGTATCCATGAGGAACCAGAACTCACATGTTTCATTTATTTATTTCTTTACATATATTTTGTGTCTGCACATTTCTCATTTTATATGCACAAATAGGATTTTTTTTAGACACTTTTGATGGTGTAATTATATGTATATCTCACACCCTACTCAATCCACCTATGGTACCCAAGTAAAATTCATGATTATAGATGTAGATAAAGGTAATACCCCAACTTTATAAGCTTGATTTCCATTTCAATGATGGTCTATGGTAGGATAGGACCAATCCTATGATCGTGATTCTAGTAAAAGAAAATTTTGGTATTTTTTATAATTTTTTATAGAATGTGGTTTATTCTTATTTCCCATGTATCTGAAGTACTATATTTTTTTATATCTACATGACATCATCATCAACATTTTTGTATCTATTTATTGTTCATCTTCTTCATGTTTATTATATTAGATGTTTATTTATTATTCTATTTATTCTTGTTTACTTATGATTTTACTAGTTCTCATTTATTAATTTTCATTATACCATACTATAATTAATTAGATAATAGTCTCACCATAGACACACACAAGCCTACATACTAGTCAGCATCCTCTAGCATATGAGTAGGCACATGTGAGGTCAAATGGCCGACTGTCTTGGGACACCGCTTAGTGGATTCTGGGGTGGGACACTACAAAAGTCATTAACTGACCATATCACATCCATGACTTCTTTTAAAGTAATTTTTCATTTAATTTACATCATTTATTTTTTATGGGGGTTTTCCATGCATTTTGGTGGAAATGGTGGGTTTTCAAAATTTGGGCCAAACAGTGAGCCCATTTCCAAATTTAAAAATAAATTCTATTTCTTTTATAACTGCTTTATTTTTCAACATTTTACACCCATTCCACTTCCCAATTGTAATATCGTGGTATATTAAAACCACCATATCTATTTGGAACTCACATGAATTCATAATAATGATGGATTTAGGTTTTGTATTAAGGTGTTGGGCCATCCCGAAATCTCATTTCCTCTTTTAAATAGTTTTATTAATTCTTTAATATATCATTAATTTTTTTAATTTTTTATATGATTCCAACTCTCACCCAAGACCACTTACCCAAGGTCCCCCCCCCCCGAATCTCTCCTCCCCCAATTTGGAGCTCAATTGAATCTCAAATTTGGGCAAAACACCACTAGATTTTACAAATATCCTAGATTTGAAGAGGTAAATTGATCCTTTAATAACTCCTATTTTTACTCTATTTCTCCCATTCTAGTTCCTAAATGACCTTCTCATCCTTAATCTAACCACAATTTCATTTATGGTTGTTCTGAAATTCATATACTGGTGTATTTGGGTCGTTTTCTTCAAGATTTATTTAGGTAAGTGTTTCTCTCTTCATTTCCTTCCTTCTCCTTAGGGTTTCCTCCCTCTTTCAGGAATTTATAGATTTTCCAAAAGTTAGGGTTCATACCTAGGGTTTTATTTGAGGTCTTTTGGTGAAATATTATGGTTTCGGGTTCGTTTTCACTTCCTTGTGGTGTGGAGAAGGTGAGATTGAGGTTTTGCACCAAGATTCAAGGGTTTTGACTCAAAAGGTGGGTGGTTCCATGTGTAATAAATTTTTGATAAGTTATATTTATTTATTTACTATTTTTAATATTCCTCATATGCTTCTTGTGGTCAAAAAACCGTTTTTGATGGAATTTCTAAAGTGTTTAATTTTATAGTTTCATTATGGCTTGAAATTAGGAGCTTTTCATGGGTGACTCTTGGGGTAATGTTTGGGTGTATTTTATAACACATGAAATTGAACTATTGGTGTTTAAAGGGGATGAAACTTCTGGTTTGTTAATGTCTTAGTGTCATGTGGGCCTTGAAATGGTGTTTTTTAATGGGTTCAAGGTGTAAAACCATGTTTTACTTCTTGGAAGTGATTTATGAAAACATGTGTTATTCATGTGTGTCTTTTGGGGTGTTAATTGAGGTATTTTTATAACAATTGGGGGTAGTTTAATAATTTTTTATAGGGCTAAAAATTCTGTTATGGATTGGTATTAGTATTATTTTGGAATTGAATGAGGGATTTGAAATGGGTTTTGCGTGTGAAGTATAGTTACACCCCTTGGGTTTGTTTTATGAATATTGTGAATGTTTTGTTTGGTTAAAAAAAGTGGGTAAAAGTGTGTATATGTACTGTTTGGTGGGTGTGTTCACCTAATATGGGTTTTTAAAGGTAAGGTGGTTATTTAAGATCTCAAATATTATTTTTATAATGTTTTATAATGTGCTAAAATGTTTTAGAAAATGGAAAAAGAGTTGTGAAACATGGTTTTGGGTTGTTTTTTGTGAGTGTGTTGTGCAAAATGAATTTTTTTGATGAGAGAAGTATTATATAATATTTTATTGGGCTGTTATTTGTGTTAGAATTTCTTGGAATGGTTTTATAAAATTCTTTAAATGATCTGTGTAAGTGTTAAAGAAATTTGAAAAGTGTTGTGGGCTATTTTTGGTGTGTGTATGATTTGAAATGCATTTGATTGAAAAACTGGATTTTGTGACTTGTGTAACGTAAATGTGGGTTGTTTAGTGAACTAGGGATGTGGAAATGATATTTTTCATGTGCAAATTATATTTCTTAACTTGTTGAACTTGTTTGAGAACATTGGGAAACTAGAGTATCTAGGTGGGTGGACTTGTACTATTATGCTAGTGAATCCATGGGGTTTGGCCTCAGTTTCACATTGCAAGATTGATTCTTACAACACTAACTAAACTATGATGATGATGATTGGGGACCACTAGGTTATGTCTATGTTACCTAATAGTGGCTCGTGCACGATAACAGATATTTTGATGGTTACTCTCACCGAGATACGAGGTACCTGCAACCCACAACGAGCTAGTGCCTAGGGGTTATTTAATGTTTCTTGTGTTAAATAGTTACTTTGTGATTACCATCGGCATACGGTGTGGTTGGATGTAAAATTCATTAGTGTTGAAATTATTTTTAGAAGTGTTTATTCTTAATTATATCCACTTGAAAACTATTTTAATTTTTAAGTTACATCTTTTAGAAATTGTAACTAGTATTTCCTGTTTATGAAAACATACAAGATTTTCGTCTTTGAATGTTTATCACATGGAATCTCTTAGTGGTGGTATCCTATTGGAAATTTTATCACACCCTACTTAAACCCATGGGTGTAAGTAGACTTGGTTATTTTTGTTGTCGCGGGTTGGGTACAGTTTTTAGTGACAGTGGTTCAGGTTTCTAGTAGTTTTTTGGTGGTGAAGTATTATGAAGATGCCTTGAGGGTGGTGCCCCTTTCCATGAGGGTTCTTGGGCTATTCCTTTTTGGTTATGTACCTTCATTATATTCTTGGGGAGTTGTTTTGAACTATGTAATCTAGTTATGAATTTTTTTAAAAGATTGTTTGTTTTGAAAAATCTAGATTCGTTTTATTGGATTCATTTGTTGTTTTAAGTTTATAAACTCAAGTAAATAATTACCAATTCTCATTTTATGATACTCGGGCACTTGTGCCTGCCTGTGGGGATCGGGAACTCCCTTTGGGACTTATCACTGGCCGTGTTTGGCATAGTTTTTGGTGGCAACCAGATTTGGTTCGTGACAAAATGTTATCAGAGAAGGTTCTGGTTAACTCTTTGGGTCATGGTATTTGGGGAAGAGTTGGGATAGTCTAGATTTAGGATTTTTGGGACTTTGTATTCTAGTTATGGGTATTGTTCATGATCACATCACCTCATGATGTGATTCAAGTTGTCGGGGGAATTCCGAATTTATCTAAGTCCTTTGGTTTTCTTAGTTTAATGATGATTAGGGGAAATGAAAAGAGAGTTGGGTTAATGGTCTCAGTGAGGTCGCAGGTCCTAGAAATCCATTTAGAGATAGGGATATTCCCCAGAACACTCTATGTGATGGTGAAGTGATTGGAATATGGCTTCCAACCATATGTCCAAGTCACCCACTAAAACTAGTTTCCTCTCACATTGTCATGTGTTCTTTAGTTTTGAAATCTTGGAACTTTGGTTTTAAAGTGACTTGGTTTTAAGAAGCATAAAGTTTTTGTGAAATTATTTTAAAATAAAGAGGGAATGATTTGATTTATGAAATGTTGAATTGAATTTTCAGAATTATTTTGAAATGGAAAATTGTGTGCTTACACCTCTTTTGAAAGCAGGAACTATATTAAAATTGGTTTTGAAAAAGTGTTTCCAATAAAGTTTTCTAAACAATAAAAGGGTGTTTTAATGGGATGAGATATTTTGAAATTGATTTGAATAAATTTAAAGTGAGTTCTTATATAAATGTTTGTGTCTTTCTGAAAAGTTTTGTAAGATGTGAATTGGGATTTTGATCTTGTGGTTAGCGGTTTGAGAAAAAGGATGTGTTGGTTGACCATTTTGGTTTTGAAAAGTTGAAAGAATTTTTTTTAACCTTTGGTATTTCCATAATCAACCACAAGCATGGGGTTATATGTGATGATGGATGGTTGATGGAACGATTGGATGAGAGCCAGGATGGATATGAGGAGGGTGCCCGGTGTGGTATAGAAACATGCATGTGTGAGGCCCATGGGGTACCATTGGTGGATATGCTAACCGCTGAACTGTTTGTTTTCAAAGAAATGATTTTATAGGAAAACATGTTGTCTTGATTAATTGTTTGGGATGGTTTATATTTTGTGTTTTTTGAAAAAATTTATGTTGTGGGTTGTTTTGAGTCCAAGAACACCTTCTGTTCGAACCGTGTTTTTGGTTTGTGTTTGGTCGGTAAGCTGGGTAGGACCAATTATTAGTCTCTTCTGAGATATGTTTTGAGAAACCTTTATAGTGCTTCCCTTCATGTGTTTGTATCTGGTTTATATCATGTTTTTTACCAATGGACAAGCTTTGTTGGGTCCTTGGGATCTCTTTTTGCATAAGGTACGCCCCCATTAAGGGTTAATGCACAACTGAAGTGCAACCCAGAATATTTCACCGTTGGAAAATCCTCCAGTTGATCATTATAAGTAATCTTTTATTGATATTTATTGATTTAGTCTACAACAATTCCTTTCTTTGATTTTTGGATCCTCTTTTAGTGGGAGAGCACTTGTGGAAGTTTGAAAGAGACATTACTTTCTTAAGTTTCATGATTCATCAAAGGCGGAAGTGGTATGGGGTTGTTAGTGTGGATGAGTGTCTTGATGGTGTCTAAGAGGACCTCTAGGTTCTTCATTGTTTCTTTGAAGAAGGAGTTCATGTTAAACCACCAGTTTGGGGAATCTAGTTATGAGAGGCCATTGTGGGCACTTTCTAGAATTGTGTGTTGTTTAGGGACTTGGAGGTATTGTTCCATCTATTGTTTCTATCAGTCATAACGGCCATGTTCTGTGAAGCCTTGTGATGTCATGTGCGCATTTGACTGTAAAGGTGAAGGTTGTGAAATCCTATGAGAGTATATGTTATGTTGGTAGTATGTATCCTTGGAAAAATGTCAAAATCCTTTATTTAAGAGGAAGGTGTTTATATGTGTCCTTTCCTTCTATTGTTTCTCACCTGAAGAAACAAGGTGTGATGTGTGTGCATCTTCTAAGACCTTCTTTCAGTGAAATATTGGGTTAGGGTAAAGTGATTTTGGAATGTTTTATGTCTTGGTAAGATTATTGGGGAATGTGATGTACTTTTTTGTATCACTGAAAGAAGAAGTTCTGTTCAGGTGGTTTCTAAAGCCTAACTATGAGACCAAAGATTCTTCAATCATTTGAGCTCCAACCATAGATCCCGGAGAGAAGCTGGCACGTAGTCAGGGTAAATCCTAGGGTCATTCAAACCCTTGTACAAATTCATATCCTCAGTATGAATGATAGTAATAGTTTAAACCTCTCATGTCATCATCTTCTTCCAGTTGTTCATGTTTGGTGGTAGAGGTGGGAGGACCTCGTTTCCATGTTGTAGCTTGAGTTCATACTTTCCCCCCTTGGGTTTCAACTGGGTATTTGGAGAAAGGTTTGAAGTTTTTCTAGACAGGTTGAGCACATGGTTTGTACAAGGTTATTAGTGACCATTCCCCAGAAAATCATGTAGATAGAAGGATCCCCATTGTTAGTGCATGGTTTCCTAAACCATGTAGACTAACCATGTGTTCGTCCCAACTCTTTCAATTTTGGGGTCTTTCTGTACCGGCCCATACTGGTAGGTTATGATTGTTGGTTTTTATGGTGGGGAGACCCACTATGAGTCTTATATAAGTTCTTTTGTAAAAGTCTGATGTAATTCTACCCCTTTAACTGGGGAGTCCTTTCAGGCCTCCCCCTGTTAGTGTCTTGAATCTGTCTCAGGAAAAATTATGTTTTCTCTTATTGTGGGGACCCTATTGGTGTCTCCCCATACTAGTAACTTAGATTGGTCCTCGGTATTGTCATGGAGGGAGGTAGTCTTATTCAGAGCTATCTAAATACCAACATCTTCTTGTTCTAAATGTTGGGATTGGAGAGTGCCCAATGGTTAAGTTAAAGCAAAGTAAGTGTAACCTTGTTCGTTATTGTTGTTCGTCTGGGTAGATTACATGAGTCTTGTTCATATAGTATTTAAGGAGTTTCCTTTTGGGGATAAAGTCTGAATGTTCTTGATAATTTCCGTAAATTGATGTAAGTTTTGGTTTGTGAGAGTATTCCTTCCTTAATTGATCACTAGAGGTGTTTTGGCCTTTCGGGGGTGGACCAAACTTGGCAAAGGAGTACATTTCTGGTCTATCAGTTGGGTTTGGGTTTTTATTTTGGCCTTGTTTTGGATTTCTAGGGGTGGAAAGTTTTATATTGGGGAGAATTTTCACATCCATAACTTCTCTTAAAGTAATTTTTCATTTAATTTCCATCATTTCTTTGTTATGGGGGTTTTCCATGCATTTTGGTAGAAATGGTGGGTTTTCAAAAATTGGGCCAAACCATGAGCCCATTTCCATATTTAAAAATAAATTTTGTTTCTTTTATAACTCCTTAATTTTTCAACATTTTACACCCATTACACTTCCCAATTGGAATACCCTGATATATTAAAACCACCATATCTATTTGGACCTCATATTAATCCATAATAATGATGGATTTGAGTTTTTTATTAAGGTTTTGGGCCAGCCCGAAATCCCATTTCCTTATTTAAATATTTTTTCGATTCTTTAATATCTCATTCAATTTTCATGTTATTTCAGGGATTCTTACTCTCACCCGAGCCAAATTACCCAAGGCACGCCCTCATTCTATCCTCTCCCAATTTGGAGCTAAATTGAATCGCGGATTTGGGAAAAAATTATCTGGATTTCACAAATCTCTTAGGTTTGAAGAGGTAAATTGATCCTTTCATAACTCCTTCTATTTTTTACTCTTTTTCTACAATTACAAATCCTACATGGCCCCCTTAGCTTATTCGAACCTCACTTTCATTTATGGTTGTTTGGAAATTCAAATACCGGTTATTTGGGTTGTTTTCTTCAAGATTTATTTGGGTAAGTGTTTCTCTCTTAATTTCCTTCTTTCTCCTTAGGTTTTCCTCCATATTTCATGAATTTATATAGTGTATAGAATTTAGGGTTCATGCCTAGGGTTTTATTTGTGGAATTTTTGGTGAAATCTTATGTTTTAGGGTTCGTTTTCACTTCTTTGTAGTGCGGCGGAGGTGTGGTTCAGGTTTCACACCAAGATTCAAGGATTTTGACTAGAAAGTTAGGTGGTTCCATGTGTAAGAAATTTTTTATGAGATATATTTCTTTCTTTACTAGTTTTAAGGTTCTTTATATGCTTCTTGTGGTTTGAAAACCGTTTTTGATGGATTTGTTTAAGAGTTTAGTTTTATAGTTGCATTATGGCTTGAAATTTGGTGCTTTTCATGGGTGAATATTGGGGTAATGTTTGGGTGTATTTTTTAACACATGAAAGTGACTTATTAGTATTTAAAGGGGCTCAAAATTCTGGTTTTTTAATGCCTTAGTTTAATATGGGCCTTGAAATTGGGTTTTTTAATGGGTTCAAGGTGTAAAATCATGTTGTACTTCTTGGAAGTGATTTATGAAAATGTGTGTTTTTCATGTGTGTCTTTTATGGTATTAACTGAGGCATTCTTATAAAACTTGGGGGTAGTTTAATAAATGTTTTTAGGGATTCCAATTAAGTTATGTATTTCTATTTTTATGATTTTGAATTGAATGAGGGATTTGAAATGGGTTTTGTGTGCGAAGAAAAGTTACACCCCTTGGGGTTATTTTATGAAAATTTTGAATGTTTAGTTTGGTTAAAAAAAGTGGGAAAATGGTGTATATATAATTTTTGGTGGGTTTTTTAACCTAATATGGGTTTTTGAAAGGTAATTTGGTTATTTAAGATGTCAAATATTTTTTAGAATGTTTTATAAAAGTGCTGAAATGTTTTAAAAAATGGAAAGAGAGCTGTGAAACATGGTTGTGGGCTGTTTTGTGTGAGTGTGTTGTGAAAAATGAATTTTTTTTGATTAAATAAGTATTATATGATATTTTAGTGGGAATTTATGAGAGTTATAATGTCTTGGAATGGTTTTATAAAAACTTTTAAAGGATTTGTGGAAGTGTTAAAGAAATGTGAAAAGTGTTGTGGGCTATTTTTGGTGTGAGTATGATTTCAAAATGTATTTGAATGAAAAAGTGGATTTTGTGACTTGTGTGGTGTAAATGTGGGAATTTTAGTGAACTTATGATGTGGAAATGATATTTCCATGTGAAAATTATATTTCTAAACTTGTTGAACTGTTTTGAGTACAAGGGGAAACTCAGGTATCTAGGTGGGTGGACGTGTACTAGTATGCTAGTGAATCCTTGGGGTTTGGCACCAGTTTCATGTAGCAAGATTGATGCTTAAAACACTAACTAAACTATGATGATGATTATTGGGTACCACTCGGTTTTTTGTATGTTCCCTACTAGTGGCTCGTGCACGAGAACATATATTGTGATGGTTACTCCCACCGAGATACGAGGTACCTGGGACCCACAACGAGCTAGTGCCTAGGGGTTATTTCATATTGCTCGTGCTCATTGGTTAATTTGTACTTACCATTGGAATATGGTATTGTTGGATGGAAAATTAAGTAGTG
The DNA here is from genome assembly GCA_963277665.1 of Viscum album. Lineage (NCBI taxonomy): Eukaryota > Viridiplantae > Streptophyta > Magnoliopsida > Santalales > Viscaceae > Viscum > Viscum album. The sequence goes on along the minus strand of OY728121.1, from coordinate 1,757,009,791 downwards.
TTGACATTATTTTTAAAAGTGTTGATTCTTAATGATATCCCACTTGAAAACAGTTTTAATTATTAAGTTGCATCTTTTAGAAATTGTAACTAGCATTTCCTGTTTATGGATACTTGTAAGCTTTTCATCATTGAATGCTTATCACATGGAATATTATAGTGGTGGTATCCTACTAGGTATTGTATCACACCCGACTTACACCCTCGTGTGTAATTATACTTGGTTATTTTTGTTGTTGTGAGTTGGGTACAGTTTTTAGTGCCAGTGGTTCAGGTTTCTAGCAGTTCCTTGGTGGTGAAGTCTTGTGGATATGGCTTGAGGGCGGTACCCCTTTCCATGAGGGTTATTAGGATATTTCGTTTTGGTTTTTTACCTTTTTTATAGTCTTGGTGAGTCATTTTAAACTCTGTAATTCAGTTCTGAATTTTTTTTAAAGATTTTTTGGCTTGAAAAATCCAGATTCGTTTTATTGGATTCATTTGTTGTTTTAAGTTTATAAATTCAGGTAAATCATTCAAAATTCTCATTTTATGATACCCTGGAACTTGTGCCAGCCTGTGGGTATTGTGAATGCCCTTCAGGCCTTGTCACGGGCTGGGTTTGGCACCAGTTTTGGTGGCGACCAGATTTTGTTCGTGATAGACCAGGCCCTCACGATCGATATACTTGTCGCAATCCCCTCTTATAGTAACTTGTTTAGTAACCACGTGAAGGATTTTTAATTAACTGTGAGCCTCTTTTCTATCCTCATGGTCACATATAGCCTCTATTTTTCTACTATCCATGATATCCACCCACCTATATACTGAAAATTCATGGTAGGTTGAGAACCTAACACACCAATTTATGGTGAGATTAAAATCAGACACACCACATATTGTTGAAGAAGCTACTATGAGACTCCCTCACAGCCACTTCAACCTACCAATAACAAAGCTAAACCACAAATCAAACATGAAATAAAATCCAGGGTGACATCAACCAAGTTGTGCCTATGGATACATAACTCGATCACCCAAGTCACTGGTTTCTCACCACTAAATCCCATGAAGTTATCCTCTTCATTAAGGATAAATAAGAACCTCCTAATAAATATCATGTTCCATTTTTATAGATACTTCAAAGATAAATAAGAGATGTCGTGTCCCCTCTATTGAAGCTCTATTCCACAACCCCATGGAAGCCAAAGTTGCACTACTACCAAGGATGAAGGAGATAGACCATAACCTGAATGTCACACTGAGATTTGATGAATAATAATTAAATTCCACAAATCTCAATTGATCTCTCCACTAAGGATTACCAACCCAGAACTGAATCTCAATGCCTCATGTGCTTTTCAAAACCCATAAATATGAATATGTTTGTGGTTTAGTTGTTGAAAATCAAAAATGCAGTGATCATTAAGGATAGAGATGACCATATGATTTTCACTCTCTGATGTAAACTATCATTGCCCGCTTGTATATTTTGATCTGTACTGGTATATTTTTTAGTTAAATATGAGGAAATATGAAATTTAACCTGATGTTGTGGTCGAATTCGAGAAGGGATGAAGTTGAATCAAAAATCCAAACTGAATTTGTGTCGATGGGCTACCCCGATGAATCTTCACTTGGGATATTCCATGAGATTTTGTGATCTATAAATAATTCGTTCTTATAAGTGAATATATAACTAAAAATAATAAATATTTTGAGAACATGGGTCAACATTCAAGATGAATTTTTTTCTAGAATTTATGGAAAGATCGAAGTGAAAATCGAAGATGATGAAATATTTTTTTGGCCATTTTTTCCTATGTAGGACAGATTGGAGGAGGCCATGACTCATTCCCAATTCACCGACTACTGCATGAAATTTATATGCATATAGACTACTTAGTGGAAGTCTCTAGTGAAATGCAGATACACAATTTCTATGACTAATGGTACCTAAGTTTACTAATGTAATTTCATCTGAGATTGAGTTTCTTTTATCTTAAAACATAAGTAAAAAATATTAGTTTTTAATAATTATGGTGACACCAATGTTTAATCCAGGTCTTCCCTCATTCAAGCCCTGTGTGGAGGCCCATTCCAATACCAATAAGAAATATCCAGACCCAAATCCCAACATGATCACCCTCATCTTCCTCTGAACAAAATAAAATGACCATTATGTTGTGAAGTATTGAACCACTTCACCTCCAAATTGTATAGAGCTTGATCATGAGAGGATTACAAACTAGTTATGGAAGCTTAGGGATGCTCAGAAAATCCATCTCAACCATCGCTTGCAACACGTTACTACCATATAAATAAGAGTAATTTATTTTATCCTGAAATAGAAATTTAAGATTATTTTTGAATCTTTAGAATCATTAGATAATTAAAAAAGAAGATTGTTCCAATCACATGAAAATTATTTGTAAACCTAGAGTATTTCCTTTAATAAGAACCATTATGCACCATAGGATGGGGCTGTTTGGCTATGAAAAAATCACTAGATCAACTGGAGTTGTTGTATATTACATCTTTTGTTTATTTTCTTTCTATTGTTTATTATTTAGTGATAGAACACTAGGATAATAGTGGTTTGTATGAGGAGATATATCCCACCCCTATATTGAATTATAGTTTACAGTAATAAATTTCTCTTCATTTAATTCTACAGATGTGTTTGAATGTGTATGTTTTAGGAGATTCTTATTTTTCATCGCATTTAAATATTTATTTCCTTATCTCACTAGTTACAAATATGGGCCATTTGGGTAGTCCTTAAGAAATTATAATAGTTAAAAGTGGAATGAAACAAGAGTGATTGATGGTATCCAATCACTAGGTCTGGTGAGGATAGAAAATACAGTGATTATTGTATTCTTCTATTCCAAACCAAAATTTGTAGTAAAGGCTAATCAGGGAAATTTCTTTTGATTAGATAATAATGAAGAAGTGAAATTAAATAATGATTCAGCTAGAATTGAGGAGATTAATCCAAGGTTAGAACACTATGTTTTAAAAAATTGAATTTTAAACCAATCAATTGCAACTACTGTTTTCAGATTTTAAACCCATTAAATAAGATAAAAACACAATAATAGGACCATAGTCTCTAAAGACAACCAGAGTTAAAATTTACTGAATTTTTCTTGGGTTAGAATAAAAAAAATTACTGAATGCCCAGAAATATGTGCAAATTAGTATTCTTGAAGGGCCTTTGATGGACTGGAATTATGGATGATTATATAGATGAATTTTAGCGAGTGGTTATGTAAAAACTGGATTTCGCTAAGAAGTGGTATATGAGCATGTTTATGGAGGAATTAAACAAAAAATAGGTAGGAAATTTATGATACATGATCCAAGGAATAAGTCATTTTCAATTATTTTTTATGAAAAGTTAAAAGACAGTTGTTGGTTAAGGGAATTATCAATCTCGTTGAACCATAGAAAAAAAATCATACTTCTAGTGGACTAAACAATAATTGGACTCCCAATATAGTTAAGTATGTCCCTATTGATGATTTGAAGGTATTGGAATGGAATGGAGAGAATGTTACTAGGTACAGGGGTGTTAGGAACTTGTCCAGGGAAGAATTCAAAGACCAGAAGTCAAAGGGGTTGTGTTAGATAGCCATAAAAAATCAAAATAAATAATAATTGAGCTGAAAATGTATATATATTAATGGTATGGGAATGTATTGAGCCATGCGAAGAAGAAAAATAGGGCCCTAATAATGTTACAGAAAATGAGGGTCTAGGGAATTATAGGAAATGGAAATGTTGTGTACTACAATATATGCCTCAGGAAAACCCTGGGTTAATGGATCCAATTCTATGATGTTGGAAGGGAAAGTGGAGGTAATTAACCTAATGGTTTTGATTTATAGTAGGTCCAATCACAATTTTTCTTCAAGGAATCTGAGGTAGTTTACAACCCATGAAGTTGATTTTGATCTGTTGGTTATCTATTTATGTGATGTCAATTGGGTGATGTCAAAAAGACTATATAAACATTTAAGCATTGAACTGAGGTAATTGGATTTTTTTATCTATGCATTTGTCTTTGATATTTTTGGACCTGATTTAGTATTTGGAATTTCATGGTTTTAGAAATTGTGCTATGTTACAATCAATTAGAAACGTATGAAAATGTACTTTGTTTGGGAAAGAATTAGAGTGGAATTGAAGGGAGTTTAGAATCCAATGAATTTCATTTTGTGATCTATAATAATATATGGGAAAATAAAGGAAACAATTTATAGGTATTCAAAGGATATAAATTACTGAGGAAGGAGTAATTGACATGTAACTTAACCATACTCAATAATACCAATTACAAGTGGAGCTGGAGTAATACAGTATAGTGTTTGATTTTCCTAATAACATGATCCAATAAGGGGCCCAAATCATGCCATTAATCTAAAATAAGGGGTTTAACCTAGTCACATTAATCCATATAAGAATTATATTCATATTTATAATGAGATTGAAAAAAAATGTAGGAACTGCTGAAGATTGGTTATATCAAACATCGTAACAAACCTTATTATAGCCCGATAATTATGGTAAGAAAGAATGGGGGCTATCAGATGTGTTTTGACTATCATTATTTGAAAATAATGAAAAAACATATTAGTATCTCATCCCACTAATAGTGGAATTAATGGTAAATTTTAATGGAGTGATCTTCTTTAAAAATTTGGATCTCAAATTCGGGTTCCATAAGGTAGATATTAGGGAAGAGGGTATTGGAAAAACAAAATTTAAGACTCATTTTGGGGGATAAAAATATGTGGTCATGCTATTTGGAATCATGAATATGTTGAAAACTTTCCAGGAACATTGAAAAATGTTTTCTATAATCTATTGAGGAAGGGAGTCATAGTGTTCTTTAATGATATTCACCTTTATAGTTGTGGATGGGAGGAACACCAAATGAAATTGCAGTATCATCTCCAACTAATGAGAAATATTATGTTGTGTGCTAATAAAAAAATGAAATTTTGGGAGTTGAATAATAGAGTACTTGGGGAAGATAATTTTTGTATAAGGTGTCAAAATGGATCTAAAAAAGTTGGACACTATCGAAAATTGGAGGATTCCACACAATGTACAAAAGTTCAGGGGATTACTTAGCCTTATCAAATACTATAATAAATTCATAAAAGGTTATGGTAATATTATAATTACATTGAAATATTACATAAAAATGGTGACATTGAAGTTTAGTGAAGAGGTGTGGGCAGCCTCTATGGAACTTAAGACCCGGATGATGACAGCACTAGTTCTTCAGCTACCAAATTTTTCAACAAAAATTAGTTAATGTGATTATTTATATATGTTAATTAGGGTAGTCTTGATACATAAGGTAAAACTATTGGATTAATACAACAAGGAACTATCTAAAACCAACTTATCTAAGTATGTTTATGAGAAAGAGATAATTATGGTGGTGTTGTCAATACAACCCTAGAGACAGTGATAGATGGGAAGGCAATTTGTGGTGTTCACATTCCACTAAATTTTAAAGCATATATTGAGTCGGTGGGTGGTGTTGATGAACCACCAGTTTTGGAAATAAAATATATTGGTATATAATTTTGATGAAATATATTGGCTTGAAAATTTGAACAATGCATCAGATGCTCTATCTAGGACTATTCCACAAAGGAGGTATCAAAAGATTTAAAAACATTTAGCCTAATTGGGTGTAAATTCCAGTGGTGCAAGAATAGTTGACACAAGATATAGTATTGTTGGATGTTATGACTGAATTTTATCAAGTAAATGTTACAAAAAAGGGTATACCTACTAAGATGACCCGCTATTTTACAAAAACAATCTAGTGGTGTGATAAGGATTCTCCTTGATACCCAAATTATTGTCTCACTACCATTCCTCACTTATTGGGGGTCATTTGGGTTAACTTAAGAATTATAATTGGTTTTTAAATGGGGTTTAAGGTTCATGATTAACTTTAGAAGTTTAGAAATATATATGACAATGTGAAGTGTGTCAGGAAACAAAAAACATGGCTATGAAACAAGTAGGTATACTACAATAGTTTTCAATAACATAACTGATATGGGAAGAAGTGTTGATGGATTTTATATATGGGATTCCAAAATCACAGGGGTGTGAATTCATGTTGTTTTTGGGTGATAGGATGAGAAAATATGCATATATAATTCTATTAAAGCACCCATATATGTCTAAGATAGTGGAAGAAGTGTTTTTGAAAGAGTTATTTTGGCTAGAAAAAGTAACTAGTGCCATTTTTAGTGACTGAGATCCATTTTTTACAAGTTTTTTTGGAAATAATTATTCCAAAAAACTTGGAGTCATATAAATTGATAGGTTTGACGATAAAGAAAATACCAAAACAAAAGAAGATGATGATGATGAAAATGAAAACAACAATTTTCAGGGATCAAGGAAAATCCCTGCATCCATAGAGAGGTAAAAAATGTCAATAATTTTAGGTGCACAATTATAAGGATATAATCAGAGTTTGACACATAAAAATTCTAGCTCAAATTGAGCTAATAATGAAGATTTTGCATTTCTCCACTAATCGTAGAGTAAGTCCATTATGTTGTAGTTCCACATCTACCCATGTCTACACTAATATATTAACTCATCCACCCAAGTCCAAGTTGCTACAATGTTAGTGGAAAGAAGTCCATGGAGCATTAGTATAACTATCTCTAAAGTTTGAGATGAAAAAATTCCCTATCAGTGTTTCCTGTTCAGTTCTGTTATAGTGCAATTTTGAAGTCCACACTTATACAGTGTCATATCAGTGTCGTCATTCAATACTTATACATTGAATCAACATTGCTACAATACCCAAACATTGGTTCAGGGGCCTTCATCCCCCAAACCCCCTAAGTATGGGTGTGTTTCCCCTAGAAACACCTTATAACCGCACCATAGACATGTGGTTTGGTGTACAACATGGACCACTAGCATTCATCAAAAATTCATCCAAATGGGTTAGGCTACATCATTAGAACACGAATTGTTCAAATTAAAAAGGGAAATTTTGAAAATGAGTTCATCCTATCATCTGTAAAGTGATGAGAAAATTTATGTGGTAAATAACTATTTATAAATATATTTATGGTGTTTTTCATCATATAAACCAAGGCATTGGGTGACTTGGTTGTTTTGGTTGGAGTATAGTTATAATACATTCATAATTCTATTGATAAAATACCCTTCAAATTATTATACGATCATAGGCCAATGTATATTACTTATTATGCTATATGAGAGGTAGTTTTGTAAGTGTTAGATAATGCATTAGTGGATAGAGATGAAGTGTTGGGATACCTCACCTACAGCGAGCCCACCAACTAGGGGAAAAATATGTTAACTAACACCATTGGGATGTGAAATTTGATGTGGGAGAATTATTTTTCATCAAACTAAGGCATGATAAGCATGGTGGTGGAACTTAAATCAATGGTAAATTGGTGCACAATATTATGGGTCAGATGTGATTTCTAGTAAGGTGGGAGTTTTTTTTCACTGGCTTCATTTACTATAAACCAGTAAGGTAAATCTAGTATTTGATGTGTAGTAGTTGAAGAATATCATTGGTAGTCATCACACAGAAGTGGACCATATAAAATAATTCTTAGCAGAGGGTGACTGTATATAAATTATTTTAGTATAATATGGACAGGGGAGTACCCAAATGTGGCTAGTGAAATGGGAAGTTAGGTCAGGGGAAGAGGATACCAGCGAGAATACTGACTTGATTAAGAGTTTATATCCTAATTTCCACCTTTATGAAAATGTGAGGCTATAGGGTGTCAGAACTGATAGGAATGTGGGAGTTGGTCATTCTAAGGATAGGCCACCTCTATAGTTCACATACCATCAGAGGTCAAGGTTGGGTAATAAGTTAGGGGGGTTACTAAATTTTTACCGGTGGAAAATTTGTAATTAAGAAATTGGTATTTAGTTTAGTGTCTCTATTAAAGAGGGGGGCAAGGTCATAGGGGTTCATTTGGTTATTTTTATAAGGAGTTGGTCTATTTGGATGGGCGGAATCTAGTATTGGGAGACAAATGCCCCCAAAAGGTGTAATAGAATTCTAAAAGCTCTTCCATTAGTTATTTTACTGGTGTAATTCATTCTTTCTTGTCTAATTCATTCCATTAACTGTAATCACCTATCAGGGTCATTAATGGATAGGGTTATCTTTGTGTATGTTATTGATTATATAATAGTCTTTATCTAGACAAAAATGAGGTGTGTCCACCTATATGACATGTAGTGATATCATGACATCTGGTTGAGTGAGGCTGAAAAGTGCATGGTGATTCATAGATTAATACATTTGTACTAATATATTTCATCAGTTTACTCATATAATTGATATATAAATGATATTATATAAAAGGGATCAATTTTTTACATTTTATCTAGTATTAATGTTTTCCCAAATCAACATTACCCATGATAGTATCGGGGTGCACAAAGGAATCCAATGTGCTGAGGATTTTAATTTTTTTATCTCTAGAGTGATGTAACTTGTCAAATCCAATGATCCAAGACCCGGTAAAGTCTGATTATCTCATGTGAATTAAATGGGGGAAAAATAAATCTAGAACAAGTACCTCATTCCGAATAAAATAGTGATTTATTACATCACTCTGCCAGCGACCATTACTTGAAGGATCTCAAGATGAACCTCTCTAGATCATCCACATATGCTTTAAGAATATACACATATATATTTTTTCCAAGTTTTAGTTCTATAGTGGAGTTCCAATGATCTCTTTGATGTTGCAACAATCACCACAATCCCCTACCTTCAAACTGTGAAGGAACCTTGGATCATTCACTCAGAGAGAGTATTTCTCTCTCAAGGATGTGAGAGGAGAGAGAGAATATATTAATTTTGAATGCATGAATAGTATATAGAATCATACTATCATATTTTTTATATAGTGGTAAGGGCTGATACCTGGAAAGGGTTTTCCTACCCCCAAAAAATAAATTCCTACTAAATAAGAAATAAATAAATAATTATGGTGAACTATACTACATCATAAATATTATTTATATTTTATCACATAATTGTAAGATATAGTAAATATATATTAAGTGATAAAACCAAGTCATTTAACTCGACATGTAATTCCCACTAATATTAAACAAACCTAAAATATTAAAATATATTCGTTCGTATAACATTTTTCATGTATCCACTGAATACCTCAGGAATACTTTAAATAAAAAATTTGAGCCCAATTATTTTATAATCGAATAATAAAGAATTTATTTATTCGTTGGTGATCATCAAAACATGGAAACCCCTCGAACCTTGTGGTGGGGCCCACTATGTCCTATTTACCTATTCATCAGAATAGAGAAGATTCTTGAATACGCTGTCATGTGTGACCCTCTGTGTACTTATCTCAATAGAAGTGAATAATATTCATAGACTTAGAATGGAGTATATCAACCCCTCAATACTTGTAAAGAGGTAAGGAATAGTCATAGAAATTAAAATCAACCTACAAACACACACTATGTAATATAATCTCTTTGTCTTTAGATATATTTTAAAGTATGATGCACACTTGTGTCATCATCCTTTCTTGCTTTATTTTTTATTGATCTAACAAAATAATTTTACCTTCGAATACCTTGACCAATGATTTATGAAGGTATTATCATCCTGATCAACGGGCTCAATATATATTACTTCCTTAACTAGGAAGTGACAAATTCTATCTTGATCATTCAACCAATGTCATACCACAAATGACGTACCCAACACAAGATACCTCACCATGATTTCATTATCATGGTTTTTCCATGCATCAAAGTACAATATCAAAGAGAAAATGTTGATAATAATCTCATGTCAAGAGGCCAATACACATGTACATAGATAGGAACAACCAATGACACCCAAAACAGGTGGTGTTCCTTTTAGAGAGTTCATCCACATGATCTTTGTAGAGACCCGAAGCATGACATACATGGATATTACATTACTTTTGCATAATACTTAGTACATTACAGAAACACACACACGAGGACCGTAATAGTTTAGTGTCTTTGGAAACTCGGAATATAATCTTCTAATCGTGGTGAAAGATCTTCAACATCTCCCATAAAGATCTTCCTTTTTTACCTAAAACCTTTCTTTATATCCTGGGGAAAAGAAAACATAAAAGGGTGAGATAAAATGCTCAGTAAGGGTAAAAAAGGAAATATCAATTACATCATATTCATAAGAACATAACTTTTGGAAATCTTAACCTGCAAAAGAGATCATAATTTCATAACATGGGATAAATCATAGTAGTGAAATGTAATCCCAATACTCATAACTTAAAACATGAAACTTTGTGGCATACACACATAATCATAGAGAATCATTTATTATTAGTAAAGACTCATTTCCAAGACTATCTTAGTGGACAAAGTCCATTTCTGAACCGAGTTCACTCCTCGTTTCAGTCCTGTTTCACTGAACCGGTATAACCTTCCGTTCCAGCCATGTCTATCTCATGAGATTTAAAATCTTTACCCAATGCATTGGAGGGAGATATAGGTCCCACCCATCTCATAATTATACCATTCTTATGTGTTCCACAAAATCAGAAACCATACATCATAGCATAACCCATGTAATAAAAATGGGAATCCTAAACATCATGACATCAAAAAACAATTCATATAAGATAAAGGATTTCATAAAAATCTTTCCATCACAACATAATCAAATCAATGTAATAATAGGGATAGAAATAGAATCCTATACTATCTTAGATGGAAAATAATTCTGATAAAACACTTGAACTCCATTCTTGAGGAAAATATCCTTTCTACTTCAAAAACGTTTTCCATTCTTAACATGTCCTACAATTTTAAACTAAAAGAAGTTGATTAAAAATAAACTTGAAAACTTGTAAAGGATGATTCTTGGAAATAATGTTTTAAAAATACATTCATGCAGTATAAGTTAAAAAAAACATTCTTCTCGTACTTTTTTTGGAAAAGTCAAAAAGTACCTCGTACGAAAAATGACAAAATATTCCTTTCATATCTTTTACTAAAAACTCGCCGAAGGGTAAAATTGGATTTAAACAAATATAGGTTGATGGAAACAATATTAAATATTGAGGAAACATGGATGTGGATGATAAAATACACCCCAGTAAATACCAAAGTATAAATAATCTCGGATAAAAATGAGATTGTGATATTTCCCTTACCTTAGGTCCGATTTGCTTCGTAAGTGTTCGAACCTCCTCTACTTTGAAGCACTTCTTTGAGACGTCCTTTTAGGGCACTAAAATTGGTCTTTGAAGAAGACCAGGACCTCTAGGATGTCTCTAGGGAAGTGGAGAGAATAAATCGGAAGGGGTTGGCTGAGCTTGAAGGCTCAAAGTGGTGTGAGGAAGATAGGGAGGAGGTGCCCTTTTATAAGGGAGGAGAGGGGAACCTTTGGAATAACTAAAAATATTATTTTATTATAAAGCCAAATTCGGTTCTAAATACCTCCAAATTGATTTAGTTTAAAGCTAAGGTGGGGATGGGTCAAAATCCTCTTATCCAATAGAATTTAGACAAGTTTAGGTTCCTATTTTAACCTTATCATTTAGATTTAACATTAAGTTAAATAATTTTACTTTTACCGTGACTTCTTGTGTTCTTACACTATAAGGTTAATAAGCTTACTATAACAAGCCAAACGAACCCCAAGTTTTCTATTATTAATATATATAACCTTATCTAAGTCATTTGGCCGAACCTTAGAAATTTAGGAATAAAATAACAATTAATAATATAGTATTTGTTTTAAAAACTATTTTATGTCAATTTTGACACTATTTAGTAATTGATTTTTGATAAAATTATTACAGAATGATTAGTTGGAAAAAAGTTAATTAAATCAATAATAACATGTCATATTAACCTAGAAAATTAGTGTAATTCATAAAAAGTCTCAAATTGAATTTATTTGGGTATTTATAACATCAATTATGTCAATATTTCATTAATAAGATAATTACTGCATCATTGTTGTGTCATAAATAAATTAAATTATTTAATGTCTAAAAATTATAAATAAAATACCATTATGTTGTAAATCTTTTTATCTTTCTAATTAATATTTATAGTCTAATTTATCTTATGTATAACCCCATATTAAAAATAATTTACTTATTAAACTTTGATTTTAACTATTTTAACCCTTCTTTAAGTAAATTGATAATAAATGTCCTAATCTAATCCATGTGGGCCTAAGTGGTCATATTTTATTCCTAAGGTTGTTTTTGGTCGAATTATACTTATCCAATAGAATTAGGACATGTGTTAAGGTAATAATAATAACACTTTTACCCTTAATTACCCTATTTACTTTTAACCGTGGTAAAAAAAAGTAAAGAGTTACTATTCACCAAAAAATATTTTCATCTCATTGAACCACATTTTACTTACTGACATCAACCGTGTCTCTCAGATTTTTGAAATTCCACTCACAGAAGCGGTAAAATCAAGTTTTATGAAAAAATTCAGTTTTTTAACTACCACTTAGTGGTTTCTCTATTCATCAAAAAAATGAAAGTTTCCAGAAAAATACAAAAAATTAGGCCTAAGCTATATTTGATATTATGAATTAAAAAACGATGTTTATTTTACCAAATTCAAAACATATCAATTAAATTAACTAATTTAAAAATTAATTCCCGTCGTCAAAACAAATAGCGTGTTTTTAAGAGATAATAACTATCAAAAGATTGACACTTGTTTATGTCTGGTTTAAATGTGAAATTACATCCAATGAACGATATTGTATTAAATTGTAAAAATATATTCTAAATATACTTTAAAACCACTCAAATTAATAATTTATCACTATTAATTATTTCAATTAAAAAAAGTTGTTTTTAATTAAAATTTAGTAATTTTCACTATTCATCTGAATATGAAAGTTATTCGAAAAGTACCAAAATTTCACCCTAAGCTAATTTTGATATTCCGAATCCAAAAATGAAGTCCATTTTGAAAAATAAAATTTACATGATTTCAAAAAGTGGTTATTACTATTCATAACGACTAGTTTTAATAATAGCATATCGTTGTTTAGTGAAACTCGGTATTACGTACTACACACGCTATCGAGGAAGGTATCGATTGCGTGTAATGCAAGGCAAGTCAAGGATGCATGTTGTGAAAGCTCCTTTTGGTGTAGCGTACAACACAAGAAATTAAAGAAATCAAAAAGCATATTTTTCATAAAATCTCAGGGTGTTACATTCTACCCCCCTTAAAATGAATTTCGCCCTCGAAATTCGTCGGGGTTATAAATGGTTTACTACTCGAAAGTTTCTTTAATATAAACCCACATCGTAAAAAGGAATACCAAAACTTGGCTTTAAAAACTAATGTATGAAACGTAATGGTTACCCAAATAAACTAATCACTGGGTTTCCACATAGGTGAAAATATGGATATGGAAGAGAAATCTAACCATCATGTTCTGATGGAGAGTGGTAGAGAACATGGCTATGGAAAAGCCAGCAATCACAAAGCCATAAATTTGTGATGACCTAAGGTACCATCTGAATCATCAGATATAAGAGCACTAGGACAACATTTTTGGTTTTCAAGATCATTTCCCTAAAGTTGATGAAATTTGAATTAGAAGAAATACTTTCGTGATTTTTGTATAGTCTCACTGTTGGTCGTTCTTTGGAAAATTTCCACTTTATCTATTAAAGAAATGAAGTTGAATTTTTCATTCGTGATGTGTTAGCAGATCATGTGATAGAATGATGGGTCATTACATCTTTCTCAAACAAAAGGATAGAAAAGTTATCAAAAAATACATAAGTCCATCAATAGTGAGATTAATCATATATGCTTCCTAAAATGGACTTATACTTCATATATCATACTTCTTAATATAATAAAACTAGTTTCTACTAAACAGGGACTTCCTGTAGGCCAGTGGTAGGCGATAAAGGCCAGTCGCACTTCGGTTGTGGGTTCGATTCCCACAGCCTTGTCTAACGCGTTGGGTTGTCGCCCGTACTATAGGTTGTCCTTTTTCTAAAACTATATTACTATAACATCCCATCAATAATATCGAAAAAACTTCTATCCTTAATACTAACTTATGTCCAACATAATCCATTCCAATCTTTAGGCTTATCTAAAATACTTTGGTCCAAGCTCATAGTATAAAGAAAATGATTACTTGTAATGTCACATAACAATCACGTGAATGCCATCATTTATCCCCAATATATCATAAGATATATCTTATTGGTCAAATTACAATCATGTGAATACCTTAATCATGTATTCTCTTGAAGAATGAATACCCATTAATTTAACCATAGTGAAAACATGAATGCAGTTAAAAGTTAACACTTTCCACATACCAAAATCCTTAAAATTCTATATACTCAAACCCTGATATCACTTAGTCCTTATATCAATAATGAGCTCATGAATACTTTCAAATATTTCATTTTCTCATTTTCCCTTCATTATGTGCATATCATATTTTTTTCCAAAAATATCTCAATCACTTTCCATGGTTATCGGTACCATAAAAATATTGAAAACCACAATAGACCAATACATAAATATTCCAATATTCCACGATACTATATACAACATTATTTTGGAATCCCATTAAGTAAACACTTAATCATTCCACCACATTGTTGTCATATTCAACATCTCCAATGGTGATCGCATGTGACTTCCATTTGTCCTTTGCCTTAAGTGTTTGCTCATGTCGATCATCACTAACTCTTGGATTAGGGCATTTATTAGCAGAATTCCCCATTTCCTTGCACTTGAAGCATTGAAGTGTGGTAGGTTCATTCTATGTATCCCTTCCTTTGTTTTCATAATTAGACATCTTCTTCCCATCATTGTGGCATTCAAATGCCCGATGACCTTCCTTTCCACATTTGAAACATTTACTTGTCCCTTTAAGACAATCTCCACCATGCTTCTTTCAACTCTTTGAGCATAAGGAAACATTCATCTCTTTTTCACCATTATTCTGAGATTTCTCCTTGAACTCCATCTTTTGTTTCTTGTCAAAACTATGAAATGGATAAGTAACACCAACTTCCATTTCTACCTTGATAGAACAATGCACAATTTCTTCATAGCTACTGAAGTCTCTTATAGCTAATGCCCTTCGAAGATTTCGTTTTAATCCACTGAAGAATCGATCAACTTTACATTCAGGTTGGATGATAAATCCAGATGCATACCTTGAAAGCCTTGTAAAATTCGCTTCGTATATACCAACAGATTCATCATCCTTTTTCTTTAGTTCAAGAAACTCCTTCTCCATCTTTGTTCGAAGAATACGAGGGAAGAACTTATTGAAAAATAAGTTCTTGAACTCGTCCCATTCCATGGACTCAATTTCATCTCTTTGCCTCATATTCTTGATAAGATTACACCATTGATCAGCTTCACCTTCCAAACGATATATTGCTAAGATGACTTTATCATGTTCAGAACATTGAAGAACTGAAAATATCTTTTCTGTGGTACTGATCCATTGTTCATCACCAAGTGGATCAGAAGACCCACTGAAAGAAGGTGGACGTTTCCTCATGAAGGACTCAATAGAATATTGTTCCCTTCTCTGCTCATTTGGAAGTCCAGAATGATTCATAGCTTGTGTAAGTATAGCAATAAGATTTGGCACTCCATATCCCATAACATTTGTTTTTTCAAGAGGAAAATCATTGCATTGTCCATTGCATTGATCAACACGGTTCCTTTGGGTTCCAGCCATCGTCTAAAACCCAAAAAGAATAGTGTGAGAGGCAAAAATCATGCTAGGGAAAACAACCTAATAAAAGGGGGAGTACCCTAAATATCTAACATCTTAGGTTAAATTCTATTATATTTAGCACAATTCTAGAACTATAACCTATACGTATACTTAACCTTAGATACATCACTAGACATACCTTAGAAATATCTCTAGGGATCTCACTAAAGTTCTCGCATCCTAGTTTCCAAAGGTTGACTAAACCTTTTCTCTGATACCAACTGTAGAGACCTGAAGCTTGACATACATGGACATTACATTACTTTTGCGGAATACATAGTACATTACAAAAACACACACACAAGGACCGTAATAGTTTAGTGTCTTTGGAAACTCGTAATATAATCTTCTAATCGTGGTGAAAGATCTTCAACATATCCCATAAAGATCTTCATTTTTTTACCTAAAAACTTTCTTTATATCCTGGGGAAAAGAAAACATAAAAGGGTGATCTCAAATGCTCAGTAAGGGTAAACAAAAGAAATATCAATCACATCATATTCATAAGAACATAACTTTTGGAAATCTTAACCTGCAAAAGAGATCATAATTTCATAACATGGGATAAATCATAGTAGTGAAATGTAATCCCAATACTCATAACTTAAAACATGAAACTTTGTGGCATACACACATAATCATAGAGAATCATTTCTTATTATTCAAGACTCATTTCCAAGACTATCTTAGTGGACAAAGTCCATTTCTGAACCGATTTCACTCCTCGTTTCAGTCCTGTTTCACTGAACCGGTATAACCTGTTGTTCCAACCATGTCTATCTCATGAGATATAAAATCTTTACCCAATGAATTGGAGGGAGATATAGGTCCCACCCATCTCATAATGATACCATTCTTATGTGTGCCACAAAATCAGAAACCATACATCATAGCATAACCCATGTAATAAAAATGGGAATCTTAAACATCATGACATCATAAAACAATTCATATAAGATAAAGGATTTCATAAAAATCTTTCCATAAAAACATAATCAAATCAATGTAATAATTGGGATAGAAACAGAATCCTATATTATCTTAGATGGAAAATAATTCTGATAAAACACTTGAACTCCATTCTTGAGGAAAATATCCTTTCTACTTCAAAAACATTTTCCTTTCTTAACATGTCCTACAATTTTAAACTAAAATAAGTTGATTAAAAATAAACTTGAAAACCTGTAAAGGAAGATTCTTGGAAATAATTTTTTAAAAATCCATTCATTCTGTATAAGTTAAAAAAACATTCTTCTCGTACTTTTGTCGGAAAAGTCAAAAAGTACCTCGTACGAAAAATGACAAAAGATTCCTTTCATATCTTTTACTAAAAACTCACTGAAGGGTAAAATTGGATTTAAACAATTATAGGTGGATGGAAACAATATTAAATATTGAGGAAACATGGATGTGGATGATAAAATACACCCTAGTAAATACCAAAGTATAAACAATCTCGGATAAAAATGATATTGTGATATTTCCCTTACCTTAGGTCTGATTTGTTTCGTAAGTGTCTGAACCTCCTCTTCTTTGAAGCGCTTCATTGAGACCTCTTTTTAGGGTACTAAAATTGGTCTTTGAAGAAGACGAGTACCTCTAGGATTTCTATAGGGAATTGGAGAGAATAAATTGGTAGGGGTTGGCCGAGCTTGAAGGCTCAAAGTAGTGTGAGGAAGAGAGGGAGGAGGTGCCCTTTTATAAGGGAGGAGAGGGGAACCTTTGGAATAACTAAAAATATTATTTTATTATAAAGCCAAATTCGGTTTTAAATAGCTCCAAATTGATTTATTTCGAAGCTAAGGTGGGGATGGGTCGAAATCATCTCATCCAATATAATTTATACAAGTTTATGTTCCTATTTTAACCTTATCATTTAGATTTAACATTAAGTTAAATAATTTTACTTTTACCGTGTCTTCTTGTATTCTTACACTATAAGGTTAATAAACTTACTATAACAAGCCAAACGAACCCCAAGTTTTCTATTATTAATATATATAACCTTATCTAAGTCATTTGGCCGAACCTTAGATTTTTAGGAATAAAATAACAATTAATAATACAGTATGTTTTTTAAAAACTATTTTATGTCAATTTTGACACTATTTAGTAATTGATTTTTGTTAAAATTATAACAGAATGATTAGTTAGAAAAAAGTTAATTAAATCAATACAAACATTTCATATTAACCTATAAAATTAGTGTAATTCATAAAAAGTCTCAAATTACATTTATTTGGGTATTTATAACATCAATTATGTCAATATTTCATTAATAAGATAATTACTGCATCATTGTTGTGTCATAAATAAATTAAATTATTTAATGTCTAAAAATTATAAATAAAATACCATTATGTTGGAAATATTTTTATATTTCTAATGAATATTTATAGTCGAATTTATCTTATCTATAACCCCATATTAAAAATGATTTACTTATTAAACTTTGATTTTAACTATTTTAACCCTTCTTTAAGTAAATTGATAATAAATGTCCTAATCTAATACATGTGGGCCTAAGTGGACATATTTTATTCCTAAGGTTGTTTTTGGTTGAATTATACTTATCAAATAGAATTAGGACATGTGTTAGGGTAATAATAATAACACTTTTACCCTTAATTACCCTATTTACTTTTAACCGTGGTAAAAAAATGTAAAAAGTTACTATTCACCAAAAATTATTTTCATCTCATTGAACCACATTTTACTTATGAATTCAAAAATGATGTTTATTTTACAAAGTTCAAAACATATCAGTTACATTAACTAATTTAAAAATTAATTCTCGTCGTCAAAACAAATAGCGTGTTTGTAAGAGATAATAACTATCAAAAGATTGACACTTGTTTATGTCTTGTTTAAATGTGAAATTAAATCCAATGAACAAAATTGTATTAAATTGTAAAAATATATTCTAAATATACTTTAAAACCACTCAAATTAATAATTTATCACTATTAATTATTTCAATTAAAAAAAGTTGTTTTTAATTAAAATTTAGTAATTTTCACTATTCATCAGAATATGAAAGTTATTCAAAAAGTACCAAAATTTCACCCTAATCTAATTTCGATATTCCGAATCCAAAAATGAAGTCCATTTTGAAAAATAAAATTTACAAAATTTTAAAAAGTGGTTATTACTATTCATAACGACTAGTTTTAATAATAGCATATCGTTGTTTAGTGAAACTCGGTATTATGTACTACACACGCTATCGAGGAAGGTCGCGATTGCGTGTAATGCAAGGAAATTCAAGGATGCATGTTTTGCAAGCTCTTTTTGGTGTAGCGTACAACACAAGACATTAATGAAATCAAAAAGAATATTTTTCATAAAATCTCAGGGTGTTACAATCTTACCTAACATAGATCACCAAGTAATAACTTTAAGAGAATAAATCTCAATGCTTATGAGCCCCCAAAACCTGATAGTAATACATCAATTGTGTCATGTTAGTATGATATATCAAGACCATAGGAAATATATTTAAGAATAATGTAATAGTATCTCAAGGTTCTCATTATAGCCTAGGATTTTCTATAACCTTTTGATGTGATAATTAATTTATGTACATTACCATTAAAATAATGGGTGTAGACAATTATACACTATAATGGTAAGTGTACATCATGAATATATCACTATATACAAGAATGGTAATGAAAAATTATTGTATAGTTGGGTATAGTCCACCCACTATTACAACAGTCCATGTCTTGTGATCAACTTTATCCATGTCTTGTAATCATACTCAATGACTGGGACAAAATTTACATCTCCATATAAACATATGAATGATATCATCAAGTTAACACATTTATTTGTGTATTTAATTATTAAAAATAAGATTCATAATTACTAATTAAAAAATATGAACATTATTTTAAATTTTCAGTAGTTTTAGTATCATCATTTGTGATTGATCGTTAAGAGCACACAGATTATCACACATCAACATTGTAGTAGTAGAAGACTGCATAAATTAAGATCCATGACATGACATAAAATAACTTTGATCACCTAGTTTTCCTAGAAAATATATCCATAATATACCAAAATGTTCCAATTTAGATTATTATAATATCCCAAACTAGTGTGAAAGGAAAGAAAATGTATTTCTAAGAACCTCATGCCTGAAAGGAAGAAAATCCACCCTATTTGAATGATTGATGTAGAAAAAATAAATAATACAACAGATAAATTTACAAAACCATAGAATAGCATTTAATTGTCATAGAGAAAAAAAGTTCTATCAAATGAAGAAATAATGAAGGTATGGACTGAAGAGGGCTAGGGTCAACAATAATTACCCTATAAGTGTTGTGGAAAGGTGATGGGGATTAAGAAAAGATTTTTGGGTGGAAATGGGAAAAATAATATAGACTATAAGTGATAAGGACACCATCCTGAATAGACACCTCAATTAGCAAGCACAAATCATGTATCACAAATTCTTTCCTCTATAGCACTGTATATAGTAGGTTGTGTATAGGGAAAGAGGGCCTCTCCCTATGGACTGGATCATCTCATGATAATTTAAACCTCACACTGGTGTAGTCTTGGCTCACCCTTCCCATTTAAAGTTACTAGGGGTGAAGTGTATTCTTGTTGATAAGAAAGTTGAGACCAATAGAATGGAATCCAAAAAAATGTGTTTTTCCTCACATATAATGTGAATAAAAAATCCCAAACCCATCTAGAAGAACTGCATGAGTATCCCCTACGACTAGCTGTATTTAATATATATATATTATTTATAATTTTTTAAATATTGTATTTTTTATCATTCTTGAAGGAAATTGTGATAAGAAGTATGGATTGACTATAAATGGAGTTTTAAGAGTTATAATGGAATATTTATTGATGGAAAGATGGTATCATGTAGTGACGCTGATGTGGTGGTGAATTGTTTTGATGCAATGTAGGTAAAAAATCAATGAGTGTCTATAAAAAATTATTTTGGTGGCATGGTTATGTGAATGGATGAACAAGAAAATGAATGATGACAATCCAGGTAGTGACCAATTTTAGGGGAGGCTATTAAAGTTTCCATGAGATCCTTTTCTATTTTTTTGAATAAAAAATAAAATAAATTAATAATAATAATAAATCAAACCAGAAAAATATTATCATTATAATAACTCTTTTAGAATTGAAATTGTGTTGGATTTCATTTTTCGATAGGTGGGATGACATGTCATGTGAATATGATTAATAATTATTATATAATTTTTATAATATCACATTAAAACAATAAATATAGATCTATTTACAATTCACATGTGAATGGATGGTAAATTGGTATGACCATTACAGTGAAAATCATATTTCATAGTTTAATCATGATTTTTTTATTACAAAAATAATATGTTAAAGAAGCATGTGTTGTAAAAAATTATTATTTTTTAAATCAAACTTATGGGAAAGTTTGCACCCACACTATATCAACCCACCTTAGTCGGCATACATATAATATCAACCTGCATTAGTCCAATCTCTTAATTGTAAAAATTGCTAGGTCCTCCTCACCCTATATCTTCCGTAAATTTTTGAAGCTCGTAGGTCGTGGGATCATTTTTCATTACTACTCATCTCTAATCAGGGGATGATAAGAGAAAATGGGTTGGGTTTTTATGGATGGTAGCTTGTTGGTCTAAAATTGTTATAAATATAATAATGTTTATATATATTGATTTACAAATAATATTTTATTTGTATCTATTTCTAACCCATGACCCATTGTAATATACAAGATTTTTTTATATATTTATTATATATACATGTAAATTTTCATTGCAAATTTCCACTACATTTTTTCATTAAAAATTTTTTGTGTATATTTCCTACACAATGTATATACTACTTAAATTAAATAATATATATACACAAAGGTTAATTTCTAGTAAAATCTTTCAAAAACACTAATCATTATTTTCAAATAAAATTCACACTAAAATTTTTTCAATTAATAATGTAATTTTAAACATACATACATAAATATTGTGAAAATTTGAGTTGGAAATTTGTGTTAGAAATTTAAGGTGGAAATTTTCAATTCAAAATAAAACACATAAACACACAGAAATACAAATATACATGGTATTATTTTATTATAAATATCAAGTAGAAAATTTCGGTATGTACATATAAACTTGTTGGGAATATGAAGACTGATTCAATATATATTTTAGTTTATTGAAAGGAGATACTTCGGAAGATGCAAATTTGTTTTTGATGAAGGTGAAGAATAGAATATATATTCAATTGAGGTAGATCAATCAAAATATTTTATCTTTTAATGGGTGTGTATGAATCCATTTATCTAGAAGGTGAAAAAAATTGATTCTATGTTTGGACATCTAAATGATGACACGTGAAAGTTATTCTTAATAGGCTTTGTGGAAAATTGATTGAAATATAAAATTCATTCAGTGGAATATAATAGTAACTTAAAAAGTTCACCAGAAGTTGAAATTTTTACCAAGACTTACTAAATGAAATTAGTATTTACCATGATTATTGGAGGTAATTTCATCAATATCAAAAGTTGGTTGAACTGATTGGCCAACTAAAACTTAATATAATATATTGGGACCACTTATAAAAATTTAATAATTTGATTTTGTGATTATTTTTAATGAATGACCTAATTGGTGTAATTATTGAAATAATTAATTATAATTTAAATGCAGTAGTGTTATCCCATGGACATGAGACTTAATTTTGGAACCTCATAAACTTATTATGTCCTTGAATTGTTTTTATTTTCACTTGAATTGTTTTGAGTTTTTTTTTTGAGTGTGTGAGAGATGTTCAACTCAATAAGGTGGCTTAAAGTGAGGCATTATCTTCCTATATTCTAGTACAACGAATTTCAAAGGGGATATTCTAATTAAGGGAGTTCTAGAGCTTTTTTTCCTATCTTTGAGAGTTCTAGAAGACATATATTTCTGTATATTAGTGATCTTTGATCCCTAACAAGTGGTATCAAAGCTTGGTTTAGGTCCTGAAAATTGACACTCAATATCACACTAAGGTATCTTCATTATTATATTGGAATCATTTTGATTCAATCGGATTAATTGTATTGGAATATATGGAATCTAAGAAGGAAAGGTATGGATAGATAAATTCTATGGGATAGACATTGGCTACTGAATAATGCAGATGGAGGATTATATCATTCAAAAGGACCTATAAGTTCAATTTATAGGGATCAAACCTAAGAATATAGAGAAATTAGAATGATAAATTAATGAAATAAAGGAAATTAGATTGATCTGGAACACTATCTTAGAACCCAGCCTTTAACATTTGGGGGTGAAGACCATGGTAGAGCATATGAAAGATCTAGAGAACATGTATGAGAAGTTGAAAACTTTGAACAAAGATTTCATGATAAAAAGGTTATTTGATATGAGACTATTAGAACATAAACCTATATAATATCATATAAACAAATTTAACATGATTTGAGGGATGCTTGAATCAGTTAATGTCAAGTTTATGGATGATGTGTGGGAGTTATTATTTTTATCATCACTCTTAGGGTCTTGAGACATGATGGTAACTATCATAAGTGTCTCTTGTAGGAAGACTGACTTGGTACTTGAGAATATTATAATTTTTTTCTGAACAAATATATCAAATTTTGGAAAGTCCAATTACCCATTGAAAATGCACTAGATGAAAAAAGGTATAGGATTGTCTCCCTATTAGAAGAAAAGTCATAGGAAATTAGAAGATAATTCTAGTGATAAGAGTTGAGGTAAATTGACCAAACCTTGACCAAAATGTTGGAACTATGATAAAAGAGGGCATGTCAATAAGGAATGAATGGATAATGGGGTGAAATTCATATCTCATAATTAAGAAGTTAAAATTCTACTGATTTAGTTTAAGGTATTAACAATCTATTATTAAGCATCAACATTCTGGTGGAATCCTGGGTTGTTGATTCAAGTGAATTGTTCCTTTATACAATAGAGAAATGGTGTATAGTGAATTATATATTTGGTAAGTTTGATAAAGAAAAATTATACAATGATGAGGCGCTTGAAGTAATAGGGAATGACAATGTTAACATTCATATGTCAAATGGGGGCTTTTGAGTTAAAATAAGTCTAGAATATAATTGTCTTATAAAAGAACTTAATTATCATTGGTTATTTGAATGAAGCATGATGTGGATCAATATTTTCTAATGGATTTTGAAATTTTACTTGGTACTTCATGTTCATGGAAAGAGGAGTAAATTATGGGTCCCTATATCTAATCATAAGATCAGGTAGAGTGATAATTTTTTGTGTTAAAAATTTTGATAGTTCAGAGTTGTGGCATTTTCGAATTAATCATCTGAGAGAGAAGAATATGAATTTTTAAGAAGAAAAGGAAATATTGAATCTTTATAAAACTTAAATAGAAAGTTTGTATAATTTTTAACTTTCACAAGTAGAAAAATGGTCTTTAACATTGGTTTTCTTTAAATTTTCATGTCTGTTTTTAAACAATGTTGAAGTCGTCGATGTAAAAAATATGACTTTTTACGTCGGTTTTTGTAAACCAACGCCAAAAATAAATTTCATTTGTTTTTTAGAGTCAGTTTTATAAAAAAAACGATGCCAAAAAATCCATCTGTATCATTTTTGACATCGGTTTCTTTAAAAACCGATAGCAAAGAGTTTAAAAAAAATGTTTCAGTATCGGTTTAAAAAAAACCGATGCCATAAATGAAAAAATATATTTTTGGAGTCGGTTTTTACAAAAAAAAGTTGCAAAAAAGTAAATTTTTCTTCTTTCATGTTTTATATAATTTCTTAAGCTTTTATTTGACAGGTCGTGGAGCAAAAACAGAGTTATGGATCAAAAGTTATGGTCATCGAAATTTGAACTTGTCAAAGTTTCGATTGGTACAACTCATTTCAAATAGAATTTGATAAACATAAATTAAAATCACATACACAAAATGAAAATGGTGATAGATAAATAAATTTACACCAAAATTGGTAAATATCATCCGAAAATTCTATATTTATAACTCAATAATAAGAATAAATCATCTTTATAAGCAAGCTAATCGAGTTGTTTTGAAATGAAGGAAAAGAATAACAAAAAAATAAATTATTAGAATAGGCACCATGTTGAAATTAATGATTGAAGCCACATTGCAAACTTGATTGAATTGAAGAGGTTGAAAATGTTGAACCATGGATAAAATGGATTTATATATAGTAAAAAAAATTCGATAGCATTGTATGGAAATGTAGGTGGGAGTTTAAAATTTTAAATGCGCGTTGTGAAAAAATTGAAATTTTTATCCCGTGTATTGGAGAAAACTCTTTGACATTTGTTTTGTTGGAAATCGATGTTAAAGAGGATTTAAATTCATCTTTTGGCATCGGTTTTCTACAAAACATACACCAAAAATGCCAATCTATATCCTTTTTGGCCTCAGTTTGAAATAAAATGACGCCAAAAAGTAAAAAATAAATTATTTTTCATGTTGGTTCTTTTAAAACCCAACACCAAAAAGTTTACAAAAAATATTTTTTTCCTTAGTTTTTAAATAAACTGATGATAAAATTAAAAAACACTTTTAATATTGGTTATTTTAAAAATCGACACCAAAAACTAAAAAAAAATTGTTGGCATCGGTTTTTAAAAAAACTGACGCGAAAAATTAAAAATTTATTTTTGGCATCAGTTTTTTTGAAAACTGACACCAAAAATAAAAAAACATAACAATGTTTTAGATAATTTCATTTTCTTCGATTTGACAAGTCATGGATCTAAAACGGATTTATGGATTAAAGGTTATTCCCTTTGAAAGATGGACTTCTTTTAGACTTCTATTAGAGAAGATCAACTTCCGACAACCATAACTTTTAATCTGTAACTCCGTTTTTTCTCCATGACCAGTCAAACTGAAGATTAAAATATAATATAAAACTTAGTTAAAAAATATAATTATTATCATCTTTTTTTTGTAAAAACTGATGCCAAAAATTATCTGGAAACATATATTACATTGGCTTATATGAAACTGAAGTCAAACTAATGACGTTAAAAACCAATTTTCTACTAGGGTTGAGAACTAGAGAAAGGTATATTTTAATTCAAATGGAAATAATTAAATATCTTAAAAGTTATAAATTTTATACATTGATGTCTAGGTACCTTCCCTAGCTCATTATCATGGATAATCCTTATATTCAATCACATTCATTGATGACTCAACAAGCAAAGTATAATTTTACATTCTAAAACACAAATCTGAGGAATTCAAGCTGTTTATTCAATGGAAGGATAATTTGGAAAGAAATACCAATATAAATCTGAAATTATTTAGTTCTGATAATGGTGATTAGTATAGCATAAGGGACTTTAAGAAATACCATCATAAGAAAGGAATAAAAATGAAGAAAACTATACTTGGAACACGAGATCATAATGGAGTGGTTGAACAAATAAATTAGACATTAACAAAAAAGGAACAAATAATGAGGTTATATTCTGGAATTTCCAAGTCCATTTGTGTGGAAGAGATAAACTATGAAGAATACTTAATTAATGGAATTTTTTCAACACCAATGGGGAAAGATATTTCAGAGCAGTTATGGTCCTAAAAACTAGTGGAAGTTATCCACCTAAAAGTTTTTGGCAGCCTCTCCTATGTCCATGTAGATTCAATGGAAAGGGAAAAACATGAAGCTAAATCCCATCCTTTTTTATTTATGGGATATAGTGGTGAAAACATTAGGTGTTGAATTTAGAATGTTGAAAAGTGATGAGTTATTAAAAGATGAAATGTTCTCTTCAATAAGAAGGTGTAACAACCTCAATCAGAGTCGCCCAAAACTATTGTATACTTTATTACATTGGTATAATATATAACGGATATCACTACTCAATATAGAATAGTTTAGTATTCTTATAAAACTAGATACATGTTTGAATATCACATTACATTTGAAAACAAAAAATACAACATAGTACTTTCATTCAAAATACAATTATTTTCTTTAGAATACTCTTGCATATCATTCATAGTAAACTTCCTAGTGTCCTATGAGAATAAATAAAATAAAAGGTCAAGTTAAAATACTCAGTTAGGGAATGCATATAGTGGAATACATCATAGAATAAATAATGCATGAATAATATGAAATAGATATAACAATAATCAAATATGTCATATAATTAATATCATAAAGAGGGGACTAAATCCATGTATGATATAGAAACATAAATAATCAAATGTATAAGGACAACTAGTTTCATAATGAAAGAATTCATAATGCGGGACATCATAATATTGTCATGAAGGTTTTTTGTAAATAAATTGTACTTAAGTAGGTAAGGTGTACACAAAATATCCAAACTAGTTTGTCTTGTGAGACCAATAAATGCATCTAGATGTTATAAATAGCCTCTCATATCACTTAAAAGTTCCAATTCATTCGTCATATGAATTGGGTGAATAACAATTTATCACATAATCAATATAAATATTCATATTGAAAAACTACCATATGAAATGTTCATATTTTCCCCACCTGATAAATAGAACAATATAATCATAAGTCATCCAGTTTAATATGGCAGATTTTATTAATATATTAAATCCTCATTAAATCATAAGTTTCATAAAAGAATGTTGATATAGATGAATATACTTTAAAAATATCACTGGAAGTTTTATTGAGGAAAATATGATTTTCATTTTAAAACTAATTATTTAAAATCCAAAATATCATCAAAAACATTTTCTATGGGAGAATCATGGAAACTTTTAAAGTAATCTTCAAAAAAAATGTTATTCGTGATGTTATAAAAATCCATTTTTGTGGTGTACATTAAAACAAAGATTCACTTCATAACTTCTGTAAAAAATGTATCGTTCAGAAAATGAAAAGATAATTACTCTTAAAAAAATTAGAAAGTAAAATATGGTTAAAAATGAATTTAATAAATCATTTGAGAATAATAAAAACATTCTATAAAAGTTTTAAATAAAATACAAACATAGAAGAAAAATACTTTTTTCTGAGTAGAAAAACAATTTCAGTTTTCCTTAAAAACATTCATTTGGTATTTTTGAGTACCAAAGAAGGTAAAAATGGAAATAACACTTGAAAATCCTATAAATGACTAGAGAAGAATAAAATTTATGGGGTTTAATATAGAAATATCATATAATTTCTCTAACATAAATTTAAACATAAACAATATTTAAGAAGGATGAGATTGTAAAATAAACCCTTATGGATTTAGTAACTTTTGTATCATAACCTCCATAAATGAAATAAGTTAAAATACAAATTTAAATACTATTAATATAAAAAAATTAATTATATAAAATAAAAAATGTGAATTATATAAACTACATGAAGGAAATAAGTAGTTAATATTACATTTATCTTATGAAAACAAAATTGAGACGAGAAACCCTTACCTCATACCCGACTTTCTTCATAATTTCTTTTAGCCTCCTATGTAATAATTTAAATTTGTTATAATTCTATACCAAAACTATTTAAATAATTAAAATATCATATATAATTTACTTATAACATATAATCACCCATTTATTAATAATTATTTATTGAAATCATTATTTCTAAGTGTTAACTGTTTCATTTTTCATGTGTATTTCAGTTTGGTATTTTTTTATGTGTATATTCCTCAGGGTTCCATTATCTCCATAATTTTAATCATGATATAAATATCATATACATTCATTGTATACATATTTATAATAATCCTTGAAATTTGAATGTAAAAAATGAATCATATCGCTTCATGGAGGTGGTAGTCCACACATACACACGAGCGTTGTTATCATTTTTTTACAAGAAAAAGGGTAAGAAGGTAAATGATATATTATATTTTCATAATCATAATTAAATCATAAATAATATATATGTATATATATGTATTATTTTCATATTTATAACCATCCAATTAAAATGATGAAGAAAAAAAATTGCATAGCAATGTAGGGACAATAATCCCTACATATGCCCAAGTTATATTTTCAATTTTGATGGGAAGTAAAGATAGTTCATAATGTTTGTTACATCATCATAATCAAAATTTAGTATATTTAAGAGACTTAATTCATTATTTTATAATTTATTCCATATTTTTATAGAAGGTATAAAAAAATAAAATTGAAAGTACTCGGTTAAGAGTTATACCTATTTTTTGAGAAACCTCCTATGGATTAAACCTTAAACCTTGAATGGATTATATTTTGGGAAAGAATAGGTGATATATTAATTAGTAAAATAAGATAACATGGTATTAGTTAAGGTCTTGGATTATCTAGAGTGCTCAATATAGTGACCTTACTTTTTCTTGCATGACTATTACATCATTTTAAAGAGAACCCACGTAATAGTGTTACAAAACCAAGAACCAAAGGTTTCGTGTCTTTGGAAAATTAGGATGATACATAACATGTACATAATAAAAAAAATAATTTATTTAAAAACATATTATTTGTCCTTTTAAATATTACACTCTCCATAGTATATGTAGTCACCTGAGGATATACATTTAAGAAAAGGGGTGAGCTAAAAGCCCAATAAGTTGATGAATAAGGAACATGAATTCAATATAACATGGGTGAGAATAATAATCATTTTCGTAACATAATAATATTAAAATCATCATAATAATTAGAGGAATAATTAGATAAAGTCTTGAAACGTGTCAATTCATAAAAAATGAAACATTATGTCTTAGTGGTTAAATGCCATATTAAGTTGTGAACAATGCTAACATCTTGTTCACGCATAACATATGTGAATAATCATAAAATCATAATCATGAAAAAATATAGAATCATTTTCATTAATAATACACATTTTCTCATAAGGTACATCACATTTCCTAATTCATTGGAGTGCTATATAATTTTGGGTGCACCTGTCACATTATAACATTTCATAATCATGCATGAAACGAAGAATGTATATCAATTAATGTCATGAAATAACCAATTTAAAGGGTTTCATAAGAATTCAATCAATCATTATTTCATATATAAACATGTTTTTCCAAATTAAATAGCTAAAAGAACATATTTTGTATAATAATCATCATTTTTTAGAAAATAAGAAATAACCTGAGAGGAGTCAAGATATGTTTTAGAGAGAAGATTTCTTTTGGAAAATCATTTTATTTGTCATAAAATCAGATTGGAAACATTTATATCCTAAAAAATAATTAAATTAAAATGAAAATATATTTTATAAGTATTAAAATAATATCCACACTGAAATTTTTCATGAAAGTGGAATAACCCAAAGAAAAGGAGTTGGGTTTGAGAATCCCCTAACCATAAATCTAAATAATTTCTTCACATTAATATCCTATAAAATAAAATTATATCCATTAATTACTAAATATATAACCTATTATACATTTATTTTATTTATTATAATTTTTTTTTGTTTTTTATGGCCATTTTGATGAGTTATGGAGTTCAATTTCTTCGTTTTGGGGGTGTTCGTTTTCTTGGTTCTTAGGGTCAGTTCACTTGTATACAAGTATGGATGTTCATATAAAATGAGAATAATTATATATAATTGAAATTATATGTTATTAATTAAAATATATATGTTTTAATGGTCTTATATATCATTTCTTATATGGTATGAGGATGATTCGTTAGATAGAACATTAATGAAAGTGATTTAATTTATTTTGGCAGTTTTTACGACCATCATGAACTTATATAATTTTATTTAATATAATTTTTATATATTGGTCCCAGAACATAATATATCTTATAATATGTATAATAAAATATTATTTAACCAAAATAATGGTTTTATGACAACCCTTGAAGGAGATAATGGAAAATGAAAATTCGTCATCCATGAAGGCGGTAAATCAATACATCACGGACGATGTTTTCATTTTTAGAATAAAAGGAGGAGAGAATAGGTTTGATGATGGATATTCCATTTACCCAATAACATTATATTATATATATTATACTGGAGTTATCATTACTATTTTGGTAGTGAAGGTGAGGATAGAATAAGGAAAGAAAAAAATAAGAACAAAAGAGAGTTTTACCTCTTGAATTTCTTCTCCATGAGAACCTCCCTAAGGCACTTAGGTTTGGTCTTTTATTGAGAATATAAGATATTTTATGTGAGTAATATTATTAGGAAGTTAATTGGGTATAATTTATACAATATACAAGTCTTGGAAGGTGTGAGGATAAGAGGCGGTGAGTGGTGATATTTATAGGGGGAAGAGGGGTATTTTTTATTATTATATTCATTATTTTATTATTTTTTCCTAACAATATCAATATTTATGATCCTTGTCACAAAATATATTAAATAATTAATTAGAGTTATAGATAATGGTTCTTACATCATCCATAAATCAATAATGACTCAAAAATTTATGTATTTTCCTTATATCGTAAATTATCATATTTCACAATTCACCAAAAAATCAAATATTTTAGAAAAATCCAAAAAAATCACCCCAAAAATTTTTCATTGTGTATAATTCAAAAATTTACTCTATTTTATAAAAAAATCTAAATATTAGAAATATAATTTTTAATTAAAATATTCATTTTTTAAAAAATAATATTATAACTCATTTTATGAAACATTGAAAATTTAATTAAGATCTCATAAAATTATATTATAATTATAATATAGAAAAATATTGATTTATGAATCTATTTTATGAAAATAAATTTTCTTTTAAATCATTATATTAATTATAAATTTGTAAATAAACATTTTTGTTTCAAAAAAAATACAAACACATAATTTATCATTTTTTTTAATATTCATTTACTTATATTATGATATAGTTATATCATACTTTCATTTATAAGATGTATACATTTTATTTATAATTTCATAGGTGAGGTTTCTATTCTATTTATGGGATTATTATTCATAATGTTCATATTACGATTCTAATGGTCGGGTTACTATTACATCAGTATAAGTTACTTAATTTCTATAAATACCACTTATTTAATTCTTCACCTATGATAATAAGGATTTTATTGGGTTATCTTTGTTATTTATGTGTTTTATACCATATAACATAATTATAATAAGGTAAATTCCATTGATAAAGGTTTTAGTCATTACATTCTTCCCCCCTTTTGAAATTTCGCCCTCGAAATTTCATTTTACATAAACAGGTGATGGTATTTCTCCTTCATCGCTTCCTCTAGTTCCCATATTGCCTCTACATACCTATGATTACTCCATAACACTTTGAAAAGGTTATTTTTCTTGTTGTATAGGACTTTATATCTATGGTCCAAGATCTTCATTGGTTTCTCTTCATACGATTGTTCGTTCTCTAGTTGTACTACCTCTGAATTCAGTATATGTGATGGGTCAGGTATATACTTACTCAGGAGAGATACATGGAACATGTCATGAACTTGATTCGTATTTGGTAAAAGTGAAATATGATATGCCACTAATCTTATATGATCAAGGATCTCAAAGGGTACAATGTACCTTGTGTTAACCTTCCCTTTATTTTCAAACCACATGAATCTCTTCCATGGTAATATTAAAAGGAAAACTTTGCCTCCAACATCAAACTCCAAGCCCCTTCTACGACTGTCCACATAGAAATTTTTCTAACTCTAAGAATATTTGATATGTTATTGGATATATTAAACCTTATCTATCATTTATTTCACAAGATCGGGTCCAAGTAACTTTCATTCACAAAATTCATCCCAATAGGTTGGAGTTCTACATCACTTCCCATATAGAGCTTCATATAGAGCTATATAAATACTTGAGTGGAAGTTATTTTTGTATGAAAACTCTACCAATGGGATATTCTAATCTCATCCACATTTAAATTCTATTAAACATTATCTTATAATATCCTTGAGAATATAAATATTCCTTTCACATTGACTATCAGTTCGGTGGTGATAGGTCATGCTAAAATTCAATTCAAAAATCAAATCATGTTGAATACTTCTTCAAAATTTAGATGTGAACCTTGGAACACTACCAAATATGATTGAAATTAGTTCCCCATGAATCCCAACCACTTCCTTAACATAAATATTTTCAAGTTGTGCAAGAGATAAATCTTCCTAAATAGCGATAAAGTGGTCATTCTTGGTGAGTTGATCCACCACAACCAATATCAAATTTCTCCCTTTGGATGTCTTTGAGAGGCCAGTGACAAAGTTCATCGTGAAATTATCCCATTTCTATATGTGTATAGGCAACAGTTTCATCATCCCATTGGACTTATATCATTTTCTTTAAGTTTCTTATATATCAAGTACCTTGAGATATACTATGAAATCTCATTCTTCAAGTTATCCCATCAGAAGTGTTCTCGAAGATCACGATACATCTTGGTAATTCTAGGATGTATAGATAAATACGAGTTATGTCGATTATCTAATAGAACATTTTTTATCTCGGGTGATGATGATACAAAAATACTTGTCCCAAAACGAATCAAACAATCATCATTGATATGGAACTCTTATAGCTTTCCTTCCTTTACCACTTTCACCTTATTTTGTAGATTTAGATCATCACTTTGTTTATCCTTGATCTTCTCTTGGATAGATGGTTGGTAAATCATTTGGGAAAGGAAGGATGTATTACATGTAATTATTATTTCCAAATATATCCTTTTTATATCCATAAAGATGGGGTCTTTCTCAATTAGCATCATGGGTAGAGTAGTAGGTTCTTTTCTGCTAAGAGCATCATCTTCCTTGTTCACCTTTACCGGATGGTAGTGAATAGAGAAATCATAGTGCTTTATAATATCTAACCATTTCCATTGATTTATGTTGGTATCCTTCTATGTGAATATATACTTTATACTCTTTTGATTGGTATATATGTCACACTTCTCACCATAGAGGTAGTGTTTCAAAATATTCAAGGCAATTATTACAGATGCTGGCTCCAGATCATATGTTGGGTAGTTCTTCTCATGAGTCCTTAACTTTCATGAGGTTTATGCTATCACTTTATCATTTATCATGAGTAAAAAACCCCAATAATTTCTTTGAAGCATCATTGTATATCAAAAAACGTTCACAACTTGTTGGTAGTGTGAGTACATGTGTAGTTATTATCTTATTCTTGAGTTCAATCTTTCCTCACATTCCTCCATCCAGATATACTTTACCCCATTCTATGTTAACTTATTTAGTGGGTTATACAATCATGAGAAAATCCTCAAAAAAATTCATTAGTACCAAGATAAGCCAAGAAAACTGAAAATTTATGGGATATTATTAGGTCTGATCCATTGCAAAATTTCCATTATTTTTGAAGGGTCTATATAAATTCCCTCACTTGTGATCACATGTCCCAATAATATGACTTTCTGAATCCAAAAGTCACACTTGTTGAAATTTTTCTACAATTTATCCTTCCTTAATGTCTTTATCATAATCATTATATGTTCTTTATGTTCCCCCTTATTCTTAGAGTATATGAGAATATCATTGATAAACACTACCAAAAAAATTCAAGGTAGTGTATAAAGACTCTATTAATAAAATCCATGAATATTTCAAGGGTATTTGAAATCACAAATGGAATCATTAGAAACTCAGAGTGCCCATACCTTGTATGGAAGGTTGTCTTCTAAATATCTTCCTTCTGCACTTTTAGTTGGTGATATCTAGAATAAATATCCACCTTTGAGGAGTATTGAGCTACTCATAGTTAATCAAAAATTTCATTAATCCTTGGAAGATGATACTTATTCTTTATGGTGATCTTATTTAGTTACTGATAATTGATACATATATGCATTGATCCATACTTTTTATTTATAAAGAGCACTGGCACACCCTAAGGAGATGCACTAGGGAGTATGAACCCTTTCTCTAAATTCTCTTGCAGATACTTATTTAACTCCTTCGATTCGATAGAGGTCATCCTATAGGGACATTTTGAGATAGAAATATATTTTTGTATAAGTTTTATTTATAACTCTACCTCATAGTCTGGAGGAAGTTCGAGTAACTCTTTGGGAAAAAATCACTGGATTCCCTCGCAACGGGAATTTTATCTAGGTTTATACCTTCCTTTGACTCTACCATTTGGGTGAGGTAATATTATTCTTAGGGAATAAACACTCACACCATTGAGGGATTTTCTAAAGAAGATTCGTGGTCTTACTTTCATTTATAGAGGATCATGGGATGATTCAGTATTTGAAAATATATTTCATTTTCCTAAAATTTGATGTGTTCTCTATATAATGAGATCAAATACATGCCCGTTATAGAATAAAAATACACCTAGGGAGGTATCATGAGATTTTCTGGAATAATATTCCCATATATTATAAAAGGATAAGAGTTCAACAATTAGGTTTCAATTATCACACCATTAGGTGTTTTTATGTATATCTCTACTTCATGTTTTTCAGGCTTTGATCCAATAGTTCTACAAAAATTATAACATATGATGTAATACATAGAACTGGAATAAAATAATAATTTTTCCATTATTGAGAGAATAATAATTTTACCTTGTATGAATTATTTTCCTAGCTCTACTTTAGAAGTAGTGATGGCATAATATTTTCCTTTCTCTTTTGTCTTTAGTGTCTGTTGATGTTGATTACCATCAAGGAGTCGAGGTTCAGTGAACTATATTGTATAGTAACCTTGCACCCTTCAGTTGAATCATTGAACCATTGGTGGTTCTCTAGTTTCCTCCATCATCTTGGTCATATTCTTAATGTCACTCCAACATTTATGAACTTGGTGTTCATATCTCCCACACTTCAAAAATTTCTTTGTCCCTTTGTGGCAACTCCAGTGATGCTTATTCCCATATTTTTAACATGTGGGTGGTTGGATCCACTTTCCCCGTTTTTCATTTGATCCCCAAACTTGAAAATACATTCTTCTCTTCTTATATCAATAATCATGGGACCATTCCCTGAACTCTATTTCTACTTTGAGATCATATTGAACAACTTCTTTATAACTCCCAAAGTATAAAATAGCTAGAGCCTTTCAAAGGTATGGTTTTAATCCAATAAAGAATATATCAATTTCCCTATCATTATTGATAACAAAACCTAAGGAGTTCCTTTAAATCCTTGTGAAATTTTCTTCATAAGTCAGGAAAAAATCACATTCTTTTTTATTTAACTCTATGTATTCTCTCTATATATTTTTATAAATATTTGAAGGGGAATACTTATTAAGAAATATTTTATTAAATTATTCCCAATACATCACTTTAATTTCATCCTTAGTCTTGGTGTTCTTAATCAATGCCCACCATTGATCAGCCTATACATATAAATGATATACATTTAGAGTCAACTTTTTCTATTTAGAATAGTGGAGAACATAAAACATTTTCTCCATTGAGTTAACCCAGTGTTACAAAACAAGTGGATCAGAAGATCCATTAAATATCGATGGTCATTTCTGCATAAAATATTTGATATCCATTCTCTCCCTCTTAGGTGAAGGTATAAATTCCATATCATTCATGTTACTTTCCATAGACTAAGACATCTAGGTAAGAATCTCCATGAAATTTTGAACTCCACCTCACAAGGCATTGGGGATGTCATTTGAGAAATTGATTCAGTGTCCCTCACAAGTTTTTTGGAATGGTATCTCCTAGTTCCCACCATTTTCTAAAATAGAAATGGTTCTAAAAAAACATAAGTCAACAATTCCTTAATAAATAATTTATTCCTTTTCACAATTAACACTAAAGTAATGTTTTTTGGATCCATATGTTTAGAATTTTTATAAAAAAATATTATTGGGTACTTACATATAATTAATTTTATACTAAGGGTTTTCACTAATTTTCTCTAATCCAAATTCACAAATTAACTAAATTGTGCTCTGATTCTAACTATAGTGACCTGAATTTTTGTTACATGACTATTACATCATTTCAAAGAAAAACCATATAATTATGTTACAAAACCAAAATCCAAGGGTTTAGTGTCTTTGAAAAATTAAGACAACACATAAACTGTACATAATAAAACATAATAATTTATTTAAAAACATCTTATTTATCCTTATAAATATCACATTCTCTTTATTACATGTAGTCACCTGAGGATATACATCAAAGAAAACGGGTGAGCTAAAAGTCGAGTAAGAGGATAAAAAAGGAACAATAATTCAATATAACATGGGTGGGAATAATCATCATCATCATAAAATAATCATATTATCATCATCTTAATCATGATAGGAATCATTAGTTAAAGTCTTGAAATGTGGAAATTCATAAAAATGAAACATTATGTCTTAGTGGTCAAATACCACACAAAGTTGTGAACAAATATAACATCGTGTTCACGCATAACATATGTGAATAATCATAACATAATCATTTTGAAAAAATATAGAATCATGTTCATGCATAATACCCATTATCTTAGGAGATTAATCACATTACCTAATGTATTGGAGTGATATATAATTTCATATGCACCTGTCACATCATAACATTTACATAATCATACATACCACACAAAACGTATATCAATCAAATTCATGAAGTAAACCATGGAAAGGAATGGTTTTAATAATAATTTAATCAATAATTATTTAAAATATAAATTTTTTTTCCTAAATAGAATAGTAAAAGAAACATATTTGGTATAAGAATCATCATTTTTATGCAAATAAGAAATAACTTGAGAGGAGTTAAGATTTGTTTTGGAAATAATAGTTATTTTGGAAAATCATTTCATTTTTCATAAAATCATATTAGAAACATATATATCCTCAAAAATAAAATAAAATAACAATTATAATATATTTTATAAGTATTAAAATAATATACACTCTAAAAGTTGGCATGAAAAAGGAATAACTCAAAGAAAATGAGTTGGGTTCGAGAATCCCCTTACCTTATGTCTGAATGCTTTATTCACTTTAATATCATAGATAATCAAATTTGATTCATTAATTACAAAAAAAGAACCTATTATACATTTATTTGATTTAATATAATTCTATTAAGTTCATTTATGGACATTTGTAAGAGTTATGGGGTTTAATTGCATCATTCCAAGAGTGTTTTTATTAGTTTTCATGATCGGTTCACCTATATACAAGTATGGAAGTTCATGTAGAATGATAATAATTATCCAGAATTGAAATTTTATGTTATTAATGAACTTAAAAAATTTAAAATGGTCTTATATATCAT
This sequence comes from Viscum album, assembly GCA_963277665.1. Classification (NCBI taxonomy): domain Eukaryota; kingdom Viridiplantae; phylum Streptophyta; class Magnoliopsida; order Santalales; family Viscaceae; genus Viscum; species Viscum album. The sequence goes on along the minus strand of OY728121.1, from coordinate 1,756,971,722 downwards.
TTTTTTATATGGTATGAGTACGATTCATTAGATAAAATGTTAATGAAAATGGTTTAATTTATTTTAGCGGTTTTTACGACCATCACGAAATTATATCATTTTATTTAATATCATGTTTATATATTGGTTCTAGAACATTATATAACTAATAATATGTATAATAAAATATTATTTAACCATAAAAATGGTTTTATGACCATCCTTGAAGGCATTAATGGAAAATTAAAACTCGTCGTCCCTAAAGGCGGTGAATTGACGTGTTACGGACGATGTTTTCATTTTTAGAATAAAAGAAGGAGAAAAGTGATTTAATGATGTATATTCCATTAAAATAATAACATTATAGTATATATATGATACTTTAGTTATCATTCCCTTTTTTATATGGAATTTTAGGAAATAATAATAAATTAAATTAAATTAAAATAGAATGAAAGAGGATTTTACCTCCTAAATTTCTTCTCCTTGAGAACCACCATAAGGAACTTAGTTTTGCTTTTTTATTGAGACCAAACTCTCTTAGAATTGGGGAAGATTATTGTAAAGTTAATTTTTAATAATTTAGATAATCTAAAAGTCTTTTAAGGTGTTAGGAGAATAGGGGGTGAGGGGTGGTATTTATATGGGGAGGAGAGGGGTATTTTTTATTATTATATTGATTATTTTATTATTTTGGATTTAGAAAATAAAAACTGTTAATAATTATCAAAAAAATATATTAAATAATGAATTATATTTCGATATAATGGTTCTTACATCATCCATACATCAATAATGACTCAAAAATTCATGTATTTTTCTTGTATCGTAAATTATCGTATTTCACTACTTACTAAAAATTCAATTGTTTTAGAAAAATTACAAAAACACACCCTAACCATTTTTAAATGTTTATGATTAAATAATGGACTCCATTTTTTTAAAATAATTTTATTAATATGATAAATATAATTTTTAATTAAAATAACCATTTATTCAAAAAATAAATATTTTAATATTATAACTGATTTTATGAAACTTTGAAAATTTAATTAAGATCCCATAAAATTATCTTATAATTATAATAAAATAAAATATTAATTTATGAATATATTTTATTAAAATAAATTTTCTTCTAAATAAATATATTAATTATAAAATTGTAAATAAACATTTACGCTTCATAAAAATACCAATACTTAATTTATCATTTTTTAATATATTTATTTACTTATATTATAATATAATTATATCATATTTTCATTTATATGATGCCTAAATTTTATTTAAACTTTCATAGGTTTGGTTACTATTCTATTTTCTGTATTACTATTCATAATGGTCGTATTACTATTCAAACGGTCAAGTTACTATTCCATCAGTATAAATTTATTAATTTTTATATATACCACTTATTTCATTTTTCACTTATGAGAATAATGATTTTTTTGGGTTCTCTATGATATGTATGTGTCTAATACCATATAACATAATTGTAAGAATGGATATTACATTAATAAATCTTTGGGTTGTTACACTCAAGAATTATGAATAAGGGAGGGGAGGAGGTTACCTTTTATAAGTGAGAGAAATGGAACACTTAGAATTAGTTAAAATATTAAATAATATATACATCATAATAACACCAAGTGGTCCCAAGGAACACGATATTCATAGATAAATAAACTCAAAAAATACCATTTACACAACATTTGGATACATTTTAAGCCTTATCCCCATATTAAACCACTATAAGCCCATTTTAATCTTAACTATTCGTACTTAACTTTTTACAGTGAAAACTAAATTAAATGAACAAAAATAAAATGGGACTTCTTACCAAATTTTTAGATGATGATTCCAAATTTAAAATCATTTTTATTAGATTCAGTTTTTATAGGTGTAATAAAAAAATTAATATGAGAACACTAAATTCATGAAAAAATATTTTTAGGAAAATATTTAATATAAGTGTAAAAATAATTTTACTTGGAAATTAATAATAAATTGGTTTTCAGAAAAAAAAAATGTTTAAATAAAAAAACTTGACTTTTCTATTAATAAAGAACCAAATTGAATCATCTAAATATTCCATTAAATGAAAGGATCCAAAAATTGTATTTAATTTGAATAAAATATAACTCCTCTCCACAAAAGTCAAGATTGGTTTCCCAATTTTAAAATAATATTTTAAAATAAACTATTTAAATAATTAACCATGTCTTTGGTAAAAAAACTACTAACCTAATAATATAAAGAATAGTTTTATATATATTTTAAAGTTTTACCCTTTAGTTTTAACCTAGTTTTAGCAGTTTTACCCTTACCGAGTTGAGAAATCTTTACTACGGATACTTTTCACAATGACCAAAAATAAAAGGGACATATTTATCAAATTTGAAACTCCTAATTCAAAATATTTAATCAATTTTTCAATTTTCAATTAGTATAATTGGTGGAAATTAATTTTAATATAAATGTGAAAATGCAATGAAAAATAGTTTTCAGAAAAATGTGTTTTTAAGAAAAAAAATTAACTTATACTAAAATCAATTATAATGACTATTCATGTGTAATTAATTCATTTAATTGTAATTAAATGAGACATATATGACTTTGAGATTAAATTATAAACATAATGGGGCTTTTAAATTACTTTTTTTAATGAGAAAATGTCAATTTTACAAAAAATGGTATTTTTCACAATTCAATAAAAAATAATAATTTTAGAAAAATTTAAAAAATTAAACATAATATAATATTGAAAAAATTTCATTTAAATTATATTCATCTACTAAAATAATATTTATAAAAATGAAAGGAAATCATAACAATATTCGTACACAAAATTCAATAAAACTATTTTTGAAGAAAACATATTTTTAAAGCATGAAATAGATTTACTGAAAAATTATTATTTATTTATTATAAATTAATAAATATATTTTAACTAAATAAAACATTATATATGTATATATATTTCATAATTTAGTTATTCTTATTTATACCACCAATTTAACGGCTATGTTATAATGGTCATATTTAAACATGGTTTCTATCAAATTTTACACTTAGAGTAGATGTATGTAAAGACTGAATTCCTCTATGATGAATTGGAGGAAGAAATTTACATGAAGGAAATAACTAATTTTGAGGAAAATTAGAACAAGGACTTGGTGTATAAACTGGATCAAATTCTATATAACTTGAAACAATCACCAATATAACAGATCCATAAATTAGATACATTCATTGATGAAAAGAGTTTCATAGATAAAAACTATTATAATTGTTCCTTCCCAAATGAATTTTAGGATTTTATTTTCATCATCATACTCATGTATGTGGATGATGTCCATCTATAAGGTCTATAAATTAAGAGGATTCAAAAGTTGAAGGATGGTTTTTCTAGAAGATTCAAGGTGAAATATCTCAAAGAGCCTAAGAAAATATTAGGGATGAGGATTGAGAGGGACATGAAATTTTGGATTTTGGTGTTTTCTTAAAGGGATTACATCCAATAGATAATCAAAAAAATTCAATTTTTGGATGTAATCTGATCTCAACTCCTTTGTCTGGAGACATTAAATTTTTCAAGGAGCAGGCACTAAATATGGAAGATGAGGTAAAGTATATGGTGAAAGTTCTCTTTGCATCATCGCTATGTATCTTGATGTACGTAATGTTTTTTAATCACCAGAAAATTATGTCGAAACTATGGAAAGAACATTGTAAAATCATGAAATGGATCATTCAGTATCTCAATGAATAAAAATATGCAACCTTATATTTTTAGATAGATTATCTAATATAGGGGAATTTATATGTATAAATTGGAGGGGATTTAAATACTCAAAAAGAGTATAATGGTATATGAGTTCACATTTGGATAAATGATAGTTATTTGGATGTCAAGGATATAACTGATAATATTTTTGTTCATGATAGAAGAAAAATATACAATTTCAATGGAAGTATAGAAATATTTAATATGGTTATAGTGTTTGATAGAGGAGCTTGAAAGAATCTAAGAAGGTGGTTTACTCTATTGTGATAATCAGAGTGCAATACACTTGGCATAGAATATTGTGTTTCAATATTGAGTAAAACACATCGGCCAAAAATAAAATCCCATCTAAAAATGCTGGATGACAAGGATTTAGAGCTATAGAAGATAGCTGGAATAAAAAATTCGGCTAACATGTTCACCAAGATATTAGACTAGGAAATTATGGGTCAATATTGTTCCTCAATGGGAATAGGGTAAGAAAAAGTTAGTGATGAAATTATAATCTATGTAAGTGAACGGATTGGAATTGTTCCCAAGTGTTGGAGGTTTCCACGGTTTCCTTGAAGTAGTCTTCAAGTGGGATATTTTAATGAATTTGAAGACTAATTAAAGTTTTATATTAGTTGACCAGAAGGAGAAACTTCAAAAGATATAGAATCAATTTGATGAAGGTTATGATAATGTATATCTTTAGTAGATATAGTTCATTCGAAATATGTTATCTTCTTATGGGTGTGTTGGTGGTTAGTTGTCTATAAGTTGTGAACAAATGTTATAGGTCTGTATTGGGAATTATGAATGATGACATATAAAATTCATTCCCAGTGGATTTTTACTACAAAGGATTTTATATATAGAATTAATTCAGTGAAACAAGAGAGTGACTTGTACTATTCACTATATGTTAGAGGTTATGGTTGGACTTGCTATAGGTAATCGATATTCATCATGCTTAGTAGTGCGAATTTGATGAATATTAGAATTCGGTTGAAATGATAGATCGATTGGAATTTGTTATAAATGAGTGGGACCACTTTCACATGTGTTATGATGATATTGTGTGATTACTTAAAATTAGTGATCTAATTGGATTGCATGGACAAAATTGATTGTGATTATTATAGTTTCTAATTATATTGGAAGGGAAATAATGTTATTTCATGGGCATAAAACTAAATGTCTCATCCACGTAAACATTTTATGTCTTTTAATGTTTTTTCACTTGAATGTTTTTGAGTTTGTCTTTTGTGTGTGAGAGATGGTCAACTCAATGCATTGACATAGGATGATGTGTTATCTTCCTATCTCCTAGTATATCGAAGTTCAAAGGGGGTATTATAATTAAGGGAGTTCTATAGATTGTTATGTTGAAGTGAGGAGTTCCAGATGATTTATTTTATAGTAGATTGGTGGTCTTTGATCCCCAAAAAAACATGTAAATTATAATTGAAATTTTACATTGTAAATTTAAACTCAAATATCAACTAATATAAATTTATTCTGAAAATTTTCAGTTCAAATTTACATTGAAAATTTTGAATACAATTATATACATACTTACATATATACATGTATACAAATATAAATATATAATTTAATTTTGAAGTGTAAATTTACACTATAAATTTTCAATGTATATGTACATACATTTAATTTTTCATTGAATTTTTTAAGTGAAATCCATAGTGAAAATTTTTAATTGAAAATTCCACAATTTCCATTAAATTTTTCAATGAAAATTCACAATGAAAATTTTCAGTTATTAGTGTAAATTAACACTTGAAATTTAATTTTCACTAGAAACTCCTAAAATTACATTGACATTTTTTAATGAAAATTTACAGTGATAATTTATAGTAATAATTGGAAATCTATAATCAAAATGAAAAAAAAGTTTGTGTGTGTGTTTGTGTGTGATAATATAAGTGTTTTTATACATGCATATATGCGTAAATATTAAATTTTCTTTTAAATTCTACACTCGAAATTTGTATCAAATTTTTCATTAATAAACTTATAAAATAAACACATATTTATATTTTTAGTGTAAATATATAAATACGTAAATAAATAATGAAAATTTTCATGGAAAGTTTATTGTGAAAATTTACTGTAAAAATTTATGGTGCAAAAAAAATAACGAAGATCATAATTTTTTATTTTAAAACATTATAAAAATATCTAAATATAAATACAATACTATAGATAGGCCTATAGACAGTTATAGAAAAATATTTTACAGTGCTAAAAAGGCATTATTGTCTTAGTTACCACTAAAAGGAGGCCCCCTTTATCAGCACTAGAAAAACACTAATAAGGGTTTTCCTTTATCAATTCTAGCATAGAATTGATAAAATGTCCCCCATTATCAGTGTTTTTTTAACTTTGATAAAGGACCCCCTTTATCAATGATTTTCTATCATTGATAAGGGGTCATCTTATCAGCACTAGAAATTGTTTTTATAATAGCCATATTGCTACAATGTTCTGTTAAAATTGCAGAACAATGTAGCAAAAAATACAGGTGTGTGGAAAACTTATAATTTGAATGAAATAAAAATTACATCAAAAATACTATAAAAACACTATATTATAGATATTTCAAACATAGTGTAGTAAAATTACATTATCAAGTACAATTTAACACAAACATTCAAAAAAATCTATGATTTCATTGTCTTTGGCACTCAACCCCCTCTCAAAAAAGCCTAATCATGGTTTTAATTGCCGAAAAAACACCCCAATTCAATCAAAATAATCCACCTCTATAAGAAAAAAAATCTTAGGTTAGTAATACTAAAAATAAATAAATTATATATAAATATGAAACAATATAATAATAAAATGTCATTTTTAAACTGAAACCACACGATTTTAGTCATATTGGTCACACCATGTATCGGATTGAGGTGTGACTAATTCCTACATGATACAAATATTTTGTGGATCTTTTTCCTAAAGTATGAAAATAATATAAATGTATTTCTCATTTTTGAGTATGTCACGTGTGTTTTGAACTAAAAATTCAATTTTAAACTGATAGCGTACACTCTGAGTCCTACCAGGCATGCCATATATCGTATTGAGGTGTAGCTAATTCCTACATGTCAAAAATTATTTATGAATTATTTTATTAAATTATCAAAAAAATTAGAATGTTTTTTCTCATATTTGAGTATATGACTTATGTTTTGAACTAAAATGTCAATTTTTAATAAAAACACACATGGAGCCATACCAGTCACACCATGCATTATATTGATGTGTGGTTGTTTTATACATGTCAAAAATGACCTAAGTATTGTTTTCCTTAAGTATTAAATCAATATGAATTTATTTTCTCATTTTTGAGTATTCCATGTGGCTTTTTTACTAAAATGTCACTTTAAACTAAAAATACACCCTTTGAATCATAACAGCCACATCATTTGTTGGTTTGATGTGAGATTAATTTCTAATCATCACAAATGACTTATGAATCATTTTCCTAAAATATAATTACAATACAAGTTTTTTTCATTTATTTTCAGTGATAGATACATGTTTTGAACTAAAATGTCAATTTTAAACTGATAATGAATACTTTGAGTCATACCAGGCACCCCTTGTATTGGATTGTGGTGTGGTTGATTTTTACATGTCACAAATGACTTATGAACTGTTTTCTTAAAGTGTCAAAATAATCATAATGTTTTTATCATTTTTAATTATGTGACATGTGTTTTGAACTAAAATATAAATTTTAAATAAAAAGACACCCTTAGAGTCATGTCAGACACACTGTACATCAGTTTGATGTTTGGTTGATTCCTAAAAATAAAAAATGGCTTAAGAATCATTTTCCTAAAGTATCAAAATAATATAAATGTTTGTTCTTAGTTTTGAGTATGTCACATATCTTTTTTACTAAAATGTCAATTTAAAATAAAGACACTCACTTTGAGTTATACCAGTCACATTGTGTGTCAGTTTAATGTGATTTTTATTCCTATAAATTAAAAATTACTTATGAATAAATTTTCTAAAGTGTCAAGAAAATATGATCATGTTTTCTTAGTTTTCATTGAGCGATACACATTTTGAACTAAAATGTAAATTTTAAACTGATAACATACACTTTGAGTCATACTGGGCACACCATGTATTATCTAAGGTTTGGTGGATTATCACATATCACAAATTATTTATGTAATTATTTTCTAAAGTATCAATAAAATTCAAATTTGTTTTCTCATTTTTGAGTACGTGACGTGTGTTTTGAATTAAAATGTCAATTTTAAATAAAACCACACTTAGAGTCATATTGTTCACATTGTGAATCACATTGATGTGAAGTTGATTCCTACACATATAAAATGAAGTAAGAATTATTTTCCTAAAATATCAAAACAATCTGAATGTGTTTTCTTGGTTTCTAGTATATCATGTGTCTTTTATACTAAAATGTCATTTTAAACTGAAAATATGCACTTTGAGTCATATTGGTCACATCTTACTTCAATTTGACATAATACTGATTCTTACACATCAAAAATGACTTATGAATAATTTTTCTAAAGTATCAAGACAATCCAAGTGAATTTGATTTTTTTTCAATGAGTGACACAAGTTTTGAACTAAAATGTCGATTTTAAACTGATAATGGGCACTTTGAGTCATATTGGTCATACTGTGTATCAGATTGAGGTTCAGATAATTCATAAATATAACGAATGAATTATGGACCATTTTTATAAAGTATGAAGACAATATAAATTCGTTTTCTCAGTTTTGAGTATGTGACATGTGTTTTTAACTAAAATGAAAATTTTAAATAAAAAGATACACTTAGAGTCATAAAGGTCACTCTGTTCATTGGATCGATATGTGGTAGATTCTTGCAAATCAAAAATGAAATACGGATCATTTTCATTAATTATCAAAACAATTTGAATGTGTTTTCTTAGTTTTGAGTATGTCACATGTATTTTTTACTAAAATGTCAATTTAAACTAAAAAAATACATTTTGAGTTTTACCGGTCACATACTATGCCAGTTTGATGTGAGACTGATTCTTGGACGTACCAAATGGCTTATGAATCATTTTTATAAAGTATCAATGCAATATAATTATGTTTTCATGGTTTTTAGTGAGTGAAATATGTTTTGAACAAAAATGTCAATTTTAAACTCATGACATACACTTTGATTCATATTGGGAACACTATGTATAAAATTTATGTGAGTATAATTACTAAAAATCAAAAATGATTTATGGATCATTTTATTAAATTATTATAGTAATTTTAATCTTTTTTCTCAGTTTTGAGTATGTGACGTGTGTTTTGAAATAAAATGTCAATTTTAAATAAAAACATGCTTAGAGTCATACCAGTCACACCATGAATTGGATTGACATGTGGTATATTCATACACATCAAAAACAATAAAAGGATAATTTTTATAAATTATAAAAATAATCCAAATGTGTTTTCTCAGTTTTGCGTATGTCACGTGCCTTTTTTACTAAAATATCATTTTAAACTTAAAACACACACTTTGACTCATACCGGTCACATAGTGTGTCTAATATACATGATACTAATTAATATAGATATCAAATTATTTATGGGTCATTTTCCAAAAGTATCAAGACAGTTTGAGCATGTTTTCTTAGTTTTCAGTGGGTGACACATGTTTTGAACTAAAACGTCAATTTTAAAATGATAACATGCACTTTGAATCATACTGAGAACACCATGAATCAGATTGAGAAACGGATAATTCATACACATCAAAAATTATTTATGGATTTTTTCCTAAAGTATCAAAATAATCCAAATTTGTTTTCTTAGTTTTGATTATGTGACTACCATTTTGAACTAAAATGTCAATTTTACATAAAAATACACATTGGTTCATACCGGTCATATAGTGTGTTAAAATAATGTTTGGTTGATTTGTACACATCATAAAATACTTAAGGATCATTATACTAAATTATTAAAAAAAAATATAATTTATTTTCTTGGTTTTGAGTATGTCGCATGTCATTTTTACTATAATGTCATTTTAAACTAAAAAGACACACTTTGAGTCATACTGATCACATCATGTGTCGGTTTGATGTTAGACTGATTCCTACATGTAAAAAATGAATTATGAATAATTTTTTTAAAGTATCAATACAATATGATCATTTTTTAATGGTTTTCAATGATTGACACGTGTTTTGAACTAAAATATCAATTTTAAACTGATAACACACACTTTGAGTAAAAATAGGCACATCAGTATTAGATTGAGTAGTGAATAATTCATAAACATAAAAAAAAAATTGGATCACTTTCCTAATTTTTCATAACAATATGAATGCTTTTTCTTAGTTTTGAGTATATGACTTCTGTTTTGAAAAAAAATGTTAATATTACAAAAAACAATTTGAGTCATACTGGTCACACCATGTGTCAGATTGATATGTGGTTGATTCTTACATGTCAAAATGGATTAAGGATTAATGTATTAAAGTATCAAAAAAATCTGAATTAATTATTTGGGTTTTGGGTATTTCATGTGTCTTTTTTACTGAAATTTCAATTTATACTAAAAACACACACTTTGATCCATACCAGTCACATCATGTGTCAGTTTGACAAGAGCCTAATTAATACACATCAAAAATGACTTGTGAATAATTTCCCTAAATTATCAATACAATCTAAGCATGGTTGATCAGTTTTCATTGATTATCACATGTTTTAAACTAAAATGTCAATTTTAAACTGATAACAAATAATTTGAGTCATACTAGGCACATCATGTATTAGATTCAGGTGAAGTTGATTCCTACACATTGTAAATGACTTATGAATCATTTTCTTAATTTATCAAAACAATCTAGATGTTTTTTCTCAGTTTTGATTATGTTATGTTTGTTTTGAACTAAAATGTCAATTATGAAATAAAATATACACTTTGAGTCATACCAAGAACATTATGCATCGGATTGAGGTGTGGATGATTGAGGTGTCTCTTATTGAGTAGATGGTCTCTATTAAAATTAACAAAATAAGTATCATATAAAAATGATGAGGAAATTAACTAAAAAATTATAAAAAATGATAAGAAAAATCACTAGAAAAATATTAGTAAGTCACCTCTTCATGGTGTCTATATACAGTGTGACACCATGTATTCTTCCTATTTTTTTCTAAACAAATATACTTCAAATTGTGAATATAATGATTGTCAATAGTTCTGGTAGTACTGTAAAAATATATATAAACAAATGATTAAAAAATAGTTTAAATGATATTATAATTATCATCATAAATACCTCTTCGGGGATTTTAATTTTTTTATGGGATGTGATATCTTTCAAAAAATTTCAAACATAATAACCATAATCATTTCCATTAGTTTGTTCTAGGAAATGTGGCAGCAATGTGAAAAATAAGTAATCTGTTTTGATATATTTCTTTATAGTGTAATTTTATTATATATACCCAATTACTTATCTATTTTTATAAATTTATAGTCTTCTTGTGCTCAGGTACTGTCCTTATTCGATGATTTTGATGATATTTAAACGCCACCCTATCATAAAATAATTTTAATTAAAACATAGTATAAAATTTATAACTTGAATTTTATTTTTAAAATGTTGTATGTAGTGTATTAAAATTTGATAAATATCATCACATGTGATCTTTTTTTGGGGAATCCATTCATTTAATCAAGAAAATAAATATTTGGAGTATTCAAATTGATTATAATGAGTAACCAATGTTTCCTAAAAGAAAAAATGAATAAGTAATGAAAGAAATTAAAATATATTTTATATGATTAAATTGTGGTGTTTTATACCTGCATTATGAGTATTAAGAAGAGTCTGTCATATGTAATTTTTCTTTCAAACATTGTGGTTAGTTTTTTCACTATTACTTCATATTACTTTGGTTATAATGAGAATAGTTGTGTATAAATGATGTGAGAAACAATGAGTCCAAATTATTGTTTATAGGTATTCCCTTAAAATAGTATTTATATATATGCCTAAAAATTTATGAATATTATTTAGTCATAATTAACGTAGTATATCATCTATTGGACAAACAAATCATGAAAACACACCTCATGTATATGTTTACAACATAGTCTCCTAACCATTCATGCATAAGGATTTCATTTATATTCTCAAGACCAATATAGTTTTTAACGGACTCTCTGTACATCTATTATTCAAAATGAATTATGGTCATATCACCACTTTATAACATTGTATCTACATGAGACTTTAATTATAGTAAATTTGGATGTTGAAAGGGAAGGGTAAAGGTACTTTGTGAAGATATGTTTTATTGGTTGGTTGATCCTTTAGATAATTTTGATTTGGCCTTCCATTTCACCCCCTTAACTTTGTCCTTCTATAATTAAATTAATTTCTTTAGTCCTTTTTTCATTAATTGTTATTGATTTTTCATAAAAAAAATTATAAAGGAATACCTCCTTGCCGACATTTATTTTTAAAATACAAAATGGACACTATACAAAAATTTTAATAGCAAGCTCAATTGTATGAATATTTTCATCATCTAGTGGAATAGGTAGATTGGTGATTGACTCATGAGATACATGAATAACCACTTTTACATGACCTATTGGAATTTTTTGTTGTTTATAATATCTCTTTGGATTTTGTACATGGTAACCCTCACAATAAGGCGATGGGAGGGTGTTGATAGATATAAATCACAATCATTTTCACCATATAGAATATTAGTATAAGAAAGGTATTATTGTATTCTAGGTTTAAATTTCATATATATTATTATGATAATATTGATCACCTATTCTAATATAGTCCTTTTAGAATAATATATCACCTCAAAGCTGGTGGGGGTGGGGGAAATCTTCACGTAGTGGTTGCTATTATATTGTTTCTTTATATTGATTCCTTCCCATTCCATTTTCTAAAATATCAGATTCCCAATTAATTTTTTCTTATATATAAACTAATAATTACAATATATTGTAATATCCTAATATTTTAAAAGTAATGGATATGTTTGATATCGTACAAGATATACAAAACCAAGCTTAAGCGAACAATGAAATATTATTATTTAAATGTGATCAGTATAACCTAGAAATTAAATAAGATGGAATTGCTAGAATTAATGGAATTAATATTAATTTATTAATTATTTATTTGTAAACAATCACTCAAATTTTTATTAATGCCATTTTATTCATCCAAAATACATTTTATTCAAAAATGGTTTTTCTTACTTTTTATGAGTGACAATTAAAATTAATTTTTTTTTGAATTTTAGAAAAAGTATTTTTAAAAATTATTTTCATTTTTGAATTCATAATGTAAAAATTAAATTATAATTATTTTTTGATAATTTTCTGAAAATAATTATTTTTTTAAGGAATTGGGAAAATTACTGATTTTTATTGAGAACTATATTTTGTTTTTTAAAATAATTTACAAGGTAAAATTATGTTTTTGATTAGTTTTAAATTTTAAATAGATAATTTTTTATTTAGAATAATCTATTTATGGTTTTTTAAAATGGATTTATACTTTTATTTAGTATAAAAAAATTATATTAAAAAAATCCATTTTTCTAAAGATAAAAAAAATTCATTGCATTTTTCCAGTTTAATTTTAAATTATATTCTGAAATTATTTGATTTTAATTTTTAAAAATGTATTTCATATTTAGATTTATGGATTAAAAATTTAAAAAACAGTTCCATATTATTTTTTAAAATATGAATAGTAAACTTAAAAAGTTTTGTTATCATGATAAAAGGTAAATCGGGTAATTAACGGTTAAAAATAAAATGATAAGAACTATTAAATGAGTCAAAAACTTACCTAGATCTTATTTTATGAGTATATATAGATCATACTAATCTAGGGGTTGAATTTATGACCTTTTTAGTCCACTTGTATAACATTATGACCTTTATAGTATTTTATTTAAATAAATGTCAAACATTTCCTACTCTTGTTTTTAATAAGTGTAATATTTTTAATATAGTGTTATCAAGAATATATTTTCAAATATAAATAGTTTTTTAAAATCTAAAGGATTTATATTCATTGTTTTAATTTCTTTTTAATTTTTATTGAAGAAATAATTACCTTAAATTCTTTCACAATGATGATACAGTAATTATTCAATTAATGAAAAAATAAAATAAATGATATTAAAATTATTAAAATAGATATAATTTGAGATAAATAATGTGATAAAATAATTTAATAGATTAAAATGATATCTTATTTATATAATAAAAAAATCTAATTTTAGATGTTTTCTTGATATTATTAAAGTCAAAGTAATGAAAAGTTATAAAAATTGTCATTATCCATATTTTATAGTAAATAATAATTTATTAAATGATATAAAATTCAAAAAAATATGAAATTTTAACAGTTTATTATGATAAGTTTTAAATTATCAACCATTTACCATTTATGGGTTTTTTTTCATTTTATGGTAAATATATTTACCCTAAAAAAAGTAAAAATCCATGTTGTCATGGTAAGAGTTAAAGGGATTAAATATTGGCTAAAACCAAAATATAAGGGCATAAATATAGACAAAACTTGTATAATTTTTATTTTATGATGTATTTATACCTATACTGATCATATATTCAAAATAAATAAATTTTTATCAATTTTTAATTTAAAATTAATTTATATTTATATTATATTTTGAGAAATTCGAAGAGTGTCCCTCCCCTCTCTTATAAAAGGGAACACATTTTTCTCATTAATTCACACTAAAACCCATTTTTTTCTACAAATATCTTCCCAAATACATTCTTAGAATACATAATATTATTCTATATGTATTTTCAATGACTAATACAAATTTTTATAGGTCTTAAGGTTTTAATTAAAAGAGTTTTCTAAAGAAGAGTGGTAATTTTTATCTGCATATTTTAGTTTTGTTTCTACTTACAAATATCTCAAACCTTATTCTGCCATGATAAATTAATAAATAAAATATTATCCATATAATTATATTTTATTATTTCTATTTCATGACCTATATCCATCTTTACTTCCATCAAATGGGAAAGGAAACCAATATTCATATGTACGGAGGACTATCTCCTCACAAACTAATGTAATTTGTTTTCCGTCACCGTCTCTCAAGAAAGGTTACGATAATGAAATTATTTTTTATATATGATATTCATGACATATTTATCATTATTAAAATATAATTTATCATTTACCTTCCTACCTTTCCATTCATTGAAAAATGATAATGTCTTTTGTGTGTATGTGTGGACTATCACCTTCACAAAGTGATGTAATTCATTTTTCATAACCACATAACATCGATTATATATATATAAGTATATTTAAATAATTAATATAATATATATGATATTATTATAATTATTTAATGATAAAATAATACTTACCTTCTTTCCATAATGAACGTTGAAAATTGGAAATGTTACTCATGCGTACGTACGACCTACCATCTCCGTGATTGTACCATAGTTCGTTTTTAATAACCATATTTAATGGATTGATTTAGAATTATAATTTATGTATAAAAATGATAATTATTTCATTGTTATTATTCTTTATATAATTGAATAACTAACACTTTGACCATAGTCAACCTACCAAAGTCATTTTGGAATTGGGTACCAAATGTCTCTAAGATATATGACATGAACATAAATTATTAAGTAATTTTTATATTACGATAATAAGTGAGATAAAAGGAATAATAAATTTTTAAAAAGTTCTAATAAAGTAAATAATAAACCTAAGTTTATTGTTGAGGAATATAAATAACATGTGTGATGATTCGGACTCAAGGTAAGGAATTTTCATCTCACTTTTATTTCTATGGGACATATGTCTTATACACTACATGTTTCTTTGTGCGATGTATATACTGTCCATGAATTTATTTTATGATTATTATCATGAACATTATGGTAAATACAAGGTCATATAAGTTTATTTCTTTCATGAGGATTATGATTCAAAATATTCCAAATTGGTAAGGGTTTATTTTACAATCTCATAATTTTTCTAGATTATTTATTTGTAAGTCTTGGCTAAAGCATATTTCTCTTCCATTTCCATATTTTTTTAAAAAAATCAAAAATATTTTTACTATTCTTCTAAAATCGTTTAAAATAATTTTTATTCATGTTTTAATATTTAAAAAATAGTTTGAAAGGAATCTTTTTATCATTTTCTAAATGAGGTACTTTGTGACTTTTCTGATAAAAATATGGTATGAATATTTTTTTAACTTATACATGAGAATATTTTAGCATTTTCTTGAATCCATGATGATTTTAAGTATGATTTAAAATTTCACAAGTTTATTTTCAAAGAATATGTTTTCATTTATAAGAATGCAGCTTTTTGAAAAAAGTGATTTCAAAATGGAAATGTTATTTTCCTCAAAGATTATGCCAAGTGATCTTTCAAAATCATTTTCTATATATGATTTCATAATTTGATGTTACATAATCCTTTCTAGGGATATGATCTAAATATACCATCCTTATTTTTCTCTGGATGATTTATGTTTATGATAAAAATATGAAATGTTTATAAAACTCATTTCTTCTCAGGTGTTCTAATATGATGAATGTTTTATGGTCCTATAGCACGCATATGTATGGTTTTCATTATATGATGGGTGGGACCTATATATACCACTAATTAATTGGGAAAAGTATTATATCTAATGATATAGTTAAGGGAAATAAGTCAAAGTACTTGATCCATTATGGGAAACTAGTCAAAGTGCTGGATCTGTTATGGGAAACAAGTCTATGTGCTTGATCCATTACGGGAAACAAGTAGATGTGCAAGATCTATTATGGTAAATGAGTTTTGATGCCTGATTTTATGGTCTTGGTAGTTAAAATTGATATATTAAATGGTTTCTATACTTAGGTTGATGTCAGAAACATTTATAATAAGAACTTATATGACTAGCCTGCGCAGTTTTGTTAATTCCACACAGGCATTGATCATATTAATAAATTTATATCCCAAACTACACTTAGATACAAAGTCATAGTAAAGAAGAAATGTGGGGTCAAACCTAAATGGAAAACCGGTAGGAAGGAAACCTATCAATTCAAACCCTATTATAGGTTTCCTAAAAATCTCTCTTCAGGTTTGGTTTTTCTAGAATTATATATCTTGGATTTAAATTTGTGAAAGAAAATAGGGTTTAGGGTCAATTTTAGGGTTCAAGTAGAAGGATAATCCTAAATCTAATATGGGATAGACCTATGGATTTGGATTCAAAGCAATGAAAAGGTCACTAATTTGTTATGGACAAACCAATTGGATCTATCTAAGCTAAAATTATTTCTTGGCCTGAATATAGCTAACAACCTAGATACAATATTCTTAGCTTCTATAGAAGAAAGTGTCACATGCTAATGGTCATAACCTTATAAACTCTGATTAGTTCAGGTTCGTTCAATTACACATCCCATGGTTACGGTTTTATAAAACAATGAAATTAAAAATTATTGTTTAACCTAATTATTATTTACATGGTTACCAAGTTTCAATTTATAAATTCATTAAGATTAATCACACCACTAATCTCGACCCCTAGCCCTAATTGGATTAGTCATGCATTACGGTGTTAAACAAAAGCGAGAAAGTGGGAAGCATGATTTTTATAAAAATAAAAAAAAATTCAAATTTATGTAATCTATACTTAAAATAATGGAAAATCAATCAAAAACTCACTTGGATGAATAGAAAATGAAAGAATAATCAACAGTTGACATCGAATAGAAAACGGTGTCACAAAAGATGGTCAAAACCTGAATGGAATGATCACGAACAATCCAAAAAAGTAAAACAGAAATTAACATCAGTACAATTGATAAAAATGGTAAATTAATGGATTAAAATTGAGTTCATAAGAAAAATAGAGAAGAAAATGGAATTAAAATGAGATATAAATCATCACCCCAACTCTATGTATGCAGTGGAGGTATTCAAATATTTTCAGAATATAAAATTAAACTATGTGTAATGACTTCACATCATGTATTGGCTTCATGTGGATTATTTCTCAACTTTTACATGATGTGTAAGTGACTTAAATGTCATGTACTTTAGATCTAAAATCTTTTATGAGAATCCTATATCTTTTTAAATCTATGGCATGTATCTTTGATGGTATGATATCTCAAACATTTCACATAATGTAAATTCTATACGTTTTCTATGTGATTCATGTCTTGTATTTCCTTTATGTCATGTAAATTTATAGGGATTATGATTTTTAAGATCTAAATTGTAATGTATTTTCATGTCGTGTACTAAATTTAAAACATGTAAAAATTCATGGGTTGGCCATTGGTCCTCAAGGATGTTTTGAATGAGTAAAACGCATCATGAACTCTATTCATAATATGTAAATCCTCTTTTTTCTATTTTTCAGTAGCTTTTCACTTGATTATTGAATCCCTAATTCCTATAAAAATAAACCATAACCTAGGGAATTATAAATAAAATTGTGATTAAACCTTAAATAAATGTATATAAAATGTATATATAAATTAATCTTATCAAATTCCCCCACACTTGAACAATTTATTTCCCTCAAGAAAAAATCATCTCAATAGAAATTCCAAATGGATTAACTTTTAAATAGGTAATTTTCATTACAACAAGGAAAATAAAACTAAGTGTGAGCAGAAAAAGAAAGGCCTCCAGAATCAATATTGTAGAGAAAATTAGTCATGCCTCATAGATAAGTTCTTTATTCATATTCTTTCTTTTTTTAATTATAATTTCATAACTATTCCTTAGAAACAATACCCATTTTTCAATTTACCACACAATAAATTTTCTCTCATCACTAAAGGTAAAATAAAAATAGATTTATTTTTATACACTGAATATATGTTCCTAACCATAGGGTTTCATTATTTCTATCATATCCACTTCATAAATACAAATACAAAATTATTCATGAGGGCTTCAAAAATAAGCTTCTAATGTATCTGATGATGAAGGAAGGTAGGTAGATGGTAAGAATCAGGCTCAAAAAGGATGGTAAGCTCTATGGTTTAATGCATGAAAATTGTGAACAGTGTAATGAAGTAACTCCTCATAGAAAAAAATAATGTCGGCGTACTCCTAAATATAATACCCCATAATTCCAAGTAAAAAAATTTAGAAATTAAATGGGATTATTTCAAGACCAATCTTAGAGATAGAATGTAATTCTGAGGCCTGGAGTGGCCAGAACATATATTCAAACTACTTTTAAAGTTTATTAAATAATTGTACAATTAGGTTTTTCTAACTTTTAGACTAGTTCCTGAATTAAAAACCTAAGGGAACCTTTGAACTCAGAGCATCGGGATTATCCTAGAAAGGGACTAACATTTGTCGGCACGGTCCCATAGTGGAAAGTAGTTTTTGGCCATAAATAAAATAATTGAGTAATGATTATTTTATTTTCAAATCCTTATAACTCCTAAATGGTAACTCAGACAGATAATCTGAGAGTATTGTTGAACTTGTGAGGGCGTTCTTCCCTTAGGCAAATCCTAACCTAGACCAGTGTGGGGTGGGGGTGAAAGTTAATTTTTGGACTTTTCGGAAGAAAAATAAATTCAATTAAAAAGGTTATTTTATTAGATTGTCTTCTTCGTTACGCAACGACTCATTAGAACTATGGTGAAACAATGAGGCGGCGCTGAATCCCATTAATGAACCTCATTGATGGATCAAGGGGGGCGACACTGCAATGCACACACACCTTCCTTATTTAATTAAATAGGGAATTCATGGTTGATGAACAACCCTTAAATTCCTCTATTGAATGATGAAGGAAACCTCTCTAATGACGAATGTCAGCGAATCATAAAATGGTGATGACACCCTTGGAGAGCATTTTCTAGACCATAGATCGACGTACGATGAAGAATGACCATCCTCGATAAATCTTCTTTCCTAGGTAGGGGTTTGATGCTTTTTTGTGTGAATTGCTTTTCCCCATTCTTTCTTTTACACGACGAACGTGAGTTAACTCATGAAAAATTTAACCCACAGATCAATTTCTCATACGAGAGGGTTAATGATGCTAGATAAAGGGGGAAATCTATCTGAGTGATTACTCCTCATTATTTTTGGTTTTTTGTGATCCTGCTAAAGAGAACGCATCCTGTTCAACATGAATAATGACTTAGAACGTTCTTTCGGTGATCTTGTGTTGTGACTCCTCCCCCAATTATTTTCTTGTGTTCTTCATGTCCTTCATGGAGAAATGTTTTGGGGAGAATCAACCTAAGACACCAGGAAAGAAGGGTCACAACATCAGCGAGATGTCGCAGCATAAAGCCGGAGTACCAAGGTTGTGGTAGCCGTAAGAGCCGCTGGTACCAAGGTCGATGGTAGGTGGGAGGCGACACACTCTATCAATGCATTGAGGTGGGGTCACGACGATTCAGGAGGGTAATGCCAGTCGGGAACCACATCAAGGGAAGCGGTCCATGGGGTGGGCCTCAGTGTGAGCTGGCATGCTGTCTAGCATGGACCGCATGCGGAGGAGGGGAGGCACCCGGCCTCAGCTGGCCGTATGGCAACACGAATCGAACAACCACGTGGCATCTGGGCTAGATCCAATTAATCCCACCAATGCGGTATGGATGGGAAATCGGGCCCCTGGGTGGCCCGGCTAGTCAAAATTGGTCTGACTAAGTCGGATCAGACCGGATGAGAACTGGGTCACTTGGCGACCCGGTGGGCTAGACCCATAGCCGAATCGGGCCAGGTTTAGCAATGGCTAATGGGCCTAGACACTAGGCCAGGTTGGACTAGGTCTGGTTGGTAAAAACGGTTTAGTTCATGCATGACCCTCGGGTCAGGTTGGTCGGGTCGGTTCGACCAAGTTGAGCGGACCTCAGTGGTCCAGTAGATGAGAAGACCTCGGTTGTCCAGCAAAGGAGCGGACATTGGTGGTCCAGCAGATGAGTAGACCTCGGTGGTCTGATAGATGAGTAGACCTCGGTATTCTGATAGATGAGTGGACCTCAGTGGTCCAGCAGCCAAGAGAACCTCCATGGTCCAGCAGATGAGTGGACCTCGGTGGTCCAGCAGAAGAGGGGACCTCAGAGGTCCAACAAAAGAGCGGACCTCAGTGGTCCAGCAGACGAGCAGACCTCATTGATCCAGTAGCTGAGTAGACCTCAGTTTTCCAATAGTCGAGCATACCTCAGTGGTCTAATATCCAATCATACCTTAGTGGATCATCAGGGATGAGTCCCTTAGTAGTACAAGATGATTTAGCTTTACGAATAAAAATTCTACTTTCTATACATTGAATTATACCTGGTTTGAGTTGTCTTTCCTTTTTGGTCTTGCTATGTGGTCTTTTTGTGTTGTCTTTCCTTGTGGTCTTTCTTTTCTGGTTTGGTTTCCCTACTAATTATTGTGTTACTCACCCATGCATGGGCTTTTCCCTCACGTGTCATGTCTCGTGCAGATGATCAATGCTTCGATGGAGACCTTGGTGGTCTGGGACCAGGTGGTTCCCTATGAGACTGTACGGATGAGATATACTCCTACTACTACAGATATCTACCCTCTACCTACCCTTCAAATAGGGTTTGAGCAGATATACCTTGGCAACTATACTTTCCTTTTTGGTTTTGGGCTTGTATTCTATCCCCTTTTTACTTTTTAGTTTGTACAATACTTTTAGTAGTTGTCCCAGTGAAAGTTGTGGTTTACTTAGTGTTTACCTTTCCAAAGTTTGTGTTGTGTGTGTGTATATAGGATTAAAGAAAATACCTTCCCTTTTGGGATATTCCTTCTTGGTGCTAGTCATCCGCCCCTGTATATGGAAGGCGGGCTTGGGGTAGTCATGGCACGGGCCCAAAAAGATGGGTCATGATAAATTGGTATCATAGGAGTTCATATCTACCTTAATATCCCAGAGTCTATGAGTTTCGTTTGGGTCCACAGTGTTAAGTGTTTCGAGTTTGGATTTCATCTTGGGAAATCAAGTGTTGGTGCAGCGGACAACATATCCATACACCAGGACCATGAATTGTTCTTTTTGACTTGGTACATGAAAACATTAGTTATAGGGAAAAAATGGTGGTACATGCATCATATAGAAATGGGTTTATTTTTTCATGTCCTTCTTGAGTCATCTCACCAGGTATACTCCATTGATCATGGTATATCTTATTATGTTTCAAGATGCTTCCACATGGATAGTCAGCTAGGATTCCACCATGTGACCATGAGGATGATCTGTGGGGTGATGAGATGGGTACAGGTGTTTATACCAGAGATAGAACCATCGAGTGGTGTACCAGCTATACCACCACATGTGGAGTATCACATAATACTCGTAGTACCAACAGATGAGATGCTCGGGCTAAGTGCACTTCATGAGTTTAGCGATAGAGACCCCTTAGGTTCTGAGGCAAGTCGGACTCATAGGCAGCTAAGGAATGGATTGAGGTGGTGACCAAGTTTTCTGTCTGGTCAGGACACCATTAGATCAGATGGTGGTCCTGGAAGTAAGCCTTCTACATGGATAAGCAGGGTGATTTTTGGGTCTAGATTACTTGATCTTACGATAAGGTGACTCTTCCATGGACAGAGCTTGAGACAATTTCTCAAAGAATGGGCTCTTACCATAAAATATAAGGGATATGCATGCCCTGAAGGTTCTACAGCATCTACAGGATGGCATGTCTATAACTAAGTATTCATCAAGGCATACCGACCATTCCAAATACTCAATGAATACAATTTGACTAGGGCTTTAGGGCTCAAACCACTGAGCGAGGTGTGTTTAGGGACATCCGAGCCAGTGTTATTCTATGTGCCCTCCTACTTATTCTAGGGTGCAAGAGAGAACATTTTTGGTTGAAATTACCTTATCTTAGTTGATATAGCTAGTTGATGTCAGTAATGGGAATATAGGAGTATAGACTTCAGAAAAAGGAATCCAATGTTAGTCTTAAGGACTTAGATGTGTGAGACATTTTTAGAAGAGGTCCCAAGACAAGGGATCTACATCTCGACGCTCATAGGGTGAGTCCAGTTGGCCTAGAAAGAGGTAATTATTTCCAAGATATGGAAGGGGAAATCTCACTAGATATTTTCTAGCCCGTTATGCTAATAGTGAAATGGTGGATGGGCCATCGGGGTAGAGATAGTGACCGGAACAGATTAATCTACAGGGTGGTAGTCATGGTAGAGGAGTTGGGAGAGTAGTAGGAGGTGGTATAAATTTCAACATGTTAAAACCACCACCCAATGTGTTCCACACTAGAATTATGGAGCTGGAGGATAGGAGAATGGTGTATCTTCATGTAGCCATCCTTACCTGAGTAGCAGTGGATATTTCGAGTTTTCAGTTTCTTATAGTGGTGGATGAGTACAAGGATGAAGACATCTTTCTAGAGGATGTTCTAGGAAAACATCCTCATATAGAGGTAGACTTCTGTATTGAATTTTACCTTTTGATAGAATTGTTATCTACACCTTCATATCAGATGGCTCCCATGGAGCTCCAAGAGCTAAGGGTATAGTTGGAGGACTTTTAGAAGGGGTTTTTAAGGCCCAATGTTTCACCATGGGCATCCCTAGTGTTGTTTTCCAAGAATGAAAACAGAAGCATGAGGTTATAGGTGGACATTCGACACCTGAACCATGTGACCGTGAAGAACAAGTATTATCTACCGATGATTGATGACCTTTTCAATCAATTAAATAGAGTGAGATGGTTCTCAAAGATAGACCTCAGATCAGGCTATCACCAGCTTTGAGTATGATATGAGTATATCTTGAAGGCGGCTTTCAGATGTTTCTACGGCCACTATGATTACTTATTGATTCCATTTGGCATGATGAATTCCCCATTAGTTTTCATGGTAATCATGAATAGGATCTTCTATCCATACTTAGAAAGGTTTGTAGTGGTCTTCATTGATGACATCTTAGTGTATTCAGCATCTAAGTAGGATCACAAGATACACCTATGGATGGTTCATACACACTCTGAGAGAACCATCTTTACGAAAAGCTCTCGAAGTGTGAGTTTTAGATATGAAAGGTCCACTTCCTGGGACATTTCATCTAAGAATATAGATTGGCGGTGGATCCAGCAATGATCAAGGCAGTGATTACTTGGGAGCCACACAGGAGCATTATTGAGGTGTAGAGTTTCCTTAGGTTGGTTGGGTACTATCACAGGTTTGTACCTAACTTCTCCAGAGTGGAAGCACACATGATAGTGTTTAAAAATAAGAAGAAACCCTTTCGTATGGGTAGAAGGATGCCATAAGAGCTTTCAGAAGCTAAGTTAGATCTTGATGTGTGCTCATATCTTGAGTTTTCCAGAGGAGGGTACCAACTACATGGTGTACTATGATGCATCAGGAACCGGGCTTGGTTGTTTCCTGATGCATGGGAAAGTAGTGATTGCTTATGGTTCAGGATAGTTGAGACCACATGAGTAGTACTATGCAACTAATGATCTTGAGGTGGAAATTATAGTCTTTTCACCAAAGATGTGGTGACACTAACTTATGGGAAAATGATTCATCATCTACTTTGACCACAAGAGTCTCAAGTATATCTTTTCTCAGAAGGATCTGAACCTGACATAGTGGAGTTGGAAAGAGTTCCTCCAGGACAATGAATTCGAGATAGTCAATAATCCTAGGAAGGGGAACGTGGTGGAAAATGATCTCATTAAGAGATCAAGTTCACAACTATTAATCGAGGCCTCATAATTGTTGGCCTCGCTTTAGATATCCTTTGTGGGTAGAGATGAGAAATCTTATCTTCATTTGATGGTAGTTACCACTCCACTCTTATAGTGATTCTGGGAGGCACAACTGGGAGATGCTAGTTTCAAGACCACACGTGCCCAGATGTCCATAGGGTATGCCCCTAATGGATATTAGAAAGGTGGGGAGCACATCATAATTTTCATAGGATTCACCATAGTACCTGTGGAATTGTGGGAGGAGGTGTTGAGGGAGTTCCATAAATCCCCTTTGGCAGTACATATAGGCATTGAAAAAGATATACCAGGACCTCTAACATCAATACTAGTGGTCAGGGATGAAGAAGTAAGTGGCAGTTTTGTCTTGAGATACCTCACTTGTCAACAATTCAAGGTTGAACACTAGGTTACAGTAGGTTTGACATTACCCCTCGAGGTACCAGAGTGGAAGTGGGATGGGATATCGATGTACTTCATGGCAGGCCTACCACATATTTCCAAGGGGCATGATACCATTTGGGTGATCATAGACCGACTCATCAAGTCATCCCACTTACTACCTATTTGGTAATAGGGTTTAGTAGAGAGGTTGGGATGCCTCTATGTGTAGGAGATAGTTTGAATCCCTGGAGTCCCATCTATGATAGTCTTAGATCATGATGCACGCTTTACATCTCGGTTTTGGAAGGGATTGTAGGAGGAGTTTGGGACTTAGTTTCATTTGAGCACATCCTTTCTCCCACACATAGATGGTCATACGGAGCGTACCATATATACCTTGGAGGACATGCTTTGGGATTTCATTCTTTATTTTGGTCACATTTGGGAGGACCACCTACCACTAGTAGAGTTTTCATACAATAAATACTACCACTCCACCATCAGTATGACACTGTTCGAGGAACTATATGGACAACCATGTAGGTTACCATTATGCGGGATAGACCAAGGGGAGTTATCACTCATGGGTTGAAAGAAGGTACATGCTACCACTGAGAAGGTGTAGGTTATCTAAGACTGCATGAAGACTGCAAAAATCCAACAGAATTACTATGTTGATAGGCGATGGAGACCCTTGGAGTTTAAGGAGGGGGACCACATATTCCTATGGGTCTTTCCTCAATGAGGGATAAGGATATTTTTTCATGGAGTCTAGTTATTTCTAAGGTTCATCTGACCTTTCCTGATACTGCATAGAGTGGGAGAGGTGGTGTACCGCTTGGATTTACTGTTATAGTTAGATAGGGTGCACAATGTATTCCACGTATCCCAATTAAGGAGATACGTGCATGACCCTTATCACATCATTGACCACAGTGATATAAAGATAGATGATGGGGCGACATTCATGGAGTACCTGGTAGAGATAGAGGATCGATAGGAGAGGATCCTTCATGGATGGTTGATTCCTCTAGTGTGTGTTTGTGGGCATCAAGGGAATCTCTAGGAATACACGTGGGAGTGGGAGGCTTAAATTTGTGCTAATTACCCCCTTTTGTTTGATTATACCTTGTTTTGGCTTACAAGGATTTAAATACCTAAAGGGGGGAGTAATGCAATACCACATAATTCCATGTAAAATGTTTTAAAAAATAAATAGAAATATTTCAAGACCAGGCTCTGAGATGGAACATAATTCTGAGGCCTGGAGTGGCCGAAATGTGTTTTCAAAACTATTTTTAAAGTTCATTAAATAATTGTGTGAGCGTAATTTTATAACTTTTAAACTGGTTCCAAGATCAAAAATATGAGGGCACTGTTGAACTCATAGCATTGTGATTTACCTAGAAAGGGCTTAACATTGGCTGGCATGGGCCAACAGTGGAAAGTAGTTTTTGGCCGTAAATAAAATAATTGAGTAATGATTATTTTATTTTCAAATCCTTATTACTCATAAATGGTAACTCAAATTGGAAATCCAAGAGTACCATTGAGATCGTCAGGGCGTGTCTCCCTTAGGTGGAGTCGAACCTCGACTAGCACGGGTTGAGAGTGAAAGTTAATTTTTGGACTTTTCAGACGAAAAATAAAATAACTTAAAAGGTTATTTTATTAGATTTTCTTCTTCGTTACATAGCGACTCGTCAGGGCTATGGTGAAATGACGAGACGACATTGAATCCCATTAATGAATTTCATTAATGGAGCAGGGTATCAATGTTGCAATGTACATGTGTCTTCCTTGTTTAATTAAACAAGGAATTTAGGGTTGACTAACAACCCTGGAATTCCTCTAACAAATGAAGAAGAAAATATATCCAACAAAAAATGTTGGAAAATCGGACGATGACGATGACACCCATGGAGATATAATTTGGGATCGAAGATCGATAGATGATGAAGAATGATCATCCTTGAGAAATATACTTTCCCAGGTAAGGGTTTGATGCTTTTCTGTGTGAATTTCTTTTCCCCGTTCTTTTTTTTAAATGATGAATGCGGGTTAACTCACGAACATGTTAACCCACAGATCGATCATTCATATAAGAGGGTTAATAATGCGAGATAAAAAGGGGATATCTATCTTAGTGATTAATCAGCCTTATTTTTAGTTCTTTGTGATCCTGATAAAAGGGACGCATTCGGGTCAACATGAACAAAGACATGGAATGTTCTTTGGGTAGTCTTGTATTGTGACTCCATCCCTAAATTTATTCTTAAATTTTTCCTATCCTTCATGGTGCAACGCTCAGCGGCACATCGGCATGAAACACCAAGAAAGAAGGGTCGCGACCAGGCAGGTCATAGCATCTGTGAGAGGCTACGACACAAGGTCGTAGCGGTGGCACTAGGTCACGACACCCAGGCCACGGCGGCAGTAGGAGTCGGCAGCACCAAGGTCGATGGTATGTAGGAGGCGGCGCGCCCCGATGGCGGAGGTCACAACCAGCGGGGGTCGTAGTGGTGCAAGAGGGTGGCACTGGCTGGGCATTGCGTCATGGGAAGCAGCCCACGAGGCGGTCCGCAGCGTGTATATGCATGCGGTCTAGTGTGGACCGCATGAAAAGGGGAGGCGGTCGGCCTCAGCTGGCAACGTGGTCGCACGAACCGAAAGCCAACATGGCATTCAGGATAGATCCAAGTCAGCCTACTGATGTGGTCCAGGATAGAGAAATAAATTGAGAAAATGAGCATCCTGACTATTCAAAACTAATCCAACTAAGGAGATCAGACAGGATGAGAACTGAGTCACTAGGCAACCTGGAGAGCTGAACCCACGACCGAACCAAGTCGGGTTTAGCAAGTCCCAATGGGCCTGGCCACTAGGACAATCTAGACCAAGTCAGCCCAGACCCAACCAGGTTGGTTCGGTTCATGCAAGACACCCAGGTCGGGATGGTCAAGTCGGCCCGACCAAGTCGGACCGAGCCCAGACACAATTGGGCCATGTTTACTAAAACGCCAATATCTTTCAAACTGGTTGCATGATTGACGCACCACCTGCGGAGTTGGGACCCTTGTGATGAAATAGTCCTTTGGGTAAACTCTAATTGATTTTTCAGGATATTTGAAATATGGTTGATATCTTGAGGAGTAGAATCTCCCAAAATCAAGAGCACTAGAGAGTGGGAATCCTAGAATTGGATGTGACATGAAGGATATAACGATCGGGACCTCGATGGACCAATAATAGAGATAACCTCACTGTTCTAGTATCCAAGTAGACCTCAGTGGTCCAGCAGCCTTGCGAACCTCAGTGGTCCAGTAGAGAAGTGGACCTCGGTGGTCTGGAAGACGAGCAGACCTCCGTGGTCTGGTAGACGAGCGGACCTCACTGGTCCAGCAGATGAGTAAACCTCTGTGGTTCAGTAGACGAGTGGATCTCAGTGGTCCAGCAGATGAGCAAACCTCAATGGTCCAGCAGAAGAGAAGACCTCGGTGGTCCAACAGATGAGTAGACCTCAATGGTCCAACAGACAAGTGGACCTTAGTGGTCCAGCAGACGAACGGACCTGAGTGGTTCAACAGACGAGCGGACCTCAGTGGTCCAGCGGCCGATAGGACCTCAGTGGTCCAGCATCTGACCAGACCTCAATGGTCCAATAGTCGAGCAGAACTTAGTGCATCGTTAGGGATGGGTCCCTCTGAAGTACAAGTTGATTCAGCTTTGTGAATGAAAATCCTACTTTCTATACTTTGAGTTATACCTAGTTTGAGTTGTCTTTGATTTGTCGTATTATTATGTGATCTTGTTGGGTGGTCTTGACTTGTGTTCTTTCCTTTGTGGTTTGGGGTATCTACTGAGTATTGTGTTACTCACCCCTTCATGGGCTTCTCATGCATGTGTCATGTCTCTTGCAGGTTATTGACGCTTCGATGGAGACCTTGGTGGTCTGGGACCATGGGGTGCCCAATGAGATGGGACGAATGGGATATACTTCGACGTCTATAGATAGATACCCTCCACCTGCCCTTCAGGTAGGGTTTGAGCAGATGTACCTTGGAATATGTACTTTCCTTTATGGTTTTGGGCTTGTATTCTGGCCCCTTTTTACTTTTCAGTTTGTAGTTTACTTTCAATAGTTGTCTCAGTGATAGTTTTGGTTTAATTATTGTTTACCTTTCTGTAGTTTGTGTTGTGTTCATGTGTATAGGTTTAAATTCAATGTCTTCCATTTTGGGATATTCCTTCTCAGTGATAGTCGCCAACCCCTGTCCTATGGAAGATGGGCTTGGGGTAGTCACGGCACGGGCCCCGGGGGATAGGTCGTGACACCAACAGTTCAAAGTGGATCTATGAATATGTAAAGTAATCCTAAAGAATGTACCATGTTCCTTTCTATTTTTCATTTTATTTATTTTTCAAAATCCACGTCTAGGACGGATCTCACATCCATCACTTAACTACAAATGATCTATTAAAATATTCATCAGTCTGGTAATGATGATTTTTGACCTTCCTATTACACAACCCCCTTTTTATATTTATTTTTTAAAAGGAATAGGGTAATCATATAAAATTAAAAAAATTATCATAAACCATATCATAATAATATGGTGAATGTTTAATTGTACATATCCTTAGTATCAAAAATCCTGTGTATGTCTGAGATGAAAAATTCCTTATATTTTTCATAAGAAAATCATTAATACTACCAAGATTAAGGTAGGAAAGGATACTAGGCTTGAAATTACTTCATATTAATATGGATTTTCATGGATACTATATTCTAAATAAGGAAAGATGTATAGGTGGTTCTCAGGAAATTTGGATCCACAAAAAGTCCCTCAATCATTTTAACAGTGTAGTTTTTTTCAATGATAACCTCAATAAGATCTAAATGTAAGTTATAATATGTTTACATGCCCCAAGTATCTCTCAAGAAATATTCTTAGAAAATAATATGAAAATATTGGTATAGAGTTATCTAAGGAATGGGAGTATAAAAAATAACTGGAAAATGCCCATGGCATAGTATCTAGTAATAATTCAATAAAAATAAATTGCAAGAATGTAGAATTGGAATTAAATTACTCAACTCCACAATCATTCTAAAATTATAAAAAGGAATAATAATGGATTTAAATAATCTAAAACTTAAATTTATCCTTTATTTAAATGGTTGAAATTATATTTCATGTTTAAACATGATTTTAATGAAAAATGTCTCCTATACTAGTGAAAATAGGAAATAATCTAAGTGTATCGCCAAAAATATCAAAAAAGAATCCCCCATACTTAAAAAGAGACTGTGTCTACAATATTTTGGAAAAATATATGGGATAGATAAAAATTATAACATATATTGAAATTAAATTAAAATTAATAATGGAAAATAGGGAATCAAGAGCTCCATGTAATAAAAGTCATGACATGGGGAAACTTGTTGGATGGTGATGGATAAATATAATTCATGCAAAAATTGTTAGAAAAAAATACCTACACTAAATAAACCATTATTACACAGGAGTTGACCAATATGTAAGAAGAAATATAGGTAGTTCAAACTAGTCAACATCGGGAAAAATAAATTCAGATAGATGCTGGAATTAACTGCAATGAAGTTTGGGATGACTAAGGAACAAAAATGATAAAAATTGAAAACAAAGGTCCTAAGAACACAAATAAAATAAAGAAAAAAAAATAAGGTTTTCCTTACATAAATTGATAACTATTATTTCATCATCCATATGGATGGAAAAAAATATTATTCAATGTCTTTTATCAGCTCATAGATCCTGTACCTTCTATAGGAAATATTGGTGGTGCCATCGAGCTCACATAGATTCTTGGTTGGGTTAATCACCTCAAAAATGGGTCGACCAAAAATATCATGTAGACATAGTATATTCTGTGAAAATCATGGAGGTGGATACTGCTGAGGATGGATCTAGAGCCGGAGCTCCTCAATAACCATAGAGGTTGCAGAAGAGTTATGCATTGATAAAGTAAAGCAGTAGTAAAAAAGGAAAATAATCCAAAAAAATTGTGTATCTAAAATACTATATCACATCCATATATATGATAAATGATACATTAGTGAAAACGGATTACAAGTTTTAAACAAATAGACCCAAGATAGAGTATATCAGGGGAGGGGTAAATGGATAAGACGAAACACCAGGGGCATGATCGTTGGTCTCTACATCAGAATTCCCCTCCCAAACACTGGGGGTCTGGATCAGCTCTACCAAATCTATATCATTGATGGAGTTAGGGGATAGAGTATTTACTACTATAATATATGTCAAGGTATTGGGAGTAGGATCAATTGAGGATTGAGCGAGTGATGTGTTGATCTATAATGTGGCCATATGTATGAAAGTTGGAACATTCAAAGGCACATCATAGGTAGATAAAAGGGTGGGGCCCATACCCTGTCGGGCCTTCTCTATAAGAAATTCCTATGGGGAGGTAGGGTTTGTGATGTCTAGAGGTAGGTAATATGGAGAGGGATTCAGTGTGGGGATGGATGTAGAAGCGAGGTCAGCGGGTGTGGGTGTTAGGGAAGATAAAGGGACTTGTATTGGGGGAAGGGAGGTGAAGTGTGATGGTTTGGTGAATGGGATATCGAGACGGTGACATACATGTCTCATATTCTCTATAAGGGACTTGATAATTGTCCAGATATCAATGGTAAGTGGTGGGGTAGGTGCGTATGTGAATGGGGGAGGTGGTGTGGTAGCATATCGGCTTGATTTATATAAGTTTTCTTTCATTGCTCATATATTACTGCTGAAAGTCTCAAAGCCCTAGAAAGTTGTGGACCTAGTCACTCATTTATCTTATTTTTGTGGATTTGATGGTTTCAAATGTGTTTTTATTGGCCGTAGTTTTTTCCACATTCTATTACCTTCATCTGAAATTAAAGGTCAATCCTGGAGTTCAGTTTCAATTAGCCTTAGGTTGGGTACTTTGAGGATCTATGATTGGAAACTAAATTAAAATCTAAACGAATTTAGGGATACTTATGCATAGGTTTGGTTTAGAATCCATGGGCTTAATTGGGTGTTATGGAACCTTGAAATCTTATATGATATTTCATCTGTTATTGGTATTCCAATTAGGATGGACAATGCCACTGAAATGGTTAGTTATGGAAATTATGAATGTGTGCTGGTTGAAGTAGATTTAAGTGATACATGGACCAATAGAGTGGTCCTCTCCACTCCACAAGATGAAATTGTTCTTCGGATAGAATTTGAAAAAACACCTTTGTTTTGTGACTCCTGAAAAAAATTTAGACTTTAAAAATCTATGTGTAGAGGTGAATTATTTTTATCTAATTGTAGTATTATAGGTCACACATTGAAACATTGTTTGAATAAGAGAAATTATGGGAATGTTGAGACCATTGTGGACCTGACCCAATGCTAGGAGGATAAGGTTGGGCCTATTTCTTCTCTTATCCCCCCAAGGGTACAAGATCATGTCATTTCTTTGAATGAGGGTTTTTCTGATCACCCCATCCTTGGACCTGATCAAGATGATTGTGGTATTGTTGCTCCTACTCATACTAATGAGAATATCCCCTCTTGGGATGACATTGTAGAGGGGGTTCACCCCATTTAGGGTCTATCCTTTAAAGATGATTTATATAGAGGTATTATTGAGGAGCATATTAGAGAGGAATATAATGATGGAAAATCTAAAAAGAAACATTGGGCTCAGGAAGAGGTTGATTTTGACCTCTTAAATGAACAAAGAGCACTTTCTTCAATCTGAAAGGGAAAAGAAAATCTGGTTGTTTCTACTAATATAAAACCCAATAGTAAAATGTCACGCACTTTTAAATCAAAAGTGAAATGTCATTATGATCCTATTTTGAGGCATGGATTTTGTGATCCATTACTGTTTCTTAATGCTCCTTTGGTTGTAGATGTATCTAAGGTTCAATCTGAACCTGAACCTATGTCGGTCTTTATTTCGGGCAGCAACCCTACTACGAATTTATCAAATGGGAGTTCATCTTGTGTTGCTAGTAAGCCAGATGCCTCTCCTACTTCATGTATTGTGGGTCTGGATGCGTCCGGCCTTTCTATAACTCCAAGGAACTTCCATATTTTGAGACTCAGCATGGATATCCATTCAGCTAATGAGCCTATGTCAGGCAGGTCCCATGCTGGTGGTTTTGCTCTTGAAAAAGCTGGACAAAGGGATTTCAATATGAAATCACCCTTGATGGAAATGAAGGCTATTTCTTCTCCAAAATCTATCATGATTTAGCATGTGGATTGTAAATCAACCTCATAGGTTAGTACTCATGATCCTTTTGAGCTGCTTTCATGTAGCTGTGAAGTGGATGATCAACAAAATGTTTGGACCTCAGATGCAGAAAAAGCACTAGACAGAGTTGACATTGGACTTCCTAATGATAGTGGGGGCCCTGGGTTCTTATTGAATCAGGGAGAAGGGGTCGACACTTATGTAGTCAGGGTGGTATCATCTCTCACTATATCATGTTGACTCGTTCATGAGCCACCTGACTATCTTTAATTCATTTTTTTCCTCTTCCTCTTTGAACTTTTATTTATATTTCAATAAAGGGGCTTGTGCCACACCTTTTATAAAAAAATAATATACATCCTCTAGTTACTATGTATCCCATAGTTAGATACACTCACCCTTCCTCAGTATCCCCATCATATAGAGCATAAGTAGGTTAATCAAATCCATATGGATGAGTAATTCGAGCAACTGGGTGGCATCAAATATGCTGATATGTTGGAACAAGTGGGTAACAAATCTCCCTCACATCAACATATCTTGGGTCCTCCACACCTAGGTCTCATAATATACAACAAACTGGTATGTCATTTTTATGGAAGGGCCACCCATGGTTGAGGCAAGGATGATCAACTCAATCTGGCTAATGTACCAATGTGCATATCCTCGAGCTAACCAGGCATGGGCCAACGCCTGATTCATGATCCGTAAGGAAACACCTCACAGTTGGGTTATCTTCATCTTACATGGATCATTAGTAATCTATGGATACCTAGCAATGAATTCCCAAATTCATGTTACATCCCCTTTGTTTGTGTCGAGCTTCAAGGTTAGAGAATCTAGGGAGGCAGTGAAATTAGCTGAATAAAATATGATCTCAATACCGATGTCTCTGAGGGTGATTGGATAAGGCCTACCTTTGATCTTAAAGGTTATGTGGGTGATTCATAACTCAAAGGTGGCTACTAAATCAAGGAATATCTTCTGGTAGGTCTCCTCACGCACCTAGCTGATAGTGGAGAGGTGCATCCAACCAATGAGGTCAAGGAACTCCTCACAAACTTGGATCTTCTCAAGCATGGTGAGGTCTAAGGTCTTGTTTTTACTCATAGTATTATCTTGTAGATGTAACATCATAACCTAATTATTGGGTTCTAAGTGATGTAGGCACAGGTGAAGGTGCAGGTATTGGGTAGCGCCCTACAACCCGCTAAATGACGCCTTTGGTTTTACATTTCAGTCTCTTAGGTAATCATCCTCTAATCCTCTTTTTAAAAAAAGGTTGTGATAAATCTTTCAATATTATACTATAAAGGCGGGGATTTTTGTGCTCTATTTGGTGGAGCTTGTTGGAATTAATGTTGAGCTGCATGTGGAAAAGTCTATTGAGGTTTTTGTTGTTTTTTTCAAGAAGATGGATTTTTCAATGGGTACCCTGGTGGTCCCTAATTTTTTTATGATACTCGACCACTCCTACTCTAATAGTAACCTTCATTATATTGTTTTAGCTACTAAGATTTCCTCTACTAATAGTATTAGTATTGATACTATTGGGGGTGTTGAAACTAATGATTTTGTTGATTGTAATTAACATAATTACAGTCTTAGCTTTGATGATCCTCTATTCCTTCCGTACAATACCGGTATCGTGCAGGCCTCTATGAATTTCATATGATTGGATCTCCATAATAAGAGTAGAGGTAGTGGTGTTGGTTTTGGTTTTGGTAGTTGAAATGTCTCTAGATTCATTTTAAGGTCTTAAAATAATATTTTTATGTGGGTGTTCACCTCCATTGAATAGATTCCATGATGACGTGAGAGATTTTCCATATACGAGCACTATGGTAGACCTCATCTAGAAGTAATTTAATGACTTATGGAAGTTTGATCATTATTCTACCATCAGCAGTAGCATCCACTACATTTAGGGTATCAAGTTGAATTCCTTCATATAAATTTTGGATTTACAGCCACACATTGAGTCCATGATGTGGTAATTTACAAGTTAGTTCCTTGAAACAGCCCTAGGATTATGATGCTGAGTCTCTTTCCTCCTGGGAGAACTTTTGGATCTCATTTTGAAGTTTCCACCTTCATCTTGGTGGGAAGAATTTGTCTAAAAAATTATTTTTTAGGTCATCCCATGTCATGATGGACTTGAGTGCTTGACTTCTACGGGGTTATTTAGCTCTATCGTGCAAGGAGAATGGGAATAGTTGTAATATAATGGCATGTGATGATACACCTTGATTCTAAAAGGTATCACAGACCTCCTAAAAATAGAAAATATATTCATTGGGTCCTATATTTTTAGTCCACTAAAATTCTCTATGTTATGAATCATATATATGAGTCCATGTTTTATTTCAGAATAATTCACCTGAATAGGAGGGAACACAATGTGGGGTGTCGCACCGCTAATGGACGGCAAGCCATAATCCATGATGGTGTATTCTTACAGTGTCGGATGATCTCCCTAATATTTAGGGGGTGCATATTGAAGGTTTGGCTAGTGAGGTAGAGTAAGATCATTTCATTCATTCATTAAAAAGATTTAGTGTACTGCTATAGTTCTATCGATCTCGAGATCAAAAGGAAGCAGGAAGCAGTTCTTGTGTATCCAGACTCCTATAATGAGTCAGGGGACCCTAGTGCATGCATTATCCATCAAATAAAGAGGACGTAGGTGTGTTTGTAGGATAGAATTAAAAAAAAGATAAAATGAAAAAAGTATAAATGGGTGTGAGGTGATCCAAAGTTCGATCTGAAGTTTGTTGTTCCTAGGAAATAGTAGTCCCCAACATTGACACAAAAAATTTGATCTGCTCACACAGCATAGTTAATTCTACATGGGTTTTGATTAGATTTAGAAATTTATATCTCAAACTACACTTTACTTTAAAGGCCTAGTAAAGCAGTAGTGCAGGGTCAAAACCATAGGGAGAACTAGTAGGTAGGAAACCTATTGATTCAAACCCTATGGTAGGATTACTCACAATCTATATTCATGTTTTTTATATAATTAAGTATCTTGGATTTAAATTTCAGAAATAAAATAGGATTCATGGTCAATTTTAGGGTTTTGGATGAATGATAATCCTAAATCTAAGTTGTGATAGACCTATGTATTAGGCTATGAAGTGGTGAAAAGGTCACCAATTGATTATGGTCAAAACAATTGAATCTATCTATGCTTTAGTTGTTCCTTATCATGGATATAGATAACAACCTAGATGTTTTACGCTTAGATTATATGGCAGAAAGTGTCATAGGATAATGTTCATATCCCTCTCAACTCCAATTAGGTCAAGTTCATTCAATTACACACCCCATGGATAGGGTTTCATAAAATAAAGTGATTGACAATTGTTTTTTAACATAATTACTAGCTAAAAGGTTTCCAGGTTTCAATTAATAGATTCATTAAGATTAATCACACCCCTAATATCAACCTATAACTCTAAGAAGATTAGACATGTATTATGGTGTTAAACTAAAGAGAGAAAGTGGGAAGCATTATTTTTATAATAATAAAGCAATTCATAGTTGATCAATCCACAATTAAAACAATCTAAAATTAATGAAAAACTCACTTGGATGGATAATTAAAGAATGGGAAACAATTGATGTTAAATAGAAAAAGGTGTCACAAAAAATGGTCAAAATGTAAAAGGAATGATCACGTACAATCCAAAAATGTATAATGGTAGGTAAAAATAGTATAATTGAAAAAAAAATGTTAAACTAATGTATTATAATTGAGTTCAAAAGGAAAATAGAAAAGAAACAAGAGTTAAAACATGAGATAAATCAGCACCCCAACTCTCTGTACAAGGAGGAGGTGCTGAAATATTTATTGACTCAAAAAGTACACAACATGTAATGACTCCACATCATTTATTGGCTTTAAGATTCTTCTGTATTGACTTGTACATGACATTTTCATTATGTGTACTTCATATCCACAATATTCTCCTAGAATCTTGTATCTTGTGAAATCCATGGCCTATATCTTTGACTGGATGAGATCTCAAAAATTTTGTTGACCTCACCTATTTTGATAATCTCACTTATGTTTTAATATGTTGATAATCCCAAATAATGTTAATTTATATATTAATTACTATTCATTCTACTTTGAAATAACTCTAAATCAATCAGGATGTGTTTTGAATAGAACAAATAAGTGTTAAGTCTTTGATATGCTCAAAGCTACTGATACAGACCTACTGGTACTTAGTCTACTGATAGACATAGTTACCGATAAGCAAAGGTCACCAATATACAGAGCTACCGGTATGAATAAGTCCACCGGTAAGCACATGTCACTGATAGATCCAGTCTAATGATACTGACAGCTACCCATAGAATAAGCCGACCAGTGAGCATAAGTATACTGGTATGCACTTAATCACTCATACAGAATGGAGCTACCGGTACGCACAGGCTACCGATACAAAAGTCTACTCATACAAAGAGCTACCGATACAAAGAGCTGTCGATAAAAAGAGCTACCGATACAAAGAGCTACAGATACAAATAGCTACCGATACAAAGAGCTACGGATACAAAGAGCTACTGATACAAAGAGCTACCGATACAAGTAGAAATAACGATAGAAGGAGTAACTGTTACAAGTCAACCGTTACAAGCACTCTGGTGATTAAACATTTATTCCTTATTTAAAATTATACTAACGGTCATATTTTCTCAATTTAATGCAACTGCCATTAATTAACATGGGTTGTTGGCATGTCAGGGAACCTTACCTATTACCCATGAAAAGGTAATCATTCCCATTGTCGGAGCTGAAAGATATAAAAGGAAGGAAAAATTCCATGCAAAAGTAGTGCGACATAAGGGCTGAAGAGTGTTGAAAAGTGGTGAATACACACAGAAAAGAAAGGCTACATCCATACTGGAAGAACACTAGACATACACGAAGCCATTCATTCAAGAAGAGAACACAATCCGAACATCAGTCAAGGTGTTTAGAACTAAAACAAGCTCTTTATGCACTCAAGATGATCAAACTAAACTTGAAGAAAATGACCCTCTGTTTCTCAAAAAAAACCATAGGACTCAGAATTAATTCCTAATTAATCAAAGGACTCCAGATCTACACTTCAAATCACTAGAGCATTCTAAAACTCATATCTAATCTCTCAGTGATTCTTTTATTTACATTTTGAGCAGTGTGCATACTCTGTATATTTTATACACACACTGTCTCCTGAGCTAAGCTGGAGGATTTATAAATTCTCATGAAAACCTTCCATAACTCTCTTGTATCCCACTATAGATAGTGGTAGAGGTCAAGTAGGACCTGGAAATCTAGTGTTCTATTGTTTTGGTTTTCCCACAAACAATTTTGGTAGAGGTATTAGTACATGGACAGTCTCTATACTGTTTTTTACCCCGATCCAAGGTGTGGATCAAATTTATATAAATTGTTTGAGAGGACTAAGTCTTGGATTGAGACTGAACCTCTTGTCTATAGCTACTATGCATCTTAGATTAAGTCTATAGTATACTATATACTTAATATTCCGCTGCTAATTACATTGAAATTCCAAATGTTTTAAAGTTACTTTGATAGTTAAACTAGAAAGTGTTTGTATTTATTGTAAGGAATTAAGTTAGTTTCAAAAGTTAATTAATCTCGATATTAGATTGACTGAGAACTAATCAATCTCTTGTGAACCTAACTGACACTTTGCAATTTTACAAATTCACTACAGTTTAACTTAGATTTTAAATTGGGGGATTTTAAGAGAAATATTTTTTAACAGAAATTTTAATTGGAACTCAATTCACCCCCCTCTTGAGTATCCACTCCGACCAACATTTGGTATCAGAGGGTGTTTATTATTAAAGGTTTTAGAAACACTCTATTTTTCAACTGTGATTTTATTTGTATCTTGAAGATCTTAAATTTTTGTTAGTTAAAAATTTAATATCTTTAAATATTTTTTCTAAACTTTATCTATGGATAATAGATTAGAGGTGTTACTTATAACCAGCCACCTTTCTTTAATGGTACAAATAATTCCCAGTGGAAGCTTGAAATAAAAATTCATTTAGAGAGTATGGGATTTGATATCTGGACAGCTATAGAAACTCAATATAAGATTCCAGAGATTGTTAGAACTACTTGGGATTAACCTACAAAGACATCTTACATTAATAATTATAAAGCAATGAATGCCATGTATTGTGCTTTAGGAGATGAAGAATTTAATCACATATCTTCTTGTAAAACTGCTTATAAAATCTAGGACAGTTTGGCTATTTCCCATGAGGGAACAACCAATGTCAAAGAAATGAGATTGAACACCGATACTATCAAATATGATAATTTTAAAATGAATCCTAATGAACCTATTTCTGATATGTATCTCAGGTTTAATGAGATTGTCAACACTATAAACTCACATAGAAATGTTGTTCCTGCAAAGGAGCAAATCAAGAGAATACTAAGATGTCTGCTAGACAAGTGGAGGGGCACATCAGTTTCAATTAGAGAATCATGTGATATTGGTACTTTTCCCATTAAGGAATTAATTGGTAAGCTTATGATGTATGAAGAAGAACTCAAAGTGAATAAGGAAGAAGATGATGAACCAAAAAGGAAGTCAGTGGATTTTAAGTCTACTGCCTTGAGGAGCAAGGACAAGGAGAAATTACACATACCAACTGAAATCTCATCAAGTGAAAGTTCAGATTTTGACAGTGATGCTAAGATGGCTCAAATAGCCAGAAGATTTACGAAGTTCTATAGGAATAATAAATTCTTTAGAAAATCAAATTACAAAGGAAAATATGACAACAAAGGTCATTGGAAAAAGGATTGGAAGAAGCCTGATAAATGTGATGAAATTGTCTGCTATGAATGAAAAAGGAAAGGACATGTAAAAGAAGACTGTCCAAAATTGAAGTTCAAAAATAAACATGACTACAAGGAAAATAAGTATAAGAAATCTATGAAAGAAACTTGGAGTGCTTCAGAGGACAGTTCAACTAATTGTGATTCTTCTCAGGATGAAAAATCTCAAAAAACTAACATGTGTTTCATGAAAAACACATTTGAGGTAACATTGGATACTCCTGCTTTAAATTCATATTATTCTGGAGTTGATTTTGATTTGGAATATGAAAATATGTCTAGTGAAGAATTATTTGAATATTGTAATATGCTAGAAGAAACATGTAATGAATTAAAGGACAAGTATAATACCTTTAAGAAATAGCATGCTCTAACCAGCTCTGTAAAATCTGCACTTGATGTAGAAAAGGAAAAGAATGCTCAATTGCTGAAGGAAAATAATGAACTAAAATTGTCTAATGAGAAATTAAGGAAGGACTTAGAAAAATTCACAAATGGAAAAGATAAACTTACTCAAATGCTAGGAAAACAATTGGAACAAAAATATACCACTGGAATAGGCTATCAGCCTGGACAGAGATAGTTTACTAAAACTAGATTTATTTCTAAATCTGGAAAGAATGCTTCTAGTTCTAGTTCTGGAAATTCATATGCTTCAACTAGTTACTCACATAGTTATAGATCAAATAAAGTTTATCTTTTGAAATCTATTTATTCTGTAAATTATTTGAGACCCATAAGACAAATCTGGGTACCTGGAGCTTTTCTTGCTAACCTATCTGGACCCAAGAGAATCTGGGTACCAAAATCATTTTCCATCTAAACCTATTTTGTTGGAAACTTTCTTGAAGAGATCCCATAAGAAGGTATGGTACTTGGATAATGGATGTTCAAGGCATTTGAAGTGGGATTATTCATGTTTCAAAAGCTTAACCAAAGTTGATGGAGGCTATGTCACCTTTGGTGATAATTCTAAAGGAAAACTCATCATCCTAGGCCAGATTGGTAACACTGATTCAGTTTTAATTTCCAAAGTTTTATTTGTTTATGGAATTAAATATAACCTGTTAAGTATCTATCAGTTGTTTGATGATGTTTCAATGTTAAATTTGAAAATGATTCATGTAATGTCTTTAATTCTAAATTTTTTTTAGTATTTTCTGCTTTGAGAAATGAAAAAGTTTATGCAGTTGATTATAATTCTTTAGCTAAAAAAATATAACTTGTTTAAATGCTTTTCATAAAGAGTCTTGGCTATGGAATAGAATATTAGAACATTGAAACATTCATTCACTTAGAAAAATGACTAGGAAAAACTTAGTTAGAGACCTACCTAAACTTGAGTTCCCAACAGACAAAGTTTGTAATCCCTGACAAAAGGGAAAGAAACACAAAGTTTCTTTTAAATCAAAGAAATAAGTTTCAACTTATCAACCTCTCGAGTTGGTTCACATGGACATGTTTAGAACTTCTAGAGTTTCCAGTTTAAATCAGAATCACTATGTCTATGTCTTAGTAGATGACTTTTCTAGATACACTTGGGTATAATTTTTAGCTCACAAAAGTGAAGCTTGTTCTTACTTTATTAAGTATTCCAAGTCTGTAGAAAACCTTAGTGGACATAAGATTAAGTCTTTGAGAAGTGACCATGGTCGTGAGTTTGAAAATCATGAGTTTGAATCTTATTGCTCACATAATGGCTATAGTCACAATTTCTCTGCCCCTAGAACACCTCAGAAGAATGGTGTAGTAGAAAGAAGAAACATAACCCTTCAAGAGATTGCAAGAACTATGCTTAATGAGTATGACCTGCCAATTTATTTTTGGTCTGAATCTGTCAACACAACTTTTTATATTATAAATAGAGTCTTAATTAGACATGTTCTTAAGAAGAACCCTTATGAATTGTGGAATAATGGAAATCCTAAAGTTAGTTACTTCAGAGTTTTTGGTTTCAAAGTCTTTATTATTAATACTAAGGATAATCTTGACAAGTTTTCTGCAAAAAGTGATGAAGGAATATTTTTAGGATATTATTTAACTAGCAAATCATATAGAATCTTTAACAAAAGAACCAAATGTGTGGAAGAATCTGTTCACAACAATTTTGATGAAACTGATCCACATGAACCCAAATCTCCCATTGAAAGTCTTAAAGAAGACTTGTCTATTCTGGACCTTAATGAAAAAAATAGTGACCCTGTTGTAAAGACATCTAGTTTTGGAAACTTTCCAGAACCTTCTTCTATTGAACCAGAACCTACAAATGAACCTGAAATTTCTAGTCCCACCTTTACTAGATCAACTAGTATTCTAAAGAATCATCCTTTATATGTTGTTTTTGGTAATCTTGATAGAGGGACATAGACTAGAGATTCTATAAGAAACCAGGTTGAACATCAAGCCTTTATTTCATAGCTAGAACCTAGAAATATCAATGATGCAATCAGTGATGAATTTTGGGTAATGGCTATGTAAGAAGAGTTAAATCAATTTGAAAGAAACAAAGTCTGGGAATTGGTAGAAAGACCTAAGGAAACCTTGACCATAGGAACTAAATGGGTTTTTAGAAACAAGGTTGATGAATCATGAAACACAGTTAGAAACAAATCAAGGCTAGTTTCACAAGGGTATAGTCAAGAAACATGAATAGACTATGAGGAAACCTTTGCACCTGTAGCTAGATTAGAAGCTATAAGGATTCTACTTGCCTATACTACTCATCTGAAATTCAAGTTATATCAAATGGATGTTAAAAGTTCTTTTCTAAATGGTTTTATAATTGAAGATGTTTTTGTTGAACAACAACCTGGATTTACTAATCCTCATTTTCCAAATCAAATTTTCAAATTTTCAAAAGCTTTATACGGTCTAAAACAAGATCCATGATCTTGGTATGATATAATTAGTAACGTTCTTATTTCAAATGGTTTTACTAAAGGGATTGATGACCCAACTATTTTTATTAAAAGAATTTATAAAGATGTTTTGATAGTACAAATCTATGTTGATGACATTATTTTTGGATATTCTAAACATTCTTTATGTACTGACTTTTCAAAGAGTATGAAAAATGAATTTGAAATTAGTTTAATGGGAGAACTCAAATATTTTCTTAGATTTCAAGTTTTTAAAAATGAAAATGGTATTATTTTGAATCAATGTAAATATACAAAGGATATTTTAAAACATTCTAGTCTGGATAGTATTAA
Organism: Viscum album; assembly: GCA_963277665.1. Lineage (NCBI taxonomy): Eukaryota > Viridiplantae > Streptophyta > Magnoliopsida > Santalales > Viscaceae > Viscum > Viscum album. The sequence goes on along the minus strand of OY728121.1, from coordinate 1,756,928,395 downwards.
GTAAATTGATACACCTATGAGTACTGTTTGTAAGTTGGATGGTGATGAAACTGGAAAACTATTGGATCAAACCAACTACAGAGGTATGATTGGAAGCTTACTTTACCTTACTACTAGTTGACCAGATATTATGTTTAGTGTGTGAATGTGTGCAAGATTTCAAGCTAATCCTAAAGAATATCATTTTCTTGCTATTAAAAGAATTTTAAAATATCTTAAACATACTATAAATTTAGGTTTGTTTTATCCAAAAGAACAATCATTTGATTTAATGAGTTATTCAGATGCTGACTTTTCTGGTTGTAAGTTAGATAAAAAAGCACTTCTGGAACATTTCTTTTTCTAGGTAAGTCCTTATTATCATGGTGTAGTAAGAAACAAAATTTTGTCGCATTATCTACTCCTGAAGCAGAGTATATAGCCGCTGGTAGTTGTTGTTCACAAATTATGTGGATGAAAAACACTCTTTTGAATTATAGATATGACTTTAGACATGTTTCAATAAACTGTGATAACACTAGTGCAATTAATATCTCTAAGAATCATGTGTCTCACTCTAGGACCAAACACATTGATGTAAGGCACCATATCTTGAGATATCACTACCAAAAAGGTGATATTACTCTTTAATTTATAGGTACTGAACATCAATTAGTTGACATTTTCACCAAACCTTTATGTTTGGATAGGTTAGGTTACATTAGACATGAGTTAGGGATGATTAACTCTCACCGTTAGAAACCTCACTGTTAGAAACCACACCGTTAGAAACATCACTTTTATAAACCTCACCATTAGAAACCTCACCGTTAGAAACCTCACTGTTAGAAACCTCACCATTATAAACCTCTCCGTTATAAACCTCACTGTTATAAACCTCACCGTTAGAAACCTCACCATTAGAAACCTCACCGTTAGAAACCTCACCATTAGAAACCTCTCCGTTAGGAACCTCACCATTAGAAACTCTCACTATTAGAAACCTCACCGATAGGTACCTCACCGGTATGGACCTCACCATTAGTAGATCTCACTGATAGGAATTATCACCGGTATACCCCACCATTAGTATGCGTTGTTTTAAACTTCTGATTTAGCCTCTAGAATTTTTATTGTTTATATTTTACTTATTATGTTTTATTTATTTATTTTGTGATTCCTAAATGATAAAACACAAGTTTTTAACCTCTTTCGATCCACCTCAAGCCCTTTACCGTCAAGTCGTAGCTCTCAAACCTTCTCTCGAACCCTAAGTCTCATGATTCCAACAGTGGAAAGAGTGAAGAGACCTTCGTTCAGTGCAAAGGAAGATTATCCAAATGCAAAGAGACTCAAAGGCGATTCTAGCAGTGGAAGTGAAGTAAGGAAACCTACGAACCCACATCTCGCTCAGAGAAAGATAGTAGTTGAGAAGGAACTGTGCATAGAATTGCTAATGTCCAGTGATTTGTTAGTTCTAGAAGTTTTGGAAGATCAGAAATGGATATAATGCTTCTCGAACAACAATGGCCCCTACTACCGAAGCTGGTGAAATAGTTCTATGAGTTTGTAAGTTTTGAGAAATCAGAAGCTGAGAGACGAATGATTTATTTTGTGAATAAGAAGGAAATAGATTTTTCATCTGTTGAATGGGCTGAATGCCTAAAGGTACCACATGAAGGAGAATTTGGTTATTTCTATAAATCAGTACCACCTACAAGAAACGTATTTATGTATAAAACTTCCTTGGAGGAGATAACAGGAGATGGCACACCTAGAAAGGTATTGGCTACTAAAATGAATGGAGAAAACAGACTGCTCTTCATGTTTGTTCAGCATGTTCTAAGTACAAGGAGAGGGGATTTTTCAAATCTAAAATACCAGGATATTTACTTGCTTCATTTCCTAAGGCATGGTGTGAAGTTGAATTTATGAAAGATGTTGATGACTCAAATAGAGTATATTATTAGACCAAAATCAAAAACAAATACCTTATTCTTTACCAAGTTGATCTCGTTTATGATCAAGGTGAAAGGGGTAGCTGAGTCTCTGGATGAGATAGTGGTGTTAAATAACAAATTTTGTATCACAAGCACAATATGTAAGTACATGAAGATCAATTGGAATCCATGGAAGAGAGAATGGGTCAGTGATGATAAGAAGTTGTATGGTAAGTATAATCCTGTGGATCATCCTTCTAGGCCTAAGGATGTGAGGGATCTAGGTCTAGGACCTGACGAAGAAGAACCTAAGTACAGTGATGATAATGATGAAGAGGATACTGATGAAGAGGAGACTTCTATAGCTGATGGAAGGGATCCAGACTTTCCCCCAAGTCCTGTTGCTGAAATTATATCATCAGGAAAGGAAACTTTATTAGAAAAAGAAACACATGTTGATTAGCAAGACTAGCCAGCCCCTGAGAATGAAGAAGAAGAGAGAATGAATTTGAAACCTCTGCTTCTGTTTCCTCAAGTATGAGTCCATTTATTGGAAGCTCAGTTGTGCCTGTTAAGGATGTAGTGGGTGAGATGGATGGACTTGTGCCTAATCCAGAGGATCCTCTTGCTATTGCAGAGATGGAGTTGATTGTAGAGGATTCTTCTAAGGAAGAAATACCTGCTGAGAATGCTATTGTTATACAGGAACATGCACCAGTTGAGGGGAAGCATCCAACTAGACTTGGCACTATCTCAGTAGCTAATGAAATTGAGGATTGGGTAGAAGACCCAGGTTTTGTGGTTGGTGGATTAGATTATCCCGATTTTGATAATGAGGCATCCCTCAATAGACCAAAAGTCAATTATGATATTCAATCCAAGTTGTTATCTGAAGATGTGGTCAGAATAGGTGATTTGAATAAGTTGAAGTCAGATCTTAAAGCCAATTTTGTTGAAGAATTCAGAAGAATGTAAAGTTCACTGGTATCATCAATTCAATCAATTATGACTGACTCAGTGGCCAGTATTGTGTCTGAGAGATCACCTGCAGTTGTGCCTAAAAATATGATCACCAGAGCTGATCTTGAATACTTAAAGGATGTGATGAAAGAGTCTTTTAGTGCTTCTATTGCCGAGTTTAAGCACTGATTTGTTGAAGAGATAAGAAATATGGAAAAGTATTTAGAACTCTCTCTAGGTTGTAATATGTCAACCTCTATGGCACAGATGATGGCTGAAATCATGGCTTGTCAGAGTCAAGTATCTCGACTGACAGAGAATGTTGAAAGTCTACAGAAATATATTATCTCTTTAGAATATTATATGAGTTCTAAATCCCAAGAAGACAAAGATTTATCTTATTTCAAAAGTGTTGTGAGCCAGATGGTATCAGTCTTTGAGGGATTTAAAACCTTCATGAAAGATCATGTCAGCACCCAAGATTACCAAGTGAAAAATCTTATCAGTGGGTTGACCAAAAACTTCAAGGAAATAGTATCCTTCTCTATTGGTTCTCTCGCCTCCAGACCTTTAATAGAACTGGATCAGATTCGATATGTGATGAAGGAGGAGCTTGGTTGAGCATCAATCAGTGGCTCTATGGACTCATCTAATCTAACCAAAGTGGTAACTTCTACTAGAGATACCACTAGACATATCATGAATATTGTTCAAGAATATATGAGAGAATATTCTGCTTCTTAGAAAGAGGTGAAAGACAAGGTAGATTATTATTTCCAAAGGGTTTATACCAAGCATCAGCTCAACAATCACTTTAAAATATTTTTAGAGAATTCGAAACTTCCCCTAGTATCTCAAACCTTCAGAGAGAAAGTAAGCTAGCTAAGGGAACTGACTCCAGCTTTGGACAAATTTATGGAAAACAAGGATGAATTTATTTCTGCTATGGAGAGAGGAGGAGGAATCATTGTGGATTTTATAAATCTTATGTTTCCCTTCTTGCATGTTGATTCTAGACCAGTTATTGTACCTCCAAATTTACCTGCCTCTGCCTCTACTGCTTCTCTTGCTCAGATGACTCCAGACCAAGCCATCCGAACCCTTACTCCAATGATCACTCAGATATCTCCTCAGTACAGGCCCGGAATAGTTTCAATATCTCAACCTCCTCTGATCATTTCTGGTGTTCCTAAGCCTCCACCTGCATCTCCATAGTTTTATTCTACCTTGTATCCCAAATGAAAATATCAAGTAGACATCCAGGAGGTGGAATGACTGATGGTTAAGCCATTTGATTGGAATCCCTATATTCTTTTTGTTTCATTTTTGTATTCCTATGTATCTTTTAGGCCCCATGGAATGAAAATGATTTTATTCTCTTTTACCCTTCTATTACTTTTCTATGTGTTTGTTTCCTTCTTTTTTCTAATCACAAAGGGGGAGAATAGAACTGATATGAATCATATGATAGGAAAAAGGGGGATAAAAATGATCCAAATGAGAAGTATTGACATATATGAGCTTATGAGAAATATAATATTACCTCTAATATTTTTAGCTTTTCAAATCTTCATTTGAAAATATCATTATTTCCACTGATTATTTTCTTAATAACTCCTCTGATACATAATTCGGATACATTGTTTTTCTTGTTTTCTCTAATACCATTGAATCTTATACTAAATCCTCTAATATGTTACTAATTATTTTGAGATTATGTTTCAATAAGTTGTGATTATAAAAATGGGGGAGATTGTTGACCTCACCTGTTTTGATAATCTCACTTATGTTTTAATATGTTGATAATCCCAAATAATGTTCATTTATATATTAATTACTATTCATTCTACTTTGAAATAACTCTAACTCAATAAGGGTGTGTTTTGCATAGAATAGATAATTGTTAAGTCTTTGATATGCTCAAAGCCACTGATACAGACCTACCGGTACTTAGTCTACTGATAGACATAGTCACCGATAAGCAAAGGTCACCAATATACAAAGATACCATTATGTATAAGTCCACCGGTAAGCACATGTCACTAATAGATCCAGTCTACCGATACAGATAGCTACCAATAGAACAAGTCAACCAGTGAGCATAAGTCTACTGGTATGCACTTAGTCACTGGTACAGAACGGAGCTACTGGTATGCACAGGCTACCGATACAAAAGTATACTAATACAAAGAGCTACCGATACAAAGAGATACCGATACAAAGAGCCACCGATACAAATAGCTACTGATACAAAGATCTACTGATACAAAGAGATACTGATATAAGAAGAGCTACCGATAGAAGGAGTAACTGTTACAAGTCGACCGTTACAAGCACTCTGCTGCTTAAACTTTTATTCCTTATTTAAAATTATACTAACGGTCATATTTTCTCAATTTAATGCAACTTTCATTAATTAATGTGGGTTGTTGGCATTTCAAGGAACAGTACCTAGTACCCATGAAAAGGTAATCATTCCCATTGTCGGAGCTGAAAGCTATAAAAGGAAGGACAAATGTCGTGAAAAAGTAGTGCGAAATAAGGGATGAAGAGTGTTGAAAAGTGGTTCATACACACAGAAAATAAAGGCTACATCCATACTGGAAGAACACTAGACATACACGAAGAAATTCATTCAAGAAGAGAACACAAGCTGAACATTAGTCAAGGAGTGAAGAACTACAACGATCTCTTCATGCACTCAAGCTGATCAAACTGAACATGAAGAAAACGACCCTCTGTTTCTTAGAAAAAAACTAGATAAGGACTCAGAAGCATTCCTGATTAATCAAAGGAGTCCAGATCTTCACTTCAAATCACTAGAGAATTCTAAAACTCATATCTACTCTCTCATTGATTCTTTTATTTACATTTTGAGTAGTGTTCATACTCTGTATATTTTATACACACACTGTCTCCTGAGATAAGCTGGAGGATTTCAAAATTCTCACACAAACCTTCCATAACTCTCTTGTATCCCATTGTGGATAGTGGTAGAGGTCAAGTAGGACCTGGAAAGCCAGTGTTCTGTTGTTTTTGTTTTCCCACGAACAATTGTGGTAGATGTCTTAGTACCTGGACAATATCAGTACTGTTGTTTACCCCGATCTAGGGTTTGGATCAAATTTATATAAATTTTTTGAGAGGACTAAGTCTCGGCTTGAGACTGAACCTCTTGGCTACAGCTGCTATGCATTTTATATTAAGTCTATAGTATACTATATACTTAATATTCCACTGCTAATTACTTTGAAATTCAAACTGTTTTAAAGTTACTTTGATAGTTAAAATAGCAAGTGTTTGTATTTATTGTATGGAATTATGTTAGTTTCAAAAGTTAATTAATCTCCAAATTAGATTGACTGAGAACTAATCAATCTCTTGAGATCCTAACTGACCCTTTGCAGTTTTACAAATTCACTACAGTTTAACTTAGTTTTAAAATTGGGGGATTTTAAGAGAAATATTTTTTAACAGAAATTTTAATTGGAACTCAATTCACCCCCTCTTGAGTATCCACTCCACCCAATACATTTCACATCATGTAAATTTGACACATAATGTATGTGATTCATGCCTTTTATTGCCTTTACATTATATAAATTCAGTGGTATTGTGATTTTAAATATCTCACAATGTGTAAGGTATTTAGACATTGTGTACTGAATTCATGTCATGTAAAAATTCATGGGTTGGCCTTTGGTCATTAGGGATGCTGTGAATGAGGAATACACATTGTGAACTCCCTTCACAACATGTAAAGCCTATTTTTTCCCATTTTTCAGAAACTTTTCCTTTAAGTCTTGAATTCCTAATTCTTAGCAAAACAAACCAAAACCCAGTGCATTATTGAAAAGTGTGATTAAACCTCAAATAAATGTATCCAAAATGTATGTATAAATTTGGATTATCATTATGGTTCATGATTGAGTTATGATTAATTCTCATTATTATGATTCATGCCTTTTGAAATGTTATTGTTTCACTTCATAACTCTTTTTTATGATATTTTTAATATTTGATATAAACTTTATAGGTTGTGGTAATGATCTTATATCTATATTATTTTCTTATGCATTCATATGATCTTGGATTGATATCTCTCATGCTTACCATTACTGAGAATATGATCTCCCCATTTCTTAATTTTTTTCCTAGGTTATGAAGAATGATAGTAAATGATTTTTTTTTAGAAAGGTTTCATATGTGTGGAATTTTATGGGCGATGTTGAAGACTTAACATGGAATATGAAAAGTTGGGTATAGTGAGAGATAATATTGATCTTTATGAACCAGTTATTTATAAACCCAAGTTGTTGAGTTTTTGTCCTAATTATCTAAAACTCTAAACCTAAATGGTCCATTAGTATGAAATTGATCCAAAATTTCATTTGATTTTGTAAATTTTATTTGTTTCAAACTAGGTCAAGTTTATTAGTATCAATTCCAAAAATATAAATTTCATGTTTTGAGCATCGGATCTTAGAGTACAGGTCTCAATATATTACATATATCATCCATTTTCTTATCTTTATGCACCTAATTATTTATTTTCTCAAAATGTGTTTATGGTGACACCCCAAAATCCACACCTCTAATGTGGCCATGTTGTTTTCGCCGCTTCAAGGCCACTAATAGTATTTGTTCATTAGGTACAACTGATGATGATTCTTATGTCTAAGTTAGATAAATATATATTAAAGTAATTAATTATTATTATGAAATACCAATTTAAATATAAAAAATTAGTATGTCATACTTACACATGATTCTCACACTCTTTATATGTTTTCATCTATTATTATCTCATCATTATTTACATGTGCCTCTTTCATATCACATGACAAGGTATGAAAGTGGGTTTTGATTTTGATTCATCAATATTTATAAAAATAAAGGAACGTGATTATGTTTTTGTTTCATGTCACATAAAAGTATTACTATATATTTAAAAGACATGCCATTTTTTCAAGTGAAGTGTACCCCATCATTGCATTACAGTAGGGGTATGTTGGTTTTTCTACATGTTTCTTATTTTTATAACTCAGTTGCTATTTCATAAATTAACAATTCTTTATCAAAGTGATTAATACACATATTACCACTTAATGTATTACCAATCACAATGCACCCAAAAATATGTCTCCTCATGATGACCAATAAATGTATCTCATGCTTGTTGGTTTATCATGTATGCATACATATTTGGTGGGTGAAGCTTTATTTTCCCTTTGGCATCTTTTAGATGATAATTTATAATAATTTTTAGAAACCCTCTATGAGCCCTTCCAGTGAGAGTTAATATAAATTTTATTCAGGTGTAATCTATTATAAATGTACTATTCAAGGTATAATGAATATTAAATCAATGTTTCATTATTATTTTTTAGTGACATAAAGAAAGTATATCATATTATGTAACCCTAATATCTTCCCAAATTAGTGTCTTAAGCACGGCCACAACATTGTTCCATGAATCAACATAAATCAACATGTTCATTCAAGTGGTGAGCCTAATGTTACTACTGAACATGACCTTTTTTGGGGTTAATAGGCTGGTCGTGTGCATTTCATCCTACCTCAAATTTTATGCCTTTATTTCCCACATTAATATTTTTTTCTAACACTATCATGCTATGATGCTCTTGTTCTTTCAGGGATGTAGGTTATTCACCATCTACCATTTTCTTAGATTCAATATTGTTAATATGTGGTTCCTCTAGATTGGTAGCATCAGTAGCACAGAAATGTTTGGTTCCTCTTCATCAAGAGCATCAACATGTTGAGAAACCTTTTGTTCCTTAGGATTATTAGCGTCGACATGTGAAGAAGTCATTATCTTTATAAATGGTTGAATATTTAGTTTAGATTATGTAAATGTAGCATTGAATAGATGATAATATGAGGTAATGAAATGTATATTAAAAAAACTATATAACATTGTAACACCCCCATACTCCACGGTATGCTTCTTTTTAAAAAATTCAATGGCTTTCGTTGTACGCAACCCCAAGTTCAAGCACACCACGACCGATCAAAGTTTCCCTTTAAAAAGCAGTTATGAATAGTATTGACCACATTTTGAAATTTTATAAAATTTATTTTTCAAAATATACTTCATTTTTGAATTCATAATATCAAAATTATCTTAGGGTGAAAGTTTTGTAATTTTCTGAAAAGTTTCAATTTTTGATGAATAGTGAAAAATACTGCATTTTAATTCAAAATTGCCTTTTCATCTAATTTATTAATATTGTTAGATTGTATTTTTAATTAATTTAATGTTTAATTGGATTAATATGTTATCACTTAATCCAATGATTTCCATTTTAATTAATTTCAAATTTAAATTTTACATAAACACATTTCAATCTTTTGATAGATATTACTTCCTAAAAACACGCTTTTTGATTTTGACAACAGAAATTAACTTTAAATTAATTAATTAAACTTATGTGTTTTGAATTTAGAAAAATGGATTCAATATTTTGAATCATAAGTTTCAAATTGTGTAAATAGTTACTTTTTATTTTTTTACATTATGAATAGTAACTTCAGTAATTATTTTATTTACTGTGGTTAAAGGGTAAATCTGGTAAATAAGGGTAACAAAATAATATTATAATAATATTAAACTACCATAACACATGTCCTGATCCTATTTTATGGGATATTTTCGATCATTGGAATCCTTGAGACGATTTTAGGACCACATGGGACCACTTGGATGTGAAAATGACATTTTATAAGAATTAATTTAAAGTATAGAAAAATATAACATAAACATGTATCCTTTACTAAAAAAATTAAATGGGGTTTTATAATTGATGTATTAAACTCTGAAAATTCATTAGAAAGATAAAAATATTTCCTACATCATGATATTTTATTTATAATTTTTAGAAATCAAATAAATAAATTTAATTATGTCATGATGATGATGCAGTGATCACTTCATTAATAAAGGATTCAAATAAATGATATTATAAATGTTAAAATAAATTTAATTTGGTTATTTTGATATCATATACGAATTTTCCAGAAGATATTTACATATTATCTTTGATTTAATGCCTTTGGTTGAAAGGAATCAGGTTGTTATGAATTTTTTAAAAAGTCAATTATGAATCGTGTCCAAAATTTACATAATTCATAACGTAAAACATAAAATAGTTTATTAAATGATATTGAATTCCTAAAAATATAATATTAGGAAAAATGGTTAATAAAAGTCCAAATATTTTATAAATGACTCTTTTTTTGAGTCTTTATACATGATATGGTAATTACATTAACCCACAATGTATAAATAACATGATATCACAGTAATATTAAAAGGGTAAAATAAGGGTTAAACCAAAATGATAAGGATAAAAAAATATTACAAACTTGTATAAAAATTATTTTTTGATGGTTATTGATGTTATTAATATTTTCATGACTTATTATATTCCCCCATTACTTATTTTATATGAAATGTGCATAATTTGTGTGAAATATTAATGTTTTAATATTAAGTATAATTTTGAGCATTTTTAGAAGTAGTCCAATTGAGTCAGTTTAATGTTTTAATAATATCTGTCACTATACTGATCCAAATTGTGTGTTTCTTGTTTTGTAGGATTCTCCTTTCAATATACAACATTTCATTAGAAGTAACCATGATCCAATTCTGCCATTTGAAGGGTCATATGGTCCTCAAAAACAAGACCAAAGAATCTGTGAAGAAACTGGACTATTCATGAAGATTGATTTACTGGGATCAATCCAGAAGTTATAAAACCTTAACTCTCCACCATAATTCGGGGGACACTACATTTCATCTTGGATAAAAATTTCATGGCCCAAATCCAAGTACAAGGGGCCCAAATGAATCTTTGAAGTCCAGCCCACCATTCTGGCCGAGAATGAAAATCAGTATAGTATCCATGACATATCTCCTGATGTAATCATCCAAGCGAGTTGAGATTTTGCAGTGTGAAAGAGGGGATGTAGGTGGCCGACTTTGTTGAAGAAACCATTCGGATTTGAAGGCATATTAATATTCAAAAACCCTTTCACATTATGGACTTCAAAAAGACTGGATTGAAATGGACAGTTTAAGTTTGTTTATTCAACCGGCCATAACTTTTTATCCTTACGTCCAAATGACTCCAAATTTTGATAGTAGTCGGAAAACATTATTGTCTAAAACTTTGAAGAAGGAGATATTTGAAGATTCGTCTGTATGAATTTTCAAATTGGCGATGCAAGTGGAGGGACAGATTGGGAATGCAAACAGTCCACTCCTTGGGCTATAAATACTCTTCCCTTCTCTCCTTGAGAGGGGTTGGCATTTCAGAAGAGAGGAGATCACATTGGCATGACCAAAGCTTTTCCAAAGGCTTGGGAGGACCTTTCATACTCAAGTTTTCACTTTAGATACCTTTCCTCCTCTCTTTGTTTTCACTTACTTTTGTGTTCTTCATTTTTGTAATCTTGTAATTCTCTTTCTTTGTAATTCTGTTTTAATGCAAGTTACTTCTTCAATATCTGTTATTCTCCTCCACCTTCTGTAGTATAATATTAATGGTCTTAAAATAGTTTGAATCATTTTAAATTACAGTACCTTATCTTTCTTCCTCATTCAATCGAAATTCCATTTTTGATTCTCAAAATATTTCGTGTGTGTGTTCGGCACACTACTCTTATCTTGTCCCTTTCTTTTTCTTCTCTTATTAATTTATAATAATAATCATTATAACCAGATTATTAATCACCCAAATGGATGAGTAAATCTCTCATTGGGGTGAGTTATAATTTAGGTATGTTAAGTGATTGAGAGCTTCTGCTCGATGAATATTTTTTGAATTAACATTGTGTATGTTGGACTTAACATGTCATGGATTAATGACTTGTTTTGTTTAACATGTGGTTTCCATGGATTATTGGAACCATAAATACACAACCATAAATAAGATCTGATTGAGATTATAACCTTAAGTTATGTTAAGTCTTGGTTTAAAGCCTTAACACTTAAGAATTATAATCAACATCATCTTGTGACATGGGTGTTAATTTAAATGCAATATAAAGCAAAGCTCGAGGATATCACAAGCTTAACTAACCTAATGATGAACTCACCCCAATATTTATCAATTTGGTAAATCAAACATCATCCATAAATCATTTCAATTAAGCTCTGCAAACAAACCCCCATAATCAAAATACAATCAACTAAAAACAAACGACTACTACAAAGTATCATCGCCGAGGATTCGACCTGAGTGCTGCTATACACATTAGCAGAGCACCGGAACCTTGAACGGTCGATAGGCGACAATTGGCCGCACTTTCAAATGGCGCAGTTGCCGGGGATGGTGCTTTAAGTAGTCATTAGTTTCTGTTTATTGAAAAAAAAACCCAAAAAAAATACAAAAGTTTAAAAAAATTGAAAAAAAAACACAAAGAAAAACCCATCTTCCTCTTAAAAATCATAAACTGAAAAAAAATACAAAGAAAAAGCCGTCTTCCTCTTTCTTCCAAAATCTCTCTGAATGCCCCGTAGCCTTCCAAACAATCCCTCGGATTTGTTTGACCCTGAAATTGATAGAACTCTTCGTCGAATTAGGAGGACCATTAGGGATAACCAAATCACCCAAGAACCAATCATTGCCCTACCAATTGAATTAGATATGGCCAATCCTAGGGAACAAACATTGAAGGAACTTGCTGCCCCTGATATGAATTACCAACCTCTTGGTATTCAATATCCAAACATAGAAGCTGATTTCGAACTCAAATCGGGTTTGATTCATCTTCTACCTCATTTTCACGGGCTAGCCGGTGAGGATCCACATCTTCACCTCAAAGAGTTCCAAGTGGTCTGCTCAACCATGAAACCTCAAGGGGTTTCTGAAGAACAAATCAAGCTTAGAGATTTCCCCTTTTCCCTAGAGGATTCTACCAAGTCTTGGCTCTACTACCTCCCACCTGGTTCCATAAACTCATGGGTTGACATGAAGAGACTTTTCCTTGAGAAGTTCTTTCCCGCTTCCCGAATAGCTTCTATCCGAAAGGAAATAAGCGGCATCCGTCAATTCCCTAATGAATCACTCCATGAGTATTGGGAGAGGTTCAAAAAGCTTGTGGAAACCTGTCCACACCATCAAATCCCTGACCAACTCCTGATCCAATACTTCTATGAGGGGTTATTGGCTATGGAGCAAACTCTCATTGATGCCGCAAGTGGCGGTGCTCTTGTTGACAAAACTCCTGCAGATGTAAGAGATCTCATAAGTAACATGGCTGCAAACACGCAGCAATTCCATACTCGAGCACATGCTCAAGTGAAACAAGCCCAAGATAATCAATCCATAGAGCCCAACAAGATGACTGAGTGGATGAGTGAACTTACAGGTCTTGTGCGTCAACTAGTGGTGGCTACCAAAGCCCCAACCTCATCTTCTCCACAGTCACTATTCCCTAGACCTATCAAGAATTGTGGAATCTGCAACTCTCCATCTCATCCGACTGACACATGTCCACAACTTCAAGATGATCCATCTGATTCATCTAGTCCAATGGAGCTCAATGCGGCATATGCTCAGCGAAACTTCAACCCTCAACAATCAGGTCAGATTGTTAGAAACTTCAACCAACCCCACTCTGAGCCCTTATCTTCTACCTTTAACCCACCTCTGAGGTATGGTAATCCCATTTCTCATCCTCCTCAGTTCCCTCATCAAAATCCAAACCAGTTTCAATATGGTCAAAGTGGTGGTAACATCCATCAACCTTATCCTTTTGTTCCTCAGCCCCAAAGGAACAATCCTCCTCCTGGATTCCACTATCCTAACGAGCCTTTCCAATTCCCCACCCAATACAATCGCTTTCCCAAGAACCAAAATCAAGTCCAACCCAATTTGGGACAAGCCTCTTCTTCTAAACAACCATGGGAAAGTGTTGTAGAGGATCTTGCTTCCTTCACCCGTTCTAGCCTCAAGAACATTGAAACCCAAATAGGTCAACTTGCATCCCACCTTAGCCAGCAACAACCATCCAATTCATCCCAACTCCCAGATCAACCATTACCCAACCCTAAGGGTAATGTAAGTGCAATTGCACTTAGATCGGGAAAGCAAATTGCTATGCCCCATGCTGATTGCTCTACCTCCCCTTTCAATGTTGATCTAGAAAATGAAAAGAACAAAAAGCTGGAAAAGGAACTTGAATCCACTCCTTCACCTCCTTCCATTCCTCTAAGGAACCCAATTCCTTTTCCTCAAGCCATCTCCAAGCCTAAGAAGTCCTTTGAACCTGATCCTGAAATGCTTGACATGTTTAGACGTGTTGAAGTGAACATCCCCCTCTTAGATGCCATCAAACAAATCCCTAAGTATGCCAAGTTTCTTAAGGAATTGTGCACCCATAAGAGACAACTTAGGAACATTGAAAATGTTTCAACCCAACAGTCCATTCCCATGAAGTGCAAAGATCCAGGGACCTTCACGGTTCCATGTCAAATAGGGAGTTCCAACTTTGATGATGCACTCATAGACCTTGGAGCCTCAATAAATGTCATGCCCAAATCCATTTTCTCCAACCTTGGTCTAGGTCCCTTGCACCCAACGGGTATTGTCATTCAATTAGACAATCGAAGCACTGCTAGTCCTAAGGGGATAATTGAGGATGTTCTTGTTCGGGTCAATGATCTTATCTTCCCAGCTGATTTCTATGTCCTTGACATGGAATGTGAGATGACCTCTTCTCGATCTCCCCTAATTCTAGGAAGACCATTCCTCATGACTACGAGAACCAAGATTGATGTCCATTCAGGCATCTTATCCATGGAATTCGTTGACCAACTGGTCAAGTTCAACATTTTCCAAGCCATGCGATACCCATTTGAGGATCACTCTGCATTCTCAATCCATGCTTTTGAGGACACTTCTAAGATTCAATCGAACCCCAATCCACCATGTTCTTCATGTTATAATGATAAAGGATCTTGTGAAATCTGCACCATGATTAACAAAGTCATAAATGGTGAAGTTGATGTGGACCTCTCATTCATAGACTCCATCAATCTAGAGGAAATTGAAAACTCTCTTAAATCCCACATCAACTCTGATCTCTACTGCTCCACCTTGGACAGTGTTGAGGAAAATGATCCAAAACCATCTGGAATCCCTTCTCCTGCTCCTAACTTGTCTAGCTCTCAAATCAAGGTAGAAACTGATCTAAAACCACTTCCTTCACACCTCAAGTATGCATTCCTTTTCCATGATCCCTCCTACCCTGTCATTATCTCTACTTCACTTTCTGAAACTGAGGAGTCCCAACTTGTTCAAGTGTTAGAGGAAAACAAAAATGCCTTAGGTTGGACCCTAGAGGATATTCCAGGAATCAACCCTTCCCTTTGCATGCATCACATCCATCTAGAGGAATCATCCAAACCAATTAGCCAACCTCAAAGAAGACTCAATCCACTCATAATTGAGGTAGTTAGGGAAGAGATTACCAAGATTCTTCAAGCTGGTATTATCTACCCAATTTCTGATAGTGAATGGGTTAGTCCAATTCAAGTCGTTCCTAAGAAGGGCGGGATAACAGTTGTCACAAATGAACATGGAGAAGTGGTCACAACTCGAGTGAAAAACAAATGGCGTGTGTGCATCGATTATCGCAAATTGAATGCTGAAACACGAAAAGATCACTACCCACTTCCTTTCCTTGACCAAATGCTTGAGAGATTGGCCGGAAAGTCACACTATTGCTTTCTTGATGGTTACACCGGCTACTTCCAAATTCTAATCGCACCTCAAGACCAAGAAAAGACCACATTCACTTGCCCCTTTGGAACCTATGCCTATAGGCGAATGCCTTTTGGCCTTTGTAATGCTCCTGCAACATTCCAGCGGTGTATGATGAGTATCTTTTCTGAATTCATTGAGAATTGCATGGAGGTCTTCATGGATGACTTTACCATTTATGGCGAGTCATTTGAATCTTCCTTACATTCACTCTCTTTGGTCCTTCAAAAGTGTGTCAAGTGCAACCTTGTGCTGAATTTTGAAAAATGTCACTTCATGGTTTCAAATGGGATTGTTCTAGGGCATATAATTTCTCAAGAGGGTATCCAAGTTGATCCAGCCAAAATTGAGATGATCCAATCACTTCCTGAACCCAAATCAGTTCGAGACATTCGGTCCTTCCTTGGTCATGCCGGTTTCTATCGGCGATTCATTCAGAACTTCAGCAAGATTTCCCTCCCACTCACTCGTTTACTTCAAAATGATGTCACATTCAATTTTGATGAGGCTTGCAAGAGAGCCTTCATTGAACTCAAATCTTCTCTCACATCTTCTCCAATAATCCAACCCCCAGATTGGTCCTTACCATTTGAATTGATGTGTGATGCTTCTGATAGGGCCATTGGGGCTGTTCTTGGTCAAAGAAGAGAAACCATTCCTCATGTCATCTTTTATGCCTCAAAAACATTGGATGAAACTCAATCACACTACACTGTGACTGAAAAAGAACTTTTAGCTGTGGTTTTTGCCTTGGATAAATTCTGGCCCTATCTCTTAGGTGCCAAAATCATCATCTTCACGGACCACTCAGCATTAAAGTTCTTACTTAAGAAAAGTGATTCCAAACCAAGGCTAATAAGATGGATTTTAATGCTCCAAGAGTTTGACCTTGTGATAAAAGATAAACCTGGAAAAGAAAACCCTGTGGCTGACCACCTGAGTAGAATTTCTAATTCTTCTCATTCTGAAATAATTGATCCTGAATTTCCAACTGAACACCTCTCATCTCTCACTCCAAAGTTACCATGGTATGCCCCAATTGTCAATTACTTGGTTTCTGGTGTTTTCCCTGAATATTTTTCAAAAGAACAAAAAGAAAAGATGAGAAGTGATTCAAAGCATTATTTTTGGGAAGATAATAAACTTTGGAAAACTGGGGCTGACATGGTAATTAGGAGATGTGTTGATGAAACTGAACAATCCTCCATCTTGGAATTCTGCCACTCAATGCCTGGCGGTGGCCACTTTGGACCACAAAGGACTTCTCGAAAGGTCCTAGATTTTGGATTCTTTTGGCCTTCACTCTTTAAGGACTCACACGAGTTCTGTCAATCATGTCCCACTTGCCAAAATTTTGGCACAATTTCCAAAATAAACGAAATGCCTCAAAAGCCATTAATCTTCTGTGAGCTTTTCGATGTTTGGGGCATCGATTTCATGGGACCTTTTCCCCCTTCCAATGGATTGTCCTATATTCTCCTTGCTGTTGACTATGTTTCTAGGTGGGTCGAGGCCAAACCCACTAGGAAAGATGATGCTCAAACTGTGAGTGAGTTCCTCAAAACCCATATCTTCCATCGATTCAGAACACCACGTGCTTTGATAAGTGACTTAGGAACTCATTTCTGTAATAGAACCATGGAGTCACTTTTGAAAAAGAATGGGGTTGTACATAAAACATCCAATGCATATCACCCTCAAACAAATGGAATGGCTGAACTTTCTAACAGAGAAGTGAAAAGAGTGCTTGAAAGAATTGTTAAACCCACAAGAAAAGACTGGCCCGATAGACTTGGTGAAGCACTTTGGGCCTATCGAACAGCCTATAAGACACCCATTGGGATGTCTCCATTTAGGCTAGTTTTTGGTAAAGCCTGTCATTTACCAGTTGAAATCCAACATAAGTCATTTTGGGCTGTCAAAACATGTAATTTTGATTGTGAAAAATCTGGTGAAGAAAGATTGTTGCAGTTGACTGAATTGGAGGAGCTTCGACTCGATTCGTATGAGAACTCCATTCTCTACAAAGAAAAGGCAAAGTCACTCCATGACAATCACATTCTTTGAAAGGTATTTCATGAAGGTGAAAAGGTAATGCTCTTCAATTCTCGATTTCGACTTCACCTAGGTAATCTTAATTCTCGTTGGGAAGGTCCTTTTGTTATTACTAACGTTTACCCATTTGGTGCAGTGCAAGTCCAAGACCCCTCTTCCAAAAGGACATTCACAGTTAACGGGCATCGGTTAAAGCATCACCATGAGAGGTCGCACAATACAGTAACCACGTCGACCTCCATCAAAACCCCATCCACTTCAATAGAACCACCACTGGATGGAGACCCGCCAAATCCAAACCAGGGGGCACCTCTTTCCCTTTAACTCTCTCTCTCCTCAATCTCTCTTCCCTCTCTTCTTCTCTCTATTTCTTCGTCTTCCTCTCTACCTCTCATTTATTTTACAAAATTCTTCCACAGCCGTTTTTCTATTTTCTCTTTTGTGTGGATGTGTCATTAAAAATAAAAAAAAATTAAAAAAAATTAATTAAAAAAATAATGAAAATTAAAAAAAAGGGGTGTCATAATTACTCATCATCCAATATTGAAATTCTGTCCATCCATTTTGGGGAGTCAAAAGGCTTGTTTTAAACTCAAATATATTGAATTTGTATCTCAAACTTGGGTAAACAATTTTGTGTCAATAAAAAACATTTTGAATGAACAATTTTTGGTGGAAAATGATTCTCCCCTACTGTGAGGAATAACATTAGCCTTCATGCCAAGGTCATCTATGGCCATCTTTTTCATTGTGTGTCTTCACCACTGATTGTGAGTCTTGAGTTTGTGGACCTTCGAGCTGAATTTCCATCTTTTGTGTGCATTAATATGATAGAGGAATTTTCTAAGCCACATGAGAATCAGAATAGCCAAATAGCCTCCCGTTACCCTTAAGTTGATCCTACTTTTGAAAGCCCCTTTGATGCTATGAAAACCTTTCTTTTGATAGCCACATTACGAGCCTAATACCTTGTCCCACCCAACATCTTCATGGATTTTCATTGTACAATTTATTGAAATTTAAGTGTGGGGGGAATAGACTTCATTTTTGGGCGTACTTTCATTGATTTCCAATGTGTCATCATATGCTTGAGGGAAAGCTTCCATTCAAGTGTGGGGGAGAGGTTGTAATTCTGTGAGCTTTGGGGTGTATATGTGTAATTGTCATTTGTACAAAAGTCATTGAAAAGTGTTCAAAAAAAATGAAAAATAATTATATTAAAAAAAATGAAAAAAAAGGAATGGGTTGTGTCTTGGGTGGGTCAAAAATCATTCATCATCAACCTTTGATCATGTTATAACTACTAAAATTAGTTCCATGAGGAGATCAAGCATGGATTGGGAGATGACTGTGAGACTTGTTTCAAGCACAACTTTCGAAAAAAAAGAGCAAAAAAAAAAGAGAAAAAGAACACTTGAATCATCTTGTATTGTGTCATTATTGGAAGTCTTCCATGTTGTACATTTTCCATCATCTCACCCTATTCCATTTTCTATCTCCCTCACTTTTCATTCATCACACATTCATTCCCTTGTAAATATGTGTTTCTATTTCCTTTCAAATCAAATTTCAAAAAAAATGTACATTGATTTTTCCATGTTGGTGTTTTTAACCCCTCTTTTCCTTTGGACATTATATACCTACCGTCCCATAGCCACTGAAAAACCCCTTAAAATACCTCTTGATTCTTATACACATTAGATTTGGTAATGGAAGCTGAGAGCTCTTACAAACTCTTGATTTTCACTTTTTGTTGGTGAATGAGTGAACCTCCTAAAATACATTTTTATCATCTTGAGAGGAGTAAGTTTTGAGTGCCTACATTTTCCAATTCAAACCTTGAACATGAAAATATGAATTGCTTCTGATGCATTATTGTGAACCAAACTTGTGATGTAATTCAATATGGATGAGTGAAATAGTCTAAACCTCCCCTGATTGGAGAAAACAAAATTTTAATATTTGTTGGTGAGTGAAAATGATTTTGTCATGTTTTTATATTTGTTGCACATAAGGACACGTTCAAATCTAAGTATGGGGGAGTTGATGTTATTAATATTTTCATGACTTATTATATTCCCCCTTTACTTATTTTATATGAAATGTGCATAATTTTTGTGAAATATTAATGTTTTAATATTAAGTATAATTTTTGAGCATTTTTAGAAGTAGTCCAATTGAGTCAGTTTAATGTTTTAATAATAACTGTCATTATACTGATCCAAATTGTGTGGTTCTTGTTTTGTAGGGTTCTCCTTTCAATATAAAACATTTAATTAGAAGTAACCATGATCCAATTCTGCCATTTGAAGGGTCATATGGTCCTCACAAACAAGACCAAAGAATCTGTGAAGAAACTGGACTATTCATGAAGATTGATTTACTGGGCTCCATCCAGAAGTTCAAAAACCTTAACTCTACACCATAATTCGGGGGACACTACATGTCATCTTGGATAAAAATTTCATGGCCCAAATCCAAGTACAAGGGGCCCAAATGAATCTTTGAAGTCCAGCCCACCATTCTGGCCGAGAATGAAAATCAGTATAGTATGCATGACATATCTCCTGATGTAATCATCCAAGCGAGCTGAGATTTTTCAGTGTGAAATAGGGGATGTAGGCGGCCTACTTTGTTGAAGAAACCATTCAGATTTGAAGGCATCTTAATATTCAAAAACCCTTTCACATTATGGACTTCAAAAAGACTGGATTGAAATGGACAGTTTAAGTTTGTTTATTCAACCGGCCATAACGTTTTATCCTTACGTCCAAATGACTCCAAATTTTGAGAGTAGTCGGACAACATTAGTGTCTACAACTTTGAAGAAGGAGATATTTGAAGATTCGGCTGTCTGAATTGCCAAATTGGCGATGCAAGTGGAGGGACAGATTGGGAATGCAAACAGTCCACTCCTTGGGCTATAAATACTCTTCCCTTCTCTCCTTGAGAGGGGTTGGCATTTAAGAAGAGAGGAGATCACATTGGCACGACCAAAGCTTTTCCAAATGCTTGGGAGGACCTTCCATACTCAAGTTTTCACTTGAGAGACCTTTCCTCCTCTCTTTGTTTTCACTTACTTTTGTGTTCTTCATTTTTGTAATCTTGTAATTCTCTTTCTTTGTAATTCTGTTTTAATGCAAGTTACTTCTTCAATATCTCTTATTCTCCTCCACCTTCTGTAGTATAATATTAATGGTCTTAAAATAGTTTGAATCATTTTAAATTACAGTACCTTATCTTTCTTCCTCATTCAATCGAAATTCCATTTTTGATTCTCAAAATATTTCGTGTGTGTGTTCGGCACACTACTCTTATCTTGTCCCTTTCTTTTTCTTCTCTTATTAATTTATAATCATAATCATTATAACCAGATTATTAATCACCCAAATGGCTGAGTAAATCTCTCATTGGGGTGAGTTATAATTTAGGTATGTTAAGTGATTGAGAGCTTCTGCTCGATGAATATTCTTTGAATTAACATTGTGTATGTTGGACTTAACATGTCATGGATTAATGACTTGTTTTGTTTAACATGTGGTTTCCATGGATTATTCGAACCATAAATACACAACCATAAATAATATCTGATTGAGATTATAACCTTAAGTTAAGTTAAGTCTTGGTTTAAAGCCTTAACACTTAAGAATTATAATCAACATCATCTTGTGACATGGGTGTTAATTTAAATGCAATATAAAGCAAAGCTCGAGGATATCAAAAGCTTAACTAACCTAATGATGAACTCACCCCAATCTTTATCAATTTGGTAAATCAAACATCATCCATAAATCATTTCAATTAAGATCTGCAAACAAACCCCCCTAATCAAAATACAATCAACTAAAAACAAACGACTACTACAAAGTATCATCGCCGAGGATTCGACCCGAGTGCTGCTATACACATTAGCAGAGCACCGGAACCTTGAACGGTCGATAGGCGACAATTGGCTGCACTTTCAGTTATTCGAACCAAAATCATCTTATCATATAATTAAATGAGTTTTCGACCATTTTTAATCGAAATTTATTTTATAATAAATTATTATTTCTTGACTTTCCTAAAGTGACCATCCTCCCTCTTATAAAAGGGCACCACCTCTGCCCACTTATTCACACCTTCAAATCCCTTTGACTCATTCAAACCCTGCCCAAATATCCTCCCAAATTCTCTCAATTAATTATAGAGTCCACCCTTCGGGAAGAAAACCATCCCAAAGAGTTCTTTTGTGCAAATCAAAAGTAAAAACCCGAAGAAGTGGTAATCATTTTATCCCTTCTTTCAAGGTTCATTTCTTCTTCTACTTCCTCTTACTAAGTTTTTACCATACTAAAATAATAACTCCTTCATATACTATATTATGAGATGTGTTTATGATTATGGGAAAACCATATTACTCATTTATCCATCCTATGAAAAATAATATCACCATGCCTGAGTACATACAGCTTATTGTCTCTACGTCATGGTGTAAACTATTTTTCACCTATACTTTATTTTGATGGGTATAATGATGAATACAAATGATTTAAATAATAAATATGACATGATATTTTTTATTTACAATTCATATTCAATAAAAATCCATACCATTAAACCATTAAGAAAATGATATCATCGCTTGTGCGTACGTACAACATACCATCTCCACGACGCGATAAGACTCATCTTCCACGTTCACCATCCAAGAATGATTATAAAGATATATATTATGAATAATTATGAAATATAGGACATAATAATTCTACTGGAATAATATATATATACATATATGTTTATAAATATGTTTATATATATATATGTATATATATGTATATATATATATATGTATGTATGTATGTACATATATGTCTTTCACTTACTTCCATTCATACAATAAGAAAATGGAAACAGTGTTCATACGTACGTACGACCTACAGTCTCCATGAATGGTGTATTCCTATATATTATATATATTTATATTATGAATACAGATGATATATAAATAATATTATACATTTTGGAAATAAGTAAATCACGATCTAAGTAATATGATCAAGAATAAAATGTCAAAACACGTATAATAAACGAAGCGATTATTACCCAAAATTGTGCATTAACATGGAATTTTTAATAAATGGGTAAAATAAAGTCATAAAATAATCATATATGATATTTTAAATATTATTATTATTCTAATATAAGTTAAAAATACCATAATATAGGATTTTCGGACAAATATAGAGAGTATTAGACTTAAGGTAAGGGATTTAATCTCAATTTCATTTTATTGAGGCACATCATAGTGTTATGCACCTAGTTCCTTTTATATGGTGTATATTCTACCTTTTGACTTGTTATATCATGAATCTCATTATTTTCATGTTGTTATATTATTTCGTTCAAGGGAATTATTGATAGATCGATATTAATAATTCAGTATGGTTATTTGATAAGGAATATTATTTATTTTGGTTATTAAATATGAGAAATACTTTGGAATAGAAATGACAAGTGGAGCCAAGAATTTATATAGCTTCTTGATGCATCGATAGGTTCTCATGAGGTGAATAAGTTGTCCAAATGGTTTTCTACCCTTAATTTTAAATTGTCTTGTGAAAGGTCTTGATGGTAATAGGTTTTCATGTGCCTGAGACATGATGTCCTTAAATAAAGTATTTCCAAAATTTAATTTTAGTTATTATTTACCCATGATGTTTGTCATCGATATATCTATGGAAATATTTCATTCTTAGTGTATTTATTTATGGCATATGTTTCAGTTTTTTAATTTCCATATTGTTTGTTCCTTATCTTGTTTTGTAAATTTAAAGTGTTATCAAATATTTATCTTTCCATATAGATTGATTATTTCTTCCATTATATATACCCTTACTGATCATTTGATATCACCCTTATTATTTTTCTCTCCCTAGTTTATGAATAAGAGAACTTTGATTAAGCTTTCAAGGATGCATTTTATATCAGTAATTGTGCAGCATTGTCTAATTTTGTTTTCCCAATGTACTATGGGTATCATGTATGTAATCTGGATTTCCAAGACTGATAAACTATATGGTCCTTTGGGATTTTCTTCCTTGTAATAATTCCAATTAAATTTAATAATGCAACGGCTTCAGGTTATCTGGGTTTGGGGAATTACAGTTGGTATCAATGTAAGTTTAGCAACAACCATGGAAAGTAGGTTTAGAGAACATAGATTTTGGAACATACCCTAAGTTATACTTTGGGGATACACATATGATAATTCACCCAAAGTAACAAAATTTTATGACTTATGATACAAAAATATATTGTAGGATTAAGGAATTTTTTATTTGTGAGGAAGATGTATAATCCGTTATCTTTAGTGCAAAAACTTCATTACCTGATTTTTATCAAAATCCACCCCTAGTAGCTTTACTAAATGAGATTATTAAGGAGGAAGAGAAATCAACATCTAGGGATGAAGGAGGTAATATTCAAATTTGGGATGTATCTATTTTAAAGTAATACATTTATGTTTTTCCTAAAGATTACAAAGGCACCCCAAAAGCGTGAAGTTGAGTTTTGTATTGATTTAATCCCTAATGTATGGCCAATATCGAAAAACCCCTATAAATGGCCATTGTGTAATTAGTAGAGATAAATAAATCTTGAAAAGTTTGGTTAAAATGGATTTATCTACCCTAGTGTTTCTCCATGGGGAGACCCTACTCTCTTTTTCAAGAAGAAAGATGGATCCATGAGGCTGTGTATTGATTATAGGGAAATCAATGCGATTACAATAAAGAGAAAATATCATCTACCTCATATTAATGATTTCTTTGATCAACTTCAAGGAGATAAATTATTTTTGGGGATTGATCTTAATTATGGATATCATCAATTACGAGTGAAGAATGAATACATTCTGAAGATAGATTTTTAGATGAGTTATGGTCATTACGAATTTATAGTAATGACTTTAGGATTGACTAATGAACCCTCAGTTTTTTTAAATCTCATGAATAGAGTATTCAAGGAATATCTCCATTATTTTTCTATGGTATTCAATAATGATATTCTAATATATTCTAAAATCCTTGAATACCATGAATGTCACTTCAAAATCATTCTTGAGACTCTCATGAGAGAATAATTATATGGTAAATTTAGAAAGTGTGAATTCTGGCTTTAGGAAATTTCTTTCCTTGGCCATATAGTCTCCAAGGATAGAATCTATGTTGATCCTTCAAAGAAAAGGGAAATTAAAGAATGGACAACACCTACAAGTATAACCTAGGTACACAGTTTTATTGGTTTAGCATGTTAATATCATTGTTTCATCCATAATTTCGCCTGATTGGCTAACCCATTAACCAAGCTCACACGTAAAGGGTTTAAATTCATTTGGACAAGAGAGTGTGAAGAATTTTTTGATGAATTAAATAGAACATTATTCAATGCTCCTATATTGAATTTACTATCTGGGAATAATGGGTTTTTTATTTATATTGATGCATCAAGGAAAGGAATTGGTTTTTTTCTTATGCAGAATGATAGGATTATTGCATATGCGTCTAGTTAATTAAAAACCCATGAAAAAAACTATCTAACTCATGATCTTGAGTTATTTGTAGTAACATTTTCTCTGAAGATATGGAGAAACTATCTCTACAGTGATAAATGTGAGATATATACTGATCACAAGAGTTTGAAATATATTTTCTCATAGAAAGAACTCAACATGAGACAAATGAGATGGCTTGAGCTACTCAAATAGTATAATTACACAATATACTACCACATAGGGAAGGAAAATAAAGTTGTGGATTCCATGAGAAGAAAGAACCATGGAGTTATGAACTAGATAATAGTTAAAATGGATCCTATGTTCATGGATCTAGTAAAGATTGATATGAGAATTATCATAGAGGGTAAAACATCACTACTTTTTCAAATGGTTGCAAGACCATCTTTACTGGAAAGGATAAAAAGTTCTCAGACTGATGAGGAGGCGTTTCAAAAGAAAATTAATCTATGAATGATGGGAGATTTATTGATTTCTTATTTAAAGATGGAATTTTGAAATTTGGGAAGAGGATTTTCATTCCCACTACACCTAAGGTGAAAATGGAATTATTGGATGATGTTCATATCTCCAATTTCTCTATACACCTCGGTGTCACTAAGATTTATAGAGACTTGAAGGAATATTTTTGGTGGGACAACATGAAGAGGGATATTTCTGATTATGTGTCGAAATATTTTGTTTTTCAATAGGTGATGGCTGGAAGACAAAATCCTAGGGGATTCATGAAACCTCTTCATATACCTGTGTGTAAATGGGATGATATTGTGATGTACTTCATCATGAGGATACCAAAGACACTCATAAGGAATGATTCGATATGGGTTATTATTGATCGTCTTACCAAGTCATCACATTTTCTTTCTATAAGAGAAGATTTACCACTTGAATTTTTAGCACGGCTATATATTAATGAAGTTGTAAGACTTCATGGTGTACCCCTATCAATGGTTTCTGGTTATGATCTTCGTTTTACATCAAGATTCGGGAAAATTTTTCAGAAGGCCCTAGATACTGAACTTCATTTGAGAATTACATACCACCCTCAAACTGATGGACAATCATAACATTCTATTAAAACACTAGAAGAAATGTTGAGATCCTGATCACTTTACTTTCAAAGTATGTAGGATTAGTATTTACCTCTAGTATAATTTTCTTATAACAATAGCTTCCATTCAAGTATTCATATGGAACAGTATGAAGTGTTATATAGAAATAGATGTTGTACACCTACTTGTTGTGATTATGTTGGTGAAATAAAACTTATAGGTCCAGAAATTGTTGAAGAAACAATAGAGAAAGTGAATATTATCCAAACCCATATCGAAACATCTCAATGTGGGAAAAAGATCTATGCTGATAACCGAAGGAAGGATTTTTAATTTCAAGTAGTAAATCATGTTTTCATGAATGTATCTCCATGGAAGGGTGTTGTAAGATTTGGTAAGAAGGGTAAATTAACTCTCAGGAACATCGGAACTTTTTAAATTCTAGAAAAAATAGAAGTTATAGCCTACCATTTGGCAATGCCGCCAAGTCTTTTGAAAGTTCATGATGTGTTCAACATATTAGTGTTAAGGAAATACATGTCAGACCCAACGCATGTACTCACCTATGAAGAAATAGAACTGGAACCCAATATATCTTATTGTGAAGAGACTATCAAGATTATTGATACTAGAGAACAATTTTTGAGAAATCATACAACTCGTATGGTAAAGGTTTTTTGGAGAAACCATAAAATGGAAGAGGCAACGTGGGAACCTAAAGAACATATGATGAAGAACCACCTAAATCTTTTTATGTCATGATATTATATAAATTTCGAGGATAAAATTACATGAAGGGGTAATAATGTAACACCCCAAGCATCCACGCAATGTTTTTTTAAATAATTCAATGGCTTTCGTTGTATGAAACCCTAAATTTTAGCACACCATGACCTATCAAAGTAGTTGTTTAAAAAGTAGTTACGAATAGTATTAACCACATTTTGAAATTTTATTAACTTTATATTTCAAAATAGACTTCACTTTTTAATTCTTAATATCAAATTTATCTTAGGGTAAAATTTTGGTAATTTTATGAAAAGTTTCAATTTTTGATGAATAGTGAAAAATACTGCATTTTAATTCAAAACTACATTTTCATATAATTTAATAATTTTGTTAGATTTTATTTTTAAGTGGTTTTAAAGTATAATTGGATTAATATTTTATAATTTAAACCAATTATTTCCATTGTAATTAATTTTACATTTAAATTGTACATAAATACATGTCAATATTTTGATAGATGTTACTTCTTAAAAACCCACATTTTGGTTTTGACAACGGGAATTAATTTTAAATTAATTACTAAAAATTATAAATTTTGAATTTTGAATCATAAGTTCCAAATTGCGTAAATAAATACCTTTTATTTTTTTACATTATTAATAGTAACTTCATTAATTATTTTATTTACCATGATTAAATGGTAAATCTGGTAAATAAGGGTAAAAGAATAATATTATAATAATATTAAACTAAGATACCACATTTCCTAATCCTATTTTATGAGATATTTATGACCATGGTAATTTTTGTGTTGATTTTAGGATCCCATGGGACCACTTGGGTGTGAAAATGATATTTTATAAGAATTAATTTAAAGTATAGAAAAATATAACATAAAAATGTATCTTTTACTAAAACAATTTTTATATGGGGTTTTATAATTTATCTCTTAAACTATAAATATTAATTATAAATATAAAAATATTTAATACATCATGATATTTTATTTATAATTTTTATATGTTATATAAATGAATTTAATTTTGACATAGTGATGATGTAGTGATTATTTCATTAATAAAGGATTCAAATAAATGATATTATAAATGTTAAAATAAATATAATTTTGTTATTTTGATATCATCCATGAATTTTTTGTAATATATTGACATATTATCTTTGATTTAATGTCTTTGGTTCGAAGTAATCAGGTTGTTATTAATTTTTTAAAAAGACAAGTATGAATAGTGTCCAAAATAGACATAATTCATAACTTAAAACAAAAAATAGTTTATTAAATGATATTAAATTAATAAAAATATAAGATTATAAAAAGTGGTTAAGAAAAGTCAAAATATTTCATAAATGACTTTATTGTGGGTCTTTTGGAACGATATGGTAATTAAATTAACCCACAATGTGTAAATAACATTATATCACAGTAAGATTAAAAAGGGTTAAATAAGGGTTAAACAAAAAAGAAAAGGATAAAAAATATTAAAAACTTGTATAAAAATTTTTTTTGATGGGTATTCAAACAAAAATCATCTTATATTATAATTAAATTATTTTTTTACTCTTTTTAATCGAAATTGAATTTATAATAAATTAATATTTATAGACTTTCCTAATGTGCCCCTTCTCCCTCTTATAAAAGGGAACCACCTCTACCCACTTATTCACACCTCCAATTCCATTTGGATCAGACAAAACCTTCCCAAATATCCGAAAAACTTCCATAAATTCATCATATAGTCCACCCTTTTGGAATAAAACCAACCTAAGGATTTCTTCTGTGAAAATAAAAAGGAAACACCCAAAGAAGTGGTAATCGTTTTATCCCTTCTCTCAAAGTTCATTTCTTCTTCTACTTCCTCTTACTAAGTTTTTACCAAACTAAAATAATAACTCCAGAATATAATATATACTGAGATTTTTTTATTATTATGGGACAACCATATTCCTCTTTTACCCATCCTATGAAAAATAATATCACCATGCGTGCGTACATACAGCTTACCGTCTCAACACTGTGTTGTAAACTGTTTTTCATCTATACTTTATTTTAATGGGAATAATGATGAATAAAAATGACTTAAATAATAAATATAACATGATTTTATTTCTTTAAAATTAATATTCAAGCCAAATCCATACCATTAAACCATTAAGTGAATGATATCATCATGCATGCGTGCGTACGGCTTACTATCTCCACAACACGATGAGACTCATCTTCTATATTCACCATACAAGAATGGTTATAAAGATATATATTATGAATAATTATGAAATATATGACATAATAATTCTACTGGAATAATATATATATGTGTGTGTGTGTGTGCTTGTGTTTGTGTACATATATGTCATTCACTTACTTCCATTCATACGATAAGAAAACAGAAATAGAATTCAAGCATACGTACAGCCTACCGTCTCCATGAATGGTGTATTACTATCTATTATAAATATTTATATTATGAATATATATGATATATAAATCATATTATATATTTTTTAAGTAATTAAATCATGATCTAAGTAATATGATCATGAATAACAAGTCAAAACACGTACGATAAACGAAGCAATTATTTCCCGAAATGTTGCATTAACTTGGAATTGTTAATAAAAGGATAATATAAATTCATAAAATAAACATATATGATATCATAAATATTATTATTATTCTAATAAAAGTTAAATAATACCACCATATAGGAGTTTCAGACAAATATAGAGAGTATCAGACTTAAGGTAATGGATTTCATCTCAATTTCATTTCATGGAGGCATATCATAATGTTATACACCTAGTTCCTTTTATATAGTGTATATTCTACATTTTCACTTTTTATATCAAGAATATCATTATTTTCATGATATTATATTATTTCATTCATGGTAATTATTGATATATCCATATTAATCATTCAATATTGTTATTTGAAGTGGCATATTATTTATTTTGGTTATTCAATATGAGAAATACTTTGGAATGGAAATGAAGGGTGGAGCTTGGACTTTATATATCTCCTTGATGCATCAAAAGGTTCTCATGAGGCAAATAACTTGGCCAAATGGGTTTCTACCCTTAATTTTAAACCGTCTTGTGAAAGGTCTTGGCGGTAATAGGTTTTTATGTTCTTGAGACATGATATCCTCAAATAAAGTATTTCCTTCATTTAATTTTATTTATTATTTATCCATGATATTTTTCATCAAAATATCTATGGAAATATTTCATTCTAATTTTATTTATTTAGAGCATATGTTTCAATTTCATTATTTCCATATTATTTGTTCATTATCTAGTTTTGTAAATGGAAAGTGTTATCAAATATTTATCTTTCCATATAGATTGACTATTAATTCCATTGAACATACCCTTACTGAGCATTGAGATCACCCTTATTATGTTTCTCTCCCTCGGTTATGAAGAAGATAACTTTGATTAAGCTTTCAAGGATGTAGTTTATTTCAGTTATTGTATACCATTGTCTTATTTTGTTTTCCCAATGTACTATGGGTATCATGTATGTAATCTGAATTTCCAGGACTGCTAAACTATATGGTTCTTTTAGATTTGATTCCTTGTGATAATTCCAACGAAATGTAATAATGCAATGGATTTAGGTTATCGAAGGTCGGGGTGTTATAGTTGGTATCAAATGAAGTTTAATAACAAACTTGGAAACTAGATTTAGATAACATAGATTAGGGAACATACCCTAAGTTAGAATTTGGGTATAAACTTATGATAATTCACCCAAAGTAACAAAATTTTATGACTTGTGATGTGAAAATATATTTCAAGGAGAAGGAAGTTGTGATTTTTGAGGAATATTTAGAATCCATTATCTTTAGAGCTGAAACTTCATTAACTGCTTTTTATCAAATTCCACCCCCAGTAGATTTACTAAATGATATTATTGAGGAGGAAGAGAAATCAATATCTAGGGATGAAGGAGGTAATCTTAAAATTGAGTAAGTACCTATTTTAAAGGAATAAATTGATTTTTTCCTAAATATTTACATGCCCCCCACCCCGGGCTTGAAGTTGAGTTTTTTATTGATTTAATCCCTGATGCAAGGCCAATATCAAAAACTCTCTATAGAATGGCCACTGTTTAATTAGTAGAGATAAAAAACAACTTGATGAGTTGGGTAAAAAGGGATTTATCCATCCTAGTGTTTCTCCATGGTGATACCCTATTCTATTTTTCAAGAAGAAAGATGGATCCATGAGGCTGTGTATTGATTATAGGGAAATCAATGTGATTACAATAAAGAAAAAGTATTGTCAACATTGTATCGATGATTTATTTGATCAACTTCAAGGAGCTAAATTCTTTTCAAATATTGATCTTTATTCTTTATATCATCAATTATGTGTGAAGAAGGAAGACATTTCGAAGACAGCTTTTCAGATGAGGTATGGTCATTATGAATTTACAGAAATGCCTTTTGGATTGACTAATGCACCCTAAGTTTTTATGGATCTCATGAATAGAGTATTAAAGGAATATCTAGAAGATTTTTCCATGGTATTCATTGAAGATATTCTGATATATACTAAAATATTTGAAGACCATGAGTATCACTTGTGAATCATTCTTGAGACTCTCATGAGAGAAGAATTATATGGTAAATTTAGAAAGTGTGAATTATGGCTTCAAGAAATTTTTTTTCTTGTCCATATAGTCTCCAAGGATGGAATATATGTTGATCCTTAAAAGAAAAAGGCAATTCAATAATGGCCAGCACCAAAAATTATAACTGCGGTATGCAATTTTATTAGTTTAGTAGGTTACTATAGGCATTTCTTCTAGAGTTTCACCCGATTGGCTAACCCATTAACCAAGATCACATGTAAAGGAGTTGAATTAGTTTTGAAAAAAGAGTTTGAATAATGATTTGATGAATTGAAGAGAAGATTATTCAATTCTCCTATCTTTACTTTACCATATGGGAATGATGGGTTTGTTATTTATAGTGATGAATCAAGGAAATGACTTGGTTGTGTTCTTATGAAAAATGATAGGGTTATTGAATATGCATCATGGAAATTAAAAACCCATGAACAAAACTATCCAACTAATGATATTGAGTTAGCTGCATTAATCTTTTCTCTGAATATACAGATACATTATCTCTATAGTGAAAATGTGAGATATATACTGATCACAAGAGTTTGAAATATATTTTATCACAGAAAGAAATCAACATGATACAAAGGAGATGACTTGATCTACTCAAATATTATGATTTCACAATAAACTACCACCCAGGGAAGGAAAATAAAGTGGCGGATGCTTTGAGCAGAAAGAACCATGGAGTTATGAACAAGATAAGAGTTTAAAGGGATATTATGTTCATGGATCTAGTAAATATGGATATGGGAATTATCAAAGAGGGTGGAACATCGTTACTTTTTCAAATGGTTTCCAAACCTTCTTTACTTTAAAGGATAAAGAGTTCTCATACTGATGATGAAGAGTTTCAAAAAAAATTAAAACTGTGAATGATGGGAGATTGATTGATTTCGTATTTGGAGATGGCATTTTGAAATTTTGGAAGAGGATTTTTGTTCCTGCTATAACTGAGATAAAAATGGAATTATTGGATGATGATCATAGCTCCAATTTTTATATACACCCTGGTGGCACTAAGATGTATAGAGACTTGAAGGAACATTTTTGGTAGAACAACATGAAGAGGGAGATTGCTGATTATGTGTTGAAATTTTTTGTCTGACAATAGGTGATGGCTGGAAGACAATATCCTAGAGTTTTCCTGAAACCACTTCTTATACCTATGTGGAAATGGGATGATGATACGATGGAATTCTTCATGGGGCTACCAAATACTCCTAGAAGAATTATTTGATATGGGTTATTGTTGATCGTCTTACCAAGTTAGCATATTTTCTTACTATAAGAGATGATTTATCACATGAACGTTTAGCAAGGATATATATTAATGAAGTTTTAAGACTTCATGTTGTACCCCTATTGATTGTTTCTGATCATGAATGCCATTTTACATCAAGATTCTGGAAAGGTCTTCAAAAGGCCCTAGATACTGAATATTATTTGAGCACTTCATACCACCCTCAAACTGATGGATAATTAGAATGGACTATTAAAACTTTATAATACATGTTGAGATCCTACTCACTTTACTTTCAAGATATGTGGGATCAGTATTTACCTTTAGTATAATTTTCTTATAACAATAGCTTCCATTAAAGTATTCAGATGGAATCATATGAAGCGTTATATGGAAAGAGATGTCTTACACCAACTTGTTGGGATGATGTTGGTGAAAGAAAACTTTTAGGTCTAGAACTTATTGAAGAAACAATGGAGAAGGTGAATATTATCCAAACCCATAAAAAAACATCTCAAATTGGGAAAAATATCTATACTGATAACCGAAGGAAGGATTTGGAATTTCAAGTAGAAGATCATGTTTCCTTGAAGGTATCTCCATGGAAGGGTGTTATACAATTCAGTAAGAAGGGTAAATTATCTCCTAGGTATGTGAGACCTTTTGAAATTCTAGAATGAATAAGATTTGTAGCCTACCGTTTGGAAATGCCACCAAGTCTCTTGAAATTCATGATATGTTCCACATATCACTATTAAGGAAATACATGACAGACCCAACACATGTACTCACCTATGAAGAAATAGAACATGAACCCAATATATCTTATTGTAAAGATCTTATCAGGATTCTTGATACCAGGGAACAAGTGTTTAGAAATCAGATAACTCGTATGGTAAAAGTTATTTGGAGAAACCATAAAATGGAAGAGGCAATGTGGGAACCTGAAGAACATATGATGAAGAACCACCTGAATATTTTTATGTTGTGATATTATAGAAATT
This sequence comes from Viscum album, assembly GCA_963277665.1. Lineage (NCBI taxonomy): Eukaryota > Viridiplantae > Streptophyta > Magnoliopsida > Santalales > Viscaceae > Viscum > Viscum album. The sequence goes on along the minus strand of OY728121.1, from coordinate 1,756,894,433 downwards.
TATAGGATGAAATTATTTGAAGGGGGAATAATTTAACACCCCAAGCATCTATAGTATGCTTCTTTTTAAATAATTCAATGTCTTGCATTGTATGTAACCCTGAGTTTAAGCACACCACGACATATCAATGTATCCATTTAAAAAGTAGTTATGAATAGTATTAACCATATTTTAAAATTTTATAAGAATTATGTTTCAAAATAGACTTATTTTAATTTATAATATCAAAATTATCTTAGGGTGAATTTTTGATAATTTTCTGAAAAGTTTCAATTTTTGATGAATAGTGAAAAATATTGCATTTTAATTCAAAAATGCCTTTTCATCTAATTTATTAATATTGTTAGATTGTATTTTTAATTGGTTTTAAAGTTTAATTAGATTAAGATTTTATAATTTAATCCAATTATTTCCATTTTAATTAATTTCACATTTAAATTGTACATAAACACATGTCAATCTTTCGATAGATATTACTTCTTAAAACCCCACTTTTTGGTTTTGACAAGGGAATTAATTTAAAATTAATTACTGTCACTTTTGCATTTTGAATTTTGAAAAATGGATAAAATATTTGAAATAATAAGGTCCAAATTGTGTAAATAGTTGCCTTTTATTTTTGGACATTATGAATAGTAACTTCAGTAATTATTTTATTTACCATGGTTAAAGGATAAATATGGTAAATAAGGGTAACAAAATAATATTATAATAATATTAAACTACACTAACACATGTAAAAATCCTATTTTATGAGATATTTCAAACCATGGGCATCCTTGGGTCGATTTTAGGACCCCATGGGACCACTTGGGTGTGAAAATGGCATTTTATAAGAATTAATTTAAAGTATAGAAAAATATAACATAAATATGTATCTTTTACTAAAAAAAATTTTATATGGGGTTTTTTAATTTATATATTAGACTATAAATATTCATTATAAATATAAAAAAAAACATACATTATGATATTTTATTTAAAAAATTTAGACATTAAATAAATAAATTTAATTATGACACAATGATGATACAGTGATTGCTTCATTAATAAAGGATTCAAATAAATGATATTATAAATATTAAAATAAATTTAATTTGGATATTTTTTTATTATCCATAAATTTTATGAAATATATTGACAAATTATCTTTGAGTTAATTCCTTTGGTTCGAAGGAATCAGGTTGTTATGAATTTGTAAAAAAATCAATAATGAACAGTGTCAAAAAATGACATAATTCATAACTTAAAACCTAGAATAGTTTATTAAATGATATTAAATTCATAAAAATATAAGATTCAGAAAAATGTTTAATAAACGTCCAAATATGTCATAAATGACTTTTTTTTCTTTTAACATGATATGGTAATTAAATTTACCCATAATGCGTAAATAACATGATATCACGGTAAGATTAAGAAGGGTAATCATTGTATCCCTTATTTCAAAGTTCATTTCTTCTTCTACTTCCTCTTACTAAGTTTTTACCATACTAAAATAATAAATCCAGAATATAATATATGATGCGATTTTTTTATGATTATGGGACAACTATATTCCTCTTTTACCCATCCTATGAAAAATAATATCACCATGTGTGTGTATGTACGGCTTACCGTCTCCACACCATGGTGTAAACTATTTTTCATCTATAGTTTATTTTGATAGGTATAATGATGAATAAAAATGACTTAAATAATAAATATAACATGATATTATTTCTTTAAAATTCATATTCAATCCAAATACATATCATTAAACCATTAAGGAAATGATATCGTCACTCCTGTGTGCGTACGGCTTACCGTCTCCACGATGCGATGAGACTCATCTTCCACGTTCACCATCCAAGAATGATTATAAGGATTTATATGATGAATAATTTTTAAATATATGAAATAATAATTCTACTAGAATAATATATATATATATACATATATTTCATTCACTTACTTCCATTCATACGATAAGAAAATGGAAATAGCGTTAATGTGTACGTACGGCTTACCGTCTCCATGAACAGTGTAATACTATCTATTATATATATTTATTTTATGAATATATATGATATATAAATAATATTATATATTTTTGAAGTAATCAAATCATGATATAAGTAATATGATCAAGAATAACATGTCAAAACACGTACGATAAATGAAGCGGTTATTACCCAAAATGTTGCATTAACTTGGAATTGTTAACAAATGGTTAATATAAAGTCATAAATGAATCATATATGATATCATAAATAATATTATGATTCGAATATAAGTTAATAATACCATCATACAAGGGTTTTAGATAAATACAAAGAGTATCATACTTAAGGTAAGGGATTTCGACTCAATTTCATTTCATTGAGGCATATCTTAATGTTATGCACCTAGTTCCTTTTATATGGTGTATATTATACATTTTGACTTTTTATATCATGAATCTCATTATTTTCATGATATTATATTATTTCCTTCATGGTAATTATTTATATATCTATATTACTCATTCAATGTTGTTATTTGATAAGGCATATTATTTATTTTGGTTATTCAACATGAGAAATAATTTGGATGGGAAATAATGTGTGGAGACCAGACTTTATACAGCTCCTCGATGCATCAACAGGTTCTCATGAGATGAATAAGTTTGAAAAATGGGTTTCTCCATTAATTTTAAACCATCTTGTGAAAGGTCTTGGTGGTAATAGTTTTCATTTTCCTCAGACATGATGTCCTTAAACAAAGTATTTCCTTTATTTAATTTCAGTTATTATTTATCCATGATATTTTGCATCAAAATATCTATGAAAATAGTTCATTCTCAGTTTATTGATTTATTTCATGTGTTTCAATTTCTTAATTTCCATATTATTTGTGCCTTATCTAGTTTTTTAAATGGAAAGTGTTATCAAATATTTATCTTTCCATATAGATTGATTATTTCTTCCATTGTACATAACCTTATTGATCATTTGAGCTCACCATTATTATGTTTATCTCCCCAGGTTATGAAGAAGAGAAATTTGATTATTCTTTCAAGGATTTAGTTTATTTCAGTTATTTTGTAGCATTTCCTTATTTTGTTTTCCCAATGTACTATGGGTATCATGTATGTAATCTGGATTTCCAAGACTGCTAAACAATATGGTCTTTCAGGATTTTCTTCCTTGTAATAATTCTAATGAAATGAAATAATACACTGGCTTCAGGTTATCTAAGGTCGGGGAATTACAAACATGATTATTGAACTCTTTTTTTAAGGTTGAAGGTATTTGACCCCTCTATCAAGTATCCAAATCTTCTCATTATGGTCCCTCTAAAATATAAGACCTCCACTAAATTGGAACCACTGTGAAATGATTGTGATTCCCCAATGAACAATTCATCCTTGGTTGAACTAACATCAGACCCTTCAGTGGTTTTGGTTGATAATAGAATAATTGACCACTTTCTGTTTGTAGGATCTTGAATATAAAATACTTATACTGCCTGTGATGTCATTATAAATTGTCCTTCTTTGTACCTAGACTTACCAAAATCCACTTTCACAAATCTAAATTCATCTATTTTAGTTGCACTACCATTATCAACCCACTTGCATTGAAAAATCAACACTTGTAAGGTTGTATAATCCAACTCCTATATTTGTTTAATGATTCCAAAGTATGACATATTTTCATAAATTGGATTTCATTCCTTGGTACCATATACATACATAATTTCAACCGTAAGTATAAATCTGCTATTATTTATGGTACTATGTTCATCATGATCATTTTTATAGAATATATAACCATTAATAACATAACCATTATAAGATAATACATGCTCACTTGGTCTTCTGGCTAGCCATTGAAGTCGATTATGAAATTGAATCTAGATTTTCAATTGACTCCTAAAAAATATAGTCTCAAAATAATCCTATAAACTATTGATTATGTGTATTTTATATCCATATTTCAGCCCTTGATGGATTAAAATTCCTAATAATTACTTTTTGAGTTTCATCATATGGCACAACTTCTAAACTATTATAAAAAACATAACGGTGATCCTTCTCTCACTCTATAATATTAATTGTAATAACATCTATTCTAGAAATTCTTTCACCCACAACCTACTCAGTGTGATGAGATTTCGATATAAAATGCATTCCATATCGAATAGGTACTTGATACAGAATTCAATAGCTTCATCAACAACATATCACTCTACAATACAACCTTATAGATGACATTGATTTTTGATATACCCTTTCAAAATATTCATATACCATTAAATGTGGTACATCTATCTCTAATTTATAGGACCACATTGTTGAATATCTTTTACCAAGTGAACCATTAATTGATTCATCATATCAAATAATTTTATTGGGAATAATATCTCCAATTTACATAACATGATAGTAATTTCCTTTTCCATAGTTTGAAATTTCACCAATTCAATAACTTTGATGCATATATATTTGAAAAAGAAACAAAGCATGGTTAATGTATGATGTACATTATTGGGAAAAATGAAATGTAAATCTACATGCATTAGAACTTTCATCAAAACATGATAGTCATGTGATTTAAGACCCTTTAATTTTAAATCATTCATTGACATGATATTATTGATATTTTATGAGTACCCCTATAGAACCTTTACATCATTTAAGAAGTTGAAAAACTAATATCTCTCTTTCCTTAAATGAGTGTAAGAATTTGGAGGAAGAAAATTTTGTTTTTCACTCTTCACTGGTGCCAACTCTTCTTATATCCCCATGTTAATCATTTCCAACCCAACCTTAATTTCATACTTTTATTTTCTAGGTGAATTTAGTAATGTTTCAATGACACTATCACATACATTTTTTCTCCACATGAAAAACATGTTAAAAAATTATTACCTACAAAAAATTCTAGTATGGTAATTTTAAAAAAGTTGATCTGTATTTTCAATTGGTTTTTCTAAGGTTTTTCTAAAATGTTTTACCAAAATCAGTGTCCATATCTTTTACTTTCTCAAATATTTAATCACCTATTAGTGGGTATGGTGTTGTAACTTCTTCTAAACTCCCATCGAATGATGTCATCCAAGATCGGTATTTATGACATCGAGGTAGAAATTTGTGATATTCTAGAAACATAGTCTTCAATGAATGTTTCAACCTAATTGATTGTGTACCTTGTTCAAAAATGGGACACACTTGAGTTCTTTTAATGAAATAGTCTGAAAAATTTCCATAAGAAGGAAATTCAATTATCATACCATATAACATGGATCTTAACATGAAATATTCATCTCTATAAGAGTCATACAACATAACACCTAAATCCCTAATAATTTCAAATCTTTGATCAATGGATCCAAATAAACATCAATATCATTACCTGGTTGTTTTAGTCCTGATATAAGTAGAGTTAACAAAATGTATTTTCATTTCACACATAACCAAATTTGAAAGTTATAATTTACCAACATAATCGAAAATGTATTGTGAGTGCTACTTTGAAAACCAAAAGTACTCACTCCATCTTTAGATAATGCAAGATTAAGGTTTCTCAGGTCATTTCCAAATTTAGGATACCCATGATAAATGTTATTCCAGTGAGGAGAGTCTTTTGGGTGAGGAAGGCTCTCATATTTATTTCCTCAATTTGTGTTTAATGTCAATTTTCTTGTAGTCTCCTAAATTTTATATAGGCGCTTAAACCTTGGAGTAATTCTAAAGTACCATACAACTTTTGTAGGACCTAATTAATCTTTCTCATATCGAGAAGCACCACACTTTAGGCCTCTTTTAGTGATTTTTGGTCCTTACGAAATAGTATACATTCATTTGTACAATATTTTATTCTTTCAAAGATCATACCCATTGAACATAGAATTCATTTAGAAATATATGTTCAACAAGGATTCTCATTATCCTATAGTATCATATCATTCAAGATAGAAAGTAGTTCAGTAAAACTGGCGTCACTCCATCTATTTCGATATTTTAAATTATATAGCTTAAATTTGGCTAACAATGTTGTATATTTAGTATAATTGGCATACAATGGTGTCCTTTAACAACTCTTTAACTTATCCAACAATTTTGGACAATCACTAAGTTCAACATAAAATATCATTTTCATTTACTCAATATGATATTCATCATCATTAACACTTGTAATCATATCCTAGATATGGTATTCATCATTTTCCATACTTGTAATTATATCATATGATTCATAAAATGAATTTTTATCCCGATCACTAGATACATTTAGTTTTTCCCATGTTTAGTCCAATATTTATAACTTTAATATATTCCTTGATAGATCAACTGATCTTCTAACTCCTCTGGACTAATTAGTTTTTAATAAAAAGAGCATAAGCATGGACAAAGAATTTGAGATGAGTAATATGCATGATATTTTGAAAATTTGATGAACTCTTTCACCCCATCCTTATAATCTTTTGTCATATGATTGGAATCCATCCATTGTTTATTCATATCCATCTTATATGATTTAGTAATATTAATATTTAACAAAAAAATAAATACATATAAAGTATGATCTTAAACCCCATAAAATATTATTTTTAAATAATCATTTAAGCTACATGAATCCATTTTTTCAAGATAATAAGAGTCGAATGATGTGTATTGAGATTATTTTGTAGTGGTGGAAATAATTGAAGGAAAGGAATGTGTGATATCTATAAATTTACAAAGAATAAAATTAAATTTTCATTTATTTCAAAATAAAGAGATCAAGGATGGTTTATATAACTTTGTTAGGTGGGATTAAAGCATGAGGGGTGAGTTTATATTGATTCATTTCTTCACTTGGTACATAGTGGTCCAGGTGGTGTTTCAGTGACAGGATGCTTGGGGTCTGAAGTTGATCTTTTTTCAGATGATGAAAAAATTAATAAGACCAGGTCATATTGTCTTGAGAACACAATGTTTGAAGAAACTATTGAATTTAAATCCAATAAACTAGAATTATCAGGCTGGGGTTCTCAATATATTGGAAAAAATAAAGAAAAATCTAATTGGGGTTTCATGAATGCTATAAATTTAAACAATTTTCATGGATGAGATGAATTCTCAAAGAACAGCAATGAAAAAATTATAAATATATATATAATCTAACCTCAAATTTTTGACACATATTTTAATGATTCTTCAAAAATGAAAAGGAAATTAGTAATATAACATTCCATTAAAGTGATTTAAGTCTAGATATTTTGTACTTTTCACTACCAATATTCCAATTTTTATAGAAAGGGGAAGTTAAAATGATTATGATTCAATAATAAGTTCATATAAGAAGAAACTAAAAAGTGTAGTAACCTAAATTTTCCCTCATAGATAATGGATAAGAATTTATAAAAACAAAAAAAAAATATCTAAATTAGATGATAAGGAAAGTGGTGATTATGATAATAAAGTTGAAACATTAATTAAATCATAAGTGGGGTTATTGATTTAAAAAGTTAATGATAATGAGTTCCCTAGTGATAAAGATAATGATGATGAAAATGATGAAATATATAAAATGGTCAGTTTCTGATGGGATTAGCATATGATCATGGAAACACAAATATTAAAAGGATTTAGGTTCTTTAGTTTGTTAATGGAAGAATATGGGATGAATTTTTTGATTTTAATACATAATACTAGGAAGGATGTCAGGAACATGGCTTATTCTCCATTGAATTTGAAGTTTGATCAAATCCCTCGCTCCAAAATTACCTTTGGATATAGAAGTGGGAAAGTTAGGGTGACCAACACTTGTCGGTGGTGAAATGTCAAGTATGATAAGTTTCAGTCACCCAAACTTTCACACTCCTTCTAAATGCTAAGGCAAACCATGTGATAGACAAGTAGTGTGTAATGGTAGTTTTATATGAGTTATGCATGAGGGAGGTGATGTGTCATTCAAATCCTTTGGGAAAATTAAAAACACCCAAAAAATAACTAAAAATGTTGAAATCTTGAAAGACAGATAAGAAGTCACATGTCGTGGGATTTGAAAGTGTTGATTCATCTAAGGGAGAGAAAGGGAGAGTGTGTGGCAGTGAGGGAGAGTAGTAGGGAGGGGATCATGCAGCAGTGAGGGAGAGTGTGTGGCAGTGAGGGAGAGCAGTAGTGAGGGTATCATGCATTAGCGAGGGTGCGCGGTGGTGAGGGAGAGTGATGATAAGGGAGGGAGATCGGTGGCGAGGTAGGGAGAGAGATGATAAGGTTTTAGTTTCATGAGAGCTTGAATGGTGTGAGAGAATCAGTCTAGTTAGGAATAAATTTATAAGAGATGTGGATTTTATTAGTGATTCTAAAAAATCCCTGATAAAGAGGGGTTTCATCAATGCTAAAATAATATGCATTGATAAAATACCACTTTATCAACACTTTTCTAACACTACTAAAGATAGTTCATTATCGACGTTATAAAAATGTTGATAAATATTTAATAATGTAATTAATATAATTTAAAATTTTAAATGTATATAATTATAAATAAATATGAATGTATATAATTATAAATATATATAAAGAATTGTAAATATGTATTTATAAATAAAATTATAAATATAAATAAATATATAAACTTATAAATAAATAATTATTTATATAATTATAAATATATTAAAATAATTGTAAATATGTATTTATAAATATAATTATAGATATATATTTATAATTATAATTATAAATATATATATTAATAAATATTTGTATATAATTATAAATATATTTATATAATTATATATATATTTATTAATAAATATATATATATAATTATAAATATAAGAAATAAATTTATTATAATTTTATAATTATTTAAATAAATAATTATATATTTTAATTATATAATTATTTTTTTTATTTTTTTATTTATAATTATAAAAATATAATTTTATAAATATAGTAAATATACATTTATAAATATATTTATATATTTATTTATTTATTTATTTATTTATAAATATTTATTTACAAATATATTTTTATAAATATATTTTTAACACAATTAATGAATATATAACAATAAATGAATTAATTTTTAAAACAAATAAAAAAATAAAAAAATAAAAAAAATATTTAAAAAGGTGTATTCGAAACATTTACGTGAATTACTCTTGCATAAAAAATGAATAAAAATGAATAAATATATTATATTGATTATAGAAATATCAAAATTATCAAAAATGGATTATATTGACTATACAAAAATATTAATAATTAAATTAAAAAGAAAAATTAAATTAAATTAAATTAAACACACAGACATGCATTCATGATGAATGGATTAAAATAAATAACTATTAAAAATAAATCATATTAACAATACCAAAATATTAATAATTAAATTAAATTGAAAAATTAAATCAAATTAAATTAAAAACACACTCATATATTCACGATGAATGGATTAAAATAATTAAATATTAAAAATGAATAAATATATTAAATATTAAAAATAGAGAGATATTTTAAAAAAATAATATTAAATCAATAAACAAACTTCCGCACACACATACATGTTCACATGACAAACATACATATGTACACATACACATCCACACACACACACATACATATATATACAAACAAACATACGCATACATAATTACAGTTATACGTGTACGTATATTTTAAATTATTTAATATCAATATAAATATATATTTAAATAAATATATTCATTTATATATTTTCAAATTATTTAAATAAAATAATAATATATTATATTTATTTTAATTATAGACACAATTTGTAATTAATTTATATAAATATACTATTAAATATTTTTACTAATATAAATTTGAAAATTTTTTATATAAAAAATTGTGTAAATAAGATCAATTTTTATTAAATGATATATAAATCATACTTAAATATTATATTTACTTATATATAATTATTGTAATATAAATCTTATTTAAAAATATAAATATTTATATATAAATTAAATTACTCACTATAACCTTTATCAGTGCTAAAAAAGTGCTGATAAAGGGGTGACTTTTATCAACACTAGAAAAAAGTGTTGAAAAAGGGCATCCTTTTATTAGTGTTTTTTTAGAACTGATAAAATATCACTTTATCAGATCTTTTTGTGAGTGCTAATAAAAGTTCCCCTTTATCTAGCACTAATAAATATAGGTACTGATTTTCTCTCAATATGTGGTTGTGATATATCATACTGTAATTATTCAAAATAGTATGGGGTCAAGACTCTTTTATTAAGGAAATGAGCCACTTTTTAAATGGGTTGAGAGGGAACCCATTACATGATCTGTAGGCTCTGAAAATACATGACACATGATTATTATGCATGTAAAAAATAATACTTGAAAATATAATACTCTTAAAACATTATGCATGTATGTAACAATACCTAAAATTATTCCTAATAAATATATATATATATATATTAATGGTATATTGTATAAATATAAATAGTGTTTATATAAAACAATGTATACAAAACATAGATATTGAAATATGATATATAAAACAACACACACGCATATATAATATTTATTTATATTTAAATTAACATAGAAATAATGGATATATAAATATATATAATCATTATTATTTATTACTACACATTTAATTTTATTCATTGTTATTATAAATTTATTATTTCTATTTTTTTATTTAAATTTATTATTAATGTTTTATAACAAAATTTTCCATTGAAAATTTTAGGGTAAAAGTTGTTTTTAAAGTGGTTTACACACTAGATGAGGTGAATTCTAGTCACTACCATAGATTATGTGATATCCAGCACTAGCCTTTATCAGCACTAGAAAAAAGGCACTCATAAAGAGGGTATATTTATCAACACTTGAAAAAACATTGATAAAGTTAACTTTTATCGATGCTAGAAAAATCATTGATAAAAGGGTACCCTTTATCAGTGATTTTTTCTAACACTGATAAAAGTACCCCCCTTATCAGTACTTTTTTTAGCACTGATAAAAGTCACGCCTTTATCAGTGCTTTCTGTTTAGCACAAATAAAGGTCGTGGTGAGTAATTTAATTTATATATAAATATTTATATTTTTAAAATAATATTTATATTACAATAAGTATATATATGTAAATATAATATATGAATATGATTTCTATAAATTTAAATAAAAAATGAATCTTATTTTTATAATTTTATATATATAAAATTATCAAATTTTATTAGTCAAAAAAAATTAATAGTATATGTATATACATTAATTAAAAAATGTGTATATTATAAAAGTAAAATTAATATTTTAATATTTTATTTAAAAAATTATATAATATATAAATAAATATATTTATTTAAATATATATTTATATTTATATTACATAATTTAAAATATACAAAAATGTATAATTGTGTGTGTGTGTGTCTGTGTGTCTGTGTGTGCGTGTGTGTGTCTATCTGCGTATATATGTACGTATATCATGTGTATTTGTATGTGTGGGCATATGTCTATTTATTTTGATATTATTTATTCATTTTTAATATCTCTCTATTTTAAGTATTTCCTGTAATTTATTTTATTTTTAATATAAATTTTATTTTAATTTATTCACCATGAATATATGTGTGTGTATTTAATTTGATTTGATTTAATTTAATTTGATTCAATTTAATTATTCATATTTTTGTATAGTCAATATAATTTATTTTTACTAATTTTTTTATTTATATAATTAAATTAACAATTTATTCATATTTATTCATTTTTATGTGATTTTAATTCATGTAAATGTTACGAATTCACTTTTTTTAATATTTTTATAATTTATTTAATTTTATTTATCCATTTTTAATATTATTTCATTTAATATTCTTTATTAATTTGTAATGTTCATTAATATTTAAAAAAATAATTTTTTAATTTTTTAATATTATTTATGCATAATTATTTAATAGGTTTTAATATTATCAATATGTGATTAATTTATATGATTAATATTTATTTAATTTCATTTATTAAATCGTAATTTTTTAAATTGTTTGAAATTTATATAATTTATTTATTTAAATGCATTTTTTAATATTCTCTTTATTTTTGGTTGGGACCCCCCATTGGGAGTCGACTGTAACTCATACACACATTTTTTCCAATGGTGTGTTAGGCGAGTCATACCCGCTGGTTATATACCCCTCACTCTCTATGATAACTGGAAAGGGATTGAGTCCTGCCAGACTCAAACACTGTACCAATTTATGCATAGGGTGATTCCAATACATTGCCTAGCTGGGGAACGTGTGGTGTGCTCTGGGCTTGGTTGGGGCCCCCCATTGGGAGTCTAGTGTAACCCATACACACGTTTTGGAGTATGAAATTATAACAAAAAGCTTCACCCAGGGCTCCCTTTTCTAAGGGGGATAAGATACAGGATTGGAGAGATTCCATCAATTATAATGATGAAGTTTATGGTTCCATGGCATAGATATCAATTTTGAAATGCTATTTTAACCCCTGTGATGTTTTTTTATTCAATCCAAGGTAAGTGGAATATGTGATTGTCGCAAATAGTGTTGTGTTGCCTCCTAAAACCATGAGCTCGAAAAATTAGAACCAGAAAGAATATAAGAAGGGAATCTTTGGTGATGTCCAAAACTTTGGTTACAAGGTGACGAAGAATGGGATGTTGGCCTTCATTGAAGTATATAACTCCCTTATAGAGGAAAAATTAAAAGTTTGTAGGCATTCGATTATTGCTCGGGTGACATCACTCTTGGTAGATAAATCATGGAAGCTGGATGACCTTCACAAGAGACTCTCTAAAATTTTTGGATTCAGAAATTGGAGCTTGACCTCAATAGGTAAGGGTTTTCTTCATATATTTTTCACTTCGGTAGATCTCAAATCCAGGGTCTAGGGGCATGGATTTGTCTCCCTAAAACCTGGTACTATTAGGATCTAGGATTGGGTTCCACTTTTTGAACCATTAAAAGTTGACAACACAATCACTCAAATATGGTTCTAAATTAAGGGGATTGTCTAGTTTTTATAGAATCCACATATTCTTTGGGGTATTTCATTTTTGACTGGAATTACCATAAATTTTGATGTATAAACTGAGAAAATGAGGTTTCGGAACTTCACTAGAGCCCTTATTGAGGTTGATCTTTTTTCTCCCCTTACTAAAATTGTGATCTTGGTGGATATTGAATTTAGATTTGAAATCTGCATCATTCAGAAGAATTTTCCTCCCTTCTATTCCAATTTTAGTGACATTGGACACTACAATGTAATTTGTCACAAAAATATGTTGTGCAAGAACTATCAGAAGATGGCTCATTTAATGGAACACTACATATTCAAGAAACCAGTTGCCTTGAAAGCTAATGAGAATGGTGAGGTTTCATCCTCTGAGCTAATAATTACTAAATCATCATCCCTTACTAATGAGGTAGAAGGTTTCTCTTCATGTCCGGTTGATATTTTCAACATTGAACTAGATATTCAAGAGATCACAGAGGCTATAAATGTGGCTAATGAAATAAGGATGGAATATTTTCATGTTACCTAGATTGATTTTAAAGATAGTGAGAGGGAGAATTCTTGAAAAAATAAATCATGATAAGATATAGAATGTGAAGTGGATGTTGATTATTGGAAGGAACTTAATGATAATTTCCCTAGATATTCTTCATGAAGAAACATGTATATTTTTCTTGATAATGAATATATTATTGATAGTCAATCTGTTTTAGTTCCACTGGGTAAAATACCCTGAGAGGGGGGTGAATCGGGGTATGACATATTAAAAATACATAACCATCAGATATTATTTCGTCGTTAAACAAAACACCCTTCTCTACTTCTCTCGTAGCAATATATGAACAAAAATTAAATCATGCATAGGACACGGTGATTTTTACGTAGTTCACCCTCACTGGGCTACGTACAAGGAGTATACAACGATGATGTGTCAACGTACCAAATCCACTAAATATCAATGCCAATTACAAGGTTAGGGATAGATCTTCTATGCCTAGGATTACTCCTTTTACAAGGTTTAGGGTCTTCTCACTGCATTCCCAAGGGTCACTCCCTATATATCTTCCTCTAGATCACTGCCGGTGGGAATGATCATCGTCTTCCTCTTCCTTTTCTCATGGGTCTTGGAAGGGATCTGCACACAGTTTATGGACTTTTAGGTCCCTTAATTTTCATGAAAGAATTCATCCTCAATGTTGGTAGATACTCTATCGAAATCCCTTTTTCAGTCGTAGATGAAAAGCACGTTTCTGCTACTGTCAGGTTAGCAGAAATTTCTTTTGAAAACTATTTTTGAGCTTTCGAAAGCTTCCTCGAGTCCTCCAAAAACAACATAGCTTCCTCCACATGCCAAATTTCTTACCCCACGTACTGTATAGCGGTTATGGTTCATAGATCACCTCTCCTCCACGAATCATCTCTCCACTTCATACCGTCCCTACTTCACAGACCGTCTCCACTTCCGCAAACTATCTCTCATCTGCAGACTACCTCTGCTTCTGTGGATCATATAACACCCCGAGATTTTATGAAAAATATTCTTTTAATTTCATTGATGTATTTTGTTGTACGTTACACAAAAATTATTGTGTGCTATATACAACACCGTATTAGCTTATATTATACGCAAACACTATTCTTGGCTTGTGTTACACGCAATCGTGACCTTCCTCGATAGCGTGTGTAGTATGAAAAACTGAGTTTCACTAAACAGTGATATATTGTTATAATATTATTATGTACTAGCCGTTATGAATAGTATTAACTACATTTTAAATTTTATAACATTATTATTCATATTACACATTTTATAAAACATGGTATGTGAACAAAATAAATTTTTCCGGTAAAATAAGTATTTTTCAAAAAATGCAGTTTTGCCGCCTTTTGATGGCGCACCCACTTTAAATATAGTTTTTGATAGTTTTATAATTTCAATTTGACAAAATAAAATTCTTCTTTGGAATCAGGATATGAAAATTTACTTTGAATAAATTTTTCATATTATTCTGATAACTTTCATATTTTAATGAATAGTAAAAACCTGCTATATTTTTATTAAAACAAATTTCATCGAAATAATTTACATGGTTAAATTATAATATTTAATGGTTTAAAAGTATAAATAGAATATATTTTTACCATTTAATATAATTTATGTCATTACCATTAATTTTACATTGAATTCATAGGTAAAAACATTGCAATCTTTGGCAATGTTTTAACTTTTAAAACCCTTTTTCTTAACAACGGGATTAATTTTAAATTAATTACTGCAACTTCTATATTTTTAATTTTGAAAAATTGATTCCATATTTCAATTCAATGGTTCCAAATTATGTTAATATGTTACTTTTATTTTTTTGATATTATGAATAGTAACTACAGTAATTTTTATTTACTGCAGTTAAAGGTAAATCGGGTAATTAAGGGAAAAATAAGTTCCAAAATTACCCTAACACCTACCAAAATTCTATTGGATGACTCAAAGTTATCCCATATTACCTAAGGGTCGGAATAGATTAATTTTATGGACTCTTGACCATGAAAATATTTTAATTATTATTAAAACCAAAGAAAGTGACAACATGTCACTCTCTTAAATCTTATAAGTATAATAATTTTAATTTTGTGATAAACTTCATGAAACTTAAAAAATAAATATTTTCCAGAAATATAATAAAATTATATACATCATGTGAATTTATTTATAATTTTTAAGGGTTAAATAATTATCATTAAAGGTGACACAATAGTGATGTTGAAATTATTTTACTGATTGAAATATCAAATAAATGGTTATAAAAATATTAAAATAAATATTATATGAACTATTTAATGTGATCCAATAATTTAAAAGATAAATATTACATGTTATGAATCTATTACATCTTTTATTTTGAACATATCTTCTGTGAGGATTTTATTTAAATTCAAATAAATGAATTGTGTCAAAATTGACATTATTGTTATTTTATAAAAATAACATAATATAAAATTGTTTAAAATCACAAAAATATTTAAAAATTATAAATTTAAGTTTATATAGTCTAAAATTTCAGAAATTATCCAATTATGGACAATTAATAACACGTAAGTAATTATTTATAACAATTTAAAATTTAGAATCTTATTACCACAAATAAAATTAAATAGATTAAATAAGGATAAATCAAGTTGATAATGTTTAAAATAAATTCCAAAAATGTCTAAATTTTATTGTTTGATGATATTACAACCCTATATCATCTAATATTCGTATTTGAGTCATTTTGGAAGTTTTTATGTGGGTTTTGAATTTATTATAAATTAATATTTCTTATAATTCCAAAGGTGCCCCTCTCCTCCCTTATAAAAGGGCACCTCCTCCCTCTCCTCTTCACAACACTTTGAGCCTTAAGGCTTGGCCAAACCCTTCTAATTTATCTTCTCCACTTCCCTAGAAACATTCTGGAGGTTCTGGTCTTCTCAAAAGACCAACTCTAGTTCCGTAAGAGGAAGCTTAAAGGAGGTGCATCGAAGAAGAGGTAACCTCTTCTACCGATTCTTTCATGTTTCTTTCTTCTTAAACTTATTCTTCTTTAGTTGTTTCATTATAAAGTAATAACATCAGTATAAATAATATAATAATATGTTATTATAAATATTAAAAAACCTCATTTCATCTTCTATCCATCCTACGGAAAACGAAATCACCGCACGTGCGTACGTACGGAATACCGTCTCCACGCCGTGGTGTAATCAGTTTTCCCACCACCACCTTACATGGATGGGTATAATGGTGTAAACAATAACTATATATGGTTATTATAACATTATAATGATTCTGAGATATTATATCATCCACTCCAATTCTATTAAATAATTATGGGAATGATATCATCACTCGTGCGTACGTACGGACTATCGTCTCCACGAACGTGATGAGATTCATTTTCCATGATTAACCATTAAAGTATGATTATAAAGTATATATAATAAATAATCATGAAAGATATTACATAATAATTATACTGTATTTATGTACATATATGTTTCATTTACTTAATTCCATTTAATTCAATAAGGAAACGAAAACCACGTTCATGCGTACGTACGGCCTACCATCTCCATGAACGGTGTATTTCATTCCATTAATCGATCTATCATATATATTTATATGCTGAATATATATTATATATAAATCATTTTTTACATTCAGGATTTAATTAAATTATGATATAAGTAATAATATCAAGAACAACAAGTCGAAACACGTATGATAAATGAAACGATATTACCCAAAATGCTGCTTTAACATGGAATTTACAAAAGAAAGGGTAATATAAAGTCATAAGTGAACCATATATGATATCATAACAATGAATATGATTCTTTAATAATTCAATTACATTATTTAAATCATTATACAGGAGTTTCGGATATATGCGAAGCATATCGGACATAATGTAAGGGATAACTTTTCCAATCTCGTTTTTATCTGAGATTGTTTATTCTTAAGTATTTACTGGGGTTATATTTTTTATCCATGTCCATAAAAATGTTTTTCATATAGTGTTTAATATTCTTACATGTATTTTTAAAGTCATGTTTACCCCTATTTGACTTTTACATTGTGTTATGGAAGGAATCTTTCTTTTGTTTACCATACGAGGAACTTTTTGACTTTTCCGGCAAAAGTATGAGAAGAATGTTTTTTTAACTTATACAGCATGAACGGATTTTTACGGTTTTATAAAGACTTATTTTCATGAAGATTCTTCTATAATATTTCATGATTATTTTCAACAAAATACTTTTCTTTTAAAATTGAATGTCATTTTGTGAAAAGAAAATGATTTTTAAAAAGAAAGGATATTTTCCTCAAGAATTCATTTCAAGTGTTTTGTCAAAACTATTTTCCATATAAGATGACAATATTTAGTATGATTATGTTTCAAGTATAATGTATCTATTATTTATATGGTTTGATTCATCTTAAGATTAAATGATATCCATTTGTTTAATATGGATTACATTATGATGGGATGATGTCTATGAAACCCATTTTATTATTTGGGTTATGATGAATGATTTATGTTTATTTTGTGGAACAAGTAAGAATGATTTCATTATGAGATGGGTGGGACCTATATCTCGGTCCAATGAATTAGGTAATGATTTATATATCATGAGATAGACATGGCTGGAATGGCAAGTTAATCTGGTTCAATGATACAGGACTGGAACGAGTAGTGAACTCGATTCAGTAAGGGACTTTGTCCAATAAGTTGGTCTTGGAAGAAATTCCTTGGCTACTATGTAAATCATATAAATAGCTTAATGGTTTGCCAAAATTACATGTTTCCATGATATTTTATCATGATTGATGTTCCATTATGATCTATGCCTTATGTACTTCCATGTTTTATGTCATTTCTCAATATTTTGATGTTTAAACATTATGTTCATGTTTTTAAGTTCAAATGTATATGGTTTGTTTTATTTTCTCAATGATTACCCTTACTGAGCATTTTAGCTCACCCTTTATATGTTTTCTTTTCCCCGGGTTATAAATAAAGGTTTTAGGTAAGAAAACAAAAAGGGGAAGATCTTTATGGGAGATGTTGAAGATCTTTCACCATGATTAGAAGATTATGTTTTGAGTTTCCAAAGACACTAAACTATTACGGTCCTTGAGTGTTGGTTTTTATTATGTATTAAGTATTCCACAAAAGTAATGTAATTTCCAAGTATGTTAAGTACGGGTCTCTACAGTTGGTATCAGAGGAAAGGTTTAGTTAACCTTTGGAAACTAGGATGTGAAAACTTTAGTGAAATCCCTAAAGATATTTCTCAGGTATGTCTAGGGATGTCCCTAAGGATAAGTATACGTATAGGTTATAGTCCTAGAATTATAGTAACGATCTTAGAATTAAACCTAAGATGTTATATATTTAAAGTAATCCCCCTTTATTATGTTGTTTTCCTAGCATGATTATTGCCTCTCACACTGTTCTTTTTGGGTTTTAGACAATGGCTGGAACACGAAGGAACCGTGTTGATCAATGTAATAGGCAATGCAATTTTTATCCTCCTGAACAAACCAATATTATGGGAGATGGAGTGAAAAATATTATTACTATACTTACACAAGCTATGAATCATTGTGGATTTACAAATGATTAAAGAAGGGAACAATATTTTATTGATTCCTTCATGAGGAAACGTCCACCTTCTTTCAATGGGTCTTCTCGTCCACTTGTTGCTGAATAATGGATCAGTACCATTGAAAAGATATTTTCCATAATTTTCTATTCAGAACATGAAAAATTCATTTTAGTTGTTTACTGTTTAGAAGGTGAAGCAGACTAGTGGTGGTCTCTAATTAAGAATACAAGGCCCCAAGAGGAAATTGAATCCATGGAATGGGATGAGTTCAAGAACTTATTTTTCAATAAGTACTTCCCTCATATTCTTCAAACAAATATAGAAAATAATTTCCTTGAGCTTAAGTAAAAGGATGATGAATCTGTTGGTATATATGAAGCAAATTTTATAAGTCTTGCAAGGTAGGCATCTGGCTTTATCATCCAACCTGAAAGTAAAGTTGATCGATTCTTCAGTGGCTTAAAACCAAGTCTTCGAAGGGAATTAGCTATAATAGACTTCAGTAGCTATGAAGAAATTGTACATTGTGCTATCAAGGTATAAATGGAAGTTGGTGTTACATATCCATCTCATGGTTTTGAAAAGAAACGAAAGATGGAGTTCAAGGAGAAATCTCAGAATAATGGCGAAAAGAAGATGAATGTTTCTTTATGCTCAAAGTGTGGAAAAAAGCATAGTGGATATTGTATTAAAGGGACTAGTAAGTGTTTTAAGTGTGGAAAATAAGTTTATCATGTAGCTAAGTGTTGAAGTAATGGAAAAAGGGTTGCTAATGATGTGGATAAAGAAAAGACTGCAGAGAACGCACCACCAACACTTCAATAATTCAAGTGAAAGGAAATGGGGCATTATGCTAATAAATGCCCTAATCCAATGGTTAATGATGATCAACGTGAGCAACCTCTTAAGGAAAAGGATAAAGGGAAGTCACATACGATCACTATTTGGGATGTTGAGTATGAAAATGATGTTGTGTAATGATTAATTTTTTATGTAATGGGATTTCAAAATAGTATCATGGAATCTCATTTATGGTATCATGGAATTTTGGAATATCTATTTATTGGTTTTCAATAATTATATGGTACCGGTAACCATGAAAAGTGATTGAAATATTTTTGGAAAGAAGATTATATGAACATAATAAAGGGATAAAGAAAAAATGAAATGAGCCCATGACTGATATAAGGACAAAGTTATATCATGGTTTGAGTATATAGAAATTTTGGGATTTTGGTATGTGGAAAGTGTTAAATTTTGACTGCATTTATGTTTTCACTAAGCTTCAATGGGTATTAATTTTTCAAGAGAATAAATGATTAAGGTATTCACATGTTTTCAATGTGACCAAAAAGATATATCGTATGATATATGGGGGATAAATGATGGCATTCACATGCTCAGCAGATGACATTTCTAGTAATTGTTTTCTTTATACTATGATCTTAGACAGAAGTATTTTGGATAAGCCTAAAGATTGGAATGGATTATATTGGACATATGTTAGTATTGTTTAAGGATAGAACTTTTTTTATATTATTGATGGAATGTTATAATAATGTAGTTTTAGAAAAAGGACAACCTACAGGATGGACGACAACCCGTCGCGTCGGACAAGGCTGTGGGAACCAAACCTACAACCGAAGTGCGACAGGCCTTTATCGCCTACCACTAGCCTACAGTAAGTCCCTGGTTATTAGAAACTAGTTTTATTATATTAAGAGATATTATAGATGAAGTATAAGTCCATTTTTGGAATCCTAAATGATTAACCTCACCATAGATGGACTTATGTATATTTGATAACTTTTGCTAACCTTTTGTTTGAGACAGATGGAATGACCCATCATTTTATCGCATGATCTACTAACACTTCACGGAAGACAAATTCAACTTCATTTATTTAAGAGATTATGTAGAAATTTTTCAAGGCACAAACAACAGTGAGATTGTACCAAAATCAAGTAAGTATTGCTTTTAATTATTCTTGAACTTTAGGGAAATGATCTTGAAAACCAAAAATGTTGTCCTAATGTCCTCATATACGATGAATCAGATGGTACCTTAGATCATCACAAATTTATGGCTTTGTGATTGTTGGATTTTTCATATCCATTTTCTCTACCACTCTCCATCAGAACTTGATTGTTAGATTTCCCTTCCATATCCATATTTTCACCTATGTTCTCCTATGTGGAAAACCCAATGATTATTTAATTTGGGTAACCGTTACATTTCATAATTTAGTTCTTAAAGTTCATTTTTGGTATTCCGTTTTACTATGTGGGTTTCTATTAAATAATCTTTCAAGTAGTAAACCATTTATAACCCCAACGAATTTCGAGGGTGAAATTTATTTTAAAGGGGGTAGAATGTAACACCCCGAGATTTTATGAAAAATATTCTTTTAATTTCATTGATGTCTTGTGTTGTAAGTTACACCAATATTTTCTTGTGCTAAACTCAACACCGTTTTAGCTTATATTGTACGAAAACACTATTCTTGGCATGCGTTACATGCAATCGTGACCTTCCTCGATAGCGTGTGTAGTACGCAATATCGAGTTTCACTAAACAACGATATATCGTTATAATATTATTATGAACTAGACGTTATGAATAGTATTAAATAAATTTTGAATTTTATAAAATTATTATTCATCTAACACATTTTATAAAACATGGTATGTGAAAAAAATAAATTTTTCAGGTAAAATAAGTATTTTTCAAAAAATGCAGTTTTGTCACCTTTTGATGGCGCACCCACTTTAAATCTAGTTTTTGACAGCTTTATAAGTTAAATTTGACAAAATAAAATTATTATTTGGAATCAGGATATAAAAATTTACTTTGGATAAATTTTTCATATTATTTTTATAACTTTCATATTTTAATGAATAGTAAAAACACGATATATTTTAATTAAAAACAACTTTTTTCATCACAATAATTTACATGGTTAAATTATAATATTGAATGGTTTTAAAGTATAAATAGAATATATTTTTACCATTTAATATAATTTATGTCATTACCATTAATTTTACATTGAATTCATAGGTAAAAACATTTCAATCTTTGGCAATGTTTTAACTTTTAAAACCTGTTTTCTTAACAACGGGATTAATTTTAAATTAATTACTGCAACTTATGTGTTTTCAATTTTGAAAAATGGATTCCATATTTGAATTTTGTGGGTCCAAATTATGTTAATAGGTTACTTTTATTTTTTTGATATTATGAATAGTAACTACAGTAATTTTTATTTACTGCAATTAAAGGTAAATCGGGTAATTATGGGTAAAAATAAGTTATAAAATTACCCTAACACCTGCCAAAATTCTATTGGATGACTAAAAGTCGACCCATATTACAAAAGGGTCGGAATAGATTAATTTTATGGACTTTTGACCACAAAAATAATTTAATTATTATTAAAACCAAAGAAAGTGACAACATGTCACTCTCTTAAATCTTATAAGTATAGTAATTTTAATTTATTGATAAACTTCATGAAACATTGAACATGAATAGTCTCCATAAATCTAATAAAATTATCTAAATCATGTGAATTTATTTAGAATTTTTAGGGATTAAATAATTATCATTAAAGGTGACACAATAGTTATGTTGAAATTATTTTACTGATTGAAATATCAAATAAATAGTTTTAAAAATACTAAAATAAATATTATATGTACTATTTAATGTGATCCACTAATTTTATAGATAAATATGACATTTTATGAATCTATTAAAGATTTTATTTCGAACATATCTTCTATGATTATTTTATTTAAATTCAAATAATTGAATTGTGTCAAAATTGACACTATTGTTATTTTATAAAAATAACATAATATAAAATTGTTTAAAAATCACAAAAAAAATTAAAAATTATAAATTAAAATTTATATGGTCAAAAATGTCATAAATTATCCAATTATGGATAATTTAAAAAACATAAATAATTATTTATAACAATTTAAAATTTAGAATCTTATCACCACAAATAAAATTAAATAGATTAAATTAGGATAAATCAAGTTGATAATGTTTAAAATAAATTCCAAACATGTATAAGTTTTATTTTTTGATGATATTAAAACCCCATATCATCTAAGATTCTGATTTGAGTCATTTTGGATGTTTTTATGTGGGGTTTGAATTTATTATAAATTAATATTTCTTATAATTCCAAAGGTTCCCATCTCCTCCCTTATAAAAGGGCACCTCCTCCCTCTCCTCTTCACAACACTTTGTGCCTTCAGGCTTAGCCAACCCCTGCCCACTTCTCGTATCCACTTCCCTAAAAACATTCTAGAGGTTCTGGTCTTCTCAAAAGACCAACTCTAGTTCCTTAAGAGGAAGCTTAAAGGAGGTGTGTCAAAGAAGAGGTAATATCTTCTACCGATTCTTTCAAGTTTCTTTCTTCTTCAACTTCTTCTTCTTTAGTTGTTTCATTATAAAGTAATAACATAAGTATCAATAATATACTTATATATTATTATAAATATGAAACAACCCCATTTCACCTTCTATCCATCCTATGGAAAATGAAATCACTGCGCGTACGTATGTACGGAATACCATCTCCACGCCGTGGTGTAATCAGTATTCCCACCACCACCTTACATGGATGGGTATAATGGGGTAAAAAATAACTCTATGTGATTATTATAAAATCATACTTATTTTGAGATATTATATCATCCACTCCAATTCTATTAAATAATTATGGGAACAATATCATCGCTAGTGCGTACGTACGGACTACCGTCTCTACGAACGTGATGTGATTCATTTTCCATGATTAACCATTAAAATTTGATTATAAAGTATATATAATAAATAATAATGAAATATATTAAATAATAATGATACTGGATTTATTTTCATATATGTTTCATTTAATTAATTCCATTTAATTGAATAAGTAAACGAAAACAGCGTTCATGCTTAAGTACGGCCTACCATCTCCATGAATGGTGTATTTCATTTCATTTATCGATCAATCATATATATTTATATGATGAATATATATTATATATAAATCATGTTTTAAATTATGGAATTACTTAAATTAGGATATAAGTAATAATATCAAGAACAACAAGTCGAAACACGTACGATAAATGAAACGATTTTACCCAAAACACTGCTTTAACATGGAATTTACAAAAGAACTGGTAATATAAAGTCATAAGTGAACCATATATGATATAATAACAATAAATATGATTCTTTAATAAGTCAATGACATTATTTAAATCATTATATGGGAGTTTCGGATACATACGAAGCATATCGCACATATGGTAAGGGATAACTTTTCCAATCTCGTTTTTATCCGAGATTGTTTATTCGTAATTATTTACTGGGGTTATATTTTTCATCCATGTCCATAAAAATGTTTTTCATAAAGTGTTTAATATTATTCCATGTATTTTTAAAGTCATTTTTACCCCTATTTTACTTTTACATTGTGTTATGGAAGGAATCTTTCTTTTTTTTACTATAAGAGGAACTTTTTTACTTTTCCGGCAAAAGTATGAGAAGAATGTATTTTTTAACTTATACGGCATGAACGGATTTTTACGGTTTCATAAAGACTTATTTCCATGAAGCTTCCTCTACAATATTTCATTATTTTTTTCAACAAAATACTTTTATTTTAAAATTGAATTTCATTTTCTGAAAAGAAAATGATTTTTAAAAAGAAAGGATATTTTTCTCAAGAATTCACTTCAAGTGTTTTGTCAAAACTATTTTCCATCAAAGATGACAATATTTAGTATGATTATGTTTCAAGTATAATGTCTCTATTATTTATATGGTTTGATTCATCTTATGATTAAATGATATCCATTTGTTTTTTATGGATTACGTTATGATGGGATGATGTTTATGAAACCCATTTTATTATTTGGGTTATGATGAATGATTCATGTTTATTTTGTGGCAGAAGTAAGAATGATTTCATTATGAGATTGGTGGGACCTATATCTCCCTCAAATTAATTGGGTAAAGATTTATATCTCATTAGATAGACATGGCTGGAACAGAAATTTAATGAGGTTCAGTGATACAGGACTGGAACGAGGAGTGAACTCGATTCCATAAGGGACTTTGTCCACTAAGATGGTCTTGGAAGCAATGCCTTGGCTACTATGAAAATCATATCAAGAGCTTAATGGTTTTCCACAATTACATATTTCCATGATATTTTATCATGATTGATGTTCCATTATGATCTATGCATTATGTACTTCCATTTTTTATTTCATTGCTCAAGATTTTGATGTTTAAACATTATGTTCATATTTTTAAGTTCAAATGTATATGGTTTGTTTTATTTTCTCCATGCTTACCCTTACTGGGCATTTGAGCTCACCCTTTATATGTTTACTTTTCCCCAAGATATAAATAATGGTTTTAGGTAAGAAAAAAAAATGGGAATATCTTTATGGGAGATGTTGAAGATCTTTCACCATGATTAGAAGATTATGTTCCGAGTTTCCAAAGACACTAAACTATTACGGTCCTTAAGTGTTGGTTTTTGTTATGTATTAAGTATTCCGCAAAAGTAATGTAATGTCCATGTACATCAAGTTTGGGGTCTCAACAGACCATCTCTCCACCGTATACTGAATCTTCTTTATCCATGTACCACATCCTTTGTGGTCTATATTTCCCCACAAAAACCTTCAATGGAATTTCTTCCATGCAAACCATTTCACCCTTTGTAGAATTCTCCCTCACGAACCTCTTTCGGATTTCACCAAATTCCCGGAGCAAAGATATTTTCTTATAAAAATAACTCTACTTATTATTGGGATTAGTGATCCTTATATAGGAAAATATATCCTTAGAATCCACTAATCCAAGATTTTCAAAAATCTTCAATGTGGTATAGCATTCACCGCATACCGCTTCACCTGCAAATTGTTCTTCACTATGTGGTTTGTGTACTGTCTTTCCTCCTTCACGGTGACCCAAATCACCATCATGTTTTCATGAATAACACCCTTTGAGACTTCTCAAATCACCACCTTGTTTTCACGAATTAAAATCCATCCCACATACTTCAAGCCTTCCATGTACCGCATGAATTTTACACAAACCATTTTATCCCCACAAACTACTTCTATATTTGGTCTGCATCTCGTGCTTCACGGTTCCCTTCCTTTACTAATTTCCTTTGAAATTTTGTGTACCACCATTCATGGTCTGTGAAATGTCCTTCAAGGTCTATGTACTATTCACTAATATGTGGAAATCCTTTTCAAAAATTAAACTCTCAATTTTGAGGCCCAAAAATTTGGAAAACACTGGGAAACTATGTCACCTTAAACACCTGCTTCGGAAAACACCAACCATGCTCAATCGCAGTCATCTGGCTTTGTCAATAAACGCAACCACACCCAAAACATATCGAGGGGACATCTTGAGGGATTTTTACCCAACAATATGAATATGATACTGTTGTACAAGAATAAGTAGACAAAGAATTTTGGTATGTGTTCTCTCTATCTAGGGACAAAGGAAAAAAGGGAAAATAATTCAGAGTATGCTATTTTCAAAAAGGCTAATAAAACTAGGTCTTCCATTTTCATTTGTCCTGGCTCTTTTATGGGCCAACAATTGGTAGTGGGAGGTGCATCAAACCTAGAAGATAAGAAATTTTCAAATACAAGGGGGAAAACATCTCATTTGATAATGAGGTTTTCTAGTTGGTCACCCACAAAAAAGATACCTCTCTTGGGATTCCATTTAATCCTAGATCAATTTCATCCTTCTAGTACCACTCTTAAGTGGATGTATAATATCACTTTATTAATCAGGTACTGAGAACTACCCTTCCTCTCCATAATGAATTCCCTACTCCATTCAAGAGAAGATATAAAGATGTTGAAAGATAAGAATGGTCTTACCCTACTCATTTTTCTAAATTAATGAAAATTTCTTCTAAATACTTTGGTAAGGCTTAAACCTAAGAATGTGATGAAGCAATAGGCTGAAATTATAAACTCCAAATTCCTTCAGAGGATCAGGAATATGAAAGGCTGGATAGAGATCTCTGAGAATATATTGATGATTGCTTTGACTCCTAGGTTGAGTTCCTTTTTTCTAAAATGAAACTAAAATTTTTCATCTTCAAGGACTATATTACAGTGGTGAAATGGTTGTATATAAATCTAGAGGAACGTTTCTGATATAATATAAAGTTGAATCATCAAGATCTCTCATGGAAATTTAAGACTTGTTCCATCCTATAAGACACTACAAAATCATCCACAAATGATGATAATGAGATTATTTAGAAGCCCAAAATGTGGAGGCAAGTTTATTACCCATGCTGGATAGGTAGACTCCCTAATAACATGGGTTCTAGAAAAGAGCATTTATGGTCTTTGATGTTTCTATTTTCTTATTTTGGAAATTCTGTGTCTGCTCGATCCCATTTGTACTCCTATTATTTCCTATTTTTCATTTAAAAAAGAGGCAGGATCTTTTGACTCTATCCTTTTCTTCATTTAAAAAAAGTTTTAATATTTTTAAAATGTTTAAAATATATATAATTATTTTATATAAATTAATTTTTAAATATTTTCTTAATATTTTTTATGTACGTGTTTAAAATTTATGTAATTAATCTTACGAATTCATTTTTTGTACATGTTCACTATGTTTTAATATTTTCAATATGTATCATTTTAAAATATATTCCTTTTCAAAAAAAATTAATAATTTATATATTTAATAAAACTTATCCATTTTTTTAATATTATTGAAGTATATTCATTTTTAATTATTCAATTTCACTCATTTTTAACATTCATTTAAGATTATATATTCATTAATAATGTGAAATATTTTTTATTTTTTATAATTTATTCATATTTAATATATATTGATTAAATTGTTTTGTATTTATCACTGATAAAACATATCTTTATTAGTTCTTTGTTAGTGATAAAAAATATATACCTTTATTGACACTAAAAACCCACTGGTAAAGATATATTTTATCTGTGCTTATTTTCTAGCACTGATAAAACTTATCATTATCATAAATTTTTGGAAAATTCTAATAAAACCTCTTCCATTAATATAAATTCTAACCCTCACCAAACTTTCTTCCTTGCACCCATCAAGCTCATGCAGAATTCTATATCTATCTTTGTACTTAATGAAACTTCTCAGATGAATCAATCCTCTCAAAAGATAAGGTATGTGATTATTTATACTCCTATTTTATTGATCTTTCATCACTCATTATACATGATTTTATCCTTTATTCCATTCATGTAACGCCCCGACCCCAGTTACCCAGAGTTGGTGCATTATTAGTTAACATTGGTATGATCACAAGAAAGATCAAATCTCGAAAGACCGATTGGTTTAGTAGTCTTGGAAACACTAGATATATTCATAAGTCTTACATTACATCATAAAATGAAAAACTACTACAAAAACATATTGTCTCCATAATCCACACTCATATCCCCACATAATATCCCTTCAGGTCATTCATAATTTACTTCTTCACTTCCTGGGAAAAATAAAACATAGAAAAGGGGTGAGCTCAAATGCCCAGTAAGGATAACAATATAGCGGAAACTTTCATAAATAAGAATAAACATTTAAGGCAATGTATAACTAAAACAAAAGCCTTTCAAACTTTAACTTTTAACATAGTATGGCATAAATAAAATGAGATAATACCATTTACTTATTCACATGGTTATTCTACTAATCGAATAATCACATGCAAAATCAATAACCACTTTCATAATGATGGAATGCATAATGCCAGACTATCATAACCACATAGCCAAGGCCTCGTGCCAAGACTACAAATAAGATTTTGTCAAGGCCTTGTGCCAAGACACTAGTTTGTCTCATGAGACCTACCGATGCATCGAGGAGCTATAGCGGGCTCCACCCGTCACATATTAAGTCCATTGCATTCCTATATGAAAAGGTTTAAACATAACATAAACATTCGTATTAAAACTAACATACGAAATGTCAATACTTTCACCATAAACTATGAATGGTATAAAAATAGCACATACACAGTCAAAAATATCACAAAACCTTCAATACAATATAGAAGTTTTGTATCATAATAAATCAACTTCAAATAATCTTAAAATCCATCAAAGGGTGTTGACATAGATGAAATCAAAATTCTTTTTAAAGAAATATCTCCTTTTATTTTGAAATCATTTAAGATCCATATAAAATAAAACATTTTCTTTGAAAATATTCTTATAATCTTGTAAGGGAATCTTTGAAGATTTTATAACGGCGGAAAACAGCCGCACCCGCCGTATAAGTTAAAAAAACATTCTTACCTTAATTCTATCGAAAAGGTTAAAAAGGACCTTGTTTTGAAAACGACGGAAAGATTCCTTTATAAACCTCTTATAAAAAGTCAAACAAGGGTATAAATGACTTTAACCCATATTCTTGTAAATAATAAATATGTTTTGAAATACATTTCTAAGAAACATGGATGTGGATGATAAAGAAATCCCAGTAGATTATTACGTATAAACAACCTCGGATAATGAAGAGATTGTGAAATAACCCTTACCTTGTACTTTTCCTTGGTTGGGGTAGGTTAACCTCCTTTATAATGGTGAAATAATTGTTATTAAATTATACAAGAATCATATATATTAATATGATATCATATATGATCTTTTAACATTGATTTGTTAATAATATCTTAGAATTATCGTCGTTTCGGGTGTTAACTTACTCATTTTCTTTTATATGTTTTGTTACATAAGCCATGTTTGTTGTATCTTATTCATATCCAGAATGATATCAAGTCCTTAAACATCATTTTTAAATCATCAAATGATAATTATACTTGAATGGATACGATGGAGAATGAATCTCATCGCGTTCGTGGAGACGGTAGTCCGTACGTACGCACGAGCGACAATATCATTCTTTTGATATTAAAATAATATATAAATGGATGGTATATCATATATACAGAATCATTAACATGTTATATTTATTATTTACATGAGTTACACATCATTATTATACCCATCCAAATAATAATATATTGAATAACAATTACACCACGACGTGGAGACGGTAAGCCGTACGTACGCACGTATGGTGACATGTTATTCAAAGGGTGGATAGAATACTGAATATGGTTGTACCATATTTATAATAACATCACAGTATATGTAAGATATTGGATTTATTATTTTAGAATGGTAAGAACAAAGAAAGAAGAAGTGGAAGAAGAAAAGAACTTGAACAGGGGTGGTGAAAACATTGCCTCTTCTTCGGGTTCTTCTTTTTGATTTGATCAAAAGGGCTCCTTAGGTTGGCTTTCTGATCAAACTAAGGCCTCTATGTTGTATTTAGGGATGTTGGGAGAGTATTTGGGCAGAGTTTGGCCGAACCAAAAGGCTTTGAAGGTGTGAAGAAATGAGAAGGAGGAGTGCCCTTTTATAAGAGGGGTGAGGGGCACCTTTGGAAAAGCTAGGAATATTAATTTATAATAAATTCATATTCGGTTTCTAATAGCTCCAAAGTTGATTATTCAACAGTTAAGGTGGGGATAGGTCGAAAACCACTCAACCAATAGAATTTAGACAGGTTTGGGTACTTATATTAACCTTATCTTTAAGTATTAACTCTAAGTTAATTAGTTTCACTTTTACAATGTCTCTTTGTATTTTTATATAATATGGTTATTAAACTTACTATATACATCCACGCGACCCCAAAGTGGTCCATTAATGATGAACCTATCATGATATAAGTCTCTTTTCCGAACCTTAGATTTTTAGGAATTTAATATCAATTAATCATATAATATTTGTTTTAAGAACTCTTTTATGTCAATTTTGACACTATTCAATAGTTGATTTTTTTGAAACTCATAACAGATTGATTACTTCAAAAAAAATCAATTAAATCAATCCTAATATATCATATTATCCTAGAAAATTAGTTTAATTCATTAAAAGTTTAATATTATATTTATTTTGGTATTTATAATATCAATTATTTTAATTTTTCACTATTATAGTAATTACTGCATCATCATTGTGTCGTAAATAAAATAACTTATTTAATGTCTAAAAATTATAAATAAAATATAATTATGTAGGAAATCTTTTTATCTTTCTAATGAATATTTATAATCTAAAATCCAACATATATAACCCTATGTAACAATTGTTTTTCTAAAAGATATATGTTTGTGTCATTTTTGTATTCATTTTATCTTAATTAAAATAAAGTGTCATTATCACTTACAAGTGGATCCATGGGGTCCCAAAATCGACCCAAAGATGCCCATGGTCGACCATGTATCAACCAATAGGGTTAAGACACGTTTTAGGGTAATTTAGTATTATTATAATATTATTTTTTAACCCTTATTTACCGGATTTACCCTTAACCATGGTAAATAAAATATTTACCGCAGTAATTATTCAAAATGTCTAAAAATAAAAGTTACCTATTTACACAATTTGAACATCCTGATTCCAAATATGGAATCCATTTTCCTAAATTCAAAACACAGAAGTGGCAGAAATTAATTTAAAATTAATTCCCGCTGTCAAAACAAAAAGCGTGTTTTTAAGAGATAATAACTATCAAAAGATTGACACTTGTTTATGTTCGGTTTAATTGTAAAATTATGTCCAATGACCAACATTATATTAAATGGTAAAAATATATTCTAAATATACTTTAAAACTACTAAAATTCATAATTTATCACTATTAATTATTTTGATTAAAAAAGTTGTTTTTAATTAAAATTTAGTAATTTTCACTATTCATCAAAATATGAAAGTTATCCGAAAAGTACCAAAATTTCACCTTAGGCTAAATTAGATATTCCGAATCCAAAAATGAAGTCCATTTTGAAATATAAAATATATATAATTTTAAAAAGTAGGTATTACTATTCATAACGGCTAGTTTGATTGGTTGTTAGAACTCGGTGTTGCGTACAACACACGCTATCGCATTATTCAAAGAGAAGCGTACCGTAGAAGCTTGGGGTGTTACATTCTCCCCTCCTTCAAATAATTTCATCCTCGAAATTTCTAGAATACTATCGTATGAAAAGACTCGGGTGGTTCTTCATCATAAGTTCCTCGGGTTCCCACGTTGCCTCTTCCATCTTATGGTTTCTCCACAAAACTTTTACCAGACGCGTCGTCCGGTTTCTCAGTACTTGTTCTCTCGTATCAAGAATCCTGACGGGCTCTTCACAATAGGAAAGATCGGGTTCCAGTTCTAATTCTTCATAGGTGAGTACATGCGTTGGATCAGGCATGTATTTCCTCAACAGAGATACGTGGAACACATCGTGAACTTTGGAGAGACTTGGCAGCATTGCCAATCGGTAAGCTACAACCCCAATTCGTTCTAGAATTTCGAAAGGTCCGATGTACCTGGGAATCAATTTACCTTTATTACCATAACTTATGACTCCCTTCCACGGAGATACCTTCAGGAAAACATGATCACCGACTTGAAATTCCAAATCCTTCCTTCGATTATCGGCATAGCTCTTCTGCCTACTTTGAGCTGCTTTGATGTGATTTTGGATTACTTTCACCTTTTCCACCATTTCCTCCACCAGTTCTGGGCCTACAAGTTTTCTTTCACCAACGTCATCCCAACAGGTTGGTGTACGACATCTCTTTCCATATAACGCTTCATATGGTGCCATCTGAATACTCGAATGGAAGCTATTGTTATAGGAAAATTCTACCAGAGGTAAATATTGATCCCACATACCCTGAAAGTCAAGTTAGCAAGATCTCAACATGTCTTCTAAGGTTTGAATAGTCCGTTCTGATTGTCCGTCTGTCTGAGGGTGGTATGCAGTGCTCAAATGAAGTTCAGTATCCAGGGATTTCTGAAGACTTTTCCAGAATCTTGAAGTAAAACGGGGATCACGATCAGAAACAATCGATAGGGGTACTCCATGAAGTCTCACAACTTCATTAATATATAGTCTTGCTAGACGTTCCAGGGGTAGATCTTATCTTATAGCAAGAAAATGTGCTGACTTGGTAAGACGATCAATAATAACCCATATTGCATCGTTCCTTCTAGGAGTCTTTGGTAGCCCCATGACAAAGTTCATCGTAATATTGTCCCATTTCCACTCCGGTATGGGAAGAGGTTGCATGACTCCTCCAGGCTGTTGCCTTCCAACTTTCACTTGTTGACAAACTATACATCTTGACACAAAATCAGCAATCTCCCTCTTCATGTTGTCCCACCAAAAATGTTCCTTCAAAT
This sequence comes from Viscum album, assembly GCA_963277665.1. NCBI lineage: Eukaryota > Viridiplantae > Streptophyta > Magnoliopsida > Santalales > Viscaceae > Viscum > Viscum album. Next base: position 1,756,860,970 of record OY728121.1, on the reverse strand, counting down.
CTCTATACATTTTGGTGCTCCCAGGGTGTATAGAGAAATTGGAACTATGAGCATCATCCAGCAATTCCCTTTTTAGATCAGGTATATCGGGAACACAAAGTCTCTTCCCAAATTTCAAAATTCCATCTTCATACACAAAGCTCTCAATCTCCCATCATTCACAGCTTTAATCTTCTTTTGAAATTCTTCATCATCGGTCTGAGTACTCTTAATACTTTCTATTAAAGATGGTTTGGCAACCATTTGAAAAAGAAAAGATGTTTCGCCTTCCCTGGTTATTCACATGTCCATCTTCACTAGATCCATGAAAATTGGATCCCTTTCAATTCTCATATTGTTCAAAACTCCATGGTCTTTTCTACTCAAAGCATCTGCCACCTTGTTTGCTTTCCCCGGGTGGTAGTGTATCGTGCAATCATAATCCTTGAGTAATTCAAGCCATCTCCTTTGCCTCATGTTGAGTTCTTTTTGTGAGAAAATATACTTCAAAATCTTGTGATCAGTATAAATCTCACATTTTTCACCATAGAGGTAGTGCCTCCATATCTTCAAAGCAAAGATCACAGCTGCTAACTCGAGATCATGAGTAGGATAGTTTTGTTCATGAATTTTCAACTGTCGTGATGCATAGGCAATAACTCTATCATTCTGCATAAGGACACAACCAAGTCCTTTCTTCGATGCATCACTATAAATAACGAATCCATCATTCCCCGATGGTAGAGTCAATATAGGAGCATTGACTAATCTTTTCTTCAGTTCTTCAAAACATTCTTCACACTCTTTTGTCCAAACAAATTTAACCCCTTTACGTGTGAGCTTCGTTAATGGGTTAGCCAATCGGGCAAAATTCTGGACGAAACGTCAATAATAACCTGCCAAACCAATAAAACTGCGTACCTCAGTTATACTCGTAGGTACTGGCCATTCTTGGATTGCCTTGGTCTTAGAAGGATCAACAGAGATTCCATCTTTAGAGACAATATGGCCAAGAAAAGAAATCTACTGAAGCCAGAATTCACACTTGCTAAACTTCCCATATAATTCATGCCTCCTCAGAGTCTTCAAGATAATGCGCAAGTGATTTTCATGATCTTCGTAGGTTTTGTAGTATACCAAGATATCATCAATAAATACCACCACAAATTCATCGAGATACTCCTTGAAAACTTTATTCATCAGATCCATGAATACAAAGGGTGCATTAGTCAATCCAAAAGGCATTACAGTAAACTCCTAATGCCCGTACCTGTTTCAAAATGCTGTCTTTGGAATGTCTTCCTTCTTTACACACAACTGATGGTATCCAGATCGAAGTTCAATCTTTGAAAAGTATTGAGCTCCATGTATTTGGTCAAATAAATCATCAATACGAGGTAGGGGATACTTGTTCTTTATCGTTATAGCATTGATCTCCCTGTAGTCGATACATAACCTCATAGATCCATCTTTCTTTTTAACAAAAAGAACAGGGGCTCCCCATGGAGAAACACTAGGGCGAATAAATCCATTATTACTCAATTCCTCTAGTTGTTTCTTTAGTTCAACTAATTCTACAGTGGCCATTCTATAAGGGGTCTTCGATATAGGCCTTGATCCAGAAATTAAATCAATGGAAAACTCAACTTCTCGTTCTAGAGGATGTCCAGGTAAATCTTCCAGAAATACATCTACAAATTCTTTCACAACAGGTACATCCTCTATTTGAACATTCCTTTCCTCACCGATAGTTATTTCATTCTCTTCCTCCCTAATAATTGAATTAAGTTGAGCTACTGGGGGTGGATCTAAATAAGAATTAGGTGGTGATGATTCTGCTCTAAAGATAAGGTGTTCCTTATCATTATCATCAAGAATCGTAACCTCTTTCTTCTTACAATAAATCTTCGCATCATAGTCTGAAAGCCAGTCCATACCGAGGATTATGTCAAACTCAATCATAGGTATGACGATGAGATCAGTAGATAACGAACATTTATGTGCTCTAATGGGGACTGATTCACAAAACTTTGTTGCAATGATACTTCCCTTAGGAGTTTTAACTGACAACTCCCTTGTTAAATCAAATTGGAAATATCTAATTTTCTTAGCAAATTGGGAAGATATGAAATAATGCGATGATCCAGAATCAAATAATGCATTTTCTAAACTTGAGGAAACCATTAAATTACCTGCCACCACGTCTTTCAGAGCTTCTACCTCATCAGTAGTGATAGCATAAGCTTGGCCTTGATCCCTTGGCCTTTTCTGAGGTAAGTTCTCCTGACGCTTAGGACATTCATTCACATAATGTCCCATCTCCTTGCAATTGTAGCACTGAACGTTGGTGGTTTCCTTCTTCCCTTTGCAATCACGAGCTTGGTGGCCTTTTTCACCACACTTGTAACAGACTCCCATTCCCTTCAAGCAAGCACCGGGGTGTTTCTTCCCACATTTACCACAGGATGGATATTCACCCTTTCCTTTCTTCCCCTTATTTCCATTCCCAGATTGATCATCAGGCCTCTTCTTCTCTTGCTTTGCTTTAAAGTCATAAGACTTAGAGAATTCCTTTTCGGTCTTGATAGCACATGAGACAATGTCTTTGTACGATGAAAAGGATTGTGAGACTAATGCTCGACAGAGAAATGGTTTTAACCCATCAAAGAAACGATCAATCTTACTTCTTTGGTTACGTATATAATCACCAGCGTACCTTGCTAACCTTGTAAAGTTAGCCTTATACTTTGTGACATTCTCATCCTCCTTCTGTATCAGACTTAGAAATTGCCTTTCCATATCTGCTCGATGGTCGCGAGGAAAGTATTTTTCTAAAAACAGATTTTTGAACTCCCTCCATTCCATATTTGATACTTCATCGTCTTCCTTCGTATTTTGAATCAATGACCACCATTGATCAGCATCTCCAGTGAGGCGGTAAACTGCCATGATAACTTTTTCCCTTTCACTGCTCCCCAAAGCCTGAAATATTTTCTCTAGGGAAAATATCCATTGCTCAGCTACTAAGGGATTTGTACTCCCATTGAACGTTGGTGGTTGTTGCCTCATGAATCGATCTAACATTGATCCTCCAGCCTGCGGATCAGGGTGCTCCATACGGGTAAGGTTATTATTCATAACCTGAGTAAGTTGTCCCAGTATGGTGATTAGCTGATCGGATCCAGTTGCATCACCAGCTCCACTATAATTATCTTGAGTAGGAGGGAAATCCCTACATGGAGTGTGTGCATTGATACGGTTTCCATTTCTTCCACTAAGCGCCATTTCTAAACAATGGCATAAACTAGATCAGTTTATGAATCAAAATACATAATTCCATACTTATAAAACACTTAACATAAATTGAACTATTTATGGATATAATCCATAATCATAAGAATGTTTTCTTTGAGGAAGTATATACTCATAATCCCTTCAAAATGATTTGTAAAGAAAAATGAGAGTTATCCTAAGCATATCCTTCGGGAGTGTCGTAACCAAGAGTGCAGCAAGGCCCATTGTCGTGCACCAGTTCCCGTTCGAGTCTAGCTCAAAGCGGTGTTTTCGGGTTTTACCCCTAGGTACATCTGTGCCAGAGGCGCCTCTACCTGCTCGTATCCATACAGGGATGTATTGCTCGGAAAACTCACAAAATCTCTACAATACCAAAATTCTAGGAAGTTCTTCTATACTAATCCTCAAAGTTCATCTTAGGTCTACGTGCTCTAATCAGAGTTTATCTAAAACTAGCTTCCAAGTTTTGTACTAAACTTCCTCTGATACCAACTGTAATGCCCCGACCCTAGTTACCCAGAGTCGGTGCATTATTACTTAACATTGGTATGATCACAAGAAAGATCAAATCTTGAAAGACCGATTGGTTTAGGAGTCTTGGAAACACTAGATATATTCATAAGTCTTACATTATATCATAAAATGAAAAACTAATACAACAACATATTGTCTCCATAATCCACACTCATATCCCACATAATATCCCTGCAGGTCATTCATAATTTACTTCTTCACTTCTTGGGAAAAATAAAACATAGAAAAGGGGTGATCTCAAATGCCCAGTAAGGATAACAATATAGCGGAAACTTTCATAAATAAGAATAAACATTTAAGGCAATGTATAACTAAAACAAAAGCCTTTTAAACTTGAACTTTTAACATAGTATGGCATAAATAAAATGAGATAATTCCATTTACTTATTCACATGGTTATTCTACTAATCGAATAATCACATGAAAAATCAATAACCACTTTCATAATGATGGAATGCATAATGCCAGACTATCATAACCACATAGCCAAGGCCTCGTGCCAAGACTACAAATAAGATTTTGTCAAGGCCTTGTGCCAAGACACTATTTTGTCTCATGAGACCTACCGATACATCAAGGAGCTATAGCGGGCTCCACCCGTCACATATTAAGTCCAATGCATTCCCATATGAAAAGGTTTAAACATAACATAAACATTCGTATTAAAACTAGCATACGAAATGTCAATACTTTCACCATAAACTATGAATGGTATAAAAATAGCACATCCACAGTCAAACATATCACAAAACCTTCAATACAATATAGAAGTTTTGTATCATAATAAATCAACTTCAAATAATCTTAAAATCCATCAAAGGATGTTGACATAGATGAAATCAAAATTCTTTTTAAAGAAATATCTCCTTTTATTTTGAAATCATTTAAGATCCATATAAAATAAAACATTTTCTTTGAAAATATTATTATAAGCTTGTAAGGGAAGCTTTGAAGATTTTATAATGGCGGAAAATATCCGCACCCGCCGTATAAGTTAAAAAAACATTCTTACCTTAATTCTGTCGAAAAGGTTAAAAAGGACCTTGTTTTGAAAACGATGGAAAGATTCCTTTATAAACCTCTTATAAAAATTCAAACAAGGTTATAAATTACTTTAACCCATATTCTTGTAAATAATAAATATGTTTTGAAATACATTTCGAAGAAACATGGATGTGGATGATAAAGAAATCCCAGTAGATTATTACGTATAAACAACCTCGGATAATGAAGAGATTGTGAAATAACCCTTACCTTGTACTTTTCCTTGGTTGGGGTAGGTTAACCTCCTGTATAATGGTGAAATAATTATTATTAAATTATACAAGAATCATATATATTAATATGATATCATATATGATCTTTTAACATTGATTTGTTAATAATATCTTAGAATTATCGTCGTTTCGGGTGTTAACTTACTCATTTTCTTTTATATGTTTTGTTACATAAGCTATGTTTGTTGTATCTTATTCATATCCAGAATGATATAAAGTCCTTAAACATCATTTTTAAATCATCAAATGATAATTATACTTGAATGGATACGATGGAGAATGAATCTCATCGCATTCGTGGAGACGGAAGTCCGTACGTATGCACGAGCGACAATATCATTCTTTTGATATTAAAATAACATATAAATGGATGGTATATCATATATACAGAATCATTAACATGTTATATTTATTATTTACATGAGTTACACATCATTATTATACCCATCCAAATAATAATATATTGAATAACAATTACACCAAGACGTGGAGACGGTAAGCCGTACGTACGCACGTATGGTGACATGTTATTCAAAGGGTGGATAGAATACTGAATATGGTTGTAACATATTTATAATAACATCACAGTATATGTAAGATACTGGAGTTATTATTTTAGAATGGTAAGAACAAAGAAAGAAGAAGTGGAAGAAGAAAGGAACTTGAAAAGGGGTGGTGAAAACATTACCTCTTCTTCGGGTTCTTCCTTTTGATTTGATCAAAAGGGCTCCTTAGGTTGGATTTATGATCAAACTAAGGCCTCTAGGTTGTAGTGAGGGATGTTGGTAGAGTATTTGGTCAGATTTTGGCTGAACAAAAAGGCTTTTAAGGTGTGAATAAATGAGAAGGAGGAGTGCCCTTTTATAAGAGGGGTGAGGGGCACCTTTGGAAAAGCTAGGAATATTAATTTATAATAAATTCATATTCGGTTTCTAATGGCTCCAAAGTTGATTTTTCAAAATTCAAGGTGGGTATAGGTCGAAAACCACTCAACCAATAGAATTTAGACAGGTTTGGATACTTATATTAACCTTATCTTTAAGTATTAACTCTAAGTTAATTAGTTTCACTTTTACAATGTCTCTTTGTATTTTTATCTAATATGGTTAATAAACTTACTATATACATCCAAGCGACCCCCAAGTGGTCCATTAATGATGAACCTATCATGATATAAGTCTCTTGGCCGAACCTTAGATTTTTAGGAATTTAATATCAATTAATAATATAATATTTGTTTTAAGAACTCTTTTATGTCAATTTTGACACTATTCAATAGTTGATTTTTGTGAAACTCATAACAGATTGATTACTTCGAACAAAGTCAATTAAATCAATCCTAATATATCATATTATCCTAAAAAATTAGTTTAATTTATTAAAAGGTTCATATTATATTTAATTGGGTATTTATAATATCAATTATTTTAATTTTTCACTATTATAGTAATTACTGCATCATCATTGTGTCATAAATAAAATAAATTATTTAATGTCTAAAAATTATAAATAAAATATAATTATGTAGGAAATCTTTTTATATTTCTAATGAATATTTATAATCTAAAATCCAACATATATAACCCTATGTAACAATTGTTTTACTAAAAGATATATGCTTGTGTCATTTTTGTATTCATTTTATCTTAATTAAAATAAAGTGTCATTATCACTTACAAGTGGATCCATGGGGTCCCAAAATCGACCCAAAGATGCCCATGGTCGACCATGTATCAAAAAATAGGGTTAAGACACGTTTTAGGGTAATTTAGTATTATTATAATATTATTTTTTAACCCTTATTTACCGGATTTACCCTTAACCATGGTAAATAAAATATTTACCGCAGTAATTATTCAAAATGTCTAAAAATAAAAGTTACCTATTTACACAATTTGAACATCCTGATTCCAAATATGGAATCCATTTTCCTAAATTCAAAACACAGAAGTGGCAGAAATTAATTTAAAATTAATTCCCGCTGTCAAAACAAAAAGCGTGTTTTTAAGAGATAATAACTATCAAAAGATTGACACTTGTTTATGTTCGGTTTAATTGTAAAATTATGTCCAATGACCAACATTATATTAAATGGTAAAAATATATTCTAAATATACTTTAAAACTACTAAAATTCATAATTTATCACTATTAATTATTTTGATTAAAAAAGTTGTTTTTAATTAAAATTTAGTAATTTTCACTATTCATCAAAATATGAAAGTTATCCGAAAAGTACCAAAATTTCACCTTAGGCTAAATTAGATATTCTGAATCCAAAAATGAAGTCCATTTTTAAATATAAAATATATATAATTTTAAAAAGTAGGTATTACTATTCATAACGGCTAGTTTGATTGGTTGTTAGAACTCGGTGTTGCGTACAACACACGCTATCGCATTATTCAAAGAGAAGCGTACCGTAGAAGCTTGGGGTGTTACAATTCAATCCCCTCTTTAATTATGATCCTATAAAACTTTTCCTCACCTTCTAAATGGATTTATTTGGTTAGCTTGGTCTCAACATGAATGAGAACATCATGGTGTGATCCAAGATCTAGGAGAAATTTGTTTTCATTAGCTTTCTCTTTTAGCAATGGTGATTTTGGGGAAAAACAAAGAAAATGGAGCGATTTGAACTCATTTCCCCTATTTTGTGAGGTTATTTTGGATAGATAGAAATCCTTCGGGTAGAAATTTGGATAAATCAATTTCTCCCTAACTGAATATTTCAAATCACCCAAAAATTAGGGTGATTTGGAAGTAAACAAATGATAAAATGTTACTATTTTCAAACTTTCTATATTACCCCAATCCATATTATATTTTATTGAGCCTCTACCCCTATATTACACCTAATTTAGTGATAGGGTTTCTTGGTAAGGTATTAGGTATGATTCTTACTGAATTATTTAATATAAGTGTCATGAACCAACCCAGGTCAACCCTGAACTGCTCACCCAAATTAGATCACAACAAGGCTGGAGAGACGTTCCAGATCCTCTTGGGATGTAAACTAGTGCCATACATTAAATATACTCAATTGGGAATGATTTAGACCATAAAAAATGGATAATAAACATGAATAAAATGAATAAAATAAAAACAGGCAGTATAAGAAATAATACTAGACATACCTCCAAGTGACCACATGAGTCACCACTAACCACGGAACTAAGCTCGCTCCATAAGAAAGTATGAACAAGAACCTGAACCTATAAAACGGCTTGGGTTTACTGACCTCAAGTGGCATAAGTAGGGTGTGACTTTGAAATAACTAAGTAGGTAACCACCATAGAATCTATATATTTCCATTCTTAAAATATTTCATAAACACTTATTTGAAAATACATATTGAAAATAGGGCTTTCATAATTTTAAACAACCAGACACAACTTTACCAAAATCTATTTTGAAAAAAAAGGCTTTAGTTTCCAAAACATATCGTCATTTAAAAACTCATTTTGAAAACCAGTTCTAAGAAGGACACATAACCCAGATAAATTCATAATAAAAATTTAATATAAAAACAATCATAGATAGTGGGGCATATCAAACAAGTCTAAAAAAGAAATAAAATAGCATAGGTGTAAGCAGGACTAAGTAAGTAGAATAGGAAACTAAAATACCACAAAAAAATATAGTAACATATACATATTGGATCAAGGGATTATCTAAAACATCTCTAGAGGTAACCCTATATGTAATTGATTAAGAACCATTTATTGGTGTATGATACAATCTATAGTCAATAACCAATCCGGCTACTCTAACAAGCCTCACTGGTGGCATAACCTACATGGCTTATCATGCTCTCTAAGTGGATCTCATCCATATAATTAGAAAATACATAGAAACCATCACTCAACCCTCTAGATGATGTCTAGGGATCCTATAATAATACTATATTAAGAATTTGAAACGTTCATCACATTCTTGGCATTAAATATATCCCACAGATTTTACTATGTATGCCTTTCCCATTCTCTGACACCATCTATGTGAAGACTCTCTCCAAATGAGGACAACCATAGGGGTGCTTATCACATAGAAATTTTTTCATAAGTTATAACGGGGCCTACACATCATGTGAGTTGAAAACTAGTTTCCAAAACATCACATTGAAATAAATGAGCCTTTACATTTACAATCCAAAACCCCTTATAATAAAATCACATTTCTTCCCAGAACCATTTTCAAAACCAATGTGATTTTGAAACCATGCATCTATGGTTCAAAATGGTCCATGATTTATAAAAAAACCCTTTAAAACCTCATTTGAATTCATTTTGAAACCAAAAACCATTTGAAGAAACATTTGGAGTTTTTTAAGAAACCATTTGAAAGAAAGAAGGAAAATAGGAGTGGGTAGCAGGAGAGTGTTTTGAAAACCAAATCTTTCTCAAAAGAAATTTTATGGAAACTCCATTTATATGAACGATTCCATCAATATGTACACCCCCATTCACATTTTTATATTCCCATATACACCATAATATACATGGAAAATCATAAAAATGTTTTGGATTTCAATTAATGAAGCACAAGGAGTGTCACATAAGCATCAACCATAAGAAGGCACCCAAAACCCATTCCAACCATAGTTTCACACACATCACTCATTTAAACCATAGATTGATCAAGGTAAAACACTATTTTAAAAAACCCAAATAAATTTTTAAAACCACTTGGCATTTTATCGTACACATTTTATACATTTACATTTGATACATATAGGCATTACTTTGGAAATCCTTTAGAAACCCCATTTTTAAACAAATTTACAACATGGAATGTCTTAGTAAATCATCTCAATACATAATAAGCAAGAAGAACACAATTTTAAATTAATTTTGAAGGAATAATAACTTAAATACATGATTTTTAAAGGAAATAGAAGAAAAAACCTACCTCAATGATGTGTGAATGCAATGAAAATCCAGGAGGAAGAAGGAGGCCCAAGGGAAAAAATTCACACCCTAACATCAAAAGAATCGACCTATATGAGCCAAACCTCACCCTAGGGTTCATTCAAGAAGTATTTAAGACAATAATGAAGAATAAAAAAGTGGGTAATATGAGATAAAGGATAAAATACCCACATGTTCTAAACTTCACTAGTAGGGTGCATGATTTGGGTAAATCGTGCTCCAACCAATGCACAACCCAAGCGACCTAAAAAAATTCCCAAATTTAACCCAAAGACCCCCTAAACAAGACACAACAAAAGAATGATAAAAATATGGATTGAGGAGTACTTGAAAATAATAATAGGATGTTAAAATTTTCTTTTCCAAAACCATTTTACCACACCAACAACCATCATCAAAAAATTTCATTCAAAATCCACTTGCATCAGCCAAAGCATCACCCAAACCAAAACACCTGAAAGATAGAACTAGTGGTCATTCACAACCCATCCACATTGTTTAAAAGATCATGAATTGTGGAAGCACCAACCACTAGAATCATTTTAAACATGAACTTGGGCTCCACAAGGTCCACTACACCATGTAAGCTCACTATGTGACATGATCTCACTTCTGTTTTCATCCACACAACATGAATAAGATCATAGAACCAAAAAAGAACCCACAACATAAACCCAAGATCAAAATGAAATACTCAAACCCTAACTAACCCTTGTAACTCAACGGTTAAGATGAGTAATATTTTTTTATGCTCTTCTCATACATACCTCTCGAGTTCCTACAGTCTTATCTCTAGTCTACCTCACACCCCAAATAACAAAGGGAACCTATGATACCATTTTTTTATGAACCAACATAGGTTAAAACTTAACCAGTCACCCAAGATGAACTATAACAAGGCCTAAGAGGCATTCCCAATCCTCCCGAGCTGGAAACTAGTACAAGGAATCAAATATACTCAATTGGGAATGATTTATCCCATAAAACAAAAAATAATCATCATGAACAATAAGAATAAAATTAACATATTTAGAAGAAGAAACAAAACTATAAATACCTATATGCAACCTAAAAGGTTACAACAAACAATGAAACTAAGCTTACTCTATGAGAAATTCTGAATGAGAACCTAAACCTACAAAATATATCAGGTCTATCGATGTTGAGTGAAACAAGTAGTGTCTAAGTGTGAAATAAATCTATGGGTAAGCACTATAGAATCCATACATATCATTTTTAAAAATAGTACATAAACATTGGTTTGAAAAATAAAATTACAAAATAAGGTTTTCATAATTTTAAACAACCAAACACAACTTTCCCAAAATCCCTTTTGAAAATAAAATGATGCTTTCCTTTAAAAAAATAATCACCATTTCAAAACCCAGTTTGAAAACCAGTTCCAAGAAAGATACACAAACTGGATAAATTCATAAGAAAAAGGGAATATATAATTGGGTATAGATATTAGGTAATATCAAAAAAATCTAGAAATAAAGGAAACAACACAAGTATAAGTAGGTATAAGTAAGTAAAATAGGAAACCAAAATACCACAAAACAATACAATAACTTAAAGATATGAGATCTGGGTAATGTCTTAAAAATATCAAGAGGTGACCCTAGATGTACACATTTTGGACCCATGTTTCAGTATATGATGCAATGCATAATCAATAACCAGCATGGATGCTCTAACTAGCCTCACTAATGGAATAACCCACATTGCATATCACACTCACCAAGGGGTTCTAGTTCATATAATCAGGATATAGATGAAAACCATCACTCCACACTCTATATTAAGTACATAATTACCATTATATTATTATAATGGAAAATGGATGGAGTAATCACATGCTTCGCATTAAATATAACCCACAAATGCCACCTTGCATGAATTTTCCACACTTTGAAACTATCTATGCAAAGAAACTCTCCAAAGAAGAATAACCATAGGGGTTACTGCCACATAGAAAACCTTTAATAAGTTCAAACCATGCGTAAAAATTATGTGAGTTGAAAACCAGTTTCCAAAAAATCACAAGGTACTAACCAGATCTTGACATTTTACAATCTAAAAACCTTTCCAATAAAAACACATTTATTTCTGGAAACCATTTTCAAAACCAATGTGATTCTCAAACCACACTTCTAAGGTGCCAAATGGGACAATATTTAGTAAAAATACTTTCAAATATCATTTTAATTCATTTAGAAACCAGAAACTATTTGGAGAAACATTTGGAGTTTTTTAAGAAACCATTTGAAAGAAAGAAGGAAAAGAGGAGTAGATAGGAGGAGGGTTTTTTGAAAATAAAATTTATTTAAAAATACATTTTATGGAAAATCCATTTATATGTGTGATCCCAATTATATGTGAACCTAGTGTACATTTGGATATTCCCATATACACCATCATATATGTGTACAACCATAAAAATTTCTATGATCTTAATTAAAGAAGCACGAGGAGTGTCACATAAACATCAACCATTGAAGGCACCCAAAGCCCATTCAAACCATAATTTCACACACCTCACTAATTCACATAAAAGATAAATCAAGGTAAAAGACCATTTTAAAATACCCAAATCCATTTTTAAAACCCCTTGGAATTTTATTGAACACATAGTATATATATACATTTGATATATATAGGCATTACTATAGAAATCATTTGGAAACCTCATTTTTTTTAAAAATACCATCATGGAAAGGAATAATAAATCATGTAAATACATCACAAGCATGAATAACATAATCTAAAATTAATTTAGAGGGCACAATCATTTAAAGACATGATTTGGAAAGGAAATAGATGTAAACACCTACCTCAATGATGTATGAATTTGATGAAACTCTTGAAGGAGGAAGAAGAAGTCCTAAAGAGAAAACCAAACACCCTAACATCAAAAGAGTCAATACACATTAGTCAAACCTCGCCCTTGGGTTCATATAAAAAGGAACCATTCCAATAATGAAGAAGAAACAAGAGAGTAATATGTGATAAGGGAAAAAATACCCAAAAAACCAAAGAACCTTACCTAGAAACCAAGGAGGGGCATCAAGGGAGGAAGAGGGGCCAAGGGAAAGGGGTTTAGGTACCCCATAGAGTTCCTAGGTCGAATGGGATGGGAGGAGGGTCAAATTGGGGTTAAAACATAAGAGGGGGGAATAGGGAATTTCAATTTTTACGAACCTAGTCAAGTCGCATGGTTAGTTGCATGATTTATCAAATTGTGCTCCAACTGTGCGCACCCTACTAGAAAAAAAAACCTCACATAGGTTGGACACACAATTTGAGAAACCATGTGCCAACCATGAAAACTAGCCCTATCAAAATGATAGATCCCCTTGTATACTTGTCACATGGCTTCTTCTAATCATGCATAAGGCATGTTCTAGGTCTCAAACACCCTAATAAGGTCTCACTGTTACTCTTTTGCCTCACAAAGTTTGGAGTAAACCATGCACAGACCATACCAAACAAACATTGCATCAACAAAATGAACTATAAACACCCTTTTCATCCACCAGTTTCATGGTTTCTCCCCAAACTGTGCACACTAACCATGCATAGGTCCAAAAAACAAACCAAAACCCCAAAAACTCAAAAACATTCATTGAGAACTCAGCCCAAACATTAACCAAAAGATCATAAAATAAGAAAATAATGAAATAAAAAAAATCATGGTCGGTGTGTGATATTCATTTTATAAGATTTTTATTTTATTTATCCATCTTTTTGGACCATTGTAAATAGTTATAAAAAATAATTATTTTTCTAAATTTAGTGTAATTTATAAATAATTTTAATTATATGTATGTACATAATTTGTGTGTAAATATTTTGAAATTTTGTATGTAAATAATTTTGATAGTTTTTTAAATTTAAAGGTTTAAAAATTAATTTATACTAATGATCTTGTATAAATTTAAACACTATATTTTAAAATAAATAAAAAAATGAATTATAAAAATGATTTTAATGAATATTTGAAATCACTTTAGTTTAAAAAAATTAATTTTAAAATTTTTATTAATATATTGGTTTTATTTTAATGTTTATCTAATTTTGTTGTCTTGAAATTTTAATGATGTATTAAAATCATAATTTTTGAATTTTGATTTGTTAATAAAAATGTAATAAACATGTATTATTTAATTAGGATAATTCACTAAATTTTTCATTTTTTAGGGCCACAATTCTGAAAATTTTCAATCACAGCAGTTGCTTCCTCTTACTGACCCCATTAAAGATTCCTTCCACTTTCATTTCCCTCAGTTACAATTAGCAAGTGAGTCTTTCTTTTCAGATTATTCTTGTACTTTTGCTCACTTACATTCACTCCGACCACCATTGTATTTATTTAAGTTATTAATATATGGATATTTTTTCCATTTTAATTTATTGGTTTATAGCATTGAGTTGGACTCATAGTTTTATTTAAACCCTAATCCCATTTATGGGGACTCCCAGAAATCTCTTTAAATCTCCACTCAAACTGCCTTTCACTCCTTAAATTAGAATCATGGCCAGTATTCAAAACATCAATATATGCTTCATTATTTTTTAAACCTCAATCCTTGTTTCCACCCTAGAATTTTCTAGAGTTTATTCTATTTATTGGTTCCATTGAGGCTGGTTTTTTCAGGTTATATAACATCCCAAGATTTTAAGAAATATCTTCTTTAAAATTAATTTAAATTATTTGATAGATTATGTTATATGAAATGCACAGTTTATCTTGTTTTGTATGAAATACCAATTTTATCTTACATTGCATGTAACATTGAGTTTCTTTGATAACTTGTGTTACACACACAAGGCTGAGTCTTATCAGACAACAATATACTTTTAATATTATTTATTTAACATAGTAGTTATCAGCTAGCCATTGGAATGGTGGAAATGAATATGAATAACTATATTATTAATATATGGTTTAAACATGTTAATATAATGAATCATTTGGTTACCATTTAATTATAAATGAAAATAAAAACCAATTGAATATAAAGGATGAGTTTCTATGAAAAAACTATTTTTATGACCAGAATGGAATGTTATCATAATAAATTAAATTAATCATTATTAGTGAAATATATTAATGAAATTTATATTTTATATATTTAAACAAATTTTTTTAAATTCATCCAATAATTTTTATAGGATTAATATGATAATAAGTCTAATTTTAAGTATAAATGGATGAATATTTTTAAAAGGTGGTTTTACCGCCTTTTAATGATGCGCCTATTTTAAATCTAATTTTTGAAAATTTTATAATTTTTATATGAAAAAAAATTAATTTTTGAAATATTAATATAAAAATTTACTTTGGGTGATTTTTTTATTTTTCTGATAACTTTAATATTTTAAAGAATAGTGAATGACATCGAATTTTAATTGAAAACTGTTTTTTAGTTTAAATAATTTCTAGTGTTAAATTATATTTTTAATTGGTTTTAAAGTATAATTATATAAATTTTATATCATTTAAAAAAATTTAGGTCACTATAATCATTTTCTAATTTAATTTAGATTTAAAAACTTATCAAACTTTTGAACATATTCACTTTAATAACCCACTTTATCATCCCATCTACTGGATTAATTTTAAATTGATTTTTTCCAATTATGTGATTGGAATTTGTACAATTTGATTAAATATTTAGAATCATTATAATTTATAATTTATAATAATTTTAACTTATTTTTTACCAAAAATATTAGTGAAAGTAATTAAAATTGATTACAATGATTACGGTAAAAATGAGTTTACTTAGTGGTTAAAAATTAATTAAGGGTCCAAATGACCTAGAAACTTGTCCAAACCCCATTTTCTAGACATTAACTGACAATATAAAAAAATAGATATAGTTTTTTTCATTATTGGGGGCACATCATGTATGTGAGACCTCTCAATAGTATTTACCTTTTTATATTTACAAGAATGTTACTCCCTCTCCACTATAAAAAGACACTCACACTCTCCCATTGTTAACACATCTCAATATATTTTGGCTTATCCAAACCCTTCCAAAATAAGATACCAACTTCACTTTTATAATCCTAGATGTCTCAGTTTTGTCATAAATGAATATAAGGAAGTAATTTTGTGTAAACCAAAAGGAGTTACTCGAAAAAGAGGTAACATTCTTCAATGATCACTTTTATTTTCATTATTACTCTAAAAATAAATTATTTTTATTCCATGATTATATAATAACCTAAGTATCCAAAATATACTGATATTTTTTATGTTAATTTTTAGACATAAACCTTCACACACTTCCATAAAATCAGATACATAATCATCATTCTTGTGTATGATAAAATCATTTGTAGACGTGTGGACTACCGTCACCTCAAAGTAATGTGATGTGTTCACACTTTACATGGAATGTATTAAGGATGGATTTAATAAAAATATATGATATAAATTTAATATTTAATATATTAATAAAATTATTATATATCTGTTCATATAAAATATCATTTTCTACTTTCCTTTTCGCACACTGAAAAAGTTATAACATCACTCGTGGACGTGTGGACTACTGCCTCCCTGAAACTATGTGATTCTTCCTTTTTCATCACCAAATAAAAAAGAATGATATATATAAGTATATATAATTAAATAATATTTTATTTATGATATAATTTAATTCTGTAAAGATAAACTTTAGTTACCTTCTTTCTATAATGATCAATGAAAAATGGGAATGTAACTTATGCATACACACGACCTACCATCTCAATGATCATAACGTTGGTTCATTTTTCATAACCATATTTCCTATTTTATTTTAAAATTATAATTTATCTAAAAATGTGATAATTATTTCATATTTATTATTGTGTATATGTTTAAATAATAACTGCAATTTCCATAATCGACCTATCGAAGTTCGTTTTGACACATAAGCCGAATATAGTCAAAACATCTAACTTAAACATTATTGATTAAGTAATTGTATATAACTTGTTTATAAGTGAAATAAAATAAATAATAAACTTTTAAAATTTTATGAATAAATTAAATAAATAACATAAGTATATTATTCAGTAATATAGATAACAACCATGATAAATCGGTCTCATGGTAAGGGACTTCGTCTCAATTTACATTCTTTGAGGCATACTTTATTATGGTGCACCTAGTTTATTATATATGGTGTAAATACTTCCATATTGACATTTAATATCATGAATAATTAATATTTAATTATATTTTAAGTCTCAAATCTAATTATTTCAACCTATGGGGTTTTACTTGAATGTTACTAAGTGGTAAGGGATTCTTGTCTCACTTTTTCTTCCATGAGGAAAACACCATTTTCACCAGTTATTTATTTTGTGTGGTGTATATATTGAACCTATTGTATTTTATATCATTAATATATTTATATTCATGGAATTAAATGTTTTAATTGATTTTATTCCTTCATAGGGCTCTCAGTTCAAAATTTACTCAAGTAATAAGGGGTTATGTCTCAATTTACATTCCTTTGAGAAATATTTATTATTATGCACCTAGATGATTTTATATGGTGTTATACTACCCTATGACTTTTTATATCATGATTTTAATTTATTTAATTATATTAAATATTTCAATTGATGTAATTCTTTCATGGATCTCATTATTCAAAAGTTACTCAAGTAGTAAGAGATTTCTTAACTCAATTTCCATTCATTGGGTTAAACTTCTATTTCATTGATTATGTGATGCCAAGAATATGTGTGAAATGACCTATCATTTTATTATTACATATTTAAAATTTTATTTTGTGTATTTACATTTTTCACACATAATTATATCATTTATTTATACTCACTTCAATGGTATGATCTTTGTAAGGTTTTTTCTTGTCTCACTTTCATTTATGTGAGATATATTCCATATTCACCACTTATTTTTATTGTGTGATATATATAATTAATATTAATTTATTTTAATATTATTATACTTAAATTTATGAGGTTTTAAAAATCATTTTTATTATATCTATTTCATGGGTTTTAAGGTTTCAATGTTACCAAAGCGGTATCGTATTTTTGTCACAATTTTCCTTCTTGTGACGCTTGTTATGTTATACACCTATCTTATTTTATGAGCTATATATAATTATACTTTGACATGTTATATCATGAAAATATTTATTCTAATGATATTATAAGTTTCATTTAATGTTATTAATTCATTCGTATTATAATTCAAATGTTTCAAAGTGGCATGGGACACTTTGGAATCTTTAAAGATTATTTTCTTCAAGAATGTTTTTAATAATATTTTAAGTTCATTTCCATTCATCAACATCAAAAAAACTTGTTGTTACTTATCCTCCACTAAGAATATTTTGTATTTATACCATCATCATTCATTATTTGTATATATTATGTTTGTTTCAAAGATATTGTTATGAAACCTATTTCTTTTATAAGGGTTGATTATGTCATAAAGATGTTATTATGAAACTTATTTATTTTATAAGGGTTGTTTATGTCCTAAAGAGATGATTATGGAACCCACTTATTTTATTTGGGTTAATCATATTTCAAATAGATTCTGTTGTAACCCATTTATTTTACATGGGTTAAACAAAATTCAAATAGATTGTTTTAGAACCCATTTATTTTATATGGGTTAATCATGTTTTCAAAGATATTATTTTGAAACCCATTTCTTTTCCATGGGCTAATCATTTTTTAAAGAGATTGTTTTGGAACCCATTTATTTTCCATGGTTAAATCATATTTCAAAGATATTTTAGTGGAACCTATTTACTTTTCTTGGGATAATCATGTTCTTAAAATAATAAAGTTTGTTTCAATGAGTTTTGATGAATTTTCTATGTATTCGGTTCTTGTACATTATAAATGATGGGTTCCCCAAGATAGTGCTGGGTGATCCCATTATAGCTTATATGATGGGTGCACCCAGATATCACTTTGAGGAATTGGGTAATCTAGATATGGAAGTCAACCATAATAGTTATTCCATTTATAAGGGTTCTGTATGGTTTCTATAAGTGTTCAATGAGATGATTTTAAAAGATACCAATATGTTTTACTTATTCTTTATATATGTTTATAATGTTTCTAATGATCGAGATTGATATCACATGGCTCGTGATTATTATTTATAATGAATATTTCCTTTTCTGTGTTTTCATGTTTCATGATCCAGGTATTTATGGGTATGAATATTTATATGTTATACTCGTTTCTTTGATTATGTCATCATACCCTTATGCTCTTCTTATGTTCACTAATGAAATTCATTTGTTAATGATTATGTTTTCCCTTACTGGGAATCTGAGATCACCCTTCATATGTTTCATTTTCCTCATGTTTTAAAGGATGGTGTTAAATGATTTATGTTCATAAAGGATTTCACCAGGATGTTTTTAATGACCTAATGTGGAATAATAAAAGATGAGTATAATGGGAGATGATGTTCAACTTTATAAACTTGTTTTTTATGAGTCCAAGTTTATGTGAACTATTTATTCAGGTGTTTTTTATACTTCTATAAAACTATAAACCAAAAATGTACTTTAGAATGTAAGTGATCCAAGTTTTCCTTTTGATGTTGTAAGGTTTTATGGGAAAAAATTGGGTCACAATTATCAGAATCACAGCCCAAAATATAATGTTATGGATTTCATCACAGGATCTAAGAGTGCTGGTGGTTTGTTATATTTGGTGTAAAATGGAGGTTTAGATAACTTTGGATATTATGATGTTTTTCTATGAGGTTATATTAAGATTTATTTATATCATCATAGTTCTATAATATTAATAATGATCATAATTTCAAATTATTAAACACCCAATTGAGGTTTTAATATATGATATCATAAAGTGATTTTTGGAGATGTTTTTTTAGGATAAGGTATTTTTGACCCCTATGGTAAAAATGAATTGTTTTTAGGGGGGAATTATTTTTCATGTTTAATGAAAAAAAGGACAACCTGTATGCTTGGTGACAACCCATCACATCCCGAAAGGTGGTGGGGTTTGAACCCATGAACAAAGTATGATAAGGGTTTCGCACACTACCACTAGCCTACATGATTTCCTGGTTAGTATGAAATTTTTTTATAGGTAAATATTATGTTAGAAACATAAGGTATTTTATTTAAAGAATAATGGTTTATTTATCTTGGGATAATATATGATCAAATCCTTCTAATATTTGGGTTTTAAACATAGTCAATAAATGTTTGAATAATTTTAAGGATAGTTATTTATGGAATAATTTAGTTTTAACTTTTTTTATTACTAATTAATTTTGAATATTATTGTATCATTTTATTGTTTACTCATTTTGGGAATTATCTTACTTTGTGCTAACCATTTTGGTTTTTTTAATGTATAAATACAGGTGGAATTGTTGGACTATCCCTTTTATTGTTGTGTGGTATTTAAAAGTTTATTTTAATTCCTCATGAATTAAAAATTCATCTTAAATACTCATCATTTGGACAAAAATATGATATTTATGTAAATTGATTAAATTTTTAAAATATACTCATCAATTAAGTATATTTCCTTTTTTTCTATTGGTATAGATGGTAAGAGAATTATTTAACTCTATGAAAATTATCTTGAAACAAAAGTATTATCCTAGTACCTTGAATTATGATGAACCATTGGTATTTTTTGTCATCACATATTTATGTTTTTGAGGCTCATACCTTTCCATTGATAATTCACTTTTTTATGATCAATTTCTTCAATCACTCTCTATAATTAATTATGTTTTTCCTCTATTCCCATTTATGTTTACCCTATGTGGAATCTTAGTTATACTTAACTTTTGGTGACATTTGTGTTTACCACTTTTACTTTTTAATGGTATATTTTATTAACCCTTTTTATGATGTGGTTTTCAATAAAATAATTACAAAAAATTAATCATTTGAAAATCAAGATGAATTTTGAGGGCGAAACTCATTTTAAGGGAGGTAGGATGTAACATCCTGAGATTTTAAGAAATATCAGCTTCAAAATTAAATTAAATTATTTGATAGATTTTATTACATTAAAATCATAGTTTATCTTATGTTATATGAAACACCATTTTTATATTTCATTCCATGTAACATTTAGTTTCATTGATAACTTGTGTTACACGTAAGGCTGAGTCTTAACAGACAACAATATACTATTAATATTATTCATTTAACATAATTGTTATCACATATCCATTGGAATGGAAGGAATGAATATTATTAACTATATTATGAATATATTGTTTAAACATTTTTATATAATTAATCCTTTGGTGACCATTTAATTAGAAATGAGAATAAAAAACCAATTTAATATAAAGGATGAGTTTTTATGAAAAACAAATTTTATGAATGGAATAGTGTTTTATCTTAATAAATTACATTAATCATTATTATTAAAATATATTAATGAAATTTATATTTTTCATATTTAATAAAATGTTTTTAAATTCATCCAATAAGTTTTATAGGGTTAATATAAGAATAAATCCAATTTTAAGAATAAAAATCTATATTTTTTTAAATGGTAGTTTTAACACCTTTTAATGGCGCACCTATTTTAAATAAAATGTTTAAGAATTTTATAATTTATATTTAGAAAAATAAAACTAATTTTTTAAAAAGTAATATCAAAATTTACTTTGGGTAAATTTTTGGTATTTTTATGAGGACATTCATATTTTGATGAATAGTGAATGACATTGAATTTTAATTGAAAACTATCTTTTCATATAAATAATTTATGGTGTTAAATTATATTTTTAATTTGTGTTAAAGTATAATTATATAAATTTTATATCGTTTAAACCAATTTAGGTCACTTTAATCAATTTCACATTGAATTTAGATATAAAAACTTAAAAAACTTTTCAATATAATCACATTAAAAACCTTCTTTGTTATCCCGTATATGAGATTAATTATAAATTGATTTATTCCAATTATATGATTTTAATTTTGAAAAATTGATTAAATATTTGTAATAATAATAATTTATAATAATTTAAACTTAGTTTTTGACAAAAAATATCAGTGAAAGTAATTAGAATTAATTACAGCGATTAAGGTAAAAATGAGTTTACTCAATGGTTAAAAATTAATCTTAAAGGGAAAAATGACCTAGAAACCAATCCAAAAACCATTTTATATCCATTATTAGTCCATATCCCCACTTTTTTATAATTGTTTTTATTATTTTGGGAACATTATATAAGAGAGACCTCCTAATAGTGTTTACCTTTTTATATTTACAAGAATATCACTCCCTCTCCTCTATAAAAAGACACTCACCTTCCCCTTCTCTTCACACATCTAAATACCTTTTGGATAATCCAACCCATGAAAAAATAATCTTAAAACATTCCTAATCTCATCCTATAATCCTCACTTTGTTCATAAAGTAATCCAAGGAAGTCATTTGGTGTAAACCAAAAGGAGTTACCCAAAAAAGATGTAACATTCTTCAACAATCACTTTTATTTTATTTGTTTCTTAGAAAATGTAAATTTTTTTTATTAAATTATTATATAATAACCTTATTATAATAAATATACAGTTATATTTTTATTTTAAGGGTTCAACCTACACCTTCACACACTTCTATCAAATGGGATACACAAATCATCATCCATGTGTACGGTGAACTATCGCCTCACGAACTTATGTCATTTGTACTTCCATTGCCACATCTCAAGGTTGAGAATAATGATGTAATTACTATTTTTCAATGATATATATGATATTTATGATTTAGTTATACTTATTTTATTATTATATAACACATACATTCACGATTTCCATTTTGTGGGAATACGATAACATCGTTTGTGGATGTGTGGACTACCACCTCCTCAAACCGATGTCATACGTACACACTTTACATGGAATTTATTATGGATAGATTTAATAAATATATATGATATAAATGAAATATTTAATATATTAAAGGAATAATTATCAATCTGGTCATACAAAATATCATATTTTTCTTTTCTTTTCACACACTGAAAAAGTGATAACGTTGTTCGTGGACGTGTGGACTACCACCTCCTTGAAGCAATGTGATTCTTACTTTTTCATCACCAAATCACAAGAATTATATATATAAGTATATATAAATAAATAATATGGTATTTATTATATAATTTTAATTCTGAAAATATAAATTTTACTTACATTCTTTCCATAATGGTCAATGAAAAATGGGAACGTTACTCATGCAAACGTACGGTCCACTGTCTCCATGATCGTAACATTGGTTCATTTTTCATAACAATATTTTTTATTTAGTTTTAAAATTATAATTGATGTAAATATGTGATAATTATTTCATATTTATTATTCTATATATTTTTAAATAATATCCTCATTGACCATAGTTGACCTATCGATATCCGTTTTGACACATAAACCGAATATGGTCAAAACATCCAACTTAAAAAGTATTGATTAAGTAATTGTATATAAATTGTTTATAAGTGAAATAAAATTAATAATATACTTATAAAAGGTTATATAGAAATTAAATAATTAACATAAGTTTATTATTTAGTAATATAGAAAACAATCATGATAAATCGGACTCAAGGAAAGGGACTTCATCTCAATTCCATTCTTTGAGGCATACTTTATTATTGTGTACCTAATTTCTTATATATGGTGTAAATAATTACACATTGACATGTAATATCATGGATAATTCATATTTAATTCTATTTTAAGTTTCTACTTGAATTATTTCATCCTATGTGGTTTTACATTAATGTTACTAAGTAGTAGGGGATTCTTATCTCACTCTTTCCTCTCTAAGGCATACACCATTTTTACCACTTATTTACTTCATGTAGTGTATATAGTGAACATATTTTATTTTATATCATTAATAGATTTATATTAATGGTATTAAATGTTTCAATTGATTTTATTCCTTCATCAGGCTTTCAATTCCATAGTTACTCAAGTAATAAGGGGTTTCCTCTTAATTTACATTCCTTTTTGAAATATTTGTTACTATGCACATAGTTACTTTTATATGTTGTATGTACTAAAAAATGACTTATTATATCATGATTTTAATTTATTTAATGATATTAAATCTTTAAATTTATTTTATTCATTAATGGATCTCATGATTCAAAATTTACTCAAGTAGTAAGGGATTTCTTAACTCATTTTCCATTCACTGGGTTAAACTTATATTTAATTGATTATGTGATTTCATAAATATGTGTGAAATGGACTCTTGTTTTAATATTCTTTACTTAAACTTTTATTGTGAAGATTTAAAATTTTCACACATAATCATATCATTGATTTATTCTCACTTCAATGAAACAATCTTTGTAAGGGTTTTTTCTCTTCATGGTTTTATTTGTATGATATGTATTCTATAATAAACACTTGTTTTTTGTAGTTTATATACTAATCATTAGTGTATTTGATGATTATTATCCTTAAATTTATGGGTTTTTACATATTCTTTTGATTATATCTATTTCATGGGGTTTACGGTTTCAAATTTACCAAAGCTGTATTTGATTTTTGTCAATATTTGTGACTTTTTTATGTTATACACCTATCTTATTTAATGGGGTGTATATAATTCTTATTTAACATGTTATATCATGAATATCCTTATTCTAATGATATTATAAGTTTAATTGTATTTTATTCCTTCATGGGGATTATAATCCAAATGTTTCAAATTGGTATGGGACACTTTATAAAGTTTAAAGATTATTTTCCCCTAGAATATTTTAAATGATCTTTTAAGGTCATTTCTATTTATCAGCATCAACAACCCTTGTTGTTATCCTACACTAAGGATATTTTTTATCAATATAATAATCATTAATTCTTTTGAGGGATTATGTTTGTTTCAAATTTATTTTTATGAAACTCATTTCTTTTCCATAGGTTGATTATATCCTAAAGATATTGTTATGAAACTCATTTCATTTCCATGGGTTGATTATGTAATAAAGAGATTGTTATAAAACCCACTTATTTTCTATGGGTTAATCCTATTTCAAAGTGATTTTTTGTAACCCATTTCCTTCCTATGGGTTAACCATGTTTCAAAGATATGTTTTTGGAACCCATTTCTTTTCCATAGGTTAATCATGTTTTCAAAGATATTATTTTGAAACCAATTTCTTTTACATAGGTTAATAATATTTCAAAGAGATTGTTTTGGAACCCATTTATTTTCCATGGGTTAATCATGTTTCAAATATATTGTAGTGGAACCTGTTTCATTTTCATGGTTTAATAATTTTATCAATATAATAAAGGTTTTTTCAATGAGTTTTGATGAATTGTATATATATTCAGTTCTTGGACATTGTAAATGATGGGTGAACTATGAGATCACTAGGTGAGACTATTATAGATTATATGATGGGTGCACCCAGATAGTGCTATGATGAATTGGGTATTATAAAGATGTAAGTTTATCATATTGGTTATTTTATTTTTAAGGGTTCTATACGGATTCTATATGGGTTCTATAAAGGTTTAATGAGATATGTTCCAAGATACCAATATATTTTCCTTATGCTTTCTAAGTGTTTATAATGTTTCTAATGATCTATATTGATATCACGTGACTCATGATTATTTATTATAATGAATCTTTCCTTTTCTATGTTTTCATATTTCGTGAACTAGGTATTGATGGGTATTAATATTCATATGTTCTACTCATGAATTTTGACTATGTCATCATACCATTATACTCTTCTTATATTCACTGATGACATTCATTTGTTAATGCTTATGTTTTCCCTTATAGAGAATATGAGATCACCCTTATTATGTTTTATTTTCCATAGGTTTTAAATGATTTTGTTTAATGATTTATCTATATAAAGGATTTCACCATTATGATGTTGATGACATAATGTAAAATAAGAAAAGTTAGGTATAATGTGAGATGATGTTAAACTTTATGAACCAGTTGTTTATGTGTTTAGTTGATGTGAATTGTTTATGTAGGAGTTTTTCCTAATTATCTAAAACTCTAAATATAAAATTTCCTCTAGAATGTAAGTTATCCAAGTTTTCCTTTTGATTTTGTATGGTTTTATGAAAAAAAATGGGTCACAACTATTGGTATCATAGCCTGAAATGTAAAGTTATGGATTTTAGCATAGGATCCTAGAGTGTGGGTTCGGGGTTATTATAGTTGGTATCAAAGGTGGGTTTAGATAACTTAATTGGGATGTTTTAATATGAGGTTATATTACAATTTATGGATATATTCATATGTCTACAAGCTTAAGGATGGTCATAAGTTCAAAGTATTAGACATCCCATTGAGTTTTTAAGAAATTAGATCATAAAGTAATTTTTGGAGACATTTTTTTAGGATGAGGTATTTTTAACCTTGAGGGTAAAAATTAAGTGATTTTAAGGAGGAATTAGTTTTCATATTTAAAGAAAAAATAGAAAAATCATATACTCAGGGATAACCCATCACATCTGACAAAGTGGTGGGGCTTGAACCCATGATAAAAGGACGATAAGGGTTTCATGCACCACCATTTCCCTACACAATGTCCTAGTTAGCATGAAATTTTTTTATAATTAAATATTATATTATAAATATATAGGTTTTTATTTGAGTAATAATGGTTGATTTATCTTGGAAGAATATCTTATCAAATAATTCTATTATTTGGGTTTCAAACTTTTTTTTGAAATGTTAGAATAATGTTAAGGATAGTTATTTATGGAATAATTTAGTTTCAACTTTGGTTTTTACTATTCAATTTTGAAGATTAGTGTATCATTTGATGGTTTACTCATTTTGGTAATTATATTAATATGGGATAACCATTTTAGTTTTGTTTGATGTCTAAAGATAGGTGGAATAGATTTATTATCCCTTTTATGGTTATGTGGTCTTTAAAAGTTGATTTTAGTGCTTCTGGAATTAAAAAATCATCTTGAATACTCATCGCCTAGAGAAAATTTGAGATTTTGATACAAATTTATTAAATTATGAAATTATAATCATCAAGTAAGTATATTTCCTTTTTTATTTTCTATTGGTATAGATGGTAAGATAATTATTTAACTCTAATAATCTTGAAACAAAATTATTATTCTTGTACCTTAAATTATGATGAACTAATGGTATTTTTTATCATTGTATATTTATTTTTTTAAGACACTTAAATTTCCAATGATAATTAAATTTTTTATGATCAATGGCCTCAATTACTCTCTATAATTATTTACGTTTTTTCTCTATTCTCACCTATGTTCTCCCTATGTGGAATCCTAGTTATGCGTAACTTCTAGTGACCTTTATGTTTCACACATTTCCTTTTAATAGTATTTTTTATTAACCTTTTTTATGATGTAGGTTTAAATAAAGTAATTTTGAAAATGTTAATCCTTTGATAACCAAGAATAATTTTGAGCATGAAACTAATTTTAATGGGGGTAAGATGTAACAGCCTAATATTTTAAGAAATATCTTATTTAAAATTAATTTAAATTATTTTATAGCTTGTGTTACACGAAATGATCTATTTATTTTGTGTTTTATGAAAAACAAGTTTATATTTTGTTGCACATAACATTGATTTTCTTCAAAAACTTGTGTTACACACAATGTTGAGTCTTATCAGACAACAATATACTATTAATGTTATTTATTTAACATAATAGTAGTCACCTAGATTATAGAATAACATGAATGAATATGATTAAATAGATTATGAATACATGTTTTACACATGTTTATATAATAAATCCCTTGTTGACCATTTAATTATAAATTAAAATAAAAACTAATTGAATATAAAGGATGAGTTTTTATGAAAAAATAATTTTTATAACCAAAATGAAATTTTAAATCAATAAATTAAATTAATCATTATTAATGAAATATATTAATGAAAATTATATATTATATATTTAATAAAACGTTTTTAAATTTATCTAGTAAGTTTTATAGGGTTAATATAATAATAAATCCAATTTTAAGCATAAAACGCTATATATTTTTAAAATGTAGTTTTACCACCTTTAAATGGTGCACCTATTTTAAATATAATTTTTGACACTTTTATAAATTTTATTTGAAAAAATAAAATTATTTTTTAAAAATTAAATATAAAATTTACTTTTGGTGATTTTTTGGTATTTTTTTCAGAACTTTCATATTTTGATGAATAGTGAATAACACCTAATTTTAATTTAAACTTCTTTTTTGTATAAATAATTTATAGTCTTAAATTAAAATTTTAATTGGTTTTAAAGTATAATTATATAAATTTTATATAATTTAAATCAATTTAGGTCATTGTAATCGATTTCACATTGAATTTAGATATAAAAACTTGGGAAACTTTTGAACATATTCACTTTAAAAACCCGCTTTGTTGTCCCGTCTGCGGAATTAATTTTAAATTAATTTATGACACTTATGTGATTGTTATTTATAAAAATTTATTACATATTATTAATAAGAGTAATTTATAACTTATAATAATTTCAACTTAGTTTTTTCCAAAAATATTTTTGAAAGTAATTAAAATTAATTATAGTGATTAAGGTAAAAATGAGTATACTTAGTGGTTAAAAATTAATCTTAAGGGGCCAAATGATAGATAAAATTTTCAAAAACCCATTTTATAGACATGAATATACCATATAAAAACTTTTATATATTTTTTTTGTTATTTTTGGCATATCATGTAAGGTATACCACCCAATAGTGTTTACCTTTTTATATTTAAAAGAATGTCACTCCCTCTCCACTATAAAAAGACACTAACCCTCCCCCTCTCTCCCCACATATCAAGCCATTTTTTATAATCCAAAACCTACACAAATAAGTTCCAAAACTCCATAATATCATCATAGAATCCTCAATTTGGGAAGAAATCAATCAAAGGAAGTCCTTTAGTGTAAACCAAAAGGAGTTACCTAAAAAAGAGGTAACATTCTTCAACGATCACTTTTGTTTTCTTTCTTTCTCAAAACAATTCAATTATTTTTATTAAATGATTATATAACAACCTAAGTTCCATTAATATAATTTTATGTATTCATGTTAAGGGTTATACCTTCACCTTCACACACTTCCATCAAATGGGATATGCAATCATCGTTCGTGTGTACGGAGGACTACCACCTCACGAACTGATGTTGTTCATCCTTCAATTGCCACCTCTCAAGGTTGGGAAAAATTATATAAATATTGTTTTTATATGATATATATGATATTTATTATGTATTAAATCTTATTTAATTATTATATAACACTCACCTTCATTCTTTCTATTTTGTGGGAATACAATAACATCATTTATGGACATGTGGACTACCGCATCCTCAAAGTGATATAATTCATTCACATTGTACATGGAATTTATTAAGGATAGATTTAATAAACATATATGATATAAATAAAATATTTAATATATTCATGAAATAATTATCTACTTATTAATATAAATTATCATTTTCTTCTTTCCCTTTCACACACTGAAAAAGTGATAATGTCGTTCGTGGATGTGTGGACGACCGCCTACTCAAAGCAATGTGATTCTTTATTTTTCAACACAAAATCACAATAATGATATATATAAGTATATATAAGTAAATATTATGTTATTTATTATTTAATTTTCATTATTTAATGATAAACTTTACTTACCTTATTTCAGTAATGATCAATGAAAAATGGGAACATTACTCATACGTACGTATGATCCACTGTCTCCATGTTCATAACGTTGGTTCATTTTTCATAACCATTTTTACTATTTTATTTTAAAAGTATAAATTATGTAAAAATGTGATAATTATTTAATTTTTATTATTTTTAATGTTTTTAAATAAAATTCTCATTAACCATAGTCGACCTATTGATGTCAGTTTTGACATATAAACTAAATATGGTCAAAACATCTGACTTAAATATTATTGATTAAGTAATTGTATATAACTTGTTTATAAGTTAAATAAAAGTAATAATAATATTGTGAAATTTTATAAAGAAATTAAATAGTTAACAAAATTTTATTATTTATTAATATAGATAACAATCATGACAAATCAGACTCAAGGTAAGGGACATCGTCTCAATTTCTATTCTTTGAGGCATACTTTATTGATGTGAACCTAATTTCTTATATATGGTGTAAATACTTCAACATTGAAATTTAAGATGATTAATACTTCATATTTAATGTTTTTTAAGTTTTAACTTGAATTATTTCACCCTTTTTGGTTTTAATATAATGTTACTAAGTAGTAAGGGATTCTTGTCTCACTTTTTCTTCTCTGAGGCATACACCATTTTCACCACTTATTTACTTTGTGTGGTGTATATATAGAACCTATTGTATTTTATATAATTAATAAATTTATATTCATGTAATTAAATGTTTCACTTGATTTTATTCCTTCATGGGGCTCTCAATTCCAAATTTTCACTCAAGTAATAAGGGGTTTCGTCTCAATTTTCATTCCTTTGAGAAATATTTGTTATTATGCACCTAGTTACTTTTATATGGTGTATATACTTACCTATCACTTTTTATATCATGTTTTTCATTTATTTAATTATATTCAATATTTCAATTGATTTTATTCTTTCATGGATCTCATGATTCAAAAGTTACTCAAGTAGTAAGGGATTTCTTAGCTCAATTTTCATTCATTGGGTTAAACTTCTATCTCATTGATTATGTGATGCCAAGAATATGTGTGAAATGACCTATGATTGTATTATTCTATAATTAAAATTTTATTTTTTTGATTTTAACATATCACACATAATTATATCATTTATTTGTTCTCACTTCAATGATACAATCTTTGTAAGGGTTTTTCTCATCTCAGTTTTATTTTTTTGAGATGTATTCCATATTAAACACTTTTTTGCGTATATACTAATCATTGATTTATTTTAAGATTCTTATCCTTAAATTTATGTGTTTTTACATATCATTTTTATTATCTCTCTTTAATGGGTTTTATGGTTTCAAAGTTACCAAATCGGTATTGGATTTGTTTCATTCTTTGTGATGTTTTTTTTGTTATACACTTATCTTGTTTTATGAGGTGTATATACTTCTCATTTGATATGTTATATCATGAATATAATTACTCTAATTATATTATAAGTTTAATTTAATTATATTCTTTAATGGGATTATAATTAAAATGTTTCAAATTGGTATGGGACACTTTGGAATGTTTAAAGATTATTTTCCTCCAAAATGATTTTAATGATATTTTATGGTCATTTACATTTGTCAACATCAAAAACCCTTTTCATTACTCATCCTACACTATGGATATTTTTTATTTATTCCAGAATCATTAATTATTTTAATGTATTATGTTTTTTTCAAAGTTATTTTTATGAAACTCATTTCTTTTTCAGGGGTTGATTAAGTCCTAAAGTGATTGTTATGAAACTTGTTTCTTTTCCATGGGTTGATTATTTCCAAAATATATTTTTATGAAACCCACTTCGTTTACATGAGTTAATAATGTTTAAAATTTATTTTTTTGGAACCCATTTCTTTTCCATGGGTTAATCATGTTTTCAAAGATATTTTTTTGAAACAAAATTATTTTCCATAGGATAATCATGTTTCAAAGAGATTGTTTTGGAACACATTTATTTTCCATGGGTTAATCATGTTTCAAAGAGATTGTAGTGGAACATATTTCCTTTTAATGGGTTAATAATATTTTTAAGGGAATAAAGGTTGTTTCAATGAGTTTTAATGAATTTTATATATATTAGGTTCTTGGAAATTGTAAATTATGGGTGAACCCTGATAGCACTAGGTGAGCCCATTATAGCTTATACAATGGGTGCATCCAAATAGTACTTTGATAAATTGGGTACTCTGAAGATGGAATTCGACCATATTATTTATTCCATTTGTAAGGGTTCTATAAATATTATATAATGGTTCTATAAGGGTTCAATGAGATGATGTTCTAAGATACCAATATGTTTTCCTTATGCTTTCTATGTATTTATAATGTTTCAAATGAACGATATTGATATCACATGGATCATGATTATTTATTCTAATGACTCTTTACTTTTCTATGTTTTGATGCTTCATGATCTAGATATTGATTATTATTAACATTCATATATTCTACTTATGAATTTTGATTATTCCATCATACTCTTAAGCTCTTATTAGGTTCAGTGATGACATTCATTTGTTAATTATTATGTTTTCCCTTACTAAGCATTTAATATCACCCTTCTTATATTTCCTTTTCCCCTAGTTTTAAAGGATGATGTTTAATGATTTATGTCTATAAAGTATTTCACTAGGATGATGTTGATGACCTAATGTGAAATAAGAAAATATGGGTATAATGGGAGATAATGTTTAACTTTATGAACCAGTTTTTTATGTGTCCAAGTTGATGTGAGTTGTTTATGTAGGATTTTTTCCTAATTTTCTAAAACTATAAACCTAAAATTTTCTCCAAAATTTAAGTGATCCAAGTTTTCCTTTTGATGTTGTAAGGTTTGATGGAAAAAAATTAGGTCACAACTATCAGTATCATAGCCCAAAATGTAAAGTTATGGATTTCAGCACAGGATCCTAGAGTGCAGGTTTTGGGTTATTATAGTTGGTATCAAAGGGAGGTTTAGATAACTTTTTAAATTATTATGTTTTCATATGATGTTATCCTAAGGTTTATAGATAGCATCATAGGTATATTATATTAACTATGATCATAAGTTAAAAGTATTATACATACCATTGAGGTTTTAAGAGATGATATCATAAAGTGATTTTTGGAGACATTTTTTTAGGATGAAATATTTTTAACCCTGAGGATAAAAATTAAGTGTTTTCAGGTAGGAATTAGTTTTCATGTTTAAATAAAAAATAAAAAAACCTTATACTCAGGGATAACCTGTCACATATAGCTGGGTAGTGGAGCTTGAACCCATGATAAAAGGATGACAATGGTTTCGTGCAATACCATAGGCCTACACAATTTCTTGGTTAACATAAAAAAATTATAGGTAAATATTACGTTAGAAATATATAGGGTTTTCTTTGAGGAATAGTAGTTTATTTTTCTTGGAAGAATATATGATCAAATAATTTTAATCTTTGGGTTTCAAACTTAGTCTAGAAATGTTTGAAGAATTTTAAGGATAGTTATTTATGGAATAATTTAGTTTCAAATTTTGGTATTACAATTGAATTTTTGAAGATTAGTGTTTAATTATATAAATTTTAAACAATTTAAAGCAATTTAGTGCATTTTAATCAATTTCACATTGAATTTAGATATAAAAACTTATCAAACTTTTGAACATATTCACTTTAAAACCCCGCTTTTTCATCCCGTCTACGAGATTAATTTTAAATTAATTTATGCCACTTATGTGATTAGAATTTGTAAAAAATTATTCCATGTTAATAATCATAATAATTAATAATTTATAATAAGTTCAACATAGTTTTTTTATAAATATTAGTGAAACTAATTAAAATTAATTACAGTCATTAAGGTAAAAATGAGTTTACTTAGTGGTTAAAAATTAATATTAAGGGGCCAAATAACCTAGAAACTTGTCCAAAAACCATTTTATGTCCATTAATATACCATATAACAACTTTTAAAGAATTTTTGTCATTATTGGTGTCACATCATTTAAGAGATACCTCCTAATAGTTTTTACCTTTTTATATTTACAAGAATGTCACTCCCTCTCTGTAATAAAAAGTCACTCACCCTCCCCCTCTCTCTGCACCTCTAAAGACCTTTTCTATCATCCAAAACCTTACAAAATAATCTCAAAAGTTCAATCCTATCATCCTATAAGATTAAACTTTATATGAAATCAATCCAAGGAAGTCCTTTGGTGTAAACGAGGAGGAGTTTCCCAAAAAAAGAGGTAACATTCTTCAATGATCACTTTTGTTTTATTTCTTTATCAAAACACTTAAATTTTTTTATTTAACGATTATATAAAAACCTTAGTATCCTTAATATATTTATATTTTTTCATTTTAAGGTTTAAACCTTCACCTTCACACACTTCCATCAAATAGGATACACAATCATTATTCGTGTGTATGGAGGATTATCGCCTCACGAACTAATGGTGTTTGTTCTTCCATTTCCACCTCTCAAGGTTGGGAATAATTATGGAATTATTGTTTTTATATGATATATAAGATATTTATTATGTATTAATACTTATTTAATTATTATATAACATTTACCTTCATGATTTCAATTTTTGGTAATACGATAACATCATTTATAAGCACATGGACTACCGTCTCCTCAAAATGATGTGATACGTTCAAACTTTACATAGAATGTATTAAGGATAGATTTAATAAAAATATATTATATAAATGAAATATTCAATATATTAATGATATAACTATCTATATTTTCATATAACTTATCATTTTCTTATTTCCTTTTCAAACATTGAAAAAGTGATAATGTCGTTCGTGGATGTGTGGATTACCGCCTCCTCGAAGCAATGTGATTCTCATTATTTCATCACCAAATCAAAATAATGATATATATATATATATATGTATATGTATATATAATTATATATTATTTTATTTATGATATAATTTTTATTATATAAAGATATACTTTAATTACCTCGTTTCCATAATGATTAATAAAAAATGGAAACGTTACTCATACGTATGTATGACCTACCGTCACCATAATCGTAATGTTGGTTCATTTTTCATAGGCATCTTTCCTATTTGATTTTAAAAGTATAAATTATGTAAAAAATTGATAATTATTTAATTTTTATTATTCTTTATATTTTTAAATAATATCCTCATTGACCATAGTTGACCTATCGATGTCAGTTTTGACACATAAGCTGAATATGGTCAAAACATATGACTGAAACATTATAGATTATGTAATTGTATATAACTTGTTTATAAGTGAAATAAAATTAATAATAAAATTTTAAAAGGTTATTAATATATTAAATAATTACCAAAAGTTTATTATTCGATAATATATATAACAATCAGGACAAATCGGACCCAATATAAGGGACATCGTTTCAATTTTCATTCTTTGAGGCATACTTTATTGTTGTGAACCTAATTTATTATATATGGTGTAAATAATTACACATTGAAAAGTAATATAATTAATACTTAATATTTAATGATATTTTAAGTTTCATATTGAATTATTTCATCCTATGGGGTTTTACATGAATGTTACTAATTAGTAAGGGATTCTTGTCTCATTTTTTCTTTTGTGAGGCATACTCTATTTTCAACAATTATTTCTTTTTTGTGGTGTATATACTAAAACTATTGTAGTTAATTACATTAATACATTTATCAGCATATTATTAAATGTTTCAATATATTTTCTTCCTTCATGGGTCTCTCAATTCAAAATTTTCTCAATTAGTAAGGGGTTTCATCTCAATTTTCATTCCTTTGAGAAATATTTGTTATTATACACCTAGTTAATTTTATATGGTGTGTCTACTACCCAATGACTTGTTATATCATGATTTTAATATATTTAATTATATTAAATTTTTCAATTGATGTTATTTTTTTACGGATATCATGATTCAAAAGTCACTCAAGTAGTAAGGTATTTCTTAACTCAATTTCCATTCATTGGAATAACCTTCTATTTCATTGATTATGTGATGCCAA
Organism: Viscum album; assembly: GCA_963277665.1. NCBI lineage: Eukaryota > Viridiplantae > Streptophyta > Magnoliopsida > Santalales > Viscaceae > Viscum > Viscum album. Next base: position 1,756,825,224 of record OY728121.1, on the reverse strand, counting down.
GAATATGTGTGAAATGACTTATGATTTTATTATTCTATATTTACACTTTTATTGTGTGGATTTATATTTTCCACACATAGTTATATCATGGAATTATTCTAACTTCAATGGTATGAACTTTGTAAGGGTTTTTCTCATCTCACTTGTATTTCTATGAGATATATTTCATATTAACCACTTATTTTTGTTGTGAGGTGTATATACTACCCATTAATGTATTTTATGATTATTATACTTAAATTTATGGGTTTTTATGTATCTTTTTATTATATCTATTCCATGGGGTCTATGGTTTCAATGTTACCAATGCAGTATTGTATTTATTTCATAATTTTCAATGTTTTTGAAGTTTGTTATGTTGTACACCTATATTCTTTTATAAGGTGTATATACTTCTCCTTTAACATGTTATATCATGAATATACTTAAACTAATGATATTATAGGTTTAATTTAATGTTATTCCTTCATGTTTAAAATAATTAAAATGTTTCAAAGTGGTACGTAACACTTTGGAATGTTTAAAGATTATTTTCCTCAAGAATATTTTTAATGATATTTTAAGTTCATTTTCATTCATCAATATCAAAAAAAACTTACTTTTACTTATCCTACATTCAGGATATTTTTTATTTATACCATCCTAAATCTTTATTTTTATGTATTATTTTTATTTCAAAGAGAGTGTTATGAAACTCATTTCTTTTCCACGGGTTGATTATGTCCTAAAGAGATTGTTATGAAACTAGTTTCTTTTACATAGGTTGATTATGTCCTAAAGAGATTGTTAGGGAACCCACTTATTTTCCATGGTTTAATCATTTTTTAAAGAGATTATTTTGTAACCCATTTCTTTTCCATGGTTAAACTAGGTTTCAAATAGATTGTTTTGGAACCCATTTCTTTTATATGGGTTAATCATGTTTTCAAAGTGGTTGTTTTGAAACCCATTTATTTTACATGGGTTAAAAATGTTTCAAAGAGACTGTTTTGGAACCTAGTTCTTTTACATGGATTAATCATGTTTCAAAGATATTGTAGTGGAATCTATTTCCCTTTCATGGGTTAAACATGTTATAAAAAGAATAAAGGTTGTTTCAATGAGTTTTGATGAATTGTCATTGTATTCGGTTCTTAGATATTATAAATTATTGGTGTTCCTGTATAGCGTCAGTTGGCCCCATTATATTTTATATGATGGGTGTTCCCAGATATTTCTCTTATGAATTGGTTAATCCATATATGTAAGTCAACCACATTAGTTATTCCATTTGTAAGGGTTATTTAAGAGTTTTTTAAGGGTTCAATGAGATTATGTTCCAAGATAAAAATATATTTTCCTTATTCTTTCTATGTGTTTATAATGTTTCTAATGATCGACATTGATATCACATGGCCCTTGATTATTTATTCTAATAACTCTTACCTTTTCCATGTTTTCATGTTTCATGATCCTGGTATTGATGGGTATGAATATTCATATATTATACTCATGTGTTTTGATTATGTCACCATACCCTTATGATCTTCTTATGTTCACTGATGATAGACATTTATTAATGCTTATGTTTTCCATTATAGGTCATCTCAGCTCACCCTTATTATGTTTCCTTTTTTCTAGGTTTTAAAGTATGATGTTGAAAGATTTATGTCTATAAAGGATTTCACCATGATGATGATGATAACCTAATGTGAAATAATAAAAGGTGGGTATAATGGGAGATGATGTTAAACTTTATGAACCAGTTTTTTATGAGTCCAAGTTGATGTGAATTTTTTATGTAGTTTTTCCTAATTATCAAAAACTATAAGCCTAAAAGGACCTCCAGAATGTAAGTGATCCAAGATTTCATTTTTATGTTGTAAGGTTTGATGGAAAAAAATTAGGCCATAATTATCGGCATCATAGCCCAAAATGTAAATTTATGGATTTTAGCATAGGATCTTGGAGTGAAGGTTCTAGGCTATTATAAGTTATCCCAGGTAGTTGGGATTATACTCTAATCATTAGTTTGAGATGAGTCTTTATCTTTATCCAACTGGTAAACTTCATAAACTTGTGTTGAAGTTGAATTATTCCTTCTAGACCCAATAAGAATTTGTATTTCTGTTCTTTAAGGATATCCAGGTGAATTGTAAAAGTTTGAAGCATTCATGAAACCCCAATTATATTATTATTTGTTTTTTCTAATAGATTAAGAACCCCAACATGATACGTCTGGTTCATTGGGTTCTATGCTCATAATTTTTTGCATTTATTTATTTTGTTAAATATTAATATTACTATATCAAATAATATTGATATGAATAAAAAATGGGCAGATGCCAATCATATAAAAAAATATTATGGGGATGGGGTGAAAGAGTTCATCAAGTTTACAAAATATTATATATATGACCCTTCTCAAATCCTTTGTCTCTGTTTACACTGTTTTTATTCAAGACTAATTAATCTAAAGGATTTGGAAGAACACTTGATCTATCATGTAATATACTGAAGTTATAAATGTTATACTAAACATGGAAAAAAAATTGAATGTAGCTAGTGACTGGGATAACCCCATATTTTATGGATCATCTGATATGATTACAACTGTGAACAATGATGAAGATTGTATTCAGGATATGATCATTAGTGTGAATGATGATAAAGATCATATTGAAGAAATGAAATTGATAGTTGAAGATGAGATTTATGATTATCTAAAATTGGGTAAGAAGTTAAATATTTATTCAAGGATGTCATTGTATTCTAGTTGTACTAAATATATGGAATTATCAGTCATACTGAAGTTATATAATATAAAATCTATAAACCGATGGAGTTATGTCATTTTTATTGAACTACTTTATGTCTTAAATGATTTTCTCTCATAATATAGTGATCTTCCTTACCAAACATATAATTTTAAATGAATGATAAACTTAATGTTTATGATCTATGAAAGAATACATTTATGTCTAGATGATTGTATACTATTTCATAGGGACTATGAGTCACTTAAAAAATATTGAAAGTGTGTTTTTCTCGATATAAGAAAGATGAATTAGGTCCTATGAAATTTTTATGGTACTTTACAATCATTCTAGGGATTAGGATCCTATATAGAAGATAGAATATTATAAGAAATTTGACATGGCATGCAGATAAAGGAATTAAAAATGGTAAACTTCTTCACTCGAAAGACTCTCCTTGGTGGAATAAAATTGATCATGAGTAACTTTCATTTGAAAATGATCTATGAAACCTTCGTCTTTCACTATATATAGATGGAGTGAATCCTTTTGGTTTTCAAAGAAGCACTCATAATACATGGTTAGTTATGTTGGTAAATTATAACATGCCACCACGGTTATGCATGAAATAAAAATACATTATGTTATCTCTACTTATATCAGAACTAAAAGAATGTGGTAATGATATTGATGTTTATTTTTCTCCATTGATCAAATATTTGAAATTATTGTGGGATTCAGGTGTTACGTTGTATGATATTTATAGAAAATGAGATTTTATATTGAGATCCTTGTTATATGGGGAGATAAATTCCTTTTTAGCTTATGGAAATTTATTAGGATATAGCATTAAAGGAACTCAAGGGTATTCCATTTTTTGAACTAGGTATACAGTCAATTTGGTTGAAACATCTATTGAATACTGTGTCATTGGAAAAAAAATTATCCCATCGATATAAATACAAATATTAGACCATATCATTTGATGGTAGTTTATAAGAATTTTCACCCCCATATTCACTAATAGGTGACCGACTATTTGAGAAAGTAAAATATATGGACACTGATTTTGGTAAACCTTTCTTGAAAAACCTTACAAAAAAAGGTTTCAAAAAGAGATCTATTTTTTTTATTTTCATTCTAGAATTTTTTATATTCCATAACTTTTCTTATTTTTATGAATGTGGAAAAAATATGTGATAATGTCATTATCACGTTACTAAATTAACCTAAAAAAACAAAGGATAGAATTAAGGCTAGTTTGGACATGATTGATGTGGGGATATAGAAAGAGTTAGAACCAGTGAAGAGTGAAAAACAAAATTTTATTCCTCCATATTCTTACACTATTTTTAGGAAAGAGAGATATCAATTTTTAAAATTCTTGAATGATATAAATATTTCATTGGGGTATTTATAAAATATAAAGAATTAAATTTTAGTGACTAATTTAAATTTAAAGGGTTTGAAATCATATAATTGTCATGTTTTGATGCAAGATCTAATTTATATAGCTTTATGTTGAATTTTTTCCATGAATGTGTATCATACATTAAAAAAATTATATTTATTTTTCAAATATATATTTAGAAAAGTTATAGACCTAATTAAATTTCCAACTATATAAAATAAAATTGTTTATATATTATGTAAATTGGATATGTTCTTCCCGCCAACATTCTTTGATATGATGGTTCACTTGATTATTAGCATGGTAAGAGAGATTTGACTATGTGTTTCTATACATTATATATGTATGTACCCTGGTGAATGATATATAAATGTTTTTAATGGTTATTTATAAAATAGAATTTGGACATAAGGTTGTATTGTGGAGTGATATGTTGTTGAGGAAACTGTAGAGTTCTATACTGACTATCTATCTGATGTGGAAAGAATTGGTCTAATAAAATATCATAAAATTGGGTGTCTTATGGGAGAATTGATTTCTAGAATATATTTTTTCATGATTAGTATTTCATAGTCGGAGCAGGATCATATTTATTTTTTTCATAATAATTTAAAGGTTGCACCATATGTTGAAACCCACAAAGTAATTCTGAGGCATTTGAATCCATCAAGGACTGAAAGTTGGATGTCAAATACACATAATAAATAGTTTATAGGATGGTTTCACGACCATATTTATAAATATTCAACTAAAAATTTGGATTCAATTTTAGAAAAAAATTGATAGCTATATAGAGTTCCAAGTGTGCATGTATTTTATTATAATAGTTATGTAATTAATGGTTATAAATTCTATATAAATGAACCTGATGAACGTAGTACCATGAAAAGCAGTGGAGTTACACTTATGAATTAAGTTGTTCATGTATCTACTACCAAGTTCATAAATCCAATTTATGTGAATATGATATACTTTGGAATCATCAAACAAATATGAGAGTTGGATTATGCAACACTCAAAGTGCCGATTTTTCAATGAAATTGGGTTGATAACAAGAGAGCAGTTAAAATAGATGAATTGGGATTCATGAAAGTGGGTTTTAGTAAGGAAGGGTAAAAAGAAGAACCATTTATAATGGAATTATAGGTAGTACAATTATTTTATATTCCAGATCTTTCAAACTAAAAGTGGTCAATTGTTATGTTATCAGCCAAAACCACTGAAGGGTCAGATGTAAATTCAATAAAGGATGAACCTTTCATTAGGAGGTTACAATCATTTTGCAGTAGTACCAATTTAGATGGGGTATTTTATGTCATAGGAGACAACAATGAGTGGTTTTGGATACTCAATATAGGGGTAAAATCCCTTCAACCATAAAAAAATAGAGTTTAATAATCAGGTTGTATTATTTTTTGTAATATACAATGCCTTAACTCATATTATTATTTATTCACTAATACATTTATATGATCTAAATTAAATATTCAACCACTTCTATAGATAATGAATTCTACACATACTAATTCTCCCAATACTGAGGAATATATTTCTCAACATGTTGATGCTCCCAATGTAGAGGAATAATAATCTTATGTACATGCCAATGCAATAAATCCAGAGGAACAACATATTGGCAATGTTAAAGCCAAGGAAATGGTAGATTGTGAATAACCTGTGTCCTAGAAAAAATAAGAGTGTTGTTGTGTGAAAGTGTTAAAAAATTATTAAGGCATGGGGAAAAGGAATAAAATTAAATGTTGTATTGTAACACCCCAAAATTATATTGTATTAACCTTATATTCAATAGTGTGTCTAACACGCGACACCAATCGCGTAAGGTAATATAATATCTGGATACTTTATAATATATTTACTATTTAAAATAGATTCTATATATTTACTATTTTAAATAAATTCAATACGTGATATAGATTGTAACTCACACAACATCAAGTTAGCGTTCATTACACACAAGATCAACCTTCCTTGATGGCTTTCGTTACATGCGAGACTGAGTTTTATCAGACAATAATATATTATTAAAATATAATGAGATATAAACTAGCCATTAAATTAGTAGTTATGAATAGTAATAACTAACTTATGAAAATTGTGGTTTATAAAAATATATAATGAATTCACTGGTTACAAATTAATTAGAAATTAATATAAGAATCAATTGAATATAAAGTGAATATTTTTATAGAAAACTATTTTTAGGCTCAAAAAGTTGTTTTAAGATAATATATTAAATTAATTAAAATTAATGAGAGATATTGATGTAATATATATATATATATATATGTATTATTCAATAAAATATTTTTTAAATTCATCCATTAGGTTTGATAGAAATTATATAATAACAAACTCTATTTTACATATAAAACCTATATTTTTATAAAGGCAATTTTACCGCCTTTTAATAGAAAACCCATTTTAAATATGAATTTTGAAACATTTATGAATTTAATTTGATAAAATAAACTTAATTTTTGAATTCATAATATCAAAATTAGTATAGGGTGAATTTTTTTTATTTTTATGAGAAACTTCATTTTTTGATGAATAGTGAAAAATACTGCATTTTAGTTAAAAATTGTCTTTTCGTCTAAATAATTATTAATGTTAAATTATATTTTTAATTTTTTTAAGATCACATTATATTAATTATACATCGTTTAATACAAATTAGTTCATTAGAATCAATTTCATTTTGAAATTGAATATAAAAAATTAACAATCTTCTGAACATTTTTCTATTAAAACCAGTTAATTAATTTGTCTGAGAGATTAACATTAATCTTAATTTTACCACTTTTGTAAAGAGAATTTTGAAAAATGGACATACATAATTGTAATCATTATGATATTTTTATTCTAATAAGAAAAATTAATTTTTAACCAAAATGATTAGTAAATGTGATTAGTATTAATTACAATGAGTAAGGTGTGATGAGGCTTAAAAAGGAACTAAACCCTGAACTTAGGGGGCCAAATGACCTATAAACCTGTCCAAAACCAATTTTATGTACATAATTCGTCTATTAACCTTCCATTATTGAGTTTTATTGGTTTTTTATGACTTTTTTTAGGTAAGAACATGTGTGTACCTAACATGTTTCCAAAAATTCCAAGTTCCTTCCCTATAAAAGGCCACCACCTCTTCCATTTATTCACACCTATAAAACCTCTTAGGTTTGGCCATGATCTTCCCAAATAGTCTTAAAAAATCCATCCCCTATACCTATAATCCTCTCTTTGGGAATAAATCCTTCCAAGTAAGCCTTTTAGTATAAATCAAAAGAAGTTACACGATTAAGAATGTAAATCACCAAGGTTTTAAAAAATAAATGAAATGAATGAAACTTTATTTTAAGTAGATATTTATAATTATCCTTTAAACCTAATTTTTCTTCTTCTATGTTTTTAATTTCAAAAAATTTTCATCTACAATTGTGTTCTGTAAGTTATTTGGAGTCTGATGGAACCAACTTATTTGTTTAGTGAATAGTAACATACCCTTATGAATAGTAATATGACCCAAATGAATGGTAAATTGTATTATTATTTTATTTTATTAATTATTTAAGATAATGAAATCATGGTTAATTTTTCAATGTGATATAAAAGCAGTTATAGAATTAAAATTGTTAATTTTTTAATTAAGTATGCTTTTATTTAAAAATTAAATTAATAAAAATTTAGAAAATTATTTTCAAAAAAAGGAGTTCATTTTTTAATTCTACATGTCTAAAATAGTTAGGGTGAATTTTTTGGATTTTTCTAAAATTCTTGAATTTTTTATGAATAGTGGAATACGGTAAAATATCGTATATTAAAATTATAAGTTAAATACACTATTTATGACATCATAATTGATGTAAGACCACTTTGTTTGAACTCACGTGTCATTATTACTATTTGGGGTCACATGAATTAATATTATTCATATACTTGAGAAAAAATATTATAATAATGATTTAAATAATGTAAAATACCTCCTCTCCTCCATTATAAATACCACCCTCATTCCCTTCTTCCTCCCACACCTCTCAAGCCTTGATAATTTCATAAGTTCTACCCAATACACCTCTAAAAGATCTTCCTCATGTCCTAGAGCTTCTTGTATCACCAAAAGGACAAAACCAAAGGCCTTAAGAAGGATCTTAAGGAGAAGAGATCAAGAGGTAAACATCCTCTTTTGTTTTCTTTCTTTTCTTTTCATTTTATTTTCTACTTATATTCTTTCCTAGCCTCCCCTTATCCAAGAGGAATGAATGATCCAGTATATTAAATATTATATATTTCATCATGCATATAGAATACTCACCATTATATTTCTTCTCCTCTCCCACTTATTCAATGAATTAAAACATCGTCTGTGATGTGTCGAATTACCGACATCATGGAAGATGTGATTTAGATTTCTATTAATTCCTTAAAGACGAGTCATGAAACCATTTTTATGGTTGAACCAGATTAAAATTTATGTATTATAAATTATATAGGGTTCTCGAATCATTTTTTACACATTTTATAAATTTATAAAACAAAATGAGTTCTTTACGATCGAAGAATCACCAAATGACCTAAACAAATATCAATAATGTTTTAACTTACGAATCATCCTCATGTTAGAGTTCAAAATGATAAATGGTATAATTTATGGCTCTGGAAATAGTTAAATACCATTCCATTCCAATTATGTATTTTCACTTCCAATCGACAAGAATATCCATCATGAACTGATCATGGAATCCATGTAAAGAACGCACCCGACATAATGTAAATAACAAAATATTACTAATAAATGTGTCGAATGATGTTGTAAAATGATCATATAAGGTGTTATAAATATTAATATGTTTCATTAAGATATTAATAACACTCTTTTAACCATTATACAGGAGTTTTAAACACTTTTTAAGTAAGAAGAATCCAAGGTAAGGGAATTCTTAACCCAATTTCCATTATTTGGGTTAACCTTCTTCTTTATTCATTATGTGGTATTAAGATTATTGGTGTGATGATTTTTTTATATTATATTTCAATATGTGTATTTAAAGTGTATACACATATCCATTCCATTCTATTAATTCTCACTCCAATTATATTTTAAGGGACATTCTTTTTAAAATCCTTTTAAAACTCTCTTTAATAAGTTTCAAAAGGATTATTTTTTATATGTATATAGAATGAGTGGTTTATTATGATTTCAAGATACTTTATTTCCTTGGTATGTTCCTTAGAAATTATTTATGTTGGGTTTATCGCATTATATATCAAGATATGTTGGGTTGAGCCCATTATAGCTCAAGATATGACGAGTGAGCCCCATTATAGCTCTCCAATGCATTGGGTACTCTGGAGATGGAAGTTGACCAAAAGGTTATTCCATGTGTAAGGTTGAATTTAAGAGTGATATTGTAAATATGTCCTAAGGAAACTACATGATGATTCTATGCATATGAGTTTTTATGATTATGGGTTTTATTGGTTTTTATGTTATCACTTGACTCACGCTTTCTTTCTGTATATCCCTTACTGAGTTTTATACTCATCCCAAGTTTTTAAAATGTTTTAAATGGATATAAGGATGTGTAAGAGAAATAAGGGAGTCGTTATTTTTTATATGGAGAGTTTTTAAAGAAATCATGTTTTATGTTTTAATGTTTTATATTTTGAAAAAAATGGAATATGTTTTAGTAGTATCCTCTTGTATGAATGTGGTATGTCATGTATGTAAGATTTCCTAATTGTATAAAACTATAAACTCGAAAAGATATTCAATGTGTAATAATGTATGGTCGTGTGTAAAATTAAATATTAAGTAACGTTTTAATGTTGGGACCTTATAGTTGGTATCAAAAGATGGTTTAGATAATTTTAGGGGTTGGGGTGATATTTAAAGAATACCATAACTGATTTTTACTCTGGTAATTTGAAATGTTATATAATTTAAGGATTACCATATTTATCCATCTAAGTTATGTTTTTATATAATGGTTTTTCATAGAAGAAACAGGGAAGATGAAGTAGGAAGGTAGCAAGAGGCTGATGTCTATCTGAATCTGCAACCCGAAATGGTGGGAATCGGAACCGAGCAGTTTGTGACAGAAATGGATCTATTGAATCAAGAAATAAATGGGGTTGGTATCCTTTCTAGATAGTAACATGATCTACCATGAAGAAACATGTCTTTTATGGATAATTTTATGGGGCAACATCCTCCAGTATTCAGTGGAACCGCATATCTAGTGATAGTCGAAGGATGGATCAATGCTCTAGAAAAGATATTTGATTTCATGGGATGTTCAGAATGTAAAAAGGTAATAATATCTATTTATCATTTGGAATTTGAAGCTGATAAATGGTGGTCTCTAGTTAGGAATATGAGGAAAGGGGTGATCTTGATAGTCTAGAATGGGGTTATTTTAAGAGTCTTTCTGGAAAAATATTTTCCCAAAACTGTTCGACTTAGAATGGAGAAAAAAATTCTTGGAACTAAAGTAGAAAGATAATAATTATGTGGCAACATATGAAGCCAATTTTACAAAACTATCCAGGTATGTACCAAATTTTACTCATGATATTGAATGTAAAATTAATAGATTTTACTCTGGTTTGAAACTGTTTCTGCGAAGAGATTTGGCTTCACGAGAGTTTAAAATCTATGAGAAGCTTGTTCGTTGTGATAAAAAAGTTGAGATGGAGTTTTCTGACACATATGTGCCTCGTGATAACAAGAATAAGAAGTGGTTATTTTGGTAGGCAATGAGGAAGAACTCATCAAAGAAGTCTGTAGTTAAGAAAATAAATTTCCCTTCTTGTGAAAAGTGTGGTAAAAGGAATCCTGGTGAATGTATGGTAAATTCTGGGAAATGATACTGATGCGGAAAGTTTGGACACATGTCTCATGAGTTCAAGTAATATTATCTGAAAATTAATGAGAAGCTAATTGTGATATGATTTAACTATAAGGAATTGGGTCATTTTTCTAATGTTTGTCTGAAGCTAGTTACTCTAGCAGGGAATTAGCAAGATTGGAAGTATAAGGGTTTGTTAAAATCCTTTTCAACCACTTCATAAGATGTTGATCCATAAAATGAGGTTTTATCAAGTACATTTATTTTTTTTACAAATTTTACAAATGTTTTGTTTGATTCAGGGTCTACACATTCCTTCATTTATGAGAAATTTTCATAAAAATTGGGAATTCAACATCATAAAATGAAACCAGATCTATTGGTAAAAACACCTAGAGGAAATATTGTGGAAAAAATAAATTATAAGAATATTCCTATCCTTGTATGTGGAAATATTTTACCTGAAAAACTTGTTTCTTTTCCTCTGGTAGAGTTTGATGTTATTCTGGGTATGGACTAGCTTTCTTTTTATCATGTTAAGATAGATTTAAGAGAAAAAGAAGTTGTTTTTCAGAAAGAATTTCAGTTTATGTATAAGATGAACCCATGTCATTAATAATATATCAATAAGCTAAGAAACTGATAAATTATGGAAATGAAATTTATCTTGCTCATATTTTGGAAGATAAGGTAACTATCCAGATTAATGATGTAAGAGTGGTAAATGAATACCTAGATGTTTTTCCCGATTATTTTCCTAGTTTTATTCATAATTTAGAGGTTTATTTTACTATTTAATTAGTTCTATATGCTAATACAATTAATAAACCCCCTTATCGAATTTCCCAAATGGAACTTCTGGAATTAAAAAGGTAGTTTGAGGAATTATTAGATAAAGGCTTCATCCGACCTTGCACTTCACCATGGGGAACTTCTAACTTGTTTATTACGAAAAAAGATGGTTCAATGAGAATTTTCATCGATTATAGAGCCTTTAATAACATTACTATTAAAAACAATTATCTTTTTCCTCATATCTATGATTTCTTTGATCAGATCTAGGGAGCGTAGTATTTTTCGAAGGTTGACCTAAGTTCGAGGTACCATCAATTAAAAGTAAAGGATGAAGACATCCTAGAGATTGTGTTCTGTACAAGATATGGTCATTATGAATTTGTATTTATACCTTTTGGGTTAAATAATGCACCTACTGTATTAATGGATCTTATGAATAGAATATTTCATGAGTTCTTGGATAATTGTGTGGTTGTGTTTATTGATGACATTCTGGTATATTCTAGAAGTAAAGAGGAGCATGAAAAACATCTAAGGGTTGTTTTTAAAAACTTAAAAGAAAAGAAACCGTACGGAAAATTCAGAAAGTGTGATTTTTGGTTGTAACATATTTATTTTCTTGGGCACATTGTAAATAAGGATGGAATAATAGTTGATCCTACCAAAACAAAAGTGGTTGATGAATGTCCAAGACCTACAAATGTTACAGATATTCATAGTTTTCTTGGATTAGTACTTTTTACTGATGGTTTTTTAAAAACTTTGCATGGTTATCTATACTGCTAACTATGTTAACATGAAAAGGGGTAAAAAAATTTGGATAGAAGAATGTGATGTTTGTTTTCAGGAACTGAAGAAGGGATTAGTGAATGCTCCAGTTTTGGCCTTTCCTTCCCGAAATAGTGAGTTTTTCATCTACAGTGATGCTTCATTGAAGGGACTTGGTTGTGTTCTGATGCAGAATGATCAAGAAATTTCTTATGCCTCAAGACAAATAAAACCTCATGAGTTAAATTATCCCACACATGATTTGGAATTGGCAGTTATGGCTTTTTCTTTGAAAATTTAGAGGCACCATTTATAATGAGCCAAATTTCAAATATATACTGACCATAAAAGTATGAAGTATATATTCACTCAGAAGGAATCAAACATGAGGTAGAGAAGATGGATTGAACTAATAAAGGATTATGATTTCATGATCAATTACCATCCAGGAAAATAAAACAAATTGGTAGATTCATTGAGTCAAAAACATCATGAATCATTAACCATGTTAATTTTGGAACATGATCCCTTGATTAATGATTTTATGAATTTTGGCTTAGAAGTTGTCAGTGCAAGGAATACATGTGTTTTGTTTCAGGTTTTAGTGCATTCATCATTATCAGACAGAATTATTAAATTACAGAAGGAAGACCATGAGCTACAGAAAAAGGTAGAATTGGTTAAAATGGGTAAGTTGGCAGAATTTAACCTTGATAAAGATTGTGTTTTAAGATTAGGAAAAAGGTTGAGTTTTCCTTGTGATTCCCAGTTAAAGAAAGATTTGTTGTGTGAATCTCATAGTGTTCCATTTTCAGTTCATCCTGGAAGTACTAAGATGTACCGAGACCTTCAGGAGTATTACTAGTGGGAAGGAATGAAAAGGGATATTACAGAATTTACCACGAAATTTTTGACATTTCAATAGGTTAAAGCATAGTGGAAGTTATTGAAGGGGATGATTCAGCCTTTTCTAGTGCCAAAGACGAAATGGAAGAATATATCTATGGACTTTGTGGTGGGACTACCTAACACTTATAGAGGTAATAATGTGATTTTGGTTATTATTGATCGGCTGACAAAATCTTCACATTTACTTTCTATTCGAGATACATTGTCATTGAATCAGCTTTCTCGATTGTACCTCAAATAGATTATTAGGTTACATAGAGTTCCTATTTCTATTATATCTGATCAGGATCCCAAGTTCACTTCTAACTTTTGGAAGGGGATTCAGAAGTCATTAGGCACAAAATTAAATTTTAGTACATCTTTTCATCCTCAATCATATGGGTAGTCAGAACGAATGATTTAGACTTTGGAAGATATGCTTTGACTTGTTCAATGGACTACCAGGGAAGTTGGGATCAGCATATTTATTTAGTTGAGTTTTCTTATAATAACATATTTCATTCCAGTATACAAATGGAACCTTTTGAGGCATTGTATGGGAAGTAGTTTCGAACTCTATCTTTTTTGGATGAAGTCAGGGAAAGGAAGTTGATGGGACCAAAATTAGTAGAGGAAGTGGATGAGAAAGTAAAGATGATCCAGTAGCACATGAGGACATATCAGAGTAGGCAAAAAAGTTTTGTAGATAACAGAAGGAAAGAAATCTCTTTTGAGTTAGGTGACCATGTTTTCCTTAAAATCTCTCCTTGGAAAAGTGTGATACGTTTTGGTAAGAAAGGAAAGCTAAGTCCACGATTCATCGGTCCTTTTGAAATCCTGGAGAAAGTTTGACCAATTGCATACCAAGTAGCTTTGTCTCTGAGTTTATCTAAGGTACATAATTTTTTTCATGTTTCAATGTTGAGAAATTATGTGCCAGATTCATTATATGTTTTGAGCCAAGAAGCAGTTCAGCTGGAAGAGAACCTTTCTTATAAAGAGAAACCAGTTCAGATTCTTGATCGAATGGAATAGGTATTGCGGAATAATGTAATCCACTGGGTAAAGGTTTTGTGGAGAAACCACATGTTTGAAGAAGCAACATGAGAATATGAAAATTCTATGAGGAAAATGTACCCTCACTTGTTTAATGAGTAAATAAAATTATGAGGACACAATTTATATAAGGTGGGGATAATGTAACACCCCGAGGATTTAAAAAATAAATGAAATTCATGAAACTTTGTTTTAAGTAGATATTTATAACTATCCTTTAAATATAATTTTTCTACTTCTATGTTTTGAATTTTGAAAAAAAAGTCATCTACAATTATGTTCAGTAAGTTATTTAGAGTCTAATGGAACCAAATTGTTTTTTGGAGAATAATAGAATACCCTTATTAATAGTAATATGAACAGTAATATGGCCTTAATGAATAGTAAATTTTATTATTATTATATTTTTTTAAGGCTTTAAGATAATGAAATCATGGTTAATTTTTCAATGTGATATAAAAGCAGTTATATAATTAAAATTGTTAATTTTTTAATTAAGAGTGGTTTTATTTAAAAAAATAAATTAATAATATTAAGAAAATTATTTTCAAAAAATGGAGTTCATTTTTTAATTCTACATGTCAAAAATGTTTAGGTTGAATTTTTGGGATTTTTCTGAAATTCTTGAATTTTTTATGAATAGTGAAATACGGTAAAATACCATATATTCAAATTATAAGTTAAATGCACTATTTATGACATCATAAGTGATGTAAGACTACTTGGTTCGAAATCACATGCCATTATTACTATTTGTTGTCAAATTAATTAATATTATTTATAGTCTTGAGAAAAAATATTATAATTAAATTTAAATAATGTAAAATACCTTCTCTCCACCACTATAATTACCACCCTCATTCCCCTATTCCTCTCACACCTCTCAAGCCTTGATAATTACCTAAGTTCTTCCCAATACACCTCCCAAGGCTCTTACCCATGTCCTAGAGATTACAGTCTCACCAAAAGGCCAAAACCAAAGGCCTTAAGAAGGATCTCAAGGAGAATAGATCAAGAGGTAAACATCCTCTTTTGTTTTCTTTCTCTTCTTTTCATTTTCTTTTCTATTCATATTCTTTACTCACCTACCCTTATCCAAGAGGCATGAATGATATAGAATATTACATAATCTATATTTAATCATGTTTATGGAATACTCACCATTATATTTCTTCTCCACTTCCAATTATTCAAGAAATTAAAACACCATCTGTGATGTGTCGAATTACCGACATCAGGGATGATGTGATTTCAATTTCTTTTACTTCCTTAAAGACTGGTCATGAAACCATTTTTTTGGTAGAAACATATTAAAATTTATGTATTATAACTTATATAATGTTCTTTAATCATTTTTTACACATTTTATTAATTTATAAAAAAATGAGTTCTTTACGATCGAAGAATCACCAAAATGGCCTAAAGAAATATCAATAATGTTTTAACTTATGAATCATCCTCATGTCAAAGTTCAAAATGATAAATGGTATAATTTATGGTTATAGAAATAGGTAAATACCATTCCATTCAAATTATGGAGTTTCACTTCCAATTGACAAGAATATCCATCATGAACTGATCATGGAAACCATGTAAAGAACGCACCAGACACAATGTAAATAACAAAATATTACTAATAAATGTGTAAAATGATGTTGTAAAGTGATCATATAAGGTTTTTAAAACATTAATATGTTTCATTATGATATTAATAACACTATTTTAACCATTATACTAGAGTTTTACACACTTTTGAAGTAAGAAGAACCCAAGGTAAGGGAATTCTTAACCCAATTTCCATTCTTTGGGTTAACCTTATTCTTTATTCATTATGTGGTATTAATATTATTGGTGTGATTTTTTTTATTATGTTTAACTATGTGTATTTATAGTGTATACACATATCCATTCCATTCTATTAATTCTGACTCCAATTATATTTTAAGGGACATTCGTTTTAAAATCTTTTAAAACTCTCTTTAAAAATTTTCAAAAGGATTGTTTCTTTATGTATATGGAATGAGTGGTTTCTTATGATTTAAAGATACTTTATTACCATGATATGTTCTTTGGACATTATTTATGTTGGTTTGATCCCATTATTGTTCAATATATATTGGTTTGATCCCATTATAGCTCAAGATGTGACGGGTGAGCCCCATTATAGCTCTCCAACGCATTGGGTACTCCGGAGATGGAATTTGAACAAAAGGTTATTTAATGTGTAAGTGTGAATGTAAGAGTGATATGGAAAATATTTCCCAAGGAAATTACATGATGATTATATGCATATGAGTTTTTATGATTATGAGTTTTATTATTTTTTATGTTACCACTTGACTAATGCTTTCTTTCTTTATATCCCTTACTAAGTTTTATACTCATCCCAAGTTTTTAAAATGTTTTTCACTAGATATAAGGATGGGAAAGATAAATAAGGGAGTCATGATGTTTGATATTAATTTTTTTTAAAGAAATCATGTTTTAAGTTTTAATGTTTTATATTTTGAAGAAAAATGGATATTATTTTAGTAGTATCCTCTTATATGAATGTGGTATTTCATGTATGTAAGATATCCTAATTCTTTAAAACTCTAAACCCAAAAAGTTACTAAATGTGTTATAATTTATGGTCTTGTGTAAAATTCAAGATTAAGTAAAGTTTTAAGGTCGGGTCCTTATAAAGAGGCAATGTCTTCTCTCAAGCTTTTTAGTTTCATTTCCATTTTTCAACTCCTATACTCTTCTTATTCTATTCTTACATAACAACACCAGTATTCTCAATATAATAGGATATTTTTATGTTAATATTTTTACCTACACTTACACACAAATCCATCTAATGTGTAATGAACATATTTTTTCTGTGTAGGGTGAACGATTATCTCACAAAATGAAGATTCTTCATTTTTTGATTTCTAACTTTCATGGTTGGCCATTATGATAGACATACTATTTATATATATTATATATGATATTTATTATGTCTTTAAGTTTCTTTAATTATTTTAAAACACATACCATTATACTTTTAATTTTTCATTAATACGATAACATTGTTTGAGGAAGTATGGACTATCTCCCCCTCAAAGCGATGTGATTCGTTCACACGATCCATGGAATGTATAAAGGATGATTATAATTGAAAATATTAGAGATAAACAACATATATATTATATTCATGACATAATTAACTTTATATAGATATATATATATACATATCATTTTCTTTATTATCCTTTCACACACTAAAAAGTGATAATGTCGGTCGAGGACGTGTGGACTACCGCCTCCTCGACACAATGTGATTCCTTTTACATCATGAGAATTTTATATATAAGTATATATGACTAAATAATATGATATTAATGATATTATGGTCATTATATAAATATATAATTCTACTTACCATCTTTCTATAACGAACATTGAAAAATGAGAACATTACTCATGCGTACGTACGGCCTACAGTCTCCATGATTGTAACGTTGGTTCATTTTTCATAAACATATTTCATGATTGATTTTAAAAGTATAATTGATGTATAAATATGATAATTATGTCATGATTATTATTTTTTAGATGTTATATATTGACCCATTTGACCATAGTTGACCTACCAAAGTTTTTTTTGATACATAAACTCAATTTGGTCAAAACACCCAATGTAAACATAATTATTTAAGTATTTGTATAAAACATAGTAAAAAGTGAAATAAAAGTAATTATAAACATGAAAATTTTCTCAAACAATTATAAAATTAACTTGAGTTTATTATATATGAAGTTAAAAAATGTTCACCAAAAAGGAATCACAAGGTAAGGGACTCTTGTCTCACTTTTCTTTCTATGAGGCATACTTTATTTTTGTGCACCTAATCTCTTATATATGGTGTACATACTACCACATTGAAATATAATATCATTAATTATTTTATCTTAACAGTATTTAGATGTTTTAATTGATGATTATTACTCTTGGGCCTTTTGATTCATATGTAAGGGATTCTCCTCTCACTTTTTACATCCGTGGGATAAATGTCATGTTCACCACTTAAAAATTTTGTGTGGTGTATATATTACCCCTATTGTTATATTGTATCATTAATTATCTTTCCTTCAGGTATTTAATGATTTAATTTAATATTATTCCTTTATGAGTATTATTATTTAAAATGTTTCAAGAGGGTATGGGACACTTTGGAATGTTTAAAGGTTATTTTCCTTAACTATATCTTTAATGATCATTCAATGGAATTTACATTTGATTAAATTATATAACCATTTTTCAATAAACCATTTCATTATACTATGGTTTTTCATGAATATTTTAAATATTAGTATCAATATTAAATTCTTTGGTACTCAAAATGTTTTATAAAATCTTTTTTAGAAAACCCGAATTTATTTATCTCTTTAGTCAGAAAACCTATTTTCTTATAAAAACCATGTTTTATTAAAAAAAATTCCAAAATTGTTTTTAAAATTATTTAGTAAATAAATTTTTTCCCCTTTTTTTCTTTTACCAATCTTTTCAAAGGAATGTTATTTTTTCTTTTTGAATGAGTCATTTTCTAACCTTTATTCATACAAAAGGAATATTCTTTTACCTCATACAACTTGTATAGATTTATCCACTGTCATTTAATTGAATCTTCCTTTTCAAGTTTAAAAGGTTTATTTTTAAAGAAAATTTTTTCTAAAGTGATATTCAAAGCAAAATATTTTCAAAAGGTTTTTCAAAAGAAAATGATATTTTCTTCAAGAATATTTTTAAAAGTTATTATTTTATTTAATCAACGATAAAACCCTCTATTTTTACTGCAAATGGGATTTTTTATATTGATACCATCCTTATTCTTCTTATGGATGGTCTATGATTTATTTATCCAAGGATAGTTTTCACATTCACTTCCTTGATTTATTTTTTAGTCCCCTTAAAATATTCAATTTCATATGATCATTTAGAATTGAATTTATCATAATTATCCATTCCATTTATCATGGATATTACTATTAACTAAACCATATACCATTTTAAATACATTGTTTAAATGGGAAATTATTAATAAATCCTTATTTTTCATTCAATATTTTTAATTGATAGGTCATATTAGTTATTTTGAATATTCGATATGAGGAATGTTTTGGATTACAAATGACGGGTGGAGCCCAGGTTTTATATATCTTCTAAATGCATCGACAAATTATCATGAGAAAAATAGTTTCACAAATTTGTTTCTACTTGTAACACCCCAAGATTTTATAGTACATTATATCTTCAAAGAAATTTAATAACTCGTGTTACACGCAACACCGAGTTCAAGGTAATCACAACTTACCAAAATTGCAGTTCAAAAGGAAGTTATGAATAGTATTAATTGGATTTTGAATTTTATATACTCCCTATAATTTTAACATCCATATTATTTTTTTTAGAAATAATATAAGAACAAATTCAATTTTTCAGATAAAAGAAGTATTTTTCAAAAAATGCAATTTTACCTTATTTTAATGGAAACCCCTTTTTAAATACAATATTTGACACTTTTTTTATATTCAATTTGACAAAATAAACTTCTTATTTATAATGGGGACATATAAATTTTTTTTGGATAAAAATTTAGTGTTTTTCTGATCTTTCGTATTTTAATGAATAGTGAAAATACTAAATTTTAATTAAAACCAACTTTTTAAATCGAAATAATTTATAATGTAAAATTATAAATTTGAGTGGTTTTAAAGTATAATTAGATTATATTTTTATCATTTAATATAATTTATGTCATTGGATGTAATTTCACATTTAAACTGGACATAAAAAATTGTTAATCTTTTGATAGTTATTATTTCCCAAAAACACGCTTTTTGTTTTGAAAACGGGCATTAATTTTAAATTAATTCCTTCCACTTATATGTTTTTAATTTGGAAAAATAGATTCTATATTTTGAATCAGGAGGTCCAAATTTTTTAAATAGGTAACTATTATTTTTAGACATTATGAATATTTACTTCAGTAAATATTTTATTTACCATGGTTAACGGGTAAATCTGGTAAATAAGGGTAAATAAATATTATTATAATAATATTAAATTACCCTAACATGTGTCCTATTCCTATTGGTTGATACATGTCATATCTTGGTCATCCTTGGGTGGATTTTAGGATCACTTGGAGCCACTTGATAGTGATAATGACACTTTATATTAATTAATTTAAAGTAAAGACAAAAATAACATAAACATATATCTTTTAGTAAAACAATTTTTACAAGGTTTTATATAAGTTATATTTTAGAATATAAATATTAATTATAAATATAAAAATATTTACTATATAAAGGTATTTTATTTATAATTTTTAGACATTAAATAATTAAATTTATTTATGGCACAATGATGATGTAGTAATTACTTTATTAATGAAAGAATCAAATAAATGGTATTATAAATATTAAAATAAATATAATTTCAATGTTTTTATGATATAAACGAATTTTCAAGGTTAATATTACATTTTAGTATTTATTCAATGTATCTTTTTTGAAGTAATCATGTTTTGATGACTTTCACAAAAAACCAAATACTAAATAGTGATAAAATTGACATAAATGTGTTTTTAAAACAAATATTATATTAATAAATTATATATTATTCCTAAAAATATATGGTTAATCCACCAAAGGGATTAAATAATTTTATATATGTCATTAATGAACCACTTTAGGTTATATTGTAAGTTTATATTAAGTTTATTAACCATATAGTGTAAGAATACAAGAAGACACGGTAAAAGTTAAGCTATTTAACTAAGAGTTAAATCTAAAAGATAAGGTTAATATGGTGACCTGAACCTCTATAAAACCTATTGGTTGAGTGGTTCTTAACCCATACCCCCATTATCCTAGAACTAATTTATTTTGGATCCATTATAAACCTAAAATTATTTTATTATAAAATAATATTTCATGTTTTTCCTAAAGTGACCCTCACCTCTCTTATAAAAGGGTACTTCCGCTTCTCTCAAAATCACACCTCCAAAGCCATTTGGATCAGACAAAACCTACCCAAATATCCTCCCAACTTCCCTCACATCAACCTAGAGTCCTTAATTTGATCATAAATCCAACCTAAGGATCCATTTTAATCAACTCAAAAGGAAACACTCGAAGAAGAGGTAATAATTTCACCACCCTCTGTCAAGTTCTTTTCTTCTTAAACTTCCTCTTTATTTGTTGTTTACACACCAAAATAATAAATTAAGTACCTCATACATACTTTTATGTTATTATAAATATGTTACAACCATATTCGTTATTCTATCCATCCTATAAATGGCAAAGTCACCATACGTGTGTACGCACGGCTTACCGTCTCCACGTCGTGGTGTAGTTTATTATTCAAACACTTCATTATTTTGATGGGTAAAATAATGAGTATAAATGATGTAAATAATAAATATAACATTTTACTAATTCTTTATATATGATATAACATCTAATTACATATTATTTCACCATCGATATAATTATATTGTCGCTCCTACGTACGTACGGATTACCGCCTCCACGAAGCGATGAGATTCATTTCCACATTCACCATTCAACAATGATTATAAAAATATTTATTATTAATAAATATGTAATATATGAAATAATAATTCAAATTAATATATATATATATATGTACTTACATATATCTTATTCACTTACTTCCATTCAATACGATATGAAAACAGAAATAGCGTTTATGCGTACGTATGGCCTACCGTCTCCATAAATAGTGTTTTCCATTTCATATATCTATCTATTATACATATTTATATTCTAAATATATATGATATATAAATCATGTGTAAGTATTTAAATCATGATATAAATGATACGATCAAGAATAACAAGTTAAAACACGTACGATAAAGAAAGTGATTATTACCCGAAATGTTAATTTAACATGGAAATCATTATTAAATGGGTAGTATAAAGTCATAAATGAATCATGTATGATATGATAAATATGATTATGATTTTGTTATAATTTAATAACATACTATTTTCATTATATAGGAGGTTAAACTTACCCTTGACCAAAGGAAAGTGCAAGGTAAGGGTTGATTCTACAATCTCTTCATTATCCGAGGTTATTTTTACGTGAGTATCTACTAGGACCTCTTTATCATCCACATCCGTGTTTTATAAAAATATTTTCAAAAATAATATTTTAAGGTTTTATGGATGGGACTCTTCAAATAGATCATCATTTTAAATGGTTCAAATATTTATTCTTCTAAATCATTCTCATTAATGTCCATGTTTTCAAAATGTTTTTTAAGGATTTATTTATATGAACATGAATGGTTTTAAAATGTTAATTCATTTAAAAAGTTTAAAATTGGTATGGGACACTTTGATTCAAAAATTTCTTTAAATGTATTCCTTTCTAAAAGGTGTGACTTTTAAATGTTTTCATGAAAAAGGGATATTTCTATCAAAGAGTTTTACAAATCATTTTCATCTATGTCAACATCCTTTGATGGATTTTAAACTTTTTTGAAGTTGATTTATTATGATACAAATCTTCCATATAGTGTTGAATGTTTTGTGATATGTTTGAATGTGGATGTTTTATTTTTATACCATTCATGGTTTATGGATAAAGTATTGACATTTCGTATGTTATTTTTAATACGAATTTTTATGTTATGTTTTAAACGTTTCATATGAGGAATGTATTGGACTTAGAAAGTGATGGGTGGAGTCCACTATAGCTCCTCGGTGCATTGGTAGGTCTCATGAGACAAATAGTGTCTTGGAACAAGGCCTTGACAAAATATTATTTGTATTCTTGGCACAAGGCCTTGACTAAGTGGTTATGAAGTCTGGTATTACGCATTCCATCATTATGAAATTGGATATGGGTATTTCATGTGATTATTCGACTAGTAGAATTTCCATGTGAATAAGTAAATGGAATTATTTGATTTATATTTTCCATATTAAGCTGAATTTTAGGTTTAAAAGGATTTTTTTGTAGTTTTATACATTTCCTTAAATGTTTATGCTAATTTATGAAAGTTCCCACTATATTGTTATCCTTACTGAGCATCTGAGCTCACCCCTTTCTTATGTTTTATTTTCCCAGGATTCCTAGAAGTGTATTATGATTTATAAGCAGGGTTAATCTAGGGGATTAATGGCGTTCTCAAAGGATAATTTATGTTTTGTTTTATTTTCAAATGTGCAATGTAACGTTCATGTATGTAATCTATTTTCCAAGACCACTAAACTGATTGGTCTTTTGGGACTTGATTCCTTGTAATCATACCAATGTATTAAAATAATGCACTGACTCTGGCCTTTTGGGGTCGGGGCATTACAGTTGGTATTAGAGGAAGTTTAGAAACAACCTTGGAAATAGATTTAGATAAACTCTAATTAGAGAACATTACCCTAAGATAGACTTTGAGGATTAGTATAGAAGAACTTCATAGGATTTTGGTAATATAGAGATTTCGTGTATTTTCCAAGAAATACATACCTTTTTGGATACAAGCAGGTAGAGGCGGCTCTGGTACAGATGTACCTAAGAGTGAAAACTCTGATAAGGAGTTTTGGGCTTCACCCATGGTATCCTGGTACACGACAATGGGTTTTACTATACTCTTGGTTATGACACTCTTGGGGGATATACTTAGGATAATTCACATTTTCATTACAATTCATTATAAAGGATTTAGTAGTAAATACTTCCTCAAAGAAAACATTTTATGATTATAGATTATATGCATAACCTTTTAAATTTACCTTAGGTATTTTACAAGTTTGGACTTATGCATTTCGATTCATAAACTAACCAAGTTTATGTCATTTTTTAGAATTGGCGCCTAGTAGAAAGAATGAGAATTCCAACAATACACATGATCAAAAGATTAAGAATGATCATATCTTTTATGGTATTAAGCCAACATTTATAAGGGAAATAGTCTCCCACATTTTCTCATCATATGAAAAAATAGTATCATGTGTTAATAAGATAAGTAAATAATTCTCTATTCCTATGGATTTGAAGGGAAGCAAGAGAAGAAAATGATGGAAGAGAGAAAGATAGATAAAGGGAATAGGGGAAAAAGGATTTTCCCATATGTGATAACTGTAGAAAGAATCACCTTGGTAAATTTTTGAAGGGAATGGTAGTTTGTTATAAGTGTGGAGAAAAAGGAAACCAATTACGTGATTGCAAGGGTAAGAAAAATGTGTCAAAGGTACAATGCTTCATTTTAAAGGAGTCGGGACACTATGTGAATCAATGTACAAATCATCAGACTATACCCAAAATTATGATATTAGATAGTAATCAAGTTATGATACTACCGAAGATGAAGAAGAATGATTATATTTCTTATGTTGTTATTAAATTATTTTGTCATTTGAGTATTGTATTAATTATGTACATGTTATAATAATTATAGAGTATATAAGGATTATACTATAGTACTATTTTATTAAGGATTTAAGATTATATGGTTCCAAGAAAAGTGACTCAATTTCAAGTTAAACCTTTTGGAAAAATACATGGTTGAAGGAAAGATAAACCTTAATATGGTTTTGATACTGAGGTAGTGATTTTGGAAAAAGATATGATTGATTTGGATATTCTATATTCTTGACTACTTTGAAATTAATTAATTATTTTTTTATTCTATTATTGTTTGAGTTTACAACATTTTTGGATAGAAGAAGTATATCATGTATTT
The DNA here is from genome assembly GCA_963277665.1 of Viscum album. Lineage (NCBI taxonomy): Eukaryota > Viridiplantae > Streptophyta > Magnoliopsida > Santalales > Viscaceae > Viscum > Viscum album. The sequence continues at coordinate 1,756,799,945 of OY728121.1, read as the reverse complement.
TATATGAAATAAGGAAGTACATACCTATTAAAATATGGTTTTCTGGTAATTCAGTTTATTACCATGTCTTATGAGAATAAATGATGAAGGTATTCACATGTATGTTATGTGACCTTCCTTATTAATTATGGATAGTGAGTTTGGACATAAGTATTTTGGATAAGTCTAAAGGTTGGAATGGATAAAGTTAAACAATGGATACTATTTTTTACAATTAAAACACTTATTAAGATTATTTTTGGATTGTTATAAAAAGGATAGCCTGGAGGTTGGGCAACAACCCATCGCGTCTGGAAAGGCTGCAAGACTTGATCCCACAAACGAAGGGCAACAAGGGTGTATCACCTACCATTGGCCTACATGATGTCCTGGTTTGTATAATGTAATTTTTTTTAAAATGGTCTGACAGATAAATTATAATTTCATTTTTTTGGAACCCTTTACGATGAGGATAAATATAATATTTTTGAATTCTATTATCTTTTGGAGTGAAAGATGAGTTTGTAGAAATTAGTTGAGGGATGAAACTCTACTTGTCAAGTATATATATTTTTTCCGCTTATTTTATGAATAAATTAATTCTTAAACTTTAGGGAAGGGATCTTAAAACCAAAAATGTGTTATCCTAATACCTTATGTTTTGTTGAACTGGTGATATTTTACATCATCTTAGATTGACGGCTTTGAGGCCCTCAATTTTACACATGTTTGTGATTGATGAACTCTATCACTCCCTATAAATATTTATGTTTTTCCTCCAATTATGTGTCTCTAATTTCCACCAATGTTCTCCTAATCAAGATCATAATTTGGAGGTGACTTTTTCATTTCTCTTCCCCTCTTATTAAGACTAAATTTCATTAACCCAATTTCCTATGTGGGTTTTCCAAAAAGGTATTTTTATATTTTTAACCTTTTGTTTTCAAAGAAAAATTTCAAATTGAGAGGATTAAATTTATTGAAGTAGGGGAGAATTTAACACCCAAATATTTTATAGGGCATTATCTCTTCAAATAAATTCAATAACTTGTGTTACACACAACACCGAGTTCGAGTGCATCACGACTTACCAAACTAGCCATTCAAAAAGCTGTTATGAATATTATAAACTTAATCTTGAATTTTATATACTACATATAATTTTAACATCCATATTATGTTTTTTATACATAATATAAGAAAAAATTCAATTTTTTAGATAAAAGAAGTATTTTTCAAAAAATGAAATTTTACCGCCTTTTAATGGAAAACCATTTTTTAATAAAATATTTGACACTTTTTTATATTAAATTTTACAAAATAAACATCTTCTTTATAATGGGGACATATAAATTTTTTTGGATAAAAAATTGGTGTTTTTCTGATAACTTTCATATTTTGATGAATAGTGAAAAATACTAAATTTTAATTAAAAACAACTTTTTTAATCGAAATAATTTATAATGTTAAATTATACATTTGAGTGGTTTTAAAGTATCATTAGATTATATTTTTATCATTTAATATAATTTAGGTCATTATATATAATTTCACATTTAAACTGGACATAAAAAAATGTTAATCTTTTGATAGTTATTATTTCTTAAAAACAAGCTTTTTGTTTTCACAACGGGAATTAATTTTAAATTAATTTATGCCACTTATTTATTTTGAATTTGGAAAAATTTATTCCATATTTGGAATTAGGAGGTCCAAATTGTGTAATTAGGTAACTTTTATTTTTAGACATTATGAATATATACTTCAGTAAATATTTTATTTACTATGGTTAAAAGGAAAATCTGGTAAATAAGGATAAACAAATATTATTATAATATTATTAAATTACCCTAACAAGTGTCCTATTCCTATTGGTTGATAAATTTCCGACCATGGTCATCCATTGGTGGATTTTAGGACCACTTGGATACACTTGAGAGTGATAATGACACTTTATATTAATTAATTTAAAGTAAAGACAAAAATGACATAAACATATATCTTTCAGTAAAACAATTTTTACAGGGTTTTATATAAGTTATCTTTTGGGATATAAATATTCATTAGAAATATAAAATTATTTATTTCATAATCATATTTTATTTATAATTTTTAGACATTAAATAATTAAATTTATTTATGACACAATGATGATGCATTAATTACCTTATTAATGAAAGAATCAAATAAATGGTATTATAAATATTAAAATAAATATAATTTAGAAGTTTTTATGACATACACGAATTTTAAATGTGAATATTACATGTTATTATTGATTCAATTAATCTTTTTCTAGTAATCAATTTTTTATCACTTTCACAAATACCAAATACTAAATAGTGTCAAAATTCACATAAATGAGTTTTTAAAACAAAAATTATATTATTAAATTATATAATATTCATAAAAATCTAATGTTTTCATAAAGGGATTAAATAATATTATATATGTCATTAATGAACCACTTGAGTTTCTCTTGTAAGTTTATAGTAAGTTTATTAACCATATAGTGTAAGAATACAAGAAGACACGGTAACGTTAAGTTATTTAACTCAGAGTTAAATCTAAAAGATAAGGTTAATATGGTGACCTGAACCTGTCTAAAACCTATTGGTTGATTTGTTTTTAACCCATCCCCCTTATCCTATAAATAAATTATTTTGGATCCATTATAAATCGAAAATGATTTTATTATAAAATAATATTTCAAGCTTTTCCTAAAAAGACCCTCACCTCTCTTATAAAAGGGTACTTCCCCTTCTCTCAAAATCACACCTCCAAAGCCATTTGGATCGGCCAAAACCTACCCAAATATCCTACTAACTTTCCTCAAATAAACCTATAGTCCTTAATTTGATCATAAATCCAACCTAAGGATCCCTTTTGATCAACTCAAAAGGAAACACCTGAAGAAGAGGTAATAATTTGACCACCCTCTTTCAAGTTATTTTCTTCTTCCACTTCCTCTTTCTTTGTTGTTTACATACCAAAATAATAAATCCAGTACCTCATACATACTTTTATTTTATTATAAATATGGTACAACCATATTCATTATTCTATCCATCCTATAAATGACAAAGTCACCATACGTTTGTACGTACGGCTTACCGTCTCCACGTTGTGGTGTAGTTTGTTATTCAAACACTTCATTATTCGGATGGGTATAATAATGAGTATAACTTATTTAAATAATAAATATAACATTTTAATGATTCTTTATATATGATATACCATCCAATTACATACTATTTCACTATCAATATAATGATATTTTCGCTCGTGCGTACGTACGGATTACCGCCTCCACGACAGGATGAGATTCATTTCCACATTCACCATTCAATGATGATAATAAAAATATATATTATTAATAAATATGTAATATATTACATAAAAATGATACTTAATAAATATATATATATATATATGTTTGTGTTTGTGTTTACTTACATATATCTTATTCACTTACTTCCATTCCATATGATATGAAAAGGGAAACAATATTTATGCGTACATACGGCCTACCGTCTCCATAAACAGTGTTTTCCATTTCATATATCTATCTATTATACATATTTATATTCTAAATATATTTGATATATAAATCATGTGTTATATTCTGGAAGTATGTAAATCATGATCTAAATTATACGATTAAGAATAACAAGTTAAAACATGTATGATAAAGAAAGCAATTATTACCCGAAATGTTAATTTAACATGGAAATCATTATTAAATGGGTAGTATAAAGTCATAAATGAATCATGTATGATATAATAAATATGAATAAGATTCTAGTATAATTTAATAACATACTTTGGTCATTATACAGAAGTTTAAATGTACCCTCGACCAAAGTAAAGTGTAAGGTAAGGGTTCATTCTACAATCTCTTCATTATCCGAGTTTGTTTTTACGTGAATATCTACTAGGACCTCTTTATCATCCACATTTGTGTTTTATAAAAATATTTTCAAAAGGAATATTTTAAGGTTTTATGGAATGGACTCTTTAACTAGATCATCATTTTAAATGGTTTAAATATTTATTCTTCTAAATCATTCTCATTAATGTCCATGTTTTCAAAATGGTTTTTAAGGATTTATTTATATAGACATGAATGTTTTTAAAATGTTAATTCATTTCAAAAGTTTCAAAGTTTATGGGACACTTTGATTCCAAAATTTCTGTAAATTTCTTCCTTTCTAAAAGGTGTGACTTTTAAATGTTTTCATGAAGAATGGATATTTCTCTCAAAGATTATTACAAATAATTTTTATCTATGTCAACATCCTTTGATGGATTTTAAACTTGTTTGAAGTTGATTTATTATGATAAAAATATTCTATATTGTATTAAAGGTTTTTTGATATGTTTGATTGTGGTTGTGTTATTTTTATACCATTCATGGTTTATAGATAAAGTATTAACATTTCGTATGCTAGTTTTAATACGAATGTTTATGTTATGTTTCAACCTTTTCATATGAGTAATGTATTGGAATTAGAAAGTGATGGGTGGAGCCTGCTATAGCTCCTCGGTGCATCAGTAGGTCTCCTGAGAGAAACTAGTGCCTTGGAAAAAGGCCTTGACAAAATCTTATTTGTAGTCTTGGCATGAGGCCTTGACTTTGAGGTTATGAAGTCTGGCATTATTCATTCCATCATTATGAAATTGGATATGAATATTTCATGTTATTATTCGACTAGTAGAAAATCCATGTGAATAAGTAAATGGAAATATTTGATTTATATTTTCCATATTAAGATGAATTTTATGTTTAAAAGGATTTTGTTTTAGTTTTATACATTGCCTTAAATGTTTATGCTTATTTATTAAAGTTTCCGCTATATTGTTATCCTTTCTGAGCATCTGAGATCACCCCTTTATTATGTTTTATTTTCCCAAGATTATAAGAAGTGTATTATGAATGATAAGCAGGGATAAGCTAGGGGATTAATTGCGTTCTCAAAGGATCATTTATGTTGGGTTTTATTTTCTAATGTGCAATGTAACATTCATGTATGTAATCTATTTTTCAAGACAGATAAATTGATTGGTCTTTTGGGACTTGATTCCTTGTAATCATGCCAATGTATTAAAATAATGCACTGACTCTAGGATTTTGGGGTCGGGGCGTTACAGTTGGTATCAGAGGAAATTTAGAAACAACATTGGAAATAGATTTAGATAAACTCTGATTATAGAGCATTACCCTAGGATAGACTTTGAGGATTAGTATAGAAGAACTTCCTAGAATTTTGGTAATGCAGAGATTTTGTGTATTTTCCAAGAAATACATCCATGTCTGGATATGAGCAGGTAGAGGCGTCTCGGGCATTAATGTATCTAGGAGTGAAAACTCTGATAATGAGTTTTGGTCTTGACCCATGGTATTCTGGTACACAACAATGGGTCTTACTTCACTCTTGGTTACAACACTCCTGGGGGATATGCTTAGGATAATTCACATTTTCATTACAACCCATTATGAAGGATTTAGGAGTAAATAATTACTTAAAGAAAACATTTTATGATTATAGATTATATGCATAACCTTTTAAATTTACGTTAGGTATTTTACAAGTTTGGAATTATGCATTGTAATTCATAAACTAACCTAGTGTATGTCATTGTTTAGAAATGGTTCCTATTAGAAGGAATGAGAATTCCAGCAATACGCATGGTCGAAAGATTAATAAGGATCATATATTTCATGGTATTAAGAAAACATTTAAAAGGTAAATAGTCTCCCACATATTCTCATCATATGAAGAAATAGTATCATGTGTTAATAAGATAAGTAAAGAATTCTCTAAGTCATGTGGCTTTGAAGGGAAGCAAGAGAAGAAAAGGATGGAAGAGAGAAAGATAGCTAAAGTGAAGAGTGGAAAGAAGGATTTTCTCATATGTGATAAGTGTAGAAAGAATCACCTTGGTAAATGCTTGAAGGGAATGAGAGTTTTTTATAAGTTTCGAGAAAAAGTACACCAAGTACGTGATTGCAAGGGTAAGAAAAACGTGTCAAAGGTACAATGCTTCGTCTTAAAGGAGTTGGGACACTGCGTGAATCAATGTCCAAATCATCAGACTATACCCCAAATGATTCTGTTGGATAATAATCAAGTTATGATACTACCTAAGATGAAGAGGAATTATTATATTTCTTATGTTTTTATTAAAGTGTTGTGTCATCTGAGTATTGTATTAATGATGTACATGTTATAAGAATTTTAAAGTATATAAGGATTGTACTGCAGTACTATTTCATTAAGGATTTGAGATTATGTTGTTTTAAGAAAAGTGACTCAATATCAAGTTAAACTTTTTGTAAAATACATGGTTGAAGGAAAGATAAACCTTAATATGGTTCTAATACTGAGGTAGTGATTTTGGAAAAGGTTATGATTGATTTGGATATTCGATATTCTTGACTACTTTGAAATTAATTAATTCTTTGTTAATTCCATTATTATTCAAGTTTACTAAATTTTTGGATACAAGGAGTATATCAAGTATTTTATATGAAATAAGGAAGTACATACCTATTCAAATATTGTTTTCTCGTAATTCAGTTTATTACCATGTCTTATGATAATACATGATGAAGGTATTCACATATATGTTATGTGACCATCCTTATTAATTTTGGACTGTGAGTTTGGACATAAGTATTTTTGATAAGTATAAAGGTTGGAATGGATCAATTCAAAAAATGGATACTATTTTTTACAGTTAAAACACTTATTAAGATTATTTTTGTATTGTTATAAAAAGGAAAACCCAGAGGTTGGGAGACAACCCATCGCGTCTGGGAAGGCCGTGAGACTTGAACCCGCAACCGAAGGGCAACAAGGGCGCATCACCTACCATTGGCCTACATGATGTACAGGTTTGTATAATGTAGTTTTTTTAAAATGTTCTGATAGATAAATTATAAATTCGTTTTTTAACCCTATACATTTAGGATAAATATAATATTTTTGAATTCTATTATCTTTTACAATGAAAGGTGAGTTTGTGGTAGAAATTAGTTGAAGTATGGAACTCTAATTTTCAAGTATATATATATATTTTTTCCACTTATTCTATGAATAAAATAATTATTAAAATTTAGGGAAGGGATCTTAAAACCAAAAATGTGTTATCCTAATACCTTATGTTTTGTTGAACCGGTGATATTTTACATCATCTTAGATTGATGGCTTTGAGGCCCTCAATTTTACACTTTTTTGTGATTGATGACCTCAATCACTCCCTATAAATATTTATGTTTTTCATCCAATTATGTGTCTATAATTTCCACCAAATTTCTCTTAATCAAGATCATAATTTGGTGGTGACTTTTTCATTTCTCTTTCCCTCTTATTAAGACTAAATTTCATTAACCCAATTTTCGATATGGGTTTTCCACAAAGGTATTTTTATATTTTTAACCTTTTATTTTCAAAGAAAAATTTCAAATTGTGAGGGCGCAATTTATTAAAGGAGGGTAGAATGTAACACCCAAGGATTTTATAGTATGTTATCTCTTCAAAGAAATTCAATAAGTTGCATTACACACAACACCGAGTTCGTGCGCATCACGACTTACCAAACTAGCCATTCAAAAAGTGGTTATGAATAGTATTAACGGAATTTTGAATTTTATATACTCCATATAATTTTTACATCCATATTATGTTTATTTTAGCCATAATATTAGAACAAATTCATTTTTTCTGATAAAAGAAGTATTTTTCCAAAAATGCAATTTTACAACCTTTTAATGACAAACCCTTTTTAAATACAATATTTGACACTTTTTTTATATTCAATTTGAAAAAATAAACTTATTCTTTAGAATGGGGACATATAAATTTTGTTTGGATAAAAATTAGGTGTTATTCTGATAATTTTCATATTTTGATGAATAGTGAAAATACTAAATTTTAATTAAAAAAAACTTTTTTAATCGAAATAATTTATAATGTTAAATTATAAATTTGAGTGGTTTTAAAGTATCATTAGATTATATTGTTATCATTTAATATAATTTAGATCATTGGATGTAATTTCACATTTAAACTGGACAAAAAATAAGTGTTAATCTTTGGTTGTTATTATTTCTTAAAAACACGCTTTTTGTTTTGACAACGGAAATTAATTTTAAATTAATTTCTATCACTTGTGTTTTTTGAATTTGGAAAATGGATTAAATATTTGGAATCAGGAGGTCCAAATTGTGTAAATAGGTAACTTTTATTTTTAGAAATTATGAATATTTACTTCAGTAAATATTTTATTTACCATGGTTAAAGGGTAAATCTAGTAAATAAGGGTAAACAAATATTATTATAATAATATTAATTTACCCTAGCATGTGTCTTATTCATATTGGTTGATACATTTCTGACCATTTTCATCCTTGGGTGGATTTTAGGACCACTTGGAGCCACTTGAGAGTGATAATGAGACTTTATATTAATTAATTTAAAGTAAAGACAAAAATGACATAAACATATATCTTTTAGTAAAAAAATATTTAAAAGGTGTTAAATAAGTTATCATTTAGACTATAAATATTAATTATAAAGTTAAAAATATTTTCTACATAACTTTATTTTTTTTATAATTTTTAGACATTAAATAATTAAATTTATTTATGACACAATGATGATGTAGTAATTACCTTATTAATGAAAGAGTCAAATAAATGGTATTATAAATATTAAAATAAATATAATTTCAAAGATTTTATGACATACACGAATCTTCAAAGTGAATATGACATGTTAGAATTGATTCAATGTATCTTGTTTGAATTAATCAAGTTGTTATGAATTTCACAAAAACCAAATACTAAATAGTGTCAAAATTGACATAAATGAGTTTTTTAAAAAAATATTATATTATTAAATTATATAATAATAATAAAAATCTAGGGTTTGGAAAAAGGATTAAATAACATTATATATGTCATTAATTAACCACTTGATGTTCTCTTCGAATTTTATAGTAAGTTTATTAACCATATAGTGTAAGAATACAAGAAGACACGGTAAAATTTAAGCTATTTAACTAAGAGTTAAATCTAAAAGATAAGGTTAATATGGTGACCTGAACCTATATAAAACCTATTGGTTGAGTGATTTTTAACCCATCCCCCATTATCCTAGAAATAAATTATTTTGGATCCATTATAAACCTAAAATTATTTAATTATAAAATAATATTTCATGTTTTTCCTAAAGTGACCCTCACCTCTATTATAAAAGGGTACTTCCCCTTCTCTCCAAATCACACCTCTAAAGCCATTAGGATAGAAAAAAACCTACCCAAATATCCTCAAAACTTCCTTCAAATCAACCTAGAGTCCTTACTTTTATCATAAAGCCAACCTCATGATCCCTTTTGATCAACTCAAAAGGAAACACCCAAAGAAGAGGTAATAATTTCACCAACCTATTTCAAGTTCTTTTCTTCTTCCACTTCCTCTTTATTTGTTGTTTACATACAAAAATAATAAATCCAGTACCTCCTACATAATTTTATTTTATTATAAATATGGTAAAACTATATTCTTTATTCTATCCATCCTATAAATGACAAAGTCACCATATGTTTGTACGTACGGCTTACCGTCTCCACGTCATGGTGTAGTTTGTTATTCAAACACTTCATTATTCAGATGGGCATAATAATGAGTATAAATGATGTAAATAATAAATATAACATGTTAATGATTATTTATATATTATATACCATCCAATTACATATGATTTCACCATCAATATAATGATATTTTCGCTCGTGCATACGTACGGATTACCACCTCCACGACGCGATGAGATTTATTTCCATATTCACCATTCAATGATGATTATAAAAATATATATTATTAATAAATATGTCATATATGACATAATAATTATACTTAATATATATATATATATATTTACTTACATATATCTTATTCACTTACTTCCATTCAATACGATATGAAAATGGAAACAACGTTTATGCGTACGTACGACCTACCGTCTCCATAAACGGTGTTTTCCATTTCATATATCTATCTATTATACATATTTATAATATAAATATATATGATATATAAATCATTTTTTATATTATAGAAGTATTTAAATCACGATCTAAATTATACGATCAAGAATAACAAGTTAAAACTCGTACGATAAAGAAAGCGATTATTACCCGAAATGTTAATTTAACATGGAAATCATTATTAAATGGGTAGTATAAAGTCATAAATGAATAATGTATGATATAATAAATATAAATATTATTCTGGTATAGTTTAATAACATGCTATGGTCATTATACAGGAGGTTAAATGTACCCTCGACCAAAGGAAAGTGCAAGGTAAGGGTTAATTCTACAATCTCTTCATTATCTGAGGTTGTTTTTACGTGAGTATCTACCGGGACCTCTTTATCATCCACATCTGTGTTTCATAAAAATATTTTCAAAAGGAATATTTTAATTTTTTATAGAAGGGACTCTTTAACTAGATCATAATTTTAAATGGTTTAAATATCTATTCATCTAAATCATTCTCATTAATGTCCATGTTTTCAAAATGGTTTTTAAGGATTTATTTATATGGACATGAATGTTTTTAAAATGTTAATTCCTTTCAAAAGTTTCAAAGTGGTATGGGACACTTGGATTCAAAAATGTCTTTAAATTTCTTCCTTTATAAAAGGTGTGACTTTTAAATGTTTTCATGAAAAAGTGATATTTCTCTCAAAGAGTTTTACAAATCATTTTCATCTATGTCAACATCCTTTGATGGATTTTAAACTTGTTTGAAGTTTATTTATTATGATACAAATATTCCATATTGTATTGAAGATTTTGTGATATGTTTTACTGTAGATGTTTCATTTTTATACCGTTCATGTTTTATGGATAAATCATTGACATTCTGTATGCTAGTTTTAATACAAATGTTGATGTTATGTTTCAACCTTTTCATATGAGTAATGTATTGGACTTAGAAAGTGAGAGGTGGAGCCTACTATAGATCCTCGATGCATCGGTAGGTCTCATGAGACAAACTAGTGTCTTGGAATAATGCCTTGAAAAAATCTTATTTGTAATCTTGGCACAAGGCCTTGACTATGTGGTTATGAATTCTGGCATTATGCATTCTATCAATATGAAATTGGCTATAGATATTACATGTGATTATTCGACTAGTAGAATATCCATGTGAATAAGTAAATGGAATTATTTAATTTATATTTTCCATATTATGCTGAAGTTTAAGTTTAAAAGGATTTTGTTTCAGTTTTATACATTGCCTTAAATTTTTATGCTTATTTATGAATGTTTCTACTATATTGTTATCCTTACTAAGCACCTGAGCTCACCCATTTCTTATGTTTTATTTTCCCAGGATTCCAAGAAGTATATTATGATTGACAAGTAGGATTAAGATAGGGGATTAATGGCGTTATCAAATGATCATTTATGTTGTGTTTTATTTTCTAATGTGTAATGTAACGTTCATGTATGTAATCTATTTTCCAAGACTGCTAAACTGATTGGTCTTTTGGGACTTGATTCCTTGTAATCATGCCAATGTATTAAAATAATGCACTGACTCTGTGCTTCTGGGGTTGGGGCATTACACTACCCTTAGTTTTAAACTATCATGTGAGTGTTCTTATAAGTAATAGGTTTTCATGTGCCTCAAACATGAATTCCAAAAATTAATCATTTCCCTCATACTAGTTTCAATTATTATTCATCCATGAGATTTTACGTCGACATATCTATAGATATAGTTCATTTTAGTTCATTTATTAAATGGAATGCATTTTAGTTTCATACCTTTCCATAGTGATTTTTCCTTAACTAGTTATTTGAATAGAATGTATTTCTAGTTATTTCTTTTCCATATTGTTTACATACTTCCATTCAGTTTATTGATTACATGGCATGTGTGTTCGGTTATTTACCTTTTCATTTTACTATTCTTATTGGTTCATTATTTCTTCTGTGATATTTTTTCCTTACTGAGCATTTGAGCTCACCCTTATTACGTTTCTTTCCCTAAGAATCCAAGAAGTGTACTATGAAAGATATGTAGGGATTTACTAGATGGGTTAGAGTTATCCTCAAATATATTTATTTAGAAAGAAGAAGGAAGGAAGAAAATTGTTGTAATTATTGTATTCTTTTATAATACAATACTCGTGTATATATATAGATTACCAAGACTACTAAATTGATCGGTCCTTCGGGGCATGATTACTTGTAATCATGCCAATGTGATTGATAGCAAACACTGGTTCCAGACCTTTTGGGGTTGGGTCGCTACATGGATGGAATGCATGTAGTCAGCCCATTAACCCCAATAAGGGCATGTTTAGTAGTAACATTGGGTTTACCACTCGAATGTGCATGTTGGTTGATGTAGATTCATGGCACAATGTTGTGCCCATGCTTAAGTTACTAATTTGGAAAGATATTGGAGTAATATTATGACATACTTTATTTATTTTACTAAAACAATAATGAAACATTGATTTACTATTCATTATCCCTTATTACTACTACAAAACAGACCTTTAATAGCACTGATCTTTATCAGTGCTAGCAAAAAGTAATGATAAAGGGTACCATTTGTTAGTGATTTTCTATAGCCTTGATAAAAGGTACCTTTTATCAACGCTTTACTTTTAGCGATGATAAAGGGCACCCTTTATTAGTGCTTTATTTTTAGCATTGATAAAGGGAACACTTTATCAACACTTTTTTAGTGCTGATAAAGCTCCCAAATAAAATGAAAGAATTAAGCAAATAAAAATAAAAAATGAGTAAATTAAAAAAAGTTAACAATTTTATTAATTAAATAATTATTAGTAAAAATGAATAAATTTAATGTACATATATATAAATTATAAATATTAATAAATAGTATATTTTAAATATATAGATATGTAAAATTAATAAAATGAAATAATTAAACAAATAAAAATTAAAAATGAGTAAAATAAGAAAAATATTAAACATTTTATTAATTAAATAATTATTGATAAAAATGAATAAATTGAATATACATATATATAGATTATAAATATTAATAAATAGTATACATTTATATAAAATTAATAAATTGTAATAATTAAAAAAATTAAAAATTAATACATTGAAATAATTAAACAAGAAAATAAAAAAAATTACAAAATTATTAAAAAATTATTAATGAAATTATTATTAATAAAAATGAATAAGTTTAATATATATATATATATATTAATTATAAATTGTAATAAATAATATATATTTAATATAACTATAGAAAATGAATTCAATGTAATAATTAAAAAAATATTATTGTCTTATTCATTTTTAATGGTTTTTATACATAATTATTCATTAATACATTTAATATAAAAATATATTCATATATATTTATATATATATATAAATTTATAATATTCCCTCAAATTAGATTTAATATAATACAAAATATTTATACTTACATATTAAATAAGTTATATTTAGTGGATAATGGTATATAATTAAAAATTAATATTAATTAAAAATACTGATTAATTGCATCGAGAAATGGACATAATTGAATATTGTTAGATTTTAAATTAAACATATATCAAAGTGTGTTTCATTTATTTCACATAAATATACATGTAATTTATTTTTATATACGATGCACACACATAAATATTTATGTAATTAATGAAAACTTATATATATATATAAACACATAGACCTAATATTTGTGTAATTTATTCATATTTTAGTTTTTATTTTAGAATTTCATTAAAACATGATATAGTTAATATATTTTGTTTTCAATTGGTAAATTTTATATATTTATTTTCAATATTATTAGAGTTAGGTATTAATTCATTTTTCATATTTTTTATTTTTTATTTTTTGGGAACTTAATCATTTTCTATTATTTATTTATATTTATTTATTTATTATTTTTTAAAATTTTCAATATGTATTCATCTTTATTTCAATATATATCCATATTTTTTTAATAATTTATATTTAATTAATAAAACTTATCCATTTTTTCAATATTTTTAAAGTGTACTCATTTTTAATTATTCAATTTCACTCATTTTTAACATACATTCTTTTAAGATTATATATTCATTAATAATGTTAAAAATATATTTGTAAATAAATATTTATAAATAAATATATTTATAAATGTGTATTTACTATATTTATAAATTTATATATTTGTAATTATAAATAAATAAGTATCACTTTTAAAAAAGTATTTATATAATTATAAATAAATATATATATATATATATATAATTATAAAATTATAATAAATTTATTTAAATATTGAATATATTTACTATATTTATATTTATGTTTATATTTATATTTATATTTATATTTATATTTATATTTATATTTATATTTATATTTATGTTTATGTTTATGTTTATATTTATATTTATATTTATGTTTATATTTATATTTATATTTATATTTATATTTATATTTATATTTATATTTATATTTATATTTATATTTATATTTATATTTATATTTATATTTATATTTATATTTATATTTATATTTATATTTATATTTATATTTATATTTATATTTATATTTATATTTATATTTATATTTATATTTATATTTATATTTATATTTATATTTATATTTATATTTATATTTATATTTATATTTATATTTATATTTATATTTATATTTATATTTATATTTATATTTATATTTATATTTATATTTATATTTATATTTATATTTATATTTATATTTATATTTATATTTATATTTATATTTATATTTATATTTATATTTATATTTATATATATATATAATTATATATATGAATATAAACATAAACATAAATATAAATATAAATATAGTAAATATATTCATTATTTAAAAAAATTTATTATAATTATATATATATATATAAATATATAAATATATAAATATATATATAATTATATATATGAATTTAAACATAAACATAAATATAAATATAAATATAGTAAATATATTCATTATTTAAATAAATTTATTATAATTATATAAATATATAAACATATATATATTATTTTAAAAAAATATTTATATAATTATAAATAAATAACAATATATTTAAATAATTATAAAATTATAAAATTATAATAAATATATTTAAATAATTAATATATTTACTATATTTATATTTATTTATGAAATATATATATATAATGATATAAATATATTTATAATTATGAAATTATATTAAATATATTTAAATAATGGATATATTTATTATATTTTTATTTTTATTTATTAAATATATATAATTATATAAATATATATGATGATATAAATATATTTATAATTATAAATAAATAATTTTCAATATATTTATAAATGTATATTTACTATATTTATAAAATTATTTATTTATAATTATAAATAAAAAAATTTAAAGTATTTATATAATTATAAATAAATAATTATATATTTAAATAATAATAAAATTATAATAAATAATTATATAATTATATAATTATATTTACTATTTTTTATTATAGTTTTATCAGCTCTTATCATTGCTTCTTTAGTACTGATAAAAGTAGAGATTTACCAATGCTTATTAATTTACCGTTGATAAATGGTATCTTTGTCGGCACTTTTTTGGAAGCGCTGGTAAAAATCTCATGATCTATTTAAAGAACCCTAATCATGAATGTTTTAGTCACGATATCTAAAGCTTTCCATGAAAGCTACCTACTATTGACACTCCTCAAATCCAAGCTCAAATCAAGGCTCCAATCAAGTCTCAAATGCATCCAATGCTCGAATCTAGGGCTCAAATGAATCAAGCCTCAAACAAATCCAATTATCAAATGTATCCAAGATTTCGTATGCAATATCTCTAATTTCTCTCAGAATAATCAAAGCTTAAATCCGAGGTATTTTATTTTCTCCTTATCCTCACTCATTGATTGCTTGTTTGGGTTCTTCATTAGGTGATTTTGACTTGGGTGGTGGTCTTTTTTGGAGTGAGCCTGGACTTTTTGGCCGCATCAAAGTTGTGTTGATTTCACTGAATGGTTGTGGGTATTTTACCTTTATGAGGATGTATGGATCTTCTAGTTTGTGAGTTATTGGACATCTAATACTCTTGCAGATATGCTTAGATGTTGGTGTTTAGGAATAAACACCTTTATTTTAGCACATAGAGAGTTAGGAATCAGCTCCTATGATATTTATAAAGTGGGTGAAATCCCCATCACTGGAAGGATGTATAATGGATTTATTCTTTCATCTAATGATAAATAAGATACAAGAAAACCCCTTTCTTAGTGAGAGACCTACTATTCAAAGTAGAGATAATACTAAGAAGGCGTCTCCATTTGCATTCAATTGTTTCATTAGGTGAATTAGAAAATTTCTTGGTGAGTTATTCTTGAGTTATTTTCCATTTTTCCTTAAATTGAAAATAATTTAGGTTGTTACTGATGGTAATTTTTCTCATTATATTATTTATAGCATGCCTTGGTTCATTACCATGATGTTGGTTGTGGTTCTAATGTTGTGGAACTCCCTGGTGGGTTTTCTTAAGTTCTTATAGGGTAAATTAATTATGGAAATTAATTATAATTAATTTATAATTACATATTTTTCTATTTTATTAATGATATATGGGCTCATGTGATTTAGGATCTATGTAGCAGGCTTGCATGGAATGAGAAAAGTGATGCCCATATGGTTAACTTCATAAAATAGGTGGGTGGTACCAAAAATATCAAGCAATGTTTTATATGTGTTTTAGTGTGAAATATGATATGTAGGGATACATAATTGGGGAAAACAAACCATAGTGAGTTATAATATGGGTTTATGATCATGATGTATAATAGGTAACAATGATTTGGAATAAAATATTCATTTCATACTCTATGGGATGATTATAGTCTGACTTGGTGGTTTCTTCACCTTATGATCTTCGGTTTGGTTAGTTAGGAAGATCCTAAGGGAAATTAAAATTTAAAATTAAGAGGGTGAACCTAGGATATTGTTGTCTGATTTTGTGAGAGGGACCTTTGAGAGTGGATTTTGTGATTGATGGTTATAAATGGTTTCCTTATGGTCCCTGGTTCATGAAGAAAGTGAGACATGGACTTAGGATATAGTATATCTTCATGGAAGTTAATTTCTAGTGGTATATAGGTCAGATTATGAGAGGCGTAGTGAGGATAATCATGCCTAATGGAAGTATCCCATAAGGGTAGAACAATGTATGAATTTCTCTATGAATTTTTTTCTCATGGTAGTGATGTGGTAATATGGATTATACGATCACCTTAGTAGTGATTATATGTGTACTATAAAATTTATTATAGTCCCTTGAAACCTAATGGGGTAACCTATAAAGGGTAGGATGTATTAGTTGATAATATATCTTACTTTTTCTTGAGATTTTAAGTGTGTGAGTGATTTATTATAGCCTACATACTATAAGATTATGTAACAAGTGATCATTGATAAAGATGATCAATTCCTAAGATAGATGATCTTTGAGTATCGTATATTAGAATATGATGGGTATTATATGAGGGATAGGTATGGTATATTAGAATGTGAGTTACAATAGACATCTTAGTGATTCATCAAGGGATTGGGTGAGGGTGATGTGATATTTGTGTTGTTTATTCTTCTTTATGGTTTTTCAGAAGTTGGGTTTAATTAATGTATTATGGAACCCATTGTGTGGTTCTTTCCTATGGTAACCAATTATGTTAAGACTTGCCCATTTTTCAAATGCACTTCCTAATAAAAATGGCTATGTTATACCCATTACATGATTTGGATGCAATAAGTACATGTGGTGGTTATCCCCGAGGGATAGTATTGGATACTAGGGTTTTGAGGTCTAATCTCATGGTACTTATGATGTGGTTATTTCTAGAGGGAGATAAATAATTTTTTCTCCTCATATGATTCAAATTTTAGCATCTTATTAGTGAAATGATTTGAATTTTGGGAAAAAACTATGGTATAAAATTATGTTATGATTATTATAATTCAATGGTATGACATTTGATTATCATGGTGTCATGGTTAGTACATAATGAATTGTCTTACATGTGTTTTTTGAGTGTTAATACTTTGAACATATACTCAAATATATCCATTGGTGTATATTTTAGAGGACCTTTTAGTATTTACTTGTTTATTTTTATACCCACACACTATACATGAACCTAAGTGGATATAGAGATCTTTTATTTGAGATATAGGTGAGGTAAAAAGATTTGTAACATAGATTAGAGTTGGTGCAGCTCAGTGGGGATGAGTTTATGTTCTCATTGTAGTGTCAGGGACCTTTTATCATTTTGATATGAGATTTGAAATTTTAAATTAATATGTGGTAATTTAAAAAGTTATAAGGAGAAAATTTTCATACTCATCAACTTCATCTCCTGAATAGTTATTATTGCATTTTTTTGCATGAGACTCACCCCCTATCTCTTATATGTTTCTTGAACTACTCTAAGCAATAGTCATCCAAAATGATCATCAGCACCTGGTATGAGATGACTACTACTCATAGTAGTTCAAGAAATATAGGTTCATGTCCATAAGAAATGGAGGATGAGTCTCAAGAAACAAAATTCAATAATAAATATTTGGTATATGAATCTGATGAGGATGATATTTGTTTATAACTTTCACCTTTGGATGAATTCAGTGGATAACACCTACCATAGTGGATTAATTCTTTTCTTAAATTCAATTAACTATTTCCTTCAAAATATATGTATTCTAATCATTTGGAAAAAGAGTATTAATATGTATTTAAAGAGTTTATCAAGTTTTCAATAGATCATGCATATGACCCTTCTCAAATCCTCTGTATGTGTTTAAATTATTGTCATTCAAGAAAATTTAAATGTTTGAATACTTATGAAGACAATGTCTTCTACACATGATGATGTTACCTATCTTGAGGAAGAAAATAGTTTTAATGATAAAACTATAGAATTATTAGGGGATCAACATCATGTTTATGAAAAAAACCAAAAATAATGTAGAATCACAGCATTGAATAAAATTATCAAGGCAATAATTAGGGGTATAAAATTTGAGGTTAGTTTAAATCAATATGGCCAACCTATTAACCCCAATAAGTCAATGTTCATTAGTTATGTTGGGGTCACAATGAGGATTAATGTGCCAATTAATATTGATTCATCACACCATGTCCAACCTGTAATCAATGAAACCCATTGGAAAGATATAATGATAATGTTACAATATACTTTCTTTATTTTACCAAAAAAATATATAATGAAACATTGATTTAATTTTTATTATTCATGGTATCTTTTTTTATTTTAGAAGATTTTTGTAATAAATTTTCCTTAATGGCCACTGGAAAAGCCCATAGAGGCTTCCAGACTCTTATTACCAAGTTACATCTTAGGAATGTAGATTGGAAAGTAAATCCCCACCCACCAGTTAGTTATACACACATTATAAAGAATGAAACATGGAATGCTTTCATCAGTCTTCGTGATGAGAAATCATTACAGGTGTATTAAAGTTGATAATATATTATCTAAATTTTTTTATTTTATATAATTTAATTCAAAAATGTTAATTTATGACAATAAAAGAGTTATGAAAATAAATAACGTGCATCAAAACCAATGTACCTCTATCACAAAGAAAAGACGGGGTATGCTTCACTAAATAAGAAATTGGTATGTATTTTAAATCAACAATAAAAGTTTTTTGTGATATGAAACAACATATGTTTCTTTTATATATATATATTGATGAATCAAAATTCAAATCCACTTCCATCTCACATCATGTTCTATGGAAGGAGGCTCGCATAATTAAGGAGGGTAAACTAGTTGATGAAAACAAAAAGGAAGTATGGGAAACATGTGTAAGTATAACATAATAGTAATTCATTATTATTTATAAGAGTATTATATAAAAATATATAACTATATTCATATTTTTTATATATTTTAGACAAAAGAATCAGCAGTGACCATACCGGAAAAAAAACTACTTGCAGTATCTTTGAAGCATCCAAAACAATATGGTCGTGTTAGAGGAGTGGGTTTTAGAGTGCCTCCTTAAACATATTTCGAGAAGATAAAACACATGAAGATGAATATAACATGTTTAAAGGATTTAAAGAAAAAATAGATTCATTTCAAGATATTATTGTCTGATCTGGTTTGACAGACCAATATATGAGAAATAACCAAAGTGAACCAATGATGGAACAAAGATCTGCACATGAAGAACCAAATGACCCCACTAGATTCGAGGCCAGTCATTCCCCTCAACCACATACCTTACTTGAGGTAATAAATTTTTTAATTAATCTTTATCCTAAATGTGAATCAAAAAACATCATATAACTTTATATTACTAAAATTTTGTAGGGTACAGTTGTATATAATTTCTATCTATCAACACACATGAACCACCTTTTTTCGATGGGTATTGTGTATAATATCCTAGGGGATAATATAAACTTTAAATAACTCTAAAAATATCACATGAGAGTGGGTATTGAGGTGTTTCATGATCTTATTCTGGAGTTTCATGTTCCACTTGATGATCTGTATATTACAATGATCAATGATGTTATTGGAGCTTTCGTAGCATAGCCATCTAATCTTTTAAATATACATGAGGTATGTCTTTAAAAAATTGTTTCATATGAAAAACCTATAACAATTGATGAAAAAAGTTCCAAATTTAGGTATAATATTACATATGGATAAAGAGATGGGTAAATGGAAGGTTGGATTAAGATAATCTAGTGAATCGACCAAGAAATAAGAAGGACCTTTCGGGGGTACCTTCTCCCCACCAGTTCTAGAGAAACATTTATTATCATTAAATATTTATGTAAAGACCACATTTAAAGATGAAAATATGTCTTAAATTCCATATAAAAAAGAAATATATGAAACTTCAATGATAGGTGTAGTTGGTCTCGATAGTATAAATGATATTCTTAAGCATGAATGGCTAGAAGCCTAAGTTGGGAAAACATACATACGGTACATTTTCATTTTACATATATCCAAATAGTGAGATAATATGTTCATTAAATTTAATAACTATTAATATTTTATATAGGAATTTATATTACTACTATATAAATGGAAAACCATTTGAAGAATAATTTGGATTAATTAATCCTTGTATCATTTATATGGAAAAACTTACTTTGGATAAGAAAAAAATTGAGAATAAAATAGATGATCTACTCGATTATTTTAAAAAAAAAATAATATAAGAAATACACTTTTTGATACCTATAATAAAAAAGTAAAACTCTAAAATATAATCACATAAAATTCCTTATTATTTTTTTTATTACTTACTTGTTTTTATTTGTTTATCCACCACTAGATTTTGATCCTAGTCAATCTGGATACCCCAAATATTTATTTTTTGGATCCAATGCATGGATATCCAACAAAATGACCACACATGATGTGTATTGTGAATTTTTAATACACTATAATCAATATTTTATAGATAAAATTTGAATTATATGTTCTAGTATATGTTTTAACATGAATTTCGTTATAATAGGGAGGTCACTAAATATAGGCTAAATCATGGAATGAAGTTGGTTTTTTAACATAAAAATACTATAGATTTATAAAAATGGAAACATATTAAGTTATATATATATATATTTTACAATAAAAACATATTTTAAAAAATTAACTCATTTTGGTCGATGTTTCTGCAGTTTCAAAATCAAGATAATGACACTGATTGTGGATATTATGTTTTCAAATTTATGAGAGTGATCATAAACTAAGAAAGAACAAGTATCCTCGAATAGGTAATTTCTAAAGTTAATTAAAATTTCATTAACATAATTATTATTAATTTTTCTCAGTACTACCAATATTTTTGAAAACCTTCGCGCTCAAAAGAAGAAGTGATTTTTTTAGAGATGAGTGGGAAACATACATGGTGTCAGAATGTTTGTTGAGAACAAATTTAGGTGATTACCTATTATTTTTGTAATATAGTATGTTTTATGACTTTATAAATATATTTTGGGGGTAAATAATTAGTTTAATAATGCTTATATATTATTTTTTATCTATTTATCAAGAATAAGTATAATAGAGGAAATTAATTTTTTTAGAATTTCAAGCCTAAAAACAATAAAATTTTTGGGAAATGGAGGAGGCATAGGTGGAGTAAAAGGATAAGGTAGAGATGGAGATGGAGGAAAATATTGAGTCAAATTATTTAGTGGAGTGAGAGGTAGATTCGGAGTCAAAGACCGAGGTGGAGGAGGAGGAAGAGGCAGAGATTGTGGCAGAGGAAAAAACGAAGCTCTAGCCTACAAACATTAAAATTGTTAGGAAAGGGTGTAGAATGGGGATAATACCAAGGTTTTGTTTGATAATAATTATTGAAAAGTGTACAAAACACTTTTCACTTAAGATAAGATCCATTGTGTTTGAGAAAATTTTTTGAATAAATATGTGTGTAATCAACCACCAAATCCAGAAGGTGTCTAAGAGAACTGTTAGAGGAAAACCGGCATTGAGATATCATGGTCATTGAGGAGGAATGGTGTTAAAGGAAACATGGAATAAAATTAAAATAAACTAATTTATGAATAAATACCCGAAAATAAAAAACTAAATTCAAATGAAATCAGGAAGCACCAAAAAACGAAAAGAATACCCCCTTTGAAAAAGAAGCTAGTAGCTTAATCCAAAACCTCTAAAAAATAAATAAATAAAAAATTTCATCAACTGAATCATGAATTTTCATAAATGAACAATACATTGGTTTCAATTTGGTGGGTGGTGGAATTTTTTGGTCTATTCAATCATCAATTATATGCATGATATAATATCAAAAATGCTTGTAAAATCCATATAAGTAACATTCATTATGCATGTGAACATTCATTATATAAAATAGTCCATGTTCACAATCTCATTAATAAAAAACTCATCATCATTATCAATAAAAAATACACGAGAATAAGTATATTCCCATTTTTATGAACAAATAATGATGATGTTATGTTAGATTTTATCATCACCCAGAATATTGAAAAGGATATACTAATTTATAGCACAATCCAGGAAGACTTAATGGATGCACTATATTTTAGTGTCATTTGGATGCTACGAATGGATATACTGATGTTTAATACTATCAAAAAGGGTTAAACAATTAATAATTGAGTTTAGTGTCTTCTAAAAATACATAAGGGGTCACACTGAAGTTTTTTCCATCAAATAAGGTAAATGTTTTATCCTGGAATTTATACTCTCTATGATGGTGAAAGGGAAATATGAATTTCATTATGTTCTATAAAAACTCATATGTAAATATTTATTTTATTTAAATAAATTAATGATAATAGGTTTACAATAATAGTTGATTTTTTCTTGGAATAAATTACTTTTTCAAAAATGATGATTCACTCTTATATTATGATCATGCACTCAACAAGGATGATTCACTAATGATGATGCAATTTTATTTTTATTCTCTAATGAATTTAACATTATGGACTATATAACTACAATATTGTTAGATGGACTAGAGAGTTGAATGAACTATAGGATAAAACATATGGTGGAATAAATCATACTTCAAATAAATATATGGTGTACCTATTATGACTCAAATTGTGTGGTTTCAGTTTAAAATTGACATTTTATTAATATATTATTTCATATTTATGTTCAGTTTATTTCTTTATGGTATTAATAAAATAATAATTGTTTTCATATATAGTTGGATTAATTTTCTCAAGTTGGGGTGGATTTTATAAAGATTCTTATGATCAATAGATATAGGACTTCAAGGATGCAACTCATATAACAACAATAAGGAAATGAATCAAGAATGTATACAACCATCATGAAAAATTGAATTCATACCATTTATTTAGTTAAATTTTTTCACATTTTATCTAATATTTTTAAGTTAATTCCCATATCATTTTTATATAATTATTATTATTATTTTCACATATCTTTTGGGAATTCATATTTTTCATTCAATCATCTGCAAAAAGCGAGAAAATAGAGAACATGTTGCTTTTGGATTAGGCATTTCAGGCATCATGGGGTTTCTTCTTCATCCAAATTGAACGTTTCTTTCTTTTTTGGATTAGATTATTTGGTTGAAATAATAACATGACACATACTCAATCAGACTCACCTCAATCAGACACACAGTGTGACCAGTATGACTCGAACTATATGTTTTTAGTTTATAATTTACATTTTAGTTCAAAACACACATCACATATTTAAAACCAAGAAAATTATTTAATATTTTTTTATAATTTATGAAAACAATCCATAAGTAATTTTGGATGTAAATTAATTATCCTCACCTTAATTTGATGCATGGTATGCCCGGTATGTCACAAAGTGTCTGTTATCAGATTAAAATTGACATTTTAGTTTAAAAAGTTTCACTCACTGAAAACTAATAAAACATGATCATATTATCTTGATAATTTAGTTAAAATATTCATAAGTAATTTTTTATGTTTATTAATCATTATCACATCAAACTGAAACATTATGTGACCAGTATGACTCAAAGTGTGTGTTTCTAGTTTAAAATGGAATTTTAGTAAACAACCTAAGTGATATTCTAAAAATAAATAAAACACATTAAAATTATTTTTCTAATTTATTAAAACCTTCAATATGTCATTTTTAATGTGTATTAATCATCCTCACCTCAATCTGATGCACAGTGTGACCGGTATGACTCCAAGTGCATCTATTTATTTAAAATTGACATTAATTTTAGTAAAAAAGACAATTGGCATACTCAAAACCAATAAAATGAATTAAAATTATTTTTATACTTTATTTAAATGATCCATAAGTCATTTTTGACATGTAAGAATCATTCCTACCTCAATTTGATGCACGGTGTTCCTGTTGTGTCTCAAAGTGTCTATTATCAGTTTAAAATTGACATTTTAGTTCAAAAATTGTCATTCACTGAAAATCAAGAAAACTCTCTTATATTGTCTTGATAATTTATAAAAAACCATAAGTGATTTTTGATGTGTATGAATCATTATTACATAAAACTAGCACATGATGTGACCAATATGACTCAAAGTGAGTGTTTCTAGTTTAAAATGACATTTTAGTAAAAAACATAAGTAATGTACTCAAAACCAAGAAAACACATTCATACTATTTTAATAATTTATAATAATTGTATATAATTCATTTGGGATGTGGGGGAATTAAATTCACCTCAATATGATGTATTTTGTGACCGGTATGACTCTAAGTGCATCCTTTTATTTAAAATTGACATTAATTTTAGAAAAAAAGATAATTGATATACTCAAAATTGATAAAACATGTCTGAGTTGTTTTTGATAATTTATTATTATAATCTATAAGTAATTTTTTATGTATAGGAATCATCCTCACCTCAATATTATATAGGATGTTCCCGGTGTGACTCAAAGTGTCCGTTATCAGTTTAAAATTTACATTTCAGATCAAAAAGTCTCACTCACTGAAAACTGATAAAACATGATCATATTGTCTTGATAATTTAGGAAAATGATTCAAATTTAATTTTTGATGTTTAGGAATTAATCTCATGTCAAACTAACACATGATGTGACTGGTATTACTCAAAGTGTGTGTTTCCAATTTAAAATGAAATTTTAGTAAAAAACCACAAGTGACATACTCAAAACCAAGAAAAATCATTCAGATTATTTTTATACTTTGGTGAATTTATCCATAAGTCATTCTAGATGTTCATTAATCATCCTCACCTAAATATTATACACGGTGTGACCAGTATGACTCCAAGTGCATCTTTTTATTTAAAATTGACATTAATTGTAGTAAAAAAGAAAACTGACATACTCAAAACCAAGTAAACGCGTTAATAGTATTTTAATACTATATTAAAATTATCCATAATTCATTTTTGACATATATTAATCATCTTTAACTCAATTAGATACAAGATGTTCCCAAAATGACTAAAATTATTCGTTATTAGTTTAAAATTAATATTTTAGTTCAAAAAGTGTCACTAAATAAAAATAGAGGAAACACACTTATATTGTCTTAATAAATTAGGATAAATATTCACAAGTAATTTGTGATGTTTAGGAATTAGATTCATGTTAAACCGACACACACTACTGGAAAGTAGACTTTTCCCAACACTTTTATACCAACGGTTCTGGAGAACTGTTGGTATAAGTGTTTTTTACCAACGGTTTTTACAAACCGTTGGTAAATATTGGTTTTGTGAAGGCTTCCCCAATGGTTTGAAGAAACTGTTGGGAAAGCCAAAAAAATTCATTTTTCCCAACGGTTTTTACAAACCATTGGGAAAAGTCATGTTTCCCAATGGTTTTTAAAAAACCGTTGGGAAAGGTCTCCTCAAATAAATCGGCTTCCAGAGGCCCCCACAGCACGGGCACAACACAGAAGTTGTTTCCCCAATTTCCAGAAGCCGCAGCGCCCAGATGAACCCTAACTTGAGTTCTTTCATTTGATCAGCTACAACTCCACCATCCAGGTTAGACTCTTTAAACCTCTTCACAAATACAATCCCTCTTCCTCCTATTTCCACATTTATTTCAATATCTCGAAAGATCACATCATTTTTCCTATTTTAGGGATTTTGGAAAATTTTATGATTTACACTATTTGATAGTGAATCAATGACTAATACATGATTGGTAGATGTCTGTGACTAGGGTTTACTTTGGTTTTATATATCATTTGTAACTAAACATACGACATACTACTACTAATATGGTGATTCCACCTAAGAATGGTGGAATTTTCCTAGGATCATGGGGTTTCCTCTTCTTTTGTTCTATAGAGTTTATAGTGTTGGTTTTTAATGTATTTTATTTTCTTATTGATTTATAGTCATTATATATTGGGTTTCTTTGGTCATGAATTTCGGGTGATTTATTCTTAAGTTCTTCTTAGAGATCATTGTATTCATAAAGTGTGCCTAATTTTTTTGTAGGTGGTGTCGACTCACTGAGTGACTATTTGGTTATGTTTTTATGATTCCAACGTTTTATTTTTTTAATAATGAAACCTATTTATATTTTAATGATATAAATGATTGGTTTTTAAATATATTTTAATAAAATAAGTAAAATGTTTTCTAAGTGGTTTATTTGGAACTGTACAAAGACAGATCCCATTTTTATTGTATTCTAAAATCTCATTAAACATATTTATACTTAGTGAATACTTTATAAGTTTGGATCCATGTTTGAGAATTACCACTAATATCCCATAGCTTAATACCATTTTTAGATTGTGTACATCTCATTAGATTTTTTAATGAGTTCACTTCTTCCTTCATTAATGTCTTCCATGGATGTCTTAGAAATCTAATAGCCACTTGAATGTTTTTCCATGCTTAAATAATGTAATGTATTCCCAGAATAGTCAATTAATTTTTACATTCTAGTAAACCATGTTGATAACCTTCATGATTATATGATCTCATAGGTGGGTGTGGTGAATATGGATATAATTTTAAACATATGTATTAAATTTTTTTTTATCTTCCTGGGTTTCAAATTCTGCAGTTGGGTTTTTTTTAAAGCGATATATAGAAACATTTTAAACCCCTGCTATATATTCCTAATGGTTGTTTAGTAGGGGATTAAACCACCACTATTTAAGGTCAATATTTGTTTACCATTTTTTGTTTTAGCAGTTGTTTTCCATGACCAAAAATTGTGAGGATAATGGCGGTTCAAACCACTACTATATCCTTTCCATTTTTTGGAAGGTGAAATCGTCGCTAAAACCAAAAATGCCACTAAAAAACATTCTGTGACGATTCCCCGAAGCTGCCGATAAATTTATATAATTAACCCCCCACCCCCGTGGACAGCCCGCCCACCCCCTTGGACAGCCTGTGCCCCCCTGGACAGCCCCCCCCCCCCCAACCCTTGTTGACAGCCCGCCCACCCCACCCCCGGACACCCGCCCACCACCCCCCAGACACCCCCATCCCCCCAGATGCCCCCACCCCCTATAAATCCCCCACCCCCACCCCCTTGACACCCCCGACCCCACTAGACAGAGCCGCCACCCACGTGGACAGCCCGACCACCCCCCGTGGATAGCCCGCCCACCCCCCTTGGACAGCCCGCTCACCCCCTGGACACCCCAGACCCCCTGGACAGCCCCACCACCTCCATGGGCAGCCCACCCACCCCCTGGACACCCCATACCCCCCCCCCCCCGAACAGCCCCAAACACCCCCTGGACACCCCGCTCACCTCCTTGGACAGCCCGCCCACCCCCTGGACTCCCCCTGCCCCCTTGGATAGCCCGACCACCCCCGCGGACAGCCCACCCACCTGGACACCCCGACCCCCCTAGACTGCCCCCCACCCCCTGGACACCTCTGACCCCCCGGACGGCCCCACCACCCCCTAGACACCCCGCACCCCCCTGGACACCCCGCACCCCCTTGGACAGTCCCTCCACTCCCCTGATCCTCATCCTACTCCTCATCCTGATCTTCCTGAAGAAGTTAAAGTATAAAACTCATGTACTCCCAACAAGACCCTTAAGGATTATGTATTCCTTGATCCACTTCCAATATCTTACTGGGAAATCCTTGAATGTAGGCATTAGAAATTCTGTATCTTATTTTCTTATATATAGTGTATTTTTTTGTATTTCTTAATATGATTCTCATATAAAGTAATGTTTCAGTTATGCTTTTATATAAAGTAAACAATTGTTTTATGGGAAAACTATGTATGGTATTTCAAATAGTGCAATTGATTACATTCTTACCTTCTTGAAGGACTTACTTCCAGATGATGCAGATATTCCCTCAAACCACTATATGGAATGGAAGTTAGTTGATGAACTTGGATTCTCAAAAAAAAATCATGTTTTACCGAATGATTGCAGCTTATTTTGGGAGGAAACTGCTGAAAGAAATGATTGTATCAAATGTGGAACCTCCCGATGGAATCCAAAAGATGATGGAACACCTTCTCGTGTTCCAAAAAAAGTAATGTGGCACTTTCTATTGATCCCAAGATTACAGAACCTTTTCATGTCTGATGAAATATCCGTAAAAATGTGATGGCATGACACTGAGATAAAAAATAATAATGAAGAGTTGGTTCACCCTGCAGATGGATTTTCATGGAAGAGATTTGATGCTCGATATCCTAAATTTTCAGCCGACGTGCGTAATATGAGACTGGGTCTTTCATGTGATGGTTTTAATCCATTTGGGAAGATTCTTACTTCGTACAGCACATGGCCAGTTTTCATACACATTTATAACCTTCCCCCTTGGTTGTGTATGAAAAATCCTTACACTTTTTTGAGTATATTGATATATGTCCCTTCTGATCCTAGTAATGATATAGATGTATACATGCAACCTTTAATAAAAGAGTTGAAACTTCTTTGGGATGTGGGTGTGGCCACATACGATGCATGTTCGAAATACATATTTCAGATGCGTGCTACACTTATGTGAACGATCAATGATTTTCCTAGTTATGCAATGATGTCTGGATGGATCACAAAAGGAAAATTGTCATGTCCTATTTTTATGAAGAATACTCGATCGAGAAGAGTGAAATATCATCGTAGTTTTAGTTTTATGGGACATCGATGATTCTTTCCAATGAACCATCCATATATAAACAATTATCGAAGATTTGACAATACCATGGAGAATGATGATCCACCTCAGCGTATGTCTGGAACTGATGTGCTTAATGAATTGAAAGATTTTAGTTATTCATTTTAGAAGGGTGTAATGAAATCTAGAAAGAGTACAAATGTTTCTAATGATACCTGTTACAATTGGAAGAAGAAGAGTATATTCTTTGAGTTGTCGTATTGGTCAACCAACTTGTTACGTCATTGCGTAGACGTAATGCACATTGAAAAGAATATATGTGAAATGTTGCTTTCGATTCTTCTAAATGTCAAGGGGAAGACAAAAGATGATTTACAATCTCGGCGTGACTTGGTAGATTGGGGGATCAGACCAGAATTGCATCCTATCTGTATCAGTGAAAATAAATGACAAGTTCCATGTGCTTCTTATGTGATGACACCTGTTGAAAAAAATCAATTTCTGGAAGTGTTAGAGACTATTAAAGTTCCTGATGGCTATTCAAGAAATATATAAAAATGGGTCAACAGAAAAGAGTTGAAGCTGAAATCACTGAAGACTCTTGATTATCACGTCTTTTTGCATGAGTTGATTCCAATAGAAATCTGTCATCTCTTGTCCAACAATGTTAGATTGTCAGTTATTCGATTGTGATATTTGTTTAAAGATCTTTGTGCTAAGAGGTTGTCCAAATCCTTCTTGCAAAAACTGTTGGCAGAGACACCATTAATTTTGTGTGAGTTAGATAAAATATTCCCTCCATCATTTTTGACATGCATGTTGCATCTGACTGTCCATCTTCCGACCAAAATACTTCTTAGAGGACCCGTTGCTTTCCATTGGATGTATCCAACTGAAAGAAACATGTTCACATTGAAATCATATGTTCGGAACAGGAATTATCCTGAAGGTTCTATTTTGAACGGTTACTTGGCTCAAGAATTTATAGATTTCTGCTCAATGTATTTCTCTGATCTTACTACGAGAATAAACAGACCAATGAGAAATGAATAAGAACAGTATGGGCAAATTGAACCCAGTTTTCCATCACTTCCTCAGAAAGGAGGAATTCCGGGATCATATACATTGACGACATTAAGCCTTGAAGAGTGATAGATGGCACATTGCACAATTTTGTTCAATTTTGATTTGTTCAATGAGTATATCAAGTAAGTAAATTGTACATGTATCTCTTATCTTATCTCTTGTAATTTTAAATATTTTTTAAACTATTATTATTTTTATCTACAGGGAACATAAATAATTGATATATAGAAAGAATCATTCTTTATCTTTGATAAGGAACGAGACTTTTCATAGAAAAAGGTTTTCTTCTTGGTTAAAATTGAAGGTAAAAATATTTCTGTAATAACTAAATAAAAATAATATTTAATTAAGTTTACTATTTGTTTATATTTCAGGTATCGAGTTTGCCTGCAGACTCTGTTTCTGAGGAAATAAGAGCTTCGGATTTTGGTCCTAATACCATGGTTTGTGCTTGTAAATCACTTGTGATCAATGGATACAAATTTATTATCACTAAACGAGCAAGAAACATGAGAACACAGCATAATGTTGTTATGCTAACTGCCACAACATACTGTTATGCCAGTTCATTGGATACTAGACCTCATTCTGAAAATGTAGCTTATTATGGAGTCATGGAGAAAATAATAATTTTGGATTATTACTCGCATGGTCGAGTCATGATGATGAAATGTCAATGGTTTGATTCAATGATGAGGTAAGGCACCTTTATTAATGATTTTGGATTTCGAGTTATTGACATGACTCGCACTCTTGCCACTGATGAACCATATGTATTGGCATCAATGGTGAAATGAGTTTTTTATGTCAAAGATCATCATCATACTAAATTCGGTGTAATTATTGAAGTAAATCCCAAACATGTTTTTGATGATGGTGATGATGAAGTTGACATTATCCCTACTGCAATTGGAAGCAATCCATTTATTACTTGTGATCACTCCAATAGTTTAATTGTCAGAGTTTATTGTGAACCAGAATTTGTGGTGGGAAATATATAGAATCATATAGTCGTGTTCTCACCTACATGTTTCACCTACATCATTCAGAGTGTGTATCATATTACTTACCTTCAAACCACCATAAATCTTCTGTTTCTTTATGTTTTTTTATCAGAATGGTTTTTCTATATTTTGTTTTTTAGGTTACAAATTAGTTATCTGTTTCTAATTACTTCCATATTTGTTTTCATTACAGGAAATGAAACCCATTGAAGAGAGGAGGTGGAAAAAAATGACAGAAAATAATCTTCACATGACACATATGGTCGTTCCTCCACTCATCCCTATTGTGAGTATTTTATTTCAAATATAAATATTTCAATAACTTATAATGTCATGTGTTTAATTTTGTGTTAAACTTTTTTTCTGGATCCACCCCTTAGACGAGAGATATCCAACGAGGAGCCTGATATTGCTCCTAGTAGAGAGGTTGGTGGTAGGAGGGAGGGTGGTGTCAGAGTTGGATGACCATCTAGTGGTCCTGGTACTGAGGTCGGTGGTACGAGGGCTAGTGGTGCGAGAGTTAGACGATCCACTACCACAGATGTATCATCTACGCCCCATTTTGATCATGGTGTGTCTTCAGGGACACACGGGATATTTAGGCCTCCGATGTTTACACTACCAGTTGGCCAGACATCTATGCCATCATCTTTTTCTTCTGGTTCATTATCTCCAGGCTATTATATTCCACCTTCATTAACTCCTGCTCCGACACAGTATGTGGCTGAGGAGCATACACTGAGGGACACTCCACCTGTACAGGATATTCCTTCAGCTTCTGCACATCCATTGATGCCCATTGATCCGACTACCACAGGTATATTTATATAACTCTATCAAATTTTTATACCAAAATTTATTTTTATTATAACTTGTACTGATATTATTTTTCTTTAATAACAAATTCATCTACTGATAGGAGGCGGGGGAGGGGGAGTACATGCTTGCGTGCGGTATGGAACCACCAGACATAGTTGATGGTTGAATACAATGTAAATGGACAAATGATTGAGAAATCTGGGCAGGAATGTCAGGGTTTTTTGCCAACGCTAGCCAAATACTCTGACATCATTCCGGTCAGCCCTCTCTCTTGGATACATCTTCCACACGAAGTCAAGGATAACGTGTGGGCACAAATATGGGTAAAAAATATATTGGATTTAATGTAGTATTTTTTTGTATTTATATGAATTAATCTATTGGGTTTTATCTTCGGTTTAACTTCCCTGATGGTGAAGGTGCACGACCAGCGTGTTTAAAAGATCTAGGAGAGTTTTGGAGAGCTTATAAGCATGAGTTGTATGTTGGCTGGTGTGATAGAGTGGGCACAGAGTTGGAGACATTACCTATCGTGGATGAATTTTCGATAGATCAATATCGCCTAATGATTACCCATTGGGTGACTTCCAAATTTAAGGTATTAATCTCATTTGAGGTATTTAAATGACAGTTTGCATATTTTTCATTAATATAATCTTATTTATGATTAAGCATTATTTAGGAATATTCTAAAAAAACAAAAAAAAACATTGATTCAAAGCAATACCTCCACTCTTTGGGGAGCACAACTATGTCAGATCATGAGAGGCAGCTGGTACGATATAGTTGTTTATAATTTTTCTTTAGAACTTTCCCTTTTTATTGTTTCCTACTTAAATTATGTGATTTATTGAATATTTAATATATGATTATACTTGAACTTTATATTGTTTCAATGTCATTACATATGCACAAATTGAATATTGAAGGACGTATCCCTCGAGTGAAATTTTTTTTCCCTAGGAGAAGAAAAAAAGATGGAACTGCGGTAAATGAACCAACCCAAGAAAAGATTGTAAGTTTTAATTTGTTTATTTCAAAGTTTAATATTTATTTTGAAATTTAATAATATATTAATATTTTTAATAGGCTGCTTTAGAGGCTCTTGATGCCCAGAAGCCTGACAATTTTGGGCCACACAATTATTTATATCAGGTTTTGGGAGAGGAGCACTCTGGTCGAGTACGATGCCGACCTGGTAAGAATATAGTCCCAACGAGGTATTGGTCATCTCCAGGTATCCATTCTAGTAACACCGAGTTGGAATAGTTCAAGGATCATACAAGACAGTCTGATAAAAGGGTTACAGAGTTAGAAGTACAAGTTCAAATGAGGTACAAAAATTTATGAAACTGATGAAAGCTTTATCTTCATCACTTCCACCAGATGCCAGCGCGGCTTGTCAGAAATTTATATCGTCGATGGGTGCATTATCCAATGCACCAGGTGGCAGCTCTAGTGGCGGTCTAGATGATGACATTCCTGGTGATGACGAGGATATTGAAGAGGACGAGGGCGAGGATGAGGATGAGGACGAGGGCGAGGATGGGGCCGAGGGTGAGGTTAGGGCTGAGGATGAGGATGAGGGTGACGATGAGCATGGGGACGATGACGAGGATGACGATGAGGACAGATATGGCAGTGAGGATGAGGCCGATGATGACAGTGGTGATGGTGATGGTGATCAGGGGCAGATTGATCCATTACATTTTTGAATTCTATATAACTCTTTATTTTTGAACCTGGTTTTCCACTCTAGAATGGATATTTTTTAAATCAGTATAACTCTTTATTTTCGACCAAATATGGAATCCTAATGATGTTATAATGGTTTGGAGGTGAGTGATGCTATATGAGATTTTATGGGTTATTGTGAGGAGTTTCTTTCCCTTTAATTGATTGGTTCATAAAACCTAAGTTGGTTTTGTATTCTGTTGTGGGTGTGTGTAACCCGAAATTCAAGGTAGGTGGTTCCATTTCTAGCCTATGATAATGAAACTACTTGTTTTTATTTGTAAATTGATTTATAAATTGATTAATTAAATTGGCATGATTTTTGTATGTGTTGAAAAAGTGTTTTGAAATAAAAATTGGTTTTCCTTGGCTTTTGATAAATGTATTATAAATAGTTTTGAATTGTTTTCAAGGCATTGAAATGGGTTTGTGGAAAAGAGAACATGGGTTACCTTGGGTACTTAGGTGAAAGGTTTATCTTAAGGAAATCATCCATTTCATTGTGGTTATCAAGGAGGTTTGACTTCGGTCTTACCCCTATTTTCTAGGCCTATTATTCTTGGGGACTGATATTGACATTTTGGGGAGATTACTCTTGGGGTTTTCCTCTGATTCATAGGGACATTGTTATCAGATCTGTTTTTTGCACTTGATTCTTATTGTATGATTAGTCTACTACCTAGACCTTTAGTATTCCTTGGTACTGTGATACCCATATTTCTATTTTTGTATTACTTAGCTTTCTTAGTTAGCCATGTATTTCATGTTTATGCATGTGGAAAATGATAAGGAAAATGTGCTTTGAATTATAAGGATTTTTGAGTGAAATTGATATGATATTATCTCTAATGAAATTACAATTCCATGGTTATTTTATTCACACCATGACCAAAGTGTCTCTCTTTTGTTTCAAAAGGACGTCATTTTAAGTGAATACAACAACAGACATATGGAAAACCGACCAAAGACATTCTAATTTCATTTAAACTTTAGTTTAATGATCCATGGGTCATATGTGACGTGTACGAGTCAATTGCGCCTCAATCTGAGGGCCGGTGTGGCCGGTACCACTCAAAGTGTCTTTCTTTTGTTTAAAATGGATGCGCTTTTAAGTAAAAAAATGACATATGGAAAACTGACCAAAGGCATTCAAATTATGTTGAAACTTTAGTAAAAATATACATGGGTCATATATGACGTGTACGAGTAAACCTCCCCTCAATCCGAGGCACGGTGTGACCGGTATCACTCGAAGTGTCTCACTTTTATTTGAAATGGATAGGATTTTAAGTGAAAACAACAACTAACATACGGAAAACTGACCAAATGCATTCAGATTCTGTTGAGACTTTAGGATAATGATCCATGGGTCATATGTGCCATGTACGAGTCAACCCCGCCTCAATCCAAGGGCTGGTGTGGCCGGTACCACACAAAGTGTCTTTCTTTTGTTTAAAATGGATGCGCTTTTAAGTAAAAAAATGACATATGGAAAACCAACCAAAAACATTGGGATTGTGTTGATACTTTAGGAAAACTATCCATGGGTCATTTTTGAAGTGTAAGAGTCAACCCCACCTCAATCTGAGGCGTGGTGTGGCTGACACCACTCAAAGTGTCTCACTTTTCTTTGAAATGGACAACAGTTTAAGTAAAAACAACAACTGACATACAGAAAATGGAACAAACACATTTGGATTCTATTGATACTTTAGAAAAAGTATCCATGGGTAATTTTTAATGTGTAAGAGTCAACCCCGTCTCAATCTAAGGCACGGTGTGGCCGGTACCACTCAAACTGTCTTTCTTTTGTTTAAAATGGATACGCTTTAAGTAAAAACAACCGGCATACGGAAAACCAAACAAACGCATTCAGATTGTGTTGATACTTTAGGAAAATGATCCATGGGTCATTTGTGACTTGTAAGAGTCAACCCCACCTCAATATGAGGTGTAGTGTGGTCGGAACCACTCAAAGTGTCTATCTTTTGTTTCAAAAGGACATCATTTTAACTGAATACAACAACTGACATACGGAAAACCGACCAAACGAATTAGGATTCTTTTGAAACTTTAGGTTAATGATTCATGGGTCATATATGATGTGTATGAGTCAACCCCACCTCAATCAAAGAGCCGATGTGTCCGGCACCACTCAAAGTGTTTCTCTTTTGTTTGAAATGAACAAGATTTTAAGTGAAAACAACAACTGGCATACTTAAAATTGACCAAACGCATTTGGATTGTTTTGATATTTTAGGAAAATGATCCATGGGTCATTTGTGACGTGTAAAAGTCAACCCCACCTCAATCTGAGGGCCGGTGTGGCCGACACCACTCAAAGTGTCTTTTTTGTTTAAAATGGATACGCTTTTAAGTAAAAACAACAACTGGCATACTTAAAACCAACCAAAGGCATTCGAATTCTGTTGAAACTTTATTAAAATGATATATGGGTCATTTTTGATGTGTACGAGTCAACCCCGCCTCAATCCAAGGTGCGGTGTGGCCAGTATCACTCGAAGTGTCTCACTTTTATTTGAAATGGACAGGATTTTAAGTGAAAACAACAACGACATACGGAAAACCAACCAAACGGATTCCGATTATATTGAGACTTTAGGAAAACTATCCATGGGTCATATGTGATGTGTACGAGTTAACCCTGCCTCAATCCGAGGGCTGGTGTGGCCGGTACCACTCATAGTGTCTTTCTTTTGTTTAAAACAGATGTGCTTTTAAGTAAAAAAAATGACATACGGAAAACCAACCAAACGCATTCAGATTGTGTTCATACTTTAGAAAAAC
Source organism: Viscum album (assembly GCA_963277665.1). Lineage (NCBI taxonomy): Eukaryota > Viridiplantae > Streptophyta > Magnoliopsida > Santalales > Viscaceae > Viscum > Viscum album. Next base: position 1,756,762,827 of record OY728121.1, on the reverse strand, counting down.
GATCTATGGGTCATTTGTGATGTATACAAGTCAACCCCTCTTCAATATGAGGCACGGTGTGGCCGACACCACTAAAAGTGTCTCTCTTTTTTCTAAAATGGACAACAGTTTAAGTAAAAACAACAACTGACATACGGAAAATGGAACAAATGCATTTGGATTCTATTGATACTTTATTAAAAGTATACATGGGTCATTTGTGACGTGTATGAGTCAACCCCACCTTAATCTGAGGCACTTTGTGACCAGCACCACTCAAACTATCTTTCTTTTGTTTAAAATGGATATGCTTTTAAGTAAAAAAAACTGGCATATGAGAAACTAAAAAAATGCATTCGGATTGTGTTTATACTTTAGTAAAATGATCCATGGGTCATTTTTGATGTTTAAGATTCAACCCCACCTCAATCCAAGGCATGGTGTGGCCGGCACCACTCAAAGTGTCTCTCTTTTGTTTCAAAAGGACATCATTTTAAGTGAATACAATAACTGACATATGGAAAACTAACCAAAATCATTCATATTCTGTTGAAACTTTAGGTTAATGATTCATGGGTCATATGTTATGTGTAAGAGTCAACCCCACCTCAATATGAGAGCCAGTGTGGCTGACACCACTCAAAGTGTTTCTCTTTTTTTTTGAAATGGACAAGATTTTAAGTGAAAACAACAACTAGCGACAAACACATTTGGATTGTTTTGATATTTTAGTAAAAAAATCCATGGGTCATTTGTGATGTGTATGAGTCAAAAACGCCTCAATCAGAGGGACAGTGTGGCCAGCACAACTCAAAGTGTCATTCTTTTGTTTAAAATGGATACGCTTTTAAGTAAAAACAACAACTGGCATACTTAAAACCGACCAAAGGCATTCTAATTCTATTGAAACTTTATGAAAACGATCCATGGGTCATTTTTGACATGTAAGAGTCAAATATGCCTCAATCCAAGTCATAGTGTGGCTGGTATCACTCGAATTGTCTCACTTTTATTTGAAATGGACAGGATTTTAAGTGAAAACAACAACTGACATATGGAAAACTGACCAAACGCATTCGGATTCTATTGAGACTTTATTACAACGATCCATGGGTCATATTTGATGTGTACGAGTCAACCCCACCTCAATCCGAGGGTCGGTGTGGTCGGTACCACTCAAAGTGTCTTTCTTTTGTTTGAAACGGATGCGCTTTTAAGTAAAACAAAACGACATACGGAAAACCCACAAAACGCATTCGGATTGTGCTTATACTTTAGTAAAATGATACATGGGTCATTTTTGACATGTAAGAGTCAACCCCACATCAATCCAAGTCACGGTGTGGCCGACACCACTCAAAGTGTCTCTCTTTTTTTTAAAATGGACAAAAGTTTAAGTAAAAACAACAACTGACATACAGAAAAAGGACCAAATGCATTCTGATTCTATTGATACTTTAGGAGAAGTATCCATGGGTCATTTTTGACATTTATGAGTCAACCCTACCTCAATCTGAGGCACGGTGTGTCTGGAACCACTCAAACTTTCTTTCTTTTGTTTAAAATGGATACGCTTTTAAGTAAAAACAATCGGCATACAGAAAACCAACCAAACACATTCGGATTGTGTTGATACTTTAGGAAAATGATCCATGGGTCATTGTTGATTTGTAAGAGTCAACCCCGCCTCAATCCGAGGCGCGGTGTGGCCGGCACCACTCAAAGTGTCTCTCTTTTGTTTCAAAAGGACATCATTTTAAGTGAATACAACAACTGACATACGAAAAACTGACCAAACGTATTCAGATTCTGTTGAAACTTTAGGTTAACGATTCATGGGTCATATGTGATGTGTATGAGTCAACCCCACCTCAATAAGAGATCTGGTGTGGCCGGAACTACTCAAATTGTTTCTCTTTTGTTTTGAAATGGACAAGATTTTAAGTGAAAACAACAAGTGGCATACTTAAAATCGACCAAACGCATTTGGATTGTTTTTATATTTTAGGAAAACGATACATGGGTCATTTTTGATGTGTACTAGTCAACCCTGCCTTAATCCAAGGGCCGGTGTGGCCATCACCACTCAAAGTGTCTTTCTTTTGTTTAAAATGGATACGCTTTTAAGTACAAACAACAACTGGCATACTTAAAACTAACCAAATGCATTTGGATTGTTTTTATATTTTAGTAAAATGATATATGGGTCATTTTTTATGTTTATGAGTCAACCTTGCTTCAATCTGAGGTGCAGTGTGGCCGTAACCACTCAAAGTGTCTCACTTTTCTTTGAAATGGACAGGATTTTAAGTGAAAACAACAACTGACATACGGAAAACTAACCAAACGCATTCGGATTCTGTTGATACTTTAGAAAAATGATCCATGGGTCATATTTGATGTGTAAGAGTCAAACCCATCTCAATATTAGGTCCGGTGTGGCCGGTACAACTCAAATTTTCTTTATTTCTTTTAAAATGGATACGCTTTAAGTAAAAAAAACTGGCATACGGAAAACCAACCAAACGCATTCAGATTGTGTTTATACTTTAAGAAAATGATCCATGGGTCATTTTTGATGTGTAAGAGTCAACCTTGCCTCGATCTGAGGCGTGTTGTTGCCAAAACCACTCAAAATGTCTCTCTTTTGTTTAAAATGGACACCATTTTAAGTGAAAACAACAACTGACGTACGGAAAACCGACCAAATGCATTCAGATTCTATTAAAACTTTATTAAAATGATAAATGGGTCATTTTTGACTTGTACGAGTCAACCCTGCCTCAATCCGAGGTGCGTTGTGGCTAGAACCACTCAAAGTGTCTCACTTTTCTTTGAAATGGACAACGGTTTAAGTAAAAACAACAACTGACATACGGAAAACGGACCAAACGCATTCGGATTATGTTGACACTTTAGTAAAAGGATCTATGGGTAATTTTTGACATGTACGAGTCAACCCTGCCTCAATACGAGGTATGGTGTGGCTGGTACCACTCAAAGTGTTTTTCTTTTGTTTAAAATGGATACGCTTTTAAGTAAAAACAACCGGCATACGGGAAACCAACCAAACATATTCGGATTGTGTTGATACATTAGGAAAATGATCCATGGGTCATTTGTGACGTGTACGAGTCAACCCCGCCTCAATATGAGGTGCGTTGTGTATGGCACCACTCAAAGTCTCTCTTTTGTTTCAAAATGACATCATTTTAAGTGAATACAACTGAAATTTACACTCATCAACGATAGTCGTAAACTCTTTTTCATGAGTTGGGCAGTTTCACTCATGGCGTCATAAGTGATGAGACTCCTAAGAAAATACCTTTTCACCATATATTATAAAAAATACAAGTTCAATGAAAAATTCATCACAAATCATTACATACCCAAATCTAGGATCAGAAAAAAAATGGGATTTGAGCTAATTTCAAACTCTTATTCAAATCTAATAGGTATTTCTCAGACTATTCTGCCTATTAGAATTTTATGGGGAGGTGGGGGGGCTGTGCTGGTTAGGGGGTTGTGTAGGGGTGAGGTGAATTACTACTGGATGATTGTTGTCATATGAAGATTGAAATAAGGAATTGTAGTACATGACATGGTTGGAAGAGTTTGATGGTTTTATGTGTTTTTTTTTTGTGTTATTTTAGGTGTTTTTTATACTAATTTAAGTCTATGTGGTTTTTGTGATATGTTTTATGCAGGTGTATAGTAGAGGGGCTACTGGAGGGCTACTGTGTAGTAGTTCTGGAAAAACACAATACCAACAGTTTTAAACCGTTGGTATAAGAGTTCTGGAATTCTGGAAAAACACAATACCAACAGTTTAGAACTGTTGGTATAAGAGTTCTGGAAAAACACAATACCAATGGTTTTCAACTGTTGGTATAATAATTCTCGAAAAATACAATACCAATGGTTCTAAACCATTGGTATACATTGAGAGAAATTAAAAAAACAATATATACCAACGGTTTATGAAAACTGTTAGTAAAAATGTTATGCAAACATATACCAACGGTTATCTTGTAATCGTTGGTATATCAATAAATACAGTGGGATATACCAACAGTTTAGATCAAACCGTTGGTATAGGGATTTCCTCACGGATTACTACCCTATGGTTTAAAAAACCATTGGTATAGACTATACCAATGGTTTTCCAGCCTATACCAACGGTTTAGAACCATTGGTATAACCTTCTTTTCTAGTAGTGACATGATGTGATTGCTATGACTCAAAGTTCATGTTTCAAGTTTAAAATTCCATTTTAGTAAAAAAAATTGAGATAGTCAAAGCTAATAAAATGAATTCATAATGTTTTTATAATTTTTTAAATGATCCATAAGTAATTTGGGATGTTTAGGAAACATCCACACCTCAATATGATGCACGGTGTGACCAGTATGACTCCAAGTGTGTCTTTTTATATAAAATTGACATTAATTTTAGTAAAAAAGTCAACTAACATACTCAAAACTAATAAAATAAAATCATATTGTTTTGATACTTTATTAAAACAATCCATAAGTCATTTTTTCTGTGTAGGAATCATATTAAACTCAATTTGATGTACGGTGTGACTGGTATGACTCAAAGTGTCTATTATCAGTTTAAAATTGACATTTTAGTTCAAAAAATGTCACTCTTTTAAAACCAAGAAAAAATGCTCATATTATCTCTATAATTTAGTAAAATTATTAAAAATTCATTTTTTATGTGTATTAATTAGTCTCACATCAAACCAACACATTATGTGACTGATATGACTCAAAGTGCTTGTTTCCAATTTAAAATGGAATTTTAGTAAAAAACACAAGTGACGTACTCAAAACTAAGATAATGAATTTGGATTGTTCTTATACTTTATTAAAATGATACATTAGTCATTTTTGATGTGTAGTAATTATCTTAATTTCAATATGATGCACGGTGTGACTGGTATGACTCCAAGTGAAACTTTTTATTTAAAATTGACATTAATTTTAATAAAAAAGATAATTGACATACTCAAAAATAATAAAAATCATTTGGATTGTTTTTATACTTTGGTAAAATGATCCAAAATTCATTTTTTACTTTTAATAATCATCCTCACCTCAATCTGATACATGATGTGTCTGTTATGACTCAAAGTGTCTGTTATCAGTTTAAAATTTACATTTTTGTTCAAAAAGTACCACTCACTAAAAAGTGAGAAAATTTGATCATATTGTATTGATAATTTAGTAAAATGATTAATAAGTAATTTTTTATGTTTATTAATTATACTCGATTCAAACCGACACACGATGTGATCGGTATGTCTTAAAGTGTGTGTTTTCAATTTAAAATGACATTTTACTAAAAAACAAAAGCGATGTACTCAAAATTGAGAAAATACATTTAGATTGCTTTATACTTTAGTAAAATGATCCATAAGTCATTTGGGACATGTTTTAATCATACACACCAAAATCCAATGCATGGTGTGATCGGTATGACTCCAAGTGCATCTTTTCAATATATAAGTGTCATTTTAGTTGAAAATGTACATCACATTTCTAAAACCGATAAAATAAGACTAGATTGTTTTCTCATAATTCTATATGATATTACTTAATTAATTTTCTTATCGTATTTATCTTATAATTGTTTAGTTAACTTTCATAATGATAATTCTTGAAGATGAATAAGAAATGGTATGATGTGCAAGAATCAACCACAACTCAATCTGGTACACAGTGTTCCTGGTATGAATCAAAGTTTGGTTTAAAATTAACACTTTCTATTTACTTTATTTCTTTATATTATTACTAACATAAGAATTTTTTTCTTATACTGGTGCACTTTTTTTCTCTAGTATGTGTGGTTTATTCTTTTATACAGGTGCATTATTTTTCACTACAATATAGTTTTTTTTCTTATATTTGTGTTGTAAATTTTATTTCATTTAATTTATGTATTTGTACCTGATTTTTCTAATTTTTTGTTCTATTTTTGGTGTTTTAGTGTGTTGTTACAGGACATTTTTGAATTCCCTATTTTTGGTGTTTTAGTGTATTGTTACAGCACACTGTAGTATACCCCTTTATCAGCACTACTAAAAGAGATAATAAAGGACCCCTTTATGACTTCTATAAAAGTGATGATAAATGGGTCCTTTATTAGTCTTTCTATAGGCGCTAATAAAGGGTTCCTTTATCAGTCTTAAATAAAAGTGCTATTAAATGGATTCTTTTATCAGTTCTTCTAAAATCGCTAATAAATGACCCATTTAAACATTGATAAAGGACTCCTTTATCATCACTTTTCTATTACTGATAAAATCCTAGTTATTTTAATCACACTCCTATAATTGGTGCTTTTTTAGTGATTATAAAGGCTAATTCTAGTACTCTTAATGGCCAGATTTGTAGTAGTGTGCAGAGTTCATTTATATTAGATGACTGCCAAATGAAATTTGTATTAATTCTCACTAGAAAGGCTCATAGAGTCTTTTGGATAATTATTAAAAAGTATCATCTCAAATATGCTGAAGAGAAAAAGAAACCTACACCCAACAAAGATTAATGAGAACCTAATAAACCAACAAATGTGGAATTCATTTATTGGCCATCATGAGTAGACAGCTTTCTAGGTACATTGTGATTGGAAATACATTGCTTGAAATACATTTATTAATCACTTTGATTGAGAATTTTTAATTTATGAAATAGAATCTGAGTTATGAAAATAATCAATGTGAAAAAAACCAACATAACCATGTCATAAAGCAAGGATGGGGTATTCTTCACTTGAAAAAAAGGGTATGTATTTTAATTCTACATTAATAAATTTATTTGACATGAAACAACAAAATAATTATGGTACTTTTTTTATATGAATATTGATGAATCAAAATCCAAAGACACTTGCATCCCATATCATCTTCCATGGAAGGAGGCTCATGTTAATAAATATAGGATAATAATATAATAAAAACACAAAAATTGTGGGAATCATGTGTAAGTATGACATAATAAAAATTTGATTTTATTTAAATCGGTATTATCTAACAATGCTTACTTATTTTCATACATTTTTTATCTGACTTAGACACAAGAATCATTATTAGTTGCACCTGATGAACAACTACTATCAGTGGCCTTGAATTAGCCAGAATAGTATGGACGTGTCATAGGTATGGGTTTTGGGGTTTCACCCTGAACATATTTTGAGAAAAAAATGAATAAGGGGTGAAGGTAAGAAAATGTAAGAGATGTATACATGATTAGTTGATCTAGAATAAAAACTTAATTGATAGTCTGAGTTGTTAGAAAATGTTATGGTAAGGAATCAAATAGAACAAACAACACAACAAAAACTACTACATGAAGACCCCCCCACCTCCCACCATCAGTGAGGTGATCCATTCCCCTCAGAGGGATATCTTATAAGAGGTAATAGATATTATCATAATTTTTTCTATGAAATGTGAATTTGGAAGACACTGGTACCTTTCCTATTATGATATTCTACAGAGTGAAAATGATTGTGATTTATATCTATCAACACCCACTCATCACCTTATTGTTAGGGGTACAGTGTATAATAACCAAGGAGATATTCTACACACAAAAAAACAACTTCCAATAGGTCATGTGATAGTGGGGATTAACATAGTTCATGATCCAAGTGTCGAGCTACCAATTCCACTTAATGATGCAAATATTCATATGGTTGAGCTTTTTATTCTAAATTTCATAGTATAGTCACTTGATCTTGTAAAAATACATGTCAGTAAGGAGGTATTACTTTCCAATTTATTTTTTTGTGAAAAAACATTAACAATTAATGAAAAAAGGCATGAATCAATGAATTTTATTACTGGTGGAGAAAGGGAAGGGGATAAAACAAAAGGTCAAATCAAAATGATCTAATGGATCAACCAACTAATAAAAAATATATTCAGAAATTACTTTTACCTTTCCCTTTCAACTTCTGTATTTACTAAAATTAAAGGTCCATGTGGATACAATGCTAAAAAAATTTGAGATGACCATAATTGATTTTAAAGAACAAATATATGGAGAGGCCATTATAGACTATCTTGGTCTTAACAATGTAAATTAAATCCTCAAGCATTAATGGCTAGGAGTCTTATTTGTAAATGTATACATGAGGTTTTTTTTCATATTTTATTTATCTAATAGTTGATCTATTGCGTCAATTATGACAAAATACTATTCATATTTTTTGCAGGTGTGTATATAAATACTATTTGAAGGGAAAAACCTATGAACATAAATTTGGACTCATTATTCCTCACATCACTTCTACATAACTATTCTCATTGGAACCAAAGTAATATGAAGTAATAGTTGACAAACTACCCATGATTTTAAAAGAAAACTTAAAAATGAGAGAATCATCTTAATACCTACAATGTAGGGGTAAAACTCAAAAAATTAATCATATCAAATATATTTTCATTCGTTTCATTACTTTTTCCTTTTTTTAGATAGCATTGGTTACTCATTACAATAAATTTAGATACCCCAAAAAAATTGTGGATTCAATGCATGGATACTCACCATAATGACCACACATGATGACATTTATCAACTTTTAATACACTACATGTAATATTTTACAAATAAACTTCAAATTATACATTTTATATTATGTTTTAATGAAAATTCAGTTATGATGGGATGATTGTTAAATATCATCAAAATCATGGAATGAGGATAGTCCATGAGCACAAAAGGCCTATCAAATTCTACAACTGGATAAGTATCAGTGTATATATAATAATATTTAACTATCAAAAAATATATCAAAACCAAATAATTGATTTTATCAATGTTTCTACAATGCCTAAAACAAACTATTGACAAAGATTGTTAATATTATGTTTTTAAATTTATGAAAGATATCATATTCCATCAAAAAACTAGTATACCTGAAGAGGTATTTTTAATGATAATTACAAATTTATTTAAAATATTTATTAATATTTTGTTTATTTGTATTTTTTTAGTACTATTAGGATTGATGACAGTTCTCATAATAAAAATAGTAAATACATTTGTTTAAAAATGAATGGTAAGAATAAGTTGTATCAGAATGTATATATACATCATGAAGAGGTGACTTCTTACTAATAATTTAGTTAATTTTATCATCATTTTATCTACTTTTTTAGTTAATTTCATTATCATTTTTATCTGATACTTATTTTATTAATTTTCACAGAGATCATGAAAGAATGAATTTATCTACAAGGATTTTTTACTCTTGATGATGTACTTTTCTTTTTATACTAAAATGAATTCAACATTATGGGTTATCAAAAAGGAATATTTTTAGATAACCCCAAATTCTAAATGCATTGTAGAATAAAGATACATGGTGTGACGTAAAAAAATCAACCACACCTTAATATGATACACGATATGTCTAGTATGACTTGAAGCTTATGTTTTTCATTTAAAATTGACATTTTAGTTCAAAAAACATGTTATATACTCAAAACTAAGAAAATTAATTATGGTTATTATGTTTGAAATTTTATGAAAGATATAATTTTTCATCAATAAACTAGCATCCTTGAAGAGTTATTTTTTATCATAATTATAATTTCATTTAAAATATTTATTAATCCTTTGTTTATTTGTATTTTTTCAGTACTACCTGAACTGTTGATAGTCCTCATATTCAAAAGAGGAAATATATTTATTTAGAAATTAATAGGAATAATACATGGTGTTAGAATGTATACAAACATCATGAAGAGGTTAATTCATACTACTTATATAGTTAATTTTCTCATCATTTTATCCACTATTTCATAGTTAATTTCCTTATCATTTTTATTTGAAACTTATTTTGTTAATTCACACAATGATCATGAAAAAGGATGATAGACTTATAATGCACTCATGTACTATTATTATGAACTCAATAAAGATGATGCACTCATGATGATTCACTTTTCTTTTTATTTTTCAATGCATTCAAAATTTTGGGTTATCAAATAACAATATTGTTAGATAACCCAAAATGTTAAATGTGTTGTAGAATAAAAAGACATGGTGTGACGTGTAGGAATAAACCGCAACTCAATCTGATTCACATTATGCCAAGTTTTGTAACGTCCCGGATCCAGGTGCCACTCAACGGGTGCCTCGAACTAGGTTGGTCACATGACCTCAAGCGCATTTCCCCAAACGCTAGAGGCTGCCAACTAGAAGCAAGGGTCTAGGTCTGATAGTGGGGAAACTATGCCCTCATTTGTCAAAGTGTAGAGCAGTGAAGAAAATACAAACATACCAAAAGTAGACGCAGTACAATACAAAGATGAAAGGATAATGGTACTGAAGAAAAATATATACAATAGTCATATAAATATGATGATGCAATATTTCCTATTTCTAAGAAAGCAGTCAAATAGGATACACTACAATAAAATACAATACAGTACTAAGTACCATGTATAGAAAAGAAAACTAAAACAGTGCAATAGGAACTCAGCAGCATCGCAAGCCTAATCTCAGACCCATGCTCACCCACTCCTCTGCAAAAATCACGTACCTATAAAGGGAACCTTTACCTTATCAACACCTGCAACAATATAATCTATTTGGGCCCAACATATGACCCAAACAGGGTGTGAGAAATAAATCCCAGTAGGCAACCACCAAAGGCCCTGTGCCCAACTGTCAGTGAAAATGTGCAATAGCAGTGAGCAATAATAAAATGTAGTAAACAAGGCAGTACTCAAAAGAAACTATCTTTACCAGATACATTTCCATTTTATTAATCATTTATTAATTCCAAGTTTGTGCTTTAACTTGGCAGGTACAACATAATAAGTCACCACAGTGAATATGCAAAGTAAACATTGTCCGCAGACATGAAAATCCATACCCTCAGGTAATCAGAATCGAAACTCGAAGGTGACTTCCCATAGGCATAATGAATATTTCCCGTAGGCGTATGAGGTGTCACCCACAGGCACGGAATCTACTACCCACAAACATGAGAAAATTTTACCTCAGGCTAAATGAAACACTGCCCTCAGGCTAAGCAAGTAACTGGGCTGATCCCAACAAATAAACAAGAAATCTATATACATTTTCTCTCAATAAAACTCAAAGCATTCTATAATCACGGCATACCCATGGGTATCCTGGCCAAACGGCTAAACAAGGGAAACGTACCCACGGGGTGGACCTGGATCAAAGCGGTGATCCCAAACAACAGTTTATACATAATCATTAAATTACCTATGCAATTCTAGGCATTTTATCAGTCAAGGCCTCAGCCATATGACACCCCAAACATGGGCGCGTATCAAAACGGTATACAAAAACACTCAATGGTTGGAATTAAACACCAGACCACATAATTCGATCTTCACTTATCGATATATATGAACGACGCCTCCCAAATTGTTCGCGAACGATGTAGATCTGGGATAAACGTTCACCCATTCAAACTCAAATAAATTCCCCTTGGGAAATAATTGGAAGTAAACACACAATGAGAGGAAAGGGATTACACGCATGTTCCCAACGTGATCATCAGCAAAGGAATCAGAGTATCGGTGTTCGATCGGGCACTCTTCCAAGGTTTTGGTCATCTCTCCCGCGCCTTCCTGATGTTCTAAGATTTCTCTGCTGAAATAGGATGCCACTGCCAGTTTATAACAAAAAAACAAAACTACACGGAATGTACTCTCAAGTAAACGACGTGTACTTTTTCATTTGTTAACTGTTCCTCTGGCGGCTACTTTTCTCCGCCTCACTATTCATCTATCGACGTGATTATATGGCGTGTATTTCTGAATACACTCCGTGTACTGTCGCCCTGCTGGCGGGTACTATCACCGCCTTACTGTTCACTTGTCGACTGATTACACGGCATGTATGTACTAAGTACACGGCATGTAGTCAGTTTTTACACCCTTCATCGTCGACAGGCCTACACCCCTATGTGCTCATTCCACACGACCAAAGTACATGGCGTGTGGAAAAGTACACAGCGTGTACCCACAGATTTTGGGATTTTTCCCCATTTTCCTCATTTTCTCAAAAACACTTAAGGAAACAGGAAAAGAAGAAACCCATACCTCAAGAATAAGAATCGGGTTCTTACAAACTTCCCCCCTTAAAGTAATTCCAAGGGTGGTGAAGATAAAGCTACGAAAAACTATGGCCACTAAGCATGTACATTGGTCTCCCACTCCTAGGTTTCATCCTGCACTTTTCCATGCTTCCATAGCACCCGTATGAGAGGAATTGACCGGCCTCGGAGAACCTTCATTCTCATATCAACAATACAAATCGGATGCTCCTTGAAGGACGCATCGACCTGAAGTTCAACCTCCTCGGTCTGAAAAACATGAGACAGGTCTGAGTGATAATGGAATAACTGAGATACATGGAAGACATCATGCATGTCCCGGTACCTCTATGGTAACTGCAACCTATAGTCAACCAGCATGACTCTCTCCAGAATCTCAAACGGCTCTACATACCTCGGTGAAAGTTTACCATGTCTCCTGATCCGCCTGTGTCCCAACCTCGGTGAAACAAGCAAGAAAACTTGATCCCCAACCATGAACTCCAAGGGTCATCTGTGGTGATCGGTATAAGATTTTTGACGAGACTATGTAGTAGCCATAAGCTTCTATATCAACTGGACCTATTTTGTAGTCTCCTGCACAAGACGTGGTCCCAGTAAAGCTTCATCACCTGCCTCTAGCCAGCACAAGGGTGATCAGCATGGCCTACCATATAAAGCCTTGTAAGGTTCCATTTCAATAGTTTCCTGAAAACTATTATTATAGGAAAACTTGACCAGGGGTATGTGCCTCTCCCAAGATCCCCCAAAGTCCAGGACGCATGCATATAGTATGTACTCAAGCACCTGTATCGTACGCTCTAACTAGCTATCGGTCTGAGGGTGGTAAGTTATGCTCAGAAGCACCAGTATACACAGTTTCCTCTGGAAACTCTGCCAGAAACAAGATGTAAAAAGGTAATCCCTATCTGAAACGATAGAATGAGGGACCCCATGAAGGTATACTACCTCTCGGATATACAAATTCCTGAACTCATCAACACCGAAGGTCTCCTTGATCAGCAAAAAGTGAGCTACCTTCGTAAGTCTGTCCACAACAACCCACACAGCATTACTGCCTCGAGGTGACCTCAGTAACCCAGTCACAAAATCCATCGCGACATCATCCCATTTCCACTCCAGAATGGGTAACTATTGTAACAGTTCAGCTGGCCTCTGATGCTCTTTCTTCACCTGCTGAAAGGTTAAACATCTCACAACAAAATCATCTACCACTCATTTCATACCCGGCCACCAATACTGATGTATCAAGTCACGGTACATTTTGGTAACTCCGGGATGCACTACCCAAGCTGAAGCATGAAACTCCCACATCAACTCCTCGCATATATCCCCTAGAACCCACACTCGTCCATGGATATGAAATACCTCATCATCACTTATCATCCAACCGAGAGGAGGGTCCTCACTTGCCACTGACTACCGTAGAACTAGGCCTTCCAAATCTAATAGTTGTCTCATCCTCACTCTATCCAGGAGGGTAGAAGTCACGGCTAAGGAAGAAATATAGGCTCACCCCTGACTATTTTTCACATAAAAGTGCATCTTAGAGAACAAATCCATGAGCTGCCACTCACCACTGGCCTCCTGCACTGCCTGTAACTGAGTCTGCCTACTCAGTGAATCAGCAACTTCATTACCCTTACTAGGTGTATAATCAAGCTCGAAGTCGAAGGACTGAAGGTATTCAACCCACCTTCACTATCTCAGATTCAAGTCACGCTGGGTAAAGATATATTTAAGACTTTTTTGGTTTGTAAACACCACAAAATGTTCTCCCAATAGATAATGTCTCCAACAGCATAACGCATGAACAACTGCAGCCAACTTGAGATCATACATCGGGTAATTCCTCTCATGTGGCCTCAAATACCGAGACCTGTATGCAAATACTTGATCGACCTGCATCAACACTGCTCCCAGCCTAATACCTAATGTATCATAGTAAATTGTATATCTCTTCCCTTCCTCTAGAAGTATTAGGACCGGTGCTGATGTCAATCTTCCCTTCATCTCCTGAAAGGATATCTTGCAAGATTATGACCAAACAAACTTCACACACTTCTTATTAAAACTCGTCAACGGTGCTGCTAAGTAGGAGAAGTCCTGTATAAATCACCTGTAGTAACCAGCCAGCCCCAAGAAACTCTGTATTTTAAAAAATTTCTTAGGTTGCTCCCAGAAAACTACCGTTCTCACTTTCTCTGGGTCTACCGCAAATCCTGCCTCTGAGATGATTTGACCCAGGAAGTATATCTGGTCCATCAAAAAGTGGCACTTTGAGAGCTTAGCATATAGTTTATGCTCTCTTATTGTACTTAGTAATATTTCAATATGGGTAGTATGGTCGTGTCGAGTGTGAGAGTACACCAAGATATCTTCCACGAAGACTACCACAAAAGAATCTAGATATGGGTGGAACACATGATTCATCATATCCATGAAAATTTTCGGCGCGTTTGTGAGTCTGAACGGCATGACCAAGTACTCGTATAGACTATATCTTCTCCTAAAGGCTGTAAGTGGTATGTACAATGGTCTAATGTGTAACTGATGATAACCAAATCTCAAGTAAATCTTCTAGAACACTCGTGCTCCCTGAATTTGATCAAAAAGATCATCAATCCTTGGAAAGGGATATCAGTTCTTGACTGTCAACTGGTTCAGCTTTCAATAATCCACACAGAGTCTGAGGGTACCATCCGCCTTCTTCGCAAATAGGATAGGTGAACCCCAAGGAGAAGTACTGGGTCGGATGAAACCCTTTTTCTGCAACTCCTCCAACCGCCTCTTGAGCTCCTGCAACTCTGGTGTAACCATCCTATAAGGAGGAATGGACACTGGTGCTACTCCTGGCACAAGATCAATAGATAAATCCACCTCTTGCTCCAGAGGTAGACCTAAAATGTTGTCCGGAAAGACATCCCTAAAATGATAAAATATTGGAGGGAAATCCTTCTGAAACATTCCCTGGTCATCTAGATATAAACTCGCAATCTAGGTTGTCACTCCACCTCACCCACGATGCTCAGGTCCATCTTGGCTCACTTGGACACCCCACTCACCCTTGTATAGAAACTCTCCACCCTCTAGTGATGTGAAACTTACCCTATGATGATAGAAATCTAAAAAGGCTCGAAAGGGTACCAACCAGTCCATCCCAAGAATGTCATCATAGATCGTCATCTCTAAGACATAAAAGTACCATAGAAAGTGATACCCACCAACCTCTAGGGTGAACTCCCTACATTGACACACACCAGCCATTTTAATCCCCAAAATAGTGTCCAGCATCATAATTTCATAAGAAGAATAAACACATATCCCAAGGCTCTCTACAACGGGCATAGATATAAATATATGTATAGAACCAATATCAAAAAGTACTAAAGATAAAATAGAAGCAACTAGAATAGTACCTCTGACAGTGGAAGGTTTGGGATCCTACTCCTGTTGGGTCGGTTGCACTGCATATTTCTGCCCAGTGTCGCAGCCCTACGACACATCCTAGCTACCATGAGCTGACCCGCTCTACTATCTCTGAGATCTTGGTGTCTGGCCACCACTGCCATGACCACCACCTCAGCCTAAACATTCCGACATATTCCAATTCCCTGACTGGTAAGAAGCTATTGGCCCTGCTCCCACACACGGAGTCTGCACAGAACCCCTCTCACTAGCCACTGGTGGAAACGCCCTACAAAAACGCTACAGATGACCCATCCTACCACAAGCTCGGCACTCCACTGGGTCACGTGGACGCTGAGGTCTCTTGTGACCCTCTTTACCACACTGGTAACACATGACTTGGCCACCTGAATAAATATTCTGGTTAGTACTGCCACCGTGAGAGAAATCTATCTGTCTATTCTTCTTACCAGTAGAAATAGTACCAGAAAATGGTGTTGAATCGCCCTAGCCTGCACCACTAGCCTCTTGCAAGTTCTGCTCAGTAATTAGTACCTGGTTTACAATATCATGCACTGTAGGCAACCTAAAAGAGTTTACCAGTGCGCAGATGTCTTATCGAAGACCATCCTTAAAGCTTCTAGCCCTCAATGTCTCGTCACCCACCAGAACAGGTGAAAAACATTGCATCTCGGTGAAGCGGGTAGAATAATCCATCACTGGCATGGCGCCCTACTGTATATTCATGAACTCTCAAGCTCTATATGCCCTCAGCATCTCCAAAAAGAAAAATTCATAGAATACTGCCTGAAAATCTTCTCACGCCATGTCTCTGTAATACTCAGTCTGGGTGGTAACATCCCACCATCTCTTGGAATAATCACGCAGCATGTATGTAGTGAGCTTGATCTTCCTCCCAGGAGGCATCTCTAGATGCTCGAAGATAGTCTGCATAGAACCCAACCAAGACACTGCATCCTACGGTCTTCCATCCCTTGAAAATGTATGCGGATGCTACTTCTGGAAATACACGTCAGCTCTTCCATAGATGTGGCAGCCAGCGGTGCACCCTGGAAGGTCTCTATAAACCGCATAAAGCCTTCATGGAATTGCACATCTGCGCCTGTGTCCGGTATAACAGTTGGTGCTACATCTGGCTCTGCTAGAGGATCCATAGGTATCTCGTGGCCTACCGTCTCTGAAGTATAATTGTTTCTTCTCTCTTGGCGAACAACTTTTGTTCGTCTCAGTAGCATGACTCTACAAGTTCAAACACACGCCTTAGAGAAATATTATCAAGGACTAAGAACCGAAAGCGTAAGAAGGGAACAAGGAAAATAAAACTTTCAAGTTTTATAAAACAAGACTACACAGCGTGTATAATAACTACACGGCATGTTCCCTCAAGTCTTTTACATGGGTGTGTACTCTACCAGCACTGGTCGTGTAACACCCCAAACACACGGCGTGTTTTCCACATACACGGCGTGTACTCAATTTTTCTTCCCCTGCCCGAGTCCTTCTACACAGCTTAGCCACACGGTTCTCCTTTGAATGAGCCTACACGATGTGTATAAGGACTAAAAATCGTGTACAAGACGAGCTTCACCGACCTATGTTGTTCGTGAAACGGTCGGGTACACAGCTCACACTACACAGCATGTTCCAGATGGACACAGTGTGTACGACATAGATTCCAACTGCCCGTGTTGTTAGCAACACGGCCAGCTACTCGGCTGAAACTACATGGCGTGTTACACCCATACACGGCATGTAAACCACCCTGTTTCCTCATCCACATAGACGAGTCCACACGGTCTCTCACCGGTCAAGACTACACGGTGTGTCCCTCAGGTACACGGCCTGTACTAGACGAGCTTCACTGACCCGTGTTGTTAGTTACATGTCCAGACACACGGCTCACACTACATGGTATGTTCTAGATGGACACGGTGTGTACTATAAAGGATAACACAGACCTGTGTTGTTAGTTACATGGCCGGATTCCCAGGTTATATTACACGGCGTGTTCGGCATTGACACAGCGTGTATAAATGAAGATTCTTCTGTTCGCGTTGTTAGTTATACGGGCAGACACAGGGTCAACATGATATGGCGTGTACAATCGGTACACGGCATGTTCCCTCTAGATATTCCCCATCCCGTGTATCTTCCCACATAGCCTATGACACGGTCAGAGTCTACATGGTGTGTACTTATGGTACATGGTGTGTACTTAAAAAATTTTCATTTCTTCCTGAACAGAAGAGTACATGGCGTGTATTCGTAGAACCACATGCCATGTTATCTGGGTTTCCGAACAATAGACCTCATAAACTACTCCGGAGCCCCTTTTTTGTAAATTTCAAGCGTCAGTATGCCAAATTCCAATCCCTGGGGGCCCATACTCCCTGCGAACCAAAGTTTAGCACCCGACCTTCTCAACAACAGACTGAATTATGATTCGCTAAATTCTAGTCCAAGATAGATCATACTTCTCAAGAACCAAAGTTTAGCATCCATCAACCCAACAATAACATGTACCAATACCCAATCAATAGTAGGCGTATCTATCAAGGTACCTATCACAACAGAATTCATTTTCTAACACAACATATATCACAACAACATGTAATTTCTAATGCACCTACATGGCATGGAAACTATGCATGGAATGTGATTCTAACATGTTCCTAAATGGTGCATAAGATGGAATAACCTCATCTCATCGGGTTGCAACTAAATAGAACCCAAGTATAAAAATATAACAGCACACCACAAGTGCGTCACCCAACGGTGAAAATCAAATCAACTATAAAATTGCAAAATCAGATAAATTGCAACATGAGGTAAATTGGCTTTTCCCTGTACACGGGTTAGCTACTCTCGGGCACAGCTTATTACCAAATACCAATTTCGTCTTATCCCTGACTATAGGCTCGAAATAGTAAGTCAAAGAAAAGAAACATCTCTAATACCACTTTGTAATGTCCCGAATCCAGGTGCCACTCAACGGGTTCCCCGAACCCGATTGGTCACATGACCTCAAGTGCATTTCCCCAAACGCCAGAGGCTACCGACTAGCAGCGAGGGCCTAGGTCTGATAGTGGGGAAACTATGCCCTCATTGGTCAAAGTTTAGGGTAGGGGAGAAAATACAAACATACCAAAAGCGGAAGCAGTACAATACAGAGCTAAAAGGACAATGGTACTAAAGAAAAAGATATCCAAAAATCATATAAATATGATGATGTAATATGTCTTATTTCTAAGAAAGTAGTCAAAATAGGATACACTGTAGTAAAATACAATACAGTACAAAGTAATAAGTATAGCAAAGAAAACTAAAATAGTGCAATAAGAACTCAGCAGTATCCCAAGGCTATGCTCGGTCCCATGCTCACCCACTACTTTGCAACAATCAAGTACCTATATAGGGACTTTTTACCTTATCAACACCTGTAACAATATAATCTATTTGGTCCTAAGACATGACCCAAACAGGGTGTGAGAAATAAATCCCAGTAGGAAACCACCAAAGGCCCGTGCCCAACTGTCAATGAAAATGTGCAACAGTAGTGAGCAATAATAAAATGTAGTAAACTAGGTAGTACTCAAAAGTAACTATCTCTACTAGCTACATTGCCATTTTATTAATAATTTATTAATTCCAAGCTTGTGTTTTAGCTTGGAAGGTACAACATAATAAGTCACCACAGTGAATATGCAAAGTAAACGTTGTCCGCAGACATGAAAATCCTTACCCTTAGCTAATCAGAATCGAAACTCATAGGTGACTGCCTATAGTCATAACGAATTTTGCTTGCATGAGTACGACGTGTCACCCACGGGCATAGAAGCTACTACCCACAGGCATGAGAAAATTTTCCCTCAGGCTAAACGAAACACTGCCCTCAGGATAATAAAGTAATTGGGATGAGTCCAACACATAAGCAAGCAATCTATATACATTTTCTCTCAAGAAAACTCAAAGCATGCTATATTCACGGCATACCCACGAGTATCCTGGCCAAATGGCTAAACAACGGAAACACACCCATGGGGTGGCCCTAGATGAAAGCAGTGATCCCAAACAATAGTTTATACATAATCATTAAATTAACTATGCAATTATAGAAATTTTATTATTCAAGGCCTCATCCATACGACACCCCAAACATGTGTGTGTATCACAATGGTACACAAAAACACTCAACAGTTGGAATTAAATGTCAGACCACCTACCTTGATCTTCACTGATCGATATACGTGAACGACACCTCTCGAATAGTCTGTGAACGATGTAGATCTAGGATAAACATTCTCCCATTCGAACTCAAATAACTTCCCCTTGGGAAAGAATTGGAAGGAAATACATAAGGATAGGAAAGGGCTTACCTGCGCGGTCCCAACATGATCGTCGGTGAAGGAATCGGAGTCCCCGTGTTCGGTCATGTGTTCTTCCAAGGTTCGGCTATCTCTCCTGCAGCTTCCCGACATTCTAAGCTTTCTCTGTTGAAAGAGGAGGCTACTTCCGGTTTATAACAAAAAAAAACACAACTACACGGTGTGTACTCTCAAGTACATGGCGTGTACTTTTCATTTTTTAACTATTCCTCTGGCGGTTACTTTTCACTGCCTCACTGTTCATCTATCGACATGATTAAACGGCGTGTATTTATGAATACATGGCGTGTACTATCGCCCGGCTGGCGGCTGCTCCCACCACCTTAATTTTCAACTACCAACTGATTACACAGCGTGTATATACTAAGTACATGGCGTGTAGTTAGTTTTTACACCCTTCATTGCTGACAGGCCTACACTGTAACACCCCAGGTAAATAAAGAATATGACATTTTCATATTTATCCATATTTTTTGAATAAAATATTAATATTACTTTAAAGGGAATGCTATGCTCGAGGGCGTACCCAATATGCAACAACGAGTTTCTTTGAAATCTTACGTTGCACTCTAATAATAAAATAATATTATTTTAAAGGGTAGTTAACGCCTAGCCGTTGTAATGGCGGGAATGGACGGAACTAACTACAAAATGATTATATATGTTTTTCAAATATTTTTACTTTTATCCAATAAATTTTGGAGGCTTAAAATGCAAATGAATCCAATTTTAAGCATAAATCTTCTAATATTCATTAAAAGGTCGATTAACCAAATTTTGATGGAGAACCCTTTTTAAATATACTTTTGAAAATTTTATACATTGTATTTGACAAAATAAAATCCTTCTTTAGAATCTGGATATCAAAATTTATTTTGTGTAAAATCTCGTTATTTTTTTCCGATAAAGATCATTTTTATTGAAAATATTGCATTTTAATTCAAAATCTCCTTTTAATATGATTTATTTATATAGATAGATTATATTTTTAATTTAGATTAAAGTTTATTTAGAATACATTTTTTCCATTTAATCTAATGTTAGTCTTTGAATTAATTTCACTTTGAAATTGGACTTAAACTAGTTTCAATCTTTTAATAGATATTGTTTCTTAAAAACACGCTATTTGTTTTGATAGCGGGAATTAATTATTAAATTAATTAATGAAACGTATATGTTTTGAATTTTGTAAAATAGATATCATTTTTGAATTCAAAATATCAAATATAGCTTAGGGTGAATTTTTGGTATTTTTCTGAAAAACTTCAATTTTTGATGAATAGTGAAACCACTAAGTGGTAGTTTAAAAACTGATTTTTCGTTTAAATGAAACTTTACCACTTCTGTGATTTGAATTTCAAAAATCTGACATATATGGTTGTCATTAGGATGTAAAATGTGGTTCAATGGAATTAAAATAATTTTTTGGTGAATAGTAACTTGTAAGTTTTTAATCGCGATTAGAGGTAATTAGAGTAATTTAAGGTAAAAATAATGTTTTAATAATATGAAATTACCTAGACACATGTCCTACCCTCATTTTATGTGTCATGTCCGACCAAGAAAATCCATGTGTCAACTTGGGGACCCCATGGAGCCACTTTTGTTGGAAAATTACATAAATAACTTTTTATTTAAAGTTAAAATAAAAATGTCACAAGCATGAGATGTTTCAATAAAATAATTTCTAAATGGGGTTATACAAGTCATATTTTTTACTATAAATATTCATTAGAAAGATACAAATATTTCCTACATCATGATAGTTTTTTTATAATTTTTAGACATTAAATAAATTAAATTATTTATGACATCATGATGATGCAGCGATTACCTCATTAATAAAGGATTTAAATAAAATGAAAAGATAATGTTAAAACTATAACTTACACTTGTCAAAGACCTATTGTATGAGTATATTTTGAACCCTTACCACCTTATCCTCTAAATACACCAATTTGGTACCTTTAAAATCCGAAACTCATTTGAAAACAAAGTAACATTTTGTAACTTTCCAAGAGTGCCCCTCCTCTCCTCTTATAAAAGGCCCCCACCTCTACCACCTTACCCACACATCTCAAGCCTTTGTCTCGGCCAAACCCTACTCATTTTTCCTCTCCAAATCCCTCTCTTACTCTTAGAATACTCACTTTGGGCATAAGGCTTCTCAAGGAAGCCTTTGATCTCAAATCTAAGAGAGATACTCGATTTTAAGGTAATGACTTCACTTGTGTTCTTCTGTTTTATTTTGCTTCTCCAACCCCCTAAACTATTTTTATTAATTTATTTTCTAACAAATCCTGTATATTAAATATACTATGATGTTGTTATAAGAAGTATTCTAGATACACTTACACACACCGACATCTAATGGTTAAAGAACATACTGTTTCTGTGGATGTTGAATTTCTGCCTCACGAAACGATGATTGTTCAATATTCTTTTAACACCTTCAAAGGAGGAAATTAAGATGTCACTATATTTATATATGATATATAATATGTTTATATTTTTCTTAAGCTTCTGTATTTTTCATTTATGGCATACCTTTATGGTTTCCATTATGGGTAAACGCGATATCTTCATTTTAGGAAGTACGGACTACCGCCCCCTCAAAGTGATTTGATTCGTTAATGCCATATGTGGGACGTATGAAGGATGGAATTAATGTCATTACATATGATATACTACTTGAATTATAATATACCTTTATATCATTATTATTTCATTCCATTGAATACAAAAAAAAAATGAAAGTAGCGTTCATGCGTACGTACGGCTTACCGTCTCCATGAACGGTACATTTTATTTCTTATCTCCAAATGTTATGTACTATTATAAGTACATAAATATAATGGATATATATTTAATATATTACATCTAAATGATGGATATCATTCTGGAATTATAATATATATCTCTCTCATTTTGTTTTAATTCCATTAATATGACAAAAAATGAAAGTAGCATTCATGCGTACGTACGGCCTACCGTCTCCATGAACGGTGCTTTTAATTCCAAATGCTATGGAATAGTATAAAATGAATATATACTGGATATATATGATATTTAAAACATCAATAATATTCTGAATATGATGTACTTATAACTACATGGAAAATTCTTTTCCAACAAGTTCAATTTTTACTCATGTACCGAACATCGACAAAAACGTCTGATATGAACTCACTTTATTAACCAATTATTATAACATTATAATATGTGATATGAACTGAATAATAATATTTAAAGGAGGTCCTTAAAAAATTATAAATTGACCAAATTTTATTATTCAGGAGATTAAAGAACGATCAAGTCATGTCAGACACGAGGTAAGAGACCCTACCCCTCTCTTTCTTTTTAAATACACTCTTTTATGTCTTTCCTTTTAAGCTCATATTTCTTATGATTGGGATGTTCTTTTATATTACTCTTACTGTACTTTTTATGTTCATATGATGAGAGACCCTATTTTCTCTCATCAATCCTTTTTGGAAGTTTTAATTGGCGCTGTTAGGCTGCCGAAATTTCGTAAGGGGCTTTTTATCTCACTTTGTGTTTTTGTGAGATTCATGCTACATTTGCCAATATTTCCTTTTGAGTGGTGTATGTACTGTACATTATTCTACTCTTTGTGTAACATACTTTAGTTTATGAGTATTTACATAAATTTTTTATAGTCCTTCTTTCATGGGGTGTACGTTTTGAAAGTTACCCAAATCGGTAAGGGAACCTTTCACCCTCCTCTTTTTAAAAGACTTCTTTTGTTATGTCTTTTAATTTTCATCTTATTATGTGGGGATATGTTCTTATATATCTTTATTTCTGTAAATTTTATGTCCAAGTGATGAGGTACCCTTTATCTCTCTCATCAACTCTTTTTCTAAAATTTGGTGTGACGTCATTAGGCTGTCAAGGGAACTTCTTAACCCAATTTCGATTTCTTTGGGTTCAACTTGTAGTTATTTAATATGTCATCCTTTGAATATGTGTGAATGACCATTGATTATTTTACACTTAATATACACTTATATTGGGTTTATTTATATTTGTCACACATAATTATGAGATTTATTTATCCTTAATTTAAGGATACCATCTTTATAATGGATTTCATCTCAATTTACATTTCCATTGAGACTTCATTGTTGTTATGCATCAATTCACTTTTATATGGTGTATATACTATCCATTGGAATATTATATCATGAATCCCTTTATTCTCATGATATTATTAAATTTTATTCCTTAATTATTGTATTCAAGTGTCTCTCATTTTGTTAAAAACCCTTTAACTAAAATATCGTTTTAAATGTTTTAATGATTTATTCTTATAAATATTTCTCATTAATATCCATGTTTCCAAAATGGTTTAAGGATTTATTTTTATGGATATTAAGGGTTTAAAATGTTAAAAGATTCAATGTGGTATGGGACACTTTGATTTAAAAATCTCTTTATTAAATGTTTTAAATGGTTTTGAAAATGGTTTTTAGAATGGATTCATTATTTCAATATCTTAAAATGTTATATTGTTATTGCAATGTGGGAATATTATCTTTCCTTTATGCTTAAGTTATGTGTTATGATTATGTTATGGTTCTTGGGCATTGTTATGAAGACGGGTGGTTCCATGATAAACTAAGGGCGGGTGAGCCCGATATAGCTCTCCAATGCATTGGGTAACGCGAAGGAGTTAAACGTTAAGGTTTCTCCGAAGAGATTTAGGGAATATACTATAATGGGTATTCCAAACGTAACCAAGAGGGTTACTCCCTACGTAAGAATGTTATGAATTCCTCAAGTTACCTTTATGTCTTATGATTTCTATAATTTATTCATGATTTTATGAGGTATGTTAAAGTGCATATGTTTTATGGGTAAAGTATGATTTCATTATTATGTATATATGTACTCATGTTTCCTTTCCATACTTTTTATAACCCTTACTGAGCTTTTTATGCTCATCCCAAGTTTTTGAAATTTTTTTCAAAGGTCAAGGGAATGGTACATGATATGATGATAGTTTCAAGGAAGTGTCGGGAAAGAATCCATGTTTTATTTTAAATATGTTTCCGTTGATGGGAAAAATGAATACTATATTTTATGTAACCATTTTGTTTAAATGTGGAATGTAATGAAAGTTTTATGATCTAATTCTCTAAAAATCTAAACCTGAAAAGATCCTCAATGTGTAATCTTGTAATAACTCAAGATTAAGTAAGGTTTAAGGTTGGGGCCTTATAGTTGGTATCTGAGGTCGGTTTAGATAACTTTAGAGGTTAGGGTATTCTCTAAGAATAAGTGATATTACCATAATGGTTAGGATTTCAGAAAGAGTCCTAGTTTTAGATAAAGTGAATGAGTAAGTATATCTTAGTGTTTACCTTCCTCATTAGTACATGATGGTTTTGTTGATATACTCACACTGACATTTCTGTTTTTATTAAATGGATGGATCTAGCAGGCACCAAAGTGACAACAGGTTTGATGGAAACTGTGGTGGTTCTCTGATTAAGATACTAGATAAAATGTGGGATTCAATGAGGAACCTCGTGGTTGTTCTAAACCAGCTATCAAGGAGTCATGATCAACCACTTGAACCTTGGTATGTTCCGTAATGCATCATGTACGAGATGACCAATTGATGTGGAAGTTCAGGCAATAATTATATAGGTAACCATTAGAGTTTATATGATCCTTACTTTTGAGGTAATTATGGGTTATTATATGTTATGATGGAAAATGAAAGGCATGAGATAAACTTGAGGTTAAAATATTTTATGATTATTTTTGATGATTTTATCTCGTTTTGGGGAATGTTTTAAGAATTATATAGTTTTGGAAAAAGGACAACACGCAGAACGTGTGACAACCCGTCGCGTCGGACAAAGCTGCGGGAATCGAACCCACAACCAAAGTGCGACTGGTATTTATCACCTACCACTGGACTATGTGAAGTCCCTGGTTAGTTTGACTAATTCTTTTTAGTTAAATTATTTTAGGAATCATGAGTAAGTTTGTTTTGGGTTATCTATGGAAATGACCAACCTATCATGGAGGATATGTGATTAGTTTAATTACTTTTCAATATGAGAATTTAAGAGAAACTGATGTTATTTGGAGATAAAAGTTAATTTGTACCTCGGGAGACTATGTGATTAAATCCTTCAAATATTTGGGTTTCATTCTTAGTTTGGTTTACTTTGTATAATTTAATGGATAGATATTTATTGAATAGTCTTTGTTGAACTTTGGGTATTTTTTGACAAATTTTGGGGATTAAGAATAGATTTTTATCCTTTTTGGGTATTATCTGATCTCATACTAACCTTTTAGGTTTTAGTTTTGGTTAAGGTCTAAATACATGGGAATTATATAGTTCTCTTTTGTGGATTAGTTCATTATCTAGTAGTTGATTATAGCTCTCTTAATGTAAACAAGTCTTCCTAAATACTCATCATTTGGGGAAAGTACGAGTTTGTGTAAGAAATCTAGTAAAATTTGAAAGTCAACATGACAATTAAGTATGCTTCCTAATGTTTTAGTTAAGCTCATAAATAAAATTCTCAATGAAAAGTAACTTAAAACAAAAATGTTGTCTATTAACTTTTCCTACGGGGGAATCGAATACCGTTTAACCCACCACAAGTATGTGATTTTCTTGTTGTTAACTGTCTCCTAGACATGTTTACTATCACTCTCCATCAGAACATGACCCTTTGTTTTCTCCTCCTTATCCATATTTTCATACTTGGAATCCTAGTATGGGTTAACTTGGGTGACATTTGTACTTCTCTCCCATTCTTTTAAAGTGACAGTTTTACTGACTCTTGTTCCGATGTTGGATTTTCAATTAAGCTTCCAAGCCCAATTTTAAAATTGCGAGGACACAATTCCCAAAAGGGGGGAAGGATGTAACACCCCAGGTAAATAAATAATATGACATTTTCATATTTATCCATATTTTTTGAATAAAATATTAATATTACTTTAAAGGGAATTCTATGCTCGAGGGCGTACCCAATACGCAACAACGAGTTTCTTTGAAATCTTACGTTGCACTATAATAATAAAATAATATTATTTTAAAAGGTAGTTAACGCCTAGCCGTTGTAATGGCAGGAATGAACGGAACTAACTACAAAATGATTATATATTTTTGTCAAATATTTTTACTTTTATCCAATAAATTTTGGAGGATTAAAATGCAAATGAATCTAATTTTAAGCATAAAACTTCTAATATTCATTAAAAGGTCGATTAACCAACTTTTGATGGAGAACCCTTTTTAAATATACTTTTGACAATTTTATACGTTTTATTTGACAAAATAAAATCCTTATTTAGAATATGGACATCAAATATTATTTTGTGTAAAATTTTGTTATTTTTTTCCGATAAAGATCATTTTTATTGAAAATGTTGCATTTTAATTCAAAACATCCTTTTAATCTGATTTATTTATATGGATAGATTATATTTTTAATTTAGATTAAATTGTATTTAGAATATATTTTTACCATTTAATCTAATGTTAGTCTTTGGAATTAATTTCACTTTGAAATTGGACTTAAACTAGTGTCAATCTTTTAATTGATATTGTTTCTTAAAAACACGCTATTTGTTTTGACAGCGGGAATTAATTATTTAATTAATTAATGCAACATATATGTTTTGAATTTTGTAAAATAGAAATCATTTTTGAATTCAAAACATCAAATATAGCTTAGGGTGAATTTTTGGTATTTTTCTGAAAAACTTCAATTTTTGATGAATAGTGAAACCACTAAGTGGTAGTTTAAAAACTGATTTTTCATTTAAATGAAACTTTACCACTTCTGTGATTTGAATTTCAAAAATCCGACATACATGGTTGTCATTAGGATATAAAATGTGGTTCAATGGGATTAAATTAATTTTTTTGTGAATAGTAACGTTTAAGTTTTTAATCGCGATTAGAGGTAATTAGTGTAATTTAAGGTAAAAATAATGTTTTAACAATATGAAATGACCTATACACATGTCCTAACCTCTTTTTATGTGTCATGGACGACCAATAAAATCCATGGGTCAGCTTGGGGACCCCATGGAGCCACTTTGGTTGGAAAATGACATAAATAACTTTTTATTTAAAGTTAAAATAAAAAATGTCACAAGCATGAGATGTTTCACTAAAACAATTTTTAAATGGGGTTATACAAGTCATATTTTTTACTATAAATATTAATTATAAAGATAAAACTATTTCCTACGTTATGATATTTTTTTATAATTTTTAGACATTAAATAAATTAAATTATTTATGACATCATGATGATGCAGCGATTACCTCGTTAATAAAGGATTTAAATAAAATGAAAAGATAATGTTAAAAATATAACTTACACTTGTCAAAGACCTATTGTATGAGTATATTTCGAACCATTACCACCTTATCCTAGAAATACACCAATTTGGGACCTTTAAAATCCGAAACTCATTTGAAAATAATGTAACATTTTGTAACTTTCCAAGAGTGCCCCTCCTCTCCTCTTATAAAAGGCCCCCACCTCTACCACCTTACCAACACCTCTCAAGACTTTGGATCAGCCAACCCCTGCTCATTTTTCCTCTCCACATCCCTCTATTACTCCTATAATCCTCAATTTGGGCATAAGGCTTCCCAAGTAAGCCTTTGAGCTCAAATCAAAGAGAGATACTCGATTTTAAGGTAATGACTTCACCTGTGTTCTTTTGTTTTATTTTGCTTCTCCAACCGATAAACTATTTTTATTAATTTCTTTTGTAACAAATACAGTATATTCAATATACTAGGATGTTTTTATAATAATTATTCGAGCTACACTTACACAAACCTACATCTAATGGTTAAAAAACATACTATTTCTGTGAATGGTGAATTTCTGCCTCACGAAACGATGATTGTTCAATATTCTTTTAACACCTTCAAAGGTGGCCATTAAGATGTAACTATATTTATATATGATATATAATATGTTTATATTTTCCTTAATCTTCTGTATTTTTAATTTATGGCATACCTTTATGGTTTCCATTATGGGTAAACGCGATATCTTCATTTTAGGAAGTGCGGACTACCGCCCCCTCAAAGTGATTTGATTCGTTAATGCCATATGTGAGACGTATAAAGGATGTAATTAATGGTATTAAATATTATATCCTACTGGAATTATAATATACCTTTATATCATTATTATTTTATTCCATTGAATACAAAAAAAATGAAAGTAGCGTTCATGCGTACGTACGGCTTACCGTCTCCATGAACGGTACATTTCATTTCTTATCTCCAAATGTTATGTACTATTATAAGTACATAAATATAATGGATATATATGTAATATATTACATATAAATTATGGATATAATTCTGGAATTATAATATATATATCTCTCATTTTGTTTTAATTCCATTAATATGACAAAAAATGAAAGTAGCATTCATGCGTACGTACGGCCTACAATCTCCATGAACGGTGCTTTTAATTCCCAATGATATGGAATAGTATAAAATGAATATATACTGGATATATATGATATTTAAAACATCAATACTATTCTGGATATGATGTACCTATAACTACATGGAAAATTCTTTTCCAACAAGTTCAATTTTTACTCATGTACCGAACATCGACAAAAACGTCCGATATGAACTCACTTTATTAACCAATTATTATAACATTATAATATGTGATATGAACTGAATAATAATATTTAAAGGAGGTCCTTAAGAAATTATAAATTGACCAAATTTTATTATTCAGGAGATTAAATAACGATCGAGTCATGTCAGACACGAGGTAAGGGATCCTACCCCTCTCTTTCTTTTTAAGTACACTCTTTTATGTCTTTACTTTTAAGCTAATCTTTCTTATGATTGGGATGTTCTTTTATATTAATATTACTGTACTTTTTATGTTCATATGATGAGAGACTCTATTTTCTCTCATCAATCCTTTTTGGAAGTTTTAATTGGCACTGTTAGGCTGCCAGAATTTCGTAAGGGGCTTTTTATCTCACTTTGTGTTTTCATGAGATTCATGCTACATTTGCCAATATTTCCTTTTGAGTGGTGTATGTACTGTCCATTATTCTACTCTTTGTGTAACATACTTTATTTTATGAGTATTTACATCAATGTTGTATAGTCCTTTCATGGGGTGTACGTTACGAAAGTTACCCAAATCGGTAAGGGAACCTTTCACCCTCCTCTTTTTAAAAGACTTATTTTGTTATGTCTTTTAATTTTCATCTTATTATGTGGGTATATGTTCCTATATATCCTTATTTCTGTAAATTTTATGTCCAAGTGATTAGTTACCATTTATCTCTCTCATCAACTCTTTTTCTAAAATTTGGTGTGACGTCGTTAGGCTGTCAAGGGAACTTCTTAACCCAATTTCGATTTCTTTGGGTTCAACATGTAGTTATTGAATATGTCATCCTTTGAATATGTGTGAATGACCATGGGTTATTTTACACTTAATATCCACTTATATTGGGTGTATTTATATTTGTCACACATAATTATGAGATAGATTTATCCTTAATTTAAGGATACCATCTTTATAATGGATTTCATCTCAATTTACATTTCCATTGAGAGTTCATTGTGGTTATGCACCAATTCACTCTTATATGGTGTATATACTGTCTATTGGAATATTATATCATGAATCCCTTTATTCTCATGATATTATTAAATGTTATTCCTCAATTATTATATTCAAGTGTCTCTCATTTTGTTAAAAACCCTTTAACTAAAATATCGTTTTAAATGTTTTAATGATTTATTCTTATAAATATTTCTCATTAATATCCATGTTTTCAAAATGGTTTTAAGGATTTTTTTATATGGATATTAATGGTTTAAAATGTTAAAATCTTCATTGTGGTATGGGACACTTTGATTTAAAAATCTCTTTATTAAATGTTTTAAATGGTTTTGAAAATGTATTTTAGAATGGATTAATTATTTCGATATCTTAAAATGTTATATTGTTATTGCAATGTGGGAATATTATCTTTCCTTTATGATATTAAGTTATGTGCTATGATTATGTTATGGTTCTTGGGAATTGTTATGAATACGGGTGGTTCTGTGATAAACTAATGGCGGGTGAGCCCGATATAGCTCTCCAATGCATTGGGTAATGCGAAGGAGTTAAACATTAAGGTTTCTCTGAAGAGATTTAGGGAATATACTGTGATGGGTATTCCAAACATAACCAAGAGGGTTACTCCCTACGTAAGAATGTTATGAATTCCTCAAGTTACCTTTATGTCTTATGATTTCTATGATTTATTCATGATTTTATGAGGTATGTTGAAGTGCATATGTTTTATGGGTAAAGTATGATTTCATTCTTATGTATATATGTACTCATGTTTCCTTTACATACTTTTTATAACCCTTACTGAGCTTTTTATGCTCATACCAAGTTTTTGAAACGTTTTTCACAGGTCAAGGGAATGGTACATGATATGATGATAGTGTCAAGGAAGTGTCAAGAAATAATCCATGTTTTATTTTAAATATGTTCCCGTTGATGGGAAAAATGAATACTATATTTTATGTAACCACTTTGTTTAAATGTGGAATGTAATGCAAGTTTTATGATCTAATTCTCTAAAACTCTAAACCTAAAAAGATCCTCAATGTGTAATCTTGTAATAACTCAAGATTAAGTAGGTTTTAAGGCTGGGGCCTTATATACACACCCTATGTGCTCATTCCACATGGCCAAAGTACATGGTGTGTGGAAAATTACATAGCATGTACCCAAAAATATTGTGATTTTTCCTCATTTTACTCATTTTCTCAAAAACACTTAAGGAAAAATGAAAAAAAGAAACCCGTACCTCAATAATAAGAACCGGGTTCTTATAAGTATGACTCGAAGTTTATGATTTTAACTTAAAATTTACATTTTAGTTCAAAAACGTGTTATATAATCAAAATCGATAAAACAAATTCATATTGTTGTGAAATATTATAAAAATGATTCATAAGTCATCTGTGTCATTTAGGAATCAGCTACACCTCAATCAAATACATGGTGTGTCTGGTATAAAAGAGCTACTAATGTGTTCAATGATGTTTGTTCTCATGAGATATTGGATTTCAAGGCTGCAATTAAGATAATGGAAATACAAAAATGGGTTGAGAATGTATATAAAAAT
This sequence comes from Viscum album, assembly GCA_963277665.1. Classification (NCBI taxonomy): domain Eukaryota; kingdom Viridiplantae; phylum Streptophyta; class Magnoliopsida; order Santalales; family Viscaceae; genus Viscum; species Viscum album. Next base: position 1,756,730,710 of record OY728121.1, on the reverse strand, counting down.
CAATAGAATTTGAATTCCTACTACTTATATAGTTAATTTTTTCATCATTTTATCTATTATTTTTAAGTTAATTTCCTTATCATTTTTATATTAAACTTATTTATTTTTTTCATAAATATTTTGGGAATTCATACTTTTCATTCAACTAACTGCAATAATATATAAAATAGATAACATGTTCCTTTCAAATGGAAGAAGAAACTGTGTGTGGCCTAAAACTTGAAGTGAATCGTAAGGATGCATCAACTAAGGGATTTTTCAGCAGTTTGATGGAAAATTATGACTTCCCAATAGATATATTGTGAACATTTTCTTGAACGGAGTTGTAATTGGCCACACCTTAATAAACCACACCTAAATATGGTACACAATGTTCTTGGTATGACTTAAAGTATATTCTTTTAGTTTATAATTTACATTTAAGTTCAAAACACACATCACATACCCAAAAATGAGAAAACACATTCAGATGGTTTTAATATTTTAAGAAAAAGATCCATAAGTCATTTTTAACATGTAATAATCAATCGCAACTCAATATAAGAAATTTTGTGTGTAACATCCCAAGTAAGTAATGAATAATAGATATTTTTATCTATGTCTATTAATGATTAATATAGTATTTTAGAGGCTTAAAATGAAAATAAATCCAATCTTAAGCATGGAATACACTATGATTCTTAAAAGATTGTTTTACTGCCTTATGATGGAAAACCCTTTTTAAATCTATCTTTTGACAATTTTATAAACTATGTTTTTCAAAATAAACTTATTCTTTATGATTGGGACATCAAAATTTACTTTGTGTGAATTTTTAGTATTTTTCTGACAATGTTCATTTTTTTAATGAATAGTGAAAAATACTGCATTTTACATCAAAACTGCTTTTTAATCTAATTTATTTATATGATTAGATTATCTTTTGAATTGGCCTCAATGTTTAATATGAATATATTTTTACCATTTAATCCAATGGTGGTCATTGGAATCAATTTCACTTTGAAATTGGACTTAAACTAGTGTCAATCTTTTGATACTTATTGTTTCATAAAAACACGCTATTTGCTCTGACAGTGGGAATTAATTATTAAATTAATTAATGTGACTTATATGTTTTGAATTTTTTAAAATAGACTTCATTTTTGAATTCGGAATATCAAATATAGCTTAGGGTGAATTTTTGGTAATTTTCTGAAAAACTTCAATTTTTGATGAATAGTGAAACCACTAAGTGGTACTTATAAAGACTGATTTTCCATTTAAATAAAATTTTGCCATCATTGTGTTTTGAATTTCAAAAATCCGACATACATGGTTGTCATTAAGAAGTAAAATGTGGTTCAATGAGATTAAAATAATTTTTTGGTGAATAGTAACTTATTAAGTTCTTAATCGCGATTAGCGGTAATTAGTGTAGTTTAAGGTAAAAATAATGCTTTAATAAAATAAGATGAGCTTGAAACATGTCCTACCCTCATTGGTTGTGTCATGTCCGACCAAGACAAGCCATGGGTCAACTTGGGGACCCCATGGATCCACTTTGGTTGGGAAATGACATAAACAACTTTTTATTTAATGTAAAAGTAAAAATGACACAAACATAATATGTTTTACAAAAAAAAAATTTACATGGGGTTATAAAGATCAGATTTTTGATTATAAATAGTAATTGGAAAGCTAAAAAGATTTCCTACATCATAGTATTTTTTTTATAATTTTTAGACTTTAAATAAATTAAATTATTTATGACATAATAATGATGGAGCGATGACATCATTATTTGACTATTTAAATAAAATGGAAAGATAATGTAACATATATGAACTACACATGTCCAAAACCAATTGGATGAGTGGATTTAGAACCCTTATAACCTTATACACGAATTATATCAATGTGGGACCTTTTAAAACCTAAACACATTTTCAAATAAAGTAATATTTCTTTACTTTCCAAAAGTGCCACTCCTCTCCTCTTATAAAAGGCCCCCACCTCTACCTCATTTCACACACTCCTCAAGCCTTTGGCTCGGCCAACCCCTGACCATTTACTCTCTCCACATCCCTCTACTAATCCTAGAGGATTCCCTTTGGGCAGAATCCTTTCAAAGGAATCCTTTAGGCTCAAATCAAAAGGAGTTACACTTTTAAAGGTAATTCATTCTCTCATGTTCATTTGTTTTATTTTTCTTCTCCAATCCCCTAAACTCTTTTTATTTACTTCTTTTGTAACAAAAACAGTATATTCAATATACTAGTATGTTTTTATAAGATTTATTTGAGCTACACTCTCACACAACTACATCAAATGGTTAAAGAACATACGGTTTCCGTGGATGGCGAAATTCTGCCTCCCGAAACGATGATTGTTCAATACTCATTTAAAACCTTCAAAGGTGGCCATTATGATGTCACTATTTTTATATATGATATATAATATGTTTATGTTTTCCTTAAGCTTCTGTTTTTTTTTATTTTGGGCATGCCTTTATGGTTTCCATTATGGGTAAACACGATATCTTCATTTTAGGAAGTGCGGACTACCGCCCCCTGAAAGTGATTTGATTCGTTAATACCATATATGGGATGTGTAAAGGATAAAGTTAATGATATTATATATGTTATTATACTAGAATTATAATATACTCTTATATCATTATGATTCCATTTCAGAAAATATGAAATAGAAATGGAAGTAGCGTTCATGCGTACGTACGGCTTACCGTCTCCATGAACGGTGCATTTCATTTATTACCTCTGAATGTGATGTAATATTATAAATACATGTATATGATGAATATATATGATATATATGTTATACAAATCATTAATATCATTCTGGATATAACGAACCTTTGACCAAATTAACAACATGTAAGTGTAAGAAGTCTATTTTTGACTTAAGAACCAAATACCGACAAAATGAACATTATTAACTTAAATGATTACATGATGTTCATAACATGGTATAAAAGGAATAATGAACTTGAAAAAGGTTCATAAGCAAGTATAGATTAACTCAAGTTTATTATTCAGGAGATTAAAGAACGGTCGGGTCATTTCGGATACGAGGTATGGGACTTCATCTCAATCTCCTTTCATTGAGGCATATTTTATTTTATACACAACTTTCTTTTATACGGTGTATAAACCCCTTTGACTTTTACATTTATTCAAAACGAATCTTTTTTATATGAATCGTTTACTAAATGACAAAAGGGAATGTTTTTGTCGTACGTATGCGGCGACAACGACTTCTCCACCGTCGTGACCGTTATTTGAGTTTCGGCTTCCTCTACAAGCCATACTTTCTTTTTAAAAGAAAAATAAATACCATGTTTTACTTTTCTTTTATTTTGGTATTGAAAATGGTTTTCACAATGTTTTTTGTGTTTTATTGATATCTTGTGATTGAAATGTGGAAATGTTATGTTTCCTTTATGCATGTTTTATGTGATACGATTATGTTATGGTTCTTGGGCATTATTATGAAGACGGGTGGTTCCGTGATAAACTAAGGGTGGGTGAGCCCGATATAGCTCTCCAATGCATTGGGTAACGCGAAGGAGTGAAACGTTAAGGTTTCTCTGAAGAGATTTTAGGGAATATACTGTGATGGGTATTCCAAACGTAACCAAGAGGGTTACTCCCTACGTAAGAATGTTATGAATGCCTCAAGTTACCTTTATGTCTTATGATTTCTATGATTTATTCATGATTTTATGAGGTATGTTAAAGTGCCTATTTTTTATGGGTGAAGTATGATTTCATTATTATATATATATGAACTCATGTTTCCTTTCCATGTTTTTATAACCCATACTGAGCTTTTTGTGCTCATCCCAAGTTTTTTTGAAATGTTTTTCACAGGTCAAGGGAAAGGTACATGATATGATGATAGTGTCAAGGAAGTGTCAAGAAATAATCCATGTTTTATTTTAAATGTGTTTCTATTGATGGGAATGAAGTATACTATCTTTATGTAACCACTTTGTTTATATGTGGAATGTAATGCAAATTTTATGATCTAATTATCTAAAACTCTAAACCCGAAAAGATCCTCAATGTGTAATCTTGTAATAACTCAAGATTAATTAAGGTTTAAGGCTGGGGCCTTATAGTTGGTATCAAAGGTCGGTTTAGATAACTTTAGGAGTTAGAATTCTATTAAATGATTATCCAAAAATATTTTTTTTATGGTCAAATTTAAGTGATATAGCATTTGAAGATTACCATGTTGCTTCATCTAAGACATGTTTGTTCAGAATGGTTTTCTGCAGAGGAAACCGGGAAGAAGTGCTAGGAAGGCATACAGAAGGAAATAACCTTCGGAATCAGCATCCTGAGATGGTCGGAATTGGAACTGAACAGTTTTTTGCAGTAATGGCATAGTTGACTCAAGCGATAAATGGCGGTGGTATCCATGCACGAGATCAGCCAGATCAACCACAGAGGAACATGTCAGTGGTGGAACATTTCATGAGGCAACATCCCCCATCATTCAGAGGATCATCTAACCCTGTGCTAGCTGAAGGGTGGATTAAAGAACTGGAGAAGATTTTTGATGTCATGGGGTGTTCAAACAATCAAAAGGTTAGTCTTGCTATTTGCCGTTTGGAGGGTGAGGCAGATCAGTGGTGGTCTATGGTTAAAAATATCAGGGACGCCGATGAGATTGATGCTCTTGACTGGGATGAATTCAAAGGTATGTTTCTTGAGAAGTATTTTCCTAAGGCTGTTCGACTTAGGATGGAAAAACAATTCTAGGAATTGAGGCAAGAGGAAGACTCAGTGGCTACCTATGAAGAAAGGTTCACTCGATTGGCAAGGTATGCTCCAAATTTTATCCGAGACCTTGATAGTAAAATCAATCGTTTTTACTCAGTATTAAAGCCAAAATATCTAAGGGCATTAGCTTCTCGTGAGTTTAAAAGTTATGAAAAGCTTGTTCGATGTGCTGAGAAGGTGGAAATTGAGTTTTTCGATGACCAAGTGTTCTATAACAACCAGCAGAATAAGAGACCGAGGTGGCAGGAGAAAGGTAAGAATTCTTCAAAAAAGTCTGATGGTAAGAGAACTAAGTTTTCAGTTTGTGATAAATGTGGAAAAAGGCATGCTGGGGAATGTCTTCTGAATTCTAGAAAGTGCTACCGATGTGGTAAGATCGGACATAAGGCTCGTGATTGCACTGAAAAGGATCAAGGTGAAGGTAAGAACAAATTTGATTTATAGTTAGTGAAATGTTTTAAGTGCAATGAGATGGGTCACTATGAAAATGGGTGTCCGACAAAGAGCTTGAGTGATGGAAAGCAGTTAGACTACAAGCAGAAAGGGGTGGTGAAATCCTTTGCAACTACTTCAGCAGATGTCAGGCCATCAAATGAAGTTGTATCAGGTACTTTGTTTGTTTTTTCAGATTATGCCAGTGTGTTGTTTGATTCGGGGTCTACACATTCTTTCATCTCTGAAACCTTTTCTAGTAAAATGGGAATACCATCTCAAGAAATGACTCCTGAACTTTTGGTAAAAACACCTGGGGGAAATGTTGAGGCAAAAAGAATTTATAAGAATCTTCCTATCCTTGTCTGTGGAAAGAACCTACTTGCAAACCTTATAGTTCTACCTCTAATAGAGTTTGATGTTATCCTGGGTATGGATTGGCTCTCTATTTACCATGATAAGATTGACTGTAGAACTAAAGAAGTTTCTTTTCAGAAATAATTTCAGTTTGTTTACAGGAATGAACCCTTACTTTTGATAACATATCAAGAGGCCGAGAAACTTGTAAAAGATGGAAATGAATGTTACCTTGCACACGTCATTGAAAATAAAGGAACTGTTCAGATTAATGATGTGCCAGTGGTAAATGAGTATCCTGATGTTTTTCCTGATGAGTTGCCTGGAATAATACCAGATCGGGAAGTTGATTTTACTGTTGACTTAGTTCCTGATGCTAATCTAATTTCAAAACCCCCTTATCAAATGGCACAAATTGAACTTTTAGAGTTGAAGGAGTAATTGGAAGATTTATTAGAGAAAGGTTTCATTAGACCTAGCAAATCACCATGGGGTGCTCCTGTTTTATTTGTTAAAAAGAAAGATGTCTCTACGAGACTTTGCATTGATTATAGAGCCTTGAATAATATCACTGTTAAGAACAAATATTCTTTGCCTCATATCGATGATTTGTTTGATCAGCTCCAGGGAGCTCAGTTTTTTTCAAAGATTGACCTGAGATCGGGGTACCATCAGCTGAAGGTAAAGGAGGCAGATATTCCGAAGACCGCGTTCTGTACGAGATATGGCCATTATGAATTTGTAGTAATGCCTTTTGGGCTAACCAATGCACCTGCTGTATTCATGGATTTAATGAATAGAATTTTCCATGAGTTCTTGGATAAGTTTGTGGTGGTTTTCATTGATGATATTTTGGTGTTTTCTAAAATTAAAGAGGAGCATGAAAGACATTTAAGGGTTATCTTGCAAACCTTAAAAGAAAAGAAACTGTATGGGAAATTCAGCAAGTGTGAGTTTTGGTTACAACAAATTTCTTTCCTTGGTCACATTGTTTCTAAAGATGGAATAACTGTTGATCCTGCAAAAACAAAAGTTGTGGAAGAATGGCCAAGACCCACAAATGTAACCGAGATTCGTAACTTCCTTGGTTTGGCGGGCTATTACCGAAGGTTTGTTAGAAATTTTTCACGGTTATCTAGTCCAATGACTAAGCTAACTCGGAAGGGTGTTAAGTTTATCTGGACAAAAGAATGTGATGATTGTTTTCAGGAATTGAAAAGAAGATTGGTGAATGCTCCAGTTTTGGCACTACCTTCCAGGAATAGTGAGTTTGTTATATACAGTGATGCTTCATTGAAAGGACTTGGTTGCGTCCTAATGCAGAATGATCAGGTAATTGCTTATGCTTCATGACAGTTGAAAACTCATGAGGTAAATTACCCTACACATGATTTGGAATTATCTGCTGTTATTTTTGCTTTAAAAATTTGGAGGCATCATTTGTATGGAGTAAAGTGTGAAATATATACCGATCACAAAAGTTTAAAGTATATATTCACTCAGAAAGAGTTAAACATGAGACAGAGGAGATGGCTAGAATTAATCAAGGATTATGATTGTACAATTCATTACCATCCGGGAAAAGCAAATAATGTGGCTGATGCTTTGAGTCAAAAAAGTAATGCTTCATTAACAATGTTGCGTTTGGAACGTGATTCTTTGGTTAAGGATTTGATGAACTTTGGCATAGAAGTTTTTGGTGCAGGAATTCCTTCTATTTTGTTTCAGGTATCAGTGAGATCATCTCTATCAGATAGAATCAAGCAAGCACAGAAGCAAGACAGTGAGTTGCAGAAAAAGGTAGAGCTGGTTCAGAAAGGTAAGTTGCCTGAATTCAACATTGATAATGATTGTGTTTTGAGATTTGGGAAGAGATTGTGTGTGCCTTGTGATTCACAGTTGAAGAGAGAGTTGTTATGTGAAGCACATAGTTCTCCGTTTTTAGTTCATCCTGGCAGTACTAAGATGTACAGAGATCTGTGGGAGTATTTCTGGTGGGATGGAATGAAAAGAGATATTGCTGATTTTACTGTGAAGTGTTTGACTTGTCAGCAGGTTAAAGCAGAGCGGCAGTTACCGAAAGGGATGCTTCAGCCTTTACCTGTGCCAGAGTGGAAATGGGAGAATATATCCATGGACTTTGTTGTTGGATTACCGAATACATCTCGAGGTAATAATGCAATCTGGGTTATTGTTGATCACTTGACTAAATCTGCTCATTTCCTTGCTATAAGAGATACTTTTCCCCTAGATCAACTTTCCCGTTTGTATCTTAAAGAGATAGTCAGGTTACATGGAGTTCCTCTCTCCATTGTATCGGATCGTGATCCCAGGTTTACTTATAACTTTTGGAAAGGCCTTCAGAAGTCGTTGGGTACTGAATTAAATTTTAGTACAGCTTTTCATCCTCAATCAGATGGGCAGTCATAACGAACAATTCAGACATTGGAGGATATGCTACGAGCTTGTTCTATGGATTATCAGGGAAGTTGGGACCAACATCTTTCTTTGGTTGAATTTTCATATAATAACAGTTTTCATTCTAGTATACAGATGGCACTATTTCAGGCATTATATGGGAAGCGGTGTCGAACTCCAGCTTTATGGGATGAAGTGGGTGAAAGGAAGTTGATGGGACCAGAATTGGTAGAAGAGATGGCAGAAAAAGTTCAGCTAATTTAGAAACACATGAGAACAGCTCAGAGCAGGCAGAAGAGTTACGCAGATAACCGGAGGAAAGATCTATCTTTCGAGGTAGGTGATCATGTTTTTCTCAAGGTTTCTCCTTGGAAAAGTGTAATGATATTTGGTAAGAAAGGGAAGTTGAGTCCAAGGTTTATTGGACCATACGAAATTCTGGAGAAAGTTGGATCAGTTGCATACCGAGTGGCTTTACCTCTGAGTTTATCTTAGGTACACAATGTTTTTCACGTTTCGATGTTGAGAAAGTATATGCCAGATCCATCTCATGTTTTGAGTCCAGAGGTAGTTCAGCTGGAAGAGAACCTATCTTATGAGGAACAACCGGTCCAGATTCTTGAACACAGGGAGCAAGTGTTACGGAATAAGGTGATTCACCAGGTAAAGGTTTTTTGGAAAAACCACATGATTGAAGAGGCAACATGGGAATCTGAAAATGCAATGAGGGATAAGTACCCCCATTTATTCGATAAGTAAATAAATTGCGGGGACGCAATTTTCTAAAGGGGGGAAGGATGTAACATCCCAAGTAAGTAATGAATAATAGATATTTTTATCTATGTCTATTAATGATTAAGATAGTGTTTTAGAGGCTTAAAATGAAAATAAATCCAATCTTAGGCATGGAATACACTAATATTCTTAAAATATTGTTTTACTGCCTTATGATGGAAAACCCTTTTTAAATCTATATTTTGACAATTTTATAAACTATGTTTGTCAAAATAAACTTATTATTTATGATTGGGACATCAAAATTTACTTTGTGTGAATTTTTGGTATTTTTCTGACAATGTTCATTTTTTTAATGAATAGTGAAAAATACTGCATTTTACATCAAAACTGCTTTTTAATCTAATTTATTTATATGATTAGATTATCTTTTGAATTGGTCTTAATGTTTAATATGAATATATTTTTACCATTTAATCCAATTTTGGTCATTGGAATCAATTTCACTTTGAAATTGGACTTAAACTAGTGTCAATCTTTTGATACTTATTGTTTCATAAAAACACGCTATTTGCTCTGACAGCGGGAATTAATTATTAAATTAATTAATGTGACTTATATGTTTTGAATTTTGTAAAATAGACTTCATTTTTGAATTCGGAATATCAAATATAGCTTAGGGTGAATTTTTGGTAATTTTCTGAAAAACTTCAATTTTTGATGAATAGTGAAACCACTAAGTGGTACTTATAAAGACTGATTTTCCGTTTAAATGAAATTTTTCCATCATTGTGTTTTTAATTTCAAAAATCCGACATACATGGTTGTCATTAAGAAGTAAAATGTGGTTCAATGAGATTAAAATAATTTGTTGGTGAATAGTAACTTATTAAGTTCTTAATCGCGATTAGTGGTAATTAGTGTAGTTTAAGGTAAAAATAATGCTTTAATAAAATAAGATGAGCTTGACACATGTCCTACCCTCATTGGTTGTGTCATGGCCGACCAAGACAAGCCATGGGTCAACTTGGGGACCCCATGGATCCACTTTGGTTGGGAAATGACATAAACAACTTTTTATTTAATGTAAAAGTAAAAATGACACAAACATAATATGTTTTACAAAAACAATTTTTACATGGGGTTATAAAGATCATATTTTTGATTATAAATAGTCATTGGAAAGAGAAAAAGATTTTCTACATCATAGTATTTTTTTTATAATTTTTAGACTTTAAATAAATTAAATTATTTATGACATAATAATGATGCAGCGATGACATCATTATTTGATGATTTAAATAAAATGGAAATATAATGTAAAATCTATGAACTACACATGTCCAAAACCAATTGGATGAGTGGATTTCGAACCCTTATCACCTTATACACGAATTATATCAATTTGGGACCTTTTAAAACCGAAACACATTTTCAAATAAAGTAATATTTCTTTACTTTCCAAAAGTGCCCCTCCTCTCCTCTTATAAAAGTCCCCCACCTCTACCTCATTTCACACACTACTCAAGCCTTTGGCTCGGACAAACCCTGACCATTTAATCTCTCCACATACCTCTCCTAATCCTAGAGGATTACCTTTGGGAATAATACTTTCAAAGGAATCCTTTAGGCTCAAATCAAAAGGAGTTACACTTTTAAAGGTAATTCATTCTCTCATGTTCATTTGTTTTATTTTGCTTCTACAACCCCCTAAACTCTTTTTATTTACTTCTTTTGTAACAACAACAGTATCTTCAATATATTAGGATGTTTTTATAAGATTTATTTTAGCTACACTCTCACACAACTACATCAAATGGTTAAAGAACATACGGTTTCCGTGGATGGCGAAATTCTGCCTCCCGAAACGATGATTGTTCAATACTCATTTAACACCTTCAAAGGTGGCCATTATGATGTCACTATTTTTATATATGATATATAATATGTTTATGTTTTCCGTAAGCTTCTGTTTTTTTTCATTTTTGGCATACCTTTATGGTTTCCATTATGGGTAAATACGATATCTTCATTTTAGGAAGTGCGGACTACCGCCCCCTGAAAGTGATTTGATTCGTTAATACCATATGTGGGATGTGTAAAGGATAAATTTAATGATATTATATATGTTATGATAGTGTAATTATAATATACTCTTATATCATTATGATTCCATTCCAGAAAATACGAAATAGAAATGGAAGTAGCGTTCATGCGTACGTACGGCTTACCGTCTCCATGAACGGTGCATTTCATTTCTTACCTCTGAATGTGATGTAATATTATAAATACATGTATATGATGAATATATATGATATATATGTTATCCAAATCATTAATATCATTCTAGCTATAACGAACCTTTGACCAAATTAACAACATGTAAGTGTAAGAAGTCTATTTTTGACTTAAGAACCAAATACCAACAAAATGAACATTATTAACTTAAATGATTACATGATGTTCATAACATGGTATAAAGGGAATAATGAACTTGAAAAAGGTTCATAAGAAAGTAGATATTAACTCAAGTTTATTATTCAGGAGATTAAAGAACGGTCGGGTCAAGTCGGATACGAGGTATGGGACTTCATCTCAATCTCCTTTCATTGAGGCATATTTTATTTTATACACAACTTTCTTTTATATGATGTATAAACCCCTTTGACTTTTACGTTTATTCAAAAGGAATATTTTTTATACGAAGCGTTTACTAAATGACAAAAGGGAATGTTTTTGTCGTACGTATGCGGCAACAACGACTTCTATGTCGTCGTGACTGTTATTTGAGTTTCGGCTTCCTCTACAAGCCATACTTTCTTTTTAAAAGAAAAATAAATACCATGTTTTACTTTTCTTTTATTTTGGTATTGAAAATGGTTTTCACAATGTTTTTTGTGTTGTATTGATATCTTGTGATTGAAATGTGGAAATGTTATGTTTCCTTTATTCATGTTTTATGTGATACGATTATGTTATGGTTCTTGGGCATTATTATGAAGACGGGTGGTTCCGTGATAAACTAAGGGCGGGTGAGCCCGATATTGCTCTCCAATGCATTAGGTAACGCGGAGGAGTGAAACGTTAAGGTTTCTCCGAAGAGATTTTAGGGAATATACTGTGATGGGTATTCCAAACGTAACCAAGAGGGTTACTCCCTACGTAAGAATGTTATGAATGCCTCAAGTTACCTTTATGTCTTATGATTTCTATGATTTATTCATGATTTTATGAGGTATGTTAAAGTGCCTATGTTTTATGGGTGAAGTATGATTTCATTCTTATATATATATGAAATCATGTTTCCTTTCCATGTTTTTATAACCCATACTGAGCTTTTTGTGCTCATCCCAAGTTTTTTTGAAATGTTTTTCACAGGTCAAGGGAAAGGTACATGATATGATGATAGTGTCAAGGAAGTGTCAAGAAATAATCCATGTTTTATTTTAAATGTGTTTCCATTGATTGGAATGAAGTATACTATCTTTATGTAACCACTTTGTTTATATGTGGAATGTAATGCAATTTTTATGATCTAATTCTCTAAAAATCTAAACCCAAAAAGATCCTCAATGTGTAATCTTGTAATAACTCAAGATTAAGTAAGGTTTAAGGCTGGGGCCTTATAGTGTGTCCAGTATGATTCAAAGTTCATGTTTTCAGTTTAAATAAACATTTTAATACAAAAGTCACATACTCAAAACTAATTAAACGCATTTGGATTGATTTGATACTTTAGTAAAATGATCCATAAGTCATTTTTTATATGTATAAATCAAACACATGTCAATTAGATATACAGTGTGATCGTTATGACTCAAAGTGTGTTTTTATTTCAAATTGACGTTTTAGTTCAAAACACAATTTACATACTCAAAACTGATAAAATGCATTCGGATTTTTTTGATACTATATGATAATTATACATAAATCATTTTTAATGTGTAGATTTAATCCTCACCTCAAATATGATACACTGTGGTCCTAGTGTGACTCAAATTGTATGTTTTTAGTTTAAAATTGACATTTTAGTTCAAAACATGTGTCACTCACTAAAATCTAATAAAACATGCTTAGATTGTCATGATAATTTAGTAAAACAATTCATATGTCATTTTTTGACATACAGTAATCAGTCGCACATCAAACGGAGACACGATGTGACCGGTATGACTCAAAGTGTGTGTTTTCAGTTTATATTGACATTTTAATAAAAAAGGCATGTGACATACTCAAAACTAATAAAACTCATTTTTATTATTTATATACTTTAGTAAAATGATCCTTAAGTAATTTTTGATGTGTAAGAATCAATCTCTCATCAATATTATTCATAGTGTGACTAGTATGACTCAAAGTGTGTTTTTATTTAAATTGACATTTTAGTTCAAAACACACCTCACATGGTCAAAACCAATCAAACACATTTTTATTGTTTTTATACATTATTAAAATAATCCATAATTCATTTATGACATGTAGGAATTAGTCGTATCTCAATCTAATACACGGTGTGTCTGTTATGACTCAAAGTATCTGTTATCAGTTTGAAATTGACATTTTAGTTCAAAACGAGAATCACTCACTAAAAACTGAGAAAAAATACTTATATTATCTTAATACTTTATTAAAGTGATTCATAAGTCATTTTTAACATATTGGAATCAGTCTCATGTCAAACCGACTCATGATGTGACCGTTATGGCTCAAAGTGCGTGTTTTCAGTTTAATGACATTTTAGTAAAAAAGACATGTGACATACTCAAAACCAAGAAAATGCATTTGGGTTGTTTTTATACTTTAGAAAAATGATCCTAATGTAATTTTTTGCATGTATGAATCAACATAACATCAATATGGTGCATTATGTGACCGATATGACTCCAAGTGCCTCTTTTTATTTAAAATTGACATTTTAGTTCAAAACACATGTCCTATACTCAAAACCAAGAAAACACATCCAAAATATTTTAATACTTTAGGAAAATGATTCATAAGTTATTTTTGACATATGGTAATCAGAAACACCTCAATATGATACACGACGTGTTTGGTATGACTCAAATTATGTTTTTTGAGTTTAAAATTGACATTTTAGTTCAAAACATGTCTCACTCACTGAAAACTGAACAAACAAGCTCATATTGTCTTTATACTTAAGGAAAATGATTCATAATCTATTTTTGATGGGTTGGAATATTTATCACATTAAACTGACACATTATTTAACTGGTATGACTAAATGTGCATGTTTTTAATTTAAAATGACATTTTAGTAAAAAAGACATGTGGCATAATCAAAACTAAGAAAAAGTATATTATTTTGATACTTTAGGAAAATGACCCTTAAGTCATTTAGGACATTTAGGAATCAACCGCATGTCAATCCAATTCGCTATGTGATTAGTATAACTTCAAGTGTGTCTTTTTATTTAAAATTAACATTTTAGTTCAAAACATATGTCACATACTCAAATTCAAGAAAACATATCTAGATTATTTTGATACTTATGAAAATGATCCATAAGTAATTTTTGAGATATAAGAATCATCCACGCCTAAATATGATATACAATATTCCTGGTATAACTCATACTATGTGTTTTGAGTTTAAAAATGACATTTTAGTTCAAAACACACATGACGTACTCAAAAAAACACTTTCATATTGTTTTGATACTATAGGAAAAAATTCCATAAGCCATTTTTTATGTATAGGAATCATTTTCACCACAATATAATACACGTTATGACCGGTACGACTCAAATTGTATGGTTTTAGTTTAAAATGACATTTTATTAATGTATTGTTTCCTATTTATGTTCAATTTATTTCTTTACAGTATTTATAACATAAGAATTTTTTTCTTATATAGGTAGATTAGTTTTCTTGAGTTTAGGTGGTTTTTTCAGTAACTGATACCATGATCGGGATTTTTTTAGAGGGGGTTGGGTTCCAAAGACAATGAAGACATTGATATTTTTGATTTTTTGTGATAAATTGTACTTACTGATGTAATTGTACAAAACAATTTCTGAAATGTCTATAATATAGTATTTTTTATTGTATTTGTGATGTAATTTTTATTTCAATTAAATTATGAATTATTCATATAAATGTATTTGTTATTGTAGTATAATGTAATTTTAATAGCACATTGTAGTAGTATGGCATTTATTATCATTGTTTCTAGAATTGATAAAACGTTCCTTTATCAGTGCTAGAAAAGTGCTGATAAAGGTGTACCTTCATCAGTGATTTATTTAGCACTGATAAAGGGATCCCTTTATTAGTACTTTTCTAGCACTAATAAAAGGGGTCCCATTTTAATGGTTCTTAGAAAAACATCTGTTTTTTAACACTGATAAAATCATTTTCTATCATTTACTATAGTGTGATCTATAGTAGTGGGTTCATCTCTTCAAACTGAAGCAATTTTATTTTTAAAAATCATTTTATTAAAAAAATAATCTACTACCACATTTTTGTTGTACCTCTCGAACCCCTCGTGGTTTAATTTTCATGATCACAATCACTCTCTTATTTTACTAATCTTGTTTTAAGTGTTTTTGGTTAATAGGAATGATTTCAGGTGGCCAAGGAATTGGGCCAAGAAAGCAAGAAGCTAAAGT
The DNA here is from genome assembly GCA_963277665.1 of Viscum album. Classification (NCBI taxonomy): domain Eukaryota; kingdom Viridiplantae; phylum Streptophyta; class Magnoliopsida; order Santalales; family Viscaceae; genus Viscum; species Viscum album. Next base: position 1,756,715,348 of record OY728121.1, on the reverse strand, counting down.
GGACTGATTTTAAGTCCACCGGCCAACCGATGGAAGAGCACCGGCCAGCCGATGGAGGCCTGGACAGAAGGCATCCTTCTGTCCAGACCATCGGCCAACCGGTGGCCTCAGCACCGGCCAGCCGGTGGCACCCAGATAGAAGGCTGAGCCACTGCCTCAGCACCGGCCAACCGGTGGCCTCAGCTCCAGCCAGCCGGTGGCACCCAGCCAGAACAGTGTCAGCCACTGCCTCAGCACCGGCCAACCGGTGGCCTCCTCACCGGCCATTCGGTGGAGCCTGAGCCCGAGCCCTCTCCCATTTTGCAAGCACCGGCCAACCGGTGGCCAAGCACCAGTCAGCCGGTGGAGCCAGTCAAACTAGCCGTTGGGCCTTTGACCAGGCTGGTCCACTTGCCTCCCAACGGCTCCGAAGCCTTTTCCAACGGCTCCGAAGACCTCCAAAGGCCATATGAGGGTTCCCCCTCTATAAATAAAGGACTAGGAAGCCCCGGAACATTGTCGGAACAATTGTGAAGCCAACGGACACATTTTCCATCATTTGGCTAACCTCCGGCGGATTGCTCCAAGGGAACCCCACTTGCTCCAACACACTCCCACATCCAAGGAGCACCACCAAAGAAGCTTGGGAGCGCCCTTAATCAGCTCCATCAACCCATTGGCGCCCAAGGCTTCTCCCATTACGGTTTTTATTGTTTATCGTTTTTGAGCTTTAATTTGGGTTTGTGCCTACAAACCATCACTTTCTCTCATCCTCTCTTCTTTGGGTTCTCACACCACCTTCAAGGTGTGAAGAGGTTAGTCAAGCCTTCCCTTTAAAAGGCTTGAGACATAGGTGAGCTAGACTTCACCTGTAAGAAGGCTAGTGGGTTCTTGCTCAACCAATAAAAGCAAGCTGTAATAGGTTCTAGACTAACCTTAAAGTCTAGTGGGTTTCTTGCTAAAACCATTAAAAAGCAAGCGGTAGTAAATCTCTCAACGGTTGAGTTGGGAGCGGAGACGTAGGCTTGGGTTTTAAGCCGAACTCCATTATCAAGCCTTGTGTCTTGCCTCATTTATTTCCGCTGCACTTTCACTTTGATTTTTAATTTGTTAATTAGTTTTTAAAAGGCAATTCACCCCCCCTCTTGCCATCACTTATTTTCTTTTCCGCCCAATAATTGGTATCAGAGGAAAATTTGAGTAATACCTTCACCGGTTTCAAATTCAAGATCCATTTGTGATGGCTTCAACCTCTTTCGCCCCCGAAGGCTATTCTTTGGGTCGTGCTCCATTTTTTGATGGAACCGACTATACATATTGGAAAACCCGCATGACCACTTTTCTTAGAAGCATAGGTTATCCCATATATAAAATTGTCATGCATGTTTATTCTCTTTCTTCTCCCAATGAATCCAAATGGACTCAAGTCGATATTAAAAATTTCGAGCTTGATGGCAAAGCCATGAACGCTCTACATTGCAGCCTTGATCGTAATGAGTTCAATCGAGTTTCCACATGCACCTCATCACATGAAATCTGGAAACTATTGGAGGTTACCCATGAGGGGACCAACAAAGTCAAGGATACTCGATTGGACATGTACCGTCAAGATTTTGAGTCTTTTACCATGCATCCATCCGAATCTATTACTGAAATGTTTACACGTTTTACTGATGTTTGCAATGGGAGAAAGTCCCTTGGTGATGATGTTTCTGCAGAAACAATGGTCAAGAAGATCCTATGGATCCTACCAAGCTCATGGGCTCCAAAGGTAACGACAATTCAAGAAGCAAAGGACATCAAGAACATGCCGGTTGAAGAGCTCATCGGCTCCCTCATGACCTATGAGATCACTATGAGGAGGCAAGCTGAAAAGGAAGGCAAACCGATCAAAGTTCCAAAGAACATCGCCTTCAAAGTTCAACAAGAAGAAAGCTCCTCCTCCTCATCTTCTTCCTCATCAAGCGGAGATTCCGAAATGGAGAACCTTGCCCGCAAGATGCACAAATTCATGAAGAAGCACAAAAAGAAGAAATCCCGCAAGGCTCGAAAGGAAAAACATGACGAAAAATCCAAGCCCAAGGTAACATGTTACGGGTGTGGCGAGAAAGGCCATTACAAGCCCGATTGTCCACTCAACAAGAAAAAGGCCAAGCAAAAGGAGAAGAATAAGGCATTCAAAGCCACATGGAGTGATAGCTCCTCCTCCTCCTCCTCCTCAAGCGACAACGGTAACAAATGCCTAATGGAATTTCATGAGGTAACATCTTCCGACTCCTCATCCTCTTGTTCTTCAAATTCTTTCAATCATCTTTCTTATGAGGATCTCCAACATGCGAGAGATCAATTGGAGGAAGGTTTTCACGAACTTTCTTCCAAATTTGTTGCTTTAAAAAAGAATTTCAAAAAACTTTCTTCCGAAAAGGAACAACTTCTCAAAGAAAAGGAGGAGTTGTCCCTCAAGGTCCAAAATCTTCCCGATGTTGATTCTATGGAATCAACAATCAAAGATTTAAGGGAATCCCTAGCCAAGTTCACCCAAGGGGAACAGAATTTGACCAAATTACTAGGTTCCCAACACATATCTAGAACCACCGAAGGGCTTGGCTATTCCAAGCAAGCTTCCTCTTCCCATGCTCCAACTATTTTTGTAAGGGGGAGCTATCAATTTAAATTTTGCAATTATTGTAAAAAACCCGGGCACTTGATTTATGAGTGCAATTGCAAAAATGCCCGGTATGGTAGGCCCAAAACCATTTCTTTCAATGATGAATTTTATAGAAGAAGACCCGCCACTAGACAATTATGGATTGAAAAATCCCTTCTAGCGAGTCTCACCGGACCAAAATTTGTCTCGGTTCCAAAAACCTCTCCCCGGTGATTTGTTGTTTTTATTTAGGGAGAGTTAGGATTGTTTAAGCCTTTTTGCTTTATTTTCAAAAAATTCATTCAAAACTTTCAATTCAAACTGTTATTCAATTTTTCATTTCAAACTTTCAATTAAAACTGTTATTCAATTTTTCATTTCAAACTTTCAATTCAAACTGTTATTCATTTTTCATTTCAAACTTTCAATTCAAACTGTTATTCAATTTTTCATTTCAAAACTTTCAAATCAAATTTCAAAAATTTCAATTTGTTTAAAAATCTCTATCTTGTTTTTCAATCTGATTCCCTCAATCAAGTTTTATGCCCCGTGCTATTTTGATAATCACAAAGGGGGAGAAATTCTTGGTTGATTGGGGGAAAAATCTTTTAAAGCATGCCTTTCATTTCATTTTTACATTGTTTATTTTGGTGATTGTGATCATCAAAATAGGGGGAGATTGTTGTACCTCTCGAACCCCTCGTGGTTTAATTTTCATGATCACAATCACTCTCTTATTTTACTAATATTGTTTTAAGTGTTTTTGGTTAATAGGCATGATTTCAGGTGGCCAAGGAATTGGGCCAAGAAAGCAAGAAGCTAAAGTGGACTAATTTTAAGTCCACCGGCCAACCGATGGAAGAGCACCGGCCAGCCGATGGAGGCCTGGACAGAAGGCATCCTTCTGTCCAGACCACCGGCCAACCGGTGGCCTTAGCACCGGCCAGCCGGTGGCACCCAGACAGAAGGCTGAGCCACTGCCTCAGCACCGGCCAACCGGTGGCCTCAGCTCCGGCCAGCCGGTGGCACCCAGCCAGAACAGTGTCAGCCACTGCCTCAGCACTGGCCAACCGGTGGCCTCCTCACCGGCCAGTCGGTGGAGCCTGAGCCCGATCCCTCTCCCATTTTGCAAGCACCGGCCAACCGGTGGCCAAGCACCGGTCAGCCGGTGGAGCCAGTCAAACTAGCCGTTGGGCCCTTGACCAGGCTGGTCCACTTGCCTCCCAACGGCTCCGAAGCCTTTTCCAACGGCTCCGAAGACCTCCAAAGGCCATATGAGGGTTCCCCCTCTATAAATAAAGGACTAGGAAGCCCCGGAACATTGTCGGAACAATTGTGAAGCCAACGGACACATTTTCCATCATTTGGCTAACCTCTGGCGGATTGCTCCAAGGGAATCCCACTTGCTCCAACACACTCCCACATCCAAGGAGCACCACCAAAGAAGCTTGGGAGCGCCCTTCATCAGCTTCATCAACCCATTGGCGCCCAAGGCTTCTCCCATTACGGTTTTTATTGTTTATCATTTTTGAGCTTTAATTTGGGTTTGTACCTACAAACCATCTCTTTCTCTCATCCTCTCTTCTTTGGGTTCTCACACAACCTTCAAGGTGTGAAGAGGTTAGTCAAGCCTTCCCTTTAAAAGGCTTGAGACATAGGTGAGCTAGCCTTCACCTGTAAGAAGGCTAGTGGGTTCTTGCTCAACCAATAAAAGAAAGCTGTAATAGGTTCTAGACTAACCTTAAAGTCTAGTGGGTTTCTTGCTAAAACCATTAAAAAGCAAGCGGTAGTAAATCTCTCAACGGTTGAGTTGGGAGCGGAGACGTAGGCTTGGGTTTTAAGCCGAACTCCGTTATCAAGCCTTGTGTCTTGCCTCATTTATTTCCGCTGCACTTTCACTTTGATTTTTAATTTGTTAATTAATTTTTAAAAGGCAATTCACCCCCCCTCTTGCCATCACTTCTTTTCTTTTCCACCCAACAATTTTTTCTCAAGGTGGGAATACATCCTATCATGAACCCAACTCATAGGTTTGTGTCAAGACTTGAGAATATATATTTTTCGGTTTTGATGTTTTCATCCAATATTTGATCAAATAAAAAATTAAAATTATTTTGTGAATTAATAGTGAACATTATTATTAAATAATAAATGCATTATCATTTAAGTTTATTATATTTATTTTTTATCTAAAATGATTTTTTTATTTAATTATCCTAAAAAATAAAATAAATGTATCAATTTAATCGATGATGTATTTATGAAACTTGAATGATTAATTGAAAAATGATGAGGTAACATATATAGATATAGCACAAAAAAGTGTGTTGAGAAAGCGCATTTAGAATAAATCTCAAGCATGAAATATCATATTACTCAAAAGATATGTTTAAAATATATTCTCTGTAAAATATTAAGAGGAGTGTTGAAAATTTTGATGTGTATAGTTCAATATTTTTACCATTACCCATGATTTTTATGTCAGACTATTTGGACAGTTTTCTATTTTAAATTTATGGGTTCAATTTCATGTTTTATCCTTTTGTTTTTATGTTGTGTGAATTTTTTTTCAACAATCTAGATTCAAGAAACAATATCAAAACCATGATAAAAATACTTGATGTTCTAACAAGCCTTTCTTAGTTATTGGTAGTGGTATCATGTATAATATTAGATCTTAAGGTGGTCTCACAAAATTTGACAAAACTCAGGTTGGATTATTCCATGACAATAATAAAAAACAATTAGTTTGATGAGATTGATTCTTGTTATAAAAAATTGAAAGAAAAATTATTTTCATAAAAATTACTAGAGGAATAAAATGGTCCACAATTAAAACTTCTCATTTCCATGCCTAGTCCTATTAGGTGTGTAGATAATGTGATAACAAGAGATATTCATAAAACACTTTCAAAAATATAATCCTAGATTTATGATAATATTAAAATGATGTGTTAATAATGTCAAGGTGGATGTAATAATATACCAATAAGGTTTTAAATAAAAAAAAAATCATTTTTAGATTGACCAAATTTATATATGAACTATTTAAACTACAATAATATTTATGTATTCATATATAATAATATTTAGATGTATGTATGTATGTATATGTATTAAAATATATTGACAAATTTTTATAGTTGTATATGCCTGTATATATATATGAATGTACGTATGCATGCATGTAGTTATATCAATAAATAATTACATTAATTATATTTTCATATAATTAAAATAATATATATTTATGTACTTATGTTAATATATATTTATATATGTATATATGTATGAAATTATACCTAAAGATATATATTTAACTATGTATGTATATAGTGTAGCTATTGGGGTGCGCATTGAAATATGATGGGCCAAGGATTTAAAAAAATCATATTTGTAGTTACAAAATTAGTCTTCTCCAGTGATCGGATCCTCATTACAGTCCAAGGATCTCACATGAATTAAAGAAAGCAGTAAAAATTAAAACTGAACACATACCTTGTTCGAAACGAAGAACACTCAACTATAGTTATTCGTCAGTGATCATTTCTCGAAGGATTCAAAGCTGAATCCCTTTAGATAATTTATTATCCGCTAAAAGAGGATAATATTAATTTATTATATCTTAATATTTATGTGTTTCAAGTACATAAACATCAGTTTTAGGGAATTATAGAAATTGAACTTCATTTCTCATCACAAGTGCAATTCATGTTTAAAGTGAAAATTTGGGCCCAATCAATCATCTACTTGTATAATTAATTATATTAACTATTTTAATTTGATATTTTAGGTTATTATTGATCATTATGTTTTTAAAATTTTATCTTTTAGGATCAATGGATTAATAACAAGGTAAGATGAATATTTTTTAGCATGAATGTAGAAATTTTATGGAAAAATCATAATGGGCCTAAGGCCTATCAAACAAAAGTGGGTCCCACAATACAAGTCCAATGAAGATAAAATTTTTAATTTAGAAATATAAAACTATGGGGATCATTTAATTCAACTTTTTCCATATCTGATTCTGAAATTTTCATGGATAGAAAGGGAACCCAAGTTGACATTTAAATGGTGGGCTAGATTTGAACGCCTATAAAGTCATCCCACTAGATCAAGAATAACTTCCAAATAAATGGTAAAATTTGATTGAAAATTTTAAATATGTTATAGGAAACATGGAAGAGGATATTTTTTTTCTATGACTCCTTATGATTCATCCATATTTAGTTATAAATTCACATGTCAACAAATGGTATGAATCTGGACGATTTTCCTGGTCAACTTTGAAACGTCAAATTTCTATGATTTTATCACCCTCCTTTTGACTCTCTCAATTAATGGGGAAGTAATTTATTGATTTTGGTTCGACCTTAGGCTCCAAATATTCCTATATAAGTAGTTTGTGGTGAAGTTAATTAGGTTCCATGTTTTCCTTTTCTATCAATTTTTTTTCTTTAACTTGTAATTTTACGTTTTCATTTTGTAAGCGCACCTTCATTTTTTTCATATAAGTTTTCTCAATAATTTTAGTTTATTAATAAAATTTTTTCTTCCTATTATTCTTCATTTTATAAATTTATTTTTTTCTTTATATCAACATGTCGATACCATTGAATCAAGGTGTGAATTTATTCACACCAGCACTTGTGAATTCAATCACACAATGGTGGAGTGTTCATTTATTTCAATGTTTTTTCATCTTCTTAAATTCTACCCCCATAAGGTAACTTTCTACATCTATTGGTAGAATAGAATAAATATAAAGATAAAATCTTATGGGTTTATCCAAGTGAGTATCAAGGTTGTGTATTTAATGTTATTTTATGTATTTAATATTTAAATCTTTTTGTTATTTTAAGATTTCCATTTGATGAGTTACATTATTCTTTATCTTCTCCCACTTTAACAATGACACATTATGAATGATAGTACGATCCAATTACTTGGAGTGATAATTAAATTTATCCTCTATGTTCATTGGTGATTATACTTGTAATTGTGTAGGGATTAAATTGGTGAATTATTTTTTAGAATTATCTCATTGTTTGGATACATCTTGAATAAACGATATGAGATTTTATAAGAAAATAAATTCATCCAATCTACCATGAGAAAATACTTAGGTTCAACCCATCAAAATTAATTGTTTTAATTAAATTCATTATGTATTTTTTTGGGTTATTTAAATTAAATCACTAGTTATTCAAATAAAATAAATACAAATAGTTGGCCACTCCATAGCCAATCCTCCATCAAATTTGAGTGTCTCAAGTTCACTTCTTCGGTCCCTGTGGATTTGATAACCCAAGATATACTACAAGAGACCACTTACACCATATAACTTGGGTATATTTGGGCACAACCAATCATCCACACATGCTCTAATAATATGTTCTCTCACCATTCATCAATTATTTACATTCATTATGATGTATCTAGAACGTAGGACATATATTTAATATTAATTTCATAGTATCTCTAGGTTCTCATTATATCTTGGGATCTATTATAACCATTTGATATGAAAATTAATCTATGGATATTACCATTTAAATAGTGGAATAAAAAATGTATACACTATAACGGTAAGTTCGCATCAAGCATAACTCACTGTATACATGATATGGTAATCGAAAAGTGTTGTTTATTTGGGTCTAGGGAACCCACTATTACAACACTCCCACTTTCACTAGATCCAACTTGCTAACCATCCTTGTTAACTCTCACATGATTAAGATCATGTTTCTTCTAAGTTGTGGATTTAGTTGTTGGGTATGTCATGTCTCTGTTGCACGGATATTTTTCTATGTGTGTCCACACCTTCTTGCGTAAGACTCCTCAAGAGGTTTAAACCCTGAGTATATCTCCTTTTTTCACTATCAAAAATTTAAATATTGTATAGTACTAGTAATATAATTTTCATCATGATAAAAATTTACTTAATAAGTGTAATTCTATGAACTGGAAAAAAACATTACAATACACTGCTTCTTAACTTCCTAAGAAGTTTCAACACACTTAGTATTTGTAGATATAGATACAAATATCTTATATAAACTTATATTTTTCATTACCTTAGATTCAATATGATATTATATCAAAGTTATCCCAAGAATGCGATTTTATGTCCCCTCAAAACTAGTATCCCTTACTCTCCACATACCAGGAGTATATCCTTTGTACTTTCTCTAGTACTATTGGAAAGTTCCAACTACTTCCCTTGCAGTTCTCCTAGATTTATTGATATTTTCAAATAATAAATTTTATTTTTGGAAATATCATGTCTTGTACATAGCATGGCATGTGTGATTGATCCATCACAAAAGCGTATGGAACTAAAATCACTACATTAATCTCCTCATATGCCTATGAATGTATTCTTAGAGAGATATATGCCATGTTACACTGGTAACAATTATCTCTCGAATTTTTGTAACTTGTATTTATTCAACACATTTTCATTATGTACTATTGATTAGGTCTAAGAAACTATTAGATCTACCTAAGTATATCATGTTCCCTAGAAATTAGGTTGCTACATTAATTCAATCTATGGAGTTTTTTATTTTATCCTGGTCTTAATTTACTATAATACCAAAAGTTTTTTTCTATATGTTATTAAACATATTTTACTTGTAAAACCATATCACTCTCACTAACTTCTGGCCAACACATGGCAAAAATTCATTCCAAATTAATATTCTTACTTCAATCCTAAACTAGATTTAAATAACTTGCACCCCTTATTTGAATTATATGGTGTCACCATACATTTCTAGTTATTTTTTACAAACACCTTCCATGATTGGTGGTCTTTACATCCAATACTCAATAAAATGATCATAGAAATTTGCTATGACAAGTAAAACTCTAATAGATTTAGGCATAATGACTTGGTGTTACCAATCGAGCTTTATTGGTACCTCCTTTATAACATAAATGTACATTCACACATGAATACCCACTATAGTATTCAAAATAATAATCCCCCTTATACTTTGATACATGGAATTCATTATTGAATTTTAAATGATCTTGTAGATCTTAGCTTATTTCCATATACTTCTTACTTGTAGGAATTGTTATTCTCAATAAATAATGTATAACCAATCACAGTGAATGTAAAACCATCTCCATGTTTTTATCCTTCCTAAATAGTATGTGTATCTAGAACATTCTCTTTCCACATGCTCTTGTGGAACTTATTCCTATGTAAACTATTTGTGCATCTCGATAATTGACTAAACCCAAGTCAATATTTCTCCCACTATCTCAAATAGTGATATAAAACCTTTTATAGAAATATATTCTATAACTTTACCATCACTTTTATATCTTAGGGATTTACGTAATATCCTGGGAAAACTTTAGGATAACTACTTTAGATGAAAATTGTGTTTCTTTTTGAATCTAAACACATGTTCTTATGACATAATGGATTTATATCATGATATAACTCATATGATATCCATTTTTCATTATAGTTGACATATTTTTATGGGAAAACATCATTATTTTTGACACATAATGCAAGTATCTGTAATGAATATAAGTTTCAACATTGATACTTCTTTTACTTACATTGTGAATATAATGCGTATAAGTAAATGTGTGTTTAGGAATTGCTCCATGCTACATTTTTTTTATCAATGTTAACATGTAAGACTCATCATCAATCCTCCTTATTATCATGGTATCTCTGATGTGGATAAGGTTATGCATGTTTAAGAATTACTCTATGATACATTATATCGATCGATGAATGCTTGGTCAATATATACTTTAGCTTACCAGCCCAAAGAACCTGATATCTTATGAACATGCATATACCATACTTCACTTTCACATTCCATAGGAACTTAAAAGAATATTATGAATTATACTTACCACTATATTACCCTTGGAATAGTTTACGCTCCCTAACTGAACTAATTTTGAAATATTTGTGGTGTACCTCTATTTCTAAAGGTTTATTTTTTCAAACGAAATATGCATATACATTGATAAAACATAAGGTGTTTATCTCCACTAATTCTAAATATCATACTATTTATATCCTCGATATCCAATTTTAGTTTTTCTTAACCAATATTTATCTTTCCACAACTGGGTATATAGGTCTTACATTTTATATTCATCATGTATTGCCTATGATTCATGTACCACTAAACTATTGGTTGCGTATGAAACACTACAAATAGCATTTTTTTTCCTAAACCGAATAATGCCTTCTTGTGTCCAATGGACACACGAGATAAATTTTTTGGTTATTCTCAATATAATTTCTACTTGAATTGTTTAATTTTCACTTATAAGTTGTGTGATTCTCACCACTAACTTAGGAGCCACCCTTTCTCTTCTGTATAGATAACACACCTTACTTATTATTATATTTATATACTAACATGGTTGCTATATTTAAATACATATATGTAAAATACATATTATATTTAATACCCAACAAGTATGATAGAAACATTACTTATAATTGATTAATATTCCTAAAGAAGAAGCGACTACTTGCATCTTCGATTCAGTTTATTACGTTTAAACTTCCATAGATTTATTTTAGTATATGAAAAGAAAATAACCTTCCAGTTTAATACCAATTTATTTGAAGGATGTTGTGAATTTTTCTTCATCATAAATCTTATCATTGACCTTTTCACCTTGTCTTTCAAATTTTTTACTATAATAATTAAATATTATACTTTCTTTGAGTTCTTATTTACTTGGTGAACCTCACCTGAAAGTAATGAAATAATTAATCTGTTTAATATTTGTTTTGTACTCTTAAAAGGAACTAGATTATATGGGTGAAAATGATATTCGAATGAGATGTATTAAAATATCATGATTCATATTTCAATTTACACATATACAGTATAATGATCGCTCATTCATATATGTGCTTCTCTTTCTCCTTGAAAGCTTCTTAGAGATGAGACTACATGTATTATTACTAATTTTCTGATGAAGTATCCACGCCATACATAAAAAATAGATGATTAAATTATGACACAACCATCATATGCACAATACATGGGTCTCTTATAATCATTTTCTCACCCACGCTTCCTGAGGTGGCTTAACAAGTATTGGTGACACTAGCACCTTGAGTTTTTGATGTTGTAGTACTTTGTGCACATGTATATACTATTCTTGAAAATTCATTCTAGTTTGGAAATGTTATTTGCCCAATAATTATCACAATTTACTTGTGATATTTATTTCTATTTTTTAAAAAAATAAAATCTTGTAGATTAGTAATTTTATCTAGATTACCAATTTAGTCATTATTGATTAATTAATCAAATCATTAAATGTCTCCCACTATTTGTATTGAATCCTAGAAAACCTCTATACTAAAATAAAAATACTCTCTAACATGATTATTCTAGTGGAAAGGATCCTTGAACTTCCACTCATAGTCTACAAGCTATGGCTATGCCACTAATAGGAGAGTTCAAGGTAAGCATTTGACTAGCCAACCGTATTAACTCACAACTCCTTGATTTATTGAGTGAAGTCTCAGCTTCTAAAATCATAAACACGATTTACTCAACGCTTTCCTCTAAAGTTAAAATAAGATATATATGGATACTCATTTCCTAACAACTTTAGTTTAGTCAACCCGTCATTATCATAATATCTCCCTAATAGTATGAGGCACCCTCAACTATGGTTGATCGATCACCTCGAAAACCTGGTTGTGTTCAAATTAAAATGGCAGATGGCATTTATGACTTAATATAGCTATGAGGGTTTTTATATTTTCTAACGAATGTAATCCATTTATATTAATATGTTCATTATATGTTGTTGTGATCACAACTGAACATTAATAGAAAAACATCCATCGTAACTTTATTCATTTTACTATTTATTATTTTATGTGTTTTCTACTATCATTAAAATGCATAAAATAATAAATAAATGGATAAAGGAAATAAAAACACCCAAATTGTCTTGAACATCTAATATTGATTAATCCATTTAATCATAATGGATCAACCATGACCTAGGGGAATCATACCTAAGTCGTAGCTTGAGTAATGATGTAGATCATCCCCCATCCAATGTGTCCACTTCTTGTTTGATACACTATCTCATCTTGGTGTTTTTTGCATCTTACACAATCCTCATCATGGTACAAAAATACTTGCATGCGGGAAAGGGGGTCTAATGAGTACAAAATAAAAAATGATAAATTGGAAACATAGGCCCTTATACATATTAAATGAGAAAAATGGCGATGCATGAACCATCTTATTTAAACTAATTAATTATTTAAAATCATCATACATAGATAATAAATAATTAAATAAAACATATGTACATGTTTGATGCTCAAGACCCATCAGTGGGTAAAAGTAAAGTGCCATAAAAATTAAATTGCAACAATTTAAGTATGAGGGAATTAATTAAATTAAATATATTGTTTAAATTAAAATAATTTAATTCTATTTGGTCTACTATTAATTTTATTTTAATTTAAAAAAATAAATTAATTAATTAATTAATTTAATACCAAAATTAAATTAATTTTTCAGTGTATTAAAATATTATATTTGTAAACAAAAATATAATTTTTAATTAATTTAATTTAATACTAAAATTAATTTTATTAATTTTATTAATTTTTTATTATATAAATTTATCCCAAGCCCTGAAACCTTGCATAAAGACAATGGACCGAACCCACACATACCCATATCGGGTCATGAAATCCCCATGTAGGGGTGTTTTGTTCTTGGAGGACCTTCCATGACCCATTCCAGACTAGATAGGCCTGTTAATGCTCATTGTGGGGTAGTTCAGGTAAGATTGTACCTATGGGTGATTAGTAGGAGCCCGGTTGAGGTAGATCGCGGTTGACTTGGGGGGTTTCACCAGAGCGCCTCTCACTAAAATTCACTTGGTTGGCCCAAGTCGTAGTGATACCCAATAGAGGAGTTGTGGAAAGTATGTAGGGAAGAGATCAGCGATGGGTTAGCCAGGTGAGTTGTGACTAGAAGGAGGAGGATAGTGGCCAGCTTCGAGATGACAGCAACCGGATCTGCATCGCATCACAGAGGGGGTTTCAGCCAGTGCGTCATATGGTGATGGGATTTAGGGATCTCAGTCTGATGGAGGGATGTGGTTGTTGGAATTGTGGCAGGTGGCGGTACCAAGATTCATCCACAAAAATGGTGGGAAGTGGCACCAATATTCACCAGAAATGGTGATGGTCGAGTCTGGATCTCGGGCAAGGGGTGGCGTTGTAGTGGGAGGATAGGGGAATGGCATCTGCATGCACAAAGGGAGCTAGTTGGGGTGGTGAGTTGCGGCTGCTGTTGTGGGTGACCAAGGGTGGCGATGGGGAGCCAGTAGCTCAGGAGGTGGTCAGGCTTGACGGGGGTGGATTATCGGTTGTTGGTGTAGGCTTCTCAAGGTGGATGGATCGAGATTGGCTCGGGGATTAGGGTGGTGGGCATCCTCAACTGCCAAGGAAGAGGTAGTCTGAGGGGTGTGGTGGCGCTGGTGTGGTCTGTAGGCCCTGGTGACGTAGCTTCCCATGGAAGGGGGTAACAGAAAGGGGGGTGACCTACTTGATCTTAGAATTAAAAATATATTTTTTACCAATTCTACAGTCGCCCCCCCCCCCCACCACCACAAGTAAAAAGTCGTTTTATTTTTGTTGTTGTTATCTTCTAGATCACCCCCCCCCCAATTATTTTTCTTCTTGTGTGGAGTTCTCCACACGCCACCAATTTATAAAGACTACCAACATAGCCTTTATATTATAATAATAATCATGATTATTATCATAATATAATTATTATTATTATTATTATTATTTTTAAAAACCATAATACCGGTAGAATCTGAATCTGGTAATAAAATATTATCCCAGTCGAAAACTGGTATTCTTAGAAATTCATTGTAAAATGATATATGGATATTGTCCTATAATTTTAATAATCGAGAATCACAAACTGTCCAAAAAGGTTTTGAATAAAAAAATATAGTTTTTATATTAATAAACTTTATATATGAACCATGGAAAATACACTAATATTTATGTATTTATATATAATAATATTTAGATGTATGTATGTACATGTATTAAAATATATTGACAAATTTTTATAGTTGTATATGCCTGTATATATATGAATGTACGTATGCATGCATGTACTTATATCAATAAATAATTACATTACTTATATTTTCATATAATTAAAATATATATATTTATGTACTTATTTTAATATAGATTTATATATGTATATATGTATGAACTTATACCTAAAGATATATATTTAACTATGTATATATACAGTGTAGGTATTGGAGTGCGCATCGAAATCCAATGGGCAAAGTATTTAAAAAAATCATCTTCAAAGTTACAAAACTTGTCTTCTCTAGTGATATGATCCCTGGTATGGTCCAAGGACCTCACATGAATTAAATAAAGCAATAAAAATTAAAACCGAACACATACGTTGTTCGAAACGAAGCACACGCAACTATAGATATTCGTCGGTGATCATTTCTCGAAGGATTCAAAGATTAATCCCTTTAGATAATTTATTCTCTACTAAAATAGGATAATATTAATTTATTATATCTTAATATTTATGTGTTCCAAGTACATAAACATCAATTTTAGTGCATTATAGAAATTGAACTTCATTTCTCATCACAAGTGCAATTCATGTTTAAAGTCAAAATTTGGGCCCAATCAATCATCTTATTATATAATTAATTATATTAATTATTTTAACTTAATATTTTAGGATATTATTTATCACTATGTTTTTAAAATTTTATCTTTTAGGATCAATGGATGAATCCCAAGGTAAGATGAATATTTTTGGGCATGAATGCAGAAATTTTCTGGAAAAAACATAATGGGCCTAAGGCCCATCAAACAAAAGTGGGTCACACAATACAAGTCCAATGAAGATCAATTTTTTAATTTATAAATATAAAAATGTGGTGATCATTTAATTCAATTGTTTCTATAGATAATTTGGAATTTTTCATAGATAGAAATGGAACCCAAGTTGACATTTAAATGGTGGGCCAGATTGGAACGCCCACAAAGTCATCCCACTAGATCGAGCATAACTTCCAAATAGATGGTCAAATTTGATTGAAAATTTTAAATATGTTATTGGAAACATGGAATAAGATATTTTTTTCTATTAATCTTTAAAAATTTTCCATCTTCAGTTATAAATTCACATGTCAACAAATGGGATGAATCTGGACGATTTTCCTAGTCAACTTTGAAACGTCAACTTTCCATGATTTTCTCACCCTCCTTTTGACTCTCTCAATTAATGGGGAAGTAATGTATTGATTTTTGTTCGACCTTATGATCCAAATATTCCTATATAATTATCTGTTGGTGAAGGTAATTAGGTTCCATGTTTTTGTTTTCTATAAATTTTTTTTCTTTAACTTGTAATTTTACGTTTTCATTTTGTAAGCGCACCTTCATTTTTTCATGTAAGTTTTCTCAATCATTTTAGTTTCTTAATAAAATTTGTTCTTCCTGTTATTATTTATTTTATAAATTTTTTTTATTTCTATTAACATGTTGATACCATTGAATAAAGGTGTGAATTTATTCACACCAGCACTTGTGAATTCAATCACACAATGGTGGAGTGTTCATTTATTTCAATGTTTTTCTTCTTCTTCAATTCTACCCCCATAAGGATACTTCCTAATTCCATTGGTATAATAGAATCAATATAGGGATAAAATATTATGGGTTTATCCAAGTGATTATCAAGGTTATGTATTGAATGTTATTTCATGTACTTAATATTTAAATCTTTTTATTATTTTCAGATTTCCATTTGATAAGTTACATTCTTCTTTATCTTCTCCCGCTTTAACAATGACACATTATGAGTTCTAGTACGATCCAATTACTTGGAGTGATCATGAAATTGATCCTCTAAGTTCATTGGTGATTATACTTGGAATTGTGTGGGGATAAAATTGGTGAATTATTTTTTAGAATTATCTCATTGTTTGGATACATCTTGAATAAACGATGTGAAATTTTCTAAGAAAAGAAATTCATCCGATCCACCTCGAGCAAATACCTAGGATCAACACAACAAAATTAATTGTTTTAATTCAATTAATTGTGTATTTGGTTTATTTAAATTAAATCACTAGTTATTAAAATCAAATCAATACAAATAGTTGGCCACTCCATAGCCAATCCTCCATCAAATTTTAGTGTCTCAAGTTCACTTCTTCGGTCCCTGTGGATTTGATAACCCAAGATATACTAAAAGTGACCGCTTAAACCATATAACTTGGGTAAATTTGGGCACAACCAATCATCCACACATGATCCAATAATCTATGCTCTCACCATTCATCAAATTCTAGGTGCTAGCACGGAGCTCTGATGAATCCTTCGGTGTTGCGATGATCACCTCAATCTTATGCCTTTGATCTATCAAAGGAGCTCTTGGATCAGTCGCTTGGAGAGAGACTTTATCTCTCTAGAAAGCGAAAGTAGATATAGGCTCTCATTCTATTAGAATGAACAACACATGGAATGATCTCCTCTCTCCTGCTTAAATAGTGGGAGGTTTAAAATACCAAAAAGGGTTCCCTGACCCTTATAAACAAAACACCCACTAAATAAGCAATAAATAAATAATTATAACAAACTAAACAGCATCATAAATAATATTTATATTTTATCAGATACTAGTAATATATATTAAATATATTCCATGTAAAACTTATTCATTTAAATCAGATGGTAATTCACACTAATATTAAACGAAACTTGAATATTAAAATAATATTCATTCGTATATTATTTTTCATGTATTCACTAAATACCTCATAAATACTTTAAATAAATAAATTGAACATAATTATTCTATACTTGAATAATAATGAATTTATTTATTCTTTATTGATTGTCAATACTTGGATAACCCTCGGACCTCATGGTGGGGCCCACTATGTCATATTTACCTATTCACCATAATAATGTAGATTATTGAATATGTTGTTATGTGTGACCCTCTAGGACCTGATCTCAATAGAATTGAATAGTATTCAAATACCAAGAGTGGAGTCTAGCAATCAATCAAGGCCCCTAAAGAGATATGGAATAGTCATAGTAATGACAACTAACCTATGAACATGCACTATGTAATATAATCTCTATAGAATTTAGATATATCATAAAGTAGGATGCAAACTTGTGTCTTCATCCTTTCTTGATTTATTATTTATTGATATAAATGGATGGACTTAACTCCAACTACCTTAGACAAAGATTTATGAAGGTACTACCATCCTGACCAACTAAGCTTGAGATATTACTTCCTTAACTCAAAAGAAACAAATTATATCTTGAACATTCAACCAAGCCATGCCACCAATGACACAATAGAAAAATATACCTCGCCATGATTTCATTATTATGATTTTTTCCTTGCATCAAATTACATGATAAAATGGCACACATTGATAATGATCTCAAGTTGGGAGTCCAATGCACATTTTCAAAGATAAGAACAACTAATGACACCTGAAACATGTGGTATTCCTATTTTTGGGTCTATCCTTATGATGTCACCATCCATAGATCACCAAGTTAAAACTTCATGAGAATAAGTCTTAATTCTTATGATCCCTCAGCACCTGATAGTTAAACATCAGTTATGTTCATTCATTATGATGTATCTAGACCATAGGACATATATTTAATATTAATGTCATAGTATCTCTAGGTTCTCATTATATCTTGGGATCTACAATAACCATTTGATATGAAAATTAATCTATGGATATTACTATTTAAATAGTGGAATCAAAAATGACTACACTATAATGGTAAGTGCATGTCATGCATAACTCACTGTATACATGATATGGTAATCGAAAAGTGTTGTTTATTTGGATCTAGGGGACCCACTATTACAACACTCTCACTTTCACTAGATCCAACTTCCTAACCATCCTTGTTAACTCTCACATGATTAAGATCATGTTTCTTCTAAGTTGTGGATTTAGTTGTTGGGTATGTCATGTCTATTTTTCATGGCAATTATGCTATGTGCGGCCTCACCTTCTTGAGTAAGACTCCTCAAGAGGTTTAAACCCTGAGTATATCTCCTTTATTTCACTATCCAAACTTTAAATCATGTATAGTAATAGTAATAGAATTTTCATCATGATAAAACTTTACTAAGTGTTATTCCATGAACTGGAAAAAATCATTACAATACACTTCTTCTTAACTTCCTAAGAAGTTGCGACATACTTAGCATTTGTAGATATAGATACCACTAGCTTATATAAACTTATCTTTCTCATTACCTTAGCTTCACTATGATATTAGATCAAATTTATCCCAATAATACTAGTTTATGTCCCCTCAAAACTAGTATCCCTTCCTCTCTACATACCAGGTGTATATCCTTTGTACTTTCTCTAGTACTATTGGAAATTTCTAATTGCTTCCCTTATAGTTCTCCTAGATTTATTGATATTTTCCTATCATAAATTTTATTTTGGAAATATCATGTCTTGTACATATCATGGCATATGTGATTGATCCATCGCAAAAGTGTATGGAACTCAAATCACTACTTTAATCTCTTCATATGCCTATGAATGTATTCTTGGAGAGATATATTCCATGTTACACTAGTAACAATTCTCTCTCGAATTTTTCTAACCTGTATTTATTCAACACATTTTCATTATATGTACAATTTATTAGGTCTAAGAAACTGTTAGATCTACCTAAGTATATCATGTTCCCTAGACCTTAGGTTGCTACTTTAATTCAATCTATGGAGTTTTTTATTTTATCCTGGACTTAATTAACTGTAATACCAAAAGTTTTTTTCCCTATGTTATTAAACATAGTTTACTTGTAAAACCATAGCGCTCTCACTAACCTCTAGGAAAAACATGGCAAACATTCATTCCAAATTAATATTTTTACTTCAATCCTAAAATAAATTTAAATAACTTACACCCCTTATTTTAATTCTATGGTTTCACCATCCTTTTCTAGTTATTTTTTATAGACACCTTCCATGATTGGTGGTCTTTACATCCCATACTTACTAAAATGATCATATAAATTAGTTGTGACAAGTAAAACTCTAATCGATTTAGGAATAATGACTTGGTGTTACCAATAGAGCCTTATTGGTACCTCCTTTATACCATACATGTATATTCTCACTTGAATACACACTATAGTATTCAAAATAATAATCCCCCTTATACTTTGATTCATGGAATCCATTATTTAATTTTAAATGATCTTTTCGATCTTAGATTATTTCCATATACTGCTTACTTGTATGAATTATTATTCTTAATGAATAATGTATAACCAATCATAGTGAATGTAAAACCATCTCCATGGTTTTGTCCTTCCTACACAGTATGTGTATCTATAATATTCTCTTTCCACATACTCTTGTGGAACTTATTCCTACGTAAACTATTTTTGCATCTCAAGAATTGACTAAACCCAAGTCAATCTTTCTCCCACTATCTCAAATAGTGATATACAACCTTTTATATAAATATATTCTATAACTTTACCATAAATTTTATATCTTAGGTATTTACGTAATATCCTTGGAAAACTTTAGGATAACTACTTTAGATGCACATTGTGTTTCTCTTGATGCAATTTGGTTTTTGTCCTGACAAATTGTTTGAATCTAAACACATGTTCTTATGACATAATGGATTTATATCATGCTATAACTCATATGATATCCATTTTTCATTAGATTTGACTTATTTATATGGGATAATATCTTTATTTTTTATGCATAATTCAAGTATCTGTAATGAATATAAGTTTCAACATTGATACTCCTTTTACTTACATCATGAATCTAATGTGTATAAGGAAATGTGTATTTAGGGATTGCTCCATGATACATTTTTTTTATCAATATTAACATGTAATACTCATCATCAATCCTCCTTATTATCATCATAGCTCAGATGTGGATAAAGTTATGTGTGTTTAGGAATTACTCTATGATACATTATATCAATAGATGAATGCTTGGTCAAGATATACTTCATCTTACTAGCCCAAAGAACCTGATATCTTATGAACATGCATATACCATACTTCACTTTCACATTACTTAAGAACTTAAAATAATCTTATGAATTATAATTACCACTATATTACCCTTAGAATAGTTTATGCTCCCTAACTGAACTAATTTTGAAAGATTTGTGGTGTACCTTTATTTCTAAAGGTTTATTTTTTAAAACTAAATAAGAATATACGTTGATAATACTTATGGTGTTTATCTCCACTAATTATAAATATCATACTATTTATATCCTTGATGTCCACTTTTAGTTTTGCTTGAAAAATATTTATCTTGCCACAACAGGCTATATAGGTCTTACATTTTATATTTATCATGTATTCCCTATGATTCATGTACCACTGAACTATTGGTTGAGTATGAAACACTACAAATAGCATTTATTAATAAACAGAATAATGTATTCTAGTGTCCAATGGACACACGAGATAAATTTTTTTGTTATTCTCAATATAATTTCTACTTGAATCATTTACTTTTCACTTAGAAGTTGTGTGATTATCACCACTAACTTAGGAACCAGCCTTTGTCTACTGCATAGATAACATGCCTTACTTCTTATAACATTTATATACTTACATGGTTACTATATTTAAATACATATATTTAAAATACATATTATATTTAATACCCAACAAGTATGATATAAACATTACTTATAATTGATGAATATTCCTAAATAACAAGCGATTACTTGCATCTTCGATTCAGTTCATTGCGTTTAAACTTCTATAGATTTATTTTAGTATATGCAAAGAAAATAACCTTCCTATTTAATACCTATTTCTTTGAAGGATTTTGTGAATTTTACTTCATTATAACTCTTATCATTGGCCTTTTCACCTTATCTTTCAACTTTTTCACTATAATAATTAAATATTATACTTTCTTTGAGTTCTTATTTACTTGGTGAAACTCACCTAAAAGTAATGAAATAATTTATATATTTAACACTTGTTTTGTACTCTTAAAAGGAACTAGATTATATGGGTGAAAATGATATTAGAATGAGATGTATTAAAATATCATGATCCATATTTCAATTTACACATGTACAGTATAATGATTGTTTATTCATATATGTGCTTCTCTTTCTCCTTGCAAGATTCTTAGAGATGAGACTACATGTATTATCATTAATTTTATGATGTATTATCCACTCCATACATTGAAAATTGATGATAAAATTATGACACAACCATAATATTCACAATACATGGGTCTCTTATAAGCATGTTTCTCGCCCACTCTTCCTGAGGTGGCTTAACAAGTATTGGTGACACCAGCACCTTGAGTTTCTGATGTTGTAGTACTTTGCGCACATGTCTATACTATTCTTGAAAATTAATTCTCGTTTGGACATTTTATTTGCCCAATAATTATCACAATTTACTTGTGATATTTATTTATATTTTTTAAAAAAATAAAATCTTGTAGATTATTACTTTTATCTTGATTACTGATTTAGTCATTATTGATTAATTAATAAAATCATTAAATGTCTCCCAATATTTGTATTGAATCCTAGAAACCATCTATACTACAATAAAATTACTTTATCACTTGATTATTCTAGTGTAAAGGATACTTAAACTTCCCATCATAGTCTACAAGCTATGGCTATCCCACTACTCCGAGATTTCAAGGTAAGCGTTTGACTGGCCAGCCGTATTAACTCACGACTTCTTGATTTATTGAGTGAAGTCTCAGCTTCTAAAATCATAAACATGATTTAATCAACACTTTCCTCTAAAGTTAAAATAAGATAGATATGGATACTTCTTTACTACCAACTTCAGTTAAGTCAACCCATCGTTCTCATAATAACTCCCTAGTAGTATGAGGCACCCTCAACTATGGTTGATCAATCACCTCGACCATCTGGTTGTGTTCAAATTAAAATGACAGATGGAATTTATGACTTAATATAGCTATGATGGTTTTTATATTTTCTAAAGAATGTAATACATTTTTATTAATATGTTCATTATATGTTGTTGTGCTCATAACTTAACATTAATAGAAAAACATCCATCGTGACTTTATACATTTTACTAATTATTATTTTATGTGTTTTTTGCTATCATGAAAATGCATAAAATAATAAATAAATGCATAAAGAAAATAAAAATACCCAAATGGTCTTGAACATATAATATTGATTGATCCATTTAATCTTAATGAATCAACCATGACTTAGGGTAATCATACCTAAGTTGTATCTTGACTCATGATGCAGATCGTCCTCCATCCAGTGTGTCCACTTCTTTTTTGATACACTATCTCATCTTGGTGTTGTCTGCATCTTACACAATCCTCATCATGGTACAAATATACTTTCACGTGGGCGAGGGGGTCTCAGGAGTACAAAATAAAAACTGATAAATTGGAAACACAGGCCCTTATACATATTAAATGAGAAAAATGTTGATGCGTGAACCATCTTATTTAAACTAATTAATTATTTACAATCATCATACACAAATAATAAATAATTAAATAAAACATATGTACATGTTCAATGCTCAATACCCATCAGTGGGTAAAAGTAATGCGCAATAAAAATTAAATTGCAACAATTTAAGTGTGAGAGAATTAATTAAATTAAATGGATTATTTAAATTCAAATAATTTAATTCTATTCGATATACTATTAATTTTATTTTAATTCCAAAAATTAAATTAATTAATTAATTAATTTAATACCAATATTAAATTAATTTTTCAAAGTATTAAAATATTATATTTGTAAACAAAAATTTAATTTTTAATTAATTTAATTTTTAATTAATTTAATTTAATACCAAAATTAATTTTATTAATTTTATTAATTTTTTATTCTATAAATTTATCCCAAGCCCTGAAACCTTGCATAAAGCCAATGGACCAGACCCACACATACCCATATCGGGTCATGCAAACCCCATGTAGGGGTGTTTTGGGCTAGGACGACCCCCCATGACCCATTCCAGACTAGGCAGGCCTGTCAATGCTCATTGTGGGGAAGTTCAGGTAAGATTGTACCTATAGGTGACTAGTGGGAGCCCGATTGAGGTAGATCACAACTGACTTGGGGGGTTTCACCGGAGCGCCTCTCACTAAAGTTTACTTGGTCGGCCCAAGTCATGGTGATACCCTGTATAGGATTTGTGGAAAGTATGTAGGGAAGAGATCGGTGATGGGTTAGCTAGGTGAGTCATGACTAGAAGGAGGAGGGTAGTGGCCAGCTTCGAGATGGAAGCAACTGGATCTACATCGCATCACAGAGGGGGTTTCATCCAGTGTGTCCTCTGGTGATGGGATTCAGGGATCTCAGTCTGATGAAGGGATGTGGTCGTGCGAACAGTGGTGGTTGGAACTATGGTAGGCGGCGGTACCAAGATTCGCCCACAAAAATGGTGAGGAGTGGCACCAATATTCACTAGAAATAGTGATGGTCGAGTCTGGATATCAGGCAAGGGGTGGCGTTGCAGTGGGAGGATAGGTGAATGGTGTCTGCATGCACAAAGGGAGCTAGTTGGGGTGGTGAGTTGCGGCTACTGTTGTGGGTGACCAAGGGTGGCGATGGGGAGCCAGTATCTCGGGAGGTGGTCAGGCTCGACGGGGGTGGATTATCGGCTGTTGTTGGAGGCTTCTCAAGGTGTCCGAATCGATATTGGATTAGGGATTATGGTGGTGGGCATCCTCAACTGCCAAGGAAGAGGTGGTCTGAGGGGTGTGGTGGTGCTGGTGTGGTATGGAGGCCCTAGTGACATAGCTTCCCATGGAAGGGGGTAATAGAAAGGGGATGACCTACTTGATCTTAGAATTAAAAATATATTTTTTACAAATTCCACAGTCACCCCCCCATAAGTCAAAAGTCATTTTATTTTTGTTGTTGTTATCTTCTAGATCCCCCCCCCCCCAATTATTTTTATTCTTGTGTGGAGTTCTCCACATGCTACTAATTTCTAAAGACTACCAACATAGCCTTTATATTATAATAATAATCATGATGATTATCATAATATTATTATTATTATTATTATTAAAAACCATAATACCGGTAGAATCTGAATTCGGTAAGAAAATACTATCCTAGTCGAAAACTGGTATTCTTAGAAATTCATTGTAAAATGATATATGGATATTGTCCTATAATTTTAATACTCGAGAATCACAAACTATCCATATTAAAAAATTTGAATGGTCATAACTTGGTCGTTTGAAATCGGATCGACACACGTTCTATTTTGTTGGGGGCAATTTACAACCCTCTACATAAATTTGAATTAAAATAATTTTTCTTGGATAAAAAAATCCACACAATCATTATGATACCAATTGTGGGTATCGGGCATGTAATAGAAGTTGGTGGGATAGATATTTGAAATTCTTCATCCTCAAAGCGATGGAACTTGTCATCCCTGATGATCTGATCCCCGATATGATCCAAGGATCTCTCATGAATTAAATATAGCATGTAAATTAAAACTGAATACATACCTTGTTTGAAATGAAGAGTAGTCGACTACAGCTAGTCAACATCGATCATTACTCGAAGGATCTGAATTTGAACCCCTCTATATCTTCCACACATACTCTAAGGATTTGTGTGCTCACCATTCATCGAATTCCAGGAGCTAGCATGGTGCTCTGAAGAATCCTTTAGTGCAGCGATGATCACCTAGAACTCATGCCTTCAATCCATCAAAGTTTCTCTTAGATCAATCTCTTAGAGAGAGTCTTTCTCTCTCTATAAAGTGAGAGGAGAGAGAGACTTGTTTTTTTGGAATGAACAAAACATGGAATGAGCTCCGCTATCGTACTTAAATAGTGGGAGATTGAAAATACCTGGAAGGGTTCCCCAGACCCTGAAAACAAAATTCCCTCTAAATAATCAATAAATAAATAATTATGATGAATTAAACTACATTATAAATATTATTTATATTTTATCACATAATTGTAATATATATTAAATATATTACATGATAAAACTAAGTCATTTAACTTGACTCGTAATTCCGGGTAATATTAAACAAACCTGAAATATTAAAATAATATTCGTTTGTATAATATTTTTCCTATATTCATTAAATAACTCATGAATAATTTTAATAAATAAATTTAACCCAATTATTCTATACTCGAATAATAATTAATTAATTTATCCTCCAGTGATCGTTAATACTTGGACGACCCTCGGACACCGTGGTGGGGCTCACCATGTCCTATTTACCTATTCACTATAATAGGGTAGATTCTTAAATATGATATTATGTGTGACCCTATAAGCCCTTATCTCAATATTAGTGAATAGTATTCACTGACAAAGATAGGAATCTAGAAAAAAAATCAAGGCCCCTAAAGAGATAACGAGTAGTCATAGTAATGACAATCAACCTATGAACATGCACTATGTAATATAATATCTTTTTTCTTTAGATATCTCATAAAGTAGGATGGAAACTTGTGTCATAATCCTTTATTGATTTATTATTTATTGATATAACTGGATAGACTTACCTCTGACTACCTTAGCCAAAGATTTATAAAGGTACTACCATCTTGATTAGCCGAGACCAAGATATTACTTTTTCAACTCAGAAGTGAAAATTTCTATCTTGACCCTTAAACTAATGCCATACCACCAATGACACACCCAACACAAGCTACCTCACTATGATTTCATTATCATTGTTTTTTTCTTGCATCAAATTATGTGATCAAATGGAACACATTGATAATGATTTTAACTCGGGAGACCAATACACATGTTCATATATAGGAACAACCAATGAAACCTAAAACATGTGGTGTTCCTATTGATGGGTATTTTCTCATGATCTCACCTTCCATAGATCACCAAGTGTGAAATTCATGAGGAGAAGTCTCAATGCTTATGATCACCTGACACCTGATAATCAGACATCAATTGTGTCCAGCCAGTATAATGTGTCTAGACCATAGAACATATATTTAATATTAATTTCATAGTATTATGAGGTTCTCATTATAGATTGGGATATACTATAACATTTTAATATGATAATTAATCTATAGATATTTGTGGACTCAAAAATGTATACATTATAATGTTAAGTGTACACCATGCATAACTCACTATATACATGATATGGTAATTGAAAAGTAATATTTAGTTGGGTTAAGGGAACCCACTATTACAAAATATGGATATATTAATTTGTATTTATAGATGTATATATGTGTTTATTTATAAATATATTAATATGTATATATGTATGTCTATGTGTGTGTGTGTGTTTATTAGTTTTTATATGTGTGTGTGATCATTAATTTTTATAGGTATATACAAATATAGGAAATTATAATGATATTTTAATACATGTACATACATGTATCTAAATATTATTATATGTACATACATACACATAGATATAAACATTAAAATATAAAAATATTTTAGATAAATTATTTTCAATTATACATCTATATAAGTATATACAAATATAAATATTTATAAGTGTATTTGTACAAGCATACATAAATCTATATTAATATATGTACATAAATATATATTATTGAAATTATATGTATATATAATTAATGTAATTACTTACATATATAAGTGCATGCATGCATTCACACATACATAAACACACACACACACATACACACACATATAGGTAATATTTGTGTGTATATTTTAATGCATGCACACACATGCATCTAAATATTATCATATATACATAAATACATACATACATATACAAAAATATAAATATTAGTATATATATGCATGAATGTATATTAATATAATTATTTACACATATATATAAGTATAATCATTATCATATATACATGCATACGTGCATATATAAAAGTGTATCCACACACATACATATAAATATAAGTACCCACATTCATTCATGCATGCATATATATTATTGTAATTATTTATAAACATAAAATATAAATATAAGAATTTAAAATAATATATATATATAAGTATAAGTATATACAAACATACCTAGGACATTGAAAAATCTCCCAATGGAGATTTGTCCTGTGAATTTCCCATTGGAGATTGACCCTGAGAATCTCACAGTGGAGATTTGTCTAGAGAATTTACCAATGAAGATTTACCCTAGGAATATACTAGTAGAGATTTGAATACATACATATATATAAATTAGTATATAAAAAAATATTAATGTATTTATTTATATGCATATAAATTTATTAATGTAATTATTTACAATCACACATCTGCATAGTTACATACAAAAACAAGTACATGCATGCATTCATAAATATATATAACTATGTTCAAATATCTACTGGGGAATATACCATGGGATATTCTTACTACAAATCTGCACTTGGTAATATCTCATCACTACTACAAATAAGACCTTTAATAGCACTAAAATAGGGCTTTGCCGGTGCAAAAAAAGTATTGACAATCAGAGCACCCTTAAAATCCTTGGGAATTTATCAGCATTTATCCTAGAGCTGATAAATTGATCATTTATTAGTATTTTTCCTAGCATTGATAAAGGGCCCCTTTATCAGTTCTTTTTTGAGCAATGGTAAAGGGGTATTCTGCTACAGTGTGCTTTTAATATTACAACACATTTCAATAGCAAAAACAAGGAGAAAATATAGGGAGAGAAAATAAAAAATTTAATTGATATAAAATTTACTACACAAATACAATAAAAAATCACTGTATTATATAAATTATAAACATTGGTTTTTACAATTACATGATTAAGTAAAATTCATCATAGAAATTAAAAAACATCAATGTTCCTTTGTATTTGGACCCCAACCCTCGGTCATGCTATTAGCTACTAAACAAACCATCCCAACTCAAGAAAAATAATACACCAGTATAAGAAAAAAAATATTATGTTAGTAACACTATAAAGAAATAAATTAAATATGAAGTGTCAATTTTAAACTAAAAACATATATTTTGAGTCATACCAGGCACACCGTGTATCATATTGAGTTATAGTTGATTCTTACACATCACAAAATATCTTGTTGCTCTAAAAATTAGGTGATATTGAATTGGATCACATATATGGTGATAAAAAAACTCACTACATATGTGATCCAATTCACGATAACTTGATTTTTTAGAACAAGCCTTCAACTATCACACCATTTCTTATTCGTCTTAAATCATTATCTTTGTGAAAATTAACTAAATAAGTATCAAATAAAAAAGATATGGAAAATGATTAATTAATAGTAGATAAAATGATGATAAAACAATATGATCTTGTCATGCTTAGTTTTTTCTATGTGATGAGTGTTTTAAACTAAAATGGAACTTATATATATTTAAATCATGCACTTCGAGTCATACAGACCACATTGGGAATTGTATTGATGTTCGGTCAATTCCTACAAATCACAAATGAATTATCGATTATTTTTCAAAATTTTAAAAACAAATCGATCTCATTTTCTTGGTTTTGGTGATGTGACACTCATTTTAAATGAAAATGACACTTTTATATTGAAATCATGCACTTCGAGCCATACTGACCACATCATGTGTCATATTGATATGTGGGAAATTCCTATACATCACAAATTAAATATGGATCATTTTTCTATAGTATGAAAATATTCCAAGATTTTTTCCTGGTTTTGGCTATGCAATGCATTTTAAATTAAAATGACACTTATATTGAAAGCATGTACTTCAAGTCATACTAACCAAATTTTATGTCAGATTGAAATGCAGTTAATTACTACACATGAAAAATGAATTATGGATCTTTTTCATAAATTTTTAAAACAATCCAAGATCATTTTCTCATTTTTGGAAAAGTGACATACATTTAAAACTAAAATGGTACTTTTATATTAAAAACACACACTTCGAGTCATACTAACCACATCGGGTGTCATATTGATGTGAAATTGATTCCTACACATAAAAAATGAATTATCTATCATTTTCCTAAAGTTTGAAAATAAGCCAATATCATTTTCTCAGTTTTGGTGATGTAACATGCATTTTAAACTAAAAAGGTACTTTTATATTGAAAACACACACTTTGAGTTATACCAACTACATCAAGTGTCAGGTTGATGTATAGTCAATTTCCTACATATCATAAATGAATTATGGATTGTTGCCCTGAATTTTGAAAATAATATGATCTATTTTACTTGGATTTGTCTATGTTATTCATTTTAAAATAAAATGACAATTATATTGAAAACACGTACTTCAAGTCATACTAACAACATCATGTGTTAGATTGGCGTGCGGTCAATTACTACACATGAAAAATAAATTATGGATTTTTTTCCTAAATTTTAAAGATAATATGAGCTTTTTTTCTCAATTTTGGTGATGTGATGCGTGTTTTAAACTAAAATGACACTTTTATATTGAAAACGCACACTTTGAGTCATACCAACCACATCCTATGTCAGATTGGAATGCAGTCAATTTCTATATGTGAAAAATGAATTATAGATTGTTTTCCAAAATTTTGAAAATAATTTGAGCTTTTTTCTCAATTTTGGTGATGTAAAATACATTTTAAACTAAAATGGCACTTTTATATTTAAAACATGTACTTTGAGTCATACCAACTACATCGGGTTTCATATTAAGGTACGATCGATTCCTAGACATCAAAAATTAATTATCGATCATTTTTCTAAATTTTGAAAACAATATGAGCTCATTTTATTAGTTTTAATAATGTGATATGTGTTTCATACTAAAATGGAACTTTTATATTGACATCATGCACTTCAAGTCATACAAACTGCATTGGGTGTCAGATTGATGTGCGGTGGATTCCTAAACATCACAAATGAATTATGGATCATTTTCCTAAAGTTTTAAAATAATCTGAGCTCTTTTTCTGGGTTATTTCAATGTGATTCATTTTAAACTAAAATGAAACTTATATTAAATACACATACTTAAATTCATACTGAATACATCATGTTCCGAATTGGCGTGTGGTCAATTACTACATATGAAAAATTAATTATGGATCTTTTTACAAAATTTTGAAAATAATCTGAGCTCCTTTGATTATTTTTGGTGATGTGACATGTTTTTTAATCTAAAATTAAACTTTTATATTGAAAACACACACTTCCAGCCATACTGACCACATCAGATGTCAAATTGACATGTCAATTACTACATATCACAAATGAATTTTAAATCATTTTATTAAAGTTTGAAAATAATATAAACACATCTTCTCAATTTTGATGATGTGACATACATTTTAAACTAAAATTATACTTTTATATTGAAAACATGCACTTCGAGTCATACCAACCACATCAGGTGTCGTATTGATGTAAGGTAGATTTTTAAACATAAAAAATAAATTATGGATCATTTTCATAAATTTTGAAAATAGTCTGAGCTTGTTTTCTCAATTTTGGTTATGTGATGCATTTTAAACTAAAATTGCACTTATATTGAAAACATGTACTTTAAGTCATACCGAACATATCATGTGTTGGATTGGAATGAGTTCAATTACTATATGTGAAAAATTAATTGTGGGTCATTTTCTTAAATTTTGAAAATAATCTGATCTCGTTTACTAAATTTTGGTGATGTGACATGTTTTTTAAACTAAAATGACACTTTTATATTGAAAACACGCACTTTGAGACATACCGACCACATTGTGTTTCAGATTGGAGTGAGGTCAATTCCCACATATGATAAATGAATTGTGGATCATTTTCATAAATTTTAAAAGCAATATGAGCTCGTTTTTTTGGTTTTGGTGATGTGACGTGATTTTTAAACTCAAATGACACTTTTATATTGAAAACACACATTTTGGGTCATATCAACCACATTGGATGTCATATTGATATGAAATTATTTCTTACATGTAACAAATGAATTATAAATCATTTTTCTGAATTTTTAATACAATAAAATATCGGTTTTGGTGATGTGACACATGTTTTTAACTAAAATGACACTTTTATATTAAAAACATGCACTTAAAATCATACTGACCACACCGAGTTTCATATTGACATGAGGTTAATTCCTACACATCACAAATAAATTATGGATCTTTTTCCTAAATATTGAAAAAAAAATCAAACTCATTTTACTAGTTTCGGCTATGTGATTCATTTTAAACTAAAATGACACATATATAGAAAACATGTACTTAAAGTCATGAAAACCATATCGTGTGTCGGATTGGCATGTATTCAATTCCT
This sequence comes from Viscum album, assembly GCA_963277665.1. NCBI lineage: Eukaryota > Viridiplantae > Streptophyta > Magnoliopsida > Santalales > Viscaceae > Viscum > Viscum album. The sequence goes on along the minus strand of OY728121.1, from coordinate 1,756,683,356 downwards.
CCACGTGAAAAATTAATTATGGATCTTCTTCTAAAATTTTGAAAATAATCTAATATTTTTTTCTCAATTTTGGAAATGTGACATGTGTTTTAAAATAAAATGGAACTTTTATATTGAAAATACGTACTTTAAGTCATACCAACCACATCGTGTATCGAATTGGAATGAGTTAAATTCCTACACATGAAAAATCAATTATAGATCATTTAAAAAAATTGAAATATTATAAGCTTTTTTCTCCATTTTCATGATGTGGCACAAGTTTTAAACTAAAATGTCACTTTTATATTGAAAACACCCACTTTGATTCATACTGACCACATCAAAAGTTATATTAATGTGAGGTAGATTAATACACATCAAAAATAAAGTATAGATCATTTTTCTAAAATGTAAAAACAATCTAATCTATTTTGTTTAGTTTTGGTCATGTGACACATGTTTTAAACTAAAATGGCACTTTTATATTGAAAACACACACTTTGAGTCACATCGACCACATGGGTGTCAGATTGATGCTCAGTCAATTCCTATGAATAATAAATGAATTATGGTTAGTTGTACTAAATTTTGAAACTAATATGAGCTTTTTTCTCATTTTTTTTGTGATGCAACATGCGTTTTAAACTAAAATGATAGTTATTTTGAAAACATGTACTTCGAATCATACTGACCACATCATGTATCAGATTGGCATGAAATCAATTCCTACATGTGAAAAATAAATTATAGATTGTTTTCTTAAATTTTGAAAACAATATTAGATCATTTTCTTGGTTTTGAACATGTGATGTGCATTTTAAACTAAAATGACACTTTTATATTGAAAACAAATTATTATAGTCATGTCGACCACATCGGGTATTGGATTGACATGCATTCAATTCCTACATGTAAAAAATGAATTATGGATCATTTTAATAAATATTTCAAACAATTTGATCTTATTTTCTCAGTTTTGGTTATGTGACGTGTATTTTAAACTAAAATGACACTTATATTGAAAACACATAATTTGAGTCATAATGTCCACATTATGTGTCGGGTTGGCATGTAGTCAATTCCTACACATGAGAAATAAATTATGGATTTTTTTAAAAGTTTAAAAACAATATGATCTCATTTTCTTGATTTTGAGAATGTAATGATTGTTTTAAACTAAAATGACACTTTTATATTGAAAATACGCACTTCAAGTCATACCGACCACATCAGGTGTCGGATTTACATGTGGATGACTTATACACATCATAAATTAATTATGAATTGTTTTTCCTAATTTTTAGAAAAAAAATGAGCTCATTTTATCGGTCTTGGTGATGTGACACATGTTTTAAACTAAAATAATTATTATACTGAAAACATATACTTCGAGTCATACCAACCACATCGTGTGTTAGATAGGAATGATCAATTACAACACTTAAAAATTAAATGATGGATTTTTTTACTAAATTTTTAAAACAATATGATCTCTTTTTCTCATTTTTGAAAATGTGATGTGCATTTTAAACTAAAATGAAACTTTTATATTGAGAAAATGCACTTTAAATCAAACTTACTACATCGGGGGGGAGTTGACGTGCGTTCAATTCCTACACATCACAAATAAATTATGGATTATTGTCCTAAAGTTTGAAAAAAATACAATATTTTTTTATCAGTTTTGGTGATGTGAAATGTGTTTTAAACTAAAATGACACTTTTGTATTAAAAACACACACTTTAAGTCATAATGACCACATCGAGTGTCAGATTGATATGCGGTCAATTCATACACGTAAAAATGACATATGTATTGTTTTCCTAAATTATCAAAACAATATAAATTTTTTTCCTTGGTTTTGATCACGTGACATGTGTTTTTGACTAATTTTTAAATTTAAAAAAACAAGTATTTGATAAAAATGATAAGGAAATTAAATAAAAAATGAGAAAATGAGGATAAAATTAACTAAATAAGTAGGAGGAAGTCATCTTTTCATGATGTCTATATACATTTTGACACCATGTATTCTTCCCATTCATTTCTAAACAAATCGACTTCCTCCATTATACTTCTCCTTAAGAAACAGATATAAAATCATATGTAATAATTCTGATAAAAATGATTCACATCCCAAGTGTATCTCTAAGGCTATAGAACGTACTAGATCACAAAAATAGTAGGTAATCACCTAAATTTGATGTCATAAAACATTATGACATCATGTATGATGCCCACCCATCTCAAAACAAATTTACTTCTTTTTTTGAGTATGTTGATTGTTGGAAATCTTGATAGTATAAAGAAAATATAGACAAATAAATGATTATGAAATATTTTTAATGAAATTTTAATTAACTTAGAAAATTACTAGTTTATGGATGCTAGTATTTTGATGTGATATGATATCTTTCATAAATTTTTAAATATAATATCCATAATCATTGTTGTTATCTTACTTTAGATACTATAGAAACATTTACTAGAATAAGTAAATTGCTTTGAAATATTTTTTTATAGTTAAATAATTCTATATATACCTTAATTTGTTTCTATTTCAAGTAATCCATAAGCTTATTATTTTTAGTCACTGACCTCAAAACATGATTTAGCCAATATTTAAAAATTTCCATATCGTAAAAAAAATCTTGTTAACACCAACTGAAACATATAATTATAATTTTATATATATAATGTTGATTTAAGTGCATTAAAAATTAATAATACACATCATATGTGGTCAGTTTGATGGAAATTCATGCATTGGATCAAGAGAAATATATTTGGGGTATCCAAATTTATTATGATTAGAATCCAATTATTTCTAAAACAATAAAAACAAATAAGTAATAAAAAATTTAAATATATTTTATATGATTAGATTGTAGAGTTTTACCTCTACATTGTAGGCATCAAAAATATTCTATCATCTATTATTTGCTTCTCAAGAATCTCATTTAGATTAACTTTTTTATTATCAATTTATTTCTACTCCAAAGAAATTTTTTCCATAGAAATTATATAGTGATTAATGAATCTAAATTGTTCTTCATAGAGTTTTCCCTTTATATAGTAGTAATATAAACAACTATAGAAAATATGAATAGTTACTAACTTTAATGAAAATATTAGATCATTTTTTGGACAGATTTATTATGAAAATATACCTTATGTATGTATTCACAATTGTGACTCTCATCCATTCAAACTTGAGAATCTTATTTATATTATCAAGACCAACTTTTTCTATAAGGATAGTTCCAAATATTTCTTCTTCATATTTAATGTAGGACACATATCTATATTTCAATGTGGTGTCTGCATGAATTTGTAATGATAATATATGTTGTAGTGGAACTGACGGGGAGAAGGTACTCTTGAAATGTATTTTTTTTCTTGGTCGATTAACTGGATTGTCTTGATATGACCTTCCATTTTTCCATTATTTTATCTATTTGTAATACCATACCTCACTTAAAACCTTTTTTCATCAACTATTATAGGTTTTTCATTTGAAAAAATTTGTTATGGACAAACCTAATATATATTTATAATATTAGATTACCATGATATGAAAGTTATAATAACATCATTGACCATTGTAATATCCAAATCATTAAGTGGAATAAGAAACTCGGGGCTTGGATCTTGAGATACTTTAATACCCACTCTCATTTGGTCTTTTGGGAGTTCCTTGTTGTGTATCATGTCTACTAAGATATTATATACCTAACCATCACAAAAAAGCAGTGTGTGGGTGTTGATAGATAGAAATAACATTAAAATTTAACCTGCAGAATTTTAGTAATATAAAGTTATCGGAATTTGTTTGATTCACATTTAGGAGAAAGAGTAATAAAAAAATTTATTACCATGGGTAAGGTATGTGTTTAAGGGGAATGACTAGCCTCAAATACAGTGGGTTCATTTGGTTGTTCATGTTCTGATCTTTATTCCACTACCAGTTCTCTTTAAACCTTTCGCATATATTGGTCTTCCAAACCATACTAGAAAATAATATCTTAAAAAGAATCTATTTGTGCATGAAATCTTTTCATCATCTGATATGTATCTTTTTACGGTTTTTTATTCTCAATATATGTTCGAGGTGATACTCTAGAACCTACACCTCTAACACGACCATATTTTTTTGGATTCTTCAAAGCTAATGAATGTAGGTTTTCTTTAGGTATGTTAATTACCGATTCTTATGTCTAAACCATATAAAAAATATATGAACATAAATATATATTTTTATGTAATATTATTATAAGAAATAATGAATTTTATTATTTCATACTTACACATGTTTCCCATACTTATTTTGTGTTTTTATCAACTATTTTACCCTCTTTATTTACATGGGCCTCCTTCCATAACATATGAAATGGGATAGAAGTGGATTTTGATTTTGATTCAACAATATGAATATAAATAAAAGAAAATGTGTTGTTTTATATAACATAAAACTTTTATTATATATTTAAAATATATACCATTTTTTTCTCTAGTAAAGCATACCCCATCCTTGCTTTGTGATAGGGGTACATTAGTTTTGATGCACGTTGTTTATTTTCATCACTTCTTTTCTGTTTCATAAATTAACAATTTTGAATAAAATTGGATAAAATAAATAATTCCAAATAATATATTATTAACTAAAATGCACCTAAAATTATTTCTTATCACAATGACTGATGAAATCATTCCATGTTTCCTGCTTTATAATGTGTTTATAAGTAACTGGTGGGTGGGGATTTACTTTCCTCTCAAAAAACCTAAGATTAAACTTGGTAATAAGTGTTTGGAAGCTATTATTATATTTTCTAGTGGACATTAATACATATTTATAATGGAAATAATCTAAAATAAATTAACTCTGCAAAGTATAATGACAAGTAAATCAACGTTTCATTATATAATTTTTTAGTAAAATAGAGAAAGTATATCGTAACATTATCTTAATATCTTCCCAAAGGGGTTCCTTTATTGTAGGCTAGACATGGTTCCACAAGTCTATATCAATTGTCACATTCATTCTTATTGTGACCCCAATATAACTAATAAACATTGACCTTATGGGGTTAATAGGTTGGTTGTTTTGATGCTATCCAACCTCAATTTTTATACCTTTTCTTCTTTCCATAATGATTTTAGTCAATAGAGTGATGCTAAATCAATATTTTTTTTCATCAACATGCTCTTGATCTCCAAAAAAATCTATAGTTTCAGCATCAATTGCCTATTCTTCCCTGATATTGGTAGCATCATCATGTGCAGAAGTCACTGTATGCATGAGTAGTCAAACATTTAATTTATATTATGTTAATACAATAGAGAAAACATGATATTATGAGGAAAATCATAGTATATTAAAAAAACTTTAACCTTATCATTGAAATATATTTCTTTTCTTTAAATGTTGAAGGGATTTGGATCCTCTATTGAGAATCCAAATCCCCTATCTATGGTCCCCTCTAACGTACAATACATTGTGTGCATTGGGAACACCATTAAATTATTGTGATCTCCCAATGAAAGGGTCATTCTCAATTGAATTTTCATATAACCCTACAATTGTTTTAGTCTCCAGTAGTACAATTGACCAATTTTTGTTTATTGGATCTAAGACATAAAATACCTATACGGCTTGTGATACCACTATGAACAATTCATCATGATACCCTTCCACACTAAAATTCACCTTCACGAAGCCCATTTCATCAACTTTCACTACACTCATGTCATCAAAACATTTTCAATAGAAAATAGGCACTTGAAATGTTATATAATCCAACTCATATATCTATTTTATGATGCTGAAATATAACATATTCACAAAAATTGGATTTCTATACTTGGAACCAGATGTGTGAATTGATTCTTCCATAAGAATAACTCTATTGTATTACATTGTACTGTAGTTATTGTGTTCTTTTGTATAGAACATATAACCATTAATTACAAAACCAGTGTAAGATATAACATTTTCATTTGGTCCCTTGGATAGCCATCAAATTCATTCATTAACTAAATTCAGATTTTTAGATAAATCCTTATAAATATGATCTCAGAACCATCCTATAAACTATTGATTATGTGTATTAGATATCAATATTTCAGCCCTTTATGGATTCAAATATCTAATAATTGCTTTGTGGGATTCAACTTATGGATCAACATCTTCAATATTATGTAAAATGTAAAGGTGATATTTCTCTCACTCTATGATGGTAATTATAACAAAATCTCTTCCAGAAATCCCTTCACTCATAAGGCATTTTCTGTGATGAGACTTTGAGATATTGATCTATTAACATCTAATAGGTAATCTGTACATAATTCAACAGCTTCTTCAATAATATTTTTTTTTTCAATACAGCATTTTGGACAACTTTGATTCATGACATACCCTTTCAAAATTTTCATATACCATTCAATGAGGTACATTCATCTATAATGGATATTACCACATAGTTGAACCTCTCTAACAAACTGAACCATCAGGTGGACCATTATATCAAAGAATAATGGTGGGAAGAACATATCTAATTCACATAATATGACTTAAAACACCTTATTCATGATTGGAAACTTTATCGGGTCTATAAATTTACTGCATATGGATTTGAAAAAGAATCTTAGTCTGGTTAATGTATGCCATACATTTGTCAGCGGAATGCAACATAAAGCGATGGGCATAAAATCTTTCATAAAAACATGACAACTATATGATTTTAGTCCCTATAACTTCAAATTATTCATTGACATGACATTATTGATATTTTATGAATACCCCTATGAAACTTTTACACCATTAAGGAAAATGAAAAATTATAATTTTTCTTATCTGGATAGAGTGTAAGTTATCGAAGGAAGAAAAGTATGAATTTTACCCCTTCATTGGTGCCAAATATTCCCTTATCCCTATGCCAATCATGTCTAGCCTAGCCTTGATTCCATATTTTGTTTTTCTAGGAACATTTAGTAACATGCCAATAACATTATAAAATACATTTTTTCTACATTCATGATTTTAAGAAAATTTCTAATGTACAAACAATTCTAGTATGGTAATTAAAAGAAAATTGATCTCTTTTTCCAAAATTATTTCATAAGGTTTTTCAAAAATGGTTTACCGAAAACAATGTTAATATATTTTACTTTATCAAAAAATTTATCACCCATTAGTGAAGATGGTGTTGTACCTTGTTCGGTATTCCCATTGAATGTTTTCATCCAAGATTGGTATTTATATCATTAATTTAAAAATTTATGACATACTAAAAACACATTCTTTGAGGAATGTTTCAACTAAACTAAGTGTGTAAATTCATAACAAATTGGACACCCCAAAATTCCATTAATGTTGTAGCTTGATAAATTTATATAAGAAGAAAATCCATTTATCATCCCATACAACATGGCTCTCAATTTGAATTATTTACTTCTATGAGCATCATACATTTTAACACATGTATACCACGTCAATTTTAGATCTTTGATCAATGGATCCAAATAGACATAAATATCATTACTGAGTTGTTTTGGTCCAGATATAAGTAGAGATGACATAATGTATTTACACTTTATGCATAACCATGGTGGAAAGTTATAATTTAATAACATAACTGGTCATGCACTATGAGTACTACTCTATACACCAAAAGGATTTATTGCATCTTTAGATAATGCAATATGAAAGTTTCTCAGCTCATTTCCAAATTCAAGGAACTCATAATCAAATTTCTTCCACTAACTAAAGTTTTCTAGATGATGTAGTTTCCCATATTTAATTCTTGTATCCTCATTCTATATCAATTTTCTTTTGGTTTCCTAACATACATATAGTCTTCTAAACTATGGAATGATATAAAAGTATCATAAATATTTATAATGACTTGATTCATCTTTCTTATATTGATTCACACCACACTTAGGGAATTTTATGAGTGATTCATGCTCCTTGAGAGCCAATATGAAATAATTTGTAAAATCATGTATTTCTTTAGATATCATACCCATTAAATTTATTTTTCATTTAGCATCATATTTTTTATGAGGAAGTTTATTTTCTTTTGGTATCATATCATTCAGGAGATCACATAGTTCTGTAAATCTAGTGTCTCTCCATTCACTACCAAATTTCAAATTATATAACTTCAATATAGATGACAATGTTGTGTATTTAGTACAATTGGTATAAAATTGTCTCTTAGAATAGCTATTTAACTTCTCAAACTACTTTTTGCAATCATGAAGGTCATATTTAATTTCCATTTTCATTTCTTCCCTATGATATTCATCATCATTTACACTGATATTCGTATCAAATGATCCATAAACCACAGTATCTTCCTAATCAATGTGCACATTTAATTTTTTCCCATGTTTAGTCCAAAATTTATAGCTTTGATCTATTCCATGAAAAATCAAATGTTCTTGCAAATATTCTAGAATAATTTTCCTCAAATAACAACAATATAAACATATAAAAAGGATTTGATAATGGTCGTGTTCATTCTCTATTTCTAACTTGATAAACTCTTTAACTCTATATTAATAATATTTTATCATACGATTAGTGTGAATTTATTATTTATTCATATTCATCCTATTAGGTTCATAAAATATTCATTTTTTACAAAATATAAATAAATACACATAATATTTTCATAATAAAAGGAGAAAGTTATGGATAATTTTAATAAGGGGAACCCAATATTTGATGTTATCGGTTATGATTCATAACAAGTTATCATTTTACACAAGGGTGGAATGAAAATAAACAACCCAAGGTAAACATGTGGTTTTTGGTCTAGGTTCTCGATTTGAAGCTATGTGGGATAAAAAGGTGGTAATAAATTTTTTGGTAAACAAAATTTAGTTATTATTGGATAGAAGACTTCCATTGGAAATTATTTTTCTCTATTGTAATTTAATTATGACCTATATTTATAATTTTTTGTGAAAATATATTTCCTTAGAACATAAAAGGTCTTTTAATCATCATATTTTGACATAGGTACAAGGCGCTTGGAATTTCATGAAACAAATGGATGAAAATGTTATTGACTACAGAAGTGAGGTTGGATTCTAAGTTACTCTCGTTTTTTTGTATATTATTATAGAACATGTTGTAGAGACCCTATTTTTTCCTTATAAGACTTAAATATTTCAATGAATATTTTTAGATCCAGTCACTAAGATGACGTGTGATTCTGATGCCTGGTGTTCCTAGAATTAACTTTATAAAAATATTAAATATATTTTATATTTCACATGCATAGTTTTTAAGGAATAATGTGATAACTCTTAAATGAAGTCTTAGATCAAAAATATGTGTCCATGGTTGAATATATAGCATAGGATTTATCCTAAGCAAGTCCTAAAGTTAGTCAGCAAGGGATATTCAGATAAGGTTCCCATTGGTGGGTACATTAAGTGAATTAATTAATTAAAATATTTAATTAATTTATTTAATGTATAAAACCCTAATTTCCTATATAATTATCTTGTTATGAAGAATATATAAGGTTATTAATATAATCATATGACCATTGAGAGGATAATTCAATCACCCTTTGTTGGAGAATTAAGATCGAATGACGATCAGTGATTGAATCGAGATGAATCGGTAGGCAGTGGACATAGTGGATCATCCTCATCACCAATGAATGTCTTATTCACTGTTGATCGGTCAAATCTTAAGTTAGGACTTGTCATTTTCTAATTACTCCCTTATGATTAAATTATTGAGCATAATCAAAATCTCATTTCTTGGTCTGTGTTAAATTAAATCATTCGCATGAGATCATGTATCAAATTCAAATTATTATCTAATTTATCTTCATTTTGCTATGTTTCTCACCCCAGTTATCCTCAATCTATATCCATTGGATACATGTCTAGTGATACATATATTGGTGATACATATATTGGTGAGGAAATGATTAGGCTATAGAGTGGGATCAAAAACCATGTGGGTCCTTTACACTCCATGTACTCACTTCTTGGAAAAACTTATACCTCTCCTATCTCCTTCATTTAGACTCAGATTTTGGCTCATGAGTAACCTATCTTGAGTGTTTTTTCATGGATAATTTTATGGTTTCCTTCATAGTGTATTTTTGAGATATGATGAGAGATATTCTGAGTGTGACACTTCTTTAGGTGACACTGGATGATGCTAGTGATTAGGCGGGATCATCAAAGAGTCCATATAGAGGTGGTACTCCCCTGTGGCACTAGGGTGCGGGTCCTCTATCCATGGATACAGTACTCCCCTATTTCACCAAGGTGCGGTTCCTCCACACTCTTTATCCATATATAGGTGGTACTCCCCTATCGCACAAGGGTGTGGGTAATCTATCGATAGAGATGGTACACCCCTACACTACTGGAATTCTTGGTAATTGCGACGGCATATTTGCGATGGGATCCCGTCGCGAATAGGCTTTAGCGATGGGGCCCCGTCATAAATAGACTTTAGCGATGGGGCCCCATCGCAAATATCCCGTTGCAGAAAACACTATCACAAATACAAGTATTTGTAACAGGCCCGTCGCAAGCAATCTTATTTGTGACGGGAAACATCCCCGTCATAAATAAGCCTCCGATTATATGTATTATATATACATAAATTTTTTCGCGACGGGCCCGTCGCAAAAACTATTTGTGACGGGCCCTTTCCCCATCACAAAAATGTATATATATATATATATATAACATTCTTTGATGGGCCCATCGCAATAAATTATTTGCGACGGGACAACTTACCCATCACAAATATGTTTTTAAAAATATTTAGTTAGACTATTTGTGATGGGTTCCCGTCGCAAACTATCCCATCACAAATAACAAATTAATTTAAAAAAAATAAAATTTAATAAAATTATGATTAATGAAAATATAATATTACTATTATTAAAACAATAAAAAAATAAAAAATATTAAAATTCTCAATATTCACAAAAAAATATTAAAAATAATAAAATATTAAAAATTAAATTATGAAATATTTGCACCGATATAAAAGACAAAAAATGTAAATAATTCATATTACAATGTTAAATTCAAATGTTTGTAACATAAAAAATCATTGGGGGTCGTCTTCTGGAGGAGGTGGAGGAGCTGAAGGAGCTGGTGGAGGAAACTCCATCCCTAAACTATGAGTCAGACGACACAAGTACTCCATATGCTCGTGATGCTGCTACTGCCATCGATGATTCTCCTCCTCATGTTGCTATTATTGCTGCTGCTGCCATCGACGCATTTGCTCCTCATAATGCTTCTCCTGCTGCTGCTGCCGCCAACACATCTCTTCTTGCTACTTTTGCAGAGTCTCTATAAGCTCATTCTGAGCTCACAACTGCTCCTGATACTGTGAGCCAAAAGATGATGCCTCTCTACAAGCTCCTCTCGAGCTAGACGCCGACATTGCAGCAGTACCATAATAAGTACCAGGAGTCATATGAGAGTCGATACCAACTACTCTGCCCTTCTCAAATCCATTCTGAGTTGCATGCATCCATGCCGCCTCATCGAAATGGTGAGCACTGGTCTGCTCAGTCGTCCCGTCCTGACCCTCAGCCTATGTCTGAGAGGTTGCAGCCTCATATGACTCCTTCAATTCCAATTTAAAATTAAAATTTTGAAAATATTATATGGAGTTAATTGTCAAACTGAAAAAATAATACTAACCACAATCCGACGCTGGTGATCACCTCTAATCTCTCCAGTGGCTGGATCATTGTACATCCTCTAATAACCATCAAACTCCATAATATTGGGATGCTCGAATGCCTACAGAAATATAAAATGAACTTTTTATATTTAAAGTTATATAAAATATTTAAAAAATACACTTAGCAGATGCTCACTATGCGAACTGAATGTACGGCTACCAGCTCGATGTGTCACCTCTTGTCTCCCCCGGTTCTGTCGTCCCACTGAATATCTCCTCTGAAATCCACCACCCAAACAGTGTAAACATAATCCATCCCAAACGTGAGATGAAATTTACTCTGGTCGGTGGGCTCTACACGACTCATCAAATTCTGTCACCCCTGCTTTCTTAATGGTTGTCCTTCTCAAATTGTGCAAAAACTGACAGAAACGGTCACGCATAGAAACCTGACATGTCGCGTGGATAGCGCCGCGCATGCTATCATCGATAGGATACCATAAACCCTACAAATAATTTATAATATCAAGTTGTTAATAAAATAAATTTCAAAATAAATATTATTTATTTATGTACCAGCCAATGATGGAACATGTCACGTCGCACATCAACGAGAATCTGTTCCCATGTGATCTATGGTTGAGAAAAATAATTACACAAGATAGCGCTCCCCTGTCCAATAGCTACATGTGAAAAACTATGAAAAATGAATAAATAATCAAAAAATTAGTATATATATAAATAAATTAATGAATTCTAACTGAAATATACAGGTTGTCATACCTCTGTGTGCATTGATCAAAACCAAGATGTGGACGCCGCTCGGGGATAGGGTCAGGAATCATCAATCGTGCAAGACCGTGCCCCCTCTATATACCCCCTGAACTGTCGCCAGTAGGCTGAGGGTCAGATGATCCAAAATCCCCCTCATCTAACGGTAGTTCATCCTCCTACAACTCGAGAAATAGCTCAGGGTCCATCTGAAACACAAAATTATTTTTGTTAGCAGATAGTTGAAAATAACTATTATATATAGATATATATTAGTTATGATTATAATCATCATTTAACTATGTCAATGTTAATCTTCATCCTCTTCTCCATAGCTATCAATGTCAATGTCTTCATCTTCCTCCTCAGCATCATCAATATCCATGAGTTTCATTTTCAGCATCTCTTGTCATTTCAAATTCATTTGTAACATCATTAACATCTTCATCACCATCGATCCTTAATTGTGGGGTGTCATCATCGATATTCACGTCTCTTTTTAAATTAGATGGATTTTGAGCAGCCTCTTGAAAAATTTAAATTCCTTCCACTTCAGCAGAACCACATTCATTTTGAGTAAACTGATTTTCCCGAGATTTCATTTTTATTATGCTCCATCAATCGCTCAAGTATCTTGAAGTAGCACAGTACTTTGCATAATAATTTTTATGTGCCTATTGAGCCAGTAAAAATGGTTCATTTACTATAAGAAGACTTTTATATTTAATATCAACGATTCCATGAGTCGGATGAACACGCAAGCCTCTCTCAGTATCCAACCACCGACATTTAAACATTGTTATGTAATTCTATCCTAGATAACACAGCTCAATAATTTCATCCAAAATTCCATAAAAGTTAACTTCAGTCTCTCTGTGATGTGATCCTGTCAAGAAAACTCCACTGTTAATTGTTTTTTTGATTCCCCATATGCATGTGTATGAAATCAAAAACCATTCACCACATATTCATTATAATATTTAACCATTTTGGATGGTGGGTTACTCAATATACACAGTCGCTTACCAATTTTATCAGCATATTGAGGCACATGAAAATTTGTAAAACAATTATCAATATAATAAATAATAAATGGAATTGATATTAAACCATTAATAATTTATGTTACCTGTTTTTGAAACCTTTGAGAAAAAAAATTTTGTTTGCGTTCTTCAAGAGCAGCTGCTATAATTTGTGGAAGTTGTTTCTTGATATGATTATCATATAACCTACAAATAAAATAAGTTTAAATACTGTAACAAAAATTATAGAATAAGTGATAGAAGCACTCATAGTACAAATGATTTAATTTCTTCACAGTTGAGCAGAACGTATGTATGAGCTCTGTGATGTTCATCATCTGAAAGCCATTGTTCATGAACTCCACCAAAACCAAGATTTGGCTGATTAAAAACTATTAATTGATTGTTCGTTTCTTCATTAACATTCCCTTCATTTTGTCCCATGTGATTGTGTTTTGAGGGATATTGAGATTCAAAATAATGAGAGCAGAAAAAATCAATTTCCTCTTGAAAATAACTTCAGAAATTGATCCTTCAACTGATGCTTTGTTGCGTATTTTGTTCTTCAATTTCTGCATGCATCTCTCGAATGGGTACATCTATCGAAACATTATTGGACCTCCAAATTTAGTTTCATGTGGAAAATGTAATATCAGATGTTCCATTGAGTCAAAGAAAGTCGGAAGAAATATTTTTTCCATTTTACATATAATTACAGCAACATCTTCTTTCAGTTTTCTTAGCGCATCGTAGTCTGTTGTCGCTGCACAAATGTCTCGAAAAAATATGATATGTCTGTTATCGAATCCCAAATCATATAATTCAACAAACCTATAAATCCAATCGGCATAAGTCTTTCCATTATAATATGAAAATCATGAATTTTTAACCATTCTTAACACATCTACCCAAATTAGAAGCATATCCATCTGGAAGTCTCAAATCAGCAATCCACTGACAAAATAATAATCGAATCTCTTCGGACAGTGTAGAAGCTGCTTTTGCCTTCATTAACCTCTGTGATCTGACATTTTCAAATAGTTCAAGTTCTGGTCGCCTGCAAATTTGGGCAAGATATAATCGTGCCTTTACAGTATCTTTGGTCTTACCTGGTGTATCCAAAACTATATGAAATAAATTATCAAAACAGTTCTTCTCAATATTCATAACATCCAACATGTAGAGTACCAAAAAATCAGACCGATACGGAAGATCCCAAAAAATGCTCCATTTTATCTAATTATGTTCTTTCCCAAAGCCATAAATTTTCTATTGGTTTACTTTTGGTCCAAATGTGATGGGGGGTAATGAAAATACAACTAATTTTAACTTTGTACCTGAGATTATTTTTGGAGGTTCATCTCTTTCAATTATACCTTTTCTAAAATGAGATTTGTTCCTCTAAAAAGGATGATCAGTTGGAAGAAATCTACGATGATAATCAAAATAGCAAGGTTTTTTCCATTGACGAGCATAAAGGATTTTTTTTTATACAGTAAGGACATGATTTTGGACCATGTGTACTCCAACTAGATAACATGCCATATGCCGGAAATTCACTAATCATCCATATCAATGCAGCTTTTAATATGAAATTTTGTTTCAAAGAAACATCATATGTATTAACACCATCACTCCACAATGCATTTAACTCATCAATCAATGGTTTCAAATAAACATCAATATTCTTTTTCAGATGTCCTGGTATTAATAGAGTCAAAAAGATATAAGGATCTTTCATCAACATCCATGGAGGCAAATTGTACGGAGTTATAAAGACAGCCCAACATGAATACTGACTACCATAAGAACCAAACAGACAGAAACCATCAGTAGATAGACCCAATCACACGCTTCAAGCTTCTATAGAAAAAGACAGATGCAGATGGTCAAAATGTTTCCATGAATCACCATCAAATGGATGATTAAATCTTTTATCAGTTGAAATATTGGTTTTGTGCCATGACATCATTGACACTGTGTTTTGAGACATAAATAAATACTACAACCTGAGTGTAAGGGGGAAATATCTCAACTGTTTTACTGGAATCGATCTTGACTTACCTGGTTGAGCTTCTTTATACCTCGATTGTCCACATGTGGGACAACTATCCAAGGACTCATTTTCGCCAGAATATAAGATGCAATCATTTGGACATGCATGAATCTTCTGATAACTAAGGCCCAGATTACGAATCAGCCTCTTGCTCTCATAGTAATTTTTAGGCAACACATTTCCTTCAGGTAATAGTGTTTTGACCAAAGAAAATATCTGATCGAAATAGTTGTTTGACATTGCATTATCTGATTTAATAGCCATAAATTTTTTAACCGCTTCTAATTTTATTATCTTTCAACCAGGATATAATGCATCCTCAGCAGACCTCAACAACTCATAAAATTCAGATGGTGCCAACTTAGGAGTTAAATCAATATCATCGTGAGTTTCAGTTTGTTGAACAGATGGACCTACATTATCATGTACTAAATTTTGAAACTGTGATGGATCCGGAATCAAGTTATTAGGATCTTCTCTGGAACTCTATTGATACCAAAAAACATAATCTGGTTGAAAACCAAACCGTAAGAGATGTCCCCCAACCTTGTCAAATGTGTCAAACGTTCTTAGAGCACATTTTTTACAAGGACGCTTAATTGTGTCTTCTGAAATATATTCTAGTTTTGATGATGCAAATGCTAAGAAATATTCAACACACTCAATATATAAAGGATTTAAACTAGAACCATTTGGATTTATGTGCTGATTTATCCAATATCGATCATCTAATAATTACTGATATCGACTTCCTTGTTCCATATTTTTCTACATAAAATATAAAATCATCACTGTTTTTGAATAATTTGAAATTATAAAAACACTATCTGAAAAAAGTAGATAAATAATTACAACTACTTAATAATTACCATTAATTAAGGGAGACACCGGTGGATTGACGGCTACTCTTTTGTCTGACGGCTCATTTAATTGCATCTTTCTCACACTTATTATTCCTAATTATTGCTAATTATTCCTAATTATTTCTAATTATTCCTAATTATTACAAATTATTACTAATTATTACAAATTGTTACTAATTGTTACTAATTAGTACTAATTATTACTAATTATTACAAATTATTACAATTTATTACTAATTATTACAATTTATTACTAATTATTACAATTTATTACTAATTATTACTATTTATTACTATTTATTACTAATTTAGCAATACTTAGAAATACTGAGCAAAATGAAAACTACTTGACTAATGAAAGGAAATTTGGTAATCATTGTTGTGGAGATGATTACAAATTTTCCCTTCATTATCCAAGCAGATTTCATTTAATAATTATTACTAATAAAAAAATTATATTATCAATATTTAAGAAAAAACAATATTAATATTATTAAAATAAAAAAAAATTATAAAATATTAAAATTATCAATATTCGCAACAGACTTTTCTCTATTATTAACATGTTCAAATCTCAAAGGGTCGTCAATTATCACGTCATGTGCAATAAAATTTTTGTGTTAGTCATGTCCAATGTAAACTCTATAATTTTACTTGCATGGTTGATCACCTCGTAAGTAGTGTTGCAATAGGACGACCAAAGTAATGATGTTCTCGTCTCTAAGAATCATCTCACATGATGCTTTACATAGATCATTCTTCTTTAAAAATTTGAGGAGATATCAGTATCTTTCCCTTAAATTTTCAAGGAAGAATGGTCTATGTAAAGGTTCATGTGAGATAATTCTTATATAGAAGAAGGGCATTAATTGTGTTGTCATATTGCAACACTACTTACAAGGTGATCAACCATGCAAGGACAATTATAGAGTTTACATTGGACATGGCTGACACAAGCTTTTTATTATGCATGACCTGACAATTGGCGATCCTTTGAGATTTGAGCATGTTAAGAATAGAGCAAAGTATGTTGCGAATATTGATAATTTTAATATTTTATAATTTTTTTTATTATTTTCATAATATTAATATTACTAATTATTGCTAATTATTGCTAATTATTGCTAATTATTTCTAATTATTTCTAATTATTGCTAATTATTTCTAATTATTTCTAATTATTGCTAATTGTTCCTAATTATTCCTAATTGTTCCTAATTATTCCTAATTATTCCTAATTATTCCTAATTATTCCTAATTATTCCTAATTATTCCTAATTATTCCTAATTATTCCTAATTATTCCTAACTATTCCTAATTATTCCTAATTATTCCTAATTATTCCTAATTATTCCTAATTATTCCTAATTATTCATAATTATTGCTAATTATTGCAAATTATTGCTAATTATTGCTAATTATTGCTAATTATTTCTAATTATTCCTAATTATTCCTAATTATTCCTAATTATTCCTAATTTTTCCTAATTTTTCCTAATTATTCCTAATTATTCCTAATTATTCATAATTATTCCTAATTATTCCTAATTATTGCTAATTATTGCTAATTATTGCTAATTATTGCTAATTATTGCTAATTATTTCTAATTATTGCTAATTATTGCTAATTATTCCTAATTATTCCTAATTATTCCTAATTATTACTAATTATTGCTAATTATTGCTAATTATTGCTAATTATTGCTAATTATTGCTAATTATTGCTAATTATTGCTAATTATTGCTAATTATTGCTAATTATTGCTAATTATTGCTAATTATTGCTAATTATTCCTAATTATTCCTAATTATTCCTAATTATTCCTAATTATTACTAACTATTCCAAATTATTCCTAATTATTACTAATTATTACTAATTATTACTAATTATTACTAATTATTACTAATTATTACTAATTATTACTAATTATTACTAATTATTCCTAATTATTCCTAATTATTCCTAAATATTACTAATTATTACTAATTATTACTAATTATTACTAATTATTACTAATTATTACTAATTATTACTAATTATTCTTAATTATTACTAATTATTACTAAATATTACTAATTATTACTAATTATTACTAATTATTACTAATTATTACTAATTATTACTAATTATTACTAATTATTACTAATTATTACTAATTAGTAGTAATTACTAATTATCTCTAATTATGTCTAATTATCTCTAATTATGTCTAATTATCTCTAATTATGTCTAATTATCTCTAATTATGTCTAATTATCTCTAATTATGTCTAATTATCTCTAATTATGTCTAATTACCTCTAATTATGTCTAATTACCTCTAATTATGTCTAATTATTACTAATTATGTCTAATTATTACTAATTATTTATTACTAATTATGTCTAATTATTACTAATTACCACTAATTATTACTAATTACCACTAATTATTACTAATTACCACTAATTATTACTAATTACCACTAATTATTACTAATTACCACTAATTATTACTAATTACCACAAATTATTACTAATTACCACTAATTATTACTAATTACCACTAATTATATCTAATTACCACTAATTATATCTAATTACTACTAATTATATCTAATTACTACTAATTATATCTAATTACTACTAATTATATCTAATTACTCCTAATTATATCTAATTACTACTAATAAACAACAATTAAAATAAACATAAAAAAATAAAATAAATATAAAAATAATAAAATATAAATACCTTAAACTTTGATATTCTGAAGATATTGACGCCCTCTGATTGCTCTCGTATAAAAAATTTCAACTAAAAGAAAATTTTTCTTTGAAACTAAAGAATGAAAAGAGGAAGAGAGCAAGATCTGAATGATTTGGGAAAAACGGATTGGGGTATATATAGGTTAGATTAGTTGTGACGGGGTTATTAGCGACGGGTTTCCCATCACCAATGTTGGTATTTGCGACGGGGCCCGTCGCAAATACTCTCGCCCGCATTAATTACAGTCAGCGGTTAAAAGGTTATTTGTGACGAGACTCGTCGCAAATAGTTCCTTCGGACAGTCTATTTGCGACGGGACGACATCCCGTCGCAAAAAGTTATTAACCGCCATCGGGTATTAGCGACGGGTCCCGTCGCAAATACCCCTGCGCGGTTTGGCGCGCAAGTCGCGCCAAACTATTTGCGACGGGAGACGAAAACCTATCGCAAATAATTGGTTATTTGCGACGGTAAAATTTTACCATCGCAAATAGCTTTCTGAACGGGTTATTTGCGACGGGATTTCTTCCCGTCACAAATAATCATTTTTCCCGTAGTGCTATAGCACCTAGGTGCAAATCCTCTATACTTGGGGTACATATACATAGGTGGTACTCCCCTATCACACCAATGTGTGAGTCCTCTATCCACAGAGATAGTACTCCCTTATGGAATTAGGGTGAAGGTTCTCCATAATTGTTTCATTGATACATAGGTGGCACTCCCTTGTCTCACCAGGTCATGGGTACTCTATCCACGTAGATGGTACTCCATTATGGAATCCGGCTGAGGTTCCTCCATTCTTGTTTCATTGATATAGATATGACACTCCACTATCGCACTAGGGAGTGGGTCCTTTATCCACAGAGATAGTACTCCCTTATTGCACTAGGGCATAGGTCCTCCATGACTTCTTAGGATAGACACGTGAGATATTAGGAATCGAAGATGGACCCTTCAAATTTTTGGAAGACTTATCATCCTGGGAGAAGTCATGAGATGAAGATCCCATTTCTCTCTCATTTGGGATTCTTTTATGAGCATATATGTATACCTATGTATTGGTTTTTCTTGTTATGGGTTAATATGATTATTCTTATCATGTTTCTTATTTCTCCCCCTTCTAGTTTTCATGGAGTCTTACTAGGTATGTATATACTCACCCCTACATGGGCTTTGATCGCATGTGTTGTGTCTTATACAGATGACAAATAGATCGGCGGTGATTGCAGAGGAGCATAGGGGATACCTAGGTGAATTTGACCACGTATGGTGGTCGGAGCTTGGAGATTTAGAGTTGGGATCTCTAAGCATTTTAATTTTCCAAATATTGATAGATTGGGGTCTCTTTCTGGTTTGGTGTGTATTTTCCCCCTTTACTTTTCAAATTATGTTGTTGTACTCATTTGTATTCCATATAGGTTTTTCATGAATGGTTTCTACCCTAGATGTTACATTTTTAATTATTATTCCTCTAAACTTCTATATAGATATGGTTGGGTACATGCGTATAGGTACTTTAGGCAAGGCCTCTCATTTTATTTATGCCTTTTGGTACTAGTCATCAGCCCCTAGCCTATGGAAGTGGTCTTAGGATAGTTGCAACTCAAGCCCTATTGGGTCGGGTCGTGACAGATTGGTATCAAAGTAGTTCATTCCTTAGAATGGTGTTTGGAGTTGTCCCCTTACAAGGATTTGGTTGGGACTTAGGGAAATGGTGTTAAAGTTCTTTAAGTGTATCTTTCAGGCTAGGGAATCTAGTGTTGGTGCAGTGGTCGATGTATCCATCCATCAGAACTCTGGCTAACTGCTTATTGACTCAATATACTAAGACATTGGTTACAGGGAACATTGGTATATGCATCATATAAGATTGAGTCTTTTGGCGGTCCTTCTTGAGTCATGTCCTCATATATATATATATATATATATATATATATATATATATGCTAATATGTCCATGATACAGCTTGATTAAATTTTTAGGATGCCTTCGTGAAGATAACCATCCAGGTTAACAATTCAAGATCTTGATGATGATCTAATGAGTGATGAAAGCTCGGTTTAGGGTCCATCTTGTGAGATCTTTCCTCCAGGTGGGAAGTTAGCAGTACCCCCTCCTATCAAACAACATATTATACTAGCATATCATGTTAAGTATGTGTATAGTCTTAGCACACTATGTGAGTTCCAGTGTTAGAGGCCACTGAGATTCTGCGGTGAGCCAGATCCCCAAAAAGTGGAGTATTGGGTTGGTTCAGTGATCTGAGTTTTTAGACTTGTGTGGACCTTGACCAATCAGATGGTTGTGCTGGCAGCTAGAATTTTTCATGAAGCAGCTAGGTGTGGGTGGAATTTATTCATGAAGATGCATGATGAGTAATCACTCTCATGGTCCGACTTCCAACAGTTGTTTTGTGAGGAGTATTACCCATCATGCTTTCCCTCAGTTCGGGTTTAGGATCTTATTGAGATGAAATAGGGAGGGATGATTGTTGCTGATTATTCTAAGAGGTTCACTAACCTTATATGATACTCCATCTACATGATTCAGGATGGCTACTTCCGGGCATGGAAGTTTGAGCATGGTTTCTCTACAGAGACATTTTTTCTAGTGTGGTACCCCTGTGCATTCCCATGTATAATGGGGTTCTAGAGTTGGTATTGGTGATTAAGAGCTTCCTATATAAGCTATTTCATGTAGTGGGATCCATTAGTAAGAATCTCGTGGATGAGTCACCTGCAATGTCTAGTAGGTGATAGGAGTTAAGGCACAAGAAGCATACCCATGCTCAGACTTAGACACATGGTCATGCGGCTCAGGGACCGTGTAGAGGACCAGGGCATCCCAAAGAGGGGTGATGTTATGCATGTGATGGGTGAGGTTACATCACACATTATTTCCCAACTTGATCTATTGAGGAGGGTAGGAATATAGTGTATGGACCTCCATGGTAGAGGAAACACTGTGATTATGGATCTCCTAGGTGAGGCCAGGATGGCCCCCGGGGAGGTGGAGCTGGTAGAGGAGCAGGTGGATCTTTAAAAGGAGGAGCTATGGGTGGTGGATGATGTTACGATCTCCTTCCACCACCATCACTAGGTGTCTCATGTTAGGCTCAAGGAGCTAGCAGTCAAGGTCATGGGAATCTGCAGGCTATGGATTCATATGACCTGGTAACTCACGAGATGATTAGAGTTACAATATGTTTTCTATCTTAATTAAGTACTAGTAGACATAAGTGTGGGTCATTCCTTTATCACTTTACTCCTAGTATGATATATGGATATCCCAGTTGATACTTTAACCCAGCAAATTTTCCTTGAGGTTTCTATGGGGAACAATTATTCATTATCATTTATCTGTTGAAAGTGCAATCTATGTATTGGTAGAGAGAGTTTCTCATGGGACCTCTTGGTCATCATGATGAGACCTTATGAAATCATCTTGGGAATGGACTGGTTTTCCATGGTATGGGAATATATTGACTATCACCAAAGATAATTTAGATGCCTTTAGACAGATGGGACAAAATTCTCCTTTGTGGTTGAGAGAGATCTCATGGCAGAGTGAGTGAGCATTGTGAGCAGGAGGTTGCATCCCATCACCCATCAATTGTAAAGTTTATCCCTTGTCATAAAGGACTATTCAGACATCTATATTCCTTCATTCATAGAGGATTATATAGATGTCTTCCTCAATGATGTCCTAGGACTACCTTTATGGTATAATATGGATTTTTTCATCTACTTACACCCTAGGATCACTCTAATATCTTCTACGAAATATTTAATGTACCCTACTGAGCTCCAGGGGTTGAGAGTAGAGTTGGAGGACCTTTGATAGAAGGGTTTTATCAAATCCAATGTGTCCCATTAGGCATCTCTAGTTTTGTTCGTGAAAAAGGCAGATGGGATCTTGTGGATTTGTGTGGATTATCATCACCTGAACAAAGCCATGATAAAGAATAAGTACCCCTTATTGAGTATTTATGAACTCTTTGACCAGTTGTGAGGTGAGAGATGGTTCTCAAAGATCAATCCCAGGTTTGGATACCACCAGTTGAGAGTTTTCGAGTCTTATATTACAAATTTTTCATTATGATGTCACTACAAACACTATGAGTTCCCGGTGATGCCTTTAGGTGTGATGAATTCTCATGCTATATTTATGGCTCTGATGAACCAGATCTTCTAGCCATACTTGGGCCAATTTTTTATTATATTCATTGATGACATACTCATATACACTACGTCAGAGGAGGAGAATACATAGCACTTAATGATGTTCCTAAACTTGCTTCAATAGCACCATCTTTATGGTAAGATCTCAAAGTTCCAATTATGGGTCCATAAGTTTCACTTTATAGGGCATGTCATCTCTGATCATGTATTAACTATGGACCCCGTGGAGATTGATGCAATAATTTCTTGGGATCAACTCAAGATCATGTTAGAGGTGTGGATTTTTCTTGGTTTGGAAGGGTACTACAAGAGGTTCATGGAAGAATTATCTAGTATTACAGCCCCTTTTATCACCCTAATGTGAAAAGGGTGGCTATTTACCTAGAATAATCTGTGGAAAAGAACTGTTGAGGAGCTGAGGTTGAGGCTAACAAGTGATCCTATTTTGAGACTACTGGAGGAGGGTGTGGAGTACATAGTGTATTGTGATGCCTATGGAGCTAGGATCAGATGCATGTTGATGCATAGGTATTCAATTATTGCATATGGGTCAAGGCAGTTGAGACCCAATGACTAGAACTACATGACTCATGACCTAGAGTTGGTAGCAGTAGTATTCTCTCTGAGGATGTGGAGGCACTATATTTTGGGAGAGCACTTTTTTGTTTACTCAGACCATCAAAGTCTCGGGTATGTCTTCATTCATATAAACCTAAACCTGAGATATAGTCACTAATTGGAGTTCCTATAGGACTATGACTTTGATATAATCTATAATTTTGGGAAGGGAAGTGTGGTGGAAGATTCCCTTATCAGGAAATCCCAGGCTCACTTAGTGGATGAGGCATCTGAATAGTTAGCTCTATCATAGCTAACACCAGTAGATGACGAGGGTGCAGTTTTTCTTTAGTCGATGGTGTTGAATATTCCTATTCTTTAGTGTCTGAGAGAGACCCAATTGTGAGACACTAACTATGAGGTCCTATGTAACTAGATATCCCTAGGAGATTCACCAGATGCATTTTATGAAGGAGGTAATCACATCATCTCTTTATAGGGATTAACTATGGTTGTAATGTCTTAGATTTTTCTAGGTATTATTTTTAAATATTATATGGATTAATTTATAGACCAAGTGCTAAGACGACATGTGATTATGAGGCTTGGTGTTTCCAGAACAAATGTTTGAAATATACCAAAATATTAAATAGAATGAACGCATGGTTTTCTTGAAAAAGTGGAATATCTTCTAAACAGGTGCTCATATCAAAAATATGAGGGCACAATTTAGTTCAGAATGACATTTTTTACTTAGGTTCGACCTAACATTGGTCTTCATGGGCCATTTTTGGAAAATTCATCACGAGTACAGAAATGAATAAAATTATTTGAATAAAATTATTTTATTTCATTATGTTGAAACAGTGACCTAATATTTCTTTAAATACATCCTTATGTGAGAATTTCAGGGTAATCTGCATAATCCTGGAATCTCTGGAGGAGTGTTGTAGAGAACCCCTAGCGAATTATCTCGAACGAACGATGACAAAGTTACGAATCATGGATTGATCGATCGACACAGCCTTAGATTCAATGGATCTCACCAATGGATGCAACACAACAATCATTCTTCATTAGTGATTGAACTGAATCAAGGTAGGGAATGTGATTTTGATTTTATTTTCCCCATTCTTGAATTCCATGATGAACATGGACTAATCAATGAATATATTATCCCACAGATCGATCGTTATGTGGGATGGGTTATTTTACAGGATTTATTAGGGATTTCTTCATGGTTGTTAATTTATTCATTTGTCATTCTGACATAAATGAACTGATATTGACATAGAAATTGATCTATTTTCATTCCTCTTGTTCGGATTTGTGATTTTCTCCCCTCATTCACTATTCTTCATGATGTTCTTCATTTTTTCCTAAGGTTAGGCATTTCTGTGAAGAATTGATCATTGCGCATTTGATTCTTGGTGTAATGATCTGAAATCATATATCCATCATCGGTACGGCTTGATGGAGGTGTAATGGTGGTTGCAGCAATGGATCAAACAATGGTTGGTGCTTATTTCATATTCTTTGGCACGCAATGAAGAATGGCGACGATCTTGTTTTCTGAGAGGATCGAAGGCCCTAATCTCCCTAATTCGGTGATGGAATATAAAAATGATCCTAGATGTTTATTTTTATGGTGAAATGATCACTGGAACAGAGACCAAAGGATTATGGAAAAACCCAATACACATGGCATGTATTCCTTGACTACACAGCGTGTAGTCCCCTTGGATGAACTTGACGTGTACTTCAGATAGTACATGGACATAGGATGGAGTACACGGGTTGCCTACATGGTGTGTGCTCCCCCACATGTCATGGTCTAGACCATATACATGGGCTACCCTGTGTACTGGTACACAGGCTAACGCTATGTACAGGCACATGGCTGGACACAGGTGGACTCTGGATATAGGTACATGATGTGTAACCCATTCACACACCATGTACTCTTATACATGACGTGGGTTGATGATACGGGGCATTTAAACAGGCAGTAACTGGGTTCAAGGGACATGGAATGCACCCTTACTACACATTATGTACCCCTTTCTATGTGGATTTATTTTCTTTTCCTCTATATCTTGGGAAAGTTTCATTAGGGTTTGTTCCCTTTATTATTTCCCTAAAGGTTGGTATGAATCGTTCCTACTTCTAGGACTATGATTCATTCAGCAAGAATTCCTGGATAGAGTTTTTGGAATTCCCTCATGAGGCCCAGAGTGGGATCCTATATTCATCTTCATTCCCTAGGTGGAGTTCTTGGTATCAACATGACCAACACTATGCGAGCAATGATCCTCTACTTAGTGGGTTAATCCAGAATGAGTTTTTTGTATCACCCCTAACCCTAGTTGTGATCCTCACCTATGTATCGTATTCTCTTCATATCTATTATCATATCTTTCTCATAGTGATACCTCATGAGCATCACCTCTCGGACGGGCATCATCAGTGTTATTGGAATCAGGAGTGTGTTCTCCCAAATGAGTGCTTTGTGGAATCTTTGAGATGAAATTATAGGGATGGTATATTATGGTTGTGTCTTACCTCTATACTGTGTATCTTGGATTGAGTATATATGGATATTCTTGTTATATGTGTTGTAGATATATACCTTTGTAGAGATGACTGTACTTTCCTTTGTTGTATTGCGTTGTGGTTTCAGGGTGTCCTATTTAGTATTGTTATACTCACCCCTACAGGGGATTTCCTACACATTTTTTGTCTTATGAAGTAGATCAACCTTTTGACGGAGTCCTAGGTGGAATAGTAATAGATGGTTCTTAGTGAGACTGGACAGACTGAGGCATGTTCCTATGGCTTTCAGGCAGTATTCCTAGTACCTTTTACTTATAGGTTGGGCTTGTGTTAAAGACTTCTTTTTTGTGGGCTTGTATTTGGCCCTATTTTACTCTACTTCCTCTCATACTCTAGTTATGGGATATAGTTGTATTCATGAATTGGTTACTTAGTGGTTTTTATATTTCAACATTTTGTGGGCTTGGATATGTGTGTGTGTGCGTGCAGGTACATAGGCAATGCCTCCCGTGTTAGTGATATACCCACTCAGTTCTAGTCACCAACCCTTGGCCTATTAGAGGTGGGATTGTGGAGTCACGACACAGGCCCCACTGGGACGAGTTGTGACAAAGTGGTATCAGAGGAGGTTGGTTCTAATTTAGGACCGAGTGTCTTTGAGATTGGTTTTGGAAATAGTGTTAAGTGTTTTGAGTTCGTCTTTCAGACCAAGTACTCTAGTGTTGGTGTGGCAGTCGACATATCCATACATCAAGACTCTGATAAGCTGATTTTCAACTCAATACATGAGAACACTGGTTTCATGGAAAATAATGGTAAATACATCATATAGTAGTGGGTTGAGGTTTCCATTTACTTCTTAAGTCAGCTCTCCAGGTATACTCATTAACTATGGTACATATTGTTTGTTTCAAGATGCCTCTATGACATATACCAGCTAGTATTCAGTAGCTTGATCATGAGGATGAACCCCTTAGTGATGAGGCTTCGATATAGGGATGAGATCCTCATATGTTTCCTCTAGGTGGTGCACCATCCATACTGCCACCTGCAGAGCAGCACATGGTACCTGCAGTATCAGTGGATGAGGAGCGTAGGTTGAGTGTGCTTCACAAGTTTTAGTGATAGAGACCCCTCAGGTTATGAGGTGAGCCAAACCAAGTGGTGTTTGAGGACTGTCTTGAGGCAATGACCCAAGTTTTTCATCACGTCAGGACACCTGTAGATCATATGGCGGTCTTAGTAGTGATCCTTCCTCACATCTTAACAGGACGATGGTGGAGTTTGGTTACCCATACTCATGATGAGGTGAATCTTTAATAGAAAGATTTCAGGCACCTATTCATATAGGAGTTATCACCAGTTAAGCTATGGGATGTGCATATCCAGGAGATTCTTCATCTCTAGTAGGTTAGCATTTTAGTAACTGGATATTTATCAAGGTTTACTAACCTTTCTAGGTACTCGATGGATATGGTTCAAGATCAGATTTTCAGGGATCATAAATTTGATAAATAAATCTTGGAGAATTTCAAAAAAGTGCAGGTTAACATTCCATTGATTGATGCCGTCAAGAAAATTCCGAGATATTCCAAGTTTCTGAAGGAGATGTGTACCCATCGAAGGTGACTTGGAGGTGCTGAGAAGGTGATCCTGGGGAGGAACGTCTCAGAATTGATACAACCATCACTTCCCACCAAGTGCAACAATCCTGGAACATTCTCGATTCCATGCACCATAGGGGAGTATTCTTTCTCCAATGCTATGCTTGATTTGGGAGCTTCTATTAATGTTATGCCTCACACCATATACTCTTCTTTGCAGGTCGGTGAACTAAATCCCACAGGAATAGTTGTTCAGCTAGAAAATCGGAGCACGGAACACCCTTCTGGTGTGTTAGAGGATGTTCTTATGAGGGTTCAAAATTTAATATTTCCTGCTGATTTTTATATGCTAAAAATGGAAGATGATAGGATGAATAGACATTCCCCAATTATATTGGGGAGACCTTTCTTGAAAACCTCCAAAGCCATAATTAATGTCCATAATGGTACATTATCTATGGAATTTGGTGGTGACAAGTCCATTTTAACATCCTTGATGCCATGAAGCACCCCTCATAAGAACATTCCTCTCTCTCGGTAAATTCAATTGATGTACTCCCTTCCCCTAAAATCACTTCATTTGTTTCCCCTGATCCCCTTTCTGAGTTTTCTTCTTTGATTGAAATTATTGGTAATGAGTCATGTGATGATTGTTGTAGTGGTCTAGAAAAGTGTCGTGCATGTTTATTAATTGATAATTTCTTGAACATGGAGGATCACATGACCATCGATGATACTGCTACGCTTTTAAAAGCTAATTCCTCATCTGAGGATGATACCATTGCGCAGTTAGATGAGATTAGTGACCTCTAACTTTCATACACACTCCCATCAATCCAAAATCAACCTGAATTGGAACTAAAGCAACTGCCTCAAGATTTAAAATATTCATATCTTGAGAATGGAAACAAGTTTCCCGTCATCATTGCTAGTTCACTCCCTCCTGAGCATGAATTGTGACTGCTTGAACTTTTGAGGGAGCATAAACAAGCATTGAGATGGACACTTACAGACATTCCTGGTATTATCCCATCAATTTTTACACATCATATTTTATTAACTGATGAGGCTAAACCAGTGAGGCAGGCACAACGTCGACTGAACCCAAACCTCTTAGAAGTATTTAAAAAGGAAGTAACAAAATTATTGGCTGCTGGAATCATTTACCCCATCTATGATAGCCAATGGGTCAGTCCCGTTCAATTAGTTCCTAAAAAAACTAGCCTAACGGTAATTAAAAATGAAAACAATGAATTGGTTCCAACTCGTGTGCAGAATAGTTGGCATGTCTGTATATATTATCGCCGACTAAACCAACACACTAGGAAGGACCATTTCCCCTTTCCATTCATTGACCAAATGCTAGAGAGGATAGCGGGGAAGTCCCATTACAGTTTTCTTGATGGGTATTCTAGATACTTTCAGATCCATATTGCCCCCGAGGATCAGGAAATGACAACCTTCACTTTCCCCTTTGGTACATTTTCCTATAGAAGGATGCCATTTGTCCTGTGCAATGCTCTGGGTACTTTCCAACGATGTATGGTTAGTATTTTTTTGGATTACCTGGAGGATTGCATGGAAGTTTTCATGGATGATTTTACTGTTTATGGATCCTCTTTTGATGAATGTTTAAGTAGTCTTGGTTCAGTCCTACGTCGTTGTATTGAAAAGAATCTTGTATTAAATTATGAGAAATGCCATTTCATGGTGCGACAAGGTATAGTTTTGGGAAATGTCATTTCTGGGGATGCTATCCAAGTAGATAAATAGAAAGTGGATGTCATTTATTCCCTACCATTCCCTAAAAATGTACGTGATGTGCGGTATTTCCTAGGTCATGCTGGATTTTACCGTCGTTTCATTCGTGATTTTAGTAAGATTTCACTTCCCCTCTCCCGCTTACTCCAAAAAGAAAAAGATTTTGTTTTTGATAAAGAATGTGAAGAAGCTTTTAATAGATTAAAATGGAGTCTCACATCACCCCCGGTAATCCAACCACCTCAGTGGGATTTACCATTTGAGCTCATGTGTGACGCCTATAACTATGTAGTTGGGGTAGTCTTGTCACAAAGGGTCGATCGAGCTCCACATGTCATTGCCTATACCTCACGTACTTTGGACCCTGCCCAAGAAAACTACACCACCACTAAAAAATAATTTATGTCCATTGTGTTTGCCTTGGATAAATTCAGGTCATAACTTTTAGGGTCCAAAGTCATTGTGTTCTCAGACCATGTAGCCCTTCGGTATCTCCTAAAGAAACCAGAAGCCAAACCACGTCTCATTCGTTGGATGCTCCTCCTTCAGAAATTCAATCTAGAAATTAGAGATAAAAAAGGAGCAGAGAATGTGGTGGCAGACTATATCAGTAGGATCCCACCATCCTCGGACATTGTCTCATCCCCCAGTATTCCCATTAATGACATGTTTCCTGATGAGAAATTGTACATAGTGCAATATGTTATTCCATGGTATGCTGAAATTGTAAATTATTTGGTAGCATCTTGCATTCCTACTGATTTCAACAAAAACCAATCCAGTCATCTAAAACATGAGTTTCATTTGTACATTTGGGATGACCCCTACCTTTGATGCACATGTAGCGATCAGGTCCTTAGGCATTGTGTTCCCGATAATTAGTTTTAGTCTGTCCTTAGATTCTTCCACACTCTTGCTTGTGGGGGCCACTTTGGTCCCCAATAGACTGCTCGCAAAGTTCTTGATTCTGGTCTCTTTTGGCCAACACTTTTTCGGGATGCCAATGAATTTTGTAAATCTTGTCCTCATTGTCAAAGAATGGGGAATGTCTCTAAAAGTAATGAAATTCCACAAAAACCCTTGCTCTTTCATGACATTTTTGTTGTTTGGGGCATTGACTTTATGGGGCCATTTTCCAATTCTTTTGGCAACTTGTACATTCTTTTGGGCATTGATTACATATCAAAATGGGTAGAGGCATGGGCCATAAAGACAGATGATTCCAAAACAGTTGTAGAATTTTTGAGAACTCAGATCTTCTGTAGGTTTGGATTACCTAGGTTCATTATCAGTGACCAGGGTTCTCATTTCTGCAACCGGACAATGCAATCACTTTTGCGTTGGTATGGAGTTGGTCATTGAGATTCTAATGCATATCATCCATAGACCAATGGTCAAGCTGTGGTGTCAAATAGAGAGGTAAAACAAATTCTTGAAAAAACGGTTCAACCCAATAGGAAAGATTAGAGTCTTAGACTTGATGATTCATTGTGGGGCTACCGTACTGCTTTCAAAACTCCCATTGAAATGTCACCCTATCATCTTGTGTTTGGAAAGAGTTGTCACCTTCCTATTGAGATTGAGCACCGGGCCTACTGGGCCATAAAACAATTCAATTCTAATCATTCTGGTGCAGGTGATCAAAGGAAGTTTCAGATTCAGGAGCTAGAGGAAATGAGAATGTATGCATATGAAAACTCCAGGATTTATAAGGAGAGAACCACGGCTGCCCATGACCGTCTTATCCTTCATCGTCAGTTCCATATTGGGCAGAAGGTCCTCCTTTATAATGCAAGGCTGAAGTTGCATCCTGGTAAGCTTCGTTCACACTGGTTTGGACCATACATTGTTACTAATGTCTCTCCATTTGGTGTTGTTCAGGTTCAAAATGAAGAAACCAAGCAAACCTTCACTGTCAATGGGTAGCGGCTGAAGCACTTTCATGAACCCGTTCTGGAGTCCCCGGTGGAGGAACTCCAAGTTCAATAAGCACACTATGAATGACAACCACCAGGTTTTATCCTTCCTTCCCACATTCTCTTTTACTATAGTGAGGACACTACATACTCTAGGTGTGGGGGTGGATACATTCCTGGGATAGTTAGGAATTTTCATTGTTTTCTCCTTTTTTTCTCTTTTTGGCCTTCTTTATGGTATTTTCATTTTCCCCATCAACAATTTTGAAGTTCCATGATTTGGCGAACATAATGTGGAGAAAGTAAAAATACCATAACGAAGTCTAAAAAGAGTATTTGTATGAATTTAACATCAGGGAGTGATTTTTAGTGAATTGGTTTTCTTTCAATGATATAAATGGTCATATCTATGTGAAACCTTTGAGATGATTGATTTCCATTGTGTGAGTAGTTTTTGGGAAAACTGTGTCACTAATATCTCCACAAATTTTTGCACCAAACTATAAAGTGTAATTATTTCTTACTTAATATAAGGTAAATATATGTTGGGTTAATATTTTTCAGCTATAAATGATATTTCCATATGTTCGTTCCTTATCCAATCTGTTTCAGTACTGTACCAGATTGACCTATGTGTGTATACCTAATGTACGACTGTTGTACGCCCTCAAAAAAATTTTTGTGTCTTGGGCAGGTCAAAAACCACTCCTCCTAAACCTTTGATCTTGTTATAACTATTGCAATTAGTGTTGTGAGGAGATCAAACAAAGGGTTGAGAGATGAGTGTGAGACTTATTCCAATTGAAACTTCAAAAAAATATATATAATAAATGAGGGGAGTGATGAAATGTGAAACATATGGGGATATCTAGGTCGGGAGCTTATGGTTTGACTTCTGGAAATTCTTAAATGAGTGGGTCTTGAAATATGATTGCAAAGGATGTAGGACAAGTTCGGTGAAAAATCATTTAAAGATGAATAATGTTAAAATAAACTATATTTATTTGATAGAAAGTGGAAAGAATAGCATGGAATGGTTTTCACACACACACATGGAGAGTTAGTGTAATGGTTGAGCTTTGAATTCCTTTCTCATATTGGTGTCATAAATCTCTTTGAATTTTATTGTGATATGATTTATGAGACATCTTTTTCCATTTTCACTAGGAAGAACTCCTTGGTGTGGTTTGTGCATTTATCACCTTACTTGAAATAAAATTTCCTCAAATGCTAAATCTTCAGGATGTTGGAAATATATATATATATATATATGAATCATTGTATTTGTATATGTGACTTTTCCTAGTAGTGCAAATGTTTAGGTGTGGGGGTGTGATCGTACCATGATTCACTGTTTTATTCCACCCTTACACCACAATTTTAAACTAGTTTTGTAATGAATATTCCAAATATAATAATAAATTTCACTTTATGTTTGAATCAATAAATTAATGTTAATAAATATTATAATGGTAAATGTTACTTGTTTTTATTGTTTCAATGTAGTTGGAGGTGATTTGGAGGGCCCTTGATGAAGTGAAAGAAAAATGGGCCAAAATTGCATGGATCCATGGATATCTGTCCACTTTTGCATAGTACATGAAATCCGTGCATCTAAAAGGGCTGAACTTTTTTGGGTCTGTCCAGAATTTAATAGGCTACATTTCATATTAAGAAACTCAATCCTGATTCGGCTTTTATGGGGCCCATACGAATAGATCTGTCCTAGCCACCTAATTTGGACCAAGTCAAATGCGGTGTTCTGTATTCTATCAATATCTTGATCTGTATTTGTCTAAATGGTGCCAAAATTTCGGTGGAGACATCCAAGAGGTAGGGCTACAAAGTTTCTATTTTCTCCAAAGCGATATAATACTGTCTGAAGGCCAAAACGCGTCGTGAAATGGGATTGATGAAATCTGTGTGTCTAAAACCACCTTCCAATTTTCCTATAAAAGGGAACCAAGGGAACCTCATTTGGAAGTTCGGAAAAGGAGTGAAGTGCTTCCAATTTGGAGTCCTAGAGGAGTATCCTAATCACCTTGGAGGTTCTAGAGGCCCTTATCCTCATAGGGGGATCAACAATGAAGAAGGAGTTCAACCCGAGCTTTCTCCTCCTCCTGATGTCGAGTTAAAAGTAGGGTGTTCGTTGTGAGGGAGCTACACACGTGTCAAGGGAGTTACGATGCATAAACTAGCTACTGGATTGGAGTAATTTGAGTGTTTAAACATTTCATTCCATGTATCTTATTTTATTTCAGATTTGAATGCTTGATTTGATACATGTGAGTGTTATGCTCTTAATTTCTAATCGATCGGTGTGAGGTTTTGAGTGCGTGACTTCTGTTGTTCTGATTGGACATCACAAGAATCCTTTTCATACAAAACCTATTGAGATTTAAATATGATTTGGAAGCTCTTATTCCATGCATAAGTACTGGACCTTGACAATACAATTTTTACGTCAAGGTTTGGCCCTTAAAGCATTGAAATAAAATCTTAGGAATTAATCGGGATTCCAATTAACTCCAACCAAAGAATTACTCTAAACCCAATATGAATCTATATGAACAATGAACTTGATATGTTTGTAGTGAAATCACATCGACCCTTTTATCTCATATTTCTCAAAATCCACTTGGTCACTCATCTTTTAAGCTATTTCAACTAAGTCATTGTTTTAAACTGTTTTCAAAACCAACCCATCTCTTAGTCATTTTTATTAAAAATACACACTCTAAACATACCAACACTCCTTGAGAAATATGAGATAAAAGGGTCGATGTGATTTAACTACACACATATCAAGTTCATTGTTCATAGAGATTCATCTTGGGTTTAGAGTAATTCTTTGGTTGGAGTTAATTGGAATCCCGATTAATTCCTAAGCTTTTATTTCAATGCTTTAAGGACCAAACCTTGACGTAACAATCGTATTGTCAAGGTCCAGTACTTATGCATGGAATAAGAGCTTCCAAATCATATTGAAATCTCAATAAGTTGGGTATGAAAAGGATTCTTGTGATGTCCAATCGGAACAACACAAGTCACGCACTCAAAACCTCACACCGAACGGTTAGAAATTAAGAGCATAACACTCACATGTATCAAATCAAGCATTCAAATCTGAAATAAAATAAGATACATGGAATGAAATGTTTAAAAACCCAAATTACTCCAAAACAGTATCTATTTTATGCATCGGAACTCCCTTCACATGTGTGTAGCTCCCTCACAACGAACACCCTACTTTTAGCTCGACATCGGGAGGAGGAGAAAGCTCGCGTTGAACTCCTTCTTCATTGTTGATCCCCCTATGAGGATAGGGGCCTCTAGAACCTCCAAGGTGATTAGAAGACTCCTCTAGGACTCCAAATTGGCAGCACTTCACTCCTTGGCCGAACTTCCAAATGAGGTTCCATTGGTTCCCTTTTATAGGAAAATTGGAAGGTGGTTTTAGAAACACAGATTTCATCAATCCACTTGCACGACGCGTTTCGGCCTACAGAAAGTCTTATCTCACTTTGGAGAAAATAGAAACATTGTATCCCTACCTATTGGTTGTCTCCACCAAATTTTTGGAACCGTTTTGACAACAACAGCTCAAGATATTGATAAAATACAGAACACCACATTTGACTTGGTCCAAATTCGGTGGCTTGGACAGATCAGTTCGGATGGGCCCCATAGAAGCCGAATCAGGATTGGGTTTCTTAATATGAAATGTATCCTATTAAATTTTGGACAGGCCCAAAAAACTTCAGCCCATTTAGATGCACGTATTTCGTTTACTATGCAAAACAGTGGACAGATGTCCATGGATCCATGCAATTTTGGCCCATTTTTCTTTCACTTCATCAAGGGCCCTCCAAATCACCCCCACCTACATTGAAACAATAAAAACAAGTAACATTTCCCATTATAATATTGATTAACATTAATTGATTGATTTAAACATAAAGTGCAATTATTATTATATTTGGAATATTCATTACAAAACTAGTTTAAAATTGCGGTGTAAGGGTGGAATAAAATAGTGAATCGTGGTACGGTCACACCCCCACACCTAAACATTTGCACTCCTGGGAAAAGTCACATATCCAAATACAATGATGCATATATATATATATATATATATATATATATATTTCAAACATCCTGAAGATTTAGCATTTGAGGAAATTTTATTTCAAGTAAAGTGATGCACGAACCACACCAAGGAGTTCTTCCCAGTGAAAATGGAAAAAGATGTCTCATAAATCATATCACAATAAAATTCAAAAAGATTTATGACACCAATATGAGAAAGGAATTCAAAGGTCAACCATTACTCTAACTCTCTTTGTGTGTGTGTGAAAACAATTCCATGCTATTCTTTCCACTTTCTATCAAATAAATATAGGTTATTTTAACATTATTCAGCTTTAAATGATTTTTCACCGAACCTGTCCTACATACTTTGCAATCATATTTCAAGACCCACTCATTTAAGCATTTCCAGAAGTCAAACCATAATCTCCCAACCTAGATATCCCCATATGTTGCACATTCCATCACTCCCCTCATTTATTATATATTTTTTTTTGAAGTTTCAATTGGAACAAATCTCACACTCATCTCTCAACCCTTTGTTTGATCTCCTCACGACACTAATTGCAATAGTTATAACAAGATCAAAGGTTGAAGAGGAGTGGTTTTTGACCTGCCCAAGACACAAAAAAAATTTTTTGAGGGCGTATAATAGTCGGACATTAGGTACACACGCATAGGTCAATCTGGTACAGTAATGAAACAGATTGGATAAGGAACAAACATATGGAAATATCATTTAAATCTGAAAAATATTAACCCAACATATATTTACCTTATATTAAGTAAGAAATAATCACACTTTGTAGTTTGGTGCAAAAATTTGTGGAGATATTAGTGACAAAGTTTTCCCAAAAACTACTCACACAATGGGCATCAATCATCTCAAAGGTTTCACATAGATACGACCATTTATATCATTGACAGAAAACCAATTCACTAAAAATCACTCCCTGGTCTTAAATTCATACAAATACTCTTTTTAGCCTTCATTATGGTATTTTTACTTTCCCCACATTATGGTCTCCAAATCATGGAACTTCGAAATTGTTGATGGGGAAAATGAAAATACCATAAACAAGTCCAAAAAGAGAAAAAAAAGGAGAAAACAATGAAAATTCTTAACTATCCCAGGAATGTATCCACCCCCCCACACCTAGAGTATGCAGTGTCCTCACTGTAGTAAAAGAGAATGTGGGAAGGAAGGATAAAACCTGGTAGATGTCATTCATAGTGTGCTTCTTGAACTTGGAGTTCCTCCATCGGGGACTCCAAAACGGGTTCATGAAAGTGTTTCAGTCGCTTCCCATTGACAGTGAAGGTTTGCTTGGTTTATTCATTTTGAACCTGAACAACACCAAATGGAGAGACATTAGTAACAATGTATGGTCCAAACCAGTGGGAACGAAGCTTACCAGGATGCAACTTCAGCCTTGCATTATAAAGGAGGACCTTCTGCCCAATATGGAACTAACGATAAAGGATAAGACGGTCATGGGAAGCCTTGGTTATCTCCTTATAAATCCTGGAGTTTTCATATTCATCTCTTCTCATTTCCTCTAGCTCCTGAATCTGCAACTTCCTTTGAGCACCTGCACCAGAATGATTAGAATTGCATTGTTTGATGGCCCAGTAGTCCTGGTGCTCAATCTCAAAAGGGAGGTGACAACTCTTTCCAAACACAAGACGATAGGGTGACATTCCAATG
This sequence comes from Viscum album, assembly GCA_963277665.1. Taxonomy (NCBI): domain Eukaryota; kingdom Viridiplantae; phylum Streptophyta; class Magnoliopsida; order Santalales; family Viscaceae; genus Viscum; species Viscum album. Next base: position 1,756,645,850 of record OY728121.1, on the reverse strand, counting down.
GGAGTTTTGAAAGCAGTACGGTAGGCCCACAATGAATCATAAAGTCTAAGACTTCAATCTTTAATATTGGGCTGAACCGTTTTTTCAAGAAATTATTTTACCTCTCTATTTGACACCTCAGCTTTACCATTGGTCTATGGATGATATGCAGTAGAAACTCGATGGCCAACCCCATACCGACGCAAAAGTGATTTCATTGTTTGTTTACAAAAATGAGAACCCTGGTCACTAATAATGAACCTAGGTAATCCAAACCTACAAAAATCTGAGTTCTCAAAAATTCTACAACTGTTTTGGAATCATCTTTCCTTATGGCTCGTGCCTCTACCCATTTTGATATGTAATCACCGGCCAAAAGAATGTACAAGTTGCAAAAAGAATTGGGAAATGGCCCCATAAAGTCAATGCCCCAAACATCAAAAATGTAATGAAATAGCAAGGGTTGTTGTGGCATTTCATTCCTTTTAGAGACATTCCCCATTCTTTGACAACGAGGAAAAGATTTACAAAATTCATGGGCATCCCGAAAAAGTGTTGGCCAAAAGAGACCAGAATCAAGAACTTTGTGAGCAGTCTGTTGGGGACCAAAGTGGCCCCCACAAGAAAGAGTGTGGAAGAATCTAAGGACAGACTAAAACTCGATATCGGGAACACAACGCCTAAGGACCTGATCGCTACATGTGCGCCAAAGGTAGGGGTCATCCCAAATGTACCAACGAGACTCATGTTTTAGATGACTGGCTTGGTTTTTTTTTGAAATCAGTAGGAATGCAAGATGCTACCAAATAATTTACAATTTCAGCATACCAGGGAATAACATATTTCACTATGTACAATTGTTCATCAGGAAACATGTCATTAATGGGAATACAGGGGGATGAGACAATGTCCGAGGATGGTGGGATCCTACTGATATGGTCTGCCACCACATTCTCAGCTCCTTTTTTATCTCTAATTTCTAGATTGAATTCCTGAAGGAGGAGCATCCAACGAATGAGAAGTGGTTTGGCTTCCAGTTCCTTTAGGAGATACCGAAGAGCTGCATGGTCTGAGAACACAATGACTTTGGACCCTAAAAGGTATGACCTGAATTTATCCAAGGCAAACACAATGGAAAGAAATTATTTTTCAGTGGTGGTGTAGTTTGCTTGGGCAGGGTCCAAAGTACGTGAGGCATAGGCAATGACATGTGGAGCTCGATCAACCCTTTGTGACAAGACTGCCCCAACTGCATAGTCAGAGGCGTCACACATGAGCTCAAATGGTAAATCCCACTGAGGTGGTTGGATTAACGGGGGTGATGTGAGACTCCATTTTAATATATTAAAAGCTTATTCAAATTCCTTATCAAAAACAAAATCTTTTTCTTTTTGGAGTAAGCGGGAGAGGGGAAGTGCAATCTTATTAAAATCATGAATGAAACGATGGTAAAATCCAGCATGACCTAGGAAAGACCGCACATCACTTACATTTTTAGGGAATGGTAGGGAAGAAATGACATCCACTTTCGATTTATCTACTTGGATACCATCCCCAAAAATGACATTTCCGAAAACTATACGTTGTCGCACCATGAAATGGCATTTCTCATAATTTAATACAAGATTCTTTTCAATACAGCGACGTAGGACTGAACCAAGACTTCTTAAACATTCATCAAAAGAGGATCCATAAATAGTAAAATCATCCATGAAAACTTCCATGCAATCCTCCAGGTAATCCGAAAAAATACTAACCATACATCACTGGAAAGTACCCGGAGCATTGCACAGGCCAAATGGCATCCTTCTATAGGCAAATATGCCAAAGGGGCAAGTGAAGGTTGTCTTTTCCTGATCCTTGGGGGCAATATGGATCTGAAAGTATCCAGAATACCCATCAAGAAAACATTAATGGGACTTCCCGCTAGCCTCTCTAGCATTTGGTCAATGAATGGAAAGGGGAAATGGTCCTTCCTAGTGTATTGGTTTAGTCGGCGATAATCTATACAGACATGCCAACTATTCTGCACATGAGTTGGAACCAATTCATTGTTTTCATTTTTAATTACCATTAGGCCAGTTTTTTTAGGAACTACTTGAATGGGACTGACTCATTGGATATCAGAGATGGGGTAAATGATTCCAGCAGCCAATAATTTTGTTAATTCCTTTTTAAATACTTCTAAGAGGTTTGGGTTCAGTCGACGTTGTGCCTGCCTCACTGGTTTAGCCTCATCAGTTAATAAAATATGATATGTACAAATTGATGGGCTAATACCAGGAATGTCTGCAAGTGTCCATCCCAATGATTTTTTATGCTCCCTCAAAAGTTCAAGCAGTCGCAATTCATGCTCAGGAGGGAGTGAACTAGAAATGATGACGGGAAACTTGTTTCCATTCTCAAGATATGAATATTTTAAATCTTGAGGTAGTTGATTTAGTTCCAATTCAGGTGGATTTTGGATTGATGGAAGTGTGTGTGAAAGTGAGAGGTCACTAATCTCATCTAACTGCTCAATGGTATCATCCTCAGATGAGGAATTAGCTTTTACAAGCGGAGCAGTATCATCGATGGTCCTGTGATCCTCCATGTTCAAGAAATTATCAATTAATTAACATGCATGACACTTTCTAGACCACTACAACAATCATCACATGACTCATTACCAAGAATTTCAATCAAAGAAGAAAACTCAGAAAGGGGATCAGGGGAAACAAATGAAGTGATTTTAGGGGAAGGGAGTACATCAATTGAATTTACCGAGAGAGAGGAATGTTCTTCTGAGGGGTGCTTCATGGCATCAAGGATGTTAAAATGGACTATGTCACCACCAAATTCCATATATAATGTACCATTATGGATATTAATTATGGATTTTTTGGTTTTCAAGAAAGGTCTCCCCTATATAATTGGGGCATGTCCATTCATCCTATCATCTTCCATTTTTAGCACATAAAAATCAGAAGGAAATATTAAATTTTGAACCCTCACAAGGACATCCTCTAACACACCAGAAGGGTGTGTCGTGCTCCGATTTGCTAGCTGAACAACTATTCCTGTGGGCTTTAGTTAACCGACCTGCAAAGAATAGTATATGGAGTGAGTCATCACATTAATAGAAGCACCCAAATCAAGCATAGGATTGGAGAAAGAATACTCCCCTATGGTGCACGGAATTGAGAATGTTCCAGGATCATTGCACTTGGTGGGAAGTGATGGTTGTATCAATTCTGAGATGTTACACCCCAGGCTCACCTTCTCATCACCTCTAAGTCGCCTTCGATGGGTAAACATCTCCTTCAAAACCTTGGCATATCTCGGAATTTTCTTGACGGCATCAATCAATGGAATGTTAACCTGCACTTTTTTGAAAGTCTCCAAGATTTCTTTATCAAGTTCAGTTTCCTTTTGTTTCCTTGGTTGGGTGGCTCTTTGGGGAAATGGAAGAGGAATGCTTGGGCTTGATAACTCATCAATAGACACACTCTTTCCTTTGGTAGGACTTCTCTCAATATAAGGTTCCATATCATTTGAACCCTTTTCAGTGGTTGGGATGGTGGTTTCCTTATGAGAGGATGACTCTAATGGAGGGTTCATTTGGATTTTAAGTTGAATTCCACTCCTAAGGGTGATGGAACTAACATTTCCCTTATCCCTAGGGTTGACAAGTGGTTGAGATGGTAGTTTACTAGACCCATGGCTTTGGATTTCACCCACTGAGTTAGCTATTTGGCCTAATTGGGTTTTGAGGTCTTGTATGGCTGTTTGGGTGGTTTGTTGGAATTGGAGATTATTGGCAGCCATTTGTTTCATCATATCTTCTAGGCTAGGTTCAGTTTTTGGAAGGGGTTGTTGGAAAGGCCTTTGGGGTGGTTGAAATTTTTTGGGTGGTGGTGGTTGAGGACTACTTTGCCCTGGTTGGTTCCATGGTTGATGAGGCTGGTTTGAATACCCCCCTTGCCTATAGTCTTGGTTTTCTTTCCACCCAGGGTTGGATGGATAGTAAGGTTCTTTCCTAATGGGTTGGTTATAGGGGCGTCCTGGGAATATTGCCTCACAACTCTCAGAAGTTTCTCTCAATTGGGGGCATTTGTAACGCCCCGACCCCAGCTACCCAGAGTCGGTGCATTACTTCGTAACATTGGCATGATCACAAAAGATCAAGTCTCGAAAGACCGATTAGTTTAGTAGCCTTGGAAACACTAGATACATTCATAAATGTTACATTACATCATAAAGTGAAAAAATAATAACAAAGTCTTCATAGTCCACACTCATATCCTCTTCTGACTATCCCTGCAGGTCATTCATAAAATACTTCTTCACATCCAGGAAAATATTAAAACATTGAAAGGGGTGAGCTCAGATGCTCAGTAAGGATAACAATATTGCGGAAGCTTTCATAAATAAACAAAAACATTTAAGGCAATGTATAACTAAAACAAAAACCTTTTAAACATGAACATCAACATAATATGGAAAAAGTAAAATGAGATAATGTCATTTACTTATTCACATAGATATTAAACTAGTTGAATAATCACATGCAATATCAATAACCACTTTCATAATGATGGAATGCATAATTCCAGACATTCTGAAACATTTTTTCAAGGCCTCGGCCAAGACGTCTAAAATGATTAAGGCCTCGGCCAAAATCACAAATCAAATGGGAAAAGGGCCTCGGCCAATTCCATGTCTAGTTGTCTCATGAGACCTACCTATGCATCGAGGAGCTATAGCGGGCTCCACCCGTCACTTATTAAGTCCAATGCATTCCTCATATGAATAGGTTTAAACATATCATAAACCATAACATAATCGTATCACATAAAACATGCAAAAAGGAAACATAACATTTCCACATTTCAATCACAAGATATCAATATAGCACATTGATATAATAAAAACGCTTTCAAAACCATTTTCAATACCAAAATAAAGGAAAGTTAAAACTTTGTATTTATTTTTCATTAAAAAAATGATGGCTTGTAGAGGAAGCCGAAACTCAAATAATGGTCACGGCGGTGGAGAAGTCATTTTTGCCGCATAAGTACGGAAAGAAAAACATTCCCTTTTTGTCGTTTAGTAAAACGCTTCGTATAAAAAATATTCCTTCTGAATAAACGTAAAAGTCAAAGGGTTTTATACACCGTATAAAAGAAAGTTGTGTATAAAACCAAATATGCCTCAATGAAAGGAGATTGAGATGAAGTCCCTAAAAAGACCATTTTTAAAATAAAATAGATCTATTATGTGTATTCACTATAGGTACACATAAAGAATACAAAATAAGAAATAATAATATCATGACATAATTTGAAAGTAGGAGATTAACCCAAATAATGGAAGTTGGGTTAAGAAATTCCCTTACCTTGCGTCTTGTCCTGACTCGGCCGTTCTTTAACCTCCTGAATAATAAACTAGAGTTAATTTCTATTTACTTAAGAACCTTTTTTATGTTCATTATTCCTTTTATATCACTTATTACCATGTTATGAACATTATGTAATTATTTAAGTTAATAACGGTCGTTTTGTCGATCTTTGGTACTTGAGTCAACAATAAACTTCTCATAATTACAAGTTGTTTATGTGGTAGAATATCCATTATCTCCAGAATTGTATTCATGATTTAGATGTCATATATATCATATATATCCAGTATATACATTCATTCATAATATTATGTAACATTTAGAGGTAAGAAATGAAATGCACCGTTCATGGAGACGGTAAGCCGTACGTACGCATGAACGCTACTTTCATTTCTATTTCGTATTTAATGGAATGAAATCATAATTATATAAAGGTATAATATAGTTCCAGTATAATATCATATATAATATCATTTACTCCATCCTTTATACATCCCACATATGGCATTAACGATTCACATCACTTTGATGGGGCGGTAGTCCGCACTTCCTAAAATGAAATTATCGCGTTTACCCATAATGGAAATCATAAAGTATGCCATAAATGAGAAATACAGAAGCATAAGGAAAACATAAACATAATATATATATCATATATGAAAATATTGTCATCAAAATGGCCACCATTATAGGTGTTCAATGAATTTGAACAATCATCGTTTCATGAGGCAGTATTTCACCACCCACAGAAACAGTATGTTCTTTAACCATTAGACGAAGGTGTGTGTAAGTGCAAACCAAATACTTATCATAACAACATCCTAGTATATTTTAGATACTGGTGTTGTTACAAAAGAAAGGAATGAAAAGAGTTTAAGGGGTTGGAGAATCAAAATAAAGCAAAATAACATTAGAGAAGACATTACCTAAAAAATCGAGTAACTCTTTTTGATTTGATACAAAGGCTTCCTTGGGAAGAATTATGACCAAATTGAGGCTTCTAGGAGTAATTGAGGGATGTTGAGAGAGTATTTGGGCAGAGGTTTGCCGAGCCAAATGGCTTGAAGGTGTGAATAAGGTGGGAGTGGTGGGGGCCTTTTATAAGTGGAGAGGAGGGGCACTTTTGGAAAGTAATGAAATGTTATTCTATTATACAATGCTTTTTGGATTCTAAAGGTCCCACACTTGTATAATTCGAGGCTAAGGTGATAAGGGTTCGAAATCTTTTCATCCAATAGGCTTTGTACAAGTGTAAGCCTTGGATTTTACATTATCTTCTCATTTTATTTAAATCGTTAAATAATGAGGTCATCGCTGCATCATCATGATGTCATAAATAATTTAATTTATTTAATGTATAAAAATTATAAAAAAAATACTATGATTTAGGAAATCTTTTTAGATTTCCAATTACTATTTATAATCATAAATATGACTTGTATAACCCCATGCAAAAATTGTTTTAGTAAAACATTTCATGTTTGTGTCATTTTTTACTTTAACATTAAATAAAAGGTATTTATGTCATTTTCCAACTAAAGTGGCTCCATGGGGTCCCCAAGTTGACCCATGGATTGTCTTGGTCGGACATGGAACATCCAATGAGGGTAGTACATGTTTCAAGCTCATCTCATATTATTAAAACATTATTTTTACCTTAAACTACACTAATTACCTCTAATCGCGATTAAGAACTTAAAAGTTACTCTTCACCAAAAAATTATTTTAATCTCATTGAACCACATTTTACTTCTTAATGACAACCATGTATGTCGGATTTTTGAAAATCAAATCACAGAAGTGGTAATATTTCATTTAAACGAAAAATCAGTTATTTAACTATCACTTAGTGGTTTCACTATTCATCAAAAATTGAAGTTTTTCAGAACAATGCCAAAATTTCACCCTAAGCTATAATTGATATTCCGAATTGAAAAATGATGTCTATTTTATGAAATTCCAAACATATAATTTTCATTAATTAATTTTATAATTAATTCTCACTGTCACAACAAATAGCGTGTTTTTAAGAAACAATTTATATCAAAAGATTGACAATTGTTTATGTCCAATTTCAAAGTGAAATTAATTCTAATGACCACCATTGGATAAAATGGTAAAAATATATTCTAATTATACTTTAAAACCACTCAATAGTATAACTTATCACTATAAATTATTTTGATTAAAAAAGTTGTTTTAAGTATTTTTCACTATTCATAAAAATTTTGAAGTTCTCAGAAAATTACAAAAAATTCAACATAGGCTAATTTCAATATTAGGAATACAAAAATGAAGTCCATTTTGAAATATAAAATTTCTATAAATTTAAAAAGTGGTTATTACTATTCATAACGGCTACTTTGATTAGTTGCAGTGTGTTAGAACTCGATGTTGCGTACAATGCAAGCTATTACATTATTGAATGAGAAGCGTATCATGGAAGCTCGGGGTGTTACAGCATTGGTCAGAATAGTGGGTATCATAAGATCATATACCATAATGTATGGGAGGAGGAGATTGGAATTTCCCTTGGGAAAGATCAAGTTGTCGTAGAAGGGTACTCACCTCTTCAAACTTTATGTCTACCTTCTTCTCGAATTCAGTACTTTGCACCTCATAGACACCTCGAATGGGTACACTGGACCTTGAACTGAATTGTTGAGTGTTCTGTTCCATGGTTTCAATTAGGGTCTTGCAGCGATTGGGGTTTTATCCACTAGTGCACCACCTCTAGCAGCATCAATCATGTTTCGATCAATAGGGATTAAACCTTCATAAAAATACTAAATTAAAAGTTGATCACTTATTTGGTGATGTGGAAAACTTGAACATAATCTTTTAAATCGTTCCCAATATTCATGAAGGGTTTCTCCTTGAGATTTTCTTATCCCACATATTTCTTTCCTTATTGTTGCAGTCCGAGAGGCTGGGAAGTATTTTTTAAGAAAAAGTCATTTCATTTCCTCCCAACCTCTAATACGTGAATTAACATAATACAACCAATCTTTAGCCGTGTCTTCTAATGAAAATGGAAATGCACTAAGTTTTACTTGTTCTTCATCCACATTAGAAGGTTTTAATTTTGAACACACAGTAAGAAATTCTTTTAAATGCTTATGTGGATCTTTTCTAGGCAGTCCATGAAATCTTGCTAATAAATGAATTAAACCAGATTTTAGTTCAAAATTGGGTGCCTCACCTTGTAATTGAATGTAGGTGGGTCAGATATCAACATCAGGTGAGGTTAGTTATTTTAGTGTTCTATTATTTTCAGCCATTTTAAACAAGTTATGTTCAATTTTAACTTTGTTTTCAGAAGAAAAAGAAGAAGGATCAAGAAGAATTTTAATATTTGATGTCTCCTCCTTCAAAGTGTGGTCTTGTGTGTCTCGGTTTCGTTGATGTAGGATCCTCTCCGGTTCAGGTTCGAAAGTTTCTAGGTCTCCTGGAGTAGAACGAGTCATACACAGAACCTAAAAAATAAATAAATTAGAACACAAAAATAAATTCAAAGGTAGAAGATAAAACAAACAAATATTCACAAAAATTACAAAAAAATTATCAAAAACACGCACAAAAAACCAAAGCGCTCCCCGGAAACGGAGCCAAAATTTGACCACGCTGTCGTGACACATCAAATTGATTATATTTTTAAGGTTTATTTATATTTTAGGGAAGACCCTAGGTTGTCTCTCAAGGAGAGTTGGTAGGTTTATAGTGTGTATTTTTAATAAAAATGACTAAGAGAGGGGGTTGTTTTGAAAATAGTTTAAAACAATGACTTAGTTGAAATAGCTTAAAAGATGAGTGACTAAGTGGATTTTGAGAAATATCAGATAAAAGGGTCGATGTGATTTCACTACACACATATCAAGTTCATTGTTCATAGAGATTCATCTTGGGTTTAGAGTAATTCTTTGGTTGGAGTTAATTGGAATCATGATTAATTCCTAAGTTTTTATTTCAATGCTTTAAGGACCAAACCTTGACGTAACAATCGTATTGTCAATGTCCAGTACTTATTCATGGAATAAGAGCTTCCAAAGCATATTGAAATCTCAATAAGTTGGGTATGAAAAGGATTCTTGTGATGTCCAATCGGAACAACACAAGTCACGCACTCAAAATCTCACACCGATCAGTTAGAAATTAAGAGCATAACACTCACATGTATCAAATAAAGCATTCAAAACTGAAATAATATAAGATCAATGGAATCAAATGTTTAAACACCCAAATTAATCCAAACCAGTAGCTAGTTTATGCATTGGAACTCCCTTGACATGTGTGTATCTCCCTCACAACGAACACCCTACTTTTAGCTCGACATCGGGAGGAGGAGAAAGCTCGGGTTGAAATCCTTCTTCATTGTTGATCCCCCTATGAGTATAGGGGCCTCCATAACCTCCAAGGTGATTAGGAGACTCCTATAGGACTCCAAATTGGCAGAACTTCACTCCTTGGCCGAACTTCCAAATGAGGTTCCCTTGGTGCCCTTTTATAGGAAAATTGGAAGGTGGTTTTAGGCACACAGATTTCATCAATACATTTTTACAACGCGTTTCGACCTTCATACAGTCTTATCTCGCTTTGGAAAAAATAGAAAAGTTGTATCCCTACCTCTTGGCTGTCTCCATAGAAAGTTTGGCACCGTTTGGACAAATACAGCTCAAGATATTGATAAAATACAGAACACCGCATTTGACTTGGTCCAAATTCGGTGGCTTGGATAGATCAGTTCGGATGGGCCCCATAGAAGCCAAATCAGGATTGGGTTTCTTAATATGAAATGTAGCATATTAAATTTTGGACAGGCCCAAAAATTTCAGCCCATTTAGATGCACGGATTTCGTGTACTATGAAAAACAGTGGACAGATGTCCATGGATCCATGCAATTTTGGCTCATTTTTCTTTCACTTCATCAAAGGCCCTCCAAATCACCTCCACCTACATTGAAACAATAAAAACAAGTAACATTGACCATTATAATATTGATTAACATTAATTTATTGATTCAAACATAAAGTGAAATTTATTATTATATTTGGAATATTCGTTACAAAACTAGTTTAAAATTGCGGTGTAAGGGTGGAATAAAACAGTGAATCGTGGTACGATCACACCCCCACACCTAAACATTTGCACTCCTGGGAAAAGTCACATATCCAAATACAATGATGCATATATATATATATATATATATTTCCAACATCCTGAAGATTTATCATTTGAGGAAATTTTATTTCAAGTAAAGTGATCAATGCACGAACTACACCAAGGAGTTCTTCCCAGTGAAAATGGAAAAAGATATCTCATAAATCATATCACAATAAAATTAAAAGAGATTTATGACACCAATATGAGCAAGGAATTCAAAGGTCAACCATTACACTAACTCTCCATGTGTGTGTGTGAAAACCATTCCATGCTATTCTTTCCACTTTCTATCAAATAAATATAGGTTATTTTAACATTATTCAGCTTTAAATGATTTTTCACTGAACCTGTCCTACATCCTTTGCAATCATATTTCAAGACCCACTCATTTAAGCATTCCCAGAAGTCAAACCATAAGCTCCCGACCTAGATATCCCCATATGTTTCAAATTTCATCACTCCCCTCATTTATTATTATTATTTTTTTTTTGAAGTTGCAATTGGAACAAATCTCACACTCATCTCTCAACCCTTTGTTTTATCTCCTCACGACACTAATTGCAATAGTTATAAAAAGATCAAAGGTTGAGGAGGAGTGGTTTTTGACCTACCCAAGACACAACAATTTTTTTTTTGAGGGCGTACAATAGTCAGACATTATGTACACATGCATAGGTCAATCTGGTACAGTAATGAAACAGATCGGATAAGGAACGAACGTATGGAAATATCATTTAAATCTGAAAAATATTAACCCAACATATATTTACCTTATATTAAGTAAGAAATAATCACACTTTGTATTTTGGTGCAAAAATTTGTGGAGATATTAGTGACACAGTTTTCCCAAAAACAACTCACACAATGGGCAACAATCATCTCAAAGGTTTCACATAGATATGACCATTTATATCATTGACAGAAAACCAATTCACTAAAAATCACTCCCTGATGTTAAATTCATACAATTACTCTTTTTAGCCTTCGTTATGGTATTTTTACTTTCCCCACATTATGGTCGGCAAATCATGGAACTTCGAAATTGTTGATGGGGAAAATTAAAATACCATAAAGAAGGCCAAAAAGAGAAAACAAAATGAGAAAACAATGAAAATTCCTAACTATCCCAGGAATGTATCCACCCCCCCCCCCCCACCCCCACACACCTAGAGTATGTACTGTCCTCACTGTAGTAAAACAGAATGTGGGAAGGAAGGATAAAAACTGGTGGATGTCATTCATAGTGTGCTTCTTGAACTTGGAGTTCCTCCATCGGGGACTCCAGAACGGGTTCATGAAAGTGCTTCAGCTGCTGCCCATTGACAGTGAAGGTTTGCTTGGTTTCTTCATTTTGAACCTGAACAACAACAAATGGAGAGACATTAGTAAAAATGTATGGTACAGACTAGCGGGAACGAAGCTTACCAGGATGAAACTTCAGCATTTCATTATAAAGGAGGACCTTCTGCCCAATATGGAACTGAAGATGAAGGATAAGACGGTCATGGGAAGTCTTGGTTCTCTCCTTATAAATCCTGGAGTTTTCATATGAATCTCTTCTCATTTCCTCTAGCTCCTGAATCTGCAACTTCCTTTGAGCACCTGCACCAGAATGATTAGAATTGCATTGTTTGATGGCCCAGTAGGCCCAGTGCTCAATCTCAACAGGGAGGTGACAACTCTTTCCAAACACAAAACGATAGGGTGACATTCCAATGGGAGTTTTGAAAGCAGTACGGTAGGCCCACAATGAATCATCAAGTCTAAGACTCCAATCTTTCCTATTGGGTTGAACCATTTTTTAAAGAATTTGTTTTACCTCTCTATTTGACACCTCCGCTTGACCATTGGTCTGTGGATGATATGCAGTAGAAATTCGATGACCAACCACATACCAACGCAAAAGTGATTACATTTTTCGGTTGCAGAAATGAGAACCCTGGTCACTGATAATGAACCTAGGTAATCCAAACCTACAAAACACCTGAGTTCTCAAAAATTCTACAACTGTTTTGGAATCATCTTTCCTTGTGGCCCGTGCCTCTACCCATTTTGATACGTAATCAACGACCAAAAGAATGTAAAATTTGCCAAAAGAATTGGGAAATGGCCCCATAAAGTCAATTCCCCAAACATCAAAAATGTCATGAAATAGCAAGGGTTGTTGTGGCATTTCATTCCTTTTAGAGACATTCCCCATTCTTTGACAACGAGGACAAGATTTACAAAATTCATGGGCATCCCAAGAAAGTGTTGGCCGAAAGAGACCAGAATAAAGAACTTCGCGAGCAGTCCGTTGGGGACCAAATTGGCCCCACAAGCAAGAGTGTGGCAGAATATAAGGACAGACTGAAACTCTCTATCGGGAACACAACGCCTAAGGACCTGATTGCTACATGTGCGCCAAAGGTAGGGTTCATCCCAAATGTACCAACGAGACTCAAGTTTTAGATGACTGGCTTGGTTTTTGTTGAAATCAGTAGGAATGCAAGATGCTACCAAATAATTTATAATTTCAGCATACCAGGGAATAACATCTTGCATTATGTACAATTGCTCATCAGGAAACATGACATTAATGGGAATATAGGGGGATGAGACAATGTCCGAGGATGGTGGGATCCTACTGATATGGTCTGCCACCACATTCTCTGCTCCTTTTTTATCTCTAATTTCTAGATTGAATTCCTGAAGGAGGAGCATCCAACGAAAGATATGTGGTTTGGCTTCCGATTTCTTTAAGAGATACTGAAGGGATGCATGGTCTAAGAACACAATGACTTTGGACAATAAAAGGTATTACCTGAATTTATCCAAGGCAAACACAATGGAAAGAAATTCTTTTTCAATGGTGGTGTAGTTTTCTTGGGTAGGGTCCAAAGTACGTGAGGAATAGGCAATGACATGTGGAGCTCAATCGACCCTTTGTGAAAAGACTGCCCCAACTGCATAGTTAGAGGGGTCACACATGAGCTCAAATAGTAAATCCCGCCAAGGTGGTTGGATTATCGGGGGTGATGTGAGACTCCATTTTAATTTATTAAAAGCTTCTTCACATTCTTTATCAAAAACAAAATATTTTTCTTTTTGGAGTAAGCGGGAGAGGGGAAGTGCAATCTTACTAAAATCACGAACGAAACGATGGTAAAATCCAGCATGACCTAGGAAAGACCGCACATCACGTACATTTTTATGGAATGGTAGGGAAGAAATGACATCCACTTTCAATTTATCTACTTGGATAACATCCCCAAAAATGACATGTCCTAAAAATATACCTTTTCACACCATAAAATGGCATTTCTCATAATTTAAAACAAGATTCTTTTCAATACAGCGACGTAGGACTGAACCAAGACTACTTAAACATTCATCAAAAGAGGATCCATAAACAGTAAAATCATCCATGAAAACTTCCATGCAATCCTCCAGGTAATCTGAAAAAATACTAACCATACATTGCTAGAAAGTACCTGGAGTATTGCATAGGCCAAATGGCATCCTTCTATAGAAAAATGTGCCAAAGGGGCAAGTGAAGGTTATCTTTTCCTGATCCTCAGGGGCAATATGGATCTAAAAGTATCCATAATACCCATCAAGAAAACAGTAATGGGACTTCCCCACTAGCCTCTCTATCATTTGGTCAATGAATGGCAAGGGGAAATGGTCCTTCCTAGTGTGTTGGTTTAGTCGGCGATAATCTATACAGACATGCCAACTATTCTCCACACGAGTTGGAACCAATTCATTGTTTTCATTTTTAATTACCGTTAGGCCAGTTTTTTTAGGAACTACTTGAAGGGGACTGACCCATTGGCTATCATAGATGGGGTAAATGATTCCAACAGCCAATAATTTTGTTACTTCCTTTTTAACTACTTCTAAGAGGTTTGGGTTCAGTCAACGTTGTGCCTGCCTCACTGGTTTAGCCTCATCAGTTAATAAAATATGATGTGTACAAATTGATGGGCTAATACCAGGAATGTCTGCAAGTGTCCATCCCAATGCTTGTTTATGCTCTCTCAAAAGTTCAAGCAGTCGCAATTCATGCTCAGGAGGGAGTGAACTAGCAATGATGACGGTCAAATTGTTTCTATTCTCAAGATATAAATATTTTAAATCTTGAGGCAGTTGCTTTAGTTCCAATTCAGGTGTATTTTGGATTGATGGGAGTGTGTGTGAAAGTGAGAGGTCACTAATCTCATATAACTGCTCAATGATATCATCCTCAGATGGGGAATTAGATTTTACAAGCATAGCAGTATCATTGATGGTCATGTGATCCTCTGTGTTCAAGAAATTATCCATTAATAAACATGCATGACACTTTTCTAGACCACTACAACAATCATCACATGACTCATTACCAATAATTTCAATCAAAGAAGAAAACTCAGAAAGGGGATCAGGGGAAACGAATGAAGTGATTTTAGGGGAAGGGAGTACATCAATTGAATTTACCGAGAGAGAGGAATGTTCTTCTGAGGGGTGCTTCATGGCATCAAGGATGTTAAAATGGACTATGTCACCACCAAATTCCATAGATAATGTACCATTATAGACATTAATTATGGCTTTGGTGGTTTTCAAGGAAGGTCTCCCCAATATAATTGGGGCATGTCCATTCATCCTATCATCTTCCATTTTTAGCACATAAAAATCAGCATGAAATATTAAATTTTAAACCCTCACAAGAACATCCTCTAACACACCAGAAGGGTGTGTCGTGCTCTGATTTTCTAGCTGAAAAACTATTCTTGTGGGCTTTAGTTCACCAACCTCCAAAGAAGAGTATATGGAGTGAGGCATCACATTAATAGAATCACCCAAATCAAGCATAGCATTGGAGAAATAATACTCCCCTATGGTGCACGGAATCGAGAATGTTCCAGGATCGTTGCACTTGGTGGGAAGTGATGGTTGTATCAATGCTGAGACGTTCCTCCCCAGGCTCACCTTATCATCACCTCTAAGTTGCCTTCGATGGGAACACATCTCCTTCAGATTCTTGGAATATCTCGAAATTTTCTTGACGGCATCAATCAATGGAATGTTAACCTGCACTTTTTTGAAAGTCTCCAAGATTTCTTTATCAAGTTCAGTTTTCTTTTGTTTCCTTGGTTGGGTGACTCTTTGGGGAAATGGAAGAGGAATGCTTGGGCTTGGTAACTCATCAATAGACACACTCTTTCTTTGGTAGTACTTCTCTCAAGACAAGGTTCCATCTCATTTGAACCTTTTTCAGTGGTTGGGATGGTGGTTTCCTTAGGAGAGGATGACTCTAATGGAGGGTTCATTTGGCTTTTAAGTTGATTTCCACTCCTAAGGGTGATGGCACTAACATTTCCCTTATCCCTAGGGTTGACAAGTGGTTGAGATGGTAGTTTACCAGACCCATGGCTTTGGATTTCACCCACTGAGTTAGCTAGTTGGCCTAATTGGGTTTTGAGGTCTTGTATGGCTGCTTGGGTGGTTTGTTGGAATTAGAGATTATTGGCAGCCATTTTTTTCATCATATATTCTAGGATAGGTTCTGTTTTTGGAGGGGGTTGTTGGAAAGGCCTTTGGGGTGGTTGAAAATTTCTGGGTGGTGGTGGTTGATGACTACATTGTCCTGGTTGGTTCCATGGTTGTTGAGGCTAGTTTGAATACCCCTCTTGCCTATAGGCTTGGTTTTCTTTTTACCCAGGGTTGGATGGATAGTAAGGTTCTTGCCTAATTGGTTGGTTATAGGGGCATCCTGGGAATATTGCCTCACAACTCTCAGAAGTTTCTCTCAATTGGGGGAATTGGTAAGAATAGTGGGTATCAGAAGAGCATATACCACAATGTATGGGAGGAGGAGATTGGAATTTCCCTTGGGAAAGAGCAAGTTGTCGTAGAAGGTTACTCACCTCTTAAAACTTTGTGTCTACATTCTTCTCAAATTCAGTACTTTGCACCTCATGGACACCTAGAATGGGTACACTGGACCTTGAATTTAATTGTTGAGTGTTATGTACCATGGTCTCAATAAGGTTCCTTACAGCGATTGGGGTTTTATCCACTAGTGCACCACCTGCAGCAGCATCAATCATGTTTTGATCAATAGGGATTAAAACTTCATAAAAATACTGAATTAAAAGTTGATCATTTATTTGGTGATGTGGACAACTTGAACACAATCTTTTAAATCGTTCCCAATATTCATGAAGGGTTTCCCCTTGAGATTGTCTTATCCCACATATTTCTTTCCTTATTGTTGCAGTTCGAGAGGCTGGGAAGTATTTTTCAAGAAAAAGTCGTTTCATGTCCGCCCAACCTCTAATAGGTGAATTAACATAATACAACCAATCTTTAGCCGTGTCTTCTAATGAAAATGGAAATGCCCTAAGTTTTACTTGTTCTTAATCCACATTACCAGGTTTTAATGTTGAACACACAGTATGAAATTCTTTTAAATTCTTATGTGGATATTCTCCAGGCAGTCCATGAAATCTTGGTAATAAATGAATTAAACCAGATTTTAGTTCAAAATTGGGTGCCTCACCTTGTAATTGAATGTAAGTGGGTAGGATATCAACATCAGGTGAGGTTAGTTCTTTTAGTGTTCTATTATTTTCATACATGTTATACAAGTTATGTTCAATTTTAACTTTGGTTTCATTTTTCATTGAGATTCATCTTGGGTTTAGAGTAATTCTTTGGTTGGAGTTAATTGGAATCCCGATTAATTCCTAAGCTTTTATTTCAATGCTTTAAGGACTAAACCTTGACATAAAAATCGTATTGTCAAGGTCCAGTACTTATTCATGGAATAAGAGCTTCCAAAGAATATTGAAATCTCAATAAGTTGGGTATGAAAAGGATTCTTGTGATGTCCAATCAGAACAACACATGTCACGCACTCAAAACCTCACACCGATCGGTTAGAAATTAAGAGCATAACACTCACATGTATCAAATCAAGCATTAAAATATGAAATAAAATAAGATACATGGAATTAAATGTTTAAACACCCAAATTAATCCAAACCAGTAGCTAGTTTATGCATCAGAACTCCCTTGACATGTGTGTATCTCCCTCACAACGAACACCCTACTTTTAGCTCGACATCGGGAGGAGGAGAAAGCTCGGGTTGAACTCCTTCTTCATTGTTGATCCCCCTATGAGGAGAGGGGACTCAAGAACCTCCAAAGTGATTAGGAGACTCCTATAGGACTCCAAATTGTCAGCACTTCACTCCTTGTCCGAACTTCCAAATGAGGTTCCCTTGGTGCCCTTTTATAGGAAAATTGGAAGGTGGTTTTAGGCACACAGATTTCATCAATCCACTTGCATGACGGTTTTAGGCCTTCATAAAGTCTTATCTCGCTTTGGAGAAAATAGAAAGGTTTTATCCCTACCTCTTGGATATCTCCACCAAACGTTTGGCATCGTTTGGACAACTACAGCTCAAGACATTAATAAAATACAGAACACCGCATTTGACTTGGTCCAAATTCAGTGTCTTGGACAGATCAGTTCGGATGGGCCCAATAGTAGCCGAATCAGGATTGGGTTTTTTAATATTAAATGTAGCCTATCAAATTTTGGACAGGCCCACAAAATTTCAGCCCATTTATATGCACTGATTTCGTGTACTATGCAAAATAGTGGACAGATGTCCATGGATCCATGCAATTTTGGACCATTTATCTTTCACTTCATCAAGGGCCCTCCAAATCACCTCCACCTACATTGAAACAATAAAAACAAGTAACATTGAACATTATAATATTTATCAACATTAATTTATTGATTCAAACATAAAGTTCAATTTATTATTATATTTGGAATATTCATTACAAAACTACTTTAAAAATGCGGTGTAAGGGTGGAATAAAACAGTGAATCGTGGTACGATCACACCCTCACACCTTAAATTTGAACTCTTGGGAAAAGTCACATATCCAAATACAATGATGAATATATATATATATATATATATATTTCCAACATCTTGAAGATTTATCATTTGGGGAAATTTTATTTCAAGTAAAGTGATCAATGCATGAACCACACCAAGGAGTTCTTCCCAGTGAAAATGGAAAAAGATGTCTCATAAATCATATTAAAATAAAATTCAAAGAGATTTATGACACCAATATGAGAAAGGAATTCAAAGGTAAACCAATACACTAACTCTCCATTTGTGTGCATGAAAACCATTCCATGCTATTCTTTCCACTTTCTATCAAATAAATATAGGTTATTTTAACATTATTCAGCTTTAAATGATTTTTCACCGAACCTGTCCTACATCCTTTGCAATCATATTTCAAGACCCACTCATTTAAGAATTCTCAGAAGTCAAACCATAATCTCTCGACCTAGATATCCCCATATGTTTCACATTTCATCACTCCCCTCATTTATTATATATTTTTTTTGAAGTTGCAATTGGAACAAATCTCACACTCATCTCTCAACCCTTTGCTTGATCTCCTCACGACACTAATTGCAATAGTTATAACAAGATAAAAGGTTTAGGATGAGTGGTTTTTGACCTTCTAAAGACAGAAAAAAAAATTGAGGGCGTACAACAGTCAGACATTAGGTACACACGCATAGGTCAATCTGGTATAGTAATGAAACAGATTGGATAAGGAACGAACATATGGAAATATCATTTAAAGCTGAAAAATATTAACCCAACATATATTTACCTTATATTAAGTAAGAAATAATCACACTTTGTAGTTTGGTGCAAAAATTTGTGGCGATATTAGTGACACAGTTTTCCCAAAAACTACTCACACAATGGGCATCAATCATCTCAAAGGTTTCACATAGATACGACCATTTATATCATTGACAGAAAACCAATTCACTAAAAATCACTCCCTGATGTTAAATTCATACAAATACTCTTTTTAGCCTTCGTTATGGTATTTTTACTTTCCCCACATTGTGGTCACCAAATCATGGAACTTCGAAATTTTGGATGGGGAAAATGAAAATACCATAAAGAAGGCCAAAAAGAGAAAACAAAAGGAGAAAACAATGAAAATTCCTAACTATCCTAGGAATGTATCCACCCCCCCCCCACACCTAGAGTATACAGTGTCCTCACTGTAGTAAAAGAGAATGTGGGAAGGAAGGATAAAACCTGGTGGATGTCATTCATAGTGTGCTTCTTGAACTTGGAGTTCCTCCATCGGGAACTCCAGAACGGGTTCATGAAAGTGCTTCATCCGCTGCCCATTGACAGTGAAGGTTTGCTTGGTTTCTTCATTTTGAACCTGAAAAACACCAAATGGAGAGACATTAGTAACAATGTATGGTCCAAACCAGCGGGAACGAAGCTTACCAGGATGCAACTTCAGCCTTGAATTATAAAAGAGGACCTTCTGCCCAATATGGAACTGACGATGAAGGATAAGACGGTCATGGGCAGCCTTGGTTATCTCCTTATAAATCCTGGATT
Organism: Viscum album; assembly: GCA_963277665.1. Taxonomy (NCBI): domain Eukaryota; kingdom Viridiplantae; phylum Streptophyta; class Magnoliopsida; order Santalales; family Viscaceae; genus Viscum; species Viscum album. The sequence goes on along the minus strand of OY728121.1, from coordinate 1,756,625,881 downwards.
TTTCATATGCATCTCTTCTCATTTCCTTTAGCTCCTTAATCTGCAACTTCCTTTGAGCACCTGCACTAGAATGATTAGAATTGCATTGTTTGATGGCCCAGTAGGCCCAGTGCTCAATCTCAACAGGGAGGTGACAACTCTTTCCAAACCCAAGATGATAGGGTGACATTCCAGTGGGAGTTTTGAAAGCAGTACGATAGGCCCACAATGAATCATCAAGTCTAAGACTCCAATTTTTCCTATTGGGTTGAACAGTTTTTTCAAGAATTTGTTTTACCTCTCTATTTAAAACCTCAGCTTGACCATTGGTCTATGGATGATATGCAGTAGAAACTCAATGACCAACCCCATACTGATGCAATAGTGATTGCATTGTTCGGTTGCAGAAATGAGAACCCTGGTCACCGATAATGAACCTAGGTAATCCAAACCTACAAAAGATATGACTTCTCAAAAATTCTACAACTGTTTTGGAATCATCTGTCCTTGTGGCCCATGCCTCTACCCATTTTGATACGTAATCAATGGCCAAAAGAATGTACAAGTTTCCAAAAGAATTGGGAAATGGCCCCATAAATTCAATGCCCCAAACATCAAAAATGTCATGAAAGAGCAAGGTTTGTTGTGGCACTTCATTCCTTTTAGAGACATTCCCCATTCTTTGACAACGAGGACAACATTTAAAAAATTCATGGCAATCCCGAAAAAGTGTTGGCCAAAAGAGACCAGAATCAAGAACTTTGCGAGCAGTCCATTGGGGACCAAAGTGGCCCCCATAAGCAAGAGTGTGTCAGAATCTAAGGACAGACTGAAACTCACTATCGGGAACACAACGCCTAAGGACCTGATCGCTACATGTGCGCCAATGGTAGGGGTCATCCCAAATGTACCAATGAGACTCATGTTTTAGATCATTGGCTTGGTTTTTGTTGAAATCAGTAGGAATGAAAGATTCTACCAAATAATTTACAATTTTAGCATACCAGGGAATAACATCTTGCACTATGTACAATTGCTCATCAGGAAACATGTCATTAATGGGAATACAGGGGGATGAGACAATGTCCGAGGATGGTGGGATCCTACTGATATAGTCTGCCACCACATTCTCTGCTCCTTTTTTATCTCAAATTTCTAGATTGAATTCTGGAAGGAGGAGCATCCAACGAATGAGACGTGGTTTGGCTTCCGATTTCTTTAGGAGATACCGAAGGGCTGCATGGTCTAAGAACACAATGAATTTAGACCCTAAAAGGTATGACCTGAATTTATCCAAGGCAAACACAATGGAAAGAACTTATTTTTCAGTGGTGGTGTAGTTTGCTTGGGCAGGGTCCAAAGTACGTGAGGCATAGGCAATGACATGTGGAGCTCCATCGACCCTTTGTGAGAAGACTTCCCCAGCTGCATAGTTAGAGGCGTCACACATGATCTCAAATGGTAAATCCCACTGGGGTGGTTGGATTACCGGGGGTGATGTGAGACTCTATTTTAATTTATTAAAAGCTTCTTCACATTATTTTTCAAAAACAAAATATTTTTCTTTTTGGAGTAAGCGGGAGAGGGGAAGTGTAATATTACTAAAGTCACGAATGAAACGACGGTAAAATCCAGCATGACCTAGGAAAGACCGCACATCACGTACATTTTTAGGTAATGGTAGAGAAGAAATGACATCCACTTTCGATTTATATACTTGGATAACATCCCCAGAAATGACATGTCCCAAAACTATACTTTATCGCACCATGAAATGGCATTTCTCATAATTTAATACAAGATTCTTTTCAATGCAGCGATGTAGGACTGAACCAAGACTACTTAAACATTCATCAAAAGAGGATCCATAAACATTAAAATCATCCATGAAAACTTCCATGAAATCCTCCAGGTAATCTGAAAAAATACTAACCATACATCGTTGGAAAGTACCCGGAGCATTGCACAGGCCAAATGGCATCCTTCTATAGGCAAATGTGCCAAAGGGGCAAGTGAAGGTTGTCTTTTCCTGATCCTCGGGGGAAATATGGATCTGAAAGTATCCAGAATACCCATCAAGAAAACAGTAATGGGACTTCCCTGCTAGCCTCTCTAGCATTTGGTCAATGAATGGCAAGGGGAAATGGTCATTCCTAGTTTGTTGGTTTAGTTGGCAATAATCTATACAGACAGGCCAACTATTCTGCACATGAGTTGGAACCAATTCATTGTTTTCATTTTTAATTACCGTTAGGATAGTTTTTTTCGGAACTACTTGAACGAGACTGACCCATTGGCTATCAGAGATAGGGTAAATGATTCTATTAGCCAATAATTTTGTTACTTCCTTTTTAACTACTTATAAGAGGTTTGGGTTCAGTCGACGTTGTGCCTGCCTCACTGGTTTAGCCTCATCAGTTAATAAAATATGATGTGTAAAAATTGATGGGCTAATACCAGGAATGTCTGCAAGTGTCCATCCCAATGCTTGTTTATGCTCCCTCAAAAGTTCAAGCAGACTCAATTCATGCTCAGGAGGGAGTGAACTAGAAATGATGACGGGAAACTTGTTTCCATTCTCAAGATATGAATATTTTAAATCTTGAGACAGTTGCTTTAGTTCCAATTCAGGTGGATTTTGGATTGATGGGAGTGTGTGTGAAAGTGAGAGGTCACTAATCTCGTCTAACTGCTCAATGGTATCATCCTCAGATGAGGAATTAGATTTTACAAGCGTAGAAGTATCATCTATGGTTATGTGATCCTCCGTGTTCAAGAAATTATCAATTAATAAACATGCATGACACTTTTCTAGACCACTACAACAATCATCACATGACTCATTACCAAGAATTTCAATCAAAGAAGAAAACTCAGAAAGGGGATCAGGGGAAACAAATGAAGTGATTTTAGGGGAAGGGAGTACATCAATTGAATTTACAGAGAGAGAGGAATGTTCTTCTGAGGGGTGCTTCATGGCATCAAGGATGTTAAAATGGTCTATGTCACCACCAAATTACACAGATAATGTACCATTATAGACATTAATTATGGCTTTGGCAGTTTTCAAGAAAGTTATCCCCAATATAATTGGGACATGTCCATTCATCCTATCATCTTCCATTTTTAGCACATAAAAATCTGCAGGAAATATTAAATTTTGAACCCTCACAAGAACATCCTCTAACACACCAGAAGGGTGTGCCATGCTCTGATTTTCTAGCTGAACAACTATTCCTGTGGGCTTTAGTTCACTGACCTGCAAAGAAGAGTATATGGAGTGAGGCATCACATTAATAGAAGCACCCAAATCAAGCATAGCATTGGAGAAAGAATACTCCCCTATGGTGCACGGAATCGATAATGTTCCAGGATCGTTGCACTTGGTGGGAAGTGATGGTTGTATCAATGCTGAGACATTCCTCCCCAGGCTCACCTTCTCATCACCTCTAAGTCGCCTTCGATGGGTACACATCTCCTTCAGAAACTTGGCATATCTTGGAATTTGCTTGACGACATCAATCAATGGAATGTTAACCTACACTTTTTTGAAAGTCTCCAAGATTTCTTTATCAAGTTCAGTTTCCTTTTGTTTCCTTGGTTGGGTGGCTCTTTGGGGAAATGGAAGAGGGATGCTTGGGCTTGGTAACTCATCTATAGACACATTCTTTCCTTTGGTAAGACTTCTCTCAAGACAAGGTTCCATCTCATTTGAACCTTTTTATTGGTTGGGATGGTGGTTTCCTTAGGAGAGGATGACTCTAATGGAGGGTTAATTTGGATTTTAAGTTGAGTTCCACTCCTAAGGGTGATGGCACTAACATTTCCCTTATCCCTAGGGTTGACAAGTGGTTGAGATGGTAGTTTACCAGACCCATGGCTTTAGATTTCACCCACTGAGTTAGCTAGTTGGCCTAATTGGGTTTTGAGGTCTTGTATGGCTGCTTGGGTGGTTTGTTGGAATTGGAGATTATTGGAAGCCATTTGTTTCATCATATCTTCTAGGATAGGTTCAGTTTTTGGAGGGGGTTATTGGAAAGGCCTTTGGGTGGTTGAGAATTTCTAGGTGGTGGTGTTTGATGACTACTTTTCCCTGGTTGGTTCCATGGTTGATGAGGCTGGTTTGAATACCCCCTTGCCTATAGGCTTGGTTTTCTTTCCACCCAGGGTTGGATGGATAGTAAGGTTCTTGCCTAATGGGTTGGTTATAGGGGCGTCCTGGGAATATTGCCTCACAACTCTCAGAAGTTTCTCTCAATTGGGGGAATTGGTCAGAATAGTGGGTATCAGAAGAGCATATACCACAATTTATGGGAGGAGGATATTGGAATTTCCCTTGGGAAAGAGCAAGTTGTCGTAGAAGGGTACTCACCTCTTCAAACTTTGTGTCTACCTTCTTCTCGAATTCAGTACTTTTCACCTCATGGACACCTCGAATGGGTACACTGGAACTTGAACTGAATTGTTGAGTGTTCTGTTCCATGGTCTCAATTAGGGTCCTTGCAGCGATTGGGGTTTTATCCACTAGTGCACCACCTGCAGCAGCATCAATCATGTTTCGATCAATAGGGATTAAACCTTCATAAAAATACTGAATTAAAAGTTGATCACTTATTTGGTGATGTGGACAACTTGAACACAATCTTTTAAATCGTTCCCAATATTCATGAAGGTTTTCTCCTTGAGATTGTCTTATCCCATATATTTCTTTCCTTATTGTTGCAGTTCGAGAGGCTGGGAAGTATTTTTCAATAAAAAGTCGTTTCATGTCCGCCCAACCTCTAATAGGTGAGTTAACATAATACAACCAATCTTTAGTCGTGTCTTCTAATGAAAATTGAAATTCCCTAAGTTTTACTTGTTCTTCATCCACATTAGTAGGTTTTAATGTTGAACACAGAGTATGAAATTCTTTTAAATGCTTATGTGGATCTTCTCCAGGCATTCCATGAAATCTTGGTAATAAATGAATTAAACCAGATTTTAGTTCAAAATTGGGTGCCTCGCATTGTAATTGAATGTAAGTGGGTCGGATATCAACATTAGTTGAGGTTAGTTCTTTTAGTGTTATATTATTTTCATCCATGTTATACAAGTTATGTTCAATTTTAACTTTGGTTTCAGAAGAAGAAGAAGGATCAAGAAGAATTTTAAGATTTGATGTCTCCTCCTTCAAAGTGTGGTCTTGTGTGTCTCGGTTTCGTTGGGATTCACCATTTTATCTCATGTGTGACGCCTCTAACTATGCAGTTGGAGCAGTCTTATCACAAAGGGTCGATCGAGATCCACATGTCATTGCCTATTCCTCACGTACTTTGGACCCTGCCCAAGCAAACTACACCACCACTGAAAAAGAATTTCTTTCCATTGTGTTTGCCTTGGATAAATTCAGGTCATACCTTTTAGGGTCCAAAGTAATTGTGTTCTCATACCATGCAGCCCTTCGGTATCTCCAAAAGAAACCGAAAGCCAAGCCACGTCTCATTCGTTGGATGCTCCTCCTTCAGGAATTCAATCTAGAAATTAGAGATGAAAAAAGGAGCAGAGAATGTGGTGGCAGACCATATCAGTAGGATCCCACCATCCTCAGACATTGTCTCATCCCCCTATATTCCCATTAATGACATGTTTCCTGATTAGAAATTGTACATAGTGAAAGATTCCATTCCCTGGTATGCTGAAATTGTAAATTATTTGGTAGCATCTTGCATTCCTACTGATTTCAACAAAAACCAAGCCATTCATCTAAAACAAGAGTCTCATTGGTAAATTTGGGTTGACCCCTACCTTTGGCGCACATATAGCGATCAGGTCCTTAAGCGTTGTGTTCCCGATAGTGAGTTTCAGTCTGTCCTTAGATTTTGCCACACTCTTGCTTGTGGGGGCCACTTTGGTCCCCAACAGACTGCTCGCAAAGTTCTTGATTCTGGTCTCTTTTGGCAAACACTTTTTCGGGATGACCATGAATTTTTTAAATCTTGTCCTCATTGTCAAATAATGGGGAATGTATCTAAAAGGAATGAAATGCCACAACAACCCTTGCTCTTTCATGACATTTTTGATTTTTGGGGCATTGACTTTATGGGGAGATTTCCAAATTCTTTTGGAAACTTGTACATTCTTTTGGCCGTTGATTACATATCAAAATGGGTAGAGGCACGGGCCACAAGGACAGATGATTCCAAAACAGTTGTAGAATTTTTGAGAACTCAGATCTTTTGTAGGTTTGGATTACCAAGGTTCATTATCAGTGACCAGGGTTCTCATTTCTGCAACCGACCAATGCAATCACTTTTGCGTCGGTATGGGGTTAGTCATCGAGTTTATACTGCATATCATCCACAGACCAATGGTCAAGCTGAGGTGTCAAATAGAGACGTAAAACAAATTCTTGAAAAGACAATTCAACCCAATAGGAAAGATTGGAGTCTTAGACTTGATGATTCATTGTGGGCCTACAGTATTGCTTTCAAAACTCCCATTGTAATGTCACCCTATCGTCTTGTGTTTGGAAAGAGTTTTCACCTCCCTATTGAGATTGAGCATTGGGCCTACTAGGCCATCAAACAATGAAATTCTAATCATTCTGGTGCAGGTTCTCAAAGGAAGTTGCAGATTCAGGAGCTAGAGGAAATGAGAAGAGATGCATATGAAAACTCCAGGATTTATAAGGAGAGAACCAAGGCTTCCCATGACCATCTTATCCTTCATCGTTAGTTCCATATTGGGTAGAAGGTCCTCCTTTATAATGCAAGGCTGAAGTTGCATCCTGGTAAGCTTCGTTCCCACTGGTTTGGACCATACATTGTTACTAATGTCTCTCCATTTGGTGTTGTTCAGGTTCAAAATGAAGAAACCAAGCAAACCTTCACTATCAATGGGAAGCAGATGAATCACTTTCATGAACCGGTTCTGGAGTCCCCGATGGAGGAACTCCAAGTTCAAGAAGCACACTATGAATGACATCCACCAGGTTTTATCCTTCCTTCCCACATTCTCTTTTACTACAGTGAGGACACTACATACTCTAGGTGTGGTGGGGGTGGATACATTCCTGGGATAGTTATGAATTTTCATTGTTTTCTCCTTTTGTTTTCTGTTTTTGGCCTTCTTTATGGTATTTTCTTTTTCCCCATCAACAATTTCGATGTTCCATGATTTGGCGTCCATAATGTGGGGAAAGTAAAAATACCATAACGAAGGCTAAAAAGAGTATTTGTATGAATTTAACATCAGGGAATGATTTTTAGTGAATTGGTTTTCTTTTAATGATATAAATGGTCGTATCTATGTGAAACCTTTGAGATGATTGATGCCCATTGTGTGAGTAGTTTTTGGGAAAACTGTGTCGCTAATATCTCCACAAATTTTTGCACCAAACTACAAAGTGTGATTATTTCTCACTTAATATAAGGTAAATATATGTTGGGTTAATATTTTTCAGCTTTAAATGATATTTCCATATGTCTGTTCCTTATCCGATCTGTTTCATTACTTTACCAGATTGACCTATGCGTGTGTACCTAATGTCCGACTATTGTACTCCCTCAAAAAAAATTGTTGAGTCTTGGGTAGGTCAAAAACCACTCCTCCTCAACCTTTTATCTTGTTATAACTATTGCAATTAGTGTCGTGAGGAGATCAAACAAAGGGTTGAGAGATGAGTGTGAGATTTGTTCCAATTGAAACTTCAAAAAAAAATATAATAAATGAGGGGAGTGATGAAATGTGAAACATATGGGGATATCTAGGTCGGGAGATTATGGTTTGACTTCTAGGAATGCTTAAATGATTGGGTCTTGAAATATGATTGTAAAGGATGTAGGATAGGTTTGGTGAAAAATCATTTAAAGCTGAATAATGTTAAAATAACCTATATTTATTTGATAGAAAGTGGAAAGAATAGCATGGAATGGTTTTCACACACACACATGGAGAGTTAGTGTAATGGTTGAACTTTTAATTCCTTTCTCATATTGGTGTCATAAATCTCTTTAAATTTTATTGTGATATGATTTATGAGACATCTTTTTCCATTTTCACTGGGAAGAACTCCTTGGTGTGGTTCGTGCATTGATCACTTTACTTGAAATAAAATTTCATCAAATGCTAAATCTTCAGGATGTTGGAAATATATATATATATATATATATATATATATATATGCATCATTGTATTTGTATATGTGACTTTGCCTAGGAGTGCAAATGTTTAGGTGTGGGGGTGTGATCGTACCATGATTCACTGTTTTATTCCACCCTTACACCGTAATTTTAAACTAGTTTTGTAATGAATATTCCAAATATAATAATAAATTTAACTTTATGTTTGAATCAATCAATTAATTTTAATCAATATTATAATGGGCAATGTTACTTGTTTTTATTGTTTCAATGTAGGTGGAGGTGATTTGGAGGGCCCTTGATGAAGTGAAAGAAAAATGGGCCAAAGTTGCATGGATCCATGGACATTTGTCCACTGTTTTGCATAGTACATGAAATAAGTGCATCTAAATGGGCTGAACTTTTGTGGGCCTGTCCAAAATTTAATATTATACATTTAATATTAAGAAACCCAATCCTGATTCGGCTTCTATGGGGCCCATCTGAACTGATCTGTCCAAGACACCGAATTTGGACCAAGTCAAATGTGGTGTTCTATATTTTATCAATATCTTGAAGTGTATTTGTCCAAACGGTGACAAACTTTCGGTGGAGACAGAAAAGATGTAGGGATACAACTTTTCAATTTTCTCCAAATCTAGATAAGACATTCTAAAGGCCTAAACGCATCATGCAAGTGGATTGATGAAATCTATGTGCCTAAAACCACCTTCCAATTTTCCTATAAAAGGGCACCAAGGGAACCTCATATGGAAGTTCAGAAAATGAGTGAAGTGATGCCAATTTTGAGTCCTAGAGGAGTCTCCTAATCACCTTGGAGGTTCTGGAGGCCCCTATCCTCATAGGTGGATCAACAATTAAGAAGGAGTTCAACCCGAGATTTCTCCTCCTCCCGATGTCGAGCTAAAAGTAGGGTGTTCGTTGTGAGGGAGCTACACACATGTCAAGGGAGTTCCGATGCATAAACTAGCTACTGGTTTGGGGTAATTTGGGTGTTTAAACATTTCATTCCATGTATCTTATTTTATTTCAGATTTTAATTCTTAATTTGATACATGTGAGTGTTATGCTCTTAATTTCTAACCGATCGGTGTGAGGTTTTGAGTGCATGACTTGTGTTGTTCTGATTGGACATCACAAGAATCCTTTTCATACCCAACTTATTGAGATTTCAATATTATTTGGAAGATCTTATTCCATTAATAAGTACTGGACCTTTACAATATGATTGTTACGTCAAGGTTTGGTCCTTAAAGCATTGAAATAAAAGCTTAGAAATTAATCGGGATTCCAATTAACTCCAACCAAAGAATTACTCTAAATCCAAGATGAATATCTATGAACAATGAACTTGATATTTTTGTAGTGAAATCACATCGACCCTTTTATCTCATATTTCTCAAAATCCACTTGGTCACTCATCTTTTAATCTATTTCAACTAAGTCATTGTTTTAAACTGTTTTCAAAACCACCCCCTCTCTTAGTCATTTTTATTAAAAATACACACTCTAAACCTACCAAAACTCCTTGAGAGATGACCTAGGGTCTTCCATAGACTATAAATCAACCTTAAATATATAATCAATTTGACGTGTCATGACAACGCGTTCAAATTTTGGCACCGTTGCCGGGGAGCACTTTGGTTTTTTGTGCGTGTTTTTGATAAATTTTTTGTAATTTTTGTGAATATTTTTTTGTTTTATCTTCTACCTTTGAATTTATTTTTGTGTTATAATTTATTTATTTTATAGGTTCTGTGTATGACGCGTTCTACTCCAGGAGACCTACAAACTTTCAAACCTGAATCAGAGAGGATCCTACATCATCGAAACCGAGACACACAAGACCACACTTTGAAGGAGGAGACATCAAATATTAAAATTCTTCTTGATCCTTCTTATTCTTCTGAAACCAAAGTTAAAATTGAACATAACTTTTATAACATGGCTGAAAATAATATACCACTAAAAGAACTAACCTCACCTGATGTTGAGATCTGACCCACTTACATTCAATTACAAGGCGAGGCACCCAATTTTGAACTAAAATCTGGTTTAATTCATTTATTACCAAGATTTCATGGACTTCCTGGAGAAGATCCACATAATCATTTAAAAGAATTTCATACTATGTGTTCAAAATTAAAACCTACTAATGTGGATGAAGAACGAGTAAAACTTAGGGCATTTCCATTTTCATTAGAAGACACAGCTAAAGATTAGTTGTATTATGTTAATTCAACTATTAGAGGTTGGGCGGACATGAAACGACTTTTTCTTGAAAAATACTTCCCAGCCTCTCGAACTGCAACAATAAGGAAAGAAATATGTGGTATAAGACAATCTCAAGGAGAAACCCTTCATGAATATTGGGAACAATTTAAAAGATTGTGTTCAGGTTGTCCACATCACCAAATAAGTGATCAACTTTTAATTCAGTATTTTTATGAAGGTTTAATCCTTATTGATCGAAACATGATTGATGTTGCTGCAGGTGGTGCAATAGTGGATAAAATCCCAATCACTGCAAGGAACCTAATTGAGACCATGGCAAAAAACACTCAAAAATTCAGTTCAAGATCCAGTGTACCCATTCGAGGTGTCCATGAGGTGCAAAGTAATGAATTCGAGAAGAAGGTAGACACAAAGTTTGAAGAGGTGAGTACCCTTATACGACAACTTGATCTTTACCAAGGGAAAGTCTAATCTCCTCCTCCCATACATTGTGGTATATGCTCTTCTAGTACCCACTATTCTGACCAGTGCCCCCAATTGAGAGAAACTTCTGAGAGTTGTGAGGAAATATTCCCAGGACGCCCCTATAACCAACCCATTAGGAAAGAACCTTACTATCCATCCAACCCTGGGTGGAAAGAAAACCAAGCCTATAGGCAAGGGGGGTATTCAAACTAGCCTCATCAACCATGGAACCAACCAGGGCAAAGTAGTCATCAACCCCCACCACCTAGAAAATTTCAACCACCCCAAAGGCCTTTCCAACAACCCCCTCCAAAAACTAAACCTATCCTAGAAGATATGATGAAAAAAATGGCTGCCAATAATCTCCAATTCCAACAAACCACCCAAGCAGCCATACAAGACCTCAAAACCCAATTAGTCCAACTAGCTAACTCAGTGGGTGAAATCCAAAGCCATGGGTCTGGTAAACTACCATCTCAACCACTTGTCAACCCTAGGGATAAGGGAAATGTTAGTACCATCACCCTTAAGAGTGAAACTCAACATAAAAGCCAAATGAACCCTCCATTAGAGTCATCCTCTCCTAAGGAAACCACCATCCCAACCACTGAAAAAGGTTCAAATGAGATGGAACCTTGTCTTGAGAGAAGTCCTACCAAAGGAAAGAGTGTGTCTATTGATGAGTTACCAACCCCAATAATTCTTCTTCCATTTCCCCAAATATCCACCCAACCATGGAGACAAAAGGAAACTGAACTTGATAAAGAAATCTTGGAGACTTTAAAAAAAGTGCAGGTTGACATTCCATTGATTGATGTCGTCAAGAAAATTTCAAGATATGCCAAGTTTCTGAAGGATATGTGTACCCATCGAAGGTGACTTAGAGGTGATGAGAAGGTGAGACTGGGGAGGAACGTCTCAGCATTGATACAACCATCACTTCCCACCAAGTGCAACGATCTTGGAACATTCTCGATTTCGTGCACCATAGGGGAGTATTCTTTCTCCAATGCTATGCTTGATTTGGGTGCTTCTATTAATGTGATGCCTCACTCCATATACTCTTCTTTGAAGGTCGGTGAACTAAAGACCACAGGAATAGTTGTTCAGCTAGAAAATTGGATCACGGAACACCCTTCTGGTCTATTAGAGGATGTTCTTGTGAGGGTTCAAAATTTAATATTTTCTGTTGATTTTTATGTGCTAAACATGGAAGATGATAGGATGAATGGACATGCCCCAATTATATTGGTGAGACCTTTCTTGAAAATTTCCAAAGTCATAAGTAATGTCCATAATGGTACATTATATATGGAATTTGGTGGTGACATGGTCCATTTTAACATCCTTGATGCCATGAAGCACCCCTCAGAAGAACATTCCTCTCTCTCGGTAAATTCAATTGATGTACTCCCTTCCCCTAAAATAACTTCATTTGTTTCCTCTGATCCCCTTTCTGAGTTTTCTTCTTTGATTGAAATTCTTGGTAATGAGTCATGTGATGATTGTTTTAGTGGTCTAGAAAAGTGTCATGCATGTTTATTAATTGATAATTTCTTCAACACGGAGGATCACATGACCATCGATGATACTTCTATGATTGTAAAATCTAATTCCTCATTCGAGGATGATACCATTGAGCAGTTAGATGAGATTAGTGACCTCTCACTTTCACACACACTCCCATCAATCAAAAATACACCTGAATTAGAACTAAAGCAACTGCCTCAAGATTTAAAATATTCATATCTTGAGAATGGAAACAAGTTTCCTGTCATCATTGCTAGTTCACTCCCTCCTGAGCATGAATTGCGACTGCTTGAACTTTTGAGGGAGCATAAACAAGCATTGGGATGGACACTTACAAACATTCCTGTTATTAGCCCATCAATTTGTACACATCATATTTTATTAACTGATGAGGCTAAACCAGTGAGGCAGGCACAACGTCGACTGAACCCAAACCTCTTAGAAGTAGTTAAAAAGGAAGTAACAAAATTATTGGCTGCTGGAATCATTTACCCCATCTCTGATAGCCAATGGGTCAGTCCTGTTCAAGTAGTTCCTAAAAAAACTAGCCTAACTGTAATTAAAAATGAAAACAATTAATTGGTTCCAACTCGTATGCAGAATAGTTGGCGTGTCTGTATAGATTATCGCCGACTAAACCAACACACTAGGAAGGACCATTTCCCCTTGCCATTCATTGACCAAATGCTAGAGAGGCTAGCGGGGAAGTCCCATTACTGTTTTCTTGATGGGTATTCTGGATACTTTCAGATCCATATTTCCCCTGAGGATCAGGAAAAGACAACCTTCACTTGCCCCTTTGGCACATTTACCTATAGAAGGATGTCATTTGGCCTGTGCAATGCTCCGGGTACTTTCCAGCGATGTATGGTCAGTATTTTTTCGGATTACCTAGAGGATTGCATGGAAGTTTTCATGGATGATTTTACTGTTTATATATCCTCTTTTGATGAATGTTTAAGTAATCTTGGTTCAGTCCTACGTCGCTTTATTGAAAAGAATCTTGTATTAAATTATGAGAAATTTCATATCATGGTGCGACAAGGTATAGTTTTGGGACATGTCATTACTAGGGATGGTATCCAAGTAGATAAATCGAAAGTGGATGTCATTTCTTCCCTACCATTCCCTAAAAATGTACATGATGTGCGGTCTTTCCTATGTCATGCTGGATTTTACCGTCGTTTCATTCGTGATTTTAGTAAGATTGCACTTCCCCTCTCCCGCTTACTCCAAAAAGAAAAAGATTTTTTTTATAAAGAATATGAAGAAGCTTTTAATAAATTAAAATGGAGTCTCACATCACCCCCAGTAATCCAACCACCTTGGTGGGATTTACCATTTAAGCTCATGTGTGACGCCTCTAACTATGCAGTTGGGGCGGTCTTGTCACAAAGGGTCGATCGAGCACCACATGTCATTTCCTATGCCTCACGTACTTTGGACCTTGCCCAAGAAAACTACACCACCACTGAAAAAGAATTTCTTTCCATTGTGTTTGCCTTGGATAAATTCAGGTCATACCTTTTAGGGTCCAAAGTCATTGTGTTCTCAGACCATGTAGCCCTTCGGTATCTCCTAAAGAAACTGGAAGCCAAACCACATCTCATTCGTTGGATGCTCCTCCTTCAGAAATTCAATATAGAAATTAGAGATAAAAAAGGAGCAGAGAATGTGGTGGCAGACCATATAAGTTGGATCCCACCATCCTCGGACATTGTCCCATCCCCCTGTATTCCCATTAATGACATGTTTCCTGATGAGCAATTGTACATAGAGAAATATGTTATTCCCTGGTATGCTGAAATTATAAATTATTTGGTAGCATCTTGCATTCCTACTGATTTCAACAAAAACCAAGCCAGTAATCTAAAACATGAGTCTCGTTGGTACATTTGGGATGACCCCTACCTTTGGCACACATGTAGCGATCAGGTCCTTAGGCGTTGTGTTCCTGATAGCGAGTTTTAGTCTGTCCTTAGATTCTGCCAGACTCTTGCTTGTGGGGTCCACTTTGGTCCCCAACGGACTGCTCGCAAAGTTCTTGATTCTGGTCTCTTTTGGCCAACACTTTTTCGGGATGCCCATGAATTTTTTAAATCTTGTCCTCATTGTCAAAGAATGGGGAATGTCTCTAAAAGGAATGAAATTCCACAACAACCCTTGCTCTTTCATGACATTTTTGATGTTTGGGGCATTGACTTTATGGGGCCATTTCCCAATTCTTTTGGCAACTTGTACATTCTTTTGGCCGTTGATTACGTATCAAAATGGGTAGAGGCACGGGCCACAAGGACAGATGATTCCAAAACAGTTGTAGAATTTTTGAGAACTCGGATCTTTTGTAGGTTTGGATTACCTAAGTTCATTATCAGTGACCAGGGTTCTCATTTCTGCAACCGAACAATGCAATCACTTTTGCATCGGTATGGGGTTGGTAATCGAGTTTCTACTGCATATCATCTACAGACCAATGGTTAAGCTGAGGTGTCAAATAGAGAGGTAAAACAAATTCTTGAAAAAACGGTTCAACCCAATACGAAAGATTGGAGTCTTAGACTTGATGATTCATTGTGGGCCTATCGTACTACCTTCAAAACTCCCATTGGAATGTCACCCTATCATCTTGTGTTTGGAAAGAGTTGTCACCTCCCTCTTGAGATTGAGCACCGGGCCTACTGGGCCATCAAACAATGTAATTATAATCATTCTGGTGCAGGTGCTCAAAGGAAGTTGCAGATTCAGGAGCTAGAGGAAATGAGAAGAGATGCATGTGAAAACTCTAGGATTTATAAGGAGAGAACCAAGGCTGCCCATGACCGTCTTATCCTTCATCGTCAGTTCCATATTGGGCAGAAGGTCCTCCTTTATAATGCAAGGCTGAAGTTGCATCCTGGTAAGCTTCGTTCCCACTGGTTTGGACCATACATTGTTACTAATGTCTCTCCATTTGGTGTTGTTCAGGTTCAAAATGAAGAAACCAAGCAAACCTTCACTGTCAATGGGCAGCGGCTGAAGCACTTTCATGAACCCGTTTTGGAGTCCCCGATGGAGGAACTCCAAGTTCAAAAAGCACACTATGAATGACATCCACCAGGTTTTATCCTTCCTTCCCACATTCTCTTTTACTACAGTGAGGACACTACATACTCTAGGTGTGGGGGGGATGGATACATTCCTGGGATAGTTAGGAATTTTCATTGTTTTCTCCTTTTTTTTCTCTTTTTGGCCTTCTTTATGGTATTTTCATTTTCCCAATCAACATTTTTGAAGTTCCATGATTTGATGACCATAATGTGGGGAAAGTAAAAATACCATAACGAAGGCTAAAAAGAGTATTTGTATGAATTTAACATCAGGGAGTGATTTTTAGTGAATTGGTTTTCTGTCAATGATATAAATGGTTGTATCTATGTGAAACCTTTGAGATGATTGATGCCCATTGTGTGAGTAGTTTTTGGGAAAACTGTGTCACTAATATCTCCACAAATTTTTTCACCAAACTAAAAAGTGTGATTATTTATTACTTAATATAAGGTAAATATATGTTGGGATAATATTTTTCAGCTTTAAATGATATTTCCATACATTCGTTCCTTATCCGGTCTGTTTCATTACTGTACCAGATTGACCTATGCGTGTGTACCTAATGTCCGATTGTTGTATGCCCTCAAAAAAAATTGGTGTGTCCTGGGCGGGTAAAAAACCACTCCTCCTCAACCTTTGATCTTGTTGTAACTATTGCAATTAGTGTCGTGAGGAGATCAAACAAAGGATTGAGAGATGAGTGTGAGATTTGTTCCAATTGCAACTTCAAAAAAAATATATAATAAATGAGGGGAGTGATGAAATGTGAAACATATGGGAATATCTAGGTCGGGGGATTATGGTTTGACTTCTGGAAATGCTTAAATGAGTGGGTCTTGAAATATGATTGCAAAGGATGTAGGACAGGTTCGGTGAAAAATCATTTAAAGCTGAATAATGTTAAAATAACCTATATTTATTTGATAGAAAGTGGAAAGAATAGCATGGAATGGTTTTCACACACACATGGAGAGTTAGTGTAATGGTTGACCTTTGAATTCCTTGCTCATATTGGTTTCATAAATCTCTTTGAATTTTATTGTGATATGATTTATGAGACATCTTTTTCCATTTTCACTGGGAAGAACTCCTTGGTGTGGTTCGTGCAATGATCACTTTACTTGAAATAAAATTTCCTAAAATGTTAAATCTTCAGGATGTTGGAAATATATATATATATATATATATGCATCATTGTATTTGGATATGTGACTTATCGTAGGAGTGAAAATGTTTAGGTGTGGGGGTGTGATCGTACCACGATTCACTATTTTATTCCACCCTTACACCGCAATTTTAAACTAGTTTTGTAATGAATATTCCAAATATAATAATAAATTGCACTTTATGTTTGAATCAATCAATTAATGTTAATCAATATTATAATGGGCAATGTTACTTGTTTTTATTGTTTCAATGTAGGTGGAGGTGATTTGGAGGGCCCTTGATGAAGTGAAAGAAACATGGGCCAAAATTTCATGGATCCATGGACATCTGTCCACTGTTTTGCATAGTACACAAAATCCGTGCATCTACAGTGGACAGATGTCCATTTAGATACACGGATTTTGTGTACAATGCAAAACAGTGGACAGATGTCCATGGATCCATGTAATTTTGGACCATTTTTCTTTCACTTCATCAAGGTCCCTCCAAATCACCTCCACCTACATTGAAACAATAAAAACAAGTAACATTTCCCATTATAATATTGATTAACATTAATTGATTGATTCAAACATAAAGTGCAATTTATTATTATATTTGGAATATTCATTACAAAACTAGTTTCAAATTGCGGTGTAATGGTGGAATAAAACAGTGAATCGTGGTACGATCACACCCCCACACCTAAACATTTTCACTCCTGGACAAAGTCACATATCCAAATACAATGATGCATATATATATATATATATATATTTCCAACATCCTGAAGATTTAGAATTTGAGGAAATTTTATTTCAAGTAAAGTGATCAATGCACGAACCACACCAAGGAGTTCTTTCCAGTGAAAATGGAAAAAGATGTCTCATAAATCATATCACAATAAAATTCAAAGAGATTTATGACACCAATATGAGCAAGGAATTCAAAGGTCAACCATTACACTAACTCTCCATGTGTGTGTGTGAAAACCATTCCATGCTATTCTTTCCACTTTCTATCAAATAAATATAGGTTATTTTAACATTATTCAGCTTTAAATGATTTTTCACCAAACCTGTCCTACATCCTTTGTAATTATATTTCAAGACCCACTCATTTAAGCATTCCCAGAATTTAAACCATAAGCTCCCGACCTAGATATCTCCATATGTTGCACATTTCATCAGTCCCCACATTTATTATATTTTTTTTTTTTGAAGTTGCAATTGGAACAAATCTCACACTCATCTCTCAACCCTTTGTTTGATCTCCTCATGACATTAATTGCAATATTTATAATAAAATCAAAGGTTGATGAGGAGTGGTTTTTGACCTGGCTAAAACACAACAATTTTTTTTTGAGGGAATACAACATTCGGACATTAGGTACACACGGATAGGTCAATCTGGTACAGTAATGAAACTGATCGGATAAGGAATGAACGTATGGAAATATCATTTAAAGCTGAAAAATATTAACCCAACATATATTTACCTTATTTTAAGTAAGAAATAATCACACTTTGTAGTTTGGTGCAAAAATTTGTGGAGATATTAGTGACACAGTTTTCCCAAAAACTACTCACACAATGGGCATCAATCATCTCAAAGGTTTAACATAGATACGACCATTTATATCATTGACAGAAAACCAATTCACTAAAAATCACTCACTGATGTTAAATTCATACAAATACTCTTTTTAGACTTCGTTATGGTATTTTACTTTCCCCACATTATGGTCTCCAAATCATGGAACTTCAAAATTGTTGATGGGGAAAATTAAAATACCATAAAGAATTCCAAAAAGAGAAAACAAAAGGAGAAAAAAATGAAAATTCCTAATGATTCCAGGAATGTATCCACCCCCCCCCACCTCACACCTAGAGTATGCAGTGTCCTCACTGTAGTAAAAGAGAATGTGGGAAGGAAGGATAAAACCTGGTGGATGTCATTCATAGTGTGCTTCTTGAACTTGGAGTTCCTACATCGGGGACTCCAGAATGGGTTCATGAAAGTGCTACAGCCGCTACCCGTTGACAGTGAAGGTTTGCTTGGTTTCTTCATTTTGAACCTGAACAACACCAAATGGAGAGACATTAGTAACAATGTATGTTCCAAACCAACGGGAACGAAGCTTACCAGGATGAAACTTCAGCCTTGCATTATAATGGAGGACCTTTTGCCCAATATGGAACTGACGATGAAGGATAAGACGATCATGGGCAGCCTTGGTTCTCTCCTTATAAATCCTGGAGTTTTCATATGCATCTCTTCTCATTTCCTTTATCTCCTGAATCTGCAACTTCCGTTGAGCACATGCACTAGAATGATTATAATTGCACTGTTTGATGGCCCAGTAGGCCCGGTGCTCAATCTCAACAGGGAGGTGACAACTATTTCCAAACACAAGACGATAGGGTGACATTCCAATGGGAGTTTTGAAAGCAGTACGGTAGGCCCACAATGAATCATCAAGTCTAAGACTCCAATCTTTCATAATGGGTTGAACCGTTTTTTCAAGAATTTGTTTTACCTCTCTATTTGACACCTCATCTTGACCATTGGTCTATGGATGATATGCAGTAAAAACTCGATGACCTACCCCATACCGACGCAAAAGTGATTGCATTGTTCAGTTGTAGAAATGAGAACCCTGGTCACTGATAATGAACCTAGGTAATCTAAACCTACAAAAGATCTGAGTTCTCAAAAATTCTACAACTGTTTTGGAATTGTCTGTCCTTGTGGCCCATGCCTCTACCCATTTTGATACATAATCAAGGGCCAAAAGAATTTACAAGTTGCCAAAATAATTGGGAAATGGCCCCATAAAGTCAATGCCCCAAACATCAAAAATTTCATGAAAGAGCAAGGGTTGTTGTGGCATTTCATTCCTTTTAGATACATTCCCTGTTCTTTGACAACGAGGACAAGATTTACAAAATTCATGGGCATCCCGAAAAAGTGGTGGCCAAAAGAGACCAGAATCAAGAACTTTGCGAGCAGTCCATTGGGGACCAAAGTGGCCCCCACAAGCAAGAGTGTGGCAGAATCTAAGGACAGACTGAAACTCGTTATCGGGAACACAACACCTAAGGACCTGATCGCTACATGTGCGCCAAAGGTAGGGGTCATCCCAAATGTACCAACGAGACTCATGTTTTAGATGACTGGCTTGGTTTTTATTGAAATCAGTAGGAATGCAAGATGCTACCAAATAATTTACAATTTCATCATACCAGGGAATTGCATCTTGCACTATGTAAAATTACTCATCAGGAGACATGTCATTAATGGGAATACAGTGGGATGAGACAATGTCTGAGGATGGTGGGATCCTACTGATATGGTCTGCCACTACATTCTCTGCTCCTTTTTTATCTCTAATTTCTAGATTGAATTTCTGAAGGAGGGGCATCCAATGAATGAGACGTGGTTTGGCTTCCAGGTTTCTTTAGGAGATACCGAAGGGCTGTATGGTCTGAGAACACAATGACTTTGGACCCTAAAAGGTATGACCTGAAATTATCCAAGGCAAACACAATGGAAAGAAATTCTTTTTTAGTGGTGGTGTAGTTTTCTTGGGCAGGGTCCAAAGTACGTGAGGCATAGGCAATGACATGTGGAGCTCGATCGACCCTTTGTGACAAGACTGCCCCAACTGCATAGTTAGAGGCGTCACACATGAGCTCAAATGGTAAATCCTACTGAGGTGGTTGGATTACCGGGGGTGATGTGAGACTCCATTTTAATATATTAAAAGCTTCTTCACATTCTTTATCAAAAACAAAATCTTTTTCTTTTTGGAGTAAGTGGGAGAGGGGAAGTGAAATCTTACTAAAATCACGAATGAAACGACGGTAAAATCCAGCATGACCTAGGAAAGACCGCACATCACGTACATTTTTAGGGAATGTTAGGGAAGAAATGACATCCACTTTCGATTTATCTACTTGGATACCATCCCCAGAAATGACATGTCCCAAAACTATACCTTGTCGCACCATGAAATGGCATTTCTCATAATTTAATACAAGATTCTTTTCAATACAGTGACGTAGGACTGAACCAATACTACTTAAACATTCATCAAAAGAGGATCCACAAATAGTAAAATCATCCATGAAAACTTCCATGCAATCCTCCAAGTAATCTGAAAAAATACTAACCATACATCGCTGGAAAGTACCCAGAGCATTGCACATGCCAAATGGAATCCTTCTATAGGCAAATGTGCCAAAGGGGCAAGTGAAGGTTGTCTTTTCCTGATCCTCGGGGGCAATATGGATCTGAAAGTATCCAGAATACCCATCAAGAAAACAGTAATGGGACTTCCCCGCCAGCCTCTCTTGAATTTGGTCAATGAATGGCATGGGGAAATGGTCCTTCCTAGTGTGTTGGTTTAGTCGGTGATAATCTAGACAGACACGCCAACTATTCTGCACACGAGTTGGAACCAATTCATTGTTTTCATTTTTAATTACCGTTAGGCCAGTTTTTTTAGGAACTACTTGAATAGGACTGACCCATTGGCTATTAGAGATGGGGTAAATGATTCCAGTAGCCAATAATTTTGTTACTTCCTTTTTAACTACTTCTAAGAGGTTTGGGTTCAGTCGACGTTGTGCCTGCCTCACTGGTTTAGCCTCATCAGTTAATAAAATATGATGTGTACAAATTGCTGGGCTAATACCAGGAATGTCTGCAAGTGTCCATCCCAATGCTTGTTTATGTTCCCTCAAAAGTTCAAGTAGTCTCAATTCATGCTCATGAGGGAGTGAACTAGCAATGATGAAGGGCAACTTGTTTATATTCTCAGGATATGAATATTTTAAATCTTGAGGCAGTTGCTTTAGTTCCAATTCAGGTGGATTTTGGATTGATGGGAGTGTGTGTGAAAGTGAGAGGTCACTAATCTCATCTAACTACTCAATGGTATCATCCACCGATGAGGAATTAGCTTTTACAATCATAGCAGTATCATCGATGGTTATGTGATCCTCCGTGTTCAAGAAATTATCAATTAATAAACCAGCATGACACTTTTCTAGACCACTACAACAATCACCACATGACTCATTAACAATAATTTCAATCAAAGAAGAAAACTCAGAAAGGGGATCAGGTGAAACAAATGAAGTGATTTTAGGGGAAGGGAGTACATCAATTGAATTTACCGAGAGAGAGGAATGTTCTTCTGAGGGGTGATTCATGGCATCAAGGATGTTAAAATGGACTATGTCACCACCAAATTCCATAGATAATGTACCATTATGGACATTAAGTGTGGATTTGGCAGTTTTCAAGATAGGTCTCTCCAATATAATTGGGGCATGTCCATTCATCCTATCATCTTCCATTTTTAGCACATAAAAATTAGCAGGAAATATTAAATTTTTAACCCTCACAAGAACATCCTCTAACACACCAAAAGGGTGTGTCGTGCTCTGATTTGCTAGCTGAACAACTATTCCTGTGGGCTTTAGTTCACCGACCTGCAAAGAATAGTATATGGAGTGAGGCATCACATTAATAGAATCACCCAAATCAAGCATAGCATTGGAGAAAGAATACTCCCCTATGGTGCATGGAATCGAGAATGTTCCAGGATTGTTGCACTTGGAGGGAAGTGATGGTTGTATCAATGCTGAGACGTTCCTCCCCAGGCTCAACTTCTCATCACCTCTAAGTCTCCTTCGATGGGTACACATCTCCTTCAGAAACTTGGCATATCTCGGAATTTTCTTGATGACATCAATCAATGGAATGTTAACCTGCACTTTTTTGAAAGTCTCCAAGATTTCTTTATCAAGTTCAGTTTCCTTTTGTTTCCTTGGTTGGGTGTCTCTTTGGGTAAATGGAAGAGGAATGCTTGGGCTTGGTAAATCATCAATAGACACACTCTTTCCTTTGGTAGGAATTCTCTCAAGACAAGGTTCCATCTCATTTGAACCTTTTTTAGTGGTTGGGATGGTGGTTTCCTTAGGAGAGTATGACTCTAATGGAGGGTTCATTTGGATTTTAAGTTGAGTTCCACTCCTAAGGGTGATGGCACTAACATTTCCCTTATCCCTAGGGTTGACAAGTGGTTGAGATGGTATTTTACCAGACCCATGGCTTTGGATTTCACCCACTGAGTTAGGTAGTTGGCCTAATTGGGTTTTGAGGTCTTGTATGGCTGCTTGGGTGGTTTGTTGGAATTGGAGATTATTGGCAGCCATTTGTTTCATCATATCTTCTAGGCTAGGTTCAGTTTTTGGACGGGGTTGTTGGAAAGGCCTTTGGGGTGGTTGAAATTTTCTGGGTAGTGGTGGTTGATGACTACTTTGCCCTGTTTGGTTCCATGGTTGATGAGGCTGGTTTGAATACCCCCTTGCTTATAGGCTTGGTTTTATTTCCACCCAGGGTTGGATGGATAGTAAGGTTCTTGCCTAATGGGTTGGTTATAGGGGTGTCCTAGGAATATTGCCTCACAACTCTCAGAAGTTTCTCTCAATTGGGGGCATTGGTCAGAATAGTGGGTATCAGAAGAGCATATACCACAATGTATGGGAGGAGGAGATTGGAATTTCCCTTGGTAAAGAGCAAGTTATCGTAGAAGGGTACTCACCTCTTCAAACTTTGTGTCAACCTTCTTCTTGAATTCAGTACTTTGCACCTCATGGACACCTCGAATGGGTACACAGGACCTTGAACTGAATTGTTGAGTGTTTTGTGCCATGGTCTCAATTAGGGTCCTTGTAGCGATTGGGGTTTTATCCACTAGTGCACCACCTACAGCAGCATCAATCATGTTTCGATCAATAGGGATTAAACCTTCATAAATATGCTGAATTAAAATTTGATCACTTATTTGGTGATGTGGACAACTTGAACACAATCTTTTAAATCGTTCCCAATATTCATGAAGGGTTTCTCCTTGATATTGTCTTATCCCACATATTTCTTTCCTTATTGTTTCAGTTCTAGAGGCTAGGAAGTATTTTTCAAGAAAAATTCGTTTCATTTCCGCCCAACCTCTAATAGGTGAATTAACATAATACAACCAATCTTTAGCCGTGTCTTCTAATGAAAATGGAAATTCCCTAAGTTTTACTTGTTCTTCATCCACATTAGCATGTTTTAATGTTGAACACACAGTATGAAATTATTTTAAATACTTATGTGGATCTTCTCCAGGTAGTCCATGAAATCTTGGTAATAAATGAATTAAACCAGATTCTAGTTCAAAATTGGGTGTCTCGCCTTGTAATTGAATGTAAGTGGGTCGGATATCAACAACAAGTGAGGTTAGTTATTTTAGTGTTCTATTATTTTCAGCCATGTTATACAAGTTATGTTCAATTTTAACTTTGGTTTTAGAAGAAGAAGAAGGATCAAGATGAATTTTAAGATTTGATGTCTCCTCCTTCAAAGTGTGGTCTTGTGTGTCTCGGTTTTTTTGATGTAGGATCCTCTCCGGTTCGGGTTCGAAAGTTTATAGGTATCCTGGAGTAGAACGCGTCATACACAGAACCTACACAATAAATAAATTAGAACACAAAAATAAATTCAAAGGTAGAATATAAAACAAACAAATATTCACAAAAATTACAAAAAAAATTATCAAAAACACGCACAAAAAACCAAAGCGCTCCCCGGAAACGGCGCCAAATTTTGACCGCGTTGTCATGACACGTCAAATTGATTATATTTTTAAGGTTGATTTATGGTCTAGGGAAGACCCTAGGTCATATCTCAA
Organism: Viscum album; assembly: GCA_963277665.1. Classification (NCBI taxonomy): domain Eukaryota; kingdom Viridiplantae; phylum Streptophyta; class Magnoliopsida; order Santalales; family Viscaceae; genus Viscum; species Viscum album. The sequence continues at coordinate 1,756,601,569 of OY728121.1, read as the reverse complement.
GGAGCATTGGTAGGTTTAGAGTGTGTATTTTTAATAAAAATGACTAAGAGAGGGGGTGGTTTTGAAAACAGCTTAAAACAATGACTTAGTTGAAATATCTTAAAAGATGAGTGACCAAGTGGATTTTTGAGAAATATGAGATAAAAGGGTTGATGTGATTTCACTACACACATATCAAGTTCATTTTTCATAGAGATTAATCTTGGGTTTAGAGTAATTCTTTGGTTGGAGTTAATTGGAATCCCGATTAATTCCTAAGCTTTTATTTCAATGCTTTAAGGACCAAACCTTGACGTAACAATCGTATTGTCAAGGTCCAATACTTATGAATGGAATAAGAGCTTCCAAATCATATTAAAATCTCAATAAGTTGGGTATGAAAAGGATTCTTTTGATGTCCAATCGGAACAACACAAGTCACGCACTCAAAACCTCACACCGATTGGTTAGAAATTAAGAACATAACACTCACATGTATCAAATCAAGCATTAAAATCTGAAATAAAATAAGATACATGGAATTTAATGTTTAAAACCCCAAATTAATCCAAACCATTAGCTAGTTTATTCATCGGAACTCCCTTGACATGTGTGTAGCTCCCTCACAACGAACACCCTACTTTTAGCTCGACATCGGGAGGAGGAGAAAGCTTGGGTTGAACTCCTTCTTCATTGTTGATCCCCCTATGAGGATAGGGGCCTCCAGAACCTCAAAGGTGATTAGGAGACTCCTCTAGGACTCCAAATTGGCAGCACTTAACTCCTTTTCCGAACTTCCAAATGAGGTTCCCTTGGTTCCCTTTTATAGGAAAATTGGAAGGTGGTTTTAGGCACATAGATTTCATCAATCTACTTTCACGACGTGTTTCGGCCTTCAGACAGTCTTATCTCGCTTTGGAGAAAATAGAAAAGTTGTATCCCTACCTATTTTCTGTCTCCATAGAATATTTGGCACCTTTTGGACAACTACATATCAAGATATTGATAAAATACAGAACACCGCATTTGACTTGGTCCAAATTCGGTGGCTTGGACAGATCAGTTCGGATGGACCCCATAGAAGCCGAATCAGGATTGGGTTTCTTAATATGAAATGTAGCCTATTAAATTTGGATAGGCCCACAAAATTTCAGCCCATTTAGATACACGTATTTCGTGTACTATGCAAAACAGTGGATAGATGTCCATGGATCCATGCAATTTTGGCCCATTTTTCTTTCACTTCATCAAGGGCCCTCCAAATCACCTCCACCTACATTGAAACAATATAAACAAGTAACATTTCCCATTATAATATTGATTAACATTAATTTATTAATTCAAACATAAAGTGAAATTTATTATTATATTTGGAATATTCATTACAAAACTAGTTTAAAATTGCGGTGTAAGGGTGGAATAAAACAGTGAATTGTGGTACGATCAGTGGAGTATGAGGATATCTTTCCTGAAGATGTTCCAGGTTTATCTCCCCATCAAGAGATAGACTTATGAATTAATATACACCATAGGAAAGAAATGATATCTTCAACATCATATCATATGGCTCCCATAGAGCTTTATGAGCTGATGGTTTAGTTGGAGGACTTGTAGAGGAATGGATTCTTGAGACCTAGTGTTTCATCCTAGGAAGACCTGGTTTTGTTTTCCAAGAAGGAAGATGGTAGATTGAGTTTGTGTGTGGACTATCGGTGCTTGAACCAAGTGACTATGAAGAACAAGTATCCACTACTAAGGATCGATGACCTCTTTGATTAGTTAAGAGGGGCACGATGGTTCTCAAAGGTTAACCTCGGGTCAGGCTATCATCAACTATGAGTATGGGATGAGAATATATCGAAGATGACCTTCAAATTATGTTATGGTCACTATGAGTACTTGGTGATTCCCTTTGGTGTGACAAAAAACCCAGTAGTGTTCATGGGACACATGAACTAAATCATTCATCCTTAGACCGATTCATAATAGTCTTCATCAATGATATCCTTGTGTACTCAGCATCTGAGTAGGAGAACACGAGACACTTAAGGATAGTTCTGGTCATACTTTAAGAGAACCAACTTTATAGAAATATCTCAAAGTGCCGGTTCTGTATTCAGGCAGTCCACTTTCTAGGACACATTGTCTCAGCAGATGGAGTGGTAGTGGACCCAACCAAGGTCGAGGCAGTGTTAGAATGGGATCCACCTTGGAGCATGATAGAGGTATAAAGATTCCTTAGGTTGGAAGGCTATTATCAAAGACTCGTACCCAATTTCTCTAGGATATCAGCACTCATGACAACTTTGAATTGAAAGGGGCAGCCTTTCGTGTGGACAGAAAGTTGCCAGCAAGATTTTCAGTAGTTGATATAGAGTTTGAAGAGCGCTCCCATCTTGATATTTCTAGAGGAATGTGTTGAGTATATAGTGTTTTGTGATGAATTAGGAACTGGTATTGGTTGTGTTATAATGTATAGGTGAGTGCTGATTACCTGTGGTTTATTCCATTTGAGACCACATGAGCAGAACTATGTGACTCATGATCTTGAGCTAGCAGTGGTAATTTTCACTTTGAAAATGTGGAGACACTGCCTTATGGGTGAGCGGTTTATCATATACTCTGATCACAAGAGTCTTAAGTATATCTTCTCTCAGGAGGATTTTAACTTGAGACAGAGGTGATGGCTAGAGTTCCTCTAGGATTATGACTTTAAAATTGTCTATACTCCTAGGAATTGGATTGTGGTAGTAGATTCTCTCAGTAGAAGATCTAGTTCGTAGTTGTTGAACAAGGTTTCTGAGTAGTTATCCTCATTATGGTTATCCTTTGTGGATGAAGATGAAGCAGCTTATCTCCAGTCAATGGTTGTCACCCCTCCACTCTTATAGTGAGTTAGGGAGGCACAGCTTGGGGATATTGACTATGATATGCTATGTTCTCAGATATCCACAGGGCATGATCCTAATGGATTTTCAAAAGGTGGGTAGGAAATCATTCCTTTCAAAGGATGCATGATGGTATCAGTGATGTTGTGGGAGGAGTTTCTGAGGGAGTTTCATGCGTCCCCTTTGGTGGTACATCTATATGTGGAAAAGATATACCAAGACCTTCAAAATCAGTTTTGGTGGTCAGGGGTGAAGAAAGGAGTCGTAGAGTTTGTCTCTTTATGCCTTACTTATTAACAGGTGAAGGATGAGCACCAAGTTCCAGTGGGTTTAGCTCAATCCCTTGAGGTGCTAAAATGGAATTGGAATGGGATATTTGTGGACTTCATGATGGGCTTACCACGTATGTCCAGAGGAGACGATACCATCTGGGTGTTCGTTGACTGACTCACCAAGTCAACACACTTCTTAGCTATCTGAGATCAGAGTTCAGTAGAGAGCTTGGGATGCCTCTACGTGTAGGATATAGTTTGACTCCATGGAGTTATATTGATGATTTTTTTTATCATGATGCTTACTTTATATCCCGGTTGTGGAAGGGATTATAGGAGGTGTTTGGGGTCCAGTTACTCTTGAGCACATCATTTCACCCACAGACTGACGACCATACAGAGTGGACCATTCAGGTTCTAGAGGACATTTTGCAGGATTGCATGTTAGAATTTGGTTATAGTTTGGAAGATCACCTACCACTGGTGGAGTTTTTATACAACAAAAACTACCATTACACCATCAATATGGAACTATTAGAGGCTTTGTATGGGTGACCCTATAGGTCGCCACTTTACTGGACTGACCCAGGGGAGTCAGTGCTCATGGGCTTAGAGTTGGTACGAGATACTAAAGAGAAGGTGTAGATCATTCAGGAGCATATGAAGGATGCATAAATCCATCATAAGTTTTATGTTGATAGTAAACGAAGGCCTTTGGAGTTTGAGGAAGGCGACCATGTGTTCTTATGGGTTTCAACTCAATAGGGATTACAGAGATTTGGCTGGGGTGGCAAGTTATCTCTATGATTTATCAGCCCTTTCTGGATACTATGTAGAATTGGAAAGGTGGAATATCACTTAGATCTAGTTCCACAGTTAGACCAAGTACACAACATCATTTATGTGTTTCATCTGAGGAGGTACATGTGTGACCCATCACACATCATCGATTGGGGAGAGCTGGAGATCAAGGATAGAGTGACTTTTTCTGAGTACCCAATAGAGATCAAGGATCAGTATGAGAGGATCCTTCATGGGTGATCTATTCCTTTGGTGTATTTCTAGTGTCAGCATGGGAATCTCTAGGAGGTAACTCAGGAGTGGGAGGATCATATTCATACTAAGTACCCACATCATTTTGAGTAGCCTTTTTTTGGATTTTTTGGGATGTAAATCCCCAAGGTGGGGAGAATTTAATGTCCCAAATTTTTTCATGCATATTTTTTAAATATTATATGGATTAATTTTGAGACCAGGAACTAAGATTCCATGCAATTATGAGACCCGTTGTTCCTGGAACAAATGTTTGAAATATACTAAAATATTAAATAGCATGCACACACAGTTTTCCTACAAAAGTGGAATATCTCCTAAATGAGTGCCCAGATAAGAAATCTGAGGGAACTATTGAGTTCAGAATGGAAGTTTTTCCCTAGGTGTGACCTAACATTGGTCAGCATGGGATGTTTTTGAAAATTCATCACAAGCGCACCCTATAATCTCTAGAGGATCATTAGAGAGAACCCCTGGAGAATTCTCTTGAACGAACAACGATGAAGTTTTGGATTGTGGATCGATTAATCAGTGCAGCATTAGATTCAACAGATCTTGAAAATAAATGCGATGTAGAGATCTTTCTTCATCAGTGATTGAACTGAGTTGAGGTAGGGCATGTGATTTTGATTTTCTTTTCCCTGTTCTTAAATTCCATGATGAATGCGGACCAATCAATGAACAAATTGGACTGCAGATCGATCATTATGTGGGATCGGCTATTTTGTGGGATTTTTAGGATATTTCTTTGTGGTTGTTGATTTATTCATTTTTCATTCTAATGGAAATTAACTGATATTGATAAGAACATCGATCGAGGTTCGTTCCTCTTGTTTGGATTTGTGATTTTCTCCCCTGATTCACCATTCTTCATGATGTTATTTTTTCCCCATAGTTCGACATTTCTTTGAAAAATTGATCGATGCACATTCAATTCTTGGTACAACAATCTAAAATCATTGATCCAAAGTCATTATGACTCAATGGAGGTGCAACGGTGGTTATGGAAATGGATCAAAAAACAGTTGGTTTCGATTTCACGTTCTTCGGCACACAACAAAGAACAAAGATGATATTGTTTTCTGAGTGGATCGAAGGCCCGAATCTCACTTACTCGATGATGGAATAGAAAAAAGATACTAGATATTGAGTTTTATGGAAAACCGAACACTGAAATGAAGACCAGAGGATCGACTGAAACGAACGGGAGGAAGAAGACAGGTTCTGGAAAAACTTGATACACATAGCGTGTACTCCCCTTGGTTGAACACAACATGTACTTCAGACAGTACACAAACACAAGGTGGAGTACATGGGTTTTCTACACGGCGTGTACTCCCCCACACGGAATGTTTTGAACCATATACATGGGCTACCCCATGTGCTAGTATATAGGTTAACGTCATGTACAGGCACACGGTTGGAGTACATAGGTGGACCCTGGATACAGGGACATAGCATGTAACCCATTCACTTGTTGTGTACTCTTATACATGACATGGGTTGATGACATGATTCATTTACATGGTTAGTTCCTGGGGTCAAAGGATATGACATGTTCCCTTACTACATGTCATGTACCCCTTTCTACATGGCTTGATTTTATTTTCCTCTGTATCTTAGGCAAGTTTCATTAGGGTTTGTTACCTTTATAATTTTCCTGAAGGTTGGTATGAATCATTTCCTACTCCTAGGACTATGATCCCTTCAGTAGGAATTCCTAGATAGAGTTTTTTGAATTCCCCCCAAGAGTTCTGGAATGGGATCCTCTATTCATATTCGTACCCTAGGTTGAGTTCTTAGTATCTATGTGACCAACACTACATGGGCGTTGATCCCCTACTTAGCGGGTTAATCCAAATTGAGTTATTGGTATCACACATGGCCCTAGTTTTGATCCCCATTTGTGTATTATATTCTATTTAGATCTATCAGTGTATCTTTATCATGGTGAGACCTGACGAGTAACACCTCTTGGATAGGCATCGCCAGTGTTATCGGACTCAGGAGTGTGTTTTACCATATGAGTGCTTTGTGGAATCTTCAAGTTTAAATTATAGGGCTGGTATACTATAGTTGTATCTTACCTTCAGAATATGTGTCTTGGACTGAGTATATCTGGGTATTCTTGTTTATGTGTTGTAGACATATACCTGTGTATAGCTAACTGTAATTTCCTTTATTGTATTGCTTTGTGGTTTTGGGGTGTCCTACTAAGTATTGTTATACTCACCCATGAATGGGTTTTTCCCACACATGTCGTGTCTTGTGTAGGCGATCAACATTTTGATAGAGTCCTAGGTGGATCAGGACCAGACAGTGCTTAGTGAGATCGGACAGACTGAGGTGTGTTCTTGTGACTTTCAGGTAGCAGTCCTAGTACCTTTTACTTACATATTGGGCTCATGTTATAGACTTATTTGTAGTGGACTTGTATTTGGCCCTGTTTTACTATACTTTACTTCTTATCGTACTCTGGTTGTGGGATAAAGTTGTATGCATGCAATAGTTACTTAGTGGTTTTTACATTTCAGCATTTTGTGGGATTAGATATGTGTGTGTGCATACAAGTACGTAGGAAATTCCCCCCATGTTAGTGATATTCCTACTCAATGATAGTCACCAGCTCTTGGCTTATTGGAGGTGGGATTGGGGAGTCACAGAATGGGCCCCACTAGGATGGGTCATGATAGTGGTCACATTCATGATGCAATAGGAGGTGATGAGGGAGTTTCACACTTCTCATTTGGATATAAATTCCAGTGTAGAGAAGATGTTCCAAGAATCTCAATGGCATTTTTGATGTGCTAGCATGAGATGGAATGTTTTTGAGTTCATATCTCTATGTCTCACCTGTCATCATGTGAAGGTTGGGCACTAGGTTCTAGTAGGTTTGTTTCAGCCTCTTGAGATCCTAGAGTGGAAATGGGATGGCATATCTATGGTCTTCTTGATGGGTATTTCATTGAAAACAAATGTCCATGATGCCATCAGGGTGATAGTTTACCAACTTATGAATTAGACACACTTCCTTGCTATCAGGGAGTAGAGTTTGGCAGAGAGTTTGGGGAAGTTGTATGTATGGGAGATTTTCCTCCTTCATGGGGTGACCTCGATGACTATCTTTGACCGTGATGTGGGGTTTATGTCACAATTATGGAGAGGTATATAAGATAAATTCAGTACACAGATGAGGATTGCTATATCCTTTCACCCCTAGATAGATGAGTAGATTGAGCATGCTATTTAGGTGCTAGAGGATATGCTGAGGGATTACATGTTAGACTTTGGTCGGAGTTGGGAGAATAACTTACCCTTAGTGGAGTTCACTTATAATAATAGATATCACTCTACTATAAATATGGAACCTTTTGAGGCCTTGTACAGGAGACCCTATAGGTCACCCTTATGTTGGACTAAGATCAATGAGACATATCTTATTAGGCCAAATATAGTTCAAGTGATGATAGATAATGTCCAGTTAATCCATGAGCAGGTGATGATAGCTCATATCAGGCATAAATCTTATGTAGATCGATGTTATTGACCCCTGGAGTTCAAGTAGGGAGACCATGTTTTCCTAAGAGTCTCCTGATAACAAATATTGTGGAGATTTGGTCGAGGAGGAAATTTATCCTTAAGGTTCATTGGGTCGTTCATGATCTTGAAGATAGTTGGCGAGGTTGCTTACCGCCTATCCCTATCCCCATAGTTAGATAGGGTGAATGACATATTCCATGTGTCAGATATGAGGAGATATATGCATGATCTTATGTATGTTATTAACTGGGGTGATCTGAACAATGAGGATGCATCCACTTTCATGGAGCACCCAATGGTGATTGAGGATGATTAGGAGAGGATACTATGATGATGGATCATTCCCTTGGTTTGTGAATTGTGGTGGCACAAGATCATGTAGGAGAGATCTTGGGAGTGGTAGAGCCAGATGTGGGCTCGATATCCCAACCTTTTTGTTTAGTTTTCACTTTTTATTGACAAGAAGTTTGGAGGTAATAATTTAATAGCCCTTTTTCCCTTGTAAGACTATGAAATAAATCAAGGAATATTTTTGGATGCAAGCACTGAGACAGCGTGCAATTTTAAGGCCCTATATGCCCAAAATTAATTTTATAAAAATATTAAATATATTTTATATCTCATGTGCATAGTTTTTTAGGAATAATGGGATAACTCTTAAATGGATTATTAAATCGAAAATATGGGGCCATGGTTGAATTTGAAGCATGGGATTTTCCCTAGGTGAAACCTAAAGTTGGTTGGTGTGGGACGTTCAGATAAGGCGTCTGTTGGTGGGTACATTAAGTGAATTAATTATTTAAACTATTTAATTAATTCATTTAATGTCTAAAAACCTAATTCCTTTTATAAGTATCTTGTTATGGAGAATCTCCAGGGTTATCCACATAAACCTAGGATCATTGAGAGGAGAATTTCATCACTCTTCATTGGAAAATCAAGATCAAATGATGAACAGTTATTGAATCGAGCTAAATCGACAGGTAGCAGATGTAGCGGATCATCCTCATCACCAAAGAATGCATTATTCACCAACAATCAATAAAATCTTGAGGTAGGAATCATAGTTTATGGATTCCTCTTTTATGATTAAAATATTGATCATGATCAAAATCTTATTTCTTAATATTCATTAAATTAAATACCTCACATGATCCCAAGTATCATATTTCAATTTTCATCCAATTTATACATGTTGTTCCATGTTTCTCACCCTATTTATTCTTAATCTATATCTACTAGCTAAGAACACTTGTCCAATAATTGGTTTACCTTTTTATTTTATGATTTTCTCCCATCATTCTTCGTGTTCTTTTTTGTTGGCCAATGAAGCCACGATTTGACATTTTTAGGTGGGTTTGAGTGTGATCAAACCCCAAAATTCACCGTAGACTCACGTGTGATAGATGGTTTTATGATATGAGGATATATCGGGGAGTGTTGTGGGATTTGGGTGATTACATCATGGATTGGGGATTTTTTGAGGCAGCGGGAGGTGTCACAAGTGACAGGCGATGCGTACGGTTTCACGTAGGAAGAATGAAATTTGATTTTTGGCCATCGGAGGGTGAAAAACAACAATTAGAGAAATTTTTGGCCAATTTTGGGTGGTTAAACGGTGGGAATCAAGGTGGAGGAACTGAATCTAGAAGGCATGTGAACCATTCTTCAGTTTCAAGAAAATCCTGACATACACGGTGTGTACTATGAGGAACACAAGTCGTGTAGTCTAGTTTCCATAGTAGCTAGGGTTTTGTGATGGAGTTAAATATAAAAAACTGTGTGGAGGGTTAAAAGGTTGTGTAACCCTATCTAATCCTCTCGGCTTATACAAAGGTTACAAGCCTAGGAGCACATATGACCCCACATGCTGTGTACAGTGGGGGAAAAGCCATGTACTTCAGAGATTACATGGGCTTGCATAGATGGAACATACCAAGTGATGGCCTGACCCTAACACTTCGGGTAGGGTGGGACACACTCCATGTACTGGAACATGGCCAATGTACATGGACATGACCCGAATGAAATAGGCATGGCTAGGAGAACATAGATTGGCCTTGGGTGGCTGATACATGTCATGTAGTACCCCTACACATAGTGTAATACTATATGTCAAGTGAATCAGGTGTTGGCGAGGACATGGACAGGCTAGAGAGAAAGACCACACACTATGTGGGTCCCTTACATGTCGTGTACTCACATTTTGGAGAAACTTCTACCTCTTGTATCTCCTTCATTTGGACTTGAATTTTGGAATGTGAGTAGCATATCCTGAGTTTTTTCCATGTAGAACACAATGGTGTCCTTCATAGTGGCTTTTGCAATATAATGTAAGATGTTATGAGTGTAACACTTCATTATGTGAAACATGATGGTGAAAATGATTGGTAAAGATCATCATAGATTCCAAATATAGGTGGTACACACCTATGGAACCAGGGTGCAGGTCCTATATACCTGGAGACGATACTACCCTATCACACCAAAGTGAAGGTCCTCCACACTCTTTATCCCTATAGAGGTAGCAGTCCCCTATCGCACCATGGTGCAGGTTATCTATCGATGGATATGGTACTCCTATATGGCACCAAGGTGCGGGTCCTCCATACCCAGGATACAGATATAGAGGTGGTACTCCCCTATCGCACTAGGGTGCGAGTCCTCTATACACAAAGATGGTACTCCCCTATGGCATTAGGGTGTGATTCCTCCATTCTTGTTGCATTGATACAGAGGTGAAACTCCCCTGTCGCACTATGGTGTGGGTCCCCTATCCATGGAGATGGTACTCCACTGTGGAATCAAGGTGTGGGTCCTCCATGCTTGTTGTATTGATATAGAGGTGGAACTCCCCTCTCAAACTAGGGAACAGGTCCTCTATCCATAGAGATTGTATTCCCTTGTTGCACTAGGGAACGGATCCTCCATATGACTTCTTCAAAAAGACAAAAGAGATTCTAGGTATCAATGATAGAACATTGGAACTATTGGAATACTTATCATCCTGGGCTGGTCTGTGAGATGGATACCCTATTTCTCCCTCGTTTGGGATTATTTTATGAGCATATATGTATACCAATGTATTGGGTTTTCTTACTATGGGTTAAGTTGAATATTCATATCCTATCTCTTATTTCTCCCCCTTACAGTTTTTGGGGTATCCTACTAGGTATGTATATACTCACCCCTACATATGAGCTTTACCCGCACATGTCATGTCTTATACAGATGGCAGATTGGTTGATGGTGATTAAAGAGGAGCATAGGGGATACCCGAGTGCATTTGACCATGTACAGAGGTCGGATCTTAGATATTTGTAGATGGGAACTCTCAATATTTTACTTTTCTAGATATTGTTAGGTTGGGACCTCTTTCTAGTTGGTCATGTATTTTCCCCCATTTACTTTTCAGATTGCGATGTCGTACTCGTTTTTATTCCCTATAGGTTTTTCATGCATGGTTTCTACCCTAGATATTACATCTTTTATTATTATTTATATGCACTTCTGTATGGAGATGGTTGGGTACATGTGTATAGGTACTTTATGCAAAGGCCTCCAATTTTAGTTATACCTTTCGGCACTAGTTATTATCCCCTAGCCTATGGAGGTGAGCTTGGGGTAGTTGCGACTCTAGACCCATTGGGTCCGGTCATGACACATGTATTATAGGAATACCAACAAATATATTTGTACTATAACCCACTAAAAAACCCCTACTTCAAAAATAGTAGAGTTATCAATCTTAGGTATATTTCACATATCCTATAATATATAAAAACTTTATTAAATTTCCTTAAAAACACCACAAATACTTTCCATTAATAAATATTCCAAAAAATTAAATTAGGAGGGATTTCACATCACTGAGATCCAAAAAATTCTGATTCCACCTCTAACAATGACATGAATCACTATAAGTTATCTCCCACATCTAACAGTCAAAACCTTCACAGGTATATCCAAAAGAGTATTCTCATTCTTAATAAAATACATAACACAAGTGTGGTTAGGGGATATTATAATAAAATTTATAAAACTATTCCACTATATTCTAATCTTATATGTGTCTAAGATAAATGTGTTTTAAATTATAACTTTTTATGGGTGACACTCAAACCATTCCTAATGATGCACAATAGATCAAAATAATAATAATATTGTGTATATGGCTTAATCAAAATAAATAATGTTATAAATAAGAATATGAAACTTATACATACACAAACACCTCAAACCATGACTAAATTTTTCCTTGTACACTCCTCATATTTAATGTAACTTGATAATAAAATGAATCTAAAAAATCATTTTCTCAACATCTATATTAACCAAGGAAAACTCACAACACCTCCAGTTTTAAATGCCTAGTTGGTGCCTATTTTTCATAATTATAACATTAAACTCTCTTGAGACATTTTAAACACTGAAATATACATTTTAAATGTGGGTAGTATTTTTAAAAATTAGTTTTAATGAGTTTTACTCATTCCACCACTCATTTATTTAAAAATCGTTATAAAATTTCATGTGTATTCAACAACTCAATATGTCATTTTCATAAATCTCATTCAAAATAAATCAAATCAACACACAATATGCCTATTTATTTGTATTACATATGGTCCATGCCTATAAATAATTTTTCAAATCTATAGATCCCTAAGAAAATCTAGAATAGCCAAGAATCGTATAAAAATTTTAAAATAAATAATTTCACATTATTCTACTCAATCAAAACAAATACCAAATCTAAATTCAAAAAAAACAAAATGGAATTCAATAATAAAATAAAAAAACTTCAAAAATGAAGTAAATCATCATTAAAACCCTTTTAAATTTATGAGTACAAACAAAAAAACAATATCAACTAAACAAAAGGAAGATTTAAACATAAACCATTATAAAAAACAATGTTTTGAAAATAGACACAAAACCAAACAAAGAATAAAACCTATAACAAGTTCAAGAGAACTCATATAAATATTTTAAAATAAACAAAATAAAATAGTTTAAAAACACATCTCAATCTATCACTAAAAAAGTTTCTACAAAAAAAGTGAAATATTCTCCACTATAACCACCCTTTATAAAACCAACAAGCATAACTAATTTTTTGAAAACATTTGGAATTAGAAAAACAAATTAAAAACAAAACCACATTAAAATTCAAAAAAAATATGATCAAAACCACATCCTTTTGATATAAAACCCAACCAAAATTACTCAAAATGAATTAAAATTCATTTAAATTCATCATTTCCAAAATAATCCAAATTAATTATATAAAACAATTTAAAACACAACCTAATGAAATATTATTCATTACAACTACATTATTGTATATTATAAGTCATATTTAAACTCAAACTAAACTCCACCAACATCCCTATCTTTTGGAATTGAAGTTATTTTATTTTACTTTATAAACCACTCTAAAACCAAACTCATGTTACAATACTATCTACACCATTTCCTCAAGAATTTTTAAAGTTTCACTACACTTGGAAACAAAAATTTTCTAAAACATTATAAATAAATAAACAATTAAGTTTAAAAATCAAATATATAACCATAAACATACCAATATAGTTAAAAACATTCAAAAGATACAAATCAACACAAAATCACTCAAATATTTCCATAATAGTTAGTTACAAATGCATATATTCAACATTCTTAAAACTATTCTCACACATGAATAAAAAATTAAGATAATTCCAATACACTCAAAATAACACCATTACTCATTCAAAAAATAATCCATAAATCTAAAATATAATTTAAATCTATCAGTTTCTATAATTCAACTCAAATCAAATACTAGTTCTTGACTATTACATTTCAAAAATGGTCATTTTCATGGAAAATAAAAATACTTTAATACCACCCAATAAATTTTAAACATGAATACCCTTATACCATAATGGAATAAATATGAAAGAAATCTACAAATGATTCATCCATTACTCATAACATAGTTCATCAAAATAAAATACATTAAATATGATTACATAAAAGAAGTGAACTAACCATAAAATGAACTGAAAACCTTTCACTAATCAGGTCACCACTATATATAATTATTTAACCTATCCTATGTATTTTTCAATGGATTTTAAGTTGGATTTGAGTTTGTCCCATTTTATGGTATCCTACTAATTGGGAACAAAACTTAATAAAATAAATGAACTTAAAAAATAATAAAAAAACTACCAACCATGACTCATCATATACAATCATTTTAGAAAAACACCATATGGATAAAATCATTCAAATATATTAAATCTTACACTCGCATTCAAAGAATAAAATTAATGAATTAAATATAGTTAGTTTCAATTTGTTCAATTTAAAACCCAATGTTTTCCTCCTTACCATCAAAAATATTTTCATCATGTGAAAAACATAATCCATTCACTTTAACATAAATTTCTCAAAGGAAAAAATGTTTTTAAGGAGGAGAAAAAATGGGCCAGTCATCCAAAGGAAGATAAGGATCCAACATTGAAAAAGTGAGCCTATCATGGGTTGGCTTTAGGCAGGAGCACTAAGAAGCAAGAGGACTGCCTAATGGGAAGAGGTACTGACCATGAGGACCGATGTGGGGCGACATTGGCAGTGCTCATCCACCCTAGTGTTGTTGTGCAAGAGAGAGTAGGAGAGATCCTTGATACTCAAGGATAAATGAGAGAGGAGAAGAAAAAAATAACATACCTTATATATGAGAGTTGATTCATCTAAGAGAATATCGAGGGGGGGTAACGGTAGAGCTGAACTTCCATGAGATCTTGAACGATGCGATGAAAATTAGTTCGGTTAGGGTTCTTTCTAAAAGATCGGGAAGGGTTTTATCATCGCTTCCAAAGAAGCACTAATAAAGAGGGGTTTTATCAATGCTAAAATAATAAGAGTTGATAAAATATCTCTTTATCAGCCCTAAACAAGTGTTGATAAAGACCTATATAATTAATTTTAATAATATAATTAATATAATTAAAAAATTTAAATGTATATAATTATAAATAAATAAATAAATATAAATGTGTATAATTGTAAATATATTAAAATAATTATAAATATGTATTTATAAATATAATTATAGATATGTATTTATAATTATAATAATAAATAAATATATTTGTAAATATAATTATAAATATATTTATATCATTATATATATTTATATAATTATACATACATTAAATATATATATATATATATTAATATTAATATAGTAAATATATTCATTATTTAAATATATTTATTATAATTTTACGATTATTTATTTATAATTATATAAATACTTTTAAAAAAAATTATATTTATTTATTTATAATTATGAATATATAATTTTATAATTATAGTAGATATACATTTATAAATATATTTATTTATAAATATATTTTTAACATTATTGATGAATATATAATCTCAAATGCATGAATGTTAAAAATGAGTGAAATTGAATAATTAAAAATGAGTAGACTTTAAAAATATTGAAAAAATGGATAAGTTTTATTAATTATAAAAATTATTAAAAAAATAAAATATGGATATATATTGAAATGAATATGAATTCATATTGAAAATAGTAAAACATGGTAAATAAATATTAGAAAATAATTAAATTTAAAAAAAATAATAAATAATAAATAATACTAACATAAATAATATTAAAAAAAGTACTGATTAAAAACATAATATATTAAATATATTATGTTACTAAATGAAATTATAAAATGAATATTAGAATTTGAATAAATTACATAAATATTAGGTGTATGTGTTTCTATATAATATTTAATTAATTACGTAAATATTTATGTGTGTGAAATTAATGTGTGTGTATATACACACACAAGTTTGATATATGCTAAATTGAATGAAGACATTATATAATTTCTAGCATCTATTAATGAAATAAATAATATGAAGAATGAATAAATTTAAAAAATGAATAACTATTATTAATTATATATATAATTTTAAAAAAAACTAAAAATGAATATTCATATAAGTTAAAATGGAAATGAATACATATTAATTATAAAAATTAAAACCATATTAAAAACATTAAATGTTAATAAACAAACATGTACAAATAAATATTAGAAAAAGGATAAAATTGAAAAGATATTGAACAATGAAAAATTAAAAATGAATAAATTAAAAAATATTAAATATATTAATGAATCATTATGTATAAAAACACTAAAAATAAATAAATTAAAAAAATATTAAAAGAATAAATATTTAAAATCAATAAATTATTAAAAAATTAAGTACACACTTAACATTATCAATGAATAAATTATATTAAATGAATGCATGTTAAAAATTATTGAAATTTAATTATATGTATGTATAATTAAATAATTAATATACTATTTATAATTAATAAAAATGAATAAAATTATTTAAAAATAAATAAATTTAATATATATATATATATAAATAAATAGTATATTAATTATTTAATTAGAATATTAAATATTTAATAATTTTATTCATTTTTATTAATTATAACTTGTATATTTATTATTTAATTATATATATAATTAAAATACAATTTATTAATATATATATAAAAATTAAATTTAATAAATTTAATTATAAAAAATCTGGGGGTTAGCCCCACCCAACTCATGAACCTGCATGAATATATGTTTAAATAAAAAATGAATATATTAATTATGAAAAGTATAATTGTATTAAAAACATTAAATGCTAAAAAAATTATTAATGAAATGTTTATTAATATAAATGAATAGATTTAATATATATATATATATACACGATAATAAATAGTATATTAACTATTTAATTAGTATATTAAGTATTTGATAAATTCATTCATTTTTATTAATTATAAACAGTTTATTACTTATTTAATTATATATATATATATAATATTTTTGTAATTTATGAATTTTTAATTAAATAATTAATATACTATTTTTTAATATATGTCAATATATATTAATATATATATATATATCAATGTTTAATATATATCAATATATTTTTATATATATCGATATATATTTTTATATACGAAATAAGAATTTAATTATAAAAATGAATAAATATAAATAAATATTAAAAGAGAATAAATTTTAAAAAATATTAAAAAAGTAAAAAACAAATATGAATATATATATATATATGAATATATTAAATATTAATTTATATATATATAATTAAATAATTAATATACTATTTATAAATATATGTCAATATATATTAATATATATATATACACCACATCAAGCAGCTATGGGGTTCAAATCCCAGCCTGCACATTTATATGATTCATGCTGAGGGTTATCTATTTTCTAGGCTGGTGTCATTGACGCAATGTGACATTGGCGTTTGTGTGTCGTGTTGCTGATTTGGTCCCCACTCGTCATGGGGGTGCTTATAGTCGGTCGTCATAGGCTTGTGAAAGTGGGATGATCTCTAGTGAGCATGACCCCGGGGCACCGGTGACAATGACATGAGGGGGTGCTCGTGGTTGGACAAATCATAGGCATGTGAAGGTGGGTGATCTCTGATGATGTGGCCTAAGGTTGGCAGTGATGACGGCCTGAGGGGGCAGCACTTCCAGCACCGATGTACGGCTATCCGGTAGCGGTTGAAGGAGAGTCCAGCAGCAGTGGTGTGGGGATGGTGAACCAGTGGTGAGGGTGATGGGGTCGACGCGACCTTGGGGAGAAGCACTTCAGTCCCCTTTGAGATGCTTATTTGCAACTGTCATTCGTCCATGCAGTCATTGGTAGCAAGTTTGCACGGTGGACGGCCACCTTGGGTGGGTCGATGGGGCTTCCCTACCTGATGGTGGAGGTTGATTATTGGAGGGGCATCATGGAAGCTACGACATTCAAGATGATGCGACGTCGGATGGTGGCAAAAGGGTGGTGGTGTGCTTTGCGCAATAATGAGGAGGGTCCTGACGGCGGGGCTGGCATTCCAGATTTGGACCATGCTCTGCTTGGCCAGTGGCGAGCTTGCGAGCTGGCGACAGGCAATGGCCATCGCAGATGGTGAACACGGTGGGCAGGGGAAGGCTTCGCATGAGCCATTTGACACCAGGTCCTTTGGGATGGTTTAAAGTGGCCCTACTAGGCCATATATTGAGGGTATTCGGGTCATTTATAATAAGTGGGATGGGGCCTTCAATTAAATAAATTTGTAAGGGCCTGTGGTCATATATTTAATAAATAAGGGGTCTAATGGGTGGGTTACCCCTTGGGGGGCTATGACCTCTCTGAGTGTGAGGTGTGTGTGAGTTTATTATTAATTGTACCCCAAAATGACTCATATATATATATATATATATCAATATTTAATATATATCAATATTTATATATATATATCATTATATATTTTTACATACGAAATAAGAATTGAATTATAAAAAATGAATAAATATTAAAAATGAATATATATATATATACACACACGGTGAACCACATGGGGGCTGGTGTGCTTGCGTAGCAGTGATGAGGGTCCCGACAGTGGGGTTGACGTTCCAGATTTGGGTTGTGCTCTGCTTGGTCGGTGGCGAACTCACGAGTCAGCGACAAGCGATGGCCGTCGCGGACAGTGAACATGGGTAGGGGAAGGCCTCACATGGGCCAGTTGACACCAAGGCCTTTGGTCAAGTTTAAAGTGGGTCGGCTAGGCGATATATTGAGGTTCTTAAGCTCATTTATAATATGTAGGATGGGGCCTTCAGGTCAATAAATTTCTAAGATCCCGTGGGCATATATTTAATAAATAAGGGGCCTGATGGGTGAGTTACTCATTGGGGGGAGGGGTTATGACCTACCTTTCGAGCCATGTGGGTGTGTGTTGTGTGTGTGTTTTGTTGTAATTGTACCCTAAAATAACTTATATATATATATATATACACATATCAATATTTAATATATATCAATATATATATTTATATATTAAATAAGAATTTAATTATAAAAAATGAATAAATATTAATAACAAATATATATATATATATATATATATATATATATCTGTGTGTGTGTGTGTGGTGAACATGGGAAGGGGGAGGCCTCGCATGGACCAATCGACACTAGGGCCTTTGGTCCGGTTTAAAGTGGGTCCATTAGGCCATACATTGAGGGTCTTTGAGTCATTTATAATATTCAGGATGGGGCCTTCGGGTCAATAAATTTGCAAGAGTCTGTAGGCATATATTTTATAAATAAGGGGTTTGATGGGTGGTTTATCCCTTGGGAGATTCATACAATAAATCCACACTGAGAAGTCTCCCAGTGGAGATTCTCAAGGTCAATCTCCATTGGGAGATTTTCAGGACAATCTCCACTGGGAGATTTTTTAATGTCCTATTTACATTTTTATATACTTATAAATTTATTTATTTATTTATTTATTTACATTATTATATTTATATATTAAATTTAAAAATAATTTTAATAATATATATGCATTCATGCATGTATATACTGATATTTATTTGTATGTATGATTGTATGTATACGTATGTATGTATGTATGATAATATTGAGATGCATTTTTGTGCATGCTTTAAAACATACCTATAAATATTTATAGTTGTATATAAATATGTGTGTGTGTGTACATATACATTCATGAATTTATATCTTTAAGTAATTACATTAATTATATTTACATATATTTTCAAAATATATGATACATTATTTTGAATTTTAATTGTTTCCTATACAGGTACTTTAGTACCCCCGGTTTCTGGTATGTAACCCTTTATTTATGTTTTTATGTATATAAAGTATAAGGGTGAAGTTTGGGAGAGTTTGGAGAACTTTCAAGGAGTTTTGGGGGCTAAAGGGGAATTGCAAGGATTGTGCACGGTTTCTCTAAATCGTACGAAAATCCTAGGAGAAATCGTACACTTTGGAAGATGTTGGACAGTAGCTTCGGCACAGTGTGTGCATGGTTAGGGAGACCATGTGAGGAGGCCATGTGAGGGTCTTCCTAGGTAGTATCTAACACACGGTTTGTCTAATCATGCGAACTAACCATGCGTGGGGCCAAAGCGAGATCCTTAAAAAGTGGATCTTGCATGTTTTTTACTCTAACTCCCTCTTTTTTGCTCCTTTGTGGCCCTAACTCGGGATTATTCTCCATTGAAGGTTGTATAACTTCTCTCAATCATTTTTAAATCAACTTTTAGGCTTCCCTTTGTGATTAGAAGCCAATTCGTTGTATTAAGTGCTTGTTCTTTACCGTTTTTGTCTCATTTTCTTAGATCTACTTCTCCTCTCCTCTTGGTTTCTCAAATATATGCTCGTTAGGGGTATGTCTAAGATTTTTTATGCCAAAGATGATGATATTTGGCCTTTATCATGATAGTAGATGATATCTAAGGTAGTTTTGTGGAATTCTTACCCTGTATTGTGAGCGTTCTTCGTCCGTTTTCAGTTTTCATCAAAACCTTCGAGGTAGGTGACTTCACTCTCGACTCCTCTTAGTAGAACTAATTGGAATTATTTCAAATTGATTGTCTTATGTTAAATTTATTTTGAATTGGATGTTTTATAATTTTTGGAAACCTTCTTTAGTGATGGTTTGGTAAATCGTATAAATTTGGAAAATTGGGTGTTCTTGAAAATGTGCTTTTGTTCTTGGTTTTGAAATGTGGATTTTAAAATGAGGATTTTTTGGAATTGTGTCTCATGGATTTTATTAAGAAAAATTCAATAAAATTAATGTTTTTATTGAAATGAAAATGGTTTTTTTGAGTTGGATTGCTTCATGATTTTCAATAAAAGAACGGGTTTATTGAATTGGTTGAACACCCTTGGATTTGGAATGGTTTTGTCATGGGTTGTGGTGTGTGTTCATATGAATTGGTAATGAAGGATCATCATAAAAATGTTGTTATGGATATGGGCATGAATTACCCTTGTCAAAGTGGTCCACTAAGTGAAGGCTTAGTGGAAGGATAACTCACCGCTCACGAGTATAGGTAGTTTTAGGTTGCATGCATGGTTGGGTGTGTGGTGAAGTGGAATGGAATGTTTATGCCAAAATGATATTGAGAAATGGTTTTAAAGCCGTGTTTAGTTTTTTTCTTTGAAAAAGGTTTTTGGATGGAAATTTGTTGATATATTACTTGTTTATATTTAGTTATAAACTATTTTGAAAATTGTTTTATACAAACTATTTTATATACATGTGGCTAACTCTTCTATCCTAGTGGTGTGAGTAGGAAAGTCATTGGGTAAATCCTACAGAGTTTTATACTCACCCCTTATTTGGAACTTTGGTGCTTTTTTAGATTCTATCTTTCGGGACATGGGAAAAGGTAAATTATCACACGTATTTAGCACCACCTTGTGATACTTGGGTTGTTTGGTGATGTTGGAGCATGGAGCTTGTAGAGCATGGAGTCTTTTGGTCATCTTAGAGTTTCTTGTAGGTGTCTTCTGTTGTTTACTTTGATAGTTACTTGTCTTCCATTGTAGTACACGTTGGTGTGGTTTTGATATAAATGAAGTGGATGAGTTTTCTTTCATTTATTAATGCATCATATAGTGAGTTGTTTGGTTATGGTTGTTGGGTTAATGGTTTTAGTTCTTAAAGGATAAATCATCCCCCAATTGCATTTTAAACCCTTGGGAATTTATTGATAGCCTTTGGCATCTTAGGGATGTCTCTTAAGGCCTAGTAATGATTCATTGTATTCTTAAGCCAATGAGAATAAGTGGGTCATTAAAAATGGTATCAGTTTGATCAATCCAAAATCTTGTTTGATATAAGTGGTATAAGCTTGTTCCTTTCCTTGTGGAACAAGTAGTCATTAGTTTTATTTGTCTTGGAGTTGAAATTAATTCTTATATATTCCTTGTGTTGTGATCTTAAAAGGGAGTAGGATTGTCATAACTTGAAATGTAGAGTGTAAAAAGGCGTAGCTAACATTTTTATGTTGAACTTCAAGTTTCTAGGGAGTTGGGTACATAAGTGTTTTGGATACACTTATAGGATATTAGAATATCATTATCATGGGTTTATCCAATGATATGAGCATGACATGAATTAGATGAATGGATTCCCACTAGGATTTCATATTTCATTTTGGGGTAATTATTTATGTTTTGTGAAAAAGTTTTGATTTTTGAAAAGCATGAGATTGTTTTCAATTGAAATACTTTTAAAAGATAATGGTTGATGTATTTTGAAAATGGTTTGATTTTCAAAAAGAAAGTTGGAAGTTTTCAAAATTGGCTGATTTTGGGAAAGTTATGTTGTGATATTTGATGTGATAGAATTTGAAATGATAAGACATCAGTTTCTAGAGAGTGAGACTTAAAGAGTTTTTTATTGTTTAGAAAATGGCACCTAGTAGGTGTTTTAGAAACCAACTAGAAAAAGATATGGAGAATGTGGTTGCACCTAAGCCACAGGTGAACCAAGATCTGGTTTAGAGTATCATCCATGCATTCTAAGTTGTGGATATAAAGAACTGAAGGGATGATCCAAGACATGTGGATCATTTCATCCAGTTAATTAAGCAGAATCCACCCATCTTCCAAGGTGATTCTGAACCCGAAAAGGTGGAGGTGTGGATGAATAGGATGAATCATATCTTCAATTTCATCAGCACACCAGTGGAGTTGAAATTTAAGATTACAAGTTATATTCTCAATGATCTTCCACACCAGTGGTGGGATCTAGTGGTGCAGGATAAATTGGATCAAAGCCTTAGTTGGGAGAATTTTGAGGAATTGTTTAATAAACAATTCTATCCTTACAGGTTCAGGATCCAGAGAACAATGAACTTCTTCAGCTTGAAGTATTAAAATCTCTCTATCATAGAGTATGTGACTAAATTCATGAATTTAGTGCACTTCATACCCAAAGTTGAAGTGAGTGCGACCTTGAAGGCACACATCTTCGAATCAGGGATAAGTAAAGAGATTAACTCAAAGATTTTAGTGCTATGTATTATGGATTATACAAAGATGATGAACAGAGAGATGGTAGCTAAATGTGATATCTCCAGAGATATGGGAGGAGGAAGTATTATGATACTTACGAGAAATGATGGGAACTCTAATACTGGGAGCAAGTGGAGGAGGGACACCTATTTTCAAGGTGGGAGTGGGAATCAGAATCAAATGGATAGATTAGTGAACCTTCCTCCATGACCTAAGAGAAAAGTAGACTATTTTAAATGTGGTTTGCTTGACCACATGAAGTAAGAGTGTACAACACAACCTAAAGCATGCCATAACAACAAGAAGATGAGGAATCTTCAGCACTATTGTCGCAATGCTCCACGGTCAGGTGATCAAGACACTTCTTAGGTGTATCAAGCATTATATGCTTCGACGGGACAAGGAAAACTGAATCAGAATCATTAGTAGAACAGGGCTAGCCATGGTGATGCTAGGAACACCATGAATCTTCAGTGAAATCTCAGCTAGGTGACAAGGAGAAGAATGAAGCAACAAAGCAATTGTATGGAGCTGAGTAGGTGATTATGGATGATCAGGTTGGACCATCTATGGTGAGAGGTACGGTTATATTGAATTCTACCCTTATGTAAGTGTTTTTTGATATTGGTGTATCACATTCCTTCATTGATTCTCATTCTGTTGATTTTCTATGTTTAAAACTCAAGATGATACCCTTTGTTTTAACACTTCAAACTCCTCTTGGGGAAAGAGAATGAAGAGCCTTCCTCTATAGAGAATGTTCTATAACTATTCATGGATCTGAGCTAAAATGGGACTTCTTGATGTTGGAGATGGATGTTTATGATGTAATCCTGGGTATGGATTGGTTGAAAACATTCAAGGCCCACATCGACTATTATAGAAGAAGGGTGAGTTTCACAACTGAGGACAGCGTCGAACATCTCTTCAGAGGAAAAAGGGTTGTAAAGACAAGTGCAATAGGATTATTGGTACCAACAGTGGGAAAAATCTCTTACCAGTTGGTGACATTGACTTTGGCATCGATGGAAGAGACTGATAATAACAATTTTCCACCAATTGTGGACCAGTTTCCTGATGTGTTTCCTGAAAATTTATCTAGTTTACCATTGGTAAGGGAAGTGGAGTTTATGATTGATCTTCTCCCAAGGACCAGTCCTATATCACTTATTTCTTATCGAATGGAACCAATAGAGTTAAGGGATTTGAAAGTGCAGTTGGAAGAGCTCGAAAGCAAAGGTTTCATTCATTTGAGTATGTCTCTATGGGCAACACCTGTCTTGTTTGTTAAGAAAGAAAATGGAACTCTAAGGGTGTGTGTGGATTATCATAAGATTAACCAAGTTATGATAAAGAATAGATATCCACTTCCATGCATTGATGACATGTTTGATCAATTTAGGGGATCTCATTGGTTCTCTAAAATTGAATTGCGATCAGGATATCATCAATTGAGAGTTTATAAGGAAGATATTCTGAAGACAACTTTCAAAATAAGATATAGAAATTATGAATACATAGTCATGCCTTTTGATCTTACGAATTCACCAATGGTGTTTATGGTATTGATAAATCAGATATTTCAAAGATATCTGGATTCTTTTGTGGTGGTATTTGTGGACGACATATTGGTGTATTCAAGGACAAGGGTTGAGCATGAAAAAAACTTGATGATAGTGTTGGGAATCTTGAGAGATCATCGTTTGTATGCTAAATTATCAAAGTGTGATTTTTGGATACAAGGGTTATGCTTTCTTGGACATGTAATTTCTGAAAAATTTGTTTCTGTGGATCTGGAGAAGATAGAAGTTGTTATCTCTTAGAAACTGCATGGATCATAAAGCTTGAAACATATTTTCTCACAACAATAGTTGAATATAAGTCAAATGATATGGATGGAGTATCTATAGATGCTTGAATTTGACTTGATGTATACACCGAGAAAAGGCAATATGGTGGTAGATGCATTAAGAAGAAATTAATATATACATTTGGAAAAAGAAACTTCAGAAGAGTGGTGGTTGATATCGGTCCTGGCCAACATGCATGTGGAATGTGAAGACTAAGGTGATGTTGTGGTTTTATTTTCAGTTTTTATGGTTCCTAATTTGGTAATGATGGTCAAAGATGCACAAAATTTTGATACAGAATGTCTTCTTATGAGTTCAAAACTCAATGGTGGGGAGACCATTTAGAGAATGAGGTTGGATGGGAGTTTAGTGTTATGGTTCAGAGATCAGATGGTTGTACCTATGGATTATCATGAACAACTTCTTCATGATTACCACCATTCTAGATGGGATGTACATCTAGGTATACAAAATATGTATAAGACATTTAAAGTGCAGTTTTGGTGGGTTGGTATGAAATAGAAAGTGGTTGACTTCGTTTCAAGGTGCTTAACTTGTTAGTAAGTTAAGGTATAACATCAATGGCCAGCAGGTATGTTATAGTCTTACCTATTCTAGTGTGAAAATGAGAGAATATATCAATGTATTTTGTTACAGTTATACTAAGAATGGTTCAGAAACATGATTTCATATGGGTGATAGTGTATCAGCTCATGAAGTCAGCTCATTTCATCCCCATTCATGAAACTCATATGGTGAAGGATCTGTTCAAAATATATATCCAATAGGTGGTAAAGAGACATGGTGTACCAGTTTTGATAGTCTTGGATAGAGATCTGAGGTTCACTTCTCCTTTCTAGAAATCCTTACAGAAATCCCTTGGCACTCAATTGACTATGAGTATAGTGTATCATCCTCAGATGGATGGGTAATTCAAAAGGATGATACAGATGTTGGAAGACATGTTGTGGGCTTGCGTAATGAATTTTGGTGGATTTTGGGAAGAGAATATACCCTTATTGGAATTCTAATATAGTAAACACTATCAAGCCTCGATACATATGGCTCCTTTTGAAGAATTGTATGGGCATCCTTGTTGTTCTCCACTTTATTGGGCAGAAACATGTGAAACTTATCTAGTTGGGTTGAGCCTTATCTAAGAAACAACAGAGAATATTCAGTTGATTAGGAAACATGTGGATATGGATTAGATTCTCCAAAAATCATATGCAAATCATCGTCGAAGACTATTTTCATTCGTGGTGAGTGATCATGTGTTCTTTCAAATTTCTCCAAGGCTTGGACATCGTTGTTTTGGGAAGTAGGGAAAATTATCTCCTCAATACATTGGCCCTTTTGAGATGATGTAATTGGTTGGAGAGGTGGAATATCATTTGGTGTTACCATCATGGTTTAGTTCAGTGCATAATGTGTTCCACGTATCTCAGTTGAAAAGGTATTAGCCTAATCCTGACCATTTGATCAAATTAGATCACATTGACTTAGATTCAGATGCTTCATTGGTACATATCCTAGTGCGGATTGTGGATAGGCAAGAGAAAGTATTTCATGGAAAAATAATTAGTCTAGTATGTTTTTTTATGGAAACATGTTCAGATTTAGTAATAGGCTTGGGAATATGAGAAAGAAATGAAAGATCAATGGACAGAACTCTTTCAGGACAATGTTGGTTTTCTACTTTCTCGGGACGGAAAGACCAATGGTGGGGAGAATGTAGTACCCCCGGTTTTTGGTATGTAACCCTTTATTTTTTTTATTTATATAAAGTATAAGGGTGAAGGTTGGGAGATTTTGGGGAACTTTCAAAGAGTTTTGGGGCTAAAGAGAAAGCACATGGATTGCGCACAGTTTGTTTAAATCGTGCGGAAATCCTAGGAGAAACCATGAACTTTGGCAGGTGTTGGACAATATCTTTGGCACAGTGTATGCACAATTAGGGAGACCATGTGAGCAGGTCATGAGAGGGTCTACCTAGGTAGTATCTAACACACATTTAGCACACAGTTTGTCTAACTATGTAAACTAACTGTGCGCGGGGCCAAAGTGAAATCCTTAAAAAGTGGATCTCACACATTTTTTACTCTAAAACCCTCTTTTTTGCTACATTGTAGCCCTAAATCGGTATTATTATCTATTTAAGGTTGTATAACCTCTCCCAAGTGTTTTTTAATCAATCATGAGGCTTCCCTTAGTGATTAGAAGTCGATTCATCATGGTAAGTGCTCATTCTTCACCGTTCTTGTCTCGTTTTCTTAAATCTACTTCCCATGTCCTCTTGGTTTCTTAGATATAAGATGTTTATGGGTAGATCTAAGATTATATATTCTAAATATTATGATATTTGGTCTTTATCATGATAGGAGAATATATCTAAGGCGGTTTTGTGGAATTCTTACCCAGTTTCATGAGCATTCTTCGTCCGTTTTCAGTTTTCATCAAAACCTCTAAGGTAGGTGGCTTCACTCTCAACTCCTCTTAGTAGAACTGATTGGAATAATTTTAAATTTATTATATTATGTTAAATTTATTTTTAATTGTCTGTTTGATAATTTTTGGAAATCCTCTTTATTAACAATTTGGTAAATCATGCGAATCTGGAAAATTGGGTGTTCTTGAAAATGTGATTTTGTTCTTGGTTTTAAAATGTGGATTTTAAAATGAGGATTTTATGGAATTTTGGCATGTGTATTTGATTAAAAAAATCAATAAAATTAATGTTTTTATTGAAATGAAATTGTTTGTTTTAATTGGCTTGCTTCATTATTTTTAATAAAAGAACGGGTTTATTGAATTGGTTGAACACACTTGGATTTGGAATGGGTTTGGCATGGGCTGTGGTGTGTGTTCATATGCATTGGAATGGATAAGGGTGTGAAGGACCTCCATTAAAAGGTTGGTATAGATATGGTCGTGAATTAACCCCCATCAAAGTGGTCCACTAAGTGAAGTCTTATTGGAAGGATAACTCACCACTCGCGAGTATAGGGAGTTTCAGGTTGCATGCATGGTTGGGTGTGTGGTGAAGTGGAATGAAATGGAATGTTTATCGAAAATGATATTGAGAAATGGTTTTAAATCTGTGTTTGGTTGTTTTCTTTGAAAATGGTTTTGGGTAAAAAAAATTGATATAGTACTTGTTTATATTTAGTTATAATTTTTTTTGGAAATTGTTTTATACAAACAATTTTATATACATGTGGATAACTATTCTATACTAGTGGCATGGGTAGGGAAGTCATTGGGGAAATCCTACCAAGTTCTATACTCGCCTCTTCTTTGTCACTTTGATGATTTTGTAGATGCTATCTTTCATTACATGGGTAAAGGTAAAGTATCACATGTATTTAGCACCACCTCATGATACTTGGGATGTTTGGTGATTTTGTAGCATGAAGCTTATGAAGCATGTAGTCTTATGGTTGTCTTAGAGTTTCTTATAGTTATCTTCTGCTATTTACTTTTATAGTTATTTGTCTTTCCTTGTAGTACAAGTTGGTGTGGTTTTGATATAAATGAAGTGGATGAGTTATCTTTCATTTATTCATGCATTATATAGTGAGTTGTTTGGTTATGGTTGTTGGGTTAATGGTTTTAGTTCTTAAAGGGTAAATCATCCCCCACTTGCATTTGAAACCCTTCAGCACTTATTTCCAACCTTTGGTATCTTGGGGATGTTTCTTAAGGTCTAGTAATGATTCATTATATTATCAAGCTAATGAGAATAAGTGGGTAATTACAAGTACAAATCTGCACTGTAAATTTACATTATATTGGTACAAATTTGCACTATAAATTTACATTATATATTTTTAGAACTCTTACTAGTTATTTGTTTATATTTATGTATATACTTGAATAAATTTATATATATATACAGGAATACTCATTAATTTTCTAAAAAAAATCAACTATATTAGTGTTTTAATGTATTTGTTTGAATAAACAAATAACTAGTAAGTGTTTTGAAAAACAATTTGTAATTAAATTTATAATGAAAATCCATACCTATGCATGAAAAATTAAAATTCAAAAAAAAATATAATATATGGGTCTAGAATTATTTGTATCTATGTAATGATCACATTGGTGTTGACGTATTGAAATTCTAATACCATCTGAGAAGAATACATTAGATCAAAGATCTTCAGTGGAAAAAAATTATTTATATGAGAGAGAAGATAAATTTCAGATTATCACTGGGGGAATGTGTGTGGGGGTATTGTGGTAATTAAATTTATTACCATTCCTCTTTTCCATACGTTTCCATTAGAAGCCCAAAATTCATCCACCATTTCAGGTGGAAAATAGAGATGATATTGACCCCTAAAGTGATCCTAAAGTGTGAAATCTACAACCATGTGAGACTATTTATAACACTCAAATAGAGTGTTCAAATTTATTGTATGGGTGTTTTGACTTATTATTCAAGATATACACTTTATAAGTTTTCATATTATAATAT
Source organism: Viscum album (assembly GCA_963277665.1). Lineage (NCBI taxonomy): Eukaryota > Viridiplantae > Streptophyta > Magnoliopsida > Santalales > Viscaceae > Viscum > Viscum album. Next base: position 1,756,572,535 of record OY728121.1, on the reverse strand, counting down.
ACATATATTCTATATCTATTAAAATTGGGTTCTCTGAGAGACACATGTCATTACCTTGTGAAATTTTTCCCTCAAAACATTTTATCCTGCCAAATATCCTTTACTTTCGATGTTCCTCTTGAACATCTACATACTCTATGACCTAGGGTTCTTGTAGTCCTTGATCAACTTTCCTCTCATGTAACTCTAATCTCCACCTCTATGACTCCTCTCTCCACCTCTACCTCCCTACCGACTCCCTCCCTCCCCAACTCCCCTCTCCAGCTCCCCTCCACAACTCCCTTCTCCATCCCCAACTCTGCCTCTGCCTCTGCCTCCAACTTCCGACCTCCCCCCCCCGACACCTCGCATCTAGGTATCAACATTCACATGTCCTTATGTATGTTTTAGTCTCCTCTTCAATTAAGGGTTTACTTAACACTCCTTTGTTTCATAACATTATTCTCTCCACCATACCCTAGCCTCTATCTTTATGCTACCATATCCCTGCCTTCCCATCTCTACCTCCTTCTCATCCCCTACTTCATTTCCTCGCACCATGTTCAGAGAAATTTCCAAATTAAAAACCCTAAATTGTTGATTCCTACCTTAGGGCCTCTCTTCCCACTATATAAACCCACTACCAATTTTACCCTTTCCCATATACTTCACTCAGCGCTTCCCTAGGGAGTCACAATATCCCTTTCCTCATTCCATTTCTCAACCACTCAAAAAAGTGTTCCCATTCATGAACAAAAGCATATGCATTGATTTAATTAGTTATTATTGTGCTTATTTTCCCTCGCACATCATAGGATAAAAATATGATTTTGTAAACCTATTTTTTTTAAAATATTTTTATTATATATAAATTGAAAAAGATTTATACTTCATCATTGTTGGTTTTCTGTTATTTGTTCCACAGTAAAGGTACATGAATTTGTTTCCCTAAATTCTTTTCCATTATCAATTTATTATTTAACTTCTAGAAAATCCAGAAGGGAGAACATTTTTTTATGTGGTCTCAATAATTCAAACTACTTCTATTTGGTTTTAGGTATGAAAAATGAGCTCCCTAAATAACTATATTTCTAATTTTCATTATTGTTATTAAAAACATTAAATTCATTCCATAATTTTCCTCCAAAAAATTTCACCATCCCCTTAAATTCCATTGATATTTTTTAAGATCATAGTGTGATAATTTTTTTGTGCATTTTTTTTGTGGAATTTTATTTTTTCATTTCATTTAATATATTTATTTCTTTTTTTAGATTGCAGGTTTCTTAAATTCATATTGTTATGCCAGCACTTTCTGAAAAAATTGTAGGTCATCTATCAGTTGAGTTACACTTTTAAAAAAAACAGCATAAGAATTTAATTTTAATTTTCATTATTGGTTTTAATGTTTTTTCATATTCTCTTTATATTCTGATTTATGGTTTGTTTACCTTTTTTCACTTTCCAATCATTTTATTTCTTTTTTTATTTTATTACCCAACAAAAACTACCTCATAACAATATATATGTTTTCACACACACATATATATCCACATAATATATATATATATATACATAACAATGATTTGAGAAAATGTATATGCTCTGCATCTATACTTACTAGTGATGCTAAATGGGCAGTGAGCTTCGTGGGTATGGGGTGGGCATAAAAAAATTGACTGTTTAGTGTGTGGGCCAATGTGGGTTAAGCCTGTGTGGGTGTGGGGCAAGGTGGATTGAGCCCGCACGGGTGTGATCTTACCCGCAGGCCTGATTAAATATATATATATATATATATATATATATATATACAATATATGCCTCATTAACATTTTAGTTTTTTTAATAAAAAAACATCATTAAACCATGACATTTGATTTCTCATTGTAATTGTCATACTAATTCATCATTCATTCACATGTGGATTTTAAATAAGCCAATATTTATTATTTTAATATGATATTATATTATTTATATAGTAATTATTAACCATATTTACATGGTTTGTCATCCCACCTCTCGAAAAATGGAACTCATCTTCCCTGCACATGGTTTCAATTCTAAAAGAATTATTATAATCATTATATTTTTTGGTTCAATTTAGTTTTGTTGTTATTTTGTTTTGTTTTCTTATTAGTAAAATAGGAAATAACCTCATGGGATCCCTAATATCCTCCTCTGAAACCGGTCATTACCTGAAGAGTTGTCGTTCATTTATAGGTCTAGCCATTCACATCACCATGCAACCAGCATCATCATTCATCACCCCTCACCGATCACTCACCAACTTTGCATCGCAATAATTCACCACCACATCGTCATCGCTGCATGCCACCATCAACCCATAGAAAATTATTACATCACATCTCTTAAAAATTTAGCTATGTTCGATCTATATTTCTCCCCCCAACTATCATTAAGAATGAGAAAAAAAATACATTATTTAAATGATTATAAATAATATTTTTTTTAAATGTGGGAAATCTTGTGGTCTACTCACAGGCTTATGTGGGTTGAGGTAGGATTGAAATTTTTTGTTCGCATTATGTGCGGGCTTTTGCGGACAAACCCACACAGGCTCAAACCTACGCAAGCTTTTCCCACCCCACCCCACCCCACCCATTTCGCATTATTAATACTTACAGAACATACATACATACATACACATATATATTTTGATATTTTTTTACATTATATATATATAACACATATGTTCCAATTTTTATTCCAATTTCTCCAAAGAATATATATGTTGTGCATATATATTTATATATGTGTGTGTGTGTGTGTGTGTGTGTGTGTGTGTGTGTGTTTCAATAAAAATTTTGATAGGATGATGAAACAAAGAATTGTATTGGTTATTTTCAATGGATTTTTTTAGTTGTAGTAGCCTGTTGAAACTTGGGATGAGAATGTTCATTTAAAATTTTTAGTTGTAGGTTCCATTTTATCCTAAGACAAATACTTATCATAATAATATTTTTTAATTTTCGAAGGACCAAACTTCCTTAATCGTATTCAAATATCCTTTTGCATTTAATAATGTTTACATGAGGTATGTCATGACCCCATTTCTTTTTAATTAACCTTGAAATTTTAATCTTTTATTTTAGTAGTCTACATTCCAAAACAATAATGCTTTCCAAAACATTAGAGGGATGATGATTCTTTATAAAAATGAGTTTTTTATATGTTATGAGGAAAGCGGTGCTAGATATCTCAAGATATCATGTACTTACTGTGACAGTTTAAAGGTGTTTACATGAAACCCTATTTTCATTTTTTTGTATGAATAAAATGTTATTTGGTCCCTCTGTTACTCTACAGTGGCTACTTTTGTTTTATGGGTTGGAGGACATCATTGTTTTTTCTCCTTTCACATTTGATAGTGATTTCTTTTCTAGTGCAATTATTTTTCATGTTGGATTTTCTACTTGTTCATGATGCTCATCTGATTAAGAGTTAATTTTTGTCACTTTATAAAGAGTTGGGAAAATGGTTTTGTTGCATAACCTAATATAGAATTCATATTTCCTTTAATATTATTTTCTTTTTTTATGCTTTTTTCAACTAAATATTTCACTTCTAGATGGTTTGGAAGGGAAAGAACATTTATTTTTGGTTTTGTGTTCTCAAGAAATGAAACTACTTCTATTTAGTTTCAGGTATGAAAAATAGGAATCCCTTAATAATTTTATTTCTAATTCTTATTACTACTATTAAAATCATTAAATCCATTCCTTTCCATTGATATTTTCTGAGATCATAGTGTATGATAATTTTCTGTTATACATATATATAAAATGCATATATATATTATGTTATCTGTTATTCTACTATGAATACATGGAATTCATATATAAATTATACTATATGTGTGTATTCTACTATACATATATCGGTATTTTGAATAGATATGCATATATATATATATGAAATATATATATGCATGTGTGTGTGTGTTATATCATACATATATCTATATATATATTTATTCTTCTACCCATATGCATTCTACTATACATATATATGTATTTTGTTATTCATACATATATGTATATGTATATGCATTCACTATTATATGTATATATGTATTATAATATATATATATATATATATATTGTTATACATATATATGTACTTTGTTATAAATACATACATATATATATATATATTCACTACTACACATATATCTATATTTTGTTGCACATACATATTATGCTATATATGTATGTATGTATGTATTTTGCTATACATATATATAAATATATATATTTCATTAAATTTTTTCCCACGTTTTCTACTTTAGGCCACTAAATCAAAGATTTTTCAATTTAAACATTGTATTACATTTACCATATACCATCAATTCCTTTATTTCATCTAACCAATTTGAACTATCTATGGATGTTAGATATCATAGATATTTCATGCATCACCATATATTTATCTCAGAGTGCTGATATTTATGTGTATTATTTATGGCTATTAGTTTTCATAAATATAAAATTTGTGTGCTCATACATTCAACTTAAAATCATGTACTCATACATACAAATCAATAACATGAATTAAGAAAAGGTGAATAAGCTCATGCATTTCCAATGTTTAACGATTTCAATTTTTATTAACCAACATTAAATTTTTTACTATGGGAGATTCGTTATTCAAATAGGTCTTGAAAATGTGTGAATTACTAGAAAATCAATATATAATCCTTGAAGCATAGATTACACATTTCAATTGATTTATACTGTATACAATATATTTTTTGATTTTCTATTAATTTGTGCAATAGTTATATGTTCAAATATGCATCATATGTTGTATAATTTGTGTATATAGTGCACAATATGTAATCTTCTTTTCTATTTTAGTACACTTATATTACCCTACTATTATACTCTGTGATAGGTCACAAGTCATATAGAAACCTGCAATATGTAATCTATGTCTACAATGTAGTTTGCAATAATAGTAGTCTGCAATAGGCACATGCCATATAGTAATCTGCAAGAGACCTCAGGTCATATAGTAGTCTGTAATAGGCCACACTGTAGTCATGTGTAAATTTTTTAAATTACTATAGTCTTTAATATGTAAACTGCAAACTACAACTACACTATAGTAGTCTACAAACACCATTGTTTATAATAAATTACTATTACAAAACTATAGTAATCTACTATAATAATCTATAACATGTAATCAATTTTTTCATACAGCGTGCATGTAATCAATTTTTTTTATATGTTTTTGATATATGAAGTACACTATATTCAATCTACTATTATTACACTATTACATGCAATCCACTATTACATGTAATTGTAATTCACTATGTATCCCATTTGTGCGATATGCAATAAAATTTGGTGCAAGATTACATATTTCACATTATAATACACTTATAATACACTATATGTTTAACATCATGTTACTATTTTTTGATACTCCTTGACCCTCCTTTTTGTTCATGTTTTTGTTGGGGTTTGTCTCGGGTGGTTTCAGGAGGAAATTTGAAAATTTTAGAAAATCCTGGGTTGTGCATGGTTAGCACACAGTTTTCCCAAACTGTGCATCCACCCAGTGAAAACTGTATAAACCTAGATAGTGGGGGGTTTCATGATTGGTTCATAGTTTGAAAAACTTTGCACCAACCTAGTATAAACCATACACTCTATTAGAGGGGTGTATAGTTAGGGTGCATGGTTTGAACAATTGTGCAACCCTACCCATCTAATCGTGTGAGCGGTGATTTTTATCTTTGAAAATTAATTAAAATTTCCTAAACCTGTATTTTAGTACCCGCTCAACCCTAACTCAGGATTACATAAAATCCTAGATCTTGGAGGCTCTTAAGAACCATTTTTGGCTCCTCCAAAGCCCTTCATAGGCAAATTGAAGCACGAATAACCTCATTTGATCCCTCTCTAGTAAGTGATCTTCTCTCATTCCCTCTCTCCCATTATCTATTTCTTTATGCCATAAGGTATTTTAGATCATCATGTGTTTGATGGATCTAAACTCATTTGTTTCTAATCTTGATTCTAGGTTTTTTTTTGAGATCTCTGTTATCATCATTCTCTATTGGAAAATTCTTTTGCGGGTGTTGTGTTACATGATCTCTGTGATAAAGGTAGGAAATTCCATCTAAGATTGGACAATTTTATTACCCTTTAATTTCTTGGTTCTTGAAATTGATTTCAATTATATTGTGAAAACCCAATTTTATGAAAATTGGAATTTGATTTGACTTGGTATGGAATTTTGGGGAAGACCACCAACTCTAATGGGATTGGAAATTGGGGTGTGATTTGAAATTTTTGGAATTTGTAAAATTGAGTTATGAAATTGATATTTAAGGAAAATTTATTTAATTGGTTTGATAAGAACTTATGATTGGTTTTATCTTGAAAAGGGCATGAATTGATTAAAAACCCATGTTTTGTTTTGAAATGAAATTGGCATATTGAAACTGGAAATAGAAAAATTGTATTTTAAACTGATTTGAAATGATTATTTTTTTATTTATTGAGCACATGAAATCCTGAGAAGTTAGTGGGTTATTTAGGACAAGCACGCTAGGATGCTAATTCCCTAGCAATATATTGATGATTAAAACTCTAACAAAAATCTAGTTAGGTAGATTATATTCTTGATGGAACGTTAATAAGTCCTGTTCGGCCCGAACTCGAGGGATGTGTGTACACATATGCTATGATCACTGATACGATAGTGTGAAGATCCTATAACTATAAACTATAATACCGTAGGAAATATGACTATGTTTCTTATTGTGATTACTTTGATTATATATTCCATTGATTGTGAAACTATTTTACTCATGCCTAGTGATATATATAAATTGCTTTATATAAAATGTTTACTTAAGCCCTTTTTTGAAATTCTTTCATCATTTGAAATGAAAATCATGTTTTGTTTTAAATATGCAATTATAATGTGGTTCATGTTTTATTAAAAATTTAAAGCTTGATTGGGTTTATTTTTATGGAATCTTATTATAGAATACTTGGTGAGACCCTACTGGGATTTTATCTCATACCCTACCTTTGCCTAAGGGTATTTGTAGATTTTATGTTGCTAGGTTGAAGTAAAAGGAAAGATCCTCTTAGAGGAGGTGGATGTTCTTCACCCTTTGGGTTGGGAGTGACATGTCCTCTGGGTCATTGGTTTATCTTGTATATTTTCTGGTACTTTGGTGATGTGTTTTTTTTTTGTTTTGATATACCTATTTGACTTCTGGTATTGTCTCATTTGGGAGTTTTCTTTGAGTATAGTGGTGTGTATCTATTTCTTCTGTTGTTTATGTGTCAAAGTTATTTCTACTTTTTTCTTATATGATGCCAGGTGCTAGTCACCAATCCGTGGGGATCTGGAACACCCTTCGGGTCATGTCAAGATCATATCAGGTATCAGGGTACCAAGGTATATGGGATAGTTCATGATAAAGTTTTATCAAAGGTGTAGGTTGTGCATCTTTCCTTAATGTCAATATGTAGTTGAGAGATCTTGTCGGGACTTAGGAGGTAGTTATGAGTGAGTTATAGTTCATCTCTCATCACAACGAACCTTCAGTTACCATGGTTGGTTTGGGAAAGGCATCTTTAGGATTAGTTATAATCTTTTACCTAATTTAGATTTAGATATGTAGAAGTACATATCTTGTTTTCTTATTTGACAGGATTAATTTACCTATTGCTCATGTTTGAGTGTTGATTTGCATAATATTCTGATGTCTTATTTGTTTTTTAATGATTTTATATAGCATCATTCCTCCAAGAAGATATGTGAATAGGATCCATGAGGAAGATACTGATGAACCATGGTGATAAAATCCTATTGTGGACCATAATCTAATTGAGGTTATTGTGTGTGTCATCCAAGCTCTAGGATTGACACCTGCACCCATTCTCATCTAGGATCCAGCTATTGAACCTCATAGGGGTGATTTCTGGAATCATTCTTAAGAGCTCCTTCGCCATAAACCACCAATATTCCAAGGCTCTAATAATCCTCAAAAGGTTGAGGGTTGGTTGAGCAGTATTGAGCTTTTCTTTTGAGTTCTTGGAGACTTTTGATAAGATTAAGGTGAAATGTGCCACCTTCAAGCTAGAAGGACCTAGAAGGAGATGGTGGGACACAATGGTGATAGAAAAGAAGAACTAGGTATTAGAGTGGAAGGACTTTAAAGTTATTTTAACTGACTAGTTTTATCCAGAGTCTATGGTGTTGGATAAGGCTATGGATTTTTTCAAACTTGAGTAGGCTGATAGTACTATGACTGAGTATGAAAATCGCTTTGTTGACCTTTTGTAGTTTTCACCTGAGATTGTATCGAATGAGAATATGAAGACTCAATGATTTGAGATGTTACTTCGATTTGACATTATTTCTTGTATTTTCTTGCTAAAGATCTCTTCTTATGTTGACATGATGGATAGGATATTTATGGTTGAGCTAGATTCGACTGGTAAGTCAGGGTTGGAAAGAGTTTCTTTTTCTCTCAGTGGTAGTTCCATGAGTCCCTTCAAAGGAAAGAGAAATCATGATGAGTCTTGTGGTGTATCTCGATAGCAGGGTTCTTCTAAACCTCCTCTGATTCATGGCATAGGCCCTCTAACTTGCTTCTAGTGTGGCAATCCTAGGAATTTGAAGTGAGTTTGCACTGAGGGACCCAAGATATGAAACTCCTATGGATGTTTAGGACACTTACAGAAGTTTTGTTATATATTTTCTATCCCACGTAGTGATATAGAATCATAAACACCAAAAACTACTACAGTGTAATCATATGATTCAAGATCTAAGGAATTTTAGCCACAAACATCTGGAATGAAGCTTCTTCGCACAGTGGAAGAGTCTCCAAAGGAAGCAGATTCAGGTCTAGCGACTATGAAAGGTACCATCACTGTAGCTTCATCTTTAGTGACTACTTTATTTGATACTAGTGCATCTTATTCATTCATTTTGACTCATATTTTGAATCTTTTAAATCTTCCTATAGAGCTTTTATCTTATTTAATGGATATTACTACACCCCTCGGAACGAAGAGAGAGTAGGGTCTTCGTTGTCTTGATTGTGTCTTATCTTTATCATAGATTGATCTTACTTGTGATTTTCTGGTTCTTAACATAAAACCTCTTGATGTAATATTTAGGATGGATTGGATCATTGCTAATAAATCTTGAATTTACTATTATCTTCGATACGTATCCTTTACTGCGCCCAATGGGGTGTGCCGTATCTTTCAATAAGAATGGGACCCGAGGTCGATCAGAGCTGAACCTTCTTATAATAAGTTGGGGGAATTAATATTGGTGTTTTGTTTTGACCTAGAGTGATAATCCTTGAGTTATTATCTCCCTCTAGTTGTCATTGAGTTTCCCAATGTTTTCCTCCTGACTTCTCTGGTTTGCCACTAGTAAGGGAGGTAGAGATTTTATTGATTTAGTGCCCAGTAATCAAATAGTATCTATTAAATATTACCACATGGAACTAGATGAAATGAAAGAGTTGAAGACTCAGTTTGATGATCTATTAGAGAAAGGATTTCTACGCCTGAGTGTGTCACCATGGGAAACACCTATTCTCTTTGCTAAGAAAGTTTATGGATCACTTCGTATTTGTGTTGATTACCGGAAAAATCAATTGAGTTATGGTAAAGAAAAAGAATCTATTGCCACATATTAATTATTTGTTTGACTAGTTGAAAGGGGTGAAGTGGTTCTCGAAGACTGATCTTCAATCTAGTTATCACCAGTTGAGAATAAAAGAGTCTGATGTTCAAAAAATCGACTTCCAGAGCAGGTATGGCCATTATGAGTATCTTTTCATGCCATCTGGTCTAACCAATGATCATGAAGTATTTATGGATTTGATTAATAATATATTCCATGAGTATCTTGATACTTTTTTGGGGGTATTTGTCGATTACATCCTTATTTACTCTAAGTTTGAGGAGGACCATGTGCATCATCTGAGAGCAGTTATGGAACTGTTGATAATTCACCAAAATTATGTCAAGCTGACAAAATGTGATTTCTAGATTCAGGAAGTGAATTTCTTAGGACACATGGTGTCAGAATATGGTATATCAGTTGATTCTAATAAGGTGAAGTTTGTTATGACATGGGAGCATCCACATGATGTTTTTGATATTTGGAGCTTCTTGGGTCTAACAGGGTATTATCATCAATTCATAAAAGATTTCTCAAACTTTGATTCTTTGATGACTGCTCTAACTTGGAAGCGAGTGAAGTTTAATTGGGATGAGAAATTTTATAGTTCTTTTGTTGAGTTAAATCATTTTTTGAATATTGTGTTTTTGTTGAATCTTCTAATGGCTGGGTAGAACAATGTGGTCTTTTTTGATGCATTAGGTTTAGGTTTGGGTTGTTTTATTATGAAGGGTGATCATGTTGTTGCCTATGGATCTCAACAACTTATGCCATAAAATAATAATTATTCGACCCATGACCTTGAACTCACAGTCATGATGCATGCGCTTAAAGGTTGGCACCATTACCTTTTTAGAGAAAGTTTTACCATGTATTCTGACCACAAGATCCTGAGTTATATCTTATCATAAAAATATTTGAATCTCATCTAGAGGCATTAGGTGGAGTACCTGCAATCCTTTGATTTTGAAATTGCCTATACCCCAAGGAAAGGGAATGTTGTTGTAGATGCTTTAAGCAGGAAACTTCTGACCCATACCTTGAAAGAATCATCAGAAGAGTGGAACTTGATGGATCTTTTTGCATAGTTTTATATTGGAGTCTCAGAAGTAGGGTTTGAGGTTGTCTTGGCCAGTGTTCAGTTTACCTCCACTCTTCTCAAGATGATTCTTTCAGAACAGCAGCTGGAAGATGAATTTTGTAGCATTAGAGGCTCTCTTTATGATGGGGATATTTTCTTTGAGTGGTCATTCTCCACAGAGGGTGTTCTATGTTTTCATAATCATTTTTTAATGTTGTTAACTATGAGGAAAGATGTGATGGGGGGTTTCCATAATTCCTAGTGATTTGTGCACCTAGGAACCACAAAGATATTTTATGATATGCGATAACTATTCTGGTGGCTATGTATGAGACGAGATATTATTGATTTTTTCTCTCATTTTTATATGTGCCAAAAGGTCAAGAGTGAGCACCAGAGACCTTTGGGTTTACTTCAGTCACTTCCAATGCCGAATTGAAAGCGGGATGGGATCTCTATGGATTTTGTGGTTGGGTTTTCACATACCCAAAGAAAGAAGAATGTGATGTGGATTATGGTCAATAGGTTGACCAAATCGTCTCACTTTATACCCATTCATGATACAACCAAAGTTTAGGAGCTGAGAAATCTCTATGTGATAGATATTGTTCGTTTTCACAGAGTTCCATCTTCTATAGTCTCTAATAGAGATCCCCATTTTAGTTCTTACTTTTGGAGAGACCTTCAGGAGGCACTGAGATCATAGGTTTATTTTAGTACGACATACCATCCGTAGATAGATGGCCAGACTGAGAGGGCTATACAAATTTTTTGAGGATATGCTTCATGCATGCGTCCTTGATTTTGGTGGACTTGGGATGATCATTTGAGATTAGTTGAGTTCACTTATAACAATAGTTACTATTTTGTGATCAAAATGGATCCTTTTGATGCCTTGTATGGTTGGTCTAGTAAATCTTCATTGTGTTGGTCGGTGATCGGTGAAATTTCATTGGTTGGACTGAGCTTGGTTCAATAGACTACATCAAAGATTCATTTGATTATTCAGATAAAGTTGATGACATGGAGCTGATATGTCTTGTGTTGATCGTTGTCATAGACCATTGGAGTTTTCAGTTGGTGATAATGTGTTGTTGAAATTTTTACCTCTTTTGGGTTATTGATGGCTTGGGAGGCAAAGGAAGCTTGCTCCTTGTTTTGTGGGACCTTTTGAGGTTGTTGAGTGGGTGGGGAGGGTGGCTTACTATTTAGAACTTACACCACATTTGACATCAATACATAATGTGTTCCATGTATCATAGCTCTAAAAATATCTTTCTGATTCTTGTCATGTTCTGAGCTAAAGTGATCTTGATGTTGAGCCTGATTTATCTGTGACTGACAATCCAATCAGGATAGTTGATTCTAAAACCAAGGTATTTCATGGGAGGATGATACCTTTGGTCTAAGTGATATGGAAACACGATTCTGATACGCATGAGATGTGGGGGGAGAGAGAGAGAGAGTAGTGACCTCATATTTTTGATATGGAGACTTCTTAGCAGGCTTTTTGGGGAAAAAAGTTTCTATGGTGGAAATGTTGTAACATCCGAGTACTGTTTCCAGGTACTCCTTGACCCCCTGTTCATGTTTTGGTTGGGGTTTGTCTCGGGTGGTTTTGGGAGGAAATTTGAAAATATTGGAAAATTCTGGGTTGTGCACGGTTGGCGCAAGGTTTTCCCAAACTATGCGCCCACCCAGTGTAAATCGTGCAAACCTAGACAGTGGGGGTTTGCACGGTTGGTGCATAGTTTGAAAAATCATGTGCCCACATAGTAAAAATCATACACCCCATTAAAGGGGTGCACAGTTAGGGCACGCGATTTGACAAACTGTGCGGCCCTGCCCAACTAACCGTGTGAGCTGTGATTTTTATTTCTGAAAATTAATTAAAAATTTACCGAACCCCTATTTCATCACCCGCTTGACCCTAACTCGAGATTACACAAAATCCTAGGTCTCAGAGGCTCTCAAGAACTATTTTTGGCTCCTCCAAACCCCTTCCTAGGTGGATCGAAGCGTGAAAAACCTCGTTTGATCTCTCTCTAGTAAGTGATCTTCTTCTATTCCTTCTCCCCCGCTCTCCCTTTCTTTCCTCCACAGGGTTTGTTAGATCATCATGTGTTTGATGGATCTAAACTCCTTTGTTTCAAATCTTTATTATAGGCTTGTTTTTTAGATATCTATTATCCTCATTCGTCGTTGGCAAATCTTGTTGCGGGTGTTGTGTTACGTGATCTCCGTGATAAAGGTAGGTGGTTCCATCTAAGAATGTCCAATTGTATAACCCTTGAATTGCTTGATTGTTGAAATTTCTTTCAATTAAATTATGAAGCTCCAATTTGATGCAAATTGGAATTTGATTTGACTTGGTATGGAATTTTTGGGAAACCCCCAATTCCATTGGGATTGAAAATTGGGGTGTGATTTGAAATTGGTGGAATTTGTGAAATTGAGTTGTGAAATTGATATTTGAGGAAAATGGATTAAATTGATTTGATAAGAACCTATGATTGTTTTTGTCTTGAAAAAGGCATGAATTGATTTAAAACTCATGTTGGGTTTTGAAATGAAATTGGCATATTGAAACTGGAAATGGGGCAATTGTATTTTAAACCGCTTTGAAATGATTTGCCCATTATTGTTTGATTGATTGAACACATGTAAACCTGAGTAGTTAGTGGGTTATTTGGGACAAACATGCTATGACGGTAATTCTCTAGCAATATATTGATGATGACAACTCTAACAAAAATCTAGTTAGGCAGATCATATTCATGATGGAACGTTGATGGCTCCTATTTGGCCTGAGCCTGAGGGGCGTGTTTACACGTATGTCATGATCACTGATATGAGAGTGCGAGGATCCTATAACTAGAAACTATTGTACTGCTGAGCAAATGACCACGTTGCTTATTTTAATTACTTTGATTATATGTCATTGATTGTGAAGCTGCTTTACTCATGCCTAATGATTTATATAAAATGTTTACTTAAGCCATCGTTTGAAATGTTTCCATCATTTGAAATGAAAATAATGTTTTGTTTTATATATGAAATTGTATTGTCGTGCCTGTTTTATTAAAAATTGAAAGCATTATTGGGTTTATTTTATGACATCTTATTATGGAACACTTTGTGAGACCCTACTGAGTTTTTAGTTCGCACTCTACCGTTGCCTTCGAGCGTTTGTAGATTTCCTGCTGCCAGGTTCAAGTAAAGGGAAAACACATTTTAGAGGAGGTGGATGTTCTTGACCTTTTTGGGCCGGGTGCGACGTGTTCTCTGGGATATTGGTTTATCTTGTTTGTTTTCTGGTACTTTGATGATGTACTATTTGAGTTTTTGATATACCTATCTGACTTTTGGTATTGTCTCCTTTGAGAGTTTTCTTTGAGCATACTGATATGTATTTGTTTTCTTCTGTTGTTTATGTGACAAAATCATTCCCACTTTTGTCATGTATGATGCTAGATGCTAGTCGTCAATCCATGGAGATCTAGAACGCCATTCAGGTCATGTTTGGATTGGCTCGGGTGTCAGGGCATCAGAGTATCTGGGCTGGTTCATGATAGTAAGCTACTGTTACACTGTAATAATCTGTTATTGCATTTTTTGGCTGCAAGATTATATAATGCAGACTTTAATTCAATACATTGTTGTTACAGTATGATATGACATAATAAATCAAATTGTAACATATTTTGAATATAAAATTAAATTAGAATATGAAATTCCCATGCTTTGAAAATGATTATAGCATAACTAACTATTTATTCTATTGTTACGTTTTTTTATTGCATAAAAATATGGTGCAAGATTATGATGGTGAAGATGCATCTGGAAACAATGATGTTGATTTGGATTTCGATGCCTTACAAAGCAAGAACATTCTAGATGTCCTTTCATTGGATTTCATTATGAAGAAAATGAAGATCAACAAAATAGACAAACTTTTCTTTCATAAAAGATTACTTCACTCATCTCTATTTATGATGCTGTGACAATATGTTATACTCCATTATTATGTAGTACTTATTTATTATTAAAATTTGTTCAATAATGTGTATTATTAATTTTTGAAAATATGATTCCTGAATAAAAAATAAACAGTGATGGATAGTGGTAACTGTACGAAGATGAAAACCTTCTTCTGACTTTCCAGTCATTTCTCCTCCTTGACTCAGAAGTAGGCTCTCCTTAACGACTCACCATCATCGCAGCGCAGGAATCAGGTTGGCATTCTACCCCCCCTACACATCACACGAGAACCCCTAGAATTTCGTAACCCTAATTGTCTTTCAGTCGTTGTTGGGTTTCTATTTTGTGTTCCACGGTACAGGAGCCCTGACATTGAATCCCTAATTTCATTTCATTCCCTAAGGCCGCTTACACCAAATTTCAATCACTAATTTAATTTCCCCCATCATTGGTGGATTTCTGTAATATTTTTTCATCGCTGCTCGTGTTTTACAGGTTTATTCATTTTTTTTTACTTGCCTATCAATATTTCATTTTCCTTTCCAGAAAATCCCTAGTTTCATTTTGTTTCCAAAGGCTGCTTATCTTGAGTTTCAAACTCTAATTTAATTTCCTCTCCATCGTTGGTGGGTTTCTGTAACATTTCTTCATCGTTGCTCATATTCTACAGGTCTGTTCATTCTTTCCTTTCTCTATCAGTATTTCATTTCCCTTTCTAGAAAAGCTCTAATTTAATTTCGTTTTCAAAAGCCTCTTACCCTGAGTTCAATCACTAATTTAATTCATTCTCCATCGTTGGTGGGTTTCTGTAATATCTCTTTATGGCTTGCTCGCATTTTACAGGCTTGTTCAATTTTTTTCTTCTCTGCTAGTATTTCATTTCCCTTTCCAGAATACCGTTAAATGAACATAATAGTATGTATACCATATACTCAGCTGTGCACTTCTAGTGGCTGCATATTGCCTGCATTTCTAGTACTAGACTCTTAGAATTTTCAGAAAACCTAGCACTTTCTGCTGCACCGCTTTTAACTATTTATTACATTCACTCAGAATTCCTTCTTTTTCCAAATAGTTTATACGTTAAATTTTTAGAATATGTTGAGTGCGTTGTACTCCTTATTATACTACAGGCAGTCTCTTTACCATTGCTGCACGCATTTACCATCTTCCTTTGTATCAAATTTTCCTGCTTTGAACACAAGCCTTATTCCATCCTTTTCACATGAAATTCTACAACATAATGATTTTCTTCTAATAGGAGAGTTCCCCTTTCTCCTTCATTTATACCATCAAATCATATTGCAATTTTGAAATCTATTGGATGAATGCTGGTATTGCACTGTAAAACCAGGTTATTACTTATTTATCAACGGGAGTATTCTGTAAACACTATTTCTGCAAACTGTAAACACGGTATGTGCACACCAAAAATTCCCATCAAATGATTATGTTTTATGTTTCCGTGCATTGTATATAAACACTGCATATACACATTTCCTATACACTATAACCACATTGCATATATATATATATTTAATATCATGGTTGTGTTGTACCATTTATCATACCAAAATCTCAGATACGTCACACATGGATTTCAATTACCAACACACTTCTACACAGGCCAAATTGCAAAGAAAATTAACCAGTTTTGCAAAAGAAAACGTGATGGTCACACTGGTTTGTTAATAACTTTTACTTTTATACTATAAAAAATTATGCTTCTTTATTCAATTATCTCTATTATTAAGTGACATGTATATCTACCATATCAAGCTATTCACATTCAAATGCTGAACCATGCATTATTCTACTAAATACAATGTCCTCTACTGACAGTGAATTACAAAACCCAAAATGCTTGCCGCTATCAACTATACCATCACATGGCATGTTTACTTTTCTTCTTTTTTAAATAGATTTATTTCTTTCATTACTTATGCTATAAAAAAATATGCTTCTTTATTCAATTATCTCTATTATTAAGTGACATGTATATCTACCATATCAAGCTATTCACATTCAAATGCTGAACCATGCACTATTCTACTAAATACAATGTCCTCTACTGACAGTGAATTACAAAACCCAAAATGTTTGCCGCTATCAATTATACCATCACATGGTATGTTTACTTTTCTTCTTTTTTAAATAGGTTTATTTCTTTCATTACTTATGCTATCCAACGTGCTGCACTGTTTTTAGATATTTAATAATCTCTGGATCAGCATGCTGCAAGAGATGCTCTTAATGCATATGCTGTAATGAGCACATTCAGTAAGGGGTTGCCATAGAATGTTGCACCCAATTATATGTATTAAATTTATTTTATATTTTCCACTCAATTCACTTTTTAATTATTTACATTTATTCTTTGTATTCCATTCAGGTTCTTCTAAACCAAGTGCTGCTAATAACAATACACCCATCATTACGGGAACACCTACACCTTATGATACTATTCAGAACAATTTACTATTAACACATCACGTCATCTGTGTTCTTCATATTCTGTTAGGTATATTACATCTATAGGTTTATGTATTTATTTAACCAATTAATTATTAACGACTCATTATTAAAAACATGAACTGCTTTGTAAGGAATCTTCTTCGGAGATTCAATTTTGTAACTTCACTAGGTATGCCTTCATTTCATAATTTCATTAGCATTTATAAATTTACTCATAAGCCATGCTAAATTATTTAAATAAATTTCTCTTTTATTAGTATATGTGTGAAAAACATAATATCCTGAAACTTTAATGATATTAACAAACCTTTTTGCACTAAAAATTAGTTGATTTCCTTTCTATTATATAATCAATAATAAACATTTAATTGAATATTCTAACCTTTCTTTTTTTTATTATAACCCTCATGTTTGTTTCATACATTTTTACACTAAACTAGTACCCAACCCGTGCATTTGCACGACATGATCATTAAATTACATATTATCATTCACACATTCATAATTTAGAATTATTAAATCTTTTAGAAATATGCAATATAAGATAATATAGAAACCTAAGAGTAAATAATATCTGATTTATAAAACAAAATTGAATCGCAAAAAAGCAGTTGAACACAGTAATTGACTTTTGATCAGTCTATTAAATTATTCCTTTCATCTTGAGGTGATGTCCATTGAATTGTTTTTTTAAGATCCTTTATGTTGATGATCTATGGAATTTGTGTCATTCGTTGATAGAGTTGAAGGAAATTGGAAGAAATGAATTGAGTGGGTTACTTGTGACACATGGAAATGGAGTGAAGGATAATGGTGACATGTGTAGCTAAAAACTTTCTATATAACTATAGATATGCATTTATGTGCACAGGTGTATAAATTAAATCAATGTATTCATAAAGTATGCATGCGTTTCAAACAATGTATGCATACTATAGCCATAATACTATATGCAACTTGTAAATGTAGAAGAGGCATGGAAGGAATAGTAAACTACTAACATAAGGAATACACACTCAATAGAAGAATAAATTAAAAAAACAATCATTACTGTATAAAACCAATAATAGACAAATGAATAGGTTTCAATCCACACACCATTTTAATTAAATCAAAGCATAACTATTCGTTTTTTTTTTCATTCTGCACTAATTTTCATTGAACTGCTTTTTAAGATCTTCTGAAGTTGATCCGTCTCTGCTGCATACAACGGTGTCTTAATCTCCTGTATCAAATCTTTCTTGATCGAATTCATGTTCTAAATGTCTCTGCAAATGATATTATAAATAAAATGTGAGACAAACTTCATAGACTAAAATGAAATATAATTGAAAGTACTGAAAATAAACTGGTATTTTAGTAAAGCAGAGTCATATTAGAAGTTTATAGTCGGAACAACTGAAACCTGTGGAATCTTGAATAGTCTGAGACTTGGCATTTTCTTGAAAAGTCATTCATTGGAGAATCAATGGTCTTTTGGTGCATAATTAGGTGCGATGAGGTGGAAGATGCATGGGGGGAGTGTTGTTCAGAACATGGTTTTTGTAATGACCTGTAGATTTTCAGGTTATTTTCAAAAGGGAATTTATTTTTTGATCTGGATTAGGTGTCGTTCAATGAATTGGGATTTTGACTGGGGATCTGAATGTTTGAACATCCCTAAAACATGTTTTTGTATATGGAATGGGACCTGGTAAGTGTTTCACATTCTTGACGAACTGTCGGAGTAGTTATGTGGTGGACAGTAGCTGAAATTTCAGCTGCACAGCAGTTGACATCATGACCAAGGCTGAAATGACCAATGACTATCCATTATCATTTACTGCATCAGAATGAAAAGGAAAGTTTAGTCATTTGTCCAGGAATGTGAAAAAACAGTCAGCTTTGACCCTGAGCGGCTTGTTTCAACCACTTGGGATACCCGAACAAATTTGGGAGGATTTATCACAAGGATTAATGCGAAAGCTACATGGATGGATGGCCCAACTATAACAAAGAGGCTTCTCTAGGCGTGAATGCTCTTTGTTTCATAACACCATATCCAGGGCTATCTGTGCTTTGTTTCATAATACCATATCCAGGACTATCAAGCAATTAATCATATGAATGTTTGAGTTAATATTCCAGCGAATCAGTTGATGCATGATCTCCTCCTCAATGACACAATACTCCTTTAGTTCTAGATTCATTTATTCATCTACTGCTACATTTGTGGCCTGGCATATACACTGGTGATGTGATTCAATATTTCATAGTCGTTAAAAGCAAAGTGTTTCTTATGTACATGTTGATTAAATTGTCGTATACTCATGTGTGACAAACTCAATTGCAATGAGATTCAATCTATTTATTGAAAACTCCAAATTTATTCTTTGTTGTTCCATGTCTTCTCCAAGTATATCCAACTCTTCTATTATCCCATAATTCACCGAACAAACTTGCTTTCATTTATGATCAAGAATAGGCACAACAGTTTCGTCTTTTGGTTCCATAATTCCACTATTTGGTCCAAACACAATTAATGATATCATTGGTTCCAACATGTAATAACTATCATCACCAAGATTAAATAGTATTTACACTGTTGTTTTCCTTGTTTAGGGAGTTATTAACCCACCCACATAAATTAGTATTCTTTTGGTTCTATTTACAGACAACTCCAAACTTATTCTATGGTATTCCATGTCTTCTCTAAGTATCTATTGTACTATCCCATAATTCACTGAACAAAGTTGCATTCATTTATGATCAAGAATAAGCATAACGTTTCCGTCTTTTGGTTCCATAATTCCACTATTTGGTCCAACAAACACAACCAATGATATCCTTGGTTCCATAATTCATTGTTTTGATGATCCCAGCTTCGTTTTGTAGTTTGAGTATGTTCTAATGAGCTTTTGCATGTTTGCAGTTTCATTAAGGGTCTCTAGAGCAGGAAAAGTGCATTACCTTGTCAATGATGGGAAACTCAACCTTAAAGAAGCAACTTCAAGGATTTTTTCATTATTCCCTTGCTCCTGTTATCCAATTTGATTGCATGAGAATGCCAAAATTTCTGATCCTAGAGAAAATGAAAAAGAAGTCAACTCACATCTCAAGAAAAAAATATTGTATCAAGTTGAAAAATACTATGTTAAAAACAAAAGAGAAAGATGCATATATAGAAATGAAATGTAAATCCCAAACCTTGATTTTTGTACTTGATATATAATTTATTCAACTCTTTATAGTTTGAATTTGACAACCCACTGCAATCAATTGAGGTCCATTACTTATGTTTTTTAATTCCTCTTTACTTTTCAGCAATGTAACGTCTACAAAAGGTCCCCCTTATAAGCCATCATGAAATATTAATAAATTGTACCATTAGGATTCAACATTGACAGTTAATAGAACTTTTCCCTTGAAGCTTCTAAGATCCAAATCTTGGTATCTAGAATCCTACAAGAAGTTGTAGAATTTTTGACACGTTGATATGATACAATTTGGGAAAAAACTTCAAAAAGATTCTACAATTAAAATTTATGATACCAGCAAATTTCAAGGGAAAACATAAATATACATGTTCAAAAGCTTTGAATAAAAGGGATTATAACCATCAAACTATTCAATCAATTCCAATATTAGGAAACACCTGAAAACATAAAGTATCATGTATATAAGTTTATTCATATTAATTCCATTAATGAAACAAATCAAGAATAGATGATGGGTCATGGATTTCGAAATCATATACAAAATATCTTCTTGTAATTAACCATAAAGACTTTAACAAAAATTGCATTTGAATGTGAAAAAATTTGTACCTGAATTGCAGGATCCCCAATTAAGTAATTATAAGAACCTTCAAAAAAGCTTCCTAAAACATGCATGTTATTTGCACTTGTACAAGAAATAGAGTTTCAAACACCTTATGAATCACATGCCTAAATTTATATAGTACCTGAATATCATGACTTTCAGTACAAACCATGATTGTCTACTTAAAAGCGCACGATCATTTTCTTTGTCAATAACTAACATGATGACAACCTGAAGCAAACATGAGTGGATTGATGAATGCCGTGCCAATAAATGTATTTGGGAATACATTCGATATTAATTGAAATGATCCCCAAAAAATATGAACATGTTAAAATATGAACCCAAGTAAAAAAATATTCAAAAATAAACACCGGTATGCATTTTTGTTTGAACCAACAACAGAGATGTGTGAAATTTAAAGTGAAAATTGAAATAAAATCAAATGCAACAAAAGTTGGACCCGTTTGAAAAAAATATGAACAAATTAAAAAAATATATATACGAACTTGTTAACCCTCTTATAATAAAAAATACATAACAAAACAGTGAAATAACTTGAGCCATGTGTGATACATCCTCTCATTGATTCCCTTTCTCAGTCAGCCACATTAATGTTCTACATTCAGGGCTTAGAATGGAAGTTTCAAAGAGGGAAAACGATGCAAAACATGTATGCACAGAAAAACAGAAATCTTTATTGAATCCAATAACTTCATACATACTCATCAAAATGGGAAATAAGATAGTAATCATGAACATAATATGCATACCTGTATGGAATAAAAGATGGACCTATTTGAAAAAAAAATATGAACAAATTAGAAAAAAATATGAACATATTAACCCTCATATAATAAAAAAATACATAATAAAACAGTGAAATACCTTAAGCCAGTGGTGTTACATCCTCACTCACCTGTTGATGAGATGTTAAGTACCAACTTATTAGATTAAGATTTTAACATTAATATTGAAACATATATTTTCTTAAAACAGTATAAAACACAATAAATGTAAAACACCGAATATAAAAAACTCATATCATAAAAGAAATAGTTTGTATGGAAACATTGACCTACATCTCTCTTACACACCTTTGAAATAAACTGCTTTAGAGATAAATTAAAAACATTACCACTATTGATAAAGAAACAGTTTGTATGGAAACAAAACATTTAAAATCATCACATATTCTTCCATTAGGTGGGGGATTAATACAAAAAGATGTAACGATATAAAAAAAATCAAAGTGAGAAAATCAATATCAATACATGCCAATAAATAGATAAGTAACATCGAAAATGAAACATGATATGATCCTACTCTTTAATTGCACAGAGTATAAAAACTGAGAACATGCGCTAAAGATAAAGAGATAAAAACCATTCATAGAGAACAACACGAAGGGAAATCTTAGACATATGGAGCCTCTCAGTGATTCCCTTTTCAAGCCCGCCACAGTAATGTTCTACAGTCATGTCTGGAAAGGAAGTGTCAAAGAGGTAAAATGATGTGAAACAGGTACGTACAGAAAAGTAGAATTCTTCATTGAATCCAGTATCTCCGTACATACTCATCAAAGCAGGAAATTGGACAGTAATCATGAATAGAATCCGCGTACCTGTATGTAATAAAAGTTGGACTTGTTTGAAAAAAAATATGAACAAATTAGAAAAAAAAACATGAACTTGTTAACCCTCTTATAATAAAATAATACATATTAAAAGAGTGAAATAACTTAAGCCAGGGGTGTTACATCCTCTCATTGATTCCATTTTCCAGCTGCGTTAATGTTCTACATTCACGGCTTGGAAAGGAAGTTTCAAAGATAGAAAATGATGCGATACACATATGCACATAAAAGAAAAAATCATCATTAACTCCAGTAACTTCGTACATACTCATCAAAGCGGGAAATAAGACAATAATCATGAATAGAATATGCGTACCTGTAAACAATAAAAGATGGACCTGTTAGAAAAAAAAATTGAACAAATTAAAAAAAATGAAGATATTAACCCTCTTATAATAAAAAAATACATAATAAAACAGTGAAAATACCTTAAGCCAGGGGTGTTATATCCTCACTCACCTGTTGATGAAATGTTTAGTACCAACTTCTTAAATTCAGTTTTTAACATTAATATAGAAACATATATTTTGTTAAAATAGTATAAAACACACTAAATGTAAAAAACTCATATCATAAAATAAATAGTTTATATGGAAACACTGACCTACAGCTCCCTCACACACCTTAGTTTTGATACGATCAATGATCAAACAACCGAAGGGATTTTATAGAAAATTAGGGGGAAACAATTACATAATACATGCAATTTTTTGGTAAATGTAAAACATAATATCAAACATAATGAGAAAAAATCAAGTCAAACATGAATGATGCAATATTGGTAGGAGAGTTAGTAAGATGAATTGAGGTCGATGGGGATTTGAAGTCCGGAGAGTGGGACTAAACTCAACTAGTATGAACTATGGGATATACCTAGTAGGGTAGGTCAAGGGAATTAGTGGAATCTTAGATAAATCAATGGCGTCCATGAAATGAAATATGTTAAGAGGAAGAGGTGAAAGATTGGTAAACTCATCATCCATCCGAACAATCATTGCAAATCCAAATAGTATAAAGAATACTTGTCACTTTTATCCTGTTCTTCAGTATACTTGTTAGTGGCTTCAACAAATTTAAACTACATGAATGTCTACAACCATGGTAGCAGTAATTCCACAACAGTAATCATGAATCTAATTTAGGTACCATTGAATTGCATGATACCAAAACCAAAAGGCAAAGGAATTTACCGGATACTCGTGAGAAGTTTTGAGGTTGAAGATGAACAGTAGATTACCACAACATGATAGAACACATTTGAGAGAGCTAGTGATTGCGATGTATGAAAAATCATGATCACCGACAGAGGAAGGGAGCCTGAGTGGGGGGAGGAAACCTGTGACGAACCGAAAGAGGATCTGAACTGAGATTTCTAAACCATAACAAATCAAAATCAGAACAAATTTCTAATATCCGGAAACCACAACTCATTGGAGAGCTCGAAGCCACCCTTCACTCTCCCTATGTTCGGGATACTCTTCCTCCAAAGCCCCACCTCTTCGGACAGCACCACCACCCCTCCTCGCAAGATCTGGATCTGCAACCATGGTAGTAGTAATTCCACAATAGTAATCATGAATCTAATTCAGGTACCATTGAAGTGCATGATACCAAAACCAAAAGGCAAAGGAATTTACCGGATACTCGTGAGAAGTTTTGAGGTTGAAGATGAACAGTAGATTACCATAACATGAATAGAACACATTTGAGAGAGCTAGTGATTGCGATGTATGAAAAATCATGATCACCGACAGAGGAAGGGAGCCTGAGTGGGGGGAGGAAACCTGTGACGAATCTGAAGAGGATCCGAACTGAGATTTCTAAACCATAACAAATCAAAATCAGAACAAATTTCTAATATCCGGAAACCACAACTCACTGGAGAGCTCGAAGCCGCCCTTCACTCTCCCTATGTTCGGAATACTCTTCCTCCAAAGTCCCACCTCTTCGGACATCATCACCACCCCTCCTTGCAAGATCTGGATCTGCAACCATGGTAGCAGTAATTCCACAACAGTAATCATGAATCTAATTCAGGTATCATTGAATTGCATGATACCAAAACCAAAAGGCAAAGGAATTTACCAGATACTCATGAGAAAATTTGAGGTTGAAGATGAACAGTAGATTACCACAACGTGAATAGAACACATCTGAGAGAGCTCGTGATTGCGATGTATGAAAAATCATGATCACCGACAAAGGAAGGGAGCCTGAGTGGGGTGAGGAAACTTGTGACGAATCGGAAGAGGATCCGAACTGAGATTTATAAACCATAACAAATCAAAATCCGAACAAATTTCTAATATCCGGGAACCACAACTCACTGGAGAGCTCGAAGCCGCCCTTCCGTCTCCCTATGTTCGGGATACTCTTCCTCCAAAGTCTCACCTCTTCGGACAGCACCACCACCCCTCCTCGCAAGATCTGGACCTGCAACCATGGTAGCAGTAATTCCACAATAGTAATCATGAATCTAATTCAGGTACCATTGAATTGCATGATACCAAAACCAAAAGGCAAAAGAATTTACCAGATACTTGTGAGAAGTTTTGAGGTTGAAGATGAACAGTAGATTACCAAAGCATGAATAGAACACATCTGAGAGAGCTCGTGATTGCGATGTATGAAAAATCATGATCATCGACAAAGGAAGAGAGCCTGAGTGGGGGGAGGAAACTTGTGACGAACCAGAAGAGGATTCGAACTGAGATTTCAAAACCATAACAAATTCAAATCAGAACAAATTTCTAATATCTGGAAACCACAACTCACTTGAGAGCTCGAAGCTTCCCTTCCCTCTCCCTATGTTCGGGATACTCTTCCTCCAAATCCCCACCTCTTTGGACAACACCACCACCCGTCCTTGCAAGATTTGGATCTGGAGAAGACCGTCGTTTTCCATCCGGACCATCTGAAGAAGAGACACCCACCGCTGCAACTTCCGACTGCCTCAAGAAGAACTGCCCCCGTGCATCGTTTGGACTGCATTGACTTGTTGTTGTCCATCGCGTCACTGAGCTACATCGCGGGTGCTACTCACTCGTTGGACCCCTCTACTCGGAGGCACACCCCCTATCCCCTAATATCGCGGCTGAGCCACCATCTATCCCCTCGACGAACAGCAAGAGGAAGCGATTGAATCAGAGGGCACTGCGACGGGGAGATGCATTTGGTATTCAAAGGAGGATCACGATGGAGCAGAGTTCGTTCTAGGGTTTCGAGTGTCAACATTGGATGTGAAGGGAAGAGAGACGCAATGCAAGGCGGGGAGAGGTGAGGAGATCGATCCTGGGATATGGTGATGTGGGGATGCGGTGGAGAGCAATTGACGAGGGAGACATACGGATCTGGAAAGCAGAGGCTGGAACGTGGAAGAAGATTTGGGGCGAGCGATATAGCCGGAGAGATGGACACAAAGGCAAAATGGATTGAGAATCAAGGAGGTGGTGACACATGGAGGAGGGACACTCTTTAGTATAGTTAATGGATTTCATTTGACCATTAACGGTTTTGGTCTGGAGGTGATAGGTACCTCCTATCAGTGAGTAAAATAACAGAACCAGAATTACAGTAGGATCAAGAAGAAGAAAAGAGGAAGAAGAAGAAGATTCGAGAGGCTCTGCAAGCGCTCCTGCCCAAGCCTCAATGTGATAGGTACCTCCTATCAGTGAGTAAAATAACAGAACCAGAATTACAGTAGGATCAAGAAGAAGAAAAGAGGAAGAAGAAGAAGATTCGAGAGGCTCTGCAAGCGCTCCTGCCCAAGCCTCAATGATCGAACTCTCTGCAAGCGCATTGATCGAACTCTCTAACTGAATAAATTCCTCCCCCCTCTCTCCTCCGCTTCCCGCTTTATAATCAACTTACTCCATTCCTCTTCGTGCGGCCCGAGCACCATGGCTTCAATGCGGCCCGACATCCTTGTTTCTCCATCGGCCTCGCCAGTTCCAGATGCCGCGTATTCCGTCTCGTGCATCACATTTGGCGGCGAAAGAGGAAGGACCGCCTGCCGCGGCACCGTCCTATCCGACATTTCTGTGTCATTGTCATCGTTTAATAGTGCACCTG
Organism: Viscum album; assembly: GCA_963277665.1. Lineage (NCBI taxonomy): Eukaryota > Viridiplantae > Streptophyta > Magnoliopsida > Santalales > Viscaceae > Viscum > Viscum album. The sequence goes on along the minus strand of OY728121.1, from coordinate 1,756,545,809 downwards.
ATTCCTCCATGAGCAGAGATGGCTGGTCGTCCCCCAAGTGCAACCGTGTTTCTTGGCGTAGCATAGCCCAGTGAAAGAACATACCCATATGCTCCAGCGCGTTCCCAGTGTCACTGCCGTTGCTTGAGGGCTTCCATCGTCGAGGCAGTCTTACCTATAGAAGCTGTCAATTCTACCAATGCCGTGTCAATGCGGTCCATGCGCTGCTCCACTCTATCAAGGCGAAGTATCTTGTCGTGATCTCACCCCGTCGAAAGATCTGACAGTGCGCGCGCGTCGAAACTTACAAAATTTGGCAGTGCGGCCCTCCGTTTTGTGATTGATCTGGGAGGGTGTTGCCCTCCAGTGAGATTGTTTTCCGCAGCGTGTCTGGTGGCGGAAGGTCAAACACCAAGGAGGATCGTGTCGCCTCATGTGTTTAGGTATCAACACCGTTGTCCGAACATGAACTGATGTCCGCAATAACCTGCATCGATCGAACTCGAGCCGTATGTCGCGCCAGCGCTGTGGAATTATCGCTCACCTTCGGCTCGTGCTGCCGCAACGTCTCCGAGTGTTGTATCCTGAGAAAATGTTTTTCAGAATTCCGCCTCTTTGTGCCAGCGGAGATCCCATTTTCCCTCTCACGTCTTCTGGTCGGACTGCATCTATAAGAGTGGAGTGCGGTCCTCGAAATGGTCTAGTGGAGTTCCTGTGAGCAATTGTGCCGCCACAGTGCCTCCAGCGGCGCAGCCCGCGTCCTCCCATGAGACGTTTTTTTTATAACAACGAGCTACCTCACTTGTGGGAAGAGAAACGGACAAGACGACTCCAATAAAGCACGCGTCGTTTGACCGTGAAGAGAAATGGAAGCGTTTCTTCCAACAGCGTTACCTCAGGTCAGAAGCGGGCAGTTCGCGGGTCGTCTGCTTTCTCCGCTGATGAGGAGCGCAAAGGATTCCGCGGATGAGGATCAGAACATCGTCCTTGAGTGCGCACCAACGGAAACCGATAGCGCGCGCCGGTCAGACCAATTATAGGTGCCTCATATCAGTGAGTAAGTATATTTATGGAAATAATCGAGCCAGAATTACAGGAGGGGAAGAAGAAAAGAGGATGAATAAGACTGGAGAGGCTCTGCAAGCGCTCTCATCCAAGCCTCAACGACCAAGCTCTGTAACAGACTAAATTCCTTCCCCCTCTCTCCTCCGCTCCACCCTTTATAACCAACTTACTCCATCCCTGACGTGACCATTCCGCCCCTTCTAGAATACCCCCTTATTCCCTTTACTCCCCTATAGGTCTCTATTAGGAGGCCACTCTACCAGTGCCTCATATTGGAGCGCCCCAAGACCTCAACCCCCGTCAACGCTAGCGGCTGCCGACTAGCATTGGGGTCTAGGGAGATACTATACCACCATATCAGAGAACGCAGTGACAAATAAAATAACTAAATAACATCCACACCATCACATTAGAGTGCACAAAATCAATAATCATACCCAATAATAATAAATGAATGCGGAATAAGTAGACTTAAAATCATGCTGACATACAAGACATATTTCCCACTGGATCACATGCATAAAATACAAAACAAAAAAACAATACTAAACAAGAGACCATGCCCCAAAATCCAGGCCTCACCTCCAACCTCTTGGTCCCACTCGAGCTGCTGTGGCTTGAATTCATAATACCAGGCCTCAACCCAACCATTACGTGCAACCAATGAGAGTTTGCTCGGGTACCTCAGTGTAATGGCGGTCTGAGTAGGGTGTGAATACATAACTCAGCAGGGCACCGCCAACACGATCCCCATACATACCGACAATGCAGTGATATGTGGATGTGACATTCTCAATTAAGAACAATAAATAAATTGTAGGAAATGAATAAATAAATAAGTCATCGTCAATCCTTAGGTATGTGACCTTGATCAACCATACTTGCTTTGGTCAGTGTCATGGTGTCTCTAAGCACATCACGATATCACGCCAACTATATTAGACCCATGGTCAAATCCCTAGGGCATCTCCTGGGCAACCCAATAAAGTATAGTTCAATGACCAAGCATCTCATAATGAAAGGCTAAAAAAAAAACTAGATCTCAGATGTCCTGGGCATCTCTCCAAACTCCATAATAATGATGGCTCCAAGCTGATTCTTGGGCATCCCGGACAATCATTGATCAAAACGATCTCCATGTCATTATGCCAACCGGTTGGATCCTAGGCATCCCATAATAATTATAATAATAACAATCCCCCAAGCCTGTACGGATAGATCCTAGACATTCCAGGCATCCTAGGGACCCTTAGCACCCAAGGTGTCCCATATAGACCTGAGGTCAAATCTCGAAATCTCAGACATTCATCACGTGACTCAACACCCAGATCCCAAGAAGCATATCCAGGCATCCACATCAGTATCATCATATCATAGGTGGCTCAAGAGCCGGATCCCAGATTGCACCTCTAGGCATCCACAATGTCACTATCATCATATCGTGTTAGGCCCATAAGCCAGATTCTAGGAGGCACCTCTGGGTATCCATAAATGCATCACAATAAATAAATAAAATCATGAATAAAAAGGGTTGACCAAATGCCCAAAACCATCATCACTATACCCAACCCCCCTAGGCTCACAAGCAAGGTATGAGTTCTAATGTGTCACCTACCACTATCTCTACCCAAGCCCAAATGCACCTGTTCAGGGCCGATCAATCACTTGAGTACTTACTAGGCCCCCTAGGTCACATCAAGGGAGAGGCACCCTACTTGGGGTTCTCTTGGTAAACACCAAGGTGGAGGCACCCCACTTGGGTCCTCGACCTCAGTCAGGTCTCATGGGTCATCACCCGATACTGGACGTCATGCTCCTCAGTGTCATAAACATGGTACGACCTCATGGGCCTCATGGATACCTCATAGGCTACGATCTAGGGGGATGGATCATGGCCCATCTCAAGTCCAAGGTTATCTGGGTTGGTCTGCTCACTCGGCCCGTTCATCCTGCCCAAGGTCTAACCACCTAGGAAATCACGTCTCAAAGGAAGGATTGCTCGCCCCATAATCAAGCTTGCTAATCCCAATAGCTCTAAGGTATCTCAAGGGTCATGAATTGGCCTACTAAGTCTAATCGGTAAGGCACCTAACAAGGGCCACTAAGTCTTATTGATTTCAATTCGTTTGCCTAACGCCCCTCAATAGGTTCAAGTTGTTGAATTGGATCCTTGATCTAATTTGGTAGTATTTTGATAATTGCAATAATTCTAATTTCTCACACTATAAGATTTGTTTGCTTTGAGTTTTTACATATTCTAGTTAAACCATGAAGTGACTGTTGACAATGTCTAGAAGTGACCTTGGGAAGTGACCACGAGTAAAAATTTGACAAAGTCTGGAAGTGACCACATGAATAAAAATGAAGTGACCGCATGAATGAAGTGATCGCATGAACGAAAATGAAAACCACATGAGCAAAATGAAGCCACCGCATGAGCAAAAATGAAGTGATCGCATGAACAAAATAAGGTGATCACATGAACAAAATGAAGTGACCTCATGAACAAAAATGGAATGATCGCATGGACAAAAATTAAGCGACATCAAGTTGAAATTTGGCAATGTTGAACCTACCTTGTTACTTATCTACAATCACTTAAATTATTTTTTCATATTTTAGTTCAAAACATGATTTGTTTTATTTAATTCTAAGGGATTTTATTTCGAAGAATTTTATGTAGGATTAAATGCTCATTAGGGAGGCGGACGTTTCACGTTGGTTTCTTTGGGAAAACGCAAGTTCCAAATTAAATGTGGTTGAAATCTGAACAATTTATCACGCATACTTTATGAGAGTTTTTTATGGGACTTAAATGTTGATTACAATTATTTATTTGTACTGTATTAATTATTCAAACATGTTATCACTGTACGCCATGTTTTTAGTTTTACAAATTATCTAAGTAACCCACGTGGGTATGTGTTGCATGCGCATTTAATGAAGAAATCATATGCAGTATTGAGAAATATAAACTGCAATGAGCTTCATGTTTTTTGAATCTATTATGCATAAAAGAACTCTATATAAGGAGTTCGACAGATCCAGGTCGAGATATGAGGTTGAAGATATTCTTGAACTGTACAAGGACAACATACTTTGGTGATCAAACAATCGTTTGGTCCTTTGATTTTGGAGAGCTCCTTGCTGCCTTGACTCTCAGACCGTGAAGCTTTCATCTGGTTCTGTGGATTTAGTTATTTTTATCTCTTTTTGTGTGCGTAATTTTAAAGGGTTATGCTACCCATTAAAAGACAGGATTGTGGGTTGTGACTCCCGTATAAAAGTCAAGCATTGGGTTGTGACTCCAGGTGAGAAAAAGACAGGTTGTTCATGTTATGGATCCAAGTAGAAAAAGGTAGGTCTGTTTGCGTTTAAGCTCCAGGGGGAAAAGAGCTTTGTAATTGGGTTGTGACTCTAGGTGGACAAAAGTCAATGTAAATATTCTATTATAAGTGGTTATAGTAGGTGCCATCACTCTCAGTTTGTGGGAGGGGTGAAGAGTGCACTACGATCATTTAGATCCGAAACACTATAAAAATATTCTTTTTTCTTTTTTCATTTATTTCCACTGCACTAATTTTAATACTCTGATGTAATATTTTCTAAATTCATTTTAAAAGGCCAATTCACCCCTTTGTTTATTTTATTTTATTTCCGCTGCACTAATTTTAATACTCTGATATAATATTTTCTAAATTCATTTTAAAAGGTCAATTCACCCCCTCTGTTCTTTTTTCTTATATTTTCGCTGCACTAATTTTAATACTCTGATATAATATTTTATAAATTCATTTTAAAAGGCCAATTCACCCCCTCTTGGCTATTTTGTCATCTCAACTTCGGACCAATAATCATGCTCACCAATCCTAATAGCACTAAGGTATCTCATGGGTCATGACTCAGCCTACTAAGGCCAATCAGTATCAAGACACCTAACAAGGGCCATCGAGTCTTATTGATTTCAATTCGTTTGATTAACACCCCTCAATGGGTTTAAGTATCAAGGCATACCATTAGTCCATGCCTCGACCATCGGTGGCCGAGGCGTCCATCCAGTGCACTAGGTCTGTGGTGGCATATGCACTTTTCTCTTTTCGTTCTTAGGTGTTTCATATGAAGGAAATTAAATTAGATTAACCCATTTAATTAATTTATACAATTGAATTTAACATAAAGTTCAACCACCTCAATGGAGAGATCACACGTCCACATGCATATAACAAAAAGCATTAAGCCATAGGGTAAGCACCAAGGGCCACCTACCTCATTTAGAGCTTTTCCTTTTACAAACTGAAGGCCGACAACTTTGCCAAGCCCATCCAAGCTCGCCCAAGTTTGACCATCCACCTCGAGCTCCCGACTCAAGCCCAACATCACTAATCAATTAATTACAACAATTGAAATTAATGAAGAAAATTAATTCAAAATAGGCATAATGCTAATTAACTCACCAGACGTCACATGCATATAACAAAAAGCATTAAGCCATAGGGTAAGCACTAAGGGCCACCTACCTCATTTGGAGTTTTTCCTTTTACAAATTGAAGGCCAACAACTTTGCCAAGCCCATCCAAGCTCGCCCAAGTTTGACTATCCACCTCGAGCTCCTGACTCAAGCCCAACATCACTAACCAATTAATTACAACAATTGAAATTAACGAAGCAAATTAATTCAAAATAGGAATAATGCTAATTAACTCACCGGGCGTCCAACGCTTGCCGCTTCTTCGAGCAATAGGGTGCCGACCACCCCCCAACACGCCCCTGAACCTACACCAAGCCAAAGTCCCGACACACGCCACCATTTACACCATTAAATTAATTTAATTTAAAGGAAAAACCTTAAAAAATTAGGCAGTGTGACATACCTTTTCCGAATCAACGAGCGACGATAGGCATACATTTTCTCGGGAAATCCTCTAGCTTGGCTGCATGAAATCCTCATGAAAATCGAGTGATTCCACCATGCTTTGTTGGAATCATCGATGAAGCCTAAGTTAGAGAAGTTGAAAATTAGAATGGAAGGGGGGATCAATGGAGATCAATGAAATCAAAGACATTCCTTTAATCATCAAAAAATGCCATCAAACGACACCCTAACCAAGGGGATTGAAGGAAGAGTAGGGGGGAGAGATCCTCTAGCTTGGCTGCATGAAATCCTCATGAATATCGGGTGATTACACCATGCTCTGGTGAATCATTGATGTAGCCCCAAGTTAGAGAAGTTGAAAATTAGAATGGAAGGGGGGATAAATGGATGTCAATGAAATCAAAGACACACCTTTAATCACCGAAAAATGCCATTAAATAGAACCCCAACCAAAACCGAGGGGATTGGAGGAAGGGGGAGAAATCCTCTAGCCGAGAGACACAAGAGGGGGAAGAGGGGATACTCCCTCTTAAGTTTGGGGGAGGGGGGATAATTCCCCCCCTTAAAAAGCCCATTAGCTAGTCGATGGGTGCAACAATTGCTTGTTGTAGCCCTGATCACCCGGTTTGCCTCTGAAGCTCTACTCGAGCCTCCCCTACACCCATTAGACTTAATTTCTTGTCCAATTACACATGCTCGAGGTGTTCAAACTCTCAAAATTCTATTCTCAAGACTGATTATCAAAACAGACCATCCACCAAACAAAAATTCAAAATTTCTTTAAATTTCAAGGCCCGTCTATGCACATGGGGTATTGCAATCTCCCCACCATAAAACTTCTCGTACTCGATAAGTCTTGTCGAGAATTCAATCATTGGTCTTGAACTACTTGTGTCACCAATTCATGACCAACTCATTGTGTCGTGCACCCAACCCCTAACGAGCTCCCGTAACCATGGAGCTTCGTTTACTATCACATGAGCCATCGTTCGTAACCACCACTAAAACATTGAGATAGTGTCTACCCACACCCATCTACTAAAACATCACGCCATCTTCCGATCCATCATTTGACTGATGGTGCTCCCCATCATACAATCTAACTCAATAAGACCAAATTCGACCCATGATGCTCTCCACCATTAGAATTGCTTGTCAAAACACGTTCCCAACAGCTCGACAACACGCTTGACACAGTTCTTGACACACTGCACCTCAACAAGTGGGAGGTTCGATCAACACTGGTAATTTAGCTTCTCATTTCCAAGCCAAATGGATGTACCTCCCCCATCCAAGCATAACACAAGCACGTTGGATCTTCCTCGGAAAGCCCCAACCAACACCCAACCAACACCCAAAACACCACAACCAACACCCAACCACACCCAAAATGCCACCCTCTCATCCAATATGATGTACCTACCACATTTTTTAGCTCATTGTATCAAATCATATGTGAGGATGACATGCCTAAAAAATTCCCAACTTCCCTCGTCGACACGTCACCCTAAACACCTGATCACAATGCCTCTGCTCCTGAAGGTATCCTGTGATTTTCTGAACACTCACTGAAGCCCATGCCAGACTCCTGGTGCAATTTGAAAGTCAGATCCTTAACCGACTATATCCACCGTCATGATTTGTTGCGAGACCCGATGCATCTCTGATCCTAAGCATCCTTGAGTAATCTTAAATTCATCCCGAGCCTGATGCCCACATCCAAGATCGATCCTACATTACATTGAGACAGAACCTCGAGGGTCATGTAATCTCCTAAGCCTACGGGCCATGTAATCTCTGAGCCTACGGGCCCTGTAAGGGTTCCCCCTCATCCCTTGAAAGGGGGGTTATCAAAAATCAATAAAAATGAAGGCCTTCGGGCCATTCAGGCAGACAGAACCCCGACGTTCACAAAGGAATCCAGATAAAATTGAATTCACATGTGCACCTGTATCCCGATCACCATGGCCCACCCTTTGCCTGTCATTGAACACAATGACCAGATGTGGTTGCCTCACTCTTTTCTAAGAATTAACATGAAACACGAAAACACTTCCCACTCCTAGATCATGGGAACATCACCCACGACATCCACCGAGATCCCATTAATAGTGAGGTTCACTCCCTCTAATAGTCCATGGTGGACTCCCCACCATATGACTTTCCTTGCCGATCCTCAAACGCAATGCTCGATAGATCCCATATCATACGCGCGTCGCTCCTCCTGAGCCATGCTCATCGTCTTGTCAATACTTGACTCGAATCGACCCAAATCGGCCATGCCATCGTACCCGATCCATTTTTGATGTCCCCTCTAGCACAGAGGGATTTTTCCCTTTCTCATTAACTCTCGAGAAACTATACCAGTTACATTTCATTAAGACCATCAAACCTCAACCCCCACATGGCTACTCATCAATTTTAAAATCCAACAGGCCCCATGCATGAACAATGTGTCACCTTCAGTCGCCCTGAAACGTAACGACGTAAGATCATGTACCACTTGATCGATAAAGCCCGAATCATGATCTTGTGAGTTGCAAATCATCGAACTAGGCTGACTCATCAAAATCACTGACCATTCTCCACAAGATGTCGGTTCGTCAAGCCAGACACACAATTTGCCACAATCAAACGCCATTCCAAGTCACAAGCCCGCGCCCTCACCACCCCGCTAAAGCACACCCAAAGTCATCAGGTTTAAGTCACAAGCGTTTACCCGTGCCCTCACCATCCCGCTAAAGCACACCCAGAGTCATCAGGGTCAGGTACTCAACTGGTCCTGCCCTCGAAATCTCACCTCAATACCACGACACTCAAAGTGCCTCGCATCCCAAGATGCTAGCACTCAAGGTGCTTAATCTTAAGAAGCTAAGGCATTACCATAGAAAAATCATAACTGTAAAGACCAGTAGAATTCAAGGGAAATTTTTTTTCTTAATTTTCTTTAGAATTTTACAAGAGCGCGGTTTCAGACGGCACCTGATTCCGAGGCCCGGAGTGCCCGGAATTAATTTCCGAAGTTTGGGCTCGGGTACGTTCAGTGAACGAACGAGCGGGAATTCCTAACTTTTGATCCGGTGCTCGGAATTGAAATCTGAGGGCACCGATGAACTCGCAGCGCCGATATTCGCTTTTTGAGACCTTTTCGGGAGTTGCGTTTGTTGCGGGTTGAAAGTTACGTTTTGGGGTTTTTCAGTTAAGTTAAATAAAATTTGTGCAAAACAAATTTTATTTTAACTTATTTTAAAAACCTACCAAAGGAGGTTAGAAGTGGGACCCACACCCACTTAACCTCCCTTGGGAGGATTAAGTGTGGTGGGGCCCACACGAACCCCTTTTTCTTTTCAAATTCCTTAACCTCTCAAAACCCTTCCTCTTATTTATGTAACTCTCCCCTTCTTTAACTCTTGCCAATTTATCTTTTCATTTAATTTTGTCAACTCTAGACTTAATTAATGAATTGAATTCAACTTTTGAATTTTGAAAGGTTGGCAAAGTGAGAATAAAATAAGATGTAGTCTTATTTTATTTTTGGTTGATCGTTTGTTCCCTTGAGAGCTTTTGAGAGCATTCTTCTTCATCTTCAACTCTGACGAAGAACGAAGAACGAAGAACGCTCAAACTCTGACAAAGAACGAAGAACGACGCCTCTCTTCTTCGTCCTCGGTGTCAACGAGAGGGAACGCCGCTTCCTCCTCGGACCATCTTCGTCGGCGTACAAGTTTCGCCAACGACGTGACTCTTCGAACGCATCCCTTCGTCATCGGATTTGACGAACGGCTTCCGCGACACCCGACCTCCGCGACGCCGTCTTCCGCGGAGCGTAGCCGAACCTTTGAATCTTAAACCCGAGGTAGGGGTTGTCGAATTTCTTTTGGATTCCTCATTTTATTCTTGATCGTGCTTTTAGCAAGATTAACGTGTGACATGATTTTTCTTTAAGTTGCGTTATTATTATTAACGCGAGGGGGGCCGGACCGCACGAACACGGCCGAACCCCCCTCCAACGTTCTTGTTTAATTCTTGCGATGGAAGCAAAGTGGCGTGGTGCCGTCGCACCACGCGGTTTACCGTGCGTTTAATTTACGCAACGCCGTCGCGCTACGCCGAGGAGAATCTTCAAGAACGCGACGCCGTCGCGCCGCGTTGAAAAGAATCGAAGCACGGCGAAGGGGCGCGGTGCCGACGCACCGCGCCAGATGACGAACGCCGCGGCCGGTTCCGGGCCGCGGCGGGACGAGAAGACCGCGGCCGGTTCCAGGCCGCGGCGGGACGAGGAGACCGCGGCCGGTTCCGGGCCGCGGCGGAAGGAAAGACCGGCGGCCGGGCCGCCGGCGTCGGAAGTCGAGGGCAGGACCGGAATTTCCGGTCCCGTTGGTAAAAACCGGCCGGCCAGCGGGCCGGCCGGATGTCTTAAAACCGGGGGATTAAACCCCCGGCCGGTTCTTCAAACCCCCCCTCTTAATGAGGGGGGCGGTTCAATTAAAGGAGGGGGGGGCAAAACCCCCCCGGTTCGTTCCAGCCGGCCCCCACTTGCGGGGGGCCGTTTCCTGCTTTTGGCACGGCACAAGGCCGTGCCGCCTATCAAAACCACGGGGGCAATTAAGCCCCCGGTTCGTGACCAAGCGGCCCCCACGTGCGGGGGCCGTCCCTTCAAAATCGGCGCGGCAAAGCCGCGCCGCCATCCAACAGCGGGGGCATTCAAGCCCCCCGCGTGCCACCCGCGTGCGCCGCGGCCCACCGCCGCCACCGCGGCCCGCCGCCGCCGCCCCCGCGGCCCGCCGCCGCCGCCGCCGCCACCGCGGCCCGCCGCCGCGCCGCCGCCGTCCGCCGCCGTCCGCCGCCGTCCGCCGCCGCCGACCGCCGCTGCCGGCCGCCGCGCCGCCCCGGGGGGGGGGGGGGGGTCGGGCCGGGTCGGCCCGGACCCGGACCCCCCCGTTACGGACCAGTTTCGGTTTTTGGCTCATAACATGAGCCTCGGACCTCCGAATGACGAACTGTCTGCGGAAACGCGATCCTTGGATCGAGACGGTCGTTTCGGTATATCGCACTCAAGGTTTCGGTTTACTTTGAGTTCGGCCGGGTTGGTTCGTTCACGAAACCAACCGGGCCTTCGGAGCGGAAACGCTCATATCTTGAGCTACGGACGTCCGATTGATGTGCCGTCAGTCGCGTAGTGTTCCTCTTAGTGAGACGGATCTTTTGGCATACTCCGCCCGAGGTTTGGACGCAGGTGGAGTACGGTCGGGTTGGTTTTGCCTTAAAAACCAACCGGGCCCCGGAGACGAAAATGCCCATAACTCTCAGACCGGGCGTCCGATCGACGCGCCGTCTGTTGCGTTGAGTTCCTGTTGACGATACGGAACTTTTGGATACATCAACTTCGGTCTTCGTGACAGTTGATGTATCAGCCTCTCGGCTCGTGGAGCGGATCCTCCGTACGAGCTTGCTGTGTGCGGGAACCCTAGTGCTGGCTGCGACTGTTCTACTGCTACGACTGCTACTGTGACTGCGACGACGACAGTACAGAGATCCTGTGTGGATTTGACGACGACAGTACAGAGATCCTGTGTGGATTTGACGACGACAGTACAGAGATCCTGTGTGGATTTGACGACGACGACTACAGCACTCAGTGATCCTACGTGGATCAGTGCTACAGGTTCTGTGTGAGCCCGATCTTGTGTGGGTCCTTGCGCTTAGCGGTTCTGTGTGAGCCAGCGCCTACAGGTTCTGTGTGAGCCCGATCCTGTGTGGGTCTTCTGCGGGGGTTAGTTACCTATCGATCCTTCGTGGGTCCGACGACTTAGATGGATCAGTGATCATCTTTATCGTCCTTGAAGAAGTATACCTGTGTGAGCTGAATCCTGTTGTTTTCCTGTGTGGATTGTGTTGTGCAATCCTGTGTGGATTATATTTTTCTTTCCTATGTGGAATATGTATACTTTCCTGCGTGGACTGAGTTGTACTTGGGCTCGGAGGTTGGAGTGTATTTTTTTTTAATTGATGACTTAGGTATATGTATGGGCATATACCTAAGCTGTGTCAGTTGTTACTTCGTGTTTGTACTTTTCTTCGTGGTTTATCCTTTGTGGATTTGAGAGACCATCAGGGGTCTCGGGGTCCCTACTGAGTAGCTTATACTCACCCCTGCACGGGCTTCGCCCGCACTACGTTGTGTTGGTTGCAGACGACGGACAGCGTTGACCTTAGCTGAGGCTTGCACAGCGGGACGGTACCCGGAGGTGGACCACTGGGCGGGACGTGCACGGAGCAGACGGCGGGACCCGTGGAGCAGAGGAGCTATCTGTACCCACCCTTCAGGTTGGATTTCCGGTGGACAGCTCGGAGTAGCGGCTTTTACTTTACAGTTGCTGTTTTTCCCTTTTGAGTTGTACTTTACTTTCAGTTTGGGTTTGTATTCTGGCCCATTTACTTTTCCGCACTTTCAGTCGTACTCTGTTTGTTTAGTGTTTACTTTCCGCTTGTTTACTCTGTGGTGTGTGTTTACGTTTCAAAGGCAATGCCTTCCCTTTTTACCGGGATTTACGCCTTGGTGCTAGTCGCCAGCCCCTGGCCTATGGAAGGCGGGCTTGGGGTAGTCACGGCACGGACCCCGAGGGCGGGTCGTGACAAATTGGTATCAGAGGAGTTCGGTTCTACCGCGAACTCTGATCTTTTCTATGTGAAGCAATAATGTTTAGCGTATTGAGTGTGGTTATCAGTCCAGGGAGTCCAGTGTTGGTGCGGCGGCCGACGTATCCGTACACCAGGACCCTGACTTCTGATTTCCGACTTAATGCACGAAAACATTGATTGCGTGTGTGTTTCAAGTTTTCTTTGTGATTACTTGTGTCAGCTCACCGGGTATACTGATCTGCTTTATGAAAGTCTCAAGTTTTCCTTGTGATTACTTGTGCCAGCTCACCAGGTATACTGTTCTAACCGTGGCGCACCTGTTTCCTTTTCAGGATGGCCCCACGACGGCAGCCAGGTAGGGTTCCGAGAGTCGAGCGAGACGACAGCCCACCGAGCGACGAGGCTTCGGTGCAGGGCCCTTTGTCAGCAGTGGCACCGGCAGTAGCTTTACCCGCCGATTCCCTGATGCTTCCAGCAGCAGCCGCTGACGATGCACGTCGCCTCAGCGCACTGCATGAGTTTCAGCGCCAGCGACCGCCCAGGTTTCGCGGGGAGACGGATCCCCAGGCAGCAGAGGACTGGCTGGAGGCAGTGGTTCGAGTGTTTAGGCTAGTGAGGACACCAGCAGACCTCATGGTGATCCTCGCTGCGAGCCTACTACACGCAGCAGAAGGACGATGGTGGAGCTTGATGCTCCAGGTGCACGATGAGGCATCTCTTCTTTGGACGGACTTTGAGAGCATCTTCCGCTCGGAGTTCGTCCCAGCCACCCTTCGTGCGGTGCGTATCCAGGAGCTTCTACAGCTGCGGCAGGGCAGCATGACGGTCGCCCAGTACTCGGCGAGATTTACCGATCTCTCGCGCTACTCGACCGACATGGTACAGGACCCATTCTTCCGGGCCCGGACCTTCGAGCAGGGTTTGAGACACGAGATCAGGGCATCGCTGATCTCCCTCAGCATACCGACTCAGACAGGAGTACTGGAGCGGGCTCTTCTGATCGAGAGCTTCCTTGCTGAGTCTACACCAGCACAGAGACCCACCGCAGGACGGCACGTGGCAGAGTCATCTGCAGCTGGCAGTCGGCGAATGACTCAGGGGTCCAGACAGACCAGACCTCAGGGCACTGGCTCAGCAGTGCAGGGCACACAACGCGGAGCCAGTCTTTCGAGTGGAAGACAGTGCTATGCATGCGGCGGGCGAGGCCACATGGCTCGTGACTGCCCGACCCGCCATGCGGAGGAGCAGCAGACGGTTGAGGAACCACCTAGGAAGAGGCAGAGGTTCGACCGTGGCGGTCCGCAGGGAGGAGGCGGACGAGGCAGAGGAGTTGGACGAGCAGCTGGTGGTGGCCGACGCTTTGAGGCTCTACCACCACCACCACCAGGAGGTCCACCCCGACCGCAGGGTAGAGCTCAGCTTCAGGCAGCCGAGGCCTTCGATCATGGAGCCCTGGGAGCCGATGGACAGGAGCAGAACTAGTAGATACATCCTTTGTACTTCTGGTTCCTTGTTGCTTTTGTGTAGAGTCTTGTATTACGAGCTGCAATAATAAAAGACGCATACCTTGTGATGTTTTCGTTCCTGTCCTCTATCGTAATGTTACTAAGAGGTTCCAGTTTTGGCTGTTGACTTGACCCTCACTTGTGAGACATCTACTGGAGGAGACCCAGTTACCACACATTGATGCCGACAGTGTGACTCAACCCTTGGAGGCGAGAGTAACGGTTGAATCTCTTAGTAGTAGCGTCGAGGCCTTACGACGTCATCCTTAGTATGGATTAGTATCATCCATGTTAGGATTGACTGTTTTAGGCAAAGAATGTGGTTCATCTAGGGGATGAGACTAGATTTCTCTTTTCGGCAAAAGAGAAATCTTGCAGCTCTAGTGGGACCTGAGATGGTCCAGGTCATCCAGGGGCGGATGAGTACAGCTCAGAGCCAGCAGAAGCCTTATGCTGACAGGAGGCGGAGGCCACTGGAGTTCGAGGATGGCGACCACGTCTTCTTGCGGGTCTCACCTCGACGTGGTATTCGGAGATTTGGCCAAGGCGGCAAGTTATCTCCGTGCTTCAACGGACCCTTCCAGGTTCTCAGCAGGATTGGCGAGGTGGCTTATCGCCTGGCTCTACCACCTCAGTTGCACCGGGTGCACGACGTCTTCCACGTATCCCAGCTGAGGAGATACGTGCACAACCCGACGCACATCATTGACCATGGGGAGCTTGACGTTGACGATGGGGCGACTTTTACGGAGGTCCCGATGGAGATAGAGGATCGACAGGAGCGGGTCCTGCGTGGGCGATCGATTCCTCTTGTGCGCATCAGATGGCAGCACGGGAATCTCCAGGAGAGCACATGGGAGCGGGAGGCTCAGATGCGTGCTCAGTACCCTCATTTGTTTCCCTAGTTTTTGTTGTATCTTTACGGGGACGTAAAGCCCTGAGGTGGGAGTAATGTAAAGACCCGTAGAATTCAAGGGAAATTTTTTTTCTTAATTTTCTTTAGAATTTTACAAGAGCGCGGTTTCAGACGGCACCTGATTCCGAGGCCCGGAGTGCCCGGAATTAATTTCCGAAGTTTGGGCTCGGGTACGTTCAGTGAACGAACGAGCGGGAATTCCTAACTTTTGATCCGGTGCTCGGAATTGAAATCTGAGGGCACCGATGAACTCGCAGCGCCGATATTCGCTTTTTGAGACCTTTTCGGGAGTTGCGTTTGTTGCGGGTTGAAAGTTACGTTTTGGGGTTTTTCAGTTAAGTTAAATAAAATTTGTGCAAAACAAATTTTATTTTAACTTATTTTAAAAACCTACCAAAGGAGGTTAGAAGTGGGACCCACACCCACTTAACCTCCCTTGGGAGGATTAAGTGTGGTGGGGCCCACACGAACCCCTTTTTCTTTTCAAATTCCTTAACCTCTCAAAACCCTTCCTCTTATTTATGTAACTCTCCCCTTCTTTAACTCTTGCCAATTTATCTTTTCATTTAATTTTGTCAACTCTAGACTTAATTAATGAATTGAATTCAACTTTTGAATTTTGAAAGGTTGGCAAAGTGAGAATAAAATAAGATGTAGTCTTATTTTATTTTTGGTTGATCGTTTGTTCCCTTGAGAGCTTTTGAGAGCATTCTTCTTCATCTTCAACTCTGACGAAGAACGAAGAACGAAGAACGCTCAAACTCTGACAAAGAACGAAGAACGACGCCTCTCTTCTTCGTCCTCGGTGTCAACGAGAGGGAACGCCGCTTCCTCCTCGGACCATCTTCGTCGGCGTACAAGTTTCGCCAACGACGTGACTCTTCGAACGCATCCCTTCGTCATCGGATTTGACGAACGGCTTCCGCGACACCCGACCTCCGCGACGCCGTCTTCCGCGGAGCGTAGCCGAACCTTTGAATCTTAAACCCGAGGTAGGGGTTGTCGAATTTCTTTTGGATTCCTCATTTTATTCTTGATCGTGCTTTTAGCAAGATTAACGTGTGACATGATTTTTCTTTAAGTTGCGTTATTATTATTAACGCGAGGGGGGCCGGACCGCACGAACACGGCCGAACCCCCCTCCAACGTTCTTGTTTAATTCTTGCGATGGAAGCAAAGTGGCGTGGTGCCGTCGCACCACGCGGTTTACCGTGCGTTTAATTTACGCAACGCCGTCGCGCTACGCCGAGGAGAATCTTCAAGAACGCGACGCCGTCGCGCCGCGTTGAAAAGAATCGAAGCACGGCGAAGGGGCGCGGTGCCGACGCACCGCGCCAGATGACGAACGCCGCGGCCGGTTCCGGGCCGCGGCGGGACGAGAAGACCACGGCCGGTTCCAGGCCGCGGCGGGACGAGGAGACCGCGGCCGGTTCCGGGCCGCGGCGGAAGGAAAGACCGGCGGCCGGGCCGCCGGCGTCGGAAGTCGAGGGCAGGACCGGAATTTCCGGTCCCGTTGGTAAAAACCGGCCGGCCAGCGGGCCGGCCGGATGTCTTAAAACCGGGGGATTAAACCCCCGGCCGGTTCTTCAAACCCCCCCTCTTAATGAGGGGGGCGGTTCAATTAAAGGAGGGGGGGGGCAAAACCCCCCCGGTTCGTTCCAGCCGGCCCCCACTTGCGGGGGGCCGTTTCCTGCTTTTGGCACGGCACAAGGCCGTGCCGCCTATCAAAACCACGGGGGCAATTAAGCCCCCGGTTCGTGACCAAGCGGCCCCCACGTGCGGGGGCCGTCCCTTCAAAATCGGCGCGGCAAAGCCGCGCCGCCATCCAACAGCGGGGGCATTCAAGCCCCCCGCGTGCCACCCGCGTGCGCCGCGGCCCACCGCCGCCACCGCGGCCCGCCGCCGCCGCCACCGCGGCCCGCCGCCGCCGCCCCCGCGGCCCGCCGCCGCCGCCGCCGCCACCGCGGCCCGCCGCCGCGCCGCCGCCGTCCGCCGCCGTCCGCCGCCGTCCGCCGCCGCCGACCGCCGCTGCCGGCCGCCGCGCCGCCCCGGGGGGGGGGGGGGGGGGTCGGGCCGGGTCGGCCCGGACCCGGACCCCCCCGTTACGGACCAGTTTCGGTTTTTGGCTCATAACATGAGCCTCGGACCTCCGAATGACGAACTGTCTGCGGAAACGCGATCCTTGGATCGAGACGGTCGTTTCGGTATATCGCACTCAAGGTTTCGGTTTACTTTGAGTTCGGCCGGGTTGGTTCGTTCACGAAACCAACCGGGCCTTCGGAGCGGAAACGCTCATATCTTGAGCTACGGACGTCCGATTGATGTGCCGTCAGTCGCGTAGTGTTCCTCTTAGTGAGACGGATCTTTTGGCATACTCCGCCCGAGGTTTGGACGCAGGTGGAGTACGGTCGGGTTGGTTTTGCCTTAAAAACCAACCGGGCCCCGGAGACGAAAATGCCCATAACTCTCAGACCGGGCGTCCGATCGACGCGCCGTCTGTTGCGTTGAGTTCCTGTTGACGATACGGAACTTTTGGATACATCAACTTCGGTCTTCGTGACAGTTGATGTATCAGCCTCTCGGCTCGTGGAGCGGATCCTCCGTACGAGCTTGCTGTGTGCGGGAACCCTAGTGCTGGCTGCGACTGTTCTACTGCTACGACTGCTACTGTGACTGCGACGACGACAGTACAGAGATCCTGTGTGGATTTGACGACGACAGTACAGAGATCCTGTGTGGATTTGACGACGACAGTACAGAGATCCTGTGTGGATTTGACGACGACAGTACAGAGATCCTGTGTGGATTTGACGACGACGACTACAGCACTCAGTGATCCTACGTGGATCAGTGCTACAGGTTCTGTGTGAGCCCGATCTTGTGTGGGTCCTTGCGCTTAGCGGTTCTGTGTGAGCCAGCGCCTACAGGTTCTGTGTGAGCCCGATCCTGTGTGGGTCTTCTGCGGGGGTTAGTTACCTATCGATCCTTCGTGGGTCCGACGACTTAGATGGATCAGTGATCATCTTTATCGTCCTTGAAGAAGTATACCTGTGTGAGCTGAATCCTGTTGTTTTCCT
The DNA here is from genome assembly GCA_963277665.1 of Viscum album. Taxonomy (NCBI): domain Eukaryota; kingdom Viridiplantae; phylum Streptophyta; class Magnoliopsida; order Santalales; family Viscaceae; genus Viscum; species Viscum album. The sequence continues at coordinate 1,756,527,752 of OY728121.1, read as the reverse complement.
GTGTGGATTGTGTTGTGCAATCCTGTGTGGATTATATTTTTCTTTCCTATGTGGAATATGTATACTTTCCTGCGTGGACTGAGTTGTACTTGGGCTCGGAGGTTGGAGTGTATTTTTTTTTAATTGATGACTTAGGTATATGTATGGGCATATACCTAAGCTGTGTCAGTTGTTACTTCGTGTTTGTACTTTTCTTCGTGGTTTATCCTTTGTGGATTTGAGAGACCATCAGGGGTCTCGGGGTCCCTACTGAGTAGCTTATACTCACCCCTGCACGGGCTTCGCCCGCACTACGTTGTGTTGGTTGCAGACGACGGACAGCGTTGACCTTAGCTGAGGCTTGCACAGCGGGACGGTACCCGGAGGTGGACCACTGGGCGGGACGTGCACGGAGCAGACGGCGGGACCCGTGGAGCAGAGGAGCTATCTGTACCCACCCTTCAGGTTGGATTTCCGGTGGACAGCTCGGAGTAGCGGCTTTTACTTTACAGTTGCTGTTTTTCCCTTTTGAGTTGTACTTTACTTTCAGTTTGGGTTTGTATTCTGGCCCATTTACTTTTCCGCACTTTCAGTCGTACTCTGTTTGTTTAGTGTTTACTTTCCGCTTGTTTACTCTGTGGTGTGTGTTTACGTTTCAAAGGCAATACCTTCCCTTTTTACCGGGATTTACGCCTTGGTGCTAGTCGCCAGCCCCTGGCCTATGGAAGGCGGGCTTGGGGTAGTCACGGCACGGACCCCGAGGGCGGGTCGTGACAATAACCTCGTTAGCACCTCCTGTGTATCGATCTCAAATACTAGCACGTACCTGCGCTTCTTGCCTCTAAGGAACACACTTTCCTGGGCTAACCCCTCTCATGGGTTTCCATCGATCATACAAGCCGCTGTTGAGTCAAAAGTTTTACTTTCAATAATTTTTAATCTTTGTTTTGAAAACCACAACACATTTTCTCAAATATCTTATTTTACTAACTTTACACTTCCCAATCTTTAAGTATGTTTTTGCACAAAGATTATTTAACGAGACGTAGAAACTTTTATAATCGGATGAAACTTTCTAAATCAGAGGGACATGTACATTGTATATCAGAAAAACGATTACATATTTTATCAGAAGAAGATTTTTAGAAGTCAATAAGTCAAAGTATAATGAAGTCCACCAAACAAAGTTATATTGAGACTACCAGACGAAGTTCATCGGACAAAGACAAACTTGTTCTCCAAACGAACATTCATTAAATCCATCGGATGAAGAAATTCTATTTTACCTGACGTATAATTTTTATTCTATCGGGTGAAATCTTAATACACTGTGATGATGTAGAAGCTTACAAGCATCAGAAAAACATGTTGAGCAGAATCATTTCAAGTAAAGGTGGAGTTTGTCCGAGGCCATTGCAACCACTTTTGAGATTTGCGAATATAACTGTTGAGACTTTGCCTATAAATATGATCACCATATGAGGGGGGGGGGGGGAGCTTTTGCAATACTGACTATCAAGAATTGATGTAAATAGTTTGTAACATCTTGTTACTTTTAGAGTGCTTTACTGTAACCTTTAAGAGTCATTTTCTTAAGGCATCTGTGAGAGGATATTTTGTAAATGCCTTAAGAAGTTCTGTGTTTGTAATTGTTTGTCTGATCTGGCTGATTGAGGGCATCTGGGGATAGGAAGACAGAGGTGTATCCAATCTTGCTGATTAAGGGATTTCAAAGATAAAAAAACAGAGCTGTGTCCAATCTTAGTATCAAGGGTTTTCTTGTTGAAAGATAGACAGACCTTATGGTTAGGTGAAAACCAGGGGTACCCAAATTCAAGGTTTGTGACTTCCTTTACACAAGGTTAAAGTGTGGAAATATTTTATAAAGTTTTTTTTGTAAGTCATTCTTTATAAGTTTTGTTTTAACTTGTTTCTAAAAATTTCTTTATTCCACTATGCGATTGTATAGAAAATTTTTACTTGTTCTAGACTTACCTAAACTCTAATAATCTTATGATCTATTTGTCTGATATATAAACTCTGAGAATTGGATGAAGTGTTTTTATGATTAATCTATATAAGGAGGTTTTGAAAATTAGTAGTTTTATTTTATAAACTACAATTCAACCCCTCATAAACTGTATACTTCGATCCTACATTTGGTATCAAATCATGTTCTACTACTGTAGTAAGTTTATATTTCATTATAAACTGATACATTTTATATCATTTGTTCTATTTGTTATAAACTTTTTACACTAACGTGTTAGTAGAAAAGAGTATTTCTTGTTTTTGTAAAGATGGTAAGTTTGAATGTTGTAACTTTAGAGAATCTAAATCCAAGCAAACCACCAATCTTTGATGGTGCTGATTATAAGTATCGGAGAGATCGTATGAAAACTTTTGTTATCAACACTGGACTTGATAATTCTGTCCTGTTAACTGGTAACTATCAGATTCCACTACCTTTACAAATCAAGAAAAGTTGGAATATAACTTAACTATCGAGTTACAGATATTTTTGCAATAATCAAACTCTTTTTGATGAATGTTTGGAATGAATGCTTCTCCATATATATTTACGAATGAATTTTATTTCCAATGATATTTAGATGAATATCATTTTATACTTTGGATGAATATTCATTTTATATAGAATTGTTTCATTGATATATTTCCTTCTCTAACATTTCAGGAACACTTTCTACATCCAAAACTAAGAAAACAAAACTTTCTGAAAAAGTTTGTTAAAGAAATGGGGAGAAAAAAATAAAGGAGAAAACATGAAGAAATGAGGAGAAATTGAAAAAGAAGTATAAAAATGTAGTACATAAATGTGTAGGTAAAGGGGGGTAAGTTTTTCAATACTTTTTAATATTTGTTTTGAAAATCACAACACACTTTCTTAAATATCTTATTTTACTAACTTTACACTTCCCAAGCTTTAAATATGTTTTTGTAGGATTATTTTACCGAACATAGAAACTTTTATCATCGAATGAAACTTTCTAAATTGGATAGACATGTACTTTGTACATCAGACGTACGATTACATATTTCATCAGACAAAGATTTATAGAAGTCCATAAGTTGAAGTATAATGAATTCCACTAGGCAAAGTTGTGTCGAGACTATCAGGAGAAGATCATCAGACAGAGGCAGACATTTTCTCCAGATGAAATTTTAATACATTGATAGTGTAGAAACTTACGAGCATCAGAAGAACATGCTGAGTAGAATCCTTTCAAGTAAAAGGGGGAGTTTGTTTGAGGGCATTGCAACCACCTCTGAGATTTGCGTATATGACCATTGAGACTTTGCCTATAAATAGGAGAAACATACGAGGAGGGAGATTTTGCATCACCGACTATCAAGAGTTATTGGAAAGAGTTTGTAACATCTTGTTATTTTGATAGCGCTTTACTATAAGCTAGTCTTTTTATTAAGGCATCAGTGAGAGGATATTTTGTAAATGCCTTAAGAAGTTCTGTGTTTGTAATTTTCTGTCTGATCTGGTTGATCGAGGGATTCTAGAGATAGGAAGATAGAGGTGTATCCGATCTTGCTGATTGAGGGATTTCGGGGATAGGAAGACAATGATGTGCTCAATTTGTCTGTTCGATATATAAACTTTTAGAATCAAACGAAGTGTCTGTTCGATTAATATACATAAATAGGTTGTGAAAATTAGTAGTTTTATTACAATTCAACCCTCTTGTAGGTAATATGTATACCCTTTCGATCCTACAACCACCAACTCACTAAAGTTTGAGTCGAAACCAAGGGTCTCTCAGTCTCCCAACTAGCACAAAAGTTAGGTCTCTCATGGACCATAAACCACGGGGCCCCAACTATGCTCAAGGTCACACAATATATAACATGTAAAATGCACACTCCAGGGTCCTCATGTAACACATAGATATGGAACCTCGTGCCAAGTCATCAACCTGATTTGGAATTGATTCTCATTGAGCATCCGTATATAGGACCGCCCCTTGAAAATCATGATCTCATCGGTCACCACTACCATAACTAACAACACCATCCTAGGTGATCTATATCAAGGGAATCATAATCATGAGGTTTGATTAGATAGAATTTCATTCCAAGCTATATGAGAAAAAATTCATACAGCTTGTTGTTGACACTTTAAATAACCAAGACCGAATAATAACGACCCACTATGGGTTTCCCACTAGGCATCATGTGCCTTACTGACCCGCTAGGATCACTGCTCCTGTGCACATGGATTTTCATCATCATTATCATCCTCTTCACAAGCGTCCAACCGTAGATTCACATGTCCTGCCATCAGAAAAGGATATATATATAGGATGGTTCAGTTGAGTAGAATTCTACCAAAAAATTATATGGGAAAACACAAGGCCTATACATGTTATGTGAATCCTACGTGTTGAATATGATGCATGGGACACCCCTTGCTTTAATAGGAAAAGTGTCCAATCTAGGATGAAATCATAAATCCGAACACAATGTGTGTCACACGAGGTGAAGATCATACAATTGTGACATCGCACATCAAGAAAGCCTCTAGTAACCTGGACTTCCTACCAGAATATGTGTTCATGACGCACTAGCCAAGTATCCCTCTCAGACTCCAACACATTCCTATATCTCTTGACTACCATGTCCCAAGTAGTAAAACAAAACAAAACAAAAGAAAATGATTTGATACCATTTTGTAATGTCTCGGTTCATAGGCCACTTGACTGGTGACCCGGATCGAATCATAAAAAGATTTCAGGTGCGCCTCCCCATACGTCAGAGGGTGTCGATTAGTAGCGAAGGTCTAGGGTGTGCTCGTGGGAAGAAAATACCCCCATATCAAAGTGTGCGGTGATAGATAAATAAATAAATAATCACCCACATCATTACATCAGAGTACACAGAAGTAATAATCATATCCAATAATAATAAATGAACACGGAAGCAGTATATACTCAAACAGTCATGCTGACATACAAGATAGATTGTCCATTGGGCCGATAACATATATAAAGAAACAAAGAATCAATACTAGATAAGAGATCCTACCCCCAAATCCAAGCCTCAAATCCAAACTCTTGGTCCCACTCGAGTTGTTCCATCTCGAACTCATAATATCGGGCCTCAGCCTAACCTGTATTTGCAACCAATGAGTCTGTTTGGGTACCTCAGTGCAATGAAGGTCCGAACAGGGTGTGAGCACATAACTCAGTCTGGAACCACCGACGTGATCCCATACATACCGACAATGCAGTGATATGTGCATGCAATATTGATGGAAATAATATTTTCATTATTTTTATAGGTTTTTCAATGATTTAATCTTTTCCAATTAATCATTTTGAACTGATTTGAATCCTTTTAATATTTTTGGTGAATTTTGGGATTAATTGTTAAAATTGGTTAATTCTAGAAATTTAATAGTTTCATGGATCTTCTATATTTCGAGCATATCTTTTACAATTTTGATCCAAATTGAGTGATTCATTTTTGCAGGCTTTATTTGTTCATGGGATTCAAGTTTGTATTTTGGACCTAGATTCAATTCGACACACAATGACCCAGAAAAATAAATCAAGTGGAAAAAGTTCCCATATCAGTTATCGAAGCATATCTCAGCTTACATAACTCCAAATGAAGTGATTCAAGATGGATTGGAAAGAGGACTTCGAGCCGCATCTTCATAGTAAATTTCATGAAGAAATTCGGTCATTAAGGCATTTATTGCATGAGACAAAGTGAAGATAGTTGATCAGTCTCCTCGGGCAGATAAAATATTTCTCAGTAATTCAGGAACAACTTTTTGGACGCTTTTCCAAATCCTCTGAGATTTTTTGGACGCATGCACGAGAGAGGGGAACATGTTTTATGAAGGAACCTTCCTGATATTCGGCCATTTATTAGGCTAAATAGACTCAAAATTTTGGAGGATTGAATTTTGAGGGAAAATTTTCCACACCTTAAAGCCTATAAATATGAGTGTTCACTTCCATTCAAATTTGTTTAAGAAGGTGCAAGAGGGGCTATGTTGGAGGATTGGAGTCTTGAGGTGCTGTTTATTTTCTATTTTCTCTTTTCTTATTTTCATTATGCTCTTCCCCTTTAAACTCTCTTACCCTTCACATGGAGGGGTAAAAACTTTGAGTGATAGGGGAAGGGGGAGTTTTACTTTTGTAATGTCGGAGTCTTTTGCTTAATTAAATGTAAGACTCTTTCTATTGAATGATTTCTATTTTCAGTGATGTCCAATTCTCTTAATGCGATTTTATTTTGGGTTTAGGTTTCCTTCATTGCATATAGCTTTGGTTGAAAAGCTTTAATCTTCCTCCACCTAGTGCAATTTGTCTCGATCGAACAGATTGAGGTGGTGATTGTCTAGTGATCATTGAAACATGCGTGGAACTAGTGAATAATTTCTAGATTTCTAAGGATCAACAATTCCCGATCGAGACTTGCCTTAGTTGTTTGAGAATTGTTTATGAACTTTCATACACATTGGAGTGATTTTCATTTCTTTCTTCAACCAAGAGGTGATTGATAACTCGATCAAGAAGTCTTTCATTTATCATTCAATAAAAAGAGAGAGGGAATGATCTTTACAAATATAATGAAATTGCAAAAGGTGATCCTACACTGACCCCATCACTCTCTTCATCCATTAGTGTTCAACCTTTTAATTGTTTGCTTTATTTTTAAACTCAAACAATTTTAAAAACAACCTATACTTCTTTCTCAAATTTAAGTGAAAAACGTGATTCTTGTGCACTCTTCTATGGAGACATTCTAGGTCAACCACTTTACTACATTTTAACTTAGGAAATATTTTTTTGTCACATCCCACAACAGACATGTGTCAAAACTTGGCGCCATTGTTGGAGAGGTAGTGCCAAAATTTTTTCCCTCTCTCTCTTTTCTTTGTTCTTATTCTCTTCAAAATTGTACGATTAGAACCTCAAACACTGACCCTTACCCCTAGATCTAAAAATTGAAAGAACCTTGTTGAATAGATTTAGAAACCTTAATTTGAAATATAAATTTGAGGACATTTCTCTTGTAGACTAGAGTGAAATCAAAACCTAATTTATTAGAGGCCTCTGTGCACCACAATTCCTTAATCAAAACAAACTTGTCATGCCAGTGTTACAAAATGATTTTGAGATGGAACCTAACATGATTCCATTGTTTCCAAAGTTTCATGTCTTAACAGATGAAGATCCAAACAAACATATTAAAGAGTTCACACATGTCTGCTATACTTTTAGACCCCATGGAGTAGCTGAGGAACATGTAAAGTGGAAGGTGTTCCCGTTTTCTTTGGAGGGAGCTTCCAAAGAATGGTTGTATGGTATAAAACCAGGATATGTGCATGATCAGAATGACTTGGTGAGATGCTTCATGTAAATATTCTTTCCCACCTCCAGAAGCACAACCATCAGAAAGGATATCTATTCCATCCGACAGTCATATGGAGAAACCCTTTACGAGTGCTGAGAATGATTTAAAAAGCTATGTGCCAGCTTCCCACATCAAAAAAATGAGGAGCATCACTTTCTTGTTTTCTTTTATCAAGGCTTACTAGACAATGGTAAAAACCTTCTGGATGCATTATCTAGAAGTGCACTGATTGAAAAGTCACCAGGAGAAGCGAAAGGCTTGATTGAGAATATCTCTCAGAACTCACAACAGTTTGGTACAAGAGGTACTGGTATAAGAGAAATTCATGTGGTAAGAACTTCTTATCCATTACCTTTATGGGAAACTAAGATTGATGAGCTAACCAGTATGATGATACAAATGACCCTGAAGCAAGTGAGTGACCAACAAGCACCGACTATACATGGTTTATGCTCATCGCCCTATCATTTCACTGACCAATGTGTTGAAATACAGGGAATGAAAAATTGTGTGGTGACCTTTCAACCGAGGAAGTTCCAACAAAATCAAGGATGGAGAGAGCCTAACCAAGTTCAATATGGATTTTTAAATCATCAGAATCAAGAGAAACTCCCATTTGAACACAAATTCCAAAACCCGCCACTATTTCAACAATAGAAACCCTATAACCATCCTTCTCACCACCAACCACCCACTTTCCAAAGACCCTATAAGCAGCCATCAACCAGTGCACAACCCCTAATTCAGAACCAATAGCAGATATCTGAGATTGAGGGGCTAAAAAACACCGTAAAGATTTGTCCAACAAGTTCAAAAGTCTCATGGACTTCCTAACCAAAAATCTTGGGAAACTCCCTTCCCAAACAATCCCAAACCCAAAAGAGAATATCAAAAAGAAGTGGAAAAGAACTCTCACCACTAACCACCATTGATCCTGAAATAAGACCACTTGGGATAAGGGTGATTGAAGTTGGGAATTCAGAAAAAATGCACCGTGAAGAGGATAAAAAAGAGGAGGAGAAGGATAGGATGGGGAGGAAGAGACAAAAAACACCATTACAAAAGAAAAGAAGGGAGAATAAAGAATTAACCCACCATTCCCATCAAGGATAGTTGAATCAATAAGATTGTAGGAAGATACACTTCAAAAAGAAATTCTGGACACCTTCTAGAAAGTGGAAATTAATGTCCCCCTTCTTGAACCACTCAAAAAGATTCTAAAGTATGCTAAATTTTTAAAGGATTTTTGCACCAAGAAGAGGATATTTTAAGGGAATGAAAGGATTAAATTGAGAAGAATTTTCTCAGCCCTTATCACACCACAATTTCCAACCAAATGTCAAGATCCAATGACATTTTCCTTTACATGAACCATTGTTTCTTTAAATTTATCTAATGCTTTTCGTGATATAGATGCTTCAATTAATGTATTGCTTAAATCAACATACACTTTTTTACATATGGGAGACTTGTATCCCACAAGAGTGGTGGTTCAACTTGCGAATAGATCCACAGTCTTCCCAAAAAGAGTTCTAGAGGATGTCCTGGTTAAATTCAAAGATCTCTTATTTCCAACTGACTTCTATGTTCTCAATATGGAAGTAGATAGAAGCACATCACACCCACCCATCATTTTGGGGAGACCTTTGTTGAAGACTTCCAAAACCATCATCAATGTCCATGAAGGGACACTCACCACGAACTTTAGAGATAACATTGTTCACTTCAACATTTTTGAATCCATGAGGCACCCATCGGATGATCACTCACTCTTTGCACTCTACCACAAAGTTGGTACTAAAACCATTGAAGAATCAGGTATATTCAATGAATTCTTAGCCTTATGAGAGACTTCTTCCATTGAAAATATCATTGAACATGTGGATTCTCAAAATGTTGGTGATTTTGATTTCACGTGGGAGAAAGAGGTAAAATATGATTTCTTTGATGAATTTTTAAATGATGAGGAAAATGATATGGTTTCTTGTGTGCAGGTGGTCCAACCTTTTGAAGTAGGGAACATCAGTTTAGTTTCATCCTTTGAGCATCCCCTGATATGGAAGTAAAACCACTTCCTACTGATTTGAAATATGTGTACCTTAGGGAGGGAGAGAAATTACAAGTGATAATTGATGATAATCTGTCTAAAACCCAAGAAAAATCATTGATTGATCTTTTGAGAGAGAATTCCCAAGAAATAGGGTGAAGCTTAGGTGATATCCCTGGAGTAAACCCAAAAATATGCTCACATATAATTTTTCTTGAGGGATATTCCAAATCTATTAGAAAACCCCAAAGGAGGTTGGATCCTACCTTGATGGTGGTTGTGAAGAAGGAGATCGAGAAGCTCTTAGAAGCTGAGATCATTTATCCAATCTCAGATTCACAATGGGTTAGCCCCATTCATGTAGTTCTAAAAAAACTGGCCTAACCACTATGAGGAATGAAAAGAATGAATTAATATCTTTGAGAATTAAGAATATCTCGAGAGTGTGCATTGATTTTAGGAAGTTGAATCAGGTCACTCAGAAAGATGATTTTCCCATCCCCTTCATTGACCAGATGTTAGAGAGACCGACAGAGAGAAATCATTATTGTTTTTTGGATGAATTTTCAGGTTATTTTCAGGTACCCATTGCTCTAAAGGATCAAGAGAAGACAATATTTACTTGTTCCTTCAGTGATTTTGCATATAAAAGGATTCCATTTGGATCATTTAATGCTCCGAGTACATTTCAGAGGTTCATGGTAAGTATTTTTTCTGATCACATTAAAGATTGATTTTACTATCTTCCGATTTTGGGTTTAATATCGATATTTTAGCAATAAATCTAATAAATCTAAGTGTAGTTCTTGGTATATTGTTTTTTATTGGAAATAGAGTGTGTGTGAGTTGTTTATTTCAAGAATAGGATGAATTTAAACATCTGTACTTTTATTTTCATTAAACTAGGATAAATTGGTGCATGATGTCATGATTGACTTCTAAATAAATGATCTAAATCAATGAATAAATCGTATGGAAGAATCGTAGCATTTTTTTATTGATTTTGGTAAATATACTTTGATTATCTATCGAGGTTTTATTTGATGATTTCATAGTTTTTGGAAATTCTTTTGACCATTTGAAAAATCTTGAAAAAGTTTTGAAAACTTGCATTGAAAAGAATCTTGTTTTAAATTTTGAAAAGTGTCATTTCATAGATGAGAGAGAAATTTTCCTTGGGCATGTCATTTCCAAAAAAGGTATTGAAGTGGATAAATCAAAAATTGAAGTGATAAATTCATTGGCTTAACCAACTTGTGTGAAGCATGTTAGATCATTTTTAGGACATGCATGATTCTACAGGAGGTTTATCAAAGATTTCAGTAAGATTTCTCTCCCTCTCTCTAGATTTCTTTTGAAAGATGCTGATTTTTATTTCAATGGTGCGTATAGGGGAAACCTTTAATGAGTTTAATAGGAGATTGATTACACCACTCGTGATGCAGCCACCAAATTGGGATGAACCATTCGAGCTACTTTGTAATGCTTTCAACCAAGCAATTAGAGCAGTCCTTTCTCAGAGAATTGAGGACAGACCATAAGTTATTGCCTATGCCTCAATAATATTGGATGTGGTTCAATTCAATTACAAAATAACAGAAAAGGAGTCTTTAACAGTTGTTTTTTTCTTTAGAAAGATTTAGATCATATTTTCTTGGAACTAAAGTCACTATGTTTTATGATCATGTAGCTCTTAGGTACTTGATAAAGTAGGCTGAAGCTAAACTAATGTTAGTGAGATGGATGTTACTGCTACAGGAGTTCAACATAGAAATCAAGGACAAGGGATCTGAGAACCAAGTGACTGATCATTTAAGAAGATTCCCGAAACTGCTGAAGCTGAAATTCCAGAAAAAGAACCATTAAATGATTATCTTCTTGGAGAGCAGTTGTACTTTATTGAAGGAGAAGTGCCTTGGTATGATGACATGGTCAATTATCTGGTAACATCTTAGGTCCCATCTCATTTCAATTCTCACCAAATTCACAAACTCAAAGCTGAATCTAGATATTACATTTGGGATGATCCATTTCTTTGAAAGATTTTCAATTATCAAGTGATAAGAAGATGTTTTCCTGAGAGTAAAATTGGTTCCGTCTTTGAGTTTTGTCACACTTTAGCTTGTGGAGGCCACTTTAGACCTCAAAGGACAACAAAAAAGGTTTTATAATCAAAAATTTATTGGCCCACCCTTTTTGAAGATGCTCATGAATTTTGCAAAAGGTGAAAAAAATATTAGTTTTCTGGAAATATTTCAAAGAGACAAGAAATGCCTCAACAACCACTTAATTTTTGTGAGATTTTTGAAGTCTAGGAGATAGATTTTATAGGACATTTCCCAATGTAATTTGAAAATTCTTATATCTTGCTTTCAGTTGATTATGTATCCAAATGAGTGGAAGCAAAAGCCACAAGGACTGACGATGCTAAAGTTTTTTTTGATTTTGTCAGGGCTAATATATTTTGTAGGTTTGGAGTGCCTAGAGACATCATCAGTGATCAAGAGACTCACTTTTGTAATAGGATAATGAAAGCTTTTCTTAATAAATATGGGGTGAATCTTAAAACATCAACTCTCTATCATCCATAGACAAATGGCCAAGCCAAAGTATCCAATAGGGAAATCAAAGGAATTTTAGAGAAAACCATTAAACCAAATCGGAAGGATTAGAGCCAATGGTTGGAAGAAAAATTATGAGGTTACATGAAAACCTACAAGATCCCGATTGGAATAACTTTATATAGGTTGATTTATGGGAAAAGTTGTCACCTACCTGTGGAATTAGAGCATAAGGTATATTGGGCTGTGAGGAAGATGAATTTGGATATTGAAAGCACTGAGAAAAAGAGAAGATTATAGTTGTAGGAGCTGGAGGAAATTAGAAGGGAAGTGGTTGAAAATTTCAGGATTTACAAAGAGAGATCAAGAGTGTCCCATGACAAGGTGATCCAACCAAAAGACTTCCATCCTGGAGACAAAGTGTTATTATTCAACTCAAGACTTAATCTGAGGTTAGGTAAACTTCATTTTAGATGGGAAAGTTTATTTATAGTTACTCATGTATATCCTTTCAGTGCTGTGTAGATTGTGAAGGATGGAGAGAAAGAGCTGTTCACAATTAATGGACACAGGCTGAAGAAATTTCATGGGACCATTTCATCGTATCCAGTAGAGATTACACTCCAACTTGTCTATCAATAAAAGCCATCAGGTCGTACATCTCCTTTACACTTTCTTGCTTGCTATGATTCAATTTGAAATATGCTTACATGTCAAATCCAATTGAATGCATTGAGGACACTATATCATTTAAGTGAGGGGAGAGAACCTTTTTAGTTTAGTATTTTCATTTGTGTTTTTAAAAAAAAGGGCGTTTTTCAAATTTCTTGTGTTTCTTTTTCATTTTTTGTATTTTTAAAACCTTTGAGTTGAAATGATTATCATTTCCATTTTTGAAATCCATGTCAATGAGTGAAGAAATATATTTCATGAAACTCAGCTTAAATGAACACTGGAAATGACTATTTTCAAGTTCAAATCTTTGGCAATTTCTTGAAAAATAATCTAATTTTTGAATCTCATGCCATATTTCACTGTCTTTATCTTTGAAATCACTTTACTGTGAGGGTTATTAACCATTTTTGTCATATTATTTTCATTCACCTCACTTCTTGAGAGAACCAAACCATTCTTGCTTTAACCAGAATTTGATTTATTCCTGTCAAAACTTGATGGTTTGAGGTACTTGTGTTTTAAATGATTGAGACATTTATTTGGTTATAAAACCCCATTTTTAAGAGAACCCTTTTCATTATGGCCTTTCTTGTACATTTAATCCTTGTATCCCTTTAAAATCCATGATCAACCTGTTAGGTTAGCCACATTACAAGCCAATTTTCCCTATCCAACCTACTCTTGAAGTGAAATTGCATGACCTAGTTGAACTTAAGTGTGGGGGGAAGCTATCTTGTGTTGTGCTACCTTATTTGGTGTAAATTTGGATGAGAAATTAAATGCTGAAGAGATGTATTTACTGCTAAAAATAATTATTTTTTTGAAAGATGTGTCTTTTTTGGAGCTTTCATGATAAGAGAAGCTATGCCTTTATGGAGCTTCAAATGGATAAATAAAGATGTGCCTTTTTTGGAGCTTTCAAGAAATATTATATTTGAGAATATTGAAATTTTTTCTACTAAAATGATGAATGATGTGAAATTCCCTTGAGTTTTCATGATGATGGAGCTGATTAATACTAAGGGGAGTGAGGAGAAGACCATACTTGAGTGAAAATTAGAATCTTGCAATTTTTCTTCAACAACATCCAAGCCTTCCTCATTCAGCATCATATTTTTTGACATAAAAATCCTACCTACTGAAAGCCACAAAATAAACCTTCAAATTCCTCATGATGAACACATTTTCTTGACTCACATCGGGTGAATAAGTAGTAATTTATCAAGCCTATGGTAACTCTTGCATTGGTTTGGATGAAAAAAGGCTTACTGAAAATTAACATTTGTGAGACGAGAGAATATTCATGCGAGGTAAGTGTTTTGTGTGCATGAGAGGAGAAATGAAGAGGAAAAATATTTAATGGTCTAAATGAAGAACTTGAAATGATGGTTTTTCGATGAGGCATGATATCTTTTTTTTCTTGGTGTGGAATTGGTGGATCTCATTGGTATGTGTTTTGAATTTGTTTTGATTTGATTTTGATGCTGACTTGTCCTGGAGTCCAAGTTCTAAGTGCTTGGGAATTGATGAAGATAATATTTTCATTATTTTTCAAATGTGTTTAAATAATTTAATCCCTGCCAATTAATCAGTTTGATCTGATTTGAATCATTTTAATATTTTTGGTGAATTTTGGGCTTAATTGTGAGAATTGCTTAATTCTAGAATTTTAGCAGTTTTATGGATCTTCTGTATTTCAGGAATATATTTTACAATTTTGATCTAAATTGTGTGATTCTTTTTTTAGCCTTTATTTGTTCGTGGGGTTCAAGTTTTTATTCTGGACCTAGATCCAATTCGACACACAATGACCCGAAAAAATAAATCAAGTGGATAAAGTTTGTTGGATGACATAATGGACCCCACATTAGTTATTGAAGTATATCTAGATTTACATAACTCCAAATGAAGTGATTCAAGATGGATTTTAAAGAGGAATCTGAGACGCATCTTCATAGTGAATTCATGAAGAAATACGGTCATCAATTTATCCATTTCACGAGACAAATTGGAGATAGTTGAGCAGTCTCATCGGGAAGAAAAAGTATTTCTCAGTAATTTGGGAATAACTTTTTGGACACTTGTCCAAATCCTCTGATATTTTGTGGGCGCATGAACAAGATAGGGGAACAGGTTTTATGAATAAACCTTCCCAAGATTCAGCCATTTATTAGGCTAAATAGACTCAAAATTTCAGAGGATTGAATCTGGAGGGAAAATTTTTCACCCCTCAAGCCTATAAATATGAGTGTTCACTTCTATTCAAAATTATTGAAGAAGGTGAAAGAGGGGCTATGATGGGGGGTTGAAGTCTTGAAGTGTTGTTTATTTTTTATTTTCTCTTTTCTTAGTTTAATTATGCTCTCTTCTTCTCCTTTCAACTCTCTTACCCTTCATGTGGAGGGGTAAAACCTTTGAGTGATTGGGAAGAGGGAGTTTCACTTTTGTAATGTCGAAGTCTTGTGCTTAAATGTAAGACGTTTTCTATTGAATGATTTCTATTTTTAGTGATTTTCAATTCTTTTAATGTGATTTTATTTTGGTTTTAGGTTTCATTCATTGTTTATAGCTTTGGTTGAAGAACTTTAATCTCCCCCCACTTAGTGTAATTTGTCTCAATCGAGTAGATTGTGTTAGGTGGTGAGTGTCTAGTGATCGTTGGCACGTGTGTGGAACTAGTGAATCATTTCTAAATTTATAAGGATCAATAATTCCCGATCGGGATTTTCCTTAGTTGTATGAGAATTGTTTATGAACTTTCATACACATATGAGTGGGTTCCACTACTTTCTTCAACCAATGAGTGATTGATAACTCCATCGAGGAGTCTTTCATTTATCATTCAATAGGAAGAGGGGGAATGATATTTATGATTATGATGACATTGAAAAATGTGATCCTACCCTGACCCCATCACTCTTTTCATTAATTAGTATTCAACCTTTATTTTTAATTGCTTGATTTATTTTTAAACTCAAACAATTTTTAAAATGACCTCTACTTCTTTCTCAAATTTAAGTTACAAATGTGATTTTTTCCCTCCTTTCTGGAGACATCATAGGTTAACCATTTTGATACATTTTAACTTAGGAAATATTTGTTTTTGTCATACCCTATGTCAGACATGTGTCAAACATGCTCAACTGAGAACAATAAATGACAGTAAATGGATAAATAAACCACTATCGATTCTATGGTTTGTGACCTCGATCGACCATAGCTTCTTCGACCAATTCCAGAGTGTCTGGGAACGTCACAATCATGAAAACCACATCATACCCAAGGTCAAATCTTGTGAGCATGTCCTAGGCTATCCAGTAACGTATGTCTCAACGATCGAGTATCTCATTATGAAAGGCTCAACATCCAGATCGCAAATGTCCTAGGAATCTCACTAAAATCCATAATAATGAATGGCTTGAAGCTGATTCCCGGGTACCCTAAGAAATCCCTAATTAAAATGATCTCCATGTTACCATGCCAACTTGCCGAATCCCAGGAATCCTTGGTATCCCAATTTGGTATAAGCAATGTCATCAGACTCAATTGTCTGGCTGGATCCTAGACATGCCAGCCATTCTAGGGGCCCATGGTACCCAAGGTGTCCCATATAGACCCGTGGTCGAATCCCAACATCCCAAGAAGAACCTATGTGTATCTGCAATGTCACCATTATCATAACGTGTTAGGCCCTTAAGTTGGTTTCCAGGTTTCACATATGTGCATCCATAAATGTTTCATAATAAATAAATAAAATCATGAATAAAATCCAAGGGTTGGATGAATGCCTAAACCCATCACGACATGGTCCATTTACCCAAGACCAAACGTACCTGTTTAGGGTCGGTCAATCATTGAGGTACCTACCAGGGTCCCCTGGGTCACGTCAAGGGAGATGAACCCGGGTAAACATAAGGGTGGAGGCACCCCACTTGGGTCCTCGGTCTCGGTCTGGTCACATGGGTCATCACCCGTTACTCACAGGATTTCATGCTCCTCAGCAGTGTCATAAACATGGAACGACCTCATGGGACTCATGGATAAGCCTCACCGGCTATAGTTTTAGGGGATGGTTCATGGACCATATGATGTCCCATATCATTTCCAAGGTCATCAGGGTCAGTCCACTCACTTGTTTTGTTCATCTTTCCCAAGGTATAACCACCTTGGAAAACACATCTCAAGCGAAGGATTGCCTGCCCCGTAATCAAGCTCACCGAGCCCAACGACTCAAGTATCTCAAGGGCCATGACTGTGCCTAATAAGGTTAATCGATATCAAGTAACTTAATCAAGGGGGATTAAGTCTTATTGATTTCAATTAGTTTGTTTAATACCCCTCAACACTACTAAGTTTCAAGGCATACCATTAGTCTGTGCCTCAACCAACGATGACCAAGGCATTCAGCCAATGCATTAGGTTCTTGGTGGCCTAGCGCTTTGCTCTTTTCATTATTTCAGGCATTTCATATGTGTCTAACAAATTAAATTTGATCAACCCATTTAATTAATTTAAACATAAAGGGTCAACCACCTCGGGGAAGTTTCCACATGAATATAATGAAAAGCATCAAGCCATAGGACAACTACTAAGGACCACCTACCTCATTTGGAGCTTTTCATTTTATAAACCACATGTTGAAAACTTTGTCAAGGCCTCTCCAAGATCGCCCAAGTTTGACCATCCACCTCGAGCTCATGACTCACACCCAACATAACTAATTAATTAATTAGAACAACTAAAATTAATCAAACAAATTAATTCCAAATAGGCATAATGTTCATTAACTCATCTAGCATCCAACGCTTGCCACTTCTTCAAGAAATGGGGTGCTGACCATCCCTAGCATTCCCTTGAACCTATACTGATCCAAATCCCCAAAACACACCATCATTTACATCATTAATTTAATTTAATTTAAATGAAAATCCTTAATAAATTAGGTGGTGCGACATAACTTTGCTGAATTAGGCATAATGTTCATTAACTATTCATTTGATGCAAGTTTATAAAAGTGTTTAAATTGTTTTTAATGATTCTATAAATTTATATTAATGTTGTAGGATTTATGCAAAGTTTTTTACAATGTTTTAAAGAGATTTAATGGTAGATTAATTCTCTTCTTCATTCTCATATATGTTTACAACATGAATTCAATTAATTCGATTTTATTATTTTGGATTCATTTATTTTATTTTAATGTTTCTAATTTTTTTATAGTCTAACGAACTCATTCAAACTTTTTTTTGTGGTTTTAAATGAGGTACCTTTTGTTGGGGAGAATCCCAATTTTGGGCGGAAAATTTCTTGCCAAACATATCATGAAAAACCCGATAAAATATAGAAGCGATATAAGTAGAATAAAGAAATTAGCACGCATGATTTTTAATGTGGAAAAACCCTCATATGCAGAGGATTAAAAAACCATGGGGAAATTCCCAAATATCCACTATGAATCAGAGAATACAAAGAATCTAAGTAATGCCCAAACTTGAATTAAAAATGAGAGCGTAGAAAACCTGTGTGCAAACCGCACCCCGATACGCCTCTACCATCTCTCTGATAAACATCCAGTTGATTCCATGTATCTGAAGATCAATCTATGACAAAACTTCACCCTTTTGTTGATGAAATGTCACTACATCAAAGATCTTCACTCGGGAATGCATCAGCCTCGCACCAGCTTGCGACACCCGGAGGATTTCTCTCTCACGATCTCCCCATCATGATGTACCATTGATCTTTAATAGAGACACACTTCTTAATCACCATAATCAAGAAGTCTCTCGATACATGGCCCGATCATTGATCACGTCGCTACTGCTTCACACCTATTTAATGTCGATGCGCCAGACATGATACTGTAAACGCGATATCCCATCTCATCATAGATCCACCATCGATGTCTCATACGCCATCGCTGATGAGCCACATGGGCTACCGCAGATGCAACAATCCCTTCCCTCCAGATCTCAGTGGACTACATCTTGAGCAGCTCTCACTGTTCTCCACAAGCAGCTTTCCCTTTTAAAGCATTCACTGTTTCCTTTTTCAAATACAGATAAGATAAGAAATATAATATCTTAAATCTTCAAATCACCATGTATATGCCATGTTAAGATTCAAACACATATCTCATCTAAATAGATAAGATATCTCCCCATAAGATACACATGGAAACTTATTTGTGTGATATGATAAAATATATTTCAATTCTAAAACATATCTTATCTCAAATCTGGAAACACCCACGTGCGGGCTGAACCCCAAAAATATCCCCCTCCAGCTCGTCAATGGAGATACCATCCAACAAACTCAATTGGAACAAAAAAAACTTATTGGTATCGCACCAACCATTATCCTCTATAGAAAAATGATGAATCCCTTTTGCAGCTCTGGCAGAAACCCAACTGCTCTCCCTGCAAAAGAAACTCAAACACCGAAGTCTTCATCATACTCATGTCTGCATCACCAAAACCAGAATCAACAATATCTGGTTCCCTCAAAATCATGACCGACACAAAATCTAGAGCACCTGCAGGAAAAACTTTCTCCCTCTGCTCAAAATCTCAATCACCCAGCGCATCACCTCGATCTTCAAATTTTAATTCTTTCTTTACTAGTCACACGTTCTAAAAAAAGAATTAGGTGTAAGATTTGGAACACCTCCTTCAACCTGCTTTCCAAATCTTATTCTACCTCACACACGCACCATTGATCCTCTTTGAATCTTCCAAAAAATTCTCACCACAAATTGCAAGCTCAAACCATCACCTCTAATACCACTTATTGGGGAGAATCCCGATTTTGGGCTGAAAATTGCTTGCCAAAAATATCGTGAGAAACCTGATAAAATATGGAAGCGATATAAACAAAATAAAGAAATAGGCACACATGATATTTAACATGTAAAAAAACTCCTATGTGGAGGATTGAAAAACCATAGGAAAATTACCAAATATCCACTATGAATCAGAGAATACAAAGAATCCAAGTAATTCCTGAACTTGAATTACAAATGAGAAAACGTAGAAAACCTATGTGAAAACCACACCCCGATACGCCTCTACTTTATCTCTAATAAAAATATCATTGATGTTATGTGTTTGAAGATTAATATGTGACAAAAAGTCACCCTTATGTCGATGAAACATCACTACCTTAGAGATATTCACCCGAACATGCGTTAGCCTCGCACCAGTTTGCGACACCTGAATGATTTTTCTCTAATGATCTCGCCATCATGATGTACCATCGATCTTCAACCGGGACACGCTGCTTGATCACCACAATCAAGAAGACTCTTGATACATGGCCCAATCATTGATCACGTCATTGCTTCTTTTCACCTGTTCAATGTCGATGCGCCATACATGATACCATAAACATGGTATCCCATATCATCGTAGATCCACCATCGATGTCTCGATGGACTACATCTTGAGAATATCTCACTGTTATCCACCGGTAACTTCCACTTTTAAAGCATTAACTATTTTATTTTTCAAATGAAAATAAGATATGAAATATAATATCTTAAATCTTCAAATCACCATGTATCAACCATGTTAAGATTCAAACACATATCTCATCTAAATAGATAAGATATATCTCCCCATGAGATACACATCCAGCCTTATCTGTGTGATATGATAAAATAAATTTCAATTCCAAAACATATCTTATCTCAAATCTAGAAACACCCACATGCAGGGTGAACCCCAACACCTTTAATGTCTGGAATTATCGCATCATAAGCCTGATTTTCCCAGTTTACTCAGTTTCACGATAATGTGTAATGAACTCATTCAAACTTGTTTTGTGGTTTTTAATGAATTGACTTTAATGTTTGGCATTATGGCATGTTTAAAAATAGAAAGAAGTTTGAAATTCAAATATTGAATATTATAGTTTTAAACTTTGAGAAATTATTGGATATCTTTGACCAATTATTATGGAACTGTTTTGAACTCTTTAAATAAGTGATTTCAAATTGTTTTGAATTGTTCTAATAGTTTTAAATTCAAACGATTGAATTTTTGATAATCCGTTTCTCTCGATAATTTTTCTTGGACTTCTTGAGTTAATTATTTTTAAAGGGATCAAGCAGGTTAAAACAAATGATGGTCAAAATTAGTCAAACTTGGACTTCAATGAATTCAAGTCTCATAAGGTTATAGGACATTACTGAAGGATGAAAGTATATAAATAGAGACCTTTGGAGGCCTTGAGAGAATCTACATCGACATTCCTTACAACCATTCTCTAATTGCCAATGTGCTCAATTACTTTTAAAGATTTCTTTTTCTAATTCATCTCTCATTTAAGAGTGAAAATTGTGTATCTTTTCACTATTATTTTCTCAATCTCTCCTAGTGTTTCATCATATTCCTTGAGAGATTTGAGACTATAATACAAAGTAATTGTTTTCTTAGAAATCCTCATATCTTCCTCCTAATTTTGGTACTCACTATCGTTAAAGTGGGAGACTATGGTTTACTTGTCTTTTTTCCTTTCGAAAGACAAGAGACTATGCAAAGGATAATTTTGATATCTTGGCTACCAGAAAATCCAAAGGACTAATAAAATAAATTCTCAAGAGATTGAGGTGGTAGATGTAGGGGTACCTTTGAGTACTATTTCTGAACTTCCTTACCAAATATTGTGTCCCATTTACTTTTCAAACTGTTTATTTATCGTTTAATCCATCAAACAAGATTAATCGTTTTATTATTCGAATCGCTATTTGGATCTCTATTCATTTTATTATTCTACTTTATTTGTTATATTTAATTATATTATTGTGTTTTAAATACTTTAATTCTTTGATTCTTTTATAAATTGGATTATTTTAATTTTTTTGGGTTAATTCATTCCTCTCTTTCCATTTTATCTCCTATAAATGATCTACACTTGATATTAGAGTACTCCGTGTTTTTATCAAAATTCTTGATTTCAAAATTGTGTTTACTTTAAAAATTTTGTTTTCTAAATCCTAATCGATTTCAAATCTTGATTTTTTAAAAGATTTTTTTTCACAAGCTCCTATTTTTGATGACATAGATTATTCCTAGTGGAAGAATTGAATGTTAATAGTATTAGTTATCTTTTTTATAGAATTGTTATGCATGGTTTTAAACTTTCAAATATTTCAGAGGACAATTGGACTCTTAATGACGTAACTCTTTTTGAACTTGATGACAAATCTAGGAATATTTTATATTACGGATTAAATAGAAATTAATTTAATAGTATTTCCTTATATAAAATGGCTCCTGAAATTTGGAAGATTTTATAAATATCTTATGAAGGTACAAACGAATCCATGTAAGCCAAAAAGCTAAAAGAGACCAAACATATGAATCAAGAAACGAAAGTCCCAAGTGTTTATGACACTTCTTGAGGATGAAATTTAGGTTTATTCTAAAATTTCTCTCTCATTCATATTCTTACTCTACGTCAAATTCTTTAACTTATGAAGAATTTATCAATGCTAAAAATGAACTTCAAAATGTTTTTTTGTGATTTTATTTCTAAATTCAAAGATATTAAAAAGAAACATAATCTTATTTTTGGAAAATATTTACTTTCAAAAGTAAAAAAGGATTTACTTTTAAAATTAAAAGATCAACTGAATGTTAAAATTTTGGAATTTCAATTTAAAGATCTTAAAAACTCTATTATTTTACCCTAGTAGAACATAATTTAAATATTTTTTTTTTGGTTTTCAACTACCTATTAAAAATCATTATGGTTTTGGTTTTCCAAATCAACCTAATTTTTCCAACAATTATGGAAAGACTACTTTTGTAAAGGGAATTTCTCAAAATAAATTTTGTAATTATTGTAAAAAGTATGATCATTTTGTTTATGAATGCAATTATAAAAATGCTAGATATGGAAGATCTAAAAACACTCATCCTTCTCAATTTTCTAAAAGAAATTATCATTCTAAACAAATTTAGATTCCAAAATACTTATTAGCCAATACTCATGGACTCAAAAATTGTTTCTCTATCTCAATACTCATTATCTGACAGTGTCAGACCCAAAATCTGGGTATCAAAAGACTCTCACTTGATTTCTTACAGGGCGATGCCACTGAATCTCATTGAATTATCTTTTGGTGGTTATAAAATAATGGAAACAAAATGGATGATCTAACTATGAAGTATTTTGTTATCAAAATGAGAAATCTGGGGAGTTAGATCATAAATAAAATCCAAGAAGTATTTTAAATTTTATGGTTTAAATCATGAAAAACATGTCTAATTATGTTTTAAATTTTTATCTCATGACATACTTTTTATTTTTTTTAAATTTTCATTGTTTTTTTTTAATTTTTTTTAATTTATTTTCAGATTTTAATTTTAATTCATTGCAAATATTTTCTTATTCAGTGCAATTTTTTTATAATTTATTACAATTTTTTATAACTATTTTAATATCTTTAATCATGTTTAAAGGCTCATTGTTTTTTAAAGTTTCTATTTTTAAAGGAGTTTTTTTCATATCTAATCTTATATTGAGTATGAGCTTAATTGTTTATATTCACATGACTTTTGGAATTTGATTGTTTTATCTTTTAAGAGGTTTGTTGTTTGTTGAATCTTAAAACATAACCTCTTGAAGTGATTGATCAACTCTTTCTCACATTAAGTTTAATGTTTATGATAAGTGAGGGGGAGCCCAAATATTTCTATACCATATAAACTTTGGAAATAAACTTTGATCTTTATGGGAATTAGGTTCTTCATTCTTTTTATTTTAAGTTTTCTCTTGAAAATCGTTTCTCTCACTTTTCTTTCTTTCTCAAAATAGGAGAGGATATATTTTTAAGTTTCTATTTCTTTTAAAATTTTCGTTTTAATTTCCTTTTTCTTTTTATTTTTCCTATTTTCTTTATACTTTTAACTTTCCTCTATTTACAATTATTATATTATTTGGGGAGTTATGAAAATTAAAAGGTATTTTTCAAAATTGATTTTTTTATCTTTTTCAGATTTTCTTTTATCTTTTTCGAATTTTATTTACTATTTCTCTTTTAAAATTATCTTTTTAAAATTTTCTAATTTTTAATTTTTTTAGATTCACTTTTCAAGTCTTTCATTTTCAAAATTTGTCTTTCGTAATTGTTTCCAAAAAAGTTTATAAACTTATTTTAAAAAAAAATTTCCAAAACTTTTTCATAATTTTGGAAAAATGAATATGATACTCTAAGAAAAAATAACCATGGGTATAAAGATGTGGTTCTTGAATAGAAGATCCTAGGGATTTACCACGAAAATTGTTAGATTAGGTTTTTTAACCGTTTCTCTACCCTAGGTAGGGTGAGTGGGCCTTACTGCATATCTGGCTTGACACTCCATGAGAATTTTTTATGGTTTATTAATACAATCTTTTCTAAACCTTAATAATGAAATTGACTTTTCAGAATATTTGTTTTATAAGTCTATATTAGTCTTTTTTAATGATTATGATCACTTTAAACTATCCCGATACATAATTTGAGGGGAG
Source organism: Viscum album (assembly GCA_963277665.1). Lineage (NCBI taxonomy): Eukaryota > Viridiplantae > Streptophyta > Magnoliopsida > Santalales > Viscaceae > Viscum > Viscum album. The sequence continues at coordinate 1,756,503,572 of OY728121.1, read as the reverse complement.
GTAATCTTGCGTGAATGGCCCAAATGCCTTCGTTTTTTTAATTCTTTACACATCTTTTAAAATTTCTTGAATATATTATTTTTTGTATTTGTGTCCTTTTAGTTTTTTTAAGTCATTATTTTAGGGGGAGTTATCTTTTTATTATTATATTTATTATTTTCCCCCTTATTTGTTTCAAAAAGGGGGAGAAATGATGCTTGCAGTTATAGAAAAAGGGAATATTGTTGGATCGACTTCTTTCCACTAATTATTTTATGTTTTGATAATTATAATATTGTATATTTACCCTTCTGTGAGCTTTGAATTCTTTGTTTTACCCTTACATGAGATTGGATTTACCTTTACACTTATCCTAGAAAGTTCTGCTTATCCTTGCATGTCTCTTACCCTTGTGCAAGCTATATGTTTTATTCTTTACCTTTTTATCCTTCTTTACGTAAGTGTGTCTTACCCTTATACAAACTATATGTTTTATTCTTTATTCTTAGACAACTTTTCTTGTACCCTTACATTGTAATTTCCTTTTTACCTTTACACAATATATAATTTTTTTATTCTATGTTTATGTAGCATGTGAACTTTCTTGTTTACCCTTAACACATGCATTAGAAGCTTTATTTTAACTTTATGCGACTTCCCTGTCTGACTTTTTTCATGATATTGTTATTTCATTTACCATTACGCTGCATGTTAAGTTACCCTTATGCATGAAAGGCATTTACCCTTGAGCATGTCCTATACCCTTATGCATGCATGAAAATAATACCCTTATGGAAGCCTGGTTTCTTGGTTTACTCTAAGTGTTTAAATTGTTTTAATGATTGTATAAATTCATATTAATGTTATAGAATCTATGCTAAGTTTTTTTACAATGTTTTAATCCAATTTAATGGTAGATTAATTCTCTTCATTCTCGCATGTATTTAAATCACGAGACTCAATTAATTCTATTTTATTATTTTGGGTTGATTTATTTGATTTTAATATTTTTAAAATCTTGTTGTAGTCTAATGGACTCATTCAAACTTGTTTTGTGGTTTTTAATGAAGTACCTTTAATGTTTAAAATTATTACATGTTTAAAATGAAAATAAGTTTGAAATTAAAATATCGAATAATAGTTTTAAAGTGTGAGATTTCTGGGTATCTTTGACTGATTATTATGGAATTATTTTGAACTCTTTAAACAAGTGATTTCAAATTGTTTTGAATTGTTCAGATTGTTTTAAATCCAAACAATAGAATTTTCAATAATCTATTTCTCTCTCCATGATAATTTTGGATTTTATTATTAAAATTATTATTTGAATTGGTTAACAATTTCCTTGGTCTTGTTGATTTGATTCTTTTTAAAGGGATTGAGCGGGCTTCAAAAAATGATGGTCATGATTCAATAAACTTGGACTTCAATGACTTAAATCCCCTGACGGGTTCCAGAACATTACTGAAGGATGATAAAACTATAAATATATATATTTGGAGTCCTTGACACAATTTACATCTACATTCCTTGAAAATCATTATCCAATTGTGAACGCGCTCAATTGCTTTCAAATCTTTCTTTTTCTAATTCATCTCTCTCCTTAAGAGTGTGCAAACTATATATCTTTTTTATTTTCTCAATATCTCTTAGTGTTTCATCATATTCCTTTAAGTATTTGAGACTATATTACAAAGTAATTGCATTCCTAGAAATCCTCACATCTTTCTCATAATTTTGGAGCTCAATACCATTAAACTATTCTTTTGTGGTTTCTAGATTTGATGTTAAAGAGCTGGTTTCTTGATTCAACTTAAAAATTAAGAGATAATTTTGGTATCTTGGTAAATAGTAAATCCAAATGAATAATTCATTAAATATTTAATAAATTGAGGTGGTAGGTGTATGGACACCTTTAGATACTATTGCTGAACTGTCTTACCATATATCGCGTCCTATTTACTTTCCGAAATTTTATTTATTTATCCCTTTAAAATATTTACTTTATAATTTGTTTAATCTATCAAAAACACTTAATTGTTGCTTTATTTATTATATTTAATTATATTGTTGCGCTTTCAATACATTGTTTCTTCGATTCCCTCTTGTTATTTTATCTTCTATCCTACAACACAACCCTTAATATTTTAAGTGGAGTGCCTTCTGTGATTTAGTTTGGTTTATTAGATGCCTAGGATATGCTCTTAGGATCTGACTATTGAGCCTGATGACTTCATAATTCCTTGAGCAATTCCCTTGGATTCGGCTGTGATGCCTATTGATCTAGAATGCCTTGAGAAATCCCCTTGGATTTAGCTTTCGGGTTTATATGTGTTAGAGATTAAGTTGATTCAAGTCCCACATCAAACTTGAGGTATTATTTAATCTTTATTATTCATTATAAATAAAATACAAGACCTCTCTTAAGTGGAATCTTGGCTATTGGGTCTACTTTCCTCCATTGTAACATGATATCAAAGGAGGTTTAACCCGAAACCCCTCCCTCTCGTATATTTTCTCTTCGCCTTGACATTTACCAGGCATTTCCTGTATATTTTCTCTTTACCCCAGGCCCTTGGCCATCACCCCTCCTGCGCAACACCTCCTTCCGAGCTTCCCCTTGTGCGACAACCTTCCCCGCTGCTCCGTGTGTGTTCGAACCTCCAGTGCGACCACCCTCCTTGCGTGAGCCTCTCTTTCATTGGTCGCCTCCGCCGTGTTGGTCCAGTTCCTCATCAGCCTTTTCTTATCATCCCCTCCTCATAGACGTCATGCTCGACCATGCCCCTAGAGGCCAACCCCTTCTCCCATCAGAGATCTCTTGTCACTGCCTGCACAACACCAATGATCGACCTTCTTCCCCACGTGGTGGCCTCCTGCACAGCCGCACCCCCTTTCCTGAGACACCCATTCTCCCACGTGACAACCCTCAATGACTCGCGCACCCCGATAGCGATGTCTAAGTGCCCCCTGTGCTATGTCCTCCTTCCTGATCTAGTCGCGCACGACCTAGGTGTCACCCCTCTCTGAACGAATTCTCCAAATCTACTCCTTTCTCGCAACCTATTGCAAAATGAATTATTTTCCTCTATCAGGTTCTCTACTGCTCTTTGCTGTTACTAAGCCCTTTGATGTCAATTAGGATCAATTTAGGGTCCGTAAAGTTGGACACTGTTTCACCTCAACAATTTGGGTCCACAAAGTCGGACAACGTTTCATCTCAGCAATTTGGGTCTGCAAAAGTGGGTGTTGTATCACCCAGTCTTTTGGGTTCGAGTTTGCAAAGTCAGACATTGTTTCACATCAGTAAATTGGGTCCGCAAAAGTGGGCGCTGTATCACCCGAACTTTTGGGTCCACTAGTCAGACCCTATTTCACCTCGACCATTTGGATTCGCTATTCGGGAGTCATTTCACCTGTTCATTTGTTGGTTGGCATTTCATTCGGCATCTTGAAGTAAGGGTCATCCTCAACATGAGAGCATGAGAGTTCTACAATGGTCATCTATTCTTTATCTTCCATGGGCGGGAGCGCAATAGGTAGAGAAAAACTTGTGGATGATGCATATAAGGATGTTTTTTTATTTTCTTTTTGGGTTTCCAAGATGGGAATGTCCAGCTTGAGGGGGAGCGTCAATGTTTTTTTTTGTTTTTTTATGTATCCAAGCTAGGTACACCTTAACTTGAGGGGGACTGTTAGAGGTTAAGTTGAGTCAAGTCCCACATCAGGTATTATGTGATATTTATTATTCATTATAAATAAACTCTAAGGCCTCTCTTAAGAGGCATCTTGGTTATTTAGTCTACTTTCCTCCATTGTAACAATATGGAATGCCCAAGACACTGGGATTCACTGTTCAGGTTTATAAAATTTCCTTGGACTTGCTCCTTGAAATCGACCGTATACCTAACACTAGATTTCCACATATTTGCTTCTACGATTTTCCTATAATTTCTCCCCCATGGGGGGCGGTGGCCTCTATAGCCAGTGAGCCATAGGTATTTCCCATCCCCCCCCTATGGCGGTCCTTGATCTCACTTGAGCGGATCCATCCTAGAGACTCCATCCCACCGGACCCCCTGTTGGATCTCCCTCATTTCCCAGGCAGCCTCCCAGTGAGCCCCTGCACGGACTCTTGACGACAGACTTCCGGCCCCACCTCCTGCTGTGGATTCTCCCTCCTGGTGCACCTCCAACATCATCTAGCGCATCTCCAACGTTGTTTGGTGCACCTCCTACCTCCCGCACCCCCTACCATCTTTCCCTCCCTCCCGGCTGATCGAGTTTCCGATGGCTCCCACCCAGAGGAACGCTCTTGCGTGCAAATCCCGTGAGAGGCATCTTCCGTGCCTCAGATCCTGCGCGATGACCGTCAGTGGCCATACCACCCATGACTTCTCCCTATGGGATTCCTCCCTAGTTCGGCGCTGCTCTCCCATTCCTCTTCAGTTATTCTTCTGTGCCCTGTCCCATTTTTATTTTTTATTTTATTTTTTTCCCGGTGGACTCCCAAACTGGCTCTTTCCCCATGCAGCCTCCCCTCCTGGCTCCTGCCCTACATGCCCCCCTCTCGAATCTCATCTCTCCCAACAGTTGCCCTAATTCTAGACCCGGCTCCCAGAACCCATGAATCTTGACTCCGCCTCCGACGTGGTGACTCCCTTCTATCCTCAGTATCCACAACACTCCCTTAGCTGGACTGCCGTCTAGCAGCCTATCCTCTCTCAGATTTGGCCAGATTCAGTCACCGATGCATCCTACAACATCTCCACCTCCATCTCCACACTGGCATTCCACCTGTGGCGCCCTCAATGAGCATTACATCCCCCTACTATGCTGCTCTCCCGAAAGCCACCTCCCTTTATCGGCAGAACCATTTCTATACGCTCCTTCCAGTCTAGAGCGTTGTCTCTCCTATCCGCCGACATGTCATCGTGCTTCCTCCACCATGGCGCAGCACCTCAACCTCCTAGGATTTGGGCCCTTTGGCACCGCCAGTTCCCACAAAAATTCTGTGGAATCCCAACCTCCCATCACCGGCCCTGAATGTGCGGCTTTCCCAGTTCTAGTGTGGCTTTCCCAGCATATCATCGACAGACCCCGCTAGTGCGGATGTCCTGGTGCTCTGTCAACCGGCCTGGTCTGTGTGGTTCCTCTGCTATTCCCGTGATATCTTCATCCATCCATCATCCTAAGGGAGAGATTCGATCTTGAGGGAGAGCTACGATTGTCGACCGTTTCTTTTTTATTTCGTCTTGTTTTGTAATCAAGTTGGGTATGTCCAATTTGAGGGGGATCATTTGCAACATTTCTTGTTTGCTTTGTATTGTCATTTCTTTGGTCTCTTTTCTTTATGTATTCAAGTCAGATACACCTAGCTTGAGGGGGAGTGTTGGAGTCTGAATCCCACATTGGACTTGTGGTCCAGTGTGGTCTTTAGTATTCATTATAAAAGAATCTCAAGGCCTCCTTTATAGAGCACCTTGGGATTTTGGGTATGTCTTTTTATTCTTCTACATGAACTAATATTGTGATCCATCATATAGTTGAAGTAACATGTGTACAATGAAAAAAAATAAATTCTATGATAATTATATGTATCATAACAAATATTTCTTTTTCTGCATAACAAATGCAATTTTAAATCAGTTCTGAATTAATATTACATACTACATTCAAGTATTTTAGTATAGAAACGATACATAATAATATTAAATCATCGGGATTATATGTATTACAATAGTTCCGGGGGGTGGGGGGGATAAGTCTATAGTGACATTCTCCCTTTTCCACATGGGTATAGGGAATGGTTGCATCATCCCTTTGGACTTCTCAGCTTTAACTTTCTCACATATATTGTAATATTAATTCTCATATCTCAATATTAGTAGTAATGCATGCTGTAATTTTTATTCTGACATATGTTGGACAACATTTTATGTTATATCATAATAAATTACATCACAATATTACTTTATAACAGACGGCCAGGTGGTTGAGCAAATGAAGGCCTCCCACCACTGCTGTCGACAGTGGCACTCTAATCCCCCATTCCTTTGTGTGATTTACCTGTCTCCTGAGGACACTTGTTTTTCTCCCAATGTCAACTCACTCTGAATTTTCATTTCTTATAGAAGTTCATGGTCGAATCCTTTCTTTGACAACATCCCCAAGTAGAGATGTTGGCTCTGACAAAAGGAAAGAGGTTGGAACAAGGTTTGGTTTGAATGTGACTAATATATTGGTTCAAGTTGTTAGAAATGGATAGTTTCATCTGTCATGGAAACTTACTTCCCAATGGATTAAGTTCATGAATATCCTCTCAACACTGCTTTATCACACATGTTTTTTGAGAATCTAATTATCTTGGGGATGTACTGGCAAACAAAGGTGTTGGTATGGAAGGTTTTGTTTTTCCTGATCATTTTCCTGATATGCCTCTTCCAAAGGGATTATTGTAAAATTACTTCTTTTCAACTTTTGTAATCCATTTACCTTTCTTTATTTAAAGAGCTTGCCTTTGGGGTAAGTCCTCACCTTAAAAAAAATAAAACTCAAGATTCACCAATAGTAAGATAAAGGCATTGTGCATGGAATCCATATCAACTAATGTATACCTATATAAAATTAACTAAAATATCAAGTATGGAACAACTCATAGCTGATATATACAACCAACGAAGGTATATGATGTGTCTTAAATATAAAATAAGACATACAAATAAATATTGGAAGATCCTTGTCTAAATAATATATAATGTGTCATTTTTTAAATAAACAATTTTAAAGAATGAAAATATAAAAAGTTTTAGTTTAATTATATACAATATAATAGAACATTTGAATCACTTTATAAAAAATAAATTTAAGAACTTGAATACATCCCAAACAACATCCCTTGTAGGTTCGTTAAATGACATGGTGTTTCATAAAAATTTTTAGACACGAATTTCATAAATAAAAGAATATTAAAGGCTAAAGGGCACTGTCACATTTTGAAGTTCTTGGAAATTTAAAACTAAGACAATTTAACATGTTTAATAATATTTATAGAAGAAACCAAATACAAACAATTTAACCGCACTTATTAAATTCAACTTGAAAAATTTTAAAAAAATTAATCCAAGAACTTTAAAATGAACATAAATAATAATAGATTTGCTAAAAATCAACTTTTCACATTATGAATTAAGGTCTTAAAGAAAACAAGAATGAACAAAAATCTATTTCACTATTTCATATGAAATCCTATCAAAAAACTTTAACTTGATATGTTAAAATATTAATGAAAATCACTCATTTATAATTTCAAAAATATTAAGGATTATTATTAATTTGAAAAAACAAGTGGCAAGCATATAAAAAACATAACCCAAATAAACACATGAAGGGTTGATGTAATGCCTTGAACCGGGTCACCTAAAGAGTAATAAAGTCGGGGGTGTTGTGTGACCTCAAGCATTCCTCATATTTTGGATGTTGCGACCAGTGGCGATGGTCTAGAATTTTCATAAGGAGACTATTCTCTCAATATAAAAATTTGGGAACAATCGCGAAAGAAGAACACAATGTAAAGAAGAAAAGACATTTAAACCGCTTGCCTAGGGACTTGGCCCCACAACCATGCCCCAAACCCCTTAATATAGTAATGCCTGAATCTATCAAAAATTCAGCATGAATCATTCGTATTATTAACATACCCTATAGACTATAACTAGGGAACCAAGAGGGACTCCTAAAAACTAGAATATAAAAGAAAAAAATAGTATATATGATACATCAAAAATATGATAGGTAAAATAGTAAAATATGCATAATAGGAATCATCAGTATAAATAAACAATGGGTGGCACACTGGGTGATACAAATATAGTAAAATAACTGAAAGTAAATACACTAGCCTTCAACCCAACCCATAATTACCTTTTGATGACTCATCATCCTCCAATATAATGCTCATCCTAAGCCATGAGTCCAACTTTAGGAAAAATAATGCGCTTGAAGGAATACTTGAAGATCTACCCATGTACATCAAAACCCATGCCATGGGTAAGGGGTGAGTACAATGACCTAGTAGGATTCCCTCACTCACTTTGACACACTGGATGCTAGTGATCAATTGGATGTGAATGAAAATATTGGGAGAGTGAAAATTGGTGATACATACAACTAACCCACTAGGAAACATAACCCATTCATAGTCACACAAATCATACTTACATGCCATCAAGGCCAGATTACACTCTCACCCTGAATACTCAAATTGAAACTACCCAACTCAACCTTCCTACTTGTAATCAGTAACTCTTATACCATCATGACCGAATGTTGCATACACATAATTACTCTCATATCAACAAGATGGAATTCCAAAGAAGACTCACCATCCCAAAACAGACATGCTCATCAAAGTCCCACCTAACCCAACCCATTTATCTCCTTACTACCTGTTAATAATGAAAACCCCCAAATACCATGGGAAGTGATGATTATATCAAGGAATTCAACAATGGGATATCAAAAAGGGCCTAACCATTAATATTAATAGTCAAACAACAATAAAAAGTAAAGAGGGAAGCTAAATAGGCCCCAAATCATTAAATAACATCTAAATAGAAATCCCATAATAAAAAATGGGTAAAATAAAGAATGGGGGCTAGCTGCATGAAATAATAATCTCAATACTCATGCCCTACCCCATCTCATCACACTCAACAGAGTTTTCTGCTAGACTACCCATAGAACACCTCTAGTTTTGTTACATATATCATAATTTATCATAGGGGATGGATCCTAATGCATGATGGAATAACACTATGTTTCACAATAATCAATTAGATCATATAACACCATCATCATTAACAAAGCATGTGTCATGGCCATTAAAATGTCCCAAACCTCTCTGGTTCATTCCTTTGTGAAAATCTTGTGTTTGAGGTGTCTTGGGGAGTCTCAGTGACTCATTTCAAGAGTTTTCCAAAAATCAAGTTTTCCAATGGTAGGCCAGGCATCGCTAGGTTGGGCATCAGTAGGTCGGGCATCGGTAGGTTAGGAGTCGCTAGGTCAGGAATCAGTAGGTTAGGCATTGGTAGGTTAGGCGTCAGCGAGTGGCGTCAGTGGGAGGTGTCGGTGGGTGGCGTTAGTAGGTGGTGATGGTAAGTGGCATCAGTGCATGGCATCAGTGATTGGCGTTAGTGCGTGGCATCAGTTGGTGGTGACAATAGGTGGAGACGATAGGTTGTGTAGGTAGGTGGCATCGGTGGGTTGTGTTGGTGGGTTGCATTCGTGACTTATTCAGCAGTGAGTCACCCAACGGTGACTCAGCCATCGGTGGCTCGCATCGGTGACTCACCCAACGGTGAGTCATTTCCAGCTTCCGGAGTTTTCCTAGTTCCCCCCTCTTACTTCTTATTCGATGTAAATCGATTCTAAAACCTTCCTTGGCCGTTTCTGAAGCTGTTTCCACCATCTCTGAGGATAATAATTATATATTTATTATCCTAATTCCCCCCTATACTTTGAAACGGTCAATCCGTGTGGTCTTAACGACGATCTGAATTTTAATTATCATGAAATAATCTCTCTTCCATTGATATAGGATCTAGCCTTTTCTAAAGCCGAGATCCTATGTTCCTTGAACCATTCCATTTTATCTTGGTACAACCAAATACTTTCTTCCCCATGAAGCCGTGTGTTTTACTATGGCCTTTGGATCTAGTTTTCCCTTGGAGTCCTTCCAACTGCTTGCACACCCCCTATTTTTGGCATAGGGAGGAGTTATTGATCATCTGTTGTTCCAGGTAGGGATCCCTTAGTATTTTATTTTTGTATCATGCGAGGTGGGTAAGCTAATGTCCCTTTATGATTATGGTTGAATCCCAAATTTTAATTATGGCTGTTACGAAGATAACCTAACCTATTATAAAGATAATCAGACCCGTTACAATAACAGGTTTTGTTACATTATTAATAAATGAGGGGCGGGGAAGATGATGATGATGATTGTTTGTTTTATCTATTATCTTTGATCCATATTTTGAGTTGTATTACTTTTGAAAATCATGGTCATTGGTGGTATTTTCTTGCGCACAAGTGATGCTTTACACTTGTTATGGATCCTCTGTTGAACTACTGGAATTATGAAATTGATTAACCACGTATACCCGATTAAGTAAATGGATGACCCAGGATTGAACTTGTTCTATGATCACCCTAAATTATCAAAGTGTAATTAAAGAAAGAGTTTTTTCTAAATCTGAATATGCCTTGCTTTGTTGGTGTGGCTGTGTGCTGTGTGTGGCCTTGTTCTTTATTTCTTTCCTTATGTGGTTGTGTGGTGCTGGGTTGAGAGAACGGGTGTTGCTGGGGTGATACGAGTGGTGAAATAGTATCTTAGATTATGAGATTGATTGAATGTGGAATGTATGGGCAGTGTTTGGGCAACGAGGCTATAGATTCGAGTTGTGCTATGATTATGTTATTGGGTGTGGTGTTGTTATGCAACAGGGATACCGAGTATGGTTGTGATGAGGTGTGTTGTGGGGTTTAGCTATAATTTGGGGGTTTTCTTATTGAGAGAAAGGATAGAGCAGCATTACTTTGAAAAATTATAATGATAGTGGTTGTCTTGGGTGCTAAGTGGGGAGGAAGTGTGAAGTGGGGTGTTATATCATAGTTTTCTTCCTCTGTTTGTCTTGGTTGTGAGGCTGGTCATGTGCTGTGGTAGTTAGTTTCCCGAGTAGGGATGAAATAATTGGTAAATGCTTAATAATGTCAAAATTATTGTGTGTTAAGCGGTTTTCTTTTATCAACTTTGGAAGTGACCATCGTTCATCATGATACATGTATTTAGAGGCAACATCAAAGGTGAAAATGTTACGGGGTGGTTTTTTTTCTTGAGAACCCATAGGTTGGGATGAATGTTTGGTACCTATATATATATATACTTTTACTTTATTTTGATTCTATACGCACCCCACCATAGTTGAACACTGCGTGCCGAACACCCCCATTGTCATGGGGGAGGGTGTCTTTCCCAAACATTCCAGTGGGAGAATGGATGAATGGCCACCTGCTCTTCCCTACTCCCTCTTTCAAGTGGTGATATCCCATGACTCTTTGGGAAAGTTGTGGTTTTGAGGCCCAGGTATGTGCGGGTGAGTTGTATTTTCCCAGGTGTCTATGGGATGAGATGTGTGGTGATTTCCTAGGTGTTTTCAGGATGTGGTGTGGGTTGTGGCCCATGTGTATGTGGGTGGGATAAGATATAGTTGTGAGGACCAGGTGTGTGCGGGTGAGATGTGATGTGGTATGTGGCCCGGGTGTATATGGGTGGGTTGTGACGTGGTTCTTTCAGAAGAGGTGGGAGCGCCGGGACGTTTTCCGTTAAGGTGTGAGAGTGGATAATCAGTGGGAAAGTTGTGTGGGGTACCCAAATATCAATGTGATTATTATATTATCTTACTTGAATTGTGTTATTTGGTGAGTGTACCATGGTGAGGATGGGGTGAATAGTATTCCTTGATAGGTTCTATTGGTCTTTTTTGTTTCTTATTAGGGCATTAGTATGCTTCTCCCACTTGTGCACGAGAGACTTTGGCTTTTCCTACTGAGTATACTTGTATGCTCACCCTACGTATATAAAATTGTTTTCAGGTTTTCAGGAGGACTACGAGGACTGTGATGGGCATTACTAACTTGAACTTTGGGATAGTTTTTGTGTTGCTGCTTAGTCTTGTTTTTTGGTATTTACTTTGGAGACACTTGTTTTGTAATATTTATTTTTTTTAAACATGCATGTGGGATGGATTTTGGATTTATTTTATATATATGTCTTGGAGTTATTTTGTATTTAATATATCTTATCTCTCAATCTTGGTTACTATGAAAAGGGTAATGTCTCCCATTTTACGAGATTTTTATAGCCTTGGTGCTGGTCGCCACCTCAGGGCCTACTGGAGGCGGGACTTGGGGGTCATTATCTATCTTTCTCCATTTCCAGCTCAGGAGGGGTATCTTTGGAGGGAGGGGGTCATGACAGAATGGTATCAGAGGTGATGGTTGAGAGATTGGATGAATTTTAGAGTTAGGAACAATGGAGATTGCATGGCTTGGCAGGGAAACTGTGATAGTTGACCTCAATGCATGACATAGGCTAGGGAAGACCGGATATGACATGAGATTTTATGGCCCCCGTGATCCAATGTAAGGACTATGAGTTTATCGAACGACCAAGTGAGACAACACTGTTTGTAGGGTAGAGACCCTAGGGGAGGTACATGCATTATGATAACTTGTGTTCTTGTTTAAATTGGGTGTTTTGGGGAGTTTAAATAAATAACGAGTTAAAATGAATCTTAATCAAAATTCCATACTACTCGAGCTTAGGAGTTCCTTGTTTACCTTTCAGCTATGAAACCCGGTCTTCGTCCATGAGTGGCTCAAGTAGTGGAGGCTCATCAGGCCAATCTAGCTGATCGGCAGAGGGTTGATCCAGAGGAGGAGGACATCCAGTGGCAGAGAACATTATGTGCTTTCTAGCGGTAGACCTTGGGAAAGTAAAAGGGCAGTGTCTCAGACATGGAGACGAAGAGATGGATTGAGGAAATTGAGACCACCTTCAGCCTGATTCGGGCTCCGAAAAAGTACTGGGTTCTATTGGTGGTTAGTCAGATGAGGAGAGATGCGCATCAGTGGTGGACGCTGTACCTGGGGGAGGAAGGGAGGCTAATGTTCTGTGGGTCGATTTTGAGAAGGAGTTCCAGAAATAATTACTTTCTTTGACCATAAAGGCTGAGAAGTGACAAGAGATACTATCCATCTAGTAGGGGAGTATGTCGGTGCGGGATTTGGGGATCAAGTTCAAGGATCTCTTTTGCTTCACTCCAGATCTCTTTCTGGATAAGGAGTCTCGGGTGAGACGTTTAGAGGAGGCACTTCATCCTTATTTCTAGTATGTGGTTACTCCCTTAACCTTTCCAACATACCTAGAGGTCCATAAGAAGACAAAATTGGTTGAGAGGATGCACTCGTGAGGAGGTCTACTGCGAGAGGGGAGATAGCAGGGTTCTACCAAGGGAAACGCTTCCAACAGTAGGTCTTAGGCACCAGGGCCTTCGAGGTTTCAGCCAACAGGGAGTTGACCTCAGTCATTTTAGTTTTGAACTTCTAGTCCTTGTGCTTTTACTATAGGCTTGGGACTGAGGTGTTTCTCTTGTGGAGGCCGCAATCACCTTTAAAGTCAGTGCCCAGTTCGATCCTAGTATGGTGGAGGTGGGAATGTTCAGCACCCACCTCAACAGCAGTTGCCGGCCAGGCCATTTCAGCAGCAGGGATAATAGGATCCTGCTCCACCGAGGAGAGATGGAGCAGGTGGAGGCTGACCTCAGGGTGTTCCTCAAGGACCTCGACTCGGGAATGGTCAGGTATGTGGTCATCAGCAAAGGGTAAGAGGATCTAGGCATGGTCAGTTACTCACCAAAGAGGTAGTAGTTCCAGCAGGGTCAGAGATCATTCGAGGTACGATCGATTTGTTCAGTACTCTTTCCCATGATTTGTTTGATTTGGGAGCTTCACACTCCTTCATTGCACCCACTCTATCCCATGATATGGTACTAGAAATAGAGAGGATTCATATTCCCTTGGTGTTGAGTACACCAGTTGGAGGTCAGACCAACTTGTTTGATATTTTCCGGGGATGTAGACTGATTTTGGGGCCAAATTAGTCTAGCGGGGACCTCTTTTTTCTATAAATGCATTCATACGATGTTATCCTTGGTATCAACTGGTTGTTTTCGTGCATGATGTCATCAAATTCTTTCGGATAAGGGTTGTGTTTTTAGACGTGGATGGCTGGAATGTGGCTTTCATTGGCAAGTGGAGTTGTCAGATGTGTAGCCGATGTGTAGAGCCACTTATTTCCTTGTTGGCTGAGTTTTTAGTGGAATCAGTGGATACTGAGATGAAGGAGGTTCCTAGAATTGTTGGGGAATTCTTGGATATCTTCACCAAGGAGGTTGTGAATCTACCCCCTCGATGTGATGTTGAGTTCGAGATAGACTTGCATCCCAGTGCTTCTGCGATTTCGATGGATCCTTATAGGATGAAACCTTCCAAGTTGTGGGAACAACAGATTCAAATTGATGACTTAATGAAGAAGGGATTTATCCAGCCCAGTGTGTCACCATGGGGTGCTCCGATCTTGTTCACAAAGAAGATAGATGATGGTTTGAGGTTTTACATAGACTACCAGAGGTTGAATTAAGTGATGATCAAGAACCATTACCCTCTCCCAAGGATAGACGATCTTTTTGACTAGTTGAGGGGATCAAGTTGGTTTTCTAAGATTGATATGCAGTCTGGGTATCACCAGTTGTGGGTGAAGTAGGGTGACATCCCAAAGACTGCTTTCAGGTGTAGGTATGGGCACTTCAAGTTTGTGGTTACGCTTCTCGTTGTTACGAATGCACCATACGTATTCATGGGGATCATGGAATCTATCTTTCGTGAGTTTATGGACTTTTTTGTCATTGTATTCATCAATGATATCCTGATCTACTCGAAGTTAGAGGAGGAGAATACCGAGCATCTTAGGACTATCCTGGAGGTCCATCGATGCCCCCAGTTCTACGTAAAACTATCCAAGTGTAAGTTCTGGACATGAGAGGTGCATTTACTTGGACACATGGTGTTGTAGTAGGGTGTAGAAGTGGACATGTCGAAGGTAGAAGAAATTTTTTCTTAGGAAGAACCTAATAATGTGGTATAGGTTTACAGTTTTCTTGGTTTGGTAGGCTATTATCATATATTTGTACCAAATTTCTCTTGATTTGCAGCTCTGTTGATGGTTTTTACTAGAAAGGACCATGCCTTTGTGTGGATTGGGCAATTTTGGGTAGCTTTCAGCTACCTGAAGGAGAAGTTAGTCAGTTCTCCAGTGCTCTGGTTTCCAGAGGAAGGGGTGATGTTTGAAGTTCTTTGTGATGATTCCCGTCTAGCCTTAGGATGCATAATGATGCCACAACAAGGAGTGATATCTTATGGGTCTAGGTAGTTACATTCTTACGAATGTAACTATGCCATCCATGATCTGCAACTAGTAGTGGTCATGTTATCACTAAATTTTTGGTGATATTACCTCATTAGGGAGTGCTTTGTGGTCTTCACAGATCATAAGATCTTGAGATATATCTTTTCCCAGCAAGATCTGAACTTGCGACGTCAGAGGTGGATGAATTTTCTCTATGATTATGACTTTGAGATCTCTTACACCTTAGGAAAGGGTAACATTGTGGATGATTACTTGAGTAGGAAGTCTCACTAGGAGGTAGTTTGGGAATATTTGGATTCTTGGAAGGTGATTGAGGAGTTGGCCACCTTGCACTTGGATACCGGAATGGATAGTGGAAGAGTTTTCCCATTCTAGATGACATTGCAGTCATATTTGAGGTAGTAGGTGGAGGAGTCTCAGTGGGGAGACTCAGAGGTGGATGTGATGTGTGATCGTGTTGACTTGGGTGATGCTCTGGAGGGATGGTCGTAGGATGGATGAAATCAGATGCTATTCTGTAGGAAGCTGTTTGTTCCAGTGGTGATGTATGAGATATTTCTCCGTGAGTTTCCTAGCTCACCCCTAGTGGTACACCCGGGAGTTTCCAAGATGTACCATGGTTTGAGGGAATAGTTTTGGTGGCCCAGGATGAAGTGGGAAATGGTGGAGTTTGTGGCAATATGCCTAGTGTTCCAGAAAGTTAAGGCTAAGCACCGTGTTCCCGACGGTTTGTTGCATCCCTTAGTTGTCACTGAGTGGAAGTGGGATAAAATATCAATGGATTTTTTCACAGGGCTACCCAGGGATCAGGGATATTGTGATACTATCTGGGTAGTGATGGACTGACTGAAAAAATCATCTCACTTCCTAGCAATTAAGGAGTCGAGCACAGTGGATGCCTTGGTGAGAAGGTATGTGGATGAGGTGGTGCGACTACGTGTGGTTTCAAGATACATCATCTCAGATTTGGACACACATTTTACCTCGTGAGTTTGGAGAGGATTACAACATGCTTTTGGCACTCAATTATGCCTCATTACTACTTTTCACCCTCAGACAGATGGGCAGATAGAGCGGACAATCTAGATGCTAGAGTATATGTTCTAGGCATGTGTTATGGACTTTAGAGGATCATGGGTATGACACTTTACCATGGTAGAGTTTTCTTACAACAATATCTATCACTCTACCATTATCATGACTCCATTTGAAGCTTTATACAGAAGACCGTTTCATTCACCTTTGTGCTGGACAGAGGTTGGGGAGACACTATACTTGGACCCGAGTTAGTGTAGAGCACGATAGAGAAGGTTCAACTAGTTCAGGAAAGGATGAAGGTAGCACATGACTGGTAGAAGTCATATGCCGATCGTAGGAGGAGACCCTTGGAGTTTGAGGTTGGAAACAACATGTTCCTGAAGGTTTCCCCTTGACATGGGTAGAAGAGGTTTGGTAAGGGGAGTAAGATTCTTCCAGGTTCATTAGACCTTTCAAGGTACTAGGATGAGTTGGTGAGGTAGAATATCAGCTAGTGTTTCCACCACGATTGGAGAGGATCCACAATGTATTTCACGTCTCTTAGCTTCATTGGTATCTTCATGATGACTCCAATGTCATTGACGGGGGATAGTTGGATATCAAGGATGATGTGATGTTTGTGGAGCAGCTAGTAGAGATCCAGGGTCGTTGGGAGAAGGTGCTTCATGGATGGACCATTCCATTGGTTCATGTGTTTTGGAGACATGGTGTCCTGGAGGAGAGTACTTGGGAGTGAGAAGCACAAATGAGTGCCCAGTACCCAGAGCTGTTTGGAGTTTTTCCTTGGTGTGTTTTTCCTTATGATGTAATGCTTGAACGTTGTTTATATGATGACCTATTTTTCCTTTCCTTTTTTATGTTTGTGGTAGAATTCATGACTAAGTCCTGAAATGAGAAATAGGTAGGACCCAATTCCCAATCAAGATGTATTAATCAAGATGCGATTAAACCCTTGCAGGCGAGTCAGTGTTTCCCAGAGTGGATAGTATCTCAACATGGAGGAGGTAATTTACTGGTTCATGTGTCCAAACAGAGTGGTTCCTATGCTTGTGTGGTGGTTGTGTGGTAGTTTGGGGTATTAGATGTTGGAGGAGGTGTTCTTGGATCTTGATGTTTCACTCTAGCCTTCAAACAACATAGGGTGGTTTGTCATTGAACCTCGAGGTGTCCAAACTGTAGCAGTGTTTTAATTGTTGAAAGATCCTTGAGAGGTATCTTACGGGGTGGTTGTTAGGACCCCTACTTCTTTGGGGTTTGGTTTGAATTATCAAGGGAAAAAATAGTTTTAGAGGTATCTAATTTAATGGAATGTAC
The DNA here is from genome assembly GCA_963277665.1 of Viscum album. Taxonomy (NCBI): domain Eukaryota; kingdom Viridiplantae; phylum Streptophyta; class Magnoliopsida; order Santalales; family Viscaceae; genus Viscum; species Viscum album. The sequence goes on along the minus strand of OY728121.1, from coordinate 1,756,486,192 downwards.
CTCTCTGATCCATTCATTTTTGAAAATCCTATGTTTGAGGTGTCTTGGGGAGTCTCAGTGACTCATTTCAAGAGTTTTCTAAAAAATCCAGTTTTCCAATGGTAGGTTGGGCATCGATAGTCCTGGCGTTGGTAGGTCAGATGTCGGTAGGTAGGGAATCAGTAGGTTAGGCATCAGTGAGTGGCGTCGGTGAGTGGCATCAGTGAGTGGCATGCGACAATAGGTGTCACCAATGAGTGGCGTCAGTGAGTGGCGTTGGTGAGAGGCGTTGGTGAGAGGCATTAGTGAGAGGTGTCGATGAGTGGTGTCGGTAAGTGGCATCAGTGAGTGGAATTGGTAGGTGGTGATGATAGGTGGAGACGATAGGTGGCATCAGTGAGTGGTGTCAGTGGGTCACATCGGTGGGTCGCGTTGGTGAATTGTTCAATGGTGAGTCACTCGATGGTGACTCAGCCATCAGTGACTCACGTCGGTGACTCAACCAACGATGAGTCATTTCCAGTTTCCTAAGTTTTTCTAGTTTTTCCCCTCTTACATTTTATTCGACGTAAATCGATTCTAAAACCTTCGTTGACCATTTCTAAAGCTATTTCCACCATCTCCAAGGATAATAATTATGTCATTATTATCTTAATGCCCCTAGACTTTGAAATGACCAATCCATGTGGTCTTGACCACGATATGAATTTTAAGTACCTTGAAATCATCTCCCTTCCATTGATATAGGATCTGACCTTTTCTAAAGTTGAGATCCTCTCTTCCTTGAACCCTTTCATTTTCTCTTGGTACACTAAGAGCCTTTCTTCCCCATGGAGTCATGTGTTGTGCTGTGGCCTTCAGATCTAGTTTTCCTTTAGAGTACTTCTTGATACTCGCACATCCCCAATTTTTGGCATAGGGAGTTGTTGATCATATATTGTTCCATCTAGGGATCCCTTAGTCCTTTATTTGTGTATCATGCGGGGTGGATAATCTAATGTCCCTTTTTGATTATGGTCGAATCCAAACTTTTAATTAAGGCTGTTACAAAGATAATCTAACATGTTATAAAGATAATTAGACCTTTTACGATAAAGTGTTTTGTTACATTAGTAATAAATGAGGGGTGGGGAAGATGATGACAATGATTATTTGTTTTATCTGTTATCTTTGATCCATATTGTGAGTTTTATAACTTTTAAAAATCATGGGCGTTGGTGGTATTTTCTTGCACATGAATGATGCTTTACACTTGTTATGGATCCCCTATTGAACTACTAGAATTATTAAATTGATTAACCACGTATACCCAGTTAAGTAATTGGATTCCCAAGTATTGAACTTGTTCTGTGATCACCCTAAATTATCAAAGTGGAATTAATGAATGAGTTTTTTCTAAATCTAAATATGCCTTGCTTTGTTAATGTGAATGTGTGTTATGTATGGCCTTGTTCTTTATTTGTTTCCTTGTGTGGTTTTGTGGTGATGGGTTGAGATCATAGGTGTTTTTGGGGTGATACAAGTGGTGAAATGGTATCTCAGGTTGAGAGATTGATTGACTGTGGAATGGATGGGCAGCAAGGCTGCAAATTTGGGTTGTGCTTTGTTTCTGTTACTAGGTGTGGTGTTTTTATGCAGTAGAGCTACCGAGTATAGTTGCAATGAGGTGTGTAGTGGGGTTTACTTGTAAGTTGGGGGTTTTCTTGTTGATAAAAAGGATAGGGTGACATTAATTTGAATAATGATAGTGGTAGTGGTTGTCTTGGGTGCTAAGTGGGGAGGAAGTGTGAAGTGGGGTGTTATATCATAGTTTTCTTATTCTATTTGGCTTGATTGTGAGGTTGGTCGTGTGTTGTGGTAGTTAGTTTCTTGTGTAGGGATGGAATAACTGGTAAATGTGTAATAACATCAAAATGATTGGGTGTTAAGTGATTTTCTTTTATCAACTTCGGAAGTGACCGTTGTTCGTCCTAATATGTGCATTTAGAGGCAGCAACAAAGGTGGAAGTGTTATGAGGTGGTTGTTTTCTTGATAACCCATAGGTTGGGCTGAGTGTTTGGTACCTATATATATACTTGTACTTTATTTTGATTCTATATGCACCCCACCCTAGTTGAGCACTACGTACTGAACACCCCCATTATCACGGGGGAGGGTGTATTTCTCAAACTTCTTGGTGGGAGGATGGATGGATGACCACCCACTCTTCCATGTTCCCTCTTCTAGGTGGTAATATCCCAAGACTCTTCAGGCAGTTTGTGGTTTGTGAGGCCCAGGTGTGTGCAGGTGAGTTGTGTTTTCTAGGTGTCTTTGGGATGAGATGTGTTGTGCTTTCCCAAGTGTTTTCGGGTTGTGGCCTAGGTTTCTGTGAGTGGGATAAGATGTAGTTGTGAGGACCATGTTTGTGTGGGTGGGATGTGATGTGGTATGTGGACTAGGTGTGTGTAGGTGGGTTGTGATCTGGTTCTTTCAGAAGAGGTGGGAGTGCCAGGACATTTTCTGTTAGGGTGTGAGAGCGGCTAATCAGTGGGAAAGTGGTGTGGGGTACTCAAATATCGATGTGCTTATTATACTATCTTACTTGACTTGATTTATTTGGTGAGTGTACCTTATTTAGGTAGGGGTGGTTAGTATTTCTTGATAGGTGTTGTTGGTCTCTTATGTTTTTCATAGGGGAATTAGTGTGCTTCTCCCACTTGGGCACGAGAGACTTTAGATTTTACTACTGAGTATACTTGTATGCTCACCCTATGTATATAATAGTATTTTTAGGTTTCCAGGAGGAGTACGGGGACCATTCTAGGCATTAGTAGATCAGAATTTGGGATAGTTGTCATGTCTCTTCTTAGCCTTGTTTTTGGTATTTACTTTGGAGACACTTGTTTTGTAACATTTATTTTCTTAAACATGCATATGGGATGGATTTTGGATTTATTATATATATATATATATATATCTTGGAGTTGTTTAGTGGTTGATATATCTTTTCTCCTGATCTTGGTTACTATTAAAAGGGTAATGCCTTCCATTTTGCGAGATTTGGATACCCTTGGTGCTAGTCGCCACCCTAGGGCCTACTGGAGGTGGGACTCAGGGGTCATTATCTCTTTTTTCCATTACCATCTTAGGAGGGATATCTTTGGAGGGAAGGGGCCATGACAGCCATGGTATTACCTCAGGTGGATCCTTAGAAGGATGTTGGTCATATCTCACATATACAACCGAAAATATCCTTCGAAGTGTTGGCCACCTTCCCTCCTAGTATCTCACTAGTCATCACTTCACACCCAGATGCCCACTTGGAAGAGTACATCTTCAGAAAGTCTCATCCTAAATGTGAAAATCAATCCACATGTGGATCTTTATAAATAAAAGTATTCATGCTCCTTAAGATATCTCTCAAACCCCAAGGTTGTCCTAGAAATCACCTCTAATGGGGTTACATATAAATTAAGAGGTTTATCACGCAAGTCTCACTGCCTCACAAACTATGTGTCTAGTCAATCTATTTCATATAGCATAAGACAATATTAGTAAGGAGGGATCACACCATCATCCTATCTAATACTTTGAAAAGGGCATCCAATCATCTCTTAACCCCATCCCTAGATCCATACCTACTCTAGGTAATCAAAGTAATAAAATATTCATTGAATTAACTAATTCCCTAAAGGGTATTTTAAGGTACCTATGGTCATATTACACAAGGAAACTGTAAGATCCCGACCTTTTCTGAAGATGTCCCAGACTTGTTTTCAGGCTCCCGGATGAATTCATAGGGCTCCCAACCTCCGTTCTTCATGATTCAAAGTCTGGATCAAAGATCTGCACCCATCCCAATTTTGGTTCTAGATCTCGTTCTTCATCGTTGTTTTGATCAAATTGGGGATTTTCATTGGCAATCATTTATCATAAATCTTGAGATTGGCGGTCTATTATTCATGTCCCAAAGTCTTGATTTCAATTTCATGTATTGAATTATATAATCTCTATTGGATGATTAGAAATTGATTTTCTTAAATTGAATTAATTAATTTGGTAAATTAATTAGTTAAAGGATTTTGAAATTGGGGATATTGAGATTTTGAAATTGGAATAATTAATTTTTGAATTAATTATGAGATATTGGGATTGTGAATTGGAATAATTAATTGCTGAATTAATTATGGGATATTGGGATTATGAATTTCATAATTAATTATTGAATTAATTATGAGAATATTTAGATTATGAAATTGGATTAATTAATTATTTAATTAATTTATAGAGGTTGTTTTGATTATACAATTATTGATGTGATTAATTAATTGTTGAATTAATTAATGGAATTGATGAGACTAATTAATCAGTAAATTAATTGAAGGTATTAACGTGATTAATTAATTTTTGAATTAATTAATGGAATGATTTGAATATGAAATTGTTAAATGAGATTAATTAATTGTTGAATTAATTAATGTGATATTGTGGTACATGTGATATATGTGATTGATTGATATATGAGTGTGGGACACAAACTGATGCTCTAAATACCCATATGTGATTGATTGAGAAATGAGTGTGGGACATGGAATGACACTCCAAATACCCATAGGGTCCTAGAAATGATGTTCTAGGGCCCAAGGCATGCATTCAAATTATATGGGACATCGAATGATGCTCCAAATATCCATGTTGTGTGAGATAGGGACTGATCTCCAAATACTAACAGGGTGCTAGACATAATGATCTACGCCCAAAATGTTGGAATTGTACTACAATTCTAATTAGCTGTAACATAAATTAAAATGAAATGGATAATGAAATACCATTTGTTATGATGAATTATGAATTAAATATGTGACATGGTTCAGACTTTGGCATGGTCCGAAGTAGGTATTGTTGTTCAGGTGTCCTCAGGAACCCGGTGGTTTATGTGGTTAAATAAAGGATAATTAAATAAATGTAAACCATTTACATTATTACTTGTATTTCATTATTTATGAAACTGTATACACTGTATTAACTGGATTTGTTTTAGACATCGTTGGTGGTATCCTACTAATTTGTACTCACACCCTACTCAGACTGCCTGATTAGTACCCGGATAGACTTCATGTTTATAGTACAAGATAAGGGAAAAGACCCTGTGTTAGATAACTAATTTGAGATGGAGCATGGATAAGGGAACTGGACATGGTTTAGGACCTTCTTGGGAGTTGTTAATGTCTATACTTTTGAGTTTTCATTTTGACACTTGGCACATACTTTGGAATGAAATATCTAATGTTCATTTTTAATATTGTATTCCTAGTTTTGGTCATCTCATGATACTGGTATTTTTATGAATATGTTATATAATTAATTAATTAATATTTATTTTCTACTGGTGTATTACTCTAATAAAGAGGATATAGTCTCCCCATGATCAATATTAGACCCTCACTGCTAGTTGGTAGTCTCTGACAAATGGGGAGGCGTGCTTGAGGTCATGTAGTGGCCCGACTTGAGGCAACAATGTGTGACACCTAGGTCAGGACGTTACAAAAACCTAACAAGTATATCAATCACATATAACCAACCCATAACCCAATGGATGGTTTTATCCCAATGGTTCCAATGATACCATGCTCCATCATGAAATAAGGGATAATAATAAGGAAACTAAATATAAAGAGGTGTCACATAAGTAAATAAGTTTAATGAAAACAAATATTATCCCTCACATGGTAAAATAGACTAATCTCCATCAAAATAAGTATTTTATTTCCTTAAAAAAGTACACATCAAATCCCCTTTTATAAATAATTTAAAAAAGGAATCACATATTGGATAATTCACACTTGTCCCTTGGAAAAAACCCATAAAAAACTATTTAAAACCCCCTCATTTTTTTGAAATGTCATTTCAAAACCACCACTTTAAACCACCACCTATATTTAGAAATTATATCCAAAACCACTTACTTTAAAATTACCATTTTAAATCCATCATACCCTTTAAATTCCATTTTAAAGGATCTAAACCATTTTTTTTTAAATTTCACTTGAACCTAAATACCCTTTTTAAAAAAAATTAAAAGGAAGAATTTATTTACTTTGAAAAATCCAACTCACACCACCAAATAAGTCCATATAATGGTCTAATGACACCCATTAAATCAAGGCACCACCAACAAACCATTTAGAAAGCTATATGGTCTTTGTTGACTATTATTTCACCCCGATCTCATCCCATTTATGGGATGATATCATACATCATCATGAAAACATGCCAATAATAACAATAATAACAATAATAGTATACAAACATAATATCACTAAATTATGAAGATACTCAATATGTAAAACCCACTTACCTCAGTCACCCCATCCATAATATAATCTTGAGATCACACTAGCCTCTACCGATCCCATGAGTGCCTATATCATGCATAAACCTCCATACATCAATCATAGAACCTTTCAAAAATAAATTCCTAATTTTGTATAATCTGAACCAAACTTAATAAACAGTGTAAAAAAATTAAACCAATGAGAGAATGGGATTAGTCTTCATCCCGTACGCACCCAAACTTAATTAATAAAAAAAAAACAATTTTTAAACTCAAATTAATGGAAAATTTAATCCAATTTCGTTAAAATATCTAAATAAATTCATATACAATAATAACTCAAGATGAATGGTGTGAACCAATAATATTCGAAGCTTCCCAAGCCTCCTTTATGCATCACACACTAAATCTCTATGCTTCCAATGCGATTCTACTATGCTTCAATGGAATATCACTCCTGTGACCTAGTTGTTCCACACCAAAAATTTGAAAAATAGGAGGATAATAATGATGAGTAGAAAGAGGAGGATATTACCCAATATCTAAGTGATGAAACATCCCCAAATCAATTAGAATCAAAGGGGATGGAGAGGGATGAGAAGAGAAGAAAAGGGGTGACCCCCTTTTTTGTGTGACCTGCCTCGCAAAGAACACCGAAGGGGGTTTATATGGGGTAAAAGCTAAATTCATATTTTACCTTTTTTAAAATGGTACTAGGTCCCACTTAGTACTTAGTGCAAGAACACCAGCCACCCAGTGGACCAAATAGAGGGGAATACCCTCTGTTTACTCTATTAGATACTTGGTGCAACTATACCGGGTACTCGATGGCTGTTTTCAGCCACCTCCTCTTTCTTTTTCATTTAAAAAACACTAAAAACTCAATCTAGATATTTTATTCATATATTTACACCCCAAAATACCCCATAAATCACATAAAAAATATCTAAAACTTTATATTCTCTATCAATATCAAAATTTTAAATTCACTCATCCACTAAAACGATGGAAATCCAAACCGACTCTCATTTCTCCGACACTCAAAGGTGTGGGTTTTTACAAACTCCCCATCACAACTCTTCTCACAATAAAGAATATTCAATGGTCCTCCAACCATAAACCTCGACCTATATCATTCATCAATTTATTATTATATCGTTGTAATATATCTCTAAACCTTAATTGTGCATCAAATGAAAAATCTTCAACACCTAAGTGAACTACTCATTGAAAGAATCAATATCAGATCATTGAGATTTCCTCTAGACTTTCCATAATCACCATAACCCAATTGATGCCATTTTCTCTGATCTATCTATTAACACTCTCAAAATTAAATTCTTCTCACCTAAGAAGCCTACTCATATACACTACCAAGACACCGAGATAGTGTATGAATGCATATATAGGTTCCTAAAACACCAAAATGTCAATAATCAATCAAGTTACCTGGGATTATGTTGATCCCCACCATAAGGATTAACTATCAATGGAATATCCCACAAAATGGTACTCCCCACAATAGGAATTGCTTACTGAACCAAAATTAAAAGTGTTCCAAACTATGAAACCCCTCAATCTCATATCCAAATCCTCGAGATTTAGTCCAAGAACCAAGTCTCCATACTAAAATTACACAGGTCTCTAAAAATGATCATAATACACAAACCAAAAACACACAACTCAAAATAATCAAGCCACTTTCAACTTAACCTATAAAACTAATCCAATCAGTTACACCAACTAATTGATTATTCTAAAAATAAATCCAAATCAACATTAACCCACCAAACTTTCTGGAGTTTTCTCAAAATCATCCTTGGTATCCAACATTTTTTGTTAAAATATTGAAATATTTAAATTTATAGCCTATCTAGTTATTTCCTCAAAAATCGCCTCTAATTTCAAAATCCGTTCCAGAAACTGATTTCAATATAACCATCCTTAACTCATATATGAATCCCAACATCCTGAATCACTTAGCCTCACTTGTAAATTTTCCAAAAAATCATCTTATGAACCCACTTTGACACTATTGAGTTTTTCCTTTACAAAACTAGAGTTTTTCTCAAATAAAAAATACCTTAAACTTTTATCCTACGATGGTTGAAAAATAAAAATCAAACAATCACATTAATAATAAATCCTTGGATCGAACTCCCTTTGACACTATTGAGTTTTTCCTTTACAAAACTAGAGTTTTTCCCAAATAAAAAATTCCTTAAATTGCTATCCTACGATGGTTGAAAAATCAAAACTAAAAAATCATATCAATAAGAAATACTTAGATCCATATTAATCTAATCAGCCCTGATAATTTATCTGATAAACTATCAAATAAATTATAAGGTGCTTTGATTAAATATAGATCTCGATGAGGAAATATGTCAAAAAATACCTCCCATGGGTGGGTGTATTATAACCTAATCTAGGGTTGGAAATAGATTGGTTTGGTTCATTTTTAATTTAAAACCAAACCAAAACACTTTATTTCAGTTCAATTTTTAAAAATATAATCCAAATTTAATAGCGGTTTGGTTTTGATTAAAAAATTTCTAAACGACTAATTCCAGGTTTGGTTTGGTTTAGATTATAGATTAACATATTTTTTATTCTAACATCCTAGATATAGATCCATGTATTTTATAATGATTAACTGATAATTTTAATAGAATCTATACACAATCATCAATATAGAAAAATGAAATCATCCTTGACTTGTTATAAAAATAAAATTTTTACTTGTTCATGATAACTGAAAATGAAATCTGAAAGAGGGTTAGGGTTAGTGAATGGATACATGGGATGTGCTGATAGAGAATTATAAAATTATGTTTTAAAAAAAAGTATATTTTAGATTAACAGGTGTAGTTTGGTTTGACACCAAAACCAAACAAAAAACTACAATGGTTTATTCAATCTACATCATAAACCAAACCATAAGAAATAAATCACTATTTTGGTTTAGTTTGGTTGGATTTATAGTTTTGTTTAGATTAGGTTGTTTTTTCCCTCCCCTACCCTAAGAATTGCACTATCATGATGAATGTAATGAAACTAGCTCTCAGTTGAGCCCTATGAGACATCTTAGGTCTCATATATCCCATATTGAGATTCTTGCTCCAACACCTCACTCAAACTAGAGTTCCTAATCCTGAAAACTAGTCACACCCTTGTAACTTGGGTTTCAACCAAAGCTATGATAGAAAATCATGATCTCGATCAACCTCCCAAGACCTAACACCCTATCTATACTTATAACTAATAGTTTACCCACCAATACATGATATGATACCCCTTTGTAATTCCCCAATTCGGATCACTTGAATAGTACCCGATTTGGGGGAGCTATGTGATCTTAAGCACAACTACCCATGCACTAATGGCCACTTACTAGTGGATAGAAACTAAAATTGTTGTAGAGTGACTATTCCCTCAGTATAACACATAAGGTCCATGTCTGAATTTATTAAAAACTCAACATGACTCATCCGTTTAATGGAAATAAAAAAAACCAAAGAAAAAAAACAAGGATCCAAGAGGGAATTGTGTGGTACATAATATAAAATAAAACAACATTATATATGATTAAATAATAGTATAATATACCAGTAAAAAAATATTCATAATATAAATCATTATTATAAATAAACAATAAGCAGAACACTAGTTCTTACAAATATTGTACAATAATCAAGAGTAAATACACTGGGCTTTGACCTAACTCACAATAATATCCTCTAATATCATCGATCTGTAATACAATTCTCATGTAACAACTTGACCCAAGTTACTCAGAGCCAATGTATTATTTTAATACATTGTCATGATTACAAGGAATCATGTCCTGAAGGACCGACCAGTTTAGTAGTCTTGGAAAATAGATTACATATATAAACGATAAACTACACTTTATAACATAAAACACAACATAAATAATCCTTTGATAACACCATTATTCCCCTAGATTAACCCTACATGTCAATCGTAATATACTTCTTGGAATCCTGGGAAAATAAAACATAAGAAAGGGGTGAACTCAGATGATCACTAAGGGTAAATAATTCAGCGGAAGATATACACTTTTAAGGAAAGATGTATAATAAAAACAACAGCCTTTTAAAACATAATCTTGAACATAACATGGAAATAATAAATCAAACATTACTATATAAACATGCACATGGATATTATACTAGTTGAATAATCACATGTAATAACTAATTTTATAACGAGGGAGTACATAATGCCAGACATAATAACTACTACGTCAAGTCCTTGTGCCAAGACCATTCACAAATATTCTATCAAGGCCTTGTTCCAAGACACTAGTTTGTCTCATGATACCTACCGATGCATCATTGAGCTATAGTGGGCCCTACCCATCATATACTATGTCCAATTAATTCCTCATATAAAAAGGGTGAAACATAACATAATTCGTATTAAAACTAGCATAAAAAATGTCAAGACTTTAACCATAAACCATGAATGGTATAAAGATAGCACATCCATAGTAAAACATATCATAACTCATTCAATACAATATATAATATTGTATTATAATAAATTAAACTCGATCAAGAATAATATCCAGTAAAGGATGTTGACATAGTTGAAAATGATTAGTAAAACTCTTTGAGAGAAATATCCCTTTTTCATGAAATCATTTAAAAGTCACACAATTTATAAAGAAAGATATTTAAAATATATTTTTGAATCAAAGTGTCCCATAGAAATTTTAAACTTTTTAAATGAATTAAAATTTTAAAACAATCATTTCCATATAAATAAATCCTTAATATCATTTTGAAAACATGGACATTAATTAAAAAGATTTAGACAAATAAATATTTAAAACATTTAAAATGATGATATAGCTAAATATTCCCTTCCATAAAACCTTAAAATATTCCTTTTTAAAACATTTTTATGAAATACCTACATGAATAATAAATATTTCCTAGTAAATATTTACACATAAACAATCTCGGATAATAATGAGATTGAGGAATTAACCCTTACATTAGGTCCGATACTCCTCGTACGTCTCCAAAACTCATGTATAATGTTTTTAAACATATTATTAAATTATATTAGAATCATAATAATATTTATAATATCATATAGGATTCTTTTATGACTTTATATTACCCATTTATTAATAATTCCAAGTTAATGCAACATTTTGGGTAATATCTCTCTGTTTATCGTACGTTTTTTGACTTGTTATTCTTGATAATATTACTTAGATAATGATTTACTTACTTCCAGAATGTATAATATGTTTTATATATCATATATATTCATAATATAAATATAATATATATGTATATATATATATAATGGAATACACCATTCATGGAGAAGACAGGTCGTACGTATGCATGAACGCTATTTTCGTTTTCATATCGTATTGAATGGAAGTAAGTGAATGAAATATATGTAAATAAATATATATTTTTTATATTAGAATGATTATTTTATATTACATAGTTATTAATAATATATATTTTTATAATCATCCTTGAATGGTGAACGTGGAAACGAATCTCATCGGGTCGTGGAGACGGTAAGCTGTACGTACGCACGAGCGACGATATCATTTAATTAATGATTAAAAAGTGTGGAATTTGATGGTATATTAATTATAAAAAAACATTATCATGTTATTTTAATTATTTATATACATAATACTCATCATTATATCCATCAAAATAACATAGTTTTGAATAAAAAATTACACTACAACGTGGAGATAGTAAGTCGTACGTACGCACACATGGTGACTTTGTCATTCATAGGATGGATAGAAAAAGTAATATGGTTGTAACATATTTATAATAACATCTCATAATGTAGAAGGAACTGGATTTATTATTTTATTATATAAACAATATAGAAATAGGAAGTAGAAGAAGAAAAGTACTTTGAAAGAGGTGATAAAATAATTACCTCTTCTTCGGGTGTTTCCTTTGGATTTGAACAAAAGGGATCCTTAGGTTGTATTTATGCTAAAATTAAGGCCTATAGTTTGAATTTAGGGTAGTTAGGAGGAAATTTGGGAAGGGGTTGGCTGAGCCAAATGGATTTGGAGGTGTGAATTAAAGAGAAAGAGAGGCGCCCTTTTATAAGAGAGGTGAGGGGCACTTTAGGAAAATATTGAAATATTAATTTATTATAATTTTTTTTTCGGATTATAATAGATCCAAATTGATTTATTTCTAGGATAAGATGAGGATGGGTCGAAATAATCTCAACCAATTGGTTTTATACATGTTTAGGTCATAAAATTAATCTTATCTTTTAGATTTAACCCTTTGTAAAATAAGTTAACTCTTACCGTGTCCTCTTGTATTTTTATACTACATGTTTAATATATTTACTATAAAATTACAAGAGAACCTAAAGTGGACCATTTATGAAATTTTTATCATTATAAAAGTTATTTGTAAGAACTATATATTTTTGGTATTTTTATATCATTTAATAAAATATTATTTTTTTAAAAACTCTTTTATGTTAATTTTGAAACTATTTAGTAACTGTTTTTTGTTAAAGTCATAACAACTTGATTAATTCTAAAAAAATAAATTTAATCAACCCTATAATGTCATATTCACCTATAAAATTCACGTATGGCATAAAAAGTTTCAATTTACATTTATTTTAATATTTATAATATCATTTATTTTAATCTTTCACTAATAAGGTAATCAAAGCATCATCATTGTGTCACAAATAAATGTAATTATTTAATGTCTAAAAATTATAAATAAAATACCATGATTTATGAAATATTTTTATATTTCTAATGAATATTTATAGTCTAATTTATCTTATATATTAACCTATATTAAAAATGTTTTAGTTATTAAAATTTGAATTTGACACTCTTAACTCATCCTTAAATAAAATATAATAAATGTCCTAATCTAACCCAAGTGGATAAAAAAGGATCATATTTTTTTCTAAGGTTGATTTTGGTCTAAATAAACTTATCCAATATAATTAAGACACATTTTAGGGTAATTTTATATTATTATAATATTATTTTTATCTTTAATTACCCTATTTACCTTTAATCGTGGTAAATAAAATTCAAAAGTTACTATTCACCAAAAATTATTTTGATCCTATTGAACCACATTTTACTTATTGAGGACAACCATGTATGTTGGATTTTTTAAATTCATTTCACATAAGTGGTAAAATTGCATTTTATGTTAATCTGCAAATATGCCTAGAAGGTGGGTAAATGTGCCTAGAAGGTGGGTAAAAAGATGTTAAAAAAGTTCAATGAATTTTTATATCTAATTCTATTATAAAATGAATCAAATGAATTACATTGGGATAATATATGTATTATGTATCTATTTTTAATTTAAGATAAATTTTAATTAAAAATAATTATTTAAATGAAAAAGTCGGTTATGTACTATGCTGTATTTTTCACTATTCATCAAAAATTGAATGTTTTCAGAAAAATAACAAAAATTCACCTTTAGATAATTTTGATATTCCAAATTAAAAAATGAAATCTATTTTACCAAATTAAATTTTTAGGAGTGTCTAAAATTAATTTTACTATTTTTCACAAAAGGGCATAAAAAGTAGTTCTTTTAAGAAAATAGTTTTTCTAAATATATAACTATTTTTACAAAACTTATACATTTCATTATAAATATGTTTTATTTATGTGAAAAAATTATAAATAACATTCAAAATTTATTTTTTACTTTTCATATTACAATATTTAATTGATAAATAAATATATGATTTAAATAATTATAATACTAATGTGTTGTTTCGTATAAACTCAATATTGCATATAACGCAAGACAAGTCAGTGTTGCGTGCAATATAAGCTATTAAATTACTTTAAATAGATAACATACTATGAAATATTGGGGCGTTAGATTCTCCCCTCCTTCAATAAATTGCGCCCTTGAAATTTGAAATTGTTCTTAGAAAATAAAAGTTTAAAAATAGAAAATACCTTTGTGGAAAACCCACATCAGAAATAGGGTTAACAAAATGTAGTCTTAATAAGAGGGAAATGGAAATGAAAAAGTCACAAAAAAATTAAGATTTCGAATAAGAGAACATTTGTGGCAATTAAAGACACATAATTAGAGGAAAACGTAAATATTTATAGGGAGTGATTGAGGTCATCAATCAAAAACAAGTGAACAATAAATATAAAATTGAGGGCCTCAAAGCCATAAATCTATGATGATTTAAAATATCACCGGTTCAACAAAAAATAAGGTATTAAGATAACACATTTTTTTAGATACTATTTTTTTGAAGATGAGGGATTAATTTACTATCAAGATAATAACTCAAGAAACACACTTGATTTAATTACCTGTCATAAAAATAATCTCATCATTTGGTTGTGATTCAATCTATTTTCACTTCATCCCTTACACTAGAAATGATTTTTTTTTTAAAAAAAATTAATTCCTGAAGCACATTTTATGAATCATAAGGCCCAAAAGTATTTCCTTAATCTTCTATAAATTTACTGAAATTCAAAAGGTTAGGTCAAAGTATCCAATAAATTATACTTTAACCTCAAACAAATTATCAAGTGCTCAACTTACTCTATTGGAACCTTTATACTTATCCAAAATACTTATGTCCAAACTCACATTCCAAAAATTTATATGGGAGGTAAACATAATGAAAATCTCTTTTTTCCACATAATAACATGTGAATACCTTCATCATGTATTCTCTTGAGTCACGATAACAACCTGAATTATCATATATCCTTATTGAAAACATGCATGTTTCCTTGTTCCAAAACATAGTGGATTATTCCTTATGTCTCAAAAGGATGTACACTTCATCTATGATAGCATAACCCTCTTGTCGAAAAATCCAAAATTAGTCCTCAAGAAACTATCATAATCCAATTTACTTATTCAAATCCAAAATATCTATATCCCAACATCATTATCTTAACATAAGGAACATATTAAGGGTTATCTTTACCTTAATCTTATGTTCTCCAAATATAATCTTACCCTTATATAAATTTTTTTGTCCATTATAACTATTCAACATATTATTGAAAATCCATAGTGAAAAACATAAACCAAATACTCCTTATATAATTCACTTATTCATAATTCTTGGATCCAAATACACAAATACTCCAATCCTTCCAATTTAATGGTTGGCATGGAATATGTCCTTTCTTGGTTTAGAGGTAGATTCTTATGTTTGGGAATGGAGTTGGGTAATTCCCATGATTTCCATAGATGAGACATTGAACTCCACAAAAATTGGTCACTCTATGACCCTTTTCCCATAGAGATAACATCTTCCCCTAAATTTGAGGTATTCCTCAAGGTTCTTCTTCCCATCCTCTTGACATGTAGGAAACCGAATATTCTTTCATCTATGCATCTTAAAATTTAACATGTATAAATGTTTATCCCCCTCTTACACAATGTGTTAGGAAATTCATAAAAGATCACATTGTTAATCATATATTGTGATAACTGATTCACCATAATCAAAATATCTTTCTCTCTAGTCATTATCTGATTTTTTTGCTCAAAATCACAATATTTTCCATCAAATCCAATGTTAATACAATTCCTTCCAGTTTCCTCCATTAACTAAGATTAAAAAGCATAGGGTGATAAACAAATCTCATTAAAGAAAACCACATAATCAAGGTAAGGTAATTTCAATCTATAACTTCTTAGGTTTAATCCAAGATTATAAATGATCGTTACCAAAATTCTAGGGGGTTCTTTTATAATTATCCTCAAAGAAAATCATAGGATTATGATCCCTAATATAAGTTTTACAAATCTATTTCCAAGGTTGTTGCTAAAATTCCTCTAATACCAACTGTAATGCCCCGACCCTAGTTACCTAGAGCCGGTGCATTATTTTAATACATTGGCATGATTAAAAGGAATAAAGTCCCAAAGGACCGATCAATTTACCAGTCTTGAAAAATAGATTACAAACATGAATGATACATTACACTTTATAACATAAAACACAACATAAATAATCTTTTGATAACGTCATTATTCCCCTAGATGAACCCTTCATATCAATCATAATACACTTATTATCATCCTGGGAAAATAAAACATAAGAAAGGGGTGAGCTCAAATGCTCAGTAAGGGTAAATAATTCAGCAGAAGCTATAAACTTTTAAGGAAAGATGTATAATAAAAACAGGAGCCTTTTAAAACATACGCTTGAACATAATATGGCAAAAATAAATCAAACATTACCATATAAACATGCACATGGATATTCTACTAGTTGAATAATCACAT
This sequence comes from Viscum album, assembly GCA_963277665.1. Lineage (NCBI taxonomy): Eukaryota > Viridiplantae > Streptophyta > Magnoliopsida > Santalales > Viscaceae > Viscum > Viscum album. The sequence goes on along the minus strand of OY728121.1, from coordinate 1,756,469,583 downwards.
GTAATAACTAATTTCATAATGAGGGAATGCATAATGACGGACATAATAACTACTACGTCAAGGCCTTGTGCCAAGACCATTCAAAAATATTATTTCAAGACCTTATGCCAAGACACTAGTTTGTCTCATGATACTTACTGATGAATATAGGGGCTATAATAGGCCCTTCCCATCACTTCCTAAGTCTAATTCATCCCTCATATGAAAAGGGTGAAATATAACATAATCATCCATATTAAAACTAGCATATGGAATGCCATACTTTATTCATAAACCATAAATGGTATAAAGATAGCACATCTATAGTCAAACATATCATAACTCATTCAATACAATATATAATATTTTATTATAATAAATTAACCTCGATCAAGAATAATATCCAATAAAGGATGTTGACATAGTTGAAAATGATTAGTAAAACTCTTTGAGAGAAATATCCCCTTTTCATGAAATCATTTAAAAGTTACACAATTTATAAAGAAATATATTTAAAATATATTTTTTAATCAAAGTGTCCCATACCAATTTAAATCTTTTTAAATGAATTAACATTTTAAAACAATCATGTCCATATATATAAATCCTTAAGATCATTTTGAAAACATGAACATTAATTAAAAAGATTTAGACAAATAAATCTTTAAAACATTTAAAATGATGATATAGTTAAAGAGTCTATTCCATAAAACCTTAAAATATTCCTTCTGAATTTTTTTTTATGAAATATGGACATGAATAATAAATATGTCCCAGTAAATACTTACACATAAACAATCTTGGATAATAATGAGATTGAGGAATTAACCCTTACATTAGGTCTGATACTCTTCGTATGTCTCTAAAACTCATTTATAATGTTTTTAAACATATTATTAACTTATATTAGAATCATAATAATATTTATGATATCATATAGGATTCTTTTATGACTTTATATTACCCATTTATTAATAATTCCATGTTAATGCAACATTTCGGGTAAACTACTTTGTTTATCATACGTGTTTTGACTTGTTATTCTTGATCATATTACTTAGATCATTATTTAATTACTTAAATAATGTATAATATGATTTATATATCATATATATCCATAATATAAATATATATAATATATAGATATATAAAATGGAATACACCATTCATGGAGAAGGTAGGCCGTACGTACGCATGAACGCTGTTTCTGTTTTCATATTGTATTGAATGGAAGTAAGTGAATGAAATATATTTAAATAAATATATATATTTTTCTAGTAGAATTATTATGTCATATATTACATACTTATTAATAATATATATTTTTATAATCATCCTTGAATGGTGGAATTGGAAATGAATCTCATCATGTCGTGGAGACGGTAAGTTGTACGTACGCACGAGCAACGATATCATTTCATTAATGATTAAAAAGTGTGGCATTGGATGGTATATTAATTATAAAGAAAAATTATCATGTTATTTTCATTATTTATATAGATAATACTCATCATTATATCCATACAAATAACATAGTTTTGAATAAAAAATTAACCACGATGTGGAGACGGTATGCCATACATACGCACACATGGTGACTTTTTCATTCATAGGATGGATAGAATAATTAATATGGTTGTAACATATTTATAATAAAATCTTAGAATGTATAAGGTACTGGATTTATTATTTTATTATGTAAACAATAGAGAAAGAGGAAGTAGAAGAAGAAAATAACTTTGAAAGAGGTGATAAAACAATTACCTCTTCTTTAGGTGTTTCCTTTTGATTTGAACAAAAGGGAACCTTAGGTTGGATTTATAATAAAATAAATTACTATAGGTTGAATTTAGGGTATTTGTGAGGAGATTTTGGTAGGGTTTGGCCGAGACATAGGGTTTTGGAGGTGTGAATTAAAGAGAAAGGGAGGTGCCCTTTTATAAGATAGGTGAGGGGCACTTTAATAAAATATTGAAATATTAATTTATTATAAAATTATTTTTGGATTATAATAGCTCAAAATTTATTTATTTATATTATAAGATGAGTATGGGTAGAAATACTCTTAACCAATAGGTTTTATACATGTTTAGGTCATAAAATTTACTTTATCTTTTAGATTTATCCCTTTGTAAAATAAGTTAACTCTTACCATGTCCTCTTGTATTTTTATACTACATGGTTAATATCTTTACTATAAAATTCCAAGAGAACCTAAAGTAGATCATTTATGAAATTTTTATCACTATAAAAGTTATTTGGATAAACTATATATTTTTAGGATTTTTATATCATTTAATAAAATAGTATTTGTTTTAAAAACTCATTTATGTCAATTTTGACACTATTTAGTAATTGATTTTTTTTAAAGTCATAAAAACTTTATTCCTTATAAAAAAATAAATTGAATCAACTATAAAATGTCATATTCATCTATAAAATTCTTTTATGGAATAAAAAGTTTCAATTTACATTTATTTTAATATTTATAATATCATTTATTTTAATCTTTCATTAATAAGGTAATTACTACATCATCATTGTGTCATAAATAAATTTAATTATTTAATATCTAAAAATTATAAATAAAATACCATGATTTAGGAAATATTTTTATATTTATAATTAATATTTATAGTCTAATTTATCTTATGTATAACCCTATATTAAAAATGTTTTAGTTATTAAAATTTGAATTTGACATTTTTAACTCTTCTTTAAATAAAATATAATAAATGTCTTAATCTAACCCAAGTGGATAAAAAAGGATCATATTTTTTTAAGGTTGATTTTGGTCAAAAATACACTTATCCAATAGAATCAGGACATGTGTTAGAGTAATTTAATATTATTATAATATTATTTTTATCTTTAATCACCTTATTTACCTTTAACCGTGGTAAATAAAATTCAAAAGTTACTATTCACAAAAAATTATTTTGATCCTATTGAACCACATTTTACTTACTAATTAAAACCATGTATTTTTTATTTTTTAAATTCATTTCATAGAAGTGGTAAAATTACATTTTATGCTAATATGTAAATGTGCTTAGATGGTGGGTAAATGTGCCTAGAAGGTGGGTAAAAAGATGTTAAAAAAGTTCAATGAATTTTTATATATAATTATATTATAAAATGACTCAAATGACTTACATTGGGATAATATATGTATTATGCGTCTATTTTTACTTTAAGATAAATTTTAATTAAAAATAATTATTTAAATGAAAAAGTCGGTTTTTATATACCATGGAGTATTTTACACTATTCATAAAAAATTGAATGTTTTTAGAAAAATACAAAAAATTCACCCTAATATAATTTTGATATGAATAATTCAAAAATGAAGTCTATGTTACTAAATTAAATTTTTAGGAGTGTCTAAAATTAATTTTACTATTGTTTACAAAAGGACATAAAAAGTAGTTCTTTTAAGAAAATAGTTTTTATAAATATATAAATATTTTAACAAAACTTATACATTTCATTATAAATATGTTTTATTTATGTGAAGACATTATAAATAACATTTAAATTTTATTTTTTACTATTCATATTACAATATTTAATTGATAAATAAATATATCTTTTAAATAATTATAATACTAATGTGTTGTTTCGCAGAAACTCAATCTTGTGTATAACGTAAGGCAAGTCAGTGTTGCGTGAAATATAAGATATTAAATTACTTTAAAGAGATAAATTACTATGAAATATTGGGGTTTTACATCTCATCTTTATCCATGTGTCCATATCTAAGAAGAAACCCATTCTTGAAAGAAAATATAAAAATCCACCAAAGTACACTGAAACCCATGTTTTTTACAAGGGTAGGGGATGAGTCTAACGACATTGTAGGATTCACCCACTCACTACAACACACTTAGTGCTAGTGATCAAGTGTTTTTTCATGAAAATCATTGTAAAATGAAAATTAGTGATATGTATAACTCACCCACTGAGAAACATAACCCATGCATGGTCATATAAATCATACCTGCATGCCATTGTGGACAAAACACACATACCTCAAATGATCAGACCAAAACTACCCACCTTAGGATAAGAATTTCCTTCCTGTGATCATATACCCAAATAAACCAATGAGGTATACATATAATTACTCTCATCTCAACAAGATGTAATCATAAATAAGACTAGCGATCTCTATAAAGACTCACTCACCAAAGTCCCACTAGAATATTTAGACATATCACTACTCTTTAATAATTAATACCCCAAAATATTATTGGAAATAATGGCGATATCAATAAATTCAACAATAAGAAATCAACGAGGGACCAACCATCAATATCAAATGTCAAACAACAATGAAAACCAAAAAGGGTAGTCAAAGCGGGTCCAAAATATCAAATAACATTTGAAAATCAATCCCATGATAAAATAAATGGTCAAAATAAAGAATAGTTCTAAGTCACATGAAATAATAATCCTAATACTCATGCCTTGCCACATTTTTTCTCACTAATCCTCACTAAAGTTATCTACTAGATTACCCATAGAAAACCTCCAGATCTGTCCTATATATCATAAGTCATCATAAGGGATAGATCCTACTACATAATAGAACAACACTAAGTTGTATAATAATCCCATAAATTTTATAACTTCATTATCATCAACAAAGTGTGTTCCATGGCCATGGTCTTACCTTCAGTGGATCCCTGGAAGGCTGTTAGCCAATTCTCATACATGAAGTTGACAATATCCTTCCCAAGGCTATCCACCATCTAGCCTAGTGTTTCATTAATTGTTGTTACACATATAGATACCAACGGAGATGATCATATATAGAGTGAGTCCTATCCCAACTATGAAAAACAATTATCATAGATGTCCTCACAAATAAAAGTAGTCATTCTCCTTGATCCATCACTTAATCCACGAGGTTTTCCCAGATGTTACCTCCCATCGGTTATTTCTAAATCAAGCAGGCCATCAAGAAACTATCAATATATCACAAGTTATGTGACCAGTCACTTTATCTTATTTGGAATAATAGAACATCAGTAATGAGGGAACCCTTTATCCTATGATCCAATACTACGAATGAGGCATCCACTCATCTTTTAATCCCATCCCTAGATCAAAACCAAGTATTGTAATAATATAGGGATTAACTCCCATGAATTTGAACTTACCTTTCAATCAATACATCAAGGGCACAATACCCACACTATTTTTATGCATTTTTTATTTGATTTATCATTTATTTTTAAGTTTAGAGTTGAATTTTGGAAAAATTGGGAGGAATTTCATGTATCATGGTTAGGATGAATGATTACTCTAACTGTGAAACTAAACTATATGACTCTATTTTGAGACCAGTAAGAATTCATGGTTAAATACACAATGAGGATAACTATTATTCCTCTAAAAAATTTGATTAATTTATTTAAAATAAAAAATTAACTTGTTAAACACTTTATTTTCACCCTATTCATTTTTGAAGCTTCCATCCAATGACTCATTTTTCTTCCTTTGGTTCCATGTTTCCACCTTGGTGATTCTTCCTATTTTTTCTTGGATCTTCAAGATAAATCCATTCAAGACAAATTAGTTATATACATATTATCCATTCTTTCAAAATCTCTCATCCCCATGGTTAAGGTGGTCTAGGGTTCTATATCTCTTGTGATTCATTTGGGGTTTTCAATTGTAGGGATTTTATTTATCTCTGAAGGGGTTTTAAACTCTTTATTTTTTATAATAACATAAATTTCCAACATAATTAAGAATTTATTGGTAAGTGGACCCATATAATCCCTTTACATTATGATCCATGATTTATTGATTTATTTGAATGTTGTTTAGAGTAAATATTAAATCTATAGTGTCATTTTTGATTATTTTTTCAATTATGTTGTTTTTTATTGTCATTTCCTCAAATATTATGGGTAGGAGTGCTTTTAAATGTTTAATAACGGTTTTATTTATTATTATTATTCACACATGTTATTTGTGGAAATTCTTAAACTGGTTTTTCATTGAAGTAAAGGAAATTGTTTTCAAGAAACATTTACATATTAATTATAAATATTTTTCAAAGTGTTTTCCCTCCAATATCTCAATGAATTAAGATATTTCAATTAACTTTAAAATTATTTCGATGTGAAACACCCCTTTCTAATTTTTCCCTATTTTATTGTGAATTCACAAATATGGAATTGTTCTATTGATAAATTTATTGATGTTAGTGAAAGGGGTGACTTCATGTCTTACATTTTACCAACATAGAACTTAAAACTATAATGAAAAATTCATAAGGGAAAATACCTTGGGTACTATGTGGGGTCCTTAAACAAGTTCAAAGAAAGGTTATAAGGAAACTCTCCCTATCCCATTCCATCATAATTATGATGATACTCTAACTAGGATAGATGGTTATGATGAAACTCTAATGATTCCATTATAGGATTCATATTAGTTTAATATGATTCACTGGCTAGTGGTCTTATCATAGTTAGTTATGGATTGAGATGTGATTATATGGTGATAATATAAATATTGGATATATAATTGTTTAAAATGAGTATCTTAGGATTCCTTATCTTATACTTTTGGTATCTACCTTTAATGTTTTGTTTTATTAAAATTGTTTCTTTTTAATGCTTTGTTTCTTTTAAAAGAATTTCAACTTATATTATTATTTATTCATTTCAATATTGTTACATGTGAACCTATATTTTTTACTTTTATTAAAAAATAAAAGTAGTAATTTCATATATGTAGTTCAAAATAGAATGACTTAGTTTGTTTTGTAAAGACTATGCATAGGGTATGTGGTAGAATCCTACTAGAAATGTATTTCTCACACCCTATATACACTCTTTGGGTGTATGTAGACCATGTTTTATTTAATGTAGGTAAAGGAAAGACACTAAAATGTGGTAGTAGATTCATTATACCTTTTTGGTGGGATTTGGAGGAGGTGAAAAGGTGGTTGAATCCCTTTTATCACATGGATATGGGTAACATCACTTAATGTTTTTGGTTATTTTTGGTCATGTATATTGGTATCCCTTATTCATTCAACCATATCAGCTTCCCATCATGTTTTATCCTTTACCTTTGGTTGAAATAAATTATGTATTTGGAATCAATTGGATATTTACTATTGTTATATTAGAAATTGTTATGTTTACTTTGTTAATGTCACGTGCTTATGCTTTTTAGTGATTGTGACTTGTTTGGTTATGCATTATTTAATTTTTTTATTATGTATTTTTGATCCACCAATATATGGGAAGGTCATGCCCAGTTTTGAGTTAGAACCTTCTTATTTTGTTTTATGTTTTATTCATGGAAATTATTCTCAATAGAGTATATTTGATTCCCCAACAATAATTGTCAACCTACAGTGATAGGGATTCCATTTTAGGATTATCATGGTCTAACTTGAGTATGGATATGAGGTAGCTTAGGTTAGTTTTGAGAGCTAAAATTTTACATGTTTTTATAATTTTATTGGTAAATGAGTTTATCTTGCCTATTTTTTTTGGGTTTTTAATGTTTTATGGTAGGAATAAACCTTGTGATAAGTCTGGAAGAGTTTAGATAATAGAAAAGGAAACTAGTTCAAAATGGATTTGTTTATATCATGGTAGTCATGGTGTGGTGTAAGCTTACATGATCAAATGAAATCTACATGATAATTTCAAGACTAAGCTATTAAGAGGAGCTATAAAGGGATTGATGTAATGGTCAGGCTGTCTTGTGAAATGTTAACAGAGGTATGAGCTATAAATATTGAAATGAAAAAAGGAAACTAACACATAGGAAAATTTCATGGAAGGTAGGAAACTTTTTAAGTGGAAACAATGCTCACTATGGCATGGTGGAAGGAGTTTTAAAGATGATGCACAGAAAAAAGTGAAAAAATGGTTTGGATAAAGGAACCTAGAGTGAAAGGAGGAAATGAAGAACTCATTTCTTCCATGATATTTTTATATGAGTTTTATTTCATATTTGGAGTGGAAATGGGATAAAAAATAGGTGTTTTTATGTTGATGATATCATGGTTATATGATTATATGGGGTTCAAAATGGATAAAAATTTCACATATATATCGTTTTCATCAAAGATAGAAAAGTTGATATTTGAAGGTACATGATTTGTAGAATGGTGATGTTAAAATATGAATTTTATTTATAAAAATTATTCTAAAATGGGGAGAATCATAGGAATTTTAAAGACCCATAATCCATTTTGAGAGGGATATTATAGAGTTTGAAGGTCACATTACTTTAATATTTTTAAATATTTGTAGCTATATTTATAGGGAGTTTTTTTTGTGACATCTTACTTAATTTTTGAGTTCTATATTTTAGGACTTTAGAGTTGGAATTAAAATTATATAGATTTAGGAAGATACAGGGAGATATACAAGGTGAAAATTTGACATTTCCTAATCCACTGATACCCAACCTAGGCTACAGTATGCTGAGTGTGCCACCCTAAGATTGCCTCCAACAGGCTAGGGGATCGTGACTAGCATTGTGTAAACATATCTTATATAATGGGAGGACTTAGACTAATTCACATATACACAACACAAATCCACACACAAGACATAATAATATAAAATAAATAAAATGAAACTAACTATGATATATAATGCATGTGATAACCTCTAAGATCCATAAAGAAGAAAGAATTATATCATCTAGAATAAAATGGGAAAGATACATGAATAATAATAAAAGGGGGAAACACCAAAATAAAATATTAACATGAAGAGGTACTTGCCACAAGTTATCTCTAGTAATGACCATCTACCCTTACTACCACCTTTGGGTATAACTAGGCTCCACTAACACAGTGTCCACCAAAGTCACCATTGAACTGTCTGTCATCTATATAAGAAATGACACATACAAGAAAAGTTGCTAATGCATAGGTGAGTATATAAATACCTAATAAGATTCCCAAAAAACTATAGAGTAAAAAAGGAAACAATATTCTCATGTCATGAGATCATACAAAAAGAATATCCCATCAAAGACAACAATGAACCAAATATTCTTTAAAAGAGAGAACCAATGACACAAAAGAGATTCCTGATTTACACAACTACCTATAGGATAAATTAGTATGAAAAACCAATTATTTGAGTTACCCAAACTAAAAACCCATGTCACCTCTATAAAATAATAGTGGGGGACCCATGCCTCTTCATGGAAAATCATCAGTCAAGTGAGTACTAATCCTAAATAAGGGCCCACACACTATATAATCCTGTAGAATAGAAATTAATGACTCAATATATAGAGGAAATATTCCCCAAGTATGTGGTAAGGTACCAAACCCCATTTTATTCATGTGGGCTTGTTCTCTGACATAAACACATCATTACGAGAGTACCTATCTTGAGAACTCTCTGGTTTCCATGATTGGTCCCCATCATTATCCCTATGGAAATAAATACCTAAAATACATATATTTTCTTGAAAATAGTCTCAGATAACCAAAAATACAATGTTAACATGATCTATAATAAAAAAACTATGATAGGTCATTTATTTTCCATAAACTGATAAACGATTGAAAAATAGAGAAAAACAACCCACCTAGACAAAAGTGGGCCACATGAAAGACCTCATGTAATGTCTTATATTTTACATGTATTATTATTTTTAAATATTATATGGAATTATTTAGAGACTATACCTTTCGACGATGTGCAATTCTGAGGCCTGGAGTGCCCAAAATCAATGTTTGAAATTAATTAAACTTAAAATAGCGCGCACAAACAGTTTTCCTAAAAAAGTGGAATAAATTTTAAACAGGTGTCCAGATTAGAAATATGAGGGAACCATTGCATTTAGAGCAGTGACTTTACCTTAGGTGGGGCCTAACATCAACCGGAACTGGTCAGTTGCAGGAGTTAGTTTTTGGACGTTTTGATGGAAATAAAATAAATTAATAATTTATTTTATTTAAAAGTTTCATTTTTGTGCAACGACCTAATTCCTCCCTTTTAAATAACTGCTTATGTAAATTTTGTAGGGTTAGCCTCATAACCTTGTGAATTGATAGAGAGCCACTTGGAGCTTTGGAGGAGAACCCGTTGGCGGATGACGACGACGCGATCGATCGACGCATCTCGGATTCGACGAACCTTGCCAACGAACGTGATGAGACGATCATTATTAAACCAGATCAAGGTAGGGGTTTGTTATTTTTATTCTTCTTTTCCCTATTCTTGGATTAAATAAATAACGCATATCAACCTACAAACAGGTTGATCCACAGATCGGGCGTTCTTGCAGGAGGGCATCAATTTCCTTTTCTATTGGGGTTTTGATTCAGGGATCGATTTTATGACGATCTTGGTTTGTATTTTTTATTTTACTATTAAAAATATTAACGGGAGTGGATTGAATCCATTAAGAACAACGACAGAGGTGAATTCCTCCTTTGTTTATTATTTTTCTTTCTCCCTTTCAACCCTGCATTCTTCGCGTTCTTTGCGGGGTTATGAACAATGGATCGTTTCACATCCGTTTCGCAACGCAACGATCCCAAATTGAAGATTCGACATCGTGAAGACCTAGAAGAGGTGTGGCAATTATGGCGGAAGATGAATCGACATGGTTTAGTAGTTCTCGTTCTTTGAGTGTTCTTCATGTAGGTGGACCAGAACATGTCTCTGGGCCGATCGGATGTCCGAAACCGATGGAGTCAGCTTCGTGATGATCGGGAGACCTCAACGCTTCAGTTTTGTAATGATCATATTGATGGAATGGACATCAGAGGATCGAAGAAGGTGAAAAATGAAGAACTGGAAGTTTTGGAAATTTTCAAAGAACACGATGTGTATCCTGAAGAACACGTCATGTGGGACTGGCTCAGTGGCGGCTAGGGTTCCACAATGCATGAAGTGATGACATGACATGTTCTCTGAAGAACATGGAATGTGGGTACTTACGCAGGAATCGCTGTGTATCTCAGACGATACATGGACATGGGGTGGAGTACACGACCGTGTACTCGACCACACGACCAGATTGGGCCAGCTGCATGGGTTATCTCGTGTACCAGCTACACGAGTTGTAACACACAGGTTAAATCCATGTACGGGCACATGTCTGGTGTACACCGAGTCCTCCTGAAATAGAGGAACATGGCGTGTCACTCTCTTACATGCCATGTATACATTTTTCTACATGACAAGCCTTGCGACACGGGCCGTTGTACATGGGAAGTACCCAAGTCAGAGGACACAACATGTGACCCTTCTACATTCCGTGTACTTTTCATTACATGGCTTGATCCTCTTTTCCACTGTATCTTGGACATGTTTTGTTTGGGTTAGTTCCCCTTTTTCTCATTCCCCTGAAGGTTAGGTATTATTTCCATTCACAGGAGTATGAACCCTTTAGCAGGACTTTCCAAGATAGAGTCAGGTATCCCTCTTAGAGGATCAGAGTGAGATCCTCTATCCATTATTGACCCTATGTAGAGTCAGGTATCGACGTGACTATTTCTACAGGGCACCAATCCTCTACCTAGTAGGTTAATCAGAATGAGTCGCAGTATCCGCCAAGGCCCTAAAAGTGATCCTCATCTGTGTATCATGATATTTCCCCACTCAGAAGTATGTTCTCCCAGAATGAGTATATCAATCTCTCATGGCTTTTCCTGACGAATAGTACTTCTCGGACATATGAAATCAGAGCTATCAGACTTGTGGAGCGAGTTCTCCCAGATGAGTGCTTCGTGGAAATCTTTGAACTGAATCCCTTGCGTGGGTATGTGGTTGTGTGACTCATCCCTAGACTACGGGTCTGGGTTTTGAGTATATCTGGATTGTGTTTCCATTATTATATGTTTAGTAGACATATACTTTGTAGAGATGACATTACCTTTACTTTGTGTATTACTTGGTGGTTTTTGGGTTCCTCTAATGAGTATTGTTATACTCACCCCTGCATGGGATTTACCCACATGTGTCGTGTCTTCTACAGATGATCGGCCTTTTGACAGAGTCTAGGGTGGACCAGGGCATGACCGGGATTTTTGAGTTCCCTACAGGCTGAGGTGTTCCTATGACTACGAGCAGTAGTCCCAGTACCTCTTTGTTCTTACAGGTTGGAATTTGCAGTTTGCAGTCCCTTGTTTTTAGTGGGCTTGTATCCTGTCCTAGTTTACTTTCAGTACTTTACCTTCTGTCGTACTCTGTTTGGTTGGGTTTAGTTGTATGCATGCATTTTGTTCCTTAGTGGTTTTTTCATTTCAACATTTGTGGGTTTAGAGATGTTTATGTGTGTACAAGTACTTAGTAAATGACTCCTATGTTAGTAATATGCCTACTCGATGCTAGTCACTAGCCCCTGGCCTATTGGAGGTGGGCTTGGGGAGTCGTGGAGCGGGCCCCACTAGGACGGGCCATGAAAGAGTGGTATCAGAGGTGGTTAGTTCTACCTTATAACCAAGATTTTTTAAGATTGGTTTGGGGGAAACAATGTTTAGTGTTTAGAGCTCATCTTTTAGGCTAGAGACTCCAGTGTTGGTGCGGGTGGCTGACGTATCCATACAACATGACTCTGATAACCTACTTTTCAACTCAGTAAATGAAAAAACTAGTTGCGAGGAAATAAGATATTGGTGCATGCATCATATAGGAATGGGTTGTGTTTTCTAGGTTCTTTGTGTCAGCTATCCAGATATACTCATTGACCATGGTACATCTTGTTTCCTTAAAGGATTCCTCTGTAATGCATACCTGCTAGGATTCAGTAGCACGATCATGAGGATGACCCCCTTAGTGATGGGTCTTTGATACAGGGACCAGTTCCCCATGCGTTACCTCCAGGAGGTGCACCTGCTATACCACCACCAGTGGAGCAGCCTGTGGTACCTGTAGTACTGATAGATGAGGGGAATAGGCTGATCACGCTCCATGAGTTATAGAGATAGAGACCCCTCAGGTTTTTAGGTGAGCCCGACACTCAGGTGGCTGAGGACTAGCTTGAGGTAGTGGCCAGAGTTTTCCGTCTCATGAAGACACTGGTGGACCAGATGGTGATCCTAGGAGTGAGCCTTCTTTAGGGTTCAGTAGGACGACAGTGGAGTTTGACCACACAGACTCATGATAAGGAGACACTTTTATGGATGGATTTTGACGGACTCTTTAGGGAGGAGTTCTTACCAGTTACGCTGAGAGCAGTGCGTATCCAGGAGCTTCTTCAGCTCCAGCAGGGCAGTTTGACGGTGGCTGACTATTCATCGAGGTTCACCAACCTCACCAGGTACTTGATGGATATGGTTAGGGATCAGTACTTCAGATCTAGGAACTTTGAGTAAGCTATATTATGTGAAATCCGAGATAGTGTCGCAACTCTATGAATCTCGACTTATTCTGGAGTTATCAAGCGAGCCTTGGTGATTGAGAGCTTCTTGGCGGAGTAGAGATAGCCAACGACAATCAGTAGCAGGGACACCGGTGCAGAGACTTTGGCAACAGGGAGCCGGCGTCAGAAATAGGGATCAAGACATGGGAGACGTCATAGGAATACCCAAGATAGGGGTTTGGTAGTCCAGGGTTCTCAGTCTAGATCCAGTCTGCTTAGGGAGTGGTGGTACTACTCATGTGACGGTAGGGGACATCTTGTTAGAGATTGTCTGACCTGTAGAGCTACTGACAAGGAGGCGGTGGATGGACCATCGATGCAGAGGTAGAGAGTGGAGCAGACAGACCCTCCAGGCGGCAGACATGGCATAAGAGCAGGGAGAGCTGCAGGTGGTGGCAGATGCTTCGATCTACTTCCACCACCACCCCTAGGAGGTCCGCACCAAGCTCAGGGAGTTGGGGGATAGGGGCGGGGACAACTGCATGCGGTCAAGGTGTATGTCCTAGGGACTCCAGGGATGATCCAAGGTATGATTTGTGTATTTTATACCTTATATTCCATACTTATAGACATAGGTTCCAGTCATTCCTTCCTCACCACATGTCTTGTGCGAAACCTTGAGATTCCGGTAGAGTTGTTGACTCAACCCTTACACTTGGTGACACCTATGAGAGGAGACTCAATGATCACACACCTTTTCAGACTGTGTGATCTTACCCTTGAAGGCGATATTTTCGGTTGGAAACTCTTGGTGGAATCATCAAGGCCTTACGACATCATTCTTGGTATGGATTGGTTATCATAGGTCCATGACCAGATTGACTACTTTAGGCAGAGAGTGCGGTGTGTCTGCAGTGATGGGATGAGGTTTTCCTTTTTCGGTGAAAAGGAGACCCTGGCAGTACAGAATGGGCTCATGTATTGGAGGGTGCAGCCGATCACTCATGATATGGGTAGACTTACTCTCGGAGCAATAGATGTTGTGAGCTTCTAGTTCCCAACAGCAGTGATAGAGTACGGGGATGTCTTTCCTGAAGATGTACCAGGATTACCTCCCCACTGGAAAATTGAATTATGCATCGACTTACACCCCAGGACGACACTGATTTTCTCACCAGCATATCAAATGGCTCCCATAAAGATTTTTGAGATGAGGGTGAAGTTTTAGGATTTTCATATTAAGGTTTTCATAAGACCCAACATTTCACCCTCGGTGGCCCCAGTTTTGTTTTCCAAGAAGGCAGATAGGAGTTTGAGGTTGTGCGTAGATTACCGGCGCTTGAATTAGGTAATGGTGAAGAACAAGTATCCACTGCCAATGATCTAAGACCTCTTTGATCAGATAAGAAGGGCATAGTGGTTCTCGAAGGTTGACCTTCAGTCAGGTTACCACCAGTTATGAGTACAAGATGAGGATATAAGAAAGATGGATTTCAGATGCGGCTAAGGTCACTATGAGTACTTGGTGATGCCTTTCGGCATGAAAAACACCCCCACAGTGTTCATGGGACTTATGAAATGGATCTTCTATCCGTATTTAGACTGGTTCGTAGTGGTCTTAATCGACGACATCCTTGTGTACTCACTGTTAGAGGAGGATCACGCGAGACACCTACAGATGGTTCTAGACGTACTCTGAGAGCACCAAATTTATGGGAAGCTCTCAAAGTTCCAGTTATGGATTCAGGAGATCCACTTTATGGGGCATTTCATCTCAGTAGATAGAGTAGCTATGGACCCAGCCAAGGTGGAGGCAGTGTTAGCATGGGAGCCA
Source organism: Viscum album (assembly GCA_963277665.1). NCBI lineage: Eukaryota > Viridiplantae > Streptophyta > Magnoliopsida > Santalales > Viscaceae > Viscum > Viscum album. The sequence goes on along the minus strand of OY728121.1, from coordinate 1,756,454,450 downwards.
CCTCAGAGCGTGACGGAGGTGCGAATCTTCCCTGGGTCGGCAGGGTATTACTAAAGATTCATTCCTGATTTATCCTAGATGTCAGCACCGATAAAAGCCTTGACTAGGAAGGGGAAACCCTTCATGTGGACGGAAAATTGCCAGTAGGATTTCAAGTAGTTGAGACAGATATTGACGAGCATCCCAATTTTGAGATTTTCGAATGAGGGTGTCAAGTACGTAGTTTTTTGCGATGCATCGGGGACCAGGATTGGCTGTGTCCTAATGCAAAGACAGGTAGTGGTTGCTTATGGTTCACACCAGCTTAGGCCACATGAGCCAAACTATGCGACCCATGATCTTGAGTTTTTAGTGGTAGTCTTCGCGTTGAAGATGTGGATACACTAACTTACGGGCGAGAGGTTCATCATCTACTCTGACCACAAGAGACTCAAGTACATCTTCTCGCAGAAGGATCTGAATCTGAGATAGCGGTGTTGGCTAGAGTTCCTCCAGGACTATGATTTTGAGATCATATATACTCCTACGAAGGGGAACAAGGCGGCAAATGCTCTTATTAGAAGATAGATCTCGCAGCTGTTGAGTGAGGTGATAGAACAGTTTGCCTCATTATAGTTATCCTTTGTGGACATAGAGGATGCATCTTACCTTCAGTCGATGGTTTTCATCCCTCTACTCTTACAACGAGTTAGAGAGGCATAACTTGGGGATGTAGACTCTGAGGCTTTACGTGATCAGTTATCCTCAGGGTATGCCCCTGATGGATATTTGAAAGGTGGGGAGCACATAGTTATTTTTAGAGGACGCACTATTGTACCACTGGAATTGAGGGAGGAGGTCATGAGGGAGTTTCATGCATCCCCCTTGGTAGTATATCCTAGAGTGGCGAAGATGTACCAAGATATCCGATGACAGTTCTGGTGGTCAGGCATGAAGAAGGTAGTAGCAGAGTTCGTTTCTCGTTGCCTTACATGCCAGTAGGTGAATGATGAGTACCAGGTTTTAGTGGGATTAGATCACCCCTGGAAGTTACAGAGTGAAAGTGGGATGGAATATCGATGGACTTCATGATGTTCTTACCACTAACGTCCAAAGGGAATGATTCCATCTGGGTGATTATTGATCGACTCACCAAGTCATCCCACTTCCTAGATATCAAGGTGTAGAGTTCTGTAGAGATCTTGGGATGCCTCTACATACAAGAGATAATTCAGCTTCATGGCATCCCTTCGACAATAGTCTCAGATCGAGGTGCCTGATTCACATCCCGATTGTGGAAGAGATTGCAGGAGGATTTCGGGACTCATCTACACTTTAGCACATCGTTCCATCCCTAGATAGATGGTCAGATGGAGAGGACCATTCAGGTTCTAGAGGATATGCTACGGGCATGTATATTGGACTTTGGTCACAGTTGGGAGGACCACCTACCACTGGTGGAGTTTGCACACAACAATAGATACCTCTCCACCATTGGCATCGCACCATTCAAGGTGTTATATGGGAGACCCTACTGGTCACCGCTTTGCTGGACTAACCCCAGAGAGTCAACACTCATGGGTCCAGAGTTGGTGCGAGCTACCACCAAGAAGGTGCAGATCATCCGAGAGCGGATGAAGACTGCACAGAGCTGACATAAGTCTTATGATGATAAACGATGGAGACCAATGGAGTTCAATGAGGGGGACCATGTATTCTTTAGGGTATCACCTTGACGAGGGTTACAGAGATTTGGCTGAGGTGGAAATCTATCTCTGAGGTTCATCAGACCTTTTCTGATACTATGCAGAGTTGGCGAGGTGGCATACCACATCTCTCTACCGCCACAGTTTCACCGAGTACATGATGTCTTCCATGTGTCACAGCTGAGGAGGTACATACATGACCCATTGCACATCATCGACTGGGGAGAGCTGGACATCGAGGATGGAGCGACCTTTGCTAAGTACCCGATGGAGATCAAGGATCAGTAGGAGAGGATCCTTCATGGGTGATCGATTCCCTTGGTTCACGTCTAGTGGCAGCATGAGAATCTTCAAGAGAGAACATGGGAGCAGGAGACTCAGATTCGTACCCAGTACCCACATATTTTTGAGTAGCCATTGTATTGAATTTTTAGGGATAAAAATCCCCAAGGTGGGGAGAATTTAATGTCTCAGATTTTATCTGTATTATTATTTTTAAATATTATATGGAATTATTTCAAGACTAGACCTTTCGACGACGTGCGATTCCGAGGCTCGGAGTGCTCAGAATCAGTGTTTGAAATCAATTAAACTTTAAACAGCGTGCACGAACAATTTTCCTGAAAATGTGGAATAACTTTTAAATAGGTGTCTGAATAAGAAATATGAGGGCACTTTTGCATTCAGAGCAGTGACTCTACCTTAGGCGGGGCCAAACATCAACCGGCGTGGGTCAGTTGTAGGAGTTAGTTTTTGGATGTTTTAATGGAAATAAAATAAATTAATAATTTATTTTATTTAAAAGTTTATTTTTTTCACAACGACCTAATTCTTCACTTTTAAATATCTCCTTATGGAAATTTCATAGGTTTATCCTCATAACACTGTGAATTGAGAGAAAGCCTATTGGAGCTTTGGAGGAGAACCCATTGGAGGGCGACAATTACGCGATCAATCGACGCATCTCAGATTCAACGAACCTCACCAACAAATGCGACATGGCAATCATTCTTCAACTAGAGCGAGGTAGGGGTCTGTTATTTCGATTCTTATTTTCACCATTCTTGTATTAAATGATGAACTCGGATCAACCCACGAACAGGTTGATCCACGGATCTGGCGTTCTTGTGGGAGGGCATCAATTTCCTTTTCTATTGGGGTTTTGATTCGGGGATCGATTTTATGATGATATTGGTTTGTATTTTTGATTCACCTATTTAACTAATTAATGGGATCGGATCGAAGCTATGATAAACGACGGTGGAGGTGCATTCCTCCTTTTTTATTGTTTTTCTTTCTCCCTTTCAACCTCGCGTTCTTCACGTTCATCACAGGGTTATGAACAACGAATCGTTGCGCATCCGTTTCACAACTCAATGATCCCAAATTGGAGGTCTGACATCATGATGACCTAGCACAGGTGTGACGGCGATGGCGGCAGACGAATCGACATAGTTCGAGAGTTATTATTCTTCAAGAGTTCTTCGTGCGGGTGGAACAGAACGCGTCTCAGGGCTGATCAGAGCCCTGAAACTGACGGATTCAGCTTCGTGATGATCAAGAAACCTCAACCCTTCAGTTTTTTGATGATGGGATTGCCAGAACGGACATCAGAGGATCGACAGAGGCACAAAACGAAGAACTAGAAGTTCTGGAAATTTCTGAAGAACACAACGTGTATCCTAAAGAATATGCTGTGTGGGACCGGCTCAATGGTGGCTAGGGTTCTGCGATGCACGAAGCGATGACACAACGTGTTCTCCGAAGAACACAGCGTGCGGGTCCTTATGTGGGAATCTCCATGTATCTCGGATGATACACAAACACGGGGTGGAGTACACGACCGTGTACTCCACCACACGGCCAGACCATGCTGGCTACATGGGTTACCTCATGTACTAGCTACACGAGTTTTAACACACTGGTTGAAGCCATGTACGAGTACATGGCCAGCGTACACGGAGTCCTCCCCGGATAGAGGAACAAGACATGTCACTCTTTTACATGCCATTTATACCTTTTTCTACATGAAAAGTCTTGCAATACAGACCTTTATACACGGGCAGTATCCAGTTAGAGGACACAGTGTGTGACCCTTCTACACGCCGTGTACTTTTCAGTACATGGATTGATCCTCTTGTCCACCATATCTTGGACATGTTTTGTTTGGGTTAGTACCCCTTTTTCTTGTTCCCCTAAAGTTCAGGTATCATTTCCATTCACAGGAGTATGATCCCTTCAAAAGGACTTTCCGAGATAGAGTTAGGTATCCCTCCGAGAGGCCCAGAGTGAGATCCTCTATCAATTCTTGACCCTAGGTAGAGTCAGGTATCTACATGACTATTTCCACAGGGCACTAATCCTATACCTAGTAGGTGAATTTAGATGAGTCGTAGTATCCACCGAGGCCCTGGCAGTGATCCTCATCTGTGTATCGTGACCTTTACCCACTCATGAGTGTGTTATCCTGGAATGAGTGTATCTATCTCTCATGGATTTTCCCAATGAACAGTACTTCTCATACAAATGACATCAGAGCTATCAGACTCGTGGTGTGAGTTCTCCCAGAAGAGTGCTTCATGGAAATCTTTGAACTAAATCCCTAGCATGGGTATCAGGTTGTGTGAATAGTCCCTAGACTACAGGTCTGGGTTTTGAGTATATCTGGATCGTGTTTCCCTTGTTATATGTTCAGTAGACATATATTGTGTAGAGATGATTGTAACTTTACTTTTTGTATTGCTTGGTGGGTTTCAGGGTCCTCTAATAAGTATTGTTATTGTAACATCCCAAGTAAGTAATGAGTAATAGATATTTTTATCTATGTCTATTAATGAATTAGATAGTGTTTTAGAGGCTTAAAATGAAAATAAATCCAATCTTAATCATGGAATACACTAATATTTTTAAAAGATTGTTTTACTGCCTTTTGATGGAAAACCATCTTTTAAATCTATATTTTGACAATTTTATAATCTCTATTTGTCAAAATAAACTTATTCTTTATGATTGGGAAATCAAAATTTACTTTGTGTGAATTTTTGGTATTTTTCAGACAATGTTCATTTTTTTAATGAATAGTGAAAAATACTGCATTTTACATCAAAACTGCTTTTTAATATAATTTATTTATATGATTATATTATCTTTTGAATTGGTTTTGAAGTGAAATTAGAATATATTTTTACCATTTAATCCAATTGTGGTCATTGGAATCAATTTCACTTTTAAATTGGACTTAAACTGGTGTCAATCTTTTGATACTTATTGTTTCATAAAAACACGATATTTGTCATGACATCGGGAATTAATTATTAAATTAATTAATGTGACTTATATGTTTTGAATTTTGTAAAATAGACTTCATTTTTTAATTCAGAATATCAAATACAGCTTAGGGTGAAATTTTGGTATTTTTCTGAAAAACTTCAATTTTTGATGAATAGTGAAACCACTAAGTGGTAGTTAAAGAAACTGATTTTTCATTTAAATGAAACTTTGCCACTTCTGTGATTTGATTTTCAAAAATCCGACATACATGGTTGTCATTAAGAAGTAAAATGTGGTTCAATGGGATTAAAATAATTTTTTGGTGAATAGTAACTCTTAAGTTCTTAATCGCGATTAGAGGTAATTAGTGTAGTTTAAAGTAAAAATAATGCTTTAATAAAATTAGATGAGTTTGACACATGTCCTACCCTCATTGGATGTGTCATTGGAGACCAAAAAAATCCATGGGTCAACTTGGGGACCCCATGGAGCCACTTTGGTTGGGAAATGACATAAATAACTTTTTATTTATTGTAAAAGTAAAAATGACACAAACATGAGATGTTTTACTAAAAAAAATTTACATGGGATTATAAAGATCAGATTTTTGATTATAAATAGTCATTAGAATTCTAAAAAGATTTCCAACATCATAGTATTTTTTTTATAATTTTTAGACTTTAAATAAATTAAATTATTTATGACATCATGACGATGCAACGATGGCCTCATTATTTAACGATTTAAATAAAATGGAATGATAATGTAAAATATAAGACCTACACATGGAAAAAACCTATTGGATGTGTGTATTTAGAACCCTTATCACCTTATCCTTGAAACACATCAATGTGGGACCTCTTAAATCCGAATACCATTTTAAAATAAAGTGACTTTTCTTTACCTTCCAAGAGTGCCCCTCCTCTCCTCTTATAAAAGGCCCCCACCTCTACCTCCTTACCCACAATTCCAAAGCCTTTGGATCGGCCAAACCCTAACCATTTTGTCTCTCCACTTCCCTCTATTACTCCTTGAAGCCTCACTTTGGGCATAAGTCTTCCCAAGGAAGCCTTTGAGCTCAAATCTAAGAGACTTACCCGATTTTAAGGTAATGTCTTCTTTTGAGTCCTTTTGTTTGATTTTGCTTCTCCAACCCCCTAAAATCTTTTTATTCTTTTCTTTTGTAACAAATACAGTATCCTCAATATACTAGGATGTTGTTATAATAAGGATTAGAGCTAAAATTACACACACCTACATCTAATGGTTAAAAGACATACTGTTTCCGTGGATGGTGAATTTATGCCTCCCGAAACGATGATTGTTCAACATTATTTTAACAACTTCAAAGGTGGCCATTAATATGTCACTATATTTATATATGATATATAATATGTTTATGTTTTCCTTAAGCTTCTGTATTTTTCATTTTGGGCATAACTTTATGGTTTCCATTATGGATAAACGCGATATCTTCATTTAAGGAAGTGCAGACTACCGCCCCCTCAAAGTGATTTGATTCGTTAAATACCATATGTGGGACGTATAAAGGATGGAACTATGATATTATATATGATATTATAATGGAATTATAATATACCTTTATATCATTATGATTCCATTCTATAAAATACGAAATAGAAATGAAAGTAGCGTTCATGCGTACATACGGTTTACCGTCTCCATGAACAGTGCATTTCATTTCTTACCTCTAAATGATTATGTAATATTATAAATGCATGTATATACTGGATATATATGATATATACATAATGATTATAATTCTGGATATAATGGATATATGAACAACATGTAATTATAAAGGGTTTATTTTTGACTCAAGTACCAATGATCGTTAAAACAACCGTTATTAACTTAAATAATTACATAGTGTTCATGACATGACAATAAGTGATATAAAAGGAATAATGAACTTGAAAAAGGTTCTTAAACAAGTATAAGTTAACTCAAGTTTATTATTCAGGAGATTAAAGAATGACCGAGTCATGTCGGACCCGAGGTATGGGACTTCGTCTCAATCTCCTTTCATTGAGGCATATTTTGTTTTATACACAACCTTCTTTTATATGGTGTATAAAACCCTTTTACTTTTACGTTTATCCAAAAGGAATATTTTTTATATGAAGAGTTTTACTAAACGACAAAAGGGAATGTTTTTTTCGTACGTATGTGGCGACAACGACTTCTCCGTCGCCGTGACCGTTATTTGAGTTTCGGCTTCCTCTACAAGCCATACCTTCTTTTTAAAAGAAAAATAAATACCATGTTTTAATTTTCTTTTATTTTGGTAATAAAAATGGTTTTCATAATGTTTTTATATCAATGTGTTGTATTGATATCTTGTGATTGAAAGGTGGAAATGTTATGTTTCCTTTATGCATGTTTTATGTGATATGATTATGTTGAGGTTCTTGGGCATTATTATGAAGATGGGTGGTTCCGTGATAAACTAAGGGTGGGTGAGACCGATATATCTCTCCAATGCATTGGTTAATGTGAAGGAGAGAAATGTTAAGGTTTCTCCGAAGAGATTTAGGGAATATACTGTGATGGGTATTCCAAATGTAACCAAGAGGGTTACTCCCTATGTAAGAATGTTATGAACGCCTCAAGTTACCTTTATGTCTTATGATTTCTATGATTTATTCATGATTTGATGAGGTATGTTGAAGTGCTTATGTTTTATGGGTAAAGTATGATTTCATTCTTATGTATATATGTACCCATGTTTCCTTTCCATATTTTTATATCCCTTACTGAGCTTTTTATGCTCATCCCAAGTTTTTTTGAAATGTTTTTCACAGGTCAAGGGAAAGGTACATGATATGATGATAGTGTCAAGGAAGTGTCAAGAAAGAATCCATGTTTTATTTTAAATATGTTTCCATTGATGGGAAAGAAGAATACTATCTTTATGTAACCACTTTGTTTATATGTGGAATGTAATGCACGTTTTATGATATAATTCTCTAAAACTCTAAACCCGAAAAGATCCTCAATGTGTAATCTTGTAATAACTCAAGATTAAGTAAGGTTTAAGGCTGGGGCCTTATAGTTATACTCACCCCTATATGGGCTTTTCCCACACATGTCGTGTCTTGTGAAAACAAGAGACCTTTTGATGGATTCCAGGGCAGACTAGGGTAGGACCGGGCTTTCTGAGTTCCCTATAGGCTGAGGTGTTCCTACAGCTACGAGAAACAGTCCCAATACCTCTTTGTGCTTATAGGTTGGACTTTTTAGTTTTCAGTCCCTTGTTTTTGGTGGTCTTGTATTATGTCCTAGTTTACTTTCATCACTTTACCTTCCGTCGTACTATGTTTGGTTGGGTTTAGTTGTATGCATGCATTTTGTTCCATAGTGATTTTTTCATTTCAGCATTTGTGGGCTTGGAGATGTGTGCATGTGTACAGGTACTTAGGAAATGCCTCCCATTTTAGTAATATTCCTACTTGGTTCTAGTCACCATCCCCTAGCCTATTGGAGGCAGGCTCGGGGATTCGTAGCGTGGGCCTCACTGGGATGGGTCGTGACACCTCTGGCATGCCACATGGTGCACTGGGAAACACATCCTATATGAAAAGTGTGTGTACTAATCCATAATCTAGATCTCGTGCTCCAATAATATCTCCTGATGGTTCCCATACTACCAAATTATGTGCATTAGTGTAATAACACATTGTTTACAACATGAAGATGAGATATGTGAGGCTATGAAAAAATAATATATTTTTTCATGAATAATTACTTAAATAATAATTAAAGATAAAAGAAGGATATTTGAGATTATGGATACCCATAATTTTTGTTAGTTGATAAAAAAATATTCCCCATACTTAGTTATTTTACTAAGTATTTTGGATTTTATTTACCCAAAAAATTGGGAATTGGTCAGCCATAAGACCCAAGTGCATCCACTACCTTGGTGAGCATGAGGGTTAACTATAGTTGTCCTATTTATGGAATTTATGGAACCAAACTTGAGAATATTTTAGGTAAGCCTATGAATAAGCATGAAAGAACATGCATGGAATGAACACAAGACAAAAAAGTACATACATTGATGTGCAGGGGTGCTGGCGGGTCATCATAGGGATGCACGACCCAAGGAGGCGGGTGTGTGTGAGTGTGTTGGGAGCTGACCCCAATTCCACAGCGAAGAAGAAGACAAGGGGTTGATTTATATTAAGTGGATCCATAATAAGGGGTACTCTAATGTGGGACAAGCATATAACATGACATTGTTCCTCCACTTTAATGAGATATAGAAATAATGATGAGGCACAATGTGTATTTTCTTCTTCCTTCGACCATCAAGGGGTTTGAGCACTTCAAAATTGATGTATCGACCAAATGTCCATCCTTAAAGTGACTGAATAAAGTGTGAATTCAAGGTTTATGTACAAAAAATATGAATAACATACGACCTACCATGAAAAGAACTTCATGGTAGCTCCACCTACTATATGAAGTAACGAGACTGAATACATAATCACCTTCTATAAGGATATTTGAGTTACCATGGGTGTTCTATTGACTTATCATAAGTATAGGTGATGACTGAACTCAAGATTTGGATAATAAAATATAAGAAATGTTCACCTTCCACATGAATATAATAAATCTACCATAAGTGAACACATGATCAATGGAACAACTACATGAGGAAACAAAATCTACTAGGAGCTTTCATGATAGCTCGACCTACCATAAGTTGAGGCACTGATGAAACACGCACATCATAAGACCTAACATGAGCTTTATACGGTAGGAAAACTAACCATATTTGTTGAGAAGTATTGACCATATATACATCCAAACTACCATGAGTAACTAAATCTACCATGAGTGTGACGACTGATCATATGAGGTCTAAATATAAACCATGAGTGGTTTCTATAAAACAAAGAGGGTTTTGAGAAAATAGTGGATGAGTCTAAGATTCCAAGACAAGCATGAAGTTTCACATGCATTTCTATTATTCAAGTGTAAGAAGGGGTTACCATGCACTTGATGATGCATCGAAAAATAGAAACTTTGAAATATGAAGTATAAAATGAGCTCACATGTTCTCCTTGATGCAAAAAAGAATAGGGTATTTCATGTAAAACTTGATATGCAAAGTCATGATAATATTAGTAAGATAAATCTGATATTCATGCATGTGAAAATCATATAATCTACCATAAAATATTTTAAGACCAACACATCATTAATTTATGCATTTTTCTTCCATGATACATGCATGAAAAAATGAGGAGGCATATCACACACTGTTTAAATAGTGAGGATGCATATATGGAGTGTCATGCAAGAGAAGAGAGAAGCTATGATATTCATGAATGATTTAAGGAGTTCAAATAGTATACCTATTTAATTATATGCATCATGATTTGTGGAAAATATTTATCCATGTATTATTATGATATATAAACAAAATAAAATATTAAATGCATTCATAAAAAAGGAGGTTGTGGTTATTTAATTACTGCATGGAGTAGTGAATAATACATGAGCCATCATAGATCTAAAATTATATTTAAATGAGGATATATTTTAGGTATTTGAATGAGAATATAAATGAGGAATTATACTAGGATATTAAACATCAAATAATATTTAGAATAAATGAGGGATTATTTAGAATTCATTAACCGAATTAAAAATTAGAAAAATACTTACTGTCAATGATTATGGTGTTTCCATATTTATGGAATAATTACTATGATAATTATGAGGATAATATTTATGATATTATTATTATGAATATAAATGGAATTTTTAGGTGATGAAAATTTAAATGAGACTATGAAAACATTAAGACTATTCTAAAAGAACCCAATACTCCAAAGTATCAAAGAAAGAAGGTGAGAGGAATCTAGGAGTCCTTGAAGGATATTTTACTAAGTATTAAAATACTAAAAGAACCATATCATTACAAATATATTATGAAGAAGTTTCAATACCAATATACATGTTCGAAGTGGTTGTTGAAGATTATAGAGGTGTACATGACCGAAAATAACCCTACAGGATCATGGAGGAAGATCTCTTTGGAGAAGAAGGGGGAAATTTTACAACAGGGTCAACAAACAAGTAGAAGTATCTTGTAGATGGGGTGTATAACTAGTTACTGAAGATGCTCATTGCTGAGGTGTATAACCATTCAATTAAGAGGATGAAGATTGTGGTGTATAACCAACCTATGCAGAAGAGTTGGCAGAGGGGGTGTAAAATGAGTATCAACAAGAGGATCTATTTATGGAGTGTATAAATAGTTTCTTCCTAAGCCACTATAATTTATAATTATGTTATAGTGTAGGATCTAAGTTGGGGTATCTAAAAAACATGTAAAGGAATGGGATTTTATTAAAAACCTTATAAAAATTGTGTGCTTCTCTCTCATCCATTATCAATTCATATGAGGTGAGGCTATGAGATCATATTGAGTAGATCAATAACTCTAACAGGTTAAAGAGGTTAAATTTAAAATAAGTAGAATTCACAAAAATAGTGAACCAATTATTCACCCATTAGTGTTACCTAACCAATACTTGTGCTCCATAAGTGGTATTAGATCTAGGCCCCCTTTAAAGATCAAAGAAGTATTAAGGATGGAAATAATAAAGTCTATGATTAGTAGGATTGTACCAACTCCCAATGTGATTGATAAGGATTTTTATGAGATCATTTCCAATATTTAATTATGTTTTAAAAAGGGTAATGAGAAAATATAAGGAAAAAAATTATAAAAGGGTTGTAATTGTAATGGTAATAAACAATTTTACATAAAATTCCTTATAAAGAACCCAATGAGTAAAAAGGATAAAGTTGATTCATTATCATCAAGCATCCAAGTTTGTTATGAAATAAATCTCCCCATCTATGTTGAGAAATAATCTAGTCTAAATGAGTGAAATAAAAATATAATGAACGTGGACAACCTTGAGAAGAAAATGAGTGATATTAAGAAGAATATGTTAGTATGGTAAGAAGAACCTGATGAGATAAAATCAACATGTATTATAGTTTAAAATAATCTAAATAAAGCTATAAAATATTTCATATATTTAGTAAAATTTGAGTCCTCTTAAGCTAGTGAGATTTAAGTTCCAATAAAAATAGGTAAATCTTTTGTTTCTAGAAGTGCAGGTGTTAAAACCAAATTTCAAGATGGTTGGGAACAAAAAAATGAGAAGCATTATTACCCATAAAAGGTATCAAAGATCAAGCCAAGGATATTACATTACCTAGAAAAAATAAGGACTACTCTATAAATGGACAACAACAACATAGATATAGAAGATCAGAATTTCAAGGGTCCTTCTAGTGTTGTGGTAAGTATGTACACAAATTCTATTCTTATAGGTTCAATTTGTCTCTGATAGGAAAGAAACAAGAACTAAGGGGGAGTTTTGGTAAGAAAAAAAGGATAATAAGTCAAATAAATAAAGTTGTGACTAGAAGTACTAAAAATATATCCCCTCCAAATATATTTGAGAAATTAAAAGATAGTTATGGAAATTTTGGAAAAAAGGTCATAAATCTAAAGTATGTATGAATAAAACTAGAGAAAATTCATGAAAAATTAAAAGTTAAGAAGGCATGTGAGAATCCAAAAGATATAGGGAAATCCAAGAAAGCATATTTGGTTTGGAGTAATCAAATTTCAAAGATTAAATAAATTGAGGAATCCCAATTTAGTGATAATAATAAAGGAAAACAAGTCACTGAAGTTCATGAGGATTTAACCATAAGAAGTGACATGAAAATTTAGAAGAATGAAATAAAGAAAAAAAATCCATATAAGGTGTCAATTTATGGGGGGAAAATATGTTCATAATCAATGAAGGATGTAAATAAAGAGGAGGGAACATACCTTGTTGATATTGGAAAGAAGTAGAAAGAAAGGATGAGAGGGAACTCTCACCCTAAATGTTTCTTTTAAAGGAACAAAGAGGTTCCTCCTTATTCCCTATTATCTTATGTGTTTTTGAGCCAATATTAAGGTAATTGAAGGATATGTGTATTTTTTCACTACTATAAATTAAATATGGAGTTATTCATGGTGTATCCCAACTAACATAAAGTTTAACAGATAAGTTTATCCCTTGAGGGGGAGCTAAGATGAGGAGTGACTAAAAAAACTAATATTCCATAAAATATGTAATTTTTAGATAGTGACATGAAATCTAGAGAAACTTTCATGCCAATAACACTCACAATATTTATTATTTATTATATAAAATATTTTTTAGGGAGTATTTATTGATGAAAATATGAGACAAAGGGGGATTTTTATGTTTTTTACTTGAACCTTTTAATGTGTTTGTTGAGACACACACATGCTATAAGTATTTTATGACAAATATATTTTTGAGTAGACCATAAATGTTTTATGTGAATGATATCACATGCATGGTTGTGTATAGATATCATATAAAATACTGGTTGTGTATTTATTGTTTTTTTACACCAGGATAACCTATGTAGATTTAGAGTATACCAACTAAAGGCGCTTTGATAAGAGAACCATGTGTAACCATCCTTATTTTAGATTTGAAAAAGGAGGAAGAGATGTGAGTTCCCTAAAAGGAATAATAGTACATGTGAAAACCCTTACATTGAAATTTTCCGTTATCTTCAACAAGGAGGAGAAGAAAGAATCCATCTGAGCATACATATTGAATTTTAGAAATTATGGTATTGTCAAAAAATTAAAAGGGGGATATTGAAGTTCCTAGGTAAGTATTGTATTTTTTTCAATGGTTAAATATGTGTTTAGTTAAGGAGATAGTGATTATTGGAGGATTATTATGGATTATTTAAAAAGAATTATATTTCATGCTTGATTAAGAATCCATGTATGTCCATAAGATGTTTGAGGTTCTTCCATGATTAATGGTAATGGTTTGTGAGATTTCTATCCTGAAGAACATATTTGTAGAAGTCCAATACTATATGGCCTTACTTTTGATTATTATTTATAAACTGATATTAATGTCTAAGAAATCTTTTAATGAAGAAAACACATTATTTATATCATAAATATTTGATATGTGAGGCCATGCATAAATAATATATTTTTTCATGAAGAATTATTTAAAGAATAAATGAAGATAAAAGAATAAGATTTGAGATGTTGGATGCATACCATTTGTGTTATTTGAGAAAAAAGGCTCTCAATACTTAATTATTCTCCTAAGTATTTTGGATTTTCGATGCCCATTTTTTTCATGATCTAGCCATAGGACCCAATTGTAACCATTACCTAGGTGAACATGAGGGTCAACCATATCCCACCCATTTATAACATTGGTGGAACTAATCCTAATCCTATTAAAGGAAATCCTGTGAATAGGTAGGCAAGAGAACACATGTCACATGTACATGATAAGAAGGGTGAATGCATAAGAGTGTATAGGTTGCATTAGGTCATCACAAAAAGGAAAAACCCATAGAGTTAGGTGTGTTTGAGTGTATTGAGAGCCGACCCCAGTGTCATGGACAAGTGGAAGATGAGGGATCAAGTTATATTAAGTAGATCCAATATAAGGTGAACTCTGATGTGGGGTAAGTACATAGCATGGAACCATTCCTCTAATTTGATGAGATAGAGAAAGAATGATGAGACAACACATATCCTTTCTTATTCCTTTGACCATCAAGGGTTATATTCATTGAATGATAGATGTATTGACCACATTCATGTATTTAAAGAAACCACATGAAGTGATAATTCATGGTCGATATATCAACCATATTTATAATGGATAACCTACCATGAGAATAACTTCATGATAGCTTCAACTACCATATAAAGTAATGATACCAACCACAAAAGTACCTACTACAAGGAGATTTGAGTTACCATGAGTGTTTTCTTGACCTACCAAAAATACAGGTGATGATCGACCACACACTTTAGATGATTGGTCATAATAGATGCACACCTATTACACAAAAAAATGAAGGTACCACAAGTGTACACATGGTTTATAGAATAAACACATAATGAAATGAAATATATCATGACCCTTCACAGTAGCCTAACCTTTCATGAGTTGAGGCATTGACTTAAATCATGAATCATAGGACTCATTGTGAGATTTATATGGTGGGAAAACTGGTTGTATGTGTTATAAAGTATCAACCATGAGTAAAACCAAGCTACCATTTGTAATTAAAGCTACCCTAAGTGTGATTATTGATCGTATGAGGCCTGAGGATCAATCATGAGAGGTCCCTATAAAATGAAGAGGGGTTTGAGGAAATAGAGGATGTGTGTGAGATCTCATGTAAAGCACGCAGTTTCACTTTCATTCTTTTTATCAAGTTAAATAACGAGTTTCCATGAACTTGATTATGTATTGAAAAAAATACTTTGAGAGATGTAGTATAAAGAAATCTCTTTTGTTCTATGAAATGAAAAGAAGAATAGTGTATTTCATGTAAAACTTTATATGTAAAGTCATGAGAAGATTGAGAAGAAAAATATAATATTCATGCATGTGAAAATAATGTATAATTCCATACAATATTTGAGGAGAACAAAATCATGAATTTATGCATGTCTTCTTGCATTCATATGTGCATAAAAAAACAAGAGGCATGCCACACACTGTTTTAATAGTGAAGCTGAATATATAGAGTGAAAAAGAAGATAGAATCCATGATATGAGGAAAATATACATATTTGATTCCATATAGTGTGATTTGAGTAAAATATTGAGCCATGTATTGTTATAATGTATAAAGAAAATGTAAGATTAAATGAAATCATTAAAAAAGTGGTTGTAGTTATTTAATATCCACATGGAGCAATGAAGAAGACCCAATCCTTTATAAATATAAAATGATATTTGAGGATATATTTTAGGTATTTGAATGAGCATTTAAATGAGGAATTATTCTATATTATTAAATATATAATAATATTCAAAATTAATGAGGAAAGATTTAGAATTCATTGACTGAATTAAAAAGAGGTAAAACACCTACTGATAATTATCATGGAGTTTTAATATTCATGGAATAATTACTTTGATAATTATTAGGATAATATTCATAATAATATTATTGTGAATATATATGGGATTTTCAGAAGATGAGAATTTGAATGATACTTTGCATACATTGAGAATATTCTAAGAGAATATGATACTCTAAAGTATCAAAGAAAAAGGGTGAGCATAAGTTAGAAGCACCTAAAGGATATTTTCCTAATTATTCAAATATTGAGAATAACTAGATCATTTAAAATATCATGTGAAGGAGTTTCAAGACCAAAATACTTGTTCTAAGTAGTTTTTGAAGATATTTAAGGTGTACATGAGCATGTCTGATCTTACATGCTTATAGAGGAAGATCTCCTTAGAGAAAAAGGATGAATTTCTATAACAAGATCAAAAAACAAGAAGAAGGATCTTGTAGTTGGGGTGTATAATAAATTTTTGAAGAGGTTCATGGCTGGGGTGTATAACTAGTAAAAGAAGAGGAGGAAGGTTGGGGTGTTTAACCAACCTAGGTATATGAGTTGGTAGTCCGGGTGTAAAACTAGGATCCATATGAGGATCAACTACTGGGGTGTATAAAAAGTTACTTCATAATCCAATGTAATTGATAATAAGATTATAGTATAGAATCCATGTTGAGGAATCTAACCAACATGGAAAGGATTAGGATTTTATTCCGAACCTCATTAATACTTTGTGCTGATATCTTATCCATTATCAATGCACACGAGGTGAGACTTTGAGATTATATTGAGTAGATTGAGAAATCTAATAGGCTCAATAGGTTTTATTTAAAAGAAATAGAATTCATAAAAAGAGTATACCACTGATTTACCCCCCAGTGGTACCTAACTGATCATTGGGCCCTACACCCTTTCTTGGAGTATAGATAACCTCGAAATCATAATTATATAGTAAATCCAACCAATACCTCCACCTCAAGATAAGATACCTCTAATTAAAGATGTAATTGAGACTCTTATGGTCTATATAGACTATAAAACACCCAACAAAAGGTATTAACTCAAAATCTTTGGGGAGAACACTATTTTTTACAACTCTATATTATAATTCATATAGTTATACCCATGAGGTTTCAACTTATTGGACCCATAAAGAATCACCTCCTACATATAAATCAACACACAACCTATCCCAACTCTATAGTAATTATATAACACCACATACTCGACTCCATCCTTTATAAACCTCAGGTCCAGAGAAATCTTGAACCTCTACTTCATTTCATTAGAATATATCTGATAGTATTCATACCAAAAAAATGGCTACCCCTTTCTAGAAATGGTATTCATTGGGCCCACAATCAAAGAGAATTATACCATGAATCTTTTGACTTACCCTCCCAAACCAAGGAAACTCTACACTTCAAACATGATCTCAGGTGGCTACCAAGATATCACTACATCGATATTCATCAGATCTACAACTATTCCACCCTCTAATATGACATGCCCTAAGAAGTATACCTCTCAAATCAGTAACTAACACTTCAATATATTTTTATATAGTTGGGGATCTCAAATTAGGTCTAGGAAAATCCTTAGATACTATGCATGTTCATTCTATGATATTGAATATATATTGATTTCATTAATGAAGACAACCACAAATCGGTCCAAGAAGGGATGAAAGACCCAATTCATGAGGCCCATGAACACCACCAAATAATTCCTCATGATAAAGGGAATCACTAGAAACTCATAATGGCTATAGAGTCATTGAAATTATATCTTCATAATATCCTCCTCGTAAAACCAAATATAGTGATAGTTTGACCTGAGATAAATTTTTGAGAATCACTTAGATCCCTTTATCAAGTTGAAGAGTCCATTGATCCTTAGCAGAGGATACTTGTTCTTGAATACCACTTTATTTAAGTAGTTACATTCAATATAAATACTCATACTCTCATCTGTCTTCTTGTGGAATAACACCATAGCTTCCTAGGGGGGCACACTGAGTTTGATGAAACCTTTCTCCATAAGGTCCTGTAACTAAAACTTTATCTCATTGAACTCGATTGGGGTCATCCAATAATCTACAAAAGATATCAAAGTAGTCATAGGGAAAAAATTGATGTATAAATCAACCTTTTGACGAGGGATAAATCCTAGAACATCCTCAAGGAAAATGTAAATGTAATCCTCCACCACTAATAGAATCTGATCGCTTGAGGTTTCTATTATACAAAGATCCAAAATCACTAATTGGTGGGTTATATACTATAATTTCCCATGCATAGACCCTTATCATCTTTAATGAAGGTCAAACTCACCCATGAATGAGGATATTGATCCGTCAACTCAGAAGAACATTATTCTCTGATGGAAAATTTTTATCTAGTCATGTATTATGGATAGACAATCCATGCTAACAAGGATGTCACAGGGATTAATTACAACCACAATGAGGTCCCATGCAACCTCTTTTTTCTAATCAAAATATCAGACAATCAATAGATGTGGGTGAGCATGTGATCACTCCCGATAGGAGTCTCTAGTTTCATAGGCTAGGCTAGAGCCACTATAGGGATATTTAACTTTCAAACTACGATTGAAAAAACAAAGTAGCATATTAACCTATGTTCATGAGTATGAGTTATAATGTAGATAGGACACATATCAGACCTTGAATCATGTCAAGTGCTGCATGGTCACAACCCTCCATCTCCTGTATCTATATGCATCCCTGATCTCCATCTTTTTGAGCATATCATAGAATACCTATGGGTGGAAGTGGTAGAATTAGATCCTAAAATAATCCCACCCTATCTAATCCTCCTCCTAGAACATCAAAATATCCTTTAACAATTTTTCCTCCCTTAGCACCACCCTGAACACCTATGGGGGGTCCCCAATCATGTCATTGCCTCTGACATGGAGGTCCTTCTACTACCTAAATAAAATTTGATAGATGAAAAATAAGTTAGTCATGTTCTAAATGAACCCATCCTTTATAGTCATATAAATTCCTATCACCAGGATAACTTGATCCTATGCATGACCCCTAAGGTATTTATCCTAGGATCTAAGACTATGCATGTGAATTCCTCTTACACTACGACTCTGATGTTTGACACCAATCATCCATAGATGTCAAATCTGCTCCTGGATGACTACCACCAATAGCTTGTCTCTACTATCCCTATGTTAGGAAGCTATCTGTCACCAATTATATATCTATAACCCCATAATAGGTGGGGATATTTAGAGGAATAACACCATCTCATATATCTCTATAGATACCATGATCAAACTTCCTTTCTCAAAATAATCCATCATGAATCATGTCGAGGGAGTATCTCATGAGATCAGTGAATATCGACGTGTAATTTGCAGCCAACATGCTTCCCTGCTGTAACTCCAAAACTCATTAGTGTAAATGGATATCAACATCATTGGATAGTACTTCTTGTAGAAGATATTCTAAAAATCATTCCAAGTAATCATTTCCTTATCATGGGTCTAGGTGATCAAGTCCCCCAGTGAATTTTCCTACCATAGAGAAGATTGGATGCAAGTACTACCATATATTTAGTAGGAATACAAAAAATGTGGAATACTCAAACCATTATATCAATAAATTATTCAATCTCTTCACTTAAGGTTATGGATCTCCCCATAACCTAAGATGTCTCTATCACTAAAATCCATGAAACATATTCAACCTACATGTATCCTCATCCTAACACACTATAATAATTGGTTGCTCAAAAAGTGGAAGAAATCCCACCTATACTATGGGAGGTGGGTCTTATCACCAGTCAATGGGTGGAGGCACTACTACCTACATGCTTGGTGTAGAAACCAAACCATCCCCTAGATGAAATCCTCATCACTCATTTGTTCATTTATAGGAGGTTAAATAACTAGCACAAGCACATTACAACCCTACCTCAGGATCCCAACTGGATGTCTATGTGGAAAAATCCTGCAATATAACAAGATATAACATGGTTATTAAAGAATATATAGGGATATGAATTAATAAGGAAATTAAAATTAACGAACCATTTCTATATGATACATGTACCATTAAGTTTTTCCCTACAACCAATGTATCAATGTACCGAGTTGATAACCATATTATAATAGTACTGATGAAAGGATATGTCATCCACCACATAAAAAATGGGCTCCCTAGCCTGAAATTCAAACCTGAGACCCCTTAACATTGTTTCCCTAAATTACCAAACTAATCTTCACTAGACACCAGACACTGAACTCCATCCCTAATATGAACCATCATTGATTCCACTTTAACATGACCTGACCCACCAATATCCCTCATTGGTAGCGGTAAGTTGAGTGTTCCACACCAAGTTTTCCTCTAATAGGATAGGGTTTGGTGAATATCACCAAGTAAGAATATCTCACATAATTGTAGGTCATATACTAATGAACCTATAAAAAACACAAACCTTTAAGAAAGAAAATAATAATGAAAAATCAATAAATGAAAACTAACAGTGATATATAATTCATGTGAAAACCTCTAAAATACATAAAGGAGAAAGAAATGCATCATTAATGATAAAAGGGTATAAATACATTCCCAATAACATAAATGAAAAAATAACCTCAATTGTTGAGATAAAGAAGTACCTACTGCAAGTTAGCTCTAGTTAAAATTGTCATCCTCTACTTCCACCTCTGAGTACAAGTAGGATCCACCTGCATCATGTCGATCAAAGTCACCATCAAACTATATATCATTTGAATAAGAAATGTCACATGTAGGTGAAGACACCCATGCGAGGATGAGTATATACATACCCAGTAAGATGTCCTAAAAACTGTAATGTAGAAAAGGAAACACCTATCTCATATTACAAGACCATATGGAAGGTATATCCCATCAAATACAAAACCAACCCAAATATTATTTAAAAGAGAAAACCTAAGAAATATAAGAAAGTATCACTTTACACAACCATATATATGAGAAATAAACACACAACACCATGAATCTGAAAAAACAAAACCAAATAACCCACACCACCTCTTTGTAATTTTAGTGTAGGACCCATGCCTCACCATGGAAAAGCATTGGTTGAGGGAGTATCGACCCAAAATAAGGAACCTCACCCAAAATAAGCTTGTAGGTGGGGGATTACTGATTACAAAGATAGAGGAACCATATAATAAGTATATAGGGGATTATTAATCCCTATATTAGTTGTAGGGATACATGCCATAGCATATACATGCCACTAGGGGAGAACCTACACCGAGAATGATTTGATCGCTATGCCCAGTCCTCATCAATGAACATACAGATATAAATCCCTAAACTACTAATATTACATATAAAATAGTCTTGGATGATAAAATGAACTTAAAAATCATGGTCTACATGAAAAAAAACTCAGGATAAACTATTTATTTTTGAGAAATTCATACACAATGGAAAATTAGTAAAAAACACTCCATGAAGGAAAAATAGAGCCATGTGGTGGACCCTAGTAATTCCATGTAGTGTGATGGTATATAAAGGGTGTGATAAATAATGAAAATGTTTCTACAAACATGGGGTAGTGTGCGTGTGCTTGGATCCCACTTGCACAACATATCCCTCCTTCCTTAGGTTGGGTCGAGTGTACCCAACCCTGTCCGATCGCTCGTCTGACCGCATGGCTAGGAAACCTGAGCCATATGAGCCTAGGATAATTTGGTTATCTAGGACCATATTCTAAATATCCTAGTATATTTTTATTCTATGATCAAAGTGGAAACATGATACAAAATGGGTGTTTAGATATTGGTGATATCATGGTGAAATGAAGATACGAGATTCAAAATAGTTTAAAATTTCACATCCATGTCATATCCACCAAATATACTAAATTAAATATTTAAAGATAAATTTTTAATAGTGTGGTTAAATTGAAATAAGTAGTTTACATAATTTTTTTTTGAAATAGGGCAAACCAATGGAGTTTGGATGACCCAAATCCATTTTAGAGAAAAAATCCAGAATTTTGTCCTCACCTTTATCTTATATTTTTGGAGATTTTTAGATATATTTTTGAGGAGATTTTGGTGAAATATTACTCTATTTTTAGTGATACATTTGAGTATTTTAAATTCTTAATTAAATAGGTATATATTAAAGAAGATACAAAGATATATAAAAGGTGAAATTTCTTTATAAAAAGGTTTCTACTACACTCTTGGATATTTATCATTCATATTTTGGAGTATTAACTTGATAGAGTTCATGGATGGGATCTGAAAGATATTGGATCTAGTTTGTTTGAGGTGTTTAAGAACCTTTCTCATGTCTAAAATGGATAAATTCATTGATTTGTGTAAAATCATTAGGGGTAAATTCTTTGTACTATGTTTTGTAATGAAAGTTTATAGAGTATTGATTTTTTCTCATTTTTAGTTACAGTGTGTTGAGTTTTTCCATTTATATACTTTAATATATGATTTATTATTTCTTTTAGCATAACCATTTCATATTTTATTAAATAATTATTTAATGCATTTACCAGATCTTAGATTATTTATTGATTATATATTTGTAACGTCCCGGACCCGGGTGCCACGCAACGGGTGCCCCGAGCCCGATTCGCCACGTGACCTCAAGCACATTTCCCCAAATGCCAGAGGCTACCGACTAGCAGCGAGGGCCCAGGTCTGATAGTGGGGAAACTATGCCCTCATTTGTCAAAGTGTAGCGGAGTGGAATACCAAAATAAACATACAACAAACAGCGGAAGTAGTAAACATACACAACTGAAATAACTACAGTAGTGGATATAACCAACAGTATATAAGTGATGATGCTACATGTTTCAAGTTCTAAGAAAATAGCCAGAACATGTTATACATCAATACAGTACAACAGAAAACAGAGTACAAAAAAACAAGAAAAACAACTAGCAGCGGCATCGCGAGCCTAGGATCGGTCCCATGCCCTCCTTCTCCTCATCAACAGTCAAGTACCTATATAGGGACTCTTGCCCCTATCTACACCTGCAACAACATAATCTGTTTGGGCTGAAAGCGTGACCCAAACAGGGTGTGAGAAATATATCTCAGTAGGCACCCACCAAAGGCCCGTGCCCAACTATGTGTAAGCGTGCAACAATAGTGTGCAGTAGTAAAATGCAATAAAGTAAGCAGTACTCAAAAGTAACTAATTACCATTTATATTGACATTTCATTATCCATTTAATACATTTAAATATTAGAAACCACCATAGTGCATTTCTAGGAAAACAGTCCACGCCCTCAGACAAACAAAACCTTACCCTTAGGTAAGTAGAATCCAACCCGCAGGTATAGCCCTCAGGCGTAACAGAAATTTCCCTCAGGCGTAGGAAGTTTCACCCTCAGGCACAGAAGTCAAGACCTCGGGCACGAAAGGTTTCCCTCAGGCGAAATACTACAACCCTTGGGCTAAATAGTGTAGTGCCCTCAGGCCAATCACAACAACGCCCTCAGGCTAAATACAAAAAAGCCCTCAGGCTAAACAGGTAACTGGGCCATGCCCAATAGGTAAAAAAGAAGTAACAAGCAATTCCTCTCAAGTAAATTCTACAATTACTATTTTAATGTCATACCCTCGGGTATCCTGGCCAAACGGCTAAACAGAGAAACACACCCCGGGGTGGTTCCAGATCCAAGCAACGATCCCGAACAACATTTTATTATCACAATTAAATACCTAATAAATTCTAGGTATTAAATATAGCAACGACATCAGCCACACAACACCCCAACATGGGTTCGTGGCACAAAAACGCACAAAACACACAGCAGTTGGAAAACTAAACACCAAGCCACCTACCTTATACGCCAACGAACGCTATACCCAAACACCGACTCCAGAAACGCCCAAGAATGGAGTAGATCTGACAAAGAAAAAAACTCATTCAAACTTAAATAACTTATGTTAGGAGAAGAATTGGAAAGAACGGTACCAGGAGAGGAGAGGGATTACCCGTGCATTTTTAACGAGATCGTCCGAAGCTGAATCGGATTCCAGACGAACGCCCGGTGGACCTTCAATGATCTGGCCTCCTCCTTTGGCTCCAAAATGGCTCAAGTGACTCCTCTTCCAAATGAGGAGGCTACTGCCTAGTTTAAGCCGAAAAAACAAAGTACACGACGTGTACTTCAAAGTACACGACATGTACTCCCTTCATTTAACTGTTCATTTGGCGGCACTGCCACACTGTTCATCCGTCGACATGAGTACACGACATGTACTCTCGAGTACACGGCGTGTACTGTCACCCAGCTGGCGGCGACGCCACCGCCTTACTGTTTAAACCTACCGACTGACTACACGGCATGTAAGGTACCACTACACGGCGTGTAGTCGGTTCCTACACCCTTCGTCGCCGGCATGGCTACACGCCCCGTGTACTCATCCCTACATGGAAAAAAGTACACAGTGTGTGGATAAAGTACACGACGTGTAGTTCCAAAATTCAGGATTTTCCCCATTTTCCATATTTTCTCAAAAACACTTAAGGAAAAGGAAAAAGAAGAAGCCCGTACCTCAAAAATAAGAACCGGGTTCTTACAAACTTCCCCCCTTATAGAAATTCGTCCCCGAATTTCCCTTCAAAGGGTGGCGAAGATAAAGCTCAAAAAATCTCTGGCCACTGAGCACGTACATCGGCCTCCCACTCCCAGGTCTCATCCTGCACTCAGCCATGCTGCCATAGCACCCGTACGAGAGTAACTGACTGGCCTTAGAGAACCTTCGTACTCCTATCAACGATATGGATTGGGTGATCGTCAAAGGACACATCATGTTGAAGCTCTACCTCCCCTGGCTGAAAGGTTTGAGATGGGTCTGAATGGTAGCGACGCAACTGAGACATGTGGAAGACGCCGTGCATGGCTCAGTACCGCTGCGGTAACTGCAACCGATAGGCAACTAGCCCGACTCTATACAGAATCTCAAATGGTCCCACATACCTCTGTGAAATCTTACCCTATCTCCTGATCCGTTTGTGTCCCAGTCTCGGAGAAACGCGCAAGAACACCTGATCCCCGACCACGAACTCTAAAGGTCGTCTGCGGCGATCAGCATAGGATTTCTGACGAGACTGCGCGGTAGCCATCCGCTTCTGAATCAACTGGACCTGCTCAGATGTCTCCCGCATGAGATGTGGCCCCAGTAAATCTGCCTCACCTGCCTCTAACCAGCACAAAGGTGATCAGAATGGCCTACCATATAAATCCTCATATGGTGCCATCTCAATAGTCGCCTGAAAACTATTGTTATAGGTAAACTCGAATAAGGGTATATGCTTCTCCCAAGAGCCCCCAAAGTCTAGGACGCATGCGCGCAGCATGTCCTCTAGCACCTGTATCGTCCACTCTGACTGGCCATCTGTCTGAGGGTGGTATGCTGTGCTCAGAAGCACCTGTGTACCCAGCGCCCTCTAAAAACTCTGCCAGAAACGATATGTAAAGCGGGCGTCCCTATCTGAAATGATAGAATGAGGGACCCCATGAAGACGTACGATCTCTAGGATATACAGCCTTCTGAGCTCATCCACACCAAAGGTCTCCTTGATTGGCAAGAAGTGAGCTACCTTTGTGAGTCTGTCCACAACAACCCACACGACATCATTTCCTCGAGGTGACCTCGACAAACCTGTCACGAAATCCATCGTGACATCATCCCATTTCTAGTCTGGAATGGGCAACTGCTGTAATAGCCCAGCTGGCCTCTGGTGCTCTGCCTTCACCTACTGACAGGTGGAACACCTCGTAACAAAACCAGCTATCTCTCTCTTCATACCCGGCCACCAGTACTGAAGCCTCAAGTCACGGTACATCTTGGTAACCCCGGGATGAACTGCCCAAACTGAAGCATGAAACTCCCACATCAGCTCCTCGCGTATATCCCCTGGAACCCATACACGTCCATGGAAACGCAAAACCTCATCATCTCCTATCGTTCAACCGGGAGGAGGGTCCTCACTTGTCACCGACTCCCGTAGAACTAGGCCTTCTGAAACCGATAGTTGCCTCATCCTCACTCTATCCAGGAGGGTAGAAGTCACAGCTAACGAGGAAAGATAAGTCTACCCCTGACTGTCATGCACCTCCAGATGCATCTCAGAGAACAAAGCCATAAGCTCCCACTCACTACTGGCCTCGTGCACTGCCTGTATCTGAGTCTTCCTGCTCAGTGCATCAGCTACTGCATTACCTTTACCAGGTGTGTAGGCAAGCTCAAAATTGAAGGACTGTAGGTACTCAACCCACCTTCTCTGCCTCAGATTCAGGTCACGTTGAATAAAGATATACTTGAGGCTTTTGTGGTCGGTGAAAACCACAAAATGCTCTCCCAACAGGTAATGTCTCCAACAGTGCAACGCATGAACAACTACAGCCAACTCAAGATCATGCATTGGGTAATTCGTCTCATGTGGCCTCAACTGCCGAGACCCATACGCAACAACTCAGTCACCCTGCATCAAAACGGCTCCCAGCCCAATACCTGATGCATCATAGTAAACTATATAGCTCTTCCCCTACTCTGGGAGTATCAAGATCGGTGCTGATGT
Organism: Viscum album; assembly: GCA_963277665.1. Classification (NCBI taxonomy): domain Eukaryota; kingdom Viridiplantae; phylum Streptophyta; class Magnoliopsida; order Santalales; family Viscaceae; genus Viscum; species Viscum album. The sequence goes on along the minus strand of OY728121.1, from coordinate 1,756,427,892 downwards.
CAAGCTTCCCTTCAGGTCCTGAAAAGCTGTTTCACAAGCTTCTAACCAAACGAACATCACACCCTTCTTAGTTAGACCTGTCAACGGTGCTGATAAGAGGGAGAAGTTCTGTATGAAGCGCCTGTAGTAACCATCCAGCCCTAAGAAACTCTGTATCTCAAACACGTTCTTGGGATGCTCCTAGGAAACTACTGCTCTCACCTTCTCTGGGTCCACTGCAACTCCTGACTCTGAGATGATATGACCCAGGAAGTGAATCTGGTCCATCCAAAAGTGGCACTTCAAGAGCTTAGCATATAGCCGATGCTCTCTCATTGTACTCAATATGATCTCAAGATGGGTGGCATGGTCATGTCGAGTGTGAGAGTAAACCAAGATGTCATCCACGAATACTACCACAAATGAATCAAGATACGGATGGAACACACGATTCATCAGATCCATGAAAACTGCTGGCGCGTTTGTGAGTCCAAACTACATAACCGTATACTCATATAGACCATACCTACTTCTAAAAGCTGTGAGAGGTATATCAGATGGTCTAACGCATAGCTGATGATATCCAGATCTCAAGTCAATCTTCGAGAACACTCGTGCTCCACGAAGCTGATCAAACAGATCATCTATCCTCGGCAGGGGATATCGGTTCTTAACCATCAACTGGTTCAGCTTCCGATAATCCACACAAAGTCTGAGGGTACCATCCGCCTTCTTCGCAAAAAGGACCGGAGAACCCCAAGGAGAAGTACTGGGTCGGATAAAACCCTTTGCCTGTAACTCCTCTAACTGCCTCTTGAGCTCCTGCAACTCAGGCATGGCCATCCTATAAGGAGGAATGGACACCGGTGCTGCTCCTGGCACTAGATCAATAGAGAAATCCACCTCACGCACCAGAGGTAGACCTGAAAAGTCATCCGGGAAGACATCCCTGAAATGATCGACAACTAGAGGGAAATCCGTCTGACAAGTCCCCTGGTCATCTAGATATAAGCTCGCAATCTGGGTTGTGACTCCACCTCGCCCATGATGCTCTGGTCCAGCTCGACTCCCCTGAACATCCCACTCGCCCTTGTATAGAAACTCCCCGCCCTCTGGTGACGTGAAACGCACCCTGCGATGATAGCAGTCTATAAAGGCTCGAAAAGGAACCAACCAGTCCATCCCAAGAATGACGTCATAGCTCGTCATTTCCAGGACATAGAGGTACCAAAGGAAGTGACACCCACCAACCTCAAGGGGGAACTCCTTGCACTGACGCACACCAACCATCCTAGTCCCCAACAGAGTGTCTAGAGTCAAGATATCAGAAGAAGTAGAAACACTGAGCCCAAGGCTCTCCACAACGGGTACAGATATAAAACTATGTGTAGCACCCGTATGAAAAAGTACTGAAGACAAGAAAGAAGCTACTAGAATAGTACCTCTGACTGTAGAAGTTCCGGGATCCTACTCCTACTGGGTCTGTTGCACTCTATATTCCTGCCCAGTGCCACGGCCCTGCGACACAGCCTGGCTACCCTAAGCTGTCCCGCCCTGTTGCCTTTGAGATCCTGCTGTTTGGCTACCACAGCCACAACCACCATCTCTGCCTGCACGCCCTGACGTATTCCAGTTCTCTGACTGGTAAGAAGCCACTGGTCCTACTCCCGCATGTGGAGTCTGCGCAAAACCCCTCTCACTAGCCACTGGTAGAAACACCCTGAAAAAGTGCTGCAGATGACCCATCTTGCCGCAAGCTCGGCACTCCACTGGGTCTCGTGGACACTGCATCCTCTTGTGCCCCTCCCTGTCACACTGGTAGCACCTGATCGGTCCACCTAAAGAAGCTGCCTGGCTGGTACTGCCGCCTTGAGATAAGTCCATCTGTCTCTTCCTCCTACCAGCAGAAATAGTACCAGTAACTAGTGCTGAACCACCCTGGCCCACACTACTCGATTCCTGCAGGTTCCTCTATGTAATTAACGCCTGGTTCACAATCGCGTGTACAGTAGGCAACCTGAAAACATTAACCAGTGCTCAGATGTCATATCGAAGACCATCCTCAAAACGTCTGGCTCTCAATATCTCATCAACCACTAGCACGGGTGCAAAACGCTGAAGCTCCATAAAACGAGCAGAATAATCCATCACCGACATAGCGCCCTGCTACAGATTCATGAACTCTCGAGCTCTATCTGCCCTCAGCGTCTCGGGAAAGAAGAAGTCATAGAAGACTGCCTAAAAATCTTCCCACACCATATCCCTGTGATGCTCTGACTGGGTGGTAACATCCCACCACCTCTTGGCGGAATCACGCAGCATGTAAGTTGTGAGCTTGACCCTCCGCCCTAGAGGCATCTTAAGATGCTCGAAAATAGTCTGCATTGATTCTAGCCAAGACTCTGCAGCCTGTGGTCCACCATCCCCTGAAAATGTAGGCAGATGCTACTGCTGAAAGATACGCATCAGCTCGGCCATAGATGTGGCAGCCTGCGGTGCTCCCTGAAAGGTCTGCATGAACCGCAATAAGCCTTCACAGAACTGCGCCTCCGCGCCTGTGTCTGGTATAACAGCTGGTGCCGCATCTGGCTCTACTGGTGGATTAACTGGTAGCCCATGGACCACCATCTTCGGAGTATAATCATCACCGCTCTCCTGGAGAAAAACTTGCGGTCGTCTAGGCGGTATGACTCTACAAGGTCAAAATCACGCCTCAGATTCAAGATTATTAAGACTGAAACGAAGGAACCACAAAGGGAACAAGATGAAGAAGGTGTTTCAAAATTTGCAAAACAAGACTACACGGCGTGTACACTGAATACATGGTGTGTACTTGACTTCCTTTCCCCTGCCCAGATCCTTCTACATGGCTAAGCCACACGGCTTCCGTTCCAAAAAACTACACGGCATGTATAATATCTACACAGCGTGTATGGTGTTATTTTCCAACTGCTAGTGTCTTCTGTGACACGGCCGACTACTCGGCTTGACTCTACACGGTGTGTTACACCTGTACACGACGTGTACAACACCCCGTTTCCTAGCCACACGGCTAACTCCACATGGTCTGTCCTCGGACAAGACTACATGGCGTGTCCCAGGAGAGGTGACACCAGCCTGTGTTGTTAGTTACACGGCCGAGTCCCCAGGTCACACTACACGGCGTGTCTATAACTAAAACGGCGTGTTCTGTCAAGGAGTTCACCGAACCATGTTGTTAGTTACACGACCAGACTCCAGTTCAACACTACACGGTGTGTACAAAACTACACAACGTGTTTTACCCAAGCCCTTCCCTACCCCGTGTCTCCGCCCACACGGTTTGTGACACGGGAAGAGACTACACGGCGTGTACTCGGGGTACACGGCGTGTACTCAAAAAGTTCATTTTTCTTCCTGAACAGAAGAACACACACGGCGTGTATGAAGTCCTACACGGCGTGTATTCTGGGTTTTCCGGACAGTATGCCTCAGAAACTTCCCCGAAACCTAGAAAATACTAAAAACCAACCCCTAAGTGTCAAATTCCGACCCGTGGGGGCCCATACTCCCCACGAATCAAAGTTTGACATATTATCTGTGTTATAACCAATAACAGTCAATGATCCACCAAATTCCGGTCAATGGGGGCCCATACTCCCCAAAAACCAAAGTTTGGCATCCATTCTATAAACAGGCTCAAACACAAACACCATATCACAAGGTAGGTATTTATCAAGCAGCTATCACAAGAGCATGATTAATTAGCACACAACTATCACAACAACATGAAAATTCTAATGCACCTACATGGCATGGAAACTATGCATGACATGTGATATCTAGCATGTTCCTATATGATGCATGAGACGACATACCCTCATCTCATCGGGTTGTAACTAAATAGAACCCACAGGTAAAATATAAATAGCACAATCCAAGTGCTTCACCCAACGGTGAAAACATATCAACTGTAAAATTGCAAAATCAAAAGAATGCAAAATATGAGGTAGAATGTCTTTTCCCTGTACACGGGTTAGCTACGCCCGGGCACAACTTATTACCAACTACCGTTCCATCCTATCCCTGACTACGGCTCCAAATAGTAAGTCAAAGAAAAGAAACCCCTCTGATACAACTTTGTAATGTCCCGGACCCGGGTGCCATGCAACGGGTGCCCCGAGCCTGGTTCACCACGTGACCTCAAGCGCATTTCCCCAAACGCCAAAGGTTACCGACTAGTAGCGAGGGCCCAGGTCTGATAGTGGGGAAACTATGCCCTCATTTGTCAAATTTTAGCGCAGCGGAATACCAAAATAAACATACAACAAACAGCGAAAGCAGTAAACATACACAACTGAAATAACTACAGTAGTGGATATAACCAACAATATATAAGTGATGATGCTACATGTTTCAAGTTCTAAGAAAACAGCCAGAACATGTTATACATCAATACAGTACAACAGAAAATAGAGTACAACAAAACAAGCAAAACAGCTAGCAGCGGCATCGCGAGCCTAGGCTCGGTCCCATGCCCTCCTTCTACTCAGCAACAGTCAAGTACCTATATAGGGACTCTTTCCCCTATCTACACCTGCAGCAACGTAATCTGTTTGGGCCAAAAGCGTGACCCAAACAGGGTGTGAGAAATATATCTCAGCAGGCACCCACCAAAGGCCCGTGCCCAACTGCGTGTAAGCGTACAACAACAGTGTGCAGTAGTAAAATGCAATAAAGTTAGCAGTACTCAAAAGTAACTAATTACCAGTTATATTTCCATTTCATTATACATTTAATCCATTTAAATATTAGAAACCACCACAGTGCATTTATAGGAAAACAATCCATGTCCTCAGACAAACAAAACCTTACCCTCAAGTAAGTAGAATCCAACCCGCAGGTATAGCCCTCAGGCATAATAGAAATTGCCCTCAGGCGTAGGAAGTGTCGCCCCCAGGCACAAAAGTCAAGCCCTCGGGCACAAAAGTTTTCCCTCAGGTGAAATACTACAGCCCTCGGGCTAAATAGTGCAGTGCCCTTAGGCCAATCACAACAACGCCCTCAGGATAAATACAAAAATGCCCTCAGGCTAAACAGGTAACCGGGCCATGCCCAACAGGTAAAAAAGCAGTAACAAGCAATTCCTCTCAAGGAAATTCTATAATTACTACTTTAAAGGAATACCCTCGGGTATCCTGGCCAAACGGCTAAACAGAGAAACACACCCCGGGGTGGTTCCGGATCTAAGCAACGATCTCGACCAGCATTTTATTATCACAATTAAATACCTAATAAATTCTAGGTATTAAATATAGCAATGGCCTCAGCCACACGACACCCTAACATGGGTTAGTGGTACAAAAATGCACAAAACACACAGTAGTTGGAAAACTAAACACCAAGCCACCTACCTTATACGCCAACGAACACTATACCTGAATGACGACTCCAGAAACGCCCAAGAATGGCGTAGATCTGACAAAGAATAAAACTCATTCAAATGTAAATAACTTATGTTAGGAGAAGAATTGGCAAGAACGGTACCAGGAGAGGAGAGGGCTTACCCGTGCGGTTCCAACGAGATCGTCTGAAGCTGAATCGGATTCCAGACGAATGCCCGGTGGACCTTCAAAGATCTGGCCTCCTCCTTTGGCTCCAAAATGACTCAAGTGCCTCCTCTGCCAAATGAGGAGTCTACTGCCTGTTTTAAGCTGAAAAAACAAAGTACACGGTGTGTACTTCAAAGTACACGGCGTGTAATCCCTTCATTTAACTGTTCATTTGGTGGCACCGCCACACTGTTCATCCGTCGACATGAGTACACGACATGTACTCTCGAGTACATGGTGTGTACTGTCGCCTAGATGGCGGCGACGCCACCACTTTACTGTTTAAACCTACCGACTGACTACATGGCATGTAAGGTACCACTACATGGCGTGTAGTCGGTTCCTACAACCTTCGTCACCGGCATGGATACACGCCCCGTGTACTCATCCCTACACGACCAAAAGTACACGACGTGTGGATAAAGTACAAGGCGTGTAGTTCCAAAATTCAGGATTTTCCCCATTTTCCATATTTTCTCAAAAACACTTAAGGAAAAGGAAAAAGAAGAAGCCCGTACCTCAAAAATAAGAACCAGGTTCTTACAATATTTAATACCACATTTAAATATGATTTTGTATCAACTAATTATTTAATGAACCAAATTAAATAATCATAAAAAAGGGGATTTTAGTGATTAAAGAGATAATTCTAAGACCAATTGTTTTCTCAGATCCAATTCCAATAATAATACAAATTCCCATTATATGTTTTATGACTCAATAACTCATGACCCCAGATCTAAAAAATCTTAGTATGTTCTTATCATCAAAGTTATATCATTTATCTTAGTTTTACATTTAAATAAACCATTTATTCAATGGTACCTAAATTTTGAGTCAAATGTTTAATGCATGGGATCACTAATCTTCATGGGATCAATATTATATTTAATATACACTATACCTTTATAGCTTTAGTTTTGAGGAATAGTGGATTTATTTTCTAAACTTGATCATAATGAGAATTAACAACACCATGTGGCCGGTTAAAGTTTTTAGAACCATTACAAAGTACTAGGAAACTAATCGGAGATTTATTTTGATATATTAGGACAATTATTTTCTTTACACTTTCTATTTTGACCATTTATTTTATTTGTTATACTTAGTGTGATCATGTTTCACTTTTCATTTTAAATATTTTGGATGCATGAGTAATCAACATCAGATAAGGTTGTGATTCTAGATAAGAACTTTTAAATTATTACACCTAGATTGAGAATATATTAATGAGGCACAAAAAACAAGAAACAATGACTTGAGTAAATTATGAACAAGGGATGGATCAAGTCATGAAAAGTGGGTAGATGAGGAAAAAGACACTCCTAGAATATGGTTTACCTTCATGTGCAAGTGTATAAACAAGAATATTAGTAAATTTAGTTACTACAAACCCCTTTGAGATCAGGACAATTATTGTTCATATGATCATAAATTAACTTCTATTTTTTAGGTTATCACATAAAGATTTTAATTAACACTTGGAAATATTTCTTGAACATTGTGATACTTTCCAATTAGAGACAAAGCTAAATAACTAATTTAAAGTTTAGAACCACATACCATTAATACATGAGGTGAGATTAAAATATGATTCTTAACACTACTCTTTCCCTCATTTTAAACAATTAATTTGTAGTTAAACATAAGAAAATTCAAACAAATAGAATCAAAGTCATTGTTTACTATATGGGATAGATTCAAGAAGTTATTAATAATATATACCCATTATGGTTAAGAGACATATTTAATTATGTAAATTTTTTATAATGGTTTATCTCAAGGTTATAAGTTAGTTATAGTCATTACTACAAGAGAATAATTCACAAAGAAGTTATCATAAGAGAGTTTTGACTTGCTGGATGATATTTCTAGAAATAATTTTCAATGGAAAGATGAGTAATCTCTATAACTACAAGGAGATCATATAGTAAACACTATTGGGGTCAAGAAATGATATCTAATTTTTTTCTATGATTATATAAGTTATGAAACAAATGAAATACACATATAATAAATATTTGAATTATATTATTTTAACTAACAAAATAATTTTCAGGGATGAGGGCCATAAGAAAATCAAGGATTTTAATAAAGAGAAATATGGTTCAAAAAACAATAAAAAGTACCATCACTTTAAAGTGAAATTAATTCATTATAGGAAAATTTTACAACATTCATGACAACCGCAAGATATTCTATTAAAGAGTTGAAAACAAATTCAAAGGATCAAGGGGTTTTAATGAAAAATCTAGAGTTTTAAGTGGGGAAAATTGAAAATTAGGTCAAGGAAAGGTCTGGATGAGTCTTTTCAGGAGACATAGAGGTCAACTCATGTATATAATTTAAGTCCATCACCCTTAAAAGTGTAAAAAAATAGAGGAGAGTGATGAAAATTGTATTATACAATAAGAGAACCAAGATAAAAAAGAAAATAAAGAGGAGGAAAAGTGGGATGAGTAGGCATAGGAAGCTAAGAGGGATGTTAGAGAAGAATTATAAAAACCTTACAAATCAACACTACCATTCCTATAAAGTATGAAACAAGGAATTATTGAGTATCAAAGAGGTAATTTTATTGAAATTTTTAAGAAAATACATATTAATATTCCCTTTCCCAAAGCTTAATACAACATGCCCACAAATGAAAATTTCACAAAGTAGTTGCTTTTAAAAAAGAGGAATCTTGAGTATTTGAGTGAATTATCACTTATGGGAGATTTTTTAGTTTTTTTTCAAGTATTTTACCAAATAAACAAAAAGATCTAGGTAGTTTTATAGTTTTTATTAATATTATATCTTATGAGTTTGGAAGACATTTGGATGATTTAGGCATGAGTGTGAACATCATGTCACACTCAATATTCAAGAGCTTGAGATTAGAGGAGATGAAGCCAATAATGGTTTCCCTCTAATTATAGGACACAATTATGAGATATCCATGAGGTTTAATTGAATATGTTTTAGATAAGGTGGATAATTTTTACTTTTTGGTGTATTTTTTTATTGAAATGAATGAAGAGAAAATAATCCTTATACTTGGAAGGATATTTTTATCAATGGGGAGGAACTTGATTGATGTTAAAAATAGAAAGTTATATTTTAGGGTTAGAGGAAATAATTTTAAGTTCAATATTAATCAGGTGATAAAGAGTTTTAAGGAGGAATATGGGGACTTTAGTGAGGAAAACTTTATATAAATCAAGGATTTTTATTCCCTAAATAAAGGGTATAAGGGAGATAGTGTGAGGATTAAAGAGAAAGGATAAATTGAGTGTAAAATGATAAAAAATCGAATCTTGAAAGGATTAAGTGTTGTTACACTAGGATTAGTACAACCAAACCATGGTGTGGATAAATCTAAGTGACTTATTATTAATAAAACCATTTACCCACTCTTTACCATGAAACCTATTCAGTGAATGGATCTATCAATATTTTCTCACCTTTAGTTTTCATACAATTATTTTAATATGAAAATTAATACAAAAAAACCCAAAAATTTGTTAAAAACGTTTTCCTCCAATATGGATGACTGCCTCCCCAATGTATGGTGGTTGTTATCCCACATGCACAAAACTTCTATTTTATTATCAAGATGAAGCTCAAGAAATGGTATGAACTTGAAAATATAAAATTTATAGAACTTACTAGACTTATATGAAAGAACTAACTTACAATTATTTATACTTTGGAACCAACTAGGCCTTCCTATCCATATACTGAGTTTGGACGGCTAATCCTTGAATAACGATCCGTAAGAAAACACAAGTCTCTTCTTGACTCAATATGATATGATATACTCCCTCAGTATACATAAATATAAAGGGCTTCCTCCAACCTTATGATATAAGGGAATCATAATATTCAATACTTAGGATATAGAGATATCATAGGATGGTATTCTTAGTTTTTTTTTCAATTCTTGGGATGTTTAGTAGCAACGACACAAATTCTCTCTCTCTTATCCTCCTATTCTCAAATGCATAAGATAGAATCTCATAATAGTATTGTTTCTATCTTTTATTAAATAAATAGAATATATATGATAAACAAAAAATTAGGTCTCCCTATTATCAATAATATATTATTCTCCTTATACTCTTTATATTTTCATTATATCTCCTATATATTGTTTTCATACATTGAATATAAAAACCCTTCAATATAAGAACACCAATCCCACATCATTAATAATCTTTAAACTCATTTAAACTAATCAAATAAAATATCTCCATAATATTTGGTCTCTAATATCCATGAAATATCTAGATTATTTTGATTTTATCTTTCCATAATAACTATAATCACTCAATTAATTACATATATACATGATAATTTGTTGCAGTACTATTGTGGAATGAAGAAATCCCATGGAACTCCATCACACATTATGGTGTGTCCTTCTCTTGGTAGCATGAATACATCTCTAATTCCAAAAATAGCTTCTATAATGTTAAGTATTTTTTCCATGCATTATTTTAAATATTATATGGGTTTATTTCAAGACGAGGCGCAGAGATAACGTGTGATTTTGAGGCCCGATGTGCCCAGAATAAATGTTTGAAAAATATTAAACTTTAAATAGCACGCATGAGAGATTTTATTGAAAAAGTGGAATAGCTTATATGTAACACACCAAGATTTCATAGTACATTATTTCTTCAAAGTAATTTAATAACTTGCACTATACGCAACGCCGAGTTCTAGCACACCATGACTTACCAAACTAGTCGTTCAAAAGCGGTTATGAATAGTATTAACTGAATTTTGAACTTTATATAATACTTATAATTTTAGAATCCATATTATAAGTTTCTTAGACATAATGTAATAACAAATTCATTTTTTTTCAGAAAAAAGAAGCATTTTTCAAAAAATGAAAATTTACCACCTTTTAATGGTGAACCTTTTTTAAATCCGATATTTAAAACTTTTATATATTAAATTTGACAAAATAAAATTCTTCTTTAGAATCAGGACATAATAATTTAGTTTTAATAAATTTTTGGTGTTTTTTTTGATAACTTTCATATTTGGGTGAATAGTGAAAAATACTATATTTTAACTGGAAACAACTTTTTTAATCAAAATAATTTATAGTGTTAAATTATAAATTTTAATGGTTTGGAAGTATAAATAGATTATATTTTTACCATTTAATCCAATTCTGGTCATTTTAAGTAATTTCACTTTGAAATTGGACATAAACAAGTGTCAATCTTTTGATAGTTATTATTTCCTAAAAATACGCTTTTTGGTTTTGACAACGAGAATTAATTTTAAATTAATAAATTAAATTTATATGTTTTGAATTTGGTAAAATAGACTTCATTTTTTAATTCATAATATCAAAATTAGCTTAGGGTGAATTTTGGTATGTTTCTGAAAACTTTCAATTTTTGATGAATAGTGAAAAACACTGCGTTATTGGTTAAAACCAACTTTTCATTTAAATAATTATTTATTTAATTTAAATTTATTTTAGGTCAAAATAGATACATAATACCTATAAAAGTTAAATTTAATTCATTGGAGTCATTTTATAATAAGTTTAGATATATAAAAATTTTATTGAAATTTTACCGTCTTTTACCCACCTCCTAGGAGCATTTGCAAATTTTCATAAAACTTAATTTTACCGCTTCTGTGAATTGAATTTAAAAAATCTGAGAGACATGGTTGATATCAGTAAGTAAAATTTGGTTCAATAATATAAAAATAATTTTTGGTGAAAAGTAATTTTTGACTTTTATTTACCACAGTTAAAAGTAAATATGGTAATTAAAGGTAAAAATGATATTATTATTACCCTAACACATGTCCTAATTCTATTGGATAAGTGTAATTTGACCAAAAAAAAACTTAGGAATAAAATATGATCCTTTAGGTCCACTTGGATTATATTAGGACATTTATTATTATTTAATTCAAAGAAGAGTTAAAAGTGTTAAATTCAAAGTTTAATAACTAAACCATTTTTAATATAGGGTTACACATAAGATAAATTAGATTATAAATATTAATTAGAAAGATAAAAATATTTCCTACATAATGGTATTTTATTTATAATTTTTAGACATTAAATATTTTAATTTATTTATGACACAATGATGATGCAGTAATTACCTTATTAATGAAATATTAGAATAATTTATATTATAAATACCCTAATAAATGTAATTTGAGACTTTTTATGAATTAAACTAATTTTATAGGTTAATATGACATATTAGGGTTGATTAAATGAATTTTTTTGAAGTAATAATGCTGTTATGAATTTAGAAAAAACAAAATACCAAATAGTGTCAAAATTGACATAAAAGAGTTTTTAAAACAAATATTATATTATTAATTGGTATTCTATTACTAAAAATCTAAGGTTTGAAGAAATGTCTTAAATACTATTATATATTTCATTAATGAAGCACTTGGGGTTCTCTTGTAAGTTTATTGTAAGTTTATTAACCATATAATATAAAAATACAAAGAGACATGGTAAATGTCAAACTATTTAACTAAGAGTTAAATATAAAAGATAAGGTTAATATAGTGACCCAAACTTGTCTGAAAACTATTGGTTGAGTGGTTTTCGATCCATCCCCACCTTATAATTTAAATATTTTATTTTTGAGCCATTTGAAACTGAAAATGAATTTATTATAAAATAATATTTTGTGTTTTTTATAAGGTGCCCCTCACCTCACTTATAAAAGGGAACTTACCCTTATCTTAATTTCACACCTCCAAAGCCATTTTTCTTGGCCAATCCCTACCAAAATATCCTCCCAACATTCCTCCCTTAATCCTAGAGGCATTCCTTTGGTCAGAAATCCAACCTAAGGAACCATTTTGATCAAATCAAAAGGAAGAACTCAAAAAAGAGGTAAATATTTAATCACATCTTTCAAGTTATTTTCTTCTTCCACTTCCTCTTTCAATGTTGTTTCCATTTTAAAATAATAACTCCAGTACCTTATATATAATGTGATGTTATTATATAAATTTTACAACAATATTCATTATTCTATCCATCCTATAAATGACAAAGTCACCATATGTGCGTACGTACGGATTACCGTCTCCATGTCGTGGTGTAGTTTGTTATTCAAACACTTCATTAATTGTATGGGTATAATAATGAGTATAACTGACGTAAATAATAAATATAACATGTTAATTATTCTCTATATATGATATACCATCCAATTACATTTGATTTCTCCATTAATATAATGATATTGTCGCTCGTGCGTACGTACGGATTACCGTTTCCACGACGTGATGAGATTCATTTCCACATTCACCATTCAACAATGATTATAAAATATATATAATTGATAAGTATGTAATATATGAAATAATAATGCTACTTGAGATATATACATGTATATATATATATATATATATGTACTTACATATATCTTATTCACTTAGTTCCATTCAATACGATATGAAAACGGAAACAACGTTTATGCGTACGTATGGACTACCATCTCCATAAACGGTGTTTTCCATTTCATATATATGTCTATTATACATATTTATATTCTAAATATATATGATATATAAATTTTTTTTTATATTCTAGAATTATTTAAATATTGATCTAAGTTATACAATCAAGAGTAACACGTTAAAACACGTACGATAAAGAAAGCGATTATTACCCGAAATGTTAATTTAACATGGAAATTATTATTAAATGGGTAGTATAAAATGAATCATGTGTGATATAATAAATATTAATATGGTTCTGGTATAATTTAATAACATACTACGCTCTTCATACAGGAGGTTAAATGTACCCTTGACTAAAGGAAAGTTCAAGGTAAAGGTTAATTTCACAATCTCTTTATTATCAGAGGTTATTTTTATGTAAGTATCTACTGGGACATATTTATTATCCATGTCCATGTTTCATAAAATAGTTTTCAAAGGGATTATTTTTAAGGGACTTTTTACTAAAACAACATTTTAAATGTGTTAAAGATTTATTCTTCTAAACCATTCTCATTAATGTCCATGTTTTCAAAATAGTTTTAAGGATTTATTTAAATGAACATGAATGTTTTAAAATGTTAATTCCTTTCAAAAGTTTCAAAGTGGTATGGGAATATTTGATTCAAAAATTTCTTTAAATGTCTTCCTTTCTAAATTGTGTGAATTTTAAATGTTTTCATGAAAAAGGGATATTTCTCTTAAAGAGTTTTAAAAATAATTTTCATCTATGTCTAAATCCTTTAATGGATTTTAAACTTTTTTTAAGTTTATTTATTATGATACAAATATTCCATATTGTATTTAAGGTTTTGTGATATGTTTGACCATGGATGTGTTATTTTTATACCATTCATGGTTTATGGATAAAGTATTGACATTTCGTATGCTAGTTTTAATACGAATGTTCATGTTATGTTTAAAAATTTTCATATAAGGAATTAATTGGACTTAGTAAGTGACTGGTGGAGCTCACTGTAGCTCCTCGATGCATCGGTAGGTCTCATGAGATAAACTAGTGTCTTGGAACAAGGCCTTGACAAAATATTATTTGTAGTCTTGGCACAAGGCCTGGACTATGTGGTTATGAAGTTTGGAATTATGCATTCCATCATTATGAAAGTGGCTATTGATATTGCATGTGATTATTCGACTAGTATAATATCCATGTGAATAAGTAAATGACATTATTTTATTGTATCTTTTCCATATTATGTTGAAGTTTAAGTTTAAAAGGATTTTGTTTTAGTTTTATACATTGTCTTAAATGTTTATTCTTATTTATGAAAGTTTCCTCTATATTGTTATCCTTACTGAGCATCTAAGCTCACCCCTTTCTATGTTTTAATTTTCTCAGGATTACAAGAAGTGAATTATTATTGATAAACAGGGTTAATCTAAGGGATTAATGTAATTCTCAAAGGATCATTTATGTTGTGTTTTATTTTCTAATGTGTAATGTAACGATCATGTATGTAATCTATTTTCCAAGACTGCTAAACTGATCGGTCTTTCAGGACTCGATTCCTTGTAATCATGCCAATGTATTAAAATAACGCGCCGACTCTGGGTAACTAGGGTCGGGGCGTTACATTATAAATGGGTGCCTAGATCAGAAATCTGAGAGCACCATTGCATTCAGAGTAGAAAGTTTACCCTAGGAATGACCTAACATTGGATGATGCAGGTTAACTGTGAAAAGTAGTTTTTGGACGTAACAGGAATACAAATATTTTAATAAAAATATTTTTATTCAACATAGAGACATTTTATTTAAAATAAGATTTATCAAAAAATTTAGGGTTATCACTATAACCTTTGAATTCCTCCGAGTCATGGTGAAGAACCCTCTCAGCAAACGACAATGTTGGATTGAGCGGATCATGGATCGTCGCGCCTATGGAGTTGGAGGATCTTGTCAATGATGATAACAAAACTTTTCTTCACCAATGACCGATTCAAACTCTAGGTAGAATGTTTGTTTTATGATTTTCCATCCCATTCTTAATCTATGATGAACATGGATCAATTCAATGAACAAGAATTGATACATTTGTCATTAGTAGGATTAAATTAGATGGAATTGTTTTTCTTTGTTCATCCTTCTAATGAGAACGAATAAAGGCAGACACAAACAAAGGTTGAGGTCCATTCCTTGGGCGTTCTTGTGATTTTCTCCCTTCTTTCTTCACGTTCATTTCCATTGGGTGCCCGTGGACATGTCTATACATTTCCGGGTGGCTTTGAGCACAATTGGATCCTCATATTTGATGTGAATCGATATCAAAGGTTGGATCTATGAATATTGGGACCTGAGAAACCCGGAACTTCAACCCTTTTGAAATTCAGGCACCAGAGGTGGATTGGGGTTCTGTGAAAAGGACCATTGGAATGGTCTGGCACAGTGGTCTGACAACTATGGCCGGAGGTGGTGGTGCGGCATGCAGAGACAATAGAGCCACATGGACATAGTGGAGGGATCGTTTGGGGACCACAAGACGCAGAGGTCATAGTGGTCTAGTGGAGGCAGCAAGACCTTGTGGGGACCATGGGATGTGGAGGCCAGAGTGGGATAGAGAAGACAATGGACTGCATGGGGACCGTGGGACACAGAGAGGTTGCGAGGTGTGGTGGGCCAGGCGGGCCAAGCGGGAGGCTAGGCAGGCCAAGCAGGAGGCTAGAAAAGTCGGGTGAGCAGCCCAGGCAGGCCGATATAGAGAAGTCTAGGTGGGCCGGACTAGGGGAACCAAGCCATTCCAGGCAGCCCAGTAGGTAGTGGGTCCAACAGGTTGGGCTAGACTGGGCCCAGCAGGCTAGACCGGGTTGGGTTGGGTCGACCATATGTGGTTAGATATTTTTACTAAAATGACCATAACTTTTAAATAGTGCATCCATTTGATGCGCCATCAGTAGTGTTGGGACACTTGAAACAATACAATATTTGTGATACCAATGGTGGGGTTTAACTTGGAAATATTTACAGTGACACATGCAATTTACACAGTAAGAACCCAGGGTTAAGGGGTACGACGGGCGCGACTACTACTCACCATGCACCCTCTATTTTCAACATTAATTGATTCCCTCATCCACGGTATCTTAGATTAGATTCATTAGGTTTTATTCCCTTTATCATTTCCTTGATGGGTTTTTTGGTATAATTTCTTACTCACAGAAGTATGATCCCTTCAACTGAATTTCCAAGATAGAGTTTTTAGAATCCCCTGAGAGTCCCGGAGTGGATTCTCTATTCCTTCTTCATGCCCTAGGTAGAGTCTTCAGTATTGACATGACCAACTTCACTAGGCACTGATCCTCTACTTAGTAGGTTAATCCAAATTGAGTTGTTGGTATCACCCCATGACCCTAGCTATGATCCTCATATGATGTATTATATCTCTTCATATCTTTCAATGTATCTCTCTCATGACAGTTTCTGATGAATAATACTTATCGAATGGACCTCATCAATGATATTGGGCTCAAGAGTGTTTTCTCCCTAATGAGTGCTTTGTGGAATCTTCGAGCTAAATCCCTAGTTGTGGTATGTGGTGGTTTTGACTTACCCTAGGTTTTATGGTATGGTTTGATTATTTCTGGATATTATTGTAATATGTTGTAGACATATACTTGTGTAGAGATGAATGTACTTTCCTTTGTGTACTTCTTTGTGGTTTTGGGGTATCCTAATGAGTATTTTTATACTCACCCCTTTACAGGATTTTCACACATGTGTCATGTCCTATGTAGATGAGTGGCCTTTTGATAGAGTCTAGGGAAGACTAGGACTAGACCGAGCCATGTGAGATCAGATAGACTGTGGTGTTCCTACGACTTTAGATAATAACCCCAGTACCTTGCCTTTAGGTAGGGTTTTCTGCAGATGAGTTACAGGAACTTTTTTACAGACTTTCTTTTGGTGGGCTTGTATTCTGACCCTATTTACTTTCCATCACTTTCACCGTTGTACTCTGGTTGTGGGTTATAGT
The DNA here is from genome assembly GCA_963277665.1 of Viscum album. NCBI lineage: Eukaryota > Viridiplantae > Streptophyta > Magnoliopsida > Santalales > Viscaceae > Viscum > Viscum album. Next base: position 1,756,410,833 of record OY728121.1, on the reverse strand, counting down.
GGTTTTCATGCATTGTTTACTTAGTGTTTTTACATTTCATCATTTGTGGACTTGGAGATGTGTGTGTACATACAATTACTAAGGAAATTCCTCCCATGTTAGTGATATGACTACTCAGTGCTAGTCACTAGCCTCTGGGCTATTGGAGGTGGGCTTGGAGAGTCGCGACACGGGACCCTCTAGGACGGGTCATAACAGAGTGGTATCAAAGGTGTTCGGTTCTACCATAAGACATAGAGTATATGATATTGGTTTGGGGAAAAAGTGTTAAGTGTTTTGAGTTCATCTTTTAGGACATAGACTCTAGTGTTGGTGTAGTGGTTGACGTATCCATACAACATGACTATGATAACCTGATTTTCAAATCGGTACATGAGAACAATAGTTGTAGGGAAAATAATGGTACATGAATCATATAGGAATTGGATGTGGTTTCCATGTCCTTCTTGATTCAGCTATCTAGATATACTCAATGACTGTGGTATATCTTGTTTCCTTACAGGATCCCTCCGCAACACATACCAGCTAAGATTTAGCATCTCGATCACAGGGATGACCCCTTTAGTGATGAGGCTTCAATATAGGGACCAATTTCCCAGATGCTGCCTCTAGGTGGAGTGCCAGCTGTACCACTACCTGTGGAGCTACCTGTGGTACCCTCAATACCAAAATATGAGGAGCACAGGTGGATCATGCTTCATGAGTTTCATAGATAGTGACCCCTCAGGTTCCAAGGAAAGCATGACCCTTAGATGGATGAAGAATGGATTGAGGTGGTGACCCAAGTTTTCCATCTAGTTAGGAAACCAGCCGATCAGATGGTGGTCTTGTCGGTGAACCTTATGTAGGGCCCAATAGGGAGATAGTGGAGTTTGAATATACAGACTCATGGAAAGGTAAAGATCTCATGGAAAGAGTTTGAGTGCCTCTTCAGAGAGGAGTTCTCACTAGTTATGTTGATAGATGTGAATATAAAAGAGATTCTTCAACTCCAGTAGGGAAGTATGATAGTAACTAATTATTCATCAAGGTTTACCAACCTTTCCAGGTACTCGATGGATACAGTTGGGGATCAGTAATTCTGAGCTCAGACCTTCGAGTGAGATCTGCTTAGAGACATCCAATCCAGTATTATCCCTCTGATCACTTCTACTTATACTAGAGTTCTTGAGAGGGCCTTAGTGGTGGATAGCTTCCTGGATGAGTAGAGATAGCCAGTGACAGTTAGTAGTGGACTGGAAGGTGCAGAGACCTCGACTGCAGGGATCCGACATCAGTCTCAGGGACCTGAACATGGGATACATTTTAGGACAAGGTCTCAAGATAGAGGATCTACAGTTCAGGGTTCATAGGGTGGATCCATTTATCCTAGAGAGAGACGATGCTACTCATGTTATGGTAGGGGACATCTCACTTGATATTGTATGACTCACTGTGCTGCTGACCAAGATACAATGGATAGTCCATTGAGGTAGAGGCAGAGGTAGGAGTAGGAAGATATTTAGGGAAACATATGTGGAAGAGGAGTTGGGAGAGTAGCAGGAGGTGGTCGACGTTTTAACTTTCTAGCACCACCACCACCCCCAGGTGGTCTGCGCCAAGGTCTAGGAGCTATAGGATTGGGGTGGGGATAACTGCATGTGGTCGAGGCTTATGACCTAGGAGCTCCATGAATAATTCAAGGTGTGATTTGTGTCTTTTATACCTTAGCTTCTATACTTATAGGCATACGTTCTAGTCATTCCTTTCTCACCACGTATCTTGTTCGAAGCCTTGAGATTCTAGTAGAACTGTTGAATCGACCCTTATGCTTAGAGACATCTATTGGGGGAGACTCGATGATCACACATCTATGATGATAGAGTGACCTTACCCTTGTAGGTGAGAGTTTTAGTTGGAACCTATTCTTGGAAGCGTCAAGGTATTACGTTGTTATTCTCAGTATGGATTAGTTATCTTTGGCCCATGCCTAGATTGGATACTTTAGGCGAAGGGCGCGTTGTGTCCATAGCAATGGCATGAGGTTTTCCTTTGTTGGTGAAAATGGAACCTAGGTAGTAAATGATGGACTTATTCATAGGAGGGAGAAGCTGATCACTCATCAGTTGTCTAGCCTGACCCTAGGTGTAATAAATGTTATGAGTTTCCAGTTCCCAGAAGTAGTGGTAGAGTACAAGGATGTCTTCCCTGAAGATGTTCCAGGATTACCTCCTCATCAGAAGATAGAATTTTGCATCGACTTACACCCTGGGACGACACTGATATCCTCACCATCATATCATATGGATCCGAAAGAGATTTTAATACTGAGGGTGCAGTTGAAATATTTGTAGATGAAGGGATTTGTGAGACCCAATGTTTCACCCTGGGTGGCCCCAATGTTGTTTTCCAAAAAATAAGTTTGGAACTTGAGGTTGTGTGTGGATTATTAGCACCTGAACTAGGTGACCATGAAGAAAAAAGTATCCACTACCGAGGATTGATGACCTATTAGAACATTTGAGAGAGGAATGATGGTTCTCAAAGGTTGAACTTCAATTAGGCTATCACCAACTGGGATTACATGATGAGGATATATCAAATATGACTTTCAGATGCCGCTATGGTCATTATGAGTACTTTTTGATGACCTTTGGCATGAAAAATTCTCCATCAGTGTTTAGGGGACTTATGAACCGAATCTTCCTTCCCTACTTAGAAAAGTTTATGGTAGTCTTCATCGACGATATCCTTGTGTGATCAGCATATGAGGAGGAGCACATGCGAAACTTAAGAATAGTTCTGGATGTACTCTGAGAGCACCAGATTTATGGGAATCTCTCTAAGTTCCAATTATAGATTGAGGTGGTCCACTTTTTGGTAAATATTATCTTAGTTTATGGAGTAACAGTGGACCTGGCTAAGGTCAAGGTAGTGTTAGCATGAGATCCACCTAGGAGCATGATGGAGGTGCATAGCTTCCTTGGGCTGGATGACTATTACTGGAGATTCATCTCTAAATTCTCTAGGATATTAACACCTATAAAAGCTTTGACCTAAAAGGGGCATCCTTTATTGTGGATGGAGAAGTGCTTGTAGACTTTTCAGCAGTTGAGGCAGAGTTTGATGAGTGCTCTAATATTGAGATTATCGAAGGAGGGTGTTGAGTACGTAGTGTTCTATGGTGCATTAGGAACTGGGCTTGGTTTCATTCTGATGAAAATGAAAGCAGTGATTTCCTATGGTTCACACTTGTTGAGACCACATTATAAGAACTATGTAAACCACGATCTTGAGTTGGAAGCAGTAGTATTCGCATTGAAGATGTGGAAACACTACCTGATGGGTGAGAAGTTTATCATCTACTCTGCTCACAATATTCTCAAGTATATCTTATCTCATAAGGATCTAAACTTGAGACATAGGCGGTTTTTAGAGTTCCTCTAGGATTATGACTTTGATAATGTCTATACTCCTGTGAAGGGGAACATGGTTGTAGATTCTCTTAATAGGAGATCAAGTTCGCAGTTACTAGATAAGGTGTTAGAGAAGTTTCCTTCATTATAGCTATCATTTATGGATACATATGTGGGATCTTACCTCTAGTAGATGGTTGTTACCCCTATACCCTTACAATGATTCAGGGAGGAAAAATTTGTGGATACCAACTATGAGAATATACATGTTCAGTTATCTATAGGGAATGCTCCTAATGGATATTAGAAAGGTTGGGATCATTTCATTCTTTTCAGAGGACATACAATTGTACCAGTGGAATTGCAGGAGGAGGTTTTGAGGGATTTTCACACACCCCTTTGTCAGTACACCCTGATGTGTAAAAGATATATGAGGATATCTGACCTCAATTTTGGTGGTTAGGGATGAAGAAGGAATTAGTAGAGTTAATTTCTCGATTCATTACATGATAATTGGTGAAGGATGAGCCCTAGGTTCTAGTAGGTTTAGCTCAACCCCTTGACGTGTCAGCATGTAAGTGGTATGGGATATTGATGGACTTTATGAAGGGTTTATCATGCACATCCAAGGGACACGACACCATCTAGGTGATCGCTAACCGACTTACCAAATCGTCCCACTTCTTACCTATATGGGAGTAGAGTTTAGTAGAGAGCTTGGGGTGCCTCTACATGTAGGAGATAGTTTGGATTCACGGAGTTCCATCAATGATTCTTTCTGATCATGATGCTAGTTTCACATCTCGGTTGTGGAAGGGATTTAATGAGGTGTTTGTGACTCAGTTATTATTGAGCACGAAATTTCATCACTAAATGGATGGATAGATAGAGAGGACTATTCAGGTTATAGAGGACATGCTGCGGGCCTACATCTTAGACTTCAGTCATATTTGGGAGGATCACCTACCATTGGTAGAGTTTGCGTACAACAAAAACTACCACTCCACCATTGGTATGACACTATTCGAGGCTATGTATGGGAGACCCTATAGGTCACCAATTTATTATATTGACCTAGGAGAGTTAGCACTCGTGGGCCCAAAGTTAGTGGGAACTACTACTGATAAGTTTCATATCATCTAGGAGCAGATGAAGACTACATAGAGCTAGAAGAAGTCATATGCCGATAGGAGATAGAGGCCTATGGAGTTCGAGGAGGGAGACCATGTGTTCCTTTGGGTCTCACATCATCGTGGGTTTTAGAGATTTTTCCAGGGTGACAAGTTATCTCCAAGGTTCATCAAACCTTTTCAGATACTACATAGAGTTGGTGAGGTGGTGTACCACCTAACTCTACCCTTGAAGTTGCACGGGGCACACAATGACTTCCATGTGTTGTAGCTGAGGGGGTATGTGCATGAACCATCTCACATCATCGACTAGGGAAAGTTGGGAATTTAGGATGGAGTGACTTTTGATGAGTACCCAGTAGATATTTAGGATCAGTAGGAGAGAATACTTCATGGGAAAGTGATTCGCTTGGTGCACATCCAATGGCAGCACACGAATCTCTATGAGAGAATGTGGGAATAGGAGGCTCAGAATCGTGCATAGTACCTACATCTTTTTGAGTAGTCTTGTTTTTGATTTTTCTGGGACGTAAATCCATAAGGTGGGAAGAATGTAATGTCTTGGATTTTTTTGTGTATTATTTTAAATATTTTATGAGATTATTTTGAGACCAAGTGTTGAGACAACGTGTGATTCTAAGGCCCGCTATGCTCAGAATAAATGTTTTAAAAATATTAAACTTTAAATATCATGTGCATGCGATTTTCCTAAAAAAGTGGGATAACTTATAAAAAAACACCCTTATTAGAAATCTGAGAGCACCGTTGCATTAATAGCATTGAGCTTACCCTAGGCACGTCCTAACATTGTTCATCACGAGTCGAATGTGAAAATTAGTTTTTGGACATAATGAGAAAAAAAATATTTTAATATTTTTGTATTCAATGCAGTGGAGTTTTATTTAAATTAAGATTTGTTAGGAAATTCAGGGTTATCACCATAACCTTGGAATTCCTTTGAGGCATGGAGAGGAACACTCTCGGCAAACAACAACGATGGATCGAGTAGATCATGGATTGTCGCAGCAACAGAGTTGGAGGATCTCGTCAATGAAGACAACACAACCATTCTTAATCAATGATCGATCCAAACTCTAGTTAGGATGTTTGTTTTATGATTTTCCATCCCTTTCTTAATCTAGTATGAATGTAGATAAATTCAATGATTAATAATTAATACACGCATCGTTGGTATGATTAAATTAGATGGAATTGTTTTTCTTCGTTCATCCTTCTAACGAGAAAAAATCGAGGCCGACATGAATAAAGGCTGAGGTCTATTCCTTGGGTTTTTGGTGCTTTTCTCCCTTTTTTCTTCATGTTAATCACCTTTGGGACCCTTTGGCCATGAATAAACATTACTGGGTGGCTCTAAACATTATCAGACCCCTAGATTCAAGGAAAATCGATATCAGAGGCCGAATCTGTGATGTTCTGGACCCAAGAAACCCGAATCTTCTACCGTTTCAAAAAACAGGCAGTAGAGGAGGCCCAATGGTCTATGGAAAGGACCACCGGTGTAGGTCCAGTGAAGTGGTCCAATAAGATGAACCGGTAGTGGTGAGGTGGCCGAAGGTGGCGTGTGGCGGTGCGGAGCGGCGGTTAGAGGCGAAGGCGGCCGGAGACGGTGATGCGGCATGCAGAGCTGGAAGAGATGCATGGACGTGGTGCAGGAATACATGGGGACCATGGGAAATAGAGGCCAGAGTGGGCTAGCAGAGGTAGAAGACCGCTTGGGGACTGTGGGATGCGGAGGGGCCGTGGGGTGCGGCGGGTCGAGCGGGAGGCCAGGTAGGACAATTAAGTAGGCTAGGTGGTTTAGATCAGGGGAACCAGGCCACATTAGGCAACCTAGTGGGTAGTGGGACCAATGGGCTTGGCTAAGCCCAACAGGTTGGACTGGGTCAGGTCAGGTTGATAGGATCAAGTCAGGTCTTTTTACTAAAACAACCATAACTTTTAAACGAAGTATCTGTTTGATGTGTTGTTAGTGGTGTTGGGACCCTTGTGATGAGATAGTACTTATGAGTGCAATGGTGCGTTTTAACTTGGATATATTTATAGGGACATGGTCCATTTACACAGGAAGTACCTTGGGTAAAGGTGTCCAATAGGTGTGACTACTACTCACCATGTACCCTCTCTTTTCTACATGAATTGATTCCCTCATCCACTATATCTTGGACGAGTTTTTCTAGGGTTAATTCCATTTATCATTTACCTGAAGGTTTATTGGTATCATTTAATACTCACAAGAGTATGATACCTTTAGTAAAATTTCTAGGATAGAGTTGTTGGAATCCCCTGAGAGGCCCAAATCAGATCTTCTATTCCTTCTTTATGCGCTAGATAGAGTCTTTGGCATTGACATGACCAACTTAACTGAGCGTCGATCCTCTACTTAGCAGGTTAATCCATATTGAGTTGTTGGTATCACCCCATGGCCCTGGCTGTGATCCTTATCTAATACATCATATCTCTTCAGATCTTTCATCGTATCTTTCTAATGATGGTTTCTAATGAACATTACTTCTCAGACGGACATCATCAGTGCTATCAGACTCAGGAGTGTGTTCTCTTGGATGAGTGATTTGTGGAATCTTTGAGCTGAATCCCTAGTGGTGGTATGCAGTGGTTATGACTTACCCTAGGCTATGTGGCATGGTTTGAGTATATTTGGACATTCCTATTATATTCTTTACACATATACTTGTGTAGATATGACTTTACTTTCCTTTGTGTACTTCTTTGTGGTTTCAGGGTGTCCTACAGAGTATTGTTATAATCACCCCTATATAGGATTTTCTTGCACGTGTTATGTCTTGTGTAAACGAGAAACCTTTTGATAGAGTCCAGGGCAGACTTGAACTAGATGAAGCCTTGTGATACCAAAAGGACCGTGGTGTTCTTATGACTTCAGATAGTATCCCCAGTACCTTTCCTTTAGGTATGTTTTTTGCAGATGAGTTACACGAACTTTTTTACAAACATTATTTTTGGTGGGATTATATTCTGGCCCTATTTACTTTCCATCACTTTCACTGTTATACTTTGGTTGTGGGTTATAGTGGTTTTTATACATTTTTTACTTAGTTTTTTTACATTTCATCATTTGTGGTCTTGGAGATGTGCTCATACGTACATGTACTAAGACAATACCTCCCATGTTAGTGATATTCATACTCTGTGCTAGTCACCAACCCCTAGACTATTAGAGGCTGACTTGGGGAGTCATAGCACAGGCCCCTCTGGGATGGGTCATGACAACTTTAGCCTATTTTATATCCATATATAGCTTCTCGATGTGATTTTCTTATTTATGGTGCATAAACAACTCATCTTCTCTATTTTTTCATCACCAAAAATAGTTTCTTTAATATTGAATTAATAATTTAACATCATGATGTTTAATATTTTAAGAATAAAACATCATCATAATTTAAACCTTCAGAGTTCTCACATTTTTTTCAATATGAAAAACCTTACGTAAGAAATATATTACACATCATAGTGAAAAGCTCAAATTTCTTCCATATTTTGACTGGCATAATCTTACATATCTCCTTGATGGATATGATATATCCTCAAATATATTATGTATATACCTGAAATATACTACACACCGTAGTATAACCACAAATCCATTATTTTCCAAATATTCACTATGGCAGGAACTTACACATCAATCATAATATATTACATATCACAGTGAACTCCTCATGACTTTACCGAATCTTTATAATTTGAGAATATTATGTATCTTAGTGTGTTTAAATACTTTTCCAATTTCTTAATTCTAAAAATTATTACTTATTCTTTGAAGGAACCCTTGTGTATCTCATTGAAACTCAGTACTTTATCAATATTTAGTTTGCAACATATAATTACTCTTATGTATGAGTATGTAAATATTACACATCATAGCGAATCTCCATAATTTTTCAATTATTTACTTCTCTATGAGATATTATGTATCAGAGTTTGAAATATACATTTGAAATTTTTTCATGAACTTCATGATATATCTTATGTATTCATGGAAGGATATTATGTATCATAGTGTAAGACACTTTGGGAATTTTCCAAATTTATGATTATGAGAAATATATATTATGTATTTTATTTGATAACCCTTATGTATTAACACAGGGTTTTCACTTTCCATTTTTCCAAATATCTATGAACTCAAGAATCTCTAGGACTTCTCTCCAACCCATTTCAAACTTTATGAAAACATATAAAACACCTAAAATTAATTTGTAATAACTTCAAATAATCTTTAATCATTACTAGAATAATTCAAAATCATTATGAAACATAAGAATACTCCTTGGATTATTTCAATGGATCTTCCCCTACACCATACAAATTTTCTACTCCTTAATAATTATCCAAGTATATTTACTTGAAATATAAATAAGAAATAAGATCAAATTACAAACATTTTTACAAAATGAATATTCTTCATACAACATTATTATTAGCAATAATTCAAACACTTTTTCAACATTTTCTATATATGAATTGATCTCAAAGAATATTTAATGGTAGATCATCCTTTTTCATATGAATAATGATAATAACTCTCTTACAACCTCTAAAGTGTTTCTTCAATCCTCATTAATTGCCCATAGATCAATATATAATAACACCTTACTTGGGTACTTCACTCAATCTACATGGGTACTCCAAAATCCTTCCAATATTCCCTTCTTGACACATATTGACATTATTATTATTGAAAAAAAAACAAATTAACACCAAATAGGTTCCATAATCCCCCCTTTGAATTTTTTTTCATTACTAATATGGTAGATACTTGTAAATATAAAATTTTAATTTTCCTCTCTATATTACAATTATTGAAAATAAATGGAAAAAACTTGAGATAATGTGGTATAAATTCATTTACATTAATGTTTAAAAAATTATTCCAATATAAGTATACTTTATAAATGCTTAGTGTAGAAAAAAATAGGGACTAAAATAGATAAAAAAATCAATCCATAATCAAATTAGAATATGATAGCAACTCATATTAATTTCTCAGGGGTTGTTTAAATATATTTTTATGAAAATCCAATTATTGAATATGTTCTCATGAAGTTTTTAATCTGAACTCCTATACTCATATTCAAAAACACATTAAAATAATTTAAAAAACAACTATTATGTTTTCAGAGATCAGCCCTTAAATTTGTCAAATTCTATTCATTTTCATATCATAGATCAAACCAATTTATCTCCTTTAATTTTAACTTTTATAGTTTCAAAATAAGGACAATAGAATATAAAAACATATCTCTTAAATGAATCTTTTCAAGTATGTTTTATAAAGTTATAGATTTTAATTTAGTGAAATATTCTACCTTCTTTCTCAAACTTCTCCCCTAAAGGGATACATTATCGAATCACTTTATCAAGTTTGATATCTCCATAAGATAAGATTTAAGATACTAAATGTTAAATTTCCACCATTATGGTGACTTATCTAATTTTCTATCTAGATTTGATAGCATACACAATTCCTCAGCTCTCCCTCAAAAATCACACACCACCTTTATTTCCCTATATAAAAAGTATAAAAAATAGTTATAAGGTGTAAATCCATTGATCTTTTCTAATAGAAACAAGGTCGAGAGTTTCTTTTAAACCAATATACTCCTTACTTTAAAAATTCATTTTTAGAGAACTCTTCTTGCTTTATTTTCTATTTTTCCAACTTGTATTATAGTTTGGAAGCCTAGCCATATTTCCCCTTTCAACCACTACTTTGTATATAAATTCCTTCTTTAAATATACCAAAAAATTAAATGCGTATTCTGGTGATTGTTTCATCTTATTTATCATTTACAATTAGTATGGAAACAAGATCATATAATCTTTTGAGTTATGTCCAGCCTGCTTGCACCACCCATACAAATTCTCAAGAATAATTTCCACTAAATAAATCCATTTGTTTATTCCTTGGACTGATTTTTCCCTTTTCACTAAATTGATTCCTTAAAAATCATTAATCAAGGTCTTCCTATATTGGCCCATGATATGTCATATTTTACCACAACAGAAGAAATTATTCTTTCATAGGGTAACATTATTATTGATATTATTAGGGTTGTTTTGAACAACCTTCTTATTTATCTTGTATCCCAAGGTAAAATCATCATTTTTATTCTCTTAATTTATTCTTCACTTTTGTGTTCTTATTCATTCAAATAATTTAGACACATTATTGGTTGATTTTAACAATCATGTCTCCTCACTATGACCACTTTGATTACAAATTCCACAAAATTTCTCAACACTTTCAAACCTATTTAGGGTAAAAAAATTCTTATATTTATTATGAGTAATTTTCATCAACTCAGATATCCCACCCATGATATAGGATTTATTTGAAATCAATAGGATAACATTGTAATGACCCGCTAATTCTTATTGGTTTGAGAGTCCAACAAGTCATTAATTGTCCTTAAGTGACTTCCCCAAGACGCCAAAGGCTGGAAATAAATGCCAAAGGGTTTCAAATACAAGTGGGGGACGATTTACCCTTTAAGAAATAAACCAAAAATCTAACCATCAAACCTTTCACTGATGATGCATGAACAAGAAAGACAACTAAACAACTTCATGTATCTCAAAACCACACCAAAGTGCACAACAATGGAATAAAAAACAAGTATCAAAGTACATAGTGGATAAAAACTAAAGACCCTCAAAATAATACAAGACTTCATGCTTCACAAGATCAAATCTACCCAATCACTGAACCACCCAAACATCATGAGGTAGTGCTAAAAACATGTGAAACATTACCTTTTCCCCTGTCCCAGAAGATAGCATCTGCAAAAGCACCAAAGTGCCAAATCAGGGGTGAGTATAAAACTCAGTAGGTTTTCCCCATTAACTTCACTACTCACTTTAGTAGGATAGAAGAGTTAGAAACATTTACATAAATCATTTTATACTAAACATTTTCTCAAAACAATTTATAACAAAATATAAACAAGTTTCTAAAATCATTTGTAACCAAAAGCATACAACTGAAATTGAAACCAATTTTTCTAATAAGTTATTTCTCCAGAAAAATAACTAAACAAAACCTTAAAACCATTCCTAAATATCCCTTTTTGGCATACCCAACCATTCCAAAAACCCATGAAACCAACCGTGCTTACTACATTATGACAGTTCCTTACTCATGAGCGGATTCTCATCGATCTACCAAGTCGTCACAAGGTAATTGTTTCCCATGTGCCATTAAACCCTTTGGAACTGAGAAAAAGGTCATATTTCAACCAAGAACCATATATGAAACATGAAAACACACCACATATTCTTGATAATCATTCCAAAAAACCCCATTCAATAAAAACACATTTTTATTGAAAACTATTTCCATCAAAACCATTTCAATTCCAAAACATTTCAATGTCAAACCATTTCAATAAAAAAATTTTTATTAAAAACCATTTATATTAAAACCCCCATTTTCATCAACCATTTATAAAATCCAAAAAATCCATAATTTAAAATTATCATTTTAAATTCAATAAACTAAACCCCTCTTGCACAAAAATTCACCAAGATCACGCAATTTCACAAAAACCATAAATCATCACTAAAGAAGAATTATTTAATTATTTTCACAATCAATTTAATTAAAATAAACCAATTTTAATCTAAGACAATCAATTCTAGAAAGAGGAGTTGAGAGAGAAGCCTCCTACTCCCCAACGAACAAAGAACACACAAGCAAACCAGGTCAATTCTCTAAGAACACGCCTTAGATCTATTCTCCTACCAAGAACAAAGACAAATATCATCATATTTGGAATCCACACACCTAGATATACCCATAATAGGCATAGATATAATAAACCAAGGGAATAGGAGAATTATATCTAAGTAGATCTAAGAAACCGATCAAGAATGAAGAAGAATTATCACATACCTCAAGAATCCAGCTTCAATTCACCAAGGGAATCCTTCAGATCGCCTTAAAACCAATGGGAGAACATTATATATCCTTAGGAGAAGAAAAATCCCTAGTTATGGCTTCTTAGGAGAAAAAAAACCTACTTAAAGGAAAACGTGTGATATATACTTTTTTAGGATCTCACTTAAACCATCAGCATGGTTAGTTCACACGGTTAAACACAACCTGCGCTAACCGTGCGTTAGCTACTACCTAGGCAGACCCTCACACAACCTCCTCAAACAGTTTCCCTAACCTTGTGAACACCATGCCTAAGTTATCTGACTCAAACTTTCCATTTCACATGGTTTGTCCACACGGTTAGACAAACCGTATGCCGCCCGTGCAACTTCCATTTAACTCCAAAAAAACATTTCCAAAGTTCTCCCAAAACTCTAAACTAACACCCTTACACTTTATAACCATAAAAATAATTAAGTAAGGGTTACATACTAGAAACCGATGGTACTAAAAACATGTTGTTCCAATAATCAATAGCCTTGTTCCCCAACCTTTTAAAATACCAGTGACAAAAAAAATCTTAATTTCTTACTTTGTAAAATAGTATATCTGGCATGGACACCTTATTTTCTTTATAAAAAACATATTTATTTTGGAAACATTTTAAGAAATATTATTTATTAAAATTTCTCACATAAAAAATATATTTAATGGTAGGTTTCACACTATTTTTCTCCATCCACATTTGTAAATATTTTTATTTCAAACCCGTACTATTTATAGAAACAACATTAGCACAAATGATTTTTTTTTCAATGGATGGTACTATTTAGTTTGAGATTGTAATAGATTGATAATTAAATTATCCCAATATATTATTGACAAAAAATAATGGTCTTTTATTACACATATCCTCCTTATAAGTATGAGAGGTGAAATATCTTTTTACAACTTATTATAAAGTCTCAACTCACGTCATTCCAAAATTTTCAATTTAACTTAAAATTATATAAAATTCAATATAAGAGTGTTATTTTGATATTAATTGGTCTTCAATATTTCTTCACATTATATTTTTATCCTATCAAGATTATCTTAATAGGATAAAAATATAATCTTTACATCCCTGAATGTACACTCCTTGATCTAGTGATAAAAATACAATCTTTACATTTCTAGATTTTATTCCGATAAACATGACCCAATTTTAACCCTTCAAAAAATATAACATAAAACTAAAATATTGGATCAATTACATACCCAAGGACCTTTTAGGTTTAAAGTTGTAGAGAATTAGGAAAAAATATAACATAAAAACTTAGATACATAAAAATATGGTTCATAAAATCTATATAATCTACCACTAAGTTCTTCACATCTAGTAACCTTTTTAGGGATAACATAGTTAGAACCTTTCTTCACAACTTGGGGAAAAGGAAACATGATAAGGGTGATCTCAAACACTCAGTAAGGGTAAACACATGCATTAAAAATTGAATGTCTTTAATGAGAATAAGATGATCATAGGGTTATGATGACATAATCAAAGTGAATGATCATAACATAAGAAAATTCAAACACATAAAAACCTGTAACATTAAACATGTGACATGGAATAAATATTTAACATAAGATAAGATTCATATAATTCAATAATCATGAGACATTTGAAAATAATAATTGATAAAATAATCCATTATAAACTCATAGAAAGCATAGATAAAACATGTTGGTATCTTGGAACATTGTCATTATATTACTCTTACAACCACTCTTATAAATAGAATAGCCTACATGGTAAATTAAAACAATATATTAGGAAAAAACTATAAATGATTAAATCTTTCTCTTTATCCAATTCATTGGAGGGATATAAAAATCTCACCCATAATTTGATCATAATGTAACCAACTATCCTTGGTTTATAACACAACCACCCATCCTTGGTTTATAATGGAACCACCCATCCTTGTTTTATAATGTAACTACCTATCATAAAAAACAATGTCCAAGAACTATAATATGAATAAAGTACATAGAGATTGAATTTCATTATAAAACTCATAGAAATAACCATTATTCCTTTCATAACTTGATTGAATCATGGAAAATAAATGGTTTCTATAAAAATATATTTTAAATAATAATAATTGATCTATATAAAGAATAATAATGGTATCATCACAACATATCCTCAATGGAGTATAGGTAACATCAGGGGTTATTTTCATGATTTGACATACCGAGGCCCTCCTGGTCAGTGATAAGTTGAGTGTGACACCCAAAGCCTACCTCCAATAGGATAGGGGTTGGAGACTAGTTCCAAGTAGGCATATCAAACACATGGGAGTCATTATCCTAATATAACTACACACACACACATCTCAAACTACCCACACAACACTGTAAGATAAATATAACCGAAACCATAATGAATGCATAACATCTATCTCACATCAGAGTATGAAAAATCATTGAAAAAAATATAAAGGTGAAATAAAATCCCACAAAAAGTGTAAAAGAGTCCAACATACTTAGAAGGAGGGGTATTTCTATTAAATGATACCCCCGGTACAACCATTTTCAATCTTTCTCACTATGATCTCCCTACTCCTAGTCCTACCAGGGAACCATAAAAAGGCTTATCATCTACACAAGACACAACATGTGCAAGTAGATCCCATGCATGGGTGAGTATAATAATACCCAGTAAGACACACTGAAATAACCAAACATAAATCACCATGAGAGTAGTCAACTCATAAACAAAAAGGTATGTCAATAAAAACATGATATATAGAGAAAAGAACAAAAAAATACCAGATATACTCAATATATAATCCATATCTCAATAGGTATTAACCATATTGTCATCCATAGGATTCTTCTAGAGGCTTAAAGATAACACTCTCCTAGGAGAATACACTCTATGATCCATACTGTCCTGATGGAAGTTTCCTGAGAGGACATACTCATTGGGTCTTGCCAAAAAAGATACATATTGGGACTCAGAAGATATCAACACCCAGATAAGAGATCACACCCAAGGTGACTGGGGACACCAAGAATCCTACTATAATAAATTTCTAAATAGGGTACTATATGTATGATGATACCAAAAAACCTACTGAATCAACCCACTAATTAGGGGATCATATGAACAATGATACCACAAACATTACTGGATGGACCTTCTAGATAGGGGATCTATGCCTTGTGTATTATGGTTATGATGATACCAAAAACCCTACCTAGGGTGAATGAATGAATGATAGAGGATCACACATTGGGTCATATGGAGGGACACCATGAACTCTGTCTAAGGCTTAACCTATAGAGTGGATCAAAAACCTATACCCAAAACATAATGTATAAATATCCCCTTTAAAGTATAGAATGAGGAAATTCACCCAAACATACCTGGTCTAAAATGAAGTGAATAAGGGATCTAAACTGACTTAGAGGAAGTACACATCATGTATTTAGAGTACATGGTGTGTACACCTAAACCTAGATCTGATCATTTCTATGCTCATGTTCCTCTTCCCCGACCTTATACACTATCCATTCTCATGAACTTGGTCATACCCATGTGATTTTGTAAAGAACACAACATTTTCCATGAGACACATGGAATGTGGGGGTCACATGGGGTCTTGGGTGTGTATTCCCTATACATGTCGATCCATTTGGAAAGGGTTACATGTCATGTAATCCAATATACATGACATGTATCACCACATGGATTCCTATGTATGTACTACTTCTAAACACTAAGCTATCTATCTATACATCTCATGGTGTTGAGTCTACCACATGGCATGTGATATCTAAATTTTCATGAAACCCTAGCCACCACACATATGGGACTACACTGTGTGTATCCCTTTGGACTATAAGATGTATGGTTTTGAATTTCTCATAAAATTCAGAACATTCACGCATCTTCCATATACACCAATACCGCTTCCAAATTCACCACTAATCTCACTGATGAAGATGGATATCAATCCATATGATCCCATCCATCACCATCATCCATATTATGAACATCAAATCTGATCGAGAAAACCTCTACCATCACTCCTCATCATCCAAATGCCAACATTCATGAGCCAGGGATCTCTAATATAAACTAAATTGATCCTAGGTTGTCTCAAACAACAATGGTGTCATCGATCCCCATACTAAACCTATGGTAATGACCCATTATTCCAAATATTTATTGTACAATGATCATTCATTGGGTATTTTTTGAATCCCTGGTCAAATGAAATGCCATTGATGATCACATGTAGAACGAGGAGAGAAAATCATAAAACAAAAGTATATGGAATGGAAGTCATAAAATGTTCATATTGGCCTCAATATTCTATCAATGAAGATGATGAATGAAGAGTATTATCGAATAAATATCAAATTATTATTTCTAGAAAGATAAATCCATACCTGAAAAACATGATCAACCCACGAATCAAACTTATAGATGAATTTATTGTTCATCATTGAATAAAAAATGGGGAAAATAAACCATGAAAAAAATACCCTACCTTGAGTTGGATCAATCATTAATTAAGAATGGAATTGTGTCATCATCGTTGGTAAGATCCAAAAATTCCATTATCATCGACAATCCTTATGACACTTGATCATTGATCCATGATCCCAATGTCCTTCAATGATCCTCCATGATCTCTTATCAAATCCATCAGGTTATGTGGAAAATCATAATTTTTTTCCAATAAATGGGTTTAAATTGAGGAGGTTTAGGTCATAGAAAAATAAATAAATAAATAAATAAATAAATTTACAATCTCATCCATGACCACTTTTTAACCAAACACCCAATGTTGACAAAGGCTATGTTTCCTCTAGGGTAAAACTCATGTTTTTGGTTTAACACTGGTATCATATTTACCTTATGAGTCCCCATTCACGAGTTATTATATTATTTTAGAAAGACCATGTGCATGGGATATAATATATATAATATTTTTATTATATCCACATCAAGGATCACCAGGCCTCAGAATCTCACACGTTCTCATCACCTGACTATGTAAATATTTCATAAAATATTTCAAAGTATTACAAGGAAAAAATAGAGATGTTAAATTCTCCACACCTTTAATTATTTTTTACATGAAAAGAGAAAACCTACTCTTAATAAAGGATACTATGTTATCATCTGGGTATCCCACTCTCATGATCCCTCTTGAAGGTTTAATTATTTTAAACACACATATAACCAAGGGAAATGTTTTAGCCTAAAGAGTATTCTCCTACAAATTCTCAAACACCACTGGGCACCTCAAAAATGTAAATAAAACCTCAAATTACAACTCATCCTGGTCCATATAATACAACAAGATGTGAAAATGTATTATTATCTATGATATAAGGAAAACACCAAGAACCTAGTCCAACTGTGGTTGGAGGGGCAAGTGGTATACCACCTCACTACCCAACACAATAATAGGAAAAAGGCCTATAAACCCTAGAGATAAATTACTATCCTGAGAAAATATCTATAATACACATAGAGGTGAGATATATCAGAACTCAATATTTTTTTTTGGTCTCCTAAGGAAACCGTCTGTAATCCATAAGGGACCCCAAATATTTTCAAGCAGTCCTCATCCACCCCTAAATGAATTGCACCTTTTCAAAACCATCGTTAGTACTAACTCTAGGCCCAAAAGAGTTATATCCCTCTTGATCTATCCAGTAAATTAGTAACCTATAGGGTCTCCCAAACATGACCTCAAATGGTGTTATAATCATGGTGTATTCATAGATATTATGGTATATAAACTCCAATGATGGTATATGATCTTCCCAGCTAAGACCCCAAGCTAACATGTCATCCCGAAGCATGTTCTCTAGAAGATGAATGGTATAATTTACCTAGAAAATTATCTGGGGAATAAAATCCATGCTAAACCACAAATGATTCCCAAGTAATATTTCATCCTCTCCCTAATCATGACATGAGGTGTGAATCAAAGTCTAAAATGATTGTCGAGGGAATTCCATGAAGTTGGACTACCTCCTGTACACAAAGGTGTCCCAAACTCTCTACAAGCTCAGCTCTTGGATGGTTTGGAAGTGGGAAAACATGGTTTTGGTAAATGACCACTAAGATAGCATCGTTTCCATTCATTTATCATGGAATCCCTATCATGAAAACCATAAATATACCATCCAATTTCCACTTCCATCTAGGAACCTCGACCTTCAACTACTAATAGGTGAGACACTAAGAGTTTAACTCAACGACATGATACCACATCCTTGGCCACAAAACATGTTTCCAAAGGATCTTGGTATATCTACACCTCTCCTGGGTGTACTACTAAGGAAAAGAAACCTCCTTAACACTTTGTTTCACTGCATGAATGGTGTCAACATCTATCATCAATCAAGGATGGCATGCTCCCCACCTTCATAAAAATAATCAATAACATGTACCATGGATATCAGATCATGAAAGATCTCCCAATTTAAATCCCAAAGACATGTCTCCTTGAATAGATGAAGAAATAGAGGGTAAACAATCATTGACTGGAGGTATGTCACACAGTCCCCATCCTCAAGGGTCAAATACAAAGAGGCCAATGGTGTTATCACCTCACTCAACAACAATAAACAATAAACCTTATTGTGAGTATTATCTATCACTACCACACTCTCAAGTGGCTCTCATGATCACACTGCCTCAACCTCTACTAGGTCCACTACCACTCCTATGTCTTATGTGACATTCCCCAAGAAGTGGACCTCCTGAATCTGTAATAGATACTTCAAGAGATTATTATAAAACTAGAACTCTTATAGAATTTCCAGAATCATCATCAAGTTTCTTGTGTACTCCACCACTAATTCTGAGTATACTAGGATGTCACCTAAGAATACTACCATGATTTGATCTAAAAAGGATTAAAGGACCCAGTTTATTTGTATCACAAGCACTGCCTAAGAATCCAATGTGATTAAAGGTATCACCATAAACTCAAAGAATCCATAGTGTATTTAGAAGAATACATTTGATGTATCATCAAATCAAATATGGAGCTAGTAATAACTTATCCCAAGGTCAAACACTAAGAACCACTTCGCCCCTAACCATTGGATGAAGAATTAATTGATTCTTGGGGATGTATACTAATCCTTGATTGTTACCTGGTTTAGGATAATTCAATCCATACCTAACCTCAATCTCTCATCCACCTCCTAGGATAACATCACTAGGCTCCCTAGGAAAACACATTGGGTCTTACAAATCCCTACCTCTATAGATCCTCTAATATTACCTGCTGCTCTCACTTCTCTATGGGGTAATTTGATGTACTATTGAAAATTTCAGAATGTCCTTGGTGAAATTATATGGAAAATTCTATCACTTGGTGGGGATGTAATCCCGAAAAATCCTTAGGAAATATGTACTTATACTCCACCACCACTATAGAAAATTGAAATCCCATGGAATCCACTACACCAAGGGTAATACAATCCAAATTATGAGTAATTGGTTGTATCCTCCCATGTATGAGCCTATCATACTCTTATTGGAATCACTCCTTACCAAAAGAGAAAAAAAATCCATCCCATAACTTGAATAAATTGCAACCCTCACTGGTAACAATCAACTACTCATGGATGGTATACAACCATACTATACTAAGGAAAACATCATAGGGCCTTACTATCATAATGAAAAGGTTCCACATGAGTCACTTTATCTATCTCTCTCTCTCTATATATATATATATCTCCCTCCCTCCCAAACTTAGGTAACATAGTCATAATTAGTGTGTGATCTATGAATCCCCTTTGGTTAGAGTCTCTAACACAAGGGTTGATCCAAGGGATCACCCATAATATCTAATTTTAAAACAAGAGAAGTAGAAAGAAAATAGTGGATTTTACAAGTGTCTAGTATTAATATAAATAAAGTAGAGAAGACATAAAACATACCTTAAATCACTCCTAAATACTCTAGGTTATAAGTATTCGGTGCCCGTAACTTCCCATGTCCTTGACCACTAGCTCCTTGAGCTTGGTGTAGACCACCAGGGGCTGGTGATGGTGGAAATAAATCAAATCACTATCCACCCCATGCTTCCCTCCATGATACTCTTCCAAACCCCCTATCCTACGAACATCCCTACTCCAATCGATACCTTTTACTAGGTAGTTTATTTACCATATCTTTGTCTATAGTATGATGGGAGGGAAAATCCCTCGTGAGATATCCACATCTATTGAAAGCATAAAAAATCTCTGCCTTGATGCACTAAGATGTACCTAAGGTATTCATGAATGATGCAGACTCCTATATCATAACCTAAGTCACACACCTACTATCAATAGGTCCTTCTCTCCCTATATACCAAATGATCATTGACATGGAATCTCATGACACACGTTTGATCCATACACATCATTATTCAGCGCCAAAAAAGCCATTTGTGGCTCAGTATGACATGATGAATCCACATGAACCACAAAAGGTGGGTCTATGCACTGATAATCAGGTGGGATCACCACCTTCTTTCCACCCATAAGGAAAACCACCTCATGACTAGGACCCTAAATGGAGGCCTCATTTCCCATTAGGTTATATCCTCAACTCTGCTACAAAAACCTCTCTAGATGTCATCATGGAAACATCCTATAAGGATAAAAGATATACCACAATCAAAGAGTATACCTGGTGGAGTTGACTTAATAAGGACATGAAACCACAACCCACTCCTATATGATGCATGTACTAATGTTTCCCCTACAACCAGTGTCTACATGTACCAATTAAAAAAACATGTTATTATATTCAATGTGAATGGATAAGTTAGTCTCCACACCAACACCGGAGTCCCTGACCTGGGAGACGAACTCAAAACACTTTAACATTATTTTCCTAGTTCTTAAACCAATCTCATATCTAGACACAACCTCAAACTCTAGTCCTAATATGAACACGGATTTGATACCACTCTATCATGAATCGATCCACCAGGGCCTACTTGGATAGTGATAAGTTGAGTGTGATACACCAATCCTACCTCCAATAGGCTAGTGGTTAGAAACCAGTATCAAGTAGGCATATCACACACATGGGATACATTAGCCTAATGTACCCACACAAAAAAACACATCTAAATACCCACAAAATGGTAAAAGGTAAATAAAAATGATACCATAATGTATGAATAACATCTATCTCACATCATAGTAAGACGATGTTTGGGAAGTGATAAAAAGGGAAAAAATAAAATCCCACCAAAAGTGAAAAAGAGTGCAATCTGCTCAAAAGGAGGGGGACTTATGTCAAATGAAACACCTGGTCCAACCACATTCAGTTTAGATCACTATGCTTCTCCTACTCCCAACCATCCTAGGGAACCATAAGAAGGCTTGACATAATACATGACATTTTTGGGAAGATATCGTGCAAGGGTGAGTATAATAATACCCAAAAAGACACCCCAAAACCACTAAACATAAAACATCAAGAGAGTAGTCATATTATAAACAAAAATGCATGCCAACCAGAACATGAGATATATAGATAACAACAAAAAATCCCATATATAATAAAGATAGACTCAATGTATCAAATAGGTCTCAACTGTACTTCCAACCATAGGATTATACTCAAGGATTCAAGATAATGATTTACTGAGAGAATCCACTCTGTGATCCATACTATCCCTAATGGAATTTATGCAAGAGGTCTTGATCATTGAGTCTCCCCAAAGAAGATACATGTTAGGACTCATAAGATCTCAAAAACCAGATAGGGGATAAAACCAGGGTCACTGGGGGACACCATAAACCATACTGGAATAACTCTATATGTAGGGGATCATATGTATTACTACATCATGAACCCTACTGAATTAGACTGATAAGGAGGGGATCGTATGCATGATGATACAGTGAAACCTACTAGATTTACCTACTAGATAGGGGATTAATGAACTGTGTATGATGGTCATGAAAATACCTTGAACCCTACCTAGGTAGAATGAAGGAATTATATAGTATCACACCTTGGGTTATATGTAGGGAAACCTTGAACTCTATTTGAGGCTCATCCCATAAAGGGGATCAAAAACCTATACCTAGAACATAATGTCTTAATGTAATGTTGAAGGGATAGTACAAGGAAACACAACCAATTAGACAT
Organism: Viscum album; assembly: GCA_963277665.1. Classification (NCBI taxonomy): domain Eukaryota; kingdom Viridiplantae; phylum Streptophyta; class Magnoliopsida; order Santalales; family Viscaceae; genus Viscum; species Viscum album. The sequence goes on along the minus strand of OY728121.1, from coordinate 1,756,388,177 downwards.
GGTCTAAACTGAAGATATGAAGGGCTCCAAACTTACTCATAGGAAGTACACATCATGTATATAGAGTAAACAATGTAATCACCTAAACCCAAAATTTCTGTGTTTGTGCCTGTGTTCCTCTCTTTCTCTATTGTGCTTGTATAAAATGGAAATTATTGTATACCTAATGTTATTTTTAAAAGCACATGTCATGTTCCTTAGCACACACAATGTGTGGGGCCACATGGGTTCCTAGGTATGTATTACCTGTACACACTGAGTCATTTACGAAGGGTTACATGACATGTGATCTGAAACACACGACATATATCAACACATGGATTATTGAGAGTGTACTACCTATACATGATAAGTTTTATAGCTAGGAATCACATGGAATGTGGGTCTACCACATAATGTGTGATATTTAACTCAACACAAAACCCTATCCACCACATAGCGGGGACTATACGATGTGTGTCCCTCTAGACTACATGGTGTGCTTTTCAAAAATTCTCATAAATTACATAAAATTCATGAATATTCATTCCACACTATTGAAACATAAAAATAAAATACTAATCACATAATAAACATGGATCTCAATCATTTTGAGCCTATCCGTCACCATCAGTTGGATTCTGTTCATCAAATCCAATTGGGAAAACCTCTACCGTCGCTCCTCATCATTAAAATGCCAACACCTTCAAGCCGAGGATCTATAATCAGAACCCTATAAATCCTCTATTATTTCACACCTTAATGATTTCATCAATATCTATCCCAAACATGTGGTAACAATTCATTATTCTAAATATCGATTATGCAATGATCGTTTATTGGGTGTTTGTTAAATCAATGGTCAAAATAAATATCGATGACGATCCTGTATAGAATGGGAAGTGAAAAGAATAAAAAAACATGAGTAATGAACCTAGTACAATTTTAGGGTTTTTCTAAATCCTATATTGATGAATATGAAGAATATATATGATTATCAAATCAATATCAAAATCCTATTTCAAGGAAGATAAATCCATACCCACACAACATGATCGACCCAAAAATCAAACTGTTAGAAGAATTTATTAGTATTAATCATGAAATAAAAAATAGGGAAAATAAACCATGAAAAAAATTAAAAACCTTGATTTGGATTGATTTTTGATGAAGAAAGGTACTATATCGTCACTTTTGGCAAGATCCATGAACTTCGTAGTCATTGACAATCCTTGTAGCACTCAAAAATTGATCCACGATCTTGATGTTTGTCAAAGCTCCTCCACACTCTCCTTTCAAATACCTAGGGTTATATTTCTAAACCTAGGGTTTTCCCATAATTGGGTTTAATTATAGGAGGGATATGTCATGGAGAAATAAATAAATAAATAAATAAATTAATTAATCTACCATTTCTCCCATGACCACATTTTAACCAAATGCCCAATGTTGAAAAAGTTTATGTTATTCATAAGGTAAATCCCATATTTGAAATTCAGTGGTAGTCTCTGATTTCCCATATGAGTCCCCATTTGGGAGTTATTATGCTATTTTTAAATACTGCATGCTCATGATATAATATATTTAATATTTTTATTATATCCATACCGAGGATCATCGGACCCTGGAATCTCACTTTATCTCAATGCATGGATCTACAAATGTTCCTTAAAATATTTCAATGTATTAATAGGGAAAATATTGATGGTATATTTTTTGTCATTAATGAATATAAATACCATTCAAATATCATTAAAACATTATTGAGGAAAATTCCCTTTCAATTTTAAAAATCACTTTAAAAAAACTAAAAATTCACAAAATATTATAGAAATCCTTTTCTTTGAAAATAAAATTAGAAACTAATAAAGTAATATTCAAATAAAATAATGATCATGATTTTGGGAAAATAGTTTCATTCCATAAATGTTAAAAATAAACATTCTTTTCAAACATTTTGTAAAGAGAGTTAAAAGTGGCCCACATAATTTTTTTTAAGAAAGTTCCTTTGAAAAACATTTAAAATGTGGTAAAAGATTAAGGAAAATATCTTTAAAAAACCATTTATGTTTAGAAAAGAATATTCTTGAAATAATTTTGGAAATATTGGATATGGAAGAGAAAGATTCCTAATCTAAAAGAAAATATGAGATCAGTATCACTTACAAAAAAATTATTGATTTTTCTTTAATAAATAAGGTTATAAATGGAAACTAAACATTTAAAACCCATTAATAATCTGGAGTAAAATAAAATATTTTTAGTTTAAGAAAATAATATCATGTGGTTTCCCTAAAGGAACCTTGAATATAAACAATCTCAAAAAGAAAGGATATTTTAACATAAAGCCTTTATTGCTTTGGTAACTTTCAAATCAAAAGTCATTTGAAGAAATAGTATAATATGGATCTATAAATCCCATGAATTTCTTAAATTAATATTTCAAAATTAATTTTTTAGGTATTAAGTACACCATATAAGGAAATCATGGTGCACAACATGAAACATGTCTCAAGAAAATGACATTGGGAAAAAGAAAACCCTTGCAATGATCATAACTTTTGAAGTGAAAATTAATCCATGAATTGATTATGAAAACATATTTAAATCCATATAAAAAGTTTAAATATAAAATAAAACAATTTATATATCAATTCACACATAATTATGGAATAATAAATTCAATAAATAAGAGTTATAACCCAATGAAAGGAATTTGAGTTAAGGAATCCCCCACCCCTTGGTACCTTTCAAGCCAAATCCTCTTGGATGAAACAATTTGAATTATAAATTAAAATAAAATGATGCATTAAGTTTTTATGATATAACATATTAAAGGGGTAGTATATACACCATATAAAAGAAACTAGGTGTATGACATTAAAACATGACTTAATGAAGGGAAATTGAGAATAAATCCCTTACCTCGAGTTTAGAATTGCCATATCTATCCTTTAAATCCTATATAATAAACTTATATCAATTATTTTATTAATTTAATTTTTTATAGGATTAATACCTTATAATTAGAAAATTTATCTCATTTATTTTAATGATATATTTACTTACCAAATTAGTTAAGTCCACATTGGGTGTTTTAAGGATGTTTAGTTCATATTTTCAAAAAGGCTTTGGTATGTTGTCCATGTTCAAAGTGGAAATTATTACATAATATCTATAATAATAATAATGAAATAATTATAATTTTTTACATCAATTATACTTTTAAAATCAACCATAAAATATGGTTATGGAAAATAAACAACGTTATAATCATGGAGATGGTAGACCGTACATACACATGAGTAACATTTCCATTTTTCAATGAACATTATATAAAGAATTAATGTATTATTTTATCTTTAAATAATTATAATTATAGCATAAATAACATATTATTTATTTAAATAGACTTATATATACTATCCATGTGATGTGGTTATGAAAAATGAATCACATCGCTTCGTGGAGGTGGTAATACACATGTATACATGAATGGCGTTATCATTTTTCAATGAATAGAAAGGTAAGAAAATAGATGATATATTATCTTTTAAGAATTATAATTATTTGATTAATATCACAAATATACATTACATTCATAATTATAACCATCTGTGAGAGGGGGTGATGGAAAATGAATTACATCGGTTCACGAGGTGGTAGTCCGCCGTACACTTGAATAATGGATTAATTTCCCATTTTATGGAACAAAGAGATGGGTATAGGTTATTAAATTAACATAAAAAATAAAAGTATATTAAATATTAAATTTTTATTATTTTATCATGTTTGAATAATATTTTAAGGATCTAGAAGAATAAATAAAACAAAAACATTCGGTGAAAAGCTATACCTCTTTTTCAAATAACCTCATTTGATTTACACCTTAATACATATAAAGTTAGTATAAATCCAAAAATAAGGTCTTTATAACATGGTTAGTGATGTTAGTAAGGGATTTAATCAAGGTATTTACTAAAAAAAAGTATTTTTAAGTGTTTAGAGTAGAGTAGAGGAGGTACCATTTTATAGGTGAGGGGAGAGACATTCTTAGAATTTCTTAAAGTATTAAATTAATATAAATTAATTTTTGTGGGAAAATGGATCCAAAATGATATAAATAAAATATATGATGATTATGAGTCTAAATAATCTCATAAAATAAAATTTGGACAATTTTAGGTGATATTTTCACCCTTATCTCTTTGTTTTAACCCCTGTTAACCCTTTTGACAATTACCACAATATCAAGAATTTTTACACTAAAGGAATTAAGAAAGTTACCATAAAAGAAAAAATGACTCATAAATGGGACATAATTAATATTTTAAACCATATCCAATTCATTTTACTTAATATTTTATTTTTATGAATTTTGAATCATTTAATAAAATATTATTGTTATAAAATACCATTAATTTCATTTTTAGAACTATTCAAATAATTTGAATTTGAAAGCAACATGGTATCAATGGAATTAGAATATAAAACTTTTAAACATATATAATATGTTATATTTATATTTAAAATTATTTTAACACTTTAACTCATCCAAATAATATTTTAAAGTTTTTAAAATCATTTACTTTGATTTTTTCACTGCTTATACAAGAATTGTGTCAGTATTGTGTAAGTAATTATGGTAATTATACCATTACTAAAAATTAAAAATAAATTAAAATGATAAAAAATAATTTATATTTAAAATAACCATTTATAACTAAAAATAAGTTATTTTATCCCTATAAAATCTTTTTATAGATATTAAAAGCAAGAGAGTGACATTTTTGACTTTATATTTACTTAAAATAATATATAAGTAATTTTCAAAGAAATATGACAAAAAATTACTATAAATTAAAATATTGAATGAGTATGGACTAAGAAAACTCATAAAATATATTAAAGGAATGTTTTCAGGTTATTTTTAGTCCTTATCATATTATTTTTAACCTTAATTACCTAATTTAACTTTTACCATTGTAAAAAAAATACTATGGTTATTATTCATAATGAAAAAAAATAAAAGGATCCTATTTAAAAAATTTATACCACCTAATTAAAAGTATTTAATCCATTTTTCAAGATTTAATTTCATGATTTGGAATAATTTAATGTAATATTAAACCCGCAAAACACGATGAAAAGTAGTTTTTAGAAAATTGTTTTTTTCAAGTATAAGATGATCTTACATTAACTTTATGACTTATAATAATCATTATATGAATTTAAATTAATATATATATATATATATTATATATAAATTTTATTAAAATAATTCATAATTAGGTATTATTTTAATTAATTAAAATGAAAAAACATTATGCACTGAAAAATAGATTTCAGAAAAATGCATTTTTAAGCATAAAAATAAACTTACACTAAAATCAAGTATAATGATGATTAATATGTATTTAATTATGTTATATATATTTAAATGATAATTTCATTAATTTTATATTAAATTAAATTCATAATGAAACTTTTTAATGAAAATTTATGATAGTTTTACAAAAATCGATATTTTTTCACTATTCGCTGAAAAATCAATATTTTTAGAGGAATCACAAAATTTAACATTAAATTAATTTTGATATATTGATTTAAAAAATGTTATAATTTTTTAAAAATAAAATTATTAAAATTTTAAAAAACTAATTATAATATTCTCACACAAAAATCATTAAAACCCATTTTTGAAGAAAATATTTTTTTGAAGCATAAAAAGAGCAGTTGGGGTGGCACTTGAGTGGAAACCCTATAATCCTACATCCAAAAGTCCAAGGTTAAAAATAAGGTAGAGGAGAAGTTATTAGTTATTATAACAATTACTATAGATGCTAATGTAGTAATGTATATATTCACCTGATTTGGGACTACGGACCATAGATTTGAGCCTTTTGGCCACAGGGCCTTCAGGACACCATAAGACTTTCGGAAATGGGGCCTACAAGATACATCAAGCCTTCAAGACATGGGATTTTGGGCCACAAGGCCTTTGGATCATGAAACAATTAAGTTAGACTACACAAGAGCAGGACCTACAGGAGGATTTAAAGAAAGAAGTAGCCACCAGAGCAGCACTTACTAAATTGAGAATGAAGAGAGGGATATGGTAATATTTCCATTGATACTGATCACCATACATCTCTATACGGGGAAATTCTATACAATCAGCAATGTGTGGTGGGGGATAGGTGGCATCAATGAAGTGGATACTATGGAGGGGTAGTTCTAGTGTAGTTGAGTCTTTGGGCCTTTGATTTATGTATTAGATCTTGTGCCTCTAGGATTACGATTCATGTAAGTATTCCCTTTCAACCTAATTAGAAAAAGGATTATCCAAAAATAAATAAAAAATCTAAGCCCTTTGGTCCATTCTAGAAATCATAGAATGAATTTATTGAAAAATAGAGTGCTTATTTCCTAAGAATTAATAAACACATTTGTATTGAGTAGGACCTTTATATATACATATACATATATATATATATATATATTTCATAATGCAGTTAATCATATTCATACCTTCCAATTTAACGGATAAGTTATAACTATAACATTTAAATAATAATATTTCATGGTTCATTTAAGTTCAAAGTTACATGTTATATATATTATTAAACATAGTGTTCTTTTAAAATCTCAGGATATTATAATTAAATCATTTTCAAGAAATTTCATGGATTTATCCTTATATTGGTTTATTTTTAGAAAATTATTCTCAAATATAGAGAAATTTTCTTTAAGCTCCAAATTCCATGTACTTTTGGCCTCTACTTGTTTGGTGATATTTTTGAAACCAATTAAATTTGTACCATAGAATTTTCTTTCATCTCATATTCTTATCAATGTGGGTGATATTATGTTGAATGTTTTTAAAAGATTCAAAAATATCAAAAAATATATAAATTTGGGTAGATCCTATAGGTATTACTCTAAATAAGTACATGAATTATCATACTCTCTATCAGGTAGATCTTTCAAATTATGATCTTCCCTATTTATTCAAGGATAATCAATAGGAAAATATTGAAAAAAAATTTCAATTACCTCATATTCATATAAATATTTTGAATAACCTAAGGTAGAAGTGTTTTATATCTTCTTGACTGTATATTTTTCAACCAAATATTTAATAATCATTCTAGATCTGATATCATTAGACTATAGCATGTGAAAGTTGGATTTACTTACTCATTGTATAATAGGGATGCCTTCCTCATGTTTTTAAACTATTTCTTCTATATATTATTCATATTATTGGAAGATATTGAAATTTAATCCATAGTTTATGCATCTTCACCAAATCTTCACTTCATGATTACTTTGAGAATCAAATTCAATGTGGAATCAAAACTCTAATACGAATTTTTGTTCCACTAGGATTGGTGAAACCACACAAAGAGGGGAGGTAAATCAACGTGAGTGACTTATTATCAATTAATGTTTGCCCCACACTTTACCTATATACATATTAAATGAATATATCTCTCACTATTTTCTCACTATTGGTTAGCATACAAGTATTTTAAGATGGAAATAAACAACACATGGAAAATAAAAGTTTGTTAACAAGGTTCAAATCTAATGTGTATGACTGCATCCCAAGTATATGATTACTATCATCCCAAATGAACAAATGTTCTAATTTATTAATAATATGAATCTTAGGAAAGGGCCTTACCTTGAACCTATACAATTTCTAGCACTGATCAAACTTACAGGCGAGCACTAGCTTTCCATTCTTTAGGCTCTATAATTAACTAGGTATTACCCTATAATTACCATATTTGGATGGATCCTCCTTGAATAATTATCAATATGAAAATAAAAGTATATTTTGGACTAAAAAAGATATGATATTCTTACTTGGTGTGTGACAATATCAAGGGACATGATCACACTATGATTCACTATTCTTTTCAACCCTTATACCATTGTGTTAAAATATTTTTATATAAAAAATTTCAAATATAATAACAAAATAAAATTATTATTTAATTAAATTATTTAATTATAAATACTTATTAAAATATAAATTTCACTTTTTGATATTTTCATTGTAGTAAGTGATTTAAAAGGCCCAAGATGAAATGGGAGAAAAATGGGCCAAACTACACGGAATCCCAAGCACAAATGTGTAATGATTTATAAATTATGAAAAATATATTCATATAATTAGGATAAAAATTTGTAGGTGGTTTCATGGGAGAAAATTCTTATGAATAAAGTTAATCCTGGTTCATCCATTTTACAGCTCAAATGATGTGATCTATCTAGAAAATAAAAACTACTTTAATTCAATATTATATTTCAGTATTTTGAAATTTTTTCTCTTTATAAAACTCTAATACCCAAAATATTTTATAGGGAGACATTCAATATTCTAAAAAACAACTATTTTGTTTTTAAAAATCTATATAAGTACATTTATATATTAAAATCTAAGATAAAAGTGGAATTGTGAAATTTACATGTAAAAAACACTACCTCCCATTATCTATAAATTAGAACCTTGAATGCCTCATTTGGAAGCTCAACTAGGATGTAAGGTTCTACCATTTTGGATAGATTTAGGATTTTTTTCATCACCTTAGAGGTTTTTTATATCCCTATCTACATAGGGAGAGAAAGGATGAAGACTGAGTAATATAATAGCTTCATCCTCCTCCCAATAGCGAGCTAAAAAGTGACTAATCATTAAGTGGGAGCTTCACACTTTTCAAGAGAGTTCTATCAAATAATTTGATACAATTTTGGTTTATTTTTAGGTTTGTAATAGTTTATTTTGATGTACCTGAAATTTTTGTCAATGTTTTGATGTATTTGAGTGAAATATTTTTCATTTAATTATTGATAATTTTCAATTTTAAGTGTGTGACTTGTGTTTTTATGATTGGACAACACAAGAATCCTTTTCTTTCCAAAAAATTTCAGTTTTTAGTGTTCTTTGGCAATCCTTTTAATATGAATATAGGATTTAACATGACTACATGATTGTTATGTCAAGGTTTAGTTCTAAATGTATTATTTTAGAGGCTTAGAGTGTAAAAAATATCTTGATTAACCCTCAACCAAGGAATTATACCAAAACTAAAAATATAATAAGAATAATGAACTTTACAAGACTTGTAACAACCTAGTAATTGTATTATTTTCATAAAACTCTTAAAAATATCTTCATCTTTTAAAATTTATATGTTTTTTCTTATATCTATTCAAATCTAAATTGTTTTAAAAACCCTACTCATTTAGTTTTGTTTTATAAAATTTATTAAAAATTTATACTTTAAACCTTTAATTATCCTTGATAGATGACCCAAGGTATGTTCTATACTACAAATCACCTTTAAAACCCTAATTAATTTGGTGTGTTATTAAAGTGGTATAATTTTTTTTCATTGTTTCTATAGAGAACTTTAGTTTTGTGTGTGTGTTTTTGATAATAAATTTGTGTATTTTGTAAATAATTTTTTTATTTACCTTTATCTATTTAAATTTTTTATTTAATTTTATGTTCTAAAATCTATTATCTTCTTGTGTGAGATTTTTATCATCAAATTGATGCATCTTGACAACACTTCTTCCACCACCTCTTTCATTATTTTCTATTCCAATTTGTCTTTCTTTATATCTTTAATAAACATGTCATGTACTGTATATTTTGATGACTATATTAAAAGAACAGAAAAATTTGATACATGTTTATTATTTGATATTTTTTAAATTTTTGAGGATTGATTAAAAATTGACGACCCTTCTCAGCTAATAAAAGCTGAATACTTATCCAAGGATGATTCCCTTGGGTATATAAATTATTTCAATTAATACAATTTTCCTTTATTTCTCCTATTAATCCAAAACACCTATATAGAGGATGAAATTGAGTTTTTGTTTCATTTCAGATGCTTTATCCCCATTAAAGTAATACTTTATATTGATAGATCTTGTATAAGAGTATGAAAAAGAATTGATATTGGAACTCATTTACATTATTAGTTTTATCCTGACTATCTATAAACCATGTTTTTCAATTATTAAGGATAAAAAAATAGGTAAACACAACCATTCAAAAAATTCTACTATATATATTAGTTTTTTGTTAAATAAATAAATTAATGAATGAATAAATACAAATCTTATACCATGATTTCATGATTCTGTGTAATAACAATATACACACAGATATATGGTTTATATAAAAAGAAAGTGATTGTATAAAATATATTTATATATATATAAATATTTTATTAAAAAATATTATGTAAAAAAAATAAATTTATATATAAAAACCGAATAAACACTAATAATTAATCTTGTGTCGGTGGCTACATAACTTTATAGGAATCATTCAGTCATTGGTTCAAATTACCACTCATTTATCAGTGTATGATTCATTATTTTTCATATTTTTTATGAATTTAATATATATACATGCAAATAATTTGAAACATAGTTTAAAATTTTAAAAAAATATTTGTACGGGAATGAATGGGGGTCCAATAGTTATGGAAAGTCCATGGAAATGACCAGTCATTGGTTGAAATTCCAACCCAAAATGGGAGTAACATTTATTGAAGTTGGTTCCCTAGAACTAACTACTCTTGAAAATTAGATCACCAAAATATTCATAGTGTTGAATATTAATAAATATATTATCACATCATGATTTTTCTTTTACATTAAATAATATATGATTATGTTATAAGGGTAATTATTTCACTATAAGGTTATAAAAGTTCCCTGCTTTGATGAGAACCTAGAAGTTCCATGTCAATATTCTTAAATATATATTTTATAGATGAATGATATCATTTGATAGAATGAAAATGGTATAGGATATTAGGGTTGTAAACTCATATTACTTTGATACACTTTATCATAGTGTAAACCCTTGTTAATTTTTAGGATAAGATATTATGAAAACATGACCCTCTAGTATCAAATCCACATTTATATGTGTCATTGGATGCTCCTATCCATAGATGTGTGTAATGGACCTTAAACATTAAGAGTATTATTAATACATACCCTGAGTCACATAATTTTATGTATTAATGAAAATCATGATGACATATGATCTTGGGGAGATATGATACATTTTTTGGCAACCCAAGTATAACATACATAAATATTGCATCATTTTAGATGAATATTCAATACATTTCACAATAATACATTCCCTAAAACTGTAAAAGTTTAGTGTTTTTGGAGACTAGATACATAAGAAAATTATTTCATGAAAGATCTTAAATATATCCCACAAAGGTCCTCTCTTAAAGTACCCTTATTAGACATATCCTACATAGAAAATTTCTTCATAACCTAGGGAAAATGGAAACATAAAAAAGGGAGAGATTAGATGCTCAATAAGGGTAAAAATGGGAGATATTAATCTATGATAATATAAAAGAATAAGATAAGTATAAGGGTATGATATCATGATCATAACTTATAAATTTCATACCCAATTGGTCATAGATCATAAATTGCGAGTCATGGAATAAAGCTTTAGCATTTCAAAATACACGATTCATAAGAGTGAGGAATCATCATTAATCAACCACGAGACATGAGATCATATCATAATAATAAGAACATGTCATAGTAATTGTGTAACAATTATAAACCTAGAAAATCATTTCATTAGTTAAGGTTCACTTCCAAGACTATTATAGTGGACTAAGTCCCATAGTGGATTGGGTTCACTCCATATTATATCATTTCCTTAGTCAAGGTTCACTCCCATGACTATCATAGTGGAAAATGTCCCTTATTAAACCAGGTTCACCCACTATTCTAGTATATATTATCTAATTAGATATCAATCATTTCCCAATGTATTTGAGGGTTTTAATAGACCCACCAATCACATAATTAAAACCATACATATGTGTTCCACAAGATCCAAAAAACATTCATCAATTTATCATAACATAACCCATGGAAAGGAAACAGGTTTCATAAAGTTTTACCCATCACAGAATCATATTTCATCAATATATAGAACATATATAGTATCATTACATCATATTCCTAGTTAACAATAAGAAACATCAAAGGATGTTGACATAAATGAAAAATACATTTAAAATAACATTTAAACCATTCTTTGAAAACATTAGGAGAATATTTTTTTATTTTGATAAAATTTTAAATAAAAATTATCAAAATATCTATATTTTTTTAAATAACTATATAAAAATGTAAAGAAATATTCAAAATAAAGAACAGTAATGACGGTATGAAAATTTTTTCATGTAACAAATGTTAAAATAAATATTCCTTTAACACTTATTATAAAAATCACAAAAGTTACTCGTTCAAAAAACAACAAGAATATTCATTTTAAAAAATTTAAAATAAATTAAAATATTGTTGAAAATGATTTTAAATAATCATTTTATTATAAAAATAACATTCTTAAAAACATTTTAAATTACATGCACATGGAAAACAATTTATCAACTAAAGTGGAAATAAGGATATATTTTTATTAAACAATTATTTTAATAATTTTAAGTAGAAAAGAGAGTAAAACGGTACTAATACTTTAAAATTATATAAATAACCTTAGTAGAAGAAAATATATAGGGTTTAAATGATAAGGTTTATATAATTTCACTCAATGTAAAATTAGAATGGACAATCCCAAAAAGAAATGTGATTGTAACATAAACTTGCACCTCAGGTCCGGTATTTATTAGAAGGCATTCTTAAGACATAGTATAATAAATTTAGATTTATTATAAATATATACCAAAAAATATTTATAATTTTTTTACAATATAAAATTCTCTTATAATTTCCAATTTCCCATTTATTAATATTTTGTCATTGAAATCAACATTAGGGTGAAAAATGGTCTGTTTTCCATACATGTTTTGGTTTGAGGGTTGTGATAATTGAACCTTGGTTATGGATTAATAATATCTAGAATATTAATCATTTTATAAGTATTATATTTATGTATTATGTACAATTTATAACCATTCATATATGGTGGTGATGAAAAATTAATTACATCACTTCTTAGAGATGGTAGTCTGTACGTACACTTGAGTAATATTTTCTGTCACGACCCGTCCCCCAGGGCCCGTGTCGTAACTACCCCAAGCCCGCCTTCCATAGGCCAGGGGCTGGCGACTAGCACCAAAGGCGTAAATCCCTATAACTGGGAAGGTGTTGCCTTTATAAAACGTAAACACACACAACCAGAGTACAAGAGGAAGCAAACACTAAGTAAAAGCTATATAACAAGCATACTAAAAGTAAAAGGGGACAAAATACAAGTCCAACTGAAAGGTACAGCTACAACTGAAAGAGAGTACAACTGAAAAGACAAATAGCTGAATGGTGAAGCAGCTCCTGGATCGTCCTCCGGGTTCCTACCTGAAGGGTAGGTACAGATGTCCTCCTCAGTACTTCGCATCTATTGGTCTGCTCCGTGTGTCGTCACGCTGAGTGTCCACCTCCAGGTACTGTCCAGTCCTCGTACACTCTGCCTCGGTCAGTGCTGTCCGTCATCTGCATCCAACACAACGAGGTGCGGGCATAGCCCGTGCATGGGTGAGTATAACGATACTCAGTAGGGACCTCGATACCCTCAAGGTCTCACAAAATCTATCAAAGAAAAACCACAAAGAAAGATCTCAATAGATAACCTTTACTTGGGTATATGCCCATACATATACCTAAGTTATCAAGTAACCCATCTCAATCATGAGGAAATCACAAAGGTCATTGACTCAGCTCAAACCAATATTTTCATTATCGAAACCACGGATGCTGGAGAACTCCTCCTCTGTCAAGTACAGTGGCCCTGTCGCGACTCCAAGGCGCTACTCACTAACCTTAGACTACTGAGGTACTCCTCCTGTCGAGTACCGCAGGTCTGCTGCCAAACTAGGTGCTCCGTCCGTTATGGGTCTGCCGCCAAACCGAGTGCTCCCCCTAGTACCCATCAGAGGTACTCCTCCTGTCGAGTACTATGGGTCTGCTACCAAACCAGGAGCTCCATCCACCGTGGGTCTGCCTCCAAACTTGGCGTTCCGTCCACTGGGCAAGTTGAATCACTCCGAGTCAAATCGGTCAAGCAGTCTTCAGGTCTACAGCTACTAGGTCTCCGCACTCTGTATTGTCGTCTTCGTGAGGATCCGCTCCATGAGCTACTGGTCGATACTCTAAGTGTCACGAAGTCTCAAGTGGAAGTATCTCAAAGGACCGCCATGTCAAAGGGGTCTCAACGCAACAGACAGCGCGTCAATCAGACGCCAGGTCTGTGAGTTATCAGCTTTTCTGTTCCAGGGGCTCGGTTGGATTTCGGGTACAATCCAACCAATACATACTCAAAACTCATCTAAAACCTATGTGTAGTATTCCAAAAGTTCCGTCTCATCAAGAGTAATCCAATGTAGTCGACGGCACGTCAATCAGGCATCCGGTCCTTAAGTTGTAAGCGTTTCTGCTCCGAGGGCCCGGTTATTTTCGGGTTCGAACCAACCCGGACATACCCAAACTTTTCCAAAACCTTGATTGTAATATACCAAAATGACCTTCTCGATCCGAGTAATCCTACTCAACTGACGGTGCATCGACCGGAGGTCCGTAGCTCAAGTTATGGATGATTAACAAAAAAAGGTCCCAAAAGGGGGGTCTGGGCCCGGTCCGACCCAGCCCAACCCACCCTGGGTCGGCCCGGTTGGGCATGGCCCGGACCGGCCCAAATATGGCATGGAATAGCCCAACTAGCGCAGTGCGTCCGACCGCGGATCATCCAAGCTGGCCGAGCGGGTGGGGGGGGGGGTCTTGTTTCGTGAAACGGCAGCGCCGCCCTGTCTCCCCGGATCTCGCGCGGCACGGGATCCGCTCCACGCCACTGTGGCCGGTGCCACGGCGGACTCCTGTCAGAGGCGCGCTAGGGCGCCGCCACCTCTAGGCAGTCGAATGGCACTGGCCGCCGCCTCCAGTTGCCGGTGCCACCGCGCCGGCGACCCGTGCCATTGTAATCCTTCATGGGCCACCAGAGTCATTCCGGTGGTCCGTTTTAGCTCTCATCTGCACCTACGGCCCTATCGGGTCCTTCTCTTCACTACGACGACCTCAAATCAACGTTTCCCTTCCATTCATCCATCGCCAAACATTCTGCGCATCACGAACAAGTTGGTGGTGGGTCTGGACTTGTTCGTTAGCGCATACCCATCGCGTTAGTGGTTCAAATAATCATCCAACAAATAAACGCCCATGTTCGAGGGTATAAATCACATATATGAAAAAATACAAAATCCCCCAACCTCAAAAATATGTCGCACGTCATCGAACCGCGGAAGAAGAAAGTCGCGGTGGTCGGGCATCGCGAAGAACGGTGTCGATTCCGTTGAAGTTAGAGGAATATCTGTCGTCATTGGCGACGTTCCCCGTGGCGGTGTCTCCTCCCTTGACGCGGAGGAAGAAGAAGATTGAAGAAGTTGCTTCACGTCCTTTGGGTCGTGGAGCATTCTTCGTGTCGTGGAGTGTTCTTCGCCGAGAGAGGATGATGTTTTTCGTGGAAGAACGAAGCTCCTCTAATTCTCCAAAGGTTCTCCCCACCAAATATTTTCCAACCAAAATTATTAGAAAGGATTTCACAATTAAAAATAATTTCCATGCAATTCGAATTAATTCAAATGGAATCAATGATTAATTAAGTGTGGCATTTAATTAATCCTATTTGTTGGCATTAAAAAGAGAAGGTGAAGAGTTGACATAAGAGAGGGGAGTTGTCAAAATTTAATGAAGGGGGGTTAATGGGGGGTTTAAGGGGAGTTATGGGGAGATGAAAGGTTAAGGCTCGTGTGGGCCCCACCTCACAAATATCCTCTCATGGGAGGTTATGTGGGTGTGGGACCCACCAATAACTTCCCCATGTAGGATTTAACTACCCAAGATAAATAAAATTGTTCACAACAATTTTATTTAACTTCTTTACTAAACCCCAAAAATTAACTTTCAACCCGTATAAAACGCAACTGTGGTAAAGGTCTCCTTAAGCGAATACCGGTGCTGTGAGTTCATCAGTGTCCTCAGATTTCAATTCCGAGCATCGGTTCAAAAGATATAAAAACCCGCACTTATGTTTTCTAAACGTTCCCGAACAAAACTTCAAAAATTGATTCCGGGCACACCGGGCCTCAGAATCAAGTGTCGTTAGAAACCGCAGACTCGTAAAATTACAAAGAATTTAAGAAAAAAAATTCCTTGAAATTTCCGAGTCTTTACATTACCCCCACATCAGGGATTTATGTCCCCGTAAAGCTACAACACACACTAGGGAAACTAAAGGGGGTACTGAGCATGCATCTGAGCCTTCTGCTCCCATGATCTCTCATGGAGGTCCCGTGCTGCCAGCGAATGCGCACCAGAGGAATCGACTGCCCACGTAGGACCCGATCCTGTCGATCCTCGATCTACACCAGGACCTTCATTAAAGTCATCCCATCCTCGATGTCTAGCTCCCCGAGGTTGATGATGTGGGACGTGTTGTACTCGTATCTCCTCAACTGAGATACGTGGAAGACGTCATGCACCCGGTGCAACTGAGGTGGAAGGGCCAGGTGGTAATCCACCTCGCCTACTATGCTGAAGAAGAGGATGAGTGACTACAGATAGGCTGCACGATCCCTATCTACAAAGGATATCAGTAATGTGGCCAGCTTCTCTATCGCCTCTCCAAGCAGCTGAATGCCTGAACTCCTGCTAAGAGTATCTGCTACTACGTTCCCCTTCCCAGGAGTATAAACTATCTCGAAGTCATAGTCCCGAAGGAACTCAAGCCATCGCCGTTGTCTCGGGTTCATGTATTTTTGAGAGAAGATACACCTAAGACTATTGAGATTAGATTAAACTGTAAACCATTCACTCAACAAACTATGGGTGAGATTAGCCAATTTTAAGAACAAATCTCCACCCTTCTTCGTCTACGTTCTATAAGAGATGCTAAGATTTCTCCTTTGCCGAGAAGAGAAATCTGGTCTCATCCCCTGGATGAACCACGTTCTTTGCCTAATATAGTCAATCCTGACATGAATGGTAAAATCCATGTCATGGATGACATCGTAAGGCCTCGACACTACTACCAAGAGATCCAACCGTTACTCTCACCTCTAAGGGTTGAGTCACACTATCGGCATCAATGTGTGGTTACTGTGTCTCCTCCAATATAAATCTAAAAATTGAGGGTCAATTCAACAGTTTTAATCAGAACCTCTTAGTATTAACCACAAAAAAGGTAGGAAAGAAAATTTCACAAAGAAAAGTGTCTTTTATTACTGCAGCTCAAAGTACAAAGACACACAACAACCACAAACAACAACAGCAAGGAAGCTAGAAGTACCAAGAACAAAGGCCTCCTGCCTGAAACTAGTCCTGCTCCTGTCCACCTACTTCTGGAGCTCCATAGTTGTATGCTTTAGCTTCATGAAGTTGTGCTCTCCCCTGTCCTCCCGTTCCCTATGGTCGGGGTGGACCTCCTGGTGGTGGTGGTGGTAGCACCTCGAAGCATCGTCCACCACCAGCTACACGGAAAACTCCTTGCGGTCCGTCACGATTGAACATCTTCCTATGCCTGGGAGGTCCTTCATATATCTTCTTATCGTCTTCATGGTGGGTCGGACAGTCATGTTCCATGTGACCAAGCCCACCGTAGGAGTAACACTGTCCGTTCCTGATATGTCTGGCTCTGTCTCCACCCTGGGTGCCCCGCACTTACGATCCTGAGTCGTGCGGTCGACCACCTGTAGGTCTGGTCCTCTTGGACCTTTGTGTCATCTATCTACTACCATCTGAAGAAGATTCTACTGCATGTCCTCAAGTGGTGGGTCCTACTGCTGGAGACTGCTCAGCAAGGAAACTCTCCACTAGGAGGGCTCGCTCCAACACCCCTATCTGCGTCAGGATGTTGTGGGAGACAAATGAAGCTCTAATATCCCACCTGACTCCCTGATCAAAGGTTCGAACCCTGAAGAATGGGTCCCGTACCATATCTGTAGAGTAGCACGAGAGGTCTGTGAACCTCACTGAGTATTGTGCCACTGTCATTATGCCCTGCTGCAGATGCAGTAGCTCCTGAATACGCATTGCTCGAAGGGTGGCGGGTACGAACTCTGCCCAGAACAGGATCTTGAAGTCTACCCATAGAAGTGTCACCTCGTCGTGCATCTGGAGCATCATGATCCACCATCTGCCTACTGCTTCCTGAAGGAGGCTGGATGCAAGGATCACCATGAAGTTGGCTGGTGTCCCCGCCAGTCTAAAGACTCTCACCACAACCTCCAACCAATCCTTAGCCGCCTGTGGGTCCATCTCTCCCTGAAACCTGGGTGGCCTCTGGCACTGGAACTCGTGCATCACACTCAACCGGTGTGCATCTCCTGCTGCTGGGGCTGGTGGCATCGGTGGCCCAATAGGTGGTAGTACCGCAGGTGCCTCAACTGGAAGAGGGCCCTGTACTGAGGCCTCATCACTCGACGGACTGTCAGTACATACAAATCTCGGGGATCTAGATGGTCATCCTCGGGGAGGCATCCTGAAAGAAACAGATGCGAAATGGTAAAAAATATACCTGGTGAGCTGACCTGGTTTGAACTAACTTAAAGAAAAACTTTTTGAAAACACACACGCAATCAGTGTTTTCGTGTACTGAGTCGGAAGTCAGAAGTTAGGGTCCTGGTATATGGATACGTCGGCTTCCTGCACCAACACTTGAATCCCTGAACTGAAAACCACACTTAGTACCCTTAACACTATTACTTCACAGAAAAGAAATATCAGAGTCCTGAGTTCTGCGGTAGAACGGACGTCCTCTGATACCAATTTTTCACGACCCGTCCCCCGGGGCCAGTGTCGTAACTACCCCAAGCCCACCTTCCATAGGCCAGGGGCTGGCGACTAGCACAAAAGGCGTAAATCCCTATAACTGGGAAGGCATTGCCTTTATAAAACGTAAACACACACAACTAGAGTACAAGAAGAAGAAAAAACTAAGTAAAAGCTATATAACAAGCATACTAAAAGTAAAAGGGGCCAGAATAAAAGCCCAATTGAACGGTATGGCTACAATTGAAAGAAAGTACAACTGAAAAGACAAATAGCTGAATGGTGAAGCAGCTCCTGGATCATCCTCCGAGTTCCTACCTGAAGGGTAAGTAAAGATGTCCTCCTCATCACTTTGTGTCTATCGGTCTGCTTCGTGTGTCTTCACACCGAGTGTCCACCTCTGGGTACCGTCCAGTCCTCGTACACTCTGCCTCGGTCAGCGTCGTCCATCGTCTGTATCCAACACAACGAGGTGCGGGCATAGGCCATGCATGGGTGAGTATAACGATACTCAGTAGGGACCCTGAGACCCTCAAGGTCTCACAAAATCTATCAAGAAAAAACCACAAAGAAAGATCTCAATATATAACCACTACTTATGTATATGCCCATACATATACCTAAGTTATCAAGTAACCCATCTTAATCATGAGGAAATCACAAAGGTCATTGACTCAGCTCAAACCAGGATTTTCATTATCGAAACCATGACTATTGGAGAACTCCTCCTCTATCGAGTATAGTGGCCCTGTCACAACTCCGAGGTGCTACTCACTAACCTTAGACTGCTGAGGTACTTCTCCTGTCGAGTACCGTGAGTCTGCTGCCAAACCGGGCGCTCCGTCCGCTGTGGGTCTGCCGCCAAACTGGTCGCTCCCCCTAATAGCCATCAGAGTTACTCCTCCTATCGATTATCGCGAGTCTGCTGCCAAACCAGGCGCTCCGTCTATTGTGGGTCTGCCTCTAAACTGGGCGCTCCGTCCACTGGTCTAGTCGAATCAGTCCGAGTCGAATCGGTCAAGCAGTCGTCAGGTCTACAGCTACTAGGCCTCCGCACTCTGTATGCTCGTCTCCGGGAGGATATGCTAAATGAGATATTGATCGATACTCCAAGTGTCACGAAGTCTCGATGGAAGTATCTCAAAGGACCGCCACGTCAAAGGGGTCTCAACACAACAGACGACGCGTTAATCAGACGCCCGGTTTGTGAGTTATCAGCTTTTCCGTTCCAGGGGACCGGTTGGATTTCAGGTGCAATCCAACCCATCCAAACTCCAAACTCATCCAAAACCTGTGTGGAGTATGAAAAAAGGACCGTCTCATCAAAAGGAATCCAACATAATCGACGACACGTCAATCGGACGTTCGGTCCTTAAGATGTAAGCATTTCCGCTCCGAGGGCCTGGTTGGTTTCGGGTTCGAACCAACCCGTCCGTACCCAAACTTCGCCAAAACATTGAGTGTAATATACCTAAATGACCATCTCGATCCAAGGAATCCTAAACAACTGAAGGTGCGTTGATCGGAGGTCCGTAGCTCAAGTTATGGGCGATTAACCGAAAAAGGTCCCAAAAGGGGGGGTCTGGGCCCGGTCCGACCCGGCCCAACCCACCCTGGGTCGGCCCGAACCAGGTCGACCCGACCCAAGTCCGGGTCCGGCCCGATTGGGAGTGGCCCGACCCATCTGGGCACGGCCCGGCCTGCGGCCGGCCGAGCGGGGGGGGGGGGGGGGCGGGGGGGGTCGTGAAACGGCAACGCCAGGCTGTTGCCGCCCAGTCTCACCGGATCCCGCGCGGCGTGTGATCCGCTGCACACCGCCGCATCGGACTCATGCCGGCGGCGCGCTAGGGCGCCGCCCCGGCGGCGACCCGCGCCGCCGCAATCCTCTGCGGGCCATCGGAGTCATTCCGGTGGTCCGTTTTATCTCTCATATGCACCTACGACCCTCTCGGGTTTTGCTCTTCACTGTGACGGCCTCAAATCAACATTTACCTTTCGTTCATCAGTCTCCAAACATTCCATGCATCACGAACAAGTTGGCAGTGGGTCCAGACTTTTTTGTTAGCCCGTACCCACCGTGTTAGTGCTTCAAATAATCATCCAACAAATAAATTCCCATGTTCTAGGGTATAAATCACATATATGAAAATATAAAAAATCCCCCTACCTCGAAAAGACGCCGCACGTCGTCGAACCGCAGAAGACGAACATCGCAGTGGCCAGGCGTCATGGAAGAACGGTGTCGATTTCGTTGACTTCGGAGGAAGATCCATCGTCATTGGCGACGTTCCCTACGGCGGTGTCTCCTCCCTTGATGTGGAGGAAGAAGAATATTGAAGAAGTTGCTTCATGTCCTTCGGGTCGTGGAGCGTTCTTCATGTCGTGGAGTGTTCTTTGCCGAGAGAGAACGATGTTCTTTGTGGAAGAATAAATCTCCTCTAATTCTCCAAAGGTTCTCCCCACCAAATATTTTCTAACCAAAATTATTATAAAGGCTTTCACAATTAAAAAGAATTGCCATGCAATTCGAATTAATTCAAATGGAATCAAGGATTAATTAAGTGTGGAATTTAATTAATCCGAGTTATTGGAATTAAAAAGAGAAGGTGAAGAGTTGACATAAGAGAGGGGAGTTGTCAAAATTTAATGAAGGGGGGTTTAAGGGGAGTTATGGGGAGATGAAAGGTTAAGGCTCGTGTGGGCCCCACCTCACAAATATCCTCTCATGGGAGGCTATGTGGGTGTGGGACCCACTAATAACTTCCCCATGTAGAATTTAACTACCCAAGATAAATAAAATTGTTCACAACAATTTTATTTAACTTTTTTACTAAACCCCAAAAATTAACTTTCAACCCGCATAAAACACAACTGTGGTAAAGGTCCCCTTAAGCGAATACCAGCGCTGTGAGTTCATCGGTGTCCTCAGATTTCAATTCCGAGCACCAGTTCAAAATATAGAAAAACCCATACGTACGTTTACTGAATGTACCCAAACAAAACTTCAAAAATTGATTCCGGGCACACTGGGCCTCGGAATCAAGTGCCGTCAGAAACCACAGACTGGTAAAATTCCAAAGAATTTAAGAAAAAAATTTCCTTGAAATTTCCAGGTCTTTACATTTTCATTTTCCAATGAATGGAATAAATGATAGATAAATAATAATATATCATTATAGATTCATAATAATATCCTAAATATCATAAATAATCATTAAATATATCCATATTACCAACAATTCATGGTATACATGAAAAAAAATCACACCGCTTCAAGGAGGTGGTAGTCCACACATATGCATGAATGGAGTTATCATTTATCATAGGATGGAAATGAGGTATAAAATGGTTCTAAAAATTGAATAAACTTTTTTTAATTATATTTATAATATTTATTTTATAATTTTAATAAGGTTATATAATATTTGGATGAGTCTAAGAAAGAAAAAAATCAAAATAGTTTGGTAATGACAATTACATCTTCTTTAAGAAACCTCCTTTGGATTACACCTCAAGACTTCAAAGGTTTGTCTTTGGGGAAGAAAAATATATATATAAAATTTGGTGGTAAGTTTTAAAGTTGTTTTGGTTGGTCTTGTATAATATATATGGCATAAAATGTGCGATTGAGTAAGGTAGAGAGGGCCTCATTTTATAAGTGAGGTGGGTGGAAAACTTGTAAATACTTAAAACATTAAAAGATAAGAAATTCATATTCAAGTGAAATTGACACCAAATAGAAAAATTTTAGAATATAAGATTATTAAATGTCAAAATATCTTTAACTAACAAAATTTATACAATTTAAAGTGATATTTTAAACCTTATATTTTAGTTTAACCTCCTCGTTAACCCTTTTAAACCTTAATTGAGGTAACAAATTTTTACCACAGTTACTATGCATTATGGAAAAATGAAAGTGAATTCATTAAAAAATTCATAAATGTTGATTAAAAATATGGAAAAAAATTTATGATATTCAATTCTTATATGTGGTAGAAATTAATTTTTAAATAAGCATGAAAAATGTAATAAAAACCATTTTAGAAAAATGAATTTTAAGTATAAAACTAAAGTTAATCCAATTTCTTACCTAGTAAAAACTATTAAATTAATTTTAAATTATTTTATTGAATATATTATATAATAATTTAATTAAAATCATTCACAAATAGTGATTAATTTAATTTATTAAGATAAAAAGACATTGCGCACATAAAAGAAGTTTTTCAGAAAAATATCTATTTTTACCATAAAATGATTTTATTTTCATTTATAACCAATAGATAACCAATGAATTAATTTTATAAATTTATAAATAATATTTTTTCATATGTTTAATAACCTAAATTTTAAATAAATAATATATGACAAAAAATTCTCATAAATAGAATACTTCAAAATAGTTCTTTAGGATCAATAATATTTCTTAAAGTAATTTAGAAATTATTTTAAATAATAATATTTCATTTAAATAATATATAATGTGATTAATTTTATATTTTATAATCATAATTAATATAAATTTATGTTTTAGTGCTTCATAAGCTATCAAACACAATTATTTTTTAAAGAGAAATATATTCCAAAATCTTGGGGTGCTACATTCTACATGATTATAAGAATTTAACCACAAAAAATCTATCTATATGATACCAAAACTAAGGATACCTATGTATTATCACATCCTTAGGTTACCATGTAGCTTCCACAAGTTTATTATTCTTCTATATAACCTTAACTAGGTGAGTAGTCTTGTTCCATATCACTTTATCTCTACAATCCAAGATTTATACTAGTATTTATTTATAAAAAATATCATGTGCCAATGGTATGACCTATGAGTTTAGTACACATTAAGGATCCAGTATGTACTTTCTCAAAAAAGATATATGAAACACATTATAAACTTGGTATAGGTTTGGAGGAATAATCAAGTGATAAGATACCATTCTGATGCGATCAAGATTCTCATATGGACCAATATACTTGGGGCTCAGCTTCCATTTTGTTCTAAATATCCTTAAATTATTCTAAAGTTATATTTTAAGTAATACCTTATCACCAACTTTGAACTCTAGATCTTACTAATGATTTTTATCATAAATTTTCTTTCAACTAGAGTTACCCAAATGTGTTGCTGAATGAGTTAAACCTTCCTAACCATTTCCTCATCTAGATCAAGTCCCAATAGATTTCATTCCCCATCTTTATACCACCATGTTGGAGTTTTAAATTATTTTTATAGAGGAATTCATAATGATCCATATGAATTATTTAGTGAAATATATTATTGTAAAAAATTTGACCGAATAAAGGTTTTGATCCCAACCTCCTTTAAAATCCATAGTGGAATCTCTCAGAAAATATTCTAGGGATTGAACGGTCCTCTCAAACTGACCATCTTCTTGAGAATGATATATAATGATAAAGATAAAATATATATTAAAATATTTCTAATGGATCCTCTATAAATTTAAGATAAACCTCATATCTCAATCAGATATGATTGGGAGTGGTACTAAATGCAACATTACTAATTTTTTAATGTATAACTTGGAATGATGATCAAGAGATAAATCTTATTTGATAGCAATGAAATTCAATGATTTCATAAGGAAATATAATATAAAGCAAATAGAATTGTTCTCTTTAGATGCATTTGGGAGTCCTTTAATAAATCCAAGATGATGTTTTACCATTTCCACTCAAGTATGAGTAACAGTTATAACATCCCCTTATACTTCTATATCTTAGTCCTAACTTACTATCATACTAATCACTAATATATATAATTTGTGATATATCTATTGATGTTGTCCTATAAGAAATTATCTTTCATATCTCTATAAATTTTTGTATTTCTTAGATGGATAGAGAATGATGAATCGCGAGCTTCATCTAGTAGCTCCACCTTAAATTATATTATATAAGGGAAAGATACTCAATTCATCAACATAATAATTAAATCATAGTCATGTAAAGACCCAGAATTTACATGTAATTTTTTTATTAAATGGAAATTTTACAAGTCCGCGAAAATTGACGGCGCGTGATTTCGAGGCCCGGAGTGCCCCGAATGAATTTATGAACTTTTGTTCAAGTATGTTCAGTAAACGTGCGAGTGATTTTTTAAAAAAATTTTGAATCGGTGATCAGAATTGAAATCTGAGGACACCGTTGAACTCATAGTGCTGATATTCGCTTACGGAGACCTTCACCTTGACTGCAGTAGGTCAAGGGTGAAAGATGGTTTTTGGGATTTTCATGGGAAAATAAAAGTAAAATTATTTAACATTTTATATTTTATTCTTGAAACCTCCCATGTGTGGGTTATGGTGGTGGGGACCACCCAAGCATAAACCCCCAATTTGAATTACTAGAGGCGGGGACCACCCGACCCCTATTAATGGGGGAGAAACCTCTCAACTACCTCTTTAAGGAGGAGGAGCCTCTTGAACTTTCTCTACATTAATTTTTCCAACTTGTGTGTGTGTGACAACTTAATTTCTTCTTAACTTAAATTATATTGGAACCGCTTTTCCTTTGGGTTGGCAAAGGAGAGAGCTCTTGGAGGATTACTTTCTTCAATGAAGAATGCCAAAAAAGAACTTTTTCTCTGAATGATGAACGCCAACGAAGAAATTCTTCTCCGAACGAAGAACACCATCGAAGAACGTTCTTCAGAATCAAGAAAGAGGATGATGCATGAAAAAAAAATCGGGGAAAACTCCGATGACACCAATGTCCGTCTATTCAAAATGATTCTTCTTCTTCCTCGCAACCTCGTTGATGTCTTCAAGTGAACGAGGTAGGGTTGTATTTCTATATGATTATCACTTCCCATGTACTCTCCTTCTAATTCTTTTACGGGATTGGGAATAGAGATTGATGAGGGTTGTGGGGATTGATGTTTTTAAATATCTTCCATATTCATTCTTGATTCATGATTACGTTGAGCCGCTTGATACCACTCTAATGCAGAGAGTGCGGGCCAAACAAACATGGCCCGCCCTCTCCATAAATCTTGTGATGATATGTGGTGTTCTTTACGACGAAGGAAGATGACAACTGGAGTGGGTTTTTGGCACCGATGAGGCATGAGAACGGTGGTCGACACCTCCATCGGCCGCAACGAATGCGACAGCGCAACGACGCCGCACCGCGGCCTCCGCACCACGCGGCCAAGCTACCGCCCCACAGCCAAACCGCCTTCTGTGGCCAAACCCCTACGACCGAGCCGCTGCCCCATGGCCGGGCCGCCACTCCGTAGCCAAACCCCCTGGCAGAGCCGCTGCCCCACGGTCGCGCCGCCTTCTGCGGCCGAACCCCTACAGCCAAGCCGCCGTCTGTGGCTGGACCCCCATGGCCGAGCTGCTGCCCCGTATCTGGGCCGCCGTCCATGACCTTATCGCCCGCGGCCGACCCGACGCTCTGCGGCCAGGCCATCGCCCACGACCCAGCTACTCTGTGGCTGAGCCACCCCGCAACCTCATGACACCCTCGTGGCCGAGCCTCCCTCACGACACCCTCCGCGGCCAATCCTCCCCACGATCGAGCCACCCCGCAGCACCCCACGACCCCTCATGGCCCTCGCGGCCTGCCGGACCACCCAGCGTGGGTCGGGTCGGTCCAACCGGGTCGGACCGGACCTGGACCCACTTCAACCCATTTATGCTCTTTTGGAAATAACTTTGTCATCAGATGTCTGTTTGAAAAACCGTAAAAGACAATGGAAATCTAAGAGTGAGACAATCCCTTTGAGTATCCCACTGGAGATTTGGATTATGATGGGGTATGGTCAGGTTAGATAGATCACGAATCCAACCGGGCCCCTGGGACTAAAAGAATAATAACTCACAGACTGGGCGTCTGATTGACACACTGTCTGTTGCGTTGAGACCCCTATGATGTGTAGAACCTCTGAGATACTTCTTTTTGGGACATCGTGATAGTTGGAGTATCGACTAGTGTCTTGGGGAGCGGACCCTCCCAGAGATGAGCAAACCTAATGCGGGAACCCAATAGCCGACTATGACGAGAAGACTGACTAGTGATCCTGTGTGGGTCAACTCCTAGCGATCCTGTGTGGGTCAGCTCCTAGAAATCCTCTATGGGTCAGCTCCTAGAGATCCTATGTGGGTCATCTCCTAGAAATCCTATGTGGGTCAGCTCCTAGCGATCATGTGTGGGTCAGCTCCTAGCGATCCTGTGTGGGTCAGCTCCTAGTGATCCTATGTGGGTCATCTCCTTCCGATCCTGTGTGGGTCAGCTCCTAGTGATTCTATGTGGGTCAACTCCAAGAGATTATGTGTAGGTCAGAAGCAGAGCCACTTAACAGAGTAAGATGATTCAGTAGTTACATCTAATCATCTCTACTAATGTACTTAAGTTATACCTGGTGTGAGCTGACTCTATACCTTGTGGTACTTTCCTTCATGGTAATACCTTGGTGGTATTCTTCTGTGTGGCGTACCTATGTGTTACTTGCCTTCGTGATCTTCCTTCCTTTGTGGAATAGATGAGATTTGGGATTTGAGTTGGACTCTGTGTTTTCCTCATGATTGACATGGGTTTACTTGATAACTTAGATATATGTATGGAGATATAACTAAGTAGGGTTATGAGTTTTTTAATGCTTTGTGTTTTATCCATTGTGGATTTTTGAGACCTTTCAGGTCTCGGGGTCCCTACTGAGTATCATTATACTCACCCCTACACGGGCTATGCC
The DNA here is from genome assembly GCA_963277665.1 of Viscum album. Taxonomy (NCBI): domain Eukaryota; kingdom Viridiplantae; phylum Streptophyta; class Magnoliopsida; order Santalales; family Viscaceae; genus Viscum; species Viscum album. The sequence continues at coordinate 1,756,360,609 of OY728121.1, read as the reverse complement.
CGCACCTCATTGTGTTGGATGCAGACGATGGACAACGCTGATCGAGGCTAAGAGTCCAGGACTAGACGGTGCTCGGAGGTGGACCATACAACATATTGGTACGCAGAGGAGATGGGTCGACGTGGAGTGCTGAGGAGTCGATCTGTACCTACCCTTCAAGTAGGAACCCAGAGGATGACCCAGTAGCTACCTTTCTTTTTCTTCAGTTGTATTGTATTTCAGTTGTACTTGTACTATTACTATTGGGATTGTTTTCTAGACCCTTTTAATTTTAGCAATCTTTTTGTTATACAGTTGAATTGTGTTGGTATCTTGATTTGTGCTTGGTTTCATGTGTTTACAGGTTATAAAGGCAATGTCTTCCTAGTTTTAGGGAATACGCCTTTGGTGCTAGTCGCCAACCCCTAGCCTATGGAAGGCGGGATTGGGGTTAGTCGTGGCACGGGCCCTGGGGGATGGTAATAGAGGAAATATTTTTAATTATGTTATTCTAAATTTAAATGTTTTTAATCCCACCAATGTTTTATTTAAAGTTCAATTGTCACATTTTATATTTTAGGAGTATTTTTGAGCTTAATTGAAAAAATGGCTTATTTTGGAATTAAACAGTTTTAATTTATTATAATGTTTCGGATATAATTTTTTCTACACTGATCCAAATTGAAATATTCATCTTTTATAGGTTTCTATGTTATATGGGAGTCATTTTATCCTTATTGACCCAAATCTCAATCCATCATTTGGAAGCTCAAATCCATCTCACAAGTCCAACATCAAAAATTGTTCACAGAATTGGAGAAATTTATTTTTGGGACCATATATCATAAATGGCCAAAACATTCGATCTGATATTTTACATAGATAAATAAAAAATCCTAAGGAATAAGTTTCATTAATATGGATGTGCCTTATTCTTTCATTCTCAAGGCCATAAATGCTTTGGAACTTGATGCATTGGAATACGAAGAGTCCGTTTGGCAGAATTAAAGATTTGGAGTAAATAGATCATATCTCTCTCCAAACTTGGAAAATAAAGTTGAAATTTCGTGATCCGACAGAAGATAAATAATTGAACAACATTTATGAAGACTCATTCCCGAGATTCTTCCATTTATTATTCCAACCGGACTCAAAAATTTGGTGGAGTAATTTTGGAGGGAAATTCTCAACTCCAAAAGTCTATAAATAAGAGTGTTCACTTCCATTCAAAGGGGTTGAAGAAGGTGAAAGTGGTACTGTGCTGGAGGATTGAGTTCTTGAAGTTACTTGTATTTTCTATTTTCTATTTTCTTTATTTTTTCATGATCTCTTCTTCCCCTTTCAACTCTATTACCCTTCATATAGAGGGGTAAAAGCTTTGAGTGATCGGGGAAGGGGGAGTTTCACATTTTTAATGTTGGAGTTTTGTTCTTAAATGTAAAACCCTATTTTTCTTTTGAATTAAATATATTTTCTATGTTTCCCAATTCTATTAATGCGATTGTGTTTTGGTTTTGGTGTATTCATTGTTAATAGATTTGGTTAAAGACTTTTAATCTCCCTCCGCCTAGTGCAATTTGTCTTGATCGAGCATATTGTGTTAGGTGGTGAGTGTCCAACGATCGTTGGCACGTGTGTGGAACTGTTAAAATTTTTCTAAAGTTCTAAGGATAAAAAATTCTTGATCTGGACTTGCATTAGTTGTTTAGGGATTGTTTATGAACTTCTACGCACATAGGAGTGAGTTCCATTTGTTTCTTTAACCAAGGGTGATTGATAACTCGACCGAGGAGTCTTTCATTTGTCATTAAAAAGTAAGAGAGGTAATATGATCTTTATTACTATGATGACATTGAAAATTTTATCCTACCTTGACTCCATCACTCTCTTTATCTATTAGTGTTCAACCTTTCTATTCAATTGCTTGCTTTATTTTTCTACTCAAACAATTTCAAAAAGTACATCTTCTTCTTTCTTTAATTTAATTGACAAACATAATTGTTGTGCACTCCTCTCTAGAGAAAACCTAGGTTAACCACTATACTAAATTTCAACTTAGGTATTATTTGTTTTTGTCACATCCCACGATAGGCACTTGTCAAAACTTGGCACCATTGTCGGGGAGGTAATGCAACAATTTTTTTCTATTTCTTACCTCTTTTCTTATTTTCATTCCAAAGTTGCATGACTAGAACCTCAAAAACTGGACCTTGCCCCATTGATCATGAAATTGAAAGAACTTTGTTGAATAGGCTCCGAAACCTCAATTTACAACCTTAATTTGAGTAAATTTCTCTTACAAACTCAAGTGAAACTTCAAGTGTTCACTCTGATCCTGTCATCATGGCTGGAAATCAAAACTCAACCATTAGAGACCTTTGTGCCCCACAATTCCTCAATCAGAATAATCAACTTGTTATGCCAGTGTTACAAAATGATTTTGAGATGAAACATAATATGATACCATTTCTCCCAAAGTTTCATGGATTGGTAGGTGAAGATCCCAACAAACATATCAAAGAATTCACACATGTTTACTCAACCTTCAGACCACGTGGAGTAGCAGAGGAACAAGTAAAGTGGAAGGCATTCCAATTTTCATTGGAAGTAGCTGATAAATAATGGTTTTATGGACTACAACCTAGAGATGTGGATGAATGTAATGACCTATTGAGATTATTCATGCAAAAATTTTTCCCCTCCTCCAAAAGAACAGCCATCAGAAAGGAGATTTATGCCATAAAACAATCATCTGGAGAAACCCTTTACGAGTACTGGGAAAGATTTAAAAAGCTATATGCCAGCTACCCACATCAAGCCATTGAGGATCATCACTTTCTTGTCTTATTCTATCAAGTCTTACTAGACAATGATAGGAACCTTCTTGATGCATCATCTGGAGGTGCATTGATTGACAAGTCACCAGAAGAAGCCAAAGGTTTGATTGAGAATATTTCTCAAAACTCGCAATAGTTTGGTACAAGAGGTAATACCATAAAAGGTATTCATGAGGTACAAACTTCTCTTCCATCATCCTTATTAGAAATTAATATTGAAGAGCTAACTAGTTTGGTGAGACATGTATCCTTGAAACAAGTGGGCGTCCAAGAAGCACCAGCTAAGGTATGTGGTTTATGTTCATCACTTGATCATTTCACTGACCAATGTGATGAAATACAGGGAATGGAAACTTGTGCGGAAGTTTTTCAGCAAAGGAAATTCCAACAAAATCAAGGATGGAGAGAGCCAAACCATGTTCAATATGGGTTTGGAAATCAGAAAAATCAAGGTAGACCCCCCTATTCCAGTAACAATTCCAAAACCCCCCACCATTTCAACAAAATAAATCTTATAGCCAGCCTTATCATCACCAACCACCCAATTTATTAAAATCTAATGAGCAGCCATCAACCAGTGTACAACCCATAATTTTGAACCAACAACATATATCTGATATTGAGGGGCTGAAAGGCTCTATAAAATATTTTATCACCAAGTTTGAAGGTCTCATGGACTTCCTAACCAAAAATACCAGGAAAATTCTTTCCCAAACAATCCCAAACCCAAAGGAGAATGTCAAAATTATAACAAAAAGAAGTGGAAAAGAGCTCTCACCACCATCATCCCATGAACCTGAAACAAGACCACCTGGGTTGAGGGAGAATGAAGTTATAAACTCTGAAAATTCTGTGAAAATGCATTGTGAAGAAGAGAAGAAAGAGGAGGAAGAGAAGGATAGGTCAAGGAATAAGAGACAAGAAACATCATTTCAAAGGAAAAAAGGGAGGAGAAAGACTTACCCCCTCCATTTCCATAAAGGATGATTGAATCAAGGAAATTATAGGAGGAAGCACTTAAAAAGAAATTTTGGACACCTTCCAGAAAGTGGAAATCAATATCCCCTTACTTGATGCAGTCAAAATAATTCCAAAGTATGCTAAATTTTTGAAGGATCTATACACCAAGAAGAGGATACTTCAAGGTGATTAAAGGATCAACTTGGGAAGAAGTGTCTCATCCTTTATCACACCATAATTTCCAACGAAATGTCAAGATCTAGGGAAATTTTCTATTCCATTCACCATTGGTTCATTAAATTTCTATAATGCTTTTTGTGATCTAGGTTCTTCAATTAATTTATTGCCTAACTCGGTATACACTTCTTTGCAGATGGGAGACTTGAAGCCCACAAGAGTGGTGGTCCATCTTGCAAATAGATCCACAGTTTTCCCTGTAGGAGTTTTGGAGGATATCCTTGTGAAATTCAAAGATCTCTTGTTCCCAGCTAACTTCTACATTCTCAATATGGAAGAAGATAGAATCCCATCAAACTCACCCATCATTTTAGGGAGACCTTTCTTAAAGATGACCAAGACCATAATCAATTTCCATGAGGGGACACTCACCATGGAGTTTGGCGATAGCACTATCCACTTCAATATTTTTGAATCCATGAGGCACCCATCAGATGATCACTCCCTCTTTTCAATTTCCCATGAAGTTGTTGTAGAACCCATTGAAGAATTAGGTATGTTCTATGAATTATTAGACTTAGGAGAGACTTCTTCCATTGAAAATATCATTGAACATGTGGATGCCCAACATACTGGATATTCTGATTTCATATGGGAGGAAGAGGTAAAATCTGATTTCTTTGATAATTTGTTAAATGATGAGGAAGATGATATGGTTTCTTGTGTGTAGGAGGCCCAAAATTTGGAAGTGGTAAACACCAATTTAGTCTCATCCCTTGAGCATCCCCCTGATCTGGAACTCAAACCACTCCCCACTGATTTGAAATATGTGTACCTTAGGGAGGGGGAGAAACTACCAGTGATAATTGATAATAATCTCTCTAAAATCCAAGAGAAATAATTTATTGATCTTTTGGGAGAGAATATCCAAGTGATAGAGTGGAGTTTAGGTGATATTCTAGGAATCAACCCAAAAATATGTTCACATAGAATTTTTCTTGAGGGAGATTCCAAACCTGTTAGGAAACCCCAAAGGAGGTTGAATCCCACTTTAATGGAGGTTGTAAAGAAATAGATTGAAAAGATATTGGAAGCTAGGATCATCTATCCCATCTCAGATTCACAGTGGGTTGGCCCAATTCATGTAGTTCCAAAAAAACTAGACTAACCACTATAAGGAATGAAAAGAATGAATTAGTCCCTGTGAGAATTCAAAATAGTTGGAGAGTGTGCATTGATTTTAGGAAGTTGAATCAGGTCACTCGGAAAGATCATTTCCCCATTCCCTTGATTGATTAGATGTTAGAGAGATTGGTAGGGAGAACTCATTATTGCTTTTTTGGGTGGATTTTCAGGTTATTTCCAGGTACCCATTGCTCCTAAGGATCAAGAGAAGAAAACCTTTACATGTCCCTTTGGCACTTTCACATATAAAAGGATTCCATTTGGATTATGTAATTCACCAGGTACATTTCATAGGTGCATGGTAAATATATTTTCTGATCACATTGAAGATTTCTTAGAAGTTTTCCTGGAATATTTCACGGTTTTTGGAAACTCTTTTAACCATTTTTTGAAAAATATGGAAAAAGTTTTGAAAACCTACATTGAAAATAATCGTGTTTTAAATTTTGAAAAGTGTCATTTCATGGTTGAGATATGGATTGTCTTTGGGAATGTCATTTCCAAAAAGGGAATTGAAGTTGATAATTTAAAAATTGAAGTGATAAATTCATTGCCTTACCCAACTTGTGTGAAGCATGTTAGATCTTTTTTAGGACATGTAGGATTATACAAGAGGTTTATCAAGGATTTCAGTAATATTTCTCTCCCTCTCTCTAGATTTCTTCTGAAAGATGCTTATTTTGAATTAAATAGTGCATGTAGGGAATCCTTTGAGAAGCTGAATAGGAGATTGATTGAACCACCTGTGATGCAGCCGCCAAATTGGGAAGAACCATTTGAGCTACTTTGTGATGCTTCCAACCAAGTAGTTGGAGTATTCCTTTCTCAGCGAATTGAGGGAAGGCCACAATTCATTTCATATGATTCAAGAACCTAGTATGTGGCTCAATTCAATTAAACAACCACAGAAAAGAAGTTTTTAGTAGTTGTTTTTTATTTGGAAAGATTTAGATCATATCTGCTTGGAACTAAAGTCACTATATTTTCTGATCATGCTGCTCTCAGGTATTAATAAATAAGGATGAAGCTAAATCGAGGCTAGTGAGATGGATGTTACTACTGCAGGAGTTCAACATAGAAATCAAGGATAAAAATGGATCTGAGAACCAAGTGGCTGATCATTTAAGCAGACTTCCCAAAACTGTTGGAGCTGAAATTCCAGAAAAAGAACCATTGAATGATTACATTCCATGATAGCAGTTGTACTTGGCTAAAGGATAAGTGCCTTGGTATGCTAACATGGTCAATTATCTGGTAACATCTCAGGTCCCATCTCATTTCAATTCTCATTAAATGCACAAACTGAAAGCTGAATCTAGGTATTACATTTGGGATGATCCATTTCTTTGGAAGATTTGCAATGAGAAAGTGATAAGAAGATGTTTGCATGAGAGTGAAATTTCTTCTGTCTTTGAGTTTTGTCACACATTAGCTTGTGGAGGCCACTTTAGACCTCAAAGGAAAACATGGATGGTTTTAGAATCTGGACTTTATTGGCAAACCATTTTTAAATATTCTCATGAATTTTGTAAAAGGTGTCCAAAATTTCAGTTTTCTGGAAACATTTAAAAGAGACAAGAAATTCCCCAACAACCACTTAATTTTTGTGAGATTTTTGAAGTCTGGGGGATAGATTTTATGGGCCCTTTCCCAATGTCATTTGGAAATTCTTATATCTTGCTTGCGGTTGATTATGTGTCCAAATGGGTGGAAGAAAAAGCCACCAGGACTGATGATGCTAAAATTGTTTGTGATTTTGTTAGGACTAAAATATTTTGTAGGTTTGGAGTGACTAGATCCATCATCAGTGATCAAGGGACTCACTTTTTCAATAGGAGAATGGAGGCTTTGTAGAAGAAGTATGGGGTGCATCATAAAACATCAACTCCCTATCACCCACAACCAAATGGTCAAGTTGAAGTGTCCAACAGGGAAATCAAAGGAATTTTGGAGAAGATTGTTAAACCAAACATGAAGGATTGGAGCCAGAAGTTGGAAGACACATTATGGGCTTATAGTACAGCCTACAAGACCCCGATTGGAATGAGTCCATATAGGCTGATTTATGGGATAAGTTGTCACCTACCTGTAGAACTAGAGCATAAGGCGTATTGGGCTATGAGGAAGATGAGTCTGGATCTTGGAAGTGCTGGGAAAGAGAGAAGGTTATAGTTGTAGGAGCTGGAGGAAATTAGAAGAGAATCATTTGAAAATTCTAGGATTTACAAAGAGATAATAAGAGTGACTCATGACAAGCTAATCCAACCGAAATAATTCCATCCTGGAGATAAAGTGCTGCTATTCAATTCAAGACTCAAGCTGATGTTAGGTAAACTTCATTCTAGATGGGAGGGTCCATTTATAGTTACTCAGTTATATCCTTTCGGTGCTTTGAATATTGTTAAGGATGGAGAACATGATCCATTCACTATTAATAGGAAAAGGCTGATGAAATTCCGTGGGTCCATTCCATCAGATCCAATGGAGGAGATCCCGCTACTCTAACCTATCTATCAATGAGAGCCATCAGGTTGTACCTCTCCTTTACACTTTCTTGTTGTTGTGTTTCATTTTAAAATCTTCTTACATGTTAAATACACTTTAATTCTTTGAGAAAACTACATCATTTAAGTGTGGGGGAGGGAACCTCTATAGTTTTGGATTTTCATTTTGAGTTTGTTTTTCAAAAAAAAAAATTGTGTGTTTTAATTTATTTTTTTTGTGTTTTTTTTTTCAGTTTTTGGTGTGTTATTAAAACTTTTGAGCTGAAATGATTATCATTGCTATTCTTGAAACCCATGTCATTGAGTGAACCAATTTATTCCATGAAATTGAGCTTAAATGAATGCTAAAAATGATTTTGTTTCAAGTTCAATTCTTTGGAAATTTCATGAAAAGTACTCCGATTTTTGAATATCATGCCACATTTCACTATCTTTATATTTGAAATCACTTTCCTGTGAGGCTTATGAACCATTTTTTTCATATTATTTTCATTCACCTCACTTCTTGAGAGAACCAGACTATGCTTGTTTTAACCATAATTTGATTCATTCCTTTCAAAACTTGAGGGTTTTGGGTACATGTGTTTTAAATGATTGAGGCATTTATTTGGTTTTAAAGCCCCTTTTCTAAGATAATTCCTTTAATTTTGGACTACCTTGTAAATTTAATCCTTTTAGCCCATTGAATCCATAAACAGTCTATTAGTTTAGCCACATTACAAGACAATTTTCCCTATCCAACCTTCTCTTGAAGTGAAATTGCATGATCTAGTTGAACTTAAGTGTGGGGGAAGCTGTCTTGTGTTGTGCTACCTCATTTGGTGAAACTTTGGGTAGAAAATAAAATGATGAAGAGATGTGTTTGCTGATGAAAAATAATTCTGTTGAAATCTGTACCTTTTCTGGATCTTTCATGATAAGAGAAGTTGTGCCTTTCTGGAGCTTCTAATGGAGGAAGAAATTTGTTCCTTTTTTGGAGCTTTCAAGAAAAATCATGTTTGAGAAGATTAAAATGTTTGCTGATGAAATTATGATCTGTTTGAACACTTCTTGATATTTCATGATGTTAGAGCTGAATTTCTACTAAGGGTAGTGGGGAGAATACCATATTTGAGTGAAAATTAGAATTGTGCAATTTTGTTTCAAAAAGAGCCAAGCCCTCCTCATTCTGCCTCAGAATTTTTCACATAAAAATCCTACCAACTGAAAGCCATAGAACAAAATTGAAAAGTCCTCATGGCAAATACATGTCCTTGACTCACATCGGGTGGAGAATTAAGAGTTTTTTCAAACCTATGGTGACCCTTTCATTGGTTTGGATGAGATAAACTTTATTGAAAAATTGATATTTGTGAGATGAGAGAAAATTCATGTGCGGTAGGTGCCTTGTGTTAATGGGAGGATAAATTAAGAGGAAAAATATTGAATAAGATTATTTGAGAACTTGGAATAAGGTTTATGGATGAGGCATGATATATTTTATTTCTTGGTGTGGAATTAGTGGATCTCAATGGCATGTGTTTTGAATTTTCTTTGATTTAATTTTGATTTTGACTTGTCCGGGAGTCCAAGTGATAAGTGTGGGGAATTGATAGAGGAAATATTTTCAATTATTTTATTCTGAATTTCAATGTTTTTAATCCCACCAATGTGTTATTTAAAGTTAAATTGTCACATTTTATGTTTTAGGAGTATTTTTTAGCTTAATTGGAAAAATGGCTTATTTTGGATTTAAACAGTTTTAATTTATTATAATGTTTCGGCCATAATTTTTTCTACACTGATCAAAATTGAAATATTCTTCTTTTATAGGTTTCTATGTTCTATGGGGGTCATTTTATCCTTCTGTACTCAAATCTCAATCCATCATTTGGAAGCTCAAATCCAGCTCACAAGTCCAACATCGAAAACTGTGCACATAATTGGATAATTTTATTGTTGGGCCCATATCTCATAAATGGCCAAAACATTGGAGCTGTTATTTTACATGGATCAATAATACATCTAGAGGAATAAGTTTAATTAATATTTATGAGTCTTATTCTTTCATTATAAAGGCCATAAATGCTTTGGAACTTGATGAATTGGAATACAAAGAGTCTGTTTTTCAGAATTAAAGATTCGGAGTAAATAGATCATATATCTCTCCAAACCTTTCCAATAAAGATGAAATTTCGTGATCCAACAGAGAAGACATAATTGAAAAACATTTATGAATACTAATTCCTGATATTTGGAAATTAATATGCCAGCCAGACTCAAACTTTCGGTGGAGTAATTTTGGAGGGAAATTCTCAACTCCAAAAGTTTATAAATAAGAGTGTTCACTTCCATTCAAAGGGGTTGAAGAAGGTGCAAGAGTTGATATGCTGGAGGATTGAGTTCTTGAATTTACTTTTATTTTCTATTTTCTATTTTCTTTATGTCATCATGATCTCTTATTCCACTTTCAACTCCATTACCCTTCATATGGAGGGGTAAAACCTTTGAGTGATCGTGGAAGGGGGAGTTTCACATTTGTAATGTTGGAGTTTTGTGCTTAAATGTAAAACCTTATTTTTATTTTTAATGACGTCTATTCTCAGTTTTTACCAATTCTATTAATGCGATCATGTTTTGGGTTTGGTGTATTCATTTTTAATAGCTTTGGTTAAAGACTTTTAATCTCCCTCCGCCTAGTGCAATTTGTCTCGATCGAGCATATTGTGTTAGGTGGTGAGTGTCCAGCGATCATTGGCATGTGTGTGGAACTAGTAAACTTTTTCTAGAGTTATAAGGATAAAATATTCCTGATTGGGACTTTCCTTAGTTTTTTAGGGATTGTTTATGAACTTCCACGCACATAGGAGTGAGTTCCATTTGTTTTTTTAACCAAGGGTGATTGATAACTCGATCGAGGAGTCTTTCATTTGTCATTCAAAAGTAAGAGAGGGAATATGATCTTTATTAATATGATGACATGTAAAAGGTGATACAACCCTAACCCCATCACTCTCTTTATCCATTAGTGTTAAACCTTTCTTTTCAATTGCTTGCTTTATTTTTCAACTCAAACAATTTCAAAAAGTACCTCTTCTTCTTTCTTTAATTTAAGTGACAAACATAATTGTCGTGCACTCCTATCTGGAGAAAACCAAGGTTAAACACTCTAATAAATTTTAAATTAGGTATTATTTGTTTTTGTCACACACCATGACAGGCACATGTCATATGGGTCGTGACAAATTGGTATCAGAGGAGTCGATTCTACCGTAGAACATAGGACTCTAATCTTTCTCTTTAGCGACAATAGTGTTAAGTGTAGTGAGTGTGGTTATCAGTTTAGGGAATCCAGTTTTGGTACGACAACCGAAGTATGCATACACCAGGACCCTGACTTCTGATTTCTGACTCAGTGCATGAAAACACTGATTACGTGTGTGTTTTTAAGAGTTTTCTTTGTGATCTCTTTGAGTCAGCTCACCAGGTATAACATTTTGACCGTGGTGCACCTGTTTCTTTTCAGGATGCCTCCAAGAATACAAACAACTAGGGTTATAAGAGTTGTACACACTGATAGCCCACCGAGTGACGAGGCCTCGGTGCAGGTCCCTCTTCCAATAGAGGCACCAGTGGAGTCACCAACGGTACCATTACCCGTTGGGCCACTGATGCCACCAACCCCAGTAGTAGAGAGTACATGCCTCTTAAGCGCGTTGCACGAGTTCCAGCGCTAGAGGCCACCCAGGTTCAGGGGAGAGATGGACCCACAGGCAGTTTAGGATTGGTTGGAGGCTATAGTGAGTGTCTTTTGACTGGTAGGGACACCATCCGATCTCATGGTGATCCTTGTCGCCGGCCTTCTACAGGAAGCAGTAGGCAGATAGTAGAGCTTGATGCTCCAGGTTCATGACGAGGTGACACTTCTCTGGGCAGACTTCAAGAGCCTGTTTCGGGAAGAGTTTTTTCCAGCGACTCTTCACGCAGTGCGCATACAGGAGCTTCTTCATCTGCAACAGGGAAACATGACTGTAGATCAGTACTCAATTTAGTTCACTGACCTCTCACACTACTCCACAGATATTGTACGGGACCCATTCTTCAGGGCCCGAACCTTCGAGCAGGGGCTTAGGTGGGAGATCAGGGATTTGATGATCTCACTCAGCATCTCGACGCAGGTGGGGGTGTTAGAGAGAGCCATCTTAGTGGATAGTTTTCATGTTGAGCAGTCACCAGCAGTGAGACCCACCACCATTCATCTTGTAGCACAGTCTTCTACAGTTGGTCATGGAGCTGGCAGTGGGTGATGATTCGAGATGTTACAGCCACCACCACCAGGTGGTCCACCCTGACTATAGGAAGCAAGAGGATAGGGGAGAGCTTAGCTCCATCTAGCTAAGGCCTATGATCATGACGCTATGAATATGATTCGAGATACAATCTGTGTCTACTCCACCTTAGTTGTAGTACTTATAGATACAGTTTCCAGTCATTATTTTATTGCCACTATCATCGTTTGGATCTTGGAGATTCCAATGGATCTATTGGCTCAATAATTACTGCTAGAGACTCCTACGGGAGAATATTTGATGATTACGCACTGGTTCTGGTAGTGTGAGCTTACTTTAGGAGGTGAGAGCTTCAGTTGTGATCTCCTAGTAGTAGCGTCGAGGCCTTACAACATCATATTGGGTATGTACTGGTTATCTACAGTCCATGCTCAGATAGAATGTATTAGGTACAAAGTGTGGTGTGTCCACATGGATAAGACTAGGTTTACCTTCACCGGAGAGAAGTGAGCCTTTTCAGCACAAGATAGACTTACCCGGAGGAGAGTTCAGCTGATCACTCATCAGTTGGCTAGCCTTACCCTCATAGTTGTTGATGTGGAGAGCTCAAGCTATCTTGTAGTGGTGGACCAGTACGTGGATGTCTTCCCTGATGATGTTCTAGGTATACCTCCTCACATAGAGGTGGAATTTTACATTGACTTGTACCCCGATACGACACCGATATCTACACCATCATATCAGATGGCTCCTGCAGAGCTTCGTGAGATGCGGGTACAGCTAGAGGACATGCAGGGGAAGGGATTCATTCGGCCTAGTGTTTCTCCTTGGGAAACCCTGATTTTGTTCACCAAGGAGGATGGGAGTTTGAGACTTTGTATTGACTATCGGTGCATGAACCTGGTCACTGTGAAGAAGAAGTACCCACTTCCATGGATTGTTGACTTCTTTGATCAGCTGAAGAGAGCACGGTGGTTCCCAAAGATAGACCTCAGATCAGGATATCACCAGCTCAGAGTACGATATGAGGATGTGTAGAAGATGGCTTTCAGATGTCGGTACGACCATTACGAGTTCTTGGTTATGTCATTCGGTGTAACCAATGCTCCAGCAGTGTTAATGGGACTCATGAACAGGATATTTTAGCCATACCTTGATCCTTTTGTAGTAGTCTTCATCGATGACATTCTGATCTACTAGGATACTGAGGAGGAGCATGTCTATCATTTACAGGTAGTATTGGACACACTCTGAGAGCACTAGCTTTATGGTAAGCTCTCGAAGTGCCAGTTTTGGATCTAAGTGGTTCACTTTCTGGGACATGTCATATCAGAGGATGGAGTTTTAGTAGATCCTATGAAGATTGAGGTGGTACTTTCTTGGGAGTGACCTAAGAGTGTGGCGGAGGTATGAATTTTCCTGGGTTTGTCTAGATACTACCGGAGGTTTGTTCCATATTTCTCTAGAGTTGAAACACCTCTATTAGTGTTGAAGAAGAAGGGGTAACCCTCTGTGTGGTCAAAGATATGTCAGCAAAGTTTTCAGGAGATGAGGCAGAGGCTGACAAGTGCCTCCATATTGAGGCTTTTAGAGGAGGGCGTAGGGTACGTAGTCTACTGTGACACATTAGGGACCGGGCTCAGATGTGTCATAATGTAGGAGTGAGTGGTGATCACGTATGGTTCTTGACAACTGAGAAAACATGAGCAGAACTACAATACCCATGACCTGGATTTAGCAGCAGTGGTCTTCACCTTGAATATGTGGTGACACTATCTGATGTGAGAACATTTTATAGTGTACTCTGACCACAAGAGTCTCAGGTATATCTTCTCTCAAAAGGACCTGAACCTAAGAAAATGACATTGGCTTGAGTTCCTCAAGTACTATGACTTCAAGATAGTCTATAATCATGGGAAGGATAACATTGTAGTAGATAAACTCAGCCAGAGATCTGGTATACAGCTAATAGGTGAGGCAACGGAGCAGCTGGCCGCTTTGCAGATATCCTTTGTGGATCGGGATGTAGCAACTTTTCTTCAGTCTCTTACAGTCACTCCCCCACTTATTCAGCGAGTTTGGGAGGTGTAGTGTGGGGACACTGACTGTGATACACGATGTGCTCAGATATCCACAGGATAGGCACCTGATGGATTTTATGAAGGTGGGGAGCACGTCATCCTCTTCAGAGGACGTACCATGGTACCAGTGTCGCTTCACGAGGAAGTGTTGAGGGAGTTCCACACATCCCCTCTATAGGTACATCCAGGAGTGGAAAAGATGTACCAGGATCTCCGACAGTAGCACTGGTGGCCAAGAATGAAGAAATCAGTAGCAGAGTTTGTCTCTCGATGCCTCACTTGTCAGCAAGTGAAGGTGGAGTGTCAAGTACCAACAGGATCGGTTCAGCCTTTAGAGGCCCTAGAGTGGAAGTTGGATGGGATATCCATAGACTTAGTGATAGGACTTCCACGTACATCCAGGGGTCATGACTCGATTTGGGTGATCATCAACCGACTCACCAAGTCGGCCCACTTCCTACCGATCAGAGAGCAGGGTTTAGTAGAGAACTTGGGATGCCTCTATGTGCAGGATATTAGCGCCTACATGGAGTACCCTCGACGATTATCTCTAATTGTGATGCATGTTTTATTTCCCAGCTATGGAAGGGGTTGAAGGAGGCTTTCAGGATGAAACTTCATTTGAGCACTACCTTCCATCCTTAGACGGATGGCTAGACTGAGTAGACCATTCAGACCCTTGAAGACATGCTACGTGCTTCTGTCCTCGACTTCAGTCGCAGTTGGGAGGATCACTTTCCCTTGGTGGAGTTTGCATACAACAACAGCTATCACTCCACCATTGGGATGACACCTTTTGAGGCGTTGTACAGGAGACCTTACAGATCACCTTTGTGCTGGACTGACCTAGGGGAGTCAGCACTAGTGGGACCATAGATGGTATAGGCTACCATAGAGAAGGTTCAGATCATCCAGGAGCGGATGAAGACTGCAAAAAGCAAGCAGAAGTCATATGCCGACAGGAGATGGAGACCTCTAGAGTTCGAGGATGGTGACCATGTCTTTTTACGGGTCTCACCTCGATGAGGTTTGTGGAGATTTTTCTAAGGTGGAAAGTTATCTCCGAGATTCATTAGACCTTTTCAGGTCCTCAGCAGAGTTGTTGAGGTGGCATACCGCTTAGCTCTTCCACCTCAGTTGCACCAGGTGCATGACGTCTTCCACGTATCCTAGTTGAGGAGATACGTGCAAGACCCTTCTCACATCATTGACCATAGTGAGCTGGACGTCAAAGATGGGGTGAATTTTATGGAGGTTCTAGTTGAGATTGAGGATTGACAGGAGCGGGTCCTTTGTGGGTGGTCGATACCTCTGGTGCACATTCGTTGGCAGAACGGAAACCTCCAGGAGATCACATGGGAGTGGGAGGCTCAGATGCATGCTCAGTACCCCCACTTGTTTTCCTATTTTTGTGATGTGGCTTACAAGGATGTAAAGCACTGAGGTGGGGATAATGTAAAGACCCGGAATTTCCATGTAATTTTTTTTATTAAATGGTAATTTTACAAGTCTTTGAAAATTGACGGTACATGATTATGAGGCCCGGAGTGCCAGGAATGAATTTCTGAACTTTTGTTTGGGTACGTTCAGTAAACGTGCGAGCGGGTTTTTCTAACTTTTGAACCGGTGCTCGGAATTGAAATCTGAGGACACCGTTGAACTCGCAGTACTGGTATTCTCTTAAGGAGACCTTCAACTCGACTGCAGTAGGTCGAGGGTGAAAGATAGTTTTTGGGATTTTTGTGGGAAAATAAAAATAAAATTATTTAACATTTTATTTTTTATTCTTGAAACCTCCCATGTGTGGGTTATGGTGGTGGGGACCACATGAGCATAAACCCCCAATTTGAATTCTTAGAGGTAGGGACCACCCGACCCCTCTTAATGGGGGAGAAACCTCTCAAATCTCTCTTTAATGAGGAGGAGCCTCTTGAACTTCCTCTAAATTAATTTTTCCCACTTGTGTGTGTGTGAAAAATTAATTTCTTCATAAGTTAAATTATATTGGAACCCCGTTTCCATTGGGTTGGAAAAGGAGAGCGCTCTTGGAGGATTACTTTCTTCAATGAAGAATTCCAACAAAGAACTTCTTCTTCGAATGAAGAACGCCAATGAAGAACTTCTTCTCCAAATGAAGAATGCCATTGAAGAATGTTCTTTGGAATCATGCAAGAGGACGATGTGAGAACTAAAAATCAAGGAAAATTCCGACAACACCAATGTCTGTCTATTCCCAATGATTCGTCTTCTTCCTCGTGACCTCATCGATGTCATCAAGCGAACAAGGTAGGGGTTTATTTCTATATGATTATCACTTCCCATGTATTCCCCTTATAATTATTTTGTGGTATTGGTAATAGATATTGATGAGGGTTTTTGGGATTGATGTTTTTAAATATCTTCCATACTCGTTCTTGATTCATGATTACGTTGAGCCGCTGGCTACCGCTCTAATGCGGAGAGTGTGGGCCAAACAAACATGGACCGTCCTCTCCACAAATCTTGTGATGATATGTGCTGTTATTTTCGATGGAGGAAGACAGAAACCAGAGAAGGTTTTTGGAACCGATGAGGCACGAGAACGGCGGCTGGCACCTCTGCCGGTCGTGACGAAGGTGACGGCGCAATATCACCGCCCCGCGGCTGCCGCCGCCCCACAACCTTTTCGCTCTGTGGCTGAGCCGCCGCCCCATGGCCGAGACGCCATTCGTAGCTGAATCCCCACGGTCGGGCAACCGCTCCATGGCCAAACCCCCATGACTGAGCCTCCATCTGCGGTCGAACCTCCGCGGCCGAGCCACCTCCCCATGGCCGAGCCACCGTCCATGACCGAACCCATGTGGCCGAGCCGCCGCCTCACGGCCAGGCCGCCGTCTACTGCCCAACCGCCCATGGACAAGTCACCGCCCCGTGGTCGAGCTGACACCCACGACTGAGTCGCTCCGTAGCTGAGCCACCCCACGGCCTTGCGGAACCCCTATGGCTGAGCCGCCCTCACGACACCCTCCGCGGCCGAGCCACCCCGCGACGGAGCTGACCCCCGACCGAGCCGCCCCGCAGCCCCTCGCGGCCTACCGGACCACCCAACATGGGTCGGCCCAGACCCAGAAGGCCGGGCCTCATAGCGGGCTAGGCCAAACCCAGCGGGTTGGTCCGGGTTGGTCCGACCGGGTCGGACCAGACTCGGACCAACTTTGACCCATTTACGCTCTTTTGGCCATAACTTTGGCACCAGACGTCCGTTTGATGAACCGTCAGCAGTGCTAGAAATCTTGTAGTGAGACGGTACCTTTGAGTATAACCCACTAGAGATTTGGATTATGATGCGGTACGATCAAGTTGGATTGATCATGAATCCAACCGGGCCCCCGAGAATTAATGGCTAATAACTCACAGATCGGGCATCCGATTGATGCACTGTCTCTTATGTTGAGACCCATATGATGTGGAAAAACTTTGAGATACTTCTTCGTGGGACATCATGGCAGTTGGAGTATCAACCAGTATCTTGGGGAGTAGACCCTCCCAGAGAAGATAAATCCTAGTGCAGGAACCCAGTAGCCGGCTGTGATGAGAAGACTGACTAGCGATCCTGTGTGGGTCATCTCCTAGCGATACTGTGTGGGTCAGCTCCTAGAGATCCTTTGTGGGTCATCTCCTAGCAATCCTGTGAGGGTCATCTCCTAGCAATCGTGGGTGGGTCAGCTCCTAGCGATCCTGTGTGGGTCAACTCCTAGAGATCCTGTGTGGGTCAGCTCCAAGAGATTCTATATTGGTCAGCAACAGAGCCTCTTAACAGAGTATGATGATTCAATAGTTATATCTAATCATCTATACTACTATACTTAAGTTATAACTAGTGTGATCTGAGTCTGTACCTTGTGTTACTTTCCTTCATGGTAATACCTTGGTGGTATTCTTCTGTGTGGCGTACCTGTGTGGTACTTTCCTTCTTGATCTTCCTTCCTTTGTGGAACAGATGAACTTTGGGATTTGAATTAGACTCTGTGTTTTCCTAATGATTGAGATGGGTTTACTTGATAACTTAGGTATATGTATGGGCATATTTCTAAGTAGGGTTATCAGTTGTTTCATGATTTTTGGTTTATCCATTGTGGGTTTGTGAGACCTTGAGGGTCTCAGGGTCCCTACTGAGTATCATTATACTCACCCCTACATGGGCTATGCTCGCACCTCGTTGTGTTAGATGCAGACGATGGACAACGCTGATCGAGGTTGAGAGTACCAGGACTAGACGGTGCTCAGAGGTGGACTATATGGCGTGTCAGTACGTAGAGGAGACGGGTGGATGTGGAGTGCTGAGGAGGCAATCTTTACCTACCCTTTAGGTAGGAACCTAGAGGATGAACTAGTAACTGCCTTTCTTTTTCTTCAGTTTTATTTTATTTCAGTTATACTTGTACTATTACTATTGGGCTTGTATTCCATCCCCTTTTATGTTCAGCACTCTTTTTTCTATATAGTTGAATTGTGTTGGAATCTTGTTGTGTGCTTGGTTGCGTGTGTTTACAGGTTATAAAGGCAATACCTTTCCAGTTTTAGGGAATGCATCTTTGGTGCTAGTCACCATCCCCTAGCCTATGGAAGGAAAGCTTGGGGTTTGTCGCGGCACGAGCCCTAGGGGACGGGTCGTGACAAGTTGTGGTTAAACTCTAGAAAAATCCTTACCTTATTTTTTAGCTCCACGTCTTCCTTTTATACCTTTTTAATTTTTTCATGACTAGATGGTTGGACAATCATTCAAGAAAGATAGGATATTTATACCTTCCTTATGATTTCAAGGTCCAACCTTTACAAATACATAAGTATCAGATATTTTTTGAATACCCATTAAGGAGAAACTTACATGGTCCTTCTGACTCATAGAGTCATCCACCTTATTCTCCTTCCCAGGGTGATAATGTATTAATCATTCATAATCTTTAATCAGTTATAACCATCTTATCCAACACATATTCAAATATTTATATGTGAATATATACTTCAAACTTTTATGATTTTTATATATGTCACACCTTTTACCATAAATATAATTCCTCCATACATTCAAATAAAAAATTACCACTATCAGTTCCAAATCATGAGTTGGGTAATATTTCTCATGAAACTTAAATTAAAATGCTGCATAAGCTACTACAATTTCATTCTATATGAGATCACATCCTAGTATATTATTTTATATATATCTATTTCTCACAAACCCTTATCCACTATAGTTTAGTGTGAGCATATGTGAATTGACTAACCTTCTCTTTAGTTCCTCAAAATTTTATTCACAATCATCTGTCCAAAGGAACTTGGATCCATTTTCATTAATTTTTTATTGTATTTGATAGATGTAATAAATTTATCAAAAAAAATCTATAATATCAAGCCAAACCAAAAAAGTATAGATTTATATCACCATGGTTGGTGTGGGCCATTATTCAATAACTTTCATTTTTAGGGAGCCAACAATAAACTCTGTCTTGTAAATACATGACCCATGAATAATATTTTTTGTAGCTAGAATTCACATTTAATAATTTTTTCATACAACTTATCTTTACTCATAGTCTTCAACTCAATCTTCAAATGATCTTAAAGATCTTCCTTTCTCTTGTAATATATAAGAATATCATCTATAAAGACTACCAAAAATTGATCAACGTAATCTATAAAGACTCTATTCATTAGATCCAAGAAGATTTTTTGGGGAATTTGTAAGTCCCAATAGAATCAATATAAATTTATAATGACCATACCTCTTATGGAAGGCTATCTTGAATATTTCCTCCTTTTTAATGAAAAATTGATGATATACAGATCATAGATCAATATTTTAAAATTATTTATCTCCTTGTAGTTGATCAATCATCAATATGGGATAGATGATACTTATTTTTGATAGTGATCTTGTTAAGTTCTCGATAATAAATGAAAATATGCATTGATCCATAATTCTTATTAACAAAAAGAACATGATGCATGTGACTGATATCCGTGTAATTAATACACATAATGTGGTGGTTGTGTAATTAACAAACATGATATATGTTTAATTCACATGATGTGGTTGTTGTGTATTTCACACACACACACATGATGTATTTAATATAAATGAAGAGGTGGTTATTTAATTAATTAAAATGTGGTGTAATGAACATGGTGTGTAATTAATTCACATATAATGTGTTATTAATTCATACATGGTGTGAAATTAATTCACATACTATGTGTAATTAATTAACATATGATATAATTATTAATTAAAACATGATGATAGAATGAGAAATCATAAGAGGATAGATCCTTAGTCTCCAGGAATGGTGATTCCCTCTTTTAGGGTTCTCTGAGCTCCTTTGCGGTGTCGTTCTCCTCCACTTGGCTACATCATAGGAGGTTGGTTGGGGCTTTATTTTTACAGATCCCAATTGATTTATTTGTTGAAAGTGGCTCCCATGAGTATTTTCTGAAGACTTATCTCACTATCATTTATGCGTGTTTCACTTGTCATCATCATCATCAGATTCCCCCCGTTTTGTTCATCCTTCCCAAACACCCTTATTCCTAGATATGGTTTTAGATCTAGGAACCCTTTGTGTGAATAATCATTTCTTTCAAGTGATGATAGTTCAACATATGGGTGGTGGTTTTTTTATGGGTGATGGATATCTAAAGTATATTACGGGTGATAGGAGATGGTATTTCTCAATGGGTAGTGGCTATCTGACATCTCTTCTACAAATTAGGCGGTGGCCTGGTTCTTTGGTCATCAGTGTGAGGTGTTCTAGTGTCAGCGTCCGTATTTTGGATAATGGAAGGGGGTCGGTGTTGTGGTAATATTAATGATGATGGAAGATGGTTCAAGTGGATGAATGAGTGATGGATAGTGATAGGATTTAATATTTAAAGAGTTGTTCATTTGAACCTATTCTAATTTTGAGATTGTCTGTTTGTGTGGGATGTAGTTATCTTTGTGGGATTTGGATTTGGTTTCTTTTCATTTGGTTTTTTATAGATTCTTACAAGTACCATTGGGTGGGAAACATAAAATGAAGGATGGGTGTACTGACACCCATCATTCCACCATCTTTCTTCCTTGTTGGATAGATGTTCACCCTAATTTTATTTTTCACAGTATTATTTCCTATTTTAAATTGCATCTGGTTGACAGTACAGTGAGTTACTCACAAGAATTATCTGGTGGGTGACTCATAAGAGAGATAAGTATGCTGGAAACTATCATCCAGTCCCCCTCCATATGTTAGTGTGAGTGGGAGGGGTTCTTTACCACATTGTGTTGGACTAGCAAGATGCAACTTCTTTGAAGGGGTGATGCATCATTGACTGATTTCACTATTTCATTGTCTGTTGGGGGGGATGAAACTTTTTCCATTCCTTATCTTGATGTATTCTTACCATTTGAGACTTAGAACCATCTTGAATCCTTCAGGTCATGTTTATTAAGGAATTTTTTTCCTTGGTTATTGTAATGGGTTTCCAATTCTACCTTTTTCAAGAGGTTCTTCTATTTTTTATTAAATAAATGAGGCTTGACCCTCAACCTATTCAAAAAAATATAATAATAATAATTCACACATGGTGTATTCAATTAACATGTTTAGTAATTAATTAATTAACATACAATGTAATTAATTCACATGTGGTGTAATTAATTCACAAGCAATTTATTATTAATACACACATGGGGTGTTTAATACATGTAGTGAAATTAATTTGTTTATGTGATGTACACACCATTCCAGACTATACACATATAAATTAATTTATGTGGAGATAAAATTAATTTTGGTATTAAACTAAGATACATGCCATGTAGAAATGTTTTAAAGAATATTAACTAGACAGTAAATTCCATGTTAAATTTATAACTATTCTCCATGTTTCCTCCAAGTACACATTATGTAATTATTTAATTTAATTTAAATTATTTTATTTTATTTATTTAGAATTATGGATTATGGAATTTCAAGGATCATTCATATAATATAAAATTAATGAATGAATTAATTAATGGAAAAAATATTAATATTAATTTGAGGTGATTTTACCTTAATTAGTAAACTAATTCAAGTGAATGATAGATAATGTGAAAATGTATATTCATTGCATGTATTTTGATGATCATAATCCTAGACCAACCTATGTATGTGATTGTTTTCTTTTAATTTATTATTATTTCATGGAGTTCATAATATTTTATTAAATTTAATTGATAGCCTATGTGTCATCCCCTCTTTCTCATTATGTAAGGACATGCATTCCTATGATTTATTTTATGCAAACCATTTAAACAATTATTTAGTTTCACTCACCTTTGTGTGAGTAAATATTATATAATGAATATAGATCCCATGGAAGTGGAGGTAGTTCAGGTTTGGAGCCATGATGAAACTAATACATGGGATACAAAGGTGTAAGGATGTAATGCTACAACATGAACCAAGTTATGATTCATGTTGTTAATCCCCTAGGTTCTAGGGTTAACTTATCATACAATAGATAAACTAGGCATTAGAAAAATTCATGATCATAACACTTTTATTATATTATTTCTATCAAGTTTTAAGGTTAATTTCTTTATGGATGATTTTTCATGATCACATAAATTAATTTATTAACAAACATATAAAATTAAATTAAAATAAAATTTTATTATGCATAAAAATTAATTCATACATGTTTAATAACTTAATTAAAATAAACTTAATATTAAAAATAATGTAATTAAGATAAAAATGGGAAAATTGTGCATAAATTCAATATCCCTCAAATTAATATATTAAGTCAGAATAACATTCCATTAATTGGGTTGAAATTGAACCATAGTTCAAAGTTCTTGAGCAACCTTTGTTGACGTATTTTAAATTATCATAGAATTTATAACTTGAGTTTTTGGTCAACTTATCCTAGTTGACATTAAGGGTTTATTTAATTTGTGAGATTTAATGAAAGTAGGAAAGTATTGAGGAAATCCAAGTCCAAAATTTTAGGATTTGGGAGTCTACTCAACATATCAATGAGATATAAGTTAATTTAGTTGTCAAGTTATGCCTACCTAAATACCTTTAAAGAGGAGAGGAGAGCCTGTGATGATACCTTCTTCCTCAGAAATTCCATAACCCTAATTCCCTGGAGCTATGCTCCCCCTAGCGATCGGAGGGGGGAGGTATGCGATCTCAATCTCATGGTGGAGGTAACATCTTCTTGTCGTTCACTAATCCTGATTATCTTCCTTCCTTTCCGAGGATTCAGCTCTCACCAAAAGTCCCTGATCTTTTCCAAGGAGTGCCTAAACTCCTTATAACTTTGGTGGAGCTCAATGGTACAGATAATTTATGTAATTTAACTCCAGTGGCTAGGCTTCATCATCAGCATCCTTCGGTTAATGAGTTTGACCATTTTGTGTTCAATTCGTGGGATCTTATAGAGCACACATTAATCAGCTTAATTGATAGGAGACATCTGATGATTCGGTTTGAGATGAAAGATGACTTGATCACTGCCTGGTATAGATCCCCTCAAAGTTGTAATAGAATTCCATTTTATTTGTTTTGATGGAGCTTCGAATTTCACATGCTGCGTGATCCCTCGACAATGGCGACATGGGTGAGTCTCCCTAGTCTTCCAATCTCATTTCAAAACCCCTCTATTTTGAGTGATATTGGGAACATGATTGTTCGATATTTGTGTTCTAATTGAAAGATGGAGGTCATTTGTCATCCTATATGCCCACAGATTTGTGTGGAGATTAATGTTGCGAGTCCTCCTATTAATTGTGTCTGGATCATGGATGGGAAAGAATTTCGGTGGAAGAAAGATGTAAGATTTGAATCATGGATGTTTTTTTGTGTTAACTGTGAAAGTCTTGGGCATACGAAATCAATTTTTCATAGTAAAGGTTTTGCTTGAGTAGCTCCGGGGGTTTTGGGATTGGGTATTGATGGTTGTGATTCTTTGGGTTCAGATTTGTTGTTGGTAAAGGACCTATCTAGGAGTACAAGGTGTGATCCTACTTAAGGCTTTGATCAAGCGTTTTCCACTATACAGGATGTGGCTGATGATACTGGGCATACTGGCCCATAGATCACATTGCAGGGTAATCTTATGAAGAAGGTGGAAAATAGGCCATGAG
Source organism: Viscum album (assembly GCA_963277665.1). Taxonomy (NCBI): domain Eukaryota; kingdom Viridiplantae; phylum Streptophyta; class Magnoliopsida; order Santalales; family Viscaceae; genus Viscum; species Viscum album. The sequence goes on along the minus strand of OY728121.1, from coordinate 1,756,336,459 downwards.
ACCTGACAGTTAAGAAAGTTTTTAGTCACTTATAGCTTGACCTTATTCTTGTAAATGCAGATACAATGGGGAATTCTTTGGCTTGCAATTCCTTGTGATTATATCCTGTGACTGAAAATATTTTGGACTTGGTTGTTCCTGTCTTGGGGGACGTGGATTCCTGTGTTCAAGAAGGGAAGGATGATGATGCTGGAGGAATGGTGATCACGATCTCTACTAGAAATATATTCCTAGGTCTGAAAAATGAGGAGGAATTGCATTAAGAGGAGGATGTTTCAAGGCAGGAAGGTGGAATCTTGCCTCTTGATTTTTCCCAAAAGAATTCTACAACCAGGTAAGGTGTTATATAGAACCTTGTGGATCATCCATACTGCCTTGCTATAGTTAATTCTAACAGTCAGGTCCAGTAGGAATGTGGATTGGAGGAGGGTTATCAAGAGGTTAAAATCTTGGTAAAGTGGGGAGACATTTTGGACAGTGATAAGGAAAAGGATAGTGGCGTGGTCCGACCTTCCTACAGTGATGTTGTTCAGGGTGAAAGGATGAAGGTGCACGAGGATGAGGATTCTAGGACTGATCCACCATTATGAAGACCGAATAAAGACTATTCTTATCTTTCAAGGATGGTGTCTACAAGGTCTCCTATTGGGAAGGAAAGTTGGGCTATGCAGTTCTCGAAGGAGTTTATAGCCTTGGAGAAGTAGAATCTTAGAAGGAAATATGCCAAGGTTCTTAAGCACTATGAAAGGTTAGAGTGGGAATCAGCTATTGCAGAGGAAAAAATCTATAATTGAGGTGCTGATGGGTATGACTTCTATGATATGTAGTTGTTTTTTTATGAATTGTTGTACTTTCTGAATGTGTTTTCTTTTATTAATAAATGGTTAGAGGCTTGCCTCTGACTGAGAATTCCTAGTAAATACCTTTAAAGATCTTTTTAGGCCTCCTTTTAGGTTATGATAAGGGGAATATGGTTCTATTACAATAGAATATCCACATTAAATGATATTCTAAAACTAATAGTATGGGATGTTGGGTTTTCAAAAAATTAGTAGAAGATTAATAGGTTAAATTTATTATATAATATTTTGGTAATAATGATAAAAAAATCTACTTTTAATTAATGTACTGTATGCTAAGTGAAATCATCATAACACTGCAATTTTTCAAGACACAATCTATTTCCTCACCGGTACATATTTATAAGGGATGAACAATTATTTTATAACATAAAATATCACAAGAAAATTTATATAATTTTATATATATTCCTTTACCTATTCAACCACCTCATCAAGCAAGAAAAATTGAAAAAAGGAGGCTTACAAAATATAAATGGGGATTCTCTAACTATCTGTTTTGTTAGGAAATTAGTTATATTTGGAGAATTGATAGTGAAATATAAGGACACAAATTCCTATATCATGAAATCTCATCTCTTATATCTTAAGAAGGATAAAGTTAAATTTTAGATAAATAATATTATTAGTACACTATATTAGTGTAAACATAAAGGATGTACTTAGATATTGATATTATATTCAATATATTAAAGTATATTATTCAATTATAAAAGTTATGATTCCAAATAGATAAGAAATTATCCATTAATATTATACTACCACCCTCAATTTTTGGGTTATATTTATTCATATAGTTATATGAGATGAAAAAATAGATAAACTCAAGAATATTTTAACTAAGCTTCACCAAGTAAATATTATTTTTATCCAAATCAGTTCCACAACTCTTATGGTTAATGAGATGAAAATGAAAAAATTAAAATCCCATGAATAACTATAAGTTAAAGGTATTGTTACAATTTATTTTCAAGAGATAAAATATTTAGAGGAAATGTGGTGAACAACATACTATTTTCTACCATATAGACAAAAAGGTCATTTAAAAAGGGAACTATAATGAATTAAAGAAGATGAATACTATTGCATATATTTAAAGAAAATATTCATCATTATATGTAATGTTTATATCTCACTTATTGGGTATTTAATACATTTATATTTTAATAAAATAATAGAATAATTAAGTATCTTCTACCAATGTCTCATAAAGGGTGATTTCTATGTCTGTAGTAAGAATCGCATAGAAACATTACAAGAAGTAAGGTGTGTTCTCAAAGTATCTGAGAAAGGGTTATTCTTATGTCAATAGTGAGAAAAATTTGACTTCATAATTATGTTATTTTCTCTTAATGGGGGATAAAAGGTGATTCCTATATCAAAAGTGAGAAACACTTGACTTCTGATTTTTCAGTGGATAGATTATACTTGTACCATTATTTATACTTGTGTTACCTATACATCTCAATGTTTTTTTGGACACAACAAACCATTATTTATTTTGAAATTAATATTGTTATAGTACAATGTACTTAATAGTTAAATAATAATAATAATAATAAATGTCCATCATCAATAATAAATAATGAATATAATTATAAGAATCATACCCAGTTGTGGAAATATAATTCTTATTCAATTAAAACTATAAGTTGTGATATATATACCAAGTACGATGTTTCAAAACTTTGGATCTAAAACTCTTAGGTATATGACATGCTTATATTTTAGACTAATAAATATTTAAATATAAAGGTAATCCACAAAGATTTTGGAAATGGTTCAAGCTTGGTGGAATTAACTATTAAAAGGTGAGGATAGAGGTAAATTCATGTACTTTATGAAATTCATTTTATAAATTTTAGGAATATTCAAAGAATTAATGAATATAATTGGTAAATGATGTTATATTCTCTAGGAAGGTATGTTAGATTATATATTAAACAAGTATTCATTGATCATTAAATGTAGAGTGAAGATTTTCCTAAACTCACATCACATTTCTCACATCATAGAGATAGTGATGGTATAAGGTAGATCAATAATGAGTATTATATATTTATATATGTATTTAAGTCTTTCATGATTCCATTAAAAATATTTTTTATAAAAAATCAACATAAAAACTAACCATATTTCAACTAAATTTACTAATCGATATCATATATACTACGATATAATGTAAATCCATCATTTCATGACCTTAGGGTCTTTTTATGGGATCCATTTATAAAGATGGTGAAAGCTTCAAATGTACATCATGAAAAACACAAAGTTAATCTCAATTAATTATCCTATAACTACTGAGGATATTAACAACCCAAAATTAAAAAAGTTATTAATCATACCAACTATATTTATTTTAGGGAAGTATATCTATTTTACGATAGTGGGAGAAAAGAAGACATCAGTTAAATCTTAGATCCAGATGAAAAATTTGGCATAAGGACAATTAAATTGACAAGTGTAAGTGGGAGGAATTGTTCTAGAGACACATAATGCATAGGAAAGTTAAAACCATACTGGTGGTTTTATATTCATCACAATGGGTGATATAATATTCAATAAGAATAATAAATCTTGCTGGGATTAGTAAATTTAAAATAACTATGATTTACAAGATAATATGAATTCAATATGAATTCCATGTACCAAAATTCATTCTGTATTTTGGAGGTTGATGTAAATTCATTGGTAGGTATTAAACATAAAATGTATATGGATGACATAAGAAATGTCCCAATAAGTATTAGCTGGTTATATGAATATATAATTCTTAAATCTACTTTAATTATACTTATTATAGTTATGAGGATCATTATATTAGGCATCAGATGTCATGGAAACCTCCCTTGGATATAACTTTATGGTACATATCTATATGACGTGAACAGAAATATTGATGACATCATAGAATACCAATATGGAATAAAATTTAAAATGATCCATTTATGGGACAAAATAGGTATAACTATCATAATATATTAATTTGAAATAGAATGTTTCAAGGTGTCTACAAGAGGTTATCAGGAGCGCTAAAGTTTTCCAAGACTGATATGTTTAAAAACATATGGAAAATAAGATTTTAGTCTTATGGTTATATAGGACTAAATAATTTCTTCAAATATGACTTAAGTAGAAGCCTAAGTTCTAGGGAACAATATCTACTAGTATAGATAAAGGGGTTTCTTAATCCAAGTCATTATACATAGCTAACATGGTATTGAAAAATACAAGATAAAAAAATTCACTGAAATTGTTTCTAGTGTCACATGGTATTCTTATGATGTATAAAAAACATATACCTAACAATAATTTAGAAATATATCTCACATATCATGATATATATATAGGTTTTATCTTTATTATGCATAAATCATAAAATTAAAATATCAAACAAGGATCAGAGAACTGTATAAGATGGCATTTATTACTATCTTATCAAGTCTAGGTAAGAAAATCTAGACAAGTTCTTGATAATTAGAGAAATGAGAATAATAGTTTTCAAGGGATATAAAACTAGTATTCTTTACTTAAGTTTGATCTAGTATACTAGTAATTCTAAATTAATATGTATGGGTAAAACATATTATAACCAATAATTTCTATATTTATATTATACTGAGTACATTATGGATTCTAATATATCTTAAGAAGCTTGTTTTCCAATGATTTGTTCCAGATCTTGGAGTTGTACCAAGATAGTAAAATTTAATCATATTATGATGAATTTTAAAAAATTGTATTATCCAAGATGTCAGGGATGAATGATGACATATAATCAGCGGTATCATTTCTTAAGGGATTTTCTTTGAGGAATAAGGTATCCCTAAGTAGAATAACTATGGGTAGAATGGTGGGATTAGTAGATATAATGATATCTCATAAGAAGAATGTTTATCATGTGAGGCTAAACTTTTGGATAGTTAATAATTGTATTTAGTTCAATTGAGTGTTTGTTGGAGTCAATTCCATAGAACTAACTACTTTTAGATATTATATTGCTAGAATATTCATAGTTTTTAATATTAATAAATTTCTTATCACATCATGATTATTCTTCTATGTGACATTGTATGTGATGATGTCTTAAGAGTAAATATCACACTAAAAGGACATAGAAGTTCTCCTCTATGATGAGAAACTAGAAGTGTTATTAAATTATTATTAAATACATGTTATATATATAGATGATATAATTTAATGGAATGAAAATGATACAATCTATTAGGGGTGGAGACTCATAGGAATTTGAGACACTTTCTCATGGTCTATTCCTTTGGTAATTTTTAGTGTAGGATATAATGAGAACATGACCCACCAATAGTAAATCCACATTTATATGTTTCATTAGATGTTCCAATTTGTAGATATTCATAATGGTTCTTAGACATTGAGATAATTATTAATTTATAACATGAGTCACATTCATTGATGTATCAATGAAAACCGTGATGAAATATACTATTTGAAAGGTAGGATATGTTGGGTGTGTTCATTAATGAATAATATGAAAAAGGATTTAACCCTTGTTTTATTTAACGTAAGCTGATATCTAAAAACCTTTTATGGGAATGAAACCAACTAATTAATTCTATGTTCATGGAGTTCTGATGGTAAGTTTATTTCTAGAATGTAAAAGAAAGACACATCAAGCATATAGGTTGATGGAACCAGTATGAAACCCAATTTATTTGAGATATCATGATAAAGGGATTATATTAAACAATTTTCATTTTTATGTGGTTATTTTAATTATGACATTTATCTTATTTATATATAAGTTCCTTGACACATTTCAAGATGTTAACCTTGGACTTTAGGTGGTCCTACCTAATACTACTAAGAAAGAGGCCTAGAGGGTCTCAAACTAAGTGTATTCAAAGCCTCAGTTAAATTATATTTGAATTAAAAATATTGAATAAATATTATTCTCATATGTGGTCAAATAATTATTCATTTTTGGATTGGTTTAAAATATTCAGTCACTAGTTAATCAAGATAATAAATATGAGTTGCATATTTAATAAATATTTATTCTCTATTTTAGTGAATATAATATTTATTTATTTATTTATTAGTGAATAATGAAGTGATATTTATTTAATTAAATAAATATTAATTATTCAAGGCCTAATAAATATTAAATAGGATTAATATATGATTTTAATAGTCTAGTGAGAAATAATATATTAAATATTATTTAAATAATTTTTAATTTATTCATTAAATAAATAATATTTTTTATCCATGATTCTAGCACATATAAAGTAAATATTATTATTATTATTATTTGTACATGGGGTTCATTGGGGATTGAGAAAATAATAAGGACCCATGTGAAATTATTATTTTTAACCCTAGGTCTATTTAAACACAATTATAACATTCTCAACCTTAATCATCATTGTGCACAATGAAAATATAGAGATAATTTTTCAAAACCCTATATCGATCTTCATCTCAAAAACTCTTAAGAATGGAGAGTGATTCTCCTCCTCTACTCTCTCAAATCCACATAGAACAATTAGAATACTTCTAACCACTAAGCGATTCTTGCGGTGATCATCAATGAACAACACAAGTGACAAAATCTTTCATGGTAGTTGTTGAGGATTTATATGATGGAATTCATAGGTTCATGATGCATATGCGGATCAATGATAAAGGTATTATACCCTTGAATCCTGTCACTGTAATGACCATATGATAAGAATAGGTCTATTAAAATAAATTAATCTTTAAATTAATTGTCAATATAAATAAATTCCAATGAAAGGTAATTATTTATCTATATAAATTAATTATACATTATATGTGATGATTATATATTCTTGGTTCCAGAACTTATGTTAATTGATCTTATAATTACTTTTGTTTGTAATTAAATTATTCATCATTTACATCTTATATTATTCATTGATCATGACTAAAAGTTGAGTTGGTGCTACATAATAGACACTTTCATTGTGTCCAAAACCTTCAATATTCATTCCACTTATTTTAATTTAAATAAATAAAAATTTTGTAACATGTGTTTTTTTAATTTTTATTACATACTTTCTATATTTTCTTAATTATTCAAATTATATAAAACTAAAAATAAAACCATTAATGGGGTTGGATTGGCTGGCAGGGTGCAACCCAGGGTCCAAAAGATCCAGGTCCAAGTCCTCAAAGCTGAATCAATTCCATCAATTTTTCTAAAAAAACAAACATCGTGTAAATTTGTATATGTCATGTGTCATGTGCATGTGGTATTTTAATCAATATTAAAATAATGAAAAAATGAATATAAAACCAATTATGGGGTTGAGTTGGTTAACAAGGTTTCTATCTAGAGTCTAAAGGCCTGGGTTTGAGTCCTCTTATATCATAGATAAACCCAAGTCCTCCCTCTATTGAATTCCTAAGACGACTCATGACATACCCAATGTGTATCCCGATCGCCTTAGTCTAGTGAAAATCACCAAAGTCATCACATAATATTTCATGGGAAAATTTTTGTCCAAAAAATAAATTAAAAAATATGTGGAAATTCAATTAAAATTTTAGCATGGCCCATTTGTTAGTCAAATATCTACACCATATCACATAAGTAGAATAAAACTGATATAAATTAGAGAAAATACCTCATCTCACCTCTGAATCCCACTACATAAACAACACCTGATGTTATCACCTTACCTCCACATATAAGGTGAACCAATAATTTAAGAAAAGTAAACTAAGAATTTCCTATTTGGATGATGCTACTAAGGATTAAAAAATAAAACTAACATACCCAAAAAGGATTTCCCATGTGACGTAAGGTCACACTCCAACCTCAAAACCATCTCGATTTGCAAGTGACCAAGAACTGAATCAAAACCTATAAAAGCCACTCGATTTATAGACACTGAGTGGTGAAAGTAGGGTGTGAGTAAAAACTAACCAATAGGGTTTCACTAATGATTCTATTAATTTCCTTTCCCAAAATATTCCCTAGATTCTAGTTTGAAATAAATTATAATAGACCAGACTTGACTTTTAGAAGTGTGAAAATAAGTAACATGATTTAACAATTTGGAAATAAAGATTAATATTAGGAATGTAAGCTTTTAAATTTTAGAAACAAGAAGAACACAATATACTTTATACAATTTATAAATGAAATAAAGCGACATACTTCAATGGATTTTTTTAATGAAAACAAACAATATACTTTACCAATTTTTTTAATAAAAAATACCAAAGAAGTAACCATCATAAACATGAACCATGGAAAAAAGACCTAGGTCATCAAATTATATGAGCACCCTAAACCCTCATATAGACTTATGATATAATTAGTCAAAATACAAATGCACATGCTGACCATTAAGGAGAACATTCCTTTTTTCCTAGTAGAGTGGTGTCACCCATCCATGACACCACATCCAACCAACCACTAAGTAGTATATGTCTTGTCCTAGTGGTGTGGTGATGCCCCTCTATGACTCCAAAAACTTTATCCATTTTTAAGTGTTTAGTTATTGTGTAATAATCCAAAAGGATGCTTAATTATATATTTCCCACTTTGATATTTATCTTCCCATGTGATTTACCCATTTTTAAAATATCACTTTTTTATTTTAAAAAGGGGCCTTTTATTAACCAATCTTAAGAAATTCAATTCACATGACTTATTAAACCACTTTATTTATAAATAAAGGGAAATCATTTAAATTATCCAAGAGATATATAATAGATAATAAAAACCAACACAATGAGGCTTTAATTAATTGATACATCATTTATAAAACACCACAGGAAGTGTAAATCATTCCAATTGGGTTTTTTAATTTACATTTTTGAAATCCACTTAAAAAATTGTTTAAAAAACTGAATTTGAGTATCCAATTTAAATTCACATGGTTTTCCTATCTTGTTATGCTCATATATATATATATATATATATATATATATATATATATATATCTAAATGCAAAAATTCACATATTCTCATGTGAATTTACACACACACACACACACACACATATTTATGTATACCCATGTAAACATGTTTAACCACTAAATAAAAATAACACGAGGTCAGGACAAGTAAACTTAATAAAATTATACTAAAAACAAATCCCAATCAAATAACCTCCATTTCAACTCATTTTTTACCCATGCAGTTATATAAAAAATTTCAAACAACATGATGTGAGCCCAAATATTTGAAAATTTTAATTGATTTTCATTGATAATAAAACCATTATTAATTCAAATACTAATTAATTCATTAATTTTTTGTACTTTTTGAAAATTTTGAATTTATTAAAAATTGTATTTAAACATGTTTAATTGATATATTAATTTTTTAAAGTTATTGAAGAATCCGTACAATTGAAATTTAAATATATTATTTAAAAACTATGAATTTAAACTATAAAAATACATTTTGTTTGGAATTAAATTGAGAAGTTATACATTGATTGGAATTGATTTTGATTTTTAAATCTGAAGATTAATCATGTGATTGGATCTTGAACTAATATTCTTTGACAAATTTATTTTTTAGTTTAATATATTTAATAATTTTTTAATTTAATAAAAATACATAGAATGAAATTATTTCAAAAATGGAATTATTAATTTTTATTTTCAATTTAGATTAGAGTGTCATATTAAAATGTGAAATTAATATTATGATTTAAAAAAAATAATTTTTAATTTATTGATATAAATTTAGAATTAATTATTCGAAGGATGGAATTTTTATTTTAATTGAATTTTTATTTTTGAGATTGATCAAAGAAAAATAATTCACTTAAAAATGTTATTTTTTTGTTATTTTTCTGCTTGGAAAAAAAATTATGTGTCAAGGGGATCACACGAAGGAAGCAGGGTCACTTAAGTGACCATGCATGTTAATTTTCAAGTGACTGCCCTTGGAAAAATTCTAAGTGACCGTGCACTGGAAAAAATAAAACTAAAGTGACCATGCACATAACTTATCACATATGAAACACTAAAGTGACTATGTGCTAGAAAAATAAAATACAAGTGATCATGAAAAAGACACTCACAGTCATTTCCAATGTGACCACACATGGAAAAAGTAAATCTCCCTCAAAGGAAATGCAACCCACTGTAACCTACTACACTTTCACAGTTAGTTCCTTAAGTTGTCATGAGCCACACTCTACCACCCACACATTCTCACAGTATCTTATCAAGTGACTATTCCTTCAACCTACAGTGAGATCCTACCACATGACCACTTACCTCAACCCACTTCACTTGCAATTCAAGTGACCATGATTCTTCAATTTTATCCAACCTAATGTGAACCCAAAATTCTCACAGTAACTTTAAAAACCTACCTTTCCTATGATTCTCTCAAGTTACCATGATCTCCCACTCTTTTAATCAACCAAAAATGTAAAATAGAGATCACAATACCTATGAACTCCGATCTAGCTAGATCTTAGGAATATGAATCCCCAGTCTCATCCTTGATGAAACCGTGCCAAAGATGATAGTTTCTAAGATTACATTGGAGAATTTTACTATTTTAATGAAAATACATTCCACCGCACACCCCATTATGGCTGATTTGAAGTCGTGCGTCCATGAGCAAGGAAGAACCCAAACTGGTTGTCCCCTTTTGACACCTCACTACACCTACTGAGGGAGACAAAGAAGACCTAATTCATTTAACATCTATAGAAGATACCATTATAGTGTCTCTGAGGAAGGAGGAAAATTCATATATGCTATTGTGAAGGATGAAGCTGACTAGATGACCTTAAATCTCGCTACACCACCTTGAGAGAAGATGACCACCATTGGAGTTGCACCGCCTAAGAAGACCCCACACTGCCAAAACTTATAAAGCCAAACCAGTCGCCACCATGGGAAGTCACAATATCACCACTATTGGATCCAAGATTCTATTTCAACAAATGAGTTTAAATAAATATCACATCATGATCAATACAATGGAGAAGACTCTCACCCTGAGCTGCGTGATTAAATCTTTATAAAGGGAAAAAAATTAAATTTTCCATTTATTTTGTATTTATTTTGTCTCTATAAAGGAATTATTAGACCCATGATACTTCCATCACTCTCAATTACCCTATTGTGGATTCTAAAAAGTACATACATTGTGATCAATAGAAAACCCAAGAAAAATTTAGTGATGACTAACTCAAATTAGAATATTGACATCATAGAATCTAAGTTTTCCTTCAAATGCATCCCAAAATTCATTTTGATATATCTAGAACCATCACCAACCTATTCATACATCGGTATAACACTGATTTTAAATTGCATTAAATCTTTTGATTTTTTCCTGTTTGTAGCTTCGAAGCACAACCATATTTTTAAGGTTCAATTATAGTGACTTTCAAGACCACTTTACAAGGCCCTAAATCAAAATCCAAGTCCAATTCATTATCATCTTCCTTAGATAATATTATGACATCCACTATTCTACGAGTATCGAAGCACTAAGAATCTGAATTATGTGAAGCTTGATTGTGGGAGGAGAACAAGTCAGATGAGGAAGATTCTCGATACCAAGGAAAAACCATCATATCCCTCAACTGGATATGTATCAAATATCCAAAGTTAAATGTGGTAGGGTAATTAAATTTAAGAATATTCATAAATAATTTGAATAAATTTGTGCTTCTTATGAGAAATATTCCAAGGATTCTCAAGTGTTCTATAAATTAAACACTATTCAATACGCTGAGGAGTTTATTTTATGATCACTCATTCTCAGAGGATTAATCACTGATAATGTCTCTCTATTTCTTTTATTTTTCATTATAATAACTCAAGTGATGGAGCAATAATCCCTTAGTTATTTCATAGAGGAGGTTACCCCTATCCCCATGTTAATTAATTCTATATTTTAATTGTTCAATATCTTATGTCAATCTCTGTACTTATTCAAGATATTTAAGAAATAAGATATTTTTTTTATTTCTTTCATTTTTAATTAGTTTTCTCTTCTTAATTGGATCATACATAGAGGTGACTTAGGTATTCTTTATTTCTTGAAATCAGGAGTATTGGTTTGATTTAAGGGTAATCAGAGATCTCTCATTACTCAACTAGAATATATTGGAGGTTGTAGTGATCATTTCATACCTCTAGTTAAAAAAATCAGGAGAGAGTAATTGAGTTAGATATCACTATATTAGAGAGAAAAAAGAAGAGTAAACTAGAATAATGATTTAAAAGGGCAGGTAAGTGGATATTGAGGTAAATACACTTCTTCTAAATTTATTTTAAACCCAACGATGTTTAGTCTTCCATTACTATTTTCAGAAATTAAACCCACAAAAATAAAGTAAAAAACACCCATAACACTATTATATCCATAGAAAAAACCAAGTCCCAATATTACTACATTTAATCTAGGTTCATATTTTTTTTTCCGAACACCCATGCGATAGATTCCTCAACAAACCTAGAACCATTTCTAAAGAGGCCAGAGTTTTTGTTTTATTGTTGATTTTAAAAAATGACTTCAAAAAATGAATAAATCAAATTTTTCTCACCTCATTAGTTTTGATACCAAGGTTAATCAAACTTTTATATCTAGAATAAGATATTTGAGAATCATAGAGGAAGTGGAAAAATATTTTGTCACTATCCCATTGATTGACTCTTCATCCTCTTCTTTTTCTTCCACCAGAGTTGAATTTATAAAGGGAATATGGGAGATAATTAGGTTTAATTGAATATAACTTTAAGAGAACTTTATACACCTAATTTCACTAATAATAACCAATAGTTAAAAATGAACAATCAATAAGATTGTGAGCTTAAAACTGGAATGATAACTCACCGGACTAATTTTCATGGTTTGTTAGGAGAAGATCCCAATTGACACCTATGGTCATTTGAAAAAATCTATAATGATTTCAAACCTAGAGGATACACCAAGGCTTAGATCAGCTAGAATGAATTTCCCTTCTCACATAATGGATCTTCCAAGGATTGGATCTACATCATCTAACTTGGAGAGATCAACCCCTGTGATGAACTACATTGAGATTTACTCTACAAGTAATTCCCTGTATCAAGGAGTGTTTAGCTGACAAAGGAGATTTATCCAATCAAACAATAAAGTGGAGATACCCTTTACGAGTTCTAGGAGAGTTTAAAAGGATAAAACAACTCCCACCCACACCAACCTTATAAAGAAAATAATTTATTGGTATTATTTTACCAAGGATTTATGGATATCAATTAGAACCTTTTTTATGCTTCCTATGGAGGAGAATTGATTGATAAGTCACCTACCGAAATAGGTGACCTCATCAAAAGAATTTATCATAATTATTAACAAATTTGTATGAGAACTTGTGTAATAGGAGTAAATGAGGTGAAAAGTTATAACTCTATCTTTTTTGATAAAATTAATGAACTAACCTAAATTTTGAAAATGATAACAATGAATAAAGTATAGGAGACATCATGAATCATACCCCCTTGGTCCTACCAAATTTGTTTCTCTTAAGAACACTTCACTAATGGATGTCCTCAAGTTCAAGAAAAATGTGAATCCATACACCAAATAAGTTACCATCAGCACCCAATCTAAAATCAAGGAAGCATAGAGTACTCCAATAATTAGTATGGATATGGAAATCAATAACTTTAGAGGCCAACCTTTCAATAAGTATTATAAGAAAATTTATATCCACAACCATTTTAAAGATAGAACGCTCAGCCATCTATTGGATATCAACCAATAAAATCTCATAAAATCTCAATGGAGGAAATGTTGAAAGAAATTGTGAATATCAATGACCATATCCTAACTGATATCAATAAAATGAACAAAAAAATATCAGGTAAGCTTCCTAACCAATCCATTCCTAAGTCCAGACAAAATTTTATCTTTATTACATTTTGGAGTGGTAAGTAACTTCTAAGTATTAAAGAATCACAATTTGAAGAATAATATAGATGTGAAAAAACCCACTGAACTTGAAGAATTTATCCCTAAGAAAGAACCTAAATAAGATATAGCTATGAAAACACCCCCTATGAAGAAGGATAAAGGGGAATAAAAAATATAAGGCTCAATTCAAACCTAACCTCCATTCCTTACAAGAATTAAAGAACCCAAGAAAACTAGTGAAGATACATTGAAACATGAGATCCTGGAAGTCTTTAAGAAAAAATCAACATCCCACTACTAGATTACCTTTGACAGATCCCAAGTCATGAAAAGTTTATTAAATAAATGTACACTAGAAGGAGAAGATTGTGAGTTAATGAAAATTACAGTTTAAGTAAAAAAAAATTGTATTGGTAACCCCACAAATCCCCCAAAAATTTCAATATCCAAGTATCTTTTATATCATCTTCACTATAGGAAAGATTAATTTTTATAATGAATTTTGTGATTTGGGAGTATTGATAAATGTTATTGCTTACTCGGTTTTCTCATATTTACATATAGGAGAATGGAAACACACCTAGGTGGTTGTACAACCTACCAAAAAATCCACTTCTTACCCAGTAGGTGTTTTAGAAGATGTTCTGGTAAGTGTATAAGGTTATGAATTCTCTAATGACTTCTATATCCTAAAAATAGAGGAAGAAAAATGAAAGAATAATTCCCCCAGCATCTTACAAAGTCCATTTTTCAAAACTTCTATAATAATAATAAATGAAAATTAAGGAACACTTTATATGACCTTTGGTGAAGAAATATTAGACTTTAACATACTGGAATCAATGAAATACCCTCATAAGGGAAAAAATTATTTAAATATGAACCATTTTGAATTGCAATATTTTTCTAAAGAAGAAATCATAATTTTGGATAGTGGAATTATTTTAAGAAATGATTTGAAACCATAAGATTTTTATATTGAAACATTTTTATGAAAATAAGTTTAATATGGAATCTATTTTAACTATTTAAAAATTGAGGAGATTGGTGATAAGTATTTATAGAATTCACTTGAATTTTTCTAATATCAACTATACCTTTATGGTTATGGATGTGATAAATGATTAATTGTATAATTATCTATAGAAAAAATACTGTTGGTGTGACAAAGGGGTAAACCTGAAGTTTGGGAATGCTAGAAAATAGAGGAAGCTATAGAAGATAGGGTTGGAGAAATGAAGACCATAAGCTCATGAGAACACACTATTGTGAAAAGAAAAATAAAAATATTTCCATGAAATAATCAACTAGAAGAGACATTTTCAATTATGAGTCAAAGTGTTTTTGCACTCTTCAAAGAAGAAGATGATTCTTGGTATGAATTGTTCCAAGTATACTAGACCATTTACAGTGACTAATATCTTTTCATCTATTGCAGTTTAAATTAAAGGACAAGATTAACAAAACCCCTTCAAGGTGAAGGGAAATAAGATGAATATTTTTTATAAAGATCCTTGGAAAGATACAATGGAGGAGTCCAAAATCCTCTATGATGACATTAAATTATTGAAGCTTGTGTTTTCTCTTTTCTCTACATTTTTATGGATATTCATTTTTAATTTTTACTTTTCTGAAAATTTACATGCTACACTTTACTATAATAGTGTGTGTAATAAGTGTGGGGGAGAGAGAAAAAGTTGTTTTAGGATGTAAATACCCTTTTTCTGTTCTATAACTAAAAAAGTTGAGAAAAAAAATCTCAATTCTGTTTTAGAAATATATACATAGTTTATGTAGATATTTGTTTTTGTATTTTTATAGTGTAAATAAATAAATTAAAAAAAGAAAAGAAAAGAAAAAAATAGAGATAAGAAAAATTGAACTTTAATGTGTCCTACCTAATTTAAATACCATGCTAATATTTGAGATACTCATTGATTCTAAAATTATTGAATGCAAATGATTATTGAGTGAACATAACCTTGGTTATATAGAAATTCTATTTGAACACTAGGGAGATAGTTTGAAAACTAAAAATATCATTGTGTAATAAGATTTATAACATGTGGTCACTAGAATTTCAAACTCAATCTCGAGTGAATTAGACTAATTAATTAAGTAACACCTCAGGGATCCTCCCTAAAAGAAATTCATATAAGTCCTTTTATCCTATAATATAAATGAGAAATTTGGATCTCACAATGAATCTTTGATACAGTGGCACTGTGTGTGTGAGTATCCCTCTGTACATATTAATTAGTGCCTTTTCACTGCATATACATGGATGTGAAAAAATTTAAAAAAGAGAATAAAGTTACTATATGTCAAAAATTAATTCATTTAGTTAAGGGTAATTTGGAACCCATGAAGGGGGAAATTGACATATAAAAATTTCATTTTGGGAGTATCAATTAGGTGTGAAAATTAACTTTGGTTTAGAAATATTAGGAATGGGGGAATGATGGTGGGGATGCTTGTTGAAATTTTGATTCCACATAAATCTATCACATTCACTTTTAGAACTAGAATTTTAATTTTTAATGGAAGTAAAATAGTGTGTGAAAGTCAAATAAGAGGTGTGACCATTTAGAGGATGATTTATTTGATATTCTTTAATTCTGGGTGTGTATTTAAAGTTAGGGAAGAAAATAATAAAAATCATTGGAATTCAATGATAAAATTTCTCATGAGTGAAATAGTTTTAGTGTGGGGGAGTCATATGAGCCCAAATTTTTGAAAAATTTAATTGATTTTCATTGATAATAACCCCATTATTAATTTAAATATCGAGTAATTCATTCATTTTTGGGACTTTGTGAAATTTTAGAATTTATTGAAAATTGGATTTAAATATGCTTTAATTGATATATTAATTTTTTAAGTTAATTAAGATTCTATACAATTGAAATTTAAATTAATTACTTAAAAACTATAAATTTTAATTGTAAAAATACATTTTTTGGAATTAAATAGAGAAGTTAGATATTTATTGGAATTGTTTTTTATTTTTAAACTGGAAGATTAATTATGTGATTAAATATGGGATTGATATTCTTTGAATGATTTATTGTTTTGTTCAAATTATTTAATAATTTTTGAATTTAATGAAAATCCATAAAATGAACTTGTTTCAAAAATGGAATTGTGAATTTTGATTTTCAATTTGGATCAGAGTGTGATTTTAAAATGTGAAATTAATCTTTTGATTTTCAAAATATTATTTTTAATTGACAGATTTAAATTTGGAATTAATTATTTTTAAAGTTATAATTTTTATTTTAATTGAATTTTTTATTTTTGAAATTGATTATAGGAAAATACCGCACTTAAAAATGTGATTTTTTTGTAGGTTGGAAAAAACATTAAGTGTCGAAGTGCTCACATGAAGGAAACATTATCACTTAAGTGATTGTGCATGTTGATTTTCATGTGACCACACTTGGAAAAATTCTAAGTGACTGTGGGCTAAAAAAAACAAAATTTAAGTGACTATGTACACAACTGACTGCTTGTACAACACCAAATTGACTGTGCACCAAAAAAAAGAAAATACAAGTGACTAGAAAAAGTCTCTCACCATCACTTCCAAAGTGAAGGCACTTGGAAAAAATAATTCTACCATAAAGGAAATGCATCCCACTACTGCCAAACCCACTTTCACGATTAGTTCCTTAAGCTAACAAGAGGAAAAATCTACTACCCCCACATTCTCAAGGTCACTTATAAAGTGATAGTTCCCTTAACCTACCATGAGATCTAGACTCATGACCACTTTCCTCAACCTACCGCACCTGTAATTAAAGTGATAGTGAGTTACTAA
Source organism: Viscum album (assembly GCA_963277665.1). Classification (NCBI taxonomy): domain Eukaryota; kingdom Viridiplantae; phylum Streptophyta; class Magnoliopsida; order Santalales; family Viscaceae; genus Viscum; species Viscum album. Next base: position 1,756,318,881 of record OY728121.1, on the reverse strand, counting down.
TTTTATCCAAATCCATGAACCAAGAATTCTCATAGTAACTTCCAACACCTATCATGCTTATGATTCTCTCAAGCTACCATGAGTTCCCTCTCCTTCAACTAAATGCAAATGAAAAATAGAGAGTGTGCCACATGTGAACTCTGATCTCTCCAGATCTTTGGAACATGAATCCTTAGCCTCCTCCTAGATAAAGCCATGCTAGAGGTGAAAGTCTCCAAGTCACCATTAGAGAAGTAGGCCACTGCTCTGAAAATCCATGCCACAACGCACCCCATTATGGCTGAGCTGAATCCACGTCTCTATGAGTGAGGAAGAACCCGAGTCGGTAACCCCCTGTTGATCCCTTACTGCACCTACCAAGGGAGACTGAGAATACCAAATTCAATCCCCATATAAATAATATAATGAAATAGTGTTACCAAGGAAGGAGGAACATTCAAATCCACCTCTATGAAGGATGAAGCTGACTAGATGACACCAAAGCTTTCCATGCCACGTTGAGAGAAGAAAACCACTGATAGAGTCACATAACATAAGAAGATCCAGCCATGTTGGAGCTCACCGAGATGAACTAGTCGCCACTAAGGGAATTCAATCCATCACTACCATTGGAGCTAAGACACTATTTTTTGTGCTGGAGTTTGAAGAAATACTAAGTCTCGATCAATCCTAAGGATAAGACTCACACCCGATCCATGAGATTGAATGTTGTTAAAGGAATTTTTTTAAATTGTCCAATTATTTACTATATTTTTTATCTCTACATAGGAATTAAAAAAGATGTGAGACCTCCATCACTCTCAACTCACCTTGACTCACCAGTTGTGGCTTCAATGAAATGCATACATTTTGTTTGATGGATATCCTAATAAAAATTCAGCAATGACTGCCTCAAATTGCAATCTTGACATCATATAATCTAAGCTATCCTTTCAATTAACCCCCAGATTTGTTTTGATATATTTAGCACCATCACCAACAAGTTTACACCTCTATGAAACACCTCTTTTAAATTGACTTAAATACTTCGATTCTTTTTTCTGTTTTCAAGTTTGAAGCATAACCAGGTTTTTAAGGACCTATTACAGTGATGTCCCAACCCACTTCCCAAGGCTCAAAATCCAAATCCAAGTCCAATTAATTATCTTCTTCCTTAGATAAGATCATGAAATACACTTTTCAAAAAGTACCAAAGCACTGTGAATTTAAATTATATGGATATTGATCATGGGAGGAGCATAAGTTAGTCGAGGAAGATTCTCAACACTAAGGAAAAACCATCACATACCTCCACCATACACGTGTCAAGAATCCAAAGTTCAATGAGCCTGGGATCTGTAATTTAATAAAATTCCTAAATAATTTTATGAAATCCATGCTGATCACATAGAACACACTAAGGATTCCAAAGCATGATTCTATAAATTACACACTACTCACTGTGTTGAGGAGGCTCACTCACTATCACTCATTCCTGGTGGATCATTCATTAGTGTTGTGTCTTTCTATATTTTATTTTTCATTGTAATAACTCCAGTGATGGTATACTAATAATTTAGTTTTTGAATCAAGTAGATCCCCTCTAATATACTATTAATGAAGTCTATATTTTAATTTTTCAATATCTTATAATAATATTTAGACTCATTCAAACTATTTACGCAATATGAGATTTATTATTTATTTAATTTTCAATTAGTCTTATCTTATTAATTGGAATACATACAGAATATACTTAGGTCTTATCCATTTCTTACAATCATGAGTAGTGAGTTAGTTTAAGGATAATCATAGATTTATCATCACTCAGATAGGTGAGATTATAGGTTGAAGCGATCATTGCATCCCACCAGTTAAACTGAAAATTCTTGGAGAGAGTAATCGAGTGAGATATTTATCAATTGGATAGAAAATAAAAGAGTAAAATGAAATAATGATTAATAGGGTAGTTAATGGGATATATAATTCTAAACCACTTATTCTAAATATATTTTAAAACCAACCAAGTTTATTCTTCCATTATCATTTTCAATAATTGAACCCACAAAAGGAATGTAAAAAAAACCCATAACATTGTCCTCTCCATAAAAAATAATGAGTCCCACTACTACTACATTTAATCTGAGTTCAAAATTGTTTTTCTGAGTTTCCCATGAAAAGAGCCTCATTACAACTATAAAAAACTAATATTTTATAAAAAAATACCATAAATGTTTTATAAGTCAAAATATGATTATTATTTTAGTGCAAAAAAAATTAAGAGAGGAAAATATATAAAACACATTAGTAAATCAACTAAATTCACTTGAAAACCCTAATTTAAAAGCACATTTAAATTCATTTTAACTCAAAAATAATGTTTATATTTAATAAAATCAATTTGGAACACCTTAGAGTGAATAACATGTCATCAGAAAGAAAAATTACGGAGACACCTACCTATGGAAAGTGAATATGATGAAAAATATTTATGAACAAAGAGAGGAAGGTACTAAGATAATATCCCTCACCCTAAGAATGAAATACACATGAAATTATAATCCAAATTAACCTAGGGTTTGGCCTAAGGTGTGTATAGAAAGGGATAGAATAAGTGGTAAGAAGAAAAATAGAGGAAGAATGAGACAGAGTTGAAGGAAACCTAGCCCGAGGAGATATCACATGAAATCAGAGGGAAAAACACCTGAAACTAGAGGGGAGAGGAAGTGGGGATCATACCTAGGATTTGGATTGGAAGAGTGTTAAAATAGATTGATAGGTGCAAGAGGGGGTATATTTTTTGGGTAAAAAGGGAGGAGGTTATTTTTATAATTTTTGAAAATTTTTATGCCTGGGTACGTGGTACAGTTTGGATGAATAATTAGAAAAATAATAGGTTAAATATTATCCCCTATTGGATAAACTTGGGTACATGTATGGTTGGTTCACACGATTTGATAAACTGTGTTCCAACTGTGCAAAATGGATCTATAATGTTACATGCCCCTACCGCACGACTGTCATTCGGTTAACACTAACTGTGCACTAACCATTCAACATGAATATTTTCTTAAAATATAAAAATATTTCAAAATAAAAATATTCAGGCCTCAATATTAATACAATAAATAAATAAATAAATAAATAAATAAATAATCATTAAATGAGGGTCAGGGTGTGATAAAACTCCCCACTGTAACCATGTCTTCCCCCCTAAATCCATAAAGTCTTGAAAAATGGACATGTTAAAAGGAATTAAAGTAGTTAATAGAGAAAACCCATGAGGTGTATACTTTGATTATTTTTATAATGATCCAAATTCATCCAATATGCACCAATATCTAGTCACATCTCACACCCAAACACCCCAAATAAAGAACTATGAAATAGAGACCCCTAGTGGGTATCCCGAAAATTTAAGAATTCTCTATGCATGGTGAATCTAAAGGATAAATAAAATCACCAAGGAACCCATAGAGGCACAAACCCAAATAGGGATACGACCCAAGACACTTTCACTATATCCACAAAACAACACACACTTCTCTAAAAGCGCATGAAAAAAATAAGGGATCAAGGAATATCCCAGAAACATCTTAGAATTATTCTAAAAAGGAATAAAAACTAAATAATGATTTTAAATATTCCAAAAAAAAGGAAAGTTGAGTCACCTACAAACACCTATCAAACCAGAAATGAAAATAGAGGGGGAATGAATCATGATAACACCTTACCAAATGAAATGGTCTTTAAAATTGGTTTACGATTAAGAGAAGGTAACTGAGGACCACTTACCTGTAACACCAATCATGGTGATCTCCAATAAAATACAACCAACACAAGCTAGCACACACACTAAATTGGTCTACGTAGGTTTTATTTACCTAAAAAACACTCCCAAAGTTTGTTCCATGCCCAACAAGCTAAAACAACCAAAACAATCCTAAACACAGAAAACACTTAGGAAACTTATCCACAATAATGAAATGTGAATGAAACAAAAAAACTATACACCTATGAGTCTGTTGCATCCCAAAACGGATGCCACTCAATAGTAGACCCATACGGTGGGCCACAAGACCTCAAGTGCACCTCCCCGAATGCCAGAGGCTTCCGACTAGAATCTTGGGCCTAGGGTGTGTTCGTGGGAAGACTATGCCCACATAGATCAAATTACAACACAAAATTTTATATAATAATAATATGAAATAAAATAAGTGATAAAGATAATTAGATAGTAGAGAAAAAAATTATAAATAATCATGAAAAAAGATAAATAATAAGCATAAACTGAAAAATAATAATAAATGATTATGATATGATGATTCTATGTCATGTTAATTTAATTATAAAAAAAATAAAATACTGGGGGAAAGGAATAGAAGCATATAAAACATGATAACAAATAAAAAAATCCAAAAATTACTATATCAAGCATCTTGAGCATAGGTTTGGTCCTCTTCTACAAACACTTCATCCTAAAAAAGAAAGTCAATCTATCATTAGAAGTTGTCTACTTCCCTTTGTCTATACTTGCTACCTTAAAGTCTACTAAGGTACCAAAGATGCCTGAGCAGGGTGTGAGATACAATCTTAGTAGTATGAAACCTATAGTGTCTATGAAAATCTATAACATGTATTATAAAAAGAGCATTGTGACACAGTAAATAAATTCAAAGAGGAAATAAATAAATAAAAGCATTGGATTGGGTTTATCTTTAAAACCTATCCAATTTACCTACTTTGGCCTAAGCTAGTAAGTCTTAACCAAAGGAACCTGAAATGGTAAATGAGTTTTGATAGTTTATAATAGGGTGGAATATACCCAAGATTGTGATTGGGATTAGAGGACACATCCCTTTGTTTTACAAATCCCAAGGATCAATTCATATTTTAAAAACATTCATTTTCCATTTTAATTAATTTTAAAATCACTTTATAAAAAAAGTATCAAGACACCTTGAGCCCATCCATGGAAATCCATTAGGACTTTACAAGTATTGATTGAGGGGATCCTCATAAGACCAATTCAAATGAGTCCATACTTGGTGACCCAATAATGAAGTTCCACATTTCACTCTAATCATGGTGAAAAAAAGAAAATGTCTAAATGACCTCTGAGTCTGTACCCAACATTGCACGTAGGGGCCTGAGTCTCTCTCAAGGCATGGTACAACCAATTGTTCCATCGAGCCCATCCAAGGGGTCTCCCTAGAGAACTGGTATCACTAATATGGAGGTAAAAATAGATAATTCATGGAGATCCTATCTCAAGAATAACTTATCCCCCACCCCGACGTGTTTATTAACCATAAAAATATATAACAAAAATGCACGAGAGCTGGTACAAGGGGTACTTAAGTTGGAACCCCTCATTTCACCCTTGGATCTATGATGGAATCATTAAACAAGAATTTAATTTATAATAATTTCAATTGAACAACCATTATATTTCCATTCAAGCATTTCTATGGTGATAAGTGTAAAGACCGAGGAATGGAATTGGGTGGGATCTCTATGACACAAGACATAAGGTATTCAACTTAAACTCATGGTCACACAATTTATTCAATTCAACTAATAAACCCAAGGTATTAATCTTAAGGAAAATACCTCAAGGTAATTAACCAATCTAAGGTAAAAAGGCCAATTAACAATTAATGGTAAGGTACACCCATGGGGGTGGAAACTATCATGGATATCCACCTTGGAGGTGATTCACCACTATTTGGGAACACAATACACAAGAGAAACCACTTGGAACAATTTAATTTACATTTTGGAGGCATTTTCGGATTGGTTCGGTGAGAGGCACAACGAAACAAATTATAGAACGCAATGAAATGAGTGGAAAGAGCCTAGACCACCTAACTTAGCCTTTTACGACTTCCCTCATCCAATATTGAACTTTTATTCGAGATAGGTTGAAAAAAATTGATAAACTGTCAAACGTCCTAAAAATGGGGCAAACGAGCTTGCACCCAAATAGTGAAATAAACAGGACAAAGAAATTGAAAAGGATTGGAGAAGATCCTAGATCATACCTATAGCTTCTCGTTGGATCTGACAGTGAATGAATCAGAGCCCGGTTGAAGGAGTTTATTGAATTTCTAGGTTGAGACGAGAAGAAGGCTTCTTAGGGGAGGAGGAAGTCTCAGCCACTAGAAAAAAATGAGGAGGATAAGAGAAATTGTATTAAATTATTAAAGGAGGTAAATATGATAATTTCACCCCAAAACCCACTACAAACAATTTGGCCACACGGTTTCCAAATCATGCACCAACCATGCACCCTTATCTACTTGAAAGGGTAACATCATAGGGTTAGGTGCACAGTTTATCTAACCATGTGAAAACCGTGAAAAAATGCACTATATCGAGTCCTAAAATTATCACATAGCCATGCAACTTGGGTCACATGATTTTAGATAAATCATGTGCCCCCTAGGTTCTCACTATCTACAGCCACATGATTTAGGGAAACCGTGTGTTTTGGGTTTCATAGTTTCCTCTAATAGTGAGGTCCATTATTTTCTTCCCATTTCAGAGCTTCGGGATCTAAATGAAACCTGAATACACCTGAGATCTCCTTGACTTGATTAAGAATCATTATTAATACCATTTAAAGGAATTAGAACAAAAAATTAAATGTTTCATACCTTATAAAAACCTAGGATGTTACAACCTCACCTCCTTAAGACAACTCATCCCTGAGTTTCCCTTATGAGGGTAGTGGAACTTTTTCCGAGAAGTGTTCCAACCATTGCACATGTACATAGGCTTCCTACTCCTAGGTATCATCCAATACGAATTTTTGCTTCTATAGCACATGGACCAGAAGAACTAACCTTCCTCAAAGAGGCTTCACACTATAATCAATGATACATATCAGATGCTCCTTAAAGGATGCATCCACCTTTAGCTTGATTTCATCAGGGTCAAACGAATAAGACATGTTTGGATGATACTGTCTAAGTTAAGATACATGGAAGACATCATTCATGCCATGTTATCTCTATGGTAACAACAACCGATAGGCTACCGACCCAACTCTCTCCACTATATTGAATAGCCCAACATATCAAGGATATAACCTTCCTTATATCATGATTCTTCGATGACCTAAGCTAGGTGATACATGTAGAAAGACCTGATGTCCCACCTCAAAAATCTAGAGGCCTACGACGATGATTGGTTGAAGAATTCTACTGAGACTGAGCTGTAACCATACACTTCTAAATCAGCTAAACTTTCTCTAAAGTCTGCTGAACAATACAAGGACCCAATAGAGCTACCTCACCTACCACTATCTAGTACAGAGGATAACGAAATTATCTACCATAAAGGTTATCATATTGATCCATCTGAATCATTTCCTGAAATCTATTATTGTAGAAAAACTCAACTAGAGGAATGTGATTCTCCCAGGAATCTCAAAAATCAAAGATATATGCCCATAGCATATCCTCTAACACTGGTATGGTCTACTTGGATAGTCCATCGGTCTGAGGGTGATAGGCAGTACTCAAGAGAACCTGTGAACCTAGTGCCTTCTACAACCCTTTCTAGAACCATGAAGTGAACTAAACATATCAGTTTGATATGATATAACAGGGAACACCATGAAGTTTCACTATCTCTCAGATATAAAACCTTCATAAATCATCAACATATAAGGATTAACGAATTGGTGGGAAGTGCATGACTTTGGTCAACTGATCGATGATCACCCATACTACATCACCGACTCAAGGAGATATCAGTAATCCTGTCACAAAATACATAGTGACATCATTCCATTTCCACTTAGAAATTGATATAGGATGTAGAAGTAAAAAATATTGTTGGTGTTCTTTCTTCACCTACCAATAGGTGGGGAACCATATGATAAATCCTACTATCTTCCTCTTCATACTTGGACACCAATACTGATGATGCATATCTTTGTACATCTTGATAAGCTTAGTATGAACAACCCATACATAGGCATGAGATTACCTCATTGTCTCTTATTATATATCTGAAGTAACCCATACATGCCCACAAAAGAGAAAGGTCTCATTTCCATCAACAACCCAACCAGGAGGTGAGTTCTCTCCTATGACGCTCTCCCTCAAAACATGGTCCTAGGAGTTAGAAAATTACCTCATCTGGACCCACTCCAAAAGGGAGGATGTCACTTCTAGAGATGCTAGAACTAAATTCTCGTGCTGTTACTAAACCTCTAGATTCATCTCAAAGAACAAATAAATCAATTTCCACTCACTATTGGCCTCTTTTATGGATTGTGTTTGAGTCTTTCAGATCAAGGTGTTAACCACTATATTACTCTTTCCAGGTGTGTAATACATCTCAAAGTCAAACTAATGTAGGTATGCAACCCACCTATGCTGCCTTAGATTCAAGTATCATTGTATGGAGATATATTTTATACTTTTATGGTCCATGTAAACAATAAATCACTCAACCAATAAGTAATTCCTCTACCAGTGTAGAGAATGAACCATGACTGCTAGCTCAAGGTCATGTGTAGGGTAATTCCTTTCATGATACAATATATAGAGGGATATATATGACATGAATCAATCACATTGCATCATAACTACACCCAGACTGATACATGATGCATCACAATAGACTGTATAAATTCTACCTAGATCAGGTATAATCAAAATCGGAGCTAAAGAGAGTCTTCCTTTTAAATCCTGAAAAGTTGTCTCATAAGATTTAGTCCAGTCGAACTTGAAACCATTCTTGGTCAATCCCATAAGCAGCACTTCCATGCATGAGAAGTCCTGGATGAATCACCTATAGTATCCAGCTATCCCTAAGAAGCTATGTATATCAAATACATTATTGGTATGCTCCCAACAAACCACAATGCTTGCCTTCTTTGGGTCAAATGATACGTCTGCTTATAACCTAATAAATGATCCTTGCTAATCCAAAAGTGGCATTTAATGAGCTTCATATATAGATGGTTCTCTCTCAGTGTACTCAGCACAATCTCAAGATGGTTAGCATGGTCATGTATGGTGCATGAGTACAATGAGATTTCATCTATGAAGACTACCATTAAGGAATTAAGATATGGGTGGAAGACCTGATTCATCAAATCCATGAAGACTACTGGTTCATTTTTTAGACCGAACGACATAACCAGATACTCGTACAAGATGTACATACCCTGAAATACTGTACATGGTATATCTAATTTCCTCACATGAACCGATGGTAGACCAACCTCAAATTGGTCTTATAGAAAATAGTTTCCCATCAGAGATAGTTGAAGAGGTCATTTATATGAGGCAATGGATACCTATTTCTCACTATAAGCTAGTTCAAATAATGGTAATCCATGCACAATCTAAGGGTACCATCCATCTTATTGGCGAAAAGGATGGGTAAACCCCATGGTGTTGTGATGGGTCAGATAAAACCCTTAGTCTCTATGTCTTCAAGATGCCTCTTGAGTTCCTGGAGCTCTGTGGGTGCTATCCTATAAGGAGGAATGGACAATGGTGTCGCACCTAGAACAAGCTCAATGGTGAACTCAATTTCTCTCTCAAGAGATATTCTGAATAAATCATTAGGGAATATATCCCTAAAACGGTCCAAAATTGGAGGGAATTCCACAAGCTGTTATCCATTATCACTCATGAAGAGACTGGACATCTAGAATATTATTACACCCAGCCTAGTACGTTTGAGTCCAGATCGAATGGCCTAAATATACCATTATAACTTATGGTTATATGTGTCTCTCTCAAGTGATTTCAATGAAACTCAATAGAAATATCAATCCACCAGGGCTTGATAAGTCGTAGGCTAATCCATACTGAGAATGACGTCGAAGCTAGTCATCTTAAAGATGAAGAAACTCCATAGGAAATGATACCAAACTATTTCAAGGGGGTACTCATTTCACTAGAATATAACCTATTATAAAACTCCTGATAGTGTTTCAAGGTTCATAAAACCACTAGAGTATTCTATCACTAAGCCCAGACTTCCCATAGTTACAGCAGATATGAAAGAGTGTGATAAACCTATATCGAATAAGGAAGATACTAAAGTAGAGACTACCAGAATAGTACCTCTAACTGTATATAGACCTAGACTCTTCTATTATGGCTCAGACTACACAACATAAATAAGGAATGAGTCACAGCCCTAAGATACTTCCTGAGTATCTTGAACAGGTCTACTCTATAGATGATGGAACTTTAAAGCCTGAATTCCTCAACCATGACCACATGCTTGGCCAAAACGAACTATAGAAGATAAAATTCCTTCTTAATGAGGTGTCATTTACCCTTCACCAAAAGTTGGTTCTTGCACATAACCTCATTTTATTGGAACAAAAGGAAAGGAATGACAGAAATATTATAGGTGACCCATCCTGCCGCAAACCCAACACTTGATCGAGTTCCTCGTACACTGGGGATTTTTGTGGCCTAGTCTTCTACACTAGTGACATACCACAAGGATGTTAGTTCATTAAACCTGGATGGTATTTCCCCCAAAGTTACCCTCTAGGTATCACTTATTTCCACTAGGGAAACCACTACTTTTCTTGGAAGCTGAATTTCCCTGCTTCACACCGTTTGATTCCCTCAAGTTCCACTCAATGATGAGGGTTTGGTTCACTATATCTAAAAAAATGGTCATCCTAAAGAAATTAACCTATGAGAATATGGAATAATCAATCCAATCATCAAAGTGACTTGCAGTATTCATATAATCACCAGTTAGGGTCGGTTTAAAATGCTACAATTCAATGAAGCAAGATAAGTATTCTATTACAAACATGTCACCTTTGTCAAGGTGTATGAATTCCAAAACATGATCAATTATTAGGGTCTAAGGGAATAATTAATCAAATAAGGATGTCTAGAAGTCTACCCAGACCATACCTTGATATCGTCTAACCCGATTTAAGAAGTCTCGCCAATACTTGGCAGAATCACATATCATATAGGTCGTGAGCTTGACCCTCTACTTTGGAGGTGTCTCAATGTGTTTAAATATTGATACCATATCCTCCCACCAAGACTCATTATCCTAAGGTCCTCCATCCCTCGAGAAGGTATGAGGATTATATTTTTGGAACTCACGGGTTAGCTCTGAAATAGAAGGGGCAGGTCGAGGTGCACCCTGAACTAATTGAATGAACCAGAGGAAGCTATCATGAAATTGGGCATAAAAACCCAATGAAGGATCTAGTTGAGGTTCCTCTGGTGGAACTACACAAGGTATCACAAGTAGATAAAATCCCACCACCTCTAGAGTATACTCATCTCCACTCTCCTAGCATACAACATGAGGTCATCCAAATGGCATATCTCTACAAATTCCAATCACATGCATAAAAAAGATTTATAACAGATAAGGAAATATGTAAAGAAGGACAGGTACAAAGCCCACCTATAAGCATGCTACAACCCTTATCCTACTCCAAGATCCAAGTTTGGGTGGTCAGAACGAGTCACATAAGGAACACAGAAGACACAACCTACTTCCTACTACTAAGGTCGGGTCTGGATAAGGTCTCTTGTATAAGGTAACCATTTTATTTAAAGAAAAATATTCATTTTAATTTATTTATATTCATTCTTATTTAATTGGTTATTAAAATCATGATCTAGTTAATTGGGTTACCAATTACAATTCATAAGGATCCATACACCTTATAAATTGAAATTGGTGTATAAACTAACTGCATCCCGACCCTTACACTAGACAATAGGTGTAACAAGCCATATTTGTGGTTTTATCACATGATCTGCCATTGGTACTCACCAATAAAACCAAATAATGTGGCATTATTGGACAATTGAACCAATTATGTCATCATTGAAAACGTTATAATACTATAAATCATAACTAAAAAGACACATACAACAATCACATGAAAAATAAGCAATCCACACAGAAAAGTAGATATGACATGGCATAATGCATGGAATTTTAATTACCACTATTCCTAATATGATGCATGATTTTAGTTTTCCCTCATGTCATCAGGCTAAAATAATAAATATATCATCAGGACAATAACAAAGAAAAGATAGTGCATCACCCTATGGTGAAATCCATGAAACTATAACAGTAGAATCAAAAACAACATTCACCTATCCCCGGTTATTTGGGTTTCCCCTGTATGTGGGGTAGCTACTCCCAGGAACATGCTCACAAACAAATTTATATATATACTATTCTCCTATATAAACCCAAAAAGGGAGACAAAAGAAAATACTCTATGATATCACTTTGTAGCATCCCGACCCGGATTCCACTCAATGGTGCCCTAAGATGGTGGGCCAAACAACCTCAAGCATGCCACCCCGAACGCCAGATGCTTTCGACTAGCAGCGAGGGCCTATGGTGTGTCTTTGGGGAGACTATTCCCTTATTGATTAGAGTATAGTGAATCATTATATATAATAATAATAAGAAGAAAAAATATAAGTGATAATAATAATCAGATAGCAGCATAAAAAATTATAAATAAGCACACAAAAAGATAAAAAATAATCGAAAGCTAAACAATAATAAGAACTGATTTTGATATGATGATGCTATTTAATAGTAATGTAATTATAAAAAAATGACAATACTAGGGTAATGTGATACAAGAATATACAACATGCTAACAAATAAATAAAAGGACAAAAACTACTATGTATAGAATCTCAAGCATAGGCTTAATCCTCTTCTCCCAACACTCCATCCTAGAAATGTAAGTCAATCAAGAATCAAAAGATGTATGATTCCCTTTGTATATAAATACAACTATAAATTCTACTTAGGTACCAAAGGTGCCCGAGAAAGGTGTGAGATAAAGTCTTAGTAGGCCGACACCCACAGTGTCTAGGATAATCCATAACGTGAATTATAAAAAGATCAGTGTGCCATGGTAAATAAATGAAAATAGAAAATAAATAAATAAAACATTGGACTATAATTCTCTTGGACACCTAACCAATCTACCCGATCCAACCAAAACTGGTGAGTCTGAACCACAGGAACCTACAATGTTAAATGGTTAAGATAATTTGTAAGAGGGTGGACTATCCCCAAGCTTTTGATTGGTCTTGGAGGACATGTCCCTATATTTTCCAAATCCCAAGGATCAATTAATATTTTAAAAACATTTATTTTCCTTTTTAATTCATTTGAAAATCACTTTATAAAAAAACTAGTGAGACACCCTAAGCCCATCTATGGAAATCCAGATGTAATTTCCAAGTATTGCTCAAGGGGCTCCTCATAAGACTAATTACAAGGAGTCTATATATGGTGACCCAATAATGAAGTCCCAAATGTCACTCCAATCATGGTGTGAAAAATCCAAAGTCTAAATGACCTCCAAGTCTATACCTAGTATTGCATGTAGGTTCCTGAGTCTCTCTCGAGGCATGGTACAACCAATCGTTCCATTGATCCCATCCAAGGGGTCTCCCCTAGGGAACTGGTTTCACTCATTTGGAGGTAAAAATGGATAATGCATGACGAGCACATATCAAGCATAAATGATTTTAACCCTGACATGTTTACTAATCATCAACAAATCCAAAAAAAGGAATGAGAGCCTATCCAAGGGTTCCTTAATTCACAATCCCTCATTTTAACCTCAAATTTAATATAGAATTATTAAAAAATAATTTCATTTATAACAATTTCAATCGAACAACCATTACATTTCCATACAAGCATTTGTCTGGTGATAAGCATAAAAGAAAAGGCATGACATTGGGTGGAAGCTCTATATAATAGGATATAAGGTAGGAAAGATAAACTCATGGTCACACAATTTATTCAATTCAATTAATCAAATAATGGTATTAATTGTAAGGAAAATTCATCAAGGTAATTAACCAGGCTAAGTCACAAAGGCCAATTAAGCCTTAAAGGTAAGTCACACCCATGGGTGTGGAAACGATCAAGTCGATCCACCTTGGAGGTGATTCACCAATAGTTGGGGACACAATACACAAGAGAAACCACTTGGAACAATTTAATTTACATTTTGGAGGAATCACCGGATTGATCCAGTGAGTATAATAATGATACAAATTATAGAACGCAATGAAATGAAATAAAATAGCCTAAACCACCTAACTTATCCTCATAGATATTCCCTCATCCAATCTTGACCTTTTATTCAAGATAGGTTGGAAGAAAATGGAGAACCCATCAAATGACCAGAAAATGGGTCAAATGATCTTGCACCCAAATAGCACAAATGATGGGATGAAGAACTTGAAAAGTATTGGAGGGGATCTAAGATCATACCTCTAGATTCCTGTTGGACCTGATGGTAAATGAATCAGATCTCGATTGAAGGAGTTTCTTGAATTCCGAGGTTTAGAGGAGAAGAAGGTTTCTTATGGGAGGAGGAAGACTAATCCACTTGGGAAAAATGAGGGGGATAAGAGAAATTTAATTAAATCATTAAAAAAAGGTAAAATGTTAATTTCAACCCCAACAAACACTATTCATAGTTTCCAAACCACACACCCTTAGCTACTTCAAAGGGTCACATTATATGGTTAGACGCACAGTTTGTCTAACCATGCAAAATTGAACTGTCTCAAGACATGAAATTATTGCACAACTGTGTACCCTGGATTGCACGATTGCAGAAAAACCATGTGGACCCTAGGTTACCACCTTCTATAGCTACATAGTTTAGGGAAACCATGTGGTTTGGGTTGAAGATTTTCTCTAATAGTGTAGCCTAGTATTTTCTTTCCATTTCGGGGTTCTGGGCTCTAAACGAGCCCTAGACACACCCAAGATATCCTTGACTTGATTAAGCATAATTATTAGGACAGTTTAATGGAATTAGAACCAAAAAGTAAATTGAATTTACCTTAGAAAAATTCCAAGATGTTAGAGAGTCCCAATATATAACAACACCCACACACAAGTATAGGGAACTAAAAGTGTCAATAGAGAAATGGTGATGGAAAGAACAAGGTCATTCTAAATGAATCCCAGTAAGAAATCACTAGACTTACAACCAGAGGAACCTCAAATAGAAATAGAGATTATAATAAAATACTTACCCATTATCGCAATTAATTGAAATTCAATTCTATAAATAATCACAAGATAGAGTATATAAAAAAATAGAAGGACAATAATCACGGAAAGGAGAGTGAACCCAAAGGGAACTCCATATAGGAAGGATCGATCCACCACTCCACCCAAAATATGGGAAGAGTCAATAATTGGAAAAGATACACTCGAGACCTAAGAGATAAAACTCTGAAGGAATCCATAATACTCTAAATCTATGAAACCCCCAGGACTATTCTGAAAAGAATACATTAAAATACATAAAAAGTACATGACCCCATCAAAACCTCTGAAACCCAAATCACATTCAATCAAACAAAAATACCAAACCAAAAAATAACTCAAAGAAACATATCAAAAAACCAAAAAAAATCTAAATAATTTTCAAACCCCCGCTATAGTTTCAAATTATAAGTTCCATTTGAAAACTAATTCCAAAACTCAACGAATTATTTATTTAAAAACACTTATAAATTCTCAGAACATTACACCCATTTTAAATTCATTCAAAAATTGGACACATTAGATTTAAATATAATTTTCTATTTAAAAAAAATATAATTTTAAAAAATATAATTTCTTTATCAAAATACTTTTAGGATTCCCATACCCATGAAGATCCATTTTAACATCACTTTTTATGTTTTGAAATGATACATTTTTTCTAGAAAACCATTCTAAACTCTACAATTCATTTTTTAAAATGTAAAATATCCATTTTAAAGTTCCTTTAAATAATGTAAATTCCTTTTTAAAATCACTCAATGAGTCTCAAAAACACCAAATTCATTTCAATCCTTTTTAGAAATATCTTTATTCATTTCAAAGCACACTTCTAACATTTAATCCCAATTCCCATTTAATCCATTTTCCAAAATAAACTTTTGTCATTTTAAATTAATTTTTCCTTTTAAAAAATTTATTAAAATCAAATCAAATCACACCAAAATGCCCTTAAATAAAATCAACACACCATCAAGAAAAAAAATTCCAAATACCAAGAAATCCAAAATAAAAGCTTTAAAGTGGATAGTGGTTGTGCATGGTTTAGTCACCCGATTAATGAACCATGTTCCAAACATTCCACTACCACATAGAGATTCTTGAAACCATGGGTATAGGATATATATGGTTTGTTAAGCTATATGAGATACCAACCCCTCTAACTCCACTCCCATTTTCACCCCAAACATGAAATATTAGAAAAATTCACAAAATACCAACACAATGATCAAACAGAATCAATCAAAATTGAAATCCATCAAAATATTTGAAGTGGTGAGCAAAGTATTGTTTTCAACAATACATGTTAACATTATTTAAAGGGGGAGATTATTGAAAATAATAATCTGTCTCTTTATGATAATTTTGATGCTCACAAATACCCTTAGTTATTTTCTAATGATTTTATTTAGTATTTTGTAGGAATTTATTAATTTATTTTACTCTTGAAAAAATGGGAATTTATTACTTATTCGCAATCTTCTTTAGCGCGTTCTGGAATCATTATTCACACCTTATGTAGATAAATATAGCATGGAATCTGCTTTAGCGCGTTCTGGAATCACTTTTCATACCCTACGTGGATAAACGTAGCGTAAGGATGAAAAGAGTATACTTTTTGATATAAGAGAAAAGTATGGTTAAACAACCATACGTTTTCAGCAAAGTATGGAAGGAGAACCGTACGTAAATTCTATGTGATTCATTTATTTCTCAAAATTATGGTTCATCAACCTTACTTTTGTAAACAATCATACATTCTTGGAAAAGTATGGATCAAGTAAAAGTATGAATCTTTTACCATACGTTTGAGTGTTGAAGAAAAATTATGTTATCAACCCTACGTTTGTGTTCAACCTTACATTGTCAACCCTACGTTTGAAGACTATGTTATCAACCCTACATTTGTGTTCAACCTTACATTTTCAACCCTACATTTGAAGACTATGTTATTAACCCTACGTTTGGAGGCCACGTCATCAACCTTACGTTTGGCGTCAGAAATTTTGACAGACGATATTTATGTGCAACGATCAGTAAGCTGATTTCTGGGCAGATTTCAAGCAGGATTTAAAGTTTTTTTTAAAGTACGCCTTTGACTGATTCAAAGCCATTTTATTAATGGATTTAAGATCGAATTAAAAGGATCTTTTTATGATGAGTCTTAAGAGAAGTTACGACTTCTCTGTAAATTCAAATTTTTGAATATCGTGAATCAGAAGGCGACTTTTATGGATCTAAATATGCAGGAGATATATTTTATTATATATGCTCTCTCTGAAACACCAGGTATATAAGGATGTGATCGATCTATTGTTGAAAAAGGTGGAAAACAGAGATTGAAACTATTTACGATTGATCTGCTGATTCAAAAGGAGCGTAAAAGCTCTGTTTGTTCAAGAAGAAGGAACTCGATAGAAGATTCACCTGTTCTACATCGAATATCTATTGTGGATCTACTACTGCTGAGGTTCTGAACTATATCTCTATATCTACTACAAATAGATCATCTTAGAACTGCTTAGTCTTGAAGATCAATATTTCTAGAGATGTCGATCCATCTGTTGTCAATTGCATTCTATTGCAATTGTGAAGATCAACTGGAAATTTCTTTCTGAAATTATTTTTTATTCTTGAGTAACCAGCTTCTTGTTCTAAGCTATGTAGGTTCGTGTTTGAACCAGAAGGCTTTGTTTCTCCTTGGATTGTAAAGGTATCAACTGTCTGTACTCAGTTGTGAATCGGTCTATGGAAAATAGGACCAGATAGTAAAAATCACCAAGCTCGTGGAGTAGAGCGTTGGTGGAGTGGACTAGGGGCTTTCTGTTCCTCGAACCACTATACATCTATGTGTTCTTGATTTTACTTTTTCTTCTGCACGATCAAATCTGATAAAGTATAAAGGAAAGAACTCATTCAAGAAAAGAGTTATCGAAAAATTGAAAAATACACAATTAAACCCCCTCTTGTGTATAATCTGTAGATTCAGATCCAACAATTGGTATTAGAGGAGGAGTTTTTTATAGAGCCTTAGAAAGATAGAAGCATTTAAGGATTATACAATAGAGCATCATGACTGATACAAGAGAAGGGATGTCGATGTTCAGAGCACCATATTTTAATGGAGACAACTATGGTTGCTGGAAATCACGCATGATAATATATCTGAAAAACCTCGGATATAGAGTCTATTCAAAGATTTTGACTCCTTATGTAATTCCTGAAAATCCTGAGACATGGAGTGCTGCTATAGAGGCAGAGTACGATATGAACTTGAAGGCTATGAATGCAATTATCTGCGGTCTAGGACCATATGAATTTAACATAGTATCTCAGTGCCCGACAGCATATGAGATGTGGCAAACAATAGCTGTGGCATATGAAGTAATAGACAATGTGAGGAAAATGAGATATGCAACTGCAAAACTGAAATTTGATACTTTCAGGATGGTTGAAGGTGAGAGCATTACCCAAATGAATGGGATATTGACAGAAATTGTCAATAACATAACTGCTCTAGGAGAACCTATCAAGCAGGCTGATCAAGCATTAAAAGTACTGAGAGTACTTCCTACTCGATGGAATGGTATCTCTGCTACAATCAGACAATCAACACCTGTCAAAGATCTAACTATGAGAGAGCTGATTGGTACACTGATGATGTATGAAGCTGAAATGCAAGATGATGCTAATGAACATAAAGTGATTATCAAAAGAGAAGATACTTCCTTGAAGGTAACTTCACAAAAAAATAATAGAAAGATAAAGAGCAAAGAAGTCAAAGCTAAATCAGAAAGCTCTGACTCATCCAACTCAGATTAAGAACTTGCTCAACTAGCCAGAAAATTTAGAAAATTCTACAGCAAGAAAAGAGGCTTCAAAAAATCCTATAAGGGAGATAATAAGGAAGTAAGATGTTATGAATGCAAAAATATGGGACATATCAGACCAGATTGCCCACAATTGAAGGATGCAAAGAAGAAGAAAATCTTCAAAAGAAATGACTTTGAGCAGAAAGACAAGAAAGCAATGAAATTCACTTGGAGTGTATCTGAAGTCTCTAGTAGCTCTTCTGAGTCAAGATCAGAGAAAGAAGAAGTAAATCTAAAGGCAAACAAGTGTTTCATGGAAGAAACTGATGAGGTACACTGATATTACTCCTCTGAATCAAATTCTGAATCAAGCTACACAAATGAAAAACTTGCAGTCTACTGCAATATGCTTGAAGAAAGATATGACTAACTATTTAAGAAACATAAGTCACTAAAAAATAAACATAAATCCGTTTCATATGAAAGAGACACAATGCTGAAACAACATAAAGAATTAACTGATAAATACAAATTGATTAACACTAACTATATTAATTTTGAATCAAGAATAAACACACTGCAGGATGAAGTAGAATCTTACAAACAGGATGCATTGGTTCTTACAAAAGGAGAGAATTCATTTAATGAAATTCTTGGAAAAACTGTCATTAAAAAGGAGAGATTTGGAATTGGCAGTAAAGGATAAAAACCAAAGCTATGTAAAAATTATTTTTTTCCTAGCTCTAAAAAGGTTAACTGTAATTTTTGTGGGGCAAAGGGACATGTAGCTAAAAACTGTTTCTTAAGACAATCTCAAATTTGTGGTATTAAGAAAACCTATGTTTCAAAAGACTTATATGATTCGGCTAATTTTAAAAGAACAAAGCAAATCTGGATACCCAAATCATTGCTAGCTAACACTCCTGGACCCAACAAAATATGGGTACCAAAGCAATTTGTTTGAATGTCTTTGTAGGTAGAAGGTCACCAGAGAAGAAAAGATATATGGTATATGGACAGTGGCTACTCAAGACATATGAGTGGGAACTCATTGAATTTTTCTCCACTCACTCAAAAGGAAGGAGGACTTGTCACATTTGGTGACAATGCCAAAGGAAAAATCATTGGCATTGGAACTGTTGGAGATCCAAAAACAGTCTCAATCAACAAAGTACTTTATGTACAAGGACTAAAACACAATATGATAAGTATCTCTCAAATTTGTGATGATGGATATACTGTTGATTTTATTAAAAATCGTTGTATTGTTTCTAAATATAAACTTTTTAAATTCAAAGCACCAAGAACTGAAAATGTCTATACTTTGGATTTAAATTCCTTTTGTAAACAACAAGTAAACTGCTTGACTGCTAAAGTAAGTGAATCCTAGATCTGGAATAGGAGACTTGGTAATTACAATGTATATGTTTTACATAAGTTATCTAAGAAACATTTAGTTTCTGATTTACCTTGCCTCAAATTTGGAAGTGACAGATTTTGTGATGCATGTCAACTTGGGAAGCAACACAAATCATCCTTCAAATCTATTAATAAGGTTTCTACATCTAAACCTCTAGAACTTATTCATATGGATTTGTTTGGACCTTGAAGAGTTGCAATCTTAGGTGGTAAATTATATGTATATGTTTTAGTCGATGACAATTCAATATTTACATGGATTTTCTTTTTGAAATTTAAAAATGAAGATTTTACTTTATTTGAAAGGTTCTTCAAATCTGTTCAAAATGAAAAAGGTTTCAATATTATCTCATTGATAAGTGATCATGGTGGAGAATTTGAGAATCTAGAATTTAATTCCTTTTTCTCAAATATGGGTATTAAACATACCTTTTCTACACCCAGAACACCTCAACAGAATGGGATTGTAGAAAGAAGAAATAGAACAATTCAAGAAATGGATAGAACTATGCTAAATGAATATAGCCTACCTATATATTTCTGGGCAGAAGCTATAAATATAACTTGTTATATAATTAATAGAGTTTTAATTAGACCTATTTTGAAAAAGACACCCTATAAACTATGGAATAATAGAAAACCTAAAGTAAATTACTTTAAAGTTTTTGGATGCAAGGTTTATATCTTAAACACCAAGGATAATCTTGGTAAGTTTGATCCAAAATCTAATGAAGGTATTTTCTTAGGATATTCTGCTACCTCCAAAGCTTATAGAGTCTATAATAAGAATTCAAGGATTATTGAAGAATCAGTTCATGTGAAATTTGATGAATCTGATCCTTTTGAGAAAAGGACAGAACAAATGGATGAACTTGACTCTAATGATAACATGAGACTTGAGAATTTAAAGAATGATTTTAAAAATGATATAAAATAAATTCAGTCCAGTTCAGAGGAACATGATACTGAAGAACCTTTAAATATATTACCTAGACAGTCTAGAACCCTAAAGAATCACCCTTTAGAAACTGTAATAGGTGACCTAGAAACTGCTTTTCAAACTAGAAGAAACTTAGGAAACCTAGTGGAATTCTATGCCTCCCTATCTCAACAAGAACCCAATACTATAGAAGAAGCTTTAGATGATGAAAGCTGGGTAATAGAAATGCAAGATGAATTAAACCAGTTTAAAAGAAATGAAGTTTGGGATTTAGTGGAAAGACCTAAGAATTATCCTGTAATAGGAACCAAATGGGTCTTTAGAAATAAACAGGATGACCAAGGCACAATAACTAGAAATAAAGTAAGATTAGTAGCTAAAGGATATAATCAAGAAGATGGAATAGATTATGATGAGACTTTTACACCTGTAGAAAGGTTAGAAGCCATTATAATCCTTTTAGCCTATGCATCTTATATGAATTTTAAATTATTTCAGATGGATGTTAAATCTTCCTTTTTAAATGGTTGTTTAATGGAGGAAGTTTATGTTGAGCAACCTCCTGGTTTTGAAAACTCTCAAAAACCTGATTCTATTTTTAAACTTACTAAACCTCTTTATGACCTTAAACAAGAACCTAGATCTTGGTATGAAAGATTAAGTTCTTTTCTTTTGAAAAATGATTTTACTGTTGGTATGGCAGATCCAACACTATTTAAGAAAACTATGAAAAATAATGTTTTATTGGTTCAAATTTATGTTGATGAAGTAATCTTTGGATCAACAAATAAAACTATTTGTCATGAATTTTCAAAATTAATGCAAGAATAATTTGAAATGTGTATGATGGGAGAATTAAATTTCTTTTTGGGTCTTCAAATATTTCAAAAAGATTTTGGAAATGTTTTAAATTAAAGAAAATACATTACTGATTTACTTAATAAATTTGGACTTGAGAACAGAAAATCATTTACAACTCCTATGTGTACTAATATAAAACTTTATTTGGATGAAACTGGCAAGTCAGTTGACAACAAGTTATATAGAGGTATGATTGGTAGTTTTTTATATCTTACTGCTAGCAGGCCAGATATAATGTATTCAGTATGTCTGTGTGCTAGATTTCAATCAAATCCTAAAGAATCTCATCTAACTGTTGTTAGGAGAATTTTTAAATATTTAAAAGGAAATGTTTTTCAATCTCTTATTTATCCTAAAACTTATGATTTTAATTTGATTTCATATTCAGATGCTGACTTTGGAAGTTGTAGATTAGATAGAAAAAGTACATCAGATACATGTCACTTTTTAGGAAAATCATTAGTATCATGGTCTAGTAAGAAACAACATTCAGTTTCCCTTTCAACAGCTGAGGCAGAATATGTTTCTGCTGGCAGTTTCTATGCACAAGTGTTGTGGATGAAAAACACTCTTATGGACTTTGGATTGAATTTTAATAATATACCTATTTTATGTGATAATGCGAGTGCAATTAATATTTCAAAAAATCCTATTAGTCATTCTAGAACTAATCACATTGATATAAGGCATCACTTTTTAAGAGATCGTGTTATTAAAAACGATATATTTTTAGAATTTATAAATACTGAAATTCAATTAGCAGATATTTTTACTAAACCACTTACCACTACAAGGTTTGTTTTATTAAGGGTGAGCTGGGTTTATTTAATTTTAAATAATTTTTTTATTTACTTTTATTTATTTATGTAAATTTTATTTTTTTTACTGAATACTGTTTAAGATTTTCTTTCTTTCGTCATATGAATTTTTTTTAAATATATGTAATGATTAGTGATTACATGGGAATCAAGGCTGTCAGAGCCTTTTCGACTTCTAAAACCTTTCACTTCTATCGAAACCCTTTCGAAATCCAAAAATCACACTTCCTCTTCTGAAACCCTAACCTTCAAACTTCTGATACCCCAACCTTCAAACCTTCAGAGACTCTTGCGGAAATGGTAAGGACTAAAAGAGCCAGTGAAGTCGAGCCGAGCAATTCCAAGAGATAACGCATCGAGGGAAGAAAAATCTTACAGGGCAAGGTAATCGATCTCAACTGGTTATTTCAGACAAATCTGTTGTTGAAGCAAGTGTTGTCATTTTAGAATTTTGAACAGATATTCAACAGTGAAAATACGGAATTTCTGTATGAAGTAGAACTTAGATACTTCTAAAAATCTGTACAGTTTAGTCTGGGAGATACCGAAGACAGTATGATGGCTAAGATAGAGGATATGGATTTCTCAATCTCTTCAGTAGAGATTATTCAGATTCTCAACTGCCCTCATGAGGGAGTTTTTCATTTCAACTTGAAAAATATAGGAGATTTTGTGAATAAATTTGAATACATCATGTCTTTTCTTTTTGGTACCAAGACAATAAAGAAAATGTTTGTCAAAGATTTGGAGCCTGATCAGAAGATTTTGGTCAAATTTATTCAAACTGGAATAGCTCCACGGATGGCAGAAATGGAGAATATTTTGTACCCTGATATGTATATAATGTTTCTTATGTTAAGTGATATTAAGTTAAACTTTCCAAGATACATGATAAGGTATCTCAGTTACTGCTATCAAAGCGAGGCCAGGACGAATTTCTACCCCTTTGGTAGATTTATTTCTAAGCTGCTGTTTAAGAAAGATATGGTGAGATTAATGGATACTAGAGTTAACTGTCATCATATTAATACGTTTAATGCTGGAACTTTGAGGAAAGTTGGATATTTCTGGAGCACAATTAAAGGAAAAAATTTTCCAGTAGGAGCTGAGGAAGACTCAGAGAGTGCTCAGGCTCAACCTGCTAAGTCCAAGAAGGGACAAGCTGAATCCAGAGTCAGTAATTTAGCAAGAAGGATTCTCTTTGAAGTGGAAGATGTTGAGGAAGACAGAAGTCAGGAGGGACTTCAATCAAGAAGAAAAAGACCAGTAAATGAGGAAGTCACTTCCACTGCTTTGGAAACTACAACAGAAGCTTTATTTTATTATTCTTTTGTGAGAGAAGTTGTTGCTGATAAAACGATGGAAGATGTTTCTAAAAGAACAGCACCATTAGAGAAATCAGGAGCTCAAGAAGAAACTCAAAGGGAAAATCAGGAACATATTGTAGCTGATGTTGAAGTTGTACTTCAACAGGAACAAGAGATGGAGGCAGTGCCTGGTGAAGAAGTGGCCAGACCTTAGGAAACTTCTGAAAATATTGTTCTTGAAATTCCAGTGGAAGACAAAGATGCAGATGAATGTGATGAGCATGCTTATAAAGCTCAAACAGAGGTACTTCAAGAGGATTTTTTGTGGAGGAGTTTGAAAACTCTAAGGAAAAATCTCTGGACAAACCTTCTTAGGATAGAGAAAAAGAGAAATATGATGTTGAATCATTGCCTTTGGTACTACTGCATCAACCTGAGAATGTGAATCAAGAACAGGGTGCATCTGATTCAAGAAAAGAAGAAGTTGAAGAACTGTACAGAAAAGTATCTCAGTTGGAATCTGAGAATGTTTCTCTGAGAAATGCCTTAGGCTTAGAACATTTGAAGTTTCAAAAGCTGAAGGAGTGTATAGTTTCAAGGCAATAAGTTGAAATGTTTAAAGAGGATATGCTGACTGCTGTTTCACAATAAAAATCTGAAATGGTTATGAAGTCAGATTTATCAGATCTGAAGCTGTTTATGGAGAACCAATTTGCATCAGTTGAAAATAATGTTGTTAGTAGATCCGGTACTTCACCTGATTTAATCAGAAGGTTTCAGGATATCACAGCTGCGTTGAGCAACATGAATGACAGGATACAAGATCTTCAATCTAACAGTGCTCCTTTGTCAGTGTTTCTGGATAATCAGAAGTTCTTAGTGGATCAACTGACATCTAGTGAGCCATCGATCAGAATTCTGTTAGATCAGTTATCAGAGAATCTGTCAGTATTTTTTGAAAAAGAGGAAAGGATAGATGAGTTTTTTAGAGTCAATTTAATTGAGGACATTCATATGACTCAAGAGAACATAGAGCTCATTATCAAGCTTGGATATGGGATGATGAAGAGACTTTGGGAGCAATTTACAGAAATCAAGTCTGCAATCCAGAGGAGATAGACCATGTTGCCTATCTTACCTAAACCTTGATTCCTGTGTATATCATTGTCATGTATATACTACTGTTTTTGAATGAAATTTTTCTTCATTGTTTATTTGTCTCTTTCCTTATTTGTTTTACTAACTTTATTTTTAATATGCTAGTACTCCAGATTTAATTATTGATAAACAGTTCATAATAGCATTTACTAATAGTTCTGTGCAATATTCAACGTGTTAAAATCCATGATTTTTCATTCTTTTTGATATCACAAAAAGGGGGTGAATTTGGATAAACATGACATCAAAACCTACATTTTATTTAGGGGGAGAATTCATTTTATTGAGGGAGAAAATTAAATAAGAAATTTGGATTTATAATTATCTTTTTGGTGGAGGTTTTTATTTAAAACTTTCTAACTAATTTTGACAGTTAATTTTTGTTTAAATAATTTTAATTATTTTATGGGTTTTGTGATCATCAAAAGGGGGGAGATTGTTGAGCAAAGTATTGTTTTCAACAATACATGTTAACTTTATTTAAAGGGGGAGATTATTGAAAATAATACTCTGTCACTTTATGATAATTCTGATGCTCACAAATACCCTTAGTTATTTTCTAATGATTTTATTTAATATTTTGCAGGAATTTATTAATTTATTTTACTCTTTAAAAAATGAGAATTTATTACTTATTCGCAATCTACTTTAGCACGTTCTAGAATCACTGTTCACACCTTATGTAGATAAATATAGTGCGGAATCTACTTAAGCGCGTTCTGGAATCCCTGTTCATACCCTACGTGGATAAACGTAGCGTAAGGATGAAAAGAGTATACTTTTTGATATAAGAGAAAAGTATGGTTAAACAACCATACGTTTTTAGAAAATTATGGAAGGAGAACCGTACGTAAATTCTATGTGATTCATTTGTTTCTCAAAAGTATAGTTCATCAACCTTACTTTTGTAAACAATCATATGTTCTTGGAAAAGTATGGATCAAGTAAAAGTATGGATATTTTACCGTATGTTTGAGTGTTGAAGAAAAACTATGTTATCAACCCTACGTTTGTGTTCAACCTTACGTTGTCAACCCTACGTTTGAAGACTATATTATCAACCCTATGTTTGTGTTCAACCTTACATTTGAAGACTATGTTATTAACCCTACGTTTGGAGGCCACGTCATCAACCTTACATTTGGCGTCGAAAATTTTGACAGACGATATTTATGTGCAACGATCAGTAAGCTAATTTCTGGGCAGATTTCAAGCTGGATTTAAAGTAGTTTTTAAAGTACTACTTTGACTGATTCAAAGCCGTTTTATTAATGGATTTAAGATCGAATTAAAAGGATCTTTTTATGCTGAGTCTTAAGGGAAGTTACGACTTCTCTGTAAATTCAAATTTTTGAATATCGCAAATCAGAAGGAAAATTTTATGGATCTAAATATGCAGGAGATATGTTTTATTATATATGCTCTCTCTAAAACACTAGGTACATAAGGATTTGATCGATCTATTGTTGAAAAAGGTGGAAAATAGAGATTGAAACTATTTATGATTGATCTGCTGATTCAAAAGGAGCGTAAAAGCTCTGTTTGTTCAAGAAGAAGGAACTCGATAGAAGATTCACCTGTTCTACATCGAATATCTACTGTGGATCTACTACTACTAAGGTTGTGAACTATATCTCTATATCTACTACAACTGGATCATCTCATAACTGCTTTGTCTTGAAGATCAATATTTCTAGAGACGTTGATCCATCTGCTGTCAATTGCATTCTGTTGAAATTGTAAAGATCAACTAGAAATTTCTTTCTGAAATTATTTTTTATTCTTGAGTAACCAGCTTCTCGTTCTAAGCTGTGTAGGTTTGTGTTTGAACCAGAAGGCTTTGTTTCACCTTGTATTGTAATGGTATCAACTGCTTGTACTCAGTTGTGAATCGGTCTGTGGAAAAGAGGACCAGATAGTAAAAATCACCAAGCTCGTGGAGTAGAGCGTTGGTGGAGTGGACTAGGGGCTTTCTATTCCCCAAACCACTATACATATCTGTGCTCTTGATTTTACATTTTCCACTGCATGATCAAATCTGATAAAGTATAAAGGACAGAACTCATTCAAGAAAAGAGTTATCGAAAAATTGCAAAATACACAATTCACCCCCCCTCTTGTGTATAATCTGTAGATTCAGATCCAACATGAAGAAGAACTAAAATTAAAACCTCAAACTATAATTTCCCATGATAACCCAAGTCTTAGAATTAACAATATTAATCCAAACTCTTTTTGCTAATACCTCTCAAGTTCCAACATTATTATCTTTAATCTACCTTTACTTCACAAATAATAAAGGGTTCTCTAAAAACCTAGGTTTTTGAAAATCCTAGGCTTTGATACAATTTTTTCATGAACTAACCTAGGGTGTATCTCTATCAGACACCTGGGTCGACCCACAATAAACTCGAGGCATGTTATTGATCACCCTAGGATGAATACAAGCACCAAAGGCATCATATAAGAACTCATGGGAATAATTTATCCCATAAAATAAATTAAATAAGTAGTGTAAATTCTATTAATATTTTATAAAGACGTATACATAAGTTGAATGTACACATAAAATCAGATAAGTAGAATAAAATAGATATAAGGAATATAAAATCCCACATCTCACCTTCAAATACCACCATAAAATAGCCCCTGAGACCATCACCCAACCTTCACATATAAGGTTCCCACTAAGAAAAGTAAAGAAGGAATGATCTATTTGGAAAATGATAATATGCTATAAAAAAAATAAAACTAACATGCCTGAAAAAGCTATCCCATGTGACCCAACATCACACTACAACCTAAAAAATCAACTTACTCTATAAGTGACCAAGAACCGAATCTAAACCTACAAAAGCCACATGGTCTAAAGACACTGAGTGGTTAAAGTAGAGTGTGAGAAAAAATATTCTAGTAGGGTTTCACTGATGGGTATATGCATTTAATTTCCAAAAAAAATCCATAGATGTTAGTTTGAAATAAATTATAAGAAAATAGTTTTGAATTTTAAAGGTGTTAAAAAAAGTAACAAACTTTAATGAAAATAAATATTAATATCAAGAAAGTAAGATTTTAACTTTTAGAAACAAGAATCACAAAACATACTTTAAACAATTTATAAATGAATGTAATTAAAATACTTTAACATATTTTTTCAAATTAAAAAAAATGTACTTTAATGATTTTTTAATTAAAGGAATCATCCTAGAAGTAGTCATCATAAACATGCACCATGAGAAAATCCATAGGATATATAAGGATATCGGAATCCTAGACTCACTATAAGATCATAAGAGTATGAAAATACACCAAAATAAGGGGGTGGATGAATTATAATTTATAAAAATTAAGCTTAAAATTTTCCCAACACTTTATTCATAAGAAATTTTATCATATTTTTAATATACTTTATAAATTCAAAGTAAGAAACTAGTTAATACTACACAATATAAACTTTTTATGAAATGCATAATAGAAATATAAAACTTTTAAAAAAAGTACAATAAATTATAACAAACCTTTATAAAATAATATAATAAAACTTATAGAACCTTTACTAAGAAAGTTATTCACTTTCACCAAAATTGATAAGGATGAATATGAACCTGACTTTAGGTATCCCAGATTTTCAAACTACCGCAAATTCTACCTACAAAACCTTGGAATTCCTCAATTATCTGATCAAACATAGATATATCTCTATATCCTTGAGATACCTTGATCCACATGATCAAAAAAACCTCTATATATTCCTCTCTGATAACCCTTGATCCACCAGATTAGATAAAAACAATAACAGTGGACAAAAATTAAATAATTTATAAAGATAACCTCATAAATTCATGATTTAAGGAAAACTGTCTAAAGATTACAATTGAAGCACACTCAACAAAAATACATTACAAAAACTTCCACAACAACTTTAGATCATATAGAGTCTGTCACCTCTTCTCCTCAAGTTTTTGTTCATATGTATAGACAAGCTTCCAATGATTATATTCCACACTTCTTGGGACTAGTTATAACATCATCAGACACATCATCTTAATATTTTATGATATCAACACTCAGTCTAATGGTTTTCTGATTTATCATTATTAAAATGATTTAAATAGTTCCATTTGGTGTAAATAATAAATATAAATCCAGTATACTTCGTATATATCCATCTGGTAGGCTTTTTGAATCTTTATTAGATAAAATTTTTAGGTCTATATCTGATGAAATTTTTATATGTCCGTATGATATAATTCGTATACATATATCCAATATAATTTGTAAGCCTCAATATGATTTAGTAGAAAGTATCCATCTATTATAAATGAATTTCTACATATTGTAAAACTTAATTCCTTCCTGTAAAAACTTTATACTTTATAAGAGATAAATATTAGTAATAGAAACATTTAAAGAGTGAATTGTTATATTCAAAAGTAATATTAGAAATAGGTCTTTCAAATTAACAATATCCCACTTTTAGAAAAGCATAATATACTATACTTAAGTGATTTTTTAAAAAAATATTTATAAATTGACACACCATCACTTATAAAACTCTTGATTGCTCCATCTTTCTAACCATTTTGGATTTTCAAAAATAATTTTAAGGAAATAAAATTTTGTAAAGAATGTTCCTAAAATTTTATAAAAACACTACAAAAAATTTTGAGGTATAAATATGCATTTAATAAAACTTAAAAAATATTTATAAAGACATATAAAAATAGTAAAGGAAATGGTGGAGGTTTAATTATTACAATCATCCAAGAGTTTAATAAAAAAATAATTATTTCTTAGAAAGTTTCTTAATGATGGTCTTCATCATCTTGAGATATTTTTCTATCTTCTCAGAGTTATCTTCCTTGTATCCAATCTTTAAAATCCTTTCTTATAGAAACTAAAACTTATAGTTTTTTTGAGTGATATATAAATATTTTTGGATAGAAAAGGACTTAATATTATCAATTTCTCTTGAGAATTATCTGACTTCAAAATTGATACAATCAAAAAACTTAGATACTAAATTTATTTATTTTTTAATACCTGTGATTTTCTCATAAAAAAATTTATATCTTCTTTCATATAATTCATCCATTTGATAATGTTATTCAACTTCATAAACTAAACTAATGAATTTAATTTTAAGTTTCTTATTATCATCTTTATTATGAATAATGGGATCAAAAATTTGATTAATAGTACTTGAATCTTCTATTACATCAAATTTCCATGGATATATTTTCATCTTGCTTGAATGTTTAGAAATATATCCATGATACCTTTAATTTTTTTTATTACTTCATTAAATTAGTTCATTTTCACCTCTATCTAATTTGATCAAATACTCTATGGAGAATTCATAGAATCATTGGAAACTTCTGAAAAGGAGATTCCCTAACTATAGGAAGTGATGTTTCTTATTTTTCAAAAAAAAATTGACTGATATATTTCTTGAATTTATATATCTTCATCAAACTATATTTGTTTAAAATATTTAACTATCTAGGATTACTTATCACTTTCTAAAGAATATTCTTATGATAAATTGAGTTACTCTTCTTACTCATTGGACTAATATGTTAGATAAATTGAGGTATACATAGAAAAATATTTAGGAGAAAAATATTTCAAATCTAAAGAATTATTTTGATATTTGGTAGCCCCTTTCCTAGAAAAATTCCTTTCCACTGATTCTAAAGGTATATATTTGGGAGTAGAATATTTGAGAAACTTTGAAAACTTATTTTAGTTTATACTTTAAAGTTTTTTCAATAACTTCTTCAATAATATTATTTCGTTTATCCTTAGAAATTGTATGTAGAACTTCTTTATCTTATTCTAATATAATTAACTGATAAAATTATTGGGGAACATATCGAGGAATAGAATGAGAAGATTTATCCTGACTCTCAACAACTTCATGAGCCTTTTCAATTTCCCTTTATAAATCATCGTACACTTTTTCTTTATTATATTTAATAGCTTGATTCTTCTTCATTTTTTCTTCCTCTTAAATTCTATGAAAAATTATTCTTTTAAAGATTTAGATTCAATTGTTTCAATCCCAAAGATAGGATCCCCTTCCTTATTTTATTTCATATTCTTCTTCATCAACTCATAAAAATATTTATCTAACGTAGACTTTGTTTTATTACTTGGAAGCATATGATATTTTTGAGAGGTTTAAAATTTCCTTTTTTCATAGACTTTCTACTTAAGATTATCTATTTATTAAACTAAAGAAATATTTATTGGTTTTTCAATAAGATTTATTTCAGAAATAAATTATACCAATCTCATTTTTGAAAATGTTTCATCTCTAAAATAATATTCTTTATCTCTGATATGATATACTTTATGCTTAATATTATCAAATTATATAAACTTCACTAAAAATATGTTAAGGAACTCTAGATAAAAAAAAATATTTAACTTTACTATTCCTATCTTGATGGATTCAATATAATTCCATAAAAACTTTAAAAATTTTAATTCCCTCATGTTTCAAAGTAAATCAATAATATATATATATCTCAAAATTTGAAATTATCATGATATCCTTTTCATATAATTAAATATATTTAAATCCACAAGAAAAACATTATTGCATCTGAAGATAGATGGGACATCTTCCAAACTTTATCACTTGTAGAAAAATATATTTCTTAGTAATAGGTCTTTTAAATGAACCAAATTTGTCGTGTAGTTTGTTAGCTACAAAATATTATTCTCCTTCCATAGGAATACCAATAGTCTCATTTATTCTTTTAATATTTATACCATATGATTTTCCCAAAATATTGAAGGTAACAGTCTTCAAGAACTCAAATTAATAAAAAAATGATATAATATAAAATTCATGGACTATACTCAAAGAATAAAGATATAAATTATATATGGTTATACAAATATCTTCCCATACATAAAAAATAATATTCTATTTCAATAAGGAAACCTAACTTTCTAACTATCCATGATCAATAATTCCTTCCTTAAAAACTTATCTAGTTGTAAAGTCTCTGAAGGCTACTATTAAGCTTAATGAATGAAGTATAAAGGTTTTTGAAAACTAATAGACAAACCCTGAAGACAAATGTATATAATATTGTAACACCCTGACCCCTCTAGGCTGGAGCTGGTGCATTACTTGTGATATTGGAATGGTTAGAAGGAATTAAAATCCTGAAGGAACGATCATTTTAGCAGTCTTGAAGAAACTAGATACATAGATGTAACTCAAATTACATTGGAAAAGGTTACAAAATACACTACATAACAAAAAACTCAAAACTGCATCCACAGGAACTCAAAAGAATACCTTCTCTTCATCACCTGTCGAAGGTAAAAAATGAAAGGGATGAGCTCAAATGCTCAGTAAGGGTAACAAATAGCGGAATAATTAGTACGATAATAAGTTAATTGCAATCAATCTGACATAATCAATATGGCATAGTGAATAAATGAACAACTAATGTCATTAATAAACTGAAAATGAAACTGCATCCATAGATTTTGTCATAATGAAGACCTCATGGATAATAATAATTGATAATTAATAAAGAGAATGCTTATTAATTGGACGTCATGTATCTAGAAAATGAAACCATAATACCGTAAAAACGGTTTAGTTCTGTGGGTAGAAACCCGTCTGATTTTTTGGAAACAAACTCGAAGGGTTTGTCGCCAAACTGTTTTTGTCTCATGAGATCTACCGATGCATCGAGGGGATATAGTGGGACCCACAAAACACTTCATGTCCAAATCATTATTTATACATTGATTCAATACAAGATAAATATTCCCTTTAAATATCTGTATAGAGTAGAGTATACGGATTTACCAATATTTCCATAATTAAAATAACTTTCCAAATAAACACTGTATGTAAAATGGTATACGGTTTAGACAACAAACAAATCCATGACATGAAATTATGGATATGTAATATAAATATAATTTCAAATGAAAAGTGATCTCAAATGGGTAGTAGGTACACTGCATAAGGATTATTAGGTGCACAATACAAAGATAGTCACAACAAAAACGGCAGCTGAGACAAAGTCCCTTACCACAATGTAATCGGTCGAATCGTATGACCAGAACTTAATAACCATCAAGTGAATCATTTAATAACATGAATATAAATATAATCATGTTATTATATATCAAATTTAAGTACACATATACCAAATATAAGTAATAATTGGCAAACAATGGAAATCTCACAGAAATGAAAGTGAGATGAGAAACCCCTTACCTTATGCTCGAAGGTGTTCTTGATTGTTCTTAATGACCTGAATAATAAAATTTTAGATTAATTAATTAATAAATACAGAACCTAATCAACATGTAATTGATATGTTATAACATTATTATGTTCATTTGTGTCCCTTTATATGGGTTCAATTGGTTCAATTTTCATGTTTTGGAATCATTTTCTCCCTTGATTTTCATGGTTCGTTACTTGTTTCCATGAGTGAAAGTTCATTTGAAACATGGTTAAACATCCAGAATTATTAATAAATATTATTAATGAAATTATGGAGATATAAATGATCTCATAATGATTTTGGGTTATATACCATGCTGATGATTCGTTAGTTAAAACATTAATGATGTTTGTTTAAATCGTTTTAGTGGTTATTTGATAATAACAACCTCATTTTGTTTTATAAATTAGAACCATGAGTACCAAATAATTACAGAACCATGGGTGAGTCATAAAAAATATATTATAACCTGTTTCAACCATATAAATGGTTTCATGACCATACTTGAAATAATTAATGGAAATTGAGATTACATCATCCACGATGTCGGTAATTCGATACATCACGGACAATGTTTTTAATTCCTTGAACAAGTTGGGAAAAAGAAGAAGATTGATGATGAATTTATCATGAACATGAGAACATAAAAAATATACAATATTCTGGAGAATTAATTCCTCTTGTCTATTAAGATATGAATAAATAATAAATAAAGAACTCAAAATAAAAGAATAATTTTGAAATCGCTTACAAAAATTCGGCAGCCAAACAGCTACGAAACATGGTTTTAGAAAATATTAAAAAGAGAGGGGACAAGGGTAACCTATCCAAAAATGAATCATAATATAGAGTAGATCAATAATAAGAATAAAAATAAGAACATGGTATGGAAACTTGAATGATATACCACATAAAAGAGAACTTGAATGGAAAAAAGAAGGAAATTTAGAATTTCCTTACCTTGTAGAGTAACCCTTAGAACTTGAAGGTTCGGACCTTGAGGGCTTGAGGAAACCTTGGGAGGAATAATATTAAGGTAAGGAGGCCAGAACTTAGTTGAGGGATAATTGGGAATGAATTAAATGAAGGGAAGAGTTGGTATTTATAGGAAAAGTGAGGGATTATTTTAATAATTTTCAAGGGACACCTCATTAGTGGTTTTTTGCAAAACCATGGGATTGCCCATGGTATTTTCCCATGATATAAGACACTTGGGACACCTCACATCTTATTTAACTATACACAAGTCGACCATATTTATGACATCATTATTTCATCATTAATGATGTCATAAACACACCAAAACTAAAAACTGTATTTTTTACTATTCACTAAAAAATCAATTGTTTCAGAAAAATTCCAAAAATTCACCCTAACCATTTTTCAACGTGTAAAATTCAAAATTGAAATCCATTTTTCAAAAAAGAATTCTAAATATTACTAATTTAATTTTTAAATAAATTCATAGTTAATTCGAAAAATAACAATCTTAAAGTGCAATTAGTTTTATTTCTCATTGAAAAACTAATTTAGATCTCATTATCTTGTTGCCTTAAGAAAATTAAATAATATTACTATTTACTATTCACAAGGGGCATATTACTATTCATATTACTATTCATAAGGGTATGTTACTATTCATCAAAAATTAAGTTTGTTCTATTAGACTCCAAATGACTTTCTGATCACAACTCTAGATGACCATTTTTCGAAATTGAAAACATAGAAGTGGAAAATTTATATTTAATGGATATGTTTTGACTATATCCTAAATAACCTACTGTTGTTTCGAAGGAACACAGTGATGAATAGAATGTATTTAACAAAAACATACCATAAAATATTTGGGGTGCTACATTATTCCCTCCTTTGGAAATTTCTTCCTCGAAATTTTATATACATAGCCCACCAAAAAGATGTGGGTGGTTCTTCTTCATGAAATCCTCTAGTTCCCATGTTGCTTCCTCCATATTCTGGTTCCTCTAAAGAACCTTTACTAGACGAGCTGTTCGATTTCTCAATACATGCTCCCTTGTGTCAAGAATCCAGATAGGCTTTTCACAATATGACAAATATGGTTCCAGTTCTATTCCTTTATATGTGAGTACATGTGTTGGGTCTGACATGTATTTCTTTAACAATGATACATGGAACACATCATGAACTCTGGAGAGATTTGGCGGCATCGCTAAATGGTAAGCTACAGCTCCGATTCTTCCCAAGATTTCAAATGGTCCGATGTACCTAGGGCTCAGTTTCCCTTTCTTACTGAACCTTAAGACGCCCTTCTATGGAGATACTTTTAGAAATAAATGATCTCCCACTTGAAATTCCAAGTCCTTTCTCCGGTTGTCAGCATAATTCTTCTGCCTACTTTGGGCTGCTTTAATATGGGCTTGTATTTTCTTCACCTTTTGTGGTCTCTTCAATAAGTTCTGGGCCTATAAGTTTCCTTTCACCAACTTCGTCCCAACAAGTTGGAGTTCGACATCTCTTTCCATATAATGCTTCATATGGAGCCATTTTAATACTAGAATGGAAACTATTGTTGTAGGAAAATTCCACCAAAGGCAAGTATTGATCCCACATACCTTGTAAGTTAAGAGATCATGATCTCAGCATGTCTTTTAGAGTTTGAATAGTCCTTTCAGACTGTCCGTCAGTTTGAGGGTGATATGCAGTACTCAGATGAAGCTCAGTATTCAAATCCTTCTGTAGACTTTTCCATAATCTTGATGTAAAACATGGATCACAATCAGAAACAATATATAGGGGAACTCCATGAAGTCTCACAACTTCGTTAATATATATTCTTGCTAGACGTTCAAGTGGTAGATCTTCTCTTATAGCAATAAAATGTGTTGACTTAGTAAAACGATCAAAAATGAACCATATTGAATTGTTCCGTCTAGGAGTATTTGGTAGTCCCATGACAAAGTCCATCTTGATATTATCCCATTTCCACTCAGGTATGGGAAGAGGTTGCAATACTCCTCCAGGCTATTACCTTCTAGCTTTCACTTGTTGACAAACCATACATCTTGACACAAAATCAGAAATCTCCCTCTTCATGTTGTCCCACCAAAAATGTTCCTTAAAATATCTATACATCTTAGTGCTACTAGGGTGTATAGAGAAATTGGAACTATAAGCATCATCCAACAATTCCCTTTTTAGATCAGGAATATCGGGAACACAAAGTCTCTTCCCAAATTTCAAAATTCCATCTTTATATACGAAGTCACTCAATCTCCCATCATTCACAGCTTTAATATTCTTTTTAAACTCCTCATCATTAGCCTGAGATCCTTTCTAGTAAAGATGGTTTGGAAACCATTTAAAAAAGAATTGATGTTTCACCTTCCATGGTTATTCCCATATCCATATTTACTAGATCCATGAAAATAGGATCTCTTTCAACTCTTATCTTGTTCAAAACTCCATGATCCTTTCTACTCAAAGCATATTCCACCTTATTTGCCTTCCCTGATTGGTAGTGTATCATGCAATCATAATCTTTGAGTAGTTCAAGCCATCTCCTTTGCCTCATGTTGAGTTCTTTCTGTGATAAAATATACTTCAAACTCTTGTGATCAGTATAAATATAAAATTTTTCACTATAGAGATAATGTCTCCATATCTTCAAAGAAAAGATTACAGCATCTAACTCAATATCATGATTAGGATAGTTTTTCTCATGAATTTTTAGCTGTCGTGATGCATAAGCAATAACCCTATCATTTTGCATAAGGACACAACCAGGTCCTTTCTTTAAAGCATCACTATAAATAACAAACCCGTCATTCCCAAATGGTAGAGTCAATATAGGATCATTGACTAATATTCTCTTCAGTTCTTTGAAACATTCTTCACAATCTTTTTTCCAAACAAATTTAACCCCTTTTCATGTGAGCTTCGTTAGCGGGTTAGCCAGTCGGGCAAAATTCTGCACGAAATGCTGATAATAACCTACTAAGCCAATAAAACTGCGTACCTCAGTTATGTTTGTTGGCGTGGGCCAATCTTGGATTTCCTTTGTCTTCGTAGGATCAACTAGGATTCCATCCTTCGAGACAATATGGCCAAGAAAAGAAACTGACTGAAGCAAGAATTCGTACTTGCTAAACTTCCCATATAATTGATTTCTTCTAAGAGTTCCCAGAATAAATCGCAAGTGACTCTCATGGTCTTCATAGATTTTTGAGTATACGAGGATATCATAGATGAATATCACAAAAAAGTTATCAAGATATTCCTTGAAAACTCTATTCATTAAATCCATGAAAACAGATGGTGCATTTGTCAGTCCAAAATGCATCACTGTAAACTCATAATGCCCATACCTGGTTTGAAAAGTTGTCTTATGAATATCTTCCTTCCTCACACTCAGTTGATGATGTCTAGATCGAAGGTCAATCTTTTAAAATTATTGAGCTCCATGAAGTTGGTAAAATAAATCATCAATCCAGGGTAGAGAATACTTATTCTTTATTTTAATAGCATTGATTTCTCATTAATCGATGCATAGCCTCATGGATCCATATTTCTTCTTTACAAACAAGACCGGGGCTCCCCATGGAGAACCACTAGGTCGAATAAATCCTTTGTCACTCAACTCTTCTAGTTGTTTCTTCATCTCCACTATCTCAATAGTGTCCATTCTATATGGGGTCTTTGATATAGGTCTTTCACCAGGAATTAAGTTAATGGAAAACTCAATTTCCCGCTCTGGAGGATGTCCAGGTAAATCCTCTTGAAATACATCAATGTACTCTTTCACTATGTGAAAATATTCAATTTGAATATTTCTTTCCTCTCCCATAGATATTGGTTTATCTTCCTCTCTAATTATTTCATTCAATAGAGATACTGGGGGTGGTTCTAGATAAGAATGAGGTGGTGAAGTTTCTGCCCTAAAGACAAGGGATTCTACACCATTTCCAAAAATTGTAACTTCCTTTTTCTTTCAATAAATCCTTGCATTATAATTTGATAGCCAATCCATACTGATAATTATATCAAATTCAATCATGGGTATGATGATAAGGCTAGCAACTAAAGAACATTTTGGTGTTTGTAGGGGGACTAGTTGACATGCCTTTGTTACAATGATACATCCCATGGGAGTTTTGACTGACAACTCCTTTCTTAAATCAAATTGGACATATCTAATTTTCTTAGAAATTTGAGAGGATATAAATGAATGTGATGATCCAGAATCAAATAAAGTGTTGGATAAGTTTGAGGAAACAATTAAAGTACCTGCCACCACATCACTGGGAACATCAACCTCTACGGTTGTAATCACATAGGCTCTCCCTTGCTCTCTTGGATTTTTCTGAGGCATGTTTCCTTGGTTCTTAGGACACTCATTTTCATAGTGTCACATCTCTCTGCAGTTGTAGCATTTAACATCATTAAATTGTTTCTTCCCCTTGCATTCATCATATTGATGACCCTTTTCTCCGCAGTTATAGTAGACTCCCATGCCTTTCAAGCATTTCCCGGGATGATTCTTTCCACAGTTCTCGCATAATGGGAAACTATTCATTCCATTGCTCTTATTTGGTGCTTCTCATTTTCCTTTGTTATCAGAATACCGCTTCTTATCTTGGTTTACTTTGAAAAAAATTTATTTAGCAAATTCTTTCTCTGTTTTTATGGAACTTGATACAATTTCATCATATGATGAAAATGATTGAGAAGCTAGTGCCCTTCGAAGACTTGGCTTAAGACCTTAAAAGAAATGATCAATCTTGTCTGCTGAGTCACGTACGTAATCTACAGCATACCTGGCTAGCCTTGTGAAGGTAGCCTCATACTCTTCAACACTATCTTCTTCCCTTTGTTTCAAGCCATGGAATTTCCTCTTCATTTTAGTTCGTTGCTCATGAGAAAAATATTTTTCAAAGAATATTTCCTTATAAGTAATTCATTTCATACCATCTATCTCTTCTTCCTCCGTGGTATTTTGAATCAGAGACCACCATTGATCAGCGTCTACCTTGAGACAATATACTACCAGTACTACCTTTTCATTTTCATTACATCTTAACGCCATGAATATCTTTTCAAGGGACTTGATCTATTGCTCAGAAACCACTGTATTAATAGTCCTGCTGAAATATGGGGGTTTCTTTCACATGAAACGATCCAACATAGGTGTTGAATGGTTATTTTTTATAACTTGAGTAAGTTGTCCCAATATGATCATGATCTGATCTGCTCCAATGTTTACTGTGTTGACTTGCTCAGTAGGGAGATCCCTACCTTGCCCACAAGTATTGATTCACCTTCTTCTATTAGATGCCATTTCTAAATATTTGGATACACTAGATTAGTTTATTAATATCAAATAGAAAATCACTCAACATAGATTGAAATTCTATGCATAGCTAATCTTATAAACATGGTTCCTCTAAGGAAAAATTTACATTAACTCCTTCATAATGGCTTGTAAATAAAACATGAATTATCCTAAACATATCCCCTGAGAGTGTCATAACCAAGAGTGCAGCAAGGCCCATTGTCATGCACCAGTTCCTGTTCGAGTCCAGCTCAAAGAGGTGTTTTCGGGTTTTACCCCTAGATACATCTGTGTCAGAGCCACCTCTACCTGCTCGTATCCAGACAGGGATGTATTGCTTGAAAAATCCACATAATATATTCCTTACCAAAATGCCAGGATTTTCTTGTACTTTTATCCTCAAATACTACCTTAGGTCTTTGTTCCCTACTATAAATTTCCTAGTCTAGTTTCCAAGTGTTCTACTAAACTTCCTTTAATACCAACTGTAACACCCCGACCCCTCTAGGCTAGAGCTGGTGCATTACTTGTGATATTAGCATGGTTAGAAGGAATAAAAATCTCGAAGGAATGATCAGTTTAGTAGTATTTAAGAAACTAGATACATATATGTAACTCAAATTACATTGGAAAAAGTTACAAAATACAATACGTAACAAAAAACTCAAAACTGCATCCACAGGAACTCAAAAGAAGACCTTCTCTTCATCACCTGTCGAAGGTAGACAATGAAAGGGGTGAGCTCAAATGCTCAGTAAGGGTTAAAAATAGCAGAATCATGAGTACAATAATAATTTAATCACAATCAATCTGACATAATCAATATGGCATAGTGAATAAATGAACAACTAATACCATTAATAAACTGAAAATGAAACTGCATCCATAGATTTTGTCATAGTGAAAACCTCAGGGATAATAATAATAACTAATAATGAATAAAGAGAATTCTTATTAATTGGATGTCATGTATCTGGCATATGAAACCATAATACCGTAAAATGGTTTAGTTCTGTGGGTAGAAATCTGTTTGATTTTTTGGAAACAAACTCGAAGGGTTTGTCACCAAACTGTTTTGTCTCATGAGACCTACCGATGCATCGAGGGGATATAGCGGGCCCCACATGTCACTGCATTTCCAAATCATTCTGTATACATTGATTCAATACAAGATCAATATGCCCTTTTAATATCCATATAGAGTAGAGTATATGGATTCACTAATATTTCTATAATTAAAATAACTTTCCAAATAAACACTGTATGTAAAATGGTATATGGTTTAGACAACAAACATATCCATGACATGAGATTATGGATATGTAATATAAATATAATTTCAAATGAAAAGTGATCTCAAATGGGCAGTAGGTACACCACATAAGTATTATTAGGTGCACAATACAAAGATAGTCACAACGAAAACGGCAGCTGAGACAAAGTCCCTTAACACAATGTAATTGGTCGAACCGTATGACCAGAACTTAATAACCATCAAGTGAATCATTGAATAACATGAATATAAATAGAATAATGTTATTATATATCAAATTTAAGTACACATATACCAAATATAAGGAATAATTGGCGAATAATGGAAATCTTGTAGAAATGAAAGTGAGATGAGAAACCCCTTACATTATGCTCGAAGGTGTTCTTGATTGTTCTTAACGACCTGAATAATAAAATTTTAGATTCATTAATTAATAATTACAGAACCTAATAAACATGTAATTGATATGGTATAACCTTATTAGGATAATTTTTTGCCCTTTCTATGGGTTCAATTGGTTCAATTTTCATGTTTTGGAAGCATTTTCTCCCTTGATTTTCATGGTTCGTTACTTGTTTCCATGAATGGAAGTTCATTTGAAACATGGTTAAACATCCAAAATTGTTAATACATATTATTAAAAAAATTATGTAGATATAAATGATCTTATAATGATTTTGAGTTATATATCATGTTGATGATTCATTAGTTAAAACATTAATGATGTTCGTTTAAATCGTTTTAGTGGTTCTTTGATAATAACAACCTCATTTTGTTTTATAAATTATAACCATGAGTACCAAAGAATTACAGAACCATGGGTGAGCTATTACACATATATTATAACCTGGTTCAACCATATAAATGGTTTCAAGACCATACTTGAAATAATTAATGGAAATTGAGATTACATCATCCACGATGTCGATAATTCGATACATCACGGACAATGTTTTTAATTCCTTGAACAAGTGGGGAAAAAGAAGAAGATTGATGATGAATTTCTCATGAACATGAGAACATCCAGAATATACAATATTCTGGAGATTTCATTCCTCTTTGGTATGAATAGATGAAGAAAGAATAAATAAAGAACTCAAAATAAAAAGAATAATTTTGAAATTGCTTACAAAAATTCGGCAGCCTAACGGCTACGCAACATGGTTTTAGAAAATATTAAAAACAGAGGGTAAAAGGGTCACCTATACAAAAATGAATCATAATATAGAGTAGATCAAGAATAATAAGAAAAATAAGAACATGGTATGGAAACTTGAAAGATATACCACATAAAAGAGAACTTGAATGGAAAAAAGAAAGAAATTGAGAAATTCCTTACCTTGTAGAGTAACCCTTAGAACTTGAAGGTTGGGACCTTGAGGGCTTGAGGAAACCTTGGGAGGACTAATATGAAGGTAAGGAGGCCAGAAATTCGTTGAGGTAGAATTGGGAATGAATTCAATGAAGGGAAGAGTTGGTATTTATAGGGAAAGTGGGGGATTATTTTAATAATTTTCAAGGGACACCTCATGAGTGGTTTTTTGAAAAATCATGGGCTTGACCATGGTATTTTCCCATGGTATAAGCCATTTGGGACACCTCACATCATATTTAACTATACACAAGTCTACCAGAGTTATTAAATCATTATTTCATCATTAATGATGTCATAAACACACCGAAACTAAAAACTGTATTTTATACTATTCACTGAAAAATTAACTGTTTCAGAAAAATTCCCAAAATTCAACCTAACCGTTTTTTGGTGTGTAGAATTCAAAAGTGAAATCCATTTTTCAAAAATGATTTTTTAAATATTACTAATTTAATTTTTAAATAAAGTCATAGTTAATTCGAAAAATAACAATCTTAAAGTGCAATTAGTTTTATTTCTCATTGAAAAACTAATTAAGATCTCATTATCTTTTTGCCTTAAGAAAATGAAATAATATTATTATTTACTATTCATAAGGGTCATATTACTATTCATATTACTATTCATAAGGGTATGTTACTATTCACCAAAAATTAAGTTTATTCTATCAGACTCCAAATGACTTACTGATCACAACTCTAGATGACCATTTTTCGAAATTCAAAATATAAAAGTGGAAAATTTATATTTAATGGCTAGGTTTTGAATATATCCTAAATAAACTAGTGTTGTTTCGAAGGAACACAGTGATGAATAGAATGTATTTAACAAAAGAATACCATAAAATGTTTGGGGTGCTACAAATATAATCAAATTAGTGACATATATTCTCTTGAATAGCTAGTGAGGAAAAATAAACCAAACCTCTACTACTATATATAAACCATGAGAGATATTATTTGAATTATAAAAGATATATTGTCTATTATTTGATCTTGGAATATGATGATGTCCTAAAGTTTAATAAAGTGAAAGTTTTGAAATCTTTATTTTTTTAATTTTTTTATAAAGTTTTGAGTTATTGGACAAACATCATTCTGATATAACTTTACAATTTCAATAAAAATTTTAGAATTATTTTCTCCCTAAAAGTTATAATAGAAATAGAAAGGGTTCATTTTAGAGAATTTATAAACATAATTCCTTAATAATGTTTTTAAGTGATTTGAATTTTTTTTATACAAAATAAAGTTAGAGTAATAAAGTTGTTCCATTGAAACTTTAGATGAACATCATTCTAATGAAACCAAGAAGTTTCTTTAAAATCTATGTTTAGATATTTTGATGAAAAAAATATGAAAAAATAAAATAAAAATGTTATCCCCTTTATTTTGGAATTTTTATTTATAAGGAAATAAGTTAAAAATAGATTAATGATCACTTTATATTGATCATATGTAGATTCTATTTAATATATTCAAATCTATCAGAATGAAGAGATTTTGTAAAAATATCAGTAACTTGATCTTAAATTTCCAAAAATTGAAGAATAATATCACCTTTTTATGTGTAATCTTAAAGGAAATGGTGTCTTATATCTATGTGATTTGATTG
The DNA here is from genome assembly GCA_963277665.1 of Viscum album. Classification (NCBI taxonomy): domain Eukaryota; kingdom Viridiplantae; phylum Streptophyta; class Magnoliopsida; order Santalales; family Viscaceae; genus Viscum; species Viscum album. The sequence continues at coordinate 1,756,274,658 of OY728121.1, read as the reverse complement.
TGAGTGATGCGTTAGTTTCTTTAAAAAAGATATGAAACTTGTGTTATCACAAACAATTGAGTTTTACTAAAAATAATTCTAAAATATATGAGTGTGTGTTTCATCCACAAAACTTAAGCACATCAACTTCTAGCTGCTATATATTCTTCTTTAGTTGTGGAAAGTGCTACTGCATATTGTTTCTTGCATGACCAAGATGCTAAAACATATCCTAATAAATTATAAGTTCCATATGTACGTTTTCTATCCATTTTACATCCACCAAATTCAATATATAAAAACCAATTTAGTTCAAAAAAATTTCTATAAGAATAAAATATTCCAAGATCCAAAGTTCCTTTAAGATAAAAAAAAATTCATTTTACATCTTTAAGATGTAATTCTTTTGAATTTTATTGAAATATCACAAACAAGCATACATACAAAATCAATTCAGGTTAAATAGCTATAAGATATAATAAAATTATAATCATTCATATAAAAAGTTTTCAATAAACTAGTTTCTAAGATTCATCAAGATCAAGAGTTTTTGAGATTCTGATAGGAGTAATTATATGTTTTGAATTTTCAGAACTAAATCTTTTAAGTAAATCTTTTTTATAATTTTTTTGAGATAAATAGGTTCTTTATTTTTTTTTGAAAATTGAAAACAAAGGAAAAAATCTAGTTCAACCATCATGCTCATTTCAAACTTAGATCTCATAAGTCCTGAAAAAGAGTTGGGAAATATTTTTGAGTTGTGATAAATATAATTTCATCAAAATAAATTTAAACAATGATAGAATCTTTAAAAATATTCTTTATAAAAAGGGATAGATATATAGATTATTTTACAAAATTATTTGGAAGTAAAAAATTTAAAATTCTATCATATTTGGATATTGGAGCTTCTTTAATTTCATAAAGTGACTTACTAAATTTAATAAAATTATCTGGAGATTTTTTATTTTCAAAACTAGGTGATTTTTTTACATAAACTTCCTCCTGTACATATCTATTAAGAAAAGTTCACTTTATATCCATTTAATAAATTGTTAAATTTAATTATTCTATAAAGGATTGAAGTATACAAATAGATTCAAGTCATTCCACTAGTGAAAACATTTCTTCATTATCTATTTCTTCTTGTTGATTATAAACCTTAGCAACAATTATTTCTTTATTTCTAACAATAATTCCATTTTTACCATATTTATTTTATAAAACCCATTTTAATCCATTCACAGGATGATATTTAGGCCATTCTACAAAATTATAAACTTTATTCCTTTTGAATTCATTGAGTTCATACTATAATTCCCTCAACTAATCTCCGTCATCTAAAAAATCTTTAAGTGTTTTAGGTTTAAATAATGATAAGAATGTTCCCATTAATTTCTTAAGGAACTGTGATTTTTACTGGTTAATCTATATCTCTAATGATATTATCAGTGTCATGATTACTTAAGATGAAATATTTTATTGTATATATAAAATGTTGTTCTTCAACAATAGGTTGAACTTCTTTTAAAAGTACAAATTATGAAATTATTTATTCATTGGTTCTTCTATCTGAAGAATTTTCTAACATGGGTTGAAAACTAATTTTGAAAACATAATCTAAAAATATAGTTTCATGAAGGTTAAAAACAAAAGAATTAGTTTCATAAAACTTAACATGCACCCTTTACTCAAAAATGTTTGTTAATTTGTTAAAAACAAGATATGCCTTACTTGTTATAGAATATCCAAGAAAAAAATACTCCATAATATTTTGGATCAAATATATGTAAATTATCTTTAATATTCAGGATGAATATTTTACATCCAAAAACTCTGAAGTAATAATGTTTTTTATTTCTTATAGTACACAACTCATAAATAATTTTATTAAGAAAAGGTAATGGTAAAACTCAATTTATAGTATAGAAAGAAATACTATCAGATTCAGCCCATTTTTTTCGAAATTTAGTATTCACTAAACATGGGTCTAGTAATTTATTAAATAATTCAATTTCATTGTTCAACTACAACATTTTACTGAGAATTTATAGGTGATGAAAAGTTGTGTGTAATGACTTTCATAATAAAAAAGGTCTCAAAATAAAAAAATTTAAACTCACCACCATGATCACTATGAATATTAACCAAAGGTTTGGTTTTCTCATTTTTAACCTAAGAAGGAAAGCATAAAAAAATTTATTCTAATTTTTTCATTATAAAATAGAAAAATGTATATCTATTGTAATCATCGACTAACACATATAAAATTGTTTTCCTCCAATACTTGTAGTTTGTGTTGGACCAAATAAAAACTTTTTAACTAATTTTAAAGATTTATAAGTTTATACTACACTAATATATTTCAATATTGACTTATGTTTCTTACCAAATTGATAATGGGCACAAAATTTTTAATAATTAAACTTAAGCACTAGAAGATCCCTCAAAGTCCTTTATTAGAAATTTTTGTTAATGTTATAGCATTATAATGTCATAAAATTATATACCACAACCAATATTGATCTTATATTTCACTTAAGTAAGGTAGATCATGATTCATATGGTCCTATAAGTTTAGGGTGTTAATATTATCATGCCTATTAGCTGAAAGAATAAATTTACCTTCTGAACTTTGAGCTATACATTTATCATTCCTGAAGTTCAAAAGGTAAACTTCATCACATAATTTAATTATGATAATGATATTTTACTTAAGTCCTATTACATATAAAACATTTTAAATTAAATCTTTACCAAGGAATTAAATATCACTAATTCCATTGATTTATCCTTGAGAATTGTCGCCAAATGCCACCATTCCACCTTTCATCTTTATAATCTCCTAGAATAAGTTTTTATTTTGAGTAATATTCATTAATAAAACACGATACACATACTATATATTTTGGATGATGGTACTCAACCTTTCTACCTAAAATAAAAATACTATGGTTTTGGTACCCATACATGCTCGGGTCCAAAATTATTAGCAAAAAAAAAACTTTTATAATCCACATCCATAAAACATTCTAATGTTGTATAACCAAAAATTATTTATAAATATAAGCTCTATGAAAACCAAAAGACTAAACTCAATTTGAAGACCATTTTATTTTCGAATTCCCTTATATTTCACATTTCTTACAAAAGGGTGAATTTTTTGGATCAAATAGTTTAACTAAAAATGATGTTTTTTAAAGTAAAATTGATTCCAAAAGTATTTCCATGATGTCTCAACTATCTGTGTAGATTATAAAAATTTTACTTCCTAGAAGTAAAATTTGAAAAAGTTTTTTCAGACTATGAATTTCGAAATTAAGTTTTATAACCAAATTATTATCATCAAGAGTTGAGATAGAATTATATTTTTCATCTAACTCTAATATAACTTTAGTAATTTATTAATAAATTTAAGAAATTATATTATTGGATTTAGAAGGTCTCAATTTTTCACAATCATAGTCTTTCATAACTTTAATATTCTCTTTTTTCCAGTAAAGTTACATATCTATTTATTTCTTCAAAATTAGGTATAATATCCCAATCCTCTGATGTCACAATGTTTTCTTCTTTTAAATAATATGAACTAAATTCAATATTACAAACTAGGGTTATTATCATTTTGAGTTAAGTTCATAAGAGATTTAGCGGATACCTTAGCCTTTTAGCATTTATTATTCATTATAATTCAAACATAAAATCCCAAAAATTTCTAGTTATCACTAATTTTATTTAAAGAAATTTATAAAGATGAATCTCTACCACTAGAACTACATGTGTCTATAGATTTTAGTATTTTTTTTCCCATTTCCCTTACATTATTTTGATCCTTTATCCTTTTTCTTCAACATTGGATAATTAGGTCTCATGGGCCATGATTTTTTACATTCATAATAAATCATATTTGAAGTGCCTCTATTTTCACTTATATACTTATAATTCTTATTTTACTTATAATGAAAATATTTCTTCCAAACTATCTTCTTCACCCACTTAGCTAATTGAGAAAGATCATTTTCACTTTCTTTTGAAGAACTACTTTCTGATTAAACTTTTACTTTCTTATTAGACTTTAAGGATTTATAAATATTATCACTATACTTTGATTTATTAGTTGTTACTATTAGATAAGTAGAAAAAATCTAAAACATTATTTTTCTTTTCTTTCTCAATATTTCTTTTTAATCAACTCCCATATTATATAAGAGTTATAATGAGATCATCCCAAACTCTGCTTCATTCGATGTTTTTATCATCTATCACCATCCTCTTAGATTACTATTCCTTTGGCATGATATCAATGATATTTTCTATAATTTGTTCATAAATAAAATCTTTTTTTACAAAGAGGTTGAAAATTATCTTCAATAGTCATGAATCTTTGATGAATTTTCACAACAGATTCACCCGACAAGAAGTCGAAACCTTGATAGTCTACATGAAGCATAGGTCTTCTAGTTTCCAAAACTTTTGAGGTTCCAAAGTGAGTTATTTAAATCTTTATAAAAAATATTGTTGGTTGTATCACAAGAATATATCTCACTGAATATGTTATTTTCCATAGAACATAACAAAGTATTAGGAATTCTATCGTTCAACTGATATTCTATTTTCACTCCTTTAGTGAAAGTTATTACTTCCTTATTAGGAGTTTTGTAATCACCAGTCATCATGAAATAATTATCAACACTGGTTTTTATAAAATAGGTTTTCATAAGATCTCACCAATATTCATAGGCAGCACCCAAAAAAATTAGTGGTTTTTTAGGATTAAGATTCTCAAAAGTTCCAACTGATAAACCTACCATCACAAACAAAATAATCTTCTCTACCAACACTATTAGTGTAATGAATATATATATACAAACCCACTCTTATAAAAAACATAGGATCATAATAGTAGGAAAATACACTACAAGATGAGGAGGGATTATATTTTATAAAAATTAAACTTATAATTTTCCCAATACATTATTTATAAGAAATTGTATCGGACAAACAACTATTCTAATATAAGTTAGAACTTCAGAGTATGAAACAAGTTAATACTACACGATATAAACTTTGTATGAAATGCACAATGGAAATATAAAACTTGTACAAACAAGTATAACATAGTATAATTTTTTTTATAAAATAAAATAAAAAAACATAAAAACCCTTTAATAAGAATGGTCTCCATATTCACCCAAAGTGATAAGGATTTCTATGAACCCAACTTTATGTATCCCTAATTTTCAAACAATCGAAAAGTATGTATTCCAAACCTTGGAATCCATCAATTAGAAAACCATGAACCACTCTCTTTCTCTATCCCTGAGATCTCTAAATCAACATAAATAGACAAACCTCTATCTCTCTATCCCTAAGAGCCCTCAATCCACTAGATTGGAAAAAAATTTACAACAAACAAACCTTAAATCATTTACAAAGATAATCTCAAAAATGTATGCTTAAAGGAAAATCTCTAAAGACTAGAGTCAAAGTTAACTTGGGAACATGATGTAGCAAAAACATCAGCAACAACTTTAGATCATATGAGAAAATTGCTTCTTCTACTTGAGTTTGTAGTTATATATTTATAGAAAAGACTCTAATAGTTGGATTCTGCACTTCTCAGGATTAGTTGAAACCTAATTGGACACATCATATTCATCTTTTAGTATATCAAAACTATGTACGATTTTCATCAGATTTATCATCATTATAATGCTTTAAATAGTTATATATGGAAGAAATAATAAATATTCATCTGATATAATTTGTATATCACCATCCGGTAGGATTTGAAAATCTCTATCCAGTATACTTTTTAGGTATTCATCCAATGAAATTTTTATATTTCCATATGATATAGTTTTTATATATCCATACAATATACATTGTAAGCATCCATCCGATAGAGTAGAAAGTATCCATCTTCTAGAAATAAATTTCTATATTCAGTAAAACATAATTCCTTCCTATACAAAATGTATACTTTTGAGGATATAAAGATTAGTAATATAATAATTTAAAGAGTGAATTCTGATTTTCAAAAGTAAGAGTATAAATAGGTCCTTCGACTCAACACCCTCACATCAACTTATATTCTAATTGGTCAAAATACAAATGGGCACACTAACTTCTAAGGGGAACATGACTTTGACCTAGAGGGGTGGTGTCACCTATCCATGAATCAACATCCAACCCACCACTAAGGAGTATATGTATTGTCCTAGTGGGGTGGTGATGCCCCTCCATGAAACCACAACCTTTATCCAAGTGTAAGTGTTTAGGTAGTGTGGCATAATCCAATAGGATACTTAATCCTATATTCCCCTAGGAGATACCCAAATTTCCATGTAGTTTACTCATTTTCACGATATCACATTTTATTTTAAAAAGGAAAATTTCATTAACCCATCTCAATAAATTTAATTAATCAAATACCACATGCCTTATTAAACTAGTTTAGTTCTAAATCAAGGGAAAAAATTAAAGTATCCAAGAGATATATAATAGATCAAACAAAAACATAGAAAACAGGGATTTAATTAATTGATATATCATTTATAAAACACCATAAGAAGTATAAATCATGACTACCAGGACATTTTAATTTACTTTGTATAAATTCACTTAAGAACTTGTTTGAAAAACTGAGTTTGAGTATCTAATTTAAATTCTTGAGGTTTTTAAGGGGCGCTGCGACATTAGGGTTTCCCCTGTCGCCGCCGTCCTCCTCTGTTATCGTTTGGGAAGCAGTTTCTCCTAGGTTTCTCGTGGAGAGTTCGAGGAACAGTGGTTCTCGTTCGGTGGTCTCGGATTTGGCGGCGCAGGGTTGGAATCCTTCCACGGCAGGGTGGCCGGGTCTTCTACAACATCGAGGTCGCGATGCAGGCAATGTTTGGGTCAAGATCCAGTTTCCACGGTGACATGATTTTGTTCCTGTTCATCTGGAAAAGGGGCCATGGTCCAGTGCGGTGAAGGAGTCAAGTTCTGGCATGCAGTGTGGCGTCGGGGTCCCTGTTCGTCTGGTGTAGGGGTCACAATTCAGTGCGGCGTTGGGGTCGAGGTCTGGTTCTATGACGTCGGGGTTTCTTCCGGTGAGGGGTCATGGTAATTTTTTCCGGCGAGGGTTCTCGGTCCTGTTCTATGATGGAGTCGTGATCCGGCCACCAGGCTTTGGGATCGTAATGTTCTTTCACTACGTAAAGGTCGGGATCTGGTCTCCGCATCGTGCTCCTACTCGGTGAGGCTTCAGGTGGATTGTTGTGGTCTTTGCAAGCGATTCCGATGGAGGCGATAGGATTTGTGGTGCTTTGGATGGTCGACGTCGCCAGGTTGGCTCCGTTCCCATCCCTTATGGGTTCCTATCACTTTCCATGTGACTGATCCTTTTTGCCTTCGATGGGGGTTCCTCCTCAGTTGAGATCAGATTGGATTCAACCCAGAGTGGCGCTTCGGGTCTATATGGACGGGGTTCCCCTCTCTAGTGACACTCTTTGGGTGTTTTTGTTGCGCCTTCCAGCCTCTAGGTGGCATTGGCTTGAATTCTTGCTCCTTGGAGCCTCTGGCTTCTTCGGGTTATTCGGGTGCGGCTGCGGTTTCGATGGGAGCCTCATGGATTCGCGCAGTGAGGCTAGCTTCTGGCGGTGGTTCGAGCATCCGAGATGCGGATTTTGTCATTATTGATTTTATGTTTGATGATTTTTCTTTTCTTCTTGAATGATTCTCATGGTGGTTGTGCATCCTGTGATGCTGTGATCTCTGGCCCACGTTCAAGGTTCAAAGCTCCAGACCTTCAAGGGGCTACTCCAGATTATGAATCTTTCACCTCACATTCTCTATCTAGATTTGGACGTCTGAGAGGGTATGAAGTTTTTCATCAGTACCAGGCCTGTGCAGATCTTCCTCAAACAGCTACCCGAGCAACGATGAGAAGGTGGATACCCTGAAACAGCTACCCGAGCAACGATGAGAAGGTGGATACTGGACTTAACTATTGTTGTTGTTGGGGAGGAGTGTTCCTCTATTGTCTCGATCTAGTTGTTGATGAATCTTTTATTGTTGGGGCCCAATTTATGTCCTTATGTCATTGATGTCATTTTGGGTTCCCCTCAACCATTAAAAGGGATTTTGATAAAAAAACATGAGGTTGGAATAAGTAAACTTAATTGAATTATACAACAAAGAAATATAAATCAAATAATCCGCTTTTAAACTCATTTTTCAACCCATGATGTTATATAAACAATTTCAAACAACACTAAAACAATGATATTTTATACAAAACCCAACATAAATGTTTTGTAAGTTAAAAATATAATTATTCTTTAAGTGATGATAATTAAGAGAGGAAAATCTATAAAAAACCCATTTAGAAATCAACTAGTCACTTGAAAACCTTGATTAAAATGCATATATAAATCCATTTGAACTCAGAATTCATGTATAAATTTAATAAAAGCAATTTGGAACATCGAAGAACGCATAGAATGTCATCAAAAAGAAAAACCACAGAGACACCTACCTAGGGAATGTACAGATGATGCAAAATATTCATGAATAGAGAGAGGAAGGTACAAAGAGAAGATCACAAACCATAAAACCCCAAGCCACATGAAATTTTAACCCAAAAAAAACCTATGGTTTTTCCTAGGGAAAGAATATTGAGGGAGATAAGAAGTGGTAGGAATAAAAAAGAGGGAAATAGTGATAGAGATGAAGGAACCCTAACCTGCAGAGATCTCATTAGAATTCAAAGAGAGAAACACTTGAAATCAGAGGGGAGAGGAATGCGGGAGCCCACATGGGAGGGGGATCGCCTGAGTATCATGTTATAGAGAGAAGTGTAGAAGGTGGATTATTTTTTGGGGTAAAAATGGGGGATGACATTTTGTAATTTTTGAAATTTTTTAATTCTAATTACATCATACGATTTGGCTACATGGTTGGACAAACCTTACGCCTCATAATAGATACACCTAGGCACACACACTATTGGTCCACATAATTATAAATACCATGCACCAACCATGAATAACAACTCTATAATGTTATATACCCCTACCAGACAACCATCACATAATTATCATTTTCTGTGCACTAACTATGTGGCATGCATATTTTCTTAAAATTTATGAATTGTTCAAAATAAAAAGACCAAAACCTCAAAATTAATAAAATAAATATATAAATAAATAAATAAATAAAATAATCATTAAATGAGGGTTGGGGTGTAATATCCTACCCATCTCAATTCCATCATTTTCCCCGAAAATAATACCACACATCATGTATGCTATATTATGTCATGCAATGTGAGGTTTTTTGTATATTTAAAATACTCAAAAAATAATAAAATATCATTGGTATAACCTTTTCCCTAGTGGTTATGGGTAACCTATGTGATCGATTGGTCTCTAATTCAAACCCCATATTGAGCACTACAGAAAAGATTGTTCCTTGTATTTTTTTTTTCAAATAAGTACACATTGTGTACTTTAGTACTCATCATGTAATTTTCTTAGTTATATATTATTTTTTATTTTTTATTTTCTTACAGGTTAAAGGAAAAAATAAAATAAATAAATAATAAGTATTATGAATATAAGGTTGTTTCTTTTCTTGTTTTTTGTGTGTTTTATTGTTTTTATAAATAATAGTAATAAACAAATAAATAAAGTCACACCTTCATCACCTTGGAATTTGTTGAATAAACATGTTTCATTTCCCAATTTCAAGTTGTTTTAACATTTAAAGAAATGTTTTTTCACTAATAGCATGTGGTTTTTAGAAAGAATTTAACATTGAAGGGTAATTTGAGTATTTTTTTTGTTTCTCAATGATATGATCAATTGTATCTCTATAAAAACATTGGGATGTTGACACCCTCTATGTGAGAATTTTATGAGTTAATTGTATTATCTAAATCTCCACACCTCATTACATAAAACCATGAAGAGTGAATATTTTTTACTTAATTTAAGGTATACATAAGTTAGGTTAAAGTTATTCGGCTTTCCAAAAACATTTTTCTATACATTCGTTATATCTAATCAGTTTTCATGACTATACCAGATTGACCTATATATTTGTATCTTTTATTTGGGTATTGTATTCCCTCAAAACACACACAAAAAGAACCCAATATATAATTAGGGGAGTGGTTAAATGTATAAAATATGGGGATATATTGGTCAGGATAATATGATATGAATTTTGGGAATTATTAAGTGAGTGGGTTTTGAAATTTTATTACAAAGTGTATAGGGAATTTTTGGTGGAATGAATCAGGTAAGCCATTTTTTTTAAAATGACTTTTGTTTATTACATAGAAAGTGGAAAGATTAGAATGAAATAGTTGTCACGTACATGTGGGGATTTTGTGGTATGTTTGACTCATGGATTTCCTTTCTAGGAAGAATATCATGTATCTAATTGAATTTTGTTCTGATACAATTTTTGTGACACTCATATCCATACTTACTAATATTGACTACTTTGTGGGGTTATTTCTTTTCTCACATTGTAACCATGAGATGAATTTCATCTTAATGTTAAATTTTCATAAACTGGGGAATGTATTAATAAATTATTTTCTAAAATTTTAATTTTCTCTAGAGTAAAAATGTTCAGGTGTGGGGGTGTGATCGCACTATGATTTACTATTCTATTCCACCCTCATACTGCCATATTAAATTGTTTTTTATTGAAAACTACAAATTTAAAAATAAATTTCACATCATATTTTATTTAATTAGATAATTTTAAATACTTTAGGAGTAAAATTTCACTTGTTTTGATGTTTTCATTACAGTAGAAGGTCATTTAGAGGGCCCAAGATGAATATGGAGAAAAATGATCCAAACTATATGGAAGCCCCAGCATACATGTGAACTAATTCACACATTTAAAAGAATCTATGAAACCCATTAGGATAATTTTTTAGGTGGATCCATAAATATATGGGATAAAACTCTTAAGAATAAACCTAAGCCAGGTTCATTTATTTTTTATCACAAATAATGTGATATTTATAGAGAACTGAAATTACTTAAAGTCTATAGTATAACTTGATACTTCAATAATTTCTACTATTATATAATTCTAATGTCCAAAAATTTTTATATGGAGACATTAAAGAGGACTTAAAATAACTATTCAATTTTATCAAAGTATATATAAGTTCGTTTACCTATAGAAATTTGAGTCAAAAGTGGTTTTATATGATCTATGTGCATGAATAACTACCTCCCATTTACTATAAATTGGAACCTTGGGTGCCTCATTTTGAAGTTTGACAAGTGGGAAGCGTTCTACCATTTTGAAGAGAGTTAGGATTATTTTCATCACCATATAGGTTGTGTATCTCCCTATCCTGATAGGTATATCAAGGATGAATATAGAGTTCTATATGAGCTTCATCCTCTTGGTGGTGAGATAAATGGTGGGTGATTATTGTGAGGGATATTTACACTTATAAAGGGTGTCACGAAACATAATTTGATACTAGTTTAGTGTATTTAATGGTTTTTAATGGTTCCTTTATATGTATCTTGATTTTTTTCAATGTTTTTCTAGATTTTTATGAAATAATTTTTATTTCATTACCAATAAATTTTCAATTTTAAGTGCGTGACTTGTGTTGTTTCGATTATATAGCACAATAATACTTTTATTTCACAAAAAAACGTGATTTTATTTATCTTTGGTATTCCTTTTATTATTCATATTGTCCATAACTTGACTACTTGATTATTATGTCAAGGTTTAGTTCCATGTGCATTATTTTAGAGGCTTAGAGGGTAACTAAGATCTTGGTTAACCATCAAACACAGAATTATACCAAAATATAAAAATTATATAATAAAAGGAACTTTCCTAGAGTTTTAATGATCTAGTAATGATCTCATTCTCATACAAATCTTGAAACCCAATTCATTTTATAAATGCCATAAGTTGTTTTCTTATTTATTTTACTTTAAAATGTTTCAAAATCCATCATCTTTTAGTTTTTTTTAATAAAAATTATTAAAAATACAACCTTTAAACCTCTAATGATCATTGATAGATGACCTAGGTTTTTCCTATATTATAAATCTTCTCTAAAAACATAATTAATTTTACATTTCATAATAGAACAATCAGAATACCTCCAACATTATGATATAAGGGAATTATAAGCTTTAGTCCTCACAATATAGATATATTTCAGGTTGGGATGCTTAGTGTTCTTAGATGGTTGGGATGTGCAGTAGTTGTGACATCAAATTATCTCTATCCTCTTCCTCATATTCTTTAATACACAATATAATCCCCCACAATAGAATTAGTTCACTATATTATTCGATGCATAGAATATACAGGATATCCACAATTTCAGGTCTCTCTCTTCTGTTTCATCTATTTTTCTTTTTCAACTCTTTATATTCTTAGCATCTCTCTATGACATTGTATTCATACATTGAATATAAAAACCCTTCAAACTCGACCCATAAATCCTTCAATATTATTGGTCTTTAAACTCATTTAAACTAATAATATAAAATATTTTTACGTGACTCAATATTTGATCACCATTCAATATCCAGAATTATCATAGATTTCTCTTTCCACAGTAACCACTATCACGTAGTTCCACATCTACATAATAATATATATAAGTACTATCAATGGGTGAAGCTATCTCATGACATTCAATTAATCACACACTATGGTATTATTATATCCTTATAGTGTGACTACATATCAAATTATATAATTGAATTTAACTTGTTTTATATTCAGCAATATATTTGCGAAACACTATTCTTATTTATAGTGAATAGATAACTCATCTTCTAATTTTTTTATCACTGAAATCTATTTCTTGAATCATAGATTAATACCTAAACATCACAAAGTTTAGGACTTTAAGAAAAACTCAAAAAAATCCTAATTTAAAACTTCAGAGTTCTCACATTCCTTAAATCTGAAAAACCTTATGTAAGATATATCTTATGCATCATAGTGGTGTGGTCAATAATTTTTTCAAATAAAATAATTTTACGTATATCCCTAAAGGATATTAAGTATCCTAAAATATATTATGTATTATCATGGAATATATTATTTATCAAAATATAAACTCATCTCCATTATTTTCCAAATATTAATTCTAGAAGAATTATAAACAACATGTATAATATATTACATATCATAGTATACTCCCCTATAATTTTAAAAATCTTCATAATCTAGGAATATTATGTATTTTATTTCACTTTAATACTTTACCAATTTACCAATTCTGGAAACTCTTACATATTATTTTAAGAAACCATTATATATCTCAATGCAACTCATTACTTTTATAATTTTTATTTTGTAACATATAGACACTATTGCGTATGAGTAAGTAACTCTTATGAATCATAGTGTTGCTCCATACTTTGTAAATTATTTACTTATATAGGAGATATTGTACTATCCATACCCAACCCATTGGCTTGGGTAAGACCAAGATTCCACTAACCTTATGTGACATCTCATGGAAACCAAAAGCTTGAAATAAATTCCAAGATTTTTACAAAATCATGGGGTATGATTTTCCCTTATATAAATAACATAACCTATAATATGAGAACACCATAGGATAAAAATAAGCATGATGCATGACATAAAAACCAACCTAAAATATAAATGAAATAATAAGAAAAAAAATCATATATGTTGTAGGAAAATAGATATTTGTAAGTATACAACATACAAAGACATAAAAGACTCCAAATCACTAAAGTGGAACCATGATAACTCCATTTAAAGAAAATATAAAGCTATAATTATCCAGAGACATGAATAAAAAATCAAGATGAACTACTAGAGAAGTATGAAATATTCACCTTACCTGTATCATAGTAAACAACATCTTCATACACACAAAAGTATATATGTAGGGGTGAGTATATAACCTAGTGGGAAATCCCAAAAGAATTTGCAAACACACCACTCATACTAGAATAAGTTAGATTATAATAATAATATATATAACAAAACTAGAAGAGGGTAATAATGCTAGGAAAGATACATATATAGTATTAGTGAGAGATAATCCACACCATCAAGGTACCCCATTTCATGAATTCACACCCATTCAACTCACACACCAAATGCATGTCCTGATAAAGTAGGCCAAATAAACAACTCATACTTGCGAGCGGTGATTGTACCTTTATAACCAAGCCATCGCTTGATGATAAAATCCCTTGATCCCAAAATTAGACCTGTAACCAATTATTATTTGATTACAACATTTCTATATGAACCATGGACTCACACCACCCCATGCCAATTACCATATCTAAATTTAAAACCATTTATCATGAAGTTCTAGATTCATTGTTCATTTTTAGAAAACTATATTTTCCATGAAAAATATATCATGATTCATAAGATATCTAAGAGGTTTAGTTAAAGAAGTTTCACAAAAAATCATAAGTATAAGTGTTTCCAAAACTAAATCTGTTGAGTTATTTATAAAAGTTGAGTGATAGAGAATCAACCTACCTTGAGTTAGAACACACAATAGAAATGAAGAGGAAAAAATTACTCAGAAAATAGATCATCTTGAAACACCTTTGAAAGTTCCCAGTTCAAGATCCAAAATCAAGTGATAATGAATGAGGGTTTTTATAGAGAGTAATTGAGAAAAAATGCATTAATAAAGGCACATGAATTTCTCCAATATTCTATGGAAAAATTATTTGTTTTAAAAAACCATGATGACTAGCACCACTCCTTTTACCAAGATGAGGTTATTTCACCTAATCAATTTTGATCAGTTCATAGAAGAATGGATTAATCAAACACCATGATTAGGACCACGATTTGGTTCCTTTACCAAATTCATTTTGGATAATTCCCACACAAGACTGACCACACACAACCACCATTCCCATCAATTGGGTTTTTAAGTTTTCTCGTTTCCCATAGGTGAGCCTCCCAACCAATAATCCCACCAAAATGGTAGGAAATAGGTAAAGATGACGTCTCTACATCCTA
Source organism: Viscum album (assembly GCA_963277665.1). NCBI lineage: Eukaryota > Viridiplantae > Streptophyta > Magnoliopsida > Santalales > Viscaceae > Viscum > Viscum album. The sequence goes on along the minus strand of OY728121.1, from coordinate 1,756,259,649 downwards.
GGTAACCTTGAAACATATTAAAACAAAATGCTTGAGACTATGACCTTCACCGCGACCGATCCCATAGTATGGTGAAGTCTAAAAACACAAAAACCACATCCTTTAACCCTCCAACCCTCCAACGCTTCCCAAAATGAAAAAGTACCAACAAATCACATGAAACCCTATAATAAAAATCACATAAATCAAACCAGGGGGTGTCACATTCTCCCCATCATTTGGATTTCCATCCTTAAAAATCTATAAGTTATTAGTGTTTTTGAAAATCTCTGGCCATTGATCTAACATAACATTCTCCCATTCCCAATTCTATTCCTATAGTTGACCATGTTTCCACAAAACCCACACCAAAGATATACATATACCATACTATACCTTGTCTAACCTATCCAAATGAAGAATCAATTTTTCAAAAAAGTTTCATCAGGATCTAGAGTAACATGGTCCCAACCAATCACATGGGTAGGTTCGAGCTGATACATTTTCCATTGATATTACTATTATATTATATATTAGGTTCTTGGGGGTATAATTACATTCAAACACACAAAAACACACACACACACACTAGACACACACAAGCTAACAAGGTAGGTCATAGCCCCCCAACGGATAACCCACCCACCCAACCAGCTGCTTTATTACACAATAAATTTGGCTCGAAGGCCCAATGAGCATGAATCCCATTACATGAACCAAATTTCCAAAGTACATGGCCCATAGGCCCACCATTTGATGGATCGAAGTACCTTCTTGCATCATGTCTGCATCACCACTTTCCCATCATGCCTACGTCACCACCCCTTTGATGGGTCAAAGTCCTAATGGACTGAAGGCCCATTCGAGATGAATAATACTACTACTACAATACCCCACTACAATAACTTATATAGTAATTACACTTCTATAGTGATATAGTGCTACTACAATACCTGCTAAAGTACAGCTACATTCCTTGTGGAAATTCACTCCCACTATAATTTGAACTTGGATCTGATGTATAAATATGGGGAGCCTTTACCATATGGGTAATCCCCCAACTAAAATTAGTTGAGATAAACAAAAAACATTATGAATAAAGATAAATTTTATGGTAAATTAAACTGATAGGAAATGTCACAAATGGGTTTAAGAATCTTGAATAATCCCATATATTGAGGACCCAACTTCCATTTTTACCCAAATGACGATGCCCAAATATTAATGATACTTTCAAGAGAACATGATTTTATACTTCAAAAAATTAAGGCAGAAAAATATGATCTATGTACGATTTTTATGTCTTCGGATCATTTCCATTATATTATCGATCATCTGTATCTTCTTAATCATCTTTTTCACAAGAATTAGTCCAATTAGTGATTCTTTTCTAGTATTTATGATAAAAAGTGGAGAGAGAGATAGATATCCATATAGTGCCTCATATGAGGCTCTATGTATCATTTCTTGATAACTGTTATTGTATGAAAACTCCACTAAATTCAAAAGGTTTTACGATGAACTACCAAAATACATCACACAAGTTCTAAGAATATCCTCTAAATTTTTAATCATACACTCTGACAGGCCATCCATTTAAGGATGATATGCCATGATCATGGTCAAAATGGTTCTAAGGTCTAATTATAAGGAATCCCCAAACAATGAGTTAAATCTAGGGTATCAGCTAGAGACAATAGAAATTAGTTCCAAATATAATTTCACCACTTCCAAGAGATAAATAATTTCCAAATGGTCTACTATATTCACCTCTCAAATTGGAATTAAGTGTACTGAATCCATGACTTGATCCAAAATCATTCAAAATTCATCATGATTTTGAAGTGTTTGTGGTAGGTCAGTGAAAAAATTCATGTAAATCTTCTCCCATTTCCATACAGGTATATAAAAATATTGAAACATGTTATTAGGTCACTGATGTTTAGACTTTACATATTAACAAGTGAGATATATCATAACATACTCAGCCACCTTCTGCTTCGTACCCAACCACCATAAATATTTCTTCATTGACTTATACATTTTTTGAGTACCTGAGTGGATAACCCACTTTGAATGGTGTAAGAAGCAAGAAGTTGGTCTTGGAAAGATAGATTAACTAAGATCTGATATCTAAATCAAAATAGTTAATTTGTATCTTATATTCATCCATCAATGGTCTCCCCTTCATTGAGGTTTTACCTCACTGTAAGATAATATGGGTATGACCATTGAACCTCCTTTAATTGTTTGACCAATTTAGGAATAATAGTTATTAGAAATAAAAACATGGTATAATTCCACTTAGTACATTCCAAGTGTATGTTAGTGATTAACCCAATTAGATTTCATTGGCCCAAGTATTATCTAACTACTTGGTTTTATGACTTATGAATTAAATCATTGGCTGCTAAATTTCCTTTCTCAGGTGTGTAAACCAAGTCAAAGTTGAACATCTAAAGATATTACATCTAGAATTTTTGTCTCAAGTTCAAGTCCCATTGTGATAATATGTGTTTCAATATTTTATGATCTATGAACACAATAAACGTTTCACCAAATAGATAGAAATGCCTTGTTTTTAAGGCATAAACCACCCCAACTATTTCTTGACTGTGGGTTGTATAGTTATTTTCAGGTATCCTTAATTTTAGTGAATATTAATCTATAAAATGATATACCTATATGATAACACATCCTATTCCATATCCATACACACCACAAAATAAAATTTATCCATCTACAGTTTCTATAAATATAAGTATAAGTGTATAAGTGAGAGGATCCTTGAGTTCCTAAAAATATTTATAACAATCATCACTCTAGAAGAATAGAAGAACCTTATTTGTTAATATAGTCATAAGAGAATCAAGACATGAGAAATCATGATCAAAATGATGATAATAGCCTACTAATCCTAGAAAACTCCAGTTCTCAAAGACATTCTTTGGTGGTTGGAAAGAAATGAAAACCTTAAATTTTTAGGGTATATCGTTATGCCTTTTACTGAGATGATGTGCACAAGGAACTGAAATTCATGTATCCATAAGTCACAATTTTAGAATTTAGCATAAATAAGATGATCTTTTAATATATACAATACGATCTTCATGTTCCATTTATAATCATATTTTATGTGAGAATACACTAATATGTCCTAAAAAATTCCATAATAAAATAATACAAGTATCTATGAAAGATACAATTCATCAATTCCATGAAGACCACTAGAGCATTAATGAGACCAAAGGTACTAACCAAGTATTCATAGTGTTCTTAACAACTTTTATAAGCTATATTAGGAATATCCTCTTTCCTCAGTCATAGTTGGTGGCACCATGACCAGAGATCAGTTTTGTAGAACCACTAGGCTCCCTTTAACTAATCAAATAATCCATCAATTATAGTAAGATGATATAAATTCATTATAGTAAGTTGAATCAACTTATAATAATTGATAAAAAGTTGGAGTTTTCCATTCACATTTTCAACAAATAGAACTAGAGAGGAACAAGGATATATACTTGGCATTATAAAACCCTTGATTTCTTTTTCTTCCAGTTGAATATTCATCTCTTTTAATTCTATTGGTGTTATTATATATTATGGAAGTGAAATATGATTCATCCTGGAAGTAAGTTGATAGATAATTCCATTTCCCTTTTAGGTGGCCGATCAAAGAAGTTATCTGGAAAGAAATTAGGGTATCAATATACTATGTAAGAAAAATATCTATGTCCAATTAGATCAATAGAACCCAAGGTTATCACTTCCAAATGATACAAGATGATCCACACCACTACCACTAAAGGTTCTACTCTTACTTTATTCACATCCCATTCCCTTTGTAATAACTGAACAGATCCTCTAGGAGATGTAAAAATTAGTCATCGAGCATAAAAATCAATGAGATACTTGAATACTACTATCCAATACATTCCCAATATGAGATTAAATATTGTCATTTTTAAGATAGTGAACTCCCCAAAAAATAGGACTAATTTTACAGTGATGGAATATACTAAACATATAAATCCTATGAATTCTCATTTCCTAAGAGGTATCTTGATTCTCATAATGTGAGGTATCATTTACATATGTAATCCAAATTGTTTTACCACTCGATTTTCAATAAATGAATTAGAAGAACTAATTTTGAACAAAACATGAATTAGAGTAGAGTTAAGGAGAATGGTACCTCACAACATTAAGGGACCTACATATTTATTTGGAATACTCTAATTAGATTTAAAAAGTTTTCAATCCACTCCCCTTGACTAATTCCTTCTCCCATGTTGAGTTAATACCTTCCGAGGATCTAGGGTATTTCTGGAATAATCTTGAGTACCTAGATTCTAAAGGTGAGAGTTACTCTATTGAGAGAGTTTTAGTTTAGCATTATAATCCCACAACATTGTAGAACCCTCTCAACTAATTAACTTCATGAGATTTGTATAATAGATCTTTCAATACCATTTCCCACCATAAATATGACATTGATAAGTAAGTGTCATGAATTACATCTTTACATACTCTAATAAACCACATTGGAAATAACCAACTTGGTTACTATGACATAGGGGGAATGAAAATGATCTGGAAAATTTATTCTCTATAACTCTAGTACCCTAGGAATAACTCTCCCATATATTATTATTTTCCACACTAGAGTTACCACCTATGTCTGGGAGGAAAAAGGTTATACCTGAACTGATGTCTATGTAACCCTCAATGTAGAACATCACCGCTAAAGAATAAAGGGTTGATTATAGACACTATTTGAACATTCATACCTTGATTGATTCACTAACTACCACTTTTGTTGAAAATTGAGAAAGGTATGTAAATTGTGATCTATATTCCATAACCAAGATATTTCCTTGTTTAAATTGGAATAATTTTGTTGTTCATGTCACTTAGAAGGATAATAGGTAGAATTTTTATTTAAAAATTCCTAAAATCCATCCCAAGTGAGGAATTGGTTTACTTTATCTTGAATAACTAAGTCCCACAATTTTCATGCTAGATACTAGAGAATATATATAGTAATATTCACTTTGATTTAAATTGGGGTTCCTAAGAAATCAAATATCTTATTCATCCTCCCAAGCTAGGATTTATCTTGCTCAGATCCCGAGCACCCCAAAATATTAGTGGGTTTTTCCTTTGGAATTATAGTGATCAATACACATGATGTGTTCTATTAGGTCATTTTACTTTTTCAACACCATGTAATTCTTCCATAATGATTTTAACCATTTGTTAATTCACCTGTGGTTCATGAGTAACCATGTTCTCAATATCATCCCTGTGCTGATTTCTAAGTCTCATAGTTGGTACAATATTATCCTAGTCATAGAAAAGTACCCACTGATTCAAAACTTAAAACTTAAATAATATAACTTTTCCTATATAAAAAATCATTAAATATCATAAAAATGATACAGTCCTAGTGGGAGGTATTTTTACCAATGCATGAGACTGAACTGTAATGCCCTGACCCCAGCTACCTAGATTCAGTGCATTTTTTTAATACATTGGTATGATTACAAGGAATCAAGTCCCAAAGGACTGATCAGTTTAACAGTCTTGGAAAATAGATTACATACATTAATGTTACATTACATTCTAAAATGAAAAACAAAAACAACATTGTCTTCATTGACCACATTCATATCCCTTAGACTATCCTTGTAGGTCAGTCATAATATATTTTTTCGCATCCTGGAAAAAATAAAACATAGAAAGGGTTGAGCTCAGATGCTCTGTAAGGATAACAATATCATAGAAACTTTCATAAATAAGCATAAACACTTAAAGAAATGTATAAAACTAAAACAAAATCCTTTTAAACATAAAATTCAGCATAATATGGAAAAGATAAATCAAATAATGCCATTTACTTATTTACATGGATATTCTACTAGTCGAATAATCACATGTAATATCAATAGCTAATTTCATAATGATGGAATGCATAATGCCAGACATCATAACCACATAGTCAAGGCCTTGTTCCAAGACTACAAATAATATTTTTTCAAGGCCTTGTTCCAAGACACTAGTTTGTCTCATGATACCTAATGATGCATCGAGGAGCTATAGAGGGCTCCACCCATCACTTACTAAGTCCAATGCATTCCTCATATGAAAATGTTGAAACATAACATAAAAATTCGTATTAAAACTAGCATATGAAATGTCAATACTTTAACTATAAATAATGAATGGTATAAAAATAGCACATTCATAGTCAATCATATCATAACTCATTCAATACAATATTGAAGATTGTATTTTTAATAAACCAACCTCAATCAAGAATAATATTCAAAAGGATGTTGACATAGTTGAAAATTATTAGTAAAACTCTTTGAGAGAAATATCCCTTTTTCATGAAAACATTTAAAAGTCACACAATTTATAAAGGAAGACATTTAAAAGAAATTTTTGAATCAAAGTGTCCCATACAAATTTGAAACATTTGAAAGAATTAACATTTTAAAACATTTATTTCCATATAAATAAATCCTTCAAAAACCATTTTGAAAACATGGACATTAATTAGAACGATTTAGAAGAATAAATATTTAAACTGTTAAAGTGATATTTTAGTTGAAGAGTCCCTTAAGAAGAATCCTTTTAAAAACTCCTTTATCTAACATGTAAATGGATAATAAATATGTCCCCGGAAATACTTACACATAAATAATATCGAATAATAATGAGATTGAGTAATTAACCCTTACCTTGTACTTTTCTTTGGTCGAGGGTACGTTAACATCTTTTATAATAGTTAAATAATTTTTATTAAATTATACAATAACCAAATAAAAAAATATGATATCATACATGATCTTCTAATATTTCTTTGTTAATAATATTTTAGTAGTATCATTGTTTCGGGTGTTAACTGATTCGTTTTCCTTTATATGTTTTGTTACGTAAGCCATGTTTGTTATGGATAGGATGTATTTGATTAATATCCAAGATTGTATTAAGTTCATAAAAATAATTTTTAATAATAAAATGAAAATGATTCTTGAATAGTTATGATGGGTAATGAATCTCATCATGTTCGTGGAGACGATAATTTGTACGTACGTACGAACGCTACTTCCATTTCATTTTTTTTATTTTAAAAGGAAAGAAAACCAAATGATACATAGGTATATTATTATTAAAGTATAATATAATATTTTATATATGTTATTTATGTTCATTAACACCATTATTTATACGTTCCATGTATGGTATGAATGAGTCATATCACTTTGAGGGGGCAGTAGTCCGCACTTCCTCAAATGAAATTATCGTATATATACAACATGAAAAGAATAAAGGTATGCTATAAAAGATAATTAAATAAGATTATAGATAAACTAAATATAGTAAATATCATATATAATTACAGTTCCATCATAATTTCCACTATAAGAGGTGGTAGTAGAAGATTGAACAATCATCGTTTCGGGAGGCAGTAGTTCACCGTCCACAGAAACATTATGTTCTATTCCCATTAGATAGAGGTGTGTGTAAGTCTAGTTCAAATAATTCTCATAAAAACAACATAGTATATTTAGGATACTTGTTTTATTATAAAATAAAGGAATAAAGTGAGTTTAGGGGGTTGGATAAGTAAAATAAAAGAAAAGAACTTAAGAGGAGATGTTACCTTTAAATCGGGTAACTCCCTCTGGTTTGAACCGAAAGGATTCCTTGAAGTGCCTTCTGCCTAAGGTAAGGCTTCTAAGAGGAATATAGGGATGTAGAGAGATTAATTTGGTAGATTTTAGATGATACAAGGGGCTTGAGAGGTGTGATAAATGGGTTAGAGGTGAGGGAATTTTATAAGGGGGAGGAGGGGCTTTTTAGGAAAGTTTAAAAATATTATTTTATTATATAACGATTTTTGGTTTCTAAAGGTCAAAAAATCATTAAATTCAAAGATAAAATGAATCATGTTTGAAATAAAATCATACAATAAAAATTGGATAGGTTTTGGATATTTTTTAAAATTTTAAAATCTCATTTATTTAAATCATTCATTAATGAGGTAAACACTGCATCATTATTGTGTCATAAATAATTTTATTAATTTGATGTCTAAAAATTATAAAAAAAATACCATGATGTAGGAAATATTTTTAGATTTAAAATAAATATTTATATTTGAAAATATAACTTATTTAACCCCTTGTAAAAATTGTTTTACTAAAAAATATATGTTTATGTCATTTTTGTCTTTACTTTAAATTAATTAATATAAAGTGTCATTATCACTCTAAAGTGGATCCATGTGGTCCCAAAATCGACCCAAATATTCCCATGGTTGTAAATGTATCAAAAAATAGGAATATGACACATGTTAGGGTAATTTAATTTTATTATAATAATAGTTGTTTACCTTTATTTACCAGATTTATGCTTTAACCATGGTAAATAAAATATTTATTGAAGTAAATATTCATAATGTCTAAAAATAAAAGTTACCTATTTATAAAATTTGGACCTAATGATTCAAAATATGGAATTAAATTTTCAAAATTCAAAACAAAAAAGTGGCCGAAATTAATTTAAATTTAAGCCTCGTTGTCAAAACAAAAAGCGTGTTTTTAAGAAATAATAACTATCAAAAGATTGACACTTGTTTATATCCAGTTTAAATGTGAAATTTCATCCAATGATATAAATTATATTAAATTATAAAAATATAATCTAATGATACTTTAAAACCACTCAAATGTATAATTTAACACTATAAATTATTTTGATTAAAAAAGTTGTTTTTAATTAAAATTTAGTATTTTTCACTATTCATCAAAATATGAAAGTTATCAGAAAAGTACCAAAAATCTATCAAAACTAAATTTTTATGTCCCAATTCTAAAGAATAATTAAATTTCATTAAATTTAATATATAAAAGTTTCAAATATTGGTTTAAAAAAAAGGTTTTCTATTAAAAGGAAGTAAAATTGCATTTTAAAAAAAATACTTCTTTTATCTGAAAAAAATGAATTTGTTCTTATATTATGTCTAAGAAACACAAAATATAGATTCTAAAATTATATGGAGTATATAAAATTCCAAAATCAGTTAATACTATTCATAACAGCTTTTTGAACAGCAAGTTCGGTATGTCGTGGTGCGCTCAAACTCGGTGTTGCATGTAGCGTAAATTATTTAATTTCTTTGAAGAGATAACGTACTATGAAATCTTGGGGTGTTACATAAAATCTCATTGGTTAAACCAACAGTGATGAGATAAGGACATTCCTAGATGTGTTTAATAAAAATTTTATACCTGGAACACCCTGGTAACTCAAAGTTCAGTATAAATAGGTTATCTATATCTTTTTACACTCTATATTTCAAGTCTTGACACATTATATCTCCATGTATACCATTATTGATTGACAAAACATACCAAATTAATACTATTTGTAATATCTCGACCCGACCTAATAGATTGGGTAGAACCGAGATTCCATTAACCTTGACAACATCCCCAAGACACCAAAGGATGAAAATAATTTATAATGGATTTAATAAATCACGGGGGATGATTTTCCCTGACATACATAACACAACTTGTAATAAAAAAAGACAACAAGATTAAATAAACACGATTCATGTTATAAAAACCAACCCTAAATCTCAATGACATAATAATACCATAATCATATATACAATATTAAAATATATATTATCAATTCTATAACATACCAATACATAAAATACTTTTAATCACTAAGGTGGAACCACAAATACTCGGCCACACAACAATATCCAAGCTTTAATTCCCAAGAGGAATGAACATAAAATTAGGATGTTCTACCAGAGAAGTATGAAATCTTCCCCACACCCATATCATACTAAAAATAATTTTCATATGCACCAAGATTCATGTGAATGGGTGATTATATAACTTAGTAGGAAATCCCCAAGACTTACCACACAAACCGTTAAGACAAGAACAAGTCAAATGATAACAATAATATATATAACAAAATCAAAATATGAAAACACGGATAGAAAAGATACAGATACAATAGTAATGAGAAATAATCCACACAATGAAGGTCTCCTATGTCAAAAACACACACTAATACAACTAACACACCCAATTCATGTCCTGAAAAAGTAGTCCCACCAAATATCCCATACTCACAAGTGGTAACCATCCCTACGGACCCAAGCCATCGCTTGGAAGTAAAATCCCTTGACCCCAAAATTGGATTTATGAACAATTCTAACCAAACCAGGACCTTTATAAATGCACCATGAACTCACACAAACACATTAGAAAACCCATACCCACTGTAAGAACCCGGATATTTGTTTTAGGTATGCCTTTCCTTTTTCTGGAGTTTTTGAGAAAAATAAAGTTTCTAATTTTTTTTGAAGTACACGCCGTGTACTTTATGAGTACACGTCGTGTAATCTTCTCCGGATCGAAGCTGTGTGCTGGACATGCCTGGGCCACACACACGGTGTGTAGGGGTGACGTGGAGGAAGTTTTTGGCAGAGTATGGAAAAACCTAGTACACGCCATGTACTCTAAAAGTACACACCGTGTACTTTTCTTTTTTTTTTCATTAAAAGGACCGGGGTCGCGCCTGACGCACAGAAACATATTCTTCTAGGTCTCGTTCATCCGAGAGTGCCAAGGATCCACGAATCTTCAATAAGCCCCCGCCTCTTCATCCGTTCTCCAATTAGAGCATGATCGATTGCTTTGGAATCGCAGCGGTGAGTTCTTCCTTCTGCTTGAGCCTTGTTTTCCAATTCCTCCTCTTTCTCAAATTATCGTGGATTATTTGTGTCAGACGTTTTCTAAGATCTACGACGTTCTAAGGAGAATCTGTCGTCACTGTTCATGTATATCGATCCCCTAACATCAAGGTAGGTGGTTTGTGCCTTTCTGTAGAAAGTCTTTGAGTATTTTGTGCAATTGCACCAATTCCCTTGACCAGGAATTGTGTGTTTTCCTTTTTTCCCTTGATTTATTTCCTGCTTGATTGATTACTATAGTAGAGGTTTACCTTTGTGAATAGAGTAGTTTTTGTTGTACTCTGGATGCTTGCCATTCCTGTTTTTCTTGTTAGAGTTTTCTAGTTTCCATGCCTAGTTGTAGGATAGTGGGATTGCTACTTTGTTATGCTGTTGGGCCTTAGAATGATATCCAAGTAGTTCTTGAGTTTTACTTGGACGTTTCACGTGCACTGAGAATGTTTATTTCACACAGGACTGTGAGAACCTAGTGTAGTAGACCATAGGGAAAATGAACGTAAGGGATTCTCTAGAGTGTCTTTTTATACGATCCGAGACCACAGGGGGAATTGATGATGAGTGCTTACTCAGAGAGTCTTTAGTTCCTCGATGCGGGCCACAGGAGGAATGAGACGTTCAGTGCTTCCCCAGAGAGCCTTTAGCATGATACGAGACTATACGGGGGAATTGATGGTGAGTGCTTTCTCAGAGAGTCTACTCTTAGCTGAACCAGAGGGGTGAGACTGTGTGTGCCTCCTAGAGGGTTGCTAGTACTTGTAGGTTGAACCATAGGGGTTAGGCTATGAGAGCTACCTAGAGGGTTACCTGTTTTCTACTTGTTTTTGGTTGTTTACTTGTGTACTTTATATGCTAGAATTTTGGATTTTAGCTGCTGTGTGCTTTTCTATTTACTACTTTTCTCACTTTTACTTGCCTTGTATTCATTTACTGTTAGACACAGATCTTTGGGTGATTTCCTACTGGGATTGTATCTCACACCCTGTTTGGGCCATGCTTTTGGGCCCAAACATACATTGTTATTGCAGGTATAGATAAGGGAAAGCACCCTTCTACTTCAGGTTCTTGATTGCACTGAAGTTGGAGAGCATGAGATCAAGCCGTGGATTTTGATACAAAGGAGTTTACTTTGTTTTATTTTGCACTTTGTTTTTCAGTTTTACTTCATCACATTGGTTTGTTTACTGCTTTCCATAGACATATGTGCCATGTTTCATCATTATTGTTTTATACATTGCTTCCGCTGTTCAGTTCAGTTATTGTATGCTGTTTATTATTTATGTTATTTTGTCTGGTTGTTCTTCTGTTGTACACTTTACCGAATGAGGGCATAGTTTCCCCACCGACTCACCAAGGCCCTCGCTGCTAGTCGGCAGCCTCTGGCATTTGGGGAAACGCGCTTGAGGTCATGTGGAGAACCGAGTACGGGGAACCAGTAGAGGGGCTCCGGATTTGGGTCGTTACAAAGTGGTATCAGAGGAAATACCCAGCCGGAAGTGCTTAGGCACTGCCTGGGTTTGAGGCTTGGGGTCCATAATGAGGGCGTTGTGCTTTAAAGGGGTGGATAATGTAACACCCCTAAAAAAGTGAGACTTAAAAGGCTAAATATTACTACCCATGTCAACAAGGTTTACCTTTCTTTTCGGGAGCCTACCAGATTAGAACTCCATAGTTAAGCATTCTTGGAATGGAGTAGTAATCAGGATGGGTGACCTTCTGGGAAGTTTCCCAGGATGTGTGTGAGGACAAAACACACTGAAAGAACATGTGCCGACCTGTGGGGACAGTCATTAGTCTGATAAGCGACTCTAGTGAGTAATATCCTATGGTGTGCTAGGAAGGTAACCAAGGTATTACAGGAGACCCATGGGGTCATATGGCCAGGTTCATGGCCCAGGGAGGCAGGTCATGAAAAAAATGGTATTAGAGCTAGTTTCCCTCCAGATGACACCAAGATGCGCCGTAAGGATTCAACACGTAGTGATCCAAGGAGGCGAGATGCATCATCAGACAGCTAGGTGATATGCTACTAGTGTGGCCGGTCAGGGAACACGAGGCTGCAGTGCCAGAGAGACCCCGTGGAGTGCCAATCTTGCAGCAAGATAAGTCACATTCAGCATTTCTGCCAGGTTTTCTCACCAGTAGCTGGTGACCGGGGTTCTTCCATGACTCTTCGTTCAGGAGTAGAACCACCAATTTCTCACCAGTCAGGGAACTAGAGTTCTTCTGGCCATTCGGGCCGAGGTGGAGGTCGAGGCCGTGGTGGTCAGCCACCAGTCCCTCAGCACCAGCAAGGTGGATCAACTCAGAGTGGTCAGCCAGGGGCACAGGGCCATGGTGCAGGCTAGTCTTTCACCATGGAGCAGACCTATCAGGATCAGGATCCCGACCCTTCTACAGTTCGAGGTACAATTTTAGTAGCCTCAGTTTTATCTTCATCTCTTTTCAATACTAGTGTTATGCATATCTTTATCTATGTTGCTATCATGGAGAGCCTTGGGCTCTGCATCTTTTCTTCTGCCGACTCGTTGACACTAGACACACCTTTGGGGACGAGGAAATATAGTGTACGTCAGTGTAGAGAGTACCCTCTAGAGGATGTAGGGTATTGTTTCTTATGGGATCTCTATGTCCTAGATATGATAGGCTATGATGTCATTCTCAGGATGGACTGGTTGGTTCCCTTCCAGGCAGTCGTCGATTGTTATCGCCATAGGGTGAGTTTCATTTCACCAGAGGGTGAATCTTTTCTTCATAGAGGATAATGGTATGTTCAGGAGAGTCAAGCAGGACTCGAGCATCATGGGATAGGAAGGGTGACAACCCATATTGCTAGTCTTTATCTGGATGATCAGGGGACTTTGCAGTTAGACTTTCCTCCAGTGGTGGATCGTTTCAGGGACGTCTTTCCAGAGGACTTTTCAGGTTTGCCTCTGGAGCGTGAGGTAGAAGTTTCAATTGAGATCGTTCCAGGAGTGGAACCGGTGTCCATTACTCCTTATAGGATGGCTACACCTGAGTTTCAGGAGCTCAAGAAGCAGTTGGAGGAGTTACAGACAAAGGGTTTCATCCAACCCAATACTTCTCCTTGGGGTTCACCTGTCCTATTTGTGAAGAAGGCAGACGGTACCCTTCGACTTTTTGTGGATTATCGGAAGCTGAACCAGTTGACGGTCAAGAACCGATATCCCTTGCCAAGGATCAATGACCTCTTTTATCAGATTCTAGGAGCCTGGGTGTTCTTAAAGATCGACTTGAGGTCTGGTTATCATTAGTTTCACATTAGACCATCAAATATACCTTTGACAGCCTTCAGGAGCAGGTATGGTCTATACGAGTATACAGTCATGCCGTTCGGTCTCACGAACACGCCTGCATTTTTCATGACACTGATGAACCGAGTGTTCCATCCTTACTTGGAATCCTTCATCATGGTCTTCGTGGACGATATATTGGTGTACTCTCACACTCGACACGACCATGCCACACATCTTGAGATCGTTCTGAGTACACTGAGAGAGCATCGACTTTATGCTAAACTCTCGAAGTGCCACTTTTGGATGGATCAGATTCACTTCTTGGGTCATGTCATCTCAGAGGCAGAAGTATCTGTGGACCCAGAGAAAGTGAGAGCTGTAGTTTCCTGGGAGCAGTCGAAGAATGTTTTTGAGGTACAGAGTCTCCTAGGGCTGGCTGGATACTACAGACGCTTCATTCAGGACTTCTCATGCCTAGCAGCACCTTTGATAGGACTGACCAAGATGGGGGAGAAGTTCTTATGGGGGAGAAAGTGAGTCATCCTTTCAGGAGCTTAAGGGAATATTGACGTCATCACCGATACTAGTCTTGCCAGATCCAGGCAAGAGCTACACTATTTATTGTAATGCTTCGGGTATCGGACTAGGCTCTGTGATTATGCAGGGAGATGGAGTCATTGCATATGGGTCTAGACAGTTGAGGCCACATGAGAGGAACTACCCTACACACGATCTGGAGTTGGCAGCTGATGGCTCTGTTCTCTGAGATGCATCTGGAGGTGCACGACAGACAAGGACATACTTACCTATATTTCGTAGCTGTTACCTCTACGCTACTTGATCGGGTACGGATGAGGAAACTATTAGAATCATAAGGCTTAGTCCTGCGGGAAAGTGTGTCAGGAGAGAGCCCTTTCCCTGGATGGACAGTGGGAGAGGATGAGATCTTTTGTTTCTAGGGACGCGTATGGGTGCCGACAGACATACGCGAGGGGCTGATGCGGGATTTTCATTCCTCAGTTTGGGCAGTTCATCCTGGCATCACCAAGATGTATCGAGATCTTCATCGCTAGTACTGGTGGCCAGGTATGAAGAAAGATGTTGCTGGTTTTGTCATGAGATTCTCTACTTGTCAACAGGTGAAGGCAGATCATCAGCAACCAGTAGGCCTTTTACAGCAGCTACCCATTCCGGAGTGGAAGTGGAATGATGTTGCGATGGACTTTGTGACTGGGTTTCTGAGGTCACCTTGAGGTAACGATGCTATTTGGGTTGTCGTCGACAGGCTTATGAAGGTTGCACACTTATTTCCAATTAAGGATACCTTTAGTGTTGATGATCTGGGACGGTTGTACATCTGAGAGATTGTACGTCTGCATGGAGTTCCACACTCTATTGTTTCAGACAGGGATGCATGCTTTACTTCTCAGTTCTGGCAGGGACTTCAGAAGGCCTTGGGTACACAGGTACTTTTGAGTACATCATACCATCCCCAGACAGATGGCCAGTTTGAGCATACGATCCAAGTGCTAGAGGATATGCTCAGAGCCTGCATTTTGGAATTTGGTGGTTCTTGGGAGAAACATATCCCTCTAGTGGAGTTTTACTACAACAACAGTTTTCAGGCGACTATTCAGATGGAAACTTACGAGGCTTTGTATGATAGGCCATGCCGATCACCCTTATGCTGGCTGGAGGCAGGAGAGGCAGCTTTGCTGGGACCTCGTCTTGTTCAGGAGACCTCTGAGCAGATAGAGTTGATTCAGAAGAGGATGGATACAACACAGTCTCATCAGAAGTTTTATGTTGATCAGCGGAGATGACCTTTGGAGTTCGAGGTTGGGGATCGGGTTTTCCTACGTGTCTCACCGAGGTTGGGACAAAAGAGGATTTGGAGACAGAGTAAGCTTTCACCACGGTACGTCGGGCCGTTTGACGTTTTGGAGAGAGTTGGTCTAGTTTCCTATCAGTTGCAGCTACCCCAGAGGTACCGGGTCATGCACGACGTCTTCCATGTCTCTCAGCTCCAACGTCACTTTTCATACCCATCTCATGTCTTTCAGCCCGAGGAATTTGAGCTCGAAGCGGATGCATCATTTGAGGAGCATCCCATCCAGATTGTCGATCGCAGTGCGAAGGTTCTCCGTAGGCGGTCTGTCCCTCTTGTATGGGTGCTATGGCAGCATGGGCGAGTACAGGACAAGACCCGGGAGAGGGAGGCTGATGTACGGTCGTAGTGTCCGGATCTGTTCAGGTTTTCTTCTTCTACACATTGCTAGGGAAAATTGGGGACGAATTTCTTTAATGGGGGGAGTTTGTAAGAACCCAAATCTTTGTTTCAGGTACGCCTTTCCTTTTTCTGGAGTTTTTGTGAAAAATAACGTTTCTGGAAATTTTTGAAGTACACGCCGTGTACTTTCTGAGTACATGCTGTGTACTTTCTGAGTACACGCCGTGTACTCTTCTTCAACTTGAAGCTGTGTGCTGGCTGTGCCCGGGCCACACACACGGTGTGTAGGGGTGACGTGGAGGCTATTTTTGGCAGAGTACAGAAAAACCTAGTACATGTTGTGTACTCTAAAAGTACACGCCGTGTACTTTTCTTTTTTTCATTAAATGGACCAGGGTCGCGCCTAACGCACAGAAACGTCTTCTTCTAGGTCATGTTTGTCTGAGAGCGCCGAGGATCTGTGAATCTTCGACAAGCCCCCACCTCTCCATCCGTTATCCGATTCGAGCACGGTCGATTGCATTGGAATCGCAGCGGTGAGTTCTTCCTTCTGCTTGGGCCTTGTTTTCCAATTCCTCCTCTTTCTCAAGTTATCATGGATTATGTGTTTCAGACGTTTTCTCATATCTACGATGTTCTAAGGAGAATCTGTCATCACTGTTCACATATATCGATCCCCTAGCATCAAGGTAGGTGGTTTGTGACTTTCTGTAGAAAGTATTTGAGTATTTTTTTCAATTGCGCCAATTCCCTTGAACGGGAATTGTGTGTTTTCCTGTTTTTCTCTTGATTGATTGCCTGCTTGGTTGATTACTATAGTAGAGGTTTACCTTTGTGAATAGAGTAGTTTTTATTGTACTCTGGATGCTTGACATGACTGTTTTTCTTGTTATCATTTTCCAGTTGCCATGCCTAGTTGTAGGATAGTGGGAATGTTGCTTTGTTATGCTGTTGGGCCTTATAATGATAGCCAAGAAGTTCTTGAGGTTTACATGGACGTTGCACGCACACTGAGCATGTTTATTTCACACAGGACTGTGAGAACCTAGTGTAGTAGACCATAAGGAGAATGGATGTAAGGGTTTCTCCAGAGTATATTTTTATACGATGCGAGACCACATGGGGAATTGACGATGAGTGCTTCCTTAGAGAGTCTGCAGTTCCTCAATGCGGTCCAAATGGGGAATGAGACGTTGAGTGCTTCCCCAGAGATCCTTTAGCACGATACGAGAGTATAGGGGGAATTGACGGTGAGTGCTTCCTCAGAGAGTCTACTCTTAGCTGAACCAGAGGGGTGAGACTGTGTGTGCCTCCTAGAGGGTTACTAGTACTTGTAGGTTAAACCATAGCGGTTAGGCTGTGAGAGCTACCTAGAGGGTTACCTATTTTCTACTTGTTGTTGGTTGTTTACTTGTGTACTTTATATGCTAGAATTGTGGATTTTAGCTACTGTGTACTTTTCTGTTTACTTCTTTCCGCACTTTTACTTACCTTGTATTCATTGACTGTTAGGCACAGATCTTTGGGCGATTGCCTACTGAGATTGTATCTCACACACTTTTTGGGCCATGCTTTTGGGCCCAAGCAGACTTTGTTGTTGCAGGTATAGATAAGGGAAAGAACCCTTCTACTTCAGGTTCTTGATTGCACTGGATTTGGAGAGCATGGGACCGATCCGTGGCTTGCGATGCTCAGGAGTTTACTTTGTTTTCTTTTGCACTTTGTTTTTCAGTTGTACTTCAGGACATTGGTTTGTTTACTGCTTTCCATAGACATATGTTCCATGTTGCATCATTATTGTTTTATACATTGCTTCCGCTATTTAGTTCAGTTGTTGTATGCTATTTATTATTTCTGTTATTTTGTCTGGTTGTTCTTCCGTTGTATACTTTACCGAATGAGTGCATAGTTTCCCCACCGACTCACCAAGGCCCTCACTACTAGTCGGCAGCCTCTGGCATTTGGGAAAATGTGCTTGTTGTCATGTGGCGAACTGGGTACAGGGCACCAGTGGAGGGGCTCTGGATTCGGGTCGTTACACCCGCAATTAAAACCATCTATCTTGAAGTTTTAGATTCACCATGCATTTTCAAAAAACTACATTTTCCATGAAGAACAGGGCATTCTTTATAAGAGATCTAGAAGTCTTAATTCAATAAATTTCATTTAAAATCATAAGTATAAGTGTTTATAAATCTAAATCCTTTAATTTCTATAAAAAATTCGAGTGATAAATAATCCACCTACCTAGAGTCCATTTGTCCAATAGAAATCAATAGGAATAACTTTATCCGAAAAGATAAAATCCCTAAATTCTTCTGAAAGTTCCTATTTTGAGAGCCAAAATCAAGTAAAAATGAATGAGGGTGTAACACCCCAAGCTTCCACGATACACTTCTCTTTCAATAATGCAATAGCTTGCATTGTACGCAAGTTCGAGATTCTAACACACCACGACCAATCAAAATAGCCATTATGAATAGTAATACATACTTTTTGAAATTTTATAAATTTTATCTTTCCAAATGGACTTCGTTTTTGTATTCGGAATATCGAAATTATCCTAAGTTGAATTTTTTGTAATTTTCTGAGAACTTCCAATTTTTTATGAATAGTGAAAAATACTTAAAAACAACTTTTTTAATCAAAATAATTTATAGTGATAAATTATACTATTTAGTGGTTTTAAAGTATAATTAGAATATATTTTTACCATTTTATCCAATGATGGTCATTATAATTAATTTTACTTTGAAATTGGACAAAAACAATTGTCAATCTTTTGGTATAAATTGTTTCTTAAAAACACGCTATTTGTTGTGACAGTGAGAATTAGTTATAAAATTAATTAATACAAATTATATGTTTGGAATTTTTTAAAATAGAAATCATTTTTGAATTCCGAATATCAATTATTGCTTAGGGTGAAATTTTGGCATTGTTATGAAAAACTTCAATTTTTGATGAATAGTGAAACCACTAAGTGGTAGTTAAAAAACTGATTTTTCGTTTAAAAGAAACATTACCACTTCTGTGATTTGATTTTCAAAAATCCGACATACATGGTTGTCATTAGGAAGTAAAATGCGGTTCAACAGGATTGAAATAATTTTTTGGTGAATAGTAACTTTTAAGTTTAATTAATCGCGATTAAAGGTAATTAGTGAAATTTAAGGTAAAAATGGTATTATAAAAATATGAAAATACCTTTAAACTTGTCCTAAACCTATTGGATGAGTCATGGCCGACCAAGACAATCCATGGGTCTACTTGGGGACCCCATGAAGCTACTTTGGTAGGAAAATGACATTAAAAACTTTTTATTTAATGTTAAAATAAAAATGTCACAAACATGAGTTGTTTTACTAAAGAATTTTTTAAATGGGGTTATACAAGTCATATTTTTGACTGTAAATATTCATTAGAAATCTAAAAATATTTTCTACATCATGATATTTTTTTTATAATTTTTAGACATTAAATAAATTAAATTATGTATGACACCATGATGATGAAACGATTACCACATTAATTAACGATTTAAATAAAATGAAAAGAAAATGTAAAATCTAAGGCTTAAACTTGTCAAAAACCTATTTGATGAGAATATTTCGAACCCTTATCACCTTATCCTCTAAATATATCATTGTGGGACCTTTAGAATCCGAAAACCATTTCATAATAATGTAACATTTCAATCTTTCCAAGAGTGCCCCTCTTCTCCTCTTATAAAAGGACCCCCACCTCTACCACCTTATTCACACATTCAAGACATTTGGATCGGCCAACCTCTGCCCAAATACTCTCCCAACTTCCCTCTCTTACTCCTAGAATCCTCACTTTGGGCATAAGTCTTCCCAAGGAAGCCTTTGGCTCAAATCAAAAAGAGTTACCCGATTTTAAGGTAATGTCTTCTCTTATGTTATTTTGTTTTATTTTGATTCTCCAACCCCTTAAACTTTTTTTATTTCTTTATTTTGTAACAAAAACAATATCTTCAATATACTAGGATGTTTTTATGATAAGTATTTGATTTACACTTACACACACCTTCTTCTAATGGTTAAAGAACATACTGTTTCTGTGGTTGGCGAATTTCTGCCTCACGAAATGATGATTGTTCAATATTCTTTTAACACCTCTAATGGTGACCATTAAGATGTCACTATATTTATATATGATATATATTATGTTTATGTTTTCCTTATACTTATTTATTTTTCATTTATGGCATACCTTTATGATTTTCATTATGGGTAAACGCGATAATTTCATTTTAGGAAGTGCGGACTACCGCCCCCTCAAAGTGATTTGAATCGTTAATGCCTTATGTGGGATGTATAAAGGATGGAGTAAATGGTATTATACATTATATTATACTGGAGTTATATTATACCTTTATATAATTATAATTTCATTCCATTAAATATGAAATAGAAATGAAAGTAGCGTTCATGCGTACGTACGGCTTACCGTCTCCATGAACGGTGCATTTCATTTCTTACCTCTAAATGTTACGTAATATTATGAATGAATGTATATATTGGATATATATGATATATATATGATATATACATCATGAATATAATTATAGAGATAATGGATATTCTACCATATAAACAACTTGTAGTTATAAGAAGTTTATTGTTGACTCAAGTACCAAAGATCGACAAAATGACCGTTATTAACTTAAATGACTACATAATTTTCGTAACATGGTAATAAGTGATATAAAAGGGATAATGAAATTGAAAAAGGTTCTTAAGAAAGTAGAGATTAACTCTAGTTTATTATTCAGGAGGTTAAAGAATGATCGAGTCAAGCTGGACAAGAGGTAAGGGAACTTCTTAACCCGATTTCCGTTCTTTGGGTTAATCTCCTACTTTCAAATTATTTCATGATATTATTATGTCTTATCTTGTATTTGTACTTTCTTTATGTGTACATACAGTGAATACACATAATAGATTTGTTTTATTTAAAAAAATGATCTTTGTAAGGGACTTCGTCTCAATCTCCTTTAATTGAGACATATTTTGTTTTATACACAACTTTTTATTATACGGTGTATAAGCCCCTTTGAATTTTACTTTTATTCAAAAGGAATATTTTTATATGAAGTGTTTTTACTAAATGACAAAAGGAATGTTTTTTTGTACGTATGTAGGGACAACGACTTCTTCGCCGCTGTGACCATTATTGGACTTTCAGCTTCCTCTACAAGCCATAATTTTTTTAAATGAAAAATAAAAACCAAGTTTTAATTTTCTTTTATTTTGGTATTGAAAATGGTTTTGATAATGTTTTTATCATATCAATGTTTTGTATTGATATCTTTTGATTGAAATGTGGAAATTTTATGTTTCCTTTATGCATGTTTTATGTGATACGATTATGTTATGGTTTATGATATGTTTAAACCTGTTCATATAAGGAATGCATTGGACTTAATAAGTGATGGGTGGAGCCCGCTATAGCTCCTCGATGCATCAGCAGGTCTCATGAGACAAAATAGTGTCTTTTCATGAGGCCTTAACAAAATATTATTTGTATTCTTGTCACGAGGCCTTGGCTATGTGGTTATGATAGTCTGGCATTATGCATTCCATCATTATGAAAGTGGTTATTGATATTGCATGTGATTATTCGACCAGTAGAATATCCATGTGAATAAGTAAATGGAATTATCTCATTTTACGTTTTCCATATTATGTTGAAGTTCAAGTTTAAAAGGCCTTTGTTTTAGTCATACATTGCCTTAAATGTTTATGTTTATTTATGAAAGCTTTTGATATATTGTTATCCTTACTGAGCATCTGAGCTCACCCCTTTTAATGTTTTATTTTTCCCTGGATGTGAAGAAATATTTTATGACTAACCTACAGGGATAGTCTAAAGGGGATAGAAGTGTGTACTATAGAGACTATGTTATTGTGTTTTTCACTTTATGATGTATTGTAACATCTATGAATGTATCTAGTGTTTCCAAGGCTACTAAACTAATCGGTCTTTCAAGACTTGATCTTTTGTGGTCATGCCAATGTTACGCAATAATGCACTGACTTTGGGTAACTAGGGTCGGGGCGTTACAGTTGGTATCAGAGGCAGTTTAGTAATAACCTTGGAAGCTAGATTTAGATAAACTCTGATTAGATCACATAGGCCAAAGATAGAATTTGAGGATTAGTATAGAATAACTTCCTAGAATTTTGGTATTATAGATATTTTGTGAGTTTTCCGAGAAATACATCCCTGTCTGGATACGAGCAGGTAGAGGCGGCTCTGGCACAGATGTACCTAGTGGTAAAACCTGAAAACACCACTTTGAGCTAGACTCGAACGGGAACTGGTGCACGACAACGGGCCTTGCTGCACTCTTGGTTACGACACTCCCGGGGGATATGCTTAGGATAATTCTAATTTTCTTTACAAACCATTATGAAGGGTTTATGAGTATATACTTCCTCAAAGAAAACATTTCTTTTTACAATTATGGATTATATCCAGAAATAGTTTAATTTATGTTAAGTGTTTTACAAGTATGGAATTATGTATTTCGATTCATAAACTAATATAGTTTATGACATTATTTAGAAATGGCACCTAGTGGAAGGAATGGAAACCGTATCAATGTACGTACTCCGTGTAGGGATTTCCATCCTGCTCAAGATAATTATTGTGGAGCTGGAGATACAACTGGTGCTGATCAACTTATTACCATACTGGGACAACTCACTCAGGTTATGAATAATAACCTTACTCGTATGGAGAACCCTGATCCGCAACGCAGAGGATCAATGTTAGACCGCTTCATGAGGCAACAACCACCAACATTTAATGGGGGTACAAATCCATTAATAGCTGAGCAATGGATAAACTCCTTAGAGAAAATATTCCACGCCTTGGAGAGTAGCGAAAGGGAGAAGGTTATCATGGAAGTTTATCGCCTCACTGGAGATGCCGATCAATGGTGGTCATTGATTCAAAATACAAAGGAAGATGAAGAAGTATCAAGTATGGAATGGAGAGAGTTCAAAGATATTTTCTTAGAAAACTACTTTCCTCGTGACCATCGAGCAGATATGGAAAGGCAATTTCTGAGTCTGAGACAAAAGGAGGATGAGAATGTCGCAAAGTATGAGGACAACTTTACAAGGTTAGCGAGGTATACTGCAGATTATATACGTAACCCAAGAAGTAAGATTTATCGTTTCTTTGATGGGTTTAAACCATTTCTCCGTCAAGATTTAGTATCACAATCCTTCTCATCGTATGAAGATATTGTCTCGTGTGCTATCAAGACAGAAAATGAATTCTCTAAGTGTTATGACAACAAAGTAAAGCAAGAGAAGAAGATAACGGTGGAACAAGAGAAGGATAAAGGGAAAAAGGGAAAGAAGGATTTTCCATTATGTGATAATTGTGGGAAGAATCACCCCGGTGCTTGCCTAAAAGGAATGGGAGTTTTTTATAAATGTGGAGAAAAAGGTCACCAGGCTAGTGATTGCAAGGGAAAGAAAGAGGCTATCAATGTTGAATGCTACAATTATAGGGAAATGGGGCATTATGCAAATTAATGTCCTAAGTGTCAAGGAAACTTACCCCAGAAAAGGACAAGGGATCAAGGCCAATCTTATGCTGTTACTACAATTGAAGATGAATAATTAATGTATTGGTGCTTTTGGACTCAAGGATTATATTCTGGTTATAAGAATAATGTGATATATATAAGGATTGTACTACATTACTTGTTTTTTTCATTAAGGTTTTAATATGATGAAGGTAATCATATTTTAGTATGTGACAATAAGAGAAAATTTACTTTGTTTGGGGAATCTGATGAATTGATTTTGGAATTTAGAGACCTTTTAGAGAAAGTCTGGACAAAGGTATTTTGGATAACTATAAAGGTTGGAATGAACTAAGTTTAACTTTGGATAGTATTGTTTAAGGTTAAAAAATTCTGAAGATTATTTTTGGAATATTATAATACTATAGTTTTAGGAAAAGGACAACCCACAGGTCGGGGGATAGCCCGTCACGTCGGATAAAGCTGTAGGAATCGAACCCACAACCATAGTGCGACATGCCTTTATTACCTACCACTAGCCTAATATAAGTCCCTGGTTATTAAAAAATATTTTTCCTAATCTAAATGGTATGTGTTAATATTTAGAACCTTATAAAATTAGGATAAATAGAATTTTTTTGAGTTCTGTTACCAATTGAAGTGAAAGATGGGTTTGTGGTAAAAAATTATTAAAGAATGAAAGTCTACATGACAAGTAAGTATATTTCCTTACATTCTTAGTAAATCTCTTAAATAAATTCCTCAACTTTATGAAAGGTAACTTAAAACAAAAACATTGCCGGTCAACTTTTCCAACTGGGGATTCAATGACTGTTTAACCAATCACAAGTTTTTGATTTTCTTATGGTTAACTTTCTCCTAATCTTGTTTTCTACAACTCTCCATCAGACCTTGATGGTTTGTTTTTCTTCCATGTCCATATTTTCATATAATCCTAGTATGGGCTATCTTGGGTGACCTTTGTACTTCTCTTTCTTTCTTTTAAAGTTATATTTTTATTAACCTTATTTCTGATGTGGGTTTTCCACAAAGGTATTTTCTATTTTCAACCTTTTATTTTCAAAGAAAAATTTCAAATTGCGAGGACACAATTTATTGAAGGAGGGGAGAATGTAACACCCCAAGCTTCCATGATACGCTTCTCTTTCAATAATGCAATAGCTTGCATTGTACGCAAGTTCGAGATTCTAACACACTGCGACCAATCAAAATAGCCATTATGAATAGTAATACCTACTTTTTGAAATTTTATAAATTTTAACTTTCCAAATGGACTTTGTTTTTGTATTCGGAATATGGAAATTATCCTAAGTTGAATTTTTTGTAATTTTCTGAGAACTTCCAATTTTTTATGAATAGTGAAAAATACTTAAAAACAAATTTTTTAATAAAAATAATTTATAGTGATAAATTATACTATTTAGTGGTTTTAAAGTATAATTAGAATATATTTTTACCATTTTATCAAATGGTGGTCATTATAATGGATTTCATTTTGAAATTGGAAAAAAACAATTATCAATCTTTTGATATAAATTGTTTCTTAAAAACACGCTATTTGTTGTGACAACAGAAATTAGTTATAAAATTAATTAATAAAAATTATATGTTTGTAATTTTGTAAAATAGAAATCATTTTTGAATTCGGAATATCAATTATAGCTTAGGGTGAAATTTTGGCATTGTTCTGAAAAACTTCAATTTTTGATGAATAGTGAAACCCCTGAGTGGTAGTTAAAAAACAGATTTTTCGTTTAAATGAAACATTACCACTTCTGTGATTTGATTTTAAAAAATCCAACATACATGGTTGTCATTAGGAATTAAAATTTGGTTCAACGGGATTAAAATAATTTTTTGGTGAATAGTAACTTTTAAGTTTAATTAATCGCGATTAAAGGTAATTAGTGAAATTTAATGTAAAAATGGTATTATAAAAATATGAAAATACCTTTACACTTGTCTTAACCCTATTGGATGAGTCATGACCGACCAAGGAAATCCATGGGTCAACTTGGGGACCCCATGGAGCCACTTTGGTAGGAAAATGACATTAAAAACTTTTTATTTAATGTTAAAATAAAAATGTCACAAACATGAGTTGTTTTACTAATTTTTTTTAAATGGGGTTATAAAAGTCATATTTTTGACTATAAATATTCATTAGAAATATAAAAAGATTTCCTACATCATGATATCTTTTTATAATTTTTAGACATTAAATAAATTAAATTATGTATGCCACCATGATGATGCAGTGATTACCTCATTAATTAACGATTTAAATAAAATGAAAAGAAAATGTAAAATCTAAGGCTTACACTTGTCAAAAACCTATTGTATGAGCATATTTCGAACCCTTATCACCTTATCCTATAAATATATCATTGTGGGACCTTTAGAATCCGAAAAGCATTTCATAATAAAGTAACATTTCAATATTTCCAAGAGTGCCCCTCTTCTCCTCTTATAAAAGGCCCCCCACCTCTACCACCTTATTCACACCTTCAACCCATTTGGCTCGGTCAACCTCTGCCCAAATACTCTCCCAACTTTCCTCTATTACTCCTAGAAGCCTCACTTTGGGCATAAGTCTTCCCAAGGAAGCCTTTGGCTCAAATCAAAAAGAGTTACCCGATTTTAAGGTAATGTCTTCTCTTATGTTATTTTGTTTTATTTTGCTTCTCCAACCCCTTAAACTATTTTTATTTATTTCTTTTGTAACAAAACCAGTATCTTCAATATAATAGGATGTTGTTATGATAAGTATTTGATTTAAACTTACACACACCTTCGTCTAATGGTTAAAGAACATACTGTTTCTGTGGTTGGTGAATTTCTGCCTCACGAAATGATGATTGTTCAATATTCTTTTAACACCTCTAATGGTGGCCATTAAGATGTCACTATATTTATATATGATATATATTATGTTTATGTTTTACTTATTCTTATTTATTTTTCATTTATGGCATACCTTTATGATTTCCATTATGGGTAAACGCGATAATTTCATTTTAGGAAGTGCGGACTACCGCCCCCTCAAAGTGATTTGAATCGTTAATGCCATATGTGGGATGTATAAAGGATGGAGTAAATGGTATTATACATTATATTATACTATAATTATAGAATACCTTTATATAATTATAGTTTAATTCCATTAAATATGAAATAGAAATGAAAGTAGCGTTCATGCGTACGTACGGCTTACCGTCTCCATGAACGGTGCATTTCATTTCTTACCTCTAAATGTTACGTAATATTATGAATGAATGTATATACTGGATATATATGATATATATATGATATCTACATCATGAATATAATTATGGAGATAATGGATATTCTACCACATAAACAACTTGTAGTTATAAGAAGTTTATTGTTGACTCAAGTACCAAAGATCGACAAAATGACCGTTATTAACTTAAATGACTACATAATTTTAGTAACATGGTAATAAGTGATATAAAAGGGATAATGAACTTGAAAAAGGTTCTTAATAAAGTAGAGATTAACTCTAGTTTATTATTCAGGAGGTTAAAGAATGATCGAGTCAAGTCGGACACGAGGTAAGGGAACTTCTTAACCCGATTTCCGTTCTTTGGGTTAATCTCCTACTTTCAAATTATTTCATGATATTATTATGTCCTATACTGTATTTGTACTTTATTTATGTGTAAATATAGTGAATACACATAATAGATCTATTTTATTTAAAAAATTATCTTTGTAAGGGACTTCATCTCAATCTTCTTTCATTGAGACATATTTTGTTTTATACCCAACTTTTTATTATACGGTGTATAAACCCCTTTGAATTTTACTTTTATTCAAAAGGAATATTTTTATATGAAGCTTTTTTACTAAATGACAAAAGGAATGTTTTTTTTGTACGTATTTAGTGACAACGACTTCTCCACCGCCGTGACCATTGTTGGAGTTTCAGCTTCCTCTACAAGCCATAATTTTTTTAAATGAAAAATAAAAACCAAGTTTTAATTTTCTTTTATTTTGGTATTGAAAATGGTTTTGATAATGTTTTTATTATATCAATGTGTTTTATTGATATCTTGTGATTTAAATGTGGAAATTTTATGTTTCCTTTATGCATGTTTTATGTGATACTATTATGTTATGGTTTATGATATGTTTAGAACTGTTCATCTGAGGAATGCATTGGACTTAATAAGTGACGGGTGAAGCCCGCTATAGCTCCTCAATGAATCGGCAGGTCTAATGAGACAAAATAGTTTCTTGGCACAAGGCCTTGACAAAATATTATTTGTAGTCTTGGCACGAGGCCTTGGATACGTGGTTATGATAGTCTGGCATTATGCATTCCATCATTATGAAAGTGGTTATTGATATTGCATGTGATTATTCAACCAGTAGAATATCCATGTGAATAAGTAAATGGCATTATCTCATTTTACTTTTTCCATATTATGTTGAAGTTCAAGTTTAAAAGGCTTTTGTTTTAGTCATACACTGCCTTAAATGTTTATGTTTATTTATAAAAGCTTTCTCTATATTGTTATCCTTACTGAGCATATGAGCTCACCCCTTTTAATGTTTTATTTTTCCCAGGATGTGAAGAAATATTTTATGACTGACCTACAGGGATATTCTGAAGGGGATGGAAGTGTGGAATATGGATACTATGTTATTGTGTTTTTCACTTTATGATGTAATGTAACATCTATGAATTTATCTAGTGTTTCCAAGGCTACTAAACTAATCGGTCTTTCGAGAATTGATCTTTTGTGATCATGCCAATGTTACGCAATAATGCACCGACTCTGGGTAACTGGGGTCGGGGCGTTACAAAGGGTTTTTGGTAGATTAATTGAGTCAAAAAAATATTAATAAAACACCTAAAATAATCCCACATTTTCCCCATCAAGGTGAAAAACTTCCCCCAGATTCGATAGAAAAATCATCTATTTAAAAAAAATCATGATGACTAGAACCACGCCTTGGACCACAATGTAGTGTGTTTGAAAAATCCTTTTTGAGTAGTCTACATAGGACCTACTTCATCTAGAACCACACCCATGACGATGATGTGTAGCCTTTAACAAAGCTATTTTGGATGAAACCTATTCCAAACCCACTACACACATCCACAATGCCCATCCAATGTGAATTTTGGTCTGATGGTTTTGCATTGGTGAGCCTCATAGCCACAAATCCCATTAAAATGAAAGGTTCTATAGAATGATGACATACCTACAGCCTGGCTGACCCTGATTCCCAAAGAGACAAAATACTCATGACCAAAACCTTTAACATGACTATTCACAAGGCTTTGTGAAGCTCAGAAAGCCTGAACATGATATTCTTCAAACCACCAACCCTTAAAAGATTCCTAAACCTAAAAAGGAAAAAAATCACTTGAAACCCTACAATAAAAATAACACAACTCAAATCAAGTGTGCTATAAATATTATATATCAAAATTTGAAATATACCATTTCCATTTTTGAATGAAATTAAGAATACATCTTACATATTCCAAGAATAATATTACGTATCATAATGTAAGACTCATAATGAATTTTCTAAATTTATTATTATAAGAAATATATATTACATATTGCTTATGATAACCCATAAATAATAACATAGGGTTTTTTACTTTTTCATTTTTTTAGAAATATCTAAAATCTAAAATCTCTATAACTTCTCTCCAACCCATTTAAAACATTTTCAAAACACCTCAAACTCCCTAAATTAATTTGGAATGAATTTAAGTCATATTCAATCATTAATAGAATAAAGCTAAAGATTTATACACTACATAAACAATCATTATAGTTTTTTTAATGGATCTTACATTGCCTCAACCAAATTTTCTCCTCCTAAATTATCATCTAATTATATTATTTATTTAATATTTTTTCACCATATGATAATAATTATGATTAAAATTCACAACTATCTTTCAAAACTTCTTCATAGAGATATAATATTCAATATTCATCACACTCCATGGTGAAGAGGGTACTCAAGATCTATGGGAAATCACTGGGGGGTGAATTAGTGATTAAAAGTCCTTTTATAAACAACATTCACCATTTATTAAAGCGATTAATGTGATTATATTCAAGTAAAAAAACCATACACATAAAAGGGATAATAGATTTACAAGGTTTTCAACTCAAAATGGTGGATATTCTATAGAATGATCCATATTCACATGAGATCATAAAATTCAATAGTTTCATCACATGGATTAAAAACATGTAGTGTTCAACCTTAAACACATGATACATAGAAATGTCCTAGATTGGTAAAGTGATCCCATAAAAATAGAAAGATATAATTTTTTTTGTTAACAATAAGAGTGTCTTCCACAATATAATACTACCATTGAGTTGTTTTTGTGTTTCCTTTTTTCTTATTCTTATACCCACATGGTTTCAAGTCTCATTTTTTTGTGCACACTACACAACCTACTCTTATTATTCTATATTTTGAATAATATATGTTATTATTTATTCTTGTATGTCACAATTGAAATTATATCTATTTTCTATACACAAAACTTTACTCTCTATGCATGTAAAATACCTATTTTAAATATCTCACACACAAATATAGATTCAAATTTGAATTTGAATTTCAAATTCTAATTCAACCAAATAACTTTTCCTTAACTACTTATTCAAATTCTATTCTTCTTCCTACTTCTTCTTTAGTCAAAGTAACTATATTGGTGGAATATGATATAAAAAATGGTGTAACTATATGCAATGTAGGGTGTAAGATCAATTATTTTTGAATTTATGTACCCTTTATAGTGAAACACATTTATTTATGATGTGAAATATTTTTTTCTCTTATAATAGCCCAAACCTTAATTATCATGGTTTCTCATTAGGATACAAGGATCTTCTTCTTTTCTAAAATAATATATTTTCATGAAATAATAATATCTCCAAATAATATATAATTTTTTTCTTCAATAAATTGAATAAAAAACTCAATTTTGGACACAAGGCTCTATATACATGGGCTCAATAATCTCCCCAAAAAATATCTTATTCTAAAAACTATCTCCCTTTGATTTTTTTGTTAAACAAGGAATATAAATCACTTTCAAACTCATTATACTTATAAATGAATTATAATTTAGTAATTATAATCCTAATTGAGTTAACTTGGTATAGGAAATAAGATTATTGAATAATAAAATCATATTTTCCAGAAATAGTGACTTATATACTTTTTTTATAGACCTTGAAATCACTTTATACCTACTAATATTACACTCCAACATATATATCACTTCTCAAAACTATTCATAGAACCCATTAATTACATGTTATGGCATCCATTCTCACCAAAACTACTAGGACATTTCACAAAACACAAAACTCACACACCCACATGTTAAACTCACTACTTTCCCCATTTAATAACTCCATATAAATACATCCTCCCTCTAAAAAATAGATCTATACCCCATTAGGTAAAAAAAAAAATCTAGATTACTCCCCTTATAAGGTCCCATATTTCTAAACCCCTTTATGTTTTTCTGAGGCTTAGAGATGTTAAGAGGGGACTCAGAGTCTTTTACCACCTTAATTATAATATCCTCATACCCACACTCCCAATTACAATGTTATAAACACAGTATTTAACATATTGGATTTGATACCAATAAATGTTACCCAATTTCAACAATCCAAAACTTAAAACCTCAAATGGAAAAAGTGGATCACTAACATACCCAAGGTAATTTTAGGTTTAGAGTTTTATATAATTAGGACAAACACTTAGAGAACAATACACACATATTTAAGGGATAATTTTTCCCAATATTTCCCTCTTCTCTTATTTAATGATAGATCTTAGACATGTACCATGAAATTATTCTCATAAAAAACTTTTTAGGAATATTTCATTTAACATCATTCTTTATAAACTAGGTAAATGGAAAATATAAGAAGGGTGAGCTCAAATGCTCAGTGTGGGTAAACATAATCATTAAAAAATAAATTTTATTAGTGATAATGATATGAGAATAATGTTATGATGAAATAATCAAAATTCATGAGAATAATATAAGATAATTCATATACATAAAACATGGATCATAAATTATGAGACACGATATTAATCTTTAACATAAGATAAGAGTCATATGAGTCAATAATCATGAGCCATGTAGAAACAATCCTTGAGAAAAAGATATATTAAAAATCACAAAAATCAAAGATAAAACATATTTTTATCCCAAAACATCATTATTATTTCACTCTTACAATCACTCTTACAAAAATAATATCCCACCTAGTAAATTCCAAAAATCTCTTAGGATAAACCTATAACTAGTTAATTCCATCTCTTTACCCAATTCATTAGAGGGATATAACAGACCCATCCATCCTTGGTTTATAAAATAACCATCCCTTCCTTATTATATAATGTCAAAAACCATCAATAATTCATACATATGTCTAGGTTCCATAAAATGATAAAAAAATATAAGTTTTCACTTTTCAACATAACAATAACTATTGTTCATTCATAACATGATTTACCCATAGAAAATAAATGGGTTCCATGAAAGTCTCTTTGAAATAATAATAATATATCTAGATAAATAATAAGGATGGTATCATTACAACATATTACCAATTAATTATAGGAATCATTAAATGATGTTGACATAGTTGAAAATATCATTAAAATAACATTTAAAATCTTTTTTGGGAAGAAGGGACAAATATAAATTTCTTTCGGTGCATTTAAAAAATAAAAATTCCCAAAATATTGAGAAAATAGTTTTCTTTGAAAGTAACCATATAAAGTTTTAAATGAATATTCAAATAAAATAACAGTCATGATATTAGGAAAATCCATTCATGTAATATACATTAAAAACATCCCTTTCACACTTTTTAAAATAGTCAAAAATGACTTGTTCAGAAATATTTTAGAAATATTACTTTTTAATTTTTTTTAAATAAAGTAAAATATAATTAAAATGAATTTTTTTTAAAAATTTAAATTTTAATTAATAAATTTTTTAATTTTTTTGAAGAGTATAGTTGTTGAAGAAAAATTTCATTGACTAAAGAGGAAATAAAGTCATCTTTAATTTAAAAACATTTTCTTGATCATTTTAAGCAACAAAAAGAAAAAATGGTACTACTATATAAAAAATCCTGGAATAAATATAGAAGAATAAAATATATGAGTTTTAAAGGAAAATATCTATATAATTAACCTCAATTAAAATTCAAGAATAAAAGATATCAATTAAAAATAGATTGAAATATAAATCCCTTACCACTTTGGTAACTTCTAAATTATAACCACCATGGAATAAATAACTTCAAATGAAACTATAAATACCATGAATATAAGGTAATTAAAGATAAAACATATAAAAGGGGAAGTAGATACACCTTATAATAGAAGATATGTGTATAACATAACATATGTCCCAAAGATGACAATTTGAGATGATAAACCTTTACAAAGATCATATCATTGAAGTTAGAATTAGTCAATCAA
This sequence comes from Viscum album, assembly GCA_963277665.1. Classification (NCBI taxonomy): domain Eukaryota; kingdom Viridiplantae; phylum Streptophyta; class Magnoliopsida; order Santalales; family Viscaceae; genus Viscum; species Viscum album. The sequence continues at coordinate 1,756,226,266 of OY728121.1, read as the reverse complement.
TTAATTATTTGTAAAAATTGTAAAACTACAAAATACAAGTGGAAATAAAACATAACACAATTAGAGGTCACTTTTACTGTGGAGACACCAAGAGTTGTAGTGACATAAAAGGTTTGCAGATGAAGAAAATAAAGAAGAAAGAATCACAGAGGACATAAAGATTTATGTGGTTTAGGAATAATCCTTACATCCACAGAGAGGCAGAAATATCACTATAATATGGGAGCACAAATACAGAGAGCATTGGAGTTTCACACATAGAAACCCTAGCCCAAAATTGTATAATAAAGAAAATGAAGTGATGTGCCAAAAACCACACAAAATGTCTGCATCACCATAGTGAATGATGGATGGAAGTCTGTATCACTACAATATCATGATCACCCAAGTCCAGGATTCTCCAGTGGCTGGTGGTTGGAAGTTCATAGAGCTACAATACTGCTATCTCCAAAGTCTAAGTTGCTAGAGTCATCGTGAAAAAGTCCTCACTACTACTATATGAGTTATAAGCATTAAAAACAAATTCATCCAAAATGGATCTGGCTACACTAATCTAACAACTTCACACATAATATTGGCATAATAGAGTTAATGAATTTGAATCATAACCTCATGAATGAAAATTGAGCTAAGAAACCCCTTACCACGAGTCCATATTTTCTATGTGTATCCTTTAAAGCATGTATAATAAAATTATATTAATTATTTAATTATTTTATAACATTTTATAGGTTTATCATTTATTTCATTTATTTAAATGAAAAATTTAATTACTTAATCGGTTATGTCTATGTTGGGTGTTTTGAGGATATTTAGTTCATAATTGTAAAACAACTTTGATATGTTGACTATGGTTAATGAGGTCATTATACCATCATATCTAGAATAATAATAATGTAATAATTATAATTTTTATATATTAATTATACTTGTATAACCTTCTATGTAAGGTTATTATGAAAAATGAATTATGTTATAATGTGGAGACGTTAGTTCGTACATACGCATGGGTAAGGTTTCCATTTTTCAAAAATAAAGTGAAAAATATGCTAAGTATAATTTTATATTTCAAAAATGATGATAATTTTATTAATATCATATATATACTTTAAATAAATAATTATAGCTAGTTATGTGAGGTGGTGATGGAAAACGAATTACATCGGTTTGTGAGGCAGTAGTCCGTCGTACACATGAACGATGGTTTAGTTTCCCATTTGATAAAGAAGGAGATATGTTAAGGTTAATACATAAACATAATGGCATCTCAAAATATGTTTTATAATTATGTTATTATGTCAAAGTAGTTATAAGAGTTTTTATGGAGGTATAAAAATAAATAAAACTAAAATATTTGGTTGAAAGCTATACCTCTTCTTCAGACAACCTCCTTTACAAATTAATCTATATAACGTTGGTATTATTATCAAAATAAGGCCTCTAGGAAATGGTTAAGTATGTTATAAAGGAATGTTTTTAGGTATTTTATGAACTATAGTGCTAAAAAAATGTGGGGAAGAGAGGATAAGATATTCCCTTTTATAAGTGAGGGGAGGGGCACTCTTAGAATTTATTAAAGTATTAAATTAATATAAATTAATTTTCATGTAAAAGTGGAACCAAATTGATATATTTATAATATAGGATTATTATGAATCTAAATAATCCTATAAAATAATTTTTTTACAAGTTTAGGTGATTTTTTCACCCTTATCTCTTTTTAACCCTCCATTAACCCTTTTGATGATTACTGTGATATCAAAGTTTTTTTTCAATATTTAAGGGTCAAGAAAGTTACTATAAAAGGAAAATTGATCCATAAATAAAACTTAGTTGATATTTTAGACCATATACCATTAAATTGGACAAATATTGGATTTTTATGAATTTAAATCATTTAATAAAATATTTTTTATTTTAAAATATCATTAATTTCATTTTTGAAAGTATACATTTAATTTTTCTTTAAAGTGATCATGATAATAATGGAACTAAAATATTATATATTATACCATAAATAATAAATTATTATAAACTTTAAAGTTTATTTGAAACCATAATTCATCCAAAATACATTACTTTTATTGTTTTTAAATTTTTGTACTTTTATTTTTCCACTGCTTGCACAAGCACTATGTTAGTGTTGTATAAGCATTTATGGTAATTATATAATCACTAAAAATTAGAAATAAATTACCATAATAAAAATAATTTCATTATTCTAAAAAAATTTAATATTCTTTCACAACTTATTTTTATCCCTACTTTAACATATAAAATAAATTTAAAAGTAAGAGAGAGAGATTTTGTATTTTTGTTTACTTAAAATACTATATAAGTTATTATCAAATAAAAAAGGATATAAGTGGTCATAAAATAAAAAATTTAATGAGTATTTAAGAAATACATTAATCCAATAGGGTAAAGGAAAGTATTAGGTAGATTTTAAAGCTTTTTTCACATTATTTTTAACCTTAATTAAACCAATTTACCGTTTACTACAGTTTTAACTGTTTACCATAGTTACTATTCATAATGAAAAAATAAAAGGGACATATTTACCAAATATTATTTATAAGGATAAAAAATATGGAAACCATTTTATAAAATTCAATTAAAAGAATTGGTAGAATTTAATTTAAAATTAAACTTGAAAAACATGACAAAAAGAAGTTTTTTTTAAAAAACCGTCTTCTTAAGTATAAAATTTTTTATTACAAAATCAAGAATAAAATTGATTCAAATGATATTAATCATATTATTCATAATATAAATTAATAAATTTTAATTTTAAACAATTTTATAACAAAATTAAACTTTGTAAATGCTTGAAATAAAAAAATAGTTTTAAATGCAAATTAATATATTTCATTATACACTGAAAAAACAATCTTTTCAAAAAAAAAATACAAGAATTTCACCCTAAGATAATTTTGATATGATGCTTTAATTTTTTTTATTTCTTTCAAATAAAATTTATAAAAGTTACCTAAATTAATTAAAATATCCTCTCCCAAAAGGAAATAAAAATAATTTTTAAAGAGTAAAATGACTTTAATAAAAATTAAGTTCATATTTACTAAGAATTTGTCAATAAATTTTTATTGATTAAGAACTTTATATATATTTCATAATTCAGTTACTTATATTCATAACATCCAATTCAACGACTATATTATTATATTCATATTTAAATAATAATATTTGATGGTCCATTTAAGTTCGGCGTTGTGTATTTTATATGCTATTGAACATATTATTATTTCAAAATATCAAGGTGTTAAATTAATTTTAAAGTTTTTTCATGCGGTCAGTTGAATGATTATGTAGTCTATGTTTTTTTATCTAGTTAGTTGACCAATTGTGTTGTCTAACTCCGTTCATGTGGTCACTTGGTTGGTCATAGGGTCAATATTTCCTTTATGTGACTGATCCTTAATTTCGTTTGCAAAATAAATACTTTAGTCATGAGATCAATTCTTGGACATGTGATTAATCCTTTTCTTTGCATCATGAGATCAATCTCATGGTCATGTAGTTGATCCATTCAGCAAAATCGATCATTATAGTTTGTTCTTGCGTTCGATATAGATAGTTGCTTTGTATGGTTAACCCTCATTGTCGGTCAACACCTTTACATATAAAAATTCTAGAAAATCCCCAAAAATTATAAAATGACATTAATACACCTTTTAAAATAAATATGGAATTTTTTTTAAAATCATGGGTTTTAAATAATAATTCATGAGGGTAGTTTATATCCTTGAATTCCTTAATTATTAGAGTTTTAAATGAGTTGATTTGTGGGAATTAAATGAGTTTTTATATGGGAATTAAATAGAGAACATAATTAATTCAAATTAAAAGTAATGGTTTGGATGGGTTTCCTGTAAGATATAAAAATGCATATATTTTTCTAAAAAGGATATTTCTTCCTTCTAAGTTCAATCTTCTCACTTTATCTTGAGTTCGGAAAATCTAGAACCTCCACTCTCAGAGTCATGAAACACCTATTCACTTTTTCAAGCATGATTTTCTAGTTTTTAGGAATGTAAACACCTCTTTCTTTGTTTTTGGGTGAAGTGAAATTATAATAATTTTCATGAGGTATGGGATTTGATTCCTTTATTTTAAACTATGAAAAGTGTGATTTGTTCACACTTTATCTTCTTTGGATAGATGAGTTCAATTGAACTTAAGAAAGATAATAATCTGGAATCACATGAAGAATGATTTTTTTCACATTATGGAAATTATCTATGAAAGAGGAAAAAAGATAACCACATCCTTCTTGTTAATCTTCTTGATGTCTAGAAATCATATGTTGTAACTATAGATTATTATAATTTAATAATTTAGTAAATCACATATAGTGAATTTTGATTAATTTTATTATTAATAATTTGAAAAATAGAAATTTAAAGACATTTCATTCTGCAGTATTATCTACATATTTTTTTATGATTTGAATTATTTTATAACTCTAGGTAACTAATAATTTAAATGGTAAAATTATTATATAACATGATAATTAATGTTTCATGATATAAAAATTAAACAAAAAGGTTAGAGTTTTGTAATTTCATGGTTTTTATGATTTTTTGATGTTACCTCTTGATTTACTAGATAGTTTTATTTTTAAATGGTGTATAGTTATTTCTATATAGCATGTGTTATATATTAGAAAGTTGATAAACAATGTAAAATTGGTATGATAATATAATTTAATGAAGAGGAATGATTATTTGTTTACTGTACTTTATTAAAATTGATAAAACCAAGAGGTGCTGTTGTTGGCCCCACTAGGTTAAATACCCTAATGGGGGAGGGGATTTGAGTATGATGAATTAAAAAAATTTCTCCTTTTGATCTTGTTTTATTATTAAACAAAACACTCTTCTCTCTTCTTTTAAGAACAATGTATATGAATAGAAATAAATTAATGTAAGTGACACAACAATTTTACTTGGTTCACCCAAATTGAGATATCCCAAGGATCATATAAAGATAATATGTTAATGTACCAAATTCACTATAGTTCACTACTATTAAAACATTTGAGTGGACTAACTATCCCTATTGGTTCACTATAAATCACACATTAAATGCTTGCTACACTCTCAACTGAAGTGTGTGCACTAATCCTCCATAAGATTTTTCTAATGATCATTATCAACTTAGATTTGGTTTTCAAATACATAAGTGTTACATGAATCCCCATTTTAATCTAGGATATGAGATTATCCTTTCCATGCAATCTATCTTCTATAAAAAACTCCTTCATGTAATTATCTTCACCATATATGGTTTACTGTTCATCCTAATATATCCACCGTGTGATGTTCACCTCTTGATGTGCACTACATAATACCACCACATAATGCCTTACATGATCTAACTCATGTATTCCCTCACACAGTTTCTATTCACCACATAAATCCTTTTATGGATTGATTCTCTGAACCACCTTACATAGTTTCTATTCACCATGTTACAATTTTTAACTTAGAAAAAATTCCTATAAAATTAAATCCTATCATTAATCCATGACCGATACAAATGAAGTGATTACTAGGTCCTTATATAGGAAAGGGCTCTGAAAAATCTACAAATTGCAAAATACTATTCACTCCTTTACTAAAAATCTCATTCATATAAATCCTTCCACTTTATAATTGTAAAAAATTACCTCCTCATGTGGAACTACATGATCCTCCACTATGTAATATCCCTTCACATAATCATTCATGCGGTTGGCCAAAACACTATAAATTCTATGCAAAATTATTCCCTTCTCACACAACCACATGATCCTCTTTAATAATCCACATTTTTCTTATGCGGTTACGTATATGTGCCCACTTTATGAACTTGAGAAAAAACCTTCTCATATACTCTATGTTATCCTACTTTCACAATTCAGATGAATATTACATGGTCCTCACAACTCTTATACAAAAATAACCCTTTTACTTTGATTTTTTTCCTTCTGATTTTTTTTGAAGACACTAGAAAATTTTCCCGCCATTTAAACCTTTTTTTGGGAAACCATCAAAACTTTTTTAATTGTTATTTAAAAAAACAACATCTATTTTTTTTGAAATGTAGACATAAGGAATTTTTTCCCAACAAGTTCTTTCTAGTTATGATTAACTACCACATATTGGTTTCTTAATGTGAAAAAGAATATACATAATAAAATGATTAATTCAAAATGGGAATTAAATTTTTTTCTCATAAATAATTTTTTTTGGGGATAGACATTATCATTACTATTTATGGAAATATTTATTGACTCGATGCCACAACCATCATCATCAAAGTTAATCTTTTATTGAGGAACCACACAAGAGAATAAAAAACCCAACAAAAAACATAGAAGAAAACAACCTATGGGGGTCTGAAATAGTGAAAACCGAGGGCATCCCCTCTAATAAGATTAACCCCTTCGGGTTTCAAAGAAGAAAAATCATGCATCCATACCTAATCAGGACCCCGAACATCCATAAAAGCGAGGTGATCCGCCACTTGATTACCCTCGCGCCATATATGACTGATTTTGGTGCCATTAGACAGCATACCTTTTCACTTGTTGACAATATAGAAGATGGACCAAGGCGCCGGACAAAGATCATTAAGGGCATCATGCAGAATTTTCGAATCGGTTTAAACTTCAGAGATATCCATCTCCTGTTGGTGGCATAGGGAAATACCTATATACATGGCCTTGGATTCAGCCTAGAGGGAGGAACCATACCCTAACTGAGTGAAAAAATCCATAAGAACTGATCCCCACTGGTCCCGCACCACACCACCTCTGCACAGAGCACCCATTATACAGGACCCGTCGATATTGAGCTTGATACCGCCGGTGGGAGGAGACCAACATACCCAGGATCCTCTGTGGCCACTTGACGAAACACCACGGGAGTGCGATCCCATCCAGATGAGTGAAAGAGAATCACACCAGGAGCTGGAGAGGCTGACCAGATCCGAGAGAAGACATTTCATCCTGTAGATGATGGACCGGCCCGAAGCAAACTTCCCTTCGAATTTAAACTTATTTCTGGCTTGCCAAATCGCCCAACAACCAGCAGATAAAATCATCACGCGTGCCATTCTCTTCGGCTCTTTATCACCTGATCCATGGAACCATCTGTCCAAGAACAGGAGACATTCTAGTGAAGGAACGCTAGAGCCTGTAAACTCCCCAAAGCAGCCCCAGACTACTCCTACCCACTCTCCAGAGAAGAATAAATGATCAGTTGTTTCCTCCTTGGAAGTTTTACAACAAAAACACCTAGAAACCAACGGGATACGACAATTTTTAATATTATCATCAGTGGGAATGTCCTGGTGACGAATCCTCCATTCCAGAAAATTGAATTTTGATGGCACCACTTTTGTCCATAGAAGCTCATTCCACCCATCTGTAGACCCCGGAGAACTCCTAATACCTCAAAGCTCCCGAGTAGAAAAAATCCCTGAAGAAGAACCAGTAAAAACACACCGATCAGGAGCCTGGGAAAGAGTGATGAGATTAAATAAGTCCTTATGTTCTTCATCCAACACCGTATTAATCAAGCCCGGGTACCGACTTGCATCCCGGAAAGAAATAAAAGGACCAGGATAGTCCGGAAAGCCCATCACTTTCCCTGATCAGTTATGGTGCCAATAGGAAATGTTATACCTCCTAATAATCCATTACAAGTGGCCAAGAAGCTCATCAACAAGATTCAGCAGGGTAGGACATAGCATAGGGCCCCTTTCTCCCCCCGAGGGCTGGTTTTGATACAAAAAATACATTGTTTGTCCCCAAAGAGTACTCTAATGCACAATTTCCCATGCCAGTTTTTCTTGCATGCCACTGAGAGTATCAGCTAGACTCCTCACATTAATAACTCCTTCCCTATCCGTCGTTTCCACCTTACTCCAAGTAGCCCAATGTTTTTTCTTTTCCACTTGAGGTTCCCAAATGAAGCCGACCAGTATCTTTTACATACTGGAAATTACACCTTTTGGGGCCACAACCGCTGAAAGAGCATGAACTAGCATAGCTGAAAGCATGCTGTTAATGAGAGAAATACGACCACCAAAGGACAAGTACCTATTTTTCCAGTTATGAATACGGGCCGCAATCTTAGTGATAAGAAAATCGAAATCCTGAATCTGAAGCCTGGCAGGGGAGATCGGAGCCCCAAGGTAGTGTAAGGGAAAACATCCTCGTTACATAGAAAGATTACTTTGGATATCAAAGATGTGACTCTGAGAGAATTTATTTGATATGAAAAATGAACTTTTATCTTTGTTAATAAGTTGACCGCTCTAGTAGCAGTACTCCTCCAGAATCCTATTCATGCCACCAATAGACTTTTTCCCAGCATTAATAAACACGAGAGTATCGTCAGCAAATATAAGATAAGAGATGGACTTAGCTCTCATAGAACTACGATATGAAAGAACCTCCCCATTCTAGATACTTCTACAGATGAGCCTTCTCAAAACTTCCTGGGTGAGGATGAAGATACTGGGGGACAACGGATCTCGTTGGCGGAGGCCACAGATGGCCTTAAAGAACCCATAGGACTTCCCCAGAAAAGAAACCGCCATCCACGGAGAACTGAAACATCCGAAAAGAAGGTCAATATTCCAAGGGGAAAAACCCATATTATCTAATACCTTATTGATGAAGCCCCACTCCACACGGTCGTAGGCTTTATTCATGTCCAACTTGAGAGCAATGTTAGATCCCCGAGTTTTAAAGTTGATATCCCTTATCATTTCATGAGCAAGGGAAATTGACCCTTGGATAGAATGACCCCTTACAAAACCGTGCTACTCCAAAGAAATCCATCGAGAGAGATAAGAAGAAAATCTAGCATTGATCACACTCTCAAGGATTTTATACGGGAAATTTCACATGCTCACAGGTCTGTACTACATGATGGAAAAGGGCTGCAGTTTTTTGGAATCAGAACCATAATAGTAGCACATGCAACCCTAGACAGGTTACCACCCCTAAAGAAGTCTTGAATACATGAAATTATATCTAACTTAACTACCTCCCAAGAGCCTCTGTAGAAGGATCCCGAGAAGCCATCCGGGCTAGGATCACTATCTGGATGAAGATTCATCAGGGCTGAGAAAATTTCTTTTTCATCTGAAATAGAGATCAACCTCTCATTCTCCTGAGATGAGAAACATTTGGGAATAACATTAAAGAAACCATTTTCTCCTCCAGGATACCCACTGGACATACGATCATAAGGTCCCATCAACAATTACTTGAAATAAGAGTGGGCCAAGCCACCCACCACATCCCAGTCATCCGTGTAGGATCCATCTTCCAACAAAATGTTAGGCTTGATGTGTCTCTTTCTTTCTTTAATGAAAGCATGAAAGAAAGAAGTGTTTCTATCCCCTTATCTAAGACATTAGATCCTAGAGGATTCCCTTGCCTGCCATTCCTGATCAAGGAGCAAATCATCCAGAGATTCTTTTTTGCTAAAGAGCTCCTCAAAGGATTGATCATCCCAAACATCTTCCAACCTCACTTCAAGACTTTATATTTCCTTAAGAACTCCATCAATTTCATTATCAATCTGGGGAAAGTATTTTTCCCATGAAACCAGATAACTCTTAAGATGACAGATTTTATCATGAATAGAGATCCAAGGGTTACCCTGCCCTTGAGAATTCCACATATCACAAACCAGCTCCTGAAAACCTGGCTTGGACACCCACTATTGCTGAAAAATAAACCTCTCCTGATGATCCTGCCCCGAGGAAACCGAGACCAAAAGAGGGGAATGAATACCTCAGACTAGATGACGAACTTTTGAGGAAGAGAAAATAGAAATCTCTTCCATATTGGACATACATCTATCAAGAGGACTCCAAGATTGGTGAAAACCCCTTCGATTGTTGCACCAGGTAAAATCATTATTATATCCTTTATGGGATTGTTTATTGATTGAAAAACTTTATGTGGTTGAGAAAATTTTATGAACAATGAGCTTGGAGATCAAGCTATATAGATCATCAATTTTAGAGATGGTGGAAAAAATCATGATTTGCGCAATAGTGCAGGGGATGAAACTAGGGATTTTAGAATGAGTTCATTGTGGTGATTTATTGTCGACATACTTTATTTCTTGATGCTTTTAAAAGGTCAGTTTTCCAGATGTTATCAATTTGGTTTCCAATTTCTTAACATAGTTTATCCCTATGGACAACGAGTGAATCTTGGTTGTGGTGGCTTAGAATGAAATCCTAGAGTACCCAAATAATTTCAAAATGATAAATGGATTAAAAAAAAATTATGGTTCATTGAAATATTATATAATGATGAAATACTTGTGAATATATAAAAGAGAATTTATAGTGATTAAAACAATTGGATTAGAATATTAAAGTGTTAATCTTGGAATAGAATATAGAATCATATTAATTAAAGGATAATGAGTTAATTAATATTGATCTTTAGAGATTATATGCTTATTTGAGATCTATACCATAGTGGTGTTAGCCATGTGTTCTATGAGATGATAATGTTAGATGAGTCTGAGGCTAGGCAATTTCCCTTAGTGTGGTTGTGTGTGATATATTCTACATTTTTCTGATTTCATAAAATTTACCACCTATTCAAGTAGGGAAACTTTTACCCAAATATTTTGGGTTTTTCTCTGTCCAAAACATAGGATGGAGGGAGAATATATGAATGAATTATCTCTTCCCATACTCTCCATTTGGAAATATTTATGAGTATATTTATCACAAAAAATAATGGATTCCAATATAGGTTTCATTCCTATCTAGGATATGATGGATCTCAGTTTTACTATATATTTATTTGTGGGTTTTAATGACTTGAGGTATAAAACATAATTGTATCTAGTCATAGCGGTTATGGATTCCCATGGCTGTACATGTATGGGATTTTATCTCTTAAGTTATAATGCATTTTCATAAGCTCTGTGGTTTCTGGTCTACTACGTTGTTATGATTGAGATGTTTTCATGAGGTACATAATAGGATGATGAGATAGATATATGGATTGATGATAAAAATAAAGTTAGGCCCTATGTGGGACTAAGCACATGATGAGTGATATTAGGGTATTAGAGTGATAAAGCAATGGATAATTAGAAGCATGGTACATTCTTATATATATATATATTTATATATATTCTTTTGATAAATAATTTTTTACTTCCGTGAGTTTCTTGGTGAGTGAGAATTAGTAAGGTTGGGAAAAATAGTATTACCTATTTATTTAATGAGTTAGTTTCATTTGTTTACTCACTATAATTTAGTATGTTTCCTTTAGAATTTTTATAAGAGGTTTCAGGGAAGGTATTACCGAGTGTACATATTATTTTCACCATATTTATATATAATTATTTCTTCAAGTCTATAGGATTTGGTTGGTGGTTTAGCCAGGTGTTACTAGTTTATAGATGTTTTAAGGAGATTTTGGAGCTTCATGGTCATTTTTGAGGATTTAATTTTGGAACTTATAGTTTTATTTTCATTTTTATTAGCTTATGTATGAAATTACATGTATTTATATTTATTCTATTCTTATACATAGTGTTGGTTGGTTGTTTCTCATCTTATTTTTTACTTATTAAACCTGTATAGTGGATAATTCCTCTCACATATGTGATTTATATACCCTTTATGCTTTTTGAAAACCCATGGCCAATTGGATGGGGGATTCTGGGGTTACTATCTATCTTTCTTCATTTTGGACCAATTAGGGGCACCTTTTAAGGGTGGGGTAATGATAGAGTGGTATCAAAGTTAATAATTGAGAGATATGATGGATTTTGGAGTTATGAAATGGTGATGATGCATGGGTTGGTAGGGAAAAAGTAACAAAAAATATTAGTGCATGATATAAATAAAGGAAACCATATAGGATATGATATTTTAGGTTCCCCTATGATCTGACATAAAGACCTTCAAGTTTAATAAACATACTTGGATAAGTTATGCTACTTGTAGGGTAAGAACCTAGGTATGGGTCACGTATCATGATTGTCTATTCCTGTGTTTGAATTAGGAAAATAATGAGAAATATGTTAAAATTAATTAATTAATTAACCATAAAATATTATTTTTTCCTGGTTTTTGGAGTTCCAAATGATTTTTATTTTTCATATATAGATCTAGATTGATGTCCCTATCAGGTTCATGCCAAATATGTTCAACAGGAAGTTCTAACAGATCACCATAGAGTGGAGTTCAATGACAATAACACATAGATGAGGACACTCTAAGAGTTTTATAACCAAATTTTTTAGAAGTATGAGGGGTAAATTTAAGACTATGAGATAAAGGATTGGATAAATAATGTAAATATATCCTTTAGTTCAATTCTTTGTTAGAAAGAGCACTAAGTTTCTTTATCCGTGACTATGTTTCATGGGTCAACTTGGTAGTGGTGGATTTTTTTACTCAGGGATCATGAAGAGTTGAATGTTGAATATTGTGTGTGAGAAATTTTGGTATTAGTTCTAGGATAAGTTTTTATCTTTGACTGTTAAGCTGACTTGTAAGTAGGATATCATCACCCTTCATTAGGAGAATTCTAGTGTGAAATAGTTCATTATATAATACATAAACCTCCTAAGTTATTCTTTATAAATTTTAATAAATAAGGAATCTGGGGTTTGGAATTTTAAGGAGGATTTGTGTATAAAGATCAAGCACTGGGCCACCCTGTTTAGGTTAAATCCATATCCCTAGGTACTGGTGAGGGTAGAGGTCAGTGAGAGTAACTTGGTTGAGATTGTATCATCATGAGTTGTGAGTGGAAAATATTTTCCATGGAGTATAGGTGTAACAAGGAGTTTTTAGTTACCTAGGTAGAATAATAAGTTTCAATTATTAGGGATCTGGTTTTAGCCTATAGTGTGTTTTTAAGATCGCAATCACATTGAGTGTTTCTAAACTTTGTGTTTGAGTGTTTCTTGGTTATAATATTTGAATTTTTTTCTAAGGAAAACCAAACCAATAAAGTGCCTCAATAGGATCATAGATGACCATTTACCAGGTTTGGACTACCTAGATACACTGGTCACTCAGTAGGGTTGCACTAATTAGCTGGTGGAGATGGACAAAACCACCATACCCTAAGGAGTACCATCGACTACCTAGTGGAATGTCACTGGATACTCGGTGGAATTATATAGAATTAGATTATCTATAGGTAGATTACCAGCTACCCATTAGAGTGCACCAACTACTTTATGGAGACTATAGTAGCCTAAGAAGCTACAAAAATGGAACTATATATCCAGTGGAATAACACCACATACCTAATGGATTCAAAAAAGATTTTTCAAATTTTATTAAATGATGGATTGAAAGAATTTAATCAACTAATTAAGGCTTTTACTTGACCCAAGGGACCCCATATCCTATTATAGATATAAATTGACATCAATGTAGTATTGGATCTTATCAATGAATATCTATGAAAAATATTTTCCCCTGAATAATTATCGATCGATCCATGATCTTGTTTTGAGAATTGATCTCCAATAATCTTATAATTCTCAAAATAAAAATTGGTCTTCAATGGATTCAATCAATTTTCCTTTTGAATATCTTATTAAGTATTTTTCATAATCTACTATTTTAATTTATAATAGTCTCTCTATATCTCTTAATATTTCATTTTCTACTAAATATTATTAAGAGAGTTGATTTCTTTGTAAAGGGTTTGTAAAAATGAACCTCTATCTTCTTTATCCTCTTATATAGGTGTTCACCACTATTAAAGTGATGGTTCTTGGTTCTTGGTGTCTGTTAAAACCAAGGGTCTTCTTTTGGTTCTTGGTTTCCATTAAAACTAAGGTACTCCTTTCTTTATTATTTTGGTTCTTGGTTTCTATTAAAAACAAAGGAGAAATATAACCCTCTCAAGCTTAATTTAAGGGAGGATATGTGATGAATAATTCATGAGCTATTTATGAACTCCTTTATAAAAGTGTTCCTTTTTATTTTCCTCAATTTATTTTTCATTATTCTTAAAGTTTTAGTTTTCACTATTCTTATTTTACATTGATTATTTTATTCTTTAATCATATTATGAAGTGATAATAACTTTTATTTTATCACATTATTTTAATTTTTTAAATACATTCACCTCTTTATATTTTATCTCTAACCTATATTTGGTATCAAAAGTTGGTTTTTTTTGTTTTTATAAAATATTCTTGTTTTAAAAATTAATATTTGTTTCATAAATATTAACTGATTTCAAAGTTCAATATTTTTAAATGAAATCTTTTTAAAGAACTCATGTTTCTCCTGAAGTGAAATCTATAAACCATGTAACTTATATTAGTAGTTCTAATTATGGTTTTTGGAAGACTCATATGTTAACCATTATTAGTTCTATTGGTTAACTTATATAATTTTTTTATGCATTTTTATATTCCTACCATTGAAAAAAGAAGAAAAATGGACCCCCAATGATATTAATTCATTTTAATTAGATCATTAATCTATGAAATCCTTATATTTTGAGTTAGAATAAAATGAATTTAATCAAATATATGTACATAAAACTACTCAATAAATATATAAAATCTTTGAAGATAATCATGGATGAATGAATAAAGTTAAATATAATAGGATTTATATATATAAGAATTTTTTTAAAGATTTAGTATAAATCCAAATGAATCTATTACTGAATTTTTTATTCTCTTTATTGAAATATGAAATAGAATAATTCTTATTAGTGATAATCCTACTATAGAAACAATAGTTAATAAAATCCATTGGGTTTTACTGAGTAACTAGTAGCCTAAAGTGATTGAAATCCAAGAATTGAAATACATCAAGAACATGCTGATAATAAAGTTAATTGGATCTATCATGGATAATGAGATCAAAATGAAGTGAAGAGTTGAGAAGGAAACCAAGTAAGTCAAGGATTAAAATAATATCTACTTCAAATAAATTAATTATGACTCTTACGATGGTAATGAACCAGATCATATAGACAAGAAGATGAAAAATTTATTCAAAAGAAAGAAATCCTACCAACATATTGAAAATAAAAAGGATAAAAATGAAAAAGAAGTAACATGATTTAAATAAAAAAATAAGGGAAACATTAGACATGAATGTCGCTTGTTCAAAAATAAAAAAAGAGAAGAATAATAAAATAAAGAAAGACTTTAAGGTTTTAACCTGTAGTGAAAGCGATGATTCCCTCTTCTTAAGTGAGTATAGTGATGATAATACCAAATGACTCCTGGCCAAATTTGAGGTTAGTAATGAAGTAAAATTTAACTAATATTCTTTATCCTCCTAAAATTTATATTATTTCTATTCTTATTCCAATCACCTATGATACAAAGATCAAAAATATACTTGTGACAAACCTAAAGAAGGTTTTTTCAAACTAACTTCACTATACAAAGAACTTAAAAATATATATAATCAAGAACTTAAATAAATAGATCATCTTGCAATTGAAAAAGTTGAATTATAAAATAAAATAGAATGATGAATGGAATATTCATGATTTATAATCAAATATCAATGATCTAAAAAATTCTCTCATAAAATTCACCAAAGACAAAAAAATATAAATAAAATATTGGGTTTACAACACTATGAAAATAATAATTTTTGAATTGGTTTTTTTAATAATGATAGTTCTTCCAAAAATATGACTTTGTTAAAATTAATTTCTAAAAATAAATTTTGTAATTATTATAAAAAATATGGGCATATAATTTATGAATGTAATTTAAAAAACAATTGATATTTTAAACAAAAACGTATCCATCATTTATCCCATATATCATCTCAAAAAATCATTTAAAAAAAATCAGCATCACTATCCCTCTTAGATAACATATGTGGACCCAAAATCTTGGTACAAAAAAACATAATTTATAAGTTTTGTAGGAAACATGTATAAAAAAATTCAAAATAAAAACATGGTATATGGATAATGGATTCTGTTGAAACATGTGCATTGGCCCCTCTAAAATTTTTTAACTTAAAAAATATGATGGTGGATATGTGAAATTTGATGACAATTCAAAAAGTAAAATTTATGTTATAGGTAAAATTATTTTTCTCAATTTGATTATTAAAAAATAATTTTTATTAATTGATGTTTTAAAGAAATATTTTCTAAGAATTATCTAATTGTGTGAAAATGGTTTTAAAATATCTTTTGAAACTCATTTTTGAAATGTTTTTAATAACAAAGGAATAAATTTATTTACAACTTTTAATTTACAATATTATTATATTATCAATTTTAAATATATTTTTATTCAAAATGTTAAATTTTTTATTGTTAATGATAACAAGTCTTGGATTTATTATAGATTCCTTGGTTGTTGTGGCACACACACACTCGTTAAGCTCAATGATCATCAACTACTATAAGATTTAACAAAATTGAATTTTAAAGATAATGTTGTTTGTGAACCTTTACAACTTGGTAGAAAACACTTATATTAAACCTAATAAGAAAGTATCAACCTCTAAATCCCTTGATATTGTCCAGATTGATCTTTTTTGACCAACTAAAGTCGAAATTATGGGAGTAAAATCATATTCCTTTGTGATTGTTGATGATTATATAAGCTTCACTTTGTTATTTTTCTTGTAATAAAAAATTAAGCTTATAAAGTCTTCATAATATTTACCAAGAAGGTAAAAAAAGGGAAAAAATAATTTCTATTTGAATTGATCACAAGGGAGAGTTTTATAACAAATATTTTGATAAAATTTGTGCTTTACAAGTTTATAATCATACTTTTTCTTCTCCTAAAACACTTAAACACAGTGGGGTTGTTGAAAGATAGAATAAAAAACTTCAAGAAATATTAATAATCCTCTTCAATTATTTCATACTACCTCAATACTTTTGGTATGAGTGTTCAATACCTCCTTTTATATCATAAATATTATTCTTGTAAGGCTCTTCCTAAAAAATATCCCTTATGACATTTGGAAAAATAAAATTCCAAAATTTGGATATTTTAAAGTGTTTGGATGTAAATTTTATATTATTAACACTAAATACAACCTAGGAAAATTAGATCCAAAATCTATAAAATGAATCATTTTTGGATACTTGAACTCACTTAAATCCTACCAAGTCTTAAATAAAAGAACCAAAGCCATTAAATATTCTATTAATATGAAATTTGATGAAAATATTCTTAAAAATTCATTCCAATTCAAAGTCATGGATAACCTTGAAACTTTTTCTTTGAATGATCAACATTCTATTAAAAAGCCTATTGAAGTTGAATTTCTGTTTATTCCTTTGTATAAAAATTTGAAAAAAATATAAAGATCATCCCTTGGAAAATATTATCGGTGATTTTAAAGATGGTACTAATGCTAGAAGTTTTGTCTTAAATGAATTTATGCACATTTATTTTTATTTATTTTCTAGAACCTAACAAAATTAATAATGAAATTAGTGATGAATTTTTTTTTATATTCAATAAGAGCTAATCCAATTCCAGAGAAATAATGTTTGGACTCTTGTTTAAGGATCTAATGATTATCTTACTATTGGAAAAATGGGTTTCTAGAAATAAATTAGATGAGAATGGTAACATCACACCTAATAAAACTAGAATCATAGACATAGGATATAATAAATAATAATTCATTGATAATGGTGAAACCTTAATGCTCATTTATCTACTAGAATACATTAATATCTTGTTGGAATTCACAAACCATATAAATTTCAAGTTTTTTCAAATCGACAACAAAAGTGATTTTTTAATGGTTTTATTTCTAATTTTTTGGTAGATCTATCACCCAGTTTTGGAAATCCAAAATTCAATTTTTTTTTCAAGTTAATCAAGGATTTATATGGTTTAAAATAATCCCCTAAGACTTGGTATGAATTTTTAATCAGTTTTCTTCTATAAAATGATTTGAAAATGGGAAAATAAGATTCAAATAAAATTGTAAATAAATGTTTCAAGTAATATTTTAATAGTTTAAATATATGATAATGATTTAATTTTTGGATATATAAATAAATATATTTATAATGATTTTTCAAACCCTATGATAAAATAATTTGAAATGAGTTTTATGGGTGAGTTAAAATTATTTTTTGGTTTTCAAATATATCAAAATGAGGATGGAAATTTTATAACCCAATGAAAATACACTAATTAACTTCTAAAGATTTTTGGTATAAATCATGATAAGGAATTTAGAAAAACCATGAGTATTTATTATAAGATAAAATTAGATGAAGTTAATAAACTTTTTGAAAATAATCTTTATAGAAGTATGATTTGGAGTTTTCTTCACCTTAATACAACCCAACCAGAAATTATGTTTAGTTTATTTCTTTACAATAACTTTCAAGAAAATCCTAAAGAATAAATTTTAAAATATTGTAAAAGGATTTTTCTAAAAGGTTATAAAAATAATGGTTTATTTTATCCTAAAGTAATATATTTTAATCTTTCTAGTTTTTACAATGATGATTTTGGTTGATGTCAACTAGATAAAAAATGTATATGTGGTATTTGTGACCATTTTGAATATTACTTAATATATTGGAGTAGTAATAAGAAAAATTATATGTCTATTTCTGTAGATGAATAAAAATGTAGTCACATGGATTTACTGCACTAAAATTATATAGATAAAATAAACTCTTTTATTCTGGGATAATATTTCTTCATGTTCCTATTAAATAAGATATTTATAATTCTATAAGTATATCTAAAAATCCTATTCAGCATGAACGTAATAAGAACATTGATATTCAACATCAATTTTTGAGATACCACTTTAAAAAAAGAGATATCATGTTAGAATAAATTAGCACTGATATTCAATTAGCCGATATATTCACAAAAAACCTTGCTTTTTTGTTGTTTTAATTTTATTGCAGGGGAGCTAGGAATGACATTATTTTAATTAATTTTTAATTATTATTTTATTTGTTTTATCTTTTAAAATCTTGATTATTTTTTAAAATATGTTATTGTTTTATTTTTAAAACATGTTATTTAATTTTTTCAAAATCATTTATTTATGATCACTTTGATTTTATTATACATGTTTAATTTATTATCTATCTAACCATTTTGATTTATAAGTATTTTTTCTAATAATAAATGGGGAGAAAATATATATTTGGGGGATAAAGTTTTAAATGATTCTTAGGGGAATATAATGTTTTTAATGAGTAAGTTTTAATGTTAAGGAGGAGAAAAATCAAAAAGGGGAATATCTCTGAGAGAAGGATCTTATTTCAAGGGGAATAATTATGATTTAATTAAAATGTTATTTAACAATATTTTATCCTTTATATATTTATATCCAACTTTATATTGAATCTTATCTTTTATTTTAATCTTAAATGAGTGTTTTTTATCATTAAAAAGGGGGAGATTATTGAACCTCAAATGCATTTTCATGATCACAATCACTTAAATTGTTTCTAAACTTTGTGTTTGAGTGTTAATTGGTTATAGTATTTGAAATTTTTTCTAATTAGCAATTAATACTAAGAAAAGGCTTCAAGAGGAGATTGGAGGACCATTTCCAAGGTTCTCACTTCCTAACCACACTAGCAACCACGTAGGGTTTCACTGTCCAACTGATGGTTATGGACAAAACCACCATACCTCCAAGAGTACCACTAAATACCTATTGTAATTTCACCGAAAACCCAATGGAATTGGATAAAATAATATTACCTCTAGATGGCTCACCGACTACCTGACGGAGCACCCAAGTTACCCGATGGAGTTTACAGTAGTCCAGGAAGCTACAATAATGTCATGAGCTATCTAGTGTCATCATAGTGGATACTAAGTTTCTTCGATAAAGATATATAAAGTTGTATTAAATTATGTATTTAAATCATTTTTACACTCATTAAATCCTTTTATTAACCCAAGGGACCCCTATATCCAATGAAGTATATAAATAAACATCAATGGGGGGGAGGGATTAGAGCTCATAAAAGAGCATATATGAAAACTACTCTACCCTAAAATATTATTGATCAATCCATGAAATAATTTTTCAAATATATCTCCAATATTACTTTATTTCTTAATAATAAAATTGTGATTTAATGACTTCAATCAAATTTCTTTTATTCTACTCTTCTTAAGACTTTTTCTTTCTCTATTATTTTAATTTCTTAAGCTCTCTTCCTCTTCAACATTCTCTATCTCTATCTCTATTAATCTTACATTTCCTTTAAATATTCTATATATGTTTTAGTTCTTTGAAAATATTTTATAAAAAACCTCCATCTTTTTCATCTTATTCTTTAGGTTCTCACCACTATTAAAGTGAGGGTTCTTGTTTCTTGGTTTTCATCTTTGGTTCTTGGTTTTCTATTAAAACCAAGGTATTACTTCCTTTATTCTTTTTTGTTCTTAATTTTTGTTAAAAAAAGGAATAATATAACCCTCTCAAGTCTTCTTGAGGGTAAGTGACATATGGTCTCTTTCTTGATCTATTTTCTAACTCGTTTATCAAAGTGTGCCCTTTAAATTTCCAAAATTTATTTTCCAATGCTTAAAATTTTAATTTACACTAATATTACTTTAAATTGATTATTTTATTCTAAAATCACATTCTTTCATGATAATATCTTTTATTTTATAGAATAATTTAAAAAAATTAAATGAAATTCACCCCTATTACCATTTTATCTCCGACCTACACAACATTATTCAAATAATTTAATCAAAGAAAGCATTTATTGAACCCTTTCTATTGGGACATGCACATTTGTTTCTTAATAATGTTATAAAAATAAGAAGTGAGAGTGACCAACTATCCTCAATAGTCATTTTGTAGGTGGTGGACCATTATAGGACTATCCATTGTAGTGGTTTTATCTAAGTCACCAGCATCCGTAAAGTGTTTGAGATTATGATCAATAGAGAAGGGATGTAGAAGGTAGAGGATATGATAGTGATACCTCTCATACTTAAGAAAAATGTGTAGAGAAAAACCATTGATATAGTCACTATCAGGCTCAGTGGGACCATGGAGATGGATGTGTTTAGATGTACACCTTAGTCTAGCTAGTGCTAAGAGACACATATTTCGTGGGAGGTAATATCTATCCATTTTATACTTGGGATATGCCTTATTTTATTTAGGAGTTATATAATCTTTTATTTCACAATATATAGTCCATGATTTTTTACTTGAGGTATATAATCTTTTAGTTCCATTGAAAATTGACTATGCTAGTTGGAGGTCAAGCTATCCTATTTGATATGTGTAGAGAATATGAATTGTTGATAGGATACCAATATTCATGGGAAGATTTTTTATATTTATGGATACATCCATATGAAATCATCCTCAACATGGATAAGATGTATTAGATGTAGGATATTAGGTATTTATTCAAGAGGTGCACCAAATTTTATGATGATGATAGGGACTAGGTTGTTTTTATTGGTGAGAGAGACCCTAAAATGGGTTAGAGGTGTATTGAGTATCTATATTATTTGATGGTTGGGTTGATGTTGAGTTCTATGGAGGATCAGCTAATGGTGTTTCCTAGGGTTGTAGAATAATTCCCTGATGTATTTCCCAAAGAGGTTGTGAAACTACCCCCTGATAGGAGAATGAGTTTGTGATAGAGATAAAACTAGGTTTTTCTATAATATAGATGTAATTATATAGGATCACACATTTTGAGTTACAGGAGATACATATTCATGTTGATGATATCTTTAAAAGAGTATTCATTCAACCAAGTGTGTCGCCTTGGGGTGATCCAGTTCTATTTTCAAAGAATATAGGTGTAAATTTATGGTTTTTTGTTGATTACCATTGATTGAATTAGGTGACAATGAAAAATTTCTATCCTCACATATAGATTGGTGATTTATTTGATTAGTTAAAGGGAGATAACTACTTCTTAAAGATTTATTTGTAGTTTTGATATCTTAAAATGTAAGTAATGTATGGGGATATCTTGAATACTATGTTCAAATGTCTTTATGGGCATTAAGAGTTCATTGTGATTCCTTTTGAAGTTACGAACACTCTAGCTGTGTTTAATGGACTGATGAATGCATTATTTTGTGAGTTTCTGGATTGATTTTTGGTGGTATTTATTGATTATTTTTTTGAAAATTAGACGAGGAGCATGTTGGGAATACACGAGACATATTGAGAGTTCTTCAGTCACTTTATCTTTTTTGGGAAACTGTTAAAGATTTATTTTTGGGTCCATGAGGTCTTTTTCTTAGGGAATGTCATATCTCAACATGGAGTAGCAATAGATCCTTGAATATTGGGGTGGTGGTTTCTTGGATAGCCTCCAAAAATGTTATATAGTTGGTGAGTTTTCTTGATATCATCGGCAATTATAGGAGGTTTATTCCCAACTTATCTTGTATTATTACCCCCATGAAATTGATGACTATAAATGATCAAGTATTCATGTGGACTGACCATTGTATTCAAGGTTTGTTATAACAATTAACATAGTGAATTGAG
Source organism: Viscum album (assembly GCA_963277665.1). Taxonomy (NCBI): domain Eukaryota; kingdom Viridiplantae; phylum Streptophyta; class Magnoliopsida; order Santalales; family Viscaceae; genus Viscum; species Viscum album. The sequence continues at coordinate 1,756,203,742 of OY728121.1, read as the reverse complement.
TTTTTTTTGATGCACCATATGGATATTATCACTTATAGGCCTTCGAAGTTATGACCTTAGGAATGTAACTATTCTACCCATGATCTAAAGATTTTTGGAAATGTTCTCCTTGAAGCTATGGAATCATTATCTTATTAGTTAATGTTTTATGGTCGTTATAGATCACGAGAGCCTAAATTATGTCTTCTACTAGAAAAAATTGAATTTTTGGTAGTGATGGATGATGAAGTCATTACAGGACTATAAATTCATGATCTACTTTACACCAGGTAATAGGAATGTTTTGGAATATAGATTTAATAGGAAGTCACATGATGTTTTTGTTCATGTATTTGGAGAATCTTGAATATTGATTGAAGTGTTGGAAACATTACAACTTTATATGGTAGTAGTTTATGTAAGTGGTTGTATTTATCAGATAATGGTGTAGTTATTATTAGTGTAACAAGTGTAGGAGTCCCAACTGGGGGATTTTGAGGTGGAGTTTTTCTATTATGAATTTTTTTGGTGATACTATTAACAGATGGTAAGCGGATAAACAACAATGAGTTTTCTTTTTGGGGAAGATTTTAATTCCTTTTATGATTCATGAGGTGGTTATCTATGAGTTCCAAAATTTATATATGATAGTATATCCTAGTATGTATAATATATATCATTCCATGAGAGACCATTTTTGGTGTTATGGTATAAATAAGTCAATTTTAGAGTTTCTCTTAATGTTCAATCAGTCATAAGGTAAAGTAATAACATTGTGTTCTTAAATATTTTATTTATTCACTTGAAGTTCCCCAGTAGAAATGGGAGGAAATTTTATGGGTTTTTCACCAGTTTACCTAGATCTCAGGGTGGTTATGATTTTATATCAGTTATTATGGGTTGTTTTATGAATTTAGATCTCTTATTAGTGATTAAGGATTTGAGATTAGTGGATATTTTTCCAAGGTAGTACTTGGAGGAGATAATGAGGATTCATAGGGTTCTGAAGATGATAATATATAATTGAGATCCTCATTTTACCTATAGGGTATATAGAGGTATCCATAATTCTTTTTTATCTTAGTTATGCCTTCACATATATTTTTATCCTCGAATGGATATTCAGATAGAGAAGACTATATAGACTTTAGAGGACATGTTGTGCATGTGCATTCTGGATTTTGGAGTTTTTTGGGTGAGCCACCTAACCTTAGTGGAGTTTTCTTACAATAATACTTACCATTCACTATTAGTATAAATACATTTGAAGCATTGTATAAATGACCTATCATATCTTTATTATGATGGACCAAAGTCGAAGCGTCAGTTATTATTAGACCAAAATTTCTAGAGTAAGATAGAGAATGTACATGTGATCTTTTAGTGAATGAAGGTGGAATAAGATTCCTAGAAATAATACTATAATCATAGGTAGAGGCCTCTAGAATTCATCTTTAGAAATCATGTTCTGTTGAAGGTATCTCCTCATCGTCTAAAACATAGGTTTGGTTAGAGAATTAAGATTTTCCTCAGTTTTTTTGGACCTATCAAGGTGTTGGATCACATTGGAGCTATGACATATTAGTTAAAAATACCCCCACAGATGATCTAGATTCATGAAATCTTCCACATATAAAAAATTTATCAATATATTGATGATGATTACCACATAATTTATTAGTTAAATCAAGGTTTAAAATATGGAGTTACATTTTTAGGAGTATCTTATTGAGGTTCATGATTGTTAGGATAATGTGTTACATGGTTATGATATTTTTTTATTTTGTGTCTAATGGTATCATGGTGTCTTGTAGGAGATCACTTGGGAGTATATATTGTAGTTTTATTCTCAACATCCCAATTTATTTTGATGATTTTTTTATCCTTATTGATATGCTGTATTAATCTTTAACTATTTTATGAGATTGTTTCTATTCCTTGATGTGATACTTTTTTATGGCCTTTACCTTGAGATGTGTCTCCCCTAGGAGTGTGTTTTGAGGATGGTTTATGATGTTTTTTATTTATGAACTTTATTAATCTAGTATTTGGTCATGTTATTGTTATAGTGAGATCCTTGATAAATATATTTTTGGGTGGCTGTTCAGAAAACTTTCTCTTCTTATAGGTTTCATTTTAAATTCTTGAGGATGGGAATTATTTGAGAGGTATTTGATATAAATTCCCCAATTTATAAAACCCTTCATATATGTTTTCTTGAGACTTAGAGTCATCAAGAGGGTACTCATAGGCTTTCTCCATGTTTTTTTCTTTTGGTCAGTTGAATGAATGTGAAATATAAGTTTGTTTATGTGGTTGGTTGAATGACTATACAGGCTAACTATGTTCATGTTTTCACTTGGTTGTTCATTTGGTTGATCCTTCATTTATTTAGTTGATCCTTTCTTTCCTTAGTGTTGTTTATCTTTTGGTTATGAAATTAATATGTGGTCATAAGGTTGGTCATTTTCTTCATGCAATAAATCCTTTCTTTTTATTGTGTGGTTGATTCCATGTTCATATGGTCGATCCATACAAAAAAGTTGATTGGAATGGTCAACAGTTTATTCTTACGATTGATCCATGTGGTTTCTTCACATGGTTAACCCTCATGTCCGGTCATCACCTTTATGTAGAAAAATTCCATAAAATCCCCAAAAATACTAGAATGATGTTACATACACCATTTAACATAAATATAGAAATAAAATCATAAAATAATGGGTTTCAAATTAGAATCCATAAAGATAGTTTATGTCCTTGAATTCCCTAATGATGTGAGATTTAAATGGGTTATTCCATGATAATTAAATAGAGAACATAATTAATGAAAATTAAATGAATTGTTTGGTTGAATTTCCTATAAGATAAAAAACATATATGTTTATCCAAAAATAATATTTTTTATTTATTTTTCAGATTTTATGGCATTCTCTTGAGTCCTCGTACAATCCAAAACCCCCTCTCTCTATTTAATGCAACATTTATGCACTTGTTTAAGCTTGTTAATATGAGTTTCTAAAAATGCACACACATTTTCTTTCCTATGTTTTTGGGTGTAGTGAAATCATAAATCTTCTCATGAGGTATGATATTTGAAACACTTATTTAAAATAGTACAAGTATTGATTTAATCATGTTTTATATTATTTTGATGAATGAGTGTGATTAGCCTTAAGAAAGATAATAATTTGGAATCGTATGAAGAATGATTTTTTTTTTCAAAATTTGTAAATTATATAAGAAATATGAGAAAGTATTATGGCTTTATTCTTGTTAATATTCCTATTTTTTATAAATCTCATGTTGTAACTATGGATTGTTAATATTTTATAATTTGGTAAATCACATGTAGTGAAATATTGTGAATATTATTATTAATAATTTCAATGATTGAAATTGAAATATATTTTATGTTGTAGTATTATATACTTATTATTTTATGATTGTAATTATTTTATAACATTGGTTAATTGAGAATTGAAATATAAAAATTATCGCATGACATGTTCATGATATAAAAACTAAATTAAAAGGTTGGGATTTTGTGTTCGTATGTATTTTATGATTTTTTGATGTTGAATATTTATTTACTAGATAGTTTTATTTTTAAATTATGTGTTTTTATTACTATGTACAATATTATATATTTCTAAAAGTTTATAAAAAATGTAAAGTTTATATGATACTATAGTTTAATAAAGAGGAATGATTAATTTTTTTACTGTATTTACATGACAATGATGAACCTTGGAATTAGTATTTTCTATCCATGTTAAGATATTTAATATAGGTTTCTTAATGAAAAAAACCTATTCATAATAAAATGGTAAATTAGATATGTTAATTATTTTTTTTCAAATACATAACTTTTGGGGCTTTGTAATATTTTTTAGTGAGATGATTGACTTACTTGATTCCATGGCCTTAGTTTCCTTTTTCTATCTATGAAAAACACATAGTTAATATGTATCTTTTATATAGGGTGATTAAATCCTTTTTATATCCTTGATGTTATGGTTTTTTTATTTTGAACCTTGATGTGGTTGGGAACATTTGATAAGTAATGGGTTGGGTGCCCAAGATACAAAGATAGTCAATGTCAGTGATGGAAGGATAGATTGAATTATGTAAAATGGTATGTAGATAACACCAGGGTGGTTGGGATGAATTTAGAGTGAGGATTTATCATCAATATACTTTCTTACTTGGTGATTTTAAATGGTTAGTTGGTCGGATGTTACCTATTTGGTTTCCAACTGCTTGACGTTGTTTGACTCTATGTATAAAGAGTGAATTTTGGTTGTGGTAGCTCATGATTAAGTCCTAGAGTACTTAGATAATTATAAAATGATAAATGGATTAATAAATTAATGGGGATGGTTCATTTTAATCTAATATTATGATGACATTTTTGAGAATAAGAATGATTAAAGTGTTAATATTATAATGGAATATGGAATAATATTTACTAAGGGTTAATGAATTAATTAATATGGAACTTTGATTCTTGTATGAATGTTTTAGATCCAAACCTTAATAGTGGTAGCTGGGTATCTTGTGACATTTTATAAGCATATGAGTCTAAGTCTAGGTAGTTTTTCTTAGTGTGATAGTGTGGAATATTTTTTTAATGATTTCATATGCTTCACCACCCACATCGTTAGGGAAACCAAAACCAAAATCTTTTAAGGAGTGTTTTCTCTAAAATCTAGAATAGTGAAGGAATAGATAGATGACTTCTCCCTCTCCACTAATCTCTATTTGGACATAGTTATGAGTAGGAATATCCATGGTTATAATGTATTATAATATAGGGTGTGTTTCTTCCCATATTGTGATATCTCTCAGTTTTAAAATACATTTATGTGAGATCTATAACAACTTGAGGTGTAATACATAATTATATATGGTCTTGGTGGATATGAATTACCATGAGTGTACATACAAGAGTTGTTATGGTTTGAGGCATAATTAATTTTCATAGGCTATGATGGATTCCATAATACTACTTGGTTAATATTGAGATGGGAGCATGAGGTGCATAATGGGATAATGGTATGGATATATAAAATGATGCCAACATAGGATATTGTTCCATTTATGGGACTTGGGTAAGAAGGTTTGAGGCCCAACTCACATCAGGGATGACTTTACTTTTGTAAGGGATTAATAAGTGGGGTACATTATATATATATATATATATAAATATCTATGTGTGTGTGTGTGTATTATTTTGATAAAGAATGTTTTTATTCTATGTATTACTTAGAGATCGATCCTTGGTGAGGTTAGGAAAAATAGTACTACCTATTTAGGCCATCAGTTAGTCTCATTTGTTTATTAACTGGTCATTAATATGATTCTTGCACATTTTTTCACAAGAGGTTTCAGGGAGGTTCCTATTGATAACACATGTTATTCTCACCCTACATATATATAAACTATTTTTATAGTCCATAGAAGATGGTTGGTGATTGGTATGGGTGTTACTAGTTCATGGGAGTTGTTCTGGAGCCGTTGGAGCTTCATGATCACTGCCAAGGATTTAATTTTTATATTTTAGGTTTTCTTTTCAATTATATCAGATTATATATGACATTACATGTATTAGGATATATTTTATACTTATAAATGGTGTGGGTTGATGGTTTCTAATCTTATCTCTTACTCATGAAATATATATAGAGCGAAATTCCTCCCAAGAGTGTGATTTATATACTCTTGATGCAAGTCACCAACTCAGGGACTATTTGAGGTGGAATTTAGGGACCATTAATCTCTTTTCTCATTACTAGCCTAGGAGGGGTACCTTTAGAGGGAGGTATTAATGAAACCTCATATATAGTATTCTCTCCCTTTGTAAGTATATTTTTTAAATACATTAAGGAATAAATATAAATAGATTTATGTTTCATTATCCACCTTGGAAAAAATATCCAAATAAAAATTGAGAGAGGGGACATGTACTCTTACCTTAAACATAAGAGGAATGGGGTTGAACTCTCATAATAAACCTTAATATTTTAAATTTATCCTTTAGGGGTGGTTTAGTAAAAACATATAATATTTTCTTGTTTTTTGAAATAAATTTTAATTTCGACACATTTTTCTCAATAAAATCTTTGATGAAGTAATATTTTATATCAATGTGATTTGATATAGAATTTTGGACTATAATTATTGATAGGTTTATAAAAATCAGATTATCATAGACCATAAGTAGTGGAAACTTCACTTCCACCTTCAGTTGTTCTAATTGAGTCCTCATCCACCCCAATTGGGCTATGGATTGAGTTTCAGACACATATTCTATATTAGTGTTACTTATGGTTATTGATATCTATTTCGGTATGTTCCAAAATACACATATTTTACCCCAAAAATAAAACTCCACTCGATATTGATACTTTATCATCAATATTCCATCGCAATACACATCTGTATAACCAAACTAAAGAAGCTTACCAAAAATATTATATTTTATTCCACAGTTCATTATGCCTTTAACATAATAGATAATTATCTTTCCATTAATGAAATGAAGCTAATTTGGTGCACATTGAAAACCTGGAAAATAATGTAACATAAAAAATATGATCTTGAATATTTTAAATAAATCAAACTTATAAAAAGATTCAAGAATTATCTTAGGTTAGCTTCCTTTTCCTTTTCATCTTTAGAAAAAAATTTCCACCGAAATTGGTGTGGAAACCAGATTTGAGTACTCCATACCAAAATTATTTAGAAGTTTCCAAGAATATTTCTTTTGATAAAGAAATATGTGATATTCCATACGATGAATTTTTAAGCCACAATATTACCTCATTTATCCAAGAATGGAAATTTTAAACAACTTATTCATCTCCAAATAAAATTCATCACACACTACATCTTAATTTCGAACAAGAAATATATCATCTACATATACAATAATAATTAGTGGTGAATATTTATCATATATAACTTAGATATTTTTATCCACTATTCCTTTATTTAACTTTAAATATTTCAATAAATAATATAACTTTTAATCCCATGATCCCAAGGCCTATTTTACCGCATATAGATCATTCTTTAACTTGAAATCTTAAAATTCATCTTCACCAAGTATGAAACCAATGGGTTTCTCAAAGAGAACTTAAACTTCAAATTATTCACTAAGAAAAAAATATTTTACATCTATTTTAAAAATAGTGTATTTACTTCTTGCTATAATAGAAAGAAACATCCATTTAACACCCTTATAATTTATGATATATTTCTTTTCAAATTAATCTAATTTTCTTAATAGCTTGTGGTGCACACAACCTTGAGTGTAAATGAACTGTAATATAGTTTATCGTTACAAACTAACCATTAAATTGGTGCTATGAATATTAATTACTAATTTTTTAAAAATATTTATAAAGGTTCTATGTAAATGAAATATATTGATAAATAAGTACTCAATTGTTAGTAATGTCATTATATGCTTTTAAAAATTAAATTTTCCCTCAAAATAATTTTTATTATTTTTTGTGAGAAAATGATATAATTAATTTCTAATTTTTTTATAAAATTTATTTTAAAAAATGAACTTTATTTTTGAAATCAATATTTAAAAATTATATTACAGAAATTTTAACATTGATTTTTCGATGAATAGTTAAAATTCTGATTTTTATTAAAAAATGTATTTTTGTTTAAAAAATATTAAAAGTTCCATTTTGTTTTAAAAAGGTTTTAAAAGTAAAATTCGTTCATTTATAACATTTATAATCCAATTAAGGTCATTATAATTAACTTTATGTTATATTTTGGTAAAAATCCTTTTATACTTAAGAAAAAAGTTTTTTTTTGGAAAACTAATTTTCATCACGTTTCATAGGTTTAATTTTAAATTAAATTCCACCAATTATATGAAATTAATTTGATAAAATGGAATAAAAATTTGACATCAAAATTTTCAAATTTTTTAATGAGTTAATTTTTTTTCATAATGAATAGTAAAAAAAGGAAAAATTTATCACCATGATTAAGGTTGGAATGAGTTTACTGGGGGATTAAACCAATAGACAAAGGTAAAATTTCCAATTAAATTTGTATAAATCATATTTTATGTCCATATTTTGACATCATTGTATCCTAAAATTGATCCTACAGACATTTGGAAGCATTTTTCTTGAGAACAACTTTATTATATTTTAATCTTTTAGGAAATTCCAAGTGTGTTTTCTCCCCCACTTATAAAAGGCCACCCATACTTTCTATTATTTACAATAATTTGATCCATATAGATATACCAAAAGTTAAAAAAATATATTATAAACTTCCCTATGAATGAATTAAAGGTCTTGGTATTCTTAAAAGACTATTCCAAGTGTCCTTAAGAAAGGATCTAAAAGAGGTCTACCAAAAAAGAGGCAATCATCCTACATGACCTCATTCAAACTATTTAATTTTTCTACCTCATATAATTATATGTTATTCATCATAAAATAATAAATTCAGTATTCTAAATATACTAAATTATTATTATTATTATTATGAAACCACCATTATACAAACTCTATTCCATAAAATGGGAAGTGAAAGTATCGCTAATGCGTATGTGTGGACTACCACCTCCACGTAGAGATACAATTTATTTTCCATCACCATATTTCATGGATGATTATTATGATGGATTAAAAGTTTATATATGATATTTATGAACTAATTATTATTTTGGAATTATAATATCATATCTAACTTCTTAATTTTATAACCATTGTAAAATTATAACATTGCTCGTGTGTATGCGTGGAATACCACCTCCATGAAGTGATGTGATTAATTTTTTGTTTCGAATTTACATGGATGGTAATAAGTATATATTTAATTAATATATATATATATATGATATATATTATATAATAATTATTTTTTAAAGGGGAATTATTATTTACCTTTATTTCATTCCATTAGTCAGAAATTGAAAAGAGCATTCATGCGTACGTACGACCTACCATATCTATAAACAGTGTAATTCATTTTTCTATATCTACCTTTTAAGGATGAATATATATATATATATATATATATATATATATATAATGAATATATATGATATTTATATCTTTATTAACACTCTGGAGATGATGGAACCATGATCAATGTGTAAGGACCAGAACTTCCGAACCAAAATTATCTTGAAAAATTAAACAGTTAACACATAGAAATGACGATTTTAATAAGGAATTATTAATCAATGCATGTTGAAATGGTATAAGTGGATTATATATGATATTATAATTATTTAAATGAATATATTATAGAATTATAATAAATTTAACTTTATTATTACGTAGGTTAAATTATTTTTAAAGCAAGTAGAATTCAAGGTAAGTGATTTATGTTACAATCTCATTATTTATTTAGATTGTTTATGATATTAAATTTTTATTAAATATATCAGAATTATCTCATGAATTTTATTATCCTATGGTTATTTCTAGAGATTACATATTTTTATTTAATTTCCATCTCTTTAATAACTTAAAATATCGAAATAATTTTTTTTAAAGGAAAATTGACTTTATTTCTCTATTAGATAAAAATTAAATTTTCTTCCATGTCCATGTATTCTAAAAATATTTTCAATAAATTATTTATATTCACATATGTTTTTTTAAATTCATTTTTACACATGATTTTATTTTTTAAAAATGTTTTAAAAAGTAATCTTGTTGTTGCTTTCCAAATGAGGTACTTTTGACTTTTTACCAAAAACGTGAAAGGAATATTTGTTTTAATGTATACAACATGGACAAAATTTTCTAACATCATGACCAATAAATACTTTGAATATTCATTTAAATGTTTATATGGTTATTTTCAAAGAAAATGTTTCCTTCATATTTGGTAAATTTTTAAATTTTAAATTAGTTATTTCAATGTGAAAGAATATTTTCCTCAAGAAATGTACCAATGATATTTTAAAGAATTTTTTCATCTATGACGGCATCCTTTGATGTTACTTATTATTTTATAGGGATATGACCCACTGATACCGTCCAATTTCAATCTTTGGATGGATTATGGTGATGTTTTAAGGATGATTTTATGAAACTTGTTTCTTTCCCATGAGTTAATTAAGTTTTGATAAAACCTTTGTGAAACATGTTTCTTTTCCATTGGTTATGATATAATGAAATGATGAAATTTTTATGAAAACCATTTCCTTTATAAATATTATTCTATGATTAATGTTTTATGATCTTTTGGAAAAAATATATAAAATGTTTAATATGTTATCGGTGGGTTTGAAATTATATATCTCTCCAATGAATTAAGTAATGATAAATATCTCATGAGATAATAAGGAATGAAATAGTTAGTGAATTCAGTTCAGTAAGGGACTATATCCACTATGATAGTCTTGGGAGTGAACCTTGACTAAGGATGTAATTGAATGAGGATTGATTCCAATCCACTATGATAGTATTGAAAGAGAGACTTGATTAAGGAAATGATTTTATATGTTTCTATATATTCCAAAAAATTATGTATTATGACAATGGTATGATCTCATGGATCATGTTACTTTATTCATTTATTATTCATGTCATATGAGATGCAAATATTTAGTTCATAACTCAAGATTAAGATATATGATTTGCTGGGAATTGTTTTTAAATGTTAATCTCATGTTTTCATACCCTTATTCTCATATTATGCTTATGTTATCATTGATATCTCAATTATTTACCCTTAATAAGAATATGATATCACCCATTATCATGTTTCCTTTACCTAGGTTATTAAGAAAGGTTTTAAGTATAATATGTCTAAGAAGGGTTTTGGTTAAGAACTTAGTGTGAGATGATGTGGATATCTTATGAAAAAGTTTTTTATGTATCAAAGTTTCTAAAGACACTAAACCTATATGATTATGGAATGGATCATAATGTTATGTATTTAATATTCATATAATAATATTTAATGTTTATGTTTGAAAATTATGGGTTTCAATACTTGGTCTCAGAGCCAGGTTTAGTTACCTTTGGAAACTAGGATGAGAAAACTTTAGTGATATCCCTTTGGAAAATACTATGTATAGAATAACAACCTATGTTATGGTAAAAAAAGGAGTGTGGTTTTCTTAGAAAAACATCCTTGTCTATATACCACAAGTGGACATGGTTTTGGAAGAAATACATCTAGGGGTAATAACCCTAAAAAGTTTTGGCCAAGTATATCTTTACCATCATTCTAGTGCATGGTGAGTGTGCCTTACTACGCACCTAGTTTGACACTCTTAGGGGATATGCTTGGATTTACTAAAATTTTCTTTATGAACCATTATGAAGGATTTGAATAGACGATGACCATGGATGACCTCGGTTAAACCTAAGGTACCATAGATTGAAAATAATGTTAATGATTTAGATATCATATAGAATATTTTTCAGGATGATGTAGTTTATTACTATTATTATTATTGCTCACACTATGTTTTTTTGTTTTCATTCAATGGGTAGAACCTAAAGGAACTGTGTTAATGATGAATGTTGTGGAAAATTCAATGAGTCTCCTCTTGAGAAAACAAATTTTATGGGATTTAGAGTAAAAAATATTACTATTATGACTATGAAAATTTCTCTATATATGGATCATACCAATCTTCCAAAAAATAAAAGGTGAGAAAAACATTCTGTTAAGTCCTTTAACAGGAAGAATCCACCATATTTTAATGGGTTTTCTGATCCACTAATTATTAATCAATGGATCAGTACCACTAAAAAAATATTTTCTATTCTCCAATATTTAGAACATTAATATGTTATTTTTCTTATTTATTATTCAAAAATATAAGATGATCAATGGTGTGCTCTAATCAAGAACATGAGGCAATGGGAAGAAATTGACTATATAGAGTGGGATGAGTTTATGAGATTATTTTTCAATAAGTAATTTCCGCATATTATTAATATGAAAATATAGAAGGAATTAATTTAAATAAAGAATAAGGATGAGGAATATATTATTTCATATGATACAAATTTTATAATACCTTAAAGGTATGATTTTGGTATTATCATATGACTTGAAAGTAATATTGACCAATCTTAAGTGGATTAAAACTAAGTATCCATAGGGTGTTATACATAAGTTACTTTAGTAGATACAAATAAATCATTCTATGTGTTATCATGGTGGGGATGGATATTTGATTTACCAATCAATATCATTGGTTTGATAAGAAAAGAAAGGTGGAATTCAAATTAAATTCTAATAATAAAAACTATAGAGAGAAGATGATGATATTTCCTTTATATTCGAAGTGTGGATGGTAAAATGGAGGAAATTTTGTTAATGGGACTAGTAAATGTTTTAAGTATGGAAAGGAAGTTCATCAAAAAAATTAATACCAATGTGATAGGAATAAGTTAACTCATGATGTGAATAGAGAGAAAGCTCTAAAGAATGAACCACCCACACTCTGATTTTTCAAATGAAAGGAATATTGGAATTATTCTAACCAGTGTTGAATATAATGGTTAATGATGATAATAAATGTTTAAAACCTCTTAATCTCATAGATAAAGGAAAGTATCATGTGATCAATATTGCTGATGTGGGATATAATAGCGAAGTGGTGAAAGGTACACTTACCATCCACTATAGAACTACTAATGTCTTATTTGATTTTGGATCTACCTACTCTTTTATATCTACAGATTTTTTTAATGGTATTACAATACCAACTTAATGATTAGATTTTGAATTAATAGTGGAAAAACCTAATGGTATTATGATCATATATGAATTTTAGGAATCTTCTTAGATTGAGGTTTATGGGAATGTGCTTCCTGAAAATCTAGTTATTCTACCTGTAGTTGAATTTGATGTTATCTTAGACATGGATTGAACTTCTTTACCTAAATCCCATATAAATTACTAGTAAGAGAAGTCACATTTTATATTATAAACCAACTTATAATAATCTACCAGTGTGATGAAAAATATGAACTTACAATGGAAATTATGTTCATTATATAGGTATCAATTCCTATTCAAAAGGGGTGTTTATCTTAGATTATCTGGGATAAAATCAACGACAAATATATGATTATTGTATAGTATTTTTTTGATTTGTTTCTAGAAAAAATTTCTAGTCTTTCTCTAAGTCATGAAGTTTATTTTTAAATAGAACTCATACCTAATGCTACACCTATTTCAAATAATCCATATATAATTCCCAAAATTTAGTTATAAGAATTAAAGAAGAAACTTCAAGTGAATTTTGATAAGGGATTCATTCATCCATGTGCATCACCACAGGGTGCACCTGTTCTTTTTTTAATAATAAATATGGATCAATGAAACTCTTCATTAATTATTATGGACTTAATATGATCATAATTAAGAATAAGTATCCTCTTCCTCGTATTGATGATTTTTTTGATCAATTGTGAGGAGGTCAATATTTTTCCAAGATTGATCTTCAATCCAGATATTATAAATTAAGGGTAAAAAGTGAAGAAATACCCAATAAAATTTCTATTTAAGGTATGAAAACTATAAATTTATTGTGATTCCATTTGATTATACTAATTACACCATTATATTCATGGATTTAATGAATAGCATATTTATAGATCACCTTGATCAGTTTGTGGTAGTATTTTAAGATGATATTATTATATATTAAAAGAGAATAGAAGAACATGAAGATCATTTTAGGATTATGATGAGGACCCTAATGAAGGATAAGTTTAATGAAAATTTTACTTAGTGTGAATTTTGGATGAAAAATTTTCATTTTTGGGTTATATAATCTCAAGTGAGGGTATATTTGTGGATCCATCAAATATGGAAGTTATTAAATATTATCCATAAACATATAATGTGATTGGGATCCATAGTTTTCTTAGTTTAGATGGATATCATCAACTCTTTTTGGAGAATTTTTCATGGATATCTAATCCAATCACCATGTTAACTCGGAAGGGATACAAGTTCCTTTGGATATATTAATGTGAGGAAAATTTCAAGGAACTAAAGATAAGGTTAGTTAGTGCACCTGTGCTTGCACTACCCTGTAGTGGAGACAGTTTGTGGTGTATAGTGATACATTAAAGAAAGTACTATGATGTTTTATCATGTATAATTTTATAGTTATAGCTTACACCTCATGAAAATTGAAGGTCCATGATAAAAAATTACCTAACTTATGATTTGGAGTTAGATGTAATAATTTTTGATTTAAAGATATGGAGGCGTTATCATTATGGGGATAGGTGTGATATATATACTAATCATTAAAGTTTAAAGTACATATTTACTCATAAAAAGTTAAATATTATCTAGATAAGATTTTTGTTTTTGATTAAATATTATAGCTACTCAATACATTACCACCCTAAGAAAGTGAAAAAGGTAGCTATTTCCCTATGTCGAAAGGATCATGCTAGCTTATCTATGATGAGGATTACGAAAAATATAATATTTATGGATTTTCAAAATATGGACCTTGAAATATTAAAGTAAGGTTTAAAATCACATATTTATCAAATTATTATTCAACTATATATCTATGTGAAGATTAATGAGGTGTATAAGGAAGATGTAGAGATACAAAATAAGGTGAGAAATATTGCTCAGATTAACCTTGATTATGGTATAATGATAAGGTTTTATAACTGTATATGTGTTCCTGAGTTAAAATGAGTGTTCAACCATCCTTATGAACCCATCTATAAAATATTATAAAAATATAGCATTCTAGGATGAAGTTGGAGAAAGAAACATATTGGGACTTGATATAGCTAAGGAAATGATAGACAAATCCAGAGCCATTCTATAGCGCATCGAGTCACCTTAGAGTCAACTGAAAAGTTATAATGGCAATCATAAGTGAAATATGGAATATGAAGTTGGTAAGAAGGTATTCCTATGAATTTATACATTTAATAAGGTTATGATATTTATAAATAATATAAATGTTATCCCCAGGTATATTGGTCCCTTTGAGATTCTTGATTGAGTAGGGATGGTAGCATATCTCTTCTAACTTTCACCAAACCTCTCTCAAGTTCACAATGTGTTCCATGTATCTCTCCTAAGGATGTACATAACTGATCCTTCCCATGTGATAAAATTAGAGGTTATACCATTGTATTATGATATTTTCTATAAATAAAAATTATTATAAATCTTTGATCATAAAGATAAAGCGCTACATAACAAGACTACTCACATGGTTAAAGTTCTCTAAAGGAATCATAAATTTGAAGAAGTTATATGAGAACCCAAGGATGTGATGAAACAAATATATCCTTATTTTTTTGTACCAATGTGATTTAATTTAATAGGTGAAATTAATTTTAAGGGGGTTATAATGTAACACCATGAGATTTTATAATATACTTCTTTTCAAATTAATTTAATTTCCTTAAGATCTTGTGATACAGACAACCGTAAGTCTAAACAAACCATAATATAATATACCATTACAACCTAGACATTAAATTGGAAGTATGAATATAAATAAAAACATTTTGAAAAATATTGATAAAGTTTTTAGATAAATCAAATATGTTGATAAATAAGAGCTCGATTTTTAGTAAAGCCATTATATGCTTTAAAAATACTTTTTTCCTCAAAAATGGTTTTTATTATTTTTTGTGAGAAAATAATATAATTAATTTTTTCCAATTTTAGAAAATTTATTTGGAAAAAATAACTTCATTTTTGAAATAATCATCTAAAAATTAGCTGAGAGTGAATTTTAGATAATTTTTGGAGAATATTGATTTTTCGATGAATAGTGAAAAAACTAATTTTTATTGAAATCTGCCTTTTTGTTTAAAGATTTTAAAAAAATATATTTTATATTAAAATGGTTTTAAAATTAAAATTATTTCATTTATATTATTATTAATCTAATTTAGGTCATTATAATTAATTTTATGTAATATTTTGGTATAAAAACTTTGTATACTTAAGATGACATTTTTTTTCCAGAAAACTACTTTTTCGTCACATTTTGGGGGTTTAATTTTAAAATAAATTCTAAAATTTTGTGAAATGAATATATTAAAATGTATTAAAAATTTTCAATCATCATATATAATTTTTTTAATGATTCCAATTTCATTTTTGGACATAAATAATTGTAAAAATAGTAAAATATTGTCACCATAGTTAGGGTTAAAATGGGTTTACTGGGGGGGGGGGGTTAAACCAAAATATAAGGGTAATTTATCCAATTAAACTTGTATAGATACTATTTTTAGGAAATATTTCAACCTCTTACTATCCTAACTTTTAAACTCTGGGCATTTTGAATAATGTTTCTTGAGAACGACTTTATTATAGTTTAATATTTTAAGAAATCCCAAGTGTGTCCTCTACCCCTCTTATGAAAGAAAACCCATACTTTCTCTTATTTAAAAAACTTTAATCCATCCATATTGACCAAAACGAAAAAATTCTCTTATAAAATTCATTATACTTTAATTATATGTTTTTTTATTGTTAAAATAACATTTCAAGGGTCCTTAAGAAAAGATCTAAAGGAGGCCCACTGAATAATAGGTAATCATTCTAACCTACCTTTTTGAAATTATTTTTTATTATAACTCATATAATTATATGGTATTCATAATAAAATAATAAATTCAGTATAATTAATATAATTAAATTTTATTATGGTTATGTAACCTCCATTATCCACACTCTATTCCATCAAAATGGGAAGTGAAAGTATCACTCGTACATACGTGTGAACTACCACATCCAGATAGCGATACAATTCATTTAACATAACCATATTACATGGATGGTTATTATGATGGGTTTAAAGTTTATATATTATATTTATAAAATAATCATTCTTTTATAATTATAATATAATATTTACATTTTTTACTTTCCGATCCG
Organism: Viscum album; assembly: GCA_963277665.1. Classification (NCBI taxonomy): domain Eukaryota; kingdom Viridiplantae; phylum Streptophyta; class Magnoliopsida; order Santalales; family Viscaceae; genus Viscum; species Viscum album. The sequence continues at coordinate 1,756,186,852 of OY728121.1, read as the reverse complement.
TTGGAAAATAATGATGTCATTCGTGTGTACGAGTGGAATACCACCTCTATGAAGTGTTGTGAATCGTTTTTCATTTATGATTTACATGGATAATAATAAGGATATATTTAATGAATATATATTATATAATAATAATTCTATATAGTTGAAATATTATTTTCATTATTTCTTTCCATCTACTGAAAATTGAAAACAACGTTCATGGGTATGTATAGTCTACTGTCTCGATGAATGGTGTAATTCATTTTTCTATATCTAAATTTTATGTATAAATATAAATATATGTATTATCAATATATATGATATTTATATAATTATTAAAATTATATATATGATGGAACCATGATCAAAGTACAAGTATCAGAACTACCGAACTAGAATTCTCATGAAAAATGAACTTGTTAACACGAAGAAACACCGATTTTAATAAGGAATTACTAATAAATAGTTATTGAAATGTTATAAGTAGATAATATATGATATTATATGTATGTAAATTAATATATTATATAATTAGAATAAATTTTAATTTATTATATAGGAGTTTCAATTTCTTTCAAAGAAAGTAAAACTTGAGATAAGGATGTTACAATCTCATTGTTTTTTGGGATTGTTTATGATTAAGTTTATGATAATGAAAATTTATTAAATATATCTAAATAATCTCATTAATTTTATTATTCACTAGTTATTTATATATATTACATTTTTTTCATTTCATTTTTTACTCTTTAAGAACTCAAGATATTGGAATAATGTTTTTAAGGAATATGACTTTATTTCTCTCTTTAGTTGAAAATTCTTTTTTTCCATGTATTTATTTTCTAAAAATGTTTTTAATTTTTTATATATTCTCAAATTATTGTTTAAATTAATTTTTAATCATAATTAAATGTTTAGAAATTTTTTTAAAATGAATCTATTTATCATTTTTTGAGCAATGTACTTTTGAATTTTTACCAAAACTATAAAAAAATATTTGTTTTAACATACAAAGAATAAATATAATTTTATGTAATCATGATCACTAAATTATTTAAATATTCCTTTAAAATTTTATGAGGTTATTTTCAAAAAAATGTTTGTAATAACCCATGTATGAATGGTTGATAAATTTATCAAGAATTTCAATTTTCCTCCATCAGCGAACTTGTCATTTCAAGAAACAGAAATAAAACAAGGTTTAGGGAACTTAAATATAAAAAAGTGATGTTTTTGGACATTTCCTAAGTTCCTTTATAATTACTTGGGGTCCTTGAAAGAATATAATGGGGAATGGGTGGCTTCGGCGGCTGAAACTAGTTACATAATCTCATTTATATTGTGAATATAGTATTCATGATGTGAAAAGTTTCATGGGGTGTGGCCCAAGGGTTTCAGAGCTAGAAAAATGGATCGAATTATCTACCCTAAGGAATTAGTAGTGTGAAAACTTAGGTAATTATGTGAATCTAATGGCCTATATTTTTTATTTTATTCTAAGTAGGGATCATCCCCTCTTCCTTTATAGGTCGAATATGGGGTACATGAGAGGGTTCAGTTGGATTTTCCTCTCCCTCTATTCTACACCATTCTTAGTGTTATTTAGTGATATTTGAAAACCTCAAAGGTACAAATATTTCTTCTTTATATATCCTCATAGTTTCTCCCTAATTGTCATTAAATCTAGATATGACCATTTTAGGTCAAAATGCCAATTGCACTGATGAATAGTGACATTTCCCATTTTCTTCAAATATTCCTTACAACATAGAAATAGGGGCTCCTAAGATGATGTCTTCTAGTGATGATGCATCAATCTATTTATGAATGAATATATTTCAATTTTTTTAAGGGGGTTTTCCCTAAATCAATTTCATAATATATTGAATCAATAGTTTTAATTGGTTCTTTTTGTAGCCTACATTTGGGGATGTGTCAAGATCGAAAAGAACCCTATTGACAATGTTTTTAGTATGAAAAAATGAAATAGAGAACAAGATTATATGAAAAGTCTAATTTAACCAAGATAAATATGGATGAGCTTAACATGCCTTGAAATATGTTGTCAGCCCTTGGTATCTAAGTGGACAAGCATTAGATAAATGTAGGTGGTCTAAAACAAGTCCCTTTTATATGTTTAAATTTTATAATATGAAATATGTAAAATCATGTTGACATTTTGTGCACATAGCCTAATGAAATTAGAATCCATTGATTCAATGAAACTTTATGTATAGACCTCCCTCATACAACTTTGGGTTCATTAGTGTTGAGGATAGGACTGGTGGCCACCCTAGGGGCATGCCAGCCCTGATCAATTTATTAGATCTTTAATAGAATAAACCTATATCCTGTTGAAGAAATAGATATTGGTTATAGTTTGGTTTAAATATGTATACTAGTGGGAATGTTAATTAAGAACTTGGATTGACATGAAATTTTCCTAACTTAGTAATTATGATGATTATATTGAGAATAAACAGAATGGATTAACAATTGTAAATTTTCATGTAATTGGAGTTGGTATAAAAGATTAATGAATGAGGGACATGATGATATGTGTAATGGAAATTATTCTTAAATGATAAGTAAAATAGAAATACATAAAGTGGTTGTAACAATTGATAACTTGGTTTAAATTGATTCATGAATTGTATTGGTTATTAGAATGAAATAAAAAAAGGTAAATGGTAAAATGTATTGTTATGTAATTGGATAGGCATGTTAACATGATGTGTTATGGCTATACTAGCATAACAATGGATTTTTGGGCCAAAATTATAAATGAATAGAATGAGTTTTAATTATTATGATAATTTGGAACATGAATTTATGGAGTATAAATGGATAGATATTTGGTCACTAGATTAATTGAACAATATGGTTTTTGATGAAATATTTGACATTCTTGATGCGTGTACATGTGTTATATTTTATTGTATTTTTGTCTTATTATGACTTCTAGTTATGGTGAAATTATTATATAAAGGTCTTGCACTCAGTTATGATAAAATTATTATATAAAGGTATTGTTCCCAATTATACTAAAATTATTATATAAAGGGATTTCAATTGGTTTTGCTGAAATTATTATATAAAGGCATTGCACCCAATTATATTGAAATTATTATATAAAGGGATTATAGGAGGTTATACTAAAATAATTATATAAAAGGCTTGTGTTCGGTTATTATAAAATGCTTATATAAAGGGGATGCACCTGGTTATGCTGAAATTTTTATATAAAGAGCTTACATTCAGTTATTTTGAAATGATTATATAAAGTTATTATGCCCAATTATACTAAAATGATTATATAAAGGGCTTGTGACTAGTTATGTTGAAATGATTATATAAAGTGATTGTTCACAGTTATGATAAAATACTTATACAAAGGGGTTTTCCCTAGAAATTATGTAATGATTATATGACACTTCCCAGATCACCTGTGATGATATATGGGTTAAACCCTGGGAGGGTTATGGCTATGGTTGGAATTGTTTTGAAACATGCTTGGAGATATATGGAAATGTGTCAAATTAGGTTTGGATGACCCTGAGTTTCACTTTGTAACATGAGGGTTAGTGTGTTATTTTATGAGATTTATTAATTTATTAAATTAATACCCCTATTTATCACTCAATTTTATGAACTATATACTCATTTGGATTTGTTTATACATCATTAGTGGTGGACTACTATTTTTTACTCACACCCTACTCGAGATGAAATTGCACTTGGGTAATTGATTATCTATTACTTGTTTATTCCATAAACTTGGTTGGATAATTCCCAAGATAGCATGGTCGAGCAGGATTGCTCAGATGGTATCAGAATATTGAATGAGGTTTGTCTTATAGATACCATAGATCCCATTTTTTTCTAGTATGTATCTGTGACCTACCTAGTGTGAGAACCATTGTGTGTTTAACATGGATGTTGTAGCCTTTTCTACTTTTCATGTACTATTATTGATGTATATTTATTTTTCATACTCTAATTATTTACTACCATGGATGATGTTTTGTTATTTATTTTTTATTATGCACTCTGATATGGGTGTATAGTCTCCCCACTGTACTATATTAGACCCGAAAAGCTATTAAAAATCCTATGGTGTATGGGGAGGTGCTCTTAAGGAAATGTGGATAACTTGCTAAGGCACTGGTTATAGAGTGATCTAGGTTAGGATGTTACAATTGTTTCCCTCATATTTGGGAAATTTTTATATTTTAAATAAGTGATTTCAAAGTGAAAAGGATAATTTCCTCAAGAAAATTTCCAATGATCTTTTAAAGGTATTTTTCATCTATGATAACATCCTTGGATGTTACATTTACTTTTATAGGGATATTTTCCAATGATACCATCCAATTTCATTATTTGTATATATTATGGTGATGATTTAAGGATGATTCTATAAAAATCATTTATTTCCCAAGGGTTAATTAGGTTATGAATAAATATTTATGAAACCCATATATTTTCTATGGGTTATGCTATTATGAAATGTTGAAATGGTTATGAAATCGATTTACTTTCTAAGGATAATTCTATGATTAAGTTTTTATGATCTTTTTACAAACATATATAAGGTTCACTTATGTAATGGGTGGGTCTGGAATTATATAGCCTATAACATCCTGACCCGAGAGCCACTGAAATGGTTACCTGAGTTGGTTGGCCACTAGGAATCAAGTGAAACTCCCTATAATCTAGAGTCTACTGACTAGAAGTGAGGGTCAAAAGGTGGTACATTGGGGAGAATATACCCTCTAGATTAGTAATAAGTACAATGGAATCATAAATAAATGAATAATATGGAATATAACATACTAATGATAGTCATTAATAAATGAAAGAATTATCTTGAATGAATATGCTACAATGCATAAGTAGTAAACAATACAACATAATATACACATGTAATTAGACATATAATAACATACATAGGGTCAAACTAACAAGGGAAAATAATAAATTAAAGACTCATCAGTTATCTCTAATACCAACATGAGCACTAGCTTGATCTTCTACTCCCTTACTCCATCCTAGCCTAAGAAGATCACAACATGCATGCAAAATCCATTATCCTATACTTGAAAACATAAGGACCATCTGGGTACTAATCGGAGGCCCAAACAAGGTGTGATATATATATAGTATTCCACCACCAATGATGTCTATATCAAATCTATTCTTTGAATATAATCTGTAACAGTATATAGGTATAACAGAAATAAAGCTATAAAGACAAAGTGAAGTAGTATAATATATAAGTACATGTTGTAACAAGATATATATAAATAAAGAAAAAATATATAAAGGATTTAATAATTAGCTATGGAATATAACTACATTTCTATTATTGAATATATTAGTGTCATACCTATAAGGTAAAAGAACCAGGGCCTCTGACCAAGTCATCCACTCCAAGTCCACAGAGCTTATCTATAACAAACTCACAATAGTGTAGACCTACATGGTCCAAACACCCAAGGCCTATGATAATGGACTCTTCTTCGAATCCATAGAGATCATCCATATAAAAATCTATAAATACTTGAGTAGAGACCAAGGATCATGTCCGAGATGGTCTAAGAAATCCTATTCCAAGGTTACAATCTAAGGAAACCAATGGAATATATATATATAAGAGGGCCCTCAGTGCCATACCATGTTACGTCAAACCATTTCTATATTGTGACATCCATTTCAACATAATTCATATAATTATTAAAGGTACAATGTTAGTTTCTATGCCTATATCAATTAAATTTATCATATTAAATTCATAATTTAATTCACACACATGAGGTAAGAAGGAGGTCTATGTTAAAGTCCATTATATTTTATTAAATAACTACATAGTTATAATAAGTCAATGTTTTTTCCATTTTATTCCATAATTCCTATTTTATCCATTTATTTATTCCTTTCATTTATAAATGATAAGGTTTTAACCAAGTTACTAAACCTGTAACATTTTATTTAATTATATTTGTCACCCTTTAATAATAGGTGAGATCAACTCACCCCATATGTGATGTAGATGTATTTGATGAATCAAACCCAACTCAAGGGTGGTTTGGTATGAGGTTAAAACCTATAAACATTCACATGGGTGTGATAAAATGTTTAAATTATAGTTTAAAAATTTATTTTTAAGGATTATTAATTTACAGATAAATTCCTAGAAAGTCTGGTCTATGACACAATGAAGAAAGTTATAAAAACTCTCAAAATTTTAGGGAAATGGTATAGACCACATACCTCATGATTAGGATAGTACACTCTTCCATTACCAAGACTTGATTCTTGTTGGAATGAGTGATATCAAAATATTTGAATTTTTTTTCTGAAAATAAGGTGAATTAGCTCACATAGAATTAACATTCCATATAGAAAGGGAAAATGAAATAAGAAGAAAGTGGAATCAAGAAATTATCAATGTAGATCCAACACAACTAAAAAAAAGATATTATGAGCTCATATAGGGTAGATACATGAAATCCTAGATAATAATGGGAGGGTATCTCGAGCATCTTGGGCATGTAAGAAATGAGGTAGAAAGAGGAGGAAGAAATAAATAAGGCTAGTGGGGTAGTGCGGTCATTTAACCTCTCTTTAAGGAGGCACACAATTACTATGAATGGTGTGGCTAACCTTGATCTAACTATGTGGCTCACACTATGCAAGATCCATACCCTGTATAGTTTGTCTGCATGGTTTGGGATAACCATGCACCAACCATGTAGTGATACTGGTTAAGTGGCACTAACTTTGTATCTTTGTGTCTGGTTTTGAAAATAATGTTATTCCCAAGTGCCTACCTCTATAATTTACTATTTTCATTCCTCACAACCATTTTCCCTGCCTTTTATGGTTTAAAAAATAGTGCAAAACCCCTTACAAGGATTCATGGTTTCTCCTAAGGGGATGCATGGTTTAAACAAATAATGTGCACTACCTGTTTCTCCAAAAAAGTGAGTATTCATATCTTGGTTCTCTCAAAACTGATCCAAACTTTTGTGAAACTTCATGTGCCTTAAACCTCATCTAAAAAAACACTTTTAAGTGGTATAAATCTCGATATTATGTTTCAAGATTCAATTTAAGATTTTGACCATCCACTAAACAAAAAGATTAAAATTACTTAATTCAACCGATCCAAATCACAGGATGTTACAATCTCCCCACTTTAGAACTTATCATCCCTAATAATCATTGGGGAATAATGAAACCATCACCATATCTACCGAGGTCATGATTTTTCATTCAAATGGTCATGTTGTGTTTCTATATACCCAACACACCTCCAAGAATTACTTTAAACACGTGATACTTAAGCCACAAAAACTCAATCCAATGATCACACTCAAAACTAAAACCCTAAGATGATACTTACCTAAGACCTTATAAATAGAGACATGATCATGTCATCATATCTTTTAACCATCTGTCCCATGTCACTTCCCACCAAATTTCTTAGTATTAAATGACCAATTATGAACCATGATACTTCCATTGTAGGGATTGCCTATGGAAACACATATCGAGTGTCCTAACAACTCTATTGACATGTTTATAATCTTACACTTGAAGACACTACCCCTATTACTCTATTTAATAGAACCATTCAAACTCAAATTAACCAAGATCATATCGGTCATGTAGGATTTTTCCTAAAAAACCAAGGATGACCTTAAGTTTCACTTTTCCCATCCTGATAGTGTTATTGATTTGATTCCTCACTAACCACGTCCCACTAATTTAGAGAAAACAGGTTGAACCACTTCCATTCAACTAATTTATAATAATTATTGGCTCTTATGGCTGATGAATCACTAAGAATATTCTAAAACCTTTATCCCAAGGCTTACCAAGATCATTATGAACCCACTCAATGAAGTCAGTACCTGACATTCTATGATGTCTCATGGAAGTTTCATCTCCTTGGAAAAAAATGTCATCATTATATAATCCCATCACTATCATTATCCTAATCCAACCACTATGGATCATCATAAACTACTTAAATATTAATGTGAACATCTGTATTTTGGTCAAATCCATAATCAAAATAATTCTTGGAAATTACAAAGGATTATAGATGTGTATTGATCCATTGAAATGGAATAAAAGTACCAAAATGACTGCCACACGATCAGTATCAAGGTACCATTACCCTTCCCTCCTGAGGGTCTCCCTCAATGACTGACATCTCACTCCCCACCTTAGGAGAATATTTTTCATCACATCAACAAATAGAAAAATGATCATAAAATCCCATTCCCTGTACTCATTGGATGTAACAACTAGTATAGCTAGGAACCCACTCATCCTGAGCATTAATGTAAATGTCAACTGTCACCAATTCCCATTTTTAGAGAATATCACTCATGGAGAAATCCGAAAACGAATCATAATGATATTCATCACCTTCTAATGGACAATGGTCCACTATGACCCATTCGGGTTATCTTAAAACTGATTCTTGAGAACATCTCCCAAGGAGTCCTTTTATCAAACCATAATAACTATTTAAATAGGTATCTCAACATATAATCATTTCTCTCCCAACATACTCAGGGTGATGTCAAGATATGGGGCATTATCACCTCTAGAAATGGATTACACTAAGATTCATCAAAAAGTGCATATAGATCTCCCAAGATATTCTTACATCACACATGATATATTTTATTTACCCAACATAAGACATTATGTCTCCAAAAAAGGGTTCCATGGTTCAATTATGGGTTAAAAATCTCTTGTCACATGGTCATTCTTAGATTATCCATAATCACCATGAACTTCATTTTAATCTTAAATAAACCTCTGGGTCACCCTACCCACGATCATAATTTTGGAACCATTGATCCTTGACCCTTAATCTACTGATCACTGATGTTCATTTCTAAAAAGTTACCACATATAATTGGAATGAGATAAAATTACCATACACAATGGTATACATCACATGACACCTAGTTTGAAAACCCAACTCACACTTTTGATAGTTGTCCATAAACATGGTCAAGCTGTCCATGCTACTTGGCATGTCAGTTTTCATTAATCAAAAAGTTCCCTCAAAACCCTCTTTAAATTTAGGTATCTTTCTCGATCCATGATTTAAAAAATGACCGCCTGTCTTGCAACGACATTTAAAAAAGGAAAGAATAAATAGTGAAAGCACTAGTCAACTAGTCCTAAAACCGAAATAGTCTAACTTGAAATACCACCCTTTTTGTTTTTCTAAAATAAAAGGAATCAATATTCTTGAATTTAAAAACTTGGGAACCTATAATTCATTAGTCTAAAAACAAGATAAAATGATTCTCATTACCTTTAAGGAAGATATAAAATTGGTCCAAGGTATCTCATAGGTTTCCCTAGTTCAAAGAAATATAGATGACCTACTAGGGTCTGAATCAAAGGTAAAGGCATCATGGTTTCCCAACTAACCCTATGGATCATGCTAAAAAATTGGTTCACTAGGCCCGATCACCTAGACTTAAGGTTTCTCACATGATAATGATATTAAATTTAATAGAATTTATTAAACATGATCTAACATACATGAAAACACTCTTTTAGAAGGGGTTGAACTGAAAAAGGTAAAGAACTATTGACCTACAAGGGTTAAAATCTATCAACAAGGTCTATGAAATCATTTTCCAATCACCAGGATACCAAGACCTGATCATCTCTGAGCTTCTGAATAGGGGATTACTCATTTAAAGGTTACAATGATAATGTAGAGTAGGAATAGTTGACACTTACTAGGTATCTATGTTCATAAATACCCCCTCGAGGTTCAACTTCCCATACAAACACCCGTCTACCTAATGATTTCTTTTTTTATCTAGAGTACTTCTTGGGACAACCGATACCCAAACAACACTTCATGTCCAAAAACTAAAAGCAATCATTTATCAATGCTTCATGTTTAGAGAGCTCTACAATAACCAATATAGCCCCTTACTTATACAAGGTATCGACCCTAAAATAAGGTCATGACTGAAAGGATCACTAGGATTATCGACTAACCTCTAGGTCTGATGAAACCTATGGAGAAGTCATCAAAGTTCCACAATAATGATCATGTTCTCATTTAAGGAAACTCTCAAGGAAACATTTAAGATGGATACCTACATATTGTTCCTTACAATAATATCCTCTAAAATATTCAACTTTATATCAGTTAAATGTTTATCATTCATTTCAAAATTTAAAATAGTTCATATATTGGGGATATCAAGTCGCATTTTCAAGGAAAACCATAATTATTACTTTATTTCACTATTACTATGAAACTTAGTTGGGGGAATTATCTCATAATTTTTAATTAATCTTTTACTCAGCTATAAGGTTCTCACAAATGGTCCTGATTAAAGAAAATAAAAATTCCAAGATATATAGGAAAAATCTCTTTAGGTTTACATTAACATTTTAATTAATTGACACCTTATACTAATAAATGTAAAAAGCATAGAAATGGGATTTTATTAAGAAAAAGGGGATTAGTTAAATAAGATTCCACCATATGTTTATTTGTAACACCACATAAGAGACTAAAAAAATTTAAATAACCATCACATTAGCATTAATATACCCCCACATGGTTAAGGAATAAGGAAATTAAATAATAAGGTAACCTAAGAGGGTCCCATCAAGTCATCCAGGGTTCAATAATATGGAAATCCATTCTAAATTTATTGATTCAATGATATATAAATTAAAATTAACATCATATTTTAATAGAACCCATAAATGTCACTTAATTAAAGGTTTAATACACCCTTAATGGGTTTATTTCATAAGAAACATACTCCAAATAACCTACTTAGGCCCATTTTTTCCTTTAGGGGTTTAGTCATATGGGTCATCATTCCGTATTTATAGTAGTATAAGCATTTATATATATCTATATACCATAGTCTATTTAGATGTACCACCATTCCCAAATTATAAAGGTGATTTCCTTTTCAAATTATAATTGGAAGACATGTAATATCAACCTGGTTTTTATCTTTACTCTCAAAATATAATAGGTTATGTATAGTGGTTCAACTATATGGGTCACGATTCTCTAATTTATAAAGGCCCATATAATTTAAAAATCAAACAATTGGATACCATTTAATTGAAACCATTTATGCTTAATCATATAAAACCAATGGTATATGGATCAAACATGTCATAATTGGTTAATTAAGGTTTCATCATCAAGATATGCGGAAAAACACCATTTAGGTTGATGTAGAAAATTTATTGAACCATCCATATTTTCTAATTATAACCAAGCATGATATTTAATGGAAGTAAATATAGTTAATCAACCAAGAATAACTTAAAAATTATCATGATGATAAATAAAACATCATAGTATATAGAAAAGAATGCTAAATAATTACCTAAATTGGGTATACAAATCATCATGCACTAGGAAATATATGATGCAACCTATATGGTATGGAATATGCATGGAATATGAATTCTATGTGGCTATAATGATGCATGTAATGAAACTTCCTTGCCATACCATGCCAATGGTAAATTTCATAAATCATAAATCAATAACAAGAGGAAGTACAACAATCCCCCATGGTGAAATAATTACCAAAAATAATATAGAAAAATAGTCTCATCCCTGAGAAATTGATCATTCCCCCATGATTAGGTTAGTCAGACATAGACACAAGATATTTACTATGTGCTGACGTATTTATACTCTCTCACTGACCATCCCAAAATAGTAATAAAAAAGGAAAAGAAACACCTTTGATGCCATTTGTAGCCTCCAGACCTAAGAGACACTAAAATGGTGCCTTAATCCATTTGCCCACTAGGCCTCAAGTGTGACTCCTAGTACACCAGAGGCTTCCAAATTACAAATAGGGCCTAAATGTGGTACAATGGGGAGATTATACCCTCTATATTAGTAATAATTATAATGGAAGCATAAATAAATGAATTGTAATGGAAAAAAATACTATGGATAATCATTAATAAATTAAAGAATTATCTTGCATGAACATGAAATAATGCACAAGAAGTAAACAATACAACATAATATACACATGGAATCAGACATACAATACAATACACAAGGTCATATTGACAAGGGAAAATAATAAGTAAAAGACTTAGCAACTATCTCTAATAGAATCATGAGAACTATCTCGGTCCTCTTCTCCCTTACTCTATCCTAGCCCAGGAGGATCACAACATGAAATAATGATCCATGAGCATGAGCCTAAAAACATGAGGCATTTTTGGGTACCAATCGGTGAATAAAAAGTTACACAATCCGATATACAAGTACTTGCTACAACGACCAATGTATATAATGAATAAAAACTACATATAGAAGTGAAGCATAATCTATGACATACGCTAACATATCTAGTGTTAGGAATCTATAGAATACACTAAATATATTAGTGGAATATCGACAAGGGCTAAGACTGACCAAGGAATATTCTTTGATTCCACAAATATTATCCATAGAAAACTCGATATAGTGTCAACCAACAGGGTCTAGAAATATAGGGCCCATGGTTATGGAATCCTCTTTGAGTCTATAGATCTCATCCATAAAACACTCAACAAAGTCTTGATTGGATCCAACGGATCATTTCTGAGGTAGTCCAAGAAAGATAGATCCAAGGTTACAATTAAAGGATTCTAATAAAAAAAATATATAAGTGGGTCATCGATTCCATACAGCATTACATCACACTAGTTCTATACGATACAATACATTTCAAAATAAGTCATATAACGATTTAAGTGACCATGTTAGTGTCTATTACCATATAAATTTAATTTATCACATTAAATTTTTAATTTAATTCACATACATGAGGTATGAAGGAGGGCTATGTTAAATTCCATGTCATTTCATTAAATAACTATACAATTAGCATAAGTCAAATGGTTTTCCATTTTATTAAAAAATTAACATTTAAACTGTTTCATTATTCCTTTAATTTATAAATTATAAGGTTCTAAACAAGGTATTAAACCATGAGAATTTCAGTTAATTGTATTTGGGCCCCTTTAATAAGAGCTGATCTCAACTCACCCCATTGTTGGTACAGACGTAGTCGAGGAATCGATCCCACCTCAAAGGTTGTTTAGATTGAGGTTATAACATCCATCCATTCAAATGGGCGTGATAACATATTTATATTATATTTTAAACATTTAATTTTTAAAGTCTATTAATTTAAGGTGAAACACCCAAAAATTATGATGTGCGGCATAATGGAACAAGCTATAAAAACTCTCAAAATTTTAGGGAAAAGGTATATACCACCTAACTCATTGTTAGGATGGCCCACTAATCAATAATTAGGAATTGATTTAAATTAGAATGATATAAATCATAATATTTTACAAATGGCCTGAAAATATGTAGAATTAGCTCACACAGAATTATTATTTCATATAGAGAGGGAAAACAAAATAAGATGAAAGTTGAATCAAGATCTTACTGATGCAGATCCAATGAAACCGATGAAAAATTATTCCAAGATTATACAAGGGAGAGATATAAGGAATCCTAGCCAATGAGGATATGGGATCTCAAGAAGCCTGGGCATGGAAGAGATTAGGGAGAAAGTGGAGGAAGAAAGAAATAATCATGGAGAGGAAAAAAATAATTTCACCTAAAGTGCATGGTTAGTCTGAATTGTTTGGATAATCGTGAACCAACAATGTGAATAATACTATACAAGAGTTAAACCCCACAAAGTTTGGATACACGGTTTGGGATAACCATTTTCCAACCATTCAGTGCTACTAGTTAAGTGAAACTGACCATGTGTCTAGGGGTAGGGTTTGAATAACCATGTATAGCCCATGCACCCACAGATGTAATTTACTATAGACATTCCACATGGCTGTGTTCCCATCCTTGTACGATTTAGAAAACTATGAAACACCCTTTACAGGGCCATATGGTTTCTCCTAAGGGTCCTCATGGTTTAAAAAACCATATGCCCAGTCTGTTTCTCTCGGAAGGAGAGTCTCTAGAGCCTAACACACCCGAAACTCATCCAAAATTTTGTGACACCTCCTAAGCCTTAAACCTAATAAAAAAACTTTTAAGTGTTTCAAATATCAATATTATGTTCTGATAATGAATTTTAAATTTATACCATACACTAAATGAAATGTTCAAATTTCCTTTGGAAAATTCAATATTCCAAAACACAAGACATTACGTATACCTCCAATGAATTGGGTAATGATGGATATCTCATGAGATAATAAAGACTGAAATGGGTAGTGAACCCAATTCAGTAATGGAATATATCAACTATGATAGTCATGTGAGTGAACCCTGAATAAGGATATGATGTAATAGAGGGTTAATATAATCCACTATGATAGTATTGGTAGTGATCTATGTATAAGGAAATGATTTTCTACGCTTATCTGTATTCAATAAACTTATTTCTTATTCCATTGTTATAATCTCATGGCTTATGTTCTTTGATTCCATTATGATTCATGTTTTATTAACATCAAATATTTATTCCATTAATCAAGATTATGATATATCATATTTTGGGTATGGTTTTTAAATGTTAATATCATGTTCTCATACCATTATGATCATTTTATGCTAAAGAGATCGTATGATATCTCTTGTTTACCATTGTTGAGAATCTAATATCACCATTTATTATGTTTCTTTTCCATAATTTTTGAAGAAAGTTTCTCCATATGATATGTCTAAGAGGATTTATAGTTATTAAGAACTTATTGGGAGATGGTGTAGACCTATTACGAATAAGTTGATTATGTATCCATACTTTCAAAGACACTAAACCAATATGATTCTAATGTGGATCATAATGTTATGTATTTAATATTAATATTATAATATATAATATTTATTTTTGAAAATTATGGGTGACTATAAATAATATGGTTTATATTCTAGAAAATGGTATAAATGCCTCATAAAAATAAATTCCTTTAAATTTTGAGTACTTATTTCACACAAGCCTTTACTTGTTTCTTATAATTTCTACTTTTTGTTTTCACCTATTTCAAAAAACCAACTTTGTTATGTCAATATTCTTATTCTTGGTCTTGGGTATGAAATATCAAGTCTCATTCTTCTCTATATAATATAATTATACATTCATAGCATCAAGACACTCTGGATTCTCCAATTCCTCTTTTACATCTCTTTGTTCAACATGTGAAAATAGTTAGGTATGTGTTATTTTCTCCAAAGTTTTTCTAGTTTGGACCACATGTCCTTGTTATATAATGATATTTTGGACATAATAGTACTTTATTTAACTTATATAAGATAATTTAGTTTTCTATTAATCACTTTACAAGGATGAATCATCATCTAAAACCTTAAATTCTTCTAAACTCACCTTATTTTCAAAATTTTCACCCTGCATCTCAACAAAACAGCTTCATCATCACTTCTGAAACATATTGCATGATGTGAGATATAATTATTTGAGTGTTTGAACACTTTAAAAATAAAAAATACACAATAATAACAATATATTTATTATAATAGTGACATCCTCTTCCATTTTTAGGATGACCTAATAAGATACCATCTATATCTCTCTATTCAAACTTCCAAATATTTTAAACATCCACTTTGATTATAAAAGGGTAGTAAAACTCCATTAAATATTTAATAGTTGTGGAATTATTAAAATAGATATTTTATAGTGTCATATCTTAATTTTTTCTATGTAAATAGTGGTTTTGAATGTGAACTGCTGCACCTATTTCTTGTCTCTAGAAATATTGAGAAGTATCTTACTTGATCAACATAGAGTAATATATCTCCACCAAAATTTTATTCTTATATTTAGAAACACAATTTTGTTTTGCTGTGTATGGTGGAATTAGTTTATAGTGAATACCATGATTCTCAATATATGAGTCAAATATTCTATAATTATATTTTTTTACCACTTTATATCCAAATCCTTTTCATAGAGAAAATAAACTCCTTCTCATTAGTCCTTATAAATTTTTTGAACATTTTCAGAGCATATGAATTGTTCTTTATAAACATAAAGAAAGTGATATTATTATTTTAATCAATAAAAGAAATAAAATACTTTTCTAATTTTTTTCCTACTTCCTCATGGGCCCAAAAATGTATGAATGAAGGAACTCCAATGGATGAGATTTTTGAATCACAAATTTTTTATCTATAGAATTTACATTATTTCACTTTTAACAAGTATATGTAATAACCCATACATTTTATACATAGACATTTCATCTTTATAGATGAATATTCATTATATAACATAATGGTACATGCTAAAATCATATAGTTCTATTGCCTTTGGAAACATTTACACATAGAAATCTGGTTTATAAGTGTCTCCCATTAAGGTGTTCATAACTAGAACCCTTCTTATAAATATAATACTTAGTAACTTTCTCTATAACCCGAGGAGAGGAAACATATTAAATAGAAATCTCAGATTCTTAGTATGGGTAAAAATGGATATATTAATTATCACTTAAACATAACATGAGAATAAGGGTTTAAGAACATGAGAATCACATTTGAAGACCATACCCTACATATCAAAGTCCATAATCTCACTTCATGGAATAAAAATTAGTATTTAATAAGATATTAATCATAAAGGAATCAAAGAACATGATCCATGATACCATAACATTAGCATAATACACAGAATTTTGGAACATTCTTAAGAATAGAAAATCATTCCCATAGTAGCCAAGGATCATTTCCAATGCTATCATAGTGGAATGGGATCACTCACCAAAACATCATAGTAGTCAAGGTTCACTCACTAGAATATCATAGTGGACAGAGTCCCTCACTGAACTGGGTTCACTCCCCATTCCATTCTTGTTTATCTCATGATATACCAATCATTACCCAATTCATTGAAGGGATTTGTAATTATGGGTCCACCCATCCTTGGTTATAACGTGACCACCGTCCTTGATTATAATGAAAACACCATACTTGGTTATAACATAACCAACATAATTGGTTATAACATAACTATTTTTGTTAATGAAAACAGTACATATGTGTTCTACAAGATCATAAAAAATTCACCATATCATTATATAATAGCCCGTTCAAAGAAAATGGGTTTCATAAGTAACACAACAAAATTATAAAACAATAAAATTTTATTAAAAAGAGTATATGATATGAAACTTTTAATTTATCTTATAATTAATGCAACAATGAGTTTATCTTGTGTTACACACAACAATGTGTTTCTTCGATAGCTTGTATTATACACTAGATCAAGTTTTTTCAAATACTATTAATATTATTAGTTTAAACGAAAAACATCTTCTAGCCATTAAAATGGAGGTTATGAATAAGATTAACTAAATTATGATAATATATGGTTTAATTCATTGGTTACCAATTAATTATAAATTAATATAAAAACCAATTTAATATAATGAAAATGATTTTATAAAAAAACTATTTTTATACGCCAAAGGAGTTTTATATTAATAAATTAAATTAATTAATATTAGTGGATGAGATTAATTAAATTTATATATTTTATACTCAATAAAATATTTTGACATTAATCCAACATATTTTATAGGCATAAGATAATAAAAAAATCCAATTTTACGTATAAAAAGATGTATATTTATAAAGGAAGTTTTGCTGCCTTTTAATGGCGCACTTGTTTTTAAAATAAATATTTACACTTTTATAAATTTTATTTGAAACAATAAACTTATTTTTTGAAATTTTAATTTAAAAATTATTTTAGGGTGAATTTTTGATATTTTTCCAAGAAGTTTCATTTTATGATGAATAATGAAAACAATGAATTTTAATTGAAAATTGAATTTTCATCTAAATAATTTACAATGTTAAATTATATTTAAAATTTTTTTAAAGTAAAATTTTATAAATTACTAATATATTAATCCAATTTATTTAATTGGAATAATTTTTAAATTGAATTTATATATAAAAACTTAGAAAACTTTTAAAAACTTTCCCTTTAAAAAACATGATTTCTTGTTCTGTATGCGAGATTAATTTTAAATTATTTTTTTACACTTATTTGAATTAAATTTGTGAAAATGGATTAATTATTTTAAATAAGAATAATTAATAATTTCTAATAGGTTTAACTTTATTTTTTACCACAATGATGAGTGAAAATAATTAAAATTAATCACTATGATTAAGTGAAAAACGAGTTTACCGAGGGACTAAACTTTAAACATGAGGAAAAAATGACCTATAAGCTTTTAAAACACTGATTTTATGGAACTATTTAGACCTTATACCATTTAATATATTTATTGGTCAATTATTGGTGCCACTTTACATGAAAAAATGTAAGGGCACCCAATAATGTTCAAAATTACCCAGTGTGTCCTCTCCCCTACTTAAAAGGCCACCTCCTCTCCTCCATTATTCACAAATTCAAGCCACTTTGGTTTATAAATTAAATTTAAAAATAAATTTCCAAATTATATTAACCCATCCTATAAGAATTATATTGTGAATAAGGCCAACATAGAATGAAATTAGTTCCAACTTAAAAAGGTTACCTGAAGAAGAGGTAATGTTATTCATAAAGAATTTTTATTTTATTTCCTTATCCACATAATTAAATTCCTATTATACCATGATTATAAAATAAAATAATTATAATAAATATAATTATATATTTTTAGGTTAAGGGTACTACCTAAAAATTCACACACTTCCATCTAATGGGTTACAAAATCATCGTTCTTTTGTACGGCGGACTACTGCCTCACGAATCGATGTCGTTCTTTTTTCAATTACCACCTTTGCAGTTTAGGAATAATGATACATTTAAAGTTTATTTATGATATATATTATTTTATTATTTTATTATTCTTTCTTAATTATTAAAAAACACATACCTTCATGCTTTCCATTTTGTGGGAATACGATAACGTCACTCGTGTGTATGATGAACTACTGCCTCACGAAGTGATGTGATTCATTCACACTTTACATGGAATGTATTAAGGATGTGTTTTATAAAAATATGTTATATATATTATATAAAAACGATACTGAGATTATATATATATATATCATTTACTTTTCTTTCTATCAAAATGACAAGAAAATGGAAACATCGTTCATGTGTAGGTATGACCTACCGTTTCTATGAACGTTGTATTTCATTTACTATAAATTTTTTTTACGTATTACAATAAATAAATATATAATAAGTATACATGATATTTAAATAATGTTTTAAAAATTTTAAATGATTAAATAATGATCTATGTAATAAAAAAAGTCAAAACATACTCGAAAAACAAGGCAATTAAAACCCGAAATAATGAAAATAAGGAATGATTATTAAAAAATAGGTGATAAGATGATATAAAAGGATACTATATGATATAATAAATATTAATATGGTTCTAAAATAAGTTAATAACATGTATAAAATAACTATACATATGGTTAAACCATGTTCATCCAAAAGGAAGCGTGAGGTAAGGGATTTCATCTCAATTTAATTTCGTTGAGGCATATTGTAATGTTATGCACTTAATTACATTTATATGGTGTATATACTTCCCCTTTACATGTAATATCATGATTAATTATTTTTTATGTTTCAATTTGAATTATTTAATCTAAGGGTATTTTAATTAAAAGTTACTAAGTGGTAAAGAATTTCACAACTCAATTCATTTTCATTGGTTTATATTACTTCCTCATTGTCATTAACATTCTATGATTATGTATATAATGAATTTTGACTATATTTTTTTATTTATGATTTTTATGTGTATTTGTTGTTTATACACATAATATATTCATTTATTAATTTCCACTTCAATATTATGATCATTTTAAGGGTATATTTCACAATCTCATTCTAGTCGAGATTGTTTATTGTTGAATTTACATTAAAGGAAATTATATGATAATTATATAATAAAACATTTAATTTTATTCTAATGTGGTTATTCATAAACTTTTTCAAGTGATATTACCATTCCCCACTATTTGGTACTTAAATTTATTGATAAAATGTTTTAATAAAATCTAACTTCAGTTCTCTCTTCAGTTGGAAACCCATTTTCTTACAAAACCATGTTTTATTAAAATGTTTTAAAAATTATTTTCTTTGAATTTTTAAAAATTATTTATTAAAATAATTTTTACCCATTTTTGTATTTTGAAAAAATCTTTTTAAAATAATATTCTTTCCGATTTCTGAACAAGATTCTTTTATATCCTTTTTACCATGGAAAATGAATGTTATTTATAACATGTATGAAATTACCCTCCAAAATGGAATTAATTTCTTTGAAGATTAAATTAAAATTTTATGAGGTTATTTTTAAATAATTTTTTTTTAAAATTGAATTTAAATAAAAATGGATTTTAAATTATTTTTTGGAAATGAAATGGATATTTTCCTCAAGAATATTTTCTAGGTATTTATACTCCTCAATGAAAAAACCCTTCACCTTTAATGGGGATATATTATAATGATATCAAAATTATTATTTCTCTGGATGTTTTTTGATTATTTTGGTTGGGGATGTACTATTTTGATACCATTATCTTTACTCTAGATGGTCTATTATTATGTTTATTGATTGGGGAAAGTATTTACATTTCATATTCTATTTTTAATATAAATGTTTAGGTTGATTATGATTCATCCATTTAATGTTTGGAATGCACTGTATTTTATATTTAAAGGGTGTGGCCCACTATATCCCATCAATGAATCTATAGGTATCATGAGACAAACAGATATGGTTTTGGCTAAGGCCTTACCCATTTATTAGATATCTTAGCAAGATGCCTCAACTATATTTTATGTCTTGGAAAGAAGCCTAGATGGTATTAGATGTCTTGGCATGAAGCCTCGGTAGTATATTTTAGATATCCATTATTATACATTCCATCATTATGAATTTAGTTATTTATATTCCATGTGATTATTCATTTAGTTAGAATATCCATGGTTAAATTTCAGGATCATGTTATTATTTATATAGAACTATTTGATCACCTTTTATTCCTACCATATTATGGTCAAGTTATTAAATTAATTTCATGTGTTTTTTTATTTACATTTCTATTTTTTTAAAACTTATTTATTAATATATTCCACTATAAACTTACCCTTACTAATAATTTGAGATAACCCTTATTTTTTTATCTTTTACTATAATTCCATAAAGTTTACTATGACCGATATGCAAGGATATGCTAGATATAATAAATTTATTCTTGAAAAAAAAGTATATTGTACTTTTTTTTATTCAATTATATTTCAAGAATCATGTATGTATCTATTTTACAAAGAATATTAAACTATTCAGTCCTTAAGGATATGATTTCATTGTATCTTATGATAATTTAATAGTAACAGACATCGACTATGTGATACTAGGGTTAGGGTTTCAACATCATAAATATTTCATACATTCATCATAGAATAACCCATGGAAAATAAATGGGGTTTATAAACATCCCATCAACATAAAAATTAACCATTCAGAGAAATATTAAGAATGGTATCAATGGATAATATCCATAGTAAATCATAATTAACATCAAATTATGTTATCATATATGAAAATTTCTTTAAAATATCACTGAAACATTTCTTGAGGAAAACTACCTTTCTATTTTGAAAATAATTGTTAAAATACAAACATTTAAAAAAAGTTGTGAAATTTTTTTTATTTGAAAATAACCTTGTAAAATTTAAAATTAATCTTTAAAACATTTAGTGGTCATAATGTTGTGAAATTTAATTCTTTCCATATAATTTACAAGAAAACATTCCATTTATATTTTTGGTAAAAAGTCAAAAAGTACCTCATTCCAAAAATAAAAATAAGATTACTTTTAAAATATTTTTTTAAAAGGTAAACATGGTTAAAAATTAATTTTAAAAATAATACTATAATATTAAAAACCTTCTTTAATTTTTTTGGAAAATATAGATATGTAAGAAAAACAATTTTGGCCGAAGAGAAAAATAAATTCGATTCTCCTTAAAAATGTTATTTTGGTATTCTAAGTACTTAAATTTATGAAAATAAAAGGAAAACATGTATTATAATTTAATAACTACATTATAAGAAAATAAATTAGTTTCTTTAGAGATATATCATAATATTTCATCGTTATAACTTATCCATAAACAATCTTGATAAATATTCTGGTTGTAATATAAAACACTTTCCACTTTGGTAGAATTTGAAACATAATACCCATGAAAGAAAAATTCTTATATGTATATTTAAATCACCATAAAATTAATAATAATAATCATAAAATAAATTCATGGTCAATATATATTCACCACATAAAAGGACTAGTGGTGAATATGGCTTGTGTCTTACAGAAATAAAAGTGAGATGAAAACCCCTTACCTTAGGTCTGAATTCCTTTGCACATGTTTGCAAATCCAATATAATATATATATATATATATATTTATTATAAATATATTTCATAACAATGATCATATATATAACACCATATATGATTTAATTATAACCTTTAATCATCCGTTCATTAACAATTCTTTATTAAAATCACTATTTCAGGAGATAACTCCTTCATTTTTCATGTATGTTTTTGTTTGGTAGTTTTGGTCATTGAACTTTGATCATGATTACATAATCTAAATAATTTTAATCATGAGATAAATATATTTTATATTCATTATATTAATATTTATATTCATCCATATAATTTATATATTGAAATATTAATTGCATCGTTCATGGAGAGGGTAGGTCGTACGTACGTATAAACACTATTTTCATTTTTCAACTGATGGAAATAAAGAAAATTAAATAATAAATCACCTTTAAAAATTAATTATTATAAAATATATATCAGATGTATTAGTTAAATCCATACTTATGACCATCCAAGTAAAATATAAATGAAAAACAAATCGCATCGCTTCGTGAAGGTCGTAGTCCACACATATGAATGAATGACATTATCATTTTATAATGGTTTGGAAGGAACGAAGGTAGATATGATATTATCATTATAGAAATATAATTATTTCATAGATATTTTATATAAATATTAAACCCATCATATTAACTATCCATGAAAAAAGATAATTTAAAATGAATTGTATCATTGAATGGATATGGTAAGCCATAAGTACACATGAGTGGTACTTTCACTTCCCAATTGATCGAAAGAGGGTTAATAAAAGTTTAATAATAATAATAATAATATTTCAGTATATTTATGATTCTGAATTTATTTTTTATGAATAAAATAGTATATTTAGAAGAGTTAAAATGATAATTAAAAAGAAAGTGACCAGTTAAGGCGATTACCTCCTCTTTTAGACAACTCCTTTAGATCTCCTCTTAAGGGTTCTAGGTTTAAATTTTTGCAAATAAAAACACATATAGAATGTGGATAGGGGTATAATAGAACTTGGAATATGTTTTTCAAGTTATAAGTTTCAAATTGGTGCGAAGAAGAGAAAGGAGGGTTTCCCTTTTATAATTAAGGGGAGGGTCACTCTTAGAGTTTCATAAAATATTAAAATTTATTAAAGTCATTCTCAAGAAAAATGGTTCCAAATGGAATATAAATTAGAAATGGATGAAATTTTAGACCATATATTATCACCCTTTTCCTCTTTTAATATATATATATATTTTAAGTAATTCAATAAAATATTATTTTCAAAAAATTTCATAAATTTCAATTTAGAAACAATTAATTTAATTTGAATTAAAATACATAAATAAAATATTGGAATTAGAATATGATAATTTAATATAAAAAATTTATTTATTATTAATCTAAAAAATTCATTGAAAATATTAACTCACTCAAATTATATTACTTTTAATATTTTTAATATCATTTATTATATATTTTTTATTAATTTGAGAAATACTACATTAGTGTTTCATAAACATTTAAGGTAATATATAATTAATAAAAATTTTAAATAAATTTATATAATTTAAATAATTTCATTAATTCTTGAATATAAACTTATATTCACTAATAAATTTATTTTGACCCTATGTGGACACATAAGAGATATTTAAAACTAAGAGAGTGATATTTTGTAACTTTCATTGACTTAAATATTATATAGGCCATTTTCATAGACAAGTGTCCCTTAAAAAATTATATTTAAAGAATATGGTGATAATGGCCGAACTAACTTCATCCAATAATAATTATATTGAAAAAATATGGTCTTATCACTTAGTTTTAATCTAGTTTAACATGATTTACCCTTTACCGAGGTGATAAATTTTACTGAGGTTACTATTCATATTGAAAAAAATAAAAGGTCCTATTTACCAAATTTTTAACTCTTGATTAAAAATATATAATCCATTTTATCACATTTAATTCTTATAAGTGGAATAAATTAATTTTAAAATAAGTGCGCAACATACGATGAAAACTACTTTTTATAAAAATACATTTTAATTATAAAACATGGTTTATTCTTATCCCATGCCTATAAATATATTAAATTAATGTTAAAAAATTTAATTAACTATAATATGTATATATATTATTAAATTCATTCAACAATAGTGAATAATTTAATTTATTAATAAAAAATACACTATGCACATAAAAATAGTTTTTCAGAAAAATATCTCTTTTAATTTCAAAAGAATTTTTATTTTCATATCTAATTGATTGATTACCAATGAATTAATTTTATTCATATATAAAACATAATTTTATTATAATTTATATAGTCCTATTCATATCCTCCAATATAATGTCTAGATGATAACTATCATATAATAATATTTTAATAATATCTCACGATTTTTTAAAATCAGTGTTGTGTTTAATGCAAGCTAAACAAATTCATTTTAAAAAATATTTCATAAAATATTAGTGTGTAACATTCTATCCCCCTTAAAATAAATTTTTTCATAAATTTTTTTTACTCTGATACCAATAAATGAGTATATCTTTATTTCATTACATTATCAAGTTCCCATATAGCTTCTTCGAATTTGCGATTTCTCTAGAGAACTTTATATCTACGATACAAGATTTATAACATTTTTTATTCATAATAAAGATAATTTCCTAGTGGTATGACCAATTATTTTATTAAATGTGATATATTAGGTATGTACTTCCTAAGGATAGATACATGAAACACATCGTGAAGTTGAGAGTGATTTAGTGGAAGCGCTAAGTAATAATCTACCATCCCTACTCAATAAAGAATATAAAAAAGGACAATACACCTAGGGATAAGATTTACATTATTTTATAATCTCATATGTAGAGACCCAAAGCTTGATATACATGGACATTACATTACTTTTGCGGAATACTTAGTACATAACAAAAACACACACACAAGTACCGTAATAGTTTGGTGTCTTTGGAAACTCGGAATATAATCTTCTAATCGTGGTGAAAGATCTTCAACATCTCCCATAAAGATCTTCCTTTTTTTTACCTAAAACCTTTCTTTATATCCTGGGGAAAAGAAAACATAAAAGGGTGAGCTCAAATGCTCATTAAGGGTAAAAAAAAGAAATATCAATCACATCATATTCATAAGAACATAACATTTTGGAAATCTTAACCTGCAAAAGAGATCATAATATCATAAAATGGGATAAATCATAGTAGTGAAATGTAATCCCAATAATCATAAATTAAAACATGAAACTTTGTGGCATACACACATAATCATAGAGAATCATTTCTTATTAGTCAAG
The DNA here is from genome assembly GCA_963277665.1 of Viscum album. NCBI lineage: Eukaryota > Viridiplantae > Streptophyta > Magnoliopsida > Santalales > Viscaceae > Viscum > Viscum album. The sequence goes on along the minus strand of OY728121.1, from coordinate 1,756,161,092 downwards.
GCTCATTACCAAGACTATCTTAGTGGACAAAGTCCATTTCAGAACTGAGTTCACTCCTCGTTTCAGTCCTGTTTCACTGAATCGGTTTAACATGCCGTTCCAGCCATGTCTATCTCATGAGATATAAAATATTTACCCAATGAATTGGAGGGAGAAAAAGGTCCCACCCATCTCATAATGATACCATTCTTATGTGTGCCAAAAAATTTGAAACCATACATCATAGCATAACCCATGTAATAAAAATGGGAATCTTAAACATCGTGACATCATAAAACAATTAATATAAGATAAAGGAATTTATAAAAATATTTCCATCACAAAATAATCAAATCCATGTAATAATAGGGATAGAAACAGAACCCTATATTATCTTAGATGGAAAATAATTTTGATAAAACACTTGAACTCCATTCTTGAGGAAAATATCCTTTCTACTTAAAAAACACTTTTACTTTCTTAACAAGTCATACAATTCTAAACTAAAAGAAGTTGATTAAAAATAAACTTGAAAACTTGTAAATTAAGCTTCTTGGAAATAATTTTTTAAAAATCCATTCATGCCGTATAAGTTAAAAATAACATTCTCCTCGTACTTTTGTCAGAAAATTCAAAAAGTACCTTATATGGTAACCAAAGGAAAGATTCCATTCATACAATGTGGTAAAAAGCCAATAAAGGGTAAAAATTACTTTAAACATCCATGGAAGAATGGTAAACATTTTATGAAAGCATTTTTAGAAAACATGGTCATGGATGATAAACGTAACCCCAGTAAATACTTACGTATAAGCAATCTCGGATAAAAATGAGATTGTGATATTTTCCCTTACCTTAGGTCTGATTTGCTTCATAAGTGTCCGAACCTCCTGTATAATGATTTAAATAATGTCATTTACTTATTCCAGAATCATAATCATTGTTATGATATCATATATGGTTCACTTATGACTTTATATTACCCGTTCTTTTGTAAATTCCATGTTAAAGAGCGTTTTGGGTAAAATCGTTTCATTTGTCGTCCGAGTTTTGACTTGTAATTATTCATATGATTACTTAGATCATGATTAATTAATTAAAGAATATAAAACATGATTTATATATAATATATATTCAGAATATACATATATATAATAGATCAGTAAATGGAAAGAAATACACCGTTCATGGAGACGATAGACCGTACGTACGCATGAACGATGTTTTCGTTTCCTTATTGAGTTGAATGGAATTAAGTAGACGATATACATATATATACACATAAATCCAGTATCATTATTATGTCATATATTTCATTATTACTTATTATATATACTTTATAATCATTCATGAATGGTTAATGTGGAGAATGAATCTCATCGCGTCGTGGAGACGGTAGTCCGTATGTACGCACGAGCGATGATATCGTTCTCATGATCGTGGAATTGTATTGGAGTGTATGTATACTATTTCAGAATAAATATCAATTTATAATAATCATATATAGTTATTATTTACACCATTATACCCATCCAAGTAAGGTTGTGGTGGAAAATAGATTACACCACGGCGTGGAGACGGTATTCCGTACGTATGCACGCGCGGTGATTTCGTTTTCCGTAGGATGGATAGATGGTGAAATAGGGTTGTTTCATACTTATAATAACATATCAGTATATTATTGATACTGATTTTATTACTTCATAATGAAACAACCAAATAAGAATAAGTGGAAGAAGAAATAAAGTTGAAAGAATCGGTAACGGACATTACCTCTTCTTTGAAGCGCCTCTTTGAGTCCTCCTCTTAGGGTACTAAAATTGGTCTTTTAAGAAGACCAGGAACTCTAGGATGTTTTTAGGGAAGTGTAGAAGATAATTTTTCAGGGGTTGGCCGAGCTTGAAGGCTCAAAGTGGTCTGAGGAAGAGAGGGAGGAGGTGCCCTTTTATAAGGGAGGAGAGGGGCTCCTTTGGAAAAACTAAAAATATTATTTTATTATAAAGTCAAGTTCGGTTTTAAATAGCTCCAAATTGATTTCTTTAGAAGATAAGAATGGGATGGGTCGAAATACTCTCATCCAATAGAATTTATACAAGTTTAGGTTCCTATTTTAACCTTATCATTTAGATTTAATATTAAGTTAAATAATTTTACTTTTACCGTGTCTTTTTGTGTTCTTACACTATAAGGTTAATAAACTTACTATAAAAAGACAAAAGAACCCCAAGTTGTTTATTATTAATATATATAACCTTATCTAATTCATTTGTCCGAACCTTAGATTTTTAGGAATAAAATAACAATTAATAATATAATATTTGTTTTAAAAACTATTTTATGTCAATTTTGACACTATTTAGTAATTGATTTTTGTGAAACTCATAACAGAATTATTATTTCGGAAAAAGTTAATTAAATCAATAATAACATGTAATATTAACCTATAAAATTAGTGGAATTCATAAAAAGTATAAAATTACATTTATTTGGGTATTTATAACATCCATTATGTCAATATTTCATTAATAAGATAATTACTACATCATCTTTGTGTCATAAATAAATTAAATTATTTAATGTCTAAAAATTACAAATAAAATAAAATTATGTAGGAAATATATTTATCTTTATAATTAATATTTATAGTCGAATTTATCTTATTTATAACCCTATATTAAAAATGATATACTTATTAAACTTTGATTTTAACTATTTTAACCCTTCTTTAAATAAATTAATAATATATGTACTAATCTAATCCAAGTGTGCCTAAATGGTCATATTTATTCCTAAGGTTGTTTTTGGTCGAATTACACTTATCCAATAGAATTAGGACATGTGCTAGGGTAATAATAATATCATTTTTACCATTAATTACCCTATTTACTTTTAACCGTGGTAAAAAAAGTAAAAAGTTACTATTCACCAAAAATTATTTTCATCTCATTGAACCACATTTTACTTACTGACATCAACCGTGTCTCTCTGAATTTTGAAATTCCACTCACAAAAGCGGTAAAATTAAGTTTTATGAAAAATTCATTTTTTTTAACTACCACTTAATGGTTTCACTATTCATCAAAAAATGAAAGTTTCCAGAAAAATACCAAAAATTAGGTCTAAGCTATATTTGATATTATTAACTCAAAAATGATGTCTATTTTAACAAATTCAAAACATATCAGTTGCATTAATTAATTTAAAAATTAATTCCCGTCATCAAAACATATAGCGTGTTCTTAAGAGATAATAACTATCAAAAGATTGACATTTGTTTATGTCTGGTTTAAATGTGAAATTACATCCAATGACAAAAATTGTATTAAATTGTAAAAATATACTCTAAATATACTTTAAAACCACTCAAATTAATAATTTATCACTATTAATTATTTCGATTAAAAAGGTTGTTTTTAATTAAAATTTAGTAATTTTCACTATTCATCAGAAAATGAAAGTTATCCGAAAAGTACCAAAATTTCACCCTAAGCTAATTTCGATATTCTGAATCCAAAAATGAAGTCAATTTTGAAAACTAAAATTTACAAAATTTCAAAAAGTGGTTATTACTATTCATAACAGCTAGTTTTAATAATATTTTAATAGCATATCGTTGTTTAGTGAAACTCGTTATTGCGTACTACACACGCTATCGAGGAAGGTCGCGATTGCATGTAATGCAAGGAAAGTCAAGGATGCGTGTTGTGCAAGATAATTTTAGTGTAGCGTAAAACACAAGACATTAATGAAATTAAAAAGAATATTTTTCATAAAATCTCGGGGTGTTACTTTCTACCCCCCTTAAAATGAATTTCGCCCTCGAAATTCGTCAGGGTTATAAATGGTTTACTATTCGAAAGTTTATTTAATCAAAACCCACATCGTAAAAAGGAATACCAAAACCAATCTTTAAAAACAAAAGTATGAAACGTAATGGTTACCCAAATAAACTAATCACTGGGTTTCCACATAGGTGAAAATATGGATATGGAAGAGAAATCTAACCATCATGTTCTGATGGAGAGTGGTAGAGAACATGGCTATGCAAAAGCCAACAATCACAAATCCATAAATTTGTGACGATCTAAGGTACCATCTGATTAATCATATATAAGAGCACTAGGAAAACATTTTTGGTTTTCAAGATCATTTCCCTAAAGTTGATGAATTAAAAGAAATACTTACATGATTTTGGTACAATATCACTGTTGTTTGTTAATTGAACAATTTACACTTCATCCCTTAATGAAATGAAGTTGAATTTGTTATTCGTGATGTGTTAGCAGATCATGTGACAGAATGATGGGTCATTCCATCTGTCTCAAACAAAAGGTTATAAAAGTTATCAAAAATACATAAGTCCATCTATAGTGAGATTAATCATATATGGTTCCTAAAATGGACTTATACTTCATATATCATACTGCTTAATATAATAAAACTAGTTTCTACTAAACAGGGACTTCCTGTAGGCCAGTGGTAGGCGATAAAGGCCAGTCGCACTTCAATTGTGGGTTCGATTCCTACAGCCTTGTCCGACGCGATGGGCTGTCGCCAGTGCTGCAGGTTGTCCTTTTTCTAAAGCTATATTAGTATAACATCCCATAAATAATATCGAAAAAAGTTATATCCTAACTTATGTCCAACATTATCCATTCCAATCTTTAGGCTTATCTAAAATACTTCGGTCCAAGCTCATAGTATAAAGAAAATGATTACTTGAAATGTCACATAACAATCACGTGAATGCCATCATTTATCCCCCATATATCATAAGATATATCTTTTTGGTCAAATTACAAACATGTGAATACCTTAATCATGTATTCTCTTGAAGAATGAATACCCATTGAACCTTAGTGAAAACATGAATGCAGTTAAAAGTTAACACTTTCCACAAACCAAAATCCTCAAAATTCTTTATACTCAAACCATGATATCACTTAGTCCTTATATCAATCATGAGCTCATGAATACTGTCAAAAATTTCATTTTATCCTTATCCCTTCATTATGCGCATATCATCTATATTCCAAAAATATCTGAATAACCTTTAATGGATACTGGTTCCATTAATCATACACTTTCAAAACTCAAGGAAAGACAACAGTGTAACAATCCTTAGATGTCTCTTTATTCCATAGTACCATGAGATTACTTATACAACATTACACTTGATAAACATGTAATCATTCCACTACCTTCTTAAACCATTGACCGAGCTTCAACAATTCTTTCATCTTATATATAATTTGTAGTCTCTTCATCATCATCATCAACATAAATACTACCCATACGGCTGTACTGATTCTCTTCATGAGACTTTCCCTTAGGGCATTGGTTTGCATAATGCCCATACATTCCACATTTAAAACATTTAACCATTGTTGATGTCGTAGCAATACCATTATCCTCATCCATGGTGTTAACTGAACCTTTCCTTTGCACTTAATGGATTTGTGTCGTTCTTTTCCACACCCAAAGCATATTCCAGTTCCTTTGAAACATTCTCCTTGATGCCTCTTCCCACATGATTTACATAGGGGAAATTGAACTTTCTTTCCTCTATGATCATCATGAAACTCCATATTTCTCTTATTATCCGAGTCAGGAAACTTACCAAATTTTACTTTATTGATCATATTATGAGATTGCTGATTCGACATAATAATGATGTTTGGACTTCCAAATCCCATTTCATTTGGTTGCTCATGAAGAATATCATTCCATTGTCCATCATATCCTCCATTATTGTGAATCATCTTGTTTCCAGCCATTTTCTAAAACCCAAAAAGAATAGTGTGAGAGGCAAAAATCATGCTAGGGAAAATAACATAGTAAAGGGGAAGAACCCTGAATATCTAACATCTTAGGTTAAATTCTAAGATCGTTACCGTAGTTCTAGGACTATATCCTATACATATACTTATCCTTAGGGACATCCCTAGACATACCTTAGAAATATCTCTAGGGATCTCACTAATGTTTTCGCATCCTAGTTTCCAAAGGTTGACTAAACCTTTCCTCTGATACCAACTGTAGAGATCCAAAGATTGACGTACATGGACATTACATTACTTTTGCGGAATACTTAGTACATAACAAAAACACACACACAAGGACCGTAATAGTTTAGTGTCTTTGGAAACTCGGAATATATTCTTCTAATCGTGGTGAAATATCTTCAACATCTCCCATAAAGATCTTACATTTTTTAACCTAAAACCTTTATTTATACCCTGGGGAAAAGAAAACATAAAAGGGTGAGCTCAAATGCTCAGTAAGGGTAAACAAAAGAAATATCAATCACATCATATTCATAAGAACATAACATTTTGGAAATCTTAACCTGCAAAAGAGATCATAATATCATAACATGGGATAAATCATAGTAGTGAAATGTAATCCCAATAATAATAACATAAAACATGAAACTTTGTGGAATACACACATAATCATATAGAACCATTTCTTATTAGTCAAGTCTCATTTCCAAGACTATCTTAGTGGTCAAAGTCCATTTCTGAACCGAGTTCACTCCTCGTTTTAGTCCTGTTTCACTGAACCAGTTTAACATGCCGTTCCAGCCATGTCTATCTCATGAGATATAAAATCTTTACCCAATGCATTGGAGGGAGATATAGGTCCCACCCATCTCATAATGATACCATTCTTATGTGTGCCACAAAATCAGAAACCATACATCATAGCATAACCCATGTAATAAAAATGGGAATCTTAAACATCGTGAAATCATAAAACAATTCATATAAGATAAAGGAATTCATAAAAATATTTCCATCACAACATAATCAAATCCATGTAATAATAGGGATAGAAACATAACCCTATATTATCTTAGATGGAAAATAATTTTGATAAAACACTTGAACTCCATTCTTGAGGAAAATATCCTTTCTACTTCAAAAACACTTTTCCTTTCTTAACCTGTCATACAATTCTAAACTAAAATAAGTTGATTAAATATAAACTTGAAAACTTGTAAAGTAAGCTTCTTGGAAATATTTTTTTAAAAATCCATTCATTCCGTATAAGTTAAAAATAACATTCTCCTTGTACTTTTGTCAGAAAAGTCAAAAAGTACCTTATATGGTAACCAAAGGAAAGATTCCATTCATACAATGTGGTAAAAAGTCAATAAAGGGTAAAAATGACTTTAAACATCCATGAAATAATGGTAAACATTTTATGAAATCATTTTTAGAAAACATGGTCATGGATGATAAACGTAACCCCAGTAAATACTTACGTATAAGCAATCTCGGATAAAAATGAGAATGTGATATTTTCCCTTACCTTAGGTCCGATTTTCTTCATAAGTGTCCGAACCTCCTGTATAATGATTTAAATAATGTCATTGACTTATTAAAGAATCATACTCATTGTTATGATATCATATATGGTTCACTTACGACTTTATATTACCCGTTCTTTTGTAAATTCCATGTTAAAGAGCGTTTTTGGTAAAATCGTTTCATTTGTCGTCCGTGTTTTGACTTGTAATTATTCATATGATTACTTAGATCATGATTACTTAGATCATGATTACTTAATTTCAGAATATAAAACACGATTTATATATAATATATATTCAGAATATACATATATATAATAGATCAGTAAATGGAAAGAAAGACACCGTTCATGGAGACGGTAGGCCGTACGTACGCATGAACGCTGTTTTCGTTTCCTTATTTAGTTGAATGGAATTAAGTAGAAGATATACATATATATACACATAAATCCAGTATCATTATTATGTCATATATTTCATGATTACTTATTATATATACTTTATAATCATTCATGAATGGTTAATGTGGAGAATGAATCTCATCGCGTTGTGGAGACGGTAGTCCGTACGTACGCACGAGCGATGATATCGTTCTCATGATCATTTAATTGTATTGGAGTGTATGTATACTATTTAAGAATCAATATATCTTTATAATAATCATATATAGTTATTATGTAATCCATTATACCCATCCAAGTAAGGTGGTGGTGGAAAATAGATTACACCACGACGTGGAGACGGTATTCCGTACGTACGCACGCGCGGTGATTTTGTTTTCCGTAGGATGGATAGATGCTGAAATAGGTTTGTTTCATACTTATAATAACATATCAGTATATGAGTGATACTAATGTTATTACTTCATAATGAAACAACCTAAGAAGAAGAAGTGGAAGAAGAAATAAAGTTGAAAGAATCGGTAATGGACATTACCTCTTCTTTGAAGCGCCTCTTTGAGTCCTCCTCTTAGGGTACTAAAATTGGTCTTTGAAGAATAAAAGGACCTCTAGGATGTTTTTAGGGAAGTGGAGAAGATAATTTGGCAGGGGTTGGCCGAGCTTGAAGGCTCAAAGTGGTGTGAGGAAGAGAGGGAGGAGGTGCCCTTTTATAAGGGAGGAGAGGGGCTCCTTTGGAAAAACTAAAAATATTATTTTATTATAAAGTCAAGTTCGGTTTTAAATAGCTCAAAATTGATTTCTTTCTAAGCTAAGGTGGGGATGGGTCGCAATCCTCTCATCCAATATAATTTATACAAGTTTAGGTTCATATTTTAACCTTATCATTTAGATTTAACATTAAGTTAAATAATTTTACTTTTACCGTGTCTTTTTGTGTTCTTACACTATATGGTTAATAAACTTACTATAAGAAGCCAAAAGAACCCCAAGTTGTTTATTATTAATATATATAACCTTATCTAAGTCATTTTTCCGAACCTTAGATTTTTAGGAATAAAATAACAATTAATAATATAATATTTGTTTTAAAAACTATTTTATGTCAATTTTGACACTATTTAGTAATTGATTTTTGTGAAACTCATAACAGAATTATTAGGTAGAAAAAAGTTAATTAAATCAATAATAACATGTCATATTAACCTATAAAAGTAGTGTAATTCATAAAAAGTCTCAAATTACATTTATTTGGGTATTTATAACATCAATTATGTCAATATTTCATTAATAAGATAATTACTGCATCATCTTTGTGTCATAAATAAAATAAATTATATAATGTCTAAAAATTAAAAATAAAATACCATTATGTAGAAAATATTTTTATATTTCTAATGAATATTTATAGTCTAATTTATCTTATGTATAACCCTATATTAAAAATGATATACTTATTAAACTTTGATTTTAACTATTTTAACCCTTCTTTAAATAAATTAATAATATATGTTCTAATCTAATCCAAGTGGGCCTAAATGGTCATATTTTATTCCTAAGGTTGTTTTTGGTCGAATTACACTTATCCAATAGAATTAGGACATGTTTTAGGGTAATAATAATATCAGTTTTACCCTTAATTACCCTATTTACTTTTAACCGTGGTAAAAAAAGTAAAAAGTTATTATTCACCAAAAATTATTTTCATCTTATTGAAACAAATTTTACTTACTGAAATCAACCGTGTCTCTCGGATTTTTGAAATTCCACTCACAGAAGCGGTAAAATTAAGTTTTATGAAAAATTCATTTTTTTATCTACCACTTAGTGGTTTCACTATTCATCAAAAAATGAAAGTTTCCAGAAAAATACCAAAAATTAGGTCTAAGCTATATTTGATATTATGAACTCAAAAATGATGTCTATTTTAAAAAATTCAAAACATATTAGTTGCATTAATTAATTTAAAAATTAATTCCCGTCGTCAAAACATATAGCGTGTTCTTAAGAGATAATAACTATCAAAAGATTGACATTTGTTTATGTCTGGTTTAAATGTGAAATTACATCCAATGAAAAACATTGTATTAAATTGTAAAAATATACTCTAAATATACTTTAAAACCACTAAAGTTAATAATTTATCACTATTAATTATTTCTATTAAAAAGGTTGTTTTTAATTAAAATTTAGTAATTTTCACTATTCATCAGAAAATGAAAGTTATCCGAAAAGTACCAAAATTTCACCCTAAGCTAATTTTGATATTCCGAATCCAAAAATGAAGTCCATTTTGAAAACTAAAATTTACAAAATTTCAAAAAGTGGTTATTACTATTCATAACGACTAGTTTTAATAATATTTTAATAGCATATCGTTGTTTAGTGAAACTCGTTATTGCGTACTACACACGCTATCGAGGAAGGTCGCGATTGCGTGTAATGCAAGGCAAGTCAAGGATGCGTGTTGTGCAAGATCCTTTTGGTGTAGCATACAACACAAGATATTAATGAAATTAAAAAGAATATTTTTCATAAAATCTCGGGGTGTTACATCATAACCTTCTTCCATGGAGATATTCATAGAAAAAAATTCTCACCAACATCAAATTCTAGGTCATGTCGATGATTGTCAACATAGATTTTCTATTGACACCGAGCTTCCTTAATGTACTGCATAATGACTCTGGCTTTCTCTATCATTTCCTCAACTAGCTCAGGTCCCAAAAGATTAATTTCTCCAAATTCATCCCATTATGTTAGATTTCTTCACTTATTTCCATATAGGTATTCAAAAGTATCCACATGAATTTTTGAGTGAAATATATTGTTATTATAAAACTTGACTAGATAAAGGTGTTTATCCCAACCACCTTTGAAATCCATAGAACAAGATCTAAACATATCATATAGGGTTTGAATGGTTCTCTTAAATTGAACATCTATATGAGGATGATATACCACATTTAAAATCAGCTTTGTATCAAGAGACTACTAAATACTTCACCATAACTTCAAGGTAATACTCATATCATAATCAGATACAATGGAATATGGTTCTCCATGTATCCTTAACAATTCATTAATGTATATCCTAGAAATTAGTTTAAGAGATAAATATTCTCCAATAGTAATGAAGTATGCTTAATTTGTAAGGTGATTGACTAGAACCCAAATAAAATTATGTCCTTTAGAATATTTTGGGAGTTCGATGATAAAATCCAAGGTCATGTTTACCCATTTCCATTATGGTATGGGTAATGGTTGTAACGTTCCTTTATAATTATTTCTCTTAGCCTTAACTTTCTAATATACTAATCATTAAGATACATAATCAGTAATATCTCTATTGATGTTTCCCCACAGAAAATACTCTTTTAAATATCTATACATCTTTGTAATTATAGAATGAATAGATAATGATAAACCATGAGCCTCATCCAACAACACATTATTCAAATATGGTATGGATAAAACACATACACAGTTCATAAACCTTATCATTCTATCATAATATTTCTTAAAATTAGGAACATTTCTCACCTTCTTGAATTAGATAGATGGCCAAACACTCATTTTATAAAGATAAGATTTTTCCGTTCAATATTTTCATATCCATACTTTTAAAATTTATAAATATTAGATATTTTATGATCCTCATTATATAAAATCTAGAATGTTCCTTTTGACTCAGTGTATATTCCAACTTTTATACTTTACTAGGGAAGTAATGTATTGAGAAGTCATAATCATTAATCTTTTTCAACCATATTATCTTGAACATATTCAACTCTTTTTATGTGAAAATATACTTTAAAATTTTATGATAAGTATATATATCATATATTTAGTCATAAAGATAATTCCTCCCTATCTTTAATAAAATAATTACCACAGATAACACCAAATCATGATTTGGGTAATTTTTCTCATGAACCTTCAATCGGTGTGAGGCATAATCTATCACCATATCATTCTGCATGAGAATTCATCCCAATCCCTTCTTGGATGGATCATTGTTGATTAGAAACCCTTATCCATAATAAAGAGGTTTTAGGAAAGGTGTACTGACCAAACTTCTATTCAAATCCTTGAAATTCACTTCACATTCATCTGTCCAATGGAACTTGACTTCTTTAAGAATTAAATTGGTGACTGGATTAGATAACCATGATAAATTCTCCAAAAATCATTGTTAATATCTATCCAAGCTAAGAAAACTATAGATCTCAGTGATAGTGGTTCATCTGGGCCAATGTTAATAACTTATGTCATTGAAGGATCTACTTGTATACCCTCAATTAAGATTATATGACCCAATAATGAATCTTTCGGAAGCCAAAATTAATAATTGGTAAATTTTTCATAAATATTCTCCTTCCTTAGGGGTTTTAGCACAATCCTCTAGTGATCTTCATTTTATTTTTTCTCTTTGAATATAGAAGAATATCATCTATAAAGACTTCCAAAAACCGATCAAGTTAATCTCTAAAGACTCTACTCATTATATCCATAAATATAGTGGGGTAATTTGTAAGAACAAATAGAATCACTATAAATTCATAGAGTCCATACCTTTTTCATAATGCCATATGGGGTATAACTTCTTTATTGACCCGAAATTGATGATATCCAGAATAAAGGTCAATATTAGAAAAGTATTGAGCTCCATGTAATTGATCTAACAAGTCATAAATATGGGGTAGAGGTTTCATGACCCGTCTCAGTAGGGATTATTCCATAACTCCCCAAGATCGCCTCTAATAGGCCAGGGACTGGTGACTATCATCAAGTAGGCATGTAACTAGAATAGGATGCATTTCCTATTATACCTATTCAAAATCACACATCTCTAAGACCATAAATGATGAAATGTAAAAACCACTAAGAAACAAATTCATGCATACCACTATCCCAACCAATAGAGTGTGATAGGAAGTAAAGGGAAATAAAGTAAACTAGGCCAGAATACAATCCCACCAAAAGAAAGACTCTGTAAACTATAAAGTACATCCTGTAAACAAAATAGGTACTGGAACTCCTACTTAAAGCCATAGGAACACCTCATCCTTCCTTAACTCACAAAGCTTTGTTCGATCCTGGTCCACCCTAGACTCTATAAAAAGGTCTCTCGTCTGCACACGACTTGACATGTGTGGGAAAAGATCATGCATGGGTGAGTATAAACAATACTCAGTAGGACACCCCAAAAACCACAAATCAATACACAACGGAAGATACAATCATCTATTCATAGTATATTTTTACATCACATATAATTAGAATATCCAAATATTCTAAAACCAAGACACAAAGTCTAGTTGTAAGTCACAAATACTACATACCAACACTAGGGATTGAGTTCAAAAATTCCAGGAAAAAATCATTTGAGTGAACACACTCTTAAGTTTGATAGCACTAATGATGTCAGTTGGAGAAGAATAGTTCATCAAAAACTGTCATGAGAGAGATACACAAATAGATCTGAAGAGAGATACGATACCACATATGAGGATCACATTCAGGGACATGGGGTGATACCAACAACTCCATCTGGATTAACCTTCTAAATAGAGGATCGTTTCCCGATGAAGTTGGTCACATCAATACCAAGGTCTCTACCTAGGTCATGAAGAATGAATAGGGGATCATACTCTAGGCCTCTCATAGGGGATTCCAATAACTCTATCCATAAATTATTATAGAAGGGATCATACTCTAATGAGTAGAAAAGAATATGCATCAACCATTAGGGAAAGGATTAAGGGAACGTACCCTAACAAATATTGTCCGAGATACGGTGTACAAGAGATTCAATCCATGTAGAAAAGTATACATGGTTTTTAGTAGGTTCACACAATGTTTTCTTCTATCTGGGGTCCACTTGTGTACTCTGACCGTGTTCCAGTACATGGTGTCAACCCATGTCCACCAACCCGTGTACTAGTACATGGGATAACCTGTGTAACTGGTCTGGAAACAACTGTGTGGTGGGGTACATTCCTTGTAGGAAACATGTACACTCCACCCTGTGTCCATGTATCTCTCAAGATACACACTGTGTCTTTGGGAAGGGACCACATACCGTGTGATAGGGTCACATGTTGTGTTTTGTTTAACTAACTTTCTAAACCCTAGCCGCCACTAAGTGGGAGCCACATGTCATGTATCCTTGGGTTACACTCCGTGTTCATCCTGATTTTCTAGAAATTTTGTTCTTCCTCCACACACCCCGGCTAATACTCCATTGTTTGATCAAATTCTCTGTTTCCTCGAAAATAGAGATCCAAGGTTGCCTCATTATCACAAGAGAGAATCAGTGAGTTTTGGGCCTCCAATCGACTCTGAAATATAATTTTGATCATCTGATCACAAATCGTATGAAGAATGGGTATTCCTAAATCACTTCTATTTATTTTTCACCATCATCGTCACACCTCCACTAGGTCTCCATGAGGTCAGATATCCAATTTCGAATCATTTTATAGAGAAATGAAGGTGCAATGGTCAATCGTTTAGAATCCATGAAGAATGAAGAACATATAGATCATATGGGAGAGAATAAATACTCATAAAAAAAACTGTGGAACATATCTCAACCATTTTTAATTTCATTCTCAATCCATTCTCGTAATAATGATCAATAAATAAAACAATAAATCCACCCCATAAATCCCATATTTAAATCCCATATCGCAAGAACAATTGATCCACGAGTCAACATGTTCATTGGTTGATCCGTGTTCATCGTTGATTCCAAAAATGGGGATATAATTCCAAAAAAACACCCTACCTTGGGTTTGGATCATTTTATAAATAAGAATAGTTGTTGTGCCATCACCGTTAGTGAGATCTGTCAAGAATGGTGTCCATAGATCTTCGATCCAAGTTCCGTTGTTGTTTGTTGCTGAAAGAATTATCTAGGTCCCTCTCCAGAGCCTATAGGGAATTCTAGGAATATGATCTTAACCTTAGATTCATGCCTCTAGGTTTATTTGAAAATAAACCATCACTGAGTCGATGAAACATAATGAAATAAAATAAACATTCAATTTATTTTATTCATTAAAAAATTTGAAAAATATTTTTCATAGACAACCTGCACCGATCGATGCTAGGTCATGCCTAGGGTAAACTCATTACTCTGAATGCAATGGTGAATTAATATTTTTGATATGGGAACCCATTTAGAAGTTATTCCACTTTTTCAAGAAAACTATGTGTGTGTAATTTTTAATATTTTAATATTATTCAAACATTTATTCCAGGCACACCAGGCCTTAGAATCACACGATGTCTCATTTCCTGGTCTTTAATTAATTACATACAATATTTAAAATAATACACAAAAAAATACGGAGCATTATATTATCCCCACCTTAGGGATTTATGTCCCTGAAAAACCAAAAACATGGCCACTCAAAAAGATGTGGGTACTGTGCACAAATATGAGCCTCCTTCTCCCATGTGATCTCCTAAAGATTCTGGTTCTTCCACCAGATATTCACCAAGGGAATCTCTCACCAACATAGGATCCTCTCCTTTTGATCCTTGATCTCCACTGGGTACTCAACAAAAGTCACTCTATCATCAATTTCTAGCTCACCCTAGTCAATAAATAGCGATGGATTATACATGTATCTACTTAGATGTGATGCATGGAAGAAATCATGTACCTGGTCCAATTGCGGGGGTATATCCAAGTGGTACAACACCTTGATTACTCTACACAATATCTAAAAAGGGTCGATAAAACTTGGAGATATCTTTCTGCCCTGGAAAAATCTTTACAATCCCCATCGAGGTGAAACTTGAAGGAAAACATAGTCTCCTTCCTCAAACTCCAAAGGCCTCTACCACTTATCAATATAAAATTTTTGACATCTCTATGATGTCTTCTTTTTATCCTGGATTATTTTCACCTTCTCAATAGTAACTCACACCAACTTCAGGACCATGAGTGCTGACTCTCTTGTGTCTGTCCTACAAAGTGGTGACCGAAAGGGTCACTCGTACAAATCCTCGAATGGTGACATAACAATGGTGTAATGGTATATTTTATTGTATGAAAACTCCTCCAGAGGTAGGTGATCCTACCAACTACGACTAAAGTCCAACTTCAAATCCCACAACATGTCCTCCAGAACATGAATGGTCCGCTCCATCTGGCCATCTTTCTGGGGTTCAAATGCCAAGATCAAGCATAAATGAGTCCCAAACACCTCCTTTAATCCCTTCAAAAATTGAGATGTGAAACATGAATCATTATCTAAAAGAATATTTGATGGAAATCTATGAAACTGAACTATCTTCTACCTGTAGAGACAGCCCAATATCTCTATTGAACTCTACTCTTAGATAGCTAGAAATTGGGACGACTTGGTGAGTTGGTCAACTATCACCCAGATGGAATCATTTTCCCTAGTTGTACTTGGTAAACCCATCATGAAGTCCATCGATACCCCATCCCAATTCTATTCTATTGCCTCAAGGGGTTGAGCAAAAACCACTGGAACCTAGTGCTTAGCCTTCACCTAATGGCACATAAGAAATCAAGAAACAAACTCTACCATTTCCTTTTTCATCCCTAACCACCAAAACTAATGTCAGAGGTCCTAGTCCATCTTCACCACTCTAGGATGTTACGCCAAATGGGACATATTAAACTCTCACAGAACCTCCTCCCATAACACCATTGGTAAAATTGTGTGTCCTCTGAAATGGACGATGTGCTTCCGAACTTTTGAATATCCATCAGGTGCATGCCCTGTGGACATCTAAGCATGTAGGATCTGATAGTTGGTATCCCCAAGCTATGTTTCCCTGACTCACTATAAGAGTGGAGGGGTGACAACCATCGACTAGAGGTAATCTTCACTATCTTCATCCTAAAAGGATAACTGTAACAAGACCAAATGCTCTGACACCTCATTCAGAAACTATGAACTAGATCTCCTACTGAGAGAATCTACCACTATGTTCCCCTTCCTTAGATTATAGTTAATCTCAAAGTCATAGGCTTAGAGGAACTCTAGCCATATACTCTATGTTAAGTTCAGATCCTTCTTAGAGAATATATACCTGAGAATCTTATGATCAGAGTATATGATAAACCGCTCACCCATTAGGTAGTGTCTCCACATCTTTAATGCCAAGACTACCACTAAAAACTCAAGATCATGGGTCACATAGTTCTTCTCATGTGGCCACAACTAGCATGAAACATAGGTAATCAATTCTTTCCTCTACATCAAGACACAACCAAGAATGGTTCATGATGTATCACAGAACACTACATACTCTACACCCTCCTCCATAAATCTCAAGATCAGAGCACTCCTTAAACTCTACCTCAACTACTGGAAAGCCTACTGACACTTCTCAGTCCAAAAAAAGTTTTCCCCTTTTTATTCAAAGATACTATGGGTGCTGATATCTTGTATAAATTAGGTATGAAACTTTTGAAATAGCTTTCTATCCCAAGGAAACTCCGCACCTTCTTCACGCTCCTAGGTGGACCCTATGCTAACACTGCCTCCACCTTGGACAGGTCCACAAACACTCCATCCACTAAGATAACATGTCCCAAAAAGTGGACCTCATGAATCCAGAACTGAAACTTTGAGATATTCACATAGAGATGGTGCTCTCATAATACGTCCAGAACCATCCTTAACTGTCCCTCATTCACCTCCTCATACTATGAGTACACAAGGATATTGTTGACGAAGACTACAATGAACCAATCTAAGTAAGGATAAAAAATCCATTTCATGAGCCCCATGAACACCGTAGAGGTGTTCATCACACCAAAGGGCATCACTAAGTACTCATAGTGACTATAACATCATCTGAAATCTGTCTTTAGTATATCCTCATCCAGTAATTGCAACTGGTGATAGCCTGATTGAAGGTAAACCATCGAGAACCATCATGATCCTATCAACTGATAGAAGAGGTAATTTATCCTTAGTAGTTCATACTTATTCTTCATGGTCACCTAGTTCAAGCATTGGTAGTCCCCACACAACCTCAATATCAGGTATACATTTTTAGAAAAAAAACTGGGGCCACCAAGGGTGAAACACTGGGTCTCATGAATACCTTCCTTTTCAAGTCCTCCAACATAAACCTCAGCTCACAAAGCTCTTTGAGAGCCATCTGATATGCTAGTGCTGATATCATTTCCATCCCAAGGTGTAAGTCGATTCAGAATTCTATCTCCCAGTGGGGATGTAATCCTGGAATATCTTCGGGGAAGACATCCTCATACTTCACTACTATTGTTGGGACCTGGAAACTCATAACATCTACTACACTGAATATATGGCTAGAGAACTAATGAGTAATTAGCTACATCCTCCTATGCATGAGTCCATCCTGAGCTACCTATGTTTACCTTTCTCTAACAAAGGAAAACCTCATTCTATCACTATGGACACACTGCGCCCTTCACCTAAAATAGTCAATCTTGGCATGGACTATGGATAGCCAATTCATACGAAGAATGAAATAATAAGGCCTCAACGCTTCCACCAAGAGGTTACAACTGAAACTCTCACCTCCAAAGGCTAGTTCACACTGTCTGTATAGATATGTAATCACTATGTCTTTTCCAGTTGGTGTATCTAATTGTAAGGGTTGAGTTAATGGTTCAACCAAAATCTAGAGGTCTCGAACATGATATGTGGTGAGAAAGGATTGAATATATCCTATGTCTATCAGTACTATAGCTAAAGTATAAAGAATATAGATCATACCTAGAATCATTCATAAAGTTCCGAGGTCATATGCCTTGACCTCATACAGCTTTCCCCACCCCTATCCTCCAGCTTTCTATGCCTGGTGTGGACCTCCTGTGGGTGGTGGTGATAAAAAGTTAAAATTTTGACCACCTCCTAATGATCTCCCAAATCCTCATCCATGTCCACTGCCCTATGGATATAACTGCTATTGTCTTTGTCTCTGCCTCGGTGGTCCATCCATTGTCTGCATATTAACAACATAGCAGGTCGAAAAATCTGGAGCGAGATATCCCCTACCATCACACGAATAGCACCGAATCTCCCTAGGCTAACTAGAACCACCCTATGAGCCCTAAACTGAAGATCCTCTATCCAGGGATCTCCTCTTGAAACATATCCCATGTTTGGATCCCTAATATTGACGTTGGCTACTTGCTCTGAGGTCTCTACACTTACTCATCCACTGATGACTACTACTAGTTGTACCTCCTCGTCCAAGAAGCTTTCGACCACCAAAGATCACTCAAGAACCCCAACATAAATCAAAATTCATAGAGGGATAAGGCTGGATCGAATGTCTCCAAACATACCTCTCTTAAAGGTTTGATCCCTGAAGTATCAATCTCTAAGCATATCCTTCGAGTACCTTGAATGGTTGGTGAACTTCGATGAATAATCAGCCATTGTCATGATACCCTACTAGAGATGAAGAAGCTCATATTATATGAAAAAATATCAGCATAACGGGTGATAAATCCTCTATTAAGAGGATCTATAACTCTATACATGAAAGATTCACCTCATTGTTAGTCTGGATAGCGAAACTCCACCATCACCCTGCTGATTCATGTAGAAGGCTCGCTACCAGGATCACCATCTGGTCC
This sequence comes from Viscum album, assembly GCA_963277665.1. Lineage (NCBI taxonomy): Eukaryota > Viridiplantae > Streptophyta > Magnoliopsida > Santalales > Viscaceae > Viscum > Viscum album. The sequence continues at coordinate 1,756,141,771 of OY728121.1, read as the reverse complement.
TCTAGTGTCTTAACTATATGGAAAACTCTGGTCACTTCCTCAATCCATTCCTTAGCCACTTGAGGGTCAGGCTCTCCTCAGAGCTTGAGGGGTTTCAATATCTAAAACTCATGGAGTGCGGTCAGCCTACACTCCTCATCTGCTGGTACTGCGGGTACCACGTACAACTCCACAAGTGGCGGTATGACTATTGCACCACCTAGAAGTGACATCTTGGTAACTGGTCAGTGTATTGAAGCCTAATCACTAAGGGGGTCATCCTCATGATCGAACTACTAAATCCTAGATATCATGCGTCTCGAGGGTATCCTGTAAGAAAAAAGATGTAGCTCGGTCAATGAGTATATCTGGAGAGCTGACTCAAGAAGAACATGGAACCACAACCCATTCCTATATGATGCATGTACAATTATTTTCCCTAAAACTAGTTTTCTCATGTACCAAATCGAAAATAAGGTCATCAAAGTCCTGGTGTATGGATACGTTGGCCGCTCGCAATAACAATAGAGTCCCTATCCTGAAATCTGAACTTGAAACACTTAACACTGTTTCCCTAAACCAATCTCACAGACTCTTGGTCCTATGGTAGAACCAACCACCTCTGATACCACTCTTTCAAAAACCATCCCAGTGGGGCCCATGTAGTGACTCCCCAAGAAAGCATCAAATAGGATAAGGGCTAGTGACTAGCACCGAGTAGGCATGTCACTAACATGAGAGACATTGCCTATTGTACATGTATACAAACACACATCTCCAAGCCCACAAATGTTGAAATTTAAAAACCACTAAGAAAAAAATTCATGCATACCACTATCCCAACCAATAGAGTACAACAAGAAGTAAAGTGCATAAAATTAATCCAATCCAAAATATAATCCCACGAAAAGAAAGAGTTTGTAAACTACAAAGTCCAACCCGTAAACAAAATAAGTACTGGGATTACTACTCGAAGCCATAGGAACACATTGGCCTACCTAAACTCACAAATATCTATCCAATCCTTGTCTTCCTTGGACTCCATTAAAATTCCACTCATTTGTATAAGATATGACACGTGCAGGAAAATCCCGTGCATGGGTGAGTATAAACAATACTCAGTAGGACACCCCAAAACTTCAAATAAATACAAAAAGGAAGATATAATCGTCTCTACACAGTATATGTATACAACACATATAACAATAATATCAAGATATGATCAAACCAAGACAGACCATGTATAGGTAAGTCACAACCACCACATACCAACACTAGGGAATCATTTTGAATATTCCCTAAAGAACTCATCCGCGAGAACACACTCTTGAGTCTGATAACAATGATGACGTATGTATGAGAAGTAATGTTCCTCAGAAACTATCATGAGAGAGATACAATAATAGATCTGATGAGAGATACGATACCACAGATGAGGATCACATCTAGGCCCATGGGGTGATACCAACAACTCTATATTGATTAAACTAATAAGTAGAGGATCGACGCCTGGTGAATTTAGTCACATAAATACCAAGGACTCTACCTAGGGCATGAAGAATGAATAGAGGATCATAATCTAGGCCTCTTGGAGGGGATTATAACAAATTTATCCAGAAATTCTTGCTGAAGGGATCATACTCATATGAGTAGGAAATGATACACATCAAACTTCATGGAAAAGATCAAGGCAACGAACCTTAATGAAACTTATCCAGGATACGATGTACAAGAGATTAAAGACAAGTTTAAATGTATACAAGATGTGTATTAGGGTCACATCCTGTGTTCCTTGAACCCGGATACTACCTATGTACAACGACCCATGTCATTTAGAACATGTCATGTAGAAGATGGGCACACATCGTGTAGAAGGGTAACATGCCGTGTCCCTCCATCTAGGGTCCACCAGTGTACTCTAGCCATGTACCAGTACATGGTGTCAACCCATGTACACAAACCTGTGTACTAGTACATGAGATAACCTATGTACTAGTACATGGGATAACCCATGTAACCGGTCTGGGCCAAGCCATGTGGTGGGGTACACATTGTGTAGGAAACCCGTGTACTCCACCCATGTGTCTATATATCTCTCAAGATACATGCAGAGTCTCCGAGAAGGGCCTACATGACGTTTGATAGGGTCAAAAACCATATGGGATTTAAATAACTCTTAAAACCCTAGCCACTGTTGAGTGGGGTCCACTTTCTGTGTAACCCTAGGTTACATGCCGTGTTGATCGCAATTTTCCAGAATCATCATTCTTCCTTCGCATGCCTCAGACGATCCTCTGGTGTTCGATACAATGATCTGTTCACCTCTAAATCTGATATACATGGTCTTCTCATCATCACAAGAATGAATCAGTGAGTTTTAGGCCTCCAATCGGCTCTGAAATCCAATTCTAATCATTCGCTCATAAATCGTCTGAAGAATGGGTATTCCCAAATCGCTTAGATTCATCCATATCCATTGTCATCATACATCCTCTAGGTCACCACAAGGTCTGATCTTCAATTTAGGATCATTGAACCAAGTAACAAAGGTGTAATGATCAATCTTTCATTATCCACGAATAACAAAGAATGTGTAGAAAATTTGGGGGAGAAGAAATATGCAAAAGGAATCAATCCCAAGGAATATACCTCAACCACTGTTCATTTAGGTCTCTATCCATTCCCATAAGAACGATCAACAAATCATTCAATAAATCATACCCATAAATCCTATTGTTAAATCCCATCCCATAAGAATGATCGATCCATGGGTCAAACTGTTCATTGGCTGATCCATGTTCATCATTGATTCTAAAAATTGGAAAAGAATTACAAACAACACACCCTACTTCGGGTTTGGATCGTTCACTAAAGAAGATCATTTTTCACATCTTCACCGTTGGTGTGATCTGTCAGGGGAAGAATCTGTCAATCTTTGATCAAAGTTCCATCTTCATTCACCACTAAGAGAATTGTCCATATTCCTCTCCAAAGCCCCTAGGGAATTCCTAGATTATGAGATTAACCTAGGATCACTCCCTCTAGGTTTATTTGAAAATAAACCATCATTGCGTCGATGAAACAAAATGAAATAAAATAAAAATTAAATTTATTTTATTCATTGAAATGTCTGAAAACTAGTTTCCATAGTCAACCTATGCCAATTGATTCTAGGTCGCGCCTAGGGTAACATTTCTACTTTGAATGTAATGGTGCTCTCTGATTAATGATCTAGGCACCTGTTTATAAGTTATTCCAATTTTTCAAGAAAACCATGCGCATGTGCTATTTAATATTTTAATATTATTCAAACATTTATTCTAGATACACCGAGCCTTAGAATCACATACCGTCTCAACACCTAGTCTTGAATTAATTTCATATAATATCTAAAAACAATACACAAAAAAATCCGGGACATTAAAAGATGATACTTTTTTATTGATAGTGATCTTGTTATGTTCTCAATAATCAATGAAGAATCACATTGGTCCATATTTTTTATTAATAAAAAGAATAAGTTCACCCCAAGTTTACACACATGTCCAAATGAATCCATTTTTAATATTCTCTTGGAGCATCTTATTCAATTCCTGTAAATTAATCAATTTCCTTTCTATATCAAGTATTTGAAATATGTATTGAACCAGGTATTATTTCTATTGAGAACTGAACATCACTATTCTATGGAAGACTAAAAAATTATTCTATAAAGGAATAAAAAAAATACCTCACAATAAGAGTATATTTGATTTTGAGTTTCTCCCCAACCATTTGAGATAAACACACCTTTTGAATAGGAATAAATACCCATACAATGGATGTGATTTCCATTAGAAGTTAATATTTATCATCACACTAATAGATGCGAACGAGTTTATTTGGAATATGAAATGTGAATTCCCTTTATTAGAAATTAATATGTTCTCTATATAAATAAATCTAATACATGCCTATAATCACATCAAATTCAACTTATGAGAGAATCACAAGATCTGAAAGAATCACTTTCCCGAAAAAGTTCAATCAGATAGGAGCTATAAACTTGAGATAAGACCATTATACCATTAGGATTTTTCACCGCTAACTCAATATCTAATTAATGAGCTAGTAATTCAATACCCTTTGAAAATTACTTAGATATAAAACTATGGATAGATCCAAAATCAAATAATACATTAGCTATTATATAGTTAATGATAATTTTACCTTTCACCATGTCATTCTTTTAACCCACTTGATCTATTTTGATCACATGATATTTCCCTTTATCTTTGGGATTATGAATCAATTGTTGATGATCTTAAATAACTTTAAGATTTTTTCACTAGTTAGAATTATGCCCATAATCCTTTCTTTTGAAGAATTTTATCATGGGTGGTTCATTAGTTGGTTCCTTACTTCCCTATATTTGATCTATTTTCCTTTTCACGAAAATTGAATATTCACTAGATCTATGAACATCCTTCTTACATTTAAAAAACTTCCCAATTTCACTCATGAAATTACATTGATGTTTCTTCCCGCATTTCTTTCATGTAAGTGACTATAATTTCTTTCCACCATATGATTTATTCGATTTCCCAAGACTAGACATTTCTTATCTTATCAAAACTAATGGGATGATGGGAATATTCATTTTCTATTTCTACCTTGAGTGAACATTAAATTATTTCTTTTTATCTTATAAAGTCTCTTATAGGTAATACTATACATATAATTGGATTTAACCCACTGAAGAATAAATCAATTTTTATTACAAGACTAATGATTAAACTAGAAGAATACCTTGCAAGTATTTTAATTTTTTTTTCATAGGTACCAATAGATTCTTTATCCTTCTTCTTGATGTCAAGAAATTATTTCTATATCCTTTTATGCATAATATGAAGAGATTACTTACAGAAAAATATTCTCTTAAAATCTTACCATTAAATGGATTCAATTTCTTCCTCCTGACTCATATTATTAATAAGGTTCCACTATTGATCTACTTCACCTTCCAAATAATAAATTTTTAGGATAAAATTTTCATGTTTTGAGCACGAAAGAACAAAAAATATTTTCTCAATGGTGCTGATCCATCACTCTACCACTAGTAGATCAAAATATCCACTAAAAGAATTTGTATATTTCCTCACAAACAATTCAACACTACATTTTTCCTTCCTTTGATCATTTGGAATCTCAGAATGATTCATGGATTTAGGAAGTTTCATGTTCATAACAATAGGATTATACATTATAAATACCACAATATTTGATTTCTCAGGTGGACAATCAATTCATTCTATATCACACTCATTGTTAGTATGATGTATTTTGGTTTCATCCATAGAATAAAACCAAATGGAAAAGTGTGATAAACAAAACCCATATAATTAAACCACAAAATCATGAAAATTAATTTATAGGCAGTATAAATCATGACACCTTCTTCTCAATCTATGAAACCTTAGTTTTAACCTATTTTATCTATGGTCATGACCAAAACATTAGGATTTTATCCTATAATTATACTTATCCCTAGATTTCAAACTAAATTTTTCTTATCCTAGTTTCCAAAGGTTAGATAAACCTTTATTTGATACCAACTATAATGACCCATATATTTCATAAATAGTTATTTCTTCTTTTTAGATGAATATTCATTACATGACATAATTACCCACACTAGAATCATATAGGTCTAGTTCCTTTGGAAAATTGGACACATAAATAACTGGTTCATAATTATCTCCCATTAGGTTATACATAACTAGAACCCTTCTTATAAATATCATACTTAGTATTTTTATTCTTAACCTAGGGAAAGGAAACATAGGAAAAGGTGAGATCAGATTCTCATTAAGGGCAAACAAGGGAGATATAGAGGATCAATTAAACATAACATGATAATAAGGGTATAATAACACAAGAATCACATTTGAAAACCATAACATACTTATCAAATATCATAATCATTGTTCACAACATAATGATTGGTAGTTAATAAGATATGAATTATAAAGGATTCTAAGAAAATAAGCCATGAGATCCTAAAATTGGCATAAGACAGGGAATTGTGGTATATTCATAAGGAAAAAATCATTCCCATAATATTTAAGGATCATTTCAAAGTCTATCATAGTGGAATGAGTTCATCCCCAATACCATTGTAATTGTCAAGGTTCACTTCCAATATTATCAAGGTGGATAGAGTCTCTTACTTAACTAGGTTCACTCCCAATTCTAATCCTGTTTATATCATGAGATATCAATCATTACCCAATTCATTTGATGATTTTATGATACTCAGAGCACCCATCCTTGGTTATAACATGTACATTATCCTTGGTTATAAATTAACCAGCATCTTTGGTTATAACGTAACCACCATCCATGGTTATAATGTAACCACCATCATTCGTTACAATATAACCACCATTCTTAATGAAAACCATACATATATGTGATAAAAGATCTTAAAACATTCCCCATATCATCATATGATAACCCATGAAAATAATAGGGGTTTGATAAAAATTTGATCCATTCATCATAGCAAAAACCATGGTAAATAAAATGGGTTTCATCAACATCTCAACAACATAAACATTAACTATTCATAGAAATAGTAATAATGGTATCAATGGATCATATCCCTAGTAAATCATAATTAACAATAAAGTATGTTATTATATATGAAAATTCCATTAAAATATCATTGAAACATTTCTTGATGAAAATAAAATTTTATTTTTGAAAATCATTTTTAAAATAAAAATATTTCTAAATATTATGGAAATTTTTTTATTTAAAAATAATATTGTAAAATTTTAAAGGAAGATTTAAAAAATTAAGTAGTCATGATGGTGGGAAATTATATTCAGGCTATATAAGTTAAAAGAAGACATTCCTTTCACATTTTTGGTAAAAAACTAAAAAAGTACCTCATTCAGAAAATGATGAGAAGATTCCTTTTTAACTATTCAGTAAAAATTCAAACATGGTAAAAAATGACTTTAAAAAATCATAGGATAATAGTAAAAACCTTCTCTAAATCATTTTTAGAAAACATAGATATAGAAGAAATGTGTTTTTTGCTAGAAGAGAGAAATAAAGTCAATTTTACTTAAAAATTTCCTTTCAATATCTTAAATACTTAAATTGAAGAAAATTAAAGGAAAAAAATAACCAAATTAGAAGAAAAATATTGATTTTATTGAGAGATATATCATAACATTTCACCATCATAACATAACCGTAAATAATACCAATAAATAATGAGATTGTAATATAAAACTATTACCTCTTTGATAAAATTTGAATTATAATCCCCATAAATGAAATAAACTTAGATGGATATGTAAATACCCATTAAATTCATTAGAATAATCATAAATTAAATTAATGGGATGTGTACATACACCATATAAAAGTAAAAGTAGTGAATATAGCATGCGTCTCACATAAATAAAAGTGAGACAAAAATCCCTTACCTTAGGTCCAAATTCTTTCATATAAGTTTTAACCTCCTATATAATAAGTATTTATTTATTATAAATATATTAATAAACTATAATCATATATTTCATACCATATAGGGTTTAATTATAACCCTTTATCACCCGTTTATTAACAATTCTTTATTAAAATTTCTATTTTGGGTGACAACTGCTTCGTTTTTCATGCATGTTTTGGTTAAGTGGTTTTGGTCCTTATAATTTGATCATGGTCAAACCATATTCATAATTTTAATCATGAATTAAATATGAAATATATTTATTATATAAATATTTAAATTTATCCATAAAATTTAGAGACAGAAAAGTTAATTGCACTATTCATGGAGATGGTAGGCCATATGTACGTATGAACAATGTTTCTATTTTTCAACAGATGAAATGAAAGAAAGGTAAATAATAAAATACCTATAAGAAATTATTATATCATATATATCATATATATTCATTAAATCCATCCTTATTATCATCCAAGTAAAATAGAAATAAAAAATTACATCACTTCATGGAGGTGGTAAATCACACGTAGACACGAATGATATTATTGTTTTCCAAAGGTTTTTAAGGTAATAAGGTAGATATGATATTACCATTATAGAAGAATAATTATTTCATAAATTTAATATAAAAATATTAAACCCTTTATAATAACCATTCGTGAAACTTGATGATCAAAAATAAATTGTATCACTACTTGGAGATGGTAGGTCATACATACACATAAGCAATACTTTAACATATTATTTGATAGAAATATGATGAATAAAGGTGGTTTAATAATCATAATAAAACTTTAGTGTATTTATCATACTTAATTTTTAATTTTATTAAGAATATAATAGATTTATATTTTTTAAAATAATAATTAAAAATAAATTGATCAGTTAAGACGCATACCTATTCTTTGAGAAAACTCCTTTAGATCTCCTCTCAAGGGATCTAGGGTTAGCATTTTAGAAATATAAGAACCCATATAATGTGTATAAATAAGTTTATAAGATTACTAGGTAGTTTGTGTTATATCAAGGAGGCTAAATGTTTTGTAAATAAGAGAAAGGATGGGTTCCCTTTTATAATTGGGGGAGGGGCACTCCTGAAATTTCTTAAAAGATTAAAATATATTAAAGTAATTATCAATTCAAATAGTTCAAAATGGCCTATAAATGGTAAAGGGATGAAAATTTAGATTATATATTGTCCCCATTGTCCTATTTTAATATTTTTATGATTTTTATGTAATTTAATAAATTATTATATTCATAAAATATCATTACTAAAAATTTATACATTATTCATATAATTTGACTTAAAAGACTTAAATAAAAAGTTTAAATTAGAATAAAATCATTTAAAATGACACAAATATGTCATATTATTCTAAAAACTTCATGAAACAGATTAAATAACTCAAATTATATTACTTTTAATATTTTTAAAATTATTTATTAAATGTTTTTATTAATTAGAGAAATACTGTATCAGCGTTGCATAAGAATTTAAGGTCATTATGTAATTATTAAAAATTATAAATAAATTTATATCATGAAAATAATTCATTAATATAAAAATATATACTTATATTCATTTATAAATTTATTTTTTCCTTATGTGACACATATGAGATATTTAAAACCGAAATAGTGATATTTTGTAACTTTCTTGGATTTAAATATTATACAGGTCATTTTCATAGAAAAGTGTCCCTTAAAAAATTAAATTTAGAGCCTAATGTTATAAGGATATAATTAAATCTGTGAAATAATAATTAAAATGAATGTTATGGTCTTATCAATTTGTTTTAACCTTGGTTAACATGAGTTTACCTTTATCAGGGTGATAAATTTTACTAAGATTACTATTCATATTGAAAAAAAGGTACATATTTACCAAATTTGGACACATTGATCCCAAATATATAATCAATATTATCAAATTAAATACCTATAATTGTAAGAAGTTAATTTGAAAATAATCATAAAACACATGATGGAAAACTGTTTTAAAAAAATACATTTTTTAGCATAAAACTTTGTTTATTCTTATCTCATGCCTAGAAAAATATTAAATGAATGTTAAAAAAATTGATTAATTATATTATATATATATTTCATTAAAATAATTCACCAATAGTGAATAATTAAATTTATTAATTTAAAAATAAAATGTGTGCACAAAAATAGTTTTTCAGAAAAATATATCTTTTACTTTCAATTGATTTTTATTTTAATTTATAATTAATCACTAACAAATTAATTATTTTTAGTCATATGTAAACCATATTTTTTTTCATAATTTAGTTAGTCTCACTCATACACTACAATAAAATTTATAGGTGATAACTATCACATAATAATATTTTAATAGTATCTCACGGTTCATTTGAACTCAGTGCTACATGTAATGAAAACTATAAAAAATCAAATTCATTTGAAAAAAATATTTCATAAAAGACCGGGGTGTTACAGTAGAGAAAATTCAATTTCTATCAATTTTAAGCATAGTAACATCCTGAATATTATCTCTATGGGTAAGCTTTATCTTGTTCTTTTATCTAATATGATCAACCCATTGATGCCATAATTTATTTTTTCCTCTTAAACTTAAGTAACATAAATTTTTAGCATTTCCACCCTAAAACAAGTTAACAATTTTTATTTTTCACATTTCAATACACATATATATTTTAAAATATTTTAAAAGTTCCCATATTTAAGAAAACCCTTCATTTGAATATTCACATAGTCGAGATACACTTAATAGATTATGCTTCAGGTTATCAATATATAAAATGTTCTTGGACATAAGCTTATCCTTTTTTATAATTTCTAATACAACAACTTTGATTTTATATGACCCATCATTTAAAAAATTAATTAATAATTCCTTTTTTCTTTTCAACATCCTTAATAATAATTAAAAATCCTATCATATGTAACAAATCATTCACCATATAAAATACATGGAAATTCCTATTTAGATGATTTATGTTCCACTTCAACAAAAAAATTATTTTCCTTTAATTTTTCATTCTTCTCCTTAGGATTTTGGTATTGAAATTTATACATATTTGTTCTGGTAGGATAGAGATTTATTATTTATCAAAGTGACTTTTTTGGTCAAACCATCCACAAACATTTTCTAATTGCTGAAATCTATTCTCAACCTTTAGTCTAATTTTTTTAGTTTTCTTTTGAAAAGTTCTATTGTAACTGGGATGTATCCCCCTCAAATTTCAATTCCCAAAAATTCTAGGCTCATAATAATATTATTAATTAAACTAGAATTTTTTTTCAATGTGCTCAAATCCTCTTTAGTGCCAATAATAAAAAAACATATTTACCTCTAAAAATAGTTTGTTTTTTAGAATTTGACACTTGATTTTATTTTTTGTTTATTAATAAATTTTTTGTGATTTTTGTAAGAATTTTTTTATTAAACCAAAATAATTTATTTTTTTAATATAAGATTATTTCTAGATTTTTTGGACATAATAATTATAGTAGTTTATTGTTTAATCCTGTGTTCCGAAAATATAAAGATTTCTGAGAATCTGTTTGTTTTACCACAAAATTGGTTTTCTTCACCTATGTCTTTAAATCAAACTTTACAAAAAAAACTTTTAAAATCATTATCACCCTTTTATTGAGATATTTATTTTTCAACTTTAGTATTATAATTTTTTGAATATTCAACGCCTTTCACAAACTACTTCTTTTAGGTTTTTCTAACCTCTTGAATAAAATTATAAAATTTGAATTTATATTTGTCCAATTACTTCTTAGTGTTAGTAAAATTAAATTTGATGGAATCTAGATCCTTATCCTTTAGTTTAACTCTTTCTTACATCTTAAATTTTAAAATATTTTCTTCAGAAATACACTTCTTGAAATTATCAATATCTTTCATCAATCTTGATTCATCATAAATATAAGAAAAATATTAATTTCTAAACTATTGATTGGATTTATTTAAAATTTTTATATCCTTTTACAACTTTGAGTTATTCAAAATACACTTATTTTGTTTTATCTTCAACTTAAAATTTATTTATTTTTTCATCACTTCCAGCATCACCACTTTCATAACTAGTGAAATATTTCTCATTCTCTTGATTAATAATTATTTTTTCATCAAATTAATAATTGGATGTATAAACTTCCTCTTCATCACTATAATTAAAATCTTTAAAAATTGATAAGAAATTTATATTTTTTAATAAAGATAATGTTTTTACTCTTCCCTTTTAAATAAAACTTTGATTTATTATTTTTTTTCCTTTCTTCTTTTAGGATATTATTTTCCCCTCATCCTCATCTTTAAAATATTTTTATTTTTCCATATTTGAAAAATTTCTAAGAAATATCCAATGGATACACACTTGAAACATGTATATTGAAGTTTTTCTTTAAAAATTACATTTTATCTTCTCATACTTCTAAAGATAAGAAAAAATGTTTATCAAACTTTTTATTGACATATGCTTAGGAATCTAAATACCCAACTTTATCTTCATTAATTTATTTTTATTTATTCTATTTATTATAATATATTAAGTATGTTTCCATGTATTCTTTTTTACTTCCTTTTGAAAACAATTCTATTTGACATTTTATATGAAATAATGATGTTTTGTGAGTCATCCAAAGAATGTTTACTTGGATAATGATCTTCAAGTGTAGAGACTTTTGTATAAAAATTTTCATGTTAAATGTACATAATCTTCTCAAAAATTATTTAAACTTATAAATTTTCTCCAAAACTTATGAATATGATCAAAGTTTTATTTACCCATATGAATAAGTCATCTATATATTCATAGTCATTATTCTTAAGGTCTTCATAATTCAATCTCTAAACTTGTAGTTTGGATTTCTTCACAATTTCATTTCCTTCATAGATATTTAAAAGTTATTGTATATGTTGTTAGGGGTCATGATACATTTTTAATTTAGAAATATTTCTCTAAAATAGATAAAAGTATAGAATTATGATCATTTCCACAATTCTCTGTATTATTTCTATAATTTTATGGCATAGAAACACCTTTAATAAGAGAAGAAAATCCATCAATATAATCCTCCAATACATCCAAACTAATAGAAAAGAATAAGAAAGCATATGATATTTCTAAATGTAATGATTCTCCCCATAAAAAGTGGGTATCAACTTACTATTGACTAAATTAAGGGTTTACATTCAAACATCTAAATTCTGAACCTAACTCTTATCACATTGAGGAATAAAAACACTTCAAACCATTAATCATATTTGAAATGAACCTAGATTTTATACCAATTTAAAGAGACCCTTATTATCCTTTGGAAATAATTTGGGTGAATCATTATATTACAACTACTTTTAAGGATTATTTTAGAAACAAACTACACCACTTTTTAAAATTATTAATATGATTATTGTTTAGAATACCCAAAAACACACACAAAAGGAAAAATGTATTTTTAAGGTTCATTACTCAAAATGTCCTTTTATGATATTGATTCACCTGAGATCTTATATTCCACTAGTTTTATCATATCGATTAAAAATGAGTATAGTTTTTCCTTGAACTGATGATACAAAAAAGTATCAAAATTTTGTAAAGTGCTACAATAAAAATAAAAATATATAAAATTTATTTGTTAATAATAGGAGAGTATTCCACCTAATAGGATCACCATAATGTTATCTTTCTATTGATTATTTTTATTCTTCTTCCATATTAACTTTCATAAGTTTCCTCACTCTATGTGCACTACACAACCAATTATTCTTATTCTCTTGTATAATATATGCATTTATTCCCTGTTGTATGCTATACAAGAAATATTTTATCTATTTTATATTCACAAAACTCTTCTCTTCATTCATATAAGATTCCTATTTTATTTATCAAAAAAACAAAAAAACATCACAATTTAATTTTGATTTCAAATTAAAATTCACATAAATAACTTTTCATTAACTAATTCTTTAAATTTTCTACTTTTTCTTTAGTCTAAGGAACTATATAGGTGGATTTTGAAATAAAACATGGAATAATTGTAACTAAATTGATGTGTGAGTATTGTTATTCTTAAATTGAAACTTCCTTCATGGAACAACAAATTTTTTAATTGAGTTAATAATATTAATCCATTAAAATAGCATGAACCTTAATTATCATAGTTACTCAACTTGGTGAAAGGATCTTCTTCTTTTCTCAAAGATTATATTTTTACAGCACAAAAACATTTCCATGGTGTGAATAATATTTATCCAACACCTTGAATCCCAAAATATCTTTTAGATATTTAAACCATGATAAGTATGCTTTAGAATCATCTGATTTAATACCATTGAAATACTTATTTAATTTTAGAAAATAAATTTTCCCGGAATTCCCTACTAATTTTCAAAACTCCATTTTTTCTTTTAATTATGGAACTCCATTTGTATCAGAAATAAACTTAGGAAAGTTGGTAATGGACCATATGTAAATTAAATAACACTTATGAAATGGGAAATTTACCATATGAAATGATAAATAATATAATGACTCTTTCAAAATTGGAATGACCCTTATAACATTTCAAATGACTCTTATAATTCTTATTAGGCTCTTACATATGACATATTTCTACTATTATATGAATCTTATAGAATTAGGAATGACTCTTATGAAATCATTTTTACTGTTATGAAATGTGACTTGGCTACATTTTCACTAATCGTCTCAGATTTATTCTTACACAGAGCATAATTACTCATATAAATTTAGATTTAGCCATTTTTGGAATTCAAATATACTTAACTCCAAAGAAATTTCAAGATTACTTACCAACACCTAAAAAACTATTTAATACTCATCCAAACTTCCAAATAGCATTCACATCACATAATATTTTTTATTTCATGTGAGTTTTAATATGATTTATTTATTAATAATAAAATACAACATAATAAATATATCTACTTATTCACTTCTCTAAATATTTATCTACATAAAAATACCACATTATAGAGGGTTATGATTTAAATTTATATCTCAGTATCAATACTATATATATAAATTTACTCAATAATATCCCTAAAACATCTCATTTTCCAACAAATAGGAAAACTCATCGACTACTTAACAGTCCATTCACATGAAATATCAAGAAACAATATGCTTAACTTACATCCAAATTATTATTATTTATATTATTATAGAAAATAACCAAAATGATTCTTTAACCTTTTCTATATAAAAATGAATCTAAAATCCTATACAATTGGAAATATTCTATTTTCATGGAAACAACCTACATCCAAAATTCAATGTGTTTCTTCAATCCTCATTAATTATTCACAGCACAACATATAATAACACCTTGCTTCACTCAATCTACTTGGGAACTAAAAACTCCTTCCAAGATTTCATTATCAATAGATATTAACATAAAACTTATTGAATTTATAATTATTTACAAAAAATATGACTTTACACTAAGTGGGTTCAATATTTAGGATGTTGGAAAATATTCTAAGAAAAATGAGATAAGAGAGGGTCAAAAGTGTCGTTAATATTTTAATTAATGTTTTATTTTTAGTATAAACTAAATATTAGTGGATTTTTCCCATGGAAGGGAAGAATTTTATACCTCAAGGAAGAGTGAGATTGATTTTAGATAATGTAACAATACCCTCATTGTGGAGGAAAATTAATATAGACAATTCATTGATCTAGATTAGCTAACTACATCTAGAATTTTATTGTTTGACATGGTGAGGTCATGAATATCTTAATGAATTTAAATAATTCACTTATTTAAAGAAACTATAATTTTTTATAATTTCTAATGATTTATTTTAAGAATTAATTTTAGGATTTTTTAGGATTAGAATTCAACCACACTTATATTTTTAATCTTTAATAGAATGGATCATATACTTTCACTTACATGTTTTTACTTTTTAGCCTCAAGAATATGTTTAAGGAAGAAAAAAGATGAAAATAATATTTAAAACATTAAAAAATAGAAAGAGATTAAATAGAAATGGGAGTGTTTTTTAAATTCTTCGTGTCTTTAAATATCTTATTAATTTAAAATATAATTTTTAAATCATGAATTTGCATGACACAAATAGATTTATTGTTATATTTTGATCCATGATATAAATAATTTATTAGTAATACCATTGTACCTTATTTTATATTTCATTTTCTATAGGATTAAATGAGTAAGATAATGGGTAGATGAGAGAAGATAAGTATTAAAATATTGATTTTATGAATCATTATATGAGAATATTAGTTGAATTCTATAAATGAAATTTATAAAATAATTTTTACTTTGATTTTCAAAATTTTATATCAATTTATTTATTATTTTTATTTATTCCATGAGTGATTTTCCAAAGTTGTGTTTTTCATTCATGAGAGGTATTATAAACCATTTTAACATATTCTTTATAATACCAACTTTCTTAAGTGATTATCAGAATATGATTTACTACTATTACTTTAATTTTTGTCATGTTGGAACATTAATACTTTAAGAAACATTAAGATTATTGAGGACATAAATTTCTTATTTTTTCCGTTATATCGTTGAGACCTAAATTCTGATTGATCCTTTTTTAAACCAATAAAAACAATGAAATACATTTATAGAAATCCACAATACAATAATATTTTTCTTTCATGTCCTACTCTTAGTATTTTCGAATTATTTATAATGAAATAAGTGTAGGGTTAGTTTAACACCCTTTTATTTTATGAAATATATTTTTATCAAATAAATTAAATTTCTTTAATAACTTGTGTTACATTGAAGACAGAGTTTTAAGGTGCCCCAATATACTATTAATATAGATATTGAAACATGAACACTATAAAATAGACATTAAATTTAGTTGTATTAATAATAATAACCAAATTTTGAAAATTTAGTATAAATTTTTTAGATAATTAAAATATATTTATAACTAAGTACGTAATTTTTAGTAAAGTCTTTATATTCATTGAAAATAATTCTTTCTCACAAAATTATTTTTATTTCTTTTTGTGATCAAATAATAAATTTAATTTTTGAAAGTTTTAGAAAATTCATTTGAAAAAAATAACTTCAGTTTTTTAATCAACATTTCAAAATTATCTTAGGGTTATTTTTTTTATAATTCTATGAAAAGATATTTTTTTGGTGAATAGTGAAAATATAGATTTTTATTAAAAACTTTCATTTCGTTTAAATAATTTAAAATTTTAAATATTGCTTAAAAATGTTTTAAATATAAAATTAGGTCACATATTTTATTAATATATCAATTTAGGTTATTGGAATGAAATTTATGTTGAATTTTGATATCAAAACTTTCTAAACTTATGAAAATTTTCTATTTAAAAAACGGGTTTTCATCATGTCTATGGGTTTAATTTTAAATTAAAATTTTCCACTTATGGGAATGAAATTTTTAATAATTATTCCATGTTTTAAATCATAATAATTAATATAATATAAAAATTTAAACTTACTTTTTGGTCAAAATAAATAGTAAAAATAGTAAAAATTAATTACCACGGTTAAGGTTAAAATGAGTTTACAGGGGGTTGAGCTAAACATATAATCGGTAAAATTACCTAAAAAATGTACCAAATATAATTATGTCCATATTTATAACTTATCTAATATAAGGTTTTATAATTATCTGTTTTGGATCCTTTTTTCATGTTTAAAATGTGGGTACATGTTTTTCTTTGTCCTCTGCCCCACATATAAAAGAGAACCCACACTCCTCTCCTCCTAACAATTCCGTAACCTTTTGGTTTGGATAATAGATACATAAATAAATTATTCACTTACCTAACCACATTATAGAGTATTTATTTTTTTTTGAAACCATTTTAATAAGGCTTTTAGTGCTAACCTAAGGAGGTTATCCGATGAAGGGGTATCATGCTTAACCGAGTTTATTTTATTTTATTTCTTATTCCACCTCCTTAAAATATTATTCAACTATGAAAACATAATAAAATAAGTATCTACCATATAATAATATTTTATTATATTAATTGAATAATATACATCTATATCCTCTTCAATAAAATGGGAAATGACACTGTCAATAGTGTGTACGACAAAATAAAATCTCGCAAATCAATATAATTCATTTTCCATCACCACCTCCCACAGTAGGAGATAATTATAGAATTAATGTTTATATATTCTATTTATGACATATTTATACTCCTATAATTATAATATCACATCCACATTCTTACCTTACAATCTTTTGGAAAATGATAACATCGCTCATGTGTACGTGTGGACTGCTGCCTCCATGATATGATGTGATTCTTTATTCATTTTATTTTGTAATGGATGGTAAAAGAATAGATTTAATAAATTTATATGATATAAATGTGAAAAAAATTAATTTTTAAATGTGATATATTATTTATCTTTTTTTTTTCTGTTCTCTGAGAAAATGGAAACAACGTTCATGCGTACATACGACCTATCGTCTCCATAAACTGTGTAATTCATTTTCTATATCTAATTTTAATGGAATAAACTAAAAACAAATATAATTAATATATATGATATTAATATCATGGTTAAAAATTTTATATTATGGGACCATGTTAAAAGTAAAAGGACCAAAAATACCAACCAAAAAATGCATGAAATATGAAGCAGTTATTACTTAAAATAGTGATTTAAACAAAGAATTATTAATGAACGGGTGATAAAAGGGTATATGTAAATCATAAATAGTATGATATATTTGATTATATTTATATAATATATTTATTATAAACCTATATTTATTATATATGAGGTTCAAACATGTATGAAGAAATTCAATACTTATGGTAAGATATTTTTGTCTCACTTTTATTTATGTGGGACACATGCCTTATACACCACTTGTTTCTTTTGTAAAGTGTATATACTGATCATGAATATATTTTATTATTATTATAATAAAATTATGGTATATAAATATCCATCTAATTTTATTCCTTTCATGGTTCATACGATTGAAAATATATCAAAGTAGTAAGGGTATTATTTTACAAACTCATTGTTTATCACGGTTGTTTATGATTAAGTTTTAATGATGAAATATTATGATCTATCCCTAAATAAACTCATGAATTTTATGATAATATAGTTATTTATATAAATTATATGTTTTCAATTTCAATTTTCTCTCTTTATGTACTCAATATATCAAAATAATTTTTTTTAAGAAAAACCGAATTTATTTCTCTCTTCGATCGAAAATCATTTTACTTCCAAGTCCATGTTTTCTAAAAATGTTTTAAATATAGTTTTTAATATTATCCAATGATTTTTTAAAATTTTTTACCCGTTTTTTAATTATTAAAAATGTTTTAAAAGGAATCTTATTTTCATTTTCTAACTAAGACCCTCTGGGATTTTATCGAAAATGTAAAAGGAGTCTTTGTTTTAAATTGTACAACCTAAAAAATATTCCCTTTTTCCATAATCTCTCAATTATTTAAATATTACTTTAAAATATTTAAAGGTTATTTAAAAATAAAATTATTTATTTAAAAGTTGGGAATTATTTATATTTTAAAGAAGTTATTTCTAAGTGAAAAGGATATTTTCCTCAAGAAATGTTCCAAGTGATGTTTCAAAATCATTTTCCATCTAAGATGATATCCTTTGATGTTACTTAAGATTTTATGGGGATAAGATCCAATGATATCATTATTATTATTACTAGGTATGGTTAATTTTTATTATGATAATATTTTTATGAAACCCATTTATTTTCTACGATTTATGTTATAATGAAATGATGAAATGTTTATTGAACCCGTTTCTTTTCTCACGGGTTATGCTATGATGAAATGTTCACAAAAACCATTTCCTTTGATGAGTTCTAATATGATTAATTTTTATTATCTTTTGTAAAAAATATATATATTATTTTCATTATGTGATAGTTTGGACCTATATCCCCCTTCAATGCATTGGGTAAAGATTGATATCTCGTTAGATAAGTAGGACTGAAATGTGGAGAGAACCTAGTTTTATAAGGGACTTTTTAAACTATGATTGTCATGGGAGTGATCCTGGAATACTATGATAGTTTTTGGATTGAACCCAATCCATTATGATAGTCTTTGGAGTGAAATTTTACTACTATGATGTTTTGAGGAGAGATCACAATGCACTATGATGGTATTGGAAGTAAAACTTGAATACTATGATGGTTTGGGGAGTGAACCCAATCCACTATGATAGTATTGGAAATGATCCTTGACTACTAAGGAAATTATTTTCTATACTTATGTGATTGAAAAAATTCCATGTATTATGCTAGTTTTATGCTTCCATGACTTGTGTTCTTTAATTCCTTTAGGATCCATATCATATGAACTATGAAACTTTAGGCCATGAATCAGGTTTATGTTTTATGAAATGCATGGTATGGTTTCAAAATTTTATTCTCATGTTATGTTTATATCTCCCTTGTTTACCCTTACTGAGCATATTATCTTACTATTTATTATATTTTCTTTCCTTGGGTTATGAAGAAAGGTATTTTGCTTGATAATTATAATAAGTGTGATTGTTATAAATAATATAATGGGAGATAATATAGTTCACTTATGAAAAAATTCTTAATGTATCCATGTTTTTAAGGAACTATACCTAAACAATTTATGGTGTGGATCATCATGTTATGCAATGAATATTTATCTATTTATATGTGATATCTATGTATGAGTAGTTTGGGTATTTATGGTTGGTATGAGAGAATGGTTCAGTTAACCTTTGGAAACTAGGATGATAAAAATTTAGTAATAAAAATAAGGATAAGTATAAGTATAGGAAAATTCTAATAATTTTGGGGAAAGATAGAGCTATTATTTTATATGAAATTACATCCCTATCTGGACTAGACCATCACTTAGTGCATGACAAATTTCCTTTCTATAAATCTAGTTTGACACTCCTAGGGGATATTATTTGGAAATTCACAAACTATTTATGAACCATTATGAAGTATTTTAATAGATGATGACCATGAACTAGGTTAAAACTAAGGAATAATATATTGAAATAAGGATACATGATTTAAACATCCAATAATTGATTTTTCATGATTATATGGTTTTCCACTATGATTAATGTTTCTCACACTATGTTTTCTGGTTTTATTCATTAGATAGACTATGAAGGAATCATATTAATGATAATCATGACATAAAATTAAATAATTTTCCTCCTGAGAAACTAAATTTTACGGGATGTAGAATGAAAAAAATATCATTTCTATACTCACATAAATTTATTAATATATGAATCAAGATGAAATTACAAATGAGGAAAGTTGGGAAAAATTTTATATTGAGTCCTTCATAAGGAAACATCTACCTTTCATTAGTGGTTACATTGATCCACTAGTTACTGAGTAATCAATCAATACCATTGAAAATATATTTTCCATTATCCAATGTATGGAGCATTAAAAATTTGTTTTGGATGTCTATCATTTTGAAGTCAAAGTATATCAATAGTGGAATCTTATCAATAATATGAGTCAATAAGATAAAATTTAATCATTTGAATGCTATGAGTTTAAGAAATTATTTTTAAATAAGAAATTTCCTCACATTCTTCACATGAAAACAGAGAATTAATTCCTTGTGTTAAATCATAAGGATGATGAATCTATAGGTACCTATAAAGAAACTTTTACAAGACTTTCATGGTATTATTATTATATTATCATCTAACCTAAAAGTAAGGATGAATGATTCCTTAGTTGATTAAAACCAAGTCTCTAAAGGGAGTTATCCATAAGGGACATTAATAGCTATGAATAAATAGTTTGATTTTCTATCAAGGTTTAAATAGATACTAGAGTTACCAATAAATCATATGGTTTTGATAATAAAAGGAAGATTTAATTCAATGGATACTCTAAAAACCATGGATAAAAGAAGATGATGTTTCCATCATACTCAAAGCATGGAAGAAAAAATAATGTAAAATGTCTTCAATGTAATAGTAAATGTTTTAAGTATATAAATAAAGGTCATTCGGAAATTTATTTCCAATGTTATGGGAAGAAGTTAGATAATTATTTGAATAGAGATAAAGGTCTACAAAATTCACCTACAACACTCTAGTGTTTCAAATGAAATAAGTATGGGAATTAAGATAACAAGTTCCCAAACATAAAGGTTAATGATGATGATCTATTTCATAAACCTCTTAAGCCTAGAGACAAATGAAAATTCCCTGTGATCACTATTTTTGATGAGGGGTCACTACTGGAAATGCAGGATTTCCCAACGGTTTAGAACCGTTGGGAAAGGCTGCAGAACCGTTGGTATATGTTATACCAACGGTTTTGCAACCCATAGGGAAGTAAGCCGTTGGGAAATGTTTTTCCCAACGGTTTACAGTGAACCGTTGGGATAGGGTGCTGAAAAATTACCCTATCCCAACGGTTTTCAAGAACCGTTGGGAAATAACCAAACATATCCTCTTTCCCAACGGTTATCCAAACCGTTGGAAAAACCCCAATATATTCTCTTTCCCAATGGTTTAGAACCGTTGAGAAAAGTGTTTTACCAACAGTTCATAGAACCGTTGGTAAAACAAGGCCTACACATTCTATGCCAATGGTTCAAAACCGTTGGCATAGCCTCTGCTGGGCAAATTGCACAGCAACTCTGCAATTTACCCAGAAGATATCCAATTTTTCCACCAGGTCTCATTTTGTGGGTTCCCTCTCATTTTCAATCCAATTATTATACCTGAAATAAACTAACACATACATATACAATTATTGTACCTATAATAACCAACTAACAATTACATATAGAGAACAAATTCATACACATTTAACATATAACGGTGGAACTATACACATCCATAATTAAATTAGAATTCATAACGTAATTATAATTTAGATGACAATTATATGTGGAATTTGGAATTCAATTCATAATTTGATCGGTTTTTTGTATACCATATATTTTTACTTGAAATAATGTCCATTTTAAACATAATACATACACCTGGAGATCTACCGGCCACACCGCACCTCAGATTGAGTCGGGGTTGACTTGTACACGTCACATATGACCCATGGATCATTGTGCTAATGTATCGACACAATCCGAATGCGTTTGGTAGGTTTTCTGTATGTCAGTTGATGTTTTTCAATTAAAATGACGTACTTTTGAAACAAAAGGCAGACACTTTGAGTGGTTCCGGCCACACTGTGCCTCAGATTGAGGTGGCGTTGACTCGTACATGTCACATATGACCCATGGATCGTTCTCCTAAAGTTTCAATGGAAACCAAATGCGTTCGGTCGGTTTTCCGTATGTGCTTAAATTGTTGTCCATTTTAAGCAAAAGACAAACACTTTGAGTGGTGGAGGCCACACCGCGCCTTGGATTGAGGCGGGGTTGACTCGTACACATCACATATGACCCATGGATCGTTGTGCTAAAGTATCGACACAATCCGAATGCGTTTGGTCAGTTTTCCGTATGCCAGTTGATGTTTTTCACTTCAAATAACATCCTTTTGAAACAGAAGACATACACTTTGAGTGGTGGAGGCCACACCACGCCTCGGATTGAGGCGGGGTTGACTCGTACACATCACATATGACCCATGGATCGTTGTGCTAATGTATCGACACAATCCGAATGCATTTGGTCGGTTTTCCGTATGCCAATTGATGTTTTTGAATTAAAATGACGTACTTTTGAAACAAAAGGCAGACACTTTGAGTGGTGCCGGCCACACCGCGCCTCGGATTGAGGCGGGGTTTACTCATACATGTCAAATATGACCCATGGATAGTTGTGAAAAAGTATCTACACAATCCTAATTCGTTTGGTCAGTTTTCCGTATGTACTTAAATTGTTGTCCATTTAAAGAAAAAGACAGACACTTTGAGTGGTGGTGGCCACACCACACCTCGGATTGAGGCGGGGTTGACTTGTACATGTTACATATGACCCATGGATCGTTTTGCTAAAGTATCTACACAATCCGAATGCATTTGGTCGGTTTTTCGTATGCTAGTTGATGTATTTCACTTCAAATGACGTCCTTTTAAAACAGAAGACAGACACTATGAGTGGTGGCGGCTACACCATGCCTTGGATTGAGGCGGGGTTGACTCGTATACGTCACATATGACCCATGGATCGTTCTCCTAAAGTTTCAATGGAAACTGAATGTGTTTGATCGGTTTTCCGTATGTACTTAAATTGTTGTCCATTTTAAGAAAAAGACAGACACTTTGAGTAGTGGCGGTCACACCGTGCCTAGGATTGAGGCGGGGTTGACTTGTACATGTCACATATGACCCATGGATCGTTGTGCTAAAGTATTGAAACAATCCGAATGATTTTGTTCAGTTTTCCGTATGCCAGTTGATGTATTTCACTTCAAATTACGTCCTTTTGAAACAGAAGACAGACACTTTGAGTAGTGGCGGCCACACCACGCCTCAGATTGAGGCGGGGTTGACCTGTACACTTCACATATGACCCATGGATCGTTGTTCTAACGTATCGACACAATCTGAATGCGTTTGGTAGGTTTTCTGTATGTCAGTTGATGTTTTCAATTAAAATGACGTACTTTTGAAATAAAAGGAAGACACTTTGAGTGGTGCCGGCCACATCGAGCCTCGTATTGAGGCGATTTTTACTTTTACACGTCACATATGACCCATGGATCGTTCTCCTAAAGTTTCAATGGAAACCGAATGTGTTTGGTCGGTTTTCCATATGTACTTAAATTATTGTCCATTTTAAGAAAAAGATAGACACTTTGAGTGGTGGCGGTCACACCGTGCCTCGGATTGAGGCGGGGTTGACTCATACACATCACATATGACCCATGGATCGTTGTTCTAAAGTATCGACACAATCCGAATGCGTTTGGTCGGTTTTCCGTATGCCAGTTGATGTTTTTCACATCAAATGATGTCCTTGTGAAACAGAAGACATACACTTTGAGTGGTGAAGGCCTCACCGCGCCTCGGATTGAGGCAGAGTTGACTCGTACATGTCACATATGACCCATGGATCTTTTTTCTAATGTATCGACACAATCCAAATGCGTTTGGTCATTTTTCCGTATGCCAGTTGATGTTTTTCAATTAAATTGACATACTTTAAAAAAAAAGGAAGACACTTTGAGTGGTGCCGGCCACACCGCGCCTCAGATTGAGGCGGGGTTGACTCGTACACGTCACATATGACCCATGGATCGTTGTGCTAAAGTATCGACACAATCCGAATGCGTTTGGTCGGTTTTCCGTATGTACTTAAATTGTTGTCCATTTTAAGCAAAAGACAGGCACTTTGAGTGGTGGTGGCCACACCGCACCTCGGATTGAGGCGGGGTTGACTCGTGCACGTCACATATGACCCATGGATTGTTTTACTAAATTATTGACACAATCCGAATGAGTTTGGTCGGTTTTCCCTATTCTATTTGATGTATTTCACTTCAAATGACATCCTTTTGAAACAGAAGACAGACACTTTGAGTGGTGGCGGCCACACCACACCTCGGATTGAGGCGGGGTTGACTCGTACACATCACATAGGACCCATGGATCATTCTCCTAAAGTTTCAATGGAAACCGAATGCGTTTGGTCAGTTTTCCGTATGTACTTAAATTGTTGTCCATTTTAAGCAAAAGACAGACACTTTGAGTGGTGGCGGCCACACCGCACCTCGGATTGAGGCGGGGTTGACTCGTACACATCACATATGACCCATGGATCATTGTGCTAAAGTATCGACACAATCCGAATGAGTTTGGTCAGTTTTCCCTATGCCAGTTGATGTATTTCACTTTAAATGACATCTTTTTGAAATAGAAGACAAACACTTTGAGTGGCGGCGGCCACACCATGCCTCGGATTGAGGCGGGGTTGACTTGTACACATCACATATGACCCATGGATCTTTGTTCTAATGTATCGACACAATACGAATGCGTTTGGTAGGTTTTCCGTATGTCAGTTGATGTTTTTCAATTAAAATGACGTACTTTTGAAACAAAAGGCACACACATTGAGTGGTGCCGGCCACACTGCGCCTCGGATTGAGGCGGCGTTGACTCGTACACGTCACATATGACCCATTGATCGTTCTCCTAAAGTTTCAATGGAAACCGAATGCGTTTGGTCGGTTTTCCGTATGTACTTAAATTTTTGTCCATTTTAAGAAAAAGACAGACACTTTGAGTGGTGGAGGCCACACCGCGCCTCGGATTGAGGCGGAGTTGACTTGTACACATCACAGATGACCCATTGATCGTTGTGATAAAGTATCGACACAATCCGAATGCGTTTGGTCGGTTTTCCGTATGCTAATTGATGTTTTTCACTTCAAATGACGTCCTTTTGAAACAGAAGACATACACTTTGAATGGTGGCGGCCACACCACGCCTCGGATTGAGGTGGGGTTGACTCGTACACGTCACATATGACCAATGGATCGTTGTGCTAATGTATCGACACAATTTCGGTTTTTCATATGCCAGTTGATGTTTTTCAATTAAATTGACGTACTTTTGAAACAAAAGGCAGACACTTTGAGTGGTGCCGGCCACACCGCGCCTCGGATTTAGGCGGGGTTGACTCGTACACGTCACATATGACCCATGGATCGTTGTGCTAAAGTATCGACAAAATTTGAATGCGTTTGGTCGGTTTTACTTATGTACTTAAATTGTTGTCCATTTTAAGAAAAAGATAGACACTTTGAGTGGTGGCGGCCACACCGCGCCTCAGATTAAGGCGGGGTTGACTCGTACATATCACATATGACCCATGGATCGTTGTGATAAAGTATCGACACAATCCGAATGCGTTTGGTCGGTTTTCCGTATGCCAGTTGATGTATTTCACTTCAAATGACGTCCTTTTGAAACAGAAGACAGACACTTTGAGTGGTGGCGGCCACACCGCGCCTCGGATTGAGGCGGGTTTGACTCGTACACGTCACATATGACCCATGGATCATTCTCCTAAAGTTTCAATGGAAACCGAATGCGTTTGGTCGGTTTTCCGTATGTACTTAAATTGTTGTCCATTTTAAGCAAAAGACAGACACTTTGAGTGGTGGCGGCCACACCGCACCTCGGATTGAGGTAGGGTTGACTCGTACACATCACATATGACCCATGGATCGTTGTGCTAAAGTATCGACACAATCTGAATGTGTTTGGTCAGTTTCCCATATGCCAGTTGATGTATTTCACTTTAAATGACGTGCTTTTGAAACAGAAGACAGAAAATTTGAGTGGTGGCGGCCACACCATGCCTCGGATTGAGGCGGGGTTGACTTGTACACGTCACATATGACCAATGGATCGTTGTGCTAATGTATCGACACAATCCAAATGCGTTTGGTACATTTTCCGTATGTCAGTTGATGTTTTTCAATTAAAATGATGTACTTTTGAAACAAAAGGCAGACACTTTGAGTGGTTCTAGCCACACCACGCCTCAGATTGAGGCGGCATTGACTAGTACACGTCACATATGACCCATGGATCGTTCTCCTAAAGTTTCAATGGAAACTGAATGCGTTTGGTCGGTTTTCCGTATGTACTTATTTTAAGCAAAAGATAGACACTTTGAGTGGTGACGGCCACACCGCGCCTCAGATTGAGGCGGGGTTGACTCGTACACATCACATATGACCAGTGGATCGTTGTGCTAAAGTATCGACACA
This sequence comes from Viscum album, assembly GCA_963277665.1. NCBI lineage: Eukaryota > Viridiplantae > Streptophyta > Magnoliopsida > Santalales > Viscaceae > Viscum > Viscum album. The sequence goes on along the minus strand of OY728121.1, from coordinate 1,756,114,544 downwards.
ATCTGAATGCGTTTGGTCGGTTTTCCGTATGCCAGTTGATGTTTTTCACTTCAAATGACGTCCTTTTGAAACAGAAGACATACACTTTGAGTGGTGGCGGCCACACCGCGCCTCGGATTGAGGCGGAGTTGACTCGTACATGTCACATATGACCCATGGATCGTTGTGCTAATGTATCGACACAATCCGAATTCGTTTGGTCGGTTTTCCGTATGCCAGTTGATGTTTTTCAATTAAAATGACGTACTTTAAAAAAAAAAGGCAGACACTTTGAGTGGTGCCGGCCACACCGCACCTCGGATTGAGGCGAGGTTGACTCGTAAACGTCACATATAACCCATGGATCGTTGTGCTAAAGTATTGACACAATACGAATGCGTTTGTTCGGTTTTCCGTATGTACTTAAATTGTTGTCCATTTTAAGAAAAAGACAGGTACTTTGAGTGGTGGTGGCCACACCGCACCTCGGATTGAGGCGGGGTTGACTCGTGCACGTCACATATGACCCACGGATCGTTGTACTAAAGTATTGACACAATCCGAATGCGTTTGGTCGGTTTTCCGTATTCCAGTTGATGTATTTCACTTCAAATGACGTCCTTTTGAAACAGAAGACAAACACTTTGAGTGGTGGTGGCCACACCGCACCTCAGATTGAGGCGGGGTTGACTCATACACGTCACATATGACCCATGGATCGTTCTCCTAAAGTTTCAATGGAAACCGAATGTGTTTGGTCAGTTTTCCGTATGTACTTAAATTGTTGTCCATTTTAAGCAAAAGACAGACACTTTGAGTGGTGGTGGCCACACCGTGCCTCGGATTGAGGCGGGGTTGACTCGTACACGTCACATATGACCCATGGATCATTGTGCTAAAGTATCGACACAATTCGAATGCGTTTGGTCAGTTTTCCGTATGCCAGTTGATGTATTTCACTTCAAATGACGTCCTTTTGAAATAGAAGACAAACACTTTGAGTGGTGGCGGCCACACCATGCCTCGGATTGAGGCGGGGTTGACTTGTACACGTCACATATGACCCATGGATCATTGTGCTAATGTATCGACACAATCCAAATGCATTTGGTAGGTTTTCCGTATGTCAGTTGATGTTTTTCAATTAAAATGACGTACTTTTGAAACAAAAGGCACACACATTGACTGGTTTCGGCCACACCGCGGCTCGGATTGAGGCGGCGTTGACTCGTACACGTCACATATGACCCATGGATCGTTCTACTAAAGTTTCAATGGAAACCGAATGCGTTTGGTCGGTTTTCTGTATGTACTTAAATTGTTGTCAATTTTAAGCAAAAGACAGACACTTTGAGTGGTGGCGGCCACACCGCGCCTCGGATTGAGGCAGGGTTGACTCGTACACATCACATATGACCCATGGATCATTGTGTTAAAGTATCGACATAATCTGAATGCGTTTGGTCGGTTTTCCGTATGGCAGTTGATGTTTTTCACTTCAAATGACGTCCTTTTGAAACAGAAGACATACACTTTGAGTAGTGGCGGCCACACCGCGCCTCGAATTGAGGCGGGGTTGACTCGTACACGTCACATATGACCAATGGATCGTTGTGCTAATGTATCGACACAATCCGAATGCGTTTGGTCGGTTTTTCATATTCCAGTTGATGTTTTTCAATTAAAATGACGTACTTTTGAAACAAAAGGCAGACACTTTGAGTGGTGCCGGCCACACCGCACCTCGGATTGAGACGGGGTTGACTCGTACACATCACATATGACCCATGGATCTTTGTTCTAAAGTATCGACACAATCCGAATGCATTTGGTCGGTTTTTCGTATGTACTTAAATTGTCGTCCATTTTAAGAAAAAGATAGACACTTTGAGTGGTGGCGGCCACACCGCACCTCGGATTAAGGCGGGGTTGACTCATACAGATCACATATGACCCATGGATCATTGTGATAAAGTATTGACACAATCCGAATGCGTTTGGTCGGTTTTCCGTATGCCAGTTGATGTATTTCACTTCAAATGACGTCCTTTTGAAACAGAAGATAGACACTTTGAGTGGTGGTGGCCACACTGCGCCTCGGATTGAGGCGGGGTTGACTCGTACACGTCACATATGACCCATGGATCATTCTCCTAAAGTTTCAATGGAAACCAAATGCGTTTGGTCAGTTTTCTGTATGTACTTAAATTGTTGTCCATTTTAAGCAAAGGACAGAAACTTTGAGTGGTGGCGGCCACACCGCGCCTCAGATTGAGGCAGGGTTGACTCGTACACGTCACATATGACCCATGGATCGTTGTTCTAAAGTATCGACACAATCTGAATGCGTTTGGTCAGTTTTCCGTATGCCAGTTGATGTATTTCACTTCAAATGACGTCCTTTTGAAACAGAAGACATACACTTTGAGTGGTGGCGGCCACACCATGCCTAAGATTGAGGCGGGGTTGACTTGTACACGTCACATATGACCCATGGATCGTTGTGCTAATGTATCGACACAATCCAAATGCGTTTGGTACGTTTTCCGTATGTCAGTTGATGTTTTTCAATTAAAATGACGTACTTTTGAAACAAAAGGCAGACACTTTGAGTGGTGCCGGCCACACCGCGCCTCAGACTGAGGCGGCATTGACTTGTACACGTCACATATGACCCATGGATCGTTCTCCTAAAGTTTCAATGGAAACTGAATGTGTTTGGTCAGTTTTCCGTATGTACTTAAATTGTTGTCCATTTTAAGCAAAAGATAGACACTTTGAGTGGTGACGGCCACACCGCGCCTCAGATTGAGGCAGGGTTGACTCGTACACATCACATATGACCCGTGGATCGTTGTGCTAAAGTATCGACACAATCAGAATGCATTTGGTTGGTTTTCCGTATGCCAGTTGATGTTTTTCACTTCAAATGACGTCCTTTTGAAACAGAAGACATACACTTTGAGTGGTGGCGGCCACACCATGCCTCAGATTGAGGCGGGGTTGACTCGTACACGTCACATATGACCCATGGATCGTTGTGCTAATGTATAGACACAATCCGAATGCGTTTGGTCGGTTTTCCGTATGCCAGTTGATGTTTTTCAATTAAAATGACGTACTTTTGAAACAAAAGGCACACACTTTGAGTGGTGCCGGCCACACCGTGCCTCAGATTGAGGCGGGTTTGACTCCTACACGTCACATATAACCCATGGATCGTTGTGCTAAAGTATCGACACAATCCGAATGCGTTTGGTCGGTTTTCCGTATGTACTTAAATTGTTATCCATTTTAAGCAAAAGACAGAAACTTTGAGTGGTGGCGGCCACACCGTGCCTCGGATTGAGGCGGGGTTGACTAGTATACGTCACATATGACACATGGATTGTTGTTCTAAAGTATCGAAACAATCCCAATGCATTTGTTCGGTTTTCCGTATGCCAGTTGATGTATTTCACTTCAAATGACGTCCTTTTGAAACAGAAGACAGACACTTTGAGTGGTGGTGGCCACACCACGCCTCGGATTGAGGTGGGGTTGACTCGTACACGTCACATATGACCCCTGTATCGTTCTCCTAAAGTTTCAATGGAAACCGAATGCGTTTGGTCGGTTTTCCGTATGTACTTAAATTGTTGTCCATTTTAAGCAAAAGACAGACACTTTGAGTGGTGGCGGCCACACCGCGCCTCGGATTGAGGCGGGGTTGACTTGTACACGTCACATATGACCCATGGATCGTTGTGCTAAAGTATCAACACAATCTGAATGCATTTGGTCGGTTTTCCGTATGCCAGTTGATGTATTTCACTTCAAATGACATCCTTTTGAAACAGAAGACAGACACTTTGAGTGGTGGTGGCCACACTGAACCTCAGATTGAGGCGGGGTTGACTCGTACACGTCACATATGACCCATGGATCGTTCTCCTAAAGTTTCAATGGAAACCGAATGCGTTTGGTCGGTTTTCCGTATGTACTTAAATTGTTGTCCATTTTAAGCAAAAGACAGACACTTTGAGTGGTGGAGGTCACACCGTGCCTCGGATTGAGGCGGGGTTGACTCGTAGACGTCACATATGACCCGTGGATCATTGTGTTAAAGTATCGACACAATCCGAATGCGTTTGGTCGGTTTTCCGTATGCCAGTTGATGTATTTCACTTCAAATGACGTCCTTTTGAAACAGAAGACAGACACTTTGAGTGGTGGCGGCCACACCGCACCTCAGATTGGGGAGGGGTTGACTCTTACACGTCACATATGACCCATGGATCGTTCTCCTAAAGTTTCAATGGAAACCGAATGCGTTTGGTCGGTTTTCCGTATGTACTTAAATTGTTGTCCATTTTAAGCCAAAGACAGACACTTTGAGTGGTGGCGGCCACACCGCGCCTCGGATTGAGGCGGGGTTGACTCGTACACGTCACATATGACCCATGGATCGTTGTGCTAAAGTATCGACACAATCCGAATGCGTTTGTTCGGTTTTCCGTATGCCAGTTGATGTATTTCACTTCAAATGACTTCCTTTTGAAACAGAAGACAAACACTTTGAGTGGCGGCGGCCACAACGCACCTCGGATTGAGGCGGGGTTGACTCATACACGTCACATATGACCCATGGATCGTTGTGCTAATGTATCGACACAATCTGAATGCGTTTGGTCAGTTTTCCGTACGTACTTAAAATGTTGTTCATTTTATGAGAATCCTCTGTGCGGGGGGTTGTTCGGGGTCCAAGGAAGAGGGTGGGGGCCTGTCCGGGGGGCTGTCTGGGGGGCTGTCTGGGGGGCTGTCCGGGGGGCTGTCTGGGGTCTAGGGAGGAGGACTGGGGGGCTGTGCGGGGGGCTGTCCGGGGGGTTGTCCGGGGTCCAAGGAGGAGGGTGGGGGGGCTGTCTGGGTGGCTATCTGAGGGCCGTCTGGGGGACTGTTCGGGGGGCTGTCTGGGGTCCAGGGAGGAGGGTGGGCGGGGCTGTCTGGGGGCTGTTCGGGGGGCTGTCCGGGGGATGTCCGGAGCAGTTTGGGGGGCTGTCCGGGGGCTGTCCGGGGCTGTTCGGGGGGTTGTCCGGGGTCCAAGGAAGAGGGTGGGGGGTTGTCCGGGGGGCTGTCTGGGGGGATTTCCGGGGGGTTGTCCGGGGTCTAGGGAGGAGGGTGGGGGGGCTGTCCGGGGGGCTGTCTTGGGGGCTATCCGGCGGGGCTATCCGGGGTCCAGGGAGGAGGGTGGGGGGTTGTCCAGGGTCCAGGAAGGAGGGGGGTTCCCAAACACACAACCACTAAAAGACCACAACATCCATAAAAACAGATAATATATAAAAATAACTCAACTCCAATACTATACTACGAGTCTAGATAAAACCAACAACTAGAATAGATTAAATATCAAATCTCAGTAATATCAGTAAAAAATGTAATGGATGAACTTGTCCCACATCACCATCACCATCATCACCATCATCATCATCACCCTCGTCCTCGTCCCCATCATCGTCCTCGCCCTCGCCCTCCTCCTCGTCCTCGCCCTCCTCCCCGCCCTCGCCACCCGCCTCACCCTCCTCCTCTCCCTCCTCTTCCGCATCAGACTCCTCGCCATCATCATCATCAAGCTGTACATCGTCCTGACCACCACTAGAACTGCCATCTGGTGCACCGTATATAGAACGTATCGACGACATATACTCATCAAAAGCTGGTCTGGCCTCTGCTGGAAGTGTAGGACGTAGAACTTCAATAAATTTCATAAACGCACTGTTTTCCCTAGAAGACTGTTCTGCTATCTCTGTGGCCCTTTTCTCAGCCTGTTCTGCCTGTGCCCTAACTTGCTGCAGCTCGGTGTCACTACAGCTCATACCTGAGGAGGGCCAATACCTCGTCGGGGCTATCCTAGGTCGGCAGCGTACTCTGCCAGAATGCTCCTCTCCCAACACCTGATGTAAGTGATCTGTTGGCCCAAAATTGTCTGGTTCTTGGGCATAGAGGGCCTCTAAAGAAGCCTGTTACAAATATAAATATATCATTAAGTTACAAAATAGATATTAAAAAATAAATTCTACAGATTAAAACTTACAATATGCTGCTGAGTCGCTTCGTTGACGGCACTTCCATCCTTTTTTCATCTACTCGAGCAAAACAGTTTTTCTCGAGGCACGCGTCCTTCAATATTTTGTATTTGCCTCTAAAATGACATTGAAAACTAAAGTTATATGAAAACCTTAGAAAACTATTAAATAATTTAAGAAACAAAAGAAAGTGTAAGTCGTAAAGAAAACTTATAAACAATTGTTATACCTGCTTCCTCTCATGATCAGGCATCGTAGTGCGTCCCAATGTGTGGAGGTATTTTTTTGAATCAATGTTATTTTTATTTTTTCCAGATGATTCCTAAATAAAATTCAAAAATTCAACAGATAGTATTAATGAAAAACATGAACGTTATTATTTAAATAAATCAAATGTTATTAATACCTTAAATTGGGTACTCGTCCAATGAGTAATCATCTGATGATACTGCTCTATAGGACAATCATCCACAACTGGTACCACCTCTAACTCAGTGCCAACTCTAGCACGCCAGCCCATATACAACTCATGCTTGTAGGATCTCCAAAGCTCGCCTAAATCCTTTAGACGTTCCGATCGTGCACCCTCACCATCGGGAAAATTAAATCGAAGCTAAAATCAAAATATTAATTCATATAAATACAAAAATAATTCATGGAATTAAATAGAACAGATTTTTTACCCATATCTCTGCCCAAGCTCTATCCTTGACCTCATGCGTCAAATGTCTCCATGATAGCGGGCTAACGGGAATGATGTCTGAGTATTTGGCAAGCATCGCCAAAAAACTCCGACATTGCTGCCCTATTTTCTCAACCATTTGGTTGTCTTCATTATAATCCACCATAACCTGTGTATAGCGGTTCCACACCGAACGCATGCGTGTACGCTCCCGCCCACGCCTCCTATCAGTAGATGTATTTGTCATGAAAGAATAACAAATATTTTATCAGAACATGTTATAATGAAAATAAATATTTCTATAAAAATTTGTTAGGGTTCTATAAATATACCTGTGCCGGTCTGATCGCTGAGTGCCGCTGGATCCACAGAAACTGATGGAACACCCTGTGGTGGAACAGGAGTCGAAGACGATGGAATATAGAAGCTCGGAGAGACAGAAGTAGAAGGAAAAGAATATGGGACAACTATCTGACCGGATGCTGACTGAGGAGTGGGAATCATCATGGGATGTGAAAATGATGGGCCATAAGATGCAGAAGGTAGCGAAAACATGGGAGGCCTAAATATCCCGTGTGTCTCTAACAACACACCGGGATCAGAATGTTGGAAGGATGACATGTCAGTGGGAGGGGCAGGGTCTAGTCGGGTACGCGCAGCTGCTCGTCCACCTCTGGTACGAACCCTCCTCATACCACCGGCCTGAGTACTAGGACCAGTACTAGGCTCCTCATCGAATAACTGTCGACGTATAGGTGGATCCTACAAAAATGTTTACAAAAAAATTAATCACATGACATTATATATTCTTTAAATATATCAATTTGAAATAAAGTACTCACTGTAGGCACTAATGGTGGAACTCCCATCTCCGTCATTCGATGATTGTTCTCTATCATTTTTTTCCTTCGTCTCTCTTCAATTGGCTTCATTTCCTACTTTTGAAAACAAATATGTAATTAATTAGAAAAAGAAAACTAATGTGTAACCCAAAAAATGCAATTCAAATAAAATTGCAACCAATAAACATTGAAAATTCACATAATGGTCAATTAAGCTATCAATTGTTTTAGAAGATCTTGAATGGATTTAATAAATCATACAAGTTGTAATGTTCACCAAGTTAGAAATATTATTTGACTATGTTTGAATACAGTTCAATTACAAATTAGAAAATGCAATTCAAATAAAACTGCAACCAATAAAAATTGAAAATTCACATAACAGTCAAGTCAGCTATCAATTGTTTTAGAAGATCTTGAATGGATTTAATAAATCATACAAGTTGTAATGTTCACCAAGTTAGAAATATGTTTGACTATGTTTGAATACAGTTCAATTCCAAATTAGAAAATGCAATTCAAATAAAACTGCAACCAATAAACATTGAAAATTCACATAACGGTCAAGTCAGCTAAAACATATTTGTGATCAATACTAAATCAATTTAAATATTACCAACCTTAACAACCCAACTCGAGGTAAACCAAAAGAATTGAGAACATGGATGAATGATTCTATATATTTTCAACCACAACTTCAGGTTCACAATCAACTCTGAAAATTGAGCTATTTGAGTCATCAAAAGAAATAAATGGATTGGTTCCAATGGCACTAGGGACAGTGTCAATTCCATCATCACCATCATCAAAAATATGTCTTGGAATTACTTCAACTATGACACCAAATTCAGGTCGAAGTTGGTCTTTGAAATAAAAAACTTGTTTATCCATTGATGCCAACACATATGGTTCTTCAGTAGCAAGAGTGCGAGTCATATTAATTACTCGAAATCCACAATAATCAATAAATGTGCCATGTCTTGTCATCGAATCAAACCAATGGAATTTCATCATTGTGACTCATCCATGAGAGTAATAATCCAATATTATTATTTTCTCAACAACTCCATAATAACCCACATTTTCAAATCGTGGTCTATTATCTGATGCACTGGCATAACAATCTGTTGTGGCAGTAACCATAACACCATCATGTTGTGTTCTCATGTTTTTTGCTCGTTCAGTGACAATAAATTTGTACCCATTGATAACAATTGATTTGCAGTCACGAACCACGGTATTAGGACCAAAATCCAAAGCTCTTATTTCCTTAGAGACAGAGTCAGCAGACAAACTCAATACCTTCAATATAAATGACTATTAAAGTTAATTAAATATTTATATAATTATTTTAAACATTAATTTTTTTATACCTTCAATTTTAACCAAGAAGAAAACTCTTTTCTATGAAAAGTATCTCTCCTTCTCAAAGATAAAGAACAATGCTTCCTATTTATCATTGTTTTATGTTCCCTGTAGATAAAAAATATTAATAGTTTAATAGATATATATGTAAGATATACATAATCAATTTAGTTACCTGATATAGTCATCGAACAAATCACAGTTGAACAAAACTGTGCGATGTGCCATCTCCCGCTCTTCATGGCTTAATGTCTTTAATGTATATGATCCAGGAATTCCTCCTATTTGAGGAAGTGATGGAAAACTGGGTTCAATTTTCTCATACTATTCTTCTTCATTTCTCATTGGTCTGTTCAATCTTATAGTAAGATCAGACAAATACATCGAGTAGAAATCCATACATTCTTGAGCCAAGTAACCGTTCATGATAGAACCTTCGGGATGATTTCTGTTTCGGACATAAGACTTTAATGTGAACATATTTCTTTCAGTTGGATACATCCAACGAAAAGAAACAGGTCCTCCGAGAAGTATTTCAGTGGGAATATGGATAGTCAGATGCAGAATGCATGTGAAAAATGATGGAGGAAATATTTTCTCCAACTCACACAAAATTAATGGGGCATCTGTCAACATTTTTTGCAAGAAATACTTGGACAACTTTTTAGCACAAAGGTCTCTAAAAAAATGGCACAACCGAATAAAAACCACCCTTACATTATTGGAAAAAAGATGACAGATTGCTATTGGAAGCAACTCATGCAGTAGAACGTGATAATCATGAGTCTTCAAAGATTTTAGCTTCAACTCTCTTCTGTTGACCCGTTTAGACATGTTGCTTGAATAGCCATCAGGAACTCTAATAGTCTCTAATACTTCCATAAATTGTTTTTTTCCGCAGGTGTCATCACATAAGAAGCACATGGAAGTTGCCATTTATTTTCACTGATACGTACAAGATGTAATTCTGGTTTGATGCCCCAATCCACCAAGTCACGCCGAGATCGTAAATCATCTTTTGTCTTCCCCTTGACATTTAGAAGAACCGAAAGCAACATTTCGTATATATTATTTTCAATATGCATTACGTATAAGAAATTACGTAACAAATTGGTTGACCAATAAGGAAAATCAAAAAATATACTCTTCTTCCTCCAATTGTAACAGGTTTCAGTGAAAAAATTCTTTCTCTTTCTAGATTTCATTTTACCCTTCCCGAATAAAAAACTGAAATCTTTCAATTCATTAAGCACGTCAGTTCCAGACATATGCTGAGGTGGATCATCAGTCTCTATGGTATTATCAAATCTTCGACGATTCATTCTATATGGATGATCCTTTGGCAAGAATCGTCGATGTCCCATAAAACTGAAACTACAACAATTTTTCAGTCTTCTATATCGTGTATTCTTCATACAAACTGGACATGAAAGTTTTCCATTCGTGCTCCATCCAGACATCATTGCATAAGCCGGAAAATCATTGATCGTCTACATAAGCGCAGCACGCATATGAAATATGTCTTTCGAACATGCATCGTATGTGCACACACCCACATCCCAAAGAAGTTTCAACTCTTTTATTAAATGTTTCATGTATACATCAATATCAATGTCGGGATCAGAAGGACCAGATATGAGTATACTCATGAAAGTGAAATGTTTTTTCATACACAACCATGGGGGAAGATTATAAATGTGTATAAAAATTGGCCATGTGTTGTGCGAAGTAAGCATCTGCCCAAACGGATTAAAACCGTCACATGGAAGACCCAGCCTCACATTACGCATGTCAGCTGCAAAATCAGGATGTCGAGCATCAAATCTATGCCATACAAATCCATCTGCAGGATGAACCAACTCATCATTAGTCTTCTTTATCTTGATATCATTCCATCTCATTTTTATTGATATGTCATCAGACATAAAAAGATTTTGAAGTCTGGGGATCAATGGAAAGTGCCACATTACTTTTTGTGGAACGCGGGATGGTGTTCCATCAGATTTTGTCTTCCAGCGGGATGTGCCACATTTTATACAATCAGTTCGTTCATCGGTTTCCTCCCAGAATAAACTACAATCTTTCGGGCAAGCATGAATTTTGTTTCTTGAAAATCCAAGTTCCTCAACTAACTTCCATTCCATATAGTGGTTTGAGGGAATATCTACATCATCTGGAAGTAAATCCTTCAAGAGGGTAAGAATGTAATCGATTGCTGTATTAGAAATTCCATACATATTTTTCCCATGAAACAATCAGATTAAAAATTCCAGCTTTTTCATTTTATCACATTGTCGATATACTGGAGTCGTGGTAGCATCATTAAATTTTTTCACCCTATCAATATCATCATTTTCACTAGATGCATCAGATGTCCTCATATCGATGTCTTCGTGAGTCGAAATCCTTTCTTTTTCATGATGACGAATAAACGGAAACCGATCATCTAACAAATTCTCCATTCCAGTCCTTTCATTTTGATCATCACCAATTTGAGATTTCATTTTCTCCCCATTGTGATACCACACAAAGTAGTTTGATTGAAAACCATTTTTGGTTATGTGGTAGCTGACTTCTTCACAGCTCAACCAAGGTCTACCAACACAATTGGAACATGAGCAGTGTATGCGACCACTATCTGAAGCATTGTGAAATGAAAAATCTATAAAGCTCTCTAAATTGTATTGAAAATCTCTTGAGATCCGATCGGTTTCATACATCCAACTTCTGTCCATTCTGTAAAAAGAATTTATATAAGTCATTTTGTCATAAACAATTCAATAGGATTGATCTTTAATAGAAAATACATTTAAGTAAACGATAAAGGAAGAAAATAGTCAAGGTATCAACTACACATGTGAAAAAAACATACAAATGTGTTATTGAAAAAATGTAAAACCAACAAGAAATAAATGTGTTATATCACATCACAACATGCCTCATCCCATAACCATATTTGTAGGGTATCATGAACATGAATAACATCAACCTTGTGCCATCCTCCTACCCTACATGACCCCAACCACATGCCACATCTTATTATAGCCTTATCACATCACACCTCACCGGAAAACACCAGGGAAATCATAGTACATCTCACGTGAAGACACATGGACAATCCCATCGCATCTTGCCTAAAAACACATGGTCAATCACTTTTGAAGGAAGAGTAGGGAAGACATGGTAGCTATCCAACCATATAACCACCATCCTAGATATTAGAAAAAATACCCATAACTCAAAACCTCTGATCGTTGGTAAGTTTATCCAACTCTGGTTGGGAATGTGTAGAAATAACATAAAAATACATGATATATAGATAGCAAAAAATACTCAACCTATGGGTTCACATTAACTACATAATCACACACTTCACTACTACCATAAAACACATAAACCACACCACCACCACACAAGATGCATAACATTTCTCACTTTCATTTATAAGCCACTTCATTCACACTTACATTGTCCATTAATTTAATGTTAAATTAATTAAATCCATTTACCACACATCCATTTCTATTCCATCTCATTTATTTAATATCTTGTTTTTTGGTTTTAACAGCATAATTTATTCCATAGATAACCAGGAAAGTAATAAAACCACCACACAATAACTCACCATCTCACAATAACCATCGACGCAATGTTACATCGACCAACCATCTCACCAAAACAACCAAAAATCACAAAAAAAATATTGAACATCACAAACCACCGCACAACCAAAACCACCGCACAACCAAAACTATGAATCTTCAAAATTAGAACACAATAAAGAGACACCGTTCCCTTATAAATGTAAATGTGTAATGAAAACATTAATTGGACATACACCGATATAGGGATTTTACTACACAATTCGTGGAACAATCATAAATTTTTATAGAAACCCTAAAATTTGGGAATTAGGAAATCATTCGTAGAAGTATATTCTTTATAAAAGGTGGAACTAAAATATAGGAATCTAACCTGGTGGCTGGTGATCCGATGGAAGATGTGGGGATTGGGAAGTGATTCTGCCGAGGAATCGCTTCTGGAGAGCTTCAGGAGATGAGCGGAAGGCTTTGGATCCACTTCTGAATCGTGGGGAGGCCACTGCTAGCATTGGGGTATTTGGGGTTTTTTTCCCAACGGTTCATAAAAACTGTTGGAAAAAACTAGTCTTTCCCAACGGTTTCATAAAACCGTTGGGAAAAATAAGTTTTTCCCACCTTTTCCCAACGGTTTTATGAAACCGTTGGGAAAGACTGAATTTTCTCCACTTTTCCCAACGGTTTAATAAAACCGTTGGGAAAAGTCTCTTGTAAAAGGTATTTCCCAACGGTTTATATAAACCGTTGGAAAAGACCGAATATACCAACGGTTTCTTTGAATTGTTGGTAAACAACTGTTGGGAAAACTCCCATTTCCAGTAGTGGGTGTGATAATAATGTGGTGAAAGGTACAACTACCATCCACTCTAGAACTGATAATAACTTATCTGAGTTTGGATCTACCCAATATTTTATTTCTAAATAATTTTATAAGGGAAAAAAAATTTCACCCTAGTGATTAGATGTTGAATTAGCAGTTAGAACACCTAATGGTACAATGATTTCATCTCAAGTATATGATTCTTATCTAGTTTAAGTTTGCTGGAATCTTCTTCTTGTAAACCTCATTATCCTTCCTTTATTTTAATTTGACGTTATCTTAGGCATGGATTGGATTTCTATATATAAATCCTATATAAATTTCTATGGAAGGATTGTCATATTTGATATTCCAAACCAACTCATGATCATCTATTAGTGTGAAGATAAATATGAAATTTCGATGGAGATCACATCTATTGTATGGGTCTTGATTCCCATTAAAAAGGGTTTTTTTATCTCAGATAGTTGGTTAGAAAATCAATATCGATGATATGAATATTGTACGGGAGTTTGTCGATGTCTTTCTAGAATTGTTTCCTAGTATTTCATGGAATAATGAGGTTGAGTTCTCAATATAACTCATACATGGTTCAACACCTAATTTAAAGACTCCCTATAAAAAAACCCAATTAAGCTACAAGAATTGAATAAGAAAATCCAAGAGAATCTTGACAAGGGATTTATTCATCCATGTGTGTCACATTGGGGGACACCTGTTATTTTTTTTAGAAGAAATATAGATCAATAAAACTCTTCAATGATTATCAGGATATGCACATGATTACAATCAAGAAAAAGTATCCCCTAACCCATATTGATGAATTTTTGGATCAACTGTATGGATCTCAATATTTTTATAAGATTGGCCTTCATCATGGATATCATCAATTGAAGGTTAAAAAGGTGGATATACTGAAGAAAAAATTATACACAAGGTACGAACACTATGATTATATAGTGATTCCATTAGGTCTTAGTAATTCACCCACTATCTTCAAGAATTTAATGAATATAATATTTATATATCACATTGATTAGTTTGTGGTAGTGATTATAGATGATATTATTATCTATTCAAAGAGAAATTAATATCATGAAGATCACTTAATATTTGTACTGAAGACCCAAAGAAAGTATAAGATTTATTAGAATTTCACTAATTGTGAATTTTGGACATAGAAATTATCATTTTGGGAGCATATAATCTAAAGTGGGGGTATCAGTGGATCCATCAATGGTGGAGGCTATTGAACATTGGACCATAACAACCACTATGAATGAGATGTGATGTTTTCTTTATTTATATATATATTATTGATTGTTTCTGGATAATTTATCCTGAATATCTAATCCACTCATCACGTTAACCCAATAGGGATCCATGTTCCTCTAGATAGATGAATGTGAGGGAAATTTAAAGGATCTAAAGATAAGGTTAGTTATTGATCCTGTTATTACATTACCCTATAGTAGAGATGGGTATATAATCTATAGATATGGTTTTAAGATTGTATTTCTATGAATTCTCATGCATAATGATATGGTGATGGAGTATGCCTCTCTGCAATTAATGTTTCATGAACATAATTACCCAAATCATTATTTAGAGTTAGCTTTGGTAATTTTTTCATTAAAGATATAAATAAATTATATTTATAGATCAAAGTGTGATATATATACTAATCATAAGAGTTTAAAGTATATATTCATATAGAAAGAGTTGAACATGCACCAAAGAAGATGGTTGGAGTTGATTAAACATTATGACTAATTAATACATTACCACCATAGGGAAGAGAACAAGGTGGCCATTGCCTCGACTTGAATGTATAATTCTAGAATATCTATGACGAGGATCACAAAAGATCCAATATTTATAAATTTTAAAAGGATAGATATGGAAATATTAAAAGAATGGGGGAAATATTATGCTTGTTAAATAAGTGTTCAACCATCTATCCAATTTAAGATTAAAGAGGAAAAAAGAAAGATGTAGAGATATAGAATAGGTTGAGAAATATTACTGAGTTTAACCTTGATTATGATGGAATAATACTGTTTAGTAACTGTGTATGTTTTCCATCCATACCAGAGTTGAAGGAGTTGTTATAGTAAGATCATAAATCTTTATCCTTTATTCATCCTAGAAGTACAAAGATATATAGTGATTTGAATGAGTATTTATGGTGGGATGGAATAAAGAGAAATATTGTAGATTTTTTATCTTGGATCATGGTATATCAGTAATTTAAGGTTGGTAAAAAAAATTACAATGGAATGTTACAACCATTACTCATATTATAATGGAAATGGGAAAACATTACCAAGGATTTTATCAATGGAATCCCAAAACATATAAAGGGAAAATTTTTATATGGGTCATAATCAATCTCTTTAAAAATTCACCACACTTAATCTCTATCAGAGGTGAGTTCTCTCTTTATTAGTTTTCCATTATATACAATAAATAGGTTTTAAGTTTTCATGGAGTACCACATTCTATTGTATCTGATTAGGATCTGAGGTTAACCTTAAAGTTCTGGAGAAGTCTTTTGCAAGACCCTGATATATAATTGAGTTTCAGCACTACGTATCATTCTTAGATATATAGTCATTATTAGAGAAAAATTAAAACTCTAGAGGATATATTGATATTTTGTTCTATGGATTTGAAAGGTTTCTGGGATCAACACCTTCTTCTAGTTGATTTTTCATATAAAAATAGCTTTACTTCCAGCATTCAGACGACTCTGTATAGAGACCTATATAGAAATAAGTGTATAGGTCTAATGTTTTGGGATGAAGTTAGAGAAATAAATCTATTAGGACCTAATATAGTTTAGGAAATTATAGAGAAAGTAATATCCATTAAGTAGCACATCAAGGTAGCTCAAAGTTGGCAAAAAAGTTATGTTGAGAATCGTCGACTTGATCTGGAGTTTGAAGTTGCTGAGAAGGTTTTTCTATGAATTTTTCTATGGAATAAGGTAATGATATTTTGGAATAAACAAAATCTGATACCTAAGTATATTAGAGCCTTTTATATTCTTGATCGAGTAGGGATGTTTCTTTATTTCTTAACACTTCCACCGAACCTCTCTCAAGTCCGCAATGTGTTCTATGTATCTCTCTTGAGAAAATAAATACTTGATCTTTTACATGTACTAAACTCAGAGGATATACCACTGTATCATGGTATTTACTATGAAGAAAAACATATGGATATTCTAGATCATAGAGATAAATTTTTATGAAACAATACCACACACCTGGTCAAGGTTTTATGAAAAAACCACCTACATAAAGAAGCTACGTCAAAATTTGAGGATATGATGAGGTAGAAGTATCCTCAATTGTTTGTATTAGAGTGATGGAATTTTGAGGGTATAATTCATTTTAAGTTTGGTAGAATGTAACACTGTGAGATTTTATAATATATATATATTGAAAAAAAATTAATTTCTTTTCTAGAATGCCTAACATGCAACACCGATTTTTAAGGAAACCACAATATATTTTTAATATAATTATTTAAGCATAACCATTATATCCCAGACGTTAAATTTGGATGTATGAATAGAAATAACCATATTTGAAAAATTATGAACAAAGTTTTTAGATAAATATAATATATTTATAAATAATTACTTAATTTTTAGTAAAGTCTTTATTTTCTTCTAAAATACTTTTTTTTCTAAAAAAATGTTTTTTATTTATTTTTGTGAACAAAAATTAAATTAATTTTTAAAAATATTATAAAATTTATTTGAAAAAATTCACTTCATTTTTATAATCAATATGTTAATGTTATCTTAGGTTTAAGACTTGGGTATTTTTTTAAAAGTAAAATTCTTTGGTGAATAATGAAAAATACTGATTTTTATTAAAAAATTCCTTTTCGTTTAAATAATTTCAAAAGTTATATATTTTTTTAAAATGATTTAAAATTAAAATTATTTTAATGATGTTATTATTAAAACAATTTATTTCATTGGAATCAAATTAATGCCAATCTTGATATTGAAACTTTCTATACATATCAAAATTTTCTCTATGGAAAACCACATTTTCGGCACATCTGCAAGTTTAATTTTAAATTAAAATTTTCCACTTATGTAAATGGAATTTATAGAAATTTATTCCATATTATTATTAATAATAATTAATAATATATAATAAATTAAAAATTATATTTGTTCCAAATGAATAGTAAAATCAATAAAAATTAATTATCACAGTTATGGTTAAATCGACTTTACTGGGGGGTTAAACTAAAAATATAAGGGTTAAAATTTTCTAAAAACATATCAAAATACCATTTTATGACCACATTTAGACATTATATCATATAATTATAAATAATGATCCTTTTTTTGAGCCTTTTTATATGTTTACAGCATGGGTAAACCTTTTTCTTTTTAAAAATTCCAAGTGCGTCCTCTTCCCCACTTATAAAAGGGCACCCCCTATCATATCCTATTCAAAATTTAAAACCATTGGTTTAGTCAATAACTAAAAAAATACATTATTTAATTCCCTCATCACATCCTATAACCATTATTTTTATTAGTAAACCATCTTAATAAGGCTTTTAGTGCTAACCTAAGAAGGTCATCCAAAGAAATGGTATCGTTCTTAACCAAGCATTATTCTTTTATTTCTAATTCCATATCCTTAAAATATTATTAAAATATGATTATATAAGAACATAATTTTCTAACATATAATGATATTTTATTATTTTAATGTTATAACCTATATACATATCATCTTCAATCAAATGAGAAATGAAATCGTCTATCATGTGTATGGAGGACTACCACCTCACAAACCATTGTAATTCATTTTCCTTCACCACCTCTAACGAATATAGATAAAGTTGGAATTAATATTTACATCTGATATTTATGAAATAAATATACTACTATAATTATAATATCACATATTTTTTCTTACCTTCCAATCCTTTGGGTAACGATAACGTTGCTCATGTGTACGTGTGGACTACCGCCTCCACGATGCGATGTCATTCATTTTTCCTTTTATCTTGGAATGGAAGGTAATAAGGATATATTTAATGATTTTATTTGATATCTATGAAATATAATTGATTCTAAAAATTTGAAATATTATTTACATTTCTTTTTTTTTTCTAATCAGTGAGAAAATGGAAACAATGTTAATGTGTACATACGGCCTAACATCTCCATGAACGATGTAATTAATTTTATATCTATAAATTTAAGGGATTATTATAAATATATATATAATTAATATATAATACATTAATATAATATTTAAATTTCAATAGATTATGGAACCATTATTAAATTAAACGGACTGAAAATATACCAAACCAAAACACGCATGAAAAACAAAACAGTTATTACCCAAAATAGTGATATTAACAAAGAATTGTTAATGAATGGGTGATAAAAGGGTATAAGAAAATAATAAATGGTATGATATATATTATAATTGTTCTGTAATATCTTTATAATAAATATATTTATTATAAAATAGGTTTTAATGTCTACGATGATGTTCATGACTTGAGGTAAATGATTTTCATCTAACTTTTATTTCTGCGAGCACATGCCTTATAAACCACTTGTTTCTTTTTTGTGACATATATACTGAAAATTTATGTATCTTTTGATTATTATCATGAAATAATGGGACAAAAATATCCATATAATTTTCTTCCTTTATTAGGGATTATTATTGAAAGGATACCAAAGTAGAAAGGGTATTATGTTACAACCTCGTTGTTTATCAATGTTGTTTATGATTAAGTTACAATGATAAAATATTATAATCTACCTATCAAAAAACTCATTAATTTTATTATCCTATGGTTATTATTTGAAATTATATAATTTTATTTTATTTTCCTATCTTTATGTACTCAAGATATCAGAAAAATTATTTTAATAAAAAACAACTTTATTTCTCTCTTGGGTCGAAAATCATTTTTCTTCCATGTCCATGTTTTCTAAAAATATTTCAAAGAAAGTTTTTAATATTATAAATTGATTTTTAATGAAATTTTTACACATGTTTGAATTTTTACAGTTTTTTTAAATTCAATATTATTTTATTTTTCCAAGTAAGGCCCTTTTGGATTTTACTATAAATGTGAAAGGAATATTCATTTTAACATGTATAGAATGAATGAAATTTCTCACTACCATGACCATTAAATTATTTAAATATTACTTTGAAAACATTAATTTTTATCTTAAAATAAATTTTTTTCTTTAATATTGAGGGATTCTTTATATTTTAAAGAAGTGATTTCAAATTGAAAAGTATATTTTCCTCAAGAAGTGTTTCAAGTGATCTTTAAAAATTATTTTCTATCTAAGATGACATTATTTTATTTTACTTAAGATTTAATGGGGATATGATACAATGAAACCATTCATATTTATTCTGTAGAGGGTTTATGTTTATGATGAAAAGAATTTTATGAAAGCTTTTATTTTTTCCATGGGTTATGATATGATGAAATGATGAAATTTTTATTGAAATTGTTTATTTTCTCATGGGTTATGATATGATGAAATGTATATGAAACTGAGTTCTTTTCAAGGGTTCTAATATGATGAATGTTTTATAATCTTGTAGCACACATATGCATTGTTTTCATTATGTTATGGGTGAGACATATATCTCCATCTAATGCATTGGGTAATATTGATTTCTCATGAGATAAATAGGACTAGAATGAGGAGTGAACCTAGTTCAGTAAGGGAATTTTTCCACTATGATAGTCATGGGAGTGAACCATACCTACTTTGATGGTTAAGGGAATAAAACCAGTCCAATATGATAGTCATAGGAGTGAACCTTGACTACTATGATGGTTTGGGGAAAGAACCCAATCAACTATGACAGTATTAGGAGTTAAACTTGTCTACTATTATAGTTTTAAGAGTAAACCCAATCTACTATGATAGTCTTGGAAATGATCATTGACTATTAAAGAAATGATTTTTCTACACTTAGGTGTATTCCATAATTCCATGTATTATTCCAATGTTATTCTTATATGGATTATGTTATTTGATTACTTTATTATTCTTGTGTTATGAGCTATCAATATTTATGCCATGACTCAAGTTTATGATCTATGATTTGCAGGGTATAGTTTCAAAATGTTATTCTCATGTTCTCATACCCTTATGATCATGTTATGTTGATATCTACCTTGTTTACCCTTAATGAGAATTTGAGATCACCCTATATTATTTTTCCTTTCCCCATGTTATGAATAAAGGTATTATGTATATTTTTTATAATAAGGGTGTTTGTTATGAAGAACTTAATGTGAGATAATGTACTTCGCTTATGGACTAGTTGTTTATGTATCCAAGTTTTCAATGGAACTAGACCTAAATGATTTATAGAATGGTCCTTTATGTTATGTAATGAATATTAATCTATTCATACATGATATCTATGTATGAGTAGTTTGGGTCTTTGCAACTATTTTTTTCATAATGATGATGTAACACCCCAACCATATTTTCCACCCAAACAATTCTCTAGACTGGTTGGCCACTAGGCCTTAGGTGTGCCTCCCCATATCCCAAATGCTTCTGACTAGTAGTGAGGGTGTAAATAAGTGATAGTGGGGAGAATTTACCCTTTTTGTTGAATATTATAATGGTCCATACATACATACATACATACGTACATACATACATACATACATACATACATACATACATACATACATACATACATACATACATACATACATACATACATACATACATACATACATACATACATACATACATACATACATACATACATACATACATACATACATACATACATACATACATACATACATACATACATACATACATACATACATACATACATACATACATACATACATACATACATACATACATACATACATACATACATACATACATACATACATACATACATACATACATACATACATACATACATACATACATACATACATACATACATACATACATACATACATACATACATACATACATACATACATACATACATACATACATACATACATACATACATACATACATACATATATATATATATAATTGGAATAAAGATAATACTCAATGGAAGAAACAAGATAAAAACACGAGAAGCATAAACAAACAGTAGTAGTAATAAACAATATGTCCAATCATACTATTTGCAGACAACATGTCATAGCAGGTCATATATAAAAATAAACAGAAGGGTTTCTAATGAATATCCATCTATACATAAATATATAATCATGTTGAATAAAAGGAAACTCAAATGAAAACTCCATCTGATGAAAGAACCACCATGGTCCCTTGTCATCCATCCCATGAAAAATGTCCAACTCGATCACTAGGGTCTATCTCCTAACCCTAACCCCTTACCTGATCATAGATACATAAAGTCTACACGCATCAAAATGGGGCCATGTAGGGTTTGAGAATAAATCTCAGTATCCCACTGATAAGATAAAATAGAATAGACATTTCACAATCATTTAATTATGGAATATTCATATTTTACTCAATAATGCACCAGGTATGTGTTAATTATTGAAGGAAATAGTTTTCAAGATGCTAAATGAAAAATATGAGGAAATTGGCTAAAATAATGATCATTACACATTGTGAAATTAACTTATACAACATGTATGCATCATTCATAGTGTATTACAAGTCGCAAAAGCAAGTCGTGATGGAATTAAAATCCATGAAACAATTACATGACGTGAATCTTTGATACACATCATATAACATTTGAAATTAAATTCCCACATTAAGGATCCAACTAAAGGAGAAAACATGTGATGAAGACTAGTTACACGTTGTGATAAGAGTTGAACTTCCAAATCTCAAATATTTAGGCTAAGATTCACACCAGATCTAAATATCATAGAAGGAATATTGGATCGGAATTACATTATATGATATGTTTACAAGTCTTGTAATATCCCAATTATTTACTTCTAGTGACCACACAATAAATAAAATATTGGCTCCTCCCAATTTTTCTCCCATTCTCTATCAATTTTCTTTCTGTATCTTCTCTCCTAACTAATTTATAGACATTTTTTACTATATTTTTAATTAAATCGAAGTACAATTTATTTTTATTCATCTCGTTAATCACCATCCATAGTTTCAACATCCATTTACCATTTTCATTTTCCCATGATAGTGGATGCACCATCCATTATTACTACTTTATTATTTCAAGTAATTTATTGATTGATTTATTATTTGATCTGGTTGTGAACTCTTTGATTCTTGAAACCCTTCTTGCAAACTATCGTATATTAACTATTTTCTTAGTCTACCAATCATGATCATAAGTGTTTCTTTAAGATTAATTATTAATATCATGAGAGGCTAAAATACTTAGGGTGAGGATCGAGAGTAGGGGTGTTCTATACTTAATGAATCTCTAAAATTGTAACCTGGTATCCCTAAGTCTAGTAATGAGGCCATATAACAATTTTTATTCAATTATTTTAAGAAAACATGACCATGGGATGTTTGAATGAATGAAACTGACCTAATTATAATAGAGTAGGCTATGATCATTAGCCTGTAATATATTATATCATAGAAGATAGGCTTAATGCATCAAGGTTGTTATCTATATCTAGACCAAGATATAGCTTCATATTAGATAGATATATTTGGTTTGACTATAAGAAAATAGTGACCTTTACACCACTTTGCAACCTAAGATTAATATAATACCAAGTTAGGATCAAGATTATCTTTTTACCTGAATCCGAAAAGTGATCCTGATTCCAACCTTCTCCCTAAATTCTACACCAAACCCAATAGATTTAATCAATACCAAAAACAAACCAATTTTTGAGGAATCTAATACAACAGGTTCAATTCCTGGTTCCTTGCCTACCAGAAGTGTTCCATGTGGGATTAACCCTAAACTATCACTATACTAAATCATTTTAGTAAGTGTAGTTTGGAATAAATATAAATTCTAAACTGACCACAACCCATGAAAATTAAACAATGCATGCAGGCACATAAAAGTTTATCATCATTGTTGGGGAAATAAGTTCTTATATGTTTAGGAATGAAAACCTAAGGATTGAACCCCAGATTAACTCACATATACCCCTTTATCTTTTCAATATTTCTTATTTCTTTTTGGACACTACTGTGTCCTTCTCCTTACAGCCTAGTGCATGCATCAATGACCTATGACTCATTCAAAGTGCCTTGATGCACAATAACTACTTACCTTTGAAACAGAAGTCAAAAGGTACATTTCTACATGCAGCCATTCAAAAATATCTGACAAAAGAAATCCTATAGGTCTCAATCATGCTAATAAGAAAAATTTGAAACCCACACTACATACAGATAAACCAGTGAAAGAAGAACACATTATTATGGATTATAGCTTTTCATCAATCATTGGTGATATGCCCAGTATTGTACTCCTTCCTGTTCCAGTGCAAACCTTCATGATTAAGCCTCGACGCATTCATATGATACAGAATATGGGTCAATTTAGTGGGATTTAAAGTGAAGATCCCCATGGACATATCTCCAACTTCCTGGAAGTATACGATACCTTTCACAACCAAGGAGTATCTTGTGATGCTATAAGACTAAGAGTCTTTCCCTTCTTTCTATAAGATAAAGCCAAGATTTTTCTCAAAATTAAAGATCTTGAGTCCATCATTAATTGGGTTGATTTAGCTAAGAAATTCTTGGACAAGTACTTCTAGATTATTGAGACTTCGAAACTTATGAATGATAGCCATAATTTCATCCAAACTGATGAAGATTCAGCATGGGAGGCATGTGATTTCTTCAAGTAACTCACCTAGAAGTTCCCATATCATAGTATTGATATGTGGATATAAATCCAAAAATTATATCAAAGCCTCCAACCAGCTGCTCACACAGTTGTTGGTGCTTTCACTGATAGAGGGCTAATGTTCAAAACACCCAAGGCTGGATGAGAAATTTTGGATGAAGTATCTTACAATATCAGTCTATGGAAGAGAAATCGTGGATTTCCTAGGTGTGGAAACCACTAAATTGAAGAAAATACTTGACTATATGTGTAAGTAGAGTCCTTAACCAAGAAGCTATAATCCTTTAAGCTACTTGTTGCACCACCTCCCCCTCCTACTCCTGTTATGGAGATACAATCCAATGAAATTAGTTTTGGCCCAAACCTATATCAATAATACATGATAGGTATTAAGGAAATAAAATCCAAGATTTTACTTACATTAATTACAATCAATAAAATAAAAAATTTCCATAACTGCAATAGTATTATCAACGAAGGCCAATTAAACAGCTGAAGAAAAATAATCAAGGGTACTACCGAAAAATAAGTGGAGAGGAACAATTAAATAACCCTAGAACACTGAGATGTTCACTAATTAATCTTGTTTCTAGACTACCACAATAAGTAACACAACAACCCTTACATCCTAGAGAACAACAAAATATTCAAATAGCTCCACCAAGACCTCCATAACCGATCATTCCTCTTCAATAAATTTGGGAAAATTTAATCTCAACATTTTTTCAAAAGGTATATCAGAGGATGAACACCCAAGAGACATAAATGCATAATCAAAGGGTGGCTATTTGTAACCTCAATCATAAAATAAGTTGGATCTCAAATACCTTGTCTGAGAGATTACCAGACACTCTTCCCAGTAATATAGAGACATACCCAAGGGAAGAGTCAAAGGTAGTGGTTATGAGGAGTGGGAAAGTTATGGAATTTTAAAAACCATGTGGAGGGTAAGATAAACAAGTTGAGGAACCCAAAAATCATACAACAATCATAAAATAATAAGATGATGAAAAAACAAATGAAACTACTCAAGAGATACCTCAAGATGTACCACCTTCTATAAAAACCCCACCAAAAGATAAACTAAATGAATACATCTAAATTGTTCCCCTAGCTTAAAAACCACCTCTCCCTTTTCTAGAAATAATTATGTAAGGAAAATCCAAGGGAAATACAATTTTTTTTGGATATGTTAAAATAATTGCAAATCAACACTCAATTTGCTGAGGCAATCACCCAAATTCCTAACCATGAAAAAATTCTCAAGGAAATGTTATCCAATCAAAGAAAAATGGATGACCTAGGAATCATATCACCAAATGAATATTTCTATACTCTTGTTCAGTGGAAGATTCCACCCAAAATTAGAGACACTTGGAGTTTCTCAATCCCATTCACCAGAGGATAATGTAACTTTATAAGATCCTTATGTGATTTAGGATCCAACATTAACCTCATGCCAATGATTTTATTCCACAAACTAGGATTTGAGGAACTCAAACCAACTAGAGTGTCACTCTAATTAGATTATCTATAAGTAATGTATCCCCGAGGACATATCTATATTGTATTAGTCAAAGTATCCATGTTCGTTTTTCTAGAGGAATTCAACATTTTAGACATAGAAAAGTAAGGATAAATTATAATCATACTAGGATGACCATTCCTAGTCACTGGGAAGTCACTGATTGATGTCAATATAGAGAGACTCATATTCTGAGTAGGTTATGAACAAGTTGTGTTTGACATGATGAAAGTGGAAAAACAAAAAAGATGATTCTTTTAACTAGAAATCTATCTTTATCACTGATGAAAGATATAACTACATGACCATTGAGGATCACAATGAGTAGAAATATCCTACTGAAAGAGAAGAGTATCATTTTAAGGAAGTAAGTTACATAGAACCTCTTATAAGGAACAATATCCTTCCATTAAAACCCTTGGTCATTCAGCTACTGAAATTGGAACTGAAACTCCTCCATAGTACACACAAGTATTATTTTCTAGAGACTATTACTACACAACCAGTCATAATTAACTCATAACTAACACAATCAAAATTTAAAAAATTGATCAAAGTCCTAAAAATATACAATAATTCAATTTATTGGGGGTGTCTAACATCAAGGGGATATATCCCACTTTGTGAACCATTAATATTTTACTATAATAAGGTTAAAAACCCAAACACCAACCCTAGAGGTGAATCAAACCACTAATAAAGGAGGTAATTAAGAAGGATGTACTGAAAATTTTGGATGCTGGAATAATTGTTCCAATATATGATAGTGAGTGGGTGAGCCTGCTACTAGTCATTCCAAAGAAACATGTCCCCACAGTTAAAAAAACAATGAATATTAAATGAAATTTAATTGCACCATCAATGGATGGAGAGGATGTATGGAATATAGAAACCTAAATACGAAAACCTAGAAAGATCATTTCCCCTAACCATCTTGGATCAAATAATGGAGAGACGCACATGACATGAATTCTACTGTTTTCTTGATGGATATTTCTAATATAATCATATTGCAGTGAATCCAGATGATTACTCTAAAACAACATTCTTGTTTCTATTTGGTACATCCATCTACAAATGCATTCCATTTAGTATGTGTAATACACTGATGAACTTTAAAGGTGCATGAAACATATATTCAATGATATGGAAGAGGAATTATTATAAATTTTCATGGATGATTTTTTAGTTTATGGAAGATATTTTGAGGTTGGACTAAGCAATATTGAGTTATTCATAAAATGCTGTAAGGAAAATATCCTGATTTTAAATATTAAAAATTACACTTTATGGTCCAAGGATACATATTCCTTGTAAAAAAATCTCTAAGGATTGTATGGATGTTGATCTCTCTAAAATCAAGGTGATTAAAGATTTACCCGATCCCTCCACGATTAAAGGTATTGAGAGATTTCCAGGGAATGCAGGTTTTTTTGTCCCTTTGTAAAGGTTTTTTTCAAAAGTGTCCCACCCTATAACACACCTATTATCAAAATAAACTCCATTTTAATTCACTAAATAATTTTGTAATACATTTAAAACTTCTAATAAAATCCTAGTAACTGCTCTAGTTTTTATTTCACCAGATTGAAAAAAATAGTTTGAGTTGATGTGAGACACCAGTGAATTTAATATGGGAACTATTTTAAGATAGTGAGTTAGTCACATATTCTTCCACATATAATATGCTAGTCACACACTAAATTATTATCAGGTGAACTATATAACTACAGATAAGGAGATCTTAGCTGTTGTCTTTGTTTTCAAATTTTATTGCTCCTATCTAGTTTTGTCAAAAGTAGTTATATACACTGACCATGATGCCCTACAATATTTCATGAATAAAAATGATGTAAAACCAAGACTAATATGGTGGATCCTATTTCTATAAGAATTACAAATCATTATCAAGGAAAAAAAAGGAATGAAAAATGTTTTCACTGAACATCTATCCTAACTTCAATTTCCCCTTATAAAGGATGATGTTGATCTAGAAATCAAAGTAGACTTCCCCGATGGAACTCTCATATACATAAATATGAAGGTACACCCGTTATTTATATACATTTCAAATTATCTCTCTACAGGATCCCTCTTACAAGACCTCACTTATCAATAATGAACAATATTTTTATTTGAAGTTTCACACTACTACTACGATGAACACCTCCTATTTAAGTGTTGTGATGATGGATTATTACAGTGCTCCATCCCAGAGGATGAGATCTAAATTGGTTTAGACTTGTCTCACATAGAACCAATTAGAGGGAATCATGGACCGAAATGCACAATAGTAAATATTCTTTGGAGTTGACTTTTTGATCCGACACTCCACCAAGAAGTAAGAGATTATTGTCAAAGATGTGATCAGTTCCAACGAATTGGAGCCATATAAAAAAGGAATGAAATTACCTAAAACCCTATAATGGAAATCAAAATATTATATGTATGGGTAATATATTTCATGGTAACATTTTTTAATTCACATGGACTGTTCTATATCCTTGTTATTGTTGACTATGTCTTCAAATGGGTAGACGCTAAATCTAAAACTCATGACATGATAAAATTGGACATGAATTTCTTAAAGAAAAACTTTTTTTTATGATTTAGATTTCCTATAATACTCATTAGTGATTGGATAACATGTTTTACCAATCAAGTTATTAATGTAACGCGGGAAAAATATAACATCATGTATAACATATAAACTCCCTACCACCTGTAAACAAATGGTCAAGTTGAATAGTCAATCAGAGAAATTAAAAAAATATTTTAAAAGACCATAAAAAATAGAAAGGATTGGAGTTTGATGTTATATTATGAACTATAGGCATACCACAATACATAAAAAACACCCATTAGTACCACCCTATTTTGATTAGTGTATAGAAATCCTTGTAATTTTCCATTAGAAGTAGAGCATCGCTCATATTGGGAAATTAAAAAGCTCAATATGGATTCTCAAAAATATGTGGAATCTAGTATGATATAGTTGAATGAATTTCCAAGAGATAAGAAACGATTATTATGAAAATTACAAGATCAATAAAGAGAAAACCAAGAAATGGCACGATCAATGCATTGAGAGACACATTTTTGTCCTAGGAAATATGATTCTCTTATTCAACACCTGTTTAAAATTGTTCCCTAGGAAGCTAAAATACAGATAGTCAGGACCCTTTATGGTTTTAAAAGTATTCCCTTACGGGACCAAAAAAATTCAAAAATAAGGTGAATCACTATTAAAAGTAAATGGTCAAAGGTTGAAAATATATCAAGAACCCTTCTTTGAGGGGTGTGTCTGAAAGCATGGCCTGTTGTTTCCTATAGATCAGTCAATTTTCCGATGCTCTGCTAATGTGTATAGTAGCACTCGGGTCGAATCCTCATCGATGATACTTTTCTTGATAGTCGATTGTCTTTAGTTGATTATTTTTTTTTTGATTGGGGGGTTTGTTTGCAGAGGTTATGAAATAATTTATGGATGATTTTTGATTTAACCAATTGATAAAGATTGGGGTGAGTTCATTTTTACGGATTTAAGCTTGTGATATCCTTGAGCTTTGCTTTGTATTGTATTAAATTAACACCCATGTCACAAGTTAACATTGATTGGAATTCCTAAGTGTTAAGGCTTTAATCCAAGCCTTAACTTAACATAGGGTTCTAATCTCAATCAGATCATGTTTATGGTAGAGAATTTATGGTTCCAATAATCCATGGAAACCACACTTTTAAACAAAACAATTCATTAATCCATGACATGTTAAGTCTAACATACACAATGTTAAATAAAAGAATACTCATTGAGAAAAACCTCTCAATCGCTTAACATACCTAAATTTTGACTCAACCAAATGGTATATTTACTCATCTATTAATATTTTTATTAATCTGGTAATATATTATTATGGTGATGAAATATAAATAGAACAAAAAGAACAGGATAATAAAAGAGTAGTGTGTCGAACACACGCGATCGTTGCAGAGAGTTTAAAAAAAGACTTTCGATTGAATGAGGAAGCAAAATAAGGGAAAGAGTTTTAACATGATTTAAACTATTTTAAGAACATTAAAATCAAACAATAGAAGGTGGATTAGAATAAAAGATATTAAATAAGAAACTTTCATTAAAACAGAATTACAAAACACAAACACTTACTCGATTACAAATGAAGAACAACACAAAAGTAAATGAAAGGAAGAAAGGAGGAATGGTTTCTCAAGTAAAAACTTGAGTATAGAAGATACTCCCAAGCCTTTGGCAGATCCTTGGTCATGTCAACATATCCTCCTTTGCTCTGAAATGCCAAAATCCTTGAAGGAGAGGAGGGGGATGTATTTATAGCCCAATGAAGTGGACGATTTGCATTCCCAATATGTCCCTCCACTTGCATCGCCGTTTTAGTAATTCAGACAGCTAAATATCAAGCTATGATCTTTTTACAAGTTATAGATAAATATATGATCTGTCTACTATGAACATTTGGCAGCCATTTGACCCAAGGATCCAATGTTATGGCCAGTTTATTAAACAATGTAAATATGTCAATTTCACTCTATGCCTTTTCGATAGCCAAATTGTGAATGGATTTTGAAATAGTAATATGCCTTAAAATATGAATTATTTATTCAACAGAGTAGGCCATCTCTATATTCCATTTAAAAATGAAAAATCTCAACTTTATTTGATGATTATATAAGGAGACATGTCATGAATACTATAATAATTTTAATTCCCTGCCAGAATAGTGGGATAAGTTTAAATGAATAAATTTGGACCCTTGTATTTAAATTTGGGCCTTGAAATTTTTATCCAAGATGCCTTATATTGGACCTCGAATGTTGGAGGAGAATAAAGTAATTTCAAATTCTTGATTGATCCCAACAATTAAATCTTCATGGCTGGTCCAGTTTCTTCACAGATTCTGCAGGCCTTCTTGTATGGTCCATATGGGCCTTCAAATGGAATAATTGGCCCATGATACCTTCTAATGAAATGTTGTATAATTAATTAGGAATCCCAATAAATAAGAACCACACAATGTGTATCAGTAGGGGAATATTTATAAATAAAATAGTAAACTGACTCAATTGGACTACTTTTAAAAATGCTCAAAAATTATACTTAGTATTAAAACATTAATATTTCACACAAATTATGCACATTTCATATAAAATAAGTAAATGGAGTATATAATAAGTCATGAAAATATTAATAACATCAAATACCCCACAATTAGTCTTGTTCATGTCCTCATGTGCAACAAATATAAAAACATGACAAAAATCATTATCACTCACCATCAAATATTAAAATTTTGTTTTCCCCAATCAGAGAGGTTTTGACAATATGACTCATCGATATTAAATCCCACCCCAAGTTGTTATAGAAACAATGTTCCAAAAACTATTCATTTTTTCATGCTTAAATTTAGAAATGGAAAATGGTGGCACACAAAACTTACTCCTCTAAAGATGATAAAATTAATTTATGTAGGTTCACTCATTCACCAACCAAAAGTGAAAATATTAGAGTTTAAAAGAGCTCTAATCTTCCACTCCCTATCCAAAGTTCACAATAATCAAGAGGTATTTTGAAGGGTTTTTTCTTGTGGCTATGGCATGGTAGGAATATAATGTCCAAGAAAGAGAAGAAGAGGGGTAAAACACCAACACGGAAAACGCAATGCACATTTTTTTTGAAATGAGACATGAAAGGAAAAGGAAACACATATTTACGAGGGAATGAAAATGTGAAATAAGACATAAAAGTGGAAGGAAATTTGAAGGGAATGAGAATATGGACTATTTACAAAACGCAAAACTTCTCCCAAGGACATAATAATATAATTCAAGTGTTCTTGTTTTTCTTTTTTTCCTCTTTTTTTTCGAAAGTTGAACTTGAAACGGATCTTGCACTCATATCGCAACCCATAATTGATCTCCTCCTGACACTAATTGTAATAGTTATAATAAGATCAAATGCTGATAAATAGTTATTTTTGACTTACCCAAGACACAACCCAATTTTGTTTATGATTTGTTTTTGATTTTTTTAAATTATTTTTTTGAGCACTTGTCATTAAAATTTGAACAATATGTCATAAGAATATATACATTCCCAAACCCCACTGAAGGAAAACCTCTCCCCCACACTAAAATTTATTATTTCCCTCAATCACATGATAACTCATTGAAAATAAATAAAAGGGCACCCAAATAATGAAATCCATTCCCCCCACATGTAAATTTCAAAAAAATTTGCAATGAAAATCCATGTTGATATTTAGTGGGATAAGGTATTGGACTTTTAATGTGGCTATCAAAGAAAAGGTTTGCATAGGATCTAAGGGGATTTGAAAAGGAGTATTAATGTATGGTTAATGGGAGGCTATTTGGCTATTATAATTCTCATGTGGTTTAAAAAATGACTCTATCTTATTAATGCACACGAAAGTAAGAAATTAAGATTGGAGGTCCACAAACTCAATATTAACAAATGGGGGTGAAAAACACACATTTTGAATAGATGGAAATATGTGGCCTTGGAATGAAAGCTAATTTTTTTCCTCATGGTTTGGGAAAATCATTTTAAAAATAAAAAATTGAGCATTCAGATTTTTTTGGTTTTGATATAATATTCTTTATCCAAATTTATGAAGAAACTACAAATTTTTTTGAGATGAAACCATGTCTTTTGACTCCCCAAAATAGTTGGAAAAAATTTGAAAATTGGAAGGTGAGAAATTATGACTCTTTATTTTTCACATATTTTTTTAAATGATTTTTTTAGTTTTTTAGTTTTTTTTTGTTTTTTTTAGTTTTTTATAAAGACAAACCCACATAAAAGAGAAAACATAAATAAAAACATGTGATGAGGAAAGTTGTAAAAAAATGAAAATCAGAGAGGAAGAAAGAGAGAGAGAGAAGTTAATGGGAAACAGGTGCCCCTAGTTTGGATTTAGTGGGTTGTCATCTCCATCCAGTGGTGGGTCATTTGTAGAAGTTGGGGATTCAATGGAAGTCAATGTGGTTCCAGGATTGTGGGATGTTTCCTAAAAAAGAAAAATCATTATTCCTATAATGAAAAAATAAAAAGAAATTAAAATTTCATAAGTAAAATAAAACATGGGTTGCCTCCCAAGAAGTGATTCATTTATCTGTCTATAGCTAGAAAATTGCAGTGGACTACCCACAGTCTGACGGTGGCCATTATATCTTCTCAACTCTAGTGTGCTTCCAGAAAAACTTTTCCTTTGGGAGGATCGATGATTTATTAGATAATTTCATCACTTAATGGTTGTTTCGCTTGCAATTCAACGGGGTTGGAAAGATAATACGACTATCCTCACTTTGTTATTCAATGCGAGGAATGATTTTATCCATAAAGTGATGGTTTTCTATGCTTGGAAATTCAGGAAGAGGTCTCATAATATTGAATAAATTTTCCATTATCCTTTTTTATCAATGTTGTTCACCAAAGAATGGTAAATTTCAATATCACCAGTGATTACTTTATTTATTATGGAACAAATCGCACAACCTTCACTCTCATTGGGAAAATATAAACTCATTTGTTTAGGGTTAACCACACATATAATAGAATTTTCAGATTCACGGATATGAAATGATGAATGTTGGATAAACTGATCTGAATCAACAAATGAGCATTCTAGTTCATTTTCCTCATTATCATCCAAGATGGAGAAGTGTAGGTCAGAGGCAAGATGAGATTCTATTGATTTTTCAAGATCCTTTTGATCAATAGAGTTTTCATTTGTAATTTCAACATCAACTTCTCTATTTATGACATGGTTAATGAGGATGAAATATTCAAAAACTCCTCTATCAGTAGAATAAGAAGGAAATTATAGATCGGGATTCAACACACTCTCAGAGATAGTTTTAGAAGAATTGATAGAGAATGAAGATTCATTCTCTGATGGGTATCACATGGATTGAAAAATATTGAAATTGACCAGTTGGTCACCAAATACCATGGATAAGATGCCAACATGGACATAAATTTTCGTTTTATATGTCATGAGGAAAGGTCTTCCTAAAATTAGAAGATATTGGAAATAAGTTGTATCACCTTTAATGTCAAGGACATAGAATTCAGCTGGGAAGATAAGATCATTGACTCAGACTAGGACATCCACAATTATACCCTGAGGACTGGTTGTGCTTCGATTGGCTAACTGAATGACAACACCTGTTGGGTGCAAGAGACCTAGATCAAGGTTGGAGAAGATGGATTTGGTCATGAAATTAATTTAGGCTATTAGTTCTATGAGTGCATCATCAATGTTTGAACTTCCAATTTGGCATGGAACCATAAAGTTTCCTGGATCTTTGCACTTTATGGGAATATAATGCGGGGTGGCCACATTTTCAAAGGTCCTAAGTTTCCTCTTGTGGGTGCAAAATTCCTTAAGAAACTTGGAATACTTAGGGATTTGTTTTATGGAATCTAAGAGGGGAATGTTAAATTCAACACATCTAAACATGTCAAGAATTTCAGGACCAGGTTCAAATGACTTCTTTGTCTTAGAAATGGATTGATAAAAAGGAAATAGGTTCTTAAGTGGAATGGAAGGAGGTGAGGGAATGGATTCATATTCCTTTTCAAGTTTCTTTTTCTTTTCATTTTCTAGGTCAACATTCAAAGGAGGGTTGAAGGACTTATCTTGAGTCATAGAAATTTTCTTTCCCGATCTAAGTGAAATTTCACTTATATTACCCTTGAGGTTGGGTAATGGTTGAGCTGGGAATTGGGAAGAATTGGATGGTTTTTGCTATCTAAGTAGGGATGCAAGTTGACCAATTTGGGTTTCAATGTTTTTAAGGCTGGAATGAGTGAAGGAGGAAAGATCTTCAACTGCACTTTCCCATGGTTTCTTGGAAGAAGAGGCCTGTCCAGGATTGGGATTGCCTTGATTTTGGTTTTGAGAAAGCGATTGTATTGGGTTGGGAATTGATAAGGATCACTGTGATAATGGAAGCCTAGAGGAGCAGGAGGAGGATTTCTCCTTTGTTTTTGAAGAATAAAAGGATATGGTTGTCTGAAGTTACCAACACCTTGACCATATTGAAACTAGTTTGAGATTTGGGGAGGGAATTGAGGGGGATGAGAGACAAGATTACCACACCTCAGGCCTTGGTTATAGGAAGAAGAGAATTTCCCAGAGTGAGGTTGGTTGAAGTTTCTAACAAACTGACCTGATAATTGAGGGTTAGTGTACTGCTGAGCATAAGCTGCATTGAGCTCCATTAGTCCAGATGGATCAGATGGATCATCTTGAAGTTGTGGGTAGGTGTCTATTGGATGAGTTGGTGAGTTGCAAATTCCATATTTTTTGATAGGTATAGGAAACATTGATTGTGGAGAAGATGAGTTTGGGGATTTGGATGCAACAACTAGTTGTCGAACAAGACCTGTAAGTTCACTCATCCACTCATTCATCTTGTTTGGCTCTATGGATTGATTGTGTTGTATTTATTTTACATTATCATGTTATTGAGTATGGAATTGTGGTGTTTTTTCACCCATATTTCTTATGAGATCTCTTGCAGCTGGAAGTGTTTTATCAACAAGAGCACCGCCACTTGTGGAATCAATTAGTGTTCTCTCCATAGCCAATAACCCCTCATATAAGTATTAGATCAAGAGTTGGTTATGGATTTGGTGTTGTGGGCAGGTTGCAATAAGATTTTTGAACCACTCCCAGTATTCATGGAGTGATTCACTTTGGAACTGACAGATACCACTTATTTTCTTTCGGATAGAAGCAGTACGAGAAGCAAGAAAGACATTCTCTAAGAAGAGTCACTTCATGTCTTTACATGTGGTTATGGAACCAGGAGGAAGACAGTAGATCCATTACATAGTAGTTTCATCTAATGAGAAAGGGAATTCTTGGAGTTTGATTTGTTCCTCAGAAACCCCTTTAGGCTTCATGGTAGAGCACACCACTTGGAACTCTTTATGATGAAGATGTGGATCCTCACCAGCTAGCCTGTGAAAATGAGGGAGAATATGAATCAAACCCGATTTGAGTTCAAATTATACCTCTATGTTTGTATATTGAATAACAAGAGGTTGATAATTCATATCAGGGGCGACGAGTTCTTTAAGAGTTTGTTACCTAGGATTGGCCATTTCTAATTCAACTGGTTGTATAAGGACTAGTTCTTGAATTATTTGATTATCTCTTATGTTCCTCCTAAGTTGGAGAAGTGTTCTCTCAATTTCAAGGTCAAGAAAATCTGAGTAATTATTTGGTAGGCTACGATTAATTCAGAGAGATGTTGGAAGAAAGTGGAAAATGGGTTTTTCTTTGTGTTTTTTTTTTTTTCAGTTTATGATTTTTATGAGAGGGCGGGTTTTTCTTTGTGTGTTTTTTTAATTTTGTTTTCTGGGGTTTTTTTACAATAAAAAAAACTAATGACTACATAAAGAACCATCCCCAGTGAGGAAACCATTTGAAAGTATGGCTGATTGTCTCCTATCGACCGTTCAAAGTTCTAATGCTCTTCTAATGTGTATAGTAGCACTCAGGTTGAATCCTTGGTGATGATACTTTTCTTAATAGTCGATTGTTTTTAGTTGATTGTTTTTTTGATTGGGGGTTTTTTTACAGAGATTATGAAATAATTTATAGATGATTTTTGATTTAACAAATTGATAAAGATTAGGGTGATTTCATTTTTAGGGAGTTAATCTTGTGATATCCTTGAGCTTTGCTTTTTTATTGCAGTAAATTAACACCCATGTCACAAGTTAACATTGATTGGAATTCCTAAGTGTTAAGGCTTTAATACAAGACTTAACTTAACTTAGGGTTTTAATATCAATCATATATTATTGATGGTAGTGTATTTATGGTTCCAATAATCCATGGAAATCACATGTATAAAAAAAACAAGTCATTAATCCATGACATATTAAGTCCAACATACACAATGTTAAATTAAAGAATACTCATCGAGCAAAACCTCTCAATCGCTTAACATCCCTAAATTTTGACTTACCCCAATTTTATATTTAATCATCCATGAATATGCTTATTAATCTGGTAATATATTATTGTGGTGATGAATTATAAATAGAACAAAAAGTACGGGATAAGAAAAGAGTAGTGCGTCGAACACACACGATCGTTGAAGAGAGTTAAAAAAAGGATTTTGATTGAATGGGGAATTAAAATAAGGGAAAGTGTTTTATATTGATTTAAAATATTTTAATAACATTAATATCAAACTACATAATGTGGATTAGAATAAGAGATATTGAAGAAGAAACTTGCATTAAAATATAATTCCAAAACACAAACACTTACACGATTACATAAAAAGAAAAACACAAAAGTAAATGAAAGGAAGAAAGGAGGAATGGTTTATAAAGTTAAAACTTGAGTATAGAATATCCTCCCAAGACTTTAGTGGAGCCTAGGTCATTCCAAAATATCCTCTTTTTCTATGAAATGTCAACCCGCTTGAAGGAGAGAAGGGAGATGTATTTATAGCCCAAAGAAGTGGACTGTTTGCATTCCCAATCTATCCCTCCAATTTCATACCCATTTTATTAATTCAGACCGCATAATATCAAGATATGATCTTCTTACAAGTTTTATAAAAATATATCCTCTGTCTAATCTGAAAATTTTGAGGCCATTGGACTTAAGGATCCAAAGTTATGTTCGGTTTATTAAACAATGTAAATCTTTCCATTTCACCCTTTCTTTTTCAATATCCAAAATTTGAATGGATTTTGGAAAAGTAATATTCCTTTAAATACTAATTATTTATTCAAAAAAGTCATCCTCCTCTATCTCCTATTTCACACTGAAAAAGATCATCTTGATTTGATGGCTATATCGGGATACATTTCATGAATACTGTACTGATTTTAATTCACTGCTAGAATGGTGGGCTCATTTTAAATGGATCATTTGGGCCTCTTGTATTTGGAGTCGGGCCCTGAAATTTTTATACAAGACACCTTACATTTTCCGTCAAAGTTTGGAGGAGAAGAAAGGAATTTTTACTTCCTGATTGAGCCCACAAATTAAATATTCATGGCTGGTCCCGTTTTTTCACAGATTCTGTAGGCCTTCTTGTGTGGTCCATATAGGCCTTAAAATGGATGAATTAGCCCATGATCACTTATAATTAAATGTTTTATATTTAATTAGGAATATTAAAAAACAATAACCACAAAAGTTTTAACATTAGGGTGAGATTTATAAATAAAATAGTTAACTGAATCAATTGGACTACTTCTAACAATTCTCAAAAATTATACTTAGTATTAAAACATTAATATTTCACAAAAAATATGCACATTTCATATGAAATAAGTAAAGGGAGTACATAATAAGTCAAGAAAATATTAATAACATCAAATCCCCCACACTTATTCTTGTGCAACAAATATAAAAACATGAAAAAAAATCATTTTCACTCACCATCAAATATTAAAATTTTGTTTTCCCCAATAAGGGAGGTTTTGACAATATCACTCATCCATATTGAATTCTACCACAAGTTGTTATAGAAAAAATGTTCCATAAAAAATTAATTTTTTTCTTTATCAAATTTAGAAATGGAAAATGGCGGCACACAAAACTTACTCCTCTCAAG
Organism: Viscum album; assembly: GCA_963277665.1. Lineage (NCBI taxonomy): Eukaryota > Viridiplantae > Streptophyta > Magnoliopsida > Santalales > Viscaceae > Viscum > Viscum album. Next base: position 1,756,076,148 of record OY728121.1, on the reverse strand, counting down.
ATGATAAAATTAATTTATGGAGCTTCACTCGTTCACCAACCAAAAGTGAAAATCTTAGAGTTCAAAAGAGATTTAAGATTCCAATACCTATCCAAAGTGCACAATAATCAATAGGTATTTTGAAGGGGTATTTCTGTGGCTATGGGATGGTAGGAATATAATATCCAAGAAAGAGAAGAAGAGGGGTAAAACACCAACATGGAAAAAGCAATGCACATTTTTTTTGAAATGAGACATGAAAGGAAATAGAAACACAAATTTAAGAGGGAATGAAAATGTGAAATAAGACACAAAAGTGGAAGTAAATATGAAGGTAATGAGAAGATGCACTATTTACAAAACACAAAACTTCTCCCAATTATATAAGAATATAATGCAAGTGTTCTTTTTTTTTCTTTTTTCCATCTTTTTTTCCCAAAAGTTGAACTTGAAAAAAATATCACAATCATATCCCAACCCATAATTGATCTCCTCATGAAACTAATTGTAATAGTTATAACAAGATAAAAGTCTGAGAAATAGTTATTTTTGACCTACCTAAGACATAACTTAATTTTTTTGATTTTTTTTGATTTTTTTTTGATTTTTTTGAATTTCTTTTAAATTAATCTTTTTGAACACTTGCCATTAAAATTTGAAAAATATGTTATAAGAATATATACATTCCCAAACCCCACTGAAGAAAAACCTCTCCCCCACACTAAAATGGTTGCTTTCCCTCAAGCATATGATAACTTGTTGAAAATCAATAAAAGGGCCCCCAAACAATGAAATCCATTCCCCCCACACGTAAATTTTAAAAAATTATTCAATGAAAATTCATGTTGATATTGGGTGGGATAAGGTATTGGGCTTGTAATTTGGCTATCAAAGAAATGGTTTTCATATGCTCAAAGGGGCTTTCAAAAGGATGATTAATGTATCGTTAATGGGAGGCTATTTGAATATTATAATTCTCATGTGGTTCGAAAAATGACTCAATCATATTAATGCACACGAAAGTAAGAAATTAAGCTCAAAGGTCCAAAAACTCAATACTCACAAATGGGGGTGAAAACACACATTTTTAATAGATTTCCATAGGTGGAATTTTCATGAAAGATAATTTTGTTCCTTATGGTTTGGGAAAATAATTTTACAAATAAAAAATTGAGCATTCAAAATTTGTTGGTTTTGACACAATATTCTTTATCCAAATTTATGAAGAAACCACAAAATTTTTGAGATGAAACCATGTCTTCTGACTCCCCAAAATGGTTGGATAAAATTTGAAAATTGGAAGGTGAGAAAGTACGACTCTTTATTTTTCATATATTTTTTTAAATGATTTTTTTTGTTTTTTTTGTTTTTTTTTGTTTTTTTTTGTTTTTTATAGAGACACACCAACACAAAAGATAAAGTGTAAACAAAAAAGTGTGATGAGGAAAGTGGTAAAAAATGAAAATGAGAGAGGAAGAAAGAGAGAGAGAGAGAGAAGTTAAAGGGAAAGTGGTGCCCCCTGGTTTGGATTTGGTGGGTTGTCATCTCCATCCAATGGTGGGTCAAATGTAGAAGTTGGGTATTCTATGAGAGTTGATGTGGTTCCAAGATTGTGGGATGTTTCCTAAAAAAGAAAAATCATTATTCATCTAACAAAAAGCTAAAAATAAATTAAAATTTCATAAAAGTAAATAAAACATGGATTGCCTCCCAAGAAGCATTGAATTCATTTGTCAATAGCTGGATAGTTGCAGTGGACTACCCATAGTCTGATGGTGGCCATTGTATCTTGACAACTCTAGTGTGCTTCCCGAAAAACATTTCCTTTGGGAGTCTTGATTATTCATTGGATAATTTCATCCCTTCCTTGTTGTTTCTCTTGAAATTCCATGGGGTTGGAAAGAGAATATGACTATCCTCCCTTTGGTCTTCAATGTGAGGAATGATTTTATCCAAAAAGTGATGGTTTTCTATTCTTGTATATTCAGGAAGATGTCTCAATTATGATGGTTCATTTATGTATGGTTTAGATAACATGAAACTAGTGTATGGGATCCCAATTGTTTTCGACTCATTTATTTCATCACTTACCAATGTAGAGTAATTAGGTTCAGTAGAGTCATAAGACTAAATAAAATTTTCAATATCATTTATATCAATGTTGTTCTCCAAAGAAGAGTCATTTTTAATATCACCAATGATCACTTTATTAATTATGGAACAAATCACACAACCTTCACACTCATTGGGACAAGATAAACACATTTGTTTAGGGTTAACCTCACATATAACAAAATTTTTAGAATCATAGATAGGATATGATGAATATTGGATAAACTGATCTGAATCAACAAATGATTATTCTAGTTTATTTTCCTAATTATCATCCAGGTTGGAGAAGTGGAGGTCAGAGGCAAGATGATATTCTAAATATTTTTCAAGATTCTTTAGATCAATGGAGTTGGCATTTGTAATTTCAACATCAACTTCTCCATTTATTACTTGGTTACTGAGGATTAAATATTCACAAACTCCTATATCAGTAGAACAAGAAGGAGATGTTGGATTGGGATTAAACAAAATCTTAGAGAGAGTATTAGAAGAATGCACCGAGAGTGCAGATTCATTCTCTGATGGGTATCACATGGATTGAAAAATATTGAACTTGACCAGTTGGTCACCAAATTCCATGGATAAGATGCTAGCATGGACGTTAATTTTTGTTTTACATGTCATGAGGAAAGGTCTTACTAAAATCATAGGAGATTGGCAAGAAGTTGTCTCACCTTCCATTTCAAGGACACAAATTTCATCTGGGAAGATAAGATCATTGACTCAGACAAGGAAATCCTCAATTATACCCTCAGGACTTGTTGTGATTCTATTGGATAAATGAATGAAAACACCCATTGGGTGTAAGGGACCTAGACCAAGGTTGGAGAATATGGAATTGGGAATGAAATTAATTGAGGCTACAAGGTTTATGAGTGCATAATCAAAGTTTGAACTTATAATTTGGCATGGAACCGTAAAGGTCACTGGATCTTTTCACTTTTTGGGAATAGACTGCTGGGTGGAAATATTTTCAAAGGTCCTAAGTTGCCTCTTGTGGGTGCACAATTCCTTAATAAACTTGGCATACTTAGGGATTTGTTTTATGGCATCTAAGAGTGGAATGTTGAGTTCAACACATCTAAACATGTCAAGCGTTTCAGGATCAGGTTCAAATGACTTCTTTGGCATAGAAATGGATTAAGGAAAAGGAATTGGGTTCCTAAGTGGAATGGAAGGAGGTGGGGGAATGGATTCAGATTCCTTTTCAAGTTTCTTTTTCGTCTCATTTTCTAGGTCAACATTAAAAGGAGGGTTGGAGGACATATCTTGAGGAATAAGAATTTTCTTTCCCGATCTAAGTGAAATTTCACTTACATTTACCTTGGGGTTGGGTAATGGTTGAGCTGGGAGTTGGGAAGAATTGGATGGTTTCTATAGGCTAATGTGGGATGAAAGTTGAACAATTTGGGTTTCAATGTTTTTAAGGATGGAACGAGTGAAGGAGACAAGATATTCAACTGCACTTTTCCATCATTTCTTGGAAGAAGAGGCATGTCCTAGATTGGGATTACCTTGATTTTGGTTCTTTGGAAAGCGATTGTATTGGTTTGGGAATTGAGAAGTATCACTAGAATAGTGGATTCCTGGAGGAGAAGGAGGTGGATTTCTCCTTTGTTGTTTAGGAACAAAAGGATAAGGTTGTTGTAAGTTACCAACACCTTGACCATATTGAAACTGGTTTGGTATTTGAGGAGGGAATTGAGGGGGATAAGAGATAGGATTACTATACCTCAAGCCTTTGTTATAGGAAGAAGAGAAGGGCTCAAAGTGAGGTTGGTTGATGTTTCTAACAAAATGACCTGATAGTTGAGGGTTGGTGTACTACTGAGAATAGGATATGTTGAGCTACATTGGTCTAGATGATTCAGATGGATCATCTCGAAGTTATGGGCAACTGTCTATCAGATGAGTTGGTGAGTTTCAAATTCCACAGTTTTTGATAGGTCCAAGAAACATTGATTGTAGAGAAGATGAGGTTGGGGATTTGGATGCCACAACTAGTTTTCGCACAAGACCTATAAGTTCACTCATCCACTCAGTCATCTTGTTCGGCTCTATGGATTGATTGTCTTGGAATTTTTTTACTGGAGCATGTACTCGAGTATGGAATTGTTGTGTGTTTTCAGCCATGTTTCTTATGAGATCTGTTGCAACTGTAGGAGTTTTATCAACAAGAGCACCGCCACTTGAAACATAAATTAGAGTTCTCTCCATAGCCAATAACCCCTCATAGATGTATTGGATCAAGATTTGGTCAGGGATTTGGTGGTGTGGGTAGGTTTCAACAATCGTTTTTAACCTCTCCTAGTATTCATGGAGTGGTTCACTTGGTAACTGACAGATACCACTTATTTCCTTTCAGATAGAAGCAGTACGAGGAGCAAGAAAGAATTTATCTAAGAAGAGTCGCTTCATTTCATTCCATGTGGTTATGGAACCAGGAGGAAGGTAGTAGAGCCGTGACATAGCAGTGTCATCTACGGAGAAAGGGAATGCTCAGAGTTTGATTTTTTCCTCATAAACCCCTTGAGGCTTCATGGTAGAGCACACCACTTCGAACTCTTTAAGATGAAGATGTGGATCCTCACCGGCTAGCCCGTGGAAATTAGGGAGAAGACGAATCAAACCCGATTTGACTTCGAAGTCAGCCTATATGTTTTGATATTGAATACCAAAAGGATGATAATTCATATCAGGGAAAACGAGTTCTTTAAGATTTTGTTCCCTAGGATTGGCCATTTCTAATTCAACTGGTTGGATAAGGACTGGTTCTTGAATTATTTGATTATCTCTTATGTTCCTCCTAAGTTGGTGAAGTGTTCGCTCAATTTTTGGGTCAAAAAAATCTGAGGGATTGTTTGGGAGGCTACAGGGAATTTAGAGAGATGTTGGAAGAAAGAGGAAGATGTTTTTTCTTTTGGTTTTTTTTTCAGTTTATGATTTTTATGAGAAGGCGGGTTTTTCATTGTGTTTTTTTTTCAATTTTTTTTAAATTTTGTTTTTTGGAGTTTTTTACAATAATTAAAAACTCATGACTACATAAAGCACGAAACCCAGTAACAACACCAGTTGATAGTGTGACTGATTGTCACCTAATGACCATTCAATGTTCTGATGCTCTGCTAATGTGTATAGCAGCACTTAGGTCAAATCCTCTATGATGATACTTTTCTTAATAATCAATTGTTTTTAGTTGATTGTTTTTTTGATGGGGGGGGGTCTGTTTTCAGAGATTATGAAATAATTTATGGATGATGTTTGATTTAAAAAATTGATAAATATTGGGGTGAGTACATTTTTAGGGAGTTAATCTTGTGATATCCTTGATCTTTTCTTTTTATTGCATTAAATTAACACCCATGTCACAAGTAAACATTGATTGGAATTCCTAAGTGTTGAGGATTTAATCCAAGACTTAACTTAACTTAGGGTTCTAATATCAATCATATCTTGTCAATGATAGTTTATTTATGGTTCCAATAATCCATGGAAACCCCACATTTAAACAAAAAAATTAATTAATCCATGACATGTTAAGTCCAACATACACAATGTTAAATTAAAGAATACTAATCAAGAAAAAGCTATTAATCGCTTAACATCCCTAAATTTTGACTCAAATCAATGGTATATTTACTCATCCATTAATATGGTTATTAATATGGTAATATATGATTATGGTGATGAATTATAAATAGAACAAAAAAGAATGGGATAAGAAAAGAGTAGTGCGTCGAACACACATGATCATTGAAAGAGTTAAAAAAAGGATTTTGATTGAATGAGGAATAAAAAGAAGGGAAAGAGTTTTAACTTGATTTAAAATATTTTAATGAAATTAATATCAAACTACAGAAGGTGGATTAGAATAAGAGATATTGAATAAGAAACTTGCATTAAAACATAATTACAAAACACAAACACTTACACAATTACAAACGAAGAACAACACAATAGTAAATGAAAGAAAGCAAGGAGGAATGGTTTCTAAAGTAAAAACATGAGTATGTAAGATCCTCCCAAGAATGTTTCATAGCCTTGGTCATGCCAAAATTTCATCCTTTTCTCTGAAATGCCAACCCCCTTGAAGGAGAAGAGGGGGATGTATTTATAGCCCAATGAAGTGGTCTGTTTGCATTCCCAATCTATCCCTCCACTTGCATCACCATTTTTATAATTCAAAAAACCGAATATCAAGGAATGATATTGTCAAAAGTATTAGATAAATATATCCCCTTTCTACTCTGAAAATGTGGCGTCCATTGGACTTAAGGATCCAATGTTATGGCCGGTTTATTAAACAATGTAAATCTGTCCATTTCACTCCATGGTTTTTCGATAGCTAAAATGTGAATGGATTTTGGTATAGTAATATGCCTTCAAATACAAATTATTTATTAAAAAAATTCTACCACATATATCTCCTCTTTTACATTGAAAAATCTTAGCTTGATGTGATGAATATATCATGAGACATTTCATGAATACTATATTAATATTAATTCCCTTCCAGAATGGTGGGATGAGTTTAAATGAATCATTTGGGACACTTGTATTTGGATTTGGGCCTTGAAAGATTTATCCAAGACTCATTAAATTGGCCCCATAACTTTTGAGGGGAATAAAAGAATTTGGACTTCCTGATTGTGTCCAGAAATTAAATCTTCTTGGCTAGTACAGTTTCTTCACAGATTCTGTAGGCCTTCTTGTGTTGTCCATATGGGCCTTCAAATGGAAGGATTGGCCCATGATACCTCCTAATTAAATGTTTTATATTGAATTATAAATCCTAAAAAACAAGAATGACACAATTTGGATCAGTAGGGGGAGAGTTATAAATGAAATAGTAAACTGAATCAATTTGACAACTTCTAAAAATGCTAAAAAATTATGCTTAGTATTACAACATTAATATTTCAAAAAAATTATGAACATTTTATATAAAATAAGTAAACGGATTATATAATAAGTCATGAAAATATTAATAACATCCATGTCATTACCATGAAATTTCTCTGAGCACTATAGAGTCAATATTTCAACATTAAATAAAGAAATTTATGGGTGGTAACCCATATTTGATTTGTTTTCCTCATTATTATTACTTGTGATTTCCTTGTTTTCCTTTTACATGTTTATCTTTTTAGTCATAGGGAACTTTGATCTTTATTTTAAAATACATATATTAATTTATATAAGATGTCTTTCATTTCTATTCACTGTGTACACCTGCCCATCTTACTACTTTCTAAATGTTTATGTAACATCCCTCCCCATCCCATTTGATTGAGAGGGCAGAGGAATGCTACTTGGACTTACACGACATTCCCATGGAACCAAAGGATAGAAATAAATGTCGAGGTCTTTGAGAATAAATTGGGGAACAATTTTCCCGTGAGATAAAAAAACCAACCAAACAATCCACTATCAACAAACTACGTGATGCATGACGAAAAAACAACCAAACCCATACATTACCAAAATACAATCAAAATAATCCATAATAATCCCATATACCAAATACAACCAAGCCAAAATCAGAGTACTGAGAGGAAGACTACACAAGACTCTATAATAACTAGGACACCATCTATAGCTTCACACCAAGCTCCATGCTCCAACCACCACAACCTATCCAAATCATCATGTAAAATCGCTAGAAAAATGATATGCCTAATTATTACCTATGTCCCAGAACAGAACATCTAGAAATCACCAAAGTGCCAAAGTAGGGGGTGAGTACAAATACTCAGTAGGTTTTTCCTAAATGAATTCCCTACACACGCCACTAGGATAAAACTATTAGCACATTTATATAATTTTTTTTATAAAACATTAAATAGCTCAACCATTACCACAAGCCAACCATACCATTACCAAGACATACCAAACAAGGTAAATCCACAACCCTGACACAACAAATTTCACCATTTCCCATTAGCATGACAAATTACGTCTTGAAAAACTATACACAACAAGGAAACCAAAACGGTGGAGCTTCTATCCAACCCGTCCACTAAATTTATAACTAGCGGTGTTTCCAAAACTCTATCCCTAATGGTGGTTATTCTGAACACTATCCATCACCTTTTATAGTTAGACATCCTTCCCACTTCCACACAACTAAGACAAGCCATAAAACTTAATCAACCAATAAGAACAAAGCTCCAAGGACACACAATAAACACACAACCATTTCCAACACATTCCCATTCACTTCAATATATCACCCATTTATTGAAAACCACATTTAACCAAATTTCCATGCCCAACCACATTTAAATAAACAACATATTTATTTAAAACCATCTTCCACAAAACATTTTTCATAATTAGGCACTAACAATTTTAAAATCAATATTTTAAAATCACACAACAAATATCCTTTTTTGCAACAATAACCAATTTTCCCCAAAATCTCCCTAATCATCACCAAATGCATATCTATTAATATTCTCACATCATTATCACAATTAATTTCAAGAAAAAGAAATTAATTGTAACCAAAACCACTAGCTCTAACCAAATGAAGTCGATAGAGAAGCCACCTTCCTTTAGGGTTCCGACGAATTCAACCCACACACAACCACACCCCAATATGGGAAAAAGCTCCAAAAAAACCACCTAAATCTCGTTACCTTTTGTAAAAAATCCTTAAAATTAACACCTAGGGCAAAAAAACCTATATCTACACACAAAGGGTGTAGATCTGAAAAACCGAGAGAGAGAGAGAGAAAAGTAGATCGACAGAAAACCACAAAGAACTAAGTGAGGAGACTTAACAAATTAGAATCGTCTCAACCACACCAATAAAACCCTTCAATTTTATTCCAAAATGAGTGGGAGAGCACCCCTAACCCATGATAAGAGGAAATAATGAGTGTGGATCAATTGGGAGACAGTTTGGTTGTTTTTAGGGCAATCCTGACTAATCCAAAATTTTAAAAAAACCCATTTTTATTGGCTTCATGGTTAGCTCGCATAGTTATAAAAACCATGTGCTAACTGTGTGTCTACTGCTATCTCTATGGGGCACCTCACTCAGCCTACCCCACACAGTTAGGTAAACCATGCAGAATCCATGTGTACCCCATTACCAGCACGGTTCATCTCACATGGTTTATCCTAACCGTTCTCAAACTGTGCGGCCTTAAAAAGGCATCTAAAGCTTTCTAAAACCTTTCCAAACTCTCTCAAACTCATAAAAACTCATCCCAAGAATTGTAAACACATAAAAAGGTATAAAAAAGTCTATATACCTCAAACTGGGGGAGCCACATTCTCCAAACCATTGGACTTTCCATCCTCAGAAAGTAGAGAACCATCTCGTTGTTGAAAGAGCTCGGGCCATTGCTCAACCATCTCCTTTTACCACTCCCAAGTCTCCTCCTGAATCTGACAATGCTTCCAAGAAACCAAAACTAAACTGGTGATTTTACCACGTAAGAATTTCTATTGCCTATCCACAATCTTCACTGGAATGTGCATCAAGGAAGCATCCAGTTCTAGCTCAACATGATCCCAACAAATCACGTAGTCCTGATCCATTTGATACTTTGTCAACTACGATACATGAAACACATTGTTCACCACACTAAACCATGATGGAAAAGACAACTGATAAGCCACCTATCCAATCTGGTCATGTATCTCAAAAGGACCAATACACCTTGGAGATAACTTACCCTGCTTTCCAAACCGGTGATGTCCCAACCTAGGAGATATTCTCAAAAATAAAAGATCACCCACCTCGAATAAGAACATTAATTGATGATGGTTCACATATTATTTCTAACAACTTTGAGACGTCTCCATCCTCTTGCTGATCAACATTTTTTTCTCCATAGTCGCTTGTACAAGTCTTGATCCGATCATTAAATTCTCACCCGTTTACACCTAACATAGTGGAGAACGACACAGACGCCCATATAATGCCTCAAACAGAGCCATATGTATTTGAGCCTGATAACTATTATTATAGGACTCCACCAATGGTATTTTATCCTCCCATGATCCACTAAAATCCATCACACTAGCCCTTAACATATTCTCCATGGTTTGTATCGTCCTCTAGGATTGGCCATCCATCCGCGGATGATACACTGTGCTCAAAGTCAACTATGTTCCAAGTGATTTCTATAAGGATTTCCAGAAATGATATGTGAACCTCGGATCTCTATCTGATAAAATTGAAAATGGAACACCATGCCTCTTTTCTACATCCTAGATATAGATTTTGGATAGATCCTCCACCGTTTGAGATTCACGAATCGGGATGAAATGGGATGAATTTGTGAGGCGATCCAAAATCACCCATACGACATCATGTTTCCTGACCATTATCAGAATACTTATCACAAAATCCATTTCTATCTACTCCTATTTCCATACTGGGATAGGCAAAGACTGAAACATGCCTGCTAGCTGCTGATGCTCTGCCTTAACTTACTGACAAGTCAAGCATCTCGAGACAAACCTAGCCACATCCCTTTTCATACAAGCCCACCAGAACTTCACTTTCAAGGCCTTGTACATTTTATAAATTCTAGGATGGACAGGCCACCTGGAATAATGATAAGCCCCAATAAGTTCCTCCTGACAATCCACTGATACCACCATCCAATTCTGGAAACACAAGACTGAATTCCCATTTAATTTCCAACTCTCAATGGTCTCCCCACCATTGATTTTCGACCTCATCACAACACATTTAGAATCAGATGCCTATGAATTTTTAACCAAACCAGCTAATTTAGGAACCAACAAAACTAGAAAGAAGACTACTCTTCCACCCTAGTCCTCACATTCCAACTACATGTTGGTTATGACTGACATCTACTGCCACTGATCTGATTCATGTTTCACCACCTGAGCATATGATTTTCTACGTAATTCATCTGGAATGAATTTCCCAAACTTGGTGTGTCCATTAAGTCAAAATCAAAAATTTAAATATATTCCATCCGTCTCCTTTTCCTCAAGTTCAAATATCTCTATGATAAAATATGTTTTAAACTCTTATGATCAGTAAACATTGTAAATTTCTCACCAAAGAGATAATGAAACCACATTTTTAAAGCATGAACCACTACCACCAACTCCAAATCATGTGTTGGGTAGTTCTCCTCATGAAACCGCAACTACCATGAGCCATATACAACCACATGATTCCATTTCATGAGAACACACCCCAACCTTGATCCTGATGCATCACAACACACCACGTACCCTTTTCTGAGTTCAGGAAAAACCAATATTGGTGATGATATAAGGAGACTCTTTAACTCTTCAAATCATTTAAAACACTGCTCATCCCATTTAAATGAGATATTCTTCCTTATTAAAGCTATCATCAGTGAATCCAATCATGAGAAATCAAGAAAAAAACGTCAATAATACCCAGCTAGACCAAAGAAGCTCTATATCTCAAAAATATGATTTGGAGGTTTCCATGAGATAATAGCCTATATCTTTTCGAGACCAACTGAAAAAACTTCTCAAAAATAAGATGTCCAAGGAAACGAACCTCCTATATTCAAAATTCACAATTTTAAAATTTGGCATACAACCGATGGTCCCTCAAGATCCCCAACACTATCGCCAAGTGCTGCTCATGCTCTACCGTTGTCCTTGAAAATACTAGTATATCATCCAAAAATACCACTACAAAAGAATCGAAATATCTCTAAAAAATTTGATTCATCAATGCCATAAACACTTCTAGTGCATTCGTTAGACTAAAGGGAATAACTGTATACTCGTAATGTCTATATCTACTTCTAAAAGATATTTTCAGAATTTCCTCCTTCCTTACCCACAATTGATGATACCCTGACCTCAATTCAATATTGGAGAACCACTGTGCTCCCCTCAATGGGTCAAACAAATCATCAATGTGTGGAAGTGGATATCGATTTTTTATCATAACCTGATTAAGTCTATGATAATCAACACAGAGGTGAAAAGTTCCATCTTAATTTTCAAAAAACCAAACTGGCACTACCCATGGGAACGTGATAGGTTGGATGAACCCTTTGTCTTCTAACTCTTCTAACTACACCTTTAATTCCCGAAATTTTACTAGTTCTATTCGATAATATGGAAGTGAGATAGGACTGGTCCTTTGAAAAAGATCAATCATAAAATCCACTTTTCTCATAGGTGGAAACCCTATGAATTTTTCTAGAAATATATCCATAAACTCATACACAACCACTGGAAGAACACTCAGATCAAGACCTTTGAGTGATGCCAATGGAAAAGACTCTAATTGATAAAATATATTTCCAACAAATGGTGCCAACAAATCCATTGCACCTAGCTTTTGATTCTTATCCCCTCTAAAGAGATGTCTAATTCCATCCTCTATCACAAAGCTAACCGTTCGCACATAGAAATCAATTTGGGCCTTAAAAATTGTCATCTAATCCATCACTAGGATTATATCATAATCACCCATCTCAATCACTAAGAAATCCCACTTCAATTCAATGTCATCCACAACTAAGAAACACACTCTATAGAGGAAAGATCGACACTCTATTTGACCCGGAGTAGTTTGTAGTTACCAAACAAAAGACATCATTTCCATCATTAAGCCCAATAAATCAATGATGCGAGAAGAAAGAAAAGAATGGGAAGTACCTATATCAAATAAAGCTTGCATCAATGTGGAATTTAAATGAACCATACCTTGCACCATGGATGGTCCCAACTGATCATCTATCACAACCTGCTCAGCTCCAAAAAACTTGTTACTTTCCATGCTATGCAATTTATTACCCTACCGAGGAGTCGTGGTTTTCCTCAAATAACCATGAATAATCATTGTCTACTACTGAGGGGTATGCTGCCTCCCCCATCCCGTCAAGGCATAAAACCCTTGTGATCCCTAAGGAGTATAACAGACACCTGACCTCAGAGCATTACGACAAAAACACTACAGATGACCCTCTCCTTACAATTATGACATGTTTGAGGTCGTACCGTACAATCCTTCCTGATGTGTCTTGTATAAACAGACTAAAAACATCCCTGCTAACTCTGAGGTATTAGAGAAAGATTCAACGATCCTGTTGTTAGATTCTAAACTGTACTCCCACCCTTGAAATAAGTGGCTTTCTTCTTCTTGAGCCCAGCGTTTGAGTTACAACTATTCCTCGTGGGTGAAAACATACTTCCTATTCCTGTATCCCCCAAAAGATCCCAAACATCCACCAAATCTATATTCACCATTTCTATGTAATCATCCATACACAACACCACTATCTTGGAAAAAATTTCCTGGTTCAACCCAACTTTAAAAATTCATGCCTTCAATGATGTACTACCCACCACCTCAGGTGAAAAATGCATTAAGTTCATAAAATTAGTCACATATTCCATTAACAGAATCTTACCTTGTTTCAAACTAAATAAATCCTTTGAATGCTAAATTTTGGACGTATGAGGGTAGAATTGTTTGTTAAAAAATTCCTCAAAACTCTACCATGTCACACTTTGGTCCAACCTGGCATGAACCACCATCTCCCACCACTGAAGGGAAATATCTTCCAACATATATCCTGATAAATTCACTTTCAGCTCTGTCCTTGTTCCCAAGAATACAAATATCCTATTTATTCTATTCAGCCATGCTTCATCCTTTTCTTGCTCCAAATAACCTCTTAAGATGGACGGATTGTGCCTTTGAAACTAAAACTCACGATCCATATGCCTTGGTTAATCCTCTTTATTCCCACTTTACACAGATTGTAAATCTTTCACTATACATTGCACTAGATACTGGTTCACCTATGGCTCAGGTGCAACTACATTTTCAGCTGCTTCCTTTAGTTGGTCTTTATGACGCCTACCTGGTGCCATTTCTGTCAACACAAAAACAACCATAAGTCCCACTCCCTTAATTGGAAAGGGTATACAATTTTCAAGTTCAATTACATAACCACTATCACAACCAGGCTTTCCACAATTTCACATTTCCCATGTTACACTATTCTGAAAAATCCACCATGTTTTCAAAATCAACCCATTTTCAAAATACCATGAATTTCCACGGATCCAACCCTTCTATTTTGAAAACCAATTCAGAATTTTACAAAATCCACACATTCATATCACACTATAGATCAATATACCCTAATTAAACATGCATCCTAGTGGTAAGTCTTTTATACCATGCATGCCATGCTCATCTCATTGTCTACACCCACGACAATGAGATATCCAATGCCTATAAGTGTCTCCAAACACTTATGTACCCAACTCCCTGGTAACTTGAAGTTCAACATAAAAGGGTTATCTATATCCTTCTATGCAATACATTTTATGTTCCAAAAATCCTACACCATGCTACCATCCCAACTCAAAGAATAGACCAAGAACGAATGTCAACACCAAGACCAACAATAAACGCCAAAGGACTGGACAACTGTTCTCACTTTAAAGACAAGGAACAAGACAAATGATACAACTTGTAACTTCCCACCCCATCCCATTGTCTTGAGAGGGCAGAGGAATTATTTTTGTCCTTAAGTGAAATTACCAAGGGGCCAAAGGCTGGTAATAAATTCTGAGGTATTCGAGAATAAATTGGGGAACAATTTTCCATTGAGATAAAACCAACCAAGAAAACAATCCACTATCAACAAACTACATGATGCATGACAAGAAAATAACCAAACCCATACAGTACCAAATGAAAACCAAACTAATCCATAATAATCCCACATTCCAAATACAACCAAGAAAAAATTAGAGTACCAATCAGAAGACTACAAAAGACTCCAGAGGAACTAGTACACCATCCATAACTCCACACCGAGCTCCATCCACCAAGCACCACAACATCACCAAAGCATCATGTCAAACTGCTAGAAAAATGAGATTCATTATTCTTACCTATGTCCCGGAACACAACATATACTGCATCACAAAAGTTCCAAAGAATGGGGTGAGTACAAATACTCAGTAGGTTTTCCCCAAATGACTTCCCGACACATGCCACTAGGATAAAAACATTTACCCATTTATATAAAACAGATTATATAAAACATTCAATAGCTCAACCATTACCACATGCCAAACATACCCTTACCAAGGAATGTCAAACAAGGGAAATCCACAGCCATTCCCCAATCCATTTCACCAGTTCCCATTAGCACAAAAAATTACATCTATAAAACAACACACAACATGGAAACCAAAACAATGGAGCTTCCGTCCAACCCATTCAATACATTTCCAACTAGTGGTGCTTCCCGAACACTATCTATAATGGTGGTTCTTTGGACCACTATCCCTCACCTTTAATAGTGAGACTTCCCACCCACTTCTACACATCCAAAAAAATCCATAACAATTAATCAACCAACAATAACAAGCACCAAGGCCACACAATAAGCATACAACCATCTCCAACTCATGCCAATTCACTTCAATAAGTCACCAATTTATTGAAAACAACATTTAACCAACTTCCCATGAACAACCAATTTTCAATAAACAACATATTTATTGAAAACCATCTTCCAGAAAACATTTTTCATAATCATCCACTAAAAATTTTAAAATCAACATTTTAAAATAACACAACAAAGCCCCTTTTTTGGAACAATAACCCATTTTCCCCAAAATCACCCAAATCATCACCAAATAGATTTTCAAAAAGATTCACACATCATTATCACAATTAATTTCAAGTAAAAAAATTAATTTTAACAAAAAAAATAGTTATAACCAAGTGGAGTAGAGAGAGAAGCCACCTACCTTTAGGGTTCCAGCGAATCCGAACCACACACAACCGCAACCCAATCCGGGAAAATTCTCTACAAAAACCACTATAGATCTCCTTAACAATCATTAACATGCCTTAAAATTAACACCCAAGGTAAAAAAAACCCCTAGATCTATACACAATGGGTGTATATCTAGAAAAATGAAAGAGAGGGAAAGAATATCTAGAGAAAACCATAAAGAACTAAGAGAGGAGACTTACAAGAGAAGAATCGGCTCAACCACACCAACAAAACCCTTCAGTTATCTTCCAAAAAAAGTGGGAGAGCACCCCCTAACCCTTGAGAAGAGAAAATATTGAGTGAGGATGAAGTGGGAGAGAGAGTTTGGGTGTTTTTAGGGTAATACTGACTAATCCCATGTTTTAAAAAAACCCATTTTTATGGGCTGCAAGATTAGATCGCACGGTTAGCCAAACTGTGCGCTAACCGTGTTCCTGATGCTGTCTCGAAGGGGTTCCTCACATGACCCACCTCACATGGTTAGGAAAATCGTGTACAATTTGTGCATACCCCACTACCTGTATGGTTCATCTTTCATGGTTTCTCCTAATCATTCTCAAACCTTGAGACCTTAAAAAGGACTCAAAAGATTTCCAAAACCTTCCAAAACTCTCCCAAACTCATCCAAACTCATCCCAAGAACTTTCAACACACAAAAAGTCATAAAAACGGATACATACCTAAAACAATGGGTTCTACAGTTTAAACCCTATGGACTAATGTGTTATCCAGTGAAGGATTTTTATTTCTATCCAATTATAAAGGTATCCCAATTCAAAAATCACAATTGATCATGTTTTCCTAGGTAATAACACTCATAACAGAGAGCTCTATATTCCTTAGAATAACTTTTCAAAATAAACATTTTAATTCTCTTCACTTTATCTATCATACCTCTCCAATGGTACTTTCATGGACTGTGCAAAAACAATCTTATTTTATGTGTGGGGGAGTATTTCATGAGCTTCAATATCGATACACAAGGATTATTTATTTTTTTCATTTATCTAGGAGAAATTTTTCTTTAGAAGGATGCTTTAAACTTGAAAACCCATCGCACCCATTTAAATAAAAGATAAATTTAAGTTGGAAATTTTTGGGAATCCATATTTTGAGCCTGTTTAATTTTTTAGAAGGATTGTTGAGTTTAGTAATTTAATTAAAATTCAACATTTTTGAAATTAATATTGATTGAATAATTAATTGGTTTTATACCCTGAGTGATTTTTGGTTTTTATTTTTTACTCCCATTACTGATAGGATTATGAGCCTATGATTGCATATTAATTTCTGAGCATATTTCTTGAGTGACACATGGGACATGTAAAACTATCAAAAATTTCATTGATATCTTATTGAGGCTATGAATAAACAAATATAATTTTAATATGATTGGGGAAATCTTGGTTGATCCACCTTTTCCTAATACCCACCTTACATTTTCCCATAATTTGTCCCATAGTTTCCAGGAATGACCTATTTAGGATAAAACTATTCCAAGATGATTTTCCCTTCCAACCCTACTCTTGGTTTTATGCATGATTATACTTTGAACATCTATGGGAGAGTCTTTTAGCCAACAGAAATAAGATGTTTTGATTATGGATATGTATTATGCTTCTTACCAAACTAATCTGTTATGACCCACCTGCAATTTTTGGAATTTTATGCCTATAATTTTCCTTTAAAAAATACATAAAGAAAAAGAAAAAATATATTGGGTTGTGTATTAAGAAGGTCAAAAATAACCATTTCTAGATCGATGAATCCCGAGAAGGATCATATGTGGTTAGGGGATAGATGTGAGATATGGCCTAAATATGACTTTCAAAAAATAAACCAAATAAAAATAAAAAGAAAGGAACATGGTTCATTTTCTACACATACTTGACACACTTATAGATCCAGTTTGAGATATTTGGAGCATGGACACAATTTGATCTTGAAGGAACCACATCAATACACTATTTACACTTATCATGCATTAAAATTTAGAGAATACCTTCCTTTTGAGCCTATTTTTCACTTCTTACCCACATGCCCTCATCCTCAGAGTCATTTGGACCCTTTTTTTCAAAGTCCTCATGATTAATTTTTTATTTGTATTTATGAAGTGGATATGGTAGAACCAATGCAAGATTATTGTTGGGAATATGTATTTAGGTTATAAGTATAAATATAGTTTCATTTTACCCTAATTGATGAGATAAAATTCATTTTGAGGTAAATTAAAAAATGGGTATATAATTTAAGGAATTATTAAAAAATTGAAACTAAAAGATTAAGAATTTTTATAAAGAACTAAACAATGAGGGGTGAATGATTTTATATGAAGGATTGATTCTAAAGACTGAATTTTTCTACTTACACTTTATTTTATTTTCCTAGTAATAATATATATTTCTTATTTTAAAATTTTCTTACCTTTGGCCATCATGTTGAGACGATTTTATACTTGAGGACAAGAAATTGTTCAAGTGTGGGGGGATTTGATAAGATAAAATAGTATAGACATTTCTCAATCATTTAATTATTGAATATTCATGTCTTATTTGATAATTCACAAGGTATGTGTTGATTATGGTAGGAAATAGGTTTTTAATATGCTGAAGGAAAAGATGAGAAAAATGGCCAAAAAATGATCATTAAACATTGTGAAATTAACTTACATGACATGTAGGTATCCTGAAAAACGTATTATAATTCATGAAGTAAGTCCTGAAAAAAATACTAACCAAGAAATGATTACATGACGTGAATCTCCAATACACATTGTGTAAATTTTGAAATTAAATTTCCAATCTAAAGATCTAGTCGAAGGAGAAAACACGTTGTGAAGACTAGTAACATATTGTGAGAAGAGTTGAACTTCCAAATCTAGATGGTTTAGGACAAGATTTATACTAGATCCAAATCTCGTAGAGAAAATCTTGGATTTTAATTAAATGATGTGATATGTTTACATGTTGTGTAATATTGCAATAATTTACTTCTAGTGAGTGAAAAACAAACATAATATTAGATCCTCGTAATTTTTACTCATATATCTCTAATTCTATCTTTATTTTCTTTCCATATCTTCTCCCACAACTCATTTCCAGACATTTTCTTACTACCTTTTCAATTAAATTGAAGCACTATTGATTTTTCTGTATCCTGTTCATTGTTGGAACCATGGTAATCTTTGCATGAATTGGAGTATGTTTTTTTTTTGTTGTCAATCCTTAGAGGAAGTTCAGAATGTGTTCTAGAAAAGTTATCATACAGGTCAAGCGGATTTCAGTATTGAAGGTGGCACCATTTTCCAGTGTTTGCAAAATTTTTGGGCCTGAAAATCGACAAATGGAGAAAAATGTTTTTGGCAAAGATACCTGCGCGCTGTGTACTTGATGGAGAGAAAACTTGAGCGCCATATGTTTTTCAATATTAGAACATGGAAAAATTGCAAACGGGTAAGGGCCGTGCAAGTTTTGGGCTGGTCGCGCAAGTGACCTGGGCGCCAAGAAATGACTTGCACGCCGATGCCTAGGAGGTTGGAAAGTTGCGTGCCTATTGTTCTTCAAGATTAGGGCTTCAAAATTTGGCAAAGGAAAGAGGGTCATGCAAGTATTGGTGTGGTCGCGCTAGTGAGTTGCACGACAGAGGCTAGGGCAGTTGGAGCTGTGCGCCGGGACTTGTGCACCGTGAGGACACTTGCGCTCCACCACGTAGGGGGTCCAGTTTGCCTATAAATATAGGACCACCCCTCCTCATTTGGAACAAAGTTCGGACTTAGAGAATTTTCTGATATCCCATCATGCAAGTGTAGAAGACATGCAAGTGGTGTTGTGTCACGCAAGTTTGGAGCCGGGGAAGGCATTGTCGCGCATGTTTTTTGGTGATACTTGCATGCCAGGCTTGGAGTTGTGCGACAGGTGACCGTTGAGCACCAAAATCGGTTTGGGTCGAAAAGGAGTAGGGTCGTGCAAGTTTGGTATTGAAGAAGGTTGAGTCACGCAAGTGTTGGAGGTTGACTTGCATGCCATTTATAACTTGCATGCCATCCCTGAAACTTTTGCACCGAGAGTGGAATTGCACTCCAGGTATTGTTGAAGCTTTCCGGTTATCTTGGAGCTACATAAAAGCTGGAAGATTTCCCAATACCTTTGGTGCAGATTGAGATCAGTTTACAGGTGAGATTTGGACTTCAACAGAGAATCTAAATACAACAGAGGATGCATTTTTTTAGCAATGATTAGAAGACCTTCACTTTTATAAACTGAGTGGGACTTCACCAATGACAGTGAGCCAGGGGTAGTCAACGGGAGTGACTTGAGGGACGCAGTTATCTATCCCTGAACAGTTGTAAAGGCACTGTTCCTAGGATAGAGTTACTACTCCCGTACCTTTGTAATCCATAACTAGTGATGAATAGTATATTTTGGTAAGACCGATAAGTTTTCGGCGTATGCTCCTTGGACATAGCCCTTAGCGGTGAATGAAGTAAAATTTGTTGTGTCATCTCTTTGCATGTGAATGTTTCATTGCAGATCATTCCATCATATAGGTTTAACTAGTTTCTACCAATGTGGGAACAAGATCCTTTGTTTTAAAAGAAATTTTTTTCACCCAGATTCACCCCTACCCTCTCAAGGTGCCTCGGGGTCCTACATGTGGTATTAAAGGCAGTTTAACTGGTGTTTGGTCTATTACTTACCGCTACGGACCATACATCCAATGTCAGAGGAGTCCCTCTCTTTGATGGAAGTAATTTCCAGATCTGGAAGAACAGAATGAGATCTCATCTAAGATCTCTTGGAATGGAAGTTCTGTTTTCTACTGTGCAAGGAATACAATTCACTGATCCAACAGGCCTAGCTATGACTGACACAGACATGAAAATTCTTGATGCAGATGCTAAAGCACAAAATGCACTCACTACAGCCCTTTCTGATCAAATCTATGTAAAGGTGATGAATTTCACCTCAGAAAAATACATGTGGGATAAACTTGAAAATATTTATGAAGGAGATATCAAAGTGAAGGAGGCGAAACTTCAAGTGTTTCACAATAGGTTTGATGATTTGAAGATGCATCCTAATGAGAATGTAGAATCCTTCTTCAATCGAATTACTAAAGTGGTTGGAGAAATTCGGGGCCATGGAGAAGAAATCAAAGATGTTGACATTGTTAAGAAAATACTGAGAAGACTTCCACCTATGTACAATACAAAGGTGTCAGCCCTAGAGAAAAGAGATCTTTCGAAACTTTCTCTGGATGATCTTCTGAGAAGCTTGGTAGCATATGAAATGAGATTCAAACCAGAAGATGCTACAACTCGTGTGAGAAAGGAAATGGCATTCAAGGCCATGGATAAAATAAAAATTTCAAAAGATAGTAGTGGTAAAGATGATGAAGAAAAATATATTCTTTCTCTCATTGCAAAGAAGTTTCATAAGGGTAAAGGGAAATTCAAAGGAAAGTTACCTCTTGCTTGCTTTCACTGTGGTAAAGTTGGTCACATTGCTTCTCAGTGCTTATGAAAGATTGATGATGATGATAGAGATGCTGAAAACATCAAGAAGCCTCAGAAAATGTTTTTCAAGAAAGGATACTTCAAATCTAGAAAGAAAGTTATGAATAATAGTTTTGTCTATGAATAAGAAGATGATGATAATGAATTCAGTGAAGAAGAAGAACCAGAGTTTAAAAATGGAAACCACACTTCCATGATGGCCATTGTTGAAAAATTAGAAGATAATGAAACAATCCGTTAAAAACTAGTGGCAATCACAAGTTGAATATGTCGATCAGCTTGAAGTTGAAATTGAACGACTGGAAGAATTTGTGAAAGTACAGTCTAAAATCCTTGAAAGCAATGATGATGTAGTGGATCTGAAGCTGAGAATAAAAGAGTAGGGAAAGGTCATCAATGACCTCACATCCAAACTGGAAGAAAAGAACAAGGCTGCTGAGGGTCTTGAGGAGGAAGTTGTTTCTCTTTGGAGAAAACTTGATACTGAATCAATTCCAAAAGAATAAAGGAAGAAAATACAGTTTGGAAGATTCTTAGATGCAGAATTACTGGCAAGAGCCAAGTGTGGTTCAGATGGGGTTGGAAAAATCTTGAGTGATCAGAGACCCTCTTGCATGGGAAAGATTGGAATTGGCTGTGAAGCTGAGACATCAACTACTGGAAGTAAAGAGAGCCAAAAGAAAGATAAGATGAAATTTGGACATGTTGAATCATTTCCTGAAGTGCTGAAAAAGAAATCCTTTGTTCAAACTAAAAGGAGAACTGAAAATTATCCTCGAACATTCAGGAATGAAAGGAAGTCAAACTATTCTCCCAAAGAAGAAGGTATGAAGAGAAATTCAAGTGAAAAGACATTTCCTCTCTTGAAGTGTCAGTTTTGTGCCTATTTGGGCCATACCATGTCGTATTGCGAAGAGGCAAGAATCTATCTAAATGGAGAAGATATAGGAGTTCAACAGAGGAGAAAAAATTCATATACTAATTCTTATAGAAGAAACAATTTCTATGGATATTATTTTCTTTGTTCTAACTTTGGTCATAAGGATGTTAATTGCAGGTAGAGAAGGGACATGGACACCTCATACCGGAGTTCACAACAAGCCAAACCTTGTCAACAAGATAGTGTTGCTCTTTCAAACAGGTTTTCTCCTCTGGAAAAAGATTTCAATTTTTAAGAACCAATGTACACATATGAGATAATTGAAAGGCCATTAGTGCTCAATACTCAATCCAATGTTTCATGGAAGGAAAGGAAGAAAATTGAGAAATCTAACCATGCAGAGGTGGCCCTCAAAGCCACAAGAAGAAACCGTACCTGGATTCTAGACAGCGATTGTTCATCTCACATAACAGGTAATGCTATCCTATTAATGGATATCAAAAGGAAGGTTGATGGTACAATACTATTCGGTAATGATGGAGCTCTGAAAATCAAAAGCAGTGGAAGTACTGAATTAGCTAATGGAGAGCTAACGAAGATTGAAGTCCTCTATATAGATGGCCTACATCATAATCTTCTTAGTGTGAGTCAACTCTGCAACTCGGGACTTATAGTTACTTTTAATCAGAAAGGCTTCACTATCAAGGAAAAGACAGGTAATTCACTTATGAAGGGATGTAGAACAGAAGGTAACTTATATCAGGTTGATAGTAAAGAAAATGTTTGTTACATGAATGTTGAAGAAGAAAACAATTTGTGGCATCAAATACTGGGACACATCAATCAACAAAAAATGGAGAAAATATCAAAATTGAGGATTTTTGGTTGCGCCCAAATTTACCCTACCGGTAAAAACTGTCGTTGAAGTACAAGTAGGGATCGAATCCACAGGGACCAAAGAAGAAACCTTCAGACACTTTGATTAGATGCAGGATTGGCTATGAAGTGGCCAACTATGGTGTTGATTGATTTCAAGAAATATTTATTTAATTTAAATAACAAAACCAATAAAATTACTTGAATTAAAACAACTAATTATGGTGAGTTGATCCTAGGTTGTCTCTCGGGCTTGATTGGATGTATTTTTTTTCATTTGATTTTATGTTCATCGGTTCAAGAGGTGTCCATTAAATGAAATAATTTCTCAATATCATTCTTTGATTTAATCCATACACAATTTCAAGGCTAATCACCAATTCACTTAGAGGATCAATTAAATGAGCACTCCAAGGAATTGGATCGTACTAGCACTCAAAATGTGTCGTCATTAAAGTCGGTGAAGACAAAGAAGAAGATAAATCAAAGAAAGGAACTCTTAAAATAAAGAACAAATTTAAGAATTTAAGAACATCAAATAACATTCAATCCAATCCATGAAACTCCCTAGGATAAACCCATAAAATATTATCCCTCCATTGATGCTATTATATCAATGGAAGCGGGTAGTTGACTTAAAGAAGCGGGATTGAAGAAGAAAAACATAATCAAAATGAACACTCCACTGTTGTGTGATGAATTCACAAGTGCAGGTGTGAATAAATTCACACTTAGATTCAACAGTATCAACGTGTGAAGAAAAGGAAAAAAAGTGAAGAAGAAGAAATTTTATTAAAATACTAAACGTGAATGAAAAACATACATTAGAGAAATTAACGATGCCATTACAAAATGAAAGGAGGAAATTACAATTGAAAGAAAAACTTGGATTCAAAGAAAAATGTTAGATGAAAATTACCTTCCCCACCATCTCCTTATATAGGCATATTAGGAGCCTTATGTCCACCACCCACAATAAATTCACCCCCTAACAATTAATAGAGTCAAAATGAGGGTGAATAATCAAAAGGAAATTGACATTTCGAAGTTGACCCGGAAAACTGTCATGATTCATCCACCATTTTAAAGTTAGAATATTTAATTGATGGAGGCCGAATCTTGAGGGGTCGTAGAAGAAAAATATCTTCTTACATGTTTCTTATATCATCTGTAAAAATTTCAAGACATTTGGATCATCCTTTTGGAAGTTATGATCGAAATAGTGGGACAGATTTATGTGCATTAATGTCGGGTCCACCATTTAAATCTCAGCTTCAGATCTCTTTATCACCATGAAAACATCCGAATTAGCTCCGGAAACAGTTGAATAAAATGATCCTCATATTTTTATATTTCTACTGTATAAATTTGAGCTTCATTGGGCTAGGTTTTTTGGCCCCACATTTGTTTGATGGGCCTTAGGCCCATTATGCTTTTTCCAGCATGTTTCTGTCTTCAGGTGAAAAATTCTCCATCTTCCTTTGGGATTAATCCATCAGACCTAAAAGATAAAATGTTCCAAACAACATGATCAATCATATCCCAAAATTTAAAATTTAGAAAATAAATAAAATGTTTTCCACAAACAAATGAATGATTGGGCCCAAATTTTCATTTTAAACTTGAATTGCATTTAAGATGAGAAATGAAGTTCTATTTATGTAATGCACTAAAAACAATGTTTATGGACTTTGGAACAATGAATATAAAGATATTAATAATTAATATTAGCCACTTTCAGTGACTAATCAATTGTCATGGACATTCTCAACCAGAAGCGTGAGTGTGAAAAGTCTTGTGATGCTTGTATTTGTGGGAAGCTGGTCTGTAGTTCATATCGTCCAAAGAAGAAAAGGGCATCTCATCTTCTTGATATAATTCACACAGATGTATGCGGGCTGATAAATGTTTCTATAACTCATGTAGAGAGGTACTTTTTCCTTTTCATAGATGATTACAGTAGAATGGCTTGTGTGATGGTCATTCATAGGAAACGACAAGTCCTTGACTGCATGAAAACATATCGGAGAATCGCCGATAATGATACCAGACGAAATATTAAGGTGTTGTGATCTGAAAATGGAGGAGAATACACGTCCATTGAATTTGAGAATTATCTAGAGAATCATGGGATACAACATGTGGTAGCTGTTATGAGAACTCCACAACAAAATGGAGTCGTTGAACGTAGATATTGAGAGGTGAACAACATGGCATGGACTATGCTGATTGAAAGTCGTATTCCACGACATTACTGGAAAGAGGATGTTCAAGCTGTAGTGTATATTCAAAATCAAACAGGACTTTATATGGGTGAGACAAATACACCATATGAATTGTGGCATGGAAGAAAGCCCTCTATGAAATAATTTCGTGTTTTTGGAATTAGATGCTTCATCAGAAACAAAGAAGGAAATCAAGGGAAGTATGGTGGCAATGTAGATGAAGGTATTTTCCTTGGATACTCAATGAATAGAAAAGACTACAAGTGCTTCAACAAGTGGTTTGGAAGGATTTTGGAAAGCAGTGATGTTAAGATAATTGAAGAGAAAACCACAAATGCTTCAAGGACATCTTATGCTGATGTGATAGAGTGAGAAAGAAAGTGAACGTGGAGAAAATAAAAATACAGAAATAGAAGAAGTTGAACAAAACACTCAGTAGTCACATCATGATGTTGACTCAGAAGAAGAATCTGAAGAAGAAACTATGGATGGAGAGAATGCAACTGAACCTTGCAGGAGAAATTGAAGATCTGAGATTGATCCATCTAACATAATTAGAGACAGAAATGCACCCACTCAAACAAGGAGGATGAGAAATAACACTCAATCTTCTTTTCTGTCAGTTGTGGAGCCATCCTCATTTGAAGAAGCTACAAAGGATGAGTCATGGGTGAAAGCCATGAATGAAGATTTAGATTAGATTGACAAGAATCAGACATGGGATCT
Organism: Viscum album; assembly: GCA_963277665.1. Taxonomy (NCBI): domain Eukaryota; kingdom Viridiplantae; phylum Streptophyta; class Magnoliopsida; order Santalales; family Viscaceae; genus Viscum; species Viscum album. Next base: position 1,756,050,036 of record OY728121.1, on the reverse strand, counting down.
TTTCAAGAGACCTGAAGGTCACAATGTGATTGGTACAAAATGGATCTTCGAGAACAAGTTTGATGAACATGGAAGTGTTATTAGAAACAAGGAACGTCTAGTATGCAAAGGATATTCCCAGATTGAAGGTGTTGATGTTGAATAAACCTTTTCTCTAGTGGCTATACTGGAGTCAATCAGACTTTTACTTTCCATGGAACTCCAAAGAGGATATAAAGTATATCATATGGATGTCAAGACAACGTTATTGAATGGTGTTCTCGAAGAGGAAGTCTACATTGAACAACCAGTGGGCTTTGTTCTTGGTACTGATGAAACTATGGTATGAAAACTGAAGAAATCTCTATATGGTTTGAAGAAAGAACCATGAGCATGGTATTCTCGGCTGGACTCGTATCTCAAGAAGATGTAATTCAAAAGGGGAGGAGTAGACCACAATCCATACTTGAAGAATTCTAAAAAAGATAAGTTCATGGTTCTAGTCTATGTTGATGACATTATTTTTGGTGGCAGCAAGAAGAAGTCAGTGGATGAATTTTCCAATCACATGAAATCAGAATTTGAGATGTCTATGATTGGAGAGCTCACATATTTCTTGGGGCTTCAGGTGATTCAAAGGCAGGATTAAACTTTCATTTCACAATAAAAGTATGCAAGAGAACTAATGAAGAAGTTCAATATGCAAGATTACAAACCCATATAAACTTCGATTTCAGTTGGAACCAAACATGGAAATCATGAGGATGAGGCATCTGTAGACCCCACCCTGTACAGGAGGATAATTGGGAGCCTACTGTACCTGACAGCCACAAGACCAGATATTTTCTTTGCAACCTGTCTAGTGGTCAGCTTTCAGATTAATCCAAATGAGGTACATATGACAACAGTAAAAATAATCGTGAGGTATATTCAAGGTACTCACATTTGTGGTTTATACTTTGATACAAGAAGACAAATTGAATTATCATCTTTTTGTGATGCTGACTGGGATGATGATGTAGTGGATAAAAAGTCCACCAGTGGTGGAGAATTTTACATTGGGAATAAGCGTGTTGGATGGTTGATCAATAAATAAGAAAGTACTTATCTTAGTATTTCTGAAGATGATTATATATCCGCTACAAAGGCATGAAATCAACTGCTATGGATGAAGCAAAAATTGACAGATATTTGTGATGAGGTGAAACAACCAATGGTGATTTATTGTGATAACAAAAGTGCAATTGATCTTACGAAGAATCTGGTACAACAATCTCATACAAAACATATTGAAATCAGGTATCACTTTATCAAAGAGAAATTTGAACAAGGCATGATTAGAATGCATCATGTGGGATATGATGATCAAGTGGCTGATATCCTGACCAAACCACTGTCAGCAGCTGTTTTTGAGAAGCATCGGTTGAACCTTGGTGTTCAGCCATCGCCCAGTGCATAAAGAGGTTATGCAATTCCCCTATCCCTATTTATGATAACTTTTTTTTTATCTATTTATGGATGTGATGTGGGTTTGTGGGGGAGATAATATCTAGGGGGAGTATGATTTGAGCTAAACAATGAAAAAATTACCAGTCTTTGGGTTTATTTTCAATTGGGGAGAAAGGAATAAATTTAGGCATGTTCAAGCATGTAATTCTTCTGTGACACGATGCGAATTCATTGTCAGTGATAGGATGAGAAGGAATACATTGGTCATGTAATGCTTCTTGGGAGTCATTGAGAATTCCAAAATATAGGAACCTGATTCAATATTCCTCTCTTATTTTCTACACTGATAATTTCTCACATAGACTTAGAGTGTTGGCTGAGTTGATTCTTGTGTTTTTTGTTTTCATGTGGATGGGGATCTATTGAATTTATTTTCTGATTGACAACAAACCCAAAGGGGGATATTGTTGGAACCATGGTCATATTTGCATGAATTGGAGTATGGTTTGTGTTTGTTGTCAATCCTCTGAGGAAGTTCAGAATGTGTGCCAGAAAAGTGCTCATATAGGTCAGGCAGATTTCAGTATTGAAGGTGGAACCATTTTCCTGTGTTTGACAAATTTTTGGGCCTGAAAATCGACAAATGAAGAAAAATGATATTGGAAAAGAGACCTGCGTTCCATGTACTTGAAGGAGAGTAAACTTACATGCCATATGTTTTTCAAGATCAGAACATGGAAAAATGGCAAAGGGGTAAGGGCCGCGCAATTTTTGGGCTGGTCGCGCAAGTGACCTGCACGCCAAGAAAGGACTTGCGCGCCGATTCCTAGGAGGATGGAAAGTTGCGTGCCTATTTTTCTTCAAGATCAGGGCTTAAAAATATGGGAAAGTAAAGAGGGTCATGTAATTATTGGTGTGGTCGCACTAGTGAGTTGTGCGATAGAGTCTAGGGTGGTTGGAGCTGCACGCCATGAGGAAACTTGCGTGCCATCATGCTGGGGGTCCAGTTTGCCTATAAATAGAGGACCACCCCTCCTCATTTGGAACGAAGTTTGTACTTAGAGAATTTTATGATCTCCCATCACGCAGGTGTAGAAGAAGCGCAAGTGGTGGTGTGTCGCGCAAGTTTGGAGCTGGGGAAGGCGTTGTCGCACAGGTTGTTTGGTGATACTTGCACGCCGGGCTTGGAGTTGCGCGGCAGGTGACCATTGAGCACCAAAATCAGTTTGGGTGGAAAAGGAGTAGGGTCGCGCAAGTTTGGTATTGAAGAAGGTTGAGTCGCGCAAGTGTTGGAGGTGGACTTGCACGCTAGTTATAACTTGCACGTCATCCCTGAAACATGTGCACTGGGAGTGGACTTTCACGCCAGGTATTGTTGAAGCTTGTCGGTCATCTTGGAGCTACACAGAAGATGGAAGATTTCCTGATACCTTCGGTGCAGAGTGAGATCGGTTTACAGGTGAGAGTTGGAATTCAACATAGCATCTACATAAAACAGAGGATGCATTCTTTTAGCAATGATGAGAAGACCTTCACGTCTATAAACTGAGTGGGACTTCACCAATGGCAGTGAGCCAGGGGGAGTCAACAGGAGTGGCCCGAGGGACGCAGTGAGCTATCTATGAACATTTGTAAAGGTAGTGTGTCTGGGATAGAGTGACTGCTCCCGAACCTTTGTAATCCATAACTAGTGAAGAATAGTGGATTTTGGTATAACCGACAACTTGTCGGCGTATGCTCCTTGGACGTAGCCCTTAGCGGCGAACCAAGTAAAATTTGTTGTGCCATCTTTTTTCATGTGAATGTTTCATTGTAGATCATATCCATCATATAGGTTTAACTAGTTCCTAACAACGTGGGAACAAGATCCTTTGTTTTAAAAGAAAAAGTTGTCACCCTGATTCACCCCTCCCCTCTCAGGGTGCCCCAGGGTCCTACATTCATCACCATATATAGTTTCTTCTTTTAGTGAAATAACTCCATATATTGATGTTTCTTCATAATCCTAACACACCATGATCCTCAATCACAAAAAAAATTATCACTAAAATAATATCTCCCTCAAACCCCATGACCCACTCGAAGTAGTCAGGGTAATCAAAGATTCCTTAAATCAAATCATTATCAAAGGGTATCTTATGGTATATATGGACCTATGATAAAAGGAATCCTGAAAAGAATATTGATCCCATTTAACCAACCCATCACCCAAGGGAAGGACTCATACCAATAGTTCCTATGATATCATATATCATCATGAAATAAGGGATAACAATAAGACAACCAAAAATAAATAGGTTTAAAACATTACAAATCATTTCTTAAAAAAACCTCTCTATTTCATTTAAATAATAAAATACAAATCCCCATTTTAAAAAAATTTAGGTAAGGAATCATATATTTATTTACTTATATTAGTCCCTTGGAATCAAACCATGAAAAACCTCTTTAGAAAACCGCACCTTTGTTTTAAAGTCCACTTCAAAACAACCACTTTAAATCATGCCTTCTATTTAGAAATTTTATCCAAATCCTATTCCTTTAGAAATCCATTTTTAAATTCAACACACCCATTAAATTATATTTATAGGATTTAAATCAATTTATTTTGAACATTCACTTTAAACCAAATCCTCTTCTAAAACACATTTAAATAGAAGGATTAATTTACATTGAAAAAGTAAAATCAAGAAACCAAATAAGTCCATACAACGGGACACTAGAACCCATTAGACAAAGGCACCACCAAAAAACTATTTAGAAATATATACATTCCTTTTTGAATGTTAGGTCACAAAAATATCAACCCATTTATAGGATGATATCATGAAATATCATGAAAACATTCCAACAATAACAAAAAAAATAAAATAAAAGCATAATATCACCAATTGATCAAGATGATCAATATATAAAGGCCACTAACCTTGTTCACACAATCCATAATATAATACTAATCTTGTTTCTTATCCATCATGCCCATGAGATCTCATCTCATGCATAAACCTCCACACATCAATAATAAAACCATTAAAAACTAAATTCCCAATTTCTCATAATCAAAATAAAATTTACCAAGAAGTGTAATGATTCTCAAATGATGAAAGAATCAGTGTGGTACTACCATCAAACACACCCTTACCTAATCCATCAAAATTACTTAACTTATAAACATGAATTTATGGTAAATTTACTCCAATTTCATCGAAATAACTAAATAAATTCACCAATAATAGTTTCTCATGATATACAACATCCAGAAACTATAATCCAAGACTCCCAGGACTCCTCTATGAACTTCTTACCAAATCAACATGCTTTTAATGCAATTATACCATGATATAGTGGAATCACACTCCCAAGACCTAGCTGGGAAACAATAAAAAAATAAGAGAATAATAATGAGGATAAAGGGGAGAATATTACCCATGAACGAAATGGTGAAACAACCGCATATCAATTAGTATCACGTGGAAAGAAGGGGGGGGATCAGATGGGAGGATTCCCCTCCTTGGTGAAACTTACCACATAATGAACCCGGAATGGGGTTTATATCTGGTAAATGGGAAATTAACTTTTCTACCCATTTTTTTTAAAAATGTGTTTTGTATCCATAGGGTTCCTGATATACTTGAACATGCAACATAGTGGACCAAAAAGAGGGGAATTACCTCTTTTTTACCCCATAGGTTACCCATAATAACTATACTAGGAACCCAATGGATAATATCAACCACCCTCTTTCCTTTTCATCTAAAGAACACCTAAAAATATATTTAAGTATTTTTCACCCATGTTTTTAACACTTAAACACTCCATTAATCATATAAAAAATCTCCAAAACTTCCTCCTCCTATTTCAAAATAAAAATTTAAATTGACCCATACACTAGAATGATAGTAATCTATCCCACCACCTGGTTCATCGATACTCAAAGGAATGAGTAGTTATAGTCAATTATACCTAATTAAACCACTAATTGGTTCAATTTCTAACTTATATGACCATAAAAAACTACCAAAACAAATATTTCAATTTACCATAATAAATTTAACTCTATTATATAAGCATTATAAAATGAGAATAACCAAAACCCAAAGAAATACCATGAAACAACTACTAAAATTATGTCAGTATTATAACAAAAAAAATCCAAAAATTAGTTAAAATTAATTATACATCAATTTAATAAAAATATAAATAAATACTTTAAATAAATCATGCCTCATACTCCATTAAAAAACCATCAATGGAGAGGAAACAACCCAATCATGATTCCTTTAACCAAGGAATAAAGAATCCTTATGATAAAAAAGTGGTTCCAACTTTTTATTAGTGAATCAAAAAACAGATATCCCTAGTATTAAATTATATAAAATACAATAAATGGGGGAGGAGGGAAGAATATAAAGATAATAGAGGTTTTACCTTTAATTAGGGAAATAAATTCTTCTTAGAATCTATGAATCAATGTTACTTGAAAGGAGGGTGAATGAAAGCCAAGGGGAGATCTCCCAAATGACTGAAAATATGTTTGGATGTTGGAACCCCATTGTATTTTAAAAATAAATGAAATAAAATAACTATTTTACCATCTATTTAAAATAATATAATCCAAACTCCACCAGTTATCCAGTACTAAACCACCAGGTACCCAATGTTCTTCTGTAACCATCGAATAGAAAATCAAACTCAAACCCCCCCAAAATATCAAATCTAAACCTCAATAATTATTATATCACCTCAAAATACCAATTATTAACTTCCCAGAATATAAAAAATGATCAATCACCCAATAAAATTCTAAAATTTCAAACAACCCCTTTTCTTCATTACTTAAATTCTAAAAATTTAAGTAAAAAATTACCTTAAATTAATCCACTAGGACATGAGTAATTTGGAATACCCATCACAAAACTTTTGGTCACTAAAAATAAAAACTAGTATCTCATATAAAAACTCACTACCTTACTTAACCATTAATTCATATCTAGTCCTCCAAATCCTATCTCAAACAATACAAGACACTTCTAATATGTGACTCTAAAAACCATTACAAACCACTAAATACCTAATGTCACCATATCCAAGTGGCATAATAATAGATCTCAAATACTAAAAATATCAACTACCAAGAAAACTCACTCTTATAGTTCTCCCCTCTATATGAATCACCTATAGTATACTTATTATTATCCAAACTCCAAATTTCTAGTTTACCAAATACATCCAATATTCAAAACAATTATATAAAAAACCCCCTTTAATTTAATAAATTACAACTAAATTATTTTTAAATAAATACCCATTTAAAAAATCAATTATTTAAGAAATCTAGTTTAAAAATACACTTTTTATCTCACTTCTAAAATTCACCTTTTCATTTAAAATATAAGATTGAAAAATCATTTTATTTACATTTATAATCACTAAAATATTTTGAATAAATTATCATACATGTTAATACAAATATTACATAAACCTGTAAAGAAAACAACATATAACATGATTAAGATTTCAATTTATATATAGTTCTAACAATAAAAAACTGAATAAAGAGAATCTATGGTAACACCCCAAAAATTATAAAATAACAACTTTTTATTCGATGGTGTGTATGTCAGGCAACACCCAATGTAGAAAATAATACAACCTCTCATGAATTTATGGTATATTTAGTTTTTTAAATAAATTGAAGATATTATATAGCTCGAAATGCATACAATACTAATTTATATTATATCACATGCAACAACGATATTCTTCAATGAATCACATTATACACAAGACCGAGTTTTACCTAACAACAATATATTATTAAAATATTATTATTTAATATAATAAAATATAAACTAGTTGTTAAATTATCAGTTATAAATATTATTCACTAACTTATAAAAATATATTTTTAATAAAAATATAAAATTAATTCATTTCTTACCAATTATTTAGAAATGAATATAAAAATACAATTGAATATAAAGGGATTTTTTTTATAATAAACTATTTGTATGCTTACAAAGTTGTTTTATCCTAATAAGTTAAATTAATTATAGCTAGTGAGTTATATTAATTTAATATATATATATATATATGAAATATTTAATTCAATACTATTTACATTAATCTAATAGATTTGATAGACATAATATAAGAACAAAGTTGATATTAAGCATAAAAACCTATATATTTCTAATTATAGTTTTACTCTCTTTTAATAGAGAAACTATTTCAAATAAAATTTCGAGAACTTTTACAAATTTTATATGTAAAAATAAACTTAATTTTTGAAAAATAAACATAAAAATTAGGTTAGGGTGAATTTTTTGGTTTTTTCTATGAGTTTAATTTTGTGACGAATAGTGAGAAATATTGAATTTTAAATCAAAACTGCTTTTTCATCTAATTTATTTATAAGGTTAAATTATATTTTTGATCAGTTATAAATTTTATTTATATAAATTATAAATAAATTATACATAAATTAATACAATTTAGGTCATTGTAATAAATCTCACTTTTAAATTCAATATAAAAACATAGCAAACTTTTGAACATTTTAACCTTAAAAACCCGCTTTGTTGCTCCGTATGTGAGTTTAAATTTAAATTAATTTCTACCACTTATGGGATTTTAATTTGGAAAAATTTATTCCATATCTTTATTAATAAAAATTTATAATTTATAATAAATTAAAATTAGATTTTTACCAAAATAATAGTGAATATAATTAAAATTAGTTACAACAATGAAGAGAAAAATTAGCTTAACAAGGGACTAAATCATAACATTTATGGATAAAATGACATATAAACTTGTCCAAAATCCATTGGATGTTAATATTTAGACCCTATACTCATTTTATCTAATTTTTTTAATTATTTGAGCCACTTGACATGGTAAAAACGTTGGTGGAATTCTATTTTCAAAAATTTACAAGAACGCCACTCCTCCTCCATGATAAAAGGCACTCTAAACTCCCACTTATTCACACCTAGAAATCCATATTACTGAAAAAAAATCTACCTAAATAGTCTAAAACCCCCCCTAACATCACCCTAGAGGCCTAAATTTGGGTATAAATCCATCCAAGGATGTATTTTGGTTTAAAGAAAAAAGGGTTTCCTGGATAACATGTAACCTTCTTCAATGATCACTTTTTTTTTCATTTTACACTCATTAAGTTATTATTATTCCATTATTACCTAAAAAACTCACTATCATAAATATACTTAGATTTTATTATTATAATTGTTATACCTATATTTACAAACACTTACATATAATGGGTAATGAACTTACCGTTCGTGTGTACGATATACAACTACCTCGCAAAACGATGATTGGTCATTCTTCATTTTCCACCTCTCATGGTGAGAATTATGATGGATAAAATATTTTTATATGATATATATATATATATATTATATTTATGTTTTGTTCATACTTATTTAATTTTTATATAACACATACCTTCACTGTTTCCATTTTGTGTAAATATGATAACATCATTTGTGGACATGTGGACTACCACCACCTCAAAGCGATGTGATACATTCACACATTATATAGAATGTATAAAATGTTGTTTTAATTTAAATATGTTATATATATGAAATAATTATGTTACTTTAATTATAATATAAAAATATATCATTTAATTTTCATTATTTAATATATGATAAAAGAAATGGAAGTAACGTTCATGAGTACGTACGACCTACCATCTCCATGAATGGTGTATTTTATTTACTATCTACAAACATTATGGATTATTATAAATACATATATGATGGATATATATGATAATAAAATCATGGTTTATATTCTTTATATGACTAATACATGATATAATTGATAGGAACAGTGAGTAATAAGTAGACACATACTCACAGAATTTGTCAATTAACACATGAAATAGTGAAAATGATGAATGATTATTAAAAAAAGGGTAATAAGATATTATAATAAGATAATATATGATATTATAAATATAATTATGGTATTTTAATAATTTATTAACATTATTTAAATCGTTATATTGTATTTTAAAGTATCTTCACCCGAAAGGAAAGAAAAGGTAAGGGATTTTCCTCTTACTTTTTACATCTGTGAGATAAATATCTTATTCACCACTTACATATTTTGTTTAGTTTATATACTACCCATTTTGATATATTATATCATGAATTATTTTATCTTAATTTTAATTTTAGTTTCAATCTGAATTATTTATGCTAAGGGTATTTGAATTAAAATTTACTAACTGGTAAATAATTTTATAACCAAGTTCCTTTTAATTGGGTTATATTACTTCCTCGTTGTCGTTAATGTTATTATATTTTATGTGTAATAAATTATTACTATAAATTTTTTTATTTCCAATTATTTTATGTGGATTTAAATTTGACACACTTTATCTATTCATTGATTTATTCTCACATCAATGTTATAGTCTTTTTAAGGGTTACTTCACAATCACATTTTGTTTGATATTGTTTACACATGAATTTACATTAGTGGAAATTATTGGATCATGATTAAATAAACACTTTAATTATCTTATTCTATTGTTATCTTTGACCTTTTACAAGTAATAGTGCAATTTTTTCACTCTTTTCTACACAAATTATTTTATAAAATGTTTTTTAGAAAACCCGACTTCATTTCTCTTTTTAGTCGGAGAACCTATTATTTTATAAAAAACCTATTTTTTTAAATGTTTTTAAAAAATGTTTTCAAACTTTAAAAAATGATTTATTAACAAAATTTTTATCCTCCTGCCTTTTAAAAATGTTTTCATAGGAATCTTCTTGTCTCTTTCCAAATAAGGCACTTTTCTAACCCCTTTACCATTCAAAAGGAATTTTCTTTTTTACCTTGTATGGAATCTATATAATTACCCATTTTTGTTTCTTTAAAGCTTACATTTTATTTTTAAAAGGTTTATTTTTAAATAAAATATTATATAAAATTGATTTTCAATGAAAAGTATTTTCAAAATGAAAATTACATTTTCCTCAACAATGTTTTCCAAATTTATTTTTATAGTATTTATAGTAATAAATGACAACAAAACTTTATTTTTACACAATAAGGGATATGTTGAATTGATACCATACTTAGTCTTAATATTTATTTTTTATGATTGATTTGGCCAAGGATATTATTGACAGTCAATTTTTTGATTCCATCATTAATCCCCTTGAAATGTTCGATTTATAGTGATCATTAAACAATAAATTTCTCATAGTTATCCATATCATTTGTCATGGATATGTTTATTACCTAAAATATATAATTTGTTTTACATATGGTGTTTAATTTAAATGTTATTTGATTTATTGGGTAAATATTGATAAATTCATATTTTTATTCAAAATAAATATTTGATAAGGCATGATGCTCATTAATTAAGTCGATTACTCGATATATGAGGAATAATTTGGACATGAAAGACATGGGTTGGGTACCATTCAAAGAAATACCTATGGTTTGGTGTACCAATTACTGAAATCCCCATGTTGAATTGGTAGTCTCATGAGATGTGAAATTAGTTGGATACAAATCCTTAGAGTTTGTTTCCATACAGAATAGATGGGTTTCTACACATAGATTTAAACTTTTTTGTGAAAGGTCTTGACAGTAGTTGTAAAGACCCGAAAATTTCAAGGAAATTTTTTTATTAATTTTCTTTGGAATTTTACAAGAACACAGTTTCTGACGGCACCTGATTCCGAGGCCCAGAGTGCCCGGAATCAATTTCCAAAGTTTGGCTCGGGTACGTTCAGTGAACGAACGAGCATGAATTCCTATCTTTTGAACCGGTGCTCGGAATTGAAATCTGATGGCACCGATGAACTCGCAACGCCGGTAATCGCTTAAGGGAACCTTTACCGTAGTTCCGTTTGTACGGGATAAGAATTTAATTAATGGGGTTTAAAAAAAAGTAAATAAAATTGTTGGATCAATTTTATTTCATATCAAGGTGGTTAATTTCTCCCATGGGAAGTTGGTGGTGGGGCCCACATCCACCCAACCTCCCATGTGTGGATAATTGAAAGGGTGGGGCCCATATGAACCCCCACCTTTTCAAATCCCTTAACTCCTCTTAACCCCTCACTTTCCTAACTCCCCATTAACTCACTTTCATTAATTTTTGACAACTTGCTATAATTAATAAAGTGAGTTACTTAATTTCAAACTCTTGAAATTCAAATGGTTAGGTTGTGTTAATAAATTAAGACTTGGTCTTATTTTTTTATTGTTAGAGTTTTTTCCACCTTGAGAGGTTTGGGAAGCGTGAAGTCTTCTTCTTCTTCAACATCGACGAAGAACGCGAAGAACACCGTTCTTCAACGAAGAACATCTCCGACGAAGAACGCGACATCTTCTTCTAATGACGTTTCCTCTTCGAATGAACCTCAACGTTAACGGAAACGACGTTTGTTTTCCACGACGCCCAACTTCTGCGACGCTCATCTTCCGCGGCTCGTTGACGTGCACCGTTCCTGAACCGAGGTAGGGAATTTAAATTGTGATTGTTGGTGAACCCTCGTTTACTCCCTTCTAAATCTAAGAACGTGGATCAACTAAATATTATGTTGATCCTTGAAGATTAATTTGCGGATTGGGATTATTGTTATGATTTTTTTTATTTATGAGGTTGTAGGGGGTTTATGTGTTTCTTTACGTGATTTCCCTTCCGTCTTTTATCCGCGTATTTTCGGACCAAATTCGGTCAAATGACCATATCTTGGGCTACAGACCTCCGATCGACGCACCGTCAGTTGAGTAGAGATCCTTGGAAGGAGACAGTCGTTTCAGTATATCTCGCTCAAGGTTTCGGAATACTTTGAGTTCGGTCGGGTTGGTTCATACACGAAACCAACCGGGCCCTCGGAGCGGAAACACTCATATCTTGAGCTTCGGACGTCCGATTGACGTGCCGTAGACTTTGCTGAATTCCTCTAAGTGAGACGGATCTTTTGGCTCACTCCACCCGAGGTTTGGACGTAGGTGGAGTACGGTCGGGTTGGTTTTTCCTTAAAAACCAACCGGGCCCCTGGGACGAAAAAACCAATAACTCTCAGACCGGGCGTCCGATTGACGCGCCGTCTGCGACGTGAAGTTCCTGTTGATGATACAGAACTTTTGGATACATCAACTCTGGACCTTGTGTCAGTTGATGTATCAGCCTCTCGGCTCGTGGAGCGGACCCTCCCGAACGAGCTTGCTGTGTGCGGGAACCCTAGTGCTGGCTGCGACTTCGACGACGACGATTGTGAAGAGATCCTCAGTGGACTGCGACGATGAAGAGAGTTGGTCTTGTATCCTATGTGGGTCCTAGCTGTGCTGGTCTGGTATCCTATGTGGGTCCCATCTTAGATGATTCAATACTGGTCTTGTATCCTATGTGGGTCCCAGTATAGATGAATCAATGAAGACAGCTGGTCTTGTATCCTATGTGGGTCCTAGCTGTGCTGGTCTTGTATCCTATGTGGGTCCCAACTTAGATGATTCAATACTGGTCTTGTATCCTATGTGGGTCCCATTATAGATGAATCAATGAAGACAGCTGGTCTTGTATCCTATGTGGTTCCTAGCTGTGCTGGTCTTGTATCCTATGTGAGTGCCAACTTTGATGATTCAGTGCTAGTCTTGTATCCTATGTGGGTCCCAGCATAAATGAAACAATGAAGACGGCTGGTCTTGTATCCTATGTGGGTCCCAGCTTAGATGATTCAGTATCTATGTCTGATCATCTCGTTCACCTTTTCGATGATGTATACCTGTGTGAGCTGAATCCTGTTGCTTTCCTGTGTGGATTGTGTTGTGCTATCCTGTGTGGATTTCGTTTTGCTTTCCTGTGTGGAATACGTATACTTTCCTGTGTGGACTGAGTTGTACTTGGGCTCGGAGGTTGGAGCGTATTGGAATTGATGACTTAGGTATATGTATGGGCATATACCTAAGCAGTGTTGGTTGTTACTTCGTGTTTGTATCTTCCTTTTGTGGTTTATCCTTTGTGGATTTTGGGAGACCTTCGGGGGTCTCGGGGTCCCTACTGAGTAGCTTATACTCACCCCTGCACGGGCTATGCCCGCACTACGTTGTGTTGGTTGCAGACGACGGACAACGTTGATCGTGGTTGAGGCTCGCAGAGCAGGACGGTACCTGGAGGTGGACCACTGGGCGGGACGTGCTCGGAGCGGACGGCGGGACCCGAGGAGTAGTGGAGCTATCTGTACCCAGCCCTTAGGTGGGATTTCCAGTGGACAGCTCGTTGTAGCAGCTTTTACTTTACAGTTGCTGTTTTCCCTTTTTGAGTTGTACTTTACTGTTGGGATTGTATTTCCGGCCCCTTTTACTTTTCCGCACTTTCAGTTGTACTCTGTTTTTACTTAGTGTTTACTTTTCCGCTTGCTTTCTCTGTGGTGCTTGTTTACTTTACAAAGGCAATGCCTTCCCTTTTTACTGGGATTTACGCCTTGGTGCTAGTCGCCAGCCCCTGGCCTATGGAAGGCGGGCTTGGGGTAGTCACGACACGGGCCCTGAGGACGGGTCGTGGCAAATTGGTATCAAAGGAGTTCGGTTCTACCGTGAAATCTGATCTTTTCTATGTGAAGCAATAGTGTTTAGCGTATTGAGTGTGGTTATCAGTCCTGGGAGTCCAGTGTTGGTGCGGCGGCCGACGTATCCGTACACCAGGACCCTGACTTCTGATTTCTGACTTAATACATGAAAACATTGATTGCATGTGTGTTTCAAGTTTTCTTTGTGATTACTTGTGTCAGGTCACCAGGTATACAGATCTGACCGTGGCGCACAAGTTTCATTTCAGGATGGCCCCACGACGGCAACCAGATAGGGTCCCGAGAGTCGAGCGTGATGAAAACCCACCGAGCGATGAGGCCTCGGTGCAGGGATCCTTGTCAGCAGAGGCACCGGCGGTACCTTTACCCGCCGAGCCACCGATGCTACCAGCCCCAGCCGCTGACGATGCACGTCGCCTTAGCGTGCTGCACGAGTTTCAGCACCAGCGACCGCCCAGGTTTCGTGGGGAGACGGACCCCCAAGAATCCGAGGACTGGCTGGAGGCAGTCGTACGAGTTTTCAGGCTAGTGAGGACACCAACAGACCTCATGGTGATCCTCGCGGCGAGCCTACTGCACGCAGCAGCGGGCCAATGGTGGAGCTTGATGCTACAGGTGCACGACGAGACATCTCTTCTCTGGATGGACTTTGAGAGAATCTTCCGCTCCGAGTTCGTCCCAGCCACCCTCCGTGCGGTGCGCATTCAGGTGCTTCTTCAGCTGCGGCAGGGCAGCTTGACAGTGGCCCAGTACTCGGCGAGATTTACTGATCTCTCACGCTACTCCATAGATATGGTACGGGACCCATTCTTCCGGGCCCGGACCTTCGAGCAGGGAATGAGGCATGAGATCAGGGCTTCGATGATCTCCCTCAATATTCCGACGTAGGCAGAGGTGTTGGAGAGAGCCCTTCTAGTAGAGAGTTTTCTCGCCGAGCAGGCTCCAGTGACAGGGCCCTCCGCAGGATGGCCCGTAGTAGGGTCTTCTATAGTTGGCAGTAGACAGGTGACGTAGAGGTCCAAACGGACCAGACCATCAGATGGGCAGTCACTGGATGAAGATTCAGTTGTGCGGGGCACACGAAGAAGAGCCAGCTACACGAGGGGCAAGCATTGCTACGCATGCAGCGGGCGAGGTCACATGGCTCGAGACTTCCTGACTCATCTTACAGATGAGCAGCAGGTGGTAGAGGGACCTCCCAGACAGAGGTTCGGCCACAGTGGTCTGCAGGGTGCAGGCGGACGAGGCAGAGGAGCTGGACGAGTAGCAGATGGTGGGCGACACTTCGAGGTGTTGCCACCGCCACCACCAGGAGGTCCGCCCCGACCGCAGGAAGTTGGTGGACATGGGAGAGCTCAGCTTCAAGCAGCTGAGGCCTTCGATCATGGAGCTCTGAGAGCAAATGGACAGGAGGCGGAGGACACTGGAGTTCGCGGATGGTGACCACGTCTTCATGCGGGTCTCACCTCGACGTGGATTACTGAGATTTGGCCAAGGTGGAAAGTTGTCTCCATGCTTCATCGGACCCTTCCAGGTCCTCAACTGGATTGGCGAGGTGGCTTACCGCCTAGCTCTACCGCCTTTGTATCCCTAGTTTGTGTTGAAGCTTTACGGGGACATAAAGCACTGTGGTGGGAGTAATGTAATGATCCGGAAATTTCAAGGAAAATTTTTTCTTAATTTTCTTTGGAATTTTACAAGAATGCAGTTTCTGACGGCGCCTGATTCTGAGGCCCGGAGTGCCCGGAATCAATTTCTGAAGTTTGGCTCGGGTACGTTCAGTGAACGAACGAGTGGGAATTCCTATCTTTTGAAACAGTGCTCGGAATTGAAATCCGATGGCACCGATGAACTCGCAACGCCGGTAATCGCTTAAGGTAACCTTTACCGTACTTGCATTTGTGTGGGAGAAGAAGTTAATTAATGGGGTTTAAAAAAAAGTAAATAAAATTGTTGGATCAATTTTATTTCATATCAAGGTGGTTAATTTCTCCCATGGGAAGTTGGTGGTGGGGCCCACATCCACCCAACTTCCCATGTGTGGATAATTGAAAGGGTGGGGCCCACATGAACCCCCTGCCTTTTCAAATCCCTTAACTCCTCTTAACCCCTCACTTTCCTAACTCCCCATTAACTCACTTTCATTAATTTTTGACAACTTTCTATAATTAATAAAGTGAGTTACTTAATTTCAAACTCTTGAAATTCAAATGGTTAGGTTGTGTTAATAAATTAAGACTTGGTCTTATTTTTTTATTGTTAGAGTTTTTGCCACCTTGAGAGGTTTGGGAAGCGTGAAGTCTTCTTCTTCTTCAACATCGACGAAGAACGTGAAGAACACCGTTCTTCAACGAAGAACATCTCTGACGAAAAACGCGACATCTTCTTCCAACGAAGTTTCCTCTTCGAACGCACCTTGACGTTAACGGAAACGAATTTCGTTTTCCGCGACGCCTGACTTCTATGACGCTCGTCTTCCGTGGCTCGTTGACGTGCACCGTTCCTGAACCGAGGTAGGGAATTTAAATTGTGATTGTTGGTGAACCCTCGTTTACTCCCTTCTAAATCTAAGAACGTGGATCAAATAAATATTATGTTGATCCGCGAAGATTAATTTGAAGATTGGGATTATTGTTATGATTTTTTTTATTTATGAGGTTGTAGGGGGTTTATGTGTTTCTTTACGTGATTTCCCTTCCGTCTTTTATCCGCATATTTTCGGACCAAATTCGGTCAAATGCCCATATCTTGGGCTACGGACCTCCGATCGACGCACCGTCAGTTGAGTAGCGATCCTTGAAACGAGAAGATCGTTTTGGTATATCGCACTCAATGTTTCGGAATACTTTGAGTTCGGCTGGGTTGGTTCGTACACGAAACCAACCGGGCCCTCGGAGCGGAAACGCTCATATCTTGAGCTTCGGACGTCCGATTGACGTGCAGTCGACTTTTCTGAATTCCTCTAAGTGAGACAGATCTTTTGGCTCACTCTTCCCAAGGTTTGGACGTAGGTGGAGTACGTTCGGGTTGGTTTTTCCTTAAAAACCAACCGGGCCCCTCGGACGAAAAAGCCAATAACTCTCAGACCGGGCGTCCGATTGACGCGCCGTCTGCGACGTGAAGTTCCTGTTGATGATACAGAACTTTTTGATACATCAACTCTGGACCTTGTGTCATTTGATGTATCAGCCTCTCGGCTCGTGGAGCGGACCCTCCCGAACAAGCTTGCTGTGTGCGGGAACCCTAGTGCTGGTTGCGACTTCGACGACGACGATTGTGCAGAGATCCCCAGTGGACTGCGACGATGAAGAGAGTTGGTCTTATATCCTATGTGGGTCCTAGCTGTGCTGGTCTTGTATCCTATGTGGGTCCCAGCTTAGATGATTCAATACTGGTCTTGTATCCTATGTGGGTCCCAGTATAGATGAATCAATGAAGACAGTTGTTCTTGTATCCTATGTGGGTCCTAGCTGTGCTGGTCTTGCATCCTATGTGGGTCCCAACTTAGATGATTCAATACTGGTCTTGTATCCTATGTGGGTCCCATTATAGATGAATCAATGAAGACAGCTGGTCTTGTATCCTATGTGGTTCCTAGCTGTGCTGGTCTTGTATCCTATGTGAGTCCCAGCTTTGATGATTCAGTGCTGGTCTTGTATCCTATGTGGGTCCCAGCATAAATGAAACAATGAAGACGGCTGGTCTTGTATCCTATGTGGGTCCCAGCTTAGATGATTCAGTATCTATGTCTGATCATCTCTTTCACCTTTTCGATGATGTATACCTGTGTGAGCTGAATCCTGTTTCTTTCCTGTGTGGATTGTGTTGTGCTATCCTGTGTGGATTTCGTTTTGCTTTCCTGTGTGGAATACGTATACTTTCCTGTGTGGACTGAGTTGTACTTGGGCTCGGAGGTTGGAGCGTATTGGAATTGATGACTTAGGTATATGTATGGGCATATACCTAAGCAGTGTCGGTTGTTACTTCGTGTTTGTATCTTCCTTTTGTGGTTTATCCTTTGTGGATTTTGGGAGACCTTCGGGGGTCTCGGGGTCCCTAATGAGTAGCTTATACTCACCCCTGCACGGGCTATGCCCGCACTACGTTGTGTTGGTTGCAGACGACGGACAACGTTGATCGTGGTTGAGGCTCGCAGAGGAGGACGGTACCTGGAGGTGGACCACTGGGCGGGACGTGCTCGGAGCGGACGACGGGACCCGAGGAGTAGTGGAGCTATATGTACCCACCCTTCAGGTGGGATTTCTAGTGGACAGCTCGGTGTAGCGGCTTTTACTTTACAGTTGCTGTTTTCCCTTTTTGAGTTGTACTTTACTGTTGGGCTTGTATTTCCGGCCCCTTTTACTTTTCCGCACTTTTAGTTGTACTCTGTTTTTACTTAGTGTTTACTTTTCCGCTTGCTTACTCTGTGGTGCTTGTTTACTTTACAAAGGCAATGCCTTCCCTTTTTACCGGGATTTACTCCTTGGTGCTAGTCACCATCCCCTGGCCTATGGAAGGCAGGCTTGGGGTAGTCACGACACGGGCCCCGAGGATGGGTCGTGACAGTATTATACTAATCTGTCTTATGAAAGGTATTGATGGTAAATGTATCATGTGCCTAGGAAACATAACCTCTATTAATTGATCATTTAATTTTTTAATATTTATTATTTGTTATCAATTATATTTTCATTATGAAAAAGCCTATGTGTTCATTTCATTCACAGTTTTTTGATTAAATGGATTTTGTTTTCAGTTTATTACCTTGAAATATTAATTTTTCCCTATACAATTTTTTAAATTCCACAAGTTTTTAGTTATTTACCTTTTACATACTTTTTATGAACTTCATTCTTAGTTTATTGATTATATATAATGTGTGTTAAATTATTACCTATCCATATTGATTATTCTCATTGATTCATTAATTCTGTCATTGTACTTTACCCTTACTGATAATTTGAGATCACCTTACTTTTTCCTTTCCCTAGGATTCCCTAAAGTGTATTAAGAAAAACATTAAAGGATATTATATATGTAATAAAGTTATTTTCCTTGAAAGAGAAAAAATTATGTTTTAATTTGTGTATTCATTTGTAATAAAAGACACATGTATGTATCTAGATTACCCAGAATAATATGGTATTCAGTCCATTGAGATGTGATTCAATTTTTTCATTTGAAGATTTAACGATTTTACAACATTGAATCTAGTCTTACTTTGGTCGGGTCACTAATGTTTTTATCAGATAAAGTTTAGTAGTAACCTTAGAAACTAAATTTAGAAAAAATATATTAGAGAACATAACCCTGAGGTAGAATTTGGGGATAATTATATAATAACATCCTAAAATTTTGGTAAGGTATATATTATGTGGGTATTATTAGAAATACATCCCTGTATGGATAATACACGTGGATGTGGTTCTAGAAAAAATATACCTAGAGGTAGTAACTCCAAAAAGGTGTGTTGGGCCTGACTCGAGCATAACCTAGTACACGACAACTAGCCTTACTACCCACCTACTTTTATACTCTTGAGGATAAGATTAGTATAATTCAAATTTCATTTACAAAACATTATGAGGAATTTGAATAGATTATGACATATAATGACCTAGGTTAAACCTTAGACCAAGGAAGGATTTATTTTGAAATTATGTATTGAGGTTGTATTGAAAACCTTAGTTAAAATTCTATTCAATGAATAAAATTATTTCAAGGATCCACATGATATTGTTTTTTCAAATCACATTAATATAGTTTAGAAAAAGGATAATCCACATGCCTAGTGACAATCTATGAAATCCAGCAAGGAGGTGGGGCTTAAACCTATGAATAAAAGAAGATAAAGGTTTCACGCCTACCACTGGACCACGTGATGTCCTGATTAATGTGTAATTATTTTTTAGTTACAAAATTTGATGATTAAATATTAATAATGAACCGGTAGTGTCACTTTTTAGGTTTAGAGATTTATGTATTAACCTTATTGTCTTTTCAAAATAGTTAGAGACAAATATAATGACTTTATTTATGGGTATTATTCTAAGATTTTAGTGCTTTAAAAAAATATAGGGTTCATTCTAGGATATCCATTTTTAGCGTAAGGGATGAATTAGAATTTGATCAAATCATAATAAAAAGATGAAATTGTTCCTATGAAATTGAAACATATCAAATAATATTTTCCCTTATATTCATGGTTAATAATGTAATTCCTCAACATTAGGAAAATTATCTTAAAAAAATATTATCCTAATCCCTTAATTTTTGTTCAACCGATGGTCTTATAAATCATCAAAGATTTATGGATTTAAGGCCCTAAACTTTTCATTGATTATTCACTTGTTTGTGATCGATGAAATTAATCACTCCCTATAAATACTTTTACTTTTCCTCTAAGTATATATCTTCAATTTCCACTAATTTTCTTCTACATAGAAACCTAGTTATATGTTATTCCACTCGACCTTTTTACTTATCATTCTCTCTTATTAAGAGGATATTTTATTAACTCTTATCATGATTTGGGATTTCAAAAAATAAATTTTCAAATATCAAACCCTATATTATCAAGATTAAGTTTAAATTAAGAGGATGATATTTATTTAAGTTGGAGAGAATTTAACACCCCTAAAATTCTAAAATAATAAATTTTTATTCAATGGCGTGCATAACATGCAACACCAAACATAGAAAGGAATATAAATTATAGAGAATCTATGGTATATTTAATATTTTAAATAAATTTAATATATTATATAGCTTTCAATGCACAAAATATTGAGTTATATTGCATCATACACAAAAATAACGTTCTTAGATGAATTTCATTACATGTAAGACCAATTTTGATCAAACGAAAATATATTATTAAAATATTATTATTTAATAAAATAAGATATAAAATACCTTTTAAATTGGAATTTATTAATATTATTGACTAACATATAAAAATATAAGGTTTACACAAATATAAAATGAATTAATTGGTTACCAATTTATTATAAATGAATATAAAAATCAAATTTAATATAAAGGTAATGTTTTTGTAAAAAACTATTCTATGATCACAAAGTCATTGTGTACTAATAAATTAAATTAATTACAATTAGTGAGTTATATTAATGTATTATATATTCAATTAAATATTTTTTTCAATCATATAATAGATTAAATAGGCATAAGATAAGAATAAACCGAATTTTATGAATAAAAAACATTATTTCTATAAAATGAATTTCACTTTGAAATTGAATATAAAAACAGAGAAAACTTTTGAACATTTTTACTTTAAAAACCTGATTTGTCGTCCCTTATACATGATTAAATTTAAATTAATTTCTACCACTTATGTGATTGGAATTTTGAAAAAATGGATTAAATATTATTATTAATAATAATTTATAATTTTAATAAGGTAAAATTAGTTTTTGACTGAAAATATTAGTGAAAGTAATTAAAACTAATTATAGAGACTAAGAGAAAAATTAGTCTAATAAGGGACTAAACCATAAACTTTAGGAAAAAATGAACTATAAACTTGTCAAAAATCCATTTTATGTTCCTATTTAAATAATATCCTACCTTTTAAATAATTGTTTTCAATATTGGAGACACTTTAAATTGAAAAATTGTGGGTGGAATTCCCTTTTCAAAAATTTACAAGAATGTCACTCCTCCTCCACTATGAAATGTCACTCACCCCTCCCACTTATTCACAAATATAAATCTATTTGGATCATAAAAATATGAAAAAATATTTTCCCAAAACACCTCCCCTCACCCAAGATGCCTTAATTTTTGCATAAATCAAACTAAGGAATTATTTTTGTTTAAACCGAAAGGAGTTACCTGAATAAGAGGTAACCTTCTTTAATGATCTCATTAGTTTTATTTGATTCTTCACTCATTAAATTATTATTATTATTACATGTTTACATAATAAAATCATTATAATAAATATAATGATAATTGTTTATTCTAGTTATTCAACCTACACTTACACACACTTCCATATAATAGGTAATGAACATACTATTCATGTGTATGATGGACTACCATCTCGCAAAACAATGATTTTTCATTCTTCCTTCACCACCTATGATCGTGGGAATTATGTTGGACACACTATTTTTATATTATATTTATGATATTCATGTTATATTCATACTTCTATAATTTTTATATATCACATACCTTCATTATTTCCATTTTGGTTAAATATTATAACATCATTTGTGGATGTATAGACTACCACCTCCTCAAAGTGATGTGATACGTTAACACATTACATGGAATGTATAATGAATAGTTTTTACTAAAATATGTTATATATATGAAATAAATATTAAACTATAATTATTATATAATTAAATAATTAAATAAATAAAATTTACTTTTCATTATTTTAACTATGAAAAAAGAATTGAAAGTAGCATTCATGTGTACGTACAATCTACTGTCTCCATGAATAGTGCATTTCATTTCCTATATCAAAAAAATGGATTACTATAAACACATATATACTAGATATATATTATAATTGAAGTATATTTTATATTTTTTAGATTATTAAACCACAATCTATATAATAGTAACAACAAGTAACAAGTCAAAAATACTCAAAAAACGAGGAAATTAACACAAAAAATAGTGAAAATAATGAATGATTATTAACAAAAAGGAAATAAGATATTATAAGAAGATAATGTATGATATTTTAAATATAATTATGGTTATTTAATAAGTTTTTAACATTCTTAAAAACATTATAAAGGTGGTTAATGAATGTTCATCCTAAAAGAAAACACAAGGTAAGAGATTCCCCTCTCACTTTTTTCATCTATGAGATCAATGTCGTATTCACCACTTACATATTTTGTGTTGTGTATCTACTACACATTTTGATGAATTATTTCATCTTCATTTTATTTTTTGTTTCTATTTTAATTATTTCTTCTAAGGGTATTTGAATTAAAATTTACTAAGTGGAAAATAATTTCATGACCAAATTCCTTTTCATTGGGTTATATTACTTCTTCATTGTTGTTAATATTATAAGATTTTGGGTGTACTAAATTTTTAGTACTTATTTTTTTGACATGTTTTATGTGGATTTAAATTTTAAACACATAATCTATTAATTTATTGATTCTCACATCAACATTATGATCTTTTAAAGGGTTACTTCATAATCTAATTTCTAGGATTATTTACACTTGAATTTCCAGTAGATGAAATTATTGGATCATTATATAATAAAAAATTTAATTTTATTCTCTAGGTTTATTCAT
The DNA here is from genome assembly GCA_963277665.1 of Viscum album. Classification (NCBI taxonomy): domain Eukaryota; kingdom Viridiplantae; phylum Streptophyta; class Magnoliopsida; order Santalales; family Viscaceae; genus Viscum; species Viscum album. Next base: position 1,756,026,713 of record OY728121.1, on the reverse strand, counting down.
TAACTTTTATAAGTAATAGTACTATTTTCCACTCTTTGGTACTCAAAATGTTTGAGAATGTTTTAAAGAAAACCTGACATTATTTCTCTATTTAGTTGAAGAACCTATTTTCTACTAAAAACCCTATTTTCAAAGAAGTTTTGAAAAATGTTTTAAAACTTTCCTAAATGATTTATTAAGTAAATATTTACCCTTTTTTAATTTTTTTTTTCAAAATAATATTCTTGTCTCTTCACTACACGAAAATCAGTGTTTAACGACAATTTAGTAAACCGCTGGTAATTTTTTAAATAATTTAGTGCTGGTTTATTAAAAACCTCCTATAAAAATTTTATTTTTTTCAAAAACCTGAAAATTTTCCCCTGAAACACCCACTACCCTGACCCCTGTGATCCCCCGACCACCCCGAATCCCTACCCTCGCCGCACCTCGCCACCGGTCCCGAGCCTCACCGCCCCTCATCACACCTTGTTGCTGGTCCCGAGCCTTACCACTGGTATAGTATTGATATTTTTTTATGGTTTGTTTTTTTTTGATTTTAGAGTAATTAATTATTAGTTTATTGTAAAATTAAGGATATTTATTTGTGTGATAGTTTTGGATTCTATAGTATTAGTGTTTTAATGATTTGGGAGCTATGAATTAGATATGGGATGGATGAATTGGGATATGGTTTGAGGTGTGTTTAAAATTATGTATAAGTTAAATGATATTGGTTTAGTTATTGGGGTTCTAGAGCTGGCTAGTTTTGGGGATTTGAGGTGAGTTTCAAAGATTATTATTATTTATATAATAGATTCCTCAGTTCATTTATTTCCAATATAGAGGCAATAAGTCTTTAAATAGATGTTTCTTGAGAATTATTTATATTGAAAATTGATATATTTTAGGAGGATATAGTGTTTTTACATTATTACCTTTATTATGGTGTCATTATGGTCTTATGTTGTAAATTTGAATAGAAAAAACATTCGATAGTTTCAATTTTTGATTCTTATTGAGGTTTATTTTTTTGATAATGGATTCAAAATTGATATAGGTTATTGATTTTACATTCTAAGTTATTTTTTAATGAGGCATGTGGTTTGGTGTATGAATTTGGGATTTAGGGTACCGACAATGGGTTTCTACAAATATTTTACAATTATAGGTGACATTTGGTTCCTGGTGGGATTTAAATAGTTAATGATGGACATGTAAGAGTCCCGCATATCCTAAGAGTGAAGCTAGGGACCCCATGGCCCCATAAAATTAACATGATAAACTTTTTATATATATTTAATGTGAGGATTGTTTTTCAATTACCCTATCTTGACCCTTTTCTCCCTTTATCCCTTAATTCCACTCTTATCTTGCCACATAGGAGTTCTCTTTGAAATGTGGTATTGTGCATACTGAAATATCATTTATATGTTTATGTGATTGATGCATTTTTTTGTGCTTCATATGGTCCCTATGGGGATTTTACCATTAGTGGTGGTAATTGGGTTTGAGTTAGAGTGTGTTGTTCAGTGAAAAAATGGTTGGATGGAATGAGATGTGACATTGGATGATGTGTGATATAGTTTTGTGATTATCATGGTTGTGGTGATGATGTGTGATTCCAGAGAAATGAGTTGGTATGTGAATAATGCATGGAGTTTTGTATTGGCTTGGTTGTTTCCCAATATTTATAGATTGATTGGAAAGTCTCATTATCAAATTAAATAAACTTAGCATGTATTAATTTTATTGGGGACGGAAATAAATGGATGATAGAATAAATTATATTGTGCATGATGAAGGTAAATTATGTTTTCCTCTAAAGCATGTTTTTATATGAATAAATTATAATAATATATTGTTTTGATATTAAACATTTAAAATCATTTAATATAGGTCATGTTTATTTTTTTGAGGTGAATCATGTCTCTGGTTATGATGTAGAGAATATTTAGTGTTTAAATATAGAAAAATTTGTGTTTCTATATCATTAATTGATTTCATTATGATTACCTTAGGATTACTTGTTTTAAATTTCACATGTATAACCTTGATTTTTTATGAATATCATATGAAACATTTGGGAATTATCTTATAGGTTTCATCTTGAAACTTGTCTACTAGAATCCTTTTTGTGTCATCAGGTGCTAATCGGGTTTTCCCAACACTTAACCTCACCTATTTAGATCAATTCTAGTGATACATATATTGTAACCACAAGTAATTAGAGTTACATCAAAGAATGGAGTTTCAATATCTAGTACTAACCAGAATAAAAAACATAAGGGAAGGTCATCACAATATCCAATTCTAATCATCTAGAAAATCCATCACATATAACATGATATTTAAGGATATAATCTCAATATCCAAACTCTCTCAGAAGTTTAATATTTTGAATTATATGTTTTGAATTTAATTTAATTTTATTAAATAATAGGAATGACAAGGAGGCATCATTATACTGTTCCATCGAACACAACGACAGATGACGATCCATATGTCTCCCTCCCTACAGCATCTAAGACACCATCTATTTTCCTCTATGCACCATCTCTCACACCCTCCATGAGCATCCCATCAGCATCTTAGTTTACGCTTTCCCATTTAGCAGCCTCAACATTGAGGGAGTAGGGTTCCACTTCTAGTTCTTCACAGGGATACTGGAGAGTTACTATTATAGGTACATATTTTAGTATGAATAAATTTATTTCAATTTTTTTATACTAACTATTTGTTCATAAAAGATGAAAACAATGCAACTATGGAGAAAAATATGAAACTTTTATATGTATGTAATCTAAAAAGACAAAAGATAGTTGTCCCATCTGATTCCTATGGGGTCCCTACAGATGACGCCATAGGATTACCTGGCTAGATTCTAGGCTAGATGGATGCGGAGCCGGTTTCCCTTCAAATTAAATATTATGATTAGAGTTATACGCCTTCATATTGGAAGTGTGAAGTTTTTGATTCACAAATAAATGTAATTTTAATACATTTTAGTGTAATTGAATGTTAGTATGTTATTAAATTCTAATATTTTAGAAATTAATTTCTCTGTACAAATGTTTTTCCACTTTACGGTTGCAGATGTGCTAGCATGAAAGTGGACATTGAAAAATCTAGGCAATAAATAGAAAGACTTTAAATGAATATTATGGGGTGATGTCAACGATACTTCAATGAGCACACAATAGATGTATGGCAGGGTATCCAATGGGGTACCTAAAGAGAAATGGATTGTTTTTATTGACATACATCGTGATAATAAGCACATGGTATTTAAATATATATTATTATATTAATCTCATTTTAAATTCATACATGTATATGAAAAAGATATGTCATTTAATACATTATTATTAAATTTTATTTTATTTATTTCAGGATCTTTCATGGAAGAATGCATCGAGCCAGGCTAAGAAAATCATCCCTCACACTATGTTCTCAAAGAGTTTTTCTAGAAGCTAATCAAATATGGTAATATTTTCATTAGATTAAATATTTATAAGACAATATTAGATATTTAATATATTAAATTTTTAATTTATCTTTGTTTAATGTAGTCACAGAGTTTAGGTCACCAAGAATCCCGAACAGAAGTGTGGTTGGATGTTCATAAAAAAATTGATGGGAGTTTTGTTAATGAGCCCGCCAAAGAAGTTGGGGTATGAATTCATTTTTCATTATAATAACTTATTATCAGTTGTCACTATGTTAATATATATTTCTTCTAATATGACAGATATTTTATTTATAAGTATAAATTAAAGAAATATGGGATGCCAATCCCGTTCAGTCCTACTCAATCTACTAGGATGGCCTTGTTTGTAAAGTTCTTGGGAAGGAGAATCCTAGTTGAGTGCACGAGATGAGTTTTGGATCCTTACCATCTAATATATTTAGCAGGACATCAGGGATTGAAGCATCATCTACTCCTAGTTTTAGTTGATATTCTTAGAGAGATTATGTTTCTATGAAAAACACAATTCAGGAATAGGGGGCTTAGATATCTTGTTTGCAGAAAGTGTTTGTTGATTTATATCAGAAGATGGTCAAATATGTCTCTGGTGATATTGCATCGATGACAGGTGGTGAGTAGGTAAATCACACAACTTCAATATCATTTATTTTTTGAACATTTATTGGTTTTAAGTTTAAATATAATTATAAAAAACTCTTTTATTTTCAATATAATTATCTTATAGGTTCCATTAGTAGGAAGTAGAGATGGAGGTGGAGAGGGTGATAAGTAGTGTTCATCATCAGACAATGATTAATGGTCTTGTTGATATGTTGGAAAAATATGGAAACAGAAGGTTTATTCATGTATCATGTATCATGTATCATGTATCATGTGTGGCACAATGTATTCACCTAACATTTTCATGACCAAACATTTTCATGATTCCCCATGTCTGATAAAGGCATTGGAATTTGATATGGCTTGATGATTTAGTAAGGTAGTGAGTCTAGAATTAGTGAAGTATGAAGTTGGTGGAGTATGAAGTAATATATGTTCCATATGGAATATGAAGATATTTAATAGTTTCATTTGGTTTATGTTAGGATGTGTATAATTGTATTTTGGACTAACTACAATGTTGTTTATTTGATTCATTTTATTCATGCTGGAGATACAAGCCCCACAATCGTCTCATTCAGGGATGGGCCCCACAAATGTTGGGTTGAACATTGATCACATTCTAAACATGGGAATTATCACTTCTCACAATATATACTTTGAGGTGTGTGCCCTATATAGTATTCAAGCCTACTTTGGCCACACACCATCACTATATGGGAGAATAATACTTGGAGGATGATGAAGATCCAAATTAGGAGCTACACCACTACATGCTAAAGCACATTGAGTGAGCCTATATATAAGATATATGATCATGTAATCATCCAATTATCAAGTATAATATAGATATATCCACAATAAATTTTAATTTTTAACGGTCAATTCTGAGTTGGGGTACTCCAACTATCACAATTTCATATTTTTGTAAGACCTCAATGTCCCAATGGTTATCCCAACACATTTAATATGTTAATTTGGAAGATATTACCCTTGGTACTCAATTTTTTTGAAATGGTTGAAATAAAATTGACCAAGGTCATACTGTTCAAACTATAGTTTCTTTTAATAGCTCTTAGAAACCGTAAAAATGCACCTGTCTCAACCCACCATGTGCCTGAAGTGGTTCCTCCCTGACCACACACTACTTTTAGAAAGTACTCATATTGAACTCCTTTTGGTTGATTATTTTTCGAGAACACTCAACTTTAATATTCGAAATCTCTAAATCCATATTCTAACACCTTTTATCCAAGGTACCCCAATATCACTTTGAGCATGCTCACTACTTCTTGTAACCAACTTTTGGTGACATCTCTTCATCTTACCAAATCTTATTTTTTTATGTCACCATTCCAAAAAAACATTATAGTGCATTATCGATCCAACACACCTAGATAATCAAAAGGTATCCCAAGATTAATTCCTAGACTCGAGCTTCTCCCAAGTGTGTATTTGAACCAATAACTAGCATTCACCATGGAATACAATAGTACCCAGTTCCACTTATCAAGAAAATAAAAAACTAAAACAACTATAAAATGATCAGTCCAACACTCACATGAGTGTTACCCTCCAATATTTGACATTTATAATCCATATCTGATGACTTTCTATAAATAAATCATTGTCTAAAACTCCCATGGATTCCCTCCATCCAAACAAAAAGGCATTGGTTTTAATTATTTATCTTAGTATATAAATGCTCTCCCAACATACTTAGTATGGTGTCAATATATTGGGAATGAATGAATTTATAATAAAAGTACACAAAGTTTCTATACATTACCCATTCTTGGTCCAAAAATTAAAAACTTCCTGAAATTTTTGAAAAAATATATTGATTTACCTATTTAGATCTTCTGATACACACTCCATCAAAACATGTTATACTTTCCTTGAACTAGCCCTTGATGCCATGTCTCTCGATGATGTGTGACTAGGTCCAACAATGGGTCAACCACCTACGTGTACCCTAAAACCCTCAGTGTACTTATATGGTACATCTTTAAAGGGTTACACACCAAAAAGTTCACACCATATTTAACAAGATTCATAGATGGAAGGCTCAGATACCCTTCAAAATTTGATCACTGAAGCATCAATAAATCCACTATGGACTTACTTATTTAAGAGATTACCATCTTAATAGCTGATGTTTTAATTAAGGTATTGAACACACAACCTTAGATCCCAATGATACCCTATTATTTCATGCATAACCAAAAAATTACAATAATGAATCTCATCATTCATCAATTGTTGGGTAATCAACCAACCACCTTTCCATCATGTTTCCATGAATTCATAAACACACTCTTGACTGGTAAAGATCATAGATCACTTATTTATCTCATGCAAGAATCTATCATCCAGAATTTTTTTAAACTCAAACCTATGTTTTAAAAGTCATCATCAAGTTTGAGATATGAAATATTGAATATACCAACTCATTGTATTTAAGAAGTCATTCAGAAAATTTCCAATTGGTCCATTATATTTGTGTTCCTCTACATGAAAGGACACAGTTTCCAAAATACTCATCATTCTACCCACCTTAGGAACTTCCTGGGAAACATTTTATTTAAATAAAAAACTTTAGATGGCACATTCTTCATCCACTAGTAAAAGTGGTTCCAAAACTAGGATAACACGCTTATATTAATCATCAACCTGAATTGAAAAAATAAAATCCTCTTAAAAGTGTTATATTATAGGTTTTCTCATAGAAAAATGTGTGATGATATTACTGAGTCTTGTTTAAGCACTTCATCTGTATCAAACATAAAGTCCAAACTAAAACTAATTAGTAGTGTGTTAGAACCCAATTATTTTTACAATGTTATCCTGAGCACTGGGATAAATCATCCTTATTAGGATGGCTCAGAGATACATCATATAAGTTCATTCTATGTAGTTTAAATCCCTATAGCTCAGACATTGGTTCCATAGAGTTTAAAGTCTTATATTTAGATCTATGAATCATTGTTAGATGGTTGAGATGCTATGGTTTTGATTATTCTGTTATATGTTCTCTATAAATGGTTTTTTATGAAACATTGTTAGATTATTGACTACTAAAAATTGTTTAATGGTTTAGATTATTCAATTATATATACTTTGCAGGTGGTTTTTCTCAAAATACAGGTACTGTGGAAGCAGAACCTACAACATTTTCTTACTTGTAAATCTACATTTAGCAGCAGTTTAAACCACTACTAAAAAAATGGACTATATTTACCGGCGGTTTAAACTACCACAATATTTTGAAATTATATTATAGACAGCGGTTAAAACCACCTATAAAAAATGTGAGTTATTGTTTTGTGGTGTTTATGGTGATTTAGGGGTGGTTTTAATGTAAAAAAAATGAAAAAAATTAGCGGTGCTTTAAATTGCCTCTAAATACACCATTTTTTTCACATGAAACCAATGCTAAAACCACCAAAATTTCCGCTAAAAATACTTACTACAAGACTTCACAAGAACCACTAATAAATTAAATAAACCACCATGTTTTTGATTCTGAAACCAAATTTATATGTGGTTTTATAAAACTATCGAAGAATCATATGGCGGGTGCTTAAATGGCTGCCATATTAAAAAAAGACGCCACTCTGAGGTTCTTCTCTTATAGTGCTTTATGAAAAAAAAATTCTAAAGTTTTTACCATGAAAAAGGAACGATATTTTTAAATTATATGAAATGTATGAATTTAACCACCCTCATTTATTTGATTCTTACTTTTCATGTTTAAAAGGTTTATTTTTTAAATTTTTTTTCTTAAAAGTGATTTTTGAATATTTTTTTAAAAAAAAATTCAAATTAAAAAGGATATTTTCCTCAATAATGTATTCAAAATATCTTTTTATAGTATTTCTACTATTCATGGACAAAAACCCTTTATCTTTACTCTACTTGGAATATATTGTATTGATACCATCATTATTCTTCCTCTGGATGATTTATAATTAATTTGGAAAAGGATAATATTGAAATTCAATTCATTGATTCCTTTATTAATCCCATTGAAATATTAAATTTAAAGTGATCATTGAAAATTAAATTTCCACTAATTATCCACATAATGTTCATGGATATGTTTATTATCAAAACAATACACCTTTTTTATATATTGTTTTACATTGAAATTTACTTTATTTACTATATAAATATTGATAAATCCATCTTTTATTCAATATGGATATTTTACAAGGAATTTTGTTCATTAATTAAGTCAATTACTTGATATATGAGGAATGAATTGAACATTCAAGACACTGGTTAAGGATCTATTAATGAAAGACCTATAGGTTGGGGACTGGTTAATGCATGTCCCAAGATGTGTCAGTAGTCTCATGAGACTAAATTAGTTTGTGAAAAACCCTTCGAGTTTGTTTCCAAAATGAATAAATAGGTTTCTACCCATATATTTAAACTGTCTTGTGAAAGGTCTTGACTGTAGTATGCTAAACCATCTTATCAAAGGTATTGACTATAAAGGTAAAATTTTCCAAAGAAACATGACATTTGATAATTAAGAATTTCCTTCATTAATATTCAGTATTTATTATCCTTGATATTTTCACTATGGAAAAGTCTATTGATTAATTTCATTTAAAGTTTATTGATTAAATGGAATTTGTTTTCAGTTTCTTACCTTTACATATTGATTTTTCCTTATCTATTTTTTTTAAATATAATGTGTTTTCAGTTATTTAACTTTTCATACTATTTATGCACATTCTACTCAGTTTATTAATTATATGTCATGTGTGTTAAATTATTACATTTTCATATTGATTATTATCATTGATTCATTATTTCTTCCACTTTACTTAACCCTTACAAAGTATTTGAGCTCACCCTTATTTTTTTTCCATTCCCCAAGATTCCATGAAGTGTACTGATAATGATATTAAAAGATATTAGAGATGGAATAAAGTTATTATTATTATTATTTTTTTAATTTTTGTATTCATTTATAATACAAGACTCGTGTATGTGTCTAGTTTACCAAGACTTCTATGTTGTTTAGTACTTTGGGGCATGATTCACTTGTATATTATACTAATATAATGGTAGAATGACACCAACTTTGGGCATGCTGGGGTCAGGTTAGTACAATATATCAATATCAATATGACATATATGTGAGTGAAATTTAATAAATCACATCACCACTAATAATGTATTCAATAAAAAACTGATGACTTTATTTGATACATATAATTAATTAACATCCTTCATATATGATAATTATAACATAAATAATATACACATGTCCTAATGTGTTACTAACTAAATTATTCATGAAAAAATACAGATATTATCTCTTGGATAAGCCTTATGCTACTTCTCAAATTTCCACATTTTAATACTCAAGATACTCCAATGAAAAACTCCCTCATACTTATGGTGCATAGATTGAAAACACATACATCCCTAATAAAATACATTTACACTATAGTAATGTTTTCCATAGATGTATAAAATGTACCCCATAAGTTCTTACATACCATCTATTTTAGATAAAATAAAAATCTCAAAAAACAAAAATACTAATTTGATAACACATGAAATAGACCAGACTAAACACCTGAATAATACCTAAATTGGAATATCACTGACCCTAAGAGTATTACATGATATTTATTTGATAAAAAATAGCACTGAGGACCTCATATTTTTATTGGGTAGTGATTTAACATTATTAATTAATAAAATAATCCATTAAAATAATTTTATAAAAATCATATATGAATTATTAGTAAGTAAATTTTTTCAAAAAAATAAACATCCAACCTATTTTCCACATGGGGTAACTCATGGAATGATGATACAAGGTATAATATTTAGGGTTATCTAAGGATATAATAAAACTTTCTCAATTAATTATAAGTATTTAATAAACCTATAATAATATATCCATGCAAGATAAATGAAAACATGTGAAACTGGAAATGAAGAGTGTAACTTTTCACTGAAGTCATTACTGTAGAGTTCACCTGTTTTTGATGTCGATCAACATGGAAAAATAGAAATATCATTCCCTATGTGGTGTATCCATGAGCTATAAATAATCATTTTTCATACTAGTGGGATCATCCTTATCTCCATTGCATTAAAATTCCTTTCCAGGTAAAGATTGAAAGAGAATAGAGCTTCAATAATAAAGGAGTAATGATTGAGAGCATGGTAAGGATTTCATGCTATCACATCCAATCATATAATGGAAATTGAATCCTTTAAATAGATACCTTGAGAACGCTCCTTGAGTGATCATGCATTTAATCAATCATAATAATGCAGGAGTAAATGATAAAACTAACCCATGAAACTCTCACATGAATATAATGAACTCCCATGTGTTACAGCTTATGAAATAGTTCCTTTTGATAAATAATGTTGAAGATTACTCAAATAATAATAATTATTATTTGTATTCTATTTAAACATAATGTATTGGAGAATATTATACAATTGAACTCAACATTAAAAAAACTATCTGATATCAACGAATCATATAATAGGATTGGGTAAGGTAGTGACATGGAATCTCATTCTATGCATTACAATTTCCACTTTATCATATAAAATGTTATAAATAATATACATGAACAAAAAAATTTAATAGTACACTATCCACATTCTATTATTATTTATACCATTTCATATGATAAACATTATAGATCATATATATATATATATATATTAGGGAATATCTCATTCAATCTCCAAATTAAACTAAATCCTAAAATACTTGGTGCCAAATAACCATATATTTCATCGTTTACAATAAATTGTGAAACCATATTCAAAACTCGCTTTGAAAATATTCCAAACAACTTTTACAAATATATCATCAAATTCACCATGTATCTCATCATATGAAATAAATTGTGAATACCCATCCAAAACTCTTTTTAGTTTAACTCTAAACACTTTTAGAGTATCTCTTTAAGTAATACTCAATCCTTATTCAGTTTGCCAAAATGTTTGACCCCATGGGACTTTGTAGAATTTAAAATAAATTTGAATATTTAGATCCATAAATGTAAATAAATAGAATCATCTAATAAATAATAAATTCTACTTAAGATATAAAAGGATCTAAAATGATCTATATCAGACACATGTTTCCCGATACATGTGTCCACCAATCACATCACATACTGGCATGTAATATCTTAGGTTACCTTTTTACAAGACATAAAGTGACCATGGGATATATAGTATGTAATTATTATATATAAAACTCATACATTCTTAACTCTCAATGTATATATTTTCTTGATCGATGGATATATAACATGTCATTCATCTTTATGGATAATCACATCATATATCCCTCAACCAAATAAATAAGAACATCATATATACTATCTAGAAATGGATATACACTCCACATTATATCTTAATTTAGGGCATGTATTTCATACTAATTGTATGATAGAATGTCTTCCATCTTTTTTGATATCCAACCAATGGCATGATCAACAACAAACCCAACCACCCTTGAATAGTTGAGCCTTAGGGACTATGTAAGAAATATATCAATGTATGAAGTTTCGCATTCTAGGTGTATTAGAAACCTTAGGTAGTGGGGAATCCTATACAATAAATTCACACCCAATATAACAAATACATAGTGTAAGACATTGAATGTGGTATATTTTCATGGGTCATCCAGTACAGAAAAACACTTTTTTTTCTTTGTGAGCATATTTTTTATCTTGATACAAGAATCGTACTCATTCTAAACTTAATATTTTTTCATAACCTATAATACTACCTGATGAACATTGGTTTGAAATAACTCAATTTTATACTTTGAGAGGTAAATTTTAATTATATTTTATGAATTTCATATTAATATATAAATATATATACAACTAACAAGAAATAATGATAAAGTATACATTTCTTTTTATATAGTATATTTTATATTCTTAAATTTCATTTAATAATAATTATAAAAACCCTACATAATTTTATATCTGACATATAATATATGATATAATTATATATCATCCTTATGTTTGATGTATTTTCTAGATTTTTTTGTTTACTCAATACATATATATGTAATTATGGTCACATCTCTATTTGAACATTTGAGAAAACCCCATCACTAAACTCTTTAGTGAGTACCATTTATGAATCAAGGATGTTTGAATAACAGTGAGGTTTATAAATCATATTACCAATGCTTAACTCATTGAACATATATAAACTTATTAACTACACAACAAAAAATATTACAATGTTATTAACTTCTATAAACTACTTATAACTCTTTTAAAATATAACATCATCATCCATGGATCCCTCTATATTAAAATTTTTCCTTGAAATATTTCCATAAATAATGTTACTATTTACATTATCACTTACCAAAGCATCCTAAAATCTTTTAGGATAAAGTAACATTAAATTTATTATGGTAAATAAATGTAACTATTTACATTATAAATTACCATCACATACTAAAACACTTTTATGATATTAAGTGTATTTCAATTTCTATTTTTATTGGTATAATAATTTAGGAAATAATGATATTAAATTTCTCATGGTAACTAAATTCAACTCTTTAAATTTCTCTTCATCATCACATATCATAAAATATTTAAGATATTAAATGGAAATCACATTAATTTTAGAATAGTATAATATTTTACAACTTTGTAATTATATAAGTTCAAACATACTCCCACTATATTCTTAGATACTATACTCTCTTTAGAATATTATGCTACGATACATAAACTCTATCAAATTTACGAAATAGAACTTATTTACTATTAGTAGGAATACTTAACAAAAAAAATTATTAATCATACATGGTATTACATGTTTTCATGCATTTTATCTTAAAATAAGACTTTATTATTTAAAAAATTTTGCTAACCGGTTTTGAGAACATCTTCACTCATATTTTAACAAATCTGGATAAACACGTTATCCTGGAAAAAACTTTTTAAGCCTTATGTCCTTTTCAAAACATGTTATAAAATCTGATAAACCTAGTATATATAATTAATTATCTTATTTTCTCATAATAACTCTTTGTTAATGAATAACGTATCTTATCATATAAGTGAAATGATATGAAGATACACATCCATTAATTACATCCATCTAATCTTGATAAATTACTTAAACATTCAATACATTAATATAGACACTATTTGCTTCATCACTTGAATTAAAAATATAATCTATATAAATTATTCCCTTGAATTTGAATTCTTATATATTTACAATATATATAAAGTATAAATTTGGTATCACATACCATTTAAAATTAAATAATTGATTTCTAATAAAATGATACCTTACATAGACATTATATGGAGTATCATAAACCCCTTTAGTTATCTCGTACAATTCCATATTATAAATTAATTACACTTTTATGATAATAACTTCATGTTTCAATGACCTTGAATGGTTACTTGAAAAAACATTTTTGGAAATTTCAATTAACTTTTATTATTATAGTTTAAAATTTTACCCACATGTATTAACTATACAACACAATAACCTAGAAATCATATTCCAATTTCATCTTTTCTAAACACTTGAGAATATCGAGTAAAATTTCCTTGAACCTATACATCTTTTATGAAAATTTATATAGATTAAAATAGAATGAATTCCTTAACCAACATAATACTTAAGAAAATATTTAGTATCACTAAGTCATTATAATACTCAACCATATTTTGTTTCAATAACATACCCAATCAAATTGTGTATATGAGATGAAAATTCCTTAAGTCATTTAGTATTTAGTCTCTTTAAAAACCTAAATGAATCATTTTATACTTCCTATAAGCATCTATATTCATCCATTGAAAAATTTTAACACTTGGTTACTCAGAAAGGTTGCTCTAACACATATAAGTTGTCTCAACTTTAGAACTCCTCTTTAGTTATAAATCATATAAATTTATTATACTAAGACTCTCCTTCCTTTAACGGCGATGTCAAATCTAATTTTGATAATGATGATGTTATTTATGTTAAATAGAATATTTTTATATTATTTTCATGTTTTATTACCATTTAATAAGGAATTTTATTAAATGTATTTACAATAAATGATTATCCCTTTTAAATTCATCAAATCCATTAGTGGACCAAAATCCATATTTTAATTAGAAATGTGTCATATATTGAATTCCTCTATCTACTAATCTATATAGTTAAGGAATCATCCCAATAATATCATATATTAATATAGGATAATTGAGTAGAAAAACCATTGTCCAATCCTAAATATGTATAACCCAACTCTATTTCTATGGTATCTTAACTCTGAGGGTTTCTTAGATAAGTGTAACCTAAAGAGAATAGTAATATTTAGAAGCCTAACTCTTAGTGTTGTCCAATTACACTATTCCTTATACAAAATAATCAATGGAAACCCTACCTTGGAAGAACCTACCTGGTTGAATGATTGATGTCTTGACATGTTCCACTTTGGAAATAATCTAAACTTAGTATTTTGAAGGGGGTTTTAATCCCACCATATCATCTCTTGTTATTCCATTTATGTATGAATAATTTTAATGATTTATTTTTTGAATCCTATTACATATAATAAATTGATTATTTTAACCATATTAATGTATAACTCTCCACATAACCCATAGTTTTTATTACTCACCCGAAAATAAAATCCAAACATATTTAAATATATCCAAATTCATCTCATGCATAAGGTTCATGAATTTTTCCTATAATGTTTTATAATTATATGGCACTTATAATATCTATGTAACGTTCTATGATTTGAACCAGATGAAAAATTCTAGGGTAATTTTAATTTTTTCCAATTTGCTGGGCATGCCATTTTGTTAAAACAGAGCCTCAGAACTTTTTTTCCTAAGTGTTGACACTGCAATGTGTCTTTTAATTAAATTGAATTAAATTAAATGAAATGTATGTTGAAATAAATTTATAAAGAAATGTTTAATGATGATAATGATATTATTATTAATGTTATTATGGTGATGATGATGTTTATTATTATTATTATGATGATGATTATTATTATTATTATTATTATTTGTTTTAGTTTAGGTTTTAAGGAAAACCTAAAAATTAGTCACTACCTTTCTCTCTACCAGGCACGATGTGACCCCTTTCCTTAGGCTCTCCCCTGTCCGCGCATCTTGAATATTACATGTATACACTTCTACTCAGTATCCATTTTTTTTCATAAAATAAAAACTCTTAAAAGAAAAGAAACATGTTTAGTTCCATGTTTTAAACAACATAAATTTTCATGGATCCCATCCTTGACCCTATTCCACCTTAAGTCCTGTGAAAAAATTTCAAAAACATGGGATGAGCATAAAATGCTCGGTAACGGATACAAAAAGAAGGAAAGCTGTTAGTTTTTAAAACAACATGTAAACTATGAATAATTAATCATAAAGTAATACTTTTCACCTTAAAGATGTAGAAAAAAACACTTCACTGAATATAATATCATTTCTTACCCTTTTTATAACCAAAATATTACCATAAATCCCATAGAAAACAACGTATATAATAAAAGGTAACTTGAGAAATAATCATACTTTAATGGAATTACCATATATTCAACTTCCAAAATCATTCTTACAAATGAAATATCCATACTACTGACTTCTATACCCAATGAACTGGAGGTTATAATGTAACCACCCATACTTGGTTTATCATGGAACCTCGGGTCATTTGGTTTATCACGTAACCACCCATAAAATGTCCAAGTACCATTATATAATCAGCACACATAAAATATTGCAAATATCGACATTTCAATCATAAAATTTCATTTTCAATAACAAGAAATAATTTCATGATATTGAAATAGTAATTCCATTTTCAAAACCACTTTCAATAAAAAAATATGTAAAAAGGGTATATGGTATTTATTTTCCATTTGAAAACATCACAAATTGTTAAGGAATCCAAATATCAAATAATGCTCGCGGTGGAGGAAAGGTCATTGTCACCATATACATTAAAAATAAAAATTACCTTTGTTGTTTTGTAAAACACTAATGTAACACCCCATGCTTCCATGGTACGTTTCCCTTTTAATAATGCAATAGCTTTCATTGTACGTAACTTCGAGATTTTCTAACACACCGCGACCAATAAAACTAACCATTATGAATATTAATACCCACATTTTAAAATTTTATAAATTTTATTTTTCAAAATGGAATTAATTTTTGTATTCAAAATATCGAAATTATATTAGGGTGAATTTTTGGTATTTTTATGAAAACTTTCAATTTTTGATGAATAGTGAAAAACACTGCGTTATTGGTTAAAACCATATTTTTTATTTAAATAATTATTTATTTTATTTATATATATTTTAGGTCTAAATAGATACATAATACCTATATAAGTTCAATGTAATTCATTGGAGTCATTTTATAATAATTTTAGATATATAAAAAAAATTTCGAACTTTTTACTGTCTTTTACCCACCTTCTAGGGGCATTTGCAAATTCGCATAAAACATAATTTTACCACTTCTGTGAGTGGAATTTAAAAAATCTGAGAGAAACGATGGATATTATTAAGAAAAATTTGGTTTAATAATATGAAAATAATTTTTCATAAATAGTAACTTTATACTTTTATTTACCACAGTTAAAAGTAAATAGGGTAATTACGGGTAAAAATGATATTATTATTACCCTAAAAATTGTACTAATTCTATTGTATAAGTGTAATTAGACCAAAAAAAACCTTAGGAATAAATTATGATTCCCTTTGGTCCACTTTAACTACATTAGGATATTTATTATTATTTTATTTAAAGAAGTGTTAAAAGAGTTAAAATCAAAGTTTAATAACTAAAACATTTTTAATATAGGATTATACATAAGATAAATTTGACTATAAATATTAATTATAAATATAAAACTATTTTATACATAATGGTATTTTATTTATAATTTTTAGACATTAAATAATTAAATTTATTTATTACACAATGATGATATAGTAATTTCCTTATTAATGAAAGATTAAAACAATTGATATTATAAATTTCCAAATAAATAATATTTTATACTTTTAATGAATTAAATTAATTTTATTTGTTAATAGGAAATTTTAGGGTTGATTAAATGAATTTTTTTCTAAGTAATAATGCTTTTAGAAATTAAAAAAAAACAAAATACCAAATAGTGTCAAAATTGACATAAAAGAGTTTTTTTTAAAATAATATATTATTAATTGGTATTCTATTTCTAAAAATATAAGGTTCAGACAAAGGGATTAAATAATATTATATATTTCATTAATTAACCACTTTAGGTTCTCTTGGAAGTTTATTGTAAGTTTATTGACCCTGTAATATAAAAATACAAAGAGACTTGGTAAATGTCAAACTATTTAACTAAGAGTTAAATCTAAAAGATAAGGTTAATATGATGACCAAAACTAGTCTAAACCCTATTGGTTGAGAGGTTTTTGACTCATCACCACTTATACTTTAAATAATTAATTTTTGAGCCATTAGAAACCGAAAATGATTTTATTATAAAATAATATTTCAAGATTTTCCTGAAGTGACCCTCACCTCTCTTATAAAAGGGAACCTCCCCTTCTTGAAAATTTACACCTTCAATGCCATTTGGATCGGCCAAACCCTAAAAAAATATCCTCTGAACTGTACTCCCTTAATCCTAGAGTATTTCCTTTAGTCATAAATCCAACCTAATTAGCCCTTTTTATCCAATAAAAAGGGAGAACCTGAAGAAGAGGTAAATATTTCATCACCTCTTTCAAGTTCTTTTCTTCTTCCACTTCCTCTTTATTTTTTGTTTCCATTATAAAATAATAAATCCAAAATATTCTATATACTATGATGTTATTATAGAAATGATACTACCACATTCATTATTCTATCCATCCTATAAATGACAAAGTCACCATACGTGCGTACGTACGGATTACTGTCTCCACAACGTGGTGTAGTTTGTTATTCAAACACTTCACCATTTGGATGGGTATAATAATGAGTATAAATGATTTAAATAAAAAATATAACATGATAATTATTATGTATATAAGATATAACATCGAGTTATATATGATTTTAATATCAAAATAATGATATTATTTCTCGTGCGTACGTACGGATTATCGTCTCCACGAACACGATGAGATTCATTCCCCATCGTAATAATTGAAGAATAATTTTCATTTTATGATTAAAAATAATGTTTATGAACATAATATCATTATTTATATGAATCAAATAAATCCAATTCGTAGTAAACATGGCTTACGTAACCAAGAATATAAAGGAAAACAAATCAATTAACACCCGATACGATGATACTACTAAAATATCATTAACAAAGCAATATTAGATGATCATATATGATATCATATTAATGTATATGGTTCTTGTATAATTTAATAACAATTATTTCACCATTATACAGGATGTTAAACTACCCTAGATCAAGGAAAAGTACAAGGTAAGGGTTAATTTCACAATCTCTTTATTATTCGAGGTTGTTTTTACGTAAGTATCTACTGGGACCTCTTTATCATCCACATCCATGTTTATTAAAAATTTATTCCAAAACATTTTTACTATTTACTAGACTATGGGTTAAAGTAATTTATAACCTTGTTTGATTTTTTATAAATTTTTTTGAAAGGAATCTTTTCATCATTTTCTAAACAAGGTACCTTATAACCTTTTCGACAAAAATTAAGGTATGAATGTTTGTTTAACTTATATGGAAGGTGTGGATATTTTCCACCATTATAACACTCTCGAAGCTTCCCTTAAAATCTTATAAGAATATTTTCAAAATAAAAATTTTCTTTTATAATTATATGACTTTAATGACTTTAAAATATAAAGAGATATTTCTCTAATAAAAGTTTTGATTTCATCTATGTCAACATCATCTGATGGATTGTAAGATTATTTGAAGTTGATTTATTATGATACAAAACTTCCATATTGTATTGAAGTTTTTGTGATATGTTTGACTATGGATGTGTTATTTTTACACCATTCATGGTTTATGGATAAAGTATTAACATTTCATATGCTTGTTTTAATACAAATGGTTATGTTATGTTTAAACCTTTTCATATAAGGAATGCATTGGACTTAGTAAGTGAAAGGTGGATCCCACTAGAGCTCCTTGATGCATCAGTAGGTCTCATGAGACAAACTAGTGTCTTGGCACAAGGCCTTGAAAAAATCTTATTTGTAGTCTTGGCACAAGGCCTTGACTACGAGGTTATGAAGTCTGGCATTATGCATTCCATCATTATGAAAGTGGCTATTGATATTGCATGTGATTATTTGACTAGTAGAATATCCATGTGATTAAGTAAATGGAATTATTTTATTTTATCTTTTCCATATTATTCTAAAGTTTAATTTTAAAAGGCTTTTGTTTTAGTCTTATACAATGCCTTAAATGTTTATTCTTATTTATGAAAGTTTCCGCTATATTGTTATCCTTACTGAGCATCTGAGATCAACCCTTTCTATGTTTTATTTTTCCTAGGATGTGAAGAAGTATTTTATGGTCGACCTACAGGGATAGGCTAAAGATATAAGTGTGTTAAAAAGGTGGAAAAATGTTTTTGATGTTTTTATTTCATGATGTATTGTAAAACTTATGAATGTATCTAGTACTTCCAAGGATACTAAACTAATCATTCTTTCAAGACATGATTCTTTGTATCATGCCAATGTTATGTAATAATTCACTAGCTCTGGGTAACTATGGTCAGGGCATTATAGTTGGTATGAGATGATGTTTATTACAAACCTTGGAAGCTAGATTTAGAAAAACTCTGATTAGAGAACATTACCCTAAGATAGACTTTGAGGATTAGTATAGAAGAATTTCCTAGAATTTTGGTACTGTAGAGATTTTTTGAGTTTTCCAAGAAATACATCCATGTTTGGATATGAGAAGGTAGAGGCGGCTCTGGAACAGATGTACCCAGGGATAAAACTGGAAAACACCGCTTTGAGCTAGACTCGAACGAGAACTGGTGCACAACAACGGGCCTTGCTACACTCTTGGTTACGACACTCCCATGGGATATGCTTAGGATAATTCTCATTTTATTTACAAACAATTATAAATGGTTTATGAGTATATACTTTTTCAAAGAAAAAATTTATATGATTATGGATTATATCAATAAACTGTTCAATTTATGTTAAGTGTTTTACAAGTTTTGAGTTATGTATTGCGATTCATAAACTAATCTAGTGTATGCTATTGTTTCGGATTGATGCCTAGTGGAAGGAATGGAAACCATATCAATGCATGTAATCCATGTAAGGATTTACATCCTACTCAAGATAATTATTGTGGATCTAGTGATGAAACTGGTGCTGATCATCTTATCACTATACTGGGACAACTCACTCAGGTTATGAATAATAACCCTACCCGTATGGAGCAGCCTGATCCACAATGCGGAGGATCAATGTTTGACCACTTCATGAGAAAAAAACCACAAAAATTCAATGGAATTACAAATCCATTAGTATTTGAGCAATGAATAAATTCCTTAGATAAAATATATCATGCTTTGGGGAGCAGCGAAAGGGAAAAAGTTATCAGGGCAGTTTATCACCTCACAGGAGATGTATATCAATGGTGGTCCTTGATTCAAAACAAAAAGGAAGATGATGAATTATCAAATATGGAATGGAGGGAGTTTAAAGATATTTTCTTTGAAAAATACTTTCCTTATGAAAATCGAGCGGATATGGAAAGACAATTTCTGAGTCTGAGGCAAAAAGAGGATGAGAATGTCACAAAATATGAGGCTAACTTTACAAGGTTATCAAGGCATGAAACAGATTATATAAGGAACCCAAGGAGTAAGATTGATCGATTATTTGATGTGTTAAAACCATTTCTTTGTTGAGAATTAGTCACATAATCCTTCTCATCATATGAAGATATTGTCTGATGTTCTATCAAGACAGAAAAATAATTCTCTAAGTCTTACGACTTTAAAGCAAAGTAGGAGAATAAGAGATCTACTGAACACTCTGGAAATGGAAATAATGGGAATAAGGGAAAAGTTGAATATCCATACTATAGTAAATGTGGAATGAAACACCCCAGTAATTTCCTGAAGGGAATGAGATTCTGTTACAAGTGTGGTTGAAAAGGCCACCAAGGTCATGATTTGAAGGGGAAGAAAAAGGCTTTAAATTTTGAATTCTACAATTGTAAAGAAAATGGGAATTATGCAAATGAATTTATTAAGTTCTAGGGGAACTTACCTCAGAAAAGGCCAAGGAAGAAAGGACAAGCTTATGTGATCACTACTGCTGAGGTTGAAGCTACGAACGACATGGTGGCAGGTAATTTAATGGTTTTCCCAAGCTTATCCAATGATTTATTTGATTTTGGATCATTGCATTGTTTCATATCATCCCAGTTTGCTAATAAAATTAGATATTTTAAATTTGACTTAACAAGTGAGTTTTCATTCAAAAAACCTAAGGGAAGAATAATCCCAACAAATTTTTGTGAATCAATTCCAATTAGAGCATATAAATGTTCTTTATCTACTGATCTCATCATCATACCCATGATTGAATTTGATATAATCCTCAGTATGGATTGAATTTCGGACCATGATGTGAAAATTTATTGTAATAAGAAAGAGGCTACAATTTTTTATGATGATAAGGAGTAACTTATCTTTAGATTAGAAATGTCACCACCTGATTCTTATCTAGATCGACCCCTAGTATCTCTACTAAATTCAATTATTGGGGAGGATGAGAGTTAAATAATTATGGGTGAAGAAAAGAATGTTCGAATAGAGTATGTACCTATTGTGAAGGAATATGTTGATGCGTTTCCATAGGATTTACCTGGACAACCTCCAGAACGATAAATTGAGTTTTCCATTAATTTTATTCATGGTTCAAGGCCCATATCGAAGATCCATTATATAATAGCCATAGTTTAATTAGTGGATCTAAAGAAACAACTAGTAGAACTGAGTAATAAAGGATTTATTCGCCCTAGTGTTTCTCCATGGGGAGACCCTGTCCTTTTTGTAAAGAAGAAAGATGGATCTATGAGGTTGTGCATTGAATACAGGGAGATCAATGCTATAACAATAAATAAAGAGTATCCCCTACCTCACATTGATGATTTATTCGACCAAATTCATGGAGATCAATATTTTTCAAATATTGTACTTTGATCTGGATATCATCAGTTGTGTGTGAAGAAGGAAGACATTCCGAAAATAGCATTTCGAACCAGGTACATGCATTATGAGTTTACAGTAATGCCTTTTGGGATGACTAATGTACCCTATGTTTTCATGGATCTAATGAACAAAGTTTTCAAGGAATATCTTGATGAATTTTTAGTGGCATTTATTGATGGTATCCTGGTATACTCAAAAATCTATGAAGATCATGAAAATCACTTACGCACCATTCTGAAAACCCTCAGAAGAAAATAATTATATGGGATGTTTAGCAAGTGTGAATTATGGATTTAACAGATTTCTTTTCTTGGCCATATTGTCTCTAAAGATGGAATATCTATTGATCCTTTAAAGACCAAGGAAATCCAAGAATGGCTAGCACCGACGAGTATAACTAAGGTATGTAGTTTTATTGGTTTAGCAGGTTATTATCGGTGTTTTGTCCAGAATTTTGCCCAATTGACTAACCCATTAACCAAGATCACACATAAAGGGGTTAAATTTTTTTGGAAAAGGAGTGAAGAATTTTTTGAAGAACTGAAGAGAAGATTAGTCAATGCTCCTATATTGACTCTACCATCAGGGAACGATGAGTTTGTTATTTATAGTGATGCTTCAAAGAAACTAATTGGTTATGTCTTAATGTAGAATGATAGAGTTATTGCCTATGCATCACGACAACTAAAAATTAATGAGCAAAACTATCCTACTCACGATATTGAGTTAGAATATGTAATATTTTCTCTGAAAATATGGAGACACTATCTCTATGGTGAAACATGTGATATTTATACTGATCATAAGAGTTTGAAGTATATTTTCTCACAAAAAGAATTGAACATGAGGTAAAGGCGATGGCTTAAACTAATCGAGGATTATGACTGCACAATACACTACCAGCCGGGGAAGGAAAATAACGTGTCAAATGCTTTGAGTAGAAAGGATCATGGAGTTTTGAACAAGATGAGAGTTGAAAGAGATCATGTTTTCATGTATCTAGTGAAAATGGATATGGGAATAATCATGGAAGGTGAAACATCAATACTTTTTCAAATGGTTTCCAAACCATCTCTACTAGAAAGGATAAAATGTTCTCTGAATGATGATGAGGAGTTTCAAAAAAAGATTAAAGTTGTGAATGATGGGAGATTGAGTGACATCATATATGAAGATGGGATTTTGAAATTTTGGAAGAGACTTTGTGTTCCCGATATACTGGATCTAAAAAGGGAATTGTTAGATGATTCTCATAGCTCCAATTTCCCTATACACCCTAGTAGCACCCAGATGTATAGATATTTGAAGGAACATTTTTGGTGGGACAACATGAAGAGGGAGCTTGATGATTTTGTGTCAATATGTATGGATTGTCAACAAGTGAAAGCTGGAAGGCAATATCCTGGAGGAGTCATGAAACCTCTTCCCATACCTGAGTTGAAATGGGATAATATTATGATAGAATTTGTCATGGGGATACCAAAGACTCTGAGAAAAAATGATTCAATATGAGTCATTATTGATCATCTTACCAAGTCATCACATTTTCTTTCTATAAGAGTAGATTTACCACTTGAACGTCTAGTAAGAATATATATTAATGAAGTTGTAAGACTTCATGGAGTAACCTTATTGATTGTTTCTGACCGTGATCCTTGTTTTACATAAATATTATGGAAAAGTCTTCAGAAATCCCTGGATACTGAACTTCGTTTGAGCACAACCTACCACCCTCTAATTGATGGACAATCAAAACGGACTATTCAAACCTTAGAAGAAATGTTGAGATCCTACTCACTTGACTTTCAAGGTACGTGCGATCAATATTTACCTCCGGTAGAATTTTCTTATAATAATATCTTCCATTCAAGTATTCAGATGACACTATATGAAGCGTTATATGGAAAGATATGTCACACACCAACTTGTGGGGATAATGTTGGTGAAAGAAAACTCGTAGGCCCCGAAATTGTTGAGGAAATGATAGAAAATGTGAAGGTTATCCAAACCCACATCAAAGCAGCTCAAAGTTGGTAGAAGAGCTATGCCGATAATCAAAGGAAGGATATGTAATTTTAGGCAAGAGATCATGTTTTCTTGAAGGTATCTCTATGGAAGGGAGTTATACGATTCAGTAAGAAGGGTAAATTAAGTCCCAGGTATATCATACCTTTCAAAATTCTAGAACTAATTGAGGTTGTAGCTTACCGTTTGGCAATGCCACCAAGTCTCTCCAAAGTTCACGATGTGTTCCATGTATCACTGTTGTGAAAATACATGCCTGACCCAAAGCGTATACTCACCTACAAGGAAAATGAACTGGAACCTGACCAGTCTTATTGTGAAGAGCCTTTCAAGATTCTTGATACCAGAGAACACGTGTTGAGAAAATGGACGACTCCTTTGGTGAAAGTTCTATGGATAAAACCATAATATGGAAGAGGCAACAAGGGAACCAGAGGAACTTATGATGAAGAACCACCCGAATATTTTTGTGTGGTAGTATTCTAGAAATATCGAGGAAAAAATTATTTGAAGGAGGGAAGAATGTAACACCCCAAGCTTCAACAGTACGTTTCCCTTTGAACAATTCAATAGCTTGCATTGTACGCAACTTCGAGATTCTAACACACTGTGACCAATTAAACTAGCCATTATGAATAGTAATACCCACTTTTTTAAATTTTATAAATTGTATCTTTCAAAATGGAATTCATTTTCGGATTTGGAATATTTAAATTAGCTTAGGGTGAACTTTTGGTATTTTTTTGAAAACTTTCAATTTTTGATGAATAGTGAAAAACACTGCGTTATTGGTTAAAACTGAATTTTTTATTTAAAATTTTATTTATTTTATTTAAATTTTTTAGGTAAAAATAGATACATAATACCTATATAAGTTCAATGTAATTCATTGGATTCATTTTATAATAAGTTTAGATATATAAAAATTTTATTGAATTTTTTACCGTCTTTTACCCACCTACTAGGAGCATTTACAAATTCACATAAAACTTCATTTTTCCACTTCTGTGAGTGTAATTTCAAAAATATGAGATAAATGGTTAATATTAGAAAGAAAAATTTGGTTCAATAATATGAAAATAATTTTTGCTGAATAATAACTTTTTTACTTTTATTTACCACGATTAAAAGTAAATAGGGTAATTAAGGGTAAAAATGATATTATTATTGCCTTAAAACTTGTCCTAATTCTATTGGATAAGTGTAATTAGACCAAAAACAACCTTATGAATAAGTTATGATCCTCTTGGGTCTACTTGGATTAGATTAGAACATTTATTTTTATTTAATTTAAAGAAAAGTTAAAAGAGTTAAAATCAAAGTTTATTAACTAACCCATTTTTAATATTGGGTTATACATAAGATAAATTAGACTATAAATCTTCATTATAAATATTAAGATATTTCCTACATAATTGTATTTTATTTATAAATTTTAGACATTAAATATTTAAATTTATTTATGACACAATTATGATACAGTAATTACTATATTAATGAAAGATTAAAATAATTGATATTATAAATTTCCCAATAAATATAATTTTAGACTTTTAGTGAATTAAATTAATTTTATATATTAATATGACATTTTAAGGTTGATTAAATTAATTTTTTGAAGTAATAATTCTGTTTTTAATTTAACAAAAACAAAATACCAAATAGTGTCAAAATTGACATAAAAGAGTTTTTAAAACAAATATTATATTATTAATTGGTATTCTATTCCTTAAAATCTAAGGTTTGTGAAAAATGATTAAATAATATTATATATGTCATTAATAAATTACTTTATGTTCTCTTGTAATTTTATATTAAGTTTATTAACCATATAATATAAAAATACAAAGAGACATGGTAAATGTCAAAATATTTAACTAAGAGTTAAATCTAAAAGATAAGGTTAATATGATGACCTAAAATAGTCTAAAACCTATTGGTTGAGAGGTTTTAGACCCATAACCACCTTATCCTTTAAATAATTCATTTTGGAGCCATTATAAACTGATAATTATTTTATTATAAAATAATATTTGAAGCTTTTCCTAAAGTGACCCTCACCTCTCTTAAAAAAGGGAACCTCCCCTTCTCTCAAAATCACACCTTCAAAGCCATTTGACTCGGAAAAAAACTACCCAAATATACTCTAAAAAGTACTCCCTTAATCCTATAGGCCTTCATTTAGTCCGAAATCCAACCTAAGGATCCCTTTTGATCAAATAAAAAGGAAGAACCCGAAGAAGAGGTACATATTTCATCACCTCTTTCATGTTCTTTTCTTCTTCCACTTCCTCTTTCTATGTTGTTTCCATTAAAAAATAATAAATCTAGTATCTTCTATATACTATGATGTTATTATAAAAATGGTACAACCATATTCATTATTCTACCCATTCTATAAATGACAATGTCACCATACATGCATACGTACGAATTACCGTCTCCATGTCGTGGTGTAGTTTGTTATTAACACTTCATCATTTGGATGGGTATAATAATGAGTATAAATGATGTAAATATTAAATATAACATTATAATGATTTTTTATATATGATATACCATCTAATTATATACAATTTTAATATCAAAAGAATGATATTGTTGCTCGTGCGTACGTACAGATTACCGTCTCCACGAAAGCGATGAGATTCATTCCCCAACGTAATCATTCAAGAAAAAATTTCATTTTATGATTAAAAATAATTTTTATGAACATAATATAATTATTTATATGATTCAAGTACATCCTATCCATAATAAAAATGGCTTATGTAAACAATCATATAAAGGAAAACGAATCAGTTAACACCTGAAATGATGATACTACTAAAATATCATTAATAAAGAAATATTATAAAATCATATATGACATCATATGAATGTATATGTTTCTTGTATAATTTAATAACAATTATTTCACCATTATAAATGAGGTTAACCTACCCTCAACCAAGGAAAATTACAATTTAAGGGTTAATTTCATAATCTCTTTATTATCTGAGGTTGTTTTTATGTAAGTATCTACTGGGACTTATTAATCATCCACATCCATGTTTATTAAAAATGTATTCCAAAACATTTTTTACTATTTACTAGACTATGGGTTAAAGTAATTTATTCCATTTTTTTGAATTTTTATAAAACGGTTTGAAGGGAATATTTCTGTCATTTTCCAAACAAAGTACCTTATGACCTTTTCGGAAAAATTAAGGTAAGAATGTTTTTTAACTTATACGGAGGGTGGGGATATTTTATTCCATTATAAAATCGCCGAATATTTCCTTACAAGATTATAAGAATATTTTAAAAATAATTTTTTTCTTTTATAATTATATGTCATTTAAATGATTTAAAAATAGAAAGATACATTTCTTTTAAAAAATGTTTTGATTTAATCTATGTCAACTTCCTTTGATGGATTGTAAGCTTATTTGAAGTTTATTTATTATGATACGAAACACCCATATTGTATTGAAGTTTTTGTGATATGTTTGACTGTGAATGTGTTATTTTTACAGCATTCATGGTTTATGAATAAAGTATTGACATTTTGTATTCTAGTTTTAATACGAATGTTTATGTTATGTTTAAACCTTTTCATATGAGGAATGCATTGGAATTACTAAGTGACGGGTGGAGCCTGCTATAGCTCCTCGATGAATCGGTAGGTCTCATGAGACAAACTAATATCTTGGAACAAGGCCTTGAAAAAATATTATTTATAGTCTTGGCACAAGGCCTTAACTATGTGGTTATGAAGTCTGGAATTATGCATTCCATCATTATGAAAGTGGCTATTGATATTGCATGTGATTATTCGACTAGTAGAATATCTATGTGAATAAGTAAATGGAATTATTTTATTTTATATTTTCCATATTATAATTAAGTTTAAGTTTAAAATGATTTTGTTTTATTCTTATACATTTCCTTAAATTTTTATGATTATTTATGAAATTTTCCGCTATATTGTTATCATTACCGAGCATCTGAGCTCACCCATTTCTATGTTTTATTTTTCCCATGATGTGAAGAAGTATTTTATGGTTGACCTGTAGGGATATGCTAAGGATATAAGTGTTTTAAAAAGGGGACAAATTTTTTTTGATGTTTTTATTTCATGATGTAATGTAAAACTTATGAATATATCTAGTACTTCCAAGGTTACTAAACTGATCGGTCTTTTGGGACATGATTCTTTGTATCATTCCAATGTTATGTAATAATGCACCGAATCTGAGTAACTAGGGTCGGGGTGATACAACTACGTAGAAAAAGATCCCCTTTTAATGAAATTAAAAGTAAAAGGGGGTTATAAACCATATAAAAACAAGTCATGTATAAATAAACATATTCCTCAAAGAAAGGAGATTGAGACAAAGTCCCTTACCTTTTGTCCGACTTGACTTGTTTGTTATTTAATTTCCTTAAATCAGGTAACTTCTTTTGATTTGAGCCAAAGGGATCTCTCGAATTGACTTGTTCATAAGGTAATGATTATAAGAGGAAGAGAGGGATATTGGAAGATTATTTGGACTATTGTTGGACAAGCCTAGGGGCTAGAGAGGTTTGAGTAATGGGTTAGAGGTGGTTCCCTTTTATAAGAGGGAGGAGGGTCACTTAAGGAATATCTTTGAATTATTATTTTATTATAAATTCTATTTAAAGTATAAATGAGTCCAAATTCATCTAGTTCAAAGATAAGATAAATATAAGTCGAAATAAAATCCTCTAATAATATTTAGGTAGGTTTTGGATATTTTTTAATCCTTATCTTTTTTATTTAACCATTTTTATTCTTACTATTTTATCAAACATTTAACACTTTGATAATCAAAATAGTTACCAAAACTTGACAAATATCCAATTAAAGAGTCAATAATAAAATTTTATACTTATGATAACTATTTGGACCAATATTACATTTTTTGGAATTTTATAACATTTAATAATATATTTTATATTTTAAAATACGAATTATGTCAATTGTGACACTATTCGTATCATGAATTTTTTAAAAATACATAAAAAATTGATTGATTCAAAAAAAAATCATTAATAAAAGGGTAATATGTAAATATCATCCAGAATATTTTTGTATGAAATCAAAATAACCAAATTACAGTTTTTTTACATTTATAATATCATTTATTTGAATCCTTTATTAATGAAGCAATCACTACATCATCATTGTGTCATAATTAAATTTATTTATTTAATTTTTAAAAATTATAAATAAAATACCAGGATTTAGTAAATATTTTTATATTTATAATGAATATTTATATTTGAATATATAACTTATATAACCCCATATAAAAATTGTTTTACCAAAAGATACACGTTTAGGTTAAATTTTCCTTAACTTTAAATTAAAAGTAATTAAATGTCATTTTAACACACAAGTGGCTACATGGGGTCCTAAAATCAACCCAAGGATGCACATAGTAGGATATATCTCATATAATAGGATTAGTACATGTGTTTGGGTAATTTAATATTATTATAATATTATTTTTTACCCTAATTTTACCAGATTTACCCTTTAACCATGGTAAATAAAATATTTACTCAAGTTACTATTCATAATGTCTAAAAATAAAAGTTAACTATTCAAACAATTTGGAACTACTGATTCCAAATATGGAATCCATTTTTCCAAATTCAAAACACAGAAGTTGCATAAATTAATTTAAAATTAATTCCCGTTGTCAAAACCAAAAAGTGTGTTTTTAAGAATTAAAAACTATAAAAAGATTGACCTGTGTTTATGTCTAATCAAGGAGTGAAATTACTTAAAATGACCAAAATTGGATTAAATGGTAAAAATATTATTTATTACGCTTAAAAAAAAATTAAAAAGATAATATAACCATATAAATAAATCAGATGAAAAGACAGTTTTGACTTAAAATGCATTATTTTTCACTATTCATTAAAAATGAACTTTATCTGAAAAATACAGAAGATTTACCCCAAGTAAATTTTTATGTCTAGATTCTAAATAAGAAGTTTATTTTGTCAAATAGAACATATAAAAGGAAAAAACTATATTTAAAAGGGCCTCACCATCAAAAGGTGGTAAAACTACCTTTTAAAAATATTAGAGTATTTATGCTTAAAATTGGATCCATTCTCATTTTAAGCCTCTAAATTTTATTTGATACATGTAAAAACATTTAAAAAAACATGTTTAATCATAATATGGTTAGTTCTTTTCATTATTTCCAATACAACGTCTATGTGTTAACTACCATTTAAAATAATAATATTATGTTATTATTTTTCAGTATGAATCAGCCTTGTGTGAGACATGAGATTTTGGAGAAACCCATTTTTTTGTATAGGGTATGCCATCAAACATAGAATCCCCTTTAAATTAAAATCAATATCTTATTCATAAGTATTAATAGAAATCAAAAGTATTATTCTATAAATACTAGGTTCATGACATCCTTCCCCCTTTTGGGAATTTCATCCCTACAATTCTGTTCACTTATCAAATAAGTTGGGGTATTTATCCCACATAGCATTTTTAGATTCCCATGTTGCCTCTTTGACCATGTGTTTTTTCCACAAAAACTTTACTAGATGAATTACCTTATTACACAACACTTTCTCTCTTTGGTCAATAATTTGGATAGGTTGTTCCTCATAAGAAATATTCTCTTCCAACTGAACTGCCTCTGGACTCAAAAACATGATATGGATATGGAATATTATTTATCAACATTGAAATTTGAAAAATATTGTGTACCTGGGATAAACATGGATGTAAGGCCACTCTATAGGAAACTGATCCAACATTATCCAGGATTTCATAGGGTCCAATGAATCTCAGACTCAGCTTTCCCCTCTTACCAAAACACATCACACTTTTCCATGGAGAAACATTGAGAAAGACATGATCACATACCTCAAAAGAAATATCCTTCCTCTGGTTATCCGCATAACCTTTATGCCTTCTCTATACTGTCCCCATGTACTTCTGAATTAACTAAACTTTTTTTCCATCTCTTCTACCAATTTGGGTCCCATCAACTTTCTTTCACCTACATCATCACAAAAAGATGGAGTTCGACACCACTTTCCATATAATGTCTCAAATGGATCCATCTGTATACCGGAATGAAAATAGTTATTATAAGAAAACACTACCAAAGAAACATGTTGGTCCCAACTTCCCTAATAATCCATTGAATAAGCATGTAGATTATCTTCCAAATTTTTATTTTTTCATTCTGATTACCCATCAAATTGAGGTTGAAAAGCTATACTGAAATTTAATTCAGTATCCAATGACTTTTGAAGGCCCTTAAAAAAGTTAGAAGTGAACCTAGGATCATGATCAGATACAATGGAGATGGGAACTCCATGTAATCTGACTATCTATTTAATATACAATCTAGAAATTTGATCTTGTGGAAGAGTATTTGGATTAGGAATAAAATTATTATATTTAGTCAATCGATTAAGAATAACCCAGATTGAATTATTACCTAGAGATTTCTTCAGTAATAACACAACAAAGTCCTTGGATATATTTTTCCATTTCCACTCTGGCACTGATAAAGGCTGAAGCATCCCTTTCAATAACTGCCACTCTTCTTTAACCTGTTGACAAGTAAAACACTTCATAGTAAAGTCTACAATATCTCTTCTCATTCCATCCCACTAGTAATACTCCCGAAGATCTCTAAACATCTTAGTTCTTCCAGGATGAATAGAAAACAGAGAACTATGAGCTTCACATAACAACTCTTTAATTAACTATGAATCACAAGGCACATATAATCTCTTTCCAAACCTCAAAATCCAATATTTATCATTTTTAAATCCATGTAAATTACCCAACTGAACCAACTCTACTTTTTTCTGCAACTCACTATCTTCTTTCTGTGCATGCTTTATTCTATCTGCTAGAGACGATTTCACTGCCACCAGAAACAATACAGTGGAATTTTTTTCACCAAAAACATCTATTCCAAAGTTCATCAAATTGTTAATCAAAGGATATTGTTCCAAACATATCATGGTTAATGTAGCATTACTCTTTTGGCTCAAAGAATACACCAATTTATTTTCCTTTCCTGGATGGTAATGGATCGTGCAATAATAATCATTGATTAATTCCAACCATCTAATTTTTCTCATATTTAATTCCTTCTAAGTGAATATTTACTTCAAATTTTTATGATCATTATATATTTCACACTTTATGCTATAAAAATGATGCCTGTAATGTTTTAATACAAACAACAACATCTAATTAAAAATTAGGTGTAGGGTAATTTAACTCAAGAGGATTCAACTGACGTAAAGCATAATCAAATACCAGATCATTGTTCATTTGGACACAACCATATCCTTTCAATTAAGCATCACTGTAGATAACAAACTCTCCATTTCTATAAGGTAATGACAATACTGGAGAAATCACCAATCTTCTTTTCAATTTATGAAAACAATCATCACATTATTTTTTCAAGATAAACTTAACACCTTTTTGAGTTAACTTAGTTAGTGGGCTAGATAAATATGAAAAAATATCAAATAACCTTTTATAATAGCTTACAAAACAAAGAAAACTACAAGTCTTAATTATATTTTTAGGTTTTGGAAATTCATCAACAACTTTTGTTTTAGATGGATGAACAGTTAATCCATTTTTTGAAACAATGTGACTAAGGAATGAAATTTTTTGTAACAAAAACTCACACTTTCTAAATTTCCCATTAAATTTATTTTATTTTAAGGTTTTAAAGAAAACCCTTAAATTACTTTCATGTTCTTCTTTACTTTTGGAATATACCAAAATGTCATCAATAAACCCAACCACAAACTTATCCAAAAACTCACAGAAAATTCTATTCATAAGATCCATGAATATAGTAGGTGCATTGGTTAACCCAAAAGGTATAACTACAAATTCATAATGGCCATATCTAGTATGAAACACGGTCTTTGGAATGTCTACTTACTTTAATTTAAACTGATGGTACCCTGATCGTAAGTCAATATTCGAAAAATACCGAGCTCCCAGTAGCTGATCAAAAAAATCATTGATATGAGGAAAATGATAATTTTTCTTAACAGTGATATTATTCAAGGATCTATAATCAATGCAAAGTCTCATTGAACCATCTTTCTTTTTAAATAACAAGACTGGAGCACCCCACAGTGATGTTCTAGGTTAAATGGAACCTTCATCTTACAACTCCTATAATTTTTTCTTTAACTATAAAAGTTTAATTTGAGCTATTTGATAAGGTGGTTTTGAAATTAGATTAGCACAGGGAACTAAGTCAATAGTACATTCAACTTCCCAATTTGGTATAATACCAGTCAACTCATCAGGAAAAAAATCAAGATACTCATTTACTACTGGCACATAATTAATATGAAAAGTTCCTTTGTTTTCATAAATATGTGAAAGGTAACATTTATTTCCATCTTTCCCTATTTTCTCAGCTTCCTGATGTGTTATTAGAGATATGTTTTCATTCTTGTACACAAACTACAATTCTTTCTAAAAACAAACCTCCTTAGATCTATACTAAATCTTATCATAGTAAACATAAATCCAATCTATTCCCAAAATAACATCAAACTATAATAGAGGCAAAATAACAAGGTTTTTAGGTAAATTATTTCCACAAATAAGGAAAGGAAGATTCTTATAATTTATTTTTTCCTCTAAATTTTCCCCAGGTGTTTTTACCTCAAGTTCAGGATTCATATCTTGAGATGGAATTCATAATTTTCTAGAAAATTTATCATAAATGAAAGAATGCGTAGATCCTGAATCAAACAAAACATTGTCATAATCTGAAAAAACAAACAAAGTACCTGATACCACTTCGTTTGATGGTCCCAAATCAACCGTAGTAGTAGAAAAATATTTTTTCCCACCCTTTTGATTTTGATCTATGTGGTTTCCACTCTTGGTAATCAACTTTGGACACACTTTTCCATAATTTAAAAACTCATTGGAACTAAAACATATTACCGTTGGATTTTCATTGCATGCTTGATCATCTTCCTTATAGTTATGAGCAATATGAAAAGTCTTACCACATCAGAATCATTTTACATATTGTGAGAGACATTCTCCTATATTATTTTTATCACACTTCTCACAAGATGGAACTTTAATTTTCTTACCTTATGGATTCTTTGATGAATTCTTTCCCTTTTCCTACCAACTAAACCTCTTCTTTTTCTTGCTCTCTTGGAACAACTTATCTTCAAAAAAATCCATTTCTACCTTCCTAGAACATCTAAAAAGTTTCTCATAGCTTTTTAATTCATGAGAGTATAACGCTCGTAGATATTGTGGCTTCAGTCCTGAGTAAAATTGATTTATCTTAATATAAAGATCTTGGATGAAATTTGGAGCATACATTGCCAGTAGAGTGAACTTTTCTTTGCAATTAGCCACTGAGTCACCCTCCTACCTCAATTCCAAGAATTTTTTTCCATCCTAAGTCGAACCGGATTAGGAAAATATTTCTCAATAAACATACCTTTGGATTCTTCCCAACAAAGAGCATCAATCTCCTCAATGTCCCTAATATTTTTAACCATCAACCACCACTATTCTGCTTCTCCTTCAAAATGATAAACATAAAGATTAACATTTTGATTGTCTATATAACCCATGAAATACAAAATATTTTCCAGTGGTTTTATCCACCCTTCAGCTTGAACAAGGTCATATGATCCTCTGAATGATGGGGGATGTTGCTTCATGAAATTCTGTACTATTGACATGTTCCTCTATGGTTGATATGGATGACCATGTGCATGGATACCACCACCATTTATAGCATGAGTCAACTATTCCATCACTGAAACAAACTATTCAGTTCTAATTCCAACCTTCTTAGGTTGCTGATTTGGAAGGTTGTTTTCCTGTTGATGTCGTTCCATCATAGCTGCCTTGTTTCCTATGCGGAAAACCATTCTGAACAAAAAAATATCTTTGGTGAATCAACATGGTAATTTTCAAATTATATTTCATTTCAATCTTACCATAAAGTAAAAAATCATTTATAGATATTATATTAGAAAAATTCTAACTCCTAAAGTTATCTAAACCAACCTCTTATACCAACTATAAGGCCCCAACATTAAATATTACATAATCTTGAATTAAGTTAATAATTCACATTGAGGATATTTTTAGGTTTATAGCTTTATATAATTAGGTCATAACTTATAAAAAACATCTTTAATATTACATGTAGACACTTATACTCAATATCCTTTTTTTCATAAAATAAAAAACACTTAAAAGAAAATAAACATGTTTAGTTTCATTTTTTAAACAACATGAATTTTCCTTGATCCCATCACTGAACCTATTCCACATTAAGTCCAATGAAAAAAATTTCAAAAACTTGGGATGAGTATAAAAAGCTTATTAATGGATAGAAAAATAAGGAAATCTGTTAGTTTTCAAAACAACATGTAAACCATGAATACTTAATCATAAAGTAACACTCTTCACCTTAAAGAAGTATAAAAAACACTTCACTAAATATAAGATCATTGCTTACCTTTTTTGTAACTAAAATATTACCATAAATCCCATAGAAAATAACTTATAGAATATAAAGGTATCTTGGGACATAGTCAAATTTAAATGGAATAACCATACATTCATCTTCCACAAATCATTCTTACAAATGGGATAGCCATACGACCGACTTCCATAACCAATGCATTGGAGGTTATAACGTAACCAACCATCCTTGGTTTATCATGGAATTACCCATCATTTGGTTTATCACGTAACCACCGTTAAAATTTATAAGTATCATTATATAATCATCACACATAAAATATTTCAAATATCAACATTTCAATCATAAAATTTCATTTTCAATCACAAGAAACAATTTCAAGATATTGAAATAGTGAATCTATTTCAAAAACCATTTTCAATACCAAAATATGTAAAATGGGTATATGGTATTTATTTTACATTTTAAAACATTACATCTTGTTAAATAATCCAAATATCAAATATTGTTCGCAGTGGTAGAAAGGTCGTTGTCACCACATACGTTAAAAAGAAACATTCCCTTTATCATTTAGTAAAATGCTATGTAGAAAAAGATTCCATTTGAATGAAATTAAAATTCAAAGGGGTTTATACACCATATAAATTCAAGATGTGTATAAATCACAATATTCCTCAAATAAAATAGATTAAGACAAATCCTCTTACCTCGTGTCCGGTTTGACTCATTCGTTCTTTAATTTCCTCAAATCGGGTAACTTTTTTTTGATTTGAGACAAAGGGATCTCTTAAATTGCCTTCTACCTAGAAGAAGGATTCTAGGAGGAATATAGGGATGTTGGGAGATTATTTGGGTAGAGTTTGGATGATCCAAGAGGCTTGAGAGGTGTGAATAATGGGTTAGAGGTGGTTCCCTTTTATAAGAGGGAGGAGGGGCACTTAATGAATATCTTGAATTATTATTTTATGATAAATTCTATTTCGATTATAAATGAGTAAAAATTAAGCTAGTTATAAGATAAGATGAATTTAATTGAAAATAAAATAATCCAATAATAATTATATAGGTTTTGGATATTTTTTAATATATATCATTTTTATTTAACCCTTTTTTACTCTTACCGTTTTATCAAGAATTTAACACATTGAGAATAAAAATAGTTACCAAAACATGACAAATATCCAATTAAAGAGTCAATAATAATATTTTAGACTTATGATAACTATTTTTCCAAATCATATATTTTTTAAAATTTAATAATATTTATAAAATATTTTATATTTTAAAATATGAATTATGTAAATTTTGACACTATTCATATCATGAATTTTTTTTAAAACTATAAAAACTTGATTTATTTGAAATAACTTCATTAATACAAAGATAACATGTAACTATAATCTATAAAATTTGTCTATGACATCAAAATAACCAAATTAAATTTATTTTAACATTTATAATATCATTTATTTGAATCCTTTATTAATGAAGCAATCACTGCATCATCATTGTGTCATAAATAAATTTATTTATTTAATCTCTAAAAATTATAAATAAAATAACATGATTTATGAAATCTTTTTATTTTTCTAATGAATATTTATATTTTAAAAGATAACTTATATAAACCCATATAAAAATTGTTTTACCAAAAGATACATGTTTAGGTTATATTTTCATTAACTTTAAATTAAAAGTATTTAAATGTCATTTTCACACACAAGTGGCTCCATGGGGTCCTAAAATCGACCCAAGGATGCGCATTGTCAGATATATCTCATACAATTGGATTAGGACACATGTTAGGGTAATTTAATATTATTATAATATTATTTTTTACCCTTAGTTTACCAGATTTACCCTTTAACCATGATAAATAAAATATTTACAGAAGTTACTATTCATAATGTCTAAAAATAAAAGTTACATATTTACACAATTTGGACCTCATGATTCCAAATACGGAATCCATTTTTTGAAATTTTAAACACATAACTTTCAGAAATTAATTTAAAATTAACTCCCGTTGTCAAAACCAAAAAGAGTGTTTTTAAGAAAATATAATTATCAAAAGATTGACATGTTTTTATGTATAATTGAAAAGTGAAATTATTTACAAAGAAAAAAATTGGTTTAAATGGTAAAAAAATAATCTAATTACACTTTAAAACAATTAAAAAGATAATCTATCCATACAAATAAATCAGATGAAAAGACAATTTTGACTTAAAATGAATTATTTTTCACTGTTCATTAAAAATGAACTTTATCAGAAAAATACCAAAAATTTACCCCAAGTAAATTTTGATGTCTTGATTCTTAAGAATAAGTTTATTTTTTTAAAACAGAACATATAAAATTTACAAAAACTATATTTAAAAGGGGTTCGCCAGCAAAATGTGGTAAAACTACCTTTTAAAAATATTAGAATATTTATGCTTAAAATTGGATCCATTCTCATTTTAAGCCACTAAAATTTATTCAATAAATGTAAAACAATTTAACAAAAATGTTTAATCATAATATTTGTAGTTTTGTTCATTCCTTCTAATACAATGACTAGGCATTAAATACCATTTAAAATAATAATATTTTGTTATTATTTTTCAGTATGACTCATCCTTGTGTGAAACATGAGATTTTGGAGAAACCCATTGTTGTGTGTCGAGTATGCCATCGAACATAGAATCCACTTAAAAGTAAAATTAATATCTTATTCATAAGTATTAATATAAATTAAAAGTATTATTCTATAAATACTTGGGTCATTACAATTAGGGCATGAAAATGGTCTCTTGGGTTAAGTTCATGTGTTTTGCGACAACCGCTGCCAAAGGTGAAGCGATTTGGCTCAATTTGGTTTGCCAAAAATGGTTTATGGTGATTTCTTACCTTTTTCATTGATGTATCTTAGCAAATATTTGGGGTTTTTTATTTTATGAGTCCCTGGTAATTAATTTTAGGTGTGTTTGTCCTTTCCGCATTAATTTTGAGTTCCTATTAATGTGTGTAGTTGGTTTTCACCAAATTTTAGGGCACACACACATATACTATGGTATGAATATATATATTCCATGTACGCGTTCCCTCATGGCATGGGGAACATATTCCTAGATTAAGGGATATATTTATGTATATATGAAGGCATGTACGTGATAGTGTGGAGCAGTTCCTGGTGGTCGTTGATAAATATGTTATGTGTCGAGTGTTATTATTAGTTCTTTTGAGGTAGTATCCCTATATTATGACTTTAATTTGATATTGCATTAAATTACTCACTTCTCTCACTTCATTTGGATATTTATTTACACCTATTTATTTTTATTATAAGTGTTTAGTTATGATAATTGTTTTTTTGATAAAACAATCATTGTTTTATAATAAAACCCCTCCAACGGAGGGGCTCTGTCTGTAAAAACTCATAGTGATATTTTATTTTTATTTAGCTTGACGGTATTGTTTCTTATGTTCTTCCTTATTACTCAATGTCTTTTATATATTTATAATATGCTTGTACATATCTCATCTTGGTTATTTCTAAATAATGTTGCTTCCTTTGAAAAATTACAGATAACCCAAAGCACCTCCTAAGTGTGTGTCCCAAATTTTAATTGGATTTACTAGTGTATGAAATCTATCCTCTTCCCATTACTTCATCTTTTATTTCATGTCATGCCATTGTGCCACTCACTGAAAACTTCTGACGATGCCTTGTTATCATTTATTAATTTTTTTTGGTTTGTTATATCGTGTATGTGGTGGCCTTCTCTTATGGAGAAACCCATTATGGGTGTTCGACTTGCCTCTTGGACACCCATTTTTGTGTGCCCAACCAAAATGGACTTTTTACCTAATTCCTGTAGTTGTGTTTCTCCTATGGGTGAGTGTGTGGTACCATGGGTTAATTTCCTAAATTTATAACATGATTTAAAATGGGAATTGAACTATGGACTGAGCCTTTGACAATTCATATGCCTAGTTCTTATTGTTCAGACTTGTGTATATGCTTGTGTAAGTATATTGTTTTCTCCAAAGTGGTTTGGCTTGGTTGTATAAAATATAGGGTCAATCTTGATAGATTGAAACCTTGAGATGTAATTAATGACATATGGTTAAAGGAATGATAATGCCCTGTGACTCTGGTTGGATTACATTGTTAGATCTTAGGCCTTTTTGCTAAGCCTCTTGCTTGAAACTTGCTTATGTTTATTGCTTATTACCTAATGATATTTCTTAGATCCTTTGGTTACTTTTGTGATAAATTTATTTTTATATGTTAATGGATAATATTTGTTTACTTGATATCCTTAAAAGCTGGTGGATCACAGTGGTTGTTTGATAGAATGATTTATGTATATTCCTGCAATGTGATATATGTATTGATATTTTCCTTGAAAAGTTCTTTGGAAACTATGCTTCACTTGATACTGGATGGGTGAGAATATGGGTTTTGTATTAAGAACTTATGGATGGACTCCCATGCTCAGGTGGTTATACTATGACATGCTAGGGAAGTAGTGTTTTAGGCTTCCAAAGAAAGTGCTCCCCTAGGATTTTTATTATACTGTTGGGTGATACTGATTCCCTAAGGGGAAATTGAGGATAGAACCATTGGAAAGATGGATACACTAAGCCTCGAGTGATACTTAGTCTTTTACGTGTGGTCCCGAGACAGAATCATGGTTACCATACCACGTGTGATATTTGGACCTTCGAAAGGAACTCCTCGGATGGGCTCAGTGGCATTGGATATTATGAATGGATGTACCATAGGGATACCTCTCGGACAGGATCAAAATCCACTACTGGATTTTATGAAATTATTGAATTATATTGATTGATTTCATTGGTTAATCGCTGCGGTATAATTGTTTCATTTATTTTTATTAGAGGATCAACTTGTGAATTTTCTCTCTTGATTATTAGAATACTTATGTGATGACATGGGAATTAGACCCTAAGCCTAATCATAAGTTTGGGGTGAGATTCTTTGAGTGTCCCTATTAATTTTGGAATTGTTACACATATTATTCCTACACAGGTACCACCTTTCTAAATTCCATCTCATGTCGAAGTAGGTGGTATGGTACGGGTTTCTATTTAGGAACCCAGACCAATTTACTATTGTTAATTGTTATCACTCTTCATTTATTTTAAATATTACAATTTATAATTTATATTGCATTGTTTGGATTGTGAAAGATTCCGTGAGTGCTTATTTACTGAGATTTATATCTCACACCTTGCTCGGGTACCCTTGGTACTTTAGTAGACCTTATATTTGCAGGTTATAGGTCATTTCTGTATTTATTTTACCTAGGATTTTAGACCGAAGTACCTTGCTGGAGCTCAGGATGATAATGGATATTGCCTGTGGTTCTTTAGTGTGTTTTCATTATTATTGAACCATATTGTAAAGAATGATGTATTTTTCATACTTTTTGACTTCTATCATTACCATGTCATGAATTCATCTATTGTATAAACTAGTGTTGGCCACTTTTTTTCAATTATATCAAATCTATCTTCTCCTTCTCTGTCAATTATTTATTACTATTTATACTACTGTCTATTCTTATTATGATACCTCTATCAATTATATATTGTTAATCTGTATGCATAATATGATCTATGAGGTCATAGTCCCCCCATGTAGACACCCTAGTCCCTCGCTACTAGTCGGTAGCCTCTGGAATTCAGGGAGATTCACTTGAGGTCATGTGACCCACCGGTCTGGCTATTGGTTTGATGGTCATTCGGGCCATGAAATTACAAAGTGGTATCAGAGCTTAATTTTTTCTTGGTATTTATATTTTTATTTGGTAGATAGGAAACAAAGAATTTGTCAGTGCTTGGTTAATAGTCATTCTTGGGAATGATCACCCCACGTACGAGAAAAGAATAAGTGGCCAGGGATGGGAATTGATGTTCATGCTTTTTGATATTTTAGTTGATATGATTTCACCTGGAGTGATTTGTGTAATTTTAGCTGCTTATAGATTTATGGAGTTTATGGTATTTTACCTATGGCCTCTTAAGGCAAGGATGAAACATTACATGCATCAAAATAGAAACATAGGGATTCACATGTCACACGTATTCCATGCCATGTAGCTGCATTCAAAGGTTTCTTACTGATGTGACTGGGTTCCTTGAATGGCATGACATGTTATTGTGTTTATTATCATGCCTGTTGTATAACCTTCTTAGGTGTTAATATGTCATGCTTATGTGCCTATACCATGTCATCCCTATGTTATATTCTTGTTATTTCATGCTAGTTTTGTTTTGATGTAATTGATTCCATGGGATAAATGGATTGGTTGCAATTAAATGGGAGCCAAATGCCACCTACACAATGTATGGGTGATTTATGGATTGGTAGATGGATTCCCATATGACTTGACTATTGAACATGTGCATGTTTTATTAGGAAATGGTTTTAAATGTAAAGGGATAGGAAATTTTACCTATTGTGGTGTCCTCTATTTAAGACCCTAAGGGTAGATGAATATTCTTTGACTTTCCTTGTAATGGAAGTGTGTGCATTTTCTGTAGGCACACCTTCCTTTAGAAATGGCTCAGATGATAAACGTTTGAGCCTAGTGACTTCTTTTAGCATGCACCGATGTTAGGTTCAATGATTGTTCTTCATAAGGGGACATCCTATGGTAGGTATCACCCTTAGAACTTAAAATCCTTACTAATGCCATGAGTTTTTTTCCTTTTGGTGTCGTTCACATGCTGTTGTCCCAAGTCGGACCTCATTTCCTAAAATGACACCCTTATTTGGACATGTGGTCATGTTTTTCTTGTCCTTTTATATAGTCTTGAGCACCAATTGATTCTCTGTTCCAGCTGGTTAGACATGCCTAGGGCATGGTCAACAACTTTATAGGTCACTTGACCCTTTCTTTTCATTAGTGATGCACGACTAGATATGGAATCTTCCAGGTTAATGGTCATATGGGGAAATATGATGATGGGTTAAATACCTTGTATGAACTATCTAATACATGAATGCATAGGGAAGATAGCCTACAGATAGTAATTAGGATGTTCCAGTTGCTCATTAAATCTCAAGGTAGTATGCCTCAGTATATGTGGTAACTATTGAGTTTTTAATGCTGTGATGAATTGATTGGGTTTAATGGAATCATTGAGCCTTGTATTATTTAGTGCGGTCTTGGTTCATCTCTAGAATAGACTGACCTGGGCGAAAAAAAATCAAGTTTATCATAATGTTTGGGATGACATCTAGAGAATCCGGTGTTTTGACATGCCGATTAGTTTGGTTTTGGTTTTCATGCCAATTATTTAAATGCTCATGTTTATGATAGTTCTGACCTTACATTATTCTGAGAGTCTAGTTTATCTATTTTTTTTATGATTAGAAAACTCATATGGGGGGAGTTTCTTGTCAGCTCTATCAAATACATGTCCTTCTGGGTGGAAGGAACACAACCAAAGAGGACCATTAGAAAATGGTCGGGATGACTTAAATTTTGTGAGGCATGTGAACTTTAAATCATTTCGGTGCTTGATCATCAACAAAAAATTGGTGTGGTTGGTGGTGTATGAAACATTTGAGTAACTCCATTGGTTGTGGGTGGACTACATTGGTTAATACTGAACGATCATGAGATTCCTCAGGTGGTAAAGGCTTGGTGATCGGTTAATGATGGTGCATCGACTGGTGAATCTGAGTTTCATCTAAGGTATAGACCACTAGTGGTTTTTCCTT
This sequence comes from Viscum album, assembly GCA_963277665.1. NCBI lineage: Eukaryota > Viridiplantae > Streptophyta > Magnoliopsida > Santalales > Viscaceae > Viscum > Viscum album. Next base: position 1,755,983,079 of record OY728121.1, on the reverse strand, counting down.
TTTCCTTATTGTAATATTTTAAAAAATACTCCTAGTGTACTCTGCTTTAGTTGTGATCATGTCCCCTATCTTGACATTGTCCTTGATGCACTAAGAGAGAGTTGGTCTTATGTCATGCTAAATTTTAAAAGATGTTGGGTAATCTTTATCTAGATGCACAATGAAATCATGGTTCTAATAAAATCCTGTTTAGTCTTGAGTGACACTTGGATTACCTTATAGGAATTCCTTGGACGAACTCTTATACACCATATTTTTATTCTGACTTGAACGCCAGGCTGATGTCACTTCGAGATCAGTCAATGCTCTGATGTGGACGTCTTGGATTTGTACCAATGTCTCACTCATAAACATGATGTATGAACTACCTTAGGTTAGTTCCTTGTACTCATGTCATTCCAATCTGAGTTTATGACAGACTTTTGGTCGAGCTTGGTGTTGTTTAAATCAAGTAACATCACTGGTAGTCAGGTATGGACTTTATTGGATGTGTTCATGGTGAATAAGATATACCTTGGAAGAAGACATCGTAGTTCAGTTTTTAAAACATTGTCCATCTAATCCAAGTGTCTCCTTGAATGGTTGGCTAGAGTGTTTGGACTAGTTGTCTCTCTTATTCAATGGAGTGGTCAGTGAAGGACCATTTCTGGCTTGTCACTAGGTGAGATGAGTGCGGTATGTATTCACCATGGCTTTTCATGAAAGTCTAGTTCAACTTGGGATTTGAGGTTTATGGGGAATTGACCATTTTAACAATTTTAGAAATCATTATAGAAGCATAGCTAGAACTCTTAAGGGCATGTATTGAAGGAAATTACATGGTGGTTGGTGTCATGTCTTGGAGTTGGACCCTTCTAATGATAAGACCTATAGTGGGGAGCCCCACCAGTTAGTTGTTTAAAGAGATGACAGTATGAATGTGTCTCTAGATAAAAAGGATTGGGTAAACATCATTTCACTATTTTGATTAGAAAATGAGTGTTGGATCAGATCTTAATGGATTAAGTGACTGTTGATGCCAAAAATCAAGGAAAATCCAGAACAAAGGAACAACCTTAGGGGCTGCCTCATGAAGACCTGTCACGTAGCCCTAGAGCCCTGCAGCTGGCGCAGAGCTCTTTCTTCGAGAACCCACCATGGAGTGAAGAGGCGGGTTGCTCTGTGAATACCATTGACGTTTGTGAACCCACCACAGAGTGAGGAGGCGGGATGCTCCACGAACCCCTTTGACGATCGTGAACCTGCCGCAGAACGAGGAGGCGAGATGCTCTGCGAATCCCATTAATGTTTGCGAACACGCCACGGAGCAAGGAGGCAGGGTGCTCCGCGAACCGATTTGACGTTCACGAACCCGCCACAGAGCATGGAGACGGGGTACTCCGTGAGCCGATTTGACGTTCGCAAACCTGCCGCGGAGCAAGATCCATATTTGCACCGAGCGAGCTCTGCTTCACAATGTATCTTGCCTATAAATACCAGGCTCCCCTTGAGCCCAAAGGACGGATCCACAGACCTTTCAACTTCTAATCTCCCACATCCCAAAGCAATTTTTTCTCTATGAACCATGATCTTTTCAAGGTACTTTTGAATCAAGAAGTGACTTCCCCATTTCATGAATTCTGCCCTCTTCAAATAGGGATTCCCTTCACCGAGCCCACGAGCCTCCGCAAAAGAAGGAGATCCACAAGGGGACTTGGGTCATCATGAACTATTTATGCTTCGAGAAACATCTTTCATACACATGTGATCCACATTCTAAGGCATGGTCACTGTACTTCACAAAGCACATCTCTTCACAATGTTATGCTTCTCAAGGCACCCTTTCTTCATGAGGCATTACTCCGCGAAAACCTTTCCACCTCCCAAAGCACCTTCCATATTCACCTATTCCCTAAGCCTAGCCTAGGAGAATTCACTCCACGAAGCACATCCCTTCACAAATCCCCTCCACTTCATGGAGAACTATAGATTCAAAAGGCTTCTACCTATGAACCCCTTTTCTATGCAACTCCTTTTCCTATGTGTCCCTTCAGGTTTTCAGGAAGTAATTTCAAAGTCCCTTGGGCAGTGCTACCCGTTGCTTTGTTTCGCGTCAAGCTTCTTCGCATAGGCATGCTAATGGCTATTGCTTTTTTGCATAGCCATGCTAACATGGACCCACCAATGGATCACTCCATAACACCCCCTCACACGGTGATGTTGATTCGTTCATTTTCTCAAGGGTGAGTGGCTATCAGTTATGTAATTCCTAGGGGTGCAGAGCACACCCACCTCATCTGAGCTGTAGGACATTAAACTACCAAGTGCCATCGTTCTCCACCCATGACATTAAACCGTGACCTCACCCTATGTCGTTCATGTGGGGCACCCCACCTTATATTTTCTGCATGCCCACTAGTCTCCACAAGAGTGAGATCATTCCTCACATGGAATGAGATCCTCTTTATTGGAGCGACATCTGTCTGCGGGGAAAGGGAAATCACCCCACTATAAGCCCCAAGATTTTCTTACAGGAGGTAGTATCCATGCTCCTCCTCTCTTCCTGGGTTCCAAATACCTCTCCCACTAGGCTTTTTCACCACCCATGCCTCCAACCTAGATTAAGTCCCATTCTCCAGCTCTTTGGGCTGCTAATCTCGTGTAAGCCCCTATTTCCTCTTTGGGATACTAACCACGTGTAAGCCCCACTCCACTTCCCACAGACACACCTTCTGTGACATGACCATCAGGCATTTTCTACCTATTGTTTCTCATATCGAGCATGACTCACATGAGCTTATAGTAAGCATCGACCATGACATCCGATCTGGGAAGCCAAGAGTGTAAGCCCCACACACCCCTTCTGAACTACACAGACATTGATCCTTGACAAGGAAAGGTATGTAGGAAGCCTCCTTGAGGTTCAATCCCACCACCCATTGGTTTCAACCATCTTCACATCGGTTCACCAAACACCCCTACTGAACTACGTGGACTTTGATCCTTGCCAAGGCATGGTACGTAGGAAGCCTCTCTGAGGTTCAAGACCAACAACCATTGGTTCTGACCCTCTTCACGTCAGTTCTAACCAACCTGAACTACTTGGACTTTGATCCTTTCCAAGACATGGTATGTAGGAATCCTCCTTGAGGTTCAATCCCAACAACCATTGGTTTCGACCCTCTTCATGTTAGTTCTAACAAACTTGAACTCTATGCACTTTGATCCTTTCCAAGGAAAGCTATGTAGGAAGCCTCCCTGAGGTTCAATCCTAACAACCATTGGTTCCGACCCTCTTCACATTTGTTCTATCCAATCTGTACTACTTGGACTTTGATCCATGCCAAGTCAGGGTACATAGGAAGCATCCTTGAGGTTCAATCCCAACACTCATCAGTCCCAGACATCTTCACATTGATTCTCACTCCTTTAGAACTATGTGGACTTTGATCCTTTCCAAGGTAAGGTACGTATGGAGCCTCCCTATGGTTCAAGACCATAAACCATTGGTTCTAGACCCCTTTCACGTCAGACCACCTTCGTCCCACATGATGTTAAACTACATGCCCCCTTTTCATCCTGCATGATGTCAAACTACATCCACCATCCATCAATAAACCCTTTTGACTCCCATCTAGTGGTAAGCCATCATGACCCTATCTAGAGGTAACCCGTCATGACCCCATCTGGTGTTAAGCCATTGTCAACCCCATTCAGCGCAAAGTTGTTGAAGTCCCCAATCGGTGGTAAGGCGTCATCAGAAGAACTACGGGGAATTTAATTACCTACCACAAAGATGTGTAGGATGTCTCCTCGAGACTCAATCCCAACATCATCGTCATCCTCGAGTAAGCTATATCTCATTCTCCACCCACTTCACTTAGTCATCCATCATCCATTTTGATTCTTACCCAGGATGCCACATCCGGGCGGGATCATGCCACCTCATTCCCCATTCCCCTTAACAATAGTCGGGTTTCTAACTATGTGTTAGCCCCAACATTAGTGCCCCCTCTAGGTGTTTCACCCACCTGATCCACTCTAATCAGTTTGTATAGCTACTGCACCACATACTACCTTCCTGGGATCTCCCCTTTAACCCCTAGTAATATTGTATGACGTTAAACTACACGAGTACACATGTCCTTGACGCATGACACTAAACTACGGATCTACCCTGAACAAGTTTAGGATGCCCCATGTTAATCATGGGATGCCCCAAATCCCTTCCTAGAGAGGATTTTCCCTATCATTGTTGTCCCCCGATCATGCCATGCTTAAGAACTACGTTTGGATTGATTCTCATCTTTATGAGATACGTAGAGAACTCCTGGGAATTTCCCATCGGGCTCAGCCCTAGGTTTATTAGCCCTCCTGGCCCCACGGTCCCGATCATTGTCCAATATCATTGACCTTAAACTAGGAGACTATAGTATAGGTACCATGACTTTAAACTGTTAACCTTGGTCCAGGCAGTATGCCCTTAAAACTATGTGCATCGTCCTCACCGTACGATGTTAAACTACATGTATATCATCCTCATTGGTATGAAGTAAAACTACATGTCATTCTAGGTCCATACCAGAGAGGTCCTATTCGGGAGTAGGTATGATCCCTGATCACACCGATGCGCCCACCTAATGTGCGTTCACCACAGCGGTGTAATTTCAATATTTCCATTCGAACAACCCATCACTCCACAATCCATGCCTTATGTGCCCTTTATTCAGAGTCTCATCCTCATTTTAATCTAAAAGAACCCCCTAAAAGTTTGGATTCTAGGCCTATGTCTCACATACTATCCTAGGCTAACATTCTGAAAGGATAATGGATGGAATTTCGAGTCAGGCCCGGTGTTTTGAACATGGTCAGCGGTCATCCCTCATTTTTATTCCCATTCCAGGATAACGCAATAAGGATATTGTGTTTCGAACATGGTCTACAGTTATCCTTTATTGTCACACCACCCCTACAATGTTCCAAACTTTGGGTGTCATGATTTACACTTTGCACCCCCTATGTTCAGATTAAGTCGAACTCCCCTGGCGTTACCCCACTCATGCACTAGATCACATTGGAAGGACGACATGTCGATTGTTCTGAGCTCCTCGTCCTCCAATCGGGCCTCTCCCATTTCTTCCTAGAAATCCAGATTGGTTTTTCAGACCCCCGGATTCCCAATGATTGGTTTTCACTCTTAAATTTGGGTAGAATAATAAGGTGTTCATCCCTTGTTTCTCACACTGGACCCGACCCATGTGAGCTTAGGGATTGATCGCTGGATGCTCCCTAAATATGATAGGAATGCAATAAACCAATACAAATAACGGAACTCATGCATGAATCTAGCATAAAACAATCAAATCATGAAAGTACATTTGAGGTATTGTAATCATTACTGTACCTGAGGGTGGATCCCTCCCATGGACGGATTAACCCCATCAAATAAAGGTGTAGCTTCGCTACCCTCTGGATTGTAGTGTCCAGGATTTTCTGTCGCCTGCTCAGCTCCTTCCCCTCCTCAGCAGTGATGGGGCACAATTCATCAGCTGAAATTTGGGCCTTCTCTAAGTTGGCCTAGATGACACTCATCTCTTTGGAGGTTTTCTTCATGTGCTCCAAGGCCTCTTCTAGGAAGGCCTTCAATCACAATATTAGCTTTTATTTCGCATCAAGGGAGGATGAGTGCTCATCAACCCAGACTTGCAGTCGCTGAATCTCATCTTCATCCTCCCAGAGCCACTTGATGTTCACCAATTTCCTCCGCTGCCAGCCCACACCAAGGCCACGATCATACTCTCTAATCTTCTCCGCCATAAGATCTCATACGATCATGTGGGGACGCCGACTATCCAGTCCCCCAACACAAAGTTCACGCAGTCGCAAGCGAAGTCTATCCATCTAATCCATCCATTGTATTTGGGCGGTGTCACCGATGAAGCGCTTGATCAACTTCCATGATCGGTGACAGACTATTTTGTTATCCTATTCATCAGAGGTCGTCTCGCCCCAGTCGGTGCGGTTGGAAGGATCATATGTGGGGAATGCCCCCACGAACTCGTGATCAGGGTCCACATCTGGTGTTTGATCAGGTATGGCGGGACTTAGGCTATCTAATCGATCCTCATCATCAGACCCCACCTCAATAATATTGGGCTCAACACTGCTGGCGGTCCCACCAGTGATTAGGAGCACCACGACTTGGTCAGTCTGGGTATCTTCCTCCACGATCACTAGAATTCCTCTGGGAAAGATGCCGCCAGAATCCCCGACCAACCTTACCAGGGTGGCCCACACCATTTGAATAACTGTGCGTGCCAAAAGGGTCTTGTACATTAGTTGACATAGTCAATGGGGGACAATAATAAATTTGGTAAAGGGGACATACAGATATCGAATTCCTGGTATTGTTTTTGGGTTAACGCTATTAGGACCTCGAGGCATGGGCCCCCGTATATTGTAGGAAGGTATGAAAGCTCCAGAGGAGCCACCTCGGGTGTCTTTGCCCCACCAAACATGGTAATTAATGCAGCCGTAGGTGTAGATCCTGAAGGTCCTACATCTGCATCTGTTGAGGGGCGAGAACGAGTTCTGCGTATTAGACCCTCCTGCACAGTTCTAGTATTTGTAAGGAGTTCAGAATGACCTGGAATTAGCCTCTGAGAAAGGGGCTTGAGATTTTACCACAAGGGCCTCTAAAAATTCTTCAAGGTCTGAGTCTTGATCACCAACTTCACCCTCCTCCAATGGGCTCCCTTTATCGGCCTCCCCCCAGGAGGACTCACCCGATTCCTCCGGCAAAGGAAATCACTCATTCAGTTCGGAAACTGAAAACTGTAGAGGGGTTGTCTGATTCAACAACAACTTCACCCGATCTATCATTGGGTGTGGGGCACCCTTGGAGTGGACAAAATCCTTCAGATCGGTCAGGTATCGCTCTGCCTCCTCCTGATATATTGTGAAGCCAACCCTGACTGGGCCAATTCATAGCAAGTCTATCCCAAGACGGTTCAAGTGTTTCCACATCTCAGACAGGTTGATGAATTTCCTGTTGACATCCTAGATGTCCCAGGCCTCCAGGAAGGCAACATTCTCTGGAATGTATATATATCCTAAAATCTTCCTTGAATCCTGGGAAGATATTCTACGGAATCCTTGCGGTGGCCTCCCCTCTGGATAACTCGGTTCTTCTGGGACCACCGGGTTCGTCACCACCACTAGATCTGCTGCCACTGCCTTCCCCTTTCCAGTATGTGCCTCACCGTCCTATAATCCCTGCCACCATGGGATGTCCTCATCATCTTCCGGCACCAACCTCGAGGTTGGGGAGGCACACCATCACTAGCCCGAACGGTTGTCTGCTTTAGCATCTCCCCTGGGTAGGCCACCTCCCAGCTTTTGGCATACTCCTTCACTAACCCGAAGACGACCATGGGTGGAGGCAATTATTTCCGCATCTTTCCATATTCTCATGTGAACATGACCCACGTCTGCCTCATCACACATGGATGTTTTTCATGGAGCACCCCTAAATAGACCTGTGGGGTCAGCCGCTGCATACATCGAAACTGCTTGGAAAATCGGTACGGGGTGTACAGCTCGTAGAGGGGGTCATAGTCTATTCTTTCCACCAAAACTCCACCTCGAAAGGCCAGGAGATAGGACCGGGGCTCCTCGGTTCCTTGGCCATCATCAGTAAAAGCCCCTTTTGGAAGCAGGAATGGATGAAAGTTGTATTCCTCCATCTTCCAGACATGGTTTAGTACTACTTGCACAATCAGTTTGTCCAGAAAGCTCCCCGCAACATTCAGAATGGATGGGTGAAAGTTTGATCCTGGAGGAGATATGGGGTTCAGATATTCATAGACTCCCCTGGCGTGCATCGCTACCCACCCGTACAAGAGGTGGAATGTCCTGCATATACTCTATGGCCTCTTCCCCTCACTGATATTCCATATAATTTGGTAGAGCTTGGTGAGCATCGGGATTCCAAGGTTCACCCACCCTCCGGTCACCAACATAGACACCATGATAAATGTGCTTGGTCGCACGCCCATGTTTGTATCCCTTACTGGAAGGATCCAACTGCATATTAGAGTAGCGATGAATGCCGCCAGCCTGACTACCAGTTTCTACTCAGTGCTGACATTGAACCCCCAGGTTTTTCACTGGCTATCCTCTAGGAGACGCTAGTATGAATGCTCCTTGCCCCATTGAGCCCCCTTCAGGCAAGTACAAGACCTCACTGGAAACTGCCTATTGTCCTGGAAGTTCAGAAACAGTTTGAACCACCATCTAAGGTGGACGTCTCTCACCACCTTTTTATTCTATACCGGCACCAAATCCATCCATACCATCACTAGTGGTGGAATTTTCTCCAAATCCTCCCACACACCCATATCAGGGAGGAATTCATCGTACATCACTCCAAGTATCGGGACACTCGAGAACTGGTGCACGTCCCAAAAACTGATCCCAACCTCCATATGGTGTAAATGGAAGGTATTGGTCCTCAATGAAAACCTTCTCAACAACTCCAGAATCAGCTGCTTCAGTTGATAGATATGAAATTGGGAGCCCCAAGTCGCCTCGTACAGACCTACTCTCCTTAGCTCTACCGCAAACTCTTCACATGAGGCACCTACCCAGTAGGCCCAGGCCTAGTCATCAGTAAAGTTTCCACCCAGCCATAGATCCCACTAATTAGAACATCCCTTCGACAAGTTCCTCAGGGGCGCCTTCAAGATATTATGGTACAGAGGGGGGGATGTCTCCAGCTGCAATCCCTTCCCATCAACATTGTTCATATTATTGAACAAACAGTCAATAATGAAGGGTGTGAATTCCTCCCAGGAATGGCTAATTAGTCACTGAAAGTGGATAATATTCATTGTTAATATCTTTATATTCGTTGTTCCAAAGTCCATAAACATTGTTTTTAGGGCATTACATAAATAGAACTTCATTTCTCATATTAAATGCAATTCATGTTTAAAATGAAAATTTGGGCCCAATCATTCATCAATTTGTGGACAACATTATATTCATTTCCAGAATTTCATATTTTGGGATATGATTCATCACTTTTTTTGGAACAATTTTCTATTTAGGACAAATGGATGAATCCCAATGGAAGATGGTGATTTTTGGGGATGAATGTAAAACTTTTCTGGAGAAAGCATAATGGGCCTAAGGCCCATCAAACAAATGTGGGGACCATAAAACAAGCCCAATGAAGATCAAATTTTTATAGTAGTAAAAGAAAATTATGGGGATCATTTTATTAAACTGTGTCCAGAGCTAATTCTGAAGTTTTCATGGAGATATATGTATCTGAAGATGATATTTAAATGGTGGGCCCGATATGAATTCACATAAAGTCGTCCCACAATTTAGATCATAACCTCCAAACGGATGAACCAAATTTCCTGAAATTTTTGCAACTAATAGAGGAAATATGTAAGAGAATATTTATCTTCTACTACCCCTCTAGATTAGGCTTCCTTCAATTAAAAATTCAAACATAAAAATGGTGAAAGAATCTGGATGAATTTCCAGGTCAACTTAAAAACATCAAAATCCCTTAATTTTATCACCCTCATTTTGAAACTATAAATTAATGGGAATGGAATTTATTATGGTGGGGTGTCTCTAAGGCTCCTAATATTACTATATAAAGATATGGAAGTGAAGGGAATTATCATCTAATATTTTCCTTTCGATTGAAGTTTTTATTTTTTTCAATTGTAATTTCCTGCTTTCATTTTGTAATCGCATCGTCAATTTCCCTAATGTATGTTTTTCTTTCAAGTTAAATATCTTAATAAAAGTTTTTATTATTCTTCACTTTTTATTTTACTTTTCTTAACACATTGATACCATTGAATCAAGGTGTGAATTTATTCACACCAACACTTGTGAATTTCTCACACAACGGCGGAGTGTTCATTTATATTAATGTTTTTCTTCTTCAATCCCACTTCTTTAAGTCTACTTCTCACTTCCATTGATATAATAACATAGATGGAGGGATAACAATTTATGGTTTGGCCCTAGAGAGTTGCATGATATGGATTGGTTGTTATTTCATGTACTTTAATTTTTAAATCTATTTGTTATTTTAATATTTTCATTCGATGAGTTATGTTCTTCTTCTTCTTTGACAAGTTTAACGACGACATATTCTGAGTGATAATATGATCCAATTCCTTGGAGTAATCATGAAATTGATCCTATAAGTTCATTGGTGGTTAGAATTGTAATTGTGTAAGAACTAAATTGGCGAATGAGGTTGTGGAATTATCTCGTTTTGTGGATTCATCTTGAATTAGTGATCTCAAACCTTCTAAGAAACAAATGCATCCAATCCACAAAAAGCAACAACCTAGGATCAACCCATATTAATTAATTGTTTTAGATCAAGTAAATTTGCCTTCTTTAATTATTATTTAATTTAAATAATTAGTTATCCAATCAATTAAAACCCAAGTTGGCTACTTCACAACCCATCCTTCAACAAATCATAGTGTCTCAAGGTTACTTCTTCGGTCCCTGTGGATTTGACCCATACATGTAACTTCTCACAAAGTGTCCACTGCTTACCACCCATAGACTAATGGTCAAGCTGAGTTAGCTAATCGAGAAATCAAACAAATTCTTGAGAAAACAGTTAATCCATCTAGGAAAGATTGGTCGGGCAATCTCTTAGATTCTCTTTGGGCCTACTGAATTGCATATAAAACCATTTTAGGAATGTCCCCATATAGGTTGGTTTATGGTAAATCATGTCATTTTCTAGTGAATAATGAACATAAAGCCTTTTGGGGAATTAAGAAAATTAATTATGACCTCTCATTGGCTAAAACAAAAAGGAAACTAGATCTCAATGAACTTGAGGAACTTAGGATGGAGGCTTATGAAAATTCATGGATCAATAAAGCTAAAGTACAAACCTAACAATCTCAAAATATTAAAGCCAAACATATTGTATCGGGTAAACCTATTCCTTTGTATAATTCTAAACTTAATTTACACCCATGAAAGTTGAGATCAAGATGGTCATGTCCATACATAGTGCATAAGGTATACCCCCATGGGGCTCTTGAAATTAAAGATCCCACCAATGGTCAAACATTTAAAGTTAATGGTCATAGAGTCAAACCATTCATTGAACCATTCCAAAAACAAAAAATTGAGAAAGACTTGTGTGAACCATCCTTAGATGATGGAAAAACATAAACAATGAAGTTTCCAAGTCGAGCTAACGATGTTAAACAAAAGTGCTGCATGGGAGGAAACCCATGGTTTTCATAGTTCCAATCTTTGTGAATCATTTTTTTTCATTTAAAAAATTTCCATAGGTTGTTGACCTGTTCTTTTTTTATGAGTAAGGATGGGTATGAAAGGGGAGTTCCATATTCATCCATGTCACATGGCATGATCCTTGAGTAATACCTTATCCAGAAATTTAAAAGGAAGACAATGTATCATCATTGTATTTTATTTTTTGTTTGTAGGTTTAAAAAAATATGAATATGATAGTACCTTAGACTGTTGACCTGTTCTTCTATTATGAGTATGGATGGGTATGAAATGGGAGCGCCATATTCATCCATGTCACGTGGCATGATCTCTGAGTAATACCTTACCCTGGAATTTAAAAATAAGACAATGTATCATCAGTTTATTTTGTTTTATTTTATAGGTTAAATTTTTTTTAAAAGGACATGTCGTAGGTCGTGGGGAAAATCCCATCACATCCATCCAAGCCATTGAGACTCGAATCTAGGATTGAAGTGAGACTATGTCATGCAATTTCATCATCAACCACCAGGTGAATTCATTCCATTATTATCATTTTAAATTTCCTCTTTGAAAAACTCTCCCATACCCCCTTTTAAGTTTTCTTTAAACACTGGGGAAAATGTTATTCTATGTTGGGGGGAGATGAAATAAAAAATGATTTTTTATTATTTAATAAGAACATGAATGGAAAAAAATTCCATTAACCTTGAACATGATAACAAACATTGCAAACTCTGAAATTGGATATCAAATAATTTTGTATGCCCTGATTCCGATTTTAATGCAAGTTTAAGTTCATGAGCATAGTTTTTGGAAAGTGCGATTGTCTGATGTGATTTTTCAAAGTTTACATTTTCATCCGCTTAATTAAAATGCCACAATGCACGTCTACTAGATCGTGGGTGTAAATTTGAGTTCTTGGGTCCCTTTTATTATAGCGTAGGGTACTGGGGTCACTTTTAGTTTAATTTGAGTATCAAAAAAAAACAAAAAAAAAACAAAAAAACAAGAAAAATGAAGAAAAATAATGACCACATATAGCATGGAATTGACAATATGTGTGGCGTCCGACACATGGGGATCCTGACTCCATAGTTGTCTTTCCCAAAATTGGGCTTTATATCTCTATTTTAGAGCTTGGAATTGACAATATGTGTGGTGTTCGACACTTGGGGATCGTGACTCTATTGTTGTCTTGCCCAGAGTTAGTCTTTTCATATCTATTGTGGTTCAAATAAAAAAACAAAAAAAAAAACAAAAAACAAAAAACAAAAAAAAAATTGGATACTCATCTTAAGGTTTAATGTTATTCCCACCCAATGCTTCCATTTTTTGGCCCTTGAACAATAAAATGGGCCCCATATCTTTTGTGGTGCACAACACTTTATCATGCTTAATTGAAATTGGATGAAATGTGGTGATGAATTTGAACAAAGGAATGGGCTTGGGCTTGGGATATGATTATGGACCTAGATTGTTTTAAAATATTTTTATGGGTTTCATAATCTTTTTTGTATGATTTATTTGGGTGAGTAATGTGTATTAAAATGTTTATGGAAAAGAGGATTCAAATTTCATATTTGTAATATATTTTTCTTGGGACTAGAAAAACACAAGTTGGGGGGTGATATTAGTAACTAAAAGTGGCTAATATTCATTTTTAATATCTTTATATTCATTTTTCCAAAGTCCATAAACGTTTTTTTAGTGCATTACATAAATAGAACATCATTTCTCATCTTAAATGCAATTGAAGTTTAAAATGAAAATTTGGGCCCAATCATTCATCTATTTGTGGATAACATGATATTAATTTTCTTAATTTTATATTCTGGGATATGATTGATCACTTTTTTTGGAACATTATTTCTTTTAGGACCAATGGATGAATCCCAATGGAAGATGATGATTTTTGGGGATGAATGCAGAACTTCTCTGGGGAAATCATAATGGGCCTAAGGACCATCAAACAAAAGTGGTGCCCACACAACAAACTCAATGAAGCTCAAATTTTTACAGTAGAAATAGAAAACTATGGGGATCATTTTATTCAACTTTTTCCAGAGCTAATTCTGATGTTTTCATGGAGATATATGGATCTGAAGTTGAGATTTAAATGGTGGGCCTGATATGAATGCACATAAAGTCGTCCCACCATTTAGATCATAACATCCAAACGACTACACAAAATTTTCTGAAAGTTTTACATCTAATAGAGGACAAATGGAAGAGAATATTTCTATACTAAGACCCCTCTAGATTCGAATTCCTTAAATTAAAAATTCAAACGTCAAAACAGTGGAATAATCTGGATGAATTTCCAGGTCAACTTCGAAATGTCAAAATACCTTAATTTTATCAGCCTCCTTTCGTATCTCTAAATTAATGGGGATGGAATTTGTTGTGGTGGGGTGTCTCTAAGGCTCTTAAGATGCCTATATAAGGAGTTGGTGGTGAAGGGAATTATCATCTAATATTTTCCTTTCGATTGAAGTTTTTATTTTTTTCAATTGTAATTTCCTGCTTTTGTTTTGTAATCACATCGTCAATTTCCCTAATGTATGTTTTTCTTTCACGTTAAATATCTTAATAAATTTTTTTCTTATTCTCCACTTTTTATTTTCCTTTTTTTCACATGTTGATATCGTTGAATCAAGGTGTGAATTTATTCACACAAAAACTTGTGAATTTATCACACAACAACAGAGTGTTCATTTCTATTAATGATTTTCTTCTTCAATCCCACTTCTTTAAGTCAACTTCTCGCTTCCGAACCTCCTCTTCTTTGAAGCGCCTCTTTGAGATCTCTTTTTAGGGCACTAAAATTGGTCTTTGAGGAAGACCAAAACCTCTAGGATGTTGCTATGGAAGTGGAGAAGAGAATTTGGCAGGGTTTGGCCGAGCTTGAAGGCTCAAAGTGGTGTGAGGAAGAGAAGGAGGAGGTGCCCTTTTATAAGGGAGGAGAGGGGCACCTTTGGAATAACTAAAAATATTATTTTATTATAAAGCCAAAATCGGTTTTAAATAGCTCCAAATTGATTTATTTCGAAGCTAAGGTGGGGATGGGTCGAAATCCTATCATCCAATAGAATTTGGACAAGTTTAGTTTACTATTTCAACATTATCATTTAGTTTTAACTTTAGGTTAGATAATTTTACTTTTACCGTGTCTTTTTGTGTTCTTACACTATAAGGTTAATAAACATACTATAACAAGCCAAACGAACCCCAAGTTGTTTATTATTAATATATATAACCTTATCTAAGTCATTTGGCCGAACCTTAGATTTTTAGGAATATAATAACAATTAATAATATAATATTTGTTTTAAAAACTATTTTATGTCAATTTTGACACTATTTGGTAATTAATTTTTTTAAAAATCATAACAGAATGATTAGTTCGAAAAAAGTTAATTAAATCAACACTAACATGTCATATTAACATATAAAATTTTTGTAATTCATAAAAAGTCTCAAATTAGATTTATTTGGGTATTTATAACATCAATTATGTCAATATTTCATTAATAAGATATTTACCGCATCATCATTGTGTCATAAATAAATTAAATTATTTAAAGTCTAAAAATTACAAATAAAATATCATTATGTAGGGAATCTTTTTATATTTCTAATTAATATTTATAGTCGAATTTATCTTATGTATAAACCTATATTAAAAATGATTTACTTATTAAACATTGATTTTAACTATTTTAACCCTTCTTTAAATAAATTAATAATAAATGTCCTAATCTAATCCAAGTGGGCTTAAATGGTCATATTTTATTCCTAAGGTTGGTTTTGGTCGAATTACACTTATCCAATAGAATTAGGACATGTGTTAGGGTAAAAATAATATCATTTTTACCCTTAATGACCCTATTTACTTTTAACCGTGGTTAAAAAAAGTAAAAAGTTACTATTCACCAAAAATTATTTTCATCTCATTGAACCACATTTTAGTCCTTGATATTAACCATGTCTCTCGGATTTTCTAAATTCCACTCACAGAAGCGGTAAAATTAAGTTTTATGAAAAATTCAGTTTTTTAACTACCACTTTGTGGTTTCACTATTCATCAAAAAACGAAACTTTCCAGAAAAATACCAAAAATTAGGGCTAAGCTATATTTGATATTATGAATTCAAAAATGATGTCTATTTTATCAAATTTAAAACATATCAGTTACATTAACTAATTTAAAAATTAATTACCGTCGTCAAAACAAATAGCGTGTTTTTAAGAGATAATAACTATCAAAAGATTGACACTTGTTTATATCTGGTTTAAATGTGAAATTACATCCAATGAGCAACATTGTATTAAATTGAAAAAATATATTCTAAATATACTTTAAAACCACTCAAATTAATAATTTATCACTATTAATTATTTTGATTAATAAAGCTGTTTTTAATTAAAATTTAGTAATTTTCACTATTCATCAGAATATGAAAATTTATCCGAAACATACCAAAATTTCACACTAAGCTAATTTCGATATTCCAAATCCAAAAATTAAGTCCATTTTGAAAAATAAAATTTACAAAATTTTAAAATGTGGTTATTACTATTCATAACGGAATATCATTGTTTAGTGAAACTCGGTATTGCGTACGACGCAAGTTATCGAGGAAGGCCGCCATTGCGTGTAATGAAAGGCAAGTCAAGGATGCGTGTTGTGGAAGCTCCTTTTGGTGTAGCATACAACACAAGAAATTAATGAAATTAAAAAGAATATTTTTCATAAAATCTTGGGGTGTTACATTCTACCCCCCTTAAAATGAATTTCACCCTCGAAATTCGTCAGGGTTATAAATGGTTTACTACTCGAAAGTTTATTTAATAGAAACCCACATCGTAAAAAGGAATACCAAAACCAATCTTTAAAAACAAAAGTATGAAATGTAACGGTTACCCAAATAAACTAATCACTGGGTTTCCACATAGGTGAAAATATGGATATAGAAGAGAAATCTAACCACCATGTTCTGATGGAGAGTGGTAGAGAACATGGCTATGCAAAAGCCAACAATCACAAATCCATAAATTTGTGATGATCTAAGGTACCATCTGATTCATCAGATATAAGAGTACTAGGACAACATTTTTGGTTTTCAAGATCATTTCCCTAAAGTTGATGAAATTGGAATTAGAAGAAATACTTTCATAATTTTGGTACAGTGTCACCGTTGGTCGTTCTTTGGAAAATTTCCACTTCATCTCTTAAAGAAATGAAGTCGGATTTGTCATTCGTGAAGTGTTAGCAGATCATGTGATAGATTGATGGGTCATTCCATCTGTCTCAAACAAAAGGTTACAAAAGTTATCAAAAATACATAAGACCAGCTATGGTGAGGTTAATCGTATACGATTCCAAAAATGAACTTATACTTCATATATCATACCGCGTGATAAAATAAAACTAGTTTCTACTAACCAGGGACTTCCTGTAGGCTAGTGGTAGGCGATAAAGGCCA
Organism: Viscum album; assembly: GCA_963277665.1. Taxonomy (NCBI): domain Eukaryota; kingdom Viridiplantae; phylum Streptophyta; class Magnoliopsida; order Santalales; family Viscaceae; genus Viscum; species Viscum album. The sequence goes on along the minus strand of OY728121.1, from coordinate 1,755,966,310 downwards.
GTCGCACTTCGGTTGTGGGTTCGATTCCCACAGCCTTGTCCGACGCGATGGGCTGTCACCCATCCTGCAGGTTTTCCTTTTTCTAAAACTACATTACTATAACATCCCATCAATAATATAAAAAAAAGTTCTATCCTTTAACAATACTAACTTATGTCCAACATAATCATTTCAAATCTTTAGGCTTATCCAAAATACTACTGTCCAAACTCATATTATAGTGAAAACGATTACGAAATAGTTCATATAACTAGCATGTTAATACCATCGTTGATCCCCATATATCATGAGATATGTCTTGTTGGTCACATTACAAACATTCGAAGGCCTTAATAATGTATTCTCTTGAAAAATGAATACCCATTGAATCTTAGTGAAAACATGAGTGCTGTCAAAGGTTAACTCTTTTCACATACCAAAACCTCAAACCATGATATAACTATTTCCTTATATCAGTCATGAGCTCATGAATACTGTCAAACATTTCATTTTCTCCTTATCCCTTCATTATGCGCATATCATCTTTTTTTCCAAAAATATCTCAATCACTTTCCATGGTTACCGATACCATAAAATTATTGAGAACCACAATAGAACAATACATAAATATTCTAATATTCCACGATACTATATACAACATTATTTTGGAATCCCATTACATAAACACTTAATCATTCTACCACATCGTTTTCATATTCAACATCGCCAATAGTGATCGCATGTGACTTCCCTTTGTCCTTTTCCTTTAGTGGTTGCTCATGTCGATCATCACTAACCTTTGGATTAGGAAATTTATTAGCATAATGCCCCATTTCCTTGCACTTGAAGCATTGAAGTGTTGGTGGTGTGTTCTCTGCAGTCTTTTCTTTATTCACATCATTAGAAACCCTTTTTCCATTACTTCGACACTCAGCTGCTCGATGAAGTTCTTTTTCACACTTAAAAAATTTTATAGTCCCTTTAAGACAATCTCCACCATGCTTCTTTCCACACTTTGAGCATAAGGAAACATTCATATTCTTTTCACCATTATTCTGAGATTTCTCCTTGAACTCCATCTTTCATTTCTTGTCAAAACTATGAGATGGATAAGTAACACCAACTTCCATTTCTACCTTGATAGCACAACGCACAATTTCTTCATAGCTACTGAAGTCTCTTATAGCTAATTCCCTTCGAAGATTTGGTTTTAAGCCACTGAAGAATCGATCAACTTTACTTTCAGGTTGGATGATAAATCTAGATGCATACCTTGCAAGCCTTGTAAAATTCACTTTGTATATACCAACATATTCATCATCCTTTTGCTTTAGTTTAAGAAACTCCTTCTCCATATTTGTTCGAAGAATACGAGGGAAGTACTTATTGAAAAATAAGTTCTTGAACTCGTTCCATTCAATGGACTCAATTTCATATCTTGGCCTTGTATTCTTGATAAGATTCCACCATTGATCAGCATCACCTTCCAAACGATACACTGCTAAGATGACTTTATCATGTTCAGAACATTGAAGAACTGGAAATATCTTTTCAGTAGTACTGATCCATTGTTCAGAAACAAGTGGATCAGAAGACCCACTGAAAGAAGGTGGACGTTGCCTCATGAAGGACTCAATAGAATATTATTCCCTTCTCTGCTCATTTGGAAGTCCAGAATGATTCATAGCTTGTGTAAGTATAGAAATAAGGTTTTGTACTCCATCTCCCATAACATTTGTTTCTTCATGAGGACAATCATTGCATTGTCCATTGAATTGATCAACATGGTTCATTCGGGTTCCAGCCATCGTCTAAAACCCAAAAAGAATAGTGTGAGAGGAAAAAATAATTCTAGGGAAAACAACATAATAAAGGGGGAGTACCTTCAATATCTAACATCTTAGGTTTAATTCTATGATCGTTAGCATAATTCTAGGACTATAACCTATACGTATACTTAACCTTAGGGACATCCCTAGACATACCTTAGAAATATCTCTAGGGATCTCACTAAAGTTCTCGCATCCTAGTTTCCAAAGGTTGACTAAACCTTTCCTCTAATACCAACAGTAGAGACCTGAAGCTTAACGTACATAGACATTACATTACTTTTTCGGAATACTTAGTACATAACAAAAACACACACACAAGGACCGTAATAGTTTAGTGTATTTGGAAACTCGGAATATAATCTTTTAATCGTGGTGAAAGATCTTCAACATCTCCCATAAAGATATTCTTTTTTTTAAAACCTAAATCTTTTCTTTATATCCTAGGGAAAAGAAAACATAAAAGGGTGAGCTCAAATGATCAGTAAGGGTAAAAAAAAGAAATATCAATCACATCATATTCATAAGAACATATCTTTTGGAAATTTTAACCTGCAAAAGAGATCATAATTTCATAACATGGGATAAATCATAGTAGTGAAATGTAATCCCAATAATCATAACTTAAAACATGAAACTTTGTGGTATACACACATAATCATAGAGAATCATTTCTTATTAGTCAAGACTCATTGGCAAGACTATCTTAGTGGACAAAGTCCCTTTCTGAACCGAGTTCACTCCTCATTTCATTATTTTTTCACTGAACCGGTATAACCCACCGTTCCAACCATGTCTATCTCATGAGATATAAAATCTTTACCCAATGCATTGAAGGGAGATATAGGTCCCACCCATCTCATAATGATACCATTCATATGTGTTCCACAAAATCATAAATCATACATCATTGCATAACCCATGTAATAAAAATGGGAATCTTAAACATCGTGACATCATCAAACAATTCATATAAGATAAAGGAATTCATAAAAATAATTCCATCACAACATAATCAAATCAATGTAATAATAGGGATATAAACAGAACCCTATATTATCTTAGATGGAAAATAATTTTGATAAAACACTTGAACTCCATTCTTGAGGAAAATATCCTTTCAAATTCAAAAAACATTTTTCCTTTATTAACATGCCATACAATTTTAAACTAAAAGAAGTTGATTAAAAATAAACATGAAAACTTGTAAAGGAAGATTCTTGTAAATAATGTTTTAAAAATACATTCATGCCGTATAATTTAAAAAAAACATTCTTCTCGTACTTTTGTCGGAAAAGTCAAAAAGTACCTCGTACGAAAAACAACAAAAGATTCCTTTCATATCTTTTACTAAAAACTCACCTAAGGGTAAAATTGAATATAAACTATTGTATAAGGATATAAATATTACATATTGAGGAAACATTGATGTGGATGATAAAATACACCCTAGTAAATCCCAAAGTATAAACAATCTCGGATAAAAATGAGATTGTGATATTTCCCTTACCTTAGGTCCGATTTTCTTCGTAAGTGTCCGAACATCCTCTTCTTTGAAGCGCCTCTTTGAGATATCCTTTTAGGGCACTAAAATTGGTCTTTGAGGAAGACCAGAACCTCTAGGATGTTGCTATGGAAGTTGAGAAGAGAATTTGGCAGGGTTTGGCCAAGCTTGAAGGCTCAAAGTGGTGTGAGGAAGAGAAGGAGGAGGTGCCCTTTTATAAGGGAGGAGAGGGGAACCTTTGGAATAACTAAAAATATTATTTTATTATAAATCCAAATTCGGTTTTAAATAGCTCCAAATTGATTTATTTCGAAGATAAGGTGGGGATGGGTCGAAATACTATCATCCAATATAATTTGGACAAGTTTAGTTTACTATTTTAACCTTATCATTTAGTTTTAACTTTAAGTTAGATAATTTTACTTTTACCGTGTCTTTTTGTGTTCTTACACTATAAGGTTAATAAACTTACTATAACAATTAAAACGAACCCCAAGTTGTTTATTATTAATATATATAACCTTATCTAAGTCATTTTTCCGAACCTTAGATTATTAGGAATATAATAACAATTAATAATATAATATTTGTTTTAAAAACTATTTTATGTCAATTTTGACACTATTTGGTAATTTATTTTTGTAAAAATCATAACAGAATGATTAGTTCTAAAAAAGTTAATTAAATCAACACTAACATGTCATATTAACATATAAAATGTTTGGAATTGATAAAAAGTATCAAATTACATTTATTTGGGTATTTATAACATCAATTATGTCAATATTTCATTAATAAGATATTTACTACATCATCATTGTGTCATAAATAAATTAAATTATTTAAAGTCTAAAAATTACAAATAAAATATCATTATGTAGGAAATATATTTATATTTCTAATGAATATTTATAGTCGAATTTATCTTATGTATAACCCTATATTAAAAATGATTTACTTATTAAACATTGATTTTAACTATTTTAACCCTTCTTTAAATAAATTAATAATAAATGTCATAATCTAATCCAAGTGGGATTAAATGGTCATATTTTATTCCTAAGGTTGTTTTTGGTCGAATTACACTTATCGAATAGAATTAGGACATGTGTTAGGGTAATAATAATATCATTTTTACCCTTAATGACCCTATTTACTTTTAACCGTGGTAAAAAAAAGTAAAAAGTTACTATTCACCAAAAATTATTTTCATCTCATTGAACCAAATTTTAGTCCTTGATATTAACCATGTCTCTTGGATTTTCTAAATTCCACTCAAAGAAACGGTAAAATTAAGTTTTATGAAAAATTCATTTTTTTAACTACCACTTAGTGGTTTCACTATTCATCAAAAAATGAAAGTTTCCAGAAAAATACCAAAAATTAGGCCTAAGTTATATTTGATATTGTGAATTAAAAAATGATATCTATTTTATCAAATTCAAAACATATCAGTTACATTAAATAATTTAAAAATTAATTCCCGTCGTCAAAACAAATAGCGTGTTTTTAAGAGATAATAACTATCAAAAGATTGATACTTGTTTATATGTTGTTTAAATGTGAAACTACATCCAATGAGCAACATTGTATTAAATTGTAAAAATATATTCTAAATATACTTTAAAACCACTCAAATTAATAATTTATCACTATTAATTATTTTTATTAAAAAAGTTGTTTTTAATTAAAATTTAGCAATTTTCACTATTCATCAGAATATGAAAATTTATCCGAAACGTACCAAAATTTCACCCTAAGATAATTTCGATATTCCGAATCCAAAAATGAAGTCCATTTTGAAAAATAAAATTTACAAAATTTCAAAAAGTGGTTATTACTATTCATAACGGCATATCATTATTTATTGAAACTCGGTATTGCGTACGACGCAAGTTATCGAGGAAGGTCGCGATTGCGTGTAATGAAAGGCAAGTCAAGGATGTGTGTTGTGAAAGATCCTTTTGGTGTAGAGTAAAACACAAGACATTAATGAAATTAAAAAGAATATTTTTCATAAATCTCGGGGTGTTACACCTGCTCTTCCTCTCTTCTTGGGGGACAAATCCCTCTCCTGCTAGGCTTTGTCACCACCCAGGCCTCCACCCTAGAGTAAGTCCAAATCCACATCTCTTTGGGATGCTAATCACGCATAAGACCCTATTTCCTATTTGGGATACTAACCACGTGTAAGCCCCACTCCACTTCCCCCAGACGCACCTTCTGCAATGTGATCACCATGCCTTTTCTGCCTCTTGTTTCTCACATCGAGCATGACTCATGTGGGCTTAGAGTAAGCATCGACCATGATATCCTATCTGGGAAACATGGAGTGTAATCCCCACACACCCCTTCTAAACTATGTGGACTTTTATCCTTGCCAAGGCAAGGTACGTAGGAAGCCTCCCTGAGGTTTAACCCCACCACCCATTGGTTCCGACCATCTTCACGTCAGTTCACCAAACACCCCTCCTGAACTACGTGGACTTTGATTCTTACCAAGGTAATGTATGTAGGAATTATCCCTAAGGTTGAATCCCAACAACCATTGGTTATGACACTCTTCACGTCAGTTCCAACCAACCTGATCTACGTGGACTTTGATCCTTTCCAAGACAAGGTACGTAGGAAGCCTCCCTAAGGTTCAAGCCCTACAACCATTAGTTCCAACCCTCTTCACATCATTTCCAACAAACCTGAACTACATGGACTTTGATCCTTGCCAAGGCACGGTACATAGGAAGCCTCCATGAGGTTCAATCCCAACAACCATTGGTTCTGACCCTCTTCTGTCAGTTCCAACCCATCTGAACTACGTAGACTTTGATCCTTTCCAAGGTAGGGTACCTAGGAAGCCTCCCAGAGGTTCAAGACCAACACTCATCGGTCCTGGCGATCTTCACATCGGTTCTCACTCCTTTAGAACTACGTGGACATTGATCCTTACTAAGGAAAGGTAGGTAGGAAGCCTCCCTGAGGTTCACTCCCCACAACCATTGGTTCCGGTCCCCTTTCAAATCGGACCACCTTCATCACACATGATGTTAAACTGCATTCCCCCTTTTCATCCAGCACGATGATAAACTACATCCACCATCCAGCGGTAACCAGTTGTGACCCCCATCTAGCGGTAAAACATCATGACCATATCCAACCATGAGTCGTTGTGACCCCATCTGGTGGTAAGTCATTGTCAACCCCATTCGGTGGTAAGTCGTTGAAGTCCCCAATCAGTAGTAAGCCATATTCAGATGAACTACGAGGACTTTGATTCTCTTCCACATGAATACGTAAGAAGTATCTTTGAGACTCAAGACCAAAATCATCGTCGTCCTCGAGTCAACTCAATCTGATTCTCCACCCACTTCACTTAATCATCGGTCATCCATTTTGATTCTTACCCAGGTCGCCACATCCTAATAGGATCATGCCACCTCATTCGACATTCCTATTAACAATAGTCGGGTAGCTAACTATGCGTTAGCCCCAACATCAGTGTCCCCTCCAGGGGTTGCACCCACCTGATACACTCTTATGAGTGTTCTGGTTAGTCTGATCTGTCTCCGCTAGATGTTAAACCTGTGACATACCCTGTGTTAAGCATTGGAAACTAAGGAAAACCATAGATATATGCCTATGAATTATTATTCCCCACATTCAACGTGGGATTCCTCGGGCTTCCGCGCCCTCGAGAATCCCAATAATAAGGGGAAGAAACCCAGACATGCCAGTGTCCCAGCATCCAGACATGCCAGTGATGTCCAACGTGACTACTCCCCTGACTGAAGGTTGCTGACCTAACCATACCCCTTGGAATGTACCGATAGAAGTAGTGTAATTAACCGGTGTCCATGAAGATATGGAACTGGGAAGAGTTTCAAGAACAACATCTTAATCTATAAAGGAGACCCAGATTAGGTGACGAGTTCCGAGGAGGAATCCACGAAAGGAAGAACCAACATCCCATCATCCTGTTTTGATCAAGGAGGAAACATCCCTAAACAAGGAATGGATTCCACACACCATTGGAAAGTGGGAATCTGGGGAAAAAAATATCACCGCCATCCTCGAACAAGACAGATGCATGCACCCCAGTGAAAGCATCAGAAACAGTGACAATTGTCTAAAAAATTCTTGAAGGTGTGTTGGGAATTTGGAGATGCAACATCACTATTTGTAAAAGACTTCCTACCCTTGTAGGTTGGGTGATGTTTTTCTGTTCCATAAGGCATTTCATGGATGAGAAATTCTAAGGTGGGGTGGTTGTAACATCCCATTATTTGAACCAAATGAAAAATTTTAGGGGAATTTTTGTTTTTATTTCTATTTTCTTGGTAGGCTTTTTTTTGTCCAAGTGCCAGAACTTTTTTTTCAATAGTTGACAGTACGATGTGTCTTTTAAAGAAATTGAATTAAATTAATTAAAATTTAAATATAAATAAATTAATAAAGAAATTTTTAATGATAATAATAATAATTATGTTATTATTATTATTATGATTAATATTATTAGTTTTAATTTAGGTTTTAAGGAAAACCTAAAGGGAGGTCTCTCCCTTTCCCCCTAACAGGAATAACGTGACCCCCTTGGGATATAGCCTAGCTTCATGAAATGCATCACCTCGACACCCTCTATGATTGCTGGTCCTTCTGATTTTGTTGTGGATTCTCCTTCGTTCTATCATGGTAATACCTTCAGCTCCTTGTCCTCTCAATTTCATCAGTTTTTTGGTCTATCCATTGCTCGTTGAGGTTCGGTTGAACCCTTGGGTTAGGGATAAATAGATTTTCAGTTTCTTCTCCAATATTAGGGAATGTGAATGGTCTCTTAGTTCATATTTTTACATGTTATGAAAACTTCCACCGAAGGCGATGTCATTCATCTCGATTTGGTTCGACGCCGATGGATAGAGGTGAGTTCTTCTTCGTTATTCAATGTCACTTAGTTAATATTTGTGGGTTTTGTAATTTATGAGTCTCTAGTAATTAATTTTAGGTTCTTTGGTCCTTTACACATTAATGTTGAGTTTATATTAATGTGTGTAGTGGGTTTTGACCAAATTTTATGGCACATACGCATATACTTAGCTATTAATATATATAAATATATATATCTTCCATGTATGTGTCCCCTCTCGGAATGGGGAACACATGAATTGGATTAAGGGATATATATATATATATATATATATGAAGGTATGTGTGTGTAATTGTGGAGAAGTTCCATGTGTTTGTTGATAAATATGTCATGTGTTGAGTGTTCGGCTTGGTTCCCTTGCAGAAGGATCCCCATCCTTTGACATTAATTTGAGATTTAATTAAATTACTCTCTTCCAACACTTCATTTGGATATTTATTTATGCCTCTTTATTTTCAGAATAAGTTTTTAGTGATGATAAATGTTTGTTTAACAAACAAATCGTGGTTTTGTAATAAAACCCCTCCAACAGATGTGTGCTATCTATAAAAACCCACCGTGATAGTTTATTTTTATTTAGATTTCTAGGAATTGTTTCTTAAGTTATTCTTTATTTCTTAATGCCTTGTCTATATTTATAGCATACTTGTACATGTCCCTTATTGGCTATTTCTAAATGATGTTTCTTCCTTTGAAAAATTATAGATAAGCCATGGAACCTCCAAAGTGTGTGGACCACCTTTTAATTAGATTTACTAGAGTAGGGCATCTATCCTCTTCCAATTAATTCATCACTTATTTCATGTTGTTCCATTGTTCCACTCACCGAAACCTTCTTGTGAGGCCTTTTTATTGCTTATTAAATTGTTTTATTTGTTCTATCATGTCTGTTGTGGCCTTCGCTTATGGAAAAAGATTTTTGGGGTGTTCTACTTGCCTCTTGGCCACCCCTTTGGGCATTACCAACCTAAATGGACTTTTTTCATAATGCCTTGAGTTGTTTTTCATTGTTGGGTGAGTTTTTTGTACCATGGACTAATGTATTAAATTTATAACCTGATTTAAAAATGGGAATTTAACTATGGACTCAACCTTTGACAAAGCATATACCTAGTTCTTATTCTTTAGCCTTGTGAATATGCTTTTGTATGTATATTTTTTATTAAAAAGTGGTTTGGATTGTTTGTATAAAATACAAGGTCAATCATGATAGCTTGAGACCTTGAGATTTCATTGATGAAATATGGTTAAAGGCATGCAAATTCCATGTGACTTTGGTTTCATTTCACTGTTTGAGCTTATGCCATGTTTCTAAGCCTCTTGCTTGAACCTAACTGATGTTTATTTCTTATTACCAAGTGATATTTCTTGGAGAATTGGGTTACTTTTTTAATAAATTACTTATTCCATGTTCATGCATTGGATTGTTTTTCTTGATAGCATAAATAGCTTGTGGCTCATGGTGCTTGTTTGATAGCATGATTTATGAAATTTATTTCCATGCGATATATGTATTTATGTTTTACTTGCAATGTTATTTGGAAAATATGGTTCACCTGATACAGGTTGGATGAGAACATGGGTTCCGTATTAAGGAATCATGGGTGGACTCCCATGCTCGGGTGGTTATACCACGATGTGCCGAAGAAGTGGTGTTTTAGGCTCACTAGACAAGGGCTCCCCCAAGATTTTTATTATAATGTTGGGTGTTACTATTTCCCTAAGGGGAAACCAAGGAAGGACCCCTTAGAATATGTCTATTCCAAGCCTCAGTGATACTCAATCCATTATGTGTGATACCCAAGATGGACTCAAGGTTACCATACCACGAGCGATACTTGTACCTTCAAAAGGATCACCTTGATCGGGCTCGATGGCATAGGATATTTTGAATTGCTATTCCATAGAAATACCTCATGGATGGGATCAGACTCCACTATTGGATTTGAAATATTGATTTAATTGCATTGATTGATTTCATTGGTTAATTTCTTGGGCTATACTTGTAGCTTTTATTTATATTAGAGCATGCACTTGTGACTTTTCTCTCTTTCTTATTAGCATACTTACGTGATGACATGGGAATTAGAACCCAAGCCTAAGAACAAGATTGGATGTGCACTTATTTGAATTTAATTGTTACTTTTGGAACGGGTATACATATTATGCTTACATATGAACCTTATTTCTAATTTATAGATTAAGAAAGAGTAGGTCGTATGGTATAGGTGTCCGTTTAGGAACCTAGACCAAGTTTCTATTATTAATTGTAATCACTACACATTTATTTTATATGGAACACTTCTTAATTTATATTGCATTGTTTTAACTGGGAATGACATCATGGGTGGTGTCCTACTGAGATTTATATCTCACACCCTACTCAGGTACCCTTGGTAAGCAAGTAGACCTTATATTTATAGGATCTAGGTTGTTTTATTTATTACTTGTACTAGGGAGTTAAGAGAAAATGTCTAAGATAAAGTTCAAGATGCTCACAGAGATTGACCATGGGGATTCTCTGTCATTTATTTATTACTGTACCATATTTTAAAGCATTATTTATTTTTTATTTCTTTCCATCATGTATCATTACCATTTCGTTCATTAATCCATTGTATAAACTGGTGTTGGCCACTTTTGTTCAGTTATGTCAAATATGTCTTACCATGATTTGTTAATTATTTAATATTATTTATACCACTATATATTTTAATTGTTCTTCCACTATCTATTTTATATTATTAATATATATGCATACTCTGATCTATGTGGGCACAATATCCCCACAGACACACCCTAGGCCCTAACTGCTAGTTGGAAACCTCTGCAATTTGGGGAGATGTGCTTAAAGTCATGTGATTCACCGGTCTAGTTATCTGTTTGATGGTCAAACAAGTTAGGAAATTACACTCCACATGAGTAAGCCTAAAGTGATAGATATCTGACACCCACCTTTATATAATAAGACATAATTCTCCCGACTAGTGGGAATTCTGATCCAAAAATACCTCACATCGAGGAGACTACTCAAGAGAGGATCCAATAAATAATAACTATAAAACATAATATGCATAAACTATATTGACCAAAAAATTCAAGATAATAACTTTAATTACAAATTAAGGTCAAGTTATATTAATACTAAATCTTTTTTAATCAAACCTAGTATGAAATTCAAGGCTTTAATTTTTTATAATAATATTTTTAACAACTTAAAACTAAATCATACACTTACTCACAATGTATACAATTTATATCCATAAAAAATTAACAAGGTAATACCTTTTAAATAAATAGATAATTCACATATTTAAACATGATATAAACAATGATGAAGAATTAATAAATAAAATATAACTACAAAAACATTATAAAACATTCCATATAATTTTGGTAAAATTTATCTTTAATAATATTTTTTTCATAAACATTTACTAATTAACAATAATCTATTTATTATTAATTAATTTATAAACACATTATAAATTACCCCAGAAATAAATTCTATCATTATTTAAAAAAAATTATGAATACTAAAATACAATTCATATTTGAATTTTAAGAAAAACAAATTATCTCTGTCAATCATATTTTATAATCTATATTGAGTCATAGGATACAATTCATAATATGATCCATAGGAAATCATAAGTTACAATCAATATGTTATCAATGTTAAATAGTTTAGCTCTATCAATCTTATTTTATAATTGATATTCATACTATAACCTATGATAATGAGATTTTATTTAACAATATTAATTGGTATTTCACTAGAAATACAATGCGATGTTTCTGAAAAAACATGGAACAACTATTATAAGAAACAATATTGGGTAGTTTTATGTGATGAAATACAAATACATGGTATTTATACTGATTCATCACTTATGATATCCTTATATCATAAGTTGAGACTCAAACTACCAGAAAAAAATTCTAAGTCATATTTTACAATTGTATACAACATGCAATACAAATGATAATTCATTATCTCTCATCATGATTTTATTAATATAAATTTGTGTTAGGGTATAATGCCACTATTTGGGTGTTTTACATATCTGATAAAATGTATTATAGGAAGTATAAGAGTTTTAAAACCCAAAACGAGAATTTCATGTAAGATAAATGAAAACATGTGAAACTAGAAATGAAAAGTGTCTCTTTTAAATGAAGCTTCTATCATAGTGTTCTTTTTTTCTTGTTGATAATCACCAAGGAAAAATCAAAATATTATTCCCTTTATTTCTTTCCATAGACTAGGATGAACAATTCATTGCATGAGTGGGATTCTCTTTATCACCATAGATTGAAAATGCCTCGATAAGTAATGATGGAAAGAAAATGTTTATTTTGGAATAAGGGATTATCAACCATGATATTGGGTAGGCTTGAATGTTATCATATCCACTCATCAAATGGGAACTTAAACCTTTATATATATCCCTTTATATTACTCCTTGAGTGATCAAACATTTACTCATGCATTTTAATGCATGAGTAAATACTGCAACCCACTCATGTAACTCTTACATTAATATAATGAACTCGCATGTGTTACATATTATGAAACAATTCATTATGATAGAAAATGTGGAAGATTACTTGAATCATAATGATTATAATTTGACTACCCATAAAACGTAGTGTATTAGATTATATCATACAAAATGTTTAAACTCTAAACACACTAAACAATATCACCCAATCATGAAATATGATTGGGTGAGGTAGTGGTATGAAATCTCATTCCATGCATTATTATTTCCCTTGAATCATATAATACGATATACCACATATGTATGAAAAAACCATTTTGTATCATACATGTCATATTCAATGATTGGTTATATTGTTCCATATGATATACTATATATATATGTAAAGGTTTTGGTCTTATATTCTCTAATAAATTCATAATACTATTAAATAACCCAATCAATATGAATATATGTAAATTTAAAATTAGTCTAGAAATATAACCATTATACAAAATATAAATATAAATACTAAAAAAAAACTAATGAAAAACTAAACAATTGATATCATAAGATGAAATAAATACTCCTGGAAAATATTCCCTCCCACTCTAATGCCTCATAGATACTAAATCCACTAACCCAACCTTAACACCAATCTATTCAACAATAAATTCAAAAATAAAACTATATACCTATTAATACCTAAAATTCAATAAGATAAACAACATTTACACCAAATTAAAAATTCATGTTGTGAGTATAAAGACCTAGTAAGCCCCCATGAATGGTGTCTCAATTCGCATAGTGAATAAACTGGTGTATGTGGGTAACATGTATACTCATTTACATAAATATATATCAAATCGGCTTTTTAGATAACAATAAATTCATGGAAATAATTAATAATAAATAAATTTATAGATCAATAATAATAAATAACTTTTATACCATAAGGTTATACACTTTTATATACATTCTTTGATCCAAAACTCAAAATCCATGTGGTGAGTCTAGTTAGCACACCTAGTGACCATACTATTTTGAGAGTCATAGTAAAAAATAAGTGTATAATACCTATCCCATTGTAAATATTATAGTTTATATCAAGTTAGGTAAATCTTGCATCAAGTCCCTTTGGTAAAGGGGAATGTGTATAATAAGTTAGGAAAATATTGTTGTCCATCCCAATTATTTGAAAAGATATCTATCAATATAAATCATTTTGGATTATACAAGTTATAGTAAAATTATCCCATGATCAACATGTTCAATGTATCAAAGAAATAATTATTCTCCTCTATATGTGACTACACATGACATAAAAATTTTCAACACAACATGTAATATACATACTAATACGTACAATATTAACTAGCATATTATTATAATATAAATCAATGCTATAAGTGAACACGATATATTCAATAAGCTATTCTGTGTAAAACAATTCACAAGGAGAACATACAAGAATACTATAATCAAGTCAAAAAAGGAAAAAACAAGTTATAATCACTAATTATGATATTCTAGTGGTAATCCACACAATCATGAATCATAAAACGAGAAATGTTCAAGACTACTAATAATAAGATAAATAAGGGATTTCACAAAGTACTCATATCAACTAATATAAACCTATATAAAATAAACTAAAATACCCAGTTGGGATAACATATAACAGATAAATACTTGTAGAAACCAAATAAGGTATAAGATGTGTCTTAACCACCCACTAAGTCTTACAAATAAAGATAGTGAAAGTTCTTTATCTAAATAAGTTTTCCAAATTTAGAATTAATTTAGGAAAAAAATTATTAAGGAAAAATATTTTATTTCTAATTTATATTTATGAATTTAACCCATATTGCATAAAATAAAAGTTTTACACATTATTCAAGTTTCATATAAAAACAAAAAACCAATTCATCAAAGAAAATTGTTTTTAAAAAAATCAAAACAATTAAAATATGCATGGTTTTAGTTTCACTATAAGTAAAAATAAATTTAAAATTATTTATATTAAAATATTTACAAGATCAATAATTTATGGAAAAAACCAAATGAAAATTTATAACATTGCGATTTTAGATCATAAAACCAATATTTTAAAGGAACAAATTAGTTAAAGAATAAAATAATTACTTTCCACTTAATCAACCCATCCTTACCTCATCACTGATGTAAGAAATTAACCAAGGTTAATTTTTATTCATTGAATTATAACTAATTATGATTATAGTTGAAATAAAATATTGAATTTATAAATCATGATAATGGACTCAAAGAAGCATGTTTATAAAAAATGATAACAAGTCGTTAACATTTAGTTCCAGAATCAATTTCATTTTTACTAAAATTAAAAAGGATGGATCACATGCATATATTCCAAATATTATCTTATTTTCCTGATACAAATAAAAATACAATACAACATTTTGATTAGTAATAATTAGTGAAATCACCTACCAAAATTCTTAATATACCTTGATATAAAATAGAGAATAAGTATAATATTCGAAGAATATAAAAATAAAAGAGATTATATCATGAATCAGTGATGGAAATTATTCCTAGAATATATAAATCAATAAATTGTGAAAGGAGGGAGGATGGAAGCTAAGGGGAGGGATGTTAGATGTAAAGTAAGAAGTTTGGTTAAAGTATCCCCTTTTTGGGTTAAAATAAAAACATGGGAAATAACTATTTTCCCTCTCTTTAAAAAAATCTATCTAGACTCTACTGGGTAACTAGTGGAGTCCCATAAGCTACCCAGTAGTAGTTGTGTGGGTGAAACCCCATTAGTTTGTTAACTAGGTACTTGGTGGAAAAATATTAGGGTACCTAGTGGCCACCTACTACCCCCAAGAAAAAAAATAAACTTAGAATATCCCAAAAAAAACAAACTTAAAACATTAATAATTATTCTATAATATCTAAATACACATTACTAAAAACACAAAATATAAAAAATAATCACTCTCCATATAAATGGACCCAAAATCACTTGTTTATAACAATAATAAACCTTATTTCCCTTCCTCTTAGGGTTATCTATGGTTCTATTTATCAATGACGAAACTCCTCACATCGCTAGGTCTTAGTTAATTATCACTATCTCTGTGGATCCCCCCTTCTTTCCCGATGCTCTCTACAAATGCAGGCATCTCCCTCCTCTAACCACCCCTCTTTTATCCTATCTTATAATGTCAGACCCCATCCCTAGTGCATCTTTTTTGTGTTTAAGGAAATTTGGGTCAGCATCAATGGTGGATTCTAGTTCCTTTTCTCATCCCATTAATTAGTGGTCATAATTTTGTTCCTCTCACTTATTCTCCTTGTCTTCCATTATTGGAAAATACAGCATTTTAGACCCCATTTTTGGTCTACCGTGATGCATTTTTATGGTAGATTAGGATAATTATTTTGATAGGGATGGTAACATAATCAGTTCAGTGTTTTTGAATTTTTATTTTATTCATTTTAACATTTTATTCTCCTATAATTGTATTTTTAGATATTATTATATGGGTTCTTTGGGTTGGCTTCTTCATCTATGCAGTTTCCTCTTCCATCATCCTTGGTTATCCAGGACTTATGGGTATTTCTATAAATAATATTTTATTCATTGTGTCATAATTTTATTATCTCTCTAATCTATTCTCAGTGTATCTTCTTGGAGGGTTCAATCAAGAGTTTTTACCAATTAACGACTCATTTTCATGGTGAAAATTGCATGTTGGGTAGGTATAGTGTGATAGAAGTTGTGATTTGGTTTTGGAAAACATCAGTTGGTCTCGAGGGTCTAGGTTATTTAGACAGGATGTGGTTGTAATCTGATGTGATTTTGATGTAATTTTACAAGGTAATTCTAGATCATTTGTGGTGGTGATGCGGTATAGTTCTGGAATTTTCGGTTCTATGATATTTGATTTAATATCATAGATTAGATTGGATTGTTTTTTAAAAGATTGTGGGTAATATTTTTTTTTAATTTGAGTATTTTGTTATAGAAAGGTGGTTGGTGTTAGTTGGTGGAAGTAGCGATTTGGGTAGTTGTTGGAACTCTCAGAGGTGATGGTCTTATTTGATTTGATTTTAATAGGTTGTTGTGGTGATCGAATCTTAGAATATAGTCTATAATAGATATCTGGAGGCTTGAGGTGATGATTTTAGTCATGTTAGGATAAAGTGATAGTGTTGGTATTGAGGCATTAACCAATAAACATATTCTTACTTTTTGAAGTTTTAAATTTCCATATGTGTAATAATTGTTCCCCACTGAGAGAAAATACACCCCAACATAACATGGTTATTGGCTCTTGGCCCTCAAGGCACCACCAGTTTCCTTGTAGATACATAGTCCCCTACCTGGGGCACACCCACTTGCTCGAATGGGTTATTAGACAAATGACATTCCCCACAGTCCAATACATGTTCTTTTCAGTGTGATTTTCCTCACTCTTACACACCTAGAGAATCATCCTGGGAATTCACCCATTCGAATCACTACTGTAGGCCAAACCCCTTTAACTATAGATCTCTAATTAGGTAGGATCCTAAAAAAATTATATACATTTTCAAAATGGTTAATAACATTTAGTATTTCAACCCATTAACATTCTATTATGTTACATTCACCACCTCCACTTTAGATAACAACTTCCCTATTTCGGACCCAACATTTCAATCTACCCACATCCCTGAATAGATCATCAGACTCTTGACTATCCTCACAGGACAAAACATGATCTTTCCAGTGTGCTTTTTACTTCACTCACACACACCCAGGTAAAATTCCCAAGAGGTTACTCATCCTGACAACTACTCCAAGAAAAACCTCATTAATTGTGAATTTCTAATGAAGTGGGATAAAAAAATAAAGGTTCACCTTATTTTCCTAGGTATTAACATTTAGTATTTCAACCCATTAACATTTTATGGTGTTATATTCACCCCCTATTATAGAACAACATACTCATTATGGACCATACATTTTAACCTAGGAAGTGACACTACACTTCTGGATGGGTACCACCTCTGATACCAATGTAACAACTGGGCATCACTAACTGCATACACACCCCACCTTAATATGGTCATTGGGTCCTATCCATCCTGAAACAACCAATTTTCCTATAGTAGGCCCCCCCAAATGCCTAAACAGATCATCAAACTAATGATTATCCCCACAAGCCAACACATTCTATTTCTAGTGTGCTTTTCCTCACTCATGCACACCTAGGGAAACATCCCAAGAGGTCACCCATCTAGATCACTAATTTAGGAAACACTTCATTAAATATGGAGTTTTAGTTAGTTAGGCTCTGGAAAAAAGGTTCACCTTATTGACATGGGTAGTAACATTTAGTCTTTTAACCCATTAACTTTCTGGGGTGTTATGATCTGGTTCTTGGGTAAATTTTGTTTTGAAATTTGTATTTGGTTTTATCATTGAATTTAGTTTTATAATAGTTCATATGTGTGGGTTCCCACTTATCTTTATAAAATAATTTTTTTACGAATATACCCAAATAAAATTTTGATGGACCACTCACGCTATAAAATTATGAAAGTTCAAACAATGTTGTGTTTTCATCCCATAAATTCCAAAAAATTATATATAATTTCACTTTCAATTCGTCCAATATTACTTAGGTCACTAAAAAACTGAGTGGATTCCTTTTGGGGGTTGCTATATAAAAAATTAAAACAACATGACCTTTAAAATTGGTTTCAAAATCTTATTATGTAACACCCAGATATTTCAGAATATATTTTCCTTTAAAAAATATTATATCGATAGATTTATTATTAGGAAAACTAAACTAAAATGAGAGGAGATATATTGCAAAAATATTATTAAGAATATTTATGAATAATGAAACCTATATAAAATAAAAAAAAGATATATTTAATTAAAAATTCATCCAAAATTAGATTAAGAAAACTTGATTTTTTAGAATAGCATTTTTCAATAAAATAGTTTTTTTTATGTATTGTATTTTAATTTAAAAGGTAAATTTATACATTTTATAATTTTTATTTTCTAAAATTAACTTCATTTATGAATTCATTATTTAAAAACTAATTTAAAATAATATTTTTATATTTTTCTAAAATAATTTATTTTTAGTTGAATAAGGAAAATAATGTATTTACTAAAACTGTAGAGTTCATGAAAATATAAAGAAGTATGTATAGCATAAAAAACTTATTAATTAATTTTTATTTTTATAAGTTTATTTAATAATTAAAATTATTCATTTAAAAATACTAATAAAACATATGATTAATATTTTAAGGACATAAGTAATATTTTCCTATAAATTTTTTTTGGTCTTTTATTTCTATTAAATATTATTTTGATTAAATTTGATTTTGGATTGATTTGGAAAATATATAAATTTTATTTTTTTAATAAAAAACAAATTCATTTCATGAAAAAATAACATTTATAATTTTATCTAGTACATAAATTTTATGCCTAAAAGAAAACTTTTCTTATAAACTATTTTTTACATGCTATGCACATTTATTTTGAAATTAAATTTTCTCAACCATAGAAATTTTATTTATTAAAAATAATTACATATTATAAATTTTATATTCCGAATTATTTAATAATTTAAATTTCATTTTTATTCATTAATATCAATTACCAAGGTTAATTTTGTTTACCATGGTAAATGTTAATTATATTAAAATTTAAAAACTAAGAGGGGAAATCCAAAAATCACATAATTATATCTCAAAAATGTATGTTTTATAGGATTGTAGACCTTAATTTATCAAAAAATTTATTATTTTCCACTTTTATATCCATTGACCCTTGAATAGTTTCATTCCTTCCTTGAAAAAGAAATGGGTATTTACGAAAGTTTCATTTTCAGCACTTATAAAAGGAGATCACTCCCATAACCTTTCTCCACCCTTTAAAAATAATTATATCTATAAAAAATCTTCCCCTGTATCATCTAAAATATCTCCCAATATCCTAGAATACATTTTCCTTAAAAAATACCAAGCTAATGACCCTTAAGTTGTTACCTAAGGGAGAACATCCAAAGAAAGATATAATATTTTCAATCAACCTCTCTTAACACTTTTTTAAAAGGTTGGGGACAAAGCCTCAATT
The DNA here is from genome assembly GCA_963277665.1 of Viscum album. Classification (NCBI taxonomy): domain Eukaryota; kingdom Viridiplantae; phylum Streptophyta; class Magnoliopsida; order Santalales; family Viscaceae; genus Viscum; species Viscum album. The sequence goes on along the minus strand of OY728121.1, from coordinate 1,755,946,458 downwards.
TATTATAAAAAAAAGACCATTTTAGACTGGGTATAGGGAGAACCATTACATAGGCCAAAGGCCCTAGGCCAAGTGGCCTGAAAACAAGGCTTGAAAGCCCATTTTTTGTCCCAAAGGACCCCTCAGTGAACAGTACTGCTACAGTACCCACGTTGCTACAGTACCGCCGCCACTATAGTACCGGTAACAGTTCCTCCACTGCTATAGTGTCATCGCTGCTATAGTTCCACCGCTACTACAGTCTAGTATAGTGTCCTTCTATAGTACAGTAAATTAACCCCTTGCCTATATTTGAACCTGGGTCTTTTTGATGCCAAGGAGGAGCCTGTACCACTAGGGTACATGCTCATTGGCAATCAACCTCTCTGAACACATTTATTTTTCTATTACATAAATATTTTCTATAAAATAATGTATAATAAAATAATAATTAATATTATTATGTAATTTTATTATACTAATTTAATATCACTTTTATACCTTCCCCCAAAACCATTCAAAAAATAAAGAGATCATCATGCATACGTCCAGACTACCACCACCATGAATGACATGCTGTTTTTTTCATAACCACCTTGCATGGATGGTATAAAAGAGTTATTTAATGAAAAAATATATAATATTTACAACATGATTAACAATTTTAAAATATAATGACATTATTTTTTACACCCTCCCATTTTATGGAAAGTAAAAGTCTCATTTGTGTGTATGCGCAGACTACTATCTGTATGTAAAAAATATATTTTTCTATTTTTTACAATCATGGATGACTTTAGAAATATAATTAATATATAAAAATTATATTTATGACACTATTAATATTATAGGAAGAAAATATTGGACATTATATGAGTGATATTAATAATAAACAATCATATTAAACTTAACCGCCTAAAATATACATATCAAGGAATCTTTATTAGTTAGATTATATTATGGAAAATCTATTTAATTATATAAATTTTGTGATAATATAATAACAAAAAAAATAAAAATCTATAATTTTATATATTATGAATCTATTTTACAACACATTTAACTATAGAATATATACCAAGGATGTTTTAGTGAAATCTATCGAACCACATTATGTGACTGCTATATACGAATACTATTTAATAAATAAATAACATATGAAAACAAATTGACCATAAAAAATAATATATAGATAAAATAATATTCTTAATAATGTTTTTAATATACTTGATTTTATTTTCTAAGATGTAAGATGCATACACAAATTGGATTTGGATACAAGGTATGATTTTTTGCATCTCAATTTTTCTTTATTGAGATATGATTCATATTCACCACCTGTTATATTTTTGTGATGTATATATTTGCCATGGATTTACTTTATCACAATTTTTCTTTAAATATAATAGGTTTCAACCATATCTTGTTCCACCTTCCATGAAGTTTTAATTCTAAAAATAACAACATTGTAGGTGTTTTTTTTAACTCAAACCCCCTTTCTTTGAGTTATAATGTTTTATCTTGAGAATTCTATTTATATGATTGGTTTATTCCCCTGTAATATTTTATATTAAAAATTTTACTACTATCAATGGAAAATAACATTTTTATATAAATGTTCTACCTTGATGAACTTATTTCCCATAAAGTTATGGAATTGTTATGAATAATTATCAATATCTTCAATAAATGTTTTTCATCCATATCCATAATTCTTATTGAAAATAAATTATTATTTATATTTGGAAACCAAAAATATGTTATATATTTTTTATCTTCATAATTATTTTTCTTATTCTCAAAAATATGTTTTCCTATCCCTTTTTATGATGTGGGTTTAAAAAATATATTTTTTAAATAATAAAAAAATTACTTTCATGATCATATGTTTTATCTTCAACTCCAAATTTCCTCTAAAAATCATTATATAATTTTCTAGGATCCATTATATAATATCATTTTTAAAATTAAAGGTTAAAAAAACACTTCACCTTTTTAAAAATTAATTTTCTAATTTGACTTGTAGTGTCATCTTTTATGAGCATGGTGAAAATATTTTCAAAAAACTCTTTTATGGTTTCTATCACCATATGAGAATTCTTATTTATGAATATTCATTTCTATGTTTTAAAAATTTCTTTCAAATTATTTTAACTCTTGATGATTTTGAAAAGAAAAAGAAATATTCTTATATTTTTTTATTGTAATTTTTTTTTATTTTTAAAAGGAATTATTGATTTTAAAATGGATTTTAAAGGCTTGTGTTTTTATAGACTAGTCTTAAAGTGTTTTTTTGTCTTCCTAAATTATTTTTTAAAGAATATTTCTCTTATAATTTTTTTAGAATTATTTTGGGTTTTAATGGATAATTTTTAAAATGATTTACCAAGTTAAATGTTTTTCATTTTAAAGATTTTTTTAAAGAGTTTTCAATCAATTAAAAAATGGGGCATTTTCTATATTTTCTCAAGTGACTTATTCAATGATCTTAAAAACTATTTTTTCATCTAGGTTATCACTATTTACTGTTTCTTATGTTATATCTCAGTTTTTCTCTTATGATACCATCTAAATTATTCATCTAGATGGGTTTGTATGATGATGTTTTAAATAAGTTTCCATTAAACCCATTTGTTTCCCATAGTTTTATTAATATTTGATGACATGATGAATATTTTTTGATGTTGTGACAAAATTATGTATATTTTTCATTATGAGATGGTTTGGTTTTGATAAATATTTGAGATTGTTTGGGTCTGTAATATCCCCTTAAAACGTTGGTTAAAGTTTGATATCACATGTGATAATGATACTGAGCATGTATAATTTATTTGTTTACAATATATTTCAAGGGAATTTTTTTTATTCAAAACATATATCATGAGTATGTTTTTATAATAAGAAACATGATTTTTTTTTCTATTTATAAAATGATATGTATAAATTTTGTTTATTTATAATGTAATTTGAGGGAAATATTGAATTGGATCAAAATGTTATAATTTCCATATGCTTATGTTTGTGCTAATGTTATTTCTCTTGAAATGTTTCAAGGTCTTGGTATATTTTGATTCCATATGCCTATTATAATGTTCCAGGGCTCATGTATATTATATCATGATTCCATATTATTTTTCTAGGGAATATGTTTTTTTATTTGATATTACATGTACTTCCATCATGACTTATGGAAAAATATTATTTCTATGTTTTATTTTTAATAAGATATTTCTCCCTTGATCATGTTTTTTCATATGATTATGTTCTAACCCTTGATGTTATATTGATAAGTTTTCACTTATTGTGTATTTAAGATTATCCCTTTCATATTTTTCCATTCTCTAGATTATGACGATGAATATAACTTATGAGATGTATATAATGGAGTCTAGTGTGGATCAATTATAGAGAAATTTTTACAAGTATCAAAAAATATGTTGCTTATATAGATGATCCAAAAAAATACTAAAGATTATTTCTTTGGATTGTGTGTTTATTGTGATATTTAATGTATAACTTATTGAATTGGAGAAAAATAAATAAAGGTTCATCACACTTTTTATCAAGGTCTGTGTTTAAAAAAAGGGTTTTTAGAACTATATCAAGGATCATGGGTTTGACGTACCTGAGTTGGTATTAGAGTAGTGTTTAATTATTTTTAAAAATTATTTTTTTTTCTTTTAGTGATTAGTTTAGTTATTTTTTTGGAAGATTTGGATGGGAGAATATTAATAAAAACCGTAGGGACATATCTATGAATAATATATTATCTTGAAATTTTGGTATAGTTTTGAGTATGCAATTTTCCTAGAAATTACATCCATTTTTGTATACTAGAATGTGGATGAATATGTGTCCCAGATGAACCTTGGGGTAATCACCCTGAAAAAGGCTAGTTTAGTATCAAATTAATCTTCAATAAGTGCACAATGAGTGGAACTAATACTACACACCTGGATTTACACTTTTGTAAGATATTCTTTGGTTGATAATATTTTATTTATGAACCATTAAGAAGGATTTGAGAATATATTTATAGTATTTTAGAAAACAATAATAGGTAAATGACCATAGACAACCTAAGTTCAAATTCAATGTGTTATATACTGGTCAAACTATATCATAGTTGAATTGAAAGCATCATCTATAAAAATTAATGTTTTATAGGAGAATACATCCAAGGATTTAGTTTTCATTAGATCATTTATTTCTATTTTGTAGGATATTATTATAGCCTTTTTGGTTTTAATATTTGGTTGGAAATCGGATCATAAAAATGATTTTTTTGAAGGTATATCTCTTGAAACTCCTATGTGTAATGACCAGAATATTTTTAAATGAAACTAACTTTTTAAACAAGTAAAATCATTATTAATAAATGTAGTTATAGAAAACACATGAACTACTTTAGTTATGTTAGACTATTATAAGTTATATCCTTTAGGATTAAAAATACTATCAATCATAATAATTGTTGATAATATAGCTATTATATAATGAGTGTTAACATTATTTTGTATTAAGGTTTGGGATAAAGTCCTATTTAAATAGATAGAATAAGCGAGGACCTCGACCAGTTGGATTGTACTTTATGAAGCCTATTTATCAAAGCTTCTAAGGGAGATGACATCAATGCAATTTTCCATTGACCAATCGCAATCCAAAATTCTACAACTGAAACATGAATGAAACTTTGTATAGGATAAGTTCCAGATTATTGAGATCACGAAAAACTATGTTTGCTAAGAATGTACCACCATCTCACACCTTATTCTTAAGGAATATTCGGGTGTAATAAGGGTTTATGTATCTAGAACCAAGTAGTAGGAATTTGTATATTTTATTTTTTAATAAAATAATTATTATATTTAAACCGTTTCATTGTTACTTTATATATACAATTATATATGAGTTAATGAAAATTATATTTTGATACGAATAAACAAAAAATTTATTTTTGGAAAATATATGGATTTAATTAAAACATTTTTTTGATAAATTCATGATTTTTAAAATAAATTTTATGTTCATAAAATATTATTAGTAAATAATATATATCTATATACAAATGATATTAAAATTTAATGTAACCTAATGTACACATTATAAGGGTAAGAAAACTACATTTTTTGTAGAAACCATTATTTTTCAATAAATGGGGATTTTAATTTAAAAGTGTAAATTTTCATATTTAGAGAATTGTTTTTTTAAAATAAATATCATTTTTGAAATGAAAACATCAAAATAATCCAATTGTGATTTTTTTTCATAATTTTCTAAGAGAGTAAAATTTTTGGGTAAAGATTAAATATAGTATAAATATACAATATGTATTAATACATCATGATAGACCAAAAGTGATGTAATAAATAATATAAAGGGGATCCAAGAACAAATATTGGTTTACCCTTCAAAATAACATGTTTTATAATTTATTTTATAAATTTTATAAACCCTTAATGAATCCTCTAAAACTTATATTATATTTTATGGTTTTAAAATCAATTCTTTTTTAACATGATTAAATTCCACGTAACCAAGGGTATTATTTTAATGATTTATGTTAATAGACTTATAGAATATCGATAAAACTCCCCTTTGGTATAAATCATGGAAAAAATAGGGTAAAGTTTCGGGTTTTTATTATTTTATCATATAGAGTATGAAACCTTTGTTTAGATTTTGGTAAAGAATCCCCCTCTATTTCTATATAAATACCCAACAATCCACTAAATACTATTCACTCAAACCCCATTTTTCATGAATTTAATCTATTTATATCTCTCAAAATAACTCCCAAGGTATTTCTATGCTTCTAATAATCTTCTATCAATATTTTAGAATCTCTCTTTCAAGATAAGGGTTCCTCTCCTCCACCTCGTTATTCAAGTTCTATCTTTGAATTATTTCATTTTGATTTAAAAATTTACATGTTGTAATGTTTTTTTAAACATCCCTTTAATTTAATTATTATTTATTATTAATGAGATACCACTGTTTACTTTCATTGAAACCTTAATCAATATATACACCCTTTATGCTACTGAAATTATCCTATGATTTTCTATGTTAGACATCTTTGTAGAGAAAAACAATACTCGTTTACACTCAAGGGTATTCACTTAGAAGTACCCATCATTCATTTATCCAATAACTCCATATATGTAACCCAAATTACTTAATATTGTGGTTAAATTAGGTGAATAATGTTCTTAGGTTGTATGATCTATGTGGAACACAAATTCATGTATATGATATGAATGTGACGGGTGGGATCAAAAATATATATCCCTATAATTTATTAGGTAATGTTTTTAACTTCAGATATACCATTTATAGTGAATGTTATTCTATCTAAGAACAATTTTTTTTGATTTCTTAGCGTTTATCCTCGACTTATATTTATGATGTCATATTTAATGTTGTTGTAATATTCCTTATGTTGTCATAATGATATCATCTTATACCATGATTTGATGTTCCTGATTATGATCCTTAACTTTATAGAGAACAATTTTATTCCTCTTGGATCACATATACTGTAGTAACTTATTCTATGCTTTTTTTATTCCCTTACTAGGCTTTATACCTCACCAACTTCTTATGTACATCCCCAGGTTATCCCGTGCAGTTTTAGAAGATCAATGGATTCTAAGGTAATGTGTGGAGTCTTTAAATAATATCATTTTATACCTATTTAAAGTTATTAGGTTATGTATATAATATCCCAAATAAACTATTCCTCGTGATCTTATATGATTTTATTAATTATGATTTTTATAATAAATCTTGTATTAAGGTGTATCAAAACATGGGTTGTCATTTTTGGTATTAGAGGGAAGTCTAGTTATTATTTAGAATTAGGACTATAAAAACTTATTGAAATCCTTATAGATTATAATAAACATAGTAAAATATCCATAAATTTTGGTAAATTACAGAGTAAGTGGTTTCCAAGAAATAAAATTACTATTTTGATACTACAAGTGGATGTGGCTATGGCATTGTTGTACATATGGGTAATAACCTGAAAAGGGCCCATTGGACTTTGACTTGATCATCAACTAGTTCATGAAAAAGATACATTTTTCACCCCTGGTTTGAAACTCCTATAGGGTATTCGTTGAAAATTTAAAAATATCCTGAAAAACCATTATGAAAATAAAAAATACTATAATATTTTATATTTGGAAATAAACCATAAAATAGATTTAAACCTCAAAATTCATATATTAAGTAATATATGTAATTTATGAGTTATCCCTTTAATGTTTATGGTTTCTCATTTATGCATTCAATAGTTTAAATATTCTCATCCCTAATTTCCCATTTATTTTCATCAATGGCTGGAAATAGGAGAAAATGAGTAAACAACCATTATAAGTGGAAATGTGTTGACTGCCCAAATGAGATGACCATCTTGACAGGAGTATGAATCAGGAACTTCATGATTATATTTTTTCAATTAACCCATGTTTTTAATAGAAAATTGATTCATTAGGAACAACCATATCACCCTAAGAAATATCAAGTTATAATTGATACCTTTATGTGACAAATTACTTTGACTTTCAATGGATATTCTAATCCCTTAATCATAGAATAGTGGATCAGATCTATTGAAAAAAAACTTCTCTTACTTTCAATGATATGGTAAAGGGATGTTTGTGATTGATGTTTTCAAATGGAGGGATAATTTAATCAATACTGGACATTGATAAAAAAAAGTATGATGCCTTAAGAGGTGATCAAAGTTATGGAGTGAAAATAATTCTGAAAAAATGATAAATATTTTCCTAACACTCTACAACTTAAAAAGGAGAAGGATTTACTTTTTATAAAGAAAAAGGATGATAAAACCATTAACACATATGAGGAAAACATCACGATGATTTCAAGATATGTCATCGACTTTATCATTAACCCTGAATGTAATATAGATCACATATTTGGGGGGATAATGCCAAGTCTACAAAAATATTTAATGATTCATGAATTTGAAAACTATGAGTAAATTTTTTGATGTTCCGTCAATGTTTAAATAAAGATCAATGAATATCTAGGGTCTTAGTGTTTTGGAGATAGGAAGTAGATAATGGAGTTTAATTTAGGCATAGTAATGGATAAATATCATGGGGGTAAGAAATTACAACAAACTACTTGTCAAAAGTGTGGGATGAATAATCCTAGAAATTGATTGAAGGGGAAAATGTAATGATTTTGGTTTGGGTATAAAGGGAACCTAATTAGAGAATTTCAATGAGAGAAACCCACCAATGTTATGGAAGAAAGGAATTATCTAGTTAACCCTCGACATATTTTACAATGTTTTAAATATAAGGAATAAGGACAATATGTGAATCAATGTACTAAACCAAAGGGTTTTTATGATAATTTATAGAAACAACCTTAAGGCATAAGGATAATGGGTGAGATTATGCCACCACAAATGCTGAGGTGGATCATGAAAATTAAGTGGTTATAGGTACACTAGTTATTTATTCAAGAATAGTGAATATAATATTTTATTATATTTATTCACATTATTTCATATCATGAATGTTTAGTAGAACTATTCAAATAATGCCTCAAAAAATGGAAGTCAAGTTGTTAGTGAAGAATAAAAATTGAGTAATTATTGTATCCTAAGTATATAAATAATCCCCTGTCAAAATTTTCTGGCTAAGTTTCCTAGTGAACCTTGTAATACTCCCTTTATCAAAATTTTATGTTATTCTAGTTATGGATTTTATTTCCATGTATATATCCAATATTAATTTTTAAGAGATTAAAATCACCCTCTGTATCGCAAATCACCCTCTAACTCTATAAAAGTGTAAGGAGATTATTATTCTCTTTTGGAATCATCGTATTAAATAATAGATATCATTTCATTATAAGAAAGTGTATCTTACTCAAATGATTAATACTAATTAAAATATCATCCTTTATGACATTCCCATTATGAGATAATATAATGATGTATTTCTAGAAGAATTTTCTGGTCACCCTTTCAGATGAGAGGTTGAGTTCTTGATCAAAATAGTACCAGAATCCTTTCCAATATCCCAGAATGAATATAGAAAGGGCATTATTGAACATGAATACCTAAAGAAGAAACTATGGGATAATATGGATAATGGGTTTATACACCCAAGTGGTTCACAATGGGGAGAATTGGTCCTTTTCATTAAGAAAAATGATCGACCAATGTTCCTTTTTATTCATTTTTATGATATCAACTAGATCATGATAGAGGAAAAGTATCTGTTTACATGGATTAATGACTTGTTGATCAGCTACGTGGATCCCAATACTTATCTATGGTGGATCTTTGGTTGATATATTATCAAGTAAATGTAAATAAGGATGATATACCCAAGACTACTTTTCATATAAGGTATGGGAACTATGAGTTCATAGTGATTCTATTTAGACTCATTAATGCTCTAACTATCTTTATGGACTTGATGAATAAATTATTTAAAGATTACTTCAAGAAATTTGTTTTATTCCTTATAGAAGATATTCTTATCTACTCTAATAGTGAGGGGGAATTTGAAGAGTATTTGAATGTTTTACTAAAGAACTTATGAAAGGGGAAATTTATAATCAAAGTATAATAAATGTGAGTTTTGTATGTAAAAAGTAACATTCTTGGGAAAATTTATCCCCATAAAAGTGATATTTGTAGATTCTTAGAAAGTAAAGGAAATTGAAGTGCAGCCCAAAAAAATACCTGTGAAAAATTTCCATAGTTTCCTTGGACTAGTGGGGTACTATCTCTGATTTATGAGAACCTTATCATGATTTTCAAGCTCACTAACCATGCTAGCTTAGAAGGGAGTTAAGTTTTTCTAGGCTAATGAATGATAAGATAGTTATTAAGAGTTAAATAAGAGGATAATAACCATTCTTGTGATCATATTACCCACTATTGGGAAATGATTTTTGATATATAATGATGTGTAAAAAAATGGATTGGTTTGTGTACTCATGAAAGATTAAAAAGTGATAGCCTATGGATCACACCAACTAATGATCCATGAGTATAACTACCCAATAAATTATTTGGAATTGTCTATTGAGATATTTGTGTTGAAGATTTAGTGACATTATATCTATGAGTATAGGTATGAAATATATAAAAATAATAAAATCCTCAAGTATATATTCATAAAAAAATATCTCAATATGCATCAATGAAGGTGTTTAGAGAGGATCAAGGATTATGATTGTTCAATCCATTACCATCCTGGGATGGAAAACAATGTGGCAGATACTCTGAGTAGAAAGGATCCTTCAACCCTATCCATGATAAGGATTTAAATGGATAGAATCTTATTAGACAAATAAAGTACGGATTTGGGGATAAAATAATGATATTAATCCTACCTTTCTCAAATAATTTCTCAACCATCCATTATTGAGAGGATCAAGGAGGGGAAAAAGTTGATGAAGTGATACAGAAAAAGGTAGTGAATATTCTAGAGTTCAAATTTCCTAAAGATGGATTTGTAAGGAATGGATCATTTATATGTATCCCAAAAAAACTAGAGTTGAATAGAGAAATTATGGATGATGTGAATATATCATCTTTGTCTATTTATCCATGAATCGCTGATAAGTGTAGAGATCTAAAACAAAACATATAGTGGGATAACATTAAGTGGAAGATTAGATAATTTTTATCCCAATGCCTTGTTTGAAAAAAATCCATGGATGAATGAAATAACTCTAAGGGTATTATGAAACCATTTCCTATACTAGTATAGAAATGGGAAAATATAACCATGTATTTAAACATAGGACTCCCCATGGCCTCTAAAGGAAATAACACCATCTAGGTGGTAGTCGATCGCCTTAGAATGTCAGCACATTTCATTGATATCATGGAATATTTATCTCTTGACTAAACTTAAAAGATATACATAATAGAAGTGGTAAGACTACATGAAGTTACAGTATCAATTATATCTAATCAATATCTGAGGTTTACCTTGAGGTTTTGGAGAATCCTTCAGCAATAAGGGGATACGAAGTTATGTTTTAGTACTTATTGTCATCCACAAATGTATGGATAGTATAAAAGAACCATTAAAACTCTATAGGATATAATAAAATCTTTTTTCAATGATTTTACAAGGATGTAAGTGTTATAACCTTCCCCTAGTGGATTCCTCATATAAAAATAGTTTCCATTCAACCATTCAAACAGAAAATTATGAGGATCTGTATGGGAAGAGGTTTCAGACTCCGATATGTTGGGATGAAGTTGGAGATAAGAAGCCGATAAGACGTTTTATTTTGAAATAGATGATAGATAAGGTTTAAACCATTCAATGATATATGAAATTCCTGAAAAATTAATATAAAAACTATATAGATAATCATTGATGAGACATGGAGTTTGAAATCAAAGATAAATTATTTCTTATTATATATTTGTGGAAGGAATTCATGAGTCTTGAGAAAAAGGGAAGCATTGTCTAAGATACACCATCCTCTTTGAGATACGTTATCGCATCAGAGTCTTGGATTTTCAAATTTCACTCCCACCTAACCTATCTTAAGTTCATGATGCGTTCCATGTACCCCTCTTGAAAAAGTACATACCAGACCCTTACATGTAATAAATCAAGTGGTGGAACCTTTAGAGAATAATATTTCATATAAGGAGTATCCAATGAAGATATTAGATCATAGTGACAAATTTGAATGAAAAAATACAAATCACATGTTCAATGTGTTGTGGAAGAACCACAAGTTTATGGAAAGAAAATTATGAACTAGAAGAAGTGATGAAACAAAAGTACCCTAATATTTTCTAGTGTGTGAAATGAAATTTTTATGTTGGAATTTATAAAGGGGTAAATAATGTAATGACCTAAAAATTCACAAATAAAACTACATTTTTGAATGTATAAATTCCTTATAAAGTAATGTAGTCATAGAAAACACATGAACTAATTTAGTTATTTTAGGCCATTATAATTAACATCATGACGGATTTAAAATACCATTAATCAATATATACATTGATAATACTGTCATTGTAAAATTACCATTAATATTATAATATATTAAGGATTATAATAAAGTGAAATTGACACAGACGGAAGAAGCGATGACCTTGACCAGTAGGATCATACCCTACGAAGCCCATTTATAGAAACTTCTAGGTGATATTACATCATTATTATTTTCCCTTAACCAATTCTAAGTTGAAATTAAATAAATAAATCATGAATTAAATATTTTATAGGATAAGTTCAAGCTCATTGAGATCACAACCCAAACTATGTTCATAGAACCACCCAAAGAAAGTACCACCATTTCCCACCTTACCTTTAGGTAATATACTAGTGCAACGAGTGGTTATGTATCTATACACTAGATGTATGAATTTTATGTTTTTTTCTTTTTCAATAAAATAATTATTATATTTATATCTTTTCCTTATTACTTTTTATATACAATTATATATGAGTTGATGAAAATTAGATTTTGATATGAATAAACCAAAATTATATTTTCGCAAAACATATGGTTTTAATTAAAACACTCTTTTTGATAAATCCATAAATTTTAAAATAAAAATAATTTTCATATAATAATATTTTTAAATAATACTTATGTGTAAACAAATGATAATATAATTTAATAAATCCCTATTTATTTTTTTAAGGGTCAGAAAATGTTATTGTCATAAAAACCAATATTTTTCAATAAAGGATAATTTTTTATTTAAAATTTTTAATTATCATGACTATATTTTTTGAGGAAAATAATTATCATTTATTAAATTTGAACATTAAAATTATCCAATGGTTTTTTTTTCATAATTTTATTAGATATGTGACTTTTTGTGTAAAAATTTAATACCATATAAATATATGGTATGCATTTTAACATCATAATAGTTCAGAAGTAATAAAATAAATAATATAAATGGGATCCATGAAAAAATAAAGGTTTCCACTTTAAAATAATTTGTTTTTTGAATTTATTTTATTAATTTTATAAAACCTTAATGAATCCTCCAAAACCTATATTATATTTTAAGGTTTTACAATATTTTCTTTATAAACATGAATCACAACCACATAACCAAGGGTATTATTTTAATGATTATAGTTATTATAATAATAAAATATTTAAAAACACATCTATTTGTTTGAAACCATGGGGAAAATACTCGTTAATATTTTGGGGTTTTTATTATTTTATCATATAGATCCCCAAACAAACATTTAGAAATTAATAAAGAATCCCCCTCTATATTGCTATAAATACCAACTGATACTCCCACCAATATTCACTAAAAAACCATTTCAAATGATGTTACTCTTCATATACCTCTCTATATCCCTAACAAGGTGTTCCAATGTTCTTAATAATCACCTCCCCATATTTTAGACACACCCTCTAAAGTTAATGAATCCTCTCCACCCCCTCTATTTTAGAACTATGTTTGAATTATACAATTTTTATTTCCAATTTTCCATGTTGTAATGTGTTTTTAACATTACATTACTTTCCATATGATTTACATGTAATTATAAACCACCTTTCAATCTCATTAAACCCTTCCTTGAGTCATTATGTACACCCGTAATGCTGCTGAAATTATCCTATGGTTTTCGATACCAAACATTTGGGTAGTGAATACCCTTCCACATTTTCACTCAAGGGTATTCACCTAGATTTAACTATCATTAATTTATTATTTAATTTCATTTATTTAACCCAAATTTCATAACTATTTTATTAAATGTGATAAATAATGTTCTTATATTGTATGATATATGTGGAACATGACTGTATATACACGATATAAATTTCATGGGTGGGCCTAAAATTATATATACCTCCCATTATTTGGATATAACTTTAATCTCATGATATACCATGTATGGAACATTGGATTTTATCTTGATAACATTATTTTATGATGTCTTAGCATTTATCCTTGACTTATTTTTATGATTTCATGTTTTATTTTATTTCCACAATCCTGATGTTGCCTAAATGTTATCATCTTATACCATGCTTCAATGTTCATGATTATGATTCTCACCTTTATATTTCACCTTGTTATTCCTTTTTACTCACATGAAATGCTTTACCTTATTTTATTCTTTGATTGTTCCCTTACAGGACATTATACTTCACCCCTACTTATGTATATTCCCAGGTTATCCCATGTTGTATTAGACGATCGATTGATTTTAAGGGCACATGTTGAGTATTTAAATAATGTTGTTGTATCTTCTTTAAAGTTATTATGTAATGTAACTAATTTATCAAATATATTTGGCCTCAAATACTTTTAGGATTGTATTAATTTATTATTATAAAATGAATCATGTATTAAGGTGTCTGAAAATATGGCTTCTCACAGTTGGCATGAGAATAAAGTATAGTTATTTTGGGAATTATGATTATAAAAACTTATTCAAAGCCTTAAGGATACAACTATACATAAAGAAAAATCCATAATTTTTTAGAGTATAAAGTAAGTGATTTTCAAGTAATAAGATCTCTATCTGGATATTACATGTGGATATAGCTCTGATACAATTTTAAATAGGGTAAATAAACCTTAAAAGGGAATATTCTTCTTTGACTCAATAGTCACCTAGTACATAAAAAAGATACATTTATATATACCAGTGTTGAAACAACTAGGTGATATGGTTTGGTAAATTCACATTCTCCTTATGAACCATTATAAAGGGAACACAAATGTCCACAAGATTTTATATTAGGAAATAGATCATGTATAACATCTATTAAAAGCTATAAATTCATAGGTTATGGAATACATATCATTTATGAATTATACCTTTAATGTTCATTGTTTACTATTTATTTACATAATATTTTAAAAAATCTAATTCCTAATTTTCACTTTATTTTAGTCAATGTTAAGAAATATGAGAAACAGATTCAACAATAAATGTGAGGGGCAATGTGATGACATCCAAAATGAAATTTATAGACTGATGGGAGTAGGAATCAATAAATTTATTAAGATACTTCATCAATTCTATCATTTTTTGAATAAAAACATGAATAAAGAGGAACAACCACATCCCCTTATGAAAGACCAAGTTTCAATTAATACCTTCATGCCATAAAGGCATCCAAATTTTAGTGGATCTTATGATACCTTAATCACATAACAATGGATCAAATCCATTGAAAAGATTTTATCCATCCCTCAATTATCTTAAAAAAACGTTTGTACTAGATATTTATAATATGGAGGGAGAAGTAGATCAATTATGGGTGTTTATTAAAAATGTGAAGCCTAAGGAGGCAATCAAAGTGATGGAGTGGAAGGAATTATGAAAAATGTTTTTTCAGAAATATTTTCATCGCACACTCTAACTTAAAATAGAGAGGGATTTCCATTGCCTCAAGAAAAAGGATGAAAAATCCATCATGTCATTTTAAGAAAACTCCACATGACTTCCACAACACCTCTTTGACTTTTTCATTAATCCCAAAAGTCAAGTTGAAATCTTCTTTAGTGGGATAAATTCAATTACATAAAAATAATTAGTGATTTATGTCTTCGACTAATATGATTAAATTGTTTGATGTCCCCAAAAAGTTGAAATAGAGATCAATGAAACTCAAGGGTATAAATGGTTTTGGAGATAGGAATTAGAGAATTAAGTTTAATTATAGTCATGAAATTGATAAATATCTTGGGGGTAAGAAATACCAACATCCCACTTTTCAAAAGTTTGGGAAGAAGCATCCAAGAAATTTACTAAAGGGGAAAAGTAAATGATTTAGGTGTCTGAATGAATTATACCTAGATAGATAATGTAGACTGGAGAAAATAACCAATGTGATATAATAAAGGAATTATCTAGTTAACTCTCAGTTTATTTTCTTATGTTTCAACTACATGGAATAATGACAATATTTAAATCAATGAAATAAGCCAAAGGTTTTCAATGATAACTGATAATAAAAACCTCTAAGACCTCTGGAGAAGTTGAAAGATTATTCCATCACCGTAGTTGTGGTAGATCTTGAAAATGAAGTGTTTTCAAGTATTCTAGTCATTCATTCAAGGATTTTGAACGTACTATTTGATTCTGGATCTATGCATTCTTTCATATCATGTAAGTTTAATAGAGCTATTCAAATACCACCACAAAAAATTGAAGTTGTGTTATTGATGTAGATGAAAAGTTGTAAAATTATTCCATCTTAATCATATAACTCATCCCAATCAAATATTTGGGAGATTAATTTCCTAGATAACCTTGTGATACTCCCTTTAGAAGAATTAGACACTGTTCTGGGATTGAATTGGATTTAATATTATAGAGAAAATACAATTTTTCAAGAGAAGGAAGTCACCCTCTATATTGAAAATTTCCCTCGAATTCTATACAAATGTAAGGAGGAATATGAATATACTTTGGAATCATCATCCCATGAATGGATATTAATTCTTTATGATCAAGTATATCTTTCTCAAAAGATTAAGACTAAGGAAAATTTCATCCTTGATGACAAGCCCATTATGAGGGAATATGCTAATGTGTTTCTTGAAGAATTTCCTAGTCTCCCTCATATCAGAGAGGTTGAGTTCTCAATAGAACTTATACCTGAAGATTTTCCAATATCCAAGACTCTATATAGAATGACCACTATTGAACATAAAGTGCTAAAGAATAATCTATAGGAGAATCTGGATAAAGGGTTTATATGAACAAGTGTTTCACCATGGGGTACACTAGTTCATTTCATTAAAAAGAATGATGTGTTAATGAACATATGAATCAATTTTTTGTGAGATAAAAAAGATCATGATAAAGAACACGTATCATCTTCCATTTATTTATCACTTCTTTTATCTGCTATGTGGATCCCAATACTTTTCCAAGGGGGATTTTCGATCATGATATTATATAGTAAAGGTGGGTAAGGGGGATAACCCCGAGACTATTTTTTCATTCATTGTAAATTCACTATGAGTTCATAGTGACCCATTTAGACTGATTAATTCGTTAAATATATTCTTGTATTTGATGAATAGAGTATTTAGGGATTACCTCAAAAAATTGGGATAGTCTTTATAGATGATATAATTATTTACTCCAAGAAAAATAGGGAGGAACATGAGGAGAATTTGAATATTGTATTGAAGAGATTTCAAAATAAACAGTTACTTGAAAAGTATATTAAATAAAAGTTTCGGATGAAGAAATTAACATTCCTTGGGAATGTTATCATAATAAAAGGGATATATGTGGATCCTTCCAAAATAGAATTAGTTTAATGATGACCCAGAAAAACATATATGACATAAATCCATAGTTTTCATGGATTAAATAGGTACTATCATTGATTTTTGAGAAACTTTTATTGACTTCAAATACCAATAACCAAGCTAATTTTGATAGGAGTTATGTTTTTCTAGACTAATGAATGCAAGGATAGATTTAAATAATTAAATAAGATGCAAATCCCTTCACCTTTTCTGACATTACCCACTAGTGGAGATGTATTTGTGATCAATAGTGATGCATTCAAAAAGGTATTAGGATATGTACTTAAGAAATATTACAAAGTGGTAACATATTCCTCTCTCTAATTAAATACCCCTAATGATGACTAACTGACACATGATATTAAATATTCTATAGAGATTTTCATGTTGTAGATTTGGTGACATTATATTTATGGATTGAAGTATGACATATATAAAGATCATAAAATCCTTGGGTATATATTCACAAAAAATAATCTAAATATGAACCAATGAAGGTAGTTAGATCTGATCAAGGATTATGAATTTCAATCTATTACCATCTATGGAAGGTGAAAAAAGTTCCATATGCTCTATGTAAGAAAGATCATGAAACCATATCCATGATGAGGATTGAAAAGGATCCAATATTCGTAGACATAAAAAGGATGGAAATGGAAATAATAAAAGGATATTTATACTAACATACTCTAATAACTAGTCAACTATCCATTTTTTAGAGGATCACAGAGTCCCAAAATGATGATTAAGTGTTACAGAAAAAGGTAATGAATATTTTGGAGTTAAAATTTTATAAAAATTGATTTATAAGGTTTGGAACCAGGATATGTATCTCATAAAAACTAGATCTGAAGATAGAAATATCAGATGCTATGCATTGCTCATTTTTCTATATTAATATATGAATCACTAAGATGTATAGAGATATGAATAAAAACATCTGATGGGATAACATGAAGAGGGATATTGAAGAATTTGTATCTCAATGCTTGGTATGACATTTAGTTAAGGCTTAATAATAGATTTATAAGGGTCTGATGCAACAATTTCCCATAACCATATGGAAATAAGAAAACATAACCATTGATTTCATTATAGGAAATCCTAGGGAATCTAAAGGAATTAACTCAATCTGGGTTGTAGTTTATATCTTTACAAAGTCATCACATTTCAATGTTATCAAGGAATATTTATCTCTTGACCAAGTCACAAAGATATATAAAAGATAAGTGGAAATATTTAATGGTTTTCTACTCTCCATTGAATATAATCGAGATCCTAGGCTTACCTCATGTTTTTGGAGAATCCTTCAACAATTATTGGATACAAATTTGTGTTTCAGTGTTGGTTATCACCCTAAAACATATGTTCAGCCTGAAATAACCATTAAAACTCTAGAGGATATGTGGAGATCTTTCTCAATGTATTTCCAATGATTTTGGGATAAACAAATTCCCCTACAGGGGTTCTCATATAACAAAATTTTCTATTATAGCATTAAAATGGATCCTTTTGAGCATTTTTATTAGAAGAGGTGTAATACTCCAACATGATAGGATAAATATGACCTGTGGAACCTATTTGGACATGATCTTATCCAAATATGATCAAGAAGTTTCAAACCATTTAGAATCATATGAAATCCATGAAAATTCAATAGAAAATATATGAATACAATCATCAAAGAGACCTGGAGTTTGAAATTGAAGATAAATTGTTTCTTATTATATCACTATGGAATAAATTTTTGAGGTTTGGGATGAAGGGAAATATTTGTCTGAGATACATTAGCCCATTTTATATCCTTGATCGCATCGGTGTTGTGTCTTATCGACTAGCACTCCCGCCTAAATTATCTCAAGGAAATGATGTGTTCCTTGTATCCCTCTTGAGGATGTATATACCAGACCACTCACATGTTCTGAATCAAGAGGTGGTACATTTCGATAATAATCATTAATATGAAGAGTAAATGGTGTAGAAAATAGAGTATAGGGAAATATTTCTACAAAACAGGACAAATCACCTAGTAAAACTGTTGTAGCATGTCATGACCTGTCTCCTGGGGCCCGTACAATGACTACCTCAAGCCCGTCTTCTATATTCCAGTGGCTGGTGAAAAGAACTGGAAAGGCCTATCCCTAAAATCAGGAAGGCATTGCCTCTAAACCTGTAAACTCACCCAAACCAAGCACACAACAAGATACTAGCATGTGGTAAACTATAAAGTAAACATGGTGTGTACAGTAAGTAAAGGGGGACAGAATAAAAGCCCAACTAGAAAGTACAAGTAAAAGTGAAAAAGATCATCTTATGTGAACAACCGCCAAGGACCCTACATGAAGGGTAGGTACAGATATCGAATGGTGATCCCTATGGACCGTCTCTTTAATTTCCCACCTCCGATCAACCACTAGTTTGGTACCCTCGACCTCGATTAGCGATGTCCGTCATCTGCAAAAGACACAACATGGTGCGAGCATAGCCCGTGCAGGGGTGATAGTAACGATACTCAGTAGGGACCACGAGACCCACGTAGGTCTCCTAGAGTTTCACAAAGTAAAAAACACAAAGCACGAAGCAATAGTCATCAACACTACTTAGGTATATAGCCATACATATACCTATGTTATCAAGATATACAAAGGTGCACCATGAAGGAAGAACTACCACAAAGGTAACACCATAAAGGTAGAAGTACCATATAGGTAACACCATGAAGGGAGAATTACCGCACAGGTACACCACGAAGATATTAGTACCATACATGTACACCACATAGAAGAATACCATAAAGGTAAGGACTCAACTCACACCTGGTATAAGTGAAGTATAGAAGTATAGATGATCAGTCGCAAAGCTAGATCATATTATTCTGTCAAGAGGAACTTCTGTTGATTATAAGGAGTTTGAACCACATATGATCGATAGGTACTAACCCCCGCAATAACCCACATAGTATCTGAACCACACAGGATCAGTATGTGCTGACCCACACAGGATTGCTGAGCGCTGACCCACACAGGATCAGACCCACACAAGATTGGTATGTGCTGACCCACATAGGATCGCTGAGCACTGACCCACATTGGATCTGACCCACACAAGATCAGTATGTGATGACCCACATAGGATCGCTGAGTACTGACCCACATAGGATCTGTTCAGCCCATAGTCTATAGGTAACTAACCTCTATATTATCTGTCTCTAACGTCTGCCTCACTACCAGCCATTGGATTCCTCGCACCCAGTGCTCTCAAGTTTCATAGAATCTATCCCTCAATATATCAGTCATACCTCGACCACCACTAATCTCCACAAAGAAGTAACCCAAAGGCCTGTCATGTCATAAGGGACCCAACGCAAAAACGGTGCATCAATCGGACGCCCAGTCTGTAAGTTATTTTCATTTCCGCTCTGAGGGCCCGGTTAGATTCAGGTTTGATCCAACCCGGCCATACTCCAACTATATCTAAAACTCAAGTGGTGTATACCAAAAGAACCGTCTCTATCCAAGGATTTTGATGCCAGAGACGGTTCATCAAGCGGATGTCCGGTTCTCAAGATATGGCCATAAAGTCAAAACTTGGTCCGGATGGGCCCGGGTCTGGCACGATTGGCCTGGGTCGCTGTTGCCCCAGCCCGGAATATGAAGTTGGGGAGACCCTTACTAGCCTGCTAGCATGGCCCACTGGCGCAGCCCGCGGTCGGGTGGTCCGTCGTGGCGGGGTTCGCCCTAGACGCAACCCGGGGGGAGGTGAGCCCCCGGTATTCCGAATGGCTCGATGGCCGTTTCATTGCCCTGTTGGCACACAGTCCCACTCGGTAGTCCCACTCAGTGCATCACGAATGGATAGGTTCCCAGCCGGTCCTCCCTCTAGCAGTGCGACAGCGCTATTGTCCGCCTACGGATGGCCGGGTGCGGGCCGCCCTTCGGCCTCCGCCACGACAAAGCGGCCTCAACGTCCTGCTCTGGTGGCACAGAATTACGGTATCGCTTCGCCACGTGGCCGGTTGGCATGTTGGTTCCCACCTTGCTCCACCAAAAATATCGGGCCGCGACCTCCACTTCCAGTGATGAGGACGTGCGCCGCCCTCCTTCCGCGCGACTGGTCGGGTCCCAGTCACCACCTTCTTCTACAAGCCATCACAACATCGTTCCAAGCTCGAAAATTATGATGTTCGCATATTCATGATCCTCAGGTTGCGATCTCCGCATCCATATGTCATGCTCAACAATACATTGTGTTTTCAGTGTTATTAATTATTTGGCGTCAAAAAACGCATGAAGAACGCGTTAAGAAAAATTGAAAAAGGGGCAAGGTATAAGTGCGGGACGATGGCCATGTTTTTTTGGCCATCATCGTTTTGAGTCCCAAATATGAAGAATCAAAAAAATAGATTTAATAGAAATTCAATTTAAAACACCTACCTTGACGTTCGTTGGAGGTGTCGTGAGGAAGGATATGATGTCGATGAAGGGGCGTCGCCGTTCGTCGCTCCCACAACTTGCTTCAGAACT
This sequence comes from Viscum album, assembly GCA_963277665.1. Classification (NCBI taxonomy): domain Eukaryota; kingdom Viridiplantae; phylum Streptophyta; class Magnoliopsida; order Santalales; family Viscaceae; genus Viscum; species Viscum album. The sequence goes on along the minus strand of OY728121.1, from coordinate 1,755,924,654 downwards.
ATGCTCCAACGTCAAAATTCTTGATCCGAAGAGTTGTTCTTCATTGGATAATATTTCTCCAAAGGTTCTCCCAAGATCTCCTTTTTCAACAATTCCCAGCAAAAAAGTGAGGATCCAACTTTAATTGAGTTAATTCAAATAAGGTCATCACATTAAAGTTGGCGCAATAAATCAAATAAGTCGGCTAATTAAATTGGGAGAATTCAAATGGTTTCCTCACATTAAATGGGGGTTTGGGTGGTCCCCACCATCATGAATTCAAATGGAAGGTTTCAAAAGAAAAATAAAATAAAAGTTGTTTTATTTTATTTTTATTCTTTTAACTCTCCCATGAAATTCCAGATAACTAACATTCACCCTTGACCTACTACAGTCATGGTGATGGTCTCCTTATGCGAATATCGGTGCTGTGAGTTCAATGGTGTCCTCAGACTTCAATTCCGAGCATCAGTTCAAAAGTTACAAAAAAACTGCCCGCAAGTTTATTGAACATACTTAAAAAAAGTTCAAAAATTCATTCTGGTCACATAGAGACTTGAAATCAAACACCGTAAATTTTCATGGAATCATAATATTCCCATATAATTAAAAAAATTACATGGAAAAATCTGGGTCTTTACATTCTCCCCACCTCTGGGATTTTCATCCCCGAATGCCACAACAGAAACTAGGGAAACAAGTGGGGTTACTAAGCACGAATATGAGCCTCCCACTCCCATGTGATCTCCTGGAGGTTCTTGTTCTGCCAGCATACAAGCACCCGAGGTATCGTCCACCCACTAAAGACCCGCTTCTGTCGATCCTCAATATCCACTGGAACCTCTGAAATTATCGCCCCATCGTCGATGTCCAGCTCGCCCCAGTCAATGACGTGTGAAGGATCATGTACATATCTCCTCAACTGGGATACGTGGAAAACATCGTGCACCCGGTGCAACTAAGGTAGAAGACCAAAGAGTCAAGAAACCATTCTAACTCTACTAAGGACCTGAAAGGGTCTGATGAATCTCATAGATAACTTGTTTCCTCAGCTAAATCTCCACAAACCTCATCAAGGTGAGACCCATAGAAAGACATGGTTTCCATCCTCAAAATCTAGAGGTCTCTATCTTCTATCGGCATAGGATTTCTTCCTGCTCGGTGCTGTCTTCATCTACTCTTGGATGATCTGCACCTTCTCCCTAGTAGCCCATATCATCTCTGGTCCCACAAGTGCTGACTCCCCTGGGTCATTCTAGAAGAGAGGTGATCTGAAAGGTCATCCGTACAATGCCTTGGATGGTTCCATTATGATTGTGGAGTGATAATTGTTCTTGTATGTGAACTCTACCAAATGAAAGTGATCCTCCCAGCTACGAACAAAATTTAGGATGCAAGCTCATAGAATGTACTCAAGGTTCTGAATGGTTTACTCTATCTGACCATCCGTCTGAGGATGGAAGGCAGTGCTCACCAGAAGCTGTGTCCCGAACTCTTCATGCAACCCCTTCCATAGTCCAGATGTGAAACGTGCATCATGATCAGAGATAATCATAGATGGACCACCATGAAGTTGTACAATTTCCTACACAAAGAGTCATCCCAAGATCTCTAATGATCCCTTCTCTTTGATAGGTAAAAGGTGGGATGACTTGGGGAGTCGTCCAACGATCACCCAGATGGAATCATAGACCTTGAACGTGCATGGAAGTCCTGTCATGAAGTCCATGGAAATTCCATCCCACTTCTACTCTGACACCTCTACTAGCTAAACTAAGCCTATAGGAACTTGATGCTTTGCCTTCACTTGCTGAAAAGTGAGGTACCGAGAGACAAGATATGCCACTAATTTCATCATTCTCAGCCACCAGTGTTGACACCAAAGGGCTTGGTACTTCTTCTCCACTCCTGGATGTACCACTAGAGGGGATGTATGGAACTCTCTCAACACTTCCTCCCTAAGTGACACTGGTACCATAGTATGCCCCCTAAAGAGGATGACATTCTCCCCACATTCAAGAAATACATCAGGTGCCTGTCAGGTGGATATCTGAGCACGTTGAGCCTCGCAGTCAGTGTCCCCAAGATGCGCCTCCCTGACTTGCTGAAGGAGTAGGGGAGTGACTATCATAGACTGAAGATAAGTCTCTCTATCTCGATCCACATAGGATATCCACAAAATGACTAGCTGCTCTGTTTCCTCACTCAGCAACTGTATACCAGATCTCTTACTGAGTGCATCTGCTACCATGTTCCCCTTCCTAGGATTATAGACTATCTCAAAGTCATAGTCCTGGAGGAACTCAAGCCAATGCTGATGTCTCAAGTTCAGGTCCTTTTGAGAGAAGATATACATGAGACTCTTGTGATCAGAGTTGACTGTAAAACGTTCTTCCATCAAGTAATGTCGCCACATATTCAAGTCAAAGACCACTGCTGCTAACTCCAGGTCATGGGTAGTGTAGTTCTGCTCATGTTGTCTTAGCTATCGAAAACCATACATGATCACTGCTCGATCCTGCATCAAGACACATCCAAGTCCTATCCCTGATGCATCACAGTATACGACATACCCAAATCCATCCTTTGATAGTCTCAAGATGGGGGCACTCGTCAGTCTCTGCCTCTGCTCCTAGAAACTCTGCTAGCATCTCTCTGACCACAAAATGGGTTTACCATTCTTTTTCAACACTGATAAAGGTGCCGAAACTCTAGAAAATTCAGGCACAAACCTCTGATAGTAACCAACCAAACCCAGTAAACTCTGCACTTCCATCACACTCTTGGGTAGCTCCCAAGAAAGTACAACCTCAATCTTATGTGGATCCACCATAACTCCAGCCTCCGAGATGATGTGTCCCAGAAAGTGGACCTATCATATCTAGCACTGGAACTTCGAGAGCTTACTATAAATCTACTACTCTTTGAGTGTGTCTAGAACTATCTGCAGATGATAGACATGCTCCTCCAATGTCTTTGAGTATATCAGGATGTCGTCGATGAAGACTACCACATAGCGATCAAGGTATGGCTATAAGATCCTATTCATGAGTCCCGTGAACACTACTATGGAGTTTGTCACACCGAAAGGCATAACCAAGAAATTATAATGGCCAAACCAACATCTGAAGGTTGTCTTCTACACATCATCATATTTTACTCTGAGCTGGTGATAGTCTAATCTGAGGTATATCTTCCAAAACCATCATGCTTCCTTCAGCTGATCAAAGAGATCATCAATCCTTAGGAGTGGGTACTTGTTCTTCACAGTCACCTGGTTCAGGCACTGTTAGTCGACACAAAGTCTCAAGATCCCATTTGCCTTCTTGGAAAACAAAATCAGGGATGCCCAAGAAGAAACATTGGGCCTAATGAATCCCTTTCTCTGTAAGTCCTCTAACTGTACTCATAGCTCTCGAAGCTCTGTGGGAGCCATCCGATATGCTGGAGTAGATATTGGTGCCTTCCCAGGGTAAAAGTTGATGAAAAAGTACACCTATCTACGAGGAGGTAGACCCAGAACATCATCAGGGAAAACATCAGCGTACTGGTCCACCATTACAGGATAGCTTGGACTCTCAACATCAACCGCTCCAAGGGTAAGTCTATCCAACTAATGTGTGATCAGCTGCACCCTCCTCCGAGTAAGTCCATCCTGCACTACAAAGGTTACCTTATCACCGGTGAAGGAAATCCTGGTCCCATACATGCGAACACACCACACATTGCGCCTAATACGGTCAATCTGAGCATGGACTATGGATAACCAGTCCATATCCAAGATGATGTCATAAGGCCTCGACGCCGCTACTAGATGATCCCAGCCAAAGATCTCACCTCTTAGAATAAGCTCACACTACCCGAACCAGTGCGTAATCATCTAATCTACTTCCATAGGATTCTCCAGCCATAAGGATTGAGCCACCTTCCCCACCGGTATCTCCGTGCTTCAAACGAGGGATGTAGAAATGAAAGAGTGACTAGAACCTGTTTCTATAAGTACTACAACTATGGTGGAGTCAACATAGATCGTACCTAGTATCATATCTAGAGTGCTATGGTTGTAGGCCTTATCATCATGGAGAAGAGATCTTCCCTTTCCACCTACTCCTTGTGGTCAGGGTGGACCACATGGAGGTGGTGGCGGTAGAACCACAAATCACTGCCCACGGCCTGCTGCATGGCCTACTCCACTTCCATGTCCGTCTCCTGCCTTCAGACCTCCTCGATAAAATCTTCACCTCTGCCAAAGCAGTCCATTGACCATCTATTAGTCATATGTATGGAGGGTCGGGCACTCGTGATCCAAGTGACCCTACCCACCGCATGAATAACACAACTTATTTCTAGCTTGTCATGCTCTGTCTCGAGAGCCCCACACAACGAACCCTATCTCCTACGGTCATCCACCTGTAGGTCTGTTCCTCTTGGATCTCTGCATCATCTATCTACCACCAGGTGCCGATGAATCTTCTATGTGTCTTCTAGTGGTGGGTATCACTGTTGGTGACTGCTTAGCAAGGAATCTCTCCAATAAGAGTGCTCACTCAAACAATCCTTCCAGCGTCGGGATGCTGAAAGAAACCATAGAAGATCTAATCTTCCGTCTGAGCCCCTACTCGAAGGTCCATGACCTGCGGAAATAGTCATGCACCCTATCAGTGGAGTAGCGCGAGAGGTCGGTGAACGTCACTGAATACTAATCCACATTCATGATAGCCTGTTTCAAGTATAGAAGCTCATGTATATGAACTAAGAGTAGGGTCACTGGGATGAAATCTGCCCAGAAAAGGCTCTCGAAGTCTGCAAAGATGAGCGTCACCTCATCATGAACCTAGATAATCAAGCTCCACCATCTTCCCACTACTGGATAAAGAATCCTGGAAGCAAGGATCACCATGAGATCAGATGGTGTCCCTACCGGTCAAAAAACACTAACAACAACCTCCATCTTGTCCTAAGCCCCTTGTGGATCCATCTCTCCCCAGAACCTCAGTGGCCTCTGGTGCTGGAACTCATACTACACGCTCAAGTGGCATGCACCCTCTTCTACTAGGGCTGGTGGAAATGGATTCCCAATAGATAGTGGTGCTGCTGGTACACCACCCAATGGTACAACTGCCGTAAGGGGGCCCTGCACCGAAGCCTCGTTGTTCGGTGGGATGTCATCACGTACTCTACTTGGAACCCTGGCTAGCTATCTGTGTGAAGGTATCCTAAAAAGAAGCAGGTGCACCACAATCATTAAGTTTATACCTGGTGATCTAACTCAAAGAGATCACAAATAAAACTTTTCAAAAACACATACGCAATCAGTGTTTTCATGCACTGAGTTGGAAAACAAAAGGCAGGGTCCTGGTGTATGGACACATCGGCCACTGCACTAACACTGGATTCCCCAAACCAATAACCACACTCATAACACTTAACATTATTTCCATTTAAAATATCAGAGTCCAAGTTCATCAGTAGAACCGAACTCCTAGGATTCCAATTTGTCATGACCCGTCCCCTGAGGCCTGTGCCATGACTACTCCAAGCCCGACTTCCATGGGCCAGGGGTTGGTGACTAGCACTAGAAAGGCATATCCCTAAAATCAGGAATACATTGCCTCTAAACCTGTAAACTCACTGAAACCAAGCACACACAAAGATATAAGAACAAGGTAAACTCTAAAGTAAACAAGGTGTGTAAGTAAGTAAAGGGGGCCAGAATACAAGCCCAACTAGAAAGTACATGTAAAACTGCAAAATAATAGCTCATGTGAACACCCAACAAGGACCCTACATGAAGGGTAGGTAAAGCTCTCAAATATTCATCCCTGTAGATCATCTCTCCAATTTTCCACCTCCGATCAGCCTCCAGTCTAGTACCCTCGACCTCGATCAATGATGTCCGTCATCTACAAAATACACAACAAGATGCGGGCATAGCCTGTGTTGGGGTGAGTATAATGATACTCTATAGGGACCCCAAGACCCTCGTAGGTCTCCTAGAGTTCCACAAAGGAAAAACCACAAAGCACAAAGCAATAGTCATCAACACTACTTAGGTATATTCCCATACATATACAAAAGTTATCAAGATATATCAAGGTACACCACAAATGTAGAAGTACCATACAGGTAACACCATGAAGGTTGAAGTACCACATAGGTAGCACCACGAAGGAAGAATTTCCACACAGGTACAACACGAATCTATAAGTACAACACATGTACACCACACAAAAGAATATCATAATGGTAAGGACTCAGCTCACACCGGGTATAAGTGAAGTATAGAAGTACAGCCGATTAGTCGCGAAGCTTGATCATATTATTCTGTCAAGAAGAATTAATGATGATTATACAGAGTCTAAACCACATAGGATCGATAGGTACTAACCCCCATAATGACCCACACATGATCTAACCCACATAGGATCAGTATGCACTGACCCACACAGGATTGCTGAGCGCTGACCCACACAAGATCTGACCCACACAGGATCGGTATGCGCTGACCCACACAAGATCACTGAGTGTTAACCCACACATGATCAATGAGTGTTGAACCACACAGGATCGGTATGCACTGCCCACATAGGATCGCTGAGCACTAACCCACACAGGATCTACCCACCCAGAGTCGATAGGTAACTAACCTCTGTATTATCCGTCTCTAACCTTTGCCTCACTGCTAGCCACAGGATTCCTTGCACCCGGTGTGATCGCGTTTCATAGAATCTATCCCTCAAGATATCGGTCATACCTCGACCGCCACTAATATCCACAAAGGAGTAACCCAAAATTCTGTCAAGTCATAAGGTACCCAACGCAACAGAGAACACTTCAATCAAATTCACTGTCTGTAAGTTATTAGCGTTTCTGCTCAAAGGGCCCAGTTGGATTCAGGTTCGATCCAAACTTACGATACTCTAACTTTATCCAAAACTCATGTGGAGTATACCAAAAGGACCATCTCGATCCAAGGATTACGGTTCCACAAACGGTTCTTCAAACGGATGCCCGATTCTCAAGATATGAGCACAAGGAGAAACTGGGTCTGGATGGACCCGGGTCCGGCCTGACCCGACCCTGTTCGGGTCGCCGCGACCCGATTCGGGTCTGGCTCGGTTGGCTTGGGCCACAAAAGTCCTAACTCGCAAGGGGGGGGGGATCCCACTAGCGCAGCCTGCGTGTATGGCCCACTAAGAGGCCTGTAGTGTAGCCTACGTTCGGGTGGGCTGCGGTGGCAGGGTCCACCCCAACAACAACCTGGGAGAGAGTTCCCCCCCAGTATTCTGAATGACCCGATGGACATTTGGTTTCCATGCGGGCACACGAGACTGCTCGACGGTCCCACTCGGTCTGTCAAAACCGGATGGGTTCCCGGCCGGTCCTCCCTCCAGCGGCACGACAGCGCCGCTGTCCACCTGCGGACGACCGGGTGTCGGCCGCCCTCTGTCCTCCACCACAGACAAGTGGCCACGACCTCCTGCTCTGTTGGCCTGGACGTTCATTTTCACTTCGCCACACAGAATAACGATGTGACATCTTCTACCCTGCTCCGCCATGGCCGACGGGTCACGACCTCCTCTTCTAGAGGCGCGGGCATGCCCATCCCTCCTTCCACGCGGGCGGCTAGGTGCCAACTGAAGGATTTTTCCGCAAGCCATCACAGCTTTGTTCCAAGCCCTAAAATTATGACGTTCACATATTCATGATCCTTGGGTCGAGATATCTGTGTCCATATGTCACACTCAATGAGACATTTTGTTTTCAACATCATTAATTATTTGGCATCGAAGAACGCATGAAGAACTCGCAAAGAAAAAAATGAAAAAAGGGGCAAGGTATAAGTACAGAATGATGGCCATGTTTTTTTGGACATTTTCATTGTGAATCTAGAATATGATGAATAAAAAAATGTATATTTAATCATAATTCAATTTATAACCCCTACATTGACGTTTGCTGGAGGTGTCATGAGGAAGTAGATGATGTCGATGAAGGGGTGCCGACATTCATCACTCGAGCAACTCGCTTTCGAACCACGCTCCAATGTCAACATTCTTTACCTGAAGAGTTTTTCTATGCTAGAGAATATTTCTCCAAAGGTTCCCACAATCTCTCTTTTGGAATAGATTCCCAACAAAGAAGTGGTGAGCAAACTTTAATTGAGTTAATTCAATTAAAGTCGGCACAATAATGTTACTGCATCAAATCAAATAATTTGGCTTCTTAAATTGGGAGAATACCAACAGTTTCCTCACGTTAAATTGGGGTTCATGTGGTCCCCACCATCATGAATTCAAATGGATGTTATCAAAATAAAAATAAAATAAAATTTGTTTTATTTTATTTTTATTCTTTTAACTCTCCCACAAAAATCCAGAAAACTAAATTTCACCATTGACCTACTTCAGTCGAGGTGAAGGTCTCCGTAAGAAAATAACAATGTTGTGAGTTCAACGGTGTCCTCATATTTCAATTCCGAGCACTGGTTCATAAGTTTTAAAAACCCCCTCGCACGTTTACTGAATGTACTTAATTTTTTTTTCAAAAATTAATTCTAGGCACACCGGGCCTCGGAATCACGCGCCGTAAATTTTGGCAGACTCATAATATTCCCATATAATTAAAAAAATTATATGAAAAAATTTGGGTCTTTACATAGCAGAACCACAAGTTTGAGGAGGTAAATGGGAACTAGAAGAAGTGATGAAATAGAAGTAACATCATCCATTTTAGTGTGTCAAATAAAATTTTGGGGGTGAAATTTATGAAGTGTGGGAAGGGGGGGCGTAATGTAATGACCCTGAACATTCATAAATGAAACTCCCTTTTTGAATAAATAAATTTGTTATTAAGAAATATAGTTTTAGAAAACACATGCATTAATTTGGTTGTTTTAGACCATTAAAAGTTATATCCTATAGAATTTAAATTACCTTTAATCATCTTAAACATTGATAATAAAAATTTTAATGACCCATAAATTTCAAGGAATTTTTTTTCTTAAATTATTTGGAATTTTACGTGTCTGTATATTCTGACGGTGCCTGATTCCGAGGCCTGATGTGCCCGAAATCAATTTCTGAAGTTTTGTTCAGGTACGTTCAGTAAATGTACGTGCATGTTTTTATATCTTTTGAACCGGTGCTCGGAATTGAAATCCGAGGACACCGATGAACTCGTAACATCGATATTCACCTAAGGGGATCTTTACCGCAGTTTCATTTGGTCGAGAGTAGAAGTTATTTTTTGGGGATTCATAATAAATTAAATAAAATTGTTGTGTTACACAATTTTATTTTTAAGTGGTGGTTATTTCTTCCAAAGGGATGTTGGAGGTGGGGTCCACACCCCACATAACCTCCCATGAGAGGATAATGTGTGGTGGGGCCCACACGAGCTCACACCCCTCAACATCCCCTTAAACTCCCCATTAACTCCCCTTATTTAATCTGACTCCTCCCCTCATTAATTGGGACTCTCCACCTCCTCTAAGATTTGAATTTGAACCATTCCTAAGAATTAATTAAATGAGTCACATCATTTAATTAAACACAACCATGTGTTGTTGTGCGAAAGGATTAATAGAGATCACCTATATTTTATTTTATGTTTTCCATAATCCTTTAGAAAGGCTGGAGATAGGATAGCTTCATCCTTCCAACGAAGAACTGCCGAAGAATGAAGAACATCTCCTTCGATCTTCAGCCAAGCCAAAAGAGAAGGATCCGCCCGCAAGGAACACCGACGACACACCATCCTCGGATCTTTTTCCCTAACATAAACGAATTGATGCCGCCTCCCAGTGACTTCATCTACAAACAACAAACGAGGTAGGGGGTTATGATCAATTTTAATTGAATAAAATCGTGCCTCGTTCTTCGTTGAATGCTTTGGATTGTCTTTGGCCTTTTGTTATCACCTAACGCGGAGGGAACAGGCCGAACGAACACGGCCCGATGACCCTCTGTTGGTTCTTGAATATTTTGGCGGTGGAGACCAGAGGCGGTGGTGACCAGAGGCGGCGGCGACCGGAGGCAGCGGTCGTGCACCAATCACATGGAGGTAATGGCGGCCCGCACCTGCGGGCCGCTCGAACGAACCGAACCGGCCGACTATAACAGGCCAGGCTGGTGAACCGCGGCACCGACAAGTGCTACGCGGAGGAGGTGAGGCCCAAATCTGCGGGCCTCTTTCTGGATGAACTGGCTGGCTACGGCCGGCCAGGTAGAGGACCGCGCTCCATGCTAGACAGGCCGCTTTGGCGGGCGAACCGGCCTGCCGCCTGCCAGCCGGGCTAAAGGAAGTCGCAGCACCCACAGGTTCCGCATGCGGACGAACCGCGTACCACAACCATGGGCCGCTCACGCTGGCCAAACCCGCCAGCTTCGTCCGGCCTGTCATCATGGAGGGGCAGAGCCGCTCGGCGCCGCCAGGCGAGTAGGACCGGCCCACAACCCTGGGCTGGGTCTTCGGGTGGGCCACACCCCACCGGGCCGGGCCGACCCCCTAATTGGGTCGGACTTGCCTGGCTAGGTCCCTGGGTGGGCCGCGCTCCATCGGGCTGGGCCGACCCCTAGCCGGGTCAGACCCGCCAAACTGGGTCGGGCCGACCTGACAGCCCACTGGGCTTGACGGGCCGGTCTTGTTTCGCTTAAACGTGAATATCTTCTAAACCGCGCGTCTGATCAATGCACCGTATACAGAATTAGGATCCTTGCGACGAGGCATTACTTTTGCGATACTCAAAGTGATTTTTGGACAACTTTGTAAAATTTCTGGGTTTTGAATCAGTGAAATTCCAACCGGTCCCCTAGAACAGAAAATCCAAAAACTCTCAGACCAGGCGTCCGTTTGACACACCGTCTATCGTGTTGGGTTCTTTTTGATGAGGCGGAACTTCATGATACATCAAATTTGGGCTTCGTGATAGTTGATGTAGCGACCCCCCTAGGGATCGAGGAACATACCCTCCCGGAATCGAGCGTGTTGTGTGTGGGAACCCTAGAGCTAGCTGCGACTACGACGACTACTGTACTTGGATCCTATCTGGGTTCGACAGTGAAGACTACTGTACTTGGATCCTACGTGGGTTCGACAGTGACTACTTCTTTACTTGGATCATACGTGGGTTCGACAGTGATGACTACTGTATTTGGATCCTACGTGGGTTCGACAGTGACGACTTCTATACTTGGATCCTACGTGGGTCTGACAGTTTAGATAAATCAGTGAATACAACTGATCATCTCTATCTCTATACGAAAGATGTATACATGTGTGAGCTGTGTCTTTATTTTATATCATTATCATCGATGTGATTGACTTTACTTTCCTGTGTGGATTGGGTTGTGCTTGGGCGCGAGAGTCAGATCAGAACTGTAATTGATAACTTAGGTATATGTTTGGACATATACCTAAGTAGAGTTGGTTGATACTTCGTGATTGTATCTTTCCTTTGTGGTTTATCCTTCATGGATTCTGAGAGACCATCGAGGGTCTCAGGGTCCCTACTGATTATTGTTATACTCAACCCTGCACGGGCTATGCCAGCACTTCGTTGTGTTGGTTGTAGACGATGGGCAACACTGATTGAGGTAGAGACTTGTGGAGTTGGACGGTACCCGGAGGTGGATCACTTGGAGAGATATACACGGAGCAGACAGATGGACCTGAGGTGATGAGGAGGCCATCTGTACCCACCCTTCAGGTGGGATTTCTAGAGGACGACACAGTAGTTTCTGTTTACTTTTCTGCAGTTGTACTTTACTTTTGGGCTTTTATTTCTGGCCCCTTTCTTTCAACACTATCACTTGTATTCAGTTTTACTTAGTGTTTATTTCTAGTTTTTTCCTCTACTGCTTGTGTTTAGACTGTGTGTGTGTTGTAGGTTAAAAGGAAATTCCTTCCCTTTTATTGGGATTACAGCTTTGGTGCTAGTCGCCAACCCCTGGCCTATGGAAGGCGGGCTTGGGGTAGTCATGGCATGGGCCCCAAGGACGGGTCGTGACAAATTGGTATCAGAGGAGTTAGTTCTATCGTAGAACTCAGGAATTTGATCATTCTTTTCTGTTAAGAAATAGTGTTAAGAGTATTAATTGTGGTTTTCAGTCCAAGGAGTCCAGTGTTGGTGCGGAGACCGACGTATCCATACACCAGGACCCTGACCTCTGATTTCTGACTCAGTGCACAGAATCAATGAATGCGTGTGTGTTTCCTTTGAAAAGTTTTCTTCAAGATTACTTTGTGTCAGCTCACCAGGTATACTGTTTTGACCATGGATCACCTGTTTCTTTTCAGGATGGCCCCACGAAGGCATCCCCTTAGGGTTCCGAGTTATGTACGAGATGGTAGCCCACCAAGCGACGAGGCCTCGGTGTAGGTCCCCATCACAGGGGAGGTACAAGCAGCACCACTACCCATTGGGCCACCGATACCACCAGCCCCATCAGCAAAGAGTGCAGGATGCCTGAGTGCATTTCACGAGTTCCAACACTAGAGGCCACCCAAGTTCCAGGGAGAGATGAACCCACAGGTAGCTGAGGATTGGCTGGAGGCTATCGCCAGAGTGTTCAGATTGGTAGGGACACCAACCGACCTTATGATGATCCTTTCCGTGAGTCTCCTACACGTAGCAGTAGGTAGATGGTAGAGCCTGATGCTCCAGGTGCATGACGAGACATCTTTAATCTGGAAAAACTTTGAGAGTCTCTTTCGCTCAAAGGTTGTTCCAGCCACCCTTCGTGTGGTGTAGATTCAGGAGTTACTTCATCTACAGCAGGGCAGTATGACAGTAGCTCAGTACTCAACGAGGTTCAACGACCTCTCACACTACTCCACCAATATGGTACGAGACCTGTTCTTCAAGGCCCAGACCTTTGAACAGGGACTTAGGCATGGGATCAGGGCTTCGACGATTCCACTCAGCATCCCGATGCAGGCAGGGGTGCTGGAGCGAGCCCTTCTAGGGGAGAGTTTTCTCACTGAGTAGTCACCAGCGGCGAGACCCACCACAGGACGACACATGGCAGAGTCTTCTATAGTCAGTAGTAGAAAGTTGATGTAGAGGTCCAAGCAGACCAGGCCATCAGGTGGGTGACCACAGGATACAGGTTTGGTTGTGCGGGGCACACGAAACAGAGCTAGCCATTCGAGGGGAAAGCAATGCTATACATGCGGCAGGTAGAGTCACATGGCTCGAGACTTCTCTAATTACCATGTGGACGAGTTGCAGATAGTAGAGGGACCTCCTAGTAAGAGGCATAGGGTTGAACATGGTGGTCTTCTGAGAGTATGCAGACGTAGTATAGAAGATGGCCGAGCAGCAGGTGGTAGATGACGTTTCGAGGCTCTACCACCACCACCCCCAGGAGGTCCACCCCGACTACAGGGAGCTGGAGGACAGAGGCAGGCTCAGCTCCAGGCAGTTGAGGCCTATGACCACAGTGCACCTGAGATGGTTCGAGGTACTATCTGTGTCTACTCCACCCTTGCTACGGTACTTATAGATACATGTGTGAGTCATTCTTTTATTACCGCTACCCTTGTTCGAATCTCAAAGATACCGAATTAGCTGTTGGCTCGATCCTTATGGTTAGAGACTCCTACGGGAGAAGACTCAATGATTACGCACTGGTTCCAGCAATGTTAGCTTACTCTAGGAGGCGAGAGCTTTGGCTGGGATCTTCTTGTAGCGGCGTCAAGGCCTTACGACATCATCTTGGGTATAGACTGGTTATCCACAGTTCATGCTCAGATTGACTGTATTAGGTACAAGGTGCGGTGTATCCACATGAATGGGACTGGGTTCACCTTCACTGGTGAGAAGGGAGACTTTGCAGCGTTGGAAAGACTTACGCAGAGGAAGGGGTAGCTGATCACACATCAGTTGGCTAGTCTCATACTCATAGTGGTTGATGTGCAGAGTCCGAGTTTTCCTATTGTGGTGGATCAATACGCAGATGTTTTTCCTTACAACGTTCCAGGACTACCTCCTCACATAGAGGTAGAATTCTACATTGATCTGTACCTCAAGAAAACACCGATATCTACTCCATCATATTAGATGGCTTCCGCCGAGCTTCATGAGCTGCGGGTACAGCTGGAGGACTTGTAGGGAAAGAGATTTATCCAACCTAGTGTTTCACCTGAGGAATCCATGATTTTGTTCACCAAGAAGGTGGATGGGGGCTTGTGAATGTGTGTCAACTACCGTCGCCTGAATCTGGTGACCGTGAAGAACAAGTACCCACTCCCGAGGATTGACAACCTCTTTGATCAGCTCAAGGGAGCATGATGGTTATCGAAGATAGACCTTAGGTTAGGCAATCACCAACATAGAGTTCAAGATGAGGATGTGCAGAAGACGGCCTTCAGGTGTCGGTATAACCACTACGAGTTCTTGGTTATGCCCTTCGGCGTAACCAACACTCCAGCAGTGTTCATGAGTCTCATGAAAGGATCTTCTAGCCTTACCTTGATCGATTCGTCGTAGTCTTCATCGACGACATACTGATTTACTTGACTACTGAGGAGGAGCACACTTACCATTTGTGGGTGGTTCTGGATACAGTCTGAGTGAACCAGCTTTATGGTAAACTCTTGAAGTGCTAGTTCTGTATTTGAGAGGTTCACTTCTTGGGACACGTCATCTCGGAGGCCGGGGTGGCAGTGGATCTAGCGAATATCGAGGCATTACTTTCTTGGGAACCACCCAGGTGTGTGATGGAGGTTTAGACTTTTCTAGGTCTGGCTGGGTACTATTGGAGATTTGTACCAGACTTCCCCAAAGTTGTAGTACCGCTTTCAGCATTAATGAAGAAGGGGAAACCCTTCGTGTGGTCAGAGAGATTCTAGCAGAGCTTTCAGGAGCCGAGGCAGAGATTGACTAGTGCGCCCATCTTGAGGCTACCAAAGGAGAGAGTTGGGTACATAGTTTACTGCAACACATCCAGGAATGGACTCGGGTGTGTCGTGATGTAGGAGCGAGCAGTGATCGCGTAAGGTTCACAACAGTTGAGACAGAACGAACAGAAATACACTGCCCATGACCTGGAGTTAGCAGCAGTGGTCTTCATCTTGAAGATGTGGCGACACTATCTTATGGGCGATCATTTTACAGTCTACTCTGACCACTAGAGTCTCAGGTACATCTTCTTGCAGAAGGACCTAAACCTGAGACAGTGACGATGGATCAAGTTCCTCCAGGACTATGACTTCAAGATAGTATATACTCCTGGGAAGGGGAATGTTGTAGCAGATTCTCTCAGTAGAAGATTGGGCATTCAACTGCTAGGAGAGGCGACAGAGCAACTGGCCGCGTTGCAGATATCCTTTGTGGATAGAGATGGAGCATCCTTTCTATAGTCTCTCACAGTCACTCCACCACTACTTCAGTAGGTCAGGGAGGCACAACGAGGGGATGTTGACTATGAGATGTGTCATGCTCAGATATCCTCAGGGTAGGCACCTAATGGGTTTTCTGAAGGAGGGGAGCACTTCATCCTCTTCATAGGATGTACCATGGTACCAGTTTCACTATAGGAGGAGGTGTGGAGGTAGTTTCACACTTCCCCTCTAGCGGTACATCCAGGAGTGAAAAAGATGTATCAGGACCTCAGATGACAGCATTGGTGGCTGGGTATGAAGAAAGCAGTATAGGATTTTGTCTCTCGATGCCTCACTTTTCAGCATGTGAAGGCGGAGCACCAGGTTCCAGTAGGCTTGGTTCAGCCCTTAGAGGTTCCAGAGTGGATGTGGGATGGGATATCCATGTATTTTGTGATGGGAATTCCACATACATCCAGAGGAAACCAATCTATCTGGGTGATCATTGACCGACTCACCAAGTCATCCTACTTCCTACTGATCAGAGAGCAGGGCTCAGTATAGAGCTTGGGATGCCTCTACATATGGGAGATCATACGGCTTCATGGTGTGACATCGACGATCGTCTCCGATCGGGATGCTTGTTTCACTTCCCAATTATGGAAGGGGTTGCAAGAGGCTTTCAGCATATAGATTCTATTAAACACTTCCTTCTATCCTCAGACGGATGGTCAGACTGCGAGGACCATTCAGACTCTCGAGGACATGCTCCGTGCATGTGTCCTTGACTTTGGTCATAGTTGGGAGGATCACTTACCCTTGGTGAAGTTTTCATACAACAAAAACTACCACTCCACCATCGGGATGACCCCTTACGAGACACTGTACGACTGACCTTGAAAATCACCTCTATGTTGGACTAACCCAGGGGAGTCAACACTTGTAGGACCAGAGATGGTTCAGGCTATGATGGAGAAGGTGCAGATCATCCATGAGCGGATGACGACTGCACAGAGCAGACATAAGTCCTATGCTGATAGGAGACGAAGACCACTGGAGTTCGAGGATGGCGACCACGTCTTCCAACGGGTCTCACCTCGATGAGGTCTACAAAGATTTGACCAGAGAAAACAAGTTATCTCGGAGTTTCATTGGGTCGTTCCAGGTCCTCAACAGAGTAGGCGAGGTGGCTTACCGCCTGACCCTTCCACCTCAGTTTCACCGGGTGCACGACGTCTTCCATGTATCTCAGCTGAGGAGATACGTGCATGACCCATCCCACATCATCGACCACGGGGATCTGGACATCAATGATTGGGATACTTTCATGGTGGTCCCAATGGAGATTGAGGATCGACAGAAGCAGGTTCTACATGGATGGTTGATTCCTCTGGTGCGCATTCATTGGCAGCAGGGAACCTCCATGAGAGCGCGTGGGAGCGGGAGGCTCAGATGCATGCTCAGTACCCCCATTTGTTTTCCTAGTGTGTGTTGTAGCTTTACAGGGATGTAAAGCCTTGATGTGGGGGTAATTTAAAGACCAAAAAATTTCAATATTTTTTTATTAAATTCTTTGGAATTTTACGAGTCCGCAGTTTCTGACGGCGCCTGATTCCGAGGCCCGGTGTGCCCGGAATCAATTTCTGTAGTTTTTTTTGAGTGCGTTCCGTAAACGTATGTACGGTTTTTCTATCTTTTGAATCGGTGATCAGAATTGAAATCTGAGGACACTAATGAACTCACAATGTCATTATTCGCCAAAGGGGACCTTTACCACAGTTGTGTTTGGTCGAGAGTAGAAGTTATTTTTTGGGGATTCATAAGAAATTAAATAAAATTCTTGTGTTACGCAATTTTATTTTTAAGTTGTGGTTATTTCCTCCAAAGGGAAGTTGTAGGTGGGGCCCACATCCCACATAACCTCCCATGAGAGGATAATGTGTGGTGGGGCCCACATGAGCTCAAACCCCTCAACTTCCCCTTAAACTCCCCATTAACTCCCCTTATTTAATTTGACACCTCCCCTCATTAATTGGGACTCTCCACCTCCTCTAAGATTTGAATTTGAACCATTCATAAGAATTAATTAAATGAGTTGCCTCATTTAACTAAACACAACCATGTGTTGTTATGAGAAAGGATTAAAAGATATCACCTCTATTTTCATTTATGTTTGGCATAATCCTATGGAAGGGTTGGAGATAGGAGAGCTTCATCCTTCCAACGAAGAAGCGCTGAAGGCGCTGAAGAATGACGAACTTCTCCTTCGATCTTCGGCCAAGTCAAAAGAGAAGGAGCCGCCCGCAAGGAACGCTGACGACACACCATCCTTGGATCCTTTTTCCCCAACGTCAATGAATTGACGCCGCCTCCCCACGACTTCCTCTATGAACAAAAAACGAGGTAGGGGTTATGATCAATTTTAATTGAATAAAATTGTCCCTCGTTCTTCGTTGAATGTTATGGATTGTCTTTGACCTTTTGTTATCACCTAACGCAGAGGGTGTAGGCTGAACGAACACGGTCAGACGACCCTCTGTTGGTTTTTGAATATTTTGGAAGCGGCGACTGGAGGTGGTGGAGACCGGAGGCGGCGGCCATGCACCGACCGCGTGGAGGAAATCGGGGCCCACACCCGCATGCCACTCTAACAAACCAAACTGGCCGACCGTAGCCGAACGGGCTGGTGAACCGCGGCACCCGTAGGTGCTGTGCGGAGGAGGTGAGGCCCGCATCTGCGGGCTGCTTGCTGGAAAAACCAGCCGGTTATCGATGGTCAGGCAGAGGACTTTGGCGCCGCTGTGCGTAGAAGACGGCGGCCCATGCTGGGCGGCTGGCTTCGGTGGGCGAACCGACCGACCGCCTGCCGGCCGGGATGAAGGAAGCTGCGGCACCCGCAGGTGATGGGTACGGATGAACCATGGCCCACAACCATGGACCGCTCGTGCTGGAAAAACTGGCCAGATTCGTCTGGTCGAGCAGCAAGGAGGGGTGGCATCGTTCAGTGCCGCCAGGTGAGCCGGACTGGCCCGCAACACCCGGCCGGGTCCGCGGGTGGGCCGCGCCCCATCGGGCCGGGCCGACCCTCTAATCGGGTCAGACTTTCCGGGATGGGTCCCTGGGTGGGCCGCGCTCTACCGGGGCATGTCGACCCCCAACCATGTTGGACTCACCAAACAGGGTCGGGCCGACCCGCCAACCCACTGGGCTTGACGGGTCGGGCCCATTTCGCTTAAATGCGAATATCTTCTAGACCGTGTGTCCGATCGATGCGCCATCTGTGGCATTAGGATCCTTGCGACTAGGAGGTCCTTTTGGGATACTCTAAGTGAGTTTTTGACAACTTTGGAAAACTTCCCGGTTTGGAACGAGCAAAATATCAACCGGGCCCCTAGAACAAAAAAGCCAATAACTCTCAGACCAGGCATCCATTTTACGCGCCGTATGTCGCGTTGGGTTCCATTTGATGAGGCAGAAATTCGGGATACATCAAATTTCGACTTTGGTATAGTTGATGTAATGACCCCCCTGGGCTTGAGGACCAGACCCTCCCAGAATCGAGCGTGCTTTGTGTGGGAACCCTAGAGCTAGCAGTGACTGCGACGACTACTGTACTTGGATCCTACGTGGGTTCGACAGTGACGACTACTGTACTTGGATCCTATGTGGTTTTGGCGGTGACGACTTCTTTACTTGGATCCTACGTGGGTTCGACAGTGATGACTGCTATACATGGATCCTACGTGGGTTCGGCAGTGACAACTTCTGTACTTGGATCCTATGTGGGTCTGACAGCTTAGATGAATCAGTGACTACAACTGATTTTCTCTATTGCTATATGAAAGATATATACCTATGTGAGTTGAGTCTTGAATTTCAATCGTTGTCATCGATGTGATTGACTTTAATTTCCTGTGTGAACTAGATTGTGCTTGGGCTCGAGAGTTGGAGCTGAACTATAATTGATAACTTAGGTATGTGTATGGGCATATACCTAAGTAGGGTTGGTTGATACTTCGTGATTGTATCTTTCCTTTTTGGTTTATCCTTCTTGGATTCTTGTAGACCTTTAGGGGTCTTGGGGTCCCCACTGAGTATAGTTATACTCACCCCTGCATGGGCTATGCCCACACTTCATTGTGTTGGTTGTAGACGACAGACAGTACTGATCGAGGTAGAGACTTGTGGAGCAGGATGGTACCCGGAGGTGGATCACTTGGAAAGACGTACATGGAGCGAACGGACGGACCTGAGGTGATTAGGAGGCCATCTATACCCACCCTTCAGGTGGGAATTCTGGAGGACGACACAATAGTTTCTGTTTACTTTTCTGCAGTTGTACTTTACTGTTGGGCTTCTATTTCTGGCCCCTTTCCTTCAGCACTTTCTATTGTATTCAGTTTTACTTAGTGTTTATTTCCAGTTGTTACCTCTACTACTTGTGTTTAGACTGTGTGTGTTGCAGGTTAAAAGGAAATGCCTTCCCATTTATCGGGATTACACCTTTGGTACTAGTCGTCATCCCCTGGCCTATGGAAGGCAGGATTGGTGTAGTCACGACACGGGCCCCGAGGACGGGTCGTGAAATAAATGTTTTATAATGAAAATTATAATTAGTACATATTACAGGTTATGATAAATTCCAATTGAAATAGATGGAAGAAGTGATAATCTAGACCAATAGGATCATACCCTATGAAGCACATTTATTGAATCTTATGAGGGAGATGGAATAACTTGGATTTACCCTTAACTAAGACCAAGATAAAATTAAACAATTAAAGAAAAAAAAGTTTTTATGCAATAAATTCAGGATTATCTAGATCACATCCCAAACCATCTTCCCTGAACCACCCAATCAAAGCACCACCATCACACACCTTTTTCTTACGGTACACACTGAAGTAATAACATGTTATGTTTCTAGACCGTAGTAGTATGGATTTTTATATTTTCATTTTAAATAAAATAATTATTATATTTATCCCTGTTCCTTTTTACTTTACATATACATTTATATATAGGTTTTTGAAAATTATATTTTTATATGAATAAACCAAAATTATATATTCGGAAAATATATTGTTTTAATTAACACTCTTTTAGATAAATTCATAAATTTTGAATTAAATGTAATTTTCATATAACATTATTGTTAAATAATATTTATCCATATACACATGATACTACAATTTAATGAAGCCCAATGTAATATTTATAAGGGTAAAAAATTTCTGTTATCATAAAAACCAAATTTTTTTGATAAAATATGATTTTGATTTAAAATTTTAAATTATAATATTTCAGGAATTATTTTTATAAAATAAATATTATTTTTGAAATTATCATGTCAATATTATCCAATGTTGAATTTTTCATAATTTTTTGAAATAGAGATTTTTTGGGTAAAAATTAAATACAGTATAAATATACAGTATATATTATGAAATCCTAATAGCCTAAAAGTGATGTAATAAATACAATAAATGGGATCCAAAACCAAATAGTTTATTTAATTAAAGATAATTTTTATTTTAATTTATTTTATTAATTTTATAAACCCTTAATGAATCCTCCAAAAACTATGTTTTAATTTAGGTTTTAAAATTATTTTTTATAAACATGACTCAATTACACATCACCAAGGGTATTGTTTTAATGATATCAGTTATTAGACATATAAAATATTAAAAAAATCTTCTTTTTGAAGAAACCATGGGAGGTGGGTTTGGGACTATCTGGAACTGTGATGACATGAAAAAGGAGGGAGCGGTCTCGTAAGGAGGCTGATGCTAAGGAAAGGGTGATGGGAAGGGGGAAGCTACGGTGGCGACTAACCAAAGGGACAATCAGTGTAGAGGGTATTTAGATAAGCTGGTCAGTGGAATGAATCAGTCTGGTGATGGTGTGTGGGAGGAGGTTAAGTGATGGATATGGTTATGTTGTCCAAGTGGCCACATAGTGACTGCGCGCTGCAAGGGGGACATCCAAGGATGGACTCCGATGGAGGTGTGTTCTACAAAGGAAGGGATATCTATGAAAAGGGTTGGCTGGTTCTATGTTGAAGGAATTGGAGGAAGAAATGATGGTAGTGTCACCCCAATTCAAAAGGTTTTTTACTTCCTCTTTTGGTTTGGTTTCCCAAAAACCCTTTTCATTTTTTATTTTTTTTATTTCTTATCCGATTTTCCAGACCCTCCCACCTCTCCCACTATAATCCTCATTTTTTCCTACGATGTAGCTCTCTCCCACCCCTTATTAATTATTTTTTTAATCTTGGACTGTTTTTTTCATGCCAAAACAATTCGGGCTTTGGAAAATAATATAAATTAAACTTTCCAAAAATTTGTGGAAAAAAGTGGAGTAGCCAAAAAACACTATTCCAACCCCCTAAAACATAGATAGAGTTATAAAATCACATAAAACCAACAAGATACATCTACCTTTAGGAACAATTTATCATATGTATTAATATATATATTTTTTCAACCTACAAAAAGGATGTTGATCAGTATTTTAGTATTCATAAAGTCATATCTCGACCATTTGATATTATATTAGATCAATATCTATGATGTTGGGACCATTATGATGCCCTATACATTAATTTATTACAAATTTATTTTTCCATGGATTTAAAATTTCATGAAATTCCTATGATACCAATTGAAGGTATCGGGGATTGAAGTGAAAGAAGATGAGCAATTGATTTAAAATTTTTCATCTCCAGATCATTGTAACTACATCAAATATGGTGAAATGAAGCCTCTTAAATAATATGAGGATCTAATATGAAATATTTGAGTACAAAATAAAATGAAAAATTACCTTGTTTGATCTTAATCCACACTTGACATCCAATCATTTCCAGTGAACATTTATTAAAGGAATTGAATCCAAATCCCCCATGATCATTCACACATGCCTCTAAATTCCATGATAATGTCACTCATAAAATTTTGAGTGCTAGCTCAGAGATTTTATGAATTATTCAATTTAACGATGATCTCTACTACGTTGATCCTTCAATCTAAAAAAGAGAACTCAAATCAATTACTTGGATCAAGAGATTCTCTCTCTAGGATGAAAGAGAGAGAAGAGATGGGATATCCAAATCATAGGATGAATAATCACTATGAATGAGAGACTCTCATAATTATATAAATTTTTTCTAAATATCTGAAAATGGCTCCTAGACCCCTAAATATAGATTAACCGCTAAATAAGGTATAAATTACTTTTACTGGTTCTCTTACTTAGTCATAAATATCATCAATATTATTATAACTTTCCTATAATATAATTAATATATTATGTGATAAATTCAAGCCATTAACCTAAATCGTTCATTCCTAAAAACAATAAATGAACCTTAAATATTAAAATAACATTATTTCATTAATTATTTTCCATGTATTAACTTTAATACTTGTAATTAAATTAAATAAATAAATTAAAATCCAAATATTCTATACTCAAATAAAAATGTATTTATTATATACATTGGGAATTGTTATGTCTTGATATTCCACAAACCCCATGGTGGGGAGCACCATGTCTTAAACTC
This sequence comes from Viscum album, assembly GCA_963277665.1. NCBI lineage: Eukaryota > Viridiplantae > Streptophyta > Magnoliopsida > Santalales > Viscaceae > Viscum > Viscum album. The sequence continues at coordinate 1,755,901,781 of OY728121.1, read as the reverse complement.
CCGTTCAGTAGAATATGATAGAATTTTAAATACGATAAGTGTGTGACCTAATAGGTGGTTATCTCAATATTATTGATTACAATTAACAAACTAATAATAGATTATAGAAACCCATCAAGTCCCATAAGGAGATAAGGAAAATTAATAAAAAAGACAACCTTTTCTATAAATACACGTCCTGTAATATAATCTCTTTATCTAATGATATCACATAAATTAGGATGTACACTCTATGTCATCATACTTTCTTGCTTAATTGTTCATTGACCTAACTTGATAGACTTACCTTCTTGTACTATAACCACGGATTTAGTGAAGGTACAACCATCTTGATCAACTAGTCCTAAGATATCACTTCATTTTGAGAGATAAAAATTCAATACTAATTAATCAACTAATGTTGTACCACCAATGACATACCAAATGAAAGTTACATCACTATTGTAACATCCTAATAATTTTAGCATATTTTAAATTTTTTTAAAATGTTTATTAAATGGATTGTTTCATTATTAAAACCAACTAAGATATGTTTTAAGAAAAATAATCTTTTATAAAAACAAATTATTTTTATTAATCAATATAATTTTGGATATAAGTTAATATTGAAATTATAAGAACAATGCTTTTGTATTATTTTCTAAAAAATTTTATTTCCATTGATGAATAAAATTGTTGTTTTGATTAAACTATAACATTTTTTTAATAAATGTTATAGTTAAACTAGCTAAAATATATTTTCATCAAATATTTAAATAGATTTTATTCTTTTTACTGAATCTAAATTATTATTGATAAATGTAATTAATAAGACCTTTTGGAATTATAAGCCTTTATTAATAAAAGTGTAATTAAAATGAAAATGATTACTAATTACTTGATATAATTTTTATTTGGTATAAATTTATAGTTTTTATTAAAATGAACGACCTCATGTTTTTAATATTGTTAATTTAGATATATATTTATTTTTCAATAAATAAGATATATATATATATATAAGTTTATTTGAATCATTTATTTATAAAATATAAATAATATACATATAGAAACATGTGGTGAAAGTAACACTTCAATATTTTTAATATAATTTATTTATAAAATGAGTAAAACAAATGATTTTTTGGAATGAAATTATTTAATATGTGAAAATCACCATGGGTTTTAATATTTTTTTAGTCAATTAAAATTTCTTCAAGTGTAAAAAAATTGGCCTTTCAATCAAGCCTTCATGGACCAAATCAATCTAACCCATTTTGGATCAATCTCAACCATCAAAAGATCATGCCGAAGTATCCTACATGACAGTAGAGTGCGAGTCTACATAAGTAGGTTGGTGAGTGTATAACACCTCCAGGTTGCATGACCGGGTGAGTGCATGGGTGTGGTCCTAAATGGGTTGGTGCGAACCATAAGCCTAATGTGTGTGTAGTGTTGATATAGGATTGGAACCTATGATACATTAATTAGATCACTATAAAATGTGGCAACATATATGCAAGAGCTTGACTGGATGGTAATGTGATGTGGGGCACACCACACGAGAACCGTTCACCCTTTTAAAGTCTGATGCATATAACGAGCACTACTTTATCAAATCAATATCTATTTTATGATAAACTCGAGTATCTTATTCTTCTACATTCTAGACATAATGCCTCCATCACATTCTCCATCATATTATTCCTCCAATATAGGCTTCATCTTCTCCCTGTATACAAGATCGTAAATGGTTGAGATTGATGTCAAGTTCATGAAGAGTGTATCTATGATCCTAAAAATGATAAATTAAGCTGATATAAATGAATATATATATGTATATGAATATATATAAGAATTTGGAACAATCAAATTAGAAATATTTTATGATTCACACATTAAAGGAAGAATATGAATTTATTACCCCCATCAATTAGTTTGTATAATCATCATCCAAGGAAGATAAAATGGTATACAAAGACAATTGTCCTATCATGGATGATCCCCCGTAGTTGATTTTGTATTTCATAATTCCTAGGAATATAAAAGTTGTTACAATTAAATTTATTATATATATATATATTATTCATTGATCATAAAAAACAGAACCCTCGTGATGATCGCTTCCATCTTTATAAGATACTGAGTTTATCATTACTTTTGTGTGTAAATATATATATATATACATACAATTATATATATTACAAGATAATTGAAGTCTAATAGAATTTATTAGATAACTACCTTTTATCTAACCAAGTTGGAATATATATGAAACAAAAATATTATGCTGATTCTTAAATTCTTAAAATAACATGTAATAGCCACCATTACAGATTTGTCTTAAAACAAGATAAGGAAAATCCCATACTAAATATATAGGATACTATTCTCAAAATATATTTTTTAGAATCATATCAAGACAATTCAAACTAAATTTTAGTTTAGAACTATTAATTTTTGACTACATAATATGTTTTTCAAATGTTAAATTGGTTTATCCGAGCTCTCCTATCCTATAAAAAGGACACTTTTTCTCTCTTTAAAAGAAAACCCGACACCCACTTCTTATTAATTGTACATTTATCCCCTTTCTCTATTAATGACTCAAATTTCCCAACAAAATTAGTAGTACTAGAAATTATTGAGAAGTTTTAAGGTAAGTAAATTTTATTTTTAAAATTATACTCTATGGTTTACAAAAACCTTATAGTAAGGGAAACTGTATTTTTTTATCAAGCTATTTTTTGGAAAACCCCTAATAATGGAAAAATATTCTTTTTATAAAACACCTATTATAAGTTTTAAAAAAAATTATTTTTTTATATTGGATAAATTATATTTTTATTTTCTAGAAAACCCAAATTATGAGGGTAATGTTTTATTCAACTTTAAAAATAATTTTTCTAGAATTTTTTATTTTAATAATTTCCATTATATGTTTTAAGTAAATTTTAAAGTGTTTAAACAATAATTTTGTGCATTAAATGTTCTTTAAAATTCATGGATGATATTTATAAATATATTTAAATACATTCACTATAATTACCATTCACATTCCGTAATTTTATGAAAATAATTTTTCTATGTTTAATTGTTTCTTTTCAAAAATTATTGTATGTATTAATTAAAAAATATAGACTTCTACTAATCTTTATGGTGTTTTATTAAATGAATATTCTGTCAAATGTTTATGAGATAATTAATTATTTTCCACTTTGAAAATAATTTATGATGTTTATAAAATATTATTTTAATTGATTATTAATGATAAAATAAAGCTTTACAAAAATGTTTTATTAAAAATTCAGAACTTGGGTATTAATGTTATATGTGAGGAATGAGGAGTGAACCCAAGACCTCAAAGGATACTTCTGTATTGGAAGTGATAATTTTAATACTTCTATTAGAGACATGGATTTATTACATTTCCAAATTATCATTATATTCCATCAAGAGATATTGATTTCAATGTAAATTATTAAATTTTTTCAAGGAGGAAATAAATTTTGGATGAAAGGTTATCATATTTTGAAATAGAATGGGTTTTAAAAGTGATATACCTTTTAAAAGTTTTTAAATAATTTTCCTTATGGATTTTTATATAAAACCCTTGAATCATATTTGTAAAATTTATTTATTATATCAGGTATTTTTTATTTGATATAAATAAAAAAAATTCAAAAGAGTTTTTTAGAATTTATAAGAAAAGGATTTTTTCCACCTAATTTTAAACCCCCTTGCTGGGAAATTTTATGATCACCCTACATTTTAAATGTTTCTTCATAGGATTATTAATGAATATACAAACATTAGTTTTTGGTATTGATTACGAGTCTAGATAAAGTAAATATGAATAGTTTTTTGTAGAAATTTTATTTAACTATGATATCTTGTATGATTTTACAAATTCTCCAAAACCTAAACTGAAAAGTTCATTGGTTGTGTAAAGGACTGTACACTTTTCGGTTGAATTTTTTTTTTAAATAAAATTATATTTTTAGCAATGGATATGGGAATGTTGGTTTCAATTTGTTTAACTATGGTATCAGAGCAATAGTTTAAAAAACTTTAGAGATTAGGATATCGATGATAATTTAAATATTAGAGGAATACTTTTAAGGGTTTTGGTGATTAGAATTTAGAAAACCATTAAGAATAGATATATTACGATCCTAGTTTTCCTCTTTCTAAAAAGTTAGATTTATTATTTCTCTGAGGATGAAAAAAAGAATTGTGAGGATGGAATTCCTTTAAGGCGGTAGAATATAACATCCCAAGAATTTTATTTCTCACATTTTTTATTAAATGATTTTTTTCATAATTAAAACCAATTAATATTTGTTTTAATACAAATAATATTTCATGAAACTAAATGATTTTATTTAATCAATATAAGTTTCATTATTACTTAATATTAAAATTTTAAAAATACTTTTTTTGTATTATTTTCCAAGAAATAGTATTTCCATTAAAGAATATAAATGTTGTTTTGATGAAAATATATTATGTTTTTAATAAATGTTATTGTTAAACTTCCAAAAATATATATTCATTCAATATTTAAAAAGATATGATTCTTTATTCTAAATCTACATTATTATTTATACAGATAATTAATAAGAACTTTTGAAATTACAAGCCTTTATTAATAAAAGAGTACATAAAATTAAAATGATTACTAATTACTTAAAGGACCATTTATTTGGTATGAAATGTATAGTTTTTATTTAAATGTATAACCTCATGTTGTTAATATTATTAATTTGGAATATATTATTATTTTTCAATAAATAATATATATATTAGTTTATTTGAATCATTTAATTATGAAATATAAATAATATATACGTATATATATTGTAACATGAAATTAAAGTAAAGTGTCAATATTGTAAAAATAATTTATTTATAAGAAGATAAATAAGAATTTGTTTTGAATGAAAATGTTTGATATGGGAAAATAATCATAAATTTTAATATTATTTATAGTTAATTAGAATTTAATTATGTGTAAAAAAATTGGTGATACAATCAATCCTTTAAGGACCAGATCAACATAACTCATGTGGGAGAAAGCTCAACCATAGGGAGAGGCATCCCAAGTGGCCCTCATAGAGTAAGAGTGAAAGTCTCCATAAGTAGGTTGGTGAATGCATAATGCCTGCTGGGTGGGCACTCAAGTGAGTAGAGGAGCATGGGACTATGCAAGTTGGCATGGCCTGTGATCCCAGTATGTGTGTAGTGTGGATATGGGAGTGGAACCTATGCTATTTAAATTGAACCACTATGAATTGTAGAAGCCTATATATGAGAGTTCAATTGGCCGATAATACTACGTGGGACACGAAACATGGGAATTGTTCACTCTTTTAAAAACATACACATATAACAAGAATCACTTGATTAAATAAATGTCAACAATTCAATAAACCTATGTTTAAACTTCCTCCACATGTTAGACTTTATGCCTCTATTTCCTTTCGCACTATTTTCTTCCTTCGATATAGGCTTCATCTTCTCCTTTCATGTTTACAGGTAGATGGCCCAGATCGATGTCCAGTTTTTTTATTAGTGTTTTCATGATCTAAAAAATGATCAAAAAACATATATAAATGAATATATAAATCTATAAAAATAAAATTAAAAATCCTCGATGATATGTACATTTAAGGTGGAATCTTCCTTTATTTTTCCTCAATAATGGGTTTGTGTAGTCATCATCCAAGGAATATAAAATGGTATGATGAGACAATCGGCCTATCAAAGAAAATGACCCAAAATTCATTTTAGATTTACTGGTTCCTCATAATAAAAAAGTTTCTACAATAAAATGTAAAAATAAATATTTATTCTCCATTAATCTTATATAAACAGAACCCTCACAAAGATTACATGTAGCATGGTAAGATACTCAGTTCTTCATTACCTTTTTAAATATATATATATATATATTTAAAGTCAATTATAGTCTAATAAAATGGATTCTATAACTACCTTTTTTACGAACAAGTTAGAGTATATGTGAAACCCAAATCCGATATAGATTCTTAAATGCTTATCGAAACATGTAGCAACCACCATTTCATATTTTTATTAAAACCAGACAAGGAAAATACTTCACTTATGATAATGGATAATATTCTAAAAATATATATTTTTTGAATCATATGAAGATCAATTCCAACTACATTTTAGTTGGAAACTATTTAAGGTTGACATAATAATGATTTCTGAAAATATTTAATTGGTCCATATGATCTCTCCTTTAATAAAATGGGGTCTCCCTCTTTCTCATTTAAAGAAAAAACCAAACTCACTGCTTATTAATTTTAATGATCCAAAATTTTGAAAAATATTTTGTTTCCTGAAAATGTATGTTTTACTATTTCATATTCAATAAAACTATATAAGTATAATTGTAATGTAACCATCGCGTTTTGACTGTTATATGACCATTGGAAACAATAATAAATTTTAATGTTATAAATTTTGTTTAAAATAGAAATAATAATGGATAACTAATGTAGAAAGAAGAGTTGGGGGCCTCATCCAGTAGACTCAGGCCTTACAAAGCCCATATTTCGGAGCTTGGGAAGGAGGTACCATCACTAGGCTTTTCCGTAGACCAAGACCAAGTTGAGCTTCAACATGTTAAGCTTGAAAAACATTTCCTACATGAGAAGTTCAAGCTGATAGAAATCACCACTCGGTCAGTGTCATCTGAGCTACCCCCAAGATTCGATCACCATTGCACACCTTACTCTTAGGTCATATGTAGGTGTTATAAGGGTCTATGTAAGGAGGCCTTAATTGTTTTGTGTAATAATTTAGTATAAATATTATTGTTATTATTATAGTAAATTTTTTGAAATTCCAAAATAATGATAGGTTTAATTTTTAGAAGTTTTATATTAATGATGAATATTGAAAAAAAAAATCATTTTAAAATATTTTTTAAACTTTAAATAAATAAAATTGTGAAATGATTTTCAAAAAACAGGCATATACGGTTGTGTTCAGTGAGAAATTTAGAGTCTGATGAGACAAACATATTTTTTGATGAATAGTAATATACCCTTATGAATAGTAACATAACTTTATGAATAGTAATGAATAGTAAATCAGCCAAAAAATAGAAACTCCACCCATAAATTTATAAATACAATTTATACATCTTAGAAGTAAAAAAATGATCATAGTGTAAGTATTGATATTTTTGTATGTCATAAATATTTTAATTACAATTTTATGATTAATTTAATAATTTAAAATATAAATTTACTTTCATAAAATGTAATCATAAATTTTGAATTTAATTTCTTATGGTTATAAGATAATTTTATGGGACCTTGATAAATTTCTCAAGGAGTTATAAAATGAGTTATACTTTTAAAGTTGTTTTTTAGAATAAATTATTATTTTATTAAATAATTAAATTTAAAAAATTTAGAAAATTATTTTTTAAAAATTTATTTCATTTCTGAATTCTACACATCTAAAAATGTTTGGGGTGAATTTTTTGAGATTTTCCTAAAATACTTGAATTTTTTGTGAATAGTAAAAATACAGTTATGAGTTTTCAATATGTTTAATGACATCATACTGATGTAATAATGAATATAAAATGCTTGTAATAATTTTTACAGTAAAATATTATATGAGGTATCCCAAGTGTCTTATACCATAGAAAAATACCATGGGAAATCCCATGTTCTTTCAAATACCACTAATGAGGTGTCCCTTAGAAATTAATAAAATATTCCCCCACTTTTGTTATAAATACCTACTATTTCCTTCATTCCATTCATTAAAAATTCACCCTCAATTAATATCTGGTATTTTTAATTCCCAAGGTTCCCTCAAGCCCTCAAGGTCTTAACCATAGAGTTTTTGGAGTTACTCTTCAAGGTAAGGAACCTTTCACCCTCCTATTTTAGTCAAGACTTCTTTTATGTTATGTCTTTTAATTTCCATTTTCTTATGCTAGGGTATGTTATTATATATCGTTATTTCTATCCATTTTATTTCAAAATGATGAGATAAATTTTTCACTCTCATCAAATAATTTTCTGAATTTTTAAACGATGCGATTAGGCTGCCGAATTTTCATAACGGAATTTGCAACTTTTCTTTTTTATTTCAAATTCACATTGATGTGGATATCTTGAAAATTTCCATACCATGTTCTTATATACACCTTATTCTGTCCTTATATAGTATTATGAATCTATTATTAATGGGTGACCTTTTTACCCACTCTTTTTAATTTTTTCTAAAACCATGTTGCATAGCCATTATGCTACAGAAATTTCGTCTCATAATCTCTCTCTTTTTATTAAGAAATTATTTTCCTTATATGAAAACCCAAGAATATTAAATTTATAGGGTTATTTATCATGAAATAAAAATTATTTATTTGATTATTTAATTTTCATACATACATCCCTCATTCCCTTTCCATGGGTTATAAATGACATAATGATCATGTTTTTAAGCATTTTTTAAAACACCATTATTTCGATATAAAACCCATTTATTTTCATCTATATGGGTTATTTATAAAATGTTTTATTATTATATAAGTGTATTATATTAAAATAAATACATATTAAGTGTTCAATATTATAGATTTTCAATTCATTGGGTAAAGAAATTAATCTCTAAAGATGATGAGTTTTATGATACCTTGGCGAATAACCTTGGTATTTTTTATGACACCTTGGGGATGAAACTTGGTGATATGCTTATGAATGTCAAACATAAATTTTGTAGCCAAATTTTCACATTATGATTGAAGTTATTATTTCTATTATGTTCCTCTTTATCATTCCTTTACGGTATTCCTCACGTTCTTATTGATATTGCTCAATTTAACATGTAAACTATTTCATTTGTTTTTCCTCACTAGGCCTTCTGCTCACCATTTCCTTTAATGTATGTCTCTAGGTTATGAGATGAATTAATTTTAAATAGGATGAAATTTTCAAAAATAATTTAAATAGGATTAAAATAATGTTATATTTTTTCATGTATTAATTACATTTTTTCCAATACACTAGACTTTAAAGATCCTCTATTTGTAAAATGAAATGAAAAGCTATGTAATAAAAAGGAGGGATTCCATAGTTAGTATCAAATTATAGTTTAGTAATTTGTGGAAATTAGGCTCTAAAAACTTTAGGAATAACCCTATATAAATGTTTAAATATAGAATAACTTCCTAGTATTTTGGTGAAATATTAAGTTAGTGGTTTTCGAACAAATAAATCCATATATGTATATGAACAAGTGGTTGTGGATCTGGAATAGATATATCTAGGGGTAAAACCCTAAAACACCGCTTTGTGATAGACTCGAATGAGAACTGGTTCATGAAAATAGGCCTTGATGCAGTCCTAGTTTGACACCCCCTAGGAGATTTTTTTTGGTTAATCACAAGTTTTTTATGAATCATTATGAAATATTTATAAAGAAATGTATTTTTTATTAAAGAATAACATATTTGATCATGAATTTTGAAGACCTAAAAATCATTTATACTTAAAAGTTTTTAAAATTAAATAAGCTTCTCACAATGGTTTTATTCTTTTAGAAAATGGTGGGAAATTGGTGGAATCGTTCCAACGATGATCGCAATGGATCATGCACTGATGAGCATCCAATAAAATCCAAAATATAAACTTTCATGAGAATGATGAACCAACTGACTCAAGTTATGAGAAATAACCTGAATCAATATGAGAAACCAATTTCACTACGAATGGAACAAATTTACATTCAGTTATTTATTCATCAACCACCACCAATGTTTAGTGGATCTAACATCCTATTGATTGCTAAACAGTGGATAATCTCTATCAAAAATATTTTTTATGTGCTCTATTGTTCATAATAAGAGAAGGTCACCCCGAATATTTACCTCTTAGAGGGATAATCTAATCAGTGTTGGGAACTGATTAAAAACATGAGGCCAAGAGTGGAGGTTAAATCTACAGAGTGGAATAGTTCCTAGGGATCTTTTTAAATAATTATTTCCCCCGTTAAATGAGAACAAAAATAGAGAAGTAATTTATCAAGATGAAGCAGAAGGAGAATGAATCTATGGGAAGCTATGAGATGAAATTCACAAGACATTCCCATTACATATCAAAATTTGTCATGGATCGTAATGGGAAGGTTGATAGATTCTTTGGTCGGATAATACCTCATCTGAAAACAAATCCTTCCAACTGAGACTATGATAGCTATGAGGAGATCATGGGGAGTACTATGAAAGTCAAACTGGAGTTCAGTGAGATGCAATGGTCTCATAAATCCAATGAAAAGATGATATTGATGGATATATGTTTAGGTAGGATCTTTGATCAGGGAAGAGGAGGAAAGCAATTGAAACATCCCATGTATAATAAATGTGAGAAGAAGCTTTCGGGGAACAACCTTCTTGGGAGAGAGAAGTGCTAAAAGTGTGGAATAGATGGATATGTCACATAGAATTTTTATAGTGAGGTGAATCCACAATTTCCCGATGCTAACAAAAAAGGAAATATTGTGCAAGAACTACTTGAAGTCCATTGCTTCAAGTGTAGACAGCTTGGGTGCTTTTCCAATCACTTTCCAAATATGAGGGTAGTGGAAGGGAATCACCATCGGCCTTAGAAATGTCCAAGGGAGTAAGGTAGTTCTTTTTCTATCATGAAAGACGATGTTGAATCTCCAAATGATATAGTGGGTAGTACTCTTATTGTTCTCTCAAAGCTAGCAAGTAAATTATTTGATTCCGGTTCTACGCATTGTTTTATTTCCTCTATGTTTTCATATAATTTAGAATCAACCCCTGAGTTGCTAAATGTAGAATTATCATTCAATACTCATAGTGGGATTTTCAAAGAATCAATAGTGTTTAGAAACTCCAGCATTTACTTTAGTGAGAATAATATTATTGCAAATTTTTTACTCATTCCCATGTTGGAGTTCAACATTATACTAGGGATGGACTATATCTCAATGTTTAATGCTAAGATCAAATTAAGTAGAATGTAAATATCAGTAGTCTTGAATGGGAAAACTAAAGTTGTCTTCTAAAGAGATATTTCTCAACCAGATATTTCTTTAGAAGCCCCTCCAATATCCTACTATATGGAGTTGATCAGTGAAGAAGAAAAAGTAAATAAGAGTATAAGGATAGATAATGTACCCATAGTCAAGTAATACATTGATGTATTTCCTAAGGAGTTACCCAGACCTACCCCATAAATATAGGTAGATTTATCCATTGAACTCTTACCTATATCTCATATGATATAAAATTCCCCATATAGTATAGAAAATATAGAGCTAGAGGAATTAAAGAAACAACTCCAAGATCTTTTAGAGAAGGGGTTTATCCGACCGAGTGTGTCTCCTTAGGGAGAAAATGTTGTCTTTGTGAAGAAGAAGGATGGATCTATGTTTCCATGAATTGATTATAGAGAACAAAATACGATCCTAGTGAAGAACAGATACCCTCTTCCAAGAATTTATGACTTATTTGACCAACTTCTTAGGACTCAATTCTTCTCTAAAATTGATCTTTAATATGTTTATCATCAACTAAGGGTAAATAAATAATATATTCCAAAAACTGCCTTCCGATCAAGATATGAGAATTATGAGTTTATTTTTATGCCGTTTGGCTTGACTAATGATCTTGATATTTTTATAGATTTGATGAATAATGTCTTTAAAGATTACCTTGTTAACTTTGTGGTAGTTTTTATTGATGATATTCAAATATATTAAAAACATCATGAATATCATGAGTATCATATAAGGGTTATTTTGAAAACTCTGCAGAAGGAGAGGATTTTTGGAAAGTTCAGAAAATATGAATTTTTGTTACAACAAGTTGCTTTCTTGGGGCACATTGTAACCAATGAAGGAATCACAGTAGACAATACAAAGAAAAATGTTGTATAAGAGTGTAATAATCTTACAAAATTACTAATATTTATAGTTTCCTTGGATTATCGAATATTATAGGAGGTTTGATAAAAAAATTTCATGAATTTCTAATCGATTAACCATGTTAACTCAAAAAAAGGGTCAAGTTCATCTAGACAGAGGAGTGTGAGGAATGTTTCCAAAGGATGAAGAAGTGATTGGTTGTTGCACCTGTGTTAACTTTACCCTCACTTGGAGAAGTATTTTATATTTTTAGCGATGCATCAATGAATGGGCTTGGGTTCAATCCTCATGAAAAATTACATGGTGATTGCTTATGCATCACAACACTTGAAGAATCATGAGATGAACTATCCTACAAAAGATCTGGAGCTGGATGTGGTCATTTTTTCTTTGAAGATATGGAGGCACTATATTTATAGGGAGAAATGTGATATATACATAGACCATCAAAGTTTGAAGTATATTTTAACACAAAATTAATTGAACATTAGACAGAGGAGATGGTTGGAACTTCTTAAAGACTATGATTGTTCAATTCATTATCATCTTGGAAGAGAAAAAAAGTCACTAATGTATTAAGTAGGAAAGAACCAATTTTTTTTTCAATTATTAGGATTCAAAGAGATCCTTTGATCCATGAACTAGTAAATATATACATGGGAATTATAATGTAAGGGACATCATCGACACTATCCCAAATGATTTCTCAACCTCCATTACTAGAGAAGATCAATAAATCTCAGAAAGAATATACTTTTTTATAGAAGAAGTTTGAGGTTATGAATTATGGGAAGTTTAATGAGTTCAATATTGATCAAGAAGGTGTAATGAAATTTCATACAAGACTATGTGTTCCATATATTCTAGAAAGAAAGGAGATGATGGATGAATATCATGGCTCTACTTTCTCTATTCATCATGAAATCACAAAAATGTATAGGGACCTTCTTGATCATTATTGGTGGGATAATATGAAATGGGAGATTTCTGACTACACTAAAAGGTGCCTAGTATGTAAGTAAGTGAAGGCATATGGACAAATTCTTAAAGGGGTATTATAACCACTACCCATACCAGTAAAAAAGTGGGACAATATCACTATGGACTTTGTCACTAGTCTCCCAAGAACTTCCAAGGGAGACAATATAACATGGGTTATAGTGAAACTTCTTATAAAGACTTCCCATTTTGTCTCTATTTAGTAAGATTTATCTCTTGATCAATTTTTCAGGATTTATGTGAAGAAAGTGGTAAGGCTGGATGGAGTTCTACTTTTTATCGTATCTGATCACGATCCAAGGTTCACATAAAAATTATATAGAATCCTTCAACATGATTTGAGTATCGAATTGAATTCTAGTATGTCCTATCACCCCCAAACTGATGGCCAATCTAAAAGAAATATTCAAACACTTGAGGACATACTGAGAACATTCTCAATTAAATTTAAGGGTGGATGAGATCAATATCTCCCATTAGTTGAGTTATCTTATAACAATAGCTTCCAATCAAGCATTTAAATGGAACCCTAGGAGGATATATATGGGAAGTGATGTAGAACTTCTACTTTTTGGGATAATGATGGTGAGAGAAAGATTCATGGGCCAGATCTTGTGTAAGAGATGACCAAAAAGGTTCATGTCATCCATCAACACATCAAGGATTCTCAAAGTCAGAAAAAGAGCTATGTCAAAAACTGTCGAAGGGACTTGGGGTTTGATGTTGGTGAAAAATTCTTTCTTAGAATCTCACCTTGGAATAGATTCATGAGTTTTAGGAATAATGAGAAGCTCATTCTTAGGTACAATTTCCCTTATTAAATCCTTGATCACATTGGAGTAGTGACCTATAAAATTACACTTCCTCAAAATCTAGCACAAGTTCATGATGTCTTCAACGTATACCTCTTGAGGAAATACATACTTGACCCTTCACATGTAATAAATATAGAGGTAGTACAACTGCAACATGACCTCTCTTATGTGGAGCATCCATTAGCAATCTTGGATTATAGAGACAAGGTACTACGCAAAAAGACTACCCACCTTATTAAAGTGTTGTGGAGAAACCAAAAATATGAAGAATCCACATGGGAACCAGAACAGTTTATGAGGGAGAGGTACCCACACCATATCTCTTAAGAGGGTATGAGTTGAAATTTCAGGGATGAAATTTCTTATGGGGGAAGAATGTAATGACCCAAACATTTCAATAATATTTTTTTTATAAAAATGTATGTTTTAGTATGCATAATAAATAAAACTATATAAGTATAATTGAAATGTAACCATTGAGTTTTGACTATTTTATAACCATTGGAAAAAATAATAATTTTTAATATTATAAAAGTTGTTTAAAATATAAATAATAATGGATAACTAATCCATAAAGAAGAGTCTATGGCCTCATCCAGTAGACTCGGGTCGTATGAAGCCCATCTGTCAGATCTTGGGAAGGAGGCAATGTCACTAGGCTTTTCCATAGACCAAGACCAAGCTGAGCTTCAACATGTTAATCTTGAATGGAATCACATATGGGATAAGTTATAGTTGATAGAGATCACCACTTCAGAAATGTTGTCTGAGTTTCCCCAAGATTCTATCACCATTTCTCACCATACTCTTAGGTCCAATACAGGTGTTATAAGGGGATATGTAATGAAGACTTAGTTACTTTTTGTAATCCTTTCTATAAATAAAATTTTAATTGGTATGTTAATTTTTTTTGGAATTTCAAAATAAATATAGGATGACTTTTTAGAAGCATAATATTAATGATGAATATTGAAAAAAAGAGTATTTCAAAAGATTTTATATACATTAAAAAAATAATAATGTCAAATTATTTTCAAAAAATAGACATATATGATTGTGATCAGTATGAAATTTAGAGTCTGATAAGACAAACATAATTATTTATGAATAGTAACATAGACTTATGAATAATAACACACCTTTATGAATAGTAATGAATATTAATAAATTGTAAATCTGCAAAAAAATAGAAACTCCACCCATAAATCTATAAACACAATTTAGACATCTTATAGGTGAAAAAAATCAAGTGTAAGTATTGGTATTTTTGTATGTCATAAATATTTTAATTATAATTTTATGATTAATTTAATAATTTAAAATAGAAATTTATTTTCATAAAATGTAATTATAAATTGTTACTTTATTGTATTATGGTTATAAGATAATTTTATGGGACCTTGATTAATTTTTCAAGGTGTTATAAAAAGAGTTATAGTTTTAAATTTGTTTTTCTGAAAAAAAATGTGATTTTTTTTAAAAATTAAATTAAAAATAATTATAATTTTTTTTTTCAAAAAATATATTTCATTTTCAAATTATACACCTCAAAAAATGGCTGGGGTTTATTTTTATATTTTTCTAAAATACATGAATTTTTCGAGAATAGTAAAAATACAGTTTTCAGTTTTTGGTATGTTTAATGACATCATAATGATGTAATAATTAATATAAAATTATGATCTACAAGTGTATTGTAAAATATGATATGAGGTGTCCCAAGTGTCTTATACCATGGGAAAATACCATGGGCAAGCCCATGGTTTTGTAAATAACACTAATGAGGTGTCCCTTGAAAATTAATAAAACATTCCCCCAATTTTTCTATAAATACAAACCCTTTATTTCATTAATTTCATTCCAAATCCCCCCCTAAATGAATATCTAGTCTTTTTAACTCCCAAGGATTCCTCCCATGGTTCCCTCAATCCCCCAAGGTCCCAACCTTGTTGTTTTGTAAGTTACTCTTCAAGGGAAGAGAACCATTCACCCTCCTCATTTAGTCAAGACTTCTTTTATGATACGTCTTTTAATTTATATTTTATTTTGTTGGGGTATGTCATTATATATCCTTATTACTATATAGTTTACTTATAAATTATTAGAGACCCTTTTTTCTCTAATCAACTAATTTTATGAATTTTTAAGCGACCATGTTAGGCTGTCGAAATATCATAATGGAATTTGAAACTTCTATTTTTCTTCCAAATTAACTTTTTTGTGGTATGTGTTAAAAATTTCCATACCATGTTATTATCTCCATGATATTCTATCCTTATACTTTATTAGGAATATATTTCGAATGGGTGACCTTTTTTACAACTCTTTTTAATGTTTTCTAAAACCACATTTCATAGTTGTTTTGCTGTAGAAATTTCATGTCAAAATCTCTCTTTTTTTATCAATAAATTGTTTTATTTTCGTTATATGAAGACCAAAACCCTTTAATTTATAGGGTTATTTATCATGACATAAAAATTATTTATTTTATTCTAGAATTTTCACACATAAATCCCACATTCCCTTTCCTTGGGTTATAAATGACATAATGATCATGTTTTTAAGAACCTTTTTAAAATGCCCTGATTTCGATATAAAACCCATTTATTTTAATCTCTAGGGGTTATTTATGAAATTTTTGATTATGACATATGTGGAAAAAATAAAAATAAAAAAATATTAAGGGTGCACCCTGATTGTTCTCTAATGCACTGGGTAAAGAAATCAATCTCCAAAGATGACTAGGTTTATGATACATTGGTGAAAAACCTTGGTAATTTTTTTGACACCTTGGGGATGAACCATGGTGATATGCTTATAAATGTATAAATTAAATGTTTTTTCCATATTTTCAAGTTATGATTCTGGTTATTATTTCTATGATATTCCTATTTATCATTCCTTTATGATATTCCTCATGTTCTTATTGATATCCATCAAGTTCACATGCAAACCATTTCACTTGTTTTCCCTTACTAGGCCTTCTACTCACCATTTACTTTGATTTATGTCTCCAGGTTATGAGATTTAGTAACTATAAATTGGATAAACTTTTTGATAATCCTTTAAAGAGGATTAAAATAATTTTATATGATTTCTTGTATTATGTACCTTTTTTCTAGTACATTAGAGTTTAAATATCCTATATTTGTAAAATTAAATGAAATGTTATGTAATAAAAAGGTGGGATTACCTATTAATAGTCATTTTATCACATTTATCTAATTACATATTCAATTCCCCAATGAAATAATTTGGTACAATACTACTTTATATGTTTTTTGGTAAGGAAATTGTATTTTTTAACTTCTACTCTATGGTTTACAAAACCCTTGTTGAAAGGGAAACTATATGTTATTATCAAGATTATATATTTTTTTTAAACCCTCATGTAAGGGGAAATTATTCGTTTTAGAAAACACTTATTCCAGGTTTTAAAAAACCCTTTTTGTTATACAGGGTAACATATATTTTTATTTTCTATTAAAACCAAATTTGGGGGGGGGGGGGTGGATGGTTTATTAAACTTTACAAAGAATTTTTCTTGAAGAGTTTATTTTAGGAATTTTCTTTAAAATTTTTAAGTTAATTTTAAAGTGTTTAAATTTTAATTTTATGCTTGAAATACTATTTAAAATTCATGAATGTTATTCATAAATATAGAAATGTCCATACAATATAATTACAATTTACAATATATAATTTTTTGAAAATAATTTTCTTTTGTTTAATTCCTTTTTTTTTGAATTATTGTAGGTATTACTTATGAAATATAAATTTTTACTAATCTTTAAGGCGTTATATTAAATTCATATTTTTAAAACGTTTTTGAGATAATAAATTATTTTCTTCTTTGAAAATTACTTCTGATGTTTATGAAAGGCTATTTTAATGGATTATTAATTAGAAAACTATGATTTACAAAAACTTTTATTAAAAATTCATCATTTTGATATTTATTTTGAAGATGAAGAAGGGGGAGTCCACCTAAGACCTCAAAGGGGACTTCTGTCCTAGAATAGATATTTTCAATACTTCCAATGGCTAATTTTTTTATATCTTACCGAGTATCATTGTATTTCATAAATATGTATTAATTTTAATGTAATGAATTAAAATGTTTTCAAGATGTATTTCAGATGACTTCAAAGTTTGTTATATTTTTAAATAATGTGAGTTTTCAAACTGATATATTTTATAAATGTATTTGAAAAAAATTCCCTTATGGATTTTTCTTGAGAACATTATAATAATTTTTGGGAATATTATATATTTTATCAAATATTTTTATTTGATATAAATTTAAATTTTTTAAAAAGAGATTTTTAGTATTTATATTAATATTATTTTTGCATAGTTTTCAAACCCTTTAATGAGAAATTTTGTTCTCACCCTAATTATTTTAAAAAATTTCAGAAGATTAGTGATAAGTAGTTGATCATTGGTGTTTGGTCTCGATTATTAGTATAGATCAGGTAAAGTTGGATAGTTGTTGTAAAATTTTTTTTAACAATAATATCTTGTAATATTTTCCTAATACTCCAAAGCCTAAATAGAAAAGATATTTGGGTGTGTAAAGGACTGTATATTTTTCAGTTTAACTTTTCATAAAAAAATATACAGTATGTTTTTAGCACTGGATTCAGAAGTAAAGTTATTGGGTTGTAGAAACTAAAAATTAATTCCATAGTTTTCATCTTACATCAAAGTATGTTATCAAATAGTATAAACTAATAATAATTTCATATCAGGAGACCATTACATGTTTTCAAAGATAGAAACTGCCAATGACACCTGAATCATGGGATGTTCTTGTTAGTGGGTCATCCCTTATGATCTTATCTACTCAAGATCTCTATGTACAAACTTCATTAGGAGAAGTCACAATTCTTATGTTCCCCAATCAACAAATAGTCAGACATCATATTTTTTACATTTAATATGATGTATCTAGACCATAGAATATATGTTTAAGATTAATTTCATTATATCTCTAGGTTCTTATTGTTACCTATAAATTTCTATAACCTTTTTATATTAAAATTAACGTAATTCCATTAACATATAAAAATTTTATGTAGAAATATAAACACTATTTTAGTAATAATAAATCATACATAACTCACTATATACATGATTTGGTAATAAAAAATTACTGTTTATGTTGAGTATAGGGAACCAAATTTTACAATACAAGGTGTATACTATTATATTTTTATCACCAAATGATGATCATAAATAAATTCCTAAAATAATTTTATTAACATGTTCTCTCACCACATATCTAGTCTCACTTTGACCTCCCCGTCAAGGCTCGTGTGCTACCCTACCTTATCGTATCCTTCATCACCATCCTAGTAACAATTTACACTTGATGTCAGATTATTTTCATCATTATTAGTCACCACCCTTATCTTTTTCCCTATCCCCATAATTTCCAATTCATATATTATATATCCCACCCTTCAGTCATCTTAGTCATTCTCACCACCCCCTTTCCTCAAAGCTCTGATCCCATCAGCACCAAAATTTCCATGGATAACCCCCATCACATCCATCCTAAGAATAAAAAAATATCCAATTCTCAAATTTATTGACCTACTAACTACGATAGAAGCAGTGAGTAGGGTCAAACCACAGATAGAATGTGTATAAACACTAAGAATATCCTCTAAGAAGAATGTTTAGGAAGAAAGGTTCTTTAATGTGATTGAAAATTAAAAATTATAAAAATTAAACAAATATTTAAAAATAATTAATTAAATTAACTAAAAATATATAATAGATCTAAATTAATCTATGGGGGAAAACTTGAACAGATGAAAGTTTCATTGTTACCACATCTGTTCAGGTGCATGTGATGCCAATTATTTAATTTCCACATCTAAATATTAATTCATTCAGTTATCACTGATTCCAATTTTATTCAAAATGATATTAGGTATCATTATCTAATGTTATAAATTATTATAATTTTCACATAAATCATTTATCATTACATTATCTGATTTGATGAATAGTTTTCACGTCATTTTAGCATCAAATCACTTCATGAAATGCAACAACCCATTTCTCAAAAAGTTTAAGTATCCATATTTGTTGGGTTCTCTCACATGTGATCACTTATTAGGTATCACTCATGTAAATTTGAAGGGGAACACACCCAAAATATTAATCTTTCAATTGATATGTTTATTTATTTATAAATTACTCACATGCGATTTATGATTCTCTCACACACATGATAGAATTCCAAAAAAATAAAATCTGGTATTATATCCTACCTATGATTACGTATTTGGTATTAAATGAACAAGAAGAAAATCATGTGTACAGACTCAAAATCAAAATTAATTCAAATTTAGATATAACTAAATAAATAATCCTTAAATCAAAATTATTTTACTAGAAATAAAATATGAAAACAAAATATGGCATGAAAACACCATCACATTCATTACTACTCTAACACATGAAAATTATCCCAACATCACAACAACACGAAACATAAAATAATAATGAAAAGTTATCATTGTGTATGTGCCAATGAAATGATCACTGCAGGATTCATTCGATGATTTCCCAATAATAAGTATCTCTCTTATATCATTATAATGCCAATGCAAACCACCGAGAACATTAAAAAATATTAAAAATGATCAGATTTTTGTTTTCTCTCACTATGATGAATCAATTTCAAGATGTGAAGTGAATCCACCGCGTGCGTAATCATCACAAATAACCATTAATTTTTTATGAACCTAAAAATATTTTTAATTGAGCACCACATATGATTAATGAAAACCATAATCACTAATAGTTTCTAGGTTTTTATTATGCTAGGATAGAGAGGGGATATGACAACTATGGGGTATGCTACTGTGGTGGTGAGGCCGGCTAGTCTCATAGTAGGAGGAGAGGCCCGTAGCTGCTAGGGTTTGAGGAACCCCCATGAAGATGATGGATGATGAGAGAGGGATGATGCTCTGCCTTGTGTGATGATTGAATTCCTATTGATGAGGTTCTATATACTGGGTTTTAGGGATAGTGAGAAATCTCTTTAGGGTTGTAGGGAAGAAGTATTGGAGATGGAGAGAAGTTCGAGGCTGATCAACCAATACCATGGTTTTCTTATAAGAGGAGGGAGTCCCTCTTAGGGTTTCTAGTGGCTGGGGAGATGTGATCGGGGTAAGGTGAGGAGGAGGCTGAGTATCCCATTAGGTATTTCACGTTTCTACGAAGAATAACCCCTACACATCTAATATAATAAAATATAACAAATGTTATATTAGGAAAATAAAATTTATATACACACACATATATATATAAACTAATAATACCTGAAAAAATTATTATAGAAAATTATATATATATACATGTAGATATGATTAGATGCATAAAATATAATTAATAGTAAGATAAAATTATAATAATACTAGAATGAAATTTTTATCTAATTAATAAAATATTAATAATGAACTAAAAATATTTTTACCACTATTATAAATAATACTAATAATTATAATGAGGAACAAAAACATAAAATACTAATATAAAAGATTAATATAATTACTAATACATTTTAATAAACTAATAATAAAATTAATATTAATTAAACTACTAAAAATAATAATATTCTTAGATATTAAATGTTATTGATATGTATAATTAGTATTAAAATGAAAATAATAATAAATAACTAACATTAAAATATAATTAAATAAAAATTAAAAAAAATAACAAAAACACTACAAAACACTAAAAATAGCCTATAAAAACGAAAATCGGGTAAAAAAATAGTTAAAACTAAGTTAAAAATCATAAAAATACTCGAAAAATCCATGCACATAAAATCCCCCACACTTAATCCTTTTCAACCCTGAAAACAATCAGAACGAATACATAACTAGACATATGGAAAAATCAAAACATCAAAATTACATGTTCAAATTTTTTAGTCCCTTTTACCCACAAAATATCATGATTCATTTAAAATTCCAATTTGTAAAAAACAATTTCCTTTCCACTAGAATTCCTTCCAAAATAAGTTTGTGCACTCATTAATCATGTGAGCTACCTTGACATCACTCCCATCGCTCAAATAATTTGATCAAGTTTTTTCTTCAATTATCATACACATGCATTCTTACCATAATATTTCCTTGAATTTAACATCTTCACTACTAGAAATCAAAACAATAAATCAATTTCAAGGACTTCACATTATGTTCAACTATCTTTGAGGCTACAGTATGGTGGGATATAATTTTTTTTGGAAATTTGGAAGAAGACAATGGTTGAATCTTGAAATAAATGCATGATAACTGTCAATCCAAATGTTTCACTCAAAATCTCACTCCCCCGCACTTAAATTTTTTTCCCCAAGCATATGATAATCCAATGTTTCCATTTAAAAAAAATCATTATTTGGATTTTCATTTTCCTTTTACCTTTTTAAGGACAAAAATCTCTCAAATAATATGGGTATAAAAAACTTGTGTGTATCAACTCCAAAAACTAATGAAATAAATTTCAAACAAAATAACAAATAAATGTACACAAGTATCAAGTACACTATAGAATCTTAGTGAATGTAGTTCATATAGAAAAATATAAAACTCCTAGAGTAATGGATTATCAATTTTTTAGGTATCCCCAAAATAAAGGGTTACCGTGTAATGGTCACAAAAGTACTCTTAGTTAGAACAAAAAAGAATCTACATTCCCATATCAAAATAAAAAAATGATGGGGGGTACTGCGAAAAATAACACATATGATTGGGATGAGATAATTTCAATCCATGTGCATCAAATTACTCATTGTACCTCAAATAACCCTATCCATGAGTAAATCTATCCCCCCACATAGATCTAAAATTATCATGAAAATATTCAAGAAATGGGTAGAGAAAGGTATCAGCTATGGGAATTTCTTAAAAGGATTCTGCATAGATTCTATGTTCTACATGATATAGAAAATTTATGGGTGGACCAGTGGTTTAAAGGAGGATAATAATTAAAACAACCACCTCTATATTTTAGCGAAACATTAAAAATTATGATCGCATTGATGGAACAACATGAAATGTTATAGAAGACATAACATGGTCCACATTCCATCAATTAAATGAGAAATATAAAGTTTGGGAAAATGGGGTTAGGATCCTCATGGGTATTGAAATATAATTTTGGATATCAAGATAATCATGAGTACAAATAAGTGTCTCAAAAATATATAGGTTTCCAAAAAAAATTGAATCATGGAATAATATTAGTAGTCATCTAATTCATGAGATCAAGGTTCAAATAATTCCAAAAATAAATCATGTGATCAAACCATATAATGATACAATTTTTATGCTTATAATCATGTTTCTATGAAAATTGAGTTTTATTTATGTGCGTTCATTAATGATAATAATGTTAGTTTCTTTTAATTTTAAATTATTTTAAATTTTATTTTTATTTTTTGTGTTTTTTGTTAGTTATTTTACATGGTGTTTTTAGAAACATAAAATATAATAGAATATAAAACACTTCCCTGATTAAGTGAATATAAGTACAAAAAGGATGATTCTATCCATTGAATCTATAAAAATTATGTACTTGTAAAATATACTCATGGACATCACCTACTCACATCAAATCAAATAAGTCACCCCATAATCAAATTCATGTGGATGATAAAAATATGTATGATAAAATTAAATCCACTGTAGTGTTAGGAGAAAAAAATATTATGGTTAATGAATTCCATTTTATTATATAAAAAAATGAAATGAAACTAAATGGAGTAAAAGAAAAAAACTAATGATGGGGTTCGTCCCATTGAGAACAAATCCTACTTTATCTTCATCCATACATTATTGTAACTCCACCATGATTAAATGGAAATATATACCATGAATCTGCTTCTTTATCAGTGGGAGTTTGGAATCCATTCATCGAAAAGGAAATTAATCTGAAAAATTCACAATATCTCAATGTAAAATTATTATTAATATGTATTTGTGAATTGAAATGATAATAGACCAACTCATAATGGAATTAAAATACTTCATATGAAAAAAAATCACTGAATAATTGATTTTTTAAAGGGTGTTAGTGGTAAAATCAATAAAATTACCTCTTTGAGAGTGCACAAGGGAAAAAATGCCTTTTTGAGACTCTATTAGTGGACATATTATATTTATCACATGCTTGAATGAAATATCTGGGTCAAATATGTATCCCAAATCTCTTTCAACACAAACCACTAGAATTGATAAATATACTAGTTTCTAATTAAGTTCATGCTCTATGGTTTCTTTGATTTTACAATGTTCATGAGTATTTCTAGTATCTGTGGGTATTTCATGCGAAGAACATTTAACCGCAATGCATGGAGCAAGTGGGGAAAGCCCAATTGGAGAAGGAGACTCCATGGTGTTAAAAATGACATCTTTTTTAAAATTTTATTCTCTATCTCCCACACCATAATTCTCTACTGGAACATGTGGCACCAAGAACTCAAGATCCTCCAAGTAATTAAATTATTAGATGATTTCTAGAAAATTATGTGTGTTCTTAACCAAAAATGCTGACTAATTTTCTGACTCTGGAAATGCTTCAGATGTCCCCATTTTGGAAAAAGTTTCTGACTTACAAATATTTTCATAAAGAGGAAATTCAATGTCATTTGAAGAAATTTTTTATTTCATGTGTAAACTAATATTTTATAAGTTCAATTTTGACACTATAATAGTAAATAGAGACCCCAGTTCAATGTCTTATTTATCATTTAAAATGTGTAATTTGATAGAAATTTAATGCTCCTTTCTCACTTTGGGACAGACGGGTTGTTAACCCACAAAATAAGGATATGAGATCACATTTTCTGAGGAAGTATTATATTCAATAGAGTGGAAGACTAAGCTCTCATATTCTTGAAATGTTATTATATTTAAAAATTAAATTTTTATGGATAGAATTCATCACTGGTATGTTAAGATGGTGGATCAATCTCATTATCAGAATTAGGAAATGGATGTTGTTCAAAAGGAACCTCTACTACACTCTCCTCAAAAGAATTATTCTAAATTAGATCATCAAGTGATAGTGAGGAAGCTAGTTTGAAAATATGAGTCATTTGATATTATAGATATTTTATGTGGAAATAAATTTGCATTATGGTCATCTTGATTTTCAAACTGTTGTTCTGTCTCAGTGATAACAGAAAAAACATACACCCAATCGTTGAATCATTTGTTTCACATGAATTATAAAGTTCCAAATTTTCCGGATTTGTTTCACTTTAAAAATGATTAAAATATGTTTAAGTGGTTTTGTTATGACAAGGGGAATCATTATCTTATGGATCATAACATATAATTTAATAAATATTATTCAAATGGAAAAGATTATATGGAGATCTCATGTGGGAAGAATCATTATATATTGTACCTAGAGATTTGGCTGCATAGGGTGGGTGTTGATTATAGTTGTATGGTATTGACCATTCCATTAACAACTTCTGGGTTTCTTTAATTTTCTTAAAATGGAAAAAGAAATACCCAGAGTAGATATGAACACATTTTTTTATATTTTTTGTATTTTTTTTTGTTTTGTTTTTGTTTTTTTACCAAAATTAATATTCTTAAGGAACTACTAATGTTACTATTATATCTGTAAATGATAATAGAATTTTGGAATGTGCATCGTAATGTATCAAAATTTCAAAGTTATTATCCTACTAACTACTATAGAAGCGGTGAGTAGGGTTTAACTATAGAGAAAATGTGCATAGACACTAGAAATATCCTCTAAGAAAAATGTCCAGTTAGAAAAGTTATTTAATGTGATTAGCAATTAATAATTATAAAAAGTAAACAAATATTTAAAAACAATTAATTAAATTACCTAAAATTTTCTAGGTGAACTAAATAAGTCTATGGAATAAATAGGTAGAGATGAAAGTGTTAGAGTTATGAGGTCTGTTCAGGTGCATACGATTCGAATTATTTAATTTCCACATCTGAATATCTATTCATTCAATTATCACTGATTCCAAATTTAATCAAAATTATTATTAGGTATCATTTTATGATGTTATATATTATTCTATTTTTCCCAGAAATCATCCATCATTTTGTTCTCTGATTTAATGAATAATGTTCACATCATTTTAGCATCGAATCACTTTGTGAAATGCAACAACCCGTTTCTCAAAAAGTTGAAGTATCATTCTGTATCAGGTACTCTCATACGAGATCACATATTAGGTATCACTAATAAAATTTTGAATGGGAACACACCCAAAATATTAATTTCTAATTATGATTTATGATTCTCTTATGTGTGTGATCAAATTCCAAATAAATAAATTTTGGGGTGATCTCCTGCTTGTGATAACTTATTAGGTATCACACAAATGAGAACCAAAGCATGTGTGCAGATTCCAAATGAAAATAATTCAAATGTAGATATAATTAAATAAATATATATAAAAGTAAAATTAATTAAATTTCAATTAAATATGAAAAAAAATAAGGAATCCAATCATTCATCGCAACTCGAACACATGAAAATTAGCCTGACATCCAGAAAACACAACACATAAAATAATAAACAGAAGATATCATTATGTACATGTCGACACAATGATCACTGCCCTCTTCCATCCATGATTGACCAATAATAATCACCCATATATCACTACAATATCGATGAAAACCACCAATAATGTTCATAAGTATTAAAAAATTACTGTATTTTTGTTTGATCTCGTCATGGAGCATCAATTTTTGAATGTGAAGTGAATCCACCTCATGTGTTGATGTCTCATGAAATCGTCTATCACCAATGCACTTCGAACTCTCATGAAAGGAGAAATGCGGATGATTGATGGGCCCCAAAAAACGATTGATGTATGATTTTATGTTGTGCTATCTTCGAGAGAGGAGACGATGCCTATGGGGTGTGCTACAATGGTGGTCTGATCCGCTCGTGGCATGAGGAGAGATCTTCCACTTCAAGGGTTGAAGGAAACCCCATGAAGATGATGGATGATGATAGAGAGGAATGTAAATTTTTCTTGTGTGATGACTAAAGTATTTTTGATGAGTTTATACCCATAGGGTTTTAGGGATGGTGTGGTGTGTGGTTAGGTTTGTAGGGAGAAAGTGCTTCATATTGGAGGAGATAGAGGCTGATCGACCTGGATCGTTGTTTGCTACCATGAGGAGGGAGACCCTCCCAGGGTTTCCTACATCTAGGGTGGTGTGGGTTGTGGGTAGGTGAGGGGTATTCCAAGCATCCCATTATGGTTTTCTACCTTCTGTGAAAAAGCTCCCCTATACGCCTAAAATAAAAAAACAAATGTTAGATTGGGAAATAATATATATATATATATAAGTTATTATAAAAAATTAAATATATATATAAATATATTTTTGTATATGTACATATATATTTTTAGATATGATTAGATATATAAAATATAATTAGTGATTAGATATTCCATGACCTGACCCAAGATAGGGCCTGAGCTGAAACTACCCCAAGCCCACCTTTATAGGTAAAGGGATAACGACCAGTGCCGAAGGCATAACTAACATGGGGATGGATTTTTCTAAGTACCTATATGAACACACATATCCATATAAATGAAAAATTAAAGAGGAAGTAAAAGTAAAAGAAGCAAAACACTAAGTGAACAACCATGCATGAAAACCCTCTAGATAGTATTGGAGTACGATAGTGTAAACTAAAAAGTAAAGTGAAAAAATACATGCCCAATAAGAAATATGTCCCAACATGAAAAAACTAGAAAATTAAACTACTGAGAGAGACCATATCCTGAATGCCAAGTTGTGACCATCACCCACGGTCCAAAGTTCCAGGCATCCCTATGCTCCTCAGATCACTGCTGATCTATCCATCATCTTCATAAGACATGAAAAATGTAGGAAAATACCATGTAGGTGTGAGTATATGCATACCCAGTAGGAATCCATAATATCTGAATGGGATTACCCTTATATATAATAGGGATTATGCAAAAGGCTAATCATAATTGTTTTAAATTTTTTGATTTTTTTACATTTAAAATGATTAATATTGTTTATAAAATGTTTATAATTCATTATAAAAAGGTATTTTGGGATATTTTAATTTATAAAAGTTTTACAGATTAATTAATTATACTTTTTTATAATCAATTAAATGTTTATAAAACATTTTATTCCCAAATATTAAATGATAATTTTTAAAATACCTTTTAACCATATTACATGGCATGGATAATGATCTAGAAAAATGTGTTTATTTATAAATAATAAGAAATAATTTATAAAGGGTTGTAAATTATTAAATAAGACCAAAATATGAAATTTTTATATTTAAATTATGAATTTTCTATAATTAATAAATTTTAATTATTCACATTAAAGGAGCCATATTTGTAAGATTATTTAATCCACATCAAAATTGTTTTAAATAATGATATGATCAAGTATTAAATAATGATTAAATATATGATATTTGGATATTGTAAAATGCTTACATAATAGAAATTTGATTATAATTAGTTTATAATTAATATAATATCATATATTTAAAATGGAAATTTTATATAATGATAAATATCAAAGAGTAAATATTTGAATGAATATAAAATGTTCATATTAAAAAATTATGGGATGTCTACAATGTTAAATCTATAATTTTAAAATGTTTATAATGAGATTTTATTTATGGATTGTTAATGAATGGTTAACTCCTTTTTAAATATTTGAATTTTTCTTTTATTAAAAATGTTAATCCCTCCTATATTCATGTTTAATAATTTCTTTTATGAAATTTGAATATTGTGTATGATTTTGTTTAATTCTAAAATTGCTTCTTGATATATCCTTTCATTACATGCTTGGAATGTCTCTTTAATGAAATTAGTTTTTAATCTACCTTAACCTTAGATTGTAACTAAAGTAATGAACTTGAATTCAATTTTTTAGTATATTTTATGAAAAGTTAGTTTTAGAGTTATGATGATTTTGATTCTATCTTGACTAAAGTATAACTAGGTATAGGGACTTGGGAATAGACTACCTACCTACCTAGGGGCTTATGCCTTGTCTAGTCTGGTGAATGGGGTTGGATATTTGTTGATTCAGGCCTACCCATGTGGATAACACTATTCCTTTACATGAATTTTAGGTGTACCATATGCATATGATGCATTTAGATATGAATGAAAATGTTTTAATTCTATTTTTGGGTAAGTAACACAAACTAGTGGGTTTTGTAAAGAGTTACACATCAATATGAATTGAAAAATTATCTTAGTAGAGGGAATTAGGGATGGACTACCTACCTACCTACCTAGAGGATTATTCCTTATCTAGGATGGTGAATGGGGTTTAATATTTGTTGCTTCAGGATTATTTATGTTGATAAATACACGAATTTACATGAAGTGTTCATGTTCCATACGCATATGATGCATTTGGATATGTATGAATATGTTTGAATTCAATTTTTGGATATGTAACACAAACTTATTAGTTGTGTAAAGAGTTACACATATCTCTTGAACATATTAGTTTAGTGGAGGGAATATGATTCCAAACTAAAATCACTATATTCATGCATACATATATGGAATAACATGAGATAATATGGTGAGATTAAAATCCACTTCAAATAATAAGTGTTATTTTATTTCCAAAGTAGTACTTGTCAATACCCCAATCATTCAAATGGGTATTTTCAAGCTTAACACAAGTACCCCTGAATTAACTTATGTAAGGAAATAATGTTATATTTCACTTTATATTATCTTGGAATTATTATTTATCTTAACATGAGTATCCATTTATTTCCATTTTTTTGGATTATTGTTGGAATTTATTTTTGGTTACACTATCTGGGAAGACCAAATGGTTAGTATACCCAAGGAATAGAGTTGAGTATATCCATATAATGGATTGGAAAAAGAATTGTCTACTCAAATATCAAAGAGTCATATATGATATGATTGGGATGAATCCCTCCCTAAATAGAAAAGTATGTAGAGGTTTTCTATATAGTTCACATTTCTTATTGAAATATGGATATTCTCTCCCTAATGGATATGATTTATTTTAAAATGGGTCCTCATTTTAGTGGGAAACCATTTAATAAAATTCCTTATAAAGAAGTAATAATACAAGATAGTAATCTAATAAAATATTGTTTTGAATATAATATCATTATCACTATCATAATAATTTTTCTGATTAATCCTTAATAAGGAGAATCTTAATTTATATTACTATTAATACTGGTAACGTATGAAAAGTTACTAAGAAAGATTGGTGATTTAATAAAAGTTCTTAAAGAATATTCTATTAATCAAAATATTTATTTCTTGAGTAACCAAGAATTGAAATTGTTCAAAAATAAAATATGGATTGTTATGGAAGCATAAAGTGATTTATTCATGGTTTCAAAGTCATCAGATAAAAAATGACCAAATGAATCTTAGTCTCCACTCATGTTGTCAGCATGACTGGGAACATTAGTGATTTTAGTCTCATATACTCAATATGATTGGGTACGTCAAGTGATATTCAATATGATTTAATATTCCAAATGAATTGGTGAATACTAAAGGTTTCTTTAAAAAAATAATTGTTATGGAAATAAATTATATTGTTATGATAGATATATTGGATCCATAGAAAGTTTTAACAAATTTGTAAAAATATATAAAGGTTAGAAGTTAAGAAAGTATTGAAGGATAGAGTTTTATAGTTGCATTAATGTAATCAAGAAAAGATGTTTCTGCATTGATAACTTGATTTTATTAATCATGTAAAAACTTGTCATAATATGTGTATTTTTATCACATTTATCTCTCGAGAAGAGAATGTAAATAATAATTGTTTAAATGAAATTAGATAGGTGTTTTTACATATAATTTTTGATTTTTGATTTTTATAATATGCTTTATGTGGAGAGTAAAATGATTTTTTTGATTAGGGAATTAATAATATTTTCATTCATGGAAATTTTCTAAAAAAGTGAATGAGTTTATGAAAATTTCACTGAATATTATCAAAGTGTTGAGAATGGATGAACTATGCATATGATGTTTGGATAATAGTACTGTATAGATAGTAAAAGTGGGTAAAAGTTCAAACTAGTATAAGTAAAGTTAGCTGAAAATTTCAACAATGATTCTTCAATAAGTCAATCAAGGTCATTAAAACCTAGGGTTTCTGGGAAGGAGAAATAATAATTCTATATTATGGGATTATCCAAACTACCTAAAGGAGTTTGTGAAACTCTATGGAATTTCCATGTTAGGTATGGATTTTATATAAATGAATTCATCAGTATAGAATGGTATATGTTACAAAATGTATATTTTAGAAGTGTTTTAAATATACAAGTGTTCAAAATCAAAGGAATAATTGTTTTATCTTATAAATTACATTAATGTAACACAGAGTTTATAGATATGAATGTAAAATATAGCGTCAATATCAAATCAATCTTAGTAAAATATGTGTATATTCATCTCATTTCACTTATATTACAAGGGAAATAATTTGATAAAAAATATTTTTTATGAACAACATGAGATGATTTATTTTATACACATGGTTTATGATTCATCATTTTTTATAACATGTTTTGAGAAGAAGATATGGATAAAAGCGTTTTATCCAGGATAAAAGTGTTTATAATTTTTTTTGTAAAAATATGCGAGAATATGTTACTCCCACCCATCAGTGGTATATTTTAATAAATAATTATTTTGAAATAAAAAAATTCCAAACATATAGAATATCATATATGATATAAAAACAATAGTTTATTTGTTAAATATTCCTAAAAAAGGAAATAAATTCAATTTCCTAACATAAAAGGGTTTTTGTATCTTAGAGAGATATTTTAAAAATAATAGTTTCTAACAATCTAGTGGGAGTATGTTTGAAATTAGAGAAGTTCAATATTAACAGATAAAGGATAACACTAAACTTAAGCTTATGTATTTTCAATCAATATTCCAAAATGTTTTGGATATGTGGTGGTAATGAAAATTATAAAGTGTTATATTAAGTTAAATTTAGAAAGTGGATATCACTATTTCCTAATGGTTTATATTAGTCTAAGATTAATTTTTTTCCCTCATTGTCCCAAAATATTCTAGAAAATGTGATGATAAAATAATGCATAGAATTAAATTTAGTTTTCAAGAAAAATGAAAGATACTATTTCATAAAGGATTATTGCAATCAAAATGAAAAGTGAATTATATTTTTTATCCTAAAATAGTTTAGGGTACAATGATAAATAGATATGTCAGAGTTACATTTATTTACCATAATAAAATAATTACCACTTTATCCTAAAATATTTTATGAGGAATAGTAAAATAATAATATAATTAGTTACATTATTTCAAAGAATCTTTTTTGGTTTAATACGTTTTATAGGATGATGATGATAAACATATAAATATTTCTAAGTAGAAAACAAAATTTAACATTGTAACATTTGATGTTGTAAATTTAAGAGGTTTGAATATGTTTATGAAGTTAAACAATTTGGAATATGAATCATAAGACTCACTATAATTCACATTGGCATGCTTCATAGATGTTTCTTACTAAAGTGTTTATTGGATGGGGTTTATTATATGGTCATATAGACTCATGACAAAGATTACATATGACACAATGTGTCAAAATACACAAAAAGTGTAGAAAACGTAAGGCTAATCCGGTAGTTTATCATATAGGATATGATAAATTGGTGCTTATGTTTTTTTTGTTAAACATTTTTAAATAGTTTTATAATATTAAAATGTATCATATTAAATAAAACCTCTATTTTATCATTCATTCATGTCGTCTTTATATATGTATATATAGATATACATTTCCTAAAGTGAAGTGATGATTAACCTCTCAAAGTAAGATTTGAGTTTATCCCTAACCAATGTTCATCATGGATTATTATAGGTAATGGAAAAATTTTAAGGTTTTTTGAGTATGATTCTTGTATATAGATATAAAATATGATTATGAGGCACAAAAAAAATAATAAGATTCTTTGTGTGCACTGGATGACCTACTATGTATACAACATAGTGTGTTATATACTTTTATTTGGTATAAAAAGTGTGTATGGATCATATTTGAGTCACCACTACCTAATGTTTGCAAGATACTTAGCATTATAACCTTTATAATTTGGTACACTACTTACACAAGTCTATATATTGACTCCACTGATATGAGGGTTGATGGGTAGGTTGTTGATCATGTCACCGGCTGGACCGTAACCAAGATGGAATTTTTCCTCTCATATTAAGAGTATGAAATATAATCCCTCAATTGAGAAAGATTTGAGGAGTGTGAGGTAGCACATAGATATTATATATATACATATCTATCAAGATAAGGGACATGTGATGTGCTTATCCAAAATGATGAATGACATATGATGTATTCATCAAGGAGACCAGTATACATTTAGAGAATTGAGATATGATTAGTAGGATAAAGGGGATTGAAAATTTCCATGTCCCATGGCCACTCAATGTCTTAGAAAAAGGGAACATATGAGAATGCATGTTTTCATATGATGAATACTGGTGGACATAGGTATAAAGATACATGTGTTTGATGGAGATCATGCCAGATCACTTTATAGCTTGAGTAACATTGATTCTTTGCTAGAGGCCACTCTTTGATTCTATATATAAATCCAATGATTCATATTTGTTGTTAATGCAATAAAGTATCTCAGGGTTAAACTTTGTAGTTTATTAAATGGGGATTTATTTGACTCAGATATCCACTATAAAAGTGTTTTTGAGATAATCCAAATGTGTTTTGGATGGGTATTCACAATGTATTTCATATTATGTGATATAAGGTAAAGTTAATTATAGATTTCAAAACTATTTTGGAATATATCTAAAAGTTTTTTTGGATATGGTTTCATAATTTATTTGTTTATGATACAATATAAGGTGAAATGGTATAATGTTTATTAGGATGTAGTGTAAGTGGGAGATTGATGAAGACATTACCTAAAGCTATAGAATATATATGATGCATGGTTATATCATGTTCATGGTATATTGAGATGCAAGTATGAAATGATATTACATTTATGATACATCCTTTTTCATATGAACAATATATTATTAATTTTTGTAATATTCACACAGTTAAACTAACTTAAAATCTATAATTATTAATCAATTACAAGAGTTCTAATGTGAATGGAGATTCCCACATTCATGCATGTGATGCATGGATAGATATTTAATTAAATCATTCATTTTAAATGCATCAGTTAATACATGCACTATCAAGGAGTTTCCTCAATGAATTTATAAATCCTACTAATATTCGATGGTGGGTATGTATGCTTACTCAAGCTCGACAGATACACCTTAACATGATACTCTATTTTAATTTTCTTCCTTTTCACCCAAGACTTAAGTAGGCCATAGTGGAATATTAGATGCTGCTCAAATGTTGAGTGATTTAGATCAAACCATGGATACACTATGGAGGTAGAAATTCTTTCTTTCCACTATGTGATCTCTCTCAAAATCATTCAAATGAGATCAATATTTAATGTAGTGGCTCTTTAGTGTAAGGTAGAAAGATTTCAATATTTTTTTCAATTCATTTCTATATACAATATTTATATATCTTTCATGGGAGATCAAGTAAATATGGTTTTAAATTACTTCCACATGTTCTAATAATT
Organism: Viscum album; assembly: GCA_963277665.1. Classification (NCBI taxonomy): domain Eukaryota; kingdom Viridiplantae; phylum Streptophyta; class Magnoliopsida; order Santalales; family Viscaceae; genus Viscum; species Viscum album. Next base: position 1,755,867,282 of record OY728121.1, on the reverse strand, counting down.
GGTATTAGTCTCTAACAAAACCCTCTAGATTGATTTTGGTGGTTACATGGATGTTATGAATATGACTTCTATTAGTGGATCAATTATAGGTATGAGTTTACATGAGATAGTTCTTACTATATTTATGATGTTATTTTTGTAATTTGAGTATCATTCACTTTGCAACTACCACATGAAGGTGATTTTCCTAGGAGGGACCCAACACACACTGAGTGGGAAAGATAGTGTCATGGACCACCAGTAGAACTATTCCTCTACCTACTTATGGATATTGTTATGATTAGGATATGTGATTGAGGTGATCATGATGTGGGGGGTAATTCTTGGTTCTGTCACTAATATATGAGATGTTCTATAATGACCAGGGTTTGATCAAGTGTCATCAAAGAATTTGGTTGAGATATAGGTTGGAGTTCAGAGTTACCAACATATAATGTGTTGGATTGTTTCTAAAAATTAAGAAAACCATGTTAGGGGTGTTAGCGTCTATCCTGCTAGGAAAAAGAAGCTTGCCTGGGTGTGTTGGCTAATGCATTACTACACAATGACTCTTATTAGCTGTTGAATATCTTATATACTTAGACAATTGATCAAAATTTATAGTCTGGTTGGTACATGCATGATATAGTGGTGAATACATGAGTTATGAAATGTTTGCTTATGACAGGGAGACTGTTCAATGGTTGGATAGTTATAAATTATGATGATATATAGTATAATAACTTCTATTTATTATAATATAAATTTATTGAGGATTACTATTACTTTTGAACATGTTATCTTATTGTAAAGAAACATCTATGTGAAGTCATGAGATAATTCTAATTGGGTATCACTACTAAAAATATGGGTTTCTATATTGGTTTTTTAGGTTTTTAACATCATTTCCCTAGGGATGTTATTGTGAGTGACATTGTAAATATTTTTTTCCAGTCGATTATTTTTAACCAACATGGAAATTGTATTTTCACATCAGTTTTTAAAATACCATCATAGAAATCGGTCAAAATATCTAGAATGGGAAAGGTTTTTCACATATGTTATTGAATAACTGACATGATAAACCCTTTATCAAATCAGTTATTTTATATAACTGATGTGGTAAACTATATTTCATGTTTATTATATAATAACTAAAATGAAAATCCTTTTTTTAAATTTTTACATCATTTATAAAATAAAAAACATAAAAAATATTGATTTTAAATTAAATTCAAAGTAAATATCCTAGTAGTAAAATAGTAGAAATAAAACCATAAAACAACAACACAAATTTAAATCACTTCAATGTTATAATTTGAAATTTAAATATTAAAATATATATTTTAAATAAAATAAAACCTAATAAAAATCATGAAATTATCATCCCATGATTCTTGTAAGTTATTTATCTCTTTTTTAGAATAATTTATAAGGCCATAAAAAGATACGAATTAAAAGAAAAATATTTAAAATTTATTCTTAATATAATTGAAAGATAAATTATTGGAAACATTATGATAAAATTTAACCTTGTATAATTTTATAACTGTTCCGGTTGAATTTATTTCAAACATAAATCCTAGAATGGAATATCAAAATTTATTTACACATTCTTGATGAAGAAAATTCTACTTTAAAATAATTTTTCAATTAAAAATAAAATTTTAAGTACTTGTAGCCAAAATATAGTGATTATAAATAATAATTCACCTTTGTGCACAAAAATTTGATATTTATGTTCCTTTTTCCTATTTCATCTCTAAATTAATCCCATTCCCGATTTTAAAATGATACGTGTCAAATAAAATTAAAAGTAATTATAGAATACATGTATTTAGATAATCAAGCATATGTGTCCAATACATTGTGGAAATTTTCATTCATGTCACCATGTAATGAGCATAATAAGTAATCTAACATCTCCTTTGGACAAAAAACACACAACATCCAATGGCCACTAATGTAAAAAATATTTAATGTGAGCGATTATTAAGTTGAGATAAATAACACTTTAATAAATATATGTTCTATACCCTTCAAGAAAAGAAAACATCAAAATTGAATTTCATTATTTTGAAATATTTTATCAATATATATATAAATATTTCAATATCATTCATTATCATCGTTATTGGTGAAATACATTGTAGGTAAAACAATCCATATACTGATTTTGTATCATACTTAATACAAGGTTTATAAAGATACCTAATACAAAACAAACATAAATATTAAGTTTTATTAGATTAAAATAAATAAAATTAAAATGATAATAAAATTAAATTGAAAATACTTTCATCTCATTTTTACCCATAAATCTAATGTTACATTCTCTATGATAACTATATTTAAAATCATCGTAGTAATTTCAAACCAATAAATGTTAGCATCCATGGGTTGGGATAAATTTACAACAAAAAAGATAAATTTGTTAATAATCAATGAAGTCTTGATGAAGTAGTATCTGAAGTCATAACAACATATAATTCTTGTTCTCTATACAATATGTATTTTCCTTTAATGTATCCCTATAAAGAATAAATATGAATATAAAAATTAATAAATGTCAATAAAATGTAACACTAATATGAAGTAAAGGATATAATCGATACCTTCCTTAGTGGTAATTTTTAAAATAATTTTAGATAGATAAAATAAAAAATAAATGATATTTTTTATAAATGTAGTTACCACTTCTGTAGGAAATGGTACTCTTACTGATATATTAGTAATATTTTACACTATAATTCTAAGTTTTTCCATGTCTAACAGTTGATGATGAATGATATCCCCAATATAATATATAATATCATATGTAATAATATGATGTTGGGGACCATTAAAATATAACTCAAAATAGATGGGGAGTTACAAAGGAGGAGGTGTAGGAGTTTGATATTCCATTAGAGGTGGAGGAGTGGGATATAAAGAAGATGGTGGAAGAGTGGGATCTAGAGCCTAAAATATCCTTTACATATTTTTAAACATTAACTATATTAAAGAACTAATCCTCTCCTCCAGCATCTAACCCATCTATGGAACTTTATCCTCTAAAGATTCTATTTTTTCATTTATATACATCCTCCATTAAGGATGATATAGAACAACCAAACACTTTTTTGACCAATACACCCATCTCGTACCCATGTATGCAACCTGGGTATTAGAGATTTCCCAATTTAGTAACTAAAATTACCTTCCTAACTATAGGTATAAAGGTACCCTATGTTCTATACTCCCCAAGGTATTCTTATAATTTTTGTTTTACTTTTTTATAACTAGTTGGGGGAATGAACAACCTCTGTGGAGGTAGAAAACATAGCTCCCTGTTTTTTTTTCAAATTTTCATCCATCATTTGTTCTTCCAATAACATATACCCTCCACAAGATAAAGTATGAGGGTATACATTTTTGTATTGGTTCTCCTGATGAAATATCCTCTATTTATATAAATTAATGATAAAAAATCATTAAATATATAATTATTATAAAAAAATCTGAAAGGGATAATTTCACTTATCAAAAGTGATTTCTATATTATACTTTCAAAAAATCACTTCCATGAATCTTCATCTTGAAAATGATATATATTGCAGTTATTTTTATTTTTTCTTTCCCCAAAAATAAAATCTCATATGAGGATTGGTTCCAAATCCCTCCACATAGTATCTAAAGATAAACATCCATTTCTAACTTATCTACTATCAAGTATATCATATGTCATATGATAAGTTAAGAAAACAATACATTAGTAAAAACATAACAAGATATGTGAAAAAATTATATTACCAAAATTTTCTCCCATAATTGAGATATTGTTTCTTTGTAAACACTTTTCTAATCATAAATAAAAATTTTAACTTTGGACCAAGCTTTCACTACAACAAAGTACTTAAATTGTTTTTAACTTGGACCAATAGGATTATCATTATCATCTAACTCAACATATACCCTCTGGTCCTAGATACGAGAAACTGATAATTTTTTTAAACGTGTACTACCATGTTTACCAACCTTGGATTCTTTATCTTCCCCTATAGAAGTAGACGAATCTTGTATAGAAGGATGTGGAGGATCTGTAATAAAAGAATGTGTATGGTCCTCACTAGAATCTTGAGGTGAGTCAACTATTTGATATTTTATTATACTAGAAATCAAATTAATAAAAAAATTAGTACATAAATATAAAAATCCAACTATTATATTTCAAATTAAATAAAAAATGAAAAATAATACAATAAAAAGTAAACAAAACTAAAAAAAATTATTCATATTTTTTAAAGTTCTTATAAAAAATGATAACAACATTAATGAGTGATGACATGATATAAAAATGGAAAACAAAAATTATGTAAAAGATTATAAAAATACAACTATTATATAAAAAATTGAATAAATTTTCTAATATGATAAAAACAAAACAATAAAATATAAAACAAAAAACTCTTTATCATATTCATTAGAGTAGTTAACAAAATGTTAAAAATAATCCTGACTATTTTATTTATCTTATTTGATTTTAGTTAATAATTATAAAATAATTATGATAATATTTATGAAAAATAAATGATATAGAAAATTGTAAACAAATATTTTTTAAAAATATATAAAATTAAAATAGTTACATATAAATTTAAATTATTAAAAAAAACTAAATTAATCTAAATAAATAATTTAATATATTTACTAAAATATCTGTTTTAAGTAAAAAATTTTAAAAGAAAAATAGATACCATTTTATTATATTTAAAAAGGAAAATAAAATATAAATATATTTTGCCTTTAATATTTGGAAACTACTAAAGGATTGTTTCCCATATTCCTTCCTTACAATCATTTTTTATGAAAAATAAATTTCTATGACGTGGTCATCAATATTCTTTGATAATATTTCCATGAAAAAAGTGATCTCAAATAAATAAGTATTGTACTCAATTTTTTCATCACTAAAATACTATTATTTCCTTATAAAATTATATACCATTTCATATTTGATGGATTAATAACATATAAAATTTTTTTTCCATATATTTCCATGATAAAAGGATCAGGTGTGTTTTATAATATATTCATATTAAATAATTTCATACCAAATTCATCATGTTCAAAACTATTTTTACCACTAACCCATTTGTAGTTAATGAAACTACCTCAACCCTAAAAATCTCAATGTTGATTTCTTCTTATAGTTATATTGGAAAAAATACAAGATTTAGATCCCAAAGGATCAATTAGTTCAGTTGTCTTAGTAAACTAGATACATACATGAGTCTTGTATTACAAATTAACAAAAATATTATAAAACATTTTATTGAAGATAAATTTATTCCATCTATAATATCCCTACATATATTTCTTAGTACACTTCATTGAATCCTAGGGAAAGGTAAAAAAATAGGGTGAGATAAAATTCTTAATAAGGGTTAAGTATAATGGAATATGTCACAAACCGTCCTCAGGGCCCATGCCGTGACTACCCCAAGCCCGCCTTCCACAGGCCAGTGGCTAGAGACTAGCACCAAAGGCTTAAATCCCAATAAAAAGGGAAGGCATTTCCTTTATAAAAGTAAAAAACACAACAGAGTACAAGAAGAAGCAAACACTAAGTAAGAGAGAAAGTGCTGGAACATAAATGGGCCAGAATACAAACCCAACTGAAAAGTACAGCTACAACTGAAGGAAAGTACAACAGAAAAGGAAAGCAGCTGGAAGAATAGAAGTAGATCCTGTGTCGCCCACCTCAAATCCTACCTGAATGGTAGGTGTAGATAGAACAACTCCTGGATCGTCCACCACGGATCCTACCTGAAGGGTAGGTACATATAGCCACCTCAACGCTCTCGCCCGTCAACCTCCTACGAGTCCCATCTCATCGTGAAGTCCACCTCCAGATACTGACTTGTCATGAGGTCCACCTACGGATACTGACTCTTCGTGAGGTCCACCTCGAGGTACCGTCCAGTCCTCGAACACTCGGCCTCCGTCTACACTGTCCGTCGTCTGCATCCAACACAACGAGGTGCGGTCATAGCCCATGCAGGGGTGAGTATAATGATACTCAATAGGGACCCTGACACCCTCATTGTCTCACTTAATCCAACAAGGATAACCACAAAGAAGGATGTAAACAGATAACCCTTACTTAGGTATAAGCACATACTTATAACCAAGTTATCAAGTAACCCATCTCAATCAAGAGGTATCACACAGATATGAAATCAACGGATAACCACTACTTAGTTATATGCCCATACATATATCTAAGTTATCAAGTAACCCATCTCAATCAGGAGGAAAACACAAAGGTCATCGACTCAGCTCAAACCAGGATTTTCATTATTGAAACCGCAACTGCTGAAGAGATCCTCCTCTTTCGAGTACACTGATCCTGACATGACTCTGAGGGGCTGCTCACTAACCTTATACTGTTGAGGTACTCCTCTTGTCGAGTACTACGGGTCAGCCACCCAAACACAGTAGTGCTCCCCGCCAGGGTCTGCCACCCAAACATAGTAGTGCACCCCCCCTAATAGCCTGCAGAGGTACTCCTTCTGTCAAGTACTTTGGGTCTGCCACCGAAACACAGTATTTCTCCCCGCCGTGGGTCTTCCACCCAAGCACAGTAGTTCTCCCCACTGGACTACACATGTCACTCCGACTCGAATCGGACATGCAATCATCAGGTCTCAGCCAGTTACACGGTCTCTGTACTCCGTACGCTCATCTCTGGGAGGGTGGATCCACGAGCTATTGGTCGATACTACAAGTATCACAAAGTCCCATGAATAAGTATCTCAAAGGTCTGCCTCTTCATAGGGGTCTCAACGCAACAGACGATGCGTCAATCAGACGCCCGGTCTTTGAGTTACTAGCCTTTTTATCACGGGGGCCCGGTTGGTTTCGTGTACGAACCAACCTTGACGTATCTCAACTGTACCCCAAAATCTCATAGGTTATACTCATAGGGACCATTTATCAACGTGATTACCAACGTCGCGGACGGTTCTCCAAATGGTCGTTCGGTCTAAAAGTTATCAGCTTTTCCGTTCTAGGGGCCCGATTGGATTTCGGGTACAATCCAAACCGGTCATACTCCAACTGTGTCCAAAACTCAGGTGAAGTATACCAAATGCTCCGTATTACAAAAAAGACTCCAACGAAGTTGTTGACACGTCAATAGGACATCCGGAACTCAAGTTATAACCGTTTCCGCTCCGAGTGCCCTATTAGTTTCGGGTTCGAACCAACCCGAGTGTACACATACTTCACCGAAACATCGAGTGTAATATACTGAAATGACCGTTTCGATACACGGATCACTATGCAACATACAGTGCATCAATCGGTGGTTCATAGCCCAAATTATGAATGTTTTAATGGATCTGTCCGAAAATAGGGGGTTCGGGCCCGGTCCAACCCGGCTCGATACCACCTGGGTCGGCCTGAACCAGGTCGACCCGACCCAGGTCCAGGTCTGGCCCAGCTGGGCAGGGCTCGGCTCAGCTGGCACGGCTCGGCACAGCTAGTGCGGCCCGGCCCAGCCGGTGCGGCCTGGCCTGACGCTGGTGGCCCGACCCGGCATGGGCGGTCTGGCCCGGTGCGGCGGCTCGGCGCTGGCCGAGCGGGGCGCAAAGGGGGGCGCCGCCCCTTGCGCTGGCTGGGGGTTTCAACCCATGGATTTTTTGAAACACCCGAACATTAAGGCCGACCGATTGATTCACATGGGACCCACGGGGGTCCCGCATCTAGGGTGTGCCGGCGACCGGCTTGACCGGCCACCTCCCACTGTCCCGCCACGGCCAAAGGCTGCCGCTCTTCACTGATCGGCGCGGTGCGACGACGCCGCACCCCCAACCACGGCCCACTCCGACCGCGGCCTCTCTCGGGTCCTCCGGCACGACGCGACAGTGCTGCGTACCCCCGCCGTGGTTCCTTCAGCTTCACCGGCACGGCGCGATGACGCCGCGCACCTCCGCCGTGGCCCGCTCCGGCTGCGGTTCTCTCATTCTCGTGTGGTGCAACGACATCACAACGTCTCCTCTACAACGATCCACGAAGACCAATAAAAAGGGGAGGAGGATCGGCCGTGTTTGTGTGGTCCGACCTCCTACCGTTTTTACGATAACAAGTGGTCATATATTAATTCACGAAGATAATGAAAAAAACTTGTTCGAAGAAAAACCCCTACCTCGACACAAGTTGTCGAACGATGATCGTCACGGGAAACGACGTCACGGGGTGAAGCTCCGTATATGTCAACGGAGAACGTCCCAGGAGGAAGCGGCGTCTCCCTTTACAACGGAGAGAAAATTGTATGGCGAAGTCAATGGAGAGTTTCCGCATCAGTGCCTCCTCCTTGGTCGTGGAGGAAGAAGATGACGGAAGAAACCGAGTCGCTGAGTCGATGCTCTCCCTCGGAGAAATAGTGTTCTTCGTTGAAGTGGGGGGATTCTTCACCAAAGAAGATGATGTTCTTCCAAGGGACAAGAGCTCTCCCTCACCCAATATCCTCACACAACTAGCCAACCTAATAAAATAAGGCCTCCCCCTTATTTTATTATGTTTTCCATGCCTTTTCAAAAACTCAAAATTCAAAAACTAAACCATTTAATTAAATGAGCTTGAGTTGTCAAATTAAATGGGGTGTTAAGTTGGCAAGATAAATGAGGGTGAGAGGGAGGTGTTACTCACATAAAGGGGGGAGTTAGGGAGTTTAAGGAATGTGAAGGGGTGGGGATCATGTGGGACCCACCTCACCTTTATCCTCTCAAGGGTTGTTAGTAACCAGTGGGTCCCACCCCAACTCCCACACATAGGATTAAACCACTTAGAATAAGGAAATAAAATTGTAACATAATTTTAATTTACATTACATTTAATCCACAATTTTAAAAAACTCCTCCCAAGAAAACGAACCTCCGAGAATGGTCCTCTTAAGCAAATACCACCGCTGCGGTTTCATCGGTTCCCTCAGATTTCAATTCCGAGCACCGATTCAAAAGATAGAAAAAACCCACTCATTCATTCACTGAACGTACCTGAGCTAAACTTCAGAAATTCATTCCGGGCACACCGGGCCTCAAAATTAGGTTCCGTCAGAAACTGCAGACTCATAAAATTCCAGAGAAATTAAGAAAAAAAATTCCTTGAAATTTTCAGGTCTTTACATTACTCCCACCTTAGGGCTTTACGTCCCTGTAAAGCTTCAACACACACTAAGGAAAACAAAGTGGTACTGAGCACGCATCTGAGCCTTCCGCTCCCATGTGCTCTCGTGGAGGTTCTCATGCTACCAACGAAAGCACACAAGAGGAATCGACCATCCCCGTAGGACCCACTCATGTCAATCCTCAACCTCTACTGGATCCCTATGAAATTCACCCCGTCATTGATGTCTAACTCTCTATGGTCAATGATGACAGATAGGTCGTGCACACATCTCCTCAGCTGAGATACGTGGATGAAATCATGCACCCAGTGAATCTGAGGTGGAAAGATCAAGCGGTAAACCACCTTGACTACCCTGATGAGGACCTATAAAGGTCCGTTGTACCTTGGAGATAACATGCCACCTCGGCCACATCTCCATAAACCTCGTCGAGGTGAGACCCGTATAAGGACGTGGCCGCCATCCTCGAACTCTAGAGGCCTCCATTTCCTGATTAGAACTGAAACTCAAAACTCCTGCTTCCATGATGCTAAGGTTGACTGACTCAAGAGTGATCAACCACACCCTCCTGTGCATGAGTTTATCCTGTGCTGCCTGGGGTTTACTTTTCGCCGGACTAGGAAAAACCATCCCAACATTGTAGATAAACCACAACCTTTTTGCCTAATACATTCAATCTGAGTATGAACTGTGAATCCAATCCATACCCAAACCAACGTCGTAAGGCCTCGACACTACTACCAAGAGATTCCAACTGAAACTATCGCCTCGAGGGTCAGATCACACTATCGGTGTAAGTGTGATTATTGAGTCTCCTCCCAAAGGTATCTCCAGACGTGAGGGTCAAGTCAACGGCTTACTGAAAACTCTAGGTCTGGGACATGATTCATGGAATAAAGGAATGATTCTTATCAACGTCTATTGTAACGACAAATATAGGTGGACACAGACTGTCCCTCGAATCATTCTTAGATCCATTGGGTCACACTCTGTGACCGCATGCAGCTACTCTTTTTCCCTGCCCTCCATATCCCTGAACCTGGAAGGGATAACAATGGTTGGTGGTTGTAACATGTTGAAATTTACACCACCTCATGCTGCTCTCCTAGATCTGCCTCCACATCTGCTGCTCCGCAGACTCATCTGACCTTAACACTTCATCTTCTTGAAACATTTTACACGCCCGAGTCTCTAAGACCGGTGCCAGTTTCCTATTTCTTACTACACTGTGCAGTCTTCATCTGCTCCTAGATGATCTGAACCTTCTCTATCATAGATCGTACCATCCCTGGTCGGTTGGAAGTTTGCTGACGTGGTAAGTCGGTCAATGACCACCCTTCTTCACATATGATCTGTAAGAGCTGCTAAATTTTCTCCTTTTCTGAAAGGATAAACTTGGTCTCTTCCCCTGGATGAACCACACCCATTTCCTAATACATTCAATCCTGACATGAATGATTCATTCATTCCATGGGCGACGTCGTAAGGCCTTGACGTTACTACCAAGAGATCCAACCATCACTCTCGCCTCCATGGGTCGAGTGACACTTTCGGCATCAGTGTGCGGTCACTAGGTCTCCTACAGTAGAAATCTCAAAAGTGAGGGTCAAGTCAACAGTTTTAACTAGGACCTCTCAGTATCAACCAAACCAAAGGACAAAAAAGTAAACATCTCAAATATAAGTGTCTTTTATTATTGCATATCATAGTACAAAGACACAAATACAACAACAACATGGAACTAGAAGTACCAAGAACAAAAGGAATCCACTAGTTCCGCTCCTGTCCACCTGCTACCGGAGCTCCACTGCCTTGTCCACCGCTCGGCTGTTGCTCAAGCACCTGCCGCTGCTTCAGTCTCGGTGGCTCCTCCAATGCCTGCGGATCAACTGTGCAGGGATTCGGACAGTCACGTGCCATGTGACCCTTCCTACCGCAGGAGAAACACTGTCCGTTTCTGGCACACATGGATCTGACTCCACCCCAGGTGCCCCGCACTACCAATCCTATAACCCGAGGTCGCCCACCTACTGTTCTGGTCCTCTTGGACCTCTACATCGTCTGTCTACTGCCTACAGATGAATCGACTACTGATGGAAAATATTGCGGAAAAGGCAGCAGCTTCTGCGCATGCTCAATGTGTAGAGTCACTGGTATAAAATCCACCATGAAGAAGGTCTCGAAGTCTTCCTAGGTGAAGGTCATCTCATCGAAAAACTGGAACATGTGGCTCCACCACCTCTCAGCTGCTCCTTGGAAGAGGCTAACAGCTATATACACCATCAAGTCTGCAGGTGTCCCAGCTGTGTAGAAATCTTGAGCTACAAACTCCAGCCAGTGTCCAGCCGTCTGAAAATCTGACACGCCTTGAAACCTCGGAGGCCTCTGACGCTGGAACTCATGCATCACGCTCAAGTGGTGTGCAATCTCTACTGGTGTCTCAACTGGTGGAGGGCTATGTACTGAGGCCTCGCTGCTTAGTGGGATATCATTGTGCTCCCCACTCGGTTCCAACACTGTCTGACTAGGTGAAGTCATCCTGAAATAAACAGACATGTCATAGTCAAACGATTATACCTGGTGATCTGACCTGGTTTGAGCTAATTTTAATGAATCTTTTGAAAACACACATGCAATCAGTTTTTTCGTGCACTGAATCGGAACTCAGTAGTCAGGGTCCCGTTGAATGGATACGTCAGTCGCCCGCATCAACATTGGACTCCCTGAACTGATGACCACACTTAGTACCCTTAACACTATTGCTTCATAGAAAAAATATCAGAGTCCTAAGTTCTTTGGTAGAACCGACACCTCTGATACCAATTTGTCACAAACTGTCCTTGGGGCCCGTGCTGTGACTACCCCAAGCCCGCCTTCCATAGGCCAGGGGCTGGAGACTAGCACCAAAGGCGTAAATCCCAATAAAAAGGGAAGGAATTGCCTTTATAAAAGTAAACAACACAAATGAGTACAAGCAGAAGCAAACACTAAATACAAAAGAAAGTGCTGAAAAATAAATGGGCCAGAATACAAACCCAACTGAAAAGTACAACTACAACTGAAGGAATGTACAATAGAAAAGACAAGCAGCTGGAAGAATAGAAGTATCTCCTAGGTCCTCCACCTCAAATCCTACCAAAATGGTAGGTGCAGATAGCACAGCTCCTGGATCGTCCACCATGGATTCTACCTAAAGGGTAGGTACAGATAGCCTCCTCAATGCTCTTTCCCGTCAACATCCTACGAGTACCATCTTGTCGTGAAGTCCACCTCTTGACACTGACTCGTCGTGAGGTCCACCTCCAGATACTGACTCGTCGTGAGGTCCACCTCCGGGTACCGTCCAGTCCTTGAACACTTGGCCTCCGTCTGTGTTGTCCATCGTTTGCATCCAACACAACGAGATGCGAGTATAGCCCATGTAGGGGTGAGTATAACGATACTCAGTAGGGACCCCGAGACCCTCATGGCCTCACTAAATCCAACAAGGAAAACCACAAAGCAGGATCTAAACAGATAACCCTTACTTAGGTATAAGCCCATACTTATTCCTAAGTTATCAAGTAACCCATCTCAATCAAGATGTCTCACACAGATATGAAATCAACGGATAACCACTACTAAGGTATATTCCCATACATATACATAAGTTATCAAGTAACCCATCACAATCATGAGGAAAACACAAAGGTCATTGACTCAGCTCAAACCAGGATTTTCATTATCGAAACCGCAACTGCTGAAGAGATCCTCCTCTGTCGAGTACATTGATCCTGACACCACTCTGAGGCAATGCTCACTAACCTTAGACTATTGAGGTACTCCTCCTTTCATGTACTGTGGGTCAGCCACCCAAACACATTAGTGCTCCCTACCGGGGTCTGCCACCCAAACACAGTAGTGCACCCCCCTAATAGCCTGCAGAGGTACTCCTTCTGTCGAGTACCGCGGGTATGCCACCCAAACACAGTAGTGCTCCCCACTGGACTATACAAGTCACTCCGACTCGAATCGGACAAGCAGTCATCAGGTCTCAGCCAGTTACACAGTCTCCGTACTTCGTACTCTCCTCTCTGGGAGGGTACGCTCCCCAAGATATTGTTCAATACTCCAAGTATCACAAATTCCCACGAATAAGTATCTCAAAGGACCGCTTTGTCATAGGGGTCTCAACGCAACAGACATAGCGTCAATCGGACGCCCGGTCTGTGAGTTACTAGCCTTTTTGCCCCAGGGGCCCGGTTGGTTTCGTGCACGAACCAACCCGGCCATATCTCAACTATACCCAAAACTCTCATAGGGTATACTCATAGGGACCATTTCTCAACATGATTACCAATGCCGCTGACGGTTCACCAAACAGTCATTCGGTCTGAAAGTTATCAGCTTTTCTGTTCCAGGGGCCCGGTTGGATTTCAGGTACAATCCAACCCGACCATACTCCAACTACGTCCAAACCTCAGGAGAAGTATACCAAAAGATCCATCTTACAAAAAGGAATCCAAAAAAGTCGACAGCACGTCAATCGGACGTCCGAAACTCAAGTTATAACCATTTCTGCTCCAAGGGCCCGGTTGGTTTCGGGTTTGAACCAACCTGGCCATACACATACTTCGCCGAAACATCAAGTGTAATATACCGAAACGACCGTCTTGATCCAAGGATAACTATGAAACTGACGGTGCATTAATCGGTGGTCCATAGCCCAAATTATGGGTGTTTGAACGAATCTGTCCGAAAATAGGGGGTTCGGGCCCGGTCCGACCTGGACCGATACCCCTTGGGTCGGCCGGAACTAGGTCGACCCGACCCGGGTCCGGGTCTGGCCCGGTTGGGCACGGCCCGGCCCGACCCCACCGGGGCAGTGCGGCCCATCGCTGGTGGCCCGACCCAGCACGTGCGGTCCGGCCGGCGCGGGCAGTCTGGCCCCGCATGGTGGCTCGGCGCTGGCCGAGCGGGGCACAAAGGGGGGTGCCGCCCGTTGCGCTGGCTGGTGGTTTCAACCCCCAACTTTTCTGGAACGACCGGCCATTAAGCCCAGACGGTTGATACATGCGGGACCCATGGGCGTCCCGCCTCCAGGGTGTGTCGGTGGCCTGCTTGACCGGCCGCCTCCCGTTGTCCCGCTGTGGCCAAAGGCCACAGCTCTTCCCCGATCGGCGCGTCACGACGGCGCCACGCCCTCCGCCGTGGCCCGCTCCGACCGCGGGCTCCCCCGGGTCCTCCGGCATGGAGAGACGGTGCCGCACACCACCACCAAGGCCCGCTCTGGTCGCGGTTCCTTCGGCTTCAACGGCACAGTGCGATGGCGCCTCACACCTCCATCGCGGCCCACTCCGGCTGGGGTTCTCTCGTTCCCGCGCGGTGCTACGGCACCACGCCGTCTTCGCCACAACGATCCATGAACTCCAAGAAAAAATGGGAGGAGGATCAAACATGTTTGTGCGGTCCGACCTCCTCCCGTTATTACGATAACAAATGGTCATATCATAATTCACGAAGATAATGAACAAAAATTGTTCGAAGAAAAACCCCTACCTCAACACAAGTTGTCGAACGATGATCGTCGCGGGAAATGGCGTCGCGGGGTGAAGCTCCGTATACGTTGATGGAGAACGTCTGAGGGGGAAGCGGTGTCTCCCTTCCTTTATCACGGAGAGAAGATTGTATGGCATCATCGATGGCGAGTTTCTGCATCGGTGCCTCCTCCTTGATCGTGGAGGAAGATGATGACGGAAGAAACCGAGTCTCCGATTCGATGCTCTCCCTTAGAGAAATAGCGTTCTTTGTTGAAGTGGGGATGTTCTTCACCAAAGAAGATGAAGTTCTTCCAAGGGACAAGAGCTCTCCCTCACCCAATATCCTCACACAACTAGCCAACCTAATAAAATAAGGCCTCCCCCTTATTTTATTTTGTTTTCCATGCCTTTTCAAAAACTCAAAATTCAAAAACTAAACCATTTAATTAAATGAGCTTGAGTTATCAAATTAAATGGGGTGTTAAGTTGGAAAGATTAATGAGGGTGAGAGGTAGGTGTTACTCATATAAAGGGGGGAGTTAGGGAGTTTAAGGAATGTGAAGGGGTGGGGATTGTGTGGGCCCCACCTCACATTTATCCTCGCAAGGGTTGTTAGTAACCAGTGGGTCCCACCCCAACTCCCACACATAGGATTAAACCACTTAGAATAAGGAAATAAAATTGTAACACAATTTTATTTTACATTACATTTAATCCAAAATTTTAAAAAACTCCTCCCAAGAAAATGCACCTCTAAGAGAGGTCCTCTTAAGCAAATACCACCACTGCGGTTTCATCGCTACCCTCAAATTTCAATTCCGAGCACCGATTCAAAATATAGAAACAACCCACTCGTTCGTTCACTGATCGTACCAGAGCTAAAATTCAGAAATTGATTTCGGGTACACCAGGCCTTGGAATCAGGTGCTGTCAGAAACTGCAGACTCGTAAAATTCCAAAGAAATTAAGAAAAAAAATTCCTTGAAATTTTCGGGTCTTTATATTACTCCCACCTCAAGGATTTACGTTCCCGTAAAGTTTCGACACAAACTAAGGAAAACAAAGTGGTACTGAGCACGCATCTGAGCCTTCTGCTCCCATGTGCTCTCCTAGAGGTTCTCATGCTATGAACGAAAGCACACAAGGGGAATAGACCATCCCCATTGGACCCACTCATATCGATCCTCAACCTCTACTAGATCCCCGTGAAAGTCGCCCCATCATCGATGTCCAGCTCTCCCTGGTCAATGATGACGAATAGGTCGTGCACACATCTCCTCAGCTGAGATACATGGATGACATCATGCACCCATTGCATCTGAGATGGAATGATCAAGCGGTAAACCCCCTCGCCTACCCTGCTGAGGACCTAGAAAGGTCCGTTGTACCTCGAAGATAACTTGAAACCTCGGCCACATCTCTGTAAACCTCATCGAGGAGAGACCCATATAAGGACGTAGTCTCCATCCTCAAACTCTAGAGGCCTCCATTTCCTGATTAAAACTGAAACTCAAAACTCCTGCTTCCATGAGGGTAAGGTTTACTATCTCAAGATTGATTGAACGCACCCTCCTGTGCATGAGTTTATCCTGTGCTGCCTGGGGTTTCTTTTTCGCCAACCTAGGAAAACCCATCCCAACATTGTAGATAATCCACAACCTTTTTCCTAATATAGTAAATCTGAGTATGAACTATGAATCCAATCTATACCCAGACCAACGTCGTAAGGCCTTGACACCACCACCAAGAGATTCCAACCGAAACTCTCACCTCGAGTGTCAGATCACACTGTCGGTGTAAGTGTGATTATCGAGTCTCCTCTCAATGGTATCTCCAAACGTGAGGGTCAAGTCAACGGCTTACCGGAAACTCTAGGTCTGGGACAAGATTCGTGGGAGAAAGTAATGATTCGTATCAATATCTGTTGTAACAGAAGCTAGAGGTGGACACAGACAATCCCTCGGATCATTCTTAGAGCCATTGGGTCACACTCCTTGACCACGTGAAGCTACTCTTTTTCCCTTCCCTCCAGCTCCCTAAACCTGGAAGGGATAACAAAGGAAGGTTGTTGTAACATGTTTAAATGTACACCACATCATGCTACTCTCCAAGCTCTGCCTCCACGTCTGCTGCTCCACAGAATCATCTGTCCTTAACACTTATTCTTCTTGAAACATTTTACAAGCCCGAGTCTCTGAGACTGGCACCAGTTTCCTGTTTCTTACTGCACTGTGCAGTCTTCATTTGCTCCTGGATGATCTGCACCTTCTCCATCATAGATCGTACCATCCCTGGTTGGTAGGAAGTTTACCGACGTGGTAAGTCAGTCATTGACCACCCTTCATTTCCTATGATCTGTAAGAGCTACTAATATTTCTCCTTTTCTGAAAGGAGAAACTTGGTCTCTTCTCCTAGATGAACCATGCCCATTTCTAATACATTTAATCCTGACAATAATGATTCATTAATTCCATGGATGACGTCATAAGGCCTTGATGTTACTACCAAGAGATCCAACCATCACTCTCGCCTCCAAGGGTCGAGTTACACTGTTGGCATCAGTGTGAGGTCACTGGGTCTCCTCCAGTAGAAATTTCGAAAGTGAGGGTCAAGTCCACAGTTTTAACCGGGACCTCTCAGTATCAACCAAAAAAAAGGACAGGAAAGTAAAAATCACAAATTCAAGTGTCTTTTATTTTTGCAGCTCATAGTACAAAGACACAAATACAACAGTAACATGGAACTAGAAGTACCAAGAACAAAAGGAATCCACTAGTTCTTCTCCTGTCCACCTGCTACCGGAGCTCCACTTCCTTGTCCACCGCTCAGCTATTGCTCAAGCAACTGCCGCTGCTTCTATCTCGGTGGCTCCTCTAATGCCTACGGATCAACTGTGCGGGGAGTCGGACAGTCATGTGCCATGTGACCCTTCCTGTCGCAGGAGAAACACTGTTCGTTTCTGGCATGCCTGGATCTGACTCCACCCCAGGTGCCCCACACTACCGATCTTATAACCCGAGGTCTCCCACCTGCTGGTCTGGTCCTCTTTTACCTCTTTATCATCTATGTACTGCCTATAGATGACTCATCTTCTGATGGAAAATCCTGCTGCAAAGGAAGCAGCTCCTGAGCACGCTCGGTGTGTATAGTCACTGGTATAAACTCCACCCTGAATAAGGTCTCGAAGTCTTCCTAGGTGAAGGTCATCTCATTGAAAAACTGAAACATGTGGCTCCACCACCTCTCAGTTGATCCCTGGAAGAGGCTAACATCTAGGTACACCATCAATTCTGTGGGTGTCTCAGGTATGTGGAAAGATCAAGCTACAAACACTAGCCAGTTTCCAGCCGTCTGAAAATCTGACTCGCCTCGAAACCTCAGAGGCCTCTAACGCTGGAACTCGTGCATCACACACAAGCGGCGTGCACTCTCTGCTGGTGTCTCAACTAGTGGAGGGACATGTACTGAGGCCTTACTGCTTGGTGGGCTATCATCATGCTCCCCACTCTTTACCCACACTATCTGACTAGGTGAAGTCATCCTGAAAGAAATAGACGTGTCACGGTCAAATGATTATACCTAGTGAGCTGACCTGGTTTGAGCTAATTTTAAAGAAAATTTTGAAAACACACACACAATCAGTAGTTAGGGTCCTGGTGTATGGATACATCAGCCGCCCACATCAACACTAGACTCCATGAACTGAAGACCAATCTTAGTACCCTTTACACTATTTCTTCACAGAAAAGAAATATCAGAGTCATAAGTTCTGCAGTAGAACCGACTCCTCTGATACCAATTTGTCACGAACCATCCTCAGGGCCCATGCCGTGACTACACCAAGCCCTCCTTCCATAGGCCAGGGGCTGGCGACTAGAACCAAAGGAGAAAATCCCAATAAAATGGGAAGGCATTGCCTTTATAAAAGTAAACAACACAACAGAGTACAAGCGGAAGAAAACACTAAGTACAAAAGAAAGTGCTGAAAAATAAATGGGCCAGAATACAAACCCAACTAAAAAGTATAGCTACAACTGAAGGAAAGTACAACATAAAAGACAAGCATCTGGAATAATAGAAGTAGCTCCTAGGTCGTCCACCTTGAATCCTACATGAATGGTAGGTGCAGATAGCACATCTCCTGAATCGTCCACCACGGATCCTACCTAAAGGGTTGGTACAAATAGCCTCCTCAACACTCTTTCCCATCAACAACCTATGAGTATCGTCTCGACGTGAAGTCCACCTCCAGATACTGACTTGTGATGAGGTCCACCTCCGGATACTGACTCGTCGTGAGGTCCACCTCCGGGTACCGTCCAGTCCTCGAACACTCGGCCTCCGTCTACACTGTCTGTCATCTGCATCCAACACAATGAGGTGCGGGCATAACTTGTGAAGGGGTGAGTATAATGATACTCAGTAGGGACCCTGAAAACCTCATGGTCTCACTAAATCCAAGAAGGATAAACACAAAGCAGGATCTAAACAGATAACCCTTACTTAGGTATAAGCCCATACTTATACCTAAGTTATCAATTAACCCATCTCAATCAAGAGGTATCACAAAGATATGAAATCAACGGATAACCAATACTTAGGTATATGCCGATACATATACCTAAGTTATCAAGTAACCCATATCAATCACGAGGAAAACACAAAGGTCATTGACTCTGCTTAAACCAGGATTTTCATTATCGAAACCGCAACTGCTGAAGAGATCCTCCTCTGTCAAGTACACTGATCCTGACATGACTCTGAGGCGCTGCTCACTAACCTTAGACTGCTGAGGTACTCCTCCTGTCGAGTACCGCGGGTCAGCCACCCAACCACAGTAGTGCTCCCTGCTGAGGTCTGCCACCCAAACACAGTGGTTCACCCCCCCTAATAGCCTGCAAAGGTACTCCTTCTATCAAGTACCGTGGGTCTGACACCCAAACATAGTAGTGATCCCCACTGTGGGTCTGCCACCCAAAAACATTAGTGCTCCCCACTAGACTATACAAGTCACCCCGACTTGAATCGGACAAGCAATCATCATGCCTAAGCCAGTTACACGGTCTCCGTACTCCGTACGCTCGTCTCTGGGAGGGTCCGCTCCATGAGCTATTGGTCGATACTCCAAATATCACAAATTCCCATGAAGAAGTATCTCAAAGGACCGCCTTGTCATAGGGGTCTCAACGCAATAGACGGTGCGTCAATCAGATGCCTGATCTGTATGTTACGAGCCTTTTTTGTCCCGGGGGCCTGGTTGGTTTCGTGTACGAACCAACCCGGAAGTATCTCAACTATACCCCGAACTATCATAGGGTATACTCATAGGGACCATTTCTCAACATGATTACCAGCACCGCTGACAGTTCGCCAAATGGTCATTCGGTCTGAAAGTTATCAGCTTTTCCGTTCCAGGGGCATGGTTGGATTTCGGGTACAATCCAACCCAACTATACTCCAACTGTGTCCAAACAATAGGTGAAGTATACCAAAAGATCCATCTTACAAAAAGGAATCCAACAAAGCCGATGACACGTCAATCGGACGTCCGAAACTCAAGTTATAACTGTTTCCGCTCCGAGGGCCCGGTTGGTTTTGGGTTTGAACCAACCCGGTTGTACCAATACTTTGCCTAAACATCGAGTGCAATATACCTAAACGACCATACCAATCCAAGGATCACTACGAAACTGAAGGTGCATCAATCAGTGGTCCGTAGCCCAAATTATGGGTGTTTGAACGGATCTGTCCAAAAATAGGGGGTTCAGGCCCGGTCCGATCCCGCCCGATACCCCCTGGGTCGGCCTGAACCGGGTTGACCCGACTCGAGTCCGAGTCCGGCCCAGTTGGGCATGGCCTGGCCCGGACGGCGCTGCCCGGCCCAGCCGGCGCAACCCGGCCCGGCGCTGGTGGCCCGGCCCGGCGCGGGCGGTCCGGCCCAGCGCGGCGGCTCGACGCTGGCCGAGCGGGGAACAAAGGGGGGCGTCGCCCCTTGCGCTAGCCAGGGGTTTCAACCCCCGGATTTTCTGGAACGGTCGGCCATTAAGGCCTGCCGGTTGATCCACGTGGGACCCGCGGGGGTCCCGCCTCGAGGGTGTTCCGGCAGCCGGCTTGACTGTCCGCCTCCCGCTGTCCCGCCGCGGCCAAAGGTCATGGCTCTTCCCTGATCGGCATGTTGCGACGGCGCCACACCCTCCTCCACGGCCCGCTCTGACCGCGGCCTCCCTCGGGTCCTCCGGCACGGCTCGACGGCGCCGCGCACCACCGTCGTGGCCCGCTCTAGTCGCGGTTCCTTCGGCTTCACCAACGCGGCGTGACGGCGCCGCGCACCTCCACTACGGCCCGCTGCAGCCGCGGTTCTCTTGTTCCTGCGTGGTGCAACGACACCGTGCCGTCTTCACCACAACGATCCACAAAGACCAAGAAAAAAGGGGAGGAGGATCGATCGTGTTTGTGCGGTCCGAACTCCTCCCTTTAATACGATAACAAGTGGTCATATCTTAATTCACGAAGATAATGAACAAAACTTGTTCGAAGAAAAACCCCTACCTCAACACAAGTTGTCAAACGATGATCGTCGCGGGAAACGGCGTCGCGAGGTGAAGCTCCGTATACGTCGACGGAGAACGTCTGAGGAGGAAGCAACATCTCCCTTCCTTTATCGCAGAGAGAAGATTGTATGGCAACGTCGATAGCGAGTTTCCGTGTCGGTGCCTCCTCCTTGGTTGTAGAGGAAGAATATGACAGAAGAAACCGAGTCGTCGAGTCTATGATCTCCCTCGGAGAAATAGCGTTCTTCATTGAAGTGGGGACGTTCTTCACCAAATAAGATGAAGTTCTTCCAAGGGACAAGAGCTCTCCCTCACCCAATATCCCCACACAACTTTCCAACCTAATAAAATAAGGCCTCCCCCTTATTTTATTATGTTTTCCATGCCTTTTCAAAAACTCAAAATTCAAAAACTACACCGTTTAATTAAATGAGCTTGAGTTTTCAAATTAAATGGGGTTTTAAGTTGGCAAGATTAAAGAGGGTGAGAGGGAGGTGTTACTCACATAAAGGGGGGAGTTAGGGGGTTTAAGGAATGTGAAGGGGTGGGGCTCGTGTGGGCCCCACCTCACCTTTATCCTCTCAAGGGTTGTTAGTAACTAGTGAGTCCCACCCCAACTCCCACACATAGGATTAAACCACTTAGAATATGGAAATAAAATTATAACATAATTTTATTTTACATTACATTTAATCCACAATTTTAAACAACTCCTCCCAAGAAAACGCACCTCTGGGAAAGGTCCTCTTAAGAAAATACCACCGTTGTAGTTTCATCGGTGCCCTCAGATTTCAATTCCAAGCACCGATTCAAAATATAGAAAAAACTCACTCGTTCGTTCCCTGAATGTACTAGAGCTAAACTTCGGAAATTGATTCCGGGAACACCGGGTCTCAGAATCATGTGTCGTCAGAAACTGCGGACTCATAAAATTACAAAGAAATTAAGAAAAAAATTCCCTTGAAATATCAGAGTCTTTATAGAATCAATAATGAATCCATGAAAAAATCAATATGGAAAGGTTAATATCAAAGAACACATTCCATGAAATCAATAACTGAGAAAGAAGTGTGTAAATAGTATGGTATGATAAATAAATGAACATTCCATTTAAATAACATGAAATTCATGATAAGATATGGAATAATCAATATGTAAAAGTAAATAACTAAAAAGACATGTCATTTAATCAATAAACTGAGAATGAAATTCATCCATTGATTTTTTGATATTGAAAATCTTGTGGATAATAATAATAACTGGATTATCAATGAAATAAATTCTTAATTATTGGATGTCCTGTATGAGGAAAATGAAAAACTATACCGTTAAGTCCCTTAACAAGATGGTTTAAAACGAAAAGTAGAAACCCATTTAATTGTTCTAAATTATTTGTCTCATGAGACCTGTCTGTGAATCTAAAGGCAATATAAAGATCGGGCATGAAAAATCCCTACCAGTCTAAGGAATTCCTCATATATCGGATAATTGATTTAATTCTTGAACAATGTGCCATATCAAATATCTATGTTGAGTAAAGAATACAGATTTATCAATATTTCCCAAAATAATCAAATAAATTTCAAAGTAAACACCATATGTAAAAATAATATATGGTTTAGAAAATAATCATATCCATGATAAACAATGTGAATATTTAGGGGAGATTTAATGTTCAATGGTCATTGGAAAGTGAATGACTCAATAGGAAGTTAATGACTACCAAAATTATTCAAGGAAGTGAACATCAATACTATCCTTGTTCAAAATAATCATAATCCATCTATGTGAGTAATAATAATTTTATCAATACGACATATAACCATTAGATTAAGAATAAGGCTTGTTTTCATTAATGGATAGAATTACCATTAAAAATATTTTAAAACATTCATCCTGAAAATATTATTTTCATATTCTAGAAACTTTTTGAAAATATTTTTCATTGAAAATTACGTATAAAATTTTTATATAAAAATATATTTATAAAATTTAAATGCAGGATTCAAAGAAATGGTGATGGGTAATTCCATACAAGGTAAAAAGGAACATTTCTTTTGAATTTAAAAAATTTAGAAAAGTGCCATGTTCATAAAGAAACAAAAACATTCCATTGAAAAAATTTATAAAAAGAAAAAATAGTTAAACATTTATTTTAATAAATAATTTTGAAATGTATAAAGAATTTTTTTTGAAACTCTGTTAGAAAGCATGGTTTTTTAAGAAAAAATTTTTTTGACCGAAGAGCGAAATGAGGTCATATTTTATTATAAAAAATTATAAATAATTTATGTAACAAAGAGTTGAAATACAATATTGTCACATGAAAAAGATTATGAATAACTAGAGGATAATAAGATTAATTGTTTTATTAAACAATGGAAATATAATTCCTTTAATATAAATTCAACAATAAACAGTCTCAATAGAATGAGATTGTGAAATAAACCCTTAAAATGATAGTAACGTTATAGTGTGAATAAATAAATGAATAGATTTTGTGTGTCAACTGTAAATCCACATAAAATAATTTTAAATATAAAAATATATGTTTAGAATTTATTACGCACACAATCATATAATACTAATTACAATGAGGATGGAATATAACCTATTGAAAAGAAATTGAGTTATGAAATTATTTACCAGTTGGAAACTCCGAATTCAAAAAAACGTTGATGAATTAATTAAATTTAATACTAAAAATGCCATGGATAATTATTTATTGACGATATTACATGTTATATTGGAATTATATACACTATATAAAATAAACTAGGTACATAACAATACAATATTCCTCAATGAAATGAAAAGGAGATGAAATCCATTACCTTACACCCCCTTTTGGTTGAAAACACTTTATCCTATTTTATAATGGTTTTAAGAATGTTATTAAATTATAATAGAATCCTATTTAAGTTTATAATATCACATATTATCCTTTTATAACATATTATCACCTATTTGTTAACAACATTTCATTATTTTCATTGTTTTAGGTGTTAATTATCTTGTTTTTTAGTATGTTTCGACTAATTATTTTTTGTTCCTATTACTTAGATCATTATTTAATCATATAAAAAATTTAAACCATTATTTAAATATCATATATATTCAATATATATGTATTTATATTAATCCATAAAATTTGTTGATAGGAAATGAAATACACCATTTATGATGATGGTAGGTTGTATATACGCATGAACGTTATTTCCATTTTCTTATCTTATTGAAAGAAAATTAAATGAAATATATATATTATTATTCAATTATAATTATAATTTTAAATATATATAATATATTTATTAAAACCATCCTTAATAAATTCCATGAAAAGTGTGAATGAATCACATCGCTTCGTGAGGTAGTAGTCCATTGTACACACAAACGACATTTTTCCCATAAAATGAAAAGTATGAAGGTATGTGTTATATAATAATTATAGAAGAATAAATACATAATAATTATAAAAAATATATTATATAAATAGTTTTTTCATCGTCATTCTGAACCTTTAAAGGTGATAATGGAAAAAATGAAAGACATCGGTTCACGAGGCGGTAGTCCTCCATACACATGAATAGTGATTTTGTAACCCATTTGATGGAAGTGTATGAATTTTTAGTTCATAAACTTAACATAAAAGCATATAATTATATTTAGGATACATATTTTATTATATGACCATGATAAAAAAAATAATTTAAGGAGCTTTAGAAGGAAATAAAAAAAATGCTTTCTGAAAAACGATACCACATCTTTCAGTATCCTCTTTTATTATCCACTAATTCCTTCATAAGATAGTTTTATTCCAAATGTGAGGCTTCTAATATTAAGGTAGGTATTTTTAGATGTTATTTTTCTAATGATATTTTTATCCAAATGGTTTAATTTGTGAAAAGATAGGAGGATAGATGGATGCCCTTTATAAGGGGTGAGTGGAAAACTTGTATATTTTTGAAAGAGGGAATTCCTGCCACATTTTTACCATTTCAAGTTTATATAATAATGAACCAAACTAGATCCTAGAAGTTATAAGTAAACAATATGTCCCTAAAATGGGTATTAAAAAAAATTAGGTTATTTCCCCCTTAAGTTTAAAGCTTGGTCCCTTAGAAAACTGTTTTTTCTCTTAATCACTCTATTTAATTTTAAATTCTTTAACTAAAAATTTTGGTAAAAAATTAAGTTAACAATATTAGAAAATATAAATTATGTTGATTAAAAATATTTAATCAGTTTTTTTAAAATCAAATCATATAATCAGAAAAAATTCATATAAAATTAATTCCACAGATGTATCGAGAAAACATGTTGTTTTAGAGTGAAAATGTTCAACATTTTACTAAGTTTTTATATCTATATTCAATATAAAAAGGATTAAAATGACCTAAATTGAATTAAAATATTTATATTTTATCTAATTTTACTTTGAAATCAATTTAAAATATAATTTACCCTTAGAAAATATTTAGATTAAAAGACAGTTTCAATTAAAATTCATTATTTTTTACTATTCATAAAAAAAATGAAACATTTCATAAAAATACAGAAAATTCACCCTAAGATAATTTTGAAATTAAAATTTCAAAAATGAACTATATTTTTCCACATAAAATTTATAAAAGTGTCAAAATTTAGTTTAAAAACACGTGCTTCATTAAAATGCGGAAAAACTATCTTTAAAAAAATATATCTTTTTATGTGTAAAATGATATTTATTCTTATCGTATTCCTATAATATCTATTGGATTCACATAAAAAAATATTTAATTTTTAATATATATTTAATTAATATCATCCAATAATATAAATTAATTTAATTTATTAAGATAAAATGACAAAAGCGCATATAAAGTGTTTTTTATAAATACATTTCCTTTATATTCAGTTGGTTTTTATATAACCTTATAATAAATTTTTAACCAATCAATTCAGCCATATATTTTGATAACTTATTTAATACTATTCATAAAATCCAATTTAATAGCTATGGGATAACTGTAATTTTAAATAATAATATTAATAGTATATAGTTGTTCTGTAAAACACTATCTTGTGTGTTACACAAGCTTTCGAAGGATCTCGTTGTTGCATGTAACACAAGATAAAAATAGTGTTCCATATAGATAAAGTTGTAATTCATGATATTTGTAATATATGATATTGGAGAGATTTAATTTTTCTAAATATAAATACTTTATAAAGTCCCAAGATGTTTTATTCTCTTCTATGCTTGGTATTGTGTTTCATAC
This sequence comes from Viscum album, assembly GCA_963277665.1. Taxonomy (NCBI): domain Eukaryota; kingdom Viridiplantae; phylum Streptophyta; class Magnoliopsida; order Santalales; family Viscaceae; genus Viscum; species Viscum album. The sequence continues at coordinate 1,755,840,800 of OY728121.1, read as the reverse complement.
ACATTATCAAATAAAATGTCCTTATTTTATAATTTTATGGTGTTATATTATCCCCACATTAAATAATTTATGAACTTGAAATTTAAACATGATATTGGTAAAAAAATTGATATTTGAAAATTAATTCACTGAAATACAACATCGTGAGAAGGATTGATACAAAATCCCCTTAATAAGAGAGAACGGGAAGTACCAAGGTCATATGGAAGAACACATAACTAGGTTTCCAAGTAGGTGAACATCAGTGGAAAGTGAAGATATGGACATATAGAAAAATAGTAAATTTTTATTGGGAGTAATTGAGGTTATTTATCACAAACAAGTGAATGGTAAATAGAAAGTTGAGGGCCTCAGATACATTAATGTAATAGGTGTGAAAAGGTCATTGATATTATCAGAAATGATGGTAATAGGATAACATTTTATTTTACGATCAATTTTCTAATGTTGTGAAATTATTTTACTATCTATGAATATAAGGATATATAATTACTTGATAATTTTTTAGATCATAAGAACAATTTCAACAATTTTTGTGATTCAGTTAAATTCATTGCTTATTCCCAGAAATAAATAACAAAAAATGATTTTTTTTATTCCTGAAGCACTAAAATTTACTTTTAACAGATTGTAAGATCCATAAAACAGTGAAATTATTTTCTTATATGTCTAAATATTTTTCAAAACCAATATTTTTGATACATTAATATCTAAGCCAAAAAAATTAACAAAACTAGTTCATCATTAATATTTATTCATAAAATTGTTTAGCTAAAAACAATGACACTTTAATGAGGACATAATGTTGGATAGTGGTATGGGAAAAACCATTATCAAATTTCATTCATGCATTCAAGCTATACCACCTTTTCAGATGTGGTAGGTTTTCACCCTGCATATAGGTTGTCTTTTTTTAAAACTATATATTTCCAATAAAGTTCCTAAAAAGATGTTGTAAATACTTGAAATAAATTAAATCATTAAATAACCTTTTTAATATGGTATTTGTAACACCACAAGATTTCATAGTACGTTATTTTTTCAATGTAATTCAATAACTTTCATTACACACAACACTGAGTTCAAGTGCACAACGACTTACCAAACTAGCCGTTCAAAAGAGGTTATGAATAGTATTAACTAAATTTTGAATTTTATTTAATCTTTAAAATTTTATAATCCATATTATGAATTTATTAGACATAATATAAGAACAAATTCATTTTTTTCAGTTAAAAGAAGTATTCTTTTAAATGAAAATTTACCACGTTTTAATAGAGAATCCTTTTTAAATCCAATGTTTGAAACTTTTATATATTAAATTTGACAACATAAAATTCTTTTTTATAATCAGTATATAAAAATTTAGTTTTGATAAATTTTTGGTGCTTTTCTGATAACATTCATATTTGGGTGAATAGTGAAAAATACTAAATTTTAACTGAAAATAAATTTTTTAATGAAAATAATTTATAGTGTTAAACTATACATATGAATGGTTTGGATGCATAATTATATTATATTTTTACCATTTAATCTAATTTTGGTCATTGGAAGTAATTTCACTTTAAAATTGGATATAAACAAGTGTCAATCTTTTGGTAGTTATTATTTCTTAAAAATACACTTTTTGAGTTTGACAACAGGAATTAATTTTAAATTAATAAATTCAATTTATATTTTTTTAATTTGGTAAAATAGACTTCATTTTGTAATTCTGAATATCAAAATTATCTTAGGGTGAATTTTTGGCTTGTTTCTGAAAACTTTCAATTTTTGATGAATAGTGAAAAACACTACATTATTGGTTAAAATCGACTTTTCATTTAAATAAATATTTTTTTATTTAAATTTATTTTAGGTCAAAATTGATACATAATACATATATATGTTCAATATAATCCATTGGATTCATTTTTTAATAACATTAGAAATATAAAATTTTATTAAACTTTTCGCCGTCTTTTACCCACCTCCTATGAGAATTTGAAAATTTTCATAAAACAAAATTTTACCTCTTCTGTGAGTGGAATTTAAAAACTCTGAGAGACATGGGTGATATAAATAAGAAAAATGTGGTTCAACAAGATGAAAATATTTTTTTGTGAATAGTAACTTTTTACTTTTATTTACCACGGTTAAAAGTAAATAGGGTAATTAAGGGTAAAAATGATATTATTATTACACTAACACATGTAGTAATTCTATTGGATAAATGTAATTCTACCAAAAACAACCTTAGGAATAAAATATGATCCTTTCGGTCCACTTGGATTAGATTAGGACATTTATTATTATTTTATTTAAAGAAGAGTAAAAAGAGTTAAAATCAAAGTTTAATAACTAAACCATTTTTAATATTGTGTTAAACACAATATAAACTCAACTATAAATATTCATTATAAATATAATAATATTTCCTACATCATGGTATTTTATTTATAATTTTTAGACATTAAATAATTAAATTTATTTATGAGACAATGAGGATTCAGTAATTACCTTATTAATAAAAGAATCAAATAAATGGTATTATAAATATTAAAATAAATATAATTTAAAAGTTTTTATGACATACATGAATTATATAGAGTAATATGATATGTTAGGGTTGATTAAATGTATCTTTTTTGAATCAATCAAGTTTTGATGACTTTCACAAAAACCAAATACCAAATAGTGTCAAAATTGCCATAAATTAATTTTTAAAACAAATATTATATTATTAATTGATATTGTATTCCTAAAAATCTAAATTTAGTAAAAATAAGTTATATAATGATAATTTTATAATTAATTAACCACTTGGGATTCTCTTGGAAGTTTATAGTAAGTTTATTTACCATATAATATTAAAATACAATGAGACTAGGTAAATGTAAAACTATTTAACAAAGAGTTAAATCTAAAATATAAGATTAATATAGTAACACAAACCTGTATAAAACCTATTGGTTGAGATGTTTTCTACCCATACCTAGATTATACTTTAAATAATTCATTTTGGGGCCAATATAAACTGAAAATTATTTTATTATAAAATAATATTCCAATCCTTTCCTAAGGTGCCCCTCACCCCTCTTATAAAAGGGAACTTTCCCTTCTCTCAAATTCACACATCCAAAGCCATTTGTCTTATCCAACCCCTACCCAAATATCCTACCCACTATCCTCTCTTCATCTGAGAGGCCTTAGTTTGATCAGAAATCCAACCTAAGGAGCCCTTTTGATCAAATCAAAAGGAAGAACCCAAAGAAGAGGTAATGATTTCACCACCCTCTTTCAAGTTCTTTTAGTCTTCCACTTACTCTTTCTTTGTTATTACCATACCAAAATAATAAATCCAGTACCTTATATATACTGTGATGTTATTATAAATATGGAAAAACCATATTCATTATTTTATCCTTCTTATAAATGATAATGTCACCATGCGTCCGTACGTACGATTTACTGTCTCCACACCATGGTGTAATTTGTTATTCAACACTATCTTATTTGGATGGGTATAATGATTATTAATATGTATATAAATAATGAAAATAACATGATAATGTATCTGTAAAATTAATATACCATCCAATACCACACCATTAATGAAATGATATTATTGCACGTGCGTACGTATGGATTACTGTCTCCACGACGTGATGAGATTTATTTCCACATTCACCATTCATCGACGATTATAAAAATATATATATTACTGATAAGTATGTAATATATGAAATAATAATTATAATAGATATATATATATATATATATATATATATGTATGTATGTATGTATTTATGTACTTACATATATCTTATTCACTTACTTCCGTTCAATGTGATATTAAAACATAAACAACATTTATGCGTACGTACGGCCTACCGTCTCCATAAACAGTGTTTTCCATTTCATATATCTATCTATTATAAATATTTATATTCTAAATATGTATGATTTATAAATAGAGGTTTATATTCTGGAATTATTTAAATCATGATCTAAATGAAACGATCAAGAATAACAAGTTAAAATATGTACAATAAAGAAAGAGATTATTACCCAAAATGTTAATTTAACATGAGAATCATTATTAAATGGGTATTATAAAGTCATAAATGAATAATGTATGATATAATAAATATGAATATGGTTCTATTGTAATCTAATAACATACAATGGTCATTATATAATAGATTATACATACCCTCGACCAAAAGAAAGTGCAAGGTAAGGGGTTTCTTATCTCACTTTTAATTCCGTGAGATTTCCATTGTTCACCACTTATTTATTGCATGTGGTGTATTTTGTACTACCATTTGATATATATTATCATGATTATATTTATATTCATGATATTCTATGATTCATTTTGTGGTTATTGACTATTGTTCATACAACTAGATTGATTACAATGAGGTAAGGGTTATTTCATCAATCTCATTATTATCCGAGATTGTTCATGTGTAAGTATTTTCTAGGACATACTTTACATAGATACCCATATTTTATAAAAATTATTTCAAAAGGAATATTTTAAGGTTTAATGGGAGGTTATATTTAACTAGATTGTCATTTTAAATGTTTTAAATATTTATCTTTCTAGATCCTTTTAATTAATGTCCATGTTTTCAAAATGATTTTAATGATTTATTTATATGGAAATGAATATTTTGAAATGATAATTATTTTAAAATGTTTAAAAGTGGTTTGGGACACATTGATTCAAAAATAACTTTTAAATTAATACCATTATAAATTGTGAGAATTTTAAACAATTTCATGAAAATGGGGTATTTCTCTCAAAGCATTTTACTAATCATTTTCATCTATGTGAACATCCTTTAATGGATTTTAAACCTTTTAATGTTGATTTATTATGATACAAATATTCCATATTGTATTGAATATTTTCTGATATGTTTGATAGTGGATGTGTTATTTTTATTCCATTCATGGTTTATGGATAAATTATTGACATTTCATATGCTAGTTTTAATACTAATTTTTATGTTATATTTAAACCATTTATTATGATCAATGTATTGGACTAGTATGTTCTGGGTTGGAGACCGGTAAAAGTAAGCCCTCCGGGTTGGGGTCCAGTTATAGAAGAACCTCTGGGATGGAGTCCAGTTATAGAGGCTCTTCGGGTTGGAGTCCGGTTACAGAGGCTGCCCAGGTTGGAGTCTAGTTACAGAGGCTCTTCAGGATGGAGTCCGGTTTCAAATTCTATATGGGTTGGGGTTCAGTTACAGTTATCTCCTAGGTCCTGGCATGAGGCCTTGACACAGAAATTAATGTCCGGTAATATACATTCCCTTATTATGAAATTAGTTATTAAATGTGATTATTCGACTAGTAGAATATCCATGTGCATGTTAATATGGTAATGTTTGATATATTTTTTCCATATTATGTTCAAGTTTATGTTTGAAAGGTTTTTGTTTTTATTTAACATCTTTACATAAAAGTTTATAGATTCCATAAATTATTTACCCTTACCGAGCATCTGAGCTCACCCCTTTCTTTTGTTTTATTTTCCCAGGATATGAAGAAGTTAGTTATGAGTTACTTGAAGGCATAATCTAAGAGTCTTGGAAACTTCTAATGGAATAAATTATTGTTGTTTTTATTTTCAAGTTTTAATGTTGAACTTCATGTATGCAATCTATTTTGAAGGACTACTAAACTGATCGGTCCTTCAGGCCATGATTCCTTATAATAATTCTAATGTATTAAAATAATGCACCGACTCTGGGTAACTAGGGTTGGGGCGTTATAGTTGATATCAGAGGAAGTTCAGTACAAAACTTGGAAACTAGATTTAGATAAACTCTAATTAGAGCACATTATCATAAGATAGACTTTGAAAATTAGTATAGAAGAACTTCTTAGAATTTTGGTACTATAGAGATTTTTTGAGTTTTCTAAGCAATACATCCATGTCTGGATATGATCAGGTAGAGGCGGCTCTGGAACAAATGTACCTAGGGGTAAAACCCAAAAACACCAATTTTATCTAGACTCGAATGGGAACTAGTGCACAACAACGGGCCTTGCTTCACTCTTGGTTACGACACTCCCGGGAGATATTCTTAGGATAATTCATATTTTCATTACAATCCATTATGAAGGATTTAGGAGTAAATAATTCCTCAAAGAAAACATTTTTATTATTATAGATTATAACCATAAACTGTTAAATTTACATTAGGTAGTTATTACATGTTTGGAATTATTCACTGTGATTTATAAACTGACCTAGTGTATGACATTGTTTAGAAATGGTGCCCAATAGAAGGAATGAGAACTCCATAAATACTTATGATCCAAAGATTAAGAAGGATCATATCTTTCATAGTATTAAGCCAACATTTAGAAGGGAAATAGTCTCCCATGTATTCTCAACATATGAAGAAATAATATCATGTGTTAATAAGATAAGTAAATAATTCTCTATGTCTTATGGATTTTAAGGGAAGCAAGAGAAGAAAATAATGGTAGAGGGAAATATGGATAAAGAGAAGAGGGGAAAGAAGGATTTTCCCATATGTGATAAATGTGGAAAGAATCGACTTGGTAAATTCTTGAAGGGAATGTGAGTTTGTTATAAGTGTAGAGAAAAAGGATACCAAGTACGTGATTTCAAGGGTAATGAAAAGGTTTCAAATGTAGAATGCTTCATCTAAAAGGCAATGGGACACTATGCGAATCAATGTCCCGGTAATCAGAGTATACCATAAATGATGATATTGGATAATAATCAAGTTATGATAATACCTAAAATGAAGAGGAATGACTAGTGTTATTATGTTTTTATTGTAGAATTATTTCATTTGAGTGTTGTATCAACAATATATTGGATATATGAAATATGGAGATAAATAAGGATTGTACTACAGTACTATTTTATTTAGGATTTTAGATTATATGGTTCTAAGAAAAGTGTCTTAATAGTAAGCTACACTTTTTGGAAAATACATGGTTGAAGGAAAGGTAATCCTTAATATGGTCTTGATAATGAGGTAGTGATTTTTGAATAAGAGATGTTTGATTTGGATTATTTATATTGGATATTATTGACTCCCTTGGAACTGATTAATAGTTTGTTTATTTCATCACTATTGGAATATTCAAAAATTTTGGATATAAGGGATATATCCAGTATACTATAAAGAATATGGGAGCATGAATGTGATCAATAAGATTTATGGTAATTCAGGGAGTTACCATGTTTTAAAAGAATACATGATGAAGGTGTTCCATGTTATTATGTGGAAAAAGGATCATCATTGTGTTTAACTTATAAATTTTAGACTGTGAGTTTGTATAGAAGTATTTTGGATAAGTCTAATGGTAGGAATGGATTAAGTTTGAAATTGGATACAATTGTTATGTTTATTTTTGGATTATCATAAAAGGGACAACCCAAAGGTCAGGAGACAACCAGTCGCGTCCGGTAAGGCCACAAGACTTGAACCCACAACTGAAGGGTGACTAGGTTGCATCAGCTACCATTGGAATACGTGTTGTCCTGGATTGTATAATGTAGTTTTTTTTATAAGGTCTGATAGGTGAATTATAAATTCATTATTTTTGGAACCCTATACGATTAAGATAAATAGAATATTTTTTTGAAATCTTTTAGAGTGAAAGTTGAGTTTGTGGTAGGAATTAATTAGAGGATGCAACTCTACTTGTCATATATATATATATATATATATATTCCCTCTTATTCCATGACTAAATTAATTCTTAAACATTAGTTAAGGGACTTCATCTCAATATCCTTTCATTGAGACATCCTTTTATTTCTAAACGACTTTCTTTTATACGATGTATAAAACCCTTTGACTTTTCATTTCAAGGGGAATCTTTTTCTATGAAGTGTTTTACTAAACGAAAAAAAAGGAATGTTCTTTTTATGTAAGTGGTGACAACGAACTTTCTTCTGCCGTGTGTTTTATTTGATCTTTTTCTTCCTTAATAAGCCAATTTTTTTTAAAAAAGAAAATAAATACTATATACTCTTTTTACTTATTTTGGTATTGAAAGTGGTTTTGATAATGGATTTGTTATGTCAATATATTTAAATGATATATAGTGATTGATGACCTCAATCAATCCCTTTAAATATTTACGTTTTCCCTCCAATTATGTGTCTCTAATTCCCACCAATTTTCTCCTAATAGAGATCATAATTTGGTAGTGACCCTTTCATTTCCCTTTTCCTCTTATTAAGACTAAATTTTATTATCCCAATTTCTGATGTGGGTTTTCCCACTAAGGTATTTTCTATTTTCAACCTTTTATTTTAGAAAAACAATTTCAAATTGCTAGGATGCCCTTTATTGAAGGAGGGGATAATTTAACTCCCCAATATTTCATAGTTCGTTATTTCTTCAATGTAATTCAATAACTTTCAGTACACACAACACTGAGTACAAGCGCACCAGGACTTACCAAACTAGCCGTTCAAGAGAAGTTATGAATAGTATTAACTGAATTTTTATTTTTATATAATCCTTAAAATTTCAGAATCCATATTATGAGTTTCTTAGACATATATAAGAACAAATTCATTTTTTTTCAGATAAAAGAAGTATTTTTTTTAAATGAAATTTTACCGCCTTTTAATGGTGAACCCTTTTTAAATCCAATATTTGAAACTTTTATATATTAAATTTTAAAAAATAAACTTCTTATTTAGAATCAAGACATAAAAATTTAGTTTTGATAAATTTTTGGGGTTTTTCTGATAACTTTCATATTTGGGTGAATAGTGAAAAATACTAAATTTTAACTAAAAACAACTTTTTTAATAAAAATAATTTACAGTGTTAAGATATATATATGAATGGTTTGGATGCAAAATTATATTATATTTTTAAAATTTAATCCAATGTTGGTTATTGGAAGTAATTTCACTTTGAAATTGGATACAAACAAGTGTCAAACTTTTGGTAGTTATTATTTCTTAAAAATACGCTTTTTGGTTTTGACAATAGGAATTAATTTTAAATTAATAAATTCAATTTCTTTGTTTTGAATTTGGTAAAATAGACTTCATTTTTGAATTCTTAATATCAAAATTAGCTTAGGGTGAATTTTTGATATGTTTCTGAAAACATTCAATTTTTGATGAATAGTTAAAAACACTACGTTGTTGGTTAAAATCGACTTTTCATTTAAATAATTATTTATTTTATTTAAATTTATTTTAGGTAAAAATAGAAACATAATACCTTTATATGTTCAATGTAATCCATTGGAGTCATTTTGTAATAATATTTAATATATAAAATTTTATTAAACTTTTCACCGTATTTTTCCCACCTCCTATGAGAATTTGAAAATTTGCATAAAACTTAATTTTCCCGATTCTGTGAGTGGAATTTCAGAAATCTGAGAGACACAGGTGATATCAGTAAGAAGAATTTGGTTCAATAAGATGAAAATAATTTTTGGTGAATAGTAACTTTTTACTTTTGTTTACCATAGTTAAAAGTAAATAGGGTAATTGAGGGTAAAAATGATATTATTCTTACCATAAAACATGTCCTAATTCTATTTTATAATTTTAATTAGACCAAAAAACCCTTAGGAATAAAATATTATCCTTTAAGTCCACTTGGATTAGATTAGGACAATTATTATTATTTTATTTAAAGAAGAGTTAAAAGAGTTAAAATAAAAGTTTAAAAACTAAACCATTTTTAATATAGGGTTACACACAATATAAACTCGACTATAAATATTCATTGTAAATATAAAAATATTTTTTACATTATTGTATTTTTTTTATAAATTTTATACATTAAATAATTAAATTTATTTATTAAACTATGATGATTCAGTAATTATCTTATTAATGAAAGAATCAAATAAATGGTATTATAAATATTAAAATAAATGTAACTTCAAATTTTTCATGACATCCAAGAATTGTATATGTGAATATGACATGTTAGGTTTGATTCAATGTATCTTGTTCAAATCAATCAAGTTGCGATGACTTTCACAAAAACCAAATACCAAATAGTGTCAAAATTGTCATAAATTAATTTTTAAAACAAATATTATATTATTAATTGATATTCTATTCCTAAAAATCTAAGGTTTGGACAAAAGAATTATATAATTATTGGTGTATCATTAATGAACCACTTGGGGTTCTCTTGGAAGTTTATAGTATGTTTATTTACTATATAATATAAAAATACAAAGAGACATGGTAAATGTCAAACTATTTAACTAAGAGTCAAATCTAAAATATAAGGTTAATATAGTGACACAAACCTCTCTAAAACCTATTTGTTGAGAGTTTTTGGACCCATAACTAACTTATACTTTAAATAATTCATTTCTGAGCAATTAAAAACAGAAAATGATTTTATTATAAAATAATATTCCAATCTTTTCCTAAGATTCCCCTAACCCCTCTTATAAAAGGGCACTTCCCCTTATCTCAAATTCACATCTCCAAAGCCATTTGGCTTTGCCAAACCCTGCCCAAATATCCTCCCAACAGTCTTCCCTTAATCCTAGAGTCCTTAGTTAGATCATAAATCCAACCTATGGATCCCTTTTGATCAAATCTAAAGGAATAACACGAAGAAGAGATATTGATTCCACCACCCTCTTTCAAGTTCTTTTCTTCTTCCACTTACTATTTATTTGATATTACCATACCAAAATAATAACTCCAGTACCTTATATATACTATGATGTTACTATAAATATGTAATAATCGTATTCATTATTTTATCCATCCTATGAATGATAATGTCACCATGCATGCATACATATGACTTACCGTCTCCACGTCGTGGTGTAATTTGTTATTCAACAATATCTTATTTGGATGGATATAATGATGATTAATATGTATATAAATAATGAAAATAACATGATAATGTCTCTGTAAAATTAATATACCATCCGATTCCACACCTTTATGGAAATGATATTGTCACCCTTGCATACGTACGGATTACCGTCTCCACGACGCGATGGGATTCATTTCCACGTTCACCATTCATCGATGATTATAAAAATATATATATTTATAATAAGTATGTAATATATGACATATTAATGCTACTGGATATATATATATATATATATTTATTTATGTACTTACATATATTTTATTTACTTACTTCCATTCAATACGATATGAAAATAGAAACATCGTTTATGCGTACGTATGGCCTACTGTCTCCATAAAAGGTGTTTTCCATTTAATATATATAACTATTATAAATATTTATATTCTAAATATGTATGATTTATAAATCAAGATTTATATTCTTGAAGTATTTGAATCATGATCTAAATTATACGATCAAGAATAACAAGTTAAAATATGTACAATAAAGAAAGAGAGTATTACCCGAAATGTTAATTTAACATGAAAATAATTAATAAATGGGTAGTATAAAGTCATAAATGAAATATTTATGATATAATAAATATGAATATGGTTCTGGTGTAATCTAATAACAAAAAATTGTCATTATACAAATGATTAAATGTACCCTCGACCAAAGGAAAGTGCAAGGTAAGGGGTTTCTTATCTCACTCTTAATTCCGTGAGATTTTCATTGTTCACCAATTATTTATTGCATGTGGTGTATTGTGTACTGCAGTTTGATATATATTATCAGGATTGTATTTATATTCACGATATTTTGTGATTCATTTGGTGGTTATTGACTATTGTTCATACGGATCGATTGATTACAATGAGGTAAGGGTTATTTCGTCAATCTCATTATTATCCGTGATTGTTCATGTGAAAGTATTTTCAGGACATACTTAACATTGATACCCATATTTTATAAAAATTATTTCAAAGGGAATATTTTAAGGATTTATGGGAGGGTCTATTTAACTAGATCATCATTTTAAATGTTTTAAATATTTATCTTTCTAAACCCTTTTAATTAATGTCCATGTTTTCAAAATGATTTTAAGGATTTATTTATATGGACATGAATGTTTTGAAATGATAATTATTTTAAAATGTTTCAAAGTGGAATGGGACACTTTGTTAAACAAATCCATTTACATTACTACCTTTATAAATTGTGATAATTTTAAATGATTTCATGAAAAAGGGTTATTTCTCTCAAAGCATTTTACTGATCATTTTCATCTATGTCAACACCCTTTAATGGATTTTAAACTTGTTTCAAGTAAATTTATTATGATGAAAATATTCCATATTGTATTGATTGTTTTGTGATATGTTTGACTGTGGATGTGTTATTTTTATATCATTCATGGTTTACAGATAAGGTATTGACATTTCGTATGCTAGTTTTAATACGAATGTTTATGTTATATTCAACCTTTTCTTATGATGAATGTATTGGACTAGTATGATCCAGGTTGGGGACCTGTAAAAGTAAGTCCTCTAGGTTGGGATCCAGTTACAGTAGACCCTCCATGTTGGAGTTCGGTTACAGAGGCTCTACGGGTTGGAGTCTGGTTACAGAGGCTCTCCGGGTTGGAGTCCGGTTACAGAGGCTTTCCGGGAAAGAGTCTGGTTACAGAGGATCTCTGGGTTGGGGTCCAGTTACAGTTAGCCCCTAGGTCCTAGCACGAGGCCTGACATAGAAATTAAATTCTCGTACTATACATTCCCTCATTATAAAATTAGTTATTACATGTGATTATTCGAGTAGTATAATATCCATGTGCATGTTTATATGGTAATGTTTGATTTATTTTTGCCATATTATGTTCAAGTTTTTGTTTGAAAGGCATTGTTTTTACTACAAATATTTCCTTAAAAGTTTATAGCTTCTGCTAAATTATTTACCCTTACTAAGAATCTGAGCTCACCCATTTATTATGTTTTATTTTCCCGAGATATGAAGAAGTTAGTTATGAGTGACTTTCAGGCATAATCTAAGAGGCTTGGAAATTTCTAATGGAAAAAATTACTGTTTTTTTTCTTTTCAAGTTGTAATGTTGAACTTCATGTATGTAATATATTTTCCAAGACTACTAAAAGGATTGGTCCTTTGGTATTTGATTCTTTGTAATCATGCCAATGTATAAAAATAATTCACTGACTCTGGGTAACTAGGGTTGGGACATTATAGTATTTAAAACATTTTTTCTAAATAGTATAATAATCTAATTTTAATACAATTAAAATTTCTTTAATGGTCATATTATCCCTAAATTATATCAATACGTTTAAAATTATTTCTATAAAACATAAATTCATTATTCCATAAATGACTTTTAAACTAAAATATAATCTTATAATAAATTCTCCAAAATGTCCTCAACCTAGTTAACTCTAATTACATAAAACAGAAAAATGGTTGACTAAGTAATTTAAATTATTTTCAATTATAAACTCATTATACCATGATTATATGAATAAATCTTATGTTAATGAATACAAAATTTCATCTAAAATTTAATATACTCCTTTAATGTTTCATGATTCGTATAACCAAAGAACTTTTTGTAAAACAGTTTAATAATTTATTTTTTGAATTAGATTACAAAAGTACATCATCCGTTTTATTTATAATTAGGTCCTTACATGGTCTAGTGGTTACCCTATAGAAGAGGGAATTGACTTGGGTAATTCCTAGGTTGACCACATTTAAGAAAACGAACTATAAATGGACCCCTAGGATGAGATTTATTTCCTTCCATCATACTCTTGATTTTTCCTCAACAATTCTCTTCATGAGTCCCTACTTTTCCACTCATAAATAATTTCACCATTCCATTTACACACATTAATGGTGTCTCCTTCCACATTTATTACATGTTGGAATTCAGTCCTTTTTTTCTCTATGGTCTCAAACACTCTAGTTCTTATAAAACTCCATTATTATCTTCTTTCGTGAGTTTAGGAGTTGGTTAAGGTATATGTTGTTAATCAGTATTTTTTAAATACCAATCAAGCATAAAAAATATATTTCACTCTTATTAGCATCCCATTTGGTTGTTCATTGTCATAACCTTGTCCTTTGTGTTCAATGTTAACATGATTCCTTTAGGTTCCATCCCTTGACAAAAACCAAAATCATAGTGTGATAAATAGAAATCATGGTGAGAAAATAGTATAATCATTTATAGGATTTCTAAATCATTAATCATTATTTTAAATCTAAAAAAACACATGTTTAACCTAGGTTATTAATTATCATTATCTATTCAACACCTTTATAATGGTTTGTAAAGAAAATGTGAATTATCCTAAGAATATTCCTAGGAGTTTCAAACTATGTGTGTAGTAAGGTGCATTGTTTTGTACCAGGTTACACTCAAGTCAACCCAACACTCCCTTTCAGAGTTATTACCCCTAGTTACATCAATTCCAAAACCATATTAACATGTAGTATGCATACATGAATGTATTTCCAGGAAATGCCACATAATCTATACCATAAAAAAACATTAGGATGTTCTTATATTCTTATCCTCAAATAATATTATTGGGTAATGTTTCATAATATAGTTTTTTCTTAAATAGAGTCTATAATGTTCTACTAAACTAGATAAGATACCAACTATAATAACCCCACCCTAGAATCCCAGAGCAGATTCCTTTCTACCATTACAATGGAATAGATACAAGATTCAGATCCAAAGGACTGATAAGTTTATTAGTCTTGGTAAACTAGATATGTACCTGAGTCTTGTATTGAAAATGAATATAAAAATTACAACACAATTTTTCTCTGTAAAATAACCTTATTCATCTTTCATATCCTTGCATATCTTTATTTGTACACTTCATGGAATCATGGGAAAGGAAATAGAATAAGGTGAGCTAAAATTCTTAATAAGGGTTAAGTACAATAGAATAATTATTTAATCAATGAGTGTAATAAATATGTAAAGGTAAATGAATTAGAATAGATTACATGTAATCATAATTGAGAGGGAAGTTCATAAATAGTATGACAAGGTATATAACTAGAAACACATGTAATTTAAATAACATTAATTCATAATAATATAAGGAAGAATAAATAAGGAGAGGTAAATAACTAAAAACACATGTCATTTAATCAATAAAATTACAATGAAATGAATCCATACAGTACTGGAAATGGAGGATATACCAACGAGTTTTTCCCAACGGTTTATGAAAACTATTGGAACAGGGATGTTTATAGGTCTTTACCCAATGGTTTCAATAAACCATTGGAATAGAGATTTTTAGATGAGTTTTAACCAATGGTTTTACAGAACCATTGGGATGTGTGAGACTTTACCTAACAGTTTTACAAAACTATTGGGTAAAGTAAGTTTTATGAAGCCTTTTCCAACGGTTTTAAAAACTGTTGGTAAACCATACCTTCCCCAACAGTTTTTAAAAACCATTGGGAATGTGTTCGCCTAAATTGTCGCCAGCCCCATCCCCCATCTGCCTGATTGCAGACCTAAATCAGAGACAGAGAGCCCACTCGCTCTGAAAATTCTTCAACCCTTCAATCAGATAGTTGTTTTGTTCTGTACTTCAAATCTATAAGTGGTACCTTTGGTTCAATTTTTTCCATCAATTTTTTTGTTTTATGTTTTGATTTGGCCTAAACTATAGGTCTGTGCGCTATGGTATACCAAATAATTGTAATTTAATTTATTTTTTTATTCTACACTTCAACTGTCATGATTTTGTGAGTCAGATTTTGTGATTCACTTTATTTGATGTATTTATAGAAACTTTTTTGTAGAGTTAGTGGAACATATGAAGGATTGGGGTATCTTAGTGTAGTGGTGCAGGTAAAGGTGAGGTGGGGGGAGGGGGGCTGTGCAGATGGGAGGTGGGCTGTGTAGGGTGGGGGTGTTGGGGGGAGGAGGGCTATGCAGGGGAAGTCTACTGGGGTGAGGTGGGTGTGGGGGGGATGTACAGGTGGGGTGGGGGGTGGTCTGTGCTGATGGGGGTGGGGTAGGGGGTTGTGCAAGTGGGGGGGTGTAGGTGGTGGGGGTGCAGTGGGTGGGGGGAGGAGGGGTGTTCAGGTGGGGGTGATGTGCAGTGGGTGAAGGGGGATGTGCAGGTGAGGGTGTGTAGTGGGGGGGGAGCTTGTTGGGTGTGAGGTTGGGTGGGGGGGGGGTTGTACAGGTGGGGGTGGGGGTGGAATGAAATTCAAGCCATATGAATGAGAATCCCTATTGGTTTCTAGTACCTTTAATCAAATGTCCACAAACTCTAAAGGCATTCCTCCTTAAATAATATTGTCAATGAAACTTATAAAAAACTAAAAGATTTTATTTCCATAAATATCTATTAAAATATACTTAATTGTTATAATATTCTATTACCTAAAACCACAATGGGGCTGTCGATGAATTTTATCTTATGGTCATTTATAAATAAATAATCTCATAATGGTATCCAAAAATATTATGTTATTATTACATGGATAAATATATACATAAAATATTTAATTTATCCTTTATTTATTATATTATATCATATCTAATACAAAAAAACTTCATTATAATATTTGGTTTATCATTGTACTGATGGAATATAAAATGTTATTACATTATTCCAGAATCCATGCAGAGGGAGATAATCTCATGAAATTTCACTATTGAAAGAAAAATAAGATTTTAGTTGGATTCATTCATTAAAATTTAATGAAGAAATTACTAACTATGTAGGGAAGGATAAGGGTTATGTAATTATCCAAAATCAATTTATTAATTTTTATTTCGTATAATTTCCCTTTTTCAATTATTTTTATTGGTTGTTGTATCTTATTGTCCACATTTTCCCTTCAATATTGCAATCGATTCACATACTTTCCTATCTCCTTTCACATCAAACACTATAGTGTGTGTGGTACATTAGATGGTATCATATTCTTCTAAATTATATTAACATTTCCATTAATAAATTTTTTAACATTAATATGATTTATGACAGGTACTTAATAATTTAAATTATATCCCAATTCCTTTCAAGAAACTATGTTGATTATTCTTCCCACATTTCAATCATGCATATGGCTTGAATTTCATTCCACCATTTGAGTTGAAGATGTGCTTATATATATTTGTTCATAGAATACATGGGATGTACAGCCCCCCCACCCACATGGACAGCCTGCCCATGCCCTCGGACACACCCTACCCCCTTGACATCATAACCAACCCTATGGACAACCCCCAAACCCCGTGGACAGCCCACCCACCCCCTAGGCACCCCTACCCCCTAGAAATCCCCTCCACCCCCATGGATATCCCCCACCCTTGGATATCCTGTACCCCCTAAACAAACCCACCACCCCCATGGACAACCTGCCCACCCCCTGGACACCCTTACCCCCTAGATAGCCCCCAACCCCATGGAAATCGCATCCACCCCCATAGACACCCCCTATCCCCCCAAACACCCCCACCCCCCTGGGCACCCCGTGTGCCACAGAAAGTTATGCGGCACTTTCCATTGATCCCTAGACTCCAGAATATTTTTATATCTGATGAAATATCAATAAAAATGTGATGGCATGATACCAAGATAAAGAAGACTAATAATGAGTTTTTTCACCGTACAGATGGATTTACATGGCATAGATTTGATGCTTGATATCCTGATTTTGCAGTTGATGTGCATAATGTGAGGTTGGGTCTTTCATGTGACGGTTTTAATCCGTTTGGGAAGATGCTTACGCCACACAACACATGGCCAGTTTTTATACACATTTATAATCTTCCCCTAGGGTTGTGTGTGAAAAAACCTTTCACTTTAATGAGTATACTCATATCTAGCCCTTCTTATACTGGCAATGATATAGACGTATACATGAAACCTTTAATAAAAGATTTGAAACTTATTTGGGATGTGGGTGTGAGAACATACAATGCATGTTCAAAAAACATATTTCAAATGCGTGCTGCACTTATGTGGATGATCAATTATTTTCCGGGTTATGAAATGATATCTGTTTGGAGAACGAATGGAAAACTATCATGTCCAGTTTGTATGAAGAATACATGATACAAAAGATAGAAACATTATTGTAGTTTCAGTTTTATGGGACATCGACGATTCTTGCCAATGGACCATCCATATAGAAATAATAGTCAAAGATTTGACAATACCATGGAGACCAATGATCCACCTCAGCATATGTATGGAATTGATGTGATTAATGAATTTTAATTTTACAGTTTTTCATTCTGGAAAGGTCAAATGAAATCTAGAAAGAGAAAGAATGTTTCCACTGAAACCTATAACAATTGGAAGAAGAGAAGTATTTTCTTTGATTTTCCTTATTGGTCAACCAATTTTTTACTTCATTGATTATATGTAATGCACATTGAAAAAAAATATATGTGAAATGTTTCTTTTGATTCTTCAAAATGTTAAGGGAAAGACAAAAGATGATTTACGGTCTTGGAATCACTTGGTGGATTGGGTCATCAGACCAGAATTGCATCCTATGCGTATCCGTGAAAATAATTGGAAAGTTTCATGTGCTTCTTATGTGATGAAACCTAAGGA
Source organism: Viscum album (assembly GCA_963277665.1). Lineage (NCBI taxonomy): Eukaryota > Viridiplantae > Streptophyta > Magnoliopsida > Santalales > Viscaceae > Viscum > Viscum album. The sequence goes on along the minus strand of OY728121.1, from coordinate 1,755,822,307 downwards.
ATTTTTTTGGAAGTACTAGAGACTATTAAAGTTATTGATGGCTATTCAAGCAACATATCGAAACGGGTCAACAGAAGAGAGTTCAAGTTAAAATCTTTGAAGACACATGATTATTACATCCTTCTGCATGAGTTGATTCCAATAGAAATTTGTCATCTTCATTCCAATAATTTAAGGGTGGCTGTTATTCAGTTGTTCCATTTGTTTAGATATCGTTTTGCTAAGAATTTTTCCAAGTCTTTCTTGAAAAAAATGTTCGTAGATACCCCATTAATTTTGTGTGATTTAGAGAAAATATTTCCTCCATCATTTTTCACATGCATGCTGCATCTGATTGTCCATATTCCAACTGAAATACTTCTTGGAGGACCTATTTCTCTTCTTTGGATGTATCCTACTGAATGAAATATGTACACATTAATGTCTTATGTCCTTAACAAGAATCATCCCGAGGGTTCTATCGTGAACGGTTACTTGGCTCAAGAATGTATGGATTTATGCTCTATGTATTTGTTTGATCTTAATACATGAATGAATAGACCAATGAGAAATGAAGAATAAAAATATGCACAAATTGAACTTAGTTTTCCATCACTTCCTCAAATAGGAAAAATTCCTGGATCATATACATTGACGACATTAAGCCTTGAAGAGCGGGAGATGGCACATCGCACAGTTTTTTTCAAATGTTATTTGTTCGATGACTAAATATTATAAGTAAATTCAATATGTATATCTTATATATATATATATATATATCTATTAATCTATTCCTATTTTCATCTATAGGGTACATAAAGCGTGATAAATAGAAAGCAGTGTTCTTTATCTTTGGGAAGGAGGGAGAGTTTGCATGGCATAGAGTTTTCTGCTTGGTTAAAATTTATGGAAATAATAATATTGTTTCAAATAAATAAAAAAATATTTAATTAAGTTTAATATTGATTTATATTTCACGTATTGATTTTTCTTGCTGACTCTATCTCTGAGGAAATAAGAGCTTTGGATTTTGGTCCAAATACCGTGGTTCGTGACTGTAAATCAATTTTTATCAATGGGTACAAATTTATTATCACTAAACAACCAAAGAATATGAGAACAAAACATGATGGTGTTATGGTTAATACCACAACAAACTATTATTCTAGTGCATCAGATAGTAGACCACAATTTGAAAATGTAGGTTATTATGGATTTGTTGAAAAAATAATAATATTGGATTATTATTCTCATGGATGAGTCACGATGATGAAATGTAAATGGTTTTATTCGATGATGAGTCATGACACATTTATTGATGATTTCGGATTTCAAGTAATTGATATGACTCTCACTCTTGCTTCTGATGAACCATATGCATTGGAATCAATGGAGAAACACATTTTTTTATGTAAAAGACCATCTTTGACCTGAATTTTGTGTCATTATTGAAGTAATTACAAGACATATCTTTGATGATGGTGATGATGGAATTGACACCATCCCTACTACCATAGGAAATGATCCATTTATTACTTTTGATTACTCCGATAGCTCCACTTTCATAGTTGACTGTGAACCTGAAGCTATGGTGGGAAATATATAAAAGCATCTGTTCATGTTCTAAATTAGTTTGGTTTACCTCAACTTGGGTTGCTATGGTTGGTATTATTCAAATTTATTTAATATTGATTACAAATATGTAGTATCTGACTAGACGGTTATGTGAATTTTCAATCTTTATTGGTTATAATTTTATTTGAATTGCATTTTCTAATTTGGAATTAAACTAAAATCTATCCTACGAAACCAACATTTCTAACTTGGTGAACATTTAAATGCTTCAACAATGATTTGTATAATTTTTTTAAAACTCTATGACCTCTCTTTAACATTTTACCAGGTAATTAACATGATGGTTTGTATTCTTCTACAAAACATGTATTGAAACCTGCGTCATCTTCCTATGCTAAAGAAATTAAAATTTTCCATAATTTTGACAACTGATTTAACCCCTTCTAAATTTGGTAGAATTAATGTTCCATGATTTTAATAGACTGATGACACTTAGTAAATAACCATCCTACTAAAAATTAATTTTTTTATTACATCTTGTATGATTTATTAACTTCGTTATATATTTGTTCAAGCTCACCTAAAACAATGGATAGTTAAATTATCCCTGAATTCCCATATTACCTCTCATTTATTTTGTTTTTTGGGTTACAATTTAGTTATCCTTTTCTATTAACTTCCATATTTGTTTTCAATTGCAGGAAATGAAACTAATTGAAGAGAAGCGACAGAAATAGATTATGGACAACAATCGTCGCATGACTGAGATGGGAATTCCACCACTAGTGCCTACATTAAGTATTTTATTTCAAATATAGTTATTTAAATAATATATAATGTCATGTAATTATTAATTTTTTAAACATTTTTTCAAGATCCATATATTAGGCGACAATTATTTGATGAACAACCTAGTAATGGTCCTAGTACTCAGGATGTTTGTACGAGGGGGGGGGGGTGGTACTTGAGATAGATGATCTGGTTAGAATACCTGATTAGAACCTAACCCTCCCACTAACATACTATCCATCCCACATTCTAATCCCGGTAGACAGCCCACCCATCCACTGTACACCCCCTACCCCCTAGACATCCCGACCACCCCCGTGGACAGCCCGCCCACCCCCCTGGACACCCCCTCCCCCCGTGGACAACCCCCCACAACCCTGGATAGCACGCCCACCCCCTAGACACTCCTACCCCCATGGAAAGCCTGTCCACCCACGTGGATAGCCTGCCCACCCCCTCGACACCCCGTACCCCCTGTAAAACCCGCCCATCCCTACTCCTTGTGGACAACCCGCCCACCCCTGGACAGCCCCCCAACCCCCTAAACACCCCCACCCACCCCCTTTGAACACCCCCACCCCCTGTGGACATGCCACCCACCCCCCTAGACACCCCATACCCCCAAGGATATCCCCCACACCCGTGGATAGCCCGTCCACCTCTAGGACACCCCTACCCCTCGTGGACAGCCCGCTAGCCCCCTAGACGCCCCCCTACCCCTGGACAGCCTGACCACCCCCGTGTACAGCCCGCCCAACCCCCTGGACACCACCTCCCCCCGTGGATATCTCCACACAACTGTGGATATCCCTCCCACCCCTGGACGCCCCCTACTCCCCTGGACAGCCCGACCACCCATGTGGACAGCCCGCCCACCCCCTGGACACCCCGTACCCCACTTGACAGCCCGACCACCCCTGTGGATAGCTCGACCACCCCCTTGGATAGCCCGACCACCCCCGTGGACAGCCCTCCCACACCCTGGAAACCCCTCCCCCCCGTGGACAACCCTCACCCGCATGGAGAGCCTACCCACCCCCTGGACACCCCTACCCCCCATACATAGCCCACCCACCCCTGGACTCCACTACCCCCTGGACAGCCCCCACCCCCATGGACATCCCACCCACCAACCTAGACACCCCCTCCCCCATGGACAACCCCCCTCCCCCACAACCGTGGACAACCCTCCCACCCCCTGGACACCCCCTACCCCCTAGACATCCCGACCACCCATGTGGACAACCCGCCCACCCCCTGGACACCCCTTACCCCCCTAGATAGCCCCGCCCACCCCCTTGGACAGCCCTCCCATCACCCTGGACACCCCTACCCCTCGTGGATATCCCACCCACCCCCTAGACAACCCCCCCCCCCCCTCAACAACCTACCAACACCATAGACACCCCACCCACCCCCTGTGGACACCTCCACCCCCCGGGGACAAGCTGCCTACCCCCCAAGACACAACGTACCCCCCCTCCTAGTGGATAGCCCGCCAACCCCTGGAAACCCCCACCCCCTGTGGACAAACCACCCACCCCCTAGACAACCCACTACCCCCCTGGACAGCCTGACCACCCCCATGGATAGCCTTCCCACACACTCTAACACCCCTCCCCCCGTGGACAGCCCCCCCACCCCACAACCGTGGATGGACCAGACACCCCCCTGGACACCCCGTACCCCTTGGACAGCCCAACCACCCCCAGTACAGCCCGCCCACCCCCTTGGATAGCCCAACCACCCATGTGGATAGCCCACCCACCCCCTGGACACCCACTCCCCCTGTGGATGGCCCCCACCCCCAATGATAGCCCGCCCACCCCTGGACACCCCGACCCCCCGTGGACAGCCCGCCCACCCCCTAGACACCCCTCCCCCAGTAGACAGCCCCCCACAACTGAGGACAGCCTTCCCACTCCCCTTGGACACCTCCAACCCCCCTGGACAGCCCCCCCCCCCCCCCCACCCCCGTGGACAGCCCGCCCACCCCTTGTACACCCCCTCCCCCTATGGAAAACCACCCCATAACTACGAATAGCCCGCCCACCCCCTGGACACCCCTACCCCCCGGGATGGCCTGACCACCCATGTTGACAAACTTCCCACCCCCTGGACACCCTGTACCCCCTAGGTATCCCCACCCACCCCTGTGGCTAGCACGCCAACCCCCTAGACACCCCCTACCCGCTGGACAGCCCGACCACCCAATGGATAGCCTGCCCACCCCCTGGATAGCCCGTCCACCCCCGTGGACAGCCCGCACACCCCCTAGACACCCCACCCTCTGTGGACAGCCCCCACCCCCTTGGATATCCCTCCCACCCCTAGATACCCCCACCCCTCGTGGATATCCCGCCCACCCCCTAGACACCCCAACCCCCTGGACAACCTGACCACCCCCATAGACAGCCTTCCTACCCCCTGGACACCCCATCCCCCTGTAGAAACCCCCCACAACTGTGGATAGCCCACCCACCCCCCTAGACACCCCTACCCCCTGGACCGCCTGACCACCCACGTGGATAGCCCACCAACCCCCCTAGACACCATGTACCCCTCTGGACGTCCCCATCCACCCCTATGGACACCCCCACCCCCTTGGATAGCCCCCACCCCCGTGGACAGCCTCACCCACCCATGGACACTCGCTACCCCCTGGACAGCCCCACCACCCATGTGGACTAACTCCACCCCCCGGAAAACCCCCAACCCCTTGGACAACCCCCCAACACCCTGAAACTGCCCAACCCCCTGGACACCACCACACCCCTGGACATTACCACCCTCATGAACACCCCCTACCCCCTTGACAACCACCACCCCCGCAGACAGCCCACCCACCCCCTGGACACCCCCTACCTGCCTGGACAGCCCCGCCACCCCCGTGGACAGTTCTCCCACCCCTCTGGACTCCACGTACCCCCGTGGACTACCCCACCACCCTGTGGACTTCCCGACCACCCTCATGGACTGCCCGTCCACCCTCGTGGACACCCCTACCCCTCTAGACAGCCTTGTCACCCACATGGACAGCCCACCCACCCCCTAGACACCACCTACCCCTGGAAATCACCCCACCCCCTTGGACATCTCACCCACCCCCTGGACACCCTGTACACCCCTGGAAAGCCTTTCCCACCCCTGGATAACCCCCACCCCCTGAAAACCCCATACCCCCTGGAGAGCCCCGCCACCCCATGGACAACTCCCCCACCCCCTGAACAACCCTCCCAGCCCCATGAACTGCCCGCCCACCCCCCTAAACACCCACCCACCCTACCCCCTGGACTACCCCCACCCCCACCCCCGTGGACAACCCACCCACCCCTCGGACACCCCTACCCCCAGGGATAGCCCCTACCCCCCGGACAACCCCCAACACCCTGGATGACCCCCACCCCCTGGACACCACCCCTTCACCTGGACACCCCCACCCCTTGGACAACCCCACCCCCATGGATAACCCCTACCTCGTTGGACAACCCCCACCCCCTAGACACCACCCCACCACCTGGACCCCAAACCCCCTAGATACCCCACCCCCTGGACCGCCCCCACCTTGTACAACCTCCCTCACCCAACCCCCTTGACAACCCCCACCCCCTGGACAACCCCCCCCCTGTGGACAGCCCTCCCACCCCACTGGACACCCCCTACCCCCTGGACACCCACCCCAATAGCCTGGATAGACCCCACCCCTGGACATCCCCTACACCCTTAGACAGCACCCCCAACCCCCTGGACAACCCCCACCCCCCTTAACATCAATAGCTTATTTCACTCCTCAACACTATATCATGCCAAAATCTTTGATAAAAAATAAAATCCAATCCATAAGAACATCAATGTCCCCATTTTTATTTGTTTTACAATACCAAAAAACAAATCTTACACAAATATGTTTGTATCTTTTTCCACATTATTGATAATAAATTCAAAGGATATATTGGGATCTTCTCATTTCAACTAACTTCTCTAAAAAATACCATCTTATCCCTATTTTACTCAGAATTACATCCTGCATCACCTTTTGAGAGAATTAAAGTTTCAATGACAACTTAATTAAGAGATTTTGATTAATCTACTTTATATCTATATGGGATAACATAGAAAATAAGAGATAATTAACCAAGACATAAAGGATATACATTAATAAACTCAACATGTGATACCATTTTGAAATAACTCAAATTAGGGGTTGTATAACAGATCCTTCATAACGATATAGTTTATAGTCAACTCAACACACAAATTATAAAATTCAAGCATAAGACATAATATGATATTTTATGATTTTGAATGGGGGAGATCATTATAAACCTCAAGTGAATTTATAGACCAATGGTATAGAATGATAGGTATTATGTATTGTGAACTCTGTGTTATTTTTCAAGTAAATACATACTACTTATAGAAAAAATTTAGGCATAGGGAAGCTGCTTGCTTCTAGACAAATTGCAAGCTCTATACCAATGGTTTGCAAAACCGTTGGTATAGAATTGAATAACCCACTCTTTACTAACGAGTTACAACCATTGGTAAATTTCTTAGTTCATCCTTTACCAATGGTTTCTGAAACCGTTGGTAAAGGCATGGTATTCTCAATCTTTAGTAATGGTTTTCATAAACCATTGGTAAAGATCTATTGCAATAGTTTTGAAACTGTTGGGAAAGATAGTACGATTTCTAGTGGATTTTCCCAATGATTATTTGATAACCCATTGGTATAAGCCTATCCCCATGGCTTGATTACCAACGGTTGGCTAAACCATTATTATAAGTGTTTCCAATGGTTATACAGGCTTTAGTAGTGATATATTTCTTTATAGTGAAATTACCATGGATAATAATAGTAATAATAATTTAATTCTCAATTACGGAAATTCATAATTATTGGACGTCACGTTTGAGGAACGTGAAAACCTATGCCTTAAAGACCTTTCACAAGAAATTTTAAAACTATTAGTGGAATCCCATTTAATTTACACAACTAATTTCTCTCACAAGACTTGTTGTTGAATCAAGGGGATATATAAAGTCCAGGCCCCACCCATCACTACCTGTCCAAAGGATTCCTTATATATAAAATAATCAATTTAATTCATAAAAAATGCACATTATAAAATATATATATTGAGTGAAGAATAAAAATTTATCAATTTTTAACTGAATAATAAAATAAATATCAAATTAACACCATATGTAACAATGTTATAAATTTTAGGAAATAATGATATCCATGATAAATAATATGGATATTTAGGGGAAATGTATTGTTCAATGGTCACTGGAAAGTGAATAACTCGAGGGGAAGTTAATGAAAACAAAAATGATTCAAATAAGTGAATTTCAATACCATCCTTGGTCTAAATAATCATAATCCATCTAGAGGAAGAATAAATTAGGTATCAATATGATGTATACCCCTTAGAGTACGAATAATGGTTTTTGTAATTGATAAATAGAATTACCATAAAAAGATATTTAAAAAAATCTTGGGGATATTATCCTTTATTATTTTGAAAATAATTTTCCTTGAAAATCACTTATAAAAAATATTTTCCTTAAAAATATATTTGTAAAATTTCAATGGAAACCTCAAAGAAATGATGATGGGTAATTCCGTAAGGGGTTAAAAGAATATTCCTTTTTCATTGTAAAATGGTTAGAAAAGTGACATGTTTGGAAATAAAGAATAAGATTCATTTAAAAACATATTTTAAAAATAATAAAATTGAAAAAATATATTTTAATAAATTATTTTCAAAATTATAAAGAAAAAATTTTTAATTAAAAAAAAACAGGTTTTGTAAAAAAACGGATTTCTAACTGTAGAGAGAAATGAAGTTAGGTTTTATTAAATCATTTTATCAATGACTTTAAGTACCAAAGAGTGGAAATATAGTATCATCGCATGAAAAAGATAATCAATAATTATAGTACAATAAAATTAAAGATTTTATTATTCAATGATAATATAATTTCCTTTAATTTCAATTCAAGATAAACAATATTTATTAGAATGAGTTTGAAAAATAAACCCTTAAAATGATCATAACATTGAAGTGAGAATTAATCAATGAATCTATTATGTGGGAAAAATTTAAATCCACATAACATAATTTTAAATAAAATAATATATTGTAACAATTAATTACACACAAAATCTTATAATATTAAAGACAATGAGGAATTATTATAACTAGTGAAAAGAAATTGAGTTATGAAATTATTTACTACATTGAAGATTTTAATTTAAAACCCTTGAGTTGAAATAATTGAAATTGAAACTTATAATACCTTGAATAATTAATTATTCATGATATTATATCTCAAAGGGTAATTATATATACCATATAAGAGAAACTAGGTGAATTGCAATATAATATGCCTCAACGAAACGAAATTGCATTAAAATCCCTTACTTTATGCTCTTTTGTGGTTGAACACTATTTAACGATGCATATAATGGTATAAATCATGTTATTAACTTATTATAAAATAATATTAATAACTATAATATCATATATTATCCTTTTATAATATATTATCACCCGTTTTTAATAATCTTCCTTATTTTCATTGTTTTTTAGTGTTAATTGCCTTGTTTTTAAGTATATTTTGACTGATTATTTTTTCCCTATTAAATTTATCATGATTTAATAATTTAAAAAATTTAAAAAAATATTCAAATATTATATATATTCAATATATATTTATTGATAGTAATCAATAAAATTTTTGTGATAGGAAATGAAATATACTATTCAAGGAGACTGTTGGTCGTAAGTACGCGTGAATGATGTTTCCAATTTATTGTCATACTGAAAGAAAAGTAAATGAAATATATAATTAAAATATAATTTTTATTTAATATATATCAAATATTTTTAATGAACCATCCATAATATATTCCGTGAAAAGTGTGAACAAATCACATCGCTTCACGAGACGATAGTTCACCATACACACGAACGACGTTATCATATTCCTAAAAAATGGAATGTATGATGTTATGTGATATATAATAATTTTATAAGAATAAAGTAATCATAAGTATCATAAATATAATATATAAACATTACTTCTATCTTTATACCCATCCTCGAAAGGTGGTAATGGAAAAACAGACAATATTAGTTTGTGAGGTAGTAGTCCGCTATACACATGAATGATGATTTCATAACTAATTTGATGGAAGTGTGTAAAGTTTTAGATTTTGACCATAACAAAAAAATATATAATTATATTTATTATACTTATGCTATTACTTATTCAGTACATAAAAATAATTTATGGAGGTGTATATGGAAATAATATAAAAATTATTTTAGAAAAACATTACCTCTCCTCAGCGTATCCTCCTTAGGTTTTCACTAATTCATTAGTATGTAATATTTATTTCATGACCTGACCCTACCCGAGCATGAGCCGCAACTACCTCAAGCCCACCTCCATAGGCCAGGGGCTGGCGACCAGTGCCGAAGGCACAATAACTCGGGGAGGTCTTTTCCTAAGTACCTGTACACACACACACAGAACACTCAATGTAGAAGTGAAGAGTAAAAGAAAAGAAAAGAAAAGAAAAGTGAAACTGCTATAGATACACCACCAAGTGAATCGACCTCTAATTTTTACAAAGTAAGCTGAAGGTAAACAAAAAAGGGGAAAAGTAAAAAACACGCCCCCAACAATAAAAGTGCCACAACCCAGCAACATGTAAACAAAAACAAACACCTGGGAGAGTCCCACACCTGGAACCCGACTACGACCACCACATACGGTCTAAGCTCTCGAACTCCCAAGCTCTGCTGAAGTCACGACCAACCTGTCTGTCATCTGCAAGTGTAAACCAAGTGCGGGAAAATCCCAATCAGGGGTGAGTATACAAAATACTCAGTAGGATACCCCGAAGGCTCAAGGGAGAAACAAATGAGGTACTGAAGGATGAGCAGTAGATCGAACAGGGAAAAGTAAATGAATACAACAAGGAGTTCAGTCAAGAGTACAACAGTAGAGAGTCCAGCTAAACTCAATAAGAGGAAGGTAGTAGACTTTTCCAAACACAAGGAGCTGGAAATGGTGAGAAGATGAACTTCTCGTCGAGTATTCTCTACCTATAGTAGGAGAGTAGAACCATCCAACCACGAGAAGTAGACACATAAAGCACGTGGTATACCCCGCGCGTCTTCGCCTCTCCTGGAAAGAGAGTAACCAAAACCCATGAAGTGGGTACCTGAACAAGGTATATACATAACCATATGCTCAATCAAGAAGCCCGAACAAGATCCTAAGGGGATCCCCATCCCGTAGCTCAGCCCAAGAAAGTGAGTCTCCATTAGTCTCAGAAGTAACCATCATCGATGCCTAGCATCCCACACGTCTGCCCCAAACTACAAGTCAAGGGGGCTCAAATCAATGCACCTCGACACTATCCGCTTTGGGCGGCACCGACTCGCCTGCACAGATTTAGATCACGTCACAAGGATGCATCTCGGTAGGGAAATTTCCCCTCGTACTTGAGAGTTCTAGGGAAAGTCAAACCACACATCGACTCTGTCACCCAGTCGAGAGAACACCTCAAAGTCAAGGTCGTTCCATCACAGACTCGTACAACCAAGGGTCCCACTCCGGTAATCACGGAGGAAAGCCACAGACTAGCCTAGTATAAAGGACTGAGTCTGGAATGTCAACAGGTGTCCCACTGCCCAGCCCTACTAGAGAGTAATTCATAATATGATATCAGGTGACCCACTGCCCAGCCCTGCTGGAGGGTAAAACCTAATAAGATATCGGGTGACCCACTGCCCAGCCCTGCTGGAGGGTAAACCCTAATAAGATATCGGGTGACCCACTGCCCAACCTTTTTGGAGGGTAAACCCTAATACATCATCAGGTGACCCACTGCCCAGCCCTACTAGAGGGTAGACCTGGAATAAGCCGACATGCGACACACTGCCCAGCCCTATTGGAGGGTAGACCTAGAAAAGTCGATGGGTGACCCACAGCCCAACCCTGTTGGAGGGTACACTCGGAACAAGTTGACAGGAAACCCACTGCCCAGCCCTGCTAGAGGGTAGACCTGAATAAAGACGAAGAGTGACCCACTGCCCAGTACTGTGGGAGGGTAGACCCTCGAGAGTCGTCGGGTGACCCACTGCCCAGTCTCTGCTGGAGGGTAAACCCTAGAAGTCAGTGGGAAACCCACTGCCCGGTCTCTACAGGAGGGTAAACCCAAAGAAGTCGATGAGAGACCCACTGCCCAATCTCTACTGGAGGGTAAACCCAGAACTACTCTGGCTATCTCTACTAGAGGGTACAACACTAGACAACCGAACACGGAATGTGTATTGTGCAACCACTCGACTCCAGAACAAAACCAGGGGAAACCACTCAACCCTGCTAATCTAAACCATCGAGCTCATAGCCAGGGAAAAAACTCAACCTTGCTGGTCAACAATCAAGAACAGAGGGACCATCTATGTCGTGGGAGGTCAAAAGTATGCAAAGAAGAACATAGCACGCACATGGGGCCCACACAATGTGTGACCCCAAGTCAACCCCAACCAAACGAACAAACATTCTCAGGTACCAACATCCACACGTACCTCCCTGCATTCCCATATATTCCCAGAGTATACCACGCCTCCAGCCCAAAGGCTAATGTGCACCCGGCACCCAACGTCAATGCGAAGGCGTGAACGTAACAACTCCAACCTGCCACCTCAATGGATGAGGCACAGCCAACCAGATCTCTTCAAGCATTACTTCAATCTCCCAAGAGTGAACACGATCACACACCAAGGGTCCGCTACAAACACAGTTTAAGAACTGTCACGAGGCACCTTCACATTTCCACATTTAATAAGATCACGTAAGAGGCTCTGCTCTCCTAAACAGGATACACCATTGTAATACTCGTGAAAAAACACGCGAGATAGACTACATACTCGCCTCAAACGGATATCCAACGAAAAAGTCGCCAACACCGCCTTACGCCCGAACGACATCCTGTGATCCTGAGGCTCAGCCCCGAAAACAGTCGGGCACATCGAACTATTGCGAACCCCTCAGGAAAACACGTCAAAAGGACTACTCACTTGATTGGAATGGATATCCAGAGAAAAAGATGCATTCCTACACACCGCACACGAGCGGTGCTACGTGGGACCTGCATCCTGGTCCCGAAACACAACGAATGGATCGCACCGTTGTGATCCTCTCGAAAAAGTACACAAGGTGAACTATTCACTTGTCCAAAACGATCGCCCGGTGCTAGAGATGGAAAATCACCATCAACGCTCAAACGGACCTCGTGGGACCCACACCATCATGCCGAATTAGAGTGGGCAGATTTCACCATTGCAATTTCCTCAGAAAAACATCTAGAATCGACTGCTCGCACGCCCCAAACGGATGCCCGATGCTAAAGTCGCTAAACGCTGCACGCAACTCAAAAGGCGGGCCATGGGGCCCATGAATCAACTCAAGCATCGGAGCCTGAAGCCACACTATAAATCTCCACCTCATCACCAGGGTCCCAACGCCACTGACGGCGCTCAATTTGGAATCGGATGTGTCCGCGCCGTCCAAAACAAGAATCTCCAGAAAAACATCAACTCACTTAAAGACGTGTTGCGCCTCTGATGCCCCTCGTCGCGGGAATTAAAAATTCCCAAAACCATCTCAAAAAGTCCATATTAACGAGAGGCCCGTGCTACCACTTACATCACGCAAAACGGACGCCCGTAGCTCAAGATATGGGCGTCTGAAGTAGGATGGGAAAAACTCCTTGGGCTGGACTAGCCCGGTCCGACCGGTCCGCCCGGCTTGGGCGGACCCGCACCGGCTGGCCTGCTGAGCCCGCGGCCCAGCTGCTTCGCGGCCCGGTCCACACAGCCAGCCCGCGGCCCAGCCGCAGGTCCGTTCCACTCCGTCGTGGCCCGTTGGCCGCGGCACGCTGCCACCGACCGACTGACACGGCCGGTCCTTCCACACGAAGACCCGGCATAGGCGGGTCTTGGTCTCCCACTAGGGTCGCGCACCGCGACCCCACCTCGCCCACACCAACGAGACGCCGCCCGGACGGCCAGATGGCCGGCCTCCGCCGCCGCCACCGGACGAACCCGCTGCCACCGCCGGATGAACTCGCTGCCGCCGCCGCCTCAGACTGGAGTCGCGCCGCCCTGGGACCTCACCGCACCGCCCCGGGTCTCCCCGGGTCACCGGAACCACCCAAAACCCCCCAAAACCCATGAATTTCGGTGGATGGCTGCAATCACCTCAGATGTCATATTTTCAATCCGAAACAGGAATCAGGAAGCTTAGGAAATATGCTACACTTACATGGGCTTTGATCGAAGATCGGGCAGCAATTCAGCACTTAAAAAATTGGGTTCAAAGTTTGCAGGAAATTAAAAACGGAAACAAAACCTCATACCTGCAGGGGCGTAGCCCGAAGCTTCTCGGGTGGTTCGTCGGTGTTGTCGTGCCTCGCTGGAGCCGCCTCTCTGGAGTGGAGGAAGAGAGGGAGGGGGATACCGCCTGTCGCTGCCCAGGTGAATAAGAAGAAAAAGAAGAAGGGGGAGGGGTGTGTTTAAGTAGAGAACACTTAAACCCCCCGCCCAACACGCCCCCGACTCCGCTCCCAATGCAGACAAAAAGGAGGGAACCCCTGGGGTAAACACGACGCTCTAAGCACTACGGTGGTCTCAAAATTTTAATCTGAGGTGTCGTTCAAAAGATATAAAATTTAACGACCGAGGCCGCTAAATTACAAAAACGCCATTGGCGGCGTTTTTCACAGGAGGCCCACACCCGCAAAACATACACCCCTACTAAGGTAAATGACATTCTATAAACTCAACGGTGCCCTAGGTTTTCCAATCTGAGTCACCGTTTAATATATACTTGAGTTAAGTCGTTAAATGAATAAATTAAATATTTAATTTATCCGTTCCACGCTCCGAAAGCGAGCAAGGGGTCCAAAAGTCCCGCGCCGACATGTTTTATGTCCTACCTAGGGTAAACACCCAATTACGGACCCATCCGTACACTCAGATTTAGGATCTGAAGTACCTTTTAGGACTTATCCCATTTATTTGGTGTTTCCAGTGTGAATGCACTGAAAATTTAATTCCGGCCACACCGGGGCTCGGAATCGCACGTCGTCTGAAGGCGCTGCTCTGGAATAACATCAAGAATATTCCAATGTCTTTCATAGTAAAAACCGGGTTCTTAAATAATTCCCTCGTTAAAGATTTTCGTCCCTAAAAAGTAAAACCAGGGAACAACTCAGGGTACTAAGCCCACACATGGCTCTCCCGTACCCAAATGAACTCTTGCACAGCTCTGTGCCACCGCACACTGACCAAAGGATTTATCCGTTTCATGCGGGGTCTACCCTTGACGTTGTCATGCATAGGAGCGCACACACTTCTTCTCGGGTGAGTCACGCAGGAGACTCTATACACCCAAACCATCCTTTGGGGTTAGGTCAAGGCGGTAGGGAACCTCGCCATCCCTTAGCATGGTCTCAAACAGCTTGTCGGCTCTCGGGGGTTGCTCACCTCCCCGGCCAAACCCCTACGTCGCATGTCGCAACTGAAATCACCACCCACACCTAGAACAAAGCCCGGTGGTTCCCTCCTTCAGAATATCAATATGGTGAAACACCCAAGGACATCTGGTCATGCAAGGTTCCACGATCAATGTCCCACGACCAAGACTCTATTACGCTCTCTGAGAGTGAAGGAGTAATCACCTTCGACTACTGAAAAAGGTCCCACGCCCTTTTACCTTACCAACACATGGTTACACCGACGCCCCACGCCACCCTGGTAAAAACTCAAACAAGGAGAAGGGAGAAAAGCATTTCTCACACAGAGTCTAACAATTCTACTAAAAAAAGTATAAGAGCTGTAGAGCGTACCTCTTATCACCTCATGATCTGTAGGATCATATACATCCAAAGATCGCGGCTATCTGCCGTTCCAACTATCAGCTTCCGGAGCCTGATGTGGACCACCTAGTGGTGATGGGAAGACCTCGTAAAGTCTTACCCCACTACCAGCTCCTCCCACTCCTCTGCTAGCACCACCTCTCCGGGTACTACCCCGATCATGATGCTGCCTCCGTCGTGGTGGTGCACCTGCTGCCTGCTCGAAGCTCTCTGCATGCCTGGTCGGGCAGTCCCGTGCCAGGTGACCTCGCTAATCGAAAGCATAGCACCGACTATCTTTGGGATGCGCTGGTGCCCTCCGGTGCCACTGTGGTGTACGACCACGCCCCTGAGTCCGGTTGTCAGAAAGACACCTGCATCGAGGTTCTTCTTGTCGTGCCCGCTAGCTGTGGCAGAAGTCTCAGCTCCAACGTGCCTGCTGCCACCACCAACTCTAAAATGTGACAGGAAGCTCTCTTTCACCAGTGTCTTCTCTAGCAGCCAGGCATATTTGGAAATTCCCAAGGGTAATATGACATCACGAATATCTCGACGGAGACCCTTCTCAAACATTCGTGCTTGGATGTTGTCGTCATAGACCAAGTCTGGGTGAAAGTGCGCACGGTCTGTGAAACTAGCCACGCACTCGGCCACCATCATCCCTCCTTGCTGAAACTATAGGATCTCCTGAATCCGAATGGAGTGCAAGCAGCAGGGGTAAAACTCCTCATAAAACAACAACTGAAAGTCACCCCATGAAAGCGATGACTCGTCAAGAAACTGAGTCACCAGACTCCACCAACGCCAAGCTGCTCCATGAAAAAGGTTGGCTACCAAATCCACTCTATGATCTGCCGGTTTCTACACAATCCTGAAAAGGAAAACCTCTGTCTCTAGCCAAACCTCTGTTGCCTGAGGGTCTAGCTCACCACTAAACCTCAACGGTCTCTACCGCTGGAACTCACGGAGCGCGCTCAGCCTGCGCTCAAGCCCCGTCTGCTTTGCTGAAGCTGTCTGCTGCTCAACAGGTGGGAGTGCTGCTACCGGCCCACCCAGAGAAAGGGGCTCGCATGATGGGTCCTAGACTAAGGCCTCATAGCTCACAGGGTTGTCATCATGAACCAAAGCTGGTATCCTGGCTGGCTGTCTTCGCGGATACATCCTGAATATTATCAAGGAATTCTGCGATCAAATGAGCATATATGTATATACCAATAACAACGATGGGGAGCTGACTCAATAAGGACAGTCAAAGACTCAATCCGATGTGATGTAAAAACCAATTTTCCCTGCAACAAGTGTCTCAGCATGCCGAGTCGACATGCGGGTTATCAGGGTCCTAGTGAATGGATACGTCGGCCGCCGCACCATCACTGAACTCCCTGGCCTGAGAGCCACTCTTGAGACACATTAACATTTTTTCCCTAAATTGCAACCAATTACTCTTTAGGTACGTCCAAACAATGTCCCAAGGAACGAAACACCTCTGATACCACTTCGTCACGACCCGACCCTACCCAGGCTCGAGCCGCAACTACCCCAAGCCCGCCTCCAAAGACCAAAGGCTGGCGACCAGCGTCAAAGGCATAATAACTCAGGGAGGACTTTGCCTAAGTACCTATACACACACATGCAGTACACTCAATGAAGAAGTGCGAGTAAAATAAAATACAAGAAAAGTAATGTGAAACTGCTATAGATAAACCACCAAGTGCATCGACCTTTAATCAGTACAAAGTAAGCTGAAGGTAAACGGAAAAGGGAAAAAGGAAAAAGCACACGCCCAACCAAAAAGTTCCACAACCTGGCAATAGGTAAAAAAAACAAACAATTAGGACAGTCCCACACCTGGAACCCGACTACGACCACTGCACGCAGTCCAAGCTCTCAAACTCCCAAGCTCTGCTGAAGTCACGACCAACCTGTCTGTCGTCTGCAAGGGAACACCAAGTGCGGGAAAAGCCCAAGCAGGGGTGAGTATAAAAAAATACTCAGTAGGATACCCCGAAGGCTTGAGGGAGGAACAAAGGAGGTACCTAAGGGTGAGCAGTAGATCGAACAGGGAAAAGTAAAGGAATACAAATAGGAGTGCAGTCAAGAGTACAATAGTAGAGAGTCCAGCTCAACCCAACAAGAGGAAGGTAGTAGACTCTTCCAAACACAAGGATCTGGAAATGGTGAGAAAATGAAATTCTCATCAAGTCTTCACTACCTATAGTAGGAGAGTAGACCCATCCAACCACGAGAAGCTAGACCTGGAAAGCACGTGGCATAACTCGTGCGTCTTCACCTCTCCTGGAAGGAGAGTAACCAAAACCCAAGAAGTGGGTACCGGAACAAGGTATATACATCACCATACGCTCAATCAAGAATCCCGAACAAGATCATAAGGGGATATCCATCCCCTAGCTCAGCCCATGAAATTGAGTCTCCATCAATCTCAGAAGTAACCATCATCAATTCCTAACATCCCACAAATTTTCCCAGAACTGCAGGTCAAGGGGGATCAAATCACCGCACCTCGACACTCTCCGCTTTGGGCGACACTAACTCACCCGCACGGTTTTAGATCGCCTCACAAGTACGCATCTTTGTGGGGGAAAACGCCCCTCGTACTTGAGAGTTTTGGGGAAAGTCAAACCACACCTCGACTCTGTCACCCAATCGAGAGAACACCTCAAAGTCATGGTCGTTCCATCACTGACCCGTATAACCAAGGGTCCCGCTTCGGTAATCACAGAGGAAAGCCACAGACTAGACTAGTAGAAAGGACTGAGTTGGGAATGTCAATGGGTTTCCCACTTCCTATCCCTGCTGGAGGGTAATTCATAATATGATATCGGGTGACCCACTGCCCAGCCCTACTGGCGGGTAAACCCTAATAAGATATCGGGTGACCCACTGCCCAGCCCAACTGGAGGGTAAACCCTAATACGTAATCAGGTGACCCACTGCCCAGACCTACTAGAGGGTAGACCTGGAATAAGCCGACAGGCGACCCACTGCCCAACCTTGCTGGAGGGTAGACCTGGGAGAAGTCGACGGGTGATCCACTGCCCAGCCCTGCTGGAGGGTAAACCCGGAATAAGTCGACAGGCGACCCACTACCCATCCCTACTGGAGGGTAGACCCTCGAGATTCATCGGGTGACCCACTTCCCAGTCTCTACTGGAGGGTAAACCCTAGAAATTAGTGGGAAACCCACTTCCCAGTCTCTACTGGAGGGTAAACCCGAAGAAGTCGTTGAGCGACCCACTGCCCATTCTCTACTGGAGGGTAAACCCAGAACTGCTCTGGCCATCTCTACTGGAGGGTACAACACTGGACAACTAAACACAGAGTGGGTATCGTGAAACCACCCGACTCTGGAAAAAAAAATAGGGGAAACCACTCAACCCTGCTAATCTAAACCATCAAGCACGAAGCCAGAGGAAAAACTCAACCCCGCTGGTCATCAATCAAGAACAGAGGGACCCTCTACGTCACTGGAGGTCAAAAGTACGCAAAGCAGAACATGACACGTACATGGGGCCCAAACAACGTGTGACCCCAAGTCAACCCCAAACAAGAGCAGAAACATTCTCAGGTACCAACATCCACACGTACCTCCCAACATTACTGTATATTTCCAGAGTATACCACGTCTCTAGCCCAAAGGCTAACGTGCACCCGACACCCAACGTCAACGCGAAGGCGTGAACGTAACAACTCTAATATTTTACCTCAACAGATGAGGCATAGCTAACCACATCTCTTCAAGCATTACTTCACTCTCCCAAGAGTGAACGTGATCACATGCCAAGGGTCCGCTACAAACGCAGTAGAAGAACTACCACGGGGCACCTTCACATTTCCATATTTAATAAGATCACGTAAGAGGCTCCGCTCGCCTGAACATGTTACACCATTGTAATCCTAACGAAAAAACAAGTGAGATAGACAACTTACTTGCCTCAAATGGATATTCTATGGAAAGGTCTCCAACACTGCCTTACGCCTGAACGACGTCCTGTGATCCCAAGCCTCGGCCCTGAAAACAGTCGGGCGCATCGCACCTTTGCGAACTACTTGTGAAAACACGTCAAAAGGAATACTCACTTGAGTGGAATGGATATAAAAAGAAAAAGAAGCATTCCGGCGCACCGCACACGAGCGGTGCTATGTGGGACCCACATCCTGGTCCCGAAACACAACGAACGGATCGCACCGTTGCGATCCTCTTGAAAAAGTACACAAGGTGGACTTTTCAATTGTCCAAAACGATCGCCCGATGATACAGATGGAAAATCACCATCAACGCCCAAACGAACCTCATGGGGCCCGCACCATCATGCCGAATTAGAGTGGGCGGATTGCACCATTGAAATCCACTCGAAAAAACATCCAGACTTGACTGCTCGCACGCCCCGAACGGACGCCTGATGAGAAAGTCACTAAACGCTGCTCGCAGCTCAAAAGATGGGTTGTGGGGCCCACACCTCAACTCTGGATTCAGAGACCAAAGCCACACTAGAAATCTCTGCTTCGTCACCAGGGTCCCAATGCCACTGACGACACTCAATTCGGACATAAGATGTGTCCACACCGTCCAAAATAAGAATCTCTGAAAAATCATCAAATCACTTAAAGACGCATCGCACCTCCGAGGCCCCTCATTTCGGAAATTTAAAATTCCCAAACCATCTGAAATATTCCTCCTTGACGAGAGGTCCTAGCTACCACTGACGGCATGCAAAACGAATGCTCGTAGCTCAAGATACGGGCGTCCGAAGTAGGAGGGTAAAACCCCCTTGGGCCGGACCGGCCCGGTCCGGCCGGTCCACCCTGCTTGGGCCGGGCCGCACGGGCTGGCCCACTGAGCCCGCAGCCCGCTCTGTAAAGCTGGCCCTCGGCGCAGCCGCAGGTCTAGTCCACTTCACCGCAGCCCGCTGGCCACGACACGCTGCCACCGACCGGCCGACACGGTCGTTCCTTCCACGCGAAGACCCGCCATAGGCGAGTCTTGGTCTCCCACCGGGGTCGCGCCCCACGACCCCACCTCGCCTGCACCGGCGAGAGGCTGCCCGGCCGGCCAGATGGCCAGCCTCCTCCGCCGCCACCAGACGAACCGGCCGCTGCCGCCGCCTCGGACTGGAGCCGCGCCGCCCTGGGACCTCGTCGAACCACCCCGGGTCGCCGGAAACACCCAAAACCCCCCAAAAACCCATGAATTCCGGCAGATGGATGCGATCACCTCAGAAGTCTGATTTTCATTCTGAAATAGGTGTTGGGAAGATTAGAAAATATGTTATGCCTACATGGTCTTTGATCGAAGATCGAGCAGCAATTCGGCACTAAAAAAATTGGGTTCAAAGTTTGCGGGAAATTAAAAACGGAAACAAAACCTCCTACGTGCAGGGGCGTAGCCTGAAGCTTCGCGGGTGGTTCGTCGGCATTGTCGCACCTCGCCGGAGCCGCCTTGATGGAGTAGAGGAATAGAGGGAGGGGGTTTCCGCCTGACGCTGCCCAGGCGAAGAAGAAGAAGAAGGGGGAGGGGTGTGTTTAAGTAGAAAACACTTAAACCCCTCACCCGGCACGCCCCCGACTCAGCTCCCGATGTAGACAAAAAAGAGTTCACCCATGGGGTAAACACGATGATATGAGCCCAATGGTGGTCTCATAATTTTAATCTGAGGCCCCGTTCAAAAGTTATAAAATTTAACGACTGAGGTCGCTAAATTACAAAAACACCCTTGGCGGCGTTTTTCACAGGAGGCCCACGCCTGTGAAACATACACCCCTCCTAGGGTAAACAACACGCTCCGAACTCAATGGTGCCCTCATGTTTCCAATCCGAGTCACCGTTTAAGAGATAATTTAGTTAAGCCATTAAAAGAATAAATTAATTATTTAATTTATCCGTTCCACGCTCTGAAAGCGAGCGAGGGGTCCAAACGTCCCGCGCCGACATGTTTTATGTCATACCTAGGGTAAACACCCCAATCCGGACCTATACGTACACTCAGATTTAGGATCTGAAGTACCTTTTAGGAGTTATCCCATTTATTTGGCATTTCCAGTGTGAATGCACTGAAAATTTAATTCCGGCCACACCAGGGCTCAGAATCGCACGCCGTCTGAAGGGGCTACTCTGGAATAACATCAAGAATATTCCAAAGTATTTTGTAGTAAAAACTGGGTTCTTAAAATTTAGGCCAAAAATAAATATTTTGGGATGAGTTTATGGAATTTTAGAATTTATTTTCTTAGGTATTGGCTGATACAAGTATAGTTAGAGGTTTGAAGATAGGATGGGAGGGGGATGCATTTTATAAGTTGGGTGAGTGGAAACTTGTAAATTTTTGAAAGAGGGAATTCCACCAACATTTTTTCCATGTAAAGTGGCCTCAATAAGGCACCAAAATATATATTATAAGTTATAAGTTTTAAATATGTCCATAAAACCATGCTTTACATGTTTATAGTTCACTTTAACCCTTAATTTTAAAGTTTTGTCCCTTGGTAAACTAGTTTTTCTCTTAATGGAAGTAATTAATTTTAATGGATTTCACTAATATTTTTTTGGTAAAATTTTAAATTTAACTCATTACAAATTATAAATTATGATGTTTCAAAATATGAAATCCATTTATCCAAATTAAAATCACATAAGTAGAAGAAATTAATTTAAAATTTATCTCGTAGAAGTATTTAGAGAATGAGTTTTTAAAGTGAAAATGTTCAAATGTTTAGTATGTTTTTATATCCAAAGTCAATAAAAAAATGAATCAAATTAAATAAATTGATTAATATATGTATAATTTATCTAATTCTACTTTAAAACCTATTTAAAAGTTAATTTTTCATTATAAAATATTTAGATGAAAAGTCAGTTTTCAATTAAAATTCAGTATTTTCACTATTCATCAAAAAATAGAACTTTTAGGAAAAACACAAAAAATT
Source organism: Viscum album (assembly GCA_963277665.1). NCBI lineage: Eukaryota > Viridiplantae > Streptophyta > Magnoliopsida > Santalales > Viscaceae > Viscum > Viscum album. Next base: position 1,755,800,076 of record OY728121.1, on the reverse strand, counting down.
CATCCTAGAATAATTTTAAAATTAAAAATTAAAAATAATTTTATTTTTTAAAATAAAATTTTAAAAAGTTTCAAAATTTATTTTCAAAACAAGTGAGCCATTAAAAGGCGGTAAAACTATCTTTATAAAAAAACATCTTTTTATGTATAAAGTTGGATTTGTTTTAATATTATACCTATAAAATATATTGGATGAATGTCAAAAAAATTGATTGAGCATATAATATATAAATTTAATGAATATCATCCAATAATAGTAATTAATTTAATTTATTATGATAAAATTCCTTTGGTGCATAGAAATAGTTATTTATAAAATCATTTCCTTTAAATTCAATTGGTTTTTATATTAACTTATAATAAATTTGTAACCAATTAATTTTCCTATATATTTTCATAATTTATTTAATTATATTAATAACTATAAATTTTATGTCTATGAGATAATTTTCATTCAAAATAATAATATTATTAGTATATAGTTGTTTAGTAAAACCTGATCTTTTATGTAACCCATGATTTTGAAGGAACTCGTTGTCACATGTAATGAAAGATAAAATCAGTGTTGCATGTAAATAAAGATTTTTTTTGTTTCATCTAATATAATATATTGGATATATTTAATTTATCTATATATAAATATATCATAAAGGCTTTGGATGTTATATTCTCTTCTATGATTGGTGTTGTATGTGATACATGCTATCAAATACAGTGTTCATATTTATAATTTTGGGGTGTCATAATTAAACCCAGGAAATTGAAATGTAATTAAATAAATCACCCATATTTTTTCAATAACTCTATAACATTCAATTTACATAGAGATTATATTTTTTCTTTGGAACTTGAAAAATGAATTGCTTTTACAAACACTAATACACAAATATTATGAATTTCTATTTTATTGTTATGGTCTTTGGTATAAAATGTAATTCCATTAATTTCATACTCATATCATGTTATCAAATTTTATCTTAGGCCACCTTCTAACCATATCAATTTTTCTGATGTATATGATCTATCATGCACAATCTCTTTAAATGATGGAAAAAAAGTTTTAATATACTCATTCAATATCCATGTATCTTTATTATTTGGATAACATTATTTTAACACATCAATATAAAATGTTATATATAGATGAACATAATATATGTTATTCATGACATAAAAATATTATTGCTTTATTTTTTCTCCTTTAAATGATTTTACTTTTAATAATTGGATCCCCTTGCCCCTAAAACGAATTGTTCACGAGGAGATATGTGTAATCCATTTTCATCCTTGGAAGATAAGTTGTTTATAAAAATATGTTCAACCACCTCAGAAATATACTTACTCAATAATTGAAGATACATGTCAATATGGATTTTTACCATATCCCTTCAATATATTCAAATAAATTTCAAAAGGATACATCTGATATAGATATACATGTCTAGAAATCATTATTTATCATAGAAAATGAACTATTAAATGCACCATGATGTAAAAAAAAAGATGAAATGTATATTTCTAGTTGAAAAGGTATAAAAACTGAATTTTTCTCCAAATTTTGTAAATGAATTCATATAAATCTCTTTGTTAAAAATTGAATTGAAAAGATAACACACCTTTATATTAGCTATTATAACATGGATGAGATGTATTCCACGTAATGCAATTGGTAGGATCTGTTGCATCATGATATGAATATCTTGAGATTCCATGTCTATCAACTTCAATTATTTTAGAGACACACAATTTTTTACATTTGAAGAATAACCATATAGAACTGAAATAATCCAGTTTATCCCTCCTGTATAAATTATGAAAATATTTTGGCTGTAGGTTTGTATTTCATTAGGATTTTGAGATATGTCCAAACAAATCCCTTTTAATAGTAAGTCTAATATTCCATTCAACATATCATTATTCTTTCCACTAATATCTAACAATGTACTAATCAAAAAATCTTAATTATTACCTACACATGCAGGGAATAAATTTTATCATTGACCACATGATATATCCAATATGGAAGCTCAAAAAATATTGATCCTTTCAAATATTTCTATCATTAACAAAATATTACATTTTCCTGAAAGTGAAATTAATTTTTTTCACCCTATCAAAATACTGATTGGTTGAAAAAGGATTTAAAAAAATATCAAATTTATATGATCTATTGAATTCCATTTTTAAACATTGATGAGAGTGATCCATAGAAAAAAACCTTTTATGATGCATATATACTATTTTTCTCCCAGGTCTTTTTTGATAATATGAAGTCTATTATTCACTAATTGAATATGATTTATGCCTTACAAAACTGTATCCAAACAAATTTTTATATGCAGGGAAGTCATTTATAGTGAACATAATCAAGGATGTAGTCTAAAACGTTCCATTTTATAAGAATCATAGACTCTGATACCTTGCTCCAATAAAAGTGTAAAATAATAAATTAATGGTGACAATAAAATATCAATATCATTTCTAGCCTATTTTAGTCCATAAATCATTAAAATAAACATGATATATTTTGGATTCATAAAAAACTCAGAAGATAAATTGTAAATTACTAATAAAAGGGGACATGAACTATTTTTTCTACTATGGCCTTGATATGGATTCTTACCATCTGTGCACAATCCAAGATTTAGATTTATAACTTCATTTCTGAAGTTAGGAAATTATTGATATATTTTCCTCCACTATGGATTATGAATAGGATAACATAACTTATTCTTAATATATTCTCTCAAATGTGTTCTATTTTAACCTTTTTACATCATTTTCAAATTTGGTAACTCTTACTAACCTTCATAACCAGTAAGTCTAACCAGAAGTGATGCTTCTGACCATTTATTAAATAAAGGAAAAAAGTATAGAGAAGACGGACAGGGTCAAACAAAGGGACTTGCCCTCATCCATCAAAACACAATGCTAACGATCATAATAAGACATATCATTCTCATAATCAGAATCATTAGCAGTTTCCCATTACGAGTGGGACTTACTGTGATTGAGGATATTAAGAAAATCAGAATTAAACTTACCCAATAGCTTAGAAGAGAGAGTACACACAGTGCGAGGTGTATTAGAGTAGTCCTTCCACGAACTTCTCATAGAGGGGGTAGGAGTGCAGTCAACTTCCCCTTTTCCAGAAATGAGTGCATATTTAAAGAATTAGGGTCAATCCCTTCCGCCTCCAAGATGTCACCCCACTCCCCAGATATCTTGGAAGAGATCAAGAGCCTCTGGATCTCCTGATGGAAATCAACCTGTGAAGGAGCCTCAGTGTTGAAAGTCTCAATAGTATCATCACATTGAAATCCTACACCAAGACTATCATTCATTCATATATTTGATGGGTCAGTGCAAATAGGAGATCATGCAACAGTGGGAGGGGCATTTTTTCCAATCCTAACTAAGCCCGTGGGAGTAACTTCACGACCATCCTTAGGTGTAAACTCCTTAGAAAAGTCGACCCAAGTAGTGGATGGACCACCCATCGGGTATGCAGAGATATCCCAAATATTAGAAGGACCATTGTTGGCTCTCAACGACGATGAATCCACCATCATTCCCTTCCCATTCAAAGGTAGCTACCATTATTCCTCAGAAATCATCACATCAGCCTTAGTGGAAGATAGATTGATGTTACAATAAAGGGGTTGTGACAACTCCACATCATTCCACTTTGAGATCCTTCTACAGAGGTTAGATGGATGTCCCATCATCACACAATTCTCACAGGAAGTTTGCCTCCGACATAATTCCATCGAATTCCCAACAAACATACACTACTAGAAAAGCAGGTATTTGCGACGGGCTATTTGCGACGAGATCCCGTCGCAAATAGCCATTTGCGACGGGGTCCCGTCGCAAATAGCCCGTTGCTGAAAACACCGTCGCAACTACACTTATTTGCGACGGGCCCGTCGCTAAAGCCTTTGTTTGCGACGGGCATTCTCCCCATCGCAAATAGTATTCCGTATTTTTGTAAAAAACTTTTGAAACAGTTTTTGCGACGGGACCCGTCACAAATACCTTTTGCGACGGGACCCGTCGCAAAAATCTTTTGCGACGGTTCCGTCGCAAAACCTCTTTTTTAAAAAAATAAAAAAAAATTAATAATACTAGTATTTGCGACGGGACCCGTCGCAAATACTATAAAAAAAATAAAAAAAATAAATTATTAATAAATTATTTTAGTTAATATAATAATAGAATTATAATTTACAAATGAAAATTATAAATTATTTTAATTACTATAATAATAGTAGAATTATAATTCAAAAATACAAATAATAGAATATTAATAAATAATTTAATTAATATAATAATATTACAATTATAATTCATAAATAAAAAAATATTAATAAGTTATTTTAATTAATATAAAAATAATAGAATTATTTTACATTCAAATATTAAAATAATTCAAGTATTACAAAAAAAATAATTAAATTATAATATTATAAAATTTTAATATATATATAAAATTTTAATATATAAATAAAATTTTAATATATATATAAAATTTAATATTATAAAATATAAATAATATTATTATTCATATTAATATTGTTATTTAAAAATATAATATTATTAATATTTTATAATGAGACAGAAACTACGAATAGAAAAAAAAATATTTTGATTTCACAAATTTTATAACAGAAATACAAACTCTAATCTGTAGGAGGGGGGGAGGAGGGGGAGGTGGGGGATCTGCAGATGGTGGTGGAGGAAACTCCATCCCTAAAGCATGAGTGAGTCGACGCATGTACTCCATCTGCTCCTGATGCTGCTGCTGCCACCGACTCGTCTGCTCCTCGTAGAGCTGCTGCTGGCGTCGACGCTCCTCCTCATGCTGCTGACGCATCTGCTCCTGCTCCTGTCGGAGACTCTCTATCTGTGCAGTCTGAGATCGCAACTGATCCTCATACTGTGTAGAAGATGATGCACGAGCTCCTCTCGAGCTGGACGCCGACATCGCAGCACTACTATAATAATCTCCGGGAGTCAGTCGAGAGCCGATACCAACTACCCGACCCTTCTCGAAGGCATACTGGGTGGCCTGCATCCATGCCGCCTCATCAAACTGACGGGCAGTGGTCTGATCTGATGACTCGGCCTGACTCTCAGGCCGGGCCTGTGCCGCTGTGGCCTCATATGACTCCTATAGTTGCAATTTAAAATTAAAATTGTGAATATATTATATGCAGTTAATTTTTAAACTTGAAAACAAATAATACTGACCACGATGTGATGCTGACGATCACCTCTGAGCTCCCCAGTAGCAGGATCACTATACATCCTCTGATATACGTCGTACTCTGTAATATCGGGGTGCTCGACAGCCTATAAGAATAAAAAATAAACTGTTAATATTTATAGTTATATAAAATATTTATAAATAATGTACGTACCAGATGCTGTCTATGAGTATTGAAAGAACGACTCCCAGCTCGATGAGTCACCTCCTGCCTCCCCCGATTCTGCCTCCCCACCGATGATCTCCTCTGAAAGGCACCACTCAACCAGTGCGCACATAATCCATCCCATACATGGGATGAAATATACTCTGGTCGGTGTGCTCTACATGACTCATCAAACTCTGACACTCCTGTTTTCTTCATCGCAGCTTTTCTTAAATTGTGCAAAAACTGACGAAGGCGATCACGCATGGCCACCTCCCATGCCTCGTGGATGGCGTCACGCATGGTATCCTCGATCGGATACCATAAACCCTACAAATAAATCAAAATATCAAGTTAGAAATGAGATAATTTTCAAAATAAAAATTATTTATTTACGTACGTACCAACCAATGGCCGAACATGGCCTGCTGCACATCAATGGGAATCTGCTCCCATGTGGTCCACGGCTGAGAGAAATAGTTGCGCAAAATAGCGCTGCCCTGTCCGACTGCTATATGCGAAAAACTGAAAAAATAATAAATATTTATTATGTGAATGGATTAATGAAATCTTAGTCAAATCCACAGGTTATTACACAGGTTATCACACCTCCGGGTGCGCGGATCAAACCCAAGACGTGGACGTCGCTCGAGGAGGGGGTCAGGAATCATCAATCGTGCAAGACCGCGCCCCCTCCGCATACTCCCTGGAGCACCTGCAGGCTGAGGGTCATCTGCCAGCAACTCATCCGCATCGAAAGGCAGGTCAGCATCCGCCAACGCACGAAATGTGGCCTCGTCCATCTGAAACAGAAAATTTTAATGTTAGCAAATAATTGATAATTACTATTATATATACATATATACATATTATGATTGTATATAAATACCATGGAATTCTATAAGTGTTCATCTTCATCATCATCTTCATATATGTCAATGTCATCTTCATATTCCTCCTCAACATCATCGATATCCATTCGAGTTGCAGTTGCTTCATCTCTTACCATTTCAAATTCATGTGTGACATCATTAACATCATCGTCATCACCGACTCTTAAATGTGGGGTGTCGTCATCGATACTCATATCTCTTTGTAAAAAAGATTTATTTTGAGTACTCTCTTGAAAAACTTCAATTCTTTGCACATCAGTGAAAGCACATTCACTTTGACTAAACTGATTGTCTCGAATTTTGATTTTTATTACACTCCACCAATCAGTAAAGTCTCTTGATGTTGCACAGTACTTTGCATAATAAACTTGATATGCCTGTTGAGCCAATAAGAATGGTTCATTTACTGCGAGAACACTTTTAAATTTAATATCGATGATTCCATGAGTCGGATGAACACGCACGCCTCTCTCTATATCCAACCACCGACATTTGAACATGGTTATGTAATGTTGTCCAAGATAACAGAGTTCAATGATTTCATCAAGTATGCCATAAAAGTCAACTTCATTTTCTCGATGATGAGATCCTCTCAAGCTAACTCCACTGTTCATTGTTTTTTTCGATTCCCCATATGCATGTGTGTGGAATCGAAATCCATTCACCACATATGCATTATAAGTTTTAACAAGTTTGGAAGGTGGGTTACTCAATACACACAGCCGTTTGTCAATTTTATCAGCATGTCGAGACACCTGAAGATTTGTGAAATAATTATCAATATAGTAAACTATACATTGAATGAGTTGCTAAATGATAAAGAATTTATGTTACCAGTTTTTGAAACCACTGAGAGAAATTTTTCAGTCGACGTTCTTCGAGAGCAGCTGCTGTAATTTGTGGAATTTGTTTCTTGATATGATTATCATACAACCTATAAAAACCAAAGTTATTTACTGTAACATAAATGATAGAATAAGTGATATAAATACTTACAGTACAACTGATGTCATCTCTTCACAGTTGAGCAGAACATACGTATGAGCTCTATGATGTTCATCATCTGAAAGCCAGCGTTCAGAAACTCCACCAAAACCAAGTTCTGACTGGTTGAAAACAGATAATTGATTGTCGATTTCATCAATATTCCTCTCATTCCGTCCCATTCGGTTGTGTTTTGAAGGATACTCATATTCAAAATAATGGGAGCAGAAAAAAGATATTTCCTCTTGCAAATAAGCTTCTGCAATAGATCCTTCAACAGATGCTTTGTTGCGTACTTTTCTTTTCAATTTTTGCATGCATCTTTCAAATGGGTACATCCATCGAAACTGTACCGGACCTCCACATTTGGCTTCATATGGCAAATGTAACATCAAATGTTCCATTGAGTCGAAGAAAGACAGCGGAAATATTTTTTCCAGTTTACATATAATTACAACAACATCTTTTTCAAGTTTCCCTAGAGCATCATAATCTGCCGTAGCCGCACATATTTCCCGAAAACAATGAGACATGTCTGTTATGGAATCCCAAATCACAGAATTCAACAGACCTCTTAATCCAATGGGTAGAAGTCTCTCCATTATAACATGACAATCATGACTTTTTAATCCAGTAATATAACCATTCTTTACACATCTACCCAAATTGGAAGCACAACCATCTGGAAGTCTCAAATCTGAAATCCACTGACAAAATAATAAAAGGTTTTCTTTAGACAGTGTATAAGCTGCTTTTGGTTTCAGTAACCTTTCTGTTCTGACATTCTCAAATAGTTCCAATTCTGGACGCCTGCAAATTTGGGCAAGATCTAAACATGCATTTACATTGTCTTTGCTCTTTCCTGGTGTATCCAAAACTGTATGAAACAAATTATCAAAACAGTTCTTCTCAATATGCATGACATCTAACATGTGTCGGACCAACAAATCAGACCAATATGGCAAATCCCAAAATATGCTACGTTTAATCCAATTGTGTTCTTTCCCAAAACCAGAAATTTTCTGTTGGTTTATTGTGGGACCAAAAGTGATGGGAGGTAATGAAAATACAACCGATTTTAACTCCGAACCTGATAGCATTTTTGGAGGTCCATCCCTTTCAGTTGTTCCTTTTCTGAAATAAGATCTGTTTCTGTGAAAAGGATGATCAGCTGGAAGAAATCTGCGATGACAGTCAAAATAACAAGGTTTCTTTCCATGAATGAGCATAAATGCTTTTTTCTCTCCCATACAGTAAGGACATGATTTTTGACCATGTGTACTCCAGCCAGATAACATCCCATAAGCCGGGAAGTCACTTATTGTCCACATCAATGCTGCTCTCAGTATGAAATTCTGTTTCGTTGCAACATCATATGTACTGACACCAGTACTCCACAATAAATTTAATTCATCAATGAATGGCTTCAAATAAACATCAATATTTTTCTTCGGATGTCCTGGAATTAGTAAAGTCAAAAAGATATATGGCTCCTTCATCAACATCCATGGAGGTAAGTTATACGGAGTTAAAAAAACAGGCCAACATGAATATTGACTACCATAAGATCCAAACGGACAGAAACCATCAGTGGAAAGGCCCAGTCGAAAATTTCTAGCTTCTAAAGCAAATGATGGATGCACTCTATCAAAATGTTTCCATGAATCACCATCGACTGGATGATTCAAGCTTTTATCGGTTGAACTATTCTCTTTATGTCATGACATCATTGTCGCTGTATTCTTAGACATGAATAAACGCTGAAGTCTGGATGTAAGCGGAAAATATCTCAACTGTTTTACAGGAATCAAACCAGACTTCCCATGTTGTCCTTCTTTATATCTCAGTTGCCCACATGTAGGACAACTATCCAACGACTCATTTTCCCCAGAATATAAAATGCAGTCATTTGAACATGCATGAATCTTCTGACAAGTAAGTCCCAAATTTCGAACCAGCCTCTTACTCTCATAGTAATTTGCAGGTAAAACATTTCCTTCGGGTAACAGTGTTTTCAGCAAAGAAAATATCTGGTCAAAACAGGTGTTTGACATTCCGTTATCTGATTTGATAGCCATAAATTTTGCAACTGCTTCTAATTTGCTCATCTTGCAGCCAGGATATAATGCATCCTCAGCAGATTTCAACAACTCATAAAATTCAGACGGTGCCAACTCAGGATTTGAAGCTATATCAGCCGGAGTTTCTGTATGTTGAACAGATGAACCTGCAACATCATGTACTAAATCTTGAAACCGGGATGGATCCGGAATCAAGTTGGTATCACCTGCTCTGGAACTGCGTTCACCGTGTTGATACCAAAAAACATAATCTGGTTGAAAACCAAAACGCAAAAGATGTTCTCCCACTTTGTCAAACGTGTCAAACGTTCTCAATGGACATTTTCTGCAAGGGCATTTTATTTTTCCTTCTGAAACAAATTCTGAATTTGATTCCGCAAATGGTAAAAAAGTCTCCACACCCTCAACATATACTGGATTTAAACCAGAACCGTTTGGATTTCTACGTTGATTTATCCATATGCGGTCACCTAATAATGATTGTTGACGACCTCGTTGTTCCATATTTCTCTATAAAATATAAAAGCATTACTGGTTTTGAATAATTTGTTAGAAAAAACACTCAAGTAAAGATTGAATATATTGAGAATAAAGCAAAACATGTTACAAATATTTATAATTTTAATATTATATTGATTTTTTATTATTTTAATAATACTGATATAATTTTTTCATAAACATTAATTATATAATAATAACATTATTACATTATTAGTATATTTTATTATTAATATTAAAATAACATAATTTTTTATATTATATACAATTCTCTTTTCATTTGTGTGTTTAACATTCTGTCTCCACATGTAATATTCGCATTCACTTTCACCTCTCCATTGGCGAGTAGGTTGATAATTTTGAAAAAGAATGCGAATATTACATGTGGAGACAGAAAACACACAGATGAAAAGAGAATTGTATATAATATAGAAAATTATATTATTTTAATAATAATAATAAAATATACAAATAATGTAATAAGGTAATTATTCCAAATTATTGATAAGTATTTCAAATTATTGGTAATTATTCCAAATTATTGGTAATTATTCCAAATTATTGGTAATTATTCCAAATTATTGGTAGTTATTCCAAATTATTGGTAGTTATTCTTAATTTTTGGTAGTTCTTCCTAATTATTGGTAAATATTGGTAAATATTGGTAAATATTGGTAATTATTGGAAAATATTGGTAATTATTGGAAAATATTGGAAAATATTGGTGATTATTGGTAATTATTGGTGATTATTGGTAATTATTGGTGATTATTGGTAATTATTGGTGATTATTGGTAATTATTGGTGATTATTGATAATTATTGGTGATTATTGGTAATTAATACTAATTATTGGTAATTAATAATCATTATTACTAATTATTGGTAATTATTACTAATTATTCCTAATTATTACTAATTATTGTTAATTATTACTAATTTTTACTAATTATTACTAATTATTACTAATTATTTCTAATTATTACTAATTATTTCTAATTATTACTAATTATTTCTAATTATTACTAATTATTGCTAATTATTACTAATTATTGCTAATTATTACTAATTATTGCTAATTATTACTAATTATTGCTAATTATTACTAATTATTGCTAATTATTATTAATTATTGATAATTATTGGTAATTATTGATAATTATTGGTAATTATTGATAATTATTGGTAATTATTGGCAATTATTGTTAATTATTGGCAATTATTGGTAATTATTACTAAATATTGCTAATTATTACTAATTAATCCTAATTATTACTAATTATTGGTAATTAATAATCATTATTACTAATTATTCCTAATTAATAATCATTATTACTAATTATTCCTAATTAATCCTAATTATTCCTAATTATTCCTAATTATTACTAATTATTGTTAATTATTACTAATTATTGTTAATTATTTCTAATTATTACTAATTATTTCTAATTATTACTAATTATTTCTAATTATTACTAATTATTTCTAATTATTACTAATTATTTCTAATTATTACTAATTATTTCTAATTATTACTAATTATTTCTAATTATTACTAATTATTGCTAATTATTAGTAATTATTGCTAATTATTATTAATTATTGCTAATTATTATTAATTATTGATAATTATTAGTAATTATTGATAATTATTGGTAATTATTACTAATTATTGTTAATTATTGGCAATTATTGTTAAGTATTGGCAATTATTGTTAATTATTGGCAATTATTGTTAATTAATACTAATTATTGTTAATTAATACTAATTATTGGTAATTAATACTAATTATTGGTAATTAATACTAATTATTGGTAATTAATACTAATTATTGGTAATTAATACTAATTATTGGTAATTAATACTAATTATTGGTAATTAATACTAATTATTGGTAATTAATAATCATTATTACTAATTATTGGTAATTAATCCTAATTATTCCTAATTAATCCTAATTATTCCTAATTATTCCAAATTATTCCTAATTATTCCTAATTATTACTAATTATTTCTAATTATTACTAATTATTACTAATTATTACTAATTATTTCTAATTATTACTAATTATTGGTAATTATTGGTAATTATTGGTAATTATTGGTAATTATTCCTAATTATTGGTAATTATTGGTAATTATTGGTAATTAATACTAATTATTGGTAATTAATACTAATTATTGGTAATTAATACTAATTATTGGTAATTAATAATCATTATTACTAATTATTCCTAATTAATACTAATTATTCCTAATTAATACTAATTAATCCTAATTATTCCTAATTATTCCTAATTATTACTAATTATTGTTAATTATTACTAATTATTGTTAATTATTACTAATTATTGTTAATTATTTCTAATTATTACTAATTATTTCTAATTATTACTAATTATTTCTAATTATTACTAATTATTTCTAATTATTACTAATTATTGCTAATTATTACTAATTATTGCTAATTATTAGTAATTATTGCTAATTATTATTAATTGTTGATAATTATTGGTAATTATTGATAATTATTGGTAATTATTGATAATTATTGGTAATTATTGGCAATTATTGTTAATTATTGGCAATTATTGTTAATTATTGGCAATTATTGGTAATTAATACTAATTATTGGTAATTAATACTAATTATTGGTAATTAATACTAATTATTGGTAATTAATACTAATTATTGGTAATTAATACTAATTATTGGTAATTAATACTAATTATTGGTAATTAATAATCATTATTACTAATTATTGGTAATTATTACTAATTATTCCTAATTAATCCTAATTATTCCTAATTATTCCTAATTATTCCTAATTATTACTAATTATTGTTAATTATTACTAATTATTTCTAATTATTACTAATTATTTCTAATTATTACTAATTATTGGTAATTATTGGCAATTATTGGTAATTATTGGTAATTATTCCTAATTATTGGTAATTATTGGTAATTAATACTAATTATTGGTAATTAATACTAATTATTGGTAATTAATACTAATTATTGGTAATTAATACTAATTATTGGTAATTAATACTAATTATTGGTAATTAATACTAATTATTGGTAATTAATACTAATTATTGGTAATTAATACTAATTATTGGTAATTAATACTAATTATTGGTAATTAATACTAATTATTGGTAATTATTGTTAATTATTCCTAATTAATACTAATTATTCCTAATTATTACTAATTATTACTAATTATTGTTAATTATTCCTAATTAATACTAATTATTGGTAATTAATACTAATTATTGGTAATTAATACTAATTATTGGTAATTAATACTAATTATTGGTAATTAATACTAATTATAGGTAATTAATACTAATTATTGGTAATTATTACTAATTATTACTAATTATTCTTAATTATTGATAATTATTGATAATTGTTCCTAATTATTAGTAATTAAATGAATAATTATCAATAATTAGAAATAATTACCAATAATTACAAATAATAACATTATTAATATATTTTATTATTAATATTAAAATAATATAATTTTCTAATTTATATACAATTCTTCTTTGATCTGTGCGTTTTCTATCTCCACATACAAATAATACATGTGAAGACAGCAAACACACAGATCAAAAAAGAATTGTATATATATAAAAAATTATATTATTTTAATATTAATAATAAAATAAACTAATAATGTAATAATGTTCTTATTCCTAATTATTGGTATTTATTACTAATTATTAATATTTATTCTTAATTATTAAAAATTATTACTAATTATTCCTAATTACCATTAACTATAAACAATACAAATAATTTAAATTTATTAAGTAATAAAACAATGTAAACATAATTAAATTACAACTAATTAATAATAATTGAAACTAATAAAAAATTAAAAATAAATAAAAAATTAAAATGAAGATAAATACCTTGAAAATTGACCTGTTCTGATCGTTCTTCAAAACTTTAATATCAGCTCCGGAGAAAAAAATTAAACTGGAGAAAAACTCAACTCTAGAAATATAATTTTGAGAGAAGGAGAAGATAAGGAATGAGAATGAAATGAAAAAAACGGATGGGGGTATTTATAGGTTAGATTATTTGCGACGGGACCATTTGCGACGGGAATCCCGTCGCAAATACCTTAGCCAACATTTATTACGGTCAACCGGTAAATAGTTATTTGCGACGGGACCCGTCGCAAATAACCCCTGCCGACATAGTATTTGCGACGGGGGAATATTCCCGTCGCAAATACCTTTTACCGCCGCCGGTTATTTGCTACGGGAATATTCCCCCGTCGCAAATAAGTTTCCCGCGATTTGGCGCGCATCGCGGGAAACTGATTTGCGACGGGGAAAGCAATCCCGTCGCAAAAGCCTCCTTATTTGCGACGGGGAAATACCCCCGTCGCAAATAGCCCGTCGCAATTGCTCATTTTTCCCGTAGTGATACATTCATTACAAAAAGTGGCTTTCTATCATACTCAACATCAATTTGAATGTCATCCGTTGGAGTAGAAAGAGTTACCTTGTCAATCAGGATGGATCTAAGATCAATCTCAACTAACATCCTTGCATAATGTCCAAATTGAGCATTCTTAGTCTCCTTTTCAAGACGTATGGGAGTTCCAATTGCCATGCCAATATCACGAAGAATATGTGGGTACCAAAGGAACCAATGAAGAACATGAAGATGAACCCATACTGGGGAAAAAACATTTCTTGCAAGTGAAGCATTGAAGTCCAAACACTATTCATGAAGGTGAAGCCATCCAGGCTTCAAATAAAGTGATCCAGTGCTGCACGCATGAATTTTTGAAGCATCTAAAGAAAAAATGAAATAAAAGAAACCATGTCCAAGAGATATACACCTCCAGTCAGAGAAACCCCACAAACATGAAATCCGTCAGACCAAATCGTCAAACCTCCAGGATTTCTGACCCCTAGGTAAAACAAGACATGCAATCAGGGAGGGTTTCCTGATGACAATACTTTCAGCAAAAACAGTAGGATTGGCCTCAACATGTGCTAAAGACCCCTTCAAAAAAATTCTTTCAGAGCACAAGTATGTGGATGCAAACGCAAGCTTCAAAACATCATTCAGATTAATCCTTCGCGAAGCAGAAAAAAAACAATTAGAAGGCAACATTGCAGCAGCCAATTTACCGGATCCATCACAAACATCCGTACTCAAACCCTTCTGCAGTGGAGTTCTTGAATTTAACTCAGCATCCCGACCCCACATGCTTAAATTTCCCAAAAACCCATGACCAGTATCCAAGGTCTGAGGTTTGAAATTAATACCAGAAACCTCCTGGGCGACATCGAGATCCCTCGAGCCACCTTCAACCAGCCGACTACAGACAACGCAGACCTGTGATGATCCATCCACTGAGGGCGCGCATCCTCCGGGACTCGGTGCACTGTCGCTTCAGGAAACATATCGGATAACAGTGCCTCAAACAACACCAGACCTAGACATCGACAAAATCACCGTAGATGCATCACCTCCGGGCTACCGTAAATCTTCATTCCTGAAAGATCTTACGCCGCCAGCCACAAGCATGATGCCATGAAAATGGGGCACCGACATCACAAACCCAAGAAATCCCGATCGCCATCCCCACTGAGCTCCCGCACACCCTGAACCATCCTCCACTAACCTTAATATTACTTAGTATATATCACACATTCATTTAGAGAGGCATGTATCTTCTAGTACTCCAAACCCATTAATAATAATATTTTCTTCGTATTACATTGTGAATATGGGAGATCGTTTTATTTAAGAAGCATTCCTTTCAATAGATATAGAAACTCTCTAAAATTATTCTCACTCCATATATTCTTGGCCTTCAAGTTAATATATCTTAACACCATTGATAAAAATGAAAATTTCATACAACCCAGATACAATGGTTTTTCTGCATCACCATATAAACGCTAAACTATTATTTCTTTCCCAATTGACTATACATAAATATAATGAGTTATTTCATCAATTTGAATAGACGTATCATCTTACAAATCATCATTATCAATATATTTTTTATTCTTCAAAATTTTAACATGAAAAATCCATGTACTGTAACTCAGATTAAAACCATGAAAAATTAAATGATCTTTTATTTCTCTAATTTTTTAATTTTTTCATATTTAAAAATTAAAGTATGTAAATAAAAACATGGTAATGTTTGGAACATTTCATTTAGAAAAATACAAAAAATCATGAACACTTTCCTCATATACATCACTTATTCATAGTTTAGTAATCTAACTTCAACTAATTATTGTCAATAATAAATTTTTAGAGTTGAAAATACGTTTTTATATTTGGAGATTTAATTTCAAATTTAATTTTATAAAAAAATTTAAAAAAAATTAAATATTTCTCAAAGTAAAGAAATAAAAAAAATTTAATAAAAAAAATTTCACTTTGAAATTATTTAATTATCATCCTTTTAGAAAAAATAAAGAAAAGTTTGTTCTAGAAATATTAACATTGATTTTAAAAAGTTGTCCATATATAAAACAACATTATTCTTTATTTTTGTTTTGTAATTTCATAATTATATATTTATTATTTTTAAATTAAATAATTAAATATCATAATATAAAGGAAAAATTATTATATAGTGAGGAAAAAATGATATTACAAAACATGATAAAGAGTATAAATATATGCCTAAACTTATACCAAAATTATCATGCAAGGGTGACTACAAATATGTACTCATCAATATCACTAAAAACATATTTCATACAATTAAATTTTAAATAAAAAGATAATCATTATAATCATTATATTATTATTATAATTAAAATATTCAAAAATGTTCCATATTATATAATAAAGAAAATAATTAAAATGATTCAATTTAGAAATTCATAGGTATCCATGATATTTTAAATAGAAACAAATAACATATTAAAATCAGTATAATGTTTAACCCATGTTAAGTCCTATTTAATCTAAGGGGGTTTAATAAATAATAAACTCAAATAAAACTATCTCCATATTAGAAATATAATCATTTAGTGCATCTATAATTTGTGAAATGATTATGAATAAGTTATATTTTTTATCACAATATGATCATGAAATCAAGATGGTCATCTAAATATATAATATAAATACTCCATATTCAGTATTCATAATCAACTATAACATTAAAACACTTATTCAAAATGTACAAAAAAACATACCTTATACACCAATTAATTAGTAAATTAACATTATTCATAATAATGATTCATTTAATAATCATTTAAACAATTCATAATCTCAAAACATTCATTCATAATTTTAAAAATGGCTTAAATTAATGAATAATTAGAACTAAAACACAAACCTAAAAGAGATATCAATGAGAAGTGACAAAAGAGATCATTAAATAAAAAATCCCACAACAACATTCATCAAATTAAACACACCTGAAATGTATAGAAAAGAGTAATAATAAATACAAAACACAAAGAGATATCATATAGAACTGGTAGTAGAGGATGGTGAAGAATGAGAAGGTGATGATGGAGACAAAAACAATGATGATTATAGTTTTACAAATGAGGGTTGGTATGAAAAGGAATAATGAGAGAAAATATAATCATGTAGAGTTTAAGAGAAGAAAATGAGTGTTTTGAGAGGATTAATTGAATGCACAATACAAAATATGATGGGTTTTTAAATATTTTTATGTCAGTTTTTTAAAACTAACATTATAACATATTTTTATACATCATTTAATATTTTGACCAACATAAAAAATTTATATCTTTCATTTCCGTTATGTACAACCAATGTGAATGATATAAAAAATTACATTTTTATATTGGTTAAAAATTAACTTATGTAAAAAATCTTTTATAACATCGTTTTTAATAAACTTATGTTATAACCCTATTATAAAAATATATATTTTATACTAGTGTATAAACCTATTGTTATACTTATTATTTAGTTATGGAGAGTCTTGGAAATTTTATGTTGGTTAGTGAGATGTTGTGAGATGAGTTGGGATCATATATGAGAGGAATTTTTGACTATATTTTAATTTTTCATGATTGGGACCACTTTTACTGGTTGTTCTTTTTATTTTAATAAGATGTAATCTTTCAAGTTATTTTATGTTTGGTACCTCTTTTATTTCCCATTTTAATTAATTATTATGGGGATAATTATGTTATGATGGTTGGGCCCACTTTGAATGCCCAGTTTGAAAATTATTATTATTCATATGAATTCCCTTGATATTTAAGGTTTGGATATAGTTTTGTTATGTGGTACTAGATCTATCATCAAAAAATAGGTTTAGAGATTGATGTTACTTTCGTAAAATTATAATTTAAAAATTTATAAATATTAATGTTAAATAAATATAAAGGGAAATGTTATTATTTAATTTTGAATTCAGAAATAATTTTAATTAATTTTGTGGGAAAATATTATATTTAATATTTAAAAATTAATTATAATATACACTCATAAAATCATATAAAAACAATTTTTATTTTTCGATAGTGAGATAAAAGATGTA
The DNA here is from genome assembly GCA_963277665.1 of Viscum album. Taxonomy (NCBI): domain Eukaryota; kingdom Viridiplantae; phylum Streptophyta; class Magnoliopsida; order Santalales; family Viscaceae; genus Viscum; species Viscum album. The sequence goes on along the minus strand of OY728121.1, from coordinate 1,755,781,668 downwards.
AAACCATGTTTCATTCAAAGTTATGTAATTCAGAATGAATTTGAATTTTTGATCCTATAGAAGGTGATATTTTGAGAATCCATATTCAAATAAATATTTCAAGGGTCAAAGCATCTCAAGGAGATGTTTTTGGAAATGGATCAAGGACATGGAGAGGTATTGGGTGCTCGAGTGAAGGTTGATAGAGTTGGTCCAATGTTGGAATTTTTGGAAGCGTTTTAATCCTATGTGCGGTCACATAATGGTTAGGTGAAACTCTTCAAGAGACCAAGGTAAACATAGTTGTTTTCAAAAGGGTTTTGGGTGCATGACATGCACAAAATTGTAGAGAACCATACATGAAAAATCATACACAACTATAAAATTTTCCAGATGGTGTCTCATGGTTGGTTCACGGTTTAGTAAACAATGTGGCCAAACCATGTGTGATAGCCTTTATTGAGACAGTATGGGCCCCACCGTTGGAATAATATTTTTAAAACTATGAAGTGACCATGAAACTACCTAGATATTATTAAAAAGTGTAAAATGACTACCCCCCTTAGGATTTAAGTCCATCACCCCTATTTTCTTCTCCCTTACATGCAACTAATCAAAGGGGGATCTCTTCCTCACTTCTATTTTTCTTCCCCTTGAAATAGGGTAGTTATTACACATTTTTGTGATTATTCAAGATGAGTTATAACCTAAACTTATGTCCCTTATCCTTCCTCACAAGTATCCAATAATTTTGGTTCCCTGGATTATGGATTTAGTGAATATTTCCACCAGAGAATGTTACAAATCATTTGACATAGTGGGTTTTTATCAACATGGATAGTTTAATTCTAGAGAGGATAAAAAAATGGTTTTTCATAGTTTTTTTAAAGGTACAATTACCTATAGTTTTTCTTATGTGTTTTAAATAAATTGGGTTAATTGATGGGTGAATTAATTTTAGTTGATAGAGATTTTTCATGGGATGGTGTTAGGAGTTTTCCGTGGACCTTCTGAGTGTGGTTGATTTTGGTTTTAATGCGGTGATATGGCTTAGTTAGTTTTGGTAGTGATAATATTTTAATTATTTTTTATATTTTTTTAAATGATTTAATCCCTACCCACTTATCAATTTGAGTGTATTTTCATGAATTTTGGATTTTTGGTGTGTTTTTGGATAAAATGTGAAAATTGATTAATTATAGAATTTAAATAGATTTTAATAACTTTTGAATTTCACCAATAACTTTTAAAATAAATATTCAAATGTTATGAATCGTTTTTTGGATTCATATGTACGTGGTACAAACCTTTATATTCTAGAAAAGAGCTAATTTGGTCATATCAAAGCTCGAAAAAATAAATCAATTTTGAAAATTATTCTGACTGGTAGAGTGGAAACCACCTTTATAAATTTTGAATAACATGGGATACACACCTCTAATTAATTTGATTCTAGATTATTTTGGAATAGGAATTTTTAAAATTAAATCCCATGGAGTTTTACACTCATTATAGTGGCCATTGAATACTCAATATTAAAGAGATATTTCTTGAATCCTCTGCCATGAAAATTTTTAATCATTAATTATTCCATGACTCTAATTTTCTGATTCCAATTAATTTGAAATTTTAAGGGCCGATATAAAATTAAATTTTTCACAACATATAATAATTTTACATGGTATTATTCTAAGGGGATGTGTTAAAAATATGTGAAACATTTATATGGACAAATTCTACTGGAAATGTTTTATAGATTTTCATTTTCATTATTTCATTTTTATTAGTTTTATAATGCATTATTTTTCCTCATTCATCTCAATTAACCATAACATAGTGGTGTTAAAATATTAGTGATTGGGGAAGGTTTGGTTTTATATTTTGTAATGTTTAAGTTCTTGGACATATTTGAATGAAATATATTTCTATCTTCTATGATGTTGTTTTCAATTTCATAAAGAGGTTTTTATTATCAAGTATGATCATATTTGGTTTTTGATCATATCATGGATTTTTTCTTTAGTCAATGATCATTATCTCCATTCACTAGGCTCTGGTTTATGTACAATTGAATAGAATACATATTAGTGTAAAAATGATCGATGATCATCAGTACGTGTGAAAAGGGTAGAGGATATTCTTGATTATTTTGGATAAACAAGACCTGATTGGGTTTTTTAAGTAATTTGAGGATATTCATTATAAATATCATGAAAAGCGAAGGATAGTAGGCCAAAATTAGATCTTGTTAAGGTTTTATCTCACCATAAAAAATTTACTAAGGGAGTGAGAGGAAAGAGTCATGGAATTGAACTTTAATCAACTTAGAAGAAGATGATTGAATTAAATAAAACGAGGATAGAATTTCAATTGGAAAATTGAACCTAACATGAAAAACCTTCTCATATCACATTTTTCAATCAATTTAATTTCCAATTTCAATTCAATAATTTTCTTAATTTATTTATTTTATGTCATTTCATTCAAAACCAAATAATTCCAAAAATAGTACTTGTTTCCTCTAATTAAATAGTGAAAAACTATTTTGTGTCCACTTCTCTTAGAGATACTACCTAGGGATAATCACTATACTATACATAGGTAACATAAAAAAATTATTCTTCCATGCCTCATAGAAGGCATGCATCAAACTTGGCATCGTTTCTCAGGAGTTAGAGTCCAAATTTAATTATAAATATTTAACTCTTTTCAAATTTTTAAAAAAGAAAAAAAATCCTTTTCCACAATGTTTCCAAATTAATATGTCTTTAATTCATGGAATAATTATCCACAAGTTAAAGAACCAATTAATATATCACATTTTTCCTTGAAGGACAGTGTTTCTGTTATTTTTAGACAGGTGAGATTATTTTGAAAATAAATGAATGGGGATCACATATTTAAGGAATTCATAGCTAACTTGAGGGAGAACATAGATTTTTTTGAAGAAATGACATGAGATCTAAATGATTTCTCCAATTAATTTCCATAATTTTATAAAATTTATAAGGTCCTAGATGATTACCCCATAGTATTCCCTGATTTTTATAAGTGGATCTTTGAAATAAAGAAGATTGACTACCTACCTCTATCTGGAACTACTCAACTCAAAGAGGTTCTTTATACTAAAGAAGATATTGAATAAGAAAAACTCAGGGAGATTATATTTTCATGAACTAATTATATTATAATTTTGTTAAACTGAATTGATTATCACCTCTAGTTTTTTTAAATTTTCAGATTCAGTCTATACATCTATTTCCTTGGTGGATGAGGAATAAAAAAATATTCTTCTAATGAAGAACATATGGATCTCCCTAAACTTGTTGAACACTTATTGGAGGGAGTTCAAGGAGATACCAAAGTGGTTTTCCTAAGGAAAAAGAGACACATGATACTCACATTAAAAGGGATGAATTTGATATTCCTTCTTTATGATTTAATTTAGTTCAAATATACATACACTCTGACATTCTCTTTGATTATTCCATTTATGCAACATTCGTTGAGAAATCACGGGAGAATGAATAAGAAGTTTTGCAAGTTGAAAATAAGAAAAATGAGGACTCATTATTTATCCTACCCCCACTATGCATGTTTTATCTCATTACCATGGGGGTGGATTTGGCATACTATATCAATGTATTCCACGACAAAAAGAAACAAGTGCATGTTGGAAAAATAATTTTTGATGGTTCATGAGCAAGGTACTTTGCCCACCATCATATTGGGGATAACCAACTAAAAAATCCCATCTAGAGGCAGTTAAAACATAGTTCCCACTTGGGGTATTAAAAAAATAACTATAATTATTTTTTCATTATATTTATTTTCTATTTTCTTTAAATAAATTTCTTATGTTAATTTTCTTCATGTAGATTTTGAGAGATCAACACATAGGTGATTAACTCAACATTTCACTACCAATAAGTTAGGTTGTACCTCTCTACAACACATACATGATTATTATGATTCAATTTCATATATTCTTACATTTTAAATCCACCTCAATGCATCTTATAAATTTCATAATTTATGTGTGGTGGAGGGAACCTTTATATTTTAGTATTTAAAATTTTCTTTTATATTTTGTATTTTAAAAATGAGGTCTTTTTAAATTTTGGTGTGTCTCCTTTTCATTTTTTTTGTTTTTTTGAAACTTGTCATATGAAATGATTATCTTTAATTTTTTTTGAAACCCATATATATGAGTGAAACAATTTTTTCCATGATATTGATATTAAATTAATGATGAAAATGAATTTATTTCAATTTCAAATAATGGGGGAATTTCATGAAAAGTCCTTCGATTTTTTAATTCTATGCCATAATTCACTGTAATTATCATTGAAATCACTTTCCTATGAGGATTATGAACTGTTTTTATCATATTCTTTATATTCACCTCATTTCTTGAGAGAGGTAATCCATGATTTATTTATCTAAAAATTGATTTATACCTATAAAAACATGAGGGTTTTAGGTACTTGTGTTTTAAATTATTGAAGAATTTAATCGGTTTTAAATCAACCTTTATCAAAAGAATCTTTTATAATCTATCATTACATATATATTTAATCCTTGGAGTTCTTAGAATCCATGCAAAACCTTTTATTTTAGACACATTACAAGCCAATTTTACTTATTCGACCTACTCTTGAAGTGATATCGTATGATCTAGTAGAACTTAAGTATGGGTGGAAGTTGTATTATGTTATGATAACACATTTGGTGATAATTTGGGTGAAAATTAAAATGTTTAAGTGATGATTTTACAGTTGAAAAATTCATTCTATTAAAAGCCTTTCCTTTCTGAATATTTCATTATAAAAGAATTTTTGGCTTTCTAGATCGTCCAAAGGTGATTTTTTTTGATATAGAGATTTAAAAATAGTTGATGTGATAAAGACAAATAATTATGAAATATATGGTATGGACATGAAACAATTTTTTTTGTTATTTTGGAGCTTATTTTTTCTATGGGGTGTAAGGAGGAGACCATACTTGAGTTAAAATTAGAATTGTGAAATTTTTATTCTAAATAGATCTAATCCCTCCTCATTCAGTGTTTGAATATTTAACATCAAATCCTACCAACTAAAAGTCGTAGAACGTCCTTTCATAGTCATAATTATAATCACATGTTATTGACTCATATTCTGTGGAAATTTAGATATTTAGCCAGACTATGGTGGATGATACATGGGTTTAGATGAGAAAAGCATTGTTAAAAAATTGAAATTTGTGAGATGAGAGAAAATTAATGTGAGGTAGGTGTTTTGTGTGCATGGGATGAAAAATGAAGTGGAAATATATATAATTATTTTATTTTAAAACATGAAATAATGGTTTTTGATGAGACTTGATATCTTTTTTTTCTTATTTTAAAAATTGGATTGATCTCATGGGTATGTGTTTTGAATTTTCATTAATTTAATTTTAATGATTACTTGTCTAGGAGTCCAAGTGAATAGTGTGGAGGAATTAATAGAGTTAATATTTTCATCATTTTTATATGTTTTTAAATGATTTAATCTCTTTAAATTTGTAAATTTTAGTGTATTTTCATGAATCTTGTATTTTTTCTGTGCTTTCGGATAAAATGAGAAAATTTATTAATTTAAGAATTCCATCATATTTTATTCACTTTCTTATTCCATGAATAAAATTTAAAATAAAGATCCCATTGATATGAATATTATTTTTATGCTTTCTATGATCATGTGATACAACTTTTTCTTCTATAAAGGTATCTAATTCCATTATTTAAAGGCCCAAAAAAATCAATCAATTTGGAAAATCATTATGGACGACAAAGTGGAACTCACCATCATAAATTAGTAATAACTCAAGTCACACACCTCAAATAACGGTGATTTATAATATATTTGGAATAGGAATAAAAGGTTCATTTTTTCATTAAATTACATGGAGTTTTCCACTCATCAATGTGGTCATTTAATGCTAATCATTGAAGGAATATATTTGGAATCCTTATCCATAAAAAGTCTTACTCAATACTTATACCATAACTCATTTTTTATAGGTCAAATTAGTTTGATATTTTATGGATTGATAGGAAATTAAATTTTTCACAGCCTATAATAAAGTTCTTTGTCATGATTCTAAGGGGAGGTTCTCTAAATAGGATCAATCTTTCAGTGCACACTTTCTACTGGAGAACTTTTCAACTTATCTTTTTCTTAGTTTTGCAATGCCTTATTCTTCCCCATTCATATCTCTTAACCTAACCATGGTGGAATAAAAATGTGAAGGATTGGGGAATGGTTGGTTTTCTATTTTTTAATTAATGAGTTCTTTGTTATAATTTAATAAAATCACTTTCCCTCTTTTGTTATTTTGTTTTAAATTACATATAGTGATTTTTATTATCAAATATGATCGTATTTGGTTTTTTATTTTTTTATTTATTTTTTATTTGGCCAATGATCATTATCTACCTCAAATAGACTCTAGTTTATATATGATGGAATAGACCAGGGTTTAGTGGTGATGTCTTTGATGATTGTCAGTACGCGTGAAAGAGGTAGTGGATGTTCATGATTTTTTATAATAAAAAAAGACATGATTGGGTATTACCTAAGTCATTTGAGGATATTAATTAAAAATATCTTACACAATGAATGAGACTTGATTAAACTAAGATCTTGTTATGTTTTTCTCTTCATTTCACCATTTGACCAAGGGTGTGAGAGGAAATGATCATCGAATAGCACTTTAATATACTTAAAATAATAGGATCGAATTAAATAGAAAAAGGATAGCACTGAAATTGGAAAACCAACCCCGACCTAATCAACCTTCTCATATCATATTTTTTAATCACTTGAGTTATGAATTTCATTTCAATCATTTTCTTAATTGATATATTGTATTTCATTTCTATAAAAACCAAAAAAATAAAAAATACTATATTTTTTATATAATTAAAAAGTGAAAAACTATTTTTTGTGAACTCTTATTTAGGAGACTAACTTGGTTTAATCACTATTCTATAGTTTGGTAATATAATTTTTTCCCATTCCCCACAGTAGGCGTGAAGAAAAATCGGTGACATTTTTAGTGAGTTAATTCCATAATCTAATTATAAATTTTTGACTCTTTTCAAATTAAAAAAATAAATATAATTTTTTTCCATGATGTTTTTAAATTATCATTTCTTTAATTTATAGAATAATTAACCAAAATTTACAGAACCAATTAATATCTCTCCCTTGTCAATGGAGGATTGTGTTTTATTTATTATTAAATAGGTGAGGTTATTTTGGAAATCAAATAATGAGTTGTAGGCATTAAATAAATTCATAAATGTCCTGATGAAGGACATGAACAAACAAATTTTTGATGCAATGGCCTAAGAGCTAACCGAGTTCTCCCATTACATTCCAAAATTTTATAAAGTTCCCAAGTTACAAGCTGATTCCACCTTATTCTTCCCTAATTTTTATAAGTATATCCTAGAAATAGAGGAGACTGAATACTTACCTATGTCTACTACTACTCAACTCTAATATCTTTTTTCTACTGAAGAGGATATTGAAGATGAACAAACCTAGGGAGATGATATTTTCATGAACTCATTATATTAAAAATTATTCAAACTAAATTGAGTATCACCTATAATTGTTTTAAATTTTTATATTCATTCAAAACATCTATTACCTTGGTGGAATAGGAATAAAAATAATATGTACATGATGAAGAACATATGGAGCTCCTTGAAATTTTTGAACACTTATTGCAGGGGGTTCAAGATGAGACCAAAGTGTTTTTTCCTGAGGAAAATTGGACATATGCGAATCCTATTAAAATGGATGTGTTTGATATTTATTATTCGTGGTTTAATTTTTTTAAATAGAATAAGAATTTTACATTCCATTTGAATATTCCATTGATTCATTATAACTTGAGAAATCATAGGAGAATGAAGAAGAAGTTACACAAATAGAAACTAAGAAATAGGAGGACTCATTTATTATCCTATCCCCACCATGAATGTTTTTTATCATTACCATGAGTGTAGATTTGGCACAATATATACATGGAGTAATAAAAAAAATAAAAATTTGACGATGTAAAGAATAATTTTGTCAGTTCATGAGAAAGAAACTTCACCCACCATTATATTGGGGATAACCAACTTGAACTACCCATTTGAAGGCAATCAAAACCTAAAGCCAACTTTTGAGTATTAAATCAAGATCTATCATTATTTTTTCATTCTATTTGAATTTTTTTCTTTTAATAAATTTCTTAGTTTTGGTTTTCTATTTTTCTTGTATGTTTTGAAAGAGAAACATTTAGGAGCTTAACTCAATGTTGCACTACTAATAAGATAGGTTATACCTATCCATAACACGTAATTTATTGTTGTGATTCAATTTAAATTATTATTACATGTTAAATACACGTCACTGCATTAAGTAAACTATATAATTTATGTGTGGGGAGAGGGGACCTTAATATTTTAGGATTTTCAATTTTCTTTTCAATTTTCCTTTTTATAAAGTGTGTTTTTCAATTTTTTGTGTGTTTTATTTTTAATTTTTTTTGGTTTTTAAAACCTGTGAGATTAAATGAATATTTTTTATTTTTTTTGAAACCTATTTCTATGAGTGAAATAATTTATTCCACTAAATTGATCCTAAAAGAATGTTGAAAATGACTATGTTTGAAGTTAAAATATTTGAATAATTTCCCTAAAAGTCCACTATTTTTTGAATTCATTTCGACAGTTCACTGTATTTATCTTTGAAATCACATTCCCATGAGTATTTTGAACCATTTTTGTCATATTCTTTACATTAACCTCATTTTTTATGGGAACCAATCTATTCTTGCTTTAACCAGAATTAGATTTATTCCTATCAAAACATGAGGGTTTCAGGTAATTGTGTTTTAAATTATTGAGGAATTTATATGGTTTAAAAGACACCCTTTGAAAAATAATCTTATTCATTCTGGATTGAATTTTACATTTAATCATTTTATCCCTTATAATCCAAGAATATACTTTTTGTTTGGCCACATTATAAGATAATTTTCCCTATCCAACCGGCTCGTAAAATGAAATTTCAGGATCTATTTAAATTTAAGTGTAAGGGGAAGCTATCTTGTGTTGTGATAAATAATTTTGAGATACATTGGGTTAAAAAAAATATTTAAGTGATTATATTAGTAAAGAAAAATTCATTTTATTAAAATATGTTCCTTTTTGGACCATTCATGATAAAATAAGTTGTTACTATTTGTACCTTTAAAAAAAGTTGTTTTGATAAGGATAAAGAGTTGGAGAATATATGGTAATAACATGAAACAAATTTTAATATTATTTTGGAGATTATTTTCTGCTATGGGGTGTTAGGATAATAACACACTTGAGTGAAATTTATAATTATGTATTTTTTTAAAAGATAAAATCCCTCCTCATTTGACCTTATAATTTTTAACATCAAAATCCTACCAAAAAAAAAGAAAAATAAAACTATAAAAATTCCTAATGATAATCACTTGTTCTTGAATCATATCATGTGGAGATGTATGAATTTAACAATCCTATAGTGACTCTTACTTGTGTTTGGAAGAGAAATCCAATATTGAAAAATTGATTTTTTTAAGATGAGATAAAATTAATGTCATGTAGGTGTTTTGTCTACTTGGGATGAGAAATTCAGTGGAAATATATAGAATTATTTGAATGTAGAACTTTAAATAATGTCTTTTTATGAGGAATGATATCTTTTGTTTCTTGTTTCAAAAATTTGATCAATCTCATGAGTATGTGTTTTAAATTTTCTTTAATTTAATTTTGATACTTATTTGTCCAAAAGTCTATGAGTATAGGTGCTAAGTGTTGAGTAATTGATAGAGATAATATTTTAATCATTTTTATAAGGTTTTTAATGGTTTAGACCCTTCAAATTTATCAATTAGAGTATATTTTCCTGAAATTTTTATTTTTGGTGTGTTTTCAGCTAAAAAGCGAAAATTTATTGATTATATAATTTTAATAAATTTTAATACCTTTAGTATTTCATACATAACTTTTAAAATAAGGATATTATTGATGTGAATTTTTTAGGCATACCATGTTCATGGGATACAAATTTATCTGCTGGAAAAAGAGCTAATTCAGTCATTTACAGGCCCATAATAATCAATCAAGTTAGAAAATCATTCTGGCTGATAGAGTGGACCCCACATATATTAATTAGGAATAAATTGGGATAAACACCTCCAATTGAGGTTATTATATATGAATTTTGAAGATAACTCAATTCTGCTTTCATATATTAATTTCCATGGTTTTTTCACTCATTAAGGTAGTCATTTAACACTTAACATTGAAGGAAGATTTTTGAAATCCTCATCCAGAAAGTCTTAGTCATTAATTATACCATAAATCTTTTTTATGGTTCAAAATAATGTTGTATTTTAAATGAGGGAAAGAAATTATATTTGGAACATCCTAAAAGAATATTCCTTCGAATTATTCTAAGGGGATATGCAACAAATATGAGCGAAATTTTTGGGGAAAGATTCTTCTAGAAAAAATTTCTCCTTTTCTATTCTTTATTTTCTTTTTATTATTTTTATAATACACTTTTCTACCCCATTCATCTTAATTACCCTTACCATGATGGGATAAAAATTTGAGTGATTGGAGAATATTTTGTTTTCAACTTTCTAAAGATCGAGTTTTTTTAAGTAATTGAATTAAATCATTTTCTCTCTTCTACGACATTGTTTTCAATTTCATATAGTAGTTTTTATTATAAATTGTGATTGTATTTGGTTTTTTATTCTCTTATTTATTTTTTATTTGGTTAATTATCATTATCACCCTCCACTAGGATTTGGTTTATATATGATGGAATATTCCAAGGCTTAGTATTGAAGTACTCAACGATCATCAGTACCTATGAAAGGGGTAGTGGATGTTCTGTGTTTTTTGGGATAAATAAGACCCGATTGGGTATTGGATGAGTCATCTGATCATATTCATTACAACACTCTTGAAAAGTAATGGGAGTGACTGAACTATGATTTTGGTAAGGTTCTCTCTCACCATCACCATTTGACCAAGGGAGTGAGAGGAAATGATAATAGAATATCACATAAATCAACATTGCATAAGGGTATTGAATTAAATAGAATATGGATAGAATTGAAATTGGAAAACCGAACCCAAACCGATCCCCCTTTTCATACCATAGTTTTAAATCACTTGTGTTTCAAATTTCATTTCAGCCATTTTCATAATTGATTTATTTTATTTTATTTCATTCAAAACCAAAAAATTCCCAAAAACTACATTATTCCTCTATTGAAAAAGTGACAAACTATTTTGTGTGCACTCTTCTTTATGATACTAAAAATGGTTAATCAATATACTATAATTAATTAATATAAATTTTTTTCCCACTCCCCACAACAGGAGTGCATCAAATTGGAACCATTAATGGGGAGGTATTTCCACAATTTAGTTGTAAATATTTAACTCTTTTCATATAAAAATAAAATAAAATAAATATTTTCCATGATGTTTTCACTGCATTATTTCATTAATAAATGGAATAATTACACATAAGTGAAAGAACCAATTAATATATCATTGTTTTCCATAGAGGATGGTGTTTCTATTAATGTTTTATAGGTGAGGTTATATTTTAAATCAAATAATGGGGATCAAGAATTCAAGGAATTCATAGTTGGACTAAGGGAGGACATGAACAAACAAATTTTTGAAGTAATGGCCAGATATCTTACTAGGTTCTGCCATTACTTTACGGGATTTTATAAAGTATCCAAGGTTGAAGATGATTCACCCTTAGTCTTCCCTAATTTTTCTAAGGACATCCGTGAAATTGAGGAAACTTAATACCAAACTATATCTTCTACTACTCAACTCTAATATATGATTTCCACTAAAAAAGAGATTGAAGCCAAAAAAACTCAAGGAGATGTTATTTTCATGAAATAATTATCATCTAATTTTGTTCAAAATGAATTTTTTATCACCTATAATTGTTTTAAATTTTTATATTAATTCACCATATCTATTTACTTGGTAGATAAGGAAGAAAAATACGATGCATCTGATGAAGAAAATTTGGAACTCCCTTAACTTATTGAACACTTACTAGAGGGAGCTCCAGAGGAGACCAAAGTTTTTTTCTTGAAGAAAATGAGACACATGATGCTCACATTTGAATGGGTGAATTTTATATTCATTATTCATGCTATAATTTTTTTCAAATATAATTACACTATGAAATTACCTTTTACTATTCCATAGATGCATCATACCTTGAGAAACCACTAGATAATGAAGAAGATGTTGAGAAAGTGGAAACCAAGAAAGAAGAGGACAAATTTATTATCCTACACCCACCATGAAAGGTGTATATTATTCACTTTGTTTTGGATTTGGAATATTATATCCATGGAGTCCTAAAAAAAACAATTGAATGATTGAAATTAGAATTTTTGTTGGGCCATGAGAAAAAAACATCACCATCCATCAAATTGAGAATAACCAACTAGAAATTCTCATATGGAGATATTCAAAACACAGGGACCCATTAAGGGATTAAACCAAGATCTATCATTATTTTCTCATTATATTTATATTTTATTTTCTCTTAATAAATTTCTTATGTAATTTTCTTCTTTTTCTTATAGGTTTTCGTAGAGAAACACATATGATCTTCACTCAACATTTCATTACAAATAAGTAAGGTCTTACCTCTCCATAACACGTAATTGATTATTTTTATTCAATTTAAAATATTCAAAAAATGTTAAATCCATATGAATGCATAGAGTATACAACATAATTTATTTTTTAGGTAGGGAAACCTTGTAGTTTAGTAAATTCAATTTTCTTTTTGATTTGCTATTTTTCAAAAAAAAAATTGTGTTTTTTAATTTTGTGTGTGTTTCCTTTTCATATTTTTTTTTTGTTTTTGAAACTTATGTGATGAAATGATTATCTTGGATTTTTTTTTGTAAATACAAGTATATGATTGAAATAATTTATTCCATGAAACTCAGCCAAAGTGAATGCTAAAAAAGACATTGTTTCAAGTTCAAATATTTGGGGAATTTCATGAAAATCCTTATGATTTTTTAATTCTAAGCCACAGTTCATGGTATTTATCTTTGAAATCACTTTCCCAAGAGGATTCATAACCCTTTTTATTAATATTATTTACATTTAAGTCATTTATTTAGTTAACCAAACCATTATTTCTTTAACTAGAATTTGATTTATTCCTATAAAAACTTAAGGGTTTGAGGTAATTTTATTTTAAATGATTGAGGGATTTATTTGATTTAAAAGCCCCTATTTTTTAAAAAAATAATATTTATACTAGAATTACTTTTATATTTAATCCATTTACCCATTCTAATCTATAAACAACCATTTCTTTTAGCCACATTATCAGCCAATTTTCATTATCCAACCTACTCTGGAAGTGAAATTGCATGATTTAGTGGAAATTAAGTGTGAGGTAAAGCTATAATGTGTTGTCATAACTCATTTGGTGATAATTTGGGTGAAAATAAAAATTTGAAGTGATTATGTTACTACTAGAAATTCATTCTATTAAAAGTTGTGCCTTTCTAGAGTTTTTGTGATAAAAGAAGTTCTTCCTTGTTGAATATTACATAGGAGATAAAAAGTTGTGCCTATCTAGAGCTTTAGAAAAAGTTGATGTGATAATGATAAATAATATATGAAATAATTAGATAACCATGAAACAAATTTTTATATTATTTTGGAGATGATTTTATATTATGGGGTGTCAGTAGCAGACAATACTTGAGTGAAAATTTGAATTATTCAATTTTTCTTCCAAAAAGAGCCATGCCCTTTTCATTCAGCCTCATAATTTTTGACATCAAAATCCTCCCAACCAAAATCCAAAAAACAAACCTAAAAATATATAATGATAATAAAATTATATTGAATCATATCAGGTGTAGATTTATTAATTTAAGAAGCCTATGGTTACACTTTAATGGGTTTGGATGATAAAAGCATTATTATAAAATTAAAATTTGTGATATGAGAGAAAATTAATTTGAGGTATGTGTTTTGTGTGCACGAGATGAAAAATTAATTAGAAATATAGATAATTATTTTAATTTAGATCTTGAAATAATTTTTTTATGAGGCATAATATCTTTTGTTTCTTGTCTTAAAAATTTGACCGATCGCATGAGTATGTGTTTTGAATTAACATTAATTTAATTTTGATGCTTACATGTACTGGAGTACAACTGATGAGTGTGAGGGAATTGATAGAGATAATATTTTCACAATTTTTAATATATATTCAATTATTTAATCACTAAAAATTTATCAATTTGTGAGTATTTTCATGAATTTTGGGATTTTGGTGTGTTTTGGGCAAAAATGTGAAATTTTTTTTAATTCTATAATTTTAACAGATTTTAATCACTTTGGTATTTCATGTATAACTTTTGAAACGATAATAAAATTAATGTGAATATTTTTTATGCTTCCTATGTTTCTGGGACTCAAGTTTATCTTTTGTAAAAAGAGCTAATTTGGCTATCTAAAGGCCCAAAAAAATCAATCAATTTGGAAAATCATTCTCGCCAACCAAGTGAAATCCACCTCTGTAAATAAAAATAACATGGAATACAAAACTATAATAAAAGTGATTCTAGTTATAATTGGAAGAGAACTCAATTATGAATTTTTAAATTAAATTTCTTGGAAGTTTTCACTAATTAACATAGTATTTGAATTCTCAACATTGAAGGAATATTTATAGAATCCACAGTAAGAAAAAATCTTACTCATTAATTATTCCATAACTCCTATTTTAATTTTCCAATTAATTTGATATTTTAAGGGACCACTATAAATTAAATTTTTAACAACCTATAATAATGTTACTTTAAATTATTTGAAGGGGAATTGCGCCAAATTTGTTAAAACTTTTCATGGACAGATTCTTCTTGAAAAGTTCTCTACTTTTATTATTTTTTCTTTTATATTTCTAAGTTTTGTAATGTATTAATCTTCCCCATTCTTCTCAATTACCTTACCATGGTGGGGAACATTTTTAGTGATTGGGGGATGGTTGGTTTTATATTTTTTAATTATCTAGTTCTTAGAATTAATTTAATGAAATTTATTTCTCTCTTCTGCAACATTGTTTTTAATTTCATAGAGTGGTTTTTATTATAAAGTATGACCATATTTGGTTTTTTATTAATTATTGATTTTTTCTTTGTTCAATTATTATTATCTCCCTACAATAGTATTTGGTTTATATATCATGAAATAGATCAGGTATTAGTGGTGAAGTACTTAACTTTCACTAGTACATGTGAAAGTGGTAGTGGATGTTCTTGAATGTTTAAGATAAATAAGAACCAATCAAGTATTGCTTAAGTCATTTGAGAATATTCATTTAAAATATCTTTCACAAAGAAGAAGAGTATACAAAACTAATATCTAGGTAATTGTTTCTCTCACCTTAAAATCTTTACCAACTTAGTGATATTAAATGATAGTGGAATCTCAATTTAATCATCTTATGAGAAGAGTATGGAATTAAATAAAACAAGGATAACATTGCAATTGGAAAACTAACCATGACCCGATAACCTATCTCAGATCATAGTTTTTAATCACTTGAGTTTCCAATTTCATTTCAATCATTTTCTTAATTCATTTCTTTTATTTCATTTTTTTAAAAACCAAACAATTCTATAAAAACTACATTTTTCCACTACTAGAAATTTTGGCTATAGCCACGGACCTATAACGACAATTTTATAGGTCTTTTTTAAACTTCTCTAGGTATATCCATTTTATATCATGGCTGTCATTTCTTTTTCCAATATCTATCTGGATCCTCCTCCTCCCCCGATCCACAACCCTATCACCGTACAACCCTCCTCCTTGGCGGCCTCTCCCCCACCCCGAAGGCCTCCTTCATATCAGCACCCTCCTCATCGATAACCTCTCTCACAATGGATTCCTCCTCCTCGACGACCTCTCCCCCACCCTGAAGGCCTCTCTCACAACAGCTCCCTCCTCCCCGATGACCTCTCTCCCATCAGCATCCTCCTCCCCAAAGACCTATCTCACTGTGGCACCCTCGTCCCCAATGACCTATGCCACTATGGTGCCCTCCTCCCAAATACCACCCTCCCCGTGGCTCTATCCTCCCCAATGACCTCTGTCTCTGCGGCGCCCTCCTCCCCGACACTTCCAATCAATGCGGCCCTCCACAGAATTTTATAGGTTTATTTATGATTTCAATATCACTCTTGTTATCACAATAAATCACTATATGCTAAACGATCATGATTTCAATCACACACTTATCTTCCAAATATCTATTCCACTAAATATGGACTTTACATGCCAAATGATGAAGATTTATTCATCACTGGAAAATAGAACCAATCCACATTTATCATATTTGATATCTGTAATAAGATTTTTATTTTAGGTCTTTTGTGAGGTATATCTAATATAAAAAAATAAAAAATTGGGAATGTATATATCATTCAAAGAAACATTAGATACATTTTCCTTTAGATTCCATTTCAATTTCTTCTATGACCATTAAAGAACTTCATTTGATATTTGACACTTATGAGGATATTTTTGTTCAGAACACTCCCTTCCATCATGAAAAACTAAAACAAATTATATGTGTTGGAAGATATTTTAAGCTACTAATATCCTCATTTATTGGTCTTATAAGTCACTTCTAGTTGTACCCAAGTGTCTTAGCAGACATCCTTGTGTTTATATCTATCACACCAAAAACAATAACCGTTAAAATAATGAGATTATGATAGAGAAAATATTTCCTGTTTTTTTTTTGTTTTGTTTCTCTCTAAAAAATAATTTTCCATGTAGAAATAATATTTTATTTTTCTATTTTTTTTATAATAAAAACACATAATATTTTTTTTCATTTTCCCATTTCTGATAGCTTTTATATTTAGGCTATTAAGATTATCCCAATTTCACTTTCCTCTAGATATTTTAGGCCCATGTTCTGGAATAAGGTGTGGTTTTATACTCCTCTTTATCACATTACATATTATATTTCCCTTTTTTTTATAGTGAAACATTTTTTAATGAAAATAATCACTTTAGAAAAAACTCTTGGGATATATTTTTCATCAACTAGAACTTGTTTCTTTGAGTAACTAAATCTCATGTCAGGTGTAAAGTGTCATTATAATTCATTACACTTACACCACCAAAACCTAACTTCTATATCATTTTCTTCATACATATTAAAATATTATTTTATAGTATTGTCCAAACCATCATAGATTTACACTCGTTCCACCACAATGAGCTTGAGATCCACTCCTTTTCTAAGTTACCAAAAATTCCAATTTTCGATTTTTCAATCTATGATATCATTTTTGATTTATCAATATATTATTATTGTATATAGATATTTAGGTGAGGAAATAATAAATTTTATTTCATATTTTTATCCATCTATTTGTGATGTTATTGAAGGGATACCTCAAAAAACACTTTTAGGTCAACTAACCCCAATAAATCATTATTATTACTATCACTATGGTCAATTAATATTCTATCGGTAACAATAACTAATGATCCAAAACCATGGTACCTACAATTATCAACTTCTTCCACTTTAGAATCATCTAAAATTCAATATTCATGAGGGTAGTGGATGTTGTATGTTTATGATTCTTTTTAATTCCACATTTTTAGTTTTATCATGCCTTTATTGTTGTAATGTTTAATTACATTAACTTTTTCTTTTAAATCATGATATCCTTATAACAATATGTTATAATGAAATGATGAATATATATATACTACCAATAATTTGTGTTATCCTATAGGAAATGGGATGTATTTTTTAAAAATAATTGAATAACTAAAATCCAGAATGATGATGAAGTGTATGGAAGGATGACATTTTTACTAGATTATTCATTATAGTTTCTTTAGTTATTATTTATTGAATATATAATGAAATGTTTCATTGATGATATTATGTTTTATCATATGTGTGATAATAATTTATTTAATAATGGCAATATAATGTAAATTAAAATAAATACAAGAACTATATATTCAATAACTTGGAAATGTTTTTCTAAGGCTCATTCTCTTAAGATGAATTTAAGGGCTGGTTCATGTCTTGAATGATAATTCATTCATTTACTTTTAAAACAGTTAGTTTATATGATGTATAATTATCATATTTATGTGAGATTAAGAGTTTTATTAGTCACTTGTGAGTATTCATTACTTTTTAATCCTTTCCCCCCATAGGATGATGTCCTTCAGTTTTGGGTTGGGTAGAGAGAATTTTGAGGGATGAAGAGATATCCAAATGTTTTTTTAGGGTAATTCCATTAGATGTTTCTTAGTATGAGGGTTTTAATCCATCAAGAGATATGTGGGATTGTTTAAGAGAGGGTTGGGTAAGTCTTAGTAATGGGATTAATGATAGATTATGGTTATGATTTAGGCATTGGATTTGATGTGTTGGATAACTATTGGAATTGGGTTTCATTACCATATTACCTTATGGGTTGAGCTAACCATTATATTTTGATGCTTCACTCTTCATTCTTTGGGTTTATTATGGGGTATGTATATACACATACCTACATGGGATTTTATTATACATTCAATGTCTTTTACAGATGGTAGAAAATTTGGATTTGAATTTAGTGGACCTAGTATTAGTGGAGCTTAGCAGTTCATGGTGGTGTTGACCATGTTTTGTGGTTAGATCCTGGTAACCTGAGCCAATATCTACCCATATATTTCCTTTATTGTTGTTTATAGGTTTAGGCCTCTTTTTTCCTTTATGTTAGGGAAATTAATTTTCCCCATATCCTTTTGTATTACTTTCATATTAATTGATGTAATTTCTATAGGATTTTTTTATAATGATTAATATATAGAGTGGTGAAGGTGGGGGGGGGGGGGGGGTAGTGGAGGTGAAGGTTAGGGTATCTGGGGTGAGGGGGGGGGGGGCAGTGTGGTGGGGCATGGAGGTGGTAGGGTTGTAGGGGGAGGGTGGTCCATTGGGTGTCTAGGAAGGAGGGTGGGCTGGTGTCCAAGAGGGGGGTGTCCAGGAGGGGTGGGGGGGGGGGGGGGGTTAAGGGGGCTCAGGGTAAGTGTGCAAGGGGAGGGGACTATCCATGAGTGGGTGTCGAGGGGGAAGGGGGTGAAGGTGGGGAAATGGGGGTGTAGGTGGGGGGGGGACGGTGCTTGGGGGGGTGTCTAGTGGGAGGCGTGCTGGGGGCTAGTGTGTCAGGGGTGTGGGGGTGCAGGGGGAGGGGGGCTGGGAGGGGAGATGGGGTGTGGGGTGTAGGTGGTGTAGGTGGTGTAGGGGGAGTGGGGATATCCAGGAGGGAGGGGGAGGGGTGTCCAGGTGGGAGGGGGTGTCCAGGAGGGGTGGTGTCCAGGAGGGCGTCTATGAGTGGGGTTTCCATCAAATAATTCTATAAAAAACATAATTATTAATTGTTTAAACATCTATGTTTTAATGTGGGTGTTGGAAGTACACAAAAACAATCTTATGTGTTCATAGAATTGTGTGACTATTCTTGATTTTTTTATAATTTTAAACATTTATGATTTCCCTTAACCATAATATTTGTTATGATTTTTTATTAATATATTATTTACGGTTACTATTATCTTATGACACAATACATATAATGTTAAGTCATTTTCATGATTATTTATATAATGTATGTGTATATGCCTTAAAATTGATAGTTACTTGATCTACAACGTTGATCAGATCACTGATGAATTTTAGGAGTTAAGATATTCCATGGACTCTGCATTCACTAATGATGCATATGGCAGATTGATTCCATGATTGTGTTCTGATTGTGTTGGAAGACCATAGTTAATTTGTGAGGAAGTGAGTTACCATATCACTAAACATGGTTTCCAAAAAAATATCATGGGTGGTATCATAATGGAGAAAAAGTGCAAGTGGGGAATGACATCGATTCAGCAGAAAGTATTTGTTTGAAAAATCTGATTTTTGATTGGTTTCCTTTTATTTCTAAATTCATCTCCTCATGTAGACAAGTGAAAGAGAAAATGAATACCAGAACAAAGTTTTCATCTATTAGTTTAGATGATGACATTGAGAGTGTTAGAAATCTTATGAAAGATGAAAATACCCCAGTATATCAGGAATGTGGAAAAATGACCAAACATGAGTTTTTAATATGATTATATAATGGGAAACCAATGTATGGAATTAGTAATACTGTGGTCAACTATATCCTTACATTGATTAATGATTTACTACCAAATGATTCATGTATTCTAGAAAATGATTACATGTCATCAAAGTTGGTTGACAAATTTGGATTTTCATCTATTAAGAATAATTATTACCCCAAAGATTGCAGTCTATTATGGAAGGAAAATAAATAGTTGGGTCAGTGAAAATAGTTTGGCACATCAAGGTTGAAGACTAATAAATACAGAACTCAATCTCGCATACTAGATAATGTGATGTTCCAGTTCCCTTTAATTCCCAGGCTTCAAAAACATTTAATGTCAGAACTAATGAAAAATAATATGAGATAGCATGAAGATGAATGAAATAAGGATAATGATGAAATAGTGCATCCTGCATATGAGTTGTCTTGAAATAAATTTGATAGGTCACATCCTAATTTTGCAGTTGACCCACGAAATGTAAGATTGGGATTATCCTCTGACGGTTTCAACCCATTTCTCCAAATTAACACTGCATATAGTACTTGGCCTGTTTTCATTCACATTTATATCTTTCCTTCATGGATGTGTATATTGAATCCATTTAATATCATGAGTATATTGATATATGGACCCAGTGATCCTAGAAATGATATTGATATATACTTTTTTCTATTAATATGGGAGTTAAAGGAGCTTTGGATTATTGGGGCATAAACATACGATGCATTCAATGAGTACATTATGTTTCAAGAATCTTTACTAGGGAATATAAATGATTTCCCTACCTATGGAATGATGTCTGGTTCGAGTACTAAAGGTAAATTATCCTTCCCTATTTGTATGAAAAATACTCATTCCTGAAGATTAAAGTTTTGACGAACTTTCAGCTTTATAGTTCATCAGTAATTTCTACTGATGGATCAACCATATAGGAAAAGTCAAAGACAGTTCGATAATGATGTCGAGATAGATGAGACACCTCAAAGAATGACAGGGAATGATATTGTAAAATAACTTAATGATTTGAATTATGTTCTTGGAAAAATTCAATCAAATATCCAAAATTGAAAACATGTTAAATAGAATTCCAATAGCAATTGGAGAAAGAAAAACATATTCTTTGAGTTTCCATATTGGTCATTGAATTTAATGCATCATTGCTTGGATGTAATTCATATAAAAAAACATTTATGAGATGTTACCAATAAATATTTTAAATTTCAAAGGAAAAACAAAAGACGATTTTCATTCTCATCATGATTTGATGGATTGGGGTATAAGAGAAAGACATCATCCTGAGTTAATTGGTCAAATAAGTGGAAAGTCCCTATTTCTTGTGATTCAATGAAAAATGTGGAGTAGAAAAAATTTCTTCAGGTCTTTGAAACATTGATGGTTCCATATGGTTATTCAAGTAATATTTTGAAAAGGGTAAATAAACAATAGGTTAAAATAAAATATCTTAAAACCCATGATTAACATGTCTTGTTACACGAGTTGATTCCTATTTCCATTCAGCATTTACTTTAAAATAATGTTATTTTTTTGTGATTAAGTTATATCATTTTTTTCGATACCTTTGTTCCAAAAGACTAAGAAGAAGTGTTGTTCAAAAAGTACAGAGATGCAATGATTATTCTTTTCAACTTGGAGAAAATTTTCCCACCGTCATTTTTCACATGTATGTTATATTTGATTGTCCATATTCCCACAGAAGTTCTATTTGGTGGTCCTGTTTCAAGTTGGTGGATGTATCCTATAGAAAAAATGATATTTACATTGAAATATTATATGAAAAATAAATATCAACCAGAGGGATCTATTGTGAAATGTTATTTAGCACAAGAATGCATGGATTTCTGTTCATTGTACTTGGATAAGATCACTACGAGGTATAATCTACTAATGAGAACTGAAGATGAGAAATATGATCCCATTGAGCATTTATTTTCTTCACTACCCCAAACAGGGGGGGTATCTAGATCGTACTCGTTGTGTACTTTACGTAGGGAAGAGTGGGAAATGGCTAATCGTGCAGTGTTATTTAACTATGTTGCGCTTGATGATTATATCAAGTAAACTAATATATACGCATTTTTTTAATTTTGTAATTTCTTTATATGATTTGACATTTTAAATATTTCATATTTATAGAGAACATTTAGAAATTATAAAAAAGAGACATCACTCTCTATATATTAATAGGAAGGAACTGTTGCACAACAAAGAATTTTATTCTTGGTTAAAGTCAAAGGTAATAGATTTTTTTTCTTCTCAGAACATAGTCACAAGTCTCTGTTTAATATTAGATATTGGTATCTCTTAGGTTTTAACTCTACTAATGAATGAAGTATCAGATGAAGTAAGAGCATTGTCTTCTGCTCCAAACAATGTGGTACATGATTGTAAAGAAATGGTTGTCAATGGATTTTATTTTTTTATAAATATATTTGAAAAAAATGGCAACACAACACGATGGTGTCATGATTAGTTCCACAATAGATTGCTATGTGAGTGTATTGGTTAGACAACCTTAGTCAGAAAATATATCATATTATGGTGTTGTTGAAAGAATCATTTTACTATATTTCTATGCACATAATCACGTCGTAATGATGAAATGTTAGTGGTTTCATTCAATGACATAACAAGGAATTCATATTGATAACTGTGGATTTAGAGTGATTGATATGAACCACCATCTTTATACTGATGAACCTTATATTCTTGCATCATAGTATAGACATGTGTTTTATGTAACTGACCCATTAATACTATAATTTGGAGTTATTGTTGATGTCATTCCTTGACATATTTTTGACAAAGACATGGATGAAAATGATGTTGTGGATGAACCTGCCGGTATTTATTCAAATGTTGCATTTAATGAAACATTTGATTTAATTCCTAGAACATATTGTGAACTAGAAATTTTCATAGAGCACACATAACGTTGACACATTTGTAAGTATTTACATGGAATTATTATAATATTGTATGTGTTTTTTATACTTCCATACATGATATAAAATTAACTAGATATATTTTATCATTTTGAATTATTTCAATTTATTTGGGAATATTATTTTAAATTTCTAGGTCAAAATGTCTATATATGATGATAATAGAAAAAAGAGAAGAATAAAAAGAAATGAACAATGTATGTTTCCTCTATCCAACACTGTAAGTAAAATTTATGTTTGAATATTATGGTCTTTCATATTATTTATCGTGTTGTCATTCATTTTATTTTATCATCTATGTTATTTTAGGATACTTCATCAAGGAGAAGGTTGGATTCTACTACCGATGTTGATTGTATGGTCGGGGTACTGATTCTATAGTTTAGCCTACTACTATGCCACTTGAGCCACCAGGAGGTCATCCTCCCATTATGACAACTCCACATTATCCATACCAACCTTTTCCATTTTCCTTTCTGTCTGCACCCACATCAGATGATAGTTTTTAGACTCCCATTCCTCTTTATTTTCCATTCCCACCATCCACTGTACAGGGCACTGCACCCCCATATATTTCACTGCATTTCCATATCCATATCCACCTAAATTTGTACTAGTTTATCCATCGAGTTGTATCCCTCCATTATTACACTTATCATCATCTAGTGTACATAGTACTTCTACTGTAGATATCACAACTACTATAGAGTCTACTCACCCTCTAGACGCTACACTTCAGGGGTCAGTAGACCCCCCATCTACTAGTGTGTGTCCAAACATTACTATTTTTATTTAATGATAAATTCATATATATTATTTTCCTTTATTTCATTTTTTCATGATTCGATCTAGCCTCCAATAGACGACAAGGACGCACAAAAATGCGAGAGGTTTTGAATAGACACATGAAAATCACGGTTAAATACAATGAGGACAATGCTATAATTTAAGAAATGGTACAAAATGTTAAATATTTGGGGGAACACCTGCTAGACACAAAAATATCATTCCAGTTCAGCCAATAATTTGGAGAAAAAATAAAGGAAAATATCCAGGAAGAGATTGGGGTAAATAATGTCAATAAATTTTTATATATATTAAATTATTATATTTTCCTAACAAATATTTTGTCTATTACAGCTTCGATATAATTTTCCTGATGGAAAAAATTCAAAGGCTACAAGGTTAATGGATTTAGGTGAAATGTGGAGAGCATAAAAGTATGACTTATATATTTGTTGGAAAAATGGAGTTGGTACGGAGCATAAAGAAGTACCCGTGATTCATGATTTCCCAACATCACAATACAAATAGATGATCATCTATTGGAAGAGTCCATAGTCTATGTTATATATATATATATGTATTCATTTATTTATTTGAAAATAATTTTTAAAGTATAAATTAATTGTTTTATTTATTTTAATGAAATTATATAATTATTAATTTATAGGATAAATAAGACAAAAATAAAAGAAACAAGAGTGGAATGAAACACATTTATACTCGCGGACACACATCACTACCAGAACATGAGAAATCAAAGGTAATTTAACATTTAAAATATTTAGATTCATTTAGTTTAATTTTTTTGACATTCAATTTTGATATATATTTTTTGTTTTTTCACTAGTAGAAAATGAGGATACTACCACAAACCAATATCCACTGTTTTAAAACTATGGTTATAGGTGGCTATAGCCATGGTTTTAAAATCGTGGCTATAGGATGGTTTTCCGTGGCCTATTGCCACGATTTTGAAGACTGTGGATATAGGTTGTGGCTATAGCCACAGTTTTAAAACTCTGGCTATCGGCCAACTTTTTTGATGTCCTATTGCCACATTTTTCCAAAACAATGGTAATAGGGTTTCTGCTCTTCCGGGGGAAAAACGTTTCCTGCCAAAAATTTGGCGGGAAGACCTACCGCTATGGTATTGAGTCTATTCCCATGGTTTATATTAATATATATCATTATATATATATATATATATATTCACACCTGAAGTGTCGTACGGTGCGGTAGTAAGTACCTTGGTTTGTAAAGGGGAGGTACAGGGATCGAAACTTGCTGGTTACATTTTACATTTAGGTTATTTCCATGGTTTTATAAGGCTATAGCCACCGTTTAAACTATGACTATAGGTCAATCTCCATGGTGGCTAGTTTTGAGCCCTATTTCCATGGTGTTCAAAACCATGGCGATAGGTAGCTATTGTCACGATTAAAACTGTTGCAGTAGGTTGGGACCTACTGCCACGGCGATAACTGCCACGATTGGCCAAAATCATGGTCGTAAGCCATAACAAAGTTCTTGGGACCTATTTCCATGGTTTTGAACTGTGGAAATAGGCCTTTTTCTTGTTGTTTTCTTAGAAAAAGGCAATGAATATTGGGGGATGTGTTCCTCGCTCTAGTTTGTTTTGTACATTACAAAAATGAAAGATGGTACTGTGAAAAATATTGACACCGAGAGGGAGATTGTAAGTATATTTCAATTTATTTTATTTTGACTGAATTTAATTTATTATATTTTTTTATCATTTTAATTTATGTTATATATCAATAAAAAAAATGATTTGGAGGCATTGGTTGAAAAATAATCTGACAATTTGGGTTTGAACGATCATCTACATCAAGAATAATGAGATGAACATCAGGGAAGAGTGCACTGTCAACCTGAGAAGAAGATTGAACAATCTCAATACTGCTCTACTGAAAACATTTCTTCGTGTACCGGTCTTGGTTTGGTGATAGTGGAACAAATTAATAGCACAATCAAAGAAGCGTGTCAATAATATGAAAGGGAAATAACTAAAAATATGATGAAATTTATATCTGACCTTTCTTCTACACTTCCACCAGAAGCAGCTACAATGGTTGATGAATTTTTTATTTCAATGAATTCTGATAATGTAGATTCTTCTTCTGGAGATGGATATGGAGCTGAAGCCAGAGCTATAGCTGAATCCATAGCTAGTGCAGGAACCTGTGCCGACGTCAATACTGATGTTGATGCCGATGATGATGTTGGTGGTGTGAGAGGTCATTATGGTTTTCCTATAGGAGGAATGGATGATGGTTATAATTATTATAATGATACTAATATTGAGACTCATTATTGATGAAAATTGTACTTTTGTATTTTTAATAAGTGGAATTTTATTATGCATTGCAGTTTGATTATTGTAATTGTGAATTTTATTGCTATTTTTATGTCTATTTCTACATATATTGAATTACTGTTTTATGATGTATGTTTTCTTATGTATTTGTAATTCCTCGAACTCAGTTACTTAGATTTTGTGCAATATTTTAATACATTGGCATGATTACAATGAATCAAGTCCCAAAAGACTGATCAATATAGCAGTCTTTGAAAATAGATTACAAACATGAAGGTTACATTAAAAATTAGAAAATAAAACACAACTTAAATGATCCTTTGATAATTCCATTAATCCCCTACCTTAACCCTTCTTATCAATCATGATACACTTCTTGGAATCCTGTGAAAATTAAAACATAGAAAGGGGTGATCTCAGATGCTCTGTAAGGATAACAATATAGCGGAAACTTTCATAAATAAGAATAAACATTTAAGGAAATGTATAAGAGAAAAACAAAAGCCTTTTAAACATAAAATTCAAAAATAATATGTCAAATATACAATAAAATAATTCTATTTACTTATTAACATGGATAATCTAATAGTTAAACAATCACATGAAATATTAATTGCCACTTTCATAATGATGGAATGCATAATGCCAGACTTCATAACCACAAAGTGAAGGCCTTGTGCCAAGACTACAAATACAATTTTGTATAGGCCTTGTGACAAGACAATAGTTTGTCTAATGAGACCTACCGATGCATCAATGAGCTATACAGGGATCCACCCGCCACTTACTAAGTCCAATACATTCCTTATATGAAAATTTTTAACCATAACATAAACATTTGTATTAAAACTAGCATACAAAATTTCAATACTTTATCCATAAACCTGGAATGGTATAAAAATAACACATCCATAGTCAAAACATATCACAAAACCATCAATACAGTATGGATTATTTGTATCATAATAAATCAACCTCGATCAAGAATAATATCACGCAAAGGATGTTGACATAGTTGAAAATGATCAGTAAAAATCTTTGATAGAAATATCCCTTTTTCATGAAATCATTTAAAAGTCACATAATTTATAAATGAAGTAATTTAAAATATATTTTTGAATAAAAGTGACCCATACCACTTCAAAACTTTCGAAAAGAATTAACATTTTAAAAACATTCATGTCTATATAAATAAATCCCCAAAAACCATTTTGAAAACATGAACATTAATGAGAATGATTAAGAAGAATAAATTTTTAAGACATTTAAAATGATGTTTTAGTAAAAAGTCTCCTAAAATAATCCCTTTCAAAACTATTTCATGAAACATGGACATGGATAATAAATATGTCCCATTATATACTTATGTAAAAAAAACCTTGGATAATAAAGAGATTGTGAAATTAACCCTTACCTTGCAATTTCCTTTGGTCGAGGGTACCTTTATCCTCTTGTATAATGACCATAGTATGTTATTAAATTATACCAGAACCATATTAATATTTATTATATCATACATGATTCACTTATGAATTTATACTACCTATTTAATAATGATTTCCATGATAAAATAACATTTTGGGTAATAATCGCTTTCTTTATCGTACATGTTTTAACTTGTTATTCTTGGTCGTATAATTTAGACCATGATTTGAATAATTCCCGAATATAATCCTTGATTTATAAATAATATATATTAATAATTTAAATATTTATAATAGATAGATATATTAAATGGAAGGAACAGTTTATGGAGATAGTATGGCATATGTACGCATAAATGTTGTTTCCATTTACATATCGTATTGAACAGAAGTAAGTAAACAAGATATATGTAAGTACATAATTATATATATATCTCTCTAGTAGCATTATTATTTCATATATTACATACTTATTAATAATATGTATTTTTATAATCATTGTTGAATGGTGAACGTGGGAATTAATCTCATCGTTTCATGGAGACGACAATCTGTACGTACACACAAGAGAAAATATCACTAAATTGATGGTGAAATCTTATGTATCTGGATGGTATATAATATATAAAGAATAATTAAAATTTTATATTTAATATTTACATCAGTTATACTCATTATTATACCAATCAAAATACTGACGTGTTTGAATAACAAACTACACCACGATGTGGAGATGGTAATCCGTACGTACGCATGTATGGTGACTTTTTCATTTATAGGATGGATAGAATAATGAATATGGTTTTACCATTTTTATAATAACATAAAAGTATATAGAATATACTATATTTATTATTTTAGAATGGAAACAACAAATAAAGAAGAAGTGGAAGAAGAAAAGAACTTGAAAGAGGTGATGAAATATATACCTGTTCTTCAGGTTCTTCCTTTTGGTTTGATCAGAATGGCTCCATAGGTTGGCTTTCTGACCAAATTAAGGCCTCTAGGATTAAAGGAGGAATTTTGGGAGGATATTTGGGAAGGTTTTGGCTGAGCCAAAAGTCTTAGGAGGTGTGGAATTAAGAGAAGGGGAAGTGCCCTTTTATAAGAGAGGTGAGGGTCACTTTAGGAAAAGATTGAAATATTATTTTATAATAAAATAATTTTAGGTTTATAATGGATACAAAATGAATTAATTAATGTATTAGGTGGGGATATGTCTAAAAACTCTCAAAAGATAGGTTTCAGATAGGTCTAGGTCATCATATTAACCTTATCTTTTAGATTTAACTCTTAGTTAAATAGTTTAACATTTACCATGTCTCTTTGTATTTGTATATTATATGGTTAATAAACTTACTATAACAAGACAAGAGAACCCCATGTGGTTCAATATTAATATATATAACCTTATCTAAGTCATTTGGCCAAACCGTAAATTTTTAGGAGTATTATATCATTTAATAATATAATATTTGTTTTAAAAACTCAATTATGTCAATTTTGGCACTATTTAGTATTTGATATTTTTGAAAGCGATAAAAACTTTATCACTTCTAATAAACCAACCCTAACATGATGTATTAACCTATAAAATTAGTGTAATTCATCCTAAGTCTCAAATTACATTTATTTAGACATTTATAATATCAATTATTTTAATCATTCAATAATATGGTAATTACATCATCATAATTGTGACATAATTAAAATAAATTATTTAATGTGTAAAAATTATAAATAAAATACCATTATGTAGTAAATTTTATTATATTTCTAATGAATATTTATAGTCTAATTTAACCCATGTATAACCCTATATTAAAAATGGTTTACTTATTAAACATTGAATTTAACTCTTATAACTGTTCTTTAAATAAAATAATAATAAATGTCCTAATCTTATCCATGTGGACCAAAGGGGGTCATATTTTATTTATAAGGTTGTTTTTTGTAAAATTATACTTTTCCAATAGAATTAGGACATGTGTTAGGGAAATTATAATATCATTTTTACCCTTAATTACCCTATTTACTTTTAACCATGGTAAATAAAAGTCAAAAGTTACTATTCACCAAAAAATATTTTCATCTTGTTGAACGAAATTTTACTTACTGATATCAACCATGTCTCTCAGATTTTTGAAATTCAACTCCCAGAAGCGGTAAAATTAAGATTAATGCAAATTTGTAAATGCTCCTAGAAGGTGGGTAAAAGATGATAAAATGTTTGATAAAATTATATATATATAAAATTATTATAAAATGACTCCAATTAATTATGTGGAACATATAAAGGTATTATGTAACTATTTTGACCTAAAATAAATTAAAATATAATAACTAATTATTTAAATAAAAAATTATGTTTTATATAATACCGTGGTGTTTTTAACTATTCATCAAAAGATGAATGTTTTCAGAAAATACCAAAAAATTACCCTAAGACAATTTTGAAATTCAAAATTCAAAAATGAAGTCTATTTTCCTAAATTCAAAACATTGAAGTTGCATTTATTAACTTAAAATTAATTCACGTTGTCAAAACCAAAAAGCGGGGTTCTAAAAAGTAAAAACTATCAAAAGATTGACATGTGTTTATGTCAATTTTAAATGTGAAATTACTTATAATGATCTAAATTGTATTAAATGATAAAAATATATTCTAATTATACTTCAAATCTATTTGAATTCATAAATTATCATTATAAATTATTTTGAATAAAAAGTTGTTTTCAATTAAAACATAGTATTTTTCACTATTCATCAAAATATGAAAGTTATCAAAGAAGTAAAAAAAAATTATCTAAACTAATTTTTTATTTCCCCACTTATAAAGAAAATTTTAATTTCATTAAATTGAATATATAAAAGTGTCAAATATTGGTTTTAAAAAGGGTTAGCTATTAAAAGGCGGAAAAATTGCATTTTTTTAAAAATACTAATTTTATCCGAAAAAATGAATTTGTTCTTATATTATGTCTAATAAATAGATTATATGGATGTTAAAATTATATAGATTATATAATATTCAAAATTTAGTTAATACTATTCATAACTGCTTTTTGAACGGTTAGTTTAGTAGGTTGTGGTGCGCTCGAACTAGGTGTTGCATGTAGTGCAAGCTATTGAATTAATTTAATGAGAAAACGTACTATGAAATCATGGGGTGTTACATTCTCCCTTCATTCAATAAATTTTGTCCTCTCAATTTGAAATTTTTCTTTTATAAGGCTAAAAATTGAAAAATACCTTTGTGGAAAACTCACATTGGAAATTGGTTTAATAAAATTTACTCTTAATAAGAGGGAAAGGAAAAGGAAAAAGTCACCACAAAATTATGATATTGATTAGGAGAACATTGGTAGAAATTAAAGACACTTAATTGGAGGAAAAAATCAATATTTATAGGGAGAAATTGAGGTCATAAATCACAAAGAAGTGTAAAATTTAGGGCCTGAAAGCCATCAATCTAAGATGATGTAAAATATCACCGGTTCAACAAAACATAAGGTGTTAGGATAACAAATTTTTTGTTTTAATATCCATTACCTAAAGTTTGAGAATTAATTTATTCATAGAATAAGAGGGAAATATATAATTGATAAGTAGAGTTTCATCCTTTTACTAATTTCTACCACAAACTCATCTTTCACTCCAAAAGATAATATAATTCAAAAGTATTCTATTTATCCTAATTTTATAGGGTTCCAAAAATAATGAATTTATAATTCATTTTTCTGACTATTAAAAAAAACTACATTATACAAGCTAGAACATCACATAGGCTAGTGGTAGGTGATGCACCCTTGTAACCTTTCGGTTGCGGGTTCAAGTCTCACGGCCTTGCTGGACACGACGAGTTGTCATCCAACCTCCGGGTTGTCCTTTTTATGACAATCCAAAAATAATATCAAGAAATGATTTAACCTTAACTATAGTATCCAATGTCAAACTTAATCAATTCCAACCTTTATAATTATCCAAAATACTTCTGTCCAAACTCACAATCCAAAATTTATAAGGAAGGTAAACACAATGAAGATCCTTTTTTCCATGTAATAACACATGAATACCTTCATCATGTATTCTTTTAAAACATGGTAACACCCTGAATTATCATATAACCATATTGATTACATTCAGGCTCCCTTATTCCTTATATAATACTAGATATACTCCTTATATCTAAAAATTTTGTAAACTCCAACAATGATGGAATAAACAAACCATTAACCAATTCCAAAGATGTTAATAATATTTAATATAATTTATCCAAATAAATCATCTCTTATTCCAAAATCAATACCTCAGTATCCAGAACATTTTAATGTTTTGTATTTCCTTCAACCATGTATTTTCCAAAAATTTTAACTTTCCATTGAGTCACTTTTCTTGGTTCCACACAATCTCAAGTCCTTAATGAAATAGTACTACAGTACAATCCTTATATACTCTATAATTATTATAACAAGTACATCAATAATACAATACACAAATGACACAATACTTTAATAACAACATAAGCACTCTTAATCATTACTCTTCATATTCGGTAGTATCTTAACTTGATTATTATCCAATAGCAGCATTTGGGGTATACTATGATGATTTGAACATTTATTTTTGTAGTGTCACAACTCCTTGCAAATGAAGCATTGTACATTTGAAACCTTTTTCTCACCCTTACAATCACGTACTAGGTGTTCTTTTTCTCCACACTTATAACAAACTCACATTCCCTTCAATCATTTTCCAAGGTGATTTTTTCCACAATTATCACATATCGGAAAATATTTCTTTCCCTTATTTCCTTTATCCTTCTTTCTCTCTACCATCCTTTTCTTATCTGGCTTCCCTTCAAAGCTGTAGGAATAAAACAATTCTTTACATATCTTATTAACAGATGATACTATTTCATCATATGATGATAATATGTGGGAGACTACTTCCTTTATAAATGTTGGCCTAATACCATGAAATATATGATCCTTCTTACTCTTTGGATCATGAGTATTGTTGGAGGTCTCATTCCATCTACTGGGTGCCATTTATAAACAATGGCATACACTAGGTTAGTTTATGAATCACAATGAATAATTCCAAACTTGTAAAATAGTTAATATAAATCTAACAATTAATGGATATAATCCATAATCATAAAAATGTTTTCTTTGACGTAGTATATACTCATAAACCCTTCATAGTGGTTTGTAAAAAAAATGAGAATTATCCTACGAATATCCCCTAGGAGTGTTGTAAACAAGAGTGCAGAAAGGCCCATTTTCATGCACCGGTTCTTATTCGAGTCTAGATCAAAGTGGTGTTCTCAGGTTTTACCCCAAGTTACATCTGTTCCAGAGCCGCCTCTACCTACTTATATAGATACATGGATTTATTTCTTGGAGAACTAACAAAATCTCTATAGTTAAAAAATTCTAGTAAGTTCTTCTATACTAATCGTCAAAGTCGATCTTAGGGTAGTGTTCTCTAAATAGAGTTTTTCTAAATCTAGTTTCCAAGGTTATTTCTAAACTTTCTATGATAACAACTTTAATGCCTCAACCTCAGTTTCCTGAAGTCGGTGTATTATTTTAATACATTGATAGGATGACAAGGAATCAAGTCCTAAATGACTAATCAGTTTAGCAGTCTTGGAAAATAGATTACATACATGAATGTTACATTACACATTATAAAATAAAACACCGCACAAATGATCATTGTAGAATGCCATTAATCCCCTATATTAACCCTACTTATCAATAATAATACACTTCTTGGAATCCTAGAAAATTAAAACATAGAAAGGGGTGAGCTTAGATGCTCAGTAAGGAGAACAATATAGCAGAAACTTTCATAAATAAGCATTAACATTTAAGAAAATGTATAAGACTAAAACAAAGTCCTTTTAAACTTAAAAATAATCTTAATATATAAAAGATACAATAAAATAATTCTATTTACATATTCACATGTATATTATACTAGTCGAATAATCACATGCAATATCAATAGCCACTTTCATAATGATGGAATACATAATGCCAGACTTCATAACCACATAGGCAAGGCCTTATGCCAAGACTATAAATAATAATTTGTCAAGGCCTTGTTCCAAGACACTAGTTTTTCTATTGAGACCTACCGATGCATCGAGGAGCTATAGAGGGCTCCACTCATCACTTACTAAGTCCAATACATTCCTCATCAGAAAAGATTTAAACATAACATAAACATTCATATTAAAACTAGCATTCAAAATGTCAATACTTTATCCATAAACCATGAATGGTATAAAAATAAAACATCCACAGTAAAAAACATATCACAAAACATTCAATACAATATGTAATATTTGTATCATAATAAATCAACCTCGATCAAAAATACTATCCCGCAAAGGATGTTGACATAGTTGAAAATGATCAGTAAAAATATTTGAGAGAATTATCCATTTTTAATGAAATCATTTGAAAGTAACATAATTTATAAAGGAATTAATTTAAAAGATATTTTTTAATCAAAGTTTCCCATACCAGTTTGAATATTTTGAAAGGAATTATCATTTTAAAAACATTCATGTCCATAGAAATAAATCCTTAAAACCCATTTTGAAAACATGGACATTAATGAGAATGATTAAAAAGAATAAATATTTGAAAAATTTAAAATGACGATTTAGTAAAAATTACCTTAAAATAATCCCCTTTAAAACTTTTTCACGAAACATGGACATGGATAATAAATATGTCCCAGTAGATACTTACGTAAAAACAAAGTTAGATAATAAAGATATTGTGAAATTCACCCTTAACTTGCACTTCCCTTTGGTTGAGGGTACGTTTATCATCATGTATAATGACCATAGTATGTTATTAAATTATTCAAGAACCATATTCATATTTATTTTATCATAAACAATACGTTTATGACTTTATACTACCCATTTAATAATGATTTCCATGTTAAATTAACATTTTGGGTAATAATCGCTTTATTTATCGTATGTGTTTTAACTTGTTATTATTGATCATGTAATTTAGATCATGATTTAAATACTTCTATAATATAAAAATTTATTTATATCATATATATGTAGAATATAAATATTTATAATATATAGATATATGAAATGGAAGGAACCATTTATGGAGACGGTAGGCCGTATGTACGCATAAACGTTGTTTCCGTTTTCATATCGTATTGAACGAAAGTCAGTGAATAAGATATATATAAATACATAATTATATATATATATATCTCCAGTAGAATTATTATTTCATATATTACATACTTATTAATAATATATATTTTTATAATCATTGTTGAATGGTGAGCGTGGGAATGAATCTCAACGTTTCGTGGAGACGGTAAGCCGTACGTACGCACAAGCGGGAATATCATTATATTGTTGGTGAAATAATATGAAATTTGATGGTATATAATATATACAGAATCATTAAAATTTTATACTTATTATTTACATCATTTATACTCATTATTATACCCATCCAACTAATGTAGTGTTTGAATAACAAACTACACCATGACGTAGTGACGGTAATGCATACGTAAACACGTATGGAGAATTTTTCATTTATAAGATGGATATAATAATGAATATGGTTGTAACATTTTTATAATAACATAATTGTATATATAATATACTGTATTTATTATTTTATAATGGAAACAACAATGAAAGTGGAAGTGGAAGAAAAAAAGAACTTGAAAGAGGTGATGAAATATATACCTCTTCTTCGGGTTCTTTCTTTTGATTTGATCATAAGGTCTCCTTAAGTTGGATTTATGACCAAAGGAAGGCATCTAAGATTAAGGGAGGAATGTTGGGAGGATATTTGGTAAGTTTTTGGTGGAACCAAAAGGCTTTCTAGGTGTGAAATTAAGAGAAGGGGAAGTGACCTTTTATAAAAGAGGTGAGGGTTACTTTAGGAAAAGCTTGAAATATTATTTTATAATAAAATAATTTTCGTCTTTTAATGGATCCAAAATAAATTATTTAAAGGAAAAGGTGGGTATGGGTCGAAAACCTCTCAACGAATAGGTTTTAGACAGGTCTAGGTCATCATATTAACCTTATCTTTTAGATTTAACTGTTAGTTAAATAGTTTGACATTTACCATGTCTCTTTGTAATTTTATATTATATAGTTAATAAACATACTATAACAAAACAATCGAACCCCA
Organism: Viscum album; assembly: GCA_963277665.1. NCBI lineage: Eukaryota > Viridiplantae > Streptophyta > Magnoliopsida > Santalales > Viscaceae > Viscum > Viscum album. The sequence continues at coordinate 1,755,745,681 of OY728121.1, read as the reverse complement.
TGTAGTTTACTATTAATATATATAACTTTATCTAAGTCCTTTGGCCCAGCCTTAGATTTTTAGGAATATTAAATCAATTAATAATATAATATTTGATTTAAAAACTCTATTATGTCAATTTTGATACTTTTTGGTATTGGATTTTTTTGAAAGAAATAAAAACTTTATCACTTTGAATAAAATTTATTTAACCAACCCTAACATGTAATATTAATCTATAAAATTATTTTGATTCATCATAAGTCTCAAATTACATTTATTGGGATATTTATAATATTAATTAATTTAATCTTTTTTTAATAAAGTAATTACTACATCATCATTGTGTCATAAATAAATTAAATTATAGAATGTATAAAAATTATAAAAAATACCATTATGTAGGAAATTTTTTTATATATCTAATTAATATTTATAGTCAAATTTATCTTATGTATAAGCCTATATGAGAAATGGTTTACTTATTAAACATTGAATTTAAATATTTCGACCCTTCTTTAAATAAAATAATAATAAATGTCCTAATCTTATCCATGTGGACAAAAGGGGGTCATATTTTATTCTTAAGGTTTTTTTGGTCTAATTATACTTATCTAATAGGATTATGACATATTTTAGGGTAATTATAATATCATTTTTACCCTTAATTACCCTATTGACTTTTAACCGTGGTAAATAAAAGTCAAAAGATACTATTCACCAAAAATAATTTTCATATTATTGAAAAAAAATTTACTTAATTATTTCAACTTTGTCTTTTAGATTTTTGAAATTCAACTCACATAAGAAGTAAAATTAAGTTTTATGAAAATTTGTAAATGCTCCTAGCAGGTGGGTAAAAGACAGTTAAATGTTCGATAAAATTATATATATATAAACTTACTATAAAATGACTCCAATGAATTGATTTGAAAATATATAAGTATTATATATATATTTTGACCTAAAATAAATTAAAATAAAATAACTAATTATTTAAATAAAAAGTCGGTTTTATATAATAACGCAGTATTTTCCACTATTCATCCAAAATTGAATGTTTTCGGAAAAATACCAAAAATTTACCCTAAGATAATTTGGGTATTCTGAATTAAAAAATGAAGTATATTTTCCTAAATTCAAAACATCTAAGTTTCATTTATTAAATTAAAATTAATTCCCATTGTCAAAACCAAAAAGAGGGTTTTTAAAAAGTAAAAACTATCAAAAGATTGACAATTGTTTATGTCAATTTTAAATGTGAAATTACTTATAATGAACAAAATTGTATTAAATTATAAAAATATAATATAATTATACTTCAAAACCATTTTAATGCATAATTATTCACTATAAATTATTTCGATTAAAAAAGTTGTTTTCAATTAAAACATAGCATTTTTCATTATGCATCAAAATATGAACGTTATCAGAAAAGTACCAAAAATTTATCTAAACTAAATTTTTTATGTCCCTATTATAAATAAAAATTTAATTTCATTAAATTGAATATATAAAAGTGTCAAATATTGGATTTAAAAAGGGTTCGCCATTAAAAGGCGGTAAAATTGCATTTTTTTAAAAATATTTATTTTATCCAAATAAAATGAATTTGTTCCTATATTATGTCTAAGAAACACATAATATGGATATTAAAATTATATAGAGTATATAAGATTAATAATTTAGTTTATACTATTCATAACTACCTTTTGAACTGTAAGTTTAGTAAGTTGTGGTACGTTCGAACTCGATGTTGCGTGTAGTGTAGGCTATTGAATTACTTTAATGAGAAAACATACTTTGAAATATTGGGGAGTTACAGTAGTAGTTAAGTTTTATTATTAATATATTGAATTTTATCCCCCTACGACATGTCCATCCTACCTCCGAGCTGACGCTTCTCAAAGGTGGCCCCTTTATCTCCTCTGGTGCTCCTCTGACGCTATGTTCAATTTTCCATTTTTTTCTGATTATTTTTCTTTTTCTACTATTAGTTTCTACCCCTCATTTTTCTATATTATAAATTTATTTTATAGTTCAACCCATTATAGTGTACCTCTGATGGTACGTTTTTTTAGCATGAAACTTCGGTGTCATAGACTTATTTTCAAATATATAATCTTCAAGAAATTAGATTAATTGTTGATTTGTAACTACATTTTTTTATTCTAATATGATATTTTTTATTCCAAGCTTATTATAATTAGGCGATAGCAATATCCAATCGAGTATAAATTTGTGGCCATACCAAAGAGGCTAAAGAGTTTTGGAAATAGGTTCGATGTTTTAGGCATTATGTGTTTTGGATTAAATTTACATAAATGTTATAGAATAAATATTAATTTCTATAATAACACAATCATGCCACTTTTTTGAATTTTTTTTTTGAAATTTATTTTCTATGTACTAGGGATTGGGTAAAATCACATCCAAGGAAGGAAAATAATAATTCAGTGAGATCCAAAAGCACAAGAAGGAATTTATGTGAGTCGACGATGAATATGGCAATGCAATTGAGCTTGCATTCAACAAAAAATGATAAAAGCTAGAAATAATTGTCTTCGATAGTTTGAGGTTCATAATTGACCATGATAGTTGATTTCTATGGTTATATGTAATAATTTTTTTGTGTAGATTAAACATTAATTTGTGATCCCTAGGAAAGTCAACTGTGGAATCCTAATGTGTCATAGTAGGCAGGTGACATGCTTGGAATTCCATCCCACAAATAACACCATTCTACTGTCTGGGGATAAGGTTGGTTCTTTAATTGTCCTTTTTATGTATATATTCTAAGAAGTATTTATTTTTTGTTGTTCATTTATATATTTTTTATTTCCTTGGTTCCTTTGAAAAGAAAGGACAAATTGGTGTTTGGGATTACAACAAGGTTTATGAAAATATGGTGTACATAAACCTACACAGCTGCATACTCAACAATATGAGGTGAGTTATATGTTTATTAGGATAAATGGTCCACCTATAATTGTTTTTACAATATTCACATTTATTTAACAACCTAGGAAGAATCATGTGTGTGCTCACACAGACACATTAACACCACATTCTATATAACAAAATTAACACCACTTATTTTTTCAGACATTATCAAACATGATCAATGATACTGTCTATAAGAAGTGCTATCAAATTGAGCCTTAATGATATCCCCCTCACTTTAACTGTGAATGTTCTTCTTAAAAACTGGTTGCACAATTTTTGATAGGGTTAATTGTACAAATGATGGATTAGTATATAGTGCATCCTCAGATGGAATTGTTTGTTTCACTGACATGGAAACTAGAATGATGACATCTTTCATGGATCTTAACCCGAATGGATGGCAGTTAGTGTTTTCCAATGGGTCACAAATTTTTTTCCATTATATGACTTATTAGAAACATCCAATTCATTATATGGTTTGGGACAACCTCTAAACTGGCCATTAGGAGTAATCATTGTATAAAATTTCAATTGTGACTTATAGATGACTTTTTTATAGGGATCAAGAATTTGGACGATTCTATATTGTTTGGATATTAACTTAGATAAAGGTATAGTCCTTGTTGAAGATAATTTTGGGTTTCATTTCCTGAAAGTATTCCGATTATGAACTTTTTAGTTTAACAGTTGGATCTTTTTTTAAAAACCTTTACAATCCACTTGAGATGGTGTTTTAATTTTGTAATTAGAATGCCTAAAATACATCCTTACAAGAATGTCTAAGTTGATTGTATTCTTAAAATTTGGGATCATTTAAAGTATATTGAATGGGGATGATATTTATCCATGACTTGAAACTTTTTAAATCTCTATTTGGAACATGTATTCTTTGTTTTATTACTCATTCAATGTTTGTTGATGACATATGATTCAATTTAGCTACCTCAAGGCTGTTGTGAACATGTTCTAGGTTTTATTAATCATTCATTGTAATTTGTTGGTATATGATTCAAATTATCTAACTTAAGGTTAGAATTATAATTGAAATGATTCAACGATATAGACATCTAGTATTGTTGGAGAGAGATGGGGGATTCAAGGGTTGTTTCAATTATAATTGAAATAATTTTCTTATATAGACTACTATAATGAACTCTGAAGAGAGAGGGGATGTCTAGGGAGGGGAGATCAGGGGGGCTGTCCCAGGGGGGGGGGGTCTAGTGCTGGGGAAAAGATCAAGGGTGTGTGCATGGGAGGGGGTGTGCAGGGTGAGAGGGAGGGGGTGTGCAGTGGGAAGGGGGTAGTGGGGGTGTGTTGTGTGAGGGGTTTTTTTACATGTATTCCATGGGGCTGGTGCTAGGGGAGGGGGAAGGGGAGTGAAGGGGAGGAGGATGGTGCTGGGGTAGAGGGCATGGGTGTGTGTTGGGGAGGGGGTGTGCTGGTGTTGGTGAGGAGGTAGGGGTTTGTGCAGGAGAGGGGGTGTGTAGGGGGAGGGGGTGTGCAGTGGGAAGGGGTAGTGGGGGGTGTGGAGTGGGAATGGGATAGTGGTGGTGTGTAGGGTGAGGGAGTGTTTTTAAAATTATTCGGGGGGGGTGCTGGGGAAGAGGGTAGGGGGTGCGGGGGGGGGGGGGGGGGTGGCTGGTGGTGGGGAAGAGGGCAGGGGTGTGTGCAGGGGAGGGGGTTCCGGGGGAGGAGGAGGAGGTGTTTAGTGGGAAGGTGGAAGTGAGGGGTGTGCAGGGTGAGGGGGTGTTTTAATAGCATTCATGGGAGGGGGTTGGTGTTGGGGAAGAGGGAAGGGGGTGTGTATGGGAGGGGGTGCTGTTGGAGAAGAGGGCAGAGGTGTGTGTAGGGGAGGGTGTGCAGGAGAGGGGGGGGGGTGCAGTGGAGGGGTGTATGGGTTGTGCTGGGGTGTGAAGGGGTTGTGTAGGTGTGTGTAGGGGGATGGTATCTACTTTGATAATTATTATATATGACTATATTTGTATCTTTACAGTTAAAACCTATTTACTATAGCACTTTTACTTGTGGTTATTCTTCTTTAAATTCTATAATACATGGAAATTCATTACTATGTATTGTTGATTTTAAAAATTATTGTATCCAAATATATACATGTTTTCTAATTTTCTAGGTGGTGAACTCCAGGATTATTACCTATTATTCACAAATAAAATTCCAGGTAAAGCTAGATCTATATTTTCTGGAACTGTTTTTAGTTTGGTATTCAAGGTTTTTACATCCATATGTCACACGTAATTATTAAAGTATACAAAGAATGTGTAAAAACACTTATAAGGAACAAATGGACCCTTTCTGACTGCACATTTTATTTTTTTCTTTTTAAAGGATTTTATACAGCTGAGGCAGATTATCGATAAATTCATTGTTTTCATTTTCTTCCATAAGATGTTCTAGCATCGTGGTACTATGTTCTATACATTGTAATTAGTATCCTTTTAATGTATTTTTTACCAGATCTTGAATGGTAATATTTAATAGAAATTAATATACAAATTAAAATGTATTATATATTATTATTTTCTGGTTTCATAATATTAATATGTGGTTTCAATACTAGTTTTATGGATCCATGGGGTATCTAGGGGTGTCCAGGAAGGGTGTGTCCTAGAAGGGGTGGGGTGGGGTTTTTCCGAGGGGTGTATAGGAGGGAGGGAGCGGTGTACATGTTGGAGGGTGGTGTCTGGAGGGGTGTCTAGGAGGGGTGTACATTGGGTGAAAGGGGGGTCTGTCCAAGGAGAGAGTGGGGGTGTGTTGGGGGTTCAAGGGGGAGGGGTGAGGGTGTAGAGGGGTCTTTCTAGGGGTGAGGCTATCCACGGGGTGCAACGGGGGTCTGTCCCGGGAGGGGTGGGGGTGTCCAGGGGGTGCAAGGTGGGTCTATTGGGGGGTCTATCTAGGGGGAGAGTGGGGGTGTAGGGGGGGTGTAGGGGGTCTTCTCAGGGGGGGTGTAAGGTGGGTCAACATGGGGGTTTGTATAGGGGGGAGAGTGGGTTGTGAAAGGGGGGACTAGGGGGTGAAAGGTGGGTTAGTTGGGGTGTCTGTCCAGGGGGAGTGGGGGGTTTAGGGGGGGGGGGGGGTTGTAGTGTGGGTATGTCCAGGGGGGTCCATCTAGGGGGGGTGTCCAGGGGGTGAAAGGGGGTTTGTCCAAGGAGGGGGGTGTCCAGGGGGAGAGTGGGGGTGGTAGGGGGTGTGGGTGGGGAGTGGGGGGGAGGGGGCTATCCAGGGGGTGTAATGGGGGTCATTCTAGGGGGTATTGTCTAGGAAGGGCGGGATATCCAGGGGTATAAGTTGGGTCAATAGGAGGGTCTGTCCAAGGGGAGAGTGTGGGGGGGAGGGGGGTCTATCCGAGGGGGGGAGGTGTCCAGGGGAAGTGCAAGGGGGGTTTGTCCAGGGAGGGGGTGTGTGTCTAGGGGGTACAAGGTGGGTCAGCAAGAGGGTATCTCCAGAGGGAGAGTGGGGGTGCAAGGGGGGAGATGGGTTCCAGGGGGGGTCCAATGTGGTGTAAGGGGGTTAGCAGGGGGGTCTATCCAAGGTGAGAGTGGGGGTGTGTAGGGTGGGTCTGTCTGAGGGGGGGGGTGTCTAGGGGCTGCAAGGGGGTTTGTGCTGGGGTGAAAGGTTGGTCATTAGGTGGATCTATCTAGGCGGAGAGTGGGGAGTGTGTAGGGGGTACAAGAGGGGGGGGGGGGAGGGGGTCTATCTAGGGGGAGGGGGCTATCCCGGGGGGTGAAAGGTGTGTCTATCTAGGGAGGGGGGATGTCTAAGGGTGAAAGGTGCTTCAGAAGGGGGTTCTATCTAGGGGAGAGTGGGGGTGTGTAGGGGGTGTGAGGGGGGTGGGGGGTAAGGGGGTCTACCTAGGGGGGTTTTCCAAGGGGGTGAAAGGTGGGTCAGCAGGGGGTCTATCCAAGGAGGGTGAAAGGTGGAAGGTAAAAATCCCTAAACATGTCATGTTACACTTGAATGATATGATCAGGATGTCCTTCAGTCTTCGGGTAAAAATTCATACTCGAGAGCACTTGGGAGGGTGCAAGGGGGAGTGGAGGGGCTACATGGGGAGTGGGGGTGGGGGGGGGTGTGGGGGTATTTTTTTGAAATGGGAAGGTCTATAACCACTATTTAAAACTATGGCTATTGGCCCCGTGGGACTGAAATTTCTTCCATGGTTTCAAACTATGGCAATAGCCCAATGACCATGCTAATACCAGCCACGATCTATTGAACTATGGATATATCCATAATTTCTGTAGTGTTCCTCTAATTGGAAAGGGACAGACTATTTTTTGTAAACTCCTCTTTGGGAGACTACCTTGGGTTAATCACTATACTATATTTGTGTAATATACAAAAACATCACACCCCATGATATACTTGCATCATGTTTCTAGCAAATTATTCCTATTTAATTAAATTGGGGATCAATTATAAATTTTTATAATTCAATGAATTGGATATTATATCATAAGATAGGATCTTGGATGACGAGATGATCTTGGATGAGTCTTAGATGATCAATGGTGATAGTGTATAATATTCGATTTAGGTAAATGAATCTGAATGAGGTAGGTGGTCCCAAAAAATATCCTTATGGTTTATTCATTTTTTCATATGCATGTGATATGAGGTCGCATAATTGTAGGTGATTTACCTTTTATTTAAATAAATTGTCTCGTTAAAATGAAATTTAATAGAAAGATGAAAATGTTAAGGGCAACTATGAACCCTTATATACTAGCTTGGAACCTTGGATGTCAATGAACATGGAATTGATTTTATATAAATTCCTTGTGATACATTAAACCAATAGGGATTGATACCCAATAAATGAGCTTAGTGGGCATAGAGACAAGTTTTCTGAGCTTCCTTTAGTAGGGATAAGTGATTGACATGGTATAGGCAACCTTGAGTTCCACTTTATAACTCAGGGGAAATCTATGATGGAATTATGGGATACCTTATATCCCTCATACTAGTTTATTAGAGAGTGGAATGAGTACTCTTATCCAACTAGTATGTGGGAACCTGGCTGGGTATACCCTGGTTCGGATTATGTGTAGGTTTTGTGTGAGAGGAATGACCTATTATTTGTGAAGGGTGATGGGTATTATACCATGTCTATAAAGTGATGTCAGTGTATCTTTTATTTTTGAGGATGACGATGCTATAAAATTATTATGGTAATTATGAGTGTTTTTATTCCCTATGAGTGACATGTTTGAACCCAAGATTTTTGAATGAGATAGTGGCACCGATGTAGGGTGTACAGATTACGATGATCCCAAGGGGATCATAGGGGGTTCCTCAGTGTGATTTTACCCTAGAGATGGTTACTAAAAGTGGGGGTTGTGTCTTCTATATCAGGCATCAACATAGAATGTGAGGATCGAAATTTTTATTCTAGAATGACTATAATTACTGAGATTGATTGTGTACTTGAGATTCCAACTTAGGAGATATTTGATGGGATTATGTGCACAACCCACCCATATGAGGAAGATGCAACTTTAGTGATTCCATCAAGGGATGATAATTCCCATAATGTGTGATATGTTTTACCAAACGAGTGTGGGAATTTCTCAGAGCTTCCAAATTATATGATATATTATATATGTTTTCTCATCAAGGTATGAGTGTACCACTGAGTTTCTGGATAACATTTTTTATAGTTTCCTTGAATGGTGTTGGAATTTACTTTAGTTTCTAGATGAGTTTATCTATGATTTCATGGTGGGTTGATAGTATGAACTTGATTTTCTAGATGATATATAGTTTCTATAAAGGGATTAGATGTGCCCTTGAGTTTTATAATGATGTTGGTTTCCTGGGGGAGAGAGTCAACCCTTATGTTTTTTATGATATGTTTTATGTATCCCAGTGAGGAGAGTCTTCTCATGGGTTCGAGATGATATGTTTCCATGAAAGATGAAGGTATACCCCTAGGTTCTAGATAACTGTTTTACTTGATTAGAGTTGCTTTGAAACTTTCCAAATTAGTCATGGTCATTCCTCTTGAGGATCAATGATGGTAATTTTATTATTCTTATATGTTTCATTGATTATAATGGACATATCACATGTTCATACATTGTAGTACTGGTAATGTTAATATGGGAATTGATGACACCCCACTTAGTTTTTATCTCACCCTACTCAAGAATCCATGACACTTTAGTACCCGGGAAGACTTCATTATTCATACATTCAGGTAGGGAATATTCCATATGTTGCATGATCAGGCTAGAGAATATCGATGAGTATTAGAGACTGGGATGTGATGAGGCTCCAAGATGGTAGTAGAGCCACCTTTTTTATTTCTTTTGTTTATTCTGTAAATGTGGTCATCCTAGTGTTTGAAGAGACATGATGTATGACTATATGATTATGTATTAATTTGATATTTGATATTTATATTTGTCTATAATGAATACTATGATTATTGTCATGGATGTTCATTGGTTATTTTTTCATTGTTGGTACTACGATTCAAGAGTATTTTCACCCCATAATCACACCTTTGGACTCAAATTCATGTCGGTAGACTCTAGTGTCTAAGGAGGGATGCCTAAGACCACAATGAACCCCTAGTATAGACACTGGTGAGTGGTATAGGACAGAATATCATTAAAAAGTGGTATCAAACCATGTTTTACTTATTCTAATATTTTAGGATACATTAGATAGGGAATAAGGATGTGTCATAACTTTTCACTGACCCAAGATTGTTGTGTTGTGAACAAAATTTTCAATGGGAAGTCTAGGATACAAGAAATATGATAACTATATTATTCATTTTTGATTTTATATTTGATATTATTATTCAGCTACGTTTTTTTATATTTGAGACTGATGTTTATGGATTCAGTTCTTGGCCCACAGTGGAAATAGTATTTTTTTATAATCATTATTCTTAGTACCTAATATTCACATGAAATTTGTTTTCTTTTATGTGATTAACAACATTAAATACCATGGGTTATGTTTTTTAAAGTTCCAATGATAATTTATTTTTAATATTACCATTTTACTTTTAGGTGGAATTTTACTCAATCAGATCATGGAATTTATTCTAATGACAAGTCATGTGAATATTATAGAGTGATACTCTTTGACAATGATTATACATTACCTCTGTGAAAGGGATGTATAGTGACCCTTGATGGTTCATTTCAGTTATAAGATGCCTCATAAAAAATCCTTTGTGGGTTATTATGATGTGTATTTGGTTACATAAAGTGTCAAAAATAACCTATATGATTTTTATGATATAGCTTATTGGTGGTGTTCTACCTAACCAAACCATATGAATTTTGTTTTAACTAATACGAATCATCATAGGATGATGTTGTTATACGTACGTAGATGAGATCATGGTGCTCAAGGGGGCAGTCTAGTATTCAGATACCTAGAAATGAATAGTTCCCAAGTGAGAGTTTTATTAGACATTTCATTACTAATATGCATATATATCTGTGTGTGTGTGTTATAACCCTAGAGTGGTTGTTTTATCATTTGAGTTTCCTTAGGATATTTTTGGTGAGAGAAGGGATATTGGAAAGAGTAAGGATTTTTCTCTAAGAGTTTTATCCTTTCTAAGACATTGTTTATGGGGTAGATGGGAGACCCTAGTGCCATTGTTATTAAGATCAAGATGTTAGTGAGTTGAGTGCTATGATGGAGTAGTAAGACATTTTCATGCTATGGTGAAGATGATAATTTACATATGTGGGTATACTATGAGGGAGGGTTAGCTTGAGATTGAGAGTTCTTATAAATATAGAATCATGGTTAAATGATTTGGATTATGATATCAGTGCATGGGAGGTGAAATTGAGTATATAGTTTGGGAATGAAAATACCTCGTGCTTTTTTGATGATAATAAATTGATTTTTTTGGTATCAAGGATGTATTTTAAGGGTAGGATCTATTAAATTCTTGACCCTATTGATTTTGAGTGCGGTTACCAATGAGGTGGTAAATCATGGTCCTAGATGGTTGGATCTAGAATGGGTATATTGTGTGCTAGGTCCACTAGGTAGAACACCCTGAGGGGGGGGGGGTGAATTAGGGTATGACAGATGAAAACATATGCCCCTCCAGATCTTGTTTTGTTATTAAAAAAACTCAATTCTATCTTCCTCCCATAGTAATATATGAACAGATATAAAATAATTCACAGGACACAACAATTTATACTTGGTTAACCCTCATAGGCTACGTCTAAGGATCATACAACGATGATGTACTGATGTACCAAATTCTCTAAGGCTCACTGCCAATAATGAATACAATGTTCAGGCAAGATATTCGATGCCTAGTCTCACTACCTTTATAAAGTTTAGATTCTGCTCATTTCATTCCCAAGGGTCACTCCCTATGCCTTTTTCTCTAGATCAATGTTGGTGTAAAGGGTCACCATCATCCTCTTCCTTTGGTCACAGCTCGGGAAAGAAATCCATACACAATTTATAAATGTGTAGGTTTAACACAATTTATAGACATGTAGGTCCCTTCATTTACATGAATCTGGGAATCCTCAACTATAGGTAGATGCTCTGTTGATGTTTCTTTTTCACCTGTATATGAATTCCACCTTCTCGAGTACTGTTAGGTACCAGAAAATACTATCCCAAACTGATTTGAAGATTTCCCAATCTTCCATGTGCAAATCAAGAAACACCTTATTCCTTCATGTACTGTGTATTTGGTTTGGTATGCAGAATGCCTCTCCGCATACTACTTCAGCCTTCCACAAACCACTACAGCCTCCACGTACTATTTCCTTCAATCCACCTCTGTGAACCCCCTCTTGTCTGCAAACTGTTCTTTGTTCTTGGACTGCCTTCACGAACCTCTATCTCGTACTGCACCTTTTTCTTCCACATACCACATCCTTTGTGGGTTACAATTCTCTTCAAATACTTTTGGCAGAATATCTTCTTCATGAACCACTTCAACCTTCGCAAGCCTCCCTGCATGAACACCCTTCAGTATTTTCCGAAATCCTAAATAAAAAAGTTGTTCTCTAATGACATTCGATCTCCACACTAATAAGTGGGACTAGTGATTCTTATATAGTCAAATATGTCCACAAAATCTGATAACCCAATATTTTCCAAATCTTCGATCCAACCTCTACCCCTTATCGATCCTCCTACTGCTGTGAACCACAAACCTTCCATCAAACCTCTTTTTAGACACACTCTATGTACTACATTTTCTCCTACGCGGTCACTCTCCTCCGTAGATGATAATCCATCTGTGTACCACACTTCCTTCACCAAAAACCATCACATCGAACCATTTCTGCTTTCGTAAACTGCTCTGGCGTACCGTTCCCACCGCTCCGCGTACCGTTCGCTGAACATGGTACGCAGTCCATGAATTGTGGTGCTCAGTTCTTATCCTATGACAATTTCATCAATTTTATTCATATCGCTCACTCCTATGAATAAATAATTCCATTTCCAATATGAAACTTTGGAATTTGAGGCCCAAAAATTTGGAAAGCACTGGGAAACTATGCCACCTTAGAAACCAGTCTATGGAAAACACCAATCATACTCATTTGCGGTCATATGGATTTTTCAACAAACACAATCACACACAAAACATTATGAGGGGACACCTTGAGGGATTTTTTCCAACAGTGTGGGTAAATTCTTCTCATTTTAGGTTGATTCATGGGAGGGGGTTGATCATGCAATAAGACTTTCCATTAATGATATACAATTTCTTGTATGAAAATAGTATATGGTTTATTTTAATTAGGTGATATTGAAACATTGTGGTTCATGGATATTGATGATGTTGTGTGAAACTAGTTTTTGTTATGTGTGACTCATGAGAGTGTGAGTTGGGCTATATGATTGGGTGGTGTTAAAAAATAAACATGATGATTTCATATGAGACTGATATCAATATTGGAAAATAACTAATGATAGGGTTCATAGAGATCACTTTACTTCAAGAGAGGATATTTAAGGTTATCATGGTTTTTTGTGAAATGTATTGATGCATGAGCGCTAGTGTGTAATGATATTGTGTGATAATGTTTGATAGATGAAACAATAACAACCATGTGTGGGATACATACTTCTGGTTTTAATGTAAAACTTATGGGATTGGTTTCATGGGGTTTTGCAATAAATGATAGTAATGTTTCAACTACATAAATAAACTTTCATCATGGATGGTATGGTTTCAGGAATTGAATGTATATGATATAATGGATTAGGAGGAGTGAAAAATTTATAATATTATAAACCCTTTAGGGGTTTCACATAAGAATTGGTAAAGGGAATCCATATTTTGAAGAGTGTACCACTGGTTGTTGGAGGGTGTGACCCTTATAATAGATTAAAATTTAGTGTATGTTAAGGATTGAATTACCAATGAGTTGGTAATGGGTAGTGATTGATGTTTTTAATTGATTTTAAGGTATGATTGAGAAGACTACATTGAATCATTACATGTGGTAATAGGAAGATCATGGGTTGTAGAGGTATTTCCCTCATGTTGATGGGGTCGTGGATACGATTAGACCAGTCAAAGGATGGTTTGTATGGTACATGGATTCTAGTGATCATATGGATCCATTTATATCTAGTTCCTTGGTGAATACCAAATTTTGGATTTGGATGTTCTATTAGATAATGTTTGTGAGCTTTCCTCTAGCTCAGGGTTGAGTTGATGTGATCTGAGTGTGAGTAAGATTGATGGTGTTTCAGTTGTCATAGTGAGTTTATGATGATAAAATTGGTCATTCGAGGAATAAACCATTAAATTACACCATGTGTTGGGTTGATAATTTGGAGTCGGTGTTTAGATGATCCCGTGACTTCTTCAAGGATTTAAAAATCATGATCTGGAGATGAGACAACACATCAATGGGTGTAGTCGAGTGTTTTTAGAAAAGGTCATCCAGTGGATGATCAACCAATATTTTTACATAGAATTGGGTGTAGTGATATGTAAACAACCCTAGTCATGTCAATAGTTCTATAATAATGTGTTTTTAGTAGGATACTTTTATGGTTTTAAGATTACACATTTATTTGATATAACATGGTTACACTTGTATGTTTTTTGTAATCTGTTTAATGTTATAGATGTTGTTTAGTTATTTTTTCATTATTGTTACTCTGATATGAGGGTATAGTCTCTCCATGATTACACATTATATCCTAACTACTATTTAGAAACATATGAAATATGGGTAGGTGTTTCTAATGTCACATATCACCCCCAGTTCAGAAACTAGTGAGTGGTTCGAGATAGTCAGGTGTTACAAAAAATTGGATATGTGAGATTTTAATGAGTTGTGAAAGGTTTTTTTTTGTTTCATGATGGAATCGTTACATGGTTGGTGGGAAGGTGGTTCATAATAATTATTTTTGATAAAGGTAGTGTTCTTTGACATGGATTGAAGTATCAAAAATTGATGTGTTGTCACCCAAATGAATAACCTTGTCACTCGTCACAATGAATAGAAGTTACTGGATGAGGATAGAAGATGCTACAACTTCTTTATTTTCTTTGAGGTGTCATGAAATATGATCTAGATTGGGATTATTTTAGTGGGAATATATTGGAATTTACCTTCCACCTATATGAATGATAGGATAATAAATTACATGAAAATGATAAAATCTAATGGGAATCATAGATTAGTAGATATGATCATAAATTATTGTAAATTTTAACTTGAATCTAAAGTAGTGGTGATGAAAATTGAAATTACCTAGTTTACAGGGTAACTTGGATATAGTTTCAACATTATGGGTTTAAACGCTGATGATGTAATTATGATTGATCAAGATAGCATAAAATGTATGACTTATTCCCATTTATATTTATGAATAACTATTATCTTAATGAAATCCATGTATTTTTTCCCTCGCAAGGGATGTACTATAGGTATGATTTTTTTAAATTTAAAATAGATATTATTGTTTTTTATATACTATAATGTGGTCTGATATTGACTTTTAAATGTCATTAGAGTGATTATAACCTAGTTTTCTAGAATTTAAGTGGTATTATTCCTCAGTAGTATTCATATTTAATGATAATTGGGAATATGTATATAGTGTGATTTTGAAAATATTTCCATATCAAATTCAGATCCTTCTTTTCTTCACTTATATGAGAGAAATGATGAAGATTAGACTATAGTTATTTTAAGGCATTAAATTTATGAATATACGAGGAAAAATTATTGTGATATATCTTAGTGGTACAACTAGGTATTTAGAGGTTGTATCAGGAGTTTTATAGTTTTCATTTAATAATTGGGAAATGTCTTAATAGATACGTTTTCTTGTCGATGCATAATATGCCATTACTAGATTTAGTGATAAGGTATGCAATAAATAGTTTTCCACCATGAGGTAAGGAGTAAGTGATGAAATTGTTTATGTGACTATTATAATTATTTTATTAAATGGAATTGAGACAACCCATAACATCGCCTTGCATAAATGTAGGAAATTTAATGCGTGTTTCATAATTTCTTACTGAGCATAGTTCATTGGTACAATGGAATAGATATTAATTACCTTCATCAATAGTGGATAAGGTTTTTAAGATTGTTTATAAATTTAAATGAATATGATGCTATTCCATTATTATAACCCTATGAAATTTTAATCAGCAGCCAGTTTACATAAATATAATACTGAATTACCTTATGTTATGGTGTTGTAGATTTTGTATTATAATTTATTCTTATAATAATGATAATGAGGCTCTGTGGAGTTTCTTTGATGGTTATGTTGAATTTATATAATTTTAATCCTAGGACTGCTGCATATATTTGATAAAATAAGGTGAGTTATTTTTATCCTTTTTGTAAATTCTTGATACCTTGGATTTCATTTGAGGTTGGAATAATAGAAACTTATCGGCCTATAACGGAAAAGTTCTATGAGTGAGTGGATGATTCATTTAGTTCAAGTATGATAATGGCCTTAATGAAAATTTATGTTAAGGTTGTGTTTATGGGTATTTTTAATGAATATAATATTTTCCCTTATCATTAAAATATTTTCTTTACATTATTGGATTGTGGCTTACAAATTTTCAAGGTATATCTCCTATGGAAGATCATGTGTTGAGAATTAAAAGTGTTAATATATGATAGGTGTTTAATTAAATTAATTAATTTTTTAATTAATGTTTTCAAGGCATGTTTATATTTAATCCCCTCAAACTATATCTTGAATTTGAATTTTTCAATGTCGTGATGCTCAAGGAAAAATGTTTCATTTTATATTGGAATTATTTTGGCCGAATATTCAATCAGAACCCATGTTTTTCTATGAAACATTTTTATAAATATCCAATAATGCCTTCTCAAACAATAATTTTATGTGATGATCAATGTTAGTTGATCAGAGAAGGTAGTGTAAGGCTGTAGTGGCCCCACAAGGTAATATCATCAAAATCCTCACCAATTCCATTTTGAAATTTAATTATCCTAATTTAATGTTAATATTTAGTTTTTAATTTTATTATAATATAATTTTTAAAGAATATTCAATATTAAATTATATTAAAAATTCATGGAAATAATGTTTTGATCAATTATTTTTGTTCCTATGAAAGAAATAAATTTTTTATATTTTTTGTTATTAAAATATTTAATTGACTAAATACCCTATTAAACGATCAAATTATTAACAGAAAGTTAGTTTGAACACCCATGATCATAATGGAATAACCCTACTTTGTTCATTTTTACACTCTCATAATGGTTGATCGATTAATAACCACAAATTTATTAGAATGGAACACTGATGAGGTGGTAGGGAACAACATTCTAGGACCAAAATAGACCCTTAATTCCAGTTTAATTCCAAAAAATAGGAAAATTAATATATATGACCCTAACTATTTTTGGATTTTGATGAAATGAATCTCACACCCTCCCTCCTTACCCCCAAAAAATATCAAACCCTACTAAAATATTTCCCCTCTCCCATGATATTACCACCTTCTCCCTCTTATACCATAGATTAAATCCCACTTCCATATACTATAATCAATGTTCTTATCCCATAGTTGATCTCCTCCTAAAATATCCCTCCTCTTGGAATCACCTCCTTCCCCATGAACAACATATCACTATCAACCTTCTTCTCTACTGTACTGCCTCTTTTTATCGCCCTTTCTTTGGTCTCTCTCCTATCATTATCATCTCTTCAAAACTGTAAACCATTCTCATCATCTACTCAATATCTCCTCCCAATCAAGACCCTCCCACCTATTTTCCTAGATCTATCTCATTGATATATTTATTTCTTTCAAGTAGTGCCAATTCATGGTCTAGAAGAAATATTTTATAGGGTTTATCTTGTAACGTGTTAGTGTTAAAATTATATTAATTATATTGTTTTCTTAGTCTTAGTTGTCATTAAATAATTTTTTTGATTTTATTTTTCACTTATATTGATATTTTCTTATTATGATTTTTTTATTTGGAGTGTAAAATTTATTAATTATTATATAAAAATATTTTTGTCACCCTGATTCATCTATAATATAGAGTATATTCATGGTCTTTAGGTACACTGCTTGTTAAAATTGTTTTTTAGACTTTATTTTATTAATAGTTAAATTCTAGAAGGTTTAAGTTAAATGTGGGAAGTTGTGTTATGGGAATGTGGTATTCAATATTATTTGTGGATTATTTGTGAATTTTTTATATTTAGCTATATCCTTGTAAAATTTTGGATGTTGGGTATTATAGATTTGGCATTTTCTTATTTGGTGTTAAATTTAATATGATAAATGTTAATTTCTAGAATTTGACTATTAATTTTTTTATGAATCCCCCTTTTCATATACTTTTGATAAAAATACCAGAGGATACCCATTTTGATCAATTATTGTACCCTTCTTGAAGAGGACCACTGGTTGATATGCAATAGAACCAGATCATTAGTAAATATTCCCCCAACTACGTGTGAATTTTCAAATAACTCACACAAATATCACAATAATTTATGGAAATAGAACTAAAAAATTGAAAGTATATAAAGGTGGAACGAAAATAAAGGATGAACATGCTTTGGATAATTAGTCCTATATGAACAGAAGAAACACTACTGCCACCTTTTCAGTATAATTAAAATTATAAGGTTTAAAAATAAAATTTCTAAGCATAAGTAATATTTAATTATATTAATTAATACATTACTCAAACTCTTCATCTAGCATGTTTAAAACTAAGTTCCCACACACTTATATAGTAAGTGTTAGTTTGTTAAACAAGTTAAACCACTAAAATTAAAGATAGTATATCATGACCACCTTAGATGGAATACAAAACCAACGAACCTATTTCTTTACCAAACTTCCACACCATTAGTGCCCCATTAAAATATATATTCTACTAATAGTTCCAATGCATCTTAGGGAGATCGTACAACTATTTTCTACACACTATTCCACTCCATATTCTGGTGACTAAAATTCTAGTGACAATAATCTAGTTGGTTTATCTAGGGAACACAAAGAGGCTTCAACACCAACAATATCCCACTTTATATCTTATTTCTAGGCTTGTTTTATGGAACCGTTAACAATTATCCATCACTTTTGAAAAATAACACATCATTTTATACAGTAAAAAGTGATGCACTATTTTCTCATTCCATCCATCCAATCAACACTAAGGCATGATAATATAATAAAAATTCCAAGACTATCTCCTTAGTGAACATGTTTATCATAGTTTGGGTTCAAATTATATTTTGAAGCTTTTCGAAACCAATGAGAATTGGTTTTTCTGTGTGTTGTGTTTTGGATTTATTATCAACCCTATCAATTGAACCATTCCATGATGAAGTGTTGGAAGTAGTATTTTTTTGACATGGTGTGATGGATCATGTTAAATTTTATTTTCTCCATTTCAATAATTTCATGATAATGTGATGTTTCTAATAAAGCTAAGATGATGAAAGATACATGAGAATATGATGTTCTCGATAAAGGGAAAACGGTGGATTATATGAAGCAATGTGTGAGACTAGAATTTTAATCATGATAATTCTTAGAGATGAGTTAAAACTATCAAACATATATGAGATCCCAGATAGGGTTGAATCATGTAATGTTTATAGAGAATTTCCAGGAATGTGAATAAATTAATGTATTCATAAAGAAATGGGTCTATAATTATTTGAGTACATGCCCGATTTTTTCATAGGAAAACAGAGTAATGTAAGCAGAATCATCAAAATCAGAAGTTACATGAACATGGAGACTCCAATCAATCTCAATAAAAATGTAAAAGTATTTTCATGAATGTGAAAAGGATTCACAAAAGTCAAAAAGAGTTTCATGAAGTTTCATGAAAGTGAAGTTCTGAGATAGCCATATAAAAATATATAAAATGTGTGATATTATAGAAATATTGATTTTTTCAGGAAATAACGATGATTTATGAAAGCATTTTTTATAATTTTGGTAAGTTTTTCAAAGTAAAAACATATGAAAAGATGGTATGTTTATAAAAATCATATGTGAATAGAATATGTGTCTGAAAGTTTCATGATGAAAGTAAGTTTCATGAAAATAATGAAGTTTTTTTTATAGGTGGTGGAAAGAGAGTATGTTTTTCAAAGGGATAGGAACATATATAAATTTTATACTACCTCCTTAATTTGACCATGCTTTTATTATTGAGAATTTTATGTCTCTAAATTTTTGAAATAATTTTGTGAAGGTTTTTCTTAGGTTAATAATTCATATAAACATGAGTTATTTGAAGAAAGGGATTGTGCCTATTCAGGAAAAGTGTGTTTCATGGAATAATAAAATTTTCATGAAAGTTGGGAGTTTCCTGAAAGAATGAATGTTTCACAAAATTTGGGAGTTTCATGACATGATAATTTTTTTTATAAAATTTTGGTGTTTCACAAAAGTGTTATGGTTTCAAACATAGAGAGTGATTAAAAAAAATTTAAGAACTTTCCAAAGGAAATTGATATTTATTGAATATTAGTTTAAGGGGTAAAATTAAGCTACCATGATGTTGATTTTCACAACCCGTTTGTTAAAGAGAACCATGATGATGAATGAGATCTAATTAAATTATCAACTATTATGGAAGTCAAACATTTTTCTATGATCCAAAAAGAATTCCCTCCAAAAGTAGAATGAAAAGGGAGATGAAAAAGGGAGTGTACCTTGGGTGAAAGTGATCCAATCCTAAATCTTGTAAGGGGAGGGACCCCAAGAATATCAGCGACCTTGCCTCAATCCACCACTAAAATATTTTTAGTGGATTTTGGCACATAGACAGAACATCGGTGTACGTTCATTAGATATAGCCTAGTGCGGGTGAACTGAGAAACTTCTTTTGTATTTTGTGATTTATTTTTCATATATTATTTCAGAAGATAATAAGTGAATTTATATTGATGGATCATTGAAATTATTGGAATAAGGATAAGATAAGCACATCAGTTCATCAGATCATCACCTAACAGGTGAACATAAGAGTGACCCAACTAACAAGAGAGTAATAGATCAGTTTGGATAGAGAGAGTTTCAAGAGTATGTGGGGAATTGGACATGTGTTTCATACCCTGGTATATCCCCCTCTTGGGACATATATCACTAAAGTTCCACATGGGTATAACAATCTGTATTAGGATATATATTTATCTTGTTTGATTTTTTTGTTCTTAATTGATATGATCAATTTTTGAGTTGAAATCTTTTCTACCCATATCATATGGAAAAGAAAAAGAATCTAAAGATGAAGAAAAACTCTAAAATAATTCCATATAATAGAATACTTTTTGAGAAGTGTGTGATTGAGTTAAAGGATACAAAAATATCACAAATATAAGGTATGGATGAATCTGATTGTGCATCTACATGTTTAGACAATGCTGCTATAGAACTATCCAAGAAGCGTGATATACAAATAGATGAAAAAAATACAGATTATTATGAGATATAAAAAGATAAAAAGGTTGAATTTGTCCATATATTATAGGTTCTTGATTACGGTATAAAGGAAGAAAACATGAATATGGGAAAGAAGAATGAATCTCAAGGAATCCATTTGAAATGATAAGAAATAAGATCAAATTAACATAAAAGACTCAATCAATGACTAAAATATATAACAACATATATGAGGGATAACACTTACACTCAATCCAAGGAGTTTGAGGAAATTTCTTCCAATGTGTAATAATGTGAAGCTAGTTCTACAGAAAATATCCTTAGCTCAAAGGAGGTTCAAAATATGAGGTCCAAAAGGGAATAATTGGGTGATCATATGGTAGAGTCGGTTGAGTAGGACCCAAGGATGAGTGAAGTGGTTTGGGAATATAATGATGAAATTGTGGAGATTTTTTAAAAAATGAAGATTCAAAGTGACTTACTTAAAAAATGTTCACATGAAGTGAAAAAGAA
Source organism: Viscum album (assembly GCA_963277665.1). Classification (NCBI taxonomy): domain Eukaryota; kingdom Viridiplantae; phylum Streptophyta; class Magnoliopsida; order Santalales; family Viscaceae; genus Viscum; species Viscum album. Next base: position 1,755,724,308 of record OY728121.1, on the reverse strand, counting down.
AATGGTCATAGAGAAGGAGTTAAAAGGAAGTACTATCCCGCTCAAAACACAACTGGGATAGTGGTTAAAATATATAAAATAAACAATATCAAGTCTTAAGGAGATGATTTTCCTACTAATGGAGATGTATTGGAAGGTAAAATAACTTTAAGGGTGGATGGAAACCTCAAGTGAGAAAAATAATTTCCCTATCATGAGAGCATCAACAAGTCAATTCCACAAATATGGAAATCCAAATTCAGCAAGTAAGAGGAATCATCTTTCCAAACCTAAAATATATGACACTTAGAGGAAGGTAAACACTATGTGATACTACTATAGAATCATGTGACATACTATGAGTGTATTCCTAGAAGCCCAAGGGGTCAAAGGAGGAAGGAAGTTTTCTAAAACAACATCGTAATCGATTTGGGACTACATGAGGTGTATTATTTATCAAAGATTATTTATTTTTGATAACTTGGGTCATATGTATTGTAATTACAGAAAAAAGGAACTAAATTTGTTATAAATAGATCCTCAATTCCTACGAATAATGGGAAGAAAATTTTCACTAAAAAAAGTCTGTTAAGAGGGAAAATAAATTTACTTCTTTGGAGATAAATAATGGTGAAAAATGAAATTTGTATCAAGAAGATGCATTATTATACTCAAAAAATAGTCTAGGAAGGAAAGAAAACAAATCTGAAGGGAAAAGAAGAAAATTGTTCTATATGAAAGAAATATGGAAGATAATGTAAATAATGGTCCACTAGGGAAGAAAAAAAATACTATTTTGGATATATTATCTACCAAATAGAACACATAAAAGGCATAACTATGTGGTTTTGTGAAATATTCCATAATAAAGGAGATAAAAAGAACTGTGGGAGTTCCTAAGAAAAGGGAAAAAAGTTATATAAAGAGAAGTTCCAAATTAGGCATTGAATAGAAGGGTTCATTTAATAAAAGAAAAAAAATTAAAAATTGAAAGGACTCCAAATGACACTCTTATAAAGTGACGTCCTAAAATAATAAATGGGATGTGAAATCTAAAAAATTAGGAATGGATAAACTGATTCGTAAGAAGATTTGGAGAAGAAGGATATAATTAGTAACATGTGAGGAGATACTTATTTATAATAGTAACCAAGGAATACGAGTTTGTTAGTTGGGTTATGAATAAAATTAAATTCCCAATATGAGAAAGGGTAAGTCAAAAGTAGACATTTGAAATTAAGTTTGTGTAAGTGGAATCACTCAAAGGAGAGATCCTTGGAAGACTCTATAGAATACTACCATGAAGAATGAACAGGAAGAAGAAGTGGTTTATTAGGTGATGGATTAACTTTACTTAACTATAAAAAGGGTAAATAAAAGTGTGATAATAAAGGGTTGGTCCACCCAGAATAGCCACATTCCCCAACTTGAGGATGGGAAAATTCCTCTCTCCCTATTTTTTTAGATTATATTAATTTATATTAAAGTGTTTTAGGTTTATAGGGAGATATTATCCATGGATAAGTTTTATAAAAAGATACAAAGTGGTGTTTTGATGTGCTTAATTGTTCTAATTGCTTCAAATAATTTAAGAAAATATGTATCTTGAATCATAATGAATTAGTACATTAGAAGAATCAGAGTAGTAAAAAGAAGTTTCAATGATGGGAATCAAGTTTTGAAAGTTGATATTTCAATTAATGTCAAATGGTATCAAGATCCATGAGGTATTAAATTTAATGGAACATTTTCTATCATATTTTAGATCTTGAATATCGAAAAATTGGGAAGCAACAACAAAATGATCTCTCATATTTTATTTTATTTTTATAAAACATGTGATGTCATCTTATCATTCTCAGGATATCAACGGGTTAAATGGATTGAAAACTCTCATACATAATTTCTATTAAATATTTAATGATTAGTGTGAGAAATTTAGGGGGATTTTTTAGATTAAAATATGTCATATGTTATCCCTATAAAATAAGGAAATGTACCCTATGGATTATATATGAAATCAATTACCAAGTATAGATTTGGAAGTGGCTCTATGGTTGAAAAAACGAGTGATAATTTCAACATCAGGTATGAAGAAAGATTTAAAAAATGGTATCAAACATCATGTTGTTATATATGATATTTGGTACTAGTTTCAACAACTGGTATTGGTTTTATGTCTAGAGTTGATGAATATATTTAGAAGAATTCCTAAAAATAAGATAAAGTTATATGGATGATTGTGATGTATGGAATTAAGTTAGTGAAATGGATAATGATGATTTTATTAACATTATATCATGGTTCCTAAATCAATTCCCAACTTACTATGTTTAGAGGTCTTGTTGATGGATCTATGATAAGTGGTAAGTTCAGCCACTGAAAATCATATTAAAGGAATCTATAGTGAAAACGTTGTTTTTGGGATAGAGAGATTACTCAAACCAACAGTCACAAGAAATGAAATGATTTAGGAGAATGAGAGATTTTGTGGGCCTAACAAAAGGGCCTATAAAAAGGAATAGTTTCATTTTATAGGGGGGATTATACATCCTTATCTAATTAAAATACCATGTTGACAGAGGGGGAGTAGTTGAAATACCCCTATGCACATCCCTGATAAAGATGAAAGAGATTAATGAAATAATACATGATATCAATATTATATTCATGATGGAAACTTATTTTTTCTAACATCAAGAAAATAGCAGTAGAATGATATTATTCTAAAAGGGTTATCCCTGTTTCCCAAGGTATGATTTTTTTGGGAGTATATATTTAGTTTATATGGTAAAAATTATAATTTGGATTTTGATATCAAAGGTGGATAAGAAATCACTATTAATCCATGTGCAGTTTCTATACAAATATGTTATGGTCATTAATTAATGTGTGTTCCAACCTAGACCTTCATAATGGGAGTAACATGTGAGGGATAAAAATCTAATGATGCTGAATATTTTCTTTCAATGAGAATAAATCATGGAATGAGTTTGTGATGAAACATGTTTATCGAGTTTTTGAAGAATGTTGTCCTCTCATGTGCCACACATTACTCTAAAATTGAAATTTATCAGCAAAAACAATTAATAATTGGTATTGTAATTAATGTAAAGTTAGTCTCGATAATGGTTTTTAAGTGTTGTCAAGATATATGTGTTGGATTCATGAAAGTGTTTCCAAAAGATCCAAAGGGGGGGATTTTTGAACACCAATGAGTATCAGTGATTCTATGTGTTGTGTGTTTGATTCATTTTCAACTATATCATTTTTAATCCTACCATGTTGAAGTATTTTATTTGGTGTTTCCAATGACTTGTTGTGATGCAGCCCTTTTTTTATTCCCTATTTCAATAGTTGCATGAAATCATGTTGTTCCTGATAAATGGAATGTGGAAACATTTACATGAGATGGTGGTGTTCCTGATAAAGGGAAGATGGAAGATTTTATAAAGCAATGTGAGATCTCAAAATGTTGATCATGATAATGCTAAGATAAGTTTTTAAGTTATTAAAGATAGAGGAGAACCCATATAAGGCTGTATCATGAAAATTCTATGGAGAAGTTACATTAAAGTGAATATCTTAATATATTAATGAAGAAATTAGCATAAAAGTGTTTGATTCATGTGAGAAATTTTCTATTAAAATAGAAAAAATGAATAAGGCTCATGAAAATTAGTAGTTGTTTAAACATGATGATTCTAACCCATCTCAAGAAATATGAAAAATGAATGAATTTCATGAAAGTGAAAAGGTTGTATGAATTTTAGAAATATTTTCATAAAGTTTCATGAAAATATTGTTTTGAGAATGACTCATAAAAATATATGAAGGAATTTAATTCAAAAAATATAGATTGTTTTATAAAATATTAATAATTCATGAAAAAATTTTTTATGAAGGTTGTATGTTTTGTGAAGGTTAAAATTTATGCGAAGACATTATGTCTTTAAGAAGAGTTCAAGAATGAAAAATATGTCCTGAAGTTTCATAAGGAAAGGGAGCTTAATGAAATTAATGAAGAGTTATTTTGAACATGGAATACTGAGAAATAAATATTTTCTAAGGAGGAAAATATATATAAATAGTCCACTACACCTTATTTAAGAAAGTTGGACTAATTGAAGATCGAAAGGCTTTGATACTTTTAAAGAATTTGGGAAAATATTTCTTACATAAAGAATTTATAAGAACATTAGTTTCATGAATAAAAGACTTGTGTATATTAAAACCAAGTGTGTTTTATGAAAGAGTGAATGTGTCAAAAAAATTGGGAGTTTCATGAAAGATTGAAATTTTCATGAATTTTGGGAGTTTCACAACATTATGAAGGTTTTTTGAAAGATAAGAGTTTTCAAAAATTCTTACATTTCAGGACACATATAGTGATTGGAACCCATGAATAACCTTACAAAATGATGTTGGCATTACCCGAAGACTAGTTCAACATGGAATGTAAAGATTCTATGATAGTTATTTTCACAACCAGTTTTCGAAAGATAAGTGTGAAGATCAATGGGAACTAATTAGTGCATCAACTATCAGATAGTGAAGTTGTACATTTTCCTGTGGTCTGAAAAGAATTACCTCATAAAGAAGAAAGTAAAAGGTGTAGAAAAAGGCAGTGAATCTTTGTTGGTTGTGATCCAACCCAAAATATTATAAGTGGAGTAACCCTAGGAATTTGAGTGACCTAGCCTAAATCCACCACTGGAATATTATTAGTTGATTTTTTCCTATCAAAACAACATTGGTATGTGATCCTTATAAATAATCATGTATAAGTGAACCATATAAAATTCTAATGTCTTATGCACTAGATTATATATATATTTTTCATGATGATAATCAGTGCATGAGGATTAAGTGATCATTAATATTAAATAAATAAGGCTAAGATAATCACACAAATTAATCAGATTATCACGTAATAGGTGAAAAAAAGAGTGACCCTACTAAGAATTGAGGTCAGGATTAGTTCATATAGTGAGAGTTTCACAAGTACATGGGGAAAAATGAGTTTTATAACCTGATTCACCCCCTCTTATTGATTCTCCCAATAAAGTTCCATATGGGTCCAATAATAGATCAATATTTTTTTCTCCATTAAGGTCTAGATGAAATGATGCTTCATGTCTACATGATTTTTCCATGAACAAAACACTAGATTTTGATCCAAGTGAAGTTCACTATGATAATGAAATAATAAGACTCCTTCCCCCAAATTTCTTCTTAATTCCTTCAAAAATTGTATCAACCACACCATTTAACCCATAACCTCCAATGTAACTACATACTCTACTTCCATATAAATATAACTAATAATCCATTTTAATTTTGACATCTAACTTACCTTTTTTCTACAATGAAAAATAATCATATTATTCTCTCCTAGGTGTCTAAATCCCAAGAGAAGTCAGCATCAACACATCTTTTCAAATACTTGTCTATCCCAAAGCCCAATTTTTTTTCATACATTTATTTCAACTAATATATGATCAATTTCATAGCCTCTCAATGTTTGTTTCAAGGATGTGATAGAAATCAACTTATAAATACTAATAAAAAATAAATCTATATCTATTTAAAAATAATTTTATAGATAATTATTCCAATTAATGATGTATATAGAACATTTTCCATGAGTGAAACTTCATATTCCATTTTTGGAAAATTCTATTTAAATAATTTAAAATGTCTAACCAAAGGAATCGAGAGTGGTTTTCATCCAGTCATATTAAAACATTCAATAAACTTCTAAATGTAGTATTTTTGGGATAATAATAATTTTATAACTCTCCTATCCCCGTATATATTTATCCCCAAATATTATTGGCATGTCCAATATCCTTCATTTAGAATATTTGGGAGAAAACATTCTTAACTCCAGAATCCTTTTGACATTTTACCTAATAAGAAAAATAATTTCCACATAGACTAGAAATATAATGAATATATCATCATTAAACTCCTCCCTATAAAAATAATGATCATAATTGTACCTATTTAATCCTTTTTTAAAATAAAACCATCATACTTATGATTCCATTGTATTAGTGATTGCTTCGGACCAAAAAATATTTTCATCAATTTATAAACCATGTTCTTGTTTCATTATTCCATGAAACATGTTGGATTCTTCATGTAAATTTATTTCTCAAATTGGGATGAATGAAAGGTATCTTTACATAATGTATTCCAAGTATAGATATTTTATTTCTACCATGCTCAACATCGTAAAAATAGTTTTTTGTTTAACTATTGATGATAATATTTCTATGAAATAAACTCATTATTTTTTTAAATAAATTTTCTTCTAGCCATTCCTAGAATATTTTATTACCATAATAGTATAATTTTTATATGAAAACACACTTATTTTCATGTTCTATATTTCCCTAGGGTAACTTCATCATCTCTTAATATCCATTGGAATTTTAGGATCTCTAGATCTCTTGTCTTTATTAAGAGTATAAAATTCATATTGGCCTAAAATATTTGAACTAATCTTATGAATATAGTTTATAGCCTTATCTTAGTTAGTTAATATAAATTTCTTAACTCTTATCTATCTTCTAGATACCTAACTTCCAGTTCCCCCACTAAAGCTTCATCCGTTCTTAAAATCATTAACACATTTTTTTGTACCACGAATGAACATTCGATGCATCCTTCCATGTTTTTGCGATTTCCCTTCCTTCCAATGTTCATAATATTATCAAATTATACTTCTATTTTCGACTATATACAATTAATTTCTTTCACTTACATATTTTTATCCTTCCATAAAACCTATTCTTCAAGGTGAACATCTCATATCTAGATGATTTTTATCTTATCATCGTCCCATTTCTTGAAACTGAAGTTCTGATCACCATACCCAATGAAAAAAAATTATTTTCATTTTTACTCATGATTTTACCAATCCTTAGTGTCAATATGAACATATTTGAAACTTCCAAATACATCAAGATGTATAACTTATTAATATTTTATAAACCATAACACCTTTGTAATTTTCTAACAAATCATTGTTGTTGGACATCTATTAACAAAAGTACTTTTTTGGGTGGAGTGTCTCCAACCAAAATCCCTTGGACATTGCATAGTGCATCCATATGAATCACACCTTCCCCATTAATTCCCTATTAATACTTTCATCCATATAATTTTTCAATGTTGTTATAGGAACCATTTTACCATGACTTATCCCCTTCTTCTTGAAAAAGGAATAAAAGTTGCATCTGGTGTAGTCACCACTATTGTCAGAACATAGAAGTTTCAACTTTTGAAAAATTTCTCTTTCCATCAGGTCTATCCATTGAAAAAAATACTAAAATACATCATACTTATAATTTAAAAACAAAAACCATAATTTTTTAGTAAAATCATCAATAAATGATGAAATATAAAGAGAACCTCTAAGATGCGAAACATGGGTACGTCCCTATACAATAGAGTGAACTAGTTCCATATTCTAGGTTTTGGGATTTTGTCCTTCAAAATTGAAGGAAACCCTTCTCTATTTTCCAAACCCATAACATTAAAACCTTCAATTTTTTTTGTGATCAAGATTCAACATCCCTTTGTCCGTTATAACTATCATGTTAATCACACTAAGATGACCAAGCCTACAATGAAAAATATTTGAATCTTATGATCTTGTACTTCCAACCATTTTAATCCCATATGTTCATTTGATTAAATATAATTTCTCATCCTTTACTCCTCGTACAACCACCAAGGAATCTCTAGTCAGATTCCAAAAATCATTCACAAAACTAATCCAATATCCTACTTAATTAAGTGATCCTATGAAAATAAACTTCTTCCACATCCCTGGGATGTGTCTCAGTTCTTTCAGCATCAAGAATCTCCTATTACTCATTCAGATATTTGTGTATCCTTTCCCAACTATATTCATATCTTCATCATCTTCCAGGTGTACTTTTTCAATATTTATATATATTTAATTATCCATTATTATTTAATCTCATATTGAATGAAATAAACTTCCTAATATAATCACCGATGAATGTATTGAAGTATTCCCATTCAATAATAGTTGAATACTCACTTCTTCGATAGTATTATTAGAATTTTATATTTTGGATGTTTTTGTTCTTCTTAAGTTCTCATTGAAAAATGAAAAATACCTCTTTATGTGTCCCATTTTCCTACACTTATAACACATTGGAATAAGACCAATTGATTAGCCTCATCTCTTCTCTCATGTAATACATTCTAATTATTTATTACGATTTATTTTCTGTTGAGGTGACCATTCACTTATGTCTGCATTGGGAAAACTTATAAATGATAATTGGCATTATCTCTTCCTAAGATACCCATTTTATATCATCTTCAACATATCCTAAAACATAAAATCATCCTTCCTCTATAATTAACAATAGCAGTCACCCTTTCATCCAAACTCTCTAGAAGTGATGATAGTAGTAGAAACACCCATATATCATTCTTAAAAGCTTCCTTCATAAATTAGAGGTTCTTATGGATTATGTTTAATACATTTACATGATACATCATTGGTATTACTTCCTATAAGACTATGTTATTCATCATAAATGATTTGTTCAGTTTTATAGACTTCAAATACATATCTTCTAGAATCTTCATCACTCCATCTGTTGTTTTCATTTCTCAGATTTTCATAGACACATTTTATGATAATAACATCCTCAATAATTCTAGTTCCTTCTTATCCATTTATTCCCATTATTCTATTTCTATTTTCATTACATGAAAACCTGTAAGTGGAACATCCGGGTTCCTTCAAATTATATGATCCTCTATATTTATATTCAAAAATAAAAAATATATCCTATAAAAATTATTGACTCAAACCATATTATTATTCAAATCCATTCCTTTAATTGACAATGAAATCCAACTATGAAATGAAATAACATCAAGGAAAGAGTGAGTGAACAAACCTAGGAATATTGAAACATGGAACTTTGAAACCACTTGTTACAAATCCCATTTTCCTCTACTTATTATAAAAACATTATAGGATACCCACTTCAAACAATGGAAGTACCCCACCAAAAGAAGACAACGAAATGATGTGAAATAGAACATGGTGATCAAAAAATACCCCCTAAATAATTGTATTGAATGTTATAAGTCTTCTCACCCTAGTCATCATATAAATTCAACCTCACACATAACTCACACAAATCTCATAAACATTCAATGAAACAAAATTACCAAAAATTAAATTACATAAGAAATGAGACAATAAAAGGAACTAATATTCTTCAGAAAATGAGTCATATGTGTATGAAGGAAACACTACTGCTTCCTTTTCATTATAATAAATTGAATAAGTGTTATAAAGTAGATTACTTAGTAATAGTGATCTTTAATTATATTAATTAACGTGCTTCTCAAACTCGTGATCCAACATTATTAGCATTAAGTTCCCATGTTATTATATATTTAGAGCTAGTCAGTTAAACTATTTAAACTTAATCCATTAAAATTATAGAAAAAATATCTTAATTGCATTAGTTGGTATACCAATCTAGCGACCCTTCTTATTTACCAAAAAAATCAAGACCTTTAGATTTCCATCAGAAGAAAAACAATTCTGATGGTTTGTTCCACTACCATCTATAGAGGTCCTTCTCCCCTTAATTTCACACAATTACTCTCCACCATCTAGAGAGATAAATTTTTATGACTTTAAACTGGTGGGATAAATTTGATGAACTCAAATTAGGATTCACATCCAACAAAATTCAAAAAAAAATAATTTTACAATTAATAAGTGTTTATTGTTAAATGGATTAAATTTAAAACATGTTTCATGTATTTCTATATAATTTTCATACCATTCTATTGTTTGATGTTTCACAAATGCAATTTTTAATTTTTTAATTGTTAAAATCATGAACAAATGGGTTAAAATATGGAAGCTTACTGTTATCTATCTAGTTTCTTAGTGTTAAAATATAAAAATAAGGATTAAAAAAGTGTAATGGATTATTATTAAAATTTTAAAGGGTGTTGTTTATTTAATTAGATGAAATTTAACATTTTTTAATATGGGAAGAAATTAGGGCATATAGTGAAGGATCTTTGGTGGATTGTTGGTTCCATTGTGATATTATTATTAAATGGTTGGAGTTTACATTTTTGAATCAATTAAAATCTAGAATGGTGGTTTTCAAACCTGGAATATTAGTGTTAAAATTCTAAAATCATAATGCTATAATATGAAAACAAGGAGTTAAAAGTGTGGAAGCATACTATTAATATTATAAAGTAATTTTTTTGGGTTACTTAGATATTTTTTTTTGAAATTAGAAGTAATTAGAGGGTATAGTGAAGGTTATTTGGTGTATTGTTAGAACCCTTCTGATATTATTATTAAATGGTCTAAATTTAAATTTTTCATATTTTTAAATAATATTTTCATATCTTTTTATTATGGGATCTTTCATATTTTTGTTTTCATTTATTTGTCAATTAAAATTTGGAACAAAGGTCATAAAATTTGGAAGCTTCATGTAAAATTTTTGGTAGCTTAGTACTATAATTTGAAAAAATGGAGTTAAAAGGGTGAAACATTAGTATTAAAATTTTAAAGTGGTTTGTTTTTATACTTAGATTAAATTTAACATTTTATTCAACTAGGGAAGTAATTAAGTTATATAATAAAGGTTATTTGGCACATTTCTTATTCCCCCGATTTATTATTTTTAATTGGTTTAAATTTAAAATATGTTTCATGTAGTTCTCCAATATTTTCATATCATTTTGTTGTGTGAAGTTTTTTAGTTTAGTTTTAATTTGTGTATCTATTAAAATGTTGAACCATTGAGTTAAAATATGAAATCTTAGAGTTTAATTTTTAGTATATTAGTGTTAAATTATATAAACTTTGAGTTAAAAGTGTTATAGCTTTATATTAAAATTTCATAGTGGGTTTTGGGTTACATATATGAAATTTGACATTTTTTTTACATGAGATGTTTTCAAGGGATATAGTAAAGGTTAATTAGTGAATTGATGATCCCCTTATTTTGTTATTGTTAAATGGTTTAAATTTAGAATAGGTTTCAAGTATTTCTTAGTTGTTTTTAGATCATTTTTTTTGTCTGAGGTTACATAGTTGTATTTTAAATTTTTGAATCTATTAAGATATAAAATAATGGTGTTAAAATCTAGAAGTTAAGTGTTTAATTTCAAGTCGATTAGTGTTAAAATATAATAAATGATAGTTAAAATTGTGAAATATTACTAATAAAATTTGAAATTTTGTTTTTTGGTTACTTAGATAAAATGTAGCATTGTTTACATGATAGGTAATTAGGGGCTATAGTAAAGGTTGTTTGGTGCATTGTCAGTTCCATTTTTTTGTTATAGTTAAATGGTTTAAATTTTAAACATGATTCTTATAGTTTTATACTATTTTCATATCATTTTTTCTTGTGAGGTTTCAACCTTACAATTTTCATTTGTGAATCTATAAAAATATAAAACAAGTATGTTAAAATTTACAAGATTAGTGTCAAATTTATAATAACTTAACGTTAAAATATGAAAACTAGAAATTAAAAGTGTGATAAATTACTATTAAAACCTGAATATGGGTTTTTTCTTACTTAGATGGAATTCAACATTTTTTGAAATGGGGTATAATTTGGGGAAATAATGAAATTGTTTTAGTCCAATACTGGTGACATTTTTATATTATTGTTAAATAGTTTAAATTTAAAACTTGTTCATATATTTCTCCATTATTTTCATAGAAGTTTTTTGTGTGGGATTTGAAAATTTTACTTTTCATTTTTAAATCAATTAAAATATGAAACCGAGGTGTTAAAATATGGAAGTATAATGTTAACTTTCTAATTGATTTTTTTAAATCTACATCCACAATGTTAAAAGTGTGGAAACATGATATTAAAATTTTAAAGTGTATTTTTTGGTTAATTAGTTGATATTTACTACACTTTCACTATATTAATTAATTAAGGGATCTAGTGATGGTTCTTTGGTTAATCCCCAATACCCTTTTGTTGTTATTATAAAAACATTTTAAATTTAAAACATGCTTCATGTAGTTATCCATTGTTTTCATATCATTTTTTTGTTAGATTTCTGAATTATAGTTTTTATTTATAATTATTTTAAAATATGGAACAATTTTTTTTAAATCTAGAAGCACAGTGCTTACTTTCTAGTGTCATACTGTTAAAATATGCAAATTGGGAGTTAAAAGTGAAAGGGAATACTATTAAAATTATATTTTTTTTGGTTACATGATGAAATTTAACATTTAATTTTATAATGAGAAGTAATTAGGTGTTATAGTGAAGGGTTGTTAGTGAATTACTGGAACCTTTACATTTTTACTATGAAATGGTTTAAATATAAAAAATGTTTTATATAGTTTTCCATAGTTTTCATATCATAATTTGTGTGAGGTTTCACAGTTGTAGTGTCCATTTCTAAATATATTAAAAAATGGGAAAAGGTGTTAAAATCTAGAATTTTAGTGTTTACTTTATTTTATCTTAGTTTTATAGTACATTAACAATGAGTTAAATTTTTTATAATTTAATAATAAAATTTGAAATATGGTTTTTGGATAGAAGGATAAAATTTAATTTTTTTTACATGGGAACCCAGTGTTATAGTAAAGGTTATTTTGTTCATTGATGGATACCTTGTGCTATAATTGTAAATTATTTCAAATTTAAAACATGTTTCCTATAGTTATCCACTATTTTAAACTCATTTTTATGTGAGGACTCATAAGTAGAGATTTCAGTTGTGCAGCTGTTAAAATATGGAACAAACATGATAAAATCTAGAAACTTAGTGTTTAATATTCTGTTAAATATTATTAAAATATAAAAACATGGAATTAAAAGTGTAAAAATTTACTATTAAAATTGGAAAGTGGTTATTTTATAACATAGATGAAAATTAACATTTTTAGTAAGGGAAGAAATTAGGGGCTATAATGATGGTTCTTTGGAGAAATATTGGTTCTATTGTGCTATTATTTTTAAATGGATTAATATATAAACATGTTTCATGTAGTTTTATACAATTTTCATATCATTTTGTTGTGTGGGTTTTATAGTAGTAGTTTTCACTTGTTTCATCTGTAAAATTCTAGATTCAATGTGTCAAAATCTAGATGTGTAATGTTAATTTTCTGATAGATTAATATCAAAATCATAAAATTAGGAGTTGAAAGTTTGTAAAATTACTATTAAAATTTTAAATTGGTTCATTTGGTTACTTTGATTAAGTTTAAAATTTTATAATATGTGGAGAAATTAGGGGCTATAGTGATGGTTATTTGGAGCATTTTTGATTCCATTGTGATGTAATTATTAAATGGTTTAAAATTAATGTTTTTTATTTAATTCTGTGATATTTTTTTATTATTTTTATGAGGTTTCATGGTTGTAGTTTTAAATTATGAATTAGTTAAAATATGTAAAAAAGGTGTTAAAATATGGAATCTTAGTGTTTACTTTCAATTGACATAGTTTTAAAATCTGCAAACTAGGAGTTGAAAATATTAAAGCTTACATGTGTTTCTGATTGGTCACTAGATTTTCTACTATACAGAAATACAAAAGAAAACTAAATTTTCTTGGATCTCTTGTAATATAATTCACTGATATATAAAATAAAAATCTATCTACCATGATGGTATTTTAACTAAGATTACTTTTTATTTCTTTATTGGTTAATAAAAATATTTAACGTTTTCGCTTGTTATAATTTATTATCTCTATTTAATTTTATATAGTTTTATTTACCTGTAAGATTGTTTTGGAGTCATAAAAAACGTGTCTACTCTTTTTATTCAAAATTTAAAGTTGTGTATAAATATTTTTAGCTATAATATAATTGGTAAAATAATTTGTAGACTATTGTATTTTAAAAATCCATTACTATTATTAAATGGGACTACTTTTCTTATTTTTTAAGTAATTATTTTTGGATTTACTTGATTAGATAACTTTAATAATACAATATAATGAGAGATATGAATGGTTATATTGATCTATATATTTTATTATTATTTATATATGTGTTGGTCTATCTATTATTTAGAAATTTTTTCATGATTTTATTTTAGAATCATCCTCAAATGAAAAGGGTAGAATTACGATGGTGGTTAGTGAACCCTCAGAAAAATAATATGAGGTCATAATTATTTGAGGTTCTATCTTGTTGAAGATATGAAATTTTGGGTACAAGAAAAATGTGTATTGGAGATAAAATTTTCAACTAATTTAGTGTGTTCTTAGTTTAAATTATTTATTTAGTACATTATTGTATTTAAAAAAATATTTTTGATATTCATATTATCCATATTAAAATATGAAAAGATCATAATTTTAGAACATTTTATCCACATTTTAACACTAACTGCTGCAAATTTAACCCTTTTTGGGAAATCTGTTGAGTACATGGTTATATCAAAAAACCAGATTTAAATATTTAAGGTGAAACACGGACAGAAAATTCCAATTTATTCCACAAATATTAAATATTTTTTTTTATTTTTTTAATAAAACATAAATATCCTTTCACTGGATATAATATAAAAGATTTTGGATCAATTTATTGTAACATTTATATAAGGAAAAAAGTGAAAGAAGTATAATTTTAACATCAATATTCCATAATTGTCTTCTTTGTGTGTGTGGTTGTTTATAATTACTTGACTCATGTTTAGTTGATTTATTTTTGATCCATATACTTTGAACTATCAATATGGAAATAACATAGGGAATGTAACTGAATTTTTAACACTAGTCATTCAAATGGAAAAAATCAAAATAAATTAAAATAAATAGGATTTAATTATACAAATTATTTAAACAACAGTATTGAAACTAAGGATTAAGAAAACACCAGTCTTTTGTGATATTCATGTTTACAATCCAAAAACATTAAAAATTCCTATATCAATTATTACTGGTAAAATCTAGAAAAATAATATTAAAATATTCTTCATCTATGCTTAAATCTAGAATATTAGTGTACGAAATTAGAAATTATATCATCTAAAATTAATGAATTGGTTTAAATATTATAATTCCATTATTATTCTTGACCACTAAAAAAGAATTTATAAATAGTACTGATTACTCACACATAATAATTATTTTAATTAATTTGAAACCATAATAAACTAAAACTAATATGATTTAAATTATAGAATACCATATTTTATCCACTAGGAAAAATAATAAATTCTCTCATAGAAATAGATTTAATTTTCTCTAGATTTCCATGAAATCTTTCTCTAATATTCCCATTACGAGAAAAAAGTTTTATAAATCAATTAGCATTTCCCTATTAAATACATCACCAAACATATTTTTTAGGATAACAAATCAGTACTCATATCTGAAAATCATCATAATTAACAAAAAACCACCACAATATATGTTTTCTAAAAAATACAAGAATACATTTCCCAAGGTATAAGGAAATATAATTTAAATAATTGTCCTTAAAAATATATATAGTATAACTAAATTGAAATTTTTAGGATTTTAATATCCACCTTTTACAATTCAATAGTTATTATTGAAAATTTAACACCTTTTGGATATTATTATAATTATATTTATTAGTTGAATGAAACTATTGAACACTAAGGATTAAATAAACATAAGTCTTTCATAATATATTTTTTATATTCCCACAACATTAAATATTTATTTATAAATTATAAGTGGTTAAATTTGGTACTAAAGTATTTAAATGTGGATGATCAGTCTTAAAATCTATAATATTCATGTAAAAACAAGAAATTTTTTCATCTGAAATTAATGATTTGGTTTAAATGTTATAATTATACTCATATTACTATTCAAATTAATTAATTTACAAATAGTAGTGAGTACTCACACCTCATAATAATTATAATTAATGTAAAACCATAAGAAAATAAATTAATAGAATTTAATTATGAAATCCCACATTTTAGACACCAGAAACAAAGAAATACATTATACTATAGAAAAATATTTGTGTTTTTACAAATTTCCACCAGAAACTTCCTTAAAATTCCCTTTTTTAGAAAAAAATAACTTAATTAGGATTCCTCAAGTTAAATATATCACCAAACATAGTTTTCTAAGATAAAAAAAATCATTACTCAAACCTGAACGTCACCATAATTAACCCAAAACAACTAGAATCTAAATATTATAAATAAATAATATAAGGAATGATATTTTAGATCAAATTATTTCAAAAGTAAAACTAATAAAATTGAAGAAAAATTTACATGATTTTCATTGAAGTTTCCCATAATTCAATAAGGATTAATAAAAATTTAGAACATTCTTGTCAATATTCTAATTATGGTATCTAGTTAAATGACTCTAATGAAACTATGGATTTAGAAAATACAATTAATTTTCAATATTCATATTTACAATACTGGAAATTTAAATATTTATCCATCAAATCTAAATTGTAGAATCGAGAACAACATTATTTGAATGTGTATTACATGTATTAAAATCTATAAGATCCATTTAAAACACTAGAAATTATCTCATCTGAAATTAAAGGCTTAGTTTAAATGTGATAATTCCATTCATATTCCTAACTTGATTAATGAATTTATAAATTAAAGTGATTAATCACACCTCATTATAATTTTAATTAACACAAAAATCATAAGAAACTAATATTAATTGGATTTTAATTGAAAAATACCACATTTCAGATTCCATAATTTAAAAATAAAATTATACCACAAACATTTATTTGATTGTTTATATATTTTGAATAATGAATTCTATAACATGACCTTAATTAGAAATAGTTTTAATAAAATAATTATCATGCTTCCCATTAAGTTATCACTAAACACAATATTTTTAATGTCAAAAAATTTCTATATATAATTTTTAATTATATAGAATTATTTCAAGAATGAAAAATCTAACGGTTCACGATTCCATGGCTCGGAGTGCCCGGAATGATCCGTCGATGTTTTGGTACACATTAAGTAGCGCGCGTAAGTTTTTTTCCTGAAAAAGTGGAATTAATCTAAAAAGGTTTCCCAGATTAGAAATCCAAGGGTACCGTTATGTTCAGAATGGAAGGTTTACCCTAAGCGTGACATAAGTTTGGTTAGCGCGAGCCTCCTTTTAGAGAACCCAAAAATGGAATAATCATAAATAAAATAATTTAATAAATTATTTTATTTATTAAATTGTTATAACTCAAAAATAGTAGCTCGGTTTGAATATCCGAGACCACTACTAAACTTGTGAGGTCATGGTTTATTTTAGAAGATACTAAGTTTGGCTAGCGTGGGTCACACGTGAACGTTAGTTTTTGGCTGTAAATAAATTAATTAAGTGAAAATTATTTTATTTAAAATACATAACTGTTAAACGCTAACTCGGATTGGAAATCCATGTATACCATTGGGTTCGTTGGGGCATGTTTCACTCAGGAAGAGCCTAACCTCGACCGAAGCGAGTTGAGGGTGGCTGTTAATAATTTTTCAAACTTTGTTTTGGGTAAATTTAGTAAACACGCAAGCTGTATTTTGTAACTTTTGAACTAGTTCTCAAAATTGAAATCAGAGGTCACCGTTGAACCTACAACACCGATATTAGCTTAAAGAGACCTTCACTTCGACCACAGTAGGTATAGAGAAAAAGTTAGCTTTTGGAAATTTTAATAGAATAACTAAAATAACATTATTATTTTATTTTTATTCTATTCTTCCAACGGACGAGCGGTAAGGTGGGACCGATGACGTGTCAAGCTAATTAATGGCTTGATCCTCCAATCTGAATAACAACAACGTTGGGGGAAATTAGGAAGCATCTTAATTAATGAGCCCCATTAACTCTCTATGTCGTTACTTACCCTCCCCCTATTATAAATATGGAGATTTTGAAGGGGTATTAGAGAGCTTTACCAAGAAGAAAATTGCTAAAGGAACGTCATGATGCCAGACCCTTAGAAGACGAAGCCGACCCAGTGGGAGGTGACGAATAACATTGAACCAACAATGGGAGATGTGCGAGTGGTGTCTTTGGGAGCCGGTTGTGGGAACTAAGAATACGGTCCACCAGCAATCAGAGATGATTCTCCGACGTTTAAGTTAGGGGTTATTTAATTTGATCATTTTTGATTTTCCTCCTCCCCGTTCTTGAATTTATACGAAGAACATGGGTCAACTGACTAACGGGTTGACCCACGATTATTTTATCTTTATGGGAGGTTATTTTGAGGTATCTTGTAGGGTTTGTTATTGATTTATACCACCTTTCCCCATTCTTGTCAACCCCTTGATTCAAGAACATTATTTCCTCTTGCTACCGTTCTAACACGGAGGGTGCATGCCAAACAAACACGGCTCGACCCCTCCACAACCTTTGTGGAATCTTTGGTGGTCTTGAATTGATGGCGACATCCTGGGACAAGTGAGGGAATCTACGGAATGAAGAACAGGCCACCAGGGTGCACTCGGTGACCCGAGGAATGTCACCGACGACCCGTGCCAGCGACCTTCACCGATGGGGCTTGGAAGTGGTGGTCGACACACCGTCCAGCCACGAAGACGGCGACAGCGCAACCACGCCGCCAAAGAAGGGTTGCGGCCCATCTAACACAGAAGAGAGAGGGAGGAAACCAGAGCATGGACAACTGCGTGATGGAGGTGGTGGTGCGCGTTAGCACCGCCCCATAGAGAAGGGTCGTGGCGCGATGTCACGACGACGATGGATGGGCGGCTAGCTCGCTGTCGGCCACCGGCAAAGGAGAGACGCCCGGGCATTCCTTGTGGAGGAGGTTGGCCATCCAGCCAATTGGGTATCCGAGTGGACTTCCACACCATGGTCCGCCTCACCACGGGCCACCTCACCACAGGCCGCCGCACCACAAACCACCTATCGGGCCACCCAGCAGGCCAGACCCGATTCGGTTCGGGTGGGTCTGTACCTGGACTGACTTCAACCCTTTTCATCCCTTCAGTCATATCATGATCTATGAGCGTTCATTTCACGAACCATCTATGACGTAAAAAACCTTGGATCGAGATGGTCCTTTTGGTATACCACAATTGAGTTTTGGATAAAGTTTGGGTATGGCCGGGTTAGATCGAACACGAATCCTACCGGGCCCTAGGGACTAAAAGGTCAATAACATACAGACTGGGCGTCCAATTGATGCACTGTCTATTGCGTTGATACCTCTATCACGTGGCAGTCCTTTGGGATACTTCTTTCTGGGACATCATGGTATTTGGAGTATCAACCTGTGGCTTGAGGAGTGGACCCTCCTTGAGTCAAGCGAGTGTAGTGCAGGAACCCTATAGCTGGCTGTAACATGAGGAAAGGATCCTATGTGGGTCTGTACTTTTGCATCCTTTGTGGGTTTATGCTTTTGGATCCTTTGTGGGTCTATGTTTTGGGATCCTATGTGGGTCTATGCTTGAGATTCTCACTTGGATCTACTCTAGGAATCCACGTGAGACTACTCTAGGATTCTACGTGGGTCTGCTATACTAGGATCCTACGTGGGTCTACTGTACTATGATCCATTGTGGGTGTGATGATTTAGGATCCTACAAGGGTCTACCTCTTAATAGGGAAAGACGATTCAGTAGTTATATCTAAATATCTTTACTATCATACCTAAGTTATACCTGGTGTGAGCTGAGTCCTTACCATCATGGTGATACCTTTGTGGCATTCTTCTGTGTGGTGTACCTTTGTGGTACTTACCTTCATGTTGATACCGTTGTGGTAATCTTCTGGACGGTGTACCTTTGTGGTACTTACCTTTGTTGTGATACCTTTGTGGTATTCTTCTATGTGGTGTTACTTTGTGGTACTTACCTTCGTGGGGATACCTTTGGGGTATTCTTCTGTGTGGAATCCCTTTGTGGAAGTTACCTTCGTGGTGATACCTTTGTGTTATTCTTCTTTGTGGCATACCTTTTTGGTTCATATCTTCGTGGTGATACCTTTTTGTTATTCTTCTATGTGGAGTTACCTTTGTGGTACTTACCTTTGTGGTGTTACCTTCGTGGTATTCTCTCCTTGGTGGAATAGTTGAGCTTTGGGATAATGAGTTGGGCCTTGCGTTTCCTCGTGAATGAGAGGAGTATACTTAATAACTTAGGTATATGTATGGGAATATACCTAATTAGGGTTGAATGTTGTTTCCATTATTTTTGGTTTATCCTTAGTGGATTTCAGGAGACTTTTGGGGGTCTCGAGGTCCCTACTGAGTATTGTTATACTAACCCCTGCATGGGCGATGCCCGCACCTTGTTGTGTTTGGTGCATATTATGGACAACACAGACTGAAAATGAGAGTACCAGGACTAGAGGTAGCTCAGAGGTGGACATTAGGTGAGGTGTACCACAGAGACGACCGTTCGAGAGCTGTACCTACCCTTCAGCTAGGATCCTTGGTGGGAGTTTGTAGGAGCTGTTTTAGTTTACTCGTACATTTCAGTTTTCTTATACTTTCTAGTTGGGATTGTATTCTGGCCCCTTTTTCTTTCTATACATACTATTTTTACTATACAGTTTACTTGTGTTCGTATCTTGTTGTGTGCTTGGTTGGGTGTGTTTATAGGTTATAAAGGCAATGCCTTCCTTGTTTTAGTGAATACGCCTTTCGGTGCTAGTCGCCAGCCCCTGGCATATGGAAGGCTGGTTTGGGGTAGTCATGACATGGGCCCTGGGGGACGGGTCATGACAAATTGGTATTAGAGGAGTCATTTCTACCAAAGAACTAGGATTCTGATCGTTTATATGTGGATAAATAGTGTTAAGTGTTTTGAGTGTGATTTTCAGTTCGGGGAGTCTAGTGTTGGTGCGACGACCGATGTATCCATACACCAGGGCCCGGAATTCTGATTTTCGACTCGGTGCATGAAAACACTGATTTCATGTGTTTTGGAAATGCTTTTTCTTTGGTTTCATTCGAGTTAGCTCACCAAGTATAAATTAATGACTATGGAACACCTGTTCCTTAGTAGGATTCCATGGCGTAGATAGCTAGCTAGGATTCCCGAGAGAGTACACGATGATGGCCCACTGAGCGACGATGTTCTGGTGTAAATCCCCCCTTTCGGCATTGGCACCTTCAGGTGGTGTACCAGCAGCACCACTGCCCGTTGGACAACCATTTCCACCAGTCCCACCACTAGAGGGTGCATGCCAATTGAGCATGTTTCATGAGTTCCAACAGCAGAGGCCTCCGAGGGTTTGAGGCGAGACAGATTCCCAAGCGGCTGAGGGCTGTCTTGAGGCGGTTGCTAGAGTTTTCAGCCAAGTTGAGACACCATTAGAGAATATGGTGATCTTAGCTGCTGGTCTTTTCCAGTGAGTGGTCGTGAGGATGATCTATATAGTGACGAGGCTTCGGTACATGGACCATTTCCCGGGATGGCACCTTCGGGTAGTGTACCAGCTATATCACTACCTGTTGGTCAGCAGTTAAAACCGGCAGTACCGGTAGAGGACACATGTAGGCTTAGTGCCTTACACGTGTTTCAACATCAGATACTCCTTAGGTTCCGAGGTGAACCCGACTCACAGGAGACTAAGTACTAGCTTGAGGAGGTGTCTGAGAGTTCCCTAGAGCGTCTACAGCATCAGTAGGATGTCATGTCAATAGCTGAGTATTCATTGAGGCGTACCGACCATTCTTTGTACTCGATGAATAAAATGCAATTAGTGTTCAGGGATTGGAATTCCGAGCGAGTTGTGTTTAAGGACATCTGAGCCAACACTATTCCTTTATGCATTCCTACTTATGTTAGGGTGCTAGAGATAACCTTTGTGGTTGAATGTTATTTGGATGAGCTGATACAGCCGGTGAATGTTTACTGTGGGAAAGTAGGAAACTGGCACCAGTCTCAGAGACATGGGTGTGTAAAATGTTTCGGGAAGAAAAATTGTTAGGAACATATGAATCTTCATGGCAGCATATGTGGAAGCAGAGCTAGGAGAGCAACATGAGGTGGTGTACTTTTCAGCATGTTACAACCAACCCACTTTTTGTAGACCCCACCAGGCTTAGAGATTTGGAGGACATGGGAAGGGAGTAGCTGCATGAGGTCAAGTAGTGTGACCAATGGGCTCTGGTAATGATTCAAGGTATGATGTATGGATACTACTATCTGTAGTATAAATAGAAATAGGTACCAATCATTCCTTCTTTCCCCAAATCCTGTTCAAAACCTAGAGTTTCTAGTTAATCCATTGTCTTTACCCTCACTTATGGAGATACATTTGGGAGGAGACTTGATAATCACACTTACAATGATGGTGTGATCTGACCATTGAGGTGAGAGTTTCAGTTGTAACCTCTAGGTGGCAGCGTTGAGGCCTTACAACATTTGTTTGGGTATGGACTGGACATCCATAGTTCATACTCATATTGAATATATTATGAAAAGAGGTTGTGGTTTCCATACAATGTTGGAATGAGGTTTTCCTTGGTTGGAGAAAAAGGAAACCTGGGTAGGATAGGATAATCTCATGCATAGGAGGGTGCATCCAATCACTCTTTAGTTGCACAGACTTACCCTCGTGGCGGCAGGAGTTTTGAGTTTTCAGTTCCAAACAGGAGTGGAAAATCAAGGGGAAATATTTTCAAAATATTTTTCCTTGATTCCCTCCCTGTAGGCAGAGGGACTTCTGGTTTGGATGGGTACTACCGGAGTTTTGGACCAGACTTCTCCAGGGTATCGACACCCTTGTCTTCTTTGACAAAGAAGAAGGAACCTTTTCTATGGATAGAGAAGTGTCAGCAGAGCTTCCAGAAGTTGAGACAATGAAGATGGCTAGAGTCCCTCTAGGAATATTACTTTGAGATAATATTTACTCTTGGGAAAGGGAATGTGATAGCAGACACACTCAGCAGGAGGTTTGGTCAGCTGTTGTTGAGTGAGCTATCAGAGCAGCTAGTCGCGCTGCAGATATCCTTCATGGATAGAGATGAAGTAGCTTACCTACAGTCTATGGTTGTCACTCCCCCAATCCTTTAGGGAATTAGGGAGGAACATTTTGGGGGCATTGACTAAGAGGATCAACATGCTCAGATATCCTGAGGGCAGACACCTTATAGAATTTCTAAAGGTGGGGAGCACGTCGTCCTCTTCTGAGAACGTACCATGGTACCAATGATGCTTCGGTTGGAGGTGTTGAAGTAGTTCCATATGTCCCCTTTGGCGGTACATCCTAGTGTGGTGAAGATGTACCAGGACCTCTGGCATTAGTACTCATGGCTAGAGATGAAGAATGTAGTGGTAGAGTTTGTATCATGATGTCTCACTTGTCAGCAAGTGAAGACTACACAGAGTTGGAAGAAGTCTTATGCTGATAGGATAAAGAGACCCTATGAGTTCCAAGAGGGGGACCACATTTTCTTATGAGTCACTCCTTGATTGGGAATATGGAGATTCGGCCGAGGGGGAAAGTTATCACCAAGTTTTATTGGTACATTTCTGATCCTTCGCAGGATATGCGAGGTAGCATACCACTTGGCTCTTCCACCGCAGTTGGAGAGGTTATGCAGTGTCTTCCACGTATCCTAGCTGAGGGGATACGTGAAGGACCCATCTCACATCATCGACCATGTCGAACTGGACTTAGACGATGGGGAATTGTTTATAGAGGTTCCTGTGGAGATTGAGGATTGACAGAAGTGGGTCCTTTGTGGGATGTCGATACCTCTAGTCCGCGTACACTGGTAGCACGAGAACCTCCATGAGAGCACATCGAAGCAGGAGGTTCAGATTCGTTCTCAGTACCCTCTTTTGGTTGTTTTTCCTTTGTTTTGGATTTCAAGGATGTAAATCCCTAAGGTGGGGAGAATGTAATGTCCTGGAATTTCATTATAATTTTTTTAATTATATGGAATTACTTAGAGACTGTTAAATCTGATGGTGCATGATTCCGAGACCCGAAGTGCACGGAATGATCCATCGAAGTTTTGTTACACTTTAATTAGCGCACATGAGTAGTTTTCTTGAAAAAGTGTAATAACTCTTAAACTGTTGTCCAGATCAGATATCTAAGGGCACCATTGCGTTTAGAATGGATGGTTTACCATAGGTGTGACTTATGTTTGGGCAGCACGAGCCTCCTGTGATAAAACCCAAAAATGACATAATCATAAATAAAATAATTAAATAAATTATTTTATTTTTTAAATGCTTATAACTGACAAAAAGTAGCTCGGATTGAAAATCTAAGACCACCGCTGAACTTGGGAGGGCCTGCTTTATTTAATAAGATACTAACTTTGGCCGGCTTGGGCCACCAGTGAAAGTTAGTTTTGGGCCGTAAATAAAATAATTAAGTGAAAATTATTTTATTTTAAATACATAACTTTTAAATGGTATCTCAGATTGGAAATCTGATAGTACTGTTGGGTTCTTTGGGGAATGTTTCACTTGGGTAGAGTCGAACCTTGACCGGCGCAGGTCGAGGGTGAATGTTCATAATTTTTGGAACTTTTTTCGGGAACATTCAGTAAACGCACAAGAGGCATTTTGTAACTTTTGAACCGGTGCTCGGAAATGAATTCTGGGGACATCGTTGATCTTGCAGTGCTGATATTATCTTAAGGAGACCTTTACTTTTACCACAGTAGGTCTGAAGAAAAAGTTAGTTTTTGGAAATTTTAATAGAATAAATAAAATAACATTATTCTTTTATATTTATTATATTCACCCAACGGACTAATTGTAAGGTGGGACTGATGGCGTGTCAGGCCAATAAATGGAATGAACCTCCAATATGAGTAATAGCAACATTGGAGGAAATTATAAAGCTTCCTAATTAATTAGCCATTTAAATCTCCATGTCGTTACTTACCCTCCCCCTCTCTTATAAATATGGAGCTAGGGAAGGGGTATCAGAGAACTTCACCATGCAGCGAACTGATGAAACAATTCCATGAGGCCAGACCCTTAGAAGACGAATCTAACCCAATAAGTGGTGATAGACAACATCGAACCACCAATGGGTGATGTGCGAGTGGCGTCTTTGGGAGCCGGTTGTGGGAACTAAGAACACGGTCCATCGACAAGTACATACGATTCTCTGACGTTCAAGGATGTGGGTTATTTCGTTTGAGTGTTTTTGATTTTCCTCCTCCCAGTTATTGAATTTAAATGAATATCATGGGTCAACCGACTAACGGGTTGACCTACGATTCTTTTTTCTTTCCGGGAGGTTGTTGCGGTGTATCTTGCTACATTTGTTGTTGATTAATACCCCATTTCCATGTTCTTGTCGACCCCATGATTGAAGAACATTATTGCCACTTGCTACCATTCTAATGAGGAGGGTGCGGGACAAATGAACATGGACCAACCCCTCTGAAACCATTGAGAAATATTTTTTGGACTTAAATTGAAGATGACATCCTAAGACAAGTGCGGGAATCTACGGAATGAAGAACGGGCCACCGGGTTGTGCCCAGTGACCCGAGGAATGTCACCGGTGACCCGTGCTGGAAACCGGCACTGAAGGGGATCAGAAGCGATAGCCGGAACGCTGGCCAACCACAAAGATGGAGGCGGTGAAACCGCACCACCAAATTAGGGTCGGGGCCCATCGGCCACGATGGAGCGAGGGTGGCGGCCGGCGCACGGCCGACCGTGTGACGGAGGTGGTGGCGTGCGCTCGCCCTGCCTAGCGGAGCGATGATGTGGCATTGATGGAGGGGTGACCGGCTCACTGGAGGCCGCTGGAAAAGGCATGGTGTGAGTCCATGCCATGCAGAGGAGACTAGCCATCCGGCCTACCGGGTTGCCGAGCGGGGCATGTCACCATTGGCCGGGCCGGACCCAGCGGGCCGGGTCAGTCCGTACCCAGACCAACATCAACCTTTTTCATTCTTTCGAACATATCTTGACCTACATGCGTCCGTTTGATGAACTATCTATGGAACCAAAAACCTTAGATTGATACGATCCTTTTGGTATACCCCACATGTGTTTTGGATAAATTTGGGGTATGGCCGGGTTGGATCGAACACGAATCTAACCGGGCCCTCTGGAGTAAAAGGTCAATAACTTACAGACTGAGCGTCTGATTGACGCACTGTCTATTGCGTTGAGACCCCTATCACATGGTGGTCCTTTGGGATACTTCTTTTTTGGACTTCATGGTAGTTGGAATATCAACCTGTGGCTTGAGGAGAAGACCCTTCCGGAATCAAGCGGGCTTAGTGCGGGAACTTTATACTGGGTTGTAACATGAGAAATGGATCCTATGTGGGTCTATGCTCTTGGACCCTTTATGGGTATGTTCTTTCGGATCCTTTGTGGGTCTATGCATAGGGATCCTACATGGGTCTGTGTTCAAGAATCTCACTTGGATCCGCTCTTGGAATCCACGTGAGACTACTCTAGGATCCAATGTGGGTCAGCTATACTAGGATCCTACGTGGGTCTTCTGTACTAGGATCCTTTGTGGGTCTGATGATTTAGGATCCTACGTGGGTCTGTCTCTTAACAGAGTAAGATGATTCAGTAGTTATATCTAAACATCATTACTACCGTACCTAAGTTATACCTGGCATGAGTGACCGAGCTGTCATGAAACGTCAAATTTATTATGATTTAAAGATTGATTTATATTCTAGGGAATACCCTAGGTCGTCTCTCGAGGAGATTTGATTGGTTTTGAGTATGTATTTTTAATATGAATTACTAAAAGAGGGGGGGGGGGTGATTTTGAAAACAGTTTTAAGAAAATAACTTAACTTAAAGAGTTTAATAGTTGATAGAATAAGGTAGATGTTTAAGAATAATGATATAAGGAGATCACTTCAAGTTCACTACACATCTTGGATAGTTCATTGTTCTAAAAATTTCACATGGTTTTGTTTAATTCTTTGGTTGAGGGTTCTCAAGAGCTTTATTCCCCTCTTGCCTCTCTAAACGTTGGACAAAGTTTCAACCCTTGATTCAAAAATTGTTTTGTCATGTTTTGGACCTCAAGAATAGATTAAAGGCTACAAAAGCATACTAACAACTTTTTTATGTGTGATAGAAAGAGGATCCTAGTGGTGCCCAATTTGAACAACTCAACTTTCCCACTTGAAATTTCAATCCAATCATTGTAGAAATGAAAAGCGGTTCCCTTAATTAAACCCAAGAAATGAACTCAGAGGAGAAAAATATTTAGATAAAACATAAGTGAAATAATCCACACACAAATTACACAAAACCAGTAGTGTATAAAGTGCCGGAACTCCCTCCCAAGTATGTGTAGTTCCCTCGAAATGATCGTCCACCGTTTAGCTCGCCATCAAGAGGAGGAGAAGGTTCGGGTATAAATCCTTCTTTATTATTGACCCCCCTATGATGATAGGGGCCTGCATAGCTTCATGTATGAGGAGATAACTCCTTTAGGTATCCAAAATACAAGAGCCTTGCCTCATAGTAGAACTTTCAAATGAGGAGACCAAGGTTCCATTTTATAGGAAAATGGGAAGGTGGTTTTGACCACACAGAATTATTAAAACCAATTGTCCCAGGTGTTTCGACCAATATAAATACTTATCTCGATTTGGATAAAATAAAAGAGTTGTATCCCCACATCTTAGATATCTCTACTAAACATTGTGCATAAATTTTACATCTATATCCTGAGATATGGACAGATCACAACACACAACTTCTGACATCGTGCAGATTCGGTGTGTTGCACCGATCATGTCGATTAGGACACTAGATGACCGAATGTGTCCTGAGTTCCTTCATAAGAAATATAGAAAAATTAAATTTGGACCCAAACACAAAATATAATCCCAATTTGATGAACATTCTAGTAGTAGTGTGTGGATTAATCCACTAGTGTGCTTGGATCCTGCGCAGTTTGGCCCATTTTTCTTGGACATCATCATGGGCCTTCCAAATCACCTCCTCCTATAATGGAATCATCAAAACCTGTATCATTGAATTTTTTAACAGTGATAAAAAAAATAAATGATTCAAAAATGGAATGAAACTTTTCAATATTTTTATAATTTTCAATATAAAACATGTTCAAAATGGTGGTGTAAAGGTGAAAATTACACAGTGAATCATGGTATGATCACACCCCCACACCTAAAAATTTTCACTGCTAGGAAAAGTCACATATCCAAATAAAACGAGGCATATAAATATTCCCAACACCATGAATATTTAACATTCAAGAAAAGTTTAATTTATTAAAATAGTGAGATCAATGCACGAATCACACCAAGGAGTTTTTCCTATGGAAAAAGATGTCTCATAAATCATATCATTAGGAAATTCAAAGAGATTCATGACACCAAGATGATCAAGGAATTAAAAATTCATCCATTCCACTAACTCTCCATGTGTGTGTGTGAAAACCATTCCATGCTATTCTTTCCACTTCCTATCCAATTAATATATGTTATTTTAAAATTATTCATCTTTAGATTAATTTTCACCGAACCTGCCCTAAATCATTTGCAATCATATTTGAAGACCAACTCGCTTAATCATTCCTAGAAGTCAAACCGTAAGCTCCCAACCTAGATATCCCTATATGTTGTACATTTCATCACTCCCCACATTTATTATTTTGTTTAGAAGTTGGATTTGGAACAAATCTCACACTCATATCTCAACCCTTGTTTGATCTCCTCGCGACACTAATTACAATAGTTATAACAAGATCAAAGGTTGAGGAGGAGTTGTGTTTGACTTTCCCAAGACTCAAACTTTTTTCTTGAGGGCATACAACAACCGAACATTATGTACACATGAATAGGTCAATCTGGTACAATAATGAAACAGATCAGATAAGGAATGAATGTATGAAAATATCATTTAAAGCTGAAAAATATTAACCTCACATATATTTACCTTATATTAAGTAAGAAAAATTCACACTTTTTGGTTTGGTACAAAAATTTATTGAGATATTAGTGACACGGTTTTCCTAAAAACTACTTACACAAGGGGCATCAATCATCTCAAATGTTTCATAGTGATACAACCTTTTATATCATTGATAAAAAACCAATTCACTAAAAATCACTCCTTGATGTTAAATTCATAAAAATACTCCTTTTCACCATTTTTATGGTATTTTTACTTCCCCCTTTATGGTCACCAAATCATAGAACATTGAAATTTTTGATGGGGGGAAAAATGAAAATACCATAAAGAAGGAAAAAAAAGAGAAGAAATAAGAAGGAAAAGGGAAAGCCTAATTAAATCAACAAGATTGGGAAAAGTGAAAATACCATAAAGAAGGAAAAAAAAGAATAAAGAAGAAAGGAAAGGATGAAAATTCCTATCTAACCCCAGAATGTACCCTTCCCCCCACACCTAGAATGTGTAGTGTCCTCTCTATAATAATTGAGAATGTGAGAAGAAAGGATAAAACCTAGTGTGTTTCACTAGTATGTTTCTTCCTGAGCATGGAGTTCCTCAATTGGGAACTCTTAAAGGGATTCATGGAAGTGCATCAGCCATTGACCATTGATAGTGAAGGTTTTCTTTGTTTCTTCATTTTGAACATGGACAACACCAAATGGGATACATTAATAACAGTGTCTGGGCCAAACCAGTAGGAACAAAGCATACCTAGATGCTACATCAGCCTTACATTATATAGGAGGACCTTTTTCCAAATGTGGAACTGACAATGACGGATATGACAGTTTTCGGCAGCCTTGGTTCACTTCGTATAAATCCTAGAGTTTTCATATGCATCTCTACTCATTTCCTCTAACTCCTGAATCTACTGATTCCTCTAGGCACCCACACCAAAAAGATGAGAATTGAATTGTTTGATGGCCCAGTAGGGACGGTTCTGAATCTCAACAGGTAGGTGAAAACTCTTTACAAATACTAGATGATAAGGTGAAATTCCAATGAGAGTTTTGAAAGAAGTACAGTAGGCCCATAATGAATCATCAAGTTGAAGAATCCAATATTTTCTATTATGTTGATCCGTTTTTTCAAGAATTTGTTTTACCTCTCTATTTGACACCTCAAATGGACCATATATCTGTGGATGATATGCAGCAGACACTCTATGACCAACCCCATACCAATGAAAAAGTGATTTCATTGTTTGGTTGATGAAATGAGAACCCTAGTCACTGATGATGAACCTAGGTTAGCCAAAACTAAAGGAGATTTGGGTTCTCCAAAATTCTACATCTACCTTAGAACAATCAGTCCTTGTAGCTCATTCCTCTACCTAATTTGACACATAATCAACTTTCAGAATAATGTACTAGTTGACAAAGGAATTAGAAAATGGACCAATAAAGTCAATGCCTGAAACATCAAAAATGTCATGAAAGAGAAACACTTGTTGTGGAATTTTATTTCTTTTAGAGAAATTCCCCATTCTTTGACAATGAGGAAAATATTTGCAGAAAGCATGGGCATCCCGAAAAAGTGTTGGCCAAAAGAGACCAGAATCAATGACCTTGCGAGCAGTCCATTGGGGACCAAAGTGCCCCCACAAGTAAGAGTGTGGCAGAATTTAAGGATAGATGGAAACTTGCTATCAGGAACACAACGCCTAAGGACTTGATCACTACATGTGCGCCAGAGATAGGGGTAATCCCAAATGTACCAAAAAGACTCATGTTTTAGATGATTGGCTTGGTTTTTATTGAAATCAGTAGTAATGCAAGATGCTACCAAATAATTTACCATTTCTCCACACAAAGGAATAACATCTTGCACTCAGTACAATTGCTCATCAAGAAACATGTCATTAAGGGGAACACAGGGGGATGAGTCAATTACTAAGGATGGGGGAATACTACTGATATGGTCAACCAACACATTCTCTGCTCATTTTTTATCTCTAATTTCTAGATTAAATTCTTGAAGGAGGAGCATCCAGTGAATGAGACATGTCTTGGCATCCAGTTTCTTAAAGAGATACTAGAGGGCTGCATTGTCTGAGAACACAATGACTTTGGACCCCAAAAGGTATGATCTAAATTTGTCCAAGGTAAACACAATTTCATTGAATTATTTTTCATTTGTCTTATAGTTTTATTGGCCAGGGTCCAATGTACGTGAGGCATATGCAATGAATTGTGGAGCTCGATCGACCATTTGTGACTAGACTACCCCAATTGCATAGTTAGAGGCATTACGCATGAGATCAAATGGTAAATCTCACCGAGGTGGTTGGATTACAGGGGGTGATGCGAGTCTCCATTTTAACTTATTAAAATCTTCCTCACATTATTTATCAAAAACAAATTCTTTTTCTTTTTGGAGTAAACGGGAGAGGGGGAGTGCAATTTTACTAAATTCACGAATGAAACGATGGTAAAATCCAGCATGACCTAGGAAAGACTACACATCCCGTATATTTTTGGGGAATGGTAAGGAAGAAATGGAATCCAATTTTGATTTATCTACTTGGATTCCATCCCCAAAAATGACATACCCCAAAAATATACCTTTTCACACCATAAAATGGCATTTATCATAATTTAATACAAGATTATTTTTAATATAGTGATGTAGGACTGAACCAAGACTACTCAAACATTAATCAAAAGAAGAGCCATAAACAGTGAAATCATCCATGAACAATTCCATGAAATTCTATAGGTAATCCAAAAAAATACTAATCATGCAACGTTGGAAAGTACCTGGATAATTGAATAGACCAAATGGAATCCTTCTATAGGAAAATGTGCCAAAGTGGCACGTGAAGGTTGTCTTTTCCTCATCCTCAGGGGAAATGTTGATCTAAAAGTATCCAGAATACCCATCAAGGAAATAGTAGTGGGACTTACCCGTTAGCCTCTCTTGCATTTGGTCAATGAATGGAAAAGGGAAATGGTCCTTCCTAGTGTGTTGGTTTAGTCGGCGATAGTCTATACAGACACGCCAACTATTCTGCACACGAGTTGGAAAAAATTCATTGTTTTCATTTTTTATTACTGTAAGGCCGGTCTTTTTAGGAACTACTTGAACAAGACTAACCCATTGGCTGTCAGAGATGGGGTAAATGATTCCAGTATCTGATAATTTTTTTACCTCATTTTTCACAACTTCTAGGAGGTTTGGGTTCAGTCGATGTTTTGGATGCCTCACTGGTTTAGCCTCATCATTTAAAAAATATGATATTTAAAAATTGATGGTCTAATACCAGTAATGTCAGCAAATGTCTATCCCAAAGCTTGTTTATACTCCCTCAAAATTTCAAGCAGTCATAATTAATGCTTAGGAGGGAGTGAACTAGAAATGATGAGAGGAAACTTGTTTCTATTCTCAAGATATGAATATTTGAAATCTTGAGGTAATTGTTTTAGTTCTAATTCAGGGGGAATTTGTATTTATATGGGTGTGTGTGCAAGTGATAGGTCACTGATCTCATCTAAATTCTAAATGGTATCATCCAAAATAGAGAAATGAGATTTTAAAAGCTTAGTAGTATCATCGATGGTCAGTGGATCCTCAGTGTTAAAGAAATCATCAATCAATGAACAAGCATGAAACTTTTCTAGACTACTACAACATTCAATGCATGAATCATTTCCTATAATTTCTATTAGTGAAGAAAACTCATAAAGAGGATCAATGGAAAGAAATGTTGTTTTTTAGGGGAAGGGAGTACATCTATAAAATTAATAGAGAGAGAGGAATGTTCTTCTGAGGGGTGCTTCATGGAATCAAAGATATTGAAGTGGAGAATGTCACCACCAAACTCCATAGATAATGTACCATTGTGGACATTAATTATGGTTTAGGTGGTTTTCAAGAAGGGTCTCCCCAATATATTTGGGGTATGTCCATTTATCCTATCATCCTCCATTTTAATCCCATAAAAGTCTACAACAAAAATTAAATTTTGAAACTTCACAAGAACATCCTGTAACACACTAGAGGTGTGTGCAGTACTCCGGTAATCCACTTGAACAATAATTCCAATAGGCTTCAGTTCCCCGACCTACAATGTAGAGTAAAGGGAGTGAGGAATCACATTAATAGAGGAACCTAAATCAAGAATATCATTAGAAAAAGAATAAAAACCTATGGTTCATGGAATTTATAATGTTCTAGGATCATTACACTTGGTGTGAAGTGATAACTCTATCAATGCTGAAACATTCCTACCCAAGATCACCTTAAAATCTCCATGAAGTCTCCTTCTGTTTGTACACATCTCCTTTAGAAACTTGGCATACTGTGGAATTTTCTTCACAACATCAATCAATGGGATGTTAATCTACACTTTCTTGAAAATATCCAATATTTCCTTATCAAGTTCAGTTTCCTTTTGTTTTCTTGGTTGGGTGGCCCTTTGAGGAAATGGAAGAGTAATGGTTGGGATATGTGACTCATCAATGTACACACTATTTCTTTTGGAAGGGATTTTATGAGGACAAGGTTATTCAACATTTGGAACATTTTTAATGGTTGGGATGGAGGTTTCCTTATGAGGGGATGACTCTAATAGAGGATTCATCTTACTTTTTAGTTGTTTTCCACTATTAAGGGGGATGGAAATAACATTTCCTTTATCCCTAGGGTTAACTACTGGTTGAGATGTAAGTTTACCTGATTCGTGACTTTGAATTTCACCCACTGAGTTAGCTAATTGGCCTAATTAGGTTTTAAGTTCTTGTATGGATGCCTGAGTGGTTTGTTGGAATTGAATATTGTTGGCCTCCATTTGTTTCATCATATATTCTAGGCTAGGCTTAGGTTGGGGGGGGGGGGGGTTTGTTGGAAAGGCCTTTGGGGTGGTTAAGGATTTCTGGGTAGTGGTGGTGGATGACTATTATGCCCCGGTTGGTTCCATTGTTGTTGAGGTTGGTTTGAATACCCCCATTCCTATAGGTTTTGTTCTCTTTACACCCAAGGTTGGATGGGTAGTATGGTTCTTACCTGTAGGGTTGGTTATAGGGTCGACCTGAAAATATTACCTCACAACTCTCATATTTTTCCATCAGTTGAGGACATTGGTCTGAGTAGTGGGTGTCAAAAGAACATGTACTACAATGGATGGGTTGAGGAGATTGCGATTTCCCTTGGGAAAGAGCATGTCGTCGAAGAAAGGGTACTTACCTCTTTGAACCTTGTGTGATCCTTCTTCTCAAATTCAGTAATTTGTACCTCATGGAAACCTCGAATCGGTACATTGGACCTTGAACCAAATTAATGAGCATTTTGTGCTAGGTTCTCAGTTAAGGTACTTTCAGCAATTGTGGTCTTATCTACCAGTGCACCACCTGCAGCAGCATTGATCATATTTCGATCAATAGGGATTAAACCTTCACAAAAATATTGAATTAAAAGTTGATCACTTATTTGGTGGTGTGGGAAACATGAACATAACCTTTTTAAGCATTCCAACTATTCATGTAATTTTTCCCCTTGTTATTGTCTTATCCAGCATATTTCTTTATATATTTTTGCAGTTCGAGAAGCTGGGAAATATTTTTCATGGAAAAGGCATTTCATGTCCGCCCAACCTCTTATTGGGGAATTAAAATAATATAACCAATCTTTTGTTTTTTCTTCTAATGAAAAAGTAAATTCCATTAACATTACTTTTTTTATCCACATTTTTAGGTTTTAATGTAGAACACACAGTGTGAAATTATTTTATATTCTTTTGTGGATCCTCTCCTGGAAGTCCATGGAATCTTGGTAATAGATGAATTAAACCAGATTTTAGTTCAAAATTGGGTTCCTCGCCTTGTAATTGAATATAGGTGGGTTTGATATCAACATCATGCAAGGTTAGTTATTTTAGTTTTCTAATGTTTTCAGGTATGTTATTTATGTTAAATTCAATTTTAATGTGGGTTCCTGAAGAAGAAGAAGAAGGATCAAGATGAGTGTTGATGTTTTGTGCGTCCTCCTTCAAAGGTTCCTCTTGTGTATCTCGGGGTTTCTATTGTAGGATCTTCTCTGGTTTGGGTTTGAAAGGTTGTAAGTCTCCTGGATTAGAATGTGTCATGCAACAAAACTACACAATAAATAGATCAGAATAAAAAAATATAGGTAGAGGTATAAATATTCACAAAAAATTACAAAAAAAAACTTATCAAAAAACCCAGTAAAACCAAAATGCTCCCCGAAAAATGCGCCAAAATTTGACCGAGAAATCATGACACGTTAAATTGATTATGATTTAAAGATTAATTTATAGTCTAGGTAAGACCCTAGGTCATCTCTCGAGGAGAATTGATAGGTTTTGAGTATATATTTTTAATAAGAATTACTAAAAGAGGGGGTGATTTTGAAAACAGGTTTAAGAAGACAACTTAACTTAAAGAGTTTCAGAGTTGATAGAATAATGTAGAGGTTTAAGAATTATGAGATAAAGAGATCACTTCATGTTCAATACACATCTTGTATAATCCATTGTTCTGAAAATTTCACATGGTTTTGTTTAATTCTTTGGTTGAGGGTTGTCAGGATCTTGATTCCCCTCTTGCCTCTCTAAATATTGCACAAAGTAACAACCCTTGACACAACAATAATTTTTTCAAGTTTTGGACTTCAAGAACATATTAAAGGATACCAAATAATACTAATATATTTTTTATTTGTGATAGAAATATTATCCTTGTGTTTCACAATCAGAACAACTCAAGTTTCCCACTTGAAGTTTCAATCTAATCGGTGTTGAAATGAAAAGTAGTTCACATAATTAAAACCAAGAAATGAACTCTGAGGAGAAAAAATTTTTGATAAAACATAAGTAAAATAATACACACACAAATTACACAAAACCAGTAGAGTATCAAGTTCCGTAACTCCCTCCCATGTATGTGTAGCTCCCTCAAAATGATCATCCACCATTTAGATCGCCATTTAGGGGAGGGGAAGGCTTGGGTAGAACTCCTTCTTCATTGTTGATACCCCTATGATGATAGGGGCCTCCAGAACTTCAAGTATGAGGAGAGAAATCCTTTGGGTCTCCAACATACCAGATCCTTGCATCCTGGTCAAACTTTCAAATGAGGATCCCATGGTGCCATTTTTTAGGAAAATTGGAAGTTGGTTTTGAGCACACCAAATTCTTAAAACCAATTGTCACAGGTGTTTTGACCTTCAAACAACATTCTCTAGATTTGGAGAAAATAACAGAGTGGTAGACCCACCTCTTGGCTATCTCCACCAAATGTTTTTCATAAATTGGACACCTATATCCCATGATATGGACATATCACAACACACAGTGTTTGACATCATGCAGATTCGGTGTACTGGACAGATCAGGTCGGTTGGGCCACTAGATGGATGAATGAGTCCTGTATTCCTTCATAATAAATGTATAACAATAAAATTTGTACCATCCCCCAAAATTGCATCCCAGTTGGAGGCATGGTCTAGTATAAGTGTATGGATTAATCCACTAGTGTGCTTGGATCCTACGCAGTTTGGCCCATTTTTCCTGGACATCATCATGGGCCCTCCAAATCACCTCCTCCTGCAGTGGAATCATCAAAACAAGTATCATTTCCTTTTTTAACAGTTATAAAAAAATGAATTATTCAAAAATGGAATGAGACTTTTCATTATTTTTATAATTTTCAATATAAAACAAGTTCAACACAGTGTTGTAAAGGTGACAATTACACAGTGAATCATGGTACGATCATTGAGCTGAGTCCTTACCATCATGGTGATACCTTTGTGGTATTATTCTGTGTAGAATAACATTATGGTACTTACCTTCGTGGTGATATCTTTGTGGCATTCTTCTGGGTGGTTTACATTTGTGGTACTTACCTTCGTGGTGATACATTTGTGATATTCTTCTGTGTGGCATTCCTTTGTGGTACTTACCTTCGTGGTGATACCTTTGTGGTATTCTTATATGTGGCATCCCTTTTAGGAACTTACCTTCCTAGTGATACCATTGTGGTATTATTCTATGTGGAGTACCTTTGTGGTACTTATCTTCATGGGGATATCTTTTTGGTATTTTTCTATGTGGTGTTACCTTTGTTGTACATACCTCTGCGGTGTTACCTTTGTGGTATTCTTTCCTTGGTGGAATGGTTGAGCTTTAGGATAATGAGTTGGGCCTTGTATTTCATCATGAATGAGAAGAGTATACTTAATAACTTAGGTATATGTATGGGATATACCTAAGTAGGTTTTACAGTTGTTTCCATGATTTGTGGTTTATCCTTTATGGATTTCAGGAGACTTTCGGGGGTCTCGGGGTCCCTACTGAGTATTTTTATACTCACCCCTACAAGGGATATGCCCACACATTATTGTGTTGGGTGAAAAAGATGAACAATTCTGACTGTGGATGAGGGTACCAGGACTAGAGGTAGCTCGAAGGTGGACATTAGGAAAGGAGTACCACAGAGATGACCATTTGAGAGCTATACCTACCCTTCAGGTAGGATCCTTGGTGGGAGTTTTTAAGAGCTGTTTCAGTTTACTTGTACTATTCTGTTTTCTTTTACTTTCTAGTTGGGCTTGTATTCTGTCCCCTTTTTCTTACTGTACACAATCATTTTACTATACAATTTAATTGTGTTCTTATCTTGTTGTGTGGTTGGTTGTGTGTATGTACAGGTTATAAAGGTAATGCCTTCCCGGTTTTAGGGAATACGCCTTTCAGTGCTAGTGTGCATCCCTTGGACTATGGAAGGCGGGCTTGGGGGTAGTCACGGCATGGGCCCCAAGGGACGGGCTGTGATAATTTTATTAGGACAAGAAATCATTACTTACACATGAACATCATTATAATTAATCTAAAACCACCAACATATAAAATTAATATGATTTCAATAATAATGTATGAAATTTTATTCACTTGAAACAAAAATTACACCCTCTCATAACCACCACATCATCTTGGATTTGGTTTTCTATAGATTTTTCACATGTACCCAACTTTTTTACTAAAATAATAATGATTCTTTTTATATTTTGAAAATGTGACTCAATATTATTTTGAAATGGTCTAATAAGAGAATGATAAAACAAAAATGGCAGTAAAAAAGTTTTATTCAAATAATAATTATATATTATTTGATTCAATAGTTTCGTACCATTGGTTTCAACCAGATACATTAATCCAAGATGAATCTTTTCTTGGAAGATAAAAAGTTAAAAATTATCTATATAATTGTATTGGATACTATGAACTTTTTTTATTACTACACATGCATGAGTAAAAGGGTTCCCATTCATTTTACATTCTTGGAAGTGCATTAAAAAGTTCTTAGTTGTATACTGATATCAATATTAATGTTCTAAAATATGATTATATTTTGTCCTTATTTAGATATTATTATAGTTTCGTCACTTAAGAAATTCCCATTAAATTTTTACTAAATATTAAGACCAAATCCATTTCTCAACCTTTTAAAATATTCCTTCATGGAATAAAAATTCTTACTCAATTCTCATGATGTTCATTAATCAACACACAAATATTATGTCTCATATACTTTAAAATCAATGCATTTAATGATTTAGATAAATTGGTTACGATATGCTCCCATAAATGTTTTTGAAAATATGACATTATGCACCCATCATCATCACCGTCATTTTCAACCTATATTTCTAATTTTTGAAAAATGATACTCAAAATCATTATAAAAACATAAAAATCATAGTTTTACTGATAATAATAAATGGCATCAAATAATTTAAATTACTCTCATTTAGGCCCTCTTCCCATTTTACATGATGGTATCAATATGATTTTCTATCTTCCCAAATATTTTTCTAATAGAACCTATAATAAATTTTTTTTGATCAAATATAATATCCAATTTAATAGAACCTATAATTTCATTTATTTTGTTTAAAAAATATTTCTGATTATCATATGTTTCACCAAGAATAATTGAATATTGCAATTGTAAGAGGTTGTCATCTATATCATAAGAAGATGATTCCAAAAAAATATCTCTATAAAGACCACTAAGTTTACACCCACCCACAAACAACTTTTTAGGTGAAGCACTTAATAAGAAACCATTGATGAAATAACCATACGTAATGAATAATATTTAAAAATTTTTATTTTCAAAATATACTCACCTAGATATTGTTTCCTAATTGATTTCCATTAGTTTATTGTATATCAAAGGTATTAAAATATATGGATTCTATAGAACCCCATATATTTCACAAAATACTTTTTTCCTTATATCTTATCACTTGATGGTATGTAAGGGATATACCATAATTTTTCTACAATTAAAATCTAATCTCATTGGAAGTGTTTTCAACATTTTACTTGACCATATAAAATATGATAGAATAAATTTTTTATTCCTTTTTTTGTGATAAACTATTAATATATCATGATATGGGTGAATATAACCATTTTGAAAAGTTTTCACACTCAGAAATGTGTTTTAATTCTCCAACACATGTGCTGTTAATGTCAATGTAAAACTCTCATATTTTCATTTAAAAATAGTATTTTTAGAACCATTACTAAAAATTATTATTCAAAATAGTGTAGAATGATATACTTAAAGATTTTCACCCATAATTCATTGGCTGAAAGAAAAAATTGGCTAACATAAACCAACAATTCATTCCAATTGATAGCATTTAACTTTGGTATCAAACATGGC
The DNA here is from genome assembly GCA_963277665.1 of Viscum album. NCBI lineage: Eukaryota > Viridiplantae > Streptophyta > Magnoliopsida > Santalales > Viscaceae > Viscum > Viscum album. The sequence goes on along the minus strand of OY728121.1, from coordinate 1,755,684,705 downwards.
ACAATAATAATTACACTAGGTAACATTTGAGCATAACCATCACATTATAAACAATATTTTAAATTACCAAAAAATAATTCAACCCTATAATTCAAATAAAAAACCTTAATTCATCAATAAATTATAAAAAATATATTAAAATAAAAAATTTGGACATGTCACTACCTTCGATACACAACCACTATCGACGGTAGGCATTCCTCTAACTTAAAAAAATGTAGAGATGAGAAAAAATTCCATTGAATATAAATAATTTCTCAAATAACCCAACTTCAATAATGTCTAAAAATACACCATTGATAAATTTAAATGTGTATTTTAACTTAAGAAATGTAACACCTCAAAATTCTAAATGGACAACATTTTATTTAATAGCATATGTGACACAAAACACCAATTAGAGAAGGGAATATAATATCCTAAGGCACTATGATATATTTACTATTTTAAATTAAATCACTCTATAGATTAAAATTTATGTAAAATTTAGTTTTTCTTGCATTATACACAATAATGAGATCTTTTATAATCTTATGCTACATGCAAGACCCGGTTTTACTAAACAACTACATTCATTAATATTTTTATTTAAAATGAATATTATATCATATCCATTTAATTGGTTTTTATGAGAATGATTAAATAAATTATGAAAATATATTTTATAATTAGTTGGTCACAAAATAATTAGGAATGAATATAAACCAATTGAATATAAATGAAATGTTTTTACAAGAAAAGCAATTTTTATACGCCAAAGGATTTTTATACTAATAAATTAAATTAATTAATATTAGTGGATAATATTAATTAAATTTATATAGTATATATTCAATAATTGTTTTTAAATTCATCTAATATATTTAATAGTAATATGATAATAATGAATCCAAATTTACGAATAAAAAACTATATTTTTCTAAAGACAGTTTTGTCGGCTTTTAATGGTGCACTTGTTTTAAAAAAAATTGACACTTTTATATATTTAATTTTAAAAAATTGAAATTATGTTTTGAAATCATAATTTAAAAATTATCCTAGCATTATTTTTTTTTATTTTTTGGAAAAGTTTCATTTTTTATTAATAGTGAAAAATATAGAATTTTACTGGAAACTAACTTTCCATATAAATATTTTATAATGTTAATTTATATTTTTAATAAGTTTTAAAGTAAAATTAGAAAAATTATACATATATTAATCCAATTTATGTCCTTGGAATCATTTTTATTTTCAATTTAGATATAAAAACATAGTAAACTTTTGAAAATTTTCACTTTAAAAAACTCATTTTCTCGACACGTCTATGAGATTCATTTTATATTAATTTCTGCCAATTTTGTTTTCTAAATTTATAAAAACGGATTAAATATTTATAATAATAATAATTTATTATTTAAAATAATTTAAAAATACCTTTTTACCAAATTTATTAGAGAAATATTTGAAAATTAATTATAACAATTAAGAGAGAAACGAGTTTACCAAGTGGATAAAAATTAATCTAAGGAGGCCAGATGATCTATAAAATTGTAAAACAACCATTTTATGGAAATATTTAGACATTATAACTTATATTAGAGTGTTTTTTGCATTATTTTATCCACTTTAAATGGAAAAAACATGTGTGTAATTCCCTATTTCAAAACATTACAAGTTTTCCCCTCACCCCACTTATAAAAGCCCTCACACTCTTATCCTATCTTCACAACTATCAAGCCATTTGGATCAGCCATGCCATGAAAAAATCAAATCTCCAATTATATAACCAAATCATAAAATAACTATCTATGTAATAAATCCATATTATGAATTCATTAGTGCAAACCTAAGGATGATACTTGAAGAAGAGGTAATGTTTTTCAAAAAGTATTTTTATTTTATTTCCTTATCCACCACCTTAAATTATTTTTATATCATGAACATATAATTAACTCAGTGTCCTGAATATACTAATATTTTTTATGTTAACATTATGAACAAAAAATTCACACACATACATCAAATGTGTTACAAAATCATTATTCATTTTTAAGGCAGACTACAACTTTACAAAATGATGTTGTTTTTTTCCATTATCACATTTAAAGGTTGTGAATAATGATGGAAATACTATTTATATATGATATTTATGATAATTATTATTTTTTATGATTATGTAATTATTATGTAACACATACCTTCATACATTACATTTTGTGAGAATATGATAACGTTGTTCAAGTGTATGACAGACTACCGCCTTACGAAGTGATGCGATTCATTCAAAATTTATAGGGAATATAATGAAGAAGATTTTAACAAAAATATGTGATATATATGAAATAAATATTATTAGAGAATTACATATATATATATATAAATATATCATTTAAATTTCATTCAATATGACAAGAAAATGGAAATAATGATCATGTGTACGTATGACCTACCATCTCCATAAACGGTGTATTTCATTTACTATCATGAAATTTTATTAATTTCAATAAATACATATATATTGAATATATATGACATTAAAATAATGGTTTTCATCATATATTTTATTAAAAAATTATACAGTTAATTGGAACAAAAAATAAAAAGCCAAAACATACCCTAAAAACAAGGCAATTTACACCCGAAATAATGAAAATAATAAAATACTATAAGAAAATGATTCATAAGATATAATAAAATGATCATATATGATATTATAAATATTAATATGGTTATATTTTAATTTAATAACTTTATTAAGAACATTATATAGGAGGAAAAAGAGTGTTTAGACAAAAGCGAGTGTAAAGTAAGGGATTTCATCCCAATTTATTTTCATTGAGAAATATTATATTGTTACGAACCTAGTTTTTTTTGTGGTGTATACACTACAACTTTGACATGTAATATCATGAATAATTCCTTATTCATGTTGTTTTAAGTTTTAATTTGAATTATTTCACCTAATATTTTTTTATTTAAGAGTTACCTCGTGGAAAATAATTTTCTAACTCAATTTCTTTTCATTGGTTTATATTACTTCCTCATTATCATTAATATTATAAGATTATTTTCATAATGTATTTTGAATTTATATTATTTATCTAAACTTATTTTATGTTTATTTATAGTTGAAACATATAATTGATTTATTTATTAATTCTCATTTCAACATTATTATCATTTTGAGGGTTTATTTCACAATCTAATTTTAATCAATATTATTTCTTCTTGAAATTAAATTAAATGAAATTATATGATTTTTTAATAAAATAATTAATATTATTCTTTTATGGTTATAAATTATATTTTTTATGTGATGGTACCGTATTTACACTCTTTGGTACTTAAAATTATTGAGAAAATGTTTCAATAAAACCTGACTTCATTTCTATCTTTAGTTGGAAATCCGTTTTCTTAAACCAACATGTTTTATAAAAATATTTCAAAATTTTTTATTTATCCTTTTTTAAATTATTTATTAAAATATATTTTTACCCATTTTGTCTTTTTACAAAAAAAAATCAAAGTAATCTTCTAATTTCTTTCCAAATGAGGCACCTTTCTAAAAAATTTTACAATGGAAAGGGAATGTTATTTTTACCTTGTATGTAATTACTAGACATAATTTATTTAAACTTCATTTTAAATTATAAAAATAAATTTTAAATAAATTTTTTTATAAGTGATTTTCAAGTAAATGGATTTTCAAAAAAAATTCAAATTGAAAAGCATATTTCCCTCAACAATTCATTAAAGATATTTTTATGATAATTGAATACAGAAATGAAAATACCATTATTATTACTCTAATTGGTATATTTTTTATTGATACCATCCTTATTCTTTTTCTGGATGGATTATGATTACTTTTACTAATGATAGTTTTGATATTCACTTCCTTGAATCGTTTTTGCAGCCATTAACTTCCCATTCATTTATTAAAATTCCAATTACCATAGAATAATAAATTTTTATTAAATATCCACATTATTTATCATGGATATTATTATTACCTAAATCGTATATGATTTTTTACATATGATGTTTAATTTGAAAGATATTTAATTATCTAGAGAAATATTGATAAATCTTTATTATTTACTCAATATAGATATTTGATGAGACACATTGTTCATGAGTCAAATAGATTATTAGATATATGGAAAATGCCTTAGATTGGTAGTGACAGGTGGGGCCTAGAATTTATATACCCCCTAGATTCATTGAAAGGTCTTATGAGGAAAATCAACTCGACAAATTAAATGAGTTTATACCCATAGTTTTCAACTATCTTGTGAAAGGTCTTGATAGTATAGGTTTTTATGTGCTTAATACATGAAATCCAATAATTAAGCATATAATTCATTTATAATTAATTTAATAATTATATTATCCATGATATTTTCACTATGAAAAAATCTTGGGATGCATTTTTGTTTCGACCCTCCTTCTTCAAGATGAGGGAAGGGATGGAAAAGTGTTATGAAATTGTTTAATCAAGATGAAAAAGAGATAATGACCCCTGATTCCAACCTCCAATAGGCCCCGAGGTGGTGACCATCACTAAGGGTATTCAAATAAAAAAAGGAGGAATTACCCTTTTTATAGTAATCAATATTAAGAGATAAGATGCATCAACCTCAAAATAACTCCAAGACACAAACACACACACACACACACACATATAAGTAGCTAAAATCCCACCCAAAAGCATGTTCAAAGTAAAAATGATAGAAATACAATCAAAATATCCAAAGTGAATACCGAAAGAACAAAGCTAAGCAACGACAGAACAATAATCCTGACACCTAATATAGTAAGGCTCAACAAATTACATGTAATCTACCTGGAAACCTAAAAATAGTTTTGCATACATAGGTTTTTCATACAAGTATACTTAGTGGGAAAATCCAAATTCTCTCATGCACATGTGTGAGACTCATATTAATTCCCATAGGATAAAAATAGTAGAAACGGAAAATCACCTGACAAGGTATATTATCCTCCCCAACCTCAAAAAGGAAACCTCACCCAAATAATGAAAGTAAAGTAAAATAAATTAGTAATCACATTTATTATAGGGTACCACACCCCACTTCCCACTAGTTAACTGCTCATCGCTAATAGAAAATTTCCTGAACCTACCATGCTCTTCTACAAGGCCCACTTCCACAACATTCCCACAGACACCCGAGCCACATACAACATCCTTCCCACAAGCACCTAGGCCACAAACACATCATAACCTTCCCAAATACACATAGGAAAAAAACCACAACCTCATCCTTAAGGCACCTGGGATAGTACAACACATCTCATCCTAAAAACACCTAGGAGGAACACCTCATCCATGGACACTTGGTACTCAAAACTGCACCACAACACACTTGATGAATCATGGGCTACCAATTCATAGAATAGGGAGAAGAAAAGAGTCAATAAACAGTCATCCTTCCTCCCACCAAGATGTTGGGAAAGGACACCCTTCCCCATAAAAATGGGGTGTTTGACACATAGTTTCTAACACGGGTGCAGTGTGTATAAAAATCACAAGGAACTACATGTATATATTTGCATAGGTACCAAACACTCAGCCCAACCTATGGGTTAAAAAAACAAACAGCCCACACAAAACAACCCTTGCTGCCACTTCTAATGCATAACCATATAGTTATCCATAGGCTTAATTCATAAACCCAACTAACTTATTCAACCAATTATAATTATGCATAAAAAAATATACCTAATTATTTATTTCATCCCTACCCAAGAAACTACCAAACACAACCCCAATAACAAACATCATAACCAACACACACTTCACAAAATACTCTATAAACTTTAGGTGAAATTCCCATGTAAGGTAACACCATCCTTCATCAAAAGTATACCTACCAAACCATCCTTAGGAGCCCCACTACATTAAAATCAGAACATCCAGTAATAAAAACAAAACTCAACTAGGTTGTAGTCCCATTGTAAAAATAGACCATTACCAACAATCATAACACAACCCAGATGAATACACACTATTCAAAGAGTTCATCCATTCCACAATCAGTCAAACTCTCCATCTGAGATTCCATTGCACCACCTGCACCACCTCATACACACATCCACACTCCCACTCCACCAAAATTGTGGCCCTGCTACACAAACATTCCACAACACACCCGCAGAACCAACCCCTTTTCTACCTCTATACCCACAACAATGCTTCCAGCTGCTGCACCACATAACCCATTGAAGACAGAAAAGATCCACACACAACACATAACCACACTTAATAAGGGAAAGGGTATTCAAATTTAACACTATGTTCTTCAATTCCTCTTTAATTAATCAGGGGTTATCACAGAACAAGTTTGATCATGGGGAACCCATTTAATTAACTGGATATACTTGATTAATCAATATTTCATGTTCATGGTCATTCAATAGAAGATTAACAAAAAGTATTCAGGAATTGGGTGCGCAAATAGAGGCAACCAACAACTGTGGTTTTTAGAATGCAAACAGCCAACATAATTCCTAGTATGTATCGAATATAATAGATTCAAAAACACAAGAATCATCATCATCTACCCAACCACTCATTTATTACTAAGGTAACAAAACCAGTTATCATAACATGTCTGATTATCTTCGTAATAGCCTTAATTAATATTTGGATTTCAATGTATTCTCAAAGAGAAAAAAGTTTACAAACCTCGCATGATACAAAATTAAAATAAATATGAATTAATTCACACCTCTAATAACAGATTATTAGAAACCCCTCCTTGCACACAAAAAACAGGGGGCACACGAGCAACAGGAAAAAATACAAGGGAAAATTGGATCAGATGTCCACACCACAACACACAAAAATCCACATGGAAGAAAGGATCTCAACACACCAAGAAAAAATGTAAACACACTAGGAAGAAATGATTTCGACTTAGAAGAGCCATTTCCTATATAAATGGAAGGAAATGGTTTGAACAGTATTACAATTGTATCATGGTCAAGATTATGTGTTCTGTATGATTTAAAGATCTAGGAGTGTTAGGATATTAAAGATATAATTAATATCAATTGAAATGTATTTAGAAACACTAAAACAAGATATTTAACTCATTTAACATCAAATAAAATATAAAGGGGAGAATTTTGAAAAACTAGGAAAAACTGGAAATGACTCAATGATGGTTGATTCACTGACACAAGTAACCTATAGTGAGTCCCCGATGCATGACATGCCGATGAGAGTCACTGACATAACATACCAACATGAGTCACTGACATGACCCGCTGATAGAGAGTCCCTGATACGACTCACTGACATGAATCAATGACACCTAGACTATTGACGCCCTAACAAACTGATGCCCATACCTACCAATTCCCTAACCTACCGATGCCCCAAGCTACCAATTCCCTGAACTACTAACAGCCTGACCTATCGATTCCTTGAACTACTGACACCCTGAACTATCGATGCCATAACCTATAGATTCCGTGATATATCGACGATGAGCCATCATTGCTAAGCTACCGACGTTGAGTCAGTGATCCGTCATAGCAATGGAAAAACTAGAAGTTTGGAAAACTCTTGGAATGTGCTATAGTTTCCTCCTAGAACACCCCAACACTAGATTTTGACAAAGTAATGGAATAATGGTGTCTAGTCCATCACATCAGATACCTCTCAAACTATTTTAACCCTTGATAATTAAAAATCTAAACTGAAAAGAAATATGGGTCCAAACAACCACCTCGTAAGAGACCTCTCGAGGATAAACCACCCGGTGTTGTTTGAATGCTAGAGTGAAACCTGAAAATCCCAGAACAAATCCTCCCACATTTTCTAACCCAAATATTTACATGATACCATGCACAAGGACCAAATATCTAGACACATGAATTATTGAATTTCTTACTCCCTGTCAAGATACTATCTGATCTTGGTGGAACTGACTCACCCATATTGGTTTAATCACATCTCAATTAATGTGTCTTGATTAGGAATATAGTATCCATCTTTTCTCATGTTAGTACTTCATCACACAATTTAAAATAAAGAAGAATCCCATATTATAGAAAACAAGGTTCAAGCATTACATCAAAAAGAAAGGCACACATGAAAAACTCAAAACATCTTCGGGTACTGGGCACACATCTGCAATTCTTGCTCCCAAGTAGTCTCCTCCTGGACACCATGACTCCACAACACAAGAACCAAAGGAATGGTCTGTACATGAAGAACCTTTTCTCAACGATCCGGTATCTCCACTGGTCTCTCCATGAATGTTTTACTGCAATGTCCAACTCTCCCTAGTCAATGACAAGGGAGTCATCATGAAGATACTGAAAAATACGGGAGACATGAAATATGTCATGGATCCTCTCCAACTATGATAAAAATTCCAAATAATATACCACTATTCCAACTTTCCCCAAAACATTGAAGGGTTCGATGAAACTGGGAGAAATCTTTCTCCCTCGGCTAAACCTCCATTGCCCACATCAAGGGGAAATCCTGAAGAACATGTGGTCCCTAACCTCGAACTCCAAGGATCATCTCCGGTGATCAGCATATGACATATTCCAGTATTGTGATGCCTTCATCCTCTCATGGACACGCTGAACCTTCTCAGTCATACTCTACACTATGTCTGGACCAAGAACAGTTGCCTCTCCAACTTCTGCGTAGCACAAAGGTGAACGAAACAGTCTCCCATACAAGGATTAAAATGGAGCCATGCCATTGGTATAGTGATATTTGTTGTTGTAAGAAAACTCTACCATGGTAATATGTCATGCCCAAGACCCACATAAATCCAATATTCTTACCCACAACATATCCTCCAACATCTGGGTGGTTCGCACTGTCTGTCTGTCTGTCTGAGGGTGGAAGGAAATGCTAAGATGTAACTAAGTGCCAAAATCAACTTACAATCCCATACAAACTCATGAGTTAAAACATGAATCCCAATTTGAGTTGTTGGATCTTGGAACCCTATGCAGCCACACCACCTCATCTATATACCTTCTCGCTAAGGCATCTACTACACTTGACTATTTAATTACTAATAGTGAGATGATTTCATCAGCTGTTCCACCAATACCTAAATTTCAATGAATCCTCCTTTATTCCTTGAAAATACTATGATTAAATCCATCGATATGTCATCCAAATTCTATTTGGGAAAATCTAGGGTCTACAACAAAAAGCTGGGAACATGGTGCTCAACCTTAACCTATTGTCACACTATGAACTTTTCCAAAAACTCCACCACTGTCTGCTTCATCTCAGACCCTGAAAACAATTCCATCATGCCACGATACATCTTGTAAAATCCCGAGTATATGGCTATGTAACTACCCGAAATTTTTTAATAGTATATTAATTTACTCATAATGACTTAATAGAGATGTTAATGGTTAATGCAGAAAGAAGAGTCGATGGCTTCATCCAATAAACTAAAACCATATGAAGCGCACATATTAGAGCTTGGGAAAGAGGAGGCATATTTGGGATTCGCTTTGGACCAATCCCAAGACGAACTCCATCATGTCAAGCTTGAATGAAATCACCTACGGGAAAAGTTAAAGTTAGTGGAGATTACTACTAGGGCAATGTTATCCTAGCCTCCCCAAAATTATTTAACCATCGCACACCTTATCCTTAGGTCATATGCACGTGTTTTAAGGGATCATGTTTCAAAGCCCTAATATGAAATCTCATAGTGTTAATAAAATTATTGTTTCATCATTTCTGTCTCATAACTAGCTTTTATTAATAAAATATAAGTTTATTGATTTTAGAAGTTAAAAATGGTATTTAAAATATTTCCCTTACATAGAGAGTTTTTATGGAAAAATAAACATCTTTTTCGAATTGGAAATGTCAAAATTATTCTTGGCTGAATTTTTGGAAGTTTTCTAAGAAGTGTCATTTTTGATGAATAGTGATTTATGAATAGTGTTTTAATGAAGAGTAAAAAGATGTTTAATTGTTAAATAACTTTATTTGTGAATTGATTTTCAAAAATCTGACAGACATGGTTGTAATTAAGGTGAAAAATGTGGTTCCTTGAAATCAAAATAATTTTTGGTGAATAGTAATTTTTACCACTATGAATAGTAATATGAATAGTAATATGAATATTAATTTGACCATTATAATTAGTGAAACATATTATTATTTTATTTTCATAAGGTTATAATGTATTAGAATGTTGACTAAATTTCAAGGTGTTAAAAAATGAGTTATAGATTTTGAATTATAATTGTTGAATAAATTATGATTTTAATTAATAATTAAAATAAAAATATTTAGAAAATTGTTTTCAAAAAATTTAGTTCATTTTTGGATTATACATGTTGAAAAGGGGTTAGGGTGAATTTTTGGGATTTTTTTGAAACAATTAATTTTCTAGTGAATAGTAAAAATACAGATTAGGGTATCGGTATGTTTAATGATATCATGACTGAATCATGATTACATCATGAGTTTTTTTGAGGGTTGGTCGACCAAAGGGGAATAAGTTTTTTATTAGGTGTCCCATGTGGCCTAACACCATGGGAAATACCATGGTCAAGCCCATGGTTTTGAGAAAACCACTTGTGAGGTGTCCCTAAAAATTATTAAAGTATCACCTCCCTTTCCCTATAAATACCCACCCTTTACTCCTATAGTTTTCACTAAAAACTATAAATAAACGAAACTATGGTCTCATTACCTCCCAAGGAGTCCTCCCAAAGTTCCCACAATCCTCCAAGGTCCCAACCTTTGAGTTTTAGGACTTACGTTTTAAGGTAAGGGATTCTTTCACTCTTCCCATTTTCAAAGTTCTACTTTCATGTCAAGTCTTTCAAGTCCTTTTTTCCATGTTGTGGTATGATATTTATATTAATCATACTTTCATTTTATTTTCACATTATGAGAGACCCTATTTAATCTCATCAATTAATTTTTTTATGTTTTAAGTGACGCCGTTAGGCTGCCGAATTTTTCATAAGAGAAATCTTATTTTTGTCTTCCTTTCAAGTTTTTCATTTAAAATGATATGAACTTAAAATTTCATTACCATGTTCTTATATCCTTTATATTCTGTCCCTATACTATTTTATGGTTCTTTTATGAGTGTGTTACTCATTTCCCCTCTCTTTTCAATGTTTTCTAAAACACTGCAACATAGCCGTTATGCTGCCGAATTTTCGTCTCAAAATGTCTCTCTCGTTTTCTCAAATTCGTTTATTTTATTAATTGAATACTCAAAACTCTTTATTCTACAGGGGTATTCACATATATATCAAAATTTTCTATTTTAAATTTGTGGATTTACATACATGAGACCCACTTTCCTTTTTCGTGGGTTTAAAGTGACATAAAGATCACGTCGTTAAAATAGTTTTTTAAAATGCTTTGACTATGAAATGAAACCCATTTCATTTATGCTATATGGGGTATTTATGAAAAGATTTATGATGATATATGTGTCTCACATGATAATAAAGTCAAATTAAGGGTGTGCCCTAATATCGCTCAAATGCATTGGGTAAAGACGCAATCTCTAGAGATGACCATTTTAATGATACCTTGGTGAATAACATTGGTAATTTTTTAATGACACCTTGGGGATGGAACTTGGTGATAAAAAATTGATTTTCTAAGTTAAATGTTGTAACCACATATTCAAGTTATGAAACATGTTATTTTTATTATGATATTCCTCATGATATCTTTCTCATGACTTAATGTTATTTATCATGACTTTATTGATGTATCTCAAGTTCACATGTAAAATGTTTCTCTTGTTTCCCTTACTGGGCCTTCTGCTCACCCTTTCCTTTGATGTATGATCCTAGGATATGAGATGCTGGAATCAACTTAGGATGAACAATGAATAAGCCTTTCAAGTGTTTAATAAGATTGTTTTATATTGTCATGTATTAAGTTCCTAGTTTCCAAGACACTAAACCTTAATGATCTTAAGTTTTGTATAATGTAGAGAAACGTTTATGTAATGAAAAAAGGTGGGATACCATAGGCTAGGGGTGAGATATGAAACTTATGGAGAAATCCCTCGCGAATATCCACTAGAACAAAAATATTCTCTAGGAACACCATCTAATTCTTACCATCCTCCAACCATCCCTCCAGATAATCACCCCGGTTAGTGCAATCAAACATCACTTATGCCTCTAAGTATCCCCACTGAGACTCCTCCACTTGTTACCTTAGAGATGATTGCACCATCATATAAAATAGAGAGACTATATCTCCATCCATTCCTATATCTAAGTTCAATGAATACAAGTCCTCCATCTCCCTCCAAGTGTCCATAAATTCATGAACTACCTCCTTCTGTGACTTTCTTCTCAAAGCATCAGCTAAAACATTCCCCCTTCCGGAGGTGTAAGATATCTCTAAGTCACAATCCTGTAGAAACTCCATCCATGTCTATTTCTGCAAGTTCATACCTCATTGGGAAATTATATACCTCAATCTCTTGTGATATTTGAAGACAAAAAAACAATCTTTGATGATGTAATGTCGCCACAAGTTCAGTGAAAACACAACTACTACTAGCTCCAGATCATGGGTGGCTTATTTACATTTATGGGAATGTATCTTTATAAACCCATAAGAGATCAATCCTCATTGATGCATCATCACACACCCCAATCCTAGATGGGAATCATCAAAAAACACCTCCAACATTACCCTTTCCTTTAGAAACTGAAGTACTCGAGCACTAACCTACTTCCCCTTCTGATAGACGAATGATTCCAAACACTTCTTACTCCACACAAAATCTTGGCCACTTATGATCAGAGTCATCAACAGAGCTGCTACTCGAGAGAAATATCTTAAAAATATCATGTAATATCCTACCAAACATAGAAAAATGTTGTCCTCTACTGCATTATTGGGTGATTCCTAATAAACAACTACCTCGACCTTCGATTATTCCACTACTACACCCTACTAAGACACCACATGTCCAAGGATGTGGACCTACTGCATCCAAAATTCACACTTGGATAACTTTCTATGGAGCTAGTGGAGTCAAAGGACCTCTGTGACAGTCTTGAGGTGCTCATTATGCTCCCTCCATGACTTTGAGTATATCATAATTTCATTGATGAATACAATGATGAACCGGTCCAAGAACTCATGGTTGATGGAGTTTATAAGTCCCATGAACATAGCTAGTTCATTTCTAACACTGAACAAAATAGCCACAAACTATAAGTTCTCATACTTGCATAAAGAAGTAGTCTTCAAGATGTCACCCTCCTTCACTCTCAACTAGTGATACCCAAACCACATATCAATATTAGAAACCCAACTATATCCCCTCAGTTGTTTAAAAATATTATCTATCCACATGAGAGGGTAATGGTTCCTGACTGTCAATAGATTTAACCTCTATTAGTCTATATACAACCTTATACCATCATATTCCTTATATTAAAACAAGATAAGAGCACCCTAGGATGACACACTGGGCTGGATAAATCCATTCTTCACGAGATCATCAATCTGAATCCTTAGCTCCTGCAGCTCATTAGGTTCCATCTTATAAGGAGAAATTGAAATCAGAGAAGCACAAGGCTAAAAGTCTATCCCAAACTCAATGTTACGTTGAGGTAGTAGATTCACAACCTCCTTAGTAAAAAAAATCCAAGAACTCTCCCAACAACTCGAGTAACCCCCACCGTCTTAGCATCCACCAATTCCACTAACAACTTGGACAATAGTGAAAGAATAGGCTCCACATGCTGACTGCCCATTAGACAACTCTGATCACCAAAGAAATCCACACATTGGCCATCCACGTCTGAAAAGATGAATCATTTTCGAAAGTAGATGATAAATTTTTTCCTAGAGTACAACTAGTCGATGATAAGAATGACATCATACGATTGTATCAGTAATAGAAAAAGATCCTCACATGACTGATGCAGTCCCATCATCAGTCTACATCCCCGGAACACATCAAACAAGCTGTTCTGACCTCTGACTGGTGTACTCAACAATAGTGTCAAGAAAAGTCTCTCTATGTACAGTTAAATAGCATGGGATAGATTGGGTACAAAAAAGGAGTGTGAATCCCCTGAATCAAATAGGGTACAAACAAGAGTACTAAACAAGTTGATCATACCTCTAACGATCTATGACCCCACTGTAACTTCTACCTCTGTGGTGGGAAACTGACCACTCCTAGCTCATCATCCCCTCTTCTATCCATAGCCTCCTTGACCATGTCTAGGTTGAGGTACCTGAGGAAAACCCTGAGGTTGGCCTATGCCTACTCTGTCTCCCCTCGGTGGAGCATGGGCCTCCAATCCCTATTACTGGAATGTCCTGGCCAGCAACAACTATAGAGGTCAGCACTAAACCTTTCCACCTCAACCATACTGAGCTCAAAATGCACACTGAATCTGAAGGTGCCTACAACCTCCACATGTGAAGCACCTCATTCCCAAGCCTATGGAAAAAGCATGAGGACCAAAATGACGAAATTGAAACCACTGAGGTTGAATCCCCACTGGCTGAATCCTCAAAGGGCCAAGAACATAAAACCTACTACATGAAGCATTTCCATTTTAAGGACCCTGTTGGCTCCCCTATCGTGGTATACCTCCTCATGAGTTCATCCTCTCAATGAAATCCTCCTTCTTATAGACCTCTAGGTATGTTGGCAAGGTGAAGAGAGTAACATTGTACTAGAGGGAATAACGATGTGCCTCCTCTAAGCATCTCACCCAAGAATCCTCATCTAGAAAGAGATCTGGGGAAAAGAGAAGGATATCCTTGAACTTGATCCCCAACTCCTGTATGGATATACTCTCCTACTGGAGGGAGAGTAACTCTTTCCTCTTCTCAGCCTTCATGGTTAATGAAAATAATTATTCCCAGAACTCCTTCTCAAAATCAAACCACAGAACAATAGTATCCTTCTGGTCCACTAGGTACAACATACACAATTGACACACAACTCCCCTCATATGACTGACCACCAATAGAACCCAATACTCTATCGGAGTACAAATCAGGCTGAAGGTGATCTCATGCTCCTCAAGACAGCTCCCTATCTCCCTATCTAAAACACTTCCCTCATACTTTCCCAGAGTCTGTCATTGGAAATCATGTAATTTTATCTTCTACTAGTTATCCTCCTCCTCTGGATCAAGCCTCCACCAATCAACCAGATTAGGCTATTGAGCCTCTACTGCCTGATCCACTCGTGGACGATGACCGGGTGCTATAACTGAAAAAGTAATTTTGGAACTCCTAAGCTTGAGTATTATGGAATTTACTTAGGATTAATTTTCACTCATTATTTATTTTAATTTACCAAATCATCCAAAACAAAAAAAACACAAGTCATCATGATGAATTTACCTTCCCTAGGGTATCTACCCCATAAATAGTTTAGCCTCACTTGGTCAATCTGTAAGCATATAGTCCATAAATCAGATCATGGGGGAGGGGTCCCTAAAATACCATGTCCAAGATGGTATTTCCTATCCTATGTCATGAACCAAGATTACCAGTCACTATATCCCTACCAACACATTCAATCCTCCCTGTGCCTAACTCCATACTCCATCATATCTCTCAACTTCCCTCTGATACCATTTTGTCACGAACCTCCATCAAGATGAGGGAAGGGATAGAAAAGTGTCATGACCTTCCATCTTCAAGATGAAAAGAAGATAATAACCACTAAGTCCAGCCTCTAATATTCCCTTAGTAGTGACCAATGCCAAGGGTATTCAAATATCACAAAAAATCGGAGTCATTTCCCTTTTTATAGTAATAAAATTAAGAGATATGATGTATCAACATCAAAATAACTCAAATACGTATATATAAAAGAATAAAAAATCAATCCCAGGATTTCTAATGTAAAACTACTATAAATATAATGAAAATATCCAATGTAAATACCAGAAGAATAAATCTAAATAGAGAGACAACAAATATCCGAAAACATAAGATAGAAAAGTCTAGAATAGTCTATGTAATCTCCCTCAAAACCTAAAAACAGTTTTATATACATATGGTGAGCATATAAGGATACTCAGTATGAATAGCCAAAGTCTCCTGTGCATAGGTGGGAGAAGCATACTAATTCCCCTGTGATAAAAATATAAGAAACTCAAAAGAACCTAAAAAAGTATACTATACACCCCAACCTCACAAAGGCATACTCGCCCAAATAAAGAAAGTCAAGTCAAGTAGTAAGAACATTGATGATAGGGTACCCTAAACCAATTCCCACTAATTAATTAATTATAACGAATAGAGAAATTCCGGATGCTACCATTCTCTTCCACAAGACCCACTACCATAACCTACCTGCACACACTTGGTCCACATACCACATCTTTTCCACAAACACCTAGGATGCAACCACATCACATCCCACCCATAAACACCTGGTTCACATAACCACAACCTCATTCTGAAGAAACCTAGGAAATCATAACACATCTCATCCTGAAGAAACCTGGGAAGCACACCTCGCTCGTAGACACCAAGGCCTCATAACCAAACCACAACCTGCCCAAAAAACATGGGCTACCAATGCCTAGAAGAGGGAGATGAGAAGATCCAATGACCAGAAATCCATCCTCCCACTGTGATGTTGGGAAAGGACACCTTCCCCAATAACAATAGGGTGTTCAGAACATAGTGCTCAATATGGGTGGGGTGAGTATAGATATCATGAGGAACTACATGTATATATGTATATAAGTACCAAAAACTCATCTCAACCTATGGGTTTTCAAAACAATCAACCAGTCCACACAAAACCCCCCTTACTACCACCTTTAATGCATAAGCACATATCCAGCCACAAACATAATTAATAACCCCAAGTAATTCGTTCAACCAATTATAATTCTAAATAAAAAAATTTATTTATTTATTCCATCCCTACATTGGAAACTACCAAACCCAGACCCCCAAATGTAATATCATAACCTACACACACTTCACAAAAGCCTATTGCAACTTCGAGCAAAATGCCCACACATGGTAGCACCATAATTCTTTAAAATTATCTTTCCCAAACCATCCTCGGTATCTTTTCAAAAAGAAAAGAACCACATCCAAAAATAACAAAAAACTCAACCACGTTACAATCCCACTGCACAAATAGACCATGCCCAACAAACATAACATAACCCAGATACAAACCCACTGTTCAAAAATTCCATCCATTACAGAATCAATAAAACTCCACATCTAAGATTCGATTACACCACCCACACCACCTCATACACATAAACACACAACCACTCCACAAAAACCACAACCCTACTGCACAAACATGCTACACCACACCCACAGAACCAACACCCTATCTAACACTATTCCCAAAATTGTGCTTCCAACCACAGCACCACACAACCCATACAAGACAGAAAATATCTACCCACAACACACAACCACACCAAACAAGGAAAATGTTATTCATATTTAATACAATTTTCTTCAATTCCACATTGTTGATTTAGGGTTTATAACAAAATAGGTTTGATCCTAGGGCATCCATTTAATAAACTTGATATATGTGACTAATCATGTTTTCATGTTCATGGTCATTTAATATAATATAAAAAACAAGTAAAAATGATTCAGGTGCACAAAAAAAGTCCAATAATGACCATGATATTTTTAAGGCACACGAAAAACAAAATTCACAGCATTGATCAGTTATAATAGATAAAAAAACACAATAAACAACATTATCATCCCCAGCCCTCATTTATTACTTAGGTAATAAAACCAGTTATCATAACAGTTAAAATTATCTTTGTAATAGAGTTAATTAAAATTTGGATTCAACCATATTCTCATAGAGACATAGTATTATCCACCCATCATGATACACAATTAAAATAGGGATGAAGTAATTCCTACCTCAAAGAATAGATGATAAACAAATCTTCCTTGCACAAAAAACAGGGGGTGCACGACAAGCCAGAAGGACTCCATGGGAAAACTGGATTGGAAGGCCAAAACCCCACACACATGACTCCATAGGGAAGAAAGGATCTAGGTTCACCAAGGGAAAATGGAAACACACTAGGAAGATAAGATCTTATATTAGAATATTTAGATCCTATATCAATGGAAGGAAATAGTTTCAAGGGCCATTAAAGTTGGATCGAGGTCAGGATTATGCAGTCTAAATATTTCAAATTCTTGGGAGCGTTAGGATATTAAATATATAATTAATATCCTTTTAAATTAATTTATAAACTCTCAAAAAATATAGGTAACTCATTTAACATCAAAGAAAATGTAAAGGGGGGAAATAGTAAAAATAGTGAAAAACTAGAAATGGCACACTGATGGGTGAGTCACCAACACGAGTCATTGACACTATGTCACTGACGCCTAACTCACAATCATGAGTCACCGATGTGACTCATTGAAATGAGTCACTGAAATGACCCACTGACAGTAATTCACCAACACGACTCATCGACGCTTGACCTACCAACACCCTAACCTACCGATGCCCGAACCTACAGACGCTTCGACTGACCGAAGCCCCGACCTACCGACACCCCAACCTATTGATTCCCCAACCTATTAATGCTCCAAAATACCAACACATTGACCTATAGATTCTCTAAACTACTAATGCATTGACCTGCCGACACTGAGCCATGAACGTTGAGCTACTGTTGCTGAGGTACTAATGTTGAGTCACTGATGTTTTCTACTAATGGAAAAACTGTAATATTGGAAAAATATTTAAATGAGCTATCATTGCCTCCCAAAACACCCCCAAAACTGTATTTTGACAAAGTAATGGATCAGGGAGGTCTGATCCATTACAATTTCATTCTCATTTTGTTGATTAAATGGCATGTGTTTTCATTTATTTATAATTCCATATTGATTGTGCCTTATTTTATCATGATAATCATGTTATTTAAATGGAATTTGTTTTTATTTATTTACCTTACCATAAAATTTACACACTTAATTCTGAGTTATTTATTACATGGAATGTGTTCTAATTAAATTATATTTCTATATTCATTATGATCATTGGTTCATTATTTCATCCATTGTACTCAACCCTTACTAATCATTTCATATCACCCTCATTTTTTCCATTTCCCCAAGATTATATGAAGTATATGAAAGTGTACCCTAGATGAAAGTAAAGTTATTATTTTAAAATAATGGAAAAAAATTATGTAATAATTTGTGTATTCATTTGTAATACAATACTCAAGTATGTATTTAGTTTTCCCAGACTACTAAACTGATCAATCCATTAGGATATGAATCTTGTATCTGTGTCAATGTAATGGTAGAATGTCATAAGCTATAGGATTTTGGATTTGTGGTTGGTATAGTTTTTATAACATAACTTTTATTATAAACCTTAGAAACTAGATTTAAGAAAATATTCATTAGGGAAAATAACCCTCATATTACCTTTGAGGTTAAATATAGAAAAAATCCTAATGTTTCAGAAATGTAGATATTATGTGTTATTTCCCAGAAATACATCCCTATCTGGATAATAAAGGTGGATGTGAATCTAGAAAAAATGTGCTTAGGGGTAATAACTCTGAAAATGGAGCATTGGGATTTACTCTAGCCTAACCATGTACCATAAAATGGTACTTACCATACACTTGGTTTGACACTCCTAGGGGACATGCTTAGGATAATTCATATTTTCTTACAAATCATTATGAAGGATTTGAATAGATAATGATAATGACTGACCTAGTTTAATAATGAAGATCATGGAAGGACCTAAGTGAAAATAAAATTGATTAAGTATATAGACTCAATAATAAAATTGTTAGATTATTTTACTAATGGAATTTTGTTTATAATAATTTAAAAATGTATAAAGATTTTGTTAAATATTGAAATAATATATTTATTCCTTAACATATGGGTTATGGATTCCATTATGATAAATTGAGTTTAATATTGATCATTATTTCATAGTCTTAAACACCTATTTTTAGATTTTATGTGATGAGAGTCTACCTTGATTAAGGAAATTTTAGAAAGTATATGTTTTAGTGGAAAATTTATTGGAGGAATAATGCCTTTACATTTTATGGAAATAAGTTTAAAGGTATTGATAAATATTAGGTTTATATTGATATTTAATGAAATTTTAATAATATCCAAAGAGGATTTTTAGACTTTGTAAAAAAAATTTGTATTTGAAACCTTAGTGAAAAAGATATTTAATGATTAATTTTTTTTCAAGGATGTCCATCATATTTCTTTTGGGAATGTTATAGGAATTATATTAATATCAATTTATAAAAAGGAAAACTCACATAAAGGGTGACAACCCATCACATAATGAAAGGTGGTGGGCATTAAACCCATTACCATAGGACGATAAGGGTTTCACGCTTACTATTATCCTATGCAATGTCTTTGTTAATATGTTATTATTTTTAGGTAAACTATTTTGAAAAAAAATTAATAATGAACTAATGGTATTAATTTTTAGGTTTATATATTAATTCATTAACTAGATTGATTTTGGAAAATATTTGGAGATAGAAAAAAATACTTTCACGCTTTTAGGGATCTTCCAATCTGTTAAAAATTAATTTTAGCGTTTCAGGAAAAAAACATTTTTGTGGGTATTAATTTCATGGAGTAAACGGATAAATTGGAAATAGATAAAGGAAGAATAAAAAGATGAAACTATTTTCATGAAATAAAAACATATCAAAGTAATAACATTTCATTATATTCTTAGATAATAAAATAAATCCTCCACTTTAGAAAAATGATCGCGAAAAAAAAAATGCTATCATGTTACAGTCATCTATGATGATATAAATGTCATTTTCAAACCAAGTAGATATATAGTTTTGAGGGTTGAAACATTACATTGATAATTAACATTATTTTGATCAATTACCTAAATCAATACCTATAATTATTTAAGATTTTCCTCTACGTACATATATTTACTTTCCATTAAAGTTTTCCGACTCAGAAACCTAGTTATATGTTATTACTTGTGACCTTTGTACTTTTGATTATCAATTATGAAGAATAAATTTTATTAACTCTTTTATGATGTGGGTTTTTAAACAATGTTATTTCCAAATTTCAAACCCTTGATTACAAATATCATGTTTAAATTGTGAGGTCATAATTTATTTAAGGTGGGGATAATGTAACACACAAAAATTATAAAGGAATAACATATTATTTAATTGAATATGTAACATGAAACACCAAAAATAGATGGGAAATTAACTTTCTGATACCCCATTATATATAAAATATATTAAAAAAATATTATTTATCTTACAATTCACTTAACACTAATTTTATCTTCTGTTACATGCAATAAAGTGTTCTTTTAAGAGATTGCATTACATGCAAGACTTGGTTTTACTGAACAACTATATACAATTAATATTATAATATAAAATTAAAATTATATCCTAGCCATTAAATTGTCGGTTATGTGTAATAACCCATGATTTCAAAGTAAGTTATTTTGTTTAAAGTAATTCAATAGCTTGCGCTACACACAACACCGAGTTCGAGCACACCACGACTTACCAAACTAGCCACTCAAAAAGAAGTTTTGAATATTAGTAACAGAATTTTGATATTTATATACTCCATATAATTTTAAAATCCATATTATGTGTTTTTTAGACATAATTTAAGAACAAATTCAATTTTCCAGATAAAAGAAGTATTTTTCCAAAAATGCAATTTTACATCCTTTTAATGGAGAATACTTTTTAAATACAATATTTGACACTTTTATATATTAAATTTGAAAAATAAACTTCTTATTTATAATCAGGACATAAAAATTTAGTTTGGATAATTTTCGATGCTTTTATGATAACTTTCATATTTTGATTAATAATGAAAAATACTAATTTTTAATTTGAAACTTATTTTTTAATAAAAACAATTTATAGTGTGAAATTATACATATTAATGGTTTTTAAGTATAATTAGATTATATTTTTATCATTTAATCTAATTTTTGTCATTTTATGTAATTTTACATTTCAATTAGGCATAAACACAGATGAATCTTTTGTAGTTTTTACATCTCAAAAAACCGCTTTCTGGTTTTGACAACGAGAATTATTTTTAAATTAATTAAGAAAACTTATAAATTTTGAATTTGGTAAAATAGACATATTTTTTGAATTTTTAATATCAAAATTAGATTTGGGGTAATTTTTGGTATTTTTCTAAAAACTTTCAATTTTAGATGAATAGTGAAAAACACTACGTTATTTT
The DNA here is from genome assembly GCA_963277665.1 of Viscum album. Taxonomy (NCBI): domain Eukaryota; kingdom Viridiplantae; phylum Streptophyta; class Magnoliopsida; order Santalales; family Viscaceae; genus Viscum; species Viscum album. The sequence continues at coordinate 1,755,662,417 of OY728121.1, read as the reverse complement.
TTAAACCGAATTTTTATTTAAATAATTTTTTTTAATTTAAATTTTTTTTAATGTTAAAATAGATAAATAATACCTATATTAGTCCAATTAAATTCCTTGAAGTAATTTTATAATAATATTAGATATATATGATTTTATGGAACTTTTTTACCATCTTTTACCAACCTTCTAAGCACATTCACAAATTTGCATAAAACAGAATGTTACCGCTTCTGTGAATTGAATTTCAAAAATCCAAGAGACACGGGTGACATCCATAAGTAAAATATTGTTTAATGTTATTAAAATAGTTTTTTTTTGTGAATAGAAACTTTTGAATTTTATTTACCACAGTTAAATGTAAATAGGGTAATTAAAGGTAAAATGATATTATAATTACCCCAACACATGTTCTAATTCTATTGGATAAGTGCATCTCGACCAAATTTTAATAACTAAACCATTTTAATATAGGGTTATACATTAGATAAATTCGACTAAAAATATTAATTAGAAATATAAATATATTTCCTACATCATAATATTTTATTTATAATTTTTCTACATTAGAAAATTAAATTTATTTATGAAACAATGTTTATGCAATAATTACATTATTAAGGAAGGATTAAAATAAATGATATTATAAATATTAAAATAAATGTAAATTGAAACTTTTTACACCATCCATAAATTTTATAGGTTAATATGACCTGTTATGGTGATTCAATTTATTTTTTTCTATGAAATTCTATTATTATGACTTTAACAAAAACTAAATACTAAATAGTGTTAAAATTGACATAAATGCATTTTTAAAACAAATACTATTTTATTAAATTATATAATAGTCCTAAAAATATAAAGTTTGTACAAAGGACTTATAAATTGATTTATATGTTATTAATGAATCACTTTAGGTTCTCTTGTCATTTTATATTAAGTTGATTAACCATGTATTATAATAATACAAGAAGGCATGGTAAAAGTTAAACTATTTAACTAAGAGTTAAATAAAAAATATAAGGTTAATATGGTGACCTAAAATTGCTAAAAACTATTCTTTGAGAGGTTTTTGACCCATACCCACCTTATCCTAAAAAAACCTATTTGAAGATATTAGAAACAACAGATGATTTTATAATAAAATAATATTTCAAACTCTTCATAAAGTGACCTCACATCCCCAATAAAAGGGTACTTCCCATTATCTCAAATTAACTTCTCCAAAGAAATTTGGCTTGTAAAACCCCTAATAAAACATTCTACCAACTACCCTCACATAAACATAGAGGAATTACTTTGATTATAAATCCATCTTAAGGATCCCTTTTGTACAAATCAAAAAGGAAGAACCCGAAGAAGAGGTAATTATTTTGTCACCTCTTTTAATGTTCTTTTTTTCTTCCAATTCTACTCTAATTGTTGTTTACATAACAAAATAATAAATTCAGAACCTTCTACATACTTTGATGTTATTAAAAATATGTTACAACCATAATAATTATTTTATCCATCCTATGAATGACATATCACCATGTGTGCGTGCGTACGGCTTACCGTCTCCACGTCGTGGTGTAGTTTGTTATTCAACACTTCATTATTTGGATGAGTATAATAATGATTATAATTGATGTAAATAATAAATATAACATGTAAATTATTATATATATATATATAATATACCATCCAATTATATAAGATTTATTTTTCAATAGAACTATATTGTCTATCGTGCGTATGTATGGATTACCGTCTCCACAACGCGATGAGATTTCATTCCCCATCATAACAATTCAAGAATAATTTTTTAAAAAAAATTGAAAAATTATATTTAAGAACTTAAAATCATTCTGGATATGAATAAAATGCATAATATCTATAAAAAACATGACTTACATAACCAATTATATAAAGGAAAACGAATCAGTTTACACGAGAAACAATGATACTACTGAAATATTATTAACAAAAAAATATTAGAGGATCATATATGATATCATATTTATGTATTAAATTATTTTATAATTTAAAAAAAATTTATTTAACCATTATACCGGAGGTAAAAATTACCCTTGATTAAATGAAAGTATAAGGTATGGGGGTTTTCATCTCACTTTTTATTCCCGTGAGATTCATGTTATATTTGCCACTATTTCATTCTGTGTGGTGTATGTACTACCCATGATTGTATTATTTGTGTAATATAATTTAATTTATGGGTATTTTCATTTTCACTGTATGATCCTTCTTTCAGGGGGTTTCTGTTTTGAAAGTTACCAAATCAGTAAAGGAATTTCTAGTTTAAATTTCCCATCATTGGGTTTTACGCATACTTCATTGATTATTTTACTCCAAGATTATGTGTGGAATTGATATTTGTTTATTTAATTAGTAATTTCAACTCCCCATTATGTGGATATACTTTTTATATACACAATAACTCCATTAATAAATTCTCAAGTCATTGATATGAACTTGATAAGGGTAATCTTAACATAATTTCCATTCGATGATTTAAACATCCAGGTCATTTGTTTTGTTTTTACAAGAATATGTCGGTATGTCCTATGATTTATTTACCCTAAATATACAATAATATTTAGTGTATTTATATTCTTCACACATAATTATTTCATTAATTTATACTTAATATAAGGATATGGTCTTTATAAGGGATTTCATCTCAATTTATGTTCCATTTAGACTTATTTTTTGTTATGCACCAATTCACTTTTAAATGGTGTATATATTGTCATTTGACAAATTATATCATGAATAACTTTATTCTCATGATATTATAAAGTTTTGATTAATTTTATTTCTCAATTAATTATATTCAAATGTCTCTCATTTGTTTAGGAACACTTTAACTAAAATATAATTATAAATGTTTTAAAGATTAATTCGGATAAATATTTACCATTGTTGTCCATGTTTTAAAAATGGGTATAAGGATTTATTTATATGGAAATGAATAATTTATAAATAAAATTCCTTTCAAAGTTACATTGTGGTATGGGAAAGTTTGATTCAAAAATATCGTTTAAATGAATTCTTTGATAAATAGTGTGACTTTTTAATGTTTCCAAGAAAAAGGATATATTTCCCTCAAATATATTTTCTAATTATTTTCATCTATGTAAATATAATTCAATTTATTTTATTCTTGATTGAGGTTGATTTATTAAAATTAAATCTTCTATATTGCACTTAATGAGTTATGTTTGATTGTGGATGTTCTATTTTTATACCATTCATGGTTTGTGGTTAAAGTATTGACATTTCATATTCTAGTTTTAATATGAATGTATAGATTATGTTTCACTATTTTCATATGAGGAATGGATTGGACTTAATAAGTGATGGGTAAGGACCTCTATAACATCTTGATGAAACGGTAGGTCTCATGAGACAAACCAGTGTCTTGAAACAAGGCCTTGACAAAATTTATATTTAGAGTCTAAGAATGAGGCCTTGACATTGTGGTTAAGATATTAGAAATTATTCATTACATCATTATGAGATTAGTTATTGATGTTACATGTGATTATTCGACTAGTAGATTATCCATGTGAATATTTAAAAGGAATTATTTAATTTATCATTTCCATATTATACTGATGTTTATGTTTAAAGGGCTTGTGTTTCAATTTTATACCTTTCCATAAATGTTTATTATTATTTATTATAGCTTCCACTATATTTTTTATGATTACAAATCATCTAATATCAAACCTTTCTTATGTTTTATTTTCTCAGGATTCCAAGAAGTGTATTATGTTCTATATACAGGTTTAAGATAGGAGAGTAATGGAATTATCAAAGGATTATCTATGTAGTATTTTAAGATTGAAATTTTAATGTGAAGTTCATGTATGTAATCTATTTTCCCAGACAGATAAACTGATTGTCCCTTCAGGACATGATTCCTTGTAATCATGCCAAAGTTATGTAATAATGCATCTACTCTGGGTAATTAAGGGAGAGGAATTATAGTTGGTATCAGAGGATGTTTAGCTATAACCTTGGAAACTAGATTTATATAAACTCTGATTAGGAAACATTACCCTAAGATAAAATTTTAGGATTAGTATAGAAGGAATTCCTAGAATTTTGGTAATTTATAAATTTTCTGAGTATTCCAAGAAATAAATCCATATATGGATACTACAAGTGGATGTGGTTAAGGCACATATGTAATTAGAAGGGAAAAATATGACATGGAGTTTTGGGCTTGACTTAGAGTATCCTGGTACACAACAACGGGCCTTACTGCACACATGGGTTGACACTCCTAGGGGATATAATTAGGATAATTCAGATTTTCTTTACAAACCAATTTGAATGATTTTAATATAAGATGATAATAAATAAGCTTGGTTAATACTAAGGTGTTTTTTATTAAAAATAAGGTGTCATGATATTCTATAAATGATTTTATGACTACTTTTACTCACACTATGATTTATGGTTTTAGTCAATGGCTAAATTCTAAGGAAGTCATAGTAACATTGAACATGATGTACAAGGTGGGAACAAGGGTGGAAAAGAGAAACTAAATGAAATGTTGATATTCCTAAAAGATATCATGTTAATGCTGAAGTAGGTTTCCAAATATATGATCAACAACATATACATTAAACAACTCACAAACTCAACAAGGAGAGAAAGGTGAAGAATGATAAGAGCACCAGTAGTGGATTCCATCGGGAAAAAAAGCTCAATTTCCATAATGCAGGAAATGTTGACGGATACACCTAGGAAAGTGTCTCAATGAAACAAAGAAATTCTTTATGTGTGGGAGTCAAGGACATAGAGTAAATAATTGCTGAGAAAAAAATGAAGAGTACTATGGAAGAAAACAAAAATGATAATAAGAATCCATTTACAGTCATTTTCCATAAAGGTAGGGGATCTGGGTATTACCCGTGTCAATTCCCTATTATATAGGATATCCACTAGGTCAAGGAAGAACCTATGTGGATAAAAATGGATGGAGAAATGTTTAAAAGTATTGATAATCTTTGTTGATGGAATTACTTCACTACGGGAAAAATGATTATTACGATGGGGTATTTGCGACAGGTCTTATTCCCGTCGCAACAACTCCGATGAAAAGGGTTTTTGAGATGGGAATATATTCCCGTCGCAAATGGTCAGTTATTTGTGACAGAAATACAGGGCCCGTCGCAATTGCAATGGCGCGGTTTGCGCGCCAAAACGCGGGAAGGATATTTGCGACGGGTAGAAGGCTACCCGTCGCAAGTACCCGGCGGTGGTAAATAGTGTTTTCGACGGGGAAATTTCCCCGTCGCAAACAAGTATTCACCCGGTATTATTTGTTACGGGGCCCGTCGCCAATACTGGCAGCTGTAAATCCTATTTGCAACGGTCACCTACAGCCCGTCGCAAATATCCTGCGGTAGTAAATACGGTTTTGCGACGGGACTATGTACCTGTCGCAACAGATAATCCAACGATAGGTATTTGTGACGGGACCCATCGCAAATACCGGCGGCGGTAAATATGCATTTGCAACGGGGATATCTTCCCGTCGCAAATACTGGCGATGGTGAATAGTAATTTGCGACGGGGATATCCGCCCGTCGCTAATGGTGTGGCATTAGTGACGGGCCCGTCGCAAAAGGCCTTTTACCCACCGCCTCTATTTAATGCAGGCAAAGGCATTTTAGACGGTATCTCGTCGCAAAAAGGCCTTTTACCCGCCTCTATTTAATGCGGGTGAAGGCATTTGCGATGGTATCCCGCCGTCCATTGCTAATGGTGGCTATTTGCGATGGGCCCGTCGAAAAAGGCCTTTTACCTGCCACCTCTATTTAATGTGGGCGAAGGCATTTGTGACGGTATCCCGTCGCAATACCCCGTATTTGCGATGGTAACCCGTCGCAAATGCGACCGTCGCAAATAATCTGACCTATATATACACCCCATCCGTTTTTTTCCATAAAATTTAGATCTCCATTTTTCTCTCTCTCTCATTTTCATATCTGAGCAGAATTTTTTTTGTTTTAATTTTTTCTTTCGAGAAGAGGAAGGAATGAGTTAGAAGGTGCAGATTATTAAAGGTATTTATATTTTTTTAATTGTTAATTTTTTTAATTGTTAATTTTATTTTTAATTGTTAATTTTCTTTTTTTAATAGAATGTTTAGATATATAGTATAATTAGTTTATGTGCTTGTACTAAATAATCCTTGTCTGGATACGAACAAGTAGAGGCGGCTCTGGCACAGATGTACATAGGAGTGAAAACTCTGATAAGGTTTTTTGAGCTTGACTCTGGGTAACCTGGTACACGACAACGAGTCTTGCTACACTCTTGGTTCGACACTCCCTGGGGATGTTTTGGTAATAATTAGAAATAAATATATAATTATCAAATAATTAAGAAATAATTAGATTTAATTAAAATAATTATCAAATAATTAGGAAATAATTAGATTTAATTGATTATAAATAATTAGGAAATAATTAAAATAATTAGGAAACAATTAATAAGAAATAATTAGATTTAATTAAAATAATTATCAAATAATTAGGAAATAATTATATTTAATTGATTAGAAATAATTAGAAATAATTATAAAACAATTAAAATAATTAGGAAACAATTAAAATAATTAGGAAACAATTAATAAGAAATAATTAGATTTAATTAAAATAATTATCAAATAATTATGAAATAATTAGATTTAATTGGTTAGAAATAATTAGAAATTATTAGAAAACAATTAAAATAATTAGGAAACAATTAAAATAATTAAGAAACAATTATATTTAATTAGGAAACAATTAGATTTAATTAGGAAACAATTAGTATAATTAGGAAACAATTAGTATAATTAGGAAACAATTAGTATAATTAGGAAATGTGATTGACCGCTCATCTACCTCAATTTTCTTTTCATTTGTGTGTTGAGGCTTGATAGGAAAATTCTGCCTCCACATGTAATATCTGCTTTTACTGTCAAAATTATCAACCTCCTCGCCAATATAGAGGTGAGGAGGTTTATAATTTTGACAGTAAAAGCACATATTACATGTGGAGGCAGAAGTTTTCTGTCAACCTCAACACACAAATGAAAAGAAAATTGAGGTAGATGATCGGTCAATTACGCTTGTTTGTCTATTCATTGATTGATTAACCACCCGACCTATATGCATATCTTCACATTTCTAATTATTAACATAAATAGTAACATAAATAGTAACATAAATAGTAACATAAATAGTAACATAATTAGTAACATAAATAGTAACATAAATAGCAACATAAATAGTAACATAAATAGCAACATAAATAGCAACATAAATAGTAACATAAATAGTAACATAATATAAAATATTATATTACTCTGATATTAATAGTTAAATAATACTTATAATATAATTATTTTATTATTATATGTTTAATATTTATAAAAAAATATTAATATTATTAAAATTATAAAAAATTTATAAAATATTACAATTATCAATATTTTCAACAAGTTTTTCTTTATTCTTAACAGTTCAAATCTTAAAGGGTCGCCAATTTTCAGGTCATTCCCAATAAAAAGTTTGCGTCAACCGTGTCTAATGTAAACTCTATAATTGTTCTTGCTTGGTTGATCACCTCGCAGGTAGCAGTGCAACAGGACAACCCATGTAATGTCTTTCTCATTACTTGTGTCATCCTATTGCAACACTACTTGCGAGATGATCAACCAAGTTAGAACAATTATAGAGTTTAAATTGGTCAAGGTTGACCCAAACTTTTTATTGGGCATGACCTGAATATTGACGACCCTTTAAGATTTGAACATGTTAAGAATAAAGCAAAATCTGTTAGAAATATTGAGATTTGTAATAATTAGTAATAATTACTAATAAAATTAATCAAAAATCAAATAAATTCATGTACATGGTTATAAATTAGCACAATTTCAAGAGGATTGATGACCACCTTTTGTTCAACGTCTCATATCTTTGCTACTTTCTCCCACTGAAATCAGTATGAAAAATGTGCTCTAACGTATGTCAGAGAAAGTTTTTCATACTGATTTCAGTCGGGAGAAAGTTAAAAAGAGATGAGGCATCTGACAAATCAGAATAATTAGTAATATAATCTTCACAATGATGATTACAAAATTTAATTTCATTATTCAAGTATATTTCATTTTTCCAAGTATTTCTAAGTATTGCTAAATTAATAATAATTAGTGGGGATGATTACAAACTAACTGTGTCGCCTATAATTATTGGTAATTACTAACAAATAACTGTAATTATGTATCTTCTTTTTTTAGGTTATTTTTTCTTATATCAAATTATTTTACAATAGTAATGATTTTAAATTTTGTAGAAACATATATATGAATATGGAACAAGGAAATCGACATCAATCATTATTATATGATCGTGCTTGGATAAATCAGCGCATAAATCCAAACGGTTCTAGTTTAAATCCTGTATCTGTTGATGGTGTTGAAGCTTTCTTATCATTTGCATCATCAAACCTGGAATTTGTTTCAGAAGGGACAATTAAGTGTCCTTGTAAAAAATGTGCTCTGAGAACGTTTGAGACATTTGACATCATTGGGAAACATCTCTTGCGTTATGGTTTTCAATCAGATTATATTTTTTGGTATCAACACGGTGAACGTAGTTCCAGAGAAGATACTAATAATTTGATTTCGGATCCATCACGGTTTTAGAATTTAGTACATGATGTTGGAGGGTCATCCGTTCAACAAACAGAAATTGAGGATGATGTTGATTTACCTCCCGAGTTGGAACCATCTAAATTTGGTGAGTTGTTCAGGACTGCTGAGGATGAATTATATCCTCGTTGCAAGATAAGAAAATTAGAAGTAGTTGCAAAATTTATGGCTATTAAATCAGATAATGGAATGCCAAATAACTATTTTGATCAGATATTTTCTTTGGTTAAAGCATTGTTACCTGAATGAAATGTGTTGCCTGCTAATTATTATGAGAGCAAAAGACTCGTTCGTAATATGGGCCTTAGTTATCAAAATATCCATGCATGTTCAAACGATTGCATCTTATATTCTGGTGAAAATGATTCATTGGATAGTTTTCCCACATGTGAACAATCAAGGTATAAAGAAGCTCAATCAGAGAATTATGGATTGATTCCTGTAAAACAATTGAGATATTTCCCGCTTAAACCCAGGTTACAGCGTTTATTTATGTCTCAGAACACAGCGACAATGATGTGATGGCACAAAACCAATATTTCAAATGGTAAAAGCTTGGTTCATCCATCTGATGGCGATTCATGGAAACATTTTGATCAGGTGCATCCGTCTTTTGCTTTAGAATCCCAGAACATGCGATTGTGTATTTCTACTGACGGTTTTTGTCCATTTGGATCTTTTGGTAGTCAGTATTGTTATTGGCCTGTCTTTATAACTCCATACAATTTGCCTCCATGGATGTTGATGAAAGAGCCTTATATCTTTTTTACATTATTAATCCCAGGACATCCGAAAAATAATATTGATGTTTATTTGAAACCACTGATTGATGAGTTAAATTTATTGTGGAGTCATGGTGTTGGTACATATGATGCTGCTGCGAAACAGAATTTTGTAATGAAATCTACTTTTATGTGGACAATTAGTGACTTCCCGGCATATGGAATGTTATCTGGATGAGTACACATGGTTCAAAATCATTTCCTTACTGTATGGGAGACAACAAAGCATTTATGCTCGTGAATGGAAAAAACCTTGTTATTTTGACTGTCATCGCAGATTTCTTCCAATCGATCATCCTTTTCGGAGGAATAAATCTCATTTTAGAAAAGGAAGAATTGAAAGAGATGAACCTCCAAAAATGATCTCAGCTACAGAGTTACAATCAGTTGTATTTTCATTACCTTCCATCACTTTTGGACTGACAATAAACCAACAGAAAATTCATGGTTTTGGGAAAGAACACCATTGGACAAAACGGAGCAATTTTTGGAATCTGCCATATTGGTCTGATTTTTTGGTCTGACACATGTTGGATGTCATGCATATTGATAAGAACTTTTTTGATAATTTATTTCATACTGTTTTGGATACACCGGGTAAACCCAAATATAATTTAAAGGCACGATTAGATCTTGCCCAAATTTGCAGGCGACCAGAACTTGAATTGTTTGAAAATGTCAGATCACAGAGATTAAGGAAGCCAAAAGTAGCTTATACCCTGACCAGAGAGAGTCGTTTTTTATTTTTTTAGTGGATTGTAGATTTGATACTTCCAAATGGCTATGCTTCCAACTTGGGCAGATGTGTTAAAAATGGTCATATTAACGGATTAAAAAGACATGACTCTCATGTTATAATAGAAATTCTTATGCCTATTGGATTGAGAGGTTTGTTGAATTCTAATATTTGGGATTCGATAACAGATATATCATATTTTTTCTGAGACATGTGTGCAGCGACAACAAACTATGATAGACTAAGCAAACTGGAAGAAGTTGTTTTTCTAATTATATGCAAATTGGAAAAAATCCTTCCGCCGAATTTCTTTGACTCGATGGAACATTTGATATTAAATTTTCCACATGAAGAAAAATGTGGAGGTCCGGTTCAGTTTCGATAGATGTACCCATTTGAGAGATGCATGCAGAAATTGAAGAAAAAAGTCCGCAACAAAGCATCAGTTGAAGGCTCAATTGGTGAAGCTTATTTGCAAGAAGAAATTTCTTTATTCTGATCTCATTATTTTGAATCTGAATATCCCTTAAAATTTAACCGCATGGGATGGAATGAGGGGAATGCTAATGATGATATGAACAATCAATTATCAGTTTTCAATCAGCCCGAAATTGGCTTTGGTGGAGTTCATGATAAATGGCTTTCAGATGATGAACATCATAGAGATCATACATATGTTCTAATCAACTGTGAAGAAATGTCACCAATTGTACAGTGAGTGCTCTTATCCATTATTCTATAGATTCTTTTACAGTAAATTAATCATACTGTATTTGTAGGTTATATGATGATCATATCAAGAAACAATTTCCACAAATTACAGCAGCTGGCTTAGAAGAACATCGGCAAAAAAAATTTGCCTACTGGTTTCAAAAACTGGTAACATACATTCTTTTTTGGTTTTACATATAAAAAAAATTTATTACTTGTAATCGTGATAAATGTTTTACAAATTTTCAGGTATTTGTACATGCTGATAAGATTGATAGTCGATTGCGTATTTTGAGTAGCCCACCATCCAAAATGGTTAAATCTTATAATTCATATGTGGTTAATGGTTATCTCTTTCATACATGTGCATATGGGGAATAAAAGAAAACAATGAATAGTGGTGTTTGTTTGAAGGGATCACATCATAGAGATATTGAAGTTGACTTTTACGACATGCTTGAAGAAATTATTGAACTGTGTTATTTGGGACAGAATTATGTTACAATGTTTAAATGTCGATAGCGGGATACTGAGAGAGGCATGTGTATTCATCCGACTAATGGAATTGTTGATATTAAACATAAAATTATTCTTGCAGTAAATGAACCATTTTTATTGTCTCATCAGGAACATCATATTTATTATGCAAAATACTGTGCTACTGCAAAAGAGTTGGATGATTGCTGGAGTATAATAAAAGTTAAATCTAGAGAAAATCAGTTTTCTCAAACGGAATGTGGTTCCACTGAAGTACAAGGAAATGGAAATTTTCAGGATACTCCTCAAAACACATCTTTTTCACAAAGAGAAATGAATATTGAGGATGACACCCCATAGTTAAGGGTCGATGGTGACGATGTTGTCAATGATTTTACAACTGAATTTGAAATGACAAGAGATGATGACAGTGGAACTAATATGGAAATTGATGATGTTGATGAGGAATATTAAGACATTGACATTGACAACTATGAAGATGATGATGAAGATGAACATTGACACAGTAAAATGCTGGTTTGAATCATAACAAATATATATCTATACATAATAGTTATTTTCAACTGTTTGCTAATAACAATCATTTCATGTTTCAGATGGACTCAGAAATGTTTCGTCAGTTGCTGGAGGCTGATCTACCTATAGATGATGAGGTTCTTGAGTCATATGACCCTCAGGCTGTTGGCACTATAGGGAGCACTTGGAGGGGGTGTGGTCTTTCCAGACTGATGATTCCAGATCCTATCCCGGGGCGATGTCCACCTCTTGGATTCGATGCGCACATGCGGTGGTATGGTAACCTGTGTATTTTAGTTATATTTCATTATAATTTATTAATATTCTAATTTTTTGATTATTTGTTCTGTTTCCATAGTTTTATGCATATAGCTATTGGACAGGGGAGCTCTATCTTGCGCAATTATTTTTCTCAGCCCTGGCTCACATGGGATCAGATTCCCGCTGATGTGCAGGCCTCCATGTTCGATCATTGGCTGGTATGTAATTAAATATTATTTATTTTGAAATTTAATTCATTAATAACTTTATATTAGGGTTTATTGTATCCCATCGACGAGAGCATGTGTGTCACTATCCACGCGGCATGGTTGGTGTCTATGCGTGACCGTTTCGGTCAGTTTTTGCATAATTTGGGAAAGAAGGCTGTGAAGAAAGCCGGAGTGACAGAATTTGATGAGTCCTGTAGAGACCACCGACCAGAGTAAATTTCATCTCACGTTTGGGATGGATTATGTACACACTGGTTGGGTGGTGGGTTTGAGAGGAGATCTGCATTGGGTCGACAGAATCGGGGGAGACAAGAGGTGACACATCGAGCCGGTAGTCATACATTCAGTGCGCATAGAGAGCATCTAGTAAGTACTTTTTTTAATATTTTATACAACTTTAAATATAAACAGTTTATTTTATATTCATATAGGAAGACGAGCAGACCGGTATTTCAGCGTATGGCATTTATCGGAGGATGTACACTGACAAGGCTACTCGAGAGATTAGAGGTGACTGCCAACGTCAGATTGTGGTTTGTATTATTTTCTTTTCATTTTTCAAATTAAATGCATATAATATTTTCATTTTTTTAATTTCTAATTGAAACTTAAGGAGTCATATGAGGCTGTGACCTCTCATACACAGGCTGAGAGTCAAGATGAGATGGGTGATCAGACTAGTGACCACCATTTTGATGAGACGACATGGATGCAAGCGACCCAATATGGCTTCGAAAAGGGCCGAGTAGTTGGTATCGACTCTCATTTGACTCCTGCAGCTTATTATGGCACTGCTGCGATGTCGGCGTCCTGCTCGAGAGGAGCTCGTGGAGAGACATCATCTTCTGCCTCACAGTATCAGGAGAAACTGCGTGCTCAGAGTCAGCTTATAGAGGATTTGCATCAGGGGCAAGAGCAGATGCGTCAGCAGCACGATGAGGAGATGCATCGATGGCAGGAGCAGATGCGTCAATAGCAGGATGAGGAGAGACGTCGATATGAGGAGCAACATCAGGAGTATATGGAGTAAATGCGTCGTCTGACTCATAGTTTAGGGATGGAGTTTCCTCCACCACCTCCTCCAGGTCCTCTAGGTCCGCCAGATTATCCACCCCCAGTGATTTTTTTAGATGTAATAAACATTTGAGTTCGTAGTTTATTGTCATATTAACTATTTAAAATTTTTCTTTCATATTGGTACGAATATTATGTGATTTAATTTGTTTTTATTTTTTTAATATATTATTACTTATTAGTATTATTTTTAATGTCTGCTTATTTTAGTAATATTACTTTTAATATTTTATATTTATTGTTAATATTGAGAAGTTTATAATTTTATAATTTTATTAATATTAATAATATTAATATTATTTTTTCATAAATATGTATGTTTATTTTTATAATAATAATATTATATTAATTTTTTATATTAATAATATTAGTACTATTATTATGATTTTTTGATATTAATATTTCATAATATATAATATTATATTATTTATATTCATATTATTATTATTTTTTGATATTAATATTTTATAATTATAGTATATATATATTTTATTGTTAATATTATAATAATATAATTTATTTATAATATTAATATTAATAGTAATATTATTATTATATAGATAGTTTAATAATAATAATATTATATTAATTTTTTATTTTATTAATATTAGTATTATTATATTATATTATATTATTTATATTCATATTATTATTATTTTATATTAACATTTCATAATTATATTTTATATAATTTTTTATTTATATTATAATAATATAATTTTTTTATATTATTATTATTTTTATTTTTAAATAATATTATACGATTTGTATTAATTTTTTTATTTTTTTTATTTTTTTTTAATATTTGTGACGGGTACATTTGCAACGGGACTTCCCGTCGTAAATGTTTTTTACAGTACCATTTGCGACGGGACGAATAACCGTCAGGAAAACCTTTCTGCGATGGTCTGTCGCAAATACTTTCGTCGCAAGTATTTTTTTTAAATTTCGCATTTGCGACGGGATTCTGACCCGTCGCAAATAATATATCTGCGACGACCCGTCAAAAATACCCTTTTTATATATAAACGAAAACTTATTTGCGAAGGGAGACAAATACCGTCGCAAATAATATTTTTGCGAGGGGACCGCCGCAAAAAAACCTATTTACAACACCTTTTTCGGCAATGGGTGATTTGCGACAGAGCCTCGTCGCAAAAGACCTTTTGCGACGGGATCCCGTCGCAAATATTCAGTTTTCCGGTAGTGCTTTGAAAGATTTTTCTTCTGTATGTGTAACCCCACTGTTTTGTTTTGTGAATATTATATTTGAGGAAGAATTAACTTTTCTTTTGTGGATATAGTTATAAATAACCATTTGGGTTTATATGATCCTTGAATTTGAAGAAATTACAGGTTATTAATTTTTAAAAAGAAAATATGAGGTATGAGATAACATTTTTGGATAAATTATGTTATGGTTATTTTGAGGAATTTAGGTCATTTTGGGAATGTTATAAAATATTTTTTTTTAAAAGAAACAAATGCAGACCGTGTGATAACCCATCACCTTAGACAAAGCTAGGGGAATTGAACTCACAACCAAAGTGTGACTTGGATTTATTTCCTACCACTAGACTATGTGATGTCCCCTGTTAGTGTGACTAAAACTTTTTAGTTAAATGATTTTATTGATAAATAATAAGTTGATTGGGATCTTATTTTTTATCAAATGGATATCTTTATTATAGGAAAATGATTTAGTGATTAAGTGATAAATGTTATTTTGGAAGACATTCACTCTGTTGGGAACACTATATGCCTAAGGAAAATAGAATAATGTGGGATTTCATTTGAAGAGTAATGGTAGATTTTATTTTGGAAGAATCTATGTTATTATTGTGGGCTTATATAGATTTAGGCTATTAATGGAAATGATTAACCTATCATAGAGATTATGTTATTTGGTTAATTACAGTTTAGTATGAGACTTTTGGAGTAGTTCATGTTATTTAGAGATAAATGTTATGATATACTATTAATGAATATGTGATTAAATTCTTTGGGGATTTTTGTTTCAATCTTTGTTTGGATTATATTGAAGTATTTTAAGGACAATTTTTTATTGAATGGTCTTTATTTAACTTTGGGAATTATTTGTTTAATTTTGGAAATTAATATTAGTATTTATTTCTATAAAGGATTATCCATTTTTGGGATCATCTAATCTTGTACTAACAATGTTTGTTTTGGTTAATCTCTAATGAGAATTGAAATATATAGTTCATCTTTTATGGATTATGTGAATCTATAGAATTTTATTCTAGCGCTTCAGGTGTGACCAAGTCATCTTAAATATTCATCGTTTGGAGAAAAGATGACTTAGTGGTAGAAATTTATTAAAGGATGACACTCTACTTGAAAAGTAAGTATATATCTTAATGTTCTTAGTCAATCTAATAAATAAATTACTCAAATTTATGAAATGAAACTTAAAACAAAAATGTTTTCCGTTTACATTTCCTATTGGGAAACCAATTACCATTTGACCTGTAACAACCCAGACAAATGAAGAATAAGACATATTTCATATTTATTAATATTTATGAAATAAATATAAATTTTACTTTAATGGGGTTTCTATGTTCGATAGCGTACCCGATATGCAACAACGAGTTTCTTTGAAATCTTACGTTGCACACTAATAATATAATATTATTATTTTATATGGTAGTTAAATCCTAGACGTTGTATTGGAAGGAATGAACAAAACTAACTACAATATGATTATACATGTTTGTTAAATGTATTTACATTTATCCAATAAAAGTTAGAGGCTTAAAATGTGAATGAATCTAATTTTAAGCATAATTTACATTAAAAGGCCAATTTACCGCCTTTTAATGGGGAACCCTTTTTAAATATAGTTTTGGTCACTTTAATACATTCTATATGACCAAATAAAATCCTTCTTTAGAATGTGGACATCAAAATTTACATTGTGTAAGTTTTTGGAATTTTTCCGATAAAGATCATTTTTTAATGAATAGTGAAAAATATTGTATTTTAATTCAAAAGTGTCTTTTAATATAATTTATTTATATGGTTAGATTATCCTTTTAATTGGTTTTAAAGTGAAATTAAAATATATTTTGACCTTTTAATCCAATTTTGGTCATTGGAAGTAATTTCACTTTGAAATTGGACATAAACAAGTATCAATCTTTTGATAGTTATTGTTTCTTAAAATCACGCTATTTGTTTTAATAGCGGGAATTAATTTTTAAAATTAATTAATGCCACTTCTATGTTTTGAATTTGAAAAAATAGACATCAATTTTGAATTCAGAATATCAAATATTTCTTAGGCTGATTTTTTGGTATTTTTTCTGAAAAACATCAATTTTTGATGAATAGTGACACCACTTAGTGGTAGTTAAAAAACTGAATTTTTCATTTAAATGAAAATTTACCACTTATGTGAATTGAATTTACAAAATATGACATACATAGTTGTTATCAAGAAGTAAAATGTTGTTCATTAAGATGAAAATAATTTTTGGTGAATAGTAACTTTTGATTTTTATTTACCACGGTTAAAGGTAAATAAGGTAATTCATGGTTAAAAGAATATTATAATAATTCAAAATTACCTTAACACTTGTGCTAAAATTATTGGTTGAGTCATTAATGACCATGTTAATCTTTGGGTCTATTTTGGGACCCCTTTGATCAACTTGGAAGTGATAATGACAATTTAGATTAATTAATTTAATGTAATGGCCAAAATGACATAAACAAAAATCTTTTAGTAATTAATTTTTATATTTTGTTATATAAGTCATATTTTAGACTATAAATATTTTTTGGAAATCTAAAAATATTTACTATATCATGGTAGTTTTTTTTATAATTTTTAGACTTGAAATAAATTGAATTATTTATGACACAATAATGATGCAGTATTTACCTCATTTATAAATGATTTAAACAAATAAGGTTATAATGATTAAAATATTATCCAAAACATGTAAAATTCTGATTGGATGATTTTATTTCGACCATAACTCATATTATATTTGAATATAATTATTCTTGGACCATTCGAAATGGAATATCATTATATAATAAAATCTTAGTTTCACACTTTCCTAAAGAGCCCCTACTCCCCCTTATAAAAGGAGACCCCTTCTAACCAATTCCTCACAACTATCAAGCCATTTGTCTCATCCAACATCTACCTAATTAATCTCTCAACATCCCTATACTCCTACTAGAAGCCTTATCTTAGGCCTAAGGCATTTCAAGAAGTCCTTTGGTTCAAACCAAAGAGAGTTACCCAAATTAAAGGTAACAATTTCTCTTAAGTTGTATACTTTTATTTTACATCTCCAACCCCTAAAATATTTTTATTTCCTTTTTTTTAACAACACTAGTATCCTCAATATACTAGTATATTTTTATGATAATTATTTTAACTACACTTACACACACCTCCATTTAATGGATGAAGAACATAATGTTTCTGTGGATGGAAAACTAAGGCCTCATGAAACGATGATTGTTCAATTACATCTTACCGCCTTTCATTGTGTCCATTATGATGTCACTGTATTTGTATATGATATATATTATGTTTATGATATCTTTATTCTTTTGTACTTCCCATTTATATCATGCCTTTATGGTTTCCATAGTGGGTAAATACGATAATCTCATTTGAGGAAGTGCGGACTACCGCCCCCTCAAAGTGATTTGATTCGTTAATGCCTTATATGGGATGTATAAAGGATGGAATTAATGATATTATATATGATTTTATACTATAATTATACTATATGTATTTATCATTATGTTTTATTTCTATTAAAATAATAAATAGAAATGAAAGTAGCATTCATGCATACGTACGACTTACCGTCTCTATGAATGGTGCATTTCATTTCTTACCTCTAAATATTATGTACTATTATAAAAACATGTATATACTGGATATATATGATATATAGGATATCCAAATCATGAATATAATTCTGTATATAATGAAGTACTGACCACATGGACAACTTGTAAATATATGGTGTTCATTTTGACTCAAGTACCAAATATCGACAAAAAGAATGTTATTAAATTAAATGATTACATAATGTTTATAACATGGTAATAAGTGATATAAAAGGAATAATAAACTTGAAAAATGTTCTTAATCAAGTATAAATTAACTTTAGTTTATTATTCTGGATATTAAAGAACGATCGAGTCAATTCGGACACAAGGTAAGGGATCTGACCTCTCTCTTTCTTTTCAAGTACTCTCTTTTATGCCATTTCAATTATGCTCTATGTTCTTATGTTTGAGGATGTTATTTTATATTAACCATAATGTAATTTGTATTTTCATATTATGAGATACCCTCTATTACTCTCATAAAATAATTTTAAGAATTTTTATGTGGCGTCGTTAGGCTGCCTAATTTTTGTAAGGGATTTTCTTTTCTCACTTTTAATTCTGTGAGATTTCCATTGTTTGCCACTTATTAATTGCATGTGGTGTATTTTTTAATGCCATTTAATATATATTATCATGATTCTCATTATATTCATGGTATTATGTGATTAATTTGGTGGTTATTAACTTTTGGTCATATGACTCAGTTGATTACAATGTGGTAAAGGGTTTCGTCTCACTTTTTATTCCCGTGAGATTCATGCTATATTTTCCACTATTTCATTTTGTGTGGTGTATGTACTGCCCATGATTGTACTCTTTATGTAATATAATTTTATTTATGAGTATTTACATCTTCATTGAATGATCCTTATTTCATGTGGTGTATTTTTTTTAGTTACCAAATTGGTAAGGGAAACCTTTCACCCTCCTCTTTTTAAAAGACTTCTTTTGTTATGTCGTTTAATTTAAATCTTATTATGTTGGAATATGTTATTAAATATCCTTATTTATTTAAACTATATTTCCAAGTGATGAGATACCATTTTTATCTCATCAAATCATTTTCTTCATTTTAAAGTGACGTCGTTAGGCTGTCGAATTTTTACAAGGGAACTTCTTAACCCAATTTCAATTCTTTGGGTTCAACTTGTACTTCTTGAACATGTCGTCCTATGAATATGTTTGAATAACCTATTATTGTTTTACACTTAATATCCATTTATATTGGGTTTATTTATATTTTTCACACATAAATATGTGATTGATTTATCCTTAATTTAAGGATACCATCTTTATAAGGGATTTCATCTCAATTTCCATTTCCATTGAGACTTAATTGTTGTTATGCACTAATTCACTCTTATGTGCTGTATATACTAACCTTTGGAATAATATATAATTAATACCTTTATTATCATGATATTATAATGTTTTGATTAAATTTTATTCCTCAATTATTTTTATTCAATCGTCTCTCCTTTTTGTTAAAAAAAACTCTTTAACTAAAAGATCATTTTAAATGTTTTAGAGATTTATTCTTCTAAATATTTATCATTAATGTCCATATTTTCAAAATTTGTTTTAAGATTTATTTATATAGACATTACATTTTTTAAATGATAATTATTTTAAAAGCTTCAAAGTGGTATGGGACACTTCGATTCAAAAATCAATTTTTAAATGGTTTTGAAAATGAATTGATAAAACATTGTTTATTTCAATAAATTTATTTGATATATTGGAATGTGGAAATGTTATCTTTTCTCTATACATGTGTTATATGTTATGATTATTTTATGGTTATTCGGCATTGTATTCGTATACGGGTGGTTCTGTGATAAACCTAGGGCGGGTGAGCCCGAGATAGCTCTCCAACGCATTGGGTAACGTGACAGAGGTGAACGTGAATGTTTCTCCTAAGAGATTTAGGGAATATACTGTGATGGGTTTCCAAAGTAACTCCCTATTTAGCTGTGATAGCTACAATGTAATCATGATATGGATTCTACACGTTACCTTTATGATTTATGATTTCTATGTGTCTTTCATAAATCTTATGATTTCATGAGGTAAGTAAAAGAGTTCAGGTTTTGTATTTATTTATGAAAAAATGCTTCCATTCTTTGTTTTATAACCCTTACTGAGCTTTTTATGCTCATCCCATGTTTTGAAATGTTTTCCCAGGACTTAAAGATGAATAAGGTCAAGGATGGGATTAAAGAAAAGTCATGTTGTCTAAAACATGGAACTAGACATGACTTTTTTTAACGGTTTTTATTTTATGAAAAAATGGAAATAGTGTAGATATGTCTACCTTGTAATATTTTGAGATGTAATAGTTATGTCCTAATTCTCTAAAACTCTAAACCTGAAAAGATCCTCAATGTGAATTATTCATTTAATTTAATATTATGTAATGTCTATGGTCGAGTCCTTATTTGACCCATCAAAAGTTTCTAGTTTTCTTGTTGTTAACTCTCTCGAGATCATGTTTTCTATCACTCTCCTTCAGAACTTGACACTTAGTTTATCTTCCATATCCATGTTTTCCTACACGGAATCATAGTATGGGTTATCTTGGGTAACCTTTGTAATTCTCTTTCTTTCTTTTAATGTGAATGTTTTATTAACTTTTTTCCCGATGTGGGACTTTCAATGAAGTTCCGAAGACCAATTTTAAAATTGTGAGGATGAAATTTCTTAAAGGGAGAAGAATGTAACACCACAAGATTTCATAGTAAGTTCTTTTCTTTAAAGTAATTTAATAGCTTGCGCTACACACAACATTAAGTTCGAGCACACCACGACTTACAAAACTAGCTGTTAAAAACTGTTATTAATAATATTAATTGCAATTATAATTTTATATACTTTGTATAATTTTAATATCTATATTATGTGTTTCTTAGACATAATATAATAACTAAATCATTTTTTTAGATAAAATAAGCATTTTTCAAAAAATTCTATTTTACCACCTTTTAATGGAGAACCCCTTTTAAATCCAATATTTGACACTTTTATATATTTAATTTGAAAAAATAAACTTCTTATTTAGATGAAATAAATAAAAATTTAGTTTGGATAAATTTTCGGTGCTTTTCAGATAACTTTCATATTTTGATAAATAGTAAAAAATACTAAATTTTAGTTGAAAATAAATTTTTTAATCAAAATAATTTATAGTTTTATATAATAAATTTGACTGGTTTTGAAGTATAATTAGATTATATTTTTATCATTTAATTTAATTTTGTTCATTGGAAATAATTTTACATTTAAATTAGACATAAACACATATCAATCTTTTAATAGTTTTTACTTCTCAAAAACTTGTTTTCTTATTTTTACAAAGGGAATTATTTTTAAATTAATTAATACAAATTCTATGTTCTTAATTTGGAAAAATATACATCATTTTTGAATTTGGAAAATCAAAATTATCTTTGGGTCAATTTTTGGTATTTGTCAAAAAAATTCACTTTTTGATGAATAGTAAAAAACACTGCGTTATTGTTTAAAATCGACATTTTATTTAAATAATTTTTTTAATTTAAATTTATTTTAATTTAAAAATAGATACATAAATCTCATATTATTCCAATGTAATTCATTTAAGTCATTTTATAATAATATTAGATATATAAAATTTTATTGAACTTTTTACCGCCTTTTACCCACCTTCTAAGCACATTTTCAAATTTGCATAAAACATAATTTTATTGCTTCTATAAATCGAATTTGAAAACTCCTAGAGACATGGTTGACATATTTAAGTAAAATTTGGTTCAATAAGATGAAAATATTTTTTTTGGTGAAAAGTAACTTTTAAATTTTATTTGCCACGGTTAAAAGTAAATAGGGTAATTAATGGTAAAAAAGATATTATAATTAACCCAACACATGTACTAATTCTATTGTATAAGTTCACTTAGACCAAAATAAACCTTAGGGAAAAACATATTATTCTTTTTGATCAACTTGGATTAGATTTGGGCATTTATTATATTTTATTTGAAGAACAGTTAAAAGTGTTAAATTCAAATTTTAATTACTAAAACATTTTTATTATTTGGTTATACAAAAGATAAATTCTACTATAAATATTAATTATAAATATAAAAATATTTACTAAATAATATTATTTTATTTATAATTTTTATACATTATATAATTAAATTTATTTATGACATAATGACGATGCAGTAATTACCTTATTAATGAATGATTAAAATAATTGATATTAAAAATGTTAAAATAAATGGAAATTGAAACTTTTGAGGCCATACACAAATTTTATATGTTAATATGAAATGTTAGGGTGGATTATATGTATGTTTTTTTGAATAAATAAATTTTTTATAAATTTCAAAAAAACCAAATACTAAATAGTGTCAAAATTGACATAAATGAGTTTTTAAAATAAATACTATTTTATTAAATTATATAATAGTCCTAAAAACATATGGTTAAGAAAAGGTAATAATATAATGATTTATATGTCATTAATGAACCACTTTTGGTTTTCTTGTAATTTTATAGTATGTTTATTAACCATGTATTATAACAATACACAGAGACATGGTAAAAGATAAACTATTTAACTAAGAGTTAAATATAAAATACAAGGTTAATATGGTGAACTAAACTTGATAAAACCTATTTTTTGAGATATTTTAGACCCATAACCACATTATCCTTGAAATAAATCCACTTGGAGCTTTTAGAATCCGAAAATGAATTTACAATAAAATAATATTTCAGGCTCTTCCTAAAGTGCCCCTCACCTCCCTTATAAAAGGGTACTTCCCCTTCTCTCAAATTCACCCCTCTAAATCCATTTTTCTCGGCCAAAACCTGCTCCAATATTCTCCTAAATACCCTAAAATTAAACTAGAGGCATCAATTTGATCATAAATCCAACCAATGGTGCCCTTTTGTACAAGTCAAAAAGGAATCACCCGAAGAAGAGGTAATTATTTCGTCACCTATTTCAGTGTTATTTTATTTTTACAATTAATCTTTATTTGTTGTTTCCATGCCCAAATAATAAATACAGAAAGTTATATATATTGTGATGTTTTTATAAATATGGTATAACCATTTTCATTATTTTATCCATTCTATGAATGACAAGTCACCATGTGTGTGTGCATACGACATACCGTCTCCACGTCGTGGTGTAGTTTGTTATTCAACACTTCATTATTTGTATGGGTATAATAATGAGTATAATTGATGTAAATAATAAATATAACTTGTAAATTTATCTCTATATATAATATACCATCCAATTACATACGATTTCACTATAAATTGAATGATATTTTCGCTCGTGCGTACGTACGACATACCGTCTCCCCAATGCGATGAGATTTCATTCCGCATCATAAGCATTTAAGAATAATTTTCATTTTATGATTGAAAAATAATTTTTGAGAACTTATATCATTCTGTATATGAATAAAATACATCCTATCCATAACAAACATGACTTACATAACAAAACATATAAAGGAAAATGAATCAGTTTGCACCCGAAACAATGATACCACTGAAATATTATTAACATATAAATATTAGAGGATCATATATGATATCATATTTATGTATTTGGACCTTTTATAATTTAATAACAATGATTTAAACATTATACATGTGGTTAAACTTACCCTTGACTAAAGGAAAGTATAAGGTTTTGGGATTTTCATCTCACTTTTTATTCCCGTGAAATTCATGTTATATTTGCCTCAATTTTCTTTTGTGTGGTCTATGTATTGACCATGATTGTATTCTTTGTGTAATATACTTTAATTTATGGGTATTTACATCTTCATTTTATTATCCTTCTTTCATGGGGTGTATTTTTTGTAAGTTACCAAATCGGTATGGGAATTTCTAATTTCAATTTCCACTCATTGGATTTTACACATACTTCATTGATTATTTTACTCCAAGATGATTTTTGGAATAGATATTTATTTATTTATGAAGTAATTTCAACTCCCCTTTTGTGGATATTATTCTGATACATATAATAACTCCATTTATAAATTCTAATGTCATTGATATGAACACTATAAGGGTAATCTTAACTCAATTTCCATTCATTGAGTTAAACAGCCTAGTCATTGGTTTGGTTTTTACAAGAATATGTTTGAATGTTATCTGATTGGTTTACACTGAATATCCAATCATATTGAGTGTATTTATATTTTTCACACATAATTATTTCATTTATTTATCCTTAATCTAAGGATACAGTCTTTATAATGGATTTCATCTCAATTTACGTTCCTTTGAGACTTCTTTGTTGTTATGTTCCAATTCACTTTTATTTGGTGTATATACTGTACTTTGACATATTATATCATGAATCTCTTTATTCTTATGTTATTATAAATTTTTTATTAACTTTATTTCTCAATTATTTGTATTAGAGAGTCTCTCATTTGGTTAGGAACTCTTTAACTAAAATATCGTTTTAAATGTTTTGATGATTAATTCTTCTAAATCATTCTCATTGATGTCCATGTTTTAAAAATGGTTTTAAGGATTTATTTATATGAACATAAATTGTTTTAATTAAAATTACATAAAAAGTTTCAATATGTTATGGGACACTTTGATTCAAAAATCTCTTTTAAACGACTTATTTGATAAATAGTGTGACTTTGAATTGTTTTAAAAAAGGGGATATTTATCTCAAATAGTATTACTAATTTTTTTCATCTATGTCGACATCATTCATTGTATTTTATTCTTTATTGAGGTTGATTTATTATAATAAAATATTACATATTTTATTGAATGGGTTATGTTTGACTGTGGATGTGTTATTTTTCTACCATTCATGGTTTGTGGTCAAAGTATTGACATTTTCTATGCTAGTTTTAATATGAATGTTTAGATTATGATTCTCCCTTTTTCATAAAATGAATTAATTGGACTTATTAAGTGGTAGGAATGGACCTATATAGACCCTAGATTCATCATTAGTTCTCATGAAACAAACTAGTGTCTTGGAACAAGGCCTTGCAAAAAATATTATTTGTATCCTTAGAACGAGGCCTTGACTATGTGGTTATGATGTCCAACATTATATGTTCCTTGTAATCATGCCAATGTTATTTAATAATGCACCGACTCTAGGGACTTAGATTTAATGTGTAACATTATGAATTATATTAACTAACATATAAAAAAATATGGTTTAATTCATTGGTTACCAATTAATTAGGATTGAATATAAAAACCAATTTAATATAAAGAAAATGTTTTTATAAAATAATTTTTATGTGACAATGCAGCTTTATCTTATTAAATTTAATTAATTAATAAAACTATATGATATTAATAAAATTTATATATTATATATTCAATAAAAAAATTTAACATTCTTTGAATATATTTTATAGTCATATGAAAATAATAAATCCAATTTTATACATAAAAAGTTGTATTTTTTTAAGGCATTTTTATTGCCTTTTAATGGGGCACTTGTTTTAAAACTAAATTTTGATACTTTTATAAATTTTATTTTAAAAAATAAACTTCAATTTTGAAATATTAATGTAAAACATATCTTAGGGTAATTTGTTTTTTAATTTTTCTGAAAAGTTTCATTTTTTGATGAATGTTGAAAAATACGGAATTTTAATTAAAAATTGACTTTTCATATAAATATTTTATAATGTTAAATTATATTTAAAATCTGTTTTAAAGTAAAATTATATCAATTATACAACTATTAATTCAATTTATTTCATTGGAATAATTTTATATAGAATTTAGATATAAAAACATTGTAAACTTTTGAACATTTTCACTTTAAAAACATGTTTTCTCGAGACGTCTGCAAGATTAATTTTAAATTATTTTTTCCCATTTATATTATTTAAATTTGTAAAATTTTATTCTATATTTATAATAATAATTATTTATAATTTTTAATATTTTAAAATTAATTTTTTTTAAAAGTGAAAGTAGTTAAAATTAAAGATGATGATTAAGAGTAAAATGTGTTTACGAAGGGACTAAACTTTAAACTTAAGTGTCCAAATGAACTAGAAACATTTTCAAAACCAATTTTTTACAAATTTATATATTATTAGATCTATTATTGATATTTTTTCATTATTTTAACCACTTTACATGGAAAATACATGCGTTGAATTCCCCATTTTAAAAATTTATAGGTTTTCCACTCACACCACTTATAAAAGGCCCCATATAGCTTCCTCTATTCACACCTATAAATAACTTTTAACTCATTCAATACCAACCCAAATAAATTATAAATTTCCCTCCCATAATACTATACTCTTTTTCTTGTGCATAAATAAAACTTAGGAAGTAATTAGAGCAAACCTCAAGAGGATACCAGGAGAAGTGATAATGTTTTTTAAAAGCATTTTATTTTATTTATTCTTCCACCTACTTCAATTATTTTTATATTATTATTATATAATAATGTAAGTATACTAAATATAATTATACTTTTTTATGTTATGTTTATGACCTTAAATGTCACAAAATTCCATCGAATGGGTTATGAAATCATTATTCCTGTGTAGGGCGGACTACCGCTTTGTGAACTCATGTCATTGGTTTTTCTATTACCACCCTTTCAGGTTTAGAATAATGATTGAAATACAATTTATATTTTATATTTATGATAATTAGGATTTATTTATTCTTTTTTAATTATTATATAACACATATCTTCATACTTTTTATTTTGTGGGAATACGATAACGTCGTTCGTGTGTACGATGGACTACCACCTCGTAAAGAGATGTGATTAGTTCATACATTATGTGGAATTTATTAAATATTTTTTTAATAAAACTATTTGATATATATTACCTAAAAATGTCACTATAATATATATATATTTATATTATTTTATTTTATTTTAATATGACAAGAAAATGGATACAACGTTCATGCGTACATAAGGCCTACCGTCTCCATGAATAGTGTATTTCATTTCCTATCACCAAATTTTATGGATTAGTATAAAAATATATATATTGAATAAATATGGTATTTATATCATTTTTTACATTTTTTAGATGATTAAATCATGATCAATTTAAATAAGAACAAAAAATAGCAAGTCAAAACATACTCGAAAAAACCCAAAACAATGAAAATAATGAATGATTATTAATAAATGGGTGATAAGATATTATAAAATGATCATGCATGTTATTATAAATAATAATATGGTTCTATTATAACCTAATAAAATTCTTAAAACGATTATACAAGATTATCAAGAGCTTTCAACCAAAAGGGATTATAATGTATGATATTTCATCTCAATTTCATTTCATTGAGGTGTATTGTTTTGTTATGCACTTATTTTCTTTTATATGGTGTATATACTTCCCCTTTGACATGTAATATCTTGAATAAATTATTATTAATGGTATTTTATGTCTAAATTTTAATTATTTCATCAAAGAGGTTTTAATTAAGAGTTACGAAGTGGTAAAGAACTTTAAAACTCAATTTCTCTTTATTAGGTTATATTACTTCTTTGATATCATTAATGTTCTAAGATTATTTGTGTAATAAATTTCTAAAATCCTTTTTTTATTTATAATTATTATATATATATTTACATGTTACATATCTATTCATTTATTAACTCTCACTTCAATATTATGATCATTTTAATGGTTTATTTCACAATCACATTCTTATTGAGATTGTTTATTGTTGAATTTCTATTAAAATAAATTAAATGTTAATTTTTTGTTAAAAAGTTTAATTTTATTCCCCTATATTTATTCATTATATTTTTCATGTGATAATATCATATTTTAACTCTTTTGTAATTAAAATTATTATGAAAATAATTTTATAAAATATGACTTTATTTCTCTTTTCTCTCATAAATCCATATTCCTACAAAACCATGTTATATAAAAAAGTTTCAAACTGTTTTGTTTATATTTTTAGAAATTATTTATTAAAATAAATTTTTACCCATTTATTATTTTTACAAAATAATTTCAAATGAATCTTCTTGTTTATTTCCAAAAAAGGCAGTTTTATGAACATTTTATAATGAAAAAGGAATTTTATTTTTACCATGTATGGAATTAGTCACCATCATTTATTTAAAGATTACACTGAAATTTTAAAAAGATATATTTAAAGAATTTTTTTATAATTTATTTTTAAAGAATGTTATTTTAAAAAGATTTTCAAAATGAATAGAATATTTTACTCAAGAATGTTTTTATAGATTATTTTATATTAATCATATTAAACAATGACAAGAAATTTTATTATTACTCTAATGGGTATACCTAGTATTGATTACATCCTTATTATTCATCTATATGACTTATGATTATTTTGACCAAGGACGGTATTGACATTCTCTTCCTTTAATCATTTTTGCAGTCATTTACTTTCAATTGAGTTTTCACTTTCCAGGGACTCTTGAAAATCAAATAACTTAAATATCTACATTATTTATCATAGACATTATTATTTCCTAAACCATATACCATTTTTACATATAGTATTAATTTTAATTTAATTTTATTTTATGGGGAAATATTAACCAATCTATATTATTTACTCAATAATGATATTTTATATCGAACATTGTTCTTGAATTAAATCTATTATTCCATATAAGATGAATGCTTTAGACTGGAAGTGATGGGTGGGGACCAAACTTTATATAGACCCTTGATGTATCGATAGGTCTAAGGAGACAAATTAGTTGACCAAATTAAATATATTTCTAACTATAGTTTTAAACCATCTTGTAAATGGTCTTGATATTACAAGTTTCTATATTCCTCGGGCATGAAGTATATTAATTTATAATTACCTTTATTGAGAATTATATTATTATTATTATTATTATTATTATTATTAACCACGATATTTTCACTATGAAAAAATCTATGGATGCATTTCATTCTTAGTTTATTGATTAAATGGAACATGGTTTCAATTATTTACCTTTCCATATTGATTCTTCATTATCTTATCATGAAAATAATATTAATTAAATGAAATGTGTTTTTAGTTACTTACCTTTACCTACTATTTACGCACTTCCTTATCAGTTGTCTTTTATATGTAATGTGTTATCAATAATTTACATTTCTATACTGATTATACACATTTATTACTTATTAATTCCATTATACTTAACCCATACTAAGAATTTGAGATTATCCTCATTTTATTTCTTTTACCTTGGATTCCATTAAGTGTAATAAGAAAGATATGAAAGTATATTGTAGATGGAAATAAAGATATTCTCATAAAAGAAAATAAAAAAAATTATATTGTAATTTATGTATTCATTTATAATATAATAATCTGATATGTATCTAGTTTACTAAGCCTACTAAACAGATCGGTCCTTTGGGATCTGAATATTTTATCTATGATAATGTAATGGGATTAGGGCACCAAATTTGGCTTCTAGGGTATGGGTCACTATAATAAATGAAACATCAGACTTCATAATCAGTGATTCTAATATAGATATTTCCTAAAATAAAATTCCTCTTTTTATCACTCTACCCAATGATATGTCACTTTCATGTTGATTTTTCCTTTTAAATCATTAAAATGAACTCCATCCAAATGAAAATAATATAACATTTCCTTTTACAAATAATTTTCCATCATCTAGTATTGATTAACTGACAATATTAATTAATATAGTACAATAAAACTCATTCTCATTTCATATTTACATAAATTAACAAACTAAATGTAATGAATTATATAGGGAAATAAAATTTATATAAAAATTGGTTTTATATAGAACAAGGTAAATAAAATGAATTATTTTAGAAAAATGTCTCCTGGTGGTCTTGTAAGATCCTTGTATATGTATAAAAAAGAGGAAAAAGGATAAGGGATAGGGTGATATGTTGTTGGTGGGAGATGAAAAAATGGTAGGAGAAGGGAAATCATAGGATGAAGATAATTGTGAAACGAGAAGGTTGACTAGAGGGTATGATAGAAAGAATTCATCTATAATAGAGGAGGGTGATGACAATGAGAGTGATTGAGAGGAGGGTAATGGAGAAAAGATCAAGGGAGTGGAGTAAAAGAGTGGGTTAGGTTTGATTATCATTTTCGTGGGAATTAGAGAGGTTATAAAGAGGTTCCGACATTAGAATTTTCCTAATTAATTTCTTAACATGGAATTAAGGGCCTCTTTTGGTCATGAAATTTCATTCTCCCAAATAAAAAGCCACATAAAAACACATTTTTTAAAAGGAGAAAAGGGTGGGGGGAATTAAAATTTTAAAACCCTATTATGTGTAATTCCCCACCCCTATTCCATGTATATAGTATACATTATTATAATAATAATAATATTAGATTAAAATAATTATTTATAAATATTTTATCACTAATATATTTTATTTTTTTTCTTTTTTATTGATGATTCTTATCTGACATAATGATTGTGGCATTGATAAGATTAATTTAAAATCAATATTTGAACTTTAGTTTTGATTTTTGGTGAATGACCTAAGTCTTCTATGTAACCCATCCTATAATTACCTGACCCCAGAAGCATAAAGATGATGTCTAATACTATTACATTTAAATTATTACAAGGAATCAAATATTGAACGAATGAAGAGTTTATAAATCTTGGTAAACTAGATACATACATGAGTTTTATATTTAAAATTAATACACTAGTTACAACATTTTTTTCTATAGAGTACAATAAATTTATTCCATCTAGCATATCCTTGCATTTCTTTCTTAGTAAACTTCTTGGATTCCTAGGTAAAGGAAATAACATAAGGGTGATCTCAAATCCTCTGTAAAGGTTATGTGTAGTGAATTAAATAATTAATTAATGAGAATAATCATTATGAAATGGTAAATAACTGAACACACATTCCATGTAATCAATAAACTGAGAAGGAAGTACAAAAAAATAAGGCAAGGTAAATAACTGAAAACCCATGTCATTTAAATTACTGTATAAGGTATAATTCATATGGAAATATATGAAACTGAAAATTCATTCCATTTAATCAATAAACTATGAATGGAATGCATCCATAGACATTTTCATATTAATAATATCATGGATAATAAATACTAAATCTAAATTAAGGAAATGATTAGTTATTGGATGTCATGTCTAAGGCACATGAAAACCGATATAGTCAAGATATATCATCTAGAAAATTTAAAACTATAGGTAGAAAGATATTTAATTCGAACCACTAATTTTTTTCATGAGAAAATTCCAATGCATCGAGGGGCTATATAATGTATAGACCCCACTCATAATTGCATGTAAAAATTATTCCTCATATCTAGTAATTGATTTAATTAATAAAAAATGTGACTTATCAAATATATATATTGAATAAAGAATAGGAATTTATCAATATTTTCATAGATAATAAAATAAACATCAAAGTAAACACCATATTTAAAAATCATATATGGTTTATGAAATAAACATATCCATGATAAAGGATATGGTTAAATATGATAAATTCAATTTTAATGATCATAAGAAATTTAAAATTTCATGGGGACTAAAAATGGAATCCAGAAGTGGATGTCAATACTATCCTTGGATAAATCAATCATAACCAGTATATATGAAGAATAAATATGGTATCAATACAACATATACCAAATGATATAAAAATAAAGTACTTTTTTCATTGATGAATAGATATACTATAAAAATATATTTTAAAAATACTATTAAGGAAATTATTTGTTTTATTCTGAAAAAACGTTTTGAAAATATTTTTATTGAAAATTACATTTAAAAAAAGTTTCCTTAAAAATCAATCTTTTAAACATGAAAATTTAGCTTTGTAGAAATGATGGTGGGGAAATCCATACATGTTTTATAAGGTAAAAGGAACATTCGATTTACATGGTAAAAAGGTTAGAAAAATTACATGTCTGGAAAAATATAAAAACATTCATTTGAAAACACTTGTAAACAAAAAAAGGGGAAAAATTATTTTTTAAAGGATAAAAACATTTTTGAAAAAAATTTTAGAAAACATGTCTTTTATAAAAAAATAGGTTCTCTGATTAAATAGAGAAATGATGTCAGGTTTTCTTTAAAATATATTATAAAACATTTGAGTACTAAAGAGGGGAAAATGGTACTATTAACTTGAAAAGGTCATGAATAACTAGAGGAGCATAAAATTAAATTATTTATTAAAACATTATCCAATAATTTCCTCTCATGTAAATTCAAGTGTAAGAAATCCCAAACCTAATGAGATTGTGAAGTAAACCCTTGAATAGACCATACAATTGATGTGAGAAAAAATCAATAAATATATTATGTATGTCAAATTTAAATCCACGTAAAAAATTAATAATTCAAAAGTATATATTAAAAATTTATTATACGCATAACATTATAATATTAATGACAATGAGGAAATAATATAACCCAATGAAAAGAAATTGGGTTTTGAAATTCTTTTCCACTTGGTAATACATAATTCAAATCCCCATAGATGAAATAATTCAAATTGAGAATAAAAATATCATGAATAATGATTGAATAATGATATTATTTGTCAAAGTGGAATTATTCACACCATATATAATATATTAGGTTCACTATAATAATGTATGACTCAAATAATGGAAATTGAGATGAAGTCCCTTACTACTTGGTTACTTTTGAATTACAATCCCCATGAAATAAATACTTTGAAATGAAACTCTTCATACCATTAACATAAATCTATTCATGATATAAAATACAATAGGGTATATATATGAACCACATTAATTTAATAAGTGTGGAAAATGGTGTATGCCTAATGGAATGAAAAGTGAGACATGAATCTCTTACCTTATGTTACGTTTCGGGTGAATATATTTTAACATTATGTATAGTGGTTTTCAACTTGTCACTAACTTATAACATAACCATGATAATATTTATAATTTCATATATTATATTATTATAATATCTCATTACCCATTTTTCAATAATCTTTTGAAATTTTCAACATTTCTGGTGTTAATTTCCTTGTTTTTTGAGTATGTTTTGACCCATCACATGTTGTTCCTATTAATTAGGTCATGATTTAATCATATATATAATTTAAACCATGAAATAAATATCATATATATTTAGTATATACTTATTTATAATAATCAATAAAATCTGGAGATTGAAAATGAAATGCATCATTCATGGAGATGGTATGTCGTATGTACTCAGGAACACTACATTCTTTTCCTTGTCATATTTAAAATAATGAAAAATAAATGATATATATATATATATATAAGTATATGTATATTTGGATTATAGTAAAATAATTATATAATATATCTCACACAGGTTAATTAAAACCATCCTTTATAAGTCTCATGTATTTTATGAATGAATCACATCACTTGGAAGAGGCAGTAGTACACATCTCCACAAATGATGTTATTATATCCCCATAATATGGAAAGAATGAGGGTATGTGTTATATAAAAATTAAAAATCATAAATATATAATTAATAACATATATATCATATAAAACTAATTTTTTCATCATAATTACCCCCATGAAAGGTTTTAATGGAATAATGAATAATCATTGTTTTGCGAGGTGGTAATTTGTCGTACACATGAACGGTAAGTTTGTTGCCCGTTATATTGAAGCGTGTCTAAGTATAGTTTGAACCCAAATAATAATAAAATATTATTATATTTAGGACAATTAATTTATTATATAATCATATAATAAGAAGAGTTGCGGTGTTGGAGAATTAAATAAAATAAAAGTGATTTTTTGAAGATTGTTAACTCACATTCAGGTAACTCTTTTTGGTTTGCACCAAAGACATTCTTTGGTTTACTTTCTACCCAAGGCGATGATTCTAGGTTGATAGAATGGTTTTTTTAGAATTATTGAAATAATATTTATCAAGTTAAACCTTAAAACCAATAAAAAGTATAATATAATGTTCTAAATAAATTATTTGGAAAAATAGTTTTGAATTAAAATTCAATATTTTTCACTATTCATCAAAAAAATGAAACATTATAAAAAAGTATAAAAAATTCACCCTATGATAATTTTTATGTTAAGATTTAAAAAATGAATTTTATTTTGACATATAAAATTTATAAAAGTTTTAATAATTGGATTTAAAATAGGTCCTCCATTAAAAGGTGGTAAAATTTTCTTTAGAAAAATATATGTTTTTATGCATAAAATTGGGCTTATTCTTATATAATTCCCATAAAATATATAAATTTTTTTATTTAATATATAAAATATATATTTCATTAATATAATTCCTTAGTTTTAATTAATTTAATTTATTAATACAAAACACCTTTGTGAGTATAAAAATAAAAAAAAATCCTTTATATTCAATTGGATTATATTTTCATTTATGATTAATTGGTAACTAATGAATTCATATTATCTTTGTATATTCCATATATATTCATTAGTTATTTTATACTTTTAATAATGGTTAATCTAATGACTAGGTTAAATCTTATTATATTAAATAAAAATTCTTTCATAATAAATTATGGTTTGGAAAAACCTGGTCTTACGTGTAACGAAAGATATAAAAGAGAGTATTTGTTATCTGCAACATAAGATAAATCAGAATTGAATTCATTGAAAGATACCTAATATATTAAATTTATTTAAAATAATAAATATTCTATAAATTCTTGATAATTTATATGCTATCAATGAAAATTTACTATTTTAGAATTTTAGGGTGATACATTCTCCCCTCCGTAAATAAATTATATACTCGTGATTTAAACTCGATCTTGGTAATCAAGGGTTTGATATTTGAAAATTACTTGGTCAAAATCCCACATCATGAGTGGACTTAATAAAAAACATCTTCTACAAAAGAGAGAATAGGAAGTATAAAGGTCACATGGACTAACATATAACTAGGTCTCTAAGTAGGACAACATTTATGGAATGTGGAGATACATACACAAAGGAAATATGTAAATATTTATAGGGAGTGATTGAGGTCATCAATCACAAAATATTTAATGATTATTGTAAGGTTTTGGGCCCCAAATCCATAAATCTATGATGATTTAAAACATCATCAGTTCAACAAAAATTATGTTATTAGGATAACAAATTATTCTAAGATAATTTTCCAAATGTTGAGGAATATTTTTATTCACTAATAATTTAGTTAATTAATATATTTTAATTTCAT
This sequence comes from Viscum album, assembly GCA_963277665.1. Classification (NCBI taxonomy): domain Eukaryota; kingdom Viridiplantae; phylum Streptophyta; class Magnoliopsida; order Santalales; family Viscaceae; genus Viscum; species Viscum album. The sequence goes on along the minus strand of OY728121.1, from coordinate 1,755,626,782 downwards.
ATGAAAAATTTCACATTTTGGTTTTGTTTTGATCAAATTAAAATTCATCCCTTACATCAATAAATGGATATAAAAGAATTAACTTTGATGACTGAAGCACTAAAATACACTATTAATGGATCGTAAGGCCCATAAAAGTGTCAAAAGTATTTCCATCTTCCTATAACTATTCTCTAAAGACAATATGGTTATTACATTAATCTATAAACCTAAAAACTAACACTACTGGTTCATCATTAATATTTATTTGTAAATTTTTTTAACTGAAATCACTGATAGTTTAACCAGGACATTGCATAGGCTAGTGGTGGGAGTGAAACCATTATCATTCTTCGGTAAAGGGTTCAAGCCCCACCACCATACCAAATTTGATGGGTAGTCATCTTATATACAGGTTTTACCTTATCTAAAACCATAATAAATATGATGGAAGTACATGAAATATGGTTAATCACTAAATTTACTTTAAACCAAGGAATTAAATATAACCTTAATACATAAATATTTTATCTAATTATTTTTACATAGGTCCTTGGTATATAGTTTTTCCAATAGAATAAGTAATTGACTCAAGTAAATCCCAGGTTCCCAATATTTAAGGTAACAAACTATAAATGGATTCATAGCATGAGTTTAATTTCCTTCTATCATACTCTTCATTTTTTTCTTAACAATTATTTTTTATATTTTCTTCTTTCCAATACATAAATCATTTCCTTTTTCAATTGATACACTTTTATAGTTTTCTTCATCAATGTTTTCTTCATGATGGAAATCAAGCCTTTTTTTCTCCATGGTCTCCACCACTGAAGCTCTTAGAAAACTTTATCCTTCTATTCATTGGTGATTCTGGGAGTTGGTTAAGGTATATGTTGTCAATAATATTTCATGAAAACTGATTAGGAATAAATAAGATATCTTTCACTCCTATCAAAACCTCATTTGGTTTCACATTATTACCACATTGTACTTAATGTAAAATGTAAACATGATTCCTTTTGGTTCCAAACATTGAATAAAACCAAAAATCATAGTGTGAGAAACAATTATCATTGTGGAAAAACTATATAATCATTTTTAGGGTTTCTTAATCTGGACACATTATTTTTTTATCTAATACACCCCAAGTTTTACCTTGGCCAATCATTATCATTATCTATTCAAATCCTTCAGTATAGTTTGTAAAGAAAATTTGAATTATCATAATAATGTCCCCCATGATTATCAAACAAGGTGTGAAATAAGGCTCATTCTCATGTACTAGGTTATACTTGAGTTAGGACCAATACACCTTTTGGAGTTATTATTCCAAAGTAAATCTATTATATAACTCCATCGACTTGTAATATCTAAAAAAGGATGTATTGTTAGGAAGACCTAAATAATCTCTAATTTACCAAAATTATAGTATGTTGTTCTATACCTATACTTAATTCTACATTATGGATATTTTCTCTAATATATTTTTTCCCAAATCTAGTTACCCAGGCTGGTACTAAACATCCTACGATACCAAATGTAGTTCCATGACCCTAGAAGCTTAGAGCTGGTGTCTACTACCATTACATTGGCATGATTATAAAGACTCAAATACTGAAGGACTAAAGAGTTTACCTACCTTGTTAAACTAGATATATACATGGGTCTTTTTTTAAAAAAATTAATACACTAATTAGAACATACTTTTTTTTATTTCAAGGATAATAACTTTATTTCATCTATAATATCATTACATATCATTCATTGTACACTTCTTGGATTCCTAGGGAAAGGAAATAAAATAAAGGTGATCTCAAATGCTCTTTATGGGTTAAGTATAACTAGATAAATAATGAATAAACGAGAATAGACATTACATAATGGTAAATAACTAAACATACATGCCATTAGTCAATAAACTGAGAAAGAATTTCATAACCAATATGGCATAGTAAATAACTAAAAACATATTCCATATAAATAACCAGATAGTGTATAATCAATAGGGAAAGGTAATGGAATGAAAACAAATTCTATTTAATCAATAAATTGTGGATAAAATGAATTTATAGTAATTTTATCGTGAAAATATCTTGTATAGTAAATATTTAATCAAAATAAAGCAAATTCTTAATTACTAGGCATCATGTGACAAGCATATGAATACCTATACACAAGATCTATCCTATATAACGTTTAAAACTATAGGTAGAAACCTATATAACTTTTGAAACTAAAGTGTCTTGTGATAACTTATTGATTAATCAAGGAAACATATAAAGTTTATTCCCCATATGTCACTTCTTGTCAAAAGAATTACTCATATTGTGTAATAGATTCAACTAATAAAGTATAAGACCTATAAAATATCTATATCGAATAAAGAGTATATATTTATAAATATTTTACCAGATAAGCAAATAACTTTCAAGGTAAATTCCATATATAAATATGATATACAGTTTAAGAAATAAACATATCCATGGTAAATGATCTAGATAACTATAATAATTTCAATGTCTAATGATCATCAGAAATTGAATATATCAAGGGGAATAAAATAGGAATAAAGGCACTAAATTTCAATACTATCATTGAATAAATCAATCATAAACTGTAAAGAGGAATAATAATTATGGTATCTATAAAACATATTCTATGTGGAGTAAAAATTAAGGGTTGTTGTCGTTGATGAATAGAAATTCAATAAAAAGATATTTTATAAATATTCTTGAGGAAAATATCATTTTTATTTTGAAAAATATTTTGAAAATAATTTTCATTGAATGAAAATTTCGAAAAGATTTTATTTAAAAATAAACCTTTTAAAATTTCAAAATAAGTTTTAATGAAATGATATTGGGTATATCTATACATGTCGTACAAGGTAATAAGAATATTCTTTTTGCATGAAAAGAATGTTAGAAAAATGTCTTGTTTGGAAAGAGAAAATAATATTCCTTTGAAGAAAATTAAAATATAGAAATGGTAAAAATTAATTTAATAAATCATTTTATAAGGGTTAAAAACAATTTTTAAAACAATTTTATAAAATAGGGTTTTTAGAAGAAAACAGGTTCTCCGACTAAATATAGAAATCAAGTAGGGTTTTCTTAAAAAAATTCTAAAACATTTTGAGTACCAAAGAGTGGTAAATTAGTATAATTACTTGTAAAAATTCATTAATAACAAGTTTAGAATAAAATAAAATTATTTATTATACAATTATCCAATAATTTCTTCTGATGGAAATTCTTATGTAAACAATCAAGTGAAAAACTATATTCTAAAGTAAAGCCTTGAAAAGACCATTAAATTTTTATGAGAAGCAATAAATAAATAGATTATGTGTTTCAAATATAAATCCACATAAAATAATTATAAATAAAATAATAAATAGTAAAATTTGATTATACACATAATCTCAGAATATGAATGACAATGGGAAAGTAATATAACCCAAAGAAAAGGAATTGGGTTTTGAAATTCTTTTCCACTTGGTAACATATTATTCAAATCCACATAGATGAAATAATTAAAATTGAAACTCAAAATATTGAGAATAATTAATTAATCATGATATTATATATCAAAGTGTATGTATTTGCTCCATTTATAATAAATTTTGTACAAACAATAAAGTATGTCTTAAATAATGGAAATTGAGACGAAGTCCCTAACTAATTGGTAACTTTTGAATTATAATCCCCAAGAAATAAATAAACTAAAATTAAACTATAAATACCATGAATATAAATTTATTCACGATATAAAATGAAATATGGGTAGTATATACACCACAAAAATGAAAATAAGTTGTGAAATTGGTGTATGCCTCACGGAAAGAAATGTGAGATAAGAATCCCTTAGCTTATGTTTCCTTTTGGGTAAAATTAATTTAACATCGTGTATAATGGTTTTTAACATGTCAGTAAATTATAAAAAAACCATAATCATATTTAATATTTCATATATTATCTTAATATAATATCCCATTCCCTGTTTGTTATCAATCTTTTATTATTTTCACTATTTTGGGTGTTAATTGTCTAGTTTTTTGAGTATGTTTTCAATTGTCACTTGTTAGTACTATTAATTGGTCCATGATTTAATAATATAAATAATTTAAACCATGATTTAAATATCATATATATTCATTATATATTTATTTAGAATAATCCCTACAAATTTCACATAGAAAATGAAATGGACCGTTCATGGAGACTGTAGGTTATACATACACATGAATGATAATTTATTTTCTTTATCATATTTAAAAGAATGAAAAGTAAATGAGATATATATATATGTAAATTATAATTTATGTATCATATTTATGTCATATATTCCACATATTTCAATTAAAACCATAATTTTTATGTCCCATGTATAGTATAAACAAATCACATCGCTTTGAGGAGGCGGTAGTATACACGTTGAAAAACGATGCTATCGTATCCCAACAATATGGGAAACATGAAGGTATGTGTTATATAAAAATTATATAAGCATAAATACATAATAAATATCATATAAATCATATAAAACCAATGTCTCCATTATAATTCCCACCAATAGGGGTGGGAAAGGAAGAATGAACAATCATCATTTCACGAGGCAGTAGTCCTCCGTACACACGAACGATAAGTTCATTACCCATTCAATGGAAGTTTTTTTAAGTGTTTTTAGAATTTTATAATAAAACATATAATTATATTTAGGATAAAAATGTTATTACATAATGTAACACCCCAAGATTCCATGGTATGCTTCTTTAATTCAATAACTTGTGTTGCAAGCAATACCGAGTTCGAGTGCACCATTATCTAATAAACTAGCCATTTGAACTGTCATTATGATTATTATTAACCAAATTTTAAATTTTATATATTCCATATAATTTTAAATTCATTTTATGTGTTTATTATACATGATATAAGAAAAAAAATCAATTTTTTGAATAAAAGAAATATTTTTCAAAAAATGAAGTTTTATCACGTTTTAATGGAAACCCATTTTTAAATACAATATTTTAAGATTTTATATATTAAATTTTTTAAAAAAACTTATTATATAGAATGGGAACATAAATAAAATTTGGGCAAATTTATGGTTTTTTATTACTTTCAAATTTTAATGAATAGTGAAAAATACTACATTTTAATGCCAAACTGATTTTTCATATATTTTATCTATATTGTTATATTATCTTTTTAAATGGTTTTAAAGTATAATTAGATTAATATTTTATAATTTTATATAATTTAGTTCATTTTAATTATTTTCACATTAAATTTAAATATAAACACATGTCGATCTTTTGATGGTTTTAATTTTGAAAAACTCATCTTCTCATTTTGTCAACGGGGATTAATGTTAATTTAAATAATAAAAATTATATGGTTTTAATTTAAAAACATTTATTACATATTTGGAGTCATTGGGTTGAAATTATTTTAATAGGTTTATTTTATTTTTTTTTGGATATTATAACTAGTAACTTTAGTAATTTTTTATTACCGTAGTTATGGGTAAAATGGGTAATTAAAGATAAAAATAATATTATAAAATTAACCTAAAAACTATAAAAATCATATTGGATGACTAAATTCTACCTTTATCAATTTTTTATATGGAATAATTTAATGGACCCTTCTCCATGAATATGGCATGAATATTATTAAAATTAATGAATTTGACAAAATGTCACATTGTCGTTTATTATAAGTATAATAATTTTAATATAGATATCTATAGGAGATAACCTAGATTATAAATAGTCTTTTGAAATATAAAATAATTAAATCCCTCATATAAATTTATTAATAATTTTTAGAGAGTAAATAATTACAATTAATGACGACACAATAGTTAAACACAAATTATTTTATAAATAAAAATAAAAAATAAAAAACATCAGAAATATTAAAATAAATATAATTTGACTTAATTAATGACATAAAAAATTTTATAGATACTAAAGATATGTTAGATACATTTGAAGTATTGGTTTGAATTTATCAAATTTTTTTGATATTTTTAAAAATAAAAATAATAAATAGTATCAAAATTATCATAAATGATACTTTAAAATAAATAATATTTTATTAAATGTTATAAAATTCATAAAAACATATTTTTTATCCAAATAACTTTAATATTGTCAAATATGTCTTAAATTATCCAATTTTGGTTAGTTTGTCATTTTATAGTAACTATATTAGCCCTATAGCGTAAAAATAAAAGATGTCCCGATAATAGTTAAATTATTTAACTGAGGGTTAAAGACAAAAGATATGGTTAATTTTGTATAAAATTAATTTCTTGATGGGATATACAACTATAATCATCTTATAGTCTAATAAAATCAATTTCTATCAATTTTTATTTAAAAATTAATTTATATTAATTTAATATTTTAAGGGTTTCATAAAGTGCCCCACCCCTATCTTATAAAAGGACACTTCTCCTTCTCTTAAATTTACACTTCTAAGCCCATTTGGCTTGTCCAAACCCATCCCATTTCCTCAAGAAACTTCCCTCAATACATCCTAGGGGCTATAATTTGGTCATAAATCAATCCTAAGGATTCCTTTTGTGCAAATCAAAATAAGATACCTGAAAAGTTGGTAATTGTTTTATTACCACTTTCAAAGTTCTTTTCTTCTTCTACATATTTTTTCTATGTTTTTTCCATATAAAAGTAATAAATATAGTGTCATACATATATTTAGATGTTATTATAACCATGTAACAACCATATTACTCATTTTATCCATCATACGAATAACAATATCACCATATGTGCATACATACAGCTTACCCTCTCAACATCATGGTGTAATTTTTTATTCAACGCTAATTTATTTGAATGGGTATAATTATGAGTTTAATAGATATAAATAATTAATATAACATGTTAATTATTATTTTTAATTAATATACAATCCAATTTTATACCTTTTAACCTTTAAGGAAATGATATTGTCGCTCGTGCGTACGTATAGCCTACTATCTCCATGACGTGGTGGGATACATTCTCTCTATTAACCATTCAAAAATGATTATAAAATTTATATGGTCATTAAAAAAAATAATTATGAACTTTATATAATTCTATATATTAATAAAATACATCATGTGCATAAAAAACATGACTTACACAACGAAACATGCTTAGGAAAATGATTTGTTTTTACACAAAATAATGATAATACTAAAATATTTTTAAAAAAATGATATAACAGGATCATATATGATATCATAAATATAGGTATGTTCTTGTTATAATATTATAACATGATTTAAATATTATACATGAGGTTAACACACCCTCAACTAAAAAAAATACAGGGTAAGGGTTAATTTCACAATCTCATTTTTATCTGAGATTGTTTATACATAAGTATTTATCAGGACATAATTATCATCCATGTCCATGTTTCATAAAAAGGGATTATTTTTAAAGTTTTATGATATGTAATATTTAACTAAAACATCATTTTAAATTTTTTAAAGATATCTTCTGGTAAATCTTTCTAAAAAATGTCTATATTTTCAAAATGGTTTTACGGATTTATTTATATAGACATGAAGGTTTTAAAGTGTTAATTAAATTCAAAAATATCAAAGTGGTGTGGGAAACTTCGATTCAAAAATAAAATTTTAAATGTCTTATTTTATAAGTGTGAGTATTTTGGATAAATGATTTCAGAGTAAAGTATTTTTTTCTTAAGATATTTTTGATGATTTTAATAAATTATTTTCATCTATAGCAGCATTCTTTGTTGGAAATTATTCTTAATTGAGGTTAATTTATTATGATACAATCTTCCATATTGTATTTATGGGTTAATGATATATCTGACTATGGATGTGCTATTTTGATACTATTCATGGTTTATAGTTAATGTATTAACGTTTTTTATATTAGTTTTAATATGAATGTTTAGGTTATGTTTTACCCCTTTCATAAGAGGAATGCATTGGACTTAATAAGTGATGAGTGGGGCCCACTATAGCCCCTCGATTATTTTGTAGCTTTAACGAAACAAAATAGATATGGTTTTTTCTAAGGCCTTACCAATTTATTAGATTCTTGAATGAAGCCTTGAAAGTATAATATTCTAGACATAAAGCCTTGATAATATTAGATTCTTGGAACGAATGCTCAATGGTATGTTTCCGATGTACATCATTATGAATTTCCCCATTATAAGATTAGTTATTGATATAACATGTGATTATTCGAATAGTGTAATCTAAATTTTAATGTTTAAATGGAATTATAAGATTTATTATTTCTATATTATGTTAAGGATTTTGTTTGAAAGGTTTTTATTTTAGTTTTATTCCCGAGATAAAAAGTGTAAATTTATTTATAATAGATATTTCTATATTGTTTAACCTTACTGAGAAACTGAGTTCGTCCCTTTAATATGTTTTATTTTCTCAGAATGAAAAAAATGTTTTTATGATCGATATGTAGTGTTAGGCTAGGATAATAATGACTTTCTCAAAAAATGTATTATCTTGTATATTATGTTTGAATTATATTAAAAGGTTCATGTATGCCATATATTTTCTTATACTACTAAATTAATCAGTCCATCGAGATTTGATATCTTATAATCATGCTAATGTATTAGAGGAATCATATCAACAACCTTCGAAATTAGATTTAGAAAACATAGATTAGGGAACAAAACCCTAAGTTTGACTTTTACAATTAGTATAGAAGATAATTCAAAAAATTTGGTAAGGTAAATATTATGTGTGTATTCCTAGAAATACATCCCAGTCTGGATACTACAAGGGGATTTGGTTATGAAACATATGTACCTAGTGGTGAAAACTCTTACAAGGTGTTCTGAGCCTGAACCAGTGTAACCTGGTACACAATAATGGGTCATACTTTGTACCTAGTTTGACACTCCTAGGGTATATTTTTAGGATAACTAACTTTTTATTTACAAATCATTATGAAGGATTTATGAGTAAACTTGTCCCTAAAGAAATAGTTGTTTATGATTATAAGTTTAAATAAGATTTTTTTTTTGAATTTATGTTCATTATCTTTCATGTTTGGAATTATGCATTATGATTCATAACCTAATCTAGTGTATTCCATTGTTTAGAAATGGAACCGTGGGATGTAATAGAAACCATATCAATGCACATAATCCATTTAGGTGTTTCACACATATACAAGATATTGATAATGGAGCTAGTGATACAACTAGTTTTGAACAACTTATAACTACACTAGTATAACTCAATCATGTTATGAATAATAACCATACCCGTATGGAGAACCATGGTTGAAAATATGGAGGAACAATATTAGACTGATTAATGAGACAATAACCTCAAACCTTCAATGGGACTATAAATCCTTTTTTATTTTAGAAATGGATATTTTCCTTGAATAAAGAACTTCTTACTTTGGGGAGTGACAAAAAGGAAAAATGTTTCACGGAATTTTATCATCTCTCAAGAGATTGGGATCAATAGTGGTCATTAATTCAAAACACAAAGGGAAATGGAGAAGTATAAAACATGGAATAAAGGGAGTTTAAATAAATTTTAATATAATTATAATTTCTTGATGTACAAAGATCTGATATGAAGAGACAATTTTTTAGTTTGAGGTATAAGGATTATGAGAATGTTTCAAAGTATGAAGCTAACTTCACAAGGATAGAAAGGCATGTTGAAGACTATATAAGTAACCCAAGAATTAAGATTGATCATTTCTTTGATGGGTTAAATCCATTTCATGAAAAGGATTTTGTCACCCATTCTTTCTTATTATATGAAGATATAGTCTCACATGCTATCAAGATAGATGAATAATTCTCTATGTCTTATGAATTTAAGGAAAATTAAGAGAATAAGTGAATGGTGGATAAAGAGGCAGATAATGGGAAGAAGGGAAAAATTATTTTTCCACATGTAGCAATTTTTTAAACACACTAGTTCTTTCTTAAAAGGAAAATGAGTTTGTTTCAAGTGTGGAGAAGAAGGACCCCATGCTCATGATTGCAAGGAAACGAAATAATTTACCAATGTGAAATGTTTCCAGTATAATGATATGGGTAACTATGTAAATTAATGCCCCAAACATCAATGAAATATAACTATGAAAAAGAAAAGAGATAAAGTTAAAGTATATGTTGGTCCTATAGTTGACGTGGTGTAATTAATTTATTTATACTTTTATATTTAATAATTATGTTATTATATTCTGGTTATAAGAAAAATGTTATATATAAGGATTCTACAGTAGTACTTATTCTTTAAGTATTTTTAAGATAAGAGTTTTCATTTAGGATTTTAAGGGGATAAAATATTTGGTATTTCATGATAAGAGATACATTGTGTTGTTTGGGTAATCAGATGTTTAGATTGATTTTCAAAATTGAGAGAACGTTTTGGATAGTGAATTTGAATGGAAGTATTTTTGTTGAGTATTAAGATTAGAATGGAGTAAGTTATACATTGGATATTATTTTTTGAAGATAAAACAATTTTTCAATTTTGATCATATAAATTTTATTTCTGGAATGTTATAAAAATTTAGTTTTAGAAAAAGTACAACCCGCATATCAGGCAACAACCCATCATGTCAGAAAAAGGTGTGGGAATCAAACCCACAACTGATGTGTGAAAAGGAATTATCACCTACCACTAGTCTACGATAATTCCCTAGTTTGTATAACATAATATTCTATATTTAAATGGTATAAGTTAATTTTTGGAACCTTATACAATTTATATAAATATAATATTTTTCATTTTAATTATCTTTTGATGAGAAAGATGAGTTTGTGGTAAGAATTAGTTGAAAGATGAAACTCTACATGTAAATTAAGTATGATTCCTTTTGTTCTTATTATATGAAGTAAATTAATTCTTCAAATTTAGTGAAATAATATTGAAACCAAAAATTATTTCCTAGTACTTTCTCTGATTAATCAAATGGTCCCTTAGATAATCACAAATTTCTAGCATTGTGATTACTAACTTTTTACTTGTTGTGTTCCCTAACACTCTCCATCAGAACATGATGTTTAGATTTTTATTTCATGTCCATGTTTTTCTACATGGAACCCCAGTATATGTTATCTCCGGTGACCTTCAGACATCCTTGTATTTATTTTAAATCATATATCTCATTAATCATTTTCTAATGTGGTATTTCCATAAAGATATATTAAAAAGTCAAACCCCAAATTTTTTATCCCGAGTTTAAATTGTGAGGATGCAATTTATTAAAGGAGGTGAGAATATAACACCCCAAGATTCCATGATACACTTATTTAACATTCATCTTATTTTTTTATGAGACATGATATTAGAAAAAAATCAATTTTTCGAATAAAAGATCTAATTTTTAAAAAAAGTTTATTTTTAATACATTTTAATAGAGAACCCTATTTAAATAAAATATTTTAAAATTTCATATATTAAATTGTACAAGATAATATTCTTATTTATATGTGGTCCATAAAAATTTAGTTTGGACAAATTTTTGGTGTTTTTTATAGCTTTTATATTTTAACGAATAGTGAAAAATACTGCATTTTAATTCAAAACTCATTTTCATATAATTTATTTATATTGTTAGATTATATTTTTAATTGGTATTAATGAATAATTATATTATGTTTTTTTATTGAATATAAATTAGGTAATTGGAATTATTTTCATGTTAAAATTATATAAAAACACATGTCTATCTTTTGATGGTTTTTACGTTTGGAAAACCCGTCTTCTCATATTGTCAAGAGGGATTAATTATAATTTAATTACTGAAACTTTTGTGTTTTGAATTTTTAAAAATGGATTATGTATTTGGAATCAATTGGTCCAAATTATTTTAATGGGTTACTTTTTTTTATATTAAGAATAGTATCTTTAGTAATTTTTTTATTATCGTAGTTAAGGGTAATTGCGTAATAAAAGGTACAAATAATATTATAAAATTACCCTAAAACCTATAAAAATACTATTGTATGACTAAATTAAATCCTTATAATCTATTTTTATAAATTTAATCATTTAATGGACCCTTTTCCATGAATATGACATGAATATTAATAAAATTAATAAATGTGACAAAATATCACACTCTCATTTCTTATAAATATAATACTTTTAATATAGATATATCCCATAGATAAAATCAATTATAAATAGTACATAGAAATATGAAATAATTAACTACCTCATAAAAATTTATTTATAACTTTTATAGATTAAATAATTACCATTAATGATGACATAATAGTGAAAGATAAATTATTTTATTACCACAATATCAAATAAATGATATTAAAAATATTAAAATAAATATAATTTAACATAATTAATGACATATAAGAATTTTATAGATAAAAAAGAAACTTTATTGACATATTTAAATTATTATTTATAAGTTATCATATTGGTTTGGTATTTTTAAAAATAAAAATAATATATAGTATAAAAATTGACATAAATGATACTTTAAAATTAATAATATTTTTTAAATGTTATAAAATTCAAAAAAATATAAGGCTTGACCAAATAACATAAATAGTATTAAATATTTCATAAATTATACAATTAGTATTATTTTGGCAACTTATAGTAAGTATATTAACCCTATAGTGTAAAAAGAAAATTTGTTAAAGTAAAGGTTAAATTATTTAACTAAAGGTTAAATCCAAAAGATAAGTTTAATTTTTTGACCTAAAAATGTACAAAATTAATTTTTTTTGATGATATTAAAGCCTATACTAATCTAATAATAAAATGAATTCACTTTTCATTCATTTTAAATTAAATTTAATATATAATAATTAAATATTTTATGAGTTTCCTAAAGTGCCCCTCCCCTCTCTTATAAAAGGGCACTTCTACTTCTCTTTAATTTAAACCTCTAAAGCCCTTTTTATTGGAAAAAACCTACCAATTTTCTCTCCCAAATTTCATCAAAACATCATAAATCCCATACATTGGGAAGAAATCCATCGTACGAAGTCCTTTTGTGAAAATCAAAAGAAGATACCCAAAAAATAGGTAATTGTTTTCTAACCTCTTTCAATGTTTTATTCTTCTTATAATTCCTCTTTATATGTTTTTTACATACCAAAGTAATAAATCCAAAATAATACATATATTTATATGTTATTATAATCATGGTACAACAATATTACTCATTTCGTCCATCATAGGAATAACAATATCACCATGCGTACGTACATACGGCTTACCATCTCCAAGTCATGGTGTAATTTGTTATTCAACACTACTTTATTTGGATGGTTATAATGATGAGTATAATGGATATAAATAATGAATATATAATTTTAATTATTATTTATAATTAATATACCAACCAATTCTATAACATTAAACAATAAATGGAATGATATCGTCGCTCGTACATACATACGACCTGCTATCTCCAGGACGCGGTGAGATTCATTCTCCAGTTAACCATTAAAAAATGATTATAAAATTTATATGATGATAAAAAAAATAATTATGAACTTCATATCATTATTTATATGAATAAAATACATCCCATTAAATAAAAACATGACTTACACAATAAAACATGCAAAGGAAAATGAGGCAGTTAACACCCAGAACAATTGTAATACTAAAATATTATTAAAAATTGATATAATAGGATCATATATGATATCATAGATATGGATATTGTCCTTTTATAATTCAATAACATCCTTTAAACATTATATACGAGGTTAACTCACCATTTAATAAAGGAAATTAAAAGGTAAAATTAATTTCACAATCACATTTTTATCTGAGAATGATTATGCGTATGTATTTACTTGGATATATTTATCATCCATGTCCATGTTTTTTAAAAAATAAAAAGTATTATTTTTATGGTTTTATCTAATTGAATCATTTAATAGAATGTCTTTTTAAATGTTTTAAAGATATCTTCTTCTAAATATTTTTCAATAATGTCCATGTTTTTAAATGGTTTTAGGCATTTATTTATATAGACATGAAAGATTTAATATGTTAATTACATTAAAAAATGTAAAAGTGGCATGGGAAACATTGATTGAAAAATACATTTCTAAATATCTTATTTTATAAGTGTGTGTAATTTGAATAAATGATTTCAATGAAAAAGAGGCATTTTTCTCAAGATATTTTTAATGATTTTATGATATTAATTTAATCTATGTCAACATTAATTGTTGGTCTTTATGCATAGTTGAGGTTGATTTATTATGATACAATATTCTATATTATAGTGAAGGGTTTATTTTATATTTGACTATGGATGTTCTATTTTGATACCACTCATGGTTTATTGTTAAAGTATTTACATTTAATATGCTATTTTATATATGAATTTTTATTTTATGTTTTACCCCTTTCATAAGAGGAATGAATTGGACTTAGTAGGTGACTGGTGGGGCCCACTATAGCCCCTCGATACATCAGTAGGTTTAATGAAACAAAATTGATATAGTTTTGGTTGAGGAATTAATCATTTATTAGATTCTTGGCATAAATCCTTGAAAGTAATATATTCTTAGATTGAATCCTTGGTTATATTAGATTCTTGGAATGAAGCCTCGATGGTATGTTTCAAATGTCCATCATTATACATTTCCTCATTATGGGATAGGTTGTTGATATTAAATGTTTTTATAAGACTAGTATAATAACCATGTGACTGTTTAAATATAATTATTTGATTTTTTATTGTCATATTATGCTGAGGATTGTGTTTAGAAGGCTTGTATTTCAGTTTTATACTATGACTCAAATGTTTATTCTTATTTATGAAAGCTTCTGTTATATGGTTTAACTTTACTGAGCATCTGAGCTCACCCGTTTTTTATGTTTTATATTACCAAGATTCAAATAAGTGTTTTTTATTGATCTGATGGGTTAATATAGTAGAATAATGGAATTATAAAAGAATGGAATATGTTTCATATTATGTTTTGAATTATAATAAAAGGTTCATGTATGTAATCTATTTTCCAAGATTGTTAAATTGATCAGTCCTTTGGGATTTGATTTTTTCTAATCATGCCAATGTATTAAAATAATGCAGTATCTCTAGAAATCTGAGGTCAGGGAATTATATATAATCATGCAATAAGAATATTTTAGGTGGTGGAGAATAATATAAAATGAAAGTGATTCATTGAAGAATGTTACCTTAGTTTTGGGTAACTCCTTTTGGTTTTCACCCAAGGTATTACTTGGTTTAATTTATTCCCATGTTGAGGCTTATAATATGAGGTTTGGAATTTTGAGAGATTATTTTGTTAGAGTTTGGGTGATACAAATGTTATGATAGTTTTGAATAAATTGGATGGGTGAGTGCCTTTTTATACTGGGGGAGAAGTGACATTCTTGTAAATATTAAAAGGAAAACACTGTTGAGAGGTATCCCTTACATCATGTGACTCCAAAAATGATCCCAATTCTACAAAATGGGGCATATGGTCGAAATGTGGACATAAATTTTCTATTGGAAAATGTTTAGGTCATTTTGGCCATTATGTTTAAGGTTCAGTCTCTAGTTAATCTATTTTTTCTCTTAATCGCAGTAATTAGTTTTAATTACTTTCACTGATATTTTGGTCTAAAAAATTGAACTAATTAGAAATTATAAATAATTATGATATGAAATATTTAAACCATTTTTTTAAATACAAATCACTTAAGTGTTATAAATTAATTTAAATTTAATCCTACATACGGGACGTCAAAGCTGGTTTTTAATGTAGAAATGTTCAAACATTTGGGATGTGTTTATATCCAATTTCAAAGAAAAAATTATTCCAATGAACTATATTGGATTAATTTATATAAAATTGATCTAATTAAACTTTAAAAATAATAAAAAATATAATTTAAACTTATAAATAAATTAGATGAAAAAACAGCTTTGATTTAATATTTTGTATATTTCATTATTCATCAAAAAATGAAACTTCACAGAAAGATAAAAAAATCAAAATAAGATTATATTCATGTTAAAATTTCAAAAATTAAGTTATTTTTTGGATATATATTTTATAAAAGTATCAAAAATTGGATTTAAAATAGGTTCTAGATTAAAAGGTGGTAGAATTATCTTTTGAAAAATATAGGTTTTTATGCATACAATTTGGTTTATTTTTATTTTATTTACATAAAACCTACAAACATATTTTCATTAATATATAACATATATATTAAATTTATATAATTGAATAATTTTAATTAATTTAATGTATTAATAAAAAATTCAATTGTTATAAAAAAAATATTTCCTTTATATTCAATTAGTTTATATTTTAATTTCTGATTAATTAGTAACTAATGAATTCATCTTATATTTTTATAGGACATATATTTCATTAATTTAGTTAATACTATTCATAACATCTAATTTAAAAGCTACATTATAACTTTTTATGTTAAATAATTTTTTTTCATAATACACTTTTGTTTGGTAAAATGTGGTATTCCATGTAATGAAAGCTATCAAAGAATGTATTTGTTGTGTTTGACACATGATAACTTAGTATTGAATTAATTGAAAGAAATATAATATATTAAATTTATTTAAGATAATAAATATACCATAATGTCTTGATATGATATATCCTATCAAATAAAAGTTACTATTTTATATATTTTAGGGTGAAACATTCTCTCCACATTAAATAAATTATGTCATCGCAATTTAAACTCGATTTTGTTAATATATGATATTTTGAACATTAATTTGTTAAAATAATAAATTTTTATAATAGTTAATAAAATATACTATAGAAAATAGTGAATGGAAAGTATAAAGGTCAAATTTACTAATATATAACTATGTCTCTAAGTAGTAGAACATTAGTTAAAAGTGGAGATTCATACATGGAGGAAAAGGATATATATTTATAGGGAGTGGTTTATGTAGTCAACCAAAAAAATGTGAATGATCAATTTTATATTGAGGGACTCAAATCCATAAATATGTGATGATTTAAAGGCCACTTGTTCAATATAAATTAAGTTATAAGGATAATATTTTATTTTAGGATACTTTTCCTAATGTTGATGAATCCTTTTATTGACCAAGAATTTACTTACTTGATAAATTTCAATTTATATGAAAAAATTTACATTTTATTTGTGCAAAAATCAAATTCAAATTCATCCCTTAATTAAAAAATGGATATAAAAAATTAACTTTGACTACTAAAACACTAAAATGCATTATTAATGGATTATAAAGTGAGTAAAAGGGTGAAAAGTCTTTCCATTTTTCTATAACTATTCTCCAAATCCAGTATTATTAATACATTAATCTATAAGAAAAAATGTAACACTAAAAGTTAATCATTAATACTTATTTATCAAATTGTTTAACTAAGAACAATGACAATTTTACTAGGACATCACATACGCTAGTGGTAGGTGAAAAACCCTGATCATCCTTCAGTCATGGGTTCAAGCCCCAATGCATTGCTAGATTTGATGGGTTGTAACCCATCATAAAGGTTAAATTTTTTCTAAAACCATTCTAAATATTATGGGAATCCTTTAAATAAGGTTAACGACTAAATATAATTTTAACAAAAGTTATAAATACAACCTCAATGAATAATCTTTATCCATTTATTTCAAAATATGTATTTCCTTGCTATGATTTTAGCTTATAGAAGAAGGAATTTACTAAGGTAATACATAGGTTCCCTACATTTAAGGCAAAAAACTATAAATATATCAATAGGATGAGTTTCA
The DNA here is from genome assembly GCA_963277665.1 of Viscum album. Classification (NCBI taxonomy): domain Eukaryota; kingdom Viridiplantae; phylum Streptophyta; class Magnoliopsida; order Santalales; family Viscaceae; genus Viscum; species Viscum album. Next base: position 1,755,609,025 of record OY728121.1, on the reverse strand, counting down.
TTTCCTTTCATCATACTGTTCATTTTTCCTCAATAATTATTTGATTTATGTAATATTTTCCCACACATTAATAAATTCACCATTCCATTGAAACAAAATTCTGGGTTTCTCCTTCCATATTTTTGGCATGATGGAAATCAAGCCATTTTTTATCCATGCTCACCACCACTCAAGCTCTTAGAAAACTCCATCATTCTCTTCTTTGGTAATTCTTGGATTTGGTTAAGGTATATGTATCTAATCATATTTTGGGAAAACTAATTAGGCATAAACATGATATCTTTCACTCCTATAAACACCTCATTTGGTTTCTCATTGTCACAAACTTGTCCTTCATGTTCCATATTAACTTGATTCCTTTGGATTCTAACCATTTATTAAAACCAAAAATCATATTGTGAGAAACAATTAACATAGTGAAACACCAATACAATAATTTTTAGGGTGTCTAATTCTTGAAAAATTATTTTTTTATCTAATACACATTAGGTTTAACCTAGTTATTTCATTGTCATTATCTTTTCAAATCCATCAAAATGGTTTATAAATAAAATGCGAATTATTATAAGAATACCACCTAGGAGTGTCAAATTTGATGTGCAGTAAGGCCCATTTTCGTATACCATGTTACTCTTGATCTAGGTACAACATACCTTTTCAGAGTTGTTACCCCTAAGTACATATTTGACAGATCCACACCCACTTATAGTATCGAGACAGGGATTTGTTTCTGGGAAGACCCACATAATATCTAGCTTACCAAAATTCAAAGATGTTATTTTACACTTATCCTCTATGTCTACATGAGGGATATGATCTATAATCTATATTTTCCTAAATATAGTTCCCAGTGTTTCTAATAAACTTTATCTGATACCTCATGTAGCACCTTGACCTAGAAGACTACATCTGGTGTCTACTATCATTACATTGGCATGATGATGAGGAATCAAATCCCGAAAGACCAAATAGTTTAGTAGTCTTGGAAAACCAGATACATACATGAGTCTTGTGTTACAGATTAATACACTAATTTCAAAAAAAAATTCTTTCAATGATAATAAATTTTTTCATCTATAATATCCTTGGATATATTTATTAGTATATTCTTGGATTCCTTGGGGAAGAAAATAATATAAGGGTGAGATCATATTCTCAGTAAGGGTTATGTATAGGTGGATAAATAATGAATCCATGAGAATAATAATTATATAGTGGTAAATAACTTAACACACATGCCATGTAATCAATAAACTGAGAAGGAAGTGAACAAGCAATATGGAAAGGTAAATAACTAAAAAACATTCCATTAAAAACCAGATAAAAAATAATCAATATGGAAAGGTAATAAACTGAAATACCATGAATTTTAATCAATGAACAAATAACTGCATACATCTATTGACTTTTTCATAGTAAAAATATCGTGGATAATAAATACCGAATCAAAATTAATGCAATGCTTAATTATTGGATTCCATGCCTCTGGTACATGAAAACCTCTAATGTCATGATATATAATCCAGAATTCATAAAACTATACAGAGACCTGTTTAATTATCATAAATAATTTGTCTCATTAGAACCTTTTTATGCATCGAGGGGATATATAACGTTTGGGCCCCACCCTTTAATACTTGTCCAAATCATTCCTCATATAGAGTAATCAATTTTATTAATAAAAATATGCCTTATCAAATATCTACATGGAATAAATAATATATATTTATCAATATTTCCACAAACAATCAAATAAATATCAAATTAAACACCATATATATAAATTATATAGGGATTTTTCAATAAACAAATCCATGATAAATGATAAGGATAAATAGGGGAAATTCAATAACTAATGATCATGGGAAATTGAATATTTCAATGGGACTAAAAAGGAATCAAGTAAGTGAATTTCGGTACTATCATTATACAAATCAATAATAAACCATCCATATAAAGAATAAGAATGGTATCAATACAACATATCCCATGTGTAGTAAAAATGAATGTTTGTTGTATTTGATGAATATAAATACTATAAAAATTTGTTTTAAAAATATTATTGAGGAAAATATCATTTTTATTTTGAAACAAAATTTTAAAATATTTTTTAAAAACAGTTTTTAAAACGTTTTATTTAAAAAGTATTTTTAATACTTGAAAATCAAGCTTTTAATAAATAGAAATTACTAAATCGGTACATATCATACAACGTAAAAATAACACGCCTTTTGGATGGTATAAATGTTAGATAAATTCCTTGTTTGGAAAGATACAATAATATTAATTTGAAAAAATTTAAAAAAGGAAAAAGGTTTAGAAATTTATTTAATAAATAATTTTGAAAGTTTAAAAAAAATTTTGAAATCAATTAAAAAATGTTTTTGAAGAAAATAGGTTGTCCGACTAAAGAGAGAAATTAAGTCGAGTTTTATTAAAAATATTTTTTAAAACATTTTGAGTACCAAAGAGTCGAAAATGGAACAATTGAATGTAAAATTTCAAAAATAACTAGTGTAGAAGAAAATAAAAATATTTATTAAAGAGTGATCCAATAATTTCCTCTAATGGAAATCCAAGTGTAAATAATCCTGAACAAAATGAGATTGTGAAGAAAACCCTTGAAAAGACCACAAAGTTGATGAGAAAATTGATCAAAAAATATATTATGTGACTAAAATGAAATTCTACATAAAAATTTGTAAGTAAAACAATATATATTAAAATGTTATTTTACACATAATCGTAGAATATTAACAACAATATGGAAGTAATATAACCTAATGAAAGAAGTTCAGTTCTGAAATTCTTTTCCACTTGGTAACACTTCATTAAAATTCCCTTAGATTAAATAATTAAAATTGAAACTAAATATATCTTGAATAATTATTTAATCATGATATTACATTTCATATTGGATATATATACACCATATATAAGAAATTAGGTGCAAGAAAATAAATTATGTCTCAAAAAATGGAAATTTAGCCGAAGTCCCTTACAACTTGGTAACATTTGAATTATAATCCCAATGAAAAAATTACTTTCAAATGAAACTATAAATACCATAGAGATGAATTTAGTCATGATATAAAATACAATAGGGGTACTATATATACCACACAAAATAAATAAGTGGTGGAAGTGGTGTTTGCGTCATGGAAAGAAAAGTGAGACAAGAATCTCTTACCTTATGTTTCCTTTTGGGTGAACATCCTTTAACCTCCTATATAATGGTTTTAAACATCTCACTAACTTATAATAGAAAAATATATTTATAATTTCATTTATTATTTTATTATAATATCTCATTACCTATTTGTTGACAGTATTTTCTTATTTTCACGATTTTCAGTGTTAATTGGCTACTTTTTGAAGTATGTTTTGACTTGTCACTTATTGTTCATATTTATTATACAATGATTTCATCATATATAGAATGTAAAACATTATTTAAATATAATATATATTCAATATATTTTTATTTATAATAATCCATAAAATTTGGAGATAGAAAATGAAATGCACTGTTTATGGAGACAGTAGGTCGTACATATGCATGAACGCTATTTTCATTTCCTTGTCATATTTAAAAGAATTAAATGTTGAGTCAATAAGGTTTTTCTTATGACTTTTCCATTCCTTCTTATTTTGAAAATCACAAACACCTTACTTAAGGAAAATTGCTTTTATAAGAAAAATTGCTTTTATAAGGAAAATCGCTTTTGTAAGAAAAATTATTCTTATAATATTTTCATCCAGATTTTTCTTAAGTATGAGATTCAGATTCACGTTTCTCAGAATTACTTGTAACTTTGATATGAAGTATTCTGTTTTAGGATCCGAATTCTGGACAAGAACTGTAATAAAGTTTCATTCCGAATTCTGGATATGAACTCTGACTGAGTTCTATTCTAGATTCAGGATAACGAATTCTAATGACGAATTCTCATTACGAATTATAATGATGAATTCTCATTCCGAATTCTCATTCCGAATTCTCCTATCAAACAAAATATGATCATCTCTGTTTTATACACACTGAATTATTTTAGACTCCGAAAAATATTTTGGTTAGACTACGAACTTTTATTCTGCTTACATTTCTATAATCTGTCTACCCTTTATTATTTCCATTACACTCCGAATTTTCACTCTGAAGCTTTCATTCTGAACTTTTGAGTTATAATTAAAACGATGTCGTATATTCTGTTACACTTGTTTTGTTATAAAATGATGTCGTCTATTTTTTTATAAACTAACCGTTGTCTAAGTGACACGTGTATAGGTCCCTCAGATCTTTAAGGAAAATATGACCGTTGGAGAAGGAGCCGACCTTACCTATAAATAGGAGCTCATTTGAAAGAGCTCAGAGCGAAACGAATGACAGATGAACAATCTGATTTTGTGCATACATGCTGTTGAAGTGATTTCTAGAGAGAGAGGCTCTTATTAACTCTCAAAGCTTCGTGTGACTCCGAATGTTGGTGATCACATTCGAGGACTTCCGGGGATAGGAAGACAGTGGTGTCGACTACCTTGAAGTTCGAGGGCTTCCTTGCTGAGGAAGACAGAGGTTACCAACTACCTTGAAGTTGATGGCTTGAGAGGATAGCAAGACAGAGACTCCGATCTTCGTATCGAGGGCTTACCTTGGTGTGGGTAAGACAAACTTTCTTGAAAGTATAAATCAAGGTACCTTTATCCAAGGTTGTTGGATACCCTTCTCTTTGGGTTAAAAGAATATTATCTTGTTACTTGTAGTTTAACTACCTGTTTAATTTCCGCTGCATTCTGTATTATAAGGAAAGTATAACTTTCTTATACTTCCTTACTTGTACTCTATTTTATTTAGATTATATACGCTTTAAGGTAGAATCTCATATTGTAACTTTTGTTAAGGTTCAATATCCGGAACCATATTTCCGGAACCTACTTTCGGAATCTCTTTCTATGTTTGGATTCAGTATTAGAGGTGTTGTGAATTTGCTTAGTTTAACTTTGTTAAACTTAGCCCTTTCCTTCTCTTAAGGAAAATATAGTTATTCTTAACTAACTTTAAGGGTTCCAAAGGAATTTTTAAAGTATACAATTCACCCCCCTCTTGTATATTGAGCATCTACATCACTATTTCGATCCTACAATTGGTATCAGAGGAGGACTCTGAAATACTTATACTTAAGAATAAGTTTTTCTTGCTCATTTTCTCATTCCGAACTATTCTATTCCGAAAATTTCCAATCCGAACTTTGTTATTACGATTCTTTGCTACTAACAAGCTTGTGTATCGAAGGCTTCTAGCATGGCAGGAATTAATGTTGGTTCGATTGACAATCTAAATCCTAAAAGACCACCAATATTTGATGGTAATGACTATGAGTACTGGAGAGATCGAATGAAGACTTTTGTTATAAACACTGGAGTAGATAATTTTGTTATGCTTACTGGTGATTATAAAATTCCTGACAAGGAAGTTAGAACTTTTACTAACCAGGAAAAGAAAGAATATCAACTCAACTATAAGGTATGTAATACTCTACTATGTTCAATGACTTGAAATATATATATCCAAATTTCTTCTTGTGAAGCAGCTAACTATATCTGGAATAAGTTAGAGGTTACACACTTTGGGACTTCTAAAGTGATTGAGACTAGAAGAGCTATGCTTAGAGCTGAATATCATGGCTTTGACTTTCCTTATGGAGAACCAATCTGTAAAGTTCAAAAAAGATTCATGACTATAGTCAACAGCCTACAGTCTATGGGAGAGAAAGGTTTAGATGATGAATCTCTTGTGGATAAAATAATTGATATTATGCCCAATGAATGGGAATCCAAAAGAACAGTTATAGATAAAAACAGGAAGGTCACTCAGATCTCTCTTGATGATCTTTTTGGAACTCTTCTACAACATGAAACCGGAATGAAGAGAGATGCTGACAACATCAAGAAGAAGAATGGAAATGGTACTGTTTCTTTTACTACAACTTCAAATTAGATGAAAGCTAAGACTCCTGAGAGAGTAACCAGGTCCAAGTCTAAGAAAGTTATTTTCCAGTCCGAATCTAGTGAGAGTGAAGTCTCAGAAAATGAACTAGCAAATCATGCTCGAAGGATGAACAAGATAGCTGGCCAGAGAAATTTCCAATAAAAGTATAAGAAAAAGGACAGGAAAGATATGAAATATGGATAAGTTACTTGTTATGAATGTAAAAGAGCTGGGCATATTAGAACAGATTTCCCTATGCTCAAAAAGAAAGAAAGGAAAGAAAGGAATTCAGACAGGAACAGAAAGAAATATTATAAATCCAAAGCTAAGAAAGTCTTGAAAGCCAATGACACCTGGAGTTCCAGTGGTGGTGACTCTTCAGATGAATCTTCTAATTATGAATCTTCAGGATAGAAGAATCTTGGTCTTATAGCCAAATTACCTATTGATAATCATTGTTTTATTGCTAAGGTGTGAAATACTGAATCATTGACCAATGTTTCTTTAAATTCTAATGATAATAAGTATTATAACTCTTCTGATAAATAATCTTCTTCTGATGAAGAAAATACTTTACCTACTTATGAAGAAGTCTCTAGATTTGCTGAACTTCTTGAGATTGAGAATTCCAAACTCATTAAGAAACTTGATAAGGCAAACTCTAGGAATTCTATTCTTACAAAAGATATATCAGATCTTTCTAAAGATCTTGATAAGAAAAATGCTGATTTTGAAAATATTTCAAAGAATCTTGAGGAAGTAAGTTCTGAGAAGAACAAACTTTCTAAAGAATTAGAAAAAGTAATTTCTAATAAAAATGTTTTCGAGCCTAACTCTAGTTCAAAAACTAATGATTTTGAGGATAAAAACTTGGTTGTAAAACTCAAGTCCGAAATTTTTTCCTTAAAGAAGTGTTTATCAAACTTTACCCATGGTAAGGAAAATTTTGATAAGACATATTCCCAAATACGATCTTTAAGAAATAAATCCGGATTTGGTTATACCCATGAAAAACCTATTTTCAGTAACAATTATTTTGTTCCTCAAAGTGCCCCATTTTTTACCAAGTGTCAATGTGGTGGTCACTGGGAAAAGAATTGTTCCTTAAACAAAACTCAATCTTTAGGATTTCACAAAGCTTACTTTTCTAAGAAAATGTGGGTACCTAAAATTTTATTGTCTGGAAATCTCGGATCCAAACAAGTTTGGATTCCGAAAATCTAATTTTCTTTTTGATTTCAGGAAAACAAAGAGAGTACCAGCAACAATACATGGTACATCGATAGTGGATGTTCCTGGCACATGACTGGTAACAAAAGATTTTTCGAAAAGATTATTAAAACGAAAGGAGGAAAGGTAACTTTCATAGATAATGCTAAGGGAGATATTATTGGTATTGGAAATATTGTTCTTCTTGGTAAAACCTTGATTTCAAATGTTATTTTTGTTAAAGGTCTTAAGCACAACCTCATTAGCATAAGTCAATTATGTGATGAAGGTTACCTTGTGAATTTTAGGAATGATAAGTGCTTAGTTCACAATTCCAAGGAAAAGTTTATTCTCTTAGCCAATAGGCAAGAGAATGTCTACACTTTAAACTTAGAAGACCTCAGAATCCAAGATTTACCTTGCCTAAGTGCAATGGAAGATCATTCCTGGTTATGGAATAGAATACTAGGTCACTGTAATCTTAGGAACCTATGTAAACTCTCTAAGAAGAAACTAGTTAAGGATCTACCAGAGATTATATTTGATTCTTCTAAAGTTTGTGACCCTTGTCAATATGGCAAGCAACATAAATCTAGTTTTAAATCAATCGGTGAAGTCTCAACAACCGATGCATAATAGTTAGTGCACATGGATTTTTTGGTCCAACTCAAACTGGAAGTATTGGCGGCAAATACTATGTGTTTGTTCTAGTTGATGATTACACTAGATTTACCTGGGTCTATTTTCTAGCAAAGAAGTCTGAAGCTTTTTATTATTTCAAAAGTTTTAGAGCTCAAGTTCAAAATGAGAAAAACCTTCCATTGAAAACTATTCATAGTGATCATGGAAGATAATTTCAAAATTCTGATTTTGAAACTTTTTGTAGTAAAAAATGTATTACTCACAATTTTTCAGCACCTAGAACTCCTCAACAGAATGGTGTAGTTGAAAGAAGAAATAGAATTCTTCAAGAGATAACTAGAACAATGTTGAGTGAATATTCTATAGCTAGACATTTCTGGGCTGAAGCTGTAAGTACTGCCTGCTATACTATAAATCGAGTTTTGATTAGACCTTTTCTTAATAAAACTCCTTATGAGTTATGGAATGGTAGAAAACCAAGACTATCCTACTTCAAGGTTTTTGGTTGCAAAGTATTCACTTTGAATACTAAATACAACTTACATATATTCGCACCAAAATCTGATGAAGTAATTTTCTTAGGATATTCCACAACATCTAAGGCTTATAGAGTTTTTAATAAAAACACTTGTACTATTGAGGAAACAGTACATGTAAAATTTGATGAGTCAGATCCTTTTGTTTTCAAACCATCCCAGCCTACATCTTCGGATGTGTTTTCAAAAACTGATTGTCAACCTTTGATAGAAGAACCTTCTGATAAGGAAATTTTTCAAGAAGATACTTCTGAAACATTTACCCCAGAAGACTTTCTACCCTATGTTGATGAACATGTTTTAAAAAACCCAAATCAGGTGTTTCTTAAGAATCATCCCAGTGATAGTATCATTGGTGATGTAAATAAACCTGTAAGGACTAGAAGTTCCTTAAGAAATGAAGTATAACATCTAGCATTTCTTTCCCAATTAGAACCTAAAAGCACTGATGAAGCTTTAGGTGATGATGATTGGATTAAAGCCATACAAGATGAGCTAAATGAATTCGAAAGGAATAAAGTATAGACCTTGGTTGAAAGACCTAAGGAAACTTCTGTTATTGGAGTAAAATGGGTTTTCAGAAATAAATGTGATGAAAATGGAATCATAGTAAGAAATAAAGCTAGACTTGTTGCTAAAGGCTATAATCAACAAGAGGGAATAGACTATGAAGAAACCTATGCTTCAGTAGCTAGACTTGAATCTATCCATATTCTACTTTCCTTTGCAGCATTCTTTAATTTCAAACTTTTCCAAATGGATATGAAATGTGCTTTTGTTTACGGTTATGTTCAAGAGGAAGTCTTTATTGAACAACCTCCTGGCTTTGAAAATACAAAACATCCTGATCATGTTTTTAGACTTACCAAAGCTTTGTATGGACTTAAACAAGCCCCACGAGCATGGTATGATAGACTTACTGGATTTTTGCTTCAAAATAACTATGTTAAGGGAAATGCATATCCAACCCTTTTTATAAAGAAAGATAAGAGAAATGTTTTGATTGTTCAAATTTATGTTGATGACATCATATTTGGTTCAACTCAGCAATCATTGACTGACTCTTTCGCAAGTCTAATGAAATATGAGTTTGAAATGAGTATGATGGGTGAGTTAACTTTTGTCCTTGGTTTTCAAATTTCTCAAAAACCAGAAGGAACCTACATATCTCAACATAAGTATATTAAAGATCTTCTTAAAAAGTATGGTAATGACAATACTAAGAGTATAAGTACTCCCATTGGTACCTCAAATTCTTTAGATCTTGATGAAGATGGTAAACCAGTAGATCAAACATCTTTTAGAGGTATTATAGGAAGCCTACTATAGTTAACAGCTAGTCGACCATACTTAATGTTTTCAGTATGCTTATGTGCAAGATATCAATCCAATCCTAAGGAATCTCACTTAAATGCAGTAAAAAGAATTTTTCGCTACCTAAAGGGAACCATGGATCTAGGATTATTTTATACTTCTGGAAATTATTTTGTTCTTAAAAGTTTTTCTGATGCTGACTTTGGTGGATGTAGAATGGATAGAAAAAGTACATCTGGAACTTGTCATTTCTTAGGAGATTCACTAGTTTCATGGTCCTACAAGAAGCAACATTCTGTAGCACTTTCCACTGCTGAAGCTGAATATGTAGCAGCTGGAAGTTGTTGTGATCAAGTGTTGTGGATGCAACACACACTCACAGACTATGGCTTGAGTTTTACCAAAACTCAAATTTTGTGTGATAACACAAGTGCCATTGCCCTTAGTAAGAACCCTTCACATCACTCCCGTGCAAAACACATAGACATTAGGAATCACTTTCTTAGGGATCACACACTCAAAGGAGATATTATTCTTTAGTTTATCGGAACGCAAGATCAACTTGCTGATATTTTCACAAAATCTTTGCCATCTCATAGATTTGAATACATTAAACATAAGTTAGGAATGATAACCATAAGGTAATGCTCCTAAATTAACTTTCTGTTGAAAAAGTCTCCTTACAGCAATAAACTCCTTTTCATAGGGGGAGTACATTTGTTTGTTAGTTTAAAAAGTTTTTTTCCATAATTTTGTTTTCAAATTTTTCGGAACGAAGATTTCCAGAATGAAATTTCCGGAACTACAATTTTCTAGAATGGACATTTTCGTACAAAATACTTCTGGATTGGAAGTGTTTGTATTAGAAAACATCCAGAATAGAAAAATTTCGTACTGGTATTTTCATAATTGAACTTTTATACTAAATCTTTCATAATAAGTTTTTCGTTTTCAAGTTTTCTTAATGAATTTTTTGTACTAAGTTTTTCCTTACTAAGTTTTTTTTTCATTCTGAGTTTTCCGTAATGAGTGTTCCGTAATAAGTTTTTCGTACTAAGTTTTTTTTATATAGTGATGCTTTTTGCGAACTCTGTCCTCTCATAATAAAGTTTTTTTTGTAGTAGTCATTTTTATATTACCCATTACGAATAATCCTCCTAAGCTAATCCGAAAGGTATGATTACCTTACTCAAGTTTTTGTAGTCATATTTTACTTGATGGCATTTTCTTGTATTATGTTTTCGGATTATAGTTTTCTTAATTCCTTGTTTTAATAAAAACCTCAAAAAGATTGGATTCAAGTTTTCAACCGTCAGATCTGATCTCAGTTTCTCCCAACCGTTTTATCAACTGTGGAAGGTGAATCGTCATCTCGTTGCCTATATAAAGGGGACCCGAATACTCATCCCACATCGGTTCTCAAGCTCTCATGTCTCGAATCTCTGCCTCTCTATTTTAAGGCCGTTCCGAACATCAGTTGTCTCGATTCTGATCTTCTCAAAGGTTTTCAAATCCGAATGTCTGTGGAAGTAGCTTCTCAAGATATGTCTTCAACTAAGCCGATCTCGAAGTGGTTAGTTTATAGAGAGAGGCTGGTTCATCCGGATTTCCTCAACAAGTATGATTCTCTTATTTCTAAGAATATCAAGCTTAATGGTTGGGAAGATGTTGTGGTGTCAAAACCCGGGAACCAAGATGAAGTGTATTCAGACTTACTTGTTGAATTCTATGAGACAGATTCTTTTCTTCAGGAAGATGGTAAGGACAAATTGTCTTTTAAGTCTTATGGGAAGACTTATAAACTTTCATATGTCAAGGCATCCAGCTTGGTAGGCCTAAAGAATGAAGGTGAAGCTGAGTTTGTTTCTCATGTATTTCCGGATTCTAAAGGTAGTTTCGACAAGGAAAATCTTTAGAAACTCTCGGACTGGCTGATGACAAGGCTCAGAAGATTGCAAGTCTATCCACAAATTTCCGGATTCTAGAGTTATGGGTACAAGGGCTTATCGTACTGAGGAAAGGTGATAAAGACAACATGAAGAATATTGAGATCTACATCCTAGATTTTCTGATAAATATGAGGAAATTTAACTTGATGAAGCACATTCTTATCACTCTTGACCATTTGAAGAAAGGAAATCTGAGAGCTCAGATTATCATGTATCCAGCAATCCTCTCGAAGTTGATAGTTCGGTGCCTAGAGTCTTTCAAGGAGGCTTTCAAATCTAAGCCCAGAGTTTGCAAGATTATGCTGGTGAGCGATGGTACTCTTAAGAGAAAGCTTGTAGATTTTGACAAGGAGTCTGGACAGTTTATTGATTTACCTGCTCAAGGAGAAGCAGTTCCGAAAGATGCTGATCCGAAATCCTCTAAGACAGTAAGGAAGAGAAATATGAAAGAAGTGGAAGTAGAAGCAGAGAATCCTAAGACTAAGGAAGTCCATTCCGCACCTCCAAAACCAAAGAAGAAGAAAGCCTATCCTGATGAATTTGTTGCAAAGTGGAGAGCAGATAAAGAGAAAAGGAAAGAAGGGGATCCGCAGTTCGGTTTGGACCCTGTGGAGGCTAAGGCCTTGAAGGAGAGAACTGCTGATGAGATTGAAAAAGAAGTAAAGGAAAAGAAGCTCAAGAAGAATATGTCTGAGGCTGAGGTAGCTCATACTTTGTTGAAATTCAATGATATGGTTTCAACAACTATTCATCTTCCGAGATCTTTCTCCTTGGAATCTCTACCTGAGACTCCAGGAAGAAATTTCGTTGCTCCGGAAGAAGCTGTTTCTAAGAATACTGAGGAAGTAGAGCAAGTTGAGCAAGTGGAACAAGAAGAAGATGGTGCTGAAGGAAGTGGTGAAACCGGAGATGTGCTGAAACAAGTAGATGATTACAAGGGGACACCTTCGGAACACTTATCACTCCGAACTTCAGAAGCTGAATCTTCGAAGCTAGTTACTCCAGAAATGGAAGAAGAGAAAGGGGAATAAGAAGTTACTTATCATGGAGAATAATAACATCTTTTACTTGATGTTGCTCAGAAGGAAAATGTAGGGGTTCATGTTCAGGAAGTTTCTGATAGTGAGAAGAGAACTCCGGAACAGGATTCAATTCCGGAAAAAGACAAGGGAAAGAAAATTCTTGCTGATACTCCGAGCTCAGAAGTGAGAAAGAGGAAGGAAGTTGGTAGTTCTTCGAAAAGAAATCTTGACCTTTTGAAGAAGAAAATTCTCCAAGAAAAGTTTCAGATTCAGAGTCATCCTCTGTGGGGCATGACTTTTTTGTCCAGTCTTTAAAGAAGTTGGTGGGATCCATCCCGACCTTCTCAAGTATTGATTCAAGATGTCAGATGCTCCAACATGCTTTGAATCAGAAAACAGACTCTGTGTCTATGGTTATGGACAAGTGCGTTGAGATTGAGGCTCAGTTCAAAACTTTTTTTGTTGGCTACGAAGCTCATAGAAAATCTTGCAAGAATATGACAAACTGGTCGAAGAAGACTGTTGAAGAGATGAGGTTATTTGATGAGTTTCAAGACAATGACAAGGATGCCTTTGAGACTGAGGACAAGAAGATAAATGACCTGACTTCATCCTTTGAAGAGAAGCTGACAGATGAAAAGAACTTCCGGATTTAACAAGTCAAAGATCTGAATGGGAAGTTAAATTCTGTTTCTTAGAACTGGAAATTTGAAAGAGATCATCGGATTGAGTTTGAAGAGAAGATGAAGGCTCAGGAAGAAAAGATCAAAGCTCAGGAAGAAAAACTTCAAGCCCAGGAAGAAAGAATTGAAGCTCAAAGTGCAAGAATAGTGGTCTTAGAGAAGCAAGCTGAAGAAGATCATAAAGACCTGAAGAAGATCAAGACTATTCTTAAGGGGCTCATGTCGAAGGAAAAATATCTGAAATAACTAAATCCGATCTTTTTGTTGTAATATTTTCTTTATTGTCGAGATTTCAAACCTAATGAAAATTGTGCCTATAGTTTCTTTTGTTGTCATTACTAATGTTTCAGGTACTTTGTTATTTTTTTCAATTCCTTCGATTTCTTTTTGAAAATCACAAAGGGGGAGAAGGAAAAGATCCTTAAGAAAAAGAAGAACTCTTATAAGAGTTTATCAAAAGGGGAGAAGGAAAAGATCCCTAAGGAAAAAGAATTCTAATAAGAGTTTGTTTAAGGGAGAGTTTTTCATTTAAGAAGACTTTCTTATTCATAACGAAATGTCACTCCGGAAATCTGAATACGATCCTTAGAGTTTCAAGGCCTAAGGGGGAGTTAGTCGTATTCATCAATATCCTTAAAGCAAAGGGAGATAAGCTTTATTGTTTTTCTTTCTTCTTAGAATTTCTTTTTTGTAAGGATATTTGTGCTTTCCAAAAAGGGGGAGATTTTTGAGTCAATAAGGTTTTCCTTATGACTTTTCCATTCCTTCTTATTTTGAAAATCACAAACACCTTACTTAAGAAAAATTGTTTTTATAAGAAAAATTTCTTTTATAAGGAAAATCGCTTTTGTAAGAAAAATTATTCTTATAATATTTTCATCCAGATTTTTCTTAAGTATGAGATTCAGATTCACTTTTCTCGGAATTACTTGAAACTTTGATATGAAGTATTCTGTTTTAGGATCCGAATTCTGGACAAGAACTGTAATAAAGTTTCATTCTGAATCCTGGATATGAACTCTGACTGAGTTCTATTCCAGATTCAGGATAACGAATTCTGATGATGAATTCTCATTACGAATTATAATGATGAATTCTCATTCCGAATTCCCATTCTGAATTCTCCTATCAAACAAAATCTGATCATCCCTATTTTATACACACTGAATTATTTTAGACTCCAAAAAATATTTTGGTTAGACTAAGAACATTTATTATGATTACATTTCTATAATCTGTCTACCCTTTATTATTTCCATTACACTCCGAATTTTCACTCCGAAGCTTTCATTCCGAACATTTGAGTTAGAATTAAAACGATGTCGTACATTCTGTTACACTTGTTTTGTTATAAAACGATGTCGTCTATTTTGTTATAAACTAACCATTGTCTAAGTGACACTTGTATAGGTCCCTACGATCTTTAAAGAAAATATGACCATTGGACAAGGAGCCGACCTTACCTATAAATAGGAGCTCATTTGAAAGAGCTCAGAGTGAAACGGATGACAGATGAACAATCTGATTTTGTGCATACATGCTATTGAAGTGATTTCTAGAGAGGGAGGCTCTTATTAACTCTCAAAGCTTCGTGCGACTCTGAATGTTGGTGATTACATTCGAGGACTTAAGGGGATAGGAAGACAGAGGTGCCGACTACCTTGAAGTTTGAGGGCTTCCTTGCTGAGGAAGACAGAGGTTACCAACTACCTTGAAGTTGAGGGCTTGTGGGGATAGCAAGACAGAGACTCCGATCTTCGTATCGAGGGCTTACCCTGGTTTGGGTAAGACAGACTTGCTTGAAAGTATAAATCAAGGTACCTTTATCCAAGGTTGTTGGATACCCTTCTCTTTGGGTTAAAAGACTATTATCGTGTTACTTGTAGTTTAACTACTTGTTTAATTTCTGCTGCATTCTATATTATAAGGAAATTATAACTTTCTTATACTTCCTTACTTGTACTCTGTTTCATTTTGATTCTATACGCTTTAAGGTAGAATCTCATATTGTAACTTTTGTTAAGGTTCAATATCCGGAACCATATTTCCGGAACCTACTTTCGGAATCTCTTTCTAAGTTTGGATTCAATATTAGATGTGTTGTGAATTTGCTTAGTTTAACTTTGTTAAACTTAGCCCTTTCCTTCTCTTAAGGAAAATATAGTTATTCTTAACTAACTTTAAGGGTTCCAAAGGAATTTTTAAAGTATAAAATTCACCCCCCCTCTTGTATATTGAGCATCTACATCACTATTTCGATCCTACATTAAAATTAAATGATACCTATATTTATATATTTATTTTATAATTCCAGCATCATATTTATGTTATATATGTCAAAACGTTTTATTAAAACCATCCTTTATACATCTTATGTATAGTGTGAATGAATCACATCGCTTTGAGTAGGAGGTTGTCCACACGTCCAAAAATGATCTTATCATATCCCCATAATATGGAATGCATTAAGGTATGTGTTATATAAAAAATAAATAAGAATAAATACATAATAAATATCAAATATATCATAGAAAACCAATGTTTCCATCAAAATTCCCACCATGATAGATGGTAATGGAATAACGAACAATCATCGTTTCATGGGGCAGTAATCCTCCCTACACACGATTGGTAAGTTTATTACCCATTAGATGGAAGTGTGTGTATGTGTAGGTATAAATATTAGAGTAAAAAAATTTCATTATATTTAGGCTAGTTATGTAATTATATAATCATGGAATAATAATATTTTTTGGGTTGGAGAAGAAATAAAATGAAAGTTATTCATTGGAGAATGTTACCTCATTTTCAGGTAACTCCTTTTGGATTTCACCAAAGGGATCCCTTGGTTTTCTTTTTACCCATGTTTATGCTACTATTATTAGGGATGATATGTTGAGATATTATTTGTGAAGATTATTGGAGAGAAAAATGGGTTGATATGTGTTAATAAAAGGGAGGGGTGAGTGCCTTTTTAAAGTGGAGGGGGAGTGGCATTCTTGTAAATATAAAACGGTAAACCCTATTGAGAGGTCTCCCATACATCATGTGAAACCAATAATGATAAAAGAATATATAAAAGGGATGATATTCTGTAAATAATTATAGAAAACATATTTTGGATAATTTTTTTGTTCATTTTTTCCTTTAAGTGTAAGGTTTTTGTCCCTTGTTAAGCTAAATTATCTCTTAATTGTTGTATTTTATTTCAATTACATTCACCAATATTTTTTCTCAAAAAATAATTTTAACTTATAATAAATTATAAATTATGATTATTAAAAACATGGAATCCATTTTTTAAAAATTCCAATCACATAAGTGTTAGAAATTAATTTAAATTTAATCCTGCAGACTGGATGTCAAAGCGGGTTTTTAAAGTAAAAAAATGTTCAAATGTTTGAGGTGAGTTCATATCAAATTTCAATGAGAAATTGATTCTAATGAACTATATTGTATTAATTTACTTATAATTAATCCAATTAAACTTTAAAATCAATAAATAATAATAATTTAAACTTATAAATACATTAAAAAAGAAATGGTTCTGAATTAAAAATAAATTTTTCCCTACTCCTCAAAAAATGAAACTTCACATAAAAATACCAAAAAATACACCCTAAGTAAATTTTTATGTTCATATTTGAAAAATATGTTTATTTTGACATATAAAATTTATAAAAGTGTCAAATAAATTATTTAAAATAGGTTCATCCTAATTTTCTCATTTCTGAGTAATTGGTAACTAATGAATTCATATTATATTTGTATTGGTCATATAGTGTCATAATTTAGTTAAAAATTTTCATAAAAAATAATTTAATGGATAGTTTATATGTTATTTTATTGAATAATAATTTTTTAATAAAATATTTTTTTTGTTAAAAATTGTTCTTTCATATAATGCTAGTTTCAAAGAAAGTCTTTATTGTGTGTGACACAAGATAACTCGGTATTAAATGCATTGAAAGCTATATAATATATTAAATTTATTTAAAATATTTAATATACCATAAAATATCAATTGGTTATATGCTATCAAATAAAAGTTACACTATTATAATTTTTAGGGTGTTAGATATCATTTTCCATGATTTAACAAAATGATGACTTTTTTCATTCAATTTTCATTTTCAAAAAATGAGAAACCAAAATTGTGTTATATTACATGTAGATTGAAATTATAATAACTTTAGAGACAATATAATTCGTTATTTGAAAATTTTGGTATTTTAAATTTTTGGATGCTATGTTTGATGGTGAGGTGACCTGTGAAAATTTTAAAAGTAACCCTTTGAATCATCTTTTTGACCTGATCATGTTGACTCCCTCTATATAATGATTTAGGACCCCAGTGATAGAGAAATTTATAGATAATGTTTTGGACATGAGGGTGTGAGTAAGTGGCTGAGTGGAATCCCCGTAGATCAAGATGAATGAGAAGAATCTGATTATACATATGATCTAAATAAAAATTAAAATAATGTACATTAATAACTAATCCAATATTACCAAGGGATTTAAGGAAGTTTTTCACAATAATGAGTAGTGATGAACCCTTAGAGAGTATTTTCATCAAAAAATAATTATATAGGAATGGGGATGATTAATGTTATTTATGTGTATAATCAATGGAATTATACCTTTACTTATCCCTTATTAGAAATGTGTAAATTATAAATATATTAATTGAAATTTATTTAATTAGTGGTTTAAACTTGACATGATTACGATATTTGATTGTGATTTGATGCGATTGATGTCAACTTTGCACTCAAAAGATATATTTGACTGGATGCCATATATTATGATATTTATGCCATTCTATATTCTATATCTTAATATAGTAGAATACATAGAGTGTGTATCTTTTATTGGTGGATATTTTTTCTAATATATAACTACGCAACCATAATAGAATAAATGATTAGGATCGAAACTAGTTTGGTTTATTTTTTAACAACTTGTTGATTATTTTGGATTGTTTAGGATATATGTACTCCATAGATATAATCGTGGTGACTATGTATAATGATTATGTGTGTATTTTTCTACTTTAAGGTGTCTTCTTATGTGGAGTTCAGTTTCATCGTTATTAGTGGGAGTACCTAACCTTCTGATATTTTTATGTTGCATGGTTGTGATAATGATTATACTATGGTGTGTTGGGATTATTTGGGATCTAATAACACTTATTCAAAACAGTATATATGAATAAGAATCATAAACCCAATATTACCATGGTTAGAAATAAACACCTATAAAATGGTAAATGAATAAATAAAGAACAAGTTCATTCATTACATCGGACCATCCGTGGATTCATCTTTATCCTCTATGATTAATGATGATAAAAAAGGAACAATCAAATGATTCCTCACTCGATGGTATATCCAACGATTGACTGGATCACTTATTATAAAAGTGGGATATTCCACTCTTTATGGTGTTACACTACAAAAAAATAGTATATTAGAGGGGTTATTTATAGGGGGTTATACACAACCCTCTATAAATTTATTTTCTGTATAATTACAGGGGTTTCTGCACAACCCCCCTCTAATATTTGAATTTAGAGGGGGTTATGAACCCCCTCTAAATTAATTTTCTATAAAAATTAGAGAGAGATGTGTACAACCCTTGCAAATCATCAAATTTAGAGGGGGTTATAAACCCCATTAATTTCTTAAATTAGAGGGGGTTTTGATCCCCCAATAATTTTTTTAATTATTTTTTTAATATCCAATTGGATTCTAGAGGGGGTTCAAAACCCCCTCGAATGTCTTAAATTAGAGGGGGTTCAAAACCCCACTCTAATGTCTTTAAATTTGAGGGGGTTTAAAACATCCTCAAATGTCATTAAATTAGAGGTGGTTCAAAACACCCTATAATATCTCTAAATTAGAGGGGGTTGTTAACCCCCACTATTTTTTAAAAATAAACTTCCATAATATATATATATAATTGAAACATAATATATATAAATTTTTTTAAATACGTTATATATACGAACATATCTTATAGAATATTCGTATGATTGTATTTAATTGTATTTATATGTATAAATAAATATAATTTTATAATTTTATGAACATTAATATATATTTATTTTTATAAATTTTATTTCATATATTATTAATTATATGTAATATAAAATCATAAACATATTATATAAATATATACATAAATATAATTTATTTAATAAATATATCATATAAAAACCCAAGATTGTAGTTTTTATAACTTATAATATAATAATAAATATATTTTTAAATACTATGTTTATTCTTTTATAATATATATATTTACTATTATATGATATAGAATTTATACAAATAAATTTATTTTAACATAAAAAATATTATACAATTATATTTATTGAACCACATATATATTACTATATATAATATTATACAATTATATTTACTGAAATACATATATATTAAGGCGCATAATAATAAATATATGTATTGATATACATTATATAAATATTTTTATAAATTGTATTTCATACAACATTATATAAATATTTGTAAAAATTTTATTTCATATATAATATTTGTATAAATCTCATTTCATTTAATATTAATTATATATAATATAAATATTTGTATAAATTTTATTTCATATATATGTATTTCATATAATTTTAATTATATATTAATTGTGTAAAATATTATACAATTTAAACAAATAAATATGTATTAATAATGTACACAATAATAAATATATGTATTGAAACACATTATATAAATATATGTATTGAAATACATTATATAAATATATGTATTGAAATAGATTATATAAATATATTTTTAGACACATTTTATAAATATATTAAGTAAATAATTATATATATAATTTAAATAAACATGTATATAATATATAAACAAGTATTTAAGTGTATAAATAATTTACCTAAATATATAATATAAATGTATTTAATATAATAAATTAATGATATAAATCATAAAATAAATGTATGGTATTTATAAAATCGATATATAAATTTTATAATTTAAAAAATATGAGTAATAACCTTAATAATAATTAATAATATTATATTTATCAAATACCCACACATATATAAGTATATAAAAATAATTAAATAAATATATATTATAACTATATCATATCTACATGCAATTATTTTATTTTTAAAATGTAAATAATCTGGGAAAATACAATGAAAAATACAGAAAAAGGATCAGGTTTAAATTACAAAGACGGAAAAAGGAAGTCTACACTATTGTACATCGATTATATAAATATTATATAAATACAAAAACACATAGACATATAAATGTATTTATAAATATATTCATTTAAATTATTTATATACTCAAATATATTAATCTATATATATATAATTATTAATATATATTATATAAATAAACATGTATATAATACAAAATTTGTATTTAAGTATATAAATAACTTAAATGAATATATTTATAAATATATAAACATATGCGTATATACATATAAATATATTGTTTATATAAATGTATATATAGTTTATATATTTAAATGTATTAAAATATATGATATTAATAATATTTATTAAAATAATGAATCAAATATATATAAATAGAGGCTTGAGTCAATATACAAAAGAAATCAAATGCCATAGTGGTAAAATCAGCTAGTGGTAAACTTGTGCGGTCCTCTTGGTCAGTGGTTCGAATCCCTCTAGTGTCTCCTTTTATATAAATAGTCGAGGATATGGGGAGTAGTGGGTATGTGGCAATGGATGCGGAGGGGGCTGGGGTACTTGGGGTGGCGGGGAACCGGAGGCAAGTCTGTAGAAATGAGAGAGGTTAGGGGGAGGAGCGAGAACTGGAGAGGGGAGTCGGGACAAGGTGACATGGGAGATAGGGGGAGGTGAGACATGTTGACACGGGAGACAATGGAAAGGTAGGACGAGGTGACATAAGAGACAGGGGGAAGGCAGGATGCGGTGAGTACTGGGTGTGTCGTAATGGATGCGGAGGGGGCTGGGGCGCTTGGGGAGGTGGGGAACCAGAGGCAAGTGTGTAGGAATGAGAGAGGTTATGGGGAGGAGTGGGAACTGGAGAGGGGAGGCGGGACAGGGTGACATGGGAGACAGGGGAAAGGTTGGACGAGGTGACATGGGAGACAGGGGATGGCAGGTTGAGGTGACATGGGAGGAAGGACGGGGTGACATGGGGTGGTTGTGACACGAGAAGGGTGATGGGGTGACACGGGGATGGGTGAAACATGAGACAGGGGGAGGTGGGATGGTGTGACATGGGAGAGATGGGGTGGGATGTGGTGATGGGGTTATAGGGGACATGGGTGACATGAGAGACATGGGTGCAGCTGGGTGATAGGAGGCATGTGGGGTTGACACAATTGAGACACAATTAAAAAAAATAGAGAGGCTCTAGGGGTAGTTTTCACAACCTCCCCTAAAGTAACTCCATTAGGGGCAGTTTAAACCACCCCTATTTCCCTTAACTAGTGGCGGTTTTAACCAAACATAGACTAATACATGATTTTTTTTGTGAATTTAAGACAACATTAGAGGGTGTTTAAACCCCCTCTAATGTAATTGTTGCTATGTTCACCATGATATTACCAGTAGTTCCTCAAAAATTCCTCTACTAATAGTAGGCGACCACATTAGCTACGGTTCCCCAAAACCACCACTAATGTCTTTTAAAGGGGTTATAACGCCTTGTAATGTTAAAAATAACCCCCTTTAAACTCACTATTTTTTTTGTAGTGTGCTAACACCTCATGTTTAAAAATTGGTTTGTGATGAGAGCTTCAGTTGATGGAGAGTTTTAACCAAGAATCAAGTAATCACACACTTATCCATCACATTATAATTGGATTCATTATAAATACCTTGAATAATCTCATCAATATTCAATTAATATACTCATGCATATATAAAAAATGATTAAATTCATAAATCACTTCATGAGTCATGTGCATTAATGCATCTACTCCCTTGTATTTCATCTTATGTAATGCCTATTAAATGATAACCATTATGGAATATCGATTTGAACATTAAGTCTCAACATTAAAATTACATGAATATTAAATATAGCAGCATGTAAACCATTCCCTATGATATAGAACATCATACACAACAACTACATGATAATGGCACTTTATGATGAGGTCCAATCCAACCCCATGATTGTTAAAGGCCAGAGGTAAGGAATCATATTCCATGACATTACGATTACCACAATCATAGAATATGATTGGGTGGCAAGGGACTTATGATATAGATATATCATAAAAGATGATATTGTTAATTTTAACTCATAAAAAAGGATTTAGAGAATATAATTTCCTTTAATCTACCACTTACACTGAAGACTATTAAACATTGTGTGATTTTACCTTATATCATATCACAAATTATAATATGTGAAATAAAATCCAAAACTCTTCTAGATATATTCTAAAACACCTTTGTAAATCTATTATATATTTCACTATGTATTACATTATATGAAATAACTTGTGTATTCCCATCCAAAACTCTTTATATTAACTCTAAAACACTTTATAGAAACTCTCGGATATGAAATCAATTCCAATTCATTAAACTACAAAGAGCGAACCCATGAACCTTAATTGAATTGAAAATAAATATGAATCACTAGATCCATTAATTTTTTAAAGGGTTTCCCCTAGAAAATAATCAATTCTAATTAAGATACAAATTCATCTAGTTTGGTCTTCATCAAACACATGTATCTCTATACCCATGACCATCAATTACATCACAAGCTATAGTTCATTATCTTATATTCCATTTTTTCAGGACTTCTATTGAGAGTTAATCATAGATTATTTCAATATCATATATTCAATTAATATATTCTTGAGGTGTTACCACACTACAATTGACAACATTATTAGTAACATAAATGAATTTCCAAGGTTGATGATATCACCATGGGGAAGGTGAATTAGTGATCCCTTTGTCTTTTTATGAATATGTTCCTCTAAAATCAAACTTCATGACTTGTTAAAGTATAATACACTCTATATATATCTCTCATTCTTTATTTATTAAAGTGACAAAGAAAAGGCACAAGATGAATGAATTTTTACAGGGTTTAGACCTTTTTAAAAACCTACTTCTTATTTTGATTGGTTAGACACCAAAATAACATATTCTTTACTATAAATACATGTTGTTACAATTGGAATCTTCCTAGCCCAAATATTATAGATTCATACTATAGTACTCATAAATTAACACTGGAATAATATATTCTCAGTATCAATATAGAAAAATATTTCAAATGTAATAAAGAAATATCTCCTATAGATTAAAATTTCTTTTTCAATAATGATATTAATACTCCTCTTGATCCTTTAAGATACAAAGATACATATAGGCTACCTTATTCGGGTTCTTTAACCTATTTTTTACACTTTTGTCGACATTTCTCAATAAATATAGTCTCTATATTAGATCTTCCATTGAATATTCATATATTGAGTTCTCAAATAAAATGTATGTTTTGGTTAATATATGATAAAATTATTTAATATTCATTATATTCTTCTAGTGTGTCAACCTAAAACACCCAAACACACTTTTATTTATTTTTAATTTATTAAATTCTTATTCACACACCATATTATACATTTTACATTCATTCAACTGCATTTAATTCCACGTCACACCCAATATACCCAAAATATGATTCTTTCATATAATATGGAGCTTTCATCAAAACATGTGAAAGTAATTTACCTTTTATAGAATCCATAATATCTCATAAAATTTTATTACCAACCCTTTAAATGGGGCAGTTTCCCATGTCAGTTTATGTGGGTTTACAAATTTTCCATTACTTTTAAACTCCATGATATAACCACATCCACATTTAACCACAAACTCCAAAAAGTGAAAAAACATTTAATATCACAAAAAAACTCATTGAAAATTATTCTTTAAAATTAAATTATTAATATATAGTTATTTAACTATCCTAGAATGATAATATTCCTCATGTTAAAACTTTTTCTATCCCAGTTTTAAAAGTTTATCTTCAAACCCATAGGATACAAATCAATTTAACAAAACCAATATTATGTCACATACACCATTGAGTATATGTAATGTTTGAATCATTAAAGAGATGGTCAATAATTATACCATTTAATATATACATTTTTCTTGAAAATAAATCATTTTACCCATTTATATCTCACTCAAAAATCATTTGCATTTATCAGGATTTTCCTTTTAAAAAATATCTTGAATCATTATTAAATTTTCTATATTTAATACAATAAATAATGGTTCTAGAATAAATTTATTTTATTTTTATTATTAGGGATATTAAATTATAGTAAAATTCTATTTTCCATCCCGAAAAAATATCAATTTTTTCTAAGGATCTCCACATAGGCCGTCAATATTTTTCTTATCATTGTATGGTTAAATAAACCTTATGGTTGTCATAAGGTAATTTTTTCCCTGTTAGGCCTCAGTGGGAGCCTTACGAAGCCTCCTCAATCATGTTTCACAATTTTCATATGGTTTCTTATACTCAATAAATCAGTATTAGGATTGTTTTAACCTTATGAATATTTTTACAGTTTGGAGGTTATACCCTACGATGATTCCGTACCCTATTAAGAACCTAGTTTTTTAGAATTTTGTAAAGGGTTATACCCTATAAAGATTTTTTACCCTATGAGGACACAATTAAACCATAAAAATTCAAGGTACCCAAATAATTTCCTACTTCATACCATATAAATTCAATCATATAGTAAAAATCCCTTTATAGGATTCATATCATTGGAATTTTTTCACATCTATATCATAGGATGTAAATTATGATACTCAAGGAACATTATTATGTTCCAATGAGAAACATTTTCATAGTAAATTAATAGGATGATGTAATGACCCAAAATTTTATGAATGAAATTCCATTTTGAATGAATAAATTACTTGTTAATTAATGTAGTTATAGAAAAAACATTCATTAACTTTGTTATTTTGGGTTGTTGTAAAATATAGTTAGTCAAATTTAAAAGATCATTAATCATCATAACCAATGATAATATAGTCATTTTTTAGTGAATATTATGTGTATTATATATTAAATGCTATGATAAAGTCTAATTTACACAGATAGAAGAAGAGATGGCCTCAACCAGTAAGAACATACATTATTAAGCCCATTTTTAGAGCTTCTAGGGGAGATGACATCAATAGGATTCTCCATTGAACAAGAACAAAACAACTAAACAAATGGAACACAAATAAAACCATTTATATGGGAAGCTCAAGCTTATCGAGATCATGACCCAAACCATGTTCGTCAAACCACCCCAAGTTAGTAACACCATCTCACACATTACCTTAGGGAGTAAGCTAGTGTAATGAGGGGTTATATATCTTGACCTTAGTAGTATGAATTTTTCTATTTTATTTGTAATAAATTATTTATTATGTTTATCCCTTTTCATTACTAACTTATATATACAATTATATATGAGTTTATGGAAATTAGATTTGGGTACAAAGAAACCAAAATTGTATTTTTAGAAATATATGGATTTAACACTCTTTTTTTATGAATTCAAGAATTTTAAAATAAATTTTATTTTCATATAATATTGTAACTAAATAAAATATATTTATATAAAAATTGTAATATAATTTAATGAAGTTCACTGTAATCTTTATAAGGGTCAAAAAAAATTATTTATTGTAAAAAAATTATTTTCCAGTAAATTTGTTTTTATCTAAAAGTGTATATTCAAATATTTATTGAATTATTTCAGAAAACGGAACATTTGAATAATCCAATAGGTAAGTTTCATAATTTTTTGAGACATTCTAATTTTTATGTAAAAATTAAATATGATATAAATATATGGTTTATATTATGACATAATAATGGCCCAAAAGTGATCTAATAAATTATATAAAATGAATTTACAACCTCATATAAGTTTATCCTTTAAAATAATTTTTTTAGATTTATTTTATTTATTTTGTATGCCTTTAATGAATCCTCAAAAACCTATATTATATTTCACGGTTTAAAAAAATTCCATACAAACATGACTCACTTCCTTATCACTAATGTTATTATTTTAATCGTTTAGGTTATTATCCTGATTAAATATTGAAAAATACTCTTATTTGGAAGAAATCATGGTCAAAAACTATGGTAAGGTTTTTGGTTTGGAATATTTTAATATATAGAGTACAAAACCTATGTTTAGTGATTAATAAAGAATCCTACTTTCTTTTATTGTTTTTATCCACACTACCACCCACTCATATTCACTAAAAACCCATTGAGCATGTAGTTCTTCTCCCTCTTCCTCTCTAAATTCCTCCCAAGGTGTTCCCAAGCTCTTAAGAAGCTCCTATCAAGATTTTATAAGAGCCCTCTAAAGTTAATGGATTCTCTCCTCCCCCTCTTTAGTTAAACACCTTCATTATATTTTTCCTTTTATTTCTTATTTTTTATATTTTCTAATTTTTTTAAACATCAATTTTACTATAATTATGATTTTAATGTAATTATATACCCTGTTTAACACTCATTAAACACTTCCATGAATCATGATGTACATCCGTTATGTGTCTGAATTTATCCTATGATTTTCTGTGAAAAATTTTACAAAGTTAATACCCATATCCATTTCCAATCAAGGGTATTCACCTACACATAACTATAATTCATTTATTTATAACAACAATTTATTTAACCCACACTCCTTAGTCATAGGATTAAAAGTAATTAAAGTAATTCTTAAGTTGTATAATTTATGTGTAACCCTAATGCATGTACATGATATGAATGTAGGGGGGATCTTAGATTTATATATCCATAAAATATATTGGGGTACATTTTTATCTCATAAGATACCATGTATTGGGAATGATAGAATATCCTAAAAATAGTGTTTTATGATGTCTTATTGTTTATCATTAACTTATTCTTATCATGTCATATTTTATGTTGTTTCCAAATTCCTATGTTTCCTTGATATTAACATACTATTTCATTCTTTTATGTTCATGTTTATGATTTCAATCCATTTTATGTTACCTCTATATTCCTCTTTAATCACATGTATTTAATTTCATCATGTTATTATTCAATTATTCCCTTTTTTATAGGAAACCCCTTTCTTATATACACCCTTAGGTTATCCCATTCAGTATTGTAAGGTCAATATAATATAAGTGAATGTTTTGGATATTTTAAATAATTTTTTTTACCCATGTTTCAAGTTATTGTCCTATATATATATATTTACACTATGAAACTAGTCCTTACGATATTTTTCTATTGTAATAAGTATATCTTTGTTTAATAGATCTTAAATAAAGGTGTATTTAAGATATATGTTGTCATATTTGGTATAAGATCAAGGGCTAGTTAATTTTTTGGAATACAATTATAAAACCTTAGTAAAATACTTAGGGAAAATACTAAACATTGGAGTATATCCCTAAATTTTGTTTATGTGTAGAGTAAGTGGTTTCTATAAAAACAATCCTTATCTAGATACTACAAGTGCTTGTGTATCTAAAATAGTTATACCTAGGGGTAATAAAACCGAAATGAAAAATTGGGTTTTAAATCAATCATACCTTATGTACAAAAAATGGTTTGTTTTTCACATGGTTTCAAACACTTGAAATATATTCTTGGTAAATTCGCAAGATTCTTATAAACCATTTTTAATGGGAAAGAGTTCCCATTAAATTTTATGTTATGAAAGACACCATGGATAACTTATATTTAAACCTATAAATTCATAGGTCAAGGAATATATTTAATTTATGAGTTATCCCATCAGTGTTAATAGTTTCCCTTTTATGCATTTCATATATTTAAAAGTATCATCCCTAATTTTCCCTTTATTTTCATTAATGGATGGAAATAGTAAGAACCAAGTCAACAACCAATATGAGGGGAAATGTAGTCACTACCCAGATTAGATTCTCAACACGATGGTAGAAATAATTAGGAATTTCATGAATATAATTTCTAAATTTACTCATGTTTTGACTAGAAAATTGAATCATAAGGAACACCCACATACCGCTAAGGTAGAGCAAGTTTCAATTGATACCTTTATGTGAAAAAGGCATTCGATATTAAGTGGATCTTCCAATACATTGATCACATTAAAATGGATCAACTCAATTGAAAATATCTTATCTATCCTTAGATGATCTGAGTAAGTGAATATTGCGCTAGATATTTATCATATTGAGGGATAATATAATCAATGGTGGATGTTGATCAAAATTATGAAGCCTGAGGAGAATATTAAAGAAATGGGGGGAAATAATTTTGGAAGAAAAAAATCAATAATTATTTTCCTCACACTATATAATTTGAAATGGAGAGGTATATCCTTGGCCTCCAGATAAAAGAATATGAATCCATCAAGGTGTATAAAGTGAACTTCACATGACTTGCATGATATTACTATATATTTTAAATTGAACCTAAAAGTAAAGCTGACCCATTCATTATTGGGATAAAGCTAAACCTATTAAAATCCTATGAAATTTTAGACTTTGAAAACACTGAAGAGATTCTCCAATTTTCCCTTAAATTCAAAACATAGGTTAATGAATCATAAGGGGCTCATGGTCTAGGTGATATAAAGTGGAGAATGGATTTTAATTCTAGAGGAGTGATGGAGAAATATCATGGGGGAATGAAATTTTAATATCTCACTTTTCAAAAGTGTGGGAAGAAGAATCTATGAAATTTCCTAAAGGGGAAAAGTAAATAATTTAGTTATTAGGAGGGGACTCCATTTGGAGAATGTCGATGGGAGAAACTCACCAACCTGATGGAAGAAAAGAATGCTCTGGTAAACCCTTAACATGTTGTCAAATATTTAAACTGTAAAAAACAAGGATAATATAAGGGTCAATGTACCAACCCAACATTTTTTGACGATATCTAATGACAATGACCTACAAGGCCTATAATGAAAGGGTGATCTTATGCCATCAAAACTGCTGAGGTGGTTCCTAAAAATGATGTGGCTACATTTATGATAATTATTTATTCAATAATAGATAACAAACTCTTCGATTGTAGTTATACACATTCTTTCATATCATGAAAGTTTAGAACTATTCAAAATCCACCTCAAAATATGGATATGGAACTATCGATGGAAAATAAAAAGGGTAAATTATTTAATCTCAAGTAAATAACTTCCCCACTGTCCATATTTTTTGGATTCATTTCCCAAAAAACCATATGATACTCCCTTTAGAGTAATATGATTCTATTCTAGGTATGGATTGGATTTCCTAGTAAAAAGATTACATAAATTGTCATGGGAAGGAAGTCACCCTTTGAGTCATGAATCACCCTCTGATTATATAGAAGTTCAAGGGGGAGGATGAATCTCTTTTGGAATAATAATCTCAAGAAAGAATATTCTTGCCTTTTGTGGAATAATATCTAAATCAAATTATTGAGACCAAGGAAAAGATCATCCTTGATGACATTCCCAATGTAAGGTAATATGCTAATGTGTTTCCTATATAATTTCCTAATATTCCTCCAAGTAATGAGGTTGAGTTATCAATCAAGTTTATACCAAGATATTTTAAAATATTCAATACCCTTTATAGAATGATCATTTTTTAACCTCACGATCTTAAGAAGAAACTATAGGAGATTAAAGATAAAGGGTTTATACGCCCAAGTACTTCACTATGGGGTTCGATGGTACACTACATCAAGAAAAAGGGTAAGTAGATGTTCTTATGTATTAATTATCAATATATCAAAAAAATCATGATAACGAACAAGTGTCGTTTTTTCATATATTGATGTCTTGTTCGATCATCTATGTGAAACCCTTTACTTATGTAAGGTGGATCTTCAGTCAGGATATTATTAAGTAAATTTAATGTAGGTGGATATCCTTAAGACTTATTTTTTTATAAGATATGGGAAAAATGAGTTAATAGAGATTCCAATTGGACTCACTAATACTCTAAATATTTTCATGGACTTAATTATTAGAGTCTTTAGGGATTACATTGATATTTTTTTGGTAGTCTTTATAGAAAATATTCTAAACTACTCCAAAACTAAGGATGAACATGTGGAAATTTTCAAAGTTGTATTGAAGGACATCCAAAAGGAAAATTTATATGTGAATTATAGTAAATTTTTATTTTGGATGTAAAAAGTAACATTTTTAGGGAATGTTGTCACCGGTAAAGGGATATATGTAAATCCTTTAAAAGATAAAGGCAATTGAAGCATGGACCTAACCAATATCCATGATGGAAATTTATAGATTACATGGATTAGGTGGGTATTATCGTTAATTTTTTAGGAACTTATTTCAATTTTCAATACCATTGACCAATCAAACTCATAAGGGAGTGATGTTTGATAGGACTAGTGAATTAGAGGAAAGATTTAAATAGTTAAAGAAGAGGATAGTCACAATGCCTTTCATCACATTACCCACAAATGGGGAAGGATTTTTTTTATCAAAAGTGATGTTTATAAAAAGGGATTGGGTTGTGTACTCATGCATGGTGACAAAGTGATAGCCTATTCCTACCAGAAATTAATGATTCTTGAGATAACCTACTCAACCCATGAGCTGGAATTTGATACAATGATATTCACATTAAATATTTGGAAGCATTTTATCTATGGGGATAAGTGTGACTTATATACATATTATAAAACCCTCAATTATATATTTAGAAAAATGGATATCAATATGTACTATTGAAGGTAATTATATTTCAACAATGATTTTGATTTTTCAATCCATTACCATCCTAGGAAGATGAACAAAGTGGAAGATGATCTGAGTAGAAAGGATCCTGAAAATCTATCCCTTATGAGGATTGAAAGGGATATAATGTTCTTTGAAATGAAATGGATAGACATGTGAATAATAAAAGATTCATCATACTACAATTCTCAAATAACTTCCCAATCATCCACTATTGATAGGATCAAGGAGTCCAAAAATGATGGGGTGCTATAGAAAAAGGAAGTGAATATTCTAGATTAAAAATTTTCTAAAGATATAATTATATTGTTATAAAATCTGATATGTGCCCCACGAAAAATATAACTGAAAATGGAAATTTTGGATGATGTGCATAGTTAATCCTTTTTTATTCATCTAGATTTCAATAAGATGTGTAGATAGCTAAATAAAAACGTATGGTTTGATAACATGAAGAGAAAGATTGAAAAATATGTATCTTAATGCTTGAAATGATAAAAAGTCAAGGATGAAAAATAAAATTATAAGGGTAAGATGAAACCATTTCCCATAACAATATGGAAAAGGGAAAAAATATCCATGGATTTATTCATAAGAAACCCCAAGACATCTAAAGGTAATAACGTCATCAAAGTGGTAGTCAGTCACCTTAAAAAGTTAGAGCATTTCACTATTATTAAGGAAGCTTTATCTCTTTACCAACCTTCCATGATATACATAAGATAAGTTGTAGCTTCTTAATTCAAGATCCACTCAAATAGTGCCCTGATCTAGTCATCCACCAGACCTCAAACATGCCTCCTCATATTCCATAGGCTTCCAACTTGAAGTGTGTGTCTAATGGTGGTACAATGGGAAGACTATAGGCTGTTGATTAGTAATAAATACAGTAGAAGCAATAAACATAAAGGCATATGAAATTTAATAAAAAACTACATAACATTAAATGAGTGAAATATTCATGAATTTACATTATACTATTAATAAATTGACATATAGTAGATGATACAGACATATAATATATAAGGAAGAAAATAAAAAGCTCAACAGCTATCTCCAATAGCATTATGAGCACTAGATCAATCCTCTTATCCTATACTCCATCTTATCCAAGAAGGATGAAACAAGTCTAGTATAATTCAATAAGATGATATTGGAACCTTCAGATTTGTTCATGTAACCCAGTGAAATAGTGGCTCTAATAGTGTGTGAGATATACTCAATAGGCTACCACCAACACTGTCTAATTCATAATACAATCTTGGAATATAAAATAAATAAGTCTGAAGGTATATCAAATGTAAATAAGTTCTATAATAATTAATTTAAAGATGTATGAATCATATTCATTAGGGGAACCTTATCTAACTTACCTTCCTTAACCCTAGTCGAGATATCTCTAAACCGAGGAAAACCTTTACACAGATTAATGGGTCTAACAATGTCCATCATAAATCAAGCATCATGAATGGACCAAACCCATGCATTTTATTTGTCATAGAGGATGAGCCCCTAGGATAATGATTATTTATCATTAGTTTTTGATATAAAATACGTATTAATAAGTCAATACAGTTCATTATTAATTAATATAAGGTGACCCATAAAAGGAATCCAATGTATCACCCTAGGAGAACTATAAAATACTTAACAATGCCAGATATTGTCCAAGGTGATCCATAATTAAATCCCTAATATCACTCTCAATATGGTATGGTATAGGAAATAACCCCCTAAGCTAATCCTAAGTATCTCACACAGGGGACCAAGTATCTTTAACGGAATTGTATAACCATCATGCCACTAATCCCATCTAAGGTTTTCCCCCTAGGGTATCAGTATCTCCCGTGAGAAAAATAAACGCAATAATCCTATGATCTCATCCATGTAATTTTTACATGGGAATCTGAGTATCACTCCTAAAAAATTAAAAAAAACTCACATGGTTACACTAAACCATGCAAGACCTCTAGATCCACTGGATTAGCCACACAATTTCACCTAGTGGGCCACACAATTTCATACAAACCATGATCCCTTAGCAGCTTTTCTTGGTTTTGGGTTTTTGGATCCTGGTGCTCTAAAAAATCTATAGAACCCCTAATAATCCTTTTGTTCCTTAAAAAATTTTAAAAAACAACATATTTAATTGTTCAAACTCTTGAAATTACATTTCAAGACCCAGTTTTTGATCTGACCGATCCACCATATGAAAATTTCAAAAACTCTTGTAATTTTAAACCTAGTCCAAAACACAAGAAATTATAATATTTTCACCTTAGAACTTATCATCATTTATTAGATTTTTGGAACAAAGAAAAAAACCCAACCTATTAGGGTTTTGAAGTTTTTTTCAAGTAGTTATGTTGTCTTTCGAAATTCCCACTGCACCTTCAAGAGATATTTTAATCATAGAGTGATTGAACTACTAAAACTCAGGTCAATGTCTAAAAAGGATAAAACATCCAAAAAAATCCTTATCAGTCTCATATAACCTGATAAATGATACCATAATCATTTCTTTTATCAAATGGTCTCATGATCCCCCACCGTAGGTTTTATCCTTGAACATTCAATTTCAAGTCATAGAACTCAAACAACCATAATTTCCTTTTGAAGCACATATGTAGTGTTCTAATATTGATCTCGACACATTCATCAAAAAGTTATACCCAATTAATGTGAGTACACTGTTATTTTCCTTCAAACTAATATTAATGTCCAACTCTGATTGACCAGTTCAAAATTGGTCGCATTAGATTCCGTTGTAAATCCCAAACAAACCTTTTCCACATCACCTTCTTAAACCCATGACATTTACGAAATGGTTCCATAGGGACCACTAATTTATTTTCACAAGAGATCTATCCTAACCACCTCTAGTTAAATATTCTAAAAAATGATCGACTTCAACGGACAATGAAATCCAAAAACTTGATCCCAAATACTTTAAGTGTATGAATCTCGAGTTCACATAGATAAAGTTCACATAAGACTATCACCGACTTCTAGTGATGTTTCAAAGATAAACCATTCATGTTCCTTTTATCAAAATTCATACAAGTTACAAAATTACTATCCAATGATGTAGCTCAAAATCTATTAACCTTCTCTTACAAGGGTCATCACCAATTTCCCAAGGTGGCATCCACACCCTGAGACTTCCTCTAAAATGTTCCTTGAGAACATCTCTAAGTAGTCCATTCATTTTAAAGGAATAAATTTGATTGTTTTATATCAGTTTAAAACTGAATCTCTCAACATACTTTGGATTAAGTTAAGATAGGGGTAGTGCACACCTCTAAACAAGGAGTACACCATGATTTTATCACTATATGCATGATGATCCTTTTGGAACACACTCAATTTAAAACTGGTTATAACAACCTTAACCAACACCCTACACCATGTATCCCGACCATGAGTGTCCAGGTTCAATAATGGTCCAACTGTCTCACAATTGTCAATTTCAGTTTAGGATAGATCTCTTCACAACCCTACTTATTATTTACTCAAGCTTTGATTTTCCATGTATGAAATCATTAGAACAAAAACCATTGGGCCTTAGATTTCAATCTTCTTCTCGTTTTTGGTTATCTAAAAAGTACCCCACAAAACTAGAATGTACTACAAATTCCTTATGAAGTGGGTGTACTCTCTCATACCACCTGACTCTAGACCCAGCTCACACTCCTACAGGTCTCCTACTGCTGAATCTAAGCCGACCGTGATATCTAGAATGCTTGTCTTATTAAAGAAGGATCTACCTTATAACTCACCTTGGAGATCTTCATCCACAATATATTACATATCTTATCCCATTCTGACTATTTTTGAATGGTCACTTATTATCATGTTTCTTCTACCTAGAAGGGCATGTCCCTTAAGACTGACATAATTCTTCCCACCTTAGGAGTGTCCTAGACATTGCATTTTGGAGAATGGAAATACATTTAATGACACATGACCTGTCACCACCAAAAATGATTCTTGGACGAGGAAAAATTATTTTCATGACATAACATTTGAAAAAAGTAAAACCTACTTCAAATAAGCACACTAGGTCATATTCACCTTTTTACATACATGTGATTCCCCCAACAAGTCAAGTCTGCATGCATCATGAGCATTGAGAATTGTAGTAAAAATTAATATGGATCGTCTGTGAAACAACAAATTATTATTTAGATAACTTCAACCTGAATAAATGGTATTATATAAATTTTATATCTAGATTAGGGTACAATGCTCATAATTTTCTCACAATGCCCAAGTCACTCTTCTTCGGAGACTACCCATAAACGTATCCAATAAGAAACCATGAACCTTCATCTAAGTGGTCAAGTAACTGAATAGTTTAATGTAATATATGACATTTTCTATCAAACAACATATGATTTAACTTATCACTTTAACTCAATTGGAACCAAGCAAAAACAAATACATTCCACTACTATGGAAAATGACACATCTAGTGCTACACATTCCTAGTATGTGATAGACCATATAAAAGAAGGAAGGTCACATTACCAATGAATTGAAGGACCAATCCTAAGGCATGTGTAACCTATTGGTTGGGAGAATTACATGATGCTCATTCCTTTTACATGGTTTATTATTTTTATCAATCACTTATTTACTCAGGGGTATTAATTTTCACTGGGGGTCTTACTCAGGAAAAACGACACCCAAACATCCCCTCTCATCGAAAAAATTACCATATATTTTTATAAATTCTTAAGGGTAATGAGGTTTCTACCATTAAAAGGATATAACTTTACTAAAGAATAAAGCATTGATAATAAAACAAGGTCATTCTTTAAAATATCATTAGTCTTTACCGCCAAACCTCTAGGTGAAATACAGCCGAGGAAGAAGTCGATTGAGGCCTACATGAAACATCTACATTAATAATATAAGGAAACATCAATACTGAACCTTATACGAGAGTTTTTACAATAAACACCTATTCAAAGTTTCAAATTTAAAGCATTTAAATTATTTTAATTTATTAAAATATTTAAATATCTAATGAAAAAAGGATGTCAAGTACAAATTTTTAAAAGAAACTTTACGAAGCACTTTATTTAGCTTATATCATACCTCATTTTAGGAAAATTATTTTAAAATTTCCGTTTTAACTATTTATTTTATTTATGAGATTTCAAATCTGGCTTGGTTAAAGAAAATGAAAATTTCCTATTTTGAGAGGAACCTCTTTAGGTTGTAATTGGCATTTTAATTAACTGATAACTCATTATAACAAAACTCAATGGCATATAATAAGTATTTTTTTAATTAATGCGACTGCTCAGGTATGATTCCATTGTAGATGTATACGTACACCATATACGTGGATACTAACACTTTAGATAACCATCCCATTAACATAAGAATACCCCCATAGGGTTTAGTATCATGAATATAAACGAAAAGGGAAACATATGGGGGGACCATTAAACTAATTTGGGTTCATTTAAATGTAACCATTTTAACTTTTTTTTCTAATTTTTCAAACAACCTTAATGGGTTTAGAATATAGTAATATTATATCATGACTGACCTACTTGGGTCATTCCAATTTATCTTATAGGAATCATGCCCTGATTGAACTACTTGGGTCCTTTTGCGCATTTCAAGTATTAGACATGTGAGTCTTTATACCCAAAATATTTATATAAAATCCTATATAAGGTAATAATTTTCTATAAAAATTCAATATTAGTATATATATATATATAGAATCATGGTTTAATTATATGGTCTATCATTCCTAATTTATAAAGGTACTTTACTTATTATGTTATAAATGACAGCCAAGTAGTTGTGACCAGGTTTTCACTTTTTTATGAATAAAAAATTATATATATATAATTGTTAAATTAGATGGGTTAGAATTATACAATTTATAAAGGTCCATACACTCAATAAATTGCACCATTGGATCCAATTTAATTACTACTATATTTACATTATTTATTTCAAACTATATCAATTCTATATTAAATGTTTTAATCATATGGGTCACCAATTCCCAATTTATAAAGCACCCATACACTTTATTAATTTCAATCTGACACCCATTTAATTATAACAATTAATGTATCATCACAGGAAACCAATGGTACATGGATAAAATGTATAAAAATAGGTTGACTAAATATGATTCCACCATCAAGAGTTGTGTTAAAACACCATTTAGGTTGATACATACACTTTATTTAATCAACCTTATGTCATAGTTATCACTAGGCATGATATCACAAGCAATAATAGAGGTAATCATGGTAACAATCATGGAAACTATTATGTAATCAAGGAAATTCACATATATATTATAAAATAAAGAATGTTAAAGACAATTTCTAAGGCATGGTATTAATTACCTAACATGATACAAAGGTAAGAACACTAAATTATAATGTGAGGCACATTTATTAAAAGCATCAAGCAATCTATAAAAGAAACCTACATGAATGGAATATTCATGGCATGTCAATCAATATCTTCCAAAAATTATGTATGAATGCACCAAACTTCTCTTAAAATACTGGGTGATGAGATGATCATTATGATCCATAAATGAATAACCTGCAAAAATAAACCCATAAATCAAGGTGAAATATCAATAAACAGTAATAATTTCATCATGAACAACAATATCAATCCAAAGAAACTAGATCTTTCCCTTGTGTGTAGGTTTTCCAGGACCACACAAAAGATATTTACCAGGTTCCAACACATTTCTAGCCTCTTGAATACCTTTTCCCAAAATAGTAATACCATGAAGGAAAAAAAAGAAAACCTTGATACCATTTGTAGCATCTTGTCTAAAGCACTACTCAAACAGTGACGTAAACTGGTCAGCCACTTGGTCTCCCTATAAACTAGAGGCTGCCAATGAATAGTGATTTTCTAAAGGTGGTACAGTGGGGATATTATACCCTCTTGAATAGTAAAAAATGTATAATAATAAATAAATAAAAAGATAGATGAAATTTAATAAAGTGACACATGATAGTAAATGAATGAATGGGTCACGTATGGACATTCTAAAATGTAAAACTAGATGTACAATAGGGGATACATACATAGAAAATAAAAGGAAACAAATAAAAGACTTAGAAGCTATGTCCAATATAATCAGAATTAGTGGCTTGATCTTGTACCCCCACAATCCATCCTAGCCAAGAAGGATCACAATAATCCATTGCAATTCAAGAACCAGATCTTGTAACCACAATATCTCTTTGGGCACCCCTTGTAATGGAGACTTGAATAGGGTGTGAGATATACTCAGTAGGACACAAAAAATGGTGTATAATTCATAGTCTAGTATATGAATATAAAATAAATTTGTGTGTAGGTATATCATAAGTAAATTAGTGTTGTAATAATAAATGATAATAAGTGAAGTTTAGGTTATATAGGGACACCTAGCCACCTTACCTTCTTCAGTCTAAGTCATGGTATCTCTAAATCAAGGAAAAAATATACATATATGATATAGGTGTAACAATATCCATCATAAATCAAATATCTTCAATGGACCAAACCCAAGCAAGTTATTTGTCTTGGTGGATACATTGAGACAATTTCATTAGATTTTCAATGTAAAGATCACAACTCCCAACTCCAAGTCATGTATAGGATACTTTTACACATGAATTTTAAACTTATTTGAGGCATAGGGTATCACATTATCAATTTATATTAGTACATAGCCTAATCCATTATTTGAGGAATTGATGTACACCATAAATAGTTCCCAACTTGTTGGTAGTGTAAGAACTGGTGATGTGATAATCCTCATTTTCAACTTTTTGAAGTAGTCTTCACATTCACTATTCCAAACAATCATCACTCCCTTCTGAGCCATCTTGGTTAGTGGGTTTGAAAATTATGATAATTTCCTCACAAATCGTTTCTAATACCTAGATAAACCAAGGAAATTATAGAACTCCATTATAGAAGTTTTCTTAGGCCACTCATTGACTGCCTTTTTCTTGGATGGGTCGATAGATATGCCTTTATTGGTGGTTACATGCCCCAAGAATGATACATCCTTCTTTTATAACTCAAATTTACTATAATTTTCATATAGTTTATCCCTTCGTGATATTTTTAGCATAGTATTTAAATGCGCTTAATGTTCCTACTTACTCTTAGAGAATATCATAAAATCATCAATAAAAACAACAACAAACTTTTTGAGGTAATCTAAAAATACACAAATCCTTAAATCAATGAAAATTACTAGATCGTTAGTTAGTCTGAAGGGAATCACTGTGTACTCATAGTGTAAATGCCTCATTCAAAAGGTAGTTTTGCTAATATCTTCATTCCTCACCTTTAATTGGTAATTTCCCAACTGAAGTTCATCCTTGTAGAAATAATTGTCCCCACTTTGTTAATTGAACAAGATATTTATTTGTGGTAGGGGATACTATTTCTTTATTGTGATCTTATTGATCTCATGATAATCAATAAATAGGTCCATTGATCCATCATTCTTCTTGATAAAGTGGACTAGTGCACCCCATGGTGAAGCACATAGGTGTATAAAACCCATTTCTAGAATCTCTTGTAACTACTTCTTCAGTTCATCCAACTCAATGGTGGTAACTCTAAAAGGTTTCTTAGATATAGGAAGAGATCTATGAATTTGTTCAATTGAGAGAACAACCTCTCAATAAAAATAAACACTAGGAAATTTTTTGGGGAACACATCAGTGTAGTCCCTCATAATGGACATGTCTTTGAACATGATTATATCATTTTTGTAAATCATTTGATCCACATATTATTTCTCATAAAGGAATAATATAAACAATTTAGATGATGATTTTGATAGAGATTCATCCTCCTCCTTAAACACATACATAATTGGAGGATGCTTCAGAATGTGAAGAGTGATCTCCCTTTCTCGATAGTTGATGCTAGCTTTGTATAAAGATAGCCAATCCATTCCCAAAATAGAATCAAACTCCACCAAGGTAATTAAGCCAAGATTTTTTGTGAGTATTCATCCACAAATATTAACTGAAGAGGATTTATATTCTTTGAATTCAATAATTTCCCCATTCTATATTCTCATAGATAAGTTAACCTCCATATTTGGTGGTGGTGTTTTATTAGTTCTACTAAACTTGAAAGATATGAAATAATTAATAGAACCAAAATAAAATAGTATGATATCTATTCATGAATTAATAACCATCGTATATTTTACTAAATCATTATTGGGCTTGACCTCAGCAGTAGTGATAGCATATTCCCTTCCCAGTTGCTTTGTAGGTTGTTGTTGTTGATTTCCCCCAACAACCCTTAGCTTAGAGAAATGGTTCACATAATTACCATGTTACTTATAGTTGTAACACTCCACTATAAGATCAGTTTTGATCTAAACATTCCCTTATTCTTCCAAATTAGTGGGATTCTTCATATCCATTGGGTCATTTTTAAGAAGATTCCCCATTCTTCCACATTTGAATCATTTTATGGTTATCATTAGATAGTTCCCAGGATATTTATTCCAAAACTATTGACAAATGGGATATTGTATTTTCTTTCCATTTTGGGATTTATTTGTTAATACACCAATAAAACTCAATTCTCTTATTTTTTCCCTAGGACCATGAGACCACTAAGAGTATCGAATCTCCATTTCAACCTTAAGGGCACAACAAACAATCTCATCATTGTTATTAATGCCTCGAATCACCAAATATTTTCATAGAATTGTATTTATTATTCTAAATAAGTGATCCTCCTTTCTTTCAATGTTCTTGTCAAATCTGGAGGCGTATCGTGCAAGTATCATGATGTTTTCTTCATATGAACCAATAGACTCATCTTCCCTCTACATTAGTATAAGGAAATCCCTTTATATCTTCATATGAAGGGTTCAAGGAAATCATTTATTGAGAATCATTTTCTGGAATTCCTCCTATTTCCGATGCATTCGTCGGGGAGCGCGCGTTCATCTTCTTGGGCATGACATGCGGGATTTTTTGTTACCCCGCATTCCCTCTTTCCAAAGGTAGGTGACATTCACTCCTTATTCAGGGACTTTTTCTCCTCGATCGAAAAGGGATGATGGGATGTTGGTTCTTCCTTCTGTGGATTTCTCATCAGAACTCGTCACCTACTCCGAGTCTCCCTTATAGATTAAGTCATGGTTTCTGAATCTCGTTCCCAGTGCCATATCTTCATGGATGCCAGTTTATTACACTACTTCTTGTAGGACATTCCATGGGGTCTTGACATGGTAGCAACCTTCGGTCGAAGTATATGACAACATTAGGCATGTCGGGGAATCTCTGGGTGTGTGGACATTGGGGAACCTGTATTCTTCCTCATAAGAGGGCATCTCAAGGGTGTAGAACCCGAGGAATCCCACATCGAATGTGGGGAATCTTATGCCATAGGCATTTATGTGAGGTTTTCCTCGGCTTCCCATGTTTAACACAGGGTATGTCGTATGTTTAACATCATGGAAGACGGTTACGCCAATGGAATGTCATCTGAGGTCTTCCTTAGGCATCTCATGTTTATCATGAGGTAGGCCGCGAGTTTAACATCTTGAGGAGATGAAATGAGAGTGATAAAAACGTCCCATAAAGATGGATCAGATATGGTGTGTCCCGTAGAGGGGAGATGTCACACCGTGAAAGCTGATCTGGACACCACTGAGGGCGGATCAGAGAGTGTACACCCCAGAATGGGGGAAAACCAAGGTTTACCATTGGCTAGGATTGAACCTCAGGGAGGTTTCCTACGTACCCTATGTAGACAACAGGGATCAAAACCCACGTAGTTCAAAGGGGTGATGAATCCGGGTGTACATAGAGGAAAATGACCCAGAGACATACTGGGGCCTACGCATGGTTAGATGCCCAAGTACTTCCAGGATCAGCGAAGAGGGTGGATGACATGATCCCACTGGGATGTGGCGGCCCAGTTGAGAATCAGGATGGATTATGGAGAGTTAAATGAAGTGGATGGGGAATGAAATGGAACCGACGTGAGGACGATAGTGATGTTGGTCTTGAGCCTCGAAGAGACTTCCTACGTATCCTCATGGTACAGAATCAAAGTCTGTGTAGTTCAGTGGAACGATGGGACACCTGAGGAGGCATCCTGTGAGAATGAATGCATGGATAGGTGATGGGCTTGAGCCTTGTGGAGGCTTCCTACGTATCCCTGTGGTAGGGAATCAAAGACCACATAGTTCAGGATGGTTTCATCAACGAACCGACGTGAAAATGGATCGGGGGTCTGATGGGTGATGGTCTTGAACCTCACGAGGCTTCCTACGTACCATGCCTTGACATGGGTCAAAGGCCACGTAGTTCAGATGGGTAAAGTTTAACATCATGAGAGATGGGGGTGAACCGACGTGAAGGGGGTTGGCACGACCAAGTGATGGGCTTGAACCTCATGGAGGCTTCCTACATACCATGCCTTGACATGGATCAAATGCCACATAGTTCAGAATAGGGTATCGGAGAACCGACATGAATAAGGACCTTGGTCCAGGTGGATGACGGGCTTGAACCTCAGGGAGACTTCCTACGTACCATGCCTTGACATGGATCAAAGACCATGTAGTTCAGGACAGTGTGGGGCTTACACTCTAGGCTTCCCAAAGTGTTGGTGAACCGACGTGGTCAAAATGACGGGGTGGTGGGATTGAACCTCATGGAGGCTTCCTACATACCATGCCTTGACATGGATACAAGTCCCCATAGTTCGTTAGTCACAACGACCTACCATTGGATTGGGATGCAGTTTAACATTGTGCTGGATGAGGGAGTGTCAGAGAACTGACGTGAATAAGGACCTTGGTACAGGTGGATGGTGGGATTGAACCTTAAGGAGGATTCCTACGTACCATGCCTTGACATGGATCAAAGACCATGTAGTTCAGGACGGTGTGGGGCTTACAATCTAGGATGCCCAAAGTGTTGGTGAACGGACATGGTCAAAATGACCGGGTGGTGGGCTTGAACCTCATGGAGGCTTCCTACGTACCATTCCTTGACATGGATCAAATTCCTCGTAGTTCGTTAGTCACAACGGCTTACCGCTGTATTGGAATGCAGTTTAACGTCATGCGGGACGTGGGTGAACCGACGTAAAGGAGTTCATAACGACCAAGTGGTGGGCTTCAACCTCTTGGTGGATTCCTACGTACCATGCCTTGTCATGGATCAAAGTCCTCATAGTTCGGGGGATGAGTGTGTCAGAGGACTGACCTGAAGATGGACCTTGGTCCGATGGGTGTTGGTCTTGAAGCTCGTGAGGATTCCTAAGTACCATGCCTTGACATGGATCAAAGTCATTGTAGTCCACTAGATGGGTGTGTCGGAGGACCGACGTGAAGATGGAACTTGGTCTGATGGGTGTTGGGCTTGAACCTCATGAGGCTTCCTATGTACCATGCCTTTACATGGATCAAAGTCCCCATTGTTCGGGTGTACTTTTTAATATCATTCGGGATGAGGGTCATTTTGGGATTACTCTCTGAAGTGGCCCAAGGTGTGCCATGGTCAGTGCTCACTCAAAGCTCACGGGAGTCATGCTCAGTGTGAGAAACAAGAGGTTGCAGGGACCTGACGATCACATTGTGAGGAGTGCATCTATGGGAAGTGAAGAGTAAATAGGGTGTTACGCATGGTTAGTAGCATGGGCGCCACTATGGAGCGGCACTTGTGGATGGGGTTTACGCTAGGAAGCTACCCGGGCGCCACTATGGGGTGGCACTCGTGGATGGGGCTTATGCTAGGAAGCTGCCCGGGCGCCGCTATGGAGAGGGAATGGTGGATGGGTCTTATGCTTGGAAGTTTCCCTGGTGCCGCTACGTATCGACACTGGTGGATTGGGCTTACGCTAGAAAGAAGCCCGGGTTCCGCTAGGGAGCGACACTGGTGGATGGGGCTTACGCTAGGAAGCAGCCCGGGCGCTGCTATGGAGTGGCACTGGTGGATGGGGCTTACGCTAGAAAGTTGCCTGGGCGCCGCTATGGAGCGGCACTGGTGGATTGGGCTTACGCTAGGAAGCAGCCCGGGAGACGCTATGGAGCGGCACTAGTGAATAGGGATTACGCTTGGAAGCTTCTCGGGTGTCTCTATGGAGCGACACTAGTGGATGGGGCTTACGCTAAGAAGTTGTCTAGGCGCCGCTATGGAGCGCAACTGGTGGATGGGGCTTATGCTAGGAAGCAGCCCGGGCACTGCTATGGAGCGACACTGGTGGATGGGGATTATGCTAGGAAGCTTCCCGTAATGCCTTCCTCATGTCTGTCCATGAGGGCATCCCAACTCGTTGGTGGGTTGAGGCATTTACCTATGCACTA
Source organism: Viscum album (assembly GCA_963277665.1). Taxonomy (NCBI): domain Eukaryota; kingdom Viridiplantae; phylum Streptophyta; class Magnoliopsida; order Santalales; family Viscaceae; genus Viscum; species Viscum album. Next base: position 1,755,564,531 of record OY728121.1, on the reverse strand, counting down.
GTGCACAAGCGGGATAACGCCAAGGCTGTTGGAATCTGTCCAAACAAAGGGAGATGAAATGTGTGAATCACGTGCCTGACATTCGAAACGTGGTGAGGGTGGTGTGACGATGGAGGATGACTATTGACCATGTTTGAAACACATCATCTGTATCACGTTAGCCTAAAGTGGGGACAAACAAATGAGGGTCGACTACTGACTGTGTTTGAAATACAGGACCTGACTCAAAGTGTTGTCCAATGTCTTCTAGGGCATTGGCCCAAGACGGTAGGAGAGCCGATGTGGCATGGGACCAGGCCGTTAGGGGGTCCCTCCATACATGGAAGTGGATGAGGATCTGAATGAAGGACATAAAAAGTGTGATGTGGAGTGATGAAAAGTTTGAACGGATTCCAATGCTCTTGAAATTACACCATTGTAATCATGGAATCAGGCATCTCATTCTTGTAGTATAAGGCACCTCTTGTTGGGGGAAAGAGTTATCCTATGTTAGGAACATAGGGAATACTACAGTTTAGAGTCATGTAGATAGGACTGTTGGCATCTCATGCTTGGAGCATAAGGCATCTCTTATTTGGAGTAAGAGGCATCATATATTTGGAACATAGGGTGTACTACAGTTTAGAGTCATGTAGAGAGGACTGTTGTCATCTCATGCTTGGAGGATAAGGCATCTCTTATTTGGAGTAAGAGGCATCCTATATTTGGCACATAGGGTGTACTAAATTTTAGAGTCATGTAGAGAGGATTTTTGGTATCTCATGCTTAGAGCATAAGGAATCTCTTATTTGGAGTAAGAGGAATCCTATATTTCTCACATAGGTTGTACCACAGTTTAGAGTCATGTATAGAGGACTGTTAGAAATAATGCTCCTAGCAATGGTTGGTGTTGGGACTTACGCAAGGGCGGCCCTTTCTGGGTCAACCTGGCATAGGAGCCAAGTGACGAGGTTTGGAGGAGTTGCCTGAGGAATGGTCCGACTGAAGGTACTCAGGGAATTGATGATGAGAATCTCAACTCACGACATTTGAAATGGATTAAGAGGAATATGTAGACTCAAGTTGTTTCATGGTGTTCGGAGGAGTATCTCAAATCATGGTATTCTATAGGTGGAAGGTCGCTGCGCATAAGGGCGCAATGAAAAATCCCGATGCCCTAACCTGAAATGTTCATGGTGCGACTCTCCATTTTACATGGGGGTTTGTGATGGTAGCGAAGGGACCGGCCCGTAGGGCCGGGACCACCTTCTGGCACTGACCCTGAGCGGGGGTGCGGGGGCGCAGCCGCCACGGTATGGACCGGTGGGCGCAACGGTAGAATCCTCGCAAAGCATAGATCTTTACGAAGTAGCTTCATGGAGGAAAGGTCTCACGGAGCAAAGGGATCTCTCAGAGCAAGGGCAGCTCGTAGAGCAAAGGCCTCTTTCAGAGCAAGGGAGGCTCACAGAGTAAAGGGTGCTCTTGGAGCATAAACTCAAGGAGCAGCATTGCGGAGCATGGCCTCATGGAGCATGGTCTTGCGGAGCATGGTCTCGCGGAGCATGGTCTCACGGAGCATGGACTCACGAAGAATGGGATCACGGAGCATGGTATCGCTGAGCATGGACTCTCCAAGCATGGGCTCATGGAGGATGGTCGGCTCACGGAGAATGGGCTCGCAGAGCAGCAACGCAAAGGAAGCTGCTCGCCGAGCATGGACTCACGGAGCAGCAACGCGGAGGAAGCTGCTCGTGGAGCATGGCATCGCAGAGCCACAAAGCGGAGCTCCGTGAACCGAGATATCGGCCACCCAAGGGGCGTCCTGGCCATCCAATGGGCGTAGTGGATGTGGCCATCCGGAGAAGGGGGGGAGGGGTGATTTGGGTATTTATAGGCAAGGGGCACTGCGAAGCAGAACTCACTTGGTGCGAAGACGAAGCTTGCTCTACGGCGGGTTCACGAAAGTCAAAGGCATTCGCGGAGCATCCCGCCTCCTTGATTTTCGGTGGGTCTTCGCAGCATGTCGCAAACGTCAAATGGGTTCACTGAGCATCCCGTCTCCTTGAATCATAGCGGCGCTCCGCGATCGCGGAGGGGACTTCGCGAACGTGCTTTGCGAACCAGTTTTCCATCCCAACTTCAAATGTCTATTACTCAAAATCTGTAACTCCGTTCGGGCCCTACGACCTACCAAATCGAATATTGTGAAATTAATTACAATCTTGGACTATGTATGGAAGCATTTGGAAAATTTTGGGGACGCATTTTCTTGTGCCAACACCTCCCAATTCATATGAACAATTTCATCCTTGGACTTTGTTTTCTTAATCATCTTCTCCATCAATATGATAAACTTCCTCCATAACTTTCTCTTCTTATGATCACTAGTGGAAAAATAATATATTTTCAATGGAGTTAATTCATTTTTATATGAGGATGGGATCATAAGATCCACTAAAAATAGGATTCCTTTGAAGTATGAAGGATTCAACCACAACTATCTCTCTCTGTCTCTTAGGATAATGATGGTGTTCCATATGATTCATGTTATTATTAATAAACTAGTCATACTGAACAGCAATATCATTAATTTTTGACCACCTATTCCCATCATATTTGGTATTTCATTAGGGAACTCATCACATTGCCTATCACATTGATTATTGACATAAGTTCTTCTATTTACATTCATTAAATAATAAAAAAAATGTAAAATTAGGGGGATTGAATACTTAGTTAATAATAATAATAAAAGTAAAATTTGAACATAGAGGATAAGCTTATAAATAAAAAGTGTATCCTAACTTCTGATACCCTAGTTTAAATATCGGTTATCCATGGTGATAGAATTATCACTAGGGTTATTACTAATGTTCTCTGGACCTAATCTCCAAAAATAACTAGATCATGCTCCGATACAAACTATATTGACCCAAAACTTTTTCACATATTATTACATGGTTTTAAGCATAATTAAACATCAATTAAAATCCAAGGATAGAAAATTCTAGTTCCGTTGGAATATTAGATACATAAAACTGAAAACATGAAACTAAGATAAAAACATATTTTATTTAATCTTAATAAAGGGATCCTAACTTCATTTTATCTCTTATATCTACATAGGATAACTTCATAAATATATGAAAATGGATGAGTTAAAAAACCCAGTAAGGGAATAAAAATAAGAATAAAGCATACCACATGGGTTAGAAGGCATAACATGATGACATAAAAAGGCATAAACAAATGGAAGAATAACACACATAACATGGTATCCTATAATCATGGAAGCATAGTAATTCGAATGAAACATAAAAAATTAAATAAGTATGAGTTAAGTAACATTGCACATGGATGATCATGAGTCAAGGCTAACGACTAAGACCATTGCACATGGATTATGAGTCAAGGCTAACCACCCAGACCGTGGCACATGATGTCTAATGAGACAAAACCTTACCCAATGCATTATAGTGAAATATAGATGAACCCATTATAACATTTTCATGAATATGTCTTCCACGTGGATAATCATACATAAGGAATCAAACATAAACATATTGATAACCATACAAATAATTGGTTATCATAATTATGTCAAAAGGCATATAAAAAAGGAATATCATTATGGTGTCTATGAAAGAATGTATTTAAATCTTACATGAAAATTAATATGGTAAAATAGGCATATATCATGGTAGTTAATGCCAAAATAAAGTGAAAACATGTAAAAAGAGTGTTAAAGAGACCTTAAAAATAAAACATTTTAGTGTGGTTTAAGGGAAAATCTTCACTATTACTTAAAATGGAAATTGAATAATTGTATATATAAAACCAAAAGAATAAGGTAGTTTTTAGGATAAAATGAGTGATTTTAAAAAATAATGGTGGATTAAAACAGATTATGGAGTGAATTTTAAAATGGGTAAGAAATGGGTATGTTCCCTTTAATTGGGCTAGCTTATCAGGTTGAATTGAGAAGGGAAACTTATGAAAATATGTGTTTCCCCAATAAATAAGGATGTGAAGATCTTGATACATGATTTTGGAACATATAAAAATAATTTATAATAAGTATATAAAAACCAATATGAGTTACATTGGGGTAAATATATAATATTATAACCAAAATGAAAAATGGAGGCATGGAATGAATCCTTTACCTTATCTCTGAAACAACTATACACTTGTAATTAATGTGCTAAATAATCAAATTTAATTCCATTAATTAATTAATTAGTTAATTAACTTTTATAAATTTATTTAAGTTTTTATAATTTTATTAAGTTCATTCATGGCCTTTTTAGTAATTTTTAAGATACAATTTTATCATTCGGGAGCATTTGTTTCCTAGGTTTTCATGATCTGTTACTTGTATAAATATATGGAAAATCAATTACAAATAGAATAGTTATCCAGAATTTTATTTATATGTTATTAATGAACTTATATAATATTAAAGGGTTTTATATATCATTTTGGTTCCATATGTGAGGATGAATCATTCGATAAAACATTAGTGATATTCATTTAGATTAATTGGTGTTTTTTTATCCTCACAAACTAGTTTTGTTTTATTAATTAATATCATGAATATATAATGGTTCCATAACATAAAATAGGATTTAATAAATATATTATAATCTGTTTAAACTATAACAATGTCTTCAGGACCATCCTAGGAGGATATAAAAGAAATTGAAAAATCTCCGTCCAAGAATTTGATAAATTGACACATCACAGATGATTTTTTAATTTTTAGAATAAAAAGGGGAGGGGAGAGGAATGATGATGGATTATTCCATTAAAATAATAAAATTATTGTATATATGAAATAATGGTGTTACCATTTTTCTTGGATAAGGTTAGGTGAGCAGAGAATAAGAAAAGAAATTAAATTTAAAAAGAAATTAAAAGAAAATGAAAGATGTTTTTACCTCTTTAATTATCCTCATTGAGAACCACATTAGGAAAAATGGATTTGGTATTTTTTTGATAAAAAAGGCTCTTGGAAATGTGGGAATATATTGGGAATAAGATTATACATAAATTAGACAAGATTAAAGTATTAATAGGTGTGAGGATAGGAGGTGGTGAGGGTGGTATTTATACTGTAGGAGAGGGGTGCTTTCTCATTATTTTTTTAATTAGATTATTATTTTGAATCAAGACAAAAAATAGTGATGATTACATGACAAAATAAACTAAATAGAGATAAAAAATTCTATATTATGGTTATTAAACCAATTATGTCTCAAGTAAAAGTGTATTTAACTTATAATTTATAAATACCGTAAATTACCATATTTTACTATTCGTAAAAAATTCAGGTATTTTAGAAAAAACCAAAAGATTAACCCTAATTTTTTTTAAATTTGTAGAGTTAAAAAATGAGCACCATTTTATGAAAATAAATTTCTAACAATCAGATTTAGTTTTTAAGTAATTTAACCATTTACTCTAAAATATCAATTTTAATATTATAACCCATTTTTTGACACATTAATAAATTAGCAGATGTATCATATAATTATCTTATAATCATAAGACTATGAAATATTAATTAATGAATATATTTTTATTATACTAAATTTTATTTTAAATCATTATATTAATTATAAAATTGTAAATAAATATTTATATTTTACAAAAAATCAAACAATTAATTTATCATTTTTAAAAAATTTATTTACATAAACATTGACATAAATATATCATATTTTATTTTATATGATGCCTGAATTTTATTTAGTATTCCATGCGTGAGGTCACTATTCTTTTGGTTGGTTTACTATTCATAAGGAGCATATTTCAATTCCAAATTTCAGGTAAGTATTTCATTGGTATAGGTTCATTAATTTCTAGAAAAACATATTATTTCATTCATTATTTATTTATTATGTTCTTATTGTGTTACCTATGTGATTTGATGATGTTTATACAATATAAAATATTTATATAAAGTGGAAAGGATGGGATAAGAGAAGTGATTCTATATCTCTCTAACCTAGAAGAGGACTACGGTTCAATGGATGTGAGTGATTCCCCATATGGTCGATTCGATAGTCACTCATTTTTCAAAGCATGGACCTTCAGATCTGCGACGACGTCCAATGTTACGTGTGGCGCGGTCAACGGTAAGCTCACAATGGAGACTTTTGGGGACTTGGATCCCATTTCTACGGTTTAATGGCATGTGACGATGGAGTTTGAGGATCTAGATCGTGATGATGGTGATTTTGCGGTAATAAATGGTGGAATGGTTATGCATCGATCTGTGGTTGAGCAGAATATTATGGTGGTGTCTATTGACTCTCTAGTTGGAATGATGGTCTCAAAGGCTACGTTCGCAACTCAGAAAGACACGTTTGATTGGCCGACAACTTTAGGAATCATGGAGGGTGATCAATGTGATTCTACAAGTCGGGATGGGGAAGTTTCTTTGGATGTCGGAGCTGAGGCCTCTTTCCAAAAGGCTCGGTCCATAGTTTTTTTAAGGGAGGAGTGGTCATGGAAGGTAATGTAGGTCAAACCAACATGAACTATGGTACTAAAGCAAGGCTGGAGAATCAAAAGAGGGATAGGAATGTCCCTAACTAGGGGACTTCTATGAATTGATCTTTTTCTTAATTCAAAGGTGTACTTGAATCTTCTATCCGATGAAAGGGGATCATTTCACACATCAAAGCAGATACGGACGATATTTCCGAGCAGCTCAAAATGGGTGAGTTCTCAATCATCGCTCCATTATTTCTTCCAAAAGGATATTATCCATTAAATATTGATGAAGTGAAGAAGTGTAATTCTTAAATTTTGGGCTTTTCATCTTGTAAATATGACTTGCTCGGATGAGGATACTACCATATGCTCTTCCCCACAAAAGAAATGAAAGTTCATTCTTGGGGATTTGGTTCCATTTCTCTCAAACTAGGGATTGTTCACCTTCACGAATGGGATAAAAAATTAAATTCTTTTTAGGTTGGTAACACCACCACAAAAATTTGGGTAAGAGTTTATGGGTTGAATTGGATACTTTGGCACCCAAAACTTTTATATGACATTCCTCTGTCAATTGTAATTCCTATAAAAAATTGATAAAGAAATGGAATTGGCTCGATTTGGGAACTATGCTGGGTTCTTTGTTGAGGTCTAATTGTGATCAAACCTAGTTCATAATGTTATGCTTGCAACTAATGATGAAATTATTGAGTTTAAGATCATTTATGAAAAAATGCCAAAATTCTGCAAAGACTATAATAGTATAGGTCATGATTCATCTACATATAGGTGCTAAATAGTCTTTATATATTTCATTTCACATGGAAATAAGATGATAAACTATCCAAAGAATAATAAAATTGCACATTTTCGAAATCCTGGTTGTAATGGTGAGGATTGACCTGACATTCCTGCTAATAAGAAAAAAGCACTGGGGGTGTTCCTAAGGATGTTTTCAATCCTAAAGTTGATGATAATGGTGTTCATCCATGTACCACACATATTATATATGCCTATACTTCTAATAATAAGTCAAAGTCTTGGGATCCCATCTTTTTTGAAGAGGTGAATTTTCAAAATTTTGATACTATCTATCAAGAAAAAGTTACTGATTCGCAGCAAATTCAAATTTCTTCATCTCCTAAAATGTCATCAGGAGATGATCAAGTGACTAAAGATGACAATTAGAAAGAATTTTACCATCATCTTAATGACATGATGGTTTCTTCAAGCATACAAAAGGGTAAGAAAATTTTATAATCATACTCTCCAGAAACTTCTTAAACCTTTTCATGCTTCTTCAAAACCCATTGTGGATAATGGAGGCTTTTAACTTGTTTCTTACAAGAAGAAAAAGTCTATAGCAGTGTTTATTGCAGGTAAGAAAAATCTTCTCTTTGGTGATCATATTGATGATTCCATTGAGATGTAGGATACCACATAGGGTTCTCTGGATGCGACTTAAGAGATCCTTGCCTGAATACTATAGAAAAAGGAGATGCATCTCCTTTTAAAGGTAAAGAGTAAGATTATAGATCTGATTCTGACAACACTGATGGTGAGACACTTTTAGAAAAACTTCATGCCCTTCCTTCATATAGAGGAAGGTCAATGGGTCAGGGCTGGTGTCGCTTAAGGGATTAATGGAAAGTAATTCAAGAATAATAGAGAAAGCTAAGTGCTAGACTGATGAAAAATAGGTAAATAGTCTTCTGCCTTGGATTTTCCCTTATCTCCCATACTCTTTTTTGTTACTCTCTTTTGAATGCTTTCTAATAAAAGAGGTAGAAACACCATCTTTTAAAAACACATAATTATATTAATGGAATTTTCATTGATAATATTTTGGGTCATTACATTCTCCCCCTTATGAAATTTCACCCTTGAAATTAATTTAAAAACTAAATAGGTGAGGGTACGTTTCCTTCATTTCTTCATTATCTTCCCATGTTACGTGTTCATACTTATGGTTCCTTCATAGTACGTTTACCAGGTGAGTAGTCTTGTTGCATAGAACTTTATATCTATGATCTAATATCTTCACTAGATTCCCCTCTTAAGAGAGACCATTCTCTAACTCTACCACCTCTAAATTTAGTACATGTGAGGGATTTGGTATGTATTTCTCAAGAGGGGTACATGGAATAAATCATGTACATGAGACATGGTTGGTGGAAGTGCTAGACATTAGGTGACATCTTAAACACGATCACAAATATTGAAGGGGATGATTTAATTAGGAATTAGCTATCCCTTATTCCCAAATATCAAGATCCTCTTCCTTAGAGATTTTCATAGGAATACCATTTATCCAACCTTAAACTCTAGGTCTCATCGAAAATTGTATACATAACTCTTTTGTCGACTTTGGGATGACCATATATACTATTGAATGGTTTTCACTTTTTATACCATTTATTCTACCATTTCATGTCCTAGCAGCTTTCATTCACCAACTTCATCCCAGTATGTTGGTGTTCTACATCTTTTCCCATAAAGTTCTTTATATGGTGCCATTTGGATGCTTGAATGGAAACTATTGTAGTATGAGAACTCGACCATAGGTAGATGTTGGTCCCACCCACCCTTGGTGTCTATATAATATTCTCTCAACATGTATTCAAGCTTCTTAATAATATTGTAAGAATTTCCATTAGTTTAAAGATGATAATATGTACTGAATTTCTACTCTATGATTAGAGAAAGATGGAGGCTTCTACAATACTTCGAGGAGAATCTTGGATCATGATCATATAAAATAAATAGTTGTACTCCATGTATACTTACCTCTTATATGATTTATATCCCTAAATTTAATCCAATGATATGTCATGTAAAATTGTGATAAAGTGATAAGTCTTTATGAGATGATCCACAACAACCCATATATAATTGTTTCCTCTAGATGTCTCCAAAAGTCCAGTGACAAAGACCATGGTGATTTTTTCCAATTTCCATATTGGTATCGGTAATGGTTGAATCCTCCCTATAGACATTTTTATTTATACAATCACTTGCTAAAATAAAATTCACTTTGATGTATATTCAGGTATCTCTTTTTTTATATTGTCCAACCAATAGTGTTCTTTGAGATCTTGATACATATTTGTGATCCTCGGTTGAATAGAGAATGTTGAGATATGTACATCATTCAAAATATCTTTCTTTATCTCCTGATTGTATGGCACACATAACTGTGACCCAAATATCATGATTCCTTCCACATCCATTTAGAACTCTAATGATTTACTATTTATAATAGCTTCAACCCTTTTTTGAATTTCCACACAATTTCTCTAAGAATCCTTTATTTTTCCATGAGGGATAGATGGGAAATTTATTGAGAAAAGATTGATTATGTTCCTTCCTTAATGATTAACATGACCATCCTTTAAAATAATAAGAATATTGGATGCTTCTAAATTTTCATAATTGATAAAGATTTAGGATACTTTCTACTTAGAGTATCTTCCACCTTATTTGCCATACCAGAATAGTAGTGGATTGTGAAGTCATAATCCTTTATTAGATCTAACCATATATTGTGGAACCTATTAATCTCTTTCTATGTGAATATATATTTGAGACTCTTGTAATCAGTATATATCTCACACTTCTCTCTATAGAGATAATTCTTCCATATTTTCAATGCAAAGATCACAGTTTCCAACTCCATATCATTAGTGGGGTAGTTTTTCTCATGAATGGTCAATTTCCTTGAGGAATAGACTGTCACTTTATAATTTTGCATTAGTAAATAACCTAATACATTATTTTAATCATCTCTATACACCACAATGAGTTCCCCACTTTTTGGTTGTGTGAGCACTAGTATAGTGATAAACCTTTTTTCAACTCTGTAAAGCAATCCTTGCATTCACTATTCCAAAAAAAATTCACTCCCTTCTGAGTGAATCTTGTTTAGTGGGTTTGAAGATAGTCATAATTTATTCAAAAATCATTGGTAATATCTAGATAAACTGAGAAAATGATGGAAATCTATTATAGAAGTTGTTATGGGCCACTCATCGATTTCCTTTGTCATGGATAAGTCCAATGATATCCCTTTCATGGTGACAACATGCCCCAAGAATGATACTTCCTTCATCTAGAACTCACATTTACTATACTTTGAATATATTATCTATGTTCTCAAGGTTTTTAGCACACTATTCAAATTCTCCTCATGTTCCTCCTTTCTCTTGGAGTATATTAGAATGTCATCAATAGAGACTTCTACAAATTTTTCAAGGTAATCTTTAAAGACTATATTCATTAAATACATGAAAATTTCTTGACCATTAGTGAATCTCAATGGAGTCAGTATGTACTCATATTGTCCATACGTAATTTGAAAGGAATTTTTGGGAATATATTCTTTACTCAAATTTAATTGGTGAAATCCCAACCAAAGGTACACATTAGAGAGATACTTTTTACACATAGTTGATCGAAAAAATCATCTATCCATGGAAGAGGATACTTTCTCTTTATTGTGATTTTAGCGATCTCATGATAATCAATACATAGTCTCATTAATCTATCTTTATTCTTCACAAAGAGGACTGGTGCACCCCTCAGTGAAGAACTTAGGTGAATAAAACCCTTTTCCATATTATATTTAAATTAATCTTCAATTTTTCTAGCTCAACTATGGATATTCTAAAATGATTCTTTCATATAGTCAGATAACCAAGAATAATTTCCTTTGAGAACTAAAGCTCTCAATTAGGAGGAAGACCAGTAAACTTTTCATGGAACACATTAGTGTACTCCCTCATAATGGGAATGCCTTTGAGCATTATTCTCTACATTTTCTCAATCATTTGATAAAGATATGATTTCTTATAAGGGGATTATATCAACATTTGAGATTATGATTCTGATGGAGATTCATCCTTCTCCTTATACTTGTATTGAATTAGAGGATGCTTCTGGATGTGAAGAGTGATCTCCCCTTCCTAATAGTCGATGTTGGTTTTGTATAAAGGTAACCAATCTACGACCAGAATAGAATCAAACTCCACCAAGGGAAGTAAGACAAGATTTTTTTGGGAGTTTCGGTCCAAACACATTAATCGGGGAGGATTTATATACTTTGGATGCAATAATTAACCCATTTTTGTTCTCATGGATAACTCAAACTCCATATTTTGAGGTGGTGTTTTAATAGTTATACTAAACATTAATGATATGAAGGAATTCATAGAACTAGAAACAATAGTAATTTTTCTATTATTGAATGAATAACAAATGCACATGTCACTACAAAATTGTCGGGCTCTACCTCAGCATTAGTGATAAAATATTCCCTTCCTTTCTACCTTATAGGTTGTTTTTGTTGTTGATTGTCACCAACAACCCTTAGCTTAGGTTAATGGTATTCATAATTTCCATGATCCTTGAAGTTGTAACACTACACTATAGGTTAAGTGTTTATTTTAACCTTCCATTATTCTTTCACATAAGTTAGATTATTCATATCCCTTCAATAGTTTTAAGCTAGATGCCTCATTCTTAAAAATTTGAAGCATTTCCTAATTCCATTTAGATAGTTCCCAAGATGTTTCTTCACAAAAGTTTGACTCGTGGGATGTTGGATTTTATTTCCATCATGGGATTTATCTCTTAATCCACCCATATTAAACTTCATTTTTTTCTTTTTGTCCCCAGGCCCATGAGACCACAAATATTCTCCAATATTCATTTAAACCTTAATGGACCAATAGAGAATACCCTCATAGATCTCAAATCATCATATCACAAACCCTTTTAGTATACATGGCTTTAGTCTACTAAATAAGTTATCATCCTTTATTTCGGTGTTCATGAAAAATATGGAGGTGTATCATGAAAGACACATGATATTTTATTCATACACCCTGATAAAATTGTCTTCCATCTACTGTAGTTGGTGGAACTCCATTTCCATCTTGAGATGGAGGGTTCAAGAAAAATATTTATTGAAAAACAATTTCGTGAATTCCTCCCAATCCATGGAATGAATTTTATCCTTTGAATTTTTTTATTGATTAGTGTCCACCACTAATCAACATACCCATTAAAATGATAGACCACCAACATGACTTTCTCTTCTTTGGAGTACTCAAGGATAGAGAGTATCTTTTCAATGGAGTTAATCCATTGTTATGCGAGAAGGGGATCATAAGATCCTCTAAACATTAGATGCCTCTGATACTTGAAAAACTCTACCAAAACTCTCTCTCTATATTAAAACATGGAGGGTGTTCCACATGATTCAATTTATTATTCATAACTTGATCCAGTTAAGCATATAATTCCATCATGTTTTGGCCCCATTTTTCTATCATATTTTTCACTTAATTAGGGAAATTATTACAGTTCCCACCACATTTATTTTGAATGAGTTATTCCGTTTACATCCATTTAAAAAATAAAAATAAAGTAAATTTGGGGGATTGAATACTTTTTTAATAAGAATAATAAAAGTAAACATTGAACATAGAAGGATAATATTGTAATGGAAAATTATATCTTAACTTGTGATACTCTAGGTTCAATCTAGGTTATCCATAGTGATAGAATTATCCCTAGGGTTTTTACTAAATTTCTCTAGTATAAGTCTCCAAAAATAAGTAGAATGTGGTATGATACCAACTATAAAGTCCCTAGCCTTTTTCACATATTATTACATGGTTTTAAGCATAATGAACCATCAATTACAATCTAATGATCGTAATGTCTAGTGTTTTTGGAATATTAGATACATAACACTAAAAACATGGTACCATGATAAAAAATAGTTTATTTAATCTTCATAAATAGGTCCAAAATTCCTTTTAACTCTTACATCTGCATTGGATAATATAGGTAATAAATAAACAAATGGATGAGAAAAAAAGCCAAGTAAGGTAATAACAAAATAATAAAGCCTAGAACATGGGTTTGAAGGCATGAAATGATGAAATAAAAAGGAATAAACACATGTAATCATAAAATACATAATATAAGATCATATAATAATGGAATGATATTAATGTGGAAGCAACATAATACGTGAAATAAGCATGATTCAAGGCTAATTTCATATAGAGGTTCATGAGTCCAGGCTAACCACCAAGACCATTGTAAATGATGTCTCATGGGACTAAACATTACCCAATCCGTTAGAGTTGTATCTAGGAACACAAATCATAACATGTTCATGAATATTTGTGCCACATTAATAATCATACCTAAGGAATCAAACATAAACATAAGGGTTACCCATGGATTGAATTGCGTATCATAATCATGTCAAAAAGCATGTCCAAAGGGAATATCATATTGGTGTCCATGAATGAATAGAATTAAATCATACATGGAAATTAATAAGTTAAAATAGTAATATATCATGACAATTTATTTCCAAATGATCTAAAAATATGTAAAAATATTCTTTAATATTTTTTTTAAATAAAACATTTTAATGTGTTTTAAAATAAAATTTTCACAATTCTTTAAAATGGAAAAGGAATAAATATCTATATAAAACCATAAATGAACTAAGGTATTTTTTCAAGTTAAAATGAGTAATTTATAAAAATAATGGTGTCTTAAAATAGATTATGGAATGTACTTTAAAATGGGTAATAAATCAGGAAGTTCCCTTTAATCGGGCTTTCTTATCAGGAATAATTGAGAAGGGAACTGTATTAAAACATGTATTTTCCCATCAAAGAAGGATGTAATGATCTGGATGAATGATTTTGGAAGATAGAAAAAGAATTTATATTAATTATATAAAATAAAAAAATATTTAAATTTGGGTAAATGGAGAAAAAATTTTACTTGAAGGAAAAATAGAGGTGTGGAATGAATCCCTTACCATATGTCTAAAACTATTCTCCACTTGTAATTAATGTCCTAAATAATCAAAATAAGGTGATTAATTAATTAATTAATAAACATTACTAAATTTATTTGATTTATTATAATTTTATTAAGTTTATTTTTTGCCTTTTTGATGAGTTATAAGATATAATTTTATCTTTTGGTAGCATTCGTTTCCTTGGTTTTCATGATTGGTTACTTGTATACATGTATGGAAAATCATGTAAATTTAGAATCATTGTACAAAATTGATATTATATGTTGTTAATGAACATAAATAATACTAATTGTTATTATATATCATTTTGGTTCCATATGTGAAGATTAATCATTAGATAAAACCTTAATGACATTTGTTTAGATTAATTGGCATTTTTGATCATCACGAACTAGTTTTGTTTTATTGATTAATATAATGTATATATAAAGGTCAAAAAACATTAAATATGATGTAATACATATATTATGATATTATTAAACCATATAAATGGTTTCATGACTATACTTGGAGGTGATAAAGGATATTGAAAACTCATCATCCTTTAAAGTGATAAATTAATACATCACGGGTGATGTTTTCATTTTTAGAAAAAAATGGGAGGGGAAAGAAATGATTATTGATTTTTAAATTAACATAATAAAATTAAATTATTTGTTAAATAATTTAATTACCAGACCATATGGATAGTATCATGTCAGTATAGAATAAAAAAATAAAATAAATTGGAAAGAAATAAAAAGAAAAGGAAAGTGGTATTTACCTCTTGAATTCTCCTCCTTTAGAACAGCCTTAGGGATATTGGTTTTGGTATTTTGTTGAGAAAAAAATGATTATGGAAGTGTGTTAGAGGATTTTGAATATAATTGGGAAGTAATTGGACAATATCAAAGTATTAAGAGGTGTGAGGACAAGAGGTGGTGAGGTGTGGTATTTACAGTGGAGGAGAGGGGTGTTTTCTCATTTTTTAATTCGTTAGTTTATTATTTTTCCTCAAGGAAATAAATAGTTATGATTAAATGACTAAATATAGAAATTAGAGAATTATAATCAGATATTATGGTTTTTAGATCATCTATGACACAAGTAATATTGTATTTAACATATAATGTATATATATTGTAAATTATTGTATTTTACTATTAGCCAAAAATACAAGTATTTTAAAAAAATACCAAAAATTCACTATAACCATTTTCTGATGTCTGGAATTCAAAAATAAACTCAATTTTATGGAAATAGTTTTCTATATATGGATATTTAATTTTTAAATAAAATCACCATTTACTCCAAAAATACCGATTGTAATATTATAAATGAATTTGTGACTCTTTTGAAAATTAACTAAGGTCTCATAAATTTATCTTATTATCATAAGACAAAAAAATAATAATTTTTGAATATATTTTATGAAAATAAATTTTCTATTAAATAATTATATTAATTATGAAATTGTAAATAAACATTTACATTTTTCTAAAATAAAAACAATTAATTTATCATTTTTAAAACATTTATTTTATTAAAATTTTATATATATATATCATATTTTCATTTATAAGATTAATTTTTTTATTTATACTTTCATGGGTGATATTACTATTCTATTGGATAGTTTACTATTCAAAAGGGTAATATTACAATTCCAAATTTCAAGTTACCATTCCATTGGTATAGGTTCCTTAATTTCTAGAAATACCTCTTATTTCATTCATTATTCATTTATAAAGTTTTTATAGTGTTCTATATGTGAATTTATGATGCTTATAAAAAACAGAATAATTATAATAAGGGAATTTTCATTGATACAATTTTGGGTCATTACACCAAGTATCACTCTAGGTATTATTTAAAATAGGCAACCTATGAGCTCATCCTCAGTGTTTCATAAGGAGAAATCCAAGTGACTCTTAAATAATACACAAATCGTTTAATCAATTAACATGAAATATAGATAAGGGAATGCAGATAAACATGATGCAACAATTCAATTTATACAACCATGCTATTTTATATATAAATCACAAGAAGAACATGGGAAAATGTTCATTCCATATGAAACATCATCAAGTAGATCACTTTTTGATTTATAAGACACTACACCTCAAAAGGTGGCTTTATTAGAAAACATGATATTTTAATCAAAATAATTATTAAACTCAAATTAAGAATCTCATTGAAGTGGAATAATTAAATGCACAAAAACATGGGAAGTTGGAAGAAAATCCGAGCTCGATCGATTTCTATAAGCTCAAACATATTGACTATCACACCCTAAGGGTGATTCATTCATAAGTAGAACCTTGATAATTATGTGATTTAGTTAACCCAACCTAATGGGGTGATTCAGGTAGAGATCATAAACTCCAACCATATCAAGAGGCTCAATGACACAAAAAAGGTCTTTTTGGCATTTAATTTACAACATTTCATAATTTTGAAGTGACACTTGGATGGTCTGCACATGATATAAAATAAATATTATATAAATTATGGGACTTTAAGGGAAAATATTATAGACCACATATATCATTATTAGAATGGTCTAACCATCCGTTATCAGACTTTAATTCAAATCAGAATGGAAAGAACATAATACTAATAAAATTCCATGAAAATAGGTAAAAATAACATGCACATATTTAGCATTTAATATGGAAAGGTAACTGAAGAAGATAAGCATGAGGATTTGAGATATTAATGATAGACTGATGGTGAGTGAAATAGAGACCGTATTAGGATGAGGATTCCAAGCCTACATGAGGAAGAGGATAGATCTCTAAAGGATTCCTTTGTTATGAATAAAGGAGAAATAAAAAGAGTGGGGAAATAAATCAGTTGGAAGGGAAAAGTGTAAATTCACCCTTTTAAATGAGACACATGGTTTGGCTACATTGTTTTCCAAATTATGTGCCATCCATGCTTCTGCCACTGACTTAGAAGGGGGTTCACACGGTTCCTGAGCATGGTTTAGTAAATCATGCATAAAACATGAATTTAACCTATGTAAAGGAACATATAGAAATCACACATTAGTGAAGATCCTATTGAATAGTTATACAAAACCATGTGGGGCCTCCATCTCCATTGGATCAGCTGCACAATTTTTCCTGGTGGGCTACATGGTTTTAGACAAACCATGTTCCCTTGCTATATTTTCTCAGTTTTTCATTTTCTGAGATTGGTGATCCCATAACTCTATAGAACCACTGAGATACCTATCAAGAAATAAAACATGTCCTAAAAGAACACATTTAAGTGTTCCAACTCTTACAATTAACATTATATACCTAGTTCAATATATTCCCATTCCACCAAATGAAAATTAGGAAAACTCTTTGAATTTTCATCTCAATACAAACCACCAAAGGTTACAATATTCCCACATCAGAAATTATCATCCCTGAGAATACCTAGAGAATAATGAAAGCAACGCCTGAACTATGATAGTCTTTCATTTTCACTCAAACATCTATGTTGCATTTTGAAATATTGACTTCAATTTTAAGAGATCTTTTATGAATACGATGCTTAAACCTCTAAAACTCATGGTAAATCCAAAAAATAAGGATAAAACATCTATAAAAATATTTATGAATCTCTTATAGACAAATACATGATCCTATCATTTTTTACTTTATCAAACAGTCTATGGTGTTCCCACCTAATGTTTTAACCTTGAACAACCAATTCTGAGTGACAGCACCGAAACCACTAGAATTTCTTATTAAAGAACATCCAAAGAATTATAATGATGCTCTTGGAAAATTAATCAAAATGGTACACCCAATTATGGCGAGAAAACTATACCTAGAACTCACTCTAATCTCAATTTTCAAAATTGATTAAATAGTTCCAAAAAATTCACTTTGGTTTCTATTGAAAATCCTAGACAACACATTTTTATCGAACCTTCCTAAACCCATGATTTTTTGAAACATTTTCACAAGGACTTCATGCCTCCTTTAATAAGATCACTAGTTAAACCACCTATGATCTAATATTCTTAGAAAAGATTATCTTTGATGGTTGGCGCCTTATAAAAACAAGATACCAAATCCATTAAGTGGAGGCATGTTGAGGTTTCATCGATCTCATTCTTTGAATCCCATAACCAACTTCTGGTGATGTATCTAAGCCAAACCATTCCTGATCCTTTTATCAAACAATATATGAGTTCCAAAACAACTATCCAATGATTGTTCCCAATAACCATAATAGTTCTCTTATGAGGGTCACCGTCAATTCCCCAAGGTGGAATCCTCACCATGGGGTTTCCTCTAAACTACTAATTGAGTTCACTACCAAGGATTCCATTCATTTAAAAAGAATAAATTTTATTGTCTAGGAATAGTGTGTAATTTCTGTTCTAAAAATACACAAAATAAAGGTAAGATAAGGATCATGCTTACCTATCAATAATGAGTACACCATGATTTTATCACTAGATGTGTGCCGCAACTTATGGGCCTCACTCATATACAAAACTATCCATAATAGTCTTAACCAACACCCAACACCATGTCACCCAACCAGTAGTCTTTAGGTTTTAGAATGGGTCAACATTTTGATGGTTTCCAATTTCATTTCAGGATATCCCTCATATTGATAGTACATCTTATTTACTCAACATTTGGGTCTCCATGCCTGAATGTAGCAGAATGGAAATAATTGGGCCTCAACCCGTACACTACAACTCACTATTGGATATTTGAATGGTACCTTATGAAACTAGATTGTACTACAATTTCCTTTTTAATTAGGTGTACTCTACCATACCACCTAATTCTAGACCTAACTCACCATCTTGCTGGTCTCATGCCATCAAATCCAAGCTAACCATGCTACTTAAAACATCGATCTTATTAATAAAGGATATCCCCTATAACTCACCATAAATGCAGGCATCCACAATCCATTAAGCATCTAATCCCATTATAACCATTATTGAATGGTTCCTTATGATCATTTTCCTTTACCTGGAAGGACACATTCCTTATGATTGACATAACCCTCCCCACCATAGGAGTGTCCTAGCTGTTTCTTTGCCGAGAACAAAAAAAATATGATGACACTTGTCCTATAAAAAATGAACATGGTTCATGGAAATGGAAAAAAACTTTTTGAAGGTGTAACAAAAAAAGGAAAACAATATACTCATAATCACACTAGGCTGTATTCACCTTTTGACATACATGTGATGTTCCCACCGAGTCAAGTCCACTTGCATCATATCATCATGCAAGGAAGAAAAAACTATTATGGATTGGATATTATACAACACATGATACTTTAGAATACTTATTCCAGAATCATTGGGACTATAGAACGTTAAAATTATATCTCAAGGTACAATATTCATAGTGATATTACAATTTCCAGGTTAGTCTACTTCAAAGACTACCTGTAAACATATCCAACAAGAAACCACAACCCTTCATAAAAGTGGCCATGTAACTTGTCACAAACCAAATATGGTCACCATCATTACTGGCACCAAACCCAGCCCATGGAAATACCATAATGGTGTTCCCTATCCCCATGGTCTAGCACAATTTCCTAGCTACTATAAATAATGGTTTGGGAATAATTTACCCAAATTAGGATACATAAGACAACCAAAAACAATGAATAAAAAAAATCTGAAAATTCATGCCAAAAAAGCCTTAATTAAAAATTCAGAACTGAATAAAAGGTTTCTAACATTATACAAGGGTTCCCAAACTAAAAAATTAGAATCAAAGAAAACCCAAAGACCACCACACATAAAGTGGTCATCACCAATGAGCTGTCTCCCCAACATTGCACAACGGAAGCACCTAGCAACCCGAACTGTCATCTCCAAAAGCCTTTCTCTTACATGTGTCAGACATAACCAAGTCTACTGACACCCAAAGGTGTAATTAGGCTATAGGACTAAGCCCATTAGGATACCACCCAAATATTCCATGTGACAATCATTGTAATATAAAAATTTGGCAAGTGTTATAAACAGAGAATGGTAGAAATAATTTCTAAAGGTGCATATTTTAAATGAAAATTGTATTCAAAATGGGTAACATTAAAGAATAGGTAAATTTAAATAAAACATGTAAGATACTTAATTTTCCATCTAAACACATCATAATCCAATGATAAATTCGTAATAGTAAATTGAGCCCTCAATATAGGAACACCCGTAGGCACTAGTTAGTTGTGAGCCCTAGGTACCTCGCATCTCGGTGTGAAAGTAACCATAAAAATATATGTTCTCATGAATTAGACACTAGTAGGGGAATCAACCATAACCTAGAAGTACCCAACAACATCATCATCATAGTTTTTTTAGTGTTTTTAATGTCAAACTTTCTAAGTGAAATAGGGACAAAATCACTCTGAATCACTAGCATACTAGTACACATTCACCCACCTAGGGGCCTGGGTTTCACTCCTTGTGCTCAAACAAGTACCACATGCTTCCAAAATCATTTTACACATAAAAATACAAATTATGGACTTAAAAACTCAAAACAGTATCTAAATATGCTTTTCACCATCTGTATAACTTAGTTAAATGCTTAAAATTTCCATCAAACAATTATACAAGTTATGGAAAAACTTTGCACATAAAATCCATTTAAAATCCCTCTTTTAACAGAAAATAAATTCCAATATTACACCAAACCCTAATTTTTAGAACTAAAACATTTTTATAAATCCATTCCACGAATTATAAAGCAAAACCATTTGTTAATACATGGAATGCACATGTAAAAACACCCATTTTCACACAAAATTGGCACTTAAAAATCAACAGCTTAACAAATGCTACCAAAAATAGTTTTCAAGCTAAAAATAATGAGATTGGAACATAAAATAAATATAAATCTAGAAATATACTCATTATAAAATGCTTACACATAGAATCACCTACCATATATTTCAGAACCCTCAAATCCTTGTACGGAACTTCAACCGCACCACCATCGCAATATAAGGGAGTGAAAACGAACCTAAAACCACAATACTGGATCCAGAAACTTAAAATAAAACCCTTGGTTAAAATCCCTACATGATGGAAATTAGTAACTTCATGAATAATGGATGAAACATTATGAAAATGGATGAAAACCTAAGCATGTGGGAGGAGGAAGGAAGCAAACCCACTTGAGATATCTTGAAGATATCACCCCCAATCCTCTAAAGGAGGAAGCTCCAAGAAACCAAAACTAATAGGGAGGATCTAATGAGGATGAGGTGGTAAAGTGGGGATTGAAATGGGCTAAAAGAGAGAAAATTGAATGATTTATTGATAAAAAAACATACCTTATAAAAAATAGATGATTTTAGAAACCCTGATAACTTTCACCCTAATCCATGATTCAAATGATCTCCAAAGAGTGAGACACGAACATGGGGGCACGACATGGTCTGTTGGGTTTGTGTGTAACGGTTAATCACTAAAAAATAGTATAAAATGATTGAGATATTAAATAAATAATTTTTTTGTTGAAGTAAGAAATGAGATCACGGGTTGGCCAAATGCCTAACTGAATCACCCATATTCAAAATGATAAAGAGTTCCTAAGGGGTCCAAATAGATATGGTAGTTTTTATAGGTTAGGGGAGGCCATTTAGAAATTTTAATGGATGAAATTTTTTGAAAAATTAAGGAGTTATAAAAGAAATCAATTTGTTTTTAAATCTAGAAATGGACTCAGATTTGGGATCAAATCATGAAAAACCATCATTTCCTCCAAAAAAAGCATGGGAAACACCCAAAACAAAGCAAGAATATAAATTACATGAAAATAACTTTAATATAATTCATATATGCGACAATTATCCCCACCATAAAAACTATCCTCCCTCAGAAATTCTTCCTGACGCCTGATCAGATAAGAGATAACATGTATTCCACCTTTACAATCCTCTCAGTAATATAAAAAGGCCCAAAATAACTCGGTGTTAGCTTTCCCAGCTTTCCCAAATTGTGATGACCCAGATGAGGGGTCCCATTCAAAAACCTTTTATCACCCACCGAAAACTCTAGGTCTCGACAACTCTAATAAGCATCTGATTTCTAGAGACTCTGAGCTATCCATAAATGTTTTACGATCAATGTGATATTCTCATGAGTCTCGTGCACTTGAATCATCCCCAACAGTGAGGTCTCACCAAACTCAGCCCATCACAGGGGGGATGGATAAGGATGACCATAGAGCGCCTCAAAGGGAGTCATTTGGATTGAGGATTGGTAACTGTTATTATAATAAAACTCAATAAATCCCTAATGGATATCCCTAAAACCTCTGATGTCCAAAACACATGCACAAAAAATGTCCTCCAAAATCTGATTTGCCTTCTCTATCTGACCATACATTTGATGATGGTTTGTCGTGATCATTTTAATATGAGTCCCCAAGGCCTTCTAAAGGCCTTCCCAAAATCAATAAGTGAAATAGGGATCTCCATACAAGACAACTGTAGATGGTACACCATGAAGCCTTACCACCTCCTGAAGAAACAATCATCCCAACTCATCTACTTTAGTTCAATCTTTGATCAGAATAAAGTGGGATGATTTGGTCAGATGATCAATCACCACCCAAATGGAATTTTTACCCCAAGGTGTATGAGGTAGGACAAAAATGAAGTCCATGGTGACCTCGTCCCACTTCCATGTAGGAATGGGTAATGGCTGGAGAAAACTTTAGGGACTTTGGTGATTTACTTTCACCTGTTGACATGTGTAGCATATCTACACGAAGTCAGCAATGTCATGTCTCATACCTAGCCAAAAAAATTGTCATCACACATTATAATACATCTTGGTAGCTCTCATATGGATAGCCTACTGAGTACTGTAGCTATCCTGCATCACCACCTTCCGCAGAGACGATGTCACTAATAAACAGCCCTTAAAGCACAAGATGACCTCATGAGATGATGACCAATCAGAGGATGTCTCTCCACCATGAAGAAATATCCTCGACCATCGAAAAATATAATCATTGGGCTATTCTCTCTAAATCAACTCCAAGAGAGAAGGATACAACTAAATACTCATCAAGAGCACACCTCAACTATGATCCTTGGTCTTCACATGCATCAATGCAAAGAGCCTCATTAGATACCAATCATCATTGGACTTCCTCAATAATTGTACTGGAACTTTTAAACTCAAGGAATTTGGCACCACATTTACCATTCCCTGGGTATAGACAATGTCAAAGTCAAACCCCTGTAAGTACTCAATCCAGCAGTACTGCCTCCGATTGAGATCCTTTTGAGAGAAGATGTATGCCAAGATTTTGTGATCTTAATATACCCCTAACATCCCCCATAAGAGATAGTGGCGCCATGTTTTCAAATCATGCATCATAGATACGATCTCTAGGCCATGGGTTGGGTAATTCTTTTCGTGTGGTCTGAGTTGGTGGGAGCCATATGCCACCACATGATCCTCCTGCAAAATAATGCACCCGATACAAATAACTGAAGCATCACAAAACACCACATAGCACTTTCCAGATCCTAGAAAGATCAACATGGGGGGGGGGTATTCAACAGCTACTTCAGCTCCTTGAAGGATGCCTGATATTCTGGGCCCCAAACAAACTTCACCCCTTTCCTAGTGAGCGTAGTAATGGGAGATGCAATCTGAGAGAAATCACGAACAAACCTGTAACAACCTTGCTCTTTATTACAAACTTTAACATGATTTATTACATAAAATTGAAATAAATACCACTATAATTATCTAGAGGTCTATTTTATTGGGAAATTAGGAACATTACATAACAACTTAGAACATAAAACACAACATCTTTATTGAAAACTTCTTTTACATGACCACAACATTTCTTCTTACTTATCATTTCATGGGATAACCTGTGGGAATGCATATAAATGGTGATCTATAAAGACCTGTAAGGGAGTAAACAAGGCATAACATTAAGAATATAATACATGTTAGTCAATAGGAATATCAAAGATCACAAGAGAAACATGACCATAAAGTCATCATATAGCATGATAATCATAACTTAGAAATGTGGCAATAACATTTAACATGATATTATAATGAACCAAGGCTCATTGAACATGGAGCATGAGTAAACCCTCATTGCACTTGAATTACCTGGAGGAAACCCTCATTGAACTTTAATTAACATGATTGAACCCTCATTTTCCTTGATTTATCATAATATTAATCTTTACCAAATGTATTGGAGTGCTATCTGGGTTCACCCTTATTAATCATTTCACTTCATGCATAAGTGTGCCACATGGATCATATAACATGGATTCATTAACCATCATAATTTATTCCATGATAAAGGAGTGTGTAATTAATACATGAAACTCTATGATCAATAATTAAATGTGCATAATGGTGAATACCCATGATAGAGAAATGGGAATGGTATTCACTACAAAATGACTTTGGCTTGGAAAAGCATGGTGCAATTTCGGCAGCATAACAGCACGACATAAGAATTCATAAAAATGGTTGATGAGAGGGAAATTGGATTTTCATCATATGTACATGAAATAGAATGTAAGGGGGTCATATATATACATGTTCCAACATATGTAATGTAATTTTTATTCATAATACAAAATAATTGCTTGAATGTGAATGAGGAGAGATAAATCTCTTACGAAATTTCAACATTGTAACTGGTGTACATGGAAGGAATTAATGATAGATAAAGGGGTATATCATAATTAAAACATATGGAGTTAAGTATAGGGGGTTGATAAATCATACCCCATCATTTTTAATTGAAAATAATAGGGCATTACAACATAAATAAATTTGGGAAAAGATGAGAAAGGAATAAATCCTTTACTTGAAAGTGTGATCCAAAAGGCTTGGGAGAGGCTTGAGAAAGGATTCATGGGAGATTGGGGAACCTTGGGAGGATTATATAGAGTATAGGGCAGAGGTGGGTCTAGATCCAAATTATTTTAGTGAAGAGTAATGGGAGGTTGAGTGGGTTTATATTGGAAAAGAGAGGGAATTATTTATTATTTAGGTTTTGGACACTACCCATTAAACTAATCAAAAATACAAACCAACCCCTGGTTTTTGCCTATGGTTTTTTTCCAAAGGGGAGTGGAAAGAATTATTTTATTATTCCAGTGTCCGAACTCATTATAATATTAGGCTTGCTTATGTGGAGTTTAGTCACACTCTCAAGTAAATCATTTTAAAAAGATAAAATGTTCTATATGTCCTGGAGGGTCCAATAAGTCACCATAATATTAATAAAACAAATATAAAATAACATTTTTTTAATTTAAAAAATATATTGGTCAAAAATACCTTTTACAGTATTTTATTAAATCACTATTGGGTCATTATGATGTCATAAAATACATTATATATTTAAACAATATTTAATTTTTATCAAAAAATTCAACTATCTCATAAAATTATTAATAATTCACCATTGGATAATTTCAATGTCATAATTATAAAAAATAATATTCATTTAATATAAATTATTTTCTAAATCTGTGATTTTTAATATTGAAAATAAAAACTGACATTTATAAAATATTCATGGGTTTGAACAAAAACAGCTTTCAAACCGTAATAAAAATTACAATTGTATTCATAAAAATTATATGATCAATTATATTTAATAAAATTTAATTTAGTAATAATATTTCATTAAAATATTATTTAATTAATAAATCCAGTAATTTATAATAATAGATTTATTAATTGAATATTAACTAAAAATACTATTTTTCCTTTAAAAAATATTTACAAAGTAACAATAATAAAATGAAAGTATATTCATTATACAAAAATAATTCACATAATCATAGTGATAGGGTCTTGTTACATAACTCATTATAACACCTTCATATGACCTAAGGGTAAGGTTTGAGATGATGATAGACTCTTGGGGTG
The DNA here is from genome assembly GCA_963277665.1 of Viscum album. NCBI lineage: Eukaryota > Viridiplantae > Streptophyta > Magnoliopsida > Santalales > Viscaceae > Viscum > Viscum album. The sequence continues at coordinate 1,755,538,288 of OY728121.1, read as the reverse complement.
GCTTGGATAACATCGCTCGAGTGGTAATTTGTATCAACATCCACTTCTCCCATTGCTGGTTCCGTTCAAGATTAATGTGTTAAAGCTCAGATTGGGATTGGTCAAAAGAGAACCCCAGGGACACTACCTCCATTTCAATCTCAAAAAATGGGCTTTTTATGAAGAAATTATACAAGATGAGGCCATCAATTCCTTATTTTGAGTAAATTATATTTGTTAAAGTCCAATATTTATACTAATCATGTGATCACTATTCAACAACTATATTTGAAGTAGTAACATTTCTTAACGGTACATTAAAATCCAAAAAGATAAAACCAAGGAAGTTCATGTATTTTATATATCCATTTTACATAATAAAACATTTTAATAGATCAAGAGTAATTATCATTAATAACAGTTCAGTTTGTTACAATCTTCCCCCATTAAGAAAATTTTCCTTCAAAATTTCCTCTTCCCATTCTAAAATAGAATGGGGTAACTCTGCTTCATCACTTCTTCTGATTCCCATGTTTCCTCTTCAAACTTGAGGTTTCTCTACAACACCTTGACGAGGGGAATTGTCTTATTTCGCAGTACTTTTTCCTATGATCTAATATCATCACCTGCTTCTCTTCATAAGAGAGGTCATTCTACAATGGTACCACCTCTAGATGGAGTAAATGAAATGGGCCAGGAATGTACTTCCTCTCGAGTGATACAGGGAATACCTAATGTACTTGAGATAGGTTCAGTGGGAGTGCTGGTTGATAGGCCACTACTCCAATGTGATCAAGGATCTCAAAAGGGTCAATTTTTCTAGGACTAAGCTTTCCCTTCTTCCTAAATCTCATAAATCTCTTCCACGGTGATATAAAGAAGAATACCATGTCTCTAATATCAAACTCCAGGTCTCATCGATGATTATCAGCATATATATTTTGTTGACTCTGAGCATTTTTAATGTGCTGATGGATGGTCTTAACCTTCTCTTATATTTCTTCAAACATTTCAGGACCTAGGAGTTTTCCCCCTAACTTCATCACAACATGTCGGTGTTCTTCACCTCTTCCCATAAAGGGATTCATAAGGATCTATTTGGATACATGCGTGGAAACTATTATTTTATGAGAACACAATAAGAGGAAGATGTTGATCCCATCCTCCTTTGAAGTCCATTGAGCATTCTCTCAACATGTCCTCAAGTGTTGGATAGTCTACTGAAATTGGCCATCAATTTGAGGATGATAATCTGTACTAAAGTTCAGATCAGTATTCAGACAATGTTGAAGACTCTTCTAGAACTTAGAGGTGAATCTTGGATCTCAATCGGATACAGTAGATGGTGGTACTCCTTGCAGACTTAACACTTCTCTAATATATATATTCGTGCTAGATTATCCAGTGATAAATCATCTTGAATTGCAATGAAGTGTGCAGTATTTGTAAGATTATCCACAACAACCCAGATAGCGTTGTTTCCTTTCGATGTCTTCAGAGGACTGGTGATAAAGTCTATGGTGATGTTCTCCCATTTCCATGCTATTATGGGTATTGGTTATGTAACCCCCTTAGGCTTCTACCTCTCATCCTTCACTTGATGACATACTAGGAACTTTGATGTATACTTAGTGATCTCCTTCTTCATGTTATCCCACCAATAATGCTCTTGGATACCACAATACATCTTTGTGTTTCCTGAGCGAATGGAGAAATTCGAACTATGTGGATCATCCAAATGTTCTTCCGTTAACACCATATTTTATGGAACACATATTTGTCACCCAAATCTCACAATTCCATCTTTGTTAACATTGAACTCCTAGTATTTCCTTTTTCTAATAGTTTCCACATTCTTCTGAATTCCCACATCATCCTTTTGAGCATCCTTTAACCATTCAAAAGATATGGTTGAGAAATCATTTGTGAAAGTACTAATTATGTTCTCTTCTTTATGATTCCCATGTCCATATTCATCTAATCTAAGAATATTAGATCCTTTTCAATTCTAATCAATGATAGAATCGCTAGTTCCTTTATACTTAGAGCATCTACCACCTTGTTCACTTTCCCAGGGTGGTAATGGATTGAGTATCCACAGTCTATAATTGTCTCTAACCATCTTCATTGGTTCATGTTAAACTCTTTCTATGTGAATATATACTTGAGGATTTTCTGATCTGTTTATATTTCAAACATCTCCCCAAAAAGGTAATGTCACAAAATTTTTAAAGAAATGACTACTGCATCCAACTCTAGATAATGTGTTGGAAAGTTTTTCTCATGAACTTTCAATTTCCTTGATCCATAGGCAATGAATTTTTTATTTTGCATCAACACACAACCCAGTCCCTTCATCAATGCATAATTGAATACCACAAAAAGATCTCCACTTGAGGGTAGTGTTAGCACGAGTGCAGTGACAAGCCTCATTTTAAACTCCTTGAATCTGTCTTCACACTCATCACTCCAAGAAAACTTTACTCCCTTCAGAGTTAGTTTGGTAATAGGGTTGCATAATCGTGAGAAATTTCTCACAGATCAGTGATAATATCTAGCTAACCCCTGGAAGCTACGGATATCCATTACCGATGTTGGGCTCTATCATCCCTCAATTGAGACTATCATGGAGGGATACATTGATATACCATCACATGTGATTATTTGGACCAATAATGAGACCACATTAAACTAGAACTCACACTTGTTGTTCTTGGAATAGAGCTTCTCTATTCACAAGGTATCTAGTAAAGTTCTTTGATTTTCCACATTCTCCTCATTGGTTTTGGAGTATATTGGAATATCTTATATAAAGACTACCACAAATTTGTCTAGGTAATATCTAAAGACTCTATTACTCAATTCCATGAATATTGTTGGCGTATTAGTGAGTCTTAATGCCATTACTATGAATTCATAGTGCCTGTATCTTATATAAAATGTAGTCTTGGGGATATCCTCCATCTTCACCCTTACAATGTAATATCCCAACCGAAAATCCACCTTTGAGAAGTATTATTCTCCACATAGATTATTGAACTAGTCATCAATTCGTGGAAGATGATGCTTTTTGTAACACCCCAATATTTCATAGTAAGTTATTTTCTTTAAATTCAATATCTTGCGCTAGATGCAACATTGAGTTCGAGCGCACCATGACTTACCAAACAAGCCGTTAAAATGAGGCTATGAATAGTATTAACTATATTTTCAATTTTATATACTCCATATAATTTTAACTTATGTATTATGTGTTTATTAAACATATTATATGAAAAAATTTAATTTTTCAGATAAAAAAAGTATTTTTCAAAAAATTAAAATTTTCCACCTTTTAATAGAGAACACTTTTTAAGTCCAATATTTGACCATTTTTCATATTCATTTTGACAAAATAAAATTCTTCATTATAATCAGGACATAAAAATTTACTTTGGATAAAATTTTGTTATTTTTCTAATAATATTCATTTTTTATGAATAGTGAGAAATATAGTATTTTAATTCAAAACTGCCTTTTAATATAATTTATTTATATGGTTAGATTATATTTTAAATTGTTTTTAAAGTGTAATTAGATTATATTTTTACTCTTTAATCCAATTTTAGTCAATGGAATTAATTTCACTTTGAAATTATACATAAATAACTGTCAATATTTTTATAGTTATTGTTTCTTAAAAACCTTCTATATGTTTTGACAATGGGAATTAGTTTTAAATTAAATAATCCAACTTATATGTTTTGAATTTGGAAAAATAGAATTAATTTTTGAATTTGGAATATAAAATATAGCTTAGGCTGATTTTTTTTGTATTTTTCTGAAAAACTTCAATTCTTGATGAATAATGAAACCACTAAGTAGTAGTTAAAAATCCGACTTTTTCATTTAGAAGAAATTCCATCGCTACTATGATTTGAATTTCGAAAATTCGAGATAGATGGTTGTTATTGGTAAGTAAAATGTGGTTAAATAATATGAAAATATTTTTTGGTGAATAGAAACTTTTGACTTTTATTTACCACGGTTAAATGAAAATTGGGTAATTCAAGGTTAAAAGAATATTATAATAATAAAAAATTACCTTAACACTTGTCCTAAACTTATTTGATGAGTAATGTCCGACCATGGGAATCCTTGGGAATATATGGGACCCCATGGATCCACTTAAGAATGATAATGACACATTATTTTAATTAACTTAAAGTAAAGACTAAAATGACAATAACAAATATCTTTTAGTATATCAATTTTTTACATGGGTTTATATAAGTCAAAATTTCAACTATAAATAATAATTGGAAAGATAAAACGATTTACTAAATTATGGTAATTTGTGTATAATTTTTAGACATCAAATAAATTAAATTATTTATGACACCATAGTGATGTAGTATTTACCTCATTAATAAAGGATTTAAATAAATAAGATTATTAATATTAAAACAATATCCAAAACCAGTCCAATTCTTATTGGATTATTTTATTTCGACCATTAGTCATCCTATATTCTAAGTTAATTAGTTTCTAACCTTTCAAAACAGAATATCACTATATAATAAAATAACATTTTCACACATTAATAAAGAACCCCTCCTCCCCCTTATAAAAGGACACCACTTCTAACCCAATCCACACATCTCTCAAGCCCATTGGATCATCAAAAACCTACCCAAATAATCTCTCAAGATACCCCTATTCTTCCTATAAGCCTTAACATAGGTCTAAGGAACTTCAAGAAGTCCATTGTTTCATTCCATTGGAAGTTACCCAAATTAAAGGTAATGCTTTCTCTTAAATTTATTTCTTTTATTTTGTTTTATTTTACTTATCCAACCCCCTAAAATCTTTTTATTCCTTTATTTTATAACAAAACCAGTATCCTCAATATACTAGTACGTTTTTATGAGAATTATTTTAACTAAACTTACACACACTTCGATCTAATGGTTGAAAAAAATATTGTTTCTGTGGATGGAAAACTAACACCTCACGAAACGATGATTGTTCGATTATCTCATACCACCTCTCGTGATGGACATTAAGATGAAAATGAATTTATATATTATATATAAATATATTATGTTTATATTTCTTAATGTTTCTGTATTTTCCATTTATATCATTATTTCATGGTTTCCATTATGGGTAAAACGTGATAATTTCATTTGAGGAAGTACAGACTACCGCCCCCTCAAAATGATATGACTCGTTAATATCTTATGTGGGACGTATAAAAAATGGATTTAATGATATTATATATGATATTATACTGGAATTATAATATTCCTTTGTATCATTATGTTTTAATTCCATTAAAATACAAAATTTAAATGAAAATAGTGTTCATGCGTACGTACAGCTTACCGTCTCCATGAACGGTACATTTAATTTCTTATCTCCAAATGTTATGTACTATTATAAATACATATATATAATGGATATATAATATATATATGATAACTAAATCATTTTTATCATTCTGAAGAAAATGGAATTTTGACCACGTGGAAAAATTGTAATTATAACATGTTCGTTTTTTTCTCATGTTCCGAACGATGATAAAATATCCAATATGAACTCAAATAATTAACTAATTGTTATAGAAAGGTAATAAGTAATATAAATAGAATAATAAACTTGAATAATGTTCTCAATAAAGTAGAAGTTAACTTATGTTTATTATTCATTAAGAACAAGAAACATACAAGACAAGTCGGACTTCAGGTAAGGGGTTTCTTATCTCACTTTTAATTCCATGAGATTTCCATTATTATGAACTTATTTATTTCATGTGGTGTATTTTATACTTCCATTTGATATATATTATCACTATTATCTTTATATTCATGGTATAATGTGATTTATTTTATGTTTATTAACTTTTGGTCATTCGACTCGATTAATTACAACGTGGTAAGGAGTTTTCCTCTCACTTCTTATTTCCGTGAGATTCATGCTATATTGGCCACAATTTCATTTTGTGTGTTGTATGTACTACCCATGATTGTATTATTGGTGTGATATACTATAATTTATTGGTATTTACATATTCATTGTATGATCCTTCTTTCATGGGGTGTATGTTTCATAAGTTACCAAATCGGTAAGGGAATTTCAAATTTAAATTTCGACTCATTGGGCTTTACGCACACTTCATTGATTATTTTACTCCATGATTATCCGTGGAATCAATATTTATTATTTATGTATTAATTTCCACTCATATTTCTATGGATATAATTTTGATACACATAATCACTCCATTGATAAATTCTCAAGTCATCGATATGAACCTGATAAGAGTAATTTTAACTCAATCTCCATTCATTGCGTTAAACATCCAATTCAAAGGTGTTGTTTTCAAAATAATATGTATGAATGTTCCCTGATTTGTTTACACTGAATATCCAATCATATTGAGTGTATTTATATTTTTCACGCATAATTATGTCATTTATTTATCTTTAACCCAAGGATACGGTCTTCATAATGGATTTCATATCAACTAACATTCCATTGAGTCTTGTTTGTTGTTATGCGCCAATTCACTTTTATTTGGTGAATATACTATAATTTGACATAGTATATCATGAATCCCTTTAATCTAATGATATTATAATGTTTTGGTTACCTAAATTTTATGTATTCAAGTGTCTTTAATTTGGTTTGGAACTCTCACTAAAATATCATTTTAAATGTTTTAAAGATTTATTCTTATAAATCATTCTCATTAATGTCCATGTTTTAAAAATGGTTTTAAGGATTTATTTCTATGGAAATTAATGTTTTAAAATTAAGATTACATTTAAAATTATCAAAGGGGATTGGGCCACTTTGATTCAAAAATATAGTTTAAACGACTTCTTGATAAATAGAGATACTTTTAAATGTTTTCAAGAAAAAGGGGGATATTTCTCTCAAATAGTCTGGATGATTTTTTACATCTATGTCAATATCCTTACCTATTATTTATTGAGGATAATATATTATAATACAATCTTCCATATTGTATTGAATGAGTTATGTTTGACTATGGATGTGGTATTTTTATACCACTCATGGTTTATGGATAATGTATTGTCATTTCGTATGCTAGTTTTAATACGAATGTTTATGTTATGTTTAATAAATTTCATATAAGGAATGAATTTAACTTAGTAAGTGATGGGTGGAGCCCACTAAAGATACTCTATGCATCGGTAGGTTTCATGAGACAAACTAGTGTCTTGGAATAAGGCCTTGACAAAATCTTATTTGTAGTCTTAGTATGAGGCCTTGACTATGTGGTTATGATATTCGGCATTATGCATTCAATAATTATGAGATTAGCTATTGATATTTCATGTGGTTATTTGACTAGTAGAATACCCATGATTATGATCTATTATTACATTATTTACTCAGTTCATATTCCTTCCAGAAGGTGTTCATGTTCAATATTTTTAAAGGCATGTATTTTCAATTATTCACCGTGCCATGTTTTTATGTTATCTTACGCTATATTGCTTACTCTTACTGAGAATTTGAGCTCACCCCTTTCTCATGTTTCATTTTCCTTGGATATGAAGAAGTTAGTTTTGAGTGACTTGCATGAATAATCTTGGAATCTTGGATGTTTTTAATGGAATAAATTAGTGTTGTTTTTCTTTTCAAGTTGTAATGTTGAACTTATGTATGTATCTTGTTTCTAGGACTACTAAACTGATCGGTCCATCAGGACATGATTCCTTGTAATCATGAAAATTTATTAAAATAATAAACTGGCTCCTGGATTCTGGGGTCGGGCCATTATAGTTGGTATCAAAGGGAGGTTTAGTAAAAATCATGGAAATTAGATTTATATAAACTCTGATTAGAGAACATTACCCTAAGATAGACTTTGAGTATTAGTATAGAAGAACTTCCCAGAATCATGGTAATGTAGATATTTTGTGTCTTTTCTAGGTAGTGCATCCCAGTCTGGATACGAGCTGGTAGTGGTGGCTCTGGCACAGATGTACCTTGGAGTGAAAACTCTGACAAGGAGTTTCAAGTTCGACCTGGGGTATCCTGGCACACATCAATGGGTCTTTCTACACTCTTGGTTACGACACTCCCGACATATATTCTTAGGATAATTTACATTTTATTTACAAACTGATTTGAAGGATTTTAATATATGATGAGAATAAATGTCCTTGGTTAATCTTAAGGTATTTTAAATTGAAAATAAAGTGTCATGATATTCTCAAAATGATTTTATGACTATTATTACAAACAAAATTCTTTGTGGTTTTAGTCAATGGATGGATTCCAAGGAAGTCATAGTAACTTTGAGTATGATGTACAAGGTTTGAAGGGTGGTGGAAAATAGAAACAAAATTTAATGTTGATAGGCCTAAAAGATATCGTGTTCATACCGAATTATTTTACCCAAAATTTGATCAACAACATATATATTAACCAACTCCTAGACTCAAAAAATAATAGAAAAGTGGTGAATGATAAGAGCTCCAGTAGTGAAGACCTTGGAGAAAAGAAATCTCATTTTCCATCATGGAGGAAATATGGATGAAGAAACCTAGGAAGGTGTCTTAATGGAACAAATAAATGCATTATGTGTGGGAAAAAAGGACATAATGTAAAGAATTGCTGAGGAAAAATTAAGGGTACTAAGGAAGAAAATAAAAATGGTCCCAAGAATCTATTTACAGTCATTTTCCATAAATGTAGGGGACCTAGACATTACCCGAGTGAATGCCCTATTCTATAGGATATCCTCTTGGTCATGGAAGAATCTATGTGGAAATAAATGGATGGAGAAATGTTTAAAAAGTATTTGTTCTCTTTTTTGATGGCATTCCATTGGAGGACTTTTCTCTTGTAATTGTAACCCTTCAGTTTCTCAAGGGAAAATGATATTTGAGGAAGAATTATCTTTTCTCTTGTGGATATAGTTATGAATAACAATTTAGTTTTATATGATCATTGAGTTTTAGGCAATTACATGTTATTAAATTTTGGAATGAAAATGTGAGGTATGAGATAACATTTATGATGAAATTATGTTATAGTTATTTTGAGGAATCTATCTCATTTTTGGGAATATTATAAAATTATATAGTTGTTGAAAAAGAAAAACACGCAGACTGTGTGACAACCCATCATGTCAGATAAAAATGCGAGAATCAAACCCACAACCACAATGTGAATTTGATTTATCGCCTACCACTGGACTACGTGAAGTCCCTAGTTAGTATGAATAATTATTTTTAGTTAAATGATTTTATTGATCAATAATATGTTTATTTGGGATCCTATGTCTTATAAAATCGATATCCTTAGTATAGGAAAATTATTTGGTGATTAAGTGATAAATTTTATTATGGAAGATATTCACTCTATTGGCAATACTATATGCCTAAGGAAAATATAATATTATGGGATTTCATTTGAAGATTAATGGTGGGTTTTTTACCTATGTTTTTATTTTGGATTTATAGTGATTTGGGTTATTTATTGAAATGAATAACCTATCATACAGAATATGTGATTAGGTTAATTAATTTTAAGTATGTGACTTTAAGAGTAATCTATATTATTTGGAGATACAATTTAACGTGGAAGACTATGTGAGAAAATTATTCTGAGTTTTGGGTTTCAATATTAGTTTGGATTATATTGAAAGATATTATGGACAATTGATTATTGAATGGTATTTATTGAACTTTGGGTATTGTTGGTTTAATTTTAGAAATTAAGATTAGTATTTATTTCTCTAAAGTATTATCCTTTTTAGGGATCATCAGATCTTTTATAAACCATTTTGGTTTTGGTTAATCTATAAAGAAGAGGGAAATATACAGTTCATCTGTTGTCGATTATGTGATTCTCTATATGTTGATTCTAGTGCTTCAGGTGTGACCAAGTCATCTTTAATACTCATCATTTGGAGTGAAAGATGAGTTTGGGGTAATAATTAGATGAAGGATGAAAATATACTTGTCAAGTATATTTTTATTTTGTTATTCTATGAATAAATTAATTATTAAACTTTAGGTAAGGGGTTTTAAAACAAAAAATGTGTTATCCTAAAGCTTTATGTTTTTTTGTTGAACTGATGATATTATAAATTGTCATAGATTAGTGGCATTAAGGCCCTCAACTTTACACTTTTTTGTGATTGATGACCTTAATCACTCGTTATATATATATTTACGTTTCTCCTCTAATTATGTGTCTCTAATTTCCACCAATGTTCTTCTAATGGAGATCATAATTTGGTGGCGACTTTTTCATCTCATTTTCCCTCTTATTAAGACTAAATTTTATTAACCCAATTTCCGATGTGGGTTTTCCACAATAGTATTTTTCTATTTTTAACCTTTTATTATCAAAGAAAAATTCTAAATATAAAGGATGCAATTTATATAAGGATGGGAGAATTTAACACCCCAATATTTTATATTAAGTTATTTTCTTTAAATTCAATAGCTTGTGCTACACGCAACACCGAGTTCAAGCGCACCATGACGTACCAAACTAGCCGTTCAAAAGCGGTTATGAATCATAATAACTGGATTTTTAATTTTATATACTCCATATAATTTTAACTTATTTATTATGTCTTTCTTAGACATATTATAAGAAAAAATTCATTTTTTCAGATAAAAAAATGTATTTTTCAAAAGAAAATCAATTTTTCCACCTTTTAATAGAGATCACTTTTTAAATCCAATATTTGACCCTTTTTAATATTAATTTTGACAAAATAAAATAATTCTTTAGAATAGGGACATCAAAATTTATATTGGATGAATTTTTGGTATTTTTCTAAAAATATTCATTTTTTATGAATATTGAGAAATACTGTATTTTAATTCAAAACTTACTTTTAATATAATATATTTATATGGTTATATTATATTTTGAATTGGTTTTTATGTTTAATAAGATTATATTTTTACCCTTTAATAGAATTTTATTAATTGGAATTATTTTCACTTTGAAATTATACATTAACAAGTATCAATCTTTTGATAATAATTGTTTCTTAAAAACAGGCTATTTGTTTTGACAACGTGAATTAATTTTAAATTAATTAATCTAAATTCTATGTTTTTAATTTGGTAAAATATATAGAATTTTTTAATTTGGAAAATCAAATATATCTGAGGCTTAATTTTTTTATTTTTCCGAAAAAACTTCACTTTTTGATAAATAGTGAAACCACTAAGTAGTAGTTAAAAATCCGAACTTTTCTTTTTAATGAAATTTTATCACTTCTGTGAATTTAATTTAGAAAATACAAGATACATGTTTAGTATTACTAAGTAAAATGTATTTCAATAAGATGAAAATAATTTTTGGTGAATAGTAACTTTTGACTTTTATTTTCCACGGTTAAAGGTAAATAGAGTAATTCAAGGTGAAAAAAATATTATAATAATACAAAATTACCTTAAAAGTTTTGATAAACTTATTGTATGAGTAATTGAAGACCATGGGAATCCTTGGGTCTATTTTGGGACCCCATAGAGCCACTAATGAATGATAATTACACTTTATTTTAATTAACTTAAAGTAAGGACAAAAATGACAATAAAAAATTTCTTTTAGTATATCAATTTTTACATGTGGTTATATAAGTAATATTTTAAATTATAAATAATCATTGTAAATATAAAATTATTTCCTACATTATGGTAATTTTTTATAATTTTTAGAAATCAAATAAATTAAATTATTTCTAACACCATAGTGATGTAGTATTTACCTCATTAATAAATTATTTAAATAAATAAGATTATTAATATTAAAAAAATATCAAAAACCAGTCCAATTATTATTGGATGATTTTATTTCGACCATGAGGAATCTTATATTCGATATTAATTAGTTTTGGACCTATAGAAACCTAATATCACTATATAATAAAATAATATTTTCACACTTTCCTAAAAAACACCCCCTCCCCCTTATAAAAGGACACCACTTTTAACCCATTCAAAACACCTCTCAAGCCCCTTGGATCATCCAACCCCTGACCAAATAATCTCTCAAGACCTCCCTCTTCCTCCAATAAGAATTACCTTATGCATAAAGAACTTCAAGAAATCCTTTTGGATCAAGTCAAAGGAAGTTACCCAAATTAAATGCAATGATTTCTCTTAAATTCTTTTAGTTTATATTGTTTTATTTTACATCTCCAACCCCTAAAATCATTTTATTCATTTATTTTATAACAACACAAGTATAATAAATATAATAGTATGCTTTTATTATAAGTATTCAAACTACAGTAACACACACTTCCATCTAATGGGCGCAGAACATACTTTTTCTGTGGATGACAAACTAAAGCCTCATGAAACAATGACTGTTCGATTATATCCTACCACCAATCATGGTTTATATTAAAAAGGAAATTTATTTGTATATGATATATATATTATTTTTATTTTTATTAATTCTTCTGTATTTTCCATTTATATCATTATTTTTTGGTTTCTATTATGGGTAAAACGTGATAATTTCATTTGTGGAAGTGCGGACTACCACCCCCTCAAAATAATATGACTTGTTAATGCCTTATGTGGGATGTATAAATTATATATTTAATGAAATTATATATGATATTATACTGGAATTATAATATAACTATGTATCATTATGTATTAATTCCATTAAAATAGAAAATAGAAATGAAAGTAGCGTTCATGCCTACGTATGACTTACCGTCCCCATGAACGGTACATTTCATTTCTTATCTCCAAATTTTATGTATTGTTATAAATACACATATATACTGGATATATAATATATATATTATATCTAAATCATTTATATAATTCTGGATAAAATGGAATTTTGACCACATGGAAAAATTGTAATTATAACAAGTTCATTTTTGACTCAAGTTCTGAACATCGATAAAATATCCAATATGAACTCAAATAATTAAATAATGTTCATAGAAAGGTAATAAGTAATATAAAATGAATAATAAACTTGAAATTTTTTTAAATCAAGTAGAAATTAACTTATGTTTATTATTCAGGATGAACAAGGAACATACAAGACAAGTCGGACATGAGGTAAGGGGTTTCTTATCTCACTTTTAATTCCATGAGATTTCCATTGTTCGCCACTTATTTATTGAATGTGGTGTATTGTGTACTTCCATTTGATATATATTAACATTATTCATTTTATATTCATGGTATTCTATGATTAATTTGATGGTTATTAAATTTTGGTCATATGACTTGATTAATTACAACATGGTAAGGAGTTTTCATATCACTTCTTATTTCCATGAGATTCATGCTATATTGGCCACTATTTCCTTTTTTGTGGGGTATGTACTATCCATGATTTTATTCCTGGTGTAATATACTTTAATTTATGGGTATTTAAATCTTCATTGTATGATCCTTCTTTCATGGGGTGTATGTTTCATAACTTACCAAATCGGTAAGGGAATTTCAAATTTCAATTTCAACTCATTGGGGTTTACACATACTTCAATGATAATTTTACTCCAAGATAATGTGTGGAATAAATATTTATTATTTAGGTAGTAATTTCCACTCATATTTATGTGGATATAATTTTTATACACATAATCACTCCACTGATAAATTCTCAAGTCATCGATATGAACCTGATAAGAGTAATTTTTACCCAATCTCCATTAATTGAGTTAAACATCCAATTAATTGGTGTTGTTTTTACAAGAATATGTGTGAATGTTCTTTGATTTATTTACACTGAATATCAAATCATATTTAGTGTAATTATATTATTCACACAAAATTATGTCATTGATTTATTCTTAACCTAAGGATACGATCTTTATAAAAAAGGATTTCATCTCAACTTACATTCCATTAAGTCTTTTTTGTTGTTATGCACCAATTCACTTTTATTTGGTGTATATAATGTACTTTGACATAGTATATCATGAATACCTTTATTCTCATGATATTATAATTTTTTTATTACCTCAATTATTTGTATTCATGTGTCTCTCATTTGGTTAGGATCTCTAACTAAAATATAATTTCAAATGTTTTATAGATTTAATCTTCAAAATAGTTCTCATTAATGTCCATTTTTTATAAATGGTTTTAAGGATTTATTTATATGGAAATTAATGTTTTCAAATTAAAATTCCTTTTAAAATTTTCAAAGTGGTATGGGACACTTTGATTAAAAAAGATATTTTAAACGATTTCTTGATAAATAAAGAGACCTTTAAATGTTTTCAAGAAAAAGGGGGTTATTTATCTCAAATAGTTTGGATAATTTTTTTCATCTATATCAATATCCTTCATTATTCTTGATTGAGGTTAATATATTATAATATAATCTTCCATATTGTATTGAATTAGTTATGTTGGACTATGGATGTGTTATTTTTATACCATTCATGGTTTATGGATAAAGGATTGGCATTTTGTATGCTAGTTTTAATACGAATGTTTATGTTATGTTTAAACCTTTTCATGTGAGGAATGCATTGGACATAGTAAGTGACAGGTGGAGCCCGCTATAGATCCTCGATGCATCAGTAGGTATAATGAGACAAACTACTGTCTTGGCACAAGGCATTGACAAAATATTATTTGTAGTCTTGGCACAAGGCCTTTACTATGTTGTTATGATGTCCGACATTATGCATTCCATCATTATGAGATTAGCTATTGATATTTCATGTGGTTATTAAACTAGTAGAATACCCATGACTATGTTTTATTATGGAATTATTTTCTCATCTCATATTCCTGCCATAAAGTGTTCATGTTTAATATTTTGTAAAGGCATGTGTTTTAAATTATTCATCGTGCCTAATGTTTATGTTATCTTCCACTGTATTTCTTACTCTTACTGTGCATTTGAGCTCACCCCTTTCTCATGTTTTATTTTCCCAGGTTATGAAGAAGTTAGATATCAGTGACTTCCAAGAATAATCTTGGAAGCTTGGATGTTTTTAATGGAATAAATTAGTGTTGTTTTTCATTTCATGTTGTAATGTTGAACTTATGTATGTATCTTGTTTCCAAGACTACTAAACAGATCGGTCGTTCGGGAAATGATTGCTTGTAATCATACCAATGTATTAAAATAATGTAATGGATCCTAGATTCTGGGGTTGTGGTGTTACACTTGTTCTTTACCGTGATTTTTGTAAGCTCACGATAATCAATGGAAAGGCGCATCAACCCATCCTTATTCTTGATGAAGAGAACCGGTTCACCCCATGGTGAAGCACTTGGGTGTATAAACCATTTATCTAGATTCCCTTGTAGTTATTTCATCAACTCCTTAAGCTCTACAATATACATTATATACATTGTATTTTATATTGGAAACACATGAGGTATAAGATCAATTGAGTATTCAATATCTCTTTCAGGAGGAAGACCAGGAAATTCCTCGTAAAACATTTCAGTAAATTCCCTCACAGTAGGTGTGTTTTAAATGATGGTTGCTTCCAAAGACTCAATCATCTGAGAATGATACCTATGATTATAGGTAATTAATATCCATTCTTGAGATTATGGTTCTAATGAAGATTCATCCTCCTCATTGCACTTGTACATAATCGGGGGTCGATTCTCCAAATGGAGAGTGATTTCCATAACATGGATATTTATGTGGTATCTATATAAGGAAATCCAATCCATTCAAATAATTGAATCAAATTCCACTAGAGGGATTATGAATAGGTTCTATGGGAATTTAAATCAACAAATTATGATAAGGGAGGAGTTATATTCATGGGATGCAATGATTTCTCCATTTCTCTTTCTCAATGACATCTTTACTTCCACGATTTGTGGTGGTGTTGGGATTGTTCTACTAAACTCTCAGGATATAAATGAATGTGTAGAACTAGAATCAAAATGTACATTCGCTATTATTGAATGAATTACTAGTGTACCTATCACCACTTTATTGTCAGGATTCACATAGGTGGTTGTGATTGAAAAATCTCTCCGCTGCTTCCTTGGAGGTTGTTAGTTGCTTCCTAAACCCTTGTCTTAGTGAATTGGTTTGCAAAGTTCCCTGGTTCATTGTAGTTGAAACAATGAACAATGCATTGAGGGTCGAACGGAGAATTATTTTCCTCTATGGTTTCCACGGGTTTTCTTGTCGGCTGTTAATGTCCAAGTGACCTTCTCTTCTACACCTGAAGCATTTCCCTATCCCCTTATATAAATTTATGAGGTGATTCTTTATGAACCTTTAGCCGGTGGGGTGCTGGATGTTCTTTACGCTATTGGATTTATCCAACATACTACAAGAATTAAAGTCCACCTTATGCTTTTTATCCCCATGATGCCTCTGAGATTAGTTGATCTCTATTTCAACCTTGAGGTCACAATAGAAAATTTAATCATAGATCTCTAAGTAATGGGTCGTTAGGGCTTTTCCTAAGCTAAGTTTTAGACCACTAAAGAAGTGTTCAACCTTGCATTCAGGGGTAACGACAAAGCTGGTGGTGTATCGTGAAAGCCATTTGAATTTTTCCTTGTACACTCTGATGGATGCTTTTTCTTTTTTTCTTGAGGTAAAGGAAGTCCCTTTCTATATTAAGTCGGATGGTGGAAGGAAAATTTTTGTTGTAGAACATTTTCTGGAAATCCTTCCATTCCAATGTCTTGATATCTTTGTCAAGTTTTTTATTTTTTTTATCAATTTCCACCATTGATTAGATTCACCCTCCAAACGATAACCATACAGAAGTACATTCTCTAGTACAAAACATAGAAGGATGGATAAGTTCATGTCAATGGAGTTGATCCATTTTTCAACGATTGAGGGATCAGATGATCCATTAAAAGTAGGAGGATTTTGTCTCATAAAGCTCTCGATTGTGGATTTTTCTTTCTTAGGGGGGGGGGTTTAACATTCCTCTAGACACATGTTTCAATTCAAAACATTAGTTAACTAGGATATTATAGTGACAAATTTTTCGATTCCCACTCTCGTTGGATTGGGCATCTCATTAGAAAAGTCGTCACATTGATCTTCGCATCAGTTGTTAGCCTGAGTCCTCATATTACTGGACATTGGCTGGAATAAAAAGAAATTTATGGGTAAAAAATAAAGGGAAATACAATGACAATTGGGATAACTTATAAATTAAATTTACTTCCTTAACTTATCTATGTTATCCATGATATACTTCCTGACATATATTCTTAAGGAAATTTTTTAACTCCCTTAATAATGGTTTATATTATGCTTATGAATTTACCAAATCATATCCCCTGGGAATTTCATAACCAAGAGGGTAGAAAGGCCTATTTTTGTGCATCAGTCGTTGTTAGAGTCTAGAAGAAAGTGGTGTTTTCAGGTTTTACACCTAGATACATATGTGCCAGAGCTAGTTGTACCTGCTCGTATCCAGACAGGGATGTATTTTCATGATAAAACACTTACTCAATACTCAGTAAAATTTAAGGGTGTTTTTATTATACTTAGTCTTATCCCTAAGTATTTCACAAGGGTTTTCTAATCCTAATCCCAAAAATAACTAAACATATCCTCTCACACCAACTATTACAACTCTGCTCTTTATTACACACATTAACAAGTGTTATTACATAAACTTGCACTAAATAAAACTTTGAGGATCAAGAGGTCTAGTGTATTAGGAAATTAGGAACAATACATGACAACTTAGAATATAAAATACAACATATTTATTGAAAACTTCTTTTACATCACCACAACATTCCTTCGTACTTAGCATTACAAGGGATAACCTATGGACATGCATAAGAAAAGGGTGAGCTATAAAGCCCTATAAGGGAGTAAAAAAGGAATAAAATGAAGAATATAGCACATGTTAGGAAATATGAATATCAAAGGAGTGATAGAGAAACATGAACATAAAGGAATGATATAGCATTATAATCCTAACTAGGAAATGTCGCAACAAGATTTAACATGATATTAGCATGATCCAAGGCTCATTACACATGGATCATGAGTAAACTCTCATTGAAATTGAATTAGAATGTGTAAAACATCATTTCAATTGAATTATCATGAATGAACCCTCATTTCACTTGACTTATCCTGATTCTAATCTTTACTAAATGCATTTGAGCGCTATCAGGGAACACCCTTCTTAATCATTTCATTTCATTCATAAGTGTTCCACATGGATCATAGAACATCGATTCATTAAACATAATCATTTATTCCTTGATAAAGGAATGTGAAATTCATACATGAAACTCTATAATAAATAAGTAAATGTGCATAAAGGTGAATACCCTTGGTATAGAAATGGGCATGGTATTCACTACATAATGACTTTGTCTTGGACAATTACGGTGAAATTTTGGCAACCTAACGATATGGCATTAGAATTCATAAAAATGGTTGATGAGAGATAAAGAGGTGTCTCATAATATTTAAATGAAATGGAAAGTAAGTGGGTCATATAGATAAATGTCCGAACACATTTAATGGAATTTAGATTCATAATACAAAATAATTCCTTGAATGTAAATGAGGAGAGAGAAATACCATAGGGAATTTTGACATGGTAATGAGTGTACATGGGAGGCATTAATGACATATAAAGGGGAATATCATCATTAAAAAATAATTAGGGAAGTATAGGAGAGGTTTGAAATCATACCCCAATATTTTTAAATGAAAATAAAAGGTAATAACAACATAATGAAATTTAGAAAAAAATGAGAAAGGAAGAAATCCCTTAATTGGAAGTGTGATCCCAAAAGATTGGGAGAGGCTTGATAATGGATTACTAGGAGATTTGGGCACCATTTTAGGATTCCAGAGATATTAGGTCATGGGTTGGTTGAGCTTAAATTGTTTTATTGAAGAGGAATGGGTGGTTGAGTGGGTTTATATAGGAAAGGAGAGGGAATTTTTTATTATTTACGTTTTTGAGACTACACATTAAACTAATCAAACCAACATACCAAACCATGTTTTTTGCCAATGTTTTTTTCCAATGGGGAGTGGAAAACATTATTTAATAAGTCAAATGGCCGAATTTATTGAAATATTTGGATTTATTATGTGGAGGTGATTCACAATCTCATGGAAATCATTTACAAAAGTTAAAATGTTTTATAAGTCTTGGAGGGTCCACTAAGGCACCATAAAAATAATCAAAAAATTCAAAAATATTTTTTAGGTTAAAAAATATATTGGACGACAATATAATTTATTGTATTTTATTACGTCACAATTGGGTCATTATGATGTCATAAAACACATCATATATTTAAACAGTACTTAATGTTTACCCCAAAATTTGATTATCTCGGAAAACTATGAAAAATTCACCATTTGATAAATTCTACATAGTGATTAGAAAAATTATATTAATTTTATTTAAATAACTTTATAAATATGTGAATTTTTACTTTTAAAATAAACACTGATATTTTTCAAAATTTCATGGGTTTTGACATAAATAGGTTTTAACCATAGTAAAAATTAAAATTGTATTCATAAAAATTATACTATCATTTATATTTAATAAAAATTAATTTAGTAATAATATTTTATTAAAAATTAATATAATTCAAAAATCCATTAATTCATCAAAACATTTTGTTAATTGAATATTAACTAAAAATACTATTTGTGCTTTACAAACTATTTACAAAGTAACAATAATAAAATAAATGTATATTAATTATAAAAAAATAATGCAAATAATCATAGTGCAAGGGTATTATTACAAAACCTCTTATAACACCTACATATGACCTTAGAGTAATGTGTGAGATGGTGAAAAATAGTTGTGGTGGCTCTGATAACATTGCTTGGGTGGTAATCTTTATCAACATCCTCTTCTCCCATAGGCGGTTTCGTTCAAGGTTAATGTGTTGAAGCTCAACTGGGGCTTGATCAATAGCAAATCCCAATGATGATACCTCCTTTAGAAGCTCTAGAAAATGGGCTTCGTAGGGTGAAATTCTATTGGATGAGGCCATCGCTTCCTTTTTCTAAGTAAATTGGATTTATTAAAGCCCTATATTTATACTAATCATGTGATCAATGTTCAATAGCTATATTAGCAATGTTCATGTTTCTTAATGGTTCTTTAAAATAAAAAAACATAAAACCAAAGAAGTTTATATTTTTTATATTACCATTTTACATAAAAATACATTTAAATAGAACAAGAGGAATTCTCATTAATAAATGTTTGGGTTGTTACAAAACTTGCTGTAGTAACCAGCCAGGCTGAGGAAAATCCCAATCTCAAACACATATTCAGATATTACCATGACATAACCACACAAATCTTATTGGGGTCCACCAAAAATTCTTGATCCGAGATCACATGCCCTAGATACATCACCTCCCGGATCTAGAATGTGCACTTAGACAACTTTTCATAAAGGCAGAGACCCTATAAAGTGCCCAACATGATCCGAAAATGATGCACATGCTCTTCGGAAGGATCCATAGTAAACCAGGATGTCATCCACAAATACCACAATGAAGGAGTATAGATATTTGAGAAACACCATATTCATGAGTTCCATAATGACCGTAGGATCATTGATCAATCTGAAGGTTAAGACCAAGTACTCAAATTGGTCACACCTTCTTCGGATGGCTGTCTTTGGGATATCTGACTCTTTCACCCTCAGTTATTGGTAACCCAAATGAAAATCTATTTTAGAAAAACACTTTTCCACATTTAATTGATCAAACATGTCATCTATATGGGGAAATGGATATTATTTGTTGATGTTTACCTGGTTAAGCTTCTGATAATCAATACACAACCTAAGGGACCCATCATCCTTCTTCACAAAGAGAACATGTGTGGCCCTAGGAGAGATACTCAAGTGAAAGAATCCTTTGGATTATAAATCATCCAGCTGAATATTTAATTAACTCCAATCGATGGGGGTTATACGATATGAGGTAATAGATATCAGTTGTGCTCACGACGAAAAATTGATCGAGAACTCCATGTCCCGCTCCAGGGGTAATCCGGAAAATCATCTGGGAATACCTCCAAGAACTCATGCACTATATGATGTAACCCACCCCTACGAGAATGACCATTTTCCACTAGCATGAGAGACAATAAATGGAAGATAAAATTCCCCAACTTTGGGAGTTGAGGTCCCGCATGACTCGATCGAGGATCTCATTCCCCACGAAAAACCTATAGACTACCATCATGTGCCATGAAACTCACCCTATGCCTATAGCAATCTAGGTGTGCCTAAAAGTGTACCATCCAATCCATGCCATGTATCACATCAAATAGATCCCTATATAAGACCAGAAGGTCCCACTCCATCTCAACCCCTGACATGGAAATCATAAATAATGGGCACCTGAGACCCTGCTCCATCTTCTTTCCTAGAGGAATCACTGACTCCATTGTAAAAGTAAAAATCTCAGTTGGAAAATTCATCTTGTTCACAAAATTGGAAAAGATTAATGAAACAGAGGAACTGGTATCAAAAAGTGTATTAGATATAGAAAATGAAATAAAAAAGGTTCCTTGAACTGTCGATGGTCCCACCTCTGATCCTACTGGTCTATAATACACCGCATAAAGATTCCTAGTCTCTGCTTGAGAATGACCGCTAGTATGTGGTTGTTCCCTGAACTGGCACATCCTTGAAGGTGATCTAGCCCTACCATCATGGCCACCCAACTAAGATACCCTTTTATCTGACGGATTAAACTGAGCTGGTACTCCCCTATAAGACACTAATCCTTCCCCACTTTGCAGTGGACATTCCATCCGACAAAATCTCTTCTAGTGTCCCATACCACCACACTAATAACAAGGCTTAGGAGGAAAAGTAAATTCTGGTTGGATGTTCCATGTCCTCCCAGACTGGTGGAACACAGCAGACATCACATCAGAAGCCACAAAAGAAAACTACTTGGGATATTGGCCTGAGGTTCCACCCCCTTCTTTCCTTGCTCCTCCCACTTCATTTTCTTCTCAGAAGAGATTCCACTGGTCATACCTAATATCATCCTAGAAGATCACACCCTCTCTTTACATTTTATCCCCACCATATATGCCTGTTCAATCACCTCTTTATAGTTTTTTATCCTAAATAAGAAGACATCTGAATAGATCTTTGGCCGCAAACCCCTCTCAAACTTCTAGGCCTTCATCTACTCATTGGAGAGCATTTATGAATCATACCAATCCAACTCAGAAAAACATTTGGCCTAATCCATCACAAAAATATACCCCATAACAAGGTCCACAAACTCTTGAGTTCATGATTATTTCAAAAATTTAGGGTTGTACTGGTCATTGAAGATAACCTTGAAGTCATTCCAACTCATATATTCATGCCTCCTAACATGAAGTACTGATTCAAAACACCTTAGACTGGGACCTTCTACAGAAAATAGGCACATTTCACCCTGATCTCCTCCAGTGTGTCCAGGAACTCAGACATGTGCTCGATATTTTCAAGCCACCCCTTTTCTTCCCGGGGTGCTGTGCTACCTCATAAAGTAGGAGTCTTGTTTTTTAGAAACTCCTGGGATTTTTCATTCCTAGGACCGGCCTCATCATTCTGAATAAGAGCTAGAAGATGAGATGGTCCTTGTCCCAGATCTTCAATAGCCTGAACAACAACCTCTACTAGTCTGTGGTCAGGCGGTGAGAAATAACTCTCTCTGTCTTCCTTCCATGGGTACAGGGGAGCTTTCTAGGGAGCCATGGTTCTACAAAATACTACATTTACAAGAACAAATATTAGCAAATTGTTTTTGAAAATTTCATCAATAACATCAAATATAAATTATCCAAACACATTATAATAAAAAAATAAACAACTACTTCACCACCACTTGATGTCCACGTGCAGTCTTCAGTGCACACATCTCATCTAAAAGTGAATCCAATCAAACAATTACATCATCCAATGGTGACTCGTAGTCTTTCATGAGAGGTGCAAGCCACTAGCCCTACTCCTGACCAAAACTCCAAGCACCAAGAATCCCATCTCATTTCTAGACGGACTCATCCCAAAATAATAATATAACCCAAAAACATTAACCTCCCCTAATACCATTGTGTCAAGAACCAAATATTGTCTCATTCATTACCAGCACCGAAACCAGCCCATGGAAATACCCAAAAGGCATTCCATATCTCCAAGGGTCGACACAGGTTCTTAGGTATTATAAATAATGGTTTGGGAATGATTTACCCAAATTAGGATACATAAGACAAAAAAAGACAATCAATAAAATGAATATGAAAATTCATTCCAAACAGGACTTAATTAAAAATTTAGAACTAAATAAAATTTTTTTAACATGATGAAAGGGATCCCAAACTAAAAAAAGTATAATAAAAGTCAACCCACAAACAAACACATGACAAGGGGTCATCACCCACAAGTCATCTCCACAACACCACACAATGGAAGTAACTAGAAACCAAAAATGTCGTCCCTAAAAACCTTTCCCTTACATGTGCCAAACATAACCAAGTATACATACACCAAAAGGATTAAGTACGGTGTGATCCTAGTCCCAAATGGATACCACCCAAATATTCCATGTGACAATCATTAAAAGATAAAAATATTGAAAGTTTTATAAATAGAGAAAGTTAGAAATAATTTCTAAAGGTGCATCTTTCAAATGAAAATAGTTTTCAAAGAGGGTAACTTTAAAGAATAGGTACATTTAAATAAAACATTTAAGCTACTGAATTTTCCATCCAAACACACAATAATCTAAATATAAATTCAAAATAGTCACTTAAGCACTCAACATAGGAACACCCCTAGGCACTAGTTAGTTGTGTGCCCCTGGTACCTCGCATCTCGGTGTGAAAGTAACCCTGACAATATTCATTCTCATGAATGAGACACTAATACGAGAATCAAACATAACCTAGTGGTCCCCAAAATCATCATCATCAAAGTTTGTTTTTTGTTTTAGACATCAAACTTTCTAAGTGAAATAGGGACAAAACCACTCTGGATCACTAGCATGCTAGTACACGTTCGTCCACCAAGAAACCCAGGTTTCCCTCTTTGTGCTCAAACAAGTTCCAAATGATACAAAATTACATTTACAGCAAAAAATACTAGTTACGGTCATACACACTGAAAATATTTTCTAAAAAGTCTTTTCACCATTTGTATAACTCAATCAAATTCTTAGAATTTCCATAAAAAATATACAAGTTATAACAAAACCTTTCACATAAAATCCATTTAAAATCCCTCTTTTTACACAAAATGCATACCAATATTTCACAAAACCGAATTTTAAAGACTAAAATAGTTTTATAAAGACATTCCATGAATTATAAAACAACACCAATTGGTACAACATGGAATTCACAAGTAAAAACACCAATTTTCACACAAAATTGGAACTTAAAAGAAAACCTCTTAACAAATGACTCTAAAAACAATTTTCACAATAAAAATAATGAGAGAGGAACATGAAAGAAATATAAACCACGAAATATAAATTATTATAGAAATTTTTACACATGGAATCACCTACCATAAATTTTAGAACCCTCAAATCCTTGTGTATAACTTCAACTGCACCACCTTCGCATCGCAAAGGAGTGAAAATGAACCTAAAACCACAATATTGGACAAAGAAACTCAATATAATACATTAGGATAGAACACCTACATGTTATACTTTAGTAAAATCCTGAATAAAGTAATAAACCCATTGAAAATGGAAGAAACCCGAAGAAAAAGGGAGAAGGAAGGAAGGAAAATGACTTACTTTAGATATCTTGAAGAAATCACCCTAAATCAACCGAAGGTTGAATCTCAAAGAAAAAAATTGGTAGGGAGGCTCGAATGAGGCTAAGGAGGTAAAGTGGGCAACAAAATGGAGGGGATAATAGTTAAAATTGAATGATTTATGGATGAAAAAATTTACCTTCTCAAATATGGACGATTTGAGAAACCCTAATAATGTTCACCCTAATATGTGATGCAAATGAGCTCCAAAGAGGGATAGATGAACATGGGGGTGCGCATAGGCCTGTTGTCTTCAAGTAGGATATAGAATCAACAAAAAATATTAATATTAATGAGATATTAACGAATTAATTTTATTTAGGTATGAAATGGGCTCTCGGGTTGGCCTAATGCCTAATTAAATCACCCAAATCCAAAATGATAATTACTTCCTAAGGGGTTCAAATGTATATGGTGGTTTTCTTAGGTCAATGAAGACCATGTAGTAATTGTAATGGATGAAAAATTTTAAAAAATTAATGATTAAAGAATAAAAAAAATGGTTTTTTAATTTGAAAATGAGCTCACGATTGGGCCCAAATCATGAAAACCCACAAATTCCTCCAAAAATAATTTGGAAACACCCACAATAGTGCATGAATATAATTTATATGAAAAATAAATTTAAAAAATGTCATGGATGGGACATAACCATACAATTTAAGGTAATTCATGACCTTGTCTCTGAAAAAACAAATGATTTAACAGATTACTTTAACTCGATGGGAACCGCACATAAAAACATGTTCCACATGAAAAAAATAGCACATCCATCACTATTAATTTCTCGCATGCGATAGACCATAGAAAATAAGGAAGGTCACATAACCTATGGAGTAGTTCACCATGCCTGAGGCTTGTATACCCTACTGAGAAAGATCATTACATGATTTTCATGCTTTTTACAAGGTTTAACCTACTAATTAATCACTTATTTACTCAAGGGTGTTTCTTTATCACTAGGGGTTCTACTCAGGAAAAAAACACCCAAATAGAGCCTATCATCAAAAATAATATCACAAGAATTTATAAATTCTTAAATACTCTGAGGGTTCTACCTCTAAATGGACTTCCCTTACTAAAGTAAAATGAGTTGATCCTAAAAGAATTTTACACCTAAAAAGTTCACTAGAACTTAGTGCGTAACCTATAGGTCTAAAGAAGAAAAGGAATATGTTGATTGGGGCCAAAAATCAACATCTACTAATGGTTCCCTCTATAAAAACCTACACAAGGTTCCAATTAAAATCATTTAAATGATTCTCATTTATAAAAAAATTTAAATAGCTAATGAAAAATGAATGTCAAGTACCAATTTTTAAAAAACAACTATACAAAGAACTTTATTTAGCTTATATCATACGTAAATTTTAGAAAATTAACTTAAATTTACTTTTTTAACCATTTATTTGATTCAAGAGTTTTCACATCTGAATTTATTTAAAAATATTTTAATTTCAAATCCTAATATGAAAACACTCTACAGTTTTTATTTTACAATTTTGTTAACTAATGCCTCATGATAACAAAACTCATAGGTAGATAATAAGGATTTTATTAATTTAAGGGACTAGTCAAGTAAGATTACATTATAGATATAGATTTATATTGTATATGTGGTTTCTTACACTTTAGATAACCATCCAATTAACATAATCATACTTCTATGGGATTAAGTATCAAGAATATAAAAGAAAAGGATGACCTATGAGGGTTCCATTAAACCAATTTGGGTTTTTTAAATGTAAACTTTTTAACAATTTATTTCCCAAATTTCAAACACCCTTAATGGGTTTAGCACATAATCATATCATATCATGATCGAACTAATTGGTTCAATACAATTTATCCATAAACATCATGCCCCAAATGACCTACTTGGGTCCAGGTCTTCATTTCAAGTATTATTCACACGGGTCTTCATACCCAAAATATTTATGTAAAATACTATACAAGGTAGATATTTTCTATAAAAATTATATATTATTATTAAATATATATATATAAGAATCATAGTTCATTTAGATGATCTATCATTCCCAATTTATAAAGGTACTCTCCTATATAAGTTAAAAATGACATTCAAGTATTTACGACTAGGTTTTCTACATTATTTATAGAATAAACAATTATTTATATATAATGGTTTAATTATATTGGTTTCCATTATCTAATTTATAAAGGCCCATACATATTATAAATTGCACCATCGGTTCTAATTTAATTATAATTGTATTAATAGGTTTAATTTCAAACTAGAATAAGTTTGTATGAAATGGTTCGATCATATGGGTTACCACTTCCCAATTTATAAAGTGCCCATACACATTATAAATTTCAATCTGGAACCCATTTAATCATAACTGTTAATTTCGAATCCCATAAAACTGATGTTTCATGGATTAAACATCAAATAATAGGTTGATTAAATAGAATTTCACCATAAATCTATGTGGGAAAACACTTTTTAGGTTGATGTATAGACTTTACGTAATCAACCTTATGTAAAAATTATGACTATGCATGTTGTCACAAGAAAAAATATAGGTAATCATGGTATGGATCATAGAAACTATTATGTAAGAAAGGAAAAACCAAGACATGTTATAAAATCAATAATACTAAAATAAATTTCAGTAACATGGTAGATATTACCTAATAGAATATATATGTAAACATGGTAAATTATCTAGCAAGGCACATTTATTAAAATCATCAAGCTGTCTATAAAAGAAACCTACATGGAGTAGAATTTGTGAGGAAAGTGAATCACTATGTTCCAAAAAATATGAATGAATGATCCTCACTTTTCTATACATATCAGGAAATGAGATAATCATCACATCCATAAATAAATAACAAGTGAAAATACACTAATACTCATGGTGAAATATCAATCAACTATAATAATAGGGTCATGAAAAACTACCCCACTCCTTGGAAACATGATCTTTCCATCATGCTTGGGTTAGGAATACCTAGACACAATCTATTTACCACGTTGTGACACATTCTAAGTCTGTTGTCTACCTTTCCCCAAAATAGTATGACCTTGAAGAAAATATAATGATTTGATTCCATTTTTACCATCCTGAACAGAGATCCAATCAAACAATGTCGTAATCTAGACAAACACCAGGTATCATGTGTGCCACCCCATATGATAGAGTTTGTCAACTTGTAGTGAGGGCCTAATGTTGGTATAATGGGGATAATATATCCTCTAGATGAGTAATAAATATAGCATAATAAATAAACCTAAAGGAAGAATAAAATTTAATAAACTGACAGATAATAATAAATGGATGATTGAGTTATGAATGGACATGATACAATGTACAAATAGATATACACCAGTTGATACATGCATAGAACAGATTAGGGAAAAAATAAAAGACTCAGTAGTTATCTCCAATAGCATCATAATTACTAGTTTGGTCCTCTACTCCCATACTTCATCTGAGACAAGAAGGATGACAAAAATCCAGTAAAATTCCTGAACATGGCCTTATAACAATGAGATTTCATCAGGTAACCTAGTCAAATGGTGGCCAGGATAGGGTGTGATATATACTCAGTAGGCAACCAGAAATGGTGTCTAATTGTCTATGAATATAAAATAAAGTTGTGTGTTGGTATATGATAAGTAATCTTATGATGTAATAATAAAGGAAAACAAGATGGGATCAGGTTCCTCAGGGACACCTATCTAGCCTTACATGCTTCAACCTCATCTAGGATATATTTAAAACAAGTCCAACTAGTACATATATGATATGGCTATAAAAATGGACATCATAAATAAAGCATCTAGAATACACCAAACCCCAAGATTTTTATTTGTCTCAGAAGATGAATCCCTAGTATAATGATTACTAATTATTAGTTTTTCATTTATAATACATACTTATAATTTAATACATGAAATCTAAAACATATCCAAGGTGACTCGTAAAAGGAATAAAATGTATCGCTCTAGGATAACTATAAAATACCCTACACCACTAGAATATAACCAAGGAAATCCATGAAATGAATCCAAAGTATCACTCTTGGTATGATATGGAATGGGGAATAACCCACTAAGCCCATCCCAGGTATCTAATGTAGGGGAACATGTAATGCTCTGGGAATGTTATAACCATCAATCCACCAATTCCATCCATGTTTTTCCCCCTATGGTACCCATATCTTCCATGGAAAAATAATATCAATCATCCTATGAGACCATCTATGGAATTACTATGTGGGAACCTGAGTATCACTTAAGGAAAATACTAAAAACTCTCCTTAAAGGTGTATCTGAGAAATTACTACAAGGAAAACCATGTATCACTCTTGGAGTTGAGTAAAAGAGGAAATTTATAATCCCTTCCTTGGAATTCTAGGAGGAGGAACCCAAGTTTCTCTCAAGGTGTAGGCAACACATTTAATCAATTAAGTTCGAATATAGAAGAGTCTAGTTGGATAAAAATTCCCTAATAATTCGAGTTATACAACTGGGTCATTTAATATATAAATCATAGGAAGTCCATGAGAAAACATCCATTCCACAAAACATAACAACAAGTAGACACGTTTTGATTTATAAGATACTGAACATTAAAAAAAAGTTGTTTTAATAGAAAAAGTTATATTTTCATCAAAAAATAATTATACTCATATTAAGCATCTTATTGAAGTATAATAATTAAATAAATCAAAATAGGGGAAGTTGGATAGAAATTCGAGCATAGAAAATTTCTATAAGCCTAACCATATTGATTAACACACCCCAATGTTTGTTTAGTCATTAAAAAACACTATTATTAAGTGTTCTAGAAAACTCACCCAAAAGGGGTGGTTCAGGTTGAGATCATAACCCATAACCATATCAAGAGGATCAAATATACAAAACAAGGTGTTCAATTAATTTAATTTAATACATTTCTTAATTTAAAAGTATCACCTATGGAGCTCGTCATGCAGCACAATAGAAATATTATATAAATGGTGTGAATTTAAGAAAAAATAACATAAAATTCCAAAATTATGCTTAATATGGTCTACCTATCCATTATAAGTCTCTGACATGAACTAGAGTAGGAGAAATTAGAAGATTCAACAAAATCTCTCAAAATTGGGGAAAAGAACATGGATGAATTTTTCATTCTATATGGTAAGGTAACCGAAGAAGAGAATAATGAGGAATCAATTGCTTGCCTATATGCAACAAAATAGTCCAAAACTAAAAGAAATTGAGACCAAAAGGGAATATTCATCAAATAATTGGTGAAGAAGAGGATGGTGCTTGAGTGGTTTCCCCTGGTGCGCATGAAGGAGAAAGAAAAATATGGGAAAAAGAAATAGGATGGGGGAATAGTAAATTCAACCCTATAACTGAGGCTCGTAGTTTAGACACATGGTTTTCCAAAACATGCACCAATTGTTCTTCATTCAAAATCTTTTAAGAGATATCACATGGTTCATATTCCTGGTTTAGGAAACCATGTGCAAACTATGAATTTCCCCTATGTCAAGGAACCTGAAGAAACTGCATAGTCAGGCAGATCCTCTCGAATGTTTTGGATAAATCATGTGAGAACCTCATATCCACTATACTAGCCACAAAATTTCACTTAATGGGCCACATGGTTATAGAAAAACCATGTTCCCTTACCATCTTATCACAATTTTGGGTTTTTAGATCCTGACACTCCCATAACTCAAGGGAACCCATGATACAACTCTCATGAATTAAACCACATCCAAAAACAAAAAATTTAAATTTTTCAACTATCAAAATTAACTTTTTGTTCCCATTTAATATTTGGGCCATCTAACAAATGAAAATTCTAAAAAATCTAGGAATTTTTAACCTGGTCCAAAACACCAGACTTTACAGAAGTGGTGAGACTTCATAAAGTGTCAATATATATTATATCTGATCAATATATAAGGTTTAACTTGAGGTTCTAGAGAATATATGAAAAATTATTGGAAATAGAGTTGTGTTTTAGTACTTCTTATAACCCTCAGATGGATAGTCGGTATGAGATAACCATTGAAACTCCAAAGGATATATTGAGATCATTTTCAATGTATTTCCAACATTTTTGGGATTAACGCATTCCCCTAGTGGTGTTCTTATATAAAAAGAGTTTCTATTATAGCATTCAGATAACACATAATGAAGCTTTGTATGGGAAGCGGTATTTGAATGAAACATTTTGAGATGAATTTGGAGAGCAGAAGCTTATGGGGACTGATCTTATCTGAGAGATGACAGAGAAGGTTCAAACCATTCAATGTCATATTAAATCCATAAAAACTCAATAGAAAATATATACAAATAATAATCTATGAGATTTAGAGTTTAAGGTCAGAGATAATTTTTTCATTTATATATCATTGTGGAATAAAGTCATTAGTTTTGGGAAGAAGTGAAATCTTAGACCAAGATACATTGAACCCGTTGAGATCCAAGATGACATCAGAGTTGTAGCCTATCGACTAGTAATCCCACCTAACAAATCCATGCACATCATATGTTCCTTGTATCCCTCTTGGAAAATTACATACTAGAACCCTCAGATGTTCTGAATCAAGTGGTGGTAAACTTGTAAAATGTTCTTTCATATGAGGAGAAGTTAGTGAATATATTAGATTATGGAGACAATATTTAATGAAACAAGACAACTCAATTGGTAAAAGTGTTGTGGAAGAACCACAGGTTTTATGAAGCAACATGAGAACTGGAAGAGGTGATTAAATATAAGTAACTATATTTTTTTAATATATAAAATGATGTTTCTAGTGAAAATATTATAAATGGGTAAGAATGTAATAAATTTAACATTTATGAATGAAATTACCTTTTTGAATGAATAAATTCTTTACTAAGTAATGTAGTTATAGAAAATTCATGCACTACTTCAGTTATTTTGGATCATTATAAAATATAGCATGTTATATTTAAAATATAGTTATGCATCTTAACTATTAATAATATATCCATTGTTAAATTACCATTAATATTAGTATATATTAAGGGATATGATAAAGTCTATTTGATATTGGCAGATGAAGCGATGGCCTTGAAAAGTAGGATCATACCCTATAAATCCCATTTATCAGAGGTTCCAAGGGAGATGGAATTACTAGGATTTTCTCTAGAACAATCCCAATATGAAATTTAACAATTAAAACTGAACAAAAACATTTTTGGAAGATGTTCAAGCTTTTCAAGATCACGACCCAAACCATGTTCATCGAACATCCTAAAAAATGTACCATCATTGCACAGCTTACCCTTAGTGTGTATGCAATTGTAATAATGGGTTATGTGTATAAACCCTAGTAGTATAAATTTTTATATTTTATTTGTAATAAAATAATAATTAAGTTTATTCCTTTTCATTATCAATTTATATATAAAATTATATATGATTTGATGAAAATTATATTTTTATACGATGAAACCAAAATAATATTTTGTTAAAATATATGGTTTTAACTACATTTTTGATAAATTAATGAATTTAAAAATAAATTTTATTTTCATATAATAAAATTATTAAATAATATTTATTTATTTATAAGGGATAATAAAATTTAATGAAGTCCAATGTAATCATTTTAATGGTTAGAAAATTGTTAATTTACATAAAAACAAGTATTTTCCAGTAAATAAGGATTTTTATATAAAATTGTAAAATGTAATATTTTAATAAGTTATTTTTGTAAACTAAATATTATTTTTTGAAATAATCACATAGAATTTATACAATGGTTATTTTTTCTTGATTTTTTGAGATAGTTGATTTTTTGGGTAAAAATTAAATACGGTATAAATATACGCTCTGTATTATGATATCATAATTTCCACAAAGTGATGTAATAAATTCTATAAAAGGTATTAATTTCCAAATATATATATTACCTTTAAAATAATGTGTCTTTTATGGTATTTTATTAATTTTATAAACTTTTAATGAATCCATTGAATCCTATATTATATTTTAAGATTTTAAAATCAATAATGTATAAACATGATTCACTTCCACATCACTAATGGTATTATTTTAATACTGTTGGTTCATATCCTGATAAAATATTTACTATCACTCATATTTGTTATACACCATAGTAAAACCATGGTATTTTATTATATAAATTAATAACCCTATGTTTATAAATAATAAACATTTTGACTCCCTTTTATTATAAATACCCACCTAAACTACCTCTACTCTTCACAAAAAAATCATCATGAATGAAGTTACTCTCCCTATCCCTCTCGAAATCCCTCCCAAGATGTTTCTATGATCTTAATAAAATCCTTACAATCTTTTAAAGGTTCCTCATAAGATAAGGGATCCTCCTCCTCTTTAATCATTAACATTCATTGTATTATGAATTTGGATTTCCAGTTATTCACATTTGAATAAGTTTTTATAAATCCATTTTATTTTATTTATTATCTCAATTTAATGAGTTCCCCCTTTCACTCTCATTAAAACCCTCCACAAATCCATATGTATACTTGTTATGTGGCCAAATTTATCCTATTATTTTCCATGCCAAACATTTGTGAAGTGAATACCCATCCCCATTTCTACTCAAGTGTATTCACCTAGATATACATATCCTTAATTGATCTGGGGATTCCATGTATGTATCCCACACTCCTTAAACATGGGATTAAAATTAATTAATGTTATTATTATATTTTAGGATCTATGTGAACATAAATTCATATTCATGATATGAATGTGACTGGGGGTCCTAGAATTATATATCCCTCTAATACATTGGTTAATATTTTTATCTCATGAGATACCATGTATGGTGAATGAGAGTCTATCCTAAGCACTCTAAGTATTGATTTCTCAGTGGTTATCCTTGACTTGTGCTTTGGATGAAAAGTTTTATGTTCTTTCTACATTCCTATGTTTCCTTCAGGCTACCATCTTAAGTCATGATTCAATGTTCATAATTTTTATTCACACCCTTTTTATATCACCTTGATATGCCACTTTAGTTGTAAGTATTTAATTCCATCATGTTGTGATTTTATTATTACTATACTGGTCTTTATAGTTCACTCTGTTCTTATGTATTCCACCAGGTTCTCCAATATATTATTATAATATCAATGGAATATAAAGGCATCTTTTGGATTTATTTAAATAACATTGAAGCTTCTGATATAAAAAATTTAATTTTTGAAGTCCGTTATTGTAAACTTATGCCAAAAAGGATTCTCATATATTTTTTGGCAGCAATTGTTTTTAAAAATTATGGAAAAAATACCCATCGTCATCATTTTTGGCATCAGTTTTTAAATAAATTGATGCAAAAAAAGTTAAAATAATATTTTTTGTCGCGGTTTTTGAAAAAACCAATGAAAATAATAATTTTTTTCTACTATGTTTTAGGGAATTTACTAATATTTTATTTGAATAGTCATGGAGCAAAAATGGAGTTATGAATCAAAAGTTATGGTCGTCAGATGTTGAACATCTCAAAGTTTTGATAGATACAACTAGTTTCAAAGAAAACATGAGAAACATTAATGAAAATTACATACACCAAATGAAATAAAAGAAACTTAAGGATTTAAACATATTTTAATTCTTTTAGTAGTTTCTTTCAAAATGATTTTTTGTTTATCATCATATCTCTTTGTTTTCAGGTAGAACTCATGCAACTATCAAAATTGTAATCGATAATGAATTTTTCATTTTAGTTGGTAAATATTATACCAATTTTTTATATTTTTAATTCAATAATACGAATAAATCAACATTATAAACAATATTACTGATATTTTTAGTCGTGAAAGAAAATAATAATAAATAAATTAAATAATTAGGATAGATACTCTATTCAAATCATCGATTGAAGCCACCTTGAAAACTTGATTAAATCGAACTTTTCAAAAATGATGAATGAAAGAGGAAAGTGATTTATATAGTAAATGAAAATATATTCAATGGTGTTGAATTAAAATTTAGGTGGGATTTTAAAAATTCAAACATCTATTGTGAAAAAAAAAATTGAAATACTAATCCCGCATATTTACAGATAGTTTTTAGAATTGGTTTTTTTAAAACAGATGTAAGAGAGAATTTTCATTGGTTTTTTTTTGCATCAATTTTTTACAAAACTGACAAAAAAACATTCATCGATATAATTTTTTGTGCTGGTTATTAGAAAAACCAACGCAAAAAAGGTAAAAAATTAATTTTTGCTGTCAGTTAAAAAAATGACCTTAAAAATTAGATATAGTTTTTATAATGTTTTAGATCATTTATTAATATACTATTTGATTGGTCATGGAACTAAACCAGGGATATAGATTAAAAGTCGTGTCCTTCAAAAGTTGGACTTTATTACGACTTCTCTTAGTGAAGATCAAATTCCAACATCCATATATTTTAATCCATAACTCCATTTTAGCTCTACGACTAGTCAAATAGAAGCTTATGAAATGATCTAAAATATAGTAAAAAAGATCAATTATTGGAGTCATTTTTCTAAAAATCGATGCCAAAAATATTATTTTAAAAAAATATTGTCGATTTATTTAAAAAAAGATTCCAAAAATGATATGAATGGGTATTTTTTGTGTGTATTTTTAGAAAACAAATTCCAAAACGCATAAAACATATATTTTTCTTCGGTTTATAAGAAACTTACATCATATTTTGGATATTGGAGACCATTTTTATACTCATGCTCTCTACCCATTCCTCAAAATTGCCTCCTCAACTTCTTCTATTCATTGTTACTTCTTATATAAACACTTGAGAGATGAAAGATATAAAAACATGATCATAGTAATAATTTATGAATTAATCACAATAAGATTATATTGGTTAACCTGGTATATAAAACATGATTTCAATTCCTATACATAATGTTTTTCCAAAAAATGTTATCATGTGATACCAATTCAGATCACTTAATATTTCTCAACTTAGGGGATACTATACCAAATTTTATCCATGAAGATATAACCTTCACTCAACTGAAAAACCCCATAAAAGAGTTGAAATACAAGACAAAATAGATACCCATTTTTAATTCAATTATCTATCCCCCTTAACATCAGAACTCAAATAATGCAGAATAAGGATTTGAGAGTATTTAATTTCCCCAACTTCCAGTTTTTGTTTTTTTAAGCTATCCAAAATTTCCATATTTTCATGGAATACTTGATTTTGATAGTCACCTCCTTAAGTAAGATCACCCTTAGGGATAAACCCATTTACACATAATTTTATAATTTATAATACTCTATGAAGGACAAGTTATATACTATATGGAGTATAAAACACTCATCCAGTTCCCCATTAAATTTATATAATTTAATTCCTTGCATGTTAGTTTACATTATTAAAAGAATAAAGGAATAAGGAATGTCCTCTTAGTTACTTAGTAATAATAGAAAGGTTTAGAGTCTCCCCTCAACCAATATCTTTTATTTTCTCTAAATTCACTATAAGAATCATTCTTCAAGTCATATTTTTTATTATGGATCTTACCTGGTTGTAAAAACATCTTCTTCTCATGAAATATTTCCTTTTCTGGGGAAATATTTTTCACCTCAGTCAATAAAAAAACTTCATTTCCTAGTTATTGCGTCATCATTTCCATAATTTTCTCCTAGGAAGGAATAATTGTCCTGTAATATTTTAAGTCATTCCAAGTTTTTACACATATTCCACATAGTTTTTTTCTTTAAGTCACTCCATGTAAAATATTTATCATTTTCATATATTTAATTATATAAATTCACTTGTATTCCTTTGGAACTCGCAAAAATTTTTCCATTCTACATTTTTAGTCATTCCTAATTAATATAGAAAATCTATTAGGAATTCATTCTTGATATTATCAATTTATTTATATTTTTAATGGGATTTTTTAGAATTCTCAATAAGGCATGACTTATCTTCTATTTAATTTTTAATTTATTCTTTATCACACCATATTGAACATCCCCTTGAAAAATAATCTTACATTCCTAAGTTTTATGACCCTACTACTCACATATTTCATACATCTTTTCTAAAAATTCAAACCAATTTTGTGTGGCCAGACATAATAATTTTTTTATCACAAAAGTTTTTCTTTGAATATTTCATTTTTCCTCCTTGGAATGACTCCCCTTGGATTCAATTCTCTTCCCAGGTAATGTAATATTATACTAGTAAGAGTATGAATTGTAACGAAACACTCCACAACACTAGTAATAGCTTTAAAATTTGAATCCTATATAATAATTAAAATTATATTTGAATACATTTTGTCTAAATTTCTATTGTTTTAGTATTAATTAGGTTTTAACTTACTCAAATTTGGGAGTGAATAGGATTCTTGAGTTCATCCATTATTCTAATGACCTAGGAGAATGTTTCTTCCAATTTTCATGGAAAAAACATGACCATATTTTGGGTATGAACCTAATATATTAGTTAAAATAGAATGACAAGATGATTTATCAAGTATAAATTTAACTTTATTTCTTGTAAAATTTCACTTAGTTACTTTGGGGGATTTATCCTTGACCTCAACTGAATTTTTAAAGTCAAATTTTAACTTCATTAGTTGAATATAATACACGATACACTCAGATAGTGTATTAGATAATTTTTCATCTTTCAGGGTAAATCTTTATTCAAAACAATTATAATTTTATTCAAATTAAACCATATTAAACGTGATCTTCTTGATTTCATAAAATTATGTCACTTATTTCTTGATATAATCACTCTTCTCTTAATCCATATTATCCATTTATTTTGTAATCTTCCCCATATCTTTCTTGAGATTTTTTTGGAACAATACATAATTCTAACTCATCTTCAATGTATATTCTCTCTTTACTTGAAGTGTTAAAACCATTTTCAATATTAACCATTAAATCGATATTCCTTTCCACATATTAATCTTCAAATTGGCTTCGGGATAAGGATTTTTTTTTTTTCCCACATTAAATTTATCTTTTTGATACTGTATTGCCTCCTTTTATTTCCACTAGATTTTTTTGAATATTTTTGGGGTTTTCTCTTATTTACATAATATTTCTAATCACACTTATTTGAATCATATTCTGTATAATTCTTCTTTGGATATTTAATTTCAAAATTTCCAATCCTATTGAAAATATAACATATTTTTGGTGTCTTTCTATTCACTTTTCTCTTACCCTTCATAAAATTATTTAATAGAATAGAAACAATACTACGAAAAAATGTATCATCTTCCTCATTGTTAGAATAAATTGAATTATTTCTTCTTTATTATTTTTATTTTAATCATTCTCATGGACTTATAGTCCATATCATCTTTCAATTTCAATTTAAAATTTGAAGATTTTTTTATTTTATTCTTAATGAAAATATTATAAAGATCATCCAAGGATATATCTTTTTTATATTCCAAGGGTGAAAAGTTGGGATCAAACATGTCTGAAAAGTTCCTCATCATTTTCTAAATAACATTGAAATCATCTTTTTTCACTAAACCCCCATATATTTATGATTATCTCATTAACTCTATTAAAATAATTATCAATATTCTATTCATTCATCATATTAATATTCTAAAATATGGTCCTCAATACATATAATTTTTCTTCAATCCTTTTCAAATTTTCTTCATATCTTCCTTCCAATTTATCCTATATTTTCAATGATGTTTGAAGTCCCTTGACTTTCGTGTATAATTTTTTCTAAAAAGGGAATAAGTATGACATTTCAAGCCTTACGATCAACCACAATACTAATTTTATCTAGGAAATTCATAGTTCAATCCTTCTATATTTATCTAAATCTCAAAATAATTATTTATATATATTCTTTGAAAAGAGATAAAATAGAGGGAAACATCATATACTTCCAACTATGATAGTTTCTACCATTAAAAGTAAGGACACCCCTCCTATTTTATGAATTTATAATTTATACAAGTATCACCTAGTAAGATATTATAGAGGAATAATGATATAATAAAAATTAAAGTGTCTCAAGGAAGCTTAAATGGATACCTATTAGAGCACATCATGCTGGATATTTTTTTACTCCAAAGGAAACTATAGGTTAGGTATCATCCATTTCACTAGGGGAACCATGTGAATGTATCATCCTGAACCCAATTCATAAAAACATGAAATCCTTGGATATAAATTATATCTTCACCAAACAATCACATGTGATATTACCCAAGGATTATATATCTAATATTTTACTTTATACCAAATGAGGTTCCCAGGTTGATGAGATTACTAGGGGTGAATCTGTGATCCATTTTTCTTTTTATAAATTTATTCTTATAAATTCACCTTCATGAACTGTTAAATAATGATTAACTATGTATATATCTCTTAGACCTTTCTAATTAATGTAATAAATAAAATGAACAATACACTACAATTTTTACAAGGTTTGTACATT
The DNA here is from genome assembly GCA_963277665.1 of Viscum album. Classification (NCBI taxonomy): domain Eukaryota; kingdom Viridiplantae; phylum Streptophyta; class Magnoliopsida; order Santalales; family Viscaceae; genus Viscum; species Viscum album. The sequence continues at coordinate 1,755,499,086 of OY728121.1, read as the reverse complement.
TTCTAGAATGTACACCTTTTGGTGATTAGTTTGACTCATTAATCATAAATGTTTTACATATAAACGCAAGTGGCTATAATAGGAATCCTCATTATCCCAATAGCATAGAATTGATTTATACTACTCCAATATTCAAACTAGAAGAATAGATTTTCACAATTAATACAACCAAAATATTAAAAACCAGAACATGAAATATCTCCTCTTTCATTAGGTTTTCTCTACAGAAATGGTATCAATATTCATCTTGAGGATTTTAGATAAGCATATGTAGATAGTATCCCTTCAATAATTTCTTATAAATTTTATATACATAGCATTCAACATTTTTTAATTTATGTAGTATCTATATTATATCTACCTCTATACCTTCAAACACTAAATGCTCGAATAAAATGTTTGTTTTTATCATTACAGGAAAGATGAATTCAATCTTAGTTATATTCTTCATGTATTTTAACCAACTATAATCGAAAAAACCTATATTTCTTGATAATATCTATATTTCTTCTTTCTACACAAAATTATATCTTTTATTTATAGGAATCTATATTTAATTCGAAGTCACACTTAATATACCCAAAATATGATTCATTCAGGTATAATTGAACTTCCTGTAAAATTTATAAAAGATTGTTAACTTCTTTTGATGCCATGCTCTCTCATGATATTTTCAAACCAACCCTTTATGTGGGTCAGTTTTCTTTTTCAGTTCAATTTAGTTTCCAAAATTATCCTTTCTTTAAAACTCTATGATACAGTTGTTTCCACCTTCAACCACAACTCAACAAGGTGAAAATACTTTTAATATCAACCCAAAACAATATGAAAATTATTATTCAAAACTACATGAATAATAAAAAATTTAAATATAATAACATGAAATTATTCCTCATGGAGAAAATCATACCATTTTCATTTCAATAGTTGATATTTAAACTAATAAAAAAAATAATGAACCAAAATTCAACATGAAACACATAAACATTGGATTATGTGTGATATTTGAATCATTGATGTTTAGCTCATGTATCGTACCATTTAATATATATGTTATTCTAGAAAATAAAAAAAATTCAGCATGATTTCTCACTCATACGTAATGTAATTTCATTATTAAATTAATTTTAAAAATTTACTTGAATCATAAATAAAATTATGATTTTTATCCACTGAAGAATGGAACTATCATAGACTTGTTTTATTTTATTATTTAGATTATTAAATTTAGGAAAACTCTTATTTATGATATAACACCAACCATTAATTATTTATGGGAATAAATTGACAAAGTCCCTCAAAAGTATTCTTACCTTTATATGTTTTAATGAATATTATAGTCCTCTTAATGTTGTTTGTACCCTATGAAGTATTTTTTGGTACCTTATGAAGCATAGTTAATTGATTTTCACTATTTTTGAATCATTTATTATAATCATTGATTATTCCTAGGGTTCATTTTTACATTATTAATATGTGTGCCCTAGGAATCTTCTATACTATATAAAGATATTTAATTAGTAGTGTTTTGTAAATATTTGTACCAATGAAGGTTTCATTCAATACAACGTCACCACCACACATTACAAAAATGAGGTACCCTATGCAGTTCCTTATACATACCTTACAAAGTCAGTTTGTACCCTATAAATTCCTTCTTAAGGTTCATTCCTTTGTCATTATTTTTCTTATTCAATATATGATGTACCTTATGATTCCCAAGGAACCATATTAGGTTCTTATTATATACATTATAATAATAACTTATGAGGTTGGTTTTACCTATTAATTGTCAACATGAACCATAAAAACTTATAAATTATATAATCAACTCATACACCCACACATCCTCTCCTAATTATTTTAGAGCTTTCTTAATCATTCCAAATTTCCTCAATATAGATTCAAATAAGTTAAAACCCATTTTAAGTTATTTTATGGTCTTAAATAATATTAAATATTATATTTAAAATATTTCTATGAACCTCACCAACTTTACTCTTTAAAATTCTAATAAATAAAACATTAATCTTCACAAACATGTTATAGATAGGGTTATCCCAAGAATAAACACTTTCCTTTGACATGAGTATTGAATCTTTACTAATTTTATTTTATTACTAAAACATTGAATCTATTGGATTTAGTTCCCTAAAACCAACTAATTTGTAATTTAGATTACATGAATATTAAAAGGAGTGAATATTAATATAAACATCCCATCACATATTGATTTTTCATCTACATTGTGTTGAGGTGACAGTTTCTTAGAGTATCAGTCGCACTGATATGTACAGAGTAGTTCCCCACTATGATGAGAACCTTTAAATGCCATGAAAATATTCTTAAAAATAGTTCTAGGTTTGGATAACATACTTTGAAAGGGAATATATTATATAAAACATCAGGTGAGAGTAATCATAATTATATGAGGATTCTTCTCATGAAGTTCTCATTTAGTAATATATAAGATAGGATATTGTGACAATAGACCCACAAGTAAGAATTCAACATGATTATGTGTCATTGAGTATTTATATTTGTGAATGTGTATAATTGTTCTTATACATTAAGATTATTATTAATACACGTTACAACTTATGCACTTATATTTATTTCATAAACCATGATAATACCAGTTCGTGGAGAAGTTGTCTATGTTGGGTGAATCACAAGTGAGTTGTTATTAATTAATAAGTCGAGGAAGTATTTTTTTTTCCATATTTATAGAAGATTATATCTTGGACATTTTAATAGAATAGAACCTTAAAATTAAATTCCACCATCATGGTGCAACAACATGTTTATTTCCGATAGTCAAAAAAATACATGTTGATTACATAGGTTTATGAAAAAGATGTGTGACCTTCATAATGAGATATTGAGACTAATAGATTATATTACATGGTGATATTTCGTATGAGTTTTTCATCATTATGATATTAAATTATTTCTCTTGGTTTCTTAATCCATTTCAAGATAATAATCTTGGACTTTAGTCTATCTTGTTTAATGCCAATAAAAAATAATCTTAGAGGGCCACATACTAAGTATTTACATTGATCTAGATTAAATTATTTCAGAATTTAATTTATTGAATAAATATTATTCTCAATATTGTGGAATAATTTTTTTTCTAGGTTTTGTTGATAAGATAATTTAAATAAATATTTTTTCATCAGATTGTGAATAAAATATATTTATTTATATTATTAAATATTTAGTAAATCATTATTTTCTGGATTGTGGATATAATATTTATTTATGAATGGAATGTTTATTTGGGTATTCAATAAATTTAGTGGAGTTTTAATTGATCAAGACTATGTTTGTTGAAAAAGATAAATTTATAACCTAGTTAAATAATATTTGTTATTAGCCACTTTAGCATGTGTACCATAATATAATAATATTATTATTCTTTTAGAATGGGATAAATAAGTCATATTATATTATTTAAAGGATGAAATGAAATGAAATAATAATTTAACGAAAACCCTTGCTCTATCAATAGATGGTTATATCTATTATGTAAGGTTAAATAAAAATTAATAAGAGTGAATCATTCCAAAAAATATACTTCAATCTCTAAATATCTCTCTCGAATTCATCCCCCATTTCTGTATCGACTAATAAGAACCACTTTATTCCTAAAGGATCTTGGATAAATCAGGACAATCAATAGAAGTTAATTGATTTTCTAGGATAGAACCTAAAAATCAGTTGTCTTTTCTCTGAGATTAAAGGATCATGTGTTGATATCTACTAGAGAGATTCTAAAAATGAATCCCTATAGATAAACTAAGATAATATAAAATGTGTTTTTAGTAATATCAACAACACCATCTAAGAAAGTTCATATGCCCAGGTATTCATTTCTTTCAATCATAAAAAAATTATTTATAAATTTAATTTGAATGACCCTCTCAAGGGGTCTTGGGAAACTCAATATTAATTTTTTTTTAATTTAATGCCCCCTAAATGTGGTTACGATGCACCAGTAACCTTCATGTATTATCAGAGTGGTCACATTTTAAATATATAATTATTTATTCGATTATTTATCTTTATGTTCAATCATGGTTGAATTATTAATTTCATACTATTCATTCTTTAATTAAATTTGAATTAACATGCTTAAACATATTAATCATCTTCATTAAAGTGTTTAATTATCATAAAGGTATAAGTACATTTGAAGAATGACTGGAGATTCCATCAGGAAGTAAAAAAAAAATCTGGTAAGTCTGGGTTACATGACATGTTATCATAGTACACACTGTTTACCCATGTACACTATATTAGGGCTTCTCATGGGATATAAGTCATGCCCAATAGTAACTACATGCGGTGAATTTATTACAGGACACATCTATATTGGTCCATTCAGGAACATGATTTTTTAGATTACTTGGATTGTGATTGGTATATACATTATGCAGTCTACACAAGTTTGAGGAGAAATTTGTGTAATATGTGTGGTTATTGTACATGATCAAACCATGTGTGGCTGAAAACCGGGAGCATGAATGATATACATGATGTTTATGTGGTGTACACGGTGTGTAGTTCCTCATTTCCCACATCCAAAATACATTTTGAACCATTCATAAAGTTATGAGGACACACAAAAAAAGTTATACATGGTGTGTAGATAGTATTTTCATGTCATGTAGTCACAACCAATGAACACGCTGAGTTTGTCGGTGAGTTTTGTAGACAAACAACATGTATTTATCTTATACACACCATGTAGTTTTTCCATGGTACACACCAAATCACAAAGAATGTATCTTAGGTACATGATAATCAAGGTTCACAGCATGTAACATATAATTACAAATCATGAAGTCTCCCAATAAATGTAAAACTTAAATTACTTTAAATTGTTAAATCATAGCATTAAAACCTTGTTTTATTGTTATCGTAGCTGTGGTTATTGACAATTTAGTAAATGTTTTCATGAATTCTGAATGATAAATTAATTTATTATAATAAATCCATGATTATTGGTTCTGTCATTATTTTTTCAGGAATTATATTAATAATAGATATCTCCAAAGGAATTTGGATGGTATTTAAGATGAAATATAATTAATTAATAAATAAATTAATTATTTTTTTATCATAATAATAAATAAATAATAAGTAATTAATGTTAAATGATTTTACTTTTGCGTATTAATTGAATGTGTATGACCATTCATTAGTGTTACGAAGACCAATGTATGTTTTTTAATTATTTAATTTAATTTATTCCATGGGTTTTAAATTATTTAAAATTAAATTAAATTTGATGGCCTATATTCCAACCCTCTTCCATTATTATGTAGGACCTTCATTTCCATGGTTATTTATGTAATCACCATTAACCAATCCTTTGGATCCTATCACCTACGTACGGGTTATAAATACTTATAATTAATGGAGTATCTCAAGGTGTGTGGAGGCAGTTCAAGACATACCCATAATGATGTATACTTAGGTGATACAATGGTGTACATGCTGAATATTGTAACTCATTACAATATTGACACAAGGAATTTTTCCCTAGGTCAGAGGTTGATTTATCATCTACTCAATAAATCAACTGTTAGATAAATTTTTGATTTTGTTATTAATTATTTATTCATTTTTATCTAGTTAATTATTTATTTTATGGATGAAAAATCTCTATCACATTAACTTATGAAATAATGTGAAAATATAAAATTTAAATAAATGGATTATGCATAACTGTTTTATCCAAAAAGTTGAATTAATAAAGTAAAATCCACTAAATATTAACAAGTCCTGTAAAGGATAAAAAATGATAACAGTTATGCATAATAAATAAAAAACAATCAAGTTAATGTCAAGTCATCAAGACTTCCATCATCTAAATTAATATGAACCCCTAATTTAAGTGTTAGTTTGGTCTATATCAGGATAATGTTTAATTATTAGGATGTTAAAACTAAAATAGTGGGTTGAATTAACTAAATTTTTATTGGGATTAATGGCCTCTATCCAAAAAAAAAATTAGAGGCAAGTGTTAAGGAAATCTCAGTCAAGTTTTCCTTATAGGGGATTTCACTCAACGGATCAAGGAGCAAGAAGCCAGTAGTTGGAAATTCTATCTACCTAAATACTTTAAAGTAATTTTAATGGCATCCTTATGGATTATAAGAAAGTAAATATGGATTGTTTCCACTAAAATTTTAGAGAAACAATAAATTCCATGTTCAATAGTGTGGTATTTTAATACATGATAAAATAGAGGGAGAATAAATAAAATTAATTATTATTATTTCTCACATAAATTTTAATCAAGTAAAGTATTAATCTTATATTTTAATTATTATTGAAAATGGAATGAAAAACCATGAAAATAATGAAATCATTACTTAACATAGGGTATGTTCTTAAAAGTTTAAATTTACATATATGGTACTATCATTTATGCGGTGTATTATTATCAAAAAGTTTTTATTATGTGGTGGAATCCCCTATTCCCGTTTTTCCACCCAATCAAGTAAGTGAAGGTGAATAGGATGTCTACAATAAATATTTTATGGATACTTATTATATCTATTTTGTTATATTATCAATTATTTATTGATATTTTATAATAAAACATAGATACATGGATGTATACACCATAATATAACATCTCTATTCTCTAAAGAAAGTGTATAAATGGCTAGAAATAAATAATATTGTCAATTCACTATATTAGTGTAAACAGGAAGTAATAAATCTAGCTATGGACCATCCTTTCAAAATTATAGGGTATATAGATCAGTTATAAAAATTGGTCTTTCACATGGATATTAAATTATCCACCAATCATATCTTATTATCCTTATCATCAAGTTTATCCTTACTTATCTATGCCTAGACAAACGAATTTGTTAAATCACTTGAGAATTGTTTTTCAATAATTTACCAAGAGGATAAGGATTCGTTGAAACATATTTCTCCACCCCTTATGGTGAAAATTTTTAAATAAAATTCCATAGATAACATGGATAATATAAAAACAAAATATCTTTTATGACATCCTCCAATGAGATAAAATATTCAAAGGTAGAAGAATGGACAAGAGTCTCTTTTCTTCTTATATAGAAGGAATGAAAAATCGAAAACAAATTGAAATGGATTGAAGATGAAAGAAGTTACATCCACTTCAGGTATATTCATAATGGTTATATTCACTGATTCTGCATTAAATAAAATATTATTACAAATTAATGTATTAAAATACAAGAAACATGAAATAATAGAAAATTTATAGGGTGAACTCATAAGGAGATGAGAATGGGTGATTCCTATATCAGCTAAGGGGAGATCGCTATTTCACATTTCTTGATTAAATTTATCAAAGTTTTTAATATGTGTGATAAAAATATTTATCTAAATTTTTGGATTGTTTGAAGGATATATTATTTCATTTTCGGAATAAATGTCATTATGGTACATAAACACTAAACTAATGGTTCAGTAACTCTTAAATCACAAATATCCATTGTTATTAATAATGAATATAAAAATGTAATCCAGTTACCTATTTATGGAAAGATAATTCTTTGTAAAATAAAACTGAAATTAGTTTACCATTTTATACCCATAAAAGTTTTTTAGTCTTAAATGTGCTATGAAACTGTATATACAAATAAAATACTTATCGTGTTTTATATAAAGAAACCTTTATAAATAAAGTTACATCACAAAACATTTAGTGTTTTTTAAACATGGTCATGTGAATTATTCTAAAGCCAAATGCAACTTTATATAATTCAAAATATTTATTTAAGAAATTTTAGAAGTGCTTAGTGAATTAAATTGGTGAACTTGGTAATGATTGGGGAAACTTTGAGATGGCTTATCGAAAGAAATATTATCTAATTAATCATTGATCGTACATAATGAGTAAATGTTATCCCTAACTCATATTTCTTAATATAAATTAATGTAAAAAAAGTAGTAAAAGTAAGATCAATGATGATTCTTATATATATTGAAAATCTTCCACCCTTCCTTCCAATACATGTGTTTCAAATAGAATTGAAATAAGTAACCATATGTTAACCATATTATTTAATGGATATCAAATCAATAATGATATGATAAGAATATTTTAGAAAACTACCACAAGTTTTTTTAAAATCTTTTGTTAAAGGTTGTCCTTAGCTACAAACAAACATTGAAATACTAAGGTGAATCTGAGTTAAAGATCCTATAGTCACTATGGATATTAAAATTAATCAAAATTGACTATATTTCTATAAAGGAAGCCTATATATTTGAATATAGTTAGAGCATACATAACTTCTATGGGTTAAGGCTCTATATTCATATGGTTTGATATAGGAATACTGGATTCCACTAAGCTCTGTGGGAGGAGTAGTTCTAGAGACACATAATTTGTCAGAATATATATAACTAAAGTGATGGTTTAAGTTCACCATGATAGGTGATACATAAATTATTCATTCATAATAAATATTCCTACAAAGAAGTAGTAAATGATAATATAATAGAGTTAACAACTATGTATAAATTCAAGTAATGTAATCCATATATCAAGATTCTAGGACTCTATATTTTTAATTTTTCTATAGTTCCACACTACTAGTTAGTATTAAAGAGAAACTAGACATGGATGGCACAAGATATTACCAATATAGCAGAATAGATTATTGAATGGTTTATTCTATAACAAAAAAAATTCACCAATCATTATGAAAAAAATATCATTGAATTATACTTTTCAAAACATATTTCTTTGACCATCATATTGGTTTATTTATTTTCAATCCCACCTCATTTAGAATAAATAGTAATAAAATACTATTAAAATATGCTGATTTCAAAAAATCATTTACGAATAAATCATTCATAGTGAACATAGTATATTCATTTGTAAATGAAATAGTTAAATGAGTTTCTAACTTGTTACTAGTAGTGATATAATATTTCAATATAAATATATTGATAATATATAAAAATAATTGTTTTGGCCTACCTAGTTGTTAAGAATAAGGAATGAAATTTATCCATGTTTTACTGGAATTAGGAATCGTGTTATGGGGAACAAAATCTACATAATAGATCTAAAATTTTTATAAATATATTAATAGTACATATATTAATATTGTATTGAAAAATAAAAGGTGGGAAATTAAGGTATGAGTTATTGTAAGCGTACAATCCTTCCAAATATGACATGCATAGGCATAAGAAGAGATAATGGAGATTAATATAATTTCAAAAGATTAAGTTATATGAATTCATCTCACATGAAATGACATGTACAAGATTAATACTGATGAAAAAATAATAAAAGGTGAATATCAAAAAAAATCCAACATAATTATATAGAATTTTAGTTATAACTATCTAACAGTGGGAAAAATAAAACTGGATGAGTTCCCAATGTCTAGAGATGTGGAAATATTAGTAATCAAATTAATTGAACACTTGTTTACACAAGGTTAAATTTTATCTTGTATGATATAAAAGTCTAAATTAATATGAAATAAAAACATATTACATCTGGTGGTTTTCATATGTACAATATTCGAGTACATTGTATATTTTGATGCAACTTAAGAAGCCACATTAGAAATGTCATGTTTTGATTTTAGGTGATACCAAAAAAAGAGATTTATCTTTTTAAACTAATATTTGACTATGGATTTAGTTAGGATTTTTGGATTATGACATTGGAGAAAGTGGTGGATACTCTATTATATCACCAAATGAGGGATTTTATCAAGATAAAAATATTGTAGTAAAAAAATCTATTCACAAACACATGGAATTACCAACCCTATCCTTGAAAACAGGGTAGGCCAATCAGTTATTTCCATACTCAGTAGTTTCATGTATATCATGAAAGGACTAACCAATCATTAGTATTTGGATCTGGTGAAAGTGAGAGTTTATTAGAGTTGGTGACCTAGAACCAACTAGTTTTTAATTTAGATTACATGAATATTCAATGGGGTGAATATTAAAATAAATATCTTATCACATATTGATTTTTATTCAGAATAATATTGATGTGTTAATGTCCTAGAGTTTATATCACACTTATAAGGTCATAGAAGTTCCCCATTATAATGAGAAACTTTAAATTACATGATGATATTCTTAAAAATTGTTTTATGGTATAAAAAAGGAAATAAACCATCCCTAATCACCTCTTAGAAAGTGGATAGAACAGTGAGTCACATGACCTTAGACGAGTCTACCCAAACGATAGAGGCTTCTGAATAGAAGCAAGGGTCTAATGAGGTGATAGTGGGGAGACTATACCCTCTTATCAGAGTTTCACAGTGTTATAACATATTATATGTAAAATACAATATTAGAAGAACTTAATAAATAAATAAATGAAAAAGTAGTGGAAGAAAATAAGGATCAATTTAATAAAAGTGTCAAATTATAGTTTATAAAGTAGATTAATGCATGAAATGGTAATGATCCATGATGTAAATCAATAAATAAAATGGAATTTATTAAAAATAGTATAATAATAAGGAAAATATAGTCAAGCCCCACAAGTGATCTCCATGAGTATCCCGAGCTCTAACTCAGTCCTTTGCTCCTAACTACCAGGTACAAGCAATATAAAATAACAACCTCGATCCTATAAATATAAGGTCTTATCAGATACTAGGGGTACCGAAGTAGTGTGTGAGATATAAATCCTTGTAGTATGATACACATGATGCCTATCCCAATCCATAAAATTCATTATGAATTTAATAGTTTTCCTAATAAAATAAATGTATAAAGATGAAAAATTAAATAATAACAACTAGGTCTGGGTTCCTGAATGGACAGTTGTCGCATACTACCTACTTCATCTTGAGTTGGAAGTCTACAAAGTATAGTTGTGCAAGGAAGAATATATAAACAGTTGTCAATAGTAATATAGAAAACCAAGGAAGGAATATCCCCAAGCTTGTTCTTTAACTTGGGGTCTAAATCTTACGTCATCACATAAAGAAGCTAGTAATGTAATGGAAACATCTCAAGTGAAATCACAATACATAATAATAAAGAACGATACATATCAGAGATTTACATTAAAAACCATCAATTTTAGAGGTAGAGTCTGAACCCATCCTGAAGGTTTCACTATAGTACATCCATTTAATTTTATCCAATTCTACGAGCCCGTCCAAGGAAATCCTTTCACAAGTAATTGTATTACTCATGGATAGTAACTATAAGTGTGTCCTGGGTATCACACATAAGGGACGAAGTATCAACTAATTCTTAGTGTAGACATATTTCCAATGGGTCAATCCTCAATTTCCCCTTAGGGAACTACTATCACCTAATAGTATAAAAGAAATCATGGGGGATCCCATGCCTAGTTAGACTAAAACATAGCTTCCTCGGTGTGTCATGTTGTAACCTATTGAGTACAGCGAGTCCAATTGTGGGTTCTTAATATGGGACCCACATTCTCTCCCTGACCTGATTTCATTTGAGTCATATCAAGAAAGGCATACATCACAAGGCAATTCATTTATAATATTTCATCCCACTAAAATAAACATCTCATGACCTCAAAATAACATAAGGCATTTAGAAAAAAATAAAGCATGTAAAAATTATATGCCATTATTATAATTTTAATATATCAAGCTAACAAGAATACAATATATATATATATATATCCACTAAAATAGGGCATAATCATTAGGAACTTGCATAAATGGTAGAATATAAACAAAATCACATGGAATCAATATGCCTTGAACCATATGTCATCAACGATAATAAACATAACAAGCTAACAAGATTTTCCATACAAAACATTAAATAAATGGGTTGCTCATGCCACCCTCCACATTTCATTCTACTTCAACAACTTAATTAAAGGAAAAGAAATTCATAATGAATAAACCATTTAATAAAAGACATGTTATTAGATTAAACAAAGCATAGCAATTCATTTAATTCTAACAAGGTATTCTCAATTCAAACACTCAAGAAAAGTCATTCTACCATGAAAATACGTTTCATCCAAATCATGCTATTTACTTTCTCAAAACAAGGTGATTGGATTTGAAGTGTTAAGAAAGCACTTAGAATGTGAAATGGTCATGAGGAAAATTACATACGTGGGTAATAGCTTACAAAAAGAAAATAAAACACTTAGGAGGTGTTTGGTAATAATTAGACATTTACCACTTTCCCTAAAATACATTTCAAATATGAAGTTCAAGTCACCTTGAATAAGCCACTTTTTTTATTTCTATCCATCCAATTAAACATTATAAAGGAGGCGTAACCATTTACATGATTCACTATGTGAGGCATTACCTCTATTGTTCCTAGTTAACCATGTTTGTTTCCATTTAACTCATTAAATTCATTATAACCTAGAAATACCAATTATAAGATCAAAGGGGGTCACTTATTGTTGACTTGATCATTATGTAACTTACCTACTAGGGAAATTCTATATTAAACGTCTAACAACACTTAAAGGGTACCTTGGTTCAAATAACCATTTTAATAAATAGAGGGAAACCCCCTTCAGAGATATCAAAATGGCTAGGTACAATGTGTGATTTACAACCTAAAATTACATCATGTATAAGTGAAACATCAATGTAATAATGTCCAACAAAGCTAAATAAACATAAACCACAACATTGAGTTTTTGCAGACAACACACCTCCATTGGAGGGGTTTTATTTCAAAACCATGACTTGTTTATCAAATAAAAAAATTATATTAACTAAACACTTATTCTATAAATGAAATTAAATTTAAACAAGAAGTATTAGAAAGGAATATATATTCAATTTAAAACATTCTGAATTTAAATAGGATAGGAGAGGGACCCTACCTCAAAGGAACCAAGCCAATGCTTTCTAACTCAAGTTGTCATCCATTCGCATGCACATACCACAATATATATATGTATACCCTTAACCAAATTACCATATTCCCAATGACATGAGTAAATATTAACATGGAGGATATACCTATTTATATATATACCTAACTTTTTATATGCTTGTGAGTCTTCTTAAATTGACCACAAACCACTACAACAAACCTTGATACCCATAAACATCAAAAGATTCTAAAATTAAGGATGGGAAATCCAACAAATGGTTTAAACCCTTACTCTCTGGATGATGGAAGCGAACCGAAACAACCAAAACTACCTCCCCTATGGTGGTGGTTTCCAAAAAAAACATAAAAAAAACCTAGGAGGCCATTTGCACAACCCTAAAACAGAGGAAAATCGAAAATCAGCATTAAACCTAAACCCTAGTTTTGGCTAAACTATATTAGGTGACGTGGAAGCCAAATTTCATCTGGAAATGGAAGGAGAGTATGGGGAGAGACCTACCTATCCAGAACAAAGTATAACTGTGAATAAATGAGTTGAAAATGATGATCTAATAGGTATATCAGAGGATGGGGCTCGTGTGCATTGAAGGGAGTTGACCAGGGGGCACATTTTATGGAGGTCACATCCAGGAGGTGTGTACTGTATAGAGGTCATGGACAGGAGTGTTCGACCATAGAGAGGGATAGGGAATTGGGGACATGTGCACCTATGGTTATAGGGAGGGGGCTGCATGACACTGGAAGGAATGTTAAGCACCTATGGTTTCTCAAAACCAGAACCCTAATCTAAAATTACAAATAATAAAAATAAATAATAATACAAATATTGATAAGAATAAGAATAAGAATAAGAATATTATTATTATTATTATCAAAATATTTCTTTATTATTTTTTTCATTTTTCATTTAATTTCATTTATTAAATTTTCATTATAAATTTTTAATTTAATTTATTTAACTTCTTTAAAAAACACATCATTGTATCAACTCTTGGAAATAAAAAGTTTCAATGCTCAGTTTTAAAAATGGTCAACCTAGCTAATGGAAAAATTTAAATTCCTCCACCTTTTTGTCTAGTTCAAGAAAACTAGACATTACAACCTTCCCACCTTATAACTTATTGTCCCCAAGATGACTTTGGGAACAACAATACCCTCATCTAATCTATAAGGGACATGAAGACTTTCATAAATGATCGTGTTGCATCTCCGAAGACCCAAAACACCATCAATCACAGATTAGGAAAGCATCACATAAGACATTCATATCTGATCCAACACTCGTTTTCTAATCAAGACACCAAGATGGAACTTACTTGAGATTGTTTATCTAGATACATGATCACATAATCATCTCATTAAACATATGAAAAAAGTTACTTCCCACCTTAGGCTTTAACATTAGAAGAGGAAAAATTCTAAGCCACCAAACCTTCCCCCATCATAATTTCGCACAAGACATGCCCTTAAGAGTTGTAGGGATGCTTGTCACATGATTTCAGAAATGGTTAAAATGTTTGATTCCATATCAACCTCAAATCCCAAGTCGAGGTGTCTTTTCCTAGAAAAATCCCTAGCCGAAAAAACTGCCCTCGTCACATATGATGACATACTGGAAATGGTCCTTTACTGACTGCTCCATTGAACCAGATAGTTTACTAGTCGAGCCACTCTGGCTAACCAGTCAATAAGATGCCCGACTTAGACTACCTGCATTTTTATAAACTAAACTACGATGCCTTCTTCCAAGGCATATTGCATTCACCGCGTACACATGCACCGAAGACTATATACCTGAATTTCAATGACGTTCCTTAATTTAAGAATCAAAGAACCTAAAAATATGTTTAGGATAATCTCATATTGGAACGAATATAGTGAAACGAACTAACACAAGATAGTCCATACTCCATGTTTATGAGTGATATGTTGGTATAAAGACAAGACACCCATATCAGAACATTGACCAAGACCAGAGTGGCATCGGTCTGGGTGTCAGGTCAGAAGAAATGGATGGTGTACAAGAGTTAATACAAATAATTCTTACACCATAATCCATGAGTCAATCAAGTCTTACAATGCTTTGATAATAACCACACATCTAGTATGAAACCGGATAGATATTATCCAACATCTTTTAAAAATTAGCATGACATAGGAATGATGCTCTCTTAGTGAATCAAGGATGATGTCAAGATAGGGGACATGCTCATCTATTAGTAATAGTACACTAAGAGGATGGAATGGTTTCCATTCAAACTCACCGAAAACTGGAATGAAGAATATTTGAACCATAATTGGTCGACTCACATTGAAAGAAACTTGGATTCACCAACCGACACACTGTCATTAACCAATCGTAATTCCTTCACCACCTGATACATTATGTGATCATTCATGATTAACCACTAAAGTCCTCCATGACCAAAAAAATTTATCAAGTTTTGCATACACATCCAAACTCATTGATGTTATGCTTCCAACCAAGCACTGTCATGATTTAAATTTCACAATCCTCATGGAATTTAAGTCATCCCTACCATTCTCTAATGGTCATATTTTGTTGTATTATTTCTACCCAAAAGGACACGTATTTAACAAAACAAACCTAACACTCCCCACCTTATGAGTGTTAGAATCATCAAAAGAAGAGATAAACTAGCCTCTCAAAAGTGTGCTAGGTCAGAATTTTCATAAGTGAAAACTTTCAAAAAATTGGCATTAAAACCCAAATCAAACATACCAGCTTGTAAAAACACCTAAGTCTCTAAAAGTAATCCCAAGAATTGGGCCAGAAATTATTCATTAACTCACAAGTCACTCTACTATGGAGATGACCTGATCAGTATTTAACAGCACAAGGCTTAATGATTACATTGAACTCATCCTGTTTGTAACAACATTAACCCCTCTACGTGAAATCATACTACCCCGAGGTGATATATAAGAAATATGAATTTTAACTTGGATTACAACGTATAGAGTCATCCATCATTGTGGATAAGGGAGCGTCAAATGACCTATGAAGCAGCTGACCATGCCATTGGAACGTTTAAACTACTGAAAATGATCACTACTCAATACTCAAGCCCAAAACAAAGTTCAAGGATACCCTGAATACCCATCTGAATAAGGGGGTCATATAGAATGTAAAATTCCTACTAGGTACAATGGCATGTGAACAAAACCAAAACAGAAGAAAACTCATGGAATTAGTTGGGGTTTTAAGTTATAAGGGTTCTACCTACCATAGGATAACCCCTTATGAAGAAAAAGCATCGAACCTAACACCAGGTCACACTAAAATATGTCACTAGATAGAAAATATGGTCATCTAAGTGATTACTAAAAGAGAGAGAACCTATAAAAAATGATTGTGATTCTATTCAATGCAACCCAAAGAAGCTTTTTCTACCCTTACATGAGAGTCTTGTATAGAGGACACTACTAAATGTTCCATTTCCAATAACATTAAATTTAAAATAATTTCATAATACAACAAGCACATGTTTAATAGTCCATTCATATGGGAAGCCATCAACCAATCCATAAAGAACCCAAACACTCTAAAGGTGGAATTTTGTTCTAATTTATTTGCAACCAATCCATTTAGCCCTTAAAATCCATTACATTAAAACAAAACTTGCATGTCATCGCAAGTAGATAACCCAAGGAAGACTTTCTATATGCACAAAATCATATAATATTAACACCTATAAAGGTTATATAGATAGGAATGCTAATAAACATTACTGTTTCCGACGCTTTTCGTCGGGGCGCGCGCGCGCATCCGTTCTATCCGCGGAGGAGGACGTGCGGTGATGTGTTGCCCCGCATTCCCTCTTTCCAAAGGTGGGCGACATTCGCTCCTTATTCAGGGACGTCTGCTCCTTGATCGAAACGGGATGATGGGATGTCGGTTCTTCCTCCTGTGGATTCCTCCTCAGAACTCGTCCCCTAGTCCGGGTCTCCCTCATAGATTTAATACGTAGTTCGTGAAACTCTTCCCAGTGCCATGTTTCCATGAACGCCGGTTAATTACACTACTTCTGTCGGGACATTCCAAAGGGTCCAGTCAGGGCAGCAACCTTCAGTCGGGGGAGTAGACACGTTGAGGCATCAGTAGCATGTCTGGATGCTGGGGAACCTGGCATGTCTGTCTGTTATCCCTGGTCACAAGGCTTCTCGAGGGCGTGGAAGCCCGAGGCATCCCACATAGAGCGCGGGGAATTATATGTCATAGACACATATCTGAGGTTTTCCTCAGCTTCCTGTGTTTAACACAGGGTATGCCGCGGGTTTAACGTCTAGCGGAGACGGATCAACCCAACCAGAGCATTAGCTAGGGTAGATCGGATTGAGGGATTCTCCTTGAAGGGATGTCGATACCGGGGCCAGCCCATGGGCGGCTGTGAAGAAGAGCGTACTGACATGGTCTCACTGGGATATGATGGTCCGGGCGAGGATCAGGATGGGCTGTAGGTGGATGAATGAAGTAGAGGGGGAATGAAATGGGACCATCGCAGGGGCGACAGTGAAGTTGGGCTTGAACCTTGAAGAGGCTTCCTACGTATCCCTGTGACAGGGAATCAAAGTCCGCATAGTTCAGGATGGTACCGGTAAACTGACGTGAAGGTGGACCTTGGTCCGATGGGCATCGTCAGCGTACCGATGTGAGGGTGGACCTTAGTCCAATGAGTGGTGGGCTTGAGCTTCTGGAAGGCTTCCTATGTACCATGCCTTGACATGGATCAAAGTCCTCGTAGTTCAAATGATTTCATTGGTGAACCGACGTGAAAGTAGACCAGTGGGTCCACTAATGGTGGGCTTGAACCTTGGGATGGTTTCCAACGTACCATGCCTTGACATGGATCAAAGTCCTCGTAGTTCAAATGATTGATGGAATACAGTTTAATGTCATGCGGGACGGGGGTGAACCGACGTGAATGAGGTCGGAACGACCGGATGGTGGGTTTGAACCTCGTAGAGGCTTCCTACGTACCATGCCTTGACATGGGTCAAAGACCTCGTAGTTCGGGTTAGTCACAATGGCTTGCCATCTGACTGGAATTGCAGTTTAACGTCGTGCTGGGCGTAGGTAGAACTTGACGTGAATTGGATGATGGGTGGGCTTGAACCTCGTGGAGGCTTCCTACATATCACGCCTTGACATGGATCAAAGACCTCGTAGTTCAGGTGGGGCTTTGTCGACGAACCGACGTGAATGTGGACCTTGGTCCAATGAGTGGTGGGATTGAACCTCTGGAAGGCTTCCTACGTACCATGCCTTGACATGGATCAAAGACCTTGTAGTTCAGGTGGGAATGGGTGTGCAGTTTAATGTCATGCAGGATGAGGGGGGCATACAGTTTAACGTCATGCTGGACAAGGGCATGCAGTTTTTCATCATGCGGGACGGGGCGTGTAGTTTAACGTCATGTGGGACAGAGACATACAGTTTAACGTCATGCAGGACGAGGGAGAAACTCGATGTGAATGAACGACTGAGCAATGTGGCTTGAACCTCATGGAGGCTTCCTACGCACCATGCCTTGACATGGATCAAAGTCCTTGTAGTTCGCTATGGGATGGGTCGCAATGGCTTTCCATTAGACCAGAATGCAGTTTAACATCATGCTGGACGGGAATGAGACCCGACGTGAATAAATGATGGGTGGGCTTGAACCTCGTGGAGGCTTCCTACGTACCATTCCTTGACATGGATCAAAGTCCTCGTAGTTCGCTATGGGGTTGGGGGTCAGGGTCGGTGCTCACTCTAAGCCCACGTGAGTCATGCTCGGTGTGAGAAACAAGAGGTTGCAAGGACCTGATGATCACATCGTGAAGGATGCGTCCGTGATAAGCGAAGAGGGGCTTACGCGTTAGGCGGCCTATGGTGCTGGGACTTACTCCAGGATGGAGGCCCATGGTGCGACAAAGCGCGGGAAAGATGGACCTTGGTCCAATGATGGGAGGTGCCTCGTTCCCTATCACGCCTTCCACCGACCTTGGTAGTGGGGAAGTACGGAGATGTAGAGGTGCAGTCATCCATTGGGGAACTAGGGTCGCCCTTCTCCCATGAACATACGCCACTGCAATAAGGAGGATATCATCCCTTGTGGATGGGTGATTCCATTCCCGTGGAGACGAGTGGTGTAAAAAATGTTCGACCTGGGGGGAACCTTCGTGAGGGAGACATGTTTGGGTCACAGTTTAACATCATGTGTTGAGGACGTGGTGCTTGGCAGTTTAACGTCCTGCAGCTCAGACGAGGTGGGTTCACTCCACACCCCTAGGACTTACATAACCGGTACCCTCTGGTCCTTGGGGAAGGGAAGGTGCCAGTAAGGCCATGGTTAAGGGGGGTTGTGGAATGAACCATCGAGGGGTCCACGTTAGCGTGGCTATGCGAAGAAGAAATAGCCGTTAGCGTGACTATGAGAAGAATCATTAGGCGAAGCAACGCTACGGGTTGTATTGTCCATGGGACTTTGAAATCACATCGTGCAAACCTGGAGGGTCGCACGGGAAGAGGAATTAAGTGGAGTGCATTGGCCTTAGCATGGGGCATAGGTGTGAGTGGAAGGTGCTTCGCGAAGTGGAATAGTGTTGGCGGAGCACTGCCTCGCGAAGAAGGGGTACCTCGCGAAGCAAGGTCCTGTGAAGTAGTGTGCTTCGCGATGTGTAGTGATCCTGCCTTAGCATAGGGATCACTAGCATGGGTTGGGTGTTTCGCGAAGCATAAACACTCCGCGGCTGCCCGGGTTCCCTTGGGAATCCCCTTCCTTCGCGAATTCCCTTGAGCTTCGCAAAGGGAATCCCTCTCGGAAGAGGGGCTCAAAACGAGACAATGCAGAGGCGTCTCGCGAAGTAAAAGTACCTCGTGGAGCTCATGATTCCTGGGGAAAAGAGTGCTTCGTGATTCGGGAGAGGAGAAGTCGAGAGGTCGGATTGTCCATCCTTGGGACATAGGGGGAGTCTAGTATTTATAGGCAAGGGGCGCCGTGAAGCAGAACTCGCGCGCCGCCTCCGGTGCTTCGCGGAGGCTCGCGAAGGTCAAATGCGTTCGCGGAGGATTACCGCCTCTGGAGCTTCACGGCGGCTCGCGAACATCAAATGCGTTCGTTGAGGATTACCGCCTCTGGAGCTTCATGGCGGCTCGCGAACGTCAAATGCATTCGCGGAGGATTACCGCCTATGGAGCTTCGCGGTGGCTAGCGAATGTAAAATGCGTTCGCGGAGGATTACCGCCTCTGGAGCTTCATGAGGCCGCGAGGATCGGGGTTCTTCGCGTCGATCCTTCGCGACGGTGCTTTGCGGCGGTGCTTCGCGAGGCAGCGTGCCAACCTTCTTTTTCGCTCCTTCATTTCATGCCATATTGTTTTGGCGCCAACAAATTCCCCCCCTCAGACTTGGAGCCGTGGAGGGAGAAGGGTCGAAGCTTGAGGGAAAATCACCAAAATTGTTGGTGGTTCGCGATGTGGCTTCGCGAAGGGTGCCTGCAGTGCTGTCCGGGGCCACAAATCCGGACGTGCCGCGATGCTCCGCGCGGGTGAGGAGCGTCATGATGCTCCGGGGTCGCCGCCTATAAATAGGGGGTCGACCTGTTTTGTCTTCACATGCCTTCCTTGTCTTTTTGTTCTCTCTGCTTCGCGAAGCTCCGCGTACTCCGCGACAGCCCTCCGCGAATCGAGCTTCGCGGCGAACCGCGGGTCTCCGACTCCGGGTCCGCGCCAAGCGAACCTCTGCTTGTCGGCCTTGGCCAGACTTCGCGGCTTGGTCTCGCGACCGATCTTCATGATCCGGCTTCGCGATTCAGCTTCGCGGTCGAGCTTCGCTATCCAGCTGAAAAAATTCTTTTCTGAGGGCCAGAGTTAAAATGGCCCATCAAGAAGCTGTATTGGGGGTACTTGTAGATGCTGCTCGTCAGGATGAGATGGCCAACTGTCCAGGCCTGGGGGAGATGATCTGAAGCCACTCGGACCACACTTCTTTGACAGATCTACTATCGGAGGGTCAAGAGGATTATCCGCAGTGCAAGAAACTGCCATTGTACGGCTTTGGGATGAGGGATGACGTCTTTATCCCTGAGGCGAGTAGGGATGAACCAGCTTGCTGGTTTAGGAGCATACCATTCCAGCACCAATGGTTCAGGGTGGACGATGGTCACACATAAGAGAACTTCACACCCGTTACCGCTGACTGTCTCTACAACCATGTGAACGACATTTACGGGAAGCCACTGCAGCCGGAGACCTCCCCTCCCCTCTACCGTACCATGTTGAAGGTGGCTTTCCAGGATTCGAAGAAGGGATGGTCCGATGAGTGGGACCTGCGCCAGGGCGGCAACTTCACTGATGACTGGGCCTGGGTCTACTGGGTAGGCGCCTCATGCGAGGAGTTTGGGGTCGAGCTGAGGAGAGTGGGGTTGTATGAGGCGGCATGGGCCTCCCAATTCCACATTTACCAACCGAAGCAGCTAATGCCGGAATTGCTGAGCAGATGGTCGTCCAGGACCAACACTTTTCACCTGCATCATGGGGAGGTGGGCATCAGCCTGTGGGATGTCCACCAGATTTATGGGGTTCCGATCTTGGGGTCCATGTATGACGAATTCATCCCCGTCATCAGCGCGTGGGGGGATACGTAGCAAATGCCGCGACTGGCGTCGGCGCTAATGGAACTTGTCCCTAGAGAGAAAAAGGAGGCAGTGAGGGATGTCCACTTTAGGAGATGGTTCAAGTGCTTCCTGAATTTCCCAGAGAATCGAGATTTCCCTCCGAGGCCTCGAACTTGTCCAAGGGCGGCCCAACGGGGCAAGGGGAACTCGTATTGGCGGGTCTTGGAGGACAGCCAATGGAAGACTTGGGGTTTTAGTGTCAGCACTGAACAACAGCCGATAGTCAGGCTGGTGGCATTCATCGCGGCTCGCATCTGTGGTTGGATCCTACCGGTGAGAGATACAAGCATGGGGGTACGGCCCAACTCGTTTATCATGGCGTCGATGTTGGCCATGGGGAAACGGATCAATCTGGGGATTCTGATGCTCAATAAACTGTACAGAATGCTGCGGCATATTAGCGAGGGAAAGAAACCACCAAGGATATGCGGGCCCTTCCACCTCCTGTATGGGTGGATCTCAGCGCATATCAGGGGGATTTACGAGTATCCAAACCCCATTTCGCTGCCGGGATCGAACTTCCGCCCCTCCATCCTGAATGCGGTCGGGAGCTTCCCGTTCAAACTGGCCGTTCCGATGGTGCTGAATCGGGTGTGGAGGGCAGATGAGTTCAACTTCGACCCCTTCCCATTGCCGACGGGGATGCTTACTGATGACGGACAGGGAACGGAAGAACATCGGGCTTACCTCCTGGCCTTCCGAGGTGGAGTTTTGGTGGAACGAATAGATCATGCACCGCTCTGTGAACCGTACACCCCGCATCGATTTGCGAGTCAGTTCTGGTGCCTCCAGCGGCTGACCCCGCAGGTCTACTGGGAGGTGCGTCACGAGGAGCACCCGTGTGTGATGAGGCAGCTATGGCTCATGTTCACACAGGAAGATGGAAAGATGCGGATTGCATTGCCTCCATCCACTGCCGCTTTCGGATTGGTGAAGGAGTACGCCATCAGTTGGGAGGATGCTTACCCAGGGGAGATGATGAAGCAACCAACTATTCGGGTCGGTGACGGTGGGCCTCCTCTATCTCGAGGTCGGGGTCGGAGGGCAGCTAGGGCCGCTCGTGGTAGTGGGGATACCATGGCAGCGAGACCCGCACCAGCCGAGGGTATGGCACCAGCGGTGGATCCGGTGATTCTGGAAGAGCAGGGTCATCCGGAGGGGCGGCCACCGAGGGGATTTCGTAGGATATCCACTCCGGCTCCGGGGAAGCGCATGCGTCATATTGACATGGCAGAGGATGCCGTCTTCCCGGAAGCTTGGGACATTTGAGATGTCAACCGACAATTCCTCAGCCCACCCGAGATATGGGCCCACCTGAATCGCCTCGGGATGGAATTACCGGGCATAGGCCCAGTCCGGGCTGGATTCATGGCGTCTCCGGCGGAGGCAGAACAATACCTGGACGACCTAGAGGATTACGTCCACTCCAGTGGTGTCCCTCGCCCAATGACAGACCGGGTGAGGGTACTGTTGAATCAGACGGTCCCCCCACAGTTATCGGCTGCCGATCTGAGGGAGTGCTTCCCCTTTCTGGAAGAATCAGAGGACTCCTCTCAGGAGGATGAGGCTGGAGGAGGGAGCCCGTTGGAGGAGGGTGAGGTCGGAGACCGAGGCTCAGAATCCGACGATTCCGCGGAGTTTCTCGAGGTGGCATTCCGAACTTCTCTCCTTACGATCTGTTCTTGGGTCACTATGGACTTCTCACCAATGTTTGATCCATGCAGGAGGAACTTGTTCACAGACCTCGTTCTCGCTCCTTGGCGGGTGATGATGCGGGACCGTTAGAACCCGCGCCTATGGCCACGTCTAGTTCCGCGTCTGGTGGGATTAGAGTGCCCGAGGTGGCTCCTCCAGAATCTCCAGACCTTCCCACAGTATACGGAGGGCCTCGCCTCGGGGTCCCGTCAGTACCGACTCAAGAGCAGCACCAGGAGGTCAATCTCCGTAAGCCTCCTCTACCGGTCTCCTCGTTGTCACATGTAGACCATGCCAAATAACGTTTTTCCCTCTCTGTCGTACAGTTCTTCGACTGGCGTGGGCCGCTGCGGCAAGACTGGTCGGGATGTCTGGTGGTGTCCCTCCTAGGGGAATGCCGGTGATGGTGGAGATAGTCCCCCCATCTCCTCAAGCGGCGACGCACATCATCACTGGCGGGACCACCAGCAGGGTCGTACCCGAAGTCATTGAGGTGGAATCCGAGGGAGAGGATCAACCGGTCGGTCCCAGTCTTGTCGCGCCTACTTCGGAGCCAGGTGTCGTACTGGATTCAACACCGGATGTTGATCCTGCCGAGGATTTCTTGCAGGCGTACCCCACGTACGAGCCCGCCAATCACGCAGACTGGGACGAAATGGCCTCCGATGGGGAAGACAGCAGCATAGTCTGCCGCCGGTCGTGGAAGCTGATCACGCACTTTATCAAGGACAGCCCCAAGCGCAATGGCTGGCCGAAATGGATAGGCTTCGCTCGCGGTTGCGCGAACTGTGTGCTGGGGGAGTGGATGCCCAATGTCCTCATGCACTCATCTGAGATCTTATGGCTGAGAAGATCTGGGAGCATGATCGTGGGCTCAGCGTGGGCTGGCAGCGGACGAAGGCGACCAGTATCAAGAAGCTCCAGGAGGATGAAGGCGAGGTTCAACAGATGCAGACCCGAGCAGACAAGCTTTCAGCATCTCTTGATGCACAATCTGAGCTGGTCTCACGGTTGAAGGCCCAGCTGGCAGAGGCAGAAGAGCATATGAGGCAGACCTCTGGAGATATGGCTATCATTCAAGCTGGCGTAGAGAGGGCCAAATCCAGGACTGACGAACTGCGCCTCGCCGCTGCTGAGGAGGATCGGGAGCTGATTCAGCGGCAGCAAACCTTGGATGCCACAAGCCAATGGGTGGCAGAGCTGCAATGATCTTTTGACGGGGTTAACCCGTCCATGGGGGGAGTCGACCCCCGAGTATTTTAACAAACCCAAAAACCTTTTATTGGTACTTTCGTGCTTCAAAATTTTCTCTTTGTTTTGAATGTCGTAGCGCACACGATTTCCACTGTTGAATTGCCCTGTTACATCCCTACAATGTTTGTGGGATGTTGGGCGACAATTCCCCAAGCCCACGTGGGTCGACCTCGATGTCCGGGATTCGGATTACCAGTCCGGATTTCTGAAAGATGGGAGAGGCTTGATGGGGGAAGGAACTTTCAGGATAGCCGAATTACCGTTTCTTCAACGTGCTCTCATGCACGAATGGGGCAACGCCAGGGGTGCTGAAATCGGTCCAGACAGATGAAAATAGGAAGCGTGAATTACGATACCCAAGATTCGGAACACTCTGGGGATGGCGTGACAATAAGGGACAACCGTTAACCTTGGAGGAGAAGCGGTACCCTTACTGCGTTAGCCTATAATGGGGAAAACAAATGAGGTTCGACCGTTGACCATGTTCGAAACACGGGACCATGTCACAAATGTTGTTGATCAATCCTTCGGGACGTTGGCCCAGGACAGTTGGCGGACCATATGTCAAAAAATCCATACTGTTAGGGGGTCCTTCCAGATATGACCCGTCTTCCGGAACGTTGGCCCAGGACGGTAGGTGAGACGATGCGGCATGAGACCAGGCCGTTAGGGGGTTCTGTGAGACATGAAAGGGGATGAGGGTCCGAATAAGGGGCACGCAAAGCGTGGAATATGGAGTGATGGTCTGTCCGAACAGAATCCAACACTTGGGTAGTTACACCACCGCGGTGGGAGTGTGCCAGATGGATGCATCGGTTTGATCATGGATCATTCCTTCTTTTAGATAGGGCCTCTCTGGGAAGGGGATCTGTCACTTCCCAGTGGGATCTTGGGGCATCCTGAACTTGTTCAGGGTAGAACCGCAGTTTAATGTCATGCGTTAAAGACACATAGACTCATGTAGTTTAACGTCATACGATAGGACGTGGAATAAAAGGGAAGGAAGTGTGTGGCGCGGTAGATATGAAACCGACGTGAATGAGGACGTAGTCCCATACCACACCACATACCCCCGGAGGAAACTCTTCAGGTCGAGGGACCAAGAGTGAGGATTGGGATGGGCCCGAAGCAGAGTGGTCGGGCGTTCCTACGTACCCCATGAGGATGGGAATCAATCCATACGTAGTTCTGGAAGAGCATTTTAACATCATGCAGGACGAGGAGCAGCCTGACCGTGTTGGTACACATCCCGCCAAAACTACTAAGCCCACGTGAGTCGTGATCGGTGTGGGAAACAAGCAGTAGTGGTGGGAATTTCCCGACACAGAAAGGGGAAGGTTAGGGAAAAGGGACGCTCGGTAAATACCGGCCCAATGACACTAACACGATCATTTAGCGCACCTAGATGCGCGAAGAGAAATTTCCGAGTATGATGGAATTCAACTTGAACATGAGGAAGTGGAAACGTGTGAATCATGGCACTCGAGATTCAGATCACAATGACGGCGGCGTGACGACGGAGGATAACTGTTGACCGTGTTCGCAACACAGCATCCTGTCGCGTTAGCCTAGAATGGGGATAGACAAATGAGGGTCGACCGTTGACCATGTTCGAAACACGGGACCATGTTAAAAATGTTGTCAAATATCCGTAGGGACGTTGGCCCGAAACGATTGAAGGGCCCTTAGGTCCAGCATTCATGGAGAGCCCTTAAGCCTAGTATCCATGTCGTCCAGGGGTCCTTTTGGATGTGGAAGAGGATGAGGATCCAAATAGCGAGCTCACGAAGCTTGGTCGTGGGACGAAGGGAATGTCCGTATGAAAGTGCCACACTTCGGGTTCTTTGTCGAAACACATCTGAATACGACAACGAAACATATTAGAGAGAGGGAGCGGATTCCTTTCCCTTGGGGAGATCTTAGTTTAGGGTCGTAGAATTCGGACCATGGATGGGAAGAGACATAAGAGGCACATGGTGGAGTAACTCAAACACCTGGCGTGAATGAGGACACAATCCCATATCACACCGCATGACCTCCTTAGTAGAGGTTCTAAAGCAAAAGTTAGGCTGGGCCCACGGGGAAGTGCTCGGGCGCTCCTACGTATCTCTTAGGGATGAGAATCAAGCCTTACGTAGTTCCTGATAGACCTTAGACCATAAATGGGTAAAGGGAGCAGGGGATGCATTGCATCAAAACCCGACGTGAAGGAGGACCTAAGCCCTACTTACCATGCATTCTCTGGGGAAATGCTCGAGTCGAGGGTTCGAACACAAAGGTTAGGATGGGCCTGTGGGGAAGTGCTCGGGCGCTCTTACGTATCTCATAAGGATGAGAATCAAGCCATACGTAGTTCTGAATGGTGACACAGTAAGATACCAATGTCGGGGAAAAGGGGAGTGCGGGCGTGGCCCTTTCACTAAAATAAGCGGAATTTGATAAATATTGTTTGTTCTTTAAGGTGAATGGTTTTTGTTTTGTGAATCGACAGGCCTAGAATAGTAGGCCGTGATGTCGCCACAAGGATCAACCCATGATGGACGTTGACAAATGGCATGGCACGTGGCCAATACCCAACGTGATGTCCTCTACAACGAGGTCACCACAATGCAGTGCCGTTTTTCGTCGTGCGGTCATGACGATAATGTCACAGTTTAGGGTCGTATGATAGGACCAAGCATGAATTTTATCGTCATGCAGCACAGACGTAGTAGAGACGATGCTAGGCGGGAAATGTGTGCAGTGTTATAAAACACAATTGACGGAGACATGATCCCACATCAAATTGTACGCCATCCGGAGAGGGAAACCTTAGGCCGAGGGGCCTATATAGAGGTAAGAGGTGAAACCGGGGGAGAGACTAGCTCCCTAAATGGGATGTACCCGAAGACAGGGTGTCCGGGCGGTCCTACGTATCCCATGAGGATGGGAATCAAGCCACACGTAGTTCTGAATGGATCTTAGTTTATGGTTTTAGAGCTCGGACCATGGGAGCCCCGAAGGACTCCATATTGCAACTTTGTCCCCCTGACATGCAAAGGTGCACTGAGGGATAGTTCCAAAAGTGTCGAGATTCCACTTGGACATGATGGGGTGGAAAATGATGTGAATCATGCAACCAACATTCGAGGATTGAAGGGGCTGGCGTGACGACAGAGGATTACTGCTGACCATGTTCGCAACACAGCATCCTGTCGCGTTAGCCTGGAATGGGGACAAACAAATGAGCATCGACCGCTGACCGTATTCACAATGCGGGATTTTATTGATTTGTTGTCCAAAACCCTCGGGGGAGTTGTCCTGTAACGGTAGGAGAGCCCTTGGGTGTAGTATCCAGACCATTCTTGGGGGTCCCTCCGGGTGTGAAAGGTGATGGAAGCCCGAATGGAGGGGAACACGAAGCTTGACAAGTGGAATGAACTTGATCAAGTTGAATCTGACACTCTTGGTCCAAGACCAGAGTACTCTTAACACATGGGTTGGTAGCTGCGAGGAGTCAAGTGACTCAACTTTGAGGGTGATCGAGAGATGGAAGATTCCCGGGGAAAGGGGCTTGGTGCCCGAAACCTTGTATCATACCTACATATCCCCCTCCTGGAGAGGGACAGACCAAGTGGCCTAGGTGACCGGGAGATCAGGAGATCACTAAGAGGTGGGGCTGGACCCGAATCCTAGACATTCGGGTGGTCCTACGTATCCCATGAGGATGGGAATCAAGCCACACGTAGTTCTGAAGGGTGCCTTTTAATGTCATGCGGGACAGAGAATAGGAGGGCTAACTCTCAGAACGGGGTGCGCGTGGTGCAGCTATTGAAAACCCGACGTGAATGAGGACGTAGTCCTACACTACGCCACGCGGTCCCGTGGTCAGGGTCCTGAAGGCAGGACCATAGAGGTGAACTTGCTGAACTCAAGCTGGACCCAAAGACAAGGGGTCTGGGCATTCCTACGTATCCTATCAAGATAGGAATCAAGATGAATGTAGTTCCAGATGAGAATCATAGTTTATGGTCTTAGAGATCGGACCGTGGATGGTGACAACTCCCGAGTAAGCACAGGTTCCAACCCAATCCCTAAGCCCACGTGAGATAAACTCGGTGTGGGAAACAAGGGGGAAAGATCCTTATCGCAATACTTGGGCGTCCATCAAAGGGGAGTCGGCAGAGAGCCCCGAAAGACACCTTTGACGTAGCTTGTCCTCACAACGCGCGGACGTGCACGGAGGAAAAGTACCAAGAGTTCCGAGACTCTACTTGGACATGATGAAGTGATGAAGGGTGTGAATCGTGTACCCTACATTTTGGGCTTAATGGGTTGGCATGGCGATATAGGAAAACTGTTAACCATGGTGGAAACACAGCGACCATATCGCGTTAGCCTGAGGTGGCAACAACAAACAAGCATCGACCGCTGACCATATTCGCAACGCGGGATTTTATCGATTCGCTGTCTGAAACCTTCGGGGGTGTTGGCCCGTAACGGTAGGAGAGCCCTTGGGCGTAGTATCGAGGCCGTTCTTGGGGGTCCCTCCGGGTGTGAAAGATGATGAAAGTCCTGATGCAGGGATACACAAAGCCTGGAAAGCGGGTGCGGACGTGTCCGAGTAAAGCTTGGCGTTCCAGGTAATAAACCAGAGTACTCTTAAGCACATTGGTGAACTGCCGAAAGGGGATCGACGAAACAGCTCAGTAGGGGGAGGTACATGGAGTGGTCATTATGAGACCGACGTGAATGAGGACATAATCCCACACCACACCATATAATCCCCTCATGGAGGAAGGATAGGCCAAGGGGCCAAGATGGGATGAAGATTCCCGAGAGATGGGGATGGACCCGAATCTTGGACATTCAGGTGGTCCTACGTATCCCATTAGGATGGGAATCAAGCCACACGTAGTTCTCTAGATGTAGTTTAACGTCATACTGGATGAGAAGGGGAGTAATATACCCCTAAACATGGGAGGTATGCGGTATGGCGAAGAAGCCGACGTGAATGAGGACGTAGTCCCACACCACACCGTACACTCCTATAAGAGAGGACCTGGGTCGTGGTCCGGAAAGGCCAAGGGGCATGATGGTTAGGCATTGGTTAGGATGGCCTGACCTGCTTGTAGTTTAACGTCTTGCAATGAGGATGAGTGTCGGGGACCCGAGGAGGCCAAGGGGCCTGAGGCTGGGCCTCGTAAGGGGAGGCGTACGGCATGGTACATGATCCCGGCGTGAATGAGGACGTAGTCCCACACCACACCGTACACTCCGGGTAAGAAGTTGGGCGGAGGGGCCCGATAAGGCCAGGAGTACTAAGGTCATGTTTCGGTCAGGAAGGCCTGACGGGTCTGCAGTTTAATGTCTTACATAAGGACGGGGGTCGGGGAACCGAGGAGGCCAAGGGGCCTGAGGCTGGGCCTCGTAAGGGAAGGTGTACGGTATGGTACATGATCCCGACGTGAATGAGGACGTAGTCCCACACCACACCGTACACTTCGGGTAAGATGTTGGGCGGAGGGGCTTGAGAAGGCCAGGGGGCATAAGGTCAGGCATCGGTCAGGAAGGCCTGACGGGTCTGCAGTTTAACGTCTTATAGTAAGGACGGGGGCCGGGGCCCGAGGAGGCCAAGGGGCCTGAGGCTGGGCCTCAGAAGGGAAGGAGTACGGTATGGCAAAGAAGTTTACGTGAATGAGGATGTAGTCCTACACCGTACACCCCTATGGGGATCGGGGCCGTGGGCCTGATCGCTAGCACCACTCGGGGGGAAGTTTGTCACCTCGGGATGGGGCAGAATGAATCACTGCACTCGATGTCTGGGACATCTCGGGTTGGACCCGAAGATCCAGGACACTGTTGACCATGTTCGAAACACAATGTTCCTATAGTGACCCATTATGGGAGCAACAAATGAGCGTCGACCACTGACCAAATTCGCAACGCGGGACTTGTATCGGCTTGTTGCTTGGAAACCCTCGGGGACATTGGCCCGTATCGGTAGGAGAGCCCTTGGGAGTAGTATCCAGGCCGTTCTTGGTGATCCCTCTGGGTGTGAAACAAATGATGGAATCCGAGTCAAGGAGTGGGTGAAGAATAGCTGTATCCATCCACGAAAGAGGCAAACATCTCTAGGGGGGATGTGCAGCCGGGTCGAGGCTTGCTCGATATGAGTCGGGGAAAAAGTGTGCACCCTGCCATGTCTTGACCCGAGGGGAAGATTTTGGATTTTGGGCTGGGCCAACGGACGAAATGTCCGGGCATTCCTACGTATCTCATGAGGATGAGAATCAAGCCATACGTAGTTCTTGAAGGCCATGCAGTTTAGCATCATGCGGTGAGGACGTGGGAGGATAGAAGAACAGGAGTGGGCACATGGTGTGACCCTTACAATCCTTGTGCGAGCGGAGTTGCATGAGCGGGGACAAGAAAGCCTACTCCCTGCTACACAAAGATCCTCTAAGAAAACTATTCCCAGGGGGAATAGTGGAAGAGAAACTCTTGGGGCTGGGCTCAAGACGAGGCGTCCGAGCGTTCCTACGTATCCCATGAAGATGGGATTCAAGCCACACGTAGTTCTAGAAATGCAGTTTAACGTCATGCGGGATGATGAGAAGCATCTAATTTGGGGATACGTACGGTACGACGAGTAATCCGACGTGAATGAGGACGTAGTCCTACACCATACCGTACAATCCCGCAAGAGGGTAGATCAGGGAAAACTAGGGGGCCTGGGGCCGGACCGCGGTCAGGGAGACCTGACTGGCTTGTAGTTTAACGTCTTGCAGTAAGGACGGGGGCCGGGGCCCGAGGTGGCCAAGGGGCCTGAGGCTGAGCCTCAGTCAGGAAGGCCTGACTGGCTGGCGGTTTAACATCTTGCAGTAAGGATGGGGGTCGGGGACCCGAGGAGGCCAAGGGGCCTGAGGCTGAGCCTCGGTCAGGAAGGTCTGACCGGATTGCAGTTTAACGTCTTGCAGTAAGGACGGGGGTCGGGGACCCGAGGAGGCCAAGGGGCCTAAGGCTGAGCCTCGGTCAGGAAGGCCTGACCGTCTTTCAGTTTAACGTCTTGCAGTAAGGACGGGGGTCGGGGACCCGAGGAGGCCAAGGGGCCTGAGGCTGAGCCTCGGTCAGGAAGGCCTGACTGGCTTGCAGTTTAACATATTGCAGTAAGGACGGGGATGCAGTTTATGGTCGTGCAGGACTTTACAGTTTAGAGTCATGTTGGACCATAATGTGCAGTTTAAGGTCATGCAGGACCGTTTCACAGTTTATCGTCTTGCAGGACGAAGATGCAGTTTAAGGTCGTGTGGGACCATTTTGCAGTTTAGGGTCGTGCAGGACCCTTTTGCCCTAGGCAAAGTATCATTTGAGGAATTTGGCATTGGTGGGAGGGGTTATACGCTCTCCATCTGTGGTCACCAAGGAGTATGCTCCATTGGGGTAAACCTTATGGATGATATAAGGCCCTTCCCATTTGGGTTCTAATTTGGGCGGCTTTCTACCGGGAATCATTGGCGCTCGAAGGGCCAGTACCAGGTCGCCCTGTAGAAAAGAGTGGAGACGAACCTTCTTGTCAAAGGCCCTCGCTATCTTGTCCTGATGCCTTTCCAGATTGTGCAGGGCACGAAGACGGTTCTCGTCCAGTGATTCTAATTCAGATAGACGGATCTCAGCT
Organism: Viscum album; assembly: GCA_963277665.1. NCBI lineage: Eukaryota > Viridiplantae > Streptophyta > Magnoliopsida > Santalales > Viscaceae > Viscum > Viscum album. The sequence continues at coordinate 1,755,466,927 of OY728121.1, read as the reverse complement.
ACCTCATCTACTGTCTGGTGGTCATAAACTGTAGTGCATAACGACGGCAGCTAGATCTCAATGGGTAGGACGACCTCAGCTCCATACACCAGGGAATATGGGGTCACCTGGGTAGAGTTGTGAGTCGTCGTCCGGTAAGCCCAGAGGGCGTTGGGGAGCTTGTCTGGCCAACTTTTCTTGTTCTGACCAACCATCTTCTGCAGAATGTTAGAGAGGGTCTTGTTGAACGCCTCGATCTATCCATTCGCCTGTGCATGGTAGCGGGAGGTATGGTTCGATCGGATGCCGTACTTGGCGTACAATTTCTTCAATTCAGCTGCTCGGAAGTTGGTGCCGTTATCGGTAAGGACGGCGTGAGGTACCCCAAACCGGTGGATAATGTTGGAGCTCAAAAAGTCAACGATGGAACGGGCCTTGACCTCTTTGAGCGGAACTGCTTCTGCCCACTTGGAGAAGAAATCTGTAGCAGTCAGGATGAACCTAAAATGGCGGGCTGTCGCCGGTGGATACGGTCCCACTACATCAAGTCCCCATACCGCAAATGGCCAAGAGTACTTGGTGGGGTGGAGGGGCTCCGACGGCCGATGCAAGAAGTTGGCGTGTACTTGGCACGCGTGGCATATCTTGGCATATCCAGTACAATCATGGATCATAGAGGGCCAAAAGTACCCCAATCTCCGGATTTGATGGGACAGCTTCGGCCCAGCTTGATGGGCGCCATAGGAACCGGCGTGAACCTCTTGCATAACTTGAGGTATCTCCCCTCCTCGGATGCAACGGAGGAGGACACCATCGAAACTCCGCTTATAAAGGATTTGTTCAAGACTAGGGCCGCTCTTGAGGGTAAATTGCAGCGCGCGGCGTCGGATTCTCTCGCGCTCGGCCCGGTCGTCCGGGAGCTGACCATTTTGGAGATACTCGACAAAAGGTGCTCTCCAGTCGGGAGTGGCTTCAACCACTGCGTCTGACGAACCCGGGGCCCCTGACGTGGAGGGTCCGGTGGTGAGATGACTTACCTGCAGGCCATCATTGTCCTCTTGGGTGGCGGGGGCAATGACTCTCCGGTGGGCCACATGTATGATCAAATCATCTTGCTCGGGTTCTTCGAGCAATGCGGCTAAGCCAGCCAGGGCGTCTGCTTGGCCGTTCTGCAACCGTGGGACATGGGTAACCTCTGGTCGAGAAGAGAACTGGTCCATTAGGCGGAGGGTGTACTCCAGCAACGGTGCGAGCTCCGGATTCCTAACGACGTAGTCTCCATTAACCTGTTTGATTACCATCTCGGAATCTCCCTTCACATGTAGATGGGGCACATGGATCTCAAGGGCCAACTCGAGGCCGGTGATGAGAGCTTGGTACTCTGCCTCATTGTTCATACAGCCTTCTGACAACAGGAACGAGTATGGCAGGACGGCTTGCGCTGGGGTAATGAAGACAATACCCAGGCCCACTCTGTTGAGCTCGGGATCGTTGAGCCTCCTACCGGTGGGGCTCTGGGAGGTGCCGTCGAAATGCATTTGCCAACACGGGACAACATGATCGACTGAGAGGATCGTCTCATCAGGGAAATCCAGGTCCAAGGATTGATTCGTGGAGGTTGGATGGGAAGCTAAAAAGTCTGCCAACGCCTATCCCTTAATGGCCTTCTATGGTACAAACCTAATATCGAACTGCTGGAGAATCACTACCCACTGTGCTAGTCGGCCAGTCAGCATAGGGCGGTTCAAGATGTACTTCAGTGGGTCTACCCGGGAGACCAACTGAACCTCATGGTGTTGCAGGTAGTGTCACAACTTCTGCACGGTGAAGACGAGCGCAAGGAATCTCTTTTCGATAGGGGAGTATCTGACCTCCGCATCGAGAAGCATGCGGCTGAGATAGTAGAGACTGTTCTCAGTACCCTCGTTATTCTTCTGGGCGAGCAGCGCACCGAGGGATCTCTCCAGGGCGGTCACATAAAGGACCAGTGGCTTTCCGGAGACGGGTGGCATCAAGACCGGAGGTTGGAGCAGATACTGCTTGATTTCCTCAAAGGCGGTCCGACACTCCTCATCCCATTCATAGGAGGCTCCCTTCTTCATGAGCCGGGAAAAGGGCTTACACTTGCCGGCCAGATTCGCGATGAATCGGCGTATATAGGCTAAGTGGCCTTGAAGGCCTCGAAGCTCCCCAATGTTTCTCGGGGGAGGCATTTGGATGATGGCCTTGATCTTCTCTGGGTCGATCTCGATACCTCGGTATCCGACAGAAAAACCCAGAAACTTCCCAGAGGTGACCCCGAAGGCACACTTCAGTGGGTTCATCTTCAGGTGACGGGAGCGGAGGAAACCGAACACTTTCTCAAGGTCTTTGAGATGGTCCTGGCGCTGACATGATTTGACTATGAGGTCATCCACGTAGCATTCCACCAATGTCCCGAGAATCTTCTTGAATATGTGATGCATGGCCCTCTGATAAGTGGCACCTACATTTTTCAAACCGAATGGCATAACCTGGTAGCAAAAGGTACCTTGGGGAGCTCTGAAGGAAGTGGACTCCTCGTCTTAAGGGGCCATCCGGATCTGGTTATACCCAGAATACCCATCCATGAAAGAGAGGGCTTGGAACCCGGCTGTGGCGTCAATCAACAACTCCGTCACCGGGAGTGGTAAGTCATCCTTTGGGCAGTGGCGATTAAGATTGCGGAAGTCGATGCAGACTCTGATCTGCCCATTCTTCTTCCTGACTGGCACAATGTTGTCAAGCCACTTGGGGGACTGGACCTCCTTGACGAAGTTGGCTTTGATTAGCTTGTCAACTTCGGCTTCAACCATAGCACCATGAGAAGGGTGCGTCTTCCTGGGAGGCTGCTTAAACCCATGATGTTTTTCCGGGAGGCCCAAACGGTGAACGGCTACCTGGGGATCTAGCCCTGGCATCTCATTGTAACTCCAAGCAAACACATCATGGTGCTGTTTGAGGAAGTCTACGTACTGCTGCCGCTCCTCAGGGGACATGGCTTCACTGATCAATGTGGGTTTCGGATCTGCCTCGCTACCAAGGATCACCTGTACCAGTTCATCAACCGTGGTAGAGACGCCTTCTTCAAAGGCGGGGGGGCATCCTCCAGGTCTTCCTCCCCACCCATGGGGTGACTTCCCGCTACGAAAGATAATTTTGGGCTATCAAAACCCGAGGGGCAGCTGTTGTCGGCCTGGGCAGCAGCGGTCATCACATCGGGAGACTCACTCTCCACTGAGACCATATCAATGAAGGCGGTCGACCCTATCCCATCTGGCCTCCGTCCTAAGGGGCCACGTTTGACAATATCAAAGCAGTGGTGACATGTCGGCTTGAGTCGGTTGATCCCAGCCCGGCGGAAGAGACACGTATAGCGTACCACCATTGTCATAAGCTTGACTTCATGGTACCGTACAGGGGTAGGAGGTTCCGGGATGACTTGAGCCTGGTTTATGTAGGAGTACAAGGTGATTTTCCGTCGTCGCTTGGACACGGGAACATGCCTTCCTTGCATACCCGAAACAACAAAACATTTCCCCATATCGGGGGTCGTGGCATCCAACTGGTGGATCGGGAGAATGTAGGCGTCATCCATGCTTGCCGAGGGATCACTTGTGACTGGGGCGGGTTCATCCTCGCTTACTAGGATTTTCTTGTCCTTACTTTTGTAATAACCCGCATCCAGATAGCGGGCATCACAAGAAGTGAAAGGGGACGCGTCTCCTTGGAGAACGCCTACTCGACCGTTGAGCGAGTACTTGAGGCATTGGTGATACGACGAAGGGACCGCTGCATGCACATGGAGCCATGGCCTACCCATCAATGCGTTGTAGGCGGCGTCCTGAGAGACAACCATGAACTCGGTGCTGGCAATTAAGCCACCGAATTGAGTCTTCAGGCGAATCTTTCCGACTGGGGTTTTCTCTGTCCTGTCGTACCCCAGGATCTTGAGGTCAGAAGGAGTTAAATCACCTTCAGACAGACCCATCTTTCGCAATGTCCGGGTCGGAATTAGGTTGATTCTGGAACCTGTGTCAATGAGGCAGCGGCGGACTTCCACACCATTGAAGTGGCCAGTGATGTACAATGGGCGAATGTTCCCCTGTATAGGAAGGTCCTCATCTTCACCAGAGAACGAGATAACCGCCTAACATTCGGCATTTTCAATCGTCTCGGTATGGGAGGCTTCTGCAGCTGCTACCTCCGTCTCAAACTAGAGGGGTCTCCTTAGGGCCTCAGCAAGTGCCTCGCGCATTTCAGATGACAGGAGAAGGGCCTCAAGGATTGAAAGCCTCACCAGAATGTCGGCCAGGTGCTTCAAGACATCATACTTTCATGCCAAACATGAACCTCTGCTTACAGGAGGTTGTTCGGCATTTGGAGGAATAGCGGGTCCTACTGGTTGAACTGGCGATCAACTATTACTGGGTACATCTTGCTGCCTACTAGTAGAAGCCTAGAGAGTAGCCGCTGGACTAAGATCGGACAGCGGAGGCTGGCCTGTAGTTGGGCAAGACTGACTGTGATACGAACAAGGCAGCTCCCCCCGATCCTGTAGCACGAACGGTGGTGGAGGTAGAGCCGAGGGCGTTAGATGGGGTTGCGCGTGCTGAGATCTGCGCTGAGCCTGCTGCCTGGTCTCAGTAGCATGCACGGCTTGTCCAAAAGTGTCTGCTGACGTACCTCGATGACCAGCGCGGTTGCGATTCCGCTGATGTTGACGTCGGCTAGAAACATTGGGGAGGTCTGCCTGGCGTTCCCCCTCGTCGGGGGTCATATAGGGCTTTACCAGCTCCACGGTGTTAACTGAAGCGTACCCCTGGCTGTCGCTCGAGGAGTCATCCACTGCTAGGCAGATTCTGGGAGGAATCCCCATTTCAGTGGGAATATAGTCACCGAGAGTGCGGGATGACGACGGCACCGGCGGTGCGCGTTGCTTCTTCTTACGTCGCTGTTGTTTGCCCTTTTGGGAAGAGGCCGACTGTGAAGACGACGCGGAGGCACCAGCTACTTCTTCTGAAGGTTCCGACTACTTCAGGCATGCCCGGATGATACCATGGGCACAGACGACGGTTTTTCGAGCCATCCAGTCGTCGTATTTCTGGGATCTGCGGCTGGGGACCTGCTGCCACTCGCCTTCACTGTCGCTGCCGATCTCTGATCCTGCAAAGACACCTGCCACTTGTGCTGGTGCTGGGCCCAACTTGACTATGTTGTTGTTAACCTGGTCTTGAAGCTAGTCTTTAAACACATAGAATTGCTTGAGGGTGTGCCCCAGGATCCGATGATAAGGGCAGTAGTTGGGGTGATCGGTGAGATTCGCCTCTTCTGGCCTTCTGCACTCAGGAAGATGCACAATACCTTGCTCTAGAGCACTTCGGAAGTAGCCAGGGACCTGATTTTCGTTGAACTAATAAGTCTGGTACCTTCTTTCCGGATAGGGGGCCCTAGGGGCCTAGCCCTGACGAGGGGCCGGAGGGGCCTGCCGAGGAGGTGGCACCTGATTGTCTCGCCTAGGTGGCGGTGGCGCATTGCGCGGGGGAACCTGTCGGTTCTGAGGCAGTCGCTGCTGGGCAGAAGCCTGTGCTTGAGGTGGAGGACCTCTGCGGGGTTGCGGGGGTGGTGGTGCCGGCAGTAATTCCAGCTGCCTCTGGGCTTCTATTTGGGCCACCGCGGCGGGTTCAGCCCTGGCGGTCCTCCTGGCCGGGATCATAGGGGGAAACAAACGTGCCTGACTTGCCTGTTGCAGGGCTTCCTCAAGGCGTTGAGCCTTATCTAAGAAATCTCTGAACCCTCCAGGGTAGTTCTGGGTAATCAAGGAGGGTACCAGCTCTGTCTTGACGTTCCCCACACACATCGTCAGTAGTTTCTCTTGAGTCAGTGGAATATCGAGGGAATACGTAAGTCCCTTCCACCGGGCGATTAAATCTGCAACCCGCTCATCAGGCCATTGCTTTCACTTGAAGAGGTCTGCAATGCTGGTCTTCCGCGTGGTGGAGATGAACTGTTATAAGAACTGCCGGCGAAGATCCTCCCAACTGGTCACCGATCCGATAGGGAGCTGGTTGTACCAGACGAATGTCGGACCTTCCAATGTCTGTACGAAACATCGGAGCTTGGCGGCTTCTTACTAAGACGAAGTCCCCAGCATGGGGCCACACCTGGAAGAAAAATGAGCCAAGTGATGCGGCGGGTCCCCTGTCCTGTTAAAAGGCGAGAAAGTGGGGTTCCCAAAACCCGGAGGTGCGGGCATATCATCCACCCATGCGGGATAAGGCTTTCCATCCGTTGGGACCGCCACCTGCCGTGTTTCCAACGCTTAGAGGCGGGCTATGAGCACCACGATAAGATCATCCGGGTGGGGGTCCCTGTCTTGACGGGGATCCCTAACCACAAGTGCATTGCCAGGTACTTCAACACGGTATACGTCTTCGGCCGCTTGTGGGTCAACTGGCTGGACGACCCGCGGGGCGACTGGGGGAACCCGGACTGGATTCTTCAGATTTCCCCGTCGCTCGGGGGAATTTGGCGAGAGGTATCGTGCCCTCTTGCCATATGTTCCGGCTTCTGCCTTGTCTGTGGAAGTAGCATGATCAGGGTTTCCCTGAGGCATCTCACAGGGGTGAAATTGTTCCTTCCCCTGCTGCCCCGGCCTGGGATTACCATAGTCGGGTCGCCGCTCTGCGGCGTGCTCAGCCAAGAGTTCGTCAACCAGCCTCTTCTGCTCGGCAAGCAGCTGGCGTAACGTGGACTTCTCGGGATCTTTGTCCGTTTTCTGCACAGAGGCGGACGGGTCGGAGTGCTTGACTGTTCCGACGTGCTCTTTACCCTTGCCGGTGTTTCGACCGAGTACCAGCGACTCGGTGGGTACGAGGAGGCCTAGCAGGTTCCTCTGCTGACGGGTAACTCTCCCTGATGGGTCCAGCAGTGGCGGTACGCCCTCGGGGGGTAAGTCTCCATCAAGGAAATCAAGCTCATCTTCCTTGTCCATGACATCATCCATGTGGACCGCGACCCCTCTCGAGGGAATGTCCTCGATGTCGCATAGAGAATCGGGCTGCTGTCAGATAGGGTTTAAGAGGAGAGAAGCATAGTGTCCCCAACCACGAACTTGCACATGGGGGCTGGCTTCCCTGACGATTCTGTGGAGTGATTTAAAACTCTGAACGCATTTTCCTTGAAGGGCGCTCTGGTGGCCTGGCGACTCAGGGTGCTGGGCCACAAGGAGTGCGGCCGCATCGACCAGGCGGCACTGCTCGCCGATTTCTTCAAAGGGATCTCGACTTCTGGGGTACACCACCCGTTCGCAACGAAGGCGGAAGTGTGTTGCCCATAGGGTTCGACAAAACCACCCCACTTCTTCAGGGGTAAGAGACTCCGATACGCGAAAATTCAGCGCCGCCGTCGGCCAGAACTTTTCTGGGAAGTAATCCGCTGCGAGGATACTCCAGAAGCTCCTAGGCTCGGACTCAGGGTCTGGCCCTGTGTTGCCCTACTCGTCAACCGGGGGCGGCTGAGGGACCGGTAGCGGTACCGAGGCGGACCTCTGGGATAGTAAGCTCAGCGGTGGAGAATACGGTGAACGAGCTGACTGGCCGCCGAATTCTGGTCCATCCTCCAAAGAGTGAGGTGACCTGGCCACGATGTCACGATACGACGGGATGATAACCACAACTTCTGGAACAGGAGCCGCGGCTACCGGTGACAGGTCGTGTCATCGCTCTACCGTCGTTGGCCCCCAAAATAACTCTCTGTGATCTCTGGTAGAGGTAGAGGGCGCTTCTGGTGACAAAGGCAGTGATTGCGCGGTCGAGACCTGCAGAATTCCCAAGATTTCTTCCTCTTGGATGTACCTGCGGAGGGAGATGGGAATCTGGTGGACCTCAAATTCTGGGAGAATGAGGCTAATGCGTCTGGTTCCTGCCCCAGTCCTTGATACGGAAGAACGGGGAGAAGGTTCCATCGCTGAATCGCATTCCGCTTCCGAGTCGGAGAAACGGGCATGTTTGATCTCCACCTGGGCCTTCCCAGGGTTCTTCTTGTGGCGGCGACGACCCGCTCTCCTGCCCCGGGGTGGTTCTTCGGGATAGGGTTGACCCCTATCAGCCAGCCTCGGGGCGGCGCTGGCGCCGTGGCGGAGAGGGCCCCCACTCGAGATAGCCGGGGTGTGAGGTGCACCGGGGCAAATGTCGAAGGGTGCATGGGGAGGACCTCCATGAACAGCACCCATATAGGTGTAGCCTCTGTTGGAACCGGCAGAAGCATGGGGAGGACCTCCATGGTCAATGCGAGTGGAGTGAGGCTGACCTTCACTCCTCGAGTTGCTGGGGCGAGGAGGACCTTCTCCGGTTGCAGAGAGGACGTAGGGAGGGACCCCACGTTGGAGAAGGACCGGATGGACGGTGCCTTCAGGTTGGCGGTCGGGGGCAGGAGGATGGACTCTATACCCTGTATAATGGGCGCGGGAAAGGTTTCCGCGCTGAGCGTCACTGCCGCGGGGCAGGTCTTCCTTCGGGATGGGGGTAGCACGAGGCATGCCTCCATGAAGAACTTTGGAGCGGGGAAGGCCCACGCTCTGTTGGGTAGTGGTACAAGGAGGACCTCCGTACAGGGTGACATTACCGCGGGTTAGTTCGCGGCGATCACCACTTGGGCCTGCCACCCGGAGAGTCAACCCAGCCTGCCCATGGGGCGGTTGGGGTCTCGATCCTGGTGGGGTGAAGGAGTGACCCTGCTCAGTGTATGCAGGGGCTTCACAATGCACGTCGGCAGTGGCTCGGGCCACTGTAGCTGTCGACGTTGATGCGGCTGGGCGAGCGTCCTCAGCCGGGGCCCGGCGCTGACGTCGGGTCAGGCGAGCTGGTGCAGGTGGTGCAGGGACGTAGCCTGCCTGCTCTTCCTGCGGGGCCGGACGGTGGCGCTGACGCGGCCGGGCGGGAGCTCTCACCTGGAGCCCTTGGGTCGGGACCCTGAGCGAGCTGAGCCGGACGGCGCCCGCCTCTTCAGCGTAAGGCGAGGAGTCGTCAAGGCGTTCCAGAGACAGGCTCCTGAAATGGTTGAATGTTGGGGTGGGGAGCAGGGGCTCCCTACGCGGCCTGTTAGGGCGGCATTGACGGCGGGGCCTTGAGGCCTCCAGGTCCAGGAGGGCCACATCCCAAGTTGGGATGACCCCTTCTTCCTTGTACCTTCGCACGAGGTTGTTGATCACCCTTCGCTAGATGACCTATGATGGGGAAAGGGGACGTGGGCGCCCCGTATTCCGCGATGTGGCGGCCGTCGTGGCGGTAGCGGCGCTACGTGGGGCGGTCGTGGCGGTGTTTCCCTTGCCCCTGCGTGGGCAAGGAGCGGACGGTGATCCCGTCTCTGTAACAGAAACCTGGTTCCTGAGAAACGAAGGGATCAACTCATCAGTACTGAGAGGAAAAGGATTGACAGCCAGTGCCCCAGCGTCCTTCCATTCTCAACGTCTGTAAGAAGGATCCACGCCAACACGCTGCATAACGGAATGCCCCATGTTCTACTGCCCCGACTTCTGGTGAGTTTCACGACAGGCCCACTATTTGCTTGGCGGGACCAGGCGCCGAATGTCTAGATCCGGTGACACGTCAATCTACTGGTGTCTCGAACGCTACTAATCTCCATATTGAGGAGAAGAAATTTACGTCGGGTTCACCATTTCTGTTTCCGATGCTTTTCGCCGGGGCGCGCGCGCGCATCCGTTCCATCCGCGGAGGAGGACGTGCGGCGCTGTGTTGCCTCGCATTCCCTCTTTCCAAAGTTGGGCGGCATTTGATCCTTATTCAGGGACGTCTGCTCCTTGATCGAAACAGGATGATGGGATGTCGGTTCTTCCTCCTGTGGATTCCTCCTCAGAACTCGTCACCTAGTCCGGGTCTCCCTCATAGATTTAATACGTAGTTCGTGAAACTCTTCCCAGTTCCATGTTTCCATGAACGCCGGTTAATTACACTGCTTCTGTCGGGACATTCCAAAGGGTCCAGTCAGGTCAGCAACCTTCAGTCGGGGGAGTAGTCACGTTGAGGCATCAGTAGCATGTCTGGATGCTGGGGAACCTGGCATGTCTATTTGTTATCCCTGGTCACAAGGCTTCTCGAGGGCGTGGAAGCCTGAGGCATCCCACATCGAGCGTGGGGAATTATATGTCATAGACACATATCTGAGGTTTTCCTCAGCTTCCCGTGTTTAACACAGGGTATACCGCGGGTTTAACGTCTAGCGGAGATGGATCAACCCAACCAAAGCATTAGCTAGGGTAGATCGGATTGAGGGATTCTCCTTGAAGGGATGTCGATACCGGGGCCAGCCCATGGGAGGCTGTGAAGAAGAGCGTACCGACATGGTCTCACTGGGATATGATGGTCCGGGTGAGGATCAGGATGGGCTGTAGGTGGATGAATGAAGTAGAGGTGGAATGAAATGGGACCATCGCAGGGGCAACAGTGAAGTTGGGCTTGAACCTTGAATAGGCTTCCTACGTATCCCTGTGGCGGGGAATCAAAGTACGCGTAGTTCGGGATGGTGCCGGTAAACCGGCGTGAAGGTGGACCTTGGTCCGATGGGCATCGTCAGCGTACCGACGTGAGGGTGGACCTTGGTCCGATGGGCATCGTCAGCGTACCGACGTGAGGGTGGACCTTGGTCCAATGAGTGGTGGGCTTGAGCCTTTGGAAGGCTTCCTACGTACCGTGCCTTGACATGGATCAAAGTCCTCGTAGTTCAAATGATTTCATCGGTGAACCGACGTGAAATTAGACCCGTGGGTCCACTAATGGTGGGCTTGAACCTTGGGAAGGTTTCCTACGTACCATGCCTTGACATGGATCAAAGTCCTCGTAGTTCAAATGATTGATGGAATACAGTTTAAAGTCATGTGGGATGGGGTTGAACCGATGTGAATGAGGTCGGAACGACCGGATGGTGGGTTTGAACCTCGTAGAGGCATCCTATGTACCATGCCTTGACATGGATCAAAGACCTCGTATTTCGGGTTAGTCACAACGGCTTGCCATCGGACTGGAATTGTAGTTTAACGTCGTGCTGGACGTAGGTAGAACTTGACGTGAATTGGATGATGGGTGGGCTTGAACCTCGTGGAGGCTTCCTACGTACCACTCCTTGACATGGATCAAAGACCTCGTAGTTCAGGTGGGGCTTTGTCAGCGAACCGACGTGAAAGTGGACCTTGGTCCAATGAGTGGTGGGACTGAACCTCTGGAAGGCTTCCTACGTACCATGCCTTGACATTGATCAAAGACCTCGTAGTTCAGGTGGGAATGGGTGTGCAGTTTAATGTCATGCAGGACGAGGGGGGCATACAGTTTAACGTCATGCTGGACAAGGGCATGCAGTTTTACGTCATGCGGGACGGGGCGTGTAGTTTAACGTCATGCGGGACGGAGACATACAGTTTAACGTCATGCTGGACGAGGGCAAAACTCAACGTGAATGAACGACCGAGCAATGTGGCTTGAACCTCATGGAGGCTTCCTACGTTCCATGCCTTGACATGGATCAAAGTCCTCATAGTTCTCTATGGGATGGGTCGCAATGGCTTTCCATTAGAACGGAATGCAGTTTAACGTCATGCTGGACGGGAATGAGACCAGACGTGAATAAATGACGGGTGGGCTTGAACCTCGTGGAGGCTTCCTATGTACCATGCCTTGACATGGATCAAAGTCCTCGTAGTTCGCTATGGGGTTGGGGGTCAGGGTCGGTGCTCACTCTAAGCCCATGTGAGTCATGCTCGGTGTGAGAAACAAGAGGCTGCAAGGACCTGACGATCACGTTGCGAAGGATGCGTCCGTGAGAAGCGAAGAGGGTCTTACGCGTTAGGCGGCCTATGGTGCTGGGACTTACTCCAGGATGGAGGCCCATGGTGCGACAAAGCGCGGGAAAGATGGACCTTGGTCCAATGATGGGAGGTGCCTCATTCCCTATCACGCCCTCCACCGACCTTGGTAGTGGGGAAGTACGGAGATGCAGAGGTGCAGCCATCCATTGGGGAACTAGGGTCTCCCTTCTCCCATGAACATACGCCACTCCAATAAGGAGGATATCATCCCTTGTGGAAGGGTGATTCCATTCCTGTGGAGACGAGTGGTGTAAAAAATGTTCGACCTGGGGGGACCCTTCGTGAGGGAGATGAGGTTGGGTCACAGTTTAACGTCATGTGTTGAGGATGTGGTGCTTGGAAGTTTAACGTCCTGCATCTCGGACGAGGTGGGTTCACTCCACACCCCTAACACTTACATAACTGGTACCCTCTAGTCCTTGGGGAAGGGAAGGTACCAGTAAGGCCATGGTTAAGGGGGTTTGTGGAACGAACCATCGAGGGGTCCACGTTAGCATGGCTATGCGAAGAAGCAATAGCCGTTAGCATGCCTATGCGAAGAAGCATTAGGCGAAACAATGCTACGGGTGGTATTGTCCATGGGACTTTCAAATCACATCATGCAAACCTGGAGGGTCGCACAGGAAGAGGAATTGCTAAGCAAAGGAGTGTGCTTCGCGATGTGGAGTGCCTTGGCCTTAGCATGGGGCATAGGTGTGAGTGGAAGGTGCTTCGCGAAGTGGAACAGTGTTCGCGGAGCACTGCCTCACGAAGAAGGGGTGCCTCACGAAGCAGGGTCCTGCGAAGCAGTGTGCTTCGCGATGTGTAGCGATCCTGCCTTAGAATAGGGATCACTAGCATGGGTTGGGTGTTTCGCGAAGAATAAACGCTCTGTGGCTTCCCGGGTTCCCTTGGGAATCCCCTTCCTTCGTGAATTCCCTTGAGCTTTGCGAAGGGCATCCCTCTCGGAAGAGGGGCTCAAAACGAGACAACGCAGAGGCATATCGCGAAGTAGAAGTACCTCGTGGAGCTCATGATTCACGGGTCAAAGAGTGCTTAGTGATTCGGGAGAGGAGAAGCCGAGAGGTCGGATTGTCCGTCTTCGGGACTCATGGGGAGTCCAGTATTTATAGGCAAGGGGCGCCGCGAAGCAGAACTCGCGCGCCGCCTCCGGTGCTTCGCGGCGGCTCGCGAACGTCAAATGAATTCGCGGAGGATTACCGCCTCTGGAGCTTCGTGGCGGCTCGCGAACATCAAATTCGTTCGCGGAGGATTACCGCCTCTGGAGCTTCGCGGCGGCTCGTGAACGTCAAAAGTGTTCGCGGAGGATTACCGCCTCTGGAGCTTCGCGGCGGCTCGCGAATGTCAAATGAATTCGCGGAGGATTACCACCTCTGGAGCTTCGCGAGGCCGCGAGGATCAGGGTTCTTCGCGTCGGTCCTTCGCGACGGTGCTTCGCGGAGGTGATTCACGAGGCAGCGTGCCAGTATTCTTTTTCGCTCCATCCTTTCGTGCCATATTATTTTGGCGCCAACAATTACAATATGGAATGGAATTGTAGGCACTCAATATTATCAGCTGGAAACCTATGAATCCAACTACATGTCATGGTATATGCATGAAAAGTGAATCCATATGTGAATATTATGATACATGTAATGCTTCATCCTTACCTTAACAGGTAAAGGGTAAAATACCATAATCTCCATAAATCCATAAATAGTAGAAATTACACCAATCACTCGAGGTGAAATCATATCAATTTTAATATCGAAAAGCATGAACATTAATTCCCAGCCCTGTCCACTTGGTCATTTCCCATACATGGGGTGATAAGTCCAAGACACGACTTTTAACCAAGCACCGACACATTTCTTGTCATTTATCCACCAACCCAAAATAGTAAGTCAAATGGAAAATTAACTACCTCTGATACCACTTTGTAACATCCCGACCTCACTCATATTTAAGACGATGGATGGACCAGTCGGTCGCATGACTACATGTGAATCTCCCTGAATTCCAAAGGCTACCAACTAGGAAAGCAGGTCTTTGGAGGTGATATTGGGGAGACTATACCCTCATATCAAAGTTGAATTGTGGTATAACAATTTATATGTAAAATAAAATATCGGAAGTAGTAAATAATTAATTTATAAAGAAGCAGAAGACAACAATTAACAATTTAATAAAAGTGGAAAAAGACATTTTATATAATAGATGAATGCATGAAATGGTAATTATAGATGAAAGAAAGTAATAAACAATACAACATGACGTACAATATAGTATAATAATAAAGGAAAGATAGCCAAGCCCCATGACTGATCTCTATGAGCATCCTGAGATCGAGCTCGTTCCATTTCTATAAAATCCAAGGTACAATCAATACACCCACAGAAAATCTGCATTTTTATTAAAGGAGGATAAAACCCAAAGAAAATAAGGATTTGGGCAGGATACACAAACATTTTAAGGCGGTCTAAAATATTGGAGACCAAGTTGATCTCCCCTAATCAACCCCACCCCCTCCTATTCAATTTTAATAATACTATGAAAACAAACAACATTATTACCATGATCCACCACATCCAGGATGAAAAATAGTCAGCAAATTTATTACCTTCACGCCATGTATGAGAAAGATGAATCTTATTTCTGTCGATCCACCTCCTTCATTTTATGATAAGATAAGCAATTGACCAGGGTGTAGAAATCATGACATTCATCGAGTTGAGTATAATCATTGAATCAGTTTCAATCTGAGAAATAGATATGTTCCTCTGCGCACACAACATGACCCCCGTATTCATTGCCTCGACTTCAACTTTAATGGAACTACCAATCCCATAAAACACAGAAAAGGAAAGTAAAATGATTCCACTTCCATCACATACATCACCACCACCCCAAATACAGCCTCCAATACAAGAGCCATCAAAGTTCAACTTATGAACCATGTTAGGAGGACACCAACTCACCTATTTTCCTTTCCTCATATGATCTAGATGAGGCAAAACTAGACAGATATACCTCAAGGAATGAGCATCACACGAAATTTTATAATAATGAACCAAGTCTAGCATAATAATCCTAGTCCTGATAACAACCAATCTTTTTGAGAAATTAATATCCTCAAAATGAGCTTTATTCCCTGCTTTCCTAATGCACCCACACCCTGTACAAAGGATCGCAGATCTGGCTAATTTTTCAGGACCCACAATATTCAGAACATAGAACCAACTATCTAGAAAAGAAGATATAGCATGTAATGACTATGAAAACTTAGTGAATACACCAAAAAAAATTCCATACAGCCAGGCCCCAATCACACTAAAAAACAGGGGGTTAGAATCTTCTTCCTTATGATTACTACAACATTTACATTTAGAATCTAGGTAAATTCCCCTCATTTTCACATTTTCATCCATAGGAATATCCTGATTTCTAATTCACCATATAAGGATATTGAATTTAGTGGTAATTTTCTTACCCCATACCATATCATTCCAAGAATCATGCTGAGCCTGAGAAATAGTAATATTCTGAAACTCTTTAGAAGAAAAAATACTAGTCTTTGAAGTAGTAAAAACACATCTATCTGGATCCATGTTCATTTCAATAATATAAAAAATTTTCCTTTGTTCCTCATCAAGAACAGAATTGATAAAATTGGGAACTACAAGCTTCCAAGAAAGAAATCATTAGAGAAAGACAACTTGGAAATCAAATAACAGACCCAGTCCAATTGCAATTCCAAAAATAAAAATCACCCCTTCCTATAATCCAGTGCGAGTGTTGTCGAATAACAGGAAAAAAATTACGAATTAATGACCAAAATGATGAAACATTTCTTCTTTCCACCAATTAGATTTCTTTTTTTCAAGGCCACAATTCTACCCGAAAGAGTACATCCCTCCACAACTTCACAGGCCAGCTTCGCATGTAAACAATGAATTATATCCCCTAGACTTCTGATGTTAGCACCACCTTCCTGAATTGGTCTAGCGAATTTCTCCCATGAAGCCCAATTTCATTTCCCGTCAAAATGTGCTTCCCAAATAAAATAAACTAGAACCTTATCAATAGACAAAATAAACCCCTTCAACACCTTGCACGCTGAAAGAACATGGATCAGAATAGATGTTAACATGCTGTAGATTAAGGAAATTCTTCCACCAAAAGATAAAAAATGGGTTTTCCAATCAAGAACACAACTCAATATTCTAGTAAAAATATTGTCAAAGTCACTAATACGAATATGTATAAGAGATAAGGAGAACCAAGATAGGTCAAAGGAAAAGAACCTTTCTGCATATTCAACAATCAAGAAATAGATAGAACCTAATTGTCACCACATTTATTAAAAATTTAAAAACTGCTCTTCTCCCTATTAATCAATTTCCCATTACATAAGCAGTACTCATTCAGTACATTAATTAGACCACCAACTGATATAACACTAGCATTAATGAAATATATAGAATCTTACACAAACATCAAATGAAAAATCAGTTTTTGTCCCATTATTCTATGAAACGGTAAAATATTACCAATGGACATCTTCTTATTGATTAGACAACTCAAAGAATCATGCATGATAATAAATAGGGTTGGAGAAATAGGGTCCCCTTGTCTGAGACCACGATATTTCTTGAAGAAACCATGATTTTTTCTCATATATAAAACTGACAACTAGGCAGAATTAAACATTGAAATAGAAGGTCAACAACCCATGAAGAGAAACTCATACCTCTAAGGACTCTGATGATGAACCCCCACTCCATCCTATCATAGGCTTTATTCATATCCAGCTTCAAATCCAAATTTGACCCATGGAATTTAAAGTTAATATCACGAATCATCTCATGAGCCAATGCAATCGCACCCTGAATCTGTCGACATCTAACAAAACCATGCTGCTCAAGACAAATACATCAAGAAACATGGCGAGATAGGTGCAAGTTAATTATGCTAGAAATAACATTGTATGGAAAGTTACACATACTCAATGGTCTATAATCACAAATCGAAGAAGGATTTTTAATTTTGGGAATCATAACCAGGGTGTTAGCACCAACCACCATAGGAATAGGACCACCTCGAAAGAAATCCTAAATTGTGAAAATCAAATAAGCTTTGATCACCACCCATGCCCCTCTATAGAACCCACTGGGAAACCATCAGGACCCAAATCACTCTCCGGATTAAAATTCATCATAACATTATAAATCTAAATCTCATTAGGGATAGCTTCCAGCATATCATTATCCAATCCAAACATCATGTTCAAAATCTCATCAAACAACTCTGTATTCCCACATGGATAGTCGTTGACCATAGATGGGTTAGGGTCAGTAAGAATATTTTTAAGGAAAGAAACTAACAAGGAACCAATCACATCCCATTCACCCGAGAAGGGCCCATCCTCCAGAATAATGTTTAGATTAACCCACCTCTTTCTTTCCTTAATACACACAAGGAAAGAGGTAGTATTTCTATCACATTCACAAAGTAATTTAACTCTAGCACTATCTCAGGCAATACTTTCATGCTTCAAAATAAATTCTTTCAAAACATTTTTCTTACCCATAAGTTCCTCATAATCCCTATCACTCTAGCTATCTTCCAAGGATTTTTCTATATTCTCATCCTCCTATTTTAAAAACTGCAAATCTTGATCCACAGAAGAAAAAAATTTCTCCTAGGCATGAAGCTTATACTTAAGCCGTCTCAATTTATTATGAAAGGAATGCCAAACATAACCCAAAAATGTTCCCTTCCAATAATATTTAACAAGCTAATGATAATCATACTTCTCCTCCCAATGATCACATAAATGAAAATGTTCCACCTTAATCTGTCTGGGAGATAAAGACACAAGGAGAGGAGAATGATCTGAGATCCCATGAACAAAGTGCTCAACTTTTTCATTAGGGAAACTAGAAATATCATGAAAATTTTCCATAAACCAATCAAGATGAATCCAGGAGAATGCATTACCTTTCAAATTATTACACCATGTGAAACAACCCCCAAAGAAACCCATATCTCTAAGACCTCTCCTAGACATAAATTGAACAAAGATTCTACTAGCAGCATGAGAAAAAACTCCTCGACCCTTATTCTCACTAGGTTCAGAAATAATATTAATGTCACCACCAACAAAAAAACCTTGATAGGTGTTTGGAAAATTTTCCAAACACCTCAACCCTTATTCTCACCTGGTACAATAAGTTCAGTAAAAAAACCTTGATTCAGTAAATAGAAGGTCTACTCGGGTACCAAGGGTTTCCAAGTAGGGTATTAGATATATATCTCAGTAGTCTAGTACCGATGATGTTTAGCCCAATCAAAAAAATGAATTATGATTTTATATGTGTGACATAAAAAATAAATTTAGAAATATGATAAATTAAATAATAACAACTAGGTTTGGGTTCTTAAATAGACAGTCATCCCATACTACTTTATTCAGCCTAATCCAAAAGTCTGAAAAGTATATTTTTGCAAGGAAGAATATATAAAAAAGGGCCATTGGTAACATAGAAAACTATGGAAGTCATATCCCAAAGCTTGTTCTTTAACTTGGTGTCTAAATCTCACATCATCACATAATTAATCTAGTATAGGGAAACATCTCAAGTGAAATCACAATATATAATAATAAAGAAGGATGCTTCTTAAGAATTGACATTAAAAACTATCAATTTTAGAGGTATAGTTTGATCAAGTCTCAAAGTTATCACTATGGTACATCCATTCAATTAAATCCAATTCATTGAGTCGTCCCAAGGTAATACTTTTGAAAGTCCAAGTATCACTTGTGGATCATAATTATGAGTCCATCCTAGGTATCCTATGTAAGGGACCGAGTATCAACCGAATCTAGGCCTATGCATCTTTCCAATGGTTCCATCCTCAACTACACCTTAGGGAACTGGTATCACCCAATAGTATAATAGAAATCCCAGGGGATCCCTTACCTGGAGAGCCCAAAATATAACTTCCCTAGTGCATCGTGTTTTGACCAATCGAGTACAGGGAGTCCAATTATAGGTTGTTAATACATGAACCACTTTATCTCCTCAACCCAAATTTATTGGATTCTTATCAATCAAGGAATATATCATAAGGTTGTGTAATTATAATATTTCATACCACTAAAATAAACATCTCATGACATCAAAATAGCATAGGGAATTTAGAAAAAAAACCATGTAATAATTACATGCCATTATTATAAATTTAATATCTCAATCTAACAATATTAGAATATATATATATATATATATATATATATATATATATATATCCTCTAAAATAGGGAATAAGAATTAGGAACTAGTATAAAAAGTGGAATACAAACCAAAGCACATGGCATCAACATTCTTTGAACCACAAGCTAACAAAATTTCCCTTGAAAAGCATTAAATAAATGGGTTTACCATTCCACCCTACACATTTCATTATGATTTAACCACTTAACAAAAGGAAAATCAATTCATAAAAAATAAAATATTTAATCAAATACATGTCATTAAATTCAACTAATCATAGATATTCATTTTTTTCTAATAAGGTATTATAAATTTAAACACTCAAGGAAAGGATTTCCTCCATGACAAGCCATTACATACAAAACATGATATATAATTTTTCAAAAAAAGGTGATTGTATTTTAAGTATCAATAAAGAACATAGAATGTGAAATAGTGATGAAGGAAATTACCTACTTGATAAATCCTTTATAAAAATAAAATCAAACACATATGAGTTGTTTGGTTATTATTAGACATTTTCCAATTTTCTTTAAATAAATTTCAAATGTGAAGTCATTTTCACCATTAATAAAACCACTATATTTATATAAATACTTTCAATTAAACATTGGAAGGGAGGAATAACCATTTACATGATTCACAACATGAGGCGTTATATCTATTATTCCAAGTTAACCATGTTTAGTTCCATTTAACTCATTCAATTATTTATAACCAAGACATAAAATTTATAAGATCAAAGGGGATCACTTAGTGGTTAATTTTTCATAACGACAATTTCCTACTAGGGAAATTCCATCTTAAAAGTCTAAAGGCACTTAAAGGGTGACTTGGTTCAAACAATTGTTTTAATAAAAAGGGGGAAACCCCCTTCAGAGATATCAAAAGGTCCATGTACAATACGTTCTTTATGACTAATAATGACATAAAGTATAAGGAAAGAAAAACAGTAATGTCCAGCAAGATAAATTATAATAAACTACCACTTTGAGTTTTCATTGATTGTGCACCTCTGTTGGAGGGATTTTATTACAAAACCGTGACTTATTTATCCAAAAACAATTTTATCTTAACAAAACACTTATTAAATAAATTATATTCAATATAAACATGAATGATTAAGAAGGAATATAAATGAAATTTAATGAATTATTGAATTAATGAGGCATGGAGAGGGACCCATCCTCAAAGGAACCAATCCAGTGCTTTCTAACTCAATTTATCATCCACTCGCATGCACATACATCATTATATATATGTATACCGTTAACTCAATTCCCCTATTCCACATTAATGAGGGAATATGCACATGAATGATATATATATATATACACATACCTTCATATATGCCTAAGAGTCTTCCAAAATTGATCACTACCCACTAAAACAAAACTCGATACCCATAAACATAATAATATTCTCAAATTATTGGTGTTAAAACCAACACTGCGTTTAAACCCTTACCTCCAGACATTAATGAAAAAACAAAACAACCCTAACCGCCTCTCTTTTTGCATCGATTGTAGAAACATGCATCAACGTAACCCGATAGGCCATTTTCACAACCCTAAAACTGAGGAAAATCGAAAATCAGCATCCAACCAAAACCCTAGGTTCGACCGATCCATATTGGGTGATGGGGAAGCCAAATTGTGGATAGAAATAGAAGGAGAAGGGTGGAGAGAGACCTACTTCACTGGATCAAAGGATAAAGGAAAATAAATATGGTTCTAGTGACAATATGAGAGGAAATCCGGAGGTGGGGTCTCACACGCATTGAAGGGAGTCAACCTGGGGGCGTTGTAGGGAGGTCATAGCCAGGAGGGGCACATTGTTGGGAGGTCATGTCTAGGATGGTTCATCCATGGAGAGAGTGAGGGATGTGGGGTCGCATGCACCTAGGCATATAGGGAGGGGGTCACATGACACTGTAAGGAGGGTGAACCCGATTTTTGTTCTCAAAACCTAAAACCCTAATATAAAATTAATAATAAAATAAATGATAATAAGAATAATAAGAATTATAATGTTATTATTATTATTATTATTATAATCATCATCAAAATATTTATTTATTATTGATTTAATTTTTCATTCCATATCATTTAATTCATTTTTAGTCTAAATTTTTAATTTAATTAATTTAACTTCATTAAGAAAATCACATCATAGTGTCAACTCATGGAAATAAAATGTTTTGACACTCATTTTTAAAAATGGTCTGCCCAGCTAATGGATAATTTAAATTCCGTATCTTTTTTTATAGTTCAAAAAAGAGACATTACAGATAAAATACTATGATATGGAACATAGTATATAGGATTTCATGTTTGAGTACTCATAAGGGGATAAAGCTTCTTATGAGGAATTTATCACTTGGGAATCTCCAAGATGCGAGATTATTAGATTAGACCCACAATTAGTAATTCCACATGTTTTGGTGTCATTCTATATTACTATATGTGAATTTGTGTAATGTTTCTTTGACTTTAATATTATTATTAATACATGTTATAACTCACACACTTAGATTTATTTTGTAAACAATGATGATAACAGTTCATGAAGAAGTTAGATACATTGAGTGCATCATGAGTGATGTGTTATTAATGAATAAGTCACGGAAAGATTTTTACCTTATTTAATTATGTAATCTTACATATTATCCCTTTTATTTTAATTTAATTATCACATTAAATTCTATGGCCATGGTTCAATGAAATGTTTTTTTTAGATAGTAAAAAAAAGACATATCGAGGAAATAGGTTGATGACACTGATGTGCAACATGCATGGTGAGATACTGAGACAATGGGATTATATTACACTATGAATTTTTTTATGTGGTTTTCATCATTATAAAATTATGTTCTTTATCTTAGGTTCCTTTACCCATTGCTAGATAGTAATCATGGACTTTAGGTGATCCTGCATAAAGCTAATGAGAAACAATTCTTTAGAGTCGCACACTAAGAGTGTTTGATGATATTAGTTAAATTCTATACAAATTTTATTAATGGAATAAATAATTTCCCTAACAGTGAGGAAAAATTTAATTCAAAGTTTATTGACCATATAAATTGAATAATTATTTATTCAATGGTTTGTGAATGAAATATATTTATTTATTTAATTAAACATTTAAAAAATTTATATTCACTAGTTTGGGGATAAAATATTTATTTATGAATAAAGTTTTTATTCAGGTATTCAATAGTTTATAAGGTGTTCGAATAGACCAAGACCATATTCAGTAAAAAAATTAATTTATAATCCAATTATATGATCTTTTTTGTTGCGCAAGTTAACGCATGCAATATAAAATAATAACAGTTTTATTATTATTTTATAATTGTTTTTATTAAATAATATTATATTATTTAAGGGATAATATGTAATTAAATAATATATAATATTATACCTTAGATCTATAAATATACATTCAATTCTATTGTGTAGGGTTAATCAAAAATTGAGAATATATAATCCTTATGCACAATAGGATTCCCTCTCTTTCTCTTGAATTCTACCTTTATTCCACTCAAGAATGATAAGAATACCTTCAAGACCAAAGAATCATGGAGTGATCAATATGATCAATGCATTATAAATTAATTTTCATTATGGAACCCATAAATAAATTAGTGTTACTCAGATATCAAAGGTGATTGTGTGGGTCATTACTGGAGGGATTCTACATTTGATCCTTATAGTGAAATGAATGTAATTTAGAAAGGGTTTTTTGGAAGATCAACATCATCATAAAAGAAAGATACTATGTCTAGGTATTCATTTATTCCAATCATAAATAAATATGTTATAAATTTAACTTGAAATATCCTTTCATGGGGTTTCAAGAACCTCAATATTAAAAGAAATTTTAATTTACCACACACTAAAGGTTCTTCCGCTGCACTTAGAACCTTCATAATTTTTCTTAACCGTCAAATTAAAAAACATATTCTTAATTTTACATTTATGATGAAAATAACTCAATAAAATTCTCATATCACTAACACATATTAATAGTCTTATTCTTATAATGGTATCCTCCCTTATCAAAACATATATATAATCAAACACATGGACTCTTCAATACCCAACCACCCCTGGTTAACTAAGCCTTAAGGATGGAGTATGAAAGGTATAAAAGTTTAAAGGTTATCATGTTAGGTTTGTTTCCAACCTAAGTTAATGGAGACTCCTATATGATCTATGCACCCATAGTATAAAAAATAAATATTGTATGACACCTAATGTGGTACACTTAGTGGATCATCTGGCATACATTAACACTTTTTGTTCCTCATGATCATATTATATATCTCATAAAATAATCCTACTCATTCCAACCTTATACATATACACAACCAATAGAAATGAATGATAAAGTATAGATTTGTTCCATATGATGAATTTTATATTATTATAACTTTTTTAAGAATAATTGAAAAAACCTTACCAAATAACATATCTATCATATCATATATTATAGAATTATAAATCAACATTATGTTATTTATAATTTGTATGGTTTTGGTAATAGATTTAATCAATATATAATTCCTTCCATGTCACTTTGTGACCATATAATATACCCCTATCACTAGACTATTAAGTGATTAACATCAATAAAGAAAGAATGATTGATGGATGGTGATATTTTGGAATAATATTCCTAATGTTTAACTCATTTAACATAATCAATTCCCTTAACTCAATATCATATTTTAATATGTTAACTTATGTTATCTACTTATAACTCATTTAAATTTTAACATCCCCATCCTTGGAACCCTTCTCATCCAACCTTTTTAGTGAAAATTTTTGGTAACTAATGTAACTATTTACAATATTACTTATGAGCACATCCTAAACTCCTATAGGATACAGTTATATTTACTTATTTTATGGTATCTAAATGAAACTTTTATAAATCTCTTTACTTTTAAACAT
Source organism: Viscum album (assembly GCA_963277665.1). Lineage (NCBI taxonomy): Eukaryota > Viridiplantae > Streptophyta > Magnoliopsida > Santalales > Viscaceae > Viscum > Viscum album. The sequence goes on along the minus strand of OY728121.1, from coordinate 1,755,442,835 downwards.
TAAATTATTATATGATATTAAGTGACATTCCATTTGTAACTTTACTGGAATAGTCTTTTTAAAAATAGTGATATTCACCTTTCATGGTAAATAAATATAAACTTCACAATTTTATTTATCTTCACATGTCCTAAAATATTTAAGATATTAAATAGAAAACACATATAGTTTTTAGTGGGTATAATATTTTATATTTAGACTTTAATCTTTTATAAGTAAAAGAATATTTTGAAAAACCACTTAGATATTTTATTCAATTCCAAATAGTGTTCTATGATACACACACTCTTTTGTATTTATAAAATAACTATTGTTTCATTTTAGTAGTAACATTTAACTATTTTTTGTATATCATATATCTTATTCTATGTGTTTGGATAATTTTCATCCAAATAGAATACTTTATTCATTAAAATATTCCACTTATGGGTGGAAGTAACATTTTACCTCATATTCTAATAGATATCTAGATAAAAAATTTATCGTCAATAAAATATATTTTATCCTTGTTTCCTTTTCATAACATGTTAGAGAATTTGATAGATCAGAAACCATGAATATATAATGTATCATCTCATTTTTCAAAAAAATAATTTGTCAAAAAAATTATCTGATCATATAAGTCAAATAAAATGAAGATAAACATCCTTTTCTTAGATTCAAAGGAACTTGATAAATTCCTTCGCATTCAAATCATTGTTGTAGTCATCACTAGAATGAAAAATTAAAGGTCAATAAATCCTATTTTAATTTTTAACTCTTTTATATTTACAACACTTGTAAATTATACATTCAATATCACATGCACATCAAAATAAGAGAATTAATTTCTATAACACTAGTACTTATCATGGATATTATATAGGGTATCAGAAACCCAGTTAGGTATCCTAGACAATTCCATCTTATGGAATCATTACTATTTTCATCTGAATTTTCCATTAGTTTTTAAATTACCATATCATTATACTCAAAGAAACTTTGTTGGGCTCTCTAACTAGCAATTATTATTTTGGTTGGAATTTTAACCCACTTTTACTGACTAAACATCACATTACAAGTTCATCCATACTCAACACTCAGAAAATTCTAGGTAAAATTATCATAAACTCATTCACATTGGAAGAACATTTACTTTAATGATAATACAATGAATTTTTTAACAAGAATAAACCATAAAGAAACTACCAGTATCACCAAGTCATAAATATACTCATTCATGTTGAGTATCATTGATATAATCAATTGTATTGATTATATGAGACTCAAATTTCTTATGTCATTTTTTATATAATTCCAATGAACCCCGAAGTGAATCCTTCTATTGTAACACCCCGAGATTTTATGAAAAAAATATTCTTTTTAATTTCATTAATGTCTTGTGTTGTACGCTACACCAAAATGACCTTGCACAACACGCATCCTTGACTTGTCTTTCATTACACGCAATCACGACCTTCCTTGATAGCGTGTGTAGTACGCAATACCGAGTTTCACTAAACAACGATATGCTATTAAAATATTATTAAAACTAGCCGTTATGAATAGTAATAACCACTTTTTGAAATTTTGTAAATTTTATTTTTCAAAATGGACTTCATTTTTGGATTCGGAATATCGAAATTAGCTTAGGGTGAAATTTTGGTAATTTTCAGATAACATTCATATTTTGATGAATAGTGAAAATTACTAAATTTTAATTAAAAACAACTTTTTCAATCGAAATAATTAATAGTGATAAATTATTAATTTGAGTGGTTTTAAAGTATATTTAGAATATATTTTTACAATTTAATACAATGTTGGTCATTGGATGTAATTTCACATTTAAACCAGACATAAACAAGTGTCAATCTTTTGATAGTTATTATCTCTTAAGAACACGCTATTTGTTTTGACGACGAGAATTAATTTTTAAATTAATTAATGCAACTGATATGTTTTTAATTTGGTAAAATAGAAATCATTTTTGAGTTCATAATATCAAATATAGCTTAGGCCGAATTTTTGGTATTTTTATGAAAACTTTCAATTTTTGATGAATAGTGAAACCACTAAGTGGTAGTTAAAAAAACTGAATTTTTCATAAAACTTAATTTTACCGCTTCTGTGAGTGGAATTTTAAAAATCCGAGACACACGGTTGATGTCAGTAAGTAAAATTTGGTTCAATGAGATGAAAATAGTTTTTGGTGAATAGTAACTTTTTACTTTTATTTACCACGGTTAAAAGTAAATAGGGTAATTAAGGGTAAAAATGATATTATTATTACCCTAACACATGTCTGAATTCTATTGGAAAAGTGTAATTAGACCAAAAACAAGCTTAGGAATAAAATATGACCATTTAGGCCCAGCTGGATTAGATTAGGACATTTATTATTATTTAATTCAAAGAAGAGTTAAAAGAGTTAAAATCAAAGTTTATTTAATAAAACATTAGATAAATTAGACTATAAATATTCATTAGAAAGCTAAAAATATTTCCTACATAATGGTATTTTATTTTTAATTTTTAGACATTAAATAATTTAATTTATTTATGACACAACGATGATGCAGTAATTATCTTATTAATGAAATATTGACATAATTGATGTTATAAATACTCAAATAAATATAATTTGAGACTTTTTATGAATTCCACTAATTTTATAGGTTAATATGACATGTTAGTATTGATTTAATTAACTTTTTTCGAACTTATCATTCTGTTATGAGTTTCACAAAAATAAATTATTAAATAGTGTCAAAATTGACATAAAATAGTTTTTAAAACAAATATTATATTATTAATTGTTATTTTATTCCTAAAAATCTAAGGTTCGGCAAAATGACTTAGATAGGGTTATATAAATTAATAATAAACAATTTGGGGTTCGTTTGGCTTCTTATAGTAAGTTTATTAACCTTATAGTGTAAGAACACAAGAAGACACGGTAAAAGTAAAATTATTTAACTTAATGTTAAATCTAAATGATAAGGTTAAAATAGGAACCTAAACTTGTCTAAATTATATTGGATGAGAGTATTTCGACCCATCCCCACCTTAGCCTAAAAATAAATCAATTTGGAGCTATTTAAAACCGAACTTGACTTTATAATAAAATAATATTTTTAGTTTTTCCAAAGGAGCCCCTCTCCTCCCTTATAAAAGGGCACCTCCTCCCTCTCTTCCTCACACAACTTTGAGCCTTCAAGCTCGGCCAAACCCTTCCAAATTCTCTTCTCCACTTCCCTAGAAACATCCTAGAGGTTCTGGTCTTCTTCAAAGACCCATTTTAGTGCCCTAAAAGGAGGCCTCAAAGAAGAACTTCAAAGAAGAGGTAATGTCTGTTACCGATTCTTTCATCTTTATTTCTTCTTCCACTTCTTCTTCTTAGGTTGTTTAATTATGAAGTAATAACATCAGTATCACTCATATACTGATATGTTATTATAATTATGAAACAACCCTATTTCACCATCTATCCATCCTATGGAAAAAGAAATCACCGCGCGTGCCTACGTACGGAATACCGTCTCCACGCCGTGGTGTAATCTATTTTCCACCACCACCTTACATGGATGGGTATAATGGTGTAAAGAATAACTATACATAGTTATTAGAACATCATATTTATTCTGATATATTTTATCATCCACTCCAATTCAATTCAATAATTATGGAAACAATATCATCACTCGTGTGTACGTACGGACTACCGTCTCCACGACGCGATGAGATTCATTCTCCATGTTAACCATTTAAGAGTGATTATAAAGTATATATAAGAAATAATAATGAAATATATGACATTATAAAGCTTCTTGATTTATGTATATATGTATGTCATCTACTTAATTCCATTCAACTCAATAAGGAAACGAAAACAGCGTTCATGCGTACGTACGACCTACCGTCTCCATGAACGGTGTATTTCTTTCCATTTACTGATTTATTATATATATGTATATTCTGAATATATATATATATAAATCATGTTTTATATTCTGGAATTAAGTAATCATGATCTAAGTAATCATATGAATAATTACAAGTCAAAACACGGACGACAAATGAAACAATTTTACCCAAAATGCTCTTTAACATGGAATTTACAAAAGAACGGGTAATATAAAGTCATAAGTGAACCATATAGGATATCATAACAATGAATATGATTCTGTAATAAGTCAATGACATTATTTAAATCATTATACAGGAGGTTTGGACACTTACGAAGCAAATCGGACCTAAGGTAAGGGAAATATCACAATCTCATTTTTATCCGAGATTGTTTATACTTTGGAATTTACTGGGGTGAATTTTATCATCCACATCCATGTTTCCTCAATATGTAATATTATTTCCATCCAAATACAATTGTTTAAATCCAATTTTAACCTTAGGTGAGTTTTTATTAAAATATATGAATGGAATCTTTTTACGTTTTTCGTACGAGGTACTTTTTGACTTTTCCGAAAAAAGTACGAGAAGAATGTTTTTTTTAACTTATACGGCATGAATGGATTTTTAAAACATTATTTCCAAGAAGCTTCCTTTACAAGTTTTCAAGTTTATTTTTAATCAACTTCTTTTAGTTTAAATTTGTATGACATGTTAAGAAAGGAAAAATGTTTTTGAAGAAGAAAGGATATTTTCTTCAAGAATGAAGTTCAAGTGTTTTATCAAAATTATTTTCCATCTAAGATAATAAAGGGTTCTGTTTTTATCCCTATTATTACATTGATTTGATTATTTTGTGATGTAATTATTTTTATGAATTCCTTTATCGTATATGAATTGTTTTATGATGTCATGATGTTTAAGATTTCCATTTTTATTACATGGGTTATGCAATGATGTATGATTTATGATTTTGTGGCACACATAAGAATGGTATCATTATGAGATGGGTGGAACCTATATCTCCCTCCAATGCATTGGGTAAAGATTTTATATCTCATGAGATAGACATGGCTGGAATGGTAGGTTATACCGGTTCAGTGAAACAGGACTGAAACGAGGGTGACTCGGTTCAGAAAGGGACTTTGTCCACTAAGATAGTCTTGGCAATGAGTCTTGACTAATAAGATATGATTCTCTATGATTATGTGTGTATGCCACAAAGTTTCATGTTTTAATTTATGATTATTGGGATTTCCTTTCACTACTATGATTTATCCCATGTTATGAAATTATGCTCTCTTTTGCAGGTTAAGTTTTCTAAAATGTTATGTTCTTATGAATATGATGTGATTGATATTTCATTTGTTTACCCTTATTGAGCATTTGAGCTAACCCTTTTATGTTTTCTTTTCCCCAGGATATAAATAAAGTTTTTAGGTAAAAAAAAGGGAAGATCTTTATGGGAGATTTTGAAGATCTTTCACCACGATTAAAGATTACGTTCCGAGTTTCCAAAGACACTAAACTATTACGATCCTTGTGTGTGTGTTTTTGTTATGTAATAATTATTCCGCAAAAGTAATGTAATGTATATGTACGTTAAGCTTCGGGTCTCTACAGTTGGTATCAGAGGGAGGTTTAGTCAACCTTTGGAAACTAGGATGCGAGAACTTTAGTGAGATCCCTAGAGATATTTCTAAGGTATGTCTAGAGATGTCTCTAAGGTTAAGTATACGTATAGGTTATAGTCCTAGAATTGCGCTAACGATCTTAGAATTTAACCTAAGATTTTAGATATTGAGGGTACTCCCCCTTTATTATGTTGTTTTCCCTAGCATGATTTTGGCCTCTCACACTATTATTTTTGGGTTTTAGATGATGGCTGGAACCCGAAGGAACCGTGTTGATCAATGCAATGGATAATCCAATGATTTCCCTCCAGAACAAACAAATGTTATGGGAGATGGAGTGAAAAATATTATTGCTATACTTACACAAGCTATGAATCATTCTGGACTTCCAAATGAGAAGAGAAGGGAACAATATTCTATTGAGTCCTTCATGAGGCAACGTCCACCTTCTTTCAATGGGTCTTCTGATCCACTTGTTGCTGAACAATGGATCAGTACCACTGAAAAGATATTTTCAGTTCTTCAATGTTCTGAACATGATAAAGTCATATTAGCAGTGTATCGTTTGGAAGGTGATGCTGATCAATGGTGGAATCTTATTAAGAATACGAGGCAAAGGGATGAAATTGAGTCCATGGAATGGGACGAGTTCAAGAACTTATTTTTCAATAAGTACTTCCCTCGTATTATTCGAACAAAGATAGAGAAGGAGTTTCTTGAACTAAAGCAAAAGGATGATGAATCTGTTGGTATATACGAAGCGAATTTTACAAGACTTGCAAGGTATGCATCTGGCATTATCATCCAACCTGAAAGTAAAGTTGATCGATTTTTCAGTGGCTTAAAACCAAGTCTTAGAAGGGAATTAGCTATAAGAGACTTCAGTAGCTATGAAGAAATTGTGCGTTGTGCTATCAAGGTAGAAATGGAAGTTGGTGTTACATATCCATCTCATGGTTTTGACAAGAAACGAAAGATGGAGTTCAAGGAGAAATCTCAGAATAATGGTGAAAAGAAGATGAATGTTTCCTTATGCTCAAAGTGTGGAAAGAAGCATGGTGGAGATTGTCTTAAAGGGACTAGAAAATGTTTTAAGTGTGGAAAAGAAGGTCATCAAGCAGCTGAGTGTCGAAGTAATGGAAAAAGGGTTTCTAATGATGTGAATAAAGCAAAGACTACAGAGAATGCACCACCAACACTTCAATGCTTCAAGTGAAAGGAAATGGGGCATTATGATAATAAATGCCTTAATTCAAGGGTTAGTGATGATCAACATGAGCAACCACTTAAGGCAAAGGATAAAGGGAAGTCACATGCAATCACTATTGGTGATGTTGAATATGACAACGATGTGGTGGAATGATTAAGTGTTTATGTAATGGGAATTCCAAAATAATGTTGTATCATAAAGTATTGGAATATTTATGTATTGGTCTAATGTGGTATTCAAAGTGATTGAGATATTTTTGGAAATAAGATGATATGCGCATAATGAAGGGAAAACAAGAAAACGAAATGTTTAACAGTATTCATGAGCTCATGATTGATATAAGGACTAAGTGATATCATGGTTTGAGTATATAGAATTTTGAGGATTTTGGTATATGGAAAGTGTAAACTTTTAACTGCATTCAAGTTTTCACTATGGTTCAATGGGTATTCAAGAGAGTACAAGATTAAGGCCTTTGAATGTTTGGAATGTAACCAACAAGATATATCTTATGATATATGGGGATCAATGATGGTACTAAATCTCTGAGAGTGGATGGCTGTATTATGGATAAGCCTAAAGATTGGAATGGATTATGTTGGACAAAAGTTAGTATTATTGATGGGATGTTATAGTAATATAGCTTTAGAAAAAGGACAACCTGCAGGACGGGCGACATCCCATCGCGTCGGACAAGGCTGTGGGAATCGAACCCACAACCGAAGTGCGACTGGCCTTTATCGCCTACCACTGGCCTACAGGAAGTCCCTATTTAGTAGAAACTAGTTTTATTATATTAAGTAGTATGATATATGAAGTATAAGTCCATTGTAGGAACCATATATGATTAATCTCAATATAAAATGACTTATATTTAATAACTTTTCCTAACTTTTTGTTTGAGACAGATGGAATGACCTGTCATTCTATCACATGATCTGCTAACACTTCACGAATTACAAATTCAACTTCATTTATTTAAGAGATGAAGTGGAAATTGTTCAAGGCATGAACAACAGTGAGATTGTACCAAAATAAAGTAAGTATTTATTCTAATTCAAATTCTTTAACTTTAGGGAAACGATCTTGAAAACCAAAAATGTTGTCCAAGTGCTTTTATATCTGATTAATCAGATGGTACCTTAGATCGTCACAAATTTATGGATTTGTGATTGTTGGCTTTTCCATAGCCATGTTCTCTACCACTCTCCATCAGAACATGATGGTTAGATTTTTCTTTCATATCCATATTTTCACCTATGTGGAAACCCAGTGATTAGTTTATTTGGGTAACCGTTACGTTTCATACTTTTTTTTTAAGATTAGTTTTGGTATTCCTTTTTACGATGTGGGTTTCTATCAAAGAAATTTTCGAATAGTAAACCATTTATAACCCCGAAGAATTTTGAGGGCGAAATTCATTTTAAGGGGGGTAGAATGTAACACCCCGAGATTTTATGAAAAATATTATTTTTAATTTCATTAATGTCTTGTGTTGTACGCTACACCAAAAGGAGCTTGCACAACACGCATCCATGACTTGCCTTTCATTACACGCAATCGCAACCTTCCTTGATAGCATGTGTAGTACGCAATACCGAGTTTCACTAAACAACGATATGCTATTAAAATATTATTAAAACTAGCCGTTATGAATAGTAATAACCACTTTTTGAAATTTTGTAAATTTTATTTTTCAAAATGGACTTCATTTTTGGATTTGGAATATCTAAATTAGCTTAGGGTTAAATTTTGGTAATTTTCGGATCACTTTCATATTTTGATGAATAGTGAAAATTACTAAATTTTAATTAAAAACAACTTTTTAAATCGAAATAATTAATAGTGATAAATTTTTAATTTGAGTGGTTTTAAAGTATATTTAGAATTTATTTTTACAATTTAATACAATGTTGTTCATTGGATGTAATTTCACATTTAAACCAGACATAAACAAGTGTCAATCTTTTGATAGTTATTATCTCTTAAGAACACGCTATTTGTTTTGACGACGGGAATTAATTTTTAAATTAATTAATGCAACTGATATGTTTTGAATTTGGTAAAATAGAAATCATTTTTGAGTTCATAATATCAAATATAGCTTAGGCCGAATTTTTGGTATTTTTCTGAAAACATTCAATTTTTGATGAATAGTGAAACCACTAAGTGGTAGTTAAAAAAACTGAATTTTTCATAAAACTTAATTTTACCGCTTATGTGAGTGGAATTTTAAAAATCCGAGATACACGGTTGATTTCAATAAGTAAAATGTGGTTCAATGAGATGAAAATAATTTTTGGTGAATAGTAGCTTTTTACTTTTATTTACCACGGTTAAAAGTAAATAGGGTAATTAAGGGTCAAAATGATATTATTATTACCCTAACACATGTCCTAATTCTATTGGACAAGTGTAATTCGACCAAAAACAAGCTTAAGAATAAAATATGACCATTTAGGCCCACTTGGATTAGATTAGGACATTTATTATTATTTAATTCAAAGAAGAGTTAAAAGAGTTAAAATCAAAGTTTATTTAAAAAAACATTAGATAAATTCGACTATAAATATTCATTAGAAAGCTAAAAATATTTCCTACAGAATGGTATTTTATTTTTAATTTTTAGACATTAAAAAATTTAATTTATTTATGACACAACGATGATGCAGTAATTATCTTATTAATGAAATATTGATATAATTGATGTTATAAATACTCAAATAAATATAATTTGAGACTTTTTATGAATTACACTAATTTTCTAGGTTAATATGACATGTTAGTATTGATTTAATTTACTTTTTTCGAACTTATCATTCTGTTATGATTTTCACAAAAAATCAATTACTAAATAGTGTCAAAATTGACATAAAATAGTTTTTAAAACAAATATTATATTATTAATTGTTATTTTATTCCTAAAAATATAAGGTTCGTCCAAATGACTTAGATAGGGTTATATATATTAATAATAAACAATTTGGGGTTCGTTTGGCTTATTATAGTAAGTTTATTAACCTTATAGTGTAAGAACACAAGAAGACACGGTAAAAGTAAAATTATTTAACTTAATGTTAAATCTAAATGATAAGGTTAAAATAGGAACCTAAACTTGTCTAAATTATATTGGATGAGAGTATTTCGACCCATACCCACCTTAGCCTCGAAATAAATCAATTTGGAGCTATTTAAAACCGAACTTGACTTTATAATAAAATAATATTTTTAGTTTTTCCAAAGGAGCCCCTCTCCTCCCTTATAAATGGGCACCTCCTCCCTCTCTTCCTCACACAAATTTGAGCCTTCAAGCTCGGCAAAACCCTACAAAATTCTCTTATCCACTTCCCTAGAAACATCCTAGAGGTTCTGGTCTTCTTCAATGACCCATTTTAGTGCCCTAAAAGGAGGTCTCAAAGAAGCACTTCAAAGAAGAGGTAATGTCTGTTACCGATTCTTTCATCTTTATTTCTTCTTCCACTTCTTCTTATTAGGTTGTTTAATTATGAAGTAATAACATAAGTATCACTCATATACTGATATGTTATTATAATTATGAAACAACCCTATTTCACCATCTATCCATCCTACGGAAAAATAAATCACCGCGCGTGCGTACGTACGGAATACCGTCTCCACGCCGTGGTGTAATCTATTTTCCACCACCACCTTACATGGATGGGTATAATGGTGTAAAGAATAACTATACATAGTTATTAGAACATCATATTTATTCTGATATATTTTATCATCCACTCCAATTCAATTCAATAATTATGTAAACGATATCATCACTTGTGCGTACGTACGGACTACCGTCTCCACGACGCGATGAGATTCATTCTCCATGTTAACCATTTAAGAGTGATTATAAAGTATATATAAGAAATAATAATGAAATATATGACATTATAAAGCTACTGGATTTAGGTATATATGTATGTCATCTACTTAATTCCATTCAACTCAATAAGGAAACGAAAACAGCGTTCATGCGTACGTACGGCCTACCGTCTCCATGAACGGTGTATTTCTTTCCATTTACTGATTTATTATATATATGTATATTATGAATATATATATATATATAAATCATGTTTTATATTCTTGAATTAATTAATCATGATATAAGTAATCATATGAATAATTACAAGTCAAAACACGGACGACAAATGAAACAATTTTACCCAAAACGCTCTTTAACATGGAGTTTACATAAGAACGGGTAATATAAAGTCATAATTGAACCATATATGATATCATAACAATGAATATGATTCTGTAATAAGTAAATTACATTATTTAAATCATTATACAGGAGTTTCGGACACTTACGAAGCAAATCGGACATAAGGTAAGGGAAATATCACAATCTCATTTTTATCCGAGATTGTTTATACTTTGGAATTTACTGGGCTGAATTTTATCATCCACATCCATGTTTCCTCAACATGTAATATTATTTCCATCCACCTACAATTTTTTAAATCCAATTTTAACCTTCGGTGAGTTTTTAGTAAAAGATATGAATGGAATCTTTTGACATTTTTTGTACGAGGTACTTTTTGACTTTTCTGACAAAAGTACGAGAAGAATGTTTTTTTAACTTATACGGCATGAATGTATTTTTAAAACATTATTTCCAAGAAGCTTCCTTTACAAGTTTTCAAGTTTATTTTTAATCAACTTCTTTTAGTTTAAATTTGTATGACATGTTAAGAAAGGAAAAATGTTTTTTAAGAAGAAAGGATATTTTCCTCAAGAATGAAGTTCAAGTGTTTTATCAAAATTATTTTCCATCTAAGATAATAAAGGGGTCTGTTTTTATCCCTATTTTTACATTGATTTGATTATGTTGTGATAGAATTATTTTTATTAATTCCTTTATCGTATATGAATTGTTTTATGATGTCATGATGTCTAATATTTCCATTTTTATTACATGGGTTATGCAATGATGTATGATTTATGATTTTGTGGCACACATAATAATGGTATCATTATGAGATGGGTGGGACCTATATCTCCCTCCAATGCATTGGGTAAAGATTTTATATCTCATGAGATAGACGGCTGGAATGGTAGGTTATACCGGTTCAGTGAAACAGGGCTGAAACGAGGGTGACTCGGTTCAGAAAGGGACTTTGTCCACTAAGATAGTCTTGGCAACAAGTCTTGACTAATAAGATATGATTCTCTATGATTATGTGTGTATGCCACAAAGTTTCATGTTTTAAGTTATGATTATTGGGATTTCATTTCACTACTATGATTTATCCCATGTTATGAAATTATGCTCCCTTTTGCAGGTTAAGATTTCCAAAATTTTATGTTCTTATGAATATGATGTGATTGATATTTCATTTGTTTGCCCTTACTGAGCATTTGAGCTCACCCTTTTATGTTTTCTTTTCCCCAGGATATAAATAAAGTTTTTAGGTAAAAAAAGGGAAGATCTTTATGGGAGATTTTGAAGATCATTCACCACGATTAGAAGATTACGTTCTGAGTTTCCAAAGACACTAAACTATTACGATCCTTGTGTGTGTGTTTTTGTTATGTACTAAGTATTCCTCAAAAGTAATGTAATGTATATGTACGTTAAGCTTCGGGTCTCTACATCTATGATTCTCAAAAGCATCTAGATTCATCGATTGAACTACTTCAATGTTAGGTTACTTAAAAAATTATTTCCTTGCAAATAGAATTTATATTTAAGATATCTTATTAAGTTACCATTCATTGGTATTTTTTGAAATAAAATTATCTTTATCGAGGATTATTCTTGATGACTTGTTTGATGATAATAATTATATTTATATACTATAAAAGATTTTATAATATGAATATTATATTTTATTAAAATTTAATAAGGCCTTATATTAAATAGGCTCCCACTAAAATGTGGAACTCTTTTATATTCCTCATACACATTAGTGTGACATGATCCATAATTCATCATGACTTACAATGGGTATCATGTAAATTAGATATGAATATATCAGGTAATAAACTATATTCAATCATATCATATATGAATCCTGGATATATGAGTGGATAAATATTTATCCAAATATTTTTTATGGATATAAACCAAACTAACTTTCTCTAGTATTCTAACAGTTTGGGTTTTCTAGCTAAGTGAAGCCAAATTCAAATGAAAAGAACAAGACACCTAAGAGCTAGTGTCACCTTGTTGACCCCAAAAAACGCATCCCCAAAATTTTCCAAACGTTCCCAAAAATGATCCTGGAGCATATCTTGTTCTGCAAGCTTCAATTTGACTAGTCATGGAGCCCAAACGGAGTTATGGTTCAAAAGTTATGGTTGTCCGATGTCGGGCTGCTGGAAATGGAAATCTAGGATAGTTTTGGGGCATAGTATGGATTTGTGCGTAAAAAGGGAATCTTGCTTGGAAAACCATTTGCGCGTGCGGAATATTAAACTTTCCAACATGCGCGTACATAATTTTACACACACCGCCTTAAGCGTGGAAAACCCTTTGTGAGCACGGAATTTTACATGCACCGACCCCCCGAGTTTCAGCCTATAAATACAAGTGCACCCCCCTTCTTCAGGAGGACCCCAGAGGTCGGCTGCCGCTCTGATGCGCGTAAGTCTAAATTTTCCATGCCTGCACGGAAAAACAACCCTCTAGAATTCAAAACATGATTTTTTTAGGGAAAAGGGCCAACTTGCCCAGTTTTTCACGCAACACAAAATTTTTGCGTGCAATAGTTCCGTTGGGCGCCATTTTTCGCACCCTAGTGCAGCGCCGATCCTATTGCGCGGAAGCCTTACCTATTACACGCAACACTTATTTTTTCATGAAAAACATCCCTATTATGTTCAATCCCTCCCCAATTGCATGATTAGAGCCAATATTGCACGCCCACATCGGGTATTGCACGCCCGACGCCCCTATTGCGTGTCGACCTAGTGTTTTCCATGAAACATCCTCAATTGTGTGCATGCTAGCCCTATTTTCTTGCAACAGTATCCAGGCCTACACCCGCTGGTCCTTACCGTGAGGGCTGCGCTCCCGCACCCCCGCTCAGGAGCAGTGTCGGGTTGCGATCCTGGCCCTCCGGGTCGTTCCCTTCACTAACGTCACTAACACCCATGAAAAATAGAGAGTCACACTGTGATCTTTTCGGACGGGGATGTCAGGATTTTCCATTGCACCCTTATGCGCACCCACCTTCCACCTATGGAATACAATGGTTTGAGATACTCTTCCGCACACCATGAAAAACCATGACTGGCATATTCCTCTGGGTTCATTTCCTATGTCATGAGTTGAGATTCTCATCATCAATTCCTCGAGTACCTTGAGTCGAACCATTCCTTAGGAAACTCCTCCAAACCCTATCACTTGGATCCTATCCTAGGTTGAACTAGAATGGGTCACCCTTGCGTAAGTCCCAACACAATCCATTTTTAGGCGCCTTATGCCTAACCGTCCTATCTACCTGACTATAAACTATAGTACACCCTCTGTGCCAAACATAAGATGCCTCTTGCTCTATACGAGAGATGCCTTGTTCTCCCAGCATTAGATTCCAATAGTCCTATCTACATGACTTTATACTATAGTAATCCCTATGATCCAAATATAGGATACCTCTTTCTCTAATGAGAGATTCCTTGTGCTCCAAGAATAAGATTCCAATAGTCCTATCTAAAAGATTCTAAACTGTAGTAATCCCTATGTTCCAAATATAGGATGCCTCTTGCTCTAATGAGAGATTCCTTATGATCCAAGCATAATATGCCAATAGTCCTATCTACAAGACTCTAAACTATAGTAATCCCTATGTTCCAAACATAGTATGCCTCTTACTTCTAACAAGATATTCCTTATACTCAAAGAACAAGATGATAACAGTCCTTTATACATGACTCTAAACTATAGTACACCCTATGTTCTAAACATAGGATGCCTCTTTCTCCAAAAAAGAGATTCCTCATGCTCTAAGAATAAGATTCCAAATGCCATGATTATAATAGAATAATTTCAAGACCGTTGGAATTCGTTCAAAAATTCCATCACTCCACCCCACTCTTTTCATGTCCTTCATTCGGATCTTTATCCACTTACGTGTCTGAAGGGACCCCCTAACAACCTGGTCCCATGCCGCATCGGCTCACCTACCGTCCTGGGCCAACGCCCCGTAAGACTTTGGACAACACTTTGAGTTAGGTCCAGTGTTTTGAACACGGTGAGTAGTTGACCCTCATTTTTTTATCCCCATTTCAGGCTAACATGATATGGATGATGTGTTTCAAACACGATCAATATTTATCCTCTATTTCCATGCCACCCTCATTGCATTCCGAATGTCGTGCATGTGAGTCACACTATTCATCTCCATTTGTTCGGTCTAATTTCAACTCCATTGGAATTATCCCTCTTGTGCGCTAGCGCATAAGTGAATACCTCAACCCACCAAGTATGTTGGGATGCCCTCATGGACAGAAATAAGGAATACATTACGGGAAGCACCCTGGCGTAAGCAATATCCACCATTGCCTCTCCATAGCGGCACCTGGGCAGCTTCCTAGCTTAAGCCCCATCCACCATTGCCGCTCCATAGCGGCACCTGGGAAGCTTCAGAGTGTAATCCCAATTCACCATTTCCACTCCATAGTGACACTCGGGTAGCTTCAGAGTGTAAGCCCCATCCACCATTGCCGCTCCATAGTGGCACCCAGGAAGAATCCTTGTGTAAGCCCCATTCACCACCATTCATGGACGCACCTCTGCGCCATGATCGTTAGGTCCTTACTGCCTCTTTTTTCTCACACCGAGCATTACTCACGTGAGCTTAGAGAAAGAACCGACAATGACATACCACCATGGTCCACCTCAGAGTATAAGCCCCATACCACCTTGGGAAGCCTCAGAGTGTATGCCCCATACCACCATGGGCCGCCTCATAGTGTAAGCCCCATACCACCATGGGCCCCCTCAGAGTGTAAGCCCCATACCACATTGGGTCACCTTAGAGTGTAATCCCCATACCACCATGGGGTTCCTCAGAATGTAATCCCCATACACCATCCCAAACAACGGGGACTTTGATCCATGTCAAGGCATGGTACGTAGGAAGCATCCACGAGGTTCAAGCCCACCACCTGGTTGTTCCGACCATCGGTTCACCAACACCTTGGGTTGCCTCAGAGCATAACCCCCAAACACCATCTTGAACTACGAGGAGTTTGATCCATTTCAAGCCATGGTACATAGGAATCCTCTACGAGGTTCAATCCCACCACTCGGTTGTTCCTCCACGTTAGGATCGCCCCCATCCCGCATGACGATAAACTGTATCCACCATCCTGAACTACGAGGACTTTGATCCACATCAAGGCATGGTATATAGGAATCATCCATGAGGATCAATCCCATCATCCATTAGGACCCCCGGTCCACCTTCATGTGGGTTTACCAACCCCATGGGCTGCCTTAGAGTGTAAGCCCCAAATGCCACCTGAACTATGTGGTTTTTGATTCCCTACCACGGGGATACGTAGGAAGCCTCCCTGAGGCTCAAGACCATCACTCATGTCTCATCTTGATCTTTCCCTCGAGCCTATGTGTCCTAGGAAGTTCATTCCCCAATATAGAGGTTCAAATTCCTATGGGTCCCATCCATGTGTCCATTCTCATGGTCCGCCTCCTCTGTGTCCCATCATCCCACCGATCTATGCAGACTTTGATTCCCGGCCAAGGGGATACGTCAAAAGTCTCTTCGAGGCTCAAGACCAACACTACCGTCCCCATCACGATGGTCCCATCTCATTCCCCCTCCACTCCATTCAACTGTCCATCCTTCATCCTGATTCTCACCCAGGCCTCCACGTCCTGGTGGAATAATTCCATCCACCTCCTTGCGTCTCCTAAAAGTACTTGGGCCACAATTCACGTGTAAGCCCCAATATGTCTCTGGGTCGTTGTCCTTTGTGTACACCTCGATTAGTCACCCCTTCTATCTACTTGGGGTTTGATCCCTATGGTCTACATAGGGTACGTAGGAAACCTCCCTGAGGTTCAATCCCAGCCAATGGTAAACCATGGTGTCCCCCGTCCTGGGGTGAACTCTCCATGATCCACCCTCAGGGGTGTTCAGATCAGCCATTACGGTGTGAAATCTCCCCTCCAAGGGGCACACCACCTCGAATCCGTCCTCATTGGGTGTTCTGATCCATCCATCTTCCAAGTGTTCCCTCATTTGGATGTAAAAATCCAATCCATCTCTATGTGATGTTCTAATCACTCTCATTACGTCTCTGCAAGATGCTAAACTCGTGGCCTACCTCGTGATAAACATGAGATGCATGAGGAAAACCTCATAAGGCACGCCTTTTATGTAACTGTCTCCGAAAGATGTTAAACTCATGGAATAACCTGTGTTAAACATGGGAAGAAGAGGAAAACCTCAGACACATGCCTATGGAATATGATTCCCCACATTCGACTTGGGATCCCTCGAGTTCTGCACCCTTGAGATGCCCTCTATCACTCTCATTCTGTCTCCGCAAGATGCTAAACTTGCAGCTTACCTCGTGATAAAAATGATATTCCTGAGGAAAACCTAAAAATTCACGCCTTTGGTGTAACCATCTCTGCAAGACGTTAAAATCGCGGCATACCCTGTGTTAAACATGGGAAGTTAAGGAAAACCTCAGATATATGCCTATGGAATATGATTCCCCGCATTCTACGTGGGATTCCTTGGGTTCCACACCCTATATATTCCCTCTTATGAAGAAGAATATAGGTTCCCCAATGTCCACACATCCAGAGATGCCCCGGAATTCCTGATGATGTCATCTACTCTGACCGAAAGTTTCTACCATGTTAGGACCCCATGGAATGTCCTGACATAAGTAGTGTAATTAACCGGCATCCATGAAGATATGACACCAGGAACGAGATTCACAAACCACGAAATAATCTATAAGGGAGACCCGGACTAGGTGGAAAGATCTAAGGAGGAATCCACGAAAGGAAGAACTGACATCCCATCATCCTGTTTCGATCAAGGAGCAGACGTCCCTGAATAAAGAGCGAATGTCGCCCGTCTTTGGAAAGCAAGAATGTGGGGCGATAACTGCGCGTCCTCTCCGTGACAGATGCGCACGCCCCGACGAAAGTATCAGAAACACACCTCATTTCATTATTTTTTATATAAGATAATATATGGGAAACTAGTAGTTATGGTTACCAATGTTAAATGATGCAGGTCATTAAAATTTCTATTTTGGAAAGAATATGACAATTATTATTTTAAGGGATTTTAATCTCACCATGTTATCTCATGTTATTTCCTTTGAATATGAATTCTGAAAATTATTTAGTTTGGATCCCTATTACATCCACACAATGAATATGTTCAATGCATATTGATTTTTAACTATTTTAAAAACCAGCAATTTGTGTTATGTATATAAAAACACAATACAAACATATTTACACATATTTAAATGCATCCCATGCATATGGTATATGGTCCTTTCATGGAAAATATTAAAATTATATGAAATTTATAATATTGACATGAGTATACCAAGAGCCCCAAATATTTATCCCACACTTTTCTAGAACATGAAATATACCTCTAGAATAGTGGGATGTCCAACCCAAATTCCATATACCAAAGGATACTTTATTCAAGAGAGAATCCAATTCATCCAAATTCTAAAACCTAATATGTATAAACTATATTCAAACAACTAAATTTAAATTAATAATATTAATTAAAAATCGAGGTCAAGGTAGATGAAAAAAAAATATTATGTAATCTTACCTCGAATGTTATGAAATACTTTACTATTTTATAAGAAGTATTTTAGAATTTTAAGCTAAAGCATACACTGAATCAAAATATGAAAATTCATATTCATGAATAATAAAAAATGCGATAATATTTAAATAAATGAATAATTAAATTTTTTAAACATGTGATAAACATCTATGAGAAATTCATAAATAGAATCTAATTATAAACTCTTTATAATTTTATCTATTCTTTGTAGACATTCCATAATATTGAATATAAACACTTTATATTCATTTCATAAAATGAAATACTTTATATAATCTATTATATGGAATTTTTAACTTTGAAAATGTGATGTAATATAAAATATAAACATTTTATATTTCAATTTTTATTATGTAAAAGGTTTACATAATCCATATATCATATACATAACATTATTTAAACCTTTATCAATTCAAACATAAAATCTTTTGATGTTGAATAAATAATATCCCAAATAATTCCCCTTAATTTAAACAAATCACATTAAGTATTATCAACACTTTATGATTTTATAGTATCAATATTTTATACTTGGACCATCTTTTATCTAATTTATAAACACTTTATAAAATTTTCTTATTATTTCTAAATAAATACTTTATTTATAATTCATAAAGCATGTAATATAATTTAATAAATGATATTCATGATATTATCTCTTAATATTAAGGAATATTTAATAATAAATGTTTCATAATCATTACATAATTAATTATAAAATCATTATAATTAATTAATTTATAAAATCTTCATAAATTAAATAATATGACCAAAATACTTTTTTCATTAGTCTAAAACAATTTGTAAATAATAAAACCCAATTCAAAATTTAACATTAATGAAAATAAATTGTTCTTCTTTGATTATATTTTAGGATAGATTCTTAGTCATAGGGTATGATATAGATTATATTTAACGATACACAAAATTTTATTCAATGATAGATAGGGTTATAAGACACACTATCAGTCGTATTTTTTTAGATAGATATGTAACCTCCTGTGGTATCCCTATCATATTTTATAAAAAAAATTGAAATATAATATAGTCGATGTGATACTCTGTTTTTTAAAAAATATTGGTGTGAAAATCATTTATTATGATATCTTGATATTGTATGATACGATCAATAATAATATATGCACTTATACTAAATCACTTTTTATGATAACCTGACATCATATGTTGTGATTCAATCATCTAAAACAAAACCACAAATAATATTTTACGATTGGGTTATAATATGTATTATGACTATGATTATATTTTTTTCTCATATGATTACATGAATCTAATTGCTTGGTTTTCTCTAATACCACTACTAGGGTCTATAGAGAACTAACAATACTTATTATATGCAAATATAATGGATAATAATCCCAAAATATATATCACTGTACTTAGAAATAGAAAGGTTAAATATTGGAAACGAATAATTGAAGAACCAACACATACCTTTCACTAAAGCTACCAATACTCCATATTAATCCTCCATGATTGATGATAATCCCAAAGGAAAAATAAAAGGATTCTTCCCTCTATGATGTATCCATGAGCGGACTAGATTCCTTATCGTACAAAAAGGATATTCCACCCTCCACGACATGTTATCACCTCCTAATGCGAATGAGGTGGGAGACGAGATATTTGGGTAATTGAGTGTCTTATAAAAACACCTAACAAGGATAAACCCATCCATTGCATTGAAATGTGTTTCTTTTGTAGGTTATCGAGGATTCTTTTCAACAGACCATGTATTTACTCCAGCATTAAAAATGCATCAGTAAATGTATCAGCCACTTCTGGAATCGTAGGCATGAATGAATCAACTGCATTATGTTTCATCTCATTTAATGCCTATTAAATGATATAGTTATGGAATATTTATTTGAACATTTATTATTAACATTTAGTTTCTATTGATATAAAAAATAGTGGAATTTAAACCATACCATATGATATAGAACATCATATGCTATGACTACATAGTGATTTCACTTTATGATGAGGGCCAATTGTACCTTATGATTATTAAAGGGTGGAGCCATTAAATAATATTTAATTATTTAATGATTACCCTAATCATATAACTAAATTTCATGGAAAAAGACTTAAAATATCGGAATATTATAAAATATGATATAACTAATTGCATCTAATGAAAAATACCTCAAGGTAT
This sequence comes from Viscum album, assembly GCA_963277665.1. Taxonomy (NCBI): domain Eukaryota; kingdom Viridiplantae; phylum Streptophyta; class Magnoliopsida; order Santalales; family Viscaceae; genus Viscum; species Viscum album. The sequence continues at coordinate 1,755,422,093 of OY728121.1, read as the reverse complement.
GTCATTTTATTTTATGATGATGGTGTGATAGTGTAGATTGTATGATCGATGATGATGGTTTCATGAATGTTATGAAGATGATTTATATTAGTAACTAGATTATGGGAATAATATTTTATTAGAAAATATTATTATATTTCTGATATTATTTTAGAAATGAGAGTACCAATAACTTTTCAACAACAACTTTTGGGTAGTATTTTTAAGATCCTCACCTTTTATGGATATGTCTCAAGCACATTTATAAATACACTTTTTTATCTTTTGAGTATATCTTGTTTAGGTTTTACATTAGGTATTTTAGGGCGAAATTGGAGAATCTTGGATGGAAGAGGGGTCATATACGGTTGGCACACTGTTTTCCCAAACCGTGTGCCCAACATAGAAAGCCCTCTGAACCTGGACGTAGGGGATTCGTATGGTTGGAGCATTATTTTCCAAACTATGTTCTCTATTAGGAGTAATTCTGCACCTCTCCTCCAGAAGAGGCATATGGTTTGTAAAATAGTGTTTCTGGGTTTATTTAATATAAAAATTGGTTTCTAAAATCCCTACCATACCCAAAATTCACACTAACTTGATCCCATTCAACCCTAAACATTTCCACTCATTTTTTGGATGTTCCCAAATGGATTCTAAGGCCTCCAACCTCCATTATTGATGATTAGAATCCCAGATTGAAGATTTGAACATCCCCTGATAAGATATTCTCATCCTGTGTGATTTTATCCCTCTCTCCCATATATATCTCATCCTTTGGAAATATTATTTTCTCTATTGGTTATGGATCTAGATCTAGGTTTTGATAGATCTAATATATTTTAATCTTGGATCTAGGTTTTGATCTAGATATTGTTCTTCATCATGATCATGGTTGTTCTTCTTAAATTAGGGTTTCCTTTGGAAAGGTTTTATCCTCATTCTTGATGTAGGTGGTATAAATGAAATTCAGATAATCTTGATTCAAATTGCGTGTATGCATTTTTAGATTTAAATTGGAATTTTTGGAAATTAAATATTGAATTGAATAAATTAATTGATTATTTAATTTATGGAAACATGGAATGGGACTAATTAATTGGTGAATTAATTAATAGAATGTTTTTATTATTTAATTGGTGGAATTGGATTTTGGTGAATTAATTAATGGAATGTTTTATTGTGGAATTGATGAATAAAATGAGGTTGTGTAATTGGTAAATTAATGGGGGTATGAATTAATTGGAAATAAGAATTAAGAAAATGTTTTACCTAAATTTAAATAGATAATGGGTTTATGATTTAAATAAAAGAAATGGTTTAATGGGGAATTGTTCATATTATTCCATGTGATTAATTTGAGGAACCATTCTTTGTTATGATAAATTGAAATGTTATGTCATGATGTGAAATATGATAAGAGGTTTAATATTTATTAACCTTGATTTATGTGATATGTGTGACATATGTTTGATTGATTGATATATGAGTTTGGGACATAGACTGAGGTTATAAATACCAGTATGAAATAAATGAGTTTCGGACATGGTCTAAGGATCTAAATACCCCAGTTATATTGAGGTGTGTGATAGGGACTGAGGCTCCCAATACACTTTTGAGATAGTGATTATGGGATATGGAATGAGGATCTAAATACCCATGTGACATTGATGTGTGGGATAGGGATGGAGGCCCAAAATACCCATAGGGTGTCATACATAACATTCTCCACCCAGGAGTATGACATTGGACTATGGTTCCAATTGGAAGTGATATGATTTGAAATGAAATGATAAATGATGACCATGATATTTTGAGATGGTTCAGATTCCAACATGGGATGAAGTCGGTATTGAGGGTTTGGGTGTCCTTACGGACCTGGAGGGTTTATCTGGTTAATTAAAGAATAATGAAATTTGATAACTTTCTGCTTTATTTATTGTAATTTATTCTTTATAAAACTGCATAAATTTTTACTAAATGAATATTTTTTTATATGTCGTTGGTGGGGACCTACTAATTTGTACTCACACACTACTCAGGGTACCAGATCAGTACTCAAATAGAATTCATGTTTTTCGGACAATATAAGGGCAAGAGTCCTTTGTAAGATTGATAAGTTTGATTGAATCATGGATGATAGAATTAGACATGATTTGTGATCCTCTTAGGATTTTTCATTGACTTTATTTATTTTGGGGTTTTTCATATTAACAATTGGAATTTAACTTGGATGGCATATCTACTATTTATGGTTTAGATATTTTATTCCTATTTTAGTCATCATGTGATATTGGTTATATATAGTTATTAGTTTTATCAATTTGTTTTGGTTTATTTAGATTTTCAATTGTGCTACTTTGATAAAGAGGAAATTGTCTCCCCATGATTGATATTAGACCCTCATTACTAGTCAGAAGCCTTTAGAATATGGGGAGGCATTCCTGAGGTCATGTGATGTACCGACTTAAGTCACTAGTGTGTTTCAACTGGGTTGGGGCATTACAAATTTGTATCAAAGGATTTTGTTTCCTTTCTTTCCCTTTTGTATTACTATTTTGGAAAGTTATATAAGATTATAGGATGATTTGGGCCTTGATTAAGATCTTTTTCAGGGGAGTAGCTAACCCATTTACTATGCTAAAATCCAGGTATCCATGGTGGGATTTTAGTTATTGATGTTTTCTATTACGGTTAGATGATTTTTGACCTTGGGTGATGCACATGTTTTGTGATGTGATAATTGTTTATAATATTTTCTGAGATTTGACTCATGATCCAGAATGGCATGAGTGTATAGTATGCATGAATCATTACAGGCAATCGGAAATTATTGTGACATGCATCATTTTATGCATGCATGGGAAAATTAGGTTTTGGGTAATTTCTTTATACTAAAATATTCTTCCATTCTTGTCAAATTGAACTAAAAATGGAGATTTATATAAACATGCAAGTTGTAAAATGATTCAAAATGTGAAAAATGGGTGTCTAATAAGAAAGGTAAATAATTATAATGACTTTACCTTTTTAACCATGACCTAGATATAAGATAGTTAAGGGTAGTGATAGTTCTCGATTTTGACCATGTGGTGGGGTTTGGGGGAAAGACATGTTATGACATATTTTTAACCACTCTTTTGTAAGTATGTTAAATTTGTGTTATGTTTCCTAATATGTTTGTTTTTAATTGACGATATATGCCTCCATGATTATTCTTGTTGAGAGGATGATAAGTGGATATTGATGGAAATGACCCTTCAGCAGTGGAACTTGAGGCACTGATAGTGGAGGGTGAGGAAGTTCGAGAGAAGTTCAATGCAAACTTTTATCACTTCATAAAATTTATAGGGAGATACCCAAAGTGGGTTGTGAAATAATTTTTGACCTAAAATGGGAGTTTTAGTTACAAAACCCTCTTATATTCACCGGAGAGGGTGGGCCTTAGGTAGTGGAGTTCTAGATAGATTCCATACATACTATACATGACCATTTAGAGACTCCTACTAAGAAAGGATCAATTTTAATTCTTTCATGTTACATGTATTATAAATAATTAGTGGGTTTTTTTAGGCTTGAAATGGAAAAGATGATGATATGGTATGGAAGGGTATTTTGGAGATGTTTCTAGAGAAAATTTATCCAGAGACACCAAGACAAGAGATGGAAGATGAGTTTATGAGGTTGACTCATGGGAGTATGTATCTGATGGACTATGTTTTAGACTTTACTAACTTGTAGTGCTTTGGTCCATCACTGGTAAGGGATGAGATAGTTTTGGAAATGTGTTTCCATGATGGGATTAAATGTGAGATTATATCCTTATTTAATATCTTCTAGCTGATTTTTTTTCTGTTGTAGTGGATTAGGCTCTCATATATTAGGGTAACAAAAGGAGGATTTCATTAGAGGGCATGTGGTTTTTTCTAGATGATCATAAGTTACATATTCTAAGGGTATGAAGAATTGTTCTAAGAATGTTGTATAGAGATTGGGATTGATGAGTGCCCATGTAGAAGGATTAATTACTTAGGATTTTATATAAGTGCGTGTCCACTAGTGTGAAAGTTTGGGAGACTTTCATTGACATTATACCTAGACACTGATAGAGTGTTGAGCTTATGGAAAGATGGTACATCTACAGAGGTTCTTCTCATACAAATTAAAGATGAGTAATGATGGAGCAGCTATTCAGAGCCAGAGTGTGCGAAGGGGATCTTCTACATCATCTCAGTATGGAATTTGGAGTTTTACTAGATGTGATAGTAGATGCATTAGACATGGAGCTTCTGGTAAAGAGATCTCATATCATTAGAGTGGTGTTGCAAATGGAACTTAGACTACATCATAGGGAAGAGGGGCAAGAATGTTGCAAGCAATTCAGCCAACACCTATGGATAGTGAGGCTAGATCATCAATAGTTAGAGGTAAAATTCTGGTTGCTCTTACATCTCTTAGATCATTATTTGAAATTGGTGCCTCTATTTATTTTATATCTTCCCAAATTTTGAATGGATTGATCCTAGAAGATGAGTTTTTGAGCAAGGTTATGATGATAAATACACATTTTTGAGTACGATCGAGAGACATCTATTTCTATAAATGGTGTTCTCTCAAGGCTGTGAAGTATCATTTACTTTGTGATTTTTACATTCTAGATATTTTAGGCTTTTAACAAATTATGGACATGGAATTTTTAGTAGCATATCGATCCCACATTGATTTATACTGATGGAGAGTGACTTTTCATCTTCTTAGGGTAACAATTATGTTCACTGTGGAGAATGGAACATCTTGAAGGGCCATGTAGGGCTAGTTTATCAGCAACTAGGGGAGCTAACTACCAAGGTTACTAGTATTTTATGTAAGGAAGGGGGTGTAAATCATGATTTATTTCCACCTGTGATGGATAGGTTTCAGTATGGGATTCCTGAATACTTATCAAGGCTTAAACCAGAGAGAGATGTGGAGTTCACAATTGAGCTCATGTCAGGGGATGATCCGGTTACTTTTCCACCATATAGAATACAACTAATAGAGATTCAATAGATTAAGATTAAATAGGAATAGTTTATAGATAAGGGTTTTATCTTTCTGAGTACGTAGAATTGGGGTTCTCTAGTGTTTTCACTAAAAAGAATGACAAGACTCTATACTTATGTTTTGAATACTGGAAGTTGAACCAAATGATAGTGAAGAATCGGTATCCTATTTCACATATCAAAAATCTATTTTACTATTTCAGGGGATCTTGTTTGTTTGAAAATATTGAATTGATATTAGGGTATCATCATCTCAGAGTTCAACCTTCTGATATACATAGGATGACTTTTAGAAGAATGTATATCTTTTATGAGTTTGTCATGATTTCATTCAGTTTGATGAATGCACCAATAGTGTTTATGTCCTTGATTAATATAATATTCCACTCATACATAGATTAGATTGTGGTAGTGTTTTTGGATGAAATCTTGGTGTACTCCAAGACTCATGATGATTATTACCAACATCTTGACTTTTTCATAAGTACACTAAGAGATATTTTCCAATTTGCTAAGATATCTAAGTGTTAGTTTTTTATTGATTAGGTATACTTATTATTTCACATAATCTTAGAGTAATGTGTGTTAGTTGACCAAGAGAAAGGTAATTTAGTGGTTTTATAAGAGTATCCTAAGATTTTTATTGATATCTGTAGCTTAATAGGGTTGGATGGTTATTATCATAGATTTATCGAGGAATTTTCTCACTTGGAAGAACAGGTTATGGGCTTGAAAAAAAGGTATGAATTAATGAAATCATGTGATAATTTTTTTTAGGAGTTGAATAAATGCTTGAAAAAAACCAATCTTGATCCTATCCAAGTCGGGTGAGCAGTAATGGTGTTTTGTGACTCTTCTAGGATAGAACTTGGAGTATCATTGATGTAGGGAGATCGAGGTCTAGATTATGGTTCTTGGATGTTGAGGACACATGAATGTAATTACCCTATGCATTACCTCAATTTATCTATTGTTGTTTCTATTTTGAAGTGTTGGAATAATTATTTGTTGGGTGAAAATTTTACCATGTTTACTGATCAAAATAACTCAATGCATACCTTTTAGAATTAAGAATTAAATCTCTATAAGTGTATATGGGTTGATTATTTCAATTAATTCAAATTTTATATAGAATATATTCTTTGGAAGGGATATTTTGTTGTTGATTATTTATGTAAGAAGACTCTGAATCAGGTAGTTCAAGAGTTTAGTGTTTAGTGGAAGATAATGACATTGCTAGATGAGATGAATAATGTTGTTCAAGAGAGTCGGGAGATGATTAATCTCATATTACATTCAGTAGAGTCTACAATTTTATTCCTGATTAGAGATAGGTATTATATGGATCATGTGTGTTTGTCCTTGAGTAAAATTTTTGAAGGTGTGCAACCACCTTCTGATTGGACCATAGATAAGAATGAGATCATCTATGTTATGAATCAGTTTGTTGTTTTTATGAGCATACAAGAAGAGGTGATGTGATAATTTCATGCCTCAAAGTGGGTGGTGCATCAAAGTGTGACAAAAATTTATTGTGAACTAAAAGATAGTTTTGGTTTCCAAGTAAGAAAATGATGATAGAAAGGTTCATGACACGATGTACACCTATCAACAGGTAAAGGCTAATCATCAACAGCCTGGTGGTTTACTACAACCATTTACCATTCTAGAATGGATGTGGGATGAGATTACCATGGACTTTTTGGTGGGTCTCTCAAGGATAAATTGGAAGAATGAACACATTTTGGTGGTTGTCGACCGATTTATAGAATTAGTGCATTTATTTCCCAAGTGGGAGACTTTCTTAGTGGATCAATTGGGAGACTTGTACATTCAGGAGATAGTCCATCTACTTGGGGTTACATGGAGTATTGTTTCAGAATGCGACTCATGCTATTATTAATTCTTCTAGAAGGGCATATAGAAGGAACTTGGTTTATAGGTTTTACTAAGAACTAAATTCCACCTATAGAAAGTTGGGAAGTCTAAGCATACTATATAAGTTTTGGAGGATATGCTATGAGTGTACGTTATTGAATTTGATGGTTCTTGTGAGAATCACGTAAACATTTAGAGTTTGACTATAATAATAGTTATCAGTAAACAATTCAGATGGAACCATATGATTCCCTTTTGGTAGGCCCTGCATATCACCTCGATTCTATATGGAGATAGGCGAGCCAGAGATGTTGGGGCTACATCTCGTGCATGAGACATCATAGTAGCTTCAACTAGTTCATAAAAAAATGTATATGGAATCAAGTATAAATAATTTTTATGATGATATATTTTGATGAACCATAGATTTTCCATTGGGTTATTGTGATCTCTTTTGAGTTCTAACTAGATTAGGTTACCCTAAGATTCAGAGGCAGGGAAAACTAGCACCCAAGTTTGTTGGATCGTTTGAGATTATGGAGAGAACTGGGCCGATGGAAAACTGATTGGATCTTCCATATAGGTATAGTTCCTTTCATGATGTATTTCATGTTTCTCATATTTAATAGTATCACCCCTACCCTTATCATGTGATCGATTTGGAGGATTTTGAGGTTGAGATAGATATGTCCTTTGAGGAGCATATGATACGTGTGTTGGATCATAGTAAGAATGTTTTATGGGGAATGACTATGCCGATAGTTCTAGTATTGTGTAAAAATTGTTGTGTTTAGAAGGAAACAGGGGGGAGAGAAGTAGATATGTTGGCTTAGTGGCCTGATATTTTTGATTCAATGTCATATAGATTCTTGTGAGTACATCTTCTTGATGAGTTATTATAAGGTGTAGAGATTGTAAGATCTCAAAAATTTTTTGTAGATGCCTAATGCTCATTTATAGGTAATCTTTTGTCTTGTTTTGAGTAAATATTGTTTGGTTTTTACATTGTAGATTTTATGGGTGAAATTGGAGAATTTAAAATGGATGAAGGGAAGTTCATGGGTGGCGCACAGTTTTCCCACACCGCATGAAACCATACATAGGGAATTGTCACATATGATGCATTGTTTTCCAAACTATGTGGCCTATTATAAGTAACCATCCAACCCCCCTCCCCCTAAGAATAGGCGCACAATAATGGTGAATAGTTTGGAAAAATCTGCTCACCAACCCAGAAACCCATCCATGTGGGTTTAAATAATATGTAAATTGCGTTTTAAAATCATGAACTCCCCAAAATTCACCCTAACTCAACCCCATTCAATCGTAAATGTGTCCTCTCACTTTTGGAGGTTCCCAAATAGATTCCAAGACCTTATGACCCCTGATCTTAACAATTAGAATCATGTATTAAATATTTTCACCTCTCCCTATAATAAATTCCCATCATGTTTGATTTCCACCCCCTCTTGAGCCTTTCTCTCATCTTTTGGATGGATATTTTCTTATGTTAGTGACTGATATAGATATAGGTTTTTTTATATCTAATCCATTGGATTATTAAATATATTTTTTATCTAAATATTATTCTTCATCATGATCATCATTGTTCTGCTTCAATTGGAGGGTTCAATTGGCATGTTTTTGTCATCAATCTTGTGGTAGGAGGTTTAAATTCAATTCCAATAGTCTTGATTCCAATTTCATGTATATGTTGTTATATTTAAATTGGAATATATAGAAATTAAATCTTGAATGTAATAAATTAACTGATTAACTAATTTATATAAACATAGAATTGGTCTAATTAATTGGTAAATTAGTTAATAGAATGTTGGGAATCTGAAATTGGTGGAATTGGATTAATTAATTGGTTAATTAATTAATGGAATGTGTAATTATAAAATTAATGAGAAATTAGTGTTGTGTAATTGTTTAATTAATGTGAGTATGAATTAATTAGTAATGAGAACTATGAGATGTTTTACATAACCTTAAATGGTTAATGGTTTTGTATTTTAAATAATGTAAATGGTTTAGTGGTTAATTTTTCATATTATTCCATGTGATTAAAATTAGGAACCATGATTATTGTGATAAATTAAACGGGTATGTCATTGTGGGAAATGTGACAAAAGGGTTAATAATGATTATCCTTGATTTAATGGATATAAGTTATATATGTTATATATCTATGATTGATTGATATACGAGTGTGGGACATAGACTGAGGCTCAAAATAACCTTAAGAGAAAAATGGGTTTAGGACAGAGACTGAGGCTCTAAATACCCATGTGATATTAACGTGTGGGATATGAACTGATGCTCCAAATATCCATAGGAGATTGTGAGTATTGGATAGGGAATGAGGCTCTAAATACACATGTGACATTGAGGTATGGGAGAGGGATATAGGCTCCAAATACACATGGGGTGTCAGACATGAAATAATACACCCAAGAGTTTGATATTGGAATATTATTCCAATTAGTTTTGATATGATGTGAAATGAAATGATATATGATTAACATGTTATTATGATATGGTTCATAATAAGGCATGAACTGAAGTAGGTACTGATGGTTTGGGTGTCCTTGGGAACCCAGGGGTTATTGTGTTTAATTAAATAATAATGAAATATGATAAATGTCTACTTCATGAATTCTACTTTATTATTTATACAACTGCATACACTATTATTGAATTTATATTTTATCAAAAACCATTTCAGGTGGCCTACCGAGTTATACTCAAACCCTACTCAGGCTTCCAGATTAGTACCAGAATATACTTCATGTTTGCAGGATGGGAAAAGGGAAAGAGTATTATGTTAGATGGTTAAGTAGGGATAAATCATGTTTGAGGGAAACATATGTGATTCAGGACCCACTTTGTAGTTGTTAGTGTCTTTATTTATTTTGGGGTTTCATATTGACTCTTTACATGTACATGGAATGACATATCATCTATTTTTGTTTGGATATTGTATTCTTATTTTAGACATCATGTGATATTAGTTATATTGGGTTATTGTTTATATAATTTGTTTATTATTTAGTTACTTTTGTTGTTGTTCTACTTTGATAAAGTTGGTATAGTCACTCCATGATCAATATTAAACCCTCGTTACTAGTCGACAACTTTTGGAATACGGGGAGGCAAGTGTGAGGTCATGTGGAAGAACAGTTTGGGGAACCAATGTGTAGAACCTGGGTCAGGGAATTATAATTTTTTTGAATGTGACCCAAGACACACTATGTGAGTGGGAGAGTGTGATGCCCATTTATTAAACCTAGTCCACTCCCTACAAATAAATATGGTTATAAATATGAGATGTGATTAATATGATCATACAGAGGTGGGAATGAGGTTGATATCCTTTATAATTCATCCCTGGGGTTGATATGGTTATGATAATGAGGGAATGAGGTTGATGTCCGTTATAACATAAAACATTAGGATAATTAGTATGTAACTTAGTGTGAAATTTTTTATGAGGCCATTTTATATTTTGATGGCATGTGTTGTATTATATATACTTCATTATTTGGAAAGTGATTCTTATGGTGATAATGATAATTAATTAATTAAATTAGTTAGAAATATGAATGGGGACGTGTTAAATTTTTGTATCAAATGAGAATCAATTCTATTACCTTATTAGGTTTAAGTATGGGATTATTCACTAGTTGATTTTGGACATATTTTACTAGTATGTAATTTTTTTCGGTGAGGATACAACTATGGTTTATTATTTTAGAACATTTATTGTTATTTATATAATAAATTTACTTGTTTTATCATCCCTAGGGGATGTCCTATAATGCATGATGTTTTACTCAACCCTAATTTTATATACAAGATTGTGTGTTGGTTGGGTTTTCAAGTGGAATTATCTCAGTGACCAAGGTGGATAGTAAGATCTTGGTGCCTCTGGAATGTTTTATATACCCCCGAGTAATATGGGTTGTTTGGGTTTTATTTCACTGTTGAGATTTAGTGGTTGAAAAATACTATATTTTCAGTAATTTTACTTTGAATTTCAATGATTCAATACCACCAAAGTCTTACTTTATAGGAAACTGTCATACTTTATAGTTTTATAAGTATTCTGAGAATAATTATGCAATTTTAATAATTATGGAATTTTAATTCAAATTTTTAAATCAATTATAATATTCTCTACACTGATCCAAATTTAATTTTTTTGTATTATTATATTTTCATTGGGTTTATTTCATTCTATTGTACCCAAAGATCACTCCAATATTTTGAGTCCCAAATCAAGCTCACTAGCTAGGCATTAGAATCTGCTAAGATGGGACTATATCTCACATATTACAAGCCCAACTATACAGAAATTTTGAATTTAATATTGAGAATATTTGGAATAACATTTTATTAACTATATACGTGCATGATTCTATATATTTCAAGGTTATAAATTCATGGGAAATTGGTGAATGGGAATAATAATAATCATCTAGTCTATAAAAAAAATTCATAGTAAAATTGTTATTATTCATGACATACATGGACAATAAAGACGTATTTTTTTGGTATACAAGAAATACATAGAGAAATAACATTATAGAATAAAACATTTCCCAATTTTTGCATTTATTATGTCCAACATGTGTAATATTTTAGAGTAAACATTTAGGGAGAAAATGATCCACCCTCATGGCTATAAATTTGTACTCACTCTCTAATTCAAGGAGTTGGAAATTACAGTTGGTCATTTTGATTGTTTTGTACTTTATTTTCTATTGTAAGAGTATTATACATTTTTTAATCTATATTATAATTATTATTCATATATTTACCTTTCATTTTTAATCTTTTGTGTTTCTACCACTATTTAAACTTCTTGACTCCACTAAAAATAGAGAACTAACCTGGGTTATTATTTGAGATAGGTATCAGTGATTTGATTAATTTTATTACACAGTCGTGTTTCTATTAATTCAATTATTAGAATTTAGGTGGTAGTTAAATTAATTAGGGTGAGCGACTACCACCTTTTCCCTTTCACATGAGTTCTTATGAACATGTATCTATCATGCTTCCCTTCACTATCTAAGTCATGCATAAAAAGTATTATGGCTTGTGTAGTGATGGTTGATGAAGATATCTCCTTGCTAAAATTCGGAAGAGTATTTCCTCAAATGTGTAGATCTTGGTGTGGCGTAATAAAAATTCAAATGATAGAGTGTAGTGTGATATATTTTGATCACTATATTGAATTGATAATTGATAAAATCTTAATAAATAATGATTTCAATCCTTGTGATCTCCTTAGAATAGATGCCCTATTTATTTATTTCTATATTCATTTACATTTCATTGTGTGTGTATATATATATATATCAATATTACATTTATCTTTAAAAAACCCATTTTATATTAGTATAATATTAGAAATATATTAGTTTGAATATAATAGTGATAATAGAAAATCGATGTTTTGTAACCTACCTCCTTGAGATTGATGCTCAGGTGTAAGTTATGTTGTGTTCTTAATAAAATAAGAAGTATATTGAAGTGGGATTCATATAAAATATATTTTATAAATTTGATGTTGTTTCCAGGGAGTTTCTACAGTTTCACAATCTTTTGGTCCTAAAAACATAAAAAAATCATAAAATTAAATAAAATTACTAAAAAAACTATTTTTCCATGATGTTTTCAATCTGAAATTACTATGCATGGACCAAAAACAATTAGGTGACATAATAAGTTGAAGATGATATTGAATTCTGGTATCAAATGATTATTGACATAGTATAGTACATAGAAAAAAATGGAGTGGATAACTAAGTATGCACATTCCTACCAGTAGAAACAGCTAGATAAATAACATGAACTTGTGGTAAAAGAGAGCTCTCCACTAATTTTTAAAGTCAATGAAGTGAAGTAGGACAATAATAAATTCAATGAAGATACATTAGGCCTTTATCATCCATTTTTTGAGGTGGTTTCTAAAGAATACATTCCAGTTGATTTGCATATGGGAGATCAAGATGACTTGGATGAGTATTGGTCATACTTTGTAGAAGATAAAAATGTAAGTGATTCTCCCATCTATAAAAATGAAAAATTGGAACCTCTTTACAACTCTATTACTTTTATATAATATTATTAATATTCAATTATTTAGATTGAGTTTATAATTGATCTACTAGAAGATATTAATTTCAACGATTAATTTATTGAATAGAGAGATTTTTTTATTGATTATTATTATTATTATCATAATTAAGATGAATTGTTTTATGAATTATCCTGTTTTGAAATTTCTAAAACATAATAATTAAATAAGACCCTAGATATTAAAAAATAATCCATAAAAGTAGTAGTAGAAAAATAAGAGTTGGACGAGCATGTAGTGATATGACTACCTACTCTATATCAACATGCATATCATATAGAGGAGGACACCATGAAAGTCAATAGGAAGAACCCCTGTATTATTTTCCCTTTCAATTTAGACCTCAAATTATATCATTATTTTTTCTGGAGGTTTGAGTCTTTTCTTTTCTTCTTTGGGCTATCTATTCTCAGTGCCTACTCATGGACACCATGAAAAGTCACATGTAGTGGTTCATCTCCATGAATTTTCATCCACCTTTTGATTTAGGATAATCAAAAATAACTACCAAACTTGGGTTAGTAAAAACCTATTACATTTTTAGGGGTCAAAACCAAGTTTTATCCTTTTTTATTTCCCATTTTTTTCCTTATATTTATCTATAATTAATTTTAATTATGTTATATATTGTTTCTTGCTTTATTTTATGTTTAAAGTGGTATCACTTATGATATTAACTACAGGATACCACTAGAAAATAAATTTTGGTTATTTTTTCCTTATCTTTTATTTGTCTAACCTTGTATTTCTATTTAATGGAGATTAAATAAAGGGTATTTGAAATTAATCATGGGAGAGCATCAACCTTTTTAGGTTTTTTTCTGTTTTCCTTTTTATTTTTTCATTTTTCAAGAACTTTGATCATGGAAGAATATTCATATAATTTTTCACTCTCGATTTTATTTTGAGATATTTTTCTTGATTTTTGAAGAAATTTAGTTTAAATTATTTTTTATATGGAAACCTTTTTCTTGAATTTTATTATCAATATTTTTTAATTTTTTGACCAAAATTTGAAATCTTTGCATATAAAACACTAGACTAAATATATTCCCCATACTATAAGGTATTATAAACCATTTTTTCATATTCTTATTAATACCCACACACTCCTGAGAGAAACATAGATTTTTTATGCAAATAATATCTTGTGATTTTTATACTTTAAAGATTTGGACTTAATAAAGTGTTTTTGGTGTGATTGGGAATTTTTTTTGAAATACACAATTGATATTCATACCTACCTTTAAATCTACACATGTTAGCCCATTTAATCATACAATTTTGTTATAGTATTAAGCCACATTACATGATGATTTTTCCTTACCTACCTATACATTAATTATTTTTGAATCTATATTTCACGTTTGAGTGTGGGAGAAGGGCCTTTAATGTGTGTTCTATGGGATATAATTCATTTTAGGGTGGTGTGATATGTGTGTCAAAATTTTGGTCATTTAAATTTGAATGAGTCAATTCTGTTCACTATGCTTCATTTTTATCATCTTTTTTCTCCAAAAAAATCGAAAAATCGAAATAATAAAGAAAAAAGGAAAAATAGAGACTATCTTGAATTTTTCATTATGCTTACTGTTGCAAATCATTCCATTAATATAAATCAAGGTCATGGATTTTCATCCATATATTTCATTAAATTATCATCTCATCAACCATATAAAAAATGAAAAAAAAATCAAAAAAATAGAAAATAAAAAATGGATAATATGGATGAATTCATTATTTATATTACTTTTTTACTCGTGTATTATATTAATGGTTTTGTGGTGAAACTTTTCAATGGTAATCGAGTGCGGATCATCTGGTTTTTTATTTTAATATTTATGCAATGATACTTAAGTTTCTTACCACCTCTTTTTATCCATTTAATTTTTAAGAATTTTTTCCTACCAACCCTTAAACATTGAATTATCCTTGAAAAATCTTATTGATTGAAACTATTTTTATGTTCATGATGTGGAGAAATAATAATTTTCAAAAGACTAAGTTGATACATAAGTTTTTTTTAGTATGAGGATAAATCAAAATTAAATTTCTCCTGGGTGAAGAGTGAAAAAAAAATCATTGTGAGGTATGTTTTTCTTTAGTCATGGGTGGATTTATGAGGTTCGATAAATTTATATGTGAGTAATGAAAATGAAAGGAAATTTTATTTAATAAATAATACATGATGGAATTATATTTTTCAATAGATCTTGGATGTTTTTTCACTTTTTATTCTTATATGAATGTTGATTTACATATTTCATGATTGAGTATGATTAAAATGTTTATGCATGATAGAATTTATAGAGACAATATTTTCCAAAATTTTACATCAATTTTTAATTATTTAATCCCACTTATGTTTTATTTTATGGGAAATTGTCATTATTATGGGTTTAGAGGTATTTTGAGCTTAATTATGAAAATTTCCTATTTATGGAATCTTAAGTTGGATATTTAATTTGGAAATAACATTTTATACACTAATCCAAATTGAAAATTTCCTTTTTTTGGATTCTATGTTCATTATAAATCATTTAATTCAAGAGGACGTAAAGGTGAATCCCTTATTTTGAGGCCCAAATTAGGCTCACAATTATGGCCTTGGAATTTGTTCCAAATCTAGATAATTTTGTAGATGGGTGTATATCTAATAAATTGTCATCCCAAATGATAATAAATTTTACATTAATATAGATAAAATTTGGACAGAAATTTTTTATAACTATGTACACGTGTTATCCATTATATTTCAAATCCATAAATGCATATAATTATGGATTATGGGAATATGAATCGTTATATTGTCCAAAATATTATTCTAGATTTAATTGGTAATAAATAATTATATATTTCAGATAATGAAGATGACATTTTGGAGGGAATATGATAAAGAAATAGGGGAAAAAATTTCCTAAAGAAAACATTTCCCAATTTCACCATTATTATGTCTACTGTGTAAACTATTTGGGAGGAAAAATCTAGATTTAAAATGATACACCCTCATGGATGTAAATTTATACTCACTATCCATTTCAAGGAGTTTTAAATTCTAGTTTCCCATTTGGGAAGTTTTTAGTTTATTTTCCATTAAAATAGTATTATTCATTTTTAAAAAATATATTATTCTACTTCATCATGTCTTTATCTTTATTTTTTTTCTCCTTCATGTTCTTCCCATTATTTTCCCTTATCATCTTTATTAAAAATGTATAACTAACCTTAGTGATTATTTGAGAGATGTATTAGTGATTTTATTGTGTTTTTTCACACAAATATTAATTTTTCTTCAATTTAGAAAATTTATGTGATGTTTAAACTGATTAAGGTGATTGATTTCTTGCTTTTCTCTATCACCTAACTTCTTATCCTTATTTAACAATCATCATTCCCTTTACTATATATGTTATGCATACAATAGAGTATGGTGTGGGTAGTGATGGTCAGCAAAGATATCTTTTAGTCTACTTTTTGAATATTATTTCCCATCTATAGAGCTCTCGGTGTGGGTTAAAAACAACTTAAATGAGAGGGCTTAGTGTGAGAGATCTTGATCACTACATTAAATTAATTTTCAAGAATATTTTAATGAATGATGATATTAATCGAAATGTTATCCAAAGAATGTCGAGATTATTTATTTATTTATAAATTCATTTTATTTTCATTATATATATATCAATATTAGATGAATCCTTCAAAACCCCCTCTTATTTTAGAAATATATTAGAAATATATTTGTTAAAATATAATAGTAATATTAGAAAATTAGTATTTTGTATGCTTCCTCTTTGAGATTTTCCCTATGGGGCATGCAATGATTTTTTTTAATAATAATAAGAAATATATTAAAGTGGTATTATCAAAAAATATCTCCCATCAGTGCTTGTTTTTTTCATATTTGTAGCTGTTTTGAAGTTCCCAAAGGTGTTCAGTAGTATTTTTTTCAGTTAGGCGTATTTTTTTCAGTTAGGCTTGTTGTTAAGAATATTTTCAATTTAATTAGAATTGATTCAATGGGTGATGAAGATTATCCACCCAAAAGAAAGTGGGTACTTCCTTTTAAGAACTTGGATTGAAAAATTAAAAGGGGATCTAATAAATTATATCATTGGGGAGATGATCCATAAGTCTAAGACAAATACTAATGATAGATATGTCTTTTCTAAAACTTTTTAACAAAAAATAAAGTGTTGAATGAGGAGATAACATAGGAACATATATTGAAAAACACGTAAAAATTTCATTTAACATGTCTCAAATAATATCAAATCATTAAGGAGATCTATATAAATCAATAGAAACTATACTGGGAGTTTATAATATTTTTTATAATATGTTATATATCTTATATCTCGTTGATGATGAATTAAAATGGATAGAGTGAAACATGAGTTGAGTTGGAATAAAGGTTCTAAAAAATACTCTATCTGGAATATTTTATATACTGTAAATCATTATAATTATCTTTATTGGGTTTCAAATTATTTTGGTAATTCCCAAAATATAATAGAGTTATTCTAAAATTTATTTTTAGAAGCTTAGATTTTATTTCAAAAAATTTGGAATTCATCTGTTATAGCATGAAGAATGATAAAGTAAAATATCTTATGATCCAAGAAGGTATTAATTTGATTTTGAAAAATATATAGTTTAGAGTAGATGAAAACTATCAATGGGAATTATCCTAGATGCAAGTCTGTTTGGATAACTAGAAAAGGGAATTTTCCTACACATCAGAGAATTCACTTATGTGTGTGAGATTTTTCACCATGCATTACAATTCATATATATAAATATGATTTAGATAAGCAAATTATGCTAAGTGATTATGAAATTTGTATCATTTTATGAATTCTAAAAAATTGAAAATTAAATTGATCTATGTAGAAGACATACAATCTAGACAATACGACTTTTGATGATCCTATATGACATCTTAGTTTACCAAAATATAAAAAAGGAAAACATCCTAAAAGTTAGTAAATTTGTTCCTTTTGTAAGATAATTGATCTATGTGTAAGTGAAATGATAAAAAAAATATATTAGTAGGACATTTTTTAAGGTTGTATGATATTTTAGGCTATGTATGATATTTTATCTAGAAATTTTTTGATAATATTCCAAATGAGAAATATAGTTTATAGAATTATTAGATTATAAATACAATGAAATGGGATGAGACTTAGACTTATCTTCAAAGACTAAATCAACGAAAAATAAATGTGTTGCCTGATATGACTGACCGAGGGGCTAATTTTCAAGTTAAAGGTGCAAAGATAAATACAATAAAGGAATTTATGAAAATTTAATTTTTTAAAATGATAATATTTGATTTTATAAAAAATTCCAAATTTCTTGAGTCAAATCTCAACTTGTTCATTGAATTTTAATTAATTTATAAAGATTTCTATTTGAGAATATAGAATAATGTTCCACACCCAAAGGTATGTTTTTTGTATTATTTTCATATATCTATGGAGATTTAAGTATATTTTTTATTAATGGTATATTCTTAGGATAATAAAGTCAACCCAAATGGAGGATAAAAAATATTATTGTCCACATGAGTTTCACTAAATGAGTGTATTCTTAGAATATCCTTTACGTTAAAAAATTAGATCAAGTTAGATAATGGGTATCCACAAATAGTTATTCTATAATACTAATTTTAAGTTTTGGACTTCTTTTTTTATCAGGAATACTATTTTTGGATAAGGAAAATGAAGCTATATAATAAATCTATTACGCATGTGATAAAATGAGAGTATCTAAGAGGAATAAAAATGAATAATTAGTCTCTATAAGATATTTTCTTTAATTGTGTTAGCCAATATTTTGGGATAATGGAAAATAAATTGAGAAATATTGAAGAAGACGAAGAAGTGTCTAATACTAAAAAAATAGAAGAACAGATGTGTTTTGAAGGAAAAATAAGTATAGGGATTCTCTATAAGACAAATCCAAGGTTTCGTGAATCTGAAAAAACATGAAATAACCTAAGATTATAGTGTTTATAAAATAATAATAAGTAATAATTGATAATATTTTGAACTGTTTTACATTTTTGAATATTTAGTGTAAATATTTTCAGTGTTTGAGAAGTGATTAAAATATGTTCGGTGAGTACTATCTAATAATGAGATGTGAATCTAAGCATTAATAAGAGATATAGTATTGTATCATTCTTTAAGAACCAATGAAATTCAAAGAAACTAACATTTAAGAATCATATAATTATTTTTGTTGAAGTGAAATCTATATATAGATTTTGATCTACTTCTAAAGGAGGAGAAATAAATTAAGAAGAACTAGTGTGATTCCGGTATAAACAAGTACAGTGTGATATTACATTCATCAATTGTGTAATATAAGGATTATATACCTTAGTAATATTGTGTGTCTTGGTTTATATAATATATATGGCCAATTCCACCTGTATTGATATTAGAATTTATAGTGGAGAATCTATGTATCAATAGGTTTTGAACAAAAAAATTAGTATGTATTAAGATAAAACCATATAAATACCATGTGAAATCATTACATGACATATATTACTTAAATTAGTGTTGTATTCCAAGATAAAAAATGTATTTTCCATAATCCTTCATCAACAACAGGGGTTCAAAACTAATGGGGGTTTTAATATTTCATGAATAATTATGTTTTGAAAAAAAATTAATGACGCATGATTCAACCCCACCACACCCTCTCAAGTGTGTCTTCATGGTCAACTAGATTCTAAAATTGAAATTAGATCTAGGTTCCCTCTGATTAGAGATAGTGTTCTATGAAAAATAGTATTAGAGAAAAGGATATTTCTGATTATTTCTATAAAATCCAGTTGTTTTAGTTGATATATATAAAGTGAATATTTAATTTTGAAGAGCCTCATATACGTTAACATGCATCCATCCTCATAATAGAGTATATGGAAGTTGATACCATAATCTTAGTAAGAAATAAGAAAAAATATTCTACAAAACAGTGAAAATATTCTGAAAAGGAAGATGAATCCCCACTAGTTAAATTTAGTTATAGTGGTAAGTATTCTTGTAAATCTATTTATGATTATGATTCCTCTTGTGAATAAAGTATAATCTATGAGAGTGAATCCAGTGAATATATTAAAGAAATATATATTGATATTAAGGATTATTTAAAAGATGTCTATTTTTAAGTTATTACATATATATTCACCTACATAAAATTGATACTAGATGAAAATTCATATCTATAAGAAGAGGCATAAGTAATGAAGGGTGATTTAGCTAAGAATTTTTGGAACTGTAAGAGTCTTAACCAATTGGTTATATCTAAGGATGAATCTATATCACCTTTTAATAAAATATATTCTTTGATTGATGAATAATTTTAAATATTTTATTATGAAAAAGTGGTGTTCTATATTTTCAGAAAGTATTTTCCCATACATTGGATAAGTTCCAAAAAATATTAATGGATTTCCATTCTACCTAGTTGGATGCTAAATCAAAAAGGTTGAAATATCTAGATAATTATTTAGTGGAAATAAGAAAAATTAATGAATATAAAATTCAGAATATAAATAAGGATTAAGAAGATATCATGTGGTTATTTGAGAATTGGAATTACTCTCTAAACATGAAATATATTGAGGTGGAAGTGAAATTGAAAAATCTGAAATCCATACAATAAATATCTTCCTAATTTATTAAGATAAATAATGCTTCCACAAAACCTCAAATGATATTATAGCTTCAATAAGGACTCTTAATGGTGTAAGGAAAATTTTTAGATCATATGGAGAATAATAAACCTCTAGATAATATAAAAAGGCATCCCATAACTTAAAAAATTTAGTTTACACTGAATTACTTTATTCTAGAAGTGTTTGAAAAAACTAAAAAATTGTAAAAAATTGAAAGGAAAAAATACTAGAAAAAATGACAATAATTCAATTGTAAATGTAGAAATTTACAATCTGAATTCTCCCCCAAATTATGATTATTTTTTAAAAATAGTCTAAAGATTGAAGATATGAAAATTTGAATAGATTACATCAACTAGTAAGAGAAAAATATTAATTGGTTTTTTTGTTGCTGGTAGAGGATTGGACATAGATCCATTGAATGATAGGAAAAAAATTCAGTTTATAAATGTTCTATAATTGTTGAATAAATGGGTATCATAGCTAAATTTAGTAGGAAACCCACTATAAGGAACCAAATCTTAAGAAATTGATGAAATTTTCATTCTAATAATGTATTTGAATTTCTTTGAAATTTTAGTGAGATTTTTAAAATTGGTGTTCACTACTATGATGAATTATTGTATAACCATCCCAAGAATCACTCGTATATTGAAGAGAAGAAATAACCCCCACAAACTGAGAAACATTTTAAAAAGTGAAATGAGTTTGTCTTGGGGGAGAACCTAGGGAAAAAGATAGTTGAATTAAGTGCTCCCAATAAGTCAATGAAGAATTATAAGGAGGGTATAAAACCTAATGGGAGAAATTTCTTCTATTTTGATAAGATAGTCTACATAATATATTGTTATTAAAAGTCCACAAAGATCAAGATGAAAGGGAGAAAGATAAAATCGAAAATATAATCCATCTAAGAGAGGAATAATGGGATTAAATTAGTGGTTGACACTCTTGTGGTGAATTTTAGAAGCTTCCAAATATGGTAAATGTAAAATTTAGTGAATATATTTGTGGAAGGGGTGAAAAGGTGATACATGTGGCTATAAAATGAATGAATATCTTTTGGCGCCAAAATATTGCACGAAAGGAAGGGACGAAAAAGAAGGCTAGCACGCTGCCTCACAGAGCACCGACGCGAAGCACCCCGAGCATCACGGTCTCACGAAGCTCCGGAGGCGGTAACTCTCCACGAACGCATTTGACGTTCGTGAGCCCGCCACGAAGCTCTGTAGGCGGTAACTCTTCACGGACGACATTGACGTTCGCGAGCGCGCCGCGAAGCACCTGAGGCGGCGCACAAGTTCTGCTTCGCGGTGCCCCTTCCCTATAAATACTGGACTCCCCCTGAGTCCCGGGGACGTACAATCCAACCTTTCGGCTTCTCCTCTCCCAAATCGCGAATCACCCTTTCCCTCGGGAATCATGAGCTCTGCGAGGTACTTCTACTTCGCATGACGCCTTCGCTTTGAATCGTTTTGAGCCCCTCTTCCGGGAGGGATTCCCTTCGCGAAGCTCAAGGGCATTCACGAAGGAAGGGGATTCCCAAGGGAACCCGGGCAGCCGCGGAGCTTTTATGCTTCGCGAAACACCCAACCAGTACTAGTGATCCCCATGCTAAGGCAGGATCGCTACACATCGCGAAGCACACTGCTTCGCAGCACCCTGCTTTGCGAGGCACCTATTCTTCGCGAGGCAGTGCTCCGCGAATACTGTTCCACTTCACGAATCACCCTCCACTCACACCTATGCCCCATGCTAAGGCCAAGGCACTCCTCTTCGCGAAGCACACTCCTTTGCTTGGAAATTCCTCTTCCCGTGTGACCCTCCAGGTGTGCACGATGTGATTTCAAAGTCCCACGGACAATACCACTCTTAGTGTTGCTTTGCCTAATGCTTCTTCACATAGGCACGCTAACGGCTATTGCTTCTTCACATAGCCACGCTAACTTGGACCCCTTGATGGTTCGCTCCACAACCCCCCTTGACCATGGCCTTGCCAGTACCTTCCCTCCCCCAAGGACCAGATGGTACCAGTTATGTAAGTCCTAGGGGTGTGGAGTGAACCCACCTCGTCCGAACTGCAGGACGCTAAACTATCAAGCATCACGTCCTCAACACATAACGTTAAACGGTGACCCGACCTCGTTCCTCTCACGAAGGGTCCCCCCAGCTCGAACATTTTTTACGCCACTCGTCTCCACAGGAGTGGAATCATCCATCCACAAGGGATGATATCCTCCTTATTGGAGTGGCGTATGTTCTCAGGAGAAGGGCGACCCTAGTTCCCCAACGGATGGCTGCACCCCTGCATCTCCGTACTTCCCCACTACCAAGGTCAGTGGAGGGCGTGATAGGGAACGAGGAACCTCCCATCATTGGTCACAAATCCCTCTTTCACTGTGCTTTGTCGCACTCAGGGCTTCCATCCGGGAGTAAGTCCCAACACCGTGGGCCGCCTAATGCGTAAACCCCATCTTCGCTTCACACGGACGCACCCTTCGCGGCATGATCGTCAGTCCCTTACTGTCTCTTGTTTCTCACACCGAGCATGACTCTCATGGGCATAGAGTTGGCATTGGCCATGACAATACATCTTCCAGCATGACGTTAAACTGCATGCCCTCGTCGAGCATGACGTTAAACTGCATGCCCTCATCCAGCATGACGTTAAACTGCATGCCCTCGTCCAGCATGACGTTAAACTGTATGCCCTCATCCCACATGACATTAAACTGCACACCCATTTGAACTATGAGGTCTTTGATCCATGTCAAGGCATGGTACGTAGGAAGCCTCCACGAGGTTCAAGCCCACCAGTCATCCAATTCACGTCGAGTTCTACCTGCGTCCAGCATGACGTTAAACTGCATTTCGGTCCAATGGTAAGCCATTGTGACCAACCCGAACTATGAGGACTTTGATCCGTGTCAAGGCATGGTACGTAGGAAGCCTTACTGAGGTTCAATCCCAACAGTTGTTGGCCTAGACCGTCTCCTTGTCGGTGTTCCAAGACCCCCCCCCATTTTCACCCGAACTACAAGGACATTGATCCATGTCAAGGCATGGTACGTAGGAAGACTCTCTGAGGTTCAAGCCCATCTCCCATCGGACCAAGTTCCCTCATTTACGTCGGTTCTCCGACACCCAACGCCCATCGTTTATTCACGTTAGGGTTCACTACCGTCCCACATGACGTTAAACTATATTCCATCAATCCTTTGAACTACGAGGACTTTGATCCATGTCAAGGCATGGTACGTAGTAAACCTTCCCAAGGTTCAAGCCCACCACTAGTGCACCCCCGGGTCTACTTTCACGTCGGTTCACCGATGACCATATCTGAACTATGAGGTCTCTGATCCATGTCAAGGCATGGTACGTAAGAAGCCTCCCTGAGGTTCAATCCCATCTATCATTGGACGAAGTTCCACCTTCAAGTCGGTTCGCTGACAAATTCCATCATCCGAACTATGAGGAATTTGATCCATGCCAAGGCATGGTATGTAGGAAGTCTTCCAGAGGTTCAAGCCCACCACCCATCGGACCAAGGTCCACCTTCACGTCGGTTCACCGACGAAGCCCCTCTGAACTACGTGGTCTTTGATCCATGTCACGACATGGTACGTAGGAATCCTCCACGAGGTTCAAGACCACCACCACTAGGCCCCTCCTGGTCCTCCCCATTCACGTCAGTTCGCTGATGATGCCTATCGGACCAAGGTCCACCCCCATGCTAGTTCACCGGCACCATCCCGAACTACGCAGACTTTGATTCCCTGCCACGGGGATACGTAGGAAGCCCCTTCAAGGCTCAAGCCCAACTTCACCGTTGCCCTTGCGATGGTTCCTTGTCATTCCCCCTTCCACTTCATTCTTCTATCCATCATCCACCCTGATCCTTTCCCGGATCATCATATCCCGGTGAGACCATGTCGGTACGCTCCTCTTCACAGCCGCCCATGGGCTGGTCCTGGTATCGGCACCCCTTCAAGGGAAATCCCTCAATCCGATCTATTCTAGCCAATGCTCCGGTCGGGCTGATCCGTCTCCACTGGACGTTAAACTCGCGGCATACCCTGTGTTAAACACGGGAAGCTGAGGAAAACCTCAGATATGTGCCTACGGCATATAATTCCCCACGCTCGATGTGGGATGCCTTGGGCTTCCACACCCTCGAGAAGCCCTGTGACCAGGGATAATAGACAGCAATGCCAGGTTCCCCAGCATCCAGACACACTACTGATGCCTCAACGTGACTACTCCCCCAACTGAAGGTTGTTTCCCTGACCAGACCCTTTGGAATGTCCTGACAGAAGCGGTGTAATTAACCGATGTACATGGAAACATGGCACTGGGAAGAGTTTCATGAACAACGTATTAAATCTATGAGGGAGACCTGGACTAGGTGACGAGTTCTGAGGAGGAATCCACGGAAGGAAGAACCGACATCCCATCATCCTGTTTTGATCAAGGAGCAAACATCCCTGAATAAGAAGCGAATTCCGCCCGCCTTTGGAAAGTGGGAATGCGAGGAAACAAGCGCAGCGCGTCCTCCTCCGTGGATGGACGAATGCGCGCGCCCTGGAAAAAGCATCAGAAACAGAAATGGTGAACCCGACATGAAATTATTCTCCTCAATGTGGAGATTAGTAGCATTCTAGGTACCAGTAGATTGACGTGTCACCAGATCCAGATATCTGGCGCCCGGTCCCGCCAAGCAAATAGCGGGCCTGTCGTGAAACTCACCAGAAGTCGGGGCAGTAGAACGTGGGTCACTCCATTCTGCAGCGTGTTGGCGTGGATCCTTCTTACAGACGTGGAGAATGGAAGGACGTTGGGGCACTGGTTGTCAATCCTTTTCCTCGCAGTGCTGATGAGTTGATCCCTTCGTTTCTCAGGAACCAGGTTGCTGTTACAAATACAAGATCATTGCCCGCTCGCCTATGTCGGGGCAGGGGCAACACTGCCAAATCCACCCCGCATGGCGCCGATACGGCCACGACGACCGCCACATCGCGGAATACAGGGCTCCCATGTCCACTTTCCCCATTATAGGTCATCCAGCGGAGGGTGATCAACAACCTCGTACGTAGGTACGAGGAGGAAGGGGTCATCCCAACATGGGATATGGCCCGCCTGGACCTGGAGGCATCCAGTCCTCGCTGTCAACGCCACCCTAACAGGACGTGCAGGGAGCCCCTGCTCCCCACCCCAATGTTCAACTGTTTCGGGAGCCTGTCCCTGGAACGCCTCGACGACTCCTCGCCTTACGCTGATGAGGCGGGCGCCGTCCGGCTCGGCCCTCTTAGGGTCCCGACCCAAGGGCTCCAGGATAGGGCTCCCATTCGGCTACGTCAGCGCTGCCATCCAACTCCGTAGGAAGAGTAGGCAGGCCTTGCCCCTGCACCACCTGCGCCAGCTCGTCTGACCCGACGTCAGCGCCGGGCCCAGGTTGAGGTCGCTCGCCAAGATGCATCGACGTCAACAACTACAGTGGTCTGAGGCACCACCGATGTGCATCATGGAGTCCCTGCATAAACTGAGAAGGGGAACTCTTTCACCCAACCAGGATCGAGACCCCAACTGCCCCACGGGCAGGCTGGGTTGACTCTCTGGGTTGCAGGCCCGAGTGGTGATCATCGCGAACTAACCCGCGGTGATGTCCCCCCATACGGAGGTCCTCCCCGTACCATCACTCCACAGAGCGTGGTCCTTCCCCTCCCCAAAGCTCGTCATGGAGGTATGCCTCGTGCTACCCCCATCCCGAAGGAAGACCTACCCCGCGGCAGTGTCACTCGACGCGAAAACCTTTCCCGCGCCCACTATACAGGGTATGGAGTCCATCCTCCTGCCCCCGATCGCCGATCTGAAGGCACTTTCCATCCAGTCCTTCTCCAACGTGGGGGCCATCCCTACGTCCTCTCTGCAACCGGCGAAGGACCTCCTCACCCCAGCAACTCGAGGAGTGAGGGTCAGCCTCGTTCCGCCCGCATCGACCATGGAGGTCCTCCCCATGCTCCTGCCGATTCCAACAGAGGCTCCGCCCACATGGGCGCTATCCATGGAGGTTCCCCCCATGCACCCTTCGACATATTCCCTGGTGCCCCTCGCACCTCGGCTATCTCGAGCGAGATCCCTCCCTTCCATGGTGCCAGCACCGCCTCGAGGCTACCTATTAGGGATCAACCCTGTCCCGAAGAGCTACCCCGGGGCAGGAGAGTGGGTCGTTACCGCCACAAGAAGAGTCCTGTGAAGGCCCGGGTGGAGATCAAACCTGCCCGCTTCTCCGACTCTAAAGAGGAATGTGACTCAGCGATGGAACCTTCTCCCCGCTCCTCCGTATCAAGGACTGGGGCAGGAACCAGACGCGTTAGCCTCATTCTCTCGGAATATTAGGTCCACCAGATTCCCATCTCCCTCCGCAGGTACATCTAGGAGAATGAAATCGTTGAAATTCTGTAGGTCTCGACCGTGCAATCACCACCATTGTCACTAGAAGCGCCCTCTATCTCTACCAGAGATCACATAGAGCTATTTTGGGGGCCAACGGTGGTAGAGCGACGACATGACCTATCGCCAGCAGCCGCGACTCCTATGCTGGAAGTTGTGGCTATCGGCCTATCGTATCGTGACATCGTGTCCAGGTCACCTCACTCTTCAGAGGATGGCCCGGAATTCGGCGGCCAGTCAGCTCGTTCACCGTATTCTCCGCCGCCGAGTTTACAATCCCGTAGTTCCGCCTCGGTACCGCTACCGGTCCCTCAGCCTCCCTCGGTTGACGAGTGGGGAAATATAGGGCCAGACCCCGAGTCCAAACCCAGGAGCTTATGGAGTATTCTTACAGAGGATTACTTCCCGGAGAAATTCTGGCCGATGGCAGCGCTGAACTTTCGCGCACCAGAGTCACTTACCCCTGAATAAGTGGGGTGATTTTATCGAACTCTATGGGGGACACACTTCCGACTTCGTTATGAGCGGGTGGTGTACCCAAGAATTCGGGAGCAATTTGAAGAAATCGGCGAGCAATGTCGGCCGATCGATTTGGCCGCACTCCTTGTGGCCCAGCACCCTGAGTCGTCAGGCCGTCAGAGCACCCTTCAACGGAAATTTGTTTAGAGTTTCAAAGTACTCCGTAGAGTTGTCAGGGAAGCTACCCCCCATGTGAAAGTCTGTGGTTGGGGACACTACGCTGCTCTCCTCTTCGACCATATCCGACGGCAGCCCGATTCATTATGCGACATTGAGGACATGCCCTCGAGAGGGGTCGCGATCCACATGGCTGACATAGTGTACAAGGAAGATGAGCTTGAATTCCTTGATGGAGACTTACCCCCCGAGGGCGTAGCGCCACTGCTGGACCCATCAGGGAGGTTTACCCGTCAGTAGAGGAACCTGCTAGGCCTCCCCGTACCCACCGAGTCGCTGGTACTCAGTCGAAATACCGGCAAGGGTAAGGAGAATGTCGGAACTGTCAAGCACTCTGACCCGTCTGCCTCTGTGCAGAAAACAGACGAAGATCCCGAGAAGGCCACGTTACGCCAGCAGCTTGCTAAGAAGAACAGGCTGGTTGACGAACTCTTGGCTGAGCGCGCCGCAGAGCGGCGACCCGACTATGGTAATCCCAGGCTGGGGCAGCAGGGGCAAGAACAATTTTCCCCCGGTGATATTCCTCTGGGAAACCCTGATCACGCTACTTCCGTAGACAGAGCAGAAGCCATATCTTATGGAAAGAGGGCGTGATACGTCTCACCAAACCCCCCCGAACGACGGGGCAATCTGAAGAATCCAGTACGGGTTCCCACAGTTGCCCCACAGGTTGTTCCGCCAGTCGATCCACGAGCTGATGAAGCCATCTACCATGTTGAAGAACCTGGAAACGCACTTGTGGTTAGGGATCCCCATCAAGATAGGGACCCCCACCCGGATGATCTTATAGTGGCACTCACAGCCCGCCTCGAAGCGTTGGAAACGCGGCAGGTGGCGGTCCCACCGGATGGCAAGCCGTATCCCGCGTGGGTGGATGATATGCCTGCACCCCCGGGTTTTGGGAACCTCACTTTATCTCCCTTCAACAGGACAGGGGACCCACCGTAGCACTTGGATCATTTTTCTTCCAGGTGTGGCCCCATGCTGGGACCCCGGCTCAGCAAGAGGCCGCCAAGCTCCGATATTTCGTACAGACATTGGAAGGTCCAGCATTCGTCTGGTACAGCGAGCTCCCTATTGGATTGGTGACCGGTTGGGAGGATCTCCACCAGCAGTTCCTATACCAGTTCAGCTCCACCACACGGAAGACCATCATTGCAGACCTCTTCAAGTGCAAGCAAAGGCCTAATGAGGGAGTCGCAGATTTCATCGCCCGGTGGAAGGGACTTACGTATTCCCTCGATATGCCACTAACTCAGGTGAAATTACTAATGATGTGTGTGAGGAACGTCAAAACGAAGATGGTACCCTCCCTGATTACCCAGAACTACCCTGGAGGGTTCATAGATTTCTCAGATAAGGCTCAGCGCCTTGAGGAGGCTCTGCAGCAGGCTAGTCAGGCACGTTCGTTTCCCCCTATGATCCCAGCCAGGAGGACCTCCAGGGATGAACCCACCACGGTGGCCCAAATAGAGGCCCCTAGGCAGCTGGAATTACTGCCAGCGCACCATCCCCGCAACCCCGCAGAGGTCCCCCACCTCAATCACAGGCTCCTGCCCAGCAGCGACTGCCTCAGAATCGACAGGTTCCCCCGCGCAATGCGCCTCCGCCACCCAGGCGATACAATCAGGCGCTGCCTCCTCGGCAGCCCCTCCGTCCCCTCATCAAGGCCGGGCCCCCTATCCGGAAAGAAGGAACTGGACTTATTCGTTCAATGAAAATCAGGTCCCTAGCTATTTCCGAAGTGCTCTAGAGCAAGGGATTGTGCGCCCACCCGAGTGCAGAAGGACGACAGAGGCGAATCTCACTGATCACCCCAACTATTGTCCTTATCATCAGATTCTGGGGCACAAGCTCAAGCAATGCTATGTGTGTAAAGACTAGCTTCAAGACCAGGTCAACAACAACATAGTTAGGTTGGGCCCGACACCAGCACAAGTGGCAGGTGTCTTTGCAGGGTCAGAGATCGGCAGTGACAGCGAAGGCGAGTGGCAGCAGGTCCCCAGCCGCGGATCCTGGAAATACGACGACTGGATGGCTCGAAAAAATGTCGTCTGTGCCCATGGTATCATCTGGGCGTGCCTGAAGCATCCAGAACCTTCAGAAGAAGTAGCCGGTACCACCGCATCGTCTTCACAGTCGACCTCTTTCCAAAAGGGCAAGCAGCGGCGACGCAAGAAGAAGCAACGCGCACCACCGATTCCATCGTCATCCCGTACTTTCGGCGACTTTATTCCCCCCGAAATGGGTATTCCTCCCAGAATCCACCTGGTGGTGGATGACTCCTCGAGCGACAGCCAGGGGTACGCTTCGGTTAACACCGTGGAGTTGGTAAAGCCCTATATGACTCACGACGAGGGGGAATGCCAGGAGAACCTCCCCAACGTTTCCAGCCGATGTCAACGTCAGCAGAGTCGCAACCGTTCTGGTCATCGAGGTGCATCAACGGGCACTTTCATCCAAGCCGTGCATGCTACTGAGACTAGACAGCAGGCTCAGCGCAGAGCTCAGCACGCGCAACCCCATCTAACGCCCTCAGCTCTACCTTCACCGCCGTTTGTGCTACTAGATCAGGGAGAGCTGCCTTGTTCATATCACAGTCAGTCTTTCCTGGCTATAGGCCAGCCTCCGCTGTCCAATCGTAGTCTGGAAACTACTCTCCAGGATTCAACTAGTAGGTAGCAGGATGTACCCAGTACTAGCCGACCGCCGGTTCAACCGGTAGGACCCGCTATGCCTCCAAATACTGAACGCCCTCCTGTAGGCAGAGGTTCGTGTTTGGAACGAAAGTACGATGTCCTGAAGCACCTGGCCGGCATTACGGCAAGGCTTTCTATCCTCTAGGCCCTTCGCCTGTCATCCGAAATGCGCGAGGCACTTGCCGAGGCCCTAAGGAGCCCCCTCCAGTTTGAGACGGAGGTAGCAGCTGTAGAAGCCTTCCATACCGAGACGTTTGAGAACGCCGAATGTCAGGCGGTTATCTCGTTCTCCGGTGAAGATGAGGACCCTCCTATACAAGGGCATATTCGCCCATTGTACATCACTAGCCACTTCAATGGTGTGGAAGTCCGCCGCTGCCTCGTTGACACAGGTTCTGGAATCAACCTAATTCCGACTCGGACGTTGCGGAAGCTGGGTCTGTCTGAATGTGATTTAACTCCCTCTGACTTCAGAATCCAGGGGTACGACATTATCGAGCAAACCCCAATCGGCAAGATCTGCCTGAAGACTCAGTTCGGTGGCTTAATTGCCAGCATAGAGTTCATGGTCGTCTCTCAGGACACCGCCTACAACGCGCTGATGGGTAGGCCATGTCTCCATCTGCATGCAGCGGTCCCTTCGTCGTATCACCAGTGCCTCAAATACAAACTTAATGGCTGATTAGGCGTGCTCCAAGGAGATGTGTCTCCTTTCGCTTCTTGTGATGCCCGCTATCTGGATGATGGTTATTACAAAAGTAAGGATAAGAAAATCCTAGTAAGTGAGGATGAACCCGCCCCGGTCACAAGTGACCCCTGGGCAAGCATGGATGATGCCTACATCCTCCCGATCCACCGATTGGAGGCCACGACCCCCGACATGGGGCAATCTTTTGTTGTTTCGGGTACACAAGGAAGGCATGTTCCTGTGTCCAAGCGACGGCGTAAAATCACCTCGTACTCCTACATAAACCAGGCTCAGGTGATCCCGGAACCTCCTACCCCTGTATGATACCAGGATGTCAAGATTATGACAACGGCGGTACGCCATACGTGTCTCTTCCGCCGGGCTGGAATCCGCCGACTCAGGCCGACACGTCACCACTACTTTGATATCATCAAACGTGGCCCCTTAGGCCGAAGGCCAGATGGGATAGGGTCGACTGCCTTCATTGCTATGGTCTCAATGGCGAGTGAGTCTCCTGACATGATGACCATGGCTGCCCAAGCTGGCACCAGCTGCCCCTCAGGTTTTGATAGCCCAGGATTATCTCCCATCGCGGGAAATCCCCCCATGGGTGGGGAGGAAGACCTGGAGGATCCCCCCCCCCCACCTTTGAGGAAGGCGTCTCTACCACGGTTGATGAGCTGATACAGGTGAGCCTTGGTAGCGAGGCAGATCTGAAACCCACATTGATCAGTGCAGCCATGTTCCCCGAGGAGCGGCAGCAGTACGTAGACTTCCTCAAACAACACCGTGACATGTTTTCCTGGAGTTACAACGAGATTCCAGGACTATATCCCCAGGTAGTCGTTCACCGTCTGGGCCTCCCGAAAAAACATCGTGGGTTTAAGCAGCCTCCCTGGAAGATGCACCCTTCTCATGGTGCTATGGTTGAGGCCGAAGTTGACAAGCTTATGAAAGCCAGCTTCGTTAAGGAAGTCCATTACCCCAAGTGGCTTTCCAATATTGTGATAGTCAGGAAGAAGAATGGGCAGATCAGAGTCTGCATCGACTTCCGCGATCTTAATCGCCACTGCCCAATGGATGACTTCCCACTCCCGGTGATGGAGTTATTGATTGATGCCACCGCCGGGTTTCAAGCTCTCTCTTTGATGGAAGGGTATTTCGGGTACAACCAAATCCGGATGGCCCCTGAAGACGAGGAGTCCACTACCTTCAAGGCTCCCCAAGGTACCTTTTGCGACCAGGTTATGCCATTCGGTTTGAAAAATGCAGGTGCCACTTATCAGAGGGTCATGCACCGCATATTCAAGCCGATTCTCGAAACATTGGTGGAATGCTACGTAGATGACCTAGTGGTCAAATCATGTCAGCGCCAGGACCATCTCAGAGACCTTAAGAAGGTGTTCGGTTTCCTCCGTTCCCGTCACCTGAAGATGAACCCGTTGAAGTGTGCCTTCTAGGTCACCTCTGGGAAGTTTATGGGCTTTGTTGTTAGATACCGAGGCATTGAGATCGACCTAGAGAAGATCAAAGCCATCAGCCAAATGCCTCCCCCGAGCAACATTCGGGAACTTCGAGGCCTCCAAGGCCACTTAGCATATATACGCTGATTCATCGCGAATCTGGCCGTATGTGTAAGCCCTTTTCCCGGCTCATGAAGAAGGGTGCCACCTACGAATGGGATGAGGAGTGTCGGACCGCCTTCGAGGAAATCAAGCAGTATCTCCTCCAACCTCCTATTTTGATGCCACCCGTCTCCGGAAATCCACTGATCCGTTAAGTGACCGACCGCCTTGGAAAGATCCCTTGGTGTATTTCTCGCCCCGAAGAATAACGAGGGTACTGAGAACAGTCTCTACTATCTCAGCCGCATGCTTCTCGATACAGAGGTCAGATACTCCCCTATCGAAAAGAGATGCCTTGCGCTCGTCTTCACCATGTAGAAGTTGATACATTACCTGTAGCACCATGAGGTGAAATTGGTCTCCCAGGTAGACCCACTGAATTACATCCTGAACCGCCCCATGCTGACTGGTCGACTAGCACGGTGGGCAGTGATTCTCCAGCAGTTTGATATTAGGTTCGTACCTCAGAAGGCCATTAAGGGATAGGCGTTGGTAGAATTTTTATCTTCCCATCTAACATCCGCGGATCAATACCTGGACCTGGATTTTCCTTATGAGATGATCCTCTCAGTCGATCATGTCATCCCGTGTTGGAAAATGCATTTCGACGGTGCCTCTCGTAGCCACACCGGTAGGCGGCTCAACGATCCTAAGCTCAACAGAGTGGGACTGGGTATTGTCTTCATTACCCCGGCGCAAGCCGTCCTTCCATATTTGTTCCTGTTGTTAGAAGGTTGTACGAACAACGAGGCAGAGTACCAGGCTCTCATCACCGGCCTCGAGTTGGCCCTTGAGATCCATGTGTCCCATCTACATGTGAAAGGGGATTCTGATCTTGTAATCAAACAGGTTAATGGAGACTAAGTCGTCAACAAGACGGAGCTTGTACCATTGCTGGAGTACACCCTCCGCCTAATGGCCCAGTTCTCTTCTCGACTAGAGGTTACCCATGTCTCGTGGTCACAGAACGGTCAAGCAGACGCCTTGGCTGGCTTAGCCGCGTCGCTCGCAGAACTCGAGTAAGAATATTTGATCATACATGTGGCACACCGGAGAGTCATTGCCCCCGTCACCCAAGAGGACAATGATGGCCTGTGAGTAAGTCATCTCAGCGCCGGACCCTCCACGTCAGGGGTCCCGGGTTCGTCAGACATAGTGGTTGAATCCACCCCGACTGGAGGGAACCTTTTGTCGAGTATCTCCAAAATGGTCGCCTCCTGGATGACCGGGCTGAGCACGAGCGAATCCGATGCCGCGCGCTGCAATTTACCCTCCAGAGCGGCCCCTGTCTTGAACAGATCCTTTATAAGCAGAGCTTTGATGGTGTCCTCCTCCATTGCATCCAAGGAGTAGAGATACCTCAAGTTATGCAAGAGGTTCACGCCGGTTCCTGGGGCGCCCATCAAGCTGGGCCGAAGCTGTCCCATAAAATCCGGAGGTTAGGGTACTTCTGGCCCTCTATGATCCACGATTGTATTGGGTATGCCAAGAGATGCCACGCGTTCCAAGTTCACACCAACTTCCTGCATCAGCCGCCGGAGCCCCTCCACCCCACCAAGTACTCTTGGCCATTTTTGGTATGGGGACTTGATGTAGTGAGACCATATCCACCGGAAACAGCCCGCCAGTGTAGGTTCATCCTAACTGCTACAGATTTCTTCTCCAAGTGGACAGAGGCAGTTCCACTCAAAGAGGTCAAGGACCGTTGCATCGTTGACTTTGTGAGCTCCAATATTATCCACCGGTTTGGGGTCCCTCACGCTGTCCTCGCCGACAACAGCACCAACTTCTGAGCAGCTGAACTGAAGAAATTGTACGTCAAGTATGACATCCATTTGAACCATACCTCCCGCTACCACACGCAGGCAAACGGACAGATCAAGGCGTTCAAA
The DNA here is from genome assembly GCA_963277665.1 of Viscum album. Lineage (NCBI taxonomy): Eukaryota > Viridiplantae > Streptophyta > Magnoliopsida > Santalales > Viscaceae > Viscum > Viscum album. The sequence goes on along the minus strand of OY728121.1, from coordinate 1,755,387,297 downwards.
AAACCCTCTCTAACATTCTACAGAAGATGGTTGGTCAGAACAAGAAAATTTGGTCGAACAAGCTCCCCAACGCCCTCTTGGCTTATCGAACGAAGACTCGCAACTCTACCCAGGTGACCCCATATTCCCTGGTATATGGAGCTGAGGCCGTCCTACCCATTGAGATCCAGCTGCCATCGTTATGCACTGTAGTCTATGATCACCAGACATCAGATGAGGTAGCTGAAATCCATCTAGCTGAATTAGAAGCACTGGACGAGAACCGGATTCATGCCCTGGACAATCTGGAAAGGCATCAGGATAAGATAACGAGGTCCTTCAACAATAAAGTTCGTAACTTCTCTTTTCTACAGGGTGACCTAGTACTGGCCCTTCGAGCGCCAATGATTCCCGGTAGGAAACCGCCCATGTTAGAACCCAAATGGGAAGGGCCTTATATCATCCATAAGGTTTACCCCAATGGAGCATACTCCTTGGTGACCACGGATAGAGAGCACATAACTCCTCCCACCAACGCCAAGTTTCTCAAGCGATACTTTTCCTAGGGAAAAAAGGGTCCTGCACGACCTTAAACTACATCTTTGTCCTGCAAGACGATAAACTGCAAAATGGTCCCGCATGACCTTAAACTGCACGTTATCTCCCCTTGTCCTTACTACAAGACGTTAAACTGCAATCCAGTCAGGCCTTCCTGACCCAGGCTCAGCCTCAGGCCCCTTGGCCTCTTCGGGCCCCCGGCCCCCCGTCCTTACTACAAGACGTTAAACCACAAGCCAGTCAGGTCATCCTGACCGAGACTCAGCCTCAGTACCCTTGGCCTCCTCGGGCCCATGACCCCCGTCTTCACTGTGAGACGTTAAACCGAAAGCCATTCAGGCCTTCCTGACCGAGGCTCAGCCTCAGGCCCCTTGGCCTCCTCGGGCCCACGTCCCCTTTCCTTACTGAAAGATGTTAAACTGCAAGCCAGTCAGGCCTTCCTGACCGAGGCTCAGCCTCAGGCCCCTTGGCCTCCTCAGGCCCACAGCCCCCGTCTTCACTGCGAGACGTTAAACCGCAAGACAGTCAGGCCTTCCTGATCGAGGCTCAGCCTCAGGTCCCTTGGCCTCCTCGGTCCCACGGCCCCCGTCTTCACTGCGAGACGTTAAACTGCAAGCCAGTCAGGCCTTCCTGACCGAGGCTCAGCCTCAGGCCCCTTGGCCTCCTCGGGTCCACGGCCCCCGTCTTCACTGCGAGATGTTAAACCGCAAGCCAGTCAGGCCTTCCTGACCGAGGCTCTGCCTCAAGCCCCTTGGCCTCCTCAGGCCCACGACCCCCCGTCTTCACCGCAAGACGTTAAAACCGAAAGCTGGTCATGTCTCCCTGACCGCGGTCTGGCCTCAGGCCCCTTGGTTTTCCCCGACTTACCCTCTTGCGGGATTGTACGGTATGGTGTGGGACTATGTCCTCATTCACGTTGGATTACCTGTCGTACCTTAAATATCCCCAAATGAGATGCATCCTCATCCCGCATGACGTTAAACTGCATCTCAAGAACTACGTGTGGCTTGATTCCCATCTTGATGGGATACGTAGGAATGCTCGGACGCTTCGTCTTGAGCCCAGCCCCAAGCCTTTCTCTTCCACTATCCCCCCTGGGAATAGTTTCCTTGGAGGATCTTTGTGTAGTGGGGAGTAGGCTTTCTTAACCCCGCTCATACAAGGGTTGTAAGGGTTGTACCATGTGCCCACTCCCGTTCTTCTATCCTCCCATGTCCTCACTGCATGACGCTAAACTGCATGGCCTTCAAGAACTACGTATGGCTTGATTCCCATCCTAATGGGATATGTAAGAACTCTCGGGCATTTCGTCTGTTGGCCCATCCCAAAATCCAAAATCTTCCCCTCGGGTCAAGACATATGTCAGGGTGCACACTTTTTCCCCAACTCACATCGAGCAAGCCTCGACCCGGCTGTACATCCCCCCTGGAGATGTTTGTCTCTTTCGTGGATGGATACAGCTATGATTCACCCACTCCATGATTGGGATTCTATCATTTTGTACACCCGGAGGGACCCCCATGAATGGCCTGGATACTACGCCCAAGGGCTCTCCTACCGATACGGGCCAACGCCCCCGAGGGTTTTCAAGCAACAAGACGATATCAGTCCCGCGTTGCGAATTTGGTCAGCGGTCGATGATCATTTGTTGCTCCCATATCAGTTCACCATAGGAACGTTGTGTTTCGAATATGGTAAACAGTGTCCTTCATCTTCGGGTCCACCCTGAGATGTCCCAAACATCGAGTGCAGTGATTCGTTCTACCCCATCACGAAGTGACAAACTTCCCCCCGGGTGGTGCTAGCGATCGGGCCCACGACCCCGATTCCCCTATAAGGGGTGTAGGGTGTGGTGTGGGACTACGTCCTCATTCACGTCGGGATCATGTACCATGCCGTACTCCTTCCCTTACGAGGCCCAGCCTCAGGCCCCTTGGCCTCCTGGGGTCCCCGACCCCCGTCCTCATGTAAGACATTAAACTGCAGACCCGTCAGGCCTTCCTGACTGATGCCTGACCTTAGGCCCCTTGGCCTTCTCGGGCCCCTCCGCCCAACCTCTTACTCGGGGTGTAAGGTGTGGTGTGGGACTATGTCCTTATTTATGTAGGGATCATGTACCATTCCATACGCCTTCCCTTACGAGGCCCAGCCTCAGGTCCCTTGGCCTCCTCGGGTCCCCGACCCCCGTCCTCATGTAAGACGTTAAACTGCATACCCGTGAGGCCTTCCTGACTGATTCCTGACCTTGGTCCCCTTGGCCTTCTCCATCCCCCCCCCCCCCGCCCAACCTCTTACTCGGGGTGTAAGGTGTGGTGCGGGACTATGTCCTCATTTACGTAGGGATCATGTACCATGTCGTACGCCTTCCCTTATGAGGCCCAGCCTCAGGCCCCTTGGCCTCCTCGGGTCCCCGATCCCCGTCCTCATGTAAGACGTTAAACTACAGACAGGTCAGGCCTTCCTGACTGATGCCTGACCTTAGGCCCCTTGGACTTCTCAGGCCCCTCCTCCCAACCTCTTACTCGGGTGTGGGACTATGTCCTCATTTACGTAGGGATCTTGTACCATGTCGTACGCCTTCCCTTATGAGGCACAGCCTCAGGCCCCTTGGCCTCCTTGGGTCCCCGACCCTCATCCTAATTACAAGACACTAAACGACAAGAAGGTCAGGCCTTTCTGACCAAGGCCTAACCATCAGGCCCCTTGGCCTTTCCGGGCCCCGGCCCAGGTCCTCTCTTATAGGAGTGTATGGTGTTTTGTAAGATTATTTCCTCATTCACGTCGGCTTATTCGTCGTACAGTACACCTCCTTTTTTTAGGGCTATATTACTCCCCCCCTCGTCCTGTATGACATTAAACTACATCTAGAGAACTACGTTCAGCTTGATTACCATCCTCATGGGATACGTAGGACCAACCGAATGTCTAGGATTCAGGTCTAGCCCCATCTCTCTGGAATCTTCATCCCATCTTGGCCCCTTGGCCTACCCTTCCTCCATGAGAGGATTACATGGTGTGGTGTGGGACTATGTACTCATTCATGTCGGTCTCGTAATGACCACGCAATGTATCTCTCCCTCCTGTGTTGTTTCGTCGATCCATTTTCGGCGGTTCACCAATGTGCCTAAGAGTACTCTGGTTTATTACCTGGAATGACAAGCTTTACTCGGACACGTCTGCACCCTCTTTACAGGCTTTGTGAATCCCTGCATCAGGGCTTCCATCATCTTTCACACCCAGAGGGACCCCCAAGAACAGCCTGGATACTACGCCCAAGGGCTCTCTTACCGTTACGGGCCAACTCCCCCGAGGGTTTCAGACAACAAATCGATAAAATCCCGCGTTTCGAATATGGTCGGTGGTCGATGCTCCTTTGTTGTTCCCACCTCAGGATAATGCGATATGGATGCTACGTTTCCACCATGGTTAACAGTTTTCCTTTATCGCCACGCCAATCCATTAAGCCCAAAATGTCGGGTACACAATTCACACCCTCCATCACTTCATCGTGTCCAAGTAGAGTCTCGAAACTCTTGGTGCTTTTCCTTCATGCAGGTCTGTGCGTTGGGGAAACTAACCACGTCAAAGGTGTCCTTCGAGTCTCTCTACCAACTCCCCTCTGATGGATGCCCCAAGTATTGCAATAAGGATCTCCCCCCTTGTTTCCCACACCAAGTTTAACTCACGTGGGCTTAGGGATCGGGTTGACATCTGCGCTAACTTGGGAGGTTGTTAACATTCATGGTCCGAGCTCTAAGACCATAAACTAAGGTCAATCTGGAACTTCGTGAAGCTTGATTCCCATCCTCATGGGATATGTAGGACTGCCCGGACACCCTGTCTTCGGGTACAACCCATTTAGGGAGCCAGTCTCTCCCCCCTGTTTCACATCTTACATCTATATAGGCCCCTCAACCTAAGGTCTCCCTCTCCGAGTGGCATACAATGTGATGTGGGATATTGTCTCCATCAATTGTGTTTTATAACACTACGCACGTTCCCCGCCTAGAATCGTCTCTGCTACGTCTGCACTGCATGACGATAAAATTCATGCTTGGTCGTATCATACGACCCTAAACTGTGACATTATCGTCCTGGCCGCACGACAAAAAATGACACTGCATTGTGGTGACCTCGTTGTAGAGGACATCACGTTGGGTATTGGTCAGGTGCCATGCCATTTTTCAATGCCCATCACGGCTTGATCCTTGTGGCGACACCACGACCTACTACTCTAGGCCAGTCTCTTCACAAAAAAAAACCACTCACCTTAAAAGACAAACAAGATTTATCAAATTCCACTTCTTTTAGTGCAAGGGCCACGACTGCACTCCCCTTTTCCCCTGGAAATGGTATTTTACCATGTCACCTTTAAGAAATACGTATGGCTTGATTCTCATCCTCATGAAATACGTAGGAGCGCCCGGGCACTTCCCCGCGGGCCCAGCCTAACCTTTGTGTTCGGTCCCTCGACTCAAGCATCTCCCCAGAGAACGCATGGTAAGTAGGGCTTAGGTCCTCCTTCATGTCGGGTTTTGTTGCCATGTGTCCCCTGCTCCCTTTACCCGTTTATGGTCTAAGGTACATCAAGAACTACGTGAGGCTTGATTGTCATCCTTATGAGATACGTAGGAGCGCCCGGGCACTTCCCCGCGGGCCCATCTTAACTTTCTTTTTTGGTCCCTTGACCTAAAAACCTCTCCCAAGGGGGTCGTGCGGTGTGATATGGGATTACGTCCTCATTCACGTCAGGTTTTTCACCGCACCGTGCAAACCCTCTATTCCCATTCACGCCAGGTGTTTGAGTTACTCCACCATGTACCTATTATGTCTCCTCCCATCCATGGTCCGAATTCTACGACCCTAAACTAAGATCTCCCTATGGGAAAGGAATCTTCTCCCTCAATATAATACGTCTCGTTGTCGTATTCAGATGTGTTTTGACAAAGAGCCCGAAGTGTGAGATTTTCATAGGGACATCCTCCTCCTCCCATGAACATGATTCGTGAGCTCGCTATTTGGATCCTCATCCTCTCCCACATCCAAAAGGACCCTCGGATGACATGGATAATAAGCTTAAGGGCTCTCCATGAATGCTGGACCTAAGGATCCTCCAATTGTTTCGGGCCAACGTCCCTACGGATATCTGACAACATTTGTGACATGGTCTCGTGTTTCGAACATGGTCAACGGTCAACCCTCATTTGTTTGTCCCCATTCTAGGCTAACGTGATATGGATTCTAGGTTTCCACCATGGTCAACAGTTATCCTCCATCGTCACGCCGCCATCATCGTGATCTGAATCACGAGCACCATGATTCACACATTTCCACTTCCTCATGTTCAAGTGGAATTCCATCATACTCGGCTCTTTCTCTTCGCGCATCTAGGTGCGCTAAATGATCGTGTTAGTTTCATTGGGCCGGTATTCACTGGACATCCCTTTTCCCTAACCTGCCCCTTTTTGTGTTGGGAAATTCCCACCACTACTTCTTGTTTTCCACACCGAGCACGACTCACGTGGGCTTAGTAGTTTTGGCAGGATGTGTACCAACACGGCCAGGATTCTCATCGTCCCTCATGACGTTAAACTGCGCTTTCAGAACTATGTATGGCTTGATTCCCATCCTCATGGGGTACGTAGGAATTCCCAACCACTCTGTTTCGGGCCCAGCCTAATCCTCACTCTTGGTCCCTCGACCTAAAGAGTTTCCTCCAGGGGTACGTGGTGCGATTTGGACTCCAAGTCCTCATTCACTTTGGTTTCATATCTACCATGCCACACGCTCCCTGGGTTCTTCCCTTTTATTCCACGTCCTATCGTATGACGTCCAACTACAAGAGTCCATGTGTCCTCAACGCATGACACTAAACTGCGGTTCTACCCTGAGCAAGCTCAGGATGACCCATGTTAATCATGCGATGCACCAGAGCCTCTATCAGAGAGGATTTCACCTGCCATTGTTGGTCTTTGACTGCACTGTGCTTCCAGAACTATGTATGGCTTGATTCCCATTCTTATGGGATACGTAGGGATGCCCAGGCATTTCACCTAGGGTCCAGCCCCAGAAATCGTACAATCATGTTCCTCCTCCTGGTCGGACCCCTCATAGGGGACCATGTAACTATGAAATTGACCTGAACAAGTTCAGGATGCCCCATGATTACATTGGGAAGCGATAGATCCCCTCGCCATAGAGGCCCTGTCTAAAAGAAAGAATGATCCATGATCAAAACCGATGCGACCATATGGTGTACTCCCACCACGGTGGTGTAATTGCATGAGTGTTGGATTCTGTTCAGACAAAACATCACTCCATATTCCACGATTTGAGTGCCCCTTATTCGGACCCTCGTCCCCTTTCATGTCTCACGGGACCCCCTAACGGCCTGGTCTCATGCCGCATCGGCTCACCTACCGTCCTGGGCCAACGTTCCGGAAGACTGGTCATGTTTGGAAGGACCCCCTAACAGTATGGATGTTTGACCTATGGTATGCCAACTGTCCTGGGTCAATGTCCTGAAAGATTGACCGACAATATTTGTGACATGGTCCCATGTTTCGAACATGGTCAACGGTTGACCCTCATCTTTTTCCCCATTACAGGCTAACGCAGTAAGGATACCGCTTCTCCACCATGGTTAACGGTTGTCCTTTATTCTCACGCCATCCCCACAGTGCTCCAAATATTCGGCATCATAATTCATGCTTCCTGTTTCCATCAGTTCGGACTGATTCCAGTGTCCTTGGTGTTGCACCGTTCGTGCATAAGAGCACGCTGAAGAAACAGTAATTCGGCTATCCTGAAAGTTCCTTCTCCGGTCAAGCTTCTCCCATCTTTCAGAAATCTGGACGGGTAATCCGAATCTCGGATGCCCGGAGCATGGTCTCCACTCCAATGTTAGGTGGGACGGGAAGGCAACTATCTCCTGTTTCTCACATCGGACTCGACCCACGTGGGCTTGGGGAATTATCACCGAACATCCCACAAACATTGTAGGGATGTAACAAGGCAATTCAAACAGTGGAAATCGTGCGCGCTACGACATTCAAAAAAAAGAAAGAAAAAATTGAAGCACAAAAGTACCAATAAAAGGTTTTTGGTTTGTTGCAATACCCAGGGGTCGACTACCCCCATGGACGGGTTGACCCCGTCAAAAGAGCGTTGCAGCTCCGCCACCCGTTGGCTTGTGGAGTCCAAGGCTTGCTGCCGCTGACTTAGATCCCACTCGTCCTCAGCAGCGGCGGGGCGCAGTTCGTCATCCTTGGCTTTGGCCCTCTCTACGCCAGCTTGAATGGCAGCCATCTTTCCAGAGGCCTACCTCATATGCTCTTCTTCCTCTACCAGCTGGGCCTTCAACCGTGAGATCAGCTCAGATTGTGCATTAAGAGGGGCTGAAAGCTCATCTACCCGGGTCTGCATCTGTCGGATCTTGCCTTCAGACTCCTGGAGCTTCTTGATGTTGGTCGCCTTCCTCTACTGCCAGCCCACACTGAGCCCACGATCATGCCCCCGGATCTTCTCAGCCATAAGATCTCAGATGAGTGCGTGAGGACGTTGGGAATCCACTCCCACAGCGCACAGTTCGCGCAACCGCGAGCGGAGTCTGTCCATTTCGGCCAGCCATTGCGCTAGGGGGTGTCCTTGATGAAGCGCGTGATTAGCTTCCACGACCGGCGGTGGACTATGCTGCTGTCTTCCTCGTCGGAGGCTATTTCATCCCAGTCTGCGCGATTGGTAGGCTCGTACGCGGGATACACCCGCAAGAAATCCTCGGCAGGATCTACATCTGGTGTTGAATCCAGTACGACATCTGGCGCTGAAGTAGGCGTGACAGGACTGGGACCGACCGGTTGATCCTCTTCATCAGAGTCCACCTCGATGACCTCAGGCACGACCCTGCTGGTAGTCCCGCCGGTGATGATGTGGGTTGCAGCTTGGGGAAATGGGGGGACTATCGCCACCATCACCGGCATTCCCCTAGGAGGGACGCCACCAGACATCCCGACTATTCTTATCGCAGCATCCCACGCCAGTCGGAGAACTGTATGACAGAGAGGGACATAAATGTTAGTTGGCATGGTCTACATGTGACGACAAAGAAACCGGTAGAGGAAACTTACGGAGATTGACCTCTTGGCGCTGCTCTTGAGCCATTACTGACGAGACCCCGAGGCGAGGCCCTTCGTATACTGTTGGAAGGTCAGGAGATTCTGGAGGATCCACATCAGGTGCTCTGGTCCCACCAGATGCGGAACTGGACGCAGCCATAGGCGCGGGTTCTGAAGGTCCCGCATCATCACCTGCCAAGGGGCAAGAACGAGGCCTGCGAACAAGTTCCTCCTGCATGGCTCAAACATCGGTGAGAAGTCCATAGTGGCCCGAGAACGTACCATAAGGAAAGGAGTTCAGAATGCTACCTCGAGAGCCTCGGCAAAATCGTCAGAACCTGAGCCTTGATCTCCGACCTCGCCCTCCTCCAACGGGCTCCCTCCTCCATCATCATCCTCCCGAGAGGAGTCCTCTGATTCTTCCGGCAGGGGGAAGCGCTCCCTCAGATTGGCATCCAATAACTGTGGGGGGACCTTTTGATTCAACAGTACCCTCACCCGGTATGTCATTGGGCGAGGGACACCACTGGAGTGGATATAATCCTCCAGCTCGTCCAAGTATTGCTCTGCCTCCACCGGAGATGCCATGAATCCAGCCCAGACTGGGCCTATGCCCGGTAATTCCATCCCGAGGCGATTCAGGTGGGACCATATCTTGGATGGGATGGGGAATTTCCAGTTGACATCCCAAATGTCCCAGGCTTCCAGGAAGACGGAATCATCTTCCATGTCGATATGATGCAGGCGCTTCCCCGGAGCCTGAGTGGATATCCTACGGAATCCCCTCGGTGGCTGCCCCTCCGGATGGCCCTGCTCTCCCAGAATCACCGGATCCGCCACTGCTACCACACCCTCGGCCGGTGCGGGTCTCGCTGCCATGGCAGCCCCGCTACCGCGAGAGGCCCTAGCTGCCCTCCGACCCCGACCTCGAGATAGATGAGGCACACCGTCACTGACCCAAATAGTTGGTTGTTTCATCATCTCCCCTGGATAAGCAGCCTCCCAACTAATGGCATACTCCCTCACCAATCCAAAAGCGGCGGTGGATGGAGGCAATGTAATTCGCATCTTCCCATCTTCCCATGTGACCATGAGCCACAACTGCCTCATCACACACGGGTTCTCCTCATGACGCACCTCCCAATAGACCTGCAGGGTCAGCCGCTGGAGGCACCGGAACTACCTCGCAAACCGATGCGGGGTGTACGGTTCGCAGAGTGGCTCATGATCCACTCGTTCCACCAAAACTCCACCTCGAAAAGCTAGGAGGTAAGCCCGATGTTCTTCCGTTCCCTTCCCGTCGTCAGTAAGTATCCCCCTCGGCAATGGGAATGGGTGGAAATTAAACTCATCCACCCTCCACACCCGATTTAACACCATCGGCACGACTAGTTTAAACGGGAAGCTCCCGACCGCGTTCAGGGTGGAGGGGTGGAAGTTCGATCCCGGTGGCGAAATAGGGTTTGGATACTCATAAATCCCCCTAATGTGCGCTGCGATCCACCCATACAGGAGGTGGAAGGGCCAACATATCCTTGGCGGCTTCTTGCCCTCGCTAATGTGCCGCAGCATTCTGTACAGTTTAGCGAGCATTGGAATCCCCAGATTGATCCGCTGCCCCATGGCCAACATGGACGCCATAATAAAAGAGCTGGGCCGCACCCCCATGCTTGTATCCCTCACCGGTAGGATCCAACCACAGATGAGAGCTGCGATGAATGCCGCCAGCCTGACTATCGGCTGTTGTTCAGTGCTGACACTGAAACCCCAAGTATTCCATTGGATTTCCTTCATGACCCACCAATACGAGTTCCCCTTACCCCATTGGGCCACCCTCAGACAAGTTCGAGGCCTCAGAGGGAACTCTCGATTCTCTGGGAAATTCAGGAAGCACTTGAACCATCTCCTAAAGTGGACATCCCTCACTGCCTCCTTGTCCTCTACAGGGACGAGCGCCATCAGCACTGACGCCAGTCGCGACATTTTCTCTGTATCCTCCCACACGCTCATGACAGGGAGGAACTCATCATACATGGCCCCCAAGATCGGAACCCCAGAAATCTGGTGGACATCCCACAGGCTGATGCCCACCTCCCCGTGATGCAGGTGAAAGGAATTGGTCCTAGACGACCATCTGCTCAGCAATTCTGGCATCAGTTGCTTTGGTTGGTAAATGTGGAATTGGGAGGCCCATGGCACCTCATATAACCCCACTCTCCTCATCTCGGCCCCAAACTCCTCGCATGAGGTGCCTACCCAGTAGGCCCAGGCCCAGTCATCAGTAAAGTTGCCACCCTGACGCATGTCCCACTCATCGGACCATCCCTTATTCGAATCCTGCAAAGCCGCCTTCAGCATGGTACGGTAGAGAGGAGGGGACGTCTTTAGTTGCAGTGGCTTCTCGTCAATATCGTTTACATGGTTGTAGAGACAATCAGCGGTGACGGGTGTGAAGTCCTCATGTGCGTGACCATCGGCCGCCCTGAACCATTGGTGCTGACATGGTGTGCTCCTGAACCAGCAAGCTGGTTCGTCCCTACTCACCTCAGGGATGAAGACGTCATCCGTCAACACGAAGCCATACAATGGCAGCTTCTTACACTGCGGATAATTCTTCTGACCCTCCGATAGCAGATCTGTCAAAGAAGCGCGGTCCGAATGCCTTCAGACCATCTCCCCAAGGACTGGAAAGTTGGCCATCTCATCCCGACAGGCGGCATCTGAAAGCACCCCCAATACAGCCTCTCGATGGGCCATTCCAGTTTCGGCACTCGGAAAGGAATTTTTTCAGAACGGATCGCGAAGCTGGATCGAGAAGACGGATCGTGAAGGTCGGTCACGAGACCAAGCCGTGAAGCTTGGCCTAGGCCGACAAGCAGAAGTTCGCTTGGCGCGGACGCGGAGTCAGAGACCCGCGGTTCACCGCGAAGCTCGATTCGAGGAGGGCTGTCGCGGAGTACGCAGAGCTTCGCGAAGTCGAGAGAAAAAAAAAGACAAGAAAGTCTCATGAAGAAAAAAAAGGTCTACCCCCCTATTTATAGGCGGCGACCCCGGAGCATCGCGGCACGCCTCACCTGCGCGGAGCATCGCGGCGTGTCCGGATCCGTAGCCCCAGTCAGCACTGCGGGCCCCCTTCGCGAAGCCACATCGCGAACCGCCGAAAATTTTGGTGATTTTCCCTCAGACTTCGACCCTTCACCCTCCTCAGCTCCAAGTCTGAGGGGGGGCATTTGTTGGCGCCAAAATATTGCACGAAAGGAAGGGACGAAAAAAAAGGCTGGCACGTTGCCTCGCGGAGCACCGACGCGAAGCACTAGCGCGAAGCACCCCGAGCATTGCGGTCTGGCGAAGCTCCGGAGGTGGTAACTCTCCACGAACGCATTTGACGTTCGCGAGCCCGCCGTGAAGCTCCGGAGGCGGTAACTCTCCGCGAACACATTTGATGTTCGCGAGCCCGCCGCGAAGCTCTGGAGGCGGTAACTCTTCGCGGACGACGTTGACGTTCGCGAGCGTGTCGCGAAGCACCAGAGGCGGCACACAAGTTCTTCTTCACGGTGCCCCTTCCCTATAAATACTGGACTGCCCCTGAGTCCCAGGGATGGAAAATCCGACCTTTCGGCTTCTCCTCTCCTGAATCATGAAGCACCGTTTGCCCTCGGGAATCATGAGCTCCGTGAGGTACTTCTACTTCGCGTGACGCCTTCGCTTTGAATCGTTTTGAGCCCCTCTTCCGAGAGGGATGCCCTTCGCGAAGCTCAAGGGAATTCGCGAAGGAAGGGGATTCCCAAGGGAACACGGGCAGCTGCGGAGCGTTTATGCTTCGTGAAACACCCAACCTGTACTAGGGATCCCTATGCTAAGGTAGGATCGCTACACATCGTGAACCACACTGCTTCGCAGCACCCTGCTTCACGAGGCACCTCTTCTTCACGAGGCAGTGCTCCGAGAATACTGTTCCACTTCGCGAAGCACCCTCCACTCACACCTATGCCCCATGCTAAGGCCAAGGCACTTCGCTTCGCGAAGAACACTCCTTTGATTGAAAATTCCTCTTCCCGTGCGACCCTCCAGGTTCGCACGATGTGATTTCAAAGTCCCATGGACAATACCACTCGTAGCGTTGCTTCGCCTAATGCTTCATCGCATAGGCACGCTAACGGCTATTTCTTCTTCGCATAGCCACGCTAATGTGGACCCCTCGATGGTTCACTCCACAACCCCCCTTGACCATGGCCTTTCCAGTACCTTCCCTCCCCCAAGGACCAGAGGGTACCGGTTATGTTTGTCCTAGGGGTGTGGAGTGAACCCACCTCATCTGAGCTGCAGGACGCTAAACTGCCAAGCATCACGTCCTCAACACATGACGTTAAACTGTGACCCGACCTCGTGCCTCTTACGAAGGGTCCCCCCAGATCGAACATTTTTTAGGCCACTCATCTCCACAGGAGTGGAATCATCCATCCACAAGGGATGATATCCTCCTTATTGGAGTGGCGTATGTTCTCAGGAGAAGGGTGGCCCTAGTTCCCCAACAGATGGCTGCACCCCTGCATCTCCGTACTTCCCCACTACCAAGGTCAGTGGAGGGCATGATAGGGAATGAGGTACCTCCCATCATTGGTCCCAAATCCCTGTTTTGTTGCGCTTTGTCGAACTCAGGGCTTCCATCCGAGAGTAAGTCCGAACATTGTGGGCCTCCTAATGCGTAAGCCCCATCTTCACTTCACACAGACACACCCTTCATGGAGTGATCGTTAGGCCCTTGCTGTCGCTTGTTTCTCACACCAAGCATGAATCACATGGGCTTAGAGTTGGCATTGTCCATGACAATATATCATCCAGCATGACGTTAAAATGCATTCCCTCGTCAAGCATGACGTTAAACTGCATGCCCTCGTCCAGCATGACGTTAAACTACATGCCCTCGTCCAGAATGATGTTAAACTGTATGCCCTCGTCCCACATGACATTAAACTGCACACCCATTTGAACTACGGGGTCTTTGATCCATGTCAAGTCATGGTACGTAGGAAGCCTCCACGAGGTTCAAGCCCACCAGTCATCCAATTCATGTCGAGTTCTACCTGCGTCCAGCATGACGTTAAACTGCATTCCAGTCCGACGGCAAGCCGTTGTGACCAACCCGAACTACGAGGACTTTGATCCGTTTCAAGGCATGGTACATAGGAAGCCTTCCTGAGGTTCAAGCCCAATAATAGTTGGCCCAGACCATCTCCTTATCGGTGTGCCAAGCCCCCCCCCCCCCCCCATTTTCACCCGAATTACGAGGACTTTGATCCATGTCAAGAAATGGTACGTAGGAAGCCTCCCCGAGGTTCAAGCCCATCTCCCATCGGACCAAGGTCCCTCATTTACGTCGGTTCGCCAACACCCAATGCCCGTCGTTTATTCACGTTAGGGTTCAATACCATCCCACATGACATTAAATTGTATTCCCTCAATCCTTTGAACTATGAGGAATTTGATCCATGTCAAGGCATGGTACGTAGGAAACCTTCCCAAGGTTCAAGCCCACCACTAGTGAACCCCCAGGTCTACTTTCATGTCGGTTCACCGATGACCATCTCTGAACTACGAGGTCTTTGATCCATGTCAAGGCATGGTATGTAGGAAGCCTCCCTAAGATTCAAGCCCATCTCTCATTGGACCAAGGTCCACCTTCACGTCGGTTCGCTGACGAATTCTATCATCCGAACTACGATGACTTTGATCCATGCCAAGGCATGGTATGTAAGAAGCCTTCCAGAGGTTCAATCCCACCACCCATCGGACCAAGGTCCACCTTCACGTCGGTTCGCCGATGAAGCCCCTCTGAACTACGTGGTCTTTCATCCATGTCATGACATGGTACGTAGGAAGCCTCCACGAGGTTCAAGCCCACCACCACTAGGGCCCTCCTGGTCCTCCCCATTCACGTCAGTTCGCTGATGATGCCCATCGGACCAAGGTCCACCCCCATGCCGGTTCATCGGCACCATCCCGAACTACGCGGACTTTGATTCCCTGCCACGGGGATATGTAGGAAGCCCCTTCAAGGCTCAAGCCCAACTTCATCGTTGCCCTTGTGATGGTTCCTTTCCATTCCCCCTTCCACTTCATTCGTCTATCCATCATCCACCATGATACTCGCCCGGACCGTCATATCCCGGTGAGACCATATCGATACGCTCCTCTTCACAGCCGCCCATGGTCTGGTCCTGGTATCGACACCCCTTCAAGGGAAATCCCTCAATCCGATCTATTCTAGATAATGCTTCGGTCGGGCTGATCCATATCCGTTGGACGTTAAACTCGTGGCGTACCCTGTGTTAAACACGGGAAGCTGAGGAAAACCTCATATATGTGCCTACGAAATATAATTCCCCACGCTCGATGTGGGATGCCTCAGGCTTCCACGCCCTCGAGAAGCCCTGTGGCCAGGGATACTAGACAGACATGCCAGGTTCCCCAGCATCCAGACACGCTACTGATGCCTCAACGTGACTACTCCCCCGACAGAAGGTTGCTGCCCTGACCGGACCCTTTGGAATGTCCCGACAAAAGCGGTGTAATTAACCGATGTACATGGAAACATGGAACTAGGAAGAGTTTCATGAACAATGTATTAAATCTATTAGGGAGACCCGGACTAGGTGACGAGTTCCGAGGAGGAATCCACAGAAGAAAGAACCGACATCCCATCATCCCGTTTCGATCAAGGAGCAAACGCCCCTGAATAAGGAGTGAATTCCGCCCGCCTTTGGAAAGCGGGAATGCAGGGCAACAAGCGCAGCACGTCCTCCTCCATGGACGGACGGATGCACGCACCCCGACGAAAGCATCAGAATCACTATCCTTCCATGATAAGTTGAAAACAATTCAAAAGAAGCTATGTCTAACTATTCCAAGAAAGAATCTATAAATGATGATCCCCACACATAAAGGATTCCAAAAATGAGAAAAAGGAATTTCAATTCATATGGCCAAATTATTTGTTGGGGGATAAGAAGTTGGAGCAAGATTTAAAAAATCAAAATAGTCTAGCTGTTAAATTAAAATCCCATTTCAGCAAAAAATAAATGTGAAATCAATGAAGAAGAAATTTTTTCTTTTAGATAACTAAACATAGAAAACCAAAGGAGGAAATAGCATGAGTAGTTATCAAGTTATTGGTTCATCCAAGATGAATATTCACGGGTTGAGGAACAAGCCTCAACGCCACTACTCAAAATAAAAATATGAATATAATCCACCTTATTCCTATAGAAATATTATTATATGATAAACTAATAGGAATTAAAAGTGACGAAGTATGGAGAGAATCCCTTGAGGAGAGATATCAAAGAGTTAAATATACCTATAGATTTATCATTCACTAATAAATGTATAAATCAGGAAAAAATTGAATAAAGTTGATGTTAAGGTAATATTTCCAATCAATCATCTAAGTTTCAACTCATACATATTATATTTATTTATTGAGAGTGACTATCTAACAAAGTCGTTAATATAAAACCTTACACTTTAAACATTTTTATTTATGTGTTCAAGTGAGTGTAGATTTTTAAATTATTCTTGAAAATATTTTTGAGTATCACTTAACTAGTAAAAGTATTAGTTGACGAAACATTAAAGTGAAAATTATTGATGGATTTATTGTTTAGACTTTTCACTATTTTTTACAACATTTTATCGAAAGTATACATATATTTGTATTTTTTATAGAACTTTTCTATGTAAATGTGGTACCCCCTTATGGAAGAAATTTTGAAAGTGGATGGAAATAAAATGGCGAGAATATTTATTGCATAAAATTAGAACATTTTGTTAGATCTGAGAAATACTATGGTATTATTTTTAATTTGAGGGAGAAGAAATTTCCACCCTCTATATTTATTGAAAATTAGGTGGATAATTACATTGAATAGTATAGTTTCTTTATAATTTATAAAAAAAGGGGATATTTTAGTGCCTAAAGGTGTTTAGTAGTTATTGATGTAAATTATTCTTATTTTAAAGAACCATATAAATGTAATTATGATTTATTACATTATTGTTTAGGAATATCCACCCAAAGAAAAGTGGATGTTACCTTTGAAGAACTCAGTTGGATAGATTTTAAGGGAAGTCCAAAAATCAGATGATTTGAGAGCAGATCCTCAAGTAAAATATAGGCATAGAAAGCGTTTATGTCTTAAATAAAATAGCATTCAATAATTAAATTGTTTAAGGAGTATCATATTTCAAAAAACATCATTGGAAAACTTTTATAATTTTTATTTAACAATATTTAAACAAGTTTAAAGCATTAGGGAGAGGTAACTAAAGTTGGATAATCCATCCTTGGAGTTTATAATATAACAGTTATTATGTTATGTATTTCATATTTCATAGATGATTATTTAAAATGGATGTAATGAATAAAGGGTTGAGTTGGTAGAATAGTTTTTATAAATAATATATAATGAGTATTTTATAATCTACAAAGCTTTGGAAAGAGATTTATAAAGTTTAGAATTAATTTAATAATTCCCAAAAATAATGTGAAGTTGTTCTAGATTTAATTTTAAGATGCTTAGATTTAATTTTAATATATCTATAATTCTTATGATAGATCATGAATAATGATAAATTAAAATATTTAATGAGCTAAGAACATAGTGTAACTCCTAAAGATTTTAAAGTATAACTTTCCTTTAAATACATTTAATGTGTTGGATAGATTACTCAACACACAAAAAACCAAACTATAATTTGGAACAACATTTTAGATTAATATTATCATGAAATTTTAATAATAATAACAACACTCTTGATAACATTTTTCTTTATTTTAATAAAGGTCTTGAGCTTTGATTCTAACTAGATATTTTTGATAAAAAGTAGTTTTTGGTATTTTTTTCTTAAACAATTTTATAGTAAAATTAGGTTTTTTCTTTCCTTGAAATACACCAAACATTTAATTTATTTATAATCAATCAATTAATTTTATTTAAATGAAAATAACTTATAATTTTAACCTATGAATATATTTTAAGCTTAACAACACACTTTTTCTAAAAAACTATTTTTATAAGTCACCTGCGTAAATTAAAAATAATATTTTCTAAAATGTATATATTTTATTTGATAAAATTAATTTTATATTTAAAAACATAATTTTCAAATTATTCAATTAATATAATATAATTTTTTTCATTTAAATTACATACCAAAGTTAAAAACCTTAGTTAGTGTGGAAACAGAAAAAGAGTACAAACAAGTTTACTGATTGTAAAAGAATTTTTTTTTTAAATGTGACTCAAAGTATTTAGATAAGATTTTAATCATCCAAAAATCCAAAACTCCATTATTTTAAACTTTTGGATCCATTGACCCCTGAATAGTGACACACCGTTATATAAATATAATGGGTACTTCTAAATTCTCCCTTTCATTCACATATGAAAAGGATCACTTCCACCACTTCATGCGACTCTTTTCACTTAAAATTTTATACATATAATTTTTCATTATTTCCTTATAGAATACTATCTATATTTTTTAATCCTATTGTCTCAATTTTTTATCCTGATTCCATAATTTACAAGGATATTTCCAAAAACATATCATGTTCACAATGTAAGTACTAACTTTTCCTTAACATTAATTCAAAACTATAATTACCTTAAAAAATATTTTTCCCAATATTATATAATTAATTCAGTATTTATAATATAATAAATGTTTTTATATTTTGGGAATAACTATTATCCACCATTCCCATTTTTTCCTAAGGAAGAGAAAAATAACAACGGTGTTTAATTACATACTACCACCACCGTGAATTGTCATGTTTTTATTTCATTAATAACTTTACAAGGATGATATTAATGAGGATTTTAATGGATAAATATTATCATGGTGAAAATATTAGGATTGTGGTAATACTAATTGGACACCCAAATAATAATATGATCAAAAAAAATTGTTGTAAATTAAACCATCTTAAATGAATTTAATAAGATGAAAACAATTTATTCATAAAATAAAATATTTTTTTATATCATAAATATTATTATAATTATATTAATTTATAATTAATCAATTATTAAATCCTAAAAAAAGTAATTATTCCTTCGTAATGATGATATTATAACTCAATCAATTTATAATCATCTACTAATTATGGTCTCTTCATGTTTGGTTCGACCTAACTACTTACTTGAACAATATTATAAAATAATATCATGGATGACTATGAGAACTTAATTAATAATAATATATGATATAAATAAATAAATCAATATTTTATTTTGATTATGTATGATAACATTAATATTAAACCCATTAATTAAGATACCAATGTTCATTCATTAAAAATCACAGAAACATGCTCATCGTTTATTTCATTTTTAGGGATTGTAAAAAATATACCATGGAAAGAAATTATAGAATTATAAATAATTATAAATTTTCAATTAAATTACCTTTCATGATATATTAATGATGATATTTGGCCAAATAATGAATAAAAACACCACGATTATGAAACTAGTTCAAAATGATCAAGATTCCTCACACCCGATATTAAAAATAAATAATAACTAACCAATATAAATGTAGACAATAATTATAAATATTGTATAAAAAATTTATTTATGATAAATGTTTTTAAATAGGTTATTAAGATATTAATTTTTATTATAAAATATATTCAAGGCCTTTTCTAGAATCCATAAATTAAGGTAAGGGGTTCTTTGTCTCAAATTTAATTTCTTGAGTCATATTTCATATTATGCACTATGATATCCTTGATATGGTGTGATTTCTATGTATGGGTGTATTTTAAAATATTCATTTAATTATTTGGGTTTTAAGAGACATATCATGTTCTTTTATTAACTGAATTTTGATTTAAATGATTCTATGTTTGTAAGGATTTTTGTATCACAATTTTGATTCATTGAGATATGATTTGTGTTCACCACTTTTTCCACTTTATGTTATATATATTATCTATTTACTTCATTTATAATAGTTTTCCATGAAATATAGGGGATTTAAAAATTTCTCTTATGTTCTACCTTTCATGGGTTATCGATTCAAAATATAATGATGATATAATGTTTTTTATTAACTCAAACCCCCTTTATCTGAGTTAAAATGTTTCATATTGAACTTATTACATATACGATTAGGTTATTCCAGCATAATATTTTATATTAAAATTTATATTTATTTTTGGGTAAAATTAAATATATTATTCAAGTGTTCCTCCTTGATAAATTTATTCTACATAAAAGTATGACATTATTAATTATAATTTACATCATTCCAAATTATACTTGTTGCCTTGTATATCAAATATTTATATTCTTGTTAATTATATCCTTTATATTTGAAACCCCAAGTATGTTCTATCTCTTTTGATATTCACAATTTCTATCTCCTCATTTCAAAAAGAATTTTTTTATATCTTTTTATGATATGGTATTTTAAATTATTAAAAAAAATTCCATCCTTTAATAAATTAATGATTTATCTTTCACTTCAAATTTCCTCCAAAAACATTTACATACTTTTCATGGATCTATTATTCAATGTCCTTTTTAAAATTAAATGTTTTCAAAAAATTAAATTCACCATTTTTAAAATGATTTTTTAATGTGGCATGGCACTTCATCTTTGAGGAGTATGGTAAAAAAAAATTCTAAAACCTCTTTTACATTTTTTCACCATTAAGTTCATTCTTTATTATGAAGTATCATTTCCATGTTTTAACATGTTTTTAATTTTTCTTTAATTTTTAATGATTTTAAATATAAAAGAAAATGTTGAAATATTTATCAGAAGTTAAAGGTTAATTTTAAAAAGTAATTATTTATTTTAAAAGGGATTTAAAGGATTGTTTTTTAAATAACTAAATATTTATTATTTTTGAAATCATCTGTATTTTATGAAATTTTTATTCTAAAAATTCACTTTGGTTTTAATGGATAATTTTTAAATGGTTTATCAATGTCAAATTATTTCATTTTAAAGAAATTATTTTAAATGATTTTTCAATACTTTTGAAAAATATAAATTTCCTCTTATTTTCAAATTGATCTATTCAATGATCTTAAAATGGTATTTTTCATCTATGAAATCATCCTTAATGTTCCTTATGATACACTGGAGATATTTTTAAGCCACCATCCAACAAATATCTCTGGATGTTTTGTGGAATGTTCTAGGAAAGTTATTCATGAAACCCATCTCTTTTCTATAAATTTATTATGTGATTCTTAAAGTATGAGTGTTTTCATATTATAATGGTGCATATATGTATGGATTATGATTATGATATTTTTTGGTTATTTTAAATCCCTAATATGTTTTGGTTCGATTAAATCCTTCTATCGCATTGGTTATGGTTTTCTATCTCATTAGATAATGAAGAATGGACATGCATGGATTTTTTCACAATATTAAAGGGTGTAAATATATGGATTTTTTCACAACATAGAGGATGGTAATAAATGGATTTATTAATAAACATAAAGGGTATTCATAATTTTATTTGTTCAGAAACTATTGGGTGGACATTCTTAGAATTTTTCACATACTTAAAGGGTCAATATACTTGAATTTTTTAATAACTTAAAGGGTGGACATGCCTGTATTTGTTCACAAACATAAATGGAGGACATTGTTGAATTTTTTTCACAAAAAAATGAAGGGCATGCTTTATTTTTGTCACAAATATAAAGGGTGTGCATACATGGATTTTTTCAAAACATTATGTGGAATCATGATTGGGTTTTCTCACAATACGATTTTTTAATATTTTTATGTTATATTCCTTTATTATGCTTCATGGTTCTGGAATATTATCTCTTGATTACTCATTATCATGTCATGGTATATATTTTATCATTTCAGTTTATATGGCCTTTTATAATGCCTTATAAACAAAATGTATTGTTCCTTTTTCTTTTCAATAAGGTATGCATCCCATGTTTATGTTTTCTCATATGTTTATGATCTAACCCTTGATGACATGTTGATGAGTCTTGTACTTAATAAGAATTTGAGCTGAAACATTTTTTATGTTACCATTCATCAAGTTATTAATAAGAGTATAACTTAATTAAATTCTATTATGGAGTCTATTATAGTTTTATTTTATAGAGACAATCACAAGTATTCAAAAATAAGTTGGTTATATAGTCGATCCTCCTAGAAACTAAACATTTTGTGCTTAGTATTGTGTGAAATTTTGTGAGATGTAATGCCTAAATTATGTAAATGATGTAAAATAATGATATACTTATATTATATAATATAACCTTTCATCAATATAATATTTAAAAATTGTATTTTTAGCATCAAATTTTGGAAGTATAGTTCTGGAGTGCCACAATTGGTATCAGAGCAGGTTTTACTTATTTTTAGGTTTTAGTTTAGTTATTTCTTTATTATGATTAGATAAATTTATTGAAAACCCTATAGATAATTATAAGGGATAATTCTAAGTATAATATAATATCTGGAAGTTTTTGAAAAGTAGATATTATGTGGTCTCCAAAAATTACATCCCAATTTGAATATTGGAAAGTGGATATGAATGTATCACTAATTCACCTTGGGTTAATCACCCTAATAAAATATTATTGAGTATCAACTCAATCTACACTTAGTGAATGATGATTGGGACTAATAATTTTCAACTAGAATCACACTCTCTGGGGATATTATTTAGAAATTCACTTTCTGTTTATAAACCATTATGAAGGATTTTAATATTCTTGAAAACCTTAATAGAAAATGACCATAGATTTCCTATGTTAAACTAAATGATTGATAGGTTGATCATATTATAACATAGTTTTATTAAAGTATAATAGTCTAAAATGAAGGTGTCATTATAGAATACATCTTCGGATTGAGTTTTTATATTCATATCATCATTTACTCTAATATTATTGGATATTATCATAATAATTTTGGTTTAAATATTTGGTTGGAAACAGGACCTTGAAATTGAAGTTGTGTAAGGTGTGTCTCTAGAAACTCTTAAAACTTACCTATTGTGGCATATATGAAATAAATTATTGATGATTTGAAAATATGCCTATTATGAAGTCAATGATATGTTACCTAGACTTCCCTAGGATAATAAGGTTTTCATCTCTTTAGATGGAATATCTGAGTCATGATTATATTTTAGATACCCTTAGGTATTTTTATTAGTAAGGTGTAATTAGAATTTTGAGGATAAATTTTTTTAAGGGTAGGGGATGTAACTCCCTATTATTTTATTATATATCTTTACTTTAATGGAATATAATGTGTTCGATGGGATGATCCACACAAAACAGAAAACTAAAAAATTTCCTCACATATTAGATGAATATTATTAATAATTTTTATGAATAAATGAACTACTATTAAATAAAAATATTTTAATAAGTTAGAAATATATACCAAATTGGATTCAAAACACTTAAAATTTTAATAGAGAAATTCTCAATAAATGAAATTTTTATTTATATAATTTATTTTTATTTAAAAAAATATTATATAAATTATAGAATTTGGATATCAAAAAACTAATTTCATTTTTTAATTAAAAATTCCAAATTTATATTAGGACTAATTTTTGGTATCATTCTAAAATAATTTATTTTTATGTGTATAGTAAAAAATATTGTTTTTACCAAAATTTTATATTTTACGACTTTATCATTTATAAGAAAGTATTATAAATTTATTAAATATTTAAATTAATAACATATGTATTTAAGGGGTCAAATTATGTATTAAAAATATGATTTTGAACTTTGAAAACCTATTTATTTTATTTAACTAAGGTAACAATTTATTCTAACTTGAAAACAGTTTCAAAATTTTTATTTTAATTAAAAAAAATTGTAAAAAAAATTTACATTGAATTGAAAACCAGTATTTTTTTATAACAAACCAACTATTTTAGGTAAATTAATAATTTTGATAATTTAAACCTACATATAAATTTTATGCTTAAAAAACATTTTTTCAAAAAACTGTTTTTATGCATCATGTGAGTTAATTATGATATTAACATATCTAAAGCTTATATATTTTATTTTATAATTTCTTAATTTAAATTAACATAATAAAATATTAAATAAGTCCAATTTTAATTTTGGCCCTTAAAATTAATTATCGAGGTTAAAAACATTAGTTGTTTTAGTAAAACTAAAAAAGGGTAAGAAGAGTTTTAATAAGTGTTAATGAACAAAAATAATATAAAAAATTTCCTCCAAGTTTTTCGATGAAAGGTGGTATATAAAACACTCAAAACCTGTATTATTTTTTAGAAAATATTAATTTTACCATTTAATTACGACATACCATTATTGAAATTTAATGGGAAATTTTAAAATTACCTTTCTATTCACTTGTGAAAGGGGGAAATTCCACCACATCATGATGCACCTATTAATTTTAATTTCATCCTAAAACTATACCATTTTTATCCTTCTATAATATTTTCTCAATTTAACAAGCATGTGTCCTCAATTATTTATCCAAGAGCCTCTATTTCTGAAGATATTTCTAAGAACAGTCTCAAGTTATCAATCTAAGTACTAATTTTTTCCAAAACCGGTTTCTTTTATATCATTCCCTTTAATATATATTTTTAAAAATATTATATTATTAATTATGTTTATATATAATAATTATTTTTTTATATTTTTGGAATAACTATTAACCACCTTTACCCTTTTTTCATAAGGAAAAAATGACATCTATGTGTACATGCAAACTACTGCATCTCCGAAGTGTCATGTTTTGTTTTCATTGATCACATTATATTTTCAGTATTAGTGGGGAATTAAATTTATAAATATTACTTCTAGGAAATTATTAGTTTAATTTTAAGATAAATAGGAAATTATATTAATAATATGAGCAACAAATTATCATTGTAAATTAAACTATCTTAAATGATTTTACTATGTGAAAAACTATCCATATCATATAATAGTTGCATATCCATGACCTATTATTATAATTATCTTAAAATATAATTTTAAAAAATAAAAATCTTAAAAATTATCATTATTCATTTTTAATTATGATAATTCAATTAAATCAAATTATAATCATCCATTAATTAGGGTATGTTCATGTTTGGGTCGGTCTAACCACCTATTTGAAAAATGTTATAAAATATAATACTGTATGAATATGAGAACATAATTAGTGATAATATATGAAAAAAAATAAGTAAATAATGATTTTATTTTTTTATATAATGGTAACATTAATATTAAACTCAATAATTTATATGCCAACATATGTTCGTTAAAAACACTGAAACGTGCTCATCATCGATTTCATCTTTAAGGAGCATAACCAAAAATCCCATTGATTGAAATTATAAAAATTTAAATAAATATAACGAACAAAATAAAGCACCTTTTATGATCTATGAATGATTAACTTTGGGAGAATAATTTATAACAACACTATTATTATGAACCTTGATGAAAATGATCAAGATTAGTCACACCTGATATTGAAAATAGATAATAACTAACCAATATAAATGTAGAAAATAATTATAAATGAATTTATAAAAAAAATTGATATGAAATATTTTTTAATACAAATTCTTATGATATTTATTTTTATTATATAGGTGATTCAAGTGTTTCTTTCATAATTCATGAATAAGGTAAGGAGTTCATTGTCTCAAATTTAATTTATTGTGCCATATTTTATGTTGTGCACAATTATATCCATAATATGGGGTAATTATTTCCTAATTTATTTATTTTATGATACTAATATAATTCCTGAGTTTTCAATATACACTTAATGTTTTTTCTTAAATAACTTTTGATTCAATGGGTACCATGGTTTTAGTGGTTTTTGCATCTCAATTTTTCTTTATTGAGATATAATGTGAATTGACCACTTGTTTCTTTTTTTTGGTGTATATATTGGAAATGGATTTCATTTATGATTATTTTTCATGAAATTTATGGTGTTTAAAATCCATAACATGTTCTACCTTTCATGGGTTTTCAATTCAAAATACAATGATAATGTAAGGGTTTTTATTAATTCAAACCTTCTTTCTCTATGTTATAAATTTTCATCGTCAATTTCTAAAATCTATCATTGGTTTATTCTACCCTAAAATTTTATGTTGAAGTTTATATTTATCTAATGTTAAAATTAGACATTTGATTTTAATCTTCCTCCTTAATGAATTTATTCCCCATAAAAGTTGGAAATTGTAACGAATAATTCTCATCTTTCCCAAGTAAGTTCTTTGAGTTATATATCTGTTATTTCTATTCCGTCTGACGTTTTGATTTATTTTTGGAAAAAAAATTACATTCTATATGTTATTATCTTCATAGTTCATTTTTCGTATTTTTATGAGTAAGTTTTATTAACTCATTTTATGATGTGGTATTTCAATAATGGTATTTCAAAATATTAAAAAGGTTTTACGTCATTTAATAATAGAAAGTTTTATATTCTAATCTAAATTATCTATAAAACAACTATATAATTTTTAATAATCTATTACTGAATGTAATTTTTAAAAGTAATGGTTTTCAAAATTCTTCCCTTTACATTTTTTAAATTCCTTTTTAATGTGACAGATAAAAATTTATTTCACTATTATGGTAAAATCATTTTCAAAAAACACTTTTTTGACTTTTTATCTATTATGAACATTATTTTTGAAAAATCATTCATTCTATGTTTTAAAATTTTATTCCACATGATATTTATTATTAATAATTTTGAGAATAAATATAAAGGTTTTTATATTTTTTTAAAAGTAAAAGTTTGACATTAAAAAGGAATTATTGATTTTAAAAGGGATTTTAAAGGCCTATGTTTTTAAGAAAAAAATAAATAGTGTTTTTGAAATCATCTCATTTTTATGGAATTTTTATTTTGGAAACCCTCATTTGTTTTAGAGGATAATTTTTGAATTTTTTAACCAACCCTTATGTATTTTTGTTTAAAGAAAACATTTTAAAGGAGTTTTTAAGCCTTTTAAAATGGGTGTATATTTATTAATGTAAGAATCCTTAAATCTCCTTATGTTACACTTGGGATATTTTTAATCCATCATAAAAAATATTCATATTGACGTCATATGGTATGTTTTAGGAATGTTTTTCATAAAACCATTATATTTTCAAGGGATTAATTAATTAATGTTTAATATACGGATGTTTTCATGTTATAATTGAAAATATATGTATAAATGATTATTATGACATGTTTTAGGTCTAATAAATCCATGAGATGGTTTGGACCATTTAATTCCCACCAATTAATTGGTTATCGATTTATATATCATGTGATAATGATGTGTGGATAAGATTGGATTTGTTCCCAAACATAGAGGGTGGACATATTTTTATTTGTTCAAAAATTAAAGGGTGGACATGCTTGGATTTGTTCACATGCATAAAGGGTGGACATACATTATTTTTTTTCACAACTTACTGGGTGGACATGCTTGGATTTTTTCACTAACTTAAACGGTGGTCATACTTTGATTTTTTTACAAATTAGAGAGTGTACATGATTGGATTTTCTCACATGACAAAAGGGTGTACATAGTTAGATTTTCCTAAAACTTATAGGGTGAACATGATTATATTTATTTATAAACATAAAGTGTGGACATAGTTGGATTTTTATACAACATAATAGGGTTAACATAATTGGTTTTTCTCAATATATTATTTTTTTTCTTATTCTTATGTGATGTAACTTTTTTATAATTCATGGGTCATGATTAATATCTCTTGATTCTACACTCTCATTCAATGGTATAAGTTTGTTATTCATAAGACCTTCTATCAAGCCTTATAGATAATGTTTATTATTCGATGTTCTTTTTAACTATATATTTCTCCCCTAATCATGTTTTCACATATACTTTTGATCTAACCCTTGATGAAATGTTGATGTATTTTTCTCTTACTGAGTAATTGGGGTCAGCCTTTTCTCATGTTTCCATTCCACAGGTTATGAAAAAGAGTATATCTTATGTGAAGTATATAGTGGATTATAGTATGGTTCAATTATGGGGAAATTATCAAATGTATTGTAAAATAAGTTTCTTATATAACTAATTCTCAAAGAAACTAAACCTTATATTCTTTGGATTATGTGACTTTTTGTGAGATGTAATATTTAACTTATGGAAGTTATATAATATAAAGTTATTTTTAGATTGGATCATCTCACATTGTACCAATATATTATGTAAAGAAATTATTATTTTTCATCAGAACTGGGAGTGCGTGTCTAAGGTGTCACACACATGATATTTGAGTTTGAAAATACCCTGGGTAAAGGAATTAAAAACTACGAAATAAAATTATCCTATACTAATTCATCTTCGAAAACTAGCAATAATAATTTTCCTATGCATAGAAGAATACATATATGTATATAATATTTGTCGCAACATATGAAAAATCATTTATACAAATGATATTTGGATAAGTATATTATCCTACATGTGCTATAAATTTTGAAACACATATGAAGTTTTAAAAATAGTGATGTAAATTGATCTACATATAAGATATATTTTCCATTATATTATACATTTGAGGCTCCCATATGAAATTTGAGTTTTCTGTATATTGAAAAAGACAAAATTCATTTTGAATAATAGATTTTTGATATAAATTATATAACTGATCTACACATAAGAAAATTGAGCTACATGAGCCACCCATTAGTCTTTTTATAAATCTTGTATGATATTTTTGGATATTTATGATATTTAACTTCGAATTTGTTTTAGAATATGACTGTGGAAAATCAAGTTTCCTGAATTAGGAGATTTTGATAATATGAAAATGGATGATTCTTGAGCTAATATTCAAAGAAAAAATCATCAACAAAATTTCTATAAGCTATGAGTGATGGAATAACTAATTTTCGAGATAAATGTGAATAAGATTAATGTAATTGAAGAATATATGTAACATTAAATGGTTTAAAATTATAATATTTGAATTTTGAGAATAATAAAAAAAATTATATGTATCTTGTTAATTTCATTGAAGATTAATTCACTTATAATATGAGTTATTTGAGAAAGAATAAAACGGTTTCATGCCTCATGATATGTGTGTTATATGATTTTTATACAGTTAATAATATTTATGTTCTTATTTTTATTAGTGGTATATTTTTAGAATAGTAAAGTCAATCCTACTAGTGAATAAATAAAAAAAATAACTAGCCATGTGATTTGAATTAAATGATAGTATTTTTGGAATATCCTTTGAGTTGAAATATTATTATAAGTAAAATATTGGGAATCTAAAAATGGTTATTCTATAATTTTTATTTTTGGATGGAGAGTACTTTTTTCAAAATACATAAAATTTCTAGCTATTTTGAATAAAATAATCGATTAATTTAGTTGTTAATACATGTAAGAAATGATAAGATCAAGGAGGAATAAAAAAAGAAGGAGTCACTGCTAGATATGTGATAGAATTGTGTGAGCCAATAGTGTGTGTTGATGAAGAAGAACTATAGAACTCTCTAATAAGAATAAGTGTCTAGTAATGAACAAAAGAGAATAAAATATATGTATCAAATCAAAAAAATTATGAGTATCCATTATAGGATGAAGTCTAGGTCATGTGCATCGAAAAGAATCAGTCTTTTCATAAGATTATAGTGTTGATAGAAGGATAATAAAGAAGAAATATGGAGTGTATGACTTGTTGTGCATGTTCTAATATTCAGTGTTGAGACTTATGATGTTCGAGGAGTGAGTTGAGTAGTCCATGTGAGTAGTACCTATTTAAGAGTTGAAAAGTTGATATATAATAAATTATTAAGTTGAATGAATAATTCTTGAAGAAAATGAAACATTTTAATACACCCATATTGAGGTACTAGATCAATATTTTGGATGTAATGAAATCAATAGACATATTGTGATCTAATTCAAGGGGGAAGGAAGATCTTGAGAAGAACTAGTGGGATATCAGTACTAACAAATGAAGTGGGATGATGCATTGATCACTTTTTTAATATAGTATTCTCACACCAATGTAATATGGTGTGTGTTGGTTTTAGGATGATACCTATCTAACTCCACTTTTATTCATAACCAAATTTGTAGTAGAGAGTATGTGAATAATGGGTGTTGAACATAATTAGGAGCGAGTCTTAAGTTAAAACCTTGTAAATATCATGTTCTATCTTTACTTGCCTTATATTATTTCACAGAGTTTTGTGTTTCAATTTTAAATAGAAATATATCTATAAGTATTAACTAACTATAAAGTTTCAAAATAAATTATGGTTTAAGTATTTCAATAATAATTGGAGTCTGGACAAAATATGACCACACTCGATTCACCCCACTCCCATGTGTGTCTGCATAATCCACTAGGGGCTACAGTTTTCATTTTATTTTACAGAATTATATTTTTTTTCTCAATATTGTAATTCATCCCATTTATGAGATTTAAATTGTTAGTTCTACTCTCCAACACATTGCTTTTATAGGTTGGATTCAGGGGGTTGCACTTTTTTTCGTTAAAGTTAGGTGAGGTTTTATCAGGATTAGGTCTTGACACTTCAAAAATTCAGTTCTTTTGACATTTAAATCTTGTATTCTTTTATATATCTATATAGTTCATACATATGAACCATTTTTTTAAAAATATAAAAAAATAATTATATTATCAATTAGTCGATTAATTATATATTTTTAATCATTTTTTATAATTTTTTAACAATATTATTATCTTATTAAATTATAATTGATACTATAATTATAAGATTACTATATTTAATTAAGGAATATTCATCTAAAGTGATTATTAATATATTAAATATAATTTATAACAAATAAATAATTATATTAATTATTCTTTAGAATAATTATTTATTAACTTCAATATTGATGATTAATTGTTAAATAATAATCAAAATATATATTTTTAATAACTATAATTAACTTGTTATATTGATTTTTATTAAATATTAAAAGAACAGTAAATTAACTACAATCTTTTTTGTAAAACAATTAATGATGTGCATAATGATTTTCATTTTTCAAAGATATTTTCAAGAACAACATCATTTAGGGTGTTTAAGTGGGATGCACTTATGAGAAACAAATAGTACAAAAATGTTAATATATTCTCTCAAAACATATTGGTCACTCCCAAACTGGTGTGTTTTATGTTTTAAATTTCATATATTTTATTGGACATGGGATGTATTCATCAACGATTATGTGGCCTAATATTTCATCAGTGTAGGCTAATAATATTTCCCATTCATTTTTTTGGGTGTCACAAATTAAAAATTTGATTTTTTGGTGGCATCAGTTCTTTGTTGAGATGATGATGCACGTGTTATATTTCCTGGAATTTTAGTGGGTTCTTGTTGAGTGGTTAAAAACACATTGAAACCTTATCCCAATATTTTGGCTGGGTTCATTTCAGTCTATTTTAATATAAATTCATTGTAATATGACTATAGGAATTAATTAAAATCATTTTATATATGTAATGTTATATCAAATTTCAATTTTCTAAAAAATACTAAAAATTTATTATAACCTATTAAATTATCATATTAAACTATAGGGGATTGATACATGGTTATCATGTGCCTCAAAATTAATACAAAAACTACTATATGTTCAGCCTTTAACAATGCTATAAAGGGTTTTATCAGTTTGATATTGTTATTCATGTTTATAGTCGGCCTTTATAAGTTCTAGGAAAAACCTTATAAAGGGTGCCTTTATTAGCGCTTTTTCAGTGCTAGTAAAGGGTACGTTTATCAGTGATTTTTTAGTGATGATAAAGGATGGATTTAACAGTTCTGAAAAAGAACTAACAAAGGCACCATTTATCAGTGCTTATTTTTGGTACTGATAAAAAATTTGAAATATATATATATTCTTTCACACACCACAACACCCCCTTTCTCAGCAATAATGTCCCCCATTCTTAGTGCTCCCCAAATTTCCATCACGAACCTCGAACCCCTACTCAATGCTTGCAAACACCCCCCCCCCCACACACACAAACACAACCTTTTTCAACGCTTAAATGACTCCCCCAAATACCTACTCATGTTGGGATTTGATCTTACAACTTCCCTTCAGCATTTCAATTCCCTTTACCACTTCTCCAATCATGTTTTTTTATATTTTACGATATTTCTTTTTATTCTTATATATTTAGAAGTGTGTGACATATATATACACACTTATATTTATTTAAATATATTATATATTAATACTAATTTATATATATTAGAATATATATATATCTCTCTCTTGATTAATACACATATATATTTATATTTAAACATTAAATATACATTTTTTAATTATATATATTCTTGTATTTTTATAATGTATAAAAATAATTAGTTATTGTTTTAAAAAATTGGATAATATTTATTTTCATGTGATTTATATAATTATTTTTAAATGAATTTGTAAAACATATCAATATATTGAGATATATATTTTATACATGACATATATATTTATATCTCTATATATTTATACTATTTTAAATGTAATTTTTTATTTTGATATAAACTTTTTATAATGTATTTATAAATATTTACTTTAAATACATTTATATACTAGATTTAATTATATTGATATAAATTTATATATGATGTATATACACAATATTGATACACGTACACATACACACATATTTACACAAACACATACACATAAAAATATTTACATATATATTTACATATATTAGAATATGAGAATTGATAAATATCTATTTTTACTGATAGACACATGTTTATATATAAACATTACATGTATAGGTATTTATATAAATATTAATACATTTTTATAAGGTAAATAAAATGGATAATTTTTTAATTTAAATAAAATTAGTGATATATATTTCATTCCATTTGGTTTATATACTTAAAAATACATTTTTATTTAAATATGATTAAATATGAACTTATAAAATTGTTTTATTATAAGTATAAATAATAGAATATACATATATGTTATTATAGATAAAACTAAATTATGAAAAATGATAAAATTTCAAAACCATAATATCAGTGTGAATGTAAGCCCATAGAATACATTTAGTCTCCACTAAAAAAGGACAAGAATGCTCTATTAAATGAAATTGAAATGCTATTTAATATTAAAAAAATTAGGTATCCCAAATAAAAACTCATTTTTATATTCTTTCTGGGCCTTTTGACATTTAAAAATTGCTACAGGGGTCCCCCAAATAATTATGGGGTAGTTCTCTTCACATTATTTGATTTGATATGCAGTAGAGCCGAAATGAACAACCAGGTCAAAATTTAAGATCATTTAAAGTTCAAGTCATGTTTCCAACTTATCTTAGATCAGTCATTAAGTAATTTAATTTTTATATCATCCAATAATTATTAAATGACTATTACTCGAAAATAATTATTAAATAATTAATTAATATTACTTTTAAATTATTTTATAATCCATTTTTACTAAATATCATATATATTAAGTGCAAATGAGTATATAGATTTATCTAAATCTTATTTCAAAAATATATTATATTTATATCAGTAGAATTATATTTATATATTTATATATTATTTTTAATGAAATATAATTTTTTATGAAATATACCCTTTATCAGTGCTAGTAAAAAACACTGACAAAGGGGGGAATTTATCAATGCTAGTAAAAAAGTGTGAATAAAGCCCCCTATCATCACTTTTTAAATATCACATATAAATACCCCCATTATCAACACTTTTTTTTCTAGTACTGATAATTACCCCCCCTTTATATGTTCTTTTTTATTAGTGTTGATAAACTACCCCCTTTATCAGCAATTTTTTAGCTCAGATAAAGACCCCCTTTATAAATGTTTTTTAGCACTGATAAAGGCCCCCCTGTATCAGTGCTTTTACTAGCATAGATAAATGGGGCATTTATCATAACTTTTATCTAGCACTTCTAAAGACTAGCACTGAATAAATCCAATTTTGTAGTAGTGACATTTATGGTACTGCTAGTGCAGTGCAATGGCTAGAAAATTTTACCTCTTATATAACAGCCCATAATTTTCATACTAATATACTACATATAAATAGAATAATATTCATTAAATAACAAATCAAAATCACTCCAGAACATTATAGGTTTATTTTCTTTTAAAAATGGTAAATATAGACAACTGGTTCATAAAAAATCTACATCATCTTTCGCTTATTCCTTGATAACTAGAACCCTATTTTGACACATATTACTTAAAACCTTTCTTCATATCCTAGGAAAAGAAACATAAGAAAGGGTGATATCATATTATTATTAAGGTAAAATAAGGAATATATCCATCATATCATAATGATAAGACAAATTAACATAAGAAAAATATTGGAAAATTATATCGTGCATATCAAATATTTTGATATCTTTTAATGGGAGAAATCATAAAAGTTTATAAAGAACACATTTCATGATATCAAAACATAAGACGTGAAATTTCAGCATACATATAAGCAAATAAAATTACTTCTATATTAGTCAAGGCTAATCGTTGAGACCATCATTGCCAATAAATTCTTTTACTAAAA
The DNA here is from genome assembly GCA_963277665.1 of Viscum album. Taxonomy (NCBI): domain Eukaryota; kingdom Viridiplantae; phylum Streptophyta; class Magnoliopsida; order Santalales; family Viscaceae; genus Viscum; species Viscum album. Next base: position 1,755,353,023 of record OY728121.1, on the reverse strand, counting down.
CGGGTTCACTCTCCATTCCATCCATGTATTACTGAACTAGGTTTACTTCTCATTAAAACCCTATATCACTAATATATGATCATTTCTAATTCCGTTAATGTCTATCCCATGAGAAATAAATATTTACCAAATTTTTTGGAGGGGGATATTGGTCCCACCCATCATATAATGAAAACCATACATATGTGTTCCGTAAGAACATAGATCATTCATTATATCAAAAGCCAATAAATTAATTGGGTTTCATAAACATCATTCAATCATAACATTTCCCACAAAAAAGAAATGGGTTTCATAGTTATCATTTCATCATAAACATCAACCAACCATAGTAATATTTGGGATAGTATCCCAGAGAAAATATCCCCATTAAAACATAACTAACATCAAATAATGTTATCATAGATGGAAAATAATTTTGATATATCACTTGAAAATAATTATTGAGGCAAATATCATTTCTACTTTGAAAATTTTTTAATTTATTAAAATTTCATGCAATTTTAAAAGAAAATAAATTATTTGAAAATATTCTTGTAATATTTTAAGGTATGATTCAAGGAATAAAGGCATCATGAAATTAGAAAACTTCATTCATTCTGTATAATTTAAAAAACAGTCCTTTCGTACTTTTACTAAAAATGTCAAAAAGTACCTCATCAAGAAAATTATAAAAATATTAATTTCAAACCGTTTAGTAAAACATAAAACTTGGTTAAAAATAACTTTAAAATTTATTGAAGAATATTAAAAATATTTTGGAAAACACTTTTAAGAAACATGGACATGGAAGATAAATATTCTTATCTAGATACTTATGTATAGACAATCCTGAATAATAATGAGATTGTGAAATTAACCCTTACCTGAGGTCTGATTTCTTTAGTATGTATTTTAAACTTTTGTATAATAGATTAAATAATGTTATCAACTTTTTACATAACCATATTTATATTTATTACATCAATAATGATCATATTATCTACCCCTTTTCAATAATTTCTCATTGTTACTCTTCTTTCGGGTGTTAACTGCTTCATTTTCTTGTGCATTTTATTTCATATAACTCTCAATTCATGTGCATAGAATATAGTTCCATCATTTAAAGAATTATATTAAAGTAATATATATCAAATTTATTCATTATATACATTTATAAAATCATTCTTTAATGGTGAATATGGAAAATGAATTGCATCATGTTTCGGAGCCGGTAGGCTGTATGTATGGACGAGCAATGGAATCATTATTTTAATAGTAAAAGAGTAAGAAAGTGGATGATATATATATTTTTCCATAATTAATATAATGTTATAATTATTATATATATTTCTATTATTTCCATCATTATACCCATCCAAATCATGTGGTAATGAAAAAAGATTACACCATGACGCGGAGATGGTAAGCCTTACGTACGCACGTGCAGTGATTTTGTTTTTCAAAGGATGGATAAATGGTGAATATGGTTGTTTTATAATAATAATAAAATATTAGAATATAGATGGTACTATATTTATTACCTTATAATGTAAACATAATAATAATAAGAAGTGTAAGAATAAATAATATTGAAATATTTGGTAATGATGGTTAACTCTACTTTGGAGAACATCCTTTAGATCTCCTCTTAGGGACACTAGGGTTGGTCTTTTGAGAATACCAGAACCTCTATAACATGGATAAAAAATTTAATAACATAAATTGGTAAGGGATGGATGATATTTAAGGCTAAATGTAATGTGAATAAGTGAGAGAAGAGGTTCCATTTTATAATTGAGGTAAGGGGAACTTTTGTAATTTTATTAGAATATTAATTTATAAAAAATTCAATATAATTAAATATACCTCCAAAAATATTTATCATAATATAATATGATATAAGGTTGTAATATAATCATAAAATATATTTTATATAGGTTTTGGTATTATTTTAAACTTTATCATTTCGATTAATTGTTAGTTAACCTATTTTAATTATAATTAAGGTAACAAATTTTTCAATATTAAAATGTTTTAAAATTTACATATGTGATTTAAATTAAATCATAAATGAAAAATTTATTAAAATTTTACCTTATTATATATATATATATATATTTTTTTAAATATATTTTATGACTATTTTATAATTTAAGAAAATTTTATTTTGATAAAATATCATTATTGTAAATTTTGATACTATTCATTAAATTGAATTTTAAAAATATCAAGAATACAAGTCAAATATGAAAAAAAATATTTTATTTTATACTTAGAATATCCATTTCATCAATAAAATTAATTTATCATATAAATTATATAAAATTATATTTATTTTAATATTTTTAGTAACATTTATTTGATATTTCCATTAATAAAAAATTTGTTACATTAGTAATGTGTACTTTTTAACACAATATTTTGTCAAATAAAAATTCAAAAATACCCTGAAAAATATAAATCAACTATATTTCATAAAAATATTTATTTTTTAATATATATTTTGTGTAAACCTATATAAAAAATGATATAGTATTTAAAACCTTAATGTAATATATTTAAATTTTTATTATATAAAATATTATATATACCATAATTTCATCTAAGTGACCCAAAAAGTAAAAAATAAATTTATATTATGAAAATTTGTTTATTAAGATTAAAATATACTTTTATAATAATTCATAACATAACTTTTTTCCCATGTGGATACATAAGTGATATTAAAGACAAAGAAAGTGACTTTTGTGACTTTCTTTGATTTAAATATTATATAAGTCGTTTTCATGGACAAGGGTCCATTAAAAAAATTAAATTAAATTCTTAGGTAACATCTAAAACTTGGAGTTCACTATCTAGTGCCCAGATCTAGGCCATGACATGACCTAAGGCATGCCTCTCCATATACTAGAGGTTTCCGACTAGCTGCGTGGGTCTATGGAGATCTATTGGGGAGACTATACCCACTAATCAGAGAAATTCCACAGCAAAAATAATATCAAATGATATTGTAAATCATAGACATAAATATATGGTTAGTGTGCAACAATGGAAACAAGTATCCTGACAACACATGTTATAAAAATATGATTAATACACTACATTTCCAACAATCATACAATCATAAATGAAACTAAAAGTAACACAATATCTTGAACATGGACCTAAGTCCCAACCTAATCCTGACATCCCATGATCTAACCAAATATCCCATGCATGAACCACACATCATGTCCCTGTAATGAATCTGTACCTGAAATCATGTAGCATCATCTTAGGTATCGAAGTGTCATGGTTTCTAGAGCAGGGTTAGAGTACAACTCAATAGGCCACCACCAATGGTGTCAAAAATAATAACTAATCTAAATAGATAGTGTATGAAAGTAAATATTGAATAATAAGCTAAAAAATAAACTGGGTTCCATTTATTAACATGGGTCACATTAGTCACTTTCATTAGTAGTTCCATGGGTCATCTATATTCATCAGATTCACTACGATGTCGGTCATATAAAATTTTCATAATGGGTCAAGTTATCTAACTCACATGGATAATCATTTCATTAAAAAAATATTCATTAACTTACCTTGGTGCCTTAGTCCATGTACATTACCTCACCTTGGAGCCTCATTCGAGATTCATTACCTCACCATGGAGCCTCATTCCAGATTCATTACCTTACCTTGTATCCTCAATCTTGGCCCAAACCATTTTCATTCATTAAGGGCATAGAGCCTCAGTCTGACTCCCCAACCCATGCAGTACCTCAGGGGGGCTAGAGCATTAATCTAGCAAACCCATTAGAGGATGCTAAAACCAATACCCCACACTATCAATAAGCCTTGTGAACATGATTTTAAAACCATATAACTTCTACAAACACAAACCATAACCATTAAACTTGTTTATAATTTACAATAATAACTCATTATCACATGTACCCTTATTCCAAACATTTCCTTATGTTATTCCACCATGTATTCACAATCATTCTTTAGTTCATTTCATAATAATTTTAACATGCCAAAATAATCATCATGGGTCCTATTTCACCAAACCATATATCAATTCAATTTATAAGGCCCTAATAGTCCTTTTAAACCAAAAACATGGTATACTACACAAAAAAGACTATTCATTTTAAAACATCTTCAAAAAACCCTTTAAAACATGGGTCTTTGTTTTTGAAAACTAAAACATGAACCAAGGATTTCATATCAATTCAACCATTCAAATAATCATTAAATAATTTCACAAAATGGAGGGAATTCCCTCATTCCAAATCATTATTTTAAATCTATTAATAAAATCACTTTCTACAACACCTTGAGTTTATCACCTCCTTTTAAAACATATCCCACTTTCAAAACAACTTATTCTTCATTTTGAAAACCATAACCAAATAAAAATAGGAAATGCATTATTTAAACCATTTGAAATCCCCCTAGGAATTTCAAAAAATCCAATATATCAATTCAATTTACCCTTTATACATGACCACATTCTTAGTTACAATTTACAACCATCTTTCTCTCACATTTACCATATCTAAACATTAACCAATTCATTTCACTATTTCAAGGTTTCAACACACCCCATGTGTAACATCCTAGGTAAATAAAGAATAATAAATTTTCATATTTATTAATTTTACTTTAAAGGGGTTTCTATGTTCGATAGCGTACTCGATACGCAACAAATAGTTTCTTTGAAATCGTACGTTGCACACTAGTAATAAAATAATATTATTTTAAATGTTAGTTAACACGTAGTTGTTGTACTGGAGGGAATGGATAGAAATAACTAAAATATGATTATATATGTTTGTTAAATGTTTTAAATTTATCTAATAAAGGATAAAGGCTTAAAATACGAAAAGAATTCAATTTTAGGCTTATATACTCTAATTTTCACGAAAGGTCCACTTATCAACATTTGATGGAGAACCATCATTAAATATAGTTCTGATCAATCTTATACATTCTATTGGAATAAATATATCTCTTCTTTAGAATCGGGACATCAAATTTTACTTTGTGTAAATTTTTCGTATTTTTCCGATAAAGTTCATTTTTTAATGAATAGTGTAAAATGTTGTATTTTAATTCAAAACCTATTTTTAATCTAATTTATTTATATGATTAGATTATCTTTTGAATTGGTTTTAAAGTTAAATTTGAATATATTTTTACCATTAAATCCAATATTGGTCGTTGAAATTAATTTCACATTGAAATCGGACTTAAACTAGTGTCAATCTTTTGATACTTATTGTTTCATAAAAACACGCTATTTGATCTGACAGCGGAAATTAATTATTAAATTAATTAATGCAACTTATATGTTGTGAATTTTGTAAAATTGACTTCATTTTTGAATTTGGAATATCAAATATAGCTTAGGGTGAAGTTTTGGTATTTTTCTGAAAAACTTTAATTTTTGATGAATAGTGAAACCACTAAGTGGTACTTATAAAAACTGATTTTTTGTTTAAATGAAATTTTACCACTTCTGTGTTTTGAATTTAAAAAATCTGACATACATGGTTGTCATTAAGAAGTAAAATGTGGTTCAATGATATTAAAATAATTTTTTGGTGAATAGTAACTCTTAAGTTCTTAATCGCGATTAGAGGTAATTAGTGTAGTTTAAGGTAAAAATAATGTTTTAATAATATGAGATGACCTAGAAACATGTCCTACCCTTATTTTATGTGTCATGGCCGACCAAGAAAAGCCATGGGTCAACTTGGGGACCCCATGGAGCCACTTTGGTTGGGAAATGACATAAATAACTTTTTATTTAATGTTAAAGTAAAAATGACACACACATGAGATGTTTTACTAAAAACATTTTTACATGTGGTTATACAGGTAATATTTTTGACTATAAATATTAATTAGAGAGATAAAAATATTTCCTACATCATAGTATTTTTTTTATAATTTTTAGACATTAAATAAATTAAATTATTTATGACATCACAATGATGCAACGATGACCTCATTATTTAACGATTTAAATAAAATGGAATGATAATGTAAAATATAAGACCTACACATGGCCAAAACTTATTGTATGGGTGGATTTAGAACCCTTATCACCTTATCCTCGAAAAAAATCAATGTGGGACCTCTTAAATCCGAATACCATTTTAAAATAAAGTGACTTTTCTTTACCTTCCAAGAGTGCCCCTCCTCTCCTCTTATAAAAGGCCCCCACCTCTACTTCCTTACCCACACTCCCAAACCCTTTGGATCGGCCACCCCCTGCCCATTTTGGATCTCCACATCCCTCTATTACTCCTTGAAGCCTCACTTTGGGCAGAAGTATTCCCAAGGAAGCCTTTAAGCTCAAATCTAAGAGAGTTACCCGATTTTAAGATAATGTCTTCTTTTGAGTCCTTTTGTTCGATTTTGCTTCTCCAACCCCCTAAACTCTTTTTATTATTTTATTTTGTAACAACTCCATTATCCTCAATATACTAGGATGTTTTTATAATAAGGATTCGAGCTACACTTACACACACCTACATCTAATGGTTAAAGGACATATTGTTTCCGTGGATGGTGAATTTATGCCTCCCAAAACGATGATTATTCAACATTCTTTTAACACCTTAAAAGGTGGACATTAAGAAGTCACTATATTTATATATGATATATAATATGTTTATGTTTTCCTTAAGCTTCTGTATTTTTCATTTTGCACATACCTTTATGGTTTCCATTATGGGTAAACGTGATATCTTCATTTAAGGAAGTGCGGACTACCGCCCCCTCAAAGTGATTTGATTCGTTAAATACCATATGTGGGACATATAAATGATGGAACTATGATATTATATATGATATTATACTGTAATTATAATATACCTTTATATCATTATGATTCCATTCTATAAAATACAAAATAGAAATGAAAGTAGCATTCGTGCGTACGTACGGCTTACCATCTCCATGAACGGTGCATTTCATTTCTTACCTCTAAATGATTATGTAATATTATAAATGCATGTATATAATGGATATATATGATATATACATAATGATTATAATTCTGGATATAATGGATACATGAACAACATGTAATTATAAAGGGTTTATTTTTTACTTAAGTACCAATGATCGTTAAAACAACTGTTATTAACTTAAATAATTACATAGTGTTCATGACATGGCAATAAGTGATATAAAAGGAATAATGAACTTGAAAAATGTTCTTAAACAAGTATAAATTAACTCAAGTTTATTATTCCGGAGATTAATGAATGATCGAGTCAAGTCGGACCCGAGGTATGGGACTTCGTCTCAATCTCCTTTCACTAAGGCATATTTTGTTTTATACACAACCTTCTTTTATATGGTGTATAAACCCATTTGACTTTTACGTTTATTCAAAAGTAATATTTTTTATACGAAGCATTTACTAAAAGACAAAAGGGAATGTTTTTGTGGTACGTATGCGGCGACAATGACTTCTCCGCCGCCGTGACCATTATTTGAGTTTCGTCTTCCTCTACAAGCCATACTTTTTTTAAAAAAAGAAAAATAAATACCATGTTTTACTTTTCTTTTATTTTGGTATTGAAAATGTTTTTCATAATGTTTTTATATCAATGTGTTGTATTGATATCTTGTGATTGAAAGGTGGAAATGTTATGTTTCCTTTATGCATGTTTTATGTGATAAGATTATGTTGAGGTTCTTGGGAATTATTATGAAGATGGGTGGTTCCATGATAAACTAAGGGCGGGTGAGCCCGATATAGCTCTCCAATGCATTGGGTAGTGCGAAGGAGTGTAACATTAAGGTTTCTCCGAAGATATTTAGAGAATATACTGTGATGGGTATTCCATACGTAACCAAGAGGGTTACTACCTACGTAATAATGTTATGAATGCCTCAAGTTACCTTTATGTCTTATGATTTCTATGATTTATTCATGATTTGATGAGGTATGTTAAAGTGATTGTGTTTTATGGGTAAAGTATGATTCCATTCTTATGTATATATGTACCCATGTTTCCTTTCCATATTTTATATCCCATACTGAGCTTTTTATGCTCATCCCAAGTTTTTTGAAATATTTTTCACAGGTCAAGGGAAAGGTACATGATATGATGATAGTGTCAAGGAAGTGTCTAGAAAGAATCCGTGTTTTATTTTAAATATGTTTCCATTGATGGGAAAGAATAATACTATCTTTATGTAACCACTTTGTTTATATGTGGAATGTAATGCAAGTTTTATGATCTAATTCTCTAAAACTCTAAACCCGAAAACATCCTCAATGTGTAATCTTGTAATAACTCAAGATTAAGTAAGGTTTAAGGCTGGGGCCTTATAGTTGGTATCAAAGGTCAATTTAGATAACTTTATGAGTTAGAATTATATTAAATGATTATCCAAAAATATTTTTTTATGGTCAAATTGAAGTGATATAGTATTTAAAGATTACCATGTTGCTTCATCTAAGACATGTTTGTTCAGAATGGTTTTCCGCAGAGGAAACAGGGGAGCAGTGATAGGAAGGCATGCAGAAGGAAATAACCTTCCAAATCAGAATCCTGAGATGGTCGGAATTGGAACTGAACAGTTTGTTGCAGTAATGGCACAGTTGACTCAAGCGATAAATGGCGGTGGTATCCATACACGAGATCAGCCAGATCAACCACAGAAGAACATGTCAGTGGTGGAACATTTCATGAGGCAACATCCCCCATCATTCAGAGGATCATCTGACCCTGTGCTAGCTGAAGGGTGGATTAAAGCACTGGAGAAGATTTTTGATGTCATGGGGTGTTCAGATAATCAAAAGGTTAGTCTTTATATTTATCATTTGGAGGGTGAAGCAGATCAGTGGTGGTCGATGGTTAAAAATATTCGGGACGCTGATGAGATTGATGCCCTCGACTAGGATGAATTCAAAGGTATGTTTCTTGAGAGGTATTTTCCTAAGGCTTCTTAACTTAGGATGGAAAATCAATTCTTGGAATTGAGGCAAGAGGAAGACTCAGTGGCTGCCTATGAAGAAAGGTTCACTCGATTGGCAAGGTATGATCCAAATTTTATCCGAGACCTTGATAGTAAAATCAATCGTTTTTACTCAGGATTAAAGCCAAAATATCGAAGGGCATTACCTTCTTGTGAGTTTAAAAGTTATGAAAAACTTTTTCGATGTTCTAAGAAGGTGGAAATGGAGTTTTCCGATGATCAAGTGTTCTATAACAACCATCAGAAGAAGAGACCAAGGTGGTAGGAGAAAGGGAAGAATTCTTCAAAAAATTCTGATGGTAAGAAATCTAAGTTTCCAGTTTGTGATAAATGTGGGAAAAGGCATACTGGGGAATGTCTTCTGAATTCTGGAAAGTGCTACCGATGTGGTAAGATGGGACATAAGGCTCGTGATTGCACTGGAAAAGATCAGGGTGATGGTAACACCAAATTTGATTTACAATTAGTGAAATATTATAAGTGCAATGAGATGGGTCACTATGCAAACGAGTGTCCGACAAAGAGCTTGGGTGACGGGAAGCAGTTAGACTACAAGTAGAAAGGGGTGTTGAAATCCTTTGCAACTACTTCAGCAGATGTCGGGCCATCAAATGAAGTTGTATCAGGTACTTTGTTTGTTTTTTCAGATTATTCCAGTGTGTTGTTTGATTCGGGGTCTACACATTCTTTCATCTTTGAAACCTTTTCTAGTAAAATGGGAATACCATCTCAAGAAATGACTCCTGAACTTTTAGTAAAAACACCTAGGGTAAATGTTTAGGAAAAAAGAATTTATAAGAATCTTCCTATCCTTATCTGTGGAAAGAACCTACTTGCAAACCTTATTGTTCTACCTCTAGTAGAGTTTGATGTTATCCTGGGTATGAATTGGCTCTCTATTTACCATTCTAAGATTGACTTTATAGCTAAAGAAGTTTCTTTTTAGAAAGACTTTCAGTTTGTGTACAAGAATGAACCCTTACTGTTGAAAACTTATCAAGAGGCCAAGAAAATTGTAAAAGATGGAAATGAATGTTACCTAGAACACATCATTGAAAATAAAGGAACTGTTCAGATTAATGATGTTCCAGTAGTAAATGAGTATCCTGATGTTTTCCCTGATGAGTTTCCTGGAATAATACCAGATCGGGAAGTTGAGTTTACAATTGACTTAGTTCTTGATGCTAATCCAATTTCAAAACCCCCTTATCGAATGGCTCAAATTGAACTTTTAGAGTTGAAGGAGCAATTGCAAGATTTATTAGAGAAAGTTTTCATTCGACCTAGCACATCACCATGGGGTGCTCTTGTTTTATTTGTTAAAAATAAATATGGTTCAATGAGACTTTGCATTGATTATAGATCCTTGAATAACATCACTGTTAAGAACAAATATCCTTTGCCTCATATCGATGATTTGTTTGATCAGCTCCAGGGAGCTCAGTATTTTTCAAAGATTGACTTGAGATCGGGGTACCATCAGCTAAAGGTAAAGGAAGAAGATGTTCCGAAGACCACGTTCCGTACAAGATATGGCCATTATGAATTTTTAGTAATGCCTTTTGGGCTAACCAATGCACCTGTTGTATTCATGGACTTAATGAATAGAATTTTCCATGAGTTCTTGGATAAGTTTGTGGTGGTTTTCATTGATGATATTTTGGTATTTTCTAAAAGTAAAGAGGAGCATGAAAGACATTTAAGGGTTATCTTTCAAACCTTAAAAGAAAAGAAACTATATGGAAAATTCAGTAAGTGTGAGTTTTGGTTGCAACAAATTTCTTTCCTTGGTCATATTGTTTCGAAAGATGGGATAACTGTTGATCCTGCAAAAACAAAGGTTGTTGAAGAATGTCCAAGACCCACAAATGTAACTGAGATTCGTAGCTTCCTTGGTTTGGTAGGCTATTATCGAAGGTTTGTTAGAAATTTTTCACGGTTATCTAGTCCAATGACTAAGCTAACTCAGAAGGGTGTTAATTTAATCTGGACAAAAGAATGTGATGATTGTTTTGAGGAATTGAAATGAAGATTGGTGAATGCTCCAGTTTTGGAACTACCTTCCAGGAATGGTGAGTTTGTTATATACAGTGATGCTTCATTGAAAGGACTTGTTTGTGTCTTTATGCAGAATGATCAGGTAATTGCTTATGCTTCACGTCAGTTGAAAAATCATGAGGTAAATTACCCTACACATGATTTGGAATTAGCTGTTGTTGTTTTTGCTTTAAAAATTTGGAGGCATCATTTGTATGGAGTAAAGTGTGAAATATATACTGATCAGAAAAGTTTAAAGTATATATTCACTCAGAAAGAATTGAACATGAGACAGAGGAGATGGTTGGAATTAATCAAGGATTATGATTGTACAATTCACTACCATCCGGGAAAAGCAAATAAAGTGGCCGATTCTTTGAGTCGAAAAAGTAATGCTTCATTAACCATGCTACATTTGGAACGAGATCCTTTTGTTTTTGATTTGATTAAATTTTGCATAGAAGTTGTTGGTGTAGGAAGTTCTTCTGTTTTGTTTCAGGTATCAGTGAGATCATCCCTATCAGACAGAATTAAGCAAGCACAGAAGCAAGACAGTGAGTTACAGAAAAAGGTAGAGCTGGTACAGAAACGTAAGTTGCATGAATTCGACATTGATAGTGATTGTGTTTTGAGGTTTGGGAAGAGATTATGTGTGCCTTGTGATTCACAGTTGAAGAATGAGTTGTTATGTGAGGCTCATAGTTCCCCGTTTTCAGTTCATCCTGGCAGTACTAAGATGTACAGAGATCTGCGGGAGTATTACTGGTGGGATGGAATGAAAAGAGATATTGCTGATTTTACTGTGAAGTGTTTGACATGTCAACAGGTTAAAGCAGAGCGGCAGTTACCGAAAGGGATGCTTCAGCCTTTACCAGTGCCAGAGTGGAAATGGTAGAATATATCCATGGACTTTGTTTTGGGATTACCGAAGACATCTCCAGGTAATAATGCAATCTGGGTTATTGTTGATCGCTTGACTAAATCTGATCATTTCCTTGCTATACGAGATACTTTTTCCCTAGATCAACTTTCTCGTTTTTATCTTAAAGAGATAGTCAGGTTACATGGAGTTCCCCTCTCCATTGTATCTGATCGTGATCCCAGGTTCACTTATAACTTTTGGAAAGGCCTTCAGAAGTCGTTGGGTACTGAATTAAATTTTAGTACAGGTTTTCTTCCTCAATCAGATGGGAAGTCAGAACGAACAATTAAGACATTGGAGGATATGCTACGTTCTTGCCCTATGGATTATCAGGGAAGTTGGGACCAACATCTTTCTTTGGTTGAATTTTCATATAATAACAGTTTTCATTCCAGTATACAGATGGCACCATTTCAGGCATTTTATGGGAAGCGGTGTCGAACTACAGCTTTCTGGGATGAAGTGGGTGAATGATAGTTGATGGGACCAGAATTTCTAGAAGAGATGACAGAAAAAGTTCGGTTGATTCAGAAACACATGAGAACAGCTCAAAGAAGGCAGAAGAGTTATGCGGATAACCGGAGGATGGATCTATCTTTTGAGGTAGGTGATCATGTTTTTCTCAAGGTTTCTCCATGGAAAAGTGTGATGAGATTTGGTAAGAAAGGAAAGGTGAGTCCAAGGTTCATTGGACCATATGAAATTCTGGAGAGAGTTGGATCAGTTGCATACAGAGTGGAATTACCTCCGAGTTTATCTCAGGTACACAATGTTTTTCATGTTTCGATGTTGAGGAAGTATATGCCAGATCCATCTCCTGTTTTGAGTCCAGAGGTAGTTCAGTTGGAAGAGAATCTCTCTTATGAAGAACAACCAGTCCAGATTCTTGACCGAAGAGAGCAAGTGTTGCTAAATAAGGTAATTCACCAGGTAAAGGTTTTGTGGAAAAACCATATGTTTGAAGAGGCAACGTGGGAATCTGAAAATGCTATGAGGGATAAATACCCCCACTTATTTTGATAAGTGAATAAAATTGTGAGGACGCAACTCCCAAAAGGGGGGAAGGATGTAACATCCCAGGTAAATAAAGAATAATACATTTTCATATTTATTAATTTTACTTTAAAGGGGTTTCTATGTTCGATAGCGTACCCGATACACAACAAAGAGTTTCTTTAAAATCGTACGTTGCACACTAGTAATAAAATAATATTATTTTAAATGTTAGTTAACACGTAGCCATTGTACTGGCGAGAATGGATATAAATAACTAAAATATGATTATATATGTTTGTTAAATGTTTTACATTTATCTAATAAAGGATAAAGGCTTAAAATACGAAAAGAATTCAATTTTAGGCTTATATACTCTAATTTTCACGAAAGGTCCACTTATCAACATTTGACGGCGAACCATCATTAAATATAGTTTTGATCAATCTTATACATTCTATTGGACTAAATATAACTCTTCTTTAGAATCGGGACATCAAATTTTACTTTGTGTAAATTTTTGGTATTTTTCCGATAAAGTTCATTTTTTAATGAATAGGGTAAAATGTTGTATTTTAATTCAAAACCTATTTTTAATCTAATTTATTTATATGATTAGATTATCTTTTGAATTGGTTTTAAATTGAAATTTGAATATATTTTTACCATTAAATCCAATAGTGGTCGTTGGAATTAATTTCACTTTGAAATAGGACTTAAACTAGTGTCAATCTTTTGATACTTATTGTTTCATAAAAACACGCTATTTTCTCTGACAGTGGGAATTAATTATTAAATTAATAAATGCAACTTATATGTTGTGAATTTTTTAAAATGGACTTCATTTTTGAATTCGGAATATCAAATATAGTTTAGGGTGAAGTTTGGGTATTTTTCCCAAAAAATTCAATTTTTGATGAATAGTGAAACCACTAAGTGGTACTTATAAAAACTGATTTTTCGTTTAAATGAAAATTTACCACTTCTGTGTTTTGAATTTCAAAAATCCGACATACATGGTTTTCATTAAGAAGTAAAATGTGGTTTAATGGGATTAAAATAATTTTTTTGTGAATAGTAACTCTTAAGTTCTTAATCGCGATTAGAGGTAATTAGTGTAGCTTAAGGTAAAAATAATGTTTTAATAATATGAGATGACCTAGACACATGTCATACCCTTATTGGATGTGTCAAGGACGACCAAGACAAGCCATATGTCAACTTGGGGACCCCATGGAGCCACATTGGTTGGGAAATGACATAAATAACTTTTTATTTAATGTTAAAGTAAAAATGACACACACATGAGATGTTTTACTAAAAAAAATTACATGGGGTTATACAAGTCAGATTTTTTACTATAATTATTCATTAGAAAGCTAAAAATATTTCCTACATCATATTATTTTTTTTATAATTTTTAGACATTAAATAAATTAAATTATTTATGGCATCACGATGATGTAGTGATGACCTCATTATTTAACGATTTAAATAAAATGGAATGATAATGTAACATCTAAGACCTACACATGGCCAAAACCTATTGGATGGGTGGATTTCGAACCCTTACCACGTTATCCTTGAAACACATCTATTTGGGACCTCTTAAATCCGAATACCATTTTAAAATAAAGTGACTTTGCTTTACCTTCCAAGAGTGCCCCTCCTCTCCTCTTATAAAAGGCCCCCACCTCCACCTCCTTACCCACACTCCCAAAGACTTTGGCTCGGCCAATCCCTGCCCATTTTGGCTCTCCACATCCCTATATTACTCCTTTAAGCCTCACTTTGGGCAGAAGTATTCCCAAGGAAGCCTTTGATCTCAAATCTAAGAGAGTTACCCGATTTTAAGGTAATGTCTTTTTTTGAGTCCTTTTGTATGATTTTGCTTCTCCAACCCCCTAAACTCTTTTTATTATTTTATTTTGTAACAAATCCAGTATCCTCAATATACTAGGATGTTGTTATAAGAAGGATTCGAGCTACACTTACACACACCTACATATAATGGTTAAAGGACATACTGTTTCTGTGGATGGTGAATTCATGCCACCCGAAATGATGATTGTTCAAAATTCTTTTAACACCTTCAAAGGTGGCCATTAAGATGTCACTATATTTATATATGATATATAATATGTTTATGTTTTCCTTAAGCTTCTGTATTTTTCATTTTGGGCATACCTTTATGGTTTCCAATATGGATAAACGTGATATCTTCATTTAAGGAAGTGCGGACTACCGCCCCCTCAAAGTGATTTGATTCGTTAAATACCATATGTGGGATGTATAAAGGATGGAACTATGATATTATATATGATATTATACTGGAATTATAATATACCTTTATATCATTATGATTCCATTCTATAAAATACAAAATAGAAATGAAAGTAGCGTTCATGCGTACGTACGGCTTACCGTCTCCATGAAAGGTGCATTTCATTTCTTACCTCTAAATGATTATGTAATATTATAAATCCATGTATATACTGGATATATATAATATATACATAATTATTATAATTCTGGATATAATGGATACATGAACAACATGTAATTATAAAGGGTTCATTTTTGACTCAAGTACCGATGATCGTTAAAACAACCGTTATTAACTTAAATAATTACATAGTGTTCATGACATGGAAATAAGTGATATAAAAGGAATAATGAACTTGAAAAAGGTTCTTAAACAAGTAGAAATTAACTCAAGTTTATTATTCAGGAGATTAAAGAACAACTGACTCAAGTTGGACCCGAGGTATGGGACTTCGTCTCAATCTCCTTTCATTGAGGAATATTTTGTTTTATACACAACCTTCTTTTATATGGTGTATAAACCCCTTTGAATTTTCAGTTTATTCAAAAGGAATCTTTTTTATACTAAGCGTTTACTAAACGACAAAAGGGAATGTTTTTGTCGTACGTATGCGGTGACAATGACTTCTCCACCGATGTGACCATTATTTGAGTTTCGGCTTCCTCTATAAGCCATACTTTTTTTAAAAGAAAAATAAATACCAGATTTTACTTTTCTTTTATTTTGGTATTGAAAATGGTTTTCATAATGTTTTTATATCAATGTGTTGTATTGATATCTTGTGATTGAAAGGTAGAAATGATATGTTTCCTTTATGCATGTTTTATGTGATACAATTATGTTGAGGTTCTTGGGCATTATTATGAAGACGGGTTGTTCCATGATAAACTAAGTGCGGGTGAGCCCGATATAGCTCCCCAATGCATTGGGTAACGCAAAGGAGTGTAACGTTAAGGTTTCTCCGAAGAGATTTAGGTAATATACTGTGATGGGTATTCCAAACGTAACCAAGAGGGTTACTCCCTACGTAAGAATGTTATGAATGCCTCAAGTTACCTTTATGTCTTATGATTTCTATGATTTATTCATGATTTGATGAGGTATGTTAAAGTGCTTATGTTTTATGGGTAAAGTATGATTTCATTCTTATGTATATATGTACCCATGTTTCCGTTCCACATTTTTATATCCCTTACTAATCTTTTTACGCTCATCCGAAGTTTTTTGAAATGTTTTTCACAGGTCAAGGGAAAGGTACATGATATGATGATAGTGTCAAGGAAGTGTCAAGAAAGAATCCATGTTTTATTTTAAATATGTTTCCATTTATGGGAAAGAATAATACTATCTTTATGTAACCACTTTGTTTATATGTGGAATGTAATGCAAGTTTTATGATCTAATTCTCTAAAACTCTAAACCCGAAAAGATCCTCAATGTGTAATCTTGTAATAACTCAAGATTAAGTAAGGTTTAAGGCTGGGGCCTTATACCATGGGTTTCCCTAGTTTTGCTCTCATGTCATCAATGAACATAACATAGTCCCAGAAGGATATCACACCTCAATCTAAGTCCCAAATCACTCCCCTTAACCCAAGACATCAAAACACAACAATTCAATGAAATAACACAACTACATACACATATAAAACCTCAATCCTATGGTAAAAATATTTAATACCACCAAACTTGAATCTGGAGACTACCACATTCTCAACCTTAGCCTTTGATATGTAAAAAATCATCTTTAAATCCCCAACCTATAAATTTCTAGAAAAAGAGGGTTTTAGTGCTTTTTAAAGAGGTGGATTCTACAAGACCTAATCTGGAAAATAAGGAAAATAGGTGTGTTAGACTCACCCGAGTCTTCCATTCGTAATAAATGGCATTCTGAACACCAAATAATTGAAGTAAAATCATCCAAGGAGGAGTAAGAGGATGCTGGATTATAACCCAATCTATAGGTGGTCAAATGGGGTGAAAATTTTGGGAATAAGGAAATACTATTGAATGGAAAAATGGGAATTTCATACTTTTAAAGGGCCAAATAGTTTTCCAAACTATGCGTCAACCATGCATCTCCCTCTTTCCAAGAGGGTCCACACCAAAAACTTTCCTGGAAGCTCCCACACAGTTTGGACTTTTTTTGGTAACCATGTGCTAGACTCTGTCAAAAAGGGTCCCCAAGACACACAATTTCTTGGAATAGGTGCACAATTTTTACAACTCATTAACCAATCATGCGCTATACACCTTTGACCACTTTTCCCCTCCTTTTGTGTCTTGCACCCTCTAAAGTCTACTAAAACTCCCCCATTTTCCCAAGGACCACCTCATTAACCATAACAAGTAAGGTTTAACAAAAATTTAAAACAGGATGTACCACTATATTGGGTTAGGATCTTACAAAATCCACTCCATATAATGGATTATCCTCGATTCATACTTCCCAATAATCTCTATGCTTCTGAGGCAAAAGGTCGATCCATAGGACCCACCCATCAACTTCCATCTTTTGAGTTTCTCCATGAACTTGATCATTCTGAAACAACACTCGGACAAATGAAATAGTCCAACACCAAAAACCATTCTCCCAACATAAACCACAATTAAAACCTAATGCTCCTCAATTATGCATCCACCTCAACCCCTTATTACCACCACAAATCAAAAGATGAAGGTCCAGTTAACTCCACTAGACCACCACACAAAAGGATACCGATAAGGAACTACATTACCAAGGGAGATATAATCAAAACACCCTTGGTATGATCCTCTCCACAATTCATGGCTCAAATAATTTGGCACTATCTCACCTAGTACCTCCAAAGCTATAATAGTGATCATAACTCGGTGCCACAAAGAAACACATGGGTTCCAACCACAATCCCTGACCTTTATTGGTCCGTAACATGAAGCCCAATAGCCTCATTACACTTTTGAACAACCAAAATGAACAACCTAAGTGAAACATCCATCTTAAGGCACTCAATCATTTGGAACTTGAACCAACACTCATCACCAAAATTGACACACCAAATTGGATCCATCCTAAGTCCATCCATCTTGAAACACCAGTCATATAATTAAATGAGTACATTACCTCTATGGTGATCCCCACCATGTTCCTTAGTTAATCACCGCCTTTTCTGGCTATTGAGAACTTCCCCCATCTAAAAAGTGTATAATATAACCTCAACTCAAATTTCACAACATAACCACCGTGTTTCCCCCCTCACTATCCCCAAACATCCATGAGAACTCCACCGAACATGGGAACAAAGTTAGTCCCTCGGAACCACCCATAGTGAATATAGATACACCATCCTATTGGAGTATATGAAAAACTTAACCTCTCTTAAGTTCACCCCAAGATCTGAAACACACTTGGAAAGATGACTCCAGACCAGAGGTGTCTTATAAATTACCACAACCATTACTTTTTCAATATCACATCAGGTTATCTCCAATTAGCTTATCCCTAACCACTCATCTTATGTTGTTAACTCTCTACTCCTTTCGCCTTCTTAGAAACCTTCTCCCATAAGGCATACCAACATCATTCATCACACATACCTAATTCATTCCTCATATTTCGATAAAAATCCATCTTCATGGAACCAGTTACTCTCCAATCCATATTCATGCTCTCGGTAACCAATCAAAATTCATATCACTAGAGCTTCTATCATCCACTCATCAATGAGGGACAACTAGGTTTCGTATAAAAAACCAATTTCCATTTCCAAACCCACTTAACATTCCAAAATATTCATTGAAACACACCTCCACTTGACCAAATCGGACCTATGATGAGGTTACAACTCCCAATATGAAATTCCATCAGCCGTTTTTGTAGCTTACCACATCGATCAATAGCTCTAACATAGGTATATTTGATTTCTTTTAATACATCCCCACTACCTAACCCAATTCACGAATCGATCAACTGCCACATCCAAGGACGATCAATCTTTTCTCAAAGAACCTAAACATGCACCCAACATACTTATCATCAGCACCTTGATGCCACCACATTAAATCCACGGTGCGGTCAAAACATCCCTGACTGACATACCACTCCCCACCTTAGGGTATCATTCGCATAGATTTCCTTAATAATGTTCAACCATTGTGGGTTAGGCTTCGATCAGAAAATGAAGTTCATAATATGAATGTGGTTGTCCAAATTCCATTAGGATAATAACAAAAATATCACCCACTCCCTGTTCTCATATTCTAAGGATGATGCCCTTGGAATTTGCTAACATATGCTCCATCCTGAGGACCTATCCCGTAACTGGTTGGTGGTATATTCCCCACCATATAGGCCCACATATACCACTCCACAAGTGAACCCTCTATGAGGCTCCATATCCAACCAGAATACATATAGGTAGTTATGAATACAGCCAGAAATCTCTTAGCGTACCAAGGATGATGTTAATATATTAGACATGATAGTAACAATCTAAAATAATACTAATAAGTCTTAAACATATTCCACCACAAATAATACATCACCAATGTCACACCTACCATAGGGACACCTTAACATGCTACAAGACTCAGGCTTCCCTACCTACCAATGTTTAATCCATGCTCAAACACAAAAACTCATACTGGATGTTCAACCAAAACTCATTACCACATCATGACCCTTTTTAAATCATTTATAACTCAATGTTACCTTTTTGGTACCACTTCCATTACCCTACTTGAGTTTCCTAGTATGATCATGGTAATTTTCATGGAAACACAACAACCACCACACCGATCCACTACTCAATCATCTCTTACAAAATAAGCACTTCCAACTATGATCACGCATATTCCCGGCATGAACTTATCACTATCCACCCATTCAACTATCCCAAATGACTTCATGACTTCCCATCATGTTCCCATATCTAGACGTCATTAGAGCCCTCAAGGTCACACATTCCGGCAACCACACACAAAACTCGAATCTAGAACAACAAGTTGTAAATCACCAAAACATGGCCCAAAACATACTCACTCATCTAACCAAGCCTCATAGTCCATTAATCCCATTAGACTCAAGGAATTCTCAAAAATCTCAACATTATCATCCAACGAACCAACTATCGTGCAAGAAAGCCCAACCATGTGACCACCACCCTAGGCTCCACTTCAATACAAAAAGTGTTCATCCATTCCTTGGTCACCCATATCTAGTTTATAAAGACACATGATTAACATACATGGACATTACATCCTTTTAGATGGAAATTATATACATTACAAAAAATATATTCTAGTGGACCATAATAGTTTAGTGTCTTTGGAAACATGGAAACAAAATATTCTATCATGGTGAAAGATCTGCAACATCTCCCATAAAGATCTACCCTACTAGCACTTATACCTACAACCATTCTTCATAACTTGGAGAATGGCAACATAAGAAAGGTTTGATCCCAGATTCTCAGTAAGGATGAACAAGGGAGACAAGTAAGCATAAACATGAACATTGAAGTATGATAACAAGATCATAACCTTAGGAGATCATACCATGCATATCAAAGGACATAAACATGTGCTATGGGATAAATATTAGTATTTCATAAGATATGAATCATAAAAAAAATTCACATCATGAGCCATGAAATCATTACTATGGAATAATAAATAGGATTGGTGGAATATATATAAGAATAGAAACTTTTATGTCATGGATACCTACCAAGAGTTTATAACATGTTAGGCTTGGGCTACGACCCGTGTACTTACATTGGTATTGGGATAACAACCCTTGTACCCACTTTCATTTAAAATTTGGCTACAACCCATGTACACAATTTCTTTTAGGCTTGGGATAAAACCCATGTACCGTCTTGTTTTCAGTCATGGGATGCAACCTCTGTACATACATTAGGCTTGGGCTAGCAAGTCGTGTACCAACCTTCTCTTAATCTTGGGATACAACCCCCATACCTTTTTATTTTTGGGCTTGGGCTGCAACCCATGTACCATATTTCTTTTAGGATTGGTCTTCAACCCAGGTACCTTCTTGTTTTTGGGATTGGTCTACTACCTGTGTACCCTCTTTCATTTAGGATTGGGCTACGACCTATGTACCTTCTTATTTTTGGGGTTGGGCTACTACCTGTGTACCCTCTTTCATTTAGGATTGGTGTAGAACCCATACACCCTCTTTCTTTTCAGGCTTGGGATACAACCCATACACCCCATTTCTTTTTTGGGCTTGGGCTACAACCCATACACCACTTTCTTTTCAGGCTTGGTCTACAACCCATACACCCTCTATCTTTTCAGGCATGGGATACAACCCATACACCCTATTTCTTTTTGGTCTTGGGATACAACCCGTGTACCCTTTAATCTCATATAAAACATATCCTTACCCAATTCATTGGAGGAAAATCGAGGTCCCACCCATCTCATAGTAAAATAATTCACACATGTGTCACAAGATAATAAAACTATCATCATATCATAACTCATAAAAAGATATAGGTCTTATAAACATCAAATCATAACCCATAAAATGAAATGGGTATCATTAAAATTTCATCACATCATAACCTATGTAAAATAGATAGGTTTCATAACCATTTCATCAAAGCCTAAACCGTGAAAGAGAAACTAATTTCATAAATATATAACCTGTGAAAGATAAACAGGTTTCATAAAGACCGTGGCATTAAGTGTGAACCATTCATAAAAAGGATATGAATGGATCCTTTATAAAATTTTCTTAAATGAGCATGAGTTACATCATTGTATTTCATATTAAATGTAAAATAGTTTTTAAATATCTCTTAAAAATATTTCTTAATGAAAATATCCTTTCTTCTTTGAAAAAGGCTTGTTAATACATAAAACCATTTAAAAATCATTTTCTTAGAAAATAAACTGAAAAAATATAAATAAGAATTGAAACCATTTTGAAAATATTTTTCCTTGAAAATTAATTTTAAAAAATTTATTAAATAATAACCTTACAAAAATCAAAATGAATCTTCAAAGGAATGATGGTGGGTAAATCTGGACCTGTTGTATGAAATAAAAAAGGAATATTCCTTTTGCACAGTAAAAAGGTTTGAAGGAATTCCTTGTTTGGAAGGTGACAAGAATATTCTCTTGAATATATTGGTAAAAGACAAAAAGGGTAAAAATGTATATAAAAACTTATATGATAATGGTATAAATATTCTTGGAAACCCTTTCTAGAAAACATAGATTTTCGACCAAAGAATGTGTAAAGTAGGGATTTCCTAACAACACTTTCTTAGCTATATTATTTACCAAAGAGCATAATATGGTACAAATAGAAGAGTATAACACGAAATAATATAGTATAGGGAAACTCATTAGTATTGTTGGGATATGGATCATAATATTTCGTCAAGGGAACTAATAACATAAAAAATCTCAGAATGTGATGAGATTGTCTCAATAAACTCTTATAACTCAGTAACATGGGATCATACTCTCCATATAAAAAAAGTAAATTACATGAATATTAATATATAATGAAAATAATTATATTAATTTAATAACCTATAAAGGGAATGTATATACATATTGAATAATATTTTAGGTCCATATCGAAACACAAATCTCAATGAAGGAAAATTGAGGCAAAACTATTTTACCGATTTGGTAACTTTTGAATGTTAAACCCCACAGAAGAAGGATCATAAAAAGAGAATGTGAATAAAAAAAATTTTAATTACAAGATATGTATAATAAAATCATGTGAAGTACATACACCACACAAAAGGAACGAGTGCTGAACATATCTTGTATCTTATAGAAATAAAAAGTGAGATAAAACCCCTCTATATTGTGTCTTGACTCTCTCTGTACTCGTACAATATTCATATATAATAAATATAAGTTTATTATAAATATTTTAAAGAATAATATTCTTATATTTATTACCATATATGGGTTTATTATAACCATATATTACCTTCTTATTAATGATATTATATGAAAGTTTCACTTCAGGTAATATTATCTTTATTCTACACATGTGCCTTATTTTTTTTATATCGTTGGTCCTTATACTTTTTTCATGATTAAAGAATGTAGATAATGATATAAATATAAGGTATATACATTATATTCATATTATAATAATTTATATCAAATATATGTATAAAATAGAATACACCTTTCCTGGAGATGGTAAGTCGTACGTAAGCCTGAACGTTGTTTCTGTTTTTATTATCATATTGAAAGAAAGTTTCTAAATTAAGTATGTATATATATATATATTTATGTACATATATAATTATTAAATTATAATTAATATATCATATATATAATATAATTTCATTAAATCCATCCATAATACAATTTTTTTAGTGTGTGAATGAATCACATCGCTTTGAGGGGGCAGTAGTCCACACTTCATCAAACGAGATGATCATATTAACACCAAATGGAAGGTAAAAAGGTGTGTGTTGTAAAAGTAATAAAGAAGATTAAATACATAATAAATATAATATATTACATATATAAATAGTTTTTCCATCATAATGTCCATGATAATTGGTGGTATAGTAGAAATGAACAATCATCGCTTCATGAGGTAGTAGTTCGTCGTACACAGAAACAACATGGTTAATATTTATTAGATGAAGGTGTTTATAATTTTATGTTATAAACTTTTCATAAAAAATCATAGTATATTTTGGATACAATTGTTTTCACCCAATAATGGAATAAATAGAGTGGGTGGGTGGAGAAATAAAATAATTGGAAGGAGCTTGAGAGAAGATGTTTCCTCTAAATCGGGTAACTTTTTTTGGTTTCTGCGAAAAGGTTTCCTTGAAAGGGTTTATACCCAAAGGTAGGATTCAAAGTATAAGGGATTATTTTTGGGAGGTTATATAGGAATATCATGGATGAACTTAAACGGTTTTAGGTTTCTGAGTAATGGGTAGCAGTGGTGGCCTTTTATAGGAAAGAAAATGGACTCACATGGAATTTTAAGAACCAAATTAGGTGTGCACATGTTCTTACCTAAAAAAGTCATAAAACCCACAAAAACTCAATAATATAAAGTTTATGGAAAAAATATGGATAAAAAATGGGTTTTTGAAAAGTGTATAGGTTATTTGGGCCCTTAAATTTAAGGTTCAGTCCCTAATTAATCTTAATTTGTCCTTATCCGTTGTGATTGATTTTAATCACTTTTACTATTCATGTTGGTCAAAAATTAACTTGGTATTATTAGAATATAAATATTATAAATAATATAGTGGTTTATGTTGTATTTTTTAAAATAAAACCACATATGTGGTAAAATTAAGAATAGCACTAATCCCACAGATGGGACAAAATAACGGGGTTTTATAGTAGGAAAAAGTTCAAAAGATTGTAATGATTTTATATTCAGTTTAAAAGTTAAATTGATTCTAATGAATTAAATTATATTAATATATGTAATTAATATATAATGTGACCTTAAAAAATATTTATAATATCATTTATCATTAAAAAAATTTTATACAAAAAGTCAATTTTTAACTAAAAAGGAGTATTTTTCACTATTTATCAAAAAAAGAAGTTGCTCAAAAAAATCCCAGAAATTCACCCTAGGATTATTTTGACATTATAAATTGAAAAATGGATTTTATTTTATCCAATGAAATTTCAAAATGTGTTTAAAATTACATTTATTTTTAAAATTGATTCATTCACAAAAACAATTTTTTTAACATAAAAGGGATTTACCAAAAATAATATCTTTACTTATCAATATATTATATTTATATAAAACAAAAATATTTTAAAAGTATTTATTATTATGTTTTATGAATAGGTTATAATTATCATATTTAAATAATTAAAACAATAAATTGAGATATTTCATAGAAACATAGTGTGGTGTGCATATTAAGTTAAGTCGGTATTTCTTGTAGCACAATCCAACTTGGTATTGCGTGTGAAAGGAATTTTTGACTTAGTGTTTTAATTTATATATATATATTTATATAAACTATTTACAGTGTCATGTAAAATGATATTTTTTGAAAAGTTAAATTAATTCAAAAAATAATTCTCAAAATCTCGGGGTGTTACATTCTACCCCCCTTAAAATAAATTTCACCCTCAAAATTCTTCTAGTTTATCAAAGGTTTAATAATTGAAATTTTAATTTATAGAAACCCACATCATAAAAATGGATACTAAAACTTCCCTTAAAAATTGAAATTAGGAAGCATAACGGTTACCCAAAGTAACATATAACTGGGTTTTCTCAATGGAGAACATAGGTTGGTAGTGAAGATTGGACAAGGAGGGAAAATGTAAATATTTATAGGCTATGATTGAGTTCATCCATCAAAAATAAGTGAAATATCAATGCAAAGTTGAGGGCCTCAAATTCATAAATATCTAAGGATTTAAAAGGCTATCATCTCGACAAAAATTAAGATATTAGGACAATAATGTTTTGTGATCACTTTCAGAACATTTGGTAATTCTTGATAAATTTTTATAATCAAAATATTATTCTTGGGTTATGCTTTGAAAAATTATAATACATCCATTACCTCATGAAATTAATGTCCAGAAATTAACTTTGATGATTAAAGAACTAAAAATTGTTTTTAACGGATCCTAAGGCCCATTATAGAATAAAAAGTCTATCTATTTGTCTCTTAAGAAAATAACATGAATTAATCTTTAAAAAGTTACTCTAATAGTTCATAATAAATATTTATTAATTAAAAATAAATATACATTAATGAGGAAGTTGTGTCGTCCAGTGTTAGGCATGAAACAATTATCATCCTTCGGTCATGGGTTCAAGATCTGCGGCCCTACCAGACTTGATTGGTTGTCACTCAACATACATGATGTACTTTTTTAAAAATACACTAATAATATATAATATGGTAATCCTTTAAATAAGGTTAATCCCTGGTTATCCTTTTTATCTAAGGTTTTCAATACAAACTCAGTTCTCAAATACTTCCTTCAATGTTTAACTTTAACTTTTCAGGAATGGTTAACCTTATAACCCTTTAGAAAGTTGAAAATCCAAAACCATATAAAGAGATTCACAAAATAAGATTAACATTGATTCCCCTGTATAACAAAAAATAGCTTTTGGTTGTTATATTCCAAGAATGTGAATAACCTCATTACATATTTTATTGAAAATTGGTAACAACATGAATTACCATAAATCCTTTTGAAAAAAATGCACGATTCCTTATTCCAAAGTATTTTGGATTTACTCTGTAAATCTAGAAATGTTGTAAACATCATTAGTGGTAGCATAATCCACCTATAAAAAGGTCCTTACTTAGTTCCAAGGTAATCAGTACTATCCTATTTACTTATTCATATCCCACATATCTTTATCCATTCAACATTATCTTAACATAAAGAACATGTTAAGGGTTACCTTTCCTTAGTCAAAATGTTAACTTTCATGAGATTACCTTTATATTCCATCATGAACATTAAACATATTCTTGTATATCCCTATAAAAACATAAATTTAACAATCCATACATAAGTCACCTTCCTAATTCTCGAATCCAAATACATAAATAATTTTATTCCATAATCCTTGATCTATTAACAATAATACTTATTTCCTTTCACATTTAATATAGAGTATCTTCATCATCAGAAATGTAACCATCACTCACACCACCTTGTTGATTCTCTTCAGGAAATTTCCTCTTGGAATATTTAGTTTCATAATGACCATTTATTTCACATATAAAACACTTAAACTTCATTGATGACTTAGGGTGGCCAAAATCTCTATCCATTTCACTAACTGAACTCTTTATTTTTCCCTTATAGTCACTTTCTTTGTGTCCTTCTTTTCCACAGTCAAAACTCTTTCTTGTTCCTCTACGATATTCACTTAGGTGATTCTTTCCACATTACTAACACAAAGGAAATCAAATCTAATTTCCTCCATGGTCTCCATTACCCAAACTCTCAGCGAACATCTTCTTTCTCTTCCTTGGTGAGTTTGAGAGTTGGTTAAGGTAAACATTGTTAATCATGTTCCATGAAAACTAGTTAGGCATGATCACAACATATTTCACTCAATTT
This sequence comes from Viscum album, assembly GCA_963277665.1. Lineage (NCBI taxonomy): Eukaryota > Viridiplantae > Streptophyta > Magnoliopsida > Santalales > Viscaceae > Viscum > Viscum album. The sequence goes on along the minus strand of OY728121.1, from coordinate 1,755,325,682 downwards.
ATTATCCCACTTAAATAGTCATTAGAAAATCATCCATCACATTCAACATTAATCCAGTTCCTTCTAGTTCCCGCCATTGACTAAAACCAGAATCATACTATGAGCATTACTTAAAATAGCTGAAAACAACCTAGTAATGAAAATAATTACTTACAGTATATCTAAATCATGAAACCTTCCATAATATATGACCCCTTAGGTTAATCATAGTTTATTCATAGCCATATTATAATTAAATACTTCATGATAGTTCATGAAGAGTTTGTGAATTCCCAAAGCATATCCCCCAGGAGTGTCAAACTAGTGTATAGTAAGGCCAGTTGTCATGTACCAGATTACCCTGAGTCAAGATCGAAACATCTTGTTGGAGTTGTTAACCCTAGGTACATCTGTGATAGAGCCATATCCACTTGTAGTATCCAGCCATGGATGTATTGATATAAAACCACTCACTCTATCCATTAGAAAAATTCTAGGACATTTACTCAAACATTATCTCATCCTTATACTTATCCATTGATACGTCCCAAAACATATAATTAGAAATATACCTAGGGATATAAATTTTTTTTATCATCCTAGTTTCCAAAGGTTTACTACACCATTCCTTTGATACAAACTATAGTGACCCAAGCTTAACAAATATGGATATTACATCCTTTTGGATGAATACTTAGCACATTACAAAAATACATGCTATAGGACCATAATAGTTTAGTGTTTCTGGAATCTTTGAAACAAAATATTCTATCCTGGTGAAAGACCTTCAACATATCCCATAATGATCTACACCATTCACACTTATACCTAAAACCATTATTCATAACCTGGAGAAAGGAAACATAAGAAAGGGGTGAGATTAGATTCCTAGTAAGGGTAAACAAGGGATACATGTATGCATAAATGTGAACATAGTAATATGATAACATGATTGTATCATTTGAAGATCATACCCTATATATCAAAGGTCATAAACATGAGCTATGGGATAAATCTTTGAAGTTCATAAGGCATGGATCATAAGGAAATAAACATCATGTGACATGAAATCATAACTATGGACTAAGACAAATGATTGGTAGAATACATATAAGAATAGAAAATTTTATGTCAGGGATACCTACCAAGACCATTATAACATGTTAGGCATGGGCTACAACTCGTGAACCTACTTTGGGCTTGGGATATAAATCTCTAAACCCACTTTTTTTAGGCTTGGGCTACAACCTGTGAAGTAGATTTATTTTAGTATGAGGCTAAAACCCTTGCCCCTTCTTGTTTTTTGGGCTTGGGGTGTAACCCATGTACCTACTTTGGGCTTGGTCTAGCAACCCATGTACAAAATTCAATTTAGGCTTGGGTTGTAACCCACATAACTTCTTGTTTTTGGGCTTGGGCTACAACCCTTATACCCAATTTATTTTAGGCTTGGGTTACAACCCATGTACCTTCTTGTTTTTGGTCTTGGGCTACTACCCATGTACCCTCTTTCATTTAGTATTGGGATACAACCCATGTACCTTCTTGTTTTTTGGGATTCATCTACTACTTGTGTGCCCTATTTCATTTAGGATTGTGCTACAACCCATACACTCTCTTTCTTTACGGTCATGGGCTACAACCCATACACCCCCTTTATTTTTGGGTTTTTTCTACAACCCATACACCCCCCTTCTTTTCAGTCTTGGGGTAAAACCCATACACCTTCTTTCTTTTTAAGATTGGGCTACAACTAGTGTACCCTTTGATCTGATATAAAACATACCATTACCAAATGAATTAGAGGGATATATTATTCCCACCCATATCATAGTAAAATAATTCACACATATTCTATAAGATAATAAAACAATCATCATATCATAACCCATAAAAATATATAGGTCTTATAAAAATCACATCATGACCTATAAAATGAAATGGGTATCATTAAAATTTCATCATATCATAACCTATGTAATATATATAGGTTTCATAACCATTTCATCAAATCATAACCCATGACAGAGAAACGGATTTCATAAACATATAGCCTGGGAAATCACTGGTGGAAATCCGACATATACCAACACAACGTTCCCAATGGTTTAAAAAATAATTTGGGAAAAGGCTACTATACCAACAGTTTTGTATAACTGTTGGTATATTCATAAGGTTTTTTTACTAATGGTTTAAGGAAACTGTTGGGTATAGTGATGATTAAGTGGTTTTCCCAATGGTTTAATCAAACCGTTGGGTATAGTTTTGATGAGTTTTTTCCAAATTGTTTTAAATCATTTGGATAAAATTTCATTCCCTACAGTTTTTTAAAACAATTGGGAAAGAAAATCCTCAAATATTGACGCTTTGAGAGATCTCAAACATCATAGATATTGAAAGTTTCTCTCTAAACAAGAGATCGACACACCATCTCAAATATGTTCCCCTAAACCTCAACCATCTAGAAGATTTGTCCTTCAATCTCAACATGAACCCTACTTCCCAGCACAATAGATCTGTTTTCCCAATGATTTGTTCTTCTGCATTAAATCAGTAAGTCTGCGTTCATTAATTTTACATTTTATCATTCCATTTTTCTACAATGTAGTGTGTATTATTATCCCCTTAAGAATAGAAGGCTTGTATCATTTTAGGTTGTGGTTCGAACCCTACTTCCAATCTTTTTCTTGAGGGTGCTAACTTTAATTTCCAACTGAGAATCTATCTTTGATTCAAGTAATTTTTGTTCTCAAATTTTAAATTGATATGTGTGACATCATTTATTTTAGATTTTTTCATTCCATTTCACTAAAATGTAGTGTGTATTATGTTCCTTTTATGAACACAAGAAAAATATCATTTTAGTTTGTGGTTTTTTTGTGATTTATCTGAATAGAATAATTTGTATTGTTATTGAAGAGGTCAATATAATACTGAGTTATTTTATCCTTGGTTTTTTTAAATTTATGGTCTATTGACTTGATTTCGTTGGTTAGACATAAATACAGTTATAGAATTTTTTTATCCTAAGAGGAATGATAAGATAATCATGCAATATGAATGTACCCCAAAATGTTGTCTTTGAAATATCACACTCTAACTTTAAGATGATGATAACCACACTATAAGTCATTAAATGAAGTGGCGCTTACACCTGAACCATAAGAGTGGGTTTGGGGTAACTTTCATATTTGAATGGTGATAGAACCAAAATTTACACTATTACATGTTCATTTATTCCTACTCCATCAAGTTGTTCAGTCATACACTTGTAATATTTTTTGAAATTAAAAATGAGTGTTAGGAATTCATGTCACACTTTTATTAGGTAGTTATAAAGCATTATTAAGGTATTTATATCATTTTCTATCCTAGGAAAGAACCCATAATAAAGGAGTATAACCGTCATAGAACTAACCATTATTGTTCATGCCTACACATTATTTACTCTCTGATATATATATCAAGAAACAAAATAGCACGGTCATGTGCAAGTAATTATTCACCGCTAGTAGATAGTATTTGAAGCCTGTGGAGGTTCACCTGAGGTGTTGTTGTGCACTTTCTTGGATTATATTATTTTTCTTTTATTCTTGGAATTAGGAATCAATATTAGAGTGTTTTTTTCATTAATATTTGTGGAAAATTATATGGTGATAATTTTGTGTTGGATAGGTGAGTTCTGAACCCATCTCCAATGGTAATTATAGGTTAATAGGGTTATGAAATTTCACATCTTGATTATCAATGTTACCTCGACATCCCCCCTGGACACCCCCTATACCCTGGGACAACACCCCCAACCCCCTGGATAGCCCCCCCCCCCCCCCCCCGGATAGCCCCCCAACCCCCTGGACACCCCCACCCTGGACAACCCCCACCCTCCTGGACACCACCCCACACTCATGGACTTCCCCCCCCCCACCCCCTAGAAAGACCCCCACCCCCTGGACACCACACCACCCCCTGCACACCCCCGCCCCTAGACAACCCCTCCACCCCAAGGACCGCCCCACCACCCTCGTGGATAGAACCCCCCCCCCCCCCCCTCATCCCCCTGTGGATGGTCTTCCCACCCCCTGGACACCCCCAACCACCCTAAACAGCCCCACCACCCCTGTGGACAGTTACCCACCCCTCTGGACACCCCCTACCCCCTGGACAACCACCCCACCCTTGTGGATAGCCCTCCCCCCCCCTTGACACCCCCACCCCCTGAATAGTCTTACCACCCCCGTGGACACCCCCAACCCCCTAGACATCCCTTCCACCCCCGTGGAAAGCCCACCCACCCCCCTTGGACACCCATACCCTCTTGGACATCCCCCACCCCCTTGGATAGCCCTCCCACCCCCTAGACACCCCTACCCCCTATATAGTCCCGCCACCCCCGTGGACAACCCGCTCACCCCCCTTGACACCACGTATCCCCTTGGACAGCCCTCCCTCCCCCTTGGATAGTCCGCCCACCCCTTGGACACCACGTACCCCTTAGAAAGACCTATCATCCCCATGGATAGCCTGCCCACCCCATGGACACCCCTTACCCCTCTGGACGCCCCCGCTAGAAAGCACCCCCACCCCCTGGACAGTCCCGACCCCCCAGGACAGCCCCGCCACCCCCATGGACAACTCGCCCACCCCCAAGACACCCTGTAACCCCTGGATAGCCCCACACCCCCATGGACGGCCTGCCCACGTCCCCTAGACAGCCTTCCACCATCCCCCGGGACACCCCGACCCCCTGGACACCCCTGACCCCCCGGGACTTCCCTTACCTCTTGGACCCCCCAAACCACCCCCTGGACCCCCCCCCCCCACCCCCTTAGGGAGTGTATGTGATCACTCAAATAATCGAGTAAAATATAAAATTTCTTCGATCTAAATTTTACTCAATTCCTGAATAATTCTCTTCCACAAGTGTACATGATCTTGTACACTCTTGTATAGTTCCTCAAAGATATTTTGTTATAAATATAGTATTTTGTTGTCTATTATGTTATGATTCTCATATAGAGTAGTGTGTCAGTTATGGTTTCATATAATGTGAACAAATCTCTTTTACTTAAATATATTTTCGATGAAATTTCAATCTTATTGAATTGATTTTGACAAAACGACTAATAAATTTTTTTTACAGAATGGATAGTTGTTGGTTGTATGAAACTGATAGGATCTCAAGCGATTTTCAAAACAATTTGGACAGATTTTTAGATTTTTAATTTCCCAATGCTTCAGATAGTGGTCACATACATTTACCGTATTAAAATTGTCTTGGTAGACCTTGGTTGAGTGGTGAAGAAGTCATCTACCACATAACCAAATATGGGTTTCAAGAAAACTACTCTATCAGGTATCACAATGGAGATAAAATGAAATCTCAAATTGTTGATGATCCAAATGAGAGGACTAGATTATATAATTTATTATATGACCAGTTTCTGTTTATTCTTCATCATGAAAAATAAAGTATTCTAGCCCAATAATCTTTCAATATGAGTACAAATGAGGCGTCTAATGGAAATGATGATGTTTTCAGGGTGAAAAATTGAATGATGCTACCACGACTCCAGTATATCAACAATGCGGTAAAATGAAAAGTCTGTAATTTTTAATCTGATTATTTCATGGGAAAACTATGTACGGAATTTCTAATACTACCAATAATTATATTCTTACCTTATTGAAGTAATTACATCAAGATGAAGCAGATATTCCCTCAATCCACTATATTTCATGAAAGTTAGTTGAGGAACTGGGATTTTCAAGAAACAAAATTCATGCTTTCTCAAAAATATTGTAGTTTATTCTAGGAGGATACTACTGAACAGAATGATTTTATAAAATGTGGAACATCCCACTGGAAGCCCGAATATGAAAGAAGACCATCTCGTGTGCCATATAAAGTAATGTGGCACATTCCATTATTCCCCATACTCCAGAATCTTGTTATGTGTGATGAAATATCAATAAAAATTTGATGGAATGATACCGAGAGAAATAAGTCTAATGATGAGTTTGTTCACCCTGCATATGTTTTTTCATGGAAAATATTTGATGCTCTATATCCTAATTTTTCAGCGGACATGCGTAATATGGGGTTGGGTCTTTCATGTGACGGTTTTAATCTTTTTGGGAAGTTTCTTACATCACACAATACATGGCCAGATTCTATACCCATTTATAATCTTCCCCCATGGTTGTGTATGAAAAAGCCTCTCACTTTCATGTGTATACTCATATCTGACCCTTCTAATCCTGGAAGAGATATAGATGTATACATGAAACCACTAATAAAAGAGTTGAAACTTCTTTGGGGTGTGGGTGTGTGCACATACGATTCTTATACGAAAGAAATATTTCAGATTCGTGTTTAGCTTATGTGGATGATCAATGATTTTCATACTTATGAAATGATGTCTAGATGGAGAACAAAAGGAAAACTATCGTGTCTTATTTGTATGATGAATACATGATCCAGAAGATAGAAACCTCTTTGTAGTTTTAGTTTTATGGGACATCGAAGATTCTTTCCAATGGACCATACATATAGAAATAATTATCAATGATTTAACAATACCATGGAGGCTGATGATCTGCCTTAGTGTATTCCTATAACTGATGTGCTTAATGAATTGAATGATTTTAGTTTTTCATTCGAGAAGGGTCAAATGAAATCAAGAAAGAGAAACAATTTTTCCACCGAAACCTATTACAATTGGAAGAAGAGAAGTATATTAATTGATTTTCCTTATTGGTCAACCAATTTGTTACATCACTTCTTAGATGTAATGAACATTGAAAGAAATGTGAAATGATGCTTTTGATTATTTTAAATGTTAAGGAAAAGACAAAAGATGATTTATGGTCTCGGTGTGACTTGGTGGCTTGGGGCAATAGACCCTAATTTCATCATGTTCGTATCAGTGAAAATAAATGGAAAGTTCCATTTGCTTCTTATGTGACTACACATATAGAAGAAAAGAAATTTCTATATGTACTTGAGACTATTAATGTTCCTAATGGCTATTCAAGAAACATATCTAAATGGGCCAACAGAAGAGAGTTGAAGCTAAAATCATTGAAGACTCAGGATTATCACATCCTTCTGCATGAGTTGATTCCAATATCAATTCATCATATTTTGACCAATAATGTAAGGGTGGTTATTATTCAGTTGTTCCATTTGTTTTTAGATCTTTTTGGTAAGAATTTGTCCATGTCTTTCATGAAATAAATGTTGGAAGATGCCCCATTAATTTTGTGTGAGTTATAGAAAATATCTCCTCAATCATTTTTCACATGCATGTTGCATCTGACTATCCATATTCAAACAAAAATACTTCTTAGAGGACCTATTTCCTTTTTTTGGATGTATCTAACTGAAATAAATGTGTTCACATTAAATTCTTATGTTTGTAACAGGAATCATCCGGAAGGCTCTATCGTGAACTTTACTTGGCTCAAGAATGTATGGATTTTTTCTCTATGTATTTGTTTGATATTACTACAAGAATGAATAGACCAATGAGAAATGAAGAAGAACAGTATGAGAAAATTGATCCCAATTTTCCATCACTTCCTCAAAAAGAAGGAATTCATGGATCATAGACATTGACGACATTAAGCCTTGAAGAGAGGGAGATGGAAAATCACACCATTTTGTTCAACTGTGATTTGTTCGATGAATACATCTTGTAAGTAAATTGAATATTTATATCATTTATATATATATATATATGTATATATTTGATAAACTATTCCTATTTTTATCTACAGGGAACATAAAGCGATGATAAATAGAAATAATTATTCTTTATCTTTGAGAAGGAGGGAGACCGAGCATAACAAAGAGTTTTATGGTTGGTTAAAATTAAAGGTAATAATATTCCAATTTAAAATAATTAAAATAATATTTAATTAAGTTTAATATTAATTTATTATTTAGGTATTGATTTTTCCTGCTGACTCTGTCTCTGAGGAAATTAGAGCTTTGGCTTTTGGTCCTAATATTATGGTTCATGACTGTAAATATATTTTTATTAATGTGTACTAATTTATTATCACTAAACGAGAAATGAAAATGAGAAAAAAAGATGATTGCGTTATGGTTACTGCCACAATAGACTATTATGATGGTGCATCAGATAGTAGATTGCGATTTGAAAATGTAGGTTATTATGGAGTCATTGAAAAAATAATAATATTGGATTATTATTCTCATGAACGATTCCTGATGATGAAATTACAGTGCTCTAATTCGATGACAAGGAAGGGCACAATTGTTGATGATTCTGGATTTAGATTAATTGATAAGACTCACACTCTTGTTATCGATGAACCATATGTATTGGCATCAATGGTGAAACAAGTTTATTATGTCAAATACCATCTTTGATCTGAATTTTGTGTCATTATTGAAGTAATTCCAAGACCTATTTTTGAGGATGGTGATGATGGAATTGAAACTATACCTACTTCCATCGGAAATAATCCATATATTACTTTTGATGACTCCAATAGCTCAATTTTCAGAGTTGACTGTGAACCTGAAGATGTAGTGGGAAATATATAAAATCATCCATTTATTTTCTCAATTATTTTGGTTTACCTCAACATGGGTTGTTAAGGTTGGTAATATTCAAATTGATTTAATATAGATTAAAAATATGTTGTATCTGACTTGACTGTTATTTGAATTTTCAATGTTTATTGGTTGTAATTTTATTTTAATTTCATTTTCTAATTTTGAATTGAACTATATTCAAACCAAAAAAACCAACATTTCCATGATTTTAATAGACTGATCACACTTAGTAAATAACCATCCTACTAAAAACTGAATTTTTTTATTACATCTTGTATTATTTATTGACTTCATTAAATATTTATTCAAGATCACCTAAAATAATGGATATTTAAATTATCCATGAATCCACCTATTGCCTCTCATCTATTTTGTTTTTTGTGTTACTAATTAGCGATCCTTTATAATTAATTCTATATTTGTTTTCAAATGCAGGAAATAAAACCAATTGAATAGAGGCGATGGAAATAGATTATGGACAATAATTATCTCATGAATAAGATGGGAATTCCACCACAAGTGCATGTAGTGAGTATTTTATTTCAAATAAATATATTTAAATAATATATAATGTCATGTGATTAATTTTGTTTTAAATTCTTTTTCAGGATCTACCTATTAGGCGATAGTTATTTCAAATGTATATATTTAAATAATATGGAAGGATGTGTGCCTTGAGAAAAACTATTTTGCTCGAGTAGAAGGAACAAGGATGGAAGTGCAGTTAATGAACCGAATTAGTAGTAGATTGTAAGTATTATTTTGTAGATTTTAAATTTTAATCTCTATTTTTTAACTTAATAATCTATTAATATTTTTAACAGGCTGCTTTTGAGGCCCTTGATGCCCAGAAACCTGACAATATTTGGCCAAGAAATCACATACATCAGGTGTTGGGAGATGAGAACCTTGGTAGAGTATGCTTCCAACCTGGGAATATTATAGTTCTCACAATGTATTGACCCTCCTCAGGTATGAGTTTTAGTTACAATGAGTTCCAGTAGGATAAGGCATAGGAAGAACATGGTGAAAAAGGGTCCATAGAGATGGCATAACAATCTTCTAGGGAAAACACTTCATTTATGAAACTGATGGAATTTTTACGTCCAAAACATCCACCATAGGCCAACACATCTTAGGAGGAATATATATCATCAATACATTCTCTATATGGTGAAACAGGTGGAAGTTCTATTTTTGGTTGAGATGATGGTGAGGAGGAGGCTGAGGAGGAGGAGGAGGAGGGTGAGGAGGATGCCGAGGTGGAGGAAGGTGAGGAGGAGGCCGGGGTAGAGGATGAGGGTGATGAGGAAGCCAATCCTAAGTACGTGGGTGAAGAGGAGGGTGTTGAGGATGGTGAGGATGATGATGGGGACGCCAATGAGGATGAGGGTGAGGCTGATGATGACGGTGACGATAGTGATGGAGATGAGGGATAGATTGATCTGTTACATTTTGGACTGATATTACTGACCTTTGATGTTTATTGATTTGTTTTTCCTGAATATATGTGTGATTAGGTAGGTCAAATTTTCTTTATTAATATATATATATATATTATAAAACTTGACATGATGATTTACTGTGACTGATTGACCCCTCCCATGGATAGGCCTGCCTCCCCCGTGGATAGCCCACCAAACCCCCTAGACACCCCTACCCCCTGGACAGCCTCACCACCATCGTAGATAGCCTTCCCACCCCCTAGACACCCCATACCACCTAGACAGCCCCTCCCACCCCTAGAAACCCCATACCCCCCTCGACAGCCCCCCATGGATAGACCACCCACCCCCCTCGACACCTCGTACCCCCTAAACAGCCTCTCCATCCCTATGGATATCCCACCCACCCCTAGGACAGCCCCTCCCCTCGTGGATAACCCCCATCCCCATGGACACCCCATACCCCATGGAGGGCCCTGACACCCCTGTGGATAGCTCGCCCACCCCTGTGGACACCCTGTACCACCTAGATAGCCTCACCCACCTCCCTGACACCTCATACCCCCTGGATAGCTCCTAGCCCCATGGACAGCCTGGCCACCCCTGGACACCTCGTACCCCCTGGATATCCCCGCCACCCCATGGATAGCCCACCCACCACCTATATAGCCCCTCCCCCTGTAAACAGCCCCCCCCCCCCCCACGCCACCCCCGTGGAGAGCGTTTCCACCTCATGGACACCCCCTACCCCACTGGACAGCCCTGCCACCCCTGTGGACAGCCCGCCCTCCCCCTGGACACCCCTGGACAACTCTACCCACCCCCTGGACAACCCGTACCCCCAGGACAGCCCCCAACCCTTGTGGATAGCCTGCCCACCCGTGTGGATAGCCCGCCCACCCCCTGGACACCCCTACCCCCCTTAACATCCTCATCACCCCCGTGGGAAGCCTTCCCACCCCTGAAAATCCCCCCCTATGGACATCCCACCCACCCCCTAGACACCCCTACCCCCTGGAAAGCCCTGTCATCCCCATGGACAGTCCCCACACCCTGGATAGCCCCACCCCCCCTGGACAGTTTCCCCCAGATACCACCAACCCCCTGGACAGCCCTGCCACCCTAGTGGACAACCTTCCCACCCCTTAAACAACCTGTATCCCCATGTAAATCCCCCCACCTCCACCCTAGTGGAAAACCCATAAACCCCCATGGACACCCACTACACCCCTGGATAGACCCACCACCCTGTGGACACCACCAACCCCCATAGACAGCCCTACCACCCCCGTGGATAGCCCACCCACCCCCTGGATACCCTCAACACCTGAACACCCCCCTCTACCCCTATGGATAGCCCGCCCACCCCCTGGACACCCCTACCCCTGGATTTCCCCACCACCCCCTTGGACAGCTTGCACCACTGGACACCACATACCCCCTGGATAGCCCCGTCACCCCCATGGGCATCCAACCCACCCCTAGACACTCTGTACCCCTTGGACAGCCCCACCACCCCCGTGGGAAAACCGCCCACCCCTGGACACCACGTACCGACTTGGACCTCCCCCACCCCTATGGACAGCCCACCAACCCCCTGGACACCCTATACCTCCCTCTACAGCCCTCTCCCACCCCTGTGGATAGCCTGCCCACCCCCCCTGGACACCCCCTCCCCCCATAGACATCCCCCACCCCTGTGGAAAGCTCGCTCACCCCCCGTGGACACCCATACCCCCTTGACAGCCCTTCCACCCCCGTGGATAGCCCTACCACCCCTGGAAACCCCGAACCCCCGTGGACAGCCCCACCACCCCCATGGCCTGCCCACCCACCCCCTGGACACCCCGTACCCCATGGATAGCCCGCCACCCCCCGTGGACAGCCCACCCACCCCCCTAGACACTAACTACCCCCTGGAAAGCCCCACCACCCCCATGGACAACCATTCCCCTGGACACCTCGTACCCCCGGGACAACCCCCACCCCCCTAGACACCACCCCACCACCTGTACCCCCACCCCATGGACACCTCCACCCCCATGGACATCCCCCTACCCCCTATACATCCCCCTAACCCCATAGACCACCCCCTCCCCCTGGACAACCCCCCCCCCCCCCCCCCGGACACCCCCCCACACCACTCAGGACACCCCTACCCCCTTGGACAGCCCCCAACCCCTAGACGACCCCACACCCCTCGACACCACCCCACCACCTGGACACCCCCACCCCCCCGTGGACACCCCAAACCCATGGATATCCCCCCCAACCCCCTGGAGGCCCCCACCCCACTGGACGCCACCCCACCACCTGGACACCCCTAGACACCCCCACCCCTTGGATGCCCCCACCACCTTGGACACCCCCCCACCCCCACCCCATAGACATCACCCCACCCCTGGAGACCCCATACCCCCTTGGACAACCCCCCCCCCCCCCAATCCTAGACCCCCACCCCTGGACACCACCCCACCCGCTGGACACCCCCTCCCCCTAGACACACCCTACTCCCTTGGAAATCCCCCCCAGACACCCCCACCCACCAAGACACCCCACCCCCATGGATATCCCCCCACCACCCTAGACACCCCCACCCCCCTGGGCACCGCCCATCCCCACCAGATACCCCCACCCCCTAGACACCCCCTACCCCCTTGGATAGCCACCCCCTATCCCCTTGGATAGCCACCCCAACCCCCTGAGCTGCCCCCAACCCCCTTGATTTTGAATTGAATTAATTATGCATTTAATTAACTTATGAATTATGTGTTAATGGTTTATGGTTATACTTTTGTGTCTATACTTGCTGTAATTACCTTATGAATTATGTGTAAATTCTGTATGTCTGTAGATGGTAATTAAATACAGAATTGGAGGTATTCATAATTCTATATGAATTATATTTTGTATTAATTCTGTATGAATTCATACAAGATTATATATGTATTATTCTTGTATTGATAATTTCTTATGAATTCTGTACAGGGATCCTACTGGTGGAAGCTAGTGGAAGTGTTGTAGTTGCATAGGGGGAGGTCATCTTGCTGCTACAAGTATAAAGTTTATGCCAACTATTTACAACCATTGGCATATCTGTAAAAATAGATATTATACCAACAGATTTATGTAAACTGTTGGTAAATGTATATACCAATGGTTTACAATCCTTTGTTATAGGTATTTTTACTTTATATTTACCAACAGTTTATGGGAAACTGTTGGTAAAAGTCTATACCAACGGTTTGAAAAACATTAGAATAAAGATGATTTTTTATATTACCAATGGTTTTAAACTGTTGGTAAACATTTATACCAATGGTTTCAATGAATGGTTGGTATATACTCAATTTTTCAAACATATCTCACGGGTTCTCAAAGAACCGTTGGGATATGTCTATCCTTATAGAACAAGACCCAACATTTTAGAAAAATGTTGGCATCATTTATACCAGCAGTTGTCTAGTCTTTACCAATAGTTTTAAACCATTTGTAATGATGAAGTTTCCAGTAGTAAATAGAAATAGGTTTCCTAAAGACCAAAATATTAAGTGTGTCCCGTTCATAGAAATGATATGAATGAATCATTTTTATAATTTCTAATAAGGGAATTAGAAAAATCAATGGATGTCATCTTAAATGGAAAATAGTTTCGAAATATCTTTAAAAAACTTTTCTTGAGGAAAATATCCTTTCTTATTTGAAAAAAGGATTGTTAAAACATAAAACTATTTAAAAAGCATTTTCTTAGGAAATACCTTGAAAACATATAAAGAAGACTTGAAACCATTTAAAAATATTTTTCCTGGAAAATTACATTTAAACCCATATCTTAAATATTAACCTTTTAAAAGTGAAAAGGAATATTCAAAGTAGTGATGGTGGGTAAATTTGTACATGTCATACGAAGTAAAAAAAGAACATTCCTTTTGCACAGTAAAAAGGTTAGGAGGAATTACTTGTTCGAAAAGTGACAAGAAGAATCCCTTTATAAGATTTTTAAAAGAAAAAAAAATAAAAACTTTCGTAAAATTTTATAGTATAATGGTATAGTATTCTTGTGAACCCTTTTTAGAAAACATAGATTTCCGATCAAAGAAATGGTAAAATCAGGATTTCCAAACAACAATTTCTTAACTAAATTATGTACTAAAGAGTAAAATATGGTATTAATACATGATTATATATGTAAATAATAGAGGATGAGGAAACACATGACTATTCTTGAAAGATGGATCATAATATTTCATCAAGGGAAGCAATAACAAAAGAAATATCAGAAAGTGATGAGATCATCTTAATGAACTCTTATAACTCGATAACTTGGGATCATACTCTCCATGTAAGAAAAAGGAAATCAACTGAAGCTTAATATATCATGAAAATAATTATATTCATGTTATAACATGTAGAGTGGAATTATATAAACCTCTAATAAGAGTTTAGGTTCATAAAAAATCATGGATCTTAAAGAAGGAAAGTTGAGACAAAAATATTTTACCGATTTGGTAAATTTTGAAAGCTAAACCTTATGGAAGAAAGATCATCAAATTGGAATGTGAATAAAAAAAATTTCATTAAAACATAAATATAATACAATCATAGGAATTACATACACCAAATGATAGGAAAGAGTTGAAAACATAGCTTGTACCTCCTAGAAATTAAAAGCGAGATGAAATCTCCTTACCTTGTGTCTTGACTCACTCTGTACTTGTACAAACTTACTATATAATAAATATAAGTTTATTATAAATATTTTAAGGAATAATTTACTTACATATATTATCATATATGGTTTTATTATAACATTATATCACTATCTTTTAAACGATCATATATTAAGCTTTCACTTCGGGTAATATTCGCTTTGTTCTTCACATGTGCCTCAATTTGTTATATCGGTTGTCCTTATACTTGTATCATGATTAAAGAATATAGATAATGATTTAAATATTAGGTATATATATTATATTCATATTATAATAATTTATATCATATAGAAATAGTAAATTTAATACACTATTGATGGATATGGTAAGTCATACATACACATGAATGTTGTTTCCATTTTTATTATCGTATTGAAAGAAAATATGTAATTGAAGTTTTTATATATATGTATGTATTCATATATATAATTATTATAGTAGAATTAATATATCATATATATCATATAATTACATTAAACCCATCCAAAATACATTATATGTGGTGTGTGAACGAATCATAACGCTTTGAGGAGGCCGTAGTCCACACTTCCTGAAATGAGATTATCATATTAACACCAAATGGAATGTAAAAAAATGTGTTTTTTAAAAGGAATACATATGATTAAATAAAATATAAATATAATATATCCCATATATAATATATTTTCAATCATAATGGTCACCATTATTAGAGGTAAAAGATAAATGAACAATAATCACTTCGTGAGGCAGTAGTTCATCATACACATAAACATCCAGTTCAACATCTGTTAGATAGAGGTGAGTGTAAGTGTAGGTCATACGCTTTTCTTCAAAACATCCTATTATATATATGATATTATTTTTGTCACACAATAATGGAATAATGTTATTGGTGGGGGTTGATAAAGAAAATAAATGGAAGGCTCTTGAGAGAAGACGTTACCTCTAAATGAGGTAACTCCTTTTGGTTTGTGTGAAATGGTTTCCTTGAGAAGTTTTATGCCCAAAGGGAGGATTAAAAGTTCATGGGAGAATTTTTTTAATGATACTTGGTCATATCTTGGACTAAATTCAATGGTTTGAGATGTGTAAGGAATGGGTAGAAGTGGTGGCCTTTTATAGGGATAGAAAAGGACTCACATGAAATTTTATGAAACTAATTAGGTGTACACATGTTCATAACTAAAAAATTCATAAAAAACTAGCCAAACTCTATAATGGATGTTCTATGTCCTACCTATGGACATAGAATTGGTTTTTTACATGTGTTTAGGTCATTTGGGCCCTTAATTTTAAGGTTTAGTCCCTAATTAAGATTAATTTGTCCTTAACTGTTGTGATTAATTTTAACCACTTTTACTAATCATTTTTGTCAAAAATTAACACGGTCTTATTAGAATCTAAAAATTATACTGAATAAAATGGTGTATGTTGGTTTTTTAAAATTCTAATCAGAAAATATAAAAAGTTAATATTAGGGCTTATCCCATAAAATGGAAAAAATAACGGGGTTTTAAAGTAGAAAAAAGTTCAAAATTCTATGAAGATTTTATATTCATTTTCAAAGTGAAATTGATTATAATTTATTAAATTTTGTTAATATATTTAATAAATATCTAATGTGACCTGAAATCATATTTATAATATCATCTATAAACATTATTTAATTAGAAAAAACGCATTTTTTAACTAAGAACAATATTTTTAACTATTCATCAGAAAAATGAAGTTTCTTTGAAAAATCCAAAAAAAAATCATCCTGGGCTAATTTTGACATTCTGAATTCAAAAATGAATTTTATTTTATCCAGTTAAATTTTTTAATGTTTCTAAAATTACTTTTATTATTAAAATTGATTCATTGAAGAAAACAATATTTTTAACTTAAAAGTACTTTACCAATAATATTATCTTTCGTTATCAATATATTTTATTTATATAAAACAAAAAAAATTGAAAAGTGTTTATTACTATGTTTAATGGATATGTTATAATTATATTATTTAAATAATAAAAACAATAATGAAGATATGTTTCATAGAAACATAGTGTTGTGTGCGTTGGAGCCCAAGTCGGTGTTGCTTGTAGCGCAAGCCAAGTTGGTATTGCGTGTGAAAGGAATGTTTGACTTAGTTTTCTAATTTATATATATATATATATATAAATAAATATTTCTAGTGTTATGTGAAATTAAAAATATTGAAAAGTTAAATTAATTCAAAAAAATTATTCTCAAAATCCCAGGGTGTTATATTGTTTTCCAAAGATCATCATCGATTCCCCCATTAAACACAATTAAAATCACAGTATAAGGATCTTAAGGACCCTGAATCTTACAAAACTGGCCTTAAAACCAACCAAAAGCTCTAAAATATTTCCCTATGTAAGTAACCAAGCATGGACTTGTACTTTACAAAGAACCCGATGACACCCACCAATGTATCATACCCCTAAAGGCACTCACAACCTGGACCACCCCTCCCACGGGTCACCCTTGAATCTCAAAAGATACCAATTATCTAATATGGAGTAACGCATAACAAAGGACACTGGATATTTTTCCTAAACCCATAAACATCAAACCTTAAACAACCCATTGCTCATAGAGGCACTACAGCCCCTATTCCAAACACACAATATCAAAAACACCAAGAAACCATTTACTCTGAGGTTCATACTAGAGATACTAACACATGAACATAAACACCACAAGTCGAACACCCATTATAGGGTTCAAATGCTACTCAAAAGGTCTAAATACACAATATTATCCACACCCACATTAAAAAAAATCATTCCATGACTCCAAGGTTACACCTTAACGAAGTACATGACAACCATCATTTCATTAACTGGAATTTCCAAACCATTGATGTCTCACATACCATAATCCACGGATTCAAAGCTAAGTAATTTTCACTTCCCAAACCACCCATACACTAAGTCCAAAAACAACACCAAGGATACCCATTCCATGTTTCCAAAAAAGTTTCATCATTTTTCCATTTCATTCCTTCATTTAAACCTTATTATTTAAAACCCAAGGTTTCACTTTTTAAAATATTTCAAAACATTCCATTTCAAAAACCAAGAATTTACACTTTCAAAAACCTAATTTTTACAACACAATTTAAAAATACAAGCTTTGTTCAAATTCATATTTCAAAAAAATCATTAATGACCATTGTAAAAATAAAGATTATAAAATCACACACAGAAAGCACACTACTAACATGTGAGTTCCAAGGAACTATCAACCACAAGAAATATACAGATGACCTTTAACTTTTATGTTCATAACATGACGCATGAACTCACACAACATATCTTACAATACCATCCAAGAGAAAAATCCTAATAAATCAATAACATCACATCGTTGTTCTCTACTCGAGGTGGAATTATCAATCAACCATAAAATCAAAAAATAGATCATAAATTCCCAACCATAGCGACTTGGGGTTTCCACCGTATGTGGGGCCGAAGAAACCCAGGCATGACCTCATTACCAAGCCTAAAAAAGATCCTAGTCTCCTTTCTACCATGCCCAAATAGTAAGACAAAAGACACTACCTCTAATACCGCTTTTTCATGTCCCTGACCTGGTGGCCACGATCTGCTGCCCCCAAGATGAATCCTCACATAACCTCAAGAATACCCCCATATTCTAGAGGCTTTAGACAAGAAGAAAATGTCAATGGAGAGATTTTTGGGAGACTATACCCACAAATCAGAGTAATTCCAAAGCTGAAATAATATCAATATATATAGTAACCAATAGAAACAAATAAATAGAAAATGTGAAACAATGACAAAAAGTATCCAAACAACACATGATAAAATAATATGATAAATACACAACATGTCAGGAATTCAAACATGCATAAGACATACCAAAACTACCACAAGACCCCAAACATGGACCCGAGTCCGAACCCAGTCCTAACTTCCCATGCTCCAACAAAACAACCCATGCATGAACCATACATTAGGTACATGTCTAAAACCTATACCTAAATACAATTAGCAACTTCTCGGGTACTAAAGTTCCCTGGAATCCTAATTAGTGTGTGAGTAAAACTCACTAGGACACCACCAACAATGTATAAATAAGTAACCAATCGTAATAGATAGTGTATTCAAGTACATAATGAATAAAAATATAAACATAAATATAAATCGGTTTCTATTTATTTATAGGGGTCAGAATATTAACTTTCATCATTAGTTCCATAGGTTTTCCATATAAATCAGATTCACTATGAACTATGTTAGTTATATAAATTATGAATAAGGGGTCAAGTTCACTAAATCATATGTAAAATCATTTCACAAAACAATATTCATTAACTTACCTTGGAGCCTCAGTGCAGGTATATTACCTCACCTTGGAGCCTCAGTCCAGGTGATTTACATCACCATGAAACCTCAGGATAGGTGTATACAACATGAAATTTTTAGGGGCATAAGGCCTTAGTTAGACTCCCTAACCCATGAAATACCTCAGTGGGGCTAGAGGATTAGTCTTTCCAACCTATGGGAGGAGCCTCAGACAAATACCCCACACTACCGTTAATCCATGTGCACATGCTTCATAAACCACATAACATTTATAAACAAAAACCATAACTATTAAACAAGTTTACCATTTAAAAAAATTCATTAACTGATATACCATTATTCCAAACATAGCCTTATCTAATGCCACCAACTATGCACATTCATCCTTTAGTTCATTTAATAACAATGTTAACACACCAACATAATCATCATGGGTCCTATTTCACCAACCCATATATTAATTCAATGGGTAAGGACCTAATGCACATTTAAAACCAAAAACATGGTATACTACACAATCCAAACTATTTATTTCAAAACATCTTCAAGAAAACATTTAAAACATGGGTATTTATCTTTGAAAACTAAAACATGCACCCAATCATTCATTTCAATTTCAACCATTCAAATAATCATTAATGAATTTTACAAAAGGGAAGACCACACCCTCATTTCAAATCATCATTTTAAGTATATAATGAAAATCACTTTTTGAAACACCTTGATCCCATCACCTCTTTTTAAAACCTATCCCACATTCAAAACAACTTATTATTCATTTCAAAACCATAACCAGGACAAAATCCAAAAAGCATTTTTTAAAACATTTCAAATCCCCCTAAGAGTTTAAAAAATCTGATATATGATTAATTCAATTTACCCTTTAAAAAATCCAACATTTCTGGTTAAAATTTACAACCTTCTTGCTCTCACATTTCTCCTATCTCAACATTTACCGATCCATTTCACCATTTCATGGCTTCAACACAGCCCATGGGTAGCCCTAGTTTTGTTTCACATCATCAAAAGACCTAAAAAGGTCCAAGAATGGTGTCACACCTCAATCTAAGGCCCAAATCACTTCCTTTGACCCAGGACATAAAAACAAAAAAAGGAAGTGAAATAGCACTACTACATACACATAAAACCTCAAGACTATAGCCAAATGTTTTAAGACCACCTACCTCGAATCCATAGAAAATCGAATGTCCGACCATAGCCATTGAATCAGAAACAAACCACCTTTAAATCCCCAACCTAGAAACAACTATAAAAAGTGGGTTTTGGGTTTTAAAAGAATATTTAGGGTCCTATAATACCCATTTTTGAAAATAGAGAAAAAATGGGTGATAGAGACTCTTGGGGGTTCAATTCACACTAAACAACACTCTGAACGCCCAAGAATCAAAGAAGAATCCCCCAAGGAAGAAGAGGAGGTTACTTGTTTATCATCCAAACTAGAGGGATTCAAAAGGGGTGGAGATCAGGGAAAAAGGAAATAATATTGGGAGGGAAATGGGAATTTCCCACTTTTTAAGGGTCGCATTGTCTAGGTTCATAGTTTTCCAAACTGTGCACCTACCGTGCTTCTCCCACTATTCAATAGGGTCCAAGACAAATGGTTTCTTTGAAGCCCCCACACTGTTTGGAAATCATGCAGTAACTATCCACCAGACTCTTTCGAAAAGGATCCTTAAGCCGCACAGTTTCTTAGGCCAAGTCCATAGTTTGTACTAACCATGAACCAACCATGAGCTATACATTGTTCGACCTCTTTTCTCCTACTTTCTTTTCACACACCCCGAAAACTCTACCAAATCTCCCCATTTACCCAAGGACCACCTCAATAACCATAATAAGTAAGGTATAACCAATATTTAAACAAGTACATACCTCCACACAGGGTCAGGATCTTACACCTTATGTGTTAAGGGTCAATGTTTATTTACACAATTAAATTTTGGAAAATGTTAGAGTCGTTTTATTGTCTTTTTAATTTCATATTTAACATAAATTACTAAATTTACCCTATACCATGGTAACAAAATTTACCAAGGTTACTATTGATTTTAAAAAAAATGTAACTGAATCAAATTTTTTTAATAATTTTTAAAATTCAAAACATAAAAAATTTAGAATTTAATTTAATATAAAACAAATAAATTTCCATGAAAAATAGTTTTTTGGAAATGTTTCCTTTTAAAACATAATTTTTTTTATAATAAATAAATTTATAAAATCCTTTTGAAAAAACCATTATTTGATTATTTTAAATTAAAATGAAATAATTAATAATAAAAACTAATTCAAAAAAGAATTATCATTGTAAATTCTTTAAAATAAAATATAGTTTTCAAGAAAATATCAATATTTTCACTATTAATTAAAAAATAAATGATTTCCGATTATTTAATTTTAAGATAATTTTTACATTATAAATTTAAAAATTTATTTTTTAAAATATGTTTTCTAGAACATATTAAAATTAATAAAAACAAGAGAAACTAATTTTTTAAGAAAACATATTTTTTATGAATAAAGAAATTTTACTGAATATTGTGTGATCATTTTCTAAGAACTTACGAGTACATTCATATTGAGTTAGACATTTATATTTATTTTATAGATTATTTATTCAATCTTTTCTCACCAATTTAACTACTAGATTATACTGGTCATTTTATACAAATAGTGTATCACAATTTGTTTAAACTCATGGATGCATCCAGTGCAAGAAATTGAAGAATTAAAATTATTTATAGAGAAATAATAATTAAAATATTGGGTTATTACATTTTATCCCTTAAAAATGAATTTCTCCCTCCGAATTCATCACATAGATACAAACAGATGAGGATATCACTGCCTTATCACATCTTTAGGCTCTCATGTAACTTTCTCAACTTGGTGTTTCCGCCCTAAAACATTTGTAACACCTGAAGATTTCATAGTAAGTTATTTTTATAAAATTCAATAGCTTGCGCTACACGCAACACTGAGTTCGAGCGCACCATGAATTACCAAACTAGCCATTCAAAATTGTTTATGAATAGTATTAATTAGATTTTGAATTTTTTATACTCCATATAATCTTAACATATTTATTATGTGTTTCTTAGACAAATTATAAGAACAAATTCAAATTTTTAGATAAAAAATGTATTTTTTTAAAAACAATTTACTACCTTTTTATGGAGATCCCTTTTTAAATCCAATATTTGACAATTTTTTATATTCATTTTGACAAAATAAAATTCTTCTTTATAATCGGGACATCAAAATTTACTTTGGATAAAATTTTGGTATTTTTCTAAAAACATTCATTTTTTTATGAATTGTGAGAAATATTGTATTTTAATTCAAAACTTCCTTTTAATATAATTTTTTATATGGTTAGATTATATTTAAAATTGGTTTTAAGTTGTAATTAGATTATATTTTTACACTTTAATCCAATGTTGGTCAATTTAATTAATTTCACTATGAAATTATACATAAACCAGTGTCAATCTTTTGATAGTTATTGTTTCTTAAAAACACGCTATTTGTTTTAACAATGACAATAAATTTTAAATTAATTAATCCAAATTCTATGATTAGAATTTCGTAAAATAGACATAATTTTTGAATTCAGAATACGAAATATATATTTGGCTGAATTTTTGGTATTTTTCTGAAAAACTTTAATTTTGGATGAATAGTGAAACCACTAAGTAGTAGTTAAAAATCTGAATTTTTCATTTAAATGAAGTTTTACCTCTTCTGTGAATTTAATTTTGAAAATCTAAGATACATGGTTGTTATTATTAAGTAAAATTTGGTTCAATAAGATGAAAATATTTTTTGGTGAATTGTAACTTTTGACTTTAATTTACCACAGTTAAAGGTAAATAAGGTAATTCAAGGTAAAAAGAATATTATAGTAAAAAATATTACCTTAACACTTGTCCAAACCTCATTGGATGAGTAATGGACAACCATGGTCATCTCTGGGTCTATTTGGGGACCCCATGGAGCCACTTATGAATGATAATGACACTTTATTTTAATTAACTAAATGTGAAGACAAAAATGACATTAACAAATAGCTTTTAGTATAATAATTTTTAAATGGGGTTATATCAGTAATATTTACGACTATAAATAATAATTGGAAAGATAAAAAGATTTCATACATTATTGTAATTTTTTTATAATTTTTAGACATCAAATAAATTAAATTATTTTTGACACCATAGTGATGTCAAATTTACCTCATTAATAAATGATTTAAATAAATAAGATTATTAATATTAAAACAATATCCAAAACCTGTCTAATTCTTATTGGATGATTTTATTTCGACCATGAGTCATTTATATTCAACTTTAATTAGTTTTCGACTTTTATGAACTGAAAATCACTATATAATAAAATAATATTTTCACACCTTCCTAAAGAACCCCTCTTCCCCCTTATAAAAGGACACTGCATCTAACTCATTCCACACACCTCTCAAGCCCCTTGTCTCATCCAAACCCTGCCCAAATAATCTTTGATTAACCTTCTCTTCCTCCTAGGAGCCTTACCTTATGCAGAAGACACTTCAAGATGTCCTTTTGGTTCTATCCAAAGGACGTTACACAAATTAAAGGTAACACTTTCTCTTAAATTCTTTTGTTTTATTTTGTTATATTTTACATCTCCAACCCCATAAAATCTTTTTATTTATTTATTTTATAACAAAAAAAATATCCTCAATATAATAGGATGTTTTTATGAGATTTATTCAAACCACACTTACACACACCTCCATCTAATGGGTGAAGAACATACTGATTCTGTGGATGGAAAACTAAGGCCTCACGAAACGATGATTATTCGATTTTCTCCTATCACCTCTCATGGTGGACATTAATAAGGAACTGTATTGATATATGATATATATATTATTTTTATATTTTCTTTATTCTTCTTTATTTTCCATTTATATCATTATTTTATGGTTTCTGTTATGGGTAAAACGTGATAATTTAATTTGAGGAAGTGCGAACTACCGCCCCCTCAAAATGATATGACTAGTTAATTCCTTATGTGGGACATATAAACGATGTATTTAATGATATTATATATGATATTATACTGTAATTATGATATAATTATCTATAATTATGTTTTAATTCCTTAAAATAAAAAATGGAAATGAAAGTAGCGTTCGTGCGTACGTATAGCTTACCGTCTCCAGGAATGGTAAATTTCATTTATTATCTCCAAATGTCATGTAACATTATAAATAAATATATATACTGGATATATAATATATATATATATATATTATCTAATTAATTTATTTCATTCTGGAGATAATGGAATTTTGACCACATGAAAAAATTGTAATTACAACAAGTTCATTTTTGACTCAAGTTCCGAACATCGATAAAATATTAAATATGAACTCAAATAATTAAATATTTGTTATAGAAAGGTAATAAGTGATATAAAATGAATAATAAACTTGAAAAATTTTCTTAATCAATTTTAAATGAACTTAAGTTTATTATTTAGGAAGAATAAGGAACATACAAGACATGTCAGACTTGAGGTAAGGGGTTTCATATCTCACTTTTAATTCCATGAGATTTCCATTGTTCGCCACTTATTTAATGCATGTGGTATACTGTGTACTTCCATTTTATATATATTATCATGATTATATTTATATTCTTGGTATTCTGTGATTCATTTGATGGTTATTAACTTTTGTTCATACAAGTCGATTAATTACAACATGGTAAGGAGTTTTCATCTCACCTCTTATTTCAATGACATTCATGATATATTGGCCACTAATTTTTTTGTGTGGTCTATGTACTACCCATTAAGTTATTATTGGTGTAATATACATTAATTTATTTTTATTTACATCTTCATTTTATGATCCATCTTTCATGGGATGTGTGTTTCATAAGTTACGAAATCGGTAAGGGAATTTCAATTTTCAATTTCCACTCATTAGGCTTTACACATACTTCATTTATTATTTTACTCCAATATTATGTGTGGAATAAATATTAATTATGTATGTATTAATTTACACTCATATTTTTGTGGATATAATTTTGATACATATAATCAGTCCATTGATAAATTTTCAAGTCATCGATATGAATGTGATAAGAGTAATTTTAACTCAATCTCCATTCATTGAGTTTAACATCCAATAAATTGGTGTTGTTTTTACAAGAATATGTGAGAATGTTCTGTTATTTATTTAAACAGAATATCCAATCATATTTAGTGTAATTATATTTTTCACACATAATTATGTAATTGATTTATCCATAACCTAAGGATATAGTCTTTATAATGGATTTCATCTCAACTTACATTCCATTGAGTCTCCTTTGTTGTTATGTGCGAATTCCATTTTATTTGGTGTATATACTGTACTTTGACATAGTATATCATGAATCCCTTTATTATCATGATATTATAATATATTTATTAGCTTAATTATTTTTATTCAAGTGTCTCTCATTTGGTTTGTAACTCTAACTAAAATATC
Organism: Viscum album; assembly: GCA_963277665.1. Taxonomy (NCBI): domain Eukaryota; kingdom Viridiplantae; phylum Streptophyta; class Magnoliopsida; order Santalales; family Viscaceae; genus Viscum; species Viscum album. The sequence continues at coordinate 1,755,300,093 of OY728121.1, read as the reverse complement.
ATTTTAAATGTTTTAATGATTTATTCTTCTAAATATTTCTCATTAATGTCCATTTTTTAAAAATGGGTTTAAGGATTTATTTATATGGACATTAATGTTTTCAAATTAAAATTCCTTTTAAAAGTTTCAAAGTGGTATGGTACACTTCGATTCAAAAATCTATTTTAAATAACTTCTTGATAAATAGATATTGTTTTAAATGTTTTCAAGAAAAAGGGGATATTTCTCTCAAATAGTTTTGATGATTTTTTTTCATCTATGTAAATATCCTTCATTATTATCTATTTAGGTTAATCTATTATAATATAATCTAACATATTTTATTGAATGAGTTGTTTTTTACTATGTATGTGCAATTTTTTTACCATTTATGGTTTATGGATAAAGTATTGGCATTTTGTATGCTTGTTTTAATACGAATGTTTATGTTATGTTTAAACCTTTTCATATGAGGAATGTGTTGGACTAAGTAAGTGACGAGTGGAGCCCGCTATAGCTCCTCAATGAATCGGTAGGTCTCATGAGACAAACTAGTTTTTTGGTACAAGGGATTGACAAAATCATAATTGTAGTCTTGGCACGAGGCCTTGAATACATGGTTATGATGTCTGACATTATGCATTCCATCATTATGAAAATTATCTAATGATATTTCATGTGGTTATTTGCCTTGTATAATACCCATGAATATGTTTTTTATGGAATTATTTACTCAACTCATATTCCTACCATAAAATGTTCATGTTTGTTATTTTTAAAGGCATGTGTTTTTAATTATTCATTGTGCCTAGAGTTTATATTATCCTCTGCTATATTTCTTACTCTTACTGAGAATTTGAGCTCACCCATTTCTCATGTTTCATTTTCCCAGGATATGAAGAAGCTATTTATGAGTGACTTATAGGAATAATATTGGATTATTTGATGTTTTAATGGAATAAATTAGTTTGGTTTTTCTTTTCAAGTAGTAAAGTTGAACTTTTGTTTGTATATTGCTTCTAAGACTATAAAACATATTGGTCCTTCGGGGCATGATTCCTTGTAATCATGCCAATGTATTAAAATAATTCACCGGCTCCTGGATTCTGGGTTCGAGGCTTTACAGTTGTTATCAGAGGAATTTTAGTACAATCCTTGGAAACTAGATTTAGATAAACTCTGATTAGAGCACATTACCCTAAGATAGACTTTGAGGATTTTTATAGAATAACTTCCTAGAATCTTGGTAATGTAGAGATTTTGTGTATTTTCCAAGAAGTATATCTATGTCTGGATACGAGCACGTAGAGGCGGCTTTGGAACAGATGTACCAAGGAGTGAAAACTTCGACATGGAGTTTTGGGCTCGACTCAGGGTATCCTGGAAGATGACAACAGCCCTTGCTGCTCTCTTGGTTCTGACACTCCGGGGGGATATGCTTAGGATAATTTAGATTTTCTTTACAATCCAATTTGAAAGATTTTAATATAAGATGAGAATAAATGACCATGGATAATCTTTGGGTGTTTTATATTGAAAATAATGTGTCAGGATATTCTCAAAATAATTTTATGACTATTATTACTCACACAATGATTTTTGGTTATAGTCAATCGCTGAATTCCAAGGAAGTCATAGTAACGTTGAGCATGATGTAAAGGGATTGAACGGTGGTGGAAAAGAGAAAAAAAATGGAATGTTGATTGGTGTAAATGATATCGTGTTCATGCCGAATCAGTTTTACAAAAAATATGTTCAACAACATATATATTAACCAAATCCCGGACTCAAAAAAGAAGAGAAAAGTGGTGAATGATAAGAGATCCAGTATTGAAAACCATGGAGAGAATAAATCTCATTTTCCATCATGTAGGAAATTTGGAAGGAGACACCAAGGAAGGTATCTTAATAAAATAAAGAAATTCTTTATTTGTGAGAAAGAAGGACATAATATAATGGATTGCTGAGGAAAAATGAAGGGTACTATGGAAGAAAATACAAATGGTCCCAAGAATCCATTTATAGTCATTTACCATAAATGTAGGGGACCTGGCCATTACCTGAGTGAATGCCCTATTCTATAGGATATCCTCTTAGTCAGGGAAGAACCTATGCGGAAATAAATGGATGATGAAATGTTTAAAAAGTGTTAGTGCTCTTTGTTAATGAGATTACTTTGGAAGGATTTTCTCTTATAATTGTAACCCTATAGTTGTCATGTGAAAATGATATTTGAGGAAGAATTATATTTTATCTTGTGGATATAGTTATAAATAACAATTAGGTTTTATATGATCATTGTGTTTGAGGAAATTACATGTTATTAAATTTTTGAATGAAAATTCAAGGTATGAGATAACATTTCGTGTGAAATTATGTTACATTTATTTTGAGGAATATATATCATTTTTGGGAATACTATAAAATTATATAGTTTTTGAAAAAGCACAACACGCAGACCATGTGATAACCCATCGTGTCGGACAAAGCTGTGGGAATCGAACCCACAACCATAGTGCGATTGAGATTTATCTCCTACCACTTGACTACGTGAAGTCCCTGGTTAGTGCGACTAATTATTTTTAGCTAAATGATTTCATTAATCAATAATAAGTTTATTTGAGATCTTATGTCTTAACAAATGGATACCCTTATTATAGTAAAATGAATTGGTGATTAAGTGATAAATGTGATTTTGGAAGACGTTCGCTCTATTGGTAATACTATATGCCTATGGAAAATAGAATACTATGGGATTTCATTTTATGATTAATGGTGGATTTTTTAGCTAAGTTTTTGTTTTGGATTTATAGAAATTTGGGTTATTTATGTAAATGATTAACCTATCATAGAGAATATGTGATTAGGTTAATTACTTTTAAGTATGTGACTTTAATATTAGTCAATATTATTTTGATATACAATTTAATGTGGAAGAATACGTAAGAAAATTATTCTGAGTTTTGGGTTTCAATATTAGTTTGGATTATATTGGATGATTTTATGGAAAATTGTATATTGAATGGTATTGATTGAACTTTGATTATTGTCGGTTTAATTTTATAAATTAGGATAAGTGTTTCTTTCTCTAAAGTATTATCTTTTTTGGGGATCATCTGATCTTTTACTAACCATTTTGGTTCTGGTTAATCTTTAAAAAAGGAAATATATAGTTCATCTATTGTGGATTATGTGATTCTCTATAAGTTGATTCTATCACTTCAGGTGTGACCAAGTCATCTTTAATACTCATCATTTGGAGTGAAAGACAAGTTTGTTGTAAGAATTATATGAAGGATAAAACTCTACTTGTCATGTATATTTTTGTTTTCTTACTCTATAAATTAATTAATTATTAAACTTTAGGGGAGTGGTTTTAAAAACAAAAATGTGTTATCCTAATTCTTTATTTTTTTGAACAGATGTTATTTTAAATCTTCATAGATTGGTGGCTTTGAGGCCCTAAATTTTACACTTGTTTGTGATTGATGACCTCAATCACTCCCTATATATATTTAAGTTTTCCCTCTAATTATGTGTCCTTAATTTCAACCAATGTTATCCTAATCAAGATCATAATTTGGTGGTGACTTTTTCATCTCATTTTCCCTCTTATTAAGACTAAATTTTATTAACCCAATTTCAGATGTGGGTTTTCCACAATGGTATTTTTCTATATCTAACCTTTTATTTTCAAAGAATAATTTCAAATTGGGAGGAAGAAATTTATTGAAGTAGGGGAGGATTAAACACCCCAATATTTCTTAGTAAGTTATTTGTCTTTAACTCAATAGCTTGCGCTACACGCAATACTTAGTTCGACCGCACCACGACTTACCAAACTAGTCGTTCAAAAGAGGTTATGAATAGTATTAACTGGATTTTGAATTTTATACATTCAATATAATTTTAAATTATATATTATGTGTTTCATAGACATGTTATGAGAACAAATTCAATTTTTCAGATAAAAAAAGTATGTTTTTCAAAAAAAATCTATTTTACCACCTTTTATGGAAACCCCTTTTTAAATCCAATATTTGACCATTTTTCATATTCCTTTTGAAAAAATAAAATTCTTCTTTAGAATTGGGACATCAAATTTTACTTTGGATGAAATTTTGTCATTTTTCTAATAATATTCATTTTTTATGAATAGTGTGAAATACTGTATTTTAATTCCAAACTACCTTTTGATATAATTTATTTATATGGTTATATTATATTTTAAATTGGTTTTTAAGTGTAATTAGATAATATTTTTACCCTTTAATCCAATTTTTTCCACTAGAATTAATTTCACTTTGAAACTATACATAAAAAAGTGTCAACTTTTTATTGTTATTGTTTCTTAAAAACCCGTTATTTGTTTTAACAAAGTGAATTAATATTAAATTAATTGATCCAAATTATATGTTTTAAATTTGTAAAAATAGAAATAATTTTTTAATTTGGAATATAAAATATAGGTTAGGCTAAATTTTTGGTATTTTTTTGAAAAACATCAATTTTTGATGAATAGTGAAACCACTAAGTAGTAGTTAAAAATCAGACTTTTTCATTCAAATGAAATTTTACAGCTTTCGTGAATTGAATTTCAAAAATCTGAGATACATGGTTTTTATTAGTAAGTAAAATGTTGTAAAATAAGATCAAAATAATTTTTGGTGAATAGTAACTTTTGAATTTTATTTACTGCGGTTAAAGGTAAATATGGTAATTCAAGTTAAAAAGAATATTATATTAAAATAAAATTACCTTAACACTTTTCCTAACCATATTTTATGAGTAATAGACAACCATGGGAATCCTTGGGTTGATTTTGGGACCCCATGGATCCACTTAAAAATGATTATGATACTTTATTTTAATTAACATATAGTAAAGACAAAAATGACATTAACAAATATCTTTCAGTATATCAATTTTCAATGGGGTTATATAAGTCATCATTTCAACTATAGATAATAATTTTAAAGCTAAAAATATTTCCTACATTATGGTAATTTTTAATAATTTTTAGACATCAAATAAATTAAATTATTTATGACACCATTGTGATTTAGTATTTACCTCATTAATAAATGATTTAAATAAATAAGATTATTAATAATAAAAAAATATCCAAAAACTGTCCAATTATTATTGGTTGATTTTATTTCGACCATTAGTCATCTTATATTATTCTTTAATTAGTTTTGGACCTTTAGAAACTCAATATCACTATATAATAAAATAATATTTTCACACTTTCATAAAGAACCACTCTCGCCTTATAAAGGGACACCACTTCTAACCCATTACACACACCTCTCAAGCCCCTTCTCTCATCCAACCCCTGCCCAAATAATCTCTCAAGATCCACCTCTTCCTCCTAGAATCCTTACCTTAGGTAGAAGGCACTTCAAGAAGTCCTTTTGGTTCAATCCAAAGGATGTTACCCAAATTAGAGGTAACACTTTCTCTTAAATTATTTTGTTTTATTTTTCTTAATTTTACTTCTACAAACCCCTAGACTCTTCTTATTCCTTTATTTTATAGCAAACACAGTATCCTCAATATACTAGGATTTTTTCCTGATAAGGATTCTAACTACACTTACAAACACATTCGTCTAATGGGTGAAGAACATACTGTTTCTATGGATGAAAAACTAATGCCTCGCGAAACGATGATGGTTCGATTTTCTCCTACCGCCTCTCATGGTGGCCATTAAGATGGAACTGTATTTATATATGATATATATATATTGTTTATTTTTTCTTTATTCTTATCTATTTTCCATTTATATTATTATTTTATGGTTTCCATTATGGTTAAAAGGTGATAACTTCTTTTAAGGAAGTGAAGACTACCGCCCCCTCAAAATGATATGACTCGTTAATGCCTTATGTGGGATGTATAAAGGATGGATTTAAAGATATTATATATTATATTATACTGGAATTATAATATAACTATGTATCATTTTGTTTGAATTCCATTAAAATACAAAATTGAAATGAAAGTAGCGTTCAGTCGTACGTACGACTTACCGTCTCCATGAATGGTCCATTTCATTTCTTATCTCCAAATGTTATATACTATTATAAATAAAAATATATACTAGATATATAATATATATATATGATATCTAAATCATGTATATCATTCCAGAGATAATGGAATTTTGACTACATGGAAAAATAGTAATTATAATAAGTTCATTTTTGACTAAATTTCTGAACATCGATAAAATATTGAATATGAACTCAAATAATTAAATAATTGTTATATCAGGGTAATAAGTGATAAAAAATTGAATAATAAACTTGAAAAATGTTCTTAATCAATTATAAATTAAATTAAGTTTATTATTCAGGAAAAATAAGGAACATACAAGATAAGTCGGACTTGATGTAAGGGGTTTCTTATCTCACATTTAATTCCGTGAGATTTCCATTGTTCACCACTTATTTATTGCATGTGGTGTATTGTGTACTTCAATTTGATATATATTATCATGATTATATTTATATTCTGTGTATTTTGTGATCCATATTATGGTTATTAACTTTTGGTCATAGGACTCGATTAATTACAACGTGGTAAGGAGTTTTCATCTCACTTCTTATTTCTATGAGATTCATGCTATATTGGACACTATTTCCTTTTGTGTGGTTTATGCTCTGATAATGATTGTATACATGGTGTAATATACTTTTATTTATGGGTATTTACATATTCATTGTATGATCCTTCTTTCATTGGGTGTATGTTTCATAAGTTACCAAATCGGTAAGGGAATTTCAATTTTCAATTTCCACTCATTAGGCTTTATGCATACTTCATTGATTATTTTACTCCAAGATTATGTGTGGAATCAATACTTATTATTTATGTAGTAATTTACACTCATATTTCTATGTATATACTTTTGATACACATAATCACTCCATTGATAAATTCTCAAGTCATCGATATGAACACGATAAGAGTAATTTTAACTCAATCTCCATTCATTGAGTTAAACATCCAATTCATTGGTGTTGTTTTTACAAGAATATGTGAGAATGTTATCTGATTTATTTACAATGAATATCAAATCATATTTAATGTATTTATATTTTTCACACATAATTATGTCATTGATTTATCCTTAACCTACAGATACAATCTTTATAAGGTATTTTATCTCAACTTACATTCCATAGAATCTTCGTTGTTGTCATGCGCCAATTCATATATATTTAGTGTATATACTGTACATTGACATAGTATATCATGAATCCCTTTATTCTCATGATATTATAAATTTTTTATTACCTCTATTATGTTTATTCAAGTGTATCTCATTTGGTTTGGAACTCTAACTAAAATATCATTTTAAATGTTTTAATGATTTATTCATCTAAATATTTCTCATTAATGTCCATGTTTCAAAAATGGTTTTAAGGATTTATTGATGTGGACATTAATGTTTTCAAATTAAAATTCCTTTTAAAACTTTCAAATTGTTTTGGGACACATTTATTCAAAAATATATTTTAAAAGAATTCTTGATAAATAGAGATACTTTCAAATGTTTTCAAGAAAAAGGGGGATATCTCTCACAAATAGTTTTGAGGATTTTTTCAGCTATGTCAATATCCTTCATTATTCTTGATTTAGGTTAATATGTTATAATAAAATATTCAATATTGTATTGAATGAGTTATGTTTGACTGTGGATGTGCTATTTTTATAATATTCAGGGTTTATGGATAATGTATTGACATATCGTATTCTAGTTATAATATGAATATTTATGTTACGTTTAAAACTCTTCATATAGGGAATGAATTGGACTTAGTAATTGATGGGTGGATCATGTTATAGCTCCTCGATGTATCGGTAGGCCTGATGAGACAAACTAGTTTCTTGGCACAAGGCCTTGAGAAAATCATGTTTGTAGTATTGGAACGAGGCCTTGAATATGTGGTTATAATGTTTGACATTATTCATTACTTCATTATGATATTAGTTATTGATATATCACGTCGTTATTATACTATTAAAATACCCATGACTATGTTTTAATATGTCATTATTTACTTAGCTCATATTTCTTCCATAAAGTGCTCATGTTTATTATTTTTAAAGGCATGTGTTTTCAATTATTCACCAAGAATAATGTTTATATTATCTCCTTCTATATTTCTTACTCTTAATGAGTGTTTGAGATCAGACCTTTCTCATGATTCATTTACCCAGGATATAAAGAAGTTATTTATGAGTGACTTTCAGGAATAATCATGGTATCTTTGATGTTTTTAATGAAATAAATTAGTGTTGTTTTTCTTTTCAAGTTTTAATGTTGAACATATGTATGTATCTTGTTTCCAAGACTACTAAACTGATCAGTCCTTTGGGACATGATTACTTGTAATCATTCCAATGTATTAAAATAATGCACCAACTCTTGGATTCTCGGGTTGGGGCGTTACAACATTAACCAAACGAGTGGTCTTGTTTCACAGAAATTTTTATCTAAGATACAAAATCTTTAAAATTTGTTATTCATAAGAAATATATTTCTCTAGTGGTTTGAATTTTAATTTTATTACATATGAAGGATCAAGTATGTACTTTATTAGGAGCGATACATGGAATACATCCTGAACTTGATAGAGATTTATTGGAAGAGCCAATTGATAATCTACCTTCCCAAAAGATCTAGAATTTAAAAAGGACCAATACACCTAGGGATTAGCTAGCCATTATTTATAAATCTCATCACTCTCTTCTAGGGAGATTCACTTATATATACCTTTTCACCCACTTCAAACTCTAGGAATTTTCATCGATTGTCAGCATAATGTTTTTTTGACACTGAGCTAATACTATGTGTTGTTGAATAGATTTAACCTTATCGTCCATCTCTCTAACTAGATCAAGTCCCAATATATTTATTTCCCCAAATTCATTCTAGAATTTTGAAGTTTTTTACTTCTTAGAATATAGGGCTTCATAGGGATCCATCTTAATACGGGAGTGAAAGATATTTTTTATAAAAAAATTCTACCAAAGGTAGGTGTTGATCCCAAAAACCTCTTAAATCCATAGAGTAGGCTCTCAAAATATCTCTAGAGTTTGAGTGGTACTCCATGGATTCTTACCACTTCATTAATATATATTCTTTCAATTTGATCAAGAGATAGGTCTGGTCTGATATAAATTAAGTGTGTTGAATTTCTAAGGCAATCAACTATAACCCGTATAGAATTATTGCGTTTAAATGTTTTAGAAAGTCTGAAGAAAAATTTTGTGTTGATGTTTTCCCATTTTCATTTGTGTATGGGTAATAGTTGTAAAATAAAATTATAATTTTTTCTCCCTACCTTAAATTTCTGGAAAAAAACCATGGAGAAACATACTATGTAATATCTATTATCATGCCATCCCACATAAAATACTATTCTAGGTCCCCATACTTCTTTTTTCATCCAGGATTAATAGAGAATAATGAATTATGAGCTTCATCCAATAGTTCCTTATTTAATATTAGTATGGGGGAATAAAAATTGGGTTTTTGAACCTTATTATTCCATCATAATCAAATTTGAACTTAGGAACATTTCTCAACTTCTTTTTTAGCTCTAAATATTACTTCTATGCCTCCTTAGTCCTTAATTGTAAGTATGGTTAAATATTCATTTGAAAAATATAGTATTTCTCCCCTTCCGTTAATGTTTCTAGATCCATCCTTCAAAAATCCATAAATATTGGATTTTTATCCTCATCGTAGATAGGATAGCTTGGCTCTTTTTACTCAAAGCATATGTCACCTTGTTTTCTATCTCCTGGTGGAAATTTATTGAGTAATTTTAATCTTTAATCAACTCCAACCATCTTATTTGGCACATAATCAACTCATTTTGAGTGAAAATATACTTTAATCTTTTATGATTAATATAAATATCACACATTTCCCCACAAATATAGTGCCTCTATATCTTTAATACAAAGATTCTCGTATCTAACTCTAAATCACGAGTTGGGTAATTTTTCACATGTATTTTCAATTTTTGTGAGGAATAATCTATCCTCATATCATTTTTTCTAAAAAGACATCACATCCCTTTCATTGATTCATCACTATTGATCATAAAACTTTCTCAACTATAGGGTAGTGTGAGAACAGGTGCACTGACTAACCTTCTTTTTATCTCCATGAAATTCCCTTCACATTCTTCCATCCATATGAACTTAAATCCTTCATGAGTAAATATAGTGAGTAGATTATATAATATTGATAAATCATTTACAAAACATTAATAATGTGTATCCAATCCAAGAAAAAATTAGATATCATTTACCATTGTTTGTCTAGGAGAACATTAAATTACATTCTTATTTACTAGATCCAAAAATATCTCCTCTTTTGAGATTATGTATCCCAAAAATGAATCTTTCTGATTCCAAAATTCACACTTGATAAAGTTTTCATAAATCTTCTACTTTATCAGGGTCTTTAGTGTGATCCTGAATTGATCATGATGTTCTTACTTTCTATTTGAATATATAAATATATTTTCTATAAATACTACCCCAAAACTGATCAAGATAGTCTCTAAAGACAGTAAAAATTAAATCCAGGAAGATAGTGGGGGAATTAGTATAACAAAAAGGAATCACAATAAAATCATAGCGTCCATAAATTGTATGAAATGTTGTCTTGGATATATCCTTCTTTTGGACCCCTAATTAATGATATGTAGATCAAATATCAATCTTATAAATGTATTGATCTCTGTATTGTTGGTAAAATTAGTCATCAATACATGGGAGAAGATATTTATTCTTGATAATGATCTTGTTAAGTTCTCAATAATAAATGCAGAGAATCATTGATCCATCTTTATTCGTAACAAATAGAAAAGGTGCACCCCAAGATGACACACTAGATAATATGAATCTCATGTCCAGATTCTCTTCTATTTTCATCTTCAATTACTTCAACTCAATTGGGTCCATTATATAAGGTGTATTTAAAATAGTCATAAAATCTAATATGAGTTATATTGAAAACTAAACTTCATGATTTATAGGAATACCTTGAAATTATTCTATAATGATATTAAAAAACTCTTTTATAATAGGTGTATCCTTAATGGTGAGTTTCTACCCAACCATCAGAGATCGATAACCTTAATTTATAGGAATTAATACCCAAAAGATAGATGTAATTTTTCCTGGAAGTTCATATTCATCCTTGCATCGATAGATGATCATAGATTCATTTGGAAAAGGAAATGTGACTTCCCTTCATCGACAATTGATATGAGATCCATATAGAGAAATACAATCCATTCCAAGAATCATATCGAATTCAACTAAATGAAGGATTGTAATATTTTTATGAATCACTTTCCCAGAGACTTCAACTAGAGAAGAGTTATAAACTTATGATGTGACTATTGTTCCCTTATGATTTTTCACAACTAACTAAAAATAAAATTGTTGTGGTAATATAGTGATACCCTTAAAAAATTATTTATAAATAAAATTTTGGGTGGTTCCATAATCAAATATAACTTTAGCTACTTTAGAGTAGATGGTAAGTGTACATTTCACCACTTCATTGTTGTACTCCACATCACCAATAGTGATCAAATGTGATTTTCTTATTTCCATGGCCTTAAGATATTAATGAAGAAAGTCATCATTGATACCCCTTGAATAAGAGAATTGGTTATCATAAGGATCATCTTCCTTGAAAAAGTAATATTGAAGTGATAGAGGTTCATTTTGTGCATCCTTTTCTCTATTTTCATCTACAACTATATTTTTTCCATCACTTTAGAAGTTAATTGTTTTAAACCCTTCTATCCCACACATAAAACATTTAAAAGTCCCCTTAAGAAAATGCCCTCCATGTTTCTTTCCACACTCCAAGAATAAAGGAAATCTCATATTCTTTTCATTATTGTTTTTATATTTTCCCTTTAATTTTATTTTCATCTTCTTATCAAAACCATAATATTAATGGGTGGCTCTAATCTACAACTCAACCTTAAGATCACATCGAACTATTTACTCATATGTACAAAATTCTTTTATCGATACCTCCTTTAGAAGAATTTGTTTTAAGCCACGGAAGAATTTATCAACCTTACTATTAGGTATAATGATAATTCCAAAAGTGTGCCTTTCAAGTCATGTAAAAACTAATTCATAGGTACCAAAAGATTCATCAACCTTATGATTAAGCTCAAGTAACTCCTTTTCCATATTTTTTTGAAGAATAAAAGTAAATTAATAATTGAAAAATACATTCAAGAACTCATCCCATTATATAGAGTCAAATTAAAATCATTGCCTTGTATTCTTGTTGAGATTACACGTTTGATCTGCTACAACTTTCAAATGATCAACTGCCAAAATGACTTTCTCATGTTTTGAACATTAGGTAAATGAAAATATATTTTTAGTCATACTGATACATTATTCAGACACTAGTGCATCATATGAACCATTGAATGAAGGTGGGTGCTGCCATATGAAGGACTCATCATAATGTTGTTCCTTCATTTTTTTTGTTTTGAATTCTTGCATGATTCATAGCTTGATAATGTTATGTGATCATAACAACAATATTTTTCATTCCACATCTCCTAATATTTAGTTTCTTATGAGGAAAATCTTTGCATTTCCCATCACATTTCTAATTAATGGGGTTCCTTCAGGTTTTATCCATTGACAAAAATCCAAAATCATAGTGTGAGAAATAGTAATCATAATGAAAAAACACATAATCAAGGAAAATCATATATAAATTTTTAATTTTGAACACCTTAAGTTTTATCCTAGGTTATTTGTTATCATCACCAAAACTCCAGGATTGTATACTATACATAGAATTATCCTTGTGGCTCTTACTAAGGATTTATTATCCTAGATTATAAAGGTTAACAAAACCATACTATCATTCCAACTATAACATCACATACGTTACATACACAGATATAACATCTGAATAGAAGAATATTCATTACATAACAAAGAAAAATCACTCCATAACCATATAGGTTTAGTGTATTTGGAAACTAGGAAATATAAACAACCAGTTTATAAAATATATACATTATCTCCCACTTATTCCTTTATAACTAGAACCCATTTTTGATATATCTTACTTAATATGTTATTTCATATCCAGGGAAAAGAAACATAAAAAAGAGTGATCTCAGATTCTCAGTAAGGGTAAAAAAAGAGAGATATCAACCATATCATATAAATAATAATAAGAACATAAGAATAAAATTTTGAAAATAATAACATACATATCTAATATCCTGATATCTTGTCATGGGATAAATCACAGAAGTTCATAAAGAATATATTTCATGATATCATAACATAAGACATGAAATTGTGGAATACAAATAAGAACAGAAACTCATTTCCATATTAGTCAAGGCTCACTATAGAGACCATAATAGTGGATAAAGTCTTTTACTTAACTGGGTTCACTCCCCATTCCAGCCCCGTATTAATGAACCTAGTTTACTTCTCATTCCATCCCTGTATTACTGAACTGAGATTTCTTCATGTTCAAGTCCTTTCTATATAATGAGATAAAAATATTTACCCAATGAATTAGAGGGAGATATAGGTCCCACACATAACAAAATTAAATTCATACATATGTGTGCCACAAGAACATAAATCATTCCACATATCAGAACTAATGAAATGGCATGGGTTTCTTAAGCAACATTCAATTATAACATAACCCATGGAAAAGAAATGGGTTTCATAGTTATCATTATATCTTAAACATAAAACAACCATAGTAATATTAGATATAGTATCCTCAAAACAATATCCACATTAAAACTCGAGTAACATTAAATAATGTTATCGTAGATGGAATGTAATTTTGAAATATCACTTGTAAATAATTCTGTATAAAAAATTCCTTTTTTCTTTGAAAAAATTTTCTTTCATAAAAATGATATGAAATTTTAAAATAAAATATTTTATTTAGAAATAAAATTATAATATTCTAAGGAAATATTTAGGGGACGAAGGTATCATGAATGTAGAAAAATATGTTGATGTATTATAAGTTAAAAAAAGAATTCCTCTCATACTTTTTCCAAAAAAGACAAAATGTACCTCATTATGGAAACAATAAAAAGATTCCTTTCAAAAAAATTAGTAAAAATTCACAGATGGGTCAAAATAAAGTTACCAATTGAATAATAATAGTAAAAAATTTGGAAATCATTTTAATAAACATGGACATGGAAGAAAAATATTCCTCAATGAATACATATAAACAATCTCGAATAATAATGAGATTGTAAAATTAACCCTTACGTTAGGTCTGATTTCCATCATAAATATTTGAAACTCTTGTATAATGGAATAAATAATGTTATTAACTTATTCAATAACCATATTTATATTTATGATATCATATCCGATCATATTATCACTCATTTTTCAATAATGATTCATCATTACACTTATTTCAGTTGTTAAGTGCTTTATTTTTCTATGCATGATTTCTCATATAAGTCCCAATCACTATGAATAGGATATAGTTCCATCATTTAATGAATGATATTAAGGTAATATATATCGTAATTATTCATTATAAACATTTATATAATCATTTATTAATGGTAAATATGGAAAATAAATTGTGTCGTGTCGTGGACACTGTAGGTCGTACGTAAGCATGAGCACTGGTATCATTCCTCTAATAGTAAAAGAGTAAGAAATTAGATGGTATATATTTTTTAGAAAATGAATATTATTTTGTAATTATTATATATATCTATTATTTCCATCGTTATACCCATCCAAATAATGTGGTGAGGAAAAACAGATTACACTACAACATGGAGATGGCAAGTCGTACGTATGCATGTGTGGTGCTTTTTTCATAGCAGGGATAAAAGGTGGAATATGGTTGCTCCATAATAGTAATAACACCTAATAAAATATATTATATTTTATGTATTACTTTTTAATGTAAACAACACAATAAGAGATTTTGGATGAGGAAATAATCTTGAAAGTGTCGGCAAATATGATTACCACTTCTATGGATAACTTTCATTAGACCTCTTCATAAGGACATTAGAGTCAGTCTTTTGAGAAGTACAGAACCTCTAGAATTTATATATAGACATTGAGAAGATATATTGGTAGGAAATGATAAATATTTAAGGCTCAGTGTGATGTGAATAAGTGAGGTAGGAGGTGCCCTTTTATAATTGAGGTGAGGGGAACTTTCATAATTTTCCAAAAATATTAATTTTTAACAAATTCAATCTCAATAAAAATAACTCAAAATGTCCATGTATTAGAATATAAGAAGATATTAGGCTGTAATATCATCAAAAAAAATATTTTAGACAAGTTTTGGTATTATTTTAAAACTTATCCTTTTGATTAACCCTTAATTTACGTATTTTAATTTTAATTAAGGTAACAAATTTTTCAATATTAAAAAGTAGTAATATTTACTAATGTGTTATAAATTAAATAAAAAATGAAGAATTTATAATATTTCAAGCCATGTTATATTTTTTATTTTTAAATATGTTTTATGATTTTTAAATAATTTATGAAAATATTATTTTGATAAAATATCAGTTGTGTCAATTTTGACATTATTTGTTACATGGACTTTTAAAAATATCAAGATAACAAGTTAACTATAAAAATAATATTTATTATATTAATAATATGTAAAGCTAATATATATATTTTTTATCACATTATTTATAAAAAATTATATTTATTTTAATATTTAAAGTAACATTTATTTGATATTTCTATTAATAAATTAATTACAACATCAGTATTCTGTAATTATATAATATACTTACTTATTCACTAAAAAATAAATTTAAAATACCAAGAAAAATATAAATCATAAAGAATTAGGAATAATATTTATTGTCAAATATATATTTTGTGTAACCATATATAAAAATTGATATGGTATTTAAAACATGAATGTGATATATTTAAATATTTATTAAATAAAATATAATAAATACAATAATTTCATCTAAGTAACCTAAAAATTCTAAAATAAATTTATATAATGAAAATATGTTTATTATTTTAAACATTTACATTTATATTATTTCATAACAAAACTTTTTTCCCAGGTGGATACATAAGGGAAATTAAAGACTAAGAAAGTGACATTTTGTGACATTGTTTAATCTAAATATTATATAAGTCATTTTTATGGAAAAATGTCTACTAAATAAATTAAATTATTTACATATGTGTTAAAAGTATATGTTTATTCATCCAATAAAATTTGGTCAGGTGTTAAAGTCATTTTATAATCTTTATAATTTTATTTTTTAACTAAATTACTCAATTTACCATTTGCATTGGAAACAAAATTTACGACGGTTACTATCCAATTTGAAAAAAAATAAAAGAGAAATTTTTAATTAATTTGGACCTTATGAATAAAAAATTGGAATCCATTTTAAAAAATTATAAACATTGAATTTTCAGAATTTAATTTAATATAAAACTAGTAAAATACCATGAAAAACAGATTTTTGGAAAAATATACCATTAAAACATAAAATCTTTTAATAATAGATTCATGTATAAAATCATTTTAAAAAACCATAATCATTTTATTTTAAATAAAACTAAACTAATTGAATTTAAAAACTAATACAAAAAAATTACCTTGTAAATACTTTCAAATAAACTACAGTTTTCAATAAAAATTAGTATTTTCACTATTCATTTAAAAAAATATTTCAGAACAAATAATTTTAAGATAATTTTTAAATGTTTAATTGAAAAATTAAATTAATTTTTTCAAATACAATTTCTATAAATTCCTAAAATTAATAAAAACATGAAAAACTTATTTTTGAAGAAAATATATTTTTTTAAAGAATAAAGTGATTTTACTGAAAATTGTGTGATCATTTTGAAAGCACTTAGAGATACATTCATATTGAGTTTTACCCTTCCATTTTTTAATAAATTATTTATTCAATTAATTTCTTCTAATTTAATGTATAGGTTATAATATTAATTTTATACTAATTGTGTATCGTGGTTATTTTAAACTCACAGTTTAATGCAATGCATGTTATTGAAGAATTAAAATTATATAAAGAGAGATATTTATTAAAATATTGACCTATTACATCCCAAGTATATTTTTTAAATTGACCACTATCCTATTCACATATTTATATATTTTTTGTTACATTTAATTAAATAATAGGAAGGGGGTTTGTGTGTGATTAATCAAGTATAAAATAAAGCAATTAAGAAATAAACACTTCCAAAGACATGCTATTTAACATCGCACAAAATAGGCTTTAATAGTGACTAAAAAGAATTGTTTTACTAAGAGTCATTAAAGGGGGAACTTTATTAGCACTTTAGTTAGCACTAATAAAGGCCATACTGATGTAATGTGCTATAAAAATTAAATCATGCTATAGTAAATACAGCAATATAAAAACTCACCTGCATGAAAATTCACAATTTAATTGAATTTAAACTATCATAAAAAATTCAAAAAATCACTATATTACACACATTTAAAACAATTTTTATATAATTACATTTTCAATTACTATTTACAAACATTTAAAAACATAAATGTTTCATTATCTTTGGCAACTACAACCCCCTCTCAAAAAATCCCGATCATGGTATCAGTTGCCGAAAAACCCACCTAAACCCAAGAAGAATAATCCACCTATATAAGAAAGAAATTATTATATTAATAATACTATAATTAAATAAATTAAACATAAATATAAAGCAATAAATTAATGAAATGTCAATTTTAAATAAAATGACACACTTTGAGTCATACTAATCATATCTTTTTCAGATTGAGGTGGTGTTAATTCTTACACATACCAAATGACATACGGATCATTTTCCTAGAGTATAAATATATTACACATTTGGTTTATTGGTTTTGATTTTTTCACTTGCCTTTTTACTAAAATATCATTTTAAACTCAAAACACAAATTTTGAGTCATACCAGTCTCATCTTGTGTCGGTTTGATATGATGATAATTCTTTCATTTCACTTGTGACTTATGATTTGTTTTCCTAAAGTATTAAGAAAATATGAGAACATTTTCTTGATTTTAAAATAGTGCACACGTTTTGAAATAAAATTTCAATTTTAGAGTGATAACAAACACTTTGAGTCATACCAATCACACCATTTATGAGATTGAGGTGAGGATGATTCCTACACATTGAAAATGACTTATGGATTATTTTCCTAAGGTATCAAAATAATCCGAAATTTTTTCTCGGTTTTGAGTAAGTTGCTTGTATTTTTTACTAAAATGTCATTTTAAACTGGAAACACGTACTTTGAGTCCTACCGGTCACATTGTGTGACTTAATGACATGAGATTGATTACTACATGTCACAAATGAATTATGAATCATTTTCCTAAATAATCAAAATATTAAAAGTTTGTTTTCTCGGTTTTCAATAAGTGACACATTTTTTTAACTGAAATGTCAATTTAAAACTAATAACATACCCCTTGAGCTATATTAGGAACAACATTTATCGTATTTATGTGTGGATAATTCCTACATGTCAATAATGAACTATGGATCATTTTCTGATGTTTTAAAACAATATGAATGTGTTTTCTCAATTTTGAGTATACCACATGTCTTTTTTACTAAAATTAAAGTCAATTTTAAATAAAAAGACACACTTTGAGTAATACTAGGCACACTATGTATCGGATTGAGGTTTGGATGATTCATACTCATCAAAAATATCTTATGGATTATTTCACTAAAGTAAAAAAATAATATAAATGTGTTTTCTTGGTTTTGAGTATGTATCCTATTTTTTTATAGAAATTAATGTGAATTTTAAATAAAAAGGCACCCTTGGAGTCATACCAGTAACATAGTGCATCAGATTGAGGTGAGTCTAATTCCTGCATATAAAAATGACTTACTTATTTTTTCCTAAAGTATAAAAACAATCCAAATGTGTTTTATCGGTTTTGATTATATCACTTTTGTTTTCGAATAAAATTTCATTTTAAATATTAAACACACACTTTGGGTCATATCAATCGCATCGTGTATCATTTTGATGTGAGACTGATTCTTACACATTATAAATTATTTATGAATCGTTTCTCTAATGTTTCAAGACAATTAGAGAGTTATTTATTAGCATTCATTGAGTGACACATAATTTGAACTAAAATGCTAATTTTAAACTCATAACATACAATTTATGTTATACTGGGAAAATGGTGGATCAGATTAAGGTGAATTTTATTCCTACACATCAAAAATGATCTATGGATCATTTTCCTAACATATCAAAATAATCGGAATGTTTTTTCTTGTTTTTTAGTATTTCACGTGTATTTTTTAATAAAATTAATGTCATTTTATATAAAAATACACACTTTGAGTCATACTAGTATCATTGTGTAACAGATTGAGGTGAGGATGATTTATACCAAAAAAATGGCTTATGGATTTTTTTACTAAAGTATCTAAACAAGCCAAATGATTTGTACTACTTTTGAGTATGTCACTTGTGTTTTTTACTAAAATGTCATTTTAAACTGGAAACACACACATAGGGTCATAACAGACACATATTGTTTCAGTTTGACAAAATAATGATTCATATATGTCACAAATGACATAGTAATAAATTTCCTAAATTATAAAGACAATCAGAGTAGGTTTTCACGTTTTTAGTCAGTGGAAAACTTTTTAAACAAAATATAAATATTAAATTGATAACGAAAACCTTGAGTTTTACCTATAACATCATGAATTATATTGAGGTGAGGCTGATTCATACACATAAAAAATGACTTATGGATCATTTTTCTAAATCATCAAAATAATATGAATGCATTTAATTTGATTTGAGCATGTAACTTTTATTTTTTACTAAAATTAATGTCAATTTTAAATACAAAGACACACATGGAGTCATACCAAGAACATAGTGTATCAGATTGAGGAGTGAATGATTCATACACATCAAAAATGAATTACTGATTGTTTTCATAAAGTATCAAAACAATATGAATGTGTTTTCTCAGTTTCCAGTATGTCACTTATCTTTTTTACTAAAATAAATTTCAATTTTAAATAAAAAGACATACATGGAGTCATATCAGGCACACCATGTATCTGAATGATGTGTATCTAATTCCAAAACATAAAAAAAATATTTATAATTTTACTAAAGTATCAAAACAATATGAATTTTTTTTCTCTATTTTGACTATGTCACTAGTGATCTTTACTAAAATGTTATTTTAAACTAGAAAAATGAACTTTGAGACATACAAATCACATCATGTATCAGTTTGAATTGATTCTAATTCCTAAACATGAAAAACTACTTATGAATAATTTTTCTAAATTATCAATAAAAGCATAGCTTGTTTTCTTAGTTTTCAGTGAGTGATGCACTTTTTGAACTAAAATGTCAATTTTAAAATGATAAGGGGATCCTTGAGTTATACCGAGCACACCATGTATCATATTGAGGTGATTATAATACCAAAAAATCCAAAATGACTTATGGAACATTATCCTAAAGAATTAAAACAATATGAATGTGTTTGATTAGTTTGGACAATTTCACATGCCATTTTTCTAAAATTAATGTCAATTCAAAAAAATGGCGCATTAGGAGTCATATCGAGAACAACCTATATAATATTGAGGTGTGTATTCTTCCAAATCATGAAAA
This sequence comes from Viscum album, assembly GCA_963277665.1. Classification (NCBI taxonomy): domain Eukaryota; kingdom Viridiplantae; phylum Streptophyta; class Magnoliopsida; order Santalales; family Viscaceae; genus Viscum; species Viscum album. The sequence goes on along the minus strand of OY728121.1, from coordinate 1,755,279,345 downwards.
ATTACCTATAGATCACTATCCTAATTTATCACAAAAATAGGAATATATTTTCTCAGTTTTGAGTGTGTCCCTTATGTTTTTTATTAAAATGTAATTTTAAACTAGAAACGTGAACTTTGAGTCATATTGGTAATATTGTGTGTTGGTATGATTTGATACTAATTCATACATGTATAAAATGTCTTATTAACTATTTTCCTAAATTATCAATACATTCAGAGCGTGTTTCACTACTATAAATAAGGTCTTTAACAATGCTAAAAATGGTTTTTATCAGCACTAGAGAAGTGATGACTACCAGAGCACAATTAAAATCCGTAGGATTTTATCAGTGCTAGAAAATAATTTATAAATGGGTCCTTTATGAGTGCTAAAAAGTTCTGATAAAGGACTCCTTTATCAGATCTTATAGAGGCATTGATAAAAGGACACATTACTCAGTGCTTTTATTTTGCACTTATAAAGGGACCCTTTATCGGTGCTAAATAAAAGTGCTGATAAATGGGGTAGTTTATCACTGCTTCTACATGTTCTCATAAAGATACATTTATTAATTTGAAATAAAATAACTGATAAAGTGAAAATTTAGCAAATCATTTAGAATCACTGATAAGGGAGCATACTATAGTGTTCTATAATAACCCACTACATCACCAGAAACTAGGAATGATAAAGAGTGTTATAATTTCACATTATAGAACCATAAATAGTACTAGAAATTAGTAAAATCATATTAAATTTCAAAATTTAAATGAACTAAAATTTACAACACAAAAACAAAACAAACAATTATAGAGAAAAATAATGCACCTGTATGAAGAAAAAAACCACCCCTACTCTAGAAAAAGAAAAAACCTATATAAGAAAACAATTATTATGTTAGTAATAATATAAAGATATAAATTAAATAGAAATTGTTGAATTTAAACTAAATTATGAGTCATACTGGGAACAATGTGTATCAGATTGAGTTGCAGTTGATTCTTCCACATCACACAATTTCTAGTTCATCTTCAAGCATCAAATTTATGAAAATTAACTAAATAAGTATAAGATAAAAATAATAAGAAAAATAATTAATTAATATCATATAAAATGATGAGAAAACCATATAGGCTCATTTTCTTAATTTTGATGATGTGATGAACGTTTTAAACCAAATAACAGTTGTAAATTTAAAAGACACAATTGAAGTCATACCAGCCAAAACGTGCATTAGATTGAGGTGAGGATAATTCCTACACATCCCAAATGAAATATGGATACTTTTTCTAAATTCTTAAAACAATATGAATGTGTTTTATCAATTTTGAGTGCATTACGTATGTTTCTTAATAAAAATTCATTTCAAAATGTAAACACACACTTTGAGTCTTACAGGTCATATCATGGGTAAGATTAATGTGATGTTGATTCTTACACATCAAAAGCGACTTATAAATCATTTTACAAAATTATCAATACAATATTAATGTTTTTATTAGTTTTAAATGAGTGTATCTTTTTGGATTAAATTTTGGAATATTCCTTCACCTCAAAACATACTAATAGATCATTTTCGTAAAGTATAAACACAATTTTAATGTGTTTTCATTGTTTTGAATATGTTAGTTTTCTTTTTTACAAAAATTAATGTCAATTTTAAATAAAAAAGACAGACCTTGAGTCATATTAGTCACACCATGCATCATATTGAACAGACGTTTATTCCGACATGTCCCAAATTACATATTTATCGTTTTACTAAAGTATCAAAACAATTTGAATGATTTTCATGGGTTTTGATTATGTCAGTTTTGTTTTTATCCTAAAAAGTCATTTTAAACAGGCACAATTAAATTTGTACCATTCCGGTCACATCATTTTTTGGTTTTATGTAATAATGATTTATAGATTTTAAAAATTACTCATGATTGTTTTGATAATTTATAAATACAATCCAATATCTTTTTCTAATTTTTCATTGAGTGAATTTTTTTTAACTAAAATGTCAATTTTAAACTAATAACTGGTACTTTGAGTCGAGTCAGTCACATCATGCATTGAATTGAGGTGTGGATAATTTTTAAATGTCCAAAATGACTTATATTTTTTTTAATAAATTATAAAAACAATCCTAATGTGTTTTCTGAGTTTTGAGTATCTCAGTTGTCATTGTTACTAAAATTAATTTCAATTTTAAATATAAAAGATGCACATGGAGTCATACTGGTCACACCATGCATCGGATTGAGATATGGCAGATTCTTAAACATCCCAAATATATTATGGGTCCTTTAACAAAAGTATATAAGTAATAAATATGTGTTTTCATGGTTTTAATTAAATAATTTGTTTTTTTCACTAAAATATTATTTCAAACTTGAAAACATTCACACTAATTCATACCGGTCACATCATGTGTCGGTATAACATGGGACATATTCCCACATTTCAAAAATTAAATATAAATCTATATACTAAATTATCAATATAATATGATTTTGTTTTCTTAGATTTTATTGAGTAACACTTTTTGAACTTAAATTTTGATTTTAAAATGATAACTGACACTTTGAGTCATGCCAGGAATATAGGGTATAGGATTGAGTTAAGTTTTATTCCTACTTATAAAAAATTTCTTATGGATATATTTCTTAAAGTATCAAAATAATTTGAATGTTTTTTCTCAGTTTTGAGTATGTCATTTTTCTTTTTTACTAAATTTAATCTCAATTTTAAATAAAAAGATTCACTTTGAGTCATACTGGTCACAACATGCATCAGATTGAGGTGAGGTTGATTCCTACATATCCCAAATAAATTATTGATAATTTTATTAAATTATCAAAACATCCTGAATAATTTTTCTCAGTTCTGAGTATGTCCCTTGTGTTTTTTACTAAAATGTCATTTTAAACTGGAAACACGTACTTTGAGTATTACCGGTCACGTCATGTATCAGATTTACATGAGACTGATTTCTACATGTCCCAAATGGTAAAAAATGTTTTTATAAATTATCATGACAATATGAGTGTGTTTTATCAGTTTTCTATAAGTGACATTTTTTGAACGAAAATGTTAATTTCATAATGATAAAGGATAGAAGAGTGATGACTAGCATATCCTATATCTTATTGAGTTTTTTTTGATTCCTAAAAATCAAAAATGACTTATGGATCATTTTAATAAAGTATCAAAACAATCCTAATACTTTTTATTGATTTTCAGTATGCCAGTTTTCTTTTTTACTAAAATTAATGTCAATTTTAAATAAAAAGATACATTCAAAGTCATATTGGTCACACTGTGAGTCATATTGAGGTGTTCCTAATTCCTACACTTCCCAAATGGATTTTTTGTTATTTTCTAAATGTATCAAAATAATATGAATGTTTTTCTTTTATTTAAGTATGTTGCTTTTGTTTTTTACTAAAATGTCATTTAAAACTGGAAACATGCACTTTCAGTCATATTGCTCACATTGTGTGGTAGTTTATATGATATTGATTACTATACATAAAAATAACTTATAGATAATTATAATAAACTATTAACACAATACAAGTACATTTTCTTGGTTTTCACGATGGTTTTATTCATTCTTGACCAATTTCCTTATTTTTGTTATCTCAGTTGCATCCTCGATATGAAATCTCTTAAAAGCATGAGCAACCTCAGACAAACCAACCCAAATCATGAAAAATAATCCAATTATATAATAAAATAGTTATTATGACATTAACATTATAAGAAAATAAATTAAACATAAATATGAAATAATACATTAATAAAATGACGATTTTTAACTGAAACCACAGAATTTGAGTCATATTGTGTATATCATGTGTTTCATTGAGGCATGATTGATTAATCCATGTATTTTAATCCTAGATTTAATTACATAATCTATTTCATCTAACAATATTGTAGTTTGATAACCCACAATGTTTAATTCATTGGAGATTAAAAAAAATCACATCATCAAGAGTGATTCATCCTTATTGGGTGCATGATCATAGTACAGGAGTGAATCATCCTTGCTGACGAAGTAATTTATTCCTAGAAAATTTTAAACTCTAGTGTAAACCTATTATAGTACATTTATTGATCTAAAATAAATATTTACATATGAGTTTTTATGGAACATAATAATATTTATCTTTCCCTTTCACCATCATAGAGAGTACAAAATCCATGATAAACATTTACATTATTTGATGGAAAAAACCATAGTGTGACCTATATTGTGTTTTTAGAAGACATTAAACCCATTATAAATTAGTTTCCCATTTTTTTAGTATTAAACACCTGTATAACTTTATATATCATCTAAATGACACTAAAATATACTGCATCCATTATGTATTCCTGGATTGTGCTATATATTACTATATCATTTTCAATATTAGGGGATATGATAAACTATAATATAACATCATCATCATTTTTTCATCAAAATCATAATATCCCTAATCTCATGTATTTTTCATTGATAATTATGTTGAGTTTTTTAAAAATTATCTTGGGAATATGGATCATTTTACATAATGAATGTTCACATGCATAATGATAATTACTTGTTTCGATTTCAAAATCATTTGTGATATTATATCATTCATCTAATTGATGATCGAATAGACTAAATAATTCCACCACCTACCAAAGTGAAACCATTGTATTTTTATTTTCTAAAAATTCATGATTCAGTCATTGAAATTTTGTATTTCATTACTTTTTTAGAGTTTTTGGATCAAGCTATTATCTTCTTTTTCAAAAGGGTGTCCATTTTAGGCTTTTGGTGCTTTAGGATTTCATTTTATATGGATTTTTCATTTTTATGGATTTATTCATAAATAGGTTTCTTTTAATTTGATGTCATGTTTCATTTTACATCAGCTCTACCTGATGACCAAAATCTCCAAATGATGGTTATCCTCCAATAGTTCTCTCATACACCTACTAGATTCAGTTGTTGATTACACACATATTTATTCAAACATTTGAGATGTATTATATAAAATATTGATGACTGGATTGGTGTTTTAGGAATCTAAAGTGTCCATTGACTCTAATACTATGACCCTTTCTTTGCATTATAGAGAATCCATTAGTAAGCAACTATATATTTTTTTACTACTATTCAATTTATTCTTGGTGATGGGATAATTTCACAATTTATTAATATTTGATAGTACATGGAATTTTCTAATATAAATTTTTTCATATGATAATTATCTTGATAAAATAATTTGTGTTAGTTTTGTTTTTTAAAATACAATTCCTCCGCTTAAATTATTATAAAAAATCACTTAAACAAGTGGTGAAAAACATTTTTTTCAATAAGAAACCTGAAACAATTTCATAATGTATCTTATATTAAGTGAAATGTTTTATGCACACATTTCAAAAAAAAATTCTAAAATTAAATCATGTTATGATCCCCATTCTACTCCATTTCCCAATAATTTTATTGTTTGCAAGCCAACACTTCTTGTCCTTTTCTTCCCCAGTCAACACCTATGCCTCCTCCTCTACCTTGCTCTCCAACTCCGACTCCACCTCCTCCTTCACCTTTACTTCATCCTCTACCTCCACCTCTACCGTTTCAAAATAATTTTATTATTTTAAATTCATCACTTATAAATAAATTTATTTCCTCCATTATACTTATCCTTTATAAATAGATTAAAAATAATATATAGGAGTTGTAAAACTAATGTTTCACAGTACAAATATATTTCTCAGTTCATATCCCATACAATATCACAAACATATCAGGTAATCACCTAATATTTTTTAGACATAAATTCTGACACCATGCATGCTTCCCACTTATCTCTAAACAAACTTACATCTTATATTGAGTATTAAGAATGTATGTAATATTGGTAGTAGTGAGAAAATATATAAAAACAAATGTTTAGTAAATTTTTTAATGAAATTCTAATTACATTCAAAAATTACCTATTAGGAGATATTGGCCTTTTCTGGGTTTATGATAACTATAATAAATTTTCAAACATATTATCTATAATTGTTCTCATTATCTTAATTAAGGAAATACATAAACATTGACCAAAATAAGTATTTTTTATAGAAAAATATTTTAATATACACCTTATTTTTTTTCCATTTATAGTATTCATTGGATTTTTTTATTCACGCATTGAGTACAAGAAATGGTTTAGCCTATATTCAGTGATAGACCTATCATAATAAAATTATTATTAAAACACAAACTGAAATATATAATTTCAAGTTTATCTATAAAATATTGATTTTAATTTATTTAAAATTCACTATACACATCATGTGTGGTCATTTTTTTGGGATATCCATGCATTGGATCAAAAAAAAATATTTTGGGTAACCAAATTTACTAGGATCAGCATCTAGTACTTCAGAAAAACAAAAACAAATAATTAATACAAAAAAATATATAATTTATGTGATTATATTGTGATGTTTTACTTCATTGTTGTAGGAATCAAAAATAGTATGCCATATCTTGATTTTTTCTCAAACATTTTGAGTAACTCATATTTTTTATTCTTAATTTCATTATTATCCAAAATAATTTTTTCCATATAAATGCTAGAGGGATTAATGTATCCAAATCATGCTTCACATGATTTTCCCTTTATATAATAATAATATAAATTCCTGTTGAAAATGTGAATAGTTATTAACTTTAATAAACATATTATCTCACTATTTAGAAATATGTATTATGAAAATGTCCCTTATTTCTGTATTTACAACTAAGAATCCCTTATATTCAAGCTTGATAATATCATTTATACTCTCAGGACCAAATATTTATGTCATGAAAGATCCATAGATTTCTTTTCTATATGGAATTTTTGATATATTTGAATCTTTAAATGTGGTCTCTCTATGAAGTTGTAATGATAATAAATATTTATCTAGAAATCATAGGGAGAAGGAACTCTCAAAAGCTGGTTTTTATTTCTTAGTTGATTCACTATATTATCTTGATCTTACCTTCCATTTCCCCATCGATTAACCCCTATATAATATCATACCTCGCTTCAGACTTTTTTCCCAACTGTTATAGGTTTTTCATATGAATAAATTATTAGATTTGGTGTCTTAGAACCAATTTTTTGTACTTTGATTACAAGGATATTTAATTTATTTAAATATTATTCATCTTATTACATATTTTTAATTGTTCTGTATGATATTGATGTAATAATGTCTTAGAGTATTTGTTGCATTGATAAGGTCATGGTAGTTCCCCTCCCTGATGAGGACCTTGAAATTCTATAACAATATTCTTAAATATAGTTCTGTTGTTGGATGGAATACTATTATGGGACACATAGTATATAGGTCGTCAGGTGTGATTACTCGTAAGCATATGAGACTTCCTCTCATGAAGTTCGTACATGGAAATATCTAAGATGGGAGATTATGAAAATAGACCCACCAGTAAGAATTCCACATTTTTTGGTGTCATCGGATATTCCTATCTATGAGCATGTGTAATAGTCCTTAAAATTTAAGATTATCATTAATACGTGTCACGACTCGCACACTTTGATTTACTGACAAAAACTGTCATTCCATATGTTGGTGGGAAGTATGGTATATTGGGTGTGTCATGAGTGGCATGTTATTAATGTATAAGTCAAGAAAGTATTTGTCCCTTCTATTTATGGAAGTTTATATCTCGACCATTTGATAGAAATAGAACCGTCATGTGAAATTCTATAGCCATGGTGTAATGATGAGTTTATTTTAGGGAGTTGAAGAATGATGTATCAATCCCAAAGGTTGATGACACTATCATGAAACCTACATGATGATATATTGAGAAAAGGTGATTATATTACATAGTGAGCATTCATATGTGGATGTCATTGTTGTGACTATATGTTCTTTCTCTCCAATTACTTGACCCATTTCTAGATATCACTCTTATAATTTAGGAAATACAACCTAATTCCAATGAGAAATAATCCTAGAGGGTGAGACACTAAGTGTTTTTGGTGGTTTAGTTAAATTCTATATGAATTTAAGTAATGGAATACATATTATTCTCAATCCAGTTGAATAAATTTATTCAAGTTAAAATGATTTCATAAATTAAATCCATACTTATTCACTGGATTGTAGGTAGAATATATTTTTTCATTTTATTGTACATTTAATAAATATTTGTTTACTATTTTGTAAATAAAATATTTATTGAAGATAAAAGATTATTTATTTATTTATTCTGGTGTTCAATAAATGAAAGTGGAGTTCGAGTTGACCAAGACCAATCCAGTAGTAAAATAATTATTTTCAAGATGGTAAATAATTCTTTAACTAGTTGTCACAAGTTAAAATAATAATAATGTAGCTACAATTTTTCGATACAAAATTTAATTTATAATTACATTTGGCTCAAGTTGGCACACCATAAATAATGATGTGGTATTATTATTAAAATCATGGGTTTCTCTAAAGCTTTGAATGTATTTAATTACAGTTATGCAATTAAATTTTCAAACCGTATCCCCATGTCAATAAATAGACACGGACATCTATTGGTCCCTGTATCAAACTACACGCCCAGTAAATAGGGAATTTTTTATTTAAATAATTTATCTCTCGAATCCCCTCCCCCTCTTAATAAGGAGACACAATCTTGAAGACCGTAGAACAAGTGATCATAAATGAACAACATAAGACACTTGCTTATATACCCTATCACCCAGAGAACAAGTGGTGTCAATCAGAGGCCATCAGAGCACGTGTGGATCACCTCTGGAGGGATTCTGGTTTGGATCCTTGCAAGTAGAATGAGATAATTTGGAAGGGTCATTTTGTACAATCAACATCATCAATGAAGAATGTACCAAATATCCATGTATTCATTTCATTATGAAATTAATTATAAATATAATGTTTGAGATCCTCAATAAAGGTTTTGGTCTACTTCATTCTTTATCTAAATCCTTGGTTCTATTCTGTAGAGACTAGCATTCGTCATCCTATTGCCCAAAATAATCAATGTCATGTTAAAAAATTATAGTTGTGTGTCATTCAAACCACACTTCTGCTATACCCAGAACCTTCTAGTGTTATCAGAGTGGTCACATTATAGTTTTTAATTATTTAAATAATTTTTTAATAATTTAAAGTTTAATAGTTTAGTTTTCCAATTCATGTTAATCATTCTGCAAATATGAATCTTGAGATCTGTTCCTCCTCTTTTGTTTCTCGTTCACCTTAATGAAATGATATTTTCTTTTTAATTTTGATTAAAATAAAACATAGGATCTCATCTTGGGTGCTAAAATTTCTTGTCTATACAACACCGGAATACAGGACGTGTAGTTTTATTCAAACATCGTGTATCAATGTTCAATGCATCAGAAATGGTTCACCAAACCAATACTTGTCATTGCAGTTTGTCTAAATCTTATAGACTCTGTGTGTTGGCCAGGAATAGGAGGAACACTGTTTCTGGATTACATGCCATGTGGCCTACTGGGCACGGTGTGTAGTCCCTTAGGGTTAGGAATGGACCATTTACCTCTTACACGTCTTTCCATGATAGAGACCATGTAATGTGGATTCTACATGGCATGTGGCCCACTGTACACTCTGTGTACTCCAAGGATTTCGAAAGTACATATACATTTAGTATCCTTGGGTGCGTACTTAAGATGGATGGTGATTGATAGTACATGTTGTATTTTAGGAACGACACACCGTGTACTCATCCAAATTACGTATATTTATTAAAATTTATTATTATATTATACAAACCCTAGATATGTGTACCATGGTGTAGGTGTGAAGCTATAGAACATCACGTGATAGGTGTTTTATATATATGTGTGTTTAATTTAACATATGTGTAATGTTCATTCCTACTCATTAGGTAGTTGTGAACAAAAATTCAACAAGTTACCTCCATGGTACAAGTTATATAAAAATATAATTTTAAATGAATATTTTTTTTAAAAATTTTGAGGGATGAGAATCTCATGGAAATTCAAAAAAGGGTTTAAGATAAAAGGATTGATTATTTAAAGAAGATAATTAATTGATTCTATCGTGTTTTATCATAAATAAGAACTATTAAAGAATTTAATACTAGTTTTATAAATTGAATAACTAACTACATGTATGTGATTGATCATGGGCTAGACCAAGACCTTTTTATGTGATTGGTTTTCTTCTAATTTATTTATTGAATTAATCATTGGCCTCCGAGCCACCTCTCCTCATTAATATGTAGGGCCTATGTACCCATGGTTTGTTTTATGTATACCCCCATTTTTACCTATCACATGTTTGTGAGTTTAAAATCATATGTAATGTATGGAACTCGCAATCTAGTGGATACGGTTCAAGTTGGAGCCGAGATAAAACCAATCCCAGGAGTTACAGAGTTGGACAGGTGGAAAGCTCTGACCACAAACCTAAAAGGATCAAGGCATTTCTCCCCTAGGTCAGGGTTATTTTATCATCCTATAGATAAACTAACCATTATAAAATCTTACAATCTTTCCCTTTTGTTTATTTTATTTTTCTCAGTTTCATGGTTTATCATTATTGATGTGTTGTCACGATCACATAATTCATGAATTATACAAGCATGCAAGATGGAACTAAAATAAACTAGGATTATTCATAAATATTATCAAGACATGGTTAATCACTAAAGTAAGTTCCACTTAATATTAATAAGAATGTGATAATGATAAAAATCAATTCATGCTTAAGAGATAAGATACCTCAAATAAAATATTAAGTGATACCAAGCCTTCCATTACATGATTAGGGGAAAAACTCAATAAAACTATCTATTTGACTAACCCTTGTTAGGACACTTACATTTATACAGGAAGCCCTTATGAAAGGTTTAAGGCATACTTAACCATATTACATGAAGTGTTTTACTCCATTCTAGACATGGTACAATATTGGAGGTAAGAGTTGAGGAAATCCAAATTCAGGATTTCAGGATTGGGCTGTCCACTCAACAGATCAAGGAGCTACAAGCCTGCAATTGGAAAAGAACTTCCTACATAAATACCTTCAACTAGATTAACCAACCCTTGTTGGGTTTATATGAAGGGAATATGGACCCTTTCCACTAGAATGTCATAGAAACTGGACATGCTGAGTTCAATGGTGAGGGCCATTGGGACTTGAAAAAATACTGGGATACATAATAAAATTAATTTATTATTTATCATAAAATGTAATCAAGAAAGTACTAATTATCTACACTTTTAATAGTAGAATCAAATGAAAAACTTTTCAAAACTATACCTATGATCAATTCTAGATAATGACATAATCCTCACCAGTAGTAACTTCTAGGAATGGTTTAGATGCCTTTGGGTTATTCTACACCATGAATGGAAGTCTTACGTGCTAGATATAACATTACCTGATCCGGCTACCCAATAGCTGAGGGACAAAGAGTTCTTGGTCTATGAAAATCATATGATCGATGTGGTCGATGTTCAATTTCTAATTCCATCATCAATGACTAGTGAGCTCATGAAGTCTCGGGAAAACATGGATTACTACAGCATGCTTGAGCATCTTTGTGGTCTTTACCAGGAGAGAGATAGGAAAGAACAGTTTTAGATCTCTGATGTACTATTTCATATTAATCTTGGAGAGGGTTCTCCATCTGGGCCTCACGTAATCAAGCTCATTGACTACATTGAGTTCTTGGAGGTTATAGGGTTTAAACATCCCAAAGAATTGGGTACTGATCTCATTCGTGCATCACTCACTCATATCTTCTCCATATTTTTAGTTAATTTCAATATGAAAAACATCAAGAAGTCTCAATCTGATATTTGTATCGTCATTTGCGAAGTGCAAAAAGATATGAAGTGTGAAAAGCCTTTTATCCTTATGGTGAATAAGAGGAAAGGGAAGTTGGATATCATTAAGTCCAATTATTCTTCATACCCTTAAATGAAAAGTAATATCAAAGGGGAGGCAAGGTAACATGATGTTTTTTATTTTGAATGAGGCAAGAAGGTCCATTAGAAGAAGAACTACACCTAGCCTAAGAATCAAGGGGAGGCTTTAGGTTAATTTTTTATCTAATGTAATATATATTATCTACTAATTGGGTATTGATATAGCTTGTGGTGCTCACATATGTATACAAATATTGGATCCCAGAAGATTTATGAGGATTGACTGAGGGGTGGTAGATCTATGAGAAGAAAATGGATCCAGACTTACTGTTGTTGTTCTCGAGGACTACCACCTCACGTTGCCAAATGGGAAGATCTTGGTATTAAAGGGTTCTTATTACGTTCCCTCTGTTACTAAAAACATTATTTCTGAATCGAGATTATATATAGATGGGTTTGTCTTCAAGTTTGGAAATGAACTTTTCTTCTTTTACAAAGATTACATTTGTTTGGGTATGGAACATTTATACAACAGTCTTTACATGTTGGATTACACAAAGAAACTAATGGAAATCAAAAACAAAGATACTTCACATGACTCATACAACACCCAACTTTGGCATCACCAGCTAGGTCATGAAAATGAGAAATGCTTGACAAAGTTACAATAAGATGAATATTTATATTCTTTCGAACTAAAACCACTTGTCGTATGTCATGAATGTTTACAAGGAAAAATAACTGAAGCCTCATTTACTAGGAACGGTTAAAGGGAGAAAATTCATCTTGAATTAGTTGGTACTGATATGTGTGGCCCATTTCCAGTTTAAGGAAGGGGAGGGTACTCATACTTCATAACTTTTAATGATGATTTTATTAGATATGTATATATCTACTTAATGAGGTATAAGTTGGATTCTTTTGATAAGTTCAAAGAATAAAATATTGATCTTGAGAACCATCTTAGTAAGAAGATTAGGAAACTCATCTTAGATCGTAGTGGAGAATATCTTAATCAAGACTTCCTTGATTACTTACAGAAGTTTGGGATCCAATCCCAACTCACCCATACTTACACGTCCTAGTGGAATGGTGTGAGATAAAGGAGAAACCACACCATTTCGGACATGGTGAGATCAATGATGAGTCATTCAAGTATTCTATTATCCTTTTGTGGATATAAGTATCAAAATGGAGTGCACATACTAAACCAAGTACCAAATTAATTGATAAATAGCATTCCATATGAGTTCTGGAGTGGAATGAAATCCATGTTATTGAATTTACATGTGTGGGGAAGCGATGCATTTGTTATAGACAATTTAGGTAACAAACATTCACCTAGATGAACAAAGTGTACCTTTATAGGATACCCCAAGGAAACAAGAGGATATTACTAATATAACCCCTCAAAAAAGTTATAGTGGAAAGACACATCATATTCCTTGAGAGGTATCACATCTCCAAAAGAGATAGTGGGAGTGATATAGACTTCGATGAAGTCGAGGCTCAAGGTACACAAGAGATGTTATAGGAATAAAATTCCACAAATCCCCAGGGAAGAATGAACTATTCATGAGACACAAGAACTGCATAAGAGTACAAGAGAGGTTAGAGAAATAGAATGATATGGTTTTCTAGTTAACAAGGAAGAAGACTCATTATTAGTTGATAATAATGATCTTGTAACCTACAAGGAAGCAGTAAGTACCACATATGTTGCCAAGTGGAAAGAGGTCGTGAGTTATAAACTGGATTCGATGTACCAAAACCAAGTCAGGATTTTGGTAGATCCTCTAGTTAATGAAAATCCCTTTGGTTGAAAATGGTTATTCAAGAAGAAACTAGACATGGAAGTATAAGTTAGTACCTATAAGGCCTGACTGGGTGCGAAAGGGTTCAAGCGGAATCAAGGCATTGACTATGATGAAACCTTTTTAGTAGTATCAAAGCTATAATTCATCATATTTATATTGGCCATTTCCTCTTACCTTGACTATGAGATTTTGAAAATGCATGTCAAAATAGTCTTCCTTAATGGGAACCTTCCAGAAGATTTAGACATGACACAACCCGAAGGGTTTATGACCCCAAAGGAATCCAATAAGGTATGAAAGTTGTAGAAATCCATTTATGGATTAAAAAAAGAATCCAGGTCATGGAACATTCATTTTGATAAATCCATTACAAAATTTGGTTTTATCAAGAACGAATGTGACACTTGTTCCTAAAAATGGTTTAGTGGGAGTTCAGTCATTTTCCAAATAGTATATGTTGATGACATTTTACTTATTGGAAGTGAGATAATATTATTATAGTCTGTTAAGCCATGGTTGATTAAATGATTCTCCATGAAGGACTTGGATGAGGTAGCATATATTCTTGGGATCAATATCCATCATGATATATCCAAGGGATTGTTGGGCCTAAGTCAAAGTACATACATTGATAATATACTGAAGAGATTCATTATGGAACAATCCAAGAGGGGATTGTTTCTAGAATCACAAGGAATTCATATTTCCAAGAAAATATGTCCTCATACACATGAGGAAAGAATGATAATGTTAAGGACTCTACATGCATCATTGATTGGGTCAGTTGTGTATGCCATATTATGTACTTGGATGGATGTCACCAACACATTGAGTGTGATAGGAATATATCAAGGTGACCCTTGTGACCGCAATTGCATGGAATTCAAGACTATCCTAAAGTATCTAAGTCATACTAAGAATTTTTTCCTTGCTTATGTAGGAGATGAGGAACTAGTCATCAGAGGATATGCATATGCTAGTTTCCAGAATGATCAAGATGACATGAATTCACAAACAGGATACATATTCACTTAGAATAGATTTGTAGTGAGCTGGAAGAGCTCAATTCAGAGTGTGGTAGTAGATTATACAGTAGATTATGAGTATATTACATCTTTTAAGGTAGCTAATGAAGCAGTTTGGATGCAGGGCTTTGTCCAGGAGAAGGATGTGATACCTAGTAGTAAAGATCACATCTTATTGTTGTGTGACAATACCGCATTAGTGGATCTCGCAAAAGAATCAAGGACACATTAGAAGACGAAGCACATACTTAGGAAGTATCATCTCTTGAGAGATTTTATCATAGAGGTGAAGTTTCAGTGAGTATTATTTTCATGGAAGACAATGTAGAATACCTCTTGAATGAAGTCTTAACTCAGAAGAAACATGATCATCATGTGAGGGCTGGCGGACTGAAAGTCTTAGGTAGTTGGCTCTAGTCCAAGTAGGAATTTTTTAGAGTTGGTGTCAGAGAACCAACTATTTTTTACTTTGATTACATGGATATTTAAGGTATTTAAATATTAAACATAATATTACATATTTTTCATTATTCTTCATCACTAGGATGTAATAATGTTCTAGAGTATTTTTTGCATTCATAAGGTCATTGCAGTTTGCCGCTATTATGAAAAATTTTAAATGATATAACAATATTATTAAATATATTTCTATGGTTGGATGACATACTATGATGGGACACATAGTATATAGATTTATAGGTGAGACTACTCATAAGAAGATGAGACTTCATATCATGAATTTCGTACTTGGTAATCTCCAAGATGGAAGATTATGATAACAGATCTGCTCGTAGAAATTCCACATGTTATGGTGTCATCAAATATTCCTACCTACGAGAATGTGTAATAGTACTTAGACTTTAATATTATCATTAATACGTGTCATGACTCACACACATTGAATTACTGACTAAAACTATCATACCAAATGTTGGCAGGAAGTAGCGTATGTTGGGTGCGTCACAAGTGGTATGTTATTAATGGAAATGTTGAGGAAGGATTTGTCCCTTCTATTTATGGAAGTTGATATCTCGAACCTTTGATTGAAATAGAACTGTCAGGATAAATTACATGGCCATGATTTAATGATGAGTTTATTTCAGGTAATCAAAGAATGACGTATCAAGAACAAAGGTTGATGAAATTATCATGAAACCTTCTTGTTGTGATTTTGAGACAAATGGGTTATATAACACAGTGAGTGTTTATATGTGGATGTAATTTTAGTGACTTTAAGTTATTTCTCTCAACTTCCTTTACCCGTTTCTAGATAGTACCCTTGGACTTTAGAGAAGTCAGTCTAATGCCAATGAGAAATAATCATAGAGGGTGACACACTATGTGTTTTTTGTGGTCTCCGTATACTTCTATTTGAATTTAATTAATGTAATAAATATTATTCTCAATATAGTGGAATAATTTTATTCATGTTAAAATTATTTAATAAATTGAACAAATATTTGTTCACTCAATTTTAGATAAAATTTATTTATTTATTTTATTGAACATTTAGAAAATATTTATATACTGGTTTGTAAATAAAATATTTACATAAGAGAATAAATTATTTATTTTTTTATTCTATTTTTTAATAAATATAATTGGAGTTATAGTGAACCACGTTCGGTTCGGTAGTAAAATAATTATTTCTAAGATAGTAAATAATTATTTAACTAGTTGGAACAAGTTAAAAATAATAATACTTCTATTATTTTGTGATTCATAATTTAATTTATAATTCCATTTTTCGCAAGTTGGTGCACCATAAATAATGACACTATATTACTATTAAAATCCTTGGTTTTTAAGGTTATGAATATATTTAATTGCAATTGCGCAATTAAATATTTTAACTAAATCCCCATGTCGACAAATATAGACATACATTTATTGTGTCTTGTACTGAACTGAACGCCCAGTAAATTGAGAATTGTTGAGTTAAACGATTTCTCTCTCAAATCATATTCCCACACATCTCAATAATGTGATTCATTCTTCAAGGCCAAAGAAAAAGTGATCAAGAATGACTGACACAAGACACTCTCTTTTCCACGATAGCACCTGGAGAACAAGTGTTGTCAATCAAAGGCTATTGGAGAACATGTGGATCACCGCTAGAGGGACTCTGATTTTGATCCTCACAAACACAATGAAAAAATCCATAAGGGTCATTACAAATCATCAACATCATCAACGAAGAATGTACCCATGATTCAGGTTTTCTTTTCATTATGAAATTAACTAAATTAATTATAAACTTGAGGTGAAAGATCCTGTCTAAATGTTTTAGGCCTCTTAATTCTTTATCTAAATCTTTGATTCTATTCTATGGATATAGGAATTCATCATCGTATTGGTCCTAGAATAATCAATTATCATGGTAAAAATTATAGTTTGGCATCATCCCAACAACGCTTCCACTACACACGGAACCTACAAAATTTTGTTAAATACATACCTTATGAATATATGTATGATTAGAAGGTCATGCAACAAAAGTGAATATATCATTATTGACCATTGTAATATCTGAACCAACAAGTGGAATTGGAAACTCAGCAGTCAGCTCATTAACTACCTAAATCCATAATCTAATGTGATATTTTGGGAGTTCTTTCTGTTATATCTTGTCTACTGGGATATTATCCACCAAACCCATTGCAACAAGGTAGTGCATGGGTGTTTACATATTGAAATGTCATACAACTTCACCCTATAAAATTTTATTAATATAAAGTTATCAAAAGTTGTTTGATTCACATTTAAGAGAAAGAGTAATAAAAAAATTGATTACGTCATGTAAGTTATGTTGTTGTGGCAAATGACTAGCCAAAAATCTAGTGGGGTCATTTGGTTCATTTGTTGATCTTTATTCCACTACCGGTTCACTTTGATCCTTTCTCAAATATTGGGATTTAATACCAGACCTAATAATGATATCTTGAAAAGAATCAATTTGGGCCTAAAATTCTTTCACCATCTTATATGTATCTTTATGTGGTTTTATCTTCTCAAAGTATTTTCAAGGATACAGTCTAAAACTTAATCCTCTAACATGGCTATATTGTTCCAATCACTTCAAAGATACTAAATGTTGTTTTTATTCTGGTACGGTCACTATTTATTATTGTTTCTAAATTGTATAAAAAATATAAACATAAATATATATTTTAATGAAATATTGTTATAAAGAATAATGAATTACTATTATGTCATACTTACACATGTTTCCCATACAACTTTTTTATTTTCATCAACTAGTGTACGTTCCTTATTTACACGAGCCTCCTTCTATAGCACATAGTAAATGATGGAAGTGGGTTTAGATTTTGATTCATTAATCTATATATAAAAAGAGGAAAATATGTTCCTTCATTTCACATAAAACTTTTTTTTATTTAAAATACATACCAATTTATTTTCAAGTGAAGTGTACTCTATGCATGCTTTTAGATAGGGGTACATTAGTATGGATGCGCATTGTTTATTTTCAGTAATCTTTTTTTTATTTAATAAATTATTTTTTTTTGAATCAAATTGGATAAAATAATTAATTTAAAATAATATATTATCAACCTAAATGCACCTAAAATGATTTATAATTGTGATGATGAGTTTTCACAACAACTTGTGTATGGTTTGACAAACCATACTAACGATCCCAGGTAACCATGAGGTAGGTATATGACCTACTGGTTAGTTTATGTATGGTTTTTTAATCGATTAAGGGTTACCATATGGCCAATCCCCATGTCTTTCACACAGTTTTCACATGGTTTAATAAATCGCGCATTCTAACCATGCAGCACTGACCAGAATTAAAAAAAATATGTTTTTTCGAAACTACACCCTCAAATTTTAGACCCAAATCCACCTAAAAATAATTCCCCTAGTTAGTCTAGACCTTGGGAGGTCTATACCTTACTTCAAAATCCATTTCTCATCCTCCCATGGTTTAGATCTAAGAAACCGTCAAGGTGGGTCTTAATTCTCAAGGCAGTTTCCTTCCCCTTTCTCTCCTCTATTTCTTATTGTTTCATTTTTTTCTTGGTTTTATCTTCTACGCTTGTCATGCTCTACCTAGGGTTCTATTTTCCCATTATTTTGAAGGTGTTTTTGGTTTTTTAGGGTTTTTCTTCATAAATTTATGGTTTTGGAACCCTCTTGGAGTGATTTTAGGTGTGTGTTTCCATTCCGGCATGGATTTGAGGTAGCTGATTCCATGATTAACCATTTTTCAAAAATTAACTATGATTGATTGTATTTTTTATATTCTATAATTTATGTGTGAAGTATGGGAGTGTTTTTTGGAATGTTTTGATACCTATTTGGTATGAAAATAACTTTTCCATGTTAAGGTGAGCATATTTTGTGTGTCAAAATTGTTGTCCTAATTGGAAGTGTTCTATAGATTGTCTAATTGATTTATTAAATTATATAAATGGTTTGAATCATGTTTTGGAATGGTTGTGATTTTTGGTTGGTTTTAAAGTGGTGCTTTTATATGAAATTGTGTATTTTTTTGGGGTAATATTTTGTGGTGATGTTTTTGAATTCTTTATAAATTTTTTAAATGGTTTATTAATATATTTTTCTGGTGTGAAAGTCGTATTTTCTATGTTTGAGTATGTGTTTAATTTTTAAAGTGGTAGTCTTATCTGAAATATGGTATTTTTCATGTGCAATCCATTTATTCCATTTGATTTCATTTTTTAAACATATAATTGGTTTATTAAACTATGTGTGGGATGAAAATTGTTTTTTGATATAGCATTGATGTGCGGTTGGTTTTTAAAGAGGTTTTCAGGTGCAATTTTAGTGTAAAATCATTTCAGGTGTTTATAGAAACTATTTTATAAATTTTTATAATGGATTATTAAATTATATAAAAAGTGTGAAGCATATTTTGGAAATGTTTTGGTGAGAGTATATTTTAAAAAAATGGATTTTTACATGTAATTGGTGGATTTTCAAATGAAATTCTTAGATTGGTTGATGAATTGTGTAAGAAATATTTTGTGCTATGAGAAAATTGATTGAGAACAAAATGGGAAGCCTGGGTATCTATGTGGTTATACTAAGACTAGTATGCTAGTGATTTGGAAGTGGATTTGTCCTAGTTTCACCCAGAGGGGTTGATGATAACAACACTGACTACATATAAATGATGATTTGAGACCACTATAATTTTGGATGTTTCCCCACTCTGACGGATTGTGCATGAGAAAAATGTTGGTCATTGTTTCTATACCACACTCCATTGAGATACGAGGTACCAAGGTCCCAATTATTTCTAGTGCCTAGGGGTATTTCCCATGACTAGTTCTCATTTCCTATATCACACTTACAATCGTTATACAATAAAACTCATTGGGAATTTTAAATTAAATAGTGTTTTATTTAAAGTTTCTTTCATTAAAAACGTTTTCCATTTAATGTTTAATTTATTCAATGTTGTCTTCTTTAAAGTTGCTTTCCATAAAAATTTTCTTACAATTCATTCATTATAAAATATGAAGATTTATTTTTCATTTAATATTTAGTGTCTGGAATTTTTTATCTAGGTGTCATCTAACTAGGCTTTGGCTCACACCTATTATACACCTTTTGGTGTATGCAGACCTTGTTGTCTATTTTTTTAGGTTAAGGAAAGACATTTAATGTTGGAAGGATTTATTTCTAGTGTCTCTTGTGGTGGATATTAGTGGTGGTGGTTTGAGGATATGCTACTTTTTTGGCATGGAGGTTTGGGGAAATTTTTGGGTTTTCCCTTTTTGTGGATGTCCCCTTTTGGTCAGTTTTAGTTTGTAAACATAAAATCTAATAACTATTAAGGGAGGTTTTGGTTGAATTTTCATATCTGAATTATTAGTTTTTTTGTGATTTTAATGTGGTAAATTTGTGTAAATCACTACCTCTTGTTTTTTATGATACTTGGGCACTTGTACTAGCCCATGGAGATAGGGAACGCCCATTGGGACTTGCCACAAATAGGGTCGGGCACCAGGTTGGATGGAGACCTGGCTTAGTTCATGAAAAAATGGTATCAGAGAAAGTCAGATCATAGTGGACCACACTTTTCATAGTTCCCTTTATTATTTGGGGATTTCATGGTATATGAATTGGAATTTTCAGGAATCGAGGGGTAGGTGTGTGTAATACACCAGTTTTCTCGAGCCCTTCCTTTGTGGAAGTCGAGTATTGGAAGTGTTCTTAGGGGGGTTATGTGGCTACTTTCCTGGGAATTTTCCAAAAACTCAGTTCCACCAAACGGCTCCACCGAAATGGTGGCACTGGTCACGATGACACCATGATGACGACACCGTGACAGCGACACCATGACAGCGGCACCATGACAATGGCACCTTGATAGAGGCACCATGACGGCGCCACCGTGATGGAGACACCGTGACGGCGGCACTGTGATGGCGGCACTGTGACGACATCACCGTGATGACAAAACCCTGACGGAGGCACCCTGACGGCATCACCATGTTTGAGGCACCGTGATGGTGGCATTGTGATGGTGGCACCGTGATGGCCGCACCATGGTGGCAGCACCATGAAGGTGGCATCGTGAAGGCAGCTCTGTGACTGGGGCACAGTGACAGCGCCACCATGACGGAAGTACCGTCAGGGTTACACCATCGTGGTCGCACTTTGAAATGGTGGAACCGCTTATAGTGTCTAACCAAACCATTGGAACTCTTATGGTGTCTCACCAAATGGTGTCCCACCCTTTGCCAAAAAAAAATTCCCAGTTCTATGTTTTTTTCCTAGTTTCACCCCCGGTAATGTATCTTTTGACGTAAAATTTTTTTAATACCCTCTTCAAATCCATTTAAAGCTAGTAAAATATGTTTTAAACCCCAATGAGTTTGGATACCCTTCAGTTACCAAAACATGTGGTTATTTTTTCTTGGTGTCACACATTTCCCCATGAATTTCAACTTTTCCCCTATTATGTGGTTTTTTTCTCTATTTAGAAGATATCTATGAACTCATAGCTGTTATCTCCACTATATCTAGGGAGAATTATTAAATGATAATTAATCCTGACGTGTGAAACCTCCTAACCGCATGGTCATGCCTTGATACAGCTTCAAGTACTTCGAAACCGTCTCCTTGATTTTAGGATTGGGCCTCTTATTAAGTTGAAATCCTCTCTTCATAATTCCTTTCAGTTCCCTTAGTGTTCCTAGAGACATACCCCACTATTTACCCATGCTGGAGCTATTCCCAATCAACCTTTTAGCCCTCATGATTTCCATTCCTTCAAGTTTCGCATCCTCAGTTCTTGATGCAAGGATAAAAACTTCATACCTTCATCATCCAGGTAGGGGGTTTCCTTCATCTCTCTTTATTGAACATTATCTAGGGTGCATGTGATAATGTTTCTTTAGGATGTGGATGAAACCAAACCTTAATGAAGATAATAAACATACTTTTAAAGAATAAATGGGGTGTGAATGATGATTATGTTGTCTTGTTATACCTTGTTTATGTTTTGAATTGTATGTTATTATGTCCATTGTAAATCGTGGTCTTTGGTGGTCCTTTATTACGCACTAATGAACCTATGTTTTTATGGATATTCTTGTGATTTAATGGCTATAACATAGAAACTTGTTAAACACATAAACTCAGTTGATTAAATGGATTCCCAATGAATAAAAATCATGGTGTCCTTACCCTAGCTATCCAAACATAAAGAAGGAACATAATAAATAATTATGGATAAATATTAAAACATCATTTCTCTATTCTGGTGGTATGTATGGTTGCTCTCGTTGATGCTTGTTAGGTGATGTGGATGGGGATGGGATCTCATTTTGTTTAGTAATTGGTTTGTGGATCTGAGGCCCTACTAAGCCTCTATATGGGGGCTTGGTTTGGTTTCAGTACTTCGAGGGATCTCACATATCACTTTTGTCATTATGACATTATAAGAGGACCAGGTGTGAATGCGTAAACTGTTTCATGTCTATTTAATTCTTCAATCCAGTGTTTTTTTGTTCTTGGTTGTGCCTATTAGTTTCCCGATTGTAGAGAATTATTTTCAATGGAATAACCTGAACATGAAAATTATATCGGGTACAATAGGGTATTGTTTTCCAGAAATGGGTTGTGTACTATTTGTAGTTGTTTTGTATTTCTGCATGTAGCGATAACAGTCAGAGTGGTTGTGTATGGGTTGGTTTTATATTTCAGAACCCATAGGTTGGGATGAGTTCTTGTTTACCTATATATATAAAATGTTGTTCATGTTCTTCTTAAATACACCCCACCCATGTTTATCACTTTATACTGAACACCCCCATTTCATGGGGGAGAGTTTTTTCCCAACATTCTTATGAGTGGATGGTTATTAGCTCATTTTTTATCCCTCTCCCAAGTATCCCAAGATTCGTCAGGCCCATTGTAATGTACAAAAATTCATTATGGCCCAAGAATCTTTGGGTTGGGTGCCTTGCGGTGGTGGACCCAAGTGTGCGTGGGAGTTTGGTTTCCAAAGTGTCTTTGGGATGCGGCACAGGTGTCTTCGAGCATGGAAGTTGTTGTTCTAGCCAAGGTGTCTTTGAGAATGGCAGTTTTTGTTGTGGACCAAGTGTCTTCGGGCTGAGTCCTGTGTGGTTGTGGTGGCCTAGGAGTCTACTGGAAGGATGCTTGGTTATTATAGCCCTTATGGTTTTTTTGGGGTGGCAGTGGGACTACAGAGAAACTTATGGGGGGTGTCTGATGCGTAGGATGTCCAAAATAACCAGTGTGAAAGAAGGGTGGGGTTCCCAAATATTTATGTGTTATTATTATTAATTTACCTAACATACATTATTTGGAGAGTATTCCTTGGTGAGGATAGGTGGATAGTTTCATTTCAAGGTGTTTTTGTTACATCTTATCTCACAGGGAATTAGAATGCCTCCCCACTTGTGCAAGATAGCTTTTGGTTTCCCAACTAATTATACCCGTATACTCACCCTACATATATAAAATTGATTTCAGGTTTCCAGGAAGACTTTGAGGACCCTTTCAGACCTTACTAGCTTGGGTATCAAGTGTTTTGGTTTCTGGTTTTATTTATTTAGTTACTTTTCACCGAATTTTTCTTGTACTTTGTATCACTTTATTTTGGACATGCATGTGGGAATGGGTTGTTGGGTTTTACTTTTACTTTCATCGTTTAATGTTTTTTGGGACATACCATCCTATCTCCCAATATTTTTTTAAAAATAGTGTATTTCCTTCTATATTATTTGTGATTCTATACCTTTGGTGCTAGCCACCACTTCGGGGACTATTGAAGGTGGGACTCACGGGTCATTATCTCTCCTTCAACTTGAAGAAGGATGGGTCTAGTAGTTTGTCGTCCCATCCCTCATCTTGGTGAAGGCGAGTCATGAAATAATGGAATCAGAGCATGATGGTTGAGAGATAGGATGGTGTTTGGGGTTTAGAATAGTGATAATTTCATGGGATGGTAGGGAAGTAGTGTTAGTAAATCATGGTGTGTGAAATAGGCTAGACAAGACCTTATAAGACATGGTATTTTAGCTCTCCCCCCCCCCCCGTGATCCGATGCAAGGACTCTGGACCTATCGAACAACCAAGTGAGGCTACACAGATTATAGGGTAGAGACCCTAGGAAAGTTAAATGCATCATGATGACTTGTGTTATTACGTATATTGGGTGTTTTTTTGAATTCAAAATGAATAAAAAGTTTAAGAAAAATTTAAAAGAAAAGTTCTACACTACTAGAGCTTAGGAATTCCATGTTTAACTTGAAGTGATGGCACCCAAACGACATGCATGAGTAGTGCGGGTGATCGAGGTCCAAAAGGATGATATGGTCAACCAGCAGAGTATTGACTGAGAGGAATAGGATGAAAAGTGGTAGAAAAATCTACATTCATTCCAGTGACAGACCCTCAAGGAATATGAGGGCAGTGTTTCTGACTTGGAGACCAAAGGATGGCTTGAGGTGTTGGCAATCACCTTTACCTTGATTCATTCTCTGCAGGGAGTACTGGGTTCTGTTGGAAGTCTTTTAGATGAGGGGAGTAGTACATCAGTGTTGGACGCTCTACCTCAGATAGTGGATGGAGACTGAGGTTTTATAGACTGACTTCGAGAAGGTGTTTCGGGTGGAATCCCTTTCTTCTACAATGAAAGCTGAAAAGAGGCAAGATTTTATCTCCCTATAGTATGGGATTATTCCAGTAAGGGAGTTGTGGATAAATTTCAAGTATCTCCTTCATTTCACTCCAAACATCTTCCCAGAGGAGGATCCGCGGGCAAGGCACTTAGAGGAGGCACTCTAACCTTCCCTGCAGTATGTTGTTACTCCTGTCACTCTACTGACATACATTGAGGTTTAGAAGAAGTCTAAAGTGGTGGAGAGGATGCACACACTGGCAGGTGTGCTATGAGTGGGGAGCTAGTTGAGCTTATTGAACCAGAATGTTATTAGTAGCAGGCCCCCAACCTCAGGGCCTTCCATGTTTTGGTAGACTGGGAGCATACCTCCATAGTTCAAGTTCGGATCTCATGGCCCTCTCCCTTTATCTACAGGACTAGGACTGAGATGCTTTATCTATGGAAGTTGTCAGAATCATTTGGAATCATTTCCTAGACCGAGTGAAATACAGTGGAGGTGGGAAGGTTCGGTGCCCACCTTAGCAGCAACAGTTTCCAACCAGACCATTTCAGAAACAACATTAGCAAGGGCAGGGAGCTTCCACTCCACCAAGAGCAGACATTGTAAGAGGAGGCTGACCTTAGGGCGCTCCTCAAGGACATCTTCCTGGGTGTGGTTGGGGAGGCGGTTAACAGCCGAGAGGCAGGGGAGCAGGTCATTGGAAGTTTCACATCGTAGAGGTAGTAGTTCTGGAATGGTTGGATGTTATTTGAGGTATGATCATCTTGTTTTGTACTCTTTCATGTTACTTGTTTGATTTAGTAGCTTCACACTCCTTTGTTTCATCCTTTATATCTCATTCTTTGGGTCTAGATGTAGAGAGAATCTCCACACCCCTGGTGTTGAGTACCCTAGTTGGAGATCGGACTGGCCTATTTGACATTTTTTGAGGATACGGACTAATGTTAGGGCTGCATTATTCTCATGGGGATCTCTTTATTCAATAAATGAAGCCATACAATTTCATCCTGGGCATCAACTGGTTGTTTTCCATGCATGATGTTATAGAATTCTTCTGTATAATGGTTATGCTTTCAAATATGGGTGGCCAGGGTGTAACATTCATTAGAAAGAGGGGTTTCCAGGAGGGTAGCCGGAGAGTGGAGCCCCTTCTTTCCTTGTTAGCTAAGCTATTAATGGAGTCAGTAGAAATAAAGAAGGTGGATGTCCTGAGGATCATCAGTGAGTTCCTAGATGTCTTCCCTAGAAAGGTGGTGACTCTACCCCCTCAACAGGATGTTGACTTCGAGATAGAATTGCAACCCGATGCCCATCCGATTTTGATGGCTCCCTATCAAATTGTGCCTTCTGAGTTGTGGGAGTTGCAGATCCATGTTGATGACCTAATGAAGAATTGTTTTATCTGACCGAGTGTAAAGAAGGTAGACAATGGTCTCAGGCTGTGCATAGACTACCAGAGACTGAATATGGTGACGGTCAAGAACCGCTACCCCTTCTAAGGATTGACTACCTTTTTGACTTGTTGAAGGGGGAAGGTTGGTTCCCTAAGATCGAACTATGGTCTGGATATCACCGGTTTAGAGTGAAAGTGGGTAACATCTCCAAGACTACCTTCATGTGCATATATGGGCACTTCAAGTTTGTGGTCATGTCATTCGGCGTTATGAATGCACCATCCATGTTTATGGGACTCATGAACTCCTTCTTCCATGAATATATACACCAGTTTGTAGTTTTTTTCAACGAAGACATCATGATCTACTCAATATCAGATGAGGATCACTCTGAGCATCTGAGGATAGCATTTGAAGCCCTCTGAAACCACCAAATCTATGAGAATTTGTCCAAGTGAAAGTTCAAAACATGGGAGGTGCACTTCCTTGGACACGTGGTGTCCCAGCAGGGAATAGAATTGGACCTGGTGAAGGTCAAAGTGGTTGTTTCTTGGGAAGCACCTTAGAACGTGGCAGATGTTTGTAGTTTCCTAGGACTTATAGGTTACTACTGGAGGTTCCTTCTCAACTTCTCTGAAGTTTTAATGCCTTTGATGGACTTGAAAAGGAATGACCAGGATTTAATTTGGAGTGAGCAGTTCCATAAGGAATTTAGATATCTAAATGGTAAATTGGTCAGTGCCCTAGTATTGTGGTTTCTGTAGGACGGGGTAGCATTTTAAGTGTTCTATGATGCTTCCGATCTAGGCTTGGGGTGTGTGGTGATGCCGCAACAGGGAGTAATTTCTTATGTTTCTAGGAAGTTACATCCTTAAAAATATATCTATGCCACCCATGACCTAGATATTTCAGTAGTAGTGTTTTCATAGAAGTTTTGGCAGCATCACCTCATCGGGGAATGCTTCTGGGTCTTCATAGATCATAAGATCTTGAGGTGTTTCTTCTCCCATTGAGACCTGAACTTGTGGCAGTAGAGGTGGATGGAGTTTCTTCAGGACTATGATGTCGATATCTCCTACACCTCAAGAAAGGGGAACTCGGTGACCAATTCCTTGAGTATGAATTCACATGAGGATGTGGTTCAGAAGTCAACAGCTACTTGGAAAGCAATGAAGGATTTTGTTTCTTTACAACTGAGCATGACAGTGGGGGATGATAGAGGTTTTCTGATCCATATTACAGTCTAATATTCCTTGGTATAGTAGGTGGAGGAGTCTCATTGGGGGGGACATAGAGGCTGAAGAGATGCATGATCGTGTTAGCCAGGTTAATGCTCCAGAAGGATGGTTGGAAGATGGTCAGAATCAGATACCTTTCCACGAGAAGTTTTTTTTCTCGGAGATGATGTGCAATAGAGTTCTCGGTGAGTTCCATAACTCACCAATCTAAGTACATATAGAAGTTTCCATGATGTAATGAGGCTTTAAAGGTTAGTTTTGGTGGCCTAGAGTGAAATAGGTAGTGGTAGAGTTTGTGGCAAAGTGTCTCTTGTGCTATCAAATGAAGGCTGAGCATCATGTTCCGGGCGGTCTGTTGCAGCCCTTAGATGTTTCCGAGTGGAATTGGGATGAAATTTCAATGAATTTAATCATGGGAATACCTAGGTATGAGGGAGGTTTTGATGTTGTCTTGGTAGTGGTGGACCAGCTGATGAAATCGGCTCACTTATTAGCAATTAAGGAGTCGAGCACCGTGGATGCCTTAGAATAGAAATGTGTGGGTGAAGTTGTGTAGCTACACAGAGTTCCAAAAACCATCATTTTGGATCAGGATAAATGCTTTACATCATAGGTCTGGAAGGGATTTTAGTTTTATTTTTGATCTCAGCTATGCCTTAGCACTGCTTTCTAACCCCATATGGATGGGTAGACAAAGAGGACCATCCAGGTGTTGGAAGATATGTTGTGAGCGTGTGTTCTGGACTTCAGAGTATCATGGATATGACAATTTACACTGTTAGAGTTTTCCTAAAAAAATATATATCACTCTACCATTTTCATGGATCGGTTCTAAGCCTCATACATAAGACTGTTTTGTTCACCCGTGTGTTGGGTAGAGTTTTGGGATGCAGGTTTTCTTATCCCGAAGTTGGTTCAGTGCACTACGGAGAAGTTTCAGCTTGTGCGTGAGACAATGAAGGTGGCTCAGGACCGGAATAAGTAGTCTGTCAATCATAGGACGAGACCCTTGGAGTTAGAGGTTGGGAACCACATGTTCTTAAATTTCTCCACTCAGTGTGGGAATCAGAGTTTCGATATGGGGAGTAAGCATTATCCTAGGTTCTTTAGACCCATTGAGGTGTTGCAACGAGTCGGCGAAGCGACATATCAACTTGCACTACCATCGCTGCTACTGAGGGTCCCCGGTGTCTTCCATGTGTCTTAGCTTCATCAGTATCTACATGATGACTCGCATATCTTAAACTGAGGATAGATGGATATCGAGGATGATGTGACATTTTTGGAGTGGCTAGAGTGGATCGAGGTTCGTGAGAAAAAGGTGTTTCATGGTCGGACCATTCCCTTGGCCTGCGTGTTATGGAGGCATGGTGTCCTCGAAGAGAGTACCTAGGAATGGGAAGCACAGATATTTTCCCAGTACCCAGAGCTATTTTAAATTTTTACACCCTGACCCTAGTCACCTAGAGTCGGTGCATTATTATATAAAATTTGAATGATTACAAGGAATCAAGTTCTCAAGGTCCAATCAGTTTATCATTATTTGAAAATATATTATATATATGAACTTCTCATTAAAATTTCTAACATAAAATACAACATAGATAATCCTTTGATAATTATATTATTATCTAGGATTAATCCTTCATATAAAACATAATACACTTCTTCGAATCCTGAGAAAATACAACATAAGAAAGGGGTGACCTCAGATACTCAGTAAGGATAAACAATATATAGGAAGCTATCATAAATAATCATAAACGTTTATGGAAAGATGTAAAATTTAACCACAAACCCTTTAAACATAAACTTCAATATAATATGGAAAAAATAAATCAAATAATTCCATTTATTATTCACATTGATACTCTACAAGTCGAATAATCACATGTAAAATCAATAACTAATCTCATAATGATGGAATGCATAATTTTTGACATCTTAACCACAAAGTCAAGGCCTCGTGCCAAGACTCTAAATATAAATTTTGTCAAGGCCTTTTTCCAAGACACTGGTTTGTCTCATGAGACCTACCTATGTATCGAGGGTCTATATAAGGCCCCACCCATCACTTACTAAGTCTAATTGATTCCTCATATGAAAAGGGAGAAACATAATCTAAACATTTCTATTAAAACTAACATATGAAATGTCAATAATTTAACTACAAACAATGAATGGTATAAAAATTACACATCCACAGTCAGGAATAACTCATTCTATACAATTTATATGATTTTATTTTAATAAATCAATCTCAATCAAGAATAAAATAAAATGAAGGTTATTGAAAAAGGTAAAAATAATTAGTAAAATTATTTGAGATAAATATCCATTTTTTCTTGAAAAGATTTAAAAGTCGCACTATTTATCAAAGAAGTCATTTAAAAGAGATTTTTGAATAAAAGTTCCTCATAACACATTGAAACTTTGGAAGAAATTTTAATTATAAAACATTTATGTCAATATAAATAAATTCCTAAACCCATTTTTTAAACATGGACATTAATGAGGAAGATTTAGAAGAATAAATCATTAAAACATTTAAAACGATATTTTAGTTAAAGAGTTCATAAAAAATGAGAGATGCTTGAATACAAATAATTAAAGAATAAAATTAATCAAAAAATTATAATATCATGAGAATGAAAGGGTTCATGATATAATATGTAAAAGGATAGTATATACACCATATAAATTGAATTGGAGCATAACAACTAAGAAGTCTGAATGGAATGTAAATTGAGTTGAAATCCCTTATAAAGACCATATCTTTAGATTAAGGATAAATAAATGACACGATTATATGTGAAATATATAAATATTATCAATATTATTGAATATTATGTGTAAATCAATCATATGAAATTCAAACATATTCTGGTAAAAACAAAACCAATGACTTTTATGTTTAACTCATTGAATAGAAATTGAGTTAAGATTTACCATATCAAGTTCATATCAATGACTTATGAATTTTTCAATGGAGTAATTATGTGTATCAAAATTATATCCACACAATGGGGAGTGTAAATTACTGCATAAATAAATAAATATAAATTCCACACATAATATTGGAGTAAAATAATCAATGAAGTATGCCTAAAACCCAATGAGTGGAAATTGAAATTAGAAATTCACTTACCTATTTGGTAACTTACAAAAAATACACCACATGAAAGAAAAATCATAAAATAAAGATTTAAATACCCATAAATTAAATTATATTACACAAATAATAAAATCATGTGCAGTACATACGCCACACAAAAGGAAATAGTGGAAAATATTGCATGAATCTCATGGGAATAAAAAGTGGGATGAAAACCCCCATACCTTATACATTAATTTAGTTGTAGATAAGTTTAAACACTTTTATAATGGTTAAATAATTGTTATTAAATTATAAAATAACCACATACATAAATATGATATCATATATGATCCTCTAATATTGCTTTGTTAATAATATTTCAGTTGTATCATTGTTTTGGGTGTAAACTGACTTGTTTTGCTTTATATGTTTTGTTATGTAAGTCATGTTTGTTATGGATATGAGGTATTTTATTCATATACAGGATGATATTATTTTATTAAACATTATTTTTTAATCATCAAATGAAAATTATTCTTGAATGGTTACGATGGGTAATGAAATCTCATCACGTCATGGAGACAGTAAGTCATACATACGCACGAGTGACAATATCATTATATAGAAGGTGAAATCATATGTAATTGGATGGTATATTTTATATAAAATATCATAGACATGTTATATTTATTATTTACATTAATTAAACTCATTATTTTACCCATCCAAATATTGAAGTGTTGAATAACAAACTACACCACGACTTGGAGATGGTAAGCTGTACACACGCACGCATGGTGACTGGTCATTCATAGGATGGATAAAATAATTAATATAGTTGTACCATATTTATAATTACATATAATTTTTTATAATGTGTTTTAGTTATTATTTTTTTAAGGAAACAACAAAGAAAGATGTAGTGGGAAAAAAAGAACATTGAAAGATGTGATGGAATAATTACCTCTTTTTCGGGTGCTTCCATTTTGATTTGTACGAAATGGATCATTAGGATGGATTTATAATAAAATTAAGTCTTCTAGGTTTTAGTGGGGTTAGTTGGGAGAATAATTTATTATGTTTTTTCCAAGACAAATGGCTTTGGAGGTGTGAATTTGAGAGAAGGGGAAGTACCATTTTATAAGGGAGGTGAGGGGCACTTTAGGAAGAGAAAGAAATATTATTTTATTAAAAATTCATTTTCAGTTTCTAATAGATCCAAATGGATTTATTTATAGGATAAGGTGGTTATGGGTCAAAAAACTCTCAACCAATAGGTTTTAAGGAAGTTTAGGTCAACATATTTTCCTTATCTTTTAGATTTAACTCTTAGTTAAATAGTTTAACTTTTACCATTTATTCTTGTATTATTATAATACATGGTTAATAAACATACTATAAAATTCCCAGAGAGTCTCAAGTGGTTCATTAATGACATATCTATAATTATATAACTCATTTGGTAGAACCATATATTTTTAGGACTATTATATAATTTAATAAAATAGTATTTGGTTTAAACACTCATTTATGTCAATTTTGACACTGTTTAGTATTTGGTTTTCTTGAAAGAAAAAAAAATCTGATTTCTTTGCAAAAAAATAAATTTAATAAACCAAAAAATGTCATATTAACCAAGAAAATTCATTTATGGAATCAAAAGATTCAATTTACATTTATTTTAATATTTATAATATCAATTATTTTAATCTTTCATTAATAAGGTAATTATTACATCATCGTTGTGTCATAAATAAATTTCATTATATATTGTCTAAAAATTATAAATAAAATACTATGATTTAGTAAATCCTTTAATATTTATAATTAATATTTATAGTTGAATTTATCTTATGTATAACCCTATATTAAAAAAAATTTAGTTATTAATATTTCAATTTAACACTTTTAACACTTCTTTAAATAAAATATAATAAATGTCTTAATCTAATCAAAGATGATAAAACTGAATCATATTTTTTGTCCTAAGGTTTATTTAGGTATAAATACACTTATCCAATAGAATTATTACGAGTTTTGTGGTAATTATAATATCATTTTTACCTTTAATTACCCTATTTACTTTTAATCATGGTAAATAAAATTCAGAAGTTACTATTCACCGAAAATAAATTTTATCCCGTTAAACCATATGTTACTTAGAAATGGAAACTATGTCTCTTAGATTTTTTAAATTCAATTCACCTAAGTGGTAAAATTATGTTTTATTCAAATTTTGCAAATGTGCCCAGAAGGTGGGTAAAAGACGCTAAAAAGTTCAATAAAATTTTATATTTCTAATATTATTATAAAATGATTTAAATGAATTAAATTGGACTAACATAAGTATTATTTAACTATTTTGACATTAAAATAAATTTAAATTAAAAATAATTATTTAAATAAAAAGTCGGTTTTAAACAATAATGCAATGTTTTTCACTATTCATCAAAAATTGTAAGTTTTTTTAAAAATAAAAAAAATAAACCAAAGATAATTTTGATATTTCAAATTAAAAAATTATGTATATTTTACCAAATTAAAAACATATAAGTTTTATTAATTAATTTAAAAACAATTATCGTTGTCAAAACCAGAAAGCTGGTTTTTGAGATGTAAAAACTATCAAAAGATTGGTATGTGTTTATGTAAAATTTAAAATGTAAAATTACTTCCATTGACCAAAATTGGATTAAATGATAAAAATATAATATTATTATACTTAAAAACCATTCAAATGTCTAATTTAAAACTATAAATTATTATGATTAAAAAAATTGTTGTCAATTAAAATTTAGTATTTTTCATTATTCATCAAAATATGAAAGTTATCCGAAAAGCACCAAAACATTATCCAAACTAAATTTTTATGTCCCGCTTCTAAAGACAAAGTTTATTTTGTCAAATTTAATATATAAAAGTGTCAAATATTGAATATAAAAAGGGTTCTCCATTACATGTCCGTAAAATCGCATTTTTTGAAAAACACTTCTTTTATTTGAAAAATTGAATTTGTTCTTATATTTTGTATAAAAAAAACATAATATAGATGTTAAAATTATATGGAGTATATAAAATTCAAAATTCATTTTATACTATTCATAACCGCTTTTTTAATAGCTAGTTTGGTAAGCTGTGGTTAGCTCGAATTCAGTGTTGCATGTAGTGCAAGCTATTGAATTACTTTAAAAAAATAACTTACTATGAAATTTTGGGTGTTTCATAAATTTTGTTTTTTTTTGTTTTGTACTTTACTGTGATGTAATGCATGAACTTTTTATCTATGAGATGGGTTGTTTTCCTTATTCTCTAAATGTGTGTGAAAGTATCGACTGTGGGGAGGGGAGGACTTAGTCCCTAACCAAGAAGGATTTAGGTGGATGTGATTAAACCAATACAGGTGAGTCAGTGCTTACCAAAGAAGATATTATCTTGAGATGATAAAAGGGACTCCCTAATCTATAATTTTGGGCACTGTGACCTTATAAGTTCGTGTGTCCACATAAGGAATGGGAGCTGTAGTGATTCTACAGTTGATCGGTATAAGGGGGACGTGTTACTAGATGTCAAGGAGGTGTTATTGTGAAGCCTTAGTGTTTCTCCAGTTGTTCAGGTGATGTTATTATTAGTATCATGACTTATTAATACTCCCTTTACTGATTCTACATGAAATTTTCATAATTTGTGTGAAATATTAATGTTTTAATACTATGTATAATTTTTGAACATTTTTAGAAGTAGTCCAATTGAGTCATTTTACTATTTTATTTATAACCCTCACCATAATGATCAAATTTGTGTGGTTCATATTTTTTATGATTCCTTATTCAATATAAAACATTTCATTAGAAGGGGTCATGGGCCAATTCTTCCATTTGAAGGTCCATATGGACCACAAAAGAAGGCCTACAGAATCTGTGAAAAAACTGGACCAACCAAGAAGATTTAACTGCTGGGATCAATTAGGGAACCCAAATTCCATTATTCTTCTCCAAAGTTCAAGGCACAATATAATGAGTCTTGGATAAAACTTTTAAAGCCCAACTCCAATAAAAATGGGCCCAAATGATTCATTTTAACTCAGCCCACCATTAGGGATAGGAAATAAAATCAGTACAGTATACATGACATATCGCATGATTTAATCGTCCAAGCAAGCTGAGAATTTTCATTGTGAAATAGGAGATATAGGCAGCCACCTTTGTGGAGAAAGGAATTCGGTTTTGAAGGCATCTTCTTATTCCAAAATCCATTCACATTTTTTCCATCAAAAATACATGGATAGAAATGAACAGTTTAATATTGATTATTGAAACTACCATAACATTGGTTCTATAAGTCCAAATGCCACAAACCTATGCTAGTAGTCGAGAAAACATTATTATCTACAACATTGAAGAAGGATATTACTCATGATTCGGCTCTCTGGATGTCCAAATCGTCAAGCCAAGTGGAAGGACAGATTGGGAATGCAAATAGTTCACTTCCTTGGGCTATAAATACATCACCCTCCTCTCTTTCAAAGGAGTTGGAATTTCAGAAAAGAGGAGCACATATTGGCGCAACCAAAGACTTGAAAAATGCTTGGTAGGACCTTCCATACTCATGTTTTCACTTGAGAGACCTTTCCTCCTCTCCTTATATTCATTTACTTTTTTGTTTTTCGTCATTTGTAATTTCACAAGTTTTTGGATTTGTAATTATGTTTTAATGCAATTTTATTATTCAATATCTATCATTCTCTTCCACCTTCTGTAGTTTAATATTAATGTTCTGAAAATAGTTTAAATCAAGTTGAATCCCCTTCCCTTATTATGCTTTCAAATTCAATATAAAGTTAGTATTTAATTCCCTTCAATGATTGTGTGTTTGTGTTCGACAGACAAATCTTTTATCATCCCTTTATTTTTCTTATATTTATAATTCATAATCATAAAAATTACAACCATATTATTAACCAAAACAATGGCTGAGTAAATCTACCATTGGGGTGAGTTATAGTTTTGGTATGTTATGTGATTGAGATAATTTTCTCAATGGATATTCTTTAAATTAACATTGTGTGTGTTAAAAAAATAATGTTTTGTATTAATAACATAATTTTTTAAATGTGTGGTTTCCATGGATTATTCGAACCATAAATACACTGCCATAAAAAATATATAATTGAGATTAGAACCCTAAGGTAATTTAAGGCTTGTATTAAAGCCTTAACACTTAGGAATTCCAATCAACCTTATCTTGTGAAGTGGGTGTTAATTTAAATGCAATATAAAGCAAATATCAATGATATCACAATATAATTCCCTAATAATGAAATCACCCCAATATTTATCAATTTTTTAAATCAGACATCATCCATAAATTATTTCATAAGCTCTGCAAAAAAACCTCCCAATCAAAAAAACAATCGACTAAAAACAACGGACTATTAAAAAAAGTATCATCACTAAGGATTTGACCCGAGTGCTGCTATACACATTAGCAGAGAATCAGAACATTGACTAGTCAATAGACGACAATCTTCCACACTTTCATCGGGAGATAAATGTCAAAAAGGTTTACTCATGAGAGGTATCTTAAGGATGGGTTTTCAGACCTCTTTTCTTCTGGTTGAATTTTAATTCTTGAGGACGAGATTAGTTTGAGTGGTATCTGATGTAATAACCCACTTTTCCTGGTACCTTCCTTTTTGGATGTCTAGTGTTGGTAGTGTTCTTAGTGGGTTCACGTGGCTTCGTGCCTGGGAATTTTCCAAAAACTCAGTTCCACTGAAACGACGACAGCTTTACGGTGACACTGGTCCTAGTGAAACCATGAGAGTGGCACCGTCATGGTCGCACACTAAAATGGTGGAACCGCATACAGTGTCTCACTAAACTAGTGGCACTGTTATGGTGTCTCACTAAATGGTGTCCCCCCTTTGCCAATTTTTTTTCTCAGTTCGGAGTTTTTTTTCTTGTGCCTCCCCGGGTAATGTATCTTTTGATGTAAAACAGTTTTAATACCCTTTTCAAATATATTTAATGCTAGTAAAAATGTTTTATACCCCCAAGATTTGGGTAACCCTTTAGTTACCAAAAAAAGTGGTTTGTTTCCTCAGTTTCACACCTTTTCCGATGCTTTCCAACTTCACCCATGTCACATTGTTTTTTCTCAGTTTAAAAATATCTATTAACAAATTTTCATTATTTCCACCATATCTTGGGAGGATAATTAAATGAAAATTAATCCTGATGTGTGAAACCACCCAACCACATGGTCAAGACATGATCTGACTTCAAGTACTTCGATATCGTCACCCAACTTTTAGGATCTGGACTCTTCTTAAGCTGAGATCTTCTCTTCATAATTAATTTCAATTCTCCAAATGTGCCTAGAGACTTACTCCATCATTCTACCATTATGGAGATCTTCATACATAGCCTTGAATCCCTCCATTTTTCTTTTCCTCCAAGTTGTGCATCCTCCGTTCTTCACACGAGGTTAAAAACTTCAATCCTTGATCATTAAGGTAAGGGTTTTTCCTTTTTCCCTCTTTACTTTTCATCATGTGTGGTGGGTGTGATAATGTTTCTTCAAAATGTGGATGAAACTAAACCTTACTGATGATAATAAATAGACATTTAAAGAATAAAATGGGTGTGAATGATTATGATTTTTTTGTGTTATACCTTGTTTATGTTGTGAATTATATTGGATTATGTACACTAAAAATCGTGGCCATTGGTGGACCTTTCTTGAACACTAATGAACCTCTATTTTTATGGATAATCTAGTTATTGAATGGTTGTAACATGGAAACTAGTTAATCATGTAAACTTGGTTGATTAAATGGATTCCCAATGAATAATAATCCTGGAGTGGGAACCACGGATAACCAAATAGAAAGAAGGAACTTAAAAATGGTGATTGCTAAATCTAAAAACTTCCAGGCTCTATTCTGGTGGTATTCATGGTTTCGCACATTGATTTTTGTGGGGTGTCATGGATGGGGATGAGATATCTTATTGTTCAGTTGTTGGTTTGTGGATATGAGGTTGTGAAGAGCCGGTATGTAAGGGATTGGATTGGTTCTAGTACTTCGAGGGATCTCATAGAACTCTTTTTGTTGTTGTGGTTTTACAATTGAACAGGGTGTGAATGCTTAAATTGGGGTATGATTGTTCCCTTCGTCAATCCAGTGTTGTTTTGGCTTGTGGTTGTTCCTATTAGTTTCATGGTAGTGGAGAATAATTTTCAATGGAATCACTTGAACATGAAAATGATAATGGGTACAATGGGGTATTGTTTTCCAAAAATGGATTATGCCTTGGTTGTGGTTGTTTTGTATTT
Organism: Viscum album; assembly: GCA_963277665.1. NCBI lineage: Eukaryota > Viridiplantae > Streptophyta > Magnoliopsida > Santalales > Viscaceae > Viscum > Viscum album. Next base: position 1,755,241,385 of record OY728121.1, on the reverse strand, counting down.
GTGCATGTAGGTTTAGCAGCAAGAGTGGTTGTGTAAGGGATGGTTGTCTATTTCCAAACCCTTAGGTTTGGATGAATGCTAGTTTGCCTAAATGTATAAAATATAGTTATTGGGTTTCATATATTCACCCCACCCATGTTGATCACTTCATGCAAAACACCCCCATTTCATAGGGGATGGTGTTTTTTACAACATTCTTATGAGTGTATGGTTATTAACTCCTTTCTTCTCCCTCTCTCCAGTAGCCCGAGACCCTTTGGGTAGGCTTTTATGACCTAAGGTTCATTATGGCCCAAGACTCTTCGGACAGGGTGTGTTGTGGTGGTTGGCTCAGGTGTGTGTGGGTAGGTTTGTTACCCAAGTGTCTTCGGGATGAGGCCTAGGTGTCTTCTGGAATGGTATTGGTTGTTATAGCCTAGATTTCTTTGGGCGTAGTAGTGGTTGTTGTGGTCCAAGTATCTGTGGGTGGGAACGTGTGTGTTTGTGGGGTCCTAGGTGTTCCCGGATGGGATTCATGTTTGTTATATCCTGTAAGGTTGTTGTCGGGGTGGCAGTGGAACTGCAGTGGAACTTGAGGGGGAGTTCTGATGTGTAGGAGGTCCTAAATAACTAGTGGGAAAGCAGTGTGGGGTACCCAAATATTGATGTGTTATTATTATTACTTTACCTGGCTTGCATTATTTGGGAGTATGCCTTGGTGAGCCTCGGTGCATAGTTCCCTTGCTAGGTGTTTTGGTTACCTCTTATCTCACGGGGCAATATAATGCCTCCCCACTTGTGAACGAGAGATTTTGGTTTCCCTAATGAGTATACCCATATACTCACCCTGCATATATAAAACTACTTTCAGGTTTCCAGGAGGACATTGAGGATCGTACCAGACCTTACTAGCTCTGGTTTCGGGAGTCTTCACTACTGCTTTTCTTTCTTTTGGTACTTTTCATCAGAGTTTTCTTATACTTTGTATCACTTTATTTTGGATATGCATATGGTAATGGATTGTTGTGTTTTACTTTTTATTTTAGCTTTTGGAGTTGTTTGTTACCTACCGTCTTATCTCCCGATCTTTTTCTACCAAAAGTGTAATGCCTTCCATATTATGTGTGATTATATGACCTTGGTGCTAGTCGCCAATCTGGGGCCTATTGAAGGCTGGACTCAGGGGTCATTATCTATCCTTAAACATGAAGAAGGAAGGGTCTGGAAGATTTTTTTCCCTTGTCGCATATTGGTGACGGGTGGTCGTGACAGTGTGGGAAGAGTGTCGCGGACTCTTACTCATTTTGATCCTCAAGTTTCAATTAGAAGTCTAGTTTCCTTAGTTTCTTGGGTCTTTGTGTATTGTTTGGGGATTGGGATACGACATAGGGAGTTGGTCCAATGGTCACTGAGAGATCGTAGGGCCTAGAAAGGGCATGTGAATCCAGGGGTATGGTCTTAGAAGGCTCTCCATGTTGATGGTGTGTTTGGTATATGGTTTCCAACCATATAGTCAAGTCACCCATAGACACTAGTTCCCTCTCGTGGATCTCCTTGAATATTATTGAATTCTAGAAATTACCTTTAAAAATCCTGGTGTTAGAATTGTAAAAAATGGGTTTTAATGGAATGGTGGGATTTAAAAAATAGAAAATGGATTTTCATGATTTACTTTAAGATAGTTTTTGGAAATTTGGGATTTCGTGAAATTAGTCTTGGGGTAAATTGGAAATGGTTTAATGGGTTTGGATTTCATTAATCAAAATATATGGTTTTATGAAATAAATTATTTTGAAAGCATGGGTTATTTTAAGAATCATGACTTTTTGAAGTGTGTATGAATCAAACAAATAGGTTTTGGAATTTTTTTTTTGAACAGTTGACTTTTTTCTAAAGTTCTTTCATGCAATTTAAAATGGGTTTTGATCTTTGTGGCTAGCAGCTAATGAAAAGAAACCTGAGGGAATTTTTTAAATATAAAAGTATTTTTTGAATGGGTATGGTTGATTTGGAATTTTTTAATTTAAAAGTTATGGGTTTTAATCAAATAGTTTTGGTTAAATGAGATTTGTTGAATTTATGGAAAATTGTTTTTAATGAGAAGAAAAATATTTATGATGGAAGACATTGGGGACTCATTGTTTATAGCATGGTAAAATGGTTTGATGTGTATAATATGAAAATGGTTTTTGACTTGGTGGTTAGTGTGTCTTGGGAAGGTACTTGACTTTTGAATTTAGTTGAATGGTTTGTGTACGAAAATAAGGCTGTTTTGTTTTAAACCTTGGGTATTTTCATGAGTGCTCACATACATGGTTTTACTTGGAAATGTGGATGGAAGCCCAGTATGTCATGGTGGAACGATTCCCAGGGTGGTATGGAAATGTTCATGTGAGTGAGACTCGATGAAAAACCATTTGTGAGTGTGAAAATCCACCAAGTTTGATTTGTTCAATTTTTCAAATGTGTTTTATGCTAGAAATTTTACTATTTTTGAAATCCTATAGTATTTTTCTTTTTTTCCTATGTCTTAGAAGTGTTTTTTATTCTATGTAATTCATCACAGCCTAGAAGTGATAATCCGATAATTTCTCAAGATGGAATATTTTTAGTGGTTCAATTTTGGAGCAGTGTTCAATTTGTTTCTATAAATTTCTTTGGATATTTGAGCTGGTTTCCTATATGTTGGTATTCATTATTTGTGAAGTTTTGGGTTCATGAGATGGTTTTGATAGATCTTGTGGTTTCCATGTTGCCTTGTGTTGACCCTCCTTAGATATGTGATGTATGTTTTAGTATGGCTACGAGTGGTTCTCCATTGGTAAGATTTCTATTTGATCAACCAAAGTAATTCATTTATGATTTTTAGAAGGTAAATACACCTCTTTAAAGGATTCCCCAACCTGTCTTTTAGAACTACGAGTTGTTTGGGCTTCATCTACAATAATTTCTTATTGTAGTGACTCCATAAATTATCGCAGTTGTGCTCAGTGGTGTTTGGTGGGTTTCATTTTAATTCTAGTTCATTCTACTCCACATTCAGAGTGAGAGATAATGGTGTTGTATGTCTCTAAGTTCCTATTTGGGTGAAGGGTATGTTGTTTAAGTATGTGAGTTTTGTGGTGTGTCATAATCCTTTCTTCTATTTGGGAGTTTATGTGGATTCATGTGGCACTAAAAGAAAGATTTTCAGTTAAGGTATTAGCAGCTCCATACAACGAGGTCGTAGATGCTTCATACATTAGAGTTCCAGCCCTAGGTCCCAAAGTGATGTTGGTATGTAGTGAGGAACCTTGGGGGTTTAAGTAGGTTCTTAAAGTTTGTTTCTTTACCAATTTAATAAGGAAATTATAGTGTTTTTGTGGTTTATCATCAATATGAATTTCCTCTTATTTCAAAGAGCAAGGTGGACTTACCCCTCACGTAGTGTCTCTGGTTATGCCTTCTTGGATGTATGTTCCCGATCAGCATTCTTGTGTAGACTTCCCATGTGAATTGGATGGAGTATTGGATTTTATCCATACATAGGATAAAGGTTGTGGGTATTTGTCGACCATTGTTTCTATGGTCAAACCATTAGCCCCCTTCCCTCCCCTACCTGAGTGGTGGGGTTTTGGGTCTGTGCGAGGAGCATCAGTTCAATTATTTTCTCCTCCGTTCGGGTGTGGGTGGAATAAATTTTCATGTTGTGTTCCTCTTATCTTGGGTTGGAAAGTTGTTATGGGAGTTTTTTGGTTGGAATGTGTGAAACATTCCTAGTTCTAATTCCTGTCAAATCCTAATTTGGTCAGTGTTAGATGGTTCTTAATAGTGGGGAGACCCACCTCGAGTCTTGTTGGGTTTTCTTTTAATATTTTTTTGGGTGCTAGTTGTTTTCTAAAGTTGTGGAGTCTTATCGGTCCTCCCCTATTCCCGAGATTTATTTAGGTTTTTGGTTCGATTGATTCGGTTGATGTGGATTATTTAAAAAGATGTTTATTTATTGGTTTCTTTTTTGATTTTGGTGAACATTGGGTTTCATAGGAGAAGGCCCAACGGTCCAGTTATAGATTGGTTGTGAATGTGGTGGATTGATTCTTCTATTAATTATAAGAAAGTAGTTGTGGGTTATTATTTTGTTTTAAACAAGAGGTTTAAGTTCCCTTTTTTGTGAGAGAAATGTTGATGAATTAAGAGGTTGGATTCTGTTTATGTGTAATCCTTAGGAAATTATCAATAAATTATAATTTGTAATGGATTTTTGGGGGTGTTAAGCGTTAATAGTTGGGAGAATTGTCACACCGTGTTTTTTTATGTTTTGTTTATGTATCAGTTTATTGGGAATACCTTTCTTAACTAGGGTTTTTGTTGTGTTGGGTGATTAGTTTTGAATTTTTTTTTATTTTTATATTCCTTACCTCATGGTTTATTCTTGGTTCATTTTGGAGTTTTTATAGAAAACTTGTAAATTTGGCTTCAAAAGACCTTGCACATGGTTTGGTGTACAGTTTGATAATCCTTGTAGCCAAACCCAGGTAACCATGCGGTAGGTATAAAACCTACTGCATGGTTAGAGCATTTTCATACGTCTAATTAGGGGTGACCATGTATTTGGACTTCGTGTTTGTCACATGTTTTCGGCACAATTTAAAAAAATATGCAGCCTTACCGTGCAACACTACCTGTAATTAAAAAAATTGTTTTCTCTAAACTACCCCCTTGGGATTTTAGACCCAAATCCACCCAAAATTGCATCCCCTAGTTCATCCAGACCAATAGAGGCCTCTCCCTTGCTTTTGAATCCCATTCTCCTCCTCCCACAGTATAGAGCTAAGAAACCCTCAAGGTGGGGCTTAATTATCAAGGAATTTCCTTCTCCTTTCTCTCCCCTATTCCTTTTTCTTCCATTATTTTTCTTGGTATTCTCTTCTCCCCTAAACATTATTGACCTAGGGTTCTATTTTCTCATGATTTTGATTGGTGATTTAGTTGTTTAGGGTTTCTCTTCATAGATTTAGGTTTTGAAACCCTCTTGGAGTGATTTCAGGTGTGTGTTTCCATTCCGCCATGGATTTGAGGTAGGTGATTCCATGATTAACCATTTTTGACAAATTAATTGTTCTTTCTTGTATTATTTTTATGGTCTATAATTTATGTGTGAAGTGTGGGAGTATTTTTTTTTTGAATTTTTTGATGCACATTTGGTTGGAAATTATTTTTCTATATTAAAGTGAGCATAATTTGTGTGTCAATTTTTTTGTGCTAATTGGAAGTGTTAAATAAATTTTTTAATTGATTTATTCAATTATATAAATGGTTTTAATAATTTTTCCCATGGTTGTGATGTGTAGTTGATTTTGAAGTGGTGTTTTTATATGAAATCAGGTATGTTTTTTGTTTAAAATATTTCTTCACCATTTGTGACTGTTTTATAAATTTTTCAAAGGGTTTATTAAATTATATTATTAGTGATAAAGTGGTATTTGGTATGATTGAGTAGGAATTTAATTTTTAAAGTTGTGTTTTTATGCTAAATTGGGTATTTTTCATGTGAGAACCCTTGTGGTCCATTTGATGTCATTTTTTAAAGCATGTAATTGGTTTATAAAACTATGTGTGTATTGGAAATTGTGTTTTGATATAGCATTAATGTGCAATTTATTTTTAAAGGGAATTTTGGGTGCACTTTTTGTGTAAAATAATTTGGGTTTTTTATTGAAATTTTTTTACAAATTTTTATAATGGATTATTAAATTATATAAAAGTTGTTAAAGATATTTGTGAAATTTTTTAGTGTGAGTATGATTTCAGAAATGGATTTTGATGTTCAAGTGGTGGCTTATGATATGTAATGATTGGTTTGGTTGATGAATTTTGTATGTGGTATTATGTGATGTGGGAAACTTCATTGAGGACAAAAGGGGAATCTCGGGTATCTAGGTGGGTAGACTATGACTAGTATGCTAGTGGTTCAGAAGTGGATTTGTCAAAATTTCTCCTAGTGGGATTGAGGATGACAAGACAAACTAAATATGAATGATGATTTAAGACCAATATAATTTTTTATGTTTCTCCTCTCTAGTGGATCTTGCATGATAAAGATGTTGCTCATTGTTTCTATACCACATTCTACCAAGATAAGAGGTACCTAGGTCCCCACTGTTGCTAGTGCATAGGGGTATTTCCCATGACTAGTGCTCATTTTCAATATCACACTTACCAAGGGAATATATAATGGTTGTTTGTGAATTTCAAAATCATGGGTATTCTATTTAATGTTACTTTATTTAAAATTATTTTCCATTTAATGTTTATTTTATTTAATTTTTTCTTGCTATAAAGTTATTTTCCTTTAAATTGTTCTATGAATTCTTTCATTATAAAACTAGCAGGTTTATTTTTCATTTAATGTTTAATTCATGGAATCTTTTATTAGGGTGGTATCCTTATTGGATTTGGCTCACACCCTGTATGCACCTTTGGGTGTATGCAGACCCTATAATGTATTCTTTTTAGGTTAAGGTTAGACATGTAGTGTTTATTGGTTAGGTTTATAGTGGATAATGTGGTGTATTTTGGTGGTGGAGGCTTGAGGATGTTCTCCACTTGTTGCATAATGTTTTTGGGCAATGTCCTGGTTTTCCCTTTTTTCATTGTCCCTTTTTGGTTTGTTTTAGTTTCTAAACATAAAATATGGTAACTGTTAAGGGTACATTTGGTTGAATTTTAAAATATGAATTATTTGTTTTTTATGGTGATTTTAATGTGGTAAGTTTAGTAAAATCGTTCCCTATTGTTTTATTGATACCTGGGAACTTATGCCAGGCCATGGGGATCAGGAACGCCCTTCCGGCCTTGCCACAGACTGGTTCGGGTTCCAGGTTGGATGGAGACCCATCTTGGTTCCTGACATAGATGAAATCATTCCATGTTTACAGATTTATAATATGTGCATATGTAATTGGTGGGAGGGTCTTTACATTCCCCTCAACATCCCAAAGATGTAACATGGAGAGAATAGTCTGGAATCCTATATGTGATTTTCTATCGGCTATTAAGAAAAATTTATTACAGAAAAATTCTAAAATAAATGAACTCTCTAAGGAATAATGAAAATTAAATTAGTGTTTAATTATATAATTTTTTGGTAAAATAGATAAATTATATCGTAACATTACCGTTATATCTTTCCAAAAGGTTCCCTTCATTTTAGGCTCGATGGGGTGACATGATCCAATATCAATCATCACATTCATCATCATTATAATCACAACATAACTAAGGAACATATACATATTGGGGTTAAAAAGTTGGTATCATTGATTCCAACCAACCTCAAATTTTATACCCTTAATTCTTTACTTGATAATTTTATCCAACATTTTGATGTTGTGTCATGCATGTATTTTTTATCAACATGTTATTGATCCACTAATAATTCTACAATTTCAGTATCAATAGTCTTTTCTTCCTTGAGATTGGTAAAATCACTATGTGCATAAGACATTATCTATATGAGTAGTAAAACATTTAATTTTTATTGAATAAAAATAAGTTAAACACAAACAAAGGATTTTAGAAGGTTCATATACATAATCTATTGCAAAAATGATAAACTCTTTAACTCCATTTTCATACTCTTTTTTCAAATGATTAGAATGAATCCATTTTGTATGAAATGGGTAATTGAATTTAAGAAAAGAATTACTCCACTATGGTAGGTGTTATCCTCTGAATTCATTTAATGGTGAAAGTTATAGACAATTGTCATCCTCTTCACCTTTATCTCATGAATAGTTATTATTTCATTTTGTTTCTTGAGAATCATCCTCCATATCTTCAAGACATGAACCTATTTTTCTTGAACTACTCTGAATAGTAGTCATCCCATACTGGGCACCAATGATCATTTTGGATGAATACTCCTTAGAGTTAATAACCATAGAAGATATGGGGGATGTGTATCAATCAAAAAAATGTAATAATAAATGTTTGCGAGATGAAGCTAGAGGGGATAGAATTTGTCTCCATATAACTTTTGAAATTCCTCATCTTAATTTAAAACTTCAAATCTCATCTCAAAATGATAAAAGGAGTCTGACACTACCATGAAAACATCAACCAGTAGTAGAAGTATGTGATTTTATGTCAAATTAATAATGTCGGTTTTTTATAATTTGACGCTAACGGTTTGAGCAATTATGTTTTGGCGTCATTTTTCCTAAAAACCAAAGCCAAAAATTTTTATGAGTGGTTTTGGCGTATGTTGTTTGTAAAACCGACTCCAAGAACTCGAATTCCATGATTTTTTTCATTGTTTTATGTTAAAATCGAAGACAAAAATAAAAAAGAGCATCTTTTTTGGGCTAGTTTTACTAAAAACCGATGCCATATTATTAAATTTCGATGTCGGTTTTTCTAACACCCCGAGATTTTATGAAAAATATTCTTTTAATTTCATTAATGTCTTGTGTTGTATGCTACACCAATATTACCTTGTGCTATACGCAACACCGTATTAGCTTTCAGTATACGCAACACTATTCTTGGATCGTGTTACACACAATTTTGATAATAGTTATTCTACGCAACATTGAGTATATATATATATATATATATATATATATATATTCAATGTATAAATTAAATATGGTTGGATTCTGTTATACAAAACAATGAAGGATTTTTCACAACACGCAACCCTGACTTGGCTTGCATTACACGCAATCGCGACCTTCCTCGATAGCGTGTGTTGTACGCAATACCAGGTTTTACTAAACAACAATATATTATTATAATATTATTATGAACTAGCCATTATGAATAGTATTAACTAAATTTTGAATTTTATAACATTATTATTAATCTTACACATTTTCTAGAACATGGTATAAGAACAAAATAAATTTTTCAGGTAAAATAAGTATTTTTAAAAAAAATGCAGTTTTGCCGCCTTTTGATGGCGCACCCACTTTTAATGTAGTTTTTGACATGTTTATAAGTTAAATTTGACAAAATAAAATTCTTCTTTGGAATAAAGAAATAAAAATTTACTTTGGATAAATTTTTCATATTATTCTGGTAACTTTCATATTTTGATGAATTGTAAAAACACGCTATATTTTAATTAAAAACAACTTTTTTCATGGAAATAATTTATATGGTTAAATTATAATATTGAATGGTTTTAAAGTATAAATAGAATATATTTTTACCATTTAATATAATTTATGTCATTAGCATTGATTTTACATTAAATTCGTAGGTTAAATCAATTCAATCTTTTGCAATATTTTAATGAAAAACCCGTTTTCTTTCGACAACTGGATCAATTTTAATTTAATTTCTACAACTTTTGTGTATTGAATTTGGAAAAATTGATTCCATATTTGGAATCAGTGGGTCCAAATTATGTTAATAAGCTACTTTTTATTTTTGGGAATTATGAATAGTAACTACGGTAAATTTTATTTACCATAGTTAAAGGTAAATCGGGTAATTAAGGGTAAATATAATATTATAAAATTACCCTAACACATGTAAAATTTCTATTGGATGACTAAAGGTAGACCCATATCACCTAAGGGTCGGATTATATTCATTTAATGGACTTTTGTCCATGAAAATAATTTAATTATTATTAAAACCAAAGAATGTGACAACATGTCACTTTCTTAAATCTTATAAGTATAATAATTTTAATTTAGTGATAAACTTCATGAAAATTAGAAACTGAATAATCTCCAGAAATATAATACAATTATCGACATCATAATAATTTATTTAAAATTTTTAGGGATTAAATAATTATCATTTATTATGACACAATGATGATGCAATAATTGTCTTATTAATGAAATATTGACATAATTGATGTTATAAATATCCAAATAAATGTAATTTAAGACTTTTTATGAATTAAAATAATTTTATAGGTCAATATAACATGTTATTATTGATTTAATTAACTTTTTTAGAACTAATAATACTTTTATGATTTTCAAAAAAATCAATTACTAAATAGTGTCAAAATTGACATAAAATAGTTTTTAAAAAAAATATTATATTATTAATTGTTATTTTATTCCTAAAACTATAAGGTTCGGCCAAATTACTTAGATAAGGTTATATATATTAATAATAAACAACTTGGGGTTCGTTTGGCTTCTTATAGTAATTTTATTAACCATATATTATAAGAACACAAGAAGACACGGTAAAAGTAAAATTATTTAACTTAATGTTAAATCTAAATGATAAGGTTAAACTAGGAACCTAACTTATCTAAATTATATTTTATGAGAGGATTTAGACCCATACCTACCTTATCTTATAAATAAATAAATTTGGAGCCATTTAAAACCTAATTTGACTTTATAATAAAATAATAGTTTTAGTTATTCCAAAGGTACCCCTCTCCTCCCTTATAAAAGGGCACCTCCTCCTCCCTCTTCCTCACACCACTTTGAGCCTTTAAGATCGTCCAAACCCTGACAAATTATCTTCTCCACTTCCCTAGAAACATCCTAGAGGTTCTGGTCTTCCTCAAAGTCCAATTTTAGTGCCCTAAAAGGATATCTCAAAGAGGCGCTTCGAAGAAGAGGTAATGTCCGTTACCGATTCTTTCAACTTTATTTCTTATTCCACTTCTTCTTCTTAGGTTGTTTCATTATGAAGTCATAAAATCAGTATAACTCATAAACTGATATGTTATTATAGATATTAAACAACCCAATTTCACCATCTATCCATCCTACGGAAACCGAAATCACCGAGCGTGTGTACATACGGAATACCGTCTCCACTCCATGGTGAAATCTATTTTCCACCACCACCTTACTTGGATGGGTATAATGGTGTAAATAATAACTATATATGATTATTTTAAAGTGATATTGATTCTTAAATATTATACATACACTCCAATATAGTCCCATGATAATGAGAACGATATCATCACTCGTGCGTACATACGGACTACCGTCTCCACGAAGCGATGAGATTCATTCTCCACTTTAACCATTAATGAATGATTATAAAATATATATAATAAGTAATAATGAAATATATGACATAATAATGATACTGGATTTATGTTTATATATATGTATTTCATCTACTTAATTCCATTCAACTCAATAAGGAAACGAAAACAGCATTCATGCGTACGTACGGCCTCCCGTCTCCATGAACGATGTATTTCTTTCAATTTACTGATTTATTATATATATGTATATTATGAATATATATTATATATAAATAATTTTTTATATTCTTGAATTAAGTAATCATGATCTAAGTAATCATATGAATAATTACAAGTCAAAACACGGACGACAAATGAAACAATTTTACCCAAAACGCTCTTTAACATGGAATTTACAAAAGAACGGGTAATATAGAGTCATAAGTGAACCATATATGATATCATAACAATGATTATGATTCTAGAATAAGTTAATGACATTATTTAAATCATTATATAGGAGTTTCAGACACTTACAAAGCAAATCGGATATAAGGTAAGGGAAATATCACAATCTCATTTTTATCTGAGATTGTTTATACTTTGGTATTTACTAGGGTGTATTTTATCATCCACAACCATGTTTCCTCAATATGTAACATTATTTACATCCACCTACAATTGTTTAAATCCATTTTTACCCTTTGGTGAGTTTATAGTAAAAGATATGAAAGGAATCTTTTGTCGTTTTTCGTACGAGGTACTTTTTGACTTTTCCGAAAAAAGTATGAGAAGAATGTTTTCTTTTAACTTATATGGCATGAATGGATTTTTAAAACATTATTTCCATGAATATTACCTCACAGGTTTTCAAGAATATTTTTAATCAACTTATTTTATTTTATAATTGTATGACATGATAAGAAAGGAAAAGTTTTTTTGAAGTAGAAAAGATATTTTCCTCAAGAATGGAGTTCAAGTGTTTTATCAAAATTATTTTCCATCTAAGATAATAAAGGGTTCTGTTTCTATCCCTATTATTACATTGATTTGATTATGTTGTGATGGAATTATTTTTATGAATTCCTTTATATTATATGAATTGTTTTATGATGTCATGATGTTTAAGATTCCCATTTTTACTACATGGGTTATGCGATGATGTATGATTTATGATTTTGTGGAACACATAATAATGGTATCATTATTAGATGGGTGGGACCTATATCTCCCTCCAATGCATTGGGTAAAGATTTTATATCTCATGAGATAGACATGGCTGGAACGGCAGGTTAAACCGGTTCAGTAAAACAGGACTGAAACGAGGAGTGAACTCGGTTCCGAAATAGACTTTTTCCACTAAGATAGTCTTGGCAATGAGTCTTGACTAATAAGAAATGATTCTCTATGATTATGTGTGTATTCCACAAAGTTTCATGTTTTATGTTTTGATTATTGGGATTACATTTCACTACTATGATTTATCCCATGTTATGATATTATGATCTCTTTTGCAGGTTAAGTTTTCAAAATGTTATGTTCTTATGAATATGATGTGATTGATATTTCTTTTGTTTACCCTTACTAAGCATTTGAGCTCACCCTTTTATGTTTTCTTTTCCCTAGGATATAAAAGAAGGTTTTAGGTAAGAAAAAAAAGGGAAGATCTTTATGGGAGATATTGAAGATCTTTAACCATGATTAGAAGATTACGTTCCAAGTTTCCAAAGACACTAAACTATTACGGTCCTTGTGTGTCTGGTTTTGTTATGTACTATGTATTCCGCAAAAGTAATGTAATTTCTATGTACGTCATGCTTCGGGTCTCTACAGTTGGTATCAGAGGAAAGGTTTCGTTAACCTTTGGAAACTAGGATGTGAGAACTTTAGTGAGATCCCTAGAGATATTTATAAGGTATGTCTAGGGATGTCCCTAAGGTTAAGTATACATATATGTTATAGTACTAGAATTACGCTAACGATCATAGAATTAAACCTAAGATGTTAGATATTGAAGGTACTACCCCTTTATTATGTTGTTTTACCTAGCATGATTTTTTCCTCTCACACTATTCTTTTTGGGTTTTAGACGATGGCTGGAATTCGAAGGAACCGTGTTGATCAATGTAATGGAAAATGCAATGATTGTCCTCCTGAACAAACAAATGTTATGGGAGATGGAGTGCAAAATCTTATTGTTATACTTACACATGCTATGAATCATTTTGGACTTCCAAATGAGCAGAGAAGGGAACAACATTCTATTGAGTCCTTCATGAGGCAACATCCACCTTCTTTCAGTGGGTCTTCTGGTCCACTTGTTGCTGAACAATGGATCAGTACCACTGAAAAGATATTTTCAATTCTTCAATGTTCTGAACATGATAAAGTCATCTTAGCAGTATATCGTTTGGAAGGTGAAGCTGGTCAATGGTGGAATCTTATCAAGAATACGAGGAAATGAGATGAAATTGAGTCCATGGAATGGGACGAGTTCAAGAACTTATTTTTCAATAATTACTTCCCTCGTATTCTTCGAACAAAGATGGAGAATGATTTTCTTGAACTAAAGCAAAAAGATGATGAATATGTTGGTATATACAAAGCAAATTTTACAATGCTTGCAAGGTATGCATCCGGATTTATCATCCAACCTGAAAGTAAATTTGATCGATTCTTCAGTGGGTTAAAACCAAATCTTCGAAGGGAATTATAAATAAGAGACTTCAGTAGCTATGAAGAAATTGTGCATTGTGCTATCAAGGTAGAAATGGAAGTTGGTGTTACTTATCCATCTCATAGTTTTGACAAGAAACGAAAGATGGGGTTCAAGGAGAAATCTCAGAATAATGGTGAAAAGAAGATGAATGTTTCCTTATGCTCAAAGTGTGGAAAGAAGCATGGTGGAGATTGTCTTAAAGGGACAAGTAAATGTTTCAAATGTGGAAAGGAAGGTCATCGGGCATTTGAATGCTGCAATGATGGGAAGAAGATGCCTAATTATGCAAACAAAGGAAGGGATACACAGAATGAACCTACTACACTTCAATGCTTCAAGTGCAAGGAAATGGGGCATTATGATAATAAATTCCCTAATCCAAGTGTTAGTGATGATCGACATGAGCATCCACTTAAGGCAAAGGACAAAGGGAAGTCACATGCGATCACCATTGGCGATGTTGAATATGAAAACGATGTGGTGGAATGATTAACTGTTTATGTAATGGGATTCCAGAATAATATTGTATATAGTATCGTGGAATATTGGAATATTTATGTTTTGGTCTATTGTGGTTTTCAATAATTTTATGGCATCGGTAACCATGAAAATTGATTGAAATATTTTTGGAAAGCAGATGATATGCACATAATGAAGGGATAAAGAGAATCTAATATGTTTGATAGTATTCATGAGCTCATGGTTGATATAAGGACTAAGTGATATCATGGTTTGAGTATATAGAATTTTGAGGATTTTGGTATGTGGAAAGTGTTAACATTTAACTGCATTCATGTTTTCACAAAGGCTCAATGGGTATTCATTTTTCAAGATAATACATTATTAAGGCCTTCGAACGTTTGTAATGTGACCAACAAGACATGTCTTATGATATATGGGGATCAACGATGGTATTAACATGCTTCTTATATGAAATCTCTGGTAATCGTTTTCACTATAATATGACAGTGGACTACAATATTATGGATAAGCCTAAATATTGGAATGGATTATGTTGGACATAAGTTAGTATTGTTTAAGGATAAAACCTTTTTTCGATATTATTGATGGGATGATATAGTAATGTAGTTTTAGAAAAAGGACAACCTGCAGGACGGGCGACAGCCCATCGCGTCGGACAAGGCTGTGGGAATCGAACCCACAACCGAAGTGCGACTGGCCTTTATCGCCTACCACTAGCCTACAGGAAGTCCCTGGTTAGTAGAAACTAGTTTTATTTTATTAAGCGGTATGATATATGAAGTATAAGTTCATTTTTGGAACCATATACGATTAATCTAACCATAAGATGGACTTATAACTTTTGCTAACCTTTTGTTTGAAAGAGATGGAATGACCCATAATTCTATCTCATGATCTGCTAACACATCACGAATAACAAATTCAACTTCATTTCATTAAGGGATGTAGTGGAAATTGTTCAATTCACGAACAACAGTAAGATTGTACCAAAATCATGTAAGTATTTCTTTTAATTCATCAACTTTAGGGAAATGATCTTGAAAACCAAAAATTTTGTCCTATTTCCCTTATATCTGATGAATCAGATGGTACCTTATATCATCACAAATCAATAGCTTTGTGATTATTGGCTTTTTCATAGCCATGTTCTCTACCACTCTCCATTAGAACTTGATGGTTAGATTTTTCTTCCATATCTATATTTTCACCAATGTCCTTCTACGTGGAAACCCAGTGATGAGTTAATTTGGGTAACCATTACATTTCATACTTTAGTTTTTAAATCCATGTTTTGGTATTCCTTTTTACGATGTGGGTTTCTATTAAAAAAACTTTCGAGTAGTAAAACAGTTATAACCCCGACGAATTTCGAGGGCGAAATTCATTTTAAGGGGGGTAGAATGTAACACCCTGAGATTTTATGAAAAGTATTACTTTAATTTCATTAATTTCTTATGTTGTATGCTACACCAAGATTACCTTGTGCTATACGCAACACCGTATTAGCTTGCAGTATACGCAACACTATTCTTGGATCGTGTTACACACAATTTTGATAATAGTTATCCTACACAACATTGAGTATATATATATATATTCAATGTATAAATGAAATATGGTTGGATTCTGTTATATGAAACAACAAAGGATTCTTTCACAACACGCAACCCTGACTTGGCTTGTATTACACGCAATCGCGACCTTCCTCGATAGTGTGTTGTACGCAATATCGGGTTTTACTAAACAACGATATATTATTATAATATTATTATGAACTAGCCGTTATGAATAGTATTAACTAAATTTTAAATTTTATAACATTATTATTCATCTTACACATTTTCTAGAACATGGTATAAGAACAAAATAAATTTTTCGGGTAAAATAAGTATTTTTCAAAAAATGCAGTTTTGCAGCCTTTTGATGGCGCACCCACTTTAAATCTAGTTTTTGACATGTTTATAAGTTCAATTTGACAAAATAAAATTCTTCTTTGGAATCAAGAAAAAAAAATTACTTTGGGTAAATTTTTCATATTATTCTGGTAACTTTCATATTTTGATGAATAGTAAAAACACGCTATATTTTAATTAAAAACAAATTTTTTCATGGAAATAATTTATATGGTTAAATTATAATATTGAATGGTTTTAAATTATAAATAGAATATATTTTTACCATTTAATATAATGTATGTCATTAGAATTGATTTTACATTAAATTCGTAGGTTAAATCAATTCAATCTTTTGCAATGTTTTAAAGAAAAACCCGTTTTCTTTCGACAACTGGATTAATTTTAATTTATTTTCTGCAACTTTTGTGTATTGAATATGGAAAAATTGATTCCATATTTGGAATCAGTGGGTCCAAATTATGTTAATAAGCTACTTTTTATTTTTTGGAATTATGAATAGTAACTACGGTAAATTTTATTTACCATAGTTAAAGGTAAATCGGGTAATTAAGGGTAAATATAATATTATAAAACTACCCTAACACATGTAAAAATCCTATTGGATGACTAAAAGTTGACCCATATCACCTAAGGGTCGGATTAGATTCATTTAATGGACTTTGTTCCATGAAAATAATTTAATTATTATTAAAACCAAAGAATGTGACAACATGTCACTTTCCTAAATCTTATAAGTATAATAATTTTAATTTAGTGATAAACTTCATCAAACTTCGAACATAAATAGTATCCAGAAAGCTAATACAATTATATATATCATAGAAATTTATTTAGAATTTTTAGGGATTAAATAAATATCATTTATTATGACACAAAGATGATGTAGTAATTGTCTTATTAATGAAATATTGACATAATTGATGTTATAAATACCCAAATAAATGTAATTTAAGACTTTCTATGAATTAAACTAATTTTATAGGTTACTATGACATGTTAGTATTTTTTTAATTAAATTTTTTCGAACTAATAATACTGTTATGATTTTCACAAAAATCAATTACTAAATAGTGTCAAAATTGACATAAAATAGTTTATAAAACAAATATTATATTATTAATTGTTATTTTATTCCTAAAAATCTAAAATTCTTCCAAATAACTTAGATAAGGTTATATATATTAATGATAAACAACTTTGGGTTCTTTTGGCTTCATATAGTAAGTTTATTAACCTTATAGTATAATAACACAAGAAGACACTGTAAAAGTAAAATTAATTAACTTAATGTTAAATCTAAATTATAAGGTTAAAATAGGAAACTAAACATGTATAAATTCTATTGGATGAGATAATTTCTACACATCCCCACCTTAGATTAGAAATAAATCAATTTGGAGCTATTTAAAACCGAATTTGACTTTATAATAAAATAATAGTTTTAGTTATTCCAAAGGTACCCCTCTCCTCCCTTATAAAAGGGCACCTCCTCCTCCCTCTTCATCACACCACTTTGAGCCTTCAAGCTCGGCCAACCCCTGACAAATTCTCTTCTACACTTCCCTAGAAACATCCTAGAGGTTCTTTTCATCCTCAAAGACAAATTTTAGTTCCATAAAAGGAGATCTCAAAGAGGCGCTTCAAAGAAGAGGTAATGTCCGTTACCGATTCTTTCAACTTTATTTCTTCTTCCACTTCTTCTTATTAGGTTGTTTCATTATGAAGTAATAACATCAGTATCACTCATATACTGATATTTTATTATAAGTATGAAACAACCCTATTTCACCATCAATCCATCCTACGGAAACCGAAATCACCGCGCGTGCGTACATACGGAATATCGTCTCCACGCCGTGGTGAAATCTATTTTCCACCCCCACCTTACTTGGATAGGTATAATGGTGTAAATGATAACTATATATGATTATTTTAAAGTGATATTGATTCTGAAATAGTATACATACACTCCAATATAGTCCCACGATCATGAGAATGATATCATCGCTCGTGCGTACGTACGGACTACCGTCACCACGACGCGATGAGATTCATTGTCCACTTTAACCATTCATGAATGATTATAAAATATATATAATAGGTAATCATGAAATATATGAAATAATAATTATACTGGATTTATATGTATATATATTTATTTCATCTACTTAATTCCATTCAACTCAATAAGGAAACGAAAACAGCGTTCATGCGTACGTACGGCCTACCGTCTCCTTGAACGGTGTATTTCTTTCCATTTACTGATTTATTATATATATGTATATTCTGAATATATATTATATATAAATCATGTTTTATATTCTGGAATTAAGTAATCATGATCTAAGTAATCATATGAATAATTACAAGTCAAAACACGGATGACAAATGAAACAATTTTACCCAAAATGCTCTTTAACATGGAATTTACAAAAGAACGGGTAATATAAAGTCATAAGTGAACCATATATGATATCATAACAATGATTATGATTCTAGAATAAGTTAATGATATTATTTAAATCATTATACAGGAGTTTCAGACACTTACGAATCAAATCGGACATAAGGTAAGGGAAATATCAGAATCTCATTTTTATCTGAGATTGTTTATACTTTGGTATTTACTGGGGTGTATTTTATCATCCACAACCATGTTTCCTCAATATGTAACATTATTTCCATCCACCTACAATTTTTTAAATCCATTTTTACCCTTTGGTGAGTTTATAGTAAAATATATGAAAGGAATCTTTTGTCGTTTTTCGTACGAGATACTTTTTGACTTTTCCGACAAAAGTATGAGAAGAATGTTTTCTTTTAACTTATACGACATGAATGGATTTTTAAAACATTATTTCCATGAAGATTACCTCACAAGTTTTCAAGATTATTTTTAATCAACTTCTTCTATTTTAGAATTGTATGACATGTTAAGAAAGGAAAAGTGTTTTTGAAGTAGAAAGGATATTTTCCTCAAGAATGGAGTTCAAGTGTTTTATCAAAATTATTTTCCATATAAGATAATAAAGGGTTATGTTTCTATCCCTATTATTACATTGATTTGATTATGTTGTGATGGAATTATTTTTATGAATTCCTTTATATTATATGAATTGTTTTAGGATGTCATGATGTTTAAGATTCCCATTTTTACTACATGGGTTATGCGATGATTATGATTTATGATTTTGTGGCACACATAAGAATGGTATCATTTTGATATGGGTGGGACCTATATCTACCTCCAATGCAGTGGGTAAAGATTTTATATCTCATGAGATAGACATGGCTGGAATGGCAGGTTAAACCGGTTCAGTTAAACAGGACTGAAACGAGGAGTGAACTCGGTTCAGAAATGAACTTTGTCCACTAAGATAGTCTTGGAAATGAGTTTGACTAATAAGAAATTATTCTATATGATTATGTGTGTATGCCACAAAGTTTCATGTTTTAAGTTTTGATTATTGGGATTATATTTCACTACTATGATTTATCCCATGTTATGATATTATGATCTCTTTTGCAGGTTAAGATTTCCAAAATGTTATGTTCTTATGAATACGATGTGATTGATATTTCTTTTTTTTACCCTTACTAAGCATTTGAGCTCACCCTTTTATAGTTTCTTTTCCCTAGGATATAAATAAAGGTTTTATGTAATAAAAAAAAGGGAAGATATTTATGGGAGATATTGAAGATCTTTAACCATGATTAGAAGATTACGTTCCAAGTTTCCAAAGACACTAAACTATTACGGTCCTTGTGTGTCTGTTTTTGTTACGTACTAAGTATTCCACAAAAGTAATGTAATGTCTATGTACGTCAAGCTTCGGGTCTCTATAGTTTTTTGGAAGACTGACATCGAAAATAAAAAAAACTGAATACTTTCAGCGTTGGTTTTTCTCAAAATTGATGGTGGAAATTTTTTGTGTATCAGCATTGGTTTTAGTAAAAACTGCTGCGGAAAGTCATTTAAAAAATGATGAGATTGGAAAACCCTCATCTTCATCGTTCATTGAAACAGAAACTCACGAAAGCTCTTCTCTACTCTCGATGACTTCAAAGCTTTATTCGTGATCTCCAACAGCCATTTTTTATGATATTATTCTATTTTCATGATCTATGGTCTACTTTCATCATTATATTCTCTTCTTTAATCTTCTACAGATTATTTGTTCTTCTAAATACTATTTTTAGAGACTTTCAACCATGGTTTGATTTTAGGTTATAGTTTATTTTTATTTTACATTGTTGCAATAATTTTTTTTAGATCTTGTAGTGATGAATTTTCCAAATCTTTAAGTGGATCAAAGTTCATATTGGGGATCTATTTTTATGTTGAACTCCAAACTTTGTAATATTTTTTTTAATTTTGAAGATAAATCATTGATCATTTAAATTTAATTTTAATTTTCATCAAATATTAGTTTATAATTTATTTAATATTTGTTGGAACATTGTTAATTGTAATACCTAAGAGTGATTAGTCAATGTTCTTGATATGGATTGGAGTTGTGTGATTTTAGGGTATGAAGTTTTATCTAACATTATTTGTATATGAAATTGTGTGATTTATGGTTATGAATTTTTATTTAACATTATGAATAAATGTATTAGTCAATCTTCTTGAATAAATTATACCAAAAACTAATTGAATTGTTTTTATCTGAAATAATTTTTATCAGACATTATGTATAAATGTATTGGTCAATGTTCTTGACTAAATGTATTAGTCAATTTGTTGAATTTTTTTATCTGATACTATTTTTATCTTGACCAATTGACTAAAAAATGTTCTAACATTATATTTATCTGACACTATGAGTCCTCATTGGACTGAGAAAATACACTTGAGAGGGGTGGGGGTGGGGGGCTTCAATCAGGTATGCCTAAATTATATAAAAACCAATTGAATTATTTTTATGCTTTTCTACTACTTTGATCCATTGAAACCCTATGTTCAGTTATGACATAGCTAGATATTTTTATCTTTGAACCAATAATCCACAACCACAGGTTCACTAAATAACCTATGTATATACTCATTAGAACATGCAATGGATCCACAACCACTTATTATTCCTCAAATGATTCTATTGTTCTCTGTCCCAAATGTGTTGTAAGAGATATCAATTTAGATATGTATCTAATTTAATATTTAATAATTTTTGGAGTATTAGGAATGATTTAACTTATAATTTGAACATTTAATCTAATAATTATTTCATATTACTAATAATAAATAAATTTTCTCCATTTAAATTAATGAAATATTCAATACTTTTGACACATGAAACATCAAAATAAGGCAACAACTATGTAAAATGAACAAATAAATTTTAGAATAATGATATTATAATTTAATTTTAATATCAATACAACACATGTATATAATATGAAAATAAAATGTTTACTATTTGTAAAAGTGTTTCATATCTGATGATTTATATCTGATTATCAATTGTTTTTATTAAATGTGTTTTTTTTTACTATTTATTTGTATATATATATATATATATTTAAACATTTATATGTTTTAATATATTCACCAATTATTTTGTGATATCAGATATTGAATGGATCATAATTGGATACATTTACAAAGAACAACTACTAAATATGTAAATGGAGTTGATGAATTATTGTAATTTTATAAACGACATCTTCAAAAAATTGATTTGATTTTCTATCCATGGGTAATGTGTATAAATATGAGAAAGTTAAACTCCATAGAAATCAGGGACCATATCATTTGTTATGGTTTTATCATTAATTATACATGTTGGATCTCGCATGGTGATTGAATTGAAAATTCAACATCTATTGATAGTGAAATTATTCATAACAAGGTAGAGGATAATATTGAAGAATTAATTCAGGATTTACGTGATGAAACCATAAAAAAATAGCAATTTTTGAATGATTTTATGGTGATTCTGATAAACCATTATTCCGAGGATGTAGTAAATATACAATGTTATTGGCAGTTTTGAGATTAGTTAACGTAAAATAAAAAAATGGGTGGAATGATTAATTATTCTCTAGCTTACTTAAGAATTTAAAAGAGCTACATCCAGAAAGCAACAGGCTTCCAGATTCAAATTATGAGGGAAGAAAATATTATGCCCATTGTGATTGGGGTACAAAAAGATACATGCTTTCCCCAATGATTGTGTACTCTATAGGAAAGAAAATTAATATTTATCATGTTTTCCTACATGTGGGACATCACGCTATAATATATATGGGAAAGTCAACTCAGATTCATTCTCAGGTGATGTCATATAACATCATGAAAAATAATTTTGTACATTCCAGTGATATCATCCAGTGTTTTTTTCATAGAATTCTGATATTTCAATTCTGACTCATTTTTAGGCACGAGAACCAAAAATCACGCTTAATAAATCTGGTACCTTCTAATAATTTCCCATTTGAGGCATCTATTTGCAAATTCAATTGACATAAAAAGGTTAAGATGGCGTTCAGATGAGTAAATCTCTGATGGTAACTTATGTCACCCTACTGATTCACAACAGTGGAAGAGTTTTGATAAACAAATTCATGATTTTTGAAGAGAAGTTAGAAATTTCAGAATGGGATTGCGTACAGATGTAATGAATCCATATCGGAGCCTCCGTAGCCAACGTAGTTCATGGCCTGTTTTTCTAGTAGTTTATATCTTTTCCTCACATCTCTGTGTGAAGAAAAAATATGTTATGATGAGATTGATGATTTCAAGAACAAAACAACTGATAACTGATATTGATGTGTATCTTTCACCGTTTAATGATGATTTAAGACTACTATAGGAGGAAGGTGTTAATTTTTTTTATGCATACCAGAAAGAGCATTTTATTTTTTGTGCTATGATAATTTTCATTGTAAATGAATTTCCTGAATATGGAAACTTATCTGGATATAGTGTTAAGGGACATAAATCATGTCCAATTTGTGAAGAATAGACTTCCTATTTTCAATTGTAGAATAGAAGAAAGATAGTGTAGCTGGGACATCGAATATTTTTTCAAATTGATCATCCTTATCGTTGATTGAAAAAATCATTTGGCAGATTATAAGAATACAA
Source organism: Viscum album (assembly GCA_963277665.1). NCBI lineage: Eukaryota > Viridiplantae > Streptophyta > Magnoliopsida > Santalales > Viscaceae > Viscum > Viscum album. Next base: position 1,755,218,253 of record OY728121.1, on the reverse strand, counting down.
CCTTCCCCCATGACCATTGTCAAGTGAAGAATATTATTATAGGTTGAATGATATTGATTACACATTTGGAAAGAAAAGAAGCTCTGGCCTTCAAAGAAACATCTGGAAGAAGGAGTCTATTTTTTTCAAAATACCTTATTTTATATTTTTAGAGATAAAACATAACATCGATGTTATGCATGTTGAGAAAAACATATATCACAGTTTGATTGGAAATTTGCTAGACATAAAAGGAAAGATAAAATATAGATTTCATGCTATATTGTACATGATATTAATGATAATACGTTTGGTGTTTTCTCCCACTATTAAAAAAACATAACATATTTTCCTCTGGATTCTCACACATTAAGTAAGATTGAAAAGATAAATTTCTATCAATGTCTTTATGGTATTAAATTACCAAGTGTGTTTTCTTCAAATGTGAATAATTTGGTGTCATTGAAGGAATGTAAATTAATAGGTATGAAATCTCATGATTTCCATGTGCTGATGAAACAACTTCTACCAGTAGCAGTGTATGTTATATTGTCGATAACTATTAGAAAGACTATAATCAGGTTATGAAATTTTTTTAATTCCATTTTTTGCAAAGTTGTTGATCCAAATTTGTTATATGTTTTGGAGAATGAAGAAAAACATATTCTTTGTCTTCTATAAATGTGTTTCCCACACACATTTTTTGATATAATGGTTCATCTGCAAATTCATGTGGTGTGTGAGATAAGAATATGTGGGCCTATTTACTTAAAATGGATTTATCCTTTTTAAAGATATATAGAAATTTGGAAGGGAAATGTTAGAAATCCTTATCAACTAGAGGCCTTTATTGTTCAAAAATATGTATCAGAAGAGATGATTGAGTTTTTTACTGATTATTTGTATGAGGTGGAGCATATTGGTCTTCCTGTATCTTGACATATGACAGTTGATAAGGCCAGTAGAGGGTTTCAAGGCTTAAAGGTAATGTTCATTCCATGCGATGAAGTGATGCAGGCACATTTATAAAAATTGAACAACAAAAATGAGGTTCAATCATATATGTCCTCACATATTGCTGAATTAAAGTTATGATATTAGAAAATAAAAGAAAATTGGTTGATTATTGTGCATACGAAGACATTTGTTTCATGTTTTAAAGAGAAAGTCACCCCAGATATATCTATATCAAAAACATTGTAGTGGTTAGTAGGGGGACCATATATTATTGGGATCACATGGTCTGGTTTTGATATCAATGGCTACACATTTTATACAAAAAAACTGGATGATTGGAGTACTGTTCAGTAAGGTTATGTGATGGTTTTCGCTGAGGTAATGCATTTTTCAAGTGCCAAAGATAAAAACCCAATTTCTGCATCAAGGCCATATTTTGGAGTTCTAGAAGACATATGGGAAACTGATTATATTAAATTTTGAGTCACTTTTTTTTAATTGTAATTGGGTTTATAGTAATAGTGGGGTAAAAAATGATGAATACAGTTTTAAACTGGTTGAATTGAAAAGATTTAATTACACTGAGGAACCATTTATCATGTTGACACATGAAAAACAAGTATTTTATGTCATTGATCCATAAAAGGATCAGTGGTCAGTTGTTTTTCAAGGGAAAAGATACCATTTGGGTGATGAGGATGTTGCTACAGATGTTAGTGATTTACATAATCTATATTCATTTATTATGCAATTTTCAGATGATTACAGTGAGTATAATATATACACAGTGCATGTAGTATGTAATGATCATGATGAATCCATGTGGGAAAACACTAAATTAGTCTTTTAATTTTTCTGGTATGTATTTATATTTTTTCTATATTTTTGAAACATACAAATGCATGCCTATTTTTATACTAACTTATTTTTTGACTTCCTTGTTTCTAAATATTTTGTTTTCTAATGATAGGAAGGTACACAAAATTTCATTACAATTTCTAGTAGTAATGCCATATATAGATAGAGAGGATTAGTTACTGAGATATATCTATTTTTAGATATTATTAAATATTCATCAATATACTTATTTAATGAAATAAAACTATTAATTTACAAAAAAAATGTAGGAATTATGATGTGTCCTCGGTGGAGGAGACTTCTCCTATTATTAATAAAAAATCAAGTTCTCATGTTGGTAAATTTGGTATTACAATTTTACCAAAACTATAACTTACTCATGATGATGACAGAGTACACATCCATTTTGATGGTGATAATAATGAAATTGGCCCAAATGCAGTTCAGTTTGTTAGTTATATAGCGATGCAGAGCTGTTGTAAGATTAGTATCTTATACCCTGAGTGGAAGTCAGTGGAGAGGATGGAAAATCAATAGCATTGGGAGTCTTTGATGGTAAAATATCTTAATTGACTTCTTTTGTCTCAATTTTTTTAATATTATATATTTTTAATGACATTCAATTTCAAAGAAACCAAATAAATTAAGAAAAGACATCTATCTTTAGTAGTGGTTCGATGGAGACTTTTTAAAACAAAAATGAAAAAAATTATGTTTTTGGAAAGATAAGGTTTGAAAACCCATGCCTCAAGTATCCATTTATAGATGAAGATACATGGATGCAATTTGTTGATAATCATAATGAAGAAGAATTTCGGGTAAGTGAATTTTATTATATTGTAAAATTTATTATATATTTTTCTTTTTACTTAGTAGTTTATTTTTATATAATAGGCATCTAGGAAATCTCATCAGGAGATCTAGTTAAGAAATGTATACCCTTATAGTTTATCACATGGAGGGTACTTATATTTGGAGCAGAAAATGATTGAAGAAAATTTTGAAGTACTAAGACCTCGATATAGTAGTGGTTCAGAAGAGGACAAATTTGGTCCTCTGTATCCTCCCACTCACAATGAAAAATGGAAACTAGAAAGAAGAATGAAAAATGAACAGTATCTTATGGAGGAATCTAAGTAAGTAGCTGATAAAATCGAAAGAAAATATTATTTATTTGTTATAAATTTTTATATTTTTTAAATTATAAACACTAATACAACATTTTAATTTTTCATTTTAGGATGAACTTCAAGAGAAGGATACACATGTATCTTTTATCCACAGAGGTAGGATGGACATCCTAGCCACTACTTTAAAAAAGGCAGAACACCCTGGCCATGTTAGAGGATATTTGGAGTGTGTTAGTATTCAGAAGGTTTTTGGTAAGAGTAATTAATCAAGATACCAAGAAATAGAATCCTTAAAAGTAGATCTAAAAGATATGAAATAGTCTATGGTGATCTAATTCAAAAAATAGTGCAGTAGGCTTTGTTATAACACAAGGAAAGATAGTCATAGTCTGTGCAGCCTTCTCAGGTATATTATTTATTTGTTATCAATTTTTCTATTTTATAAATTATAAACACTAATATAACTTTTTCATTTTTCAGCCTACCCAGCCTGCTCACCCGGACTACCCTACCCCATCTTCCTACCCCGCCACGTACGATCATCCTTCCCAAGTATATTATTTATTTCTAACCACTTTTTCTGTTTTATAAATTATAATCACTAATATAAAATTTTCATTTCTGAGTCTTCCCAGCCTGCTCACCCGGACTACCCTGCCCCATCTGCCTACCCTGCCTCGTATGAGAATCCTTCCCAGGTATATTATTTATTTTTCATCAATTTTTCTATTTTATAAATTATAAACACTAATATAACTTTTTCATTTTTCAGCCATCCCAGCCTGCTCACTTGGAATACACTACTCCATCTGCCCACCCCACCCTGTATGAGCATCCTTCCAGGTATATTATTTATTTGTTATCATATTTTCTATTTTATAAATTATAATCACTAATATAAATTTTTCATTTTTCATCCTTCCCTTTCTGCTCACCCAGACCACCCTGCCCCATCTGCGTACCCTACCCCGTATGAGCAGCCTTCACAGGAATATTATTTATTTATTATCAATGTTTCTATTTTATAAATTATTAACACTGTTATAACTTTTTTATTTTTCAGCCTTACCATCCTTTTCACTAGGACTACCCTACCCCATCTGGTTACTTTGATTCTCCACCACCTCAGTCGGACCAAAATTTATATTCTCAGTTTTTTAATAGAGATCCTCACATACATATTATTGTGTTTGGACTCGTGCATTTTTTGGGGATTCTGTACATCCCCAACCTATGAAGATGGGTCAGGTTAGAGTATCAATACTTGTTATTGTAGATCCTAATGTTCTATTACCATTTCCTACCACAAGGATCACCAGAGCTGGGGATTGTGTGGGTCATTTTTTACTTTGTACAACTGGTTTGCTTCGTTATATGTCATAAAAGGTATGTGTTTTTTACATATTAATTTAAAAAGATTCAAATTTAATTATAATGTTTTCTTACATTTAACTTATATAGGATTATCTGAAATCAAAAGAAGATGCACAAATGAAACAAAATGTTCAGGAACAGTCGACTGTAGATAATTAAGACATTTCTCATGGGATACAAATATTATGTCAGGATTATTCTTAATTGAATTAATATATAAGTTTTGGATGACTAACTATATATGCATAAGAGAATATCCATTGAGATTTCTCAAAGAAGATATCATGCATCTAGTAGATTTTGAAGAGATCGTCCTAAATGTGATGTTTTTGTTTAACATATAAGCAAATAGACATTTGAATTTTTATTTATTTAATAAAAGATTATTTTAATTTGACTAACTATATATTCATTTTAAATTAGGTATCTATGCATGCTTCTTCTACAATATGAAAGTACAAACATTTACAGTTTTATAGATCCATAATTCATTTCCATAGAAGTGCAACATGTGACGAATTCTCATAGAGTTGCATATATGTGTGAGTGATTATCAAATACGAAGATTCAGTGCTGCTTTATGCCATTTATTGATATGTAAGAATATAAATTATGAACTAATGATCATTATAATTTCATTAATTGTGAACTTTTTGTATTGTAGGGGGAATTGGATGTTAGGTGTATTATGCCCATGTGAATACACCATATATTGGGTTTTCTATTTATTAGGGAATGTTCATAAAAAATACACTTTATTTGAAAGGTAGGTTTTTCTATAATCTCATTATGTTTTATTCTCATTGTTTTTATTTTTATTATTAGATCATATATATGAAAATTCATTTCATGGAAAAAATTTAGCATGGAATACAAATCGATAAAGATACCAAATAAAATAAAATATGTGAAAGTACAGGTAATTAGATTTTATATTATAATTTGTTCAAATTTTTTGTTATATATTAATTTTTATTAATAGTTTAATATTTTATAACTGTAGTGTCATCGTCAATAAGGAAATGTTGAATGTGGTCATTATATTATATTATTCATGAATGAGATAATCACAATTGGAGAAACTACTGAATTTTTTAAGGTTAGTTGTGTTAATTTTTTTATATTTTATGCCATATTATTCTAGTTTTTATCTCATATTATTCAATGTTATTGTAGGTATTCAATGATTCACAGTCTTATTCCCCAACTAATATGACGCATATTCAATCGATTTTTGTGAACTATTTGTTACGTCTGATTGGGATTTGAGGTATGTATATTCTAATATTTATAAATAATATTACATATGGGTTAAAAAACAAATTTTTTTGATAAATTAGGTTTTTGAACCTACTAATAATGAAATGAATGCTTAAACAATAACCAACAATGAATATTCCATAAATTTCAGGTACGTGTATTTTAATTCTACTTTATTTTGAAAGTTTAATATTCTAATTTTTTTAATTTTTTTGTAACTTTTGGTGTAGTTTTTTTGTTTATGCTTGGTATATGAAAGAATAAATAATCAATCGAACATGTTCTGAGAGGCTATGTACTATCCATGATGAGATGAACCCATGTCCTACCTGATACAACTCTTTGACAAAAAGATAAAAATAACATTACAAGTTAGCAAGAACAATCCAAAAGTGCCTTAATCATATTAAATGGTATACTTAAGGCTTCAAGAATTGAGTTAGGCCACAATAATGATGAGTGAACATGTACTTGATATATAAATGACATCAATTTCATTCATGGTACATGGTATCCATAATAGATTGAATTTTAGGTCTATCCACTAGCCAATCATAGGTACATCATAGTTATTGTATCATGTCAGGTCAACCACACTGGTATAATCATATCATGATGGTTCACTTGTTCCAACTAAAAAATAATTCTTCCTTAGGTACAGTAATACATTCAATAATAAATATCATTAAAGGATGCATAATACATATCAACATGAGATATATTGATGCATTGATCTTTAACTATAATTCATTGATTTCTCTAAAGTTCCTCTGCAATGTCTTTTTCTAATTTTTAATAAGATTTATTGATGCATTGATTTTAAATTTTTTAGTGACTCAAATGTATTGAATGATAAATACTGTTTGATTTTTGTATATTGTGTTTTTATAGGGGTTTTTATTTTATTGGAATTGTTTCTTTTCAGAATTTTCTAAATGAAATTTAACTTACTACATCTGTTATTTCAAAAACCGGTGCCAATATGTTTTTTTTAAGGCTTCTCGGGGTCAGTTTTTTTCCAAAACTGACATCGTGAACCAGATCATATTTGAAATTCGACATTGGTTTTTCCTAAAAATGACACCAAAAATCAGTTATCAACATCATTTTATTAAATAAACTGACGTCGAAACCCTGAATGAAAATACTATTATTAACGCCGCCTTTATAGACGTCAGTTAAAAACCGACGTGAAAAATTAAAAAAACGATGTTAAAATTTGTTTCTTCACTAGTGAACTCATCTCCACCAAGATTCTCGACTCTAATATATGTTACTATTGCTTTTCCCTTGCCTATATCTCAAATATAAGAACTCTATTTCTACTGAGGTTCATATACAGGGTGTGAGTATAAAAATAAAAACGTAAATACTAATAGGGTCCCTAAAATATGAGACAATGCATATATTTGAGTACATGTTCAAAGTAGTAAACCTCAAAATGCACATGTAAGTTAAATAATTGTATACTAACCAGGACACCATGATAATCAAATGTACGTACTTCATTTTATACCAATGAATTATACCAATCGTACCATAAGTTTATACCATAGTTTTTTCATGATATTAAAATAATTTCACTAATAAGATGTTAACATTTGAATTATATGAGGAGAAAAAATTATTTATCTCCCTCTGGAAATAACCACATCACAAGTACCATAAGATTTGACCTCATACCCCTATCATACTAGACTATCCCTCAGGGATAACCATCACATGTACTTATTGCATCCAAATCACGAAATGGGTAAGACATAGCCATTTTTCTTATGAAGTGAATTTAAAATATGGTGAAGTATTAACATAATTGGTTCCATTAGAAATGAACCACACAATGGGTTCCAAAATATATTAGTTAAACCTAACTTCTAAAAAACCATAAAGAGGAACAAACAAAAACACAAATATCACATCACTCTCACCCTATCCCTCGATGAATCACTAATATATCTATAGAAACTCACATTTTAATATACCATACCTAGCCCTCACTTAATACCCATTATATTCTAATATATGATACTAAAATATCCGAAATCACATGAATTAGTCATCATTATCAAGGATAACTCTTTAGATAATCTCATATTTAGTAGGCCTTAATTGGTCATTCACACACCTCAAATATCAAGTCAAATTAAGTTATATGATCAACTAATCCATCCAACCCACTATTGGTAATCCTGAATGGTTTTAAGGGACTATACTAGATTTTATACCACAGATATAATCCCAATTAAGGTGATTGTATAATCTCTCTTAGCACATCACTACCCTATGAAAAAGAATTAATAAAGAAAATTCATAGACTATTCTACCATTATGGGCCACTTCTATTAGCCATTATTACCCTTATGTTTCTCTTAGAACATCACTACTGAAAAATTTATTTCATGAAATTGGGTGTGGTGAGATAGAAACCACATTACGCATGTTGTTCACAATATATATCTATGCTTGGATTATTATGTAAAGTCTGTCAAACATGTTTACATGTTTTAAAATTATTAATTCTATGAAATTAATGCTTGGTCTTGTGTTACTTAATTATTTACATTCTTTCATTTATTATATTTCAAGCTTATTAATTCTATAATATCTAAATAATTTTAAGATCCATAAAGGAATGTATCTATCATATGTTTGGTCCAGCCAATTGCATCTACCATGATTGAATTCTACCCAATTTTACCTTGCCAAATCCAAGTATTGTAACTTGTATGAAAAATATAAAAAAAATAAATGATCATTAATTTATCTAATTTTTATCCTTTTTCTTATTTAAACATTTCATCTATATATAGAAAAATAATTCATTTTTTGGAACATTCTATTTTGAAAATTCTAAAAAATCATCAACCCTTTCATCATATTCATCACGTGTTCATAGTGTTGTAATCCAACTATGATTCATTATCACCTATAATAAATTTCAAGTACTAAATTTAATTTTTTAAAAAAATTTAAATTTAAATTTACCTTTAAAAATAAAATAAAATAAAATAAATGAGAAATATTTAACAAATAAAATAAAGGCATCATATTTTAAAAAAAGGCTTGACCATAGATTTATTCAATTATAATCCATTGACAAAATATTCTGAAAAAAAATAAATTTTTAACATTTATTTTAAAATTTTGAATAAAAATACAACTCAAAATTTATTAATTTTCATTATATAATATGGTAATTATTATTTTAAAAATATATAAATAAATATAAATTATAAAATAAAATTATGAATAACATATTAGTGATGCAAAAAATATCGGAAGTGACAAAGATCCAAAAGGAGGCATACGATTTCAAGCATCATATTGAAAATGAAAATCTCACTTCATGTATTAAATATGAAGTGATATATAATATAAACATGATTAAATAGGGAGGGAATTTGATTATTATTTTATAATTATATTAATAATAAATTGCAATCATTTTCTCCTTATCATATTATTTTAAAAAGATCAACATATGTGTGCTCTATGACTATTGATGATGTAAAAAAGTAACATTAGAGAATTGATGATGTTTTTTGATGAAATATTTATAGTACCTGATGAGGGTTAAGTAGAAAAATTACCAAATGAATGGAATATAAATATTAAACAATAGAATGGAAAATAAATGGGGGATAGCTCTAAAAAAACTATTATATTGATTTTGTGTTTTTCAAACTGAATTATAAACTAACTTCTCTTATACTTAAATTATACAATACACACAATCAAAACATTCCCAAGATGAGCATTTAAATATATATTATCAATAATCCATATTCAAACTCCATTATCCATTTTACCTTCAAAACACCAATTCACAATGTAAGAAAAAACATTCATTAATCATCCAAACACTCATTTGGTAAATTAAACAACCCTTAAATGTTGTAAAAAGACTAATAAGAAAATTAAACATACATTAAAGGTTGTGAAAAGGAATTAGAATATTTACAAGACACCCATTCATCAAAAAATAATTCCTAAAATATAACGTTGGTTCAATAATCATTTAACAAAACTAAACAAACCTTAGTTATTCTGGAACTCATTAAATATTCATTCAATCAACGAAATAACCTACTATACATACCTTAGACACCCATTTATAATTAATTAAACATGAATTATAACACCCATTCATCAAATAATCATACATTAAAACCACAACCCAAAAAAATATCAAGTAAAACAAAACTTGGATGTGTAAAAAAATTAAAACTATGATTAAAACCCATGAAGAACTATCAAACAGAGGTAGTGGTAGGGGATGGATAATAATGGGAATATTATAATGACAGTGGTGATGGAAATAGTGATAGAGCTAACAATGAAAAGAGCCATGAGTGAAGGTGTCGATAAGAATGAAAAAAATGAGGAAGAATGAGAGAGACAAATCATGACTAGAGTTATGGGAGAAGAGAAGTAGGGCTCTCCATGGTTGAGAACACAACAATAACACAAACTGTGGAACCCAAAGAGATAATAAATAAGTGATGAGGAGAAAATTGCATGCCTTAGAATCTAGACTTTATTCATTATAGAGAATGTAGAGGAGGAGCACTAGCAGTAGGGGAGTTCTACAAAATCTAGAGAATCGTGACTAAATTAGTCACGGTTAGAGATCTTTTAAATAGATTAGAGATACCTTTATCACTGCTTCATAAAAAGTAATGATAAATTTACATTTTATCAAAGCTAAATTAATAAGTCTGAATAAAATATATCTTTATTATAACAAAAACATTAGCACTTATAAAGTATTTATAATTATAATTATAAATAAATATATTGTAAATATATTTATATAATTATAGATATTAATTTATATATTATAATTTTATAATTATTTAAATATATAATGATTTATTTTTAATTATATAAATAATATTTTCTATAAAATATATTTTTTTATAATTATAAATACCTAATTTTATAAATATAGTAAATATACATTTATAAATATATTTATAAATAAATGTATTTGTAAATATATTTATATTTATTTAATTATAATTATAAATGTATTTCATAAATATATATAAACAAAAATATAATAAATATATTCATTATTTAAATATATTTTATTATAATTTTATAATTACAAATATATTTATATCATTATATATAATTATATAATTATATATATATAATATAAATATATTCATTATTTAAATTATTTACTATAATTTTACAATTATTTAAATATATAATTACTTATTTATAAATATATAAATACATTTTTTAAAAATAATATTTATATATTTATATCATTATATATATTTATATCATTATATATATTTATATATATATATATATATATATAATAAATAAATATAAATTTAAAAATCATAAATATATAAATTATTTAAATAAATTTATTATAATTTTATAATTATTTAAAAATATATAATTATTTATTTATACTTATATATATACCTTCCTTAAATGATATTTATTTATTTATATTTATAAATGTATAAATATAGTAAATATATAGAAATTTATAAATATATTTATTTATAAATATTTATTTATAAACATATTTTTAAATTTATTAATGAATATATAATCTTAAATACATGAATCTTAAAAATTAGTGACATTGAATAATAAAAAATGAGTACACTTTAAAAATATTGAAAAAATTGAATCGCTTTATTAAATTGATAAAAATTATTAATGAAATGTGGATATACATTTATGTAAAGATGAATATGTATTGAAAATACAAAAACATAGTAAATATATATAACAATAAATAAGAAAATGATTAAATTCAAAAAGAACTTAAAATTGATTAAATAATACATAACTGTAATAATATTAAAAATAAATAAATAACATTCACCAATTAAAAACATAATATATCAAATGTATCAAGCATGTTATAATGAAATTCTAAAATGAATAATAATATTTGAATAAATTACATAAATATTAGGTGGATGTGTGTCTATATTGGATTTCATTAAATGCATAAATATTTGTGTGAGTGTGTTTTATATAAAAATGAATTAGTTTTGTATATGTATTTGAAATCAATGTAACACATAGTTGATATTTTTTTAATTAGAAAATAAAAAAATATTCAATTATGTACATTAATCGATTTAATTAGTGTCGGGCATGTATTGTCTCAACAATACTTTAAATTAAATGTTGATTTTGATGTTTACAAAAACCCTTATTTGTTTTCTAATGAATTTACGTTAAGAATGTTTCAGGATTATATATCATGTTTTTATTTTTATTTTTTAGGGAATGTGAGCTATGGGATATGTTATGGAAACACTGTTCAAATCCTATGTTTGGTAATTGAATGTATGGTTCATCATCCCTACGCTACACTATCTTTTAGGCATATAGAGTGACAACCCTATGTTCAGGAGTTTGAATGTATGGTTAATCAATGAAATGTTTTGATTTTTATGCTAAAAATTATGAATGTTTAGATCATCATCCATTTGTTACTTTGTTCCCTATGTTACGTTCAGATGAAACTATTGTTAAGTAACGATACATTGGAAGGAACCCTATACTACATAAAGGAACCCTATGCTATGCAATAACAATAGAGTTTTAAAACAGGTATTTTATCGGAGTTACTTGTAACAGTCTTGGAAATATATCCAGATGATTAAAAGCTTTTATTTGACTAATTCAAAGATCATTATGATCAATTCAAAGAACCATTTTTATCATATAAAATCACTCATGTTTTTAAGGGAAGTTACGACTCGCTTGGATAATTTAGATTTAAATTTCCATGTTCTACAATAAAACATTCTTAGATCTAGAATATCGAATAAAACATTATGATTTATATATTCTACAAGTATATATTTTCAATCTATTGATATAAAAGTTACATATTATCATATACGATTACATTTGTGTAAAAATATTTCACATTGTTTCTGAAACGAACGATCGACTCTAGAAGTGACTAGAATTTGGAGACATACATGTTTAATCTCATAATGCTATATGTTTACTACTATTCTGGGTTTCTTTCATTTTTTAAGATCATTTGAAATCAGGATTGCTTCAGAGTCATTATTTATTGAATAATTTTGTTTTTGAAGTGGAAGATCCATCTACTATAAATTGTTACTACAACAACTGTGAATTTCAAACTAAACCAATAAATAAAATTCTTTTGATTTATTGGATTATCAATTAATTTCCCTCATTTGTGGTGGAGTATCAGCTTCTTGGTTTAAGTTTTTTATAATTTGTTCTTGGTTAATGAACTATAGGGCATTTTTTTAGCTTTGTTTAAGGGTGACAACTGCCTACACTAAGTTTTGAATTTTTGTTCTTTCGATAAGAGGACCATTCAAGTGAAATTCACCAATATCTTTGAGAGAGTTATTGGTGGAGTATATTAGGGGATATTTTTTCCTCGAACCACTATAAAAAGTTTTGTTCTTTCTTTCTATTTATCTTTTTCTTATATTTTCATTCAGAATAAAAACACTGCATATCCAAATAAATCACAAAACGTTTCAAAAGAAATAATTGTGGTATTTTTTCAAAAAAACAAAATTCACCCCCATCTTGTGTTACATTGTATTATTCTGACCTAAAAATTGGTATCAAAGGTAAGCTTTTGGATAGAGCTATAGTAATCAAAAATGTTTAAGTTCTATACAAATATTGAAATGGTTGATCCTAGAGATGGAATATCTATGGTACGTGCTGTATTATTTAATGGTGAAAATTATGGATGCTAGAAATCTTGAATGATCATATACATGAATAATATTGGATTTAGAGTCTATTCAAAAAATCAACACTCCTTATAAGATTTATGAAAAACCAGAGACTTGGTATGTAGAAACATAAGACGAGTATGATATCAATTCAAAAGCAGTGAATGCTATTATCTATGAACTTGGTTCTGATGAATTTAATTGTGTATCACAATAACCTACATCCTATGAAATGTGGAAAAATATTACATTTTTTTATGAAGGAATAGAAAATGCTATACATATGAGGTATGCTATAAAAAAATATAAAGTTTGACATCTTTATAATGTTTGATGGTGAAAGAATCACATAGATAAATGGAATGATTACAAAAAATTTCAACATTATTATAGTCTTAGGAGATCCCATAAAACAATCTGATCATTCTTTGGATGTACTTGGACTACTACCTTCAAAATGGAATAAAATATCTACTTCTATTCACCAATCATCTCCTATCAAGGATATGAAAATGAACGAACAAATTGGGACACTAATAATATATGACTCATAAATGAAAATTTTATCAAAAGATCATAAGATTTTAGTGAAAAATGAAAATACTTATATCAATGTGACATCTTAGAATCATAACCAAAAATCAAAATAAGAAGTAAAATTTTAGAAAAAATAAGATTCCTCAAATTCTGAAATAGAACTAGCTCAGCTATCTAGAATGTTCAGTAAATTATTCAAGAAGAAAAGAGGCTTCAAAAAATACTTTAATATGTATGAGAACGAACCTAGAGAATTTTGATGCTATGAATGATAAACATTAGGTCGCATCAGACCTAATTTCCCTTAATTGAAATATTAAAGAAAGAGGTCATAAAAGAAATATCAGTAGAATTATGATTATGATCATGAAGTAAAAAAAAAGCAATGAGAGCAACATGGAGTGTGTCTGAAGACTGGATTATCCCCTCACAATCTAATTCAAAGAAAGAGCCACAAAAACTACAATCCAACATGTCCATTATGGATAAAGATGAAGAAGAGGTACAATCTGATTACTCTTCTAATTATTTTACTGATAGTTTATTGAGTGGTAAATTAGATTCATATTTTATGATATTAGAATAGAAATATGATTCTTTTTTTAAGAAACATAAATCATTTAAAAATATTCACAATGTTATTTTAGGAGAAAGGGATACTATACTAAAACAATATAAGGATTTAGTTGAATATTTTAATTCATCTACATCAAACTGTATTGATCATAAAGAAATAATTAAAGAATTTAAATATGGGGTAGAATCATATAAGAGTACTGCAATTACTTTTACTAAAGGTGAAACGTTTTCAAATGAATGTCTTATAAATAATGTATTTAAAAGAAAAATAGTTAGAATAGGAATCAAGGGTGAAAAATCAATATTATATAATATTTATTTTTTCCCCAATTAAAAAAATTCTACTTGTTATTTTTGTGGAAAAAAGTCATTACAATAAAAATTAATATTTGAAAAATCCTCAAATTAATAGTATTAATATAGATTGAATTTCTAAAAAAATTATGAATCAAGTGATATGAATTATGGAAAACTAAATAAGTTCTATATTCCCAGATCATTTCTTGCTAACACTATAGGACCCAGGAAAATATAGGTACCAAAATAAATACACATTTAATTACTTTTGCAGGAAATAAGACATAGGAATACAAATTATATATGCAATACAGACATTACCTATTCTAGGGACATGAGTGGATACTCAACAAAATTTCACAAATTAACTCAAATGAATGGAGGACTTGTCAGTTTCAGTAAAAATGAGAATGAAAAAATTGTTGGAGTTTGACATTTTGTAAATCCAAAAACTATTTCAATCAACAAATTATTGAATTTTCAAGGGATAAAGCACAACTTGATAAGTATTTCTCAAATTTTTTATGATATTTTTTTTGCTTATTTTTCTAAAAACTAGTGGTTTTTTTTAAAGATAAATTTCTTAAATTTAGAGCACCTAGAACTGATAATGTTTATACTTTGGATTTAAATTCATTATGTAAAAAAAAGTGAATTATTTAACAGCTAAGAAAAATGACTCATGGATTTGACATAGAAGACTTGGACACTATAATGTTTATGTTTTACATAAATTTCCTAATAAATAGAAAGATAAAAATTTATCTAGTCTTAAATTTTACAATGATAGATTTTATGATGCATGGAAAATTGTCAAACAACACAAATAATGTTTGAAATCTATTAACAAGATTACTACATATAAACCATTAGAACTTATTCATATGGATTTTTTGGAACATCCATGGTAGCAACTTTGGATGGTAAATTATATTTTTATGTTTTAGTGGATTATTATTATTGATTTACTTAGGTTTATTTTCTAAAACCCAAAATTTATGTTTTCATTATTTTTTAATGTATTCGTAAAATTGTTCAAAATGAAAAATATTTTAAAATAATTTCATTGAGAAGTGATAATGTTGTAGAATTTTAGAATAAATAATTTAATTCTTTTTACTAAAATTTTAGTATTAAACAAACCTTCTCTGCACAAAGAATATCTCATCAAAAATGATTTTTTGAAAGCAAAAATAGAAATATTCATGAAATGGAAAGGACTATGCTGAATGAATATAGTCTTCCTACATATTTTTGGGAAAAATCTATAATCACAATCTAATATATCATGAATATTGTTTTAATAAGACCTATTTTTAAAATAAATCTCTGTGATATTTGGAATAACAAAAATCCTAAAGTAATGTACTTTAGTGTTTTTTTATGCAATGATTATATCATAAATACTAAGGACAACCTTGGAAAGTTCAATAAAAAATTTGATGAATGAATATTTTAGGAATATTCTACCACTTCTAAATCTTATATAGTGGTTAATAAAAATTCAATTATTGTAGAAGAATCAATTAATATTGACTCTGATGAAACTTTCCATTTTATTAAAGAGAAAGATAAAACTAGTGAATTTAATGACTCTTTTGATAACATGAGACTTGAAACCCCTAATTATGATTTTGAAAATGATATTAATAAAATCCAGTCCAGTTCAAAAGAAAATGAAACTAATGAACCTGAAATTTTCTGTCCTTGATAGTATAAAACCTTAAAGAAACCTCCTCCAGAAATTGTTATAGGAGACCTACACACAGGAATTAGAACTCGAAGAAATGTAGGAATCCTAGATGAATTCTCTTACTTTATATCTTAGTTAAAACCTTAAACTATTGAAGAGGCCTTAGAAGATAAATTTTGGATTTATTTTATTGAAAGAATAACTAAAATTATTTATAAGGAATGTAGTTTGGTAATTAGTATAAACATCATCCAATTATCATGTTATAGGAACTAAGTGGGTCTTTAGAAATAATAAGTATGATCAAGGGATCATAACCAGAAATAAATCTAGATTAGTAACTAATTTATATAATCAATAAGAAGGTATAGAATATGATAAAACATTTTCCCCATATCTAGATTATAATCCATTAAAATCATTTTATCTTATGCATCACATGTTAATTTTAAATTATATCAGATAGATATGATATGTTCCTATTTAAATGGTTATTTAATGGAGGAAGTTTATGTTGAATAACCTCTTGGTTTTGAAACCCCTCTTAATCCAAATTCTATTTTTAAACATACTAAATCAATCTATGGAGTCTAATAAGCACCTAGAGCTTGGTATGAAATATTATGTTCATTTTTATAGAAAAATAGATTGACTATTGGATTGGAAGATCAAAAAAATTTATGAAAAATATTTGTCCGAAAATTTTATTAGTACAAATATATATTGATGATGTTATTTTTGGTTTAACAAATAAAAATATTTATAACTATTTTTCAAAATTAATTCAAAAAGAATTTGAAATGAGTAATATTAGATAACAAAATTTATTTTTAGGACTTCAAATTTATAAAAAAGGTTATGGAATTTTTTTAAATCAAAGTAAATATATTTTTGATTTATTGAAAAAAAATCAGACTTGATAATAGAAAAACATATACAACTCCTATGTGTACCAATATAAAAATTCATTTAGATATAGATATAAAACTTGTTGACAATATGTTAAATCGAGGTATGATTGGTAGTTTGTTATATCTTACTACTAGAAGACTATAAATTTTGTTTTTTGTATGTTTATGTGCTATATTTTAGTTAAATCCAAAATATTATTAACTTAATTCTATTAATAGAATTTTTAGATATTTAAAAGGATATATTTTTCCATCTCTTCTTTACCCCAAAACTTATGATTTGAATTTAATATCATATTCAGGTGCTGATTTTGGAGGTTGTATATTAGATAGAGAAAGAACTTTAGGAACCTGTAACTTTTTTTGGAAAATCGTTAGTATCATGGCCAAGTAAGGAAAAATACTCATTTTCCCGGTCAATGGTTGAGGAAGAATATGTTTTTGATGGAAGTTATTGTGCACAAGTATTTTGGATGAAAAAAACTCTACTCGACATTAGAATAAATATTAATAGTATACCATTTTTGTGTGATAATACTAATGCTATTAATACATATAAAAATCCAATAAGTCATTCTAGGAATAATCATGTTGATATAAGGTGTCATTTTTTGGAAGATTGTGTTCTTAAAAAGGAAATATCTTTAGAATTTATTAATATCTAATATCAACTAGCTGATGTTTTTTCTAAACCACTTATCAGTGAATGTTTTTTTATTAAGGTGGAGTTAAAATTATTTAATTTTAAGTGAATATTTATTAATTTATTTTTCTCTTAGTATCTGTATTTTTTATCTTAAATAATCTGTATATGTTTTATTTTTTTGTTATTTTATGGTTGTGTATTGATAAGATTTAAAAATAATTTCACTTAAATTTATTTTAATTTTTATTTTCAAAATTAAAATGTAATGAGTACATTATCAAATGATGATAGAAAACCATCATCCTTCTCCAACCCTTCTTCTTTAAGTCCTTTCATTTTACATGGATTCTCTCATTTCAATTTACTGAAATTGTAAACCTTTCAACCTTCAGTCAAAAACCATTAGAAATGGAACTTCTAAGAAGACTTAAAGATACTGATTTGGGTGTATCTATGTACCTTCTAGTAATGTTTCATGGAGTTCATCAAGGTAAGGTGATTGCTTTTGAGTATTTGAATGAAATGACTATTTTGATAATGGGATAAATTCAATTTCAAGGAATAGATTTTTCTTTTTTTTATGATCACACTCCTCTAATGTACAAAATATAAGTAAAATAATCTTGTTGAAATGCTGAGTTCAGTTTTGGAATATATAAATATTCTATAATATATTTGATTAATGAGAAAGAGGTTTCTCTTTCTTAGATGGATATATCTAAGTTGTTTCAAAATCCCCATGGGGGATTATCATTTGTACTTGAGAAATATTGGTGATGAAAATTATAAATTAGAGTACATTATGTTTTCTTTTTTCGATACAAGAATCATCCAAAAAGTGAGGACCAAGGACCTTACTCCTAACAGAAAATTCCTTATGATGTTTATTCAGACTAGGATTTTTCTAAGAATAACTGATCTAGAAAAGGTTTTATACCTTGATATGTATATTTTTTTTATTTTTGAACCAAGATGGGATACTATTCTCATGGGAGGATGATTTACCTTGGAAATAGATGTCATCATGCTAACATTCTTAATTATGGGAATTTTAAGAAACTAGGATATTTTTAGATCAACTACTATAACAGTATTTTATGAGTTGGAGGTAAATAACAACAAAATTTGATAGAAGATGCTTAGGGGTAGAAAATGATGATTTCTTCCATCGGTTCAGTAAGATGGAGTTCTAATGAAGAGAAATAATCTAGACCAGAAGAGGGTCATATTTTTTAGATAAGAAGGGTTTCAATCTCTATTCATGATACCATGGATGAATCTTAAAATTTGGTTGGGTAAGAGGATCTAGTGAATAAGGTTGTTAAAAAAGAGGCTCATAGTCAGGAAGTTCACAGGGAAGATGTTTTGACCCCTACTAACCTTTGTATCATTGTACCTGATTCTGTTGCTGAAGAAGTACCTATTTTGAGAAGTAGATTAGAAGGTAAAATAGATCCAAGTTTGGCTACAGTGGAAGGTATAAAATCTGTAAGTAATATCACTCCAGAGTCTTCGAAAACATATGAAGAAGATTTGATTAGAATGTGCATGCATTTAGAAATCCATAACTTTCCATTGAAAGAATATTTATATGGTTAGAACATGAATGTTTAGAAGCTAAGAAGTTCAGCTGTTCCAAGAGACAAGTTAAAATACCTTCAAACTCAACTCAATGATATTCAAGAAAATTTAATATCATAGAAATATCATGAATGCTTTATAGGAACAATGGATAGAGAGTTCAAATCTCTAAAATATAAATCTATTAAAAATTCTGAATTTGATGAGATGAAACTTATATTGGGGAGAGAATTTCAGTCAATCAAGGATAATTATCAAGCTTCGACCTCTTCTTCTTAACCTACTTCTCCTAACCTTATAAATATATTTGAAGAGATTACGACATTGATAGATGAATTAAAAAATAGTTTTCACACCCTATAGTGTGATAGTACGCCTCTGACTGTGTTTCTAGAAAATAAGAATGTTTGGATCAGTCGACTATCCTATAAATAATCTTGTTTGGGACTAGTAATTCATCAATCTCGAGATAGATTAATTGCCTTTTTCTAACCATAAGAATCTGTGAATGAGTTCTTTTAAGTGAATCTGGTGGAAAGCTAAAAGTTAGGTCATGATTCATGAATGATTCTATAGAAATGTAAAATTCTCTTCCACAACCATTTTCAGAGTTGGTTGGTAAAGTTTCATGAAATTCATAATTTTGTGAAGACAAATCCTTATCAAGATATAGAAACTACAACCTGTGGTGATTCAGAACAAGGAAACCAATATAACTGGATCCCCTTATTTTTAAGGCTTTATGAGTTGGTGTTGGGATGTACTCATTAATTTTCCAACATTTGATCTACATTTTACTTTACTTCACATTGAATTACTTTTATATATTTTGTGTTTTTATTTTATACTTGAGCTCTTTATGTTCAAATTTCTTTAACCGTATCACATATCTTATTTTTATCTAACAGTATACTACAACATTCATTTACTATTTAGTGGGATATCAACTATTATTTATGTCATTTATTCTTCCAAAACATTCTTTTTGATGTCACAAAAAGGGGTTTAATATTTTAAAACAACTACATTTCATATTTTGGGGAAAACATTTTCATATTTTTGAAATTTTTGGGTAACACTTTTTTTAGTTGAAATAGTACTATGAAATTGAAATATTTTATAAATATTTATAATTCCTATATTTTATGTTAATTATTTTATGGGTTCAGTGATCATCAAAAAGGGGGATATTTTTGGGCATGTATTATCTAAAAAATACTCCATATTAAATTTTTATTTTGATGCTCACAAATACCTTTATTTGTTTCCTCATGAAGTTATGTTAAGAATGTTTTAAGAATATATATCATGTTTTTAAATATAATTTTGATGACATGTGAGCTATTGGATATGTTATAGAAAAAATGTTCAAAACCTACATTCAGTAATTAAATGTATGGTTCATCATCCCTATGATATGCTGGATTTTAAACATGTGGAGTAAAAACCCTAAATTCAGAAGTTTAAACATATGGTTAATCAATGTTATGTTTGGATTCTTATGATGAAAATGATGAATGTATAGAACATCATCCCTATTTTACTTTTATCCATACATTATTTGAAAACGAAATCATGGTTAAAGAACCATACATTGGAAGGAAACCTATGCTATGTAATGAAACCCTAGACTACGCAACAATAATGGAGTTTTTGAAAACAAGATTTTATCTGAGTTACTTATAACGGTCTTGGAAAAATATTGGGCTGATTGAAATCTTCCATTGGATTGATTAAAATATCATTATGATCAATTAAAAGAACCATTTTTATCATATAAAATCAATCATGTTCTTAAGGGAAGTTAGGACTCCCCTGGTTAATTCAAATTTGAATTTCCACATTCTACCAGGAATATTTCATGGATCTATAATAACGGAGAAAACATTAATCTCTATATATTCTACCAATATATCTTTTCTATATACAGATATATAATTCACATATTATCATATATGATTACATTTGGGTAAAAATATTTTATAGTGCTTCTGTAATGAATGATCGACTCTAAAAGAGACTACACTTTGGAGAAATACATCTCTAATCTCATACTCATGTATATTTATTTCTACTATGTGTTTCTATCCTTTTTTATGATCATTTGAAACCGATATTGCTTCAAAATCATTCTTTATTGATGTCTTTCATTTCTAAATAATAAGATCTATCTACTGTTAGTTTCTATTACTACAACTGTGAAGTTTGACCTAAACCAAAAAATCTAATTCTTTTGATTTATTAGAGTATCATCAACTTGTACTCAGTTGTACTGGAGTATTATTTTCTCAATCTAAGATGCGGATAATCATTGGTCAGTTAAAGAACCATAAGGCTCATTTTTTATCCATGTTGTGAAGGTGTCATCTTCTTACACTCAGTTGTGGATTTTCTGTCTTGGGATAAGAGTAAAATCTAGTGAAATTCACCAATATCACAGAGAGAGTGATTGGTAAAGTGTAATGGGGGATCTTTTTTCCCTGAACCACTATAAAAAGTTATGTTCATTATTACTATTTATCCACTACATATAGATTAATTCATAATAAAACTAATTTATATCCGCATAAATCACAAAGTGGGTCAAAATAATGAATTGTGGGAAGTTATTGAAAAGACACAATTATCCCTACTATTGTATTACTTTTTATTATTTTGAGCTAACAATTAGTTAGTACTTCTAGTTAATATTAATATTTAATTATAAACAAATTTTTACTAAATATATGACTTATTTAATATAAGCATTTATATTTTGTATTATATAAATTATATTTTAGGAAAAATTATATATATTGATATATATATATAGGAATATAATTCTATATTAAATATATTAATCAATAACTTTGTATACAAACCATTAAAAATGAATAAGACATTAATCTGTTTTTAATTATTACATTTTATTCAATTTATATATTTATATTTAATATATATTATTTATTACTATTAATAATATATATATATATATATCTTAAACATATTTATTTTTATTAATAATTGTCTCATAAATAATTTTTTAAATAATTTTTCAATTTATTCATTTTTTAATGTTTTTTTGTTTAATTATAACAATATATTCATTTTTAACATTTTTTATTAATTATTATAATTTATTAATTTTATATATCTATATTTAATATATATATTATTCATAAATATTTCTAATATATAAAGAAAATTCCTAGTCAGAAGTGAAGGCTCATGACCTTTTATTAAAGGTGAAATAAAAAGATAACAGGAAGATAATAAAATTGATGGGGTCCTACAGAGGGACATGCCCTCATCCAGAAAAGTAAACTACAGATCAAATATATTAGGATAATTTCCATAATCATAATCATAATCATCAGCATCAGCAGTAGCCTCCCACTCCGAATGTGAATTACCCTGATTACAGATCCCAAGGATCTTCTCATTATACATTTCCTGGTCCATAGTGAGATGGATCTTTAATGCCTTAAAAGATGACCTATTATACACTTTCCTAGAAAAACTATAGTAATCCTTATGCAGATTTATTTTTAGAGGAATCGGAGTTAACCCCTCACTATTGACCATCTTTCCCATTCCATTAAGAATAGAATCCTTAAAGGAAATAGGTTCATCATTGCCCATGGATTGAAGATGAGCTGTTTCTAGAAAGACCATCCAATAATCCTGATCACTTCCATAATCTAAGACATTTCCCAATTTACCATAAACTCATAAAGAACTAAAGACATTCTAAATATCTTGAATATAATTCAAACTCTGATGACCATCATATTTCCCAAACTCGTCTTCATGTGGAACATGTTATGAAAAGTCCACGGTCGGTGGGTGTACAATACGACCTTGCTCATCATTTTCTGAAGAGTTCCTTGTCACATCACCAACAACCTCGTTAGATTTTCCCTACTCATTAGTGTGTTTCCCATCCTTTCCAACACATTACATTAAAATAATATTTGAACAATCAACCTTCTAAATACAATCAGATTTAGTTCCATGTTGATTCAATTGAACACCAGTAGAAACACCATAAATTTCCCCTTTCATTACATTAGAACAGGAGTGACCAATATAGGCAACATTGGAATGATTTCCATTTCCACTGCTATTGTAGTTTGATTCATCAAAATGACTTTTACTTTTGACCTACTTCCTGTAACTATCCATGGTATGCCCCCACAGAGAGAATAATGAATAGGGGAGATCGTTACAACACTTCTCCTATGAATGAAAAACAATATTACGTCCAACATAGTATTCAGGTTACATCTAAAAAATGACTTTGAGATCAAAATACTCATTCTCAGTTGATAATAAAATATTTTTTGTAAGATTGGAAGAGAAATCAACATCCATGGGTATTCTTGAAAAGTGTTTGATGCCAGATTCCTCTATGGGTTTTTCCATCTTGATGGGAACTCCAACTATTAAGGAAACATCAAATAGGATCTTTGGGGGATATATAATCTAGTTCAAACCAAATATGTGAATAAAAACTTGAGCACAAGACTTGCTGATAGAAAACGGATTGAATTTGAAATCCCACTCTTGAATACATAGCATACCTAGATACAACACAATCGATCCATTCCCAAAGCATGATTCTTTATATTATCTAATGAGAAGATAACATGGAAGTATCCTTGGGTGAGTGGAACAATTTTCCAATCATCAAAACCCCACATACTCATAAGTTATTGGTGAAGGTCAACCACCATCCACAGTTTTGATCCTAAACGAAAATAATCGTAGAAGTGATCAAAACCATAAAAATATTTAGTTTTTCATCAATTGCATCCTAATTTGTAGGGATGTGAGATGTTGAACCTCGATTTAAGATTTTATTTGAGACCCTATCTTTGAGAAAAGTGAATCTTCAATTCCCATATCCTTTAATCACCGCTTCCTTTAGAACATAAGCATCATCCTTCTTCCCCATTGTGTAAAACACATTTTGAACTGAGGTGGTAAGGATTCCCTCTACCAGCAGGTAAATCTCAAGACAAATAGGGAAGGCCAGGTAGTCTAGATCTCCATCCAGACCGAATCCATCTCCAAAGACGCCTTCCAATGAACAGAAGCACTGATAAATGGTATCCTTTATTAGCACTAAAAATAAAGTAGTGATAAAGGGTATATTTTATCATAACTACATAAAATCACGGATAAAGGTTACCCTTTATCAGTGCTAAAAAATGGTTGATAAAGGGAACCTTTTATCAGCACTTTTTTTAGTAGTTATAAAAGGTACCCTTTATCAGTGATTTTTTTAGCACTGATAAAGAGATAATTTATCAATGATTTTTTCTAACATTTATAAACAATAACTCTATTAATGTTGTATTTTGTAGTATTATTTTTTCTTTTCTCAATGAGAGACAAACTTTTTTAACTAAAATGTTAATTTTAAAATAATAATTAACTCCTTGAGTTATACTTGGAACACTGTGTATCAAATTGAGCTGTTGCGGATTCCTACATATCAAAAATGACTTATGGATCGTTTTACTAAAGTATCTAAACAATATTAATGTGTTTCCTTGGTTTTTAGTATGTCACTTTTATTTTTTACTAAAATTAGTGAAAATTTTAAATAAAATGACACCCTTAGTGTCAAAATGGGCACACCATTTATCGGATTATGGTGTGGTTGATTCATACACATCCAAAATGACTTATGGATTGTTTTCCAAAAGTATCAAAATAATACAAATATTTTTTTATCAATTTTAAGTATTTTACATATATTTTTACTAAAATTAAGGTCAGTTATAAATAAAAATGCACATTTGGAGTCATATTGGTCACATCGTGCATCAAATTGAGGTGATGCAAATCCCTACATGTCACGCATGACTTATGGATCATTTTCCTAAAGTATCAAAACAATCTAAATGTTTTTCCTCATTTTTTAGTATGTAATTTGTTTTTTTCTAAAATTAAAGTTAATTTTAAATAAAAAGACATATTTGAGTTATATTGGTCATACCGTGTATTCGACTGAGATGCGGTCAATTCCAAAACCTAGAAAATCAACTGTGGATCATTTTTAAAAGTATCAAAACAATATGAATGTTTTTTATTTGTTTTTAGTATGTGATGTGTGTTTTGTAATAAAATATAAATTATTAACTAAAAACATACAGTCTAATTCATATCGATCACACTATGTATCAGATTGAGGTGAGTCTGATTGAGTATATGATGTCTGTTTTTCTTTCAATTTTCTGCAACAAGCCAAAAAAGAGAGAATAAGTTCCATTTGGATGGAATATAAAACCCCATGCTACCTAAAACTCCCATCCAAAGAAACATGTTCTTTCTTTTTTTGGCTTATTGCAGACAGTTGAATGAAAAATATGACTTCCCAAAAGATCGATGAAAAAAATAAATAAATATTATACAAAAATGATAAGGAAATTAACTTAAAAATAGTAGATAAAATGGTGATAACATTAAATAAATACATATTAGTAATTAAACTTTTCAAGGTGTATGTATACATTCTTGACCCATTTCTTTATTTCCATTATCCTAATTTCATCCTCAAAGTCCAATATCTCGTGATCTTGAGCAGCTTCGAACAAACCACCCTAACTTGAGAAAAATAATCCACCTATATAAGAAAATAATTCATATTTTAGTAATACTGTAAATAAATAAATTAAACAAAAATATGAAAAAATACATTAGTAAAATGTCAATTTTAAATTAAAACCACACAATTTGAGTCATACCGAGTACACCGTGTAGAGTGTGTGATCATATTACATGAGTGAATCATCCTTAAAGATAAATTAATTTCTTAATTATCTTTATTAAAATTAGAAAAATAATTGTTAGATAAAAATGATGTGTAAATTAACTAAAATAAGAAGATAAATTGACGTGAAAATCAACTAAATAAGTAATAGGAAGTCACATCTTCATGATATATGTATACATTCTGACATTAGGTATTCTTACAAGTCATTTCTAAAAAAACAATTACATATTGTGAATATGAAAAATTTAATCATTCATGGTGGTATAAGAAAAATATAAATACACAATGGATTAATATATATTTTAAATTAAATAGTAATTATCTTAGAAAATACCCTTTCGGGGATGCCAGTTTGTAAATGGTATATGGTATCTCTCATAAATTTACAAACATAGTAACCATATTATTTTCCATTGGGTTGTTTAAAGCACTACAAAAACATTGAGAAGAATAATTAATTTGTTTTTATATGTGTTTTGATAGTGAAATCTTATTATATATACCTTAATACTTATCTACTTATAGAAGTCGATAGGTTCCTTGTATGCATGGACTATACTCATGCCATGATTTTGATGAAATTTAAACACTAACCTATCATAATATAATTATAATTATAACATAATATAAAACATATGTCTTGAAGTTTATTTCTAGAATATTTCATGTAGTGTATTAAAAATTGAAAATTTTCGTCATGCGTTGTAAATTTTTTGGGTATCCATGCAGTGAATCTAGAAAATAAATCTTTGGAGAATAAAAATTGACCACAAAGAGAACCCAATGTTTCCTAAAAAGTAATAAGTAATAAAAGGAGTAAAAATATATTTTATATGATTAAATTATAGATTTTTACCTCTACATCATTGGTAATAGGAGGATACTATCATCCGTAAGTTTGATTTCAAATGTTGCAGGCAATATTTTCCAATATTTCATTAATTTGATATAAATCTATTGAGGTTAGTTGTGTATAAGTGATGTGATGATTAATGAGAACATATTTATGTTCCTAGGGTTTCCCCTTCAAATAGTATTGATATAGACAACCATAGAAAATATGAATTCTATTTAGTCATAATTAACATAGTAGATCAACTATTAGAAAAAAATTTATGAAAAAGAACCTCACGCATATATTTACAAATGAGATTCCTATGCAGTCATACTTGAAGATTTCATTTACATTTTCAAGAGAAATGTAGTCTGTAAAGGATTCTCCATGTATTTTTTCTTCAAAATAAACTATTAAATTACTACCACTTTATGACCTTGTTTCCACCAAAACCATCAATGATAGTAAAAGAGGATATTGAACGGTTGGGGTAAATATTATTTTTGAATATCTTTTCAATTGGTTGGTTGATCCATTAGGTAATTTTAATTTGACCTTTCAATTCACTGTTTCCCTTTATAAGTCAGTAATAATATTCATTAGTTCAAACCTTTTTTCATTAATAGTTATTGTGATTTCATGAAAAATAAATTATAAATTAATTTTTCCTTGTTGATACATTTTTTATAAGATCTGATGGCCATGATAATAATTTTCCCAAAGCTTGCTCACCTATATGAATATCAAGATCATCAAGTTGAACATGCAACTCAACACGTGGATCATGAGATACAATATTCCCCACTCTCACATGACCAATTAGAAGTTGTCTATTGTTTAGATTATCTTCTTGGATATTGAACATGATATCCCTCATAAAAAGGTGATGGTTGGGTGTTGATATATATAAATCCCAATCATTCTCACCCTAGAGAATATCAGTATAGAAAAGTTATTAGTGTCTACCTGATTCACATCTCACAGAAACAATTATGATAATATTTATTACCTCATATAAGACATCTATTTAAGGAGAATGAATTTCCTAAAAGATGGTCGGGGTGAGGGATCTTCACAATGTGATTTTTCTGGAGTTTTTTCTTCTTTTTGATTTCTCCCATAACATTTTTTAGAACCTTGTAATTACAATTATATTTTTATTCAATAATATCTATTTTTTGTTTCATATCTTAAATTATTTTATCTTTTTCCTCTAATTAATTTATTTTCTCAAAATTTGTTCAGGGTGTCACCCGAAAACCCACATTTCTAACACAACCCATATTGTTCTGGTAACTTCAAGGACACTAATAGTAGTTTTTAATCCGGTACAATTGATGATAATTTTGTGTCTAATATGAATAGAAATTATACGAAAAATAAGTAATAAATTTTGTATAATAACGATTTAAATCAAAACAAATTTTTATTTTGTCTAACTTGAACATGCATCCCATGATTTTTTGTTTTTTTCATCTATTATAATCCCATATTTATTTACACGTGCCTCCTTCCATAGAACATAATGTCGGTTAGAAATGGATTTAGATTTGGATTCATCAATCTATATATCAATAGATGAACATAATTATGTTGTTTTTTTAGGTCACATAAAAGTATCGTGGTAGATTTAAAATACACACCAATTTTTTCATGTGGATTATACCACATCCTAGAATTAAAGTTTAGGTGCATTGGTTTTTCTTCTTTATTGGTTATTGTCAGCACTCATTTTATTTTATATAAATTAACAATTTTTAATCAAAGTGATCGATACACATATTGTCAAATAATGTATTACCAGCCAAAAAATATACCTGAAAAGATATATCCTCATGACAACTAGTAAATTCATCAAATTTTTATTGTCTTATTAGCTTCCCTTACATCTATGGTTGGTGTGGATTTATTTTACCATCAGCATCATTGAAATTAATCTTTTTTAGAATTGTGTGAAGGCCTCTGTGAGCCTTTTTATCAAGCACTTATACAAATTTACATTAGGATTTTTATAATATAAATGCACTCTACAAGTGATAATAAAGAGTAATTCAATGTTTCATTTTTTTATTTTTTTTGTAAAATAAAGAAAGGATATCATAATGTTACCCTAATATCTTCCCAAATCAGTGTCTCAAGTGAAGACACAACATTTTTCCATGAATTTGTATCAATCATAATGCGTTATTGAGTTGTGAGACCAATGAAACTAACAAACAATGCCTTTTTGGGGTAAACATTCAAGTTTCTTGCATTCCATCCAACCTCAAATTTTATTCCTTTATTTCTTTCATTAATAATTTTTTTCTAATAACAACACACTAATACACATCTAATTTTTTAAGGCACTAGTTTTTCTTCATATACCATTTACATAGGTTCAATATCATCAATATGTTATTAATTTGGAATAGTTGCATCAACATTTGTATATGGTTATTGTACCTCTGCATTGGCAGCACCAGTAGGTTGAGAAACCTATTATTTTTTAGGATTGAGAGAAATGACATCTAGAATAACAGAATAGATGAAAACTTTCGGTTTGTGGGATCTAGAATGTGAAATAATTGTACTACAAGTGATTCTATTATAAATTGTTCATATTTGTACCCTTCCTCACTAAAATCCAATTTCATGAATCCCAATTCATCTAATTTAACAGCACTCCTATTATCAACCAACATTCATGGAAAAAACGGTACTTGGAATGTTTTATAATCCAACTCCCATATTTTTTTGATGATTCCATGTATAAAATGTTTTCAAAAATTGGATTTCTTTTCTTTACACCATATACATGCATAGATTCAGCCATAAGTGTAACTCTGCTATTTTTCTTGGTACTAACTTCATCATTACCATTTGTATAGAATATATAACTATTAATTTCATAACCATCATAAGATACATTCACACTTTTTCCTATGGCTATCCATAACTGTTGTTCTTAAATTAAATCTGTATTTTCATCTAACTACTAAAAAATATAGTCTTGAAGCCATCTTATAAACTATTGATTATGTGTATTTGTTATCCATATTTCAACCCTTGATGCATTAAAATGCCGAATAATTTATTTATGGGTTTCAAAATATGGGGAAACCACTAAAATATTGTGAAAAACTTAAATTTAGACTTTCTATTGGTCTATTATAGTGTTTATGAAAACATCTATTCTAGAAACTTATTCACCCACAAGGTGCCTAGTGTGATGAAATTTTAGTAGAAAAATGATTTCCACACGAGATATATAGTTAGTACATAATTCAATGACTTCCTCAATAATATATCGCTCCAAAATTCAACCTTTGGGATGACTTTTATTTTTTTACATGCCCTTCCAACATCATTATATATCATTAAATGGGGTGCATCCATATATAATGAACAAGTCCTTATAGTCGAATCTCTATTCCCAAGTTAACATCAAGCAAACCATCATATCAATGAATTTCAAATGGAGAAAAATTTACAATTCACAGAATATTATGGAAATTTTCTTTATCCATAGTTGTAAATTTCTCCAGGTCTATAATTTTTCTAAATATAGCTTTGAAAAATAAATACAGACGGGTTAATTTATGATGGTCAATCTCAGTAAAAATGAAATGTAAATCTATAGGAATTATATATTTCATAAAAATGATACGATCATATGATTTTATACCCTTTAACATTAAATCATTCATTGAAATGATATTCTTAATATTTGATGAATGCCCCTCTAGAACCTTTACATCATTCAAGAAGATGAAAAAATTATATCTCTCCTACCTAGAAAGAGTGTATGTAGCTAGAAGAAAAAAGTCCATTTGCACCCTTCATTTGTACCAACTCTTCCAATATTCCCATGTTAATCACATCCAACCTATCCTTAGTTACATCCTTTATTTTTTTGGTGTATTTTTTAATGTTCCAATAAAACTCACATGCATTTTTTGAAACATGCATAACATCATTAATATTTCTTACATACTAATAATTTAATTATGGTAATTCAACAATACAGATCTCCTTTTCCAAACTGTTTTCATAATACTTTTTGAAAATGGTTTACCAAAAGTATTTCCCATATATTTTAGTTTCTCAAATAATTGATCACCTATTAGTGGAGATGATTTTGTATGTTCTTCTAAACTCCCATCAAATGATTTCATCCAATATATGTACTTATGTCTCAAGGTTATAAATTTTTGATGTCCTAGAAACACCGCCTTTGATTAATGTTTCAACCTAATTACTACATAACTTTTCACTAATGGGACACCCTTGATTTACTTTAATATTATATCCTGAAAAATTTACATTAGTATGAAATTCATTTATCATCTCATACAATGTATTTATTAATGTGAAATCTTAATTCTTATATTCATCATACAACATAACACTTGAATCCTAAAATAATTTCAAATATTTGATCAATGGAGTCAAATAAACATCAATATCATTACCCAGTTGTATTGATCCGGATATAATCGTAGATAACATAATGTATTTTCATTTCATGAAAAACCATGGTGGAATGTTATCATTTACCAACATAACCAGCCATGTACTGTGATTACTGCTTTGAACCCCAAAAGTATTCACTCCATCTATAGATAGCATAAGATGAAGGTTTCTCATCTTTTTTCTAGATTCAGGATACCTATGATAAATTTTCCTCCATTGAGGAGAGTCTGACGGGTGATAAAGTTTCCCATCTTTATTTCATGTATTTGTGTTCCATGTTAATTTCCTTATAGTATCCCCACTTCCATATAGTTTCCTAAACCTTGGAATGATTGGAAATTATCCTAAAAATTTCATAGTACCTAATTCATCTTTCTTGTATCATGACACACCACTCTTTGGACATTCTTTAAGTGATTTATAGTCCTTGAAGAACAGTATATTGTCATTTGGATAGGAATGTATTCTTTTAGAGATAATACCTATTAAACACAGAATTTGTTTAGCATCATATTTTCATCTAGGATGCTCATTATCTATTGGGATCATATCATTCAAGATAACAAGTAGTTTAGTAAAACTGCAATCACTCAATTCATAGTTAGCATTTTAATTATTCAGCTTCAGTATGGATGAAAATGTTGTATATTTAGTACAACCAATATGCAATGGTGTCCTTTCACAACTCATTAACTTCTCAATCAATTTTGAAAAATTCCCAAGTTCATATTCAACTTTCATTGTAATTTACTCAATATGATCTTTATCATTATCCACAACTATAATCATATCCTCAAAATGGTCTTCTTAGTTATTAGTACCTGTAATCATTTTAGATTATCCATAAAACGCAGTGTTTTTCCAGTAACTAGATATAGTAATTTTTTACCATGTTTAGTATGACATTAATAACTTAAATATATTCAGTGATAGATCAAGTGTTCTTTCATCTCTTTTAGAATAATTATTCTTGAATAAAAACATCATAAACATAGACAAAGGATTTGAGAAGGGTCATATATATAATCTTTTGTAAACTTGATAAACTCTTTCACCCCATATTCATACTGGTTTTTCATATGATTGTCATTCTTACATTTTATATTCATATTCATACAATTTGAGTAAATAATAAAAAAATTTAACAAAATAAATAAAATCAAAAAAATGGGCCTTTCAAATAAGGAGAATCCAACTATTTAATGTTTCAAATAATTTCAAAATGTTTTAAAGGATATGAGAAATTTAATTTAAGGAAACAATTACTCCATTGGTGGTAGGTGTTATCCTCTGAATTCATCCATAATGATCACTGGTAGCTACAATGGGATGACTACTACTCAGGTTAGTTCATGCAATGTAGGTTCATGTCTATAAGAGATGGGGGATGAGTCTCAAGAAATAAAATGCAATAATAAATGTTCGGGAGATGCAGTTGTCGAGGATGATAGTTTTCTCCTTAAATATAAATGTTATTAGGCAGGGGAATTAGAGAAGCACTAGAAAACATTTATTAGTTTACTATATAAATTTGAAAAAAGAAATATCATTAGTCTGATACCTACATGTTTCTCCTTTATTAGTGTGACTGTGAGAAGGCTAAAATAGATGGTTTTACGTGTACTCATGCTAGGATAGTCATTTTTGCTTCATCATTCAATGCAAGCCTTCAATTACTCTAAGAAAAAAAATATTTTGTTTTGAGGATAAAATTTTAGTACTGATTATCATCCTTTATGTCCATTTTTATTGGAGTGGGGTTTTGATGGGTATCCTTTGCGTTGGATGTAGTAAGTGACATGCCATTTCAATGGTTTTATTATTAATCTATATTATGTAGGTGGTCAGATTTTGTGTTTCTAGGAGGTCTCTAAAATTTAATATTATTATATAAATATAGGTACCACCCTTTTCCCTTACCAATTTATGAATTTATAAATATAGATACCACTCATCCCATTCCATTTTTAAATATAGATACCACTCAACTTTTTGATACATATTTTAATGATTGTTCAAAAAGGAAAATTAAATTAGTTACTTTAGATTTATCCATTGAAAAACCATTTATGTTAGTGTGCATTACTAAGGATTCATTTTCCAAAATTTATTGTAACTTATCATTGCACTTAAATTTGAATTCAAGCTCCCCAAAAAGGGTAATTTCCTCAAATTTTTCATTTTATAGATGTTTTACGCTATTTAACTATTTCATTTGTTACATATTTATTAACTGGAATTACTTCTTCTATTATGGGAGATTCATTATTCCAAGAGACCATAAAAATGGGTGAAGCGTACCACCACTTGATGGTTTTTATTTATTTATTTTTATTTTCATTTTAATAAGGATGATTCATTAAACTTTTGATTTTTTAAATTTAGT
This sequence comes from Viscum album, assembly GCA_963277665.1. Lineage (NCBI taxonomy): Eukaryota > Viridiplantae > Streptophyta > Magnoliopsida > Santalales > Viscaceae > Viscum > Viscum album. Next base: position 1,755,184,288 of record OY728121.1, on the reverse strand, counting down.
TATTCTTGTTTCAATTAATCGATTGATTTCATAAATTTAGTTATAAATGTATTGTTTCATATTATGCATGAATATATAAATTTAGTTATTTATGTTTCCATCGAGACTCAGGAAGCACTCCAAACTAATTTCTAGAGCTTTATGGTCATTATTACTATCTAATTACTTGCCACATAAATTGGTCATCAGGAAGTAGAGTATTTAGGTAATTATTCCTACTCTAATTTATAAATTTTTTTATTTTTTACAAATTACTAATCTTTTTATTCTAAATACATGTTTAATGTCTTTAAATACAAAAAATATGCATTCTCAGTCATAATCTACTCTTTTTTGGGGATATTAATATTTTTTAGAGTAAATACTTATATTACATTAATAGAATTTATTTTTTATTTTAATTTTTTCATTATTAATGTGAACTATAATCTTTGAAAAATATGATTCTTTTAAAAATATAGCTCTTATCCTCCCAACAACCCATGAATAGTATTTAAAAGTAAATCCTTTTTATGCTAGTTTGAAAATATAACTATGATAGTAAGATGTTCATTTTTTATAAAATAGGTCATGAAAGGTCATCATTTAAATTTATTTTCACCCAATGTAAATAATCCACTCATTTAAGGAAACCATGATTTAAATTATTTTATGATTTGTTTCCATTTATAAAAAAATAAATAGTTTCCAAGCCATGATTTACAATACACTTATATTGAACTTATGGGAAGAAAATATACATTTTAAACCAAGTTAAATAATACACTAGTATAATAAAAAAATACTTTTAAAATCTGGAAAAATTATATTGATAATGAAACTGATGCACATAAAACTTGAAAAAAAATTAATAAGTAATATAATCCACTATAGTGGATGAAAAATATAAAAATATAAGATGTAATAGCATCTAATAAAGTAGTATAAAATTAAGAAAATATAGATAGAAATAATATCCACTCTATAAAAAAATAGGCTTAGTGTCACACTAAACTAATGAAAAGAAATAGTATGATGTCACTGTCCATCACAACACAATGGACTAGTGGAGAGGAGTAGTACCAGGTCATTATTAAGGATTAAAACTAACCAAGTAGAGGGGAGTTATCTCACATCATGAGTTTGTATGAAAAACTAAACTAATAAAGAGGTTAAATATCAGGTTATTAGTCAATATTATTCATAAACCTAGTGGGGAGGTGTAATATCACAC